>OZ007599.1:208770648-213930648 GCA_963931845.1 Maratus michaelseni | reverse complement strand
GCGTACAGTTTAATTTAGTAACACGATATTTTCCCTATTTATTAATGATAAAAATAACGGTATTGCAATCTGTACATAGTTTGTTTAAATGAAATTTACTTACTGTATATTTTTACATAAGACATATAGATAAATATCAATTTTTCGTTATCGAAAAATACGATCGCATATGTTAAAATTAAGATTGTGGTAAATTATTCTCTTTATAATGGACATATCTATAGTTTTGTCGTGCCTTCAGCGTACAATTAAATTCAGTAATACTGTATTTTCCCAATTTTGAATGATAAAAAAAAGATGACATTGCCTAAACGTACAGAAAAAAAAGAAATTAAGCTTTACCTACTGTACATTATTACGGAAGACATATCGATAAATATCAATTTCTCACTATAGAAAATATGGGAGCATGTGCTAAATTAAGTTTATAGTAAATAATTCGCTTTATCTTGGCATTATCTACAGTTTTGTCCTGATTTATGCGTACAGTTAAAGTCAATCGAACGATATTTTCATGATAGTTCTGTGACATAGATATTATGGTATTGGTATCTGAACTGTATGAGAAACCTTTTAAAATAAATTTAGCTTTATTTACTGAACATTTATGCGCATGACTTATCAATAAAGGCTATGATGTTAATAAACAGTTTTTAATGCATTCAAAATATACTTTTTAATATATTTAATTTGTACATTGATACATTTCAAATATCTAAAATTCATTTTCAATCCTATATCACAATTCGGTTAGATTATATAAGAAATTTTATGAAAATTTCTTTAAATGGTTTTACAAATTTTATTTCAATCCTACTAACTAAATATCGGCTAACGGTCATAATAATCGGAAAATGATCTTAATACAATCAGAATGACGCCGCGGTATAATTTACTGATATAGATAATAATTAGCAATTTGTAAACTTATGATATTGATCTAAGTAAATTCATTGTTGTGCTATAAAATCCCTTAAAAACATAAAATCTGTACTGTTCTTCTATACATAATAGATTATTAAAAAAACAAAAAAATAACTAGTAGTTACAAGACCCGACTTACCATCCGTGGCGCCATGGAGCAAAGCTCCAGTTGGGGACCCCCGTAACACTTTTTAGTGGCTATTTGTAATCATTTTAATTCAAAATACCTGATATTTAGCTGGGGCCCTGTTAGAAGTGGACACCCTGGGCAGCTGCCTTGTTGACCCTCGAGGCCTCTTGCTGGCCCCAAGGGGGGTTGGTCCAGTGGTGCCCTTGTTGGCCATTGGCTGCCTTGTTGGCCAATCAGAGCCTGAAAATATTCAGGCCCTAATTAATCAATGTTTTATAGTAAATTACGGACAGCACAGTCAGACGATATCACGTCAAACGGGTTACAAAAGGGTTACAGTCAGAAAATGACCAAAACATAAATTCTTTGGTTTTTCATATTATGAGTCTAAAGCGACTGCCTATACATGATTTAACTATGAAGCCAATTTTTGAGTCATTTGTCACAGAATGGGGTACATCGACTTCAAAGAATCGTGGTTATAACTAATTTTCCACGTTACGACGATGCCGACAGTAAGAGTTGCATGGGATCTCGGGTGGTATTGGGTAGGGCGTATGCTTATATTAGACATTTTTGACCAAACTATGTCAACTTGCCTTACAGATGATGATGACAATCGCTTATATGAGTTAGACAAGTAAGAATACTTACAACTGGAAATAAGTGGTGCTTTAGGAAAATGGATCATGACTGGGGTTCCATGAACCAGCATTTTTAGTTTTTTTTATTTTGCTAACTATGAGCTTGGGCCAATAGAAGTCAAGATAGGATTTAGCTATATAACTTACCTCAGTATCAATCTATACTTGGACTTAAAATAATTAAGAAACATTTTCTTGAAGATAAAGCAGACTCACCAAGTCTGTTTCTATCCAAAACCTTTTAATCAATTCAATTTTGATCTACATATGTCACCTTTTTTATAAAAAAAGAATGATTTAAACCCTGGTTAGATCCTCCAATTTCACAATCTTTCTTTTAGACATAATTTACGAACTATAGTGTTGTTGATGGTAATAAAATGTTTTAAAACTTTTATATTTTATTTATTTGCTTTAAACTACCAATCGAAAAAGTTTAAATATTAAAAGATACCAGTATATTCTAAAGAAATATATACTTGAGCTTTATTTGTTATTGATATATCACTGCTAGCTTGAATAAATATTGCAATATACAGTAACACGGATTTAAGAAAACGCTGCATTTCTTCGCAATTCAGCTATTCTAATATTTGCATTTGATGTTTTTCGATAGGTGCTTTCATTCATAAGAAATTTATTTGTCAATCCCGTTTTCAGCATTGTCAACAAGGACTCCTGCTTGTATTTCTCCAACTCCAGATTGCATTTTTTTTGTGTGTATGTGGGGGGGGGGCGGAGGGGGGATTAGAGATGACGTATTTCTCTCGTTTCTGCATTTCATGACGATGTTAGTAAGACATCGCAGATTTGACGAAAGAGTGCAAGAAAAGAGGATTTTTAGAGAAACGAGTACTGTATGCATATTTTAACAGACTGAGTGGAAGAAATGACGTTGAAAAGAAAATCTTTCGCAAGAGTTTTTTCTTCAACTAAACCTTCTTATTATCTAAAAAAACATTTAATCATCCCTATGTTACATAACTCCGTATATATGCGCACATTATGCATGCATGCACACAAACACAAATATCCATCTATCTATCGGATTGAAGTTTAGTAAATAGAATTTTATAAAAAAAATCATAAAGTCAATCTAAATTGGATTTTTTGATATATATATATATATGAAATGACATATTAATTCATAATGAATCGTGCTTGTAATATTCCCCGAAAGTTTCTTCACAACATTCTTTATTCCTTTATTATTTTCGTATTTTCAATCTAAGGTCATATTGCTTAAATGCGATACGATTTGTACTAAGTTTTCCCCCAGGGTATATTTCGCATTTTATTAAATGTAAAATACCAAATTTAAGCAAAAAAGGTTGGATTATTATGCTTTTATAGAAAAACTTATTTGCTTTGAATAAATTGGATTATTACATTTAATCTATGCAAAAATATATCATTTCACATTCATGTAATTTTTGTCACATTTAAAGTAGTTAAAATCTAAATGAGTACCCCAGTACCTAAATGTGACAGTGCATTTTATATATGTCAGTTGATCTTAGCTTTATTAACTTATTTGTTTTCTATGTTTTAAATACTTATGATTGCAATATAGTTAAATAATGAGTCATTTAAAATATATACTTTAAATACTTTTAACGTTCACAAATAAACAGAAAATAACAAATTAATGCCCCATACAAAATTATTCATTTTACCAAAACATTGTTTATTACTGCATGTTCTAAACACCTATTTCACAAATTAAATTTTTTATACTTGCGATTTTGAGGAACGCTGTAGTTGTTCCTGGAATTTAACAAATGAGATAATGTCATGAAAATTCATCTTAATTCGCAACAATTACACAGCTTTTAAACTTAATATTTTCATTAGACTTTTCAATTCGCATTTACTCATATATGATAGATAGAGTTCCCTTAAAAATCCATCCCTTTACTTAACAATGTATTGTTGAGTGAGGAATATTACATTTCCTATGGACAAGTCATATTGTCAGTCGACCAGCTTTAACATCCTCGACAGCTTCTTTAACTTCTAAGATTTTTGAGAAGCGCTCTTAAATATTTTGTTAGCTAGAAATTTCATCGGAAAAGATAAGCGAAAATAGTAATGGAATTGTTTTAAATAATTCATGTTTATTCCACATATCTGTCAAGGGTTATGGATTTTGAATACCACTATTTTTTTTACAAAATAATTAACTTTAATTTATCGCAGAACTCTGTGATTATTTAGGGCTAATTTTTCTATAAAATAAAGTGCCATTCCAAATCCGTAATTCTTGGCACCTATTTTCCATTACAAAAATGTATTTAAAACAATTGAATGAAACATAACTAAAGACAATAATTTTTACAATTTGCCTTGAGACCCATATTTCTAAAATATTTGAAAAAGGGCATTTTTGTGGTGACTCCTATCCCTTGTATTGAAAATTTTGACCCGTCTTCACATTTATTTATTCTTTGCTTAAGTATTCATCACTATTATTATGTCAAATTTTTTATTAAATTTTTAAATTTTTTCTAAATTTTCCAATTTTGATAATTTGAAATACGTAAATAAGTATTCAACCAAAGAAGAACATATCACTTTGTGGGAATTCCTAAATATCTTAATTCAATGAATTTCAGTTATTCACAACTTCTGGTTTTAAGTATCATTTTAATTTAATATATAAAAATATCACATAAATTTCCCTTAGTAAATACCTCTTCTGAAAGCCTATCCGCATTTGAATGATTCGATTCTTCGTTAATTATCACTTTGAAAAAATCAGACGCCTAAGTGCTATGACAATTTTAGAACAACTCTAGTTCGAAAACGTGTCGTCTATTCTCGCTTTCACTTCTGGTAGATGAAACAGACCTTCAATGCCGTGACGTCGACCTGCTATTTGAAATTCAAATATAAAATACATATATGCAATAATCTCGATTTCGGGATTATTTTCCGTATTTAGAAACTATTGTTGGAGTTTGATAATTAATGAAGTATACTGCAATTTAAAATTCTCCTAGAAGAAATACTTTAAATGCTGTAACGCATTTCGTGCTTTGTTCTGAAATGCGAATGTTTGATTATGTCACATATTCGACACTTGCGTTAGTATTTTAGGTCCAAGAACTATGTTGCAATGGATCATCACATTTAGGTCACCACAATAACATGATTCTGTTAGTTTCTGATTTTTGAAACGTGTGATATTTTTTTTATTTTAAGCATCCACTTCTTCATAAATTATTGGAAGTTAACTTGGTGTAACAGGTGTAACTTGGTGTACTGTATCCATCTTTTAAATACTTACACTATATTAAATTGATTAAATTGAATTTTAATTTTGGTTTATCATTGCTATAATAGTAGCAATTTACCACTTTTATTCGTACAACTTTTTCATTTAGTTTACACGTGTAATTTCTTAATTTATATGTATATACAGTAAAATCTCGTTATAACTAATTTCTGGAGACCACCTATTAAATTCGTTATACTGAAAAATTCGTTCATGCGTAATTCCAGTATGGCGTTTTTTAAAAAAGGCAATTTTTATGATAATTGAAAAAAAAACATATATTATTACTACATTTATATTGAATTACGGTTAATATGCAAACATGTCAGTAAATAACAAATATATACTATATTACTGTTGTGAACTTACTAGATAGAAATAAGATAGTTATTAAGTTCACTAAGTTTTTTTTAATCGTAGTTATTGCAAAGGATTCATAATTTATCTTACATACCTGACAGATAAAAAAATCTTACTGACGTCTGACGTTAGTATAACTTTATTTTCTCCACTAAAGTTGATAGTGCATTTTTCAAAACAAATTATAAAGCAAAAGAAATTGTTTTCGGAACATTACTTTGATGGGATAATTACTTTTTAAGAGTTTCAATGTTCTATAGACCGCCTTTTGATCGTACAACATAATCTTCGGTACTAGATGGACAGTCATCATCAGTTTCATTTTCACTGTCGCCTGCCTCCCTTTCATTGAGTTTCAGACTACAGTTTTCTTCCAAATTCTAATTTTTCAATAGATTTTTTTTTCTTGCAAATTCAACATTCGTAAAACTGAAATGACTATTATTTTATAGCCTTTAATAAATTCGTTAGTTGGAAAAATTTGTTAATATGAAACTCATTAAAGAGAATATGTTTATAATGTGAAAGCACACGACGGTTTTTAACACAATCCAAAAATAATCGTTAAACTGAAAAATTCATTAAAGTGACATTCGTTGTAACGAGATTCGACTTTGTATATATATATATATTAAAGGTGCGTATTCCTTATGGATTGCTTAAACTGGGTTAGAAACTTAATAATGATGACAGGAGTCATAGAAACCAACAGCGATTACGCTTATTAAATGCAGCTTTTAAAAATACACAAAACACATTCCATGAAAAGACGACATTAATTATGGATTCCGCTATAAATCTATACTAGGGTCAGTCAAATGTCAAGCAGAATTTATTTTTTGAAATTTTACGAAATGAGATAAAAAAATTGGGAAAAGAATATTACTTTCCTTACGTAATCACCTCTTTTCAAAAAACATTTCTCTCAGCGTATAGATAATAATTTTTATCGATTATTATACAATGAAGGGAGTTGGAGTTAGTTGTCAAGCCAAATGCGTACCTGAATGGCTGGACGGCTCCAACGTCCTCAAATTATTGACTCCAAGTGTCTTTTTTCATGGTCAATAATGTCATAAATTACAGAATTAGAAACTTGGACTGTAGGTGCTGAGGGTTCCAAAATTGATTAGAACATTTTTTCAATTTTTTTAGTAAAATTTTCTGTGTAGGATACGGAATTTTCATAGAGGGAGATAATGTTTCTTATCAGAAAATCGCGTATTTTTCGACGACATGAAGGTTTGGCCTCATTAAAGAAACTAAGAGTATGCTAGTAATACATTGGCAGTAGGATGATGGTGCAAACAGTGTACGTATGGACCTAGGTTTCAACAGCTTCTATTCCTTAGATGAGCTTTTTATGACAATCAGAGATCTATTTTTTGTTTGACAGGGGTATAAGAGTTAAACAAAAATATGCGCAAAGTTTCGGTGGGTATTACAGGGTGAACCAAAAGTCTTTCCCTGATTATAATTATTCATTACAAAATAACCGTTTGTATAATAATGAAACTTGTTGTATCATTGGATAAGTTAGTTTTAGAAGTTTTTTCTGCAATAGATGGCGCGATTTCTCCTTCAAGAGTGACTCAGGGGCCATTTGTAAGGAAGACATCAATTTCGACCGAAATGGCGTCGATTCAAAAGAAAACTGAATGTGTGCTTTGGTTTTACGAAGAGAAATCGCCCATTAATGTTCAGCGAACATTTCGACGTTGTTATGGACGCAACTTTCCTGATGAAAAATCAATAAAGCGAAGGTATGACAGTTTAAAGAAACAGACAGCCTTACTGATCTGCCCAGAAGTGGCAGGCCTAGTGTGAGTGCCTAGTGTGATTCTCTAGTGTGAGTGCACCAATTGCTGACGTCGAAGAACTGAAGACTAGGATACAAGCTGCTGTGTGTACTGTAATAGAAGACATGTTAAAGAACACTTGGCGGGAACTAGAATACCGCTTAGACATTCTCCGAGCTACCAAGGGGCCAGACATTGAAATTTACTGAGGAACGTGGTCTTATAAAAAAAAATTATAACAGTACTTACAATGTATCCAAACAAACATATGTCTAATTATAATAGTTTGAGCACAATAAATATTTATAATTTGCGCAAGACTTTTGGTTCAACCTATATATCTTCTATTGCAAGACAACTACTCGTTGCGCAACAGAACAGGGTAGTTCCTGCTCATTTATCCTGATACTTACTGAAAAATTGATTTGAACGGGACATTTAATGTCGGGTTAGTCACGGGACGTCACCACTAATTATACCTGTAGATAAGGTTCCTACAATCCGGGCTGACTCACACCGCCATTTAGGAGAAAAACGATTAACCACGACACTTCTGGGCGCGTGAGCAACAATTGCTGATTGGTCTAAGTGGGCAAGAAAATGCTTGATGAGTCAGCCTTTATTATAGTAGCCCTACCTACAGGCTTCACTTTACTATCACACTCTCAGCACGTGTCGGAACGAAATCACGGTTTATATATGATTCACCCCTGTAGGTCTATCTAGGCATCTATCCATATCCATATCTATATCTATAGATACGTATAATGAAATAATAATGCGGAAATAAGTACATCTAAACCGAAATTAGGCCTAAGAGACATATATAATAAAGGGGAAGTAGCGTAACATATTGTAACGAATCATACATATAGAAAGCATATTGGAAATGACAAAGGATGACAGTACAAGGAGAAACGAAGCTATACATCCCGATTGGCGTTATAAGGCAATTGGAGATTCGCACGATATGGTCTGTTTTTGCTAGTAGAATGGCTAAATAAGCTATATTTTACCACCTTCGGGACATAAAGAGTTGGAACCCAAACAATAACAAGAATATAGGTGATTTATGAGTAAAGACATCAGATCTTAGCATTTAGAAAATGAAGAACGTGACTGGAATTCTTTGTATATGTTTGAAATTGAGATAGAGGCAGAGAAATTGCCTTATATCAGACAAATGAATAAATACCGAAATAGAAAGGAGTATTTTTAATTCGAAGAATAACATAAAAGAAAATATACTGTGATCTGGGATTTAAGATATGAATTTGAAGGATGCAATCAAATGAAAAATGTCTATCTAAATGAAATTAGTTATAAATATGTACAGATAGATAGAGAGAAATAAAAAACATATTGTCCCGCTGATTTTCGAATTTAATGTTATAAGATTTTTTTTTATCATTAGCAATATTACTATTAGCAATTATTTATAGCAATTATTTATTGTTACTCTTAACAATTTATATTTATTTATTTTTTCTATTTCGTTTTTATTTATTCAGCAAATTTTCTTTTGAATTGCATATGCTCTATACACAAAAATTCTGTTTGGATAGATTTCGTCATTTTTTATTGATAAAGAATATTTTTTTTAATACCTATTTAGAAGTTCGCGTGTATGCGCTTATATGTAGCAATTAATTTACAGTCTTTGAAACGTGAAATCATGTTGGATGTATTCCAAAGTTTGATTATATGCAAACACTATAGGATAGAATATTGAAAATATTTAGAGGCTGTATTTCATTTTTGTATTGATTTCAATGTACTTTAATTTTTTTTTATTGATAAATTATTTTATTTAAAAAATTTAGAAATATTATTTCTAGTGGTTATCTAATAATTTTTTACAATGACTCTTCTATAGCATGGTATAGTGGCCAAAAAATAGATAGATTAAACACTGCATTTTGAATTTCTTTATCATATGGACGCATATATAAACTTTAAAAAAAATTGCAGCAAAATTTCTGCGGCAGATATTACAGGCAAAGTCTGTAATAAAGGCGTTTTGACCTTAATATAAGGGATTTGAACGTTTAGATTGAATAAGTGGCATTTTTCTTAAAATTACTTCAGCAATTCACTTCAACATATCAACGAATTTATATATTTTTTTACAGTGTAGATTTGAGTTAAACTGAATACAATTAAAAATATGATCACCTCTATTCATTTATACAAAATATCACACATTGAAAATGGTCTATAAATTTGCTAAGAAGTTTTTTTTATTAATAACTATTATAAAATATTCAGCAACATACTTACGGTATTACTTTGAACCTCACCTTCGAAGAAAGTATCATCCAATTTGCATACCGAAACGAAAATGATTACAAGGAACTACTTGTAATATTACTTGTAATATTATTGAATTACTTGTAATATTATTGAATTACTTGTAATATTACTTGTAATATTAGTGAATTACTTGTAATATTACTTGTAATATTATTGAATTACTTGTAATAAGTTGCTTAAGGAAGGGCTCGGGCAGGTTCATACTTAAAGCTACCTTAGTTCAACAACGTATCAAACAACGTTTTGAATCACAAAAATCAGTTCAATGATCAATTTCTGTTATTATTGTGATTAAAAAATAATTAATACAATCATCCTTTAACTTCAAAAAATAGAAAAACAAATCATTATCCTTTAATAGTTCTAAATATTAAAAATGTGAACGTTTCTTATACGTCCTTCGAGATTTTAAAACTGTAAGATGAAAATCATTGAGTATATTATAATCCATTGAACAGCATTATTTCCCAGTGCCTTAAGTATTTAAAAAAAGCAAGATCATTAATATCCTTCAATTCAAAATCATCAGTTTCATCTAAACAAGAGGCAAAAAACTAAGAAAAAATTAAACTAAACAAATATATATATATTAATGTGAATGTCCCTTAAAAGTATAGCTTTACCATTCTGTAAGATTTATAGACTGTCTCTTAAGAATCTCGTTTTCCTATCTTATAAAGCACAGCGCTGTTATTACTGTGCAAGCCTTTTTTTACTGCTAAAAAGAATAAATAAATCCTTATCGTTTAATAATTGTAAATATAAAAAAAAATATTAACGTTTGTTATACTTCCGTAGAAGCTTTAAACTACAAGATACTACTACATGAACTGCAACATGATATTTCATCTAACGGAATAATTTTTCAATATCTTAAGTATTTTTTCTTTATAAAAGCAATAAAATTAACTCTCTTCAATTTTAAATCGTCATTTTCGTCTAAATAAGCACAAAAGATTAAAGGAAGATTAAACAAACAACAGCATTTTTTCTCTTGTAAGTAAATATTTTAAATTTCTATTTATTTCAAGAGTATGGATTTATCATTCTAGTATCTCTGGATAGATTCATAATTCTTTTCTCAACAAAATCTTTCTTTCCTGCCTTTTAAAACACAGTACGATGTTATTACTACGATACCAAAAATTATATGATACAAGCATCCTTTGACTAAAAAATGTAAACAATTAAAACCTTATTCTTAATAATAAAAACATGAATGTCTGTTATACATCCTTTCGATGGTTTAAACTGTAAGATGAAAATTATTGAAATGCAATATGATGTTCCTTCTAAGAGCATTACTTTTCAATATCGTAAGTATTTTTGAAAAAGCAAGAGATTTATCATATTTCACTTCAAAATCGTCATTTTCGTCCAAACAAGAGAAAAAAGGCTAAAGACAAATACGACAAACAATAGCATTTATTTTTCTTTTGTAAATAAAGATTTTAAATCTGTATTTTACTCAAGAGTATCGCCTTATTATTCTGGCATCTCTGGATAGATTCATAGTCTTTTTCTGAAGAATCGTATTTTTCTGTCTTATGAAGCGCATTGAATAATAAAAACTGACATTAGAAAAGCTGTTCTGTATTATTTTAAACTAGGAACAGACTTGAAGTCAAACAAAACAACCAAATATTTAAAAAAACTTCTAAAGGTTTTCAATTTTCATTTTTTGTGTAGTTTATCATGTCCTTTAGAAGTAACTTGGCATTTAATTTAAAAAATAGTATATTGAATTTAATTCATTTAAAATTTTAATTCGAAAACAAGTTTTAATTACTTGCGTTATATAAGACGACTTAGACAAGCGAAACATTTTATGAAATAATAATAAGAGTGATATTAGAACGAAAATTTTTATTTTGTGCAGTCAGAACAAATAGTAAATCAAATAAATTGTTATAAGATAAATCGTAAATAAAACAAATCGTTTTGTGGTTTTTGCCAATGAAAATTTTGAAGTCTAATTAAAAATGCATGTAAATGACGGCTTATGCTTATTAAATATTAATATTCTAAAACAAAACATTATTCTAAATAGAATAGAACTTTGATTTTATTTAATAGTAAATGATTTGCGAATAGTTAAGGGTGTTTTTTTTTCTTGTTTGTCCGGTGGCCGAAACAGTGCATATGTGTGTATTTTCAGTTGTTAAAAATTATTTTTTTAATATGTGCACACATTTATTAAGCGCGTGAACACGTTTAAGTATTACATGTGTTGTAGTAAGTACACATTTTGTAAATGCATGTACACGTCTGATACACGTGTTTAAAGGTGTACATGTTTAAACAGTAATAAATGTAACTATTAATTATTCAGATTAGTGTACATGTTCAACGTATTTAAAAGTAATTAATTACAAAGTATTTAATCACATTCATAATAGGTATTTAACTCATTAAGGACCGAATTATTTTTCACAATAAAATACAAATATTGCGATTCACACCACTTTTATATTATAGCAACCTAAGAGTTACTTTATCATGGTGTTTCTTGCATGAAATAAAGCAAATATTTATCCTAAAAACAAACTGGTGATACCATAAAATCTGGTGCAAGAAACATAATGTTGCTAAAACCGTAACGTCAGTCTTTAATGGATAAAAAAAAAAAAAAAAAAACGAAATTGAGATATTTATTATACTACTAAAACTTTTTTTTTATGTTTTATGCTTGATTTGCTTCTAAAATTTATTAAATTTCCGATCTTTTTCCTCATTTGATTGAGAATATTTCATGATGTACTTAATTTGATTTTCTATTTTCAAAATTTACAAATTCCCAATTAAACTATTCATTTAAGAAGAATTGTTATATTCAGACACAAATCTCTCTTTATTTATTTTTAATTAACAAAACAATAATACAAAATTTCAACAGTAACATTATGCTTTCTGAGTCGCCCTTCCCCTCTCCCCCACCCCAATTAGATAACTTTTTATTATATAGTAAATTGTACACATTTTATAAAATGCATTGCTGTAGATTTTAAAATCTTTTTTTGAGTATGTAAAATTATACTTCATACTGTATTGAATAAAAATCCAAAATGGATTGCAAAAATTTCTTTTGAAAAGCACTGTTAGTCCTTTAACATTAAACTAAGTATTTTAAAGTGAATTATATGTAATATATTATTAGCATAAACCAGTGGTGATATATGTATCGAGAATGTTTTATTTTCAATAATGCATACGAAATATTAGAAAAGCAATTTAGTAGTTGTGAAATGCTTTCTCTAGAACCCCCCCCCCTTTTTTTTTACTTGTTCTTTTGTTTCGTCTAGATAAAATTATTAGCATTAAGTATTACTTGAATAATTCAATTTCTAAAATAAAAGGAAATATTGTCTAAGCTTTTTATAAATGTAAATTATCCCCTAGAAAATAAATTATGTCTAGACTTGACGTTATATAAAATTGCTTGTTTGTTTTCCGACTTAGAGAATTTATGTGGATTTTTTAAGAGAAATTTTTGTGTGGGAGAGAGAATTTATGCATGCATTTTCTGAAATACGAAGTTATGTATTAAAAAAAAGCTACAATGAATTTTCAAATTTGATAATTAAAAACAAAATATATATTTATAAAATTTGCTTTTATTACCTCAGTCTTTTAGGCTTCATTGCTTTTAGCTTATCATTTTATTGGATATGATCTTATGGTGCTCACTACTTTGTGAGAAAACTATTCTCACATCGCTATTTTGAAAAAGTAATATTCGCCTTACTTAATGTCATAAATCATGTAACTAAATATGATGAAAATTTCTCTTTAAAACAAACCTGGTATCTCTGTGCCCCGAGGGGCCCATATTGAGAAAATCTGCTTTACGCTTATTTGGGAGGTTGAATAAGTTCTCGCTGCTTCTTCGTGAAAATTAATGCTTTATTTAAAATGATTAGTAACAAACATGTCACTGAAAGTATTACTCATCTCTAGCCACTACTTTTTCTTGTCTTTCTGACATCATTTTAATTCCAAGTCGGAAAAACGACACATCTATTGAGGCTATCGAAGAGTCGCCCATGTTTTGGCATCTTCATATGAATGGAAGTGCTGCTCAGAAAGGTCATATGCGATCGATCGGAACATGTGATAATCGGAAAGGGCAATGTCTGGTGAATACGGTGGGAGGGGTAAAACTTCCCATGTGCAAGTAGGCTTTCAAGGGTTTTGCAACATATGGTTGATCGTTGTCATGCTGAAAAATCCCTTTGTCTTATCTCTGCCCGTACAGTGGCCATTTTTCCTTTAATGTTCGGCTTAAACGCACCAATTGTATTCGACAGAGATCTCCCATGATGGCTTTGTTTGGTTTGAGCAGCTCATAATAAACTGCACCCAGCTAATCTCACCAGATGCAGAGCAGAAGTTTGGAGCCATGGATATTCGACTTTGTGGGCGATGTTGATGGATGGTTTTGCTCACCTCACGATTTTCTACACTTAGGGTTATCGTGGTGTATCTAGTTTTCATAGTCAGTTACGATACGATGCAAAAACCTTTCCTTTTATGCCGTTGAAGCAGCTGTTCACACGTGAAAAGACGCCGTTCGACGTCTCTCGGATTCAACTCGTACAGCATCCAATGCCCTCGTTTTAGAATCATTCCTAATGCTTTCAAGCATTCATTTAGCGTCTGGCATGAGTGTTTAGGAAATGATGCCTCTAATTTCTCGTATTCAAACGTTTTCGATGCGCCAGAGCGTTTGTTATCTTTAACATCAAAATCAGTATGTTTGAAGTGCCTAAACCAATCTCAGGTTGTATCCGACAGAGCATGGTTGCCATAAGTCTCAACAAGAATTCTGTGTGCATCAACTGTAAATTTTTTTTAATAAAGTAAGTAAAATTCCCCGCAAATACTCATTTTTGGGAACGAAATTCAACATGTTTAACACTGTGAAAAACAATGTTGGTTACACTTCGGCGAAATGACATGCACTAAATTTCAAGCTTGCTGATAGTACTTCTTTATAAATGCGTTACCATCTTAAACAGCACGCACGTAGTTCTGGTAATGGCATCTGTTGGAAAACAGCGAGAACTTATTCAACCTCCAAATATATTTTTTAAATTTTGCAAATAGTTATGATGTTGCATTGAAGCAAGCAAATACAGTAATTGTTAATCTTATATTAGTGTTTCGCTTGAAATTTTGCTTGATGTTCCCTTTTGGGGGAGGGGACGAAACATAACTCAGAAACAAAACGATATTTAAAAACAAAACAAAACCGCATTTCTTTATAACCAAACTTAAATTAGATTTTTCAATCTAACATACATGAAGTCCAAAGCCAAGCTTTCAAAATAGAGCGCCAATGGGATAAAAACTTAAAAAATGCAAATTAATTTCATTAAAACATTTAAAAAATAAATTTAGCTAAATCAAAGGTCTACAAAGATTTTTTTAAAAACACGATTTATTATAATATTGATACAAACACTGCTAATTTATATCTAAACATTCAAAAATATTCGGTAGCTAAAAAGAATTTCCATTTACAATACACAGGAATCCAAACTAGGAAATTTAATAAAACGCAAAATTAGTTGAAAGCAATTATGAAGATAATAAATCGTGAGCATTAATTCCCTATTGTGTCTTACCGTCAATTCCCCGAAGAGACACTCTAAATGCATTTGTTATAAATTTATCCTTTTCTATTTAACTGATTTTTCAGAATTTTAATTTTTACATATCACAGTAATTGCGAAAAATTTTAATCTATGTGTAAACAGAGTAAAATGGTTGGTAATATATACTAATAATATTAATGAAGTGTTAAGTTTATTTATTTTTTAATCTAAAACTACATTTCAAAGAGAAAAATAACTTATGAAAAGAAAAACAAGATAGTATTATTGTATGTTTATGTAAAAGCCTGATGTATTAGCAGTAAGCTTAATGATAAGTTTAACCATTTAAGAGACAATGGATCCCTATTTATGTTGCTAAAATATCGAAATGGATAACTCCCGCCAGAATTTACGATTAAATAGATTATAATTTAAATAAAGGCTTTTCTTCGCGTTCATTATAAAAGAAAAATTTTATTTAATAACTATGGTTTAACATTGACAGTTGGGGATGAAATTTAAGAGGTATAAATAATATACCACCCCCCCCCCCTTCAAAGAGCTAAATGTGTGTATAGGCACATAAGTAGTCATTTAAAAGAAGTCATCTTTGAAGTAGTCATCCTTGAAATATATATTTATGAAAAAAAAACACATTTTTTTCATTAATACATTATACATTGAAATAAGATTTATTAATGTAACTTAAAATCAAGAAAGTTATGGTTTTAAAGTTTAAAAACTTCACCACTGCAAAATTCACCTTGGATAAATAATTTAAAAATCACGAAAAGAAGTATAATTAACAATGTACTTATTGCTAAAAGGTTCTAACATCCATTTATTGTTGTCTGGATATTAAAAACACTAAAAACACATACTCCAAACGTATTTAGTTGACACTCGGCCATCCTCAGGGATAATGCTCTCATTTCTCTCCGATCTTGCTCGAATTCTAGCCCGGGATAGACCATTAATGTTCAAGGGTGGTACGGTAGGTAAAAGGCGGGGGGGGGGGGGAGGCTGAAATTTTTTTTTAATTCAAAAAACTTTTATCTATTTTCTAACAATTCCCTCCAATTTCCATGGATGTCATACAACAAAATATCGTTACAAACTCTTTCATATCTAGAAATTATCTCAAGATATTCTCTTATAATAGCTTTTTGGCCATTATAAGAGAACCTCTTGAGATAATTAGGAAACGAATAACAATTTAAAAAAGAACTATATACATGATGCAATGAATCCGTTGATCTTAAAATCTTTCCTCGTATATTAGAATTGTAGTGTAAAAGTTGCATTTAAATTCGCTTAGTGGTTGTTGAGAAAATTGCGCACATACATACACACCTACATAACGACCATAAACAGGAGGTTGTTTTTTTAAGTCGCGTAATGAAAGAAGCAGTTTATCTTGCCATTTGCGTCGATGGTGCTGATTTCTTTGCTATCAGTGCTGCTGAATGCGGAGAGACTTTCTATGCCGAAGTGTTTCTAAATATTAAAAATACTGCAGGAAAAATTTATACAAAATTAGGTTTTCTTTGATAACAGCACTGCCATCATAAGTACTGAAAAATTCACTCTTCTCCCGTTGCTAAGAAGCATTGTTTGGCACAGAAAGAGTGTTTTCTAGCGTTGCGCATAGGAAACGCTGGGAGAGAACACATTGAATCTATACAAATCGTGTAAGAAAGGAATGATTGTTGTAAAGAAAATTCGATTATATTAAAGAAAAGTCGTGAAACAAGTTCGTGTTAG
Source organism: Maratus michaelseni (assembly GCA_963931845.1). Classification (NCBI taxonomy): domain Eukaryota; kingdom Metazoa; phylum Arthropoda; class Arachnida; order Araneae; family Salticidae; genus Maratus; species Maratus michaelseni. The sequence goes on along the minus strand of OZ007599.1, from coordinate 213,913,840 downwards.
CAGAAAATTGGCGAACATTCGTGTCCTGATGAAAGTGTCTTTCATCCGTTTAGGTCTGATTGTTATTTTAATTTTGGGGGGAATATTTTTTATTTAAAAAAAATAAAAATGACTATTGAAATTGCAAAATATAATTTTTACGGTAGTCTAACGAATATGCCAGCAGTAATTTTGCGTACCATTAATATGATATAACGATAGGCTATGGAAGAATATTTGGAGACATTTAAGTATGTTGTATTACAATAGAATTAAATAGACATAACAACCAGACCTGCCAAGTCTCCAGCTTTTTGGATACCAGTATTTTGTACAGAAAATGTTGTTTTATTTAATTATATTATTCTGTGTTTTGAAAGAACAACATTTTCTCTAAAAAATTACTGGTGCACAAAAAGCCGGAGATTTGGTAACTATGAACAACTATCCAATATTTTTTTTCTTTTTTATTATAAATTATGAGTTTAGACAAGCCCTTATTTTTAAATTTAAAGGCTACAACACATGTTTGAAATAAAAGTCTTAGCAACGGTCGATACAGCTAAGCGAACTTTTTTTCTTTTATTACTAAATGCTGAAACATAAATAGATAATAGTAAATATACTATAATATCATTTCAACATGCAGATAATGAGAAAAATAATTGTAAAGACAAAATAATGGTAAATGTAAATACATATACTATTAATAGGGCGGCAGACTCGAAAGTATTAAATACATTAATTACACTTTCATTTTAATGTCCTTGCAATTACTTCCCGAATCCTTTCTTTATCAATGAATAAATTTATTTATTTATTTTCAAAGATGCACGAAAAAGTAAATAAATTTAAAAACTGTGATTAAATGTCATCGAAGGTCACCTTTTTTTAATCAAGGCATTTAAAAAGCCTTAACAACCCATTTTTATTCACCTATTCAAGGGAACAATTCATTTATTTTAAGGCATATATGTTAAACTTAAGTATTAATGATTTTTTATAACTTGAATAAATTTATTGATTTATTTTAATGATGCGTGAAAACAAAATCTTATCTAAATGTCACCGAAGGTTGCTGCTTTACATCAAAGTCCATTAAAAGTTATTAATAGCCTATTTCCATTCACCCGTTCAGTGAAACAATTAATTTGGTTTAAGATAAATACAATGTAAGTTAATTTTTACACTTTTTATTTAACTTGATTCATGAAAGTAAAGATGAAATTTTGTAATCGATTTTCACCCACTTGGTGTGAGAGTTGTCGAAATTAGGTACAGGTGTGTGTGCCCTATGACAAAAAATATTTTCATATTTTGAGAACTTGGTTATCAGTTAATAAATTAATTTAAATTAAATTTTGATTATATGTAGGGAAAACAATTTAAAAACCCTAGATAGTTTATATAATTTCCGGATAGGAATTTTTTTGCTCCGTTACCACGGGACACGAGAATAAATGTTTGTTTGTTGTAACAATGTAACGTAACACTTGCAGTAATAAAAATAATACTTTTTCGTTCCTGCTGCCGCATCTTAAAAATAAATTAAGCAAACATTAAAATATTTTTGTAGCAATCCATTATTTTCGAACCTTTAATATATGGTTGTGATATAGAAATGCGACGTCATGTAAAAAACATGAATTTTCATTTATAAAACATGCATTTTAGATTTTGCGTAATTCTACTATTAAATGCTCCAATAAAAGAGTGTTTCTTTAAACCACCTAGTTCTAAAAAAAATTTTTTTACTTAAGTATGAAAAAAAAATCAGATTTATTCAGATTCATTGAAAATTAAATTTTGTTTCATGATAAAATAAATATGTAAAAGTTTCAGATATCATCCGCCATTCCATCTATTATGCACAATGGAAAGCAAAAAGATTCCTACTAGAATATCAGATAATTGGTACTTATCCAAACTGCAAGCATATTTATATTGTAATAATGCAATTGACCATGTTGTTATTAGAAATTCGTAATATAAGTTCCTTAAAGTACTGTTTTCATTGAAAATTACGCAGGTAGCACATAGTAGCTTTACACATAATCACTAAAGAAGGAAAAAAATGTATGGATTAATATATATATATATATATAGGTCTTCATATATATTATTTTTATTATACATCCTATCAGCAAATGTAATGGAGCTATGAATGATGAGTTACTTCACTCGCAACTGGTAGACACTATAATATCTGCGTAGTGTCTATTAATTGCGAGTGCAGTAACTGAGGATGTTGTCACAAGATGGCGGCTATCGTTTGTTTACATCTGATCAAGAGGGCCTGACTACCGCCGCGCAAACTTCCATCAGTAAATTTTAATAGAAATTTTCTCTTTATTTAAACGCCTTATTCATGCAAATTTTCTGTTTATGTTGTCACAATCTCGCAAAACTGCAGAGCCTGGCTACCGCCGAAGCAAACTCTTACCAACGCATAGATAGTTTTGACTTAATTATGACAGAAATTCAGCATAAATAAAGCGTTTAGATCAAATGTCTATCAAAATTTACTGGTGGAAGTTTGCCCGGCAGTTGTCAGCCAATGCGGAACAGATTACATTTGAAGCTTCACCGTTTTGAGGTTCAATTCCTGTTTATTCATAGTTCCGTGGTAAAAGTATCTAGGTTGATCAATAATCCGTAATCGTTTTTATATCAGTTTAAAATAAATGTTGCTTAAGACATTACGTACCTATCTAAAGACAAATATTGGAACCATGTTGGTTTAATTTTTGCAAAAACACGAGACCAATATTGTGTAATATTTTATTATTTTTGTTTGTGGTTTGGAAAAACTTAGCACGTTTCCATGGAAAGCCTGAACAATATTTGTAAGAAAATTAGTTTCACCTTTTGCAGGTCCATTTTAGGTCCAGGTAGATTTATGTTTTCAATATTTCGCCTCCAAAACTTTAGTATAAAAATACCCGTCTTTAAAAAAGGAAAAAAAAATAATATATGATTTTCATGATTTATTTGAATTTGTATGTTTTATTTTTCCAAATGCGAATATGAAAGTTTAACGAATTAAAGAAAGCGAATTTCTTATTAATGTTCTTATATTCTGTTAATAATGTGATTAATTTTAAGTGCATCTACAGATTTTTTGAAGTATTGGTTTGTTTTTCAATTTTATGTGAATCATTAAGTTGTGCACTGGAAAAAAATGGTACAAGAGACTGTTTTATGAGTTTTTCTATATTTCTCCTGTGTGACTGAAGCGGAGTTTCTATTTCAAACAATTAAATCATCTTTCAGTTATAATTATATATATTTTTTCAAATCAGTATGAATAAAACTGTGGGATATTTATGATTATAAATATACTAACGATAATAGATAATAATAATGGGCATATTTATAATACATTAATAGTTTTGTTAAGAATGTTCCTAATTGAAACTTAATTCTTACAATATCCATGTTATATTATACAGTCCGTTTCGCCTCAAATAACTAGTGGTATATACATATATATAAAATAATATATGATTTTCATGATTTATTTTTCCAAATGCGAATATGAAAGTTTAACGAATTAAAGAAAGCGAATTTCTTATTAATGTTCTTATATTCTGTTAATAATGTAGTAGCTATGAATGTGGTGTAAATGTATAGTAGAAGATGTATGCGATGCGCAATTAAGTACCAGGTAGCGGTACCTCGCGGTAAATTTCGGAATTAGAGACCGTATCCCGAAAACTTTAGTATATAAGACAAAAGGTTTAATGGGAAATATGTAGAGCAACATCAAAATGAAAATGACATATTCTAACGCGGATACTATAAATAGACGTCTGTATTGACGAAAATATCTGAAACCAGCGAGAGAGATTTTCTTTAAAGAAAATAAGTGACAGGCGATAAAGTCATTTTACTATTATAAACACTCGCGTTTGCTGATAAAAAGCTTGAGTTTTAAAAAATAGCATTTATTTAAAAAGCCAGAGTAACACACGGTTACGTTTTCTTTCGTTGTCTGTACTACGTTACAATTTTTTTTTCATATTTGCATTGGATCGCATTCTGATTTGATAAAATTGCATTTGCATACGTTTAAAAAAATCTCATTTCGCTTTCGGAGAAAATTCTTGTGTTTCATGAACAAAATATCTCACACCAGTTTAAGATATTTCGGTCTGTACAGGAAACTATTTATCGTATCCGTGAGCATAATATGTATTTTCTTACTAAATCGTTGATGGCCTGCATCTTTAGCATTGAACTTTTGGTCGTATCTTCTATTTTTTGAGATACGATCTGTAACTCCGGAATTTACCCCAGGGGGCCAGTGTTGCCAGTGGGCTGCTTTTTAGCACTTTCCAACCTAGTTGAAAAGTGCTTATGACTTCGGTTTGTCTGGCCGTCTGGCCGTCTGGCCGTCTGGCCGTCTGCCGTCTGCCGTCTGCCGTCTGTCCGTGCTCTAACTCCCGTAAATATGCTCGGATTGCTCTGCAATTTTTATATGTTATTATCGTTATCTATAGCATGTTCCCTATTTCAACGGAAGTGTGTAGCACTTATAGTTTTTTTACAGGGACACTCAAAAGAATTCCGTTACATTGCGGTCTATGGGGAAAAATCATTTGCTGTTTATTTAAATAATGTTTCACTATTTTAAACGCATTGAAATTTATATATATCACTAAGGTGCACTAGAAGAAGCTTAATATGGAACAGGGTGTGCATAGCACTTATAGTTACTTTACAGGGACAGTAAAAATAATTCCGTTACATTACGTCTATGGAGAAAAATCGTCTGCGGTTTATTTAAATAATGTTTCACTATTTTAAACGCATTGAAATTTATATAGATCACTAAGGTGCATTACAAGAGACTTACTACGGAATATTGTGTGTATAGCAGTCATCGTTCATTTACAGGGACACGCAAAAGAATTATCTACTGTCTGTTAACAATAATTCCTGGAAGTGCGTTTTAAGTTACTGAACGCGATTTTAATGTTAACTTGCTTTTTGTCTATTACGTGGTGTGTATAAATTCTGTAGATCCTATACAGGGCAGCACAAAAGTTCGCGAACACATTTCTGTTTATTGACAAACTCCAGACGGAGAATTTTAAAATGTGCTACACGTTTCCTAACTGAACTAAAATTTAGCATCCTATGTAGTATATATACAATTCTATATATCCTATACAGGGCTGAATAAAAGTATTCGGATATTTTTCCGAATATTGTATATGTTGGAAATTCCTGAAATTATGTTTTTAAATATGTTATGCGTTTTCCAAATTGTTTACTTAGAAGTTATCTTTTAGCTTATTAAACGGTATGATTTGTAAAATTATTTTGGAAGCGTTGGAAAGTGCTACATAATCTATGCTTGACGCATGATTTTTCGTTCTTGTTTAAAATTCAGATTGCTTGATTGCCACCACTTTTTTGAAGTAGAAATATTCGCCTTCTTTAATGACAGATTAAATAATGCAAAAATAAGGCCAATTATACTATTTTTAAAAGTTATGGCAATCAAGCAATTTAAATGTTAAAAAGTAGCCCAATGGCAACGCTGCAAGGGACAATAAGAGGTACATGACTGTGTAGCGCATACCCATTTTACTATACTTATCTACCATATTCATGGAAGTAACGAACTCGTTTCATCAGTTCATTTGAGGCGAAATTGACTTAAGGAATAACCCTGTATATGTTTCAAATATAAAGTAAAAGGAAGGACATAATATTGACCATAGACAACAACCCCCTCCCCCCCGAGATAATCAAGCATTTGCTAATAAACAAATACTGTTATTCAAGTTGCACGTTTTTTTAAAAATCTAATACAAAAGGATTACTTTAAACTGTTTTGTGAATATAGCATTGACATTATGAAATATTATGTTACTGAAAATTTTAATTTACTACTAGTAGCCAAACAATATGAGGATTATATTATTTATTTTGTCTATATTCTGACCAATATTGAAAATATTGCACCATGATTGAGGTATTTGTATTTTGCCGGTACTGTACAAATACTGGCAAGTAATATTTTGTACTTTATTCTCATTACTTTCCATGTAAAACTATTATTTCTGCAATATTGGCGTTTAATTAAAAATATTTCTAAAGTAAAAGAATATTTAAGTAATAGTGGAATTTCATTGCAAACATTTTCAATGGAGAACCAACATTTAGTCAATATTGGTATTTCATTGGACGCATTTTCGATGAATGCGCTCTTAGCCAATGCATAACTAATATAACCAATAATCCTTTGCTACCAGTGACGCTACTCACAGCAAATTTAAAGTAAAATCGATCCTCTAAATAGTTTTATTGCATGTAAATATCATTTGGAAGATTTTTGGGTGATAAGAGAAAATATATATATAAAAACTAAAATTTACTCACATTCGAGGTAAATTAACTTTTTAGGATAACATCTGTATGTTTTTGAAACGGAATAGCATTAACTGAAGAATGTTAAAGATTATCATTATTATTATAAGCAAATTTTTGTGTTTTTATTTCATATTTGATAGAGAAATATATCGTGTTTATATGCATTATGAAACAGTTCAAAATTTATTTATCACTTTTCATTTCTTCTCAGAAGGCAGTCATTTTAATGATTACATCAGTTAACATTTAAAGAAAAGAGCTTTGTTTTCGTAAATTAAAAATACGTTGCCAATTCATGTACATATTAAATATATCTTCTCTATTTACAGTTAATGATGTTTGTGTGCAATTTCTAATAAAATGTAATCTAATGTTCTCAGAATTTCAATTAATGATGTAAAGTAGTATAAGTATTTTAAGTAATAATGTATAAGTAGTTTCCAGTAATTTTCTTAATGGAAATATTAAGAAACATATAGATTTCTTAAAATTTTCCGTCATATTTAAAACTGGTTCAGAATTTTACTTTGTGCATTTTATTATTCATATAATGGAAACGTTTCCAATTTACGGAGTAGTGCATAAAATTTTAATCTGATATTAAAGATGTTTTAAGAAATGATTGTAATGAATAAATATTTTAAACATTTTCTGGAAAGCCATTAAATATTACAAGAGTGTTAACTTGTAAAACTGATAGGTATATGCCATAAATTTAAATTATATTTTAATGATATCATAATTCTTCCGTTTGAATACAGAATGAAAAAAAGTTTGGGGGAAGTAGACAGCATTGTAATTAAAAACCCTCGTTTTATGCATCGTTAAATTAGCTTTCATTTACAACTCACAAAGAGGAAAATAAAGATCCTAACGTTGTTCACAACTTCAGTTCTATTCGGTGTAAGAAAATAAGAAAAATATTGTTTTAATGGGGCAACAGCACTTTCAAACTCCTATGGAAAACATCCGATATTGATGTACCTTTTTCTTGAAAACAATTTTTTTTTCAATAGTTTTGACAGTAGCTAAAATATAAATTGAACCTTCGGTAAAAAATAAAAGTAAAAATGCAATAGTTCCGCAACTGCAATTCTAGATCTGTTTTCAAATGAACTATGCTAAAAGGGGATTACTTTTTGAGAAAAACTAAACGATCACAATACAGCTAATTATAATACTAATCCAAAATATATATGTTACTGTAAAATCCTGAAATCTGATAAATACCACGTTTTACTGGTAAATTCTAGCATTTACCAAAGCAAGTCTGAAAAAGCGTGAAAAATGCTTCTAAATGCTTCGATTTTATACTTTTACCAATATATTTCCATTTACCGACACCTTTTGGTAAAGATCCGGAATAATGGCTTAGCTTGCCCACTTATCTGGACGCGCACCTAACTCATGACTTTTATCTGTTTGCACCAGTTGCTACCTAACTTCGAGGAAGAACCTATTTGTTTTTGTTACAATATATTGTGCGTTTCCTGTTTTAGTTCATGAAAATAATATTGAGTGGGAAAAGCTTTTTGTGAATCAGTGAATAATAAGAAAGATAATAGCTTTAACAAGTGAGAGATGCAAATCTTTGTTAAATGAAATGAAATAAGCTTAAACTATTAAAGGTTAATAACTGTTCATTATAGATGGTTGGGACGCTATAATATTCTCAATATAGGAGGCAAAGAGAAACTTACAGCGCCATTGTAAACAGAAAAAACAGAAATCCTATACTATTTTACTTTTGGCAAACTGTTTAACGTCTTACACGAAGCTAATATTGCTTCCACCATGGCGAAGCTCATATTGATTCCACCATGGCGAAGCTCATATTAATTCCACCATGGCGAAGCTCATATTGATTCCGCCATGGCGAAGCTCATATTGATTCCACCATGGCGAAGCTCATATGGATTCCACCATGGCGAAGCTCATATTGATTCCACTATGGCGAAGCTTATATCGCCGTGGTGAAAGAACCTGAAGATTAAGGAAGTAAATTGCAAATTCAAGCACATGACTGTAGACTCTATCATCACGTATTTGAGTCTTCATGAAAAATGTTAAAAAAAAAACACTGTGAAGAATGGAATTGTAATCTAATTTTAAACTCAATGGTAACATTATAATTTTGTTATATGTCTAAATGGTATAAAAGAAGCATAGTCGAAATGGTTCTTTAAATCTTGGAAATCTATTGGTGTCCGAGGTTTCGGATAATAAAGGTACGATTTCAGGAATCATGGGTACCTCGAAAGAGTTCGTACTATATTTTCGTAAACCTTCCTGCTAGATCAAGACATATCTCTTTACATTTACACAATATACGTGAGAAAAAATTATTCATAAATTATGCACGACTATATCTGTAAAAAATATGAACTCACTGACTCGACAAGACATCTAATATGGGTAATTTCTTCTCCCAAACAAAGATATTTATTTATCATGTAAACGGAATTTTTTCAATTACGAGCGAATTGCGAAAGTTATTTTATTTTAATATTTTACAATTTATACCTCTAACATAAACATACTATATCAGAGTCAAAATGGTACCTTTGTTCACTCTTTATCGAATAAATAGATTAAATCTGAAACAGTAGTAAAAAAAAATATATATATAATGCACAGAAAAGATCTGTTTTGCAATTAATCCAAATATCATGTAATATTGAATAAACAGTAGAAACTGAACAATGCGAGGCCGATTAAATCGAAATAGCTGATAAATCGAATTGTTGTTTAATTCACCACAAATCGCAACATGTTGTAAATAAACCGGATTTCACTAGAAATCCTACATAATAGTGAGATTGGATATTAACTAAATGTCCTCCATATTTGTTCAAAAACAGATGGATCGCAGTTGAACGCAATATATTTTCATCAGCATTTAACACTTTTTATTCTTTTAAAATCATGAAAAATTAGTTTTATATGGTTTTATACAGTCATATAGAACATAAATATAAGTGCATTTTCGCTTTAGTCAATCAGGATTCTTAAAAAAAGAATTTTCTAAGAATTCTTATTCACTGCAGTCAAAATGCACTTATACAGGGTGTCTCATGAAGGACTTAATGGATTCATGAAAAGGACTCATGAAAATAAATAACACGGAGACGGTGGAAGCATGAAATCAGTGGTATGTTTATTAAAAAAACCCTAAAAAACTGATACAGAAACCTAAAACTTTTAGTAACAAATTGCGCCGATAGATGGCGCTGCAGTTTGCATAACCATAAGTAGGCTACACGAACCTCTATACCAGGACTTCTAACGAAATAGCCTTTCGAAGAAGGAAATCGTTCCTCGAAAAAAGCCTCAAATAGGTGGCGCATGTGAAGACGGATCCTGCATACGTCACTAAAATTCGTCTGCTTCACCGTTTGACACCAGTGACAGCCATGGGCACTGCTTCAGCACGGATTCTGGCCAGCTGCGCAGAACCGTGCGCGTAGCTGTGCAGCTGCCATTTAGTGCCGAAGTCTCGACACGATGTATCACTATTGCGTTAGAAGTCCTTCTATAGAGGTTAATGGTAGGCTATATCATATCAAAAGCGATTCAAAATATGCACCTTGCACACAACACACATGTCGCAAACGAAGAATGAAATTGTCAGTGACTCTCTGTAGTATGCCATCGGAAATCAACACACGAACTTATGAAATAGCCACCTCCATGTCGTTGAGTTTTAAAGGATTGTTGCGGTAAACAATGTCATTCAGTGTCACTTCCAGAATTTCTTTCATTATGCGCCAATAGCGATTACGTTTCAACAAAGAAATCTTCGACGATTGAACGTTCTTGCCGTCTGAGCTCTCATTATAGGAATCCGTAACGCTGCCTGCAGCGCCATCTATTGGCGCTATTTTAAACTAAAATTTTGAGGTTTCTGTATCAGATTCTTACTGTTTTTTTTAATAAACTTGCCACTGGTTTCATACTTCTATCTATCATCGTTTCCGAGTTATTTATTTTCAAATTTAGGGGTCCTTCGTGACACACCCTGTATTTATGTTCTGCATAACTCTCTGAAGGTATATAAAACGAATTTTCCAAGATTGTAATAGAATAAAAAGTCTTAGATGCTGATGAAAATTTGTTGTGTTTTACGGCGATCCATCTGTTTTTGAATTAAAATCGCAGGTATTTCGTCAATGTTTAATGTCTTTCTTCTTTAAGATCTCTAGTTTTCTTGAAGTCTACGTTTTACGAATAATTTTCATTCTCTCTTCAACTTCGTTGTCAGTTTTTTCATTTTATATAATGAACAATGAAAAAATTATTATAATTCTTTTCATTAGAAACGGTTATGTTCATCTTTGAAATGAGCTACTTTCATAGTTTTATCGACACTAACCCCTTTCTTTTAATGCATTTGAAAAGACTATTTATGCATTGTCAGACATATTTACTTATCCACTTCCGCATCGAAGAAAGTAAATTTTTTAAGAGTGCGAACCAATCGAGTTCTGTTCTACAAAACATGTATGGTGAATACCATTAAAAATGCAGACAAATGAGAAATTCCTATGCGACTGAAGAAGTTACGACTGCCACTTCAGATAATACCTGTAGGCGTTAAGCTTGCGACTACATTACCACACAATAGGCTTTTAAAATACAATCAGAGCACTATCTTTGTCATTTTTTTTAAAATTCGCAAATACTCTCTTAAAAAACCCCTGCTTTCATTGATGAATGATTCAATATTTGGTAATAAGAAAAGGAACATAAAGATAAATTTGAGATTTCTGTATACAGGGTGGACACTGGACACAAATTATTCGGACAATTTCGAAACTGACTAATATGCGAAATTTTATGTGTAAGGTACAGGTTGAATGTCAGATTAGTAGTATTGTATCCTAAGTTTTCGGATAGATGTTTCAAGGGTTCTAGATGTTCTAGGGTTCAAGATGATTCTAGGTGTTTCAAGTTATATATTACTTTAATGATAAAGTCTCTGTTTGGATTGACCACCAATACCACGAAGATTACCAGACATTTCATCCCGAGTTCTCAATGTATCGGGTTTTGTTAAAGATGAGGTTTGCAGTCTGCCTTTTTTGAAATTCTTTCCTAAATTAAAATCTCGAATCAATACTGAATTTGGTTTGATTGATATGAACATGCTCATAAACATATGGCAATAAATAATTTATCGATAGAACATTTGCAGAGCAATGAAAGGCAGCCACACCGAACATTTATATAAAAAAAAATGTTAGAGTGTTTCACTATTTTATAATCATGTAACTCTCATGTTTGCGCGTATAAGTAATAAGCGAATAATAAACCATTCTTTTTGCCCAATTAATTTATGTCCACCCTGTATTTCAAGGTTTGGTAATGTGAACTGTTAACAGATAAGAAATGAATATTCTGAAAATAATGAATGACAGAAATTAAGCTGAATGTTCATATTGTAAATATATGATTTTAAACTATATTGGACTCACATAAATGGTATTCTTAACATATGCCATTGATTTTTAGCCTAAATTAAAATTTCAAAAATTTAGTAAAAAAGCATATTTTATGAGCTTAGAACTCGAGCATTTTGCTTTATATTTCTGTGCACAATGTCATAATTTTTTAACATTTAATTAAACAGGCTGGACATTAATTTTAGGAAGAAATATTGGTACTACAACCCTTTTTATGGGGGCCTTGGTATATCTTTCTTCAGCGATTTCTTCGCACGTATTATAAACAGTCACGAAATTGAGACCGCAACCAATGAAAAATATTTATAATCTTATATGTTTTTTTATTTAGTCATACATTATATATTTTGCATTACATTATTAAACGGTTTATTTATGTCTATATTAAAGAAATTGTGTCGCAATGACTGTATTAAATGATATAAACATTGAACAAATTATACGTATGTTTTCTTTATAACTGAGTTGAAATACCAAAAAAATTAAATAAACTGGTTGTGCATTTGAACATCGATAGTTACTGCATAATGATATAGCAATTTGATGAGGTTTTAAAAAGTAAATAAAGGTTTCTAGAAAGAGATTTTGAAAATTTTGCTTTTCTCGCAAAATTCTATCTCGCCGTTTCCTCTATTGCGACAAGGCCCCTATAAAAGTAGCGAAATATTTAATAGAAATAGGACAACAACAGTCAAATAAAATACTTATTTAATTTAATACATTGATAAATCAATATTTCAAAATAATGACATATTCTTAATACAGGAACAATTACAGATTTTCTTTAATGGATAAAAATATAGCATTTGCATTTATATTCAAATTTATTATTTTTAAAAGATTATGAAGAAAATACTGTAGATTTTGCTGTTTAAGGCAACTAGCAGATATGACAAAGTGTGAATGTTGGTCAAGTTATTTTGGTTTTAGCTTATACTTGTCCTATGAAACAATCCCCAAATTATCATTCGTCTCCATTCTTAATAATATCTATTCAAAAATAAGAACCTGAGCCTATTTGGTTTTTTTAATTGCAATTGTGTCATAAACAATTGCATTGCATGCTTATGTGTAAATAATCATTTGTACTTAAAAATAACATTATTGATAAGTATTTATATAATCTCGTATCAATCCATTTTTCACAACTAACTACATTTTTTATCAGACATTGTAATTAGAGTATGATTTGTCTGTTGTTTAAGGCGATGGCTAAAAGTCAAAAGCTGAAGGGATCGAAGACTGGTTTTCTTAATGTGTTTGCTCTGTTAGCCATCGCGGTAAAATATAACCGCAACATTCCCAATAAACACAATGTATGTGTATACGTGGGTCGTTTTCTTTACAGTTTTATTGATATACCAAAAAAATAAGTACACATGTTTTCAAAATTGAGATTTAATTACTCGATCCTATTATAAGCTGAGAAAATACTCCAAACTGAGTACAATTTGCTTAATTTTAAGCTCCCATTTCCAACAGTGCATACACTATAATATGAATTTAATTTATATAATGTACGTATTACCGTATTTTCCGGTGTATTAAATGACCCTAAAACAAGGAAGAAATAACATACTCGCCCATTTGAGTACCAGTATTTCCGTATGGTATCTTTCTGCTTATATAATCACAGAAATTTATCATGAATTCTGCGATTTAAAAATGATAAGAAAACTATACGAATATACATGTATTCAAACGTAAGGATTTGTTATTTATCTCGAATTGTAGAGTCGCCTTATACACCAGGAAATACGATATTTAGATGACCATATATGGAACTATGAGCTACAGATTTGCAATTTTTACTGCTATATTTAACAGAAATCACGTCATTATATGGCACATGTCTCCAGTAATTAATGTTTATGTTCCTTTATAATTTCATTTCAATTCTAAAAATATACGCTAGAGAAACTTTCACTTAAACTATGTACTTAAAGGGTTATGAAAGGGATGCGATAATTAAATAAATGTATTGAATATACTAATTATTACGTTAAAAATGTGTTTATTCGAAATAATGCAATGTCCTTTTAACGCATTTTGTTCTTTTGTATGTAAGTATACACTTAGACAGATGATAACGGCAGAAATAAGTTCTTTATTCATTAACAAAATACTATTGTAACTGTAATTAAATACTGGAAATATAAATAGCACCAATCAAATGTATTTCTGATTTTTGGCAAATTGATATTTATTGACATAGTTATGAAAAATTTCAATTGAGGCATTGACAAATGTTTCGTTCTTTATAGTAGTTATACTATATTCTTTAAATTTTGTAATATGTGGCAAAGTAAAAATTACCTTACTTGCTAACATTTGCCCTGACGCATGTGAAAAAAACATGTATTCACCTTTGTACTGGATTAATGAGATCCCGACAGGGACGTAGGAGAGGGAGAGGTTCATGAAATCAAGTCATCCTCATTTAAATGTAGCCAATTTTTTAAAGCAACATTAGTTGTTCTACTAATTCATCTCTGTAAAGCAACTTTTTACATATAGAAATGTTATAATTTTTTATTACATTTCTAACTAGTAAATTTTTAGACCAGGAGTCTCAACTAAAGCTCTGTTGCATTTTTATTTTCAACTCACAAAACTTTCAACTAGCAGTTTCATTTCTTTCCTATTAGTATTACAGCAAATAAACTTTGAAATAGTTTCAGGAGATTTAATTCTCATGAATAGTAATGAGAGATACGATTACATGCACTGATACTCCGAGGTTGTTTTTTTCGCAAATTTTCTTAATTACATAAACTACTTTTTAGTTTATCAGGAGGTATTTACTCTCCTGAACCTTTCGTTGTCTCAATAATTTGATAAATGCAAGTTTTTGGAATTCAGTATTTGAATTCTTCTATCTAAGTAATAAGATATTGATTTCTCGGTAATGGCAAAAATAATTAATTTGAAGAAATAATTTTCTAATAAATATTTTGTTATTTATTGATAATGCTAATTGCTTAATTTATTTTAGATGACTTTGAATAAATATTTGAGCCTCTCCCATAATTATTGAATTGCTAGTCCACTGGATTCTAATATATCATCTGAGGAAGAAAATAACATTTTAAACTATACTGTAAACGATTTGCAGCAATATCTCCAGTCATTCACGCGTTTAAGAAGAAACGGCTATTGACCATACTATAGAGCGTTCTCATTGGTCAGGATAGGGATAAAATTTACGGTTCAATAACTGTTATCTCTGAAACCGATTCATCGACTGGACAGTTTGATGCAATTTTTCACAGTACAATGTCATATTACATCAAGTGGAATTTTGTCCCATTTCTTCAAAAAAGCCGATACCCCTTGACCTGTTGAATGATTTACACTACAGTCTTTGGTCCAATTAATCCCTCAGATACTCGATTAGATTGAAATCAGGACTCCGACAGGGCTACAACATCTGTTTTACAACCACGTCTTCATATAACTACATAACAATTGCACTTGTGTTGCACAGTACATTGTCTTACTGGTACAGACAATCACCAGTTATGTATAGTATCAAGCTGTAGTCGTAATAAAACCAGATCGTATACGCTATAATTAATGGCGTAGACAGAATATTCTCATGGCCGAAGAGGCAGTGGTCCACTGCTTTTTTCTTTCTGGGATATACATATCACTATAGACATATCGATATAGATAATCGTCAGTTATATATAGTACCAGTCTGTAGTAAGAAAACAGAGGGTATACGCTGTAGTCAGTGGCGTAGACAGAATATTCCCATGGCCGATAAGGCAGTGGACCACTGCCCCTTTATCTCTAGGACTATCTAGATTACTGGTCGTTAGTATTATTTTGCACCTTCAGTTTGACTACAGATATTTTAGATCTAGTGGTTTGTTAAGAAGTTTGAAAAAAAAAATGTTTATTCAATCATAGTTTTTTTAAATAATATGTTTTTAATGTATAAATAAATAAATAAACTCATTTTTTTTTGTAATTGAAAACAAGCAAAATATTATTAGTATAATATTATTTTGTGTTGTTAATTTTTAAATGCAGTTTGTACTTTTTTATTCAATCGACATATATTATGAAATGATACAAGCTAAAAAATTTCCCGTTTGTGAGAATGCTTCTTTCCATCCATGGGAGTGCAAATGCCTAAAATAAAATATTTGTAGTTGTAGTTGTAGTTTTAAACTATTAATGTTGAAATTTTTAGTATGAATAATTAACGAATTTTATACGTAGTTTTACTTGAAAACTGATGGTGCATTGAATTAAAAAAAAAAAACATCCAGAAGGCACATGGTGTATAGCATCGTATACCCTTCGCGATAGTAGTACTGTCACAATGTAAGAAAAGCATGATTGTCATGAATGTCATGAATGTCAAAGTAATCATCCGTCATGTTCGCAGAAACAGCACATTATGATTCAAGACATTACGAGCAGAAAGTGCCCAAAAGCAAAACTCTACCACGACCGAACTTCCCAGTTGGTATTATAAAGTCAGGTAGCAAGCGGCCTCAAGGTTGTCTTCAAACATATATTCGACCATCAAATTAAAAAAAAAAATTGAATCGTTATTGGTCATTCCTTAGGACTGTTTTCTGGTGGTCTATCGAGAAATTTTCACGCTCTTTTCCGAATTTTCACTTAATGTCTGATATTAAATTGTATCGGTATAGAAGATCGATGTGGCAGTATGTAAATATTAAAGTCATATCGATAGCACTCAGAATTAAGATCTATATTTAACATTATTGTTTCTGATGAGAAAATTATGTAAAACATTTTCTTAGAATATATTTTATTACTATTCAAACCTCTTGACACTACAAAAATGCAGAACACTTCCTTAATGCAATTTAGAAACATTTTAGAAAATTCAACATAGTCTTGTAGCTACTCACGGTTCCGGAAAAATTAACCATATCTTCAGAAACCATTTGGAGAAGAGCTAATCAGAAACAGGATTCTAAAATTTGTTAAAATTATGCTCCGTTGCTGCCCGTAAATTTTGAGAAAAGCTTCTGTTAATTTTGGAAAGATCTTGGCTTCTGAAGAGTCTGGTTGTTATGCTCAGTGTTTCTGAATTTATGAGAAATTTGAGGAAGTACGAGTTTACTCTATGTTTCTTCTATATCAAAAAAAGTTTCTATAGTTTTTATCATGTGTAGATGTTATTTTACATTGTAATAATTTGCTAAGCAAAGGAAAAGCTTTATTCTTACGTAATATGAGATAAATATTATAGACAAATGTCCGATAATTTTTATTTATTTATTTGATATTCAGTTAAGAAAAGAATTTTGTGTACAATTTAATAAACTAATAAAGGTTTTAAAAGTAAAAATTCTCGATGGAAACTTTTCTAACTTACCCTTATTTAATCCTTCTGGTCGTAATAACAACTAGGTAGATGTCAAATTAATTCTTTCATTGATTTACGGTTTTTATATCCACAGAATAAGTTAGGATTAAGATTGAAATAAAAATTGTTTACCTAAGCTCTGGTTGATAAAGAACAGGAAAAAAAAAACTCTAGATATTGAAAACAAGAAACTTAGATTCAATAGAGTTTTGCGTTAAATGTAGTATGCGTAGAAATAATAAGTTAATTTAGGAAGATATAACACAGAAAGAAGGCAATATACAATAAATTGAAATCTTTGATGGATATCTTCATTTTTTGAAAGTTTTATGTATTATTAGATTTATTTATATTGCTTTTCCTATTTTAAAACGTCATGTTATATATACTTTCTCCGTATCAATATGCTTTTAAAATTATTAAATAAATATACTCCAAGAAATTTTGCGCTTATAACATTTAGGTTTCAATTTTGCTAAATACACAGACCCATGTTGTTTAGAGGTTTATATATTGTGAAACAATATAAATTTGATATGTTTTGAATTGTCGATGTCGGAATTGTCTGTTGCATTATTTTATAATTTCAAAAAACGAAAAATCATCAATTTGAAAAAAAATTATACCATCTGTACGTTTAAAATAAAGGACTAGTCTGAATAGACATCTGAAAGTGGCCCCTGAGACATTCGTGTAAATTTTAAAACATATCAGAGAACATTTGTTAACTCTTTGATTACGGGTTGGGAAAATACGTTCCATTGGACTATTCTTTATTTTATTCATACCACTTTAAAAAAAATAATGTCTGCCATACACTTATACTAGGATATTTTCAAGAGAAATCTACCAAAAAGAAAAAAAAATTGTAAATTGTGACATTATTGAATATGAAAACAGCCCTGGCCCATAATCAAAGTATTAACTAACAATATGCAATTAAAATTATTTAAAAAATTCTAAATATAAAACATATAATGGGTATTAAAGATTACTTAACCCTTTGATTACGGGCGGCCCCCGGACAAGCGACTAGTTTTGTATTTAATCGTACCACATTTTACAACATTTTTCTTTCTGGTAGCTTTCTCTTGAAAATATCCTAGTATAAGTGTAAGGCAGAGATTATTTTTCCAGAAATTGTACGAATAGAATAAAACATAGTCTACCAGGACGTATATATCTCAACCCGGAATCAAAATGTTAATATAAATTGATACCACAGTAAAGTAATTTATATATTAACACTTCATAAGTATAGTTTATTTATTGATACTGCAAGAACATAATTATATATATAAAATATGTATAAAATAAAGGCATACAAGTAAAATCTAACAAACTTTTAGATCTTGTAAAATAAATGTTTTTGCAGTATGTGGACGATTTGACGTACAAATTATATTTTAATATTTTATAAATACTTTTTACTTCTAACATAAATACATATCAAAATCAAAATGGTGCCTTCTTTCTCTATAGCACAAATATCTAAAACGTAAAAAAATAACAACAAAAAAATTATTTTTTCACGTAAGAACGAATTGAGGTACCAATTATATTTTAACGTTTTATCAGTCCTAAGCATAAACAAACATCAAAATTACCCTAACATATGATTACATCAAAACCAAAATGGTACCTTTTCGTTCGTTCTGTATAGAACAAATAGATAAAATGTGAAAAAAAAATAACAAAACTGCAAAATAAATAAATAATTAAATAAAAAATAAAATAAAAATAAGCTAAGTTTGACCACTAGAAAAAGATCTGTTTAAAAACTGCAGAGTACCTAAATGCCGTGTAATGTTGAATAGATATAATAAACTAATGTATTAAAAAATTACTATAAATTAAAAATATATATATATATATAATACAAAATTTTTGCCGAAACTTTTGCGATCACCTTCAAAAGGGGCCATTTTCATAGTCTTTTTGAAACTAGTCCCTTCATAATATATAACAGACTTATAATATATAACTTATTAAGAAATATAGATTGAATCTGTGTTTAAGTTGCTACGGATTTTAAGTTAAACGTAAACTATCCACAACTTTATTTTAAATTAAATATACAATAGATATTGCTTAGCACAGTTTCTCGACTGATTTTTGAAATTTTAGCAAATCATTGTGATTTTACCCTGGAAATCTTCCTGGCGAACAAATGTTCTAGCAAATATACAGTCATTTTTGACATTTAATTAAGACTTCGTTAATTATAGACTTGATGTATTTAATTAAACGCATGCTTATTAACGACGTCGCATTCTTTGCCATCATCGATGTCTGCATTTTGCGACTGGAAATAATTGGCAATATTTGAAAGCACATACGGAAAAGAAAAAAAAAACTATTTGGTTAGTTACATGGAATGTATTGCATTTGAATATCACATTAAAATATATATATATAAATTTTAAGCAAACTTACGTTACGTTTTTACTCAATTTATAATTTTACGCCTTTTAGATTTATAAAATCACGACAGATTTAGACTTCATTGTAACATTTTAATACTTATTAGAGAAATGATATAAGTATTTCTCAAGTAAATGCACTTTTTCAAATGGGCAGTTTAAAAAAAAGACAGAAGATATTCATTTTCATTTCCTTGGCTTAAATAACTATGGATAATTAAGTCTCATTTTCAAAATCATTTAAACTCAATATTTTTAATATAGCAAAATAAATATAAATAAAACGGGCCAAATATGGTTATGCTGGGTTGGTTGAGGGTACTGTGGTACCTTTTTGCATTAGGTCCAACGATACCAGAAAGCGGATTCATTTGAAAGTGAATCCGAACCACTCCCAATATTCAACTTTGATATATGGAGCCACTTCCTGACTAGTCATTTCTTGCTATAGAAATAATTTCTTGAAACATAGATAGCGCTTGAACCAAAACACAAGTCATATACGAATTTTATACATAAGATATGGCTAGTTAAGTTTGAAGTGTGCAACTTTTATGCTCGAAACAATTAAGCCAAAATATTTCCGAATTGGATATACACATTTACTAAACAGGTTGTTTTGATATAGTTTTTGTCTTTATAATGTTAAATGAAGTAATACGGGATCATATTCATAGTTATCGACAAGGATAATTTTAAGTATACGTGTGATTATTTAAGCATACAGTGGTGTCTCAAAAGTATATGGACAGGCGATTTTTTGAAATAACAGTTAAAAAGTTCGTGATTATTGCTTCATTTTTTGAACTGGTATATCTAAAAATCACCTGTCCATATATTTTTGAGACGCACTTTATCTTGCATGCTTTTATAATACATTTGAACTTAGAAAAAAAGAGTTTGTTCACATTTTAATGCTTCAGTATTTTTTTAAAAATAGACTATAAAACCACAGACAATCTGTATGTAGCGGTTCAATAACGTGTAGAATTTTTGAAACCGTGTTGTTTTTTCTTGCTGAAGTATATTTGGCAAGATAGTTGAAACGCACGTCTTTGCCCTTGTTATCAATCATTTATCATTTGTCTTTAGAGTTTTGGTTAAACATCTAGAATGTTTCAGTAGCTAAGGCATGGTGGATTGATGAATTGTATTTTTCAAACTCGTTCAAGCATTGTGAGATGTTTGTCTTTTTCCTTGTTGCATATCATTTGTCATCTGTCTTTAGCGTGAGATTCTATAAAGGTATTTGCAGCCTCTTTCAGTAGTTTACATCGCATCATTGTGTTTTCAGAAGTAACTCTGTAAGTTATTTTGTAGCTAAAATTATTTGGCAAGCTAGTTCAAGTGCAGTAAAGTTTTATACTCTGCCTCGTTACCAATCATTTATAATCTGCCATCGTATGTGAGTTACTAATCAATCCTCTACAATTTTTTTTATAAAACAGGCACGGGAACAAAATACTCCAAAATGAGATAATGAACATATTCTCCTTTTTCTAGTTCAAGCTTAACAACGATAATAGTCCACTTTTTTGTGAAAATTATGATGACAGTGTCATCTGTTAGCTTAAGAGGATTATTATCGTTTGGCAAACTTGGATAGAATCAAAGATGATAGTAATCCTTTAAGAAACGCAGTTGAAGATAGGTATAAATGAAACACTGATAGTTCTTAAAAAGTACACAAATAGAGATTGGTATAAAGCGGGAATAACGATGAAAGTCGAAAATGGTTAAAGAAAGAGTAAGAATTAACTGTAATATAAATGTCTGTTATCATCATAATTTTCCTCCGTGGGGCTTCAATTGTACCTTGAATGAGTTCATGACATGCTCAGTTATAATTATTCATTAACTCTTAAAAATAACTTATAAATATAAATATAATCTCGTATTTTTTTTTAATTTTACATATTACAAATTTCAAACGCAATTATTTAATCAATGCATGCATGAACAATTCGGAAATGGTTTGTTTGAATAGCTTAAGAATTTGTCTTTATGTTCTTCAAACTTTCTGTATATCAAATCCATGGCTGACTAATGTATATTGTAAAAAATGCAAAACGTTTTTTAATACAGGAAAATATAACATAACCACGAACAAAAATATACAATAACCTCTTCCGAGTTACCCACGATTCCAAAAAGCATTATTTATCTTTAGAGACATCAGAAACTAATATATTTTCGAAAGTTAAAAAAATAATTTATAAAAAACGAAGTTTCTTTTGCTGCCACTGATTTTCGGAAACGTTTCCGAGCAATATTTTAGTATATTAATCCGTTTTCTCCACCCAGAATATAGGTTTTTCGGATTTCACAATTCTCAAGCAAAAAGTTTCATATTCAACAAGCATCTTTTACAGACAAACATGGCAAATTAACAGTATTAACATTAACATTAAAATTAATATTATTTTGTTACTCTTTCCTGTATAAATACAATTACGCAGATGAAAATGTTTAATTGAAATTTAATAGCATAACGAAAACCGATATTCCGGTTTGAGAAAATTGATTATTAAACAGTAAAAGCTACTCGAAAACGTATCCGAAAATCAGTGGGAACAAACGCAAGTTTGTTTTGTTATAAATATATTTTTCTAAATCTCAAAATTATATTGGTTTCAAAGGTTTCTAAAGATAAAGAAAGTTATTCGGAAACATTTCTAATTCGGAAGATGTTATTGCATATTTTCGTTCGTGGTTATATTACATGATATTTTCATAGATTAAATAACATTTGTCTCTTTTTCACAATATAGTGCATAAAGTCGTTGGTACATTTCAACCAAACCAAACAACCGTCTGTTACTTATATGTGTATTTGTTTACATATTTTCTGATTTGCTAAAGAATGAGTACCTTTAGTTTTCAAAATTGAGACATATACTTAAAGCTATTATAAGCTGAAAAATAATAATAATAAAAAATACTTTATCTTGTTACCGTTTGAACAATTTTATTTTTATTTGAGTATTTTTTATATTGATCTATTACAAAATGATTTTAGGAAGGAAAATCATTTAATCATGCAAAAATGCAATTTTTGTAATAAAATTTGAAAATGTTGTTTTAAAAACAAATTTAAAACATTTTAAAACGACATTTCTCCCACAATTTTAAACATTTTGAAATATAATTTGTTGCATATTTTTCATAGAAGTATACTCTATATAAAGTATAGTATAGTTAGACGTATACTCTATAGATAATATATAGATATTATATAAATACTATTGATAGTATATAGATAGTATACTCTATAAATAGAAGTATACTCTACACTTAGAAGTATACTCTATAAGGTTCAGATTTCCAAAAAGTTCATTAGTTGAAGAAACCATGCCTAAAAAGTAATAACATATGTAAAAATTAGAGTAAAATGACTATTTATTTTATTTTTTTTATTTTTTAAAATAAACTATTTATATTATTGAAAATATTTTCAAAATATTATTATTGACAAAAGTTATAATTTCATTAAATGTATCTGAAAGATCGGACAAAAGAAAGGTGCGTGAAGTGAAAAATATTTATTGAAGTTTTGTCACTTAGAACATACTGATATATGGAAAAAACACAAACTGGGAAAAATGAATTTATAGATTGAAACTTTGAATCATTCACGGCACATTGTGAGAATATACTATGGATGTCTAAATTTATTTTAAGCAAAAAGTTGAATAAAATTTATATTTTCATCCTTTATCACAAAATAAATAGGACCGAGTCGTCATTAAGAACTCGTTTTTAACAGCGTGCTGAATTGCGATTTTTACTTGTCTAAAAAATTTTACTCAGTTACATGCGTTAAATAAGAAAGAAGGTCCGTTAACTGCATGAATTACATAATTGAAGTGCCATAAAATACTAAAAAGATAAAAATTTGTTTCCCATACTATTAATCCGTCATAATAACAATTGCAAGAAAATAGTTGTGAATTAGACAAATGTAACAAACATATTTGAATGTTTACTAAAGAATTCTCAATGCTTCAGAAAATAATACTATCAATAGGGATGAGAATGTGTATTGGCAATCACATTAAAGCAATCTGATTGACACAGTTCACTATTAGATAATTTAAGATAATTCTATACATTATGTTTTTTCTATAAAGTGCATAAAAGTGTGTAATGCATATTCTTTAAGCATTTTCAGGAAATATATTAAAATAGATTTTTTTTCCTTACAAAAATATTTCTGCTCCGATTTCAACAATGAATTGTGATGTGCTAAAACAACTTTTCTTTTCACGTGTAAGTATTTCTCTTAATTAGTGACCACAATGTTTTTATAGTTATCATAAAAATGATTCATTATGTTTTATCATATTTCATTTGGCCTTTATGTACGTTTTTCATATATTTTTCTTTAATATACCTCTGATCCTTTATTGAATCTTACAAGGGAAGTAATAGAGATAGAAAATAATTTAAATCAATGTATTCAGTAAATATGTGGATTCCTCTCGATACTAAACCTGTATACTTAATCTGAAATACTCAATATGTTGCAGATTAGGTAAATAAGCACCAGATTACTCTTATTGTAAACAGTATGCCTACTGTCCAGCTATTTTGGGGGATAGACAAATATAAGAAAGGTTTTAGGATGTAACATAAATTGGAAAATTAATGCTATATAAAAAAGTTTAGCATGAGATCTTTAATTATAATTAGTAAATTAACTTTATGTAAGATTCAGAGAATATTGAAAATTTTTTATTTGTTTGTTCGTTTTATTTGAGTGGTGACTATTGAGAAAACCAACATTGTGGTATATGTGTATGTAACCACAGAAAATTAAGTTACCGTAATATCACTTTATACATTTGCGATATAATTAATAGTTTTTAAATAATAGAAGTTAAAATCAATAAAAATATCTTATTAAACATGCATTAAAAACAGGGAAGTTTAATAAAATTTAAAAGAATAAAAATAAATTCTGTGTTTTAAATATGTAGTGTTACATAATGGCTACTTTACAATAGTCTTTAAAAGCAAATTTTATTGCTATATAGCAGCATTTCTTAAAGTGTGGTTCGTAGACTACAAGGTTTGCCTTTCAAGATTCTTAAAGCCTGATCCTTTTAAATTTCCAAGAAGACAGAAAAAATAAAATTCATATGAATTGCATATCACACATTACAATTGAAATTCGCAAAAAAATATCATAGTATAAAAATAGTATAAAAATTGTCCACAGACTACTAACAAGGAGAGGTTTCGAGGTCGGTGTCACAGAATGTGGTGAACGTTTGTGTATCGATAGAATATAGTTTTTTTGTTTGTTTTTATTGAGAACATACATCTGACTTGTGTGCTTGACATCAAGTGCCCGCTTATAAGTCATCGTCAATATACAAGGACGAGATAGCCACAAGAAAATTTACACCACCAGAAAATTGCAACCGCTATGCAATGGAGCACCACCCAGTATGCAATGGAGCTGACGGGACTCGAACCCGCCGACCTGACTCCTACGCTCTCAAGTGATTAGCGGAATGCTGTCTTAACAACTCGGCCACGGAGGCTTCCGCATACAGTTAATATATAAATATATGAAAGCCATAAAGCGCAACATGAACATAGATCTAAAGAAGGACTTCTAACGCAATAGTGATAACATCGTGTCAAGACTTTGGAACGAAATGGCAGCTGCACATCTACGCGTACGGTTCTGCGCAGCCGCCGAGAATCCCTGCTAAGGCAGCGCCATCTACAACATCAAACCGAAACTGTATATCAAATACCCACTATAAAAATAGTAGACAGGCGGGTTGAAGAAGCAGACAAACTGGTGATGTATGGAGAAGCTGTCTTACACATGCGCCACATATTTGAGATATTTTTCCAGAAATGATTTTTTTCTTGGAAAGTCTATTTCGTTAGAAGTCCTTCTTTAGATCTATGTTCATGAAGCGCAATATCCAGGGGACTTGAGAAAAAAGGCCTCAAAGGTTACGTCACAGTTTATTATCCGATAAATTTCTACCGTCGGGAAGCGGATTAGTATCCTGGTCAGTAGCGCGCGGATTTCGAGATTTTTCTCTTTGGGGGTCGAATCCCACTTTGACCCATTTTTCGTAGAAAATTTTTCATCAATTACTTTTGAACTACAATTAAAAAAAAATGTTTAATCATTGAAATATACGAAAAATATAAATTAAATATATGTTTTGTAGCATATAAGTGCAGTTTTAACTATGAAATTCTGCGTGTTTAAATGTATAATGAAAAAAAAATGGTAATTTATTTTTCTATAGACCAGAAATGATTGCTGTTATTTAAAATCTTTTACAGTTATTTAAATGAATAATCTACTATTTTTCAAATAAATTAAAATAAATTAAAGTACGTGATATAAATCTATAATATATTATTTTAATTTAAATTTATTATACAAATATTTTAAATATTTCATGATTTTTTAAAAATATTCTTTAAAATTTTGAATATGATTTTTTAAAATCTCGAATTCTTAGTTTTGTTTGCCTACGTAATAACTATTTTTTAGCAATTCAATACCTTTTTAGAACTCATTTTTAAGTATATGGGCAGTTATTATAATTATAAACACAAGAATCCAAGATTTAAAAATTAAAAAAAAGTAGTAGTTTAAAATACGATATATTTTGAAGTACTATTAGGATTGAAATTCTATATTAATGCTAACAGAAATTTTTAAATTTAACAAATAATTAAAGCAGCGTGTTATACTTATATATAACGTATTTTAACTTATTTCACTGTGAAAATAGTAGTTTATTTATGTAAATAATAGTAACTAAATTTTAAAACAAGCAAACTTTTGTGATCTCTAGGAGTACCAGTTGCCTATTTTTTTATTGTTTAATTAATTAATTATTTATTTTGGCTTTACTTTTCAATAAATATATAAACATGCAAAGTTTAATAGTTTAAATTGTATCTATATTATCAAACTGAATTTTAAAAACATATTAAACTACAAAAAATAATTTGAACTGCTAAAAATAATTATTACGTAGACAGTTATTTTAATTACAAAATACAGAATCCGAGATTGAAAAAAAAAAACATATGAAAAATATAAAAGCATATTTTTAATAAGTCATGCAATTTTTTATATATTTGGATAATGAAACAAAATTAAAATAATATATTATAGATTTATATCACGTATTTTAATTTATTTCATTGTGAAAAATAGTAGATTATTCATTTAAATAATTTACAATAAATAACATCAGAAATTTTTGGTGTATAGAAATATAAATTGTCTACTTTTTTTTATACTTCCCATTAAATATTTAAACATGCAGAATTTCATAGTTAAAACTGTACTTATATGCTACAAAACATATTTTTAATTTATATTTTTCGTAAATTTCAATGAATATATATTATTTGAATTGTTGTTCAAAAGTAATTGATAAAAATTTTCGCTGCGAAAGTAGGTCCAAGTGGGATCCAAACCCGAACAGTAAAATTTGGTATCCAAATCGCTACCGACCTGACTATGAAGCTGCTTGACAAAGGAAGACATTTATCCGATTATAAACTGTGATGTAAACTTTGAGACCCATTTTCTCAAGACATGCTGGATATTGCGCTTTATGGCTTTCATATATGTATATACTAACTATATTCTTTCTATCGATACACAAACGTTCTATGCAGTCTGTGACACCGACATCGGAACCTCTCCTTATTAGAACAGAAATGTAGTTTCCACTTGAAGAAAGTTTGAGAAGCGCTTCTATATAGCAAATAATGGAAATAAAAATATAAGAAAATATGTTATGCCGCAATTTGAGTTAATAATTTACCAAGAGAAAAAATAATATTAAGCAATGATAATAATGTAATAATAAAATATATACCTGAAAAATTTTCAAACTGATAATTCTAAACCTTCAGTATCGTAGAAAGTGCAAAACTACAAAGAAATCTCTTTTTTATAACCCTTACTGAAAATATGATATAAACAGAAATATTTACTATCAGAATGTGAAATTTCATTTGAAAATCAATCGATGGGGAAAGCAGGGTAAAACCTGGTACCTAACGGTTTTACTTTGTTGATAGGTCTAAAAAGGCGTAAAAATCGGAATATCTCACAAAACTGTTTGGGAACATCTGGGCTATTGAAACACCACACTTATTGTCAAAGGAAAATTCTTCTGTACTTGGGAATAGGCGTTTTCTAGGACTATCTGAAACAGCTCGAATTTTGTTAGTAGGGTAAAACCGGGTAGTAATCAGAAATTAAGTTTTTATACTCACAGTAAAAAAAAAGCTGATAAATCTTGAATCCAACTTAAAAAAATATATACATTTTTTAAGGTCAGTAATTTTTATCAAGTTATCAAGCAATTTTTAATGTTGTCATGCAATGGCTTTCTCAGCTTTTACTTCTCGTATCCGCTGCACTCTTCATGTGCCCAATATTTGCAGACTGAACATTGTATCCATCTTTCACCACCTGTTCATTGAAGAAATAATTCATTGCTGAATTCAATGCAAAACCATGGGTGCCCGGTTTTGTCTCAACAGACGACCAAAAATCAACTTGGTCGTTCTGCTGGATAGCTCGACATACACACTTCTACTGGACATCAAAATATCGTGTGAATGCTACAGAAAACAGTGATTTACTTACCTAAATCGATTCGTCAGATCGATTTATCGATTTATTTGAAGAGCTGAAAAGACGGAGAAGAATTAAAACTTTAGAGGTGAATTTCTTTCCAATAGCACTGCATGGACACAGAGATTAACTCACTCCAAAAGTCGATGGCACACTGCTAGTGGATGTAGTTAAGATGGGTTCTGTCTACAGGGCAACACCCATCAAAGAAAAAACAGGTTACCCGGTTTGACTCGTCTACCCATTTTTACCCTACTCTTCTCTACATAATTTTTGTTTAAAGTATTTTTTAAGTAATTCTTTAGAACGTTTGCTATAAAATCGTCTTTTAAAGCCATTTTTTTTTTTTTTTACTTTAAAGCATATAATTCAAAGAGAAAAGTTTAAGAAAAAAGGAAATAAAATGGTAGAATGTTGTGAGTTTTGACTCCTGAATAATTTTCACGCTGATGATACTGCATCTTTAATATCGTAGAAAGTGCAATAGCTGGAATGTAATATGTTATTTACAAAAAACATTCAATACCCGAGTTTTGAAAACCCGAGTCACAAAAGTATTGAATTTTAGAATGTGTGAAATTCCATTTGAAAATGAATCGTGCATAATTTTACTTTAGCGTAATTTTTATATGATTTTGGAAAACGGCTAAGTCTTTTAAATAATTTTTTGTTACTATATAGCAAATAACTTAAAAAATGGAAAAAAAAAATGATAGAATGTTATTCTGTAAATTGAGTTATCAAGTTAGGATTTTGAATATATTTCGAGACGATATTTTTACAGATTTAATATCGTAGAAAGTGTAAAAACTGGAATGAAATCTGTTATCTACAAACATTACCTAATATTTGAGTTTAATATAAACAGAAATATTAGGTATCAGAATGTGAAATTTCATTTAAAATTGCATCTTTCATAATATTTTTAGAATATATTTTATATAACTTTATAAAACGGCTGCTTTCCAGTCGTATTTTAAAATAATATTTTTATTACGATACAGCAAAAAATTAAAAAAAGAAAAGTGAGATAGAATGTATAAGCTGTAAATTGAGTTACCAAGTTTTCGGCTCCTGAATAATTTTTATGCCGACAATTCTAAATCTGCAGTATCATAGGAAATAAAGAAAACCTTGAATGAAATCTGTTATTTACAAACGTTACGCAATACCCGAGCTTCATATAAACAGAAGTATTGAATTTTAGAATGTGAAATTTCATTTGAAAATGCATTTGTACAAAATTTTTCTTTAGAGCATTTTTTTTAAATATTATTTTTATTTTCAAAATGTCAGAGTTTAGTTGCATGTAAATATCATTTAAACCTATTTAATTGCATCTAAACTTATATCTTCTGTGTAATTTATATGAATAAATATTTAACTTAATACATTTCATAACTTTCATTATTTTCTAATCAATGAAATAATAAAGTTGACGCTATAATTTTAGAAAATAAATAGGGGTTTCCGAAATTACGACGAACCACAAAAGTAGATTGTGTGGAATGTTTTAATTCAATGCGATTATTTTAATGAGCTCTAATTAATGATTCGTAAATTTAGCTATTTAATTTAATAATAGAAAATACTGCAATATAATTCGGAATAATTAAAGATTTCAACAAGAAGTAAAGATTACAAAATTCTGATAATCACAAAAATATATTGCCTTAGGATATGAAGAAATATTTTCTTTAACTAAATATAATTACTATTCTGCCCTTTTTGAGTTAATTAAATTTACAGGATTATTTATTCTATTTTTGAGAGAAAAAATATTTGACACTATATTAGTAATATAAAATAGGAAATAATATTAAGAAATATATTACTTTATATTTTCAGCCAATTTTTCAAAATTTGTCATTCAAAACATAAGTAGTTCAAACTAGAGATTGTACCTACTTGAAATAGTGTTACAGATATCTTACAGAACCCACTATATATTTATTCACCTCATAATGATTTATTTTCTGTCTTTTAATATACATTATTAATAAAAACATAAAAAGAAATCTCACCACGGTTAATTCACACTTCTGTGTTTTTCTAAAACAAAATGAACTATATTTACCAAAATAATAGTATCATGAAGTAGACTATATCAGTGTCGTATGAGATGCAATCTTCCCAACTGGGCGAAAAAATCCGGGCCAGGATTCGAACCCGAGATCCCTTGGCTGAAGCTGCCAATGTTCTACCAATTGAGTAATCCCGAACGAATATGGTAGATCATTGAGAGCTTCAGCGAAAGGACCCCGGATTTGAATCCGGGCCCGGGCTTTTTCGCTCAGTTGGGAAGATTACATCTCATATGATTTCTTTACCAATTTGAATAATTGTGTCAAAATTAATCGAGTATATCAGTATCGTTTAATACTTCTGATTGCTAAGGATGTTGGATAAAGCTTACATTGTACAAATTCCTCGGTACATAGGGATATATATATATAGTATTTATTGGTATGTGTAAAATATGATACGAAATGCAGTAAGCAATTAATATATTAGTCAGTCAGATTATCGTCTAAAAACAACATAAAGTACTTCCTCCTCATATAACATCAGTATACAGATGGAAAATATACTATAATCCAGTACTTCCCCTTATGCGACCCACCTTAAAATTTCAGTTTTTTTCCCGACACACCTAATATGCAAGTACATTAAACCTTTGTATAATCTTAGGTTAAGGAAAAGAATAACTTTGGCACTAAATAAACACACGAGAACAGTAATAGGTAATACTAACGTAAAAGTGGAATTATCAACACCTTTTTATGTGTAAAAAAATATGTTTATTAATTGATGTATTTGTGAATTTTGCACAAACGACAGAGTCCGTGTTGGGAATGAAACTCAATTTTAGCCTCAAGCCGCTTTCTACACGAAGTTTACTAAAACACAAAATTATTTATATCTACTATACTTTTCACAAAATTATTTATCTCTTTCCATGATATTTTACTTTAAATTTGTAATATATTGTTTTTATAATGTTATTGCAGCATATTAAATTATATACTTATGACGATTCTAACCAATTTTTCAGCGACCCATAGTTTGAGAATCGCTGCTATAAACTATGCGTATCACAAAAATGTTATTTTTATTCAATAGTTAGTTAAATAATTCAATAGTTTGATTAAAAGTTAAGCTTGTAGTAAGATATAGAGAAGCTACCGTTATGAGTACACTGTAAAAAAAAAAGTTTCTGAATTTATGAAAATAAAATATAACCACGTTCGAAAATATACAACAACCTCTTCCGAGTTACCCACGATTCCGAAAAGTGTTCTTTATATTTAGAAATCTCAGAAACTAATGTAGTATCGAGATTTAAAGACGCATTTATAACAATAAAGTTATTATATATATATATATATATATATGTATATATTTTTTTTTTTTTTTTGTTGCCTCTGAGTTTCGAAAATGATTCCTATATTAATCAGTTTTTTTCAAACCAGAATATCAGTTTTTAGGACGCTATCAATTCTCAATTAAACATTTTCAGCTGCGTAATTGAATTTATACATGCAAAAGTAACATAATAATATCAATGCTAATTTTAATGCTTTTAATTCATTCCGTTTATCTATAAAACATGTTTATTAAATGTGAAAATGTTTACTTGAGAATTGAAAGCAACCGAAAAATCTATATTCCGTGTTGATAAAACTGATTAATATGCTATAAAAACTACTCGCAAACGTTTCTGAACGAAAAAAAAAAAAAAAAAAAAAAAAAAACTCGAAAATTCATTGGTTTAAAAGATTTCTGATAAGATGATGAAGATAAAAAACGCTTTCAGGAATCGGAAGACGTTATGGTATATTTTCCTTCCGTGGTTATATTATATTTTCGTAAATTAGTTAAGAAACATTTGTTTTGTTTCCTACAGTGTAATGAAATATTCAATTTAAACTTTATTTAATGATGTAGTGCGATAACTTTTGATTTAGAATATGAAATGCTTTATAGGGATACTTTATGCAAGTCTATTAAAACTGCAGAAAATTAAGTCATAAAAATAATCAGTGTCATAAAAATAATTTGTAAAATCATAAAATGCTGAATAATTATCTATATTTCTGTAATGCTTGAAATAAACATTTGAACTGAAGGTCTATTTGAATTATGTGTATAATTTGTCATTCATAAGCAATAATATCTAAAAATTTAAATTGTTATCGCTAATCAAGGTAATGAAAGACAAATGTACGCTTAAAACTTTTATACATTTCTGGACAAAAATAAGCAACTAGTTAACTCCGCGTGAATTGAGTTATTTTCAGATTCTTTCTTGAATTCAGAAAAAATACTTGTCTTAAAAATTAAAAGTGAAATTAATAATTAAATTTTAATTGTAAAATTTCTCAGAAAATTCAATCATATTAACGATAGAAGCAAAACACTATTGGACCAATATTGCTTGTACTCGAAATATATCTTGTGAATATTCTCGTATAGTTTTTATTGCTTATAAACCCAATATTTCAGTAAGAGTGGCATTCCATTTCAAATATTTTATATCTAAAGCCAATATTGAACCAATATTGGTATTTAACTGAAAATATTTCTGATGATTGCAATATTGGCACAATGAATTCACTAAAACCAATGTAACTAATATTGGTTTGCTTCTAGGGAATAATATTCTAGGGCGCATCATAATTAATAATATAAGGCTGATTAAGTATATAAGGTAGGTGACCCAAAGGTGGCCATAGTTAAGCTTTGAGGATTTTTTATTATTTTCTGGTTGGGTGTGTGTGGCTAAATTTTTGTTTGTAAAGTTTTACACTTATATCTAATACATATCAAGTATGAGTTGTAATTTTTCAATATTTTATCGAGTATACTTTTCTTTGTAAAATAAAATTTAATTACTTTTATAATACAATTTCAAAATTGTAGCTTTTGGGTCACCTTTGGCGCATAGTGTTCCAAAGGTGGCCCATGTATTGAAATCACTTTTAAAATGTAAAAAATACTCGGAAAACTATTTTGCTTACTATTAGGCTCTGATGATCCTTTCTTTATTTTGATATCTTTCGAGTTTTTCTTCTTAATCTTCTTATATTGTAACACGAGAAGACCTTGAATCATTTTTTGTGCACGGTAGTTCAGGGATTTTCTTCTCGGAGTTATTGACTTCTTTTGAGTGATCTTTGGTGTTAACAATAAATGG
The DNA here is from genome assembly GCA_963931845.1 of Maratus michaelseni. Classification (NCBI taxonomy): domain Eukaryota; kingdom Metazoa; phylum Arthropoda; class Arachnida; order Araneae; family Salticidae; genus Maratus; species Maratus michaelseni. The sequence continues at coordinate 213,880,392 of OZ007599.1, read as the reverse complement.
TAATAAGTTTTTTCAGATATTTTTGTAGAAATTTTGAAAATAATCCTTACTACACTGATTTTCACTTTGTTTTCTAAGGTGGACACCTTGAGAACATCTGTATGGTCTCCATTTGCCCGACTTAAATGCATTAATCTGATAAATTTCTTAGAATTGAAGTAAATGTGGTTAAAGAGTAAGAAATAAGATTTCAGAAAACATATCGTAACTCAAAGTTAAAATAATTTAAGCACGTGTAAATTAAAATATCGTCTTACCTGGAAATTAGAACGACTACTGCTCCAAAGTGAAATCATTGCATAAAATGTCGGAGGATCAAGGTGATCTCTTTAAATTCAGCGACGTGCACTGAAGATACATGATTGACAATATAGTAGCACCATTTTGGGATTAAAAATTAAATTAATTCTACTTTTGAGTTGTGGGATCCCTTAGGAACACTGGCCACGTTTGGTTCACCAAACTTAGTCCATAATAATGTTCGAAATAACAACACAGGTCTGTAATGAAATAATTATCTGTAAGGTACGTGGTAATTTTTTATAGTATTTTTTATACTGATTTTTAGACAAATAATAAACAAATTTCGTCACGTACAGTTTCATCACAAATCATTCTAAACTTTACGAATTTAGTATATAGAAGCAAGAAAACACTATTTATGTAAGTTTGGTAAACGTTTTGATTGATTTAAAAGAGTAAATTAGTGTATTAAAGTACTAACCAGGAAAGAAGAAATTGTTTTTAACTACTTATTTTTTGGAAGTTGGGGGGGGGGGGGGGGGGTGCTGAAGGTTGTTTTAAAATATTTGAAACCTTTTACATATATTATTTATTGCCATTTAATAACTACATGAATTATAATAGATATGTAATTTGTATGAATTTATGAAAAAATAAAATTTTAATGATGTGTTAAAATTTCGTTAATTCAGTTTTTTCCTTCGAAATATGCAATCCCTGTGTCAAAACTTAACGTCATAAAAAATGAATTTCACTTTTTAATAACATTTGAAACAACATCAAAATCAGTCGCAAAATTAAAACATTTTCCGGATTTCTTTTTTCAGACTTTTGTAATTTTAATTAACGGATTCTTTTAAATTTATGCATTAATATCCGTTCACAATATAATTTAAAGTATCAATTTAACTGTTAAGTTAATAAAAGACAAAACTAAACTTATCTTCCCTATACAATGCTGAGAAAAAAACCCAAACAGGTTACTCTAAATGAATTGCCATTAGTATTCTGGTAAATAAAAACCTTAAGAATTCAGAGCGAAATTAATGATTGACATTTTATCGTTAATGAGTCGTCCAAGTATAAAAGGAGAAAAAGCACGTTTTATTAGATAATTATTCTTATTTCAAGGCACTGTTCGCAGAAAATCGATATGATGAGCTAAGATTATCTTTCTCAAAACATTTAATTCTTCTGGAAAGAAATATTTTTCTAATATGTTATAAATGAAAATAAATAAATATTTGGGGGTATTTTGAAAAATGCTTACTAGCTTCTAAAAATAATTTACAGCAAAAATGTAAATATTTTCATACAGTTCATTGCACTGCATCCAGAATTTGATTAATGGAAATATCTGTGTATTTACTATCAGGCATATAAAATTTGAGATTTATCTACTTAATAACAAAATACAGGTGGTTCACGATTTTAGAACATAATTAATTCCTGAAATGTGTTTGAAAGTTAAAAGGTTGAAAAGTCGAGGGCAACCAATAAAAATTCCTTAAACGAGATTTTTGATTCATAAGGTATTATGTTTTTGATAAAACTACTCTTATTATTATTTTTTTGCATTGGAATACCTAATGCAAATTATAAATATCGAAGAGTTTATGAAAAAACCTTAATGTAATGGAAAATGATAGTCCATTATTGATTCGTGTGATTGGAATTAGTTTAATAATTATCTCAATAATGAGAATTACAGTAATAAGAAAAAAATATCTTAATGGTTTTTTTAATATATGTTTAAGAACAACTTAGACGGGGTGCCGCTGACAACAATTTTGGTCTCTACTATTTCAAAACATCATTCTTCATGGCCAATTTCTAATGAAATATCTTACAAAAAAACCACAAAGATTATTGTTTTAAAAAACTGGTATCCAAATTGATCACTTCTGGCTCTTCGGAAAAGAGATTTAAATTGGAAATCAGAGATCGAGGTCAAATTTAAGAGTAAATACACATAATAAATTAGTATTTAAATAAGTAAAACTTTATTATTTCTTATTGGTCATTTTCTTTGTAAAAATACAAAGGAATTCAGTTGAATTTTCCTCTCCTTTTCCTTTCCTTCATAAGAAGGTCTCTAACACTTAAGTTGTGTCTTTTCCAATTGCTCTTCGCGCATGAGATATACGGTCTCCATTGGGATACTATTTTCCATATTGGTAAAAAATGTTTTCAATGTTTTCGGTTCCATTCATATTCTTTATTCTGAAAGTCTCAACAGTGATTTCGGTATCATATACTTTACTTTTATTTTGTACAGCAATAATCTATTCTAGTTTAATCAAATCTTCAGAAAATCAATCACTTAATCAAGTCTTTACAAAGGTTCTGAAAACGAGTTTTTGCGATAGATAACATGAAATTTTTAAATATAGTACGAAATATGTTCGAAATAGTAAATTGTTCAAAAGTCGAAGACAACTTAACCCAGCTGGTACCACTTATTCAATTATCACAAAACTTTTCTTCTAATATTAATATATTTTTGGTCAATCATAAGTATATCCTTGTTTATATGACAACGCTTTTGTGAATAAGAAAACTCTTCCCAGTAGAGTTGCAAAAAACCCGTTTATTCCCAGGTTTATTCCCAAAAGACCTGGTTTATTCCCAAAAAAACAAGTTTATTCCCAAAAAACCCGGTTTATTCCCAGGTTTAAACCGGTTTTTTTTCTAGCCTTTGCAACTCTGCTTCCCAGTGTTCAATTGTATTTGAAATATTTTTTAATGCAAAATGTTTCACAGCTTTTATTAAATATTGTTTCTCTTTCAAAACATATTTTTTTTTGTTTATCCTGCTATAAATTTTAATTTTATCAATTTCATTCTTTGGCCACGATTATAAATGGTAATTTAACATATTAAGTTGTTCAAATGCGTTTTGTAGTCCAAAAACAAACTTAGTTCACTTATTTTTTCTTGTACCAGATAGGCAATGTTTCTGTTTGGTGGGTTTATACAAACTTTAAAAACCTTTCCTACTTTCTTAATAAGATCGTTATAATCGGAAATTATTTCAGCAGAGGTGTACATAAAGAGGTTACTTCAATGTAAAGTCACTGTGACAAATATTTCAGTCATTTGCAACTCGTCACAAAATAGTACATTGCATTGTCACCGTGACTTGGATACCACGCATTTTCCACGTCACGTGACGACATTGATAACAAAAATATATGTATCTTATTCACTCTGATATTAGGAATGTAACATTAAGGAAACAATGTTTGTTTATTGTAGGACATTATATCATTTATCCTTTTACTAAATAGGAGTTTTGAAGGAAAGAATTTTTTTTATTTAAAATTTAATATTCCGGGGAATTCGAGTGAAAATAAATGATCACATGCGTCTTTCCATTTATCATACTGCATGATTCAGAAGATATTTTTATCATGCTATCAAGATCATCTCGATGTTTTTCCTGAATTTAGGAGATCTAACCGATGAGAAAATTTGAGTCGCATCATTTTTAAGATTTAAATGACGTCGTTTCTTCCTTCATTTTTTATTCACGTGTTTCAGTGTTGATATATTACCACTTAGAAACACTTAATATTCTGAGTTTTTTTAAAACTTTTTTATAGATTATTTTTGTTGATGAATCAAATGGATGCCTTCATATTTTGAGGGAGTACTTAGAGAGGTGGTTGAAATATGTTACGTTTTTACATTTTTTTCAATGTTTACCAACTTTATAATACGATTTGAATCCCAACGCAAATGTATTTATAACCCAGAAAGTTATTTATAAATTTCATTTGGCTCAGAAACTCTAATAAAGTTCTACCGTTAGCTAAATCAAAATTCTCTTTAGAACTTCCGAAAATAAACTAATTTTAACGGTATGGTGGAACGGTGCCCGGCTGTAAACTCTTTGGCGACTAAGGAAATTATGCTATGTTTTCTCTTGTCGTAACTCTTTAGAGTATTAAGCTTATATTTAGATGAATAGTGTTCATAAGTGAAACGTAACTCTTATGTTTCATATATTTTAGTCATTTGATATGCATGGAACTTCGTCCAAGTTCTCGACTGCGATTAATTTTTAAGCATATTTAAATGAAAATTTTTCGCCATAATTGAAATGTGTTTACAAAAGTGGGCAGTTATAAATAAATAAATTGTATGCATTGAAAGTTATTGTATATATGCCAATGGAAAAAGTCCCCTTAAGGGGGTACAGGGGGTCAAAATTCTTTAAAAATGCATTTTTTATTTTTCTTACTAATAAAATATTACAAAGTTAAATAAATTAAATAAAGCAAACCGGGTATTTTTACGATGCTTTGTCAACCAAATTAGGACTTTACGTTGAAACTTTTCATTATCTGTGAATATCATCTTGTTTCCAAGATGGTTTTTTAGTGGACTAAACAGATGAAAATCGCTTGGGGCTAGATCGAAGCTGTATGGTGGATGTTGAAGAAGTGGCCAACAAAACTTTTCAATTGTCTCCTGTGTTCAACTTGAAGTCCTAATGTGGCTGAGACAGCAACCCAAATAATGTTATGCAGCTGGTGTTGGGGCACTGATAAAACGGTGATATAAGTGCATAAATATTGGTGGAGAATATGTTGAGAAATAAAAATAGTTTTGAAGTGAATATCATTGTAAGTTATTGTTTAAATGTCTTTTGTGACTTACTTAATGACTTTCCCTCGTACTTTTCACTTTGCTAAACAGCGTACAACCAACAGAGTGAAAAATCTGTCTAGACCGGGGATCGAACCCAGATACCCTGGTATAGAGCACCGAGTGCTTTACCATTTAAGCATTTACCTGGTGCTTACATGGTGCGCTATACCAGGGTATCTGGGTTCGATACCCTGTCTGGACACTTTTTTCACTCTGTTGGTTGTACGCTGTTTAGCAAATAGAAAAGTAATTCACATCTTTTGTAGTGTATTTGAAGATTTATGGTGTCGTTTTAGTCCTGCTGAAAATTTAATTGGAAAATAAGATAATTGTATTTGGGCAACACTGATGTATAATCACTTTGGTGGGATTCCTTATCATTTCGATTAATATGCTCTAATTTTAATTATATTACAACATGTTTATAATGTAAAACATCCACTAGAAACCAGATACGATGAAACTTAATAACTGAACGCTATTTATTGTTATAATATAAATAATAATTCCATTATCTCCCTACAAATTTAATCGACATTCATTTCTCTACGATATATGATACAACTAAAAAAATATAAAAGTATGTATTCAGACTAATAATTAAAGAAATGAAATCTTATATAACACTAGAAAGAATTTATATAAGATTTATATAAGTATTAGCAAATATATTTTAATATGTTAGTGATGTAAACTTTACCGTATTATCAAACCAATATTACCTAAATTGGTTACGCTGGGACCCAATATTGCAATAATCGGAAATACTTCTAAAGAAATCTCCTTATTACAGAACTATTGGATTTACATAGAAAATCTTTCTAATGAAACGTCAGTATTGCAGAAATACTGACTTTACAGTAGAAATATTAGTAATAAAATGGATAAATAGTTCTTGCTAATATTGGTTCAATATTAGAAAAATGTAAACATTCCAATGTTGGGTCAATATTTCATGCCAATGTTACCAATATTAGCCCCGATATAACCGCTGATAGAAAATACAAACAATGCTGGTCCAACGTTGTTTGGCTACTTGGGTAGAAATAGTGAAACTTTGTAAATTAATGTTATGTATGATTAATGTAAATAGTCTGTTCTCTTTAGCCTAGCGATAAATTTAGGAGGTGGCCAGGGAAACTTACTCCTTTCCCAGAAATATCCTAATATCCCCCGGAAGATTTAAGATTTTGTGCTTGTTAACAGCCTATAAATGCAAATCCCCCTCTCCGAAACACCCTAATGCTCTCCCCTCCCGAGCTACAGAAATCCCTGCCGAGGAAAAATGTTTGAGTTCAATGTCAGATTCACTGATTAATTTACAGTTGTTTCTCTACTAGATACAACATATCAGAATGTGGAGAAAGGTATAAAAATAAACATTCAGTCCTTTACATAAAGAAATGAAACCTTATATAAACTCTAGCAAATGCATATCAATAAGTATTTCAAAAGTATAATCACTTTACCCAACCGCGCTTATCTTCTTCATCGGATAAAAGCCAGCTGGCTAGATTTCTAAAAGGGAATTTGGCTGTCATCCACATCACAGGATAGCGTTTGATTATGCATTATTTGTTTATATTTTTGTAATTAAAGTCTCACCTTTGTTTTGAAATTTTATAGTGTTAGTGCAGATGTACTGCTTTTATTACGGATTAGCTCAGAATTTAATTATTCAGATATGATGAAGAATGTTTAAGGAATAGATTCGTAAATTAGCATTATCCCGTAGCTGTTGAAATGAGTGAGAAAGCATCATGGTTTCCAAGATTAGCTTTCTTGACAGGAGCGACAGTCATGGCTGTTGATGCAATTTACAAGACATCAACAGATGTCATAATCTATAAGCAGTCACTACCGTTGTGTGTACTATACTGCTCGGAGGTGACTCGGTATTACTTAAGAGCCTACACTAGTCATGGAAAGAAATACGCAAGCTAATGTTAAGTCTATGGGAAGGTTATTTTCAAATTTCTCGCTCGCGTTTTAATATTTTTAAATGATTTGTTTGCATAGGATAGCTGAGGTCGATCTCTAACGTTGTTAGTTTTTACTTTTTAGATTATGATTCCAGTTTTTTATATAACTGTACTTTCACTTTAACCCCTTAACCGTCGTGCCCGAGACATTCACGGGCATCGTAGGCTACGCCTGTTTTATTCAGATTGTATGATTCCCACCAGTTTTTTTTAAACAGTGCAATTGGCTTTATTCTCGCAATATTTTATAAGCCCATTAAATTAGGCGAATATTTCTACTGAAAAAAACTGGTGGAAATCAAGCTTTCTGAATTTTTAAAAAGTATCCTACACTTATCGGGCGCGATAATTAAGGGGTTAAGAACCTGTTCCAACCGGTTCCAAAATTGCTAATGTCTGCTTATAAAAAAAACTTCACGGGAAGAAACTCTCAAGCTGATGTTAAATCTATGGGAAGGTTCTTTACAGATTTCTCGTTCGCTTTTTAATATTTTTAATTAATTTTTTTTCATAGGATAGCTGAGGTCGATCTCTAACATTGTTAGTTTTTACTTTTTGGAGTTTGGTTAAAGTTTTTTTAAAAGCAGACATTTGCAATTTTGGAACCGGTTGGAACTTGTCCCAAAATTCAAAGTGCCCGCTAATAAAAACAACTGCAACAAAAATAAAATAATAAAAACTAACAACGTTAGAGATCGACCTCAGATAACCTATGCAAAAAAAATAAATAAATAAATAAAAATATTAAAATGCGATCTAGAAATTTGAAAATATCGTTCCTATAGACTTAACATTAGTGACTTATTTTCCCGTGACTAGCGTAGCACGAAGACACTCGTACGCTAATGTTAAACCTATGGAGGCGTTCTTTTCAAATTTCTCGCTTGCATTAAAAAAAAAAAATGATATTTTGCATAGTATAGCTGAAGTCGATGTTTAACGTTGTACGGTTGTACTTTTTCGATTTTGGTTGCGGTTTCTTTATGAGATTGTTTTAACTTTCAGAACAGTCACACGATAAAACTTGCAAATTAATGTTAATCCAATGAAATAGTTCTTTTCAAATTTCTTATTTGCACTTGAACATTTTTAAATGATATTTTTACACAGTATAGCAAATTAGATCTGTAACCGGGCCTTTTTTTAATTTTTCGATTTTGGCTGAAGATTTTTTTATGAGGTCTCTTTCTATTTCGAAATTGTTTTCGAAAGTAAAAATACCTTCGTAAAAAAAAAAAAATCTTCAACCAAAATCAAAAAACTAAAAAAGCGTCCGCTTATAAATTGACCTCAGCTTTCCTATGCAAGAAAATATCATTTTAAAGTATTGAATTGCAAGCGAGAAGTTTGAAAAGAACGCTCCCATAGGATTAACATTAACTTGCCAGTACTGTCATGTGACTAGCGTAGTCTCTTGACATAAATTTTTGTCTAATGTAGGTGCGACTAGTGTAGGCTCTTAATGTTTATAATCTGATCAAATCTTCTGACTGATATACAGTGATAAGTGATAACACGGCTATTAAAGATATGTGCCGCTTGATTTCATATCACAAATTAACCCCTTTATACCGGATATTAGAATTATGAAATTTTTGTGCATTAAAATATGTTTGGTAGAAAAATGCAATTTAGTTTAAGTTGGAAAACGTAATGTAATTTTATTATCACATTTTCTTTTATAGTTATGTTCCTTTCTCCCAGAAACAGTTTGCATTGATAAAATTTTTAAGCAAATCAATAACATAAGAATAATAATCACTGTATTTTCTTGCTTCGGAACAATAACATAAAAAATTGCAAAATTAAAAAAAAATACAACCATATTTATAATGCACTATAATTATTTCTTTTTGCCTTCAGATACATCAAAATTCAGGTAACTTTATTTCATAGTCTTTGTTTTGAAAATTTCTAGTATTAATTCAGATGTACTGTTTTTTATTAAGGATTAGCTAAGAATTAAATAATTATTTTATAAAATTAAGAAAACGTAATAATAGCTTCGAAAATTAGCATTATTCAGTAGCTGTTGAACTGAGTGAGAAAGCTCTTGGTTTCCAAAATTAGCTGTCTTGGCAGGAGTGACAGCAATGGCTTTTGATGCAATTTACAAGGCATGAGCAGATGTCACAATCCATAAGCAGTCACTTACTGTTTGGAGATGACTTAAGATATTGCTTAATGTTGACGATCTGATTAAATTTTCGGACTATTATATGATGAAAACACGGATAATAAAGATACGATGTTCATTGGATTTCATGTTGCAAATTAACCCATTTATGCCGGAGGTTGGAATTTTGGAATATATGCGTTAATATGTGTCAGACAGAAAATTGTAATTTATGTTAGAAAGAATTATGTTAGAAATAGGTTATGAAACACTTTATAACACTATAACAGAATATTGTTAAGAAATTGCATTTTTTCATAGAATGAAATAATATAAAAGAACATTTTAAAAAACACATAACGCAGCGCAATTTCATTTTCATCAACTGCTGTACTTATCCGGTAATGTGTGTGAATTCTTTTGTACAGCTTTTGTACTCTGTACATGAGTTATAGAATTTATACATGCCCCTGTAATACACAAAAAGTAGTTAAATATAAAAGTGCATACCACAGATAAAATCGCATTTTCAGAAATTATTACTGTTAGTCAGTACTATAACATATTTTTTTGCGCGTACCTGTAAATGAACGGTAGATACTATGCAATCCATCTACAGTCCTGCTCGGGTTGGGTACAACCCAACCCGAACCCGAAAATTCTGCATAAAGTCAACCTGAAATCCGACCCGAAGGCAAAGTGAAAGAAAATTAATCCATATTTTAATACATTTATGGAAAAAGGGTCTACAGTTATATCTCTAATGGCAATTTTAACATTTTTGTATAAAAATGAACACATATATACACGTTAATATTCAAATATATAGTTTTTTTTCAGTTGAAAGGTATTCAGGAATTTCTTTAAAAAAATTTGGTGAAATATGAAAATTTATACAGAAATCTGAAAATTTATACCGAAAACAAATAGAAAATTACTTTAAAAAATCCGATATCTCTTTATAATTCCCTTCCCAAGGAAATGCCTAGCTTCGTCATCCCAGCGAACTTCCGTGGGCGTTTTTTACAGCGTAGTGAACCAGTCCTTTTTTATACTATAGTCCTGACACTCCATAATCTATACCATATATAACATGCTTTAGTGCATCTCAGCGATCCATATTAATTTCATTATGGTTCAAATATCGTAACATCATTCAAATGCACCGAAAACGATTTTTCCCAATAGACCTTATGTGTGTTCCTGCAAACGAACTGTAAATGCTACACATGTCATTTTCAATAGCGAACATTCTATAGTAAACCTCAATAACATATAAAAATTACATGGCGATCGGAGTATATTTACATGAGTTAGACCACAGAAAGACGGATAGACAGACGGCCAGACAAAAATGAAGACATATACAATTTTCAAATATTTTGGAAAGTGTTAGCAACGTAACACATATATTTTTAAATCTCTTCATTTCGAAGCTATGTGGCCACCAAACAAAAGGAACATTGTGGAAAATTTGAAAGGAATAACTAACATAGGAAATATATGTATTTTCATATATAGTTTTAGCATAGTAGTACACATATTTACGAAAAAAAAATACATTATATATTGCGTTATGCGCGAAAATTATATTTTTTCGTTATCATGTACTTTAAAAAATTACAAAAAAGTTAAGCCCATTTTTGTCTTTCAGATTTTATATTCATACTATGCACATGTATATTTACGATTAAGGATTAGTTCAGAAATAAATGCGTTTAATTAGTCTGAAAAGATAAAGAAAGTGTCAGAGATAAATTCGTAGATTGTCATCATTTCGCAGCTGTTTAATTGAGCGAACAAGTATCGTGGTTTCAAAGATTAATAACTCTCTTTACAAAGATGTTGATACAATTTACAAAACATCATCGGATGTGATTCGATCATCTAATCAAATTTTCTGACTGCTATAATGACGAAAACATGGTGTTGTTCGATTTCATACTACAAATTAAGATAAAAATAATTATGTATATTGTGCTACCAGATTTATGCAATTTGAATTTTAAATTGCATAAATAATATTTAAATTATAATTCATAATTATTTAATATCAAAACAATATTGGGCCACTATTGTTTAATATTATTTGTAATATAAACCCAATATTTAGGCAATATTGGTATTTAATTAGAAATATGTCCGATGAATGCAATACTGGCACTCAATACAACCAATACAAATATTAGTTTGCTATTGTGTTCTATATAATCACTATATGCTTTATGTAAATAAACTTATTAAAAGTAAAACGATATTATTTTAAAACAATGCATATCCGTTTATGGAAAATCAAAATTGTTTGAATCCAAACTCATATACACCCTTTCACTTATAGTATCCCCAACAATACATTTTATTTCCTACTTTTGATATAAATGAAGTACCCAAAAATGTTCTTCCAACCTTTAAGGGGCCCCTAAAACGAGAAGATCAGCTATGCTTTAAATTACATTATATACATAATTATAATAGGAACGAAAAAAAATAAAATAAATTATGACGTACTTAAATATATATTAATTAATTAAATTAACTTTGATGCATTATAGAGACTTGATAAAACGTTTTCAGATGTGGACGAAAAGCGTTCTGAAGACAACTGAAAGGTTTCCAGAATCCTATGTAATAGCCAGGCAAGACTGCTTTTATAACATTAAGGCAACTTTTTTGCAATTTTTTACAGTGTAATAACTACTTCTTACAGTTTTCGAAAAATAAAGGCGGTTATCTGTACCTTTTATTTCAAAAACATTTCCGTTCAACAACATTTGACACTTTTTGACTTCTCACCTTCCTGCACTTTAAAAAAAGAGAAATGTTTCTTGACATAGCAAGAAGGTTTATGTAAACATAATATAACCTCTTCCATTTTACTTACAATTCCGAAAATCTTTCTTTTATCTTCAGAATAATTTCTTCAGAATAATTCAGAATAATTTCCCTTTCTGATATTTAAAGGAGTATTTCTAAAACAAACATTTATTTTTCTGCCCGTAATTTTCAGAAACATTTCCGAGTAGTTTTTATAGTACATTAATCAGTTTTCTAAACCCGGTATCAATACGAAATATCGATTTTTGTGTCAATTCTTCAAGTACACATTTTCATGTTCAACAGACAAACATGCTAAATGAATATGGCGTAAAATGAACATGTTTTTATTTCTCTTACATGTATAAATTCTGTTAAGCAGATGCAAATATTTACTTCAGAATGGATAACATCCAAGAAACTGATATTTCGGGTTGATACAGTGTTGTGAAAATTGATTAATGCACTGTAAAAACTACTCGAAAAAGTTTCCGAAAATTACGGGCAGCAAAAGAAACTTTTGTTTCAGAAATCCGTCTTTAACCGATCCGTGGTCGTGCTGAAATTTTTCTCACGAGCGGGCGCGTGTCGTACTTTTTATGACACAAGTGTTTCGTTCTGTTACCGTATTACAAATGCAAGATATTGCATAATATTGATAAAATAGGTAAGACAGATAAGCAAGTATACATATCAATAGAGAAAAGTAAATGTTAATAATATTTACAGGCAGTAAAAAAGTATCAAGAAATACGCGTTTACAGTTTGTACCGGGTATTTCACTAAGGACCCCTAACTTTGAAAATAAATAACTCTGAAACGGTGATAGATAGAAGCATGAAACCAAAGGCACGTTTAATAAAAAACCCGTAAAAATCTGATACAGAAACCTCAAAATTTTAGTAACAAATTGAGCTTATAGATGGCGCTGCAGGCGACATTACCATAAATAGGCTGTTTCACATCAAAAGCTATTCAAAATGTGCACTTTTCACAGAACATATATGTCGCAAACGAAGAATGAAATTGTCAGTGACTCTCTGTAGTGTGTCACCGGAAATCGACACACAAGCTTGACAAATAGCCTCCTCTAACTCGTCGAGTGTTAAAGTATTGTTGCGGTAAACAATGTCCTTCAGTGTGTCCCACAAAAGGTAGTCGCAGGGGGTGAGATCGGGTGAATACGGATGCTAGTCCATGCCTTTTAGCTCTCTTTATAGGGAACCGTAATGGTGCCTGCAGCGCCATCTATTGGCACTATTTTAACTAAAATTTTTAGGTTTATTTATCAGATTCTTACGGGTTTTTTTTTTTTTTTAAATAAACATGCTTCCATCTATTACCGTTTCCTAGTTATTTATTTTCAAAGAAACACCCTGTAGTACCAATTATTAATCATGAAACAATAATATTATTCCGACACAAGTGTTTCGTTTTGTTACGCTGTTACAAATGCAAGATATTGCATAACATTGATAAAATAGGTAAGACAGATAAGCAATTATACATATCAATAGAGAGAATTATATGTTAATAATATTTACAGACAGAAAAAAGTACCGAGAAATATACGTTTACAGTTTGTAAATACCAATTATTAATCCTGAAACAATGACATTATTCAGACACAAGTATTTCGTTTTATTACGCTTTTAGAAATGCAAGATATTACATAATATTGATAAAATAGGTAAGACAAAGAAGCAATTATACATATCCATAGAGAAAATTAAATATTAATGATATATACAATCAGGAAAAAAGTATCAAGAAATATGCGTTTACAGTTTGTAAGTAATACCTATTATTAATCATGAAACAATAATACTATTTCATAAATATATATATCAAGCATGATTTAATGGAAGAAGACAAAGATAAGAAAATCTATTATATTAAAAAATATGTTTTATTGAAATAAAAAAAGATCTAGCTTTATCTTCCATATTTTTCGCAATTTTTTTTTATGCCGGAAAGAACTTTTAGAATGTACATTTTTTTTCGTTTTTGACCTCGTAGTATATTCTATTTTACTCCAATTTGATTTATCAAATGTAATTTTTTTTTTATCTTCAATCTTCTCGAATGAAGAAAAATTCTGGAAAATTGATTCTTCTGGATCGTTGTAGAATATATTTTGAATATATTCACATTTTTTTCCGATTTGGCAAAAAATTCCATTAAATATGTTTTGTTTAATTATGTAAAGTTAAAAAAAAAGATAGTGAAACATATTTATTTATTGCATTATTTGAAAAATAAATTTTTAAAACGTGAAATAATTTATTAATATATCTACTTGGTAGACACCCATAAGAAACTAATTTATCAGTGACACACAAAACTACATTGGAATGATTTTGTTATGAGGGGGATCTATAATTGAGGAATAACAATGTCCTTTAGACAGTTTCAGAGTCATATTTAAGAACGATTTAAGAAATGTCACTTATGTTATAAAACTTACCTGCACGCGCCTGCTGGAGAACTACATTTCGGAAATCTATTAGTTTCTGTGTTTCTGAAGATAAAAGAATGCTTTTCGGAATCATGGGTAACTCGGAAAAGGTTATATTATATTTTCGTATATCTTCTTTTAAAGATCTCTCTCTCTCTCTCTCTCTCTCTCTCTATATATATATATATATATATATATATATAATTATAATATCTATGAATTTCAAAAAACATATCAAGTTCTATTCTACTTAAATCTCCAAAGAGATAATCAATGATACTGTGTATACAGAATACCACATAGCTAATAATTAACATGTGCAAACATAATATTACCATAGCTGATGCTTCAATGGTAATTGGCCAAATTTTACTCATACCAAAATAATATTGAAAAAAGAAATAGAGAGAAAGGGGAAAAAAAAAAAATTATAAATTGGAGTTGCAATTAAGTAAACACAAATGGATTAACAAATTAAATATGAACCATACACAATGGAAAATTGGACCACATGAGAATTAAATATGAATTGGACATGGAAAAACACATGCACATGTACTCATCAGCCTGGATGCACCCACATGTGTTTTAATTAATAATTCAGTGTTTCATAATTCTACTGGCATAATGCTAAGATCAGTAGAATCATCCAGGTACACTGAATTATTACCAAACAACAATTGGAAATATTAAAATTTGGAAATATTTAAATAGGAAATAAAAAACCATTAAGAAAATACAATATATTTCACTCACATCGATTATCCAAAAAACTGTAATTAACACCTCACTAAATTACCACGAGATAACAGTTTTGAAATAATAAAATTGGAAATATGAACGCATAAAGTGTAGATAAAATATTTTACTCACAATAATTATACAGAATCCTTAAAATGTCACAACGTCTACATAATATTCACATCCACATGGCAATGCATCATACATGTTAACTAAGTCGAGTTGAGAGAAATGATTTGTAAGACAAGTTGAGAGCACACTTTTTTTAAAACACAACCCCATAAATGACACCCAATCACAAAATGATTCAAAAACACTCAAAATAATTCTGGTTTTAATACACTTATAACAAATTTATATCCGTGAATATATATTACTCCATCCAATTTTAATTCCTGAAAGTAAAATTAATATACAATCAATAGCTCCCTCTATAGTTAAATTAAATATAATATTAACAATATTATCTACAACTACCTGAAAGGTAAAGTGTCGCCATCTATTGGTATTATAATAGTTCATATATATATATATATATATATATATATATATATATATATATATATATATATATATATATTTAACGGTGTAATTAGTCGGTTCTTATGGTAGATATAGGAAGTGTTTCTGGAACTGTGAGCAACTCTGAAGTTTTACAAGATTAAATAAAATTTTCGTAAATCTATTATTTCATCTTCTATTATTAAGACACATTTGATCAAAAATTTACTGTGAATGTAAAAGGGTATAAAATGTGTGCATTTTACGTGCATCAAAATGCTCTTCTATTTCAGAATTACTGCCTTAAGCCTTGGAATGCTACTGCAGTTCATGATTGATACTTCTGGAAATGGCTTTTGAAGATAATAGAAAGGCTTCCGGAATTTTGAGTAATAAAGAGGTATACACTGGATTTTCGAAAAATCTCTGCTACATATAAGGCATTAGTTTTTTCAATTATTTATAGTGCATTATAATTTAAAATAATAAAATTAATATTTTAATTAGAGTAGACTGTCATTAGTTAGTTCTTGGGAGAGAGTAAAAGAGCGCGATATATCCAAATGCACGATGTTATTGAAGCCATTGAGAAAATAAAGAATGTTTGAAACTTTCATGTAAGTATTTTATATTTGTTTCCAAAAATTAGTTTATACGCATGCTAAAATTTTTTCAATACAATACATAACGGAGAATAACACTTTTTTTATTATTACATTAATTACGTACAGGTGGCAAACTTCCATTTATTCAAGTCAAATAAATGTATTTTGAACTCGAAATTGTATTTAATAAATGGAATAAAAGCACCCATAGATACAAGAAACATTTCATTAAATAAAATTTCTGTTTCACTATGTTTATTTGACTTGAAAAAAAAAAGGAATTTTGGCACCTAGATCTACAAATGGGATGCTTAAAAATTGCAAAGAAATAATTAGAGCTATTTCTTCTTTTTTTGAGACACAGTAAAAGAGTGATATATCAGAATGAGAGAAATAATACTTAATACATTTTAATATATCAGAATTGTTTTAGAAATTAGATTAGGTTTTAATGTATATAAAATGATGGATGCATAAATTGAAATGTAGATTTTTATAATAGCTCTCTCAGTGCAGTATACAGATTATTTATATAAATATTAATACAGTGATATAGCTATATTTCATAGGCAAAAAATATTAGTGCAAATTAATCTTCTTCTGATAACTTTAGAATCTGACTAGATTGTACACCTTGAAAAATTATTACAGACACAATACATAAAAAATATGACACCAAAAAGCCATAATCAATCAAAATTCGTCCAAAATTTGCGTAGATAAGATCAAATATTTAATTTTTCCAAAAAATTTTAAAGTAATGAGAATTTTGCTTAAACTTTTCTTATTTACTTATAATATAAGGGCTTCTAATTCTAGGAATTTTTTTTTTAAACTTTGCTAACTTATTTTTTTAATTACTAGGCAATTAATATATATATATATATATATATATTTTGAAACGCATAACATAATGTTGCATATAAGAAAATACATGGTATTCTGTAAAGTTTCAAATTCAAAAGATAACGCATTTTTTAAATATAGGTATTTGGAGAAACCATAACACCTTTTAGAAATTAATATAAAAATAAGTACATAAAATAGAAACTTGAAACTCACAGATTTGTTAGCTATATCAAAGTCTTCTTTTGACAAACTGTAAAATTTTGATACATCAGTTAACTAATCTCTGAATATTAAGTTCCTAAGCGCTTATTTTAGAATTAAATTATAAAATGTGTCCATGTTTTTTTTCGGACATCCAATATTTTTTATAGAATTTTAAAAATATTTTCCTTGTAAACTATATATAACCTGCAAAGTCCAGAGACTTTTGTAATTTTTATAATATACAGGATGTTTAAAAAATATTAGACGCATTTTAAGAAGTGGTAGAAAGAGAGTGGTAGTACTCTGCAACAAACAATTTTTGCATAGGAAACCTGTCAAAATTTCAAATACCGTGTATTTTGTCAAAAATTCACGGTGTCTCACACCAGTTACAACCCAGATGTTTGTTCATAACTTCAATAATAAATATTCTCCAGATTTATATTTATTCATTGTGTTAAATGTCAAGATACCAAGAGAAGTTCTTGAAATGGCCATCATCCGCATCCAAATATGCTGACTTAAACACTCCATATTTCGAAATGTAGATCAGAATACATAGAGTGTGAAACAATGAATTACAGTACAGGTCCAGAACTTTTCGTAGTGCAATGGCATTTCACCGAAAGCAAGCTAAGTCTGGTAAAAATTCTTTAAAATATCCTCATTATTGTCAAAGTTGTAAACAAATATCTGAGGTCGGATTAGAGTGAGAAAGCTTGTTGTAATGTGCTCTACCCCAGCTAAAAGTTAGTCCAATTATTTTTCAATCACACACACATATATATAAATATACAGGGTGTGTTATAAAGAGTTTAATAGTTTCATTTTAGGCTTCATGCTGACAATATTTGACGAAATAACATATATCTACTATGAATTGTACATATGATGCACTTCTGAAGAATCCATAACACATTCACAGTTTTTATTTTTGTATTTTCACTCTCCTTTGTTTAATTTTTTGCCTTTTCTTTTCCATTTGTTTTTCCATCCTGTGATTTCATTTTAATTAATTATATATATATATATATATATATATATATATATATATATATATATATATATATATATATATATATATATATATAATTATAATATCTTTGAATTTCAAAAAACATATCAAGTTCTTGTAACATTCTAATTAAATCTCCTAAGAGATAATTAGTAATAAAGTGTAGACAGAATACCACATAGTTAATAAATTAACAAGTGCAACCATAATATTACCATAGCATTTGCTTCAATGGTAATTGGTCAAAAATACTGAAAATATGAAAAATATTTAAAAAAAGAGAGAGAAAAAAAATATATAATAAACCATGGAATGGTCTATACATATTCTTTTCAATAATTATCTAGTAGAAATTATTGATTTTCATATGATACCATAATTAAGCCTATTTGGCTCATAAATCACTTTGATTAGCTTCTATATATATATATATATGTGTGTGTGTGTGTTTGAACGTACATTAAAATTTTTTTCAAAAAACTCTGAAGAACGTACGAGAATCTAAGAGCGTAAATGAATAGGAGTTCAGACATAAGACTCCAGTTTAGAAATCGATTTCTGCTGGCTGGTTCAAAGATGAATTAATTCTGGAGTAATTCCAACAATGAAATTTATCGGCAGTATTAGAAATACTCATAGTCAATAATCTACCAGTACCTACCTTCGTCTTTTATGAACTTGCGATATATTTTTTAATTTATCTTACCTATATTTAAAGATTTCGCCTCTTTTATCACTGAGATTGGTTTGATGCTATAATTTTATATGTTGTAGCAATGCTTTTGTTTCAAATGATGCCAACTAAAAAAACGCTTTTAAAAGAATCTACTCAGAAAGAGAGCCCAAATTTACCTAACCTGTGAATAAAACCTACCCGATTTCTTTCAGGTAAATTTTTTTTATCATAAACGAATGTAGGATATATTCAAATATAAATACACCTAAGTATGATTTTTACACGATCATAGGTTTAGAGGTTTATGGACATTGAATACCAGTATTTTTTAAATCTTCGCCTTATATGCAGATTTATGTGTTAAAATAAGGCGAAGATTAATATTAAAAAATATCTGTATTCAGTGTCCTTAACCCTTAAATGCATAGTGATGCAAATTTGCATCACTTTTTATTTAACTTTTAATAAATAAATCAAGTTCTTCGCATTTATATAGAAATATTAAACCTGTAAAAATCACATTAAGAACGTATATAAATATGCTACGAAATAAAGTTAAAAATCTATCTTAAAATTTCTGGTATCTAATCTTTAATATAAGTATAAAATAACACAATTCTTAAAGAAAAAATCATGCATTTAAGTGTTAAACCTTTAAACCTATGGTCGTGTAAAAACAGAATTAGGTGTAATCATAAGTATTCCAAAATAAATTTGTTGGTAAATATAAATAAAAATATAATCTGTTTATATTATTTTTTTATGTGTCACAGATTTCAAGTTCTAGCAACTGCGCTGTCGCAAATTTTATGACAAACGTGATTTTCCAGAAATTTTGTTATCACAAATGGCGCCGAAATTTAAATACAATTTTTATAATGATAGGTTTAATAATCCTTCTAACATGTCTCTTAACAATTTTATGAATTATCTTGCATGTGTAGTATTTATAGTATCTTGAATTTGTATTATGTCACGCACCTGCTCCTGCTCGTGCAACATATTAAAGTGTGCCCGCTAAAAGGTTAAAAAATGTGTGTACAGTACTGCGGGGAAAAAGTGATTGATCCCCATTTTATAACATTTTTATTGATTGTAAAATTTGAAATTATGGCATATAATAATAATATAATAAAAGTATTTAATTGTTTTTTAATTGAAAACTATGTATACGGAAGCAGACATAAAAAAGTCTATAACAGAGTGCAGGAAGCGAAACAAATAGAGTAAAAGGTAAATATAAAGGAGTTTGAACGCGAAAGAGAAAAAAGGAAAGCAATGTGCTCAGAGTATTCGATTATCACAATTTCCGAATAGTGATTTCGCCTTATTTCATTGCAGAAATCTGCTATATTACTATTCGGAAATAGTGGTAGTCAAATGCAAGAACATCCACACACCTTGGCCAGTGAATACGCGATTAAGAGGTAACTCTGTGGATTTTGTAACACACAGATATCGAAATCGAGTTCAAGATAGCTGGAAAAGAAGCAAAGAAAAGCAAGCTTTATTAAATAAAATTTATATTTAATAAGACTTTTTACAAACATTTTAACTTCGTGTGCGTCGGATTCACGAGGAATCTAATATATGTAAGAAAACTTCTGTACCAGAAGAATAAGGAGTAGGGGATATGTGAAAATTTAAAATATTGTCGACGTGTCAACGATTATTGAGGATATTGGTTTATAATTCATATACCTTGTCCATTTTTCGCTATACCTTAACATATAACCATATTATAGACCGGTCAAGGATTTTTAAGGAAATTGGTTTATATCGGATATGTCTCATCGATTTTTGGATATATGTTGGCCAGTATTGGCAATATTTATGAAACACTGCTCCAAAATTAGAGTGTTTACACTCTGTTAATATTGCACCAATATTGGCAAGAAATGTTTCGCCATTTCGCTGCATATATAAAGACAATAGTGGCAACAGTTTCTGCAATAGTGGCATTTCATTGCAAAATTTGCGTTGTAAATCCAATATTAACCAATAGTGGTTATTGGTTGGAAGTATTTTTCATTAATGCAAAATCATGAGTGCGTAATATTCGGCTCTAGTATTATCCAAATGAATAATATTGATTTCTAATTACTCTATTTTATATTAAAACATTCTTCATTCCTCGTTTTAAATTACTGTAACGTTTATGTGGTTGAAAACAGTTGAAGACTATTCAATATTTTTTGATTATTTTACCCATTAATCTCAGTGTTAAAATTATTTTCGTATAACTAAATTTTTACTTCATTTTTTGAAATCTCGTTTAGAAATTTACAGAGACTCATTATTTTTTCTAAAATTTAATCATTTATACTAAAAAAGTTTTCTGTTGCTAATACAGTATGTACTTTGAAAAGGGATTTTAGATGTTTATAAACAATATCTATGTGAATAAATTTCTGATTAATTATAATTTGAAAAGTATTGCTTGAATTTTTTAATCCTTTAAAATAACAGAAATTCATAAGTGTTCATTTAAATGATGTATCTATTTATCTGAATCGGTAACTGAAATTATATATTTAGCACTAACATTATAGATCGTAATTTTAGGAGAAAAATATTTTGTTAATTAAAATATGAAAATAATTTGATTGTAGTTTATTTATTTATTTTTTTAAGTTTAAACTTTTCTATACACTGTCTGTTTTCTGCTTTATGTGAAATATCCGGCTTCCAATATTGGCAAAAATGCGTTGAGGCACAATATTGCGCCGGTACCGCATTCATCAGAAATATTTCTAATAAAGTTTCAATATTGGTTAATATTTATTTTATATTAGAAATGTTAGCATTGAAATAGTGAAATATTTCTTGCCCATATTGTTGAATGTTTGACAAAATATGAATGTCCCAACATTGGGACAATATTTATGGCACATATTGACCACATAGACAATATTGGCCCAATATTATTCTATAATATGGTCTAGTTTAAAATTTTAAGCAAAATAATTTATTTGTATATTAAAAATATGAAAATAATTCGACTGCAAGATATTTGTATTTCAAAAGTTTCAAATTTTCTATGCACTGTTGTCTGTTTATTCTTTAATTTTCGGGAAGTGTGCTGCATACGTTAAATATTACTAACGGGAAAGCTCTAGATAACGCAATTTAAGAAAAATTAAATGGAAAATGAAAAATATTACAAAATTTTGCAAAAGATTTTTGATAATACTTCCATATTTCAGTTTTAATGAGACTTCAATAGAATAGATTTGCTATTTTACTATGCATATCTATACTGTGAACAACAAACTAACACTTGCAATGAAAGAAAATAGTTAAAACATAAGAAATAATTTTTTATAATACTTCCATATTTCAGATTTAACGAGACTTCAATGGAATATCTTTTGCTATTTTACTATGCTTATTTATACTGTAAAAAAAAATAATAACTATCCTTTGCAATGAAAGAAAATAGTTAAAAAATAACAGAACTCTTGACTATTTTATTCATTTTCATTTCAAATGTATCTACAAGGAATATTAGTAAAGAATTAAAGTATAAACAGAATAATAATAAAAGATATAGAATTCCATTTCTACAGGACGCAGAAAACGTTTTGGATGGGCATAAAATCCATTATTTTCGAGAAAACCGTAAATGTCAAAAATTTTAACAAATATATTAAATTTAACATCATATAAATGAAAAAGCAGATTAGATCTAAAAGTATCTGCCTTTTCTTTGATGCATGCCCTTATCCGTTTTGGGATATCATTGACTGCGGCACGAAGTATCTCATCGTGAAGATTGGTTCATTCCTCAATCAACTTTGCTTTCAGATCATCCAAACGTTGTGGGAAGTAGTCAAGAACTTTGCCTTCAAAATTCCCTAAATGGAAAAATACATTGGATTGATGACGGGCGAGTTAGCAGGCCATTCATCCGGCGAAATGAAGTCATTGTATTCCGCCATTGGTCATTTCAGTCATTGTTTCTTGCTGAAACATCCAATTTTGTCCAGAAAAGTGTTTTTCAGCAAAAGGTTTGAGCACTTCCTGTAAAATGCCGTTCTGATAGTAAATCCATCCAAAACTTTTCCCGCCCCTGTAGCTATAAGGTATATTAAGGAGAACAAGTGCTTGAAATGAAGAAAAATTGCATTTATTATTATTATTATTATTATTATTATTATTATTATTATTGTGTTTTTGAACATTTCTTACATTTACGGTCGTACGAGCCGTAAACTGAGTCTCGCGAACCGGCGGGCGATACCTGTGAAGGCAAAGCTTTAAACTCAATTATGTGGAAACAGGTTTTCAGCGGTTTTGCCACGATAGATATGAACAAGTTAACGGATTTAATTTTTTTTTAATAAAGGAAATTAAATTCTCTACAAACTAACAAAGAGAAAAATGTTTTAAGTTATAAGACAATATATGATAAATTTTTGTTTATACTAAATTTATATTATAATTTAAAAAACTGTTTACAAAATTTTGTATGCTTTTCAAGTGTAATCGATAGAGAACGTAATAAGCAGTATAAAAAAGAAATTATGACTAAATAACATGGAACCTGAACTTTACTATTGTGGCAAAACTAGTTTTGCAAGATAAATTGTGTCATTCTATATATTAAAACATTTGTGATGGATTTTTTCAATTAAACAAATAAATTTTATATCTATAAAACATATATAAATAAATGCAGAAAGAAGTAATACTCAAAGTTAATTACAGGGTTTCTAATCCACGATAAAATTTCAGTCAATTTTCGTCATTAAAAACCTTTCTGGTCCTCTTCAAATGATTTTAGTATCATAATAACATAATACACCATATGAGCTGTTGTTCAAATTTCAGAAACTTTATATATAATAATTAGAAACACAAGGGATTTTTTATTTTATGAATTGTTATTAGTTATTTAGCCTATAAATAAGACAAATATTAGGTTGTTGCAAACGTTCTGTTGTATTTTAATACCTAATGTTAATGCCTTTAATACAGATAAAATTTTAATACATGATAATTTTACCTATTAGTTCAAAGCAAGCAGGTGTAATAAAATTATCAGGTATTAAATTTTTACCGGTATTAAAGGTATTAAAATTATGTATTAAATGCGACAGAACTTTTACAACAACCGAATATATGCAATTTGAATGTTTTTGATTTTTATTTGGTTTTTACTGTACCGTACACTACAGTTTGTATTAAGAGGCAATAGAATATCAATTCCTTGGCATAAGTTTTTTAAAACTATTGTACTAACAATAATTCGTGATAAAATTTCAGCGCTCACCTTTTACAAGTCATAGTAAATACAAAAACTGAAGTAACGTTCAAGCGACGTGAGTTAAAAGGGCATCGGAATGTTTGGAAAGTTATAAAAAGGCGTCTAGTTATATAAAAAAAAAAGTATTCGCTAGATATGTACACCTTCATTAGTTCTCCATGAATCCAATATATGAGTTTGAACTAGTCTGGTGAATTCATTCAAGAATTTCAGAGCAAAAAAAGATGTGCAACCCGGAGGATGCATTGGGAACTAGCGGGTTAATATCATGCTTAATGATTTTAAAATAGTCAAACCTCGTTAACACGAAATTGAAGGGACTGTGATTTTTTTTGTGTTATCCGAAATTTCGCATTAAACGTCAAAATAGTGACACCATCTATGTTAGATAAAAAAACTAAATAAATTAACCCACAAATATATCCCTTCATAAATTAATAGAAAATAGACGATTTAATTAAAAATATAAAACAAATTGATCATCATTTTGGGCAATAATAAATTTTTACTTGCTAATCATTTTTTCAAGTCTGTTATTGATTTATGCTTCACTTTTTATTGAGTACTTTTTTTAGGAATGTATGGACCTCATCTAATTTGTTCAAAGCTCGGTAAACATCCTCTTGTTCCATAACGAAACGTTGTACAGTTTCCAGTGCTGCGATAGATTCATTTAATGACACTAAACTTTTCCGTTTTGTGTCGATTTCTTCATCCTCGTCTGACACTTTGATGTTGTCATCCTTTTCCAGTTATTGCAGCAATTATTTCCTCGTCTGTCGTCCCATCCGAAGTCATCACATCTTTATCTATGCAAATGTACTCGGAAAAAACAATATCTGCGAAAAAACTCCACTCTTTTCTCCCACATATCTTTTTTCAAGCAATTCTATGATGCTCATTGAATCTTATCAGTCATCCGTTAGAACATGTGAAATAGCTCTCGCCGAGATCATAAGCAAAAGCCTTTGCTTTCTCTTGCAAAACTGCACCAGTTAAAACAATGTTCTGGCTTCTTGCCTCTTTTATCCACAACAAGAGAGCAATTTCAATTTATTCATTCTTTCCTTACACATTCGTTTTCTTACTGGTTTGAATTGACAAACAGCATAAGCCGCTTCAATCTTTTCACGATTCTTTAAAATCGTAGACAGTATGCTATTAGGTATCCCATACTTGATGCAATTTCTGATTTTTTCAGCACTTTATCGCTGACTTCGTTTAAAATATTTTGCTTGGTTTCTAAAGATAAGTTTGCTGTTTTTGACACTTCTTTCATAGAATTCTACAGAACAACTGCGAACAGAGTTTCAATTATGTAAGTCAGGTGTAGTGAAGTAGGGAATGTCACTTCTTTCACCCGAAAGTAGGGGATTTCGGAAACCCGGTTTATGGTTTATGTCTCTGTCAATATACAGTCAGACGAGTAATGTAACAATCACTTTCAAAAAAGAAATTCACTCAAACTTTCATTGTGACCGATCTATATCTCATATGGTTAGTGTTGGAAAACTTCCAGGTATCAAAGGCAAAGAAAAGCAGAGATTAATCAGGAATTCGATATTTTACCATTTTCTGAAACCCTTTTCCACTTTAGGTCTTTTTCAAACCCTGAGAAAAATTCCATTTTTAATAAAAAGATGTGACATATAAGTTTGAAATATCGAAAACTTTGTGTAAGGAATCATATTTGAGTTTGAAGAAAAAAAATCGCCTTAAGCGGGATTTTGCAAAATTCTATTTCGTGTTAAACGAATTATTTCACATCAGACTTATCTTACGGGATCTCAGTATAATTTGTGTTAAGCGAAAATTCGCGTTAAGCGATTTCGTGTTAACAAGGGTTGACATAGACCATTTTCTCTACTGTACAGCAGCGTTCCTACGAGTCGTAGATTATCTAAAATATCTGAAAATAGAGCCCCAAAGTTTGGGAAATATCAGGAAATTTGTTAAGATATTTATTGTCAGAGATAAATCAAAGAAAAGTGTTCTGTATATAAATTATGATTTAGCCTTGATACCCTAAAACATATTCAAATAATAAAAATCTATAGTTTAAAAATTACACGAAGTATTATTAATTTTTTATTGACATTTGCATTGTTATATGACTTCTATAAAAAAAATCAAAACATTGAAATAAATGAAAAAATCCTACATGATATCAAACGTTTGGGGAGATTTTTCTTGCTATAGAAGGGAAAAAAAGGAATAAATGAATAAAGAAAACGAAACTTGGTGGGAATAAAAGTAAATTTTGATAATATGACATTTAAAAGCATATTTCTAAAATATCACTTATAGATATTAAACTATGGATGCAGTCATTATTATTATTATTATATATTTATTACTATTATTATATATTATTATTATCATCATCATTATTATATATTTATTATTATTATTATATATTTATTATTATTATTATATATTTATTATTATTATTATATATTTATTCCAG
Organism: Maratus michaelseni; assembly: GCA_963931845.1. Taxonomy (NCBI): domain Eukaryota; kingdom Metazoa; phylum Arthropoda; class Arachnida; order Araneae; family Salticidae; genus Maratus; species Maratus michaelseni. The sequence goes on along the minus strand of OZ007599.1, from coordinate 213,853,796 downwards.
ATCATGTATTAACTGTATAACAAATCTTTCTACTTTCATCCGTTGAAATATATATATAAGGATAAATTATTCGCCTTAAAACAATAATAATCTGGTTATTGCTTCGAATTTGAAATGATAATTTTCACGCAAGGTAGAGAAAGCACCCGAAAATGTCAGATTTTGTTTTTCTTTGCAAATATTTGTAGGAAACTTGTATAGGCTAAACGTTATACATAAATCAGGCTTCAATTAAACGGGAGAGAAATATCTGCATATTATTATCTTTTTTAATCAAGTGCATTTATATAAATCATGTTTTTTTTTTCCCCTCGGCATTTCAATAGATTCTTATTCAACACCAAAGATGACATGAAAAAAAAGTTGCACCATTATCGTAAATATGCTTACTTGCATTTCCATTGTTATATTTCAGGAAAAAACAACATTTACATTAACAAGAAAATGTTGACAATGCATTTTGTTTGAAAAAAAAAAATAGAGTATAAATTTCACAAATTCAAGATTTTCAATATACTGTTAGAAGAACTCTGGATAGCAAGTCTTTTCAAAGGTTTCTATGGATAGTGCTTCCTTTAGTATAAATAAAAAAATCAAGAGAAATAAACGAATTCCCAACGTCGTTCGCAAACCAAAACATTCATGTTTCTTTGCGTTCTGTATGGATTCCTTTTCTGTATAAATTTCTCATGATATTCTGCGGACGTTTTATTTTTATTTTTCGACGAAATAAAGAATTTATCTTATACAGAAAATGATATTTCCTTTCATAGCTATTTCACTAACATTAAATCAATATGTCCAGCTAAAGCCCAGTAAAAGACAACTTTTATACCTCCCGAGATTTTTTAAGGTTTTATTTGCCAATTCCTAACAAAAACTATTTTGCAATATAAATATACGGTTTTTCCATCAAAAGTAAATGAGGAAATTTCACCTTAAAATTTAAAATTTACCATATATAAGCTTATAAGCATATATATTTTAAACAACTTAACAACGACACTAACAAAAAATATATATATATCAAGTTTCTCTATGGTGAATTAACTTTATTTGGGCATGTTAAATAGATTTTGTACAAATATTTTGTAGCTTATGCTATTTTTCGACATAAATGATTATTGATAGTTTCAAGACGTTTGAAATCAACTAGCTAACACATATTTATTTTTAACACTTATGTTAGCACTATTCTACATATAATATTAGCATTATTCTACATATAAATATTATTACTATTCTACATGCAATTGTTTTTATAACCCTGATCGAGACCAAGTTGCCCCTGCTCATTTACAGGATACGTCCGGATGTTTACTTCTGACTACCACTATTTTCAAAAATCAATTTTAGCCTTATTTAATTACAAGATGCTGAGATTAAATAAGACTAAGATTACTTTTTGAAAATAGTGGTATTCAACAGTAAAGACATGTACAAACACTGTACTAATGGTAGTCCGTCTTTTTTTTTTTTTTTTTTTTTTTTGCGTCTGGAAAATCGTTGAAAATGCAATGTGCTTCCTTCACTTTTTAAGAAGTTTCTTTCAATAGTGCACGTTTTTTTACCTTTTATTTCTAATATATTTTCCAACAAGTTCCACTATCGCACGATTGGTAACATGCAAAATATTAACAGAGAGATAAAAGCAACACATCTTCGAATGCTTTGTAAAACGCACAGCAACAATCTTATCACTATGAAATACCGGGTGTCCCAAACGTCCCTGATACAATTTAAAATTCAATAAAAGATGAAGCAACTAGCGTACGCGAGTGCGGTTTAGATGAAAATGCTTCTTTTGATCTGAAATTTTGTTTAAGCAAATAAAAAAGTTAGTTCCGAAAATTTCTTATAGATGGCGCTGCTACTGGAAAGTTATCGAAATGGTAGAATGCATTTATGCATAACAATAGCGAAAGACGGGCAACATGCACAGTTTTTGTCCAAACTATGGTAACCCACATCCTAGAACTCAACAATACACGCCCTCCTGAGTTGGGTTACACGAGTGAGGATGGATAGACGAGTATTGTTAACTTCTGGAATGTGGATGGCCATAGTTTGTACAAAAACTGTGCATACGCATTGTGCGTCTTTCGCCATTGTTATGTATAAAGGTATTCTACCTTTCCGATAACTTTCCAAAAGCAGCGCCATCTATGAGAAAATTTTGGAACTGATTTTTTTATTTGCTTAAACAAAATTTTATATCATAAGAAACATTTTCATCCAAACAGCGCCAATTGCTGGAACTTTTATTGAATTTTGAAATGTGTCAAGGACTTTTGGGACACCCTGTATATTAGATTATTATACAATAATTACGGCATGATTATTTCATATCATGTCAGCAACAAAAACAGAATTTTACTAGGAAGTAAATCCGCATAATATAGGTCTTTGACAACAAAACTAATGTTGAAAACTAGTATAATGCGTTATACAGTAAAACCTGATAAAGCAAATTCGCAAGAAACTGGAGAGATATTCCGTTTTAACTTAAGGGTGATGAGATATTTTTTATCCCAGCTAATTTTATCCAAGACTTACCAGAATTTTTTAACAAAATTTTATTTTTATAACTTTGGTAAAAAAAAAAAAAACGCTGTAAAAATGTATTTTTTTTATTTTCAAATAAAACTTTTCGAAAAGTGTTATATGAATTCAGCAATATTGAAACAAAATTACTTGTGCTTCAAAACGTTAAATAGTTTTATGTCTCAGCATATCTTTTACAACTGTATATAATTTTTATTTTCGTGACCATGAATTTTTTCCGTTTAGCAGAATTCCGTTATATACATATTCCGATTCCACAGGCTTTATAGTATCCTTCGTTTAAAATACCTTAGCTGGAATACAAGCGTTCGGTGAATGAAGTTTAGAAGAATTAAATCTCTAGTAAAAATGCTTTTATTTTAACTCTTTTTAACTCAACAACTCTGATTTGAAAAACAAAAATACTCAGATATACATCATTTTAAGCATGTAAAAAATAATTTAAAAAATTTAGAACATAAAAAACAAAAACTATATTGACTAAAAGGTACTTTTTTCACATCTGCAATAAATAGAAAATTACATACTTCTCATAAATGTTGTAAATTTTCTAATACAAAATTGTAAAATATACGCTCAAATGATAAACAAAACTTTGGCATGAAAATTTAACCCTTTGCACTCGACTTACCACTAGTGTTCTCAGGTGTCCCTCGTAAATTGGGGCTCCAAATGCTCTGGACACCACTAATCAATTACAGTTTATTTCGCCATTATTAATCCTAGATAATTCTTCCATTAAATATGGCAGTTTAAAATACTGGTGTCCAGATCATTTGAAGCCTCGATTTACGCAGGACACCGTGGTGAGTGAGATTTACCTCTCGACTGCAAAGGGTTAACTCAGTATCACCGTCTGTTGAGAATTCTATAAAGAATTTATATTAGCTAAAATTAGCTCAACAATTTATATTAGCTCAATATTATAGCAGCAATAAATAAAATCGTCTTTTAAAGCCCACTGTATAAGCAATATTGACTTTGGGTTGGTAGATTGGTTGATTTATGACGGCCGATTATCTACACGCGAGATACAGGCCCTAGAGGTAGTGCCCTCCTTGGGGGGGGGGGGGGGTCTTTCTAAGGGATCCTAACCCGTATTAACACAAGGTTCTAAGAAAATCACGGAAAACTCCGAACGGTTAGGTTGACGAGCACGACGGGGGTTTGAACCTATCACTTCCCCTCTACCAGTTTTGAGAGCAGAACCTCTCAGCCACTGGGGGGGGGGGGACGCATTGACTTTTGGGTATGTTGCAGATATGCAAGGTGGTGACACAAAGGGTTCAAATTTTTAGAAATTTTATAGTACATGTAAAAAAAAATAGCAATTAAGAATCTTATTAAAAAGTGTTTAAATTTCAAAGAATGCAAATTTTATGTAAAAATAGATATTTTAATTTTTTTAACATCTACTGACTATTGAGACTCACACTTTTCCTTTTTTCTATTTATATGTTTGACATCCAATTTGTTTACGAGTCTCCATTATCTATAAATCTATGTTTTATGGCATCTGTCGCGGTGAAAGCAATCCTTTTGAAATATGTATTTTGCCACAAGTGTTGATAAAGATTTTTTTAATGGAAGGAATAGTGGCGTTGCTAGGAAAAAAATAATGAAGCTATGCAAGTTAATAAAATATTAAAAGAAAAAGCCGCTTATATATTGAGTTCACAGATATTCAGAAGAAAGATATTAGTTTGGAATAAATGTGAGTGTGTGACTAACTTTTTTTTTTTCTCATTGTATTAAATTTTGTATAGAAATTTTTATCTAATTATATATTTACATATAATTTCCTATACTTCCTATACTTATTATATATAATTTATATATAATAAGTATGCCATCAATATAACAATTTCCATTCATTGTAAGAAAAAAAACAGCAAAAATTACAGAACTGTTTACTGTAACATTTTTATACACTCACAATTAACATCTTTTGCGTACAATTTAGTAAGATTGCAGCCATCTTTACTGTAAATTACAAAAATAAAGAATTTAAAGGCTTTTTTTTAAATTTATAACAGAAAAGACTGGCAAATTTTGCTGCAATTTTTGTTTTGTTTTTAATTAGACCTTTTTTTTTTTTTTTTTTTACTTTTTTTATGTCATTTAAATACTATTCACACCTGCCTAAATGGTATGATGTTACTTTTCTAAGAAAATATGTTTGTTTATTAGTTATTTTGTCAACAATAAACACATTTATTCATTGAGTTTCGGAATAACTCATATGTATCTAGAATAAATAATAATAATAATAATAAAGATATGTTGATATTTAAATTCCAGAAATGTATTCAAAATTATTATTTGATTTACACAGCTGCCAAGTCTCCAGTTTTTTGAGTACCAGTATTTTCGTACAGAAAATTTTGCTTGTTTAATCCCAGAATTCTCCGATTAAATTAAGCAAAATTTTCTACATAAAAATACTGGTAATTTGAAAATACGGAGACTTGGCATATCTGGATTTGGTATTATGTTACTGAGCTATGGCGCATTTGATTTAACAGCATGCATGAAAATATCAGAAAATTTTCTTCTTTACACAGTTTAATTATGATCATGTGTACAAACAATAGTAATAGCAAAAGTGTTGAAAATGAGAAATTACAGGAGCTATTATTATTTCTAGAGATCATGAATAAAACTACAACTACTAGTTTCGGGAGCTATTCATTAGCGGCTTCTATCATCAAGTGCAGTAGAGAAGAAGTACTTCATGGGCGAAAAAGCCCATTCTGCAGAATTATTTTTACTGGGGATAATTCCATTTTTCAACACTAAAAAAAGGGAGGCGCTAATTATTTCGAAAACTAAAGTTGCAGCTTATTATGTGGTGGAAAAAGAAGATCCCATTATCTATATACTAGAGCATCTAACCCGGGCTTCTCGGGATAGAGAATATAGGTGGAAACCCTTTATTTTTTTTATTGATAACTCTAATAGATCTTTTACATTTAATAATCTTTTTAGATTGCCCCGTAACAACACCAAACAGCGATTTTATGTGAAATATGTCAATTACATATTCAAATAAAATTTTGAAATTTATTAAAAGCGGTAATTTCATATTGGCTTCGTACCAGAAGTTAATAGTAAAAGAAATCGCTAAAAAATTCGTTATTATAGCAGTTTTTCTTATTTTGATGATTTCAGCTGTTTTAAGCGCTGATTTCGATTGCATGTCTGTTAAATTTGTGTTTTACTTATACAATTTATTTATTGCTTAGTGACGTTTTAATTTCGTTATGAAATATTAGCTGGAAACAAATGCTTTTATAGTGTTTAAAGTGCATACGGATTACTATTTTGTAATCGCCTGCAAGCAATGCAGATTTTTTTTAATCATGCTTGCAATTTGATTTAAATGCTATAATAAATGGGTAAATTGCGATACAGTTTTCAAACAAATTTTATTTTAAAATAGATTCCCCCCCCCCCCCCCTATATAACTGTGTAAAAACTAAAAATGTGCGATGTTTAGAAATTAAAAAAATTGCAGTAGCAAAAATCGCAAAACCGAAATTTCATCGACAAGTGTCGCCATTTGCAAAATGACGTTCTGCTTGTGTCCTTTCTTATTGCATATGATTATATATGTATAAAAGAAATCCCTTTGGGATTGTAACGTTTGTTGATGTAGCTATAAGCAAGATTTTTAGTTATGGCAGCAATTATTGTTAGAATAAAGAGTGAAATAGCTAACAGATGGCGGATAGGAGGTCGGGAATGGCATTTGGCTACAACTTTTGCGCGATGATATCTTGCTATCATAGAAATAATATGTGTAATATTTAGCACACACTATTCGAGCAGAGTTTGGAAATGTGCTCTAGAGTGTCATAAAAATGGCGTATTTACATTAAAATAGCTTGAAACGTAACTAAAGTGATTACTCACTTTAAAAGTGATCGTTCGCTACCCTTACCGATTCTCAGTTGGATGGTAAGTTCCCACGTGGACTTGTTTCTTCACTGCTAAAAATATTTTGCCCACTGACGTTTTCAGATAAGCTAGAACTTTACGAAGTATTTTTATATAATTTTTTTTTTAAATAATGAACACTAAAATTAAAAAACATCCAACTTTAAAAAAACAACTTATCCATAAAAATATAAGCTTTTGAAATAACCTCTTAATTTTTTTTTTAAATTTTAGATGCTGTCTCTATATATTTTTAAAGGAATCTTGTGTTTGCAAGTTGAATAACTCTACTGAATATTTCCAATGTTTTCAGGGCAAGTGCTTCAGTTTAGTTACGTAGACTTACAAGTGTTTTTTTAATAAAACTTGTGCACTCTGGAGAGTGCACGCCAAACTGAAAGAGAGTTTAGAATGTTATGGGATAAACTCAGATGGTTCTTGAATGAATTGGAAACCATGGCCCCGGGTTTCACTGTCCACCGATACAGACAGTGCTGTGCGTGTTACAACTCGTGTACAATTTTGGCCAATAAATATTTGTATTAGTTATATTTCCCATTATTGATCATTTTCGCTATATATTGTGTAATCTTATCAATATTGGTTGTATACTATAGCTCCATAGCTGGAGTGTTTATATTTTGCCAATATTGGTGCGATATTAGAAGCAATGATTAGGCATTTTTCATTCACAATATTTCCCATATAAAGCGTATATTTCTGCAATATTGAAGTTTCATTGCAAATATTTTCAAAGTAAAGTTAATAATATTTCTATATAGGTATTTAATTGTGAATATATTCTGAGTAAAAGCTTATATATAACCAACATTGGTATTTCAAACGAATTATTTTTGATAAATGCAATCTTGGGTCCTAATATAACATATATTGGTTTGCTACTAGGGATTTGCACCACATTTTCGTATTGTAAATTTTTTTAATGGAAATTGTATAAGAATAATGCATTTGAGATATAAATTACTAATTTACATAGCAAGCTTCATTTGACATAATTCTAATGCTACTTTTGTCATGTAATTGCGTCGCAAACATCAAGTTATCCCCGCGGCTAGAAATTGGTGCAAAAGCCTTTCTTTTTCACCTGAGTCTTGACATAGCAGTAATCGCTGCCAAGGACATCTAAGCAACAGTCCTTACAGCTACTGTATCAGAGTTAAAAGTAGAAAGAGTTCTCTATTCTTAGGATCTCAGTCTGATATTCACTTGACTGCTCTGCAGGCCGACTTTTTCGATTCTCTCCTTATTGCTTTCAAATATTTTATTTTTAAAGAGATTCTGTGATAAACATGTAAACATTTAATTACATATATATAAATATCATGAATTTACAAGTTATCTAAAGTCCTAAGAGTAAAATGAATCGATATTGCTTCAAGAAGTTCAAATTTATAGAAGTGAATACTATAGCAATCGACTATAGCAATCGATATCTGGGAGATTTTCCAAAACAAAAAAATAATAATAAACGTAGAAGAGATTTTTCGAAACTGATAACCGAAACGAAAAAAGGATTCGATTAAAAAAATTAAAGAGTTCAATTGCATTTGTATATATTTTTGTAGGAAACCAATATCGGTTATATTCGCATTTAATATTTGGCCAATATTTCATTAATTGAAAATCTTCCAATGGAATAAAAATACGAATGAAATGTTTGTTTACATTGTAAATGTTGACAAAGAATTTCCACTATTACAGAAATATTGAGTTCACAATGCCAATTTCATGAAACTGTTAAATATTTCTTGCTAGTATTAGTGTAATAATGGTAAAATGTAAATATTCAAATGTTGGAGGCAATATTTCATTAAAATATTTCAATATTGACGAAGAATACAAATAATATTGACCCAATATTGTTTGCCTTGTCTAAATGAAATTTTACTGGGGAGTAATTTAAAAAATATATCCAAATACTGTATTTAGAATGATTAAGGTTTAATTACAATGAGTACTTTCTGTTTATTCCCTTACATTATATGTTTAAGCCTTGAATATTATATTTTAAAGTATATTCAGTTATAGATTTCAGGATAGTGAAAAACTGCATCTTTAACCGTTTTAGGGGCGAAGTAATTCTCTTACTGTAAATGTTGAAAACTCGCCGGAATTTACGAACAAATTCATTTGACACAAAAATGCATTTTTTCCTCGTAAACTGTAATTGCAAAATTTTATTCAAAATTTCAGGGACGAAGTTTGGAAGTTTGGAAATAAAATTAAACTTTATAAATAAATACCACTACTATTCAAAGAGTTAAAATCAGTTTATGACTCGGATTTTTTTTTTTTTTTTTTTTTTTTTTTTTTTTTTTTTGATGATAATACATATGCGTCTTTGTATAAAAATTATTTTAATAAACAAAAACACTAATATTTCACTTTTTAAACAAAAATTAAAAGTTTCATCTAATATATATGCAAAAAATAATCATATACATTAGTAAATGAGTCTTGTTTGTCTACCCCTTACTTCCTAAATTCATATATCATAGCATTAAACCACAAAAATAATCCTATCACTAAATTTATACAAACATTCAAACAATTTTAAGACTTTGCATGCAAATATCAATAAATTATAACACATAATTAGCGGAAAGATAAACAATAACAATTATTCCACAAAACACCTTATGTTTCCTTTTTTTTAAGGAGAGGTTACACTTCTTCGCGATTCACACGTGTTTTACGATTTTTTTCGGTTACAAAGAAAAGAGCACCTTCGGACTTTTTGCATTATATTTATCGACATTTCACTTATACATTTAAATTTTTGTGTGTTAAAAATGAATAAAACGTCTTGTTTGATGTGGAGTAATTTCAGGTATGCACCGTGAACTTTCAATCGGGCGACCGTTTTTCTCCAGTCACAAGCATGTAAAAGAAATTGGGTCACCAGTCTGTGAAATGACATTAAATTCTTTGGAGCTTATACCAATATTTAATTTAAAAAGTTGATTTTGACCAAATGGCGGTTAGTTGACCAAAAAAAGATAATTTTTTCGCCTTTTTAGGGTTCCGTATTTAAAAAGTAAAAACGGAACCATTATAAGATCCCTCCTGTGTCTGTCTGTCCGTCTGTCAGAGACCTTCTTCTCATAAACTAGGGGACGTGGGAAGTTTAAACTTGGGAAAGTTATAAAACCTTTTTACCCACATATTTTCAGATTATTAAGCATTCACAAATATGTTTAGGAAAAATTTATGGGGATAATTAAGTTATCTGAAAAAAAAAGTTTTATTTTTGTATATCGTGTGGGATATGGCATGAAAGATCTCGTAATACCGAACTCAAAAATATATTTGTTTTAAATTTAGGTATTATATTTTCAGGGATATCGTCGAAAATCCACTGCAAAAATATGTCCCCCACCCCTTTATTTTCAAATCTATTGAAACTAAAATTATGAAAGAATTAGGGGTTGTAGGAGTTTATTTAAATCTTGCAGGATAAACTAGCGATTTTCTTGCTCACATAGTTTTTGAGAAAAACGCATTTTTCCGTTACACACAAACTTTATATTTCGGGCGGTCAGCGGTGGAGTTGACGGGCGCTCGATGTATCTATCAACGCAGACTGATTCAAGGATATTTGATAATTATTTTCGAAAAAAAAATATTGGTAATTAGCCGATATATTAATTAAGTTACTTGATTTTTTTTTTTAATATATATCTTTTAGGGTATCGTTCGAAAGATCTCGTAACATCAAAATTAAAAATACATTTGTTTTAATTTTAAGTATTATATTTTCAAAGATATCGTCGAAAGTATACTTGAAAAATATGGCCCCCTTCTCCTATTTCCGAATCTACTGAAACTAAAATTGTGAAAAAATTAGGGGTAGTATGTGTTTATTAATTAATAAATTTAATGTACAGAACCCTTTGAGCGAGAGTGATACTCGCACTTGACCTATTTACTTCACTTTTTGTGAGCTCGAAAAAAAAATTAATCAACGAAAATTATACTTTCTGGTGGTATAATCTCCAGAAAAAACAATTACTGTTTAAAAAATGAAAGAAATTGATCGAATAGTTCTCGAAAAAAATGGAAACACAGTTTTAAAAACATGGTTTGGAAAAAAATGGATTCGAGATTTTTCAACATGGTTTCGAGACGTATTTTCTACATTGTTTCAAGATGTTTCTTTCGACATCTTTTCGAGACACAATAAACTTCGAGCATAGAGCTTTTTTCGAACAAAAATCGTTTTAGATTATTCTTTCAAATTTTATAGAAAACTATCCCAAAATTTGTAAAAGTTTATAACGGAAATGTTTCTTAAGAAATACTGGTATTCAAAAAGCGGACTATTTGGGAGCTCTGGAATATTTAATTTAATTTGTAAAATTTTGCCCCATTAATTATTTCTTATTCTGAGATTATTCAATTAATTTTTTTTTGTCTGCTTCATAGTCTGGTTACAAATCAAAATAGAACGAACAATAGAATAAAAGATGACGCCCTATAATTTGATGCTAAAAATAGAAACAACTTGAAATATTAATAGGTGCTGCTATTGCATTTTGTTGCATCCGAGATTTATTCTACGCACGCTTAACTAATTACTCAGTTTCATCGCAGTGTGTAGTTTATTATTCAAGCATGCATTCTTGAAATGAAGTAGAAGCTGTATATATTTCGCTACTTTGATGATATTAACAAAATGGTCACGGATTTATGTAATTATCGGAGTGTAATGGATTTTCTATCTTTCATTTTGACAAAATTGAGGGTTAGTGTATTATATCTTCAATTGTATTTTTAATATTGCCAAAAAGATAGAATATATTGAAATCAGTGAAAACATTTGTTGCAAATAATAACTTATTTCCTTTTATAGATATATTTTGTATGGAACTGTTTAATTAGTTTTATCATGGGTCCCTTGCAGCAAATCAGCATTAGTAATATTGAGGCCCACTATTCTACCAATATTGCATTCATAGGAAATACTTCAAAATAAATACCAATACTGGTTAATATTGGCTATACTTTGGAAAAATGTGCAATAAAATGAACGCTATTAGAAATATATCGTCTTTACATTGGAAATACAATGAAATGAAACACCAGTATTGTAAAAATATAGTCTTTACACAGAAAATATTCGAAATGAAATGGCGTGGTATATTACAGAGCAAAAACAAATTGGCAAATATATAAATAAATAGAACGTTTAAAATAAAACATATATGTAACAAAATTTACATTGTTTTGTTCAAGAAACTCTAATTTACAAAATATATAAGTTTTTATTTTTGAATCTTTTCGCTGTTTCGGGAAATACACTCTTGTAATCTTCTTTTCACATAAATCGAAAAAGTCTCCAAAAGGTAATTGGAGATAGTGTTTCATAAATCCACAAAAAATGAGTTTCTCTTCTGTAATACTACTTGAATCCTCTTAAAGACAGTTATTTCTACTGATAACGTACAAAATTTTAATAAGACTAATATCTGAGAAGTTTAAAGGCCATTAAAGTGTTGAATTCTTTGGTCTTCAACAAATTTTACTGTTGGGCACTTTTGGTAGAAATTCTACTAATTTTTCATCGAAAGATTAAAGCATCGTGTTTCCATTTGAAACTTTCAGGCTGTATTTTAGATGTAAAGCTGCAAGCTGCACCAGACGACGTCAATTATTACCATTTAAACTGTTCTTCTGGTCATGACCTAATCTTCGACTAAATATCTTCATCATGTTCAAAGCTTTTCAACACTCGATTACATGTTTTAAGAGGCGTCTGTGTTTTCAGATTAGCATATTTTTTCTGCCTCAGACCATCCTATTATCGTGTTTGTATAGAAATACGAATCTGTTTCAGATTTTATTTTCATAATATTTGGAGTGTAATTATATCCATATAACAAATTTCCTATCGTTGCGAAAATAATATTACTGTACGCTGTCATTAAGTTTGCTTAGGTAGCGTGTTTCAATATTAAAAGCAAAAGTGGCTACTGTAGTATTTATTTAAAAATTTTGATTTTTGTACGAAAACAAATTTCGCCATTTTTTTCGTTACTTACTACAATTGCCAATATTGGTTCAATATTGGCAAAATATAAGTACCCAATGTATTGACAGTATTGTAAGTATAGCCAATACAAACAAAAATTTCCCAATATTATTTTGCTACAATTGATATTTCCATTTATCAAATAAATAAATAAATAAATAAATAAATAAATAAAAGTAAAACCAGGCTTAATCTTATTTTTTTATAGTTAAACAAAAATATATATATTCAAGCTTTTTTCCTGAATATTTTGAATCATTAAACTAGTTTCCCATTTGAATAAAGAATGGATTATTGACTTAAGATCATTTTATAGATTTTAAATGAGAAAAAAACAAACATGTATACATATATATTTATAAATTATAGTTTATAAACATTTGAAATAAATAAAAAATTATTTCATTTTATTTTTCAGTGCTAATTTGAAACTAGCAAATTACCGGAAGTAAGCAAAATTATTCAAAACAGTAACTATTGTAAATTAAAAAAACTAAATATAATCTCGTATTACTCCATTAGCAAATATATCGAATCCGTGTGTGGCTATACGTTCATTGTTTTATTTACACTTCTGGTGCCATTGTGAGTTATGATGTACGCATTCGTGAAAGTTATATAAAAACAAAAAACATATTAATAAAAAAGGTATACGTACATTTTCCAAAATTAAGGCTTAAATATTCGGAATCAACAAAAACCAAATAAATACTAAATAAAGCGCATATTTTGCTTATTTTTAAGTACACATTTTTAACAATGTAACATATATATATATATATTTTTTCTATTTCAACAATTAGCTTAATAAGTTAAATAAACAGATTTTTATGATGAAATCATAACAAAATGTTCAGAAAAGTAAAAATAAAACAACATTACTGTTTGATGTATTGGATTTAATGCATGAAACCTCTATTCAATTAATTCATTCTATTCTACATATAACAGGCTATTCCGGTCGCTTTCGATAGAAACTATACAAGAAAAGACACTGCTTTTTTTTCATTGTAAGGATTGGACATTTAAATCAAAATATTTTATTGAGTTCATTGGCCTAAAATACCAATATCCACAAAGAGAAGCAATGGCAGAACGCCAGACTAACGAGAAATATAACATCATTGAAAAGGATATGCGTAGAAAAGTTTGTCACTTACGCTTCCCAAGATTAATTTTCACGAGGTTCATTCACTGTTTTATTAGATTTTCGGCGCATTTTAAAAGAACTTAATATAAGCAGAATATTTGTGAATGGAAATGAGGTGCATACACCTCACTCTGAAGTTGGCAGACTCAAAACAAAACTTTCGTAATATTGATTCCCATTTGAAGCTCGTGATAATGAACTTACTGTAGAAAATGTTTTTCATTGTTCAAGTTGCTTTCCTAAAGAATGCTTGTGTTTATACATTTCGCATTTATTTTCGGTTAGACGTTTTGTTGAATACTTGCATATTTCTCATTTGACTTATTTATTACAGAAAAAATGAAAGCTCTTCACAATCCTTTGATAACAATGACTTGTCTATTGGACAGTGACTTTAAAAGTTGAATAATCTTTACTTGTCTGTTTATAAACATATAATACGGTGATTGTATAAGATAAACATTCACATAATGCGTTTATTATTACAGAAATTGAATTTTTTGTAAGAGGTGTTGGCACTAAGTTTGCAAAATTTTTATTTGCCAATGGATGTTGCATAAGTGTTCATAGTATTCCAAATTTATTGTTATGTCATATTTCTGGTCGATGACTTATATAGTTTAGCAGCCTTTTCAGTTACCTTCCGAAAGACAAGATGCATTGGATTTGTTAACTAAAGTGAAACACTAAAGCAATGGATGAGTAAATTGACTTATTTACTGCAGAAAAAATGAACATTATTCGAAATACTTTGGTAAGGGCAATGACGTTAAAAGTTGAATAATCTTTGTTTGTCAGTTTATAAACATATAACATGGTGATTCTAAAAGATAATCATTCATACAATGGGTTTATTATTATAGAAAATAAAGTTTTATAAGATGCGTTGGCTGAAAGTTTGCAAAACTTCTATTTGCCAATGAATATTGCATAAATGTTCATAAAGAAAAATTTTACTTGTATGTCAAATTTGTGGTCGATGACTTATACAGTTCAGCTATCCGATTCTCAAAACAAGATAAAGCCATTTTTTCTAAATGCAATACGATTTATACTAAGTTTGTCACAATTAGTGTATATTTCGCATTTTATAATATATATAAATTGCTAAATATAAGCAAAAAAGATTGGATTATTATGCTTTTAAGTCAAAAATATATTTTTAAAGTAATTGAATTATTATTTGTAATCTAAGCAAAAATATATCATTGTCACATTTAGATCATTTTTGTCACATTTACACTAATTAAAACCTAAATGAGCTGTCCAAAGTACCTAAATGTGACAATGCATTTTATGCATGCCAGTTCATCTTAATTTTATTAATTTATTTGTTATCTAATTTTTGAATACTTAACGCAGCATTATATTTAAATAATGAATCATTTAAAATTCATACTTTAAATACTTTTAACTTTCACAATTAATAAAGAAGAAGTAACAAATGAATGACCAATGCGACATTAATGTTACCAAAACAATGTTTATTACTATATGTTTTACACACATATATCATAAATTAATTTTTTTAGACTTAGGATTTTCTGAAATGTTGTAGTTAGATCTGTAATTTAAAAAAAATTGTGATAATATTAGCTCCCAACCTTTCGTATTTTATTCAAGTTAAATAAACATAATTTGAACCAAAAAAAGTTTGTTAATGAAATGTTTCTTATTGCTACGTGGTTATTTATTAACTTCCTTTATTTTATAAAATTTCTGGTTTTGGTTCATTTGAAAAGAGAAAATCCCGAGAAGGTTGGAGGAATGGCTTTCGTCTTATTCAATTTATAAAAGGTTTTAAAACGTCGTTCTGGCGACATTCAACTTTTGGGACCACCCATCAGCATTGTGAAAGAACTAGTAAATTTCTTTTGCAATGCTAAGAAATCAAATTAATTAAGAAATCCAACGTAAGGTCAATGTGCCTAAACGTCATGACTCATAAATGCGTTTATGAGTCAATCATAAACATATACATGATATTCATTGATCATATACATTATATATACATCATATATAATGTATATATTATTATAAACATTATAATAATATATGTTTATAATAATTTGGAATTTCTGGAATTCCTTTGATATCTTTATCTATCCTAATAGTAACAACAATACCTGGGAAAATTCAATTCACCCTCATACTTAAATATTACACAGCTTCTAAATTTGATATTTGCATTAGACTATTTGCATTGGCATTTTATCAGAGAAGCTAGAGTGGCTGCCTCTAAAATTCCATCGTTTTACTTGACCACGTAGTGGAATATTATATTTCCTATGTCGTATTTTTCTACCTTCACTTTCCCCAGATGGAACAGACTTTTAATGTCGTGACGTCGGTGGTTGATAGTCAAAGATTTAAAAAAAAAACTAAACGGTAATATCGATTTCGGGATTATTCCCAGGAGTTTGATAATTAATGACGTATACTGCAATTTAAAATTCTCCGGGCATAAACACTTTAATTGCGGTAACAAATTTCGCGTTTTGTTCCTGAATAGTGTATTATTGATTATGTCACATTTACATGCAATTCATGCTTTAGTATCTTAGGTACAAGATTTTTATCGCATTTATGAGTCATGACGTTTAGGCACATTGACCTTACGTTGGATTTCTTAATTAATCTGATTGACTAAAGTAAGAAGTGAGTAGTTTGACTTAATTTATTGCAGAAAAAATGAACGCTCTTCACAATCCTACTGTAATAAAAGCTTGTCTATTGGACAGTGATTTTAAAAGTTATATAATCCTTGTTTGTCTTTTTAGAAACGTATAATATGGCGTTTCTATAAGATAATGATTCATATAATGTACTTATTTTTACAAAAATGAATTTCTTGTAAGAGGTGTTGACACAAAGCTTGCAAAATTTCTTATTTACCAATCAACAATGCCAACACTTTCGTGTGTTTCCAATTTCATTTTTAAGTCATATTTGTCGTCAGTGACTAATAAAGTTCAGCAACTGTATTTGAAAAGCAACATATGTTGGATTCAGTAATTAAAGTGAACGAATCCACATTTCTTTATTTCTATTTTACATTCGAAGATTATGATAATAAATATTTGTAATAAATATTTATGAATATTTATAAATATTATACTTAATGTATTTCAAAAAATCGAAGACAGCCTTTTTTCCGCAACTCAGTGGTCAGCGGCTTAAATCTTGTGCCTGTTATTGCGGTTGGTGACATATAACGCTCTGCTACCTTTCAAATACTCTATCCAAAAAATAACTTTTGCACTGGATTCAAAAAATGAAGCGGAATGAATAACCTTTTTTTTTACTTCGATTTTGCATTAGAGGAGATAATACATATTTTAACATAATTCGTAATTCATGCATACAATAGAAATATTTACGTAATGGAAATTTATAAATATTACGCTTAATGTCTTTCAAGTAACCGAAGTCTTATGCAACAGAGGACAATGACTTAAGTAACGTATGAGTTTCTTCATACATATAAAAATGATTTTTTCTCCAGACAGCTGACCAAGCCCCTACCTGCCAGCCCTTTGCCTAGCTTAACGGGTTGATGCCTGGCAACGGGGAAAGGATTCGCCTGCTCTCCACATGGCGAAGATGTGTTTGATAAAACTATAGGCCGACGTGTCTTCAGTGTGTCTTGTTGCCTTAAGTGTTTTGCCTTCAGTGTGTCTTGTTGTTAGCTGGTTGCTAATTGATTTTGGATGAGACGGTTCAGCACTGCACAGTGTAGCGAAGTCATTCCGGACGGATGTGTGATGCTGGGATAGTTAGTAATTCTTCGCTTCATCACTCACCCATACGTCATGCAATCGCTACTCGATTTCGTCTCGTAATTTAGAACCTTGATCTGGTGACGAGATCTGCATCTGACTAAGCACCCCCAGAGGTGTAATTCACAGGGAACTTGGGGGACTTTACACCCACGAGAGATTTTTACATGCACCGGGCACCATTAGTGTACATGATCGCCGCGTCTGAGAAGGAATGGGGTTAGACATTTTATAAAACTTTTAATACTAGAAACTCAGTGCTACTTTTAAACTTTGAGTACTATTTACTAACTTTACTTCGTTGTTATAAAAAATGAATTTATAAGTATTTCTTTAATTTTATTTTTGTATTATTGCAAAAATTGAAGTGGTAATTTATAAACATCCTTTGTTAAATATGTCATTAAACAGAAAATGTCGTTTCTAATTATTGTAATTTAATTTGTATGACATATTAGTTGACAACGGTTTCAAAAGCAACTTCTCATAACATATTTTCCTTTTTTTTTAATTAGTTCAATTGAATGAATTCATATTTTCTACTTCAGTTTTTGTTGAAAGATACGAGTCGGAATACATGTGTAAAACCTAATCTAACCCGCAACTTCAATTTGATATTAATAACAATTTACAATGTACTTTATAAATCAAACTACATTTCTTAATTATAATTTATTGTTTATAAATATTTTATTTAATGACCAAAACGTGTGCAATTTATTTATTGAGCAATGCGCGTTCACTAGTTGTGAACTTTCATTAGAATGAATGCCCTTTAAATTAATAAATTTTGATACTTTTAATGTTGAAAACATGAATTATCATATTACACTTTGAAGGTTTCAGATTATAGAACTGCATTACTATGCTATAAAAAGAAGCTGTTTATCATACTTTTCAATGGCTTCTCCTGAAATACATTTTACCAAGGTATGGAAAAGAATGTATAAATATTGACATTTGTTAGATTTTTATTAAAAATGAAGAACATGTAAATGCTCATATCAATACTTCAAAATACAGCAAACACAAAATCTATATAACATGGATATTTTAACAAAATATTTCACAATAAACAACGAATTAAGATGATTATGTGAGAAATTTATGTCGCAAAATTATGATTAGATATGCATCCTGTCATAAAATTGCTATGGGTATACAAATTATTTGTGAAACAGTTTTCATTGGGACCTGCTTTTTTGCAACGGAGATAAAAAAAAAATAATCATTTAATTTTTATAGCAATATCATTAAAATTTCAAGACTATTGTTTAAATTTTCTATGATGAAAGAAATATTTATAGAAGACAGATTGTTTTTATCTCGTACTTTGTGCAATTTAATTGTGTATGTAGCTTTTTATCTGATATAATTAATTTTAATTAATTATAATTCAATAATTTATTTTTAATTTTTTATGTACTTTATTTAAATAAATAACACAATTAATAGAAATTAACATAATTAACGTAATAATTATTAAGTAACTGTTTAACTATAAACAGTTACTTAATTTAAATATTATAATTATAATTACATATTTATATATAAATTATATAAATTAAATAAATTAACATAAATATAATTAAGCATTTTATTAATTATAATAACTATTTTTTATATAATTGTACAATTTTGTATAATTAGATATAATTATACTACATAATTATATTTATATTTATATTAATTATTATAACTTAAATAATTATTTTAATTATTTAAATATAAATAATTATTTTAATTATTTAAATATAAATAATTATTTAATTTAAATATTATAATTATATTTATAATTATATATAATTTACATAAATATATTTAGAAATAAATTTATATAATTATTTATAATTATAATATTATGTATTATAATAAATACGCGTAATTATACATTATTTATGTGTTGATATAAATATATTTATAATAAATATTAAAAATGAAATAATTACTTTATATTACATTTATATATTAATGTCTCATTTCTTTTATATTCAATTATATTTAGAATTTTTACCTGTGACTAAATCTCTAATAAACCCGTTAATAAACGAAAAGATAAACTTTTGAAAATAATCTTGATAAAGCTATTCCTTGAACAAAATGTTCTTAACTTTATTTTATGCAATTTATTTAGACTAAAAACCTACTGCGTGCATCTATTAAAGAAAATTAAATCAATAGCAAAGTTTTTTTAATTAGTTGTTCAAGTGGATTACATCGCTGATCTTCCGGAGCTCATAAAAATTGTACACATTTGATACATCAAACCGTCCCCATGAAGTTTTATCGATTGTTCGTGGTTTAAGGTTATTTGCATTTAAGAAAAAGAAATTTTATCCCGCGGTTCTTTTAGAAAATCTGGTTAGAAATGCTAATTTGAGTAATTGGGCTTCATTTAGTTTATCCATTAACAGAACAGAAACAGAAATTGACTTACAACGTAATTGTGGATATATTTTGTAACTAACGATGAATTTATTATCTCTAATAGAGAAATCGTGGTTTTTTTTTCTAATGTAAGGAAAAGAATATAACACTATGAAATAAGTCGATGTAGTATTAAATGTATTTTTTACTTTTTTTACATTCTGGAATATTGGATGCGTGAAAATTATCGACTGCACGCAAAACAAGTTGTTTGCATCAAAAATATGAGATAGGTAACTTTTTTAAAACATATATAATTATCTCAAAATTTTATTTGGCATGTTTAATAGATTAATAAATGAAGTTTTAGATACGCTAACTAGCAGTGCACATCTTTTTTCCTAAGAAAAATTTTCGCTTTATAATTGCATTCTGTGTTAATAAACATTACCATGAGAAAAGAAATATATTACATATTATTTCCAAATATTACAATGCTATTAATATTTTAGCTATTAATAGATTAAAACGTGATGATTATTAATTATTAATTTATTAATAAACATCAATAATTATAATAAATAATAATAATAAACATATAATTAAGAAAAATAATAAACAATATTGAAATATACATAATTAACTAATTTTTTATTACGCGATGGTTATAATTTTTTTTTATGTAAAAGAGGAAGGGGTGGGTGTAAGAATAAGTGCAAATAGTACTTCAGCGATCCATATACATATTTTGGAACTTTTTGAATGCGATTACCTGTTTGTTGAACGATCTATGTTTGTCTGTGTTATACTAATTTTGTGGATACTTTAACTTAAAAACTAACATAAAGAATTCTATGAAACTTCCATAGCTATATCTCGACATATATGGGATGGATTTCTTCCAAACTTCTTATATGTAAGATGGTTTTAAACACTTTCAAACATAGTTGAAAAGTGTTTATGAATTCGGTTTGTATGTCTGTCTGCCGTCTGCCTAACCGTGCTCTAACTCGCGTAAATATAGTCGGATTGTCATGCAGTTGATATATGTTAATGAAGTTTACTATAGAACGTTCGGTATTGAAAATGAAGTATGTAGCTTTCATGTTTCATTTACAGGGATAATCAAAAGAATTCCGTTACATTACGGTCTATGGGGAAAAATCATTGCGGTGTTTTTTAATGATGTTATACTATTTGAAATATATTTAAATTGTTATATATCACTGTGCTCTACTAGAAGCTTAATATTGAATATGGTATGCATAGCATTCATCGTTCCTTTACAGGGACACTCAAAAGAATTCGGTTACATTACGGTCTAAGAACAATAATTACTGGAAGCGCGTTTTAAATTGTGGTACGTGTTTGCCTATTACTTGGTGTGTAAATTCTACAGTTGATATACAGCGCAGCACAAAACATCTCGAATACATTTCCGTTTATTAACGAAAATTGCTGAAGGGGAATTTACAACTGTGCTAAGCATTTCCTAACTGAAGTGAATTTTAGCATACTCTGTAGTATATATACAAATCTACAAATCATATACAGGGCTGCACAAAGTAATTCGGATATTTTTCTGACTATTTATGGTAAATCCTGAAATTGTGTTTTGAAATGTGTTATGCATTTTTCAATTGTTTATTTAGATATCATCTTTCACCTTATTAAATGGCGAAATTCGTTATAGTATTCTGGAATTGTTGGAAAGTGTTTCATAATCTATGACTGACGCATGGTTTTTCGTTCTTGTTAAAACTATGTCTGACAAACCTATCATGTTTAAGTTAAGATTTCTTAAAATACGAATATATCTCTCATTGCTCTTTTCAAAAAAATATTTAAAGACTACAATAGTTTAATTTATATCATTGTCTTTTTAATATCTTTCTCAAAAATAGTTGAACATACTAAAAAATAATGATAAAAATTATTAATTTTCATCTTAAAAGAACTTTGATTGATTAATTTTATTTAGTTTCATAAGTTTTTTTGACTAAACCAATATTAATGATGTGTCTTTTAAATGTATTGTACCGTTTTCCAAATGTCAAGTAAGACTAACTAATTAGCTTAGATTTTATTTTTAATATCTTAATTCATGTAACACTATGTACAAGTAGCACAAAATAAAGCTGTTAAGTATTAGAGTAATTATGCAATTGTTATTTAGTTTAAAAGAAAGACTGTTTGATTAATGTGTACTTTAGGATACTTCTGTGATTTTTTTTCATAATCATTAACATACTTTGAAAATAATTTAAATTTATGCTAAAATTAAACGAAGCTGTTTTTAACAGTAGGTTATCTAACTGATAAAACTCATCTAAATATTTTGAGCTATATGGTACCTGTGAATTACTTTTTTTATATAAAATTTATTTAATACTCATACTAGAACCGCATATTTCATGTAAAATAATTTGCTCTACCTTTTTTTAGGAAGCACAGTCGATTTCAGAAAATAAAATATTCTTTTTAAAAAGAAATATTGTTTCAACCATCGACGTATGGTCGATGTTACGATGGTCGATGTTACGACTGATATTATTACTACCGAATTAATAAATTAGTCTTTGTAAACGAATACATTCTAAACTTCATATTTGTGTCATACAATGTTTTCTTCTTCTTCTTCTTTCTTCTTCTTCTAATCTTCAGATATTAAGCGGGAAACTATTTAGATGAAATTTTTATTACAGTCGAACCTCATTAAAGCGAACACTCAAGGGGAAACTTTTTTTGTTCGTGTTAAAAGTAGTTTGTGTTATCCAAACTTAAATACATTGCATACAACTGGACGGGCAATCAGAATCAGTTTGTGCTAAAAATAATTCACGTTAAGCATGTTCGTGTTAACGAGGTTTGACTGTAATACATTATTTGGGAAACAGCAGGGTTAAATTAGTTGAATTTTATATATCACAAATGAACTTTGAGCCCATTGCAATAAATAAAACAGGGATAGCGCTTATGTCACCATATCAAAATAATAATAATAAATTTCAAACTGTGATAGTATATATTTCATGGAATTCATCTTCACATGTCTTTAAAAATCTAAATCAAATTTGGCCTCAACCTCGAACTTCCAAGTTATTATTGGATTTGACTTTATTTATAAAAATCGTATTGTAATTGACATCCGCAAAAATCGATTGTCAACAAATGAATTTCATGTAGCGTTGCTTAATGCTTTGGTTAATGTCCATGAAACAAACAATGTAATGCATGTTGAAAACTTTGACACATTATCAACGGTGAAAGGTATTTGTCTTGCAAATAAACTATGTCTTGAACCACACGCTGACACATGGATTGCTATTTCTAGTGATCTATTCTCATCTATTAAATCTTAATGTTTTGAAAGTAAGATTTCAAATAAACAATTACTCTGTTACGATAACTTCTTAAGTAATAATGCTGGGTTTGTTGAACAGAAATCCTATAATCCTAAAAATGATCCTAAAAAAAATCACAATTTTATGTTTCTCTCAAGAATCTCTCAAATAAATTTGCAAAGCTAAATAACAAGAAAGAAAAATCATGCGTCAAACATAGGTTATGAATCTCTTTCCAACACTTGTGGATACGGAGTCTTGAAATTGGAGAAATGACAGTCAGATACGAATAAAAAGGGCATTTAGATGCAAGAAACATTTTATCAAATAAATTTTCGGTGTTCAGTTCGTTAAAATCAACAGGGAATTCCAATTTTTTTTCTATCTAATCCCAGAAAATTTGTTCAATGTTTCTTGATTCCTTTTTATTCGTTGTTGGCTGTCATTTATCTAATTTCAAGACTCCGTATCTCAGATACCATTTGAAAAAAATAAAACGACTTGCTGATTGATCATAGACAGTATATAGAGTGGTCCATCTTTGCCAAATCGCATACGAATACTACTTATCTGTTTTTAGCTGCCTTAACTCTTACAAGCGGTCTAAAATGCTGATTTAAAAAAAAAAATTCAACATTTAAATTGTTATAATTCATGAGGAAAAAGAGATAACAGCCTGCTTTTAATATAGACATGTTTGGAGGTAGCAATAACACACATATATGCATACTCTTATGTCTTTCTTTTCATGCGATTTCATTTTTCAAAAACTGATTAATAACTACTAATATTTTAGTACACTGTTAAAAAAGTAAGTAAATCCTCGACAATTACATGATCTAATTGAAAATATGTGCATGTTTCAGATCTTTTTAATTTTTTTGTTTATCTCTATTAGTTAAAAAAATATTCAATATTTTAGAATCCTTTGAATTTTGTAAAATCGCAGTTTTCAACCCTCTCTAATTAAAAAGATTTTTAACATAATTTTTTTTTTGCAAATAGATTTTAACTTCTTTTCTATATAGGTTTCCAAATACAAAGTATTCTGAAAAAAAAATGTACGGCAGCCGAACAAAAACAAATAAAATAAAATAAAGAAACAAAAAAATTCTGTCGAAAAACCTTTTTAGAAATATTATTTTTGTTTAGTTATAAAAACATGGAAATTCTAATAGTAAAATATTTTAATTCTGACACAATTTCATTTTAATGTCTCTTTAAAAAATACAACTTCTTGTCATCGAATAATTTAACTATAAGAGTTTTATTAAATCATTATTTGGGAATGTATAAGAGTATATAAGAGTTTTGTTTTTCTTTCGTTTAAAAGTGTACAACGTCTTGTAAGCAAATATTTTAATTCCATGTATGTTACTTTTATTTTCTTATAATAAGGTGCAATTTCTCGTAATCAATTAACTTAATTCTAGCATTGTCATTTTGTTTTCTTATTAAAAGATATAACTTCTTGTTAAATAAAACTTGTTTCGCCCTAAATCAAATTAATATTCTAGACATTAATTAGTTTCTTATAAAATTCAAATGCAGAAAACCCAGATAAATGCTGATCAACTTTTAAAGTATCAAACTGTAATGAAAGTACACCAAAACTTTGTATTTTTAAAAAGTTATTCAATTACAGTGACAATTTCATTCAAATTCTTACATTCAGTGGCATATTTCAGATCGACCAGAAATATTTATAAATTTATATGATACCATCTAACAACTCCAGCAATTTTTATGCAATCTATCATAAACAATCTATTTGTATGAGATATTATTATAAAATATAAGTCGTTTATTTTAAGATATTATACATTTTAAAAGTATTAAGTAGTAGTAAATCGGTATTATCAATTATTAGTTACATAGTATTCGATATTTTGGGCTCCATATTTGGCAAATATTGTATACATTAATAATACTTCCAATAAAATATTAATATTGATTAAAAATTAGACTGGAAATATATGCAATGAAATTATAGAAATATTGGTTTTACGTTGAAAATATCTAAAATAAAGCGCCAATATTGGAGAAATATTGGATCTACATTGGAAAAATTGGCGATGAAATGATAAAATATTTCTTAACACCTCGACGTTGTGATAACATTTCATGCCAATATTCCAATAGTGGCTAAAATACACTATATGGCCTTTTATCACCGGGAACTTTCAATTTTAGACATTTTGTCGAATATTTGAAGATATACTTGTCGGATTCTTCTGGAGCTTCAGGATTACAAAGGTTATGTTTGACTTCACATTTATCAACGACGATTTCGTGAGGAGGAATATTAGCGGGGGGTGGGGGGGCAAAAAAAATCTAAGAAATATAATAATATTTGGCGTCACACTGTAAAATAAAATGCACGAAAGGGTGTTTTGCTACAGCACACGAATATGTGGATAGTGTACAATATTTGTATGTGTATTAATTTTTGTAAGAATAGCACGTATATTCATGGAGATATAGCGATTTTTTTTATGTTCAAAAAATTCTTGCATGTTTTTTAGTTGTATCGTACAGAGTTTTCAACCAAATTTAACGCCAGTTTCAGAAAATTTGGCAAAATGTATAACAAACAATATAGTGGAATTAGAATATAAATATATTAAACATTTGATGATATATGAGCAGTTAGATGAAATATTTTTTATCTGCGCATGCGCGAACGATAACTAAGAATTTTTTTCATGATTTAGTCAACTCTATGGAGTAACTCATATAAAAAAGCCAGTCAAATATCGTGAAGTAATTGTTCAAAAACCTTTCGTATGGTACCTTATTAATGCTTGTGCGTTTTGTATATGCATATAAAAAGGGTTGTTGACATCAGAAATAATATATATGATCTCGTTAAAACACCTTCATTAAAGTTAAGTTATAAAAAACAATTCGGATTCTTATTGGAGTGAAACATCTTGTATTTTTCACTGAATAAATGAATTACAACCAAGTTCTCTCAAACTTTGTATGCGGACACCTTGTGTGACGTACATTGCGGCGTGTAAGGCTATACTGAAATTGTGAAATAGAGCACCTTTCTGATACATATATTTATTAATTTTTAAATGGCTCTCACATTCAATTCAAAAGCAATCAATTCATAGGCAGTCGATAATTTGAGAGTCGTTTTATAAGCTAAATATATAAAAGTTAAATCATAAAATTTGTATCAAAATTTACTTCCCATCTCCTGATTGGATTATACGTCGAGATAGGTGATAAATAAAGAAATTCACAATTATTAACTAGTTTCGATAAAAAAGAAAGAATAGTTCCAAACAACTTTCTTTAGTAAAAAAAAAAAGTCATACATTTAAGAACTAATGCTAGAATCCTTTGCGAAATAATTTTATTTAAAAAGATAATTCTGACAATAAGTATTCACATCACAGTGTAACTTTTAGCTGAGAGGTTGAATGACACTTCCAGCTGAGAAATGTATTCTATAAGAACACAATGCATAGTTCTAACAAATTGCAATCCCTTGTTTAACGCGCGAAAACTCTCTATAGAATAGAAACAGCAATATACCTCCAACTGAGAAATGCTGCGAAGAAAATTATGAAGACAAATATTTAAAGCTTTGCACACTCCAGTCTCTCACTAAACGCTAGCGATAACAATATGTCCTCAGTTACGAACGTTTAGTCTTGTCAACGATGATTTGCAGAACAAATTAGGCTTAATGACTTATGTAAATGAGTGGAACATACATACATCATTGAAATTCCTACGCTTTAGTGTCACAAAAGTTTTATTTTGTGAGATAAAGTCTCATACAGTTTTACAGAACTGACTTCAGTAAAGACTCATTACCAATAATTTCTAATAATCAAATTATTTTTTTTTGTATTCAATATATTGTTTGTTAAAACGTTTTAAAAATATTTTAGTTTTAGGTATATTTTTTACCTTTAATAGATAAAATACTTTTGTTCTAAAGAGAGGGGTAATTTATGTCATGATATAGTTATTTAGAATTCAAATAATCAGTGTTTAAAATGGAAGGCGATTTTTAAAAAAAATAAAGAGGTTATTTACTTAAAAGTAATGCATTTAGGAATTAATGCCAGTTTCTATTTCTGAGCCAAAACACATAAAAATAAATACATTTCAGAATATTTTTCTTAGTGTACATACCAAAATGATAAAACTGGTCGGCACCAAAATCCACCCTGAATAATAATATTTGATTTTTATAGGTTTCACGTATGTAAACAAAAAATTACTGTCTCACATATAATTTTTTCAATATGGGAGGACTTGTTTTTTAAAATGAAGGCATTTTATGTCTTTTTAAAATATACGTGGAAATTGCGTAAATGATATCTAAAAGGTCCATAAATAAATGCATATAAACATTACCCGAGGTGTAGCAGCAAAAGGAATGAAAATTTGGAAGTGTATACTGCTGGACACGAAAGTGTGTGTGTGTGTGGGGGGGGGGAGGGAGAGTATTTTACACCAATGTAGACGCATGTTCATTAACGTAAATTTTGATGATATGTTATAGACACTACTACCGGTCCTACAGACGAAGTTTCCTCCCTACAAGTTTTGGAACTTTTGAAAACAGGAAACCTACTCAGAGTTTATCTAATCAGAGCCACACAGTATATATATTTTCCTTTAAGACAGTGGAAATACCTTTTTCATGGTTTCATTTTTATAAAACATTTTAAATTAATATAAAATATTTCATTATTTGTTATTATTATAAACTATTTTTCGGAAAAATGGTAATCACAGGAGCAATTTGGATGTCATTTATAGAATTAGTAATGCCAGATCTATATATTTCGCATATTTGTTTTGCCGAAAGACAACATATTTTTTTTTCTTGCCGACGAGTATGATCAAGAGGATTGTACGTCAGAACAGAAAATAATTTTTTTTTTGTAAAAATCTGAACATTTTCTTCATATAAAATCATACTTTATACTAATAAGTACCGTAATTTAGCATATAAAGCAATACTAAGATCGTCAAATGACATAAACAAAACATCTTTCTTAAGTATATATGTATTATTTTCCCAAATCTAAATTCCTTTGTTGGCAATTGATAATTTAAGAGGTCGTTTTATAAAACAAATGTAAGCTAGAAACACTAAATTTTGATCGAAATTTACACCTCATCTAATCTGCCGGTTCTCTTAGACGCAAATAAATAAATGAATCAAGACTACTCAGAAAGAAATTTGTGCAAAAAAAGCGAACATTAGGTTAATTTGTTTAAAAGTAATAGATTTTAAAATTAATGTCAGTTTCTTTTACGACGTACTTATTTTATTTCGGAAAATAATCCGGACAATAAAGAATTCTTCACCGTAGTTTAACTTTTGGTTGAGTACTTGAATGACATTTCCAGCTGAGAAGTACATTTTAAAAGAACAAAATACATCACAGAAACAAATTGCTATTCCCTTTTGAACGCGTGAAAGATTAACTCTCTGCAGATTGTATACGATAAGGCAATATACCTCCAACTGCGTTATTAACTGTAAAATGCTCTGAAGAATATTATAAAGAAAATATTTAAAGCTTTGTTTTCTCTATTCTCTGACTAAATGCTGGTAATAACAATATATCCTTGGTTAAGATTATTTAGTTTTGTCAAACAAGGTTTGAAGAACAAGTTTGGCTTAAAGTTTGAGAGTGGATGAGTGACTTTTATATACATCATTGAAATTTCTACGTTTTAGTGACATAGAAGTTTTGTTTTATGAGATAAAATTTTACGCAGTTTTATACATCTGACTTCATTAAAGAGGTAATATATATATATATATTATATTAATTAAATTTATTTTTTAATATTCATTATATTATTTTTAAAAGTGTTTCAAATATATTAATTTTACAACATTAAAATTTTACAACATTAAAATTAAACAAAGAAACTTAAAATAATGTCAAATTGGAATTTTTACTCAATGACATTTAATAAAAAGACAGCTTTCAGATTATCATTAGCTAAAAAATAATGATAATGAAAGAAATTTAAGGAGTTCATTTATTTAAAAGTAATATATTTAAATTATAATGCCACGTTTTTTTATGAATTATGTATTTTATTTGGAAATTTAATCATGACAATAAATTCTTTCTCATCGCTTTGTAATTTCTGGCTGAATAGCTGGATAACACTTCCAGCAGAGAAGTGAATTATAAAATAAGAAAGTACATCATGCAAACGAATTGCAATCCCTTGTTAAAAGCGTGAAAGACTCTCTACAGAACGGACGATGCAGTATATCCTCCAATTCCGCTCTTAAATGCGAAATGCCGTGAAGAATATTATGAAGACAAGTATTTAAAGTTTTACTCTCTGTTAGTCTCTGATTTAACATTGACGATAACAACATATACTCAGTTGCGAATATTTAGTTTTGTCAATGAAGATTGTCAGAACAAATTACGCATAAATTTTAAGAGAGAAAAAAGAAAATTTATGTACATCACTGAGATTTCTAAATTTTAGTGATAGGAAAGTATTGTTTTGTGAATTAAATCTCAGACAGTTTTCAGAATTGGCTTTATTACAGGAGCTTTACAATTATTTAGTGTTCCGTAACAATTTTACATTGTTTAAACAATTTTATTTTTTGGTTAAACAATTTTATTTTTAGGGTTCCGTACTTAAAAAGTAAAAACGGAACCATTATATTATAACTTTTGTGTCTGTCTGTCCGTTTGTCAGAGCCCTTTTTCTCGTAAACTATGCGACACGGAAAGTTCAAACTTGGGAAAGTTATAAAGCCTTTTTACCCATATATTTTCAGATTATTACTCATTCACAAATATGTTTAGAAAAAATGTAAGGGTCTAATTAAGTTACTTGAAAAACAAAATTTTTCTTTTTATATATCGTGTGAAAGATCTCGTAATACCGACCTCCGATACCTGCACTGCAAAACTATGCTCTCTCCCTGTATTTTTGAATCTACTGAAACTAAAATTACGAAAAAATTAGTGGTAGTAGAAGTTTATTGAAACCTTGCAGGAAAACTATAGCGATTTCTCTAGGTAGCATATTTTTTAGAAAAACGCATTTTTCCGTTACACACAAACTTTACTTTTCGTGCGGTCAGTCGGGGAGTTGACAGACGCTCGAGGTATCTATCGACGCAGAATCAGCCAAGGATATTTGATAATGTTTTTTGAAAATAAAGTGTCGGTAATTAGCTAATGTATTAATTAAACTACTTGAAAAATATTATTTTTATATATCGTGTAGGGTATCGTTCAAAAGATCTCGTAACATCGAATTCAAAAGTATATTTGTTTTAATTTTAGGTATCATATTTTCAGAGATATCGTCGAAAGTATACTGGAAAAATGTGCCCCACCCTCCTATTTCCGAATCTGTCGAAACTAAAATTAGGGGTAGTATTTAATTACAATGTTCATTAAAACTCTATAATTTATTGAATACCATTTTTCACACCGCTAGATAGATATGCATTCCATCTGCAGCCTAAGTGGTAAATATATATTAGTTTTAATCAATGTTGTTTTACATGCAAGTAGATAATTTTTTATACTATAAAACAAAGCATAAGATAATGAAATAATATGATTTTCTGCAACGGTATTTGAGAAAAATGTAGCATTCAAATCACTATTGTTTAAAATGCAAACTTAATTATAGAGAATTAAAGATTTCATTCATTAAAAAGTAATATATCTAAAAATTAATGCAAGTTTCTTTTATGGGCTACATATTTTATTTCGAAAAATAATACTGAAAATAAATACTTTATCATTGCATTTTACCTTTTAACTGAGAGGTTACATGACATTTCCAGCTGAGAAATGCAATCTAAAAGAACTAAATACTCCATGCAAATAAATTGCAATCCCTTGTTAAACGCGTGAAAGACTACAGAATGGATACAGCAATGTACCTCCAACTGCGTTCTTGACTGCGAAAAGCTGTGAAGATATTATGAATATTTTAAACTTTGCTCACTCTAGTCTCTGAATAAACACTAGCGATAGCAATATATCCCCGGTTACGGACGTTTTGCCTTATCGGTGACAGTTTATAAAACGAATTGGGTTTAATGTTTGAGAGTGAAAGAGAAGAATTTATATGCTTCATTGGAATTGCTATGTTTTAGTGACTGAAAAGTTTTCTTTCGTGAGATATAATCTGACACAAATTTAAAATAAAAACAAGAACGAAAAATCATGCGTCAAGCATAAATTGTGTAACACTTTCCAACACTTCTAAAATAATTTTACAAATCTTTACCGTGAGGTGTAAGATGATATCTAACTAAACAATTCTGAAAATGCACAACATATTTAAAAATCCAATTTTAGGAATTACCAACAATATTCGGAAAAATATCAGAGCTTTTTTGTGCAACCCTG
Source organism: Maratus michaelseni (assembly GCA_963931845.1). Lineage (NCBI taxonomy): Eukaryota > Metazoa > Arthropoda > Arachnida > Araneae > Salticidae > Maratus > Maratus michaelseni. The sequence continues at coordinate 213,822,201 of OZ007599.1, read as the reverse complement.
ATCTTTAAATTTGTATATATACTAAATAGAATGCTATATTTTAGTTCAGTTAGGAAACGCGTAGCGCAGTTTAAAATCCCTTCTGCAATTTCTGACAATAAACGGAAATGTACTCGAGAACTTTTGTGCTGTCCTGTATACAACCTTTACAATTTATACACACGAAGTATTAGCCAAAAAATGAGTTAAATTTAAAAACGCGTTCAGCAACTGAAAAAGTATTCCCAGCAATTATTAATAAGCAATACATTAACCGAATTCTTTTGTGTGTCCCTGTAAATGAACAACGGAAGCTATACACACAATAGTCTATAGTAAGCGTCTTGTAGTCCCGCAGTGGCGCGGACGGTAAATCTGGTAAAGCTGGGCTCTCGTAAGATCGTCGAAAGCCAAGCAGCATCGACCACGGTCACTGTTTGGGAGGGTGCATCGTCTATCCTCTCTCTGCTGTGGGACCGTGTACGATAATGGGAGCTGGTGCACGTTAAATCTGTTCGTGGCTCCAAAGTCCTCCAAGTTCTGTATAAGCGCTACCTCTGGGGGTGCCAATCCAGATGCAGGTCTCTCATCTGGAATTGGTTCAAAATCAGGAGACCTGGGGGGATAGTACAATAGACCTCTGGTCGCGGTGCTTTGGCTTTCGAGCCTCCCCCCCCCCCCAGTAATACAGTAAAAGCCTCTTGTAATCCACACGTTAGTGATATATATCAATTTCAATATGTTTGAAATAGTGAAACATTATTAAAATAAACTGCAAAGGATTTTTCTTCATAGACCGTAATGTAACGGAATTCTTTTGATTATCCCTCATTATAAGTGCTATGCACACCACATTCTATAGGAAGCCTCTTGTAGTGCACCTCAGTGATATATGTCAATATGTTTGAAATTGTGTAACATCATTAACTTAAACAGCAAATGATTTTTCCCCATAGACCGCGATGTAACGGAATTCTTTTGAGTGTCCCTGTAAAAAAAATTTAAGTGCTACACACTTCATTTTCAATACCGAACATGCCACAGTAAGCCTCAATAACATATATCACTTGCATAACGAACCGAGCATATTTACGCGAGTTAGAGCACGTACAGACAGACGGCAGACATACAGACAAACCGAATTCATAAACACTTTTCAACTATGTTGGAAAGTGTTAAAAACTGCCTTCACTAAAGAGGAATTACAGATAATTTAGATTAATTAAATTCCTTTTTTAAACCTCTAAGCGGCTGATCCATGTTTCTCCGTATCCTCAAAACAACTTAAATAAGCTGTGGAGAAAAACATTTTAACGGAATTATGCTTTAAGAAATATCTAAGATGAAGGGATATAAAAGGAATTTTAATACTTAACGCAAAAAGAAATTTTAAGTTAAGTTTTATTGGTATTTTTATGAAAATGAAGAAAAGCCCTCAAACGCTCAGGGGGTATGAATTAATCAAATGTATCTTATTTCTGTAAATTATGTAATAAATCTAAATTTATGGGTATAGTTTTCTTTTAATTTCAAATATTATATTTTTTCATCCAATTATTAAGTAAAATGAAAAAAAAATATAATTGATAATATTTTACGCAAAATTGCAAACAAAATTTTGTGTTGGAATAAAACTTGTGTTACATAAAAAATACTTCAGCTACCACCATACACGACAGAAGGTTAATTTTAAAGTCATTTTATTCAAAAGGATTATTTTGCAGATTGCGTAAACGAATTCGGAATACTGGCTAGCCGAATTTTCGTAAAATTTTAACATTATTTATAATACACGAACATAAATAAAAAAGTTAACACTAAATTAATTTTAACACAATTATTCTAATTAGTAAATAAATCATATGCGTTGTAATTTTCCTACTGGGGCGAAAAATGTCCAGGCCAGGATTCGAACCAAGGCCCTCTTGACTGAAGCTGAAAATGCTCTGCCAACTGAACTATCCCGGTCGAATCTGGATGACCTAATTCACCCAGAAAACCTTATTGCTCTTAGCATCTGGTCTGATATCCAAATAAGTTCAACAGCATAAATCGCAGGTAATGGAACTCCAGTAAATATTATTATACATAATTATACATAATTAAATTTTAACACAATTATTCTAATTGGTAAATTGGTCTAATTGGTAAATTGGTCTAACTGGTAAATTGAACCTTTTGGCAGGTGTAGAAGTCCTTGGTTCCTGGTCCAGACATTTTTCGACCAGTTGGAAAATTACAACTCAAATTATTCATTTACTAATTAGATAAATTGTGTTACAATTAATCTAGTCTAATTACGCATGCAGCGTTTACTGGAGTTCCATTAGCTGCGATTTATTCTGTTGAGCTCATTCAGATATCAGACCAGATGCTATGATCAATAAAGTTAGCTGGGAGAACTAGGTCCTCCAAATTCGTCCGGGATAGCTCAGTTGGCAGAGCATTGGCAGCTTCAGTCAACAGGTCTCTGGTTCGAATCCTGGACATGACATTTTTCGCCCAGTAGAAAAATTACAACTCATATAAATGAAAAGGGCCTGAAATTTTTATTCTTCAGTTAAAATTCTTAAAATATGCTTGTTTATGTTTTTAACAATTTTCTAAATACCAGATTTTATGAAACATTTATTTTTTATTATTGAAAGAATGCAAGTTTTACCTCGATAGTCCAATAGTTTAGTAGGACATTATTTGTTTATTCATTCTCAAAAATTTATTTGTTGGGTTGAATTATGAGAATGTTATTGTCCGCGAAATGCATTAATTCTTGAAAAAATGCTATATATTAAATATATTAAATAAAATTATAATATTTAATTTCTTGACAAGAAATATTAAATAGAATATGATTATTTAAGTATGATTTTAAAGTTTTAAGTATGTACATCTAAACATATTTAAGATAATAAGCTGTAAGTCTTTCGCTATCTTTTGATATTTTATAAGTACCTGATCCCTTAAATGAAGACTAACATATCTAATTAAAATAATCCATATCATTTTATACACGATAAGAAACATTCTTGCAATTTTCGCGTCTTTACCGTTAAAAATCAACTTAATATAATTATATTCCAAACTCTCTGTGGAAAATGTTTTCCGTTAAGAGATAAAATTAGAATGGGAGTAAAATATTTGATTAATTGGAAATTTACTGATTTTTATATCTTATTACTCATTAATGTTACAGCAGATATTTTTTATTTCAAATGAAATTTTTATCCAAACTTTGTTTAGAAAAGTAAAAATTAAGGTTATAGGGGATTATCTGTTATACATACAGGGGCGCCATTTCGGGGGGGCTAGGGGGGGCAACCGCCCCCCCCAAGAAATCTGAAATTTCAGAAAATTTATCAGTTTTCACAGGCTAGACTAGGGATGCAAAACCTGTGGCCCGCGATGAGTTTACTGGTGGCTCGGGAATCAATTTAGCCGATCGGACGCGAAAAAGTCGCGAATTTTGACGATCGGGTGCGTAAAAATCGCGAATTTTGTCAAATTTCGCCGATTGGACTCGTAAAAATCGCGAATTTTGCAGATCGGGCCCGTAAAAGTCGCAAATTTTGCCAATCGGGTCCGTAAAAATCGCGAATTTTGCCGATTGGGTGCGTATAAATCGCGAATTTTGCCGATCGGATGCGTATAAATCGTGAATTTTGCCGATCGGGTGAGAAAAAAATCATAAATTTCACCGATCGTGTGCGAAAAAATCACAAATTTCGCTGATCGGGCGCGAAAAAATCGTAAATTTTGCCGAACGGGTGCATAAAAATCATGAATTTCGTCAATGACTAGGGAAAAACTGCGAATATTGTAAATTTTTTCCATCCTTGCCAACTGAATTGGGTTATGTTGACTAAGGAGGTGGTTGAATATAGGGGGCTAACCCTCTTTTTAAAATTAGCATTTTTATGAACTTTTAGGCCGATCCTCCTCCTCCTTCCCCAAAACAAAATTTTGTCCACACTACGGATTTTGGCTCTCGACAATCCAGTCATTTTTGTGACTGGTCTACCTCTTTTAAATGTTGTGCACCCCTACTTGATATCCACATTTTATGACTGAATATGTTAAGAAGTACAATTTAGAATAATGTGTTTCTCCTCCTTCCCACCTTTTTTCTTGAAAACACAATTTTTTTTTTCGGCACTGGCAATCTTTAAAGCTAAATTTACTCCTTCAAATAAGGTCAAAGAGTATTTTCACTCTTTGAAAATAATCTTAACTATATCTTTTATAAATACAAATGTAAACTGTTGATATATCCTTCCCCACAAAACTGAATATGTTGACTGGGAAGGAAGGAACCCAGGGGGCTAAAACTACCTTTCCGAAATTGATGTTTTTTTTTAAAAATCTAATTGTAGATTTAGATCCCCCCCCCCCCCCCCCTCCGCCTTAAACATTGAAATGTTTTCTAAAGCCTTGCTATTGCGACATTCTATAAGTGGGACATTTATTATTAATGAGTATTTTGGCTAGTTTTAGAAATATATGCGAGAAAAAAAATATATGAATTGCTTCTGAGCTGTGTAGAGCAGTATTAAAAGAAAACTCGTTATCCCCAAGGCTAGAATTTTAGTGATAAATTTTCTCTTTAGCCAAAAATTTAAGGGGAAATTTTTTATTTTTTTTTTCGGGGGCAGGGGGGGGGGGTGTATATTCAATTTCCTAATTATATGATTTGTTAATTTTGTTTTATTAGTGTCACATTATATTTACTCCAATCGTTATAATGCTATTAAATCATTTGCTTTATTAAATGATATTATATATACAGTATGCTCTTAAAAATCTTCACAGCCTGACACTAGAGTCCTATCCAGATTTGGTTGTAACCGACCCGAATCCTGACTTTAATCCGATAGACTTCAAGCCGAATCCGAAATATTCATACTTGAACCCCCGAAGTGAAAGAAAATGAATGTATATTTTAATACATTTGTGGAAAAGTAATCTACAAGTTTACCGCTTATGTGCAAAAAATAACACATATATACACCCATTAATATTCAAATATACTATAGTTTTTTCATTTGAAAATTATTCAGAACCTCCTTTTGTTTAATCGGTTCATCTCGAACCCGATTCGAAAGAGTCAAAGCATAACCCGAAGCGTATAAAGTTTACTCGACCCGCAAAAAAAAAAAAAAAAAAAAAAAAATGAATCAACCAAACCCAAAACGAAATGCATTTCGGGTAGCCGATGCAGAACTAATTTCCAGTAAACCCGGAAACGTCCAAAAAAATTTAATTGACCGCAACCCCGCCCGAAATGAAAGAAAATTAATCCATATTTCAATATGATTTGGAAAAGTGTAGACTACAATTATATCTTTAATAACAATTTTATCTTTTATGTAGAAAAATTATTTTTTTTTTCATCTGAAAATATTTAGTATTTCTTTGAAAACTCGGGCCACACGAACCCAACTCAAAATAGTGAAAACCCAACTTGAATCCGAAACAAGTAACCCTTTGATAACGGGTGAGGATTGACTACTAATTTTGCATTAATCGTTCTACAATTTCCAAAAAAAATCCTTGTGACAGATTTCTCTTGAAAATATCCTAATATAAGTGTATGACAGATTTGAAAAAGTTGTACTAATAGAATAGAAAATAGTCCACTGGGACATCTATGCCCAACCGTAGTCAAATGTTCCAAATCAACCTGACCAACCTAGAGATACTAGGGGGGCTCTCTAGGGGCTATCTCTAGGGGGCGTTGACCTGACCCGCAGCGAAAATAAGCCGCGTCAACCCGGCTCGATCCGTACTGCTGATTGGATCGTGTTGCCCCACCTAAGGCTCCTATATATACCTATGTATTAAAGGAGCCTTAACCCCACCCAATGCAGGAGCAAGGGACCTGAGACCAAGCGTTTTGCAGATTTCTGAATTGTATGGAATTTAGATCGTAGTCTGAAGAGGAAGGCAGAAAATGACTGCGGACATCATTTTCTGCCATTATTTCAATTTTTAATGACAGAAAACCATTAATGGAAATTTTCTTATACCTATGGATTACAACATTTGCAAATTTCGTAACTCCTTGATGGTGTTCGTGTGGTGATTATCTCGTGACCGATTGAATTTCACGACTTTTTTCGTGATTGTTTTTTTGGTGATAATGTTCTAAATTTCGCTATTTTCTGTGAATCACTGACGGAATTAATTTTTCAATCCTTTGTCTAAATTCGCGACATTTTTTTTCAACCGATCGACGAAATTCGCTGCTTGTTTTCGCCATCTTTTGGCGAAATTCGAGACTCTTTTCTACGATCGTTTGTTGACATTCGGGAGTCTTTTTCCGCAACCAACTGACAAAAATTGCTATTATTTTGCACAATCTTTGACGAAATTCCGATCGTTGACAAATTTTTTTCCACCATTTGTCGAAATTTACGATTTTTTTTTTGTTTTGACAACTGATCGACGAAATTTGCTATTTGTTTTTGCGATCTTTTGACGTAATTCGCTACTCTTTTCTACGATCGTTTGTTAACATTCGGGAGTCTTTTTCCGCAACTAACTGACAAAAATTGCTATTTTTTTGCACAATCTTTGACGAAATTCCGATCGTTGACTAATTTTTTTCCATCATTTGTCGAAATTCACGATTTTTTTTTTGGCAATTAATCGACGAAATTCGCTATTTGTTTTTGCGATCTTTTGACGCAATTCGCGACTCTTTTCTACGATCGTTTGTTGAAATTCGGAAGTCATTTTCCGCAGCCGAGTGACAAAAGTAGATTTTTTTGCACGATCTTTGACGAAATTCCCCTTTTTTGCTCGACTGTTTGACTAAATTAGCGATTTTATTTGTTGTTGTTCAATCTTTTGACGAATTTCGCGAAATTTTTCCGCATTAGTTATACTAAATTCGCGATTTTTTCCGCGTTCGATTAACAAACATCTCTGTTTCAGTGATCTTTGGCGAAATTCTCAATATTCTTCCACGGTCGTTTTAAAGAATTAACGATTTTTTCAGCGACCAATTTTGCCAAATTAACTATTTTTTCTAATTCCAATGCGTAAAATTCGCGATGCTTACCGCGATCGGTTGACGAATTGCATTTGCGTAAAAAAAAGAAGAAAAATTCGCGGACTACCACTGAAATTAAAAATATATTTGCAGAAGTATCAAATGTTTGTGAAAGAAGTTAAGATAAGCAGGCAAAATCTCACACTGCATTTTTCATTGTGGGGCCTATTTCTATTTTGTGCACGATTTGGGCAATCCTGCACGATATTTCAAACCCTGTCTCTAAAAAAAACTTTGTCCCCCCCCCCTCCCTCCCCAAGAAACTCATGAAAAGGTGCCCCTGTAGTAAAACCTGCAAAAATAGAGTTGAAAAGGACTGTAAAAAATCTCCATTTTAGACAGATCAGAGCAAGTATAATTAATTGTATTGCGTTTTTTTCGTCGAAACTTGATTTTTTTTGTCCGTTTGAGAAAGAATTATGTTATAGACACGTTTCGTTTAGACACGTTTCACTGTAATACACCTATGCTCTTCAGAAGTTCTTTATAGAAAGAAGGTTTTAACAGTCTTAAAAAATACCTGAAAAAAACGGTACTTGTCTATAACTGAAAACTTTCATAATATTTTAAAAATCTACTTGCTAAGACGAAAACCTGTCTTAAACGGAATTTTTCAGAGGTCACTTGAGATTCCGTATTAAAAGTATTGCTGTCTCTGTATATATGATTCAGTAAACGCTTCTCGTTCGGAGAGGTTGCGGGGGAGGGGGGGGGGTATGCCACTACCTTAAAAAAAACTTTGCCCCCCCCCAAGAAAGTTCTGAAATGGCGCCCCTGTATACACATTGAGCAGAAACTGAAGTATATTTTAAAATTTTAAACATAAGATTCATGAAGAACATGCTGATTGAAAATAAGCTAATAATTTATGCGACTTTCCTGTATAAAGTAGTCACAGGGTACATAGAATTCTTTGTATTATCGAATGCAGTATCATTCTGGTATGAAAAAATGTGCAATTTTTTTGTTACTCATTTTTTTTTTATATTTCACTTTTAGATAGAAAATTGATTCAATCACTTTTCAAAAATTAATTCCCTCCGGAAAAATATAAATTATGATAAATAAATAATTCAAATATGAATTCATGGAGAGTTTGATGTTTGAGTGTAAGCGCATAATCTATTAGAATTTCAAGTTGAAAATAGTCGCAGGGCATGCAAGTTTCTTTGTATTATCAAAAGATATCATTCTGGAATAAAAATATTTACAATTTTTTAAACGAATTTTTAGGGTTCCGTACTTAAAAAAGTAAAATCGGAACCATTATAAGATCACTGCTCTGTCTGTCAGTCCGTCTGTCAGAGCCCTTTTACTCGTAAATTATGGGACGTGGAAAGTTATAAAGCCTATTAACCCACATATTTTCATATAACTAACCATTCATAAATATGTTTAGGAAAAATTTAGGGGGGGGGGGCAATTAAGTTACTTAAAAAAATTTCTTTTTGTATATCGTGTGGGGTGTCATGTGAAAGATCTTATAATATCGAACTCAAAAATACATTAGTTTTAATTTTAGGTATTATATTTTCAGAGATATCGTCGAAAATACACAACAAAAATATGTCCCCACCCCCTCTATTTCCGAATCTACTGAAACTAAAATTGTGAAAAAATTAGGGGTAGAATGAGTTTATTAAAACCTTGCAGGAAAACTATAACGGTTTTCCTAAGTCACATAGGTTTTGAGAAAAACGCATTTTTCCGTTACACACAAAAAAGTACGTTACGGGTGGTCAGCGGGGGAGTTGATGGGCACTCGAAATTCGGCGCAGATCATCCAAGGATAGTTGATAATGATTTTCTAAAAAAAAAAAATGCTGGTAATTAGCCGAGGAGTTGCTTGAAAAAAAATTCTGAAGCGCATACGGAGAGACAAATCCGGTCGTGCGCGTTAAAAGTCCCTCAGGACTTGGGTTCGGTGTGCGCATACGCGCCGGGCACTCCTCGGGTGCCTGACGGCGCATCTTTCTTTTACTTATCGTGCATGGTATCATTCGAAAGATTTCGTACCACCGAACTCAAAAATATATTGTTTTAATTTTGGTATTATATTTTCAGAGATATCTTTGAAAGTGTACTGCAAAAATATGTCCCCCCTTCTCCTATTTCCGAATCTACTGAAACAAAAATTATGAAAAATTTAGTGGTAGTAGGAGTTTGTGAATTAATAAACAGTAACTAATAAATTTAATGTACTTTGAGCTTGAGTTATACTCGCACTTAATCGATTTATTTTATGTTTTTCTTCTATTTAGCAGCTTGTTTTGAAGAACTTTCCAAAGATCTCATGATTAATAAAAGTTCTCCCGTATAATAAAAGTTCTCTCACATATTTAATAAAAGTTTAAAGCGAATATCTTTGCAAGAAAATGATAGCTTCAGATCATAGACCAGATAGCCATATAATCTGTCATTATATATTTTAACAGTTATGTAAAATATAAATTTTTTCCTTAAATTTACATTAAATACATTGCATGAGCCTTTACATTAGTTGCATGTAACATACGGGATAGATTTTAAACTTTTTACCGATTTTTATCTTTTATTTTTCTTAAACTGAAAGAAGAATAAATTTTTATAGATAAAATTGCATTATCGTACGGCATTTTATCTTATCACAGAGTGACATAAAATGGTCTTATATTTTGGGAAAAAAAGACGCTACGTATAATTTAAGGGAAAATTATCTATTTTCATCAGGGTACCAGAATTTAATTTTTTATTTTCTATAGCTAATTTTTCTTGACTTAAAAATAATATTTATGAGATGTAGAAATCATGTCAGTAACGTTATCTGTAAAACGAAAAGCATCCTCTGTAGTATAACAATGTCGATCCAGAATTATTTATATTGACTATGTCGTATATTCGCTTAAAATATATTTCTAGCATCAGAGTGTTTATATTTTGCATATATTTCACCTTTTCGTTGACAATATTTACAAACCAAAGCCTTCTTACTTCTGCAATTGTGATATTTCACTGCAAGCATTTCCAATGTAAAATCAGTTTTTAACGAATATTAGTATTTCATTGGAAGAATTTTCGATGAATGCAGTATTTTCGCAACATTGGTTACAAATTTGATCAATATAAACTATACTGGTTTGTTATTAGGCATTAATGTATAATTTTCGTAACCTTACTAACACTTACAAAGACTGTTTATTAACTATTCATCACAAAGAAAACACGAAAAATATAAATAAGTATGAATTTCCAAAGGGAAAAATTTAGTTTGTATGCTTAATTTTTTTAAATAATTTCATTGTTAAATAAAATACCTTAAAATATTAGTTTTAATCTTTTTTTTATGTTAGTAGATTAAAACACATATTCTAAAGCGAAACGTAAGATAACGTCATGATGTAATTATTTTGCAAAGACATTTCATATAAATGTAGCATTCAAATCATCATTGTTTAAAATGAAATCAGAATTACAGAAATAGCTAACAAACAAAAGTTTTCATGGAATAATCCGAGATTCCATTTGAATAGCAATTGCTATTTATTATTTTTTTGGTAGATGTGCTGCTTCGTGAAATAAAAAAATGCATTGTTTCAGAGACGGTCTAAACATACTTTTTCCAGCTGTGTTTTTGAGCGGCATGTCTACATAAAATATTTTTTTTTCGCAGCCAACAAAAATCTCACTCATATAAGGATTTTCTCTTTTTGTTTTGACTGCTTTAGTTACACCTTTATCTACTAACTCAATGTCAGTTCCCAGATATACAAAAATATTTTTCTTTCACACAGTGCGTAAAGTTCTATCACAAATTTAGAACATAATTTTTTGCTTTATTTAATCGGAGAAAAATATCACAACTTGTACAATTTATCGCAGAAAGGCGAGAGAAAATATCAGTCAAAATTTCTCATTTGAAATAGTGGTGCGATGCTCCTTGGAATTTCGAAGGGTTATACGGACAATGATTTCATGCATAAAATATCTGAATTTAATATTAAATTTTAATTTAAAATCGCATCAACTAATTTTAAAAAATATTACTGAAATAAAAGATCCATTGAGTGCAGCGATTTGAAACGAAAGTTTTCATTTTAAGGTGATAATTAAAACGTATAATTTGTAACTTAAAAATTTTAAACTGTATTATAACTGCAATACTAACATATATTTGAGATAATGTAAAAGCCTATCACGTGTTTACCTCTTTTATGTCGTAAAAGAAGCAATAAGCATTAAAAACAATAGTTATGTTTTTCGTAAAAACATAGTTCAGTTTGTATATTTAAAGCAAAAGAATAACAATTATTTTTCTAAAAAACTTTCAAAACGTGGGCGAAAATGTTCGACCTATAACTTTAGAACGTAATAGCTCAGCTATTAGTGAAATTATTTTTCAATCCTACATTTTCTTTTAAGTTAGAAAAAAGAGTTAGTTAGTTATAGGGAGTTAAAAAGCATGCAAAGAACACGTAAGTAGGTTATTTTGGTTCGTATTTTATGTAAATTTCATTGAATCTAGATCACAATGAACATATGTGCCTATAGCTGTTAATAGATTTCTTGTTCGGAATTCTGGACTTGCACTTACAGTGGTGGCCCAGAATTGTGGAAACCTTTTGGAAAATATGATTTATTGAAGTTTGATGACTCATAACAACAGATATTTCTTTGTAATACCATAAAAGCTATATACCACTAGAAAGATAATTTAATCAAGAATATAATGCAATACAGTTTGTTAAATTATAAATATTTTATCAAAAGTTATAGCCAAATAATCAGGAAAAGGCAGTAAAACCTGGCTAGGTTGATGATAATTATTTTTCTTTTTCTTAAATGTAGTCAATGCATATGAATGTTTGGAGTGACAGGCAGATTCCATTTTATTTGGTAATGTGTCACTCAAAACTAGGGTAGGATTTTTTAAAAAAATGCCATATTTTGGTACTTATAGGTGGATTTTCATCACTATGTTTTGTGATTGCTACCAAGTTGCTAAAATTATTTGCCACCTTTCAATTTTTGAGCTAGTAAAGCATAATAAAATTAAGAAAACATCATAAAGAGTTGATTAGTTATCCAGAAATCAATGTATAACAATATTTTTAAGCGTAAAAAGCTAGGATTATGAAGAAATTTGAATTAAAATTGAAAGTAAATAAACAAAGGGATGTCTAAGTCACGCAACACAAGACTGGTAAAGCAGGAAAAGGTGCAGGAATGCAATTGGCGGTAGAAGAGTAAGGTCCTTGTGTATAGGTCACAGAAAACAATCATCATGAAATTTTGCACTGCAATAGGGAGCTGAATCAAAGTACAGTTCTGTGAAGAGTGCAGTATTTTGGTCTAAATTCTAGAATTCCATTTAAAAAAAACATTCTAGCACTCAGAATAACATGACCCTACTCTTTCACTGTCTAGAAAACATGCCTTTTAGCTCAGTTTAATATTTTCTAACTTTATGTGATTTATAATGTTTTTTTCATGGAATTCTAGCATTTGGACCAAAATACTGCACTCTCTATAGAAGTGCACTTTAATTCAGCTCCCCATTGCAGTACACCATTTCATGTTACATACACCGAGATGATTGTTTTCTGTGACCTATACACAGGGACCTTACTATTCTATCGCCAAATGCTCTCCTGAACCTTTTCCTACCTTAGGCATTCATTTATTAATTTACTTCGAATTTTACTTCAAATTCCTTCAAACCATATCTTTCTACACTTAAAAATATTGTTATACATTGATTTCTGAGTAACCAATCAACTGTTTATGATGTTTCTTATTTTTATTATGCTTTACTAGCTCAAAAATTGTAAGGTGGAAAAGAACTTTAGCAACTTGATAGCAATCATAAAAATAGGGAAAAAAGTCCTCCTATAAGTACCAAAATATGGCTTTTTTTTAATCCTACCCTAGCTTTGATTGACACATTACCAAATAAAATGGAATCTGTCTGTCACTCTAAACATTAATATGCATATTCTACATTCAAGGAAAAGAAAAATAATTATGATCAACATAACCAGGTTTTACTGCCTTTTTCTGATTATTTGGCTATAACGTTTGATAAAATAATTATAATTGGACAAACTGTATTGCATGATATTCTTGATTAAATTATCTTTACAGTGGTATATAGCTTTTATGGTATTACTAAGAACTATTTGGTGTTATGATCCATAAAACTTCAAAAAAGCATTTTTCCCAAAAGGTTTTCACAGTTTCGGCCACTACTGTATTGGATCACATGTGTCTGCAAGCATTTAAGAGCGATAAGTGCACATTATCAATTTTATTTTCCCAAATAAATTATGTATATTGAAACTAAACTTTCTGTACTTGTATTATGTCTGTTACTCAATCTAGTGACTTTCATTTTATTTCAAAACGATACTTTACGTAGTTACAAAATAGTATTCTAGGGAAGAAATGAGGTGGTCGGGGCAAGAGAGTGCCAAGCCACAGTTTTGAACTTCTGAGATATATCAATTGGGAAATTTTATCAAATACACAAATCAAGATATATAACCTAAAGTTTTTTTCGCCAATGTCTTAGCAACATTTGATATATTCTGAGTAACAATATGGCATTACTTTAATGATATTGCTATTACGTTTTTTGTAAATTAGCTATCTCCATTGGGGGCATAAACATCTGGGGCAAAAACGGAACCTGTCACATATGCTGCCATCAAGTGACATTAGAAACAAATTGTATGTTGGATATTATAATTTACAATATTAAGCACCAGCTTACAGTGTTAGATTTATTTCACCAAAAATGTGGCTTGGCACTTGCCCCGACCCCTTGAAATGGCAGGAGAGCTTGGAGTAAAACACTTTGAGTTATTTCAATGCGCAACAAGACAGATAGGATGGCAAAACACTTAACTAGCTTATTTTGAAAGAATATTACGTATATAAAAATGAACTTTAGACCAAAAAGGATTAAAGATAACTTACGACATCAAAGAAATGACTAAAAATATATTACTTTCATTTACATTATATGTATTAATTATAATACGTAATTGAGAAATGGTTTATCAACTCATGATTTTTATATTATTTATAATCTGTTAATTGAATCGTTGAAAAATAAGTTCATTTTTAAACTTAAAATTAATGGCATTGACAAAGTTGATTATTTATCATACTAATGATATCAATGTTTTATCTCAATTTAAATGCCTCTTAAAATAATACAATGCTGTGAAATATTATTGGCTGAAAAAAAAAAACATCCCAATTTATTCGCTCATCTTTATACTATTAAATAAAAACATCTCAATGTTTTCGGATATCTATAATACCGAAGTACCAAATTAATATTAGTTACATTGGTTTATATTGGTTATAATGCTTAAATACGCATTTTATTGGAAAAACGTCTAATGAAATAGAATAATTGGCTAAATATTGGATTTACTTTCAAAGAATTACTATGAAATGCCACTACTGCTAAAATATTGGTTTTACATTAGAAATATTTGCAGTGAAGCGGCAAAATATTTCTTGACAATATTGGTGTAATATTAGTAATATATTAACACCCGAATGTATTGGCCAAAATGTGCGAATAAAAACATATTATTTTGCTACTAGAACAGAAATTGCGAAATTTCTAGCAATTGAAAATTTCTTCCAATAGGTCTTTTGATATTCGTTCTGTATTTGATTTAAGTACATATAATTTGACATAAACATTCGAAATGAATGGAAGTTGATTGTCAAACTCAGTCCATGTCAAATCTCTTGTCATAAATTAATATTTTAATGGAAGTAATCATATTTGATCTCCTAAATGAGATAAAACGCTGAATTATTAAATTTATCTCTACAGAAAATCAAATTTCCTGATAAATCACTGCATGGTAATCGAATTATTTTAACGCAACTTGTACTTTTGTTAAATGTTATCAGAAATATAGAATTAAATGACAACTCTAAAGAAAATTATAGATTAGATCTTTAAATAATATAATAAAATAAAATAAAATGATGAAATTGTTTAAGTGATTGAGCAACTAAGTACAATTGATGGATCAAAAGAGACAAGAAATTGCTTTAGTTAATATTTGTTGTTTAATTAATTTTAACTATTATAAGTAAATTATTTTACATTTTAATGAATTAGTACAGTGTAATCAAATTATTAAAGCAAATCTTGTAGTTTTATTAAAGGTAGCCTATTGGAAATTCTACAAAAATCCATAGGTGGAATCTTAACGTAAATAAAGAAATAATATAATGATAAACGACATTTAATAACTGAATAAACAAAAGACAAATTATGAATGAAAATAAATAAACTGTTTTGGGAATTTTTCGTTTGTGTAATTAATTTTAATTAATTAAAATATCTTTAATAAATCACAACATTGTAAATGAATCATTATAGAACACTTTTATTTAATACAGTGTACAACTCAAAGGTAACTGTACAAGCAGCCGCGAGTAAAATCTTTAAGTGAATAAATAAATAAATATAAGGATAAAAATTTACAAATAAATGCGAAACAAAGCACAGCAGATAAATGAAAACAAAAAAGTGCTTAATTGTTTATTCAATTATTTTCAACAAAGTGAAATTATGTAATTTTACATTTTGAGTTGTAAAATTACTTAGACAAAAATGCCAAAATTGAACTTATTACGAAGGTAGGTGATATAAAAGATAAAATATTTGAATGCATTATTCAGGAATTAAATCACAACGCAACAACAGCCTGTGTCGGGTATAAAAATCCAAAATTGGACCAACGTATTTTTAATTAATAAACTTAAATATTAAACTTGGTGTACACCTACACGATAAAAACTGAGTTACAGCAGTGATATTCATCACAATAAGCATAGCATAGCAGCGCTACCTTTTGAGTGATCAAATCCAACATTGAATCGGTATAGTTTTTCATAATGCGCAACTTACATATTAAGTTTAATACAATTTCATACCATAGATGATGAGATATAGCTAAAACTTACATCGTGAAAATGATGGCTGTAAAGCTATATACACCAGAATCTAATCAGCACAAGTTTATGACAAGATCCAAGTAAATATGAAACTTTTACTTGGTTATATACATTACTAACGCATGTAATTCTAAGCGATAGTTCATGAGTTAAATGTCCCACAGAAAAAATGAAAGTGTAAGTAAAAACATAAAGTGAATAAATATAATTAGGTAATAGTACAGTATAATGATAAAATACATTTAAGTAGTTGAAAAAAAAATATTATATTTGATAAAACAGAAGTAGCAAAATCGTTTAAGTGGTGTCACAGAAACACTGCCAACTTATGTTGCCTACGACATTGTTCGGTTGAAGATTGGAACTTGGTGAGACGCGGGGTGTTTTTCTTGTGCAATGTCTCACTGTTCAAAAAAAGAAGTCTTGTTAGCGACTGGAATCAGGGATTTGTGAATCGGACGGTCAGCTGCAGTTGCTTTGTCCCACTACTGCTATACACCGGACCAATCGTACCACGTGAAAGTAAAGTGAAAGACGCCTGTCAAAAGACTGACCAAAAGGCTACGAGATATTACACCCCCCCCCCCCCCCGTCTCTGGTGAGGTAACGGAGGTTGAAAAAGAATTTCTTCAGAATTTAGAGATGAGATGACGATGATCAGATTAAGATCTAGGGATAGTACAGAGAAGTAGAAAACTACTTAATGAATCTGAATACATATATTTCAGCTGTACCCTGGGCTGTGTCCTTGTGTTAGTTTTTGTAAACTGTTTTAATGTTTTTTACGTTTTAATTCTTATGTTTATGTTCGGTTCAAATAAAGACATTTAGTTACAAAATACTCTCTCATACATGGTGAAAATTCCATATTCTCATGCACCAGTTGCGGTTCACTAAGCCAAAGTAATTATTCTTTATTTAATTAATTAAAAAATTGAAATTAAATAAGTGTACATTTATAATATAAAAAGAGAGAGATTAAGAAGAAAACATATTACAAAGTAACATAATGTAAAAAGATGTAATATTTGATTTATACTAAACAAACAAAACTCAGTGAATGTGAAACTAAGCACAATAGAATTATTTAAAAAGTAAATTGGCGGATCAAGTATGTGTAAAATTGAAATTCTTAATAAAGAACATTGTATTTTATCATTGAAATATTTTAATCTTCGAAAGAAAGTAAATATACATTATTCGCTAGTTACGTAATTTATTAAATAAGAAAAAACACACAATTTTAATGTAAATAAAAGATGATGGAGATAATACAATGTGTCATTATAAGCAAACAATTTTTGTTACTTAAAAATAAACTTAAATTATTAATGCCGGTGGTTTTAATTTTGGAATGTATGACATTCATGTAGGCTTAAACATAAAAGACTGAAGATTGCCCTGTGACATTCATATAAATTTAAAGTATATCGAAGAAAAATTATTAACTCACAAACCACAATATATATTTTTTAATATTATGCATACGGTATTTAATGAATATTAAAAAGTATACATTATAAATTGATACTACAGTAAAATTATTTATTTTTGAACATTACAGAAATTAAATTTATTTATTGATATTACAGAAATATAATTTTATATAAAAATAAAAAATATAAATATATATAAAATAAATATATAAATATATATAAAATAAATATATAAATATATATAATATATATATATATATATATATATATATATATAATAAATAAATAAATATATATATATATATATATATATATATATATATATATATATATATATATATATATATATATATTAAATATATAAATATATATATATATATATATAATAAATATATAAATATATATATATATATATATATATAATAAATATGTAAAACATACAAAATACAATACAATATATTATATTTCATTTATCTCGAAAAGTAAAAAGTGTTTTCTAGCATGAACGAACCAGTTTTATTTTAACGTTTAATAAATCTTTATACCCTAAACATAAGCATATGTTAAAATCAGAATGGTACTTTTGTTCATTCTGTGTGGAATATACAGAAAAATTAGTAAAACAAGCTAGTAAAAATGTAAACAAAATTTTAGTCACCATAAAGATTTGTTTAAAAATTGCAGTGATCTAAAATTTTATATAATAATAAATATATATAACATAAAATTAAAAAAAAATTATAATGACATTTTGTAGAAGAAAAAATTATTTTTTTCCGTTGAAAGGGTCAAATAGTCTTATCGGCTCTAGTCCTTTTTAGGTAGACAAACGTAATATAATTTGTAAAATTGTATTTTTTATTTTAGTCATGAGAACTTTTTTACGCCCCCGAAAAAGAAACATTAAGCAAACGTTCAAGCCAATAACATGAGAAAACCAAATTAGCACAAAATGGTTGGAGCAACGTGGGCTAACTGTTGGCTAATTGTTCTAAGACGTGTACGCCTTGTCGTAACATTGAACAACGGACCATTTGCCAACAAAGGCCCATCAGTGATCCAACCGTTAGCTGCTCAGAATCCCGCTCAGATACGCTCCAAATTAGAGAGTTCGCTGTACTTACCATGCCCCAATTATTTCCCAACGATTTCCCAAACTGTCAACGATGGACCAACAATCTGTGCTACTTGGGTAAGAGTAACAGAAGCAAACTTTCAAGCCAATAACTAACAAGAAAATAAGAATAACAGATAACTAATAAGAGCAATTCTTGTTACAGTACTATACGCATAACTATTAGATGAATTAAAATATTGCACATGTATGGTGTAATGTGTTAAATTTATTTTAATTCATCTTCAGATACTTCAAAAAATTTGAAAATTCAGGTCACTTTTTGCATAACATATTTATATATCTGCGTCGGCGATTTAGACGAACTCTATGCACTAAGTGAAACTATCTACTCTTAGGAAACAAACAAGATGCGACAAATCAGACCATACCAATTAGCCTTTTTGATTAGGGTATAAAAACTTCGAAATGATTACCGTTTTGTAAATTTAGCTAACATTAGGTGTAAAATGGTTAATATTTACAAATTAAAAAATATATATTGTTATAATTGTAATTGGAAAGGAATATATTTTATAGATTTGATTTTCTCAGACAATATTTTCAGTATTAAGCGAGGGACAATTACTTTGTAAAATTTTAAGCAATAACTGCCATTTATCCGAGGCTCAAAATTTGATTTTCTTTATTTATGGGCATATTTTAATGAATTCTTTTCCCACAATGTATCTTTCTAGAAATATTACTTTTCAGATAACCGTTTTTTAAATCTTTGAAATTTTGTTTTAAAGAAAATTATAATTTTAAACTTTAAACTTATTTCATTTTTGATTATAACTCATGCACCACTTTCCCGATTTCATTACTTTTTTTCACTATTGTGCGCAGAATAGTTTTCATGTTATTTTGTTTTCTGGATTTATAAATATTTTACTTACAAGAATTATAAATTTAAAAGTGAAAAAAAGATTTTTGAGTGATTTTTACTTCGAGAAATATACTTTCAAAATTTTCACATGAACTTAAAAATCTTGAAGATAATTTATTAAAAACATAACATAAAACTCTACAAAATTTCATACATATTGTTGAAATTTTTACGATACAAAATTTCATACATACCAGTGAAATTACGAATATAAAAACGCAACAAATAATGTCTTCTTGCAAGAAAGTTTAGATATATTCTTTTAAACATGACAAAATAAATAATGATAAATGGATTTAAAGTTTCAGTTACGGGCAGGGAAGAACTGTCAGTATAAGACCAAAATATCAACTGATATAATCATCGCAGAAATATGCGGTTTGTTTTATTTAATTTATTTAACTTTGTAGCATTTTATTAGCAAGAAAAATAAAAAAATATGTTATTGTTTTTAGAATTTTGATCCCCGGATCCCTTTAAAGTAATTTTGAAGAAAAAACCCGACTTCAAATGAATGTTTATTAACTTAATTCACGCCTATTGGTGTATTTTATTGTGAACGGTTTAGTACAGCAGAGTGTTTTATTTAACTATCATTTATTGTTATTCATTTTGACTTTAAATCTTGTTGTTCCCGATATCTCTTATTTTGACACGCACTAAAATATCATGCAATAAAGATTATGACCTGACTGTCTTAAAATAATTAGACAAGTTATCAATGCCTATGTTTAAAGTGTGAAGTAGTACTGAGTACCTTAACAACATATTCAAATTTTATGACTCTTGGTTAATTTTGACAAAAGTTAGAGCCTAGAAAGTTAAAACAAATGTGAAAACAGATAGAGATATATACCTTTTTTGGATCCTAATGAAATTTATATAGTGTCACCACCATAAAAAGCGCTTTCAAGCAAACAAACAAACAAACAAACAAACAAACAACAGCAAAATTATCAAAATCGGAGCATCCATTTAAAAGTAAAATGTGGGCATAGATAAAATAAACACATATACAAAGGAACTGTACAACTTCCTTTGTTGGAATCCAGTTTAACATGCTCCCAAAAATTCCTAAAATTAAAGCTATTTCTTTGATATAAAATAAAAATATTCTGTAAGCTTTTGTTTTGTTAATGTTAACAGTTAATATGTCAAACCTCTCTAAAACTCATTATTCCATCACATTCTACTCTATTTGAAAATAAACCTAAACTACATTTATAATTGAAAATTGCTTTTATTTTTGTTCATAGCATTTGAGGCAAATTCGTGAATATTAATAAACTAGGATTATTAAATCAGTCACATTGTTACATTGAATAAACATATTTTATCCTGTTCTATTTCTATTAATTTAGTTTATAAAAAACACTTACTAAAAAGCTGATATTATTGTAACAAAATTTCTCAAACAGCATTTACAATGTCATATTATGACAGTATTTTAATTTTATGTTCCATTTATGATTTCTATGTTGCTTTAAAATTTAAAAATGAATAAGTTTTTATCTGAAAGTTAATATAAGTTATATTTATGATTTTTATAAACTAGATATTTAAATTTATAAAAACGTTATTATATTACTATTATGAACGACATATACTTGCATTATGAATATTTTAGACTTTTGCACTATTAGGCTTCATTTTGAAATTTTAAGCAACCGTATTATTTATTAGCGAATTTAAAAACGTAACAAAATTGCACATATCTGATATATGTCAAATAATATTCCGGCATTTTTAGAATATAAGCTTTATATTAGAGAATCTGTGATCTAAGCCAATAAATATCCTATTTCCATAAAACATTATTTTAAATATCTAGAATAGATCATAAATAATGTCATATGTTATTTATAATGTTCTTGGGTCTCCACGTTATTCTTTTAAATATTTCTTGATTGTTGATGATTATTCAAAAGAACTTTTGTATGTTTTCTCAGTTATATATTTTACACTCAATTTTTTCCCCAAAAGTCTCTGAAATTTTAATTTTAAAATTTCAATAAAAGAGGAATATTTTTACGCTTGCAAGACTTTGAATTTTAAACTTTAATTTTTTGTTTCTGTTACGTGGTTTCAATTTTGAACACTTTAGTATAAATGGATTAATGTTTTACTGAAGCTAAAATTTTCTTTTCTATTGTCTGTTGTATTATTTTCAATTCTAGGAAGTGTTGTTGTATGAGCTAAATTTTCAATACCAAAGTAACATTTCAAAAGATACACATATGAATATTCAGCAGAACATTATCGAGATCTTAAAGAGTAATAGAAACTTTGCACTTAAATTACTCCTATATATATATATCTATAGGAGTATATATATATATATATATATATATAGGAGTATATATATATATATATATATATATATATATATATATATATATATATATATATATATATATATATATATATATATATATATATATATATATTTCAGTACTACTTATACATTTTTTAATCCTTTATGTCCCAAATTATGAATTAATGAAAATGTTACCTTCTTCACCCTGCACTTAACTGAATATTATTTTTCCTAGTACTACTTGTAACTGTTTTATAACCCTTTATGTACCAATTATGCATTAATGTAAATTTTACCTTCTTGACTCAGCGCTTAAATTAATCTTACTTTTTTTCAGTCTATTTATAACTTTTTACATTTTTTATGTCCCAAATTATGAATTAATGAAACCAAATTATGAATTAATGAAACTTCTTGACTCGGAATTTAAATGCCTCTTATTTTTTTCCAGTACTACTTCTAACTTTTTAAAACCCTTTATGTTCCAAATTGTGAATTAATGAAAATGTTACTTTCTTGACTCTGCATTTAACTGAATCTTATTGTTTCCTAGTACTACTCGTAACTTCTTTTAACCTCTTATGTACCAAATTATGCATTAATGGAAATTTTGCCTTCTTGTCTCAGCGCTTAAATCAATCTTATTTTTTTCCCACTACAACTATTTGCTACTTTTATTAACCCTTGTTGTCCCAAATTGTGAATGTCTTGACTTTGCATTTAACTGAATCTTATTTTTTTCCAGTACTACTCGTAGCTTCTGTTTTAACCCTTTATGTACCGAATTATGATTAAATAGAAATTTTACTTTCTTGACTCAGCACTTAAATTAATCTTAATTTTTTCCCGTCAACTTATAACATTTTAACGTCCCCAAATTATGAATTCCCAAATTATGAATTAATAAATATTCTACCTTCTTGACTCTGCATTTAAATTAATCTTATTTTTCCTGCCTACTGACAACTTTTTTAATTTTATTTCCCAAATTATGATTTAATAAAAATTTTACCTTCTTGACTCTGCATTTAAATGTATCTTATTTTTTAGTACTACTTGTAACTTTTTTTTAACGCTTTATGACATACATTTTGAATTAATGAAAATTTTACCTTCTTGAACTTGCTTTTAAATAATTTTTTTTTCAGTATTTCTTGTAACTTTTTTAACCTGTTATGTCTTAAATTATGAATTAATCAAAGCTCTTTCAAAAGCTCTTTCATCAAAGCTCAAATTTCTTCTTGAATCTATACTTAAGTGAATCTTTATTTTTTCCAATACTACTTGTAACATTTTTAACGCTTTATGTACCAAATTATGAATTAATGAAAATTATACATTATTAACTCTACACTTAAATGAATTTTATGTTTTCCAGTACTACTTGTAGCTCTTTTTTTAGCCCTTTTTGTCCCAAATTATGAATTAATAAAAATTTTACCTTCTTGACCCTGCACTTAAATGAATCTTATTTTTTTCCCAATACTACTACTTGTAACTGTTTTTAACCCTTTATGCCCCAAATTATGAATTAATAGAAATTTTACCTTCTTGACTCTGCACTTAAATTAATCTTTTTTTTTTTTTTCCAGTACAACTACTTGTAACTTTTTTTTAACCCTTTATGTCCTAAATTATGACTTAATAAAAATTTTCCCTTCCAAAGCATTCTTCCTGAATTTTTGAAAATATATTGGAATATTTGTGAAATCGTTAAATAAATTTAAAAAATATTTAGTTTATAAAACTGAATAATTTATGCATTTTTTTTTTCTTTTTAGGTGAGTAAAATGTCTACAAACCTTTCATCATTTGGCAGATCCGAAGTAATATCTTTCCTTTATGTATTGTGTATTACAAGTACATTCCTGAATATGTTTAATTATGTTATTGTATTTATTAAATTACATTGATATGACGGTCTATTTTGAATTTCTTATTGTTCTTTATCAAATGCAATACTAAAAAAAAATATTAAGTTGATATAGATAAGTGAATGTGAGTTTTAAAAATGAAACTCGTATACTTCCTTTTTCGGGGGTTTCTGATTAGTCCTCCGCCAAATGTAATCTGAAGATAAGAGGAAGTATTTTGGAATCATGTATCAGCACAAAGTTATATTGAACTTCTGTAAATATTTCTGCTACATGACGACAAATTTGCTGCAGTTTTTAACATTGTTTAAATAGACGATGCTAAGATTGATAGTTTACAAAATGCATTAAAGTAACCAAATTTGGGTAGGGGCATTTCAAGCACATGACAAAACATTTCAGAACTTCATTAACTCAACCTTTAATGTCCCAAAATATGTAATAATGAATATTTTTTCTTCCACATTTTTAAAGTTTTGAAAATATGTTAAAATATTTTTGCAATTATTAAATAAATTTTGGAAATATTTCGTCATTAAAATTAGTAAACTAAATCGCTATTTATAGGGGTTTTGTAAAAAACTTACAACATTACTCAAAGCATTTCTTTAAAATAGGGATCTTCAACCTTTGGCCCGCAAGCCACCGAGCTATCAATATTTCAGAATACGAAATTTTCCTCATTTAATGACAGAAATTTTGCGATTAAATAAGACGAAAATTACCTTTCGAAATTTGTGGTGAGAAACAGCTTTCACTCCAAAGAGTTGAAGACCACTACTTTAAATATTGTTTTTAGTATTTAATATAATTAGTAAAATGTACAAATATAATTACTGCACATATAAATATAGAAATTTTTGAGAATTCAAACTTAAGACTCCATTTCTTTCAACATGAAGAAAGTCAAACAGTTATAATGAAAAATAAATCATGCCTTTAAAAATACTTTTACTTTATAATGAAATAATGTTTTTGAGACATGATATTGCAAAGTATCTAAGACTCATTCTAAACTATATTACTGCCAGTCGATTTGTTGAATTTAATGAATTTCATAACAACTTTTTAATGGTATACCTTAAAAGACCGTCATGACATGAAAAATCTACGTCACGAAATGCCTCAGGATAATGTCAAGATATACAAGATCAAGACAATTTCTTCTGAAATCTATGTTACAAAATGTTTCAGTTGATGTGGAGACATACAATATCATGTCGATTTCTAAAACATATGGCGCAAAATGCCTCAGTTAATCTCGAGACATTCAACATCAACATTCAATATAGAGTGCCCCAAAATGGTTTGAAATGCACTTTAATTTTTTATGTGTTGTAGAAAAAAAAATTATGTGTGTAAGCAATTTAAACTGAAATAGTTCAAAATAAGGTAGGAAATAATATTATGTTAAGGAAACAGTCTCTCCATGAATTTTTCAAAACTTGTGTTTTTAAAATTTATATGCACCCCTCCCCCCCTTCCCGTAGAAAAAAAATGATCAATTAGAAAAACATTCCTTTTGCTCTAAGACGCTTATTACGAAAAACTGCAGAACTGTATCTTTCAAATTAACTTAATTATGACACAAGAAAAAAGCTGAACTATACTACTTTTTCGTACCATTTAAAATGCCATTTCATAAGTAAAAATAGGGACTATTCATAAACTGATGCTAGCGTTTTATAGAATAAAAATATTTTAAGAAGTGGAAAGAAATTGCATCTAAATAAATCATTGCACAGTCAGAAATCATGTAAAGAGACAAATGCAATTTTAAATTCTGGAAACATAATTAAAAAAGCAATTCACAAAGCATTTTTGAAGTGTTTTCTCTCATCTCAAATATATTACTCAACGGTTCTTCTGAGCTCTTACAGCCGTTTCTGTAAATATTTTGAAGTTCTTCGCCAATAACGTTACTGTAAGCATCGATTATCTTTTCTTTAAATTCAACTACATTATCGCCTGTGTTTTTTTCTTGCAATATCTCATAGATTTTCATTTCTAATTTGACATATGTTTCCCGTTCACAATGGTCATTTTTTTAAGCATAACTCTTTCAATTTCAAAGATACAGATATGTAGTTTTTTTGTAATGATCATACTGCAGTAAAAAGAAAATTTATTGACCAAGTTTTTCTAGAATGGTCGTATAAAAATTTAAAAAGTGTAACCTTTTGAAATCTAATGAGAGGATTATTTCATCAGCATAATCTTATTTCTTCCGTTCTTATTTTAAACACTTTTCCAATTTGCATTGCGTATTACTCTCTAACATGTAAAAATTTGAATCGCAGTTTTATCTTTTTGGGACACACTGTATAGCGACTTTGTTCCTTCAGCTTTGCAATTCTCATATATACGAGTAACGACCGCTTTACATTCTTATACTTCTATTCTATGAAATCTGCGCAGTCACATGGTTATAATCAATCTAGAAAATTAACAAATTCCATAGCAAAATATAACTTGAACTAACTTGAATCCAAAATTCCCTCAGTCTAAGTTTATGAAATAACTCGCGTACCTTTCACATTTAGTTCTGCAATTTAATTTTTTGAAGTGATTTTTTTTTAAATGTTTCATGAAAATCCTGTTTATTAAATTTGAATTAAGTTTAAATCATATCTTTATTATGTATAACATATTCATAAGCCTGAAATTTATTTTGTTTTTTGCAAATATATTAAATTATTCATTATAGTTTTTTTTTCATTCATCATTTATTTCTTTCTTAGTTCATGACGAAAATTAATGAAACTATTTTTAGCATTTTTTTACTCGTAAACTTCATTCAGAACTCTCAGAGTTCTTTTTTTAAATTCCTAATCGTATTACAAATGTACACTTACATGTACATATATACTTACATACACATACATACACATTATAAATTTATGTAATAGTTACGCATGTATCGATCAAGTTAGCTGTTCTCATATTTTTCGATTTCAAAGTGTTTGGAAGAAAGCCAAGAAAGTATCGATTACTTTTGGGGAAGGAGATTAAAATAAACTTTCTGCTTTAGTGGGGGTGGAATGGGAACTCAATAATCTTAGGAGCCCTCTGTAGATCGTGTATGGGACTTTTCATTCTTCTCACATGTGCGAGATATATGTAATTTAGTAAACAGCTGATCGTAAGTGTCTGCTATTACATGCCTTTCAAGGTGCTACTTTTTGAAGAAGCAGCTTAATATGCTTTTTGTGTGATAAATTTTAGAATTTTAAGGAGTTATAGGAATCGAAAGAACGGAAAAAAGTCGAAAAAATGCAATAAATTCATAATTTTTTACACTTCATATCTGAGAAACCACGTATCTTACAACTTTTTTTCTTACTTGTAATAAAAGAAAATATTCTATATAAAGCTATACTTTATCGAGTTTTGAATATAAAAGTATGTGTGTTTGAGAGTTAAAAGCAATTAGTAAATTTTGTTGAGGAAAGTCATATGGAAAGAAGAATACATGATTACTTAAAATAACTTGGATTTAAAGAAAAATTGTGCCGTGAGAACTATGCTTGAGACATTCTAGTACATTACTAAATTTGTACATATTTTACAAAAACTTTTATTTTTAACACTTTCCAACATAGTTGAAAAGTCTGTCTGTCTGTCTGTCTGCGCTTTAACTCGCGTATATAAACTCGGAATGCCTTCTAATTGATATATGTTATTGAGGTTTACAATCTACTGTTTGTCTTATATTTCTTATGTTTTTTCAGTCCCAGCCCTTTGCTAGAGTGGGGGACGTTATCCTGGCAGGGCCAGCCTTTATTGGCCTTAAATGTACCATTACAATTGTTTTTTCTGGGCGTTGCGGTAGTTCTGTCGGGCGTCTATTTTGACTGTATTCTTAAAGGACGGCTGTAACGATCTGGACTATATTCTTCTTGGTGTCATCCGCGTGTTCGTTGGAGGCCCCTGTGCTGTGCTTTCCTTGCCCGCCGACGGCTGAAGTCACCCATTACGAATCCCCGCTCCGGCCGAGGAGTTTCCCGGGGGAGTCTATACGCCCCACGTCTCGGCTTCGCCAGGACGAGTGGACTCCCTTACGCATTCAATGGCATGTACGGTACTGAAAATGGATTGCGTAGCATTTATAGTTCGTTTACATGGGCACTCAAAAGAATTCCGTTACATTATGGTCTATGGGGAAAATTGTTTGTATTCTATTTTAATTATGTTACACTATTGCAAACCTATTGAAATTTATATATATCACTGAAGTGTAATACAAGTGTTTTACTATAGATTATGGTGTGCACAACATTTATCGGTCATTTTCAGGGACACACAAGAGAATTCGGTTACACAGTACTGACTAAGAGCAATAATTGCTGGAAGTGCGATTTCAATTGTTGTATGCGTTTTTAAATTTAACTAATTTTTTGCCTATTACTTGGTGTGTATAAATTCTATAGATCATATACAGAACTGTACATAATAATTTGCTTATTTTTCTTTCTATAGATGGATATTGCTGAAATTGGGTTTTCAAATAAGTTATAAGTTTTCCAAATTGTTTACTTAGACATTATCTTCCACCGTATTAAACTGAGAAGTTATTTTTACATTATTCTGGATATGGAGGAAAGTGGTTCATAATCTATACGTGAAGCATGATGTTTCTTTCCTGTTTTTAAAAACAAAGCTGAAATTATTGCATATTTCATCCAAAAGGAATTAGAGTTAATCTATGCTTTTTTTCTTGGTGGTAAAAAAGATTAAAATATATCTTCTGCATCAGAGGGGATGGAATGAGTTCAAACTAGTCATGGGAATCCATTGTAAATCGCCCACGGAACGTTTTTGTCTGCTCACATGTGCGAGATAGATGTGATTTTAGTAAGCAATCGATTGTAAGTGACCATAATTACTAATATCTAGAAGCGTGCTATAAAAAAAAGTTTTAATACATTGTTAGTTTGATAAATTTTACATTTTCATGAGTCTATATAGGACTGTTAAATGTTGAACTGAAAAAGCAAACATTTAAAAATCATTTATTTCCTTTACCTATAATAACAGAAATTACGATTTAAAATGGATACCTTTTTTGAGTTTAGAATATAAAATGTATCTGTGTTTTTTTTTATTGTAAATAATTAGTTTTTTTTTTTTTTTGTTGAGAATAGTGATAGGGAAGCATGCACTCATACTAACTTAAAATATCTTGAATTTAACAGAAAAAGTATACTTTACAACATACATTCTACACATTCTGAATCTATTATTAGAAAAAAGTTTGAAATAAACATTTTCTTTTCTAACAAAGAATAAGAATTTATCCATTCATATATATATTTTTTTTGTGGGTGAAATTTTAAGCAAATTTTGGTTCAGTTATAAAATATAAACATAATCTATAATGTATGAACATTTCATGCAAAATATTAAGTCGATGAGGCAAATTAAAATAAATACATTTTGATAGAATCACATTAACACTTTATGTGCCGACGGTACTTTTTAAGTACCATTAAGTAAAATTTAATATTAAATTTATTTAATCCGTCTTTTAATAAAAATCAATTTTACTTTTCATATAAAATATTTTTCTCGATCACATTTAAAAAGCACTATGAAGTTTTATATTTTAAAGTGCTTATTTTCTCAAGTAGCTTTTCTCTTAATAAAAAAATATTATATGAAAAATTTGGAACCACAAAAATTCCATTGCAGAAAAGATCACAATACATTTATATACATTGTTTTTATAAGAATTTAGAGATAGCCATAGCAGTATTTTTTGTTAATAATTCTAATTATTCTTGTAAATATTTTACAAAAACAGTATAACTACAGATTTATTAATTCAGTTATAATGAAAAAATAATATCTAATTTTCATGTTATTATTTATATATATTTTTCTAATATATCTTCAGAAATAACATGCGCTTACACAAAAGGGATTGCTGATGGGACTGCAACCCCCCCCCCCCCCCCCCCCATCCAAATTGTCGCGGATAAATGAAAATCAGTGCTGATTTTGTTTCTTTTCTTTTTTTTTTTTTTTTTTTTTTTTTTTGCAAAATATTTTAATTCTTTTTCTGAATACAACGAAGTAATCATTGTCGTTTCCATATTAGTCACACCGTAGCATACCTAAAGAGGGGGGTGATGGGGTTGTAGCCCACTTCCCCATCCGAAGTGGTCGCAGTGAAATTACAAATAAGTTCTGATTTTTTTTTCTTTCTTTTTGAGATAAATTTATAATTCTTTATCTGTCATACCGAAAGCGGGGAGCTTTAGTGGATATTACAATCTCCTTCCCCTGTCGAAATTGTCGCAGTGAAATGGAAAATAAAGACTGATTTTGTTTCTTTGTTTTTATATATATTCGTCATGCAACGGACTTGTCTTTCTTATTATTCCCATATTAGTGCACAATATGAACTGACACGGCATGTAATCTCTTCGCGATTTCAGATAAATCGAAAATCAGGTACTGTGTCGGAGTGGAAGAGTTGGCTGTGAAAAATGTTGATTAATTTTCGTTTTTCAAGGCTATCGGCGTTCATACGAAATCAAATTGCTTCAAACATATTGCTTTATTAATTACTAATGTTTTTTTAAGCAAAAATTAGATGATTTAAAAAATTAATGGTGTCCAAGTTGTGCATGTGCGACAGTATTTTTCAGGATTTAAAAATGACTTAAAACTCGAACATATTACTCATCCAAATTACAAATAATAAATAAATTCGTTATTTTGCTTGTGTTTATAATTTTATGTGTGTGTGTGTTTGTGAATACGTGACAAGTAAAAACCAATATAACGAAAAGCACAAAAAACCAGATTAAACTTAGCTTACTGCTTCATAACGGAAGCTTTATATTTTGAGGCTTCATAAAAAAATTCCCTTTTTGTTCCTGTCTTTCTTTCACTTTTCATTTTACCCTGAAAAAACGGATTCGTTTTATGATGTTGCATATATATTTTATTCTGATTATTTGTGCTGTTCTTTACTCTGCTATTTCCACATCACATATTCATAGTCGTAGAAAAAAAATGTATTTATTTTATTAGATTTTTAGTGTTTTAGCAGGTTATTTTAACATTTAATTTCTTCAGTCAATTCTTCGCTGCGCCACTCGGTGTCTAACATATTTTTATTGAAACTCATGCTCTCTCTCTCTTTAAATTTAAAGAAAAAAATGAAGAAAGACACAGCTCATAAACAGCTGTATGGATTTTGTAAAAATATAATGTATGCTACTATTTTGTCGTTAATTAATTTTTGGTACGAAAAATTGAAGTCTAGGAAAGATTAGGAAGTCTTCGAAAGCAACAAAATCTTCCATTTTCGGAGCAATTCTTTTTCAGCGTTCTGAGAAATTTTAAATATAACGTACTGGGTAGAATGCATCCATATGTCGCATATCTTCACCATATATATAGGATAGGTCATCATACGGTAGATAACGGCTGACTGGAATTGTTTTGTTACCCTTTTAAAACAGATAGTCTATTTTTTCAAACGGGATCTTGTTTAGGAATCTATCACGCAATCTTTTTATTTTAACGCTGTTTATCTTGCGCTGTGTAGTGTCATACAAAACTTATTGTCAAACTAGTTATTAAAAAAATGTCAAGCAAGAATTGCCGTTCATTCTTGGTTTTTCATTTTAGAAGAGCATTTTAAAGATGCCTGGAATTAATGCTAGGACATTATCTCCTGTTGATTCGTTTGTTCCTTATCTTTTTACTGTCCAGCTAGCTTTTTTAAAGTTAGTTTTCTACATTTAAATGACGATTTCTTTTCTGAATATTTCAGTGATCGTTTGATCGAGTAAAAGATAAAAATTCTTAACTATTCTTCGACAAGAGTACAATGTTATAAATAGTGTTCATGTCCATTCTCTCTTATTGTACCATAATATACTATAAAAGGGGTCTCAGACCCCTGCTGGCCAACTCTTGTGAATTGGGAGGCAATTAACATTGGGACCGCTACGCAGTACTAATTCGCTTCGCTCGTTTGCCATTTTTTGCAGAAATTCTAGCCACAATAAGTACTACCATAAACCATTTTAACATATGAAATTAAAAAAATGTCTTAATAAAAAAAAGCAATTGAAAACTTTGTTGAAAACACAATTAAAAATGCATTTAGTTGATGCTATCAATGGGTATAAATCATTTTAAAATTATGAAAAAACTACCTTCGAAATACAATTAATTTAAAACTTATTGCTCAGAACGGTGTTCATTTTGCCTATAATATTGCACGGCACGGTCGTTCATTTTGCCTATAATATTGCACAGCACTGCTTAAATTCATTTAAAATTCTTTAAAAAGCTCTACGCAAACGCTAAGTATGACTCTAACAATATGTAAACAAAACGTTTTCTGCTGTAAAATAAAGTCGTGATCAGAAAAATAATCGTTAAAATAAAGAAGAATCGTTAAAATAAAGTCGTGATCAGAATCAGAAAGCTGATTCGCTGAATGTATTCACGTCACTATAAAACAAACCAGTGATAATCGTCGCTGCGGAAACTACGGTTGTTGCCAAATTGTAAGCTACAAATTCAGCCCTATTTTCGCGCTACGTAAGAGAAATATATATATACTAGAAAAAAAAAAAACTACGTAGAAATTATTTTTTACTTCCTCAATACATCAACAGATGGCGCCAGGTGCAATCTACGAAATTGACTTTTTTCTTCTCCGACTTTTGAGTGAGTGAAATTCGTAAATGAATTCTGAATAAGAGTTGAGAATTCATTTGAAATTAACGATATTGCTCATAATTAAAATGAGGAATCATCTCAGACGCTTTGGATTACGTACATGTTATTTTATTTTTAATAATTGCTAGTTTGAGCTTCATTCTATGGTTTCAATTTCAATGCTCTCACACTGACGGCCATATTGGAGGTGGAGCTAATCTAACACAATCTAGTCTGTTCATTGGTCTGAGCTCTGGAAACTACGGTTGTTGCCAAACCATAAGTTACAAATTCAGCCCTATTTTCGCGCCACGTAAGACAAATATATATATAGATAATATATAGATAAGTATTGGCTTTTTAAAAATTTAGTATTGTTATTATATTTAACACATTTAATTTTTCTGATAGTCGAAGTAAACATATAAATAAAAAACACTGGTAAAAAAAAAAAAAAAAAAAAAAAAAAAAATCTGATAATTTTATTTTTAAGCAAATTAAATGTCGCTGAAATTTGTAACAAAAATTGCGAAAATATGTTTTCGGATAATTGAATTTTACAAAAGAATTTACAAATTTCATCCAGCGGGTATTGAAAACTAAGCTACTTTATTAACATTAGTATTTAGATTCAATTTCTTATAAAAGAGATATCCATCTATATATTATTCAAAATATTTCCTTCATTCATTTAAAATTCTTTAAAAAGCTCTACGCAAACGCTAAGTATGACTCTAACAATATGTAAACAAAACGTTTTCTGCTGTGTCTAAAATAAAGTTGTGATCAGAATCAGAAAGCTGATTCGCTGAATGTATTCACGTCACTATAAAACAAACCAATGATAATCGTCGCTGCGGAAACTACGGTTGTTGCCAAATTGTAAGCTACAAATTCAGCCCTATTTTCGTGCTACGTAAGAGAAATATATATATATATATATATATATAGATAAGTATTGGCTTTTTAAAAATTTAGTATTGTTATTATATTTAACACATTTAATTTTTTTGATAGTCGAAGTAAACATATAAATAAAAAACACTGGTAAAAAAAAAAAAAAATCTGATGATTTTATTTTTAAGCAAATTAAATGTCGCTCAAACTTGCAATAAAAATTGCGAAAATATGTTTTCGGATAATTGAATTTTACAAAAGAATTTACAAATTTCATCCAGCGGGTATTGAAAACTAAGCTACTTTATTAACATTAGTATTTAGATTCAATTTCTTATAAAAAAGATATTCATCTATATATTATTCAAAATATTTCCTTCAATCATTTTTTAATCTAAAAGTTTGTGCAGATCTCATAAGTATTAGAATGTTTCTAATACACTCTGGGTATTTATAAATTGTATCTGATTAACGGCAGGACATTTGGGTTACACGTCCTGCGCTCTCACACAAGGAGAACTCCTCAGAAAAATTCATAAAACCCGAGATAAAAATAGATTTAAATATAATATAGAGAGTTCGAAGGGGCCTCTAAAACGAAGTGTGCCTAGGATCTCTAAACTAATAAATAGGTCCCTGTCAAAAAAATATGTGCACTAAAAATTTCAGAAATTTATTGTTACTGATATGTTTTCTTTCCTTATTCTGCGCAAAATAACGTTTTTTTAAACTCTGATTTGAGAAGTGGTCAGACTTTATTTATTATTGTAATTTATTTTTGTTACTGTGTGTTTTTGTTTTAAAGCATATTCTTCCGAAAAGGTTTTCAGCCATGTTCGGTCAAAAAATGTTTTAGCCATTTTTACACTTAATCGATTAAGTATTTT
Source organism: Maratus michaelseni (assembly GCA_963931845.1). Taxonomy (NCBI): domain Eukaryota; kingdom Metazoa; phylum Arthropoda; class Arachnida; order Araneae; family Salticidae; genus Maratus; species Maratus michaelseni. The sequence continues at coordinate 213,788,099 of OZ007599.1, read as the reverse complement.
CCGAAACATTAGCTTTATTAAAATTTTTGGAACATTTTTTGTTTTAAGTTTTATAACATAAAAGTCCCATAAAGTGTTTAGACATGATTGGAAAAAATAATTTAGCTTAAAAATTTAGTTTAGATCTTTTTTACAAAATGAAATCTGGTTGCTAATATTCCATTCAATTAATAATTTGTCCTTTCCGTCACAAATTTGATGAATTTTTAAGTGTATATTTCTTGAAGCCACATGTTTTATCAAAATCTCATGAGGTGTGTGTGTGCGGAGGGATTCAAGAAGGAATACTTGCTCTCCCTAGGAATTTTTATTAAAATTTTTGTTGCTATTAAAATGAGATTCAACAAAGAAAGTTCCTTTATCCTGAGCAGGGTCCGATTATCAAAACTTTATGTCTTGGCGATAGAAAATGTTTTGGCCCTAATCGTAGATTTTCGCGTTTTTAAAATTTCTGTGAATGAGAAGTATATGAATATAACTACTTATTACTAAATGCTCACATGTAAATGAAAGACTGAAAATCATTGTGAACTGAAGTTGAAATATTATTAGCATAGACATTTCTTCATAATAACTAATTTGACAGACTCAAATGTGATGTTAAATAAGCACAGTTTTTGATAAGCTTTGTTATAACTCATTGTGTAACGATCACCGCTCCTACTGCATTCATGCTCGTACATAGCAAATTCGCCCATGTATGTAAAAATAGTAGAGTAGATAATAAGTTTATATCGGTTGCATCCCTTATAAATGTTTGTTTTACTGGGTGGTTTTATAGGAAAATTATTTAGTTCAATTAATCTTGGATGACTGAAACCAAACACACCAAATACATTCTGCGGCTGCCTTTTTGTCCTAATACGAATCCCATCACAACCTTAAAAAATGTCCAATAATGCCAGAGGGAGTTTTAAAAATTGCTAATGAAGCCAGCTGGAATGATGTTTATATAATATTGATTATGCATTGATAATGTATTTTGAAATATTTTTGTTCAATGGGCAACATATTTATAAAAATGCAAACAGAGGGACCTTAACTTGATTATTTATATAAAAATTTAAAAATCAATAATTTACATTGAAAATTTTATATTTGGAGTCTATTCTTATCACTTGTAAAAATATTTAATAAAATATTTACTTAATTAGTTTAGTTTTGGTTTTGTTTTACGACATATTAAACACATCTAAATAATAGTTTCATAATCATGTTTTTCTTATAAAAAAAAATTATTTTCTTATCCGTTCCAGTATTGCTAGTTCTGAAAAATAATTTATTCAAACCGCTACCACTATTTTCGAAAAATAATTTCTGCCTCATTTAATCTGTCAATTAATAAGGAAAATATTACTATTGGAAAAAAGTGCTAATATTCTTATTAAAAAATACGCCCGTAAATCCGTTCTTATATTTTATTTTCCGGCACTGTAACAAAAAGTTTTGCAAAGCCTGAAACTTTTTAATTACTAAAATAATAAAGAATTTTTGCGTTTTTTGCAAAATATCTTTTGAAAATAATTTTGGGATACTTTTGATTGGGTGATTCAATTTGACAATCAGAATGCAAAAAATACCATTTAAATTTTAGATGACAAAAAATATTACTTTAAAGAATTTCAGAAGTGTTCAAAATACTTACATTATCACTCACTGGGTTAACATTTTGTATTATGCGTCCAAACAATAATTAATATACAATGTGTTTCAAAATGTTGGACTCGGTTTCGTATGGTTGTATCTACTAAACTATACATTATATGTGAATGGTGCAAATTACATCTGATTTTATTCACATTAAACTGTTTTCTAATTTTTTATAAGATGTGTACGAGTCTAGTTACACCCTATCCGAACCCGAAAATTCTATTTAAACTCAATTCGAAACCCGACTCTAATCCAACAAATTAATTCCATTCGCTCGAAGCCCAGAAAATAATTTTCATTGATCCGAAACCCGACGTACTTCAACAAGAAACGAAATACTTCAACCCAAAGCACGGCAGGAGAGAAAAGCAATCCCCCTCTTTTAAAATATAGTTATGGTAAAATAATCTAGAATTTTACCTCTAATATCAGTTTTACCTTTTGGTTCAAAAAGAGGTATATGTATATATACTCATTCATATTCAAATTTAAGTTTTTATTATTTTTGTAAAATATTCTTGAGAAAGTCGGGTTACGAGTGAAAACGCAACCCGAAACTGTTAAAGTCAACCCAACCCGCAAAGAAAAATTTAGTGTCATCCCAACCCGAACCGAATAGTGAATCGGGATGTGTAAAGCCAGATATTTTGGGTAAAACAGGAGTTTTTGATTAATATTAATTGTCTTTCACTATTGCAGCAGTGCTACTTAGTACTTTTACGAAAAGTATTCTCACACCGCTATTTTCAAAAAGTAATATTCCCCATATTTTATGACACAATTTTTACGGTTGAACAAGGTAAAGATTTCTTAAAAAAAAAAAAAAAAATGGTGGCTCTGTGGCCCACCGGCCGCTTAGGGAGTACCATTGCATTAAAGTGATAAGCATTACAGTGATACATAAGTAATTTTATATCTGACAAATGTATTGACTGACAATCACACCTAAGTGTTTCTATCCATGTAATCTGTTATTATCCGGAGAATCTCCCGCAACGGCACATTTATTTTAATCTGAAGTAATCGATATTCCCTTGACATTCCTTCGAAATGGCCCTCATTCGAAAAATATGGGAAGAGCAACTTTATGTTGTCATAAAGATGGCGTCACAGCATGTTTCTGCTTCAGATACAGACCCAAGCACAACTAGTGACAAAATTGCTTTCCATAAATACGTTTCAGAGATCCTTTATAGCATATTCCTATTCCAATAAAAAAATAAATTACGGTACTACTATTTCCCTCTGAAACTTTTTTTTATTATCCGAACCGTGGGATATTGCGGTTTAAGAGTTATAGTGTTGCTAGGGAAATCTCAGAAAACAGACCAATTTAAGATGGACATTTATCCAACTAAAAGCTTCGAAGCAAAACAGGAAAGAAGATACCTTTTTATTCCTCTGAAAATGAAAAAAGATTAAACATTTGTACAAGAGAATAGATCTCTTAAAATGTGACCACGTCTTATTGAAAGAAAAAATTATTTACATAATAATAATTTTAAAGATAATACTAAATACCTTGGATATTTAGTAATGCCCGCGTATGTGTTTTCATATAGGTTATTTTTACTTTAGAATATTTTAGAGCTCATTTTTTTATTATCCTAATCAAAGAATATTGAGATTTAAGTGTTATACTTAAACCTTTGTAGGTGTTGTTGGTAGAAAATCCTCGGAGAATAGCTTAACATAAGATGGACATTTCAGTTACCAAAATCTTTGAACAAAACCTCAATAATCATTTATTTTCTTGTAAATTAAAAAGGCTGAAATTTTGTACCGTAGAATATATTTCTTGATATATAATGCCATCTTATTAAAAGAAAAAATTAATTTACATCATAATATTTTTTAGTCACTACTCAATATCTTCTAAATTCTGAAGTACCTTTTCTTTTTATTTTTTTAAATACGTCAGTTTTATTTTTAGGCATAATCAGAGGTCAAATAAATATAGTGCCAAAAACGTGGGATATTGAGGTTTAACAGTTATGTAGTTGCTAACAGAGAATTGCCAAATTTAAGATGGACATTTCAGTAACAAAAAATTTCGACTAGCAAATAAAAAGGAGGATCCTTTCTTTTCCAGAAAATGATATATATTGAACTTTTGCTCAGTAAAATAAATTTATTGTCATGCAACCACGAAATATTGAAAGTAAAATCTGTTTAATACGTGTTAATCAGTTTTAAAGTTCTGCTAAATATTTTGAATAATTAGTAGCATAATTTTTTTTTCAAACAGGTTAACTTTATTTTAGGGGTTATTTACAACTCAAACATTTTTTATTATCCGAACCACGGAATGTTAAGTTTTAAAAGCTATACTGCTGCATGAAAAATCTCACAAATCACATAGTTTAAGATGGACATTTAAGCAACCGAAAACTTCGAATAAAATGTACATAAGATGACATCTTCTTTTCCAGCAAATAAAAAAAAAAACATTTGTTACAGTATAATAGATATACTACATGCTCTTTGCATACGACCAGGTATTATTAAAGAAAAATCTATTTTAATTTTATTTATTGAACATTTAGTAGTATATCTTTTTTTTTGTAATGTTTCTCAAATAATGGTATACCGCGTAGATATGTTATTGTTGCAAGAAATGGAATAGTTTAGATTTTGTTTTGAAAAAGAACAAAATATTTTGTTTTACAACACTTAGTAAGAAATTTAACTAGCAAACTTTCTGTTGTATGTCTGATGTTTTACTATTTAAAGACAAAAGAATAATTATCTTCATCATAATTTGAGGAATTCCAGAAAAGAACTTCACCTTCTTATCAGCTTTAAAAAATCATAATCATTTTTTTCCACAGTGTTTTCTATTTACTCTTTTTTCCTCAAGCATTGTTTACCAGTTCTTCAAACATTGTTTACCAGTTCTTCAAACATTGTTTGCCAGTTCTGCAAACATTGTTTACCAGTTCTTCAAACACTGTTTGCCAGTTCTTCAAACACTGTTTGCCAGTTCTTCAAACATTTGTCTTTTAATATCGGATTTTATACCACGTAAGAACATGGACGTTAGCTTTTCTAAAATAAAAGTTTGTACAATTTTTTATATGTTGCCGAACCTTTATGACAAAATAAACCATATTTAATTATAAATAATTTTATACAAATTAAAACGGCACTTTTTTTTATATTTTTTCATTAAAACAGAAATTATAGACTATGTTCCCATTTTTTTTTCTTAGTCTACGAAATCTCTTGACAAATATAAAAAAACTAGCAAATACAAGAAAGCAGCCGAAAAACATAAATAAGAAAATATTCTTATACAATTCGTAATATCAAATTAAGAAACAGGAGTCAAAGTAATCATAAAATAACAATTAGATCGTGACATGTTAAATATACAAATGATAAAAAAGCTGAAGAAGATTAAAGGTTCTTAAGAGTCCTTAAGTTTCGAGTGATTTCTTAACTCATGAAATAAATTTATTTATAATAGGTTCATTTAAAACTGAAATTTTGTAATGTAATCACTTAATATAAAAATTACTACTTGACCTGCTACTTTTAAGCACAGGGATTAAGCCCTAAGTACTTACTTAAAATGAAAAAGGAAGTTATGTATGTGTTATTGTACTTGTAAAACCTTAGGTATCATTAAAAAGGTTTATTGTTTTTTTAAAGCACAAGGTTAACTTTGCATAAGGATATAATTCTAAGTTTTAGTGGAGAATAATAATATTATTTTATGATACCAATTAACGATTTCTGCATGAATATTTATTTTGAAGATATTCTTAAAAAATTAATGGCTTAAATAATGGAAGCATTTTGAGTTAATTAAATACTTGTGTTATATGAATGATTTGAGTCTACAATAAACTAAGAAGTCACGAAATGTTGCAGAAAAGATATTTTGTAAATGAATGTTTTAGAAGATTATAAGCAGGATTTTAATCTTAAAATGTTTTATTATGCAAAGATCGTTGTTGAAATGGTATTTATTCATTTAAAATAGCTTAATCAAATATTTATATTTTGATTAAGATATTTTGTATTTATAATTTTGTGTATACTTGAAACATCAAAAATATATGAATAAGAAATTGGAATTCAATTGTCATACATACACGTTTTAATTTCGACATATTGCTTTACTGAGCCATAGCGTATCAGGGACCATTTTTCCAGAAACTTACATTTTCGATAATGGGTTTTTTGAAAAAGTGGTAATTAAGAATATAAAAGTATGTTTTAAAATTTCTTTTAGCTTATCTCTAATATCATGTCAGTATTAATATATTAATTAAGAAGATTAAAGGTTCTTAAGAGTCCTTAAGATTAGAGTATTTCTTTACTCATAAAATAAATTTATTTATAATAGGTTCATTTAAAACTGAAATTTTGTAATGTAATCACTTATTATAACAAGATTGTGAAAAAGTAGCTTTGCAGCAAACAATTTTCAAAAAGGTTCTAGAAATATCTGGAGGTCATATGCATTCCATGATATGATGTCCACAGGCATGATATTTGTTGCTGTGAGAGTCCAAAGGCATGATTTGCAGACACATTTTTATGAAAAATTGTTCTTATTTTTTAAATGAGATGAAAATAGACGCTATACATCATACTCACATAAACAACGTTTAAAGAACCAAACAAGTCATAAAATATTGCATACCGGCTTTGGTAGCATTCAGCTTACTATCATCCACGCAAAAAATTTCTTTGCTTTTGAAAAAGATTTTTGCAACAATATGCTGCATGCTAACGAAACCGGTATGCAATATTCAATACTCTGAAATATACATATAATATATTTTATTATTTAATTAATAACATGCATTTCAAGTTTAGACTACATCACATTTCCATTATTACACAGATTAGTCGGAAAATAATTTTCCGCCCCCTTTTCCTCTGATAAATCGTAATGTACTGGGGCAAACAAGACATTGGCTTAACTTAATACGTCATTTGTTGGCGTACAACCGAGGAAATGCAGAGGACACAAGCGAAGTCCTAACAGAAGGATGGGTGGCTCAGTCTGGGCTCGGTAGATATGGCTCTTTTGCAGTTGTGAACAAAGGAGGAACTGTTGAGAGGCACGAATGGGCATGGAGGGCGAAGGATACTGAAATTCATAAAAAAGGCTCCTGGAAGTGTATGGTTCAGGTGCCATTACCACCCTCGGTTATGAGTGCCTTGCCCATCCGCCCTAAACCCACTGCCTTGTTCCAAAGAATTTCCACCTCTTTTCAGCATTCAAGAAGTATCTCAGGGAAACTTCTTTCAATTTTGGTAAGCGTTACTTCAAATACATGAATGTCCTTGTTGCTTATGTATAAAAATAAAGTGTCTACTTCTTTATGTCCGCAGTTTATTACTTTTCCTGCAATAAAAACACTACCCACTGTGGGCATGGACAGGGAACAGGGACAGCCGAATTATAGACCCAAGCTTTAAGCCTATTGGAGGCCTTCGGTCGGCCAAAACCCACCTGTTAACTGTAGTACAACGGACGAGACCGGGACAAAAAAAAAAACCAACTTAGCGGAAGTCCCTCCTTTGGTTGGCAACTTTAAATTTTACAATGTTTATGATAATTTAGCTGTTATGGTGTTCAAAATAGTATTAGACTTGAATACATTAATTTCCATTCGTCTATTTTTATTTACAATTTATTTAGCTGTAGATTGTTCTAATGTTCATTGTTTCTTTCCTTGCAATATGTCCCTTTTATGGAACGAATGTCTATGAAAATTGAACTTAGGATGTTTTTGCTTATTACTCTGACTAAATATATTTAAGTCATTTTAATGCCTTTAAAAATCATGTAAGATTCTCATTAGTTGTTGCCTAGTTCAAAACATGACAATTTATAACGTATACTACTGACCAAAAGAAATCTTGTGTACAATATAAAATCTAGAATAGAAAAAAAAAATAGAGAGAATACAAAATAAAAACAAAAACAAAAATAATAACAAAAATAATAACAAACAATTTACAAAGGATACAGAGATATTGATGAAATGGTTTAGAGGTCGTTGTCTGAAGATATTTCTGAGAAGTATCGATAATTATTTCTAAAAATGATTTCATTTTTCTCTATAAGTTTCATTAGTCTAGATAATTTGTTCATGAGTACTTCATTAATATAATTAATCCAGCCAGGTATTATCATATTTTTATGCGTTTTTACGTGATAATATGCAGTCAGAAGACAATTCAGAAAATAGTACTTTTCGATTCCCTCGTATATAGTTTCAATTGCATTTATTTTTTTGTAATTACTAGAGGATCCAACCCGGGCTTCCCGGGTTATAGAATATAGGTGAAAATCTTTTGTTATTATTATTTTTATTGATAACTCTTATAGTTTTTTTTTTTTTTTTTTTTTTTTTTTTTTTTTTTTTTTTTTAACACCAAACATCATTTTTACAGGAAAAATAGCGATTATGTATTCAAATAAAGTTTTGAAATTTATTAAAAGCGATACTTTCGTGGTTTGTAATCCGAAAACGAATGCTGAACAATTTCCATTATTTTAAGTACTAACGGATTTATTTTTCGTAAAAGTCTGTATGCGATAGATATGATTAAAAAAAAGCATGCTCGAAAATTATTTTTAAAACTAAAAAAAAAAAAAATGAGTAAATTGCGATACAGTTTTTAAACAAATTGCGGTTGAAAGTGCACTGTTTTCCCTATTCGACTGTGTAAAAAATTGAAAATGTGCGATGTTTAAAATTTTAAAAAAATGCAGTAAAGGCAAAATTTAATCGTCTGGTGTTGCCAACATCAAAATGACGTCAGCGTTACGAACGGATATAATATATATTTCATGACATCGTTTTCTACGCTACCTGGTCCCATTCAAGACCCACCTATTTAAATGAATCTCACAACCAAATACAATGCACTTATTTACTGACGTGTTCAGTAGGGGTAGGGCTCCTTAGAGCTCCTATAACACAGGCTGACGCATCCTCGCAGATATGTGTCTCAAAGTCGAAAAACCAAGCTAATTTTCCGCCATTTAACATCCAGCCTCTTTCAGAAGGTGGAGGAACGAGGCCTTAGGCAACCCCAGCTCCGGCAGCGGTAGATTGAGATGCTGAATTGAGACCCGAATAATGCGAAACAAAATGGATATGCGTCAGCTCCTATTATAGGAGCCTTAGGGCTCCTATATAAAAGGTATATAGGAGCCTTAAGTAGGGGTAGTGACACAGGTGCTAATTTTCCAACAGGTATAACCGCAGTGTTTACGGCAACCTTAATATTCTCCCAAAGACGCTATAATAATTCTTTAATTAATGAAATCGCATCTCAAAATTACAACAGTTGCTGCTTTTACTTAAAGCTTAAACATAGAAAGTCAGGGGTGACTATGGAAACTCTAAAAGTCGGGGTCGAATCAACAATCTTTTCACAAATATGCGACACATTCAAACATGAAGCAATTGGATTTAACAAATGAAAAGAAGAGATATCGCTGCTACCATGTCAAACTATCGAATGTGAAAAAAATGTATTTTTCATTACTTTTAAAAATGGGCTATTTGTCAACACTAAATTTTAATAGTATTCTTCACCCAGGTTGCCAGTTTGGACTCTTTTTTTTATCCAGAAATTCTGAATTTGTACCAGAAATTTCACTCAGAAATTTTTCCTTTATGTAACAATCGACATTTCATAATTACTCAAAGTAAAATTTTTTCTATCAAAATTTCCGGTATGACTTCGCCATTTCTAAATGTATTAAAAGACCAAACTGGATACCCAGTTCTTCACGCGTCTTATTAGTATCCATACTAGGCGAAGAATTCTGATAAAATTTAGTGGTGAAAAAGACCCATTTTTAGAAGTAATGAAAAATGCTTTTTTCATATTCGATAGTTTGACATGGTAGCGACGAGCTATACAATGTGAACTAACTAAACCGCCTCTATCGACCATTCTCCCTTCCAAAGGTGTGAAGCTTTCAGGAGTGAAAAAACGCAACTTAATATTTTGTTATAGCAACTTAAAAGACAACCACTGATACACACAACTTGTGAAGTTTCCCACATAGCTTACGACGCACGATGGCAAAATTCCCTCAAAATCCGGAAACAAAAGTTACATTTTTACTCTTTCTATGCATAACTTTGTATACTTTTATATAGATGTCCTTAAAATATATTAACTTTATTGCATAAAGTAAAGGCATTACATCTTATTTTAGCTAATACCATCAAGATGCTGGATATTTAAAAGATTATTGGCATCGTTCAAAATGATACACTGAAACTTAATCTTTACTGGCGAGAATGTTTAGTGTTTTATGATGAACTGTGTCTCAAGAAAAATGTGTAAGTAAGTTTTTATCATAAACATTTACGATTTTTTTAAAAAACCACAGCAACCACAGAATGAGCAATTTCATATTTTCTTACATACCTTTATAAAAAGAGTTTGATATTCAACATAATACAATGGAATTAATAAATGAGAGACATAGTTTGTAATCTGACTTTTACAACATGAATAACTTCAATTGCTACTTTTTTTCTATTTTGAGCAAAAACTATTGTTTTACTATTTACTTTAATTTATTCAATAAATACACAAAATGGCTTAATTTTTGCAACGTAATTTCTAAAATTACACTATATGATACCCGTGAACTCTACGTTTCATTAAAATACAGTCCTTTCAGTTAGAAGTAACGCAATATTCCATCCTGACCATTAGCTTGTTTTCGAAGAACACTCATAAAAGCAGATAAGGATTCAAGTTTTAGCCAAGATTTCAGGGAAATGCGAAACGGTACAACGTCCAAAATTGCAATTTAAATGTTAGAGATATAGTGACAGAAAGGTTTTGAATTATTCATAGTACGTTATTGGGAAAAGTGATTTTTTTATTATGATCTGTTTAAAAGTTGTTAGTCTATTGAAGTCTTTCCTTACTGAATCATATTACCTTACTGATATAAATTTAAATTTTAAAGTCGAATATACGTAGTTACACTTTGCAGCACCGAATTCATATTACACAATTTAAACACTCAAATGAACTAATATAGTCAATTCTACCTGAGAAATATTATATTCATGAAAAAGTCGCTGTAATCCTAAAATAGTAATAATATTAGCTATTAATAATAGTATAAAAGCAGTAGTAAATTAATAGTATTATTAGCTAATATTAGCTATTCGGTAGCAAACAAAAGCTTTATTGTATTGTACTTATTTACTGCTGTCAAATGAAAACAAGAACGAAAAATACTTCGTTAAGCATAGACTATGAAACACTTTCCAACACATCCAGAAAACAGTAAGAAACTTCTCCGTTAAATAAGGTGAAAGAAGATATGTAAGTAAACAGTTTAGAAAACATATTACACTTTTAAAAATCCAGCTTTAGAAAATACCTTTCATAGTCAAAAAAGTAGACGGAATCATTTTGTGCAGCCCTGTATATCATCTATAGATTTGGATATATTACTATATAGCACGATAAAATGTAGTTCAGTTAGAAAATTCACATTTAGCAATTTTCGCCAATCGATGGAAATACATTCGAAATCTTTTGTACAGTTCTATATATTATCTAAAGACTTTTGTACACACCACATTATTAAGCTTAAAGGTAAAAAACGCATTCAGGTAAAAAACGCATAAGGCAACTTAAAACTCACTTTCATCAATTACCAACCGTAAACGACACTGTATCTTGTGTTTTCCGTAGACCTGTATATGAATTTATTTATATTCCACAAACTTCTATTGGTCTACTAAATATAGTTTAGCAGGAAAATGCGTAACGCAATTCAAAACTACCCTTAAGCAATTCACTCCCATAGTCTGTAATACTTACGAATTCCCTTGTTATCATACCCTGCATATGATAAACCAAATTTATACACACCACGTACTATGAAAAAATGTAGTTAAACTTAAAAATGCAAACCAAAGTTGAAAACGCACTTATCACACATAGACTGTAATTATCTCACGTGTACTGTAACCGGTATCTTTTGTGTGTCTCTGTAAAGGAACGATAAACGCAATACACACCATACTTTTAAGCGAGCAATTTATAGTGCACCTCAGTAATGCATATAATTTTCATTATGTTTGAAATAGGGAAACATCATTAAATTGCACTGCAAACGATTTTTCCCCGTAGAACAATGTGTAACAGAATTCTTTTGTTTGACCTTGTAAATGAATAATAAATGCTTTGCCCTTTATATTCTATAAAAAGCATGTTTTAATGCGTTTTATAATTATATATCAATTTCAACATGTTTCAAATGGCGTAACGTAATCAAAATGCACTTGAAACGATTATTTTCCATTGACTGTAATGCAACGGAATACTTTTGACTGTCTCTGTAAAAAAACTATAAGTGCTGCACACTTCATTTTCATTAGGGGACATGCTGTAGTAAACGTCAATAACATACAAATATTTCAGGGCAATTCGAGTATATTTACGCGAGTTAGATCACGGACAGACGGCAGACAAAGCGAAGTCATAAACACTTTTCAACTAGGTTGGAAAGTGTTAAAAAAGACATCGTACCTACTTACAGTACCAAATTCAGTTTGTTGTGTTTAACTACTCAAATAAAGGAATGGAGTGAATTTCACATGAGAAATATTATAATTAACAACATGTTGGTTATCTTTCATTGGCAAGTATTTACTATTCAGAAGAAAACAAACTATTTCTTAGTGTATCGTACTTATAAATTGATGTCAAATGTGAAATTTGAAGATGATTACTAGTGCTTAGTGTGCTAGTAACTCGGATTCAAATTACACAATTTCACTTCTTAACCCCTTGAAGGGCAGTGGTTTATTTTTGAACCACTTAATTTTAACTCCTAAATGCCACATTGGCACCAGAATTTTGTAATGAAAATTTTCCCTTTATTTAGTAAGGGAAGAAAATGCTTTTACTTTTTTCCAAATAAATTTCTTTGTAAATTCTGGTGTCATTCCATCATTTCAGCATTTTACGAATAGAAGTATTTTGTCCCTGAAAGGGTTTATTGAACGAATTAAGTCGATTCCCCCTACGGCATATTGTATCAATCATAAAGACATTTATAAACCTATAACGATAATAAGATAACTAAAAGCAGGAACGAAATGTCAATCGCTGATTCCCTACTGAAATTGAAATAAATGAACTGTAATAAACAACATCGAATTCCCTATTCTGTCAACTGACCAAAAGTTTTCGCCTTCTAATAGTCTATTGCTTTCCAGGCTTCTTAATGCATTTTCTTTCTATATGTGAAAAAAATATAAAACTTTTTTGCGAAATTAATTCTTTGTATTCTCATGTATATAATAGGTGGGAAAATCCAAACGATAGCTATAACTTCATTCTAATTAATACAAGAAAAAAGAAAAGTGGCGTTTTAATCCGTACAAAGTTCTTTATAGTCTATGTTACTTAATTTGTAGTGAGGGCTGATATTCGTTGAACCTAAGTTTTAATATACTATGTAATTTTCCCAACTGGGCGAAAAAGTCCAGGCCAGGATTCGAACCAGGGATCTCTTGGCAGAAGCTGCAAATGCTCTACCAACTGAGCAATCCCGGACGAATATGGCGGAACTAATTCATCCAGTTAACATTACTAGTCATAGCATCTGGTCTGATACCTGACTCAGCTCAACATAATAAATCGCAGGTAATGGGACCTCAAGTAAACGCTGCAAATGTGATTACACTAGATTAATTTTGAAACAATTATTTAAATTGGTAAAAAAAATCATATACGATGTAATTTTCTCAACTGGGCGATAAAGTCCGGGCCAGGATTCGAACCAGGGATCTCTTGATTTATTAATAATAAGTGCCCGATAAGGTTAACTGGGTGAACTAGTTCCGTCATATTCGTCCGGGATTGCGCAGTTGGTAGAGCATTTGCAGCTTCAGCCAAGAGAACCCTGGTTCGAATCCTGGCCCGTACTTTTTCGCCCAGTTGGGAAAATTATATCGTACATTATTTCTTCACCAATTTAAATAATTGTGTCAAAGTTAATCTAGTCTAAGTTTTAATCAAGTTTAGTTTATTATCAACATCATTTTATTACACATTTAATTTCCACATGTTAAAAAACGTGGAAATAAGAACGTTTGTTTCACATTAATTATTAATGATGTTATTAAAACTTCATAAACAGAAACTAATATTTTTCGTCCTCTTTAGCATCCACATGGTTGACCACCCCACCCCACCCCCGCAAATAAATAAATCCATTTGGTCGCACTTCTGGCCATTAGTTGTCAAGGGGCCATACTTTAGATTAAAGTTGGAAATATCTTTCCTGGCATTTCACTAATGCTAATAACATTTATGGATTACTGCCGTTAACAAATAATTATTTTGTAATGTTTATAATAATTTTAGCAGCAATATTGAGTTTCTCAATTTTGGCACTATATCCGAACATACATTAATTCATATTTAGCATGTTGTTTAACTACGATTTTATTTATTTATTTATTTTTTTTTACAACACAATGTTCCCAGTTGGAAACACCGAATGAAAAAATTAATTCAAAATTCAATTTCATTTATATGGATGTAAAACTAATTTAAAATTATATATAAGAGAAAGTTTTCTATAATTATATAAAAATTATGTTCCCCTTTCAGTCATAAAAGGGGAAAAGTACAAAAAATCATATAAGCGGCCATTTTTGCCATTTTCACAATGCGCAAAGTAAAATTTTAAAAAGAATTGAAAACGATGCAGTACTTCTAAAATTTGTGAAGGTTACTTGAAACGATGCACATTATTAAAAACATAAGATAGAACATTAATAAGAACTGTGCTTGCTGTAATTCTAAATCTTTCATTTTCCGATTTGGTAAAAAATAAATTGTATAAATAAAAATAAATTATTAAAATCACATTTAAATATTTTCTCCCAATTTTAATGCTTCTAAAATTGAGATTTTAATACGGTTTAATATAAAGCATAAGAATAAAATAAAGATAAAGTATTTAATATAAAACATTAGAAGGGGAAATATGAATAAATAAATAAATAAAAATTATACCTGGATCTAAATTCGTCCTTTAAAAGTTTTATAATAACATTGCATACATGACGTAAAAAACACAGGAAACCATCACAAAAACAAAGATGTATAACTCATTTCATACACTGTTCTAGCCTTTTTCATTTCACCTGTAACAAATTAAAAAGACCTCGATTCAATAACTGAATATCATTTCCTATGTCAAAAAACTGTTGACCTTTGTCCGATTTTCTATCTAAATGTAACATCAGGTGATAGTAACAGTTCCTTTTTTATCTTTTGATAGATGTAGAAACTGAGAAATGACATTTTCTTTAAATTTGAAAGATAAAATATATTAAACAGATTTTTTTATATTCATTTAATTTCTTCCATACTAAGAGAGAGATGCATTCAACGTAAATTTCGCAAAAAAAACCTTATTATCATAATCTAATAAATTAAACATCATGCAGATTTAATTATTTATTGCAATAAGTTCTTTTAGATTTTAGGATTTGAAAGAAACTAAATCTGCGTTGGTACATTTCATTTTATCATGTAAACAATGTACCACAATTATAGTAATCATTACCGTTCTAAATTTTGGCTAATATTTAATTCTCTGCATTTATTTCCTTAAAATTTATTTTTTTTAAACTTTTAATTTTAAATAACTTTTACAAATTGTAACCATTTATATTTTCGTATGAAATTTTTTTTCACATCATACCATCCATTTTAGCTATTTTTTTCCAACAAAATATATAAAGAAATGTTTATGATAATTTCATTCACAAATTTCGTCATGACTGTCTTGTTTTAGATATTTTTTAGCATCTAAAGCGCTGGAAGAAAACAGTATTTGAAAATATCACGTTTTCTACGAAAGTTGCTTTTGCTTTAATCTTAGGATCTTACACGAAATTACTTTTACTAAAATTCCCAAACTGTACGTTTTCTCATTTCTTTAACTTTTTTTCGTTACATTTAAAAAATATCCTTGTAAAAGTTCTATACATCATGACTGTCATTTTTTTTAGTCATCATACTTAAAATATTCAATTTATTTCACAATTTCTTTAAAACAAAACTGTTTCACTTATTGCTGAATTCGTCTTACGGAATGTCGCTTTGTTTTGATTATTTACTTAAATATATAATTAATTTTTTTGAAAATAATTCCATTTAATTTTTTATTACTTTCTTAGCATTAAAACAGTATTGGACGAACATAATTTTTACTGGCTATATCTTGGATAATAGTGGCAGACATATTGACATACATATTGTCCCTATATTTGAGTGTTTATATTTTACCAATATTT
Source organism: Maratus michaelseni (assembly GCA_963931845.1). Classification (NCBI taxonomy): domain Eukaryota; kingdom Metazoa; phylum Arthropoda; class Arachnida; order Araneae; family Salticidae; genus Maratus; species Maratus michaelseni. The sequence goes on along the minus strand of OZ007599.1, from coordinate 213,772,104 downwards.
CTCCAATATTGACAAGGAATATTTCGGCATTTTAATGTGAATATATTCCATGGAAAACCAATATTACTGCAATATTTTATTATTGGAGATATTTTCAATGTATAAACAATATTTCCGTAGCAGTGTCATTTGATTGCAAATATTTCGGATGTGTAGCCAATATTTACTAATATTAGAATAGCACTGGAATTTTTAGGAATGAATGCAACATTGGCAAAATACTGGGTCCTAATATAACCAATATTAGTTTCCTACCAGTGTTAAATGTAGTGTTTTTTAAAACTTTCATGCATAAATAACTTACGAAAATATATATTAAGTATCGCAGTCATTGTTTTAAAATGTAAAATATTTTAAAATTTTCTTTTAAGTAGAAATTTATTTATTTACTTTTAAAAACAAAAAATCCTTCCAGTGTTTTTCATGAATCATATTTTATGAAATTCTGAAGAGAATTTTATTTAACTTATTCTGAAGTGAATTTTATTTTATTATGAAATCTAAGTGAAATTTATTTTAAATTTTTATTTTAAGGTTTTCATTTAACCCATATAGCCAGCATGATGTGACAGTGATGTCATTGCAAGTCACAGTAGTCACGTCACACCTGTGACCAAAATATCCCTATTCAGTGACGTCACATTGGGACTAATTCTTCAAAAAGTTAAATAAAGGGGACAAGAATACTAAAATTTATTCAAAGTAAAAAATATTATTCTGTCTTTTTTTAATTTTCGTGACGTCACAGTGACGTCACAGCTAGTCATGTACATCATGTCACGAATGTGATATAAAAATCATAAGGATGTACGGTCTGATTATGACCCTAACATGATTTTTAAATATCTTTGAAACTGAGAAAAAATATTTTTAACAAGGGCGTTTTAATTCAATTGAGGGCCTGGATCCAATTAATTTTTGTGGGTCCCTTGCAAAGTAACTTACATTCACTTATTTATCAGCCGGTAGGAAAATGATCACTAAGTAGATCAATTTTGGTTAATACGCAATCGGAATTTATGATGCCAACACTTTAGTTGATTCAGAATAAAATACTAATAATAAAATTCTATATGATCAAAAATAAAAATAAATAAATAAAACCTCTTCTTCAAATCCCACACTTAAAACTAAAATGCTATATGAAAATGACATGAGATTTATCGCTGAATATACAGTAGTATAACAAACAAGGTTTCGAGCATCAGGAAATCTACTAAAACCGATCTCGGAAGCATTGATCTGAACGGTCATCAGTAGAAAATAATTTGTTGATATTTGCTCAAATACCGACATGTGGGCAATAAAATTTGATTCACGAGACGATTTTGGACGAAAACTTATCTAGTCTACCATGTACTTCTCCAAAAAATGTTTTTTTTATTAAATTAAGAGAGTTTTCCAGTTGCGTTTTATTATTTATAAAAAGTGAATAACGAGCTAAAATAACTGTAACGATTATATTAATATAAATTATTACTGCTATCGAAGTCGACAGAACAAAATCGCAGTAGAGCAAGGTATTTTTTGTGTGTGTGGAAGGGGAGGGGAGAGTTTTGTGATAAACGGATACCGTGATATAATAAACTATTTCTTTGGGGGCCACCGTAATACTTACCCATCATGGATATGCATAGTAAAAAATATGAAAATAAAACATGTGTAAACTATTTATAAAATACATTGCATTTCGAATAAAATCGTGGCTTGATGACGACATAAACTTTAAATGCTCTATTACTCCAAAATTGATAATCATATTAACTAACAGTTTTACTGCGTCGGATTAAGCGTCTCATTTCCAATTAAAATATATCTTTGAATTGAAATTTGAATGAAATACAGGGTCAGGAAAAATCGAAGAGTGTGGAAAATAGGATTACAAATATCTCGGCAACTAATTATTCGATCGACTTCGTTTTTTATGCAAAATATATGTTTTTTTTATTGTCTTTTATATTTGCTATTTAAAAAATACAATTTCGAAAATTGTTATATACCTTTTATCAGAAAGAATATTTCGAGAGTCCGAAAAAAATAGTTCCAGATAATCGAGGTTACTGAAATTCAATAAACTTCTTCCCATTATTACATACTAAGTACACACCGAATTTCAAGTCTCTATCTTGATTTGTTTGGGAGTTAGAGCGTTTACAGACACACAGACAGACAGACGGACGGCAATTTTTTTTTCTAAAAATATGTTTTTCGGAATCTCCAGTGTCTGAAACGTGTAAATTCGTCAATTTTTTTTTTCGATTTTCAAACAGATTACAAGACTTACCCTATACTACGTATGATGGGTAAGTAATAACATTTTATACACTTAATTATATATATATATATATATACATTTCTTAATGTTTAATTGAATTAAATAACTTAGGAAAATAATATTTTATTATAATTGTTTTTAAAGTCATCAACGATAAAGTAAACAATGTTAAAATATCAAAATTTACGGGGTGGTATACCTGTTCACTCTCTTCTTCAGCGCCAATGACTGCTAAAAAAACTAGTCGTTGGGGGCCACCATAATACTTACCCATCATGGATATGCATAATATAAAATATGAAAATAAAACATGTGTAAACTATTTATAAAATGCATTGCAATTCGAATAAAATCCTGGCTTGATGCAGTTATAAACTTTAAATGCTCTATTACTGAATTGCGTAAATGAAACATCCTTATAACTATAAAAAATGATAATCCTACTAACTAACAGTTTACTGTATCGGATTAAGCGTCTCTTTACTAATTAAAATATATCTTGGAATTGAAATTTGAATGAAATACAGGGTCATGAAAAATCGAAAAGTTTGAAAAATGTGATTACAAATATCTCGGCAACTCATTATCCGAACGACTTCACTCTTAATGCAAAATTTTTGTTTATTTATTGTCTTTTATATTCACTCCTTAAAAAATACAATTTCGAAAATTTTTATATACCTTTTATCAGAACGAATATTTCGAGAGTCCGAAAAAAACAGTTCCGGATAATCGAGGTTACTTAAGTTCAATAAGTCTCTTCCCATTATTACATACTAGTTACATACCAAATTTCAACTCTCTATCTCAATTTGTTCGGGAGATAGAGCGTTTACAGACACACAGACAGACGGATGGCAAATTTTTTTTTCTAAAAATATGTTTTTCGGAATCTCCAGTGTCTGAAACGTGTAAATCCGTCAAAAAAAGTTTTCGATTTTCAAAACTATTACAAGACTATATTACGTATGATGGGTAAGTAACAATTTCAAAATTAAACGCATTTTGCTTGTTTTAAATTAGGGCCGGTCTTCTTTTATATAGTATATACTCTTATATATATATATATATATATATATATATCGGCAATACAAAAAATGTAACAAATAACACAAAATATAATGTAGTGTCTTTTGGTGCCAATATAGGGGACAGGTTTTGGACCCGGATATAAAACTTTTTCGGACCTTAATTTTAATTTTAATTTTAATTTTTTTAAAGAAAAGTATAGGGGATTAACAAACGCTGTTAATTTTTATATTCCACACCTCACCCCATTATGGCTGTCCCGCCTAATATTGTAAGCATTTATGTTGGACTAAAAAAAATTAAATATAATAATACAGAATCTTTTAACAGTAACATAAAGTTATTTTATACATATGTATTAGAATAGTATATGTAACGGGACCTAATTAAAAAAATAAACAAAGGATTAAATACTGAAAAGCATTGAAAATCATAAAAAGTTCAGTCATGAAAGTTTAATAAAAAAAAAATGATAAACTATTTATAATATCAAGAATGATTTAAGAACGCCATTTATGACGGCAAGTATTTCATGAACAATAAAATAAAGAAATACAAACACCTGCCTTCATAAAAATACGATAACAGTGAAGATATTTCCGCGTCCAAAAAGAGTGTACAGGTAAATTATTAATATTTTTATTAATTTAACTTTTATTAAATTTAATATATCTGATTAAATTAATGTATTTTTGATGAAAAGATATAAGCATGTGTTACGTTTTAACTTCGGCGTAATGCTGAATAATTTCTTTCATTTAATTGATGCATTGTTAAGGGGACGATGAACATTCAAATGAGGAGAAATCAACCAAAAATACGTTTTTTTTTGTTTTTGTGCAATTCATATTTACACAGTTAAAAATATCAATGTATTACCATAATTTGAAAATGTGTTTGCATACTTTTTATAGGTAAATATGAAAGGTAAAAATGAAAATAACATATAATAAAATATTTCGAATGCATTTTTCTCAAAACAAACTTTTCGTAGTCCATTCATTTTTAAAATGCTCTCTGTGTTTTATTTTTTGTTCAGAATTTTTCATATCTGTAAGGTATGGTCTTGATACCTAACTGCAATAAACCATTAATTTTGTTTCAGAATACTGGTATATTAAGGTCCTTAAATTAGTAATAAATTCTACTTACGTGAAATTTTAAATAAATTCAGTTTAGGCAAAGTTTTTTTACCTTTTTTAAATGACATTCGTTCTTCAGTTAAAAAATAGATACACAGATTTTTTTTAACAAAGCCCTTTGATGTAATAAAAAAAATGAAAAAAAATAAATAAAAATTGGAGCATTTAAAAATATGTTTTAAAAACCCAATTATTAACATCAGAAATTTAAAAAAAAAATTCTAGAAATTGATATATTTTTTTCAAATATCTATTGAATTTATCGTACAAAACAAGAAATTCTTCTTTCAAAAATTTCTGTTGAAATAAGATAAATGATGAAAAAGAATTTTTAAAGCACACCGTCCTTTTAAACTTTATGAAAAGTATGCTTTAAATTACTACTTTAGAATGAAGTACTACTTTAGCGTTAAGTATGAAAAACTTTCCAAGTTTGAATCTCAGTTGTACTTCACGATAGTTTTTTTTTTTTTTTTTTTTTTTTTTTTTTTATGTTTATTAAAAATTAGACTGTAAGCCAAATGAAAAGAAAGGTTACTTTCAATTATTTTATATTGCAAAGGTACATACAGAAACCTTTGCTGTGGGAAATATTTTTTGAAAATTAAAAACATGTCATTTTAAGCCTTTCTAATAGAAAAAAATTATATTTGTGAGGATACTGTATGGTGTCGGATGACTCGTTTTAAACCGAACCCGACCGAACGTTATTAAGTGGTCTGTTTTACTTTCTTTTTTTTTCTACTGGTGCGATTCTGCTTAGAATCTTGCATCAAGTCGAGTATTTTTTTTAAAATCAAAACCGGGACCTGGATTGGCGTCTTGGAAAAACTGGATACTCGATTCTAATTCGATTCCAATCTACATCCAAAATAATAATAATAAATTATAAAATAAATAAAACCAACCGATACAATATGATCGAGTCGGGATTTAGTAGAATATCGTTACCCAGCTCGATGCAGGTTCTAGTCCGAATCCTACCTACAGAAAAACAGCTGACCAAATAAGGGCGGGTCGGGTTCGGGTATAATCTGGCCACCCGAAACGATGCAGAAACGTCACAAATGCCACACTTTTCGCAAATTGGTCAACAGGAGGGTTTAAAAACGGCTGTAATGACTTGACATCCTCGTCACCGTGACTTCAATTCGACTTTCACAAAGTCACCAAGGCTAACGAAAAAGACAGGCTACCGCGGTGCACTCCACTTATCTTTTTTACAGACCGCTAGAGTGACGTGTAACTCTTTTCGTACACCTCCATTGGTGTATTCGAGCATCACGTGACACCCGCGGTCTGTAAAAAAAGCTATGCGTAAAGCACCGCGGTAGCCTTTCTTTTTCGTTAGCCTCGCAAAGTCACAAGTGACGTCACTATGACGTTACCGTGACATCACAATGCTATACGGGAAGATTTTCGAAAGCAACTTCTAAAAGAAGTAGGTCTAAATTATCACAGTTCAGTTTTGCTATAGATCAGAAATAATGCGTTAACATACTTACGCAAAAATAAATTGCGTAGTAAAAGTTATATCTAAATAACGTATTAAAAAAAAAAATCTAAAATATTCTAGAGGGTTAAATTTTATTTATATGATTTGCCATTAGAATTCTCTGGCCTCTTTTTAATGATCGTAAGGATTTTAATGAAATTAATGATTTATTTTTAAATCTGGCCTCTTTTAAATCATCATTTACAAAATTTAAAATCTATAGGCAATAACAAAAAATGTCCGAGAGCAGCTTTTTAAATAAAATTTGCATTAGATTTTAAATTTTGCAGAAACGTTGATTCTGTTCATGCATTTTTAGCCTTCGTTGCGCATAAATAATTTCTATTTATTTCAACATTTTTTAAGGGGACTCAGTGTCCTTCATTTTATGAAATTTTACAAAAATATAATGTTTCCACTTTTTCACTTAAAATGAATTTAGTTGTATATTCTGTCGAAGTTTTGTAAAGATACGATAATTGAAAATATGCAAAAAAGGCTGTCTACTGCATCAATTTCCCTTTAAATCATTCAGAGTGGCAATCTTTAAATTCTTTTTCTGAGTTTGTGTTTCTTCATACATCAGTATGATCAAAAAGCTAACATTTAAATATATATTTTCCAATTGGCTATTTTAATGGACTATCTTTATGTTTCATAACATTTGAATTTTCAGTAACATAAACAATTTTTTTTATTAAACATGTTAAGTAAATAGTAATTTTTACTGTATTTTCACATATGTCATGGCGTTTTAATTACTTTTTTCTTAAACTTGTAAATTTTAAAAAAATTAGTCCTTAAATTTTAAAGCGGACATCTAAGGAAAGCAAGAAAAAAATTGTTAATTTTCAAAATTTTGTGAGGAGTGTAGTTTTAAAATTTTCTTAGTTTAAAAAATAATAATTTTAAAATTTTACCATAAGATTTGCGTTTGTTCTTGATTAAATCATTTTTCTACATAACAACCTTCACTAATATGTCAAAAAATGTATTATAAAATACTTAAATATAAAGATTGTTCGAATGGTACCGAAACTCCGTAAGAACAAAATCTCTCGTCTTTTTAACACGTTCCAACACAGTTGTCTGGCCGTCTGTCTGTTTTTCCACGCTCGAACTCGCGTAAATACAATCGGATTACCATGTAATTTATATATGTTATTGAGGTTGACCGTAGCATGTTCGGTATTGAAAATGAAGTGTGTAGCATTTCTGGTTAGATTACAGGGTCAATCAAAAGTATTCCGATACACGACGGTCAATGGCGAAAAATCGTTTTCAGTGCAATTTAGTAATGTTGCACTATTTCACTCATAGCAAAGTTGATATGCTTGACTCAGGTAGGCGAAAACACATTGTATATAGAGTATAGAATAAGTAGCAATTATAATTTGAAAATTTTTATGAAATCATTTTTCACATAAATATGACATCTACACTGTAAAAAAAATGGGTCGATCTACTAAAACAATTTTTGTTTTTCTCATTGATCCTTGCAATTACTAAAAACATTTTTATATTCTTACTCAGTTACAAGAAAATCTGTAAGTTTTACTAGAAAACAGCTAGCAACGATTAAGGTACCGGTTACTAAAAAATTCTGTGGAATACAAATGCACTAAAAATATTTTAGTAACCTCAGGTTTTTTTTTACAGTGTACTGCCAATATGAAAAAGTTCGAAAATAGCATCTAAAAAAGTATTTGAAGATCATTTTAATCTGTGAATATTCGTTAACTCTTTGTAAAGTTTTATAAGTTCCTCATCATACCACTGTTTTCTTTTAAAAAGAATTAGAAGTAATTTAAAATAATATTTTACCATGCTTGGTTTTCATCTATAATATTTATCATACGGCATGCATAATTTCTGAACCATGGCTCTAAACAATAAATGCAGTTAAAAGATCCAGTGCCCGATTAAACTCTGAAGTTAGGGGAAGTATAACATCATTTCAGGACCCTGCTGTTTTTGAGAAAGGTTTTTTTAATTCCACGTACATGGAAACTTTAATGCTATAAATACTGTTCCTGGGACAATACATTTCCTTAACATAATTAACATTTGATTACGCAAAGTTATATTTTGTAATGTTCTTTGTTTAAAAAAATTATAATAGATAGAGTTGTAGTATTTTCAGTTACCCGATAAGTTTCTAACCGCTCTGCATATCCAGTTGCCATATGATTGGTTAACCTCTTGGGGACGAGCGATAAGATGCTCAGAATCCTCGATTATTCCCATCAGTTACTTTTTATTGTAAACTTTGCCTTCCTTAATGATAGCATTACTGCGATTCAATTACACGAAAATTTCTGTTTTGAAAAACCGGTGGTAAAAAAGGTTAAAATTTCTATAAAGGACTCTCGTCACGAAGTGGTTAACAGCCTTTTGATCACATTCATATTCCGATTTCTCGGTCTGATAGCAAAAATATCTAGAATTAGTCACTTGCATTAGGCAAAAGTTCTCGATTTTAAATAAATGCAATGTAAAAAAAAATTAAATGATAATTTAAGGGCCCATTTTTCAATAATTTTGTGGCCCCTCTTACATTTTAGAAGAGAAGTTCGTTCTTCAAGTGTCTTTTTCAGGCTCTACGAGCATTGAACTTAAGAGAGTGTGCAGGTAATGTGTGCGTGTGGAAAAATCGGTGTGAAAATTTTGACTACAGATGCAGGATTATTGAGAAAAGGGTGAGGAAATGAATTATTTATTTTTACTTAAGTGGAATCCCAAATGAAGTTATTTTCATTGTTTCCGAGGAGATGGAAATTAAAATAAATATCTTCAGCATGGAAAGATCAATTTTGCGCGACATGAAGGATTACATTTGTCTTCCCTTAATTCTTTCTTCCGCGTTTTGACGGAGAACAGATGCGTTTAATCTCATTTACTGATGAATGTGTACTTTTTTTATGTTTTTGTTGACTTGAAGTAGAGTATTTATACAAGAGTTTGATCCCGAATTATTTTTTTATGTCAGTAAATGACTTTAGAATTGATAAGTACTAATAAGTACAGTTGGAAGGCCAAACACTGAACCTATGAGCGTGGGACCGTAGCGTGTGCGTGCATGAGGAAAGATCGGTGTACATTTTTTTAATACTAAAAATGTAGTAACACGAACAAGAAAAAAAAGGTTAGAGGATATAAATATTTTTTTCACTTGAGCAGAATCACTCATGAAGTTATTTTCGTTGTGTCTGAGGTGATGGAAATCAAAATGAATATCAGCAGCATGTGGAAGGATCATTTTTGTGCTGCATGAGGGATTACGTTTGCTTTCTGTTAATTCTTCGCGTTTTGACAGAAAGCAGATGCGTTTAATCTCATTTACGGATGAATGTGGATTTTTTTTTTCTTTTTGTGTTAAAGTAGAGGTTTATACAAGCTTTTGGTCCCAAACTATTTTTTGAAGAATTATATTTTTTAAGTACTAATAAGTACAGTTTAAACATCGATCATTGATCGTAAGAGTACAGGATAGTAGTGCGTACGTGTATGTGGAATGATTTCAGAGAGTTTTTTCATTAAAGTGTTGGATTATGAAAGTAAAAGGGAAGGTCAAGAAAATATAAATTTTATTTTCGTGTGAGTAGAATCAATAATGTTGTTATTTTCACTGTGTCCGAGATGATGGTAAAAAGAGTAAATATCAGAAGTACGGATGGACCAATTTTATGAGACATGAGGGATTACGTTTGTATTCCGTCATTTCTTCTTTCCGTATTTTGACGGGGAAAAAGATGCATTCAATCTCATTTACCAAAGACTGCGGATTTCGTTGTGGTTGTTGTGTTTGATGTTGAATTAGAATATTTATAAAAATGTTTGGTCTAATATTTTTTTTTTTTTTATGTCAGTAGATGACTTTAGTAAACTAAGCATTTTTTGAAGATAAGAAATATAGCTATTTGTGCAAATAAGTACAGTTAGAAGATAGAGCATTGAATTTAAGAGTCTGGAACGGTAGTATGTGCGTGTGTGTGAAAAAAATCGATCTACATTTTTAGACTAAAAATGTAGTATTATGATGAATCAAAAAAGGTCATAGAGTAATTTTTTTTTCACTTGAGCAGAATCACTAATGAAGTTATTCACGTCGTGTTCTACGTGATGAAAATCAAAATGAATATCAGCAACATGTGGAAGGATAAATTTTGTGCGATATGAAAGGCTATGTTTGTCTTCCGTTAAGTCTTCCTTCAGCCTTTTGACGGAAAACAGATGCATTTAATATCATTTACTAAGGAATGGGAATATTTTTTTCTGGTGTTGTTGACGTTGAAGTTGCGCATTTATACAAGAGTTTTGTCCCAAAATATTTTTTTAATGTCAGTTTAGTCCGCGCATGATAAGTTAGCCGTCGATTAATTTATTCGTTAATTAAGGTGACAATCATTACTAGAAACTAGCAGAAAGAAGTTTTAATTAATTAATGCATTTCCTGCGCCACTTGTGTATGTTAGCAAGCTATATTCTAAGTAGCATTGCGAAATCTTTCAAGGTCATCGATCAAGTTATCGCGAGCGGATTATAGAGGACTTTAATACAGTTGAGGCTTACTGGTGGAGTGCCGAAAAGTTTTTGGTGTCTGTGTGAAAGTCTTGCGATATCTGTCGCTAAAAGCATCCGATTAGTCGGTAATTAAGTAAATATGTTGGCGAAGTACCCGAAATTAGTTGTATAGTTTTTGGTTAAATATGGTTCCTTCGTTTGGAAAATATAGAATACTTTCTTTTACGTCATAATGCTTTTCTATGGGAATTTAGATGTTTTTTTAAATTCTGCCATTCATTGAAAAGAAACTGACGCATTTGGATAATTGATTTTAACGTTAAATTATGGATGCTAAAATTTTCCAATGTGGGGGAGAGGGAATCTTAAATTACTTCGATTACTTTTAAATTTTGTCAATACATATATAAGACATTCTAAATGAATCTATATATATATATTTTGGAATTTTGTGCATTTGTTCGAAATATATAAAGCATTTTAACTTTTTAATTTATATTTTTGTTAATCACAAGTAATTATCTTTTCTTTTTTACTTCATCAGTTGCCTTGCAACTCTATTTCATAACGTGTCATTAAAAGAAAATTTATTAACATATTTATTGTGACTTTCCCGATTATGAAATATATGAAAAAAAATTAAATGAAATATAAAATAGCTAATCAGTGAACGTAAGCGAATCAATGTACGTAAGCGAATCAATGAATAAGGTTAGCGTCAAACATTAATGATGCTCTCAACAATATAGTTTAACATGAATGTAGATACTATTAAAGAATTGTCACAAAATCCACTCTGTTGTGCAGTCACGCTTGCAAAAATACGTCATTTGGCCGGGTACCTCATTACGAAGATTAAGCAATAGGCTTAAATGTTTACACATAAGTGAATATGGTGCAACTAAATTGCAAATGAACATTTTGGAGCATCACTGACGAAATTAATAAGTATAGGAGTTTTTGTTGAGCTCTGTACTAGAAAGCTGAAATACATAACAATACAAAATGTACGAAATGCATCTATGACGAAAAGTATCGTTCCTGTCACTATTGGTTTGTTCGATTTAGGTAGACACATACATATAATCTAATAGTATTAAAATGCAGATTTCAGGATGTTAGATATTGTGAGAAGGGAGGTGAAAACTTTGATATCTTACAAAGTTGACGTTGGGGCCCCTGATTTGAAGATTTAGTAGAAAGTACAGTTTGAAGATCGAGAATAGAACATAAGAGTGTGTTGTGCCACAATAGTGTGCGCACGCGTGTTGAAAGTATTGACGAACAATTTTTTTTTGATAGAATCTTTAATGCAATTATTTTTATTGTGTCCTTAGTGACGCAAATTAAAATAAATAGCAGCGGCATATAAAGGTTAATTTTGTGTGACATGATGATTTCGTTTGTCTACCGGTATTTCTTCCTTCCGCGTTTTGATGGAAAACCGATGCATTTAATCTCATTTACTAATGATTGTGGATTTTTTTTTTTTTTTTTTTTTTGCCGTAATGGGCGTTGAATTATATAGGATGTTGTATATAATATATATACTTTGGACGAATATATATACGTTATATTTAGACAAGATTTAGGTGCAAATTTATTTTTTTAGGTCAATTGATGATTATAGTAAACTAAAGCATTTTTGAAATATAGAAAATATCTCAAATTTTACTAATAAATACAATTTTAAGATAAAATCATTGGACTTGAGAACTTAGGACGGTAGGATGTGCGTGGATGTGGAAAGATCGGTGTATTTTTTTTACAAAAATGCAGAATTAGGAAAAAGAAAAAAAGTAAGAAGATATAAATAATGTTATTTATTTGAACCGAATCAATATAATGATGTTATTTTCGTTGTGACCGAGGCAATGGAAATCCAAATGAATATCAGCAGCATGTGAATGGATTAATTTTGTGCAACATGAGGGATTACGATATTTTTCGTTAATTCTTTTTTCGGTGTTTTGAAAGAAAGCAGGTGTTTTTAATCTTTTATTTACTAATTATTGTAGAGGGTTTTCTATCATTTTGTTTGTTGTTGAGGTTGAAACAGAGTATGTATCTGTATACAGGGGTCAGGTCCCAAATTATCTTTTAAAGTCAATAGATAACTTTAGTAAATAAAGCTTTTTAGAAGATAGAAAATATTCTAAATAGGTAATATTTGCTAAGGCGTTACAACTTTGACAAATCTTGGTTCAACTATGATAGGGGGAAGAGTTCTGGGAGTATGCGTGATTATGAAAAAATCTTATTCAAAAGTGCCGCAGAGTGTTAAATCCAATGACATCATTAAAACTTATATTCGAAGTTTTCTTATAGTTATTTGGAAAATTTCAGATTTCTACAAAATGTAATACAATTTCATGTATATCTTTTATTAAATTTTATTTCAGTAAGGGATAAAATATAGAAAGATTCTGCTTTTCAATGACTATTTCTTACTTTGATACGTAATAATCACACACACACACAGAGGGGAGAGAGGGGGGGGGGGGGCGGGTACTGAATTCGTATTCACTGTTGAATTCATACATTTCTCTCCGTCAGGGATTCTGTGACTCCGGCGGAGGAACATACAGTTCAGGAGGGATATGCAACTATTATTGAATATAAAACCTCAAATGATCCGGAGGGCGGATTTCGATTGGGCCACTGCCGGAATTCGTCACTGCTAATCAGTTTCAAAATGTATGTCTGTTGAAAATTCAGTTAAAATATGTTCATTATTGTTATTTTATGAATAAATATCCGGGTCTGAATTCGACTGAGATACCCTGATTTTTTGACTGAAGAAATGTATTGCGATTCTCGTTTACTATAGAAAACATTTTTATTGTAGTGTATTGTACCACCTCTTAAAGTTTGGCCTATATTTTCCGAAACCCTCTGTATAAAATATATTGAGCGATCATAGCAATTGATGAACAATCGTATTGTGCACAGACTATAATAAAATAATTAAAATAGTGGTTTGCATATTATCGGGTGCGCTATAAATACGTTAAAACTTTAAAAATTCATTAAAAAACAATAAATGATGTTAAAAAATTGGGGTTTGCACTATTGAGATTAGAGGAAGATCAGAATTTTTTAATAATAAAAAAAGTTTTGGTTCAAAATGTTACCGATAGATGGTCAATAAAACACCTCGATGCACATAAATTTTTCATTCAATGCCAGCAGTATGCTAACGTTATTAGATCAAGCGTTGTTGGTTAAGCTCTTTTACAAGAACGGGGATTCAGCAACCGGGGCATTGCGAAAATTATGCACGGAAAAGGACTCAAGGCGAGAAAAGGGCCTGTTTCAAGTGCTGGGATACTGAAGCTTGTCAGACGTTTCGAAGAACGGGTCGTCTGGAGTATCGTCCACGGAGTGGAAGGCCCCCCTTGACATCTGCTTCATATTATGCGTGCCAGCGCCATCTATCGTTAATTTTTAACCACAACTTTCTTTGTTATTAAAAAAAGTCCGTTCTCCCACTAATCCCATTCGTGCAAACCACAATTTTTTTTTATCATCATTTGTTCTTTTTAAAGGAATTTTTAAAGTTGTAACGAATTAATGGCGCACCTGGTATAGTATTTGAACTATTATTATTGTCCATGAAGTTCGTTTATTTTACTCTTAGTTAAACTATTTCTTTTATTTAGGGAAGCCCTTGAACTCTATCATTAGAGTGAAAGTAATATGCTTTCTCGATGGTATGGATAAAAGTATGATTTTTTTTTCGCCTCGAGAACTGATATAACGAGTTCAAATCTGTAGCAATATTATGAGGCAAATGATGCAACCTTAAAAGAAAGAAATCTAACTAAAAAAAGAATATGCAGTCAATAGCATAATAAAAACCTTCACACTGACACACATACACAAATATATATGTGTATATTTGTGTGTCTGTGTAGAAATTTAGCTATTACTGAATATTATTGTTTCTTTTTTTAATGTATTGTATTATTTTGTATCTGTAACTGTCTTCCTATTGTTATTATCATAATACGATTGGAAATACACTATATTACCAAAGGTGACCGGTCACTTGCGATTTTAGACGTTTTGTTAACTATCTAGAAAAATACATGAGGAATTAACCTGAAACTGCAGGTGTGTAAACAGTATAGTATAGGTTATATCTTTCCGTGAAGATTTTTCACGAAACCCCATAGGGGACTGTTAACAAATTGAAAAAGAACGAATATCTTTTGGATAACCCTGTAAAAACTAATGTAGCAAAGGCATTCAAACTCGAGATTATTAATAAGTGGCTTATTGTAATATACTGTGTTCATTTTTATGAGGATAGCATGTATACTCGTAGAGAAATTCAGGTTTTTATAAAAACAGTCCTAAATTTCGCCTAGTTTTTTGCTTATAATTTGCAGAGTTCTTAATATAAAAAAAAAAGTTCTTTTCAGAAAATATGACAAACAACATTGTACATAAAACTCTGCAATCAAAATTAAAAAATAATTAAAATTGGATGAAAAATGAGCAGGTTTACTAAAAAATGTTTCACCGCGCATGCGCGAATGCAATCAAAATATAATATGCATAATGTATTAGCTAAGTATATAGAGCAACTTTTGTGAAAGTCTCAAAATCATAGCTTAAAAATTCTGAAAATTGTTGTTGATAGAATAAGCTCAAAATCTGTTGTTCCCAAAAAGAAGCAAAAAAGATGAGGGGTTGTATCAAATATATGTTGATTAGTGTCAAGATAGCGTACACAATATTGCACGTACTACTATATTTGGATACAACCCCTCATATTTTTGCTTCCTTTTGGGAACAACGGGCTTATTCTATCTTATTATATATTTCGAGCTTATTCTACCGACGATAATTTTCAGAATTTTCAAGCTATGATTTTGAGACTTTCACAAAAGTTGCTCTATATACTTAGCTATTGCATTATGTATATTATATTTTGATTGTATTAACGCATGCACAGTGAAACATTTTTTAGTGAACCTGCTCATTTTTCATCCAATTTTTATTGTTTTTTAATTCTGATTGCAGAGTATTATGTACAACGTTGTTTGTCATATTTTCTGAAAAGAACTTTTTTTTATATTAAGAACTCTGCAAATTATAAGCAAAAAACTAGGCGACATTTGGGACTATTTTTATAAAAACCTTAATTTCTGTACGAGTATACATTCTATATTCATAAAAATGAACACAGTATATTACAATAAGCCACTTATTAATAATCTCGAGTTTGAACGCTTTTGCTAGATTAGTTTTTACAGGGTTATCCAAAATATATTAGTTCTTTTTTAATTTGTTGACAGTCCCCTATGGGGTTTCGTGAAAAAATCTTCGCGGAAATATATAACCTATACTATATTGTTTACACACATGCAGTTTCAGGTTAATTCCTCAAGTATTTTTCTAGATAGTTCACAAAACGTCTAAAATCGCAAGTGACCGGTCACCTTTGGCAATATAGTTTACTTTAGAAAAAAAATATTAGACGTTATGAGTCGCAATTCTTCAAAAAAAGTCGTCTGGATTCCCCAGCGGTAAGCTGCAATGCTGTGATTAAAGTAATTTATATATTTTTTGTGTGTTTTGTTTAATAAATCATTGTGTTCTTATTAAGGAGTAATTTTATGTGACGAATATAATTTCCACACGTCCACCTACATATATATACAGCTCTTTGCATAATGATAAAAGCACATTTAAAAATTTGCTTAACTTCTCAAAAACATGCAAAATTTGTATTAACAAATTCTAGACATTTTCATATAAAAAATTGTCCGAGTAAAAAGAAAAATACTTTTGGAAATCACTTAAAAAGTTAAAACAACAAAGAAAAATCATGCGCTAAGCATAAATATGAAACACTTTCCAACACATTCAGAGTACTGTAGAAAAGTCACAGTTTAATAAGGTGAAATATGAGATTTAAGTAAAAAAAAAAGGTAAACGCATAACAGATTTGAACTTCACTTCAGGAATTACCATCTACAGTCAGAAAAGTATCCAAATTCTTTTGTGTAGCCCTGTATATGATCTATAGATCATATACAGGGCACAGTTGAAAATTCTACTTCAGCAATTTATGTCAATAAACGGAAATGAATTCGAAATTTTTCGTGCCTCCCTATATACGATCGATAGACTTTATAAACACCTCAAGCAATATTCGTAAAGTTAGTTAAATTTAAAACGTATACCTCAACTGAAAACGCGCTTCTAGCTATTATTTCTCATAGACAGAACTGTCAAACTGAATTCACTTGTGTGTCCCTAAAAATGAACGATAAATGCTATGCATTCCATATTCTACAGTGCGCATCTTGTAGTACACCTCAATGATGTATTTATATATATTTCAATATGGTTGAAATAGTATAACATAATTAAAATACTACATTGCAAACGATTTTTCTCCAAAGACCATAATGTATTAGAATTCTAATGTGTGTCCCTCTAAACGAACTATAAATACTACACGCCGCATTTTCAATACAGAACCTATCTTAGTAAACCTCAATAACATATGTAAATTACATGTCAATCCGAGTATATTTACGCGAGTTAGAAGACGGCCAGTCAGACAGAAGGCTAGACGTCCAAACAGACAGACAAGCTGCCAGACAAACCGAAGTCATAAACACTTCTCAACCATGTTGGAAAGTGTTAAAAAGGGCATTTCTTTACTTTTTGGTGTTGCAAAAATTTGAAAAAAATTATAAGTACGGCTACTTTTGATTTATCTAATAACCTTGACTTTTAAGCGTTATTACACAGATAGTTTTCATTTTTCAGTAGAAAATTTTAAACTGCAGATGTAATGGGTCGACAAAATCAACTTATGGAAAAAGAGAAAGGTAAAATTACAGCTTTTACGGATTGCAGTAACTCTACTAGAGAAGTAGAATAAATTTTAAACGGATCATATAATGTTGTGAAAAATATTTGCGATTAGAAATTCTTATGGTACTTCGAATGCCATATCACATGGAAGGTCAGCAAACGATGACGACGATAAAATGCTTAATTCTGTTTAAACTGCATTGAAATATATAGCAATTATAGTCTTTAAGTCTGCATTCTATACGACATCAAGAAATTGAATTTCTTAAAGCACGAATAGAGGAATGCCTGTTTAAATTGAAAAACACAAGGAAATCATTTTAAAATTTGCACAAGAAATAATACTTCAGATTGAAAACTGGACAATTGTGTTATTTAATGATGAAAAATTGATTCATTTAGATGGGCCAGATGAATGGTTAAATTCAATGGCATGATTGCGAAGAAAAGAACATTTTTTCTCTAAACGGCAAGAAAGGTTTGGTAGTGTAATGGTTCGGGCAGGCTTTTAATGGCTAGAAGAAATCGAGATACTATATTTTAAATAATTGCAGTAATGCTAAAAATTAACAGCTGGTACTTAAAAATCAATTGTTGCCTGTTTCGAAAGAAATTAGAGATCCACGCGCTATGTTTCTACAAGACAATGCCCCAATTCACACTGGAAATTCTTCATTTGTCTACTTTCTATACAATGATGTGTTTTTTATTTAATGGATTGGTTAAATTCCGGATTCAAACCCCAAAGAATATATGTAGGGAACCACTGGTAATAGCTAGTGGAAAACAATACAATTCCACAAATGAAGTACAAGTGATTTTATCTCAGTGGCGTGTTAGCTGATTGTATGGATTGCTTAAATCCCGGATTCATACCCCAAAGAATATATATAGGGAACCACTGGTAAGAACTAGTGGAAAACAATACAATTCCACAAATGAAGTACAAGTGATTTTATCTCAGTGGCGTGTTAGCTGATTGTGTTATTTACAGAAACGTATTAATTTAATCTCAAAAAGATCTTATGAATTGATTCTGAAGAGAGGAATCATTTCTTATTAAAAAAATAAAAACTATATTTCATTATATATATATATATGTCAGCGTGATAGTGGTTTTTAATTAACCTTTATTTAAACTGAAAATTAACGGATATTGTTTGTTAATACATTTATATAAATTAAATAATTCAAAATATCTTCCAAGAAAATTGAATTTTAATAATGTACTTTTATAATTATCGCAATGAATAAAATAAAATTTATTGTTAATTAAAATTAATTCTTTGGCTCATTTTAATCTAAGAAAAAAAGATTTTAGGTTTTTTTTTTTAAAGGCACTAAAAGTAATGAATAAACATAATATAAATAATTAATGCAAAAGCTGAATTTTAAGTATTATTGAAAAGAAAAGTGGAAATTCTTTTCATTTAAACATAAGAAATATTCCTTATTAAAATACATCCTCTTTAAAAATACTTTATTTGCTTGTTTTATTTCATTTGAGATGCCTTCGAGGCAATAACGTAAATAATAGAAACATTTTTAAAGTAGAATTTATTAGAAATTAAAGACTAACTCAATAGGTTAATATTAATTTTATCTAAAATGCTTTGCTACATTTTTATCTAATAACATTTTGAACGATATTGAATAAATGGACAGATAAAAAAGATATTTATAACTTATGAAATAGAGATGAATAAATTAAAACATATTTTTTTTTGTAATTTTGTTTGTGAAAATAACCAATTATGTTAAATTATAAAGAAGGAATCGGATATAATATTTCAAAAGCTGAAAAATAAAATATTGAATTGAAACACATACTATGCCTTTAATTAAAAAATAATAAATTTTATTTAGTTAACGAAATTTAATAAATTAATAATAAATTAATAGTTAAAATTAATAATAAATAGTTAATAAATTAAATAGTTAATACATTTTAGTTGCATTTAGGTATTATTGAGAATAATGTTCTGAGCGTTTATTCGCAAGATGTTAAACAAACGTAAGGAAAAAAATATATATTTGGCTTTGTATTTCAAAGTACACTTTTCCTTTTTCTTTAAACTTTAAGATATATTTCAGGCTGTTTAAAAATTATGTCAATGTCGGATTAAGTTGGCCTGAGTACAAAAGTTTTCGATGTGGTTTTAACTTTAATAGCACAGTCAATAGTTGTGACTTCACTGTGACATCACAATCATCCCAAATGGTCACAATCACAAAGGTGACCATAAGGTGACATCTTTATTTTCCCCATTATGAGACTGGCACTTCGTAACTCCACTGCGAAGCCAACATGGTCAATTTTTTTATGGAGATATCATCACTATTTATTTACAATGACGGGAGTTTAGGCAATTTTATACTCTCCGCGCTACTTCCGCTCTGAGAAATAATGCATCTGGTGCCCAAAACAAAATTTGGTGCATGCTCAATGGACAACAACAGTGGCGTAGCTAAGATTTTTGGCACCTGGGGAAAGGATAACTTCGGCGTCCCTCTCTAAATAACAACCTGATAACCCCCTTTCCCCAAAAAAGAAACACAGAGAAAGAAAGGACACATAAAAAGTTTTTTTTTTTTTTTTTTTTTTTTTTTTTATTCTGAAGCACATGTGCTACATCATGGTATAGGACTTCACTAGTCTATCGTGTCCCATTGAAAAGTACTGTATATTGAAGTACAGTGAAACCCCAAGTATCCAGACTGATATACTCTGGACTCAATCTGGATATGCGGAAATCATGATAAATGAGGTTCTTATAAAAGTTTATGTTGTGAAAAAAAAATTTAAATCATATTTGTCTAATAAAAAAATAGGCCTACTATATGTTGAAAATAAGACTATTTTTACCACAAACAATTCAGTACACCACTCGCATACATTTAGAGATGTATGCGAAACAAAGTTAATTGTTTTGCTGTAGGCACTGGTTTGAATGCTACCAGGTCTCGAAACGCTTGACTTAAAGGAATTTTGAAACTAACATTTTTGTTATTTATTTTTACCACGCGTTTTAACAATATTGTACGCGACCTGGTTTGCATTTAAAACTTTAATTTAAAGATATGAATGAATTCTTCGGATTTTCTTACAACATAAAAATAGAGAAATACAATGTAAATGAAATGGGTTAAATACCGATTTAGAATTACCCAAATATTGACTTCGAAAATTCCAGCAAAACCTTAGTTTAATTTCAGTTTAAAAAGAAGTTTCAAGGGAAATATTGACATAGTTTTATCAATTGATAATTCATAGAAAAATGTATGTTTAAGTATACAGTTTACATTCAAAAATTTTTAAATATTTTTCCTATAACTACAATGATCTCGAAGTCGTCCAATGTAGTAAACGCCCCAGCCCGGCCGAATCCGCTGGTCGATGGTTTAAAATTATTGAATTTAGTTTATATTTGTTTCGGTGGAATCTTCTGTGATCGGGTCTACTACCGTTCTGCTTAGTGTTAAAAGGAAAATGCCCTCGACGGCCGTGCGCACCGCCTGTTCCCCGAGTAGTGGTTGTCTCCTCAGTTACACTCTTCCGACCACAGCTTAGAGCTATAATGATCTCGAAGTCGCCGCGGTCGTTCGATGTTAAATGCCCCAGGGCGCTCGAATCCACTGATTGATTTCTTAAAACGTATTGAATTTAGCTTTTAATTCTTTCCGGTGGTATCTTCTGTGACCGAGTCTTCTAACGTTCCGCTTAGTGTTAAAAAGATAGCCGCACGGGTTGCCTGTTCCGCGTGTACCGGCGGAAAGAATCTCTAAATGAATCTGCGATCCAGATAATTGTAGTATTACTGTAGTGCTTTGTTGCTTATGTCCGTGATTCAAGCGAATTTAAATAAATGAAAAAAATAATCTAAAAAAATTAAACTAATAACTAATCTATTACCCCGATATATATGTGTAAGATATAAATGCGCAAAAAATGAAACTATTTAGAAAATTTTAATGGGAAACTTGTTAATTCAACATAATGAACATAAACAACGTAATAAGCACCATCAACGTGCAAAATACAATAACTAAAATTAAGAAAATGTTTCTAGACTGATTTAGTCAATCTTGATGCCTTGAAAATATGTCATTTTATAGTTTCCCGAAACGGTTATATCGTCCTGATTTTATTTTCTACATATTTTTACCTGTATAAATTTCAAACATACAGTCAGTACTGTTAGCAATACAAACATGCATGATGTACCTTTATATTATTTTTCCAGTAATGTTGTTTCAAATTTTATAGATGTATTTGATGACAGAATCGCATCTCGAATAAAAAAAGGGCCATAGACTCTTTTAATTACCGTATGTTCCGCGGAAGAAACATATTTAGAATGAGAAAAATTATTTAATACAATTTAGCTTATTCCTACATGGGGACCTTATCTTACTCAATTTATAAAATAAATTTCTGGTTGAAAATTTCTTTATTTTATCCGCGAATTATTCGCCAGAAATTACAGTAAGTGTTCCGTTTATGAAGAAGCTAAACTTAGAAGGTTTCACAGTATTGTTATTGACGTTGAATTGAACGTTGAAATACAAACCTAAAAGAATAAAGTGTCTTGAAATAGGAGTGGGACCTTTAATTAAAGTAAAAATAAGTATAAGCTTAGAATGTAAACGTGTGTCAAAGTCACGCACTTCTGAAAAAAACGTCGCGTTCACCGGATCGAAACGAGAATATAAGGTCCGATTATATTTCATGTAATTCATTCCTGATTTTACTAAGAAAATATTGTTTAAGCCGCTTATTATTTTTTGTCTTTATCTATATGAAAAAATATTTGGATTATATTGATCATACGCGTGCTTTGCTTGATTATGGTGATGTTTGCTCTTCCTTCGATTTTCATAGACATTTTTTGTTGCTGAAATTTTGCTGCACCTACGTTTAATAAAAATATTTTAAATGCACGGATAGTTTAAAATGTCCATTGTTTCTTATTTGAAATCCCCCTTTTACAACAAAATTACTAGCACAGAAGCAATTTTCGTACTATCTATGCTACTAAAAGGCATAGTAACTAAAATTCATAACATGTATGGGAGTGGAACAATTGATGCATAGGATCAATTTTAGTGTGGGGGGCGAGATTCATATGACAACTCACAAGTGAAAATACACAGATTAATAGGGAACGAAAAAATTCAATAAAAAATTATAAGCACCCACCAGTATTATAACTTCTTAGTTTTAAAATTTATCTTGCAATTTACCAACATAATAAAAAAAACCATAAAGCTTTCTCATAGGTACATATTTTTAGTCCCCGCTCTCAAATTTTTCCGTTTAGTTTCAGAGACATAAACATGCAGGGAGAAATAAGATTGATTCACTTCTAAAAAAGTTTAGCGATTATTTTCTCCCGAAAGTGTTGCTGTTCTGTGGCGGTTAAACAGATGGCAGTTTCAGTAACTGTTAAAATATAGGATCTACATAGTTTAATACAACCGGCCTGCTTGTTTAGTGGTTAGGAAACTGGTAACTAGAGGGTTCGAATCCCAATTAATATTGGATGTTTGTAGTAAGTTAGACCACTTTAAATGGATGAAAATGCATGCAAAAGGTGACGCCTCAAGTAAATCACTTATAAGAAGCTGGAAAGGAAATGGGTATATATGTTTTTTGGTCAATTCTTTGAAGTTTTGAGAAAGGCACATTTCTCAATAATACACAAACCATGGAAATATTTGAAATAATGATTAACCAGTCATTAAGCAAGTCCTCATTGGTAAAAAAACATTGAAGTCAAAAATAATCAATAATATCCTTAAATTGCCATGATTTTAGTTAATTAAAAAAGTTACATATAATAGGAAATGGAATTATTAATGAAATTATTATTTTGAAATAAAAAAAGTAAGTAAAAATTTATCGTTTATTTTTAGCTCAATGTTAGTGACTCCCGGAGCAACCACCCCCTTATACCACTCTAACTACACTGCTGGGCACTAAAGTCCTCGAAAAGTCTGCTTAAAGTTAACCCGAAACTCGACCCGAAGCCGATAAAAAATTTCGTAAACATGAACCCGAAATATTCAAATCAAAACCCGACCCAAACGCGAAATGAAAGAAAATTAATCTATATTTTAATACAATTATGGAATGATAGTCGACAACTATATCTCTAATATAAATTTTATATTTTTTGTATATAAATGAACATATATACACTCATTAATATTCTTTTATATCTAGTATAAATTCTTTTTAAAAACGGGCTCATTCCATGTTGTTTTAAAGCCATATTTTACAATGAATATCGATCCATGTAGATGTTTTTCAAGAGATTGTGCGGTATCTAAACATTACATCTGAAAACATACCTTTAGATTTATCAAATATTTGTGATATGAATTTTAAGTATTTTTCTAAAAACTTTAAAGTCTTGAGATGTCTATTTTGGATTTTGTTCTAAGTTTTGCTTTTTATATCTTCTTTATCTGCTGTATTAGTCCGTTACAAAGAAGTATATATAGAAAAAGAAAAGAAGCATAGTGGCATAAGAAAAATATAGCAAAGAAGTATAGCGGATATTTTCCTTTTAATCCTTAAAAAATCGTCGCCATATTATTAGTTCCCCTAAATCATAATTTATATAAACATTATGATTTAGGTTTATGATTAGGTAAAATTTTGAGTTACATTATCCCTTTTTTTCACATAGTTCGGAACACAGAAATCTCGAAAATATTACATTTTTACTTCTTGTTATAGAAAATAGAGTTTAAAAATAAAATGACATACATCGCTTGCAAATGCATCAGTCAGATCAAAAGATTTAACGCTTTTTATGCTACATTGTCTGTGATTGTTTAAGGGATACTTAAAATTTTAAATCTATTTATATTAGAATATACATTTTTTCATGATTAGCTATGTTTAAATTGATCCATTTAAATTTCTGTGAAAGACAATCTTGTGAGAATTTTTATAATTATTTTCAGCTATATAATGATTAAAGCTTATTAATTTTTTTTGTCTTGTTTTGAGAAAAGTTTTTGCAAATATGATTCGCGTATAAAAGATAATCTTAAAAATTAACTTTTTTTTTCTTTAAAAATATTTTTTTTTCCAATAAATATTTTTCTTAAACCTGACGACAAATTAATATTTATTTTATTCCGTATTTAAAAAATGGAAAAAATTGCAAAATGTATTAATTTTGCTGAAGCTATATCAATTTTTGAATATGTCTAAAATTAATAATTTTTAATTACAAAAATGTAAGAATTTACATTTGAAAATGAATATATATGTATGTAAATAGTCATTTCAAGAAATGAAAAACTAGAATGTATTTATAAATAGAAATATTACAATTTTGTCTACCAGATTACCTTGAAAACATAGTTACAAGTTTTTAAAATGCAGCTTTTCATTATCCACATGAAAACCCTGTAAATACAGACGTGCCATTAGCGACTATTTTGGCCGCCACTACTTTTAAAGAAACAAAAATTATGGTAGATAACAATTGCAAGAAAAATATACACAAGTTTTAAAATACTGTTGGCCAAAATAGTAGACAGTGGCATCCCTGTAAATTAAATCTAACTGTGCTACAGTGTAAATCTCACTGTGTTACTGTGTAAATCTAACAGTGTTACTGTGTAAATCTAACTGTATGTACCCTGTAAATAACATCTAATGTTAAACAAAATATTTTTGAAAACTAGACTTTATCGTTCTGCTCAAAATTTATTATTTTCAAAAGGTTAAAACACCTATGCGCTTCAAAAAAATGGACAGAAATTTTCCAGATAACCAAATATTTAGCTATTACAATCGTCCATTAATTTAGGTTTAATTAAATACCAATCTTCATTTCCGAATATAAAAGACAATAGCATTCCAAATTTGTATAAAAATTTGTTGTATAACTTTTTACTTTATTATTCACCTTTGTTGTTTAAATTAAATTAAAAGTAATGGCGTTGCTTTAAAGTTATTTATGCATTTAATTTAGTTGGAACGATATTAATATGCATTTCACAGTTGTTTGTTTAACAAAATAGAAATTTAGTACCCAGGATAGTATGTAATTACTTTCTCGTAATATGAAGTAATGTAATTGTTCTCTTTTATTTAGAGAAGTTTGCTACTATTAGTCAGGTTTAATAGACTAGCAGTTAGTCTGCTGTATAGGCGAATCAAAATAATAAACGAGAACAAAGCACACGGAAATTAAAGTACAATCTATTATAATCAAGATTTCTGGTGGCTAGTTTTCCTGTTTTTGAACGAAATCATCTGCATAGCGAAACACTTTAAATGTTAAAAAACAGGAAAGAAAAATCATGTGTCAAACATAGATTATGAAACACTTTCCAATACATACAGAATAGTCTAACAAAACTTCACCGTTTAATAAAGTGAAAGATAGAGTTGCAAAAAATCCGTTTATTCCCAGGTATATTTCCAATAGACCCGGTTTATTCCCTGGTTTATTCCAAAAAGACCTGGTTTATTCCCATAAAACCAAGTTTATTCTCAAAAAACCCGGTTTATTCCCAGCTTTAAACCGGGTTTTTTCTAGCCTTTGCAACTCTACTGAAAAGTGATATCTAAGTGAACAAAATGAAATGAAATCACCCTCTCGTGGAGATTCAGCCGTTAAGCATAGGAACTTTTCTCCACGAGGGGAAATGTTTATTGAAAATTCATATTTTAGAATACAGATGTTGAATATTACATTAGAGATTAAAATAAAATTAGTACAAAGTTAGTTTTTACATTACTGGTTCAGATGACAACATTTCTTAATATTAAAAAAAATGATATAAGAAAAAGTATAAAAGAAAGTATTAGAAAATTTATGAAAATAATACATAAATGTAGGAAAAAGGATCATAGGTCCTTTTTAATAAAGGAGAAATGTTTATTCAGAATGTTGTAATTTTCTTATCCTTTTTAATAAAGGAGGAATATTTATTCAGAATGTTGCAATTTTCTCTTAGTTTTTTTTTTTTATCTAAGTGAACAATCTGGAAAACGCATAGCACATTTGGAAATCATTAACTATCATCAATAGTCGGAAAATTATTCAGGTGTTTTCTGTGAAGTCTGTATATGATCTATAGATTTGTATATATAATACATCTTATGCTAAAATTTATAGTTCTGATAGAAAATGTGTAACACAGTTCAAAAATTTCCTTCAGCAATTTCTGTTAATAAAACAAAATATACTCGAATTTCTTTCTGAAGCCCTGTACGCGATCTATGGAATTTATACACACCAAGTAACACTCAAAAATTAGTTAAATTTAAAAACATCTACAACAAATGAAAACTAACTTTTAACAATTATCACTCATAGAGAGTACTGTAAGCTAATTATTTTGCGTGCCACTGTAAATGAAAGATGAATGCTGTGCGCACCATATTCTGCAGTACACATTTTTTAGTGCACTTCCGAGCTGTATGTGAGTTATAGTATGTTTAAAATAGCGTAAAATCATTAAAACACATTGGAAACGATTTTTACCCGTAGACCATAATGTAACGGAATTCTTTTGAGTGTCCCTGTGAACTATAAATGCTACATATTTAATTTTCAATACCGAACATGCCACAGTAAACCTCAATCACATATATCAATTACATAGCAATCCGAAAATATTTACGCGAGTTAGAGCATGGACAGACAAAGTTTCGCTTTTCATAAATTGAGGGGGTCGGGGCAAGAGAGTGCCAAGCCACATTTTTGAACTTCTGAGCTAATTCAATTTGAAAATTTGATCAAATACGCAAATCAAGATATATAACCTAAAATTTTTTCGCCAATGTCTTAGTAATACTTGAGATATTCTGAGTAACAATATGGCATTACTTTAATGATAGTACTATTACGTTTTTTGTAAGTTAGCTATCTTCATTGGGGGCATAAACATCGGGGGCAAAAACGAAACCTGCCACATATGCTGCCACCAAGTGACATTAGAAACAAATTATATGTGGGATATTATAATTTACAATATTAAGCAACAGGTTACGGTGTTAGATTTGTTTCACCAAAAATGTGGCTTGGCACTTTCTTGCCCGGACGCCCTCAATTGCTGCTTCATTAGCTTTCGAAAAAACTTTGTTATTACCTATTTTTTCGGTACTATTTTATGGCTGAAGGGGAATTTTCAACTGTGTTTATGCGTTTCTTAATTGAATTAAATTTTAGGATATTATGTAGTATTATATACAAATTTATTCATCATATATATGGCTGTAGATAAGAATTTGGATACTTTTCAGACTATGGAGGGTAAATGCTGAAATTGTGTTTTTAAATGTGCTATGCGTTTTTTTCAAATTGTTAACTTAGATATGGGAGGGGCTAGTGGAGCTTAAGCCGAAAGGTAGGCCTCTCCTAACGATTTGACCTTGACCTTGTTAACTTAGATATCACCTTTCACTTTATTAAGTGAAAAAGTTTTGTTACAGTAATCTGAATGTGTTCAAAAGTGTTGGTGCATGATTTCTTTCCCTTTTTTTTATGCAAATTTTCAGCAGAAAAACTCAAGATTTTGACCTTAAATAATAATAATAATAATAATCATTTATTTTAATGTAAGACGGGAAAGTGCCACTGGTCAATTAAAAATTACCATAAAAAATGTATATTCCCAGATGAATTCGGATTTCATGCGATGTTCAGTAAACTTAAAAGTTTGCAAGAAAACTTAAGACTTTGACTTTTTAGATTCTTAAAGAATAAATTTCTCCTAATGCAAAGCGTGAAAATGTGATTAGTTCATTAAAAGTAATCATTAAAATTATTTTCCGCAATGAAATTACCTAACTAAAGTTAGGACTATTCTAAAATGCTTAGTTTTGAACATTCCGGAAGCATTCTTTTTCCTTTCAACAACTTATAAATAACGTGAAACTCTGGTGATGTCCAGTAAAATTAAAAGTTCAGAAGAATCAATGAAACAATAAGCAGGAAAAAGAGAGATAGATCTTGATTTTTTATTACGCGATTATGGGAGGCATCCAACAATATTCTTCATACAAAGTCATTTTCTATTTCGAAGTCAGTAGCCAAAGCGAGTCCAAGGCATAAATTAGGCATTTCTTTGTCTTTAACAATCCAGTGTCTTTGTGCTACATGGGGAAGATCGTAAACTTCTGAGAAAAATTAATAAATAACGCGAAGACTTTTGAATGTGTCTGCGGCTAGGGGAGCCTTGAGGTAACATCATGACTACAGCCGCATTTTTTACTTTGCTTTTTACCTTTAACTGAAGCAGGATTATGCTGCGTTTTTTCCTGCCGCATTTCTTTGTCTTAATTTTACTTTAAATATATGCGTTGCAATAGCATTTTTTTTTACATCTCGTACACGATCTGTGTCCTCGTATACATCATATCGCCTTCATGTGCATTACTAGCCATGATACAAAATATAGAAAGAAAAAAAAATGTACGGGTTCCACGGAAAATGGTAATTTTTTTTTCGCTTTGCCGTGCACATGTGCTTCAGACTTTTTTCATGACGATCCGAAGTTTATGATAAATAAATAAATAAAAAAAAACTATTTTTTTATCCTCACTTTTTGTCGCATGTATTTTCTTTCTTGATGAATGTGTTTTCTTAGTAACTCGAGACATTGGTATGAAAGTCTGTGTATGGTTTTAAATATGTACAACTTATGTAACGCTATTTATCTTATTTTTTGGGCTTTTTCATTTTACATTGTTTTATGACAGAAGGCTAAATTAGAAGTTGTTCACATTCAAATCACGTGTTTTCTTTTTAAAAGCCATACCTCATTAGGGATTATCCGTTAATGACGTCACGAAAATGTTGTGTATTTTTACCTCCATCTCCCCCTATGTCACATGTTGTCATACTCGAGTGAAACCTTAACCCTCTGTTTTGACGTCTCCTTTTTTTTAAGTATTAATTTAGAGCTAATTATATGCAAATAAGATACGTAAGTTAGATGTAGAGATATTTGTATTCGAAAAAGCCTACTAATAAAAGTACTATATAACCGTTGAAATCTTGTGTCGAGCTATTGCAATTGAATGTAAAAGGAAAAATATACTTAATGCTACTTGAATAAAAATTCTTTTTTTTTATACACTTTATTATAGAGGCACTGGATACCACTATTTTTGAGGTATTATCTTAGCTTTATTTCATCGTAAAAATTATTCACAGTCTAAAAAAAGACGAAATTAACTATATTAATGGTAATTTGAATTTCTGAACCCCACCCTGGTTACGCCACTGCACAATGAGTGAGCTCAAAATGTATTAAACGCCCCAGACCTCTTGAACCCACTGACCTAACAAAAATTACTATAAAATTTTTCTGGTGGGATCTCCGTGCTCGGGCAACCTTCCAATCAATCTTTGAAGGGGACGCAGTTCCGTCTGTTTCGCGAGTAGCGAAGCTCTTATTTAAAAAATGCTAGTAGTTTTACTAAAATTCATGTTTAGTCAAATTAGGCTAATGGTAAAACGATATTCTTGAAATCCATTTTGTTCAAATTTTGACATGATTATGACTGCAAGAATTTTCCATAGATGTGTTGAAGTAAAGATAATCTGCTGAATAAACTTTTAAAGCGCATGGTATGTTACACTTTTCGGCACATTTATCCTATTATTTCGTAAAATAGTAAGATTGTTTGTGGTTCAAAAACCTTACTAATTTCTTTTGCAAATTTTATTTCATGATGTAATAAATTCGTTTCCTAAAAAGGAGATGGATGCGTTAAAAAAGATGCCTACAAAATCCCTGGTGTTTAATTATTGGCAATTTCCATCTTTGTATAATAAAGTTTTTAAACTATGCATTCACTTTGGGTGATAATTAAAGACCTTAATACTTAAAAAAAAAATTCTGTTTTTTGTTATATATGTATATATATATTTCATAACGTAACCGGAACAACGATTTTAGTTCTACCGGCTTATTCGTAAATTACTTACTATGAGAAATTATAAGTTAATTTTCCCAATTCCCATTTTGCATATCGGTTTTTAGACTTTCAGTTTGTAGTAAGCTGCGCATCTCTGTAGTATTAAGTTCTGAAACAATACGTAGAGATTGGATAGTAAATTAATTTTCTAACACATTTATTTTTTTTTTCTTAAACGTTTTTCATTTTATTCTACTCAGACACAGATTTTTTTTTCTATCAGTATATTTAAAAATTATGTAGAATGAGGAATTATAATTCAAAAAATTTTGAACAAACCGGAGTGGTACCCAAATAAAGGAAAAACTTCTTAATAACACCATAAAATTAAGAGTAAGAAAGTAAGGAGCAAGATTTTCCTTGCTTCTGCTTTCTAAGTGGTAGCAAGACTTCTTTGCATCTGACGAAGAAAGATAAAGTTCCTTCGAAAGGCCTTGCGCATCACTTTTATGGCGTTATTAAAAAGCTTTTTGACTTTATTTGAAGAATTACAAGTTGATTTTCTAAAATCTTATTTCACATTTATGTTACTAAACTCGTAGTTTGCAGTTAAAAGTGCGCCTTCGCATTATCAGGTTCTTAAAAAATACATAGACATTGTGTAGTAATTGAATTTCCTAAGACTTAACATTTTTCTGTTTTTTGCTATATATATATATATATTTATATATTTTTTTACTTTATGTAACCCGAACATAGTTTTTTTTCACTGATGCATTTAGAAATTACTTGCGATGAGCAATTAAAAATTAATTCTTTAAATTGTTATTTAGCAGTTTGATTATCATATTTCAGATATTTTCTTTATTTTGTTATTATATTCATTTTAATACATGCAAAACGATTATATTATTTACATGTTATTAAGTTACTTATTCACATAATGGAATTTATTATGACAAAAGCAATTAAAAGTGGCTTATTTTGCCTGAAAGATTCATTAATTTTCAAATTTTCATTTAATTCTTTTCAATTTTAATAATGAGCATGTACAATATTAAATATATATTATGCAATGTTTAGAAAGGGGAGGAAGAAGAAATGCAAACACAAAACTATCTTTGGGATATTATACATAAAATGAATCATAAAATTGCGTGCAAAAAGACATTTCAAATTATGGTGCATGACATAACTGTTGATCCATTTTGTGTATTTACATGCATAGGGGTGAGTAGGCAAATTTGGATCCCTTCACTTATTTTCAGGTGTGCGAAATATCAATAGACGTGCTCAATGTATCAATCTACTGACTAATTAGTTCTTTAGAGCAATTTCTTTTTGAAAATCCTAAGTTTAATTTTAATTTGAAAAATTTCTCAAAAGTTGGCCATATTCAGCAGCTGGTCGGCTATGTTGGACTTGCATTTCCCTAAATTACACCGAAAATATTAGACTTTTTTAACGGGTAGAGAAAAATAAATAATTGCATTAACAACAAACTTTGCGATTAATGAATCATTCAGCCAAAAACAACAACAATGAAATACGAGGGTGAGTCAAAAAGTAATGCCTCCATTGATCTAACTTTTATTTGTTACATAGTTACTGGACTATATATGCATGATATTATAGAGGTAACCTTACTCTACTTATATAGTATTTTATTTTCAGATTGACAGATTAGAACAATGGACCTGTAGCTAAAAGAAGGAGTCCTCATTGAATATTTTGGCAAAAGAAGGTTTTATACCGAATGAATTTCATAATCACTTGAAGAATGTTTATGGGGACGCTATAATGGACATCAGCAATGTTCAGCGTTGGGTGAAGAAGTTTAGAAATGGTGAAACGAAAATTGCAGATAAACCGAGAAGCGGCGGTCGTTCCCACAACGTCAGTCACAGATGGAATTCGAGAACGTGCTGATGAACCGATTCGAAGAAACAGATGCGTTACAGTTCAGAATGTTGCTGATGCATTGAACGTCTTCATAAACATTCTTCAAGCGATTATGGATTTCCTTAGGTGCACAACCTTCTTTTGCCAGAAATGCAATGACGACTCTTTCTTTTAGCTTCAGATTCATGGTTCTAAACAGTCAATCTGAAAAGGAAAATACTATATCAGTAGAGTAAGGTTGCCTCTATAATATTATGCATAGATAGTGCAGTAGCTATGAAAGAAATAAAAGTTAGAGCAATAGAGGCATTACTTATTGATTCACTATCGTAGAATGAAATCAAATGTGTTAGGGTTTTTTAAGAGTGATTGTCGTTAATCAAAATTAATTCAAAATATAAATCAAAGTTATATGTAATTAAGAATAAAAATTATGAAACATAAGTTTTCCAGTTAATTGACGTAAGAAGTTACTTATGTCAGAAGTTCCTTATGTAAGAAGTGATGCACGGTGTATATGTCAATTTCTTTAGTTCATTTATAACTCCAGCGCACAAAACATGAAACCATTCTTGGCAATCCAAACACTGATACATTTCTGCTATTTTATTCTGGGTGCAAAATAGGCAAAACCAATCATAACTGCCCTAATTTCTTTTTTAGCTTCTGAATCACTTGACATTTTTTTAGCAACTGAAGTTTTCTTTATCTTTTTATTGTAATTCTTATTTTCTTTTCATTTAACTCGCACCTATTTATTAAAAATTGCTGTTCACATTGTTTTTGTGTTTTGAGAGCTCCTTTTTTTTCATTTCTATATTTACCCTATATGGCGAAAATGTTAACACAGATCTTTTTAGATAGATAGATAGAAAGTGAGCGAGAGATAAATAAATAATTTTCTGAACCTTTTGATTATGTTTTAGGATTGGTGACTATTTTTATATTCAATCGTACAACAATTTACAAAAAATTTCTTTCTTGTAGATTTCTCTTGAAAATATTCACGTATAAGTGTATGGCAGAGATTATTTATCGAAATGTGATATGAAGATAAATAACAGTTCACTGGGACGTACATATCCGAACCCGTAATCAAAGGGCTAAATAATAAACAATTTCTTCACATTAGTAGCATATCCTTAACAAGGTTCTTGACTGTGTGTCGCTTAATCTCATGTAAAAATATTTGGCATTTGCAATATCAATGTTTGTTTAAAAACTAAATTTTATCAATAATTTTATTATTATGTGCCTAAATATAACTCCACCTTTCTTTCGAGTACGGAACACTCGTTTTTTGACAAAACGAAATAAAGACTTATTCTACATATATCCTATCATAAACTACAACACTCATAAGCTACAACCATCTGTCTGGTAACAAACGGTTTAGGCAATGGAAGAAGCTTAGTTGCTTAAAAGAAATCAATTCATCAAGTCAATTTTCGATTTCCGCCAAAGAACTGAACTGCTCTCGCGAATTGTCGCTCTGCATAGATTAAAACAAATGGAAAGCTTAAGGAGCAACACCTTATGAATGCAGTGGGTGGGCGAATAAATATCAGTGAAGTGCTTCTAGAGTTTGGATGAAAAGAGAGAGACGGAATGATTCGTTCAAATTGATTAATACTTGCTTCTAACATTTACCATTGAATTCATGACCTTCTTGGAACAGTTCACAGTATACAAAGACCGTTTCGTTCTACCAGATTCTCACCCACACGTTACAAGACCATTCAAGAGAACTCTTGAAACAGTATGCTGCAATGTGTTACCATGTGCAGGGGATGCCCTGTATTCACCAGATGTTGCTCCTTTACATTATTATTTATTTAGCTCCATTCAGAATGCTGTTTCTGGAGAGCGGTTCATTATTTACGAAGAAATCAAAAATTGGCGCGATGAGTGGAAAAGCAAAAAAACCAGGCTTCATTTATTGCGGAATTCGATTGTTGCCTGACAAATGGGCAAATGATGTAACTTCTTAATAAATATACTTTGAACAAATCTTCCTTTCAGTTTAACAAAAACAATTGCATTTTCTGTACTCGAGAAAGAGCGGAGTCATAATCATGCACCTCATAATTTACTCTGAATTATAGTACATACCTTATGGAAAATTTAAAGACAAATCTTAATGTATCTTTCAGAACATGTAGCTTTTAAGATTTATAACTAAAGTCTTTAACTATACTGACGCTGAACAACTAATTATTTAAATGCAAGTGCCTCACTTTCTATAAAATATCATAACTGTGAAAGAAAGTACAGAAAGTAAACATATGCTGCAACAGAAGATGTCACAAAGAGTAAATTTTCTTTATCTTAAATAGAATTCTTTAGCTAAGGACTATCAGAAACATCGTTCTTAATGAGCCGTCAATTTGTTCAAAGTAAAACAATCTTTCGCTTTTAATAAAGTCTCAAAGACAACTTATAGCAAGATTTTAGGAAGTTCGCTAATCTCGAGCACTGTTGAAACTTAATTTTTTCTTATCTTTAAAGTGTCTTTTAAGAGCTTGAAGTGAAAGCATTCTTAAAACTGTAATTCTCTCTTGCTACAGTTTATATTCACACACGCTACGTTCTGAATATATCAACATTTATTTCAGGCCGTAAATTTGCACGAGGCACTTATCTATATTAAGAGGGTGAAAGAAAAGCTCTTAGCTGATTAATAGTATAATATGATGAATAAATGTTAAAGCTATAAATGTCACCTAAAAAGTTACCTCCAATTTTTATGGAGAAATTTAAGTTATAAAATTTTTGAGTAGATATTTGTTTTCACTTATGTTATAGAGACTGTTACATAAAAAAGGGTGATTAAAAAAATCTATGTAAAGTATCAGTACCTAACTAACATTTTCACAGGAATAATAATTACCTGCAATATAATACGATAAATAAATGCTGAAGCTTTTGATGTCTCGTAAAAAAAAAAAGATTCTTGCAGATTTCATTGGTTAATGTAGAGAATAAAATTTTTGAGTAGATATTTGTTTGTGATATTAAGAAAACTCGGGCCTTTCATTTTGCTAAAAATGACAAAAATATCAATTTTCCAATTTTTGGCTTAAAATGAATTTAGATATTTGTAATATATTCTGACGACATTTTGTAAGGACCTGATAATTAGAAATATGCAAAAAGGGTTCTTAATGCATTATTTTCTCTTTTAATGAGTTATAGTTGCAATTTTTAAATTCATTTTCCCATGTTATGTTTTTTAATATATCAGTATAATAAAACTTCCACATATATTTTTAAATTGGCTCGATTTTTTTTATGGTGGATTCTTATGGTGCATTTCATAAAATTAAGGATCTGACTTTCAGTAATATAGATAGTTTATTAAACAAATAAATGAATTGTTAAATAAATAGCCATTTTCAATTTAATTTTACATATGTTATGACATTTTATTTATTTATTTTTTTAAACTAATTATTTTTTTTCGAAATTGGATACTTGTAGTTATACAGCACAATTGTAAGAAAAGTATGGAAAAGCATTGTTGTGAAAAGTTAAAAATTGTAGAAGTGTGGTTTTAAATATTTCTTAAATTTGTTAATTACATTTTTTTAATTTCACTCAAATCAATCACACTTCTAAGAAAAGCATGAAAAAACAATATTGTTACGAAAAGTCCAAAATTGTAGGAGATGTGTATGTTTAAAATTTTCTTAAATTTGTTAATTAATTTTTTTTTCAAATTTTATCGTAAGAATTACATTTTTTCTTGATTCAATCATTTTTGTTCATAAAACCATTTAATAATATGTCAAAATGAAATGATAAAATACTTAAATTAAAAAAAAATCGTTCAAACGGTACCAAGTCTATTTAATGATACGAAAGTTATTTTTTTTTTTTAATGTGGTTTAAAAGGCCTGTTTTTAATAGTACTTGACAGGAATTTACACTTTTACAAGATTACGGGGACTTTTTGTCTTTCAAATAGTCAATTTTTCAAATAGTCGATTTTTTAAATTGTTTGCTAAAAATAAATTTTGTCACCTGTAGTATATTTGAGGTTTTGAAACAATCTCAAAATTAAAAATGTGTAGTAAAAACACTTTTTACTATTTTTCCAGCCCTTTAATTGCCTCTCTATATGTACTATAAATACAATAAAATGTTCACCAATGCATCTCTAACATTTGTACGAGTCACTTAGAGGTACATAAGCAGCAAAGATATTCAGTTTGTATTAAAAAACATTGAACAGTTTTTAATAAATTTTTCAGAGCATAAAATTTTTAAACCTATTTTTCACAGTTTGCTTATTTGCTTATTATATTTTATGAAAACTTTCTGTATCTAAAATTCTAAAAATTATTTTTCAAATGTTTTGATTATTTTTTTTATATATTTTGTATGATCTACTTAATAGAATTATAGATGGATTTTGCAATATAATGAGAAAAAAAAATAAAAATGTAACAGAATCCGTGTTTTATCCAGCACTTTTCCATAGATATATATACATTTTATTTTTTAATTAAATCATTTCAAAATCGATTCTTAAAGTTATAGAGTAGACATAATTAAACATAAGTAGTAAACATAATTAAAAAAAATCAGAGCTTATTAATGTAAATTGAAGGAGAATAAAAGATTTTTAAATTGTTGAATCTTATTTTTTTTTTAAATTACCAACAATATTATTTTTTGCCAGTTAAAATGAGATTATGTAGTAATCGCTTCTAATAATATGCATAAGAGATACCGTCAACCAAGGCGACTTTGTCTTATGTTTTGGCTTTGTCTTTGTTTTAAAAGATCTAAAACTAAGTGAAATAATAATTTAAACAATTTCTATTTTTTTTCTAGTTCTAAGATATTAATTGTAAATTTTAAAATTCACATTTAGTATTTCTAAAGAATTTTTTTTTTTAATATACAGGGTGTCCCAAAAGTCTCCGTACAATTTCAAAAATTTATTACAAAAAAAATAATAGGCCTACAGCAAAAATAATTACAACAGTGCATAGAGTAACTTAAAAAGTTTTTTCTACTGCCTTAGTAAACTTCAACTTGCGATCCTTTCGTAGCACGAAGAATATCACGACGATATTCCAATTCTATCCACGAACGTTTTTCATGCTAACATCAAGAGTAGCTACTGCTGTTTGGATCTTTTGTTTCAATTCCACGAGACTGTTAACTTTTGTTCAGATTTCATCTAACAGTTGTAACTACTGTTGATGTTAGCATGCTGAAACGCACGTGGATGGAATTGGAATATCGACTTGATATTCTTCGTGCAACGAAAGGATCTCATGTACAAGTATACTAAGGTAGTAGAAAAAAACTTTTTATGTTACTCTATGTACTGCTGTAATTATTTTTGCTGTAGGCCTATTATTTTTTTTGTAATAAATTTTTGAATTTGTACGGAGACTTTTGGGACACCCTATATATTTTTTAAAAAGTGAGACCAGGGTGATTTTGTCGCATAACTTTAGATATATAAACCGAAAAATGGTCTTAGAAAAAAACTTTGCACTGCTGGTTAATGTAGCTAAATTTCATTTGTTATTATATTATAGAAAACTTACCGATTGAAATTAAGAATTACTAATTTATATCTTTCAAAAAAGAAAAAAATACTTTTTTGGTCTTTGGTACATATAATATTCCATATACAGAATACGCGTTCAATGAGTTTTTTGATAAACAAAGTTATGTAAAAATTCTGCATAATATAAAAGAGTATAGACACAGAACTTTATATTTTCACAGATTTAATACCTACACGGAGTATAATAGGATAAATAAATATTAAAGTTCTGGATTTCGAAAGTAGCTTCTGGAGAAGCTACTTCTAATTTTCATTGGGAAATTTAAGCAAAAAAATTTTTTGAAGCGATATCTGTTTTCAGTAAAACTAATAAAGAAGGTGCTACATAAATAAGATTACTTAAAATTTCTACATAAAGTATAAGAGCATCTAACCAGAACTGTAGACCAGAATGTAGACTCTTTTACAGGTTTAATACATACTTAAAATTTAATATAATAAATAAATGGTAAAGTCCCTTAAATAACCCTTTTCAACTTTTATTAGGTAATTTAAAGTATTTTTTTTCATAAATACTGTTTTTCAGTAATAAGTATACAGTATCAAATGAAAATAAATTTTTACACAGATTAAAAACAAATCTACAGTATAATATAATGAGCAATTGCTGAAGTTCTTAATCTCGTTGGGACAAGCTACACATATACGATTGTTATTATTATATAAGTTCCCTTATTTTTGGGTACAACTATTTTTGAGTAGTAGTCTTCCTTTTACTTAATTTCAGAATTTTTCCAATTAAGTAAGGCGAAGATTGCTATTCGGAATTAATGGTTATAAAATGTCCCATACCAGACGCTCATCTCGAACGGGTCAATTTCACGTAAGAATATACTTCCAATTTTTAATGTGTAATGTAAGATATAAAAAAAAAATCAGCAGATATCTGTTTTGAAAAACAGATACAGAGTTTGTTGAAAAAAAAAAGAAGAAATTCTGTTTACAATTTAAAGGAGTGATAGACATTGAGGATGAACAAAAAAAAAAAAAAAAAAAAAAAAAAAAAAAAGAAAAAAAAAAGAAAGAAAGAAAGAAAGAAAGAAAGAAAATAAAAAACTACAAAAAACAATGTTTGATTAATGTTTTTCTGTCATAAATTATCTTGATTCACATTAAATGTGTCTGGGTGGGTTTAAAACCGATGAAATTTTATATTAGATTTATGAATGTTTAAAATCACCTATATCTATATATATATTTCAATGCTTAAGGTGTCTTATGGGAACTATATTTCTTCTGAGCCCTTTCTAATTTCTCAAGTACGTTACTGGTGTTAATTTTTATATTAATGTGTATCGGGATGTAAAACAAAGGATAATAACCAAAGTTATAATTACGAAATTCAATATTGAAATAAACAACCAGGAAATCTTCCCCAATATCAGGAAAACACGTCTAAAATTTTCGTAATAATCGATGAATCTCAAAACAAATGCACAAGTATGCGAATTTCAGGAGCTAAAGAAAAAATGAAGTAATCATTGGTTTACAATTTATTTAATACTAGAACGGTGGAAAAATCTTACCTACTGGAAAGGCGGGAAGGAGTGATTTTGACCCCTCGATGAAACTACTGAAATAACAACGATAAAACAATTTTAAATGCCATACATCAGAAGAAATATGTAATTTACGTGTAATTCATCATTTATATTTAATTTATATTTAATATTACTTCATAATTTATTGAATTTTTAAATTGTTAGCCATTGTAAATGTAATGGCTACAGTACGATCCATTGAATCATACTACAACTACTCAAACAACTCCTTAATTTGATATAAAAATTGATTGGTTTCACAAATTAAAACTAATGCTAACTAAAATAAAACACAATTTATAAATTAATAGTTTTTCATCAATATATCATATATATATATATTCAATATTTTCCAATATTTCAAAAACTAACAAATCTAAAATGCTGATTTTTTTTGTTTAATATTTGTTATATATTTAGGAAAAGTCAAAAAATTTCAAAAAAATTCTTCCAACCAAACAAAAGTAATCAACGGACAAAAGTGCTCAGGAGTCAAAATGACCCCTACCTGCATTCTAGTGTTAAGAAATTGTATTGATCATTTATGAATAGGAATTTCTTATGTATTATTTTCTTTAAAGAATTTATGTAGTCATATTTTCTAAAACATTTATATGAAAATAGAGAATTCTTAATTTATACGTCCACCAACGCCTTAAAAGTACGTAACCGGAACAAAACGTTTTCGCGCATTTAATCCGTATCTGTAATATTCATAATCATTTGTTATAGTAAGGCGTTTCTAAACCCATGAGACGTGATATGAATACACAAAAGTTGAAGATCTACTTATTGATACATTGTTGACCGGTCACAAGTAAAATCGTGTTAAGCTTCCAAACACCATTGACCCATGAAATCTTTACATGTTTTAGTAGCGCCTAAGGCATACTTTATTGAATGTTTTTTACCGAATTTTCCGTAGAATAAATTAGTAACATGATATACAGTCGAGCGCGTTTATAGCGAACTCGGATGTACGAGAACTTGGTTTCAACGATCAAAAGTAAAATATCTATATAAACACAGAAAAAATAAGATTCTCAGTTAATTTACGCTTGTTTTTAGTAAAAAAACATTATGTCAGAATTTTTTATTACTGGTTCACACGTTTTTATAGATTGGTTTATATATGGTGGAATAAATTAGAGTTTGCATCATATATTTTGTGCAGATGAAGACAAGAAGTGTAATACAATTCATTTACATTTACAGCTAATGTATACTAGTTTTC
This sequence comes from Maratus michaelseni, assembly GCA_963931845.1. NCBI lineage: Eukaryota > Metazoa > Arthropoda > Arachnida > Araneae > Salticidae > Maratus > Maratus michaelseni. The sequence continues at coordinate 213,731,631 of OZ007599.1, read as the reverse complement.
GATATATTGTTAGATGTTGTAACAATAAATTTCTCAAATATTCGTATGATGTTGTTAATTTCTGGTAAAAAGCTCAAGTACGAAACACCTACATACAATGTGCAGTTCACAGCTGAAATTGGATTACAAATGTTTAATTTGAGGAATGGCATTTAAAAATAACTGTCAGATCTGGCAAGATGGTCTTCAGAGTATCAAAACGTATTTATTCTGTAAAACCTGTCACATAATGGCACCTTAAATAATGACAGGCAGCAGATTTGGGACAGCTACAGAGCTAAGTTTCGGGGACAAATGCAGCTGTTTCGACACCATTTTTTTTTTGTCATGAAAAATTTCATTTCTTTCTCCGTATCTATATGAAAACCGTTTCACATAGAAAATTTGCTAATGTCAATACTTTTCTGATTCTTAAATTTTCATATCTTCATTGACTTTTGACCACCCTGTATATTTTACTTACTGGATTTATTGGAATTTAATTAAAGGTAAAATATTATGTGAAAGTAACACACAATTTCTTTAAATTATTTCTTAAAATAACTAAAAGAAAGAAAGTAAAAGCTTAAACTAATAAATAAATAATCTTTGATTAAATTTACCGCATTTTTTTTAAAATTTATAATACATAAAAATTATTTATTGAAATGTGTAAGTTACAGATAGAAAATTAATATAGTATGATGTAAGTGTAGAGATATTACACTGTCCATATGATAAGACAAGTCAGAAAGTTTTAATAATTTAATTTTATACTTTTTTATTTTCATAGTTCAAGATCTTAAACTTCGATATTCCTATAGCTTTGATAAAACGAACAAATGCTAAGGTTACTTAATACTCGTTATAATATAGTTTTACTATATTAATTTATTTTTAACGTCTGAAATGTCCATTAATCCTTGAATTTTGCAGATATTTACAGACGTACAAATGTAAAATTATATTTATGCACACTGCAATAAAAACAAGAACGAAAAATCATGCATCAAGCATAGATTATGTAACACTTTCCAACACTTCCAATATACTTTTACAAATCTTTAACGTTTAATAAGGTGAAATAAGATGTCTAACTAATCAAGGTCAAGGTCAAACCGGGCCGGGAGGCCTACCTTTCGGCTTATGCTCAACTAGTCCCTCCCAGTCTAACTAAACAATTTGGAAAAAGCATAACACATTTGTAAACCCAATTTCGGGAATTACCAATAATATTCAGAAAAATATCCGAATTCTTTTGTGCAGCCATGTATATGATAAATAGGTTTGTATATATACACTACATAGAGTGCTAACATTTAGTTCAGTTAGGAAACGCGTAGCACAGTTAAAAATTCCCCTTCAGCCATTTCTGTCAATAAACGGAAATGTGCTCGAGATATTTTATGTGCTGCTCTGTAAATGATCTTCAAAATTTATACACAGTAATAGGCGAAAAAATAGTTAAAAGTAAAAACGTGTACTTCAACTAAAAACGCACTTCTAGCAATTATTGTTAACGGACAGTACTTTTAACCGAATTCTTTTTTGCGTCGCTGTAAATGAACGATGGATGCTATGCACACAGTATTCCATAGTATGCACACAGTATTCTATAGTAAGCCCCATGTAATGCAACTCAGTGATATACATCAATTTCAATATATTTGAATTATTGAAAAATTATTAAAATCAACTGCAAACGATTTTTCCCCATAGACCGTAATGTAACGGAATTCTTTGTGTATCCCTGTAAAGTAACTATAAGAGCGACGCACTTCATTTTCAATACCGAACATGCCATAGTGAACATAAATAAAATCTATCAATTGCTTGACAATTCGAGTATATTTACGCTAGTTAGAGCACGGACAGACAGACAGGCAGGCTGGAAACATATCATACGAATTCATTAACACTTTTCAACTAAGATGGAAAGTGTTAAAAAGACAAATCTCTCTTAACCCTATCACTATGTCCTATCAAAACATGCACCCAGCACAAATATGCTATCTATTTTTCAAATTAAAAAAAAAACAAGCACCACTTATATTTGTGCAGTTTATTTTTTACCGTGTGTTACAAACATTATGATATGAGATGTCACCGGCTGAAACTACTCAGTGAGTGATAGATTTTTTGACAACTTGTTGAAAGTGCTTGGGGTCCGCGTGGACCCCAGAACATAGTGATAGGTGTAATCTGGGAAAATATATTATAACCATAAACAAAAATATACAATAACCTCTTTTGAGTTACCTACGATTTGGAAAAGCGTTCTTTATCTTTAGAAACCCCGGAAACTAATATAATTTCGAGATTTAAAGAAGCATTTATAAAAACAAAGTTTCTCCTGCAGCTGCTGATTTTCGGAAACGTTTCCGAGTAGTTTTTAAAGTGCATTTATCAGTTTTTTCATCGTGAAATATATGTTTTTCGGATGCTATCACTTCTCAAGTAAACATTTTCATCTTGAATAGCCATGTTTTACAGACAAACATAACAAATTAACAGCATTTAACACCAAAATTAATATATACATTTTTATTAATCTTGCATGAATAAATTCAGTTGCACAGCTGAAAATGTTGAATTAAGAAGGATAACATCCCAAAAACTGATATTCCGCGGTATCAGTAAACTGATTAATACACTATTAAAACTACTCGGAAACGTTTTCGAAAATCAGTGGCAGCAAAGGAACTTCGTTTTCATAAATGCTTCTATAAATATCGAAAATATAATGGCTTCTTAGGTTTCTAAAAATAAAGAACGCTTTTCGGAATCATGATTAACTCGGAAGGGGTACTTTCGTACTTTTCGTACGTGGTTATATTATATTTTCGTAGAATAAGAAAATTTTGTCTTTTTAGGTGCGTTCGAAATTATATAAATACTTAGCCCCTATAGCCATCGTCTGGTCCGTTCGTCTGTCCGTCGGTCCGCATATAGCAGCGCAAAAACTACCCAACCGAATGGTTTGAAATTTAATATATATAATCGTTGCAGAATTTTGTCGAGTCATTTAAAATTTTATGAAAATCGAATCAAAACTTAAAAATATATTAATAAAAGTTTTCTTTATTCTATTAAATCCTATTATCCACAATCTATATATTAAAAGCGCAAGTCATGTGACTGAGGAAAACAAATACGGTCTAACCACATCTTTTTCAATATGCAAAGTGGCCATTTATATTAAAAATTATTTTTTCGAATAAAATTGCATAAAAGTTACATGTTTAGAATGATCTTTCAAAAAAATTGTTTGCTGGAGAGATGAGGCACATTAAAAAATGTATAGATTCTGAGATATAACTTCAGTGAAAATTAGGTTAACAGCCGAATATCTCAATCCGTGAAAGAAATAAACAAAAGATTCATTCATAGCGAGTCATAGAAATATTAAATCATGGAGGTAATCATTCGCAAAGCAAGCTCTCCATGCTGAAATTTACAGAGCTGCCTGGTGTCGAAAAAAAAATTCACATCTCTAAACATGGCATTTAGAAAAAAAGTAAGGCTTCCTCATTTCGCTCATAGCAGACGGTATAATTTATTTCACTGAAATAATAACGATGATTTTTAGAATGATCAATAAATCACATGTGAATGCTTTTAATAATACATAGTATATCTATGATAAAACAAAAATAAAATCTAGAAAAAATAAATACACAATATATCTATGATAAAACAAAAATAAAATAAAGAAAAAAATAAATATAGTTAATATTATAATAATTTTATTCCTAATCGTGTAAAAATATTATAAAATTATTTATTCAGTTCTATACTAATGTAAAACGATAATGTTGCAAATATAAGCTAACGTATGTTGATGTTTTAGACTGCTTTTCCAGAATCTTTCAAAAGATTTTTATTAATTGATAAAACCAAGAAATGCCTGAAAAGTATATAAAAAAGGAATAGCAAATATATTATTAAAACACCAATTATTATAATAGAATATTAATAAAATGGATTGGAATATCAAAATCTTTGCCCTTTGAAAAGTATTTTCAGAAAATAAGCAAAATTAAGTTACGAATTTTCAGAACAGACTATGTATTTGGATATTTGGAATAAAAACAACATTTAAAAAAAATTACATTTTCTAGATTTCATGCTTATAACCGTATTTCAACACTCCAACTTTTATACGTCTTTTTTTATATACTTATTCAAAAGCTATTAATTCACAAAAAATCAGCTTATTTGACAATAACTACATTTCCTTATAAATTAAGAATAATAATATTTTTCGCTTCTTGAATAAAGGCAAAAAAGTGCCTGAGTAACTTTTCCGGCTGTAAGTATGTAGCCAAATAAAATATTCTGTTCAAACTTCCTTTAACATTTTCGTGACGCTAATAAGTGGTCGACACAACTTATTATTATTATTTTTTTTTCATTTCCACAGAGCTGTGAATAATTGAATATTGTTTCTTTCGGAAGATAGAAAGTTTGCACGTAAATATTTAAGACAAGCTATCACGTTTTTCAAAGCAGAACAAAAAACTCTGTTGTTTCCAAACCGAATGAATCAAATACACTTAATTCTGTTGTCACACGACCATAGTTGACCCTTCGCAAGGAGCGTCCTTTAGAGAAATTTTAAACTTTTATCACCAGTTTTTAAAAATAGAAATTTCTGTGTAATTGAATCGCGATAATACTTTGATTAAACAAAGCAAATTTTTCAGTTAAAAGTGATCAGAATTCTTCATTGTACCTTCCAGTAACTTTTAACTGAAAAATTTGCTACATATTACACATTGCATACATATAAATATCGAAAGCATCATACACACAAGAACACACATACATGATGAATATATTTGTATGTACTTGTGTTCATGTATATTTATATAATATATATATATATATATATGTGTATGTGTATGTGTGTGTTTGGACATATATAGAAACATTTCTTACGGGGAGAAATAATTATTGCAATTGAATACATATGAATATAATCTATGATATGTAACTATTATAGAATCCTACAAAAATTCAAAAATAAATGTGTGCATGTACGTTTCGGAAATAATTTGAGTAAAAGCTCCGCACTTCAAACTAAATAGTATCTCGAATAAGGCTTGATGCTCATAGTGTACCGGATCTTACTTTTAACGTAGGCTCCGGTTGCGACATTATAAAGTAACAAAACTTTCAATGGTTTGGCGGATAGGACTTGGCGCTTTCGTGGAGAGAAATCAGTTCTTTGTGGAAAAAAGCATAGCAGCTCTCTGTATTTTGCTGATAACGTGATATGGTACTGTGTAATGTGTTATAGAATGCTTTGTATACAGAAAAGATATATGATTTCCTGGATGAAATAAGATTCTGCTGTTCCAAAAACACATAATAATTTTTATTATTTTTAAAGATAATTTATAATTCTGATTTTATTTATGCATATAAATGTTTTCATTCATATCGTTTTTTTCAAATCTTATCACATTTAAATATTTCTTATTGTGTATTATAATTATAATTTTACTACACCTATTAAATATTTTGCTAAAATTTCTTTAATGCGTGTTATTAAGAATAATTTCTTTAATAGATGTTATAAAGAAAAGAATTAGGAGATTTTGCAAAAATTTCCTAATTTTTTAGCATTATGTTTTGTTTGAAACTTTCTTTTGTTTCTCTATTTTCCAAAATCGTAAGAATTTTGAAACTAAATCGTAAAGCCCTTATTATATAAAGATGTTCTAAAATGGGTTTTTGTGATAAAGCAGATACTACAGAATGTCCAATTATTAAAAAATGTGACTAATTATATTTTTTATTAAAAGTCATATTGCCTCAGGAAAGATATTGTGAATCTCATAAACTATATTGTTAATATCAAAAAGTGCAAATTTATTAATTATACTGTAAAAATTGCTCACACAAACAAAAATCCTATAAATTTTGTGTGTAAGGTCAGAGAGGGGGCTCCCTGTCCCCCATAAAAATGTCACCATCAATTAACGACCAACTGTAAGAAAAAATTATAAACTTTACATATGAACCAAAAAAAAAATCATTTTGAATCTGAAGAAGATCACCTGGGTAATTTTTGCATGTGTAGATTATTTTATTTTATTATTATTTTGTGATTTTTGTTAAAAGTTCATTGTATAGTAAATTCAGTATTTTGTGTAATTATATTCGTATTTCAAATTGCTAAATCTTTCTAAATTTTTGTCATTTATATTCAGGCCCATGAATGAGTGCTTTCTTTCAGAAATAAATTTTATAGCCGATTAATTTAAGCAATAAATATTAATATGTTATAAGCTAATAACAAAATGTCATTTTTAAATTAAGATTTACATTTTGGTATAATCTGACAGAGTAAGGACAATATAACTTTGTACAACTAGAAATAAACATAATTCTTGCATTCACCGTGAAAACGAGTAACTTGCTATGTTTTTAACTTTACTTTATAAATGAGATTTGTAAATTGGATAACTTAAGAGACATAAAAAAAATCATTTTTAAAAATATTTGATGAAGATATTTAATACCAATGCCTTTAAAAACCATTCATTAATTTCCTCATGATATAGAACATTTAACATTTAACGAAAATTTTATCGAAGCATTGTTAACATTATGTTATTTTAAATATTTGTTTTATAAACTTATATATTATAGCAGCAGAACTAATTTTATTTAAAATAATTTGAACTTTCAAAGGGATTTTCGTTTCACTTACAGGTCAATAAAAATTTTAAGTTATCTATAATTATGAATAAGAATAAAAAAATGAGCAAATGAAATGTTCATCGATAATCTAAATACGCACCATAATGCTTAGATGAAAAATGGCATTAGGAATAATAATATTAAAAAAAATTGTTTAATATTACTTTTGGATGCTCTCGAAAATGTTATTATATCTATTTAAAAAGTAAGTTTGAAAATCCGCCTGTGTTAACATAAATATTGTAGCAATTTTTTAACTTTCATTTCATTTTATTAAACAAACAACTGTTTTTTTTCTTTTTTTTTTGTACTTAAATGAAATTTGCAAAACATTTTCTTGTAATTTTTTAACAAATCGTTAGTGAATATAGAATCATAGGAACATAAGCCATAATATGGGAATAGAGAAAGCTAAAAGAACATACATAAGTTATATATACAGGACATACATTAAAGAAACAAAGACAAACAGTCATCCAGCTCTTAAACAGTATAGGCGATTGTCATAAACAGTGAAAATAACTTTTAAACATTGAAGGAACATTTTCACAGGTATTTTAATTACGACATTAGGGATTTATATGTTGTTCGTAGAACTTTACTAATTGTTTGAGCACATCTTCCCCCCAATAGATAATCGTGTTTACCCTTACTCAAAATAATTTAATAATTGAATCTGCACTTTACCCTGTACACAAATGGGCTAAGGAGTTTTGGGTAAATGTGTTAATGGGTTTTTGCAAGGGGGGAGATTGAAAAATTTTAGCACTTCTGGCTCATTGCGTTTTATCTCATCAAGGTCTGAAAGTTTTGTTGGTTTGTAATCTCGCGCTCCGGTTTGGTTAACTCTGCGGAAAAGTTTATCGTAACTTCCCCAACCAACTATGTGTAATCAAATGTGTCTCGTTGTATTTCGATTTTTTCTGATCTAGTAAAAATACGAGTACATGTGTTTTTCAAAATTGAGATTTAAATATCTATTATAAATCAAGCTAGTAATAAACAGAGAAAATACTCCAAAATGTGTACACTTTGATAATTTTAGCATTCATTTTTAATAGAGTAGTTTATATATCTGAAGTTTCAATAAAAATCCTATCCAACAAGCTCTATTGGGTTTTTAAAATATATATTTATGTATTATACAAATTCAATACATTATTTAGGAAATTGTATCATTCATGTATTTTTAACATAGTGCAGAAATCGAGAGCATCTAAAATTTATCGTTAAATAAAGAGGCTGTTACTAAATCTAAGATCTTTAAATCAGGCCTTTTTTTCTATTTTTATCTTTTAGGAGAACTCTCCAAGTATTATGCTTAGATAAACAAAATTCTGTAGCGGAATATTTTCTTATATTTATTTCATAATAAACTATCTGAAAAAGAAGTTGAAAAGTGCCCAGACTTTATTGTGCCTAGATGTTAGTTTGGGTATTTATGTCTATATGTGAATATATTACTTTTGATAAAATACCACAGTTCGACTTAAAACGAAAAAAATATCAACAAAGAACAATATATATATATATATATATATATATATATATATATATATATATATATATTAATAATTCTTTTCCCAGAATATTACATATAAGATGCAAGTAAAGATATCTTATAAATCAATGGCGCTGCTACGGAAGAGAAAAACGTCCATTCATTTTATTGATAATAGGACTATTTCCACATTTCCAGTCATAATGTCTCATTCGAAATGCAGTTTATGGACAGTCCCATTTTCTGTAGCATAAAGTTTCGGTCTTATCGATTAAATTCAATCTATAACCAATTTATTGTTCTGGAAAATATTTTTTCTTTTCAGTCGTATTCAATCGAGCCATATTGAATGTTTATTTTTGTTTATGAAGATAGTTTTGGGATGCTAGAAGACAATAAAATTACTAATAAATTGTTGAAAAGAGAATTTACAATATTTAAAGATTATCCATGTGATGTTAATATGTTTTCGAATATTCTAGTCTGCGGAGTGTTTGAATTGAATGACGTAAAAAAATTCTATTTTTGTATTGAGGTTGAAGTTACCGAGATGGAAGTAATAGAAAAGAATAAATTTTTACTTTATTTCTTGAATATATAATGCCCTGATACTAATAAGTTGTTCAAAAGGATAAAAACGTAGTCATGTGGCGTTAATATGTGTTTAGATATTTCCGATTGTAAGATGTTTGAATTACTTCGTGCGAAATATTCTGTTTTATTTGTCGGTAATATCGAATTTAGAGAGATGTAAATAATTGACATGAATACACTTTTTACTTTATTTATTGATTATATAATGTCCCTATACTAATAAATCTTTGAAAAGAGTAATAAAATCTAATTCATGATATGTTATTATGCTTCCAAATATTCTAGTCTCTGAAGTGTTTAAAAATTTTATTTTTGTTTGTGGGTTATAATGAAGTTAGCGAGATGTAAGTAATTGAAAAGAATGTATATATATATATTTTCATTATTTAATGAATATACAATGCTCTGATACATTAAAATTGTTCAAAAAATAAGAACTTAGTCATGTGACGTTAATATGTGTTTAGATATTTCCGATTGTGGGTTGTTTTAATTGCATGGTGTTAAGTATTCTATTTTGTTTGATGGTTTTAATTCTGCCTGTGAGATGTAAATAATTAAAATGAATGTAATTAGTTAATATTATTTCTTGATTATATAATGTCCTGATAGTAAAACATAGGTGAAAAAAAATAGTAAAAGTTCATTCATGTTGTGGTATTATGTTTTCCAATATTATAGTCTGTGGACCGTTTGATATTAATGACGGAAAACATTAGTTTCAGAAACCTCTGAAACCAATATATTGCTAAGCTTTAAGGAAGCATTTCTGAAAGAAAGGGGTATTTTTCGAAAATGTTTCCGAGTAATGTGACAGTGTATAAATAAGCTTTCTCTACACGAAATATCGGTTTTTAGAATTCTATCTGTTGTCAATCTAACATTTTCATGTTCAACAAACATATTATACAGACAAACATGCTAAATTAACAGCATTAACATTAACATTAAAATTAATAATATTTTGATACACTTGCATGTATACATTCTGTTTTGCAGCTGAAAATCTTTTCTTGAGAATTTATAGGGTCTGAAAAAACGATATTTGGTGTTGAGAAAACTTATTAATACACTGTAACAGTTCCTTGAAAAAGTTTCCGAAAACTTCGGACAAAAAAAAACCCTTTTTGATTCAAAAATGCTCTATAAATCTCGGAAATCTATTGGTTGCTGAGGTTTCAGAAGATAAAGGAACGCTTTTTGGAATCGTGATTAACTCGGAAGAGGTTACATTACATTTTCGTAAATATTCTTTATAGATCAAGAAACGCTTCGTTTTTTACAGTGATGATAGTTCAGAAATATCTACTCTAAAACAAACACTTGATCCAACTCGTTTTTTAAATAAAATTATATGATAAACGAAAACATTATATGTTCAAATATAAGTAGACATACTTACTTCAAAATAAACTTGAAGAGTATGAATATAACCTCGTAATACTTCTCTTTAAATATTATAGATTTCAAGAAATAATTATTTACTAAATATTCATGAACAAGTTTCTAATATTGTCCCCTAAAAGTTTAAAGTTCCACACTTCAAACTTCACGAACTATATTTAATAGCAGATGCGTCGAATCCATGTGTTACTACGAAGTGTCTGGTCTTGCTTGCATTTCTTGTGCTGTAGTAATTTCTTATGGTCGTGCGCAGAAAAGTGGATTCATGTACATAACTGCCCATATTCTGGATTTTTTTATGTCAAATAAACATATTTGAAACATAAATGTTACTTAATAAATTAAATGAAATTCATACCAAAGGAAAACAAGACACATTTTGCTAAAAAATATTCTGGCACGAAATATGTTTATATGGCTTGAAAAAAAAAAAAAAAGATCCGGAAGATTGACAGCTATATAATAGAAGCAAAAACAATGCATACGTTTTCCAAAAATGAGACTAAAGTTCTTGAAGCTATGCTGAGCTAAAAAAACCACTTAAAAATGTGTAAAATTAGCTTATTTCTAAATACATATTTTTAACAGTGCATGTTTTCAAATGTTTTATTTTGTGGAATGACTGAATTGCATAGTACAAAAAATACCATTTTTATTTTTGTGCTATGCTTTTAGCTACAGATGTCAATAATTGTAAAAAAAAATAAATAAATAAAAAAATAAATAAAAAAAATCTTTTTAAATGAATAAGGCGAAGAACTGCCCAGTTAAAAAAAAATCTAGTCAAAAATAAAAACAGGAATCTTCTTGTATCCCTTTAAGTACAATTGCATTATAAATGCATCAATGCATGCTCAAATGTAAGTACTTATACGTTCATAGCCATTTGAAAAAATATTTTTTACACCGAATGGTACAGGATAGTCCTAGGCGACTGTTTTTTTTTCTATTTTGCGTACCGCTATTTTCATACAGTAATCTTAGTGATATATTTCTAGTAAACATTTAACATGAAGAATATTGATTGGAAATAGTGGTAGCAAAAATAATAATAAAAAAAATAGTCACTTATGGCTGGTGTAATTCATAAACATGTATACTATTGGTAGTCAACGTGTTAAATGTTGTTTAATGAAAATTGCCGTTAACGTGTCGTTAAAAAAAAAAGTACAATCTTATATTACTTCATTACGTATTAGAGATTTCAAAAGATATTTGTGTAAAAAATGTGCTTGTATAGTACGAAAATATTTTTCTTGAATTGCTTTAGGAATAAAAGCTGCGCATGTGATATCTAACTATACCTTGTTGTATACAAAGCGTTTGTAATTTGCCAAGCGGTTAAAAAAGTATAGTCGTAAAATGACATTGCTTGCGAGGTGTATAGAAAATCAGTAATATTGCCTAGTTGTTATGGAGCTAGTGACAAATCAAAAGCTGACGATTTCTAATTAAGGTTAAATGGCTTGGAATTTCATAGTTCGTTAGGCTCTGCTTTAAACAGGTATCTCTATTTCTATAGCCCTCATGTTCAAATATGACTAAAACAACAAAAATTAACAAACCAACCAAGCATAATTATGAGCATTTCGTTTCAGTTATATTTTTGTGTTACACTGAATAAAGAATTGCGCTTGTTTTTCAAAACTGAAACATAAATACTTAGAGATACCGATTTCGCTTTTCACTTACATGATTTATGATTTGTCTGTAAGAATGCATCTGCAGAAAGTATAAATATGTAAATATAACTACAAAACGTGTACAAAATTAAAAAATAGAATCTAAAACTTTTGAAATATAATCTTTTCACTGATGAAAGCAAATTTGAAATATCTTGTATGAGAATGAAGAATTCTGTGACACTTGTGTAATTGAATTCATGGCGACTCGAGTTTTATTCAATAGATGATTTCATAAATTTTCAATAATTCAACAAAGTATAAAATGGAGTTTAACCACCCTGCGAGAAAATGTTGTCCCAAGCATTGAGAAGTTGGGTTTGCTTGGAAACTTTGCCAACGGATCCTTAACAACAATCTCAGTCTTCAGTTGAAGGGGAGGGGCGGTTCCGCCTGTTCCGTTTGTAGCGGCGTATCGAGAAAATGAGTACATTTTGCTTATTTATAAAAACTCATTTTAAACTATGTAATTTGTTTTAAGAATACACGAATGAAACTGTGAATAAAAAGAAACGATAATGAAAGTTTTTCTGTTAGATTGATATTCTGGGATATTACCTTTTTTTAATTTTAAGGCGCTTTTAAAATTTAATGGCCACAGGGCGCTCAACTGCCCCTGTGTGACTATGCTAAGGATCCATATAAGGTCCTCGCTATTTTCTAAACAAGATTTGCCAATCAGAAAACTGAATTCTTTGTGAAATTTTCGGAAAGAGTGAAAACTGGAAAATACAGACTTCTTGTCAATCTTGCTTCAAAAAAAGCGATACATCTATCTGGATAATTGGCTCTATGTTTTTCGTTTTTTATATATTTTTTTAATGCAAAAAAATATCAGTATACGTGTGTTTTCAAAACTGATGTTTAAGCACTCAGAGCTATTATAACCCATTAAAATACTCGAAAATGAGTTCGTGTTTGCATATTTTTGAAAACTCATTTTTAACAGTGAAGTTACTTTTAGGAATTAGCAGAAAAAAATATGTTAGTTTGGTTTTCTGCGATACTAATTTTCTTTTGTTGCCCAAATTATGTGTTTTAAAAACTGAATCCCAACTATCCTCGTTAAGACTAGTGTTTACGTTTTATTTAGATTACTTTTGGTATACTAGTAAAAATAAGTGCATATGTTTTTCAAAATTAAGGCTTAAGTACTCAGAGCTATAATATACTGAGAAAATACTAAACATTGTGTACATTTTCTTATTTTTAAATACTCAATTTTAACAGTCCAAGTAGTTTTATGAATGCACAGGTTTGTTTGCGAATGAAAAGGAAATATTCTCTATTAGTTGTCCGCGATAATAATTTTCGTCTGTTACAAACACTATGCCCTTTCAAAATTGAATGATCGGTCCCCAGTTATTTATGTGTTTCTATATGTTTCCCATTTTATATACATTTATTTTGGCATACGTTAAAAATTTAGTACACGTGATTTTCAAACTTGAGACTTAAGTACTCGGAACTATTAGAAGCCGAAAAATGCTCCAAAACGAGTACATTTTAAATTACTCATTTTTAACTGTGTAGTCTGCGGAAACTACTTCCCATAATTAGCTTCATAAACGTTTAATGTTTATTATCGTTTTATTAAAAAATATTTTATATGTTTTTGTGTATTAAATAATTAAGTATATTATAATTATGTGTTACCTTATTTGAAAAAGAAAAGCTCTTACTAATGAACAGCTCATTAAATTTTCAAAAGAACATTTTTCATATCATGAAAAAATGTGCCTTGTGAAACCAATTAAAGACGAAAGGCAGTTCTTTTCCGATAAATCGTGTATTAACTAGCTATTAGAAATTTCTAATTAAAACATTATAGATGATTTTTTAATGACATTATTAATGAATATGTTAATGAGAAAAGACAATTTTATTCTAGATATAGTATTCATTTAGGTCGTTACTATTTTTCTTGTATGGTGGCCACGAAATTTAAATTATATTAATTAACAATGTAAGAAAATATTAATTTACTGCAACAATAAGGATTTTTAGGAAAAAAATTGAAATTAATATTTTAATGTAAGAGCAATATTATTTTCGATTGGAAGCACTTGAATTTCACTTTGGAAAAGTAATTATTTTGTTTGTTTTTAAATGTTCTAACTGTAAGTTGACGTATTTTCAGAATCACGCAGTTAAGCTAAGAATGCGTATAGAAATTTATTGAAAAATCTATTCAGAAATTGTTTGATGTGGTTAAGTGGCTGTCAGTTGGGGAAAGCTTAAGCATCTCCCACTTAAAACGAGCGGATCAATACGGAAGATCTTTATCTGCGAGGTGACTCGGTCGTCTTTTATTCATTTTATAGGCTTGCCTTTGAAATTCTTCCGAAGAGTAATATGCGAATTTGAGGTTTGTTAGAATAAAAGGGTAGATTCAGAATGATATGCATTACCAGCTTTGCGGGTGAATTTTCGATACTGTTTAAGACTGAGAACAGACGAAATACGGCGACAAAAGTATTTTTGGGGGTTTTTCTTTTCCAAAGGCTAAGTAGTCAGATGTAAACTTTTCTATCGCTCTTCAGAGATTTAAAACGTATAAAATTAACAAAAGAAATTATCATCAGAAGATATGATAAACATCTCACAGACCTTTCCCATGACAGTCGCTGGCCAGTCGTCGGTGAAATCATCAAATTCGCCAATTAACCACATAAAAAATCCGCTTTTTTGCAGTTGGTCTGCCTATAAGGAAGTTATATTCTCCAACACAAATAGGTATGCAAATTTCTACTTATTTTTGTCATTGAATCAAATGAACAATAGCAGTACAGTGACATTTTTAATGTCCTATAGCAAATGCAAAATTCACATTGGAGAGTTTCGGCTTATTTTTATTCATAAATCGTACAAAAAAAAATCAAGAATTTTTTGCTTTACTTGCGTGCATAAATACGTATTGAGTGAATACCTGACATGTAAAAAATTTCAGCCAGAATAAATTTAGCATATAGGCTAAGCTTATTATTCAAACGACTTGTGAAAACTTTGTAATAATACCCTACTACACTGCAACATGATTTTGTTTCATTTTATTTTCTACATTGTGAAGCATTATTTTCGTCAAATTCAAAGGAAATCTTCCGAAATGAAATGATTTTCTTTCCTGTGAAAAACCAAAACTTTTTTTTTAGTTTCCGCTTTATGAAGAGTTACTGTTATAAACGCCTTATAATAATTGTCTGTGAACTTAACGCTGACTTTTGAATGTGACATAATCATCGAAACATATTGTCATTCCATGTTATATAAAGCACTCCATTCTGTGTTTTCTTTTAATCTTTCTTTCGTTAGTCGTGTTTTCTGTCAATGAAATTAATCAAGAGAATATAGTATGATTTGTATAGTACTGGAAAAAAATAATTTCAAGATATAAAAGAAACGTTTATGAAAATTCAGTGTAATCTGGTAGTTACCGCTATTCTGAATACCTATCTTTTATCTTCTGAAACTTTAAGCAGAGTATTCAATTTTCACCTAATAATAATAAGAATACTTAAATAGCAATTTTTAGAAACCCATGAGTTCAAGAATTGACTATAAATTTCTTCCGAATATTACGGGCAGCAAACGGACACTTCTGTTTTAGGAACTTTTTTCCAGAAACCTGAGAAATTTATTATTTTCTGATATTTATAAAAAGTTCTTTCAAAAATAATTTTTGAAGATTAGAAAAATGTTTCTTGAGTCGTGAGTAAGTACGATGTTACATTGAATTTTCTTAAAAATTTGTTCTCTTTTAAGGGTGTTTTCTGCATTATTTTACTGCAAAGGTAATTCATTGGCGAGAAGCATTTCATTCACTTTCTTTCTGAGTAGTTATAATAAGCTCACAGCAAAGTGATTTTCATATATATTGAAGATACGTCGTTACAAGGCTTAAATTTTCAATATTAATTAATTAATTAATTTTTTAGTAGAAAGAGTACACGTTTATTTTTATCCTTAGAAGAATTAGGAAAGAGAAAAATCCCCACTCACTTTTTATATGGAAGAAAAATCGCATTCGCATTTCATTCTTAAAGAAATAAAGAAAAAATAAAATAAAATAAAATAAATACATAAAATAAAAATATTTTCTGGTTCCACAGAGGAAAGAAACGAAAGAGAAATTTAAACTCTCCTTATTTAACATTTCTTCTTTTTATTACGCTTTTTGACGAGTTTTTCTAAACCAAAAACTCTGTTTACATTTACTTAAAATTCGTAAATATGATACATTTGAAAGAACCCACGTAAAAAACTTTTGATAGGAAGTTAGAAATCAAATACTTGTGAATATAAACTTAAATCTTAAGAAATAAACTTACTTTTTTTGTTAAAAAGAAATAGATTTTCTTTTTTATGGACTTTCATACGAATAACATGTAATACAAAAGCTAGACTTGTTAAAGAAAAAAAAAAAACAGAAATATAATTTTAAGACGACTGAGTGCTTTTCGATAATTCATAAACATGAAAATGTCACTGTTTTTTACAGAGGTCGGAAAAGCTACAAGCTACAGGAGCTACAGGAAAGTAGTTATAGTTGTAGTTCGCTAGAATAAAAATTCTAGCGAACTACAACTATAATTACTTTATGGAAAATTTAGTTAACTACAACTACAACTACTTGTTTTAAAAAGTAGCGACCATAAACTACTTTTCAAAAGTAATCACTACTTCGCTACTTTGAGATTTCGTCAAAGGGTTCAAATTACACTAGAAATTGAAGACAGGAATTAAATAATAAAGCTACACCTTGTTATCCCGCGTCTGCCGGGAGATAATTAAATAAATGCGACACAACCGAGAGCATTAAAAAATTAAGGAAGATAACATACAAGAAAATGTTTTGTGCTTGTCTCCAAAATGTTAGCAAAGTTGAGAAAGTCATTATTATCTAGAAAAAAAAAACTCTAAATGCGAACAATAAATACATCTGTAAATAAAGCAATTCCGACTATTAAGAAACCCGGCGTTCAAACATGAAGAACTAATAATGAGTAAATACACAAGTTTTGCCAACAAGAAAATCAATTACTTTGGTGGTTTAATACTTCTTTTTAGCAGCAAGGGTCAATGGGAAGAACCTATGACTTCATGCGATGCGTTGCTCTGTACTGCAGCTGAGATTTATCGCTGAGATTCGCAAATTGTTGACTATAACAAATTTCGCACAAAAGAAGTAAGCTTCGACCACGTGATTTGTAGAATGACTCGTTTTTACCCCCCTGAAGTAGCGTTAAAAGTAGCGTCGGTTCTCACTACAAACTACTGATTTTTTGTATCGCGCCACTCGCTACACTACACTGTCCCAAATATAGCGCTCTACACTGCAAACTACTGTAAAATGTAACGACTACTGTCGCTACTGACACTACTGTAGTTTCGCTACTTGTAGTGTGCTATTTCCGACCCCCCCCCCTGGTTGTTTATGTGTATATATATATATACCCATATTTTGCACTTCCTAATTAATATGTCACTATAATTTTTTTTGCCATATGTAAGACACATCATAAAAATAATTTTGGCATAAATAAAAATGTATTCTATATAAGAAAAATATTTTTAAAAGTTATTTAAATTGTAAAGTTCTTTTGTACGGAAAAATATACTAATGCCTAGGTCTGGGCATGCAATTTCAGTTGAAAAGGTACTCGCCAGACTAAAATTTTTGCTCGCCACTATTTTACATTCATTCAGACAGTAATGTCGGCCACCACACCTGCCCAGAAAATGAACTATTTATGACAAATTGAATTGAAAATGACCATTGTTAGAAGGAGCTGTCTGTTAAATCCAGAATATTTTACATACATGATAAACATGAACAATTTTTAAAATGTTAAAAATTGGGGAGCAGCTGAGCTTAGGTGGCGAAACCTGATTCACTTTGCGCAGGAGTGAAGAGTGATCAGATTCAGCCTCGGAAACGAAAAAAGCAGCGAGCGGTGCGAAAGCGAGGGAACGAATGTAGACGGGGGAAGTTCGTACCTCTGTATGAGAGAAATGGAAGTGAGTGACGCCGCATTTTTTTCTTCTTTTGGAAGATAAATGCCGTCGCTTGATTTTAAAACACTTCCGCATGTCACTAGATTGAGGCACGATATTCTGACCGTATACAGTTTAATTTGAAGCCCAAGATTTCAAAAGACGAAACTTACTCGCCAACCTTAAATATTTACTCGCCAAAGGTGAACTGACGAGCGGAAATTTCGTGCCCTGGCCTAGGTATACTTTTCAAGAAAACTGCAAGTTCACTTACCTTGAAATATATCAAAAACATACAAAACACAATGCTTGAGATGGTGAATTAATTAATTTGTTGATCTTTTTCAATTATATATATATTTTAATTAATATGGAATTCAATTATTTAAAAATGGCGTTTTTATCGCACATATTTAGATATTCATAAAAATATTTATCATAAAATACTAAAATGTTCAATTCACTAGGGGCTGTTTAACAGTTTACAACACGATGTAAAATTTTAATCTTATGACTTAAATAGAATTTTTACAAAATGTACTTAAACATGAAAAAAATTTTGAGAAAAGTTGAAAATACTTTCAACAAAAAAATTTCTTATATATATATATATATATATATATATATATATATATATATATATGCATAATAATTAAAAAATAGATTTTTTGAAGGTTATTAACGATCTAGTTCCATAAAATGAATTATTTAAAATTATGTATAAATAAATTGTTTGCAGATCCGTTGGTTGGCTTTTATAAGATTTATAAATTTTAAAATAGTAATGTGTAGTGCCTGAGATAGCGTTTTAACAACACACATTTCTTGATTCGTTAAATTAAACGCGTATTTGATGCTAAGGAATTCTGTTAATTTGTGTGAATGGAAAAATGCTTTCAGATGCATCTGCATATGTTTTTCTACAAATTTAAGATACTACTTATATATGGATTCATTCAAATTTAACATTTTTCTCTGCGATAAACGGCAAAATTAACAGCGTTCTATTTTATTCATAGAACGATTCACGCGACATCAACTATCACAGCACTCCCGATAGAGAAATGGGAGTATATAGAAACCCTAAATATATTTTGTAAATTTTTTGATTTCCATAGCTGCAGATTTGAATGATTTATTTCTTATGAAATGAAGCTTTCAAAATAAAATAAAAAAATTACATTTCACATTATATTTTTATTGCTGTGCTGACCTAGAGAAAAAGTCTTTGTTCTATCTGTTATTTTAACCCATTCCCTGCTGATGATGCGAAATGCATTGTTTTTTTTTCCTCATGAGGAAAACAAAAAGTGCTAGGGGGGGGATCAACAACGTTATTTTTCTTGGAAACTAGAATGTTCGTTTTAACTAATTAAATATTTTGGTTGCCAGACGCAATTTTTTGTATTAAAAAATTGTTTTAGATTCTCGGGGAAAAAAATGCAACGTGTCTATATATATTAAGTGCTTTGAAATATGTCACAAACAATTAAAATTTAAATTTCACAATTTTTTTAACTATACAAAGAATTATTGTAACTCATATGTTTTAAGATAGAAAAAATCTTTCTGTATTACCACAAACGAATTTTGATATGCTAAAAAGTAAAATAGTCGTTACAGAATTACCAACATGTTTCAACAGCATCTATTGATATCAATGGATATACTTATGAATTGCATCTCTATTTTTATTATTCAACTTCTGAAAGAGTTCATGCGATAATTAAAGTAATTCAAAAGGTATGGAATCATTGCAAATGGTTCCTTTATGCTAGATAATTTCAGTAGTTTTACGGATAAACAAAGGAAAATAAAATCTAGAGGGGTTAATCATTCTGTATACGTTAAAATTGATTTGCATATATATATGTATATATATTTAGATTTCAATTTAGCTAATGCAATAGTTTTTCTATGACATACAATATCTGCTAGGTTCTCTTGCTTGCGGCTGTTTCCTATGCAACAACTAGTATTAGTTTTTTAACATATTTATTAGTGTCTTGTGACTAAATTTATAACTTTATCAAATCCATATTCTGATGTTTTTATGACTGAATTTATAATCTACTAAACAGACAGAAATTCTCGATTTGTGTTAAAATGCTACGTGATAGAAATTTTTGTGTATTTTTCCCGGAATACGCATAAAAAATACATAAGAAATATCCTACATTTCAAAGTAAAAAAAAAAATTATTGAAGACATGTGTTATTCTTCTATTTCTAATCTAAAAGTAAATATGTTAACATGTTAACAATTGCTTCTTAGTCCCAACGGGGATTAAAAGACCCACTTTAAAAAACACTTTAAAAACGAATTAAAATGACACATATTTTATAATTTGAAAAATGATATTATTTATCAGGCTTTAAAATATATATGAAACTTGGCTTATTGTGTCATGTGCCGCCATCCGAAAAATATGCAAGAACTATTCCATTTCTTCCAGTCAAAGGACCAGTCCTCCCCCAAACCTCTATCCCACATCACTTTTTTTTATATCGTCCATCCAGTTCTTTCGTGGTCTCCATCGTTTCCCTTTTTTATTTCTTCTATAATTAAATGCGATTTGGAATAGTCTCTGATCACTCATTCTATTAACATGACCATAACAGATCAATTGCTTCCTTTTAAGATCACTTAATATGGCTCCCTTTATTTTTATCATTTCTTTGATTCTTTCATTTCTTATTATTTCTATTCTTGATAATCTTGCATGATCTTCTTAGGGCATCCATTTCAACTGCCGCTAGTTCCTTTCTTTCTTTCTCCATCCCTCTGCTCCATATAACAATATTAAAAAATATATTCAATGGACTTACCTATTCAAGTTGAGGTGTTTTGCAGCAAAAACTTATTATTACACATCACACAACAAGATGAAAGCAAAAATGATAAACATAAGTGATAAAAAATTAATCAAAAACTTTTTTATGCACAGAACTACTAATTTTATCTATCGATGATAGAGTGAAGTAGTTAACATTGATCCTGAAGCATTCTATTGTTAATGGATAAATCCAATATGTTTTATAACAATATGAATCAACCGGTACTTTAAAGTACTGTTGGAGCATAAATGGTTAAAGTATCTCTTTAATCATTGTTTACATCGGAAACACCTGACACATTTTTAGACATAACTAGGGTAATTCTGTAAATTTTGTTTGTGCGGTTTGTTTTAAAGTGTGCAGAATATATGGATTTTTCATAGATTATTTTTTCGCAAAAATCGTATACATACATTTTAATTTTTAAAGTCTCCTGCTCTTTTAGTCACGTACGATAACAATCACTTTTACGCTGGAACGGAGTCAAGCTGAAATAATTTGTGGAGAAGAAATTCCATTCAGTTCTAATTTAATCCAAAGTGCCACGAAATCTGTCAGATTTGTTTTCTGGATGGTGAACTGTAAGCTATCAACAGAATCCATATCGCAAGATTATGGTAAATATGGCTGTTAGAAATATAGAGAAATGTTATTTATTCTCTGCTTTTAGAGTAATCTAAACTGAAAATATACTATATTAATAAAACAATATTGGTTTTCGGTTATATTGTGGTCCAATACTGAGCTCATACTGCATTCATATTTCCGATTAAATATCAATAATTATTAAACATTGGCATTTCATTCGAAATATTTGGAATGAAATGCAAATATTTCAGAAATATTGACTTTGCGTAGGATACGTTAGCATTTAAATGCCGAAATATTTGTTTATAATATTGACGCTTGGAAAAATATAAACATGACCAATGGTGAGCAACATTTCATGTTAGTAATTGCCAATATTGTCCAAGATATAGCCATATTTGGTAATATATAGCCTGAAAAAGCAATATTGTCTGAAAATTGTGTCATTACTATGGCATGAAATTGCATCTCTTGCCAAACTGCGCTGGCATGGTCTTTATCGCATAGACGTTCAAAGTATTTCTTTGTGCTTAGAACGCATGTCATTTTAAAATTTTATTTCCTGATTGATATCAGAAAAAAGTATAATTATCTGTGACAGAACAGTAATTTAAAATTTCGATTAAACATTGCATATAGAAAATTTGTTTATTTAATAATAATGGGTATTATAATTCATATATAGTTTGGCGTGTGTGTAGGATTTTTAATTTTTATTTTTTAGGGAGTTTGATTTAAAATTTAAAATTACTCGTTTCTACGCAATAGTGGAACAAATTTAGCTGTTTTAATTTCACTTTGATATTAAGAGATGTCGATAAAACAGCAATTTAAAAATGTTATGTATACATAAATGTCATGAATTCTCAAACAGAATATGCAGAAATAACTTTTAAAAATGTATATTATTTTTTTTTTATTGGATATTAGTGGCTTAGTTTGTGTAATATTGGGAGGAGGGGATGAACAATATACATATACACTGTAAAAAATTACTGAAAAGTTCCTGATATAAACGAATCATTTATGTAAATTCGGTGTAACTTCGTATTTACCCAAGATTCAGAAATGTTTAGCGAATCAATCAAAAATAATTAAAATATTAATAAATAAATTTTATTACTAAATTACCAGAAACTTCCTTTTCAAAAATTGCGGCAGCAAAGGCATCCTTTTACTTCAGAAACGGGTAAATTTATTATTATTATTGTTTTCTGTGGCTTATGATTGTCCTTACTAAAATTATTTCAGAAGATAACGGATAGGTTTTCAGAATCTTGTGTAACTACGAGGTTGCATTGCATTTTCGTAAATATTTTAGTTATATGAAGGAAATTTTTTACAGTGTAGAGCATAATAAGATTCTAAAATTAAAGAAAATTTAACAGGAGTCAGTTTCACCTGCAATGTGAAAAAAAAAAGTTGGTGTTTGAGACAAGAATTCGGTGGTTTTCTTCTCTGATGTTTTATTTTACATGTTTTCGCTATGTGAAATCATGCTGACTTGAATCCATTTATAAACAAGCACTACACCAAATAAATAAATAAATAAATAGAAATATATAAATGAATAACTGAATAAATGAATAAATAAGAACAAGAACAAGAATAAATAAATAAATAAATAAACTGTGCATTTGAGCGAGATGTATTATCACCTAAAATGAATTAAAAAATTGTTTATTTTGTAAATATATATATATTATAATAATAATAATGTAAATATATATACAATATATAATATATATATATATTACAAAAAAAATTACTTTTTTGTCAGACAAACACAATAAAACTAGTTTTGTTCCACATTGCTGTGTTTTTTCGGTGCAGGTTTACCAACAAAATAGATGGTTAGATAAAAAAAACCTTTTTTTTATAAGGCGAGTTTTGAAACTCACATACATATATTATTCTTTTTACGAACTTCCTATAAAAATGCAATTTGTTGGTGAAAAAACAATTTTATTCTGTTTTTTCAGATAATATATTTATTTATTTATTTATTTGTCATTTACCGTTTTTTTTTGTGTGTGCATAGTTTTGTAATGCTCTGCATTTATTAATAACATTTGCCATATCTTTAAGATGACAAAATTACAGAAGGAATAAAAATAGAAACTGATTCTTTAAAAGCATTAAAAGAGAAAAATATAATGTGTTGTATAATAGAGTATGTTCACGTGCAACTGTTGAATTATGTCAAAATATTTGTTGAAGAAAGTAGAAGTGGTGTAGTAAAGAGTTAAATAATTTCATTACTTTTTCCCGTGTCTTGGTATTAATTAAGATATTCGCGACCACTAATTCGGGCCTTTTGGATACATGGGACTCCATCTACGGGCGTTATTTTTTTCTATTTCATATGTTACATTATTTCCTCAAAATACACAATACACACAATATTCGTATTTATATAATCTGTGTGCTTTGCCGACAAATATATCGATTAGAAACAGTATCCTTATTATATATATACATGTATGCTATACACACGAATACGGAATTTTTCTTTATTAATTAAAGAAAACATGAAAGTGTAACGCCCATAGCTGGAGCTTATTGTTCAAAAGACGAAAACAAGCTGTCACGAATATGTTAACGAAAGCGTTGTCGGTCGCGAATTTTTTAATGAATGTATGAATTTAATAATATTTTCTTTTAAACAGCTTATGGATATTTTTTTGCAGTTTTTTCAAAATATTTTTTTAAATAAATAGCAATGACACAGAAAATGCTTACAAAATTTCTTTACTGTTTTTTGTGTCTGATTTAAACTAATATTTTCTTCCTAGACGCATAAAAAGAAAAAAAATAGCAATTTATGAAATCCATTAGTTGTTACAAAATATTTGTTGAATAAAGTAGTCATGCAGAAAATCTTTAAACAGTGGTTCTGGGTCCACTCAGTCTAGTGGATAGCATGCTGGCCACATAATGAGAAGCTTAGGCCGACATCCGCAGGTTCGATTACAACACGGTCTGGGAGGGATGAGTGTGTAATGTTTTTAGGCTTTTCCTTGAACGAGAACGATAAATCGAGTCACTTTCCCTCAAAACTTTTCTCTGAAGGTATCACTCATATGAGGGGGCTAGAATGACAGTGGAGTAAATCAATATTTAATAATTTGAGAAAGGAAGGGTTTTGTGAAACTTGTCGTATTGCCGTTGCATTAAGTGGTCCAACTTGTTTTGCCCTCTAGCGACTCCCTAAGTGAACTATGACTTATTTGGCTGTCACACTGAACATAAATTAATATACGTTCAGTGAAACTATGGTTATCTAGATTTTTCAAATTTTTGACTAACTCCACTGTCATTCTAATCCTCCCATATAGCAATATGGCCAAAAACTGATTAACAAATTCCCTTCCTTACTTTACTCTATCTTCTGATTTCAAATAATTCATTCTTTCTAGATATATATTTTTAATTATTTAAATACCACCAATATGAAATTCTTTACTTTTACAAAATATTTGTTGAAGAAAGTAAAAGCAATATGGCAAAGGGATTAATAATTCCTTTATTTTTTCTTGTGCCTGGTTTCAACTAATTTATTATTTTATAAAAAAATATTCTTTCACTTAATTCTTTAGTTTTTACATAATATTTGTTGAAGAACGTAAATGCAACAAAGTACTCAAATAAAATCTTTATCCTTTCTTGTTTCTGTTCAAATATTTTGTTTTTCTTTCTAGGTATATTTTTCATTTATTTAGTACTTATATGAAATTGTTTAGTTTATACAAAATATTTGTTGAAGAAATCTTTCGTGTTTTCGTTACGCAATCGTTATTTGTAAATTTTAAGCTCAAGTAAACTTAATTTTTTTTATCGAACTTATAACTAATACTACTTTAAGCTTTAGAAAGAACGCTGCCTCAGGAATCTTGTGAAGGACACTTATCAGCTGAATCTGCTAGGTAAGTAACTTTATATTTTTCCACTTTTTTTCTATCTTATTAATTTTTTTATACTTTTGTGTCTGTGCTTTTAATAGTTAGTCGCTCCTATTTTTTATTTGCATAAGTGTAGTTCATTCTTGACACCTTTGAAAATTCAAAACAAAAGAGAACTATCGATATTGGATATTTTCTTTTTGAAACCATTTGAATATTTTATTAATTTTAAACAATTTATTGAATATTTTATTATTTTACACTAACAGATTTTTTAATTTTGCTCAAAAATCAGAATAATATTTGATTAATTTCAATAGATAACTCTATTTAATTCCATAGATAAATTTGAGTTAAAGAAAAAAAAGGCCAAAAAATTGCTACTCTGTTACCAATAAAGCAAATTAAAACCAAAAATTTGCAAAAAATAAAATTGATTTTAGGTAATTGGTTTCGTGAGTTGTACCAATCTTTCTGCAAACCAGTGGCATAATTTTATATTTTATAGTTGGAAGATTTTTTTTTTTTCATTTGATATCTCATAAAAACCGAAAAAAATGTTACTCTGCTACCAATAAAGCAAATTAAAATAAAAAATTTGCAAACAATAAAATTAATTTTAGGTAATTGGTTTCGTGAGTTGTACCAACCTTTCTGCAAATCAGTGGCATAAATTTTATATTTTACAGTTGGAAGATCTTTTTTTTTTCATTTGATATTTCATAAAGGCCAAAAAATTGCTACTCTGTCACCAATAAAGTAAATTAAAACCAAACATTTTTAAAAAATAAAATTGATTTTAGATAATTAGTTTAGTTAGTTGTACCAATCTTTCTGCAAACCAGCGGCATAAATTTCATATTTTATAGTTGGAAGATTTGTTTTTCATTTGATATCTCATAAAGGACAAAAAAATGCTACTCTGTCACCAATAAAGTAAATTAAAACGCAAAAAATAAAATTGATTTTAGATAATTGGTTTCGTGAGTTGTCCAATCTTTCTGCAAACCAACGGCATAAATTTTATATTTTATAGTTAGAATTTTTTTTTTCATTTGATATCTATTTCGAATAGGCTTCTAAAAAATTATACTCTACCTGCATTTGCTGTCTAGTGTCCGTCATATAACATTTTAATGTCACACATTCTACGGGGAAATCCAAAAGTCCCATTAAATTTTGAGTAATTTGTAATGATGGCAGGTATGGATCTAATGTGAACAGAATGAAACAAAAGGCAAGACATCACTGACACGCATTTTAATCTTACTTGAAAAATCAAAATATTCGGTCACTTTGAATGGATAAATAAAATTTTACAGACGCAGATTTGTTGATTAAAATAATACATTGCGATTAGTTTAGAAGAATCAAAAGTAAAAATTCGAAAACTAATCCTAATGTAGAGCTTATTGAAAAACTGAAAAATTCATTCAAAATATCAGAAAATGCAGTAATTTAAATTTATAATTTTATTTGTAAAGTTAAAAATGTGTCAGCGAACAATGAACAAAATATTTTGACCTTTACCAATTATTATATATTAAAAAAAACATTCAAATATTATTTTTTTGTACATCGAAAAATGTTTTAATTATTATTATTATTTTATGAAAAATAAGAATTTTAAGAGTAATTGCAAAAGATGACAAATATACACAAAAATACTGATGAACAAAACCTTACGACTAGTTTATAAAAAGCTACATATACATTTAAAAATAATTTATGTTCTGAATTAAAGCAATCTAGAATCTTATTGAGGATGCAACAAATACTGCCGATTTTTAAATACAAATGCAATTATGAAAAACAAAATTGGCCTGAATCCAATCATAATACATTAAATGCTTCCAAATCATTTAAAAAATCATTCAATTTTCTGAATCAAATTACGTTCCATACTTAAACGAAAAAAAATATTTAAACTTTTAAAGACTTTTTAACGAACTTTTAAATCAACTTTTAGAAATTTGATAAATATCATATGATTTCTCTTAAAAGTTATTAAACATTTCGTTAACGATATTTTTAAAGAATATTTTTAAACGACCATGAACTCTTTTGATGAACACAAAGTTAGGAAGCTTTATGAGAATAAGCAATCGGAAGCTTTGAGACAATAAGCAATCGGAAGGCTTTATGACAATAAGCAATCGGAAGGCTTGGTGATGCCACAATCATACTGTTAATTATTCATCATGTGGAAGTACAGCTACAACACAGTTTCCAAATTAAAAAGCATCATTTTATTTTATTCAAAATATAAGTTTAGAGATGGTGACCAGAAAAGGTGATAACAAAACACACTACATATGACTTAAATGCCCTATTGCTATAATTTTAATTATTTTGAAAACTAAAATCTCAAATTTTATACAATACTTTAAAGTTAATTTAAGACATGTTGCTAGCTCACTTTAACTCAAATTGGGCTTATTGAACTGCTAAAATATCCTATAATTATGCCAGATTGGAAATAGACTAAATCTAGTCACAGAAAACCGAACAACATTTGGAGAAACTTCCGTCTAAAGGGTAAAGAAAGTGAGGATTTAGTCCAGATTTAGTCCAAAGTACAGAATAAAAGCACACTGATTCTTGTCTACTAGTTGTAAATGTTATCTTTAACCTAAAACAGCATTTTCATACACTGACATCGCTTTTATAGTGTTTTCTTTACCGGCACATTCACTTCGGTACTAGAAACTTAGAGAACAATTAAGGATAGAACAGCTTTTACGAATTTAACGTTAGTTTATGGACTCATTAGTACGAAACAATCGTATTATACGAACTTTTTCTCACAGTTTTATGTAATTAAATGTGCAGAAAATGCATGAATGGCAAATACAGTCTCAAGACATTCTAAATTATATTTTTAAAAAGAAACTAAATACAAATGCAATAATTGACTAAACGTTTTCACATTTAAAACTTTCTACATATGCATAGTCGATTTTATATAAATTAAACATGTATGATTTGATTCTTCGATACATCAACACAGTTTTGCATTTCTTCAATGAAAATTGATGTTTTAATAGTAGTAGCTCGGATTTTCCTTTATTGGCAAAACCTTTTTTTTAAACTTTTAGTGCTTCGAAAACCCAAAGTTTGATTGAAACTTTCTTACATGAAATTTCTTATAGCAATTTTCACACTGGATACAATTTTTAATTATATACAAAGCTTATCCAACCTATTCTAGCCGATAAGTTAATGCAATAACTGTTGAGCTTAATATTAATGTACTTTCACACTTTTTAAGCAATATATCGTAATTTTATCACACTTTACGCCGAAAAACATTGCATATAAATATGCAGAAAATCTCACCAAACGTTAAAAAAATATTTTTAAACCAAATTTTAAATCAAGATTTTCATATCTCTATAATTTGAATATTTGTGAGAACTTTTAAAGAATTCTATCTACAGATTTGTACGTAAATTTACCTTTTAATCAAAATTTTGTTTTTTACGATGCAAAATCAAATATTGTTGTTTGAGATTGCAATAAATTTTGCTGATTTAAACACTTAGAAGCTTCTGTAGGTAAATTTTATGAAAAAAGAATTGAAAAGGAGGAATTTTATATAAAATTATATTTTTATTTCTTTATGCTGAGAGATTTTTGGAAACACGATTTGAGGCTTTTTTTTTATCAGCTATATACACACTTTTGCCTAGGAGCATTCAACATTTCAAAAAATACAACAATGTACTTGTCTATCTAGCGATATTCGAATTGCTTAAGTCAGTCAGAAGCATTTTATTTTAAAAGCTTCAATCTGGATTTACAATGCTAAAGAACCAGTATAAACTGGGCTTTTGCTAGAAAGACATTTGCTTGCCTTAAGCCATTTCCTAATACTTTGAGAAATTCTCAAAATGTTTTTGCTCTTAGACGTATTTTTAAAGCACTTTAAAAGCAATGAAATGATTTTTTAAACTTCATTTGAAATAATATATTTAAATAATTCTTCAATTATTCTGTTGAAAAAGCTTTGTGTTTATTTATTTTAAAAGTCTAAAGCTCTATCTGATATTTTTGTAGAAGCATGATGCATGTTTATCTTATGGAAATTTCTTCTAATGAGTTTACTATTTGCCAGATGAAATTCATTCATAGGTTTGACAGATTATTTACACTGATACTTTATAGAAGTATGATATAAGTTTACTTTACGGAAAATATTTTATTCTAATAAGATTATCATTATTAAATTAAAAAATTGGCTCATACATAGATTTGACAGACAAATTTATAATATTGAAACGTGATATGTAAGGTGCGTACATTCCTTAGAACTACCAAGGTGCATAGCACCAGTATGTCAGATTAAAAGAATTTCTATTTAATATTTAAACCACCGAATTTGTAATCACTTTATTTAATCGCGAAGTTGTAATATTTTTTTTTGCGATTAAAGAAATTGAAAACTTATATTCAGAAGTAGACCTGTACGCACCATGTATATGTTTATCCCGCAAGATTTTTTTTTTTAAGTTTATTATTTGTCAGCTGAAAAAAAAAAATAAAACTCATACAAAGATTTGGCAGACTATTGGCAGTTATAGTTTATAAAAATAGATGTTTACATTAAAGTAAAATAATTATTTCTAATCGTTTAACCTTTTGATTACGGGCTAGTAGTGGCGACTTTTTTAAAATTTATTTGTACAACAATTTACAAAAATATTTCTTTTTGGTATATTTCTCTTGAAAACATCCTAGTGTAAGTGTATCGCAGAGATTGATTGTCAAAAATTGGTGCGAATAAAATCAAGAAATAATCGTTGGGACGAGATCTGTCCCAGCCCCATAATCAAAGGATTAATAATCAGCTGAAAATTAAAAAATATATAAAATTCATGCATAGATTCGACAGATTATTTATAATTAAGATAACCACTTCAAAAAACAACAAATTAAGGAATTCATTTAAATTGTCCAGTTGTTTAAATATTTTTATACTTTTATTACAATTGCTATAGATAAGTTTATGATAATATTTAAAGATATGTAGAGAAAAAATCCAATATGCAGAAAGTGAAAATTATTACAAGAACAATTGGAAACTTATATAGTGCGACACTTTTTAAAGGGCAATATCCCACTAATATAAGTAAAATGTATTTGATTTCTGTTTGAGTTAATAGCCAGGAGCTTATTTAATTAACTCAAATTGCCCAATCAATTACCTAATTAAATTTAAAGAAAATCGAAAAACAAAATGAACAAATATTGAGTACCTGAACATCATATGTGCAAAATTCATTAATAGTGAGCATTATTAAAATACAAAAACATGTTTAATAAGGAATTTTTAAACAAAAAGAGAAACTGCAGTAAAACATACCCCAGTATCAGCATTTTAGCTTTCAAAAACCACGTATATAACAATTGCATTGACGTTAAAATAATAAAACTATTTTTACAAATTTAAATATAATTAATATACACCTATTAATAATATTTATAATATTCAAAACAATATCCAATATATATATATATATATAACGACAGAAAAGGTGAGTTCAGAATAAGAAAATTATAATGAAGTAGAAGGAATTTAAAATTTTGAATCTTGGACACAAATTCAAAAGAATCAGTTAAATATTAATTTAAGAAAAAATGTAATACATTTATTATCAAAATTTTAATAATAGCATGTAATATTATGATGCTAGGGTATAGCTATACCACGTATATATTGTTTTATATAGTAAATTACAATTGGCATTTTTTATATGCACATTTAGTTTTAATAGGATTAAAAAAAATATTTTAAGACATTTTTACATAAAAGGCTACAAAATTGAAACTAGCCGAAATGAATTTACTTTTCACAAATAATTTTAAAATTGGATTGAAAATGTTTAAGTTTTAAGTAGGTAATTAATATATTTTATGTACCTTATGTAAGCAAACCAGTGAATAATATGATGGTTTTAGAATAAAAGTTAACCCCCTTGGTGGAATCAGGTATGTAATTATTCATATTGGATGCATAGATGATTTGCATTCTGTTTGCATGAACCGAGTTTAAATTAATTCTCAGTAAGTCGTATTATTCTCTCTCTCCCTAGAAGCATCGGAGAAAGGTAGGGAATTCTTTTTCTATATTTCAATAGTGGCAGTAAAAAAATTTTGATTTTGAAACATTAATACTTATTTATACTTATAAGTTTTCTGTTTATAAAATTTCAGCATATATTTATATATAACTTAGTCCACTTTTTACTATTTTTAAGAGTGGCCATAGAAAATTTAATTTTGAAACATCAATCTATTTTACTCCTATTACTTTCCTATTTTCCAAATCCCAGTAATAATTTATATATATTGTAGTCCACTTTTTGTTTCAATAGTGGCAATAAAAAAAGTTTAAATTTGAGACAAAACATAATTTTGATACATATTTATACTTATTATTTTTCTCGTTTCCAAATTACAGGATACATTTCTTTCTGTTCTAGTTTACCCTTTCTCAGCAAAAATTAATATATAAATAAAAATGATAAACTTATGAAATATATCATTCTATATCATTATAATCAATGGTCATGCAAGTGGAATGTAAATACATGAATATTTCAACTATTTCTACTGACATAAAATTAAAAGTTATCTTATTAATTTTTTGGATTTAAAAAAAATTATACTCCATTTTTCGTTAAATTATATATACACTTTTGTAGAAAAGGGTCGAATCCAAAACAATAATATTTGGTCTATGTCCTATAAAGTAGCTTTAGATATAATAGAAAAAATGCCAATGAATAAAGTACTCTTTATTCTAATAATCAGTCTTATTTGATATAATCAGCATCTTTGTTCACCTATCATTTCACAACAGTCATAGTTTTAACGGAAAATAAAGGAATGTCCACTGTTTAATAAATTAAGTAAGGAAATGTATTTCACTAATTCCATAGTGATTAAAAAATCTAGAGAAAAAAAACAGATTAATCAAGCTTTTTCTCAAAATGTAAAAATATGACCTTTTTTAAAAATACGATACAAGTATAAATATGCTGTATTTTATGCTTTAGCAGGAGAATGAATATTTATTTTTATTTTTATGTAGTTTATAATTTTACATTAAAAAAAGGTATTCGAAAAAGAATATTTCTGGACTATTATGGCACCAATTCTTAACGACGAAATAGAAAATGTATTAATTAAATTTTAAGTTCTAAAACAATTTTTTTTTCATTTCATTTTACATATTTTTCTTTAATGGATATGATCCTTTTTAAAAATAAGATGCAAGTATAAATATGCTGTTTATATTATAAATATGCTGTATATATGCTTATAATAATTCATAATTTGTATTAGTTCTACAATGAGTAAAAGGTTATTCGACAGTAAGTGTTTCTGGAGAATACTCAAAATATTGAGAATAAATGCTTAAAAATCATAAACATAAACAAATTTAAACTGTTAACGCAAGGTTGCGTAAAATTCTCACATTAGAGAACAAAGAAGAAAAAAAAGAAAAAAAAACTGTAACAGGAATTTTCGAGTGCTTTTTTTAATGGAAGTGTATCTTAATTTAAATATTTTTATATTTTACTGAGCAACAAAAACATTGCTAATAGAAAATAAATTGAATTAAATTTATTTTTCAGATTCTATGCCATTCTGAATCGAGGTTTGAGAAGTAGCTCAAAGGCAGTCGGGTGGTAAGTTTGATGCTCGCCGATGTATATACATGTAAAATTTCTCCATATATGATGTATTGTACATACTTTTTTACGATAAATTATTTTACTTTCTTGAGCAGTTTAGTTAATCGTGACAAGTGTACATTTTACTTCTTTCTTCTGACACTTAATAAAGCAGAAAATGCTACTTCAACAATCATTAGACAAGTTTATGTTTAATATGTTAACACAATCTTTTGTCATTTATTTTCAAGTGTTATAATTATGTAGGAATGTATTCGCGTGTTTAATATTATACTATTAATATAACATTATAGTTATACCAAATATTATAAAAACTAATTTCTAATTTAAGATATCTGCACATGTTTGGACGCTTTTTGTAACTTAAAAAATTATTCTTGAAACTACCTTTTCAAATTAGAAGTATAATATGACAAAATGAAAACCTCATGGGGTGGGAAAGACATGCTCTTTGAAAAAGAAAATTTATAACAAAAAATTGGCAAATATGGAAAAAAAAACAACAATTGTGCTAAACATTATTTACGAAAAAAATTATATATTTAAAGATACTAAACTGAAAAATAATAATTTTATTAATATTGTCCAAGCAAAATTAATGGTAATAGTTAGGCCATAATATTTGAGCCAATATTGCATTTTTAGGAAATATGTTCAATGAAATACTAATATTGGTTAAATATTGTCTTTTCATTAGAAATATTTGCAATCAAATGCCACTATTACAGAAATAGTGGCAACAAAATTACGAAATATTTTTTGAAAATAAAAGTTACAATATTAGTAAAATATAAAACCCTAATATTGGGGCAATATTTCATTCCAATACAAACAATATTGGAAATATATATAGCCAATAAATATCGAATATTTTCCAAGATATAGTCAATACCAACAATATTGGTCCAATAATTTTTTGCTACTATGGTCCTCTATTTACGTGACAAACATCAGAACACAAATATTTGCTTGCAGAAAGAAAAATTCAAAATTCAACATTTTAGATACAAGCACTAGAAAATCAAAAGTTATTAATTTATATTAATCAGCACTGTACATTCACATTAGTATTAATTGTACAACATTCATGAGAAATTTTAGTTGATTATTTGCATAAATATTTCATTACGATGTTTTACTATGACTTAATCTTAAAAAAAAAAAATAAGAAAACAATAATACATATTTGATAAACAATGTTAAATGCACTAACAGTTAATTTTGAAGCAACTGTAAATTTGCAGAAGGTTGGTTGGTTGGTTGTATAGGGTTTTATGGCGCAAGGTCCCATTGGGGACAAGCTGTGCCAAGTAAATTTGCAGAAGAAAAAAAAACGAACCGTTTTAAATGGTAGAAGAATAAATTTCATTATCACGGTAAAATTGAAAAATCGATAATATCACTGAAAATGACATATTAAATGATCCTGAATTTCGATTAGTAGTATTAATTACATGCTTTTTATTAAAGCTATCTCATCCATTCAAACATAAACTTTATTTTATGTTTCAAAGGATGGAATTTTGCAATCGATTTTTACTTCACGTTCTAATGTTCTAGAGTTCTGAAATTTTGTATAGTTGGGCGTTCTTGATGACAATACATTATTTTAATTTTTTAGAACTTAATTATTACGTAATAGATTAATTTGAATTAAATGTTGCTTATATGTTGAAAATATTTTCGAACATTTTATATAGGGTTACAGATATCAAACGAGCAGGTATAAAACTGAAAGTAGAGCATTAGGCATTTAACTTTAACGGCCCATTAAAAAAGGAAAAAAAAAAAAAAAAAAAAAAAAAAAAGAAAAAAAAATAAAAACCCCTCTCGAACAGGGATTTGAATGCGAATCCCTGTTCATGATGAATTTTTAAAATCTCTGTAAAGTTTGGGGCTTTTATTCTCATAGAAACAGAAAGGTAACGTTTTCACTGTTACCTTCCATTTTTGCAGTGTTATATAAATAATAAATAAAATTTTAAAACAGATTTATATCAGCAATAATTTTGTTCAGCAGTCTTCATGTTGTGATCATAGATGGTTTTTTAGTTAGGTTCCAAGCTTTCATCGAGATGGCTCATATTCGATTCTTGGTTTCGGAAGATATTTTTGTACTTCATTTCTTATCTAGAAAGCATATATGAACACTGGATGTAGCTCTCAATAGAATTCTATACTCATTAAGAATTAAGGGGACTTTGTACAAAAAAATAGACTGTAAATAACACCTATATTAAAGTTTATGGATCATGTTTCAATAAAGCAAAATCATTACAGATAATAAAAGGTCTTAAATTGTTAATAAATTATTAATTTTTTTTATTAAATTAATATATATGTATTTTATATTTAACAATTTTTATTTTATTTCTGCTTTTCCAATTTTCTTATTTCAAACTAGATTTTTTTTTTTGTACTAGTGTACTTTATTCTACAAACCTAAGTATAGGATTTTTGATACAGAGAAAAAAAAATAATAATTGGATATATATTGAATAAACCTATGAAAATTGCATACATTTAAGTTCAGCTTTTTTAAAACACAAAAGTTTCAAAGATATCAAAATCGATACTTAGTTATTTCCCATAAAATCTAAAGATACATAAAAAAAATTCAGATATTTTCTTAATTATTTTGGAAGTCATAGCATTTGGATTCCATAGAAAATATGAAAAAATACGAACTGAGAAAAATCAGTTTAAACATTTCATTTACAAAAAAGATATATTAAATTTTATACGTAAAATTAGCCATATCTCCTATACTATTTATCACATCGTCATGAAATTTGGGCACGATGTTCTAGAGATGTTAAGATTCATTTTAGGAAAATCTGAAATAATTTTTTTTTTTCATATTTTGTCAAAATGGGTCCCCTTAAAGACATTGGGTTGAACATATTTCTCTTCGAAAAGCACTATTTTTGTAATTAACGTATTTGTATTAAATTTCTCCTTTTGTAGTCGTGGACGAGTGGTTAATGATATAGACTAGAAATCGATTGGGATTTTCCACCGTAAATTTACTAACGGGTTCTTGGATAACTCAGACTGCAAGGGGTTTGCATTTTAATCTAATGGCCCAAGGTTTGAGTTCCAGTTCTAGTGGATTTTTTATATAGAAAAACATTTAAAGCTTTAGAACTCCTTGTTATTTTACTGATTTCCAAGTTGTTGCTAAATTTAACAATTTTTTCTCCCTCGCTGTTGTCGTGTAAGAAGTTTTCATTTTAAAAAATGCACATATTCAAATGATAGTTATTAAGTGTTCTCGTGATTATAATAAAAAAAATCATGATACATATAAACTACTTTTAGATTTCTTCGAAAATTGCTCTCTTTTTTTGTTCAAAGGTAAATAATGGAATACACAGAGTGTATCAGTACTAGTTATACAAATTTTAGAAGATGGTAGAGCTCTCCACTACAAAGAGTTTTTGTGTAGGAAAGCATAGTCCCGAACCATTTATTCAGTCAAAAATACCAGGTATTTACTTTAATCCTAACTTGGATTTTTTGTTCATAAATTTAGCAATAATTTTAATATTTTAACAATAATCGCAACAGATTTACCTTATTTGTTTGAAATATAACGATAATATAAGAAGGGCGAAAGTGACTAACATCCACATACGAAAAATTTGAAGTAGATGCTCAGTATTTCGGAATATAATTGACATCAAATACGTAGTTACGAATCTAATCTGCCCACTTCCAGATTTTCCTTCATGTTACAGAATTTAATGCAAATCAAAGTAAGTCTTTTGAAAAATTCGTTTAAATATATTCATTATGGTTAAAGTCGTGAACAAAATCCTGATTGGACGGACACCCTGCCTTACTATATTTTTGACTGAATAAATAGATTGCGATCCTGTTTTCCTACACAAAAAATGTTTGTTGTAGTGTAGTGTTTGAACAACACCTCTTTACGTATCTTACGACGTCTGACACCCACTTTTTAAATAAATTAAAAGTAAGTTTATTACTGATTGATTCAAAGATATTAGTATATGAACCGACAACTTCATTTGTTATCTAAAATATTTTGAATCAATACTTTTTTAATTTTTAAAATTGTAAGGAAAAATAATACAATATTTGATAATCACCAAAAACGTCCTAGCGACAAAAATAATGAATGTTCACTCTTTTTTTTCATAAATTTAGAAATTGAATTACTAAAATGCCATTAACTACAATCTAAGCTATAAAAAATAAAGATATACCCAATGAAATTATCATTTCGGTGATTGTTCATATAATTTCTGTACGTTAATATATAAAAATAGCTGTAAAAGTCTCAGCTATTTAAACCGATAGTTTATTATACTCACAACATCACAAAAATTGCTGGTGTATTATGTAAATATAACCATAATGCTTAAAGATAAAACGTTTTTCGTAATATTGATTATTCAGGAAAATCATATGTTTTTATTTGAAAACGCATTTAAAATGTTTATTTTTGAAAATCTATTACAAATATTCACCTCAAGTTCATAAAAATATCCAGTTATTTATGTTGTGCCTTCCTTAATCTCAAAATTAGAAGATAGTTTCTTCCTTAAGGTTACAGGAACGCACATTTCCTGTTACTTAAATACATACTTCTGTTTGAAAGCTGAAACAAAAACAAACACTCATAACTACACTTCAACTAATGATAAGCAGAAAGAAAAAAAGAAAAGAAAAAACAACGGATTGGATAGCTTAGTGTACAGTAAACACATTCTGCGATATTTACCAAAAATAGGCTATTGAAGCATAGTGGGGTACCTTAAAATGTGTAACCTTCGTACCGAAACACACGATGTATTAACTCTTACATGCATTCTCTTAGCTATATTTATTTTTCAATTATATGTTTTAAACGTTTATTGCATTCAAAATTCCAACAAACACCTGAAAAATGTTTTCTTCAGATCCATTTCGTGCCATTGTTTACATAACAACGGGAGAATGACTTCATAAAAGGAAACTCTTTTTGTTTGAGTTTGCTATTATATTACACATGAGAGCATATTTGATATTAAAATAATATCGACTGTGAATGAACTGTTTGTAGTATTACTTGCAATTGAGAAATTAAAGGAACTACGGACATTGATATATATTTTTGCGTGTGCGATAAATATTCTTTACAAAGTGTTTACTTTCTAGTTAAGAATGCTTCTTATGTAATATTTAGAATGTTTTGTTATTAATATCATTCGTTCATCGACATTCTGTTATATTTAGAGTTGTATGCAACCCGATGCTACATTATTCGTTGAATTTTTACATAATTTTCTTTTAAAATATCAAAGAAACCAATAAAAAATATGTGCTTAATTCAAGGACACTGTCTGGGTGAGAGAAAACGTGAAGTTAATGCTGGTTAATCACTTTTAATGTAGCTTACAAAAGAGTCCAATGATTTTGAAGAACAATAAAAATTTTCTCTTCCGTTAACGTAAATTATAAAATTGCTTAGTACGTTCAAATGATTAAAATAAAAAGTTATTTTAGTTCTTTGAAGACCTATAATTTATTTTCCATAAAATGAAAGGAAATTCTAATTTTATTTCTGACAAATACAGTAGAGTATTTACGGGTCTGCCATTGTTCCTCGACGACCCAGAGCACAGACACAATCATGTGCCCCAGGTCAACAAAATGTTTGTTATCATACATTTTCTTTATCTTTACACACAGGGCGTTCTTTCTTATCGTTGACCAATAGTTGACCTCCTAAAACGTCAGTTTTCTAGGTATAGTTCTAGCTTTGAAAATGCTTCAAATGTTAATGTTTTATTGTATGAAAATATATTTACGTCAAAATAGATCAATTTTCTTAATGTTGCAAATTTTAAATTTAGATATGGTCTCTCTGTATCCTATAAGTTATACTTAAAAACTCTTTATGCTACAAAAAGTAAAACTGTAAACATTCCATTATTCTACGACCAAAATTTACCTATTTATGATACTTTAGTGCCTTCGGGAATTCAGAGGTTTTGTAATCAACGGTTCTTTCATTACTACAATTCTTAGCATGATTATTTGTATTTGTAAAAAAGTATTCACAGAATTTATGTTAAATATCGAATTTTCTTATTGTCTATTAACACTTAGATTATCAATTTCCATATCGATTGGTGCACTTCCGTACCGTCGGATGTCGAAGGGTTAAAAGGAATATCACCAGTCACTTTTTGGCTACCACTCTTTCCAAATTGACCAGTGAAATCCCTGTATAATTATCTAAAGTATCAACATTTACCGATAATGTTGCTACTGTTTAAGAAGAGTATAATGTGACTCCAATTATAACTCTGTTATATAGTTAATCGGATAGTTTTATCTTTCCAGGGCTGAGCATTTTCAGAACCATCAGTATGTGAATAAATATGTTTATTAGTAAAGGGTTCCAAATATCAATCGGTTCCAGAGACCCGAATACATTAAAACAGAACTTATCTGAACTAGAAAAGTTATGAGATTTAGACTTTTGGGTCATTTCATATCAAATCAACGTGTGGTCTGGACTTTAACATCTCAGATTTCCGGAATTTTTGGTTTATAGTTTGTATCTATGGAGTATATGAAAATTCTAATTTTTTTTTTTTTCCCTTAGCGGTTTTTTTAAACTGAATTTTAAAAATAGCCAAAAAGTACCAAGTTTAACCAAGTTTTCAATCAAAAGATCCTCTAAAATTCTGTAACAAATTCGGCTAGAGAGCTCAGTTATATCTTATTTGAAAGCACTTTCTATGGGCGTTAATATAATATGCAACGCTAACTATTTTGAGTAAAATAAACTTTTTGACAAATTTTTAAAATTTTTGAATTTAAATTTTTTTTAAAACACCATTTTTAATTTTTTTCAGAAACACCATTTTTATTATTTTTTAAAAAAATATATGTTAATCTTTGATATTTTGGCTACAAGTTTGCAAAATTTCAAGATGATAAAATGATGGAATTTTGAACTATTATTTTTTAGGGCAATAAGGAGCCAGTTACCTGAAAAGTTTCAATAAACCATTCTTATTCAAAAATTAATAGCTCAAAATCCCATCATTTCTCCATCTTGAAATTTTGCATACTTGTAGCCAAAAAGTTAAAAATTAACATATTGTTTTTTGAAAAAAAATAAAATAAAATGATGTTTTTAAAAATTTTGAAAATTTGCCAAAAAATTTATTTTACTCAAAATATTTAGTGTTGCATATCATATTAAAGCCCATACAAAGCGCTTTCAAATATGATATAACTGAGCTCTCTAGCCCAATCTGTTATAGAATTGTAGAAGATCGTGTGATTGAAAACTAAGTTAAATTTGGTACTTTTAGCCATTTTTAAACTTCCGAAAAAAAAATAAAAACGATTTTTCATATACTTTATGGATACAAATTATAAACAAAAAATTATAGAAATCTGAGACGTCAAGATCCAAAAATTCCATTTTGTTGTTGATTTCACATGGAACGACCCTTTTGTCTCGTTCATTTTTTATAAGAAATCTTCGTTTGAAGGCCTTGATTTCATAATTTTGATATTTATCGATGCGGTGTCTTACATCTTAATTTACGTTTTAAAAGATCGCATTTGCTCGTCTAATCCATCCATACTCAACCTGCGGCCCGTGGGCCGCATGTGGCCCGGTGACCATTTATGTGCGGCCCGAGACAACATCATTTATCCATATTTATAAAATTAATGTGGATGTGTATAAAAAGGATTTAAGATTTTCACTATTGTTTGGTATATTTTCATGGAAAGGCAAAATTGGTCTTGTTATTTATAATTAATCTAAAATCATATTAAAACATCCTAAATGCTGTTTTCTTAGTCAAAAGTTATTTTTATTCTATTTGTGCAACAGTGCCGTATACATTTCTTAATCTTCAAAACTAATCAAACATTATCCAAAATTAAACTTACACTACATATTTGTGCAATTAAAATAAAAAGGTTGTTGGTACTGCTTTTTAGGGTGCAACGTTTGTCGCAGAAAAAATTGGCACCAAAATATTTTTTACACTGCTATTAATAAACAAAAAAAAAACTTTGCAGTCTATTTCTGCAACATTTGCAACAGAAATCTACTACGATGTTTATTGTTTAAAAATAGTGGTGTTAAAATTTTTTGGGAACATTTCTTCTGCGACAAACATTTGATCCTTTTGATGACATTAACTTTGTTATACCGCTTTGCTATAGTACTTTTGTTATCTTTCTACTTTAATTATCCTTTTTTAAGTGTGTTGCGGCCCGCCTAACGTTGCAAACATCTGTTTGCGGCCCGCGAGAAAAAAAGGTTGAGTATGGCTGGTCTAACCGTTGTTGCAACATCATATTTACGGTGCTAATTTGAGTGCGTATACTGTTTTATATCGTCTGGTGTATTTTTTAGTACAAAGCGTTTTATGTGAGAATTTTTTTTTATATATATATAAAGAATGAGTTAAAGAAAAATGACCGGAAGATACTGCAGAAAGTACAAATAAGCATTTTAATATTAAAAAGATATATCAATAAATGTAGTATATGAATTATAAACATAAAAATTAAAGTATTAAATTGACGGCTAAGACAAAAATAAATGGTAAAAATTTAAAAGCAGTATATTTACATTTAGAAGTACTGAAATACTGACATCTTAAGAAACTCTATTTTTTAAAATAATCCTACTTTTCGACTACTTCCTGCTATAATTACTTTAGTTTAGTAACACAAAAATTTGTTTTACATAAAGTGACATATAATTATATTTCTATCAATAGCAAAACAATGTTATAAGACTCACTGCTTTATCTCTTTTATCTTTTTTTTATAACAAATGTTGAAATGAAAATAAATATTGATTTCATAATTTTGACATTTATAGCTATGTCTGTTAAGAGATTTCACTCCAATTTGTGTTTTAAATGATCAAATTTCTTGTCTAATAGTTTGTTCTAGCAACATATTTTTGGCTGTAATTTGACTGCGTATGAAGGTGCACATCGTCTGGATTTTTTCACTACTAAGTAATTTAGTTTGCTTTGTTTTCATAAAACATTCTTTTCGATTCCGATTTTTTTATTTCCTTTGTTTTTTAAAGTTATAATGAACTTTATTAAAGAAAATTAAGAATGCTGTACGAAATACATTCACACATGATAATACAGGATCGTTATAAAATATATTTTCCTGTTTGGAGACATCTATAGGAAGAGATAATGAATATAATGAGATCACATAGACTTTTGAAGACATGGTGCGTTAAAAAAAAAAAAAAAATGAACCAAATGTCAAGTAGCAAAGTCTTGCTAAATTTGGTAGAACAAAGCTTGATACACATTGAGCACAATTCGTCAAGAATTTAAATGAATTATTTACTTAAATATTTGACGCATTATTCACTTGAATACTTTTCAATAAAAATTAGAAACGCCATACAATAAAAGGATAATACATTTTATAGCAATTCATGTAAATATGTGTGTTTTAGACTATGACAATAACAAAATTAATCCTCTCAGCAACTTTTGTACTTAATGGTGCTGTTTTTGTTTTCCAGAATTTATCTCCCCATGCCCTGAAAAATCTAATTATAAAATGTGGTCCCCTTCGTTCATTAGTTTTAACTACATATGCCTTCAAACAGGAAACGTTATTTTATATCCACCCAGTATTTTAATAATTATACCAATAAATGTAATAGCTGAATTACTAACGTAGAAAAATTACAGCATTGACAAACAAGTCAAAAGAATACGGAAAATACTTGAAGCAGGATATTTTTATTTAAAAAATGCGTTAAAACTACTAAGCTACTGGTATCTTAAGAAACATTATTTCACTTTTTATAAACGTATAGTTTGACTATTTTCTGTTAAAATAAAATACTTACGTAGGTAATTTGGTGCAGGTAACTGTGGTATAATTAATATATACACATGTATACCGTCTGGATAGTTACATTTTTAATGTCAATTATGTTATTTCCTTTCTTGTATTAAAGCAGAGTAATTGTATACATGAGACTGAAAATTAATGTAAAAATGTATTATAAGATTATCTTTACACACACATATGAATAATACATTGAAAATGCGTAATATTAAGGCACCAACATGAACTAATAAAAATAAGAAACTGGACTTACTCTCTTCTTGCAAGTACTATATATCATACACGACTTCATGACATGATCAAATGGCAAACCTTGTAAATAAATACAAATGTAGTCTTATTATTCCATTTTACATTTCATAACTTTCAAAAGAAATTAATTAATAAATTTGTGTGCATGTAGAATTGGGATTCTTGACAGTAGGTCCATGTACAACATGCCCATACGCAACACGCCCGTACACAACATGTCCATACACGTATTCATGTATACAGACTCGTGTACATGAGGTCGACGATTCATTTAAAGAAACTGATAGCAAAAGATAGACTGTAACTAGCACATATACCTAGATAAGTCATGCACCTTGTGTGGAATTGAACCCACTCTTCCAACGTCCAAAAACGTTTAATACATTTCGAAAATATTTTCGAGAATACTTTAAAAGAATAATAATACCTCAATTCAAATGTAATAAACTATTATTTATAGTAGACGTGTTAATCCCATCATTCACTTTTCTAGTAGTTAAAAAGAAGGTTACAAAGATGACGGGTTTGAATCTCGTTTCAGGCTTGGATGTTCATAGTCGGTTGAATTTCCATTCAAATGCACCGATTCTCGTTTGTTTAACCCTCATGTGCAAAAGATAAATGAAGTGTCCTAAATAAACTTAGAGTGTGTGACTGCATTTGCACGATTTATTTACATATCTTCAAGTATATTTAAAAAATGAATACATGTGCTTTTCAAATTTGAGACTAAAGTACTCGGAGCTATTACAAACCGCGAATATATTAAAAAATGAGACTTTATTTGCTTATTTTTAAATATCTATTTTTAAGAGCATTGTTCATTAAGATTGCATTTCAAAAAAGTGCTAACTTACGTTACAGTACACTAAACCAAAATCTGTAGTAAAATTTGTTAAGAACTCTTTATTTCAAGCTTTCTCTTGCGTAAAAGATACAGCGAAGTATAAAACTATTACAGTATTATTATTTTAAAAGTTTATGCTTTATACGTTATCACACTTTATAGCAAGTTTACTTTTATAGCACACTTTATAACTCATCACTTTATATGCCTATCACAATTACCATATAACATCACAGATTAAAGAACAATTTTGATTATTTCTGTTGGACTACAATTAGTTAGACACAATAGTCAAATTCTAGATGTTCAATTTTTAATAAAAAAATTACATGTCACTGGATTATGCGTTTTTCATTAGGATATGTTGATGAACATGAACAATCATGAAAGTAAAAAAAAAAAACCTCTTTGTTTTACCCCCACCCTACGCCGTCCAAAAAAGAAAGAAAAAAGGATATTTTTTTCTAAAATTCAGTTTATTCTAAACAAGAAAGAAAAATCATGCACCAAGCATAGATTATGAAACACTTTACAACATTAACAGAATACTTTAACAAACCATCGCTGTTTAATAATATAAATAAGGTATCTAAGTAAACATTTCAGAAAAACACAAAACACAGTTCAAAACCAGATTTTAGCAATTACCGTCCACAGCTGGATCGAATTCTTTTCTGCAGCCCCGTATATAATTTATATATTTGTATATACTCTATAGTATGCTACAATTTAGTTTAGTACTAAAACACATAACACAGTTGGAAATTCATCTTCAGCAGTGTCTGCCGATAGACGGAATCATACATGATTTTTTTTTGTACAGCCGTGTATATTACCTTAAGATTTTTATACACGCACATATTAAGCTGTAGTTTAATTCAGGCAACTACACGCTGAAATCACACTTCCAGAAATTATCATACATAGGCAGCCATGGATTCAGTTCTTTGCGTGGCCCTGTATATGATTTTATCTGTATTCTACAAACCTTTCTTGGTATACTAAATATATTTCACGTTTAAAATGCATAACTCGATTAAAAACCCATTTTAATCAATTTACGCTGATGCACCGTAATAC
This sequence comes from Maratus michaelseni, assembly GCA_963931845.1. Taxonomy (NCBI): domain Eukaryota; kingdom Metazoa; phylum Arthropoda; class Arachnida; order Araneae; family Salticidae; genus Maratus; species Maratus michaelseni. The sequence goes on along the minus strand of OZ007599.1, from coordinate 213,686,669 downwards.
TTACGGATTTTTTTGTGTAGCCCTGTATATGATCTGCAGCATTTATATATACCTCATAGCATTCAAAAATTTAGTTAAACGCATACCTTACTAAAATCCCACTTCCAATTATGGCTTATAAACAGTACCCAAAATATTTTGTGTGTCCCTGTAAATGAACGATAAATGCTATGCACATAACAAATATCTTTTAGTACTAAATATCTTTTAGTCTCAATAATGTATATGAATTTCATTATATTTGAAATGGCGTAACATAATTAAAATATGCTGCAAACAGTTTTTCCCTGTAAACCATTATGCAAAAGAATACTTTTGTGTGGCATTGTATATGAAAGAAAAAAGCTTTACACTCCATATTCTACAGAAAACATGTCTTAGTGCATCTCAGAAATTGATATCAATTTCATTATGTTTGTAATAATGTAACATGATTAAAATACGCCGCAAACGATTTTCCACATTAAACCATAATGTAATGGAATTCTTTTCAGTCTCCCTGTAAACTAGTTATACGTGCTAGACGTACCATATTCGATAGTAAGCATCTTGCAGTGTATTTTGGTGATATATAGCAATTTCAATATATTTGAAATAGTGTCACATTATTAAAATGCACTGAAAATGATTTTCCCCGTAGACCATAATGTAACGGCATTCTTTTGAGTGCCCCTGTAAAAAAAGTATAAGTGCTAGACGTACCATGTTCGATAGTAAGCATCTTTTAGTATATTACAGTGATGTATATCAATTTCAATATATTTGAAACAGTGACACATCATTAAAATGCATTGCAAAAGATCTCCCCCCCCCCTCCGTAGACCATAATGTAACGGTCTTGTGAGTGCCCCTGTAAAAAAAGTATAAGTGCTACACACTTCATTTTCAATACCAAACATGCTATAGTAAATCTCACTAACATATATCAATTGCATGACTCTCCGTATATATTTACGCGAGTTAGAGCACGGACAGACAGACAGAGAAACAAACCGAATTCATAAACACTTTTCAACTATGTTCGAAAGTGTTAATAAAAAAGAAAGCAAAAACAAATTCAGGTTACTCCCAGGTACAAAACGTTCCTGTATTTTGCAAATCTATCTGTGATAGTTTGCACGGCATATTTCCAAATTATGCATATGTTTTCTCAATTACATATGTCACTCTTTTATAATACCTATATTATCTAATTTGGAACTCTGCGCTCAGAAAATTGTAACTTCCCAACAATGATCTGGATAAAATTAAGCTAGACATTCGGTTGGCATTAGCCAGATACTTCTTTGCTGCGTTGCTTTGTGTGCATAGTATTTTTTGTTCTCGTGACAAAAGACAAGTAAAAGAAAATCTGGAAAACTGCCCAGTATATGTGACAAAGTTGGAGCCGTAAACCATTTGCATCTCACTATAAGCAGTTTTAAGACGGCCTCTTTTTCTAGATATCACAGGATAAAGGAAGAATGAGGTGACTGTAACAACTGGCGAAATGTATTTCTTATTCTTATATATTAATGAAGATAGAAGCGGTTACAGATGTCTTACTTTGTTATTAAGATATAGATATTTTGAAGGTGATTACGTAAAAGTTACGTTAAAGATGCATCGTGAAAATTTTAATATATATATTTTTTTACTTTTAAAAATGTGATTTCTCTGATAAAAGAAAAACGAATAATTGAGACTTATTAAGAACTGTACCTATTTTACGAGTGGACCCGGGACTAGGGTTACGAATTACCATATTCTAAAAATATGTATTTTATTTTATTTTTTTTTAAATTTAAAAATATGCATTTAAAATGCTGGGGAAATGTAATGGACGGGAAGGAGACGCCATTTCCCAAAATGTATAAAATAAATCAATTTCGTCTGCCTCTTAGAAAATTATACTATACTTATTTGTGAACCCGTGCATGAAATTTCAGACAAAAATCATTAAAAACAATATTTTAAAAACGTAGGAACACATTTTTTTTAAATAAAAGGATTAAAAAATTAGAAAAAAAAAACTGAAGAAAAATTAGAAATAATTGAAAAATTTCTTATGAGTTAATTGACATGTAAATTTGCAAACTTTTGTGGAATTTTGCGATACAGGGAAAAATATAATATTTAAAAAATGGAAAATACATTTACAAAAACATTTCCCTTTCTTTATAGTACATATTATAACATATGTAATATTACTAATTTACGTACTAATAGTCTTATTTAAATATGTCAAAATAGGCTACAAAATGCATACAATACATGACATAAAACAATTTGTTCATACGTATTTACTCATAAAAATTTCATGGATGTAGCTAATAAATATATGCACATTTATATGCAGAAAAAAATTCTTACTTTATAAATTATGTAAAACAATTTCGAATTTTATGTACAAATAAATCTACATATTATAAAAAGACAATATTAATTTTTTTCCAGACATATATCATTTTAAAAAGCAAGATTTGTTTCCCTATATGAAAATGAACCTTAATGACACATGTTAAATAATATTGAATATTTATTTTAAAAAAAAAAACAGTTAGATGAAGTACATTAATATTATCTTTGAAAACGAATCATTTCTGAAAACAATACATAAATTTTAGTATTTTGATACATTAAAATTTTTATTATAAAAGTAGTATACAGAAATTACTTTTTATGAAGTGGAACTTCCTTATTTACGTGTTCATTTGTAGTTTTAAATTAAAAAAATTAAATTTCTATGTAGTAAAAAAAGAAGCTTCTCCTGAATAATTAATGTTAGTTATTGTAGTTTAGGTATTTATAGGCATCTTTTAATATCTTCTTGGATAAACAGTGACGTTAATACATCGTAACAAAAGCCTTTTAAATAATAGCCGTATTTCTGAAATTTCAAATTTGAATAATTACTAAATTAATAAAAACAATTTAAATCTTTCGGGAAAAACTCTACGAACGTCACAGACTTTTCAATATTAGAGCAACTATAGTATTGGGTTGTCCGGAAAGCTACTACCAGATATCAGATTTAATGATAATAATTAAATGATAGAATTTTCCGGTACGAATTCATTTTCCCAACCGGCCCGAATTTTCCGGACAACCTAATATTAATAAAATAAGATGCGAATTGTTTTACAAAACATTTTATCATGTTACGATTATTACTCTTGTTATTCTTTATTAGATTATTCATTGCCTGCATATTATGACAATTGTGTTTTGAAATAAATAAAAATCTAGTTGTTTAAAATAGAGGGACAAAATTTATCACAGACATTTACATTCAAAATTAGGTATTCGAATTTGCAGAATTGCATTTTCGTAAAATTATGAGCAAAACTGCCCGAATTTGAAAGTTATTCATTGCATTACTTTGGTTAATTCATTATATTTTTGCATAAAAAGAAATAAGAAATTAGATTTTTGAGGAAATTTTAAAACCCACTGCAGTTTTTGCAGAAATCGCATTCATAAATCTAAATAACATCACTTCATCAGCAACAATGCAAACGCAAATAAAAAATCCAATGCGTAAACATTCGTAACCAACATGCGAATTCTTAAGCTTATTCCAGTGTGCACTTTTTTTTTTTTTTTTTTTTTTTTTACATTCAGTTTGAATTATTATACATGTTATTATGATACAATTTAATAATTCCATAGAATTCTCCATGTTTTTCAATGATAAATATAATGGTAATTTGGAATACCATAAAGGTTTTACGCAAATTGCATTCATACTTCCCAAATACCATCTACAAAATCTACATAATATCTCTTCATAAGCAACAATGCAAATGCAAAGTAAAAAAAAAAGTACGTAAAACTTTAGAAAAAAAAAGAAAACCTTTTCGAACTCATTCCATTGTGCATTTGTGTTTCCATGTTCAGTTTGATGCAAACTTTTCAAATACCGTTTTCGAAACATAAATAACATTTATTCAGCAGCAACAATGCAAACTCAAATTAAAAATATCTGAAGTGACTCTACTCTACTTGCCGAATATTTAGAAAAATTTCCAACACAATGGAATGAGCTGAATACGAACACTGCATCTTCCGTTTCGAAACGAGAGACGTTACCTCTGAGCCACTAATGTTTGACTACATTACCACAATATTTATCACTTATACCCTGTCACATTTACTTAATGATTTTCCTATAGAATCTGTCGCAGAATGGTTTAAAAGTGATTTAAATACCTAATCCGTCGGCCGATTTATACGAATATTTATACAGTTCTTGCGACAGTGGTCTATAATATATTCTCCAAATGGGAGCTTAATCGAAAGTACCGTTTGGAAGTTATCATGTTCCCTCACACACACACGCATATATAAGGGTCGCCCAAATGAAAGTGGCATTGTTGTAATAACTCCGCCATTTGAAGTGAAAGATGTCTGCGCATGTTCCTATAGAGGGTGCAAAGTGCTGGAAATGTTTTCGATATCGTCAGATCGCGCCAGATGCATGTTTGATAGCGTGGGAGCACGTTGAAAGACATCGATCGCATCATGGAGGCCTCCAAACGGTGTCAACGCGCAGGTCGTGTAATTTTTAACAACGGAAAATGTGAGTGCTAGTGAAAGCTATCATCGAATGCAAAATGTGCATGGCACGGAGTGTATGTCACGCAGATCGGTATTCCGATGGTGTAAGGATTTTCGTAGTGGAAGAAGCAGTACTGACGACAGGTCTGTACCTGGTCAAGCGCATGTGGTTATCACCAAGGACTTACAAGTTGACAACCTACAAGGTGACTTTGTCTAGACTATCTGTAACGTCTGTATTACTTCTTTCTTTTGTATACTAATTTATATTAATACCATTAAACCATTTCTCAAACCGACTGTACTGCCACTTTCATTTGAGCTACCCATATATATCATGATTACAAAATTTTCCTTACACTATGTGTTCTCGAAATTTAATATCCAGTTCGTAAGCAGTGGGAATCAATAATCAAATTATCAAGCTCATTCAAGTAAGCTTTTATTTATGTTCAGTTTGAATTACATAGATGCTGTTAGGATAAACTTAATCAATCAGGGGAAATCTTTACATTTTTCAATAGAGAGGAATTACAATTTTATGGACATATTATAATTCTAAACTGTTTTTTCAAAATTGCATTCAGGCTTCTCCAATACTGTTTTCGAAATCTAAATAACATCTCTTCATGAGAAACAATGGAAACACAGAATAAAGAAATCCAGTGTTTAAAACAATAGTAAAAAACAACTCAGTTCTCAAGCTCATTCCAGAATGTATATGTGTTCAGTTTGAATTACATTGATCTTCTAAGGATTTAATAATTTATTAGGATTTAAAATAATAAATAAGGATTTAAAATTTAATAAGGAATTGAAAATTTAAATTTTCAATAAGGATTTAAAATTTAATAAGGAATTGAAAATTTAAATTTTCAATAAGGATTTAAAATTTAATAAGGAATTGAAAATTTAAATTTTCAATAAGGATTTAAAATTTAATAAGGAATTGAAAATTTAAATTTTCAATAAGGATTTAAAATTTAATAAGGAATTGAAAATTTAAATTTTCAATAAGGATTTAAAATTTAATAAGGAATTGAAAATTTAAATTTTCAATAAGGATTTAAAATTTAATAAGGAATTGAAAATTTAAATTTTCAATAAGGATTTAAAATTTAATAATTTATTTAATTTTTTACACTTTTAACAACATTGTATATTTGTTCAAAATGTATTTCAATTTTCCTGTGATCTTCCCCCTCATTATTTCTGTTTTCTATTTGGCAACTCTTTCCTATTGAATTTGCCAGCAATGTTTGCAAACTTAGCTTCTAAATCTACGTGTTCTTTTCTCCCCTTCTGTTGAGATGTTTCTTTTCCTTTGAAACAATAATTGTGTGATACTTTGAACAACATGTGTTAATTATAAATGGAAAAAGGAACATACACTTGTACAGAACGACAAAAAAATATAAAAGATAATCATGAATCAGAACGCATGTCATAATTCACGTTCTAAAAGTAGCAGAATAAAGCGGTTTGTACCAAAATTCATTATTTATGATATTCTAGATATCTGTTATTCTTACATTTCCTTGAGAAGCTATATACAAATACATTTTTATACGAAAATCTCAATGTGAACGCCTATAGGAAATTCTCAAAATGTGGGAATACTAAACATTAACTATTATTATCAATTTTTATGTATTTAAATTTTTAAAACTAAGCAGCATTTTTTTTTACTGTAAGTATATAGATCTAGAACATAATATACAAAAATTAAGAGATGGGAAGCGTTCTGTAAAATTAATAATTAAAGCATTTAATTAGTAGATCTGCAAGTTACATATTTTGAACATTATCTGCTTTGAAGATACATAACATGAAAAACTTCAATTATTTCTGCTAGATCTGATTCATCATATCTTTTTAAGGTTGCACAATTTTGGACACTGCTGATCTGAAGATTACGCAATTTTGACATTATTAACCTACAGGTTAAAAAATTATGACTTTTTCCTACCTTTATTATTATTATAAAAAAAAATCCTAAATTGATTATTGAAAGGGTTTAAGAATGCAATAACTTGGTTCTATATTTGCATTACAAGCATAAAGTGTTTTTTATTAGATTAAAAAAAACCTTATTTTAATCAAATGCGAAACTTTATCGAAATGTTTTCTTACATTTTTAGAAGCTTATCATCTCATTTGATTTGGAGTCATCTTTCATTAATCCCAAAAAAAAAAAAAAAAAAAAAAAAAAAAGGACACAATGGATTCCCTTATAATGAATTTATTGAGGAAATTATCATCATTTTTCGATCGTCACGTGATTCGGATATTGTTTCTAAATATTTTTTAAGTATATTTATTACACAGAAAATTTGTAAAATATTAAATATACAAAACAAATATTTTTTTAAATAATTAAATCAGGTTTTACTACCTGTTTTAAATCATACGTTTAAGTGAACATGTCCGAAATGTCATAACGATCGCCGGCATTTTGTTTTGCCGTAGACTGAAAATGTGACAGGTTTTTAGACATAATTATAATATTATACGGACTAAATACGCTTTATGTTTACAAAACATCTATCGATCTATCGATTTTAAAATTAACATTCTAATAAATATTTGTTTTCGTGTTTAAGACACATCAGTCCATCTATAACAATAAATTTATTACAAAAATTATCGGCGTTTTGATTGTTACACGATTCCGACGTCGCAGTTTCATAAAGAATAGAAAAAAACCCTTTATTGCATGAAAAATATTACACAAACACAGGAAAATATTTAGAAATATTTAAAAAGATTTTCTAGGTAGATAAATGAGTTTAAAGTATTTATTTAACATATTTTGCATTCAAAAATAGCGTTGTTTCGGACATTACTTTTAAACACCACAAAATAGACAACAAAAGATTTATTTCTAGAATACTCTTTCAATCTCTAAAAATCATTTAACGAGAAATATAATCTATGGACGAAATTATCCAGCAATCACTCAATTCCTTCCTTCCTCCCTTGGGTTTCATTTTAAAAACTGGAAACATGTTATAATTGTTTTCTTGGTGTTACATTAGATCAGTTAACGTTATAAATGTCCAAAATCGGCTCTTTTAGCCTAAAAAATAATTTTTAAAGGTATTTATATTAAGGGGTCAGGTACCCTTAAAACTCACAAAATACATGAGAAAGGGACCTCAATAAGAATTACAATAACTCCGTAGCTAATTGACTTTGAATTATAAAATCTAAAACACATATTAATAAAAGTCTCTTTTATTAATTAAAATTCTTAAAAAATGCGCACACGCATATAAAACTTTTTAATTTATTTCAAAATTTAATACAGTATTTACGAAATAATTATTATTGCATGCATTGAGCGCATGATTTTTCACATATTTGAATTACTAAAACCAGCCAAACATATTTTTTAATGAGTACAGATATAATGTGTTCTCAAAATGACCACGATGAAGGAAAAAAATGTGTAGATCCTGAGAAAAATCAACTTTTTAGAGGAATTTGAAATATCGAGTTTTTTAATGCAAAAGTAGTCATGAATTCTAAACTTGTTACTTGGAAAACATAATAATAGTTCATTTTGTGCATCTGTATAGTTAATACATTCAATCAAATTTTCATGAAATTCTAACTAACCATTTTTCAGAAATCGTGCGCGCAATGACCAAATTCGCCGTTTTGAGAAAATTAACTTTAAAGATCAAACTACCCTTTTATCATATAAAAAGCGCTCAGACTGTTTTAGACATAACTCCTCTTCTAAAGTGAATTTTTGCATTGGGTTTATTTTAAAATCTTTCTAAAGAATCATATTTAATTATAAGCTAATAAACAAAAAAATCAAATTTTTGACACTTTAAAGTGTACCTGACACTTAAACTTTTACCACCACCCCCTGAATACTAGACCTGCGCGCTGATAAAAATGGCGGCTGTCACAGGCGGATTTCTTTTTCAGCGTTTGAATGGTCACTCGAACTTAAAAACCAATAATTACTAAAAGTTTTCTTTGCCTTGTTTTACTGAGATGAAATAGGTCAAAAAAAAAACTTTTAGATATTATTGGTGTTGAAGTTTGAGGGGCCGTACAAACGCTGAAATAAAAAATCCGCCTGCGACAGCCTGCATTTTTGTCAGCGTACAGGCCTAGTATTCAAAGGGCGGTGCTTTTACAATAAATTATGTCAATTCTTATCTCTGAACTGAATTAAAAACGCACAGAAAAATATCATTTAAGTAATGATAATTAAATTTATTTGCTTTGCAGTTATGATGTGTGTTCGGCTGCAACCTTTTCAGAACTATCCGTATATTTTACATTTCAATCGATTTGTCAAGCTGCTTTTACTCTAAATACTTTACTGCTCAACCATGAAAAACTCTCTAAATATGAATTACACTATGTTAGAAGACAAGGATAATATGGACAAGCTCATTTTGAAGATTAAATTATGGTGTGTGTTAAAGTAGTTGCATAACAATCACAATAGCATACAAATTATGCAATTAATATTTGAAAACATATGATTTATACTAGATTAATTTTACCACAATTATTCTAATTGGTAAAGAAATCATATGAGATGTAATCTTCCCAACTGGCTGAAAAAGTCCGGATTTCTTTACTACCAATTATAATAATTGAGGTAAAATTAATCTAGTGTAATCACGTTTCCAGCGTTTACTGGATGTCCCATTACCTGTGATTTATTCTGTTGTGCTGATTCAGATATCAGACCAGATGCTATGATCATTAAGGCTAATTGGGTGAATTAGTTCAGCCATATTCGTCCGGAATTGCTCAGTTGGTAGAGCATTGTCAGCTTCGGCCAAGGGATCCCGTGTTCGAATCCTGTCCCGGACTTTTTCGCCCAGTTGGGAAGATTACATCTCATATGTTTTATAACTTAAAAAATGTTATAATGCAAAACTATTACTAGAAGCTTTAAATAAGCGAATCCAAAATTACAGCTCATTCAGCCAAATAGTTTTTGATTTAGACTTTAAAAAATACCTAAAACGTAGTTTGTTTTTGCAATTATTAAACAAGATCAAAAAATCATGCGTCAAGCATAGATTATGTAACATTTTCCAACACTTCCAAAATAATTTTACAAATCTTTACAGTTTAATAATGTGAAAGATGATATCTAAGTAAACACAGTCAAAGTGAAACCGGACTTTTAACCGGGGAAACGTTATCAATTTGGAAAACGCATAATATATTTAAAATCCCAATTTCAGGAAGTACCAACAATATTTGGAAAAATATCCGAATTCTTTTGCGAAACCCTGTACATGATCTATAGATGTGCATATATATTACATAAAATACTAAATTTTAGTTATGTTAGGAAACGCGTAGCACAGTTTAAAATCCCAGTATGGAATTTCCATCAATAAACAAAAATGTATTCAAGGACTTTTGTGTTGCCCTGTATTTGATCTATAGAATTTATACACACTAAATAATAGCCACAAAATGAGTGAAATTTAAAAACCCGTACAGCAACTGAAAACGTACTTCCAGCAATTAGTGTTAACAGACAGTACCGAATTTTTTTGTGTGTTCCTGTAAATGAACGATGAATGCTATATACGTAATATTCTATAGTAAGCCTCTTGTAATGAACCTTAGAGACATATATCAATTTCAATATGTTTGAAATAGTGAAACGTCATTAAAATATACACCAAACGATTTATCTGCACCGACTGTAATGTAGTGGAATTTTTCTGAGTGTCCTTGTAAAGGAACTATAAGTGCTATGCACATCATATTCTATAGCAAGCCTCTTTTAGTGCATTTCAGTGATATATATTACTTTCAATTTGTTTGAAATTGTGTAACAGCATTAAAATAAACCGCAAATGATTCCCCCCCATATATAGTAATGTAATCGAATTCTTTTGAGTGGCCCTGTAAAAAAACTGTAAGTGCCACACACTTCAATTTCAATACCGAACATGACATAGTAAACTTCAATACAAATGATAGATTTAAACATATATCAATTGCATGACAATTCGAACTTATTTAGGCGAGTTTGGGTACCTGACAGACAGACAAACAAACGGAATTCATAAACACTTTTCAACTATGTTGGAAAGTGTTAAAAGGCAATTTAATATTAGGCGTTCTAAAGTATACATCTGCATGGTTTCTAAACTGTTTAACTGAAAGGTATCTAATTTGGTATCCTAGGGTAAAATTTTCGATGAATCTAAATATAATGTCAAAATCGGGTGTTCGTATTAAAAATTTCAAAGTTTGTTAGAATAATAATTTCCAATCCAATGGCTATTTTTGTTTCTATCTGTGATAATTTGGCGATCAAAATAAATGGGGTGATATTTATTTTGTTGTTGTTTTCTTGTACGACTTGCATTCATTCAGTATATAGGCGATGTTAAAAATTCAGAAAAATCTAGAGAAACATTTCTGCGAAATCTTATGTCTAGGAAACGAAATAACCCCTTTCATTAAAATATTACAAGTTAATTAACTTTTAATATGAGCAAATGAAAATAAAAAATATTTCGGACGATTTGAAAGGACCTGATTTTTTAAAGGAGACCTGTACCCCATTTTCCAGAAAATATCTACAAAATAGCATTTTTTTTACTTCTTACTTAGATAATGATGCTAAGCGTATTTGAGAACCGATATACAAAATTCAGTCTTTGTGTTTATTCATTATTTTCTAATTACTTGAAGCCTTTATTGACTGTGTCCAGTAGTTATAAGCCCTAAGGATTTAATATTTATGCACTCGGAAATGTTTATATATTTATAAATCTTGATTTAACATAGGAAACGATGTTTAAAATAAACGCGGTGAAAGCAATTTTGAATAAAATCATTATAACATTTTTTTTTATTTATCAATGCGTAAAACTAGACTTTTTATCAACATTTACCATATAATGAGAAATATACATATTTTTAATGGATATTAATTATTTTTTTAATATTTCTCTAGCTCTTTAGTGCATATTGTAACAAACCTCTAGAAATTTAAATAAGGCAAAAATATAAAAATTCCCGCAGTAGTACTCTTTTTTGTAAACATGTGAAAATAAGCTAAAAATAAATTCAAATACATAATATAAAACATATTTATCAGAAAAAAAAATCGTGAATCTATTTAGCAATTACATGTACATTTAGATGAAAAAGAAACAATTGCTTTGTGAAAGTTAGTAAAATTTTAGATTTTTTCCTCTTTTTTTTTTTTTTTTAAACATGTGAAAATAAGCTAAAAATATATTAAAATACATAATATAAAACATATTTATAAAAAATATTTTTTTCGTGAATCTATTTAGCAATTATATGTACATTTAGATGAAAAAGAAACAATTGCTTTGTGAAAAGTAGTAAAATTTTGGATTTTTTTCTCTTTTTTTTTTAAATATGTGAAAATAAGCTAAAAATATATTAAAATGCATAATATAAAACATATTTATATAAAAAAAAATTTCGCGAATCTATTTAGCAATTATATGTACATTTAGATAAAAAAGAAACAACTGCTTTGTGAAAGGTCTCCCTTAGTAAACTTGTATTTAAAAAAAAAAAATACTACGGGAGTATCTTTTGTCATTTAAAACGATTAGCTAAAATAAATATTCTCCCTTGTTACATACTTTTTTTTATTCTTTTTAATATTCTTATATATATATATATATATATATATATATATTTATCGTACCTTTGTAATTCAAACACAAACGTATTCTTCTAACAATAAAGGAATAAACCTTTGAGCTATAATGGAATCGAAACAAGGATTTGTGGTTATATGATCATTATTTATCTGTTTCTTTATCAATCTTTATCATTTTTCGCCATCATTATTTATCTATCTTTATCTGAGAAACTAAATAAAATAAAAAATAATAGCGAACATAATGCTAGTGACGTTGGACTCAACTTTTTAATTTTTGTAAGCCAAGATTTTACTTTAAATTTACTCCATGTCTTTCATTTTACAGTGGCGTCCCATTAAAGCGAAATGCAATATAACGGAACATCCGTTTTATAGCGAATTTTTCAGTGTATCCTAGAAATATTTCGGTTAAAGAAATGTTACTTTCTTATATATATATATATATATATATATACAATTCTTGTTGGTGGTTGTAACGTTTATTTAATGGTTATATATATATATATATATATATATATATATATAACGCTATTTCATTATACATTATTAAAAGATTTTATGCGAAATACTGCAGAATCTACCCGCAATCATTTATCTTACCGCAATTTCTGGTATATTAGCCGCGGCTCAAATAAATCTGTTTAGAACCAGAAATTGTATTTAATAAATAAAGTCAAATATGTACCATGTAGAAATAGGTTACATTTTTTTAATAAAATTTCTGGTTAGAAACAGATTTATTGCAGCCACGGCTTATCTACACGAAATTACGGTATGTATTATGCAAATTTATAGAGAGCTGAAACCGAGATTCTGGTAAAAAGGAGAGAAACGAATATGTAAATTTACGTACATAAAAATACTGAATACTTTCTATTCTTACATGAACAAAAAAAATGATTATGGTTTTTATGTTCACAACACAGTTATAACACATTGTATGCGGGTGTTCCATGCCTGTGCATTATAACACAAGGTAGTTATTTTTGAAAAACAGGCTAAAAACTTAATGCTAATACTCTGGCAATAAATTGAAAAATTCTATATTATAGTTGTAAATCAAAATGCATTAGATTAAATCTCCTGTCTTCCTCAGTAAAAAAAAAAAAGAATCTTATGCAAGCACGAATTTATTCCAGCAATCTATTATAAATGTGTAAACGTGATCAAGATCTTGATCGAATACTTTTAACCGAGAACTATATGTAAATTTATTGATAATCTTTGTTTCTGTTCTGTGTATCTACAGAAATTTTTAACAGCGTAGTGAATATGTTTCTGCAATTCGGTAAAATTCGTTCTAATCATATTCTATGGTATTTGTAAATTTAATACAAATATTCGAAAAGAGAAAACTGAAATACAAATGTGAATGTTTAAGCATCTTTGAATTGTGATTTTCTCATATAATTAATTTTTAAACAGGAGAAATTTATAGAGTAAGATATTACAACATCAAATGAGAGGGAGAAATTGCTGTGTCTGCACTTCTCTCCTTTATTAGAACGAAAAGAAAATTCACGGATTTAGCATGTACGTCTGTAATTTTTACATGTTATACATTCAAGTACCGAATTTCGAAACTCGAATCATATATAATTATGATTTCAAAAAGTTAACCTTACGGATATTGTGTTAAATTTTCATCAGTTCGTTTCGTTTTCATCAGTTCGTTCTAAAACTGAGATTTTATATTTTATCAAAGGACTTAAATAATCACCTTGCTATAAATAATTTGAATTATAGTCATGCCAGTAGCGACGCATCCGGTCATCTGTAGATTCGGCAATGACTATAAAAAATAAAGACACCATAGAACGTCTTAAATGTATGCGAGCATATTTTAAAATTTGTTATTTTAGTTTTTACACATAACACAATGAGTTAGTAGTGTAATTAATTTTTTCAATTTCCTTTTTGTTAAAATGTTTAGTGCTGTTATCTATCAAGTTTAACGGCAAAATACTTCTATTCGTAAAATATTGAAACGGTTGTAAGACACCAGAATCTACAAACAAATTTATTTGAAAATAAGTAAAAGCTTTTCTTCGCATACTTAATAAAAAGAAATTTTTTTATTCCAAATTTTCCCAGGGGTAGGGGGCAATCTTATAGATTTTGAGACACAATACCTTTCTTTTAAATGTAAGCATATATATATCCTTCCTCACTTATTACTTTTTCGGGAAGTAACGGGGATGTCTCCATCCTACATTTTGTTTACTGCCTTGACATAGATGCGCTAGAATGTTGTGAGCTAGGGATGACCATAGCGAATACTCGCCAATGAGTCATGCATTTTAAAAACATTTGTAAAGCAGCTGAATAATAATAGATTATATTTATAAAGATGGAAGCATTTATTTGCAATTGGCAAGTTTTGTATTATTGCGAAAGAAGAAGTATCTCAAGGAAGAATTTGCAAAAAGAAAAGTGATCCGCACTCGCGTTTTTATTGAAGACAGTCTTTGAAAATTTTACATTCGCGTAGTTGTAACTACTCAGGATCGATCCCATAAGCTTCGACTATACAGAAAATAGATAAAATATGAAGCCGGAAGCTGAATTTCTATAACTTACTTTGGAAAGAATACACAATTGAAAAAACAAGAATGACTAATTTTTGGTGAATTTTAATCATACTTATTAAAATACTGCTTATGTCATCGGAGTATTATTCCATATATTGGACGAAAACATTTAATATAAATGTAACATTAAAAATTTAGAAAATATCTTGCACGACTAATTTTTAAAATTCTGGATTTCATACACATTCTCCACTTAATTCCTCCGATGCCAATGTTTAAATAGCTTCATATTACTTTCCGTTTATTCATAAATTAACTAAACTGCACGATACTAGAGAAAACTATTGCGTTTAAGCTATGAAACACGAAATTTCTATTATGCATTGTCCAAAAGTTTATTCGGGGAGATACATGTTTGAATTCAGCTTTGAAGAAATTAAATTAACAGTGACGTCAATCAAACTGACTGAAGCATTTTGAAACAATAGCATGATGATGAAATTCAATTATGAAGTTCTAGTTCACAGTTCATGCAATGTTATCATTTGTAAATGAAAATCGTCATTTTGTTACTCTGAATAATGGAAATTTGCAAAATCTATTTTCAATGCTGCGGCAAAATAGAATATGTTCCTTAGTAGCATACAACGTTTACATATTACTTAAAAACGAATGTAAATCGATGCACCCAGATTTTCAACGTTTACAAAACATTGTGCGCCACTATAGCTATTAACACGATGAGCTATCCTCTTACACATTTTAATTTCCTTTTCCGATTTTTTAAAGATCATTTTACCTTTACACCCGAATATTTTCAGAAAAATGTCCTTGTATTTCAGCCACGATTCGAGAAACATTTTCATTATATTCAAGATCATTTTAAAAAAGGAACAACCAGAAGCCTAAAAACCAATCGGTTTCCGACTTGTATGAAAACGTCTCTGAAATAAAACTTTGCTGTCCGTAAATATAAAAAAAAAAAAAAAAAAAAAAGAAAAAAAAAACATGCATCTCCAAACTTCGGAAATCTATTGAGTTTTGGAGTTTCTTAATGGGTCTTCTTATAAAAGTTTCTGAAAATAAGGAAAAGGTTTCCAGAATCGTTGGTAACTACGAATATATTACAAACTATTTAGTCTTCAAAACGGTCCTTCTAAAAATACCGGGTTCGCCAAAAATGCGTTAAAACTTTAAAAATTCATTATAAAGAAACAAATGATGCTAAAAAATTGCGGTTTACAGGAATGGGATTAGAAGAAGATCGGATTTTTAATAACATAAAAAGTTGTGGTTAAAAAACTTACCGCTAGATAACGCTGTCATGCATCATATGAAGCAGATGTATGCAAATTAGACTTATAGTAAAAGACCCATTTCAACAAAGCGTCTAACAGGCTTCAGTATCCCAGTACATGAAACCGGCCCTTTTCTTATCTTCAGTCTCTTTGCCGTATAGAATTTTCGCAATCAACCAGTTGCCGATTCCCCGTTCTTGCAAAGTAATTTAATCAACAGCGCTTGATCTGATTTCAACAACATACTTCTGGCATCGAATAAACAATCTGTGTGCAATAAGGGGTTTTATTGACAGCTTGATTTGCTTAAATATGCTTCATATTATGCATGCAGCGCCATCCATTCTTTAATTTTTTAACCAAAATTTTTTTGTTATTAAAAAAAATCCGATCTTTCTCTAATCCCATTCCTGGAAATTGTAATTTTTTAACATAATTTGTTTCTTTTTAATGATTTTTTTTAACGAACTTTTGGCGCACTTGGTATTTCTGGAAATACTAAATGCATTGTATTAAGATTGCCTTCTTTTTTACATTATTTCTGAAGTCCTTTGGAGTGCATTAGAGAATTTCCTATTAAAAATTAGCTTTGTTCAGGAGCTCGTTCTTTTGTGCCTATTTGTGTCCATGTTTACGTTCTTTTTAACTTAACAATTTACAAATTTACTTACTGGAAGTATGGTAAGATTTATAATTTGAATTCATGTACGCATTTTAAACATGCCTTTGCAGATAATTTGCATTATACACACAAGAAAATATATTGTACACGTAATTCTAAAATGTAATGCGAAAGATATTTAAAATTTTTATTTATGTGTTTTGTCCAAAATGAATAGGCTTCAAATCATCATCCCAACGGATTCGCGGTCGATCAGAACGTAACTTTGGTTCATCAAAACATAACTTTATTTTTCCCAAACTTAATTTATCCTTTCCAATTTTTATGTATCAACATAAGTAGTAGGAAAATGTCTTTCCTCTAGATTCATGTTTGTATCCTTTAATAAATTTTATTTAAGGGAATTAATAATATTATTCTTGAATATACATAATAGATTAAGAACTGAAAATGACTTTCATGTTCATAGATGTTACGAAATTTCCTTTATTACAGAAGACATCAAATAATCTAAAAAATCTGTATTCTTTTTAAAACAATCATACTGATTGTAAAGATATAATACGAATTGGAAATTTTCCAACTTAGTGAAAAAGTGTCCAGGCGTAGACCGACTCATGGCCTGAGCACTTTTTCATTCAGCTCGAAAAAAAAATCAATTCATACAATCCGAATAAAGTTCGTAAAGAAATTATTTTATAGATTTGAATTTATCGGAATGCAATGCACATTATATGCATCACCTGCTATATGGAAAGACGTGGAAAGATGTGGTGAATTGTATCTGAATCACGGAGTAGTACAAATTAAAATTATAATATTCGTTATGATGTCTACTCACGGAGAGCAAATTAAAAATGCACAGTTTCGCCATAATTAAAGTTCAGGTATTTAGAGCTGTATTGTCAGAAATCAACTAAACGAAACGCAACAAACTTGGTTTAAATACTATTTAGAACAGGGGGAATAGATTTAACAAGACAAAAAATAGCTGAGATTTCCACCACCAAGAGCAATGTGAAGCTTCAGGCGGAATTTGAGCAGTAAAATAAGCACAACTTGTTTTGACACCAGAAATTCAAAATATCTAGCAGAAATAGAAATAGAATAGTAATTTTTGGTTTATGTAATCACGGAACGCCTTCCATTAAAAAACGAAAATATTTCTATTCGAAAATTAGGGTAGGTTTTTGAATTAAAGTAAAAGCTTGTTGATGGATACCGCACCTTTCTGCATTACAACCCCTAGCTGTGATACGGCATTTAAGGTCATTCAAAATGGGTGCTAACGGTGGTACTTGAAATGCCTCTTTTAGGATTCCCCCCCCCCCCCAAAAAAAAAAAAATCACGGTTTCCCTGTATTCACGAATGCAAAAAATCGTGTATTGCATAGTAGCCACCTTGTCCACAATTCAATCTGCTGTGCACTACGCTAGATTTAGGAGCACGCCAGTATTAATGTTTAAAACTTTAGCGCATCCTCTTTCAAATAATTTGAAAATTATTCTAAAAAAAATATCGTTCCAGAGATTCAACCATGTGAAATTGATTGCATTTAAAAAAATTCCGCAGTATTTGTAAATTTTTAAAGGAAACTGACATTTTTTTTTTGTGTATAACTTTCTCGTGTTATGGATTTAGATTTATATCTAAACTAGCGTAAAAAACCTATCATGTGAAATATTTTTATCAAAACATAAATTTAACCGTGGCCGAAACATATTGTGGAGATTTATTAAAACGTTATAAAATCAATTTTATTTAAATTTCGTTACGCTACTCTTTGCCAGAGGCGATATGTCGCCAGTGATCGCCATAAACGCAAAGGAAAATTATGTTCAATTTATCCTACCTATTTTTAACTTCAGCACAGATGTCATACAGTAAAACATAAACAAGAACGAAAAATCATGCGTCAAGCATAGATTATGTAACACTTTCCAACGCTTCCAAAATAATTTTACGAATCATACTCTTTTATAAGCTAAAAGATAACATCTAAGTAATCCGAATACTTTATTCAGCCCTGTATAGGATCTATAGATTTGTATATATACTACATAGGATGCTAAATTTTAGTTCAGTTAGGAAACACGTAGCACAGTTTAAAATTCTCCGTCTGGAGTTAAATAATACGGAAATGTGTTCCCGAACTTTTGTACTTCCCTGTATAGGATCTACAGAATTTATACACACCACGTAATATACAAAAAGCGATTTAAAATTAAAATCGCATTCAGTAACTTAAAACGCACTTCCAGGAATTATTGTTAACATACAGTAGAGAATTCTTTTGTGTGTCCCTGTAAATGAACGATGACTGCTATACACACAATATTCTGTAGTAAGTCTCTTGTAATGAACCTTATATAAATTTCAATGCGTTTAAAATAGTGAAACATTATTTAAATAAACCGCAGACGATTTTTCTCCATAGACGTAATGTAATGGAATTCTTTTGACTGTCCCTGTAAAGTAAGTATAAGTGCTATGCACACCCTATTCCATATTAAGCTTCTTCTAATGCACCTTAGTGATATATATAAATTTCAATGCGTTTAAAGTATTGAAACATTATTTAAATAAACCGCAAATGATTTTTCCCCATAGACCGCAATGTAACGGAATTCTTTTGAGTGTCCCTGTAAAAAAACTATAAGTGCTACACACTTCCGTTGAAATAGGGAACATGCTATAGATAACGATTATAACATATAAAATTTGCAGGGCAATCCGAGCATATTTACGGGAGTTAGAGCACGGACAGACGGCAGACGGCAGACGGCCAGACGGCCAGACGGCAGACGGCCAGACGGCCAGACGGCAGACGGCCAGACAAACCGAAGTCATAAACACTTTTCAACTAGGTTGGAAAGTGTTAAAAATAACTTATATTTATAATTGGTTACTGTATTTTTCGCTAGGGGGAATTTTTGGCTTAAAAAGTTTTGAGTTGAGTCTATCTTATCTAATTTTAATTTGGAGTATTATTTCCATGCGAGAAAGCATTAAAAATAATTCATTTTAAAATTTTAGTTATGTAATTTCTGACCAGGGGCGCTACCAGTGTAATTTTTTTTTAATTCAAAACTTTTTATCAATACACAAATTTGACAACGGCGGAAGCTTTTTCTAAAGATTTGAGCGACATTCGTTCGTGGGAAGCGGGTTTAAAATGCGTTCGAAAAGTTAGTTCAAGATATAGTTATACATAGAGATACGTAAAGTATCATAATTAAAAAGGGTAATATAAATAGCTCTTCCAACAGCAATTGGCGATAAAGTATAATGGGTCTGTATTCTTTTGTGCTGTCCTGTAAAAGAACTATAAATGAAAAATTCCGTATTTTTAATGGAGGTCATGCTGCAATAAGTCTTAGTAACATATACAAATTTTGTAGAGTTTCGAATAACATAATAGCACTAACATGCATTTTAAGTAATTGCCGCCCACGGACGGCAGTGTAATTGAATTATTTTGCGCGGTCCTATAAAATAACTATAAATGCTACATACACTATCTTCAAGAAAAAACTGACTGTAAGTGACGGTAAAAACATACTAAAATTACATTAACGTCAGTATTCTACAAACCCCGTATTTAAGTGTTTAATAAAAGAAAACGTTACATAATTTCGCTTCATAAAATCGTTCTTGAATTCGTTGCATAAATTTGTTTCATAAAATCGTTACATTAGGACTTTATATATATATTGGGTAGGTATATTTGAAATTATTTTTATTATTTTATACTATGTATAAAAAATATCTATAAAAATAAATTTTTGATGTACTATTTCTCGGCTATATGGTGTTAATAATAAATATAATGCTGATATATGAAAGCGCACCTCAAACTTCACTAAAATAATGGAATAACTTACCGAATAACTTTTCTTTTAATTAAAAACTTTTAAATCGTATTCATATTCAACACAAACTAATTTAGACATGTCTGCATTCCGAAACATATCTATTATACACTAACTTGTAAGTTTCTGTTTGTGACGCAATTGTAACTACTACGGGAGAAGATTATTATAGAAATAGAATTAGAAAATGAACATTGTACATACATTTTAACACAATTATTCAAATTGGTAAAGAAATCATATGAGTTGTATTTTCCCAACTGGACGAAAAAATGTCCGTGCCAGGATTCGAACCAGCTATCTCTTAGCTGAAGCTTCCAATTCTCTACCAAGTGAACCATCCCGGACGAAGCTGGAGGACCTAATTCATCCAGTTAACGTTATTTATCATAACACCTTGTCTGATATCTGAATCAGCTCAACAGAATAAATCGCAGTAATGGAATTCCAGTAAACGCTGGATACGTAATTACAGTAAATTAATTTTAACATAATTAATGCAGCTTCAGCCAAGCGATCCCTGGTTCGGATCCTGGTCCGGACATTTTTCGCCCAGTTGGAAAAATACAACTCATATTGTACATCATATTACATTCATTATTGTTTCTATAGATATACTTTTCTTATCAAGTGAAATGTGTAAGTTTCACAATTTTTAAGCTTAGTAAAACTCATTTAAATACAATAATTATTTTTATACACATAAAACTCAAAGCTGTTTGAACGTACATATAATGTTTAATGTTTAATTCTATATTTTGTTATACTAATTATAATATATTATAAAAACTGTGAACCGATTAAAAATTAAGTGTTTGGAAAAATGGAAGATAAATAAAATATTCTGGATTTATCTAATTTTAATTATAATAGCTTAAACTAATGCACATCCCCTTTATTATGCTTATTTTAACTCAATATCATTTAATTTACGTAATAAGGTACTGGTCCACGCTTCAGTGTTTTCCTAAAACAAAATATTCAATATTTAGCATATTAGTACCATCAAGTACACTATATTAGTGTCATATAATATATCTGATGAACGTCTCACATTTAGCAAATACATGCACATGAGGAAATGGGTTGGCATCTATCATATATGATATTAAATGCAATGAAATGTTAAAGACCAATCTGGAATTTGCATTTTTAAGCACCGTATTCGAAATGTCAAACGAAACGCCTCTGTATTTATCTTACGGTCAAATAGCTTAAGGATAATGAGACTTCAAGATACCTTATTTGCTCTGATTCTTTTTCTTCTGTGCATTTATTGAACAGAATTGAGAGCCATGATAAATTTGCAATAGATTTTGTTTTAACTGTCAAATCACTTCGATGTAAGGAAATCGAAATTTGTTCTACGTACGTGCTCATGACGTTACATAGAAGGAATGAGTTAAATGTTAAGATACAGATGCTTTAAATTTGCGCTTTCACACCAATATTAGTATTCGGAAGTTTTATTCTAAATATTTTTACTATAAAAATCTACTATCTAAGGGGAATAAAGGATAGGGGTTGTACATATATAACGTTATCCACATTTTGGTAATTTTGGACGCCCCCCTCCCTTACGATATCATACGTGATCATTCCTCGACTCCTCCCCCCCATTTAATAATATCGTTTTCAATGTCTAATTTTTTTTCTATAATTTTGCAGTGATATAAAGATATTGTTATACATTTATCATTAGCATACTTTACGGATACAAATGAAGTGAAGAAGTCAGTAAAATATCAGTATTATACATGAAATAACTTTATTTCGAATAGTATCTAAAAGAGATTGTCACTATTTAAATGTATTTAATAATAGTTAGTTACATAATGCATTCCATAGTAATATTGTCTTCTTGCACTTGTCCCCTGCACGGAGAGTATGAAATCAGAACTTCTAACCAACAAAATAAGTGTACAACGTTATTTTCTTTTTCTTTATTAGTAAACAAAGAGAGTATCATTTCATGTTTCCTTTAATACTGAATTATATGCGCATATTTTGGAATGAAAAGATTTTATAATTATTTAAAGGCTTTATTAATAATTTTGTATTTTTATAAAAATAGATAAGACAATTAAAAAAAAAAAAAAAAAAAAAACCCGACTATTTTGATGTGAAGAAAAAGTTACTAAACATAAAAAAAATGAAAATTTTGGTTGGATAAAAAATTATAACGATATCAAAAGACAACCCTTCCCCCCTTCACCTAGATATATCTTACGATATTAAGTGCTAAGGCCACCCCCCTCCCCGCTAAAGTGAAAACGTTATATATGTACAGCCTTATACACTTTAATGAAGAAAAGTTTCAAATATAGACTAAATATCGAGTCTTTCTATTTGACAAATTTTTACGTAACGCAAATTTTATCTGGTCATAGTAAATTTGGAATTAACCTGTATGGTTTTCTACAAAAAACAGACTTATGTGATTCTAATATAAATGTACATCAAGATGTGGAGAATTTAGTTTTCTTTTGTTTCACTTTTTATGGTATTAGACTGCATAGGGGCATGGAACTAGGTACAATGTAAGTATGTAGCCCTAGGTGCAACATTGGGTTATTTCCGACAAAATGGGCCCTATTAAAAATTCCACATGGACAGGTGATATACTATTCGATGTCGTATTTAGCATTTTAGATAACAATTAAACTAGGCGTTGTAGTTAGAATAAAAATATTTTTCTTACCTTTCTAAAATAATAAAACAATTCTGGAACAAAATTTTGCTTTTGTTCTTTCAAAACAGCTTTTCACCTTTAATTTGCAGAGCGTGATTCTTCTGAAATTCAAAATGGCTATAATAATAAAAACTTATGTTGCCACTGACCCAGATGAATAATAAAACTTGGATTCAAATTTTATTTAAAATAACGGCAGTGGCCCAAGGTATAAATGTCTTCCCTATATTTGAAATTTTTTTAATGTCCATTTTTAGCAGTACAATTAGCTTTATGATTGGCGCAACTAACGAAAGAAACAGTCTACGGTACTCCACCGATTTCTGTTGTTTTCAGACTAACGTGATCACATGGAAGTTCGACAATCTGTGGAAACCAGCCTATCTTGATTACGTGTAAACGGGAGAGGAGTGGAATAATCGCGGCCTGTCCCTTTTGTTAGCTTCCATTAATCCACGGATCCGATTGCTAGTAAAAAGCAAAGCAAAGATTTTCCAATATTTTGATTTTCTGCTTTAATTATTATTTTTTTCTTGTAAGAGCCAAAGCAACTTAAAGATGAGGCTTTTTAAATGAATGTTTGTTTTATACTGGGTTATATATCGAGAGTTGCGATCCCGGTTTGTTTGCTCCTTGTATGCAAAAAAGGATCGTAACATTACAAACCTATAAATAATGTGCAACAAATGTGTGTCTACTTTTATTTACATTGTATATTAAAAATTACTACGTTTATCTTTCAAAACTGAGACTTAAATACATGAAGTTTTTTAAACCGAGAAGATAATTCAAATGAGTACATTTTGCTTATTTGCATATATCTATTTTTAACGGTGTTTAGTTCCATTTATATTTTATAAAAAAAATATGTTTTGTAAAAAGATATTTTGTAAAAAGAAAACATAAAGGCAAAAACAGCAAAGTTTCTTTTTAGCCCTAATAATAAATACATTAAAGATACATTAACTGTAGTGAGTCTATCAAAAACCGATCAAAAGTTAGTATGTGGCTGCTGTTTTGGATTTCAGTATTTTATGCACGTTTTCTTGAAAACTAAAATTTATCCAATTAAAGTTCTCACTGCGAAAAAGCGCAAAAGGAAAAAAAAAATCCCGAAGCAGAAAAATTTAGGAAATCTCAATTCAACCTCGTAAATTATTAACGATTCTAAAAACGTTTCCCTTATCTTCTGAAATCATGTTTGGAAAACAATATGTCAATAGGTTTCCGGTTTTTTATGGAATCTTCTTTGAAAAAAAAAAAGTTTTTTTTTCAATTTTCTGATTGGTTCTTCAGATTGGCTTCATCTAACATAAGCATAAGCCCTACATGTTTCTGCTAATAAAGAAAAAGTTTCTAAAATCGTTGTCAACTAGCTACAATATTACAGGAAATTTTTTTAGTCATTTCCGTAATTTTTAGAGTGCTTTATTTATACAAATTATATTGCTAAGAACATTTTGGTGCACAGAATGAAACATTAACAGCAAATATTCGACGGTATGTTCTCATAAAATTAAACATCATTTTCTATTTTTTTTAATATGGACGCAAAAATAATCCTAATGAGACATGGTATTTATAAAAATTTAAAAAAAGAAGAAGAATAGGAGATATTCTTCTTCTTCTAGAATCGTATGTAGCAATTATTGCTAAAAGAAATTTTCATTGGTATTTTAAAATGTTTGTGGATTTATTATTCATGTACAGTTATGGATACATTTATCTCTTCTGTTCCCTTCAGATCAATATGACATGGACAAACATTAAGTTAAACATAACCTTTTTATGATGCATTGTTAGTATTCTCCATTTCACGTTTTTCTTTTCATATGTGCATGAAAATTATGTCATGAAATGCAGAATACTGAGAATGCAATAAAAAAGATATACGATATTCGGTTTTTGTTTAGATTATTTATATGTGAGGAAAATAGGATGTTTAAACGTATAAATACTATAAAACTTGTTTATATGTTTTGAATACTTTTGAATACTGTTTTATATCTTATTTGTTTATTAAGCATAAGTAAAAGTAATGTCACTTAAGTACAAAAATGGACATTTCTGTCGTAAAAAAAAGAGATCTTTGTTTTAATAATCACACATAAGAACTGACGTAGTTAAATATGTAGATGCGCTAAAATATTATTTTATAAACTTTGATTTTAATGATTCACAAGTTGAAAATTACCTAATTACTTGTTGCTCAAGTATTTAACAACAAATGTATGTTGAAATATATCATAAGCATATATTACGTTGTACAAACAACACACATTCACAGCACAACACACATCATACATTCTGCAAGGAGGTATTCTTTTCTTTGATATAAGTACGAAATAAACAAGTTGGAAATTGTACGTCAAACGTGATAAATGAGGTGCGTTCGTACTATAGATAGTTAGATAAATATTCAGATCTTGATGATTTTTAATTCTGTGAAATGAATTATATCGTCTGCAGATTAATTTCTGTAATAAAATAAGTATCTCGGTCACTTGACGATTAAACCTCGGAAGCTCCTATAACAAGAAAGCACCGATTTAAAAAAAAATCAAATTTCTTAATAAATACTTTTATTAATATCGTCTAAATTTTTTATTCGATTTTTATAAAATTTGAAATGTCTCGACAAAATTCTGCAGAGATAATATATCTTAAATTTCAAACCATTCTTTTGGGTAGTTTTTGCGTTGTTATATGCGGACAGACGGACAGACAGACAGACGGACGGACGAACAGACAGACAGAAGGACGGACAGACAGACGTACGGACCAGACGATGACAATAGGTGCTACGTATTTATATAATTACGAACGCACCTAAAAATAGGGTATGTGAAAACCCTTAGCAATAAAAATGTCAATGAGGGTTTAAAAGAATGCCTGAGAGAGCAGTCATCTCCACCAACACACACGACATACAAAGGATAATGCAAGATAACTAGAAATATGTCAGAAATGTGATCCAGCTAAATATCGAAGAAAAAAATACATACACCACTAAGTTCAACTGGTTGAAGAAAAATGATAAATTAAGATGTTAATAATAGTTATTCACTCCCGTGTGTTTTCTAATTTTATTTGATTTAACTGCATTTCAAAACTTATTTTATTCATAAATAAATAAAAATGAGACTTCTCAGTCGAATGGTAACTTTTGCGATTCTCTGTGATAAATTGGCGATTAAAAATCAGGTAGTTTTTCTTTTTTTTTTCTTTTACAACTTAACTTAAACCTCTTTAGGCCTCTGGTCAATAATTTTTAATACTATTTGTTCAAATTTTGAAGAAAAAAAAATAAAAAAGAAGGAAAATTAAGAGAGAAAATATTAGGTCAAATGATTATTCCGCTTACTCGGGGCAATTTGTCATTTCTATAACTGCGTTTCTGATAGAATCTTTTTTATAATTTATAATTTTTTAATATCTGGTTAAAAAGTATTTTGTCGTAATTGTATTCGACTTATATTTCTAATAATGTAATTGTATTTACAAGAAAACTTCGAAAGATCCTTAAAGGAAATTTTAGAAGCTTCTAAAAATTATCGCTGCCCAAGCCTCAACTGTAACTAAAGTTTTTAGTTTCAAGATTATCTGAAAATGGGAAGCATCATTACTTGATACTTATCGAAAATTGATAAATTGATAAAGTCTTTTTCGCACTTCCCTTTCTAGCTGTCCTCCTTATAATATCACACTTATCTATTTCCTTCTTCTTAAGTGAGAAGGTCACGTTGTGAATTAGCAATAATCAATTTTTCGAAATTTTTACCATGGATTCATGGAAATGTTACTGTAAAAATTCACTGTAAAAAGAAAAAAAATCAAAAATTTTCAATTAGAACAGAAGATATTGTAACAAATATCTGACAACTCAAGAAAAGATTTGCGGTATAAAGTTTTTAAAGATTCTTGTTTCAAATATATATATTTATTTTTGTATAGCTTGTTCTGGTCTGTTTAGTCCTCATGTGCAAAAGGTTACCGCACTGCTCAAAATTCAACTAATCTGAGGAATTTATATATGTAATTTATTACATACAAGCTGAGTGGTAACCAGAGGTGTTTCATTTCCATTGTATGAGACTTTTAAATTTTCAGGAAAAAAAGAAATTCTGAAAATGTTCGAAAAGCTGTTCTTTGTCATAAATGCTAAAAAACGATTTACGCTTAAAGTTCAACAGAAAATTATATGACTTGCCAAAATACAGTTAGTTAAATATTATTAGTTAAATTAGAAAATTTCCATTTTCAAGAAATAAATAAATCTACAATAAAATTATGCACTTATTCAATCATCTTAACCTCAAGTTAATGCAATGTTAAACCAAAACAGAAAAGCTCTTAATAGGGCATTTAATTCAGTGAGTGAGTGTGTGTGTGTTGAGGGGGGTGGGGGTGGGGGGAGGGTTACGTTTTAAAAGAAACAAACGTTACGTTACGACAGGAAATTTTACCCCAATAATACTTTTAAAAATATCACTCAAACAAACATGCAATAATACAAATTTAAAAAACAGATTTTATGATAGAAAAATTTCTTCGAAAGAACTATTCTGATGCAATTAAAATAATACGAAACAAAATCAGTAAACTTATTGTTCAATAAAATAACAATACGTGCGCTAAAATAAATATCAAAAATTACAATCCATTAGATAAAAATAGTATAGAAAAAATTGAAAAAAATAACACTTATTTTATTAATTTTTTTTAAGATAAGAGAAAATCATTTTTACAATGTAAGTTAAATGAACATTACAGAAGTAGCATTTTGAAAATTATGTGATTTTGATGATATATGCCAAAAGGATGCAGTTTTCTCAATTAAATATCACAATTCCAATGAAAAATGTCCATTTTTTTAAAGGTGACCGTATTTGTATAATCATTTTGGCCTTTAAATATTTAACCTCAAATTTTGGAGCTTGTGAGATGTAAATTACTTCGTTTTGACACACGTATAAAAAAACGATTCCAATTGTAGAAATTAAAATACATGTTTTCTTTTTAAACTATGTCATTTTAATTCGCAGCCCTTGAAGGACATTGAGACATTATAAAAATTGTTATTAAACTATATTTACTTTTAAATTTTAATGAAACTGAAACAATAAACATATGACAATCTCTATTTTTTTTCTTTATCTCTCTTTTTCCATAAGTTTGACATACTAAAATTGCCACCAATTTAATTAATAATACAAATTTAATTACACATGCTCAAAAAAGTTACATCTCAGAAATCAATTTAAACCTCGAATTTTCAATTCCATTATAAAAATTCTCGGAACCTGGCGAATAGCTGTTCTTTTTAGCCCGCAATTCGCTATATTCTCGTAGAAGTTGGAAAAAAAAATGCAAACCTACAGTCAGATTTTAGTATATTGGATTTTCTTTAAATATTTTGAAATTGTGTATTTTATTTTACTATCTCTTAATGTCTATCTAAACCATAATATACAAAACCATTTACCTATCTAATAGCTCTGGTTAATATTCGAGGTGTGTCGGGATTTTAAAATCCCATTAAAGAAAACATGTTTTAAAACTTATTTAATGCATATATTAAAGACAGTAGATTTTGTATTTCATGAAAAATACTTTATCATGTGCAGTAACCACAGGCAACTCTACGAAGCCAAGTATTTTTTTTTTAAATGTGCTGTTTCTCAATCATTTACGTATGGCTAGCTTTTATGCCATTGTAAGATATGTAGCTGAAACTTTTACACACACACAAAATATCACATTTAGATAAAACCACGCTATATTTGCTTTTCTAATTTCACAAAGAATGAGAGGGGATCCAAAACCAATATTATCTGTTAATTACTCTGCTAATATTTTACAAAGCGACCAATAAGTACTGATTTAATAAATCGGTTTTAATGAATGGGTTCTATCAAAATTCAAACTTTATATTAATATTATATATATTTATGAGCATTTTAATTTTTCTAATCTCTCTTTAGATACTAAGGGGAAAAAATAGTGAGGTTTATTTTTTATTAATTCATAATTTGGAATTGAAAATGCTTAAACTTGGTTCCCGCTCTAATTAGGTCTTGTGTTCCGAAGATAGTAATAGCGCTTAAAACCAAACAACTAATTATAATATAGAGAAACACAATTCAAAAACTAATTACTATATCAATTGTACAAAGGAACATCCTTAAATATTAAATTAACTTAAATGAATTGACCATTAACAATTCATTCACTTTAATTCCCCAAAGTGCAATTTGGAGTCAATTTCTAAAATGAGTAAATTACAATTATCATTCAAAATGCTCCACCATCATCAGAAAGAATTTGATGCAGAAAGATTACCTTAGCGCAATAAAAACAATCACTGAACTGTAATATACGTAAAAAAACACACACACACACACAAAATACTAGTATATCGATTTTATAACAGAACAATCTCAAATATCAACAATCCACTTGAAATTAAATGAATTTAACAAATAATTAACTTTAATTCCCAGAGAGAATTTAGAAGTGAATATTAAAGATCAGCTAATCAAAATTTTTATTCAAAGGGTTTCGCTCTCCTTAGAATTTATTTTATGCAAAAGATGAACGTAGTGATCTAAAGCCAAACTACCATAACTGTAACATACAGAAATATCTGATACAAAACAAACGTAAAAACAAATTTCTATATCGATGGTACATTAAAACATCTTTAAATATCAACAATTATTCAGAAAATTAACTGAAATAAATGAGTGTGAATGAATTATTTATTTTAATTCCTCAAAGTGCAATTAAAAGCAATTTTTGTTTTAAATGAGTAAATCAAAATTATTATTCAAAAGAGTTTCACTATCGTCAGAAATTATTTGATGCAAAAGGTGATTATAGTGGTTTAAAATCAATCAACCAACCAACTATAATATACAAAAACACTATGAAAAAACAAATTGCTATATACATTGTAAAAAATGACCAATGTTTCTTATTTTATGAAAATATACTATAACCACGAACGAAAATATAATATAATCTTCTGAGTTATCCAAAATTTCAAATAGCATGTTACATTGTCTTTTGAATCCCCAGAAACCAATACATTTCCAAAATTTAAAGAATAATTTATAAAAATAAATTATTTTTAGCTGCCCGTATTTTTCAGGAACGTTTCCGAAATGTTTTTATAGTGTATTAATTAGTGTCCTTAGCCTGGAATACCTATTTTTCGAATGTCATCCATTCTCAAGTACACGTTTTCAGCCGCATAAGTTAATTTATACATGAAAGAGTAAAGAAATAATCTTAATTTGAATGTTATTGTTAACACTGTTAATTTTGCATGTTTGTCTGTTAAACATTTTTTTTAGCATGAAAATGTTTACTTGAGAATTGATAGCATTTGAAAAACCTGTATTCCAGGCTGAGGACACTCATTAATACACTGTAAAAACCCTGTTTCTGAAAAATACGGGCAGCTAAAAATAATTTGTTTTCATAAATAATTCTTTAAATTTTGGAAATGCATTGGTTTCTGGGGATTCAAAAGACAATGGAACACTCTATTCGGAATTTAGGATAACTCAAAAGATTATATTATATTTTCTTTCGTGGTTATAGTATATTTTCATAAAATAAGAAACATTGGTCATTTTTTACAGTGAGATTGTATATCGGAGTAATCTTTAAATATCAACAATTCTGCTGGAAATTAACTTAAATGAATGAGTGTTCATTTTAATTCCCCAAAAGCAATTAGAAGTCAATTTTTAAGATGAGTAAATCAAAATTATTATCTAAAGAGTTTCACTATCTTGATAAATTATTTGATCCCATCATAGATGAAATTGAATTAAAGGTGACCTTTGATGGAAATGTTAAGTGCTATTTGAATGGAAAGTCTCTAGGTCTTCAAATCTACCAAGAGCATTTTAATTAAAGCGAAGCAGTGCTTGAATTGTCGAACAGGTTTAGATTAATTTTATTAAAACCGGGACTGTTTATTAATGCGTTATAAATTTCTTAACTTTTAACAAAATGCCGTTAATGTGTAGAGATTTTTAAATAAAATTGCGAAAAACTGCATAACGCTTGAAGGGAAAATATAATAATTATTGTTGTATATAAATAAGTATTCACAAAATCTGATTATTATTCTAGTCATATTTTATTTATAGAAGTACATTTTATTGTAAATTTCGAAATTTGAAAAAGTCCTTTTTAAAAAGTTTTTTAAGTCTCTAATTCTGCAAATTCACTAAGAGCATTTTAATTAAAGTGAAGCGGTGCTTGAATTATCGAAAAGTTATTAATTTTATTAAAAATGAGGTTGTTTATTAATGTGTTTTAAATATTTCATAACCTTTAACAATATTTAGTTAATATATAGAACGATGAGCACAAATATTAGTAAAATAACAAAGATAATACTGGATAGTTGACAAATATTTTGTTTGGTGGAAAATTGTAATAATTATTACTGTATTTAAATAAATCTAACACAATCTGATTATCATTATAATCATATGTTATAGATGAAAATTTATTTCGTATATAATAAATGGCTTATAATTTATTTGGGACTTGCAAGTATACTGAATATATAACTAGTACAAGATTAAAATTTGCACTATTCAATATTTTAAAATTGCTATTAAGAACACCTATTTCATGGGAATACATATTTATGTTTTACGACATGATTTCTGCCATAAATAATGACCCATGTTTGTTTTAATATAGAAAGTTTGTATTCTCAATGGTTAGGAAAACTACTTTTTTTATCGTAGCGTGCTACAACTACAATTAGTTTATTGAAAATGTAACTAACTACAACTAGTTTATTGAAAATGTAACTAACTACAACTAGTTTATTGAAACTGTAAGTAACTACAACTACTTGTTTTAAAAAAGAGCGGCTGCAAACTACTTTTCAAAAGCAGTCACTAATTCACTATTTTCAGATTTTGTCAAAGGATTGAATCTACACTCGAAATTGAGGACATGGATTAAATAATACAGTGACCCCGTGTTATATCGCGCCTGTCGCATAAGTGCGATGTAACCGAGAACATTAAAAATTATGAAAGATAACATACAAGAAACTGCTTTATATTTGTCTCCAAAATATTAATTTATGTACCCATTACAATTTTCTTAGCGAACTTAACAGAGATATACGTACTACAATCAACATTTAAATGTAGTTACATAATAAATGCGACTAAACTACAGCTTATATATTATCAAAACGCACAAAAACAGAGCTATGTATCTGAACCAGCGATATAACGAGGGGATACTATTCTATATAACATATTAATACACACTAAACACTGAATCTATATATTACTATTGTTACAGTAATAAAATTCTTACAGCATTGGGACATATAATTATCGTTGGCACATATATATTTACATATATATGTGCCATATTTGTTTACTTAGCTCTCGAACACAATTTTAATGTATTAATTGTATTGAGTGTTGTTGAGAGTTAATAATATTGAGTTGTTTAATTTTATAATCCAGCAAATTACAAAAAAAAAAAAAAAGTATGCAAACTATGATTAAATTTGCAAATACAGCAATTCTAAATGAACAAACCTGGTATTAATACATGAAGACGTAATAATGAGTAAGTAGACAAGTGTTGCTAGCAAATAAAATTAATTTCATTGGTAGGTCAGTACTTCAATTTACCTAGACCCTAGATTTTACCAGCAAGTGTCAAAATTTATGACTTCATGCGATGCGTTGTTAAACACTGCAACCGAGATTTGCTGTTGAGATTAGTAAATTGCTTAGTAGAACATATATTGCATAAAAACAGCAAGTAACGATCACGTGGTTTGTATAATGGCACTTTTTATTTCCCGAAGTAGCATTAAAAGTAGTGTCAGTACTCGCTTCAAACAACTGTTTTTTTTATCACGCTACTTGCTACATGCGTTGTTCTAAATGTAGATCGCTACACTACAAAGTAGCGACAACTGTAGTTTTGCTATTTGTAGTGCACTACTTGCGACAACTGGGTATGAGAATATTTATCACGCAAATATATTTAATATCCAAGCTGTTCTTCAATAATATATCTCCTGCGAAATGTTGAAAATCTTCATTAAAACGTTTCACAGCAATTAG
Source organism: Maratus michaelseni (assembly GCA_963931845.1). NCBI lineage: Eukaryota > Metazoa > Arthropoda > Arachnida > Araneae > Salticidae > Maratus > Maratus michaelseni. The sequence continues at coordinate 213,653,324 of OZ007599.1, read as the reverse complement.
AGTGCATTTATTAAACCGATGTGTGTACCTACCTGGCAGCCAACCTGCTCATCAGCCTATTTTTCTGTTTATATGGAAAAAAAATGTATATGGATAACAATTATTTATCAAGCGTAACGGAATTTTTCTTCTTCGGTAAACTGTTAAATGTTTTCCTGGAAAAGAATAACTGCAATTTCATACTTGTGATTGAACTTACGTTAAGAATGTAGAATCCATTATTATCTGTCAAAGATTTCTGTGCTTTTTGCACATTATTTATGTTATATTTTCAAAGCTTTACAAAAGAAAATTTACGACTCACTGCAAAATCGTTGATGAAACTTTAGTGTAAACTCATAGTTACAAACGATTCTGGAAGCCTTTTTCTTATTTTGAATAACCTTTAGGAGAAGAACTAATCAGAAAAAAATATATTTCCAGAGATCAGAGATAAATCGATTCTGAAATTTCCAGACAGCAAGGTAGCTCGTTTATTTTGGTAACGTTACTGTAAACTTCCAAAATCTGTAGTTTTCAGAATATTCTGCTTAGTCCTTTTCCAAATAGTTTCGGAAAATAGCAGATTTCTATAATCCTGGGTAACGACGAATTTATATTATATTTTGTAAACGTTTCTGCAATAATTGGACAATTTTTCTGTAACATTTACTTCACAGTGAAAAGTTACGATAAAATATTTTTATTAATAAAATATTATATTAACATGATGGATTTTTTATATGAAATGAAGTATATTTCAATATTATGTACGTCGATATTGGTTTACTAACTTACGTATTATTTTTTCTTTCTAGGTGAGTAAAATATCCTCAAACGTTTCATCATTTGGCAGATTCGAAGTAATATTTTTCATCTATGTATTGTGTGTTACAAATGAATTCGTCAATATACTTAATTATTTTATGGTATTTATTAAACTGCATTGTATTGCCAGCCTTATTTGAATTTTTTAATGTTCTTATTCAAATACAATAGTGTAAAAAAATATTATTTTTCTATAAAAATGTGTATATAAGTCTTAAAAATGAAAGTTTGCGCAACGTTTCTGTAAACCTCGTAAACCTATTGTTTTCGGGAGTTTCTGATTGGTCCTCCACCAAATGGCTTTTGAAAATAGACCATATTCCGGAATCATTAATCACCACTATACTACATTCAATTTTTGTAAGTGTTTTCGCATTATCAGGAACTACAACAGCAGTTTTTAACAGTGTTGAGATAGAGTTTTCTAAGTCTGATATTTTACATAATGAGTCATATATTAATTACTTTACACTTCAAGAGGAGGGAGGGGGTCTACAACAAAGTTCGACACATAAAATATAAATATATTTATACATTAAAATAAAATAAATAAATATATATATATATCATATAAAGGTTAAGAAAGTGAAAACGTACATTTTAAAATATAATAATAAAAAAAATGACATTCATAAAAATTAAAATAATAATATAAATTTATATTCAGATTTATGTACAATATAAAAATACTTATAATACCTAATTTAAAAAGACAGGAGGAGAGGTAGAGTAATTCAGGTTGAGATGCCGCATATTTTATTTTAATTTGTATATAAAATGCCATGGTGATCAGAAAATTTAAAAAATCATGCTGTGCTATTTAATGTTAAATATACAACATGTGTACTGTGACAAAAAAAAAAAAAAATATTTTGTAACATTATTTTTCTAAAACATTACACTGCGGCGTGTCACCCGTACATTCAGGGTGAGACGTCTCACTTGTGCGGGAGTTACGCTGCGCTCGTCATAAGAACAAAATGAAATTTTAAATACAAAATATTTAAACAAGTATTCATTTCTGGACTGTAATTAACTATGTAATAACAAAAAGAAACTAAATGAGTACAATGTGTATATACTAGTAGGTTCAAATCAATATTAGTCAGCCAACTTTCTTCACTACTAAAATTATCTAGTTTTTTTTTAAAGATTGGATTTTGCTTGTTATTTCAGAAACAACATAAAATCAGTGTATTAGAGAGGAAAAAGAAAAAAAAGTAAACTAGTGTTTACATTGTTTTATTTGTTAATAGATCTGTTTTTTTGACCGCAATCTACACAAAAAGAGTCGAAAATAGTCCAGTCTTCATGTAACCACATTTGACACATGATGCAACGAAGCCAATCATACTTCCTCTTAGTTTTAGAGTAGTTTTCTGAACATTCCTTTCAAAGAGTGTCTGCGTCACATGTGTGATCCAACTTTTCAATATTATCCTCTTGTTTTGCATCTTTCTTCGCCTCCTGAATTTTAATTTTTCCCCTTTCCTCTTTATGTGTAATAAACTTGATATTGATTGAACATTCATCAATGTCTGATGAACTGTCGTGGGATCATCCACCTGAATCAAAATTAATTTTTCTCTTGGTAGTTTTGTAATCTTTTTTGTTATTTGTCTTACATTTTTGGAATATTTTCTCTAAATTTGCTTTAAGCGCATTCCTATTGTCAATAGAGGTTAAGATTACTGCTGTTTTCCTAATTATGTGCTTTGCTGTCACCTGGCTAAGTCTGCGAATAGAAGAGATTTTATGTAGGTGTTTGGTAGGTGACTGGGGTTTTACACCGCTTGTTCCAGGTTCTGCAGGCTGTAAATTCATTTGAGATGACGTACATAATAATCAAATTTTTTTAATTGCTTAATAAGCGTAAAGCCAACATAGTGAAAAAGTACCCAAGCCGGGACTCGAACCCGGGTCATCAGTATAGCGCATGGACGTTCTACCAACTGAACCACTTGGGAACGATACTCAGCCTGGAACTTTCTCACTATAACATGTTGGCAAGGCTACAAACGCAGCACAAGATGGAATTTAAAAAATATATATATTGATTATTATGAATGCAAGGCGTGTGAAATTTTCTATGGAAAAATTTCCAAAGTATTAAATATGACGTACATAATTTTGAAACTATTTAAAACTTACATTGAGGGCCATGACCGGGAGCCGACATGTCTTCTTTTTCCATTCTTCTTTTTCTAACCCCATGGTACCTTTCAGCTTCCCTGTAGGAAATGTCACTTTGTTTGATTCTTCTTGATATTCTTTGTTCGCCTCTGTTAAACTTCCCGAGCCCCATTGTCCTCGTGGGCTTACACCTTCTTTTCTTTTAAAAATGTGGACATTTCTAATAAGATCTGATTTTTAGAATTTTCAAATTTATTAAATTTCAAATTTATCCGTATTTTAAAAAATATATTTCATTTAAAGCCAGAACGTTAAAATTCAAAATTATTACAATTATAATTAACGGGAGAAAATTATTTCAATTATAATTAAGGGGAGCTCTAGGCTACACTAGATACCGGGCTTGCTCATTCATTCTCATGACTCTCACAAATAGTGACTGGCCGCGACGAGCGATTGGTACAAAGCGACGCCCCCATCGTTTTGTGCCAATCGCTGTTTGTCTTTTGTCGCGGTCAGCCACCATATGTGACGTGATGAGAATGAATGAGCAAGTCCGGTATCTAGTGTAGCCTAAGACTCCTATAATAGGAGCTGACGCATATCCATTTTGTTTTGCATTATTGGTACGCAGCTCAGCATCAATCTACCGCAGCCGGAGTTGGGGTTGCCTAAGACTCGGTTCTGATTGGCTGAACCGGTTCTGATTAGCTTGGTTTTTCGACTGGTCTGCAATTCGGGTACCAAATCTGCGAGGATGCGTCGACCTCTATTATAGGAGTTTTAGCGTAGCCTAGAACTCCTATAATAGAAGCTAACGCATCCTTGCAGATTTGGCACCCGAATTGGAGCCCAGTCAAAAAATCAAGCTAATCAGAACCCGTTCTATTGTAGGAGTCAGGCAACCCCAGCTCCGGCTGTGGTAGATTGATGCTGAACTGGATACCAATAATCCGAAACTAAATGGATATGCGTCAGATCCTATTATAGGAGTCTTAGTATAGCCTAGAGCTTCCCTTGTAGGAGTCTTAGTGTAGGCCTGACTTCATGTTGCAGCTAAAAGTGACGTACGTAACAACAGCGGGAAGGGTGTTTCTTGATGCGACATCCTGTGACGTAATTCAAAGGGAGGAGAAAAAACGTGAAATTTTGCGTCACGTAATTAATGGATGATTCCTAGGGATCCTTATTGATTTCCAATGAATTAACATACATATCTGTGTTTGTACAAAAAATTAAAAAAAAATTTGGACAGATTTTGCAAATTAATACAATTTCTTTAATTGGAATTATTGTTATTTTTAGTTAATAATTTATCACTAAAACAGATCACTCTACACCGGCAGTGAAAATATATCACTCTACAAGGTAGAAAACATTTCAAAACCTTGTGAACTTTTCCCCCAATCCTAGCAGACTCTAACAATTACCTTACAATTTCCAGAAAATTGTTACAATTGTTATTTAAAGAATTATTTTCATAAAAAAAGTACGAACAGTGGATAGCTTTTGAAAAATAATGCAACTGTTTTAATTGTAATTGTTGTCATTGTTAATTATTATATTCTTCTAAGTCATATCACACTACACCGTAGAAAAATACAAATGTTTTTTTTTTAATCTGGGAAGAAGGTTTACAAAAATATCTTATAACCTTTATCGAGTAACCCAAAATTTCGAAAAGCTTTCATTTATCTTTGGAAACCAGGGAAATCTATAGATTTCCCAGATTTAACACTAGAACCGCAGGAAATTTTATTCAAGTTTTAGAAAAATATTGTGTACCAGAATTTTTATTTAAAACTATGTAATGTATTTGTTTAGCTTATTTTTGTGCGGCATATATTTAACTTATTTTATGAAGAAATTTCTGGTTCAAATCGACACTTATTCATTTGGTACGGGTCAAAATTACTCGTCATCGCGGTTCTAGTGTTAAAGAAGCATTTCTGCTCCATTTGCTGCTAGAAATTTTCGAAAACGTTTCTGAGTAGTTTTTACATTGTATAAATTAGTTTTCTCAACCCGGAATATTGGTTTTTCGAATGCTACCAATTCTCAAAGAAACATTTGCAGCTGCGTAACAGATTTTATACATGTAAGAGTAAAAAAAAAATCATTTTAATATTAATGTTAATGTTAATGCCGTTAATTTAGCATTTGTTTGTTGAAGATGCTTCTTTAACATGAAAATATTTATTTAAGAATCCAAAAAAGTGATATTCCCGTTTAAGAAAACGGATTAATATACTGTAAAAACTACTTGGAAATGTTTCCGAAGATTTGGTCAGCAAAATAATTTTTTTTTTCAGAAATTCTTCTTCAAATCTCATAAATCCAGTGGTTTCTGAAGATATAGGACACTTTTCAAAATCGCTGGCAACTCGAAAGAGATTAAGACAAATTTTCGTAAACCTTCTTGCTGGATCAAAAGAATAATGATCTTTTTTTGGAGCGTAAGTACATCAATATTATGTGTATGAGTGCAATGTAAACATAAAATGCAGAAATGTTTACAAAATTTCAGTGTAATATCTTATTTTACTACGATTCAGATAATTTTTGAAATTTTTTTAGGAAAATACCAATCAGAAGCTTCCGAAACTAATATGTTTTCGAAACTAGCATTAAACTCTCATAGAGGAGCTGCAAATTCATGCATTTATTTCAGAAACTTTTTCGCAAACTTTGAATTTTTTTATTTTTTAAGGTTTCATATTGGCCCTGCTCTTACAGCTTTTTAAACATAAGTGAAATATATCCAGAATCGTGGTAACTGTTAGGTCACATTGCGTTTTCGCACACGTCTTCGCAATAACATAATCTTTTCTTTTTTGAAATATAGCATTCTTATTGGTAACAAAAGTAATGTAATTTTAATTAATACTTTAAAATGTTTTCAATTTAATAAAAACCAATTAAAAACGTGCATATAACAAATGTATTATTTTCAAAACTTTTAAGTAGCTGTAAAAAAAAAAAAAAAAAAAAAAAAAAAAAAGAAAGAAAGAAACGTACTTAAAGTGAATAACATTTCCAGACATTTTCAAAATAAACAAAAACTCTTTTAAGCAGAAACGCAAAATCTCTTCTTCTTTTACTCCATTAATGGAACTCTCTTGTGAATGAATTTATTTTATTAATGAATTAATAAACTCAGCATTAGATTAATTTGAACATCATTAAATTTTTGGCAAATTTTACCTACATTTTCATTAAATAGAAATACTCAAAATATTTTCACTGAATAAATCATCGAGTATAATTTTTTAGAAAATTAGAAAGGTAGACATTTGTAAAAAAATATATAAGAAGCTATAAAAAATAATTAAAGTGTTTAAAATTTCAAGACTTTACAAAAGAAAGGAGACCCTTTTAAAGTAGCAATTCAAAATATTTCTTCTTATGTTCCATTAATTGAACTTTTTGTAAATGAATTTTCTTTACTAATGAATTAGTAAACTCAACTTTAGAATAATTTAAAAATCATTAAAATTTTGCCAAATTTTTACCTTTTTAAAAATAAAGATATATACTTAAAAAATATTCGCAGTGAATAAACCATGATTTATTGTTTTAGATTTATTATTTTTTTACAAAATACAAAGTAGTAGTATAAAGACATAAGAAATGTAATATCTCCAGAAATTGTAAGTAGCAATAAAAAAATGCTTAAAAAAAATAAAATGTCCAGACATTTTCAAATGGAACGATAACTTTTTAAGTAAAAAAAAAATACTAGTTTTCTTTTGTTCCATTAATGGAGTTTTCTTGTAAAACATTTCTTTTATTAACGATGTAATAGAATAATTTCAGCACCATTGCTTTTTGCCAAATTTTACCTTAGATTTACATAAGAAATATATACTTAAAGGTTATGTGTAGTGAATAAATCATGGAATATTATTTTTTCAAAAAGAGAAAGTAGTAATGGAGACAGTTGTTAAAATTACATATAAGAAATATAAGATCTTCAGACATTTAAGTAGCTATAAAAAATGACTTAAAAAGAATAAAATTTTCAGAAATTTTCAAAAGGAACGAAAACTTTATTAATTAAAAATGCAAAACAACTTCTAATGTTCCCTTAATTTAACTCTCTTGTAAAATAATTTTCTTTATTAATGAATTAATAAACTCAATTTCAGATTAATTTTAGCGTCTTTAGTTTTTTGCCAAATTTTACCTAAATGTTCATGAAATATATATATTTAAAAGATATTCCCATTGACTATACTACCTAATGATATTTTTCATAAAAGTGAAAGTAGTAGGTATGGATCTGAGTTTTTCTTTTAAAGTGTTTTTCTAATCACCGTTCAAAATCACTGGTGGTTCGCTGGCGCCAGGTCACTTAAGAAACAATTGGATCATCACAGAAAAAATTTCGATAGTTCATTCATGGCTCCCTTCAAGCTTTTAAGATCGCAGAAGGCCATGGTTCCAATGACTAGTGACCAAAAAAAAATTTTTTTAATATGCAGAATTAATTGATATGTTGCAGTCAATTCCTTGTCTATTCGTTGAAACAGCACTGTTAAAAATTTCTATAAGAATACGTAAAAGAAACAGAAATTACCAGATAATGTACAGTCGTGAAAAAAAAGTGAACACCCCCTACTAACTCTGCAACACATTATTGTAGAAGAAAGTTGTTGGTGCCAAACGATTGGAAATAAAGTTTACTTTTAAATGACGTATATAAAATTTTCTTAGGCAGCCGTCTACATATCAAAACAAATACAAACTTTGTTTTTTTAAATGAAAAGACCCAATTCTAACAAGATATTTGAAATCTTCAGTTCAGACTATGCCTAGATACCAAATTTCACGAAAGTTCTACAATTAGTTTCAGAGAAATAAATTATTTTAATATGAGCATATCTTAGGGGCTATGTCTAAATTGAAGTTCGGTATTCGATTGTTGCAATGTTACAGAATGACGAAGTCACTTCTATTAATGTATTATTTCTTGCCGATATGACCATTTTACTCACTTAATATATTTCGGTTATTGTTCTATATTGTAAAATCTCTTTCCGTATTCATTTTATAATGTTTACAAGAGTTGAATTATATGATTAAAAAAATATAAAAGATTATTTGTGATTAAAATAGTTTTCAAAGTGAATGTGATTGGAATTTTATAGGAGTTTTTATAATGCTTTTTGTCAGATTTTGAATTTATTTTACTCGCTCTTTTCTAAATTTATAAGTGAAGAATATCGGCGAATACAAAATTGAGAATAAAATATAGTATGAAGCAGTATAAGGAAACGATGTAGAAAAAGCCCAGACAAATCTCGATTGCTAAAGACATATTTTTAAAGTTTTTCAGAAAATGCACAACACATATGCATTTATAAGAAACTTTACTTCAAAGATATATACCGCAGAAAAAATAAAATAGGTTTATTAATTAGACTGGAGAAGAAGCTAGAAATTCAATTTAAGGTAACAAAAGTAATGAGTAAGATTTTTTTAAAGGTAGGGCTGTTCATTTATCAAAAATGAGCTTTAAAAAGAAAAGCGAAACTAATTTACATAACTGACGTAAAATTATATCTCGTGAAAATACGATACGTAATTTTAATAAAAAAATTAAAAGCAGACTCAGAAAAAGTTAAAAAAAACTTATTCTAATCACAAAAAATGAATGAAATATTTTTTTTAAATTATGCTTTTCTGCACATCATTGACGGCCCCTTAAACCCACATCTTGCCGTTTTTCAACATAATTTGAAAACTACTTGGACGAAAAATTCGAAATTTCGAATGCGCATGAAACAGGACATAATAAAAATAAATCCATCAAAAAAACTGCAGGTTCCAATTCATAATTTTTTCGAATATTAATTTCTTAATTAATAATTCATATTATAAATTATAAAAATTACAAATTCAACATAGTTATGTTTGGGTTTTTAGTATTATAAACAAACAAAAAATTAGCACATTAGGATTATAATTTCAGGAAATATTAATAAAAATATGAAAATGCAATTTAACAATAGAAGCTCTAATTTTTGAATGTTTATAATTCAAAAACTTATCATCCAAATGACTTGAAATTTTGTATCTAGGCATAGTTTAAACCGAAGATTTAAAATATCGGGTCAAAATTGGATGTTGCCATTAACAAAAACAAAGTTTGAGTTTCATTTGGTATGTAGATGGTCCCCTAAGCAAATTTTTCATACATCATTTAAAAGTAGACTTTATTTCTAATTATTTGGTACCAGTAACTTTCTTCGACGATAATTTGGTGCAGAGTTAGCGGGGGTGTTTACGTTTTTCCCCACGACTGTACATCAGTTCTCTGTTAAAGGTACAGTAGAATCTTGCTACAATGAATGCCAATTTGAAAAAAATTTCAGTTTCTCGAATATTATTTGGATTGTTAAGAAAATGCTACGCTTTGTCGGTATGAAAGAATTCACTTTAACAAATTTTAGATTAACGAATTTTTCAAATTAACGAATTAATCGAAGGCTTAAAATGGTTGGGTCAAATTCGTAAAACCTTTCTGTTTTACGAATGCTGGGTTATCAAAAGAAAAATCTTTAGGGAAAATGTAAAATTCTAGAAGAAAACTTCTTTTATTATTTTCATTACGCTGAAAATTTCTAATTTATTATTTTTACGAACTGACCTCAGAAATTTAAGTATATCTCAAAGATTTTTTTCGAGGGAGAAAAGGTGAAATTTCGTACCTATTCGGATCTCCAAAAATAATAAGCTCGTCCTTTACATTCACACCCAATTGCTTTTCTTCTAACTTTTTTCATTTTGCCTTACACTGCCGTTAAAAAGATATATGGAGTCCAAAGTGTTTTTTTATTGCAGTTGTTGTTCCTTACTCCTTACCTTGAATGCGATATTTTTCGGTAAACAGCTGTCCAAATTAACAATAAATGTAAAAACAGCCGGTCAATTTACCTGTGCGAAATAAAAAATTTATATTTGAACCAGAAACTTCTTTATAAAATAAATAAATCTCACAGAAATAAGTTGAATAAAAAAGTTACATAGTTTTAAATAAAAATTCTGGTGTGAAATATTTTTATAAAATTCTTGATATGTTTAGTGTTAAAGAGTTCCTATTCTACAACAATTTACATTTGGAGTTTTTTAAAAGTATAAAACAGGAAAAGAGAAAGCAATTTACATTGAAAACAAAAAAACATTTATAGAAGCAGTTAGCGCTGAAAGAATACAAGTAGATGTAGCAATGATATTGTTATCTCTACATTATCTATCATTTTGAAAGAAAATACCAAAATTTTAAGCTTTCTGAGGCATTTATTGTGCGTCCAAAAAAGAAACGAATACGCCTTGGGGAGTATCAAATAATTAATGAAGCAGTATACACTTGATTTAAAGATGCAAGTATAAAAAAAAATCTGCGAGTTTCAGGATTTAGATTACAGGAATTTTCAGAGACGATAAAAATAAATAAATTTGAAGCAATTTTTCTTTGGGTATTTTGTTTACGTAAGAGATATGGCATATCGGGTAACAAATTTATGGAGAAGAGAAAAGTTATGTTGTGTCAGCTTCACATGAACGGGAAAAATTATTTGTTGAAATACTACAGAAATATCCACCAGAGAATATCTACAATGCTTATGAAGCTGCTTTTTTATAATCTTCTACCAAATTTCACTATGACACTGAAATGTAAAAAAAAGTAAAATGTAGGAAAAATTCTAAAGCACGAATTTTGTTTCTGTTTTCCTGTAATGTCACCGATACAGAGCTCTTAGTTAGTCATAGAGAAATATACTAAGACAGATTACTTTAAAATGCGATAAACCATCTATATGCTTATCAAAGTAATAACCGATCTTGGTTGACCCAGAAACTCTTTTTTAGGCAGCTTAGGCGTTTGAATGAAGAAATGAGCTAAATGAAAAAAATAATTTTGCTCATAGAAAAATGTACTGCGCATTTAGTTACAAAAGATCTATCTAACGTGAAAGTTAAGTTTTTGCCTAGATACGGTACTTATATTTTACAGTCACTAAATCAAGGCATTATAAAAAATGCCAAAGTGAAATTCTGGTGGTGTCAATTAGAAGAAAGAGCTCTTACAGACTTAAAAAATGAAATTTCCTGATGTGAAACAGAGAATGTGAGACATCCAACTTACATGATATGTGTATCATGCACCACAATTAAAACTGTTGAAAATCTGGCATTCTACTTGTACACTAAACAAATAAAGCTGTAAAGTTTGCAGAAGAGTCTACTTATTGCATAGAAGTTCCTGACGATCTCTGGATGAGATTTACAGATATTGTTTTCAACTTAAATCATCTAAAAATAATTACATTGAATGTGATGAAAGAGTTAACATGCTTCACCATAATTACACATGACAAAATTGAAAACTTAATGAAAGAAAGGGAATAATACGACAGTGACAGTGAAGAGGGTTATTTTACTTCCACGGCTGCCACTGGCGACCATTTTTTTATTTAATTCTCACCACTATTTACGAAGAATATCCTTTGTGGTACATTTATTTTGCAGTTGATACCGAAATGTATCCCAAAGATTGTTCTGTACGATCAAGACAGGCTGGCTATATTGAACATTAAATACTACGTTGATGCAAAAGCTCGGTTGTATTTTAATACCTAATTTTAATACCTTTAATACCGGTAAAATTTTAAACCTGATAATTTTATTATACCTGTATATTTTGAAGTGATAAGTAAAATTATCAGGTATTAAAATTTTACCGGCATTAAAGGTATTAAAATACAACAGAACTTTTGCATCAACCTAATAATTATCCCAAAAAATCACTATGCCGAAAGCATTTATACAATAGTCGTTGTAAACATCAAATCATAAACAAAATTCTGATTTTATTGTAAAAATAATAAGTTAAAAAGTTATGTAAACGGTTGATGTCAATGTCTTTTTTTTCAGCTGTCATGTATGTAAAAGCAAAGTAGGATGTATAATTCAATTCATTTTAATCTACCGATATAATATAGTAGTTTTAGATTTTTGACAGGAAAAATTTCACATACTTTTCAAAAAATTGCTCGTTCCTGCAACAATTTAGAAGAGCGGAACACCTATGTATACTACGTATTTTACTATGTATAATTTACTCACACTATAAACAACAAATATCCGTCACATCCGTCTTCAATAATTTTAAGTAAATTTACATGATCTTGCATCATTTTACAAATGTAAATATACAAAGTCTATGATAAATACACAGAATAGTTTCTCTATTTTTAAGCATAATCTTAGTTCTTAGTTCCCTGTAAATTTACATAAGATAACTTAATACCAGTAGAGTCTCCATTATTTCACAGAAAAAAAATTTGCATCCGAACGATAGGTTAAATATTTAGGTGTTATTAAGACTGACTTGAGATATGAGAGAGAGAGAGAGAGAGAGAGAGAATTAGAGTCAGACCGAGTGGAACAGCCAACTTATGAAGTTTAAAGCTTCTGTATTTATATAAAAATTTGTATTTATAAAAATAATCTGTATTTATATAAAAAAATTATTACAGCATATACATATACATATTTACAATGAATATACAGACATAAAATCTATCAAAATTTTAGGGAATGCACAGGCTCGGTATAAGCTCAGTGTTTCAAACACATAAGTACTAAATTTAAGGGAATGTAAAGTTCACTACAACAAACAATTTTTATACAGTAAACTAGCATCGCAGATCATTTATTCAATCAAATATACAGGGCATTTAACTCCAATACGAACCCGTTATTTTGTTCAAAGTTGAATAATAAATACAGTAAGAAATTTTTCAACAAACTTATTTTGTTTTGTGCAAAACGTGGTGACATTAAGAAAAAGTTACTTAGTAGAACATTACTTAGTAGAACAAAGTAATTAGATTACGGATTCGATATGTGATGTTAACTACATACGGAAATATACTGCATCCAGGATAACAATCTTTGGATGCGGGTAGTAACCACTTATACAACTTCATGTGATATTGTTATTTTTTACACAAGAGAAGGTATGTCTGTTGCAAATTTTGTTAAATATGTTTATTATGTTTAAAGTTATTAAAAAAATACGGGTTTGAATTGGATTGAGACGCCCTGTATTTTTATTGAATAAATGGATTGTGACTCTAGTTTCTTAAACACATATAGTTTTTGTAGTTTGTACTCTACTTCCCTTAATCCTTTATGCTTCGACGTACTTTAAAGAACCAGTTGATCCACATTGTTAAAAAAAATTGATTCGCCCATTACCAATGGCACGCTCCAAGATCAACGTTAAATATTTCACTCTATCAACAATAGATAGCATTAATAGTTTTGTGAGGCGAAAAATGCCTGAGAAGAATTTTTTACGGCCTATGTATCTGTTTTTTGCTGTCATCTTGATGTGCGGCATGCGATAACAACGTTTCTACTGTGAAACATCTCAACATTAATAGATAAATACATTGTATATTTTCCTCTCACCTTTAAAAGTCTGAGAAGTAAAATTATTTCCCAAATTATAAAATACAAGTCATTTTAATTTATTTTTATTATATTTTAAAGTGATTTTGAAATGGTACTTTTAACACCGGACTAGGAAGGAAGTTGTACCTACTTACTGTTAAAAATAAATCCGTTAATTCACGGTAAAACTACTGGCAGCAAAGTTGCCGGACTTTTTCCGTTCCGTTAGTACATTTTCCGTTTTGATAGATAAAGGAAGGGAAAACTCCGTTTGAAGAATCGGTAAGTTACCGTTATAAATAAACTTGGTTTTAAAAAATGTCATCTCCATTTGTGCTGCCATATATTAATTATTACGGGAGTATTTAATATTTGATATAATGCAAGAACATTTTCTGCTAGACCTGAGGATTGAACTGGGGACGTTAGTGGCTTGAGCCGAATGCTTTACCGTAAGACTCGGCTTTACCGCGTGCTTTACCGCGTGCTTTACCATGGGTCCTTGCTAGAGTAAGAGTAGGAAATGATGATACGGGATGTCTTCAAATCGCAGCTTGGGACTTAAACAATTTGGGGTTTAGAAAACTGGTAATTTTGAAGTTAATTGCGGGGATATTTCGTAATGAGATGATGGTTGAAAACTATAGTATTAATAGAGGATAAAAACATGAATTATATATATTCTTAATTTGATTATTAGATGCAAAATATAAATATTATATTTTGAATTAAATTCGATAACTTTTTTTGCTTTTTTGCAAAAATCGATTTTTAATCAACTATTATGTGTTTTTTAAATGTGTTGGTTTAGAATATATTTTCAGTGTGAGTGTTTTTTATAACTTAAAAAAATAAATTGCGAATAATTTTAAAGGAATGAGTTTAATTCGAAAGCATTATTTTTGTTTGTTGCTTTATTAAATAGAATCGATTTTTTTCACATAATTTAGCTATTTTATATTTATAATAATCTGTTTGTTTAGAATATATTTTAAGTATGAATACTTTTTTATAACTTTAAAAAATGAATTGAAAATAACATTAAAAGAATGGAAAAAAATTAATTTTTGCTTTTATAAATTCGAAAGCACTATTTTCTTGTGTTGTTTTAAATAAACTTGAAATTTAAATTTATTGAATTTTTAGTTTTTCTGTGCAGCAACATGTCAGTTTTTGAAACATTGAAAATAAACATGCAGCAGATAACGGAATATCTCCGTTGGCTGCTTTTTTCTCTGCCCGTTCCATTGTTTTCAGGAAATATGAGGAAAATTTCTGCTTTTAACTGAAAATGCCCTTTTGTCATGAAAAGGGACTTTGTCTGTGAAATTCAGGAAAAAAATACCCGTGAATTTCAGATTATTTTTAACAGTACACTGTAAAAAAAATTTCGTCAATTTACGGAAAAAGAACTGGCAGCAGAGTTGCCGGAATGTTTCCGTTTTTTGAGGAATGTTCTGTCTTTGTAGTCCATAAATGGCGCGATACAGACGCGAAGGAGTTGAAGCGCATGTGTGGCGATCAAAAATACTGCAATCCCATTGGATGATATACATTAATAATTCCGTATTTGAAACTCTGTAATCTTAAAAGTCTAAAAAGTGTACAATTTAGGAATACAGTTTATGCACTTTTTGTGCACAACTGAGTTTGCAGTTTTTATGCATAAGTTGAGGTGCCAAATACGCTCGGATTTTGTGCACTTTTTTTGCAAACTTTTTCTAGCTGGGTAGCAACAGATATACGGGATAGATTCCATTTTTCTAACAAAACGGAAACTTTCTGATCAAAATTCACGGAAGACAACCTGTCAATAAACGAAAATTTTTAACAGTGTAGTCCGTACTAGGAAGCAACTGCTAATGCATTTACTTTTAACTTTAGGAATAGCAGAATAACACAGGCCTGCAATGATTTTTTCTCTAAAATTAAGGGTGGTTCTTATGTATTTTTATTCTCATTTCGGAGAGAATACCTAAAATTTCTATCACGTACAGATTTGACACAAATCTAGAATTTCTGTATGTTAAAAAATTATAAATTTAGTCATAAAAACCTCAAAATATGTATTACCATTTTTTATCATGCTGAATTTAAACATGTAATAAAACTATATTGTTGGCCTTGAACTTAAAAAAAATATTCCCCTTTAATATGCAGATGACCCCTCATAATAAACTAAACCATATACATTTATAAATAACTACCCACTAATCAAATAATTTTTAATTCGTGGTACTTTACGCAGCATTTAGAACTAAAACACAGGCTAACGGTTTTTTTTTTTTTTTTTTTTTTTTTGCATTCTATATATAAATTATGCACGGTCTCTTTTATTCAGTAGTTTAAAAAATGGAGTAATATACTTATATAATTCATTATATTAAGCCTTGTAATGAAATAAATCTCTTACTAACATTACATTGTAAAATATGGCATACATCTTAAAATTTGTGTCACAAAATTAACTCACAACATATTTGTCAACATATTTGTTTTCGTAAAAAATTATTCTTATATATATTGGCACCTGAAAATTAACCTTGAAGTTCACATTATTATTTTCCATGAAAAACAAAGTGCCAAACTTTTTTATTCAGATATGAAAACCAAATCATTATGGAATGATTAATCATGTAATTACTTCTTTCTTCCAAATAATAAATATTGATCTTAAAGGAGAACATCTTCAACATTAACTGATGCTATCATTAGAAAGCAATGCATTTCTGTGTTTTCCTTACCTGATTGTTAGAAAACTTAAATAAATTCTCCATATTCTTAATATCTACCTGTCAGTTTCGTACTAGCTGTCTGTTTTCCCTCTCTCTATTCATATTAGCTCTTTCTTCTCTCTTTCCAGCAATTCTATTGGTCCACAAAACTGTGGCTTCAATTCATCTGTTCGCCACATACATGTGAGAAAATTCCCTCAGTTTTTTCTTTTTGTTGATGACGGTAAGCTTAATGCTACCAAAACCGATCTGCAAATTTTAGGCGATTTTATAGGGCTCCGAACGTTGTTTTTTATACCGATATAATATATTTCCCATTACTACTGTACTATCTCAAGACTCGTCTTATAAATCCGTCTTTTCTTAATCAACATATTTTTATTTCCTTAAAAATTATTCTTCAGCATATTAAGATTTGAAAAACATCCTTGAAGTTCACATTATTCTTTCCCATGTAAAATCAGAACACGATTTTTTTTTTCCAAACACTGTAAAAAAGATTAAACATGTAATCACATGCAATTGCAGAATTTTCATTGAAACTAATGTATGATGTCTTTAGAAATATTGCATCACGTAATTGATATATTCCTTATATTCTAATTTTAATCATTCATTTGTCATATTAAATATATATAAATCTGTTCATTCTTCTTTTAAAGAAGTCTTACGACTGATACTTATTTTATCTTTCTTTCAAAGAATCAATATCGATCTTAAAGCAGAACATTTTCAACATTCATTGATGTTATTTTTAGAAAGTAATTTATATCTCATTGTACCTTTTTTTTTTCATAGATGATTTTATGAGTTTTCTTGCATGCAGTTTTAAGTTAGTATTACATTATCTAAAGCCGACTGCGATTTATATGGATTGAATATTATTGCAAATATACGTCATGAATATTAAATGTGAAATAAAACATTGAGTCCATAATAAGAAAATAAATATTAAGTCCGTACATTCCATTATATAATGGAGTAATAATACTGCATAAAAGTTTAGATAGAGTAATGGCTTTTATGGATTTTAATGTTGGAATTATATACACATTGCTAAAATGATTAGCTGATATTTTAAGTATACTTTGAATGTAATTAATGCATTTTTAAAGAGATCACAATTCTTAGTATGAATGTTATTTATTTTTACAGATAATCTTAAAAATATAGTATTTCAATAAAACATTTTAAAGCATAAAGCCGTTTTTTACCTTGACATGTGTTAGTTTGACATGTGTGTATCATGAATATTAAATGTGAAATAAAACATTGAGTTCGTAAAGAGAAAATAAATTTTATGTCCGTATACTCCATTATATAATGTAGTAGCAATACTGCATAAACGTTTAGATAGAGTAATAGCTTTTATGGATTTTAATGTTATAATTATATACACATTGCTAAAATCATTAGCTGATATTTTATGTATACTTTGAATGTAATTAATGCATTTTTTAAAAAATCACAATTCTTGGTACGAATGTTATTTAATTTTACAGATAATCTTAAAAATGTTGTATTTCAATAAAACATTTTGAAGCATAAAACCATTTTTTAGCTTGACATGTGGCAATATTTCTAAGGTATCGTGTTTGAGGATACGAAAAATATATTTTTTAAAGAATAGAAGAAAAGTTTTTAAAATTCAGTATTTTTCACATGCCTTCACTACTTCTAGTTAAATTTTAATTTTAAGTGACAGCGCTGATTTAAAAAAAAAATTTTAAATGACAAATCGTCTTTGTGTTATACTTTGTGTAGATAAATTATTGCAAAAAATAATTACATATTTGTAGGTATAGGAGAAAGCATTAGAGACAGACTTCCCAGTCTCAAGCAAAATGATTTTTAAAGTACTCCAAAACTAATTTTTAAAACTTATATACGATTTTTACTATGTTTCCTGAGTATTTTTCTCAGATTTCCAGAGATAAAATATTTCTTTATCAAAATTCATATGCAACATAAGGTCATATCGCTTTCAAACCGTTAATCCCCAGTGTCCTATAAATAGGGCAGCGCCATTCTGCTTCCCTATAATCTGTTAACGAGTCTTATTGGTTCTTTTGTTCACATGCGTGTATCCACTCATTTTCCCATTCCTCTGGAAACCAGTATAGTCCAGATTTTTCGTCTTTTGTTGTAGCATCAACCATGCTATTTTTTGGTATGTGAAATAAATTGTTATCTTTTCCACACAAAATGCTACATTTGATGTGTACATACAACCTGTAGTATATCCTACGACCACGAGAGTCAACTAAACCATCCTTCTGCCCTCGTAGTGGTAGGATATCTTTTTGTGCTTGAAGAAAAAAGTTTATTTCTTTTGAAACGTGTTGCGTCAGCTTCTCCATTATGATGGTGCATTTAAAAAATGTATTTTTTCGTATTAAAAACCAAAACTTCAGAAATTGTTATTTCTTGGCGTTCTAAACATATTGTGTAAAAATTTCGCTTAAATTTAAACATTGAAACAATTTGGGCGTTATTGGTTTAAACCAGTTTCATATATGCATTTTCCCACGATCTACTTGTTTAATAGCATTAAATAAGAGCTGAAATATTAGAAAACTTTTACATATTTAGTTAAAAATTATGCTACGATCGCCCATAACACTGTTTTTCTAGGCGCAGCGGATTTTGCATGTAATTGCAGCGGTTCCTCTCTTTTGAATCATCAAAGACATCGCATCAGCTTGATATTCCATCTTGATATGGATATTCCATATTCATATTGGGACTTCGTGTATTAATCCGATTTCATATAAATAGAAATTCAGTAATGATATTGTATGCTGTAATTTGCTTATTGGGAATACGTTTTTGAACGTGGTCAACGCTATCTGTCATTATTGTATTGTCACATATAATAGCTCGCTGCTATGAAATGACATCATTTTAACTGTTTTAATCACACTTTTGAGTAAAATTGCGCAAAGTTTATCTTTTCCAGATGTGACAATGTAGTTCTAAAATTTAAAAATCTTTAATTCTCGAAATCCTCCCTAGAATGTGTTGTGTGTCAACCCATATTGTAGACAAGAAAAATGGCACATAATAGGTGACGTAATCTTGTTTTAGCCAAATTTCTCAATTAGAACCTTGTTATTCTATTACAACTAGCTGTAGCCATGTACAAAATTTCTGGTTATGCACATGTTTTACTAATGTTCTCGCAACGTTTCATTGAAATATGTTCTATAAACAGTCAGTTCATTTCAGATGTACCGAAGATAATATCCCACCCCCTATAAAATAATAAAAAGTAGCAAAATAATATGTAGCTATAAATAACACTGGTCTGCACGATTTTTTGAACACAGAAGTCAATGCGTGTTTTATAAAGTATTTTCAATGATCAAACAAAAACTGTAATTAAAAATGCTCTATCATGTACCATTTCTTTTGTTATATAACTTTAAGGATCATTGATGTAATTTTTGGCACATAATAGAAAAGATCTGCTAACTTAAAAAACAAAGAGTTATCCATCAGGATCCAAGAAATGAAGAGTCATCTCCCGGCATCAATCAAGAACGCTTTTACCAAGGAGTCATCCCCGCGAAACTATTTAGAAATCATGCATTCTGTTAGTTCAACTAAAACCATTGGCTAGTGTGGTTAGAAGTGGTAGTCCATGTTAAATTATGCGAGTTCAGTAAATATCCTGTATATCTTCCATTTATACAAGTTTAGATTATAGAACCAATTATATTTCGGAACCGGTTCTAAATGTGAAATTATCATCGTAAAAAACAAAAAAGAAAAATCTTGCGTCAAGCATAGATTAGGAAAAACTAATTGTAGTCTCATTTTCCTACTACTAACACTGTCCAACACCTTTAGACCAACACCTAACAAAATTCTCCGTTTAATAAAGTATTCAAATAAACTATTCGAAAAGCGCATAATAAAAACCCAATTTCAGAAATTACAATCTACAGTCGAAAACTATCCAAATTATTCTGTGAAGCCCTGTAAATGATCTATCTATCTATCTATCTATCTATCTATATATATATATATATATATATATACATCTAAAATTTAGTTCAGTTAGGAAACGCATAACAGACTTGAAAATTTCGTATTTCCGTCAATAAAAGGAAATTTACTCGAATTCTTTTGCGCAGACCTGTATATGATCGATAAAATTTATGCACTAGAAGTAAAATTTACAAATATATTTAAAGTTAAAAAAACTCATACCTCAATTTAATACACACTTACAGTAACTATCGCTCATAGACATTACTATAATTGAATCCTTTTGTGTATGCCTGTAAATTAACGAAAATTTATTTAACAAATGAAAGTGTCTTTTCATATTCTAAATTATTTGAAACAATCAGGATTATACTTATTTTTGCTTAATTATAAAACATGTGTGTCAAACGTATTGGGATACCTTAATGTAATTTTCACTAAATATTTACCACTAGATTAATTTCAACACAATCATTCAAATTATTAAAGAAATCATACGAGTTGTAATTTTCCAACTTGACGAAAAATGTCCTGGCCCGGACATTTTTCGTCCAGTTGGAAAATTACAACTCATAAATATTTACGATTTAAATGTTAACATAATTTTTGACTACTCCTACATTTCCAATGTCAGGAAAATATTTAACCAATGCTGATATTTCTTTGGAAGTATTTCCAGTATTTGTCTATTTTTCCGAATATCTATTAAAAGAAACGTAGTACGCCAGTTCGAATTCTTTTGGCTCATAATTTCAAGGCTTTATCTAATTTTTGTGTATATTTTTTTTATGTTACATCAGGTATTTATGATTGTTGTATATGTTATATCTATTTACATTTTCTGACTAAATAAAGAGCAATATGTTCCTTCCGAATTTTCGTTATTATTGCCGCTTATTACATCCCTTGAGAAAACTTAACTATAACAGTAGTAAACAGAACCATAAACAGAGAATTTTGATGCGAACACCTTCATCCTGCCACTATTAGGACGGGGATCATGCATAGTACTTTTTAATTTTTTGGTGGGTATTCTTCCGACAAGGTTCCGTAATCTAGATACACTGACGAGGCATTTGGCCAAGGCTATTGGCCTAAAACTGCGAACGTGTGACGATAATGACGTCATGTTTATGCAATTTTGGCCTTAAAACCCATTGTTTATAGACAGTTTTTATAATAGAAAGCGGTCAACGTGAAAATAGGCAAATATCGTATTTCCTTTGAATGCAATAATAGGCCCCCAAAATAACCAATGTAACCAATAATGATTTCCAACTAGAGATGAATAAAAACAATGACATGAAAGATTTTTTTAAGCTTCGGTGACTATATATTTTTGAAGTTCTTTTATATTTTTTTTTATTTCACTAGTGATACATTATAATACTAAATATACAGCCATGAAACGTAAATACATTTACGTAATATACGTATTATAGTTTTAAAAAAAAGAGTAATTTATATTTTTATGATCATATTCATATTGTAATTCAGCCACTGGATAATACTCTGGTAAACTGTCTGAAAGTGAACAAAACAAGGCATACATGTTTTCATAAATGCTTATAAATTTTTCATAAGAAATATAAATAAAAGCACAATTTCTTTTATTCCTTCTTTAATGTTAACTTTCATTGTCAATTCTTTCCTTTGATGTCACGTCTTGTCTTCTATGTAAACAATAATTTACATTTTCTTTCTTAAATTCAGTAGTTGATTTAATAAATTGAGCACTAATAGAAAATCTTTTAGTAAAAATTTGTTCACAATAATAAATTCATATATATTAATATAATAATAATTGTTCATGAATTTTAATTCAATTTATTCATAAATTAAAGTTTTGAAAAGGAAATACAAAAGATTTTTTTAAGTATGTTATTCTTTAATGAATGGAAAAATATGTTTACACGGCTTCTCGTATAATCGATCGGCAAGTATCTTTTCCTTTTTTCAACCTCCTTAAGCGATTACTCCGAGCGATAACGGAAAAGCAGAAAAAATTAGCTAATGATCTTGAATAAATTTGTTTAGTTGTTTTAACTCGACAAGAGACATCAAAAATAAAACAAATTTTTTTTTAAAAGAGTCTTTAAGGTATCTTAGAAATAATCTTATGTTGTATCGTCTTTCCGTCTGTACATTAGTAAATTTCCATTTCTTAATATTTCTCCTGAATCGTTCGTTTCCATACTACAAAAATGCATTTTATGGTCTGTATGAATAGCTTTTCAATTCAACAATTATAAATCTCATAACGATGTTTAAAGTTATATAAGTCAAAATGATCATTATATAACTAATTAAAATAGCTAATATATAACTAGTATAATAACGAATTATATAACTAATATATAACTAGTATAATAAGGAATTATATAACTAATGTATAACTAGAATAATAACGAATTATATAACTAATACTACACCGAACGAAACAAGAAAAGAAAATGATAATGATCTGAATTATTTAGTTGTTTTAATTTAAGAATGTGTCTCAAAGATAGAACAATTTTTAAGTGTTTTTAAGTTGCCTTAGAAATAATTTTATTTTGTATTTCTAACACTTTCCAACATAGTTGAAAAGTGTTTATGAATTCGGTTTGTCTGTCTGTCTTGCCGTCTGTCTGTCCGTACTCTAAGTCGCGTAAATATATTCGGATTGTCATGCAATTGGTATATGTTATTGAGGTTTACTCTGGCATGTTCGTTATTGAAAATGAAGTGTGTAGCTCTTATAGTTATTTTACAGGACACTCAGAAGAATTCCATTGCATTACGGTTTATGGAAAAAAATCTTTTGATGTTTATTTTAATGCAAACAAATAACAATTCTATAGATCGTATACAGGGATGCACAAAATAATTCGGATATTTTTCCGAATATTGTTGGTAATTCCTGATATTGGGGTTTTAAATATGTTATGCGTTTTTCAAATTGTTTACTTAGATATCATCTTTTTTAACCTTATTAAACGGTAAAGATTTGTAAAATTATTTTGACAGCATTGGAAAGTGTTACATGGTTTATGCTTCACGCATGATATTTCGTTCTTGTTTATTATTAAATTAATCGGAAATACAATCCAGAAAATACCAAAATTGGTTAAATATTAGTATAACAGTACACCTACCTCAAAGGATACATCCGCTTTTATTCACAGATCGTTTACGACAAAATCACAACAAAGGTGTCATTAGATTCGTAATAATATCTTCTTTTAGAATGTGAGGAGATTTTTTGCAATAGGGGTTGTCTATATCTTAAAAATTATACCGACTTTCATTTTTCAATTTGTAATATACACTTGTAAAAGTTAACTCTTTGGAAGACCGAAAATGTATATAGTTTATGCAAACTTTATTAAACCTACATACAGTTAGATAGGATCATACTCCTAATAAAAGCACTAAAATTATTATAAAGGATCATCTTGCAAATATTAAATCCTCGTGGCAAACTTTAATTTATATCTTCACAAATAATCATACGATTGAAATGTTTCTTTTATAATGAGAGACATTGAATGGACCCAAACATAATATAAGCATTTTTTAGTTCAAAAATATATTTTTAATTATGAACATTATTAGTAAATCTACATTCAACAAACTATGCATAATGATCTATATTAATTTTTACATAAATAGAAACAGCGTCGTTGTAAATATGGCTATGTACTTATACATTTTTATTAATTTTTGAAATCTAGTAAAAAATTACTTTTCTATAGTCTAAGGAAACGGTCTCTTGTTTTCATTGTCATCCACAGAAAAGTAAATTTTAGAAAGCAGCCGAAAATATTTTGTAGAATTTTCTTTTATATAATGTGAGTTTATTTTATATTTAGAATTTTATTTATGGTATTCTGGATTCCTCAAATATCTTGTTGCGCATTAAATATAAGATCTTGTAAGTAGAAATCAACTTACCATATTTATTTGGTGAAACAGTCTTTTGATTAGTCACAAGCTGCTATTTCAGAAACTATACATAGCATTTCTCTATAAGAAAGATTGTTTTATCCCAGAATACTCTAATTATGATTTAATAAATCGCTCGTTCATCAATCAGTAGCATAACGTCAGAGTTCATCTATTTGTTTATACTATGTCCTGTCCCACTTTATTACTTTCTTCTATCTATAATAGAAGAAAGTATTGTAATCGAAATTGTTTTCGACGGATTTATACGTTTTAAGGGTCAGAGATTCTGAAAAACACGTTTTATAAAATGTCTGTCTGTCCATCTGTTCGCATTGTATCATCAAAAAGTGTATGAAGTTATGCATAGAATTGAACCAAATTTGATTTATAGGTTTTTGACTATGGCCAACAGGTCATCCTTGAATTTAGGGATATTCCGCCGAAAGGGGACCCTGTGATAGCGATTTTTGTTCCATTATCATTATTGTATCATCGAAAAGTGTATGAAGTTATGCATAAAATTGAACAAAATGTTATGCATATGTTTTGGACTATGTCTTCAGGTCCCAGTTGAATTTGTAGATATTCTGCCGTAAGAGGGCGCTGTGATAGCCACTTAAATATTTCAAATTCCAAAGAATGTACAAAAAAATTAGAAATCCTAAAATTTCTTATTGTTAATTGTTTGGCCTTGATCCCAGGATTATGGAGCAATTTTTTGTTTTCCTCTATCTTAAAAGATGGCTGAGATATGGCAGTTTGAAATTTTAGGGGGGATGACATTTTGATACAAGACAGCGAGATTCCTCCATAAACGGGTTTTATTTATGAGTTTTAGTGAAAATGGTTTCGTCAAATTGTCCGTCATTGTTGTAACCATCATTCGAACTCATATATCCTTAACACTATAGTTCAAACACTAATAGAATGTTTATAGCACACTCAAATTTTCGTCGAACTTGGCGACACTTGGCGAAATAGCGCCAAATTTAGAGACAAAAATAGGTTGCCATAAAGGAAGCCAACTTGGCTATAGCTTACTATTTGGCGATATTCTCATTCAAATTCAATATTAACAAGAACTAGGACTGAATTTTCTGTAATCGGGTTCCACGCATTTTAGCTTCGTGTTTTCCAGTAAAATTAGCTAAAATCTTAAAACCAAGGAACAGGGAGAATCTTTTCCTGCCGATACCGGCCAGAAGGACATTTTGTAGTTTAGTATACATCGGCTGCTCGCATCCTGATAACCCGACGATTCGCAAGCAGCTGACGTACAGCAGAATGATGGAAAATATTGATTTTACTGGCGGTACGATAGCGAATTTTAAAGTATTCACATGTATGACATAGAAGAAAGTTTTGGAATTGGCACATCCGACTAGTTTTTCTTACGATAGTTATAACGACATAAGAGCTATATATTTTTCATAAATCTCTTCAGCGCTCTCATATTACAGCTTAAAAATATTTACAGCATTATAAAATTCATTTTTTCAAGTAATAGCTCGATTAAAATTGCAAGTTAGCCAGCTAAAGATACACCTTTTTTTGAATATTCGAGTGCTATTCTCGCATTTTTGTTAATTGTACTACTTTATGCTTTCACTTTCATTGGCACTAATAATGTTTGACAGAAATTCAGTCCTGATTGATCTAAAGCAGGTATGTCAAACACGGAGCCCGCCGGCTACCTATCTGTGGCCCGCCGAGTTTTTAGAATTTTAACTATGTTTGATTCAATTAGTGTTTGCTGAAGAAAATACACTTTGCACAAACACTCTTGCACTAATCGTAGCCACAGTGTTTCCAAATTGTAGATTTTTTTTTAATTTAAAATATCTACAAGAATTTCAAAATATTATTATCCGCTTTATTTAATGACAGGCAATATGTGAATTGGAAAATGAAGCTATTTTGAATAAAACAAAAATTCTGCAATCTAGCAGCATTGAAATGGCGTTAGAGATGACAAACATCAGAAAGTATATGTATATAGTCAGATATAACTCCTTTTATAAAATTTCAGCTCCAAAACATTGTGGATGCAAAAATAGCCAATCGAAAAGCTAAAACTTTAGATTTGAAAGTGATACTTCATAAAAAACAATGTATTTATCAAAAGCCTATTAAAGGTAACGTTGTTCATTACATTGCTTTAAGAAAACTATTGCATTCATTTGGAAGGAATTCGAAATCATTCATTAAGAAGTGGGGGAAATGGTGTCCAGAACAGTTAAAGAAATTTGAAAATTATATAAGGTAAAACGTGCTACTGCTATAAAGATTCATGATAAAGTAGAAATTTCAATAATCAAGTGAAATCTATAATTTCAATATTCGAAATTTCATGCCTATTACAATGAAATTCTTGAAAGTCACAAATTACACTCAGCTGGCAGTTTGTATTCGCAGACATGATGTTTACTTAAAATTAAATGAAGAACTTCTGGCAATTATTACTTATGCTCGGAAAAACCACCTTAGCTGATATATTTGACTTGAAAGTTTTAACTGAATACAATTTGCCGTTTAAAACGTAAGTTTATATTGCAAATAATAGCGCCTCTACTCAGGGCCGATCAATCCAAACAGGGTCTCATGGCCTAGTATTCATTCGAGACCCCCTTCCTTTACTGTTAGAAAAAATTAAACAATTTCAATGCCTTATTAAAACACATATGTGCGATAGACAAATACATATTTGGACAAATATATATTTCCTTTTTAATCTTATTCTACTGTAAAATTATAATAAAATAAACATTTTTTTAAATTTCATATTCCTTATAAACGCATTTTACCAATATTCGGCTGTGTACATAAAATTGATCATGTTTACTTTGTTATTCCTTTTAAAATTTCCCGGTGCTTTTCATTTTTTCAGTAGGTAAATTTCGAATTTTGCATAATTTTCTTTTAAAATTAAATTTTTTTAACGTTGTATTTTGTATAATTTTATTCTGTGTGGTAAAAATAAATCTGTTTTTATTTATTTTTTCGTAATGTGGACCGCAGCTTTGTATATAATACTTAATTTGGCCTTTCAGTGGTAAACGAGTTTGACATGTCTGAACTAAAGAACTGATATTATTGTGTTAGTCCTTAATTGCATGATTTTTCTATTCATACGAAAAAATTGCTCTTGCGAAATTACGATTATTAGGTGCTGTAAAAAAAAAAAATATATATTATTAAAAAGTTAAAAGTGTTTGTTAAAAAATTGTTAAAAGTTATATTATTTAATTTTTAAGTCAAAATTTTGAATTTTATATTTTTGACATACGAGTAAGAGAATATTGTTTAGCCATTTTGACTAATAAACATAAACTGGCACCAAGGCCACACAGATTAATAAGGAGTATATATTAACCAGACGAAATTTAAAAATGATACTTTTGATTATTTATAATACACGCGCAAAACTGTATAATTCCTTTTACTAGCGATTAAAGCAAATTTTTGACGGTTCTCGACCTCGAAATTACCAAAATTTTCTTTTATAGACTAAAGTTTTTTTATTTTATTTGATACTATTTTTTCACAAAATTTATCTCTCCATGTCATTAAAAGTCTAAATTAAAAAATACGGTATATTTCTGATCTTTTTATTCTGATCGATCTGTTTTAGCTACAGATGTCTCAAAACAGAAAAATTTCTTAATAACAACACTGTATTTTAACTGAAATAATTACAGTAGACTTCGAAATAGCCTACATTCAGTTATGCGACATACTGCGTTATCCGACACCGCTCATTATAATTTTCCTGGGTCTGGGGTGACAACTATAATTTGATGCACCTGATGATGTTCTCTTGGTTATTCGTCGATTTCAATTTTCTGAGATAGTCATGGTCCCGTGAGTATCAGATAATTGAGGATCTTCTGTATAATACAAATTAAATTTTTTTGAACAATCTTAAATAAAAATACAATATTTAAAATTAACAATCGTGTGCTCTTTTAAATTTTCCGACTGAACAATTTAAATTATTCCTAAATAATGTCCTTACTGTTCTTTCAATCCATGTAAATAAACATGTTCTAAAGATTTAACAATTTGTTCTACAGAACAAAATGAAGAGTTCGAGCACAAATCGTTTTATTGATTCTCCGTACGGAAAGAAAACAATCCTTTAGCTCTAAAACAAAAACTATCATCATTAGATATTTTAACAATTCGCTTTTATCTCTCAGTTTAAAATTCAGCAATAATTTAGAATTGCAACGCCCTTTCCTCTTATTCCAAAACAAATAATGAAAGCCAAAGGGGTCCATTGATACCTAACGCCTAATTTAAAATTTACAAATGTAATATTTTTATCTGATTAACTTTATTTCATATATTCTACTTCCATTTAGTTTTATAATTTTAACCTAGTAGCAAATCAATATTTGATATATTGGAGTCGAATATTGCATCAAGATTAAATTTATCGAAAATACTTCTAATGAAGTACGAATAGTGGTAAAATATTGGAGATACATTGGAATTACATTGGAATTGTTGGCAAAGAAATGGCGAAATACTTTTTGCCAATATTGGCGTAATATTGACAAAATGTAAATGTCCAATGTTGGGGTAAATTTTCATACCAATTTTGGTAACGTTGGACAAAATATGTAAATATAAACAACATTGGTCCAATACTGTTTTAATATGAGGCTATCTATTGTGAAAACTCTGGCTGAAAATTATATTTCTTATGAAAATATCTCCGATTGTATTGTAGGGTTTTATAGCTACAGAGTTCATAAAAAACCATGATTGCTGTTAAAATCTCGTACATAATACTCATAAAATCTTGATTAATTTACATAGAATATTTGCATCTAAACAATGCTATTCTTTTATCAATTCTCATTTATACTGGAAAATTACAGACATAAAATGAAAAGTTCAATGTAAAAGACAAAGGGTGTTCAAATTTTTAAAAAATCTATTTTTCATTCTATGACTCTGTATTATATGCTAGTACATAAAATTAATATTATTCTACGCGCATACCATGTTTTGCAGCAAAGTGCAATAACTTTAAAAACAATGTTTTTTTTTTTGTTTTTTTTTTTGTTTTTTTTTTTGTTTTTTTTTTTGTTTTTTAATCATAATACATTCACATTTGAAAATGACTTACAAATGGTCGAACTTTCTGTTTTGTATTTTCACACGTTACCAACCTTGTATCAAACCATAATTCCCAATACTGCGCCAATATTCATTCACCATGAAATGGAAATAGTTGAAATACACTGGATTTGAATAGAATATATTTGCAATAAAAATGCGACTATTACATAAACATTGACATTACATTGGAAATATTTTCAATGCAAAGCCATTATTACAGGAATGTGGGGTTTACAACGAAATGACGGAATATTTTTTTCAATATTGGCTCAATATAGGCAAAATATAAACATGGGGAACGCAGAAAAAAATTAATTATTAATAAATTTCACATAGTTCTGCTACGAGATTCATACAAAGTATATAAATATACATTGCGACATATACAATTTCAAATTTAAAATCAGAAAATACATGGAGATACGCGGCAATGGCTACTTTAAAATGGAAAAATAAAGAAAGAAAGCTACTAAAAAAATGGTTGCATTAAAATTGATAAATATGATAATAAAAAAAATGCGGCTTGTGCATTGTACATAGAAAGATCTTATTGTCTTTAATGAGTTACTACAGAAGGTTGTTCGAACCTTTATGTGAATGATTTTCACCTTTATTATTTATACATAAATTCCATCTTTCTTGAAACCTTTTGACTCTATTGAATAGCGTTGACTCTTGGCTAAAGCTCTGGCAGAATCACAAAATACATGGAGATCAACTGGCAATAGCTACTTTAAAATGGAAAAAAAGAAAGAAAATTAAAAAAAAAATGGTTACATTGAATATTATATCGAATGGTAATAATAATGAATGATACTGAATGGTTGATACATATGATAATAAAAAAATGCGCCTTGTGCATTACTACATAGTACATCTTATTGTCTTTAATGAGTTACTACAGAAGATTGTTCGTACTTTATGTGAATGACTTTCACCTTTATTATTTATACATAAATTCCATATCAAAAATTTTTGATGATAAAATCAAAATTTTGATGATAGTATACTTTTAATTAGTACAGTCATGTAACATTTCTCCCACGTCCCTTGGATTTCAATTTTTTCAATGTCCATGAATAGCGTCTTCCTAACGCTTGCTTTAACAAATATCTAGCTGGTGCCAAGAGGAAATTTGTAGTACCACTGGATGGAGCATGGTTTTATTTATTTAAGTGGCTGTGACAAAAATGGTGCATTAAAAAAAATAAAATTCATTCACACAACAAAATGGCTTTATGATTACAAAGAAAAGTTTCTGAAGAGATTCATGATTTCTGCTGGATTTTATAATGAAATAAATTGAAACTCAAAAAAAGTATCACGTAAAGCTAAATCAAAAGTACACTATTATCACCAAAATATTTTATAAAAGTTCAAAAAGTTCAAACGTTTCAAAAAGGAAATTCCAGTTTTATATAGAAAATATATCAATAAGGTCGAGAATATGGACTAATCTATGGACAAAGTCTCCAGTTAAACCTCCAAATAGGCAGCCGCCTATTTAGCGAAAAAATAATGACAAGCGTAAAAAATTGTGTCCCATTTTAAGAAATAATTGTAAATTCACTTGAAGCTACGTAGAATTTTCTGCAGTTAGCTTGTCAGCGAGTATTAAGAAGACACCATTTATGAACACTAAAACAATTTCGGAAAGCTATCCAAGAAATGTGGGATAAAATTGACATGACTGTACTAACCAAGAAATATACTTTCATATAAATTGAGAGCAACGGGTACAGTCAAGAATAAAGGCCATCCAATAAAGTAAAAAAGTTTCAAGAAATACAGAATTTAAGCACATAATTTAACTGTAAAAAGCGTTTCTATAAAGCACAAACGACCTTCTGTAAAATCAATTACAAAATGTATCAGTATTGTAAATTTTAATTATTGATATGTGAATCTTTTCAAGAATTTTTTTGGGGATAAAAGTGCAGATCATATAAAATTTTTGTTGCATACTGGGGTAAATTGGGCAATGAACAACAAAACTCTTCTTGATGTAAAGGCGAAGATATATGGCTTGGTTGTGTTTATACAGTTATGACAAAAACATATTTCTGACAAAAATGTCTCCCGTTTCACATATTATAAAAATAGAAAGTCACTGAAGCAGCTGAAATTGTCATTGTTAATGCTATTTTGGATTTCTTCCATGCGAATAAGAATTGACCTTTTAAATAATAAAAATTTGTTTGTTATATTGCGGGCATAATGATCTTAAGAAAGCTTTGATGGGGATTAACTAAACAAAGGTTGGAAACCACTGCCTATCAAGTACAAGAAATATAAGCTAAAAAATATATAACTAATTACATTGTATTTAAAAAATATATTCTAAGTTGTTTCTTTAACCTTGCTCTTGGATTCTAGAAAAGAGAAAATGTTTACAGTGAACGCACCTCCCTCACCCCCTCCCTCTAGAGACTCTGTGGGCGCTTAAGAACCACTGATCAGACTAATTTTTTATGTAATTTTAGACCATTTAAATGAACACATCTCTACATTCATTTTTGAATATGTCAGTTATTATTAACTCTTCCAAAACATTTTGGCTGAAATGGGCAAATTTTTATTACTTTGTCCTATTTTATTGTTTTTAGAGGTAGCAACTCTTCTTATTTGTTTCTTGTTTTGGAAATAATTTTACTTTTTTTAAAACGATTTCTGTTGTATTTTAGATATGTGTAACACAGAACGCGAGTCCCCCCCCCCCCTTGTAGTCCGTTGATCACCGTTTAAGAAAAACTGAGTTGACTCTTTAATTTTATATGTTTTTAATGTAATTTTAGACAATCTAATAGTACACAATTTTGTATTCATTTTTGAATACGTCAGATATTATTAAAACTTGGGAAAATTTTCCAAATTTTGTGCCATATTATTATTGTATTTTGGAGTTAGCAATTTTTTTTAAATGAATTAACTTTTTTGATAAATGAAGTCACTAATATTTTTGTAACATTTTAAAGGCATTCTATAAAAATAATTCTAATAGAGACTTTTGAATCATTATTTCCTCGTGAAACTATGTAAAAAAATTTATTTAATGTTTGATCCAACTTTAATTTTATTCAATGTAATTTTAAAGTTAATTCCAATAATTAATAAAGTTAATTTAAAATAAAAGTTTCATCGTCACAAATTCCACAAGTTTTGCCTATTTTTAAACAATAAAATCTACACTACTAAAATAAAGTTTCACTCTGTGTGTTTGTTTGTTTGTTTCTCTGCGATGGCTAGCAAAATCTAGTCCACCTAGAAGTCTGAAAATTTAGGTGTGGAAAGTCCAAGGTCTGGCCATGTGCACCTGAGTCTTAGAATTTTAATATTTTGATAATTACCCAACATATTCATTATAATCTCATTAAACATTGTATCGAAAATGCCATCTTTTAAATCAAAATGGCTAAAGAAAAGAACAGCTGTTCTGGATTTGCAAGCAGAAATGAACGAATTCGAAATTATTTTACTAATTAGCGAATTTTAAGAAAACTAATTAAGATATCAATTTGAAAATTTCTGAGCATATGTACAAAAACATTTTGCATCCGACTATGCGATTTTTGAAAAATGGTAATTTTTCTTAATTTATGCAAAAATCTGCCGGAGCCAGTGAAAAAAATATCCAAGAAAGTTTCAGACAGGGATCTGCTTTCATTAAAAACTGAACTACAAAGAGATATGTTTCTCTGGCCGATACCTCCATTTAGTTTACGAAAATGAAAGGAAATAATTGCCAATTTTTACTAATGAACAAAATTTAGATAACTAATTAAGATATAGATTTGAAATTGAGGATGGGAAGTATTGTCATCTGCCGGCTATTTTAGCGTAGCGTCTTCTTTATGTTCCTAATTATCAGATTTTTTTTTTTTTAATGATCGCGTTAATGTAGGTGAAGGTGGTTTTCTTGAGCAAATTATTCGTTGTATTTGCGGGTATGGGGAGGAATGGGGTTAACGCTTTTCTATGAGATTGTTATTATCTCGGGCCCGGGCAACACCGGGCGGTTTAGCTAGTAAGTAAATAAATTTTTGTTATTTTCCAGAAAATTTTTCAGATTTTAGCAGTTTTTTTCTTAATGAAAGGAATTTCATGAATGAGACTGAGAATAGCAAATATGGATAATCGCAATCTCTGATAGTGGTACAAAAGCTTTACCATAGTCTTAATTCACCATTCCATATGAGTACGTTTCGGCTAGCAATGCTGCGCAAGAGATAAACTGGCTAACTAATTTATTAAATGACCTCGATCTACCACAAAAACGATCGCGATATTCGAGGACAATATGTCCTGTATCAAAATGACACAATCAACACAAACAATGACACAAACAACTTCAAACAAAACGACAAACACAACTCTGAACTTTTTACAGCAGTGGTGACGAAAGTAAATGGTTTCCGGTTTTGGCTACATGCCAGCTCGGAACAGGGTTCATAGCCGATGTTGGCAGCGAAATCGCTAAAATAGTTCTAAAATCGCTGAAATACGTGTTTAACTATTTTATTAGGGGATTGGTCTAGCTGAATATTATGCTTCTACCTAAAGCTGCAGCTGATATATTGCGAAATGACTTGCAACTTTTAACCCCCTCCCCCCATTTAACCTTCCTTAGGGTTTGAATTCCTAAAATCGCTGAAATACGTGTTTAAGTATTTTTTTAGTACATTTGTTATGCTGTATTTTGCGCTCCTGCCTTAAACTGCTGTTGTGATATGACGAAATGACCTAAAACTCCCGACCCCCCAATTAACCACCTTGGCGGTTGAATTTCTAAAATCGTTGTTATACACGTTTAACTCCTTTTTTTAGTAGATTTTTTTATACTGAATTTCACGCTTCTACCTAAAACTGCTACTGAGATATGGTGAAATGCTCTAAAACTTTCCACCCATCATTTAGCCCCTTTAATGGTTGAATTTTAAATCTACTTCTAAAATATGTGTTTAATTATTTTTAGTAGATTTGTTATTCTGAATTTTACGCTCTTACCTTCAGCTTCTGCTGAGATATGGCGAAATGACATAAAACCTTCGACTCCACCATTTAATTTAAGTTTTTATTTTGAACCTTTATTTTGTTGTTCTATATCGTCTTCGTTTTTAAAAATAAATTTATTCCCAAAATTTTTGACTAGATAACGTTTTTAAAAGAAACTAGGGGATAAAACATCACGGGTTACAGAACAAAGGGAAAAACCATTTTTGAAAAATATTCTAACAGATTTTTTACATTTAATATATTATTTTAGATTGCTCACTAACAACACTAAAAAGCATTTTTTTAATGAAAAATATTAATGTATTCAAATAAACTTTTGAAATTTGTTAAAAGCGACACTTTCGTATTAACCACGTGACAGGAGTTAATTAATAGTCAAAGAAATGGCCAAATAACGTTTTTAAAAGAAACTAGGGGATAAAACATCACGGGTTACAAAACAAAGGGAAAAACCATTTTTGAAAAATATTCTAACAGATTTTTTACATTTAATATATTATTTTAGATTGCTCACTAACAACACTAAAAAGCATTTTTTTAATGAAAAATATTAATGTATTCAAATAAACTTTTGAAATTTGTTAAAAGCGACACTTTCGTATTAACCACGTGACAGGAGTTAATTAATAGTCAAAGAAATGGCCAAATAACGTTTTTAAAAGAAACTAGGGGATAAAACATCACGGGTTACAAAACAAAGGGAAAAACCATTTTTGAAAAATATTCTAACAGATTTTTTACATTTAATATATTATTTTAGATTGCTCACTAACAACACTAAAAAGCATTTTTTTAATGAAAAATATTAATGTATTCAAATAAACTTTTGTAATTTGTTAAAAACGACACTTTCGTATTAACCACGTGACAGGAGTTAATTAATAGTCAAAGAAATCGCTAAATATCTCGCTATTTAAAACAGCCTTTTGATTCTAATAATTTCAATGATTAAGTTTGCTTAGTTTGATTACATATCTGTTAAATTTCTGTTTTATTTATTTTATTTTATCTATTTATGTATTGATAAATTTTTAATTTTGTTATGAAATATTATCCGGAAACATATTCTGAACTATTTATATTGGTTTAATTGCAAATGTGTCAATTTGTCGTAATAGGGCTGCATGCGATAGAGATAAATTAAAAAAAAATCATGCTTGAAAATAATTAAAAAAAAAAAAAAAAAACATACCACAGATCAGTCAATTCAGATAGTGTTTTCACACAAATTGCATTTGAAAGAACATATATTTTGTACTTGACAGTGTAAAATTAAAACTTTGCTATGTTTAGAAGTTGAAAAATTTGCAATAAAAGTGAAATTTATTGGCCAGATGTTGCCAAACTCAATTGACTTACGAATATATTTTTTCTTTATAATATAAATGTCATACTAACTCTAGAGGAATACATCAGAATTTTTTAACGGATTATTTTTCCTGTTTCACTTGAAATTATCTTCTTACCTCCGCCTTTAAAAATGATAAAACAAATTTTAAAATTAACTAGATTGTTAACATTATAAGGGAGAAAAATGTAAGTTATGTTATATTCAAGTATGATCCATATAAAAATAGTTTATTACATAATTTGAACATCTCATTTAATATTTGAAACTTGAATATAAAAGTGACGAAGTCACTTTATATTTTGAGTTAGTAATATAGCATTTTAAAATGTCCCTTTACAAATAAATATCATCAGGAAGAAATGTTCACCTCTTTTATTACAATTTGATTTAAATTTTATTCTTCAAAATAACAGCTCATAAATTTAACACAGATTTTAAAGCAATACGGTCTTGTAACTGGTCTTTGGTGGATGTAAATGGCTTTATTTTATGACTTTTAAAACTGCAAACATTTCTTGCCATTTATCTTTTTTACGATTTATCTTGTCAGGCGTTATTACTACTATTGCTTGTCTGAGGGATTGAAATTACAAGGGATGAAACAGCCGTTAATTATGTGATAATTGTTAATCATTTGATGAGTTTCAGTGTTATGCTGAAATTATTTCACATCACACTAAAATTTAATTAAAGGTTCCGGGAAAAGTTATGATGATCATAAATTATTTCTTTTTCCGCCTATTCCCTTAATCTCTTCGGGATCAGCGATGCATATTTGTGTTTTCACAATGTGCTTGCAATCTTTCTTTAAAATACCACTATTCGGGTACTGTAATATTTGTCTTATTTAATCGCAGAATTTCTGTGATTAAATACGGTAAAAATTACCATACGGAAATAATGACATTCAGAAAAAAAAAAATTCGTATTCGGGATGCTGGTCCCAAAGAAGTTAAAAGCATGGCTTTTCACAGTTCATTATATCTATGGGTAATATGTTATCTATAGTCTCTTTATAACTGTGTTTTTCAAAGGACTACCTTAATTTTTCCTTCGATCCATGATTACCAAATGATAGTACGCCTCTCAAACTAACAAATAGCACTTTCATCTCAAATTTCACAAAAGTGAATTATCCATCGTTTTCCCTCCTGACCCTTGAAATGGTTTTGGCTATGAGTTTTATATTACAGTATATAAAATTTACAAACAGAAAAAAAACAATCTTAGGATTATTTACTCATGTAAGAGTGCATATAAAGAAAAATTAACACTTCTATTTTTAAAGAATTCTTAAATAATAGCAGCAAAGGGCTATGTGTAAAGCAAAATATTATGTGTTGCTGTATTGGTATGGGTTGCTGTATGGGTATTATGGGTTTCTGTATGGGTGCTGGGTCTATGTTGTGTTTACGGATCATAAAAGTTGACCTGTCTAAAGGCAGGGTGCCTGGTAAAGTCCTTTCTCGCCCCTTAAATGTTCAGCGATGACACCTACAATCATAAAAATGTTGCTTGGTTATTCCTTGCGCTATGCTATTAGACTACTTACAGCGCCTCCTACCGGCAAAGTCAGGTGTACGCGTACCGATCTGAAAATTGTACGAAATACGATAGAGTAATGAATTGCAAATCGATTTATTAAAATGACACCTTAAACACATGAATG
Organism: Maratus michaelseni; assembly: GCA_963931845.1. Lineage (NCBI taxonomy): Eukaryota > Metazoa > Arthropoda > Arachnida > Araneae > Salticidae > Maratus > Maratus michaelseni. The sequence continues at coordinate 213,616,096 of OZ007599.1, read as the reverse complement.
CTAAGAATAAAACGTTCGTGATTTCCAGCTCTGTTATATAACGAAATACGTCAAAAAGTAAGTAATATCTATAATTTCACTAAACAAAACTACAAAAAAAAAAAAGACTGAACTCTACAGATTAAGCACCGACGCGACACGACGTACAGTGTTGTACACGATGAGTTTCCACGACATTGTTAAAAATTGTATGTATTTTCTCAAGTTTTGTCAACTGTGTAGAGTTTTTCTATAAATCCCACAGCATGAGAAACCATATATGTTTTTTCCCTTACATACCGTCTAGCTCTTATTTAGAAGGAAAGGTATCGGAAAAGTAGGAAAACCAGGTGATAACTAAAATTGAGTAATTGAGGATTTTTTTAAAATGTAAATCCAATTTTTTATATTGTTGTAAATTATTTTTTTCGTTAGGAGGAATATTCCGGGTCTAAAAATCTTTTTTTTTTATTAACTGGGTTTTGATACCTATGTATAGTTTTTGAGAGCTTTATAATTTCAAAATTTTCGTCCTGTAAAGTCAAGATCCCGCTATATCCCGCAAAATTTTTGGTACATATCACTTCTGTAGGCATTTGAGGAGTGAAAACGTTGGCACCCAGGTGCGACTTTGTCAGTTTGATTGAATGATAGTCCACGTTAAAACCATGCTTCTGCACCAACCTCAATAAAAAAAGATACCTTTTTTAAAAAATAACTAAAATTTAAAAATTTTTAATTAAAAATGTATAAAATTAACAAAAAATTGCCGCGATTGGGAATTGGGAACCGACTGGATAAACACTGAAAACCGCTTTGTCAATGTCTGCAAAAAAGTCACTTCGTCACAGTGTGCGACGGTAAACGGGCTCATTTGAAAATATTTGCTCCCTTCTGATGTTTACGTGACGTAAAGAGTATTGTAAAACACGAACAAAGAAACGAGTGTTGTGTGTGTACTGTTCGTGGTATTCATGCGCGCTAGATGTTTTTTTACACTAAATCGATGCTGCTCTACAATTTTGCAATTGATTATTTTTTCCATATCTCGTATAGTTTTCGAGATCGGTACACTTACTCCTGGCTTTGACCCTTGTGAAAAGTTGTGATAAGATAATATTAAAATATATATAATACAGTTCCTTCCCGTTATATCGCATATGCCGGGTGATATTAATAAAAAACTATATATCCGAAAGCGTGATATAACTTAATTGAAGGCATTAAAATATAAAAAAATTTTAACTTTAAAGTAAATATTATATCGACAACAAGTCCATTTTGTGAGAATCTTTATCAAAAGTAGTGTCAAGGACATAAGCATTTCAAGCGCAGTTTATAACAAAAAAATTGTTATGTCCCAGAAAACACCTTTTAGTTCGTGCACAGTACTACGTCCAGATTTCTACTAAAATGTAGCACAAATATAGTAGGTTGGAAATAGTGGTAAACAATTTAAAAAAAAAAAAAATCGCTTGTAGCTACCCATTCCAGGCTAAACTGGGCAGGCTGACTGACTATGTTCTAAGGGATGTATGGAGTGGACAATATCGTAACCGAATTATATTTGCTGCTTTACTGTGTGCAGTAAACACTATTGCTATATTGGATGTCGTTCACTTGAAGTTCATGGTAAGCTGCCCCAGACACCTGGAAACAGACAGCATCCATAAAATCATTCAAAAGATAAAAAATAATATAAAATCATAATTGAAATCAGCATTAGAAAGCATTCCTTTATACCATCCACGAAAACATTTTCGATAATATTTATGATCTTCAGGAGTTGGGTTGAAAACTTGTCACAAACCGAATGAACACAATCCAAAAAGATGTCAAGAGGCTTCAAGTTTAGAGTGTTCTATTTGTGGGATATACGAATTCAGTTGGCTTCAAATACGATGTAGACGAGCTTGACTTTATTTTCCTGAAAGTAATATATATATTGTAACAATTTCATTAAATCTCTCACAGTCTGCTAATTAGGCAGAGTAATCAAAGATAGAAGTTCCCAAGAGTTGGAAAACTTTTCTCACGCTTAGCTGTGGTGTTACAAGAATGTCACTTACTACAATAGGAAAAGATGAGCTTCGATCAATCTTGTGAAACTGAAATTGCTAGACAGCAAATATTTCTCTGATCTGTCCGACGACATGTGGGGTCTCGGATCGTGAGAAATTGCCGTGTGAACATTCTAAAGTTCAGGAAGACCTCCCCAAAAGAATGGTTTATCCTATGACTTAAAAACCGAAACTAATGACGTGAACTAAAACTTTTTTGATTGGTGATCGGAGTATCATTTGTTCGAGCAAGGGGACCGGAAAAGAGAATCGAGGGGAAGTTAGTTAGAGTTTTGGCAGGAGAACGAGTGTTGGTGGAAAACACTCTTCTCAGGACGATTTCCCAAACCAGTGGGGAAGAAAATGTTTTTGCTGACACATTTTGAAGAGAGAAGATTTCTCTTAAGGCAACGGCAAGGTCATCGCTTGAAGTTTTTGTGAAGAGTGCAAAAGAACTCATGTTAAGATTTCCAATTACTGTACAAGATTGGACCTTTCTCTGTTTTATTAATTGATTATAAGTTGAAACGAAATTACGCTGAAAAAAATTGTTTATAATGATTTGTAATATTAAGAAACTCGAAAATGATTTTTAAATAAAAATCACTTAGTAGTACCTTATTGAAATTAATCCATATGAAAAGGCCACACGCTACCCCTTTACAAATTATAACATCATGGATTCATTATAATATTTTTTAAATTTTCAGAAACACGGTGTTTTCTTACACAATATTTTAACTTTTCTGGTATTTGTTGTGTAAAATTTATGCTTTTTTGTAGTCTTCTTGGCTGTAACGTCATTGCACATTTTTCTTGCATTTCAAAAAAAAAAAAAAAATCTTGCTGAATTTTCATAGTTTTTGGTCTTTTTTATTGTTATTACTGCCTGCTGAAAGTATGAAAACACAGAAAATTTAGACTAGTGCTTAAATAACATCAAGACACAGAAAGCGAGAAGAGAAATAAACAAAAGCACAATATTCAGTGAAATAAAGATGAAAATGTTTGTAATTCATTACTAAATAGGAGCGATATGTAAATTTTGTCCTTAAATATTCCTCCTGCGCATATGTCTTATATCCATGCATTTTAATTATCGTTATTTTGGGTCTTTCATTTTGAAATTTAAAAAAATATATATATTTTAAACCAGAAATTTTCCTGAATAAAATGTTACGTATGTTTTGGTGGTATTTATTTGATTTTATATGTAAAGTTAAATTTCTGGTTTCAAACATTTTTTTATTCACGAAATATTAGCCGTACGTTATGGTAAGTGGTTATGTAGGTATAAATGACTCTAAGCGCCAGTTTCTGTTTTTAAAAACACTTCTGCAATGTTGAAGTGTATATAATTCGGCCTAAAAAATGAACATTGTTTTTAATTTTCCAGTTATACAAGAAACAAAACTTCTTTTTTAATTTTCTACGAACTATCAAAAGTCGTAGAAAAAACAAAGAAAAGTCGTACAAAAGTCGTACAAAAGTATACATATGTGGTACACATATATAATACCACATATGTGTGTCAGAATATTTGTCTAAAAATACGTTAGTGTACATGCAGATAATTTTCTTATATCTCTGATCGCCCAGCCATAGGCGTACAGTTTGGAAAATTATTGGCGGGGCTCAGCTCTTTTTTGCACAAATATGTGCATGTGAGTGTAAAAAAGATAGATTACCAATTTAATGTTGCTTTTTAACTCCCTTTTAAAGAAATTAAACATAATCGTATGCTGATAAAAAATCGCAAGTTAAATAAAACAATAAGACGATATAAAAATTCCAGTGTATTAGACCCGCTTATAAAATGATACTCGCTGATATTCGCGAATCGCTTATAATAACGAAAGTTGACTTTGAATAAATTCTTGTTTTTTTTTTTTTTTCGGAATATGGATTTTTTTCCTATTTTCATTTTTTATATAAAAAGTTCAAACGTTGACCATTTTATTCTAATTAAAAAAAAAAAAGAACATAAAGTGAAAATATTTCCTAATGTCGTTAATCGCTATAACAAAAGAAATAAAAAATGGAATATTTAAAAATTCTATAAAATATTAGAAAGTTAAAAAAAAAAAAAAAAAAAAAAAAAAAAAAAAAAAACTTTTTTTTAAATTTTATATTAAAAGGAAAAAAAAGAGTGTATATTTTAGAAATTATTAGTGGGGTTCGAATCCCACGAGCCCATACAACTCTACATCTATGCGCACAGCAAAAGGGCAAAATTGTAGTTATTTTCTCTGTAATTTTTTTAAAATACTAAAAAAAGGTGATTTTTCAGCATGATATGAAAAATTCAATAATGTGTATGAATATAATCTTTGAGAGTATTATCATTGCTCAATGTTTTAAAACTGCATTATATCTCTAGCATAATATTAATTTAAACAATGTTTCTATTGCTGTGATACCTACAGCTTAGCAAAAGAATATATCATGAAATTAACGATAGAGAATTACACTTACTTTAAATGACGAAAATAAAATTTATTAAAAAATGTGGTTAAGGCAACGCTTTTTTTTTTTTTTTTTTTTTTTTGGTGACACAAAAAAGAGCGATACGTCGGATTGATCGATATAACGAAGCTGATTATAAGTGGGCGTGTTTACTGCATAAACATACTGCATATTTTTTAATTATGTGAAATAAAATGTATTTGAATAATATATGCTTCAATATTTATTTACTAATATACGTTTTATTTTTTTATATTTTTAGGTGAGTAAATATCTACAAACTTTCCATTGCTCATTTTGGTATCGACATTTGGCAAGTAATTTTTTTATTAATGTGAATTAAAAATACTTTTCTAAAAATGTTTAATTATTTCATTGGATTCCTTAATTTACATTGAATTCACGTTTTTGGAATTTATAACTTGTTCTTCTTTGAGATACAATAATGTAAAAATATTAGATTAGAATAAATAAGTAAAAATATGTTTAAAAATGAACATTTATTACTTCATCTTTAAATGTAAATTGCATTTTGTAATATCATATTTTGAATTTAATTTATTTGAATTTTCGATTGTGTTTTATGTATTTTGATATTTGTTTTTCATTGTGATATAAACATTGCTTGTTACAAATAACATAAATTTATCAAATCCCTTAAAGTAAACAAAATTTATCACGTTCTCGTGTAAAGATATTTTATAGTGTTTTACAAATGAATGAAGTTTATTATGTCATTTTCATGAGTAGGAAAAAACTTTTTTTTCGTACAGACATGATAGATTGATTTTATACATTTTTGTGATTTAACGTTTTTTTTTATGTTTGTGTCTGTATTTGTGTGTAACGTTGAAAAATAAAAGCGGTTAAATGTATATTAGATTCATATTCTTTTTTCTCCTGACAATGAGTTAAAACACACAACTAACGTTTCAGGAGAAATTAATTAACGGCTCCCTTCGCCAGGTGAAACAAAGAGCATTTCCTTCAGGTTAGCTAAATGTATGTCTGCAAATGATCTTGAATTAATTCATTGCAAATAATCTTGCTTTGATTCCTTGACAAGCTGATTGGAAAAGCTGGATTCGATTTCATACGGTTGTCTTTCTTAGACTATACATTGTACATGAATAATGTAAATTACGTGTAACTATAGTCACAAGTTTATAGATGTCCAATTTCCCCCACTTCCACAATCCACTTCACGGGTAACATATAGACAACGGCTGAATTCTCCCCACACCCTATAAATCAGGGGTCACTAACTTTTCTATTATCATAGGCGCAATTTAGACTTTATAACTATCTTCGAGTACTAATTTTCTTCTAACGTACACACATGAATGCGTTTGGTGTACAAGAATTTGTTTTTGATACTTCATTGTAATTTATAAATAATTTTCCGTTCAAATTTAACATTGAATTTAAGTATAAACATAAAAGTATGTACATTTTGTAATAGTCATGTAATATTATGTATCCAGATTTTACTGGAGAATACATTCTCAAAAATAAGAAAATAATCAAAAATCTTAAAATGCACAGGCAGTAAGTTACCAGAAGATCCCTGTGATTGAAATCTGATTCTCTGTTATTTGAAGAAATTTCATGAAAATTTGAGCTTATTTTTGCGATTTTTTTCTGTTTTGAGGAAAAAAGTACATGCATAAAAATTCTGTTTCTAATACGAACAAGAAACACAAATTATGCGTCAACCGTAGATTGTGAAACACTTTCCAACACATTCAGATCAGTGTAATTAAAATTCTCCGTTTAATAAAGTGAAATATGAAATCCAAGTAAACAATTTGGAAACCGCATAACACAGTTGAAAACCCAATTTCAGCCAGGGTTCTCGCTGTCGCTCGCCATTGCGCCAAAGCGCAACAAAATGCTTCATTTGGCGACTAAACGAACGAATAGACTCGCCAAATTGCGAGTGTTTAATTTGTGTGTGTGTGTTAGTACAGGTGATATTCTTATTCGCATTAAATCGCATTATTCGGTTTAAAACATATCTTTAAAAATAAATATAAGCATTTGTTCACTTTTCTCAAAAATAAATTAACTACTTAAAATAATAGTTATATGTTCTACATGTTCTGTAATATTACAGTTACATTCATAATTTTAAATAGTTTAAAGAAACAAATTAGTGATAGAAGTAGGAAAAATTCAAACTTTCTAGCTTTATTATAGAATTTCTAAAGAAGTATATCGAAAGATTAAAAAAAAAAAGGCAAAAGATATTTAGAAACAACTCAAATGCTCTGTTTTAGAGTTTTATTGATTGCGAAATTATATAAATCCTATATTTTTGGAATTAGCTGAGTAGTTTGTTTTTAAGCGTTTTTTTTTTTTTTTTTAAATTTTCGAAACATGAAGTAATTTACACCTTCTGTGCCCTTAAAATTTATAAATCAGAATTTAAATATTTTAAATATCACATTCGAAAGAATTATATAATCGTGTATTTAATGATACCTCTGGATATTATTGATACTATTGAACTCTCTAATTAATAAAGCAATTTGCTAACTTTCGAAACCAGCAATTATTCCTTGACAATTATGAATTTTATACATATTCGTATTTACGCGAATGTCTTAATGTTTCCCTAAAATGATAGATTTATGAAACAAACTGAAAAAAGTTTTTTTTAATAAATATTTCATGGACTGTAAAATACTTCACATATTTAAGAAGTAATCTTGTCTTTTGAAAATTATTTTCCGTATATAGGCAAAATTTATTTAGACGATTTCTGACAGAACAACATTATTGATTTTAATTTGTGTTCTTTCAAACGATATCGCAGACTATTTAAAGATTTCTTAAGCGCAAAGATTACGCAAAAATATATGCAAAGATTGCTTAAAGACAAATTATGAATGTATATATATATACACACACAGTGTCCCAAAAGGTTTGAATTTTTTACCCGTCAGAGATACGTAGGCAATTTAAATTCCAAAATTTCAAAATAAGATAGGAATTAAGATTATGCTAATGATATTTTTTCTACCATTATTTTTCAAAATTTACACTTTTTCAATTTTTATATGGTCTTTGGATCTTATAAGTTATGTTTAGAAGAATTTTCTCCATTCTCCGTCAAGTACAACGGTAAAAATTCCATTTTCATACGACTAAAATTTACCTAGTTATGATACGTTGAATTTTATGAAATTTCTGAGCTTTCTACCACTAAAAATGAACTAATTGATTTTTGGTAATTTTGAAAAACTGATTATATATATATATACAGGGTGGTTATAATATAAGTATCTCTATTTGGAGTTGTCTGTAGCTTGAAGGAATAACCTGAACGAAACCAAAATCGGTACACTTACTATTCGAGAATGGGGGAAGAAGAATGTAACAATAAAATAGTTGCAATAATCGTAAACAGATGGCGCTATGGGGACTGTTGGTGAAAACGCCGTTGTGTACCGTGGAGGTGTCGCAAACCTCAATGACTTAAAAGATCGCATATCACAACATGTGTGAAACATCACTCCTGATGCGTTACATTTCGCAGTTGAGCACGTCGTGCATCGTCTGGATTGTGTTCTCCTGCACAATAGCCATGTGGAACTTGATCGACAAAGCCGTGCCATTCGAAAACCTAACCCCATTCACTGTGACACTTTCCAATAAATTAGGTTTGTCATCCGGTTTTACGCCTCAATTTTTGTTCTTGTATAACACATTACATTTCACACTCAAAAGCGCCATCTGTCAGCGATTATTGCAATTATTTTTTATTTTATTACATTCTACTCATCCCTTCTAGAATAGTAAGGGTAACGTTTTCGGTTTCATTCGGGTTATTCCTTCAAGCTACAGATAGCTCCAAATAGAGATACTTATATTATAACCACCCGGTATATATATATATATATATATATATATATATATATATATAGTGTCCAAAAAGTAACTAGCACAGTTAAAACTTCATGTAGAAATAAGTAATTGACGGACAAGGTGTGGTTCGGAGTAAAACATTTCCCATAAAGAGACACTTTGTTTAAACAAATTAAATTTGTGTTTCAAATATTGCAGATAGATTGCGCTATACTTGAGAAAACGAAAAAAAATAAGAATCAGTAACACAAACCATGCCAGTTACGGAAAAAATAGTTTGTCATAAGAAGTTACAGAACACTTATTTCGTGCAATTTACAATCATATATAACTATATTTCAATGAGTGTGCATGTAATCTTGTCTCTTAAGAAACCAAAGCGAGCAATCTCGATTATTGATGTTAAGAAACTTTTGGATGTGGTTCGAGTTACAAAGGGAGCACGCGATGAAGTATAATAATGATAGTAAAACTTTTCTATGTAATAAAGTAATTAATGTAATAATGTGTGGTTAGGACTAAAAGTCTTCCCATGACTAAATAGTTTGTTTAAACAAACTAAAAGTTTAGTTTAGAAATTTGCCCATAGATTACGCTATACATTAGAAAATAAGGAAGAAAGAAAAACAAGGCAGTTAATTTGACCCAAGTAGTTACATGATATACATTTTTTATAATTCGCAATAATATATAACCTAATATCAACAAGAATGCATGTGATACAGCTTTTCGGGCAACCAATGGTAGTAATTACTTGAATTGAAATTGAGAACCGCTTGGATGTGATTCAAGTTTCAAAAGGCGCACACGTTGAAGCATGACAATGAACTGCACGAAATAAATGCAGTGCACACTGTGCTGTTAGCTATGGTTCAACAGCAGCTCCAAATGTTAGAATGATATTTCATCATCTTATGGTTGCAGCTATTGCAGCACCAAAAATTGGTTCAACTCAGCACTTAACATTGTAGTTCGATCATTGTTTGATCACTGTAGTTTGACACTGTAGTTTGAAAATTACAACATTTCATAACTTCTGAAAAGAAGGAACGTGAAAATAATGGAACTGTGATAATAATCATAGTTTATTCCTTATTCAAACTCCCTGAGATCATTTCAATAAAGTTTTTGTTTTTTACATTACAAGCTATGATCGTTGTAATTGAAGCAATATATTAACAATCTCATTTTGAGAAATTATAATTCAACTCCAGATTCTATCTAATGAATTACTAATATTAAAACGCTTACTACTTAAGTTTTAAGCAAGATAGAAGCAAATTTCAAACGGATCTAATGATCTATAAAGCTAAGAAATCAGGCTTTAATACTACATCAAAAATCAGAAATTGATTTTTGACTTAAACATATATGTTTTAATGGTCGTCGAATACCTTAACAAAATTAGTGATTAGCATTGAATTTTTTCATTGTCATTTTATAATATTTTACTAAGATAACTTTTAATAACTGAGCCTTTTTTCTAATAAAATATTCCCTTAAAAATTCAAACTCTTTCCGTTCCTTTTTGTGATGTTTAACAAAGAAAACAAAAATCGTGTATAATGTGAAATATCCTCAACTTTGAAAAATGATGTTGAAAAGTTCTGACCTGAGTTACTTGTTCTCATCAGCAAATGAAAATAAATGATCATTTTAATTAAACACGTGTGTATGGTATAAATAAATCTAATTTGAACACAAAACAATGGTTGTTGTAAAAACGTTGGCACTTGAATACATTTTTTTTCTTTTACGTTTTGGGTGTTAAGGCATGTGTATAATATGCGATATATAATTATTCTAGTTTGAACTGAAAACAATGCCTATTGTAAAAACTCTTGGCATTGGAAAACACGTACTTCTTTTATTATTATTATTTTTATTTTATGCTGTTAAAATAAAGTTTAAAGTACTTTAATGTTACTACATCTTATTTAATTCAAAGTTTTATATTATTCAGTCCCATACGATGGTCATACTGTAATTACTGAAATAGGGCTAAATGGTTACACGCTATGCTTACCAAATCTGAGCAGTTTTCAAAGAAGTTCCCTTCAACATCAATGATCTTATGTAAGTGCATTATCCAAAGATGCTTGAAGCCATTCATTTCTTAATAGATGAAAAATATGTTTCAATAGGCTCATCAATCTTATCCTTTAGAGAAAACTACTATAGCTAGTACTATATCGTACTATAGCTAGTTATATAAATATTTAGATTTTGATGATTTTTAATTCTGTGAAATGAATTATATCGCCTGAAGATTAATTTCTGTAATAAAAAAAGTATCTCGGTCGCTTGACGATTAAACCTCGGAAGCTTCGATAACAAGAAAACCCCGATTTAAAAAAAAAATCAAATTTATTAATAAATGTTTTTATTAATATTTTCTAAAGTTTTGATTATATTTTCATAAATTTTGAAATGCCTCGATGAAATTCTGCAAAGATAATATATCTTAAATTTCAAACCATTCGGTTGAGTAGTTTTTGCGTTGTTATATGCGGACGGACGGACAGACAGACAGACGGACCAGACGACGACAATAGGTGCTACGTATTTATATAATTACGAACGCACCTAAAAAAATTATATCACCATAAAAAATTAAAACTTGAGGAGAATCTAAAATTTTAAGCATTTTCGTGCTGGTGTTTTAGTAAGGTTTAAGTAATGCTTATCTCATTTTAATCAAATCAAACGAAATACAAAGCATATAAATAAAATAATTAAAATTAATAGAAAACATATGTCGTAACCATCACAAATTCTTCTTCTATACCATTTTACTATATTAATTCAAATTGGAGTATAACTATAGTGTTCATCGTAAAAGTGTAACATAGCACACAACGTCTTGTCGTGTGATCATACGCAAAATTGAATCATCACACTTTTTCATGATAAGAAACATAAATAATTATGTTTGGTGCAATTCCCTCCCCTAGATGCATCCCATAACGATATCGTCCATTCTGAAATGTATGGCATGTCGTTATATATGTTGGGCGATATACACCAAAAATCTAATGAGTATGAAGTTACGTCAAAGTCCAACTGCATATGCATTTTCGTGGAATTCCTTGCATGAGTTCTCGAGTTATAGTACACAAAATTAGTGTAATTAATTACTATGAAGGAACTACTTTTTCCGTAAGTAAATCTGCATAAAAATTTACGTTTTATTTGCAAATAAAATTTCAAACAATAATAACATCAACTATTCAAATTTCTGTTTAGCTAGCTGAATTTCTTGGGAATGAAAACTAGGCTGCACCGTTTCTTTTTTTGATGCTACACTATGTAGCTCGAATTAGATTCATTAACTGCAAAACATGAAACTGTGTGGTTTTACTTGCATAGGTGTTTTTTAAAACAAGAAAATATTACATTTTGTGGAAAGGAAACGAGCAACGACTTTTATCCGAAAAACCAGGCATATTCTCAATGACGTACAAAAGAAAAATAATCAAAAATGAGGCAAAATAATCAAATATATTAATATTGAAATACATTGGAACGAGGAAAAATCGGCGTGCAATTGATAACGGCATGTACAAGGGAAAAATATTAATGATACTTTGCTGTAATTTTTAAAAATACTTACTAGAGCATTCAGAAAATAACTTAGGGAAAAATTATATTTTTAATTATATCACCGGTAACCTTATATCTGCATTCATCATTTTAGATAGTTGAAAAGAAAATAATAATCCAAACATTAATCATTACAACTCTCTAAATTTTAGAGCGTTATGTAAAAGGTTTGCATAAATATGTAAAAGCATTCTGATAAAAACTTTAAAAAAAATTACACTCATGTGATTGACATTATGCACTTACAGCATTCATACGTATGCTTACTTTTGAATACCACATTTTCCGAGAAGTAATTCTCTCCTTATTTAATCGCTGAATACTGCAATTAAATAAGAAAAAAATTACTTTTCAGAATGATTGGTAATCAAAGGTAAGCAACCACACGAACCCTAGCTTACGTGAAGTTACATGAGAAAAATATGCAAATTAAATTTTTAATTTCTTCCTTTTTAAATAAATTAAAATAATAATACGAAAATGAAAGATTTATCTTTTGAAACAATAGTTACAAAACGATTTTTTAAATGAGTTGTTTTAATTCATTGTTATTAAAATGAAAATGTACGTTTAAAATGTCGACTATATTTCTTATAAACATTCCAAACTCTGTTTTTCAGTGGTAGGAATTTCAGATAGAGATTTAATATTTATTTCTTTCGTGGAAGGAACAGCTTCAATCAGAATGTCGATCACAATTCAACAAGAAAGTTTGGCGCGGTTGCAGAATAGCAAATTACTTTGGAAGACACACGCCTCTAAAGCTTCTTAATTATCTTTTCACCGTTTACAGTGACACACGGTTTTCTATTCCAGTCTCTTAATTCGTTACTTTCAAACTTAGTTAAAGATGTTATTTTGTTTCTTATTGAAAAAGAACTTTTTTTTATTTTCTTTATTACTTTATTTTTAATCCTAACAAACATGTATCAATACCACTTTAATTTGAAATATTAAGCATTCACAATGAATCTCATTTTAGATTTAATTACCTTGAATTAAAAATGACAAACTATGTTTGTTGAGGAAAAACAAGCAACATAAAAATGTTGGTTACAATCCTTATAACCAAGTCAAAGTATGCTTTTAAGTGACAAGAATTTCAGTTGCAAAGTTAATTCTTAATTTATTGGTGAAAAGAACAGCGTCGATTACAATATGAATAGAAAATTTGAATAGAGAATTATATTGAAAGATATAAAGCTCCATATTCTAAAGCTCTTTAATTATCTTTTCACCGTTCACAGTGACACGTTGTTTTATGTTTCAAGCTCTTAAATCGTTATTTTCTTTGAAACATTACACATTCACAATAAATCTCATTTTAGACTTAATTACCTTGAATTAAAGATGACAAACTATGTTTGTTGAGGGAAAACAAACAACATATACATGTTAAGTTTCAGAATTCAGTATCCTTAGAATAGAAGTTTTTTTTTTCTTTAAGTTGACTACAATCCTTATAACCAAGTCAAAGTATGCTTTTCAGTGACAAGAATTTCAGCTACAAAGTTAATTCTTAACTCATTGGTGAAAAGAACTGCTGCAATCAGAATGTCGATCACAATTTGAATAGTAAATTACATTGAGATATATAAAGCTACATACTCTAAAGCTCCTTAATTATCTTTTCACCGTTCACAGTGACACGTTGTTTTATGTTTCAAGCTCTTAAATCGTTATATTCAAACTTTGTTAAGAATTTTATTTTTTTTTTCTTTATACAAAAACAGTTTTCAGATTTTCTTCTTTATTTTTATTTTGTCAAACACGATCTCAGATTGAAGTAATTCACATTAACAAGTCTGTTTTAGACTAATTGTGTTGAACTGAAGATTATAAATTATGTTTCTTGCTTAAAAACAAAGAACGTATAACTACTAAGTTTTTAAAATCTATTATCAATAAAGTAGAACGATATTTTAGAAAATGCTACAATCATTAGAAACAACTGAAAGTCTATATTTTAAAAGCTTTAATTTCAGCTGCAGATTTATTACTTAATTCATTGGTGAAAAGAAAATATTTCCATCAATGCCGATCACATTTAAAGTGATCATAGAATAGCCAAATAATTTGGAAGAAACACTTTATTAAAACTTCTTAATTATCTTTTTGCCGTTTAGAATATCATACGGTTTTTTCTTCCATTCTCTAAATTCGTTACTTCCAAAATTATTTAAGAATGTTATCTTACTTCTTTTGATCGACGAACAGTTGCCCGATTTTTTATTTTATTTTTATTTGTTTCAACCATGTTTCAGTACTGTTTTATTTTGAAATAATTAACATTCACAACAAATTTCAGACACGAGTAGAATTAAAGATGTTAAATTATATTTGTTGCGCAAAAACATGAAATATATATATATATATATATATATATATATATATATATTGAAAAGTCTGTTTTTCAGTCATTTTCTGATTTAATACTTAATTCATTAGTAAAAAAAATAGCGCAGTTTCTGAATAGAAAATACTTTAGAAGATACAATGTTCTAAAATTAGCCGGGGCCGGTACTTGAACCTGGGTCGAGTCCTGGTCCCGGCTAATATTTCACTCGTGTTGGGTATAGCGTATTAAATTGTATTTATGTCTGAAATAATCTGTTCTTTAATTAATTGTACTTTTAATGAATTCGGACATTAATTTATATGTGCTTTAATATAATCCTTTAATGCTTCTTAATTATTTTTTCACCGTTGGAATGGTACACGGTTTTCTGTTCCATTCTCTAAATTCATTACTTCAAAAATTAGTTAAGAATGATATTTTGTTTCTTTCGATAGAAGAACGATTTCCTGATTTTTTTTTCTTTTGTTTTATTCGTTTGAAACTTGAATTAATACTATTTTATTTTGAAATAGTTAACATTCAAAACAAAACTCATTTTAGACGCACGTTGCGTTAAAGATTATTTTTTTTGCGCAAAAAAATGAAGCATAATTGTCAAGTTATCTTTAATTGTAATCTGTGTGCTTAAAGTAGAAATATATACAGTAGACTCTCGATTAACCAGGATGGTCGGAAAATGCCTCGACCCGAATAATCGAATTTGTGCAAATGTTGATGAAAAATTTTGGAAATAGGATAAAGAATGTTAAATAATTATACAAAAATACATTAATAACTTAATTAATACAAAAGAAAGAGAATGAACATAAATGTTAATGTTATTTAGATTTGCAATTAGTACAATATAAAAAAAATATAAATGTAGTATACCTCACTGTTTTGTGATGAATGAAATGATAGGACTGTTTTCGTTTTATTGTAATCTTCGACGAATTTTACTACGCATTTATTCTCAACATGATTTTTTCAGCAGGTGTGTTTTTATCTTCTTGCTGCAAGTAATTAAGTACTGATGTGTTTGATGCGTTACAAGATTTTCTTCATCACTTTCAGGACATTCTTGAAAATTCCTTGTTTCTTCTGAACTACAAGCGACACGCAACGCAATATCATCGTTACTTAAAACTAAGTAACATTCCAAATCCGCGCTTGCTTTTTCTTTTTCTTTTTTTCTTTCTATTCTTTTTTTTTAGGGGGGTTCTGGTTTATCCGCAACCCGGATAATTCCGATCCCAGTTAATCGAGGATTTACTGTATTAAAAAAATAGATTTTTATTTATTATTACTGATATTATCTATCATTGATTTTTTTTAAATAAGAATTCTAGTGTACAACTACAATTTTTATTTAAAAAAGAAAACAAAAAGTCTGTTTTCTAGTGACAGGAATTTCATCAACTTCTATACTTCATTCATTGGTAAAACAGACAAACAAACAAAAATATCGATCAAAATTTGACTAGAAAGTTCTGCGCGGTTGCTAAATAGCAAATTACTTCAGAAGAAATACTCATCTAAAGCCTCTTAATTATCCTTTCACCGTTTTGAATGACATGCAATTTTCTCTTTCATTCTCTAATATCGTTACTTCCAAAGTTAGTTAAGAATTTTGTTTTGCTTTTTTTTCGATAGAAGGGCGATTTTCTGATTTTTTTCCTTTATTTTAATTCGTTTCAAACATGAATGAATACTGTTTTATTTTGAAATAATTAACACTCTCAACAAATTTCCTTTCAGACACGTGTTGAGTTAAAAATGCTAAATTACATTTTTTGCACAAAAACATAACGTGTAATTTAACGTTAAGTTTCACTAATCTGTATCCTTAAAATATAATTTATTTTTAAAAATTGAAAAAGACTACAATTCTTAGAAAAAAAGTATAAATAAATAAAGTTTGTTTTTTTCAGTTATAGGAATTCCAGCTGCCAATATAATACTCAATTCATTATTCAAAAAAAAAAAAATCCCTGACGGCTCGGCCTACAGGCGCAGATAGATTCCGAAGACGCAGACCATGGGGCGCCTGTTTGTTGGGAATTGCGGAAGATTTTGCCTTTTTGCCCTGATGCGGTAGTCGGAACCGCCCACTTGGAAACATAACTTGTTTGCAGGCGGAGTCGGCAGGGATGTTTTTTAGTTTTTAATTTTTTTTTTTTTTGCTATAAAGGTTGGTCCTATAAAAAACTTGTTAATATAAAAGTTTTAGATAATATTAAGAGGATTTATAATAAATTTAAGCGGATTTAATATCTTTTGAATGGACAAAGTTATGATTTTTTTTCTTCTAAAATCCCCCTTCCCCCCCCCCCCTTGGGACCATTTTTAATGATATCAAAAATCTGTCATACATAAATTTTCGGCCCTTTTTCTAGAAGTAATAAGAAATTTAAATGGATTCCATACGTATCAGAATTAAGAAATTATGGGTTTTTTCTGTTTTCACAAAAAGTCCTCCCATTTCCCTCCCCATTGGTCGATTTTGCCCATAAACGAATTTGACGAGATTTTATGCCCCTTGATTTTATGTAGCAGTTTGGAAGAGATTTGTGCAGAATTATTACAGTTATCGTGTCCATAAAAAAGTGACATAGATAGATCGATAGATAGATAAAGTTTTGAAGTGGGGTGGTTTTGGGTTCTGGGAGTCATGATCGGCGTAGATCTGCAAAAATTTTTCAAAAATTCCAACTTAGGGGAGAATGTAATAGGTAGTATTTCTTACGAAATCTACATAACAAAAACAAAAAACAAACTCGATCACAATTTGACAAGAATGTTCAATGTGATTGGATAATAGAAAATTACTTTAGAAAAAAAACACGCCTTTAGTAATTATTTTCACCGTTCTGATTGACACAGGATTTTCTGTTGTAGTCTGTAATTCATTACATTCAAACTTAGTTAAGAAGCTATGCTAGTAATGCGAAGACGCTCGTAAGCAGCAGACCAATGAAATCGTTCTTTTTCAAGTTTCTCGCTTGCATTTTAATAATTTTATTTATTTATTTATTTTTTTTTTTGGCATAAAACATTTGAGGTCGATGGTGTGGTATCTTATTACTTTTTCAATTTTGATTGCAATTCTCTCTTTTTTCTAAAAAAAGTTAAAACATATTTTTATTATGCAAAAAAAAAAATGAATTATTTAATGCAATTCCATAAAACCATTATTAAATTTTCTTCCAGGTGTAATTGCTAGCCAACAATATGCTTAAAGGAGCTTCAAAAAAATCTGTTGAAGATATCAAAAGCCTACACTGATAACACAAGGACACTCGCAAGATAATGTTAAATCAATGGCCGCGTCTTTTTCACATGTCTCGTTTGCATTTCAATATTTTGAAATGAATTTTTTTTTTGTATGAAGGGTTGATATCTAACAGGGTATTTTCGTACTTTTTCGATTTTGCTTCCAGTTTTTTTTTCAATGGACACTTTTAATTTCGAAATCAGTTTCGAAATTGAAGGTGTCCTCTGAAAAAATAAAAAGAACGAATATTCATGCATTCGACATAGATTATGAAACACAGTCCAATACTAACAGAATGTTGTTAAGAAATTTCTTTTGTTTCATAATACAAAATGAGATATCTATATAAACCAATTAAAAAACACATAACGCGGTAAAAATTCATTTTCTGCAAATGCAGTCCATATCCGGTAATATACGCGATTTTTTCGTTTAACCCTGTATGTGATGTATAAAATTTATACACACTACTATGGTGAACCTCAATAACATATATCAAGCTCATGGTAATTCAAATACATTTATACGAGTTAGAGTACGGGCACACACAGACAGGCGGCCTGACAAACAAAAGTCCTAAACACTTTCAACTATGTTACAAAAGTGTTAAAGACTGCAACATAACTGCGAAGATACCCTCTTAGACATCAACCTCTCCTATCCTATGCAAAAAAACTAAACTAAACTAAAATAAAAATAAAATAAATAAATAAATCATTAAAAATATTGAAAAACAAACGAGAAATTCGAAAATAACGTTGCCACTGGTTTAAACTTAGCTTTCGAGTGTCTTCTTGTTACTTGCTTGGGTCTCTTAAGTATATTGTTTTCTTCATTTTATAGTATAGAGGAGCAGTTTTCTGATTCAACCCTCACCTCTTTTGTTTGTTTCAAATATGAATCACTATTAATAATTTGCATTCAAAATTAATCTAATTTTAGATACACTTACCTTGAATTTAAGCTGATAAATTATATTTGTTACGAAAAAGTGTTTATCGTAACAAATCCGATATTCTTAAAGAAAAAGGGTATTTTTAAAAAGTCAACTATACATTCTTTATAAACAAATCTAAGTCTGATTTTTAGTGGCATGAATAACAGCAGCAGATGAAGCTAATATTAAACCAATGGTTGCGTTTTTTACAATTTTTTCGTTTGCATTTCAATATTTTTAAATCATTCTTTTTTCCGGCGATGTCTAACGTTTTACTTTTTGTAATTTTTTGATTTTGGTGCAGTTTCATTCTGAGGACACTTTCAATTTTGGAATCAAACAATTATTATTTTTTTTTAATTGAAAGTGTCCCCAGAAGGAAACTGTAACCAAAATTGAAAAAGTACAAAGGTACGAGAGTAAGTAAAAAATTGCTTACACTTTTCGTTCTACAACTTTATTAAACAAAGGTAGATGTACAACATTGCCAGTATTTTTCGACATAATCTCCTAAGTTATTAATGCACTTTGTCCATCGAGCCACAAGCTTTCGTATGCCTTATAGGGAGAAGGTTTTTGGTTGGTCTTGAAGCCACTTTTGCACCGCATACCGAACGTCTGTGTTTGAGGCAAATAGACGAACTCTCAAAGCTTCCTTCAGAGATCCAAACAGGTGAATATTTAAGGGAGCGAGATCTAGGCTGTAAGGAGAGTGTTTCAGGGTCTCAAAACCCAACTAGTTGATGGTTTCTCGATACCCATCGTGCACAGACTTTACGGAATACGAGCTTGTAGTGGATGATTTGATAGGCAGAACCATAACTGACGTTTAAAGGAAATGTAACCTCATCTGTGGTGACTCGTTTATCCGCCATAACCATATCTCTAGCTTGTTGAATGTTGTCTTGCGTAGTCGAGGTTGACGGGTGCCCAGCTCCCTCTTTTTTGTGTTACTCTTGTCCAGCCATTTTTTAACTTCTTGATCCACCAAAAACTTTTTTACAAGATAAAGCACTGTCTCCGTATTGTGATGAAAATCTCCTATGAAATTCGGCTCCTTTCGCACCCTCCGACCACAAAAATCCGATCACAGCTCGTTGTTCTTCTTTGGTGCAAACTGATAACGAAGCTGGCCTGTTTACGCTGTGGTAGCTGGCAGGCAACTAATGCGATCGTGATAAAACTACGCACACAATATCACATAAGCACCAACTCAACGTCATTTAGATAACCTTCAAGGCCTGTTATGTCAAAAGTGTGGATAATGTTTGACTTACCCTCGTACAACATTAAAACACACTCCATTATACTATGCAAAAAGAATCATTAAAAAAAATTAAATGTAAACGAGAAACTTATAAAGAACGCCCCCATTGGTTGGAGATTAACTTGCGAATGTCTTCGCGTGACAAGCCTAGGATTTTAATACTTTATTCATTATTGAAAAGAATAGTTTCGATTAGGAAGTCTATCACAATTTAACTAAAAATTTCATTGCGTTTGCAAAATTGCAAATTACTTTGGCAGAAAATAACTTTAGAACTTCTTAATTACTAAATGGAAAGTTTTGTACTGCGGTATTCATGAGGTCACTATTTCCGAATTGTGACTTTTGCATTATGAAATCGAAGGTTTTGGAATAATGCTATGTGATTAAATAATGCTAAGATGGCTATTCAAAAGGTTGGTAATTAAAAAAAGAACTATGCGAACCCTGTTCCTCCGTTCACAGCGACACACGTTTTTCTGTGTCAATCATTAATTTTGTAGCTTTCAAGCTTAGTTAAGAGCCTACACTAGTCACGAGAAGATTTTTTTATATATAAAGTTACTTTTCCTTTTGGAACGGTTCTGAAATTGAAAGTAGTCTCATTTTAAAAAAAAAGTACAATCAAAATCTAAAAAGTAAAAACTAGCCTGGTTAGGGATCGATCTCAGCTATCTCATGCAAAAAACAATGAAAAATACTAAAATGCAAGCGAGAAAATTGAAAAGAACTCTCCCATAGAGTTATCATTAGAGTGCGAGTATCTTCGCGTGACTAGTGTAGGTTCTTAAGAGCCTACATCAGTCATGTGAAAAAACCCGCAAGCTAATGTTAAGTCTATGGGAAGGTTCTTGCGCGATTTCTCGCTCGCGTTTTAATATTTTTAAATGATTTTTTTTTTTTTTACATAGGATAGCTGACATCAATCTCTAACGTTTTTAGTTTTTAATTTTTCGAGTTTGGTTCCAGTTTTTTTATATAAGGGTACTTTCACTTTCAGAACCGGTTCCAACCGGTTCCAAAATTGAAAATGTCCGCTTATAAAAAAAACTGTAACCAAAATCGAAAAAGTAAAAACTAACAACGTTAGAGATCGATCTCAGCTATCCTATGCAAAAAAAATCATTTCGAAATATTAAAATGCGAACGAGAAATCGCTCAAGATCCTTCCCATAGACTTAACATTAGCTTGAGCGTTTCTTCGCGTGACTAGCGTAGGCTCTTAAGGATGATAGTTTACTTCTTTTTACAGTAGCACATTTTCCTGATTTGTTTTCCTTTATTTCATTTCATTTTTATTCCATTGTGAAATAATTCTCATTACAAATGAAACTCATGTTAGAACAGACAAGTGTGGACTTTGAGACCGCACCCGACAAAGGCTAATGAGAATTTTTTGATAAAGTAAACATAGTTGCAAAAATGTCTTTCAAACTGATTTTTTTTTGTTTTCCTTTGTAAGTTGATTGTTCGAAACTCAAAAACTAATTGGAGGAATGAGCTGAAAATTTCAATACATGTTTTAAAAGCTGCTAAAAATTTATATTAAGATATTTGTAATTCATTGTTCACATTTTTCTATATATTAATTTCTCAATTCATAATTCTTACATAAATATTAAACAATGATATTAGACGTTTCTACAACATCGTGTAAAACATTGAACCTCAATGTTAATTACGTATGTCTATACACCTGTTACTTCTTCGTAAGTGAGCCGTTGAAACATGCTTGACTGATTAAAACTATACAATGGTTTAGATAATTTGGCTAACTAGAGAAGAACGCACTAAAATAATGGCGTAGAGGAGTTGGAATCTGTTGGAAGAGTTAAAGTAAGAAGTACATTTACTAAGGAGAAGTATACAGACGTAGCGGCAGCTGGAAAGACTCGTTATGTTACATGGTGCCAGGGTGTTTGTTAACATTGAAGCACTATCCGTGAAGCTTATGTACTTCAAGTTAAGTGCTCGGTGTTAAGATTTGGAGTTTAGGTTTACTACTACTTCATTCGGATCAACCACATTACGTCAAATAAACATCTGACTGTAAATCTTTTGGCTAAGGGGTCGTCTATTACTTACGTCACACTTCAAGATGAGGGAAGGTCGTCCATAAAGTGTGATACAGTTTGACCGCGACCTACGTTATACATGGCCGGTGCATGACGTTTAAAACGTCACATGGAGTGGATTATTTTTACACAGCTATTGGTGCAAAACAGTGGGCGCGACACTTTGCACCAATCACCGTGTAAAAATGATCCACTCCATGTGACGTTTTAAACGTCATGCACCGGCCGTGTATAACGTAGGTCGTGGTTTTGACAGGGAGAGGGGAGTGGTTAACATGCTGTGATGTCACATTTAAAATATGAAAGCAATTAGTTACACATTATTTTCAAGCAATATAATAAAGTTAATTAAAAATATGTATTTTTAAAAATATGTTAATTTACCCTTTTCTTTGAATTTAAACAGCTTGAAATAAAAGCACACAAGATTTTATGGGTTTTTTAATATTTATATGAGTAGGTAATAGATCACATATAACTTTTCTTTTGCATAAAATATAATAATTGCAGAAAATCTGACGTCACAACAGGAAGGAGGATGTCATACGAGAGTGACAACCTCTTACATATGGGGAAGAAGGTGTCAAAAAGCCACAAAATTTGCGTAACGTAATTAATGGATAACCCCTAACCATTACAGCTGCGTTTTACACAGCCTCTGAAAGAAGATGTCACAACGACATTAAATATATATATACTATATATGAGACAGCAACTCAAACGTTTCTTTTCTTTTATTAAACATTATTCATTAAGAACTTGCAACAAAGTAATTAGTTTTCTTTTTTTCACAAATCAGATAAAATCAATCCATAAAATAGACCACAAATCTACATACTTCAATGTCTACATGCATGTCCTATTCGAAAACTTTTTAAAGAATGAATAAAGAATGAAAATATTTCATTTTCATAAACGGGACGTGACAACATAAAAATTGTCAAAATAACAATCATAATTAACAATATAATAAATGTCGAAAAATATAATAATTTTAGTTTTGATTGTTTATTTTGAATATATTTAAACACAAAAAATTAAACTAGTATTATCAATACATTCTTTTTTCCTGTTTTGCGGAAAAGATCTTAAAAAAAAAAAAAAAAACGCGAATATAAATTTTCTATTCCTACACCAATTGAAAACAAATCATATTTTACTATTTCCTAATAAAAGAATAACTCACTCTATTCTAAATTTGATACCAAATAGTAAAACATGAACGCGCGCCAGAACACAGTTTCTCTTTTAAAGGTAGGTAGGTGAATAGGGGGCCCCACATACTCTAAGTTGGAAGAAATCATCCTATTATATATCGATCGTGCACCATGACGTAGGTGCATGACGTAATATGTCAATTACGCGCTTGCGCAAATGGAATACATCATACACTTGGGAGGAAAGGATCGAAGCATACGATTTTCGCTGCGGTAAAATTTGAATGCTCCTTCAAAACTGCCATGATGTCAAAAGAAAAAAAAATTAATAATTCAGTTTAATAAGACGAAAGCTCTTAAAATTACGTTACACTCACAGTTAAAGAACGATTAAAGTAAACCCTTGAATGCTTTCTAAGGTTATAAAGAGGTTTTCAAAAAACATGAAGTTTTAGATGTAAATCGAAACAAATTGATGTGTATTTTTATTTGTGAATGAATTATTGATGACTTTATGTTTTGAAGATTTTATAAATCATGACACAACTCATAATCATAGTTCTGGAAAACATGATTCATTCGATTGTTAGAAGAATAAAATTTAAGAACTTCAAATTTTAATAACTATCGTTTATGGCAGAAGTATCGAGCCGTGTGTGACTTGTTTAGTGATTAAATCTCCGTCTGTAATACAAAAAGTGTCGTGTTTGAATCCCGGACTATGATGTCATACATTCACGCATAGTTTTTTTTTAAATCGGTTATAAAAAGGAAAAAAGTCGCAAAATTTAGGGGATTTTTTCCTTTAATGGCAACCTAGCCATTGTATTAAGTTATTCGTTTGGCCAGGGCCTGATAAACGCACAGGCCAACTAGGCCGTGGCCTTGGACCCACGGCTGATGGGGCCCCCAAAATGGTTAAAATATTTAGAAAAAGTTTCTTAAAAAAGAAGTTTTCTGCAATTATTTCACAAAAACAAAACAAAAAGATTTTGCTTAACTTGGCAACTTTATCATAATATCTAATAATAATTCTCGAATAAATGTTTAGGTACTATTTTAATTTGAGGGGGCCCCAAAATGTTGCTGGGCCTTGGGCCCCAGATGAGCTTAGACGGGCTCTGCGTTTGGCGCGGTCTTGAAAATCGCGCCAACCAAAAAGTCGCCAAACTCATGTTTATATGTTTGCGTGAGTGTAAAGCATCTGTTCAGAATCCCGTTTCAGACTATTGATATTCGTAGTAGATTGTACTTTATAAGGTCGGATTAGTCTTGGCGTGCAAACTACTTCCCAAACCAACAAACTCGTGATGAGAGTATCGGAATGGAAAATGTCCGAGTTCTCTATACAGCCAAGTTCTCGAGTGATTCCGATTTTAGACAAGAGTACGAACACAAGCCACCAGGCATAAATGCTAGGAAAGAAAATTGTGTGTTTTGACTTTTTTTAGTTCTCAGATCGTGTTATCTTATGGTCTTGTAAAATGGTCGATTGAATGCTTGTATCCAGTTATTGGAAACCTAAGTCCTATTTGGCGCTCTTCAAGCTACTTCTCTTCGTAAACTTCGCGGTTATTTTATTTTTTTTATTTTTTTAATTTTTTTCACGTGTGTTATGAGCACAACTGATATACACATAATCTGTTTGGTTAGTTCGAGAATATGAAGTTAAATTTGAGAAATTAATTATCATAAATAAAATTATGTAAATTTGTATTTAAGAGTACGCAGAATAAGCATTTGATAAGTGAGAGAGACGAAATATCGCTCATCCGATTCAAAATCTGGAATAGTTCTCAGTGCTAATCACAGTCGAAGGCAAAGTGTTTGAATGGATCCTTTTATTCTGTACAGTTCTCGAGAACAAAGTTTTCGATTGTTAGATCTCGAATCAAGCCATCACTACAACCAACCGTGTGCGACTACATATGTCTCAATTTACTTTCTTATCTCAATTGGTTGACTTGCTCTTAAAAATCAGTATAAAAGTTTGAGTTTTAAAATTGAGATTTAAATATGTGACGTTATTTTAACGGGAGAAAATATTGAAAAATGAGTACATTTTGCTTATTTTTATAAGCCCGCATTTTTAAACAGTGTATTTTGAAGATCTACCAGGAAATTCAAAATAGCTTGTGATGGCTCTTAAATTCCTGATGATAGAAACATACTTTCAATTACCAAAAGTATACAAATCAAGTACAGCTTTTAAATGTGGCATTTGTTTTACAAGAGGCTGTATACACATTAAAATAGGAAATTTAATTTTTTATACGGCTCACTTTTTCTGTAACTTATATATTTAGAAAAATCTTGTTCTGCGTTTAAGAAGGACATTTAACAAATCCCATTGTTTTACGATCAAATCTTACGGAATTATCATACCTTGAATTTTATGTGCTTTCAGTCTTTTTCCGCGTAAGCAATGCGCATTTTCATTTTTACTGGTCAGCAATATAACTAATATAAACAATATTTGTTTGCTACTAGAAAAAAGGCAGTTGTCTAAAAATTAAAAAAATACCAACTTTATTTTCCAATTTTTTGCAAGAACTTTTGCTTTGGACACTTCATTGCAGTTCCTTGAATCCAACCAACCAAGAATAGTTTATGCACTCATTTTTAATCTGCATAGAGATATAAATGAAAATGTGTTATTGGTTTATCCATAAATTTAGAAAAAATAAAATTAAGATGTTCATCGGCTAAGTACCACGAATATTCAAGTAGTGACCGGAAATACTTTATAGAAAATGTAAATATAAATTAAAGTATTTTTATGTAAAAGAGAATTTAGTTGAATTTTTCTGGTCACTTTCTAACATTTTCTTTTCTATTGATACAAGGAATGAATAGGAGATGGTCACCTTAAGCCGACTAAAAGTCAAATTTCTTTATACACCTAAAACGGAATGAGCTGAAAAATCACATAGCCATGTTTTTGATGTCACTGATTATTTTTATGTAAAAATTAATGCAAATCATAATTTGTAATTCTTTCAATATCAATATATTAAAATTTTTCATTATTAAAATAAGTGTTTCAATCGAAACAAAAGACTATGTTATATTTGGGTCCATTAATTGCATTGCATTAAAAACGAAACATTTTTGTCGGATAATTGTTTGGAAATGTATAAATTAAAGTTTGTTCCATGGATTTAACCTTAACCTTAACCTCCTATACTTAACTTTAACCTCATTAAATTTTATGAAGATTTAAGAAAAAATCCATAAACTGATATATCTTTCCTGGCTGATTTAATCTAAAAAAACTCAAATATATATTGTCAAAAGTGGATATTACGGTTTGGAAAAATAAAGTTGGTACAATTTTTAATATATAAACGTTACTCAAACACTAATCGATGCATAATATTTAATAGTAGGCGTTATTATCAATCGTTTTATACAAGTATTCTTTTTATACTATTTTTGTGGCAGAGTCAGTGGGGGGAGGAAGTGATGATAACTTTTTTTTCAGGACTGTACAGAATTATATTCATAATGATCTAGTATCTTGAGGTATAAATTGAGTGTTTTGTACCAAAAAGATGTTTGTACGGCCGATCTACATTAGAATCTTCATATCTTCATGTTCTTCTATTCTATATATTAAAAATCTTCATATTCTTCTTATGAATATCGGCCGTGAGATGTTTGAATGGAACATCAATGAGAGGAATGCGAGTGAGGCTTATATATTGTGAAATGATGTAGAGGTAGAAACTACTGCAGTTGCTGAAAACACTAATCGTTATTTTCAGTTCAAGAATCTTTTACAACACGTGCAGTTGTTAAAAACAGTGATCTTTATCTTAAGTTCAAGAACACTTCACAATACGCTTTTAAATCGTCATAACATGTTGCACAACCACATTCTATCTAATTTCTTTTACGAAGCTATAGCAAGTTGCTAAAAAGGGTTTAATGTCTCAATGAATCTCGCAAAAGTTGTAGATGTTGATTCTAAAAGTAGAATTGTTTTCAGTTTTTCAAAATATTCAGTTGATGAAATTTAGAATCGACTGTCAATTTAAATATGTTGAGAACTTTTATAATAAAATTTAGTTTTGTTAACGTAATCCAAAGAATTCTAAGCATTTTTTTTTTTTTTGTACTTGCAATGATTATGCAATGAAAATCAAAAATATTTAAACTGCGTGGTGATCACGCAAGAAACATTATAAGATGCCACAACAAAGAAACCAATATATTTTTATTCGCTCCATCTGATTTTTTTTTTTTTTTTTTTTTTACGTCTAATAAATAATACTTTATTTTTTCTAAAGTGTACTTAAGGGAAAGTAGGATACGTCCAGCAAAACAACTCCATTCCCCAATTCGCAAACCACATCTCATAAAAGCGCAGTACTTTCTCAGTCCTGCTATTTTTAATCATCTATTGATAACCTGCCTTTTTATTCCTAAATTATACGGATTAATTTATCTTTTGATCTAGTTTATCCCTTAATGGACATAAAGAAAGATTCATTTGAAATTTATGAAAACGCAATAATTTAAACGATTTATTTATTTTTATAATGTAAAATACACTAGCTTTACTCTTTCATTTGAAATATAATGCTGCTAAGAAAATTGATCGTTGCTTAAAACCGTTTTAGTCTTGAAATCATGATAAAAATTCAATTACGGAAGTTTTGATGTATCTTTATATTTTAAGATTATCTGAATCAGTTTTCGTTATTTTAAAAACTATTTTGTACATATGTGTGTATATTTGAATTTTCTGACTTTTATTCAAGGCCCGTTGTTTGGCGTATTTACGATTTTGGCGCTCGTTTTTGGCGTTTTTATGTATCATGATGAATTAAGTATTTTGCGTGTGCGCGTATAGAGTGAACACGATAGCGCTTACTTTGCGCTTTCTATTATACTTCCATTTGACGATTATGTTATAGCCCACTGTCGCAAGAACAGTATTCATTTTCATCATTTCGGACAACAGGTTTCGTATCAAAACCATTTTAAAACCATTTTTAACCACTTTGTGATGAGAGAACACCAATAAGTATTTTCTTTTCGAACTCAGTTACTCAAATAAATATTTTTATTGTTCACACTCATCATATGCCGATATAACAATTATGTTTCACCAGAACGTGACTTAATTTAGCTTTTTCTTTCCTTAAAAAAAGAAAGAATCACAGTGACTTTTATTTATCTAAATACATATTTATCTAAATAAAAGAGTATGGAAATTTAAGTATTGCACTTTGTTGGGGATAAACGGTGAAATATCTACATGTAAAACAACTTAAAACCCCCATTAGCATGATTCTGTAAATTAAATAGCATTTATTATAATTTACAAGCGTTCACCCCAGTACGAATGGCATGAAAATGTACTGAAAGTTACGTCATCATTTTAGAAAAATGTTTCAGCTTTATGTATTAAAATGTGCGTTTTCTTTAGAACATGGGGTCATTTTCACCATTGGAAACATTTCACCTGATTAAATTTAGAATCTAAGTTTGTATTTAATTTATATTAGTATTTATTTGAATGCACAGTATTCTGAAAAATATTCGAAAAGTTGAGTGGAGTCACTATTTTTTTTATTCTATACTTTTAAGGTAATTATTCTCAAAAATGAAAACCTGTTACTTCTAAGTTTCGTAAAGTGAAATTATATCATAAACAACTGCATGGCATGTTGATATATGAGTAATCATACGTAAAAATAACCGTGTCAATAAATATAAATAAAATCATCTATTTCTCTATTTTAGATGTTATAGATTTCAAGAGAAAATGCTTAACAATTGTGCAAGTACATTTTGTACAGGTGGAGTATTTTGTCGAAATAATTTAAAAACTGACATTTTTTCACTTCAACCTTAAATGCTTCTATCTTATGATGGATGCATCAAATATATGTGACTATATGTTTATCGTTTTATTAGGTGCGTTCGTAATTATATAAATACTTAGCACCTATAGTCGTTGTGTGGTCCGTCCGTCTGCCCATCTGTCCACATATAACAGCGCCAAAACTACTCAACCGAATGGTTTGAAATTTAATATATATAAACGTTACAGAATTTTTTGAGTCATTCCAAATTTTATAAAAATTGAATCAAAACTTAAAAAGATATTAATAAAAGTTTTCTTCATTCTATTAAAACGTAGCATACGTAATGTATATAATAAAAGCGCAAAGCATTTGACTGTCATCAACAGTTCCGAGATGGACATTTCGCTTTTTCATATACCAGTCATTTTTATTAAAATTATTTTTTCGAATAAAACTGCATAAAAGTTACATTTTGGAAAGATCGTTCAAAATAAATTAATGTTTGAAAGATGACTTGCGTTCCATTATGCATATATTCTGCATTAACTTCGGTTGAAATTAGATTGGTAGTGCAAATTCTCGATTAATGAAACTAAACAAAAAAGAGATTCATTCGTCGTGAACGTTTAAAATGTGAAACCATGGAGGTAATCGTTTGCAAAGATTGGTGATGTAGC
The DNA here is from genome assembly GCA_963931845.1 of Maratus michaelseni. Lineage (NCBI taxonomy): Eukaryota > Metazoa > Arthropoda > Arachnida > Araneae > Salticidae > Maratus > Maratus michaelseni. Next base: position 213,586,574 of record OZ007599.1, on the reverse strand, counting down.
CTGGTGTTTGTCGTAGCGATCATTGCATTACTCGACATAGCGACGTAGGCCAATCATATGATAGACATGTTACACGTGAACCAATCAAATTGACCGTACTCGTGTGTACAGTAGGAGCCATAAAGAACAGATAGATGTCGCTTGCTATACAAGTAATTTGACAAACAATGACGTCAGCTGCCCTTTCCTTATAAGCGAATCAAAGTTTAGCGAAATTATGTTATGTTAGGTGCAGACGATATAATTCATTTCACTGAAATAATAACAATGATTTTTTTTACATTGTCTTGTATTTTATATTTGTGCATAGTATAATTTTAATGTAACAGAATTGGAACTAATTGTTTGTAAGTATTGCACCAAGATCTGATTTTTTTTTAAAATAGTTATAGTACGAACGCATCTCTTTTGTCCCGTTGGACGTACAATTTCCAACTTGTTTTCATTTCCAATGGTGCAGTGATCGTAGGAAAGCATACACAACAATTTACCGTAGACGCATTTGTAAAAGCAAAGTTATTTAAACGCAAAATATACACTAAAACAAACTGATATGGCTTTTTATTTTTCTAAATTAATATTTAAAGGATCTGAGCTATTTTAAGCCGAAAATACCTTAAAATGATTTTGCTTTATATTACTGAATTTTATGTATGTCAATTTATAACAGTGTTCTAATTATCTGAATAGTTTTCTTCCTCTTTTATTTATGCTACTTGTGATGATCTCCATTTTTATTAATCGAAAACATTTTAATAATGTTTTTGTGAAATGACGTACCATTGAAAACATTTATGGAGAATAACGAATAATAGTATCGTTTAGCTTACATACGAGCGTTTTCCATAAATTGTTTACATTTCTTTTAATATGCGAGTAATTTCGTTTATAAAAGAAGCGTATAATAATAAAAAAGAGAAGTAATTTATTTGGCAAGAAACAACTTCCCTTTTTAAAGATTTTTTTTTTTTTCAAATTCCGAAAGGATTTCTATTTTCTTCTAACTTCTTGAATTTTATTTTTTTTAATTCTCAACGTTTATGACATAAAGATACATTTCTAATGAACAAACTTATCATATATATATATATATATATATATATATATATATATTTGTTATCGCCAATTAAAAGTGTTGACTATTTTTTCAAAATTTTGATTTATTTCATTTGTCAAACGAAGGTTTATTTCATTTGCCAGAAAAAAAATAATCGATCGTCTCTTTCACTTTCATTAAAGGACATAATCATGTAAAATTTGTCTTCTTGTCACATAGAAAGCAATTAAACATTATAAATTTTTGCAGTGAAATACCATTAGCTGCCTCCTGAATGCTCGTATATAATTGTCTTAAAAATTACTAACTTCAGAAACTTACAATAAAATACACATATAATGTTAAATGTTTAAAAATGCTTACTCTAATTAAGTATTTATTTTTAAGTTTCGTATGTTAGTAATTTCTAAGACAATTTATCAGAGTAAGTATTCTCGTGTCAGCAAATTGTAATTCAGTGCGAAAATTCATACTATTTAAATGTCGCAAGAAGATAAAATTTACATGATTATGCCCTTTAATAAAATCGAAAGAGGTAGTCGATTTTTTTTTTGACAGGTGAAACAAATTTTTTGACAAATGATTTAAATCAAAATTTAAAAATTATATAATGTTAACATGTATTATGTGCAAAAACTATTAACCCTCTGGCTGCTTAATTTTTTTTCAAAATCCTTTTGACCAATATCTAATTGACCTTTATCTCCTATACTATTACATATTTCAAATCATCTTGTATATGAAATATGTAGTAAATTTATCATTTTCATTTTCAACCTTTGACTGTGAAATTTTTAATACAAAATTGCTTCAAAAATTGTAAATTATATAAATTTTTCTACAAATGTCTTGCCCGTGAAAATCGCGAGATAAGCAGTCAGAGGGTTAAATCTTTAGAAAAATTTTCAAAATTCTATTGAAGCATTTTAAATAAAAATGTACTAAAAAAGTCTAATTATTATTTTAAAAAGTTCTACAATGTGGATAAAAATTACTAACCGCCACCCTTAAAAAAAATTAACAATTAAAAAGAATGATTGCATCATTTCAAACTTATACACAAATATTTTATATAAATCCTTTAAATCATTTATGAGTTTCCTGTAACTTTGTTTAAAATAAGCAGGATTTTTTTTTAATAACGTAAATAACTTATTTGATCAGAAACAAATGTACTTTTAAAGCCCAATCTTTGCCATTTTGAAAAATATTTCCTTCCTCTTCTCTTTTAACTTCCTGAAGTTCATTTTTATTTCCAACGTTTATGACATATTTTCGGATCAATGAAAAGTTTTTTAAATATCATTTAACATTCTATCAATAATTTTTTTGTGTAAGTTTTTTTTAAATTAATCATTTCAACGACCATATTTTAGAGAAAGTATTCGCGATTTGACTAATGGTGTTTCACTTTATTAAAAAATTTTCAGGGTGATAAGAAGCCATTTTTTAATGATTATGTTTTTAATGTAACTGAAAAAAAATGGTATTTTTGTCAAATAAAATAAATCTTTTCAAAAATAATTCAGCTACCTAGTTTAACTGACAATTTTAAAATATTTTATATATTAATGATTTATGCGTAAAATTTATAATTATTTTTTTTTAATTCAAAGGAAAATTTTCAAATTTAATAAGGAATGTAGTTTTCCACTTCATAAATGCTGTAATGTTGGATAAAATATTATTAATGTCATACTCTTTAACTAAATTACTAAAGAATAAAAAATGTTTCCATATAGGAAAATTTATATAGGAAAATTTTACTTCATTCATTTTCAACTTTTTTCAAGAATCGGCGTATATTATACCAGAAGAAATGAATTTTTCGATAGGAAATAAATGCACTTTTGAAAGTCCAATCTTTGTAAATTCAAAAAATGTTTACTTATTTTTCTCTTTTGACTTCCTAAAGTCCGTTTTTCATTTCCAATGTTTATGATTTATTTTCAAATGAACGAAAAGAATTTTAAATGCCACTTGGCAAACTATCATATTTTTATTTATCTTTTTCGTAATTTCAACTTTTCCACGACCATATTTTATAGGATGTATTTACGAGGTTTCTAATGATATTTCACTGCGGAAATGAATATTATTAAAATGATTTTGCTGTGATACGAAGCCATTTTTAAGTGATTACGATTTTTAATAACATTGAAAAAAAATCGCATTTTTTTCTCAAATAAAAAATATATTTAAGTTAAAAAATAATTCAGGTAACTCTTTTAACTGCCAATTATAAAGCATTTTATACATTAATATTTCACGCGTAAAAGTTATAATTTGATTAGAAAAATATTTAAAAGCGGAAACGAAATTATCCAAAATCAATTAAAGAAATTGAAAATAAAAATTCAGATGTTCATTTAAAAAGCTCTTTAATTTTGCATAAAAATTTCTAAACTTTATACTGTTTTAAAAAGTTAATAAGCATTCAAAATTTCTTTCATCTTTTAAAACTAAAAAAGTTTTATATAAATCATTAAAATTACTTTTAATATTCAAGTATTTTTTTTATATAAATCCGTATATGCTAAAGAAAAAAAGAAGCGACTCCTTTAGACAATAAAACATTGCACTTTTTAAAGTAAATCTATACAAATTAGAAAAACATTTCTTTCCTGTCTTATCTTTCAACTTACTTAAAATATTTCTCTTAATTCTAACTTTTGTGAAATATTTTCAAATCACCGAAACCTTTTTAATTATCATTTAACATTATAGCTTTAGTAAAAATTTCAACGACTATATTCCATAGGAATTATTCACCAAACGTCTAATGGTATATCTCTGCTAAAATGACTATAGTTTAAATATTTGCTTAGTAATAAAACCGTTTTAAATGATTAAGCCAAATAAAATAAATATTCAAACAACTATTTTAACTAACAATTATAAAATACTTTACAATTTAATACTTTATCTGTAAACTTCTTTTAATTACATGAAATTCATTTCTTACTTCTAATCTTTATGAATTCTTTTCAAAAGAACAAAAAATTTTTAAATATTATTTAACATTCTATCATTAATCCTTAAGTTAATCATTTTCATGAGTATATTTTATAAGAATATTCACGAGGCTGCGAATGGCATTTATGTAGGAAAATAGGTGTTGTTTCAATATTTTTAGGGAATGAAGAGGATTATTCTAAAAGATTATGTAAAGTGCAAAAAAATTATTCAGCTCTCTTTTAACTGACAGTTAAAAAAAATATTTTATATTTTAATGTTTCATGTTTATTATCTTTTAAAATGTATGTATAAAGCTTTAAAAGACTTTAAATCACAATGTTCTGCTTTTAATAAAAAGGTCCTAGTCTTTAAACAAGCTGTAAATATGGATCAAAAGTTATAGACGTCACAAAATAAATTAATAAAGAATGTATAAATTTAAGCTTATATGCAAAAGTTTAAATTAAATCACTTATATTACTTAAATTGAATAATTTCAAAGTCAGATATATGCTTTAATAAAAATAGTAATTTGTTAGGTAAGAAACTCCTTCACATTTTACTTTAGACGTCACAAAATAAATTAACCCTTCTTTGCATGAGCTTTTATTTTACATTTGTGTTTTTTTATACATATATTAAATATTAGACACCAGAAATTTTAAGATAGATTTTTAACTTTGTTCAGCAACATAGTTCACGGGAAATTTACTGGATTAATATTTCTATATAAATATAGTGGTGGCGAAGAAGTTGATTTATTTATTAAAAGTTAAATAAACAGTGATGGAAATTTATATCACTATGCAATTAAGGGTTAATAAAGAATGTATAAATTTAAGCTTATATACAAAAGTTTAAATTAAATCACTTATATTACTTAAACAAATTGAAACTTATTTCAAAGTCAGATATATGCTTTAATAAAAATAGTAATTTGTTAGGTAAGAAACTCCACATTTTAAACCGCAATTATTGCAAATTCAAAATAATCTTTCCTTCCACATTTCATTTAAATTCATGAAGTTCCGTTTTTTAGAAAATTTGAGACATATTTTAACAGCAATGGAAAGCTCTTTAAATATCATTTAACTTTCTACCAGGATTTTATTTTTGTGAGTAACCATTTTTACAACCACATTTCGTAGGATAACTCACGAAGCGTCTAAAAATATACTTCACTGCAAAAATGGGCGTGTTTAAATGCTTTCTGGGTAATAAGAAGATACTTTTAAATGTTTATTTACAGTATATATATATATATATATATATATATATATATATATATATATATATATATATATATATATATATATATATATATATATATATATATATATATATATATATATATATATATATATATATATATATATATATATATATATATATATATATATATATATATATATATATATATGTATATATACATATATATATTCAGATGACTATGTTAGTCGGAAGTTCAAAAATGAATTATACTTTAACGTTTTATTTGTAAACACCGTAAATTTCTTAATATTTAAATTTATATCTTAAAGTTATGGATATAATTGTGGATCTCACAATTAATAAAATATTTACATAGTTGTTTAAAAGGTTCTGTAACTGTTGATAAAAATTTCAAAACGTCACATGTTTAAAAAAATAAATAATAATGAATGTATCGTTTTAATTTATATGGAGAAGTTTTACATAAATCACTTATTACTTTAAAATGGTCATACCTTTGAATGACAGAAATAATTTATTTGATAAGAACCAACTTCACTTTCTAAACCACAACTTTTTCAAATTAAAAAAATCTCCCTCTCCTCTTCTCTTTTGACTTCTAAGAGTCAAATTTGTTTTGAACGTTTATGACATATTTTCAAATCCACGAAAAGATTTTTAAATATCATTGAACTTTCCATCAGTACTTTATTTTTGTGAGTATCGTAAGTTAAACATTTCTATGACCAAAACAGCTGCACTTTTGAAAATCCAATCTTTCCGAATTCGAAAAACATTTCGTTTTTTTTCTCTTTTAACTTCCCGAAGTCCGTTTTTAATTTCAACATTTATGATATATTTTCAAGTGAACGAAAATAATTTTAAATATCAATTAACAAACTATCATATGTATATATATTTTGGTAATTTTGTAATTTTATCTTTTCTTTGACCATATTTTATAGGACGTATTTACGAGGTTTCTAATGATATTCCACTGCAAAAATGAATATTATTAAAATGAATTTTGGTGATATGAAGCCATCGTAAAATAATTATTTCTTATAATGAAATTGGAAAAAATAGATTTATTTGATCTGGCAAAAAATACCATAATTTGAGAAAAATAATTCATCTAACTCTTTTAACTAAAAATTATAAAATATTTTAAACATTAATGTTTAATGCGCAAAATGGTATAACTTCATTGGAAAAATATTTAAAAATTGAAGTGAAAAGTTCCAAAGTTAATGAAAGAAATAAAAAAATGCAATTGGTCATTTAAAAAGCTCTTTAATTTTGTATAAATAATTTTCAAAATAATATGGGTAATTTTTTATAAGTTAAAAAAGTTAGTCATTTTATGACTATATATCATTGGAAATATTCACAAGGCTTGAAAATATTCAGCAAGCTCTTTAAGCATACTATTTTTTTTCAAATAATTTTAAATTCAAAAGAAAAAGTTCCACAATTAATGAAAAATGTAATTAATCGATTAAAAACTGGGAATAAAAATTTATAAATTTTATACTTTTCAATAATAAATAAAGATTAATGAAAATATGAATTTAACTTATATTCAAAAGTTTTACATAAATCACTTATATTATTTATAAAATTTTTGTAAATTTGTTTAAAATCCTTCCTTTTCTCTTTTAATTTCCTGGAGTTCTAAATTTTTTCAAAAAAGTATGACATATTTTCAAATCACTGAAACGATTTTTAAATATAATTTTTCTTTCTGTCAACATTTTATTTTTGTGACTTATCATTTTCACGACTACATGTCGTAAGAAATACTTACAAGGCACCTAATGGTATTTCACTGCGAAAATATTTATGTAAAGTAAACATATACACAGACAGATCGGGTGTTCTAAAATGGACTGACTGATTTTAAAATTCAATAACTTCCAAATGGTGACAGATATTTAAAGAATTCTTGCAGGACAGTAAAATGTAAGATGTCAGGAGTTCTTTTACGGCGATTTCTGATTTTAGTTTGAATTATCAGCAATAGATGGCTCTGAGAGCAATAGACATCCAATCGAGACAAAAGTAGAAATCACCCAGCATTGGTGCGAAGAAAGGAGGTTCCTTCACCAGCAAAATCTCATTCAGAATCGGGCCCTAAGAACAAGATTGTATTACCGAATGAGACCAACTCCATGTATTGAACTTCCTTCCTTCGCATCCATGCTGGGTGATTTTAGTTTTGGCCGGGATTGAACTCCTATCGCTCGCTGCGCCATCTATTGTTGGTAATTCGAACTAAAATCAGGAATCGCAGTAAAAAAAACCTCACATTTTACATTACTGTCCTGAAAGATTTTTTTAAATATCTCCCACCGTTTGGAAGTTATTAAATTTTAAAATCAGTCATTCCATTTTAGGATACCCGGTATATATATACACTGTTAGTAATTTTGTGCTGGGTTCATCCAACTTTTGGTGCTGCAGTAGCTGCAACCATAAAATGATTAAATCTTGTTCCGCCATTTGTACCTCCAATTGAGCCAAAGCTCCAAATGTTGGAACGATATTTCACGATCTTAGGTTTCCAGATACGACATCACAAACAGATGGTTCAACCAAGCACAAAAATTTTAACAGTGTATATTCAACTGACTCTTATAACAGACAGTAAAAAATAAACAAAACTTTAGTTTTTATGTGTAAAAACTGTTAATTAGTTTAGAAAATTTTTAATTTATATCTAAAAGTTCTACAACTGATAAAATATGTACTAGTAGTTTAAAAAGTTCTGCAATTATGAATAAAAATTTATAAACGTCACACTTAAAAAAATAAAGAATTCTGAATATCCATTTAATTTTTATGCAAAAGTTTTACATAAATCTCATATTACTTATAAAATTTCTGTAAGTTTGTTTAAAATCATCATACCTTTTAACAACTGAAGTATTTTACTTGATAAGAAATAATTTCCGTTTTTAAACCATCATCTTTTCAATGAAAAAAAATCACTCCCTCCTCTCTTTTAACTTCCGGCAGTTAATATTTTTAACGTTTATGACATATTTTTTAAATTGACGAAATATCATTTAACTTTCTGTAAGTACTTTGTTTTTGTGAGTATCGTAAGTTAATTATTTCTACGTCCACATCCCTTAGAAAGTACTCACAAGACGTCGAATTGTATCTGACTGTATAAATGAACATTGTTTGAATGCTTTATGGGTGATAAAAAGAGAATTAAATCAAATCGAAATGTTCCAAAAATGAAATTAGTTTAGAATGAAGGGACAAAAAATTATATACGTCATACTCTCGAAAAAACAAATGAAAAATATACAAGAGTTTTTTTCAAACTCTGATGGGCTGTAAAAAAGACAACTTTACGTAACATAATAATTTTATTACCAAAAGTACAGCAGGGTCTTACTTATTTTTATACATAATCGCCAAAGCAGTTGAGGCATTTGTCATATCGTGACAAAAGCTTTTCTGTGACTTCTCCAAAGAAGTCAGCCGCCAGTGAGGATAGATACGTTTCGTACGGTTGTATACAGAGTAGACCTTCAAATTTTTGGAAATTCTTCAGAAAGTTCACTGATTGTAAACCTTCTTTTGGCTCTGAGAACCTGATCAACACGTTGAGCAAAGCCTACAACAGCGATAGACTTGCGCCCTTGTCTATCATCATGGACGTCGATTCACCCTTCTTTAAATTTTCTACACCAACCCCGCATACTACTACCGTCAGTCATAAAGTTTTCACCGTACACTTTGCTCATTCTGCGATGGATTTCAGCAGCACTACGTCCTTCTGCTTGCAGAAAACGGATTGCATTTTGTAATTGCATTTGGCGGGAGCATCGATCGTAGCGGGCGTATTCAATTGCCCGTCAATATATGACAAATATAAAATTTATGCAATTTTCTTTAAAATTTGCATGTGTTTTAATAAAATAAATTTGTTTTTAACTAAGAAAATTAAAAAAAATCTTTGCCCTCCTTCCTAAAGATAGTTTTTTTTACCAAAAATTTATGAAATATTTTACAATCAACGAAAGGATATTTAAATGTCATTTAACATTCTATACTAATTTTCTGTTTGTGAGTATCATAAGTTAAACACTTCTACGACAGTATTTCTCAGTAATACTCACAAGGCGTCAACTGGTATTTTGCTGCGAAAATTGATGTTATTTATAAGCGTTCTGGGTGATAAGAAGACCTGGCAAAACAAAAAGTAATCATACCCTACTAACTCAGTCAAAATTATTGTATAAAAATTTGACTGGTACCAATCGATTATTAATAATTTCTACTAATTAATATTAAAGTTAAGTTTTGCTTAAAGGGCATCAACCTAGAAGAATTGTAACAAACTTTTAAATTTTCAATACTTAAACCGGATTTTGACATCATATTTGTATTCTTACGTTTATTTTACCAACGGATACCAAACGGGAAGTCAGCCTGTCAAGTAGTTTAGGTATTATGAAGGTTTAAACTGGGATGTTATATTTATTCTTAATTGTTGTAAAACAGATTACAGTGCTGGTTTTTTAATTTTAATTCAAAAACCACTTCACGGAATAAGCTGTAATAACAGATTCGCGTATTTATACTTTGTAGAAATCGATTTCTGTTAGGATACAATTAATATTTTCTTCGAAATTTTTTTTCAAAATACATATAGTTTTGAATTTAATTTTGGAAAAAAATATGAATTGTAACCTATGCATTTTATTTCAAATAAATCGATTGCTAGATGCTTCGAAAAATGGTAATCCAAAATTACAGATCATCCCGCCAAGTACGTTTTGAGTTATGCTTAAAAAACTACCCGCAATGTGCATTTTACAATATGTTTGGCAGCAATAAAAAATTAATTTAACATTAGGCATTTCAAATTTTAAACCTGCATAGTTCCTAAACTATTTGACCGAATGACTTCCCGTTTCGTACGCAGAGGTAGACATTACTGAAGAATTTAAATATGATGTCAACGTTAGTTGTTAGTATTGGAAATTTGAAATTTTTGAATAATCTTTATATGTAGACAACCTCTCAGCAAATTTTAAGCATAACATTAATTGGTATTCTTTTAGCTTGCTGAAATTACTTTTTACCATTCTAACATCTATGACATATTTTCAAATCAATCGTATAAGATTTTAAAATTTTAATTACCATTGAATTTCTTGTAATTTTTTTATTTAATTGTATAACTATTATTATTAACTATTAATTATATAACTAATATTAATTTAACTATTTCTAAGATCATATTTCATAGTAAATATTAACGAAGCTTCAAGTAATTAATTTCGACAACGCATATTCTTTGTATGCTTACAATATTATATGGAGTATTTTTAAATTGTTATATTTTCTAATTAAATGATTTTATATTTTGCCAAATCAAATAAATATAATTTAAAAAATATATCGAGCTTGCTCTTTTAATTGACAATTAAAATATATTTTACTATAAATTTTCTATGCGTAGAAGCTTTGTTTATTTATTCATTTTATTTATTTATTTATTTTTGCAGTGAAAAGTTACAAAATTAATAGAAAATGGAGTTATTCATTCAAAAGTTCTATAGCTGTAGATAAAATTTTCATATTGTTAAACAAATCTATAAAGAATGATTTTCGTAATTTTTAACGTATATGAATTGATTAAATTATAAAACTTACGTAGCAGCTTTTAAAATTGGCATATCTATTTCAATAAAATGAGTTTATTTGCACTTCTAAAATCACATTCTCGTGGAATTCGGAAAGAAATTTCTTTATTCTTTTCTTTATTTCTGCTCTTTTAAAAAATTCATTTTTTATTTCTAACATTTATAGCTTTTTTTTAATCTATCAAAATACTCTTAAATTTCATTTAAAATTCTTTCAGAAATTTGTATTGTAATTTTTGTAAGTAAATCATTTCTATTATAATATGTCATAGGAAGCACTCAAAAGGCGTCTAATCGTATTTCACGGCAAATATGGTTCATTGCAAATTTTTAAATACTTTTGAAGTGATAAGAACACCAATTTAAAATGATTATGTACTCCAAAAAATTAAAATGGGATCGGATTTTATGTCAAATATTGAGTTAATTATTGAAAGTATTTAATTAAAATTATTCAGTTAAATTTTTTAACTGAAATATCGAAAAATTTATTTATTTCCGACTATTTTTGTTATCTGTATATGTGTAATTTTGTTACATATTTCGTCATCTGCATCTGTGTTATTTTTACTGTAATGCAAAAACATTGTACATATGTTTTTGCATACTAACTATAGATTTATAAAAGAAGTTTTTTAAGGGAAAAATTGTAAATTAATAAAAAAGATTTTAGTTTAAAAATTTCTACAACTGTATATCAAATTTTCTGAACATTTTACTACTGCAAAACTAAGTAAAGAATAAGTAATTGTTTACGTCTTTTACAACAAAAGTTTTACATAAGTCATCTAAATTATTTATAAAATGTCTGTAATTTTGATTAAACTCAGTGTTTGTATTTAATATGAAAGAAACTTTTGTTTGTAGTTGGGAAAAAAGAAAAGACGTTTGTTTGTCGAAAGATACCAAAGTTTGTAGGAAATAATTTCTGAAACTAAAGAACCAATTTCAAAATTTCTTCCGGTTATAATGATTATAGTATCTACTTAAAAATAGGCTAATTTTTATCGGGTTACCACTGCCAGTTAAGATCGGTAAACATTCTAAAATTACGATCTCTTTGGAATCATTAGGACGAGAAACTTGAAAATTGACATGATGGTAACTTTTAAATTGTAAATGTTCTCTCAAAAAGGTTTAAAATTGTGAAATGAGCGAAAAAAATTCTAAAATCACGATTACATTGGAGCTACAAAAATGCTTTCAAAGTATTTTCGGTATAATAACGATGACTGTCTGTACTTATGGGCTACTTTATATCTGTTTATTGCTTTTCCTTAGGGAGTGCAAGAGCGAAAAACTTTTTATTTCTTTGAAACTGTACGAGCTAGAAACTTGAAAGTTGACAAGGTAATAAAATATTAGAACGGTTTCTAAAAAGTTCGAAATTTTAAAGGGTCAAATGAGTGGAAAATATTTTTTAATTAAAATTACCCTAGAACTACCAAACCGATTTTTAAAATTCATTCGTTTCATAATAATACAGTGTCATCTTGAAAATTTGCTAATTTCTATCCCAGTACTAGTGCCCCGAAGGGTAATACACGAGCGAAAAACGTTCCAAAATTACGATTTCTATAAAACTATTTGAGACAAAACCTCGAACGTTGACATGGCTATTACTTTGTAAACGTTAATGCTCGTTGAGAAAGATTGTTAAAAAATTCGAAATGTCAAAGGATAAAATAAATGGAAAAGCTTTTAAAATCATGATTACTCTGAAACTTCTGGAGCTAGAAATATAAATTTGAAATAATACGGGTTTTTCTTAAAACGTGATGCTTTCATATAAAAGTTTTAAAAAAATCAAATTACAAATGGATGATATAAGGAAGAAAATGTTCCATAATTATATTTTCAGTATGATTTCTGTGAAACTGTCAGGTAAAAATACTTTAAACTTGGCATAGAGCTACCTTCCACGACGTAGTTGCGCACTAAGAATGTTTTTTTGTTTTAATTATTACAATGTTCAAAAATTGAAGTGAGTAGAAAATAAAAGTATAAATTTAATGAGATTTAGATTATGGTGATTTCCTATGATAGAAATTTAACGATATTTAGACTATGGTGATGCCAGGCTATATTAATATTGTTAATAAGAAACATTTGTTTGTTCGTAGGAAGTAATCTGTAAAATTTTCCAAACCTATTTTAAAAATTCTTTCACTGTAGGAAAACTGGTGGACGTAGATTACAAAGAGAATACATTTTATGATTTTCCCGCAAAAGGGGTGGCTGCAAATGAGTATTAATAAAGATTTCCTCTTTCATTTATGTATTTAACAAAAAACACATTATAGCTAATATACATCTTATGTCGATACGGGAAAAATATTTCACCATAACGTGTCTTAATTAGTAATATTTCAATTATGGATAGCAGTTTAATTTCCATCTCATGTTAGTAGGTCCCTAAATATGTAACATAGGCAACTTGGCTCTTGACCAGGGCTTTACAAATTGGATAATATCTTGTAGCCAGCAAAAAATTCTAATCGTCAGTAAAAAAATATATACCCCACCTCCCGTCATTGATTTTCAAAAAGCACGAAAGTTTTTTTATGGATTAATTGAAAATATAACGGTAACAAGCATAGCTGAGAATTATTAGTTTGATAGTTTAAAATAGTACATAATTTAGAAAGATAATTTAAACTAAGTTTTTTTTTCTAATGAAACTTATCGAAATTATATATTTCTGAAAATAAAAGAAGTATTTGAAAGCCTGAATTAGCTGGCATGTTTGGGAATTGCTGATTGCCGAATGCTTCAAATATACGGACAGTTGAGTTCTACATCTCTATATCTGATGTACAAATCTATAACTGGTAAAGGGGGCAAATAGTGAAGCAGAGAGAAAATTTCTTAGGTCAATTTTTTTAAAAATATAAGCCAGATTCAATAACTTGGTCGCCAGGTAAAATAACCTGGTCGCCAGTGGCGACCTGGCTACTGCATTTGTCAAGCTCTGTTCTTAAAACTTGTTGAATTTGGCATCGTTCAACAAGAAGGTATGCAAAGCCGCGAGCTTTGCTAGTAATCAGTAAAAGAAGTAAACTATTTTATAAAAAAAACTCCACTTTGTAAAACACCATATTTTGAAAAAAAAAAACATTTCTGCTTTCTCATCTGTTTTAAATTACAAAGTTTATATTTTATTTTCAGCCTTTGGAACATATTTTTAAATCAGTAAAATCTAAACACCATTTAACATGCTATCTGTGTTTCTTTTAAGTTTATGTTAATCATTTCTACGACCATATATCATAGTAAATATTCAAAAGGCTTCTAATGTCATCTCACTGTGAAATTTGCTGTTGTTTAAGTACCTTCCCATGATAAGATTTAAAAATTATTATTACCTACAAAAAAAAATTGATAAAGTGGTCTTACTTTTTCTCAAAAAAAAAACTAAGTTTTGAAAATCCAGCATTTTTTTATATCACTGACCAGGCTCCTACATTCCGGGCATGACTGAAAGTTTTACCAGTTAGTACCTGGACGCGGGGTGATATTCGCCTGATCCCACTATGGCTGTGATCCACCTGATAAGAGCCTTGTTGGCATCGCTGCAGTGCCCTGTAGTGATTTGCCACAGTTTTCTTTGTTTTTCGGTTCATTGTTTCTATTTGACTTTGTTAAATTGGCATCCCTCATCACTCCCTCATCCACAACATTCGCACAAACCGCTGGATCAGACGGTTCGTACTCGCACTAACAATCTTGAGGGAAGGCGCTGGCCTCTTTATCTTTTATTTTTGTATTTGTTGACACTTTCACAGGTAGTTGTCTCTGTCATGTGTGGCTGTCTTTGTCATGGGAGTTAGTCATTTATATGGTTTTCATCACATTTATTTCAATATTTTCGAATTTTGAGGTGGAACCTTGTTGTGGCCATTAGTTCGTCAATAATAAAAAAATAATTCAGATTTCTATTACACTGGACGAATAGGTTTTAGTTATTAACATTTTGCATAAAAATTATAATTTATTTTATAAAAGTGCTTTAAATGCAAATTAAATTTTCAAAATTAATCTAAAATGTAATTAATTATTTGTTAAAAAAAATTCCAACTGTAGATACAAATTTCTAAACGACTTATCCTTGAAAAAATTAATCAATTTAAGAAATGTTTGGTTCATTTAAATGTTACATACAAATATTTTGCATAATTCATTTAAATATTTAGTAACATTTCTGTAACTTTGTATACAATCATCAGTTATTCTAGTAAAAAAAATAATTTATCTGAAAAGAAAAGAAAATCTCTGCACTGTTCAAAACACAATCTTTGGAAGTTCGAAAAACATTTCCTTCCATTTTCTTTTTTAACTTCCTAAAGTTCCCTTTTTTAGTTTCATTGTTCAGGACATATTTTCAAATCAATGAAAAGATTTATAAATAGCATTGAACAATCTATCAGTAATTTTTTTGTGAGCTTAGTAAGTGTAATTTATTGCTACGGCCATTTCTCATAGAAATGTTCATGAGTCGTCTTATGGTGTTTTGCAGCAAAAATGAATATTGTTTATTTTTATTTCTGAGTGATAACAAACCATTTTAAACGATTATGTCCTTTGCCTACACTAAAATGACTATTTTCGCGTAAATTAATTTTTTTTTATTCTTTCGTTTTGCTCAGCTGACATTTGAGGTAAAAAAAAATACCTTTTTTCATTTTTACGTTTATTAGTTTCAAAGATAAACATTAATTTAATAAACCGGAAATGAACTTTTAAAACCGGAAGTGATAGTTAGTAAGATAGAAAAATGTAAATAATTTGTGGTTTTGTGTATGTCTAAATTATAGAAAAAATGCTTCTAATAATATTCTGTTCTTAAGAGTTTTAATTAAGGTGAAAAATTAACAGTATATTTTTCAAAATGCGTTTTTTAGTAAGTTTGGGTTTGCGGTAGCATTAGTACCTCAAAAAGTTTTATAGATGTTCTTTTTGGTACTTTCCCATATTAATTTATACATATTTATCTGAGTAATGAACTAGTAATTAAGCTGCGTGATAAAAATCGGTTAGTTTACAGACGTTTAAACACACACACATACAAAAAAAAAATCCGACTTTTTGGACAAAAATCAGCATATTCAATTTTTCCAGTCAACTTTTCAAATATTCCAAAATAGCAATTGATGACATCTCAAACGACAATTTTCTCTACAGTGGACCAACTTCATTGTACAGAAAACTGTTCGAATGCCATTACGTTAATAGGAAATTAAAATATCTTAAGTAAAACTGAGTGAGCAGTTTCTGGCGGAAACATGAAGAAAATCATCTAATTATTTTTTAAATTTCCAAATGTTAAGGGGACAACAGGCATTAATAACTACATCCTTCAATTTTCAATGGATTCATTTCAAAATTAGCAGACTTGTTAAGGGGACAGCGGGCATTAATAACTACATCCTTCAATTTTCAAAGGATTCATTTAAAATTACAGACTTGTTAATGGCAAGCTTAAATAGGTTACATTCAAAATTTTGTGTTAAAATAATAAAAAGATTTTTAATTATTAAATTTTTAAAATTTTAAAACAATGAATAATTGCCAAATTTTAAAATGTCCCATGCGCACATCTTTTGAATAAAATATGACAATATATATTTATGAGATACTTTTATATTACAATGGCTTGAATTGTAAAAGTTCACTGCTCTAGAAATATTTAGACTGTTTATTCATCATTGAGGAAATCTTATATATTATTAAACATATTTTAGTTATTTAGTAATTTACTGGACTTTTTTATAACTATGCGCCAATGTTTCACCAATATTTTGAGATATTTACTGTATATTACAATAATTAACTACAGTGCTAATATAGGTTTGTCACTAGTGATCCTCTGTATTAATTTTTCCCAGAATATTTCTCAGTTTCCAAATAAAACGCTTAAAAATTGTAGCTGTAGATAGGGTTGTATTTATGGCATGTGGAACATGGGCATTTTGTTACCGCTATGTTTGAATTGCAATCGATTAAATAAGCAGAAGATTACTACTCTACAAAAATGGTAACAATGTGCACATGTTCCACATGCTCTAAATGCTCTGTATGTGGAATTATGATTTCAGAAATCCGTTGAGAATTTTTCTAGAAGTATTTCCCAACGCATTTTTGAAGAATGCGAAAAAAAGCGTGAGACACATTTTGATTACAAAAAGCCATTCAACATTATTAAAACCATCATAATTTTTGTCGTAAAAAACTTTATATTAATAATCAAATGTTTGTAAACTTTCAACGCATGTTTGTTTAATTACTTTAAAATCACATTAAAGCTTAAGATATTAAAATGCTTCAAGGTATAATTTTTAAAAAAGCTAAATGTATGTAAGCAAACAACTTAGCAAACATTTTGTTTTAAAGTTTCAAAATATAAAAATGATGTTTTTCACATTTTCTTTCACTGATTTTCTAAAGGCGTTCCTTCCCTCTGTTTATTCATATTCTGCGTAAATTGCCGTTTGTAAATAAAGAAAAATTAAATATACATATATTGTTCCTAAAATAACAAGGTTTTCCTTATCTGTTTTTAAAAGTCTCAATTTCTTTTCCTAATTTCCTTCTGCGGCAAATCTAGTGATCATTAAATTTTCCTTATGGGGGTAAAACTACATGAATTAGCTATTAATCTTTTCGCATTAATAACGAAAGAATGAAAGTCCTATTAAATTAATTTAGTGCCTCGGTAAAATAAAACAACAGCTTCCCATCGTACCTTTAAAAAGATTATTTTCACTGTCAGTCTTTTAGTACGAATTTTTTTATTGAATTTGAAAACAATTTTATAACTGACAAAGGTTTTCATTATCTTAGCTTTATTTTTAAAGTATTTGTGTAATGCTTCAATAGTCTTATTTAATTCATTTTATATATATTTTAGAATTTTTTTAGCTATACGAAAAAAGTTTTATAATTGTTTTAAGTGGAAACATTACTCAATTGAGAAAGTATGTTTTGCACTTATTATTTTACGGCTTTACCTTAATTCAGTTAAATCTCTCTAAGTTGGACACCTATGGATCGAAAAAAGATCTCAAAGCTCAAAGTTGTCAAACTTATAGAAGTGCTTATAATTTTTTCAGAGTGTTTAGAGTCTGGAAAAAAACACTTCTACCCACACTTTTTGTTTATGAAATATACGCAGAGGAAAACAAAAATAGTCATTCGATTTGGAATTATATCTTCTTTGAACATACGCGAAAATAAGCTTAGAAGATAAAGACTTTAGTTTACAGGACATCATATTGAAATTCCAACAAAACTTTGAAAATCTCCATACAAACACATACTTTGGACACAAGAATACGATTTCTGATCATCGAATTAGCCTAGATATAAGTTTGCGAGTAGTCTCTATAATTAGTTACACTATTATTCAAAAATAAAAATTTGCCTAATAGGGGGGGGGGGCGTCTTTTAAGTGAAAAACGTTACTTTAAAGTTCAAATTTTATACAAATTTTATAAATACTTTTAAATGAGAAATATTTTTAGAGGTACAGCATTAGAAATACACTAAATAAATTGTTTAAATATTGCAATAAGTAATCCAGTTCTCTGTTTTACTAATTAAAAGTTCTTATGCAGTTATTCTTGTTCAATGGCTACCTTCAACTACTTATCGGATCACGCGGTGATTTTGCATATGCATATTATAAAGTTCTAGAAATTAATTTCTGTTATAAGATTTATAGCTTCTAATACATATTTTTTCCCTATATTTATTAAATATTTCATCTTTCACATATAATTTTTTAATATATGAAAATCTCATAACTATGTTTGGGATAGTTAATAATAACACCACAGAAAAAATAGCATGAAAAAGTAATTTTAAGAAGAGAGATGAATGAAAAATATATATATAAGTAATATTATGAAGTTAAAACTTTTCATCGCCATAATTCCCAAATTTCTCTTCACAGAATGAATTTCAATTTGGACTACAAAGTTTAAATATATTCTAGAATCGAAATTTGATGTGAAATTTGGATTTGGCATTGAAAATTTTAAAGAGTGTTGCAATTTAAATATGGAGACGGCCCCCTAATTTCTTTTTTTAACATAAATCTAAAGACGAAATTCCCAAAAAGAGGACAATTTTTGTTTTTCTCTGCATCTATTGAGCGATAAAATAATAATAATAAAAAAAAAAATGAGGGTTCCTTATTTTTTTCTTTTTTCTTGACCGACTTAAACTTTAGTTATAGTACTAATCAATTCGAAATGAAAACATAATTCAATATTGACTGTTTAAATACATACAAGGAATTCGATGAATTTTTAAATTAAAAATCTTAATAAAAGAAACAGGGGTATATAGGATATCCCTTTATATCTTTGTCCAATAACAAATTTCAAAATCATTAGCTTTAATAAATATAGTTCCAATTCCAAAAACGTTTCAAATCATTATATGAAAACCACTTTACGTCAAAATAGTTATTTTTAAAAAGTTATTAAAGTTAAATTTTTTGACGGTTCTGGGTTTATTTATAAATATTTTAGTTATATTATAGAAACTTTCTCCCTGCTCTGAAACGCATAACACATTTAAAAACCGAATTTTAGGAATGAACAACAATATTCGGAAAACTATCCAAAATCTTCTGTGTAGCCCTGTATATGATCTATAGATTTGTATATATACTACATAGAACGCTAAATTTTAGTTCAGTTAGAAAACGCACATCACAGTTTAAAATTACCCTTCAGGAATTCCCGTCAGTAAACGAAAATGTACTCGAGATCTTTTGTGCTGCTGTGTATATGATCTATAAAATTTACACACCCAAGTAATAGGCAAAAAATGAATTAAATTTAAGAACGCGTTCCGCAGCTGAAAACGCACCTCCATCAATTATTGTTACGAGACAGTACTTTATTAGAATGCTTTTGTGTGTCCCTGTAAATGATCTATGTATGTTCTATACAGAGTAATCTATAGTTAGCCTCTTGTAATGCACCTCAGTGATATATATTAATTTCAATATGTTTGAAAAAGCGAAGTATTATTAAAATAAACAACAAACAATTTAAATTCATAAACTAAAACCATTAACAACGTTATAACGCACAAAAATTTACATACGGCCGTTTCGAGGATTATTAGATCTCCTTCCTCAGTGAAAAAAAAACATATATATATATATATTAAAATGGGTTCAAAGAACCCCTCGGTTATTGCCCCGAGTGCTGGCTTGATTTGAAAATGCCAAAGCAAGAGTTTATATATCTCAAAGAAATGACGTAATTAACCATAACTGAAAAAAGGAGTCACTGCGCAGGATTCCTCCGCAGGTGCGAGAGAAAAGGGATGCTGGTCATATCATTCACTAAGGAAGAAGTATGTTTATGAATAAAGTGAGCTTCGTAAAAGTCTAGATCCATAACTGAATTACATTTTTGGATTTAGCCTCTGGATAATTAAAGTGGTGGTTGAACTTCCAAAAATGTTTAGCTATTGTAGATTTCTCACATTCCTGCTTAATTAAGGGGATCCAAGAATCCTCGAAACGGCCGTATGTAAATTTTTGTGCCATTTTTTCATAATTGACGTTATACCGTTGTTAATGGTTTTAGTTTATGAATTAAAATTCACACAAAGTGTTTGACTTATGCTTAAAAAAGGATTTTACCCCATAGATCATAATGAAACGGAATTCTTTTGAGTGTGCCTGTAAAAAAACTGTAAGTGCTAAGTGTCCTTGTAAAGGAGCTATAAGTGCTACATACTTTATTTTCAATACCGAACGTGCCATAGTAAACCTCAATAACATATATCAATCGCATGACAATCCGAACATATTTACGCGAGTTAGAGCACAGAAAGACGGTAAACAGACAGACAGACAAACCGAATTCATAAACACTTTTCAACTATGTTGGAAAGTGTTAAAAACAGTCAAAATTCCATTTTTGTACGACCAAAGCTTTCCGAGTTGAGGTTCATTGTATTATATAAATTTTAAATTTTTTTCTGGATCTAAAAACGTGTTTTTATTTAGTGCTAGAAAACGCAGAAATTTCATAAAATTCAAATTACCAAAACTCACTAAATTTTAGTCGCAGAAGAATGAAATTTTTAACGTTTTACTTGTTAGAGCACGGAGAACGCTTTTCTAAATACAACTTATGGGACACAAGGACCGTATAAAATTTTTATTTTATAGCTTAAAAAAGAAATAACTATTTTAATGTAAACGGATTTTCATATGATGAAGAAAAACATTTGAAATATATTTGCAATTGGAAGTAATTTGTAAAACTAACGGTTTAGGGATTAGCTTATTAATCAACAATAAAAACAGACACGCTGTATAAAAGCTATTAAACATACTATTAATTACTACTGCACATTAAAAATAGATTACCAATTATCAATTATTCCCATGTGCAAATATTTGGAAATTTATCTTATAATTTATATTTGGTTTTTAATTCATTATTTGTTCATTTTCTTTCATTAATTAATTTTGTTTGTTAAATTTGTAAATGTCTGAAAAAGCATCTGCATTTTTTATATAAGCGTATGTTTTAACGTATCCGCACACCTTCGAAGGTGATTTTTTAAAAGTTTTGAAAATTTCTCTTTATACCAAATTTTTCTAATGACATTTAAGTTAAAACTTTGAAAAATATATAAACATTTAAGAAATTACACGGAAATATTTTTTTTAAGTGAAAAACAGTCAAAATTATGTGAAAAATTGACATTTGCGCAAAACATGATAACTCAAAATCAAATCAATGCAATTACATTTTGTAAATTGCATAATAAAGAAAATAACTTTCTCTAGGACATAGACCAGCCGCATTATAAAAGAATCTCTATCGCAGAAGCTATGGCACTTGAAGTATTAATGTAAAGAAAAACTCGTAAAATTTCTTGCAACTTTTGAACCAGTGTAAACCAGTGTTTTGAACCAGTGATTTATACCAGTGTAAATATAAAACGAATTAATATATCATCATCACTGTAGTCTATTCCCTCAATAAATATTTGTAAAATAAGTTAAAAAAATTTCAAGACATTTCATGCATAATTTTTTGTTACAGGATGTTTTGCGTACAGTAAAAATCTGAAAACCTTCATTTTGAGAAAAAGCGAAAAATAACTTTTAAAGGCGGTTCTTGTTATAAAAATAATTATTATTCTTTAAAGGTTTAATTATATACTCCATGTAATTTTTTGAACATATAATCAAATTTAAATGCTAAATTTCGAAAACGAAGAATGTAAACAAACATTTCAGCTTACTTTCAAGTTTGCAGAATGATATTTCCGGTTGTAAAATTCTTCAGCAAGCAGTAATAAATCTAACTTTAAACGGCGTAACACGGGTTCTAATTGAGATACAGACACAATTAAAGCAGAATTCGATAGATAAACGATCGGATTTTAATATTATTGCAAAAATGAAAAATCGATATTTTTATCGAAAATGACGTTTCAAAGGTGTGCGGATACCTTAAGGAAAAGAGGGTATTAACATCAGCTTCGGGTGATTCGAACTGTAAATCTTTTAATTAAAAAAAAAAAAAGAAGATATCCTCTTAGATATAAATGATTCAAATTTTTTGATACGATAAAAATTGGTTTTTAGGTTTGATATATATCTGTTTCCAGGTTGGATAAGCTTAATAGTGGCATTTATTACACAACGTGAAAAGAATCAATGGAATACTTTTCTTTTAACTAAGAATAGAGTGTCTAACTTAGGGTAATTCGTAAGAGTCCAACATCCAAGTTAGAGATGTGTCCAACTTATCTATGTTGGATTTAATGTTAACCTTATGTTAACTTTACATTTCGTTTCTATACAAAGTTTCCAAAAGGTATGCATTTTATGGGAATGTCTAACTAGTGGGCTTTCACTGTATTTAAGAACCTTAATATTTATAAATTTACTTTGTTATCTGAAAATCTTTTTTTTTTTTTTAAGAATAACATTTTTTTTAATTCTTAAAAATAAAAGCGTTGTGCCCTTATGTGCTATTAACTATCTCATTTTTTTTTCTATTTTCACACTTTTGAAGCTCTGCTGAGCTTATAATTTTTTTAGAGGCATAAGCTACAAGAATTAAACTCTTCGTCTTTCAGTACTAATTAGGACTTAACGAAATTCCTGTTATATTAATTAATGTCACGATAAAATAAAAACAATTTAACTTTAAAAAACATTTCTTTGAGGGAATTTATTAGCGAAAACTTTTTATAAGTGGTGACACGAATTTTGTATAATTGATAGATCTTTTTATTAGCTTAAAGTTATTTTAACAATATTTGTGTAATATTTCAACTGTTTTTACTTCACACATTCAATAACTATTTTTGAGTTTACGCTAGTTATAAGAATGTATCTCATTTTTAACACTTTCCAACATAGTTGAAAAGTGTTTATGAATACGGTTTTGTCTCTCTGCCGTCTGTCTGTCTGTCTGTCCGTGTTCTAACTCGCGTAAATACATCCGGATAGTCTTGCAATTGATATATGTTATTGAGGTTTACTATAGCATGTTCGGTATTGAAAATGAAGGGTGTAGCATTTATACTTATTTTACAGGGGCACTCAAAAGAATGTCGTTACATTATGGTCTACGAAGAAAAATCCTTTGCAGTGCATTTTAATGATGTGGCACTGTTTCAAATATATTGAAATTGATATACATCACTGAAATACACTAAAAGGTGCTAACTATCGAACATGGTACGTATATCTCTTATACTTTTTTTGCAGGGGCACTCCAAAGAATGCCGTTGCATTATGGTCTACCGGGGAAAATCCTTTGTACTGCATTTTAATGATGTGACACTATTTGAAATATTTTGAAATTGGTATACATCACTAAAATACACCACAAGATGCTTAATATCGAACATGGTATGTCTAGCACTTATAATTAGTTAAGAGGGAAACTGAAAATAATTCCATTACATTATGGTTTAATGCGGAAAATCGTTTGCGGCGCATTTTAATAATGTCACATTATTACAAACATAATGAAATTTATATCAATTTCTGTGATGCACTAACACATGCTTTCTGTGGAATATGGAGTGTAAAGCTTTTTTCTTTCAAATACAGTGCCTCACAGAAGTATTCTTTTACATAATGGTCTACGGGGAAAAACTGTTTGCAGCATATTTTATTTATGTTACGCCATTTCAAATGTAATGAAATTGATATACATTATTGAGGTTTACAAAAGATACTTGTTATGTGCATAGCATTTATCGTTTATTTACATGGACATACAAAATATTTCGGGTACAGTACTGTGTCTGAAGTATTGTTTATAAGCCATAACTGGAAGTGGGAGTTTAGCAAGGTATGCGTTTAACTAAAGTTTTGAATGATATGAGGTATGTATAAATGCTACAGATTATATACAGGACTACACAAAAAAATTCGTAAGCACTACAGCGCATCAGCGTAAATTGATTAAAATGGGTTTTTAATCGAGTTATGAATTTTGTTCATGAAATATATTTAGTATATCAAGAAAGGTTTGTAGAATATAAATAAATTCATATACAGGGTCACACAAAGAACTGAATACATGGCTGCCTATGTATGATAATTTCCGGAAGTGTGATTTCAGCGCGTTTTTGCCTGAATTAAACTACAGCTTAATATGTGGCGTTTATAAAAATGTTAATGTAATATACAGGGCTGCACAAAATAATTCAAGTATGTTTCCGTCTATTTGTAGAAACTGCTGAAGATTAATTTCCTACTTTGTTATATGTTTTATTACTAAACTAAATTGTAGCATACTATAGAGTATATACAAATACTATATAAATTATATACAGGGCTGCAGAAAAGAATTGGAGTACTTTTCAGGCTGTGGGCGGTAATTGCTGAAATCTGGTTTTCAAATGTGTTTTGTGTTTTTCTGAAATGTTTACTTAGATACCATATTTACCGTAATAAACAGCGGTGGTTTGTTAAAGTGTTCTGTTAGTGTTGGAAAGTGTTTCATAATCTATGCTTGGCGCAGGATTATTCTTTCTTGTTTAAACATACACATTTGCGAAAATATAATTTTCACTTATTTAGACAACAAATTCATATTAGTTCAATTGTGAAGAAAATTTAATATTTTATCAAAAATCTTTCGATTTTTCGTCACTTGTTGGAAATATTTTGAATAACACGACAATATTTTCTCAGTATTGTTCAAGAATATTAGGAAATGTTGGCTGTGTATAATTAAAAAAAATGGCAAAGTGCACGCTAATACTGGTTTTATACTAACCATCCACTTTAATATTTCTTCTCGGAATATTTTTCAGTCTTCCGAATAATCCGCTTAAGCACGATAGCCGTCGAACTGTGGTTGCGAAACATTCTCCGGAATTTTCCTAGAATTATTTCACAACCAATTTTTCTAGTATGGGATAAAGAGATGGATTTTAATTAAATGGGTTCTTGAAAGTTGAAATATGAAACATTGTGTAATTTTTCTCATGAAGTATTTTATATTGGTTGTCAAGCATTATAAAGCTCTCAACGAATGTTTGTTTAATTATTTTAATTGATGTAAAACTTTAAGATATGAAAGATATATTTTACAAGAAATTAATGAAACGTGAAACCCCTCAACAAGTATCTCAGTTTTAAGTTTAGTAATAGAAAATTAATATTTTTGAAATTTTATGGCTATAAAGAAAAATTTTCACTTTCATGATTAGTTTCTGCATAAATTGCAATTTAATAAATTGTTATTAATAAAATAATAAGTTTGTCCTTATATGTTTTTAAAAGTCGTGCTTTTTTGGCACCGTGTTGAAATTCGAATGATCATTAGATTTTTTTCTGGTCAGATAGCTACAAAAATTAAATTGTTCATCCTTCTCCGCTAATTAGGAAAAAAACGAAAATTTCTTTAAATTAATTTTGTGCTTCCATAAAAACAGCCTGTCACACTACCTTTAAAAAAAATTATATTTTGTTCAGTTTTCTAGCAAAAATATTTTATTAAATGGGATCATGATTTTGAATTATTTGTAGATGTTTAAATAATAGCTTATAATTAATAGTTTAAATGTTTTTTAAAAGTACTTATCTGATGTCTTAAAATTTTTTTAATATATTTCATTTCGAAATGTATGCTGGACTGACGATTTTGCGTAAAATACAAAAACTTTAAATAGTACTACAAAGGATGTGATTTTTTCCCCCTTTGCTTAACAGCCCACAACCAACTTGAGTAAAAAATGTGTCCAAACCGGGGATCGAACACAGATATCTTGGTATAGCGCACCGAATGCTTTACCAATAAAGCCATCCGGACGACATCCAGTCTGATACCTTTTTCACTCATGTACGAGATGCCAGACTGGATGTCGTCCGGAGGGGTTAATTGGTAAAGCACTTGGTGCTCTATACCAAAGTATCTGGGTTCGATCTCCGGCCTGGACACATTTTCATTCAAGTTGGTTGTACGCTGTTAAGCAAAGTGAAAAGAAAATTCACATCTTTTGTAGTGCTATTTAAAGATTTAAGGCGTAGTTTCAGTCCTGCTGAAAATTAAATTGGAAATTTAAATGCAAAAACTTTGTATTAAAATACAATAAATATAGTTACTGTCATGACGGTTTCGTCGTACTAATTTATATTTTTAGGGTGTTTTAATCTAAAGACTTTGTACGTCATATATCTAACACCAGTTTCTAGGTGCATTTTGTTGTAGTGTTGTTTTTAAATGAAGCATTTAACATTTCAGTATTTTGTACTTATTATTTTATAAAATTACCTTACTGTTTGAAAACCGTAATATTTTTTAATTTTCCCTATTATTCGAAAATGTTATTTTATGACCAATAATTAGTTTTTCAATAAATAACAAGATTGCCCTTATATGTTAATAAAAATCTCAATTTTTCCTCTTTCTTCATCCTTTCTTTAACTCTACACATCTTTAAATTTTCTTTCTGCGGTTATAAGTGCAGGAATTAATCCCGTAAAATTAATTTAGTGCCTCGATAAAGAAGCGACAGCTTTACATCCTACCTCAAAAAAAGTTTATTTATGGTCAGTTTTTTACCAAGAACTTTTATTGAAATTGACAACAATTTTTAATAATTGACAGGTCTTCTAATGATTTTATGTGCAGTTTAACACCATTTGTGTAGCCCGTGAAAAATTTTATTTAAGACATTTTACGAATATTTTTGAATTTATGTTAGCTATACAAAGTTTTATCATTATTTTAATAATGTAGTTTACATGGAAATAATATAAAGATTCAATGTTAATGTTTCCAATCTTATATATCTTATCAGTATATCAAAAATAAAAAAAGCTCTATATGTGTTTCCCTAAAAGAAATTTATAAAAATATGGTGGTTCTAAATATCATTGAATCTTTACCATATGACTTAAGGTTAAAACATTTTACACTTCGGCACATTTTCTCTATTATTTTGTCGGATTTTAAAAAGGAATTTCTTTACTCTCTTTATTCTTATTTTAAGTAAATTGCAACTGGAATATAGGGCGAAAACAGTTGCGAAGTAAAATGGAAATCAGCTGACATTATTGAACCTTTTTCTCGGGAATTACTGAAGGAATATTTCAATACTTTTTTAGAGTTTTGTCAGAAGTTTAATTATAAATTGATTGTTTGGTAAGAAATAAAAATGTAAAAGGCAATACTAGGTAAAGAAAGGTAAAGAAAGGGGTAAAAAAAGGTAAAGAAAGAAAAAAAAACCCTAGATTTTATTTGCTTGTAAAATTGCGTAACTATTGTATTTTTTATATTTCTTTATTGCTCAAAGATCAAATTATATTTTATCCCCTGACAAAACTGTAAAAAAAAATCTTAAAATATATTCAATAGTTCCCAGAAAAGGTACAACTACGTCATCTGTTTTATATGTAATTTCGCAATTGTAGTCGCCCCCTAAACAAAAATTTCAAAAGGAAATATTATTTATAAGATATTAAGGTTGCCCTTTTCTGTTATTAAAATCTTGATTGATATCTTATATTGATTTTTTCCCTATTTCCACCGCATTGACGCTCTACCGATCATTAGATTTTCCTTCTGGACATAAAGCTACAGTAATTAAAGTGTTCATCTTTCTGTACTAATTAGGGAAAACTTTATTCCAGTCAAATTAATTTAGTGCCACGATAAAATAAAAACAACAGCTTCCCATTCTACCTTTAAAAAGATTATTTTTCTGACAGTTTTTTAGGAAGAACTTTTTATTAAATGTTATAACAAATTTGAATAATCCATAAATCTTTTCATTAGGCTATTCGTAGATGCATTTTTAAAGCAAATTGAAAAGTTTGAAAAGTTTTTATTTAACTGTATTTTGAAAAGTTTTATTACGTACATTTTATGAAAATTATGGAATTTATGATATATGTACGAAGTTTTGTGGTTGTTTAAAGTTGAAACATTATTTATTTCAAAAAATATTTTTTTTCAACGTTTTTAGATCAATTATGAATACCTTTAAACAATCGAAGTGCAATAATTTTTCAAAATTTCTGAATAGATACGAAGTACACAGTTTTAAGAAATAGACATAGGAACCAGAGATGTTACCCGATACAAAGAAACCAAATATTGTTTTTCGACCCGAATCCGTTAACGTAATTTTGGAAAAGTTGTAAGATGTATCTCTTATACATTTTTATCTTTTATGGTGAAATATAAGTATATATATATATATATATAAACAAATTCTTTTTTATTTTCACCTAAAACAAAATCCTGGTGAATCCGGCTAACCTGAAACCTACACGCAAAAGTCAAAATACAAACTGAAACCTAGCTGAACGAAAAATAATTAGAGTTAACCGGATTCAAACGAAAATTGTTAATGCCTACACAATGCAGGACTCTTAGAACCTTGGTTGTGATACTATGTCAGAAATTTTCCATGAAGTATCTGTTAAAAAAACAGATAATGATATCCTTACATTTTCTCGAAAAAAAGTCTTGATTTCTTTTCCTATATTCATACTGAGTAAGTTCTACTTATCATTAGATTAACAAGAGGTTTGCTTTATAGATTTAAATGATCAATTTTCTGGATATTTTTTTCGCAAAAACTTTTTTGAAAAATGTAACATTAAATTTGAATGTTTGACATATCTTTTTATTATTTTAAATGTATTTTAACATAGCTTGTGTAAGGTTTCAAATGTTTCTATTTAACGCATTTTATTAATGTGTTGGCCTTTCGATTACTCTGTGAAGATGTATCGTTGTTTTGAAATGAATCGTTACTCATTTTAGAAAATATATTTTGAAATTAATATTTATGAATTGTCTTTATTATTTCAGGAATTTTACGTTTACGTATTTACCACATTATTTTAAAAACTTAACATTTATACATTTACATTATTAAAGAAAAAGTTATGAATAACAAAATTTTATTTATACGTTAATAAGGTTACCCTTATCTGTTACTGCTAAGTTTCATCTAGTAAAGTGTTTTACATTGCTTTCTTTATTGTGCTACTGACGTGTCATATTGTCCGCAATTTTCGGTATTCTCTTTTATACGAACGACGTTTCTCATTATGTTTTTCAATGTATATACATTGTAGAAAAATTTCCTGTATGCATAATTAGAAATTTTTTTGCCAGCACTATTACCGTATTTATGCAGATTTTTTTTCTTTTTTTTTTTATGGAAGTGATTTTGTGGATGTGTTAGAAAATAGAGAATATGGATTTGAGAATATCCTTGAAAGGTTCAAGTTCAAGATCAAGGGGATATTGATGTATATGCTTAGAGTTTAATTCAAGCCTGGCCCCTATTTCTCCATGCACAAAAGGTGCAAAATAAAATTAAAAAATATTAATAAAATAATAAAAATGCAGATTTATGGAACACATTTTCCATTACGCGATATTGATCCAAATTATATCCCTGGCAAATAACGGTTCTAAAAATGTAGTTAAATTTCCTTTCTGATTAAAGCTATAGGACTATTTCTATTTTAATATTGTAAAAAATTCTGTAAATCTATGGAAATTGGTAAAATTTGAATTTTTTTACAGAATAAAACAATTTTTCATCCTTAATCC
Organism: Maratus michaelseni; assembly: GCA_963931845.1. Taxonomy (NCBI): domain Eukaryota; kingdom Metazoa; phylum Arthropoda; class Arachnida; order Araneae; family Salticidae; genus Maratus; species Maratus michaelseni. The sequence goes on along the minus strand of OZ007599.1, from coordinate 213,556,584 downwards.
TCTAATGCCCATAGTAGAATACATTCTAAAAATTTCAAAATTAGGAAAATCGGAATTCATACCAGAAATAACAACTATTAATTTTCGTTTTTTTTTTTTAATTCTCGGATTGTCTGTCAGATTTCTATTCCGATTTCCTGGTATGAATTTGGAATATCTGAATAAAAAAATCCACTATATTAGCAACACTGATGGTAGAACTTATGCTACCATGGGGGGCAGTTTGGGTTAAAGAAAATGACAAATTAACTAGACTTTAATACTGTTATCTATTGAGATAAACCAAACTGATATTTGCTATGATTTCTGACACATTCACGAAATGTATTATTTCGGAAACAAATTCCGCTATAACGTTATTTAGTTAAGTTTAATGAAGGAATCTATTATTCTACAAATAATTCGGACAATTGTTTCTTCAAATTGTACATGTGTAATTAATAAACAATTAAAATATATGGAATGATACGAGATTATCATTATATTTATCAACAAAATTATTTTTAAATACTTATATTTAAGCATGTTAAGCATGATTTTCGTTTACGATACATCTGTAATTCAAAAAAGAATAGTAAGCTCGGTTTTTCATTTCTGAATAGATTTTTTTTTAGTACAAAATAAAAACAAATTGTTCTGCTTTAAAAAAAATTACAACTTATGGAGAATATATGAGATGGAGTATAAATAATGGGAGTAGAGATACGGGATAAATATAATTATAATATTGTATAGAGATTATAATTATATTTTTCAATGAGATTATTTTTGAGTACGTATGATAACTTATATCGAAGTATGTTATGCACTCATTTATGATATATCTGTACTTTAAAGCAAATGAGTAAGTTCGGATTCCCAGGGAAAAACAAAAATAAATCCTTCTGCTTTAAAGGAAAAGACAATTAATTAGACTTTAACAAAATCATCTATTAATGAAATTCTCAAATATGAGATTATAATTATATTTGTGATTAATATTTTTTAAATACGATTTGATTACTTATATTTTAGCATGTTATGTATTCGTTTATGATACGTATCTGCATAAAAGAAGATAATTAGGTTCAGTTTCTCATTTTTAAATACATTATTTTAACAGCGTATATTTATGAATACTAAACATATATTTTTTTAATATTTGTAATCTGACTATTTATGAAAATTTATTTTATTTAAAAAAATCATAGCAAAACTTTTAAGCAAATTAACATAAAAGTTTTATTGCATTAATTATGTCACATCTTCACCAGCATTTAAGAGTAAGTAATTTACTTAGCTACCATTAAGTACTTTATTTTCTTTCTTTAAGTTTTATTGCATTATGTCACACCTTCATCAGCATTTAAACATAAGTAATTTATTTGGATAAAATTAATGACTTTATTTTATTATTTGCTTTACTTTTCCTACATTTTTAACTGTGTAGTTTTAACACCTGATCATTAAATATTTTACGCATGCTTTCCAAAAAAGCTTTTAAAAATTAATGTTGAAAATTGTCAGAAGTGTCCTTAATTATACGAAGTTTAGATTGGAGATTACTTAATGATCTTGAGTGCTGAGGAACAAATGGTAGCTTCGATTTTGTAGCTTTTGAACGAATATAGGATGCATATGCTCTGTAAGTAAATCTTACTCTTTTCATTTCCATTAACTCCCTTGCTATTTTTCTTTATTTTTCATTAAGATCTACATTGCAATTAATGGCGGCAGCACTTCATATTCCTTCTTTGCGGTGTTTGATGATGAGTTTCATCAGCAATTTTATTTGCCTTTTAAAGGAAAAAATATTTGTATTGGTGTCGGTCCCTTGTAGATGGTAATGAATTTTTCGCGATATAAGATTTTCTTACGCTTCCCTAGTAGCAAAAGAATATTCAACGAATATTCTTGCCAACAGTTGCAATATTGTCATGAAATAAACCAACACTTAGGGAATCAACATGTTTTCACTACTGCAATATACTGAATTGTTATATTTCGTCATTTCATTTCTAATATTTCCAAAGTATGAGAACGTGTCTGAAATATTGGCGTTTCACCGCAATGTAAAACTTATATTTAACCAATTTTGCCATTTCATTAAAGAAATTTTCCAACGAATTCAATATTGGGGCAATATCAGGGTCGCAAAATGTAACCAATATAAACATTGTTATTTATCTACTATGGATTTATCGCAATTCTGTATGGCAATGGTCATTGATGAGATAGTGCGTGTAAAAAAAAAAAAAAAAAAAAAAAAAAAAGAGAGAGATAAATTGCATTAAATATTTTTTTAAAAAGAAGAAGTTTTATTAAAATTATCAATTAAGATGATCAATGAAAAATCTGTTTGTTGAGTTAGAAATGACAAAGAATTCTACTTTCATTTACAGTGTAAGTTTAAGGAATATTTATATGATTTTAAACTTCGAATGTCAATTTTGAAGAACTATTATTAAAAATAAATATATAATATTTATATAAAAGCTATTTTTTATACAGCTTGATAAAGAAAATCCCTTCTCTTGAAAAAACTCTTGAACGAGTAAGGCTAGAATTGTGGAAGAAGTGTCTACTTATAGCAAATTTCTTGTGTTCTACCATATGAGTGTGACTGCAGCGGGTCAATTACAAAGTGTAGATTGTCCTTGATTTAGTATTAAATGACGCTTAACTTCATTATAAGACCGAAATTTTTACTTTTCGACAATCAAAAACTTGTTTACATACGAGGGTGGTCTGATAAGTTCTCGGCCTGACAGTGAAAGCACAATATTTTTGACAAAATTTCATATCATTTTTCAATGTAGTTCCATTGCAACTTAATGCATTTAAGACACACTCTTGTATGCGAATTCTTTAGTGCAGCCCTGTACGAGAGTGGTTTGAAAAGTTCTCGGCTTGACAACGAAAATACAAGATTTTTGACGATATTTCATTTTATTTTTCAACTTGAAACATAATACATTTCAGAAGACTCTTGAGAAATGTTCATTCTTTGGTGTTTTCGGTCGGCGTTCAACAAACGCAGCACGCATCGAGCGGAAAGTTTTTTTTACCCAAAACATCGTGTAAAATGTAGTGGACACGGTCTATCGAGATGTTTGCAATGTCAGCAAGTTCGCGTATCTCAATCGGCGATCATTCAATTCGGCATTGTGAATTTTTGAGACGATTTCTTCGGTCGTAGCAGTTTTTGGACGTCTTGAGCATTAATCTACGTGAATTGATTTCCTACCATGTTTAAATTCAGCAGCCCACTTTTTTTTTATCGTCGAATATGAAGGACAAGAATCCTTTAAGGTGGAATGTAAATCTTTTTGTATATTTGTGGGGGTTAAATCTTATTAAGAAAGTATTTAAAGACAGCTCGAACTTCATTTTTTTCCATTTTTAGAAAATGTCAAAATTTGTTTACTTTACTTTACCGCCAGGCAATAACAATAAAATCACGCGTCTGAAACATGTCATCTAAAGGATCGTACTTTACAAACATCATTGTCATTTGGTCATACTTGTTCCATCTCTGTGTCGGGCCAAGAAATTATCAACCCGCCCTCGTAGTCGTACATCACTAATCGCTGGTAGAAGTGTGGCATTATAAGTAAGATGCATATCGATATCAATAAAAGAAAGTTTAATTCTGTGTGTGTGTCTGTCTGATGGCGATAGTTAGCAAAATCTACCCAACCTAGAGATCTGAAAATTTGGATGTTGATAGTCCAAGGCAGGTTTAGATGCACCCATGGCTCAGATTTTTTATTTCTCTCTAATTAACAGAGAAATTAATTAAAAACGCATTAAAAATCTCATCGAAAATGCTATCTTTTGTATCCAAAATGACTGAAGAAAAGAACGCCTGCCTTCGAATTCAAAGTAGAAAGTAACGAATTTGTTAATTTTCACTAATTAACGAAAAACAATTGAGGTATCTATTTGAAACTCGGAATTTTTTTTACATACGAATATACCATTTTCGTAAAAATCGGTTGGTAATTTTTCTTAATTTTTGCAAAAACTGATGGCGACAATCCAAAAATTCAGAGAAAGAAACAGACAGAAGCCGGCATTCATTAAAAACTGAACTGAAAAGATATCTGTTTCGAACCGATCCCTTCCTTTACTTTCCAAAAACGAAAGAAAATTAATTGTCATTTGTTTACTGATAAGCAAAAATTAAGAAACGTAATTAAGATATAGATTTGAATTCGGGAAGGGGAGACATCTGACGGCCATTTTAGAGTATAAATTTCATGCACTGCCCCAGCACTTACGTCCTCATACCCCTAACTCAGGTCCTACTGTAACATCTAAATTGCTAACAATTGGACCCCTCTTAGTCAGATCATGTTCGTTTTTGGGGCAGTTTCACCATTTATTTATTACCCCATTTCTAGATTCCAGTTAAGACTCTGGCCGTCTTGGGCCCGGTCCGTGGCCCTTTGGAGTTATTGTGCGTCATGCCTTTTTCACTTCCCCCTAATTATGTCAACCTCTCCATGCATACTTTTAAAGTTGACTCCTCTCGGACTCCTCTTCCCGGAACACCACTCTCATATTTTTATTGAAGCCCTCGGGCCCGTTTTTAAGCATTCCCCCAATTTTTGGCATATTTCTTTAAAACAATTATTCTAATGATTAAATCTTACCCTATGCTTAATTTACCGATTCTTTAATCGGGCAACGCCGGCCGGGTCAGCTTGTTTAATAATAAACTAACATATATAAACAAGGAAGAATTTAAATTAATTAGGAAATTAACTTAAATAGGTTTGGAGTGTCCACAATCTGTAACAATGTATGTGTATGCATGTTCATGCATGTGTATTGCTGCCGATGCTGGTAACATTGAGTATACTTAACTCGAATTTCTTATTAAAATAAATTGTACTTTGCTGATATGTGTTAGTTTTATTAGAAAATATGCACTTGCCTTATAATTCCGCACTTCTTCAAGCAATTACTGACGTATTTAAGCTGGTGATTACTGATCGAAAAATAAACATTTTAGGGTTTATAATAAAGTTATTTTTACATATAAAAAGTCATTTCATACTAAATCGAGGATGCTGTACACTTTTTTAATTGGCATCTTTTTACTATACCTTAAAGTTTTAGATATAGGGTCGATTAAGGGTGCTGCAGTTACTCTCACTTGATAGCTCATAGTTGTTTTAATATGGATAGACACTTGTTTCACAATTCTAGTTTTATCCGTACAAGAGTTATTTCAGGATGAAGAAACATTCGCATGTGCGCTGTATAAGAGTAAAAAACCTTTTGAAGTAACATTTCAATTTAATACATTTTGTAAGTATTATCTGCAACTACGTTTTCATTTAAGTGTTAATAAAACTTTTTTTTTATTTGATACTTAGATAGTCATTATTAGCATAACACTACTTCAATATCGTTGATGACTATTTTTCATAATAACGTTTCAAACAGGTATTGATTCTGACGTATGTTAAATACATAATATATAATGTATATTGAATTACATAGTAGGGGAGATGGGGGATGAATGGGACATTTTCACAAAAATATTTATTTTAAATATTTTATTTAAGTTATTATCAATATTATATATCACATGTTATACATTAAGAGTTTGACTACATCTTATGCACAATATTTGTTCAAGATTATTATTATACAGAAATATAAATGAATTTTTTAAAAAAGTTCGTCTATGTCCCAATCATACCCACAGCAGGGCTGAATGGGACACAAACAATTTCCTCCCCGTATTCAATGTTAAGGACTAAAAGCTGAGAAAAATGACTCCTTGGCAAAAGCTGAGAAATTATCAATTGTAATATGATCTCCAGGATTATTTGTTAGCCAATCATCTTGGACTCATCACAGCTTTGCCTTAAAAGGCCCATAAACGGAAGCATTCAATGGCTGGAGACGATGGCTACAATGAGGATGAAATGTTAAAAGAATAATTACCATAAGGTATTAATTTATCAACCTATATAATATTATTTAGTTAATAAATATATTTTTCAGCATCCTCTAGGGATGAATGAGACAGTTCCATTCATCCCATTTGAAATGTCCCAATCATCCCCGTGATGCATATATTCAATTGTCAGCCATTTTGTCCCAAAAATTATTATGTCACAATGGTTAATATGCATTCCTCTTAATTACCAATAGTGAGCCTTGAAATAAAAAACTACAACATATCTTAATTGTTTATATTGCATAAGATATTTAAGTAACTTCAAATATAAAAAAAATTACTTTTAAGCAGAGTTTTCAGGAAATGCAAATTTGAAGAAAACTGAAAACAGCCATGTGCTCTTAGTGCTTTTGGTTCTGAAGCACACTATGGGAGTGAAATCTATGAGGATAGGAAGCAACTAGAAAAAAAAAGTTTATTGCCTGAAATATTGAGAATGTCCCTTGTCCCATTCATCCCCCATTTCCCCTATATATAATTTAATATTTCCAAAAATCTAAGAAAACATACTATAGCTGATACTGCGAATACGCGAAATACATATTATATAACAGATATCTCGATAAGCTTGAACGTTAATTAATTAGAAACAAACAATATTTTTCGCGAAATTCAACGAATTATATTATATATATATATATATTTTTTTTTATCTTACTCCAATCCCACATTTATAAAGCATTTTTGAATATCTAAAAACTACATAAAGATGTAAGTTAATTAGATGTTTTTACTGTCTTGTTATCACAACTGAAAAGCTTTTGCTGAAACTCCCATACTTTAGATTTTAAGAAATTAATTGTTTTCTAGGCTGAAATACTTACGATAGAAATATTTAATTTTCCCAAAAAACTTTATATAATTAACAACAAAAAAACGACATTCTTCTGACATGACTCTGCCTTTAAAATTATTCGAAAGTTAATTATTTTCAGTCTTATTCATTAAAAAAATAAAGGCTCCAATTTTGAGAAGTTTTGTTTGACGTTCTTGGTTAAATAACGAATTACCTCTTTTCTGATTTGGTTAACCTTAAGATTGAATGTTTGATTTCCTTTTATTTATGAGCGAAAAGTAGTCTAATGGTGGTATACGAACGGATGAGAGCACTTGAATTTATTCTACCAGTTATATATAAATAGAAATGACCTTCTTCATTCAGAAGACGACTTAAAAGAAATGTTCGGAGTTCTTTATAAATAATCTCCGTAAGAATAGGATAATAAGGTAGTTTTTCTAAAATTTAAAAGTATTTACTCTTAAAATTGGGGTCTTAAAAATAAGCAAAATGACCTCATTATTTATTTTCTAGGCTTATAATGAGTCCCCGTATTTAAGTCTCAGTGGTGTGTGGCCGATTGGTGCTTCTCAAATTTGAAAAAACATACATACTCATTAATTTTTAAGTATTACTTCGCTGTCATATACTTTCACTTTTATGACTAATATCAATGATAAATCAATGCGCCGTAAGAAATATAAATTAACTAGATACATAGAATCACACGCGGATTCATTATATCTACCATAAGATATATTTTGGACACACATGTCAATATTGGTATTAATCAATTAGTTGGGTTTGATGTTAATGAAAAAGGAGATTTTTTTTTCTCAAAGGCATCATATACAGGGGTGACCAAAAGTGTGGACAATTTTTGAAAGTTGCATGCTTTTCAAATTTGTGTGCTTGTAGAATATATTAATTTTCACTTAAATAAAAACGTTTATATATCAAATTGAAGATAATTTAATGTAGAATTTAATAATTAAAACCGTATTACAAAATCTGTATTACAAAAAAAGGTTATGCAACTAATAGTAAGATCTATCTTAGATTTGCATTTTTTTAAAGTGATACTTACACAATCAATACTTAGTAGGATAACCCTTATTTTTTAAGACAGCTTCACGGCGTCTTTTCATCGAGTGTTTGGAGTTCATCTTTCGTAATCACATGTGCCAAGAATCAATTATATCTTCAATAAGTTGTCTTTTATTGGATGGACGTTTTTTCGTACAAGAATTATCAAACGTCGCCACAAATTTTCAATTGGATTGAGATCAGGGCTGTTTCCTGGCCATGGTAATATATCTATGCCGTTGTTTTGAAACCATGCTGTGCATACTTTTGCTGTGTGGCATGGAGCTGAATCCTGCTGAAAAATAAATGGTGCGTTGTTGGGGAAGAGATCCCTGATGGAAGGTATCAATTTTGGTTCCAGGACAGTTTCGATGTATTTTTTGGCATTCAGGATGCCATCAATCCCCTGAATTCGGCCCACACCATCTGCAGACACACATGCCGAAATCATGACATTTGTTGGGTTTTTTGTAGTTGCTTCAATGCAATCAGGATGAAGTGCTTCTCCTACTCTACGTCTCACGTATTTTCTACCATCGCTACCAAAGAGCGATATTTTACTCTCATCGCTCCAGATTGCTTGCTTCCATTGATTTTTTGACCATTTAATGTGTTCTTTTGCCCACTTAACTCGTTTTTCGCGTTGCTTTTGATTTAAATATGGTTTTTTCCTTGGAATTCTAGCTTGTAGTCCAAATCCTGCTAACCTTCTTTTTTATTGTTCTTGAACTTACTGCAACACCCGCTGCAATTCATTTCACATCTAATGGCATCTGATGAAAATTTTCTATCTTGAAGGCATAGCCGTTTAATTTTTCTATCGGCAGTAGCACTTGTGCATTTTTTTCGGCCTGATTTCGCCTTATTTTCCACTGATTTCGTTTTTTCATAACGTAAACAACGTGGTAAACGACGTCGTTTTCTTAACGTATTTCAGCATAAGAGAGGCCATTTTCTCTCAATATGACAATTCGGCTTCTTTTTGTAGATGTCCAATTAGTTCTTCTTGTTGATGACATTGTTTAAAATTAGTTTAATTTAAAAAAAAGGACTTTAAATATTAAAAAACAGCAATACTCTATTTAATTGTACTAGTATGCCTCATTCCGCAAAATATTTTCACAACAATAACTCTTTTACCATCTAAATAACCTAAACTATAGTTCCAGACATTGGATTGGTCCTCAGAACAGTGTTTGTGATTGGCTAGTACGCTTTTATTACAAAACACGTCCTTATTCAAAACGATTTGTGTTTGCTTGTTCTACTAAAATGAGCATAACGTTTTTTGTAATACTGATATTGTAATACTGTTGTTATTATTAAATTCTACATTAAATTACCTTTAATTTGATATATAAACGTTTGTATTTAAGGGAAAATTAATATATTCTACAAGCACACAAATTTGAAAAACATGAAACTTTCAAAAAATGTCCAAACTTTTGGCCACCACTGTATATATACACTAATTAATTTTTCAGCAGAGCGGAAATTACGCTGTAAATTAATGAAATACAAAGAATGTGAATTATCACTTTACTAAACAGCGTACAACCATCGGAGTGAAAAAAATGTCGAGACCGGGGTTCGATCCCGGATCCCTTGGTATAGCGCACCAAGTGCTTTACCAATTAAGCCATCCAGACGACATCCAGTCTAGCATTTTCTCACTGTTATATGGCAAGGCTACAACCACGCAGCACAAGATGGAAAGTCAATCATGAGCACAACATCGTTGGCATGCATGAGACAAATTAAACCCAGTATCCGTGAATATTTATACACTAATTATTGACCGATACTGGGCTTAAAATTCTCTAACAAACATAGAAAAATGTGTTATTAGGCTTAGGAAAAAAAGGAAAACATAACTGTCATATGAAAAGAAAAAAAAATAACACTTTCTGTTTTTATTTGGGGTGGGTGTTTTAATCTATATGATAGAATAGTACTGTTACAGCCCCAAGTAACTGTCTCATATTAGCTCCGTACACTGTCGTCTCACATTAGCTCCCTGAGTTTGATCGTTTATAACTCAGGCTGCATCAAACATATTCTAAATTTTAAAGGCTAAACAGACTCACCTTTTCTTATTGAATAAAGACCTATCAGAATAATTTACCCAAGTTCTTAATTAAGTGTTGCACGTCTAAAGTTTTGAAGTCTGACAGAAAAGTTTTTCTTATGAAAAAAGGTAGGTTATGTAATGTTCATTTTTTAAAAACTTTCTTTTTAACATTTTCCAACCTAGTTGAAAAGTGCTTATGACTTCAGTTTGTCCGACCGTCTGCCGTCTGTCCGTGCTCTAACTCGCGTAAATATATTCGGATTGTCCTGCAATTTTTGTATATTATTGTCGTTTACTATAGCATGTTCCCTATTTCAACGGTCTTATTTAGACAGTATTATAGTCTTTTTTTTTTTTTTTTTTACAGGGGGACAGTCAAAATTATTCCGTTACATTACAGTCAATGGGAAATAATCGTTTCAAGTGCATTTTGATGATGCTACGTCATTTAAAACATGATGAAATTGATATGTAATTATGAAGTGCATTAAAACATGTATTTTGTAGAATATGGGGTGCAAAGCATTTATAATTCATTTAACAGGATCAAACAAAAGAATTCTGTTACACATTGTTCTATGGGGAAAAATCGTTTGCGGTGTAACTTAGTGATATTTCGCTATTTCAAAAAGAATGAAAATTGCATGCATTACTGAGGTGCACTATAAATTGCTCTCTTGTGTGCATTGTGTTTATTTACAGTGACACACAAAAGATATCGGTTACAGTACATGTGCAATATTTACAGTCTATGTGTGATAAGTGCGTTTTCAACTTTACGCATTTCCCTGCTGAACTATATTTAGTAGACTATAGTAGATGTTTGTGGAATTTAAATAAATTCATATACACGGCTACTCAAAGAAAAAAGTTACATTGTCGTTTACGGTTGGTAATTGCAGCTAGTGAGTTTTAAATTGCCTTTTAGCTTAATATATACTGTGTACAAATGTCTTTAGATAATATAAAAGACTTAGCGAAAGATTTCGAGTGCATTTCCATCAATTGGCGAAAATTGCTATATGTGAATATTCTAACTGAACTAAATTTTATCATGCTATATATCCACATTTTTTGATCATATACAGGGCTGCACAAAATAATTCGACTACGTTTTTGACACTGGAGGGCAATTTCGAAAACTGTATTTTTCAGTGTGTTTTATGTTTTCTAAACTGTTTACTTACGTATCTTCTTTCACCTTATTTACGGTGAAGTTTAGTCGCAGTTTTCTGGCTGTGATGGAAAGTGTTTCATAATCGATGCTTGACGCATGATTTTCCGTTCTTGTTTAATTTTCAGTTAATTTTAATGGATATAAATAAAATAATGTATTGCTTACATTTCGAATATTACATTTACGAATATTACAAAGCCAATTTTATTATTATAAAAACCAGTACCTTTTATGGTGTGTTTCTCATTAGCATAAATTTTTTAGGTGTCTCATATTTGCTCCGATTGACCCTAATTCCTTAGTTATAGTAACGCAACGCGTTTTTTTTTGCATGGTATGAGAATATAAATTTTTATGATTTAATATTCTGCACCCTTTGGTAATGCATCATAAGTTATTGCCGATTAAATGTAATATTAATATTAATGACAAATTTAGTAACACGGTCATTCAGATTTCAATTCATTCGCTTTTAATGCTAAATGCATTCATTTAAATGGCTAAAGCTTTGAACTCCATGTATGTAGACAGTGAATAATTCATAATCAGATTTCATTTGTCAGTTCTATATTATCAAACTAAAACATGTATTTGACATTAATTTAATATTTGCTCTTTTGATTTACTTAATATTTCACTTACCGCTTAAAAGTTTGTCTCTTGGTTTCGAAAAGATCATTCATTCTTTTATGACATCTAATAAAGTGATGCAGTTCGATGTTTTATGTTTCCAACGAATATATTTCACAATATTTATGTCAGAAAATATTAGTTAGTTCTTTTATTAATGTCAAAGGTGGAATCTTACAATATTTAAGTGAACAGAAAATGTCTCAAGTGCTTACTAATAACGATACCTTAGATTTTTGTCATATTTTGCATGAATTGTGCAACGTTTGAAATGATGTAAGGATAAATCCTTTGCATTAATGTTAAAGAAACAATGCTTAATTTTATTAAATTGTTCTATTTTGCTTGCCTTAAGAACCCGTTAAGGGCCAAGTTATTCTAAAATTTGAATTTAAGTGACTTTTTTGGAATAAATTTACAGCATCCAGAACTGTGAATTTCTGTCACCCTGAAGTTTTATGTCTAAATATTAAGAAAAAACCCTTTTTATATACACTATTTAAAGCGGCTAATACAACGAGTTTCGAAAAATATATCCCTTTTTAATGAATCTTAAAAGGGCGTAGGACTTTTGAATAGGGGAGGGGGGAGGTTCATTCTGCCATCGTAGCGGTAGGACGTGCAGGTAGTTTGCACACATCAATCGTAGCACGTTGTAGGGGCAACTGAAATATGTACTCCAGAGACAGAGAAAATAGCGTTGTTCATGTTCCAGCGGCAGTCAAAAACATTTGTAAAATAACTAGAATATAGCAGTTTCCAGCGGAATGGAAGAGCGAGTAGGAATGTTGGAATACGCACACTTGCACAAAAAACCAATAACACTGATTATGAGATGACAGAATAAAGTTGTCCAATTTACAGGATGCTTAATATTAATTGGATAATAAATTTACTCTATTTCTCTCGGCAAAAATAAGTACTACAGTTGTTACTGAAGGAGTAAAAATCTTATAATATTTACATTGTTAAAATAATCTACTCAGAAATGGAATATTCGTTTTCTTTTAGTACAGTTGTATCATAAAAGAGTGTATGGCATACTCTGTGTGAAAATTGAGAAATACATTTGGAATATTGAGAGGCATTGCAACAGTAACTATTATCATAATGATATAAAAATTATTTGTTCACAAGAATAACCCCACTCATCTGAAAAAAAAGTCGTTGATAGCAATCACGAAATTGTCAGAAAGGACTTTTTCTATAATTTAAATTTAAGGTATCATCCCTTAAAAGTTTCCGATTTTTAGGGATCATACTTAATATCATACTTAAAAATCATACTTAATTGTTGCTAAAACAAAAAAAAAAAGTTATATATTTGCCCATAACTTGAACAAGCAATAGCCACAAATATAGCAAGCAATATATATATATATATTTATTTTATTATTATTATTATTTTTTGCATAAGATAGCCGGGGTTGATTTCTAACTTTGTTAGTTTTTACTTTTATGATTTTGGTTAAAGTTTTCTTATTAGCGGACATTTTCAATTTTGGAACCAGTTCTGAAAGTGAAAGCTTATATAAAAAAACTGGAATCATTTAAAAATAATCAATTAAAAATATTAAAATGCGAGCGAGAAATTTGAAAATAACCTTCCCATGGACTTAACATTAGCCTGCGCATTTTTTCGCATGACTAGCGTAGGCTGTTAAAACTCCGATTAGATACAACATCTCTACAATAAAAGTGTCCTCTTCATTTGGGCAACCCGTATATTTCCTGTTAAAGAATTAATAAATATTTTGGAAATTTCATGATAGAAGATTTTATCTTCTTTTTAACACTAAACATACCGGAAGTTTTATAAAAATATTTCACATCAGAATTTTTATTTAAAACCTTTTTTATTTAACTTACAATGTTAAATAAAATGTGTGATTTATATTTTATTTTTTTTTAATGAAAAAATGTCTGGTTTGAATCGATATATTTTCATTTGGTACTGGTCAAATGCCCGGTTGTTAGTATGTTTACTGTTAAAATCCTTTGAAACAATCCGAAATAAATCAGATCGAAGTAATAATCTCTTAAACGAATTTAAATACTTTTGCTTAAGTTGGAAATTCTCTCAGAGGATTACTCCGTAACATTTAAAGTAATTATTAGTATCTCTTTTTTTTCCCTCTGAAAATTGAAGAAATGTTCGTGATTCTACGACGGGTACAAATACCCTCATTTGATCAGATTTTTTCTATTATATTTAGAATTGAAATTTATTAAGTATTGGATAAATGGCCTCTATGCGCCTTAAATTTGTTCCAAATTGCATCAAACACCTGAAAGTATAAAATATTGCAATGATTAGTGACTATATCAAAATGTTATTGATTTATCTTTGATATCTGTGGTTTTTTGTGTGCAAATAGTACACTACTATGTGCAAAATACTGTGTGCAAATAATTGTCAAAAACACTTTTATTATTTTACAACCTGTAAGATCATTGTTTCCTTAATAGAAAAACAGCTTAATTTAAAATCTTAAAACATAACTTACTATGCTACGTAGGTGAATATTTTAATGGTCGTAATTAAATAATTTAATACAATTCGAAACTGGTTATCCTCAAGAGATATATTTTTTTAAATGACTTCTCTGCCTTCATCATCGTCTAAAGTGTGCACAAACAAATGGAACAACATTTAAAATTCTACGGATATTTCAAGGGAAACAGTAATTCATCTGTTTCAAGATAGAATATTTTATATTCTTTTGGAAAGGTTTTAGAACAATTAGCGAATAGATAAGATAGCAGTAATAAACTACTTAACGAATTCAAATTATTTTATTTCCGTTGGAAATTCTCAAAGGATTTAATCAGTAACATTTAAAAGGATTATTTGTGCCTCTTTTTTCCGTTTGAAAATCAGCGAAATGTTAGTAAAGCTACTATGAGAACAAATACGCTCGTTTAATAAGATTTCTTTTATTGTCATTACTAATGAGATAATTAAAAATGAGAGTCTGGGGAAAATTCTCTTTATGCTTAATGATTATTTCCCAGATGCATGAAAGTTCTGAAATCACATAATATTGCACTAATTGGTGGTCATGTCAAAAAATGTGACTTTTTTATTTTTCACTTCAGTGATTTATTTTAACAAAGGCCGACAATTACATGTTTTTTGAATGTTTAAACCTGAATATGCCTGGCTTATTTGATGATATTTTGATTATTATTTCCAATGAACGATTGTATGTTTACCTTGTTATCCTTTAACGTTTTCACTAGCAGAATGATTTCTGTTCAAGTGCGGATGCCTACTTAGTGGTTGCCACATAAGCGTACTAGTCAAGATGTCTGGTTTTGATTACAGATTCGGTCTTCAATATTCCTGGCTATTTAAATTCAGCTTCAAATTGCTGTAACCGTTTATTTAACTCTCGCGTGCAAAAGATGGTCACACCGCGCTAAATCCACCAGCCTGTATAAATCGTGAATTTCTTCAGTCTGTCAGAAATGTATGCAAAGAATGAAATCGCAAACTGGGAGAAATGCAATTTAATTCATTTGTAAAGCATCGTATAAATTGAAAAATTTCTTCACTTGTCAGAATTTATTTGAAATATTCTTAAGTAACCCTAATAACAACGAAATATTTTGAAATAAAAATGGCTATCTTGCCAATTTATTCTTAAAATTGGTATGACTACATATTGCAACTATTGGTGAAATACTGAAAAGAAATATTTCGGAATTTCATTTCTATTATATTCAATGCATAGCATATACAAAGTGTTCGGACACCACCGTACAAACATTGCAGAACAAGAATCCTTGCTGAGAGTAGATAAAAATGTCCAAAGATAAAATGTACAGGTTTCCAGATTGATGTGAAAGGAAAAAGTAAAACGTCACATCCGGAGCACCGAAAAAAAGCTTTATCGAATCTCATCAAATTGCAAAACGGATGAGAAAAAGTATTTAAAAAAAGTAAAATATTTTAAAAGATAAAAATTGTACCCTTAGGCTTGGGAAAGAGGGACCATTTAAAAAGAGATTGACGGTAAGCGTCAGTCCAATACGCAAATGAACAGCTGCCGTTCGGAACTCTTTAAAATAGCAGTAGATTTAAACTATCGATAATTTTCCCATCGCGATAATGTATCCCACTAGGGAGTACTGTGATATGTACGTTACTTATAGGGGTAATGGTAATGGAATGTTAGAGAATTTGTGACGTCATACGTCTTTTGCATTTTTCTCGAAAGCTATGCATTGTCAAGGTATGGTTCTTTGGACAACTTTTGTGTACTCTAAGACAGTATTCTCGTTCAGCGCAGTTTGTGCAGTGATATCCAGACTAACTGTATATACTGGGTGGTTATAATATAAGTATCTCTTTTTGGAACTGTCTGTAGCTTGAAAGAATGACCCGAAAAAAAACAAAATCAGTGCACTTACAATTCGAGAAGGGGGAAGAAGAATGAAACAATAAAATAAGTTTCAATAATCGCCAACACGTGGCGCTACGGGGCCTTGTTTCTATTGTGTACCGTGGAGGTGTTGAAAACCTCAATGACTTAAAGATCGCATATCGCAACATGTGCGAAACATCACTCCTGATGCGTTTCATTCCGTACTTGGGCACGTCGTGCCATGCCTAGATTGTGTCCTCCAGCACAATAGCCATGCGGAACCTGAACATGATCGGCACCACCATGCGAAGGCGTAACCACATTCACTGTGACATTTTCTAATGAATTAGGTATGTCATCCGGTTTTACGCCTTAATTATTTGTTCTTTGTGTTACACATTACATTTCACACTCAAAAGCGCCATCTGATTATTGCAACTATTTTTATTGTTCCATTCTTTTCCCCCTTCTCGAATAGTAAGTGTACCGATTTTGGTTTCATTCGGGTTATTCCTTCAAGCTACAGACAACTCCAAATAGAGATACTTATATTATAACCACCCGGTATATGTAATTATGACTGTTAATTGCACATATTTCCCCGTAAAGCAAATATTAAACTGATATTGATATTTTATTGGAAGTGTTTCAGTAAACCATATTGACGCAACTTTGGACCGAATAACATAACAATTGTAATAAAACTCTTAAATACGAACTCATTGTGATTTTCTCGTTTGGGGGTACATTATAGAAGCCGATTATATACAGTCTTGGAAAAAAAGGATAATACCCTACTTACTCAGCCGCAAATTATCGTATAAAAATGTAACTGGCACCAGTTGATTAGTAAAAACATCTACTTATTAATACTTCTCTTAGTGTGTGCTTAGAGGTCGACTACATACAGAAATTGCAACAGAGTTTAAAATATTCAATACTAACACCTAATTTTGACATCATATTTGGATTATTCAGTACATTAGACCTTCGATACCTAACGTAAAGTCACCCGGTCAAGTAGTACAGGAATTATGTAGGTTTAAAGTTTAGAGCTCGTATTTGCTAAATTTATTTTTAATCCTTGCAAAACAGATTGCAATGCTGGTAGTTTTTTAAGCATATCTTACAAACGTCTGGGCAAAATGAGCTGTAATTTTGGATTCGTAAATTTGCAGTTTTAAAAAATCGCTTTCTTTTGAGAAGTTCATAATCAATTCATATTTTTATATTTTGAAAATATTTTTCGAAATAAATATGAATTGTAACCATGATATTTTTTAACAGAAATCAATTTCTAGAAGCTTCGAATATGTGAATCTCAAATTACAGCTCTTAACGCCAAGAAGTTTTTGAGTTATGCTTAAATAACTACCCTCATTGCAATCTTTTTAAAAACAATTAAAAAGGATTTTCACAATAGGAGTTCTAAATTTAAACTTTCATAATTCCTAAACTACTCGAAAGAATGAATTCCCCTTTGGCATCCGAAGTACAATGCACCGAAGAACCCAAATATG
This sequence comes from Maratus michaelseni, assembly GCA_963931845.1. Classification (NCBI taxonomy): domain Eukaryota; kingdom Metazoa; phylum Arthropoda; class Arachnida; order Araneae; family Salticidae; genus Maratus; species Maratus michaelseni. Next base: position 213,538,993 of record OZ007599.1, on the reverse strand, counting down.
TTGTCAAAATTATGTGTTAATATTGAAAATTTAAAAGTTTAATACAATTTCTATATGTGGCCTTTCGTCTAAGAAAAATTTTCCCAGAATATAATACAGTAGACATAATTGCGAATGGTCTGTTACCAGTCACATTTTTATACGATGATTCGTGCCATAATTAGTAAGGGCTGATTATTTTTAACACTTTCCAACCTAGTTGAAAAGTGTTTATGACTTCGGTTTGTCTGGCCGTCTGCCGTCTGGCCGTCTGCCGTCTGGCCGTCTGGCCGTCTGGCCGTGCTCTAACTCCCGCAAATATGCTCGGATTGCTCTGCAACTTTTATATGTTATAGTCGTTATCTATAGCATGTTCCCTATTTCAACGGAAGTGTGTAGCACTTATACTTTTTTTACAGGGACACTCAAAAGAATTCCATTACATTGCGGTCTATGGGGAAAAATCACTTGAGGTTTATTTAAATAATGTTTCACTATTTTAAACGCATTGAAATTTATATATATCACTAAGGTGCATTAGAAAAAGCTTAATATGGAATAGTGTGTGCATAGCACTTATAGTTACTTTACAGGGACAGTCAAAAGAATTCCGTTACATTACGTCTATGGAGAAAAATCGTCTGCGGTTTATTTAAATAATGTTTCCCTATTTTAAACGCATTGAAATTTATATAAGGTGCATTACAAGAGGCTTACTACAGAATATTGTGTGTATAGCAGTCATCGTTCATTTACAGGGACACACAAAAGAATTCTCTACTGTCTGTTAACAATAATTCCTGGAAGTGCGTTTTAAGTTACTGAACGCGATTTTCATTTTAACTCGCTTTTGGTCTATTACGTGGTGTGTATAAATTCTGTAGATCCTATACAGGGAAGCACAAAAGTTCGCGAACACATTTCCGTATTATTTAACTCCAGACGGAGAATTTTAAACTGTGCTACGCGTTTCCTAACTGAACTAAAATTTAGCATCCTAAGTAGTATATATACAAATCTATAGATCCTATACAGGGCTGATGAAAAGTATTCGGATTACTTAGATGTTATCTTTTAGCTTATTAAACGGTATGATTTGTAAAATTATTTTGGAAGCGTTGGAAAGTGTTACATAATCTATGCTTGACGCATGATTTTTCGTTCTTGTTTTTTTTCATAACTGTTCACTTCCACATGATCTGTAAGAACTAAAAATCGAACGTTTCCTGAAGTAATGCCAGTAACGAAAGACACTTTTCTTTTTTAAGTACAGGGTGTCCCAAAAGTCTCCGCAGAAATTCAAAAATTTATTACAAAAAAAATAATAGGCCTACAGCAAAAATATCTACAACAGTGCGTAGAGTAACTTAAAAAGTTTATTTTCTACTGCCTTAGTAAACTTCAACTGCGAACCTTTCGTAGCACGAAGAATATCAAGACGGTATTCCAATTCAATCCACAAACGTTTTTCATGCTAACATCAACAGTAGCTACAGCTGTTTGGATCTTTTGTTTCAATTCCATGAGACTATTAACTTTTGTTCACATTTCATCAAACAGTTGTAACTACTGTTGATGTTAGCATGCTGAAACGCACGTGGATGGAATTGGAATATCGACTTAATATTCTTCGTGCAACGAAAGGATCTCATGTACAAGTATACTAAGGTAGTAGAAAAAATCTTTTTAAGTTACTCTATGTACTGTTGTAATTATTTTTGCTCCAGGTCTATTATTTTTTTTTATTTGCAATAAATTTTTGAAGTTGTACGGAGACTTTTGGGACACCCTATACATCTGTTTGTTTGAAATACGTATATACTTTTTAATCAGGCTGGATTTGTACGAATATGCTTATTATAAGTGGTTGACTGTTAATTTTAACTTGAAGAAATTCGTATATTGCATATAATTCTAGAAAACATTATACTATAAAAGGATTTGTCAATGTAATAGTATTCTTCTCCTTTTTCACAGTATCTGAAATGGCAGTGGTAATATCTGAAAAAAAAAACATAGTTATATGAGTATGCTTGTTCTGAATTTATGTGTTTGTTTGGTGCCTATATTTTTTCTTTGCGGAGTTTAACAAGAACACTGTTTTTCCCGAGATAAAGATATTGGAATATTTGTGTTGAGGAAATATATGTATATTTTAAGAAAATAGTTCAAATTTTTTCCGTAAGCTGATTGCACTAAAACACTCTGTATAATGATGATTTAAAGTTCATATAAAAGTGAAAGGGATTGAAAAAATTGGAAATTGTATATATGCTATCCAGTGAATTAGTATATTTTTTACAGGTATAAACAACAAGTTATTGCTGTCATTATTCTTTTTATGAAAACAATTATCACTCAAACTGCTTCTACTTACTTCTCACATATAATACAAACAATTATGACTATAAATAAATGAAATAATAATTGTTATATTATTTGAAACTTCTAATTTATAATTTTTACACGTTTTACCTTTCTCTATCAAGCTATTTATTTTACAAGAGTTAACTGTGAAATCAACAAAATTGCATATCCAATGCAATTTTGAATCTTTTTGTCCAAAACCTCATCATCTTTGCACAAGATAAAACCTAGAATCCTAAAAGAAAGTTTTTAATTGAATACTAAAAGAAAGTTTTTGTCGTAAAATCCTAAAAGAAAGTTTTTAATTGAATACTGTTTGAAAAAACTTACTCAAATTTAAAACCTCAACCTATTAATTTTTAAGTACAATTATATCATAAACAAATGCATGACATGCTCTGTCCTATATTATTAAAAGTTACCATATCGATGAATATGCAAGGAGTTATAAATTACTGTTCAATTTTGAGAGGGCTACATAAAAAAGTCACAAAGTTTTGGGAGGGTCGTAAGGAAATGATAGGATTTTTTGTCTAGATTAAAAATCTAACTCAAAGCCTTGGTAATCAAAGGCATCCAAAAATATCAATTTCCGATATTAAAAACAACATAGCCTGTCATATGCCCAACCTTCTGACACATGTACAAGAATGAACGATTGAAAAAATGGTTCATTGTTGCAATTAACAGCAGCAATGAACAGCAATGAACCATCGACGCATGTGCAGCAATGAACCTAATGTTACAATTTTAGATGGTAGCAGCCAAGGGTTTGTCATCATACTGAAAGTGTTTTGTCTTTATCAGACGATTAAATTGTGTAGTTCATGTTATAAATTTTTGATATTATATTTGATAATATTTTTTGTTAATAGATTTTTCTTCTTGTTTTCCTCTAAAAAATACTTCCCATCATCTCCTAACAGCGATCTCCATATTTAAAGACTTTCCAATCAATAGGTTTTGGTGTAGACGTCTCGAAAATGTGTAGTTGAATTTGGGACACCTTGTGAATATAATTTTGTACTATTCTATTTTACATATAAGTTTCAAGTGAAATAATATAATAAATGTGTGTGCATACATAGAATACGAGAATATTTTAACTAAATATTTTGAAAAATTAAAATTTTCTCCAAACTTAATGATGTATATCTCATAGTGGACATGTATAAACTGTATCTGATTTTTCTAATTTTTGAGGAACTGTTTACAAGTCAAGAGGTGACGGTTTCGAATTCTTTGTTGGACTTGGATGTTGTTAGTTTGACGGATTCCAATTTAACCCCATGAAGGGCGGTAGTATATTATATATACCACTTAATTTTAATTCGAAAGTGCCAAATGGTGCCAAGAAATTTTTAATAAAATTTTGCTTTTATAAGATATGTGAAGAAAATGATTTATTTATTTAAAAAAAAAAAATCATTAACTCTGATGACATCCAACCATTTCAACATTTTAGTAACAGAATTACTCTGCCCCTGAAAGGTTTAAAAATAGACTGCACAAATTATTCTTTCAGAAGTCATTTCAAAACTCATATTTAGGGTTAGACACTACTTATTATTAAATATTGATTATTCGCCCTATTTGATCGTAGAATTCAGAGATTGCATAACGCGAATATTTCTGTAAAAATATAGTGGTAGCATTAAACTGAAGAAATAAAAAAATTAAATGTCAAATTTTAATTGATTCATATATGCATCGCTTCCCCGTGCAGTATTAAACAGAGGTCTTATCATGCGCTTAAACTTTGTGCGCAAAAGATGACCACAGCTCCCCAATGAATCGTGTGTCATTACAAAAATATAACAATATATATTTGTTCAACTAAGGGGGCGCGGCCCCCCTGCTCGCTACGCTCTCCAAACCCCCACGTAATTGCTTCGCGATTCCGTTCAGTATCGCGCAGCAATCCCTATTTTCTAGAAGGAAAGAAAAGAAAAAGAAGCCAGGAAGATCTACGCAGATTTTCATTGGTCCATTTCCAAACCGTTTGGCACATTTTCAAATCGTTACTTTTTTTTTAATATAGAGGGATTATTCTTTCTGTATACTAGTTTGAATACCAATATTTCCGAATAATTATCTTTCCCTCCATTAATCGCAAAGTTTTTTTTTTTTTTTCTTTCCCTCCATTAATCGCAAAGTTTTTTTTTTTTTTTTTTTACGAATGCTACGATAAGGCGAGGATAACTAACAAAGAGAGGATAACTATTATGAAATACTCTTTTTCCTCACAAATTCTGCAAACTGTTTTTCCTCACAAATGTAGGGATCGATTAATCCGCGTGAATACCTTTGCAGTTTTTTTTTGGTATAATGGGAAAAATAAGTATGATCGCATTTCAAATTTGAGATTTAAATACTCGGAGCTATTATAAGCCGAGAAAATGGTAAAAAATATGCGTTATTTATGTATTGCTAAGTGCATTTTCAAAAGTGAAGTCCTCCTCATCTTGTTTGCATTAAGTATACATTGCAAAAAAAAAATATTTCCTAATCTACGAAAATATACAATAGCTTCTTCCGAGTTACCAATGATTCCGAAAAGTGTTCTTTATCTTTAGGAACATCAGAAACCAATATATTTTTGAGATTTAAAGAAGCATTTATAAAAGCAAAAGCTTTTTCGCTGCTACAAATTTTGGAAAATGTTTCCGAGTCGTTTTTAGTGTACCAATCAGTTTTCTCAAGCCGGAATATCGGTTTTTAAGTTACTATCAATTCTCAATTGAACTTTTTCAGCTGCATAATTGCCTTTATACATGCAAATTAATAAAATAATATTAATTTTAATGTTAATACTGTTGTTTTGTCATGTTTGTATGTTAGACATATTTGTCTGTTAGGCTTGTGTTTTGAACATGAAACTGTTTACTTGCGAATTGATTGCATCCGAAAAACCTATATTCCAGGTTAAGGAAACTTATTAATACATTATAAAAACTACTAGGAAACATTTCCGGAAATCAGTGGCGGCAAAAGATACTTTGTATTTATAATTACCTTAATAAATATTAATTTCCGAAAATAAAATATAAAGATTTTAAATAAAAATTCTAAAGATAAAAAACACTTTTCGGAATCGCGGGTAGGTCAGAGAAGGTTGTATTATTGTATACTTTTTTTCGTGATTGTATTATATTTTCTTAGATTCAGAAACATTTTTATTTTTTAACAGTGTACATAATTGTAAAGATAAACGTAATAATTTATTTTGCTAATGTGTTTTAAAATGCCATTTAAATCTATTATTTGTAGACTATTTGTCATAGTTTTTGCCAAAGTGTTAAAGGGAAATATGTGTGTTACTAAGTGTAACAAAGTGTTAATTTAAATGCATTTCTATCTAATAAATATCAAATTTACGGGACAATGGTGAGGAAAATAAGGGGAAAATTATGAGCAGCGAGGAACTTGGTTTCAAAGCTAAAACAGAAAGTTTTTCTGTTTTTTTTTCATGAGAAAACAAGTCACATAAATAAATCATGATAAAAAATATATTGTTTAAACTTTCCAAAGTCGTAAATTCAAAATTGTGATAATGTCTGCATTTTAATTTCACATATTTTGATCGAAGGGAAACATCTAATACAATCTTTACGTTTTCTTCAACATTTTCTTTAAAAAAATTTTAAAAACATCCTAATTTACTTCGTCTCAATTTGTCTTTATATTACTTTAATGTGGCATTAAAACCAAACTTGTATTTGTTTATTTATTCCTTTTAATCTCTTTCTGTTTGTCTATCTACCTAAGTGATATCTATTTGCCTATTTTTCTGACCAAATCTAGTCCATTACGCTTTTTCTCTTTTTATAAATATAATAAGTTTGTTGATTCAGTTGTTAAATGAACACAAGCTATCAAATATTCTCATATCGCAAATTTTTCACTTCACGGTTTTAAATTGCTTATTTAAAATTTTATTTATTTTTAAAAATCTGTAGGCATACGTACTTAATTATATAAAAATAATTATTTAATGCATAATTAGATACAGCACTGAATCAAAAAACTGTTCCAAAAAATGCATATTAATTGAAGATATTTTCATTATTTTGAAAAAAAGTCATTTTTAAGCTATTTAGTCATTTTTATAAAAGGTTATATTTAGTAATTTTTATTAAGGGGAGTAAATGATAATTCGATTTCACGCCTTAGTAAAAAATTATACAAAGCAAGCTACGATTAATTGCCTCAACCTTAAACAATATTTAAAAAAAAAAAAAAACCTTTTCGATAAAGAAAATAAATTTTTCTATTTTAAAAATAATTTCAAATATTCTATTTTATAATTAACTTCATATTAGATATTTTAAAAAAAAGGTTATTTTTATTCATTAAAAAAAAAAACTCCTTCCTTTGACTTTGGAATTTAAAATATTTTAAGTAATATCTGATTGAAATATTTCTGAAAATAAATTTGAAATATTTATCATGGGAATGAATGAAATAGTAACTTGCGTGTGAGAAATTCATTTTAAAGGACTTTTTTTTAAGATTTTTTTTAAGTGTATTTCTTTAAAGCTTTGCTCTTATTAGATATTTTCATTAATTACATTTTAAAGAATTAACTTTTTTAAAATTTCAGTTTATTTAATTAAGCAAAACTTATTAACGAGCAGATGTTACTTTTTAGTGTCTTATTAAAAGGATGAGATTTCTCAATCATTTTTTCGGGGTCTTAATTTTTATGTAATAACGTGAGTGAAGAAATAATCAATTATTTAACCTGAAAATATTCTTATGCGAGTCGTAATGATAATTTTAAGTGTCAGTTATGTTAGCTTGGATTAGTTTATGCTCAAGTTTTAATGTAGGGTGAATCGGTGCTAATATGAGACACCCAGAAATTTGTGGATGAAGTGAGACACAGAAAATAAGTACCAATTTTTATAGTAATAAAATTAACTTTGTGATTATTTTGCGAGCAATACATCACTTTAATTATATTCCTTACAAATACACTCAAAATTTAAAAAGAAGAAAAAATCCCCAAAAATCTTCATTATATAATCTTTTTGAAAGTATTCACCTGAATGGTGTCGATTAGATGAGTGAGAGAGAGTGCAAACATTAGCTTGACGATAATTGTAGGTTCGCCAATTCCAAGATAATGGCAGGCTCTCCAAGCTTGGAAAACATCGTCTTGACCAATCAAATTTTACTGCCTGTATGTCGCCATTCTTATTTATAAAAGCACTCTAGGTGAAAGAGGAAGACAGGCTCTTGACGAATTTCACTGATAGTTCACGCAACAGCTTCAAAAGGGATAATATTAAAATTTAGACTCCGTGAGAAGCAAATAAACTAGATAAGCATATCTATCACCGGGGAAATTCTTCCAAATGTGAAAAGCTCCTGAAAAACTCAAATGATCTCTTGAATTACACATGCTGCTGAAAAACTAAAACGTTGTTGTCAGCACAGCAATAATTGTATAAAGCAGATATTTTATATATGATTTTTCACGCAATTTTCGTGTTTTTTACTCTTGAATTCATATAGAAATAAAGTTTTATGTCAAAGTGGTCTTATTATATCGTCTAAGGCAACCGCCAGTTCATAGAAAGGAACGTGGGAATCATGTGAAAAATCAGGATACAGTCCCTGTCTTACTCTGCTTTAACTAACCGTTTCTGCACGTACAACCATAATTTTAATTTTATGCAGCAGCATTTTAGCTTCATTATACATGATATACATATTCGGAAAGTTTTTTATATTTTGAAGGGTTTCCAGATTTTAATAGTGATTTGTCTGGTAAATCGTATTTTTTAAATATTTCTATCTTTTAATCTCCGCTACTTTCACATTTGTCTTCATGTTTTAGCACCGAAGTATTCCGCAAATCCTCACTATATTATTTGTTTTCGATTATGCGCTATCGTCATTCACTTTGTTGCTCGGTATTTTGTTACAATTTAAATATTGACACTGCCTCATTATCTTATTTTTTAATATAAATTTAAAGAAAATATTTCAATCGAATTGCTATTTTCGTTTCATTCTGTGACAATTTAGAGATTTTATTGTATGGGTATGGAAATGCCCTTTATTTCTTTTTTTGTGAATTCTAGATGTCTTACACTTATTGAAACCTCGAAACAGTAGTCTGCTATTATTTACCTGATTATTTGTATTTTGCTTTGTGTTTATCATTCACTTCAGATATTTTATCGCAAATTCTATGTTTATTTAACATAGGTGTTTTGCATTAATCAAATGGTACATAAACTTAGGGTTACTTGGACGCAGAAGTGAGCTACTTGAACCGAAATAAGAAATATTTTAAATTAGTCCTGGGTACACATTTTTATTAGTTAGTTGTGTTACCTGTAGTATATTGGTGAACCACGCCAATACTCCCAAATAGGTAAATTCAGAACACCAAAGTACAAGTAACACCCCAGGGCCCAAGAAACCACAATTTAAGGTGCTTTTTATTACAATTATATATTCACAGCCTCATTAATAACATGAAAAAAGAAGGTCACATCTAGTATTTGTAATTTTTTCTTGAAACATTTTGCACTTTTTGTCATATTTGTATACTGAGAGTATCTCATAATCAAAATTTAGTTTTGTGTTTATAATAAATATTTTCACTGTCTAATGAATTTCTACACTGAAGTTTGTTTATAATTACCTAGTACAAGGATGGAAATCGCTCAATTGTTCTCTAACAAACATAAAAATTTCGTTACGATATATCAGAACGATTAAATTGAAACCAAACTCAAAAAGAAAACTGTTAATCAAGGCAATAGTCTTTATTTAGGTTAAAATTACTATTATTGTTATTTATTATTACTATTAACTTAAAAGATAATTTAAACTGTAACACACAAACATTCGAGAAATAAAATTACAGCAGGATCGTCATCGTTTCCTTTTCTTTATTCGCAGTATTTAGCACGCAACGTTCATTTGTTATGCGTTGAATTGATGAAGCCACAAAATCAAGCAGAAATGTAACATGTATTTTATTTACGGTTCATTGACAAAGTTGATTATAGAATTTGCCATTGCATTAGGTAAATATTCTAATACAGTTTGTTAAATTATGTACGCAAATAACGTATATTTAAGTCATATAGATGATGTACAGTAAGATAAAATAATGTATGTTGCATATAATATTGATTGCAATTGAGTCGTCTTTTATAAATATACAAATTTTACCACTTATTAATTTTTTCTACAAAAGGGAGGACACATACTTTAATTGAGTCTATATATACAGCAGTGGAGGATACAGATTCTAGAAGAAACATCTGTTTTTAATTTTGTTTGGAAAAACACATACGAAATTAACGAAAAAAGACACCAATTATTTGCTCAAAAGAACACAAAGTAATTTTTGCTTAGTTTGAAATTCACGAACTCAGCAAAACACAGTGATCAAACAAACAATTGTAATCTTAAAATAGATGAGGCCGACAAGGTTTCGGAGTGGTTTTGTGCCAAAACTTATGATTAATTCCTCCGTATAATAAAAATGACAATTAGTTTGATTATGTAAGTAAATCGCATCGAAATCCTATAAATGTTAAAAACTTTATTTCTGAAATGCAATGTGTGCTTATTGATTTTTAGATATACAAGGTGTTGCTTAATTAATGAAATAAACTTTAAGAGGCGATAATGTGTGTATAAACATACAATTTTTGTATGGGAAACCAGGGTGAAATCCACATATTCAGTCTACATCTATGTATCGTTACAGGTATTGTAACGATATTTTCAAAAACATTACTTTGCTTTCTGTAAAATATGATGACATCACGAGAAGGTTTTGAAGCGGCTTCTATTACTGTCCATACAACAATGAGATACACGCTTCATAATTCGGAATGTAGCTGACAATACACATCATGTCACTACATAAATTACAATGCTGATCCCGCATTTTGTATAATTTCAAAGCATTTCAAGCATTAATTAATAGGCATTAAGAAATTAATCGGATGAAAAATTCTCTAAAATATGGTAATTTGTTTAAGTTGTGAACAAAAATTCGCGTTCAACTTGAAGCGGAACATCCTGTATTAGTGACAGAAGAAGTGGATTGTGATCCTGGTTTCTTATAAAACAAAATGTTTGTATAGATGCGTAGTATCACTCCCGGTAACGTTGCTGTATTTGTTTATAGAAACCCTGTATAACTAAAGTTCTATCCGACTTTACTTAATATTAATTCATTACAGAAATTTAAATTTAATTTTAAAATGTATTTTTTGTACTCATTCACAAAATTTTCTTAAGGTTGTATACATAAAAACGATAATAAAATTTGAAATTAATTATATGCCACAGGTATGTAATTGCATCTAGTTAAATGTTTTCAAAAATGGATCTCCTTGTACAATATGTTAAGAATATGTGTTTAAAATTAAAAATCTTTTCAACTTTTTATTGAGATATATAAAATAATTTTGTCAAGTGAATTTTTATAAGAAATTTTAAGGGGAATCGGTACTAAAAATATTTTTTCTGTAAATAACACCTATATTAAAGTTTTTGGATCACGTTTAAATAAAGAAAAATCATTACAGATAATAAAAGGCCTTAAATTGTTAATAAATTAATATTTTTTTTAATGTAAATATTTAAAAATTACTTCTTTTCCAATTTTGGTATTTCAAATTAGACTTTTGTATCTTATACTTAGGGTACTTTATTTTACAAACTAATGATGCTAAATATGAGAACATAAAAAATAAACAAATTGTATTTTTCTTTGCGTTCTTTCTTGTATTATAATAATTCCGAATATTTACACAAGTCTCATATTTAAAACGCGCACGTGCTTATTTTTTTTAGTATACTAAAAGAAATGTAAGTAAAACACAACACATGTTGGCACACACGGTCAGCTGGTTTGGGGAATTACGAGACCTTTCTCCTAAGACGTCAAAGGAGGGTCGGATCTCTGTTTAAAATGGAAATCGCCTTGAACATCCAAGACATTCGACTCCATCATAACTTGATTTGCAGCCCGCACATTAACTATTACACATTTCTGGCTCAACGACGATTTTTCCACCGTGAGATATAAGTTTCTTAAATTTGATAAATTAATCAACTTTTATTCTTTTAAACCGTTCAGACAATTTTTTTTTCAGAATTGTGCATGCTTACGTATTTCAAATATTTAATAACTTTTCTTAAAATCTATAATGTGTAAAATGCAATAATACGGGATTATGTTTATATTCATGGAAAGATTATTCATAAGTGCGTTTGATTGAGCATGTCTTGCTATTTGAGTATATCATGCACTAACTTGTGATACAGTTGTACTTAAAAATTCAAGTAGGCTCAAGTTTTAATTTTCCAGTAGATTTTTTTTAAAACAGCGTAAGGTGCTAAAAAAGCTAACACCTTTTTCTCATTCTTTTGAGTAACTCTTGTAATAAGTCTCGATTCTACAATCTAAATTATTTGTCTAAAATTATGGGTTACTCGTACTAGCAGCAATGTGACTAGTGTAGGTACCACATTTCAGATAAACAGTGCATATACTGTGAATTATTCTAACGCACATGTACCGTAAAAGCAAGTTTTTATCTATACTTATAAAAGAAAATGTCCTGACTGATAATGAACGCCGACTGATTCATAATGAACGCCGAGCCTCAGCTGTTGCTCTTAGGACAATGGAATTTAGAAGACATTTTCTTTACAAAATATAGGCACCCACTAAGAAAGGATTTTTTAAAACTCACCCCTAAGGGCGTTAACCCTTTCCGGCGCGGAATAAATCTGTTTGTAAAATAATAAAATAATGGACTGACACCAGATTTTACAAACGATTTCCTTAGAGAAGAATAACTTGCTGGTTTTCCCTTACTATATAAAAGAAAAATTTTAATTAAATATTCTTGGTGCCGTTTGTCAGTTTTAGAATTAAAATTAGGTGTCCTTTTAAGTGACCACCGCCCGCTAAAGGATTAACTGGGGGGTCGATAGTTTTAGGTCATTTAGCTATATCTCAAGATCTGTTTTAAGTAGAAGTGTGAAATTGAACATAACAAATCTACTAAGAAAATTGTTAAACATTTATTTCAACGATTTTACAAATACAACTACCAAGGGGGTTAAATTTCGTGTCGGACGTTTTAGGTCACTTCGCCATATCTCAGCAGCAGTGTAAAATCGGAACGTAAAATAAATATTAACAAATCTACTAAAAAAACAGTTAAACACATATTTTAGCGATTTTAGAAAAGTAGCTACCAAGGGAGTTAAATGAGGGGTCGGACGTTTTTGGTCATTCGCTATATCTCAGAAGCAGTTGTAGGTAGGAACACAAAATTCAGCATAATAAATCTAATAAAAAATAGTTAATCACGTATTTCAGCGATTTTATAGCTATTTTAGCGCTTTTCTTACCAACATCAATTATGAACCAGATTATGAAAGATTAGACAAATAAGACAATTATTGCTGTTTTTTATTAGATATATTGCATAAGACATTTTTCCAAGAAAAATGTTTTCTAATTTCATATTTTATAAATTGTTTTGTGCTTTTCGTCTTTTAGCGATCGGATTTCAATCTTTATACAAAATAAAAAGAACATTTCATCCTCTTCTCAAAAAACATTTTATGTAAGTAAATAGATACGATTTAAGTACTGATTGTCATATTTATGGTCACGGGTATACACAAAGCTTCGTTATAGTGATTGGCGTATAATCAGTTTATAGGCTTGAAAACCATAGTGATCTGTTAAAATGATTGACATTTTAAAAGAGCACATTTATGCGGTACATTTGTGCACGCAAAATTCACCAGGCCCATTATAGTAAGCACTTTATTAAAGATATATGGCTGAGAAGCACACAGGGTCACGTGATTTCGATGACCGTATTAACAATTTATGGGCACGAAACCCTCAGAGTCCATGTGCAATGATCGCCATATATTTTTGGTTATCCCATTTTTGTTTATTTTATCCGGAAGCTCTTCCTTCCCTCTAGATAAGCACAGGCAGGACCGAGCAGCTCTTTGTGAGGGATTTCAAGAATAAATTTTATTATTTATGTCATAAGATCTTTATTTACATGCTTTTTGATATTTTTATTAGTTATTTTCGTATAATCTAAAATAAAGTATTGTATTTATATTTTTATGTTTGTATGTAAAATGGATTTTGTGGCCCTCAGGTGAGGCCCGGGTTTTACGCTTCAAAAGGCATCTGCACCCCCCCCCCCCCTCAAAGCAACCATCTAGACGGGGGAAGACCGGCTAGTATTCTATATACCGTAATGGTATAGCAGGACGATATATGCGGTATATATACTACAAAACCGTTCCTAATCTGCATAAATACTGTATATTAAATACTTTGTATATACACTGGATGTTAAATAGATGGTATATGTACTATAGAAGCATTCGAAATCTGTGTATATACTGTATACCAAATATCACTGTATAATGACTATCGAAATGTAAGGACAGCGAAAACGTATCCCAGAAATGCCCTCAGGAATGCAATGCAAGTAGTTGCCTTCTTATGCATAAAGGCATGCCTCATGCCAAATAAGCATGAATCCAACGGAGCAGAAGAAATATATATTATTAAGCATTACTTTTATTTTAAACTTATGGGAGAGAATTTTTCTATTACTATTTTAGATAATAATTAGCAGTATATATGCCATATATTTACCAGCAAACAATTATTTTACAGTATAAGTGCTGTTTACAATTAAAGTGGCATATATGCTGTATATTTAAATTTAATGTACCGTAAAAATAAAGTACTCATACCGTAAAGAATGAAAACGGTACACATACAGTAAAATGTACCGTACATATACCGAAATTTTATAATTTTTCTATACGGTATGCAGCTTTTTTTATCGTTTCTTCATGTATTTCATTTCAACGTTTAAGGTTTTCTTTGCTATCAGCTTTATATTATAAAATATTCAAGCATTTTTTTGTTCGGTACTCTAAAGCAGACATGTCATCCTCTGCATTTAGTCTTTCTGGCTACACAATGCTTAAGTTACGATCATATTACATTGTTATGTATCAAGAAAAGTGTTAATTTTGGATTCTATCGCGCCTCAAAAGGACAAGGGTAGATATGCAGTATATTTTCGTCCACTGATTTCATTAAAGTTTAAATTTTCACCTGAAAAAAAAGTAAACATTTAATATACAACATACATGTCTTTAATCGTTTTAAGTTTACTCATTACCCTTTGAACTATTATTTTTTTTTTTTTTTTTGACAAACACTTTTCATGTTGCGTACTTCATATATACTGAAAATCCAATCCGTAATTTTATGAAATGCATCATAAGGATCGTCCACTTAAAAATCTAGTCAATCGAAAAGTTGAAGTTTTAGCATTTTGAAAAAACACAAATTAGGAAAAACTAATTTAAAGATTGAAATGCTGAATCATTTAAATGGAAATAAATACTGTAAAAAAAACTTTTTCGAATACTTTTTGTTACCGGACTTTTACGACACATGGTCAAAATATACTATAGATTTCTAAATTCATTTTAAACAAAAATTTGGAAAACTGATATTTTCTTCATTCTTAGAAAAATGAAAGGTACCGATATCCCTTAAGTCTGAAACGAAATAATAAGAACAGCCTTTTATAGTGAACGTGCTTGCCTCTTTCTTTGAACATTTCGACATTTTATGGAATTTATATTGCGTATTTCAGTTAAAAGGAGGCCATGAATGAAAATGAAATCTTTAAGGTAGTCCATTAGGGTCTATGTCTGTTTACATTCCGATAAAGTAGATTTATTTTTCCGAGTACAGATAGGCGGTTTATAAAATTTTGTCGAAAGGATTATAGGCTTGTTGAACGTGCCATTATTACCAATGTATTGTTAGTTTATTTAAAACTCGTCAAAGTGTACATTGCGAAATTCTGTAATGCTGGATTACATAGTTTGGAAAAACTCTGCAAACACGAACATGCATTTTGGGAGTACAACGCTAGTCTTATAAGTAAAGGTACTCAGTATGCAAGATAAAAAACAAAATAGGCAAAAAATGGCTAAAGATGCGCAGGAGTCACAATCTTCTGAATACTAGGCATACGCGCTGACATAAAAATGGTGACTGTTCTAAGTGGATTTGTTTCAGCGTTTGTACCGCCTCGGAATTTAAATATCAGTAATTTCTAAAAGTATTCATAGCCTTTTTTCTGAGATTAAATAAGGCATCTGAGATTAAATACTTTAAGGAAATACTGGTATTCAAATGCAAAGGGCCATACAAAAGCTAAAAAATCCCCCCCCTCAGATAGTCACTATTTTTTTGTCAGCGTCATGTACGCTAATGGCGCCCGGTGCATCTAAAATCCGTCGTGGGTGTAAAGTCCTCCAAATTCTCTGTGAATTACACATCTGGAGGTGCCTAGTCAAGTGAAGGTCCAGTCACCAGATCAAGGTTCTAAATTACGAGACCAACTCGAGTAGCGATGGCATGACGTATGGATGAGCGATGCAGCGAGGAAGTAGTAAATATCCCAGCATCTCACATCCGTCCGGCATGACTTTGCTACACTGCGCAGTGCTGAACCGTCTCATCCACAATGAATTAGCAACCGGCCAACTAAGAAAAAAACAATTAAAGCAACAAGACGCACTGAAGCCACGTCGGCCTATAGATTTAACAAACACATCTTCGCCAAGCAGAGTGCAGGCAAATCCTCGCCCCGTTGCTAGGTATCAACCCGTTAAGCTAGGCAAAAGCCTGGCAGGTAGGGGCCTGGTCAGCGGTCTAAAAAAAACCTAGTATTCAGAGAACTGTGCAAGAGTTGTAGGATGTATCGCACGTCACCACCGTCTTGAGGTATTTGGGTAATTGGCGACATTGTTCAACTAAAAATAAAAAGCTAAGTGTGAAATATGCATAAACATTTTAAAATGCAGCCACACGATAGTCGATTACGAAGCAATAGATGAAACTGGCGTTTATGATTTGTTAAAAGTTCTTTTGTATTAATACAAATGTAATTTAAAATTATTACATACTCTACAAAGTAAAAAAAAAATATTTTCTAAATAACTTCTTTTATTACTTGCCAAGGTGTATGCTACTTGAGAAAAATAATGTCATGTTGTATGGCCGATATGGGAAAAAAGCTCTTATATTCTCTTTTCTTGTGTTTCGAAACACACTGTATTAGAGCACCCCGAAAATAACTGGATTTAATGCCAGTAAAGCACAAAGAGCGCATAATTAAGAAAAGCGACCATCCATTAACTTTCCGACCGTCCGCTCTTTTTCTTACTTATTATTTAACTAATATAAATATATCAATAATTTTTATCTGTAAACACAATTTTTTTAATTAAAAAATTTGAAATACATTTTGAATAAAATAGCATATTTAGTATATTAACATCATCATAAAAATTTAGGAGCTTTATGTGTTTAAATTTTGTATATGGATACTTAACTTACTGTAATAGATTGGAAAGAATGTGTTATTTTAATCATATCAATATGAAAATATTTTATGTAAAGTTATTCAGCATCTTATTAATATACCGTAATTTTCGGCCTATAATCCGCGGATTAAACAATTCTGTTTCGACACAGAAATTTTATTTAATAATTGAAGTCAAATATTTACAGCGATCTAGTAAGTTATATTACATAAAATAAAATTCCTGGGTCGAAACAGAATTGTTTGATCCGCGGATTACAGACCGGAAATTACGATACGTTATTTTCACCCCTGTTATATTTTAGAAACTATTTTAAACATAAAAATTATGTGTACTGCACTGAAAGCTTGAAAAAATGTATAGCTTTTCATATTACAAGAAGGCAGAAAAATAAATTGGATTTTTCTCCTAATAATATAATCAATCTAAATATTTCTATTATATAATTTGAAATGAAGAATTTTGTACTCCAAAATTTAAATTTTTTTCTAGATGACTTATTCCATAAATAAAACTGTTTATAAAACAGTTTTTTTTTTCATAAATTGTAAGAATAAGAGATATTTAAATAATTGTCTAATAATGAGTATTTGTATGAAATAAAATATCAGTTAACAGTATTAGCATTATTATTCCTTAACATATCATATCACGTAATTTTACTGCAATATACAATTTAGGCGGTATTTAGTATCAAGTTAGTCTGTAAAATAAACAGCAGAGATAACTTATCCCTATAAAAGGCCATATTTTTTTGCCCGAGATATTTTTATTCAATCATTTGATAGAATACGTCAAATACAATGAATGGGATAATACTCATTTACTGTTAGGATTATTTCATAAAATAACTTAACTATCTTTCGTTAAAATATGTTTAATACAGAAAATCGAAAATGTTATAAAGTTTCTATACATATTTTAAATTCACTTTTATTACTAGTAATATGCAGCGAAATTCAAAGGTGACAGTATCTCACCTGTTTCATGGTTCACGATTTTTTCTTCTTATGAAAAGATGTTGAAATTATTAAGAAATAGATGAAATAGCAACAATAATCTGCTTAACAAAACCCAATTGCTTTATTTACATTGAAAATTCTCTCAAAAGACTCAAGCAGTAAGATATAAATTATTTATTCGTGTCTCTTTCTTTCCTCTAAAAATTGATGAAATATTATAGTGATTTTAGGATGAGAAAAAGTACTCTCTTTTCTATAATTTTTTTAGTTGTAATTAAAAATGAAATGGCATAAAAACTGAGGAAAATGCTCTCTATGCTTCAATTAATCCCAAGCGCATACAAGATAAGAAAGTAGACAATATTGCGCTGACTCATGGTCATGTTTAAGTATCGTGATGTTTATCTTTGGTTTCTGCGATTTATTTTAAGAGCATGAAAACCTGAGTGCAAACAATGGCCAAAAGTATTCGTTGGGTATTTTAAAACTTTATGGTGATAAATTATTGAATGAAATAACGGCTTACTTGAAAGTCTCAAAATATATAATGCCAAAGAAAACATTTTCACGGGTGTAATTAAATAATTTAAAGGGATTCTAAGCTAGGCATTTACAGATAAATCAGGATCAGCAAAGGAAACGAAAATCAAACTAATTCATGTCCCAATTCAATCCAATGAATAAACCAATTCATGATCATCTAATGTGTACAAAGGCAAATAAAACGCTGTTTATACAGATGGGGGAAAAATAAGAAGACCTGTGAAAATGTATGCGCATTTAACAATTGTAGTACAGGTGTTCCACCTATAATACGTCTGCCACCTAGTGTTCGTAAAATGGAAGCTATCAATACCTTAACAGCTCTCATTAGGTACTGAATGCATCGATCTTTATCTCTGAAAGTTTGCTGCAATGTCATACCTGATATACTTCAGAATTGGCATGGTTGTTGGTACACGTTTATCTGTAGTCTCTGTGACGGCAACAGTAAAACTTTTGAGATGTGCAAGAAGCACTGTATCACCAATTACGATAGAGTATACGAAATACAGTAAGATAGCGTCTTCAAATCAGAACAGTGGACGAAAGGCAAAAATGACGAATAAGGATAGATGAGTAAGGAAGTGCATAGTGACCCTAAAACACAAGCAATCGCTATCCCAGATAGTTTCTAGAATTAACAATTATCTCCAGGCCTCCCCGTTTCAACTCTGCGTTGCCGAAATTTGGCAGATTGGCAATTTGTAAAAAATTGGTGAACCTATGCAAAAATTTCAAACGACACCACTGGTGCAGAGACGCCGAGGCTGGACCCCACAGACGTGACAACAAAAAACCTTGCATGATGAATCCGCATTCACCCTATTTCAGACTGCCGGCAGCGTTTATGTCTGAGGAACACACAGAGAAGCGTTTACTCTGCACTTATTCTTGCCGATTGTGAAGAATGGAGTTCGGTAGGTCACTGTTGGTATAGGGTGCGATATCTTGGCTCGTTTTTTGCCCATTTGTTATTCAACATGGAATCATCAGAGCCGACCACTATTGAAATACCGTTGGGGTTCATGTCCACCTTTTCAGTCCAGACAATATTTGCTGGAGAACAACCAATATTTCAAGACTATAAGGCCCTTATCCACACTACTAGGTGTTCCACACTGCTTGGACATGTTCAAAGATGGTTAAAAGAGCATGACAAAGACGTAAGACGACTCGTTTGGTACATTGAACACTGTTGAGTATGTGTGGGAATATTTCGAGTTCAAACAACGTGCTCGAATTCCGTCTCCAGTATTACTTTCGGGATTATAGACTGCTCTGCTGGATGAATCGCTTCATATTCCCTTAAATATTATTCATAATCTTTATTCGACCATTCCACAACTCATAAAATGTGTACTTCAGTCAAAGGGTGGTCCAACCCCTATTAATGAAGATTTTATCTTATTTCACAGGTAATAGTATTATTTTGTCTCCCATCTGTAGTCCTTCAGATATTTCAAGGAAAAATATATAAGGTAGGTGAGCTAAAGGTGGTTATAGTTAAGCTTTGAGGATTTTTTATAATTTTCTGGTTTTGTGTGTGTGGCTGAATTTTTGTTTGTAAAATTTTACACTTATCTCTAACATATGTCAAGTATACTTTTTTTTGTAAACTAACATTTAATTACTTTTATAATACAATTTCAAAACTGTAGCTTGTGGATCACCTTTGCCGCATAGTGTTCAAAGGTAGCCCATGTATTGAAATCACTTTTAAAATATGAAAAAATACTGGGCAAACTATTTTGCTTACTATTATGTTCTGATGATGCTTTCTTTCTTTTGATATCTTTCAAGATTTTCTTCTTAAGCTTCTTGACTTATGACACGAAAAGACCTTGAAGCATTTTTTTGTGCACTGTAGTTCCGGGATTTTCTTTTTTAAGAGTTATTGACTTCCTTTGAGTGATCTTTGGTGTTAACAATAAATGGTAATAAGTTTTTCAGATATTTATGTAGAAATTTTTAAAATCACCCTTACTACACTGATTTCCACATTTCTGTTCTTGAGCTGGCCCCATTGAGAACATGCGTATGGTCGCCATTTGCACTACGTAAAAGTATTAATCCGATACATTTCTTAGAATAGACGTAATTGGGGTTAAAGAAAAAGAAATAAGCGCTCAGAAAACGTATCGTAGCTCAAAGTTCTACGAATTTGAAAACGTGTAAATTAAAATATCTTCTTACCTGGAGATTAGTACGACTACTCCTCAAAAGAGAAATCACTGCATAAAATATCGAAGGATCAAGGTATCTCTTTAAATTCAGTCACATGCACTGCCGATACATGATTGACAATGCAGTAGCACCATTTTGTGATTAAAAATTAAATTACTTCTACTTTTGAGGAGTGGGTTACTTTAGGAACACTGGCCACCTCTGGCTCACCCACATTATCATCCGTTTCATGGTAGAAGATTGTATTGTATTTATAAACCGTTTTAAAAATAATTATGCAATAGATCAGATAACGGGAATAATACTTCTAATAAATTCAAACTGCTTTAATACAATTGAAGACTTAAGATATAAAAATTATAGTATTTATACGCGACAATTTCTTTTTCATCTGAACATTATCAAAATGCTAGTAAAGGACGACGAAAAAAACTCTGTAGTTTTACAAGACTTTTGCAGTAATTAAAACCGATATGGTATATAGACTCGGAAAATGCTCTTTAATTTTGTGAATTTTTTTCTAACAAACAGCGTAGAGTATTGTATAGATTGATAGACATGTCAAAATTTTATTGCTTTATTTTTAATAATAAATACGTGAATTTTCATTAACTAAGTGAGAAGCCAATAGAGTGAAAAATGTCCAAGTCGGGAACCGGACCGGACCCTTTGAATAACGCTCCAATGCCCTACCATTGAGATACGAGGACGATATAAGGATCCGGGTACCGTTCACGGCTTGGACATTTTTCACTCTGTTGGTAATACGCTTAATTATTCAATAAATTCGGGTGAATTTCACTGCTGAAAATTAATTGAAAAATTAATTAAAATTATACATTTCTTTTTAATTACTGTAATTTATTTTAACCCTGAAATAGACGCGCAAGGTATGGCAAACCCACACTGTAAAAATTTTCCGGAAGGTTCCGGAAAAAATGGTGGCATTAAGATACCACGGCTGTTTGCTGTTACGTTTCCCAACAAAGTAGTGAAACATTCCAATTTTCAATAATCAATATACTTTTTTTTCAGTGTCTTATTTAAGCAATTAAATTTTAAAGTTTCGTATTACAGATAAAATGAAAATTCAAGTAATGAACCATAAATGTTTTAAATTAGCTACTTACTTTATCAGTTGATATCCAAACAAAGGATGGCATTTGTTCAGATTGCATTTGTCTCTAAGTACCTAGACAGCTGTTTTTTATTCTTCTTTAGTTATTAAAATGGCTAATGGAACATAAAGCATGAAGCCCGCATACGCAGAATGTAGTTTATGGAAAAGCTGAAACCTCTCAACAATATTACACGAATTATTGCCGTTATTGACGTGGGAAATAAAGAAATTCGAAATTCCGGTAAAATATGCGAAATGTTTCAGGATAATTTCCTGAAACTTTCCGATTTTTTTTTTCAGTGAGGGTGCGTACTGTTTTTACATCTGTCACCACTATTTTTCGAAAAGTAATCTTCAAATTATTTTATCGCAGAATTTGTAACAACTGTGCTAATAACAAAGAATATTTTTTGGGTGTTTCTCAACCTGTAAGATTATTAAATGCTGAATTAAACATTTGCTTTATTTAAAATTACAAAATATAACATTATGCTGCTAGGAAAATGTTTTAATGGGCGTGATGAAATAATTTAATAGAACACAAAGTTAGTTATTCTTAAGTGAAATTATAAAGAATAGTGTATCATTATCATCGTTTAAATTGTGCAGAAGCTAATGAAATATTGTTTAAGATTGTACAGATATTTTAAAGCAAAGTGTATTTTATCTGATTCATAGTAGAAGATTTTTTTCTTTTCAAAACTGTTAGGCAGTACTTTAGATTGTATCATTAATCTGTTTATTTAATTCAACTTGCTTATTCCCATTAGACGTTCTCTCCCCAAATTTAACAAATACGAATTTAACTAGTTTCCTCCAAAAATGTGGGAATTATTAGGATGAGAACAAATGCTCTACTTTGTAAGATTTCTTTTGTTTTAACATTAGAACTACTATGTTTCTTGTATACCTAGAAGTACCAGGGTTCATAGCTGACCCATGGATTTTACTGATAATATTCTTGTTTTGTATAGAAGATGCAGACACATAATAAGGTTTGATGTTTAATACAAAGATTTTTAATAAATGATTAATAGAATTTAGCATCTAGAATATTACATAATATGAAATAAAATGATTAGATGCCATCAAAGAAAATTTAAATTACTAATTTCAGAATTTGACTAATTTCAAGGTTTTGAGAGCTCGTATGAAATATAAAATTTAAAAAAATCTTTCAAATAACATACATTTAACTATCAATTTGAAAATCATAATAATGTTCGACAGATTGATATTAAAGCGGAATAAAAATTAAATATATATTGCTCCATGGTTTTTTACTTACATTTTACGCACGGTATTTCTAGGTATACAGACCTGTAGATAAAATGTATTCGTTGGATTTCAAGTAAATTCATGTTAAGGCATTATACTGTATATTTAGGAAAAGTAAAGTAATTTAAAATTTTTATTCTGAAAAACAACAGTGATACGAGCGAAAAAAATCAGTCTTGAGTCATAGACGATCCGCTTGGGTATTTCTAGTGTTAATTAAAAGAGATGACATAAAAACAAAATAAATTCACTTTATGCTTCGTCCATTTTTTGCAAGTGCATCGAACACATAAAATTACATAATATTGGACTGATTTGTGACCATGTCAAAATGTTATTGCTTTATCTTTGATTTCTGTGATTTATTTTAAGATTAAGATCCTCTATGTGCAAAAATTGACCAGAAATATTATTTGGATGGATATAAACATGTAAGATAGATCACTCATTGTTGAATGAAAAAAAGACAGTTAATTTAAAATAACAAAATAATAATTTATTATGCTACGTATGAGAATATTTCAATGGACGTAATTAAAAAAGTTCAAAGAACACGAAGATAGTTATCCTCAAGAGATGGAAAAAATTGATTGATGCACACTTATCATCATCTAAAGTGTGCAGAAGCAAATGGAATGGTTAAAATTCTATGGATATTTCCATGGGAGCAGTAATTCATCTGTTTCATGAGTCAAGATTTTATCTTCTTTTTGAAAGGTTTCGAAACAATTATACAATAAATTCGACAGTAGTAATAATCCATTTAACGAATTCAATTTAATTTATTTGCATAGAAAAATCTCTCAAAGGAATCGTGCAGTAACATTTAAAGTAATTATTCATGCCTCTTTTTCTTTCTGAAATTTAACGGAATGTTAGTTAAGCTACGATGAGAAAAAAATACTCTCGATTTGAAAGATTTACTTTATTTTAATTAAAAATAAGATAAATAAAAATGAGAACTGTCATTAGAAATAAGACAGTGGCACTTTTTGCTTCATGAATATTCCTCAGATCTATCAAAGATATAAAATTATACAATATTATTCTTATTGATGATCATGTAGAAAAATGTGACTGTTTCATCTTGCATTCTAGGGACTTATTTTAACGAAACCCGTCAGGAGTTACCTGATTTTTGAATATTTAAAGCTGATTATTTTTGGATAATTTGATAATATAATTATTTTTTCAGTGGATGATAGAATTCCTCCCTTTTTATCCTTCATGTGTTATGTTAGCAGGACGATTTCTGGTTAAATGTGCATGTTTGCTTATTTAGTGGTTTGCACAATGGCTACTTGTCAAGATTGACCGGTATCAAATCGCGATTCGGGATTCAATATTTCTGGTGAGTTTAATTTTACTTCAGACTGAAGCTTCGGTCTATTTAAACTCTCTTGAGATAGATTTTTGAAACAAGCTAGATGCTACACTGGAATCTGTCAGGTTAGCGGCTAAATTAGTGTAGCGAACTGGGTTCGGAATAATGTCGAGATAAGGGCACGCACGTATACGTCAACAAGGTGTTTTTTGGGAAGAGTGTTCTTACATTTATCAAAGTATTTTTTTCAGCAAGAAATCGTAAAAAAAAGTGAAAAAACCGTGTCGTGAGAAGTCTGGTGAACATTATGCGCTATCTGATTCAACGATTAATTTATTAATGCTGTGATTTCGTATTGATCGTAAAATATTCTGACACGTTGGAACAAGTGTTCGTAAGACAAGAAAATCTGTCTAGAAGTTGAAGGATGGAAATATGAATATCTATTGTAGTTTCGAAGTAATAAAGAAGTTTTCGCAGTTTTTTTCTAATGTCTTCGAAATTTTTACATTTAGGAGGACCCCTGTATATATATATATATATATATATATATACATATAGACCATAATATGCAAACATTTTTAACAGAACCATAATTTCAACAACATATTTAAACATTAATTAACAAGTGAAAAATAGCAAAACATCAAAGACAAAAAATTAAAACAAATCAATCCAGAGCAAGATAACGAAGAAAGGCTATGGCCTCATCGGCAGTGGGCATAATATAAAAATAATAGCCATTCTTCCGAACGAAAATTATGCAGAATAGAACAGTGCAAAAAGTGGCAGTGGGTTTCGGCCGGAGTGTCGCAATGCATAAATCAAATGCAATCATTCGAAAGCAAACTGCAAATACTTCCCCGACTGTCCTTACGCCACATTAACCAGCATATCACAGTCACAATAAATAGCTGAATTAAAACAGATACATGTAAAATACAGTAGAAAATAAGCATCATTTGAACCCAAACCTTAACGACATAGCCACAAAACAAACTAAAATCCAATGTTCAACAATCCATCCAAATCCGTTCAAATTACAATGATGCCTACAATTGTGTAGCAACGGACATGGAACGGATTTAGATTGATTGTTGAGCATTCGATTTTGGTTTGTTTTGAGGCTATGCGGCTCAGGTTTGGGTACAAATGATACTTATTTTCAACTGTATTTTACATGTATCTGTTTCGATTCAGCTATTTATTGTGACTGTGATATACCGGTTAATGTGGCGTAGGTCCGGTGGCGGAGTGTTTGCTTTCAAATGATTGCATTTCATTTATGCATTGCGACACTCTGGCCGAAACCCAGTGCCACTTTTTGCACTGTTCTATCCTGCATAATTTTCGTTTCGAAGCATGGCTGTTATTTTTATATTATACCCACTACCGATGAGGTCACATACTTTTTAGTGTCATTATCTTGTTCTGGTTCGATTTGTTTAATTTTTTTCTTTAATGTTTTGTTGTTTTTCACTTGTTAATTAATGTCTAAATATGGTGTGGAATTCTGGTTCTGCTAAAAATACTTGCATATAATGGTGTATATATAATTTGTGTGGTTGTTAGAGGCTGTAGTGCTTATCGCATAGATGCTATTGTTTTCAAATTTTATTTTGGTATTTTGTTTTATATATATAGGTGTGTGTGTGTTGTGTTTTAAATACCAAAACTAAAAAAATGGTATGTATAAATGTTGACAATGACATAAATGTAACTACACCAATCATAAAAGAACAAAGTTTAAATGTTAACATTATAAAAAAAATAAAAATGTCTTAGAAGTCACCCAAATGTGTCACCAAGGCTTGTCAGTGGGTGTTAATGACAAAATTACTAAAATATCAATTTAATCAAATTAGTACTTAGTAAATATACTATTTTGCTAATTTTGTCTTCAATCTCTATAATGAGGAGTCGTGATGACAATTTATTTTTCTAACATATTTTTATTTATTTGTACTGTTAACATTAACTTTGTCCTGATATTATTAATATAGTGACGTATATATATATATATATATATATATATATATATATATATATATACGCCAATGTCATTTTCTCAGTTTTGATTCTTAAAACACTATATATTTATTGGTAATTTTGTTTTTGCAGCTTTTAGCGCATACGTTTTTGCCTTTATATAATCAATCATGCATTTACTATATATATAGTAGGGCTGGGCGATATATGAATAAAATCGATAAAACTGATATAAAATGCAAATCGTGATAAGGATATCAAAATGTCCTATATAACGATATATCACGAGAACTATAACTCCGATATTAATCGTGAATACCGGAACTTCGATTCTGAGAATTTAAACCGCAGTTCATCGTATACGGTATTCGTGGTAAACGATCATAGTCAAAACGGTTTTTGAAAAGGGAAAAGTATGAAATAACGGTGAGATAAATTTCGTAGATGTCTCTCTTCTGTTTTATTTGGTGGCTATCAATAATAAGTGATATATAGTTTTTATGGTATGCGAGGAATCCCCCAAATGCAACAGACACCGCGGAATTTATTACATTATCGTATTTAGATTTCTGCTATGTTAATGAAAATTTTCTTCCTTTGTTTTAGAACATGGTCAACAGTAATGGGTTACTCTTTTTAAATATTCAACCCTTTTTTTCCTTCGTCCCTATAAGGCACTTAAGGAAGAATGTTTTAATAATGGTTAATTTTAGAACATAGGCGAGTTCTTCATTAAAAATCTTACAGCTGCTTTCTCCGGAGGATAAATTTGGGGTCAAAATCATATCATGGCATCTATCAGGCTTTTTAAGTGACAAATTTGTGCGGAATTGTTAAAAAAACAGTCTCTTGTCAAACAAGGAGGGGTGGGACGATATCTCCGGATCTACCAGATTCTTAAGAATGAATATTTGCTGAGGGATAAATTTTAGAACACAGGCAGAGGTTAAGGGGTTGTTTTTAAGTAATACTATTCCTCACCCCTGGGGTGGTGTAAAATCATATTCCAGAATCTATGAAACCCTTTTGGCCGAATTTGTTTTTGATGGTGAGTTTTATTTAGCAATATTGCTTGTGATAATATTTCTATAGAAATACGGGTCAAAATATTCTTTTATTGATTCTGCAGACTTTATATTCAATATCGAAATGTATGCGCGATTTAAAATAAAATAGGATGCAATTGCTATCAGGTCTCAATAAAAATAAAGGGAAATGAAAATATAGAATATAGTGAGCACTTTCCGAAATTCCTGCGGATTAATATGACAATACACATTTCTCCTTTAACGGTAAAAAGAAATAAGCTCTTTAGTCCTTTAAAATGTGAAATAAGAAAATAACATTTTCTATCCTCTTCATTGATTTTCTAAAGTTTATCTGTAGAATCAATAAGTGTTATATCCTTTTTCTGCTTTATCCCGCAAGAATGAAAGAAAATGGACAAAATATTTTAGCCTTTGTTTCTTTGTATTTTTATTTGAACAAAGATTATATTTTCAGAGTAAAATGCGATCATGATGATTTGAAAATATGATAGTTGTAAAATGAAATGAGTTTTTCCAACTACCAATGAATATGTAGAAATTTACCTTAATCTTTTGCAGATGGAATTCAGATCCGGGTATAGTTTAAATTATTATTTTGTATATTTCGCCTTCTAATGCTTTAGTTTAATCACTACAAGTAATTTTTAAGGGGAAAAAATTGAATTCAAGGAATAGTATCTTACCTTATTGTACTGATATTTATTTATTACACGTCAGCTGCCATATATTGGTCAGAGTGGTTTGGCAGGATAGAGTGTTTTTTTACGACAATACATCGCCTCCTTAAAACTAGGCCTGAGCGCTGACACAAAAATGGCGACTGTTGCACGCGGATATTTTTTAAGCGCTTATACAGTCCCCTGAATTTACACACCAGTAATTTCTAAAAGTTTTTTTTTTCAGTTAATGGATCTCAGAAAAAAAAGGCGAAGAAAACTTTTAGAAATTATTGGTGTTAAAATTCGAAAAAAAAATTTCGTTTCTAAAATAGTGACAGTGTCGTCGCCCGCGGGCCACATGTTGAAGCCGCCTTTTTTAAAGGATTTCAACATAGTTTATGATATTACAAATATTTCTGTTATCATGTTTTGCCTTTAAACATAGCTGCCAACTTTTACGCTTTTTTGTTGCCACTAAAAATTAATAGAAAATTTTGCCTTCTGGAATAGCATGATTCCGGCGATTTAATAAGGTAAAATTTACTATAAAATTTTAGTGGTAGGGAAAAAGCGTAAACGTTGGCAGCTATGCTTTAAACAAAATTATAAAAAACTAAGTTTAGAAAAATGGCTAAAAATAAAATTATAATAGTTGCAATTTACTAACGCTGAAATCAACTAACATTTAAATGCTTGTAACTCAATCTTTGAGCAAGATAGAAACTAAACTGGTCTAGAAAGGTAAGAAACCAATATATAATTTAATGATAGATAAAAAATTGAAAATGAATTTTGACAAAAAACTTGTTTACCTTAAATATGAATGAGGAAAAAATTCAAATCATCATGAGTTAGAATTTTTTTTTTTCATTTTACTTAATTTAGTATGTTTTCGTTTGTAGTTTTGATAAATTTTTCAAGATTCTGCTTGCTGCGATAAGTTTTTCCTGAAATATTGTAACAAACGAAAATTATAAAGGGATAATTTCTTTTTTATTAGCGAGTTATCAAACTTAAGGTACCAATTTCCAAAAATCCAGATACGGTGAAAGTGTTCAGTATACGTGTTTACGAGCTTTGACATCCAATAAAGCTTAATGTGATGTATTATCAAAGTATAAATGGTCAAGTTAGGTAACAAATTAAGATTTATTCAGCCAGCTACTAAATCTCAGTACACAAATTAGTGTAAGACATTAGTAGATTTGTAGACTCAGATAACGCTTGTCCAATAATACATTTATCACATATTCAAATGAGTGGTATGTAAGATAATATGACAAATTTAAAATTCTAAAGCGTAGTTATTAAACTGCTTGTTTATTTAAAATGATATATAGTAAATAAATAATTCCAAATGCAAGTCACAACTCTCGTTCTGATTTTCGCAGTATATTGACATTTACACCAAATAATTGACATAACCACCCTATTTGCACAAACGTTCCTTGCTAGTTACTTATTATACTAGTGTTATAATGAAATTTTCTTCTTGAATGTATCCACATTTATTTTTATACAAATTTTATAAACCTAAATACGAACCCTTACAATTTTGTCTTTCATTCGATTTATCATACCGTACTTATTTTAAGTACGAATTTTTATTGTTCGATTTTGAAAAATGTGCTAAATATGCATTAAAAGGTGTTCCGAGACGGCGTCAATATTCAGAAACGCATTTTGAAGCTAAAGTGCAATTGAGGATGAAATTATTGAAATAATGATATAACAATTATTTGTTAAAGAGCGTAACGATGCTTCTTCGGAAATCAATAAATATGTCTCTGAATTGCTAGTATTATACATACATAAAATCGAAGAAATGTGTTTTTTTTTAAATGTTAATCTAAAATATGATCTATTAAAGTTGCCGATTTTACTTATTTGCTGATAACGTGACAAATAATCATCAGATCCGAACATATTTATTTGTCGGGGGTGGGGGGGGGGGTGACAGTGCCAATTTTAATGGTGACGAAATAAAATCTACTCCTATTCTATGAATTTTTAATAACAGTATTATTAAATATAAATTAATATTTCATAAATTGTTTAATTTAAAATATCATACGCATTATGTTTGACATTTTAAAAAGAATAGTACAAAACTATCAGTTATGAAATACATAATTATTATTTGACTTTCGTCTCAATGACAGCTATTTCTTTTCAACATTGATTGGTTCAATTTTCAATAATTTGAATTAAATTTACAAAAAAATTGTATTGTCTATGTTTTGTCATGCTGAACTTAAATGTGTAATAACATTATAATTTTGCTATTGAACGTTTTAAAGTTGCATTTGCTTTTAATATTTAGATGATTGAATGACAATTTTGACATAATTTGTATCAATTTGTAATTGCATGTATTTGTAATTTTGAATTTTGATATAAAGGATATGAATAGACCCTTTGTCAAAATACAGCTTTAAAGAGCTTTGTATGGAATTAAATTGCATTTTTCTTTTTTTCTTGCTTTAATTAGAAGTGAAATTATAAACATGGTACTACTCTTTTTCCACCACACCTCCTTTAAAAAATCTGATTTTATTTTGGTATTTTCATAACATAGAAATGAAATGGTAATTATCTTTTTGATTTTTCGCAGACAAATGGTTTTGTACTATCTTATTAGAAAAAGTACCCGTCAATAAATATTCCCGTTATTATTACGTCTTGAAATAATATAAAGCGTGGTCTTAAGATAATATACATCCTTCTTCATTTCAAAAGTTTTAAAAAGAGGTATAAAAGAACATATAAACTGTCATAAATCTTAAATGACAAACTTAAGTGACTACTTTGCAAATGCTGGCCCATAAGGTCTCTACAGAAGAAGAAGACGACACTTACGTGATGTTTTTAAACTCAAGTCGGTAGAAAAAATTACGTATTTTCTTACTCACCATTTGAAATCCATAACCACGTATATTTGGTGTTAATATGACTGCGTTTTCTTTAAAATTATAGCGCTTTGACCATGTATACTTTTATTCTAACTACAGATTATAATGGTTAAAAAATGTCTCAGAAGTTATACAGATCATATATCATTATAGATTAAACTGAAAATTTAGAATTTAAAAATAAGAAAATTTTATTCAGCCTTTAATATTTTCAAGACTTTGAGAATTTCAAAATGTCTGAATTGTGACCTGCACAAGTACTCATGTTTTGTACACAAAATCAGACGTATAGTCACGTATGCAACGCCCCTTGAATACACTCTAAAAATGACATTTTCAAGACTGAGCAAAAAATACTCAAATCAGAGTTTGTTGCATAGTCAAACAGGCTCCAAATCAAAATTACTCAAGTTTGAAACATGTATATACTCATTTCTGAAAACATACACAAACGCAAGAATAAAACATCATGTGCCCCTATTTGAGTATGTCCATGTTTCAAAAATGAGTATGAACTGACTTCTATGTGCTCATTTTTAAAGTATGTTCATGTTTCAAAAATCAGTTTGAACTGATTCTAATCGTTTTTTAGTATGTCCATGTTTCAAACATGAGTATGAACCGACCTCTATGTGCTCAGTCTTGAGTATGTCCATGTTTTAATATTCTGAGTATTTCTGGTATTTCAGAATAGGAAGCATCGTGTCGTCATATTTGACACAAAAAGTTTCATAACAAAATGAAAACATCGATTTACTCAGATTTGAAAGCGTCATTTTTCTCAGTGTACTAGGCCTGCGCGCAGACACAAACATGGCGGCTGTCGTAGGTGGATTTTTTTCAGAGTTTGTACGGTCTCTCGAACTTGAACACCAATAATTTCTAAAATTTTTCTTCGGTTTATTTTTATGAGATTAAATGCGTCAAAAAAACTTTCAGAAATTAATGGGGTGTAAATTCAGGGGACTGTACAAATGCTTACGAAAATCCACCTACGACACCCGCCATTTTTGTGTCAGAGTTCAGGCCTAGTATTCAGGAGGCGGTGACGATGCATGGTTGGTTGACTTCGGGCACGTATTGCAAACAAAATGCGACCTCCGTTTAAAGTGGATACTAATTATAAATATTCAAGACTTAAAGGGGAATTGAACCCGTTGCTTTTGATTTAAAATCAGCACCTTAACCACTAGGGTCAAGTACGGACACTGTCACCGGAATATAATAATCATTAAATTTGAATTGCGGAAATTTTATTTCAAATATTTCGACAAATTATTTCCGAATGGTACATGAATACATAGTGGAAGAATTCGTTAGTCACATTTTTCTCAAATATTGTTTTATAATATCGATGAAGGATTCATGAGGTAATTTATTATATGGTAAATCTAAAATTCGAATATTCGAATGAATCGTGAAGATATGAGACAATACGTTTTAATATTTAATAATTCTTATATAAAATTTAAATAACATTATACATTTTTAATATTTCATAGCTAAATGTTAATAAGTTCTTTTGAGAAAGTTGAGTACGAAAATAAATCAATAAAATTACAGAAAGTTTTTACCTCAATTTTCTAGAAATTTCACTCTTGTTGCGTAACATTTTCCACTAAGATCTTCAGCTATTACACAACTGGTTTTGAAAAATATTTAATATGTAAAATGGGGTAATACGAGATTATGTTTATGTTTACAGAGAAAAATATTTTTAAGTACGTACGCTTAGTTATATTTGAGAATGCCAAGCACTCAATTTTATGACCCAATTGTATTAAAAAAAAGGAGTATGTTCATGTTCTCTCTCTCTTTCTCTCTCTCTCTCTCTCTCTCTCTCTCTCTCTCTCTCTCTCTCTCTCTCTCTCTCTCTTTTGAGTAGATTTCTTTTAACAGTATATGGAAACAGTTTTTTTCTTTCTTTATAGTTACTAAACAGGAATATTTTAACTCTATCACTCGGTATAATGTATGAAAAAGGCTATGAAGTTATAGATGTTATAATTTACTGCAAAATAAAAAAAAATATTTGCTTAATATATTATTTTGACTTCAGATGTGACGCATCCAAGATCAGAGAACGGTAAACTTTTACCAGTGTTGTGCTGAACTTATACTAATACAAGAATAAAAAATCATGCAGCAGGAATAGATTATTGAACACTTTCCAACACTAATAGAATATTATTAGGAAATTTCACTTTTTCGTGGAAAGAAATGAGATATCTCAAGAAGCAATTTAAAAAACACATAACTCAATAAGAATCAATTTTCGGCTATTGCTGCTCATATTTCGTAATGTGTGTGAATTGTTTCGTGTAGCCCTGTATATAATCCATAGAATTTTTACACACGAGTTAATACACTAAAAATTAGATAAGTGTAAAAATACCTACCAAGCGGAAAATGCACTTCCATCGATTGCAGATTATACACTCTAAAAACGACATTTTCAAAACTGAGCAAAAAATACTCAAATCTGAGTATGTCGTATAGTCAAAATGGCTGCGAATCAAAATTACTCAAGTTTAAATGTATGTACTCATTTCTGAAAACATGCACACACTCAAGAATAAAACATCATGTGCTCCTATTTCAGTATGTCCATGTTTCAAAAATGAGTTTGAACTGACTTCCATGTGCTGATTTATGAGTATTTCCATGTTTCAAAAATGAGTTTGAACTGATCCTAATCATTTTTGAGTATGTCCATGTTTCAAAAATGAGTATGAACTGACTTCTATGAGCTCAGTTTTGGGTATGTCCATGTTTCAATATTCTGAGTATTTCTGGTATTTCGGAATTGAATGAATTGGGTCATCATATTTGAAACAAAAAGTTTCATAATAAAATGAAAACATCGATTTACTCAAATTTGATTTTCTCAGTGTACTTAGTCCTGTAACCGAGTTCTTTTGTGCGTCTGAGTAAATGAATAATAAGTGCTACATATACCATTACCTATAGAAAACATATTGTAGTGCTATTTAGAGATTTTTTTTTTTTTTGAATTCATTATGTTTAAAGTTTCATAACATCATTAAAATGCTCTGCAAACAATTTCCCTTATATATCATAATATAATAAAATTATTCTGTGCATCCTTGTAAAAGATAAATGCAACCTATTTTATACTCCTGAGAAAGCATGCTGTAATCCACTTCAGTGGTGCATATCGGTCTCAGTATGTTGGAAATATCGTAACATCAATAAAATGCACCGCAAACGATTTTTCTCCCTTGAACATATTGTAAAGAAAATCTTTTGTTTATCTCTGTAAACAAACTATAAATGCTACACACTTAATTTACAATGACAACTATTTTATAGTAAACCTTAATAGCAAAGAATATTACAAGGCAATCCGAGTATATTTACGAGAGTTAGAGCATGGACTGACAGGCAGACAGACAACCCGAATTCATAAACACCTTTAACTATATTGGATAGCAGGCTTGATAAGTTTAATATCTGCAGATTCGATAAATACAAAATAAATAATATATTAAAGAAAGCAATGTGACGAACAAAAAATAAGTTATTAATCAAAATAATTGAAAATCTGAGATGACAGATTAAGAAGAGTAAAAATAGATAAATTCAGCTTGCGTGCCACTGAAAATACGTTTGCGTCCCATATTTGGCACGTTTGCGATAGGTTGTCACTGGCTATCGATATAGCTATCAATTTTAGGATAAATAACTGTTTTAAAATGTATTTGCAACCTTCTTAACATTTTACAGCCAATTTTTACTATTAGGAATTTACTATTGTGAATTGAAGAAATAATTCAAAAATTGAATTTTATTCATAATATCTTAAAAATAGCAGTTATAACAGAAAGAAAGTATGTATTCTGAATGGATGCTACTATTTGCATTTTTTTCTTTTGTTGGAGAGGTCTCCTTCTGCAGATGGTCCCGTTCAGATATCGTTACAATCTAAAAATGATACATCTGTCTCTGTGTTTTCATTTCTTCTGTTCAAACAAATCCGCATGAATTTTTTGTTCTTAACATGCAGGATTTTCAACCAAATTAAACGCCACTCTTTGAAATGTTGACAATATGCAGGGGAAATATTACACAAGGAATATGATGAACATTTATTAAAAAATAAGGATTTGTATGAGATAAAATTTTAATTGCGTATGCGCGAATGGTAAAATACTTGTTATTTCATAATTTAGTCAAATTCCGTAAACATACAGGAAGGTATCTGGATGTAGTAAGCTACGATGTAGAAAGATCCCGTTTAAATATAGTTATGATCTAAAAATAACACATCTGTCTGTGTGTTTCATTTCTTCTGTTCAAACAAATCCGCATGAATTTTTTGTTCTTAACATGCAGGATTTTCAGCCAAATTAAACGCCACTCTTTGAAATGTTGACAAAATGCAGGGGAAATATTACACAGAAATATGATGAATATTGTATTAAAAATTAAGCATTTGTATGAGATAAAATTTTAATTGCGTATGCACGAATGATAAAATGCTTGTTATTTCATAATTTAGTCAAATTCCGTAAACAAGAAGGAAGGTATCTCGATGTAGTAAACTATATTTCCACCAGTTTCTAAAAACGTCGCGACGGTAAGGGAGTTTACGCAAATTACCGTTTGAATCATAAATCATTAGATAATTACACTGAGTTACATAAAAGTTATTAATTCTTTAAATACACACAAATTCTTATAACCGAAAAAAATGCATTACATATATTACATTTCATAAACTACTATATTTTATATTATACAAATTGCAGCTTGTGAACCACCCCTTTTCATCAAATTGCATTAAAAAAAACTAAAATGCAGCTGATTGCATAAACGATAATTTTCTAAATTTTCTAGATATTTTACAGGTCTTTTTATATAATTTGCCGTATGTAGTTGACTAATAAATTATGAAATTAAATCTATAATTCCAGCATGTGCAGTTAAACCAATCTAACATAAATGCACATATTTTATTAAATATTGAATGTATTCATTTTATAATTGCATTACAATGTATCTACTACACATTGTCAAGCTTTCTGAGAGTGTTGTTAAATTTGGTTGAAATTCCCACATGTTATAAAAGGAAAACATGCGGGATTTTTTTTTTAATTTTTAAAAGAAACATTTATATTTTCACGAGTATACATGCTAATCTTACACAAATGCTTACACACGTTGTATAATCGCGTTGGACTTCATAATCACTGTTACAACTACAGATCATTTTGAGCTTTTTATAATACAGGAGGATTGCAAATAATATTTCTTAAATTGAATTTATTGTTTGTCCCCTAATTGCCCTCGTGACTAAATCGTCACTGAAAAATATGAGGTCAAACATGTTCTTTAAATCCTCAGCATTCAAGAACAATTCGTCAAGTATTTTTTTTTAGAAAGTGTTCGGATACCTTCGTTCAGACTGTGTACATATGTGTACATTTTTCTACATAAAAGATAAATTGATGTTACAGATATAATTACAGAAGACTTTTTCATAACTATAGTAATATGTATTATTATTAATTTTATTTTATTTCGGTTTTCGTGTTGAAGTGCGTCTAGTTCAGGCCGGATTTCGGGTAAACTTCAAATAGAATGTTCGAGCAGGACTCTAATGTGGATAACAATTAAGGTTATTACAATAACAAGAATGTAATGGAACAATCGTCTGACGTCGTCTTTTTCTTGTTTTAAATAAAAATTCAGTCACAGAAAGGCAGAAAACACAAATATTCAGAAAAATTTAATAATTGCCTCTTTTACCACTTTTTACAATATATAATTTAAAAATTTATCTAAATTAAAGAATGCAATACTTTTAGAAAATCGTTATATGGCATTAAAGTGATTCATATTATTTGAAGAACTTAAGGTATAATGATGTAATAAAAAATTCAATTACTGCAATTCTGTAAATTTAAACAATTAACGACCGTTTAAATAGTCCATTAAATAACTGGAAACAACATGAAAAACATATATAAAAATATTCCTTCCCACGTTAATGATTGTCATTTTTAAACTAAAGTATCAAATAGCGAAATATTCAGAAAAGTGATTTAGAAAATACCTGCATCTGAATCCTGCCTGTAGAAGTTTAAGAAGTGAAGTATTTATTAAATAAAGAATGGCAGTTATATTTGATTTTTATTTGAGAATACTAAAACATCAAATTTTCTTTCCGGATAAATATTTTATGAGTCTGGAAAAGATGAAATACTGAGCTATGAATTTTTTAGAGATATCTTTTATTTCTGAGATATAATTTGTTATTGCTTCTTTCCTCTTCGACTAATACATTTTCTGGTCGCATTTTGTCAGATAGCCTTTTATTTTAGATATTTTTACGTACTATGCACAAAAAATTTATCACCAAAACAAAATCATAGATGAACCTTATGAAAATGTACATAGTACTTTTCATGATGAAAATCTTTAATTTTGGTGATATTAAAACTTTTTTGGGAACATTCGTGTGTGTACTGGTTTTGAATTTTTCAGATATACAGGGTGTTCCAACATTCGACCGACAAATCATAAGGGGGGATAGAAGGCATCAAGAGGATGAAAACTTACCATAGAACATGGGGTCGCAAACCACGCTTAGTGGGAGAAAATCGCGAAAATATTTATGAAGGGTGTGACGTCGAGTAGAACAAAAAGGGCCAATAATAAATAGAAAAACATTTATTTGACGTAAAGCATGATTACAATGCATTACAGTTCAACTTCAGAAATGAGACGACCAGACATTTTTACAGGAGTATGTTTTCACGCGCCCCGGCATTCCTTCGTCCATCGAAGTCGGCTGTGCAATGACCTTCGTAGCCGCAACTTCGAACAATTTCTATAAAAATGTGTCGTCGTCATCTTTCTGACGTTGAACTGCAATACATTGCAATCATGCTTAACGTCATATAAATGCTCTTTCTACTTATTATTGGCCCTTTTTGTTTCACTCAACGTCACACCCTTCGTAACTATTTTTGTGATTTTCTCCCACTAAACGTGGTTTGCGACCCCGTGTTCTATAGTAAGCTTTCATCCTCTTGATGCCTTCTATCATCCCTGTTAATTTGTCTGTCGAATTTTGCAACACCCTGTATAATAAAGCAATTTTATTGTACTTTTATTTATATATTGAAGTAAAAAAAGAAAGGAAGTTTTAAAAGAAAGAATAAGATTTTGTAGTTTGTCAGAATCCTAGGTTACCTTCCCTAAGCTACCCATTTAAATTTCTTTATAAATATCTAAATGTGATTTATAATTAATAATAGATAAAATTATTCACAATAAAGAAAATTAATGTTTCGGGTTTCATAAATCTACCTTTCTATGAACTGTTCTAGATAATCAGGTTAGTTTTGGATATATTCAAAGTTATTTGTGGTAAATTTATCTCGTAAAAGTAACTAGATTTGTTTTCTCAATACATCATTATATAGCTTTTGTTAAATTTCATCAAATACACATTGTTTAAATACATATTAGATTTAAAGGAAATTTCCTAAATAGATAACTTAATGTAATGTAATAGAATACTTATAACTTTTTTCTTCATAATATTTTTAAATGTGTGAAAAATATATGCGAATGCTTTTGAAATTAATAAGCAAAATATATAAACGATCCTCAAAAACTCGCTTTATTTTCTGACATTTCAGTAAAAAAGATATGGTTGATGTATGTCATTGCATTGCCTTTGTAGATTTTTTCATCAGCAGTTCAGCGTAATTTTTAAAAGCTTAACACGCATAGAATAAATTCATAGGATCTACATCGCTAATAATGTTGTGCGGAAAAACGAAATGCGTAGTCAACAGTATATTAACCATCCCTTTCTAGACTAATATGCATGAAAAGATCATACATATTTACATTTCTACCTAAAGACTGATTTCATATTTTAGATCATATTTCTACCATTATGCAGAAAGCCACTAAAAGCTCAGGTCGTTTTCCTTTGTTTTCCCATTTCGAAGACTTTCATAAATTATTTTTTTATTTTAAAGATTTTTTAGAAAGCTCAATCCCTGAAACATTACGCACACTTTTAACAAAACCTCACACTTTTATCAAGTGAATAAAAATGTATACAATATTTTTCACGGCACAAAACTGTAATTTGTGCAATGGAAAACTCTTCAGAAATATGGTAATGAACTTTTAAATATTTTCAGGTACATAATAAAACAATTATTTAATTATCTGATTGTTTCTATATTCATAGAAAATGAAATATATTTTTAAAAGAAAGATTCCTATTTTTGTAAGGTTTACAATCTCTTGGTATATCACCTATACCAAGCGATTTATTTAAGTTTATTTTTATCTGTAATTTTCATTATATCTATAATAGCCGAATATGATTTACAGTTAATGACAGATTAAATTATTGAAAATTTTCTCCATTTGATTGACAATATAAAAGGCTTATCGCTGTTTTCATAAAACTAACTTTTAATGGAGAATGCTACACTAGACATTAAGTTTAATTTAGAATATATTCAAAGTTTATTTTGGTGAATTTATCTCGTAAAAGAAACTAGATATGTTTGAACAATACCTCATTGGCTACCTCTTGGTAAATTTCCTTAATTTCACATTATATAACAATATATTGTATTTAAAGGAAATTTTATAAATAGATAAAGTTAGGTTGAAGTAACAACATATTTTTTGCTCCGTTCTGTATGAAATTTTTAAATAGCTGAAATGTTTAAATAGCTGAAATGTTTAAATAGCTGAAATGTTTAAATAGCTGAAATATTTATGCTATTGCCTTTGATGTAATTAAACAAAACATACAAAAATTCCTAAAAAGTTTTCTTTATTTTCTAAAATTCTATTAAAAAGAAGATTTGAGTCATTTATGGTAGATTTTTTATCAGCAGTTCAGTGTTATTGTGAAAAGCTTGCCATAGCAACGTGGGTGCCGGAAGAATGAAATACAGGAAGGGGCATTATTTTGGAATAGAAATGTTTCTGGTCCTACAATTAAGTTGCATTAAAAAAATAAAATACCATTTCAAGAAAAAATATTAAATTAAATATGCAAAATAAATTTCTACTTTCTAAATGTGATTTTCTACTTCTTGCAAATGGAGAATTGAAGCAGTTGTCTTTCTCTTTCACTAATGTATCACTAAATATTATCTTACACTGGGTGGTCCAAGGGATGGAGCCAAAATTCCCTATTGTTTTCTTAGTGTTTAATTATTTTATAACACTAAGAATTTTTACTGGTTTTTTATTTTCAAAATCATTAGATAAATGAAAATTTAATTTATTAAATATTAAAATCCTGGGAAGGAGAGTATCCCTCCGTTGACAGGCCCCCCTCAGCCCTTGCTGGCGCACATGCATGGCAAAGCATTGGAGCTTTATCACTGATCATGTTGTATCTAATAACGAAATGCATAGTGTAGAATATCAAAAAAATGGTCCAGTTTCTGGCGTAACATCCATGTAAACACCCTACTCTTTCGCACAAAGTAATCACACAAGTTTAAATCACAACGTGAAGAATGGTTTCCTGGTTTGGATCATATTTGTACCATTATGCAGAAAGCTTAGACGCTCTTGATTGTTTTCCAGTTTTGAGGATTTAAAAAAAAAATTATAAAGACTAGTACGGAATTGGCATCGAAAAACTTGTTTTTAACTACAAATATTAGTAAAAATTCTAATAATTAAAGGTTAAACTTTGCAGTGAAAATAATTACTTGTGGTTTACTAATAACAGGTTATCCGATCCGGTCTACCAGGATTAAAACTGCCCGACATAATGTCCGGTGTACAGAAAGTAGAAAAAAATCATTTTTAATTAAAAACTACACTGTTAAAAATTTGCAGAAAACTGTCCAGTCATTTGACCGTTTTTATAGAAAATGTTTACATAACCGTAATTTAACTCTATTTTGACAATAATATGGGCAATAATATGGTCAGAAAAGATTTAAATTACGGTTATGTAACCGTTTTCTATAAAAACGGTCAAATGACTGGACAGTTTGCTGCAATTTTTTAACAATGTAATAGAATTTTTATTTTTAATGCATTTTCTTAAATTGCATGCAAACTATATCAAAAAGGATTTGTGGTACTTTCTTATTAATCGCATGGCGAGCGGTCAATCGCGATTTATAACAATCCTTGTGATTCTGATTATTTCTGTATTTAAGGGTCCAGTTAAATTACATATCTGTTAAGTCCATGTATTATTTATTTATTTACTTATCTGTAAAGTTTTAATTTCGTTAGTAATTTAGTTAAGGAAAAATTACACGGAAACAAACAAGTACTTACTTAATAACAATGTTTTAAGTAGAAACGGGTTAATATTTTGTAATTGGGTTGCGCGCAGATTTAAAAATATTCAAAATTAAAATAAGTTTAAAAACCGTAAAAATTGCATTTCAAAGTTCAACTTTTCCTATGCGATGGTTTAAAAATGGAAATTGTGCGATGTTTAAAAGTTAAAAATATTGCAGTAAAAGCAAAATTTATTTGGTCAAACCGTTGCCAACGTCAATGTGACGTCAGCGTTACTCACGGACATGAGTTTGCTTTGTAATATAGATTTTCGTTAAAGGATAAAGCCCTGAAACTTGCTGACACCAGTCTGAAAATATTAGTATTACCCCAAAACGTATAATCTTTTTAGGTGCGTTCGTAATTATATAAATACGTAGCATCTATTGTCGTCGCTTGGTCCGTCCGTCTGTCTGTCCGTCTGTCTGTCCGTCTGTCTGTCCGTTCGTCCGCATATACCAAAGCAAGAACTACCCAACCGAATGGTTTGCAATTTAAGATATATTATCTTTGCAGAATTTTGTCGAGACATTTCAAATTTTATTAAAATCGAATCAAAACTTTAGGCGATATTAATAAAAATATTTATTAAGAAATTTGAATTTTTTTTTTTTAAATCGGTGCTTTCTTGTTATAGGAGCTTCCGAAGTTTAATCGTCAAGCGACCGAGATACTTATTCTATGACAGAAATTAATCTGCAGACGATATCATTCATTTCACAGAAATAAAAATCATGAAGATCTAAATATTTATATAGCTAGCTACAGTACGAACGCACCTCATTTGTCACGTTTGACGTACAATTTCCAGCTTGTTTTTTTCAGTTTGTTTTTATGGGCAAACCTATCGCCTTCTTTATTTCTTTCATGCATGGATTTTTTTTACACGAATAAGAAAATATTTTGTAATTAAAATGATTTAAAATTGATTATTAAGAAGTTAAGATATTGATTTTTTTTAAATCTTACATTTATAAAAAATTACAAAAGCAACCTCATACGATCTAATGATGATATGATCCTCATATGATCAATAAAAAATTAGGAATAATAGTTATTAAATTATCTTTCTTATAATTTAAATTTTGGATAGATTAACACAAAAAAGAACGTAAAATAAAGAATTTTTACCCACGTTCTTGTACACATTTATAAAAAAAAATTACAAAAGCAACCTCATATTATCTAATGATGATATGATCCTCATATGATCAATAAAAAATTATTAATAATAGCTATTAAATTATTTTTCTTATAATTTGAATTTTGGATAGATTAACTCAAAAAAGTAAGTAAAAGAGAGAATTTTTGCCCACGTTCTTGTATAGATCCAAGAGCAGAAACTCTTTAAAAAAGTTTTCCCTCGTGCAGAAAAGAAATAAACTTATCAAAAGACAGTTTTCCGTTTGAGTATTCGAAGAAAACATTCGTTCTTCCATTGTCTTTATATTGTTGTATTTCAAGAGCATTATGGAACTTTATATGAGTATTATATGTTATAAAGCAGTAAAAATAAAATATGCCGTACACTTTTAGGGTTGTTTTACAATACAACCTCATATGAAGCTATGATTCATAAAAGGATTAAACAAGTTGAAATCTGAACATAAAAATTTACAAAACATCCAAATAATTTTTAGATATTACATGTTTCCCACGCAAGCTATCTATACTAATAAAAGAAAGTTTCGCTCTCTGTGTGTGTGTGTGTGTGTGTGTCTGTTGGCGATGGCTAGCAAAATCTAGCCCACCTAGAAGTCTGTAAATTTAGGTGTGGATAGTCCAAGGTGTGACCATGTGCACCTGAGTCTCAGAATTTTAATATTTTGATAATTACTCTAGATATTAATTAGTATATCATTAAACATCGCATTGATAATGCCATCTTTTAAATCAAAATGGCTAAAGAAAAGAGCTGTTGTTGTGGATTTGGAAGCGGAAATGAACGAATTCGAAATTATTTTACTAATTAGCGAATTTTAAGAAAACTAATAAGGATATCAATTTGAAAATTTCTGAGCATATGTAAAAAAAAATTCTGCATCCGTCTATGCAATTTTTGAAAAATTCGGCCGGTAATTTTTCTGAATTTACGCAAAAAACTGCTAAAAATCTGCCGGCGCCAGTGAAAACGATCCCAGAAATTTTCAGACAGGGATCGGCTTTCATTAAAAACTGAACTA
This sequence comes from Maratus michaelseni, assembly GCA_963931845.1. Classification (NCBI taxonomy): domain Eukaryota; kingdom Metazoa; phylum Arthropoda; class Arachnida; order Araneae; family Salticidae; genus Maratus; species Maratus michaelseni. The sequence continues at coordinate 213,495,661 of OZ007599.1, read as the reverse complement.
CAAAGAGATCTGTTTCTCGGGCAAATCCCTCCATTTAGTTTGCGAAACTGAAAGGAAATAATTGCCAATTTTTACTAATGAACAAAAATTTAGGTAACTAATTAAGATATAGATTTGAAATTGAGGTCGGAAAGGGGTGTCATCTACCGGCTATTTTAGTGTAGTGTCTTCGTTATGTTCTAATTATCGGAGAAATGTAATTCTTTTTTTAATGATCGCGTTAATGTAGGTGACGGTGGTTCTCTTGAACAAATTATTCATTATATTTGCGGGTATGAGGAGGGAGGGGGTTAACGCCTTTCTCTGAGATTGTAATTATCTCACGCCCGGGCAACGCCGGGCGGGTTAGCTAGTATATAATAAAAATACAAATTCATGGTACACTTCGATGACTTTACAAATTTAACAAATTTTCAATATCTTAAGTCTAAGAAATGGAATAATTCTATAATTCTAAGTGGAACATTTTTCTGTAAATTTGCAAGGGGATATAAATTACATTGTAATGTACTTTTAACTAAACTAAAGAGCTGTATTTTTTTCTCTCACAAAGCTAAATACTTTACTTTAAAGCAGTGAAACAATGAAGATAACACATTTAATTAATCACGAGTGCAAGTACGTAATCTTATCTAGCGCATTAACTTCTTAACCTATTTTTATCGGTCTGATTTTAGCTCCCACTTTAGCTTAATTATCTGTGGACCATACACAAACAAGAAACAAGACTCTTATGTATGTTTCGGAACACGTAAAATAAAAGGTAGCTAAACATATATGCGTAAAACCTGTTCTAATTTTAAATGTAGGGAATTCATTTTCTTCGGAAGAAGATTTGTATTATAAAAATAGTTGGTGTTTCAAAAATAAAATCTGAAAAGTTATCTATAACATTTATTTTATTCTGATGAGCTAAAACAATTATTTTGTGATGCTCAAAAATATAAGGATATAACAAACTATAGGTCTTTGTAATAGTATCCTTCTTTTAATTGATAAAAGGCGTAAAATAAAAACATTATAAACAGTAAAATAAGTTTTATAAGACTGTTGACATGTTTTGGCTACATCTGAGTCACGTGAAAAATTAAATGATAGCGTTTCAAAAAATAACTCCATAGATCGTGCAATTATTGAATATTCTTATTTGTTGTGATCATGACTCAGATGGAGCTGAAACATGTCAACAGTCTAATAAAACTTATTTTACTGTTTATAATGTTTTTATTTTACGCTTTTTAGCAATTAAAAGAAGTTTATGCTCAAATATATAAATATATAACAAATTATAACACTTTGTAATAATATACTCCTTTTAATCGCTAAAAAGCGTAAAATAAAAATATTATAAACAGTAAAATAAGTTTTATTAGACTGTTGACATGTTTTAGCTCCATTTGAGTCACGTGAAAAATTTAATGATAGCGTTTGAAATAATAACTCCATAGACCGTGCAATTATAGAATATTCTTATTTGTTTTGATCATGGCTCACCGAAACATGTCAACAGTCTAATAAAACTTGTTTTATTTTGATAAACTAAAACAATTATGTCATAATGAACAGAGGAAAGTATATTCAACTAGGTAAATTATATTCAATGGTTGGAGTATCATAGTTGAGATTTTTTCCAACAGGGTGAAAATATGCCGGGACCAGGACTCGAACCTCGGTACTTTGGTTTGCCGTACCAACGCTCTCTCTACTGAGCTATCCCGACGGTATCCTGGGCTGGCATATTTCACTCTTATTTGTTGGACAAGGCTGCGAACCAAAGTACCCAGGTTCGAGTCCTGGTCCCGGCATATTTTCAACCTGTTGGAAAAAATCTCAACTATGATATTCTAACCATTCAATATAATTTACCTAGTTGAATATACTTTCCTCTGTTCATTATGACATAATTGTTTTAGTTCATCAAAATAAAACAAGTTTTATTAGGGTTGGGTTTGGTTGATTATTGACGGCCAATTATCTACACTTGGGATATAGGCCCGGGGGGAGTGTCCTTCGTGGGGGTCTTTCTAAGGGAACCTAACCCGTATTTACGCATGGATAAATCCAGGGCTCGAAGAAAACCACGAAAACTCCGAACGATTAGGCCGACGGGCGCGATTGGGATCGAACCCAGCACCTCCCGTCTACCAGCTTAGAGAGCACAACCTCTCAGTCACTGGTGGGGCCAAGTTTTATTAGACTGTTGGCATGTTTCGGCTCCATCTGAATCATGATCAAAAATAATAAGAATATTCTATAATTGCACGGTCTATGGTGTTATTATTTCAAACGCTATCATTTAATTTTTCACGTGACTCAAATGGAGCTAAAACATCTCAACAGTCCAATAAAACTTATTTTACTGTTTATAATATTTTTATTTTACGCTTTTTAGCAATTAAAAGAAGTATATTATTACAAAGTGTTATAATTTGTTATATATTTATATATTTGAGCATAAACTTCTTTTAATTACTAAAAAGCGTAAAATAAAAACATTATAAACAGTAAAAAAAAAATTTATTATACTGTTGACATGTTTCAGCTCCATCTGAGTCATGATCAAAACAAATAAGAATATTCTATAATTGCACGATCTATGGAGTTAATTTTTAAAACGCTATCATTTAATTTTTCACGTGACTCAGATGGAGCCAAAACATGTCAACTGTCTAATAAAACCTATTTTACTGTTTATAATGTTTTTATTACGTAAAATACGTAAAATAAAAACATTATAAACAGTAAAATAAGTTTTATTAGACTGTTGACATGTTTTGGCTCCATCTGAGTCACGTGAAAAATTAAATGATAGAGTTTAAAATGATAACTCCATAGGCCGTGCAATTATAGAATACTCTTATTTGTTTTTATCATGGCTCAAATGAAGCCAAAACACGTCAACAGTCTAATAAAACTTATTTTATTTTGATGAACTAAAACAATTATTTTTTGATGATCAAATATATAAAAATATAAGAAATTATAACACCTTGTAAAAATATCCTTCTTTTGATTATTAAAAGGCGTAAAATAAAAATATCATAAACAGTAAAATAAGTTTTATTAGACTGTTGACATGTTTCGGTTCCATCTGAGTCACTTGAAAAATTAAACGATAGAGTTTAAAATAATAACTCCATAAACCGTGCAATTATAGAATATTCTTATTTGTCTTGATCTTGGCTCAGATGGAGCCGAAACATGTCAACAGTCTAATAAAATTTATTTTACTGTTTATAATGTTTTAATTTTACGCCTTTTATCAATTAAAAGAAGTATGTTCAAATATATTTTTTAAGGGGTGAAGGAAGTGAAAAGTAAGAAATTTTTATTTTCATTTAAAAGCTCTAAAAACTGTGAGCGGACATGAAACAAGCATTTTTTCGTTGCAAAGTATATTTTGAAATAAACATAAACATTTTCCGGGCGATAGCAGGATGCTTTAAAGAAAATAATGCATATGAAATTCATATTTAGAAATGATTCATAAGATGATTTAAAACCATTGATTACTTTAATATAAAGCTCAGATAATAAAGTACAGATATTTATGACTTAACTTTAATACAATAAAATCTCGTTATAACGAATTTCTGGAGACCACCAATTAAATTCGTTATACTGAAAAGTTCGTGAGTGTGAAATGTCATTATGGCGTTTTTTAAAAAAGAAATTTGCATACATATTGAACAAAAATATGTAATATTACTACACTTATATTAAATTTCGGTTAATATGCAAACATATCAGTAAACAATTAACATATACAGTAAATTACTATTGTGAACTTATTAGTTAGAATTAAGATAATTATTAAATTCATTAAGTTTCAATATTTTAATCATAACTATTATAAAGGAATTATAATTTATATTACATACGTGACTGATTAAAAAAACCTCACCGACATCTGCCGTTAATGTAACTTTATTTCTTTGTAAAACAATCAGAATGTTTTTTTTCCTGCATTGAAGTTGACAGTGCATTTTTCAATGTAAATTGTAAAAAAAAAAATCGGAACATTATTTTGCTGGGATATATACTTTTTAAGAGTTTCAATGTTCTATAGAGCCCCTTTTGATTGTACAGCACGATCTTCGGTACTTGATCGACAATCATCACCAGTTTCATTTTCATCATCATCTGCCTGACCTTCACTGAGTTTCCGCACCCAGAAAAAGAAATTGATTAAAACTACAAAACATGTTTTGTTGAGTACATTTTGGTTGTTTTAGCAAAATTCAAGTAAAATTGAACCCTTTTACTTGAATTAACAAAACATTTTTTGCTGACGATACAAAAAATTTTTTTGGAATTGCAAAAAAATTTTTTTTTGTTGATTCAAACAAAATTTCCATTGACCTATATTTAAACAAAAGGTTTTGTTGGGTCAACGAAATTTTTGTTGATTCAACAAAACTTTTTTCTGGGTGCGACGAAAGTTTTCTTCCACATTCTAGTTTTTCAACAGAGATATTTTTTTCTTGCCAACTCAACATTCAGAAAATTGAAATGACTATTCTTTTTAAGCCTTCAATAAATTCGTTAATTTGAAAAATTCGTTTATATGAAATTCGTTAAAGTGAATATATTTATAATGTGAAAGCATAGTTAATTTTTTAACAATCCAGAAAATATTCGTTAAACTGAAAATTTTGTTAAATTGAGTTCGTTGTAACGAGAATGTACTAAATATATCAATTGTTTATAAAATTATATTCCGCGATATTTTCCATAAATTGGATAAGCATTCTTGAATTTGTTCTTTAATACTGCATTTTTCATTTATAACTATGGTTATTTTTTTTATACGATTACCCGTTTAATTGAAAATTACAACCATTAGCATACTTGAGAAATTCGAAAGGGATTGGGATTAGAAAAAAAATAATTTATATGGGTCAGTTTAATCTTTGGTTATAGGTAAAATTTTAAAACTGAGTAAAATAAATTTGAAACTTAATCGTATTTAAATGAAACTCAGTCTGTTTTAAAGTCACCCACATAATTTATAAGAGAAAAATTACAATAAAATAGTGACTTTTGTTGGTTTACTTTTAACTGACTTTTTAAAAAAAAAAAATTCTCACTTTGAAAGTCTACTGATCCCTTTAAGGTGGTCACATCTTTAGATAGAAGAGCATTTTATGTTTTTGTGCTCCAAAAATGCTTCATTTTTACCTGTGTTCTATTCAATAACACATTTATCTGTATACATTATACTTTATACATACATCTTTATACATACTCTAACATATTTATTTTTATTTATTGAATCGTATTTCTAAAAAAAAAACAATATAACATTAAATATTAATAATTTTTCACTTGTTATTTAAATATCTTTTTTTTTATCTTTACAGTCTTTGAAAAAAAAACACTAAACACTAAAAACTGAAGAACGCGTTTTTAGTGCCAAAAAACACCAACTATTCATAAATTCAAAGTATCATAACGCGATACATTTTTGGCATACAAAAATGGAATTTTTACTTTTTTACTTCTTAGAACATGGAAAATTGTTTACTAAAAGTAACTTATAGGATCCAGGGACCGTATGAAAATTTTAATTTTGCAAGTTTTTACCAAATAACTGTTTTGACATAAATGGAATTTCGTATGGTAAAGAACAGAATTTAAAACATTTCTGTAATTGGAACTATACATCTAAAACTAACGGTTTAGGAATTATCTATTTTTCAAAGATAAGAAGAAATATCCCATATATGCATATACATTATTTACATGTACATATATATGTGTGTGTACATAATTTATCTTATTTTGTTATTTTTAAGAATAAATATATTTATTAAGTTGAAATTTTAGAAAATACTTTTTACAGATTATCATGCTAAATATTCTATATTCTAATATTATTTTTAAAGAAAATTGTCCTTATGCTTCATATGTTTTATTATAGTAAAAACATTAAAACCCTTGGATAAAAAACTGATACTTCATTGCTGTTAATTTGGTTTTCGAGCTGGCTTATTCATTGGTTATCGATTAAAAACTTGAAAGAATTTCCGCTGATTATTTTCCACTTGACAAAGCTTTTGCGTATGATGCTGCAGAAAGAAAAATGATCTTGAATTTCTCTAAACAATTACTCGGAAAGGTCAGAAGTACATTCCATTTTCCTCACAAAACTGACATATTTTTTTTCTTCATTTGATGATAATCTTTTTAAAATGTTAGCAGATTTTTCCATTGTTTACTCTCTGATTTAAGTTGAGTAAAGAAATGAAAGTATTTTATGATAGGTTGGAATAAGGAAAATATAGAGAGGGGAGTAATTGGGTAGTATATTTAAGAAAAAGAAAACATTTTTCTGTTTTTCACCTGATGTTAAAACCAAATTTGAAACGCGGGAGGTTTTAGATATATTACTTAAATTTAGTATGTAATTTTAAATATATATTATATATAATCTGCATTTATGAGTTTTAAAAAAAAATCCAAAACTAAAAGCATCTGTTTTGCTGATTTGTAAACACTAAAAATACTTTGACATAACCCAGTTTTAACTTATCTTAGAAAATGTATATAGGGTCATTCCATGGTAACTTACGTTACATTTAGAAAAATTTTCTTTAGTAATTTTCCTAATATAAGACCAAAAAATATTGAAATTGTAATGTTGATATGATTTGTTAATTAAACATATCCAAAGCGAAATTTGGATGAAAATTACCTACCTTTAGTGCTATTTTTTTAACACTGGCCATTATATTTATTATGGTAACTTACGTTCTTTTTGTCAGAAACGTAAGTTACCATAGTAAATATAATTTTTAGCGTTCAAGAAATAGTACTAAATTTAAGTAATTTTTATCCAAATTTAGCTTTGTATAGGTTTAATTAACAAATCATATAAACATTACATTTTGAATATTTTGTAGTGTTATATTACTAAAATTACTGAAGTCAATTATTCTAAATGTAACGTAAGTTACCATGGAATGAACCTATATGACTGTAAAATCTAAACAACTTTAATGTCTATAAAATTTTTGAAGTAATGTTTTTATTTCTATACTTAATAATAAATTAATAATAAGTTTGATGTCGTTTCTTTTCTATTTTGTTCAAAATCTTCTCTTCCAATCAAATTTTATTGCTCGTATTCCGTTACTCTCTTATAAAATCATTCTACAATAATTGCATCAAAATAATGTAATTTGCGAAATATAATTTTCATATTTTGAAGTTAACTTATAATGTTAATATGATTCCTCATTAACAATAAGTAATTTTATAAAACTACTATTATAAAAAATTTTAAAACATAGAATACATTTAGATTTATTTTTTTCCCAAAAAATTGAAAGATTGAATACAATGCATATGCAACAAATCGGGATGCAACGCAACTAGTATTGTACATATTATTAAAGTAGAGGAATGATTCACATATCCCTTGTTTTGATTAATAATTTTGAGGAAAATATTATCCTAGAGATTCCTGGTCTGCAGTTCTCTCACTGTTAAAAATTTGCAGCAAATTCTTCAGTTAGTTGACCGTTTTTATAGAGAACGGTTACATAATCGTAATTCAACTCTATTTTGACCATATTATTGTCCATATTATGGTCAGAATAGAGTTAAATTACCATGTAACCATTTTCTATAGAAACGTTCAAATGACTGCACAGTTTGCTGCAAATTTTTAACAGTGCTGTAGATAAACTGAAAAAGTGTTTTGCCTGTTTTAACTGTTTTGTCTTCTTCTTTTCTTTTGTTGTGTGTTCTAATTCTCTGTTCTAACGCAATCTGTGCAATGCTTAACCACGGCAATCTCGAGACAAAACGCCTCTAAATTTCTTCATATGGTGTAACGGGAAAGCCTCTATTAAATTATTTTTGTGTGTGATCTTGGTCAGAAAATTGTGGCAGCCATTAACTTGATCAAGCCGGACATACTAGTTCACAGATGGGTTTAGAGTTATTATCGGTTGGAGAGACTAACATAGAAGTATATTCGTTTTGAAAAAGAAAAATCTTTTTGTGCTGCTCTAAGTGACACCACAGACGGTGAATATTTAATACATAGTTTAATTAAAATTAGAATTCAAAATGATGGAGGTTATATGTGGAAACCGTGTTTAATAACACATTGTATTATTTGAAGCAATTCCGTTTAGAACGGTGTTGATGCGCGCTGTCTAAGATGAACGAAGTTTATGGACACACTTGCGCATTCTAACTTGAAATTCACAAACTCCATAGGGTTTTTCTTTAAACAAAAAATAAAATACATCATAAATATATTATTTTTCTAGTTTTATATGATAAAATATATTAAATATATGGATATTAATTTTTCTAAAAAATTCTAACAAGTTTTCTTTTCTCTTTCAGGATTATTCCAAAGGCCAGGTGGTCAAACTTCTTTTGACACAGACTACAGAATTCAAAATTTTCTTCTACGAAAGCATGCTTATGTGATGTATATAATGTCAACGTATGTAGACTGTAAAAACTGCTTATTTCAGTATACACTACACATATTTGTAAATTATATGCCACATTCAAGACCTCCAACTCCTTTCCTCAACAAAAACAAGCAAAAAAGTTGTCTAGCATATTTTTCAGTTGGTTTTGTATCATGTTTGCATGCTCCGTTGTGTAACTTTGATGTAGTGTTGAAAAAAATATTGATACATCTTTAGTGTAAACATAAAAAAAAGAAAGAAAACAAGAACGTTATTATGTTTATGTATATATTTAGAAATTTTCAAAATGGGTGATGAAATAACGGGGATAATATTTGTGGGTTTCTGTGCCTACTAAATGTGATATTTTAATTGTGCACCTACTTACTATGTTAAAAAGATGAGAATAGAAACTCTTTTGCTTTTACTACATCTTCTTGAATGTAAACCAGTAGCATGATCTCTAAAAATTTTGTATATTTTGTCTTGTATAGTGTTTGTAATGTCGTTGAGGACTGAAAAAAGATATGAATAAAAATTTAGATGTATAAATTGAATAGTTCTGTATTCGTTTTTGAAATATAAATTAGAACAATTGCCTCAATATGCTTAATATGAACAAAAGCGTCTAAAAAGTGATTATTCGTGATTCACAAAAATGCTTCATGAACTGAATATCTGCATGCATTATTTATATACCGTGAAATGGGATGAGATTGTATCATATGGGATGCGAATGAGCCATCGGGATTAGTTGCAAAAAAGGGCAACCTACTGATCAGTGTGTAAGCTAGTGTTTCCATCATTACTAGTGAGTCAGTAGCTTGCACGCTGACCGCTGAAACCGCACCCTTGTCAGTAGGTTTTGCTTCCATGCAACAGACTAGGCTGCCCCATTTCCGCTCTATATGGAACAATCTCTCTCCGTCTGACAATAGCATGAGATTCAAAAGTCAGGAAATTTTTTTTTTTAAATATTTCTCAAACTAATGAAGACAGGAAGATGCCGTTTTCTCTGAAAGAATGGAAATATGAAGCCGGGTTTTATCTCAAGATATCAATACGTATTAGCTGCAAAGTTTACATTACCGAACACCAAGATGGTGCTTCAGTCTTTCCAGTCAAACATATATAATACAACACTGGGAGGAGTAATGACTTACCCAGGTTCAATATACCGCCCGTTACTCAGCAGCACATCTGTTAGGCAAGTCAACCCACTTTTCATAGTACACATACTGCCCTATCACAAATTTCAATGGAGATGACACTCTTCGGTAGCGATAGAATTTTGACATTAAGTATCCGATAGCCAAAAGTCACAAGGTGTCAGGTCGTAAGATCGGTGCATACATGCATACGGAATAGATGGACTGAGAACACGGTCACACCGAATGTTCAACTCAGCTGTCGTTGCGCGGATTCAACAATGTGCGGTGTTGCCGCATGTGTCGAATAGAGAATGACTACTATTGTCTCCCTCAATAATAACGTTATCAGTCAGAGCTGCAATTTTTATGTCGTTGGCTGTTTAATTTGTAATCCCAAACAGGCCAGTCGATTTCAAAAAAGGATATATTTTAGCACTAAACTTTGGTATATTGACAAAACCCGACTCCATTTCCGTCCTCTCTTTTCAAATTGCATTTTCTTATCTTAATTATTTGGAAAATTATTGATCTTAAAAGGTTTTTTTTTACTTTTGGATTATCCGTGTTTCCCTTCCGGTTTTGAAATTCTACAAACAAAGATTTTCAACGCACCAGCAAAATGCAACTTGTTAGATGAAAGTCATAAGTAAAGCCATTCAGGAAATTCTAGTCGCTTTTTCTCAAACACAGAAATGACATTTAGTCTCTCATTATTGTGTAAAAGGTTTTATTAGAAGACCAAAAAGGCCAGCTGATTTCAAAAAAGGATATTTTTTAGCACTAAACTTTGGTATCTTGACAAAAACCGACTTCATTTCCATCTTCTCTTTTCAAATTGCATTTTCTTATCTTAATTATTTGGAAAATTATTGATTTTAAAATGATTTTTTACTTTTGGATTATCCGTGTTTCCCTTCCGGTTTTGAAATTCTATAAACAAAGATTTTCAACGCACCAGTAAAATGCAACTTGTTAGATGAAGGTCATAAGTAAAGCCATTCTGATTTAAGTCTTCACTAGAAAGCCATTCAGGAAATTCTAGTCGCTTTTTCTCAAACACAGAAATGACATTTAGTCTCTCATTATTGTGTAAAATGTTTTATTAGAAGGTGTCGCAGTGTCCTATAATTTTTATATATTTGCTACCATTTAATCCAAATAATAATCTTCGGTATAGATTTCTTTAACATGTGCAATAGGAATCTATCACGGAGATTATTACTTGGAAATACTTTTAGCAAATGTGTAAGACGCTGCGACCCCTATATAAGTCTTGAAGATGAATATTTCTGTGGGAAAGGTGTTCATATTAAAATAAAGTTTGAGAAACACCAACCAGTGATATCGTATAAAAAGTAATACTTAAAACTAACTGCAATTATAAACAGAAATTCTAAAATGAGATTTACATCTTACACCAATAACATGGGACTTGGGCGAAAGTAATACTAAATTTTTCAGACATATAACATTTAATTACTCAGTTTTGCTTAAAACTCTATTATTACTTTTGATCACGATCATTTTAATTTCAAGGAATTTGGTAAAAAAAAAGAAAAATAAATTTACTAAACACCAACTAATACAATCGCACTAAAGAATTATTAAAAATTAAATGTTTTTATTAATAAAAATAGTAAAGCGAGATTTTTAACTTTAACTAGCATAATGTAACTTAGACGAAACTCGATATGTAGTCAATCATCATGAGCTCTAATCACTTTTTTTTTATTGCGGAATAATATTTAAATAGTTTTGTTAAAAATACTTTCATTACTGTTGAACATCACTGAAGGGTGATAAGTGCCAGACGAAATAAAAATTCAATAAGTTGAAAAATATAGCGGTAACAATATGCTGTTTTCATATAAATATAGAGAAAGACATAGACGTTTTGGATTACAAAAGTATTGCTCGAAGTGCTGCACATGTCACCGATAGTTATCACTGAAGTGATTGCAAAGCTGTTGTCTTTCATTATTTAAGCCATCATGTAACAGGAAAACTAGCAGAAATCCATTTCGATGCTCTGCAGGATATCTTTACGTACGTCTGACAGCTATTCCCACTAATGCAATCAGTAAAAAATTCTAGTCCTAGTTGCATTACAAATTGTGCTGCACCACAATACAAACTCTAATACACCACTTGCTGATGGCAAATGTAATTATTCTGGGAATAATTTTCTAAAAAATAAATTATTTAATTATTAAAAAATCCCATACTTTCTATACATTTCTTTGCAAACCACATCATGATATTGCCTAAATTTTCCTCGAAGATTGTTTTGTTATTTCTTTTGTGACTTTTGGATCACTTATATGTCAAAATAAGATAGTGCACTCACACTAAAAGATTTTTTAAAACTAATTTTCATTGATTAACAGAAATACTGAATGCTTACGTATAATTAGCCGATGGAAAAATAAATATATATTTAAAGGTTAAATAAAGTGAGTATGTCTTTGATAAACGAAGTTAGCATTGTAGAGATCATAGCTTTCCAAAGTAGGGCATATAAGCACTAAAGTCCATCCTGAAAAATGTCGAGGAGAGATTTTTTTTTTTTTTTTTTTTTTTTTTTTTTTGTTACATGATTCATTTACTTTTTCTGACAGAAATAAAAATTACAATTAATTGAAACATGTAAGTATTTTATGTTTATTACATGTAAGATTTTTCTGCATCATGCTTGTGGGCATGATTTTTATACAATATTTAAGCTATTTAAGAAAATGTTCGAAAAGTGATTTCAATGGCTAAATTTAAAATATGATATCACCTCTAATAATAAAAGAAGTAATTTTAAATTTCATATGACATGCATACAGATACGTATAAAGTTCATAAATAACATGGTATTTTTTTTAAATGTCCGATATTTTATATATATATATATATCCTGTATTTTCAAAATAGTCAAATTTTTGCTGATTACAAATATTTTCAACATAGCATATATAAGAAACTAAAACCATAACAATAAAATTCATAGCTGCTTTAAAATGTTTGAAATTTTTGCAGAATAATTCAAATAAATAAAAAATCCACCTCGAATTAAAGCTAGGTTGGGGACGGCAATTGGCTGAGTTACACTGGCACATGCACGACAGAATTTCTTTCCTCTCACACTTTTCCATTTATTGGTACAACAGCGGTAAATCATACACAATTGTCATTATAGAGCGTCAGTGAATGCAGAATGCATTTATATACACTACACACTTTTCCATCTATTGATAACAATTTTGTCATTATAGTGTGTCAAAATACAGTATTTGTGATATAGGACAAAATTAGCACTCGCCAATCAGCGATTAATACTGAAAATTGGCGATTGACTTTATTGCCACCTTAAGGTGAAAATAAGCACTCGCCAGTTACCACTCGACGATACAATTTGAAAAACTGGTGATTAAAATAAGGTAAAAACCGGCCAAGTGCAGGATTTTCTGATTTTCTTTTTTCCCTTCACGTTTTTTCAGCGTCCGTTCGACAAAATTCATGATTTCTGCTCACCCGCTCGACAAAAGTAATGATTTTTCCGCACCCAACCGATGAAATTAATGATTTTTCCAAACTCTATGGGCGAAATTTTTAATTTTTATTCGCCCGATTGAAGAAATTCGTGATTTTTATGCCCCTACTTGACGAATTCGGGATTTTACACACCCACTTGACGAATTCGTGATTTTTATGCGCCCATCTACAAAATTCGTGATTTTTACGCGCCCAGTCGACGAAATTCATGATTTTTATGCGCTCGATCGACGAAATTAGATTTTTTTCATCCGATCAATGACATTAATGATTTTTATGCACCGTTTGGCGAAATTCGCGATTTTTATGCGGCCATTTGATGAATTCCTGATTTTTACGTGCCCACTTGACAAATTCGTGATTTTTATCCACCCAATCTACAAAAAATTCGTGAGTTTCGTTTATCAGGGAACAAAATTTACGAAATTTGTCAAACGACCGCATAAAAATAAAGAAATTCGTTGATCGGGCACGTAAAAATCCTGAATTCGTCAAGTAGATGCATAAAAATCATTAATTTTGTCAATCGGGTGCAGAAAAAACAAATTTCATCAATCAGGCGTGTAAAAATCATGAATTTCATGGATCAGGTGCGTAACAATCACGAATTTTGCAGAACGGACGTGTAAAAATCACGAATTCGCAAGTGAGTGCGTAAAAATCACGAATTCGTCAAGCGGGCACGTAAAAATCATGAAATCGTCAAGTGGGCGCATAAAAATCCCGAATTTTGTCAAAAATGGTTAAAAAAAATTATTAATTTCATCGGTCGGGTGCAGAAAAAAATGTCGTCGATCGGGTGCGTAAAAAGGATAAATTTTGTCGAACGGGCACGTAAAAAATTACAAATTTTGTAGAACGGTTACGTAAAAATCACGAATTCGTCAAGTGGGTGCATAAAAATCACAAACGTCTTCAGTCGGGCACATAAAATTCATAAATTTCGTCCATCAGGTGAGGAAAAATCATTAATTTCATCGATCGGATGCGGAAAAATCATTAATTTCATCGATCGGATGCGGAAAATCATTAATTTCGTCCATCGGGTGAGGAAAAATCATGAATTTTGTCTAACGGACGCAGAAAAAAAGAAAAGAAGGAAATCCTGCATTTGGCCGGGTTTTGCTTATTTTTAATCGTCAGTTTTTCAAGTTTTTACGCCAAGTGACGACTGGCGAGTGCTTATTTTTACCTTTAGGTGGCAAAAAAGTCAATCGCCAATTTTTAGTATTACTCGCTGATTGGCGAGTGCTAATTCTCTGACGTTCTATAATGACAATTGTGTATGATTTACCGCTGTTGTTCCAGTAAATGGAAAAGCACAGCGATAAATGTGTGTCAGATGAAAAAAAAGTATAACTCAGGCAATTGTCAGACCCCAACCTAGCTTTAATTTTAGGTGGGTTTTTTATTTATTTGAATTGTTTGGCAAAAATTTCAAACATTTTAAAGCAGCTATGAATTTTATTTTTTTGGTACTATCAAGTTGTTTGCCGTCAAGTTTTGACGGGTTCCATCCAGTCATATTTTGGAACGCGAATGAATTTTTTTTCTTTTTTTAAGTTTGTAGTGAAAAATACGTATTCTACACCCATAAAAGTAACAATAATAAAACGGTACTGAGTTCAAAGTTAATCAGCATTTTTTTTCTAGTTGCCGACGGTTTAATTTTAATCTTTACTTTAAGGCATAACTGCTAACTCTCCCGATTTTTGGATACCACTAAAATTTTATAGAAAATTTTGCCTTATTTAACCCTGGCATTTCAACGATTAAATAAGGCAAAAATTCCTATTAAATTTTAGTGGTATGCAAAAATTGGAACAGTTGGCAGCCATGCTTTAAGGTAGCACTTTTATTTTTGGATGGAGTATAACTAAAAAAAAAATAAAAGAGAAAAAAATGGGCACAATTTATGGACACGCAGCAAATGTAATTCAGTGAGAAAATGCTTTTTTACCCATTCATAAAGTCAGGGCTGAAAGAGTTAATGATAAAAATGTATTATATACTTTTGGCTAATTGGCTAAAAATATTTTAATTTGGCTAATTTACTGGATAGCATTTTGAAAATTTTAGCGCGGCCCCTAAGATTCATATTCTTGATCGTTCTGTGGCATTGGCAAGTTTGGATTACTATTATCAGATATTTTTTCCTTTTATCTTTATTTATTTGGGTTTATTGAGTTCATGACCATATAAACATATATTTCTATAATAATCTATTTCTATGTTCATGATTGAGTTCTTTGGATATCTTTTGGTTCTTCGTATAATGTTATCGAAATTATTTAGTGCACTGTTTGTCAAATTGGAGTAATTGTAAAACACTGGTGTATTTTTTTTCTTTTTATGTCGTATGAATTTTGCTACTTTAAATTTGTTAAATCTAAAAGTAATAATCGAGTGTTTATAAGAATTTATTTTTTTGAAGGGGTTTATTTTCACTTGGAAAAGCGGAAATTTCATTTTTTGAATGTAATATTTCAGATGTTTTAATAGTTACATTCGGCTGTAAAATATTGAAAATGAATTGCCCCTTTTTTGTTTTGTTTATTGATAGACATATTGATTTTTGCTTAAATGATGTGCTGTAAGAGCAACCCCCAGTATCACTGCTAATGTATGGTATCCTACTTTCCAAAATAATTTACAGAGCCAGTGTGTAAGTGACAATATGAATTAGAGATGTACTGAGCACTCTGTATTAGACCAAATTATGTATTCGACGAGGACTGATTGGTTGTAGAATTTTACTTTCTTTTTGCTTTAATTAGTTGTAAAATTTTATTATTTTTGTTTATCCCACAAAACAAAGTATTATATTTAGCGACAATGTTGTTGGTATAACAGAAACATATCATAATGCCTCCCCCCCCTCCACAGCCCCTGTATACCAGATATGGAAATGCTCTAATTTTTACAGTTGAAATTTCATTTTTTAAATGTTTTATTTAAATTTTATAAAACTACATTCTGGTGTTTTTATCAATTTAAGTTTTTTAATCAATTGTACTTTTTGAGATTTAGAGAATCAGGTGTATACTTTTTGTGAATATGAATTACAGATGTATAAAATACTCTGCATTTGACGAAATTTTTATCATATACTCGCTCAATACCAAATATAATTCAGTGGCACAAAAATTACACAAAATTTATCAATCGATCATGTCAAGAAAAATGGAAAAATCTTCAGCTGGCTGCGGGAAAAAAATTGCAAAATTCGACCAGCAGTTGCATGGAGAAACACTTTCACCAGCAGGGACAAATCCAGAAACTTGCTATGTCGCCAATTGTGTTTATATATAAAAATAATAACAAAATTCATAGTTTAATCACAATAAAATATCTTGAAATTTATCGATTGGTTGCGGGAAAATATCGTGAAATTCAACAATCGTTCAGGAAAATGTAACAAAATTCTATTAACAACAGGAGCCTCTAAACAAACCAGTTCAAAATATGCATTCATATGCATTAAATGCTTTACCATCTGTGCATTTACATATTAAAATGTGTAGAGAATGATATAAAAATTTAAAAAAAATTAAATTTTACACTTACATCTTAATTGTAAGTTTCATTGTTTACATGTGTCAATTTTAGGGAGTCTACTGCATATATATATATATACACATATACTAAAATTATCTATCTAAATCCATTTGAATCATTTAAAATTTTGTTAAGATTTGATCGTATTTCTATCTTTAGAAAGCTTTTCTATTAACCGACACAATACTAATAAATTGTCATACTAAAGTTCCAAAACCTCTAAACAAATTGTCAACAAAACAAAAAATTCCATGCAAAACACATTCATACACACTCTCATAACAAAATCATCAAAATGCACAGGTCGTAAAGCTGTTTAGAAGCTTCTGTTATTAGTAGAATTTTGTTACATTTTCCTGAATGATTCTTGAATTTTGTGATTTTTTCCCGCAACCAATCAATAAATTTCACGATGTTTTATTGTGATTAAACTATGAATTTTGTTCTTTTTTTTTTATATAAACACAATTGGCGACACAGCAAGTTTCTGGATTTGTTCATGCTAGTGAAAGTTCTATTTTCTTTCATGAAACTGCTGGTTGAATTTGCATTTCCCCCCCCCCCCAGCAAACTGAAGAATTTTGCATTATTCTTCACATGACCAATTGATAATGTTCGCATAATTTTCGTGCCACCAAATTACTAAATCTCTCTCTCTTATTTAGGGTTATATTCGGTATTGGGTGAGTACATGGTCAAAATTTGGCAAAATGCAGGGTATTTTATACATCTGTAATTCATATTCACAAAAAGTATACAAATGATTCTCTAAATCACAAAAAAGTACAATTGATAAAAAAACTTAAATTGATAAAAACACCAGAATGTAGTTAAAAATTTTTAAATAAAACATTTAAATAATGAAATTTCAGCTTTAAAAATTAGAGCATTTTCATCTCTGGCATAAGGGGGGAGGGGGGATTATGGTATGTTTCTGTTATACCAACAACATTGTCGCTAAATGTAGTACTTTGTTTTGTGGGGTTAAAACAAAAATAAAGTAAGATTTTACATTGTCATCTCATTGTCTCTATAAATTATTTTGGAAAGTAGGATCCCTGCCGGGGGTTCCACTTACAGCACATCATTTAAACAAAAATCAATATCGTCTATCAATAAACAACAACAAAAAAGCGGCAACTCATTTTCAAAGTTTTATAGATAATCAAAACTTTTCAATATTTTACAGCCGAATGTAACTATTAAAACATCTGAAATATTATATTCAAAAAAGGAAATTTTAGCTTTAAAAATCCTTATAAAAACTCGACCATTACTTTTAGGTTTAAAAAATTTAAAGTAGCAAAATACATACGACATAAAAAGAAAAAAAAAACACCAAACCAAAACATATCCAAAGAATTCAATCATGAACACAGAAATAGATATGTGTTTCTATGTTCATGAACTCAATATAACAAAATGAAGATAAAATGAAAAAAAATACCTAATATTTATAGTAATCCAAACTTGCCAACGACATAGAACGATCGATTTTGTGAATCATCTTTCCTAAAGAGTCCCAAATACATTTATAGACAGGAATAGCCCTCACCTCATTGGCTGAATAGGCATTGGAGGTAAAGTGCGTAATGTGTTGGCTACCGGAATCATTTAATTTATTAAAAGCGGTCCTACCGGAAGATTTTTTTGATGCATTGCGTATTGGGCCCAATTTTGTTGGAATTTGACAAAATATGCTTTCTATTTTAAATATATAGATTGTCTATGAAATAAAGATGCAAAAAAATATTTACCACTGAAATTATTCCTGTTTATTTTTAGATATTCAAGATTTTTACAGCGTTTTTTAAAGCGAAACAAATATAATTTTTAACTGAAACTAAAAAATATTAAAGAGTAATGTTTAATTCATTAACAATTATGA
This sequence comes from Maratus michaelseni, assembly GCA_963931845.1. NCBI lineage: Eukaryota > Metazoa > Arthropoda > Arachnida > Araneae > Salticidae > Maratus > Maratus michaelseni. The sequence continues at coordinate 213,477,086 of OZ007599.1, read as the reverse complement.
GAAAAACTTTCCATTTAGAAAATATTTAATAAAACAATTCTTTAAAAAAAGTCCCATCGGCCTGATATTACACACTTAGAAAAACTACACTAAATCAAGGACATAATCCATTTATTCAGTCATAAATCCCTTTATTCAGTCCAAAGATGAACCCAGATTTCCATTCATAAGAATAAATATTGCAAAGATATTGTCAGCAAACTTGTTCTCCTTTTTGTCAATTATTATGAAAACACAAGAAGTGATGAATGTGTCCATAATTAACACTGCTCCATATTTTGAAAAATATCCGGATATACATATGGTGTTACAAGCTGAATTACAGCCCACTTCCAGCATTCCCCGTGCTGAGAACAAATTTTGCAAAAAAGAAAGTTAATCTGTTGATAATGTCGCTAAAATATCTGCATTATTTGTTAAAGTTCTGAGCAAAAATTCGAGCTCAGCCTGTATTTTGGACAGAATAGGTTTACACTACTAAAGTTGAAGCTACAGTTTTTCCAACGAGTTGTGAGGGGATAGTTGCATTTTGCAAATATCCAGTGTAGGTGAGTTTCGCTGAAAACTTCACGTAAAAAAGTTGCATATTCAGACTTGCCAAGTCTCCGGTTTTTTGAAAACCAGTATTATTTTAGAGAAAATGTTGTTCTTTTAAATCGCAGAATGTTCCGATTACACAAAACAACATTTTCGGTACAAAAATACCGGTGTCCAAAAAGCCGGAGACTTGGCAGCTCTGCATATTCATTGCACTTTCATACCGAAATTTTTAATTATTGAGAACGTTTTTCGTTGTCCATTTTATGCTTGGACTATAATTGACGGAAGTGAAGTTAACTGAAGACTTGAACGTAATAGGGTATGCAGTTTAAGTCAGCGCGTCCCGCAGTGGCACGGACGGTAAAGCTCGGTTCCCGTAAGATCACCGAAAGCCAAGCAGCATCGACCACGGTCATTATTTGGGAGGGTGCAACCTCTCTTGACTGCCTCTGCTGTGGGACCGTGTACGTTAATGGGAGCTGGTGCACGTTAAATCTGTTCGTGGCTCTAATGTCCTCCAAGTTTTATATAAGCGTTACCTCTGGGGGTGCCAATCCAGATGCAGGTCTCTCATCTGGAATTGGTTCAAAATTAGGAGACCAATTTCTGTGATATATGGATCATTCAAGACAACTATAGGTCTCAAAGCAATCTTCTTCTTTTCAGATCATGTCAGCTGTGTAGAAATAAAAAGCTGCTCTCCAGGCCCTTGGGCCAAACCAACCAAAGTCAGCGCTTCAACTAGCCAAATATCCAGTTGTTGTCGCAGTTAATCTGAGCTGTAAACAAGGAAGCATACCAAGTATACTAAAGTTTAAGGGGTATTAATCCATTTCAGGATCATTTTCCTTATAAACCCAGGAACGTGGTCAGTTTTCATTTACAATTCATTATTATCAACAGTTGTTTGTTTTATATCGGAATTTTTATTATAATAAAAACATAGGATCTATACAGTTCTGAATCTCCCTGTAGATAGTGTAACTTAACTCATAACTTTTTTGCCTGTGGAATGAATTGGATACCCTTTCTTTGTCTCCTCATTGTGGGCCTCAATTATACTCAACAATATTTTTAAATAACTTTTTAAATAACGACTTTTTATTTACAAAACGTACGCAAAAATAAAATTTTTAATTTTAAATGTGGAAAAAAATATATAAACAGTTTACATTAAGATTGCCATTCATATGAACAACCATTTGAAACGGGTACATTCATGCCAAAATCTCCCTGTTCATGTCAAATACATGTCGTTCAAATGGTCATTGAAACAATTTTGAAACGGCTGACTTAAAATAAAAAAGTTAGTGAACTTTTTCTTGTATATTTATTTTGGAAAATTTAAATTATTTGACAGACACGACAGAGACAATGTTGGCGCTGATTCTATTTTCATTTTGCTTTTTGAATATTTTATTGAACGCAAACGCTGGTAGACTCCCCCATAATTTTGACGCATCTGCTACACTCACAGTAGCCATGACGGCTTTCAAGACATTTATTGAATTTCTGTGTATTTTTAATCTTCCAAAAGTTTTTTCATAAACCTTACGCAATTGGGATGCTGAATGATCCTATAAATTATAATTTATTGTCGTTGTTTGGTAGTTAACTTTAAATGTACCCATTATCACTAATTTTGGTAAAATTTCGAAAAATTACCTAGTACTATAAAAACAAAAGAAATAAAAACTAATCATTGTATGTCGACAAAACATGTAATTAAAAGATTCAAGTTAATGCAGTGACATTTTTATTGTCATTGATAATCTTTTTATAAAGCCCAATAATTAAAAAAGGAACAAAGCACTATACAAAGCAATATATTTTTTAAACACCCAATTATTTAAAGTTGAAAATAATATTTTATCTATGCATAGAGTTGTAATTTTTTTAAAGAAAAAATAACCATGCAGAGTTAATTTTGGTTACCATTCTACCTGTCAACAAATATCATAATCTGAAAACTTAAGAAGGGGCAGGCAAACATGCAAAACCGATGACAGTTCGTAGTCTATAGATAGTTTTAACGGAAATTGTGCGCAATTGTATTTTCAACATATTAACGATCAACATACATTATTTTTTTCAATCATATTTTAAAAAGCAATATTTCTAAAGAATCAGCTTTCAGCTTTTGGATTTTGTTTGATACACTTTATTTAATGTAAAAATATTAGATAATATTTTTATGGAACTATCATTATTTTCATACACGTTTTCAGAATATCATTAAATAAAGCAAAATTCTATATATTACTGAAAATGAGTATATTTTAATCAGATCAATGTGTTATAATGGAGTTTAAATCATTAAAAATCGAAATGAATAATAATTGTTTTATAAGTAGCTGAAAGTAGGGTAAAACCGGGTACTTAACGAATCTTCTTTGCTGACAAATGTGCAGAACGGCTTAAAAATCGGAACATCCCACAAAAATGTTTAGATACATTTAGCCTATTGAAAAACCGCACCTGTTGCCACAGGAGAAATGCGTTTCCTAAGTTTTTACACTTTCAGTAACAAAAGATTTTATTGTAATAAATTTTGAAGTACTTTTTTTCAGGTTTTCAAACAATTTTTTAATGTTGTCATGTGATGGCTTTCACAGCATTTATTTCTCATATCTGCTGAATTCCTCATGTGTCCACTCTTTGTAGACTGAACGTTGTATCCATCCTTCACCACCTGTTGAGTGAAGAAACAACTCATTGCCGAATTTAATGCAAAACCTTGGGTATCTGGTTTTGCCCCAATAAGACGACCAAAAAACAGCATGGTCGTTTCCGGGATAGCTGGTATACACACCTCTACTTGGCATCAAATATCACGTGAAAGCTATAGAAAACAGCGGTTTACTTACCTAAATCGATCCGTTAGGCTGGATTTATTTAAAGAGCATAACAGACGGCGAAAAATTAAAACATTTGAGGTGAATTTCTTTCGAATAGCACTGTACGGACAAAGAGATTAACTTACTTCAAAAGCGGATTGCACACTGCTAGGGGACACTAAGGGATGTAGGTAAGGCGGGTGCTGTCCACAGGGCAGCCCCCATAAACCAGAAAACAGGGTACCTGGTTTTACCCACCTACCTTACTCTCCCCTATTTATTTTACACACAAACGGGTTGATGCTGGTTTCACTTTCCACCATTATTAGTCACTAAAGTAAAGTGAATTAAATTATATTAACATTGAAAAAATATTAACTATTTCTATGCATGACGATGTTAAATTAACCTCATACATTTGAAATTAAATAAAAGGTATAATATTTTATTTACAGAGATAAAATCCAGGTTTATACATATACAAATTCGTAATCAGTGAACCTGCACAATGTTTTAATGGTCGTATGAATGATATAAGTTCCGATGACTAATGAAACATGTTTCAGCATTATATATATAAATATTTTAATTGAAAATGATATTTTTAAGTAAATTCTTAATTATTATTGTAGTAAATACCTTTTAATGTCACACATTTTCCTCATTATCTTCAGCGAGATCTATTTAATTTTACAATGGGGCACAGCCTCTCTTTTTTAACACCCATTTTGAAAACAAATTTCTGTTAAAACATAAAATTTAAATTAACTGTTCGTAATACATTATACATTCCTTTATACATTTTTACATTATATTGCGATTACACTTTACATTATATTCCGATTATGCATAATTTACAATTTAAAAGTTATACTTTATCACAAAAGTCCATTGTCGGAGAAAAACAAGGTTTGCCATACATTTCCCGATACAGGGAAAATAAATATTATATCTACCCTATATATATAAAATCCTAATGAAACAAATTTGTGAAACGATTTTATGAAACGAATTTATGAAACGATTTTATGAAACGACTGATTAAACGACTGATTATGTTTCAGGGCTATTTTTAATAAAATATTAAACGCTTGATGGTGAAATTAATATCAATTGTCCATAAAAATCCGCGGATGTCAAAACTGGTAATAGAATTTTGAAATTGGAATTAGTTTTCGAGATATTAATTTTTTTCTAATTTTAATGACATTTCTGTAATGATGGCAACTAATTACTCAGTTTTTTTGTGACAAAAAAGGGAAAAAAATTGAAAAGGATACCGATAGGGATTATTGATTTCTTTTTATACGTCATTTTCAAATTGAAATTGAATTTATATTTTATTTCAATCGATAATGAAGACAAGATTGTGATTAAATTATGTTTATCAGGAAAATTTGAAAAAAAAAATCACATTTCTATCGTTGTCAGGATTCAATCGTCTGTCAGCATTTAATTTAATTTATAAACTGAAAATGTTTTGAATAAATTCGTCCAAATGACGTCATTTATGTAAACGCAAAAGAAAGGAGCAAAAAAATATTTATACAATTTGTTTAGCGTAAAATGTCATTTATCCTATTTTATATATAATCAGAAGTAATTTGTATAGAAAAAACAATAATAATATACGAATAATTAAAATACGCATATAAACAAAAAAATCGTCGAATTTGTTTCCATGGCTGTTAATGTCATTTGGCACCAAATCTCACTTTCTGATGCCCGAATTGCGCCAAGCTTTTTTAAAAAAAGCGTCAAGACCCCTATAATAGAAAAGCACCAAAAGCTCATTGGGTTTGTTTTCATAACTTTTGGCAACAAATCTATGTATATTAACGAATCTATCCCTTTTCGAAGCTCGAATTACGCCAAACCTAAAAGCAAAGGATCCTATACTGGAAAAGTGCCCGATTTTTTTATGGACAATATTCAAGTGACATAACAAGGTGTAAAATTATCGCGGATAGCAAATTTGTTTAAATATGTCATCAATTAATGCCGAATAAATGCGGGCATGCATGCACAAAATATTTAATTAATTTTGTATGATAAATAATTATTAGAAAATTCGTATATACATATTAATTAAAATAAATAATTTACATATTTAAAATAACATGAAAATATGCATGATGGTGCACTGAAATAGAGAGAAAATTATAACCCGTTACTAAAAATGTCTATAACAGTACTTTTCAATACCGTGGTTCTTAATGTTATTCAGAAGCAGATGGAATTTTTCTTATCCTTAAACGCAAAGGAAGAATAGAATACCGATCGTTGTTATAAAAGTCCGAGAGGTAGCCACAATTTAAACCTAACCATTTTATACAAGCTGGTTTTCAAGTTGTAATTGATTTTACTTATCAATCCCAAAAACAGTCGTCAGTTGTCGCAACAGCTGTGTATGAGGCCATGGTAATCAAAAAATGCCCCATTAAAACTTTAAAAGCATGGCAACCCAATTACAGATTTACCAATATTTTTAAAACAAAGCATGCTGTCATGTTTTTAGAGGCTTCGAAGTCTGAGCGGGGGTTGGAGAGCGTAGCTCGCAGGGGGTAGGCCCCCTAGTATATATATAATATCATGAATGGCAATATGAATTAGGCCGTCAGTAAGTTTTAATCCGTTTCCCTTTATTCAAGCGCAACTTCTAGGGTATCTGAAATATTAAAAAAAAAAAATACTAAAAAACGTATGTACGGAAACATATGGCCTACCCTGAAAAATAAATAGCACTATTTGAAAAAAAATAACGAAATAAATGAGTTAGTAAGGATTATGTCATCTCTTAGCTGCAATAGTGGTATAGCCTTTACATAGTAATCAATACACAGAAATCTGAAAGGAGAGAAAATACATTATGCGCATCAACCCTTCTGTTAGATAAGGTCTTAGAGAACAACTTAAGAGTAGCATGTATGTCTTCCAAGGTAGAGAGCATATAGACATATAGAGCATATAATAGAGCATCCAACATAGAGCTCGAAGCCGCAGGGGTTCGTCGATAGCTTCAGAGCCTTAGGTCCATCCCTCCCCGCATTTCGAAGTGTTTAATTTTTTTATTTTTCCTTTTAAATTTGCCCGGTTTCAATTTTCAGAATTGTTTTTTTTTTCTACCTGGCTTCTGCAAGTGTCTCGGTATAAAAGGGACGTAGAAAAGGACCATCACGCAAAACGCCGCGCTCCGAGAATTCTGCGACTGTACCGCCATATAATTCCGAGACACTTGCGGAACCGAAGTATACCGAGACACTTGTGGAAGCCAGGTAGAAAGAGAAAAATCTGAAAATTGAAACCGGACAAATTTAAAAGGAAAAATGAACAAATTAAACACCTCGAAATGTGGAAGGGTTGGGCCCGGGACTCTGAAGCTACCGAAAGACCTCTGTGGCTTCGAGCTCTATGTTCGTCTCAGGCGGCGGTCGAGGTTGGGTGGGTTTTGAGTCCACCGCAGAATTCGCGGAGCGCGGCGTTTCGCGAGATGGTCCTTTGCTACGTCCCTTTCATACCGAGACAATTTCGGAAGCCAGGTACAAAGAGGGGGAGGGGGGAATATGAAAATTAAAACCGGACAAATTTAAAAGGAAAAATTAACAAATTAAACATCTCGAAATGCGGGATGTACTCATTCAGTTAAAAGTTCAGAGATAACAGCTCAACATTCCAATCGGTCCATATTTGATATGATCAACAAGATGATTATGATTTGATCAACAAGCCCAATTTGTTGACGTTGGATGTGGTAATCTATTAGTGTGAAGTCATTATCATTGGCACCAGCATACGATTTTACGTATGGATCAAGAATCTCGTTCCGCTATTATTTGTCACTAGTTAGAGTTTTTCATGGAAGACATAGAAGTCACTGTAACTACCCAGAGAGATTCCTAACAAAATAGTTATTCCACCTCTTCTGTAATTTCTGTAATTTCTGTAATTACTTCATCACTATCTTTTCGTTGATATTACATAATATTTTGTCCCACAAAGCAAAGAACGCGATTTGAATCACTATCCTAATTAATTCTAGAATCATACATGAAAACTCCATATTACCATTATTATCGTCCAAGACACGTCTTCATAATCAAACTAAAAGGGGATAGGCGACTAAATCTAACTAAGACCAGAGCAGAGCTAAACGCAATGGAAGTATTATCAGCTTATATTGGCCCAATATTGATTTTGCTGTAATGTGCCCTTTTTCCCAATGTAATCGGGTATTTTTCTGTATTCGGTCTAAAGGGAAGCACATAACTGATTTTCGTACAATACAGATTGATAAATTGAGAGATTTTTACCGTAATAACAGATACTAGGGAACCCGTGCGATACTTTCGCACTGCGGTTTTTGAGAATATTTGTCGATACGTTTTTCCTTAATTTTGAATTAATCAAATAACATTTTTAACGGCATGTCAGAGTGCTATATCAAAAGCCTGTTCAAACTACTTTTGAGTCGATACCTCATTCATCGTTGTGCGTCTTGTATGTGATATAAAAGGGATGTTCACATCAGAAATAATATATATAATTTTTGTCATTTTTGCTACAAAATGTTCAATACAATGAGCCGTGATTAGACTCCCACAATAGTGTTTCTTCTCGATCGGACAGAGTGTACGAGAAAGTAATCTTTATAAAACATTAACATGAGAATATACTAACTACTTCAAATGCGATTATTTAAACCAACTTAGCTCGGAAGTATGGGCTGGTGCATTCTGTATAAAATCTACATTTTTACACTGCAAAAAGTTTTAAGGCCGATAACATTACAAAGATATAAACAAATCAGACGAGTTCGTGTTTATAAATCGGCATCCTCTATACAGGGTGTATCTGCACTGATGGTCAGAACGTTCAGAGCGTCAATACGCGTCAGAACAAAAAATTTTGTATAGGAAAAGAGAGACTCAATTCACTTATCCAGTCAAAAATACAGGGTAGTTCACTTCAAGCCAAATTTGGATTTTCTTCCATAATCTTAGAAATATTGAAAATATTGTAACGATAACGATTAAGATGACTTAATCTGCTTTCTGTAAAATATCATGACATCACGACATTTGGCAAAAAATAACCACAATATGCATCCAAACAACACAGATTTAGACGCTCGATAATGCTGAATGTAGCTGAGAGTTATTGAAAGTTATATCTGGTGTCCTTAACAAAATTAGAGTACTAATTAGAGTACCAAGACTTCCCATGATATCATCACATTTCATTTAGAGGCAAATTCATCTTATGAAAATGTCGTTAAACCAACTTCTGTATTGTGAAATTCTGAACGGAAATTCCTGTTCATCTTGTAGTGAGACACCATGTATCAATGATTGGATAAGTAGATTGTGAACTTTGGTTTAACATTAAAAAATTATTTGTTTTGACGCGCATTTTCACACCTGAAATTTCTGACAATCAGTTCAGATATACACTGTATTAAGTATTCCTTTTGTCGCACGCTTTTATATTGAAAAAGATATTGTACTGTACAAGATATTGCCAAAATTTCAGTAATCAAATAGAACACAGGTACTGTGCAATATACAAGTTGCTTGGATGTGAAATCTATACGAGATCGTTCCTGGTACCATCTGGTACCGTTTGGGGCGGTCTGAGTTGGCTTAGAATGAACAAGGTATAATACCATCAAGCGCCCACGAGATTATGTTTGAGCATAAATGAAAAATCTCCAAGATTTTTTATATACAGGGTTATTCTAAATGATGGACCCATTTTCAAAAAATTGTATTTATTAAAGTACAAATCCAAAATGAACAATCTTTATACCAATGCAAAGAGGAAGTTTCAAAGTTTTTTAAGACATTATAAATGTCCAATGTGTCCACCGTTTGCTGCACGGCAAACATCTACGCGATAGCCAAACTCGTCCCACACACGAGAAAGCGTATCTGCTGTTACTGAGTGCACGGCTTTCAAAGCGGTTATGGTTCCAGAGGTGGCCGGTAGAGGTCGCGCGGCAATAGGTCACTGCAAGCTGAGTGCACTGCTTCCGTGCACTCAGTAACAGCAGATAGGGATTATCGTGTGTGGGACGAGTTTGGCTATCGCGTAGATGTTTGCCGTGCAGAAAACGGTGGACACATTGAACATTTATAATGTCTTAAAAAAACTTTGAAACTTCCTCTTTTCATTGGTATAAAGATTGTTCATTTTGGATTTGTACTTTAATGAATACAATTTTTTGAAAATGGGTCCATCATTTAGAATAACCCTGTATAACGGACTGAGGATTTGTCGATAAATGGTTGCTTCTTCCCTTTCAAATTTCCAAAACATAATTAGCTGTATTTAAAGCTACGTCGTAAATGCATAAAATATTTGAAATAACACATTTCGTATTTATATGTAAAGTATCTGATGGTAATATGACTAATGCAGTTAATATGGTCAACCCATCAGAATGTTATTAGTTTAAGTGAAATCCATAAAATGGAACTTCAATACAGTCGCGAAAAGTCAGAAGAATTGGTTCAGCCCCGTTTTAGCTGCATTCTCGGAGCATGTGCACGAGAGAGCAGCCATTGTTTTTTTGTTGTTAGTTGCGTTCGCATGTTATAAATTTTTCTCCGGTAAGTTTGTTATTTATCTTATTTAACCAAAGTGTTTATAATTATTTGTATGCATGATATTTTAGTTTGTTGCATGCTCTTTTTAACTATAAAATCAAATTTCCATATTGAGCATTCTCGGGGAGACTTACTAAAACTTTTATAAAACTTGTTTTTTGGGCGCGGGTGGAAAAAAACTGTAGATATGAAATTGTGTGTTATTTGTCGTAATTATGTGCTCGAGGAATGTGTAGGACTTACCAGTAAAGATACAACATGATTTATTTGCCCTAAAAGTGCAGTTGAAAAATTTGAAAACATTATTTACTGTATTTTTTGTAATGCCTTTCATTTTTTTTTCTTCACAATTATTTTTTATTAGCTTTATAAATTTTCAAAAAATAAATTTGGTTTTGAAATAATTGTTGTTTTGTGTGAAATATAAACCCTTTAATTTGCAAATTTTAACTATTTTCCGGTGCTAAAAAGGGTCTGCTTTCTTATCCAATCTTTATTTTTTTTTATAAGTCAATTACTACTACCATTTAAAATTTTCTGACATTAGCCATGAACATATTACCTGCTCACCTTTCACTGTTAAATTTGTTTCAACATTTCTCCAAAACATGGGGCAAAAAATATTTGCTACCAAAAGAGGGTGTAACCTTATAATATTTGGTGCTCCGGTTGAATGATGAACTGGATACATGTTGACTTATGACATGTTAAATCCTTGAGCCATGACTTGGTAAAATGTTGAGAAAAAAACTGTAAAATTTTGAACTATAAAATGGCTTTATTTATCCTTTGCAAATAAGAGTTAATAAGATCGGAACTTTGGTTTAAATTGGAATCTGACGCATAATGGACCTCCAAGCCTGCACCGGAATTCGAACCTCTCACGTCACGATCTAAAATTGGCGATATAAACACTACACCAAAATGTAGATATCATCGAACTCTAAAGCAACATATTGAGAGTTCAAATATCTATTTATATTGATTGGTTGTTACATGATGAAAAATTGAACCATTGTCAAAATTTCACTATAATAAAAAGTTTTAAAATAAGAAGTAAGCCATAAACCATATTTTTCAGCTTCTGCTTTTATTTTTTGCACAAACGAATGTTTCAACAACGAACGTAAATTTTTTACAGTGCACAGGCCAACAATGCTTTCTAAAATAAAGGCCAACGGGTTATTTTGAATACTATCTTACGCTAAAATCTTATTCTTAAAAAGTTACTTGTACGCCAAATCTGTTTATTATGGTCCTTTTTGTTTCCATATGTGTTAAGTTGTATCATCCCTTTTATGTCAGAGATATGAATGTGTAAAATTAAAAATTTTAGGAAATGGAGTTTGAATGTTTATAACACTCATAATTCATCTGTTTTATTTTCAAAAAACGTTTTGTAATGTTTCTTATACGTAGGAAGGAATACACATTCGCGTTTCTGGCAAAATGTTTATAACAAAAACAGAGATACAGCCAGATAATTAACCCAAAAGTGAAAATTTGCATATTCATTTTCTGGCATAACGTGGACGATATATGTAATGTATATATTATGCCATAGGCTGATTCTGAATGCAAGACAAAATCTTCAATGAAGATAGAACATAATGCAACAAACATTTTTGGTATAGGAAACGTTATGTCGCGATACATTTATTCAGACAAAAATACAGAATATTTGACCGAGACTTTTCCCCGAATATTCTTTCATTCACAAATAATCAATAATGAAGGAATTGTATTGTAACAAAATTTTTATCAGACTTACTTTGATTTCTGTTAACAGCATAAGAAGTGCTGAAACTCGTCACAATTCGCGTGAAAACAACACTGAGGATACAGTATTTCGATCATAACAAAATAAAAGGACTTGTGTGCTTTGAGAATTTTTGTCATAAAGTTGTGAAATCAGCACTTCAATGTAAGTTTAAAACACCCATTTTTATCAATTTTAACAGAGAAATTTAAAATTTGTTGATTAATATTATTTTCAGAAGAATGTTCACATTTATTTCTTTCCTACAGCAGTATACATCTATAAAAACGTACAATTGTAATTTCTACATTAAGCATGATGTGAAACTAATGCAAAATTCAATCATAATTTTAGTTAAGAAGTAGTTAATTAAGAAGTAATTTAGGAATAATGCTGTTATAATTTTGTTTTATTTTAAAAGTTGCAAAACAAGTTGCAATGCCGGTAGTGTTTTAAACATAATGCAGAATCTAGTTACTGGAATGAGCTGTAACTTTAACTTTGGATTTGCATGTATGAAAATTCTAGAGGTCGATATCTGTTGTAAATTCACAGGTTACAATTCATATATTTTTCTAATATTAAGATCAAAATACATATATTTTGATATTAATTTAAAAAATATATATGAAATGAAACCTATGAATACTTTAACAGAATTTGATATCTAGAACCCTTAAATATGAGAATTCGAAATTAGAACTCATTCCGTCAAGTTATTTTTGAGATATGCTTACAAATCTATACGCACTGCAGTTTGTATTGAAGCTATTAAAATGAATTTAACATTAGGAATTAAAAATTGTAAACTGCCATAATACATAACCTACTTCACCGAATGACATCCTACTTGGTAGAAGTTACTGAAAAATCCAAATATGATGTGAAAATTAGGTGTTAGTATTGAATATTTCAGAATTTGATGCAAGTTTTATATGAAAACGCCCCACTGAGCTTACTTTTTTATTTAAACTGAAATAAGACATAATTTCCAGTCGAATTTTCGTTTTTTTTTCTGCACATTTGGTGGTTAACATGTAAGGACTGTTCTCTTTCTTATTTGGTCGACTGTGCTCAATCTCCAAATGATTTATAAATTATCTTTGATACATTCAGTGCCACCATAAGTATACAAAAATCACTGACATAGATACTCCATATTTCAGAATGTAGTTAACGTTTTAATGGTGTCACTGACCATTAGCATAGCATTTAACACAAAGAAAGGTCAACACAAAGTTAACACAAAGATGGCATAGCATTTAACACAAAGAAAGGTCAGTCTGTTTAAAATTTCTTCAAACTAATTTTATTGTTGTAAATATTATTATTTATTTAGAATATGACATGCTGTACTTTTCATTGAATAAGTCGATTGCGATACAACTTCCACATATAAAAATTGTTCGTTAAAATAGGATGTACCACTTCTTAAAGTTTGTCTCATCTTTTTTGAAACACCCTGTAGTAAGGATGCACCGATTGTGAATAAATTAAAGGGCTTATTAACATTTTATTTATGATGATATTTAATGGTTTATTTTTTTTAAATATTTTTTTCTGTGTAGAATTAACTTTGCTCAGAAAGATATATACTACAACAATATCCTAATAGCAAAGTTAATAGAGCTGTCAAACATAGAAATGAAAATTTCCCATTTTTACGACCTTTATACTGTTACGGTTACCATTAACACGTAAAAAGTCTCAAGAAACAAATTACATTTTATTGCGGTAATAAATAGCCCACAATGTTTTCTTTCCAGTAATATGTCACATTGGTTAATTGTATAAAGGGTAGTTTTAAAATTATGACATTTCTCCTTTAAAATTATGGCTTTTTCTCTCTTAAAAGTATAGACTTTTTTCAGAAAAACATCTTAGCTGACTTGAAAGTATAAAATATGTATGCTTGTTTATCTCAAATTATAAATTTTCAAAGTTCGTGTATATTTTCTCATAATCTGTCAACCACAATGAATTAACTTTTTCCTGATATACAGGGTGTCCTTTTTTATCGATGATCAATAGCCAATTACTAAACCGCTAGTTTTAGATGTATAGTTCAAATTGCAAAAATGTTTCCAATGTTGTCCTTCACCATATGAAAATCCATTTACGTCAAAATGGCTAATGTTTAGCTTATCAATTTCATTCTGTATCAGTATTATTTTTGCTGTTATTACTAGCCATCTTTAAATAACAGATTTGGTCATTTTTTTATTCGAACGTGTAAGATATATATATATATATATAAACTTAATTTAAAATTTAACCATTGAAACATAAGAAACTGACCATACACAATGAAATCACAATAACATATAGCAGTGTCAAATTACAAATTAAATTATGTAGTCCTAATAAATGAAATATTATTAATTCAAATGAAAAAAAAAAGAGTATAAACACAAATGAAAGCTTATAATGTAATTCACTTTTTCAAGGGCAGAGAATCTACAATTGTAAGCAAAAAACGATTGTTTTCTGTATATAACACCAGCTTAATGCCAAAAATCATGTTATATCACTGCCCAAACAATCGTTGAAATAAGTTTGAAAAACAAGAAGACCTTTTAAAATGGACTATTATAAATCATACAAACAATTTGAATAAGAGGGGGGGAAAAGGAAAATAAAGAAAAGTTTTATATTACTTACATTAAATATTTACCTATATTCTTTAGCATTAATCCTCTAGCACATGTTCAAACAATTGTATATAACGAAAAAGGTTTATAAGTATATATATATATATATATATATATATATATAACCACAAAAATACGTAATTATAATTCATCATACACAAATGGTGAAAAAATAAAAGATGAAACCCATACCTTTTATGATATATATAAATATATGTATATCTTTATTATATTGTCGCAGGACTTTGGAGACTTTGCGCCATAAAACCTCATACAACCAACCTTTATTAAATATTTGCGTATTCGAATACAACGAATTTGTGGTTTGCCAAAAATGGATTTGGAATGCAATATTGGAGCAAGATTGGGGACAGTATAACCAATTTAACCGATATTGGTTTATTACAAGAAATATTTCTGATATTTCTTTTCAGTGACACCTGAAGCGAAAAGGCATTGTGATTAAACTCAAAGATAACAAAGTTGCATAGTATAAAAAAGTTTTGCAATAAAACTGCAAGTTTCACACATTAAAAAGACCCTATTTACATGTGCGGCAAATTCTAGTTAATGATGTGTCATTTTTAATAATTTATGTAAAGAAACAGGCCATCAAAGCTGAGTTCAGCAGCCAAATTCCATGGGCTTAATTGCGTGTGCTGAATGGGATTTTTGGCAGCGCAGTGCGCTACGTATGTTTGAAACCAGTCTGAATGATGTTAAAACGGGTTTAATTTGCTCGTAAATTGTCTTATATTATCGCATGAAGATTTACTTGCCTATATTTAAATTCGAATCACTCAAAAATATGTTATGTAATCGTTGAAGTCGGTATGTTTCTATACCAGCAAACGAAAATGGCAAAGATTTTACGAAATTAACTGATTATTTGTCATATAAAAACAAGCTAGAAAAGTGGCGTTTTTATTTACACCAATTAATTTTTGAAAATTTATTTTTCATTTCTATTAAATTGGATAAAATCACAAAACATATGACAGATTAACATTTTACTGCAAGTTGCGTCGCATAGGATGTTTCTTAAAGGAATCCCTTACTTCAAAATTTAAAAATTCATTATTAATAATAAATATGAAGACGAAATAAGCGCCATATTTATTAAGTATTCGGAAATTTGCATGCAGTAATTTTAAGAATAGTTCATATTTATTTAACAGAATAGTGATGCCTTGTCTCAAACTTTAACAATGCTCAAACTATTTCACAAAATTGCAGCAAAGATAATAAAGTTTTTACTTTTAATTCTATTTAGGTACAAAAATGCAAGAAAACGTTTAGTGTTTTGAAAATTTGTAAGTTAAATTGATTATTGCAACAGCGCAGAGCAAATCTGTTGACGAAAATTTGAACATTATTTAATAATTACTGCATATAATATTTATCAGATATCTCTATCAGCTACCTATTTATGAGATTTCTTAATTTATTTTTATATTTATTACAGATAACTAATCATTGAAGTTTAAAGTTAGAGAGTCCTTTATTGCAAAAAAGGTATTTGCAAGTGTTACAAGTTAAGGTTACAAGTGCTACATATTTAACCCTCTAGCCACGGGCGATGTTTCCATTGTCTTATACAAAACTGCGGCCTATTTTTATTCGTCACTTATAATAGTTATAAGGATTGAATGTCACCGGAATTTACAAACAAATTTATTTCTAAATAAGTAAAAGCAGTTTCTTCATGTACATTTATAAAAACAAAGTTTTATTTCAAAATTCTGGTGGGAATGTGGCATTTATGGATTCAAAATATTTCAAAAACTGCAGAACTTTCAGAATGACCTAATAAATGAAATGATATATGTATTATAATTTTTTAAACGAATCTCTCTATTTTTAAATAAAAGAAGATATATTCAACGAAGAAATAGAATCTCCCGATGCTTAAGTACTATAAAAATTGTAGGGAACGTTAAAATAGCGTTCCCCGCGGAAGTGTATAGAATAAGTGAAACGCGATAGGAGCGTTCCCCGCAGCTGGAGGGTTAAGTGTCATTCCACGGAAAACGCTACTTTCTGAGCGTAACAAAATCAGAGAAAAAATGTAAACCTAAACATTTTATATTTATGTTCGTAGTTGATTTTTCATCTCTTTTAAGATTTATGTAGGAAGCCATACAGTCTTTACATTACATAGTGCTTAATTTATTTTCTAAAAACTAAAGGGGTAATTTTCTTAATAATATTGTAACGGAGGATACAAATGCAGAATGTTTTGTTTTATAACGCCATGCTTATTTAGGTTAGGATATGAAACTTGAACAAGGTTCCTACACTCTCTAGAATTTCCAAGAAGTATCACTATTTAAATTTATAAATTTCTATTTAAAATTTGAATTACAGAATGTAGAAACGCCTTGTTTAACCACAGGTTTTGTAATATTTTTCTGCAATTAAATAAGATGTAAAATTCGATTAAAAAATGTTGTAGTACTGTACGCACCCTGCTTGAAGTAAATATCTCAAAAAAAAAATCTTTATGTATGAGAGTTAAAAAAATATTTTTATTAAATAAATGATACTTTCGTTTAAAATCAAGTACAGGGTATACATAAAGTTTATGACCATTTCTAGCTATGTGAGACTGTTTCAAAATTAATGTTAAACGACAATGTATGCAATTGTATACAATACAATGTACAATACAATGTAATACAATGTATACAATAACTACAATGTATCACATTGAAATTAAAAAGTCCTTCCGGCCTGTACCGGGAAGAAAAGGTAGCTTTCATAGTCCATGTTTTCAAAAATTCAACCCATTTTACTTAAACACCCGAAGCTAAATTGCTTGGAACCGGATTATAGAAGTTTCAATCTCGGTTTTCGTTAATACTGAATTTGAATGTGAATTTCAGTATGAAAGTTACAGCATAACAATATTTCAGCCACCCTAGAATTTCAAACTGCCATTTTCTCTGCCATTTTTAAGATAAGGCCAAAAACAAAAATGTTCCGGAATCCTTGTATCACTATCTAACACTTAACGGAAACAACTTTTTCAATTTATAACTTTTTATATTTTTTTTTTATTTTTAAATAAAATTAAAAAAATTGAACTTGCCGCCATTTTGAAACAAGATGGCGCATGAAACTGGCCGACGAACTCGGTCGAGACGTTGGGATGGTCTGTACACATGACCAGTCACACTCAAATCGGTTCATATGAGTGTTCATCAACTGCTATATCTCTTTCATTTTGTAAGATATAGCCAAAACAAAAAAAATCCCGAATCCTTGTATCACGTTCTAACACTTAACAGAAACAATATTTTAAATTTATATTTTTTGTACATCCTTTTGAATTTTTAAAAAAATTAAAAAAATTAACTGGTCGCTATTTTGAAACAAGATGGCGAATGAAGCTGGCCAATGAACTCGGTCGAGACCTTGGAATGACCTATACTCATACTCAGTCACATCTGAATCGGTTCATAAATAAGAGAGTTAGAGCAAGACATATGTCATATATATATATATATATATATATATATATATATATAAATCGACATTTGAAAGGAGGGTGGTTTGGGGGGTCTGGGGGTCATGATCGGTGAAAATATAGCAACATTTTTTGGAATTGCTTTCATTCATCAATTTCATGATCATAATTTCATTAAATGACAAATGCTACTATATTTAATAAATAGAAAAATATTCTAAAATTGGGACAAAATTCACCTTTGTGTAAGATTTAAAATATGAAACCATTAAAATGGATCACAGTTTGTGTAATTACTAAAATAGGTGTAAAAAAATAAAAGGTTTTAAAACATTAAAACCATTTCAAGATGTTAAAAACATCCATCGGTGTATCCAGAATCGATTAAAGTCATTTAATAAATAGTAAAATATTCTAAAATTGGAACAAAATTCACCTTTGTGTAAGATTTAAAATATGAAACCATTAAAATGAATCACAGTTTGTGTAATTACTAAAATAGGTGTAAAAAAATAAAAGGTTTTAAAACATTAAAACCATTTCAAGATGTTAAAAACATCCATCGGTATCCAGAATCGATTAAGGTCATTTAATAAATAGAAAAATATTCTAAAATTGGAACAAAATTCACCTTTGTGTAAAATTAAAAATATGAAACCATTAAAATGAATCACAGTTTGTGTAATTACTAAAATAGGTGTAAAAAAATAAAAGGTTTTAAAACATTAAAACCATTTCAAGATGTTAAAAACATCCATCGGTATCCAGAATCGATTAAAGTCATTTAATAAATAGAAAAATATTCTAAAATTGGAACAAAATTCACTTTTGTGTAAGATTTAAAATATGAAACCATTAAAATGGATCCCAGTTTGTGTAATTACTAAAATAGGTGTAAAAAAATAAAAGGTTTTAAAACATTAAAACCATTTCAAGATGTTAAAAACATCCATCGGATGTCAAACATCCATCGTATGACAACCAGGAAATTACAAGACCGCATAAGGGAGCATAAGTCAGACATATGGAAAAGGGGAAGCCATCTACTGCACTTTCACGGCTAAATTTAAAAACAGAAATTGATATCTATTTTAGTAAAGTAAAGATTATCGCGCAAATGAACGACTATAATACATGTATTGTAAGGGAGTCAGTGGAAATCCTGACAAGTGGTGGAAGATCGTGTAATGATATGTTGTCATACAACGTGCCAAAAATCTGGTATAATCTACTTGATATGGATGGTAAATTTGGGTTGGATAACCCACCTCGCTCAGTAGACTAGTCCATCCCCCTTCTCGCCCCCTTCTCCATATGTGATTTCGCCTTCTACTATTTAAACAGCTTACATTCCGGACGTTGTAGAATTTTTTCTCATTTCCACCCTCTGATGATGGCCAGGTTTTCTGGTTGAAAGCGCTCGGGACTCCGATGGCTGTTTTTAACATCTTGAAATGGTTTTAATGTTTTAAAACCTTTTATTTTTTTACACCTATTTTAGTAATTACACAAACTGTGATCCATTTTAATGGTTTCATATTTTAAATGCTACTATATTTTAGAAATTATTGCACAGAATGTTCTAGGTAAGGAGTTTAGAAGAAAGACTTACAGCAGTTGTTCAAACATAAGTTATGAAAAATCATAATAAAATTTAATTTACATAACAGAAAATATTATTGAATGAATCACACATTTATGATATTCACAAAATAAGTAAAAATTCTAATAGTGGAAATTAGGTGTAACATGTAATAGAAGTATCTACCGTTTGTACATAATTAAAGTTTACCTACTCAAAGTAGTAGATCTGTAGCAAAAATTATTCATCATAAAAATATGAAATTTTGAAAGCGTCTAAATAAAGGGATGCGAAAAAAATTTAGCAGAAGTAAAATAATAATAATTAATTAATTAAAATAAAAAAAATTACCACCAGAAGGCGTTTTCTGACAAAATATAGGCTAATATGTAATTTTTAGCAATCACGTGATGTAGCTGCTGGAGCACAATGAAAATGTGAAAGGAAATGACGCGAAGAATCTTTTTTTCCGCGGAAAATGTCGTGCAGTTTACAAGATCCTGCTTTACTGGTGAAACTTTTTATCAAATTGGCGATCCGCACCAGAAGCTTTTTGGAGGTTTCGAACTTTGTAAAACATTCACAGAGGTGTTATAACTGCAAACGGATCATGAAAATTGATCATGAAATGTGAGGAAACGGGAACGTTGAGTGTTCTTCCTGGAAGAGGAAAAAAGGCATTTTACTGCAGAGGTAATTGGAGATGTTGCACTCGTGGAGGAAGAGGATAGGGCTTCAAACTCAATGGGTTTCACGAGCGTTCGACACGTTGCAACAGCGTTAGATAAGCCGACTGCTACTGTTCATAAGATTCTTTGGGAAATTCTGCGATATTATCCCAATAAAATGTCACATATTCAGCAGTTGTTGCCAACCGATTACCCTGCACGTCTAACATTTTAATTGGAATTCGCTGTCAGGAAGATGTGGATTGTCCTTGGAATATTCTATGGACCAGTGAAGCTCATTTTTATCTGGATGGCGCAGTGAATACAGGGTCATTCATAATTCCCTCCGGGGTTTCGAAACGTTATAGTAAAAAAACGAAGACGAATATGAAAAAAAGAAACATATGAAATTATTCCGAAACTATTTAAGTTTTACTTACATACATTACAGGTGTTCTATGTGTGAACCCTTGGTCACACGGCATACATCCATGCGATAGTCCAGTTCCTGCCATACTCCGTTTCTTTAAATCTGAATCAGTGGTGTCAGTTCAACGGGCCTTTCGTAATAAATATCGAAAACAGGGACCACCTGACAAAACAATTCATGTGTGGTACCGGAAATTTAAAGAAACGGAGTATGGCAGGAACTGGACTATCGCATGGATGTATGCCGTGTGACCGAGGGTTCACACATAGAACACCTGTAATATATGTAAGTAAAATTTGAATAGTTTCGGAATAATTTCATATGTTTCTTTTTTTTTCATATTCGTCTTCGTTTTTTTACTATAACGTTTCGAAACCCCGGAGGGAATTATGAATGACCCTTGTACACAGAATTGCCGAATCCTTGTATAAGAAAATCCTCATTCGATTATTCAAGTTCCGTTGCATTTTTAGAAGGTTACGGTATGGTGCGCATTTACTTTAGAATTTATTCTCGGTACGTTTTTCTTCCAAGAATTAACGCTGAGAGGTGTGAAATGATCCGTAACTGCAATGCTTTATGCATCGCTTATAGAGAGTAACATTGTCTCGTTCCTGCAAACACGCCAGTGCTTTAACAGAGCAATTTTCATACAGGAAGGAGCTCCCCACCATATTGACATTTTAGTTAAAAATGTGCTTTGGAGGTATTTTACGGAAGATCGTGTAATCAGTCGCCATTTTCGACATGTCTGGCCGGCACGATCCCTAGACTTAAATCCCTGTGACTTAAAACAGTTGGCCGGTCCTCACAATGCAAGTACTATTTCTCTTCACGCCCTCAACATTTCCAAGAATTTGTTTCGCATTACTATTGAACATGCTATTTTTCCATTTCAAACGGTACTTCACAATAATGGTCAACACATTCAACAGTATTTGTGTTGATAAACCAATTCCAATTCCACAGTGTATATAAGCTTGTACTTTGTTAAATGTTTGAAAAACCAATAATATTCCCTCTGGGGGTCATTATTATTTTTATTTTTTACTAAATGTCTTTCGGATCCATTCATTTAGACACATTCCAAATTTCATATTTTTCTGATAAATTGTTCCGACTACAGACAGTAGGTGAACTTTTATTATGTACAATTGGTATGTATACCTCCTTTCATTTAAAGAAATTATATATCAATCTTCATCAAAAATGTATTTTAAGACTGTTATATTATGTGAAACATATAAAACATTATAAAAAATAGATTCTGCCAAAAATTAACTAGTATCTAAAAGGTAATTTTTTTCTGAATGACCCTTACCAATTTACGATTTTAAAGTAAACGAGCTTTGTTCCACATAAGGAGAAACTAGACATATCATTTGACAACAGTTAAGTCTACTTAATGGCACTGTTTAGATAATTATTATATTTTGTTTACAAAAAACATAATTTATGGTATCAAGACTTTGGGGCAAGATTTCTTTTGTATTCTTATTTATAAATAGAGAGAAATATTAGTTAATATATATCTGGTTACTAAAGGGGTTTTATTCATTTCAGCGTAGTTTATGACATAGATGCGAAACCGCTTTGATTACATAAAATTCATTTTATGTCACTTACGTAACAAACACTAAATTTCAAAATTGTGACTTATTTTTTTTTATTATGTTTTCTATTTTTATGCCACTAAATAATTCCACTTGTTTTCTAACAATAGAAAAAAGGCAGTAAAAGTCTTTAAAAGAATAAAAACAGTTTCAGTTTTGCCTCATAATTACTAAAAAATATCAAATGTATGATGAAGAGAGGTTCGTGTATTATCAATATCTTTCTTTCTAGTATGGATGAAAAGCATAGTTCAATGAAGATCGATGCAGAGAAGAATCTGCAATAAGAAACTTTATAGATAGGATATTGGATTGGCTGAGTTACGACATGTCTGCATGTTAGACATCGTCTGGGAAGTTTATGTATTCTTTCATTGAGTTTAGATGCAATACACAAAATAAATTTTCTTTATTTGAAATTATTTTTCACCCGTTTTTCACGAGTAATACTATGCCATTGAAAACGTAACAGATTAATAATTTACATTTCTGCCGAACAAATTTATAAGATCTATAATCTGCTGGATAGTGAATTTATTTTCTGCAACCAACATCCAAAGAATAAGAATAGAATCTGGACATAAACATATAGAATTTTAAACTAAAGATTTTTGCGGATGAATAATTTTCAGATAAATAACCTAACGTAATTTCTCCAAACATTATTTAGGCATAGGGCTCCCTAAAGCCTCCTCCTTCTTTAAAAAGTAATTTTCCGCTGATTGAGAACTACTGGCTAAAGCAGAAGAGGGCAATCTTTTAGCAGTGTTGAGCAGAGCCTATATTGAAAAGTCATTGCGCGTGTCAAGTTAATTGTAGTTATTTTTTGTATAATTATAAAGAACTTTATATTCGAACTAATAATATACAATGTTATCATATCATTTTTTTTCGCGAATTCAAAACCTGCGCGGTCTGGTCGTGGTGACTGTGTGAGCTTGAGCTTTTCAGGCTTTTCCTTCTAAGAGAACGATAATTCGGGTAACTTTCCCGACAAATTCCTATATGAAAGCTTCCATCCTAAAGCAATACGGCCAAATATGGTCAATATTTAAAAAAAATCCCCCCCCCATCACTTTGAAGCACCAAATTGCATAACCATTTTCACCATTTAATTGCCTTAAATGTTCTTTTTGATAAAGAAATATCTTAATTTCGTGTATACATGATACAAATCTGTTCAAAACATTTCCTCGACAAAGCAAACGTACATTGTTGTATAGAGGAAAATCCATACATCCTCTGCCAAAAAAGAGATTTAAATTCTTTGCGAATCAATGAAGAACGAATCATTATGAAATTAATTATTTTCGCAAAACTATATCTTATTCTAACATTTTCGGAAGATATTTGTTACTGAACTATCTTGGTGCATGATGCAAAAGAAACCCAATAATTAATGCCTAATATTACTCGCAATCATTTCTTACACTGTTCGATAACGAAAGTTGCGGCATCATTAATAACAAAACATTTTATGTACTATGTGTACCTATTAATTCCCGCTGTTTTACTTAATAGATGGCAGCAGCTATTAATGCAACGTTCAATCATTTGACATATAGTGTGTTTTGTTGTACTAACATAAGGCTTGAAAACCATAAATGTCAAAAGTTCTCAAAGTAATAACATCATATAAATATTCGTGCTCAAAAATGTCGAATTTCGTTCCTTCCAAAGAGTATTTGCGGACTGTGCTTTTGTTTCTGTTTCATTCCAAGAAATTGGCTGCTGAAAGTCATAGAACTCTTGTGAAAGTTCATGGTGACAATGCATTATCAGAAACAACATGCAGAGATTGGTTTCGACGATTTAAAAGTGGTGATTACAGCGTTGAAGACAAAGAACGTCCAGGTCAGCCAAAAAAGTTTGAAGATCCCGAATTGGAAGCTTCGCTCGACGAAGATCCGTGTCAGATCAGTCCGAAACAGTTAATGGCCAACGCTACCGACAACAAATGATGAATTTGAACCATGAATTGATCGAAAAACGGCCAGAATGGGCTAGAAGACTTGGAAAAGTGATTTTGCAGCATTACAATGCTCCGGCTCATACCACAACTTTGGTCACGGACACCGTAAAAGCGCTGGGATGGGAACTGCTGCCTCACCCGCTGTACTCTCCGGACCTGGCCCCGTCCAACTACTATTTGTTTTCATCAATGTCGCACGCATTGGCAGAGCAACACTTCGATTCGTACGAAAATGTGAAAAAATGGCTCGATGACTGGTTTGGCTCAAAAAACGAACAATTTTTTTGGCGAGGCATCCACAAATTGTCAGAAAGATGGGGAAAATGTGTAGCTAGCGATGGCCGCTGGTTTGAATAATCCATTTTTATTATTTCCTATGTATTTTTAGCTTCAAAAATCAATAAAAAACAGCGGGAATTAACCGGTACACCTTATATATATTATTTTTATTTCAATGTAAGTTAAAAATACAGTGTTAATGTCAGAGAAAGAGAAAAGAGCTGTCTGTGTGCCACAGAAATGACGTCCGCGCGCCAATTTTCTGCACGCGTGCCCTAGGTTGCCTGCCTTTGAGCTAAAGTGTAGTAACTGTACATCTTATTTATCATAAATTACTTTTCTTTTCTTTTCAGGGGCAGTTTATAGCATAGTCACACAGCCACACGTGGCACAGTTCCAGGGCCCCCGTATTTAAAAAAATCACAAATCTGTAAGTGAAGGCTTAAAAATCTGCATTAGTTTCGTGATTTATATAATTTTATGAATACCAGACCATAATTTTTTTTCTTTTCAAAATTTTCTTTCACAAATCATTAAGCTGATTCAGATTTAATAACACTTATCGTTCACTGCAAAACTGATACAACACATCAGTCATTGTTTTTTTTTTTAAGACAAGTACTTTGTATTTGAGAATGTTTAGCACGTTTTAGAAAGCTTGTAAAAATTCATTCATTCCTAAAATCCATTTAGCATACCAGTTTCCTTATTATTATGAATGCATCGTGCCACTGCCTACTTGCACTATTATGCATAAATTTGATATTCTGTTATTTTAGAACATTAAATAAAGAAAGTAAGAAGTTGTTATTTAATAATGAAGTTCTTGTGACGTCTGTCGAAATCTGCATTATGCAGTTATCAAGTGATTCTATTGATTTTATCAAAGATTATATTCTTATATAGATTAAGCTCTGATTATAAGTATACAGAGATCGAAAATAAGTTATCAAATAACTATTATTTTAAGGCAGTAATTTTAAGGTATTTTTACTTTGCTCTCATACATGATTTCTTCACCCCGTAGGCCCACACATGTGAACCTCAATTATTTTCCATTTTAAAAAGGATACTCTAACGTAATTGCAATTACGATCTTAGAATGATCTACTTCGATGTCCAAGACTCGAATTGATGCAAATAAACTAAAACTCTTGCTCTAAAGTCAAATTGAGAAAAAATAATTGAATAATAATTAATAACACTCAGCACTAAAGAGGTTGAGAGGTTTTGGCCTTCATTTGATAACGAATGTTAAAAGTGGTTAATTAATGATAAAAGCTTTGTGATCTAAATCAACACCAGTCTGGTGCAACCACTATATTATTCTATTAATTTTTATCAAAGCTTTTGTTCTTATCAGATTAAACGCGAATAATAAATGTACGGAGTTTTAAAAGATAAAATCTAAGTTTCCGAATAACTCTTTTTTCCTGAGAGTTAATTTTTAATGCATTTCGGCTTTATTCTTTTCACCAATTGAATTAAAGTTATTTCTACTAAGGTAACTTTACTAGTAGTTGACTTATAAAGAGTGTGTTTTATTTTTTATGTAGAAAAAGTAGCCCTTACTTTAACAATATTGCTTAAGCATTCGTATTGTTTACCAGTTCTTGATAAAAGACGTACTGTCTGCAATATACAGGATACTCATAAATGTTGTGTCCATTCCATTAATTAGATAACGGCGACAGCTATAGACATAAACGCTGTATCTATGTATAGTAAAGGGGCTATGGGCTACGCGATGAGACCACTTACAGGGCCATCTGGTTGAAAACTGCGGTTTTACTGTTTCTATCTTGAAAACGGTACAGGATACGGGAAACAGTCAATTGCATACTTGTAGAGCGCCCTCGAATTAATATGACAAGATGTCTTAGAAGTAAAAATAACGCAATTAGAAGCACTGAAATGTAATTTTTTATATCCAATCACCAACTTAAATACGCCCTAAATTGCATGCATGTGTCATTATATAGCATATCTATATTTACTAATAAGAGCAATGCATGTAAACAAGATTTTTAGTAAGAAAATCAAGTTAAGTATGCTCGACGGTGTACCCGGTGCGCCTCTCCGGATGGTCCTCTGCGGGTGCGCCTCTCCAACTCGGCTCGTTTATTGGGGGAAAATGACCGGGAGCCCGGGCATTGTGAGATGTTCTCCAACACGACACAGGCAGGTTAAGTGGACGAATCACCACCTCACCGCGGTGCACCGGTAGTAGAGGTGTGTATGAAAAAGCCAGGGGTGCCTGACAAGTTCTGGAACTCTCCTCCTTAAGCGCTGGTTCTCAGCAGCAAGGGGACTAGGCCTATGATTAGGATTACAGACTCCGCTAGGTGGTGGAAAGCCCCCTATAGGCTAATCCCAACAGCCCGGCCCGGACTCCCTCGGGTCGGGATGGTGACTGTGGGCCACAGACTAGCTAACGGCGATAGGACCACTTACAAAACTTATTCGGAGCGATTACGGAGGTGAGATTGGACTCCGAAGAGCAAGGAGCAAGGTGACTCTGTAGTGATGTCTAGTTAGTTCGTGAGGCGGCGTGTAGCAACCCTCGGTACTGGCAGGCGGCAGAGTGTAGATACCGGCATATGGGCGTAACACGCATGGTCCGTATCCACCTCGTGTTCCACTGCAACTGGAGTAGTTGTGCGTTGACTTTAATGGTCGGTCAGAAAGGGGATTGCCCCCTTATGACCAAGAGTGACTCGTGTCCATGGGGGACCACTCGGTCAACTGTGGCTCGTGTTACATCCTTGGGAGGGGGACAGGCTCTTTATCTCGACTGTCCGACTACGAGGAACTGGACCGGAGGTTCGCCGACTAACGTGGCGGTGATCGGTCCGACGTCAGAACTCCGGCTCGAAAACCAATCCAGCGTGTCTATGCGCAGTCGGAGCTTTCTGCGCCCGACGGTTGGATTAGCAGGCGTCTAAGACATAACTTTCACACTCGATCGTAACCATAAGTTGATCGGGACCGCTTCTTTAGCGCTTTTGAAGGTACGTTACGTGACCTTCAGAGTCCGAAAGCTTAACATAACCTTACTTTTGCTAATACTTTTTAGTGTGGTTTATATGTGTTTCTGTGTGGTTCACTCTGGAGTCGACCGCTGTTGGTGTTCTGCCATCCGCATAAGTCGGAAGGAAATCTGGCGGGAACCACACGGGAATAACCTAAACTAGGAAGTGTCTATGCGTTTATGGATGCTTTTCCCCGTCATCCCCTGCTAGCAAAAGACTCTTCCTCCTTCGCCGTCGCCAACGAACTAGTCGTATCCTTTCTAGGAGCTCGATGATCAAAAGCGGCGATAAAGCAAGAGTCGTTGTGGAAGCTTGTCACATGGCCTAGGACCAGGTTTCCTCTTTTGGTCTCCGGCTCCGAAGATGTCTTGGGACTCCGACGTACTCTCCCAGTGCAATGTGGTGGTGACCTAAGAGGGTAGATACCACCCCAAGTCGCAACGACATTTGACGTCATTTTCTTGGGAAAATGGGGTGATCAGCAGGTGGCGGCGCCCCCACCGGCAGTAGAGCTTACAGGAACTATCCTGGTCGAGCTCGTCAAAAGCGCTTCAGAAGTTGGGTACGACGGTTGACGGGCTTGACGGGTTCCCTCAGGCGCCTGACGCGCAGCCCAGTTTTACCATCGGAGCACATGCGGAATGCATGGTATATGGCTTTTATAGAACTATTAATAAATGAGGTGCATATGTAATAAACCATTCTGATTTTCGTGCGCATCATATAGTATAATGGTATCGCATTTTTAGGCCTCCCATTCGGTTCTTTTTTTGAATACCGCTTTTTTTCTAAGATAAATCGTCTTTATAGATTTTTCTTAAAAATTTTTAAACCATCTACCCGGAAGGTAATTTTTGTCGCAAATGTTGTAAAAAAAAATCACGAAACAATTTCTTCAAAAGTACTTGTATTCAAAATGCGGACCAGTCGGAGTCTGGTATATCATGTATTTGTATTGTGCATTTAAAGTAAAAGTATCTTTCTCCTGTTTAGTTATAAAAAATGTAAGACAATTTTCGATTTTTTGGTTTATTTTTTGAAAATCTACATTATTTATAACAGAAGCATCTTTTCATCAACAGCACAACAGAATTTTGTCACCCTTTCTTTTAGGTGCACGTTTTGTGTTTCTTGCTGCTTTACGTTTTCGTAATTTTACTTTCTTTTATATTCCCGAAATGGCTAACCCCGGTTTGTTTTTTCCTGCCTCTATTTTTGTATTTTGTTCTTTTGTTTTTCCTCGAGATACTCTTGCTATATAATCACCTGATGCAATCGCATTTGATAATATTTCATTCTGTCGTTTATTTAACCGAAGATACTCGCATTTTTCAGGACATAGCACGGCATGTTTACTCAGACTTGCAGTCCACTGGGACCTGGATTGTTTGACTCGGTCACTTTGGCCACTCTAATCCGTGTTGCTTGTGTTTACTTTTTCAATAAGGAAATGCTTAGGGATAAAAGCTTAATCCTAAAAGAAGGGGTCATGTCAGATGTAAACTATACTCATTTATGTTTAAATAAATAAATAAAATTCCTTTAGAGAAATTTGCCGAATGTAATCTTTTACATGAGAGTCAGGTTGAAAATTGTTGTTTGAAAAATAACATCCATCTGAACCATATCGTTACATTATTAATTATTAGATATGACTTGCGACTACATACGCTTATTATTTACTTGAGTAGTGGTTTATTCTGATTCCGAAACCACTTTTACTAAGAATTTATAAAAAGCACAATAATATGTGAAGCAATGAAAAATGTTTATCAAAAGGTGAATATTAAATTTAAAATTATACATTTTCGGCACAGTTCTCAAAACTATCGGAAATGATCGTCTCAACAAGTCTTCCCTTTTAGTTAAGAGGCCAAGTTTCTTTGAAATGTCGAATGCTTTAAAGCTTGTTACATAATTATTAGACCTTATTAGACACTTGTACTTCGACAGAATCATTAAACAACTCTATTCTTTTTAATTTTGCCTTATTAAGAACCTATATACAGTACGCCCACTAAAGTCCCTTGCCACCCTCTTAATTTCGGAACGGCTGCTGCTATATTCATAAAAGTAGTGTCTAGGTATAGTAAAATAGCCATGCGCTACTCAATGAAACCGCCTACGGCGCCACCTGGTGGAATGTTGCGGAGTTAGCATTCCTATTTCGAAAACGGAAAGAGATAGAGAAAAAAAGTGATTTACAATGTTGTAGAGCATCATCGATTTAGTACGAAAAAAAACACATTGTGGACATTAATGCGAAGAATAGAACGGTTAAAACACGCATTTGTCTTTTCGTGATTTCCTACACTGTGACGTGACAAAACGATCTTAGAAAGAAAAAAAACTAGTTATAATAATATACCTTTATTTTAGATTTTCAAACTTCTCACCGTCAGCTGCAATGCATATTTGGATGTTTGTTTGAACTTCACGTTGCACACGTTGAAGCATAGATGGTGACACGTTGGCACAAGCGTCCGTAATAGCGTCGTTTAATGTCCTGCAATGTTTGTGGAGGGGTCGCACAGACCTGCTGCTTCATAACTGGTTGTTTCTTTCTTTCGAAGATCGTTTTGTCACGTTGCAGTGTAGGAAATCACAAAAAAACAAATGTGCCTTTTAACCGTTCTATTCTTCGCATTATTGTCCACAAGGTATCTTTTCGTACTAAATCGATGATACTCCACAACTTTGTAAATCACTTTTTTCTCTATATCTTTCCGTTTTCGAGATAGGAATGATAACTCCGCAGCATTCCACCAGGTGGCGCTGTAGGCGGTTTCATTGTGTAGCGCATGGCTACTTTACTATACCTAGACACCACTTTTATGAATATAGCAGCAGCCGTTCCGAAGTTAAGAGGGTGGCAAGGGACTTTAGTGGGCATACTGTATGTTTAATTTTTATTCAGTTAAATTCATAGAAAGATGCATATATTTACGAGAGTTCATACGCTGTGCGTTGTATAGCACTAACATAACTCAGCCATATGAGCTATTCTTTTGACAATGCTTGAACAAAAATGACTAATTAAAATGACCTACTATAGAATCAGAAAATGTATTCTCTAAATATAAAAAATAATAATAATTCATAGTAGTTGGAAATTTGGAAACATTTTAAAAACACAAACAAACATGAGCTTGTTTAACACTTATAGTGCAGGTTACTATTCTAGTAGAGTAACTATTTCATAGAGATGAGATATAGACACAGGGTGGATGTTTTTTCCAAACTATGGTAAACCATATTACAGAATCTGGGCATGATCATTTGGACAAGTTCTCTTTGACAAGTCAGATGAGTTAGTGTACAATAGCGTGGTTTCAGAAGAGTGTGACGATGTACGCAAAGGGCGCATATTTAGATTGAAGTTTTTGACCAAACTATGGCAATCCACATTCCATAATATAGAGAAAATTCCCTATACGGGTTCGATTAGACGAATGAGTCAAATCACCAAACATTTACTTCGCAATAACGGGAGGCTTGCCAAGATACTTCGCGTTTCGCTTTTTTTTTCTTTTAATTATCTCGATCTAATTTGATTGCTCGTATGTGTACATTGTCTTACAGAAGCAGTTTAGCGAACGTTAAGCTCAAAGCCGCTGCGGTCGTCCGAAGTCTTCAGGGCCCCGGGCCCAATCTTTCCCGCTTTTCGGTGCATTAAACTTTTTGAATTTCTGTCTTAAATGTTACCGGTGGCGTCTTTAGTTCGCTTCTGGACACTGGTCAAGTGTGTCGGGAAAAGAGCATTAGAACGTTTGACGCTTGCGCGGAACACCGCGCTCTGCGAATTCTGCGGCGGTTAATGGTTCAGCTTAAGTTTGTTAGTGTCCAAAATCCTCTCGATATTTAAATGCCAACATATTGATTATCTGATCTATAAATGCACTCTATATTTTAATGGTCCCTGTCTTAAGTCTTAATTCGAAATTAGAATTTTGCAACGGTTTAAAATCCAGTTTAAGCTCAAGGTGTTACAAATTTGACTGTTAATCTGCTAAAAACTCGAGTGCAGGAAAATACCATAGCGCTTCAAACCAGACTATATTAGCCTTATATTGTTAAATAACCTGTATTAAATAGTTACTTTTCTTTAAAATATATTTAATAAATGTATATTTTTGAAATATTAAAGATATTAGAATTTAAATTACAAACATATTTTATTACTCTCAAACAAATAATATCTTATGCAGTATTAACTAGTGGTATTTAATTTTGAGATATTCTAGTTATGATTCGCACTTTTTATCTAACCGGCTAATCATCTTTCTGCAACATAGCTATAAAAAATATAGCTAATTACGTGTAGATGGTATTTCTCTAGGTAAAAGTAGTCAGAATTCTTGGTTAATACTCCCAGATGGGCGTATCAGACATGAAAAGCACAAATTTCGTGGGTGGAGGTAGGCATTTGACCGATCAAAAGAAAAGTGTTTGCAGTAATTTGATAGCAATGATTGTTCCTGTTAAACTGATAAATATCAAAGAAAATATAATCACAGGTGTGTGCAGTAATGCATTCCAAATATAATTTATTAAATTTTAGTTCAATTAAAGTAAAATACTTCAGAGGTATTATAAAATAAATTAAAGAATTTTTATATCGAGCATCAGATTGATTTACTCGATGTATCATAAATGCAAATTTTTATATTTAGTTGAAATATACTCTTTAGAATAATTTTAAAATCGAGCTTTTAAGAGCCCACGTACCTATAAAAAAGTTAAAAAAATTAGATAATAGTTTTTATTCACTCATAATAAAATTCAGTTAATTCCAAATATTGTAAACAAAAGTATATTTAAAGTTCAGTGTTAGGTATAATATAGTTAAAGAACTCCATCCTTTGCCTTATATAGCACAAAAAATGCTCTCTTTTGAAACCCTTTTATTCAAAATGGTTAGTTTCCACACAATCTCCACAATTTCGCGAAAATATTGTGATATTTTCATAAAATTTTAAGATATTTGTCAGTAAATGCATATTTATGAAATAATTTAAAATGTTTATACTTCAGTTAAGATTCTAAATGTATGGAGGAGTATCCCTTTAATGTATATTTCCTTGTATATTTCCTCTTGGGTTTTCTTTAAAGATTCAGCGTTTCTAAATATCGAAAAATTATTTTTTACTACTGAAAGAATATAAGCTTAGTTTCAAAAGTAGTTAATATTAATTTGACAATACTTGTCATACTAAAAGACTTTAGCTCATACGACTGAAGAGTATAAATATATTAAGTGAATTATATAAGTGCTTTATTGTCTCAAGTGAATTATATATTTGAGTGCATTGCATCGATTCTAAATTACGCATATATTTACGAAAAAAATAATAAATATTTAATGCAATTAATTTCTTAAAAAGCACAATTCAGAAGAATAGGTTTGCTTAAATATGTCTCTAACATTTTATACAAGTCGGTCAAATAATATTAAGATAACAAGTGTTACACAATTTGCTAACTTTTGACATTTCAAAGTTAACTGACCCCTGAAACTAATATCAAAGTTATTTACTCACGAAACACTGGTTAAAAAAAGCTGCGTGTAGAATATGAACGTATGGTTTATAAGAAATTGAGTAATAAAGACCTTTTTTATTATTATTTTTTACCGTCTGAGCGCTTTAAAGGTGGGTAATATTTTTCACCGTGGACAACATAATATTATTTATTCGTTTATAAAATGGGAACGGGCAGAGGGATTTTAATAAATGTGGTACGAAAATGCTTGTCTTTGCTCCCCGAGTGTTACAGATTATAGTTATATAGCCTATGTTTCCTGAAAAAACGGGATATCTCCAAAATGCTTATAATTGGTGGTTCTATTAAAACGTATATATTGAAATTATTAAATAAACAATTATTCATCGCAAATCATAATAAAATATTAATAAATAAATAATAAACAACTGAAAGAAAAATTAGGAATGATTCTGCATAAAATCTTATGTCTCTAAATATTGAAGTAATTTCATCATATTATAATTTTTTTAAAATTTTTTTTGTTTCTTTGGGTTTTTTCGATCAATGTAATGCAGTTGATTTAATATCATGTGTCATTTTTGTGATTATGAGTAAATGCTACAATAAAAAATGGTTTAAAATGCAAATAATTTGAGTTATTATAAGCTAAGAAAACACCAACGTTTATGGCGACATTTGGAACATTTCAATGTGTACAGTAGGAACCCAATATTGAGCCAATATTGCATTTATTGGCATGAAATATTGTCGCATGTTTACATTATGCTAATATTGCACCAATATTGGCAAAAATATAGCATCAATCTAAACCAAATGAAATCAATATTGGGGCAATATTTGTGTGTCACTGGAGATATCGTCTATGCAAAGCCAATATTAGCCAACAAATATTTTTATATTAGCAACTAATAACTTTATAATAGCTTAAGAACTTCCAATTTAACCCCAATATTGTATGAATTGTAACTTTAGATTTGAACGATTTCCAATGCAACACCAACATTGTATAAATATTGGCTTCACATTTGAAATACTTCATAATTAAACAGGAATGTTGTACAATTATTGGTTTTGCATTCGAAATAGGAACGCCGATGGAAAGCGAATATTGCACAATTATTGGCATTAAATTGGAAATATGAACGACAATGAAACACCAATATTAACTTTACTGGCTTTACATTATGAAAATACTTCTTTGATTATTGACACAAAATGGTAAAATCCAATCACTCCACTATTGGGCCATTATTCTATGACAGTATTTAGCCAAGATAAAGCCCATATTGGTTCATTATTGGTTTTCTACTGGCTCAGGTTTGATCACACGCAATACATCGATTCGATAAAAGAATATGTTGTTAATATCTGATCATGTTCTGTAAAGCATTAAAGAATTGGTTGTTTCGATGACCGCTTTAATTTGAATTTACAATTATTTATTGTCCAGAATTGGGGCTTGCAAACAAGAATAAAAGTGAACAAAGGTAAAATAAACATAAGTGAACAAAGCAAACAAACTTTTAAATAAAAATCATTTGTCTTATGTCACTTTATAGAAAATAGTAGGCAATGCTAATGAAAGACGATTATGGAAGATTAATGGATTTAAATGTGAATTTTGCCAAATTAGCCAGCTATAGCTAAGTTGGCTTCATGTATGGCAACTTATTTTTTCACCAAATTTGGCGATATTTCACCAAGTTGGCCAAAATTTGGCGCTATTGTGGTAACCCTGTCATTAATACTTTTCAACAAATACTCATTGTACTCATATGTATTGATCAATACATACTCATTCATATATATTTCATATACATGCTGACGTGAGTCGTAATGATGCGGGAAACAATGTAATTAAAATGGATGAATGCTGCAAAAATGGAGCTATTTTTTTCAATTAATATTAAACAATCGCTATGTTATTTCTATGGGGAAAATAGAAGTTTTGGGTCGACTTTGCCCCCCCCCCTCTTAAGGATCGAATTTTTAAAAAATCAATGTTCAATTCATGTATTGCCCTCAGGAATACATATATATTCCAAATTTCAAAGCTCTAAAGAGATGTTAAACAAAAAATGGGAACACATATTTTCATTATATAATATGAAAATTGAGAAAATCAGTCGTTCCATTTACATAATCGCTATCTCATAGGTAAAGCAGCTTATATATTTAAAGTTATGTAATGTTAAATGTATGCTTAAATAATTGTGCAATATATAGTTATGTAACGACATACTTCAAAGCATTTAAACATTTATGATGGTTAAGAACTAGTTCAAAAAACATAAGCTGATTATGTTAGATATCTTACAACCTATTTTAAAGCTAC
The DNA here is from genome assembly GCA_963931845.1 of Maratus michaelseni. NCBI lineage: Eukaryota > Metazoa > Arthropoda > Arachnida > Araneae > Salticidae > Maratus > Maratus michaelseni. Next base: position 213,441,809 of record OZ007599.1, on the reverse strand, counting down.
ATATATTTTCAAGGCGAAAACATTCCAATATATGAAACATTGAAATAATTTTAAATGAAGATTATAAAGTAGTTTTGAATGAAAAATAAATTATTTATTGAAGTAAAATTCTTTCCTGATTAAAATAGTCACCAATTAAAAACATTTCTGAAAAGTTTCGTGGCACTTTGGTTTAAGGGAACAGTTAACTTTAAACGTGTCACAAATATTATTTTTTTATAATATCAAATTTATGTTTCTGTGCTTTTTCACAAAAATATCAAAGAAAGATTGAATGCATTTCTATACGCTTTCTTTTAATTCAAAAGTTTGAAACGTGTTAATCTCGGAATAATAATTTTGTTGTTTTGTACTGTTTTTTTTTCCATTATTATAGGAAACGTCTTGAAACTTTCATAATTTGTCTATCTATCTTCTATAACCATAACAAAGGAAGGAATTTATGCGTCTGTCTGTGTGTCTGTGTGTCTATCTGTCGACTGTGTTCTGAAGAGACCACTACACGCAGAGCTACACAATTTGATAGGAAGGTGCCTCTATATATATATAGCTCTGTACCTGAAAGCCTGATTTTGAATTAATTAGATTTATTTTATTTAGTATTTTGTACGATTTTTAGCGTTTTTCCTCGTTTCAGAGGAGGAATTGAGAGGCGCTGAGAGCACCAATCCACGCGGAAAAATCCAAGATTCAATTTTCGAAGAAATTGGTCCGTAATTAACCGAGATATTATTTAAAACCTCAATTAGAAAGCGATTTTTTACGTCAATTTTGAAGCACGCGTATGCTCAGATGCCCTTTTTCAGCAGCCACGAGAAGAACCAAACTGCGAGATCGGCCGTTTTATTTTCCGTTTTTCTCAACTAGATACGTCCGAACCATTTGATATACGGAAAAATCGTTCACATAATCTATAATCTCGTACTTAAATTTTTACTATACGTTTTAAACGTCGCAGTTGGTTAAAAAATATATCAAATTTAACCCTTAAAAAAATTAATTAGAAACATCGAAATCATGTTTTGTCATTTTCTCCCATTATTTAAACCTACCATCTGCCGAACTAAAAGAAATACGGAAAAACCGATTACACCAAATTAAAGATGTGATTTTGCTTTTCTGAACCCTTCTCCTGGTTTCAATTAATGTTAACCCTTCAAAAAAGTATTTTTTCCGTACGCCTTTTTGCGAATTTTGCGATTTCTACAATCTTTAAAAATATGCATCGGCGCTTCCAATCAAGTTACAAAAAGCTACAAATGCCCGACAATATGAACTTTTATTCCCATTTCGAAATCTACAATTTGTTTTGAAAAATATGAATATTAATTCTTTGAAAAAAATTGTTTGCAAGACTCACTTTTCAAATTCCTCTTTTGTGCGATTTTTAAAATTGTGCATTGGCTTCCTAAATGAAAAAAAAAAAAAAAAAAAAAAAAAAAAACAAGTACATCTGTGATCAATTTTGTTTGCTACGAAGCCTTCGGTTTGAAAAATTAGGAATATTAACCCTTTCAAAACGTTCTTTCCTTAAGTCACTTTCGCTATTTTCTCAATTTCTGCAATTTTTAAAAATCTGAATCTGCATTTCTGATCAAGATACAAAAAATAAAAATACCACATCAAATATATGTTCATTCCATTTTGCAAGCTGCACCCCGCTTTGAAAAATAAGAATATTAACCCTTGAAAAAAATTATTTCCAAAAGTCACTCACGCGAATTCCGTTCTTTTGTGCCATGTTTAAATATCAGCATTGGCTTCGGAAATCCAAATACAGACAAACCAAAGATACCAGACCAAACCTACTTTCATTTCCTTAAATCACAGACTTTGGTTTTTAAAAGTATTTATATTAACCTCTTCAAAACCGCTCGTTTCTGTAAGCCACGTTTGTGAATGCTTTTTTTTTCTTTTTTTTTAAATGTCTATCATTCTATTCTCGAAACTTTTTATTGAAATACTAAAAAGCAAATCGCGCACGCTTAACTAGCAAACATTCAGCTTTAGAAAGATGGCTCCAGTTTTTAAAAATACGAATATTAACCCTTTAAAAAATCATTTACGAAAGTCACTTTGTTGAATTTAGTTTTTTTTCTCGCAAATAACCGTAGGATAAACAATACGTAAGTTTGGATTAAAAAAATATAAAATAAAGAGCTTTTTCACACGGCCTTTTGTCAATTCATTTATATCACGTATAAAAATCTGGAAAGTTTCGGACAATCGTTACTGCATCAAAATAATTAAAATCTGGTAATATTATTATCTGGACAAATATTTTTATACATTTTCGATCTGGTCGATGTTTGGGAAATATTTTACACAGTTGCATACATTTTTGTAAATTTTGTCCTCCTCAATTTTTGAATTTTTAGGGATTTTTATTGACATTTTTATTGAAATTTTTATCTTTTTTTTGCGTTCTGAGACGCCTTTTTGACATTCGTAAAAGGATTCTGTGTTCACTATAGTCAGTTTTCTCCTCTGCAACTCAATTTTTAGAGATTTTTAATGTGATTTTTAGCTTTTAGTCGTATTTCGCGGCTATTTTTTGACATTCCGGTTACAATGTCTTAGTCCACTATCCTATATTTTGTCTTCATTTCAATAAAGTTTATTCGGAATTCGTACAGCAATTTTTGAATTTTTCGCGTTGATTTGTCAACATTAGTGATACTGAATTCTATTACAAATTTTTAGCCTAATATAGTAAATTTTATATTCATCGATTTTTGAATTTTATCGAATTTTAGTGTGATTTTTAGCGACTTTTAACGTTCCGTGGCGACTTTTTGACATTCGGGAAAGAATCACGGTTACAATATTTTTGCACACTATAGTAAATTTTGTTCTCGGCAATTTTTGAATTTTTTGCGCTATTTAATGCACTTTTTTGCGTATTTCGCGGCCCTTTTTGGTTTCAAACTTTTAGCCTAATATTGTAAATTTTGTCCTCCGCAATTTTTGAATTTTTAGCAAATTTTATTGTGATTTTTAGCAATTTTTCGCATTCATTTGCTATTTTTGGACTTTCGTAAAAATAAATCGGTTTCAAACTTTTAGCCCAATAGAGTAAGTTTTATCCTACACGAATCTGGAAGTTTTTGCACTTTTTGATGATATTTTCAGAGCGATTCTTAGCATATTTCGGTGATTTTTTGACATCCCTAAAAGGAACTCTGTTTCAAACATTTAGTCTAATATAGTACACTAGGGGGCTCAGCGTCCTACTCACTAACTCTCGCCAACCCCCCGTGAATTGCAAAGCAGTTCACATTGAGACCACTACGCGGTCCCAGCTCGCTTCGCTCGCTCGCCCCTTTTTATTTTTCAGCAATTCTAGCCGGAATAAGCTCTACCAAAAAACATTTGAACATATGAAATTGACATTTTTTTTATGTAAAAAAGTAATTCTCCGTTGAAAAAACAACTAAAACTGCATTCAGTTGGCGTACCAATGGGCATATAAATCATTTAAATACTATGAATAAAGGATCTTGGAAATATAATTAGTTTAAAACTTATTGCACCTATAATATTGTACAGCACGGCTTAAAATCATTAGAAAAAAACACTACGTGATTGTTTAAATTTTACTGTTCTAGTTGATTATTCTAGTTCTAATTGAAGAATTTTACAAAATAAATTATTTTTTACTTCATCAAGACATCAACAGATGGCGGCAGGTGCAATCTAGACAGTTGATATTTTAATTTTCTTCGATTTTTTGAGCGAGTGAAATTCGTAAATGAGATCTAAATAAGAGTTGAGAATTCATTTGAAATTAACGATATTACTCATAATTAAAATGAGGAATCATCTCAAACGCTTTAAATTACGTACATGTTATTTTATTTTTAATAATTGCTAGTTTGAGTTTCATTTTATGGTTTCAATGCTCTCACACTGACCGCCATATTGGAGGCAGAGCTGATCTAACACAATCTAGTCTCTTTATTGGTCTGAGCTCTGGAAACTACGGTTGTTGCCAAACCATAAGCTACAAATTCAGCCCTATTTTCGTGCCACGTAAGAGAAATATATATATAGATTTTGTCTTCCGGAATTTTCAAAGAATTTTTTACTTTTTTTTTGTTTCGCGTCTATTTTTGACATTTGTGAAAGAATTACGGTTACCGTTTCAGTCCACTGTAGTACATTTTTGCTTTTGTGATTTTTCAATTTTTAGCAATATTTTATGAAATTTTTAGAGAGATTATTTATTTTTTATCAAGGCGATTTTTCCACATTAGTAAAAAGAATCCGGTTATAACCTTTTTAGCACAATATTGAAAATTTTGTCCCTTTTTCAATACAGTTTATTCGTAATTCGTACATCAATTTTTGAATTGTTCGCGAATTTGCTTTTGTAATTTTTTGAGTTTTTTCGCGTTTCGCTGTGATTTTTCGAAATTCAGAAAAAAAAATTCGTTCTAATCTTTTAGCCCAATATACTAACATTTCTCCTCTGCGACTTTTGAAATAATTTTTCGTGACTTTTAGCATTTTCTCCCGATTCGCCTGCGATTTTTTTACATTATTAAAAGGAATACGGTTTCAATCTTATAGACCAAATATTAAATTTTGTTCTCTTTTCAATAAAGTTTAATCGGAATTAGTGCTGCGATTTTTAGAGTGTTATCACATGTCGAGCTATTTTTGGACGAGAATGGGGCAACGCCGGGCGGAGCAGCAAGTAAATGTAATAATTATCTGTAAAATGAACCAAAAGTTTGGAGATACTTTCAAAACAATTATGTTCAAAAATGCTTTAAAAATATTAGTAATATTTACTTTCTTAATTCTTAAACTTGGTTATTAGTATAATATTTTACTAGCAATATTTACATATTCGATAATACAAAAATTGCGTTTCTTCCCCTTTTTGCAAAGAATAAAAAAATGCATACCGAAACGTTTTCTTTTAATTCAAAATTTGTAAACGTTTTAAGAGCATTCTGTACACTTTTGTTTTAATTGTCCCTAGGCGAAAAACCGTAGAAAAAGTAAAACGAAATCAGTTTTTAATTGTCCCTCGGCCAAAAACCGTAGAAAAAGCAAAAACGAAATCGGTTTTTAATTCTCCTTAGGACAAAAACCGTAGAAAACGAAAAACGAAAATAATTTTTAATTGTGCCCAGGCCTAAAGCCGTAGAAAAAGAAAATCGAAATCGGTTGTCCCTAAGCCAAAAACCATAGAAAAACAAAAAATGATAAAACCATCCACAAAAGGAAGTCGTTTACGACTTGCTTCAGAAATGTCCACCGTTTTCTTCTACGAGCTGAGAGCGCAAAATATTGCACGACAGATCGGAGATTTTAAGGGGTGTAATTGTGATTGTGTTGCGTAATGCGTGTTTTCAATTCACCTAACTTCGCAATTGGACTCCCGTACACAACATGTTTTAGGTAACGACACAGCCAGAAGTCCCAAGGGTTCAGGTCAGGTGATCGTGGCGGCCAGGCTTTTGGGAAATGGAGACTGATAATTGTGTCATTTCCGAAATGCAGATTCAACTGCTGCTTCACTGGTGTTGCAATGTGCGGAGGAGCGCAATCTTGCATAAAAATTGTGCTATCCACACATCTGCACTGTTGCAGTGCTGGAATGAGCTGGTTTCGCAAATCAGATTCATAACTTGTCTCAATGACTTTACAGGTGACAGGACCCGAAAGACTAATCTCTTCGAAAAAGAAAGGGCCAACGATAAATGCTGTCTTAAACCCGCACCATACAGTGACCTTTGCAGAATGAAGAGGTAATGGTTGCATTTGGAACAGATTTTCACTTGTCCATATTCTGCAATTTTGAGTATTGACAGAACCGTGAATATGGAACTGGGCTTCGTTTGTCCACAAAATGTTCCATGACCATGCATTGTCCACTTCCATTACAACAAGAAATTGCAGGGCGAACGCTTCTCGTTTTGGCAGGTCAGCAGGAAGCAACTCCTGAACATGCATAATTTCGTATGGATAGCATTGCAGGATGTTTCGTAAAATTTTACTAACCGTGCTGAGAGGATGTCTAAAGATTGGAAAATTCCCCGTTCACTGCACTTTCCCAAAGCAATGCTTGACGCTTCCTGCAATGCTGTAGCCACATCCTTCACTGACGTCGAAGCAATTGCTTTCCTCCCTCTGCCACATTTCACGTCAAATGAACCCGTCTCTTCGAATATATCAATCATCTTTTACAGATCGAATGCAGTCATCGAGCCAGAGCCGCTTCTTAAATTCTTCAATGTTCAGAAATTATTCAATGCAATTGCTGCTAAGTCACCGTTTTTGTAAAAAAAGCTTCACAAGCAGAGCCCGATCCTTTAATGATAAAGTCATGACTATCTTCTCAGACACAGCATAACAGAAACTGCATGTTCCCCGCCTTTTTATCACAAGTGTAATGTTCGATGCGCATGTCATGTCTTTTAATTAGCATCTTATGACGAGTACAGCGCCATCTATTGGTTCACATTTGAACTTTGTTTCCTTTTGCAAAACAAATGCCCATTGCTTCACGCATACTCATATGAAATATCAGGTCACTCTGACCACTGCTGGTTCTTTTGTACAGCCTTTTGAAAGTGCAACATTAATTATAATCACCCTGTATATATATATCAGTACAAAAACCCTTAACGGGTTAAAAGTGTTGACGCAGCACTTTCTTTTGGTTCTATGAATTTTAAATATGGGTCTTAAAAGCAATGATATCAAATTTAAGTGACGCTGTGTTAATAATTTTTTTTAAATCATAATTTTCTTTTTAGTTTTATTTATGTTCACAGGTACAATTATTATCTTAATATGAAAAAATATATAAAATTTATTCGCTGATGCTTTTTCATTCACATCTCTCATGAATTCAAAATATGGGTTTTAAAAGAAATGATATCAAAATTTGAGTGACACCTTGACGTTAATTTAATAGGACTCTTTTAAAATTCAATTTAAATTATTTTTGGTTTGTCTTCTAAAGTATATTTACACATACAAACAATACTTTTAATTTTTCAATACACTTTTAAATATATTACTTTCACTGAGCCTATATTAAGTATTGAAATGTATTTATTTCAATAAATTGATTTATCTTCTGTGCTACGCTATCCAAAATCATAAGTAAAATTTATGTAAATGATTATTTTGCGTCATAGTATCCAAACAAAGGGAAATGTATGCAAGTGGATAATATGACGCAAAATAATCATTTACATAAATTTTACTTATGATTTTGGATAGCGTGGCACAGAAGATAAATCAATTTATTGAAATAAATACATTTCAATACATAATATAGGCTCAGTGAAAGTAATATATTTAAAAGTGTATTGAAAAATTAAAAGTATTGTTTGTATGTGTAAATATAATTTAGAAGACAAACCAAAAATAATTTAAATTGAATTTTAAAAGAGTCCTATTAAATTAACGTCAAGGTGTCACTCAAATTTTGATATCATTTCTTTTAAAACCCATATTTTGAATTCATGAGAGATGTGAATGAAAAAGCATCAGCGAATAAATTTTATATATATTTTCATATTAAGATAATAATTGCACCTGTGAACATAAATAAAACTAAAAAGAAAATTATGATTAAAAAAAAAAATTATTAACATAGCGTCACTTAAATTTGATATCATTGCTTTTAAGACCCATATTTAAAATTCATAGAGCCAAAAGAAAGTGCTGCGTCAACACTTTTAACCCGTTAAGGGTTTTTGTACTGGTATCATTACTTTTTTAAGGTTATTGATGAAAATGTCAATTAGTCGAAATTAAGTATAGGGTATAAATTAATCATTAGAATAAAATTTTAAAGAAATGCTAAAAAAGACCCCTTGGACCCCAATAAAATATGAGGGTGGTGGCCCAGGGAGAGGAATCCAAGACTCAACTTTTAAATTATACAGCGAGAGAGTAACACAATTAGAAGGATGAAAATGCATGGCAAAACCCGTTTGTTCCATCTTCCTCCGCCAAAGGGCGCAATCTTTTCTATACAAACATAGCTGAAAATTTTCAGGCTTTCGATTCCGAGTCAAATGAGCCATACATCGTCGTGATCGGTCCCATAGAACCCGATAGGGAAGTGCCCCTGGTGGTGAAACTAGGAACTAAAATCAATATATCCTGTCGATGTCGAGTCGAATGAATCAAACTGCATTGTGATGGGACCCATAGGACTTGAGATAGCTGCAAAATCCGTTAGTTCCATCTTCCACCACCAGGGGGCGGACTCTGTTCCATGCAAACATAGTTGAAATCTTTGAGGCTGTCGATTTCGAGTCGAATGAGCCATACCTCGTCGTGATGGGGCGCATAGGACCCGAGATAAGAAAGCGCCCCTGGTGGTGAAACTTGTAACTAAAATCTATATATCCTGTTGATGTCGAGTCGAATGAATCAAACTGCATTGTGATGGGACCCATAGAACTCGAGTTAGCAGCAAAATCCGTTAGTTCCATCTTCCACCACCAGGGGGCGCACTCTGTTCTATACAAACATAGCTGAAATCTTTCAGGCTGTCGATTTCAAGTCAAATGAGCCATACCTCGTCGTGATCAGGCCCATAGAACACAAGATAGGAAAGCGCCCTGGTGGTGAAACTTGTAACTAAAATCTATATATCCTGTTGATGTCGAGTCGAATGAATCAAACTGCATTGTGATGGGACCCATAGAACTCGAGTTAGCAGCAAAATCCGTTAGTTCCATCTTCCACCACCAGGGGGCGCACTCTGTTCTATACAAACATAGCTGAAATCTTTCAGGCTGCCGATTTCAAGTCGAATGAGCAATACCTCGTCGTGACCAGGCCCATAGAACACAAGATAGGAAAGCGCCCCTGGTGGTGAAACTTGTAACTAAAATCGATATATCCTGTCGATGTCCAGTTGAATAAAGTTGAACCAGTTGATGAATTTTGTGATTTTTCCACTATCAATGAATTTTGTGATTTTTCTGCTATCGATTGATGAATTTCGTGATTTATCGACTATCGATTAATGAATTTCACGACTTTTTCCATGAACGAACAAATTGTGCACTTTTTTTCCACTGCTATTCGACGAATTTTGCAATTCTGTTCCGCGATTGTTAGACAAATTTCACTATTTTTCGCCCGAGATCATTTGATGAATTTTGTGATTTTTTCCCCCCGAACGTATTTGACGAATTTCTCTAATTTTTTCACGACAGTTAGACATAATTAATTTTTTTCCTGCAATGCCTGATTTCTTTCCCGAGACCATTTGACGAATGTCGCGATTTCTTTCCCAACACTATTTGACAAATTTCGCCGTTTATTCCACAATCGTTTGACAAATTTCTTAAATTTTTTATCAAGTATTTGTAAATTTGTTATTGGTCATTGCTGAAAAACAGGAGTAAAAAAATCCATGTACTGGCCAGTGGTCACTGAGTAAAAAAGTTGAAACCTATACATAAAAGTTGAACCTATACATAAAAATCATGAATTTTTTAGAACGGGCACATAAAAATCACAATTTTGTCAAGTAGCCGCATAAAAATCACAAATCCATCTAGTGGGTGCATTCTTCCAAATTTGCAACCGAACAGTGCTGTATGTATGGATAATGCTAATTATCCCCCCCCCCCCCTACCCAACATCTCCTCGAAACAAAATTCTCTCTGTGCTACTGATGGTGGTCCTCGACAACCTAACAATTTTTTAAGTGGCCCTTCGCCTAAAAAGATTGGGCACCTCTACTATCAATTAACAATAAGTTAACCTATCGCTTGTGTCATGTATTCATGAGCGGTGATTGCAATGCAAATTCTTGTTTACAAGAATAAGACTCGTATTTTATTATTTATTTATTGTTTGTTTACTTATTTTGATTTGATTTTCTTGTCCTTTTAGAAATTGACTTTAGATTGTTACTTAAATGGTGAGATGATTGTCAATTACCTGTTTTATCGATAAAAATGATACAAGGTAAGGAAATTGCATCGTGTCGAGTGAATATTTAGGAAGTATTTTAAAACCCGCAGACTAAAGAAGATTTGTGTTTTACTTGTTAGCTATATTTTGCAACTCTCCAAGTTACTGCAATGTAAATATAGTATGAAGTTAACTTTCCTCTGTTGTATAGCTAATTTTATTGGAAAAAAACCCTGAAAATTCATTGTTGTAGTAATCAATTATTTTTGCAGTTGTGTAAATTCTGTCATAACAATTTTCAACTAAGGGAAATCTTACATTGGACATTTAATCACAGTATTTTAAATAAGAAAACTTAAAATATTTGCAAATTAAAGAAATGAAAAGAGATTTTGTTTAAAATTACATCTAAATATTTTTTTTTTTACAAAAAATGCAAAATTCGCCAGTCATTCGGGAAATTATCACAAAATTCTACTAATAAAATGGGACTGTAAACAAACCGGTTCAAAATGTGTCCTTTTTAAAAATTAAATTCCATCCCAGCAGCCCTGTTGTTATGTTAGTCGAGCACTAGCTGATCGACAAAATTTTTTAATCTCGCCAACCTTTTTTTTCTGACCAATCTTTAACATAAGCTAATAAAGTATAGCCAACATTTTAACATTGCTATATAGTATCTTGAAAAACTTACTTAAAAATAGCTGAAATATAATCTTGATAAAATACGTAAACACAAACATATCAATACAAATAACAAAATCTCATGTAATCGGGTAGGGGAGACCGGTACACAGTGGACCACTTTTTCAGTTAAATTTTTTTTTCTCTTTAACAGACTGACCAATCTGTATGAAAATATTTTTGAATATTCCTTAAACCTTCTTACATCCATCATAATTTTCTCACAACATAGTTTTCAATACATTAAAAAATATATATATATACACTGGTCCACCCACCAGGGTACAGTGGACCACTATTAGGTATTATCTAAAATATAATATAAATCTATTTTTCATTAATCTAATTCTTTTTTGTTGCCTCTTCATTCGCAAAATAACATAGTAATATAAATTTTGAAACAAAAACAAAAAATTAATTATATTTTGAAAATAATAACAGATTAATACAGGAACAATTGCAATTTAGTTGAAGTTATTACTTAAGTACAAAAAACATCAGCTCACAATAAAATTTGCAAATGAAATTCCAAAATTCTTATCAGTAAGATTGAGCATGGAATTTTCAAGAAATAATTTTGGGTCTGCGAGCAACATTATTAAATCATTGACATCAACAGCAGATTCATCTACAGTTTCGGGAGAAATAAACTGATTTCCATTCAATTTGCATCTCATGAATCTTACTTGAATAGAATCATCAACAATTAGACTACAGTTATATTTATCAAAGGCAGTAAATACAAAACAAAATATTTCTTACTATGTTAAAAAAAATTGTTATTTTTATTTGTTTACTTTATTTTACAGTTAATTCTACTTTAAAACAATCTTTCTTTGTAGAAAACAATTATTACATATTTTGAACATTCTGCATTAGAGGAGCAGAGTGGATTGTAGACCACTGTGCCCCAGGAGTGGGTGGTCCACTGTACCCCATGTTGAAGTTCAATAAATAATCATATTAATATTGTTTATGCTTTCTTTTAAACATAATAACTTTAAAGTAAAATAAAAACAAGTATCTTAGCTTTTCAAAAAAGCTGTTTTATTTTATTTATCTACAACCTTTAATTACTAAAAAAATAAAAATATGATGATGAAAAATTTTACTTTTAGAAGCTCAAAACAACAAAGCAGGATAAAATAGTTCAATCTGAGCTAAACATACTTTCTGAAGGCTATAAATAATCATTGCAGTGCTGTTGTCTATTAGGATAGAAGAGAAGCTTAAAAAAATTTTAAATAAATAAAATATTAGGGGGTGGTCCACTGTGTCCATAGGTTCACTGTGTACCAGTCTCCCCTATATTAATGATAGGCTTAGTCAATAAAAAAAATGTTAAAGTAAGCCGTAACATAAATTAGAAACATTGTATTTCATAATGAAAACATCGTATCTAATTTTATATACATAAAAGTGAAAATTTACGTTATATAAATTCCCTATATAATATACCAAAGTTTCATCACAATTAAACGTATTTCAATCACACTGAAATAAAAAGTTTTAGTTATTAAATTTGTGTGAGGTGAATGATGGGAAAGTTTGATTTGGAGAGTTGGAAAATATAGCTAACAAGTAAAAAACCAATCTTCTATCGTCATCTGATTTTTAAAAGACTTCTTTAAAAGATTCACTGGCCATAATGCAATTTCCTTATATTATTTTTAACGATAAAACAGGTAATACTATTGACAATTATCTCACCATTTACGCCACTAAATCAAAAGACAATTTCTAAAAGGACAATCTAATCAAAATAAGTAAACAAACAATAAATAAATAGTAAAATACCTCATATGAGTGTTATTCCTAAACAACATTCGCGACTCAAAACAAACAGATGATTGATTCGTTGATTAGAGTCTGTTTCAAATTAACTGATAAAAAAAAATCTGAATATTTTTTTTCCTTTAAAAAATGACAAATTAAATATATAAATAATAATTAAATTGTATATATATAATTATAAAATATTTCAATATTTTAATCAAGGAATCTAAATATTTTTCGACTTAATGAAGATTTTGAAATAAGAAATTCTTTATTATAACAAAAAAGAAAAATATACAAACAATAATTTAATTTAATACATATATATTACATATTAAAAATTGCATTAAAAACTGTTTTCGTATTAAAAAAAAAAAGAATCTAAATAGTTTTTCAGCGATATGGATATGCTTTAACGTTTAACTGTAACCGTAATAGGCAAGAGCTTCCTTATTGCGCAGTAATAAAAAGCAGTGAAAAGGCTGAAGATCTGTAATGTTAGTCTACCAGAAAAAGCATAAGAAAATAGTCCGATTTTAAAAGTGGATTATATTGAAAACAAGAGTTTTCCTACGTTAGCGCAATATCTTAAACGCTTCATCTAAAACTGATTAATATAATATATTAATTTAAAAAAAATCGTTCAATCCATTTTCGAGATAACAACTCTGTGCCCATTGCACCATTACATTTTCCATTTTCGCTTAAAAATTGGTTTCCAGATCTCAAAATCTACTGCATGTAGAAATCTATAAATTTCAGGATAGAGTTAGGCCATAGATATAAGACTAATGTGAAAAAATCGAAACGGTATGCCTCATATTTACTGAGATATTAAATGTCGGCGTTTCGATTTTCCTTTGATGTCCTGCTAGCTGTATATATGAGAGTGACGGAATCTTCGGTTTTGGGCTTACGGTTTTCGGTTTTTCGCTGCGTCACTCAAGAGACTACCGTCTCTTATGAATATATATATATATATATATATATATATACAGTTTTACCATGTTTAAAGACGACCTCGATTAACAAATCTGGATTATCTGAAGACATAACTTTAATAAAATAAGTAGGCAATTAGGTCTGACAAAGCAGCAGCATATACATTTGTTATTACCTTTGCAAGAATTATAAGAGAACTATAATAAATACCTACCTCATCAAGTCTACAATTGTGATAATACTGTTTTCGCCTTACTGTTTCCTATGGTAGTGACATTTTTTCTTTGTAGAAAACTGCCCAAAAGCGCGTTTATAACAAAACAAAACATTTACTTGGCATAAACCAATGAATAATACGTTAAAATTGCTCTTAGAAGCAAGTACCAGGGGAAACTGCAGGGGGTAAAACCAGTATTGATTTATCAGTCAGATAATCCATAAGTATACGAAAAGTTCAATATCTCTAAATATATCCAAATATTTTATAAATCTAACGGCAAAATCTAGGTCACATGAATAACATTTATTGATTGGATTCGCGAAGTGTTCGTACCAACTGTCAAAGCCAATCTTGAGTAAAACATTATGCCTCTGAAATACATCTTAAACTTGCATAACGCACTTGGCCATTCAATGGCATTACAAGAAGAGATATCAAAACAGTTAGATTTTATCAAGGTGTTTTTTCTTCATTCCAAAGCAGCTATACACTCAATCTATGATTCAATTTAAACATCAGCTGATAATTGAAATTTTAAAAATCTTTATACAAGGACACTTTTTAGCGCGTTTTTTGGTATGTGTGATGCTACCAACAAAACCCGAAGAAACTTTTTTAAAAAATAATTGAACGCTGTCATAGCAATTAGGGTAATTGTAAGGGTTTTGAAAAAATAACAATTATTTGCCTCAAAACAGCATGGAACAAATTGTGTCATTTCTATGGTAATGAAGAAACTTCAGATAAAGGGTAATGTGGCAATTTCTCAAGATATTAACGTGGAAGTAGAGGAAGAAGATGTTGAAGAATAATTGGAGATACATGGCGTTGAACTGAACGCTGAAAAAATATCCCCTTTCAATAATGTGAAGATATGAAAATGGAAATTTATGAAATCGAATTTCTGAAATGCTCAAATCGAAAAATATTTTGGCAAAATTTACGGAAGTCGAAATGTTGCCTTGATGTATAGAATTTAGACAAATGTAAGGTTATCAGAACTACATATCTATTTAACCCGCTGTAAGAAATCTACAATATCTCACTATTAACCCTCGCATACTGCTCAGAAAACCAACATATAGAAACCAATGTAAAAGCGACTCAGCTTGGATTTTCGGTAAAGTCCAGAAATTCGCCATTAAACATCAAAAGATCCGATTAGTCTTCAACCATCATGCAGGTTGAAGTTACAGCGACAATTGATTTCTATGCGAAGACCGGAGAAATCCCCTTGCAACTTTCCGCAGACCACCTAGTGAGATCCATCAAGTTAAAAGCGAAACATTTCGAATGTGAGATGATGAAATATTCTTTCATCGTATGAGAACAAAGTTTGTTCGTAAGATTATGGATCTACTTGGATAAGAAAAAATACTTTGTTATCTGCGAGAGATGTAGAGGTGAGATAAGTGAATGCAGGGATACTTTAAATAGCTTCTGAATGGAATTGTAAATACATTTTTGTTTCAGAATCAAAGCCGCAGCTCTGAGGTGGAAAGATTGTTTCTTCGGGCAATCTTAAAGGAATACTCATTGGTTTGATCGAGATAAGCCAGCAAGACTAACATTTCCAGGTTGGAGTCATCAACTGGTACGGAAAGGCGAAACGTCCCCGAACTTTTAGAAATGATAGTATTAACTTCCTATCAACTTCAAAAGCGTTTTTCACTAAAAACGGTGTGAAGGATCCTGACATGTAGAGCAACGAAAAGATAACTATTTCTCTCACCCGATAGAAGTGCGTCGAGACTCATTGAACTTTTTGTGCTTTTATACCAGTGGCGTAATTGTTAGACTTTTACATAAATGAACACTGTTTATAGAAGAACCCAACAACTAATCGTTGTGAACCGCATTTATCCAAGAAATTGAATTGTGCTATTAGCTTTTCGAATATAATAAATATTTCTTTGTTTAAATGAGAACGGATTCATGAAGTTACTCGCTACCACTTCAAATAGAACATCTGCCTCCCCTCAAAACTGGTGGCAGCGGTGAGATTATCTAATTAGCAAGAATCATTAGCACAAATTAAGAAAACGCCCAGGTGAAAGCAGTGCATATGGCGAGCAATAGAAGATCTCTGACGCCAGCTCAGGAGGGAAAGTCGAACAAATCCGAACTACCGAAATGAAAGACTGTCCAATCTAGACAGAGAGAAAGTTCAGCACCAACGACAACAATCCAGCGAGAGAGTTCATAACTGACATCAACAGCCCTTGTGACGAGCAACGACGACATCTGTGGAGCTCTGAAAACTGACCGAATCCTTGAACAGATGTAAGAAAAGCAGATGCTTCAGTAAAGACTGAAAAGATAGACATTTAATTTCTGAGTGGATCTCAAACTATTAATCTGTATAATATCGGTATAATAAAAATATTTTATGAGATAAAAATAAGAGTTTAAATACTAATTTGTGATAGATTATGATATTTAGTAAATAATAGAAATGTAACCGTTCAAGAGTATATTACTTTGTTTATTTTTCATTATTCAAAATTCAGTAGAGTGAATTCTTTTGTAAAAAGTAGTACAGAAAGTAATATTAGGCTAAATTTATATTTACTCAAAATACGGGGGAGGGCAGCAAAACTTTTATTCACGTGCACTGAAAATCCTCAGGAGAATTTTTGAATATAGTGTCTTTATATCATTTTAGAATCTTGAAAGCTTAAAATTAAAGAATTATCTAAAATATTAGGAACATTTGATAATGATTGCTGAGAGCGTTCAGTTCTTGAGAAAACTTGAAAAGTTGTTTACCTATTGTATTTGAAATATTATATATTGTTTGCATTGTGTGTATGAGAACTAAAAATTTTAAAATTTGATTTTTAGAAGTTTAGAATATTTGAAAATCTTACAGTATTTCAAATTTATTTTTTTCCATATTGAAGTATATTTGAAATTTGTTTTATAATATGTATATAGTATTAGAATATTCCCCGTGAAATGATAAAATCATATAAGTCCGTAAACAAAGCTGTTATAGTCCCCTTGCACTATATTTGAATAATTTGTTAATAATATCGAAAAAACCGAACTTAAACAGTGCAGGAAAGTTGATCTGAAAAATGTGGCAGAAAAATTGGGACTTGATATAGAAGCGGATAATAAGATTGCAACACTTATCCAGAAAATAGAAACCCCGGACGATTACGATAAACAATTTGCATTGACGCAAGTCAGGTACATAGTAAAGGATCGCGAAGAATGAATTGCAGCAGAGAAACAAGGGGAAAAACAGGAAAAACGCAGGAAAAGAGCTGAAAAAGAGAGGGAGAGAGAAGAGAGAGAGGGGTAAAACAGAGAGAGAATGGAAGGATGAACAGAGAGAGGAAAAAGAGAAAAAGAGAAAAAGAGAGAGAGAGAGAAAGAAATAGCGAATTTACGTTGGAGCAACTTAATTAACTCAAGGCTCGGACCGGAGTAGTTTTACCTCAACAGGGTTCAGACCGACCCCCTAAATTACCCCCCAAAGCTATAATGCATCGATTTGATCCCGAGCGCACTGGCATAACCATGATTTTAAATTTGTTTGAAAGGTATGCGACTAGATATGGGATAGGGATAGGCGATTTTGCAACGCATTTACTACCTTTAACACCAGTAGAAATTGCAGAATTACTTTTATACGAGTCGAGGGATAAGATTGACGGTTTTCACCATGTCAAATCGATTTTGTTAGTTTGTTATAGATTGAGGCAAGAAGCTTACAGATAGATATTCATGTCCGTAATCCCGGAAGTCCGTATAAAGAACTCATTTTCGAGTTAAATTATTATCTAGAAGGATGGCTGAATGGTTTCCGAATCACGCTACTTGCTGATTTGAAAAGATTATTGATTACCGATCAAATCAAACGATACACGTCTATGGAGCTAAAAGATCATTTTATAAATTCGTGGGCGAATTATAAAGATCCGTTTATATTGACCAACTTTCTTCATGAGTATGAAGTGATTAAATGTCCTTCAGAAAAACCGCGTAAGATGAAGCTCCTTTTTGATAAGAATTCTGAAAAAACAAAATTTAAGGAAAAATCGTATAATGAAAGATATTTACACGATAAAGCCAATTGGCGTGATGAAGACTAAAATAAGAAAAAAGAGAGAATTTTCGAAAAAAGAAGGTTACTATGTGCTTTATCTATGGGAGTTTGTGACATTTAAGTGTTAATTGTTTGGAAAATCAAATGCCGGAACGGAAGAGGAAACTTCCGAAAGAGTAAATCACGTAGGTGATAAAAATGAGACTGAAAATTGGTTTAAGACCCTTTTTAGCGAATGTAAGGTGAATGGGAAAATACGATCATTCTTACAGATGCTGGATCATCTTATGACGTAATCCCGTGGGACCTTGTCAATAAAAATCATTTAGGTAAAGAATGCGTATGTCTAAAGCAAACTTTTGGTAGTAAGCCTAGACGTTTTCAAGTGGCGCACGTAGAAATTGACAGGAAGAGTGTAGGGTCCATTTCGATCAAAGCAGCCGTTCTAAACCACAAAATAAAAACGAAACATTACATTTTAGGAAATAAATCTCAAGCCTTGATAGACAAAAAATTAAAAACGAAACGGAAAGTAGAGATATCTGACGCAACGAGGGAGAAAGAGGCAACTGCAGAAATGGGCGATATCCAGGCAGCATCAGCTGACGCGTTGATAGGTTAAATAAAGGAGAAAGATAATCGTTTGTTATCACCCCCCCCCCCCGTTAAAGGTGCTTGAAACACCCCACGAGAGAAGAGACCCGTTTCAAGGCTTCAGCGGAAAGTGATATGTCAGGAAATTATAGGTACTTTAATGCAGGTAGGAAACACGAAAGTTTTATCCGCGCGTAGCGAAAAAGCAATTTCTATTTCGGGAAAGATAGTCGTAGGTAAAATCAGGAAGTCAAAATTTGTATGTGGGGAAGTAACCAAAAATTAGTTATATAGGTATGATTCAAGAAAAACAAACAATAGACGGATGTTGAGAGATAGACAAATTCGCTAAGTTGTTTCAATCTCTCTAGAAAAGTATTTAAAAGGAATGTATGGAGATAACATACGTTTCTAACATCTGTGATAATCTTACACCAAACGTTGAGCGAATGCATGAGAAGTATCGCACGTCAATGTTTGAGCAGAGTAGAGTAGAGTGAGTTTAACAGAGATTCAACTACATTTACATATATTTTTTTTGTTTGTTAATTTAGTATAATTGTAGTTGTATAAATTGTAAGAGAAAATTTTATAATGTAAAAAGTAACTTCGAATTATAGTGTGCACAGCATTCGTAAGTTAAGTTTAAGAACGTGAGAGTAAACATTAACTGATAGGCGTTAATATAATGAAGTTTTGGGTCACATTAATGTATGAGAATACTTCACGCCTTTCAGCCAGAAAATGAGTTTAAGGAGTAGGTTTTGTGAGAAATCTTCAATATCTCACTCTTAACCCCCGCATACTACTCAGAAAATCAACATAGGAAAAACAATGTAAAAGCAACTCTGCTAGGATTTTTGGCTAAATCCAGAAATTCATCGTTGAAGATCAAAAGATCCGATCAGTCTTCACCCATCATCCCGGTTGAAATTACAGCGACAACTGATTTTTGTGCGAAGTGCAGAGAAACCCGCAATTGCAACTTGCCACAGACCACCCAGTGAGATCCATCAAGGTAAAAGCGAAACTTTTCGACTGTGAGATGATGAAATATTCTTTCATCCTATGTGAACAAAGCCTTTTCGCGATATTGTGCGCTAGAGCTCTAATTGGATAAGAAGGAAGCCTTTGTTCTCTGCGAGAGATGCAGAGGTGATATAAGCGAATTCTAAGCAGCTTCTGAATGAAACTGTAAACCCATTTTTGTTTCAGACTCAGAGCCACAGATATGAGGTGGAAAGTTTGTTTTTTCGGGCAATCGTAAAGGATTCCCGTTGGTTTGATAGCAAAAAGCCAGCAAATCTTATATTTCCAGATTGGAGCCATCAACTAGCACGGAAGGGCGAAACGTCCCTCCGGAATTTTAGAAATGAAAGTATTGACTTCCTGTAAACTTTGAAAGCGTTTTTTACCCCAAACGGTATGAAGGATCCTGCCACGTAGAGCAACAAAAAGAGAACTATTTCTCTCACCCGATAGAAGAGCGTCGAAACTCTATTTACTTTGTTGCTCATTGTCGTAATGTTTGGATTTTTACTTAATTGAACATTGATTATAAGCTAAAGGCACCCAAAACTTATCGTTGTGAACCTCATTTAATCAAGATATTGTATTCTGTGATCATCTTTTCGAATATAATATATATTTCTTTGTTTTATTGAGAGCAGATCCAAGAAGTCAGTCGCTGCCACTTCAAACACAACATCTGCCCCCGTCCCACCGGTATTACCTATTGCCACCTCCAGGTGCACGTCTTTGAAATGATCTCTAGACTTAGATCACTGGATTCTCATACTGATCTCTAGACTTAGATTTTAAGTGAATATGTACCGTGGCATTCTACTGGGAATCTAGAAGAGTTTCCTAAATCATAGAGAAAAGCCCATATCGCTCGGATTTTCTGTTATGATAAAGCAACCTTCCAAATTTTGCACCTCCTCTAAACAAGTAGGCCTTTTTTATGGGGTGGGGGATAAAAATGTCAAAACAACAGTAAGTCTCATATTTTTTTGTCTGAATTTCAAAGTTAACTAAATGTTGAATTGATATTTGTAGCATTTCGAATGTTTCATTAATTTTTGTTGTTGTGATGGTATCTTCAATTTGTGTGTCCACTTCTTGATAAAATTTGTTTTTTATTGCTCTATTTTAGTGGAAACATTGCCTATGAATTTGAAAAAAAATAATTATAAGTTTACTTATGGCCATTGGAGGGTTAATGTAATGCTCATGCAGTTTTCCAGAAACAGTTTCAAGAAGGTGCAGTTATCTAAAAGTCATAGACATGTTTTTTACGGGACCAGTTTTTTAAAAATAGTCCTTCTGGTGAACTTGCACAATCTATCTTCTATAATAATAAAGATAAGTAGTTTATGTGTCTTCCCAGTGCTTTCAGAAAAAAAAACGCTGCACAGAGAATTACAAGATTTGGAAGGAAAGTATCTCTACGTGTTAAATTATGCATTTTAAAGCCAAATTTTCGATTTTTTAAATTTAATTTTTAATTCGATTGTTATCGTTCTTTCGCTGGCGGCAATTTTATTAGTAAAAGGAATCGGGTTTAAATCTTTTAGTCCATTATAGTAAATTTCGTTCTCTTTTCAATAAAGTTTATTTGGAATCCTTACAGTGATAATTAAAATTTTTTTGGGAATTTTTTATGCGTTTTTTAGTATTTTTTCGCGTTTCGTGGAAAGTTTTTAATATTTGTATCAATCTTTTAGGTCATAATAGAAAATTTTGTCCTTTTCGATTTTTAAATTTTTCATGAATTTTTTATGTGATTCCTAGTGGATTTTTTGTGTTTCGCTTTGATTTTTTAATATTCTTAAAAGGAGTCCGGTTTCATTACTTTCAGTCAAATTCAATAATTTTTGTCCTCTGCAATTTTGAATTTTTCTGAATTTTTTATGCGATCTGTAGCGTTTTTTCGCGTTTTGTGGCAATTTTTAAAATTTTTTAAAAGTAATTAGGTTTTACCCTTTTAGACCAAATAAGTAAATTTTGTCCTCTGTGAGTTGTGATTTTTTTTTCGCGAATTTTTTAAGGATTTTTGCCTTTTGCTGCGATATTTTGACATTTCCCCCTCGAAATTCAAAGAACGCTCTGGTATATTTTGCTACTGCTGTGATTAAATACAAGTTGGAAGAGTACTAAATTGGTCACTTGTATTGTACACAACGTGAACGGCGATGTTGCAAATATGAATTTAATCTGGGTCGAAATAAAAAATAATAATATTTCAAGGTTCTTTTGATTCCAGAACGGAGTGGACGTAGCCCGCATGGATATATATTACCGAAGGCAGTGCGGCCCCCAACCCTAAGTTCGTTCCATTCGAGGTTCTTTCGGGAAAATCAGAAGCTCCTTTCAGCTCCAAACAGCTTTCTATGAATAAAAAATGTTCTTAATAGCTTAATTAGTGAAATAGAAATTTTTAAAATGAAATTTTCTCCCATTAAACTCATGATACTCCGACTCAGGTGTTGAATGAGAGATAATTTCATTTCATTCCGATAAATATCTCCTAAATACGCGAATTCAAGATTTATATCAGCACTATTTTTAAGCCAATGACAAAATTTTCCTTTACAAGTAATTTTTCTTTCTATTTTTTAAAATTTATTAAAGGAAATTATATTGATGTCTTTATTACCTTGTAATGCTTTTATTGAAAGTTAATTTGACAAAATAGTATTAATTTTAGCAGATATAAAAGAATATGGCGCCTTACGTTTTTTGTACAGAAAATGTATATTTTAGCATAATTATTAAAGGAAATTATTTTTAGCATAATTATTAAGGAACAGTTACATGACAGCTTTTATATATAAGTAATTTGGGGTTCACCAGTTTGAAAGCACCTTAAGTTTATTGTACACATAATGCGTCATTTAGTATAAATAATAAATACAGTTACATGACCATATTTATATATAATCAACTTGGGATTGACCAATCTGAAATGTTCCATTAGTTCTCATGCGATTTTGAACTGCATTTGGGATTATTGTAAATACATTCTTTATCACTAATACAAAATAAAGGTTGCAAATGAATAGCATTGATTAAAAGCTTCATAATCACTTGCAATATTGTTAAAAATAAAATTAATACCTTAAATATTTAGTAAACATAAAAAATACACAGTCAGTTTTAGAAATGTTTTGCTTCTTTCTTTCCAACCAGCTAATGTGAAAAAAATATTAAATACATTTTCTTGTATAATACTGGTATTGACTTTCTATTTACAAGAATATGAACATTTAACTGAATTATTTTATAAGAAAATCCATTAGTCCGATTAGTCCCCAGTCCACCCTATATCTATTTGATTTATGTATTTTAATAACTATTAAAATTAATCTTTTCTGCGAGAATGATCACGTTTGAGAAGTGATTTATTATGTGATATAATTCCTGTGTAATGCAAACAAGCCCATCAGATGAACAACATTTATAAAATAGTCGCATACGTCACATTTTTTCAAGCCGTTTCAACCCATTTGTTGCGGGAAAAATGATGGCACTAAAAATTTTTAACACCACTATTTCAAAACAAAAATCTTCATGATAGTTTACAACACTAAAAACTTTTAACGGCACTATTATATGAATCTGCTTCATTTTCTGCCTATCCCCTGTCACTTATCGTGAGGAGCTCACTGACCTGGAAGGGCCGGCCACTTGTCCCAGTACGTATAAGTCTCTAATTTTTTTCTCTCTGGCCCAAGGCCATTTCACTTTTCACCCCGCCCTTTGTCGCGCTTGCCGGCGGGTTCAGCTTCAGCTGAATTTGTATTTTTTTATAACTTTAATAAAGTTACCGAGAGGAACATCTATGCTCTACAGACTAGGCCTCCTCGTCTGAGCAGTCCCTCTTAGGCAGTGAAACAGAGTCTCCGTGACAGCTTTCTACAGCATTTGATATAGAAATCTACTACGGTGATTAGTTTTGAAACTGGTTGTGTTAAAAATTTTTAGAACCATTTTTCTGTGACAAACGATCAATCCTACGTATAACATATAGCAATAATAACAGCATAATTTAGTCGATAATGCATTTGTAACTAAAAATCATTTTCTTCTAACCCCACTTTTATCATTTCTTTAACACGCCTGAGATGTGATGGATTATATCTGACATAATTCTAAATTTGGACAAATAAGCCAATCAGCTCAATAATATTTATCAGTCAGTCCCATAAGTCACATGCTTTGACACTTGTCAACCCATGTTATGCTACGCATTACATGGTATTTGAGATATAACAAGTTAAATCAAATACTAGATTGCCGATATTCTCATACTATAGTAATGATTTTTTTGTTGTTGTTGCGAATGTGTATTGCAGTTACCAAATTTTGTTTTAATTTTTTTTCTTATTAAAAAAGGTAGTTAAAATTTTCCGTTTATTCAAATCATATATTTAAATTAATTTTTTTTAACGATTAAAATAACTATTTTTTGTGAGAATAATGCTTTTTTTTAAAATGTGTCAGATTTATTCCCACTTACAAATTCATATTTCTGTGAAAATATTTTGCATTTTCACCGCAATTGGTACTATTAGCACTATTTTTATTAGCTCATTTGTATCATATTTACAAAATTTTATCTCCATGTTCTTCATTTTTTCTTGTATAGAATGATGAAATTTGCCATCCCTAACAAAAGATAAATGTAAATTTCTTAATTTTAAAATTATTAAAATATCTATTTTCACCGAGAACAATGTTTCCCTTAGCTTATAAGCAGCTGTGCTTAATTTATTTGCACGATCAGAATCATGGTGCCTTTTTTGCGCACAGTAGTTACGCTGTTACAAATGCAAGATATTTATAAAAGTATACACATATTACAAGAGATTACACAAGAGACACATATTACAACTGATATATAATATATATATATATATATATTAGTTGCAAAATTTTAATTTTAATTTTGGTGACATTTGTGAGAATAAAATTTCGGAAAAATACCATTTGTCGTAAAATTTGAAGGTTAAAAAATAAATCAGATTTTTCAGCATAAATAAACACACTTTTAATCTACATAATATTGTATTCCTTTTAGGTCGCATTTAGCCTATTGGCACAATTTTTAATACATTTATAAAATTTTGTTTTCATTTTCTCTCTTATTCTTTTATTACAAAGAGTTGTTAAATTTGCCATTCTTACAAAAAAAAATTAAATTTCTTAATTTATATAAATGTTAAAATAAATCATTTCTGTTAGAACAATGTTTTCTTTAAAATGTGTCAACTATTTCGTCATAAAAAAAACACATAACTTCAGACATCTTTAATATACATTGTAAAGTATATGTACAGGTGTGTACAATAGTTTTTAATAAAATGTACAATAGTTCACTATACAGAGATAAAATATGCAGTTTGTCCTAAACTTAAACAGTGGATTTAAAAAAATCTTAAAATAATACGCAAGAATACAGATAGATTTTTCGCATGATGTTGACCCATGAGATAACTGCTTTTTTTTATTGCAATTTATATTTCTTGGAAAATAAAGTTTCTTGATTGGTAAATTTCCTCACAAAATTACGAAAAATTTATCTGGATCCCTGTGATTGATCGCTGTCATGGTTTTACAAAGTATGGGGGAAGAAAATTATGTGAGAACGGCAGTAATGAAAATATTTAGTCAATCGTATTGTTTCCCAATTTTGAGTGTGTTTTAAAAACCTTCAGCAATATATGAATCCAACTCATTAATATCTTAAAATAACAAACACAAGATATGAGTACAAAATTGTGCAAAAAGACATTAAATTCACTCGATTTAAATTACTTATTTTTCAATATTTTGTCTTTTATGGTTTTTTTTTTTTTTTGCTGTTGTTGTTGTAAGCGATTTCATCATAAGAAAGGAAATGTGTTAATTATTTGTGAACAACAAAGGTAACTCTACCCTCCTGGGATGTACATGTATAAAAGTAGCCCAGTAGAAAAGCAGATAAACATATTCGCCTCCAGCGCAATTCGCATTGATATAATTTGTTGAAACTATGCTGTTAAGGAATAACCTCGCATTGACGCCTTGAAATCTAAGGAATTTTCTGGAATAATTTTTCTAAGAGGGATTTAAATTTCTTGGAAACTAAAGTTTTTTGATTGGTAAATTTCCTTACGAAAATTGCGAAAAATTTGTCATTGATCGCTGTCATGGTGCTACAAAGTATGGGGGAAGAAAAGTATGTGAGAACCTCAGTAATGGAAATATTTAGTCAATCGTATTTTTTCCCAATTGTGAGTGTGTTTTTAAAACCATGAGCGATATATGAATCCAACTCATTAATATCTTAAAATAGCAAACACAAGAGTTAAGTACAAAATTGTGAAAAAAAAAAAAAAAAAAAAAAAAAAAAAAAAAAAAAAAAAAAAAAACACTTGATTTTAATTATTTATTTTTCAATATTTTGTCTTTTTTGTTTTCTTTTTTTTAACCTAGGTGGTTCATTTAGAACACATTATTTTTGCTGTTGTTGTAAGCCATTTCAGCAGAAGAAAGGGAATGCATTAATTATTTGTGAACAACAAAGGTAAGCCTCCCCGCCTGGGAGGTAGATGAATAAAAAGCCCAGTATGATGTATGTAGCCCAGTAGAAAGGCATGAAAACATAATCGCTTCCAGCGCATTTCGCATTGATGTAATTTGTTGAAACTATGCTGTTAAGGGATAACATCGTATTGACGCCCTGAAATTTAAGGCATTTTCTGGAATAATTTTTCTAAGAGGGTCAAATGGTGGACACAATAACCCATTGCAGATTTAACATAAAAGAGTGAGGCAGAGAAATTAGTTTTCTTACCAAAAAACTAGTGAATTACGCATCCGTTTTAGAAAAATTGCATTTTTACTGAAATTGCATCAATTTAAAATAAAATGAAAATTTCAAACAAAAATTTCGTTATTTGAAATTACACAGAAATGCAAAATTTCACTATTTCGTATTTCACTAGGAAAAAAAATGTGACATTTAATTTCCAAAAAGATCAAGTTGATTGATTGAAAACTGTCCGAGCTAGAAAGAGTACACCGATTTTGAAAATGCCGTTCTAAAGAACAACAATAATAACAACAACAAAATATAAATAAACGCGTTTCAAAATTTCGTTACTGTTTACTAGATATGACGCGTTCTAATTTTTTAGCTCCAAAATTGCCTTTTCACTTTCTTTTATAACTAATAGAGTGTGATTTTTGTGTATATAAAAAATACTTTAAACGGAAAAAAAAATCGAAATTTTATTCCAGTCAAAAGGATATTACCCCTTAGAAGATGGGTAGTAAGGATGAATTACAAAATGCGATTATACACTTTTTTATAGTATAAACTGCGAAATATAAGCATTTCTGTTTGAAAATAATTGGATCCAGGCATTTTTGAAATGTCTTTTTATTATAGGAATTAGGAAAGCTTTTAAAGGTATTTCTTTCTGTTTTTATTGTAAATATATACAGTAATAGTGATGGTAACTAAAACATGTAGTATATTTTATACAAGTAAGTAAACCCTAGTTTTTTGTCAGTGTAAAAGCAGAAATAGGAGAGATTCATCTGTTTTGTTGCTACATAAATGCCATCAATATAAAAATTGAATCTAAAAACTCGTGAATCTTCATATACTTGCTTTAGTTCATGTATATCCAGTGATAAAACTTTGATTTTTGCTATCTATTTTGAAGACTTTTGGTGTTGAGGACGCTTTGATTCTTGAAAAGCTGTGGCATGAGTCTGATTTCTATAGATTCAGTAATGAATTTCATGCTATACATCATCATTGTACGAAGCTTTTTTGACACCAATGTAAAGAGGCACAAAACATGGTTGTATGAAATGCACTTTGTCACATTTAGGTTTTCTCCCGACTGCATTCAATTAATCTTTTATTTATATCTGTTGTTAGTTATTGTCCTGTAATATGACCGATCGCCTCAAAAAATGGATCTTCAGTACTTCATATTTTTTGCTTGCGCCAAATTATCAAAAGAAAAGCATCATTGTTGTTTGAAACGTCTGAAGAATACATGTGACGACCTGTGAAAAAGACGAGGGTCCATAAGAATAAATATCTGCTTCTAAAAATGGTAAAAATAAAGTAAATCGTATCAAATTCTAGATAGCTTATCTTTATATTTAAAGGCTCTCTTCATTTTGCGAAAAATGGCGAAAATATAAAATTTTTCACTTTTTTGCTTAAAATGAATTCAGATATCCGTAGCATATTATCACAAAGTGTTGAAAACATTCGATAGTTAAAAATATGTGAAAAAAGCCTTTTCCTCCACCCATTTTTGTGAATGAGTCAGAGTTGCAATACTTAAATTTATTTTTCTCAGTTTGTGTTTTTTCAATCTATCAGTATGATCAAAATGCTAAACCTTCAACATATACTTTTCAATTGACTCGCTGTTTTTTATGAAAGATCCTTAAGGTAGATTTTATAAAATTAGGGACCAGATTTTCAGTAATATAGTTTTTTTTAAGATAAAAATATAAAGTAAATAGTCATTTTTACTGTATTTTTCCACATGTCATGGCATTTTATTTATTTTTTATTAAACTAATTAACCAGTTCTCTCCTTACAGTCATATACTACTTGTAAGAAAATGATGAAAAAAGAGACTTTTTAAAAAGTTTAAAATTGTAGAAAGACAGTTTTTAAAATTTTCCTAAATATTTAAAAAAATTAATATTTTCATATTTTACCACAAGATTTTCGTTTGAACAGGTTCTTAATAGAATATATTTATTGCGGTTTGTTTTGTTCGATTAAAAACTGTATAAATTTGTTTAATACTATAAACGTAATATGTAAAACAATGGGAATTCGTTTTTCGTTCTGATAACTCAACAAAGGGCGTCATTATGATGTGTTTTTTTTTTTCTTATTTATTTTTAATTTTTTCGCGTACATTATAGCTATTACTCCTTACCCATTAGGTAGCATTGTTACAACCACAGGAACTCTAATTACCGCTTAGTACGAATATTGCATTTTGTTTTATCTACTGTTCACTGGCAAATCTATTGTAATAATTGAAGGGGCCTAAGCACGGCCCGCTTCACACTTGCTGCAACAATGCGAAATGCACAAAAATGCACCAAATTTTATAGTAGAGTTATGAATGTAAATATATATGCTTGTCCAAGTTTGGTTTTAAATAATCAACTGTCGAAAAGTGTTCCTCTATGCTTTTATTAATAATTTATTTTTCAAAAAAATGATCACTAAGCATTTCTGAACCGGTTTCGGAAATGAAAGTATCCTCATAAAAAAGGTCTGCAACGAAAATCAAAAAGTAACAAACGGCCTGCGTAGAGATCGGCCTCAGCCCAATAAAAAAAAGTCATTTAAAAATATTGAAATACAAACGAGATATTTAAAAAAATCCCATAGGACATTAACACTAGCGAGCGCATGTTTTTCCTTGAGTGAAGTAGCCTCTTAAATTGTGGATATCAGGATGTTTGATCCAAGAAAATAAAGAAAAATGTGGGAAAACTGTAGGGGAGATAGGAGATGAATGGGACATTTTCACAAAAACATTTATTTTAAATATTTTATTTAAGTTATTATTAATATTATATACCGCATTTCATACATTAGGTGTTTGTCTACATCTTATGCACAATATTTATTCAAGATTATTATTATACAGAAATATATTATGAAATTAAATAAAAGTTCCTCTCTGTCCCCACAGCAGGGATGGATGGGACACAAATATTTTCCTCTCTGTATTCAATGATACTAAATTAAAATTTATAATTATAACCTTATATGTAATTATATTTGTAATATATGATCTTATATGGCTGTTATATATCAGTGTTAGTAAACTAAAAAGTGAAAACACAGTTAATTATGCATTAAAAAACTGTAATTTATGTTATATATTTTAACTAAAAATTTAATGAATTACAAAGTTAAAGTTGCACGGATGTGCTAATATCAGTAACGATAAATGTGGTCTGTCTAAAATGTTCTAAATGTGGTCTGTCAGTCGCATAAGCTCGTATAAAATAAGTTTCAGTGAATGTATTGCTGTTAAAAAGGAAAATGGCAGTTCTCCTAAAACCACTGGTTATGTTTATGTTGCTAGTACTAAATGCTGACAAAAAGGCCGCCTTGGCAAAAGCTGAGAGTTTATAAATTGTAATATGCTCTTCAAGAGTATTTGTCAGCCAATCATCTTCGACTGATTTCATCTTTGCCTTTAAAGGCCCATAAACAGAAACATCCAATGGCTGAAGACGACGGTGGCTACAATGAAAAGGAAATGTTAAAAGAATAATTAGCATAAATTATTAATTTATCAACTTATACAACATTATTTAGTTAATAAAAAAAATTTCAGCATCCTCTAGGGGTGAATGAAGCAGTCCCATTCTTCCCCATTTGAAATGTCCCAATCATCCCCATGATGCATATATTCAATTGTTAGCCATTTTGTCTCGGAAATTATTTTGTCACAATGGTTAATATTCATTTACTCACTTTGTTACTCAACGTTTTGTTTACTCAACGAGTAAACAAGCATTTCCCCGCAATTCGTGGTATACCAAAGTCAAACGATGTTGATGGCACGTGACATTAGCATTGTAGTAAAAGAAAGGTAAAATTAAGAAAATATATTTTTTTCTTCACTTGTATCATTTGAAAAAAATGTTTACTATCATTAATTGTACAAAAACATTAGTTAACTGGGTAAATATTTTAAGAAATGATTTCCGTGTAATTTATATCTCGCGATAAATCTTCCAAACAAATGTGGGTACCCATCAGAGCCCGATTAACATTGCCCGGGGCCCAAGGCCTAGCAGCTTTTCAAGCCCCCCCCCCCCCCCCTCCCGAAATCAAAATATACTAAACTAGAAATAAACGAGAAAACTAGAAATGTTTATGAAAGTATTCGGAAATTTTCCCTCATTTTATAAAAATGCTCATGAAACTCAGGTTAACGTAAATTTTCTTTTGCTGCTTGATACTATACTACTTTAATGTTAAATATTTCTTTAAAAAAATATTTTGTCTACAGCGTTCCTAATTTAAGCTGATTTTAGAGAACAGAAAAGTACAGGCAAGACGTTTATAGAAATATGTTTCTTAGATATCGATGATTGAAATAAAAAATTTTGAAGAAGAATTTTTTTTACATCATTTTACTCATTTTGCGGCCTCTGTCTCTAATGGGCCCAAGGCCGAGGCCTAGATGGCCTGTGCGGTAATCAGGCCATGGTACCCATTGATATTTTTACTCAAGGGTATGTTTCATGAATAATTTTCAGCGTTTCGTAAAACTTTAATTTTTTTAGCTATTTACATAGTTTTTAGTTATTGTAATATAAAATATAATAAAACTAATTATTTTTTATTTACTATTACTGACACTAAATTACTATATGTATATATATATATATATATATATCCACATTTAAGTTCTAGCTGTTTTGTATCAGTAGAAACGTGTTAATTTTTGTTTTTAAAAATATCACCTTTTTATTATATTCCTTTAATGAAAAATACTAGTGATGATGCTTCATCGAATATTTAATTTTATCAATGTAACTTGTACAGAGATCAGTAAAATAATTTTTAGATGTAAATGCTTTAATTTAAAAATTTGAAGTAATTGTTAATAGTTGGACGACATGTTAGACATTTAAAATAATAACAATTACTGTGTATTATTATTGTTTAAATTAAAATAATCGAGAACAATTTAACTAAATATTTTATTTTAGTTGTATGAAAGAAACTTACATAAAAATCCCTCTGACATGTATATAATATTAATATAACACAATTCAGAAATAATAAATGTTATCATCCAAACGTTTAAAGCAAATATTATTAAATACAGTATAATAGTTTGTAATTGAGCTCATTGAATGAAAGGCAACTTCTCTGAATAGAAATATTGTTTGAATGTCATGTTAGGGATTTTTATATAAGCTACATTGATGCAATTAAAATGAAATGTTCAGATAAAATGTTCTCCATTATCTTTATTTGAAATGTAACAAAAATAATACTCAGTATTTATTATCATTTTAATAGACTATCATTGTGCTGGATTTTTGTTAAATTAAACATAAATATTTAC
Organism: Maratus michaelseni; assembly: GCA_963931845.1. Lineage (NCBI taxonomy): Eukaryota > Metazoa > Arthropoda > Arachnida > Araneae > Salticidae > Maratus > Maratus michaelseni. The sequence goes on along the minus strand of OZ007599.1, from coordinate 213,410,484 downwards.
ATCTATGAGTTATTTTACTGATATCTGTACAAATTAGATTGATGAATATATATATATATACATATATATATATATATATATATATATATATATATAGGTTTATGGTATCGTCTCTAATATTTTGGCTTAAAAACTAATAAAAATGAAATCCTTTTAAAAACGGAAAATAAACATATTTCTATTAATTATAGAACTAAAATTTGAATATACATTTATTATTTATATTCACTGTAATTTAAAACAAACACTGACTATGTTTTATAGTTCTCTGTATTGCAATAATTAAAACTACATAAGTATCTAAAAAAATAAAGTTTTACGAAACACTCAAACGCATTAATAAAGTTTAAAAGTAAAACATTTTAAAGTTTAAAATTAGTAAGACTCAAAAAAATAAAAATAAAATAAAATAAGCTAATAAAATAATGATCAAAATCTGTAAAAAGAACAAATGAAAAGAAAAAAGATGCAGTTAATTTACGCCAATCCTCTGCAGTATATGCTTACCAGGAAACTCCGCCATTAGTGTAATAATGAAAAAAATCTAAATAAGAAAAGAAAAGAAGCTATACTTTTATTATTAATTTATTTTCTAAAAATGATCACTGTGTATTTCGGAACCGGTTTCGAAAATGTAAGTATCCTCGTAAAAAATATTTGCAACAAAAATTGAAAAAGTAGAAAACAGACTGTTCGACTACAGCCATCCATCGAAAAAAAAAAAGCCATTTAAAAATATGGAAATACAAACGAGATATTTAAAAAAATTCTCCCATAGGATTAACATATGTGAGCGGGAGTTTTCCCGTGACTGAAGTAGCCTCTTAAATTGTGGATTTCAGGATGTTTGATCCAAAATCAAAGTACAATGTGGGTCAGCTTACTCGAATAGTAAAAAGTTAAGATCTAAGTGTGCTTGGAAGAAAAGGAAACTTTGCAGGCTGAGAATAACCATGCGCATACGTCTCAGAATCAAACGTGATTTTTACGCCATAAAGTGGACTGTACGAAGTCCATTTACCCGTGTAGAGGGCAGTTTCCAAAGTCATGAGATGTTAACGGCACGTGGCATTAACTATGGTAGTAAAAGAATGGAAACATTAAACAAATACAAATTTTTCTGCAATTGTATCATTTGAAAATATATTTACTGGCATTAAGCGCGCAAAACCATTAGTTAACTAAGATATTTTTTTAGATCTTCATTCTTTGTAACTTTTATCTCGCGATAAAACTTGTAAAAAAACGTGGGTAGCGATTGATATTTTTATTTACGGATACAGATAAGTTTTATAAATACTTTTCATTGTTTCGTAAAACGTTGATTTTTTAGATATTAATATACTTTTAGTTAGTCTAATACAAAAGATAATAAAAAAATATTAAAGTTTTTTTTATTTACAGTGACTTTATATTAATATATCTATATCTCCACGTTTAAGTTCTATCAGTATAAACATGTATTTATTTTTTTGTTTTTAAAAATATCTTATTTTTATTATTTTCCTTTAAGTGAAAATAGTAGTGATGCTGTTTAATCTAATATTCATTTTTATCAATGTAACTTGTACAGCGATCAGTAAAATAATATTAAATGTAAATGCTTTTATTTAAAATTTTGAAGTAATTGTTAATAGTCGAACGACATTTTAGAAACTTAAAATAATAACACTTACTGTGCATTACCATTGTTTCAAAATAAAATGAATAAGGACAACACAGCTAATTATTTTATTTTAGTTGTAGGAATGTAACTTACATAAAAATCCCTCTTAAACATATATAATTTTAATATAACACAATTTAGAGATATAAATGTTAGCATTCAAACGTTTGAAGCAATTATTATTAAGTACCAAGTAAGAGATTGTACCTGAGCATATTGACTAAAAGGCAAATATTTTGAATTGAAGTATTGTTTGAATATGAGATGTAATCGGACAGGAATTGGACCCGCGATCCCTTGGCTTAAACTTCCAATGCTCTAATGACTGAGCAATCCCGGAGAAAAATAGCTGAACAAATTCACCAAGTTAACCTTAATGATCCTAGCATCTGGTCTGATATCTGAATCAGCACAACAGAATAAATTACAGGTAATGGGACTTCCAGTAAACGCTGGAAGTGTGATTACATGAGATTAAGTTTGACACAATTATTCAAATTGGTAAGGAAACCATAAGAGATGTAATCTTCCCAACTGGGCGAAAATGTCCGGGCCAGGATTCGAACCCGGTATCCCTTGGCTGAAGCTGCCAATGCTCTTCCAACTGAGAAATCCTGGACGAATATGGCTGAACTAATTCACCCAGTTACGATTAAGGATCATAGTATCTCTTCTGATATCTTAATAAGCACAACAGAATAAATCACAAGTAATGGAATTTCGGTAAACCCTGGAAACCTGATTACACTAGATTAATTTTGACAATATTATTCTAATTGGTGAAGAAATCATATGAGATGTAAGCTTCTTAAGCGGGCGAAAATGTCAGGGAGGACTTTAAACCCGGATCCCTATTCTGAAGATGCTAATGCCCTAATAACTGAGCATTCCCGGACGAATATGGCTGATCTAATTCACCCAGTTAACCATAATGATCGCAGAATCTGGACTATAGTGCCCCGGACTTTTTCGCCTGGTTGGGATGATTACATTTCATATGATGTCTTTACAAATTAAATAATTGTGTCAAAATTAATCTATTGTAATCACGTTTCCAGCGTTTACTTGTGGTTCCATTACCTGTGATTTATTCTGTTATGCTGATTCATATATCAGACCAGATTCTGTGATCTTTAAGGTTGACTGTGTAAATTAGTTCAGCCATATTTGTCCGCGATTGCTCAGTTGGTAGAGCATTGGCAGCTTCATCCAGGGGATCGTGGATTCAAATCCTGGCCCGGACGTTTTCGCCCGGTTGGGGAGATTACATCTCATATGATTTATTTACCAATTACATTAATTGTGTCAAAATTAATCTAGTGTAATCACATTTCCAGCGTTTACTGGGTGTCCCATTACCCGTTTTTTAATCTGTTGTTTTCATTCAGATATCAAACCAGATGCTATGATCATTAAGATTAACTGGGTGAGTAAGTCCAGCCATATTTGTCCGGGATTGCTCAGCTGGTAGAGCATTCGCTTTTTAAGCCAATCGATCCCGGTTTCGAATCTTGGTCTAGAATTTTTCGCCAGGCGGTGAAGATTACATCTCATACGATTTCTTTACTAATTAGAATAATTGTGTCAAAATTAATCTAGTATAGTTTGGATGTTATATTAGTGATTTTTATATAATCTACATTGATACAATTAAAATTAAATATTCAGAAAAATTGTTTTCCAATATATGTATTTGAAATATTAAACTATTAATACTCAATATTTATTATTATTTTTAGTAACAATCCTTGGGCTGTTTTTCTAATAATTTAAGCATAAATATTTCATCTATGTGTTATTTTACGGATCTTTGTAAAAATTAGATTAGTGAAAATAAGTATTGGATTAGGTATCGTCCCCAATATTTTGACTTGAAAAATGATAAAAATAAAATCCTTTTAAAAACAAAAAATGAAGACATTTCTATTATCTTCAGATCTAGAATTTGGATATATATATATTATTTATATTCACCGTAATTTAAAACAGCCATTGACTATATTTGACTGTTCGCTGTTTTGCAATAATTAAAACCACATAAATATTTAAAATAATAAAGCTTTTAAGAAACACTGAAATGCGTTCCTGAAATTTAATAGTAAGACTAAACAATAATTAAAATAAACCTAATAAAGTAAAGAACAAATCATAAGAAAAAAAGATGAAGTTACTCTACTCCAATCCTCTGCACTACATACTTAGATCTCATCTTGATTCGACGCATTTAGTTTACTCCAACGGGAGCTAACATTCTTCACTTAGTAAAAGGTCTTTGGCTTGATGTTTTGTGAAGCAGATGAAAATTTAAATAACTTGCTAAATTGACATGGAGTGTCTTGATCTGCAAATTTACTAGTACATATTACACTCTCTTGCGAGAGCTTTAAGACAAAGATCTCAAGTGCGAGGATCATTCAAAATCTAAACAGTGTTTAAATTCTAAATAATATAAATTTTTAAATTTTAGTGGTGTGAGAAGTTTAAAACACATTTTCTCACAATTAACACATTTTCAGAGAACAATACTGGTATGTTATCCCTACAAATTTAAAATCATGTATATATATTTATTTTAATTGGAACAGTTGTATAAAAGAAAAATATTTTTATTTTTAATTTTATTATTAGGCACTCATAAGCAGTATTAATGTACCATTAACTACCATTGCTAAATTATTTTATAGTCCACAATTTCAAAGTATTACACGAATATTTCTATACTATTTTATTAAAAGATATAAATATATAAATAAATTTTCGTGAAACTTTTCACAGCTGGTTTCTCATGGATTTAACCCCTTCGCGACGAAAGTTCTTTACAGATTTTTTTATATTTTATCAACGGTTTTTAAAAATAGTACTTTTTATCTAATTGAATCGAAAAATGCTTTGATTAAATACGGAAAATTTTTTGATTAAAAATTGTTGAAGGCATAATCAAGGATGTTGGACACTTTATACGTCGCGTATATGTGACGCTCGTCGCGAAGGTTTTAAGCGCTTTAGGATCATGAATACAATTTGACAGTCTATGTACAGATGTCTGTAAGTGTGGCACATAATTTTTGCGACTGTGTAACTCAAGAACAAAGATACGGAATTCAATGAAAGAATCATATTTATTTAGGATTTGATACAAATTGATGCTGCTTATATTTTAATGTATATCACTCGACAGACGACGCTGCTAACACGTTTTTAAAAGTCCATAATAGCTATATTTTTGAATCTATAAGATGTACTTGCACAAAACCTGATATACACATATTATATATTAAACTATCTATAGTATATATAGTATATAAATATAGTAACTATATATAGTATATTATATTAAACTATCGGAAAATGTTTTTCGTTCTGATAAATCAATAAATGGCGCTGTTATGAAGTTTATTTATTTATTTTTTATTTAAAATTTTTTGGCGTACGTTATAGCTGTTACTCTTTTCCCATTAGGTAGTTATGTCAAATCCCCAGGAACTCTAATTAACACTTAGTACGAATATTCCGTTTTGTTTTATTTACTGATCACTGCCACATCTATAGTAATAATTGGGAAATGCACTAAGAAATGCACCAAATTTGATAATTGATGGATGAAGGTAAATATAAATGCTTGTCTAAATTTGGCTTTAAATAATCCACACACAAAAAACTGTTCCGCTATCCTTTTATTATTAATTTATTTTTCTAAAAATGATCACTATTTATTTCGGAACCGGTTCCGAAAATGGAAAAATCCTCGTAAAAAAATATACAACTAAAATTGAAAAAGTAGAAAACAGACTGCGTAGAGTTCGACCGCAGTTATCAATTGAAAAAAAAGGCATTTAAAAATATGGAAATACAAACGAGATATTTAAAAAAAATTTACCCATAGGATTAACATGAGCGAGCGGGTGTTTTCCCGTGAGTGAAGTAGCCTATTAAATTTTGGATTTCAGGATGTATGATCCAAAACCATAAAGTAGAACGTTGGTCAGCTTACTCGAATAGGAAAAAGTTAAGATATTAGTGTGCTTCGTAGAAAAACAAACTTTGCAGGCTAATATTAAACCCTTTCCGGCACAGTGGTCCCACTCCGGGAACACCTAATTTTAATTCCAAACTTGCAAACGGCACCAAGAATATTTTAATAAAATTTTGTTTGTATAATGAAAGCTTAAGATAAGAAGTTCATATTTAAAAAAAAAAAAAAAAGTCGTTTGTAAATTCCGGTGTCAGTCACCAATTTCTAATTTTACGAGCAGATTTTGTCTGTGCCGGAAAGGGTTAACAAGACGCATACGTCTCAGAATCAAATGTGTTTTTTACGCCATAAAGTGGTCTGGACAAAGTGCATTTCCCCGTGTCGAGGGCAGTTTCCAAAGTCAAGTGATGTTGATTCATGTGGTATAAGTGTTGGTAGTAAAGTAATGGAAACATTAAACAAATATAAATTTTATTTCAATTCTATCATTTGAAAATATATTTACTGCCATTAAGTGCGCAAAACCATTAGTTAACTCAGATATTTTTTTAGATCTTCATTCTTTGTAATTTTTATCTCGCGATAAAACTTATAAAAAAACGTAAGTAGCGATTGATACGTTTATTCTAGGATAAGTTTTATGAATACTGTTCAGTGTTTCGTAAAATGTTGATTTTTTAGATATTTATGTAATTTTAGTTATTGTAATACAAAAGATAAAAAAAAATATATTTTTTTTTCAATTACAGTGACTTTAAATTAATATATCTATATCTCCACGTTTAATTTCTATCAGTACAAACATGTGTTTATTTTTTGTTCTTAAAAATATCTTCTTTTTATTATTTCTCTTTGAGTAAAAATTGTAGTGATGATGTTTAATCTAATATTCATTTTTATCAAAGTAACTTGTACAGCGATCAGTAAAATAATATTAAATGTAATATCAGTAAAATAATATTAACCAGGCGCATACGTCTCAGAATCAAATGTGTTTTTTACACCATAAAGTGAACAGGACGAAGTTCATTTCCCCGTGTCGAGGAAATTAAAATGCTTTTATTTAAAATTTTGAAGTAATTGTTAATAGTCGAACGACATTTTAGAGACTTAAAATAATAACACTTACTGTGCATTACTATTGTTTCAAAATAAAACGAACGAGGACAACACAGCTAATTATTTAGTTTAGTTGTAGGAATGTAACTTACATAAAAATCCCTCTTAAATATATATAATTTTAATATAACACAATTTAGAGATATAAATGTTAGCATTCAAAAGTTTGAAGCAATTATTATTAAGTACCAAGTAACAGATTGTACATGAGCATATTTACTGATAGGCAAAATTTTTTAATTGAAGTTTTGTTTGAATATGAGATGTAATCCGCCTGGATTCGAAACCGGGATCCCTTGGCTTAAGCTTCCAATGCTTTAAAAACTGAGCAATCCCGGAGGAATATGGCTGAACTAATTCTCCCAAATAAACTTAATGATCATAGCAGCTGGCCTGATATCTGAATCAGCACAACAGAATAAATCACAGGTAATGGAATCTCCAGTAAACGTTGGAAACGTGATAACACTAGATTAATTTTGACACAGTTATTCTAATTGGTAAAGAAATCATATCAGATGCAATCCTCCCATCCGGTCGAAATGTCCGGGCCAGGATTAGAACCCGGTATCCCTTGGCTGAAGCAGCCAATGCTCTACCAACTGAGAAATCATAAACTAATATGGCTGAACTAATTCACCCAGTTAACCTTAATGATCATAGCATCTGGTCTGATATATGAATAAGGACAACAGAATAAATCACAGGTAATGGGACCTTCAGTAAACGCTTGAAACATGGTTATAGTTCATTAATTGTGACACAATTATTCTAATTGGTAAAAAAATCATATGGGATATAATCTTCCCAACCGGGCGAGGAATTAAACCCGAGATTCTTGACTGAAGCCGCCAATGCTCTAAAAACTGTGCAATCCCGGACGAACATATCTGTTTTAATTCACCCATCTGACCCGAATGATCATAGCACTTGGTCTGATCTCTGAATCAGCACAACACAATAAATCACAGGTAATGGGACCTCCAGTAAACTTTGGAAATGTTATTACACTAGATTAAGTTTGACACAATTAATCTAATTGGTAAGGAAATCATAAGAGATGCATTCTTCCCAACTGGGCGAAATATTCCATACCAGGATTAGAACCCGGTATCCCTTGACTGAAGCAGCCAATGCTCTACCAACTGAGAAATCATGAACTAATATGGCTGAACAAATTCACCCAGTTAACCTTAACCCCTTCGCGACGAGCGCCCTTTACAGAATTTTTAATCTTTTGCCACCGGTTTTTCAAAACAGAAATTTACGCCTAATTGAATCTCAGAAATGCTGTCATTAAATAAGGCAAAGTTTACAATAAAAAGTTACTGGTGGGAATAATCGAGGATTCTGGGCACCTTATGCGTCATGTATACTTGTCGCTCGTCCCCAAGGGGTTAAAGATCACAGCATCTGGTCTGATATATGAATCAGGACAACAGATTAAATCATAGGTAATGGGACCTTCAGTAAACGCTAGAAACGTGATTATAGTTCATTAATTGTGACACAATTATTCTAATTAGTAAAAAAATCATATGATATGTAATCTTCCCAACTGGTCAAAAAATCCGGGCCAGAATTTGTACACGGGATCCCTTGGCTGAAGCTGCCAATGCTCTACAAACTGAGCAATCCCAAACGAATATGGCTGAACTAATTCTTAAAGATAATCATAGCATCTGGCTTTATATCTGAATCAGCACAACAAAATAAATTGCAGGTAATGGGATCTCCAGTAAACGCTGGAAACGTGATAACACTAGATTAATTTGGACACAATTATTCTAATTGGTAAAAAAAATCATATCAGATGCAATCCTCCCATCCGGTCGAAATGTCCGAACCAGGATTAGAACCCGGTATCCCTTGGCTGAAGCAGTCAATGCTCTACCACCTGAGAAATCATGAACTAATATGGCTCAACTAATTCACCCAGTTAACCTTAATGATCATAGCATCTGTCTTGATATATGAATCAGAACAACAGAATAAATCACAGGTAATGGGACCTTCAGTAAACGCTGGAAACGTGATTATAGTTCATTAATTGTGACACAATTTTTCTAATTGGTAAAAAAATCATATGAGATGTAATCTTCCCAACTGGTCAAAAAAGTCCGGGCCAGGATTTGAACCCGGGATCCCTTGGCTGAAGCTGCCAATGCTCTACAAACTGAGCAATCCCGGACGAATATGGCTGAACTTGTTCTTCCAGATAATCGTAGCATCTGGTCTGATATCTGAATCAGCACAACAAAATAAATTGCAGGTAATGGGATCTCCAGTAAACGCTGGAAACGCAATAACACTAGATTAATTTGGACATAATTATTCTAATTGGTAAAAAAAAATCATATCAGATGGAATCCTCCCATCCAGTCGAAATGTCCGGCCCAGGATTAGAACCCGGTATCCCTTGGCTGAAGCAGCCAATGCTCTACCAACTGAGAAATCATGAACTAATATGGCTCAACTAATTCACCCTGTTAACCTTAATTATCATAGCATCTGGTCTGATGTCTATATCAGCAGAACACAATAAATCACAGGTAATGGGACCTCCAGTAAACGCTGGAAACTTGATTACACTAGATTAAATTTTGTACAATTATTCTAACTGGTAAAGAAATCATATGAGATGTAATTTTCCCAACCGGACGAAAAAATTCGGGTCAGGATTTTAACCCAGGATCCCATAACTGAAGCTTCCAATTCTCTTCAATCTGAGCAATCTTGAACAAATATGGATGAAATAATTCACCCAGTGAACCTCTAAAAAATTTAAAATACATAAAAAGTTATTAAAATTTCTCCCCCAAAAATTATAAAATGGAAATGCCATTACGTATGGTTGAGTTGGGACTACTAAAAATACATAAATTAACAAAAAAGGGGGTTTTATGCGTTTAACACAATTATTTATCATTCTATCTTTAACCTAACCTCATTAACATTTATATAATGACTCCTCATACATGACTAAATTATTACTTTTTTAATATTAATTTATCATTTACGTATTTATCTCTTTTTTATTACTTTTTCTTTCGTTTATATTTATATATATTTTTAATTAATATTATATTCTTTAGCTATTCAATTTTTATGTTAATACCTACATTTAACTTTTCATATTTTTTATATATTTTAAAATACTGTTAACTACATACTTTTTAATTTTAAATATTTCTTACTACCATTCTTAAAACCACTTTAACTGAAGTTTAAGAACAACTAAAACATCACATTAAATGTACTAATCTACTTTTAATATTTCAGCTTATTTATAGTAAATATCAAATTAAAAGAAATATATATAAAAAATACATAGTTTAAAATATAATTTAAAAAAAAACAGTTTTTGAAATGTTCAGTTTTAAAAATTATACTACTGAAATGAGAGATCTCAAGTTAAGGATTATAACTTGATAATGTCTACCATTTTTCACTAGCTGAATTTCAGTAGAAAGGCGATTTTATTTTCAGTAAAACAAATGAAGATTATTGAAAACACATTTTTCATTTTGGTGTTAATCTTTTAGAAAAATGTTATAATGAATATTTTTTTTCTCTGTCTAGACGAAAGGAAAATGAATTTAAAATTTTTGCTACAACAGAAAAATATCTGAAAGGAGTTTTACATTTACATTTTTTTCACCCGGTATTTAATCATAGTGACCCAATTTTATAACTATACTATTGAATATATTTAACTCCTCCAAGAGAAACTCCTACGTAATATACAACCATCATCTATTTTTAGATTTCGTGATTTTGTTCTCCAACGACATAGTTCAAAATAACACAATAAAATTTAAATTCTCTCAGAAAACTGTCTAATAAATCTCTTTAAACTATTTTAAATAAAGTTTATATAAGCATAACTAAAACAATTACAGAATCACGTTAAGTAGACTAATCTATTTTTTATACTTCAGCTTATTTATAGTAAATGTCACATTAAAATAAATATGCAAAAATAGACCTTAGTTTAAAATATAATTTAAAAAATCTGTTTTTCAAATGCTCAGTTTTAAATATTGTGCTACTGATTTGAGAGATGTCAAGTTAATGATTACAGGGTGATTCAAAACTCGAGGAATAAATATCTGGGAGGGATGGGGTACACATAGAGCTCCTATATTACAGGCTAAATCATACCTCCATTTAATAACCCAGCGGACCTAAAACCAAGTTAAAACCGGTTAGTTTACTATAGTAGTGTACGGCGAGTGACAGTGACAGGGAAGGCAAACACCTGCTCGGGCGGTTTCCTAATGCTGAGTTGGGTCACAATATGGCGGTTACTTTGGGCAACAAGATGGATATACATCAGCTTCCCCTTATAGGAGTCTTAGATACACCTAGACGACTTTGAATCACATAGAAATGCAGGGTCAGAAATGCAATCCTAACGAGATAGGGGGGTTGTTAGGGGCTAAATCATCGTGATTGAAAATTGGCGTGTAAAGACTATAAGCTTAATACACTGGCCTCCAAAAGTTAAGGTACAACATGTTTTTCGAAGCTCACCAGACAAAAAATGGCAGTCATATTAAACTTCATAGTTTATATGAATGACAATAATAAGCTTTAAAAAAAACTTACGCAAAAATTACAGCTACCACTTTTATTTTATAGAAAATAATAGGTATTTGTGAATGAGAGAAAAATGTGCAATTACGAAGCTTTCGTAATTTCGCGTGCAAGTTTTGTTGTATTCGAACTATCGTTGTCAGTTTTGTTCACAACAGCCAGTAGAGTCTAGGAATGTCTAGAAGAAGTCGTTTGTCCGATTCATTAAGGTGGTGGGTGGTAGGATGGATTGCAATGGGGTTGTCACAGGCCGATAGTGCAAGACGGCTCAATGTGTCTCGCAGTGTAGTCCAACGACTCTGGGATCAGTATGAATTCGAAGATTCTGCCTCCAGAAGACATGTTCCAGGCCGCCCACGTGTTACAACACCTGCAGAAGACCGGCTTCTAGCTCTTTCGGCCCAAAGGAGAAGACGCACTACTGTGCCACAACTCATTGCAGACCACTTTACAGCATCAGGGAGAAGAATCTCCGTTACTACGGTGCGAAGACGTAATAAATAACAGTTTAGCGCACATTTCCTCCAAATTTGTTGTTCCTATAATCATTCATTTGCAAATTAGACTCAAAAAACCTGTTGTACCTTAACTTTTGGAGGCCAGTGTATAAGTCATGACTTTCCTGATTATGAAGTTCCTCGAAGTTTTCTGCATACGTGCCTGATTCTTACCATCACGCACGTTTTGCACGTTTGAGGGCGCTGGTTATCGGCGTGAGGGTTCTTTTTGCTAGAGCTCTAGTTGGACCCCTCAAACGTGCAAAACTTTAACTGGTAAGAACGCGACCAACGAAATACACGGCCGCACAGTGGTCCTTGATTATGTGCCCAAAAATAGAAGTTTTGAATTTCGAAATGAAATAAATTCCACAGCATTTAGAAATATCTGAAGATTTATAGTCTTAAATATTTTGGTTTTATAAGCACACACAAATTCGCAATGCTTGTGCGAAGATTCTTGCTGTGGTGTGAATTTCAGGCAAATTCGCTACATTCAAACGCTAATTAAGCCCTTTTCACATAGTTTGTTGTTTTTTTTTATTATGCGTCTTTAAAAAACATTAAATTAAAGATTTAATTTAATTTTTAAATTGCAAAAATCTCAAAAATTAAAAAAGAGGCCTTTTTTTTTTAAATACACAGTTTTTAAGTACTTTTGTTCATAAAAAGTGACCAATAAAAAAAGTTCTTCCGATTCTTACGAAACTTTCATAGCACACAATGTAGAATGAACCTTCTAAAAACATACCTAAAGAGATCTATTGCGATTTTTTGCGATTGTGTGAGAACCAGTTGTTTGAAGTGGGACATTGCATATTGCGATATAAGTCAAAAATCATTTATCGGGTTTCAGATCTTTCCAGTTTTCGTATTGAATAAAATTGACTGTTTTTATATTGCAACATTCTAATTAACAAAACACTGTGAATTTAAAGTATTTTTAATTCGGTGTATTTAGGTATTATTTGTCGGTTTTTTCATCCCCCCCTTGCTTTTTTCCTTTATATTAAAACTAATATGGAAGCTTGACCTTATTTTAAAAAGTACATATTAAAAATTCATTTTATATATATTTTTACTAAAAGCTACCAATATGCGGACATAGGAAATTTAATCAACTGCAAAATATCGTTCGATTTTTTTTAATTGTTTATTTACTTACAAATAAGTTTGATTAATCATTTTTTTTAAATTTTCACATACAGCCATGTAAATCTGTTGTAAAATGTTTAATTAACGATATTTTTTCTTAGAAGTTTATTGTTCGAGTTAGGTTTATTTGGATTAATTTATTTATGTATTTGAATATAAATTGATACTTTAATGTAGACTTATTAATATATATAGATTTCATACTTATTTACAATTTTTTCTCATTACACAAAGAAGTAATCTCTTAAATAAAACTTTCAAAAATATATAATAAAACATTGAGTACAACGGTCTCATCATACTGCAGATTCTTGTAACATTAGTTGCAGAAAATGTACAGTCAACCCTCAAAACAAAATTAAATAAAATAAAATCTCTTGGGATTTCACAATCTAGAGAAATGTGTCGCCCTGAAAATCGATGTTGGTGTAAAAGTATAGCTTTATAGATGTTGTATGAGATAAAGGTTTGATTTTACGATTGAAATTTTCATTAATTTATTAATTTATGTAAGTATTACATCAAATTATATTTAATTTAGTAATTGCATCTGCAGTTAACAGTTCAAGCGATCATTTGCATTTACTAATATTTATTGATTTTAAATATATATAACCAATAACATCTTGTTTTAAAACCATATTCGTTTACTTTTAATTAAAAAGAAAAAAATATGGAATTTTCACTCAACCCTTGTGATGAAATTGTTTGAAATGTCTAAATCCGCATTTCTGAAGGGTTACTAAAAATCAAAAAAGTTTTTATATTATTTTTCGATAAAAAGTATTAAAATTGCTTTATATTCAAAAACGAGTGTGAGAATATCCAAACAGCTGAAAAAAAAGAAATATTTTCAATTGCTTTCCCCATTCTCACTATCTAGAAATCCCCTCTCCCCTTTGTAAGGGGTCAAATGGTGGAGTGACACTTTCATACGTGAATTTAGAAATCGGAATGCTATTTATTAATTTAACTACAAAGTGGCAAACAGAACAGAATTTTAATTAATTTTTTAAAATATTTAAGACTTTGCATACGACTGGGGAGGGGGAGGGGGGTGTTAGAAAGGAGTAATTTTAATGGAGGCAGAAAAAAATCAGATGGCTGTTTTTTATCTATTTATTGCAATTACAGAGTATAAAACCGAGCATTTTTTAAAATAAAAACTTAGGGATAGACTAAAAACAATTATTAAACAATTATTAAACAATTATTAAACAATTATTAAAAATAAATGCTGGGGGGGAGGCAAAATTTTGGAGGTGGAGGCTGAATTTACATGTTTTATTGCTATTTGTTAATTAACACATGGGCTGATAAGTTCCCGGCCTGATAAAGAAAACACAACTTTTTAACAAAACTTTATAACTTTATGACTTTATAACTTTATAACTTTAATAAAAAACATAAATTTAATAATAATAATTTTATAATAATAATTTAATAAAACACATAAATTTAATAATAAATAATAACAATTTTATAATAATAATTTTATAATAATAATTTAATAAAACACATAAATTTAATAATAAATAATAATAATAATTTTATAATAATTTTATAATAATAATTTAATAAATGAATAAAAATAATAATTTTATATTAAACTAGCAAGCTACGCCCGCTACACTGGTCAATTTCTTTTAACGAACCTTTAATCAAACAAAATATTGACATTTCATAAATAACTTTCATATTTTAACAGAATAATAAGGCTACTATAATTTGTGACTCGTGCTATAGCCAATATACACGTCAGGACACGTCGCCCTTATCATTATCTTTTTACGCATGAAGGTTTCGCTATGGTACTCCATTGGAAAATTTGGTAATTTTTGAAATTCAATATTGGAAAAACGGCATAATCATTAGATTTGAAATTTATATAAAAAAAATACAATTTTTTACCTTTCAAACGCAGTTTGTCTAACAATTTTCTGACAAATACTTTTTGAGCTATCATTTTTTTCAGTAACTTCAAATGTTTCATTTTCCGAGATTAATCTGTTGCAACAGTTAGCGAAAA
Organism: Maratus michaelseni; assembly: GCA_963931845.1. Classification (NCBI taxonomy): domain Eukaryota; kingdom Metazoa; phylum Arthropoda; class Arachnida; order Araneae; family Salticidae; genus Maratus; species Maratus michaelseni. The sequence goes on along the minus strand of OZ007599.1, from coordinate 213,395,446 downwards.
ACCCAGTCGTCAGCAACGCATAGTTTTTTATTAAAGAGGCTGTTGGAGCAGGGATTGTCACCACCAATTTGCCACCATCACTTTTGAAATCGGTTCCGTGATTCCAGAGATTCCATAGAAATTGTAATTTAGAATGACTTCAGAACGCTTTTCGCTCATTTCACCCATTTAAATTTCGATTTTTTTTTTAAATTCATTCTTAGAGAGCATTTACATCTTATAAGTAACTACAATGCTAAATTTCAAATTTCTTGCCCCTTCAGTATAAAAAAGTCGCAATTTTCGAAAATTTTTCGATCCTGCACCCCATTGATGTTAGTGGCACCGACATAAAATATAGCCTATGTTGGAGTAGGGATTGTCCCCATCAATTTGCCACCATTACTTTTGAAATCGGTTCTGTAGTTCCAGAGATTTCATAGAAATTGTAAGTTAGACTGTTTTTAGAACGCTTTTCGCTCATTTCACCCTTTTAAATTTCAATTTCTTTTTTATTTTGTTCTTAGAGAGTATTTACATCTTATAAGTAACTACAATGACAAATTTCAAATTTCTAGCTCCTTCAGTATAAAAAATAAAAATAAACCTGCCCAGTTAAACTGAGGGCATTGAGTTCACAGGCTATTCACACTAATTGTATATTATACTCTTATTTCAAAGAATTTGAAAGAAGCCCATCGAAAAATAAAGAAATAAACAATATATTAAGGGGGGGCATCCCCCCGTTACCCCCCTCATAGTTAACTAAAGAACCCCTTAAACTAATCAGGTAAATCCCTAATTACAATGAATATATATACAAAATTTGAAGAAAATCGGATAATTCTGTATGAAAAACCCATTTATATAAATTAAGGCGGGATTAGCCCCCTCCGTTCCCCCCCTTTATACTTAACCAAACAATCCCGAAAACTAATCAGGGAAGCGTCTTAACCCAATGAACCTATAAACAAATTTTGAAGCAAATAGGATAATTCTGCATGAAAAACCCATTTATATAAATTAAGGGGGGCGGATTAGCCCCCCCCGTCCCCCCCTTTATACTTAAACAATCAATCCCGAAAACTAATCAGGGATGCGCCTTAACACAGTGAACCTATAAACAAAATTTGAAGGAAAACGGAATAATTCTGCATGAAAAACCCATTTATATAAAATAAGGGGGGATTAGCCCTCCGTTCCCCCCTTTATACTTAAACAATCAATCCCGAAAACTAATCAGGGGTGCGCCTTAACACAAGTGAACCTATAAATAAAATTTGAAGGAAATGGGATAATTCTGCATGAAAAGTCCATTTATATAAATTAAGGGGGGTATTAGCCCCCGTTCCCCTCCTTTATAACCAATCAATCCCGAAAACTAATCAGGGAAGCGTCTTAACCCAATGAACCTATAAACAAATTTTGAAGCAAATGGGATAATTCTGCATGAAAAACCCATTTATATAAATTATTGGGGGGGATTATTCCCCCCGTTTCCCCCCCCCCCTTTATACTTAACCAATCAATCCCGAAAACTTATCAGGGAAGTGCCTTAACACACTGAACCTATAAACAAAATTTGAAGGAAAATGGAATAATTCTGCATGAAAAACCCATTTATATAAAATAAGGGGGGATTAGCCCTCCGTTCCCCACCCCTTTATACTTAACCAATCAATCACGAAAACTAATCAGGGATGCGCCTTAACACAGTGAACCTATAAATAAAATTTGAAGGAAATGGGATAATTCTGCATGAAAAACCCATTTATATAAATTAAGTGGGGATTAGCCCCCCGTTCCCCCCCTTTATACTTAACCAATCAATCCCGAAAACTAATCAGGGAAGCGCCTTAACACAGTGAACCTATAAACAAAATTTGAAGAAAAACGGAATAATTCTGCATGAAAAACCCATTTATATAAATTAAGGGGGGATTATCCTTCCGTTCCCCCCCCCCCCTTTATACTTAACCAATCAATTCCGAAAACTAATCAGGGAAGCGCCTTAACACAGTGAACCTATAAACAAAATTTGAAGGAAAACGGAATAATTCTGCATGAAAAACCCATTTATATAAAATAAGGGGGGATTAGCCCCCCGTTCTCCCCTTTATACTTAACCAATCAATCCCGAAAACTAATTAGGGAAGCGTCTTAACACAGTGAACCTTTAACCAAAATTTGAAGGAAATGGGATAATTCTGCATGAAAAACCCATTTATATAAATTAAGGGGGGGATTAGCTCCCCCCCGCTCCCCTCTCTATACTTAACCAATCAATACCGAAAACTAATTAGGGAAGCGCCTTAACTCAGTGAATCTATAAACAAAATTTGAAGGAAAACTTAACAATTCTGCATGAAAACCCCATTTATATAAATTAAGGGGGGGAATTAGCCCCTTGTTCCCCCCCTTTATACTTAACCAATCAATCCCGAAAACTAATCAGGGAAGCGCCTTAACACAGTGAACCTATAAACAAAATTTGAAGAAAAACGGAATAATTCTGCTTGAAAAACCCATTTATATAAATTAAGGAGGGATTAGCCCCCCGTTCCCCCCTTTATACTTAACCATTCAATCCCGAAAAGTAATCAGGGAAGCGTCTTAACCCAATGAACCTATAAACAAAATTTGAAGGAAAACGGAATAAATCTGCATGAAAAACCCATTTATATAAATTAAGGGGGGGGGGAATTAGCCCCTTGTTACCCCCCCCCCTTTATACTTAACCAATCAATCCCGAAAACTAATCAGGGAAGCGCATTAACACAGTGAACCTCTAAACAAAATTTGAAGGAAAACGGATATTTCTATGAAGAGTTATCGCATTACGTACGTACATACATACATACAAAACCGGCTAGCAAGCTCTCAGGTTTTGATAGCCAGTTTGATAGCTAAAAAATGGCAATTTTAGAACGTTTTTCGCTACTGCACCCCCTGGGGTTAGTGGCACCGACATAAAATATAGCCTATGTTGGAGCAGGGGTTGTCACCATCTATTTGCCACCATCACTTTTGAAATCGGTTCGGTAGTTCCAGAGATTACCCCCTACAAACAAACAAACAAACAATCTTTACTCCTTTATAATATTAGTATAGATAACATAATTTTTTAACGAAAAAGGCTCCAAACAGTGCTCAGAATCATCGACTCGTTGTTATTTTTGGTCAAAAGTCAACACGCACGGCAGCCATTTTGACAACAGCTTTTTTATAGACAAATATTCATTCAAAATAAAATCTTCACATTCCTTGGATATCGTCAGAGTCTGAGCTATCTCCTGCAACTTCACTTTACGGTTCCCCAAAACGATTTTGTGGACTTTTTTAATGTTTTCCGGAGTTACTATCTCTTTTGCGTGGTGCATCACTGGTGTCCGTACGACCACGTTTAAATTTATCAAACCAGGCAATAATGGTTGATTTACCTGGTGCAGTGTCCGGATAACGCTTATCAAGCCAAGCTTTTGTTTGAACGGTGTTTTTCCCATCAAATAACAATTCTCGAAATTCTTGTTCATCTATTTTTTTGTTTATCAGCAAAGTCGTTCAACTGAAACCATTCTAACATTTTATCCACACGGCGAATCATCATGACATTTTTTTCTGCTACCTTTTAAAGGTTAGCATTTACTAAAAAAAACATCGGATCGGCGATTGCAACGCCATCTGTGTGCTAGACCGGGAACTTATCAGCCCATGTGTTATAGCTAAAAAATAACAAACAGAGCAAATTTGTGAATGTTGAAGAAAAAAAAAGTTTTAATTTAATAAAACCTTACCTCCTCTTTTGCCCCGCCAGCCATTCCCCCGGCACCTCCCAATCGCATTTAATTTGAATTCACAATTTAATATCATTTACAACATTATACAATAAAAAATGAATCATATACAACCACTAGAAAAGCCAGAAAGGATTTTTGGCCACATGATTGCGATTTGGGACCACTGTGGACCGGTTCATGACTTTTAAAAAGTCACACGGTGTGGATCATATTTACAGATTCAGATTCAACCAAGCAGGGAGGCCTACCATATGGCTTTAGCCTGTGCAAGCCCTGCTTGGCAAGTTTATTAAATTTAAAAAAAAAAAAACATATTTGACAGTGCAATTTGATTATTTACAAAACATAAAAAATTACTATAAGTGATGATGAAAATGATGAAGATAGTCTATAATGTTATATACAATGATGGAGAAATTTTTTGGATTATTTACAGTTCGTGATTGGGAGCGAGAAATGTTTTTCTCGAGCACGAAGATGTGTTTTTCATTTATCTCCTAAGAGTTCATGGGAGTTTGCTCTTAAGAGTTTGTGGTCTGGGACGTAAAAATGTTTTTAAAGCGACAAAAGATGAGTTTTTCACACAAGCTTTTGGGCTGGAAGCTGAGATTTTGCACAGATGATTGGTTGAGGTATGTGCGTGCTGTTCGTAACATGGCTGGTGGTTACTGAAAATGTTCCGAACTAGCTCTCAGTTTTCAATTTCACCAATTATGTGTGGTGGAGGCATTTGAAATAGATGCTGGTTCCTTTCTAGAATGTTTATGCAACTAATTATTTTGTTTAGGAGGTCTGGTCGCTTCAACAGGTAGGCGAACCAGTGTGAGAAAGATATTGTTGATGGCTTGCGGATGTGAAGAGTGGAGGTGAGGGTGCATTGTAAGGTGTAATGGAGGGAGTTGCCTCTGTGACCACAGGTACAGAGAGGAGATTCAGTTATGCCGATTTTAGCAAGGTAATCTGGGAAGGGTCCATGGCTGGTGGCGAATAAATATAGATTTCTATGGTGTAGAAGGCGTTCTATTGTGACTTTTGGAATAATGCGATGGGTGAAGCGGCCAGTGTCGGCGTAGTCCCATTCCCTTTGCCATTTTTTAATGGCTTGATCGTTGAGATGTTTCTTTAGATATGAGGCTGGGAAGGGAATGAATTGTTTGTGCACCCCGGGTAATGTGGTTGCTTCTTTGGCTAGATGATCTGCCTGTTCATTCCCCTTTATTCCGGAGTGACCCTTCACCCATTTGAAGGAAATTCTTTTTGTTGTTGATTGAAGAAGTGTGATAATGTCTATTACTAGTAGGTCTGTTGCTGACAGGTCTTGTAGGGCTTGAAGACTTGAAAGACTGTGTGTGTTGATAAGGTGATTGTTGTAAGCTGAGGACCCTGCCCAGCAAGCCGCTGCCTTAATGGCGAGTAGTTCAGCTTGGTGTACTGAATTTTCTGTGCGTAGTTGTGTCTGTGCTTTATGGATTAGTGTGTCGTCTTGGTATACACAGAAAGCGTAAGCTGTTCCATGTTCACAAAACAATGGATGCGCCGATTTGTAACAATCGCCAGGTAAAGATGATCCACTCTGTGTGATGTTTGAAATCGGCTGTGTATTTTGTTGGTCGCGGTAAGAACCAAGCACGTAGGCAGAAAACTTCGGAGAACTGTATTATCAGAAAAGTCATGAATATTTTAGGCATATATAGTCTGTAAATGTCAATTTTCGATCACGATGATTCAGCCCCTAACAACCCTCCTACCTTGTTCGGATTGTATTTCCGACCCTGCATTTATATGTGATTCCGAGTCTACGAGGTGTATCCCAACCCCTCCTAGAAGCTTGTTACTTCTATTTTGAATCTCCCTGTATAACTGATAATGTATTACCATTTTTTACCAGTTGGCGTTTACTAGAAAAGCGATTTTTTTCCTGTAAAAACAAATTATTCTTATTGAAAAAATATTTTTTTTATTTCAGTGTTAATCTTTTAGAAAAATGTAATAATGAATAATTTTTTTCCTATGTCTAGACGAAAGAAAATGAATTTAAATTTTTTGCTGCAACAGAAAAATGTCCGAAAGAATTTTTACTTTAAAAGCAATATGCTTTGATAAAACTCATCGATTTATAACAATCTAAACAATTTAATGCATTTTAAGTGCTCCTAATTATTTTCCGGATAAACTTGGATTGTATTCATTGCAAAACAAGTGAATTCCTGTAATCAAACGCTTATTGAACAAGTGACTAAATGAAAATTTAAATACCTTGCACTTAGTTGCTCTGCACTTTGAATTAAACATTTTTTTAGAGTGATATTAAAGAATGTAAATGAAATATACATTGTGATATGCAATCTTTATTGATATCCTTGAGAAAAAAAATTGCTTATTTAACACCAAAAATTTTACGCTTCAATTTAATTAGTCGTTTTATAACGATCTAAACAATTTATTGCATTTTAAGTGTACCCAATTATTTTCTAGATAAAATTGGAATGTATTCATTGCAAAAGAAGCGATTTTCGGTGATGAAATTGTTCTTGAACATGTGAATCCAAATTAAATCCATGTAATCCAAATTAAATAATTGATTTACAGTGAAATTCATGACTGTAGATGAAATTATGCCATGCAAACCTTATTTATATCTTTTAGGGAAAAAAACTCGTTTTATATATAACGTATTTAATTCAGGAAATTTAAAATTGTTGATTCAAGAACAAAATATCCAGAAGTCTTTTCTCATAAAAGCTTTACGCTTTAGTAAAACAGATTGTTTTATAACGAAGTAAAAAAAATAATTCATTAAGTGAACCTAATTATTTTCCAGATAAACTTGGATTATATTCATTCTAAAACAAGTGAATTCCAGTAATCAAATGCTTCTTCAACAAGTAATTAAATGAAAATAAAAATACCTACACTATAATAAAAGACAAATGTTTCTTAATATACGAAAATATACAATAACCACGTCTGGCTACCCACGACTCCGGAAAGCTTTATTTATCTTTAAAAACACCGGAAACCAATATATCTTCGAGATTTAAAGATGAATTAATAAAGATAAATTTCTTTTGCTGCAACTGATTTTCAGAAACTTTTCCCAGTAGTTTTTATAGTGTATTAATCAGTTTTTCAAACAGGAATATCAATTGTGAGGTTGCTATCAGTTCTCAATTAAACATTTTCAGCTGCGTAAACATCTTATACTTGCAGAAGTAACAATATAACATAAATATTAATATTACTGACAGTGCTGTTAATTTATCATGTTTGTTGGACATAAAAATGTTTACTTGAGAATAGATAGCATCCGAAAAGCCTACATTCCCGTTTGAGAAAACAGATTAATAACTATAATAAAAAAAGAAACCTGCCCAGTTAAACTGAGGGCATTGAGCTCACAGGCTATTCACATACTAATTGTATGTTTTACTCTTATTTCAAAGAATTTGAAATACGCCGCTCAAAAAATAAAGAAATCGACAATTTATAATAATTAATTAACGACAATCAAGGGAGGATCATCCTCCCATTCCTCCCCCTTATAATTAACCAATGAACCCCCAAAACTAATCAGGGAAGCGCTTTATTACAATGAACATATATACAGAATTTGAAGCAAATCGGATAATTCTGCATGTAAAACCCATTTATCTAAATTAAGGGGGGAGGATTAGCTCCCCGTTACCCCCTTTATACTTAATCAATGAAACCCCAAAACTAATCAGGGAAGCGCCTTACCACAATGAACCTATATACAAAATTTGCAGAAAATCAGATAATTCTGCATGTAAAACCCATTTATCTAAATTAAGGGGGGAGGATTAGCTCCCCGTTACCCCCTTTATACTTAACCAATGAAACCCCAAAACTAATAAGGGAAGCACCTTATCACAATCAACCTATATACAAAATTTGAAGAAAATCAGATAATTCTGCATGAAAAACCCATTTGTCTAAATTAAGGGGGGGGTAGTCCCCCCCCCCTTATACTTACAACTGAACCCCCAAAACTAATCAGGGAAGCCCCTTATCACAATGAACCTATAAACAAAATTTGAAGCAAAACGGTTATTTCTATCAAGAGATCGCGTTACGTACATACATACATACATACATACATACATACATACATACGTACGTACATACAGAACCGGCGGGCACATTAGCTCTCAGGCTTTGATAGTCTGTGAGCTAAAACCTACTCGGAAACCCTTTTGAAAATCAGCTGCAACAAAAGAATTTTTTTTAATATTTCTTTAAATCTGGAAAATATAGCAGTTTCTGAGGTTTCTAAAAATGAAGAACACTTTTTGGAGTTGTCGGTAATTCGCAAAACTTTATTATGTATTTCCGTTTGTTGTTATAGTATATTTTTCAAGATTAGGAAATATTTGTTGTTTTTCTACACTGTAGCACTTGATGGTTGTTCTGTATACCATGTTAAAGGATTGATTTGAAGTGATAACACTACTTCTACCAATACCAAATAATACCTTTCAAGATTTTGAGTTATAGTTAATTTATTTGTAATTTTAAAATTAAAATAATTACTAATGCTTTTTAAAATATTGAATCAAACATTTTTAAATATACTTTTTTTTCGGATAAGCTAAGATTGTATTCCTTGCAAAACAAGTGAATTTTTGTAAACAAATTCATCTTTAAAAAGTGAAAGAAAATTAAATAATGAATGCTTGATGGTTGTAGATTTAAAGAATTAATTTCGAGTTGTAACCAATAATGTAAATTAAATCTACATTATGTTCAAAAGTCTTTATTAATACTAACAAGAGAAAAAAACATATTATGTCTCAAAGCATTTAAATAAAGAAATTTAAAATTAATGTTACAGGAGAAAAAAATGTGCCGAAAGAATTTTTTCATTACAAAACTTTAAGCTTTAAAAATTATCTTCGATGTATATAACGATCTAAACAATTTATTGCGTCTTGGGTACTTCTAATTACATTCCGGATAAACTTGGATTTCTAGTCATTATAAAACAAGTGAATTCCTGTAATCAAATGCTTCCTGATCAAGTGACTAAATGAAAATTTAAATATCAAGGACGATGCCTTTAGAATTCTAGAAATTATTTAAAGTTATAACATATAATGTAAATCAAATCCATTTACTATCAGAAATCATCAATTATATCTTTGAGAAAAAAGTATATTGTTTTATATATATTAGAGCATTTAAATTAAGAAATTTAAAATTAATATTGCGACAGAAAAAAAAAATCTGAAAGCATTTTTGCATTATGAACAGTACGTTTAATAAAACTCCTCGATTTACCATGATCTAAATAGTGTAATGTATTTTAATTACGACTAATTATTTGTCGGATAAATTTAGATTATATTCATTGAAAAACAAATGAATTCCTTTAAACACATGCTTCTTAAACAATTGACTAATTGAAAATTAAAATACCTAGCCCTTGATGGTTGTACTGCATATGGAATTAAGGAATTGATTTTGGAGTGATATTAAAAATTGTAAATCAAATCTACGTTATGATGAGACATTCTTACATACACTTTTAAGAAAATACTTTATTCTTTTGCATTGAAAACTTTTGGTTTTAATAAAACTAAAGGATCCAAACAAAGTTTCCCTTTTTACAGAATATAGGTGAAAACCTCCTATTATTATTATTATTATTATTATTATTATTATTATTATTGTTGTTGTTATTAATAATATTTTTTTAAAACTCTTATACATATTTTACATTTAATATATTTTTTCATATTGTCCACTGACAACAGTAAAAATAATTTTTTTTATGAAAATAGCGATTATGTATTCAAATAAAGTTGTGAAATTTATGAAAAGCGATATATTCGTGGTATATAATACTGCATGCGATAGATATAGATTTAAAAAATCATGCTTGAAAATTGTTTTAAAAACTATAAAAAATGATTAACTTGCGATACAGTTTTCAAGCAAAGTGCGATACAGTTTTCAAGCAATTTGCAATGGAGTTTTCAAATAAATTGCGTTTGAAAGAATTTTTTTTCTATTTGACGGTGTAAACATTTAAAATGTGCAATGCTTAGAAGTTTAAACAAGAACGAAAAATTATGCGTCAAGAATAGATTATGAAACACTTTCCAACACAGCCAGAAAACTGTAACAAAACTTCACCGTTAAATAAGGTGAAAGAAGATATGTATGTAAACAGTTTAGAAAACATATAACACATTGAAAAATAGTTTTCGAAATTATCTTCCAGTGTCAAAAAGTAGTCGAATTATTTTGTGAAACCCTGTATATGATCAATAGATGTGGATATATAATATGATAAAATGTAGTTCAGTTTGAATATTCACATTTAGCAATTTTCGTCAATCGATGGAAATGCCCTCGAAATCTTTTGTACAGATCTGTATATTATCTGAAGACTTTTGTACACACCACATATTAAGCTAAAAGGGAACTTAAAACTCACTCACAGAAATTACCAACCCTAAACGACAATGTAACTTTTTTCTTTGCGTAGCCCTGTAAATGAATTTATTTATATTCCACAAACTTCTATTAGTCTACTAAATATAGTTCAGCAGGAAAGTGTCTAACACAATTTAAAACAACCCTTAATGAATTCAATCCCATAGTCTGTAATACTTACGAATTCCCTTGTGTAGACATGTATATGATCAACCGAGTTTATAAACACACACGTACTATGAAAAAATTTAGTTAAATTTTAAAACGCAAAGCAAAGTTGAAAACGCACTTATCACATATAGACTGTAAATATCGCACATGGTACTGTAACCTATATCTTTCGGGAGTCCCTGTAAATAATCGCAATGCACATCACACTTTCACGAGAGGAATTTATACTGTACCTCAGTAATGCATATATAATTTTAATTATTTTTGAAATAGCGAAATATCACTAAATTACACTGCAAACGATTTTTCCCCATAGAACGATGTGTAACAGAATTCTTTTGTTTGACCCTGTAAATGAATAATAAATGCTTTGCATCTCATATTCTACAAAAATTATGTTTTAATGCGCTTCATAATTATATATCAATTTCATCATGTTTTAAATGACGTAGCATCATCAAAATGCGCTTGAAACGATTATTTCCCATTGACTGTAATGTAACGGAATACTTTTGACTATCCCTGTAAAAAAACTATAAGTGCTACACACTTCAGTTGAAATAGGGAACTTGCTATAGTAAACGACAATAACATACAAAATTTTCAAGGCAATCCGAGTATATGTACGTGAGTTAGAGCACGGACAGACGGCAGACGTCCAGACAAACCGAAGTCATAGACACTTTTCAACCTGGTTGGAAAGTGTTAAAAACTGCATTAAAAGCGAAATGTAATCGTCTGGATCAAAATGACGTCAACGTTTCGCACGGACAGGTTTGTCCTTTATAACATAGACTAGTCGATTTATAATGATCTAAGAAATTTAATACATTTTAAGTACATTTAACTATTCCCCCGTTAAATTATAATTGTACTCTTTGCAAAACAAGAGAAGTCCTGTAATCAAATACATTTTGAACAAGTCATTTGGTGAAAATTAGAATACGTGTCACTTGATAGTTGTTCGGTACTTCGAAGTAAGGAATTAGTTTAGAAGAACACCCGAGAAATTAAACGAAACTGATATTATGATCTTGAAGCTTTATTTATATCTTTGAGAATTTTTTTTTTTTTTTTTTTATATTTGCGCATTTTAACCAGGAGTTTATTATAACTTTTAAAATGTCTTATCTATGAATAATGTAATTCCCATAATAATTCAGAAAAATCCAACATCTAGTTATGAGAAAGGACAAGTAAAACACACGCTTTTACCGCATAAGTCCGTTAATTTTCTTTTTGTGAAATTATGAATACATTTGTAAGAGAAAAAATTACATATTTTAGGCAGAAGATTAAAAATATATATTTTTTACTATAACAATTGTAATGTGTTTGTCGGCAAATTTCCTAAAGATTCACAAATATTATTCTATTTTAATGAAAATACTAAATTATTTGATAATAATTTTTAATGTTCAACATCCAATTTTAATAGATTAAATATAGGAAATAAAAGTATGCAAGAGAAAATTTGTTGAAAATGAAAATGTAAATAAAGACAAGTTTTTTCCGACATTTTTTAGTTAATTGTTACACTTTATTTTTCAACATACTTTCTTTTAAGCATACTTCATTCCAAATTGTAGTGAGTGTTGTCTAAAACTGAAAAACATCAAGTCATTCTGTAAATATATTTCTTGTAGTTTTAGAACTTTAAAACTATGTTTTTTAACGAAAATAAGACTCCCTTTAACTGTTGAATTTAAAAAAAGTTATTACTTTATTCCTAAAATATGCGCTTCTCTCTTGCTAACTAAGATTCATAATATATGAAAAATTAATAATTTTAACTAGTTGTGTTTGGCTAAAGAATTGGATTTTGGTAAATATTAGCATGAAATATTTCTCCAACGTTAGAATGCATATAATTTACCAGTATTGTACCTATTTTTTCAAGAAATATTTTCGCCATCGTAAAGACAATAAAATCACTATATTTATGATATTAGAAGAGTAAAAACTGCATGATATCTGATCTAGCTTTACACATTTGTTTAGACTTCTTACAGGTTTAAACAGCGCCAACTATAGATCGCAGCTCCAACTATTGGCGAAAAGGGGAACTACTTTTAAAATTTGCGCCTTATAAACGTGTTAAGTTACCTTATAAACGTGTCGCTATTAATATTTATTATAGTTAATGAATTATTGAATTTTAAAGTTTGTTGTTCCTTTAGGGAAATCATGTAGTTTATCTGAATTTATGTCTGTAAAATAACTAAAAAGATTGAATATTTCCTTTTACCACAAACAAACGTACGATTTTAAAACCAGTACGAGGTGCCTTGAGTAATAAATTTACTAATCTTACTAATATTTATAAAAAAAAATTAGTACACTGTAGAAAATGAGAAATGTTTGTTCAAGAAGATTTAACGGAAAAAATATAATCTTGAAAAACTTCCGAGTTACTCACTCAAAAATCTTAGAAAATCGCAGAAAAAAAGAGATTTCCGAGATTTAAAGCAGCATTTCTAAAACGAAAATCTCTTTACTAACCTAAATTTTCGGAAACATTAAAACAAATTTTTGCAAGTAGTATTTTAATCGGTTTTCGCAAACCCGGTATCAACACGAAATATCTGTTTTTCGAATGCTACCAATTCCAACAATTTTGCTATAAGAAAACATTTTCATGTTCAATAAACAAACATGCTAAATTAGCAGCGTAAAATGAACATTATTTTGTTACTCTTTCATGTATAAATTATGTTATGCAACTGAAAATGACTTGAAAATCGGTAGCATTCGAAAAGCCGATATTTCGCATGATACCGGGTGGAGAAAATCGATTAATACACTTTAAAAATTACTTCGTAATGTTTTCGAAAAATTAGGTGGGCAAAAGAAATTTTTGTTTCAGAAATGCTTCTTTAAATCTCGGAATTCTATTGGTGTCTGAAGAAAAAGGAACGGTTTTCGGAATCGTGGGTGACTCGGAAATTTTACGCGTTTATATTATGTTTTCTTAAATTTTTTTCAAGGAACATTTCTTATATTTTATAGTGTAGTTGCGATTTTCACCGTTCATACAGGGTCATTATAAAATTTTTATCCCGACGTATGAGTCTCTAGCCATCATACCGTTCACAGAAACCGAATGAAATTTTGGGTTAAAGTATTTTGAGATATGCACTCAAGAATCATATGAAAAACAACAGTTAAACTCTAAAAGTTACGGTTACAGTGACAAAATTTCGAAAATTTCAAGCGGCAACACCTCCTTTTTTATTGGAATGTAATCTTTATTGTGAAAAACCATAAAAAGCTTTGAAACGGTAACTGTAGCACGAAAATCGCCGGCACCAGACAGACTAAGAAGAAAAGTAAAAACAACCAATAAGGGCAAAGAAGCAACAGAAGCAAAACATTTTTTTGTTTTTCACAAATTTTCCACGTTTCATTCTTCACACACGATGACACTTTACATGCGGCAAATGGTGGATAGCACTGAAGCACGTACCATGGCAAGAGGAATCTGTTGAACCTGACGTCTGATGACATCTTTCAAATCAAATGCAGTTTTCGGAATAAATTCATACAGTTTGGATTTCAGGAATCCCCAAAGACAGAAATCCATTGGAATGAGGTCGGGGGACCTTGGCGGCCACGGGAGATAACTCTGTCACCAAACTGTTTTTTTTAGAAACGTTTGACACAAGACCCCACATGTGGGAGACCACCATATTTCATCCACATGATGTGATATAGAGAATTTTGCTGTTACAAATTCTGAATTACGTAATTAGTAAACATTTCTAGATACAGAGCTGTCGTTACCGTACATGTTTGTAGACCTGTGGCAGTAACCTCTTCAAAAAAGGTAAAGGCCACGAATGAAGATGCTTGTTATACCGAACCACACAGTCACTTTTTCTTCGTGTAACGGAAATACAACCACATTATGGGAACTATTGTCTGCCCAGTGCACACAGTTCCTCAATTAATGTTACCAGTCAACGAGAAATGGTCCTAGACTGCGTAAAGGCCAGCTGTCATCCTCGTCATACCGGATGTGGAATTCATTCGCAAAATCTAGCAGTTGTTGATTATTACACGCTTGCAATATCTGTACACGTTGAAACCGATACGGAAACATATGGAGCACATAGCACAGAATATTGCGGACCGTAGAGTTCGGCAACTGCAGAACGTTTGAAACACCGCATGCACTTGCAATAGGAACCTCGCTTATCGTTCCATGGACTTCTGCAGCAGCCTCGACAGGAACGGAAAGTTGTCCAGGTCGAAATCGATCACATGTGCAACCTGTTTCTTTAAATTTGCGTATCACGACCTGTACAGCTTTTACAATACACGGGCATCGGCGTAGCCCATGGTTTCTGCGTTAGACACGCAATGCCTCCGCGGCATTTTGTCCGTTCAATTAGTAAATCTTTACAATTTCCTCACGTTCTTTTCCTGTAAGCTTCATGTTGTTCAGAGGGCAATAAATCAAGATACGTGGCATGCATTTCACAGTGCCTTTTCTTTCACAGTGCGACAACGTCAGCCATGACGGTGTCTTACGCCGAACACGGAAATCTGCGTACCTTGGTCTGTTCTTCTTGTTTCGAGGGAAATTCAGTAGGCTGGGATTAGAGCCGTAAACACAGTGTGAAATGTGACATCATTAGAAGAGAAAGTCGTGCTTTGGCGAGCGCTACAGTTGTTTTCTATTTTCTTCTTAGTCTGTTTGGCGACGTAAATTTTCGTGCTGCAGGTATCGTTCCAACGCTTTTTATAGTTTTTAGATCACATTCCAATAAAGCAAAGAAAGTGTTGCTATTCCAAATTTTCTAAATTGTTTCACTGCAACCGTAACTGTTAGAGCTTAACTGTTGTTTTTTCATATGTTTCTTGAGCGCATACCTCAAAATACTTTAAACCAAAATGTCATTCACTTTCTGTGAACGGTATGATAGCTAGGGACTCACATATCGGGATACTTTTTTTATAATCACAATGTATTTTGCAATCAAACAGTGATGGAACAGCTGCGCACCAGTGAGCCAATTATCACCAATAAATTTAAATAGTATTCTTCGCCTTATTTAATGACAGAATTTCTGAGGTTTAATCAGATGAAGAATAGTATTGAAATTTAGTAGTGAGAATCGGCTCATTAGTGCGCAGCTGTTCCATTGCTAAATCAAATCAGCCTGATTTTTTTAAATCAAGAGTAAACTTTTTTCATTCACCTTGCTCTTAGAGCTATTTCATTCTTATTTTGTCATCTTTATTTTAATGTGGCACACTTCTATTAACCGTAATCCACCTAAAATCATTAAACTTATCTTTATTTTCAGAAGTTGAAACTGAAAAGAAACAGATGATATTACACGTATTATTCTAAATAATTAAAAAATCGTTTTTCCCTTAAACGTATTCAAGCCAATGTACTTTAATTTCATTTCTAATATTAAATTCATTATTCATACTTCATTTAAAAAACTAATTACAGAATAAAAAATTGCATAATTTAATTTCAGCTTTTCTGTACTGACGTAATTAAAAATAAGCGTTAGAAAATCCTTACTTCTGAATATCTAGACTGGTAATTTTACATTTAATAGTTTTTAATTATTATATTTTCATAATCCAAAAAAAAAAAAAAAAAAAAAAAAGAAAAAGAAAAAAAAACGTCTTTGATACAATTATATATATGAAAAATTCGAATGTAAAAAGATAATTAACTTTTAGAGTTGTGCTTAAAAGAAGAATATCGATTTCAAAAAACTTAATCCAATTATGAACTTAATCAAATTTTGTTCTAATTTGTATTATCAACTTTATAAGTTTCCTTGAATGTGCAGATCATACACAATACCTGCAAATGTGGAATATTCAAATTAAGGGGACTCGCTACATTTTTTTATAATAAAAATAAAGATTTTTTTTTTTTAAATTTTAATAAAAGAAAATGCACTTAAGATATAATGATAAAATTTGGTTCATAAATATATATATTTAAATTGAAAAAAGAAATTGATATTTTATCATTAACTACAGAACGGACAAGGTTATTGGCTGAGGACAGAGCACAAATTGATGAAATGACTGGAAGATGAGAGTTCTTCTTAATAGTTGACGGAATGTTACTGGATCGTCGCAAATGATCACAAGCGTCACTGTCACAGCGGTGACCATGTCGTGATATCTTGAATACGTCACATTGAAAGTATCGAAGCTAACGAAAAAGACAGGCTACCGTGGTGCATTCCACTTATCTTTTTTTACAGACCGCTAGAGTGACGTAATGCTTTTTTCGTACACCTGCATTGGTGCATTCGAGCATCACGTGACTCCTGCGGTCTGTAAAAAAATATACGCGTAAAGCACCGCGGTAGCCTTTTTTTTTCGTTAGCCTCGGAAAGTATCAGATGACTATCACTTCGTGACATCAATCTGGGGTCACCGTGACCGATTTTTAATTCACGCGTCACAATATGAGTAGAACATAATACCAAAAAATTATATATAGTGAGATCATTATGAAGTGACAGTGACCAAATTTCTACGTCAAAAAATGGAAAGGTGGGCAGTAAGATCTGCATTTGGGTCATGTTACTTTCACATACTAGTCAAATTCTATTTAAGGTGCTATCAGATGTGGAGCTTCCAAAAATTGCCTGACAGAAACAAATGAGTCTAATTTTATAATCTGCAGATATTTTCACTTCACCCTTTACGACCGAATACACATCATCGTGTGGGTTCAAATTTATTAGATGTTGTGACTTTCTGGCAAGTCATTCAGTCCTAAAGTGTTGTGATACTTAGAAATATAAAATATGAAAAAGGTAGTACTGAAAAAAAGGTTGAACGTATAAAAAAATATCATTCCTGTAAAACAGATATTTTTCTTGCTCCGAATATTTCTCCCACCGGTCGAAAGTGTTAAAACAGACAGGAATGACAAAAAAAGAATAATTTTGAGTAAATTAATCTCATTCAAAAATCATTTCTTTTTGGCAGTTTGCATTAAAAAGTGTAAGAAGCTACCTAATGGAAGAAAGAAATTCCGGAAAATTTCAGTATATATACACTGATCATGGCCCCAAAATCCTTTTCCGTCCAAATGTTGGTATATATTATATAGATCTGATTTTTTTACATGCGATAGCACTCGTATTTAGGAGCCAATTTGGATGCGAGTAAGCATGTGTACAGAACTTACCAAGGTCTCGACCAAGTTCTTTGGCCAGCTTTATCTGTCACGGCCACTTAAATATTTAAATTCAAAAAGATGTACAAACAAATTAAAAATCCAAAAGTGCTTTTTTTTAAGAGTTCGGCCTTGATACATAGAATATTTAACATTTTACGTTTCGCCTCTATCTTAAAAAATGTCTGAGATATAGCACTTTGAAATTCTAGGGTGTTTGACAGTTTGAAACAAGACAACAAACTAAAAATAAAGGATTTTTTCAAAAACAACCAAACTTGGTGATAATTGCTAAAATATCGCCAAATTTGGCTACAAAAGTAGGTTACGTAAATGAAACCAAATTTGCCATATAATCCTATGGGATTTCCTCCCCAATTTATGAGTTTTTTTTAACGTGGTTTCTCGCAAATTTTCTTTCATTGCTATAACCATTGTTTCAACTCTCTTAAGCTTAAAACTACATACTCATATCCGTCAGCGTCAAATTATCACCAAACTTGGTGATAAATGCTAAAATATCGCCAAATTTGGCTACAAAAGTAGGTCACGTAAATGAAACCAAATTTGCCATATAATCCTATGGGATTTCCTCCCCAATTTATTAATTAGCTCACTCTATTACTTGTAGCTTTCTGAATTTTCACGATGTTTGAATGGACTTTTTATATGAGTTGCTCTATAGAATTGACTACCAAATCATGAAAAAAAAAATATTTTGTGTAGTTTACGTACGCGCAGTTAAAATTCATTTCATACAAATACCCATATGTCATCAAATATTCAATATAATAATAGTTTTATTGCAGTGCACTATTTCTACTGTTCTTTATCAAGTTTTTGGTAAGCGGTGTTAAATTCGGTTAAAAACTCTGCATGCTATAAAAAAAATTTGGATTTTTCACAGAAACGTTAACATCTTTTGTTTCTTGGGGAAACGCAAATATTATTTTATTATTAAATTTATTATTACCTCCCTAATTGTGCTCGGGACTAAATCTTCACTGAAAAACGTGAAGTCAAACATGTTCTTTACATCCTCAAAGTTCAAGGACATTTCGGGAATTTTCTTAAGAATTTCAGTAGATATTCGACAAAACGTCTGAAATCGAAAGTATCCGGTCACTGCCCCTTACTTTCTGGTCCTGAGTGTATATACACGGTGTATCTAAACTGATGGTCAGAACTTTTCAGGGTGATATTGCATTTTAATACGCATCTAGAAGAAACAAATTCTATATCGGGACAAAGGTTGCGATCCATTTATTCAGTAAAAAACGTAGGATGTTTCACTACAACTGAACCGGAGTATTTGTTTACAATTTTAACAATAATGAATATTTTAGCGAGGTTTTCATCAGTTTAAATTTCTTTTGCATGAAATGTGATCAGATTATTGGAACTACCTGAAGTACATTGTAAGTCAGTGATAACATGTGTTGTATCATCTATATTCAGAGTTATAGAGCGCCAATCTTAATCATGTTTGGCCGCGAATAGTGTCCTTTTCGACCATTTTTCGTGCTGATTTAATAATTTTCTAATTCAAATATGCTTGTAAAAAATATCGTTACAATATCTTTATTATTGTTAAAGTTCTGAACGAAAATCGGAGTTCGGCTTTGAATGAGACCTTATACTATTCACTGAATGAGTGGATTGTAAACCTGGTTTCCTAATTTTTTTTCTTGTCTCAATGATTATTATCACCACTGAAAGTTCTGACAATCAGTTCAGATACACATTGCATGAGTTGTATCCAATCAATATATTTTTAGCTGAAAATTAAACATTATGATAACAATTTCTAAAACACTTTTAAAAGACTATTTAAAAATAAAAAACTGAATCTACTAGTTTTCTTTTAAATACGATTTGTATCATAAACTTGTGCATGACGCTATAAGTAATCATACAAACTTAAATATAAATTTGTCGATAACTGTAATTTCATGCAATCGGTACGTGTGTGAGGTCGCTGATTACAAGGCAAAAAGTGATAAGTTCGAATACCTTCTCGGACTTGGATATTCGAAGTTTCTCGGATTCCACTTTAAATAGAGGTCTCGATCCACGGTGTCTACTGGTCACGGATTTTGAATAACACTATTTTTTAATAATAATATTCGCCATATGTAATGACAAGTATTTTGCGATCAAACGAAGGAATGATTACTATTTGGAAATAGTGGTATTCAAATTCCGGAACCATTAGTTACCTTGGTTTAGTCCTTGTGTGAAAAAGATAGAAATATGCACCATTCCCACCGTGTGTAACAGTATACATTTAGTTTTATTTTTATTTTCTATGATATACTAAATAATGTGTACGTCTACTTTTCGAAATTGACACCTAAATACTTAGAGCTTTTATACGCAGATAAAATGCTCAAAAATGAGTACATTGTGATTTAAAAAACAAACTCTACCATTTTACTTACCCATCATACGTAGTATAGGGTAAGTCTTGTAATCGTTTTGAAAATCGAAAAAAAAATTTTGACGGATTTACACGTTTCAGACACTGGAGATTCCGAAAAACATATTTTTAGAAAAAAATTTGCCGTCCGTCTGTGTGTCTGTGTGTCTGCAAACGCTCTATCTCCCGAACAAATTGAGATAGAGACTTGAAATTTGGTATGTACTTAGTATGTAATAATGGGAAGAAGCCTATTGAATCTCAGTAACCTCGATTATTCGGAACTATTTTTTTCGGACTCTCGAAATATTCGTTCTGATAAAAGATATATAAAAATTTTCGAAATTGTTTATTTTAAGGAGTGAGTATAAAAGACAATAGAAAAAAACATAAATTTTGTATAAAGCATGAAGTCGATCGGATAATGAGTTGTCGAGATATTTGTAATCCTATTTTCCACACTCTTCAATTTTTCATGACCCTGTATTACATCCAAATTTCAATTCCAAGATATATTTTAATTGGAAATGAGACGCTTAATCAGATGCAATAAACCGCTAGTTAATAGGATTATTGTTTTTGGAGTTATAAGGATGTTTCTTTTAAGCAATTCAGTAATCGAGCCTTCAAAGTTTATGACGTCATCAAGCCACGATTTTATTTGAATGGCAATGCATTTTATAAATAGTTTACACATTTTTTATTTTAATATTTTACATTATGCATATCCATGATGGGTAAGTATTACGGTGGCCCCCAACGACTAGTTTCTTTTAAGTTCAACTGTTTCATAAGTGAGAGATTGATGCTCAAACAAAAGCAATCATATAAATGTAAAGATACGCTTGCCGATAACTATAATTCGTTACAATTAGTGCGTAAAGGACGTCTACTGATTAAGTCGCTGGCTACAATGCAAGAGATTCGAATAGATCTCGAATCTCTTAGTGATTCGAAAGATTCCGTTTGATATTAGAAGTGCACCGTATTCTAACTTAACCCCTTCGCGACAAGCGTGTTTTAGATAATTTTAAATAATTTATCACAGATATTAGCAAATAGAATGTTTTGCATCTTTTAATCGCATAAATGCTTTGATTAAATAAGGCTTTCAATTAAAAATCACTGGTAGAAACAATAAAAGATTCTGATCACTTCGTGAGTGACGTATACGAGACGCTTGTCACGAAGGTGTTAAATAAATACTCCGGTTTATTTTATCCTTTGTGCGCATAAGATAGAAATATCGAATGAATACAAATGTGTGGGACAATTCACATATCAATTATATAAATTTTTTGGTGAATACGAATAACTATGTAAGTTGATTACCCGCCGTGTAACTATTTTCTGATCAACTTTAACAGGCTAAAAACTTATAAATGTACAAAATTTATAAATATTTTACAGGGCGATTTCTTAATTCCAATTCGTCTCAATTAACCGGTTGCTGCATCAAAGAACATGGTGGCTAGATATAGTAAAACTAGTATGCGCTACACGATTAGAGACTTGGAACAAATATTTAAGAGAAAACTGTGGAGTTAGCATTCCTATCCCGAAAACGGTAGAGATATGGGAAAAAGTTAATTATAAAACTGTTAACCATTACCCTATTTAGTACGAAGTGATGTCTTACATGTAAAGATAACTTCATTAAAAGACCTTGAATGTAATTATTTTATATTCTGTCACCAGCTTAAATACGTCTCTAATTACATGCAGGAATCGAACAGTCTGTATGTGTCTGGATCATGGGCGCATTGAACATATTGATTTTATTATTGAAATAAATTGTACCATGCTTACATGTGTTGATTTTATTAGTAAATGTGCACTGTTAAAAACTTGCAGAAAACTGTCCAGTCATTTGACCGTTTTTATAGAAAGCGATTGCATAACCGTAATTTAACTCTATTCTGACCATATTATTGCCCATATTATGTTTAGAATAGAGTTAAATTACGGTTATGTAACCATTTTCTATAAAAACGGTCAAATGACTGGATAGTTTGCTGCAAATTGTTAACAGTGTGTATCTGCCTTATAATGTCGCATTTCTGCATTCAATTAAAACTGTATTTAAACTGCAGATGGGATATAAAAATATTACATTTCAGGGTTTCTAATAAAGTAACTTTACATGTAAAACATCATTTCATACTAATTCGAGAACGAGCTAGAATTTTGTAATCGACTTTTTCCCGCATCTCGTACCGTTATTTCATATAGAAAATCTATATACGAAACTTGCCATTAGGGGCGCTTCTAGATATCTAATAGTGAAGCTGATGCCAATTTTACTATACCTAAAAGTACGATAATGGCTGTAACTAACTCACTTCATCCGTTATTTGGTGCGAAACTGTATTAAGGAATAACAGTAAATAATATTTAGTAAACTTTTTAAGAGGTCAATTTAGATAGCTGGACAACATACAAGAGTGGTCATCTTAACCGGTTTTACTGTATACTAAAACATTTGTCCGTACTGCATAAGCAGAGAAAATGCTCAAAAAGGGTTAATTTTATTTATTTTAACTATCCGTTTTCATCGGTGAAAAAAAGTATTTTTTTTATATAAATTAATCTTTTCATTCAAATTCATGAAATAATTTTAAACTTTTCAGCAAGCTTCAAAGAAAATTCTCTCTTTTTAAATTAATAAAATTTAGAAATGTTATTTATTTTTTGTTATCTTTGTGAAAGCAAATTTCAATTGTCACTTCCAAAAGTGCTTTTTACATTATCAAATATTTTTATTTTTCATACATTCTATCCTTTTGTAAAATTCCAGTATTCAGAAACTTATTTTTAAAAACATATTTTGAACATTTTTTAGAGCATTCCTTGGCAAATCGATATTTTACTTTCTGGGAAATTTCTCATATCTCAGTAGCTTTAACAAAATCACAGAAAAAGCAAAAGAATTTCAACAAATTGTTGACAATACAAATTTTACTGGAATTCTATATTCGATAAATTTTAGTATATATATATATTTCTTTTCTTTTACTTATCATATTATAATAAAGTGAATAAATGTTTTCTGTCTTTTTTTTAAGTAAGAAGAATTTCGTAGAATTTCGTTTCTACATGTGCATGCCGCGCTGTACTGATGTATGTATTTTCTTATTTGTTTTTTTTTTTTACATTTGTTTGAAATTAAAAATGTTTTTCGTTTCAAATTGTTCATTTCATTTTATTTGTTTGTTCACTTCGTTTAATTTTTCAAGCATAATCAGCTTTTTTAAATACTTCATTCAACTAAAACTTTTTCTCCCTATATGAAACGTCTATACAGAGAATTTGGTATGGAATAAAAATAAATATTTAAAGACGTTGAATTTATATTGGTGAGCCACATTTTTGTAAAAGTTAAAGAATAAAGAATTTACTGTAAAATCAATATATAAAACAATATATATATATCTTGAATCCACGTTCACCTTAAATTAAAATTCCCAACAATAGAAAGTACCTTACTTAAAGGCGTTTAATATTGATGTAAAATTTATTTATTTAATACCAAGTACTTTCAAATACAATCGCATTCACCATCAGGGTTAGAACAAAAAAAAAACACACAATCAGAGAAAACAGTTGCAATACAACAAAAAAATTGGTTAATTGGTGGGTGAAAAATTACATGACTATTGGAGTAAGTTGATCCATATCTTTGGAATATCGTAGGAGAAGGAATCATTACAAACACTATCACTCCTGGACAAAATGTCTAACGATCTCTCGAATAATTTCTCTCTCTTAGAGAGTCTTTAGAAATTTTCTCCAGGAGTGATAGTGTTTGTAACGATCCCTTGTCCTACGATATTCCAAAGATATGAATCAAATTACTCCAATAGTCATTGGAGTGTGTTACAGTCAGGGTGAGTAAATTTTCACCCGCCAACCAATCAATTTTCATGTTGTAATGCAACCGTATAGAAGAGATAGGGGAGGAGAGAGCTTTGGTAACCCTAAAATGCATCCAACATAACAGTCAAGTGACTATAATAGTCACGTGATATGTTCTTTTCTTTTCTTGTATTATTTTCATTGACGAAATGAAATTACGAAATTTGGCATCTGATTTTATAGTCAAGGGCTATAATAAAATAAACTAATTACAGTATCGCTAAATTAAAGTGAAAAGTTTCTTTTACTATTTTAAAATAAATTTTAAGTTTCTTTGTTTGACTCTGTTTATATTTTTACACTAGTTTACTCCATAGTTTCATTTGGTATGTTTTTAATTTATATTTTTAATAAAGAGTACTCTGAAATTGTTTTTACTTGAGCATCCCGTCTATAAATTATGAAATGTAAATTATAAACACATTTTTAATATATTGTATAGCTCCTTCATTCCCCGAATTCTACAAACAAGGGCTTTTTTTCTTTTATATGTTATAGATTCCATCTATTACTGCTAGTACAGTCATCAATATACAGGGTGCAATATGTTATCTATCGCCGACCTTTAATTTCTCAACCGTTAATCGTAGACATATAGTTCCAATTACAATGAAGTAAATATTCATGCTGTGGCAATGTTTAAGGTAAAAATTCAATTTTATAAAAATTACAAAATCTAACATTTTATACGATCTCCCAATCCCTATAGTTATATTTAGTAAAAGTTTACACATATCATAACAGATACAACACAAAAAGTTTGATTTCTGTACTACAAAAACTGACCCAGTTATTAAATTTCAAAGTTTGAGATTTTTGCACATGATTCGGTCTTTCATTGAGGGATCAGTTAAAAAATGAATTAAAGTAATTCGAGATCGATATCAAGCTGCAATGTCCTTTTTACGGCGAAACCACCTTTAGCCGACATCGCCAAATCAGGGTGTCACCAAATAGGGTTATTTCATCTAAAAATTTGCGCTGACTTTTAGGGGTCGTATACAAAGCAAAGAATGGCATATTGAAACTAAACAGAGAAATAAATATCAATTTATTATCATATCAGAAAACGGTCTACAATGAATACATCAAACGCCGGAATCCACTATAGATACTGCTCTAAGTGTTCTCCATTGGTGGCAATGCACAATTGAATGTGTGACAGTACTGAGTCCTGGACACGTTGGAGCATAGCAAGTGTAACTGTGTGACAAGCAGGGATGATGCGCTGCTTCAGATCAACTAGAGAAGTATTCTCAGTCACACAGTCACACAGACCTGTGCCTTAATGTAACCCCAGAGGTAGAAGTCCATGGGAGTCAAGTCCGACAAATGCAGTGGCCAATCTACCGGACCACCATATTTAATGAGTTGTTGACCGAATTCGGTAGCCAGATACGCATGGACGTTTGATGCTTTATCCGGAGGTGTCCCATCATGTTGAAACCACAACCGGCATGCATGTCGGAGAGGCAGTTCTTCATACCAGTCACGTATTGTGTTTTGCAGCACGATCGCCCGTTAAGATCCCATCTTAGAAGATCGGTCCAACAATCTGCGTTTCCCATATACCGCACCACACGTTCGTTGACCAGCGTACCTGGTGTCGTATTGTGCCGACGATGTGGCGATTTTCCAGCGACCAGTAATGCACATTGTGCACGTTCTCAATACCACCCCGTGTAAATGTTGACTCATCTGTCAACAGAGTATCACAAAGGAACGACGGATTTTCTTCTGAGGTGTTGAGCATGAAATTACAATAATAAAATCTTCGTGCGTGGTCACCCAGCATCAATGCTTGCATCAGTGCCGGATGGTATGGATGCGCACCATGTGCATGTAATTAAGGGCAGACATTCTGACGCGTGTATCCACATGCCTCGCTTATTTCCGCCGTGCTCAGTTGTGGATTTGAAAGGGCGAATGCCACCCTCTCCTCCGGTGTCACTCGAACATTACATCTTGCCCGTCTACTTATTCTGGATCGTGGTGGAACATAGTCGGTCTCTCCAATACGATGCAATGCATCAGTTATAATTTCATGCGTTGGATGTCGATCTCTAGAGAAACTTTCTGAATAAACCCTCCCTCGCAGCAACTCTGGCATTACTTTGACATTTACCATACATAAATATCATTTCGGTATATTCCATGTATGTGTAGCCTGCCTCCAAGATATCAGCGCTGACTAGCATGTCCACTGCTGGATGGATCGTGTTTTATCCCGAACGTGTAGCGCTGCGGTACTATTGTAATTTACCTAGTCCCGATTTTCATGCTCTTTCCAGCTTGGCTTGTCGTTTGCATTCCGCTACCATTTATTTAGATCTTAGTGAGTATGTTTTATTTTCCGGGTGGATTCTACCTACTTTTGAATGTTGTTCGACCCCTAAAAGTTAGCTGAAATTTTTAGATGCAATAATCCTCTTTCGTGATACCCCGATTTGGCGATACCGGCTGAAGGTGGTTTCGCCGTAAAAAGGACATTGCACATTGATTTCGATCTAAAATTACTTTAATTTATTTTTTAACTGATCCCTCCATGAAAGACAAAATCATGTGCAAAAATCTCAAACTTTGAAATTTAATAACTGTGTCAATTTTTGTAGTACAGAAATCAAACTTTTTGTGTTATGTCTGTTATGATATGTGTAAATTTTTACTAAATATAACTATAGGGATTGGGGGACCGTATAAAAATTTAAATTTCGTATTTTTTATAAAATTGATTTTTATTTTAAACAATGCCACAACTTGAATATTTGCCTCATCTGAAACGTTTTAGGTAGCTTTCAATACAAAAAAGTATAAAGCTACCTATTGCAGCCGTTCGGAGGAAAGCAGTTCCGGAAAATTTCGATATATTTTCACCGATCATGACCCTCCGTTCAAATGTTGATTTATATATATATATATATATATGTGTGTGTGTGTGTGTATGACCTATGTCATACGATAACGCTCGTATCTATAAATCAATTTTGATGAAACTAATTGTGTGTATTAAGCTTACCAATGTCTCGACCGAGTTCGTTAGCCAGCTTGGTCCGCCATTTTGTTTCAAGATGGCGGCCACTTAAAAATTTAAAACTAAAATAAATATACAAAAAAGTTAAAAATTAAAATTTACTTTTTAATTAAGTGTTAGGCCTTAATACGAGGATTCCAGAGCATTTTTTGGTTTACCTCTATCTTAAAAAATGGCTGAGATAGAGCAGTTTGAAATTCTAGGGTGGCTGACATTTTGAAACAAAACAGCACATTAACGCGATTACTCGCATTTTCTTTCATTGTTGTAATAATTTTCCCAATCATACGCATAAAACTATATATTCATATCCGTTAGCACCAAATTCTCGCCAAAATTGGCGACATTTGGCGAAATATCGCCAAATTTGGCGACCAAAATAAGTCTTCAGAGCCTACACTAGTCACGCGAAGAAACGCTCACGCTAATGTTAAGTCTATGGGAAGGTTATCCCGCGATTTCTCGCTCGCATTTTAATATTTTTAAATGATTTTTTTTGCATAGGATAGCTGACGCCGATATCTATCGTTGTTAGTTTTTACTTTTTTGATTTTGGCTCCAGTTTTTTTATATAAGGGTACTTTCATTTTCAGAATCGGTTCCAACCGGTTCCAAAATTTAAAATGTCCGCTTATAAAAAAAAGTTTAACCAAAATCAAAAAAGTAAAAACTAACAACGTTGAAGATCGACCTCAGCTATCCTACGCAAAAAAAATCATTTAAAAATATTAAAATGCGAGCGAGTAATTGCGGGATAACCTTCCCATATACTTAACATTAGCGTGAGCGTTTCTTCGCGTGACTAGTGTAGGCTCTTCATAAATGAAACCAATTTGGCTATTGCTTATTGAATTTTTTATTCAAATTCAGTATTAACGAATCTTTTGTAAACGTTTCTTTGCATTTTAACTTGCTGTTTTCGTGTAACATTAGCTAAAATTTTAAAACGAAGATATAGGAAAGCTACCTTTTCCTCCCGGTACAGGCCGGAAGGACTTTTTGTAATTGGAACTATATGTCTACGACCAACGGTTGAGAAATTAAAGGTCGGCAATAGATAACATATTGCACCCTGTATACAGTATGCCCACTTAAGTCCCTTGCCACCCTCTTAACTTCGGAACGGCTGCTGCTATATTCATAAAAGTAATGTCTAGGTATAGTAAAATAGCCATGCGCGACTCAATGAAAGCGCCTACGGCGCCACCTGGTGGAATGTTGCGGAGTTAGCATTCCTATCTCGAAAACGGAAAGAGATAGAGAAAAAAGTTATTTACAAAGTTGTAGAGCATCATCGATTTAGTACGAAAGAACACATTGTGGACATTAATGCGAAGAATAGAACGATTAAAAGACACATTTGTCTTTTCGTGATTTTCTACACTGTGACGTGACAAAACGATCTTAGAAAGAAAAATACAACTAGTTATTATAATATACATTTATTTTAGATGTTCTAACTTCTCACCGTCAGCAGCAATGCATATTGTGTTTGTTTGAATTTCACGTTGCACACGTTGGAGCATAGATGGTGACACGTTGACACAATCATCCGTAATAACGTCGTTTAATGTCCTGCAATGTTTGTGGAGGGATCGCACAGACCTGCTGTCTCATAACTGATTGTTTCTTTCTCTCTAAGATCGTTTTGTCACGTCACAGTGCAGGAAATCACAAAAAAAACGCGTTTTAACCGTTCTATTCTTCGCATTAATGTCGTCCACAAGATGTCTTTTCGTACTAAATCGATGATGCTCTACAACTTTGTAAATCACTTTTTTTCTCTATCTCTTTCCGTTTTCGAGATAGGAATGCTAACTCCGCAGCATTCCACTAGGTGGTGCTGTAGGCGGTTTCATTGTGTAGCGCATGGCTACTTTACTCCCCATATTATCCTTTTCTAGTAACACATGTGAATAGAATAGAAATAAAAAAAAAACTATACGCATTTCAAAAGATGGCATGAAAAGACAGTTTATTGAAATTTTTCATAAGCATAACATAACACTCTGATAGTATACTATATATATTATTCGATTTTCTTCCGTAACGTACTACTCTTCCTTCCGATTTTCCGATTTCTTTGATGATCCATAAGAGTTCAAATTTTAAGAAAAACTCGGAGATCTTCTATATTTATTCCTTTCCATGTCCCAGTTTTAAATCTTACAATGCGGCTATAATTGAAACGTCCAGTACACGCTTTCTTTCATAAATTATTGTTTCATGAAATCTTCATTTGGATACTCCTCTGCATTTACTAACAACACACATATTCTTTCTAATTTTTGATGAGCTGCAGAGACTGGATTTCTAAACTACGCTCCATAATTTCACCTGTAACGACGACATGGAGCGTGTTATTGCAACCTAAGAGGTTCATGTGCTGTTTTAATAACTAAAATTCACTTAGTGTTAAATGGATTCAAACCCTGCTTATATAATGTATTCTGATAACGTAATAAAGTTCAGACTGCAACATGTATGGTGATGAAAAGCTAAATTTTTTATGAACAGAAATATATTTTTAGATGTTATGAATCTTATAACACACTTGTATTACAACATTAATGTAAAATAATTTTTACTAAAAGTTTCGTAATAAAATGTTTATGAAGTAAATCGCTATTTTTTTTATATCTTTCTAACTGCATGAGTAATGAAAAAATGTATATAGAAATTGCTAATTAATATCTAAATATTAGAATACTGTGTATTCTTTAATCCCTTCCCTTATGTCACTTTCCAAACACAAAACCAAAATAAGAAAATTAATTAAACGCAAAATTACTTAAAAGCAATCACGAAGATAATAAATTGTCAACATTAATTCCCGATTGAGTTTTATTGCCAACTTTCGAAAGAGGCTTTCTGATTGCATTTGTTAGACGTTTATCCTGTTCTATTTGGAACAAATACCGCAATGCTATTCGTAATTTCGCTGCTTGTCTGTGATGCGTTAAACCTTTTGGGAAGGAATATGGAGGATATTGTCAAACTCTCTAACCTGCGAAACGTCTCTCATATATTTTTCATGATCTTCGATTATATTTATTTACAAATATTTGCAGTACATGATACCATGAATAAACAATCCCCCTATGTTATATATTTTCTCTCAAATAAAATTATTCAATGCGCTTTATTGCAAAAATATCAATAACTGTGCGTTTTTCTCGTTCCAAAATTTAGGGAGCGGGGGAATAAAAATAACAATTCTATCCAAAAGTAATTTTTACCTGTTTATTTAAAATGATAACATTTTATCAAAATTACATGGATTTGTTTTCTAATTGCTGCAATAAAGTAGCTTTATTTAGATGTATGCAATGATTTAAAATTTATAGCAACAGATCAAGCTTATGACAAAATCTTGTAAAACCTTGTTGTGATCTTCACCTTGTCACACGCATGTATAATTCACCATGTATTATTCATTTTCTTCGATTATATTTACTTACATGTGTTTCTAGTAAGTGATACCATGCACCTACAATCACCATATATGTGTCTATGTATGCACTTTGTGTCAGATAAATTAATTTCATATGATTTATTTAAAAAATATTAATTATCATGCATAATTTTCTCGTGATGAAATCTAGAGCGTGGAGTAATGAATGCATCATATATGCTCTAAAATACCGTTCGTGTGTTAATTTAAAATAAAGCAGATAAAGTAAACATTTTAACACATTTCTGTTGTAGATTTATTTCTTTTTTATTATAGCTGCGATAATATAGCGTTATTTAGATGTTTGTGGTACTTAAAAACTTAGAGGGATATATCGAGCTCAGAACAAAGCATTGTTGTGATCCTCACATTATCAATCTCAAATACCTGTGATATATATTTATATTTCACAGATTATATTTACTTTTAAAAGTATAGTAAAGTCCTGTATAGGACTATGTATGTATTTGGTGTGAGATAAAATAGTTTCATATGCTTTATTGCTAAAATATCATTTATGATACATAACTTGCTCGTCCCGAAATCTATGCAGTGGAGTAATAAAAATCATTCCTGCTTTAAAATCGAAGTGCGTACACTCCTTAGAATTTCGAAGGAGTATGGCATCACTATTTCAAATTACAAATTTTGCACCTTATATTTAAATCGCAAATTTTTTAATCATCTCATTTGATTGCAGAATGTTTCTGCAATTAAATAAGGCTAAAAGTTCCATAAAAAATTGCGGTA
Organism: Maratus michaelseni; assembly: GCA_963931845.1. Classification (NCBI taxonomy): domain Eukaryota; kingdom Metazoa; phylum Arthropoda; class Arachnida; order Araneae; family Salticidae; genus Maratus; species Maratus michaelseni. The sequence continues at coordinate 213,364,300 of OZ007599.1, read as the reverse complement.
GAACTATGCGCATTCTACAAAATACCTTTAATCTGTTAATTTAAAATGATGCGAATAAAGTGAACATTTAATCAAATTTCTATAGTTGTCTCTTTTTTCAATTGCTGTAATAAAGTAGCTTTATTTAGACGTCCATTATACTTTAAAACTTAGGGGGACGTATTGAGATTGCAACAAAACCTTGTTGGGAGCTTCATTTTGTCACTCTCCTTAACTAGTGAGACATCTGCAGTGTATGTTTCACTTTCTTAGATTATGTTTATTTACAAATGTTTATAATAAGTGATCCATGCGTCAGCAATCGTCTTGTGTATGATTTGCATGCATTTTGTGCCTCGTAAAATAATTCCATATGTTTCATTGCAAAAATATTAACTATGATGCACAACTTTCTAGTACGGAAATCTAGGGATAATAGTAATTGAAACCACTAAATGACATTTAATGTTAATTATCAATTGAAAATGGTGCAACGGTGCTAATTAATTTCCATATTTATGTTGCAGCTTTTTTTTTAACTGCAGTAAAATAACTTTGATTATATTTACTTAAACATACGACTGGAAAATACATATATCCCCCGTAAGCCTCATATAGAAAAGAGGACATTTATTAACCATTTTAAACATAATGAAGAGAGGAATTTTTTTTTCAACTAGGTTAATCATATTTTATGTTTGGAATATCATAGTTGAGGTACCCAGGTTCGAGTCCTGTTCCGGACATTTTTCATTCTGTTGGATCAAACCTCAATGTGTTACTCCAACCACTGAAAATATTTCAGACATTTTATAATAAATTAAGAATATTTTTTCATTTTTTCTATGCAAATTACTTAATGATTTCCTAAAGTTTTTGTAATCTAGTTTTATGCGAGTAGTGTGATTAAGGAGGGCACAATACATTTTATATTTTATATTATAATGTAAAACAGCATTTATTTTTCAGTTTCTTATCATATTAAATTTTATATAATCTTAAAATGCCGGACATAATAAGATAGTGGGAATAAATATATAAATATTTGATAAATTGGCTGGAACGCTTCTCTCATTACTAATTCATACATAGATCCCTTGGACTGATGATCGATTGACAAGAAGTCATTATAAGAATGTTATCATCAATCATTCGGGGAGCATATTTTTAGAGAAGAAGCCCAGTGATGCAAATTTTTATTATTGTTTAATGACATTCTTAGAGCTTTTTAACCATAGCAAATTATTCCGTATTTATAAAGACTTAAATGGATATCGTCCATTAGTTTTGAATTTTAGTTGAAGTATAATAAATGTTTTTCCTTAAAACTTTCTGTTCAATTTTATAACGATACTGTTAAAGTTACATAATTAGGATGCCTGAGCATATTTTACTGAAGCTAAAATTCAAGAAGTTTCCTTAACTGAAATATTATGTCCGTTATGATATAGGCTGTACGAAAAATTATTTTTAATGCAGATTATATGTTATTGTGCATATTTTATAAAAATAATTTAAAATAATGCACATTATATTATAAGCTTTCTTTTGAATAGCAACATATTCAAAAGCAAACTTCAGTTGAAATCGATTAAATTATCCTGCTTGTATGAAATAGCGAAGTGTTTAACCCCTTGTGTAAAGTACGGATTTTAAAGTGATAATCTTTATTGTAGACTTCTTTTGAAGATGCTAAATGAATCTACCATGAAGAGGTTTGGTTTAAAATAGTGGTAGGAAATGTATAAAAATTTAGGAGCGCTACGAGCTCTGACTAAACCTTGTCATGTGCATAAATTACGAATGTGACTGATGGTAAGTAAAATACACCTTGTGAATCAATCATGAGAGTGACTCGTCATTAATGCAAACGGGATGGGGTTAAATAATAATTCCAAGTACATAACTAATTTAAATAAATAGTTAAGTAGGACATAATTTCATACTAAATAGGAGACGTTCTACATTTATATCATTGAACTTTTGTCTATCGCCTATAGTTTTCGAGATACTTTTCTAATTCCAGAATTTACCTCTCAAGGACTACCAGGTACCTCATCTGCAGCAAATATTACCTGTTTTACTATACCTAGACATAATGTTCATCGCTGTATCTAAATCGGTTCACCAGTTATTTAAGACAAAATGGAATTAAGGAATCAGCCTTTATTTTCGCTTTTATACCGTAAATCCCTTACAGTACTTTTCCTTTCCCTTAATGCAAGTTCTAAAGTTATCCCTCTGCACAAGAAACGACCACGTTTTATAATTTTGCGAACCACGCTTCACACTTTTTTTCTAATGCTCATGCTCTTAATGCAAAAATTCAATATTGCAAAAATTCAGTATTTTAAAGCTATCGCATTAGACCCCGATTGTATCATCCTTCCATAATTGACTCCAATTACAATCCACCCTTATGGAGCGTCCTTCAGAATTTTCTGCTGTCTTTCATATTCCCCCTTTTTCTTTAATTCCACTATTCACATTGCTAAAATTTTCAAAAGTTTTGACATTAAAATATATGCCACGCCTACTAATAAAATTCAGATCAGTAACCTTAAAGACCATATTATAGTTGTTCTTATTCCTAGAGAATTAACAGTATTAAGTACCGGTAAAGTCTGTCATATGTCGGTCAAGCTAAACATGCTCTTGCTCTTAAAATTAGAATGTTTATTTACGTAAATAGATAACAACCAAATAATTCACCGCTAAACATTGCCGGGACAATAATTATAAATTTGATTTTTAATCTGACAAAATAATTTGCAAAACTTCAACTCCTCAGGAATAAGTTTTTTTAAAGCTATCCATATATTTAAAGTTACAATCATAGGCACTGACTTCAAGATTACAACAAAGGCGACGAGAGTAATCGCCATGGCCTGATTACCTACAAGGAAAACTTCGAATACTAATTTTGAAAAGTAATTTTTGTCCTATAATCGTATGCCTTCATCGATCACGTGATGTCGGTGCCTATGATTGCGATAGTATTGTTAATATTGTATTCTCTATTCTCTCTATCTCTGAACTTTAGAAATCTTATGTAAATTATTTCTTTTAATAGTTCCCTGTTTTTATTTCTACTGTTCTCCGCCGATGTTACTCCCAATTTCTTGTTTGCTAGATTTCGCAATCTTGTTAATTAACCAGCTCTCTCAGGCTAAATAATTTCGAATAAATTGAGATTGTCGTCACCTCACGTCCTCCATGTTTGTAAAAATGGAAGCAAGATCCATGCCCGCCATTTGCACTGACGGACGATAGATATTTCGCTATTGAAATTAGTCTGCAATTATATTAGAATGATTTTTGCGTTTAAAACGAGATTTAAATCATCTCTATTGACTGTAAGGCTAAGGTAAAGCTAGGAGAAGCTGCTCACAATTCAAAAGAATAACAATAAAAAATCTAAATATTATTTTTTTGCTAAACTATCCATGAATAATTTTTATTTCATTTCTTTTTTATGCATTTCCATTGCTGTTTTGTTGTTATGTTTCAATTTAATAGAACAGTTGTAATAAAACCAAGAATGTTATTTTGCGCAATCTGTCCTTACAGGGTTGGTGTGATTGCGCACATGGGTAGGAGAGATTGTTACTAATAATAACTATAATTAAATTGTTAACAATAATAATTACACTTAAATGACATTGTTGTAAGGTTTTTGTGAACAAATATTATTGTATCAGGAGTGAATATTTCAACCTAATGGTTAAAGAATCAGAAAAACGAATTAATTTTAAAAACGATTACAAATTTTTAATTAAAGGAAAAAAATAAAGAATAAAAAAAGTAAGTCCAGATAAGATTACAAAATAACATTAAATTACTTGATAACACGTTTAACTTAAAATTAATCCATTTTCATTTTTCATTTTTTATGCAAATTTACCAATGAGCTGCGTAATCTCTCCTAGCATGGAAACTAATGGGAGCAGTGCGCCATCTCTCCTAAGTAGCAGATGCGCAAACTCTCCAATCTCGGTAAGAGAGATTGCGCGGCCTTTTATTTAAACATGGCTGGTACTAAAACGAACCGTCTATGTTTACATTATTAGTCTAGATTAGTAGCTTATGAGAAATCGTTAAAATTTAAAATATTTTGTATACTGACATTGTATAGAAATTCTGATGAATAGCTATGAAAATTCAAGCACTTACTTTGGGAAAACAAAACAAAATAGCAATGTTTTATCTTAGACATTCAAAACAATCAACGTGCACTTTCAAGTAGACACTCCACTACTGCTGTTGTACAACTACCTGGAGTCGCTACGCGCTCACTCTACTCCTTCCCACCGAACCTCTAAGTGCGCAATCTCTCCGACCGCGTCATCTCTCCTGACTTTACCTTATATTTTTTGCCAGGTTTGAGCCATTTTTGCACTTATTGAAAATACGTTCGACGAAATGCCAACAATGATTACATTTTGGCTTTGCATGGGAAATATTTTCAATTAACTACTATTACGAAAATATTGGCTTCACATTGGAAATGTTGGCAATGAAATAGCGAAATATTTCTTGCTAACATTGGTGCACTACTGGAAAAATTTCAACATTCCAATGTTGAGGCAATATTTCATGTGCGTATTGCCAGCATTGAACAAGATATATCCAATACAATGAATAGTGACCTAATATTATTTTACTACTATAGTTGTTTTAATTGTAAAAGATTTATATAATTTAAACAGCAAGTTCACCTATTCCAGTGGTGACGAACCCGTTTGTGAGCTCGTCAATTGTTAGTAATGAATCTGAATCTCTGTATTTTTTAATGGCAGAAATTCTGCGAATAATTAATTTTAAAAACGATTATTATTATTATTAATAAAGCGAAGATTACTATTCCGAAATACTGATGACAATTGTCCTTCTGCTACATGGGTTCGCCATCCCTGACCTAAGCTATTGAGAAGATTTTATCACTTATATCGACTTTTAAAGCTTTACTCACAAAATAAAATTTGTAATTCCATAGAAGCAATGCATACATTTTACTGGATATTATTTTGATCAAACAGGTTCTCTGGTTTCATTCATTGTAAGTGTTTTTAAACATGGATACAAAAGTGCATTTGCTGTTCAATATCGTCATTACTCAGCGTAATTATAATTCAATAGCTATTGTTAAAGAAATATGTTTAAAGACTAAAATTACCACTATTTTAATTCACTACAATTTCCATTATTTTAACAGTATGTATCTATATTCAAAATTTAAAAAAATATCATTGCGAAAAAAAAGAAAGAAATGGGTACTTTTATTTTTTATGAATTTGTTTTTTCATATAGAACTAATCGAAATAAATATTATTATTTTCTTATAGAGCTGATAGTGCTAGCAATTTGTTTTATTTTAAGAACCCTCTACCTGTTACATACAATATTGTCGTTGTCAAAATGTTTGAAAACAAGATCAATCATACATAAACTTTTTATACTTTGAACTCTCATATGCTTCAGACATTGGATACCTGGATAGTGTCTCTTGTTCAAAGTTTTTCAGATAAAATGAAGAGTACTAACAAAGTTTTGTACAAGAGTGATATAGAATGGAATGAGAAGTTTGATTAGTTCAGATATGTTTGTAATAGCTTTTCTCTTAAAGACAAAATAAACATAGCATTATTTAGCTGTAAGCCCTATTATCATTAAAGAAAGTCTTGTTATATATATTACATTAATATGATTCATGTCAAGTTGAAACAGGACAACTTGAGATTGTATTTCTTACAGCTCAGAAATAATATTTTTATTATTTATCAAAAGAACTTTCATCGTAAAAATCAGCGTTTTAACGCTCTCCGTATTTATTGATGAATTTTCTTGTAGTTAAAAAGAAACAGAATTTTGCAATCTCCTTTTTATTTATTTATAAACAAAATGAAATTACTTAGTCATCAAATATCTGGAGAATAATTTTGTTATTTTTTCCAAACTTTTTAACTTTTTCTGAAACAAAATCACTCATTAAAAGAATATATTACATCTGAATCAAATATTTTAGCTCATTTAATTGACAATGGCATTTAAAACATTCTCTGAAAGTTGAAAGTTAAATTAAAGTATTTTGATTAGCACTTGAGATATCATGATAATACTGCGGATTTTTTTCGAACAGAAAACTTTGAGAAAAATGCATTTAAATTGCAGTCATTCTAAAAATATAGCATACAGTGGTTTTTAAATCAGTTTAACCTCTCTTTCTAATTGATAAAAATTTAAAGGAAATTATTTTGGAAACAGAAAAGTTTTAATAAGATTTTTTCATAAAAGAAGTTATACAGGCAGTAGGAAATCTATTTTTTGACCTCCTTAAATAATTATTCAAATTGAATATATTACCTTTATTTGGAAATCTGTAAAATGCAACGAAATTTTGCGTAACTGGATTATTTCAGCGACAACAAAATTCCGAGCATCTAGAAAATCTGACATACTCCAACATAAATCTCTTAATGTAACATTTAGACTATAACGGACTCGGTGCAATTTAAACTACTTGTCATTACAATATTTTATAACACCTTTTTCGATAAACGATTTTATGAAAGAAAATGACTAGATAAAAAAAAAATGCAATACTTGTGTTAAAATTGGAAAAATTTACATTCTTACGCAAAATATTCTAAAAAATTTCATTTCATTATTTTTTATATATTAATTTATGTGTGCTTAAAAAATTAAGACACACGAATCTTTTGCTCTGAGCAATGCCTTATTTAAAATACTTTCAACCCTGTATAACTGAGAGGTCACTATATTAAAATTAGTTGAAACATCGATAACAAATTAAATATATTTATAATTAATAGCATAAAAATATCTAATAAACACTATGAATAGTTGTCTCTTTATAATTGTTTCTGTCACATTTTTCACATTGAATAACATTCATTAATATTGAATTATTTTTTTAATACCACATCTCCACAATGCCTTTAAATACTTTTCAATTCTGCCCAAAAATTCTTATTCGTTATAAATGCTTCTTTTGAGCGGATTTTTAAATATTTTTAATAAATATATGCAATGCAAGTTCTTTCAGCACATGCATAACACAAAATTTATGCTTTTTATATACGTTAGTGTAAAACACATTGTAATGCTATCATGAGTGTTAAAAGACATATTTCTTCATCGTCTTAAAATGGTACAGCCCACATAAGCGGACTCTATATAGATTCTTTTGAATATTCAAATCCAAATTAAAGACGATTTTTCAAGAGTCACTTAAAGATATATTTTTCTTTATCTCAAGTTTAATTAATGTTCGATATTTTTCATTAAATTTTTAAAATGGCGATTTTTGCAGATTTTCTTTTTTTACTTTTCAACATAAAAGTTTTTAAAGATTTGAGCTCCAATAAAAACAAACATATAAATTTATTGAAGTATTATACCAGTATAAAAAAAGCCAAAGAAAAATTATCTAGGAGGTAAATTTTCCTTGCATGTTTGACTGTCCTGAAAATAGGACGATGGTAAACCCCCCTACCTAACCCCCATCAGTTTGTAAAGGAGATAGTCCTTTCTTTCTATGTTACATTCCAAACATTGCTACTCTACAACTAACGCAGGCGTCTAACAGTCTGTCTGACTGTCTGCTGTTTGTCTATCTGACTGCTCTCTGTCTGTCTGTTGCCTGCCTGCTAACTATCTGCAGCCTGCTGTATGTCTTTCTGCTATCTTCTGTCTGTCTATGTTCTATCGGTTGTTTGTATGCTGTCTGTATTTTTGTCTGACTGCGAACTGTCTGCTGTCTATCTGATGTCTGTCTATCTGCTTTTTTTCTGCTTGATGTCTGTCTGCCTACTGTAGGTTTTCTGTAAGCTGTAAATCTGCTATCTTCTGTCTGTCTCTGTGCTATCTGCTGGCTGCCTGTCTGTTGTCTGTCAACTCTCTGTCGGTTGTCTGTCTGTCTGCTATCTTCTATCTGTCTGTTTACTGTCTACCTGTCTGCTATCTGCTGTCTGTCTACACTTTGTCAGCTATTTGTATGCTGTCTGTCTGTCTGTTGCGTGTCTGCTGCATGTCTTCTGTTTATCTGTTGTCTGTCATCTGTTTTTCTGCTGTCCGTCTTATGTTTGTCTGGTGTCCGTCTCTTCTCTATCGGAAATTTGGGTGTTCAACAGGTTAATGACGAATTTCTAAAGCTTAAAAATGAACACGTTATTGTACAAAACCCAGAAAACCGACAAAGAAGATGCCAGCTAAAATCTGTGCAGCATAACCTGCAACTATCTGTAAAAAAAAAAAAAAAAATGCAACGTTGGACTATGCCTAAGATTTTTTCTCCCATTCCATTTAAGTGAAAACGAATAGTATTGTACCATTGTCCATTCGTCCATTGGTATTGTACAATTGTCCTATTTTAGGACAGCCTGTACCGATCAAACTAATAAAAGTGTGGTAAGTTTTTTGATTTTATGTGTATACATAAGTATAGAGAAACACATACTCAAGATTTAACAAAAACATATTTTTTTTAATCTTGGTACGATATGGGTTAAATATCTCTTGATACGTCTTTCTAACGTTATTGAAAACACTTTTTCACTATGTTTCAACACATTTATAACGCAAATAAATTCACGCATTTTATGTATTTGTTAACAAGAAGCTGCATTTAGCTACATTTTAATAGATAACGATCTACATTAATCAAATTTCCGTTTTTATTTTAATTCAATACATCAGTTAATATTGGTTTTAATTATAACATACATTCAAGTATTTGAACAAGACTAATATAGTTGTTATCTTTTGAATTCTTCTTTTTATTTAATTTATTACATACGAATAACCAACATTTTCTTCAATCTTGCAACTATAAACATTTTAATGACACACATCTATTTTTATTTTTGTTTTTGTTTTTATTTTCGCTTATACATTCCTTCATAATAGGTATTGAGCAAGTGTTATTACTTTTCTTTATCGATTAGTTGAAAGTTTTTATATTATACATTTATTTGTAACAACAGAATGAAATAATAGAAACTGTTAATTCCTTTACGTACATAAATTATAACTGTTGTTCTTAAATTGAATTTTACAATGAATAATTTAATTACTCAAGCACAGTTATAAAACATGTTATTATGGTAGATCAACTAAAACATATATTTCAAATAAAATGCTTTTATGCCTTTTAAAACATTTCTAAATTTTAAAGAATTGAGCTTCCAAACACTTTATTTAAAGAAAAGGTTTTATTTTATTTTATTCAGTAATTTAAATATTTTTAAATGTTTTTAAATCATGTTAATCTTTGATTTCAATACTTTTTCACATCATTTATAAAGGATCAGGGTCCATAGGCCGTGTTTTTGGCCCATGAAGTAAGACTAAAATTCGATTTTGTTATACTGACTTAATTATTTCACTTTTTAATATTAGAAGGTTTATCCTGTACGATTTCAACAATATTTTTTGCATTTTGTTCGTTTTTATATAACTTACGCACGCTCAAAGTTCGTATTATTCGTAGTTTTGATGAAAAATACGCCAATTTCTCCTAATTTTACCTAAATTTTTAATATATTTTTTAATATTATACTATGAGCGCAGCTTTGCAACACTTTTATTTTTACATATATTGTACATTTTGATGTATTTTATAATATATGTAAAGAAGAAAGTGTTGCACGATTGCGCTCATATAAATAAATGAGGTAAAATTAGGAGACATTGTGTATTTTTCATAAAAACTACGAATAATACGAACTTTGAGCTTGTGTAAGTCATATAAATCTGAACAAAATGCAAAAACTATCGTTGAAATCGTACAGGATAAACCTTCTAATATTAAAAAGTGAAATAATTAAGTCAGTATAACAGAATCGAGTTTTAGTCTATTTCATGGGCCAAAAACACGGCTTATGAACCTTGATCCTTTGAGAAAACACGTGATTTTAACCAATGGAATTTAAGCAAGTAAAACAAATATGATTGAAATGTAGTTTAAATCACTGATTTTAATCATCTGATTAAAATCATAATCATGCTATTACTTTGTCACTTCTTTCCAGAAAATTAAATTTATTAAACTAATTTAAATTAATAAAATATTTAGTATTTGTAACATATGTTTATATGTAACTAACTGAAAATTTCATAATTTTTAAAGATTTTTATAGTTTACTGTTTCATCAAAATATGACTTCAGAATAAGGTGGTTGTTTCACAGTTATATCACTTCCACCATGATCGCTATACGGGCTGTTATCTGATGTTTCTGATTGGTTCTTCTCCTAAAGAGATCACATGTTTGATCCCACATGTGACGTGACGCACGTGACTTGCAGTGGCGTTACAAAAATTAAAAAAAATTTCCAGAAAAATATTTTTTATATTAATGCCTGCCAAATCTCCCCAATTTAGCGGGACACTCCTGTTCAAATAAAGATATTTGAACCAAAAATTTTATTTAATGAAATAAATCAAATAGATTTCAAATGGCTACTATATAGAAACAAGATACATTTAATAAAATTAATTTTCTACTAACGTGACTTTCAGTCATATCACACTTATGTCACTGACACCATGCGTGCTATGCAGTGATGTTTTCTGATGTTTCTGATTGATTCTTCTCCTAAAAAGCTGTGAATATATAAGTAAAAATTTCCAAACCACATTTATATATCAAAAATCTTCTCTGCATTTTTTTTTACAGTGTAGGCTTTAAAAAAGACAACACTCCTGTTTGAAATTTTCGTTCACCTGTTTAAAAGTGATATATTGTATTACTTCCTTCCGAAATGATTTTCTTTTCGTTAAATATTGGTATAATATCACCTATGGTGAACTAAAAATAAGAACTGTATGGCACGGGCGAATTTTGCATAACATTTCACGCAACACAACATTATGATGAGAAGTCTTCCCTTGATCTTCAAGGAGTCTGTATTTTCTGCTGAGCAACATGTCCGTTTGCAAATGCCGTGCATGTTCTTCGTGCTTAACGAATCAATCCAGCATGAAGGTTGAAGTTGGTAACCTACGTATTGGTACCACATGGTAAAACTAAAAAAAAAAAATACTTCTCGAAAAATTCGTTGGATCAGTTTGTGAAGAAGCTGACTGAATGTGTTGCGTATAATATTTTATTGTTTATAATTTTTTTCTGTGTAATACCATTTTAAAAGCGTCACTGCAGAAAAACTATCCTATTACAGCATAAACGTTAACGAAAGTTCAGTGTAAACCCGTCATTAACTAGAATTCCGGAAACCTTTTTGTTCTTTTCAGAGAGCATGAACCGATGTTAATAAGAAATTTTCAAGATTTACAGAATCGTTTCTGAAATAAAAGGGACCATGTGCTGCTCTCAAATTTCTTCAAGCACGTTCGTGTTAATTTCGGAAACCTATTGCTTTCTGAGATTTTATATTTGTTCTTTTCACAAAAGATTCTGAAGATAGGAGGAAAGTTTCCAGAATCGTGTATAAATATGAAATTACACTGAATTTTCGTAAACCTTTCGTCTATATTATGAAACGTTTCAGTAACTATAAGAACACAAAAAATTTTTAATAACACCATAAAAATAAGGAATGCGCTAGGCCTTTCTAAAGAACTTTGTCTTTCGTCGTCAGGGTCAAAGAAGACGTGCAACCACGTTGAAGGAAGGAGCAAGACTGGAAGGAAATTAGAGGGGAAGAGGGACACGTTAAGAGAACAACCAAGAGGAAAGCAGAAAGCATCAGCCAATCACAGAAGAGAGTTGCCTAGAATGCATAATATAAGGAAAATTATAAAGACAATTGAAAACAAAATTTAAAAAAAATTAAAATTCATAAAAAATGAATGCAAAATGGGGATTAAATATACAGAATATAAACAAACATAAAAGTTAATACCAAAATGAAAAAAAAATTATTATTATTATTATATGGTTGAGCTGAACAAATTTTTGCAAGAATGCAGAGAACATGGTGGAATCAGATTTTTCATTAACTATAACTTCGCGATTAAGATAAATAGCTACATTTTCAAGAAAGTGCAATTCAGAGGGGCTATTGACGCATACTTAGCGCATACCTAGCGCATTACTTATTTTTATGGTGTTATTAAAAAGTTTTTTACGATTTTATAGTAGCACACCAGTTCATTTAATACTTTAAAGTTTCAATAACTGTTTACAGTGCGCTATTTACCAAACATTGCATAATACTGTCCCATTCAATAATCATATTAAGAGACATCTGAAAAAATACCTTATAACAAATAAATTGAATTTAAATAAGAAAATGAATAAATTTATTCTATAAGATGAAATTAAATTTTACGTCCTCCTTTATGTTCAGCATCTATGCGTATAGCTGCAAATTTAATCACTACCGCATCAGACTTTGCAGACAGGGCGAAACTTTTACTGATTGCATTTTCATAAAAAAAATACTATTTCGAGTTGCTATAAAATCTCGCTACAATCTGATTATATATATTTCCATTAAATTTCATAAAATGTGAATATGTGTCCTAGTTAGCCACGTTAGTCTAAATGTCCCGAAAGTATATAAATTTTTAATTCTTATGCTAATTCTTTCTAAACAGCCGGCAGTCCACATACAATGAAATAATATTTTATTTTTAATTTAAATGTAAACTTTTTGTAGTTTTTAACATTTTACAAGCCGATTATGGAGCAGTTACATTTTTAATTATTTTTTTATAATTCGCCTTTAAATGCTTTAGATTAAATATACTTGTCGTTAAAATAGAGAATTTGTTTATATGATTATTTAGATTTTTTATGTATTTTCATAACTGGGAGGAAGAAAATTTAACGAATTACAGCAAGTTTATATCTCATTAATGCTTCATATATTATTTTCTTCTAAAAATGAGAATTCCTTTAAGTATGGCTAACGTTTTCTATAAAAATTGGATACGTTTTTAATTTTATATGAACTTTTAAATTGTGCACTATGGTTTCTTCTACGATATTTTGCAAATTTCTCATTTTATGACTGAAACGATTTTCCATTTAAAAAATAAAATCCTATTTTATTACAACTACTAATTTTTTAATTTTATATGAATGAATTTAAAATTTAAAAATATTTTCAAATTTGATGTAATAAAATGTAAAGCGACATACAAAAAAGTAAATCGTGTGAAAATATTATTTAATTTAAAATAGAAAATGAATAAATTTATTCTAGCAGAAGATATTAAATTTCATATCCTACTGCATGCTTAGTATCGAAATATATACAGCCGAAAATTTGATTACTTCCGCATCAGATTTCGTAGAAACAGCGAAATTTGATAAGTTTTGATGATTTTATTTTCATAAAATAAATATTATCTCGATATGATACAGATTCTTTCTACTGTCTAAATATATTTATCAACCTCAAACTTCGTAAAATGAGGATATGTATCTTGGTCACATGTGTCTGAAATGTCACGAGGGTATGTATAATATATATATTGATAAACTTATGCTTTCTAGTTAGTCTGCAATCCACCTACAGAGAAAATAAGTTTATTTTGAATTTTAAAATAGATTTTGTCGTATTTTTTAACCTTTAAACGGTCAATTTTAGAAACAATTACATATTTTTATTGCTTTCTAAAGTTTTAGTTTAACGATATCTTCCATTAAACTACATAAGAAAAAAGTATACAAAATTTTCTGAATTAGATTTTTAAGATTCCATTTTTCATGAATGGGAGAATACTGTTAAAAATATCCTTGTAAAATTACGAGCAGAGGCCGGCAGCAGAGATTCCTGTCATACCCCGTTAAAAAAAAAAAAAAAAAAATATCCATGCCCATCATTTTGTGTAGCCCGTAATTTTACGGGGAAAAGTAATACAGCATTATAATGCACTTTAAAACTCAATAACACTTTACTTACTGTTCCGTAGCAGGTAGCACGTTAGATAATCATCACAGAATCGCTTTTTTGGCGGGTTAAAAAATATGTTACGGTCGCGGTTAAGTGACATTATTTTTCGAAACACGACTAAAATGAAGCACTACACCCTAGCGGAGGAAAATGTATAGGGTCGTACCGTATTTTTGCTAACAGATGGGCTAGAACTGTAAGAATATGTGGATTGCCCTTAATTTTCTAAGTATCTAAGGGCCGCTTATTTAGTGGATCAGGCCGTTTTTCATCAAATAAGGTTGTTGCTTGTGAAAATTGAAGGGCAAATGCTCCTAAATTTACAGTTTTTTTCTGAGAGTGAATGAAAATTTAAATATTTACATCATATATTCTTTTGTTAATTATAATTTTTTTAAGTACGTCTTAAAAAATTTCGATTGGTTATCCGTTTTATATGATTTTTTTTAAATTATGCACTGTGGCCGTTTTAATGATTGCTTGTACATAACTCCTTTGAAATGTAATTTTTACTTCAAAATATCAATCCATATTTCTGTTGTAATTTTTAATTTTTAATTTTTCAAGTAAATATGAAATTAATTTTATTTTTAAATGATTTTTCTTATTTCGACGTTTTATTTAGGATCATTGGATAGTAAAATGTTAGAAAACATTCGAAAAAAAGAAATGCGAAAATCCTTGAATTAAAAATATAAAATGAATAAATTTAATCTCTCGAGAGAAATTAAATTTCACATCCTCTTGTATATACTTAGCATCTATATAAAAATGCTTTCTAAATATTAAATTGAATTTGAATAAGAAAATGAATAAATTTAGTCTAGCAGAAGAAATTAGATTTTATATCCTTCTTTATGTTTAGCATTTATGAATACAGACGCAAATTTGATCATTCCCGCATCAAACGTTTTAGAAAAAGCGAAATTTGGGGATTTAATTTTCATAAAATAAATATTGTCTCGAGATGGTATACAATCTTTCTATTCTCTAAATATACTTAACACCCTCAAAATTCATAAAATGAGGATAAATGTCCTAGTTACCCACGAGCGTCTGAAATGTCACGAGGTCATATTAATTTTTAATTATGAACTAATGCTTTCTTGTCAGATTGCAATCCATCTACAGCGAAATTAAATATATTTTTCCTTAAAAATAGATGTTGTATTTTTGAAATTTCTATAGGCCGATTTCAGAAACAGATTTATTTATATTTTTTTATTCATATTTTTTACTCCAATGCTTTCGTTTCAATATATCTTCCCTTAACAAATAGGGTTAAAAAATTACACTTGATTTTTATGAATTATTTTCATAACTAGGAACAGAAAGTGTAACGAATTAATAAATATCTTATGTTCTTTTAACACAGAAAATAGGTTTAAGTGCATATAACGTTTCTATAAGTGTTGATATTTTTTTAATGAATGTTTTAGTTAATCAGTTTTCAATTTTATATATAATTTTTAAGCTTTGCACTAGACCCGTTTCCATGATTTTACACGTTTACGCACAATTTCTCCTTTTGTGACTGAAAAGTAATTTCTATTTTGAAAAAATAAAATCCATATTTCTGTCAATACTGCTGATTTTTCAATTCAATTAGAATGCAATTTAAATAATTTTCCAATTCGATGTTTCTAGTTCATAGAAGTGAGAGACATACGAAAAAGTACTAGATTAATTAATCATATGAGTTGTAATTTTTCCAACTAGATGAAAAATATCCAGACCAAGATTTGAACCTGGGATCGCTTGGGTGAAGCTGTCAATGCTCTACCAACTGAGCCATCTTGGTCGAATCTGGAGTACCTAATTCACCAAGTTAACCTTATTGATCATAGCATATGGTCTGATATCTGAATCAGCTCAACAGAATAAATCGCAGGTAATGGAACTCCAGTAAACGCTGGATACGTGATTACACTAGATTAATTTTAACACAATTATTCAAATTGATAAAGAAATCATATGAGTTGTAATTTTTCCAACTGGATGAAAAATGTCCAGGCCAGCGTTTTGTGGCGTTCCACTACCTGCGAATTCTTCTGTTCAGCTGATTCAGATATCAGACCAGATGCTAAGATCAATAAGGTTAACTGGATGAATTAGGTCCTCCAGATTCGACCGGGATGGCTCAGTTGGTAGAGCATTGGGAGCTTTAGTCAAGAGATCCCAGTTTCGAATCCTGGCCCGGACATTTCCCATCCAGTTGGAAAAATTACAACTCATACGAAAAAGTACTTTGTGAAAATCCTATTAAATTTAAAGTAGAAAATGTATAAGTTTATTCTTTCAAGATAAATTAAATTTCATATCCGCCTGTCTACTTAGGATCTATATATATATAGAAGCAAATTAGATCACTTCCGCATCAACATTTGCATGATGAGCGAAATTCGCTAAGTTTTGGTGATTTTATTTTCATAAAATATATATTATTTCGATATGACATAAATTCTTTCCACTGTCCGAATATATTTATCAACCCTAAACTTCGTAAAAGGAGGATATTTATCTTAGCCACATGTGTCTAAAATGTCAAGAGGGTATAGAAATCTTTTTGATAAACTTACGCTTTCTGGTCAGTCTGCAGTCCACATAGAGTAAAATTAAATTATTTGTTTTTTGTTTTAAAATGGATTTTGATGAATTTTTTAACCTTTTACAGTCCAATTTTAGAAACAGTTGCATTTTTTCTTTACTTTCTAAAGTTTTAGTTTAAATATATCTTTCATTAAACGATATAGGGTAAAAAGTGCTATTAAATTTCATGAATTAATTTTTTTAATTTCTTTTTTGATGAATGGGGGCATATAAAGTTAAGTTTTTACAGCAAGTGCATTTCTTATCAGTACAATTCATCTTATATTCTTTTCCTGATGATAATTATTTTAAGTAAGTCTTGGAAAAATTGGATCGGTTATGAGTTTTAAATGAATTTTTAGATTATGCTCCACGGCCGGTTTTATGATACATTTCTCATTTGAAACGTAATTTTTATTTTAAAATATCAATCCATGTTCCTGTTGTATTTTTGACTTTTTCAAGTCAATATGAAATAAAATTTATTTTTTATTCGATGTTTCTAAATGGTAACATTGGATATTAAAAAGTTTAGGAAACATCCGAAAAAAAGAAATGTGAAAATCCTTGAATTTAAAATACAAAATGAATAAATTTATTCTCTCAGGATAAATTAAATTTCATGTCCTCTTGTATACTTGTCATATATATATAAAAATACCTTGTAAATATAAAATTGAGTTTAAATAAGAAAATGAATAAATTTATTCTAGCAGAAGAAATTAGATTTTATATCCTTCTTTATGGTTAGCGTTTATGTACATAGGCTCAAATTTGATCATTCCCGCATCAGACATTTTAGAAAGAGCAAAATTTGGGGATTTCATTTTCATGAAATAAATATTATCTCGAGACGATATACGATCTTTCTATTCTCCGAATATATTTATCATCCTCAAAGTTCATAAAATGAGAATAAGTATACTAGTTAGCCACATGCGTCTTAAATGTCACGAAGTCATATTAATTTTTAATTATAAATTAATGCTTTCTTGTCAGTGTGCAACCCATCTACAGTGAAATGTATTTTAGATTTTGTTTAAAAATGAATTTTGCTGTGGTTTTGAATTTTTTATAACCCGATTTCAAAACCAGGTATATTTTTATAACATTTTCATATTTTGCATTTCAATGATTTTCATTTCAATATATTTTTCCATTAAAAGAGAAACATAATTATACATGACTTTTATGATTAATTTTCATAACTGGGAACATGAAAGTTTAAAGAATTGCGGAAGTTCATTAGGTAAGAACTTATCTTGTTCATAATTTATAGCTCATCCTATTTTAATCAAGAAAATAATTTTAAGTGCGTCTAAATCTTTTATAAGCATTGATAAGTTTGTAATTTTGATGAATTTTGAAGTTAATCCTTTTCCAATGTTATATACAAAAGAGGGGCAAAATAATACGAACGCCTGTAAAAAATATGCCATATTGCATACTTGCAGTACAGGAGCGCAACTCGGAATAGAAGTTTGCCAC
The DNA here is from genome assembly GCA_963931845.1 of Maratus michaelseni. Classification (NCBI taxonomy): domain Eukaryota; kingdom Metazoa; phylum Arthropoda; class Arachnida; order Araneae; family Salticidae; genus Maratus; species Maratus michaelseni. The sequence continues at coordinate 213,346,358 of OZ007599.1, read as the reverse complement.
CCTGTGGTCGTGAAAGGGAGGGTATCAGTCTCTCAACAACTGTCATGATGTGTTCCATGTTCCATGCATGTGTAGTGTTCTCTGAGAGACACAGCACCGTCAGACCTGAATTACTTCCAATGAGGCATGATTGTTGGCGCGCTTTAGCTGGAGTCTCACGGCCGTAAACAGCAAAAGTTTTCAGGGTGTCCAACAATTAAGCTATCAACAATATGATAGCTTACGTGAAAAACGATAAGATTGTGTATTCAAAGTAGAACACTGGGGGAAAGGCAATGATGACAGAAAAGAATAGACAGGTGTTGAACGCATAGTGACCAGAAAACACAGGCAATCGCTTTCCCAGATGACATCCGAAATTAAAAGTCATCTCTAATTAAATGGTCCTCTTTCAACCAAAACTGTCAATTTATTGTGTTTTTGGACCGCCATGTACATTAACCCCTGTCTACCCTTTTCTGTCATCATTGTCTTTCGCCAACTGTTCTACTTTGTCCTATATACTCCTACTATACAGTCTTGCCGTTTATCCCGTATGCTGTCATAATTGTTGACAACTTAAATTTTGGACACCCTGACATTTTTGCAGTTTACGGCAGTGAGACTCCATCTGAAGCGCGCCAACAATCATGCCTCTTTGGAAGTCATTCAGATATGACGTTGCAGTGTCTCTCAGAGAACACTACGCATATATAGAGCATGGAACACTTCATGACAGTTGTTCAGAGACTGAAACCTTCCTTTTCACGACCACAAGATGGCAGATTTTTATTCCAAGTGGCGCTCCTGTACTGCAAGTGTGAAAAGTGACATAATTTTTTACATGTGTTCGTTTTATTTTGTATCCCATCTATACATTTTGAAGCCGTGTACTATACCCGTTTCCGTGATTTTCTTCTTACACGCACACATTTCTTCTTTTATTACTGAAAAGTAATTTCTATTATGAAAAACATTATTTCTATTTCTGTTCTATCTGCTAAATTTTTAAGCCAATAAAAATAAAATTTAATTTTAAAATGATTTGCTAATTCGATGTTCCTAGCTAAGAGTAGTGACAGACATCTGAAAATGTACCTTTTGAAAATCCTATTGAATTTAATGTAGAAAATAAATAAGTTTATTATTTCAGGAGAAATTATATTTAACATCCTCCTAAGTTTTTAGCATCTCTCTCTATATAAATATATATAGTCTCAAATTTGGTCATTGCCACATCAAACTTTCTAAGTTTTAGTGGTTTAATTTTCAGAAAATAAATATTATTTCGGGATTATGTAAAACCTTTCTTCTATCTGAATAAATTACACCCCTCAATCTTCACAAAATTAGGATATACATCCTAGTTAATCATATGCGCCAGAAAAATCACGAGGGTATATGACTATTAGTGATAGACTAGTGTAGCTTTAAAAATGGTGTATGACTTACCTACATTGAAATTAATTTTAGTTTTAGTTTAAAAATTGATTGTTATGAAAATTTTGGGAAACTGCATAACATAAAACTAAATATATATATGTATATTATATGTTGTTCAATTTAATGCTATATATATATGTGTGTGTGTGTGTGTGTAACAAAATGTAACAGGTATTCATAAGATGAAGCATGCTTCTTTATTAATCCAGGTCGATAATACAAAAGTAGTTGTGTGAATTTGGAGGAGGTCCTGGGAGCCGTAAATATGAATTTCGAGACCTACGTGGTCTTAAGGTTTGTAGACAAGTTCAAAACTACAAATTTTGACATTTTTCGCGCCAGTTTTTGCGTTTTGTTAACAATTTGCAGTATTTGCAGCAGGGGCCAAAGGTGTCAATTTAGGAGGACATTAACATTTAATTTCTTAATTACCGTTTATTGATATCTGGGCTTGAAAAAAAAGAAGACTTGGACGAGACCTGCATGCCACTAACCGCAGATAAAGCAAAGTTGCGTTAAGCTGAGCAATTTCTATCTTACAATTACTTGAATTTAAGGATTGAACGTAATATATGTCGGGATAGGAAAATAACTTGAAAGGGGAAGATTCAGGAATTAGGCATTAAAAGATAAAAATTCTTGAATTCGAAATTAATTTAAATTTGAGATTTAAAATGTGGTTTTAATATTTTAATACCTTTCATATATATATAGGCCAAAAACGACGGAAGAGGCTTCTTTTAGTAGTTGTTTGATAAAAATATAATATTTTCTATTTGAAAAGAAAGAAACGTAGAATTATCCAAAGCAATTTATTAATCAATTATTCTTGAGTAACACATTATAGTGTAGTATGGTACCGGAAATTAAACAAAATGTAGTGTAAACAAATTACGGAAACAATTGATAAAAAATACTTTTACGAAACTTCAGTGCAACGTCACAGTTTTAGCTTTTCCTTTAATTTCGGCAAACATAATGAGAATAACCTCAAAACCACTAGCTTAGCAAAATTGGCATAAGGCCGTTTCCAAAATTTATGGGCTGAAAAGGGGCCCTTGAATTCAAGAAACATTTCGGTAAACCTCGGTAATCTATTGTCTTTTGGTGATTTTCTTGATACTTTTTCAAATCTTTTCTGAAGATGAGCGGAAAGAATACCGGGAACTTTATTTTCGGCAATGCTACGTTGGATTTTCGGAAATGTTTCTTCTACATTCTGGCAGTTTTCTATGATTTCTTTTCAGTGTAGGGAATTCTGTTCGTTTTGTATTATTACAATTATAATTTTCTTTGTGGCAGTCGAGTACGTTAAATCAGAAAAGTGAAAAATAAAACACCATTAATCTGACTTTAAAATACGAACTTGTTTGTATCTCTATGTTAGTTATAACTACTTTTTTTATTTTCATGTAAAGTTCAAATGCATATTTCTGTTAAATGTATATATTTTTTGCATAATTTGTTCACTTGAAAAATGATAATCAAAATATTATGATCGCAGTTTTATATAACTGTTTTTAAAATTTGTCTATATATTACTTCCTAATGGGTATAGGAAAATAATTGTCATTGTGTGAATATTTTTTAATTATTTTCAATTAGAATATTCCTATACAGAAATGTGCCGAAGACTGTACATTATTTCTGTAATCAGCTTAAACATTTTATTGATTAATACGGCCTTAAAATTCCTGCAGAAAAACTAGGATAAATTAATTTAGTAGTAAAGAAATAATTCGATTTTCATGCATAATTTTGAAGATTAATCGTTTTAATAAAGTTTTTTTATTTTTTTTTTTGTATAGAAATAAGAAAATTTTATTTACTTTTAATCCACTCACGTCGATTATAATGAAATCGAAATATGTAGCTGCGGTATTCCTTTTAGTCTGTTATTTTAAAAGAGTAATAGCCCATTAATTTTCGAGCGTCAGTAGTACACTTTTGGAACCCTAAAAAGACACACAATTGAAAAACATGTCATTATAAAAATTATTATACGCAAGTGTATTGCAACTATATGTATTTCAGCAACACGTTAAAAATATATTTTTAATTTTCTACGATCTAATAAAAGTTTGAGTGATTTAATTAATTTATTTTTTAAATATGACTGTAATAAATTGCTGCAGATATATTTTTTAAAAGACCTCCTATACCCTATGCAATTTCAATTGACTTCTGAAAGACATCCGTCCTCCGCATTTCATCCCTTCGTTGTCATGGCACTAGAAGACGGAGCCCCTGGTACCATTTTTTGCACTGCTATAATCAAACAAAAAACGAAAATTTCTACTGATCTTAAGTAGGATGAAAAAAGAGCGGCCAGTCAGCCAAATACAGTGTTACCATAGTTACTGACCTCAAGTAATGGCCGAGACGCTGACCTTGATAAGTCAATTGAAATTATATATAGTATAGTTAGGTTGTCGAAATTACCTGGTAAGTGAGTTATTCTTCTACGTTCTTACCGGTGCATTCTTCCCCTCACCCCCTCTGTCTCTTACTCGCTCACCTGCTATTACCAACTGATGTATACACACACATCCGATGCCTGAAGATTCGATTCCAGAACGATTGAAGTGTGCTTTTCGTGGTTGTCCCTTCACATATGTGCCATTTTTTACGCTTTTTTCTTACCACGAAAATCTAATAGCAAATTTTGCCTTATTTAATCGCCAAAATCTGCAATAAAATAACTCAAAATTGTCTATTAAATTTTAGTGTTAACAAAAAAGAGTAAAATTTGGTATATATACCTTTATATATATATATATATATATATATATATATATATATATATATATATATATATCTCACACACACACACTAACTGCTAATCAAAAGGTTTTGATTCACCCGTGTTGTTGTTTGTATAAATATTATTGCAGTTCTGTGTAAAATGTGAATTTACTCATTAAATTCCCTGCTACAGAGACTTATAGCGACATTTTACAGTCCTGGAAAGAAAAAGAAAAGTAATCACCCCTAGTAATTCTGCAGAAAATAATCCTATGAAAAGATATAGGTACTAATCAACCGGGAATAATGCCTATTATTTAATGCTATATATAAATTAGACTTCGGGGAACGTCTACCTATACAAATTGCACAACTTTCATTTTTCAAATAAACACACACTTTGGACATTTTAGTGCATTTTTAGGGTTCCGTACTTAAAAAGTAAAAACGGAATCATTATAAGATCACTCCTATGTCTATCTGTCCATCTGTCAGAGCCCTTTTTCTCGTAAAGTATTAGACGTGGAAAGTTCAAACTTGGGAAAGTTATAAAGCCTTTTTACCCGCATATTTTCAAATTATTAGCCATTCACAAAAATGTTTATGAAAAATTTTAGGTGGCTAATCATGTTACTTGAAAAAAAAAAGTTTCTTTTTATATATTTTGTGGGGTATCGTGTGGAAGATCTCGTAATACAGAACTCAAAAATATATTTGTTTTCATTTTAGGTATTAAATTTATTATTATTAATTTTAGGTATTTCAGAGATATCGTCAAAAATGCACTGCAAAAATATGTCCCCTCCCCTTCTATTTCCGAATCTACTGAAACTAAAATTATAAAAAAAAATTAAGGGGTAACTCTAGGTACCATAGTTTTTGAGGAAAACGCATTTTTACGTTACACCACAAACTTTAGTTTTCGGACGGTAAGCGGGGGAGTTGACGGATACTCGAGGTATATATCGACGCAGAATCATCCAAGGATATTTGATAATGATTTTGTAAAAAAATGTCACCAATTAGCAAATATATTAATTAAGTCGCTTGAAAAAAAAATTATATATCATGTATAGAGTATCGTTCGAAAGATCTTGTAACATGGAATTCAAAAATATATTTGTTTTAATTTTAGGTATTATATTTTCAGAAATATCGTCGAATGTACTGGAAAAATACCGCCCCCCCCCCCGTTATATTTCCGAATATAGTGAAACTAAAATTATGAAAAAAAATAGGGGTAGTAAGAGTTTATTAATTAATAAATAGTAATTAATAAATTCAATGTACGGAACCCTTTGTACACGAGTTATACTCGCACTTGATCGATTTTATTATTAAATGTTCACAGCATTACAAGTATTCTCAACTCGACGATGCTAATGTTAAATCCACATCAAAAACGTTCATTCTTATCATAACCAGATATTTATCTGATTGAAGTGTTTCTTTTTTATTGAGATTCAAGTAAAATGAATTGACATAAAGATAATCTGAAATATTTTATGCTTCAAAAACATATTTTTAAATATGCAATGTTTAATAAATCCATATTTTAAAAAAAATATGAATTATGGCCAACATTAATTTCTACATAAAAAAAACCACTTCCTTGAAAACACAACTATGTACTTTTACCGCTGGATACGTCCACTAGCATTTTCCAGTAGTCAAAAGAGTAACAAAAATTTTATTTATTATCTAGACAACTAAAATGCTTCTTGATACAAATTAAATATGTTTGTTGAAGAACAAATGTGTTTTTTAAATGGCTATATCTTTTTTCTCCTAAATATATTTCGTAACATATGAATTAAAAGTATTTATGAAAATTTATTCGGATAATCAAAAGAGTATAAAAATGGACGTACCCAGCTCATTCCTATCGTTAATTTTCGGTCATAAAATTTTTGTATTATTTGATGGTCAAAGGGGACCGTCTCGCGTTATTGTTTTCTTTTACAGAAAAGAAAATCTTAGGAAATTACCGGAAAAATGCAATAAATTATTTTTTATGTGTCGTTAGCTTATTTTATATTTTGAATTTGAGTATTTTTTTACGTTACTAACTGAATATTGCCGGTACATTTCCCTGTAAGTTCTTCTTATTTTTTTTTAAATTTATGGATAAACTCATAAAACATTTTTTTTTATAACTCTATGAATATACAGGGTGTCAGAAAGTCTGGAAACGGTCGAATAACTTGAGAAATATACATCGGATTGAAAAACAGAAAATATGTGTTCAATATTTTTGAAAAATCTATTAAAGAATATCAAAGTTACCCCCCCCCCAACTCTGTCCCCTTGGGGTAAAAGGGGGGCAACATTGAAATCCTAAATTATAACCCCTTTTTTATTGCAGATTAAAAATCTGCGGAAAAAAATACGTAACTTTTGTCTTTAACATTTTTTTTCGGAAAATCGTAGATGACACAGTAATCGAGTAAAATGCAGTGAGAATCGTTTCCATTGAAAATTCTGGAAACGGTCGAATAACTCGGGAAATATACATCGGATTGAAAAGCAAAAAAATACGTATTCAACATTTAAAAAAAAATCTATTTAGCGATATCAAAGTTGCCCTTTTTCTAAAATAATGAACACGTATTTTTCCGTTTCTCAATCCGATGTGTATATATCTCGAGTTATTCGACCATTTCCAGACTTTTCAATGGAAACGATTCTCAGTGCATTTTACTCGATTACAGCGGCATCTACGATTCTCCGAAGAAAATGTTAAATACAGAAGTTACGTATTTTTTCGGTAGAATCCGAATCTGCAATAAAAAAAAATTAAGATTTCAATGCCTCCCCCCTTTCCCCCCAGGGACAGAGTTGGGGGCAACTTTGATATCCGTAAATAGATTAAAAAAAAATATTGAACACAGAAGTTACCTTTTTTTCCGTAAAATCCGAATCTGCAATAAAAAAATTTAAAAATTCAAAGTCCACCCCCTTTCCCCCCAGGGCAGAGTTGAGGGCAACTTTGATATTAGTAAATAGATTTTTTTTTTAAATATTGAACACATATTTTCCGTTTTTCACTCCGATGTATATTTCTCGAGTTATTCGACCGTTTCCAGAGTTTTCGGACACCTTGTATAAAAAAAAATGCATAGTCTATGTAGTTTTCCGGGCTGCTTTGATCCAAAGAATATAAACAAAGTATCAAAAATGGGTGTTATCTTTTAAAAATGAAATCTGGTGTAATTTTCAATAAGTGGACGTCCTCCGGGGCATACTTCATGTACAACATAATATATGATAAACATAATTTCCTGTCTATTGGAACCCATATCTCTTTTATGCGATTATTTTAAAGATAATTAGCAGGTGCTGATTACTTTTAATTTTCCAGGGCTGTTCACACTAATATAAATATACAAGTTTAAAGAAAATTTTTAAACAAGTTTAATTTTTAAGTATGCGATTGAAACGTAAACTTTCTACTTAATTATGATATTAAATGCTTCAGTGATTTAAAATAATATCGTGTAAATATGTAACAGAATTTACCTTTAAAATATTTGATTTAGTAATAATGAGCGTTTGTTTGTTATTTTAAGAAAATACTTTTTTAAAATGTATAATTTCCTTCTTTTGTTTAAAGATTAACACTGCAATAAACGTTAGATGTCAAAATATACATATAAAAAGATGCTTACATGGCATCACATTTTAAATTTAGTTCTTAAAATATCGCAAGGAAAATTTGACGCGCAACTTTTTCTTTATTCCCTTACTAAGTGCGCTGTTTTTGAGTGCTAAGAAGTCAGCAGTTGCCTGTCATTTAGAAGAATTTCGGATTATGACTGACAACGGAACGTACAATTTTCAAGAATCTTAAGTAAAATCGTAGCATTTGAACTTCTATAAATCAAAATTTCTAAATTCGTTCATACAAGTATTGTTTGAAGATTTTTATGAAATTTATTTCCGTAGTCTTATTTAGAATGAAAAGTAATAAAAAACTTGAATAAAAAGATTTTGAATTTTTTTAAAGAATATTTACCCGAGTAATAATGATTTTTCTTTTAAAGAAAACAACTTTTCATCTTCTCTTTTTTAAGGATTCCGAACATTATTAGCTTTCATGGTAGATTAGTTTCAAGATATACACTGCGATGCAAAAATATACATACCCCTTAGAGTTTGACAATTCTGAAAAAATATGTTAATTTTTGTAAAGAGAGAAAGACATTAGATGAAAGTAAGTGGTAACTGAAACAATACAAAAGGAAAAAATGCATATTTAATTAATAGCGTAGGAAAGAATACAGAAATTGTGGTTTCTTGCCAGTGAAGAAGTATACATACCCAGAATAAAAAAAGACATTAATGTTTGTGTTTGAATTACAAAAGGAAACTAATAATTACAAGGACGTCTTTGACGTCCGATGATGTCCTAAATCCGGGATGACATGCTTTCAATAAAATTTATCAACGTAGGTTTTCAATTTTATCCCAAGCTTTTAAATTGATTCATGGAGCTCGTCTTTGCTTCCATATTTTGTGTTGCAGGCATAGATTTTGCGAATTGAAATTTCCCACAGGTTCTCCATAGGATTGCAACCTGTGGAACAAGGCCGTCAATTCAAAATATAAACTTTTTGTTGCTTCAACCAATCACATGTACTGCGACTGCTATGTACTTAGGCATTGTCGTGCTGAAAAGTGAACTCTACTTTCCTTAATGGCCAGCGATACTGGATAAGGTGGTCTTGCGATATCTGTTGGTACTCAATACTATCAATTTTTTATGTTGTAGAGGCTATCTGAAACTTACCACAAGCAGGTAATGCTCCCCATACAATTAAGATACCTCCTGTAAAGTTTATTTTAGAAAAGTACCTGTGTTCATTTCTTATATCTCGCTAGTAATATGCGAAACCACCAGGTCCGTCGACATTGAATTTATTTTCGTCACTAAAAATAATTTGAAAAATAAAAGATTCATTTGTAATGTTTTTTTTTTTAATTATTAGTTTCCTTTTGTAGCCACAAAAACAAACGTTAATGTCTTTTGTATACTGGGTTAAATAAAAGATTCATTTGTAACGTTTGTTTTTTTGTAATTATTAGTTTCCATTAGTAACCACAAAAACAAACGTTAATGTCTTTTTTTATGCTGGGTATGTATACTTTGCATCAGCAAGAAACCGCATTTTCTGTATTTTATCCTATGCTATTAATTAAATATGCATTTTTCCCCTTTTGTATTATTTCAATTACCACTTACATTCATCTAATGTATTTCTCTTGTCACAAAAGTCAACATATTTTTCAGAATTGTCAAATTCTAAGGGATAAGTATATTTTTTGCATTGCAGTGTATATAAAAAAAATCTTACACTTTTTAAAAAATGTACTTCCAAAATTAATACAAGAAACCTTTGATCTGAAGCTCTTTCATTTTTTGTTACTAAATACACTATTTTGAGGTCGTAAGAAGTTAGCAGCTCTGTCATTTTGAAGAATTATAAAAATGTAACTGAAAACGAATGTTCAAATTTGGCGCAGCATAACTAAAAGTACGGCATCCGAATTTTTTGAGGTCAGAACTGTTGAATTGAATTGATGCAAATATTATTTGAAAACAATTATAAAATTTCTATGCACAGTCTTATTTATATATGAAAAAAGCTACGCTTCGATTAAATTTATTTGAAATTCTCACTGATATAAAAAGTCAAACTAGAAAAAAATGTTCAAAAATTGTTAATAATATTTACCTGATTAATAATGATCTTTTCTGCTGTTATTCAAAGAAAATACTTTTCCTCCTTCTCTTGTTTTCAAATTCCGAAATTCATTAACGTTAACTGAATATTAGGTGCCAAAAAATAAAGAAACTCCTTTAACTTTCTTAAAGAAATTTAATTTTAAAAATATTGAAGAAAAACCTGATATAAAGCTTATTTATTTTTTTATTATGAAGTTCTCTGGTTAGATGTTAGCAATTTTCCGTTATTTAGTACGATTTTGAAATTTTAACTGAATTTTTTAAATGAAAGTAGGTATATTCAAGTAGAAAGTAGGTATATTAAAGTGGAATATTCAAATTTTACTCATCTCCAACTACAATAAAGAAGGAAGTTTGTGTGTGTGTCCGTCTGTGTGTTTATCGCTGTGTTCTGAAGAGACGATTGCACGCAGAGCTACAAAATTTGGTGGGAAGGTACCTCTATGCATGTAATTTTGCACCTCGAAGCCAGATTTTGCAATTTTTCAATAGATTTTGTTTTATTTATTTTTTAACGTGATTTTTAGTGTTTTTTCACGTTTCGCTGCGATTTTTCCACATTAGTAACGGGAATCCGGTTCCAATCTCTTAGCCCAATATAATAAATTTTATCCTCTTTTCAATAAAGTTTATGCGAAATTCGTACAGCGATTTTTGATTTTTTGGCGAATTTTTTTCTTCGACACTAAGTAATTTTGCCCAGAATGCCTGATAGGTTGGTGGTTGCTTCCATTTCATCCTCAGATACGCTCAGAATCATTTTTTTTTTTTTTAGCTTGGAGAAAGTTGCTAATTCTTTGCAGATAAAAAATCATAATTTTAAAAGGGAAGGGCGGATTATTTATTATCTCGATTTTTTTATTAGATTTTTTCTTTTACTGTAATTTTTTATGCGTTTTTTAACATTTTTTTCATGTTTTGCAGCATTTTTGTTTCAAATAACGTCACAAATCGCCCACTACAAATCAAACACAATTGGAGGGCAGTTGTGATCGGTAGCTGATAGGATTGTAGGCACAGCTGGTAGTCAACTGGGCAGTTGTGATTGGCAGATGAAAAGGCCGTCAGCTGATTGCAATTCGAACAGCGAGTTCTGAATTTTTGCGATTTGTTTTATGCGTTTTCTCATGTATACGTCATTTATGTATTTGATTTTAGAAATTAACAACGGCAACTTACTGTTTTTGTATGTAAAAAAAACTCATTTTGTTTCTGTTTAGAAAGTTAATGATAATTCCTAATTTTGTAACGTCGTTGGTTAAATTCTGTGAGGTGGGGGAGGTGAGTGTTCGGTTGTAGTTTAAATATCGCGTTCATCGAAACTCCCTCCTCCCCCCCCCCTGCCTCCAAAATCAGAACTATTTAATTATTAGTCCGATTCAAACGAAACTTTTTCTCTAAACTTTGGTATCATTTTTTTCAGTCCTTAGTTACCACAATTTCTGAATATTAATCACCAGGAAGGGGTATTTTCTCGGGTTCTATGGGCCCAATTTCAATGAGAATTAGTTCATTCAACTTAACACGAACTAATTAAAGTATAGATAACTAATTAATATACATATTTAGCGCCACCTGGTGGTAGAAAAAGGAACTAAAATATTTTGCAGCGCGTGTGCAGAACGCCTGCTATACGGTGTCATAGGCAGCAGGGACACGTGCCGGAGTTTCGAACGGAAAGAGTTTTATTTAGAACTGAATGCACCCCTAGTGGCAAGAAGTGAAACTAAACAATTTTGCATTTAAAATTTGTCCGGTTCAAACAAAGGGCACGATTTCAACGACAATTTATTCATTCAACTTAACAAGAACTAATTAAGAAAACTAAGTAATTAAATATGTCATAACTAATTAATACATAGATTTGGCGCTCCCTGGCGGTGGAAAGCGGAACTAAAAGATTTTCTGCGCGAGCACAGAACGCCTTCTATACGTTGTCATAAGCAGCGGGGACACGTGCGGAAGTTTCGTTCGAAAAGAAGTTTGTTTAGATCAGAGTGCACCCCCTGGCGGTGGACAATGTAATTAAAAGATTTTGCATTTAATCTTGGTCCGATTCAAACATAATCTTTTCTGACATTCTTCCAAGGTCTCCCAGGTACGAAATAAACTTCGGTATCATTTTTTCAGCCCTTGGTTACCACCATTTATGAATATTAATATCCAGGGAGTAATTTATTTTCTCGGGTTCTGTGGATCCGTTTTAAACGGGAATCGGTTCATTCAACTTAACATGAACTAATTAAGATATAGCTAATTATTTAAGACATAGATTTAGTACTCCCTGGTGGTGGAAAGTGGAACTAACAGATGATTCGCGCGTGCACGACACGTCTTCTACACGGTGCCGTAAGCAGCAGGAATGAGTGCCGGAGTTTTGTTCAGAAATAGGTTTATTTAGAACAGAATGCTCCACTTGGTGCTAGAAACTGGAAGTAAAAGATTTTGCAGCGCGTGCCTAGCACGTCTGCAATACACGGTATCGTAGGCATCGGGGACACGCGTGGGATAATTTGTTTAGAACAAAATGCATCCCCTGGCTGTGGAATTAAAAGATTTTCCTGTGCGTGCGCCAAAAATAACTATTTTTATTGCAACCGCAAAAAAAAAGTTACCGATTTGATAATCCCAGAAAACGAAAAGGTTTCATTTTCACTTATCCTCGAGTATTAAGAAACGTATTGGATTATTTTCATCGAAACTCACAGTTTATGTTTCTGGTTCCAAAAATGTAAATTTTGTAAAAATCCCACGGTATTTTTTTTTTTTTTTTTGTCCAAAAACTGACCCGTTTTGAATCAAATGATCCATACATTTGAGGACGTGGTATTAAATTTACTTCCGCTTCGGATAAACCTCTCTATTTAATTTCCGAAAGACAAAGAGTTTTTCCAGAGGAAGGGTTTCGTGCAACAATTTCACGTTTCGTATTATTTTTTGACGGGACCGGGCAACGCCGGTCGGATCTGCTAGTCTTAAATAAAAGTATGAATTTCTATTCGTCATGATTGCTGAATTCAATTTCTACAAATAATATTTGAGAACTTTTATAAAATTTCTAAGCATACTCTTATTTATAAAAGAAAAAAGATACTCTTCGATTAAAAGATTTTTCAAATATTTATCTATAAAAAATAGGAAATTTTGAATAAAAACGTGTTAATAATGGTTATACGATTAATAATGATTTTTACATTAAAAAAATTACATTTTCTCCTTCACTTGTTTTCAGATTTCGAACTTCATTAGCTCTAAGGAAAAATTATGTGTCAAAATAGAAAGAAATGGTCTTACATTATTTTTTTTTAATTATTGCAAGAAAAGTCTGATATGAAGCTCTTTCATTTTTTCTTTCCAAGCGCTGTGTTTTGGAATGGTAAGAAGTTTGCCGCTCTCTGTCATTTAGAAGATCTGTTAAAATGTAATAACTGAACTCAGAAAATGTAACTGAAAGCGAAGTACACTTCGATTAAAATGCATTTAATTTTTTATTTATAATTAAAAAAAAAAGACAAACTTAAAAAGATATATATTGAATATTCTTTTTAATAATATTTACCTGGTCTATAACAAAGTGTTGTTTGTTATTTAAAGAAACTACTTTTTCAAATTCTCCTTTTGTCAGATCCCAAATTGTATTATCTTTTACTAGAAACAAAAAAAATATATTTAAAATTCTTTAATTTATTTCTATGAATATTGATAAGAAAACCTTGATAAGATATTTCATCGAGTTTCAGCAAAGGAGTTTATTTTTTTTTTTGTTGTTGTTGTTGTTTCTGTTTTTCTATGTATGTGCACTCAAAACTTTAGAGTAGTTGTTCTAATGGTCTGATGTATACATATATATATAATTTTGTTGGAAATATATCTTTCTGCGCTTGATCCCATTTCAATATAATTAGGATCAAAATATTATAGGGTAACTCTAGGATAGATGGCCAGGCTAAATATTTCCAAAACTGGATCATAGATCGCAACAAAAACTTTGTTCATAGGAAATTGTTCAACGAGTTCATTCATTGCGACGTGCAGCTGTTTTTTTCGATTATAAAAAATAAGTGAAATTTCAATGTTTATTTAATTTAGTGGTCGAATATGTTTGTTGAGTTAGGTATATGAATGCGGTGGAGGGGTGTTGCAGTACATACGTTACACTTCTTTTTACTATACGGACTTTTAAGAAACTTTACAAATTGCTATATGTTTTTCATGATTAACCATAAGAATTGTGTTATTTTTTTTATATTTTACCTTCACTTTTCCTTTCTGGCCATCTGCCATTTTAATGCCATTTTAATTTTTTATGGCCATTTGCCATTTGCCATTTGAATTTCAATTTTGTTTCCCACTTTTCGTTCTCAATATGTAATTCTTTTTTGTCTAAAATAATATGAGTATATGTATAAGAATTTTAAATATTCATAGATATTTCTTGTATTTGCATTCTAAGAATTTTTATTTCAATCTTTAAAAACTAAGGTCATCTATCCTAGAGTTACCCTATGTTTGTCTGTCTGCTTCCATGTCGTTTTCTTTGTTTGGTTTTACTTTAAAGGCTGTAACTTTCGTAAAAATGTACCACTTGCCACGAATTTTAAGCACATTTTTATATTTTTAAAATAGTCGTCGAATATTGTATAGTTTTTTTTTTTTTACAGAGACACTTCATACATTTTCGTATATCATCGTCTAGTGCTTGTCAAAATAAGCGATATTCGTAACAATAAGATATAAAAGGCATGTAGTTTAGTGTCCTGCATGAAGTCAAGAAACCCAACGGGTGATGTTAGGACGGTTTCGGGTTAGTTGCTGGATCTTGCCGATGGGATTTAGTAATCCATTTGTTTATCAAAAAAGAATCCACAATATATTTTAGCAGGAAAAAGTATATATTTGAATATACATGAGCATGTGTAGGCTCATTTTTCCACATGAAGATAAAATTGCTATTGGAAATATAACTACAGAGAATTATTTTTATATTTGCATTATAATATGGATTAATACTTTTTTATTTCGGGTTTCGGGATGACTTCACACAGAATTTTTGGATTGAAGTCGATTATAATCCAACCCGTTCAGGACTCTAATGGGGGATAACAATGCATTGTTGTCAAAAAAGCACGAATGTACATTGTAAAATATTGCAGCGAACTGTACTGTAATTCAACCACTTTTTTAGATAACGGCTACTTGACCATGTTTAAAAGCGTTCTCATTGGTCAGAATTGAGATAAATTACGGTTATGTAATCATTTTCTACAAAAAAAGTTGAATGACAGGACAGTTTCATAAAATATTTTTACAGTGTATGAAAGAACCCCTTAAAGTCAGTTTTTTTTTAAATCACTTTTGTGTTGCCAAATGCATTGTTCTGTATTGTTACGAATTTAGCAGCTCTTTGTCATTTAGAATAATTGTCAAAATATAACTCAACTTAAAAAATATAACTCAAAGTGGAATTTTCAAATATACCGAAGCTTAAATAAAAATAGGACATCGGCATTTCTTTAGTTTCCAATTGCTTAATTTGATTCGTACAGGTATTATTTATTTTTTAAATACTTTTTTGGCATACTCGTATCTAAAAAACAATAAAAAGTACTCTTCCATTAAAATGTTTTCAGAATTCTTATTTAAAAAGGATAATATGGATTAAAAGCGCGTTTGAAATTCTCTTTAATAATAATAACTGGCTAGTAATGGATTTTTGTTTGTCATATAAAGAAAATACTTTATCTCATAATCTTGCTTTCAGATTCCGAAATCCATCCACTTTTCCTGAAGATTAGGTGTCAAAATATAAAGAAAATATCTATATTTCTATGAAATTCATTTCTAAAAATATTTCAAGGAAACTCTCATATGAAGCTCTTTCATTTTTTTTTACCAAGTGCACTGTTTAGGAATGGTAAGAAGTAAGAATGTATGCTCTCTGTTTTTAGAAGAATTGTGAAAATGTAACTAAAAGGGAATTATTCAGTTCCTCGCATCTTAAACACAATGTGACACCTGAATTTCTGTAATTGCTGAATTTAATTCGATTGTTACAAAAGATACATTAGAATTATAAAATTTCTAGGCATAGTCTTAATTACAAAGGGAAAAAAGGTACTATTCGATAAAAATGTTTTTGAAATACTGTTTAATAATATAAGGTATTTTTAAAGTATTGCTTTGAAATTAAAAAACACACGCATAATTTTCTTACCAATTTTATTTTTATATGAAAGTAATCTATTTTTCGACATAATTTCCGCTAATATTTAGGCATTTATCGTATCGAAGAACCAGTTTTTGAATCCCCTCTTCATAGAAGTCTGCCGCAGTTCCCTCACAATTTCATATAATAACTGTGCAATACTGCGTGAAACCCGAGGAAATTCATCAGATAATGACGAAATTATAAAGGGTTTGTCCTGTTTCAATCGTTCGTTAACTTTATGTAATCTTCAGTAATGACTGAGCCTCGCCCACTTTGTTCCTCATCAAGAACATTCGTGCGGCCATCTTTAAAAATTCTAACCCATATCCGTACCATTCAACCTTTCATAATGTGTTGTCCGTAAACTGCACTAATCTGACGAGGAATACATCCGCTTTCAAGTCTTTAGCACTGAAAAACGAATCACCGATCGTATTTTACAAGCGACGGGATTCTCAATCGGCGGAGCCATTTTAAATACTCAATAACAAACGTTAACACGGTCAAATGTTTTCGTAATGGCGTCTTTGGCTTGCCAACAAATGTAGGTAAACAGCGCGCATACGCGGAATACCGAACACAGAGCCGCCACGCCGAAATTTCAAAACGGTATTTACTTTAAACATACCCTCGTATTACATATTTTTGCTTGTTATTTGAAGCAAATGCGTGCTGACAGGGGCTTCATCTCCGCCTTCGGTTATCATTACTGATGCTTTAAGGATCGGTAGAAAAATGAACAAAATTTCAATTCAGATTTTTATAACAGATGCAAAATGTTAGTTGTCGAATGCTACTTACCGAATATTCTTTTCCCACACATAAAATCTGTAACAGCTAAAAAGTGTATGGCATTGCTCAATCATTTTTTTCGCTTTTACCGTAAGCAAAATTCATTTTATTTATGTATGCAGGATGTTATCGGAACTTAAACTTTCTGCTTGTTAAAAATATCACATGATCGTTTTTTTCCCTTGTATGGAATGCTGATTGAATGAGACATCTAAACTTTTTATTAAAAAGTTCTAGAATCAGGGAATAACAGCTATTTATGGCTGCTGCATAAAATAGCATAATTTCCGCGCCACTTGGAGTTAGTTTTATAGAGTTTAATCGATACAATACATTCTTTGTTTTTATGTAGTTTACTTTGATGTAGTTTTTTTAGATGTAAGTTAATAATTATTAAATTGTATTGAAAATGGTTATCCTGTTAAATTTTGTGTTTTTATTTTTATTTTAAATTGAAATCAGAATTATTTCGATCTTTAGTTAAGTGAATAGAACAAAACGAAGGACAGTTGAAATGTTAATGAATGTTCATTTTAATTTCTACTTTTTCTGAAAATGTTTTTATATAGCTTATTTCTTTTTCTTATTCAAATTTTACAAGTTATATATTTACACGCATGTCATGCCGGTGACGTCAGGTTTATGGCAACCCTTTTTTTTCTCTCGTCTACTGCTGAGTAGGAGAGACGGGGAGAGTTGTTGGCGGGAGGCCAGAGTGACAGGTTGTATGGTGCTATGGGCACGGTATGAAAATAAAATATTGTTGGTAAAAGAACGAATAATAATATTGTAACTGCAGCTACTGATATTCATTATATATTTATGTGTGTCCATGTCTGTGTGATGTTTCATCGTGTTCACTAAACTGGTTTATTGCAAATTAGTTGCATTCATCTGAGCCTATAGAAATATAAAGAACAAAAAATGGGATATTAATAAAATATCGGTTCTAAATTATAAAAAGCTACGAATGTGAAAGAACCAGAAGTAAAGGGTTTTAAAGGTGTATGACACGCTCTCGTACTTCGAACCAGTGATTGGATTTCGGAAAGAAGTAAGTCGCATTTCTTTTTTTATGTTTATTCCTGAAGTAATAAAAAAGAACTTGCAGAATAGAATAATGTTTGAGAAATATTTATGAAGATTTATATATATCATTATTGGTAGCATGAACTTTATTTGAAACGAGATAATATAGATATTTATAGAGTATATTTAGAGTATTAGTAAATAAGTGTTAGTAAATGAGTGTTGTGAGTTAAAAGCAAAATGTTTAACATTAAAGGATTAAAGAAAGACTTAGTTGTTGTTGCCACGGAATTGGGCCTAAAAGTAGAGAGTGAGCACAGGATAATTGATTTAAAAGGATTAATTGAGGGAAGCGATCAGTTTTCAAAAGATAGTGAATTTATAAAAGAATTTTTAAATACAACGGTGTCAGACCGCATAGAAAGAGAGAAGCGTGAGGCAGAAGTCGCGAAAGTCGACAAAGAAAAGTCTAAGACAGAACAAGATACGTTATTAGAAATTGAAAGAACTAAGCTTGAACTAGTTAAAGCTCAGATAGAAATGGCTAAAATCCAGAACGAGTATAAAAATTCTGATACAGGGGTGGATGGACCTAAGCCTAATTCGTTAGAAACACTGATCAAAAGCGTCAAAACTTTGACTATTGCAGTCCCCAGTAGGCCTGAATCATGGAATTTATTTTTTACGTCACTCGAGAAAGCATTCGAAATTAAAAATGTCGCAGAGGAATTAAAGGTTGAGATTTTGTTTAATTTGGTGGGTGAAAAAGCAGCGCATTTGTTAGTGTACGCAAACACGGAAGAAATGAAAGATTATCAAAAGGTTAAGGCGTTAATCTTAAAATAATTTCAACCCACACCAGAGGCCTGTCTCGAAAACTTTCTTTTTGCAAAACGATCGAGAAACGAAAATCATATGCAATTCGCGAGTAGACTTAGAGCCAATTGGGATTTCTATTGTGAATTGAGAAAAGTAAATGATTTTGACACGCTTAATGAGTTAATTATCAGCGACAGATTATTAAGTTCACTAGATTCGGAGACGCGAAGCTATGTTAGGATAAAACAATTAGATAATTGGTTAAAACCAAGGCAAATCGCGGAAATATGCGACAATTGGTTTTCGTCAAAGGGTAGAACATTTTCGGAATTATATGATAAACCGTTAAAACCCCGCAGTGACGAATCCGGAACTGGAAATTACAATAATGGAAAATATATACCACCCCATGTTAGAAATAATTTCACTTTTCGTAGTGATAGAAAATCAAACGCGTCAAAAGAATGTAGACTTTGTAAACAAACGACGCATTTGCGATTTTGTCCGAATAATAGAGAAAAAGATAAAATTGGAAGTTTGCAAAATCAAACGAAAAAAGATTCTTTTGTCGGAAAAAAATAAACACGATGATAAAATAGTCACCAAGGTTGAATGTTTTGGAAACGAACCAATAAGTACGCAACCACTTCAATTTGAACATTTGTGGATAAAAGGGAAGGAAGTAAAATGCATTTTAGACAGTGCCGCAGAAATACCTGTAATAAACTCTAATCAATTACCGGATTCATTTAGAAATAATGAAAATTCAAAAATTCAGCTAATATCGGCTTTTGGAGAAAAAATAATTGCTAATCTTATGACACTACCAGTAGCCTTAAAATCCGGAGAGTCAAGTTGCATATTTAATAACAATGTAGACGTACTGTTTGCCGTTACGGATAAATTATATGGGATATGTATTATAACACCGACAGTTTACGAAATCTTACAGTTAGCTAGTAACGAGGGGGGAAAGGAATGTTCTTCGGAAGATGATAGACAGAAATGTTCTTTGGCGCCAGTAAATGATACGCGATCGGAAAAGGGAAATGAAATTGAAAGAAAAGAGGGGGAAAGCAACCAAACAGAGGGGGATGATATAAATATTGAAAATTTATGCTGGCGAGGCGAAAATCAAAACACGGAAAGAGAATTAATGATTAGTTGTATTGAAAAGAAGGATAATAATGGAGATTTGAATGCAGGTCAACGATCGGACGCGAGTATATACAGGGAGCAACAGAAGAGTTGCGAAACATTACAGGGTGCTTTCAAAGACGCGGAAAATGGTAAAAACGGGTTTGTTATGGTAGATAATTTGCTTTATCATAAAGCAAGAGTCACGGGGGATTGTGTTACGCAATTAGTGGTACCAAACGTAAGGAGGGGGGAAATTTTAAAAATTGCTCATGAATCGATTTTCGCTAATCATCTCGGCATGAAAAAAACAAAAGAAAGAATTCGTTATTCATTTTATTGGCCGAATATGTCACGGGATGTAGAGGACTATTGTAAATCTTGTAAAGACTGTCAGTTAAGGAGTAGAGAAAGGGCTAGCGATCAAATACCCATTGTCCCAATTGAGAGGCCGGAACTTCCGTTCGACGTTGTAAATATTGACATAATTGGAAAAATTGAACCACCTTCAGCGCGTCGACATCAATATGTACTTACCTTAGTGGATCAACATTCGCGGTGGCCGGAGGCGGTCCCGTTAAGAACAATTACGGCTAAAGCTACGTGCGATGCATTATTAGAAATATTTATGCGAACAGGGATACCCCGCGTAATAGCGAGTGACCAGGGCAGGAATTTCGTATCAGGTTTAATACAGGAGTTTTATTCTAGGCTAGGAGCGGCTCCTAGATTTGCGACGCCAGAGCATCCGCAAAGCTCGGGATTAGTGGAGCGATATAACCAGGTTCTGAAACGCATGTTACACCATATAATTCGGAGCGATTCCAAAAATTGGGATAAACACATTCCTTATTTATTATTTGCCTATAGAGAAATTCCGAATAGTACCACGGGGGTATCGCCATTCAAATTAATGTACGGAAGGGAGGCGAGGGGCCCATTAGTAGTATTGAAATCTACATGGTCAGGAGAAATACCATTACCTATAAATCTTGGAAAGAGCGCGACCAAATATCTCCAGGAGCTAAAAATTAATTTAGAAAGGGCGGCGGAGCAAGCAGCAATAGTAGCGGAAGTTAAACAAGGCTCGTATGCGAAGTACGCTAATAGGAGAGCGATTTACAAGGAATTTAGGCCAGGGGACCAGGTATATCTATTAATCCCGGATTCCACGAACAAACTTTATGCTCGGTGGACGGGACCAGCCGAAATTGTAGCACGCTGTAAGCCTGATTCTTACAAAGTAAAATTAATAAACGGGAATGTTAAGAATATTCATGTAAATAAAATAAGAAAATTTATTCCTAGGGTACGGGCGGTGGGAGTAATCTTCGAAAATGAAGAAGAATTAGGAGAAGTCCATCCCACCCACAGTGTGAAAGATAACTCAGATTTATTTGACATAGAAGAAGTAGATTTAAAGCACCTAGAAAATACAGAAAGAAAAGAGATGTTAGATCTACTATACAAGTATAAAGATTTATTTTCAAAAAAGGTACAAATAGCTAAGGTAGGAGAGCACAAAATTAGATTAAACGGCGGAGAAATGAAAAAGCCATATGTTTATAGAATTCCAGAGGCGTTGAAGCCACAAGTAGACAAACAAATCGAAGAAATGCTAGAGTTAGGACTGATTGAAGAGAGTGATGCGGAGGCGCCACACCCGGTAGTGTGCGTGATGAAGAAAGATGGGGCTCTTCGACTGTGTGTAGACTTTAGGGCTTTAAATGCAGTTACTAAAACTGACGATTTTCCGATGAACAACGCAACAGATTTTTTGTTCAATATTGGCAGGGCTAATGTAATAACTACAATCGACTTGCTAAAAGGATATTGGGCCATACCGCTGGAAGCAGAAAGCCAGGGTTTGGCATGTTTTAAGACTCACAGGGCTCAATATCGTTTCAAAGTGATGGCCTTTGGGCTCCGGAATGCAGCTGCAACCTTTCAGAGAGAAATAAATAAAGCGCTTTCCAAATATAGAAACTTTGCTAGAGCATACATCGACGATATCGCTGTTTTTTCGGAAACGTGGTCTGAACATATGACGCACCTTGACACGATATTTTCAAAATTACGAGAATTACGGTTCTCAGTGAACCTGAAGAAGTGCGCCTTTGCAAAATGCCAGATTAAATATTTAGGACATGTCATCGGGTCCAGCAGCCATCGAACCGACCCAGATAAAGTGGAAGCCATCAAAAAATTAGCCGTCCCACAAACAAAAAAAACAACTTAAGAGTGTCCTCGGATTATGCAATTACTACCGCTATTACCTGCCTAAGTATGCCGAAACTGCATATCCATTGACAGAACTTACTAAAAAGAACAGTCCTGAGAAATTGTGCTGGTCGGAGGAACATGACAAAGCGTTCAACGAACTAAAGAGGGGTCTCGTTGAGGCACCTAGTCTTTATACACCCGTTGTGGGGTTAGCATTCACCATTCAATGTGACGCATCTGCAATAGGCATCGGTGCATGTCTATCTCAAAAGAAGGATGAGAGACTATATCCAGTGAGTTATGCCAGTCAAAAGCTCACCAAAACTCAACAGGCTTGGCCGACCATTGAACGGGAGAACCGCCTATGCGGTTATCTGGAGTTTAAAGAAGTTCGAGACTTGGATTTTTGGTTCACCCGTGGAACTTATCACCGATCACAACCCACTGACTTTCGTCACCAAAAATGCTCCCCAGTCTTCCAAACTGCAGTGGTGGGCTTTGGCTTTGCAGAAATATGACATTGTTATTTCGCATTGTCCTGGTGCTAAGTTGACAAACGCTGATGCACTGTCGAGACTGGAAACAACAGACTAATAAATTGACTGTCGACTTTTTACGAACAATTAATGCCTTAAAAAAAAACTTTGATAGTTCACTTTTATTTATGCGGCAGCTGTAATTGAATTTCATATTAACTGTATTCTATATTCCATTTGTTATTTGTATTTAGGTATTTAGTATTATGAAACATTAATTGTATTTTTATATTGCAGTAGCTAGCAGGAGTTTCCAGAATTTTTCCGGAAAAAGTATAAGTATTGTTGTTTTGTATTTCTTTATATGTATATTGAGTTCCTCATGTTCATTAGTAGTTTAATAGTAAAGAAGGAAGTGGTGTGACGTCACCAATCTGGATTTCAGATTTTCAAAGTGGCATACCCCTTTTTCAATCTTAGGTGGGGGGTGTCATGCCGGTGACGTCAGGTTTATGGCAACCCTTTTTTTTTCTCTCGTCTACTGCTGAGTAGGAGAGACGGGGAGAGTTGTTGGCGGGAGGCCAGAGTGACAGGTTGTATGGTGGTATGAAAATAAAATATAGTTGGTAAAAGAACGAATAATAATATTGTAACTGCAGCTACTGATATTCATTATATATTTATGTGTGTCCATGTCTGTGTGATGTTTCATCGTGTTCAATAAACTGGTTTATTGCAAATTAGTTGCATTCATCTGAGCCTATAGAAATATAAAGAACAAAAAAAGGGATATTAATAAAATATCGGTTCTAAATTATAAAAAGCTACGAATGTGAAAGAACCAGAAGTAAAGGGTTTTAAAGGTGTATGACAACGCCAATTTAACTATAATTTTATATAAATAATCTTTATTGGTTATAATATGGATTTTTACAGAATCAATTTAACTGAATCAATATTACTGATTAATTCCTTACTGAATCATCCTAACTAAAAGTTTATGTATTTATTCTCTATATTACAGATCTTTTAAAATTACATTTGGTACAAATTCTCAGAAACGCTGAATTTTAATATACCAATAGACCCGTTCGGGACATTTGCACTTCAATCTTTGAGATTATTTACTGATAAGTTTTTCATTAATTTTTAATTAGCTGCATTTTTTTAATTAAACAACGTGTTTTAACGAAACGTGGGTCTACTATGTCAAAAGCCTATTCAAAACCCTTTCATATGATATCACATTAATCGTTGCACGCGTTTTGTATGGACAATTAGAGAAAGGGATGTTGACACCCAAAACAGCATATGAGGGGGTTAGAATGACAGTGGAGTAAGTAAAAAATTAAAAAAACTAGATAACTATATTTTCATTGAACGTATATTAATTTATTTTCTGTGTGACAGCCAAATAAGTCACAGTTCACTTAGGGAGTCGCAAGAGGACAAAACAAGTTGGACCAATTAATGCAACGGCGATACGACAAGTTTCACAAATCCCTTCATTTCACAAATTACTAAATATTGACTTACTCCACTGTCATTCTAACCCTCTCATATATATGTATGAGATGTGCTGTAGGCAACTTATTATAAAAAAATATTATTGTATCAATCCTCAACATTTCACATTCGTGTTTGTTTTATCCTGTTCATTTAATTTGCATCCTTTTCTAAAAGTGTTCTTAACTCATTTGATTAAACAGGATGATGTACTATTATTCAGATATTAATTAAAAATACAATTTACTTTGTATTAATATATATTTTCCCAATTTTGTTTCTTTTTAATTTTGCCATAATCCTTCCGCAATCTTCATTCAGATGTTTCGCATCTTAATTTATTCAAGCGTAAAATGATTCTTAAAAGATCCCTTATTGATAATGATAACTAAATATAAGGTACTTATCTTTATAATAATAAGTTTAAAAAAAATCCTTCTATTAAAATTTTTATGGAAAAATTAAAAGGCAAAGCGAATAAAATTTTAAAATATTTATTCGTCTTTGTTTCGTTGTATTAAAGTAAATATAACACAAATGTGGAATTTTGTCTCTGTGTGTGCATGTGTTTTCAATTTTAAATATAATAACGTTTGTCTCTCTGTATAATGTAAAAACATTTACACTTATATTAACGCTTCATGTGTGAATCGATCTCTTTAAGAACTATTTAAGAACTTGCATATAATATATTCCATATTACATTTATATTTAAAAAACTCCATACATAAAAAGAAAATACAACCATGAATTTAATTTACAATTGTGTCTGTTATACATATTATTATTATTATTATCATTAAATTATACCAATGTTGTCTAGAGTGTACCGAAACGACAAAGTTCCAGGATATAGGGGAAAATTGCATGTATTTTCTCAAATTTTGTCAACTATATAGAGTTGTTCAGTCCCACAGCATGATAAAACATATATGTTTTCCCTTACATATCGTTTAGACCCGTTTTTATAAGGAAATGTGTAGGAAAAGTAGTAAAAACAGGTTAAAACAAAAATGAGTAACTGATGAAAAAAAAATGTTCGTCAAAATTTCGCCTATTGTTGTAAATTATTTTTTTCGTCTTGCGAGCAATATTCATAGCTTATTATTATTTTTAAATTAATTGTGTTTTGATATCTATGTATGGATTTAAAATTTTTTAATTTTTTTATAAATTTAAACATTTTTGTCTTTTGAAGTCAAGATCCCGATATATCCGGAAAATCGTGCCCTGCATATGATCTATAGATTTGGATATATACTACATAGCATGATAACATTTAGTTTAATTAGAAAATTCACATTTAGCAATTTTCGCCAATCGATGGAACTGCACTCAAAATCTTTTGTACAGCCCTGTATATTATCTAAAGATTTTTGTACACATCACATATTAAGCTAAATTTTATTCAGGTAGAAAACACATAAGGCAGCTTAAAACTCACTTTCAGCAATTATCAACCGTAAACGACAATGTATCTTGTTTTTTTGCGTAGCCCTATATATGAATTTATTTATATTCCGCAAACTTCTATTCGTTTAATAACTATAGTTTAGCAGGAAAATGCGTAACACAATTAAAAACTATTCTTACGCAATTCACTCCAATAGTCTGTAATACTTACGAATTCCCTTGTGTAGCCCCCTATATGATCAACCGAATTTATAACACACCACGTACTCTGCAAAAATTTAGTTAAACTTAAAAATGCAAAGCAAAAATGAAAACGCACTTATCACCCATAGACTTTAATTATCGAACATATGCTATAACCGATATATTTTGTGTGTCCCTGTAAATAAACGATAAACGTAATGCAGACCATACTTTTAACTGAGCAATGTATAGTGCACCACAGTAACTAATATATAAATTTCATAATGTTTGAAATTGTGAAACATCATTAAATTACACTGCAAATGATTTTTTCTAGTAGAACAATGTGTACACTCAGAAAAAGAAACTGATTAAAACTACAAAACATATTTTTTGAGTACATTTTGTTGTTTTAGCAAAATTGGAGTAAAATTGAACCATTTTACTTCAATTAACAAAGCATTTTTGCTGACGATACAAAATTTTTTTTTGGAATTGCAAAGAAAAAAAAAAAAATTGTTGATTTAAACAAAATTTTTATTGACCCATATTTAAACAAAAATTTTGTTTAAATATGGGTCAATGGAAATTTTGTTTGAATCAACAAAAACATTTTTTTGTTGAAAACCACTTCTTTCTGCAATTCCAAAAAAATATTTTGTATCGTCAGCAAAAATGTTTTGTTAATTGAAGTAAAATGGTTCAATTTTACTCCAATTTTGCTAAAACAACCAAAATGTACTCAACAAAAATGTTTTGTAGTTTTAATCAATTCATTTTTCTGAGTGTACTAGAATTCTTTTTTTTCATCCTGTAAATGAATAATAAATGCCGACGGCCGAAGGTCAGACAAACTGAAGTCATAAATACTTTTCAACTATGTTGGAAAGTGTTAAAAAATGCAATGTACTTTTGAAAATACGATATATAAGACGAAGCTCCCCGAGATCCAAAAGAAATATTTTAATTTTAAAAAAAGCTAAATTGTTTTTAATACAATTTAGAAAAGCAAAGGAAAATAAGTAATTAAATGTCGATAATAATTGCTTTAAAATTTTATCTAATCAATGAAATAAAAAATATCCATTTATCAAGTTATTAGACTTTTTTCTATAAATATATAGTGGACCAGATATAATACCATCCAGTTCAATGAGCAAAAAACGAGTTCAAAATAAGTTTTACAAAATTCCCCACATTATATTTACGGCAAAAGCACACTGACAAATTTTGAATATAGAAATATATTTAACCCGCCCCGCCGATGCACGGGTTGGGTCTGTGAGATCCAAGCATATATGTCTTCTATTACTTATGATAGGTGGCAGCAGCTTCAGCTTTAACCTTCCATCTACCTTTCTATCTATGCTATGTTAGTTATCAAGCAGACTGCTAATCGCGCCCATTGTTTTATTCAGTAGCTATTAAATCATATTGCGTGTCTTGGTGTCTACGAGATCTCACCCGTTTAATCATTCATATATTTAAAGCGAAAAGCGCTTTATCTAAGACTCACACAAGATTTTCCACACAAAAATGGTCTCATTGCGCATGCTTCAACGTTTTTTAGGACTTCTCCCCTCAGAAACGGGAAACCTGGTTAGCCCTCTCCCTCCCGGCTAACTATTGCCCGGAAGCAAAATTGAGAAGCGAAAAGGAAGTGGCGAAGGGTGATATCTCCATTCTTCCACGTGCTTTGTTGGAGAGCGGGCTGAAAGAACCGGATTACAAGGGAATTAAGAGGATTGAAAAGGGTTGGATGAAAAGTGAGGGAGGCTAGGGCTGGACGATATCAAAAATTTAATATCGCGATATATCATTGAGTTAATATCGATATTGGTGATATATCGCGATAACTACCTTAAAATGTGTGTGGATAGAAATATTGCTAATTTCGAAAGACAAATGTACGAGCAATTTAAATACTAACAGATGTAGAAAGCAACGAATCATATATATATATATATAAGAGAAAAGCAATAAAACTGGCAAAAGAAGAAAAAATAAAAATAAAACTGCCCAGTTAAACTGAGGGCATTGAGCTCACAGGCGATTCACACTAAATGTATATTATACTCTTATTTCAAAGAATTTGAAATAAGCCCCTCGATAAAAAAAAGAAATAGTTAACCAATGAACCCCTAAAACTAATCAGGAAATACTTTAATCACAATGAACATATATACAAAATTTGAAGCAAATCGGATAATTCTGCATGAAAAACCCATCTATCTAAATTAAGGGGAGGGATTAGACCCCTTTCTCCCCTTTATACTTAACCAATGAACCCCCTAAACTAATAAGGGAAGCGCCTTATCCCAATGAACCTATAAACAAAATTTGACGCAAAACGGTTATTTCTATCAAGCGTTATCTCATTACGTACAAACATATATACATATGTACATACAGAACCGGCGGGCACATTATTTCTCAGGCTTTGATAGCCTGTGAGCTAAAAACGTACCATAATTTTTTGCTTTATTATGCAAAATACTAGGTTTTATATTTAAACCTGTTTTTTATTTCAAAAGTGCCATTGAATTCAAAAGAAAATAAATTGCAATTCATAAAAATTAGTTATTGGCTAACAAATTAAATAAAAACAAACAAACAAACAAAATCAATATTCAGCATTACAACTACACGACACCATACATTCATTTTAATATCAAGGTGCTACCGATAATATTGCCTGAGAAAATAGTCTTAATGAGCACTGAAGTAGCGCAATGCTATCGACTCGACAATAACCAACAGATACTCTAGCTCGTATTTTATTGGCCATCACATATCAATACCTTTACATATTGCAATGAGTCTGGACGAATAGCAGCAGTAGAACTAAAACATAGACAATAGCTGTATTATAGCAGTTACGAACAAAGAGTTTAATTTGCTGTTTGAGAGGATAGTTAACCCCTTAATCGTCGCGCCCGATAGATGTAGGTTACTTTTCTAAAATTCAGTTTGCTTGATTGCCACCAGTTTTTGAAGTAGAAATATTTGTAGTTGTATTTAAAGGCAGATACAATAGTGCGAGAATAAAGCCAATTACACTGTTTAAAAAAACTGGTGATAGTCCAACATTCTGAATTTTAAAAAGGTAGTCCACACTGCCCGTGAATGTCTCGGGCACGACGATTAAGGGGTTAGTAACGAACTTAGACATAATAAGAGAATGTATTCGTATTGGGATATATTGCAATATTCTTTATTTGGGGATATTAACGAAAGCAAGATAATCAAAGGATAATCTTTGGAGGGGATATTCTGATTGGAATAAAGTAGAGCAGTGAATATCTAAATGCATTTATCGGACAAAAGGAATGGGTTGAAGAAAAAAAGTCGACAAAATTTTTTTTGGATATATCGGTAGAGTCATAGCTTAGCTTAGATATCGTTATTGGGATATATTGCCAGAGTCAGAGTTTGTCTATCATTATTGGGATATATCGTCAGTGTCAGAGTTTCGATATTGTTATTGCGATAATTAAGAAATATCATTATTTGATCGATATATTGATAAATAATCCAGCCCTAATTCGAGGCATGATATGACCATTGCGTTGAAAGCTAAAGCTTTTTTTTTTTAAGATTTGAGAGGAAGGTTTTGATTTTTATTCAAATATTCTGCAATTTTTAACGTTGTTGCGAGTTTAGCGGCGATTTTCAGAGACCGGATCCGAAGACAGTGGAGCACGCAATCCTAAGTTCGTTTAATTCGAGGTCCGTTTTGAATAAACCGACCAGCGTAGCGGGCAAAGCTCCGCTAGTGTAAGTTTATATATATATATATATATATATATATATAATTTTTTTTTCTTTTGAGTTTAGACCAGTCAGTATTCCAAATAAGTAAAACAGAATTTTATTTCAGTTTTGATTTTTATTTCTGCAGAACTAAAAAAAATGTAATCATAATAATCGTCAGGATTTGGCCGCAGTACACGCTATGTTGGAGGACAATGAGTCAGATGACATTCCGGACGACGATGACTCGGACGCAGACCCGAACTTTGCCATTCACAGTGATCATAATACTGATACAGAGAATGATACTGAAGATGAACAATGTTTCAAGCCGTGCACTAATGGGTTAAAATGTCGCAAAAATATCTCAAAAGGAAACACAGTTTCATTTAAAAAAAGCTTAATTTTTGTTCAAAGATAGGAAAAAAAGATTGTTTGAATAAAATTGCACTCATTCCTTTTTTCTTTAAAATTTCGTTCTACCAGTTTCGTTTAACATCAAGTGGATTCCCTATTCCCTGGTAACAAAACATTTATTAGTCTTGTTATTAAGTAAAAAAATGTGCAAGGTGGATTATCTTTTAAAGAAATTAATTTCATCATTATTCTATATTTTATTTTTATTTAAAGCGCATATTCATACTTCTTTCATTAAAATTGTGACAGAAAAGGAATGATTCAACTTATGAACTTGATAACAGCGCCATAATTTTTAAATGTATTTGTTTTATTTTAGTTTTAGTCAAAAGTAAACCAAATAATAATTAACTTTTTACCGTTATTTATTCATTTTTTTAACCTGGTGCCAAATAGTGTTACTGCGGCTCTGTGCTAAACCGCATTACTTTGTTCATCTCTACAGGGTGTCCAAAAAGTTTGAAACACATTTTAATTGTTTACTTTCTAGAGATAAATAAGAAATGTGAACTGAATTTTTTTTTTCAAAATCAGATAAGAAATAAGACTACGTTAATGAAACAGTCATACCATTCATTTACGAGAAGTTATGAATTTAATTTTATACGTCCACCCACAGACACACACACCCCAGACAAACTTGTTCAATTACACATACAACTAGATCATTAGAAAAAAAAAAACACGGGCACATAAAATTTTCTCTGGTGATGCATTTCACAGCAAAAAAATATTTTGTATTATCCCATTAATGATCGCTGTGTTTATTGTTTCCCCATCTTCCGAAAACAAACATTCACCAGTCCACAGAATATTCTTAAAAAAGTTCGAATTATTATTATCTTGTTGGATTAATTAAAAATTGAGGGGGTTAGAATGACAGTGGAGTAAGTCAAAAATTTGAAAAATCTAGATAACCATATTTTCACTGAACGTAAATTAATTTCTGCCCATTGTGACAGTCAAATGAGTCATAGTTTACATAGGCAGTCGTTAGAGGGCAAAACAAGTTGGACCACTTAATGCAACGGCAATACGACAAGATTCACAAAACCCTTCATTTCTCAAATTACTAATTTTTGACTTACACCGTTGTCAATCTAACCCCCTCAATTGCAGAATGCTTGCGTTCAGAATCAGAGGGATGAAGTGCTTGAAGTCTATCAACACAAAATGGATGTCAATGATATTTGTCAAGTATTCTAACAATTGATGTCTTTGGTAGATCCAAAGTTTCACTTGCTTCTGGAATACTACTTGATCGTGGGTTGACAGAAAAACATAGGATGATGTAAGTTTCTTTGTCCTCCGTGTACAAGCAATTTCTTCCAGGGCAGTTGAAATGAACCGGCAGATCTTAATCGCCTCATCATTCGAAAAACAAATGTACGTGAAATTTCAGGCAACTTTGGTTATCGTCGTCCAAATTACCGACTAGTTTCTGCATTATTTTTATTACAAGGATCATAAACCATTGTTAATCCAAAAATCTAATTATTTGTTAAAAATAACATACTACACAAAACCAATTACGTGGTCTTAATTTCCTAATTTAGAACTAAACATGCTGACGATTCACTGAATGATTTCAAAACTTCTTCCTTTTGGTATATATTAAAAAATGTTTTAGTTGTATTGAATAAAAATAATGCCAAGTATAAATAAGTAAATTAAATCGTCTGCATTTCATTATTCAGTTTTTAAAAATAATTTGAAACGGCTTAAATTATATTTAAAGAAAATAAAAAATCATGTGTGAGTTTACTGTGTAAGAGCTTCATTTTGAAAATTATGAACAATTTGAAAATCGAATGCGTGCTTGCGTTTATTTTTTTTTTTTTCAAATAAATAATTACATGTCTCCATGTGAAAAGTACTTAAGAATCCGTTGTTTCATCACGAGTCAAAACGTTTATATGTATTATCATACAGTTTTATCTTTTTTTTTTGTGATGTATCACAAATTTACATTTTTTATTTGATTTATGGTCCCCATTCACAAACTTTATTTCACAATTTCACAATTAGGTATAACTCGCTCAATTTTAAAGATACAGGTATGTGTTTTTTTGTTATGATCTTGTTAAAACAATTGTCGCATTCAAAGCCATCTATCGACCAATTTGGTCCATGTATTTCTCCTGTCATATAAAAATTTAAAAAGTGTAGCTTTTTTAAATGTATGGCTGGTTTGTTTCATTATTGTAGCCCTATTTATTACCTTATTTTAAACCAATTTGTAATTTACATTGCCTACTTATCTCCAACAGGTAAAGAATCAATGCGCGCCTCAATCTCTTTTGGGGCACCCTTTATTTGTCGAAATATAAAACAGATGTTTATTTTATTTTCATTTTACTCTTAAAATATTTCATGGAGTCCCTGATGTGAAGTTCGTTTGTTCTCTGTTACCACGCACACCGTTCTGAACGTTGTGAAATTAGCACTTCTTTGTCATGTTGAGAAGCTTTAAAATATGATTGACAGCGGAATATTCAATTTCCAAGCATCCAAAGTCCAATTACATTTCTGTATCTCAAAGCTTCAAATTTAATTCCTGTTTAAAAAATCTTCTTAACAATATTTACCTTGCTAATAATGAGCTTTTGTTTCTTATTTGATGAAAATACAGTCTTCAAGATAACTTGGTCGATGAGTACCACAAATTTAGATGGTTTTATTCGTTAATTAAAGTGACAATCATTACTAGTAACTAGCAGAATCTAAGTTTTTAAATAAATAACGCATTTCCTGGAGTATTTGTGTTTGTTAGTAACTTTTTTCCTCTTTAGCATCGCAAACTCTGTCACGATCATCGGCCAAGTTCTCGTGTGAGGACTATACTTTATCTCTGTCTTTTACTTTTAGATTATGAATTGCGTGTGAACATTTTAGGTGTCGAAATATGTACATATAAAAAAAGATTTTTACTTGGATTTTTTTTTAAAAAATTTCTTTTATACAATATTTGAAGGAAACATTTGTATGTTAACTATTTTGAAATGGCAAGAAGTCAACATCTGTCTGTCATTTAGAATTTAAAATGTTACTGAAAGCGGAAAAAACTTTCCGGCATCCTAAATAAAAATATGAAAAGTGAAGTTCTGAAACAAAAACTACCGAATTTAATTCATACATGTACTATTTTAAAACTTTTATCAAATTTACACGCACAGTCTTATTTATTAAAAGAAAAATGTAATGTTGGATAAATAAGTATTTAAAATTCTCTGAAAAATATTTACTTTGGTTATAGTGATGTTGTGTTTGTTATTTGAAAATAGTTTTTTCCTTCTGTTTTCCGATTCTTAACTGCTGTGTGGACCTTACCTTATGGAAGCTTAAGTGTAAAAATATTAAACAAGCATCTTGGGATTTTTCATTTAGTTTTTAAAATATTCCAAAGAAATCCTGATATGAAGTTCAGTTGGTTTTTGTTTCAAAAAGCGTTATTTAGGTGTTGTAAGAAGTCGGCAGCTGTATGTCATTTAGAAGAATCCCAGAATATGACTGACAGCGGAATATTCAATTTTCCCGGTTGGTTGGTTGGTTGATTTTATGACGGCCGATTATCAACACGAGGGATATAGGCCCTGGGGGGAATGCCCTCCGTGGGGGTCTTTCTAAAGTGTCCTAACCCGTATTTACGCCAAGGTTCGAAGAAAACTACGGAAAACTCCGAAAGGTTAGGTCGACGAGAGCGACAGGGGTTTGAACACAGCACCTCCCGTCTACCAGCTTTGAGAGCAGAACCTCTCAGCCACCCAATTTTCCCGGCATTCCAAGCAAAAGTATAACATCTAAATATCTATAACAAGAAGAGGACCAAGCTTGGTAATCACAGATTTTGATTATTTTTATATATGTTGTAGGGTAGAAGCACCTTAGTCTCAGGTTCAATGGATTTTATACAACGCTCTTTAGTTCTCGAGAAATGGGGGGGGGGGTGACTAATATTTTAACAGAACTTAAACACTTACTTTGTTACGAAGTTGCTTCGTTGGTCGTAGCTCAGTCATTATGGCGTCTGCTCGTTGATAGGATGGCCCGGGTTCGAAACCGGGACAAGCTACGTTTGTTTTTTCTCATTTTTTGTTTTATAAATATACTTGTAGATATTATTTAATAACCCTAATTAAAAATTATAATATTGTGCATTAATTATAATATTAACATATTTATTTTTTTATTTATAACTAAATCGTTGTATAAAACAACATTAAACTGTTAATTTTTATAATCACTTTTAAAATGTATTTTATATATGCTTTATTGATTCAATGATATTTAACAATTGTGTCAATTCGTGATTTTAAAGAAACATCATTTATATATTGCCTTAACAAGGGAAGTCAATGCAATAATAATTCTACTCTGTTTTTAAAGTAAGAAGCATAATTATATTAAAATTTAACATAAGAATTAAATTACAATATATTTTTTTTGCATATTAAAGATTTTTAAATTTGTAATACGTATGATTGCGCTTAGAATTAATTTATAATTAATAAGATAAGGTATGATGGTAACGATTTTGTAATTTTTGCTAATCAATAATGGATCCATAAAAAAAAGACTCTTTAATTGATGATAAATATTTAATAAGTCAAAATCAGGCTTAGAAATCAAATAAATTAAATTTTAATTTAAATATGTTATCATTATAATTAATGTACGATATTAAAATTTTTAATTGAGATTATTAAATTATAATTACAAGTACCTTTATAAAACAAAAAAAAAATGAGAAATAACAAACGTAGCTCTTCCCGGTTTCGATCCCGGGTCCCCGGATTAAGTTAGCAGACGCCATAACAACTGAGCTACGACCAACGTAGAAATTTCGTTACAAAGTAAGTATTTAACTTGTATTAAAATATTAGACACCCCCCCCCCATTTTTTTTGAGGAGCATTGTATAAAATCCGTTGAACCTGAGACTAAGGGGCTTCTACCCTATAACATATATAAAAATAATCAAAATCGGTGATTAACAAACTTGGTCCTCTCCTTGTAAATCAAAACTGCTGAATTCGATGCATTCAAACATTTTTTGTGAACTTTTATAAAATTTATCTGCATATTCTTATTTTTTTTAAGTATGTTTAAATATGTGTTTAAATGTTTCTTTTAGAGAATTTACTTTCGTGATAATGAACTTTTGTTTGTTATTTCAAGAAAAATGCATTTTCTCCTTTTATTTTCAGATTCTGAGCTGCATTCATTTCAATGGAAGGAAGCTTAATCTTGAATGGGAGTTCTTAATCACTTAACCTTCAATGGAAGCTTTAAGTGTCAAAATATAAAAATAAAGTTCATTACAAGTCTTTTTTTTATTTAGTTGAAATTTTGCAAATAAATTCTGATATGAAGTCCTGTCGTTTTTAGTTACAAAGAAAACTATTTCGGAGTGTTAGTAGTCAGCTATTTGTAATTCAGAAAAAATTCGAAATATGACTGACAGCGAAATGTTCATTTTTCCGGCATCTTTAGTACAGTTTGACATCTTAATTTCTGTTAGTCAAAACTGCTGAATTCAAGTCATACAAATATTATTTGTGGACTTTTATGAAATTTTCCTGCATAGACTTATATATATATATATATATATAATTGTAATACTTTTGAATTTCTAAATACAGTATATATATATATATATAAACCGTGAATAAATATGTCAGAAATATTCCTTACTAATAATTACTTTCGTAAGAAAGAACTTTTGTTTATTATTTGCACTAAAATTCTTTTTCTATGACTTTATGTGCTTCTTATGTTTACAGATTCTGAACTGCGTTCAGTCAAGCTGCCAACCACCGGTTTTTTTTTAAATCAAATAATATTCTTAACCAGAAGTTTTTCTTAATAGAAATCAAATATGTACTACATAAAAACAAGACGATATTTTTAATTTCTTCTATGTGTAATAGAAGAAAGTATTGTAAGCGAATTTTTTTTTTTTTTTTTGACTTCCGGTTTTGGATGAACTTACTCATTTTAGGTGTCAGAGATCCCGAAAAAAATGTTTGTAAAAAATGTATGTCTGTGTGTGTCTTTTGTTCTCTTTCTATCATCGAAAAGTGTATGAAATTATGCATAGAATTGAACCAAACTTCATTTATAGGGGTTGGGTAAGGCCAGCAGGCCCCAGTTGAATTTGGGAATATCACGCAGGAAGGGGCGCTGTGATAGCGATTATCGCCCAATTTTACTTACCCATCATACGTAGTATAGGGTAAGTCTTGTAATCGTTTTGAAAATCGAAAAAAAAATTGACGGATTTACACGTTTCAGACACTGGAGATTCCGAAGAACATATTTTTAGGAAAAAAAAATTGACGTCCGTCTGTCTGCCTGTAAACGCTTTACCTCCCGAACAAATTGAGATAAAGACTTGAAATTTGGTATGTACTTAGTATGTAATAATGGGAAGAAGCTTATTGAATTTCAGTAACCTCGATTATCCGGAACTATTTTTTTCGGATTGCCGAAATATTCGTTCTGATAAAAGGTATATAAAAATTTTCGAAATTGTTTATTTTAAGGAGTGAATATAAAAGACAATAAAAAACATATATTTTGCATAAAGAATGAAGTCGATCGGATAATTAGTTGCCGAGATATTTGTAATCCTATTTACCACACTCTTCAATTTTTCATGACCCTGTATATCATTTAAATTTCAATTCAAAGATATATTTTAATTGGAAATGAGAAGCTTAATCCGACGCAGTAAACCGTTAGTTAATATGATTATCAATTTTGGAGTTATAAGGATGTTTCTTTTACGCATTTCAGTAATAGAGCATTTAAAGTTTATGACGTCATCGAGCCACGATTTTATTCGAATTGCAAAGCAATTTACAAATAGTTTACACATGTTTTATTTTCATATTTTATATTATGCATATCCATGGTGGGTAAGTATTACGGTGGCCTCCAACGACTAGTTTTATTGGCGCTGTGATAGCGAATTTTGAGTATTAACATCTATTAGAAGAAAGTTTTGCGATCGGCACATCCAACTAGTTAAAATAATTTTTCTGTCTTTCCATGAAAAAAAAAAAGCAGAAGTTGGCAGCTATGATTTAGCACTAAACGAATCTTCGATATCGGAATACAAAATTTGGATTATTTTGTTGTTGTTGTTAATACGCTGCAATTGAAAACTGGTGTTAGGTGGTTTAGTTTTTAGTTACCGAGAACTCTCCAAATGTCGGTTGGTGCTCCAGAGTGGTAAGAAGTCAGTAGCAGTATTCATTTAGAAGAATTTAAAAAATGGACTGAAGAATTTATGAAAAGACCGACTGTGGAATGTTCAGTGTCACACAGAGGGGAGGAGGGGGGGGGGGGGTGGGCATAGAGCACGTACAAATTACCGATGTCTGGATCTTTTAAAGGACCTGTCTCAAATCCTGTTTTTTTTCTTTTCTTTTCTGTTTTTTTAATCAACTGAAATTCAGACTCGAGTACACTTTTTACGTAAAATTCTGAAGTTAGAATAACTAACAAATAAATAAATTAAAATGTCAGAATATCAGTCATTTAAGTTCTTCATGTTAACATACAATGCTAAGAAAAAGCAATTAAAATAATTTTTTAATCTACTATTAAATCATCAGCATTGATGCCAGTACAGAATAACTAAGCTGGCAAAATGTCAGGGATCACAGCTTCAGACGGTTCTATAGAAACCAAAAATGGGTTTACAAGCGCTTACAATAAATACACTATATTTCCAATGATGACCGGTCACTTGCGATTTTCGACGTTTTGTTAAATATCTGGAAAGATACATGAGGAATTATCCTGAAACTTCAGGAGTGCAAACAACATGATAGACGTCATATATTTCCGCGAAGATTTATTCCCGAAACCCCATAAGGGGCCGTCAACAAATTGAAGAAAAACGAATATATTTTGGATAACTCTGTAAAAACTAATATTGCAAAAGCATTCAAACTGTAGATTATGATTAAGTGGATTATTGTAATAATTTGGGTTCATTTTTATGAAGATAGCATGTATACTCGAAGAGAAATTCAGGTTTTTATAAAAACTGTTCCAAATTTTATCAAGTTTTTTACTTATAATTTGCAGAGTTTTTAATATAAAAACAAGTTATTTTCAGAAAATATGACAAACAAAATTGTACACAACACCCTGCAATCAGAATTAATAAATAATAAAAATTGTATGAAAAATGAGCAGGTTCACCAAATAT
Source organism: Maratus michaelseni (assembly GCA_963931845.1). Classification (NCBI taxonomy): domain Eukaryota; kingdom Metazoa; phylum Arthropoda; class Arachnida; order Araneae; family Salticidae; genus Maratus; species Maratus michaelseni. The sequence continues at coordinate 213,308,266 of OZ007599.1, read as the reverse complement.
TGTTTCACTGCGCATCCGCGAATTCAATCAAAATATACTGTGCATAATATATTAGCTAAATGTATAGACCAACTTTTATGAAAGTCTCAAAAACATAGCTTGAAAATTCTGATAGTAATCGTCGATAAAATAAGCTCGAAATTCGCTGTTCCCAAAAGGAAGCAAAAAGATGAGGGGTTGTATCAAATATAGAATGAGAGACTCTTCATTCTTATTATGTCAACCTTCATGAGCTAGTATATTTGGATACAACCCCTCATCTTTTTGCTTTCTTTAGGGAACACCGAAATTCGAGCTTATTCTATCGACGATTACTATCAGAATTTTCAAGCTATGTTTTTGAGACTTTCATAAAAGTTGGTCTATATAAATAGCTAATATATTATGCACAGTATATTTTGATTGAATTCGCGCATGCGCAGTGAAACAATACTTAGTAAACCTGCTCATTTTTCATACAATTTTTATTATTTTTTAATTCTGATTGCAGGGTATTGTGTATAATTTTGTTTGTCATATTTTCTGAAAATAACTTGTTTTTATATTAAAAACTCTGCAAATTATAAGCAAAAAACTTGGTAAAATTTGGGACTGTTTTTATAAAAACCTGAATTTCTCTTCAAGTATACATGCTATCTTCATAAAAATGAACCCAAATTATTACAATAAGCCACTTAATCATAATCTACAATTTGAATGCTTTTGCAATATTAGTTTTTACAGGGTTATCCAAAAGATATTCGTTTTTCTTCAATTTGTTGACGGCCCCTTATGGGGTTTCGTAAAAAAAATCTTCGCGGAAATATATGACGTTTATCATGTTGTTTACACTCCTGAAGTTTCAGGATAATTCCTCATGTATCTTTCCAGATATTTAACAAAACGCGTCTAAAATGTGAGTGACCGGTCATCATTGGAAATATAGTGTACTTCGAAACTTATTTTGCTGCTATTTGCGTATCTTTTGCATTTTTCTGCATTTGTTTCTTTAAAAAAAAAAATTCTAGTTGCCCATTTAGTGGGTACCTTTAACTCTGTACCCTTCTGTACTTTACGAAAAATGAGGAAAAAATCAATTTTCCAATTTTTTGCTTAAAATGTATTTAGACATCCATAGTAATCACATAGTGCTGTGAAGATACGATAATTGAAAATATGTGAAAATGACATTTTACTGAACCCATTTCCATTTAAATGATTCAGAGCTGCTCTATTGAAATTCATTTTTCTCAGGTTCTGTTTTTTTTTTTTCAATATGTCAAAATGCCAAACCAATGCTTTATGTTTTCCAATTGACTTGCTATTTTTTTTTTTTTTTTTTTTTTTTGGACAATTCAGGTTTATTTCAGAAAATTAGCTATTGGATTTTCAGTAATATAAATATATATATATATATTTTTTTTTTCATAAAAATGTTTAGTAAATAGTCATTTTACTGTATTTTTGCATATATAATGGCATTTGATTATTTTTTCCTTAAATTAATTAATTTTTTGGAAATGTGATCGTTAGCGTTATAAAAAAGTTTCAAAAACTTCAAAATAATAGGAAATGTAAAGTTTTAAAACTTCCTTCAATTTTACAAATTTTACCACCAGAATTGTACTTTGATTAAGTAATTTTCTTTCATAAAACCATTTAACAGTTAAACGGTATTCTAAAACACTGAAATAAAAGCAAAAAGTGGCCTCGAGGCAGAAATATTTAAAGCTAACCTTACGTTGAAATATACAGTAATAGGGGTTTTAACCGCAATTGTTATTATTTTTTCTTTATTTATTTAAAATAGAAATATTAAAATTTTAAGAACAAGTAATATAAAAAAAAAATTTAAGTCAATTCCTAATTTTTAATCATAAATATATAAAATAAACCCGTGCAGCATTAATGTCCCACGTTATCTTTATTGAACATTATTTTATAATCATCGTTGCGGTATTTTATTTTTTGTTGGCATCACTCGTTTGAGATAAATCTTTCATTTCATTTATGAAAACAATGAGAGAAATTTCTTCTCCCATATAAAAATTAAAATTAATTAATTAAATTTGAAAAAACTGTATTAACATCAATTGTCATCCAGTACAAGTTTTAAAAAATTTATTTGAACTTGAATGGATGAATAGAAAATATTTTATTAGCGATTGGAAATTCCAACACGATATATATAGAGAGAGTGTGAGCTAATAGTAGGAATTTAAAAATGGTATAACTTTTTAAAAAGGGATTTCAACAAGTTTGTTTCCTAATACAATGCTAAACCCTTTTTACGAAAATATATCAGTGAGATTTTTGTTAAAAAGCAAAAAAAGAGGGAAAAAAATTGGAAAAGTAAAAAAATTTCTAACTTGTAAACAAATTTTCGAGAGGCAATAATTAGGAAAGCACTGAAAAACATCGGAAATCATTAGTTCGTTAGCCGAATGGAATAGTTAAAATGATAATAGTAAGTAAAGGCTTCATACGTTTTCAGTTATTGCAGTTTTTTCGTGAAAATAAAATACAGTATGATTTTACTCTTGCTCCATAACATGGTATGATGCAAACATACCTGTACATACTGCTGACTACAAAAGAGCTTTATCCCAAATGAACAGAATACAAACAGACACAAGATCAACAACAGAAAATCTAAGAAAATTATTGATTATAAATATTGAAGAATTTCCATGCCATCAGTTTAATTATGAAAAGGTTTCCAAAATCTGGTGATAGGCAAAACCAGGGTGATTTTAGGTAATTTCAAAAAAGTTTGGTACATTTTCACCGATCATGACCCCCAGACCCCCAAACCGCCCTCCGTTCAAATGTTGATTTATATATATCCACATATATATCTGAGATATGTCATTCTGTAACTCTCTTATGTATGAACCGATTTGGGTGTAACTGAGTATGTGTATAGGACATACCAAGGTCTCGACCGAGTTCGTTGGCCAGCTTCATCCACCATCTTGTTTTAAAATGGCGACCAGTTAAATTTTTTTTAATTTTTTAAAAATTCAAAAGGATGTACAAGAAATTATAAATTGAAAATATTGTTTCTGTTAAGTGTTAGACCGTAATACAAGGATTCTGGAAATTTTTTTGTTTTTGCTATATCTTAAAAAATGGCTGAGATATGGCAGTTTGAAATTCTAGCGTGGCTGAGATTTTGAAATAATCTGATATTTGTTATGCTGTAACTCTCGTATTTATGAACCGATATGAATGTGAATTATCATGTGTACAGAACATACCAAGGTCTCGACCGAGTTCGTTGGCCAGCTTCATGCGCCATCTTGATTCAAAATGGCAGCAAGTTAAATTTTTTAATTTTTTAAAAAATTCAAAATTATGCATAAAAAATTATAAATTGAAAAAGTTGTTTCCGTTAAGTGTTAGATCATGATACAAGGATTCCGGAACATTTTTTGTTTTGGCTTTATCTTCAAAAATGGCAGAGATATGGCAGTTTGAAATTCTAGGTTGGCTGACATTTTGTAACAATCTGATTTTTGTTATGCTGTAACACTCCTGCAGAAATGCGCATTCAAATTCTGTATTAACGAAAACCGGGATCGAATCTTCTATAATCGGATTCCAAGAATTTAGCTTCGGGTGTTTGAGTAAAATGAGTTGAATTTTTAAAAACATGGATTGTGAAATCTACCTTTTTCCCCTCGGTACAGTCCGGAAGGACTTTTTATAATAATATCACTTAGTTCATAACATTTGTATGATGTCGCATCATATATTATTCAATTTTTGCAATTTTAGTAATTATTCCCCTCTCAATTAATTCCCTTTTCCAAATTTGTTCCCCTTTTTCATTATTTTAACGCTCACTGTTGTACAAAAATACTTTTTCATTTTCCTTTCCCACCCTGTTGTTAAATTCAGTGCAACAAATTTAATTCCGTTTATTCTAATATCCTTTTAATTCAGTTACACTAAAAATATTTCTATACTGTGCTGATAAAGTAAATGAAAACCATTACATTTACACTTTCAAATAGCCAGCAAAAATATGCCCATCTGCTATCTCCTTATTTGGTCACACAGTTCTGTTGCTAACTGATTTCTTCATACACACCCTTTTTAATTACAATGATTCCCAAGCGCATCTGAATAACTCCGGTCCAAATATATCTAACGTACTTATCAAAGTCATAACAATCTCTAAGGTTCGCGGGTTCAAGAATGCGAAAACTTTTCCGAGCCCCATTTGTGTGGTTTTGCATTCCCATTCATGTTGGCTACCGCCAATATATTCGTTAGGATAATTTATGCCAAAAATGGCTCTGTTCTCTAAATTTTTAATTGTCTTTATGCTCTGTTTGGAGAAATGAGCGCCATATTGTAACCTTTTGGCGAAATGTAATTTCATTCGACTTCATGTCATGATACGAGAAACAAGCAATTCTCTCGCTAATCATCTTGCTATCAACATGTAACAATATCACGAATTGTGTTACGGGCCCGGGTACCCCTGCGCTGCCGCGGGCAGCCGTAGCCATGCAACGTTTCCTGTACTTGTGCAATTTATATAGAACCTGGGATTTATTAAAATACCTTCATCTACTCACGTCTGCATGTTCTTCTAAATGTGCCTATTCTTATTTCTTCCGAATTTCTAGATTTCTTAGAAGGTAATGATGTTTTTAGTCATCGAAGCACTCATCGTATCAAATCCACTTTACCACGACCTAGAACTAATAGTATAATTTGTATATTAAAATTTATAATATGTCTAAATAAAAAAAAACATTAATTAGTAATTTTTGATTTAATTTTTTTTGACAGTATTTAAGAGAAAGCGAAAATGACTTCATTATTGTGATTTTGAACAAAAACCCTGGTTCGGCTTGGGGTGAAATATCGTCGTAGTTGATAACCTTGTCATAAGAAGGTGTTATTTAAAAATATATTTTGTAATACTAAACAAAATCCCAAATATTTTTAATTTTCATAATTTTTTAACACAAAATTAAAACATGAATATCTCTCGAAAAAAATTATTACCACAAATAAATAGGGAGGCTTATTTATGGCTACAAAGCAACATACTTTCACAAAAATACAACCGATGATGATGTAGTAAGCATGTAATTTTGAACAGTTGGATTATCAGAAAAAGCATCATTAACATATTCAAAAGTGATATCATAAGTGAAGTAATTCCCAAAATCTAATTATTCAGAAAAATATCCAAGACATTAATGTTTTAACACAAAAGTAAAAGGTATATATAGCTTCAGGTTAACAACTGTAATGAATAAACAAATATATATGCTGTTAAAATAAATATTTTTTTACAAAAATGCAAACAATAGCGATGCATTGTAAATGTTATTTAAAATCAATACTATTATCTAAAAAAAAAATTCTAATACTAAATACTCTCATAAAAAATTAAATATTCATTAATATTTTAACACAACATTAAAAGATAAATGCCTTTTTAGGATAATAATTAACACAAAATAAACAGGAATGTTTATTTGAGTACAAACATGCTTGTTTAAGTACTTACAAATTAAAAAATTTCATTAAAAAATGCAAGCAACGACAATGCTAACGTAAATGTTTTATAATAGTAGTATTATCACTAAAACGTGTTATCTTAAACCAAACATATCCGTAAGAACTTAAATTATGCATTAAATTTTCAACAAGAAAGTAAAAAATAAATATCCATTCAGTAAAATAATCATTGTAAATAAATGAGTATTCTGTTCCAAATTAAACAATTTTAACAAAAATATGAGAAATATGTCACGTTAATTTAAACTAACTAGACTAACGTTAATTTAAATTACCAAGAAAAGGTGTTATCTTAAAAAATAAAAGTTACCTTGATACAAATCGCACTCAATAATATTTTAAATATTCATTAATTTTTCAACTTAAAATTAAACTTTTCAGGATAATTTTTTTCCGAAATAAACAAGTTGTCTGGTATTTAAAAAAAAAATCCACAATAATATAGGCAATAGCAATGCAATGACATTTAAGATTATTACGAAAATAGTGTTATCTTAAAAAAAAAAAAAAAAAAAAAAAAAAAAAAAAAAAAAAAACAGAGAAAAAACGAAAAACCTAAAACTAAACATGGTGCAGGAAATTTAAAAATAGGTATGAATTTTTTAACAGAAAAGTTAAATCAGAATATATCATCAGAGTAATAATTATCGCGAATAATCGTATATGTATGTATATTGGAAATATTTTTTTATGTCTAAAATTAGTTTCTATACTTGAACCATTTCTCTATTTAAAATTATTCTCTTTTATGTGAAGTTAAAAGACATAATAAATTTATTGTATATTACCTTAACTATTTTTCATTGCATGTTTCTTGGATTAAAAGTAAAGGTGAAATAAAAGTCTTTCAGGATTTTTAACTAGAAGGAATTTTTTACAGGATTAAATTTTTAACACAAAATTAAAATATAAAAATCCATTCTAACGAACTATTATTGTGAATAAACAACTATGTCTGCAATTAAAAAATAAATACATACAATCAATATAAATCTTATTTACAATTTTCTAGACAAGGATTTATCTTTTAAAAAAATCTCTAAAGCTAAACACAGTTACAAGAATGTAAATTAGGCAATATTTATTTCACAAAATTGTGAAAGAAGAATATCTCGCTACGATAATAATTATCGCATAGAAACTGGCATATTTATTTTTTAGAAATTTTCTTTGTCTGAAAAAAAAAATCTATGTTTGAGCCATTTCTTTGCTTAAAATTCTTCTTTTTTTCACGTGTTATCGAAAGACTTTAAGTAAGCTTATTGAATGTTATCTTAATTGCCTGTTACTTAGATCATTAAATATTAAGTTAGAGTGAAAAACATTATTAAACTTATCAGTAATAAATTTAACAGTATTTTTAACAGGAGGAAATTTGAACAAGAAGGATTTTTTAACATAAAAGTGAAAGATAAACATCCATTCAGGGGTTTAATTATTGCTAATTAATAAGTATGTCTGATTTTTTTTAAATATTTTTTTTTTCGAAAAATACAAGCAATATAAACGTTATAACGAAAATAAATAAAACTTAGAAATAAATAAAACTTAGGCATTAAGTAGGCATTAAAATAGGCATTAATTTTTTTGAACAAAAAATGTTAAGATAAATTTTGCTATCGAATAATAATTTTCACGAATAAGCAGATATATTTATGTTTTAGTATTTTTGTAGCTATATCCGAAAAAAAAACTATGTTTCAAGCATTTCTTAATGAAAAACTCCTCTGTTTCATGAACCGCCAAAATACATTAGATGAATGTATTGAATGTTATCTTAAATATTTTGACCTGTTACTTAGATCATAAAAAAAATAAACCCGGAGTTAAAAGAGCAATAAATTTTACAGGGTTTTTAACAGCATTAAACTTTTAACACAAAAGTAAACGAAAAGCATTCATTCAGGAAAAAATAGTGCTAAAATACGACTGGTATTATAAAATATCTTTTTTTAACAAAAATACTAGTAATACAAATGTTATAAAACTGAGCTGCACCGCCAGGCACCAAGTGGCGTCCGACAGGCACGTCAACCGCCACACCCAAGTCCTGAGGAACTTTTACCGCGCTCGACCAGGAGGGTCCTCCTGTAAGCGCTGTGGCCGTGGGAGCGCCGCCACCTGCTGACCACTCCCATTGAATCCAAATGAATGACGACAAAGGTCGCTGCGATATGCAGTGGAGCCCACACTTCGAGGACACCACCACAAAACACTTGGGGAGACAATGGAGTCCTCCGACAGCTTCGTAACCGGAACTCAAAAGAGGGAACCGGGTCCTAGGCCTTATGCCGGACTTCCCCAATGACTCTTACTGTACCGCAGCTTCCGATCATCGAGTCCTAGGGGAGGAAGAAACGAATTGTTCATCGGCTGCGGCGAGGAGGAAGAGCCTCTCGCCTGCCCGGAACCTCGAGGAAAAGGGTACCTGAAAGCATAGTCACGTCCTGGCTTAGGTTGTCTCCGTGTCAGTGGTGTAGTCGAGGTGGTACGCGGGAGTACGGCGTCTCCCCACTTTTTTATTTTATCTCAAACGTCCCCCTAATTTTTATTTTCAGGGGAACTCTAGAGACACAGGAGGACGTAGACTTTTGAAACGTATTAATTTTTTTAAAGGATAAGCAGCTAAAAAATAATAAATCACAGATTTTTAATATTTTTCAAGAAAGTTGAAAAGTGTTTGTTATTTTCGGATCGTCTGTCTGTCTATTGCTTCTTACTCTAACTTACGTAAATTTCAAAACAAATTTTAACGAAAATCTCGTTGCGTGAATTAGCGTTACTGGATTCTGAATTCTATTGTTCTACTATTCAGACCTTATGTTAGACACTATGAGCATCCCCCACTTTTTTTCCAGCACTATACCACTGCTCCGTGTGACTCCCAAAAGCTTTCCCTCCTACGAACCCCTGCAGCGAAATACAGGTAGTGGTGGGTCGACTCAACTGGGAATCATTCGGAAACACATATAAAACAAAATCAAAAACAAAAACACAACAAATGTTAAGACAACAACGGAAAGTTATGTTAGGCACCACTATCGGACTCTGAAGGTCATGGAAAACGTCTTCAAAAGCACCATAGTGGCTGTCCCGATCGAGATTAGTTGCTTGAAAGTTATTTCTAAGAGTCCAGGTAAAGAACCTACACCATCCCAAGGAGTTGATACAGTCACACGGTGACCAGAGTGCCCCGAAGACTCATATCACTCTTGGTACGATATGAACGGGCAATCCCCTTTCTGTCTGACCATTGAGGTCGACACACAACTACTCCAGCTGCAGAGGGTGACGTGGTGGTTGCAGACCATGCGGCCTATACGCCCGCATGCCAGTAACTAAGCTCTGCCGCCTGCCAGGTACTGAGGGTTGCATAACGCAGCCTATGTTATATACAACTATCACGAAAAAACTTAATTTTATTTTAGATGGTACTCTACAGTACCATTAAAAAAACTTGCCATGAAATACAGTTAGCGCATCAATTGGCTGTAATGGAATAAGCCATAGATAATTTACTTTATCTTGATTCGAAAACATTATTTCTTGTAAAAAAAAAAAAAATATCTATATTATAAAGTGTAAAACATGTTCCTGAGTAACGCTGACGTTATATTGATGGTGGCAACAACGTAACTAATAAATTTTGATTTTACTCCAACTTTTTTAATCTTCTAAACAATGCACAATTTCAATTTTTAAACCGTCGAATCGGGAAAAAATACACTTTCAAATGTAATTTGTTTAAAAACCGTATCTCAATTTACTGATCTTTTATGTTTTTTAAAGTAGTTTTTAAGCACATTTTTTCAAAAATCTATCTCTATCGCGTACAATTACAAAAGATTAACCCGTATGCACTTACAACAATATAAATAGTTCAGCATTTGTTTCCGGTTAATATTCCATACTGAAATTAAAATTTCATCCTTAAAAAATATATAATAAAAGAAAATAATTAAAACACAAATTTATGGGATACGCAATCCTACTACGCGCTTAAACCCTGAAATAATCAGAATAAGAAAGGCTGCTGTAAGTAATCTTTGTTGATTTCTTCGACTATTAACGCTTGGCATGCGCGGCGTATACGAAAGTACTGCTTTTAATAAATTCTTAAATTGTATTTGGTTACATGATTGATATTTTTTATATAAAAATACTTTTGGGTGCGGTTAGTGGGAAATATAATATATATATATATGTGTGTGTAAAACCATTTATTAGAGGTTTTAACCTATGTTCTGTACACCAGGCAGTATGTTATGTAACCCGGAATGGCCGCATTGGGTCCTGTAGTGTTTTTAAATAGATAGTTATTTTTACAATTATGACTCCTCGGCATTCTTGATATTGAAAAACATGGAGTAGAAAGTTTCATATGAGTTGTAATTTTCCAACTCAGTGAAAAAGTGTCCAAGCCAGAATTTGAACCAGGGACCTTTTGGCTTAAATTGCCAATGCTTTGCCAACTGGGCTTTTCTGGACGAACCTGGCGAACACAATTCACACAGATAACCTTATTACATAATGGGATCTGGTCTGTTATTTTAAACAGCTCAACATAATAAATCGCAGGTAATGAAACTCCAGTACATTTTTTTTTTAATTTTAACACAATTATTCTAATTGGTAAAGAAATTATATGGTTGTAATTTTCTAATTGACTGGATAAGTGTAAAGGCCAGGATTCGAACCAGGAACCTTTTGGATTAAACTGCTAATGCTCTGCCAACTGAGCTATCCGCGACAAATCTGGCGAACAAAATCCATCCATTATCAATCAAATTATCTGGGTCAATTGTGTTCGCCACATTCGCCCAGGATAGCTCAGTTGGCAGAGCATTAGCCAAAAGGTCCCTGGGTTCGAATCCTCACCTGGACAATTTTTCACTAAGTTGGAAAATTACAACTCACATGATTTATTTACCAATTAAAATAATGGTGTTAAAATTAATCACGTAGAAAGTTTCAGCTCAGAAAAAAATATATATATTTATATGGTAAACCCAATATATTGGTAAATTTTTTATTCCTATAAAATACGAAAAATAATATTTTAAAGAAAATATTTCAGTAAAGTTTTAAATATGCCACAAAGCCCCAATGAATACGGCTAAGTTTAATTTTAATATAAGAATTATTTCTAAATTTTATTTAATGACTGCGCAGATCTTCTAGCGCATTTTCAAGAAATCGTGAAAAATGTTTGGAATGTTACATTTTCATTAATTAATAATTTGTGACATAAAAGGACATGTGTGTGTCATGTGTGACATAAAAGAACATTGTGACATGTTTCAGTAATACTAAACATACCTTCAAATATTTAAAGTGGGCTCATTTAAAAAAAATAAAAATAAAAATAATGAATATTTCTTCAAGATAATAATTATCGTGAATAAAACACTATGTTTATTTTTCAGAATTTTTTTTTTTTTTATGTTTGAAAATAATTTATATTTTTGAACCATTTCTCTTTTAATAAAATCCAATCTGTCATGAACAATCAAAAGGAAATAGATAAATTTATTGATTCATTATCTTAAAATTTTCCCCCTCTTTTTTAAATCAATAAAAAATTTTAAAATCTAGAGTGGTAAAAAGTCTTAAAATTTAACAAGATTTTAAATTGGATTATTTTTTCACTTCAGTATAGTCCGCCGACGATAATTTGGCCGATGACCTGAAAAATTTCTCAATGCTATGTGAAAAGAAAGTTTTTAACAAATACAAATGATGCAAGAAATTCATTATTTAATTAAAAAAGTAGATTCTGTTAATTGTTAATGGGTGATTGTCACCTTAATTACGAAATAAATTGGTCTAAATTTGTGTTGTTTGGGGTTGTGAATATACAACGTTACACTTTGTAGGGGGATCAAGTCTGGCACTTGACAGCTTAATAAAAGGCTTCTTCACTCAGATGAAAACACCCGCTCGCTAATGTTAATCTTACGGGGGAAATAATTTACGCTATCTCGTTCGCATTTTAATATTTATAAATGTTTTTTTTTTTTTTTCACTGGATAGCTGAGGTCAATCTCTATGCACGCTTCTTTGTACTTTTTCGATTTTGATTACGAGTTTTTATATTAAGATACTTTTACTTTCTGAACCGGATTCAAAAGTAAAAGTATCCTCAATAAAAAAAAAAAAAAAAAAAAACTGCAGCAAAAATTGAAAAAGTACAAAGGATCGTGCATAGAGATTGACCTCAGCTATCCAATGCAAAAAAATCATTTAAAAATATTGAAATGCTAACGAGATATCGTAAATTATTCCCCCCCCCCCATAGGAATAACATTAGCGAGCCGGTGTTTTCGCCTGAGTGAATAGTAGCCTCTTAAGATATCTCTAGTGGGGAAGGGTGGTTTTGTCTTTTGATATCGTTATCATTTTTAATCCAAACAAAATTTTCTCTTCTTTTATAACTTTTTCTTTACATCAAAATAATCTCTTATTATTATTATTATTTAATCTTATCTATTTTTATGAATATATGAAGTTATTATTGAAGACAATAAATGATTATAAAATCATTTCATTCCAAAATATAGAATACCCCAACATTGAGCATTCCTGTTTTTCTACCACTGTATTCGCATATAATTCGCTGTTGGAGAAACAAGGTGAGAAATGCGTTTGAAATGATACTTGTTGTGTTTACTAGTTTTGTGAAAGAAGAAAGAAAAAAATGTTTTCCACTTGTTTTGTTGATAAGAAGTTCTGCTTTCACCCTCCCCGTGAAAGAGCAAGTGCAAAAAGACAAAATTACTGTTGAATGCATTAATTATATGACAATAAGCTATTATTAAATACATTTAAATAGTAACTATCCCTATAACTAACTATTAAAGAAGACGGATCTAAGAATTACTATATTGGCATGACCAGCAGGGAATTTAGTTACAGAAAAAAGGAGCATATAGCTGATATTAAGTATAATAGAAAAACGACAGCCCTGGAAAAATTATATCAAGAAGAAACCATCCAAATAAATTTCAATGAAAGTAAAATAATTTTTCCCTCCATTCTGTACTATCCATCCATAATAAGAGAAACCATAGAGATACTAACACACAAAAATATAATATGTAACGATGCGGCATCTTTTAACTTACCGAAATTGTGGCTCGAGTTACTCCATGGTTACAGATATGAAAATAAACAACCAAGTAAAAATAAAAGATAATGTGCGTAATTAAAAAAAAATACATGAAAACTAAATGATAGCATTTTAAATAATAACTTCAAAGACCGTGCAATTATGGAATATTCTCATTTGTTTTTGAAAATGGCTCGGAGTGAGCTGAAACATGTCAAACAACGTAATAAAAGTTATTTTACTGTGTATTTATTATGTTGTTAATTTACACCTTTTAGCATTTAAAAGAAATTGATGGTGAGAAATACCACCATCTAGATCTAAACTAGCACACACTATAAAAAAAAAAGTATTTGGTTTTTTTTCTGCATATTAGCAGAGTATTTGGTATCATTTTAATCAGTGAACAGTGAACAATACAAATTAATGATCCATTTTAGGATCAGCGCATACAGATAGATAATTGTGGAACAAAGTGAACCACGGCAGTCAAGGAAATATTTGGTTTTCCGTTCCCACGAATGATTTAACTACACCTAATAAAAATGTCATGGAGAAAATTGTCAGAACAATAATATGACACATTTATTTATGAGAGCTTAAATAGGCACGAAGACCTCACAAGTAAAAGCATCTTTACCTCCCAGACACAGCACGGCGTCAAGAGGAATCACTATTGTACCGACGGGCCTATGAAACACTCAAGGGGAGTACCAAAATTCTCCCGCCTGCCAATGGTCATCTCTCTAAAATCAGAGGTATGGCCGAAACATGCAAATTTTCAAGAAGTTATATGTATAAGGCCTTAATTTTATGTGAAAAGGGAAGAATGATTCCATCCTTTTTTTTTTTTTGCTCCACGAAAAGAATGTGATTTTTTTTTGAGAGTACAGATTCAAAAAAGATGGAAAAGTAGAAGGTTGACTGCTCTCTAACTAAAAAAACAGATTTTGAGTGTGTGTGCCAATAGATGGAAATGTACGCGCTAAGAAAAAGCGAAAACGCGTCAGCCATTACCTCCTGCTGTCAACGTTATCTAGTAATATAAGGTAACAAACAATCTTCCTTCACCATTGTTCCATTTTATTTAATTAAGCTATATTCTTTTAATAATACGAATTTACGTGTGTATGAAGATCCTACCCCGATCTAAACATAAAAAGGCTAATCAAATAAATACTTCTAGGGTATGGAACTCTGCCTTTCAAAATCGAATTTGTTAATTCAGTAAGATAAACTGTAATTCTCAGAAAATAAATGTTGAGAATACAGTTCTCAACTAGGATTGAATATTTTTATTTTTTAAAACATTTATGTTTGTTTTTAATCATATGCTTATAATTACCTTGTAAATAAACTCAATTTTATATTCAATTAATTTTAGTCAGTTTTCCTTTTGTTTACTTAATTTATTGAATTAATATTAAGTCTTTTATTTTAGGAAATGTTTTCTTTAATATTACAATCTAGGTTTTAAAATAAGCCATTATATATTTAATGTTACATAACTCTCTGCAGGTAACCTTTGATGATTGTAATTGGCTCAAAGAGGATCCGAACTTCAAAAATAATTCACAACGCAACTTTTTCTTTTCTATAATTAATTGATAATTTGTCTAATAAAATTTTCTAAGTATAAATTATCATATCAGATCCTTAGAGTCATAGGTGCAAAATAAATACTATACGTCTCGGATAATTTAAAATACTCATATTAATCAATTAACAGCAATATAGTGGTAAATCCTATGCAGTCAGACTTAAAATTCAAATAATTTAATTAATCACTCTGTAGCATTCCATCATAGGGTTTACCGAATTAGAAGTGGTACCGTTACCTCTTTCTAAATTATTTTAATATATTAATTTAATTTTAGAAATAGAACTTTAGGTTATTGTATAATTTTTTAAATATAAAAATATATATGCAATATTAAGACTAAAAAAAAAAAATTTTTTTTTGCTAACATAAATGTTCTTAATTCTAATTCTTTTGAAAATTTTTTTTTTCCTCTTTTCAACAACTAATTAAAAAAAAAAAAAAAAAAAAAAAAAAAAAAAAAAAAAATTAAGCATTCATTGGGGAATCTTCATACACTCTGTAACATGCATATACCTGGCAATTCTTTTTGGGTACCTCACTAAATATATAATGATATATTAAATAATAATAAGTGTTATTGGATTGATTTGTATTAACAAAGAATTGAAAATATGACTTGTGTTACATATACTGCAACAGCAGCAAATATAAAATAAATACATAATAATGCTCAAATATTGAAATGATATATATTATATATAATTAATTTCTCGAACAGTGCATAACAATTCACCATTGGGTATCTTTTATTTTATGTTAAACAATTTTTTTTTTGCTCTCTCTCTATTTTATGATTTTTGTACTTTAATTGGATGAATAAGCGTAAAAGTCAAAGAATTAGTAGAATAGATACTGGTGTCAAAACTAGACAACAATTACGCGAATTAAATAATCAAACTGTAGACACTAATATTATTTGTAATAATAGTAATAATAATAATAAGAAAAAAAAGAAAGAGAAGAAAATTATAAATTCTGAAAAAGCTACTCCTAAAATTACTACAATGGACACCCCAAATGCAGATAGCCTAATTAATCTGATTCCATACTATGATGGAAAAAAGGAAGCAAATATTAACCATTTTTTCTTACAATTTGACAATCTCATCAATAAAACTGAATTGAATAATGATTCTAAATTAACTATATTAAAGGCGAAAATTGTAGGACCTGCTAAAGATAAATTGATGAGGGATCAAAATTTGTTCGTGGAACAGAACTTAGAAACCTTTAAAACAAAGTTAAAACAATTATTCGAACCCAAAACCACATTTCTAGAAGCGCAAAAGAAATTTTGCAATCTCAAACAAAAACCGGAACAAAACATGAACGAATTTATATTAGAATTTAATGCGGCAGCAGGCCTTTATCTAAAAAAAAGTGGGCAAGATATAGGAGCTAACAACAGCTCTACATTCATGGAAATGATCAAATTATCTCAGTTTTTGGAATCAATTCGTAGTGATTTAAGTCTGGAAGTAAGAAAAAACTCTCCGCCGGACTTTAAAACAGCGTGCAACATAGCCTTAAAATTAGAGGAGGCTTATTCACATGTCAATTTAAAGAACATCAACAACATTTCCAAAACTAAAGATTCTGATTTGTTAAATGAACTGCTTAAACTCAATGTAGAAAGTGCAGAGAATATAAAATTATTAACCGCGGAACTAAATAACATAAAATTAAAGGTAAATGCCACTAACAATGATACAACTAGGTTTTGCAAGTACTGTAAATCCACATCCCATACGAACCCACATTGTTGGTTTTACAAGGGCAACGAACAAAACAGCAGTAATTACGTGGACGAAAATAAAAAAATTCCTGAGAATATTCAAATCGAAAAACCAAATTTTTATCAAGGGGGAAACCAACAAGCTCAGGGAAACTTTCAGCAAACCCCAAATTACACGCACCAAAACTTCAACCCTATGCAATATTCTGCTCCTCAGTACATGTACTATGCACCACCCCCACCCCACCAACAATTTATGCCGATATCATATCCCAGTTTCGGAAATTATGGAGGCAATTTCAACGAACAGAGATCATATAACCAGCGAAGAAATTATAGAGGGCATAGAGGGGGCTACAAGCAAAATAATTATAAAAAACATGATTATACAAAAAAAAAATAATTCACAGCAGACATTTGAAAACAATAAACAAGATAAAGATCATGATCAGAATTCTAGTAACAATAAGGGAAACTAAAGTCGGGACTTACATTCTCAAATACAAGGCACCCGCGTAAGTCTCACTGCGGGTCTAAAAAAAATAACAAAATTATTGCTAGTGTCAAAAGTAATGACAATTCTCAACTTCCGATTATTACTTTTGAAATTAATGGTGTTAAGATTAATGCTTTGACAGACAGTGGGGCGGCAGTAACTTTGGCATCACCTATATTGTTCGAACAATTAAAGAATGCACACGTAAAATATAAAAATCTCTGTAACCAGGTAAAAATTCAAACATTAACAAATTCGACAATCTCTTTTAAGCAATGCATTAAATTAACTTTCAAATTGGAAAACGTTTTTGTATCGGGGGCATTCTATGTTACAACTCAAGATTTTGGTCGGAACTACAATATGCTATTGGGATTCGATTTCCTCAAAACAAATAATATTATCCTAGATTTTGAAGATAAAACCATGAAATTAAAAAACAAAAACATTGCACTTCAATTTCTAGAAAATGAACCTCAAAGTCTGATAAGTAACTTAACTGCTAACTCTAATGAGAATCAAAATAAAGAAACAATACGCAAAAAGAAAAAAAAACGTATCTCGCACAAAAATTTTGTTACAGCAAAACTAACACAGACAACGGAGTTACTACCAGGCGAAAAAAAAATTGTTGCATTACTATTAGATCCAGATAAATTCGCAACTACAAATACAATACTCTTGGAACCGATTACACATAATATGAAAATTTATTATAAAACATCTATTCACTCGGCGACACAAATATAAATAATAATAATACAACATTTTATATTGACCAATATTTATAATAATTCATCCTTTGCTTAAAGCCACGGATTGACGAATCCACTTGAATTATTATAACAAAAAAAAAATCGGTCAGATTTTACAAAATTATTTTAGTTTAATATTTGATATAATCTATAACTTGGTTAGAACAACGCGTTTCAATTTTAATTTTAGAATAATCGTACGATTTCATATTATAAAACAAACAAGTAAAAAAAAAAAAAAATTTATTAGTTGTCCCTAAGGATTAACATTTCAGATAATTAAAAAAAAAAAAAAATAAATAAAATAAAAAAAAATACCATTGAACGTTTCAATTATTACAAAACATAAATTGGATGTTTAATTTATACCTTAAATATTTAGGTAAATTATTTCATACTTAAAAAATAATAATAATAAAAAGGTGTTGGATACATGTCAATGATCATTTCAGCAATTTATTGGATGTTAAAGTCTCGTTTTTGCAGGCGAAATTGAGACTATCTGCGCAGAGCATCTAATAATGCATTTAGCTGAGATATTTCTAATTAACTAAATTTCCAAACTTTACAAAAAAAAAGAATTTGTTTAATCTTTTTTTTTTCTAACTATTATATGTAATATTTTATAAAACAAAAAATAATAAGAGAAAAGAAAAGCGAACGCTCGCTTTCGATTCCTTAAATATGTATATTTACACGTTAATAGATTTTAAAATAATAATAATAAGAAGAATAAATAATTAAATAAATATTTTACAATTGCATGCACATTTTCGTTTGTGCAAAGCAACGCTCGCTTGTTCTCGCTAACTTAAATTGTAACTAGAAAATCAATATTATATTAAAAAAATATATATATTATAATACATTACGTTTTTATACACAATATAAATAAATAAGTAAATATATAAATTGACGAGAAGATAGTGCGATGCAAACGGATTTGACCACGTTACACGTGTACCGATTTTTTTTTTATAGAAAATATTAAGCAGATATACAGATTTAATTACATACCCCATTTATTTTTAAATCCAAGCCGGGTATACACGACTTTTTTTTTAACCACACAGTATAATTTTTATTTTTAACAACATAAATCATAATTCCTAGCTGTAAATCATAGCTGCACTACCTTTCACCAATTACACGTGCAATTAACACATTTCACCCCTTTTTGTAGAGTCGAAAATCCAGGAGTTTAGTAATCATACACCTGAGGGATAGCAACGATCGCTAGTACATGCATTTCGCAAATCTTCCCTTGTGTACACCTGGATACGAATGTAAAAAAAAAAAAAAAAAAAAAAAAAAAAAAGGGGGGGTCAGTTTTTCCACAGGTGAGCTCAGTAACTGTCATTTGGAATCCTTCCCCTTAGCAATTTGATGGATCGATAGGAAAGAGAGGAGATTTTTTTTTTCTTCTTTTTCTTTTCTTCGTTCTCTTTCAACCTTGTTCATTCTAGGAGCCGGGCAGTGAAATTGTACTTGTTTTGATTTTACCAACGGATAATTAAAATTTTGGTAGCAAAGGAAAGAGGAAAATTCATTTTTTAGACCTGTTTCTTTTATGAAAATATATTATTGAAAATATCTTTCATTCAGAAAAGTCATCCTTTTATAAGATCCCAAAACAAAATTGTTTTAGTAAGAATGATAAGATGTTTTTTTCACATAACATTTTCTTTATGTATATTATATAAAATAAAATAAAGATGTTTGCCTTTTTGCTCAAGAGAGACATTTCATGTGAGATTATGTATATCTATTTTCTCTCTATGTTTTTGATATAATATATATATATATATTTTTAATGTATGGTATTAATTATACAATGCATACAGTTTACTGATTATATTGAGTATTTGTTTTAAATGATTCTGTATATTGTGTTTCAACGTATGGGTACCTAATTAGCCTGTAATAATTAAAATAAAAGATTTGCCAATTTATATGTATGTAATAACTAAAAATATAAGAGTGGAAAAGAAAATTAATTTTTTTTTCTTTCTTCTCTCGGGCATTTTATTTTATTATTTGGCTTATTCAAATTTTCCTGCTTTATTTGGATTTGGACCTATTAAAACTCAAAATTTTAATAAATGTTTTTGGAACAATGGAAATTGAAACCAACTACACATGATAACTTGCTGAAGAAGTCATGTCTTTCATCAGATTTTTCAACAGTGAACTTTTGATTACGCTTTATTTCACCAATGTGTAAAACTTTTTTCTGGTGTTGCAAACCTACTTACACTCCAAACCTAGTGACACCCCAGCTTATCCCAAGTTCCTAGACTTTTCCATGTGAACATTTTCAGTTTTGATCTTCAATATAATACGACGATGGACTTTCATCGAGTACTTTGTGGCTATATATATATATAAAAAAAAAGATACTGTGGACCTTTTTTTTTCTAATGTCGGGGGAAGAGATGATGGTGAGAAATACCACCATCTAGATCTAAACTAGCACACACTATAAAAAAAAAGTATTTGGTTTTTTTTCTGCATATTAGCAGAGTATTTGGTATCATTTTAATCAGTGAACAGTGAACAATACAAATTAATGATCCATTTTAGGATCAGCGCATACAGATAGATAATTGTGGAACAAAGTGAACCACGGCAGTCAAGGAAATATTTGGTTTTCCGTTCCCACGAATGATTTAACTACACCTAATAAAAATGTCATGGAGAAAATTGTCAGAACAATAATATGACACATTTATTTATGAGAGCTTAAATAGGCACGAAGACCTCACAAGTAAAAGCATCTTTACCTCCCAGACACAGCACGGCGTCAAGAGGAATCACTATTGTACCGACGGGCCTATGAAACACTCAAGGGGAGTACCAAAATTCTCCCGCCTGCCAATGGTCATCTCTCTAAAATCAGAGGTATGGCCGAAACATGCAAATTTTCAAGAAGTTATATGTACAAGGCCTTAATTTTATGTGAAAAGGGAAGAATGATTCCATCCTTTTTTTTTTTTTTTGCTCCACGAAAAGAATGTGATTTTTTTTTGAGAGTACAGATTCAAAAAAGATGGAAAAGTAGAAGGTTGACTGCTCTCTAACTAAAAAAACAGATTTTGAGTGTGTGTGCCAATAGATGGAAATGTACGCGCTAAGAAAAAGCGAAAACGCGTCAGCCATTACCTCCTGCTGTCAACGTTATCTAGTAATATAAGGTAACAAACAATCTTCCTTCACCATTGTTCCATTTTATTTAATTAAGCTATATTCTTTTAATAATACGAATTTACGTGTGTATGAAGATCCTACCCCGATCTAAACATAAAAAGGCTAATCAAATAAATACTTCTAGGGTATGGAACTCTGCCTTTCAAAATCGAATTTGTTAATTCAGTAAGATAAACTGTAATTCTCAGAAAATAAATGTTGAGAATACAGTTCTCAACTAGGATTGAATATTTTTATTTTTTAAAACATTTATGTTTGTTTTTAATCATATGCTTATAATTACCTTGTAAATAAACTCAATTTTATATTCAATTAATTTTAGTCAGTTTTCCTTTTGTTTACTTAATTTATTGAATTAATATTAAGTCTTTTATTTTAGGAAATGTTTTCTTTAATATTACAATCTAGGTTTTAAAATAAGCCATTATATATTTAATGTTACATAACTCTCTGCAGGTAACCTTTGATGATTGTAATTGGCTCAAAGAGGATCCGAACTTCAAAAATAATTCACAACGCAACTTTTTCTTTTCTATAATTAATTGATAATTTGTCTAATAAAATTTTCTAAGTATAAATTATCATATCAGATCCTTAGAGTCATAGGTGCAAAATAAATACTATACGTCTCGGATAATTTAAAATACTCATATTAATCAATTAACAGCAATATAGTGGTAAATCCTATGCAGTCAGACTTAAATTCAAATAATTTAATTGATCACTCTGTAGCATTCCATCAGAAATATATAATTACAAAGTGTTATAATTTATTATATTGTTAGTAACTATCTCTTTTAGATGTTACTTGATATAAAGTTGTTTCCTGTAGTGATTGATTTCAACTCTTCATTTCAACCCGTGAAGTTTGTGGATAATAAATGTATAACCGTATCTGTATATAAATACAAACTCAAAAAATTGTAAAAATAAAAAATTGTGACATAAAAGGACATGTGTGTGTCATGTGTGACATAAAAGGATATTGTGACATGTTTCAGTAATACTAAACATACTCGCAAATATTTAAAGTGGGCATTCATTTTTTAAATAAAAAAATAAAAATAATAAATATTTCTTCACGATAATAACTATCGTGAATAAAACACTATGTTTATTTTTCAGTAATTTTTTTTTTTTTTTATGTTTGAAAACAATTTATATTTTTGAACCATTTCTCTTTAAAAAAAATCCAATCTTTCATGAACCATCAAAAGACAATAGATAAATTTATAATAGTAAGATTTATTAGTAAGATTTATAGTAAGATTAACAGTAAGATTTTTAAACTTTGATAACGATATCATTAGGAGGGGGGAGGGGGTTCGAGGAATGATAATGTATGATATCATAAGGGGGGGGGGGGCGGTGACGGGGTCTATAATTAACAAAATGTTGATAACGTTGTATATGTACAACCCCCTTATTGGTCAAGTTAGCGTCTGCGGACTATAAAATGTAAACATCTATTCAGGAGAACAATCACTGTCTAGTAAATATTAATAAATACTGTCTGGTAAATATTATTATGTCTGGTAAATATTAATAAATGTTATCTTAAATATATATATATATATATATATATATATATATATATATTGCCTGTCATTTAGTTCATGAAATAATTGTAAAAGTGAGAATGAAGAAAAAAAAAGAATCCTTAAAAATTAAAAGGATTTTAAATAGGGTTATTTTTTAACACAACAGTAAAATGTAAACAGCCATTCGGGAGAGCCATTATTTTGAATAAATAAGTATGTCCGGTAAAGTTATTGAAGGTTATCTTTTTTTTTTTTTTTTATCTGTTACTTATATAATTAAAATAATTTTTAATTTAGAGCGAAAAACATCATTAAATTTAACAGTACTTTAATATAGTTTTTAACAGGAAGGAAATATTTTACAGGATTAATTTTTAACGCAAAAATAAAATATAACCATCTATTTAGTGAATAAATTATTGTGTATTAACAAGTATGGCTGATATTCCAAAAAGTAACATGCTTCCCCCCAAAACTTCAAGCAATATCAATGTTATAATAATAAACAAGAACGAAAAACATACGTCAAGCATAGATTATGTAACACTTTCCAACACTTACAAAATATTTTTACAAATCTTAACCGTTTAATAAGGGGAAAGATGATATGTAATTAAATAATTTGGAAAACGCATAACAACATATTTAAAAACCCAATTTCAGGAATTACCAACAATATTCGGAAAATATCTGAACTCTTTTGTGCAACCCTGTATATGATCTATAGATTTGTATATATACTACATAGAATGCTATATTTTAATTCAGTTAGGAAACGCGTAGCACAGTTTAAAATTTCCCTTCTGGAATTTCCGTCAATAAACGGAAATGTACTCGAGAATTTTTGTGCTGCCCTATATATAATCTATAGAATTAATACACACCAAGTACTAAGCAAAAAATAAGTTAAATTTAAAAACGCGTTCAGCAACTGAAAAAGCACTTCTAGCAATTATTGTTAACAGACAGTATCGAATTCTTTTGTGTATCACTGTAAATAAACGATGAATGTTATATACACAATATTCTATGGTAAGCCTCTTGCAATGGCACCTTATATCTATTTCAATATGTTTGAAATAGTGAAACATTATTAAAATAAACCGCAAACGGTTTTTCTCCAAAGACCTTAATGTAACGGAATTCTCTTCAGTGTCTCTGTAACGGAACTATAAGTGCTATGCACACCCTATTCTATAAAGACTTTTGTAAGACTCTTATAAAGACTCGATTAAGACTCTTGTAGTGCACCTCAGTGCTATATATATCAATTTCGATATGTTTGAAATTGTGTAACATCATTAAGATAAACCGAAAATGATTTTTCCCCATAGACCCTAATGTAACGGAATTCTTTAGAGTGTCCCTGTAAAAAATATTTAAGTGCTACACGCTTCATTTTCAAAACCGAAGATTCCATAGTGAACCCCAATAACATATATCAATTGCATGACTATCCGAGTATTTTTACGCTAGTTAGAGCACGGACAGACAGACAGACGGAGTAACCGAATTCATAAACACTTTTCAAATATCTTGTAAAGTGTTAAAAAATTCCAAAACTAGACGTAGTCACAAAAATTTAAAGTAAACATTAATTTTTCTTTAAAAAAAAAGAAAGAAAAGAAAAATTTCTTTTCAGTATAATGATTACCACGAATAAACAGGTATTTTTATTTCTCAGTATGCCTGAAAAAAAAATGTTCGAGCAATATCTTTCTTTAAAAATACTGTCTTTCATGTGCCGTCAAAAGACATTAGTTAAATTTATTGAATGTTATCTTAAATATTTTTTTGCCTGTTACTTAGATCATTAAAAATTTTTAAAAGCGAGACTGAAAAACAGCATCTCTCTTGACTTCCTGCCAAATGGTTGCGACAGGAAACAATTTTTGGCCTTTACAACCGAGCAAGCTTCACAGGACAATCACGTGACGCGTCATTCTCTTTTTGACCGCTGATCACAGAACGGAGAAGACTATTTTTAGCGCTGGAATGACATCGCTGATTGAGTATGACCGAAATTTGGGAAATATTAATTTCACTATCACTTATTTTGGGCATCGAAACAATTATTAATCGACATTGAACGCAATGATACATACTTCTTTTATTAAGAAGCATGATTAGTCATTTTCATGCAAAATTCTGTGTTAAAACTTAATGTAGTCATTTTTTGCACTTTATTTCTTTTTTCATGCGAGTATAAAGAAAATGATTTTTAAATCTTTCAGCGTTTGAAGGTTTTCCTATATTTTCATAAGTATGCTTGTATGTCCGAGGATATATATATATATATATATATATTAATCATAATTAATTATAATATATATATATATATATATATATATATATATATATATTAATCATTGTTTGATGCTAAAATGCCTTTCATATCCCCTCATTCTATATACGGTTCAAAAAAATTATTTTGTTAAAAATATTTTTGACTACAGCCATTTTAACATGACTTCTAATAATGGAAAAATACGGGTCTAACGCTCAAAGTGTTTTCAGGAGCGTTTCGTCGTCGGTACAAATTTTGTTTTTTATAGTGTTTTATGTAAAGTGTGCAAATAGGGTCTGGAAACAAGCAGTAAGCACTTGCCTACAGCCTAGACACCCCCCACCCCAATTTTTTTAGTAGGGGCGAAAATATTACAGAGTTCTAAAGGGAGTTGCTATCTTTTAAACATTCTTTGTAATTCAAATATTTTACTTTTTGGCATATTATTAAAAGATTTTATCAATAAAATAGACCATTCTGTCACTACAACATGAAAAATTTAGTTTTCATTTTTTTCACTTTATTTCTTTTTTCATGCGAGTATAAAGAAAATGATTTTTAAGGAGCGTCGAGTCGGTACAAATTTTGATTTTCTAGTGTTTTATCGGAAGTATACATGTAGGGCATGGGAACAAACAGTAGGCACTTGCCTACAGCCTAGACGCCCCGCCCCCCCCCCTATTTTTTTGGTGGGGAACGAAAATATTACAGAGTTTTAAAGGGAGTTGCTATCTTTTAAACATTCTTTGTAATTCAAATATTTTACTTTTTGGCATATTATTAAAAGATTTTATCAAATAAAACGATTTTATCAATAAAATATACCATTCTGTCACTACAACATGAAAAATTTAGTTTTCATTTTTTTCACTTTATTTCTTTTTTCATGCGAGTATAAAGAAAATGATTTTTAAGGAGTGTCGAGTCGGTACAAATTTTGATTTTCTAGTGTTTTATCGGAAGTATACATGTAGGGCATGGGAACAAACAGTAGGCACTTGGCTACAGCCTAGACGCCCCGCCCCCCTATTTTTTTGGTGGGGAACGAAAATATTACAGAGTTTTAAAGGGAGTTGCTATCTTTTAAACATTCTTTGTAATTCAAATATTTTACGTTTTGGCATATTATTAAAAGATTTTATCAAATAAAACGATTTCATCAATAAAATATACCATTCTGTCACTACAACATGAAAAATTTAGTTTTCATTTTTTTCACTTTATTTCTTTTTTCATGCGAGTATAAAGAAAATGATTTTTAAGGAGCGTCGAGTCGGTACAAATTTTGATTTTCTAGTGTTTTATCGGAAGTATACATGTAGGGCATGGGAACAAACAGTAGGCACTTGCCTACAGCCTAGACGCCCCGCCCCCCCCCTATTTTTTTGGTGGGGAACGAAAATATTACAGAGTTTTAAAGGGAGTTGCTATCTTTTAAACATTCTTTGCAATTCAAATAATTTACTTTTTGGCATATTATTAAAAGATTTTATGAAATTAAACAATTTTATCAATAAAATGGACAATTCTGTTAGTACAACATGAAAAATTTAGTTTTCAAAATAAAATTAAGAAAACTAGAGGGTCAAACCCGGGATTAAAGGGTTACAAAACTTGGGTGACAATCATTTTTTTAATTGAAAATTCTAATATATTTTTATACATTTAATATGCAAATGTCGCACTAACGACACCAAAAAGTATTTTTACATGAAAAATAGCAATAATGTATTCAAATAAAGGTTTGAATTTTATTAAAGCGATACTTTTATATTAGTCACGTGCCAGGAGTCAATAGCCGAAGAAACAACGAAAGATTTCGCTACTTACAGCAGCCTATTCTGATTTTCATCATTTCAGTGGTTTAAGCGCAATAGTTCGATTACGTGCCTGTTAAATGTTTGTTTTATTTCTATTATTTTTTTATTTTACTTATTTATCGAAGAAGTTTTAATTTCGGTATGGAATATTTGACTGAATAAATACTCAGCCGAATAAATATTCATCCGGAAAAAAAGGATGAATATTTACATTGCATTAAGCCATAACGGGTTAATCTTTTGTAATCGGGCTGCGCGCAATGTTTTTTTTTAAAGGTCATGCTTGAAAATTATTTTAAAAACCATAAATATCAGTAAACTGAGATAGAGTTTTCAAACAAGTTGAATTTGAAACAACATTTTTATTCCGATTCGACAGTGTAACTGTAAATAGTAATATTGTACTATGTTTAGAAGTTTAAATTATTGCAGTAAAAATGAAAGATATTTGTATGGTGTTGCCACCGTCAATATGACATCAGCGTTATGTTTTTGCTTTGTATTATAGATTTTAACGCCTTTCTTACCTTACAGAGAAAAAGTAGTTTGCTGTTTTTTTTTCTGGTGTGTGTGTGTGTATGCTGTTGTTAGAGGCGTTGTCTATGCATTTAAAGATCAGATTACCAAAAAGTTAACAAATTAAAAAAAATCTATGATATATGTAACTAGTCAGATGTGCCAATCCCAAAACTTTTTTCTATCTCACACAGGTTTCGCATACACTAAAAAGAATCAGCACCAATTTATATCAAGGTCTAACTAAATCTAAAGTTTTTTTTTTAAATTCCGTGCATTAGTTCTTGAGATATGATTATTGCTAAATTCGTGTAAATCCTTCAAAATGCAGCATAGAAGCGCCACCTGTTGGGAGATTAAGATCAAAACCTAATCAACACCATCATATGTCAACGTCTAACCGAATCTGAAGTTTGATGAAAATCCGTGCATTAGTTCTTGAGATATAGTTATCGTGATAATAATGAAAAAAGTAGCATAGGAGCGCCACCTGTTGGGCTATTTACACCAAAATGTAAGCAACATCTAGTTATGTCAAGGTCTAACAGAATCTGAAGTTTGATGAAATTCAGTGCATTAGTTCTTGAGATATGGCTATCGCAAAAATATTAATAAAAAGTAGTATAGCAGCGCCACCTGTTGGGATATCTACACCAAAATATAATTAGCGTCTATTTATGTCTAGGTCGAACTGAATGTTAAGTTTGATGAAAATAAGTGCATTAGTTCTTAAGATAGAGTTATTGCGGAAATCACGAAAAATGCAGCGTAGCAGCGTCACCTGTTGGGCGATTTTCACCAAAAACTAATCATCACCAATTTATATGAGGGACTAACTGAATATGAAGTTTTGTTCAATTTCGTGCATTAGTTCTTGAGATAGAGCTCCCACAAAATTTTTGTCACAAACAGACAGACAGAGTCCCAGACTCACAGACAGACATTTTCTAAAAACAGTCAAATCGTGTTCAGGACCTTCTAAAACGTATAAATCCGTCGAAAACCAGAAGTAGAAAATTTTCATGAATTCTTGTAAAGATAGAAGAAAGTAAAGTAATAAGTAAATGGAGAAAAGTATTATAAGCATTTTGAAAATTGACTGATTTTCTAATGAGAATTTTAAAATGATAAATGATTTATTTTAAGGAGTGAATATAAAAGACAATAAAAAACAAATTTTGCATAAAGAATGAAGTCGATCGGATAATTAGTTGCCGAGATATTTGTAATCCTATTTTTCCACACTCTTCGATTTTTCATGACCCTGTATTTCAGTCAAATTTCAATTCAAAGATATATTTTAATTGGAAATGAGACGCTTAATCTGACGCAGTAAACCGTTAGTTAATATGATTATCAATTTTGGAGTTATGAGGATTTTTCTTTTACGCAATTCAGTAATAGAGCATTTAAAATTTATGACCTCATAAAGCCACGATTTTATTCGAATTGCAATGCATTTTATAAGTAGTTTACACATGTTTTATTTTCATATTTTATATTATGCATATCCATGATGGGTAAGTATTACGGTGACCCCAACGACTAGTTTTATGTGGAATGGAAATTGCTTATATGCCAGAAGAAACTGCAAAAAGATTTTTTAACTACTGTATTTTCTTTATGTAACCAAAGAAATTAAACAGGCATTATTTAGTATTTTATTTACAAAAATTCTGAATATTTATTCTTATGTACCTTATTAAAATAAAACAAACTCCCTAATAAGATTTGTTTATATTTATTTGTGTTTGTATCAGAGGTGCCAACTTTTAAAATTTCAAGAGAGAGAGAGAGAGTGGGGGGGGGGGCAGTCAATCGTTGAGGTCACAAAAGTAAATCTAAGAGACGAAGGGCCTATTTATTTTATGTAGGGTGAGCATAAAGTATTTCCCCGATTACAAAAATTCATTGCGTAAATCTATAATACTTAGACATACGTTTATTTTCGTAAATTGAAACAGTAATAGAGTTTGTAATAATACCAATTACCTAAAAAATTTTGATGTGCGCTCCCTTTTAGGTAGATTTCGTAAGAAATACTACCTATTACATTCTCACCTAAGTTGGAATTTTTGAAAATTTTTTGCATATCTACACCGATTATGACTCCCAGAACCCAAAACCACCCCCAGTTTTATCTATCTATCTATCTATCTATGTCATTTTTTTATGTACACGATAACTACAATAATTCTGTACAAATCTCTTCCAAACTGATACATAAAATCGAGGGGCATAAAATCTCGGTCAAGTTCGTTAATGGGCAAAATCGAACCAAGGGGGGGGGGGGGGGACGGGGCTGCTTTTTGTGAAAACAGAAAAAAAAACCATAACGTCTTAATTATGAAACGTATCGAATCCATTTAAAATTATTATTACTTCTAGGAAAAGGGCCGAAAATTTATGTATAACAGATTTTTGATATCATTAAAAATGGCCCCAAGGGGGGGAAAGGGGTGTTTTAGAAGAAAAAAATTCATAACTTCGTCAATTCAGAAGATATCAAATCCGCTGAACTTTATTGTAAATCCTCTTAATATTATCTAAAACTTTTACATTGACAAGTTTTTTTATAGGACTAACCCTTATAGCAAAAAAAAAAATTTTTTTTAAATCCCTGCCGGCTCCACCTGCAAACAAGTTAGGTTTCGAAGTGGGCGTTTCCAAATGCCATATCATGGCAAAAAGGTCATTTCTTCCGCAATTCCCAACAAACAGGTGCCCCACGGTCTGCGTCTTCTAAATCTACCTGTGCCTGTAAGCCGATCCGTCAGGGATTTTTTAACTCGGTAAATGTAAAGGCAGTATTTCAGTTCTCGATAAACATTATACAACATTTGTTGTGTAACAGTAGATGCATCATCTGTTATCCTAGCCTTCAATTTTTCAATATCACAAACTGGTGTGGCAATGACTCTGTCCTCCTCCCCAAAAGAAGAACTCATGAAAAATAATATTAAATAAAAAAAAAAAAAAATTTGTACAACATGTGGCGAGAGCTGGAATATCACCTTGACATTCTCAGAGCTCAAATGGAAGCAAGTTGAAATTTACCAATTTACTATTGGTCTATTACAAACCCTATTACTGTTTTTACAACTTACAAAAATAAAAATAAATGTCACAATGTAATAGTTTTTAGCGTAATAAACTTTTATAATCAGCGAGAGGCTTTACGCTCATCCTGTATTTTTAGGGGGTGGTGGTGGGGGGAGAAACCTCTTCTAAAAATTTTCAAAGGGGTGCGTGATTCTTTGCCCTCTTCCCGTAGTCAGAGCCTAAGATCTGCATAAATCCTAAATTAATAAATACTAAACATTTCACAAATAATATTTAGTGTTTTAATTAAAACATACACTGTTAAAAATTTGCAACAAATTGTCCAGTCATTTTGTTTATATAGAAAACGGTTACACAACAGTAATTTAACTATATTCTGAACATATTATCGCCCATATTATGGTCTGAATAGTGTTAAATTATGGTTATATAACCGTTTTCTGTAAAAACGGTCAAATGACTGGACAGTTTGCTGCAAATTTTTAACAGTGTAATTGTAAAATTTTAGTTTCCTACCCTTTTTCTGTAAATAAGGACTCACAACCTGCTGTAAAACTATAAACTTCACTGTAAAATCATGAATATGCAAGAAGACACTTATAATTCCAAACTCCCCCTCCCCATCCCTTCCACGCATCCACAAAGGAAAAAAAAACTAAACCAACTAAGTTTTAACAAGATGTATTCTCAAACTATATTTCAGTTAACTTTCCGAGCACGAATTCTACTTAATGTGTACAGTTTTACAAAAAGCAATATATCCTTTAGAGAAAAAAAAATCAAATATTTAAAACATTTTTTCAAATGATAAACTTTAATAACTATTGTTGATTGAATATCCTTATTATGTAAATTCATTCAAATAACATCAAAAATAAAATTTAAATTTTTATTTCGTTGTTTAAAGTTTGTATTAAAATCAATTCCACAAAGCTTTATTCAGGTTCATTGCAAGGTATTAAAAAAAAATAACACTTGGTAAATACACTAACAATAACGTCACCTCTAAAGTAAATCTTCAGCATATGAGCGGATATTGTAACATTCATTGAAAAATAAAATATATCTTTATTCATTTTTATCATACCTTAAGGATATTACTACCAAATTCCTGCACAATTCAAAGAATATATATTTTTGTTTCATTTTATTACTATAAACTAAAGACTGACAAACTAAGTTTCCATTTATTATGCACTCTCAGCTTAAAAGCAATACTCTTTTAGGAAAAGAAAATTAAATAGTCTTTTTAAAAAGGAAAGAATTTCAAACTTTATAGAATTATTTTTGAATGAATGACTCATGCATACACTGTAAAAAAAATTCCGCAAGGTTCCGGAAAAAAGTGGTGGCATTAAGATGCGACGGCTTTTTGCTGTTACGTTTCACAAAAAAGTAGTGAAACATTCCTATTTTCAATAATCAATATACTTTTTTTATTCAGTGTCTTATTAAAGAATTAAATTTTAAGGTTTCGTATTACAGATAAAAGAAAATTCAAATAATGAAGCATAAAAATATTTAAATTAGCTACTTACTTTATCGGTTGATATCCAAACAAAGAATGGCATTTGTTCAGATTGCATTTGTCTCTAAGTACTTAGACAGCTATTTTTTATTCTTCTTTAGTTATTAAAATGGCTAATGGAACATAAAACGTGAAGCACGCATGCGCAGAATGTAGTTTACGGAAAAGTTGAAACCTCTCAAAAATATTACACGAATTATTGCCGTAATTCACGTGGAACATAAAGAAATTCGAAATTCCGGTAAAATATGCGAAATGTTTCTGGATAAATTCCTGAAACGTTCCGAAATTTTTTTCAGTGTATATTATATAAACACACCAAATTATTACTTTTTATATTTAAAAAAATAAGGTTGCACGCAAATTGAACACTCATTTATTGCATTATTTACACAAATGTATAATCAATTTGTTATAGTTTAGTTTAGTATTGCATGGATGGTGGATAATGTAATTTTTTTTGTTTTCTACACAGTTAATTCCCAACAGATTTCTTTGATATACAGTAATGCAGTAAATAAAACTGTAGATTAAGCTTTATGTAAAGAAATAAGGACATTTAGATATTTTTAGGAAAATTCAAAATCTAGAAATACATAACACGATAATAAAGTTTAATAAATTATAACAGTTACCTTTCATGATATTTTTAATTTTGTAAATAATGCATTCTGGTATCCACTTTCCCTTAGATTACACTATTTATCGATATTGTAGATTCATTTTTTTTAAATAAATCTTTTATGAAAAGGTGCAACAAATGATTGTTTAATTACATTTTTTTACCACTAAAAAAAATTCTGAATAAAGTGCGAAAGATAAACAAGAAAATGAAATTTTATTTAGGTAACTAAAAATATCACAAATAATTAAATATAACAAAAAATTTGCAACAATTTCAAAATGTTTTTAATGTGACTGCTATGAAAAGAAAAGCGTAATCAAACTTTCCAGTATGATTCAAAAGTTATTATATTTTATAGTTGCTTTAGGTATGAAAATTAATAAATACAGAAATGTACTTCAAAATTGCGAAAGGTAGTATCCTGCCGTCATGTCTGATTATATTGTCATAATCAAATATAATATACTCTTAGTCTTCAAGAACTGCAATAGTTTTATAAATACTTCCTGAAAACGGAAAAACATCACTTAAGTGGAAATAAAAGGAGCAGATAATAATTATAAATTCGAACATCTTACAGCCGTCCTTAATCGGTGCCTATATGCAAAATATATAAAAGTGAATCTGAAAGAGCTCTATAACTTTTTGTTCTAATTGATACCAGAAATAGAAAACTACAATTTTTTTCGTTAAATGTTCTTGTTAAATATATGTTGTTTATTTATTTATACGCGGTCATCTGTATGTTTTAAATTTGTATACAAATTTGTGAAAATTCAATAGCAACAGCATAATATTAATGCATATTTAAATTCATCCTGCTAAAACACATTGAAACAGAAATTTTCATCACTTTTGAGTGATTAGTTAGTGAGATATAAAGTAATGAAAAAAATTAACCAAGTAACGTAAAAAAGAAATGTAGGATTTTTAGACATAGCTTGAAATATAATTACATTTTTTTACATGATAATTTGCCGAAACATACATCTATGGAATATCATGTCAACGTGCATAACCTTTAAGGTCGCTTTATAAGTTTTTTTTTCATAATCTTGAGGATACTAACATGATGTTATAGATAAGGTAAAAGAAACTACATTTATCATCTTAATTTCCATTTTTATTAGAAAAATAATAAAAGTGTACTTTTCTATCAGAACGACCCATATATCATTTTAGAGATGACACGAACAAATTCGTATTACCATGTGAAAATACTAGATATATAAAATCTTAAAATCTTTATATATATATAATCTTATATAATCTTTATATATATAAAATCTTAAAATCTTTATAATTATATATATATAATCTTATATAATCTTTATATATATAAAATCTTAAAATCTTTCGTTTGCAATAGCAGAATTTCTTGAAAGCAAGCAATTTGCTGAAAAATCTTTACTTTATTCCCATATCTTATTTTCTCACTCTCAGAGAAAATTATAAATATAAGCAATGCCACATTTCAACCTGCACTTGTTCTAAGAATTATTATGTTTCATTATTTCTAGCATGTTTTCTTAACCGACTTTTTTAAGTAACTGCCTGAAAACTTATTGGATGCAGAATGATAACTAAACAGAAAAACTTCTTTTCGTAAAATATCTATGGCAGTTTGTTTTTTTACCTTGATAAAATAGCATTTGTTTTAAAAGCGTCCGTATGAGAAGCGTTCAGTAGAAAAAATCAAAATTTCCAAATGCTGTTTCACACAGTAAATCGACGTTTTACTGTATCAATAGCACCAGCATTTATTGACTGAATTATTATTTAAAAAACTTAAACTATATTTTCATATTGAATCTAACTATCTGATGTACTTCGTTTTGATAAAAAAAGAAATAAAAACATTTTAAATAGATTTTTGAAAAATCCAGTTATTGTATACCGAAATCTTTACGGCAGTCAAACTCAGTTATATCGAGTATGAAAAGACCACCATAGTTGCTCGTTATAACAGAGTTCTTGGAATCGTCTCTTTCAAGATCGTGCATTATAAATAGACATAAAAAAATTATTAAAAATGACTAAATGATCTCTTTTAAAGAGACATTTTTATTTTTGTTATTTAATAACGCAAATTAAATCACATATTTCACGTTAAACTTCGGGATAATTTCTTCTCTTTTACAATTGTAAATGTAAAATTCGGAAAATATAATGATATAAATCCTAAAAAGTCTTATGTTTCATTCCCATAGCTCATTTTCCCACTCTCAGGGGGGAAAAATCATAGATATAAGCAATGCCGCATTTTAAAATGCCCTTGTTCTTAGAATTATTATGTTTCATTATTTTTAGTTTGCTTTTATAACCGATGCCTTTAGAATCTGCCTGAAAACTTTTACGACGCAGAATGATAACTAAATAAACAAGAACGAAAAATCATGCGTCAAGCATAGATTATGAAACATTTTCCAACACAGCTAGAAAACTGTAACGAAACTTCACCGTTAAATAAGTTGAAAGAAGATATGCAAGTTAAAAGTTTAGAAAACAATACCACTTTGAAAAATATAGTTTTCGATATTACCTTCCATTGTCAAAAAAGTAGTCGAGTTATTTTGTGCAGCCCTGTATAGGATCAATAGATGTGGATATATAGTATGATAAAATTTAGTTCAGTTAGAATATTCACATTTAGCAATTTTCGCCAATCGATGGAAATGCAATTGAAATATTTTGTACATCCCTGTATATTATCTGAAGACTTTTGTACACATCACCTATTAAGCTAAAAGGCAACTTAAAACTCACTCGCAGCAATTACCAACCTTAAACGACAATGTATGTTTTTCTTTGCGTAGCCCTGTATATGAATTTATTTATATTCCACAAACTTCTATCAGTCTACTAAAGTTCAGCAGGAAAATGCGTAACACAATTAAAAACTACCCTTAAGCAATTCACTTCCATAGTCTGTAATACTTACGGATTCCCTTATGTAGCCTTGTATATGAACAACCGAGTTTATAAACACACACACATAGACTGTAAATATGGCACATGTACTGTAACCAATATCTTTTGTGTGTCCCTGTAAATAAACGCAATGCACACAAGAGAGAAATTTATAGTGCACCACAGTAATGCATATAATTTTCATTATGTTTGAAATAGTGAAATATCCCTAAATTACACTGCAGACGATTTTTCCCCGTATAACGATGTGAAAAAAAAATCTTTTGTTTGACCCTGTAAATGAATAATAAATGTTTTGCACCCCATATTCTATAAAAAGCAGGCTTTAATGCGCTTCATAATTATATATCAATTTCATTATGTTTTAAATGACGTTGCGTCATCAAAATGCGCTTGAACCGATTATTCCCCATTGACTGTAATGTAACGGAATACTTTTGACTGTCCCTGTAAAAAAAAACTATAAGTGCTACATACTTCTGTTGAAATAGGGATCATGCTATAGTAAACGACAATAACATACAAAAATTTCAGGACAATCGAAGCATATTTACGGTAGTTAGAGCACGGACAGACGGACAGACGGCAGACAAACCGAAGTTATAAACACTTTTCAACTAGGTTGGAAAGTGTTAAAAAAGCTTTTTTTAAAAAGCTATCTATGGCAGTTTTATTTACCTTGGTAAAATAGAATTCGTTTTAAAAGCATTAAAGTGTCAGATGTCAAAAGTTAAGTAAAGTTTTAAAGCTTGTTATTTTAAAACAATCAGATCCACTTGTACAACATTTTACAGGAATATTTAAACCCTATACTTTTGAATATTGGTTTTTAAAATATTAAATATGTTTAATTAAGTCAAAATTTATCGAGTCTTATTAATTTTAAAGGAGCAAATAGATGTATATATTTTTACTGCGAGTGCGATAACATTCACATAAATGAACCGTAAAACCTATTTTTCTATAAGTTAGACAAAATTTGTGATCCGGGACCGAACCTCGGTCAGGACATTTTTTCACTCTAATGTTTGCACGCTGTTTAGTAAAGTGATAATTCACATCCTTTGTATTTCATTAATTTACAGCGTATTTTTAGCTCGGCTGAAAAATTAATTAGTGTATAAGTTTTCACCGGTACTGGGTATAATTTGTCTCATGTATGCCAATGGTGTTGTGCTCATGATTGACTTTCCATCTTGTGGTTGTCCTTGCCATATAAGAGTGAGAGAATGCTAGCCTCTATTAGACGCGAAACGGAGTCACTAAAATATGTTATATTAAATTCATTTATAACAGACAAATTTTATTTATAATTTTGAATATATTTAAAATATTCCAATAATCGCAATAAAACATACAATGCTTTGGGCTTGTATTAAGGTCACAGTGCCTAAATGTGACTCGATTCCCCATAGGTTTGTCGAATTTTGGGTATATTTGGCATTTTATTAAATAATTATATATTTTTTGAGCAGAAAATTAATTAATACTGTGCCTTTAGTTCAAAACTAAATTGTTTTGCAGAAATTGAATCACTATCTGTAATATAGGCCAATATAATGCGACTGTCTCATTTTGGGCATTTTGGTCGTGTTTACGGTAGTTAAAACCTAAATGAGACGTGCAAAGTCCTAAATATGACAATACGTTTTATACATGTCAGTTCATCTTACAAAAAATCATTCAATTGCTGTAAATTTTTGACTTAATTAATAACATGTTGAAAGACATAAAACTGAAAGTTGAATAGCTTATTATTGAACAACCTAATATACTAATAACCTCACTTTGGGCATTTTGGTCGTGTTTACGGTAATTAAAACCTAAATGAGACGTGCAAAGTCCTACATATGACAATACGTTTTACACATGTCAGTTCATCTTAAAAAATTCATTCAATTGCTGTAAATTTTTGACTTAATTAATAACATGTTGAAAGACATAAAACTGAAAGTTGAATAGCTTATTATTGAACAACTTAATATACTAATAACCTTATTTAATAAAAACTTAAATAATAAAAAAATAACTTTGAGATTCATAATCATGAATATATTATAATTAAATAATACATACTTCAGCACTCATACTTTACAGTCTTTTAATTTTGACCCTGGACAATATAAGAAGTAAATAATGAATGAGTTTTACCGCAAGTTTTACCAAATCTCTTGCTTTTCAGATTTGATTTTAACTCATTTTTGCTTTTAAATCTTTCGTGTAGGCCTCAATTTTTCATTTTGGCTTATGAATAATATGGAGTTTTGTACACTAAAATTGAAGGAACATCGTGCCACGCTCTTACCTGAGACAAATCTGTATCGTTGTCATCATCAATTTCTTCTTTACTTGTAGATAGGTAAAAAGAATCGCTAACAGATTCTGACACTGATATATTAGTTTCAATATAAATATGGAAATTGTCTTCACTATCCATTTTTACGCAAACTCACGTGAAACCTATTACACGCGCTATATCAGGGCAACCCTAGATACCAGGTTTGCACATTCATTCTCATGACGTCATAAATAGTGGCTGGTCGCCGCCAGCGATTGGTACAAAGCGGAACGCCCATTGTTTTGTGACAATCGTTGTATGTCTTTGATCGCGGCCAGCCACCATTTGTGACGTCATGATGATGAATGAGGAAGCCCGGTATCTAGTGTAGCCCTGGCTATATCGGTGACTTTACTTTCCGCGAAAATTCATCAGATACGTAAACATGCACAGTGATATTGTGCGAATTCACAGGCGCAAAAGCGTAGCGAAACCATTTTTCTCCTAACTGAACTTTGAACGGATGCCAAAAAAAAAAAAAATCCCTACGAGAAAACTCGAAATAGTGCATAGGGAACGTATGAAATTTCCAAATCCGACTTAACTTGGGATGATATTTAAAAACTAAATAATGGAACCCAAGTTAACGCGGGATATTGAGGTAGATTGTTAATCCTAGCTGCAAACATAACAATGTCGTTACCGCCTTTAAACTTCTTTTTGAAGAACTCGTATAATAGCTGGATGATCCTGGCACGATAGATTGATTCAAAACAATCCTTTAAAATAGTCCAAGCATCATGCGAGTCTTTAGCACAATAAATGAAACGACGATAGCCAGCTTCTTACGCTGAAATAAATAATTACTATCAGAATCTGTTTTTTCGAAGATTGTATTCAGCTATTTAATTTTTTGTATGGTTTCATTTTGCCAATAAAGAGCAGACAAATTTTGTCTATTAATAAAACATTGACACCCTCTTTCCAAGGTGAAAAATTATTAGCAATTATAAGTTTAATTATATTCTCTGTGCTAGAATCAATTTTTAAAACACTTAGAAGAAAGTCCATTCACGGAAATCCCAAGGTATACGAACACTTGGCGACAGTTGAAGTCAGATGAGAAGCAGTCTCATCTCAAGACGGAAAGTGTGCGGCATCCTTTACTCGGTCAAGAAAACATACAGTGATCTCGGTAGAAACTCCTGGGCATTGTTGACGTCTTTACATCGCCGGCCCACATTACAGAAGTTAGTATTTTAACAACACAGTTTTTAAAGGTCTACAAAAACACCATGACCCTCCTGGGTCATTTCGCTTTTAAGGGTGTGAGGGAGATGACCATAAGAAAGACATAGATAAAAGTCCAGAATTTATTTAAATGAAAAATAGACATGAAGCATCTCCATTAAAGCAAAGTATGCTGTTCAGAAGAAGAGAGATAAGCCGAGCTCTTCGTTACATTCTTTTGGTTCCGTTTTATACTACCGCATGTGATGTGAGAGCCAGACAGACTTAGGATGGATGGATGAGTTGATTACGATTCTAAATAAAAAATTTGTGCAGCACTTTCTCTCTTCTTTTTTTTTTTATACTTATTTTGTGTAGATAAGCAAAAACAGTGTAATCTTTCACATCTTGAAATTTGTACATGATCATTAGCACACTGTATTGTATTTAACGAGGGGATATGTTCTTATCCACATAGAATTGGCACATTTTTTACATATTACTGTATTATAAGAATATCATTCAATTAATAAATATTTTCAGTAGGAATAATAAAAGAGAAATAGGCTCTATAGATGAAAAATACACGCCTACATACACACACAAACATATACAAGTGTTTGATATGCAAGTGTTTCAATATATCCTTGGTAACAAAACAGTGCTGAGCCAGTATTGTTTGCATTGTCTATTTCTTGGCCTATATTTGCTATATCTTGACTAATATTAGCATGAAATATTTCCCCAATATTGGGGTGTTTATAATGTAGCACCCCAATGTTGGAGCAATTCAGCTTGATAACATTGAACAAATATTAGAAAGTGTTATGTCACCATTTCATTTTCAATATTTTAAATAAAATGGGATATTTTTGAAATATTGGCTTTTCATTACAAATATTTTTTATGTAAAGCCAGTATTTCAGTAACAGTGGGATTCCATCGCAATATTTTTCAATGTAAAGACAATATTTAATATATTGGTATTTTATTGGTATTATTTTCGGTCAAGGAAATGGCACAATTTGGGCCCCAATATAACCAATATAACAATTTATTTCTCTCTATCAAGGACACATACACGGAAATATATTTATAAATACTTTAGTTTTCAAGAATTTCTAAAATTTCTTCAATAATAAAGAGAAAATTTCATCAGAAGAATATCCGATTCTGCCTCTATTATCTCGTCAAATAAAACACCATAACAACATCGGAAAAATGATGCTTAACCGATAAACCAAAATAACATACTTTTGACAGTTCATAACTGCAATGCTTGGAATACGATCTCTTTTATCATCACTATTTAAATGCTTCAAAAATAAAGGGAAAATATTCTTAGAAATGATATACAATACCCAAAACTTCTTTGTCGTTGTCAGGAAGACACATTTGGAATGATATCTTAGTAGGCGTGAAGAAAATTGCGTTAGATAATTGCTTGAGTCTAAATGGAAGGGGGACGAACTAAGTGTTGTCAAACAGAAATGAGAATAGATCTTTATGTACTTTAAGATAGTGAATGTTTTTGTTTAAACTCTTGTTATTTTCAAATTTGTGATTAAGGAGAAAAATGGGTTATTTTAAACTGCAATAGCTTTCGAAAATACTTCTCTTATTAATCGTACTTGGATTTCTTTTGAAAATATATTTATCTATCGCAAATCAAATGATTTAGTGAAAAATTCTTGAAACTCAAGAAAGACAGAAGAATTAATTTACAGGTATTTTTATGCGGTAGAAAAGACCGCCCTTACATCTGCTATGCTAGCTTACAACTGCAGTATGAACTTATAGCTGTAGAACGAGCTTTCAGACAAATCTAGCTTCCAGATGCAGAATGGGCAATCCAACAACTTTTCCTTCGATGATGCGCGTATCTGAATTTAAAAATTAATTGCTCTCAAAATAAGTTTAGTGCTTTCTCTAATTTTATTGTACTTTCAAAGAAGTTTCTATCTTATTTTTATTTATTTATTTATTTTGACGGAAATCAAAAATACCGAAAGTAAATCAAATGTGGCATTTAAACCTTCTTCAATGACCAGAAAAGCATTACTATAAACTTTGAGAGACATTAGCGTATGCATTGTAAAAAAAAAAATATTGAAACATTTATTTTTTATAGAAAAAACGATATAGAAAATTCAGTGTAACTTCAGAATTATCCCAATTCTGGAAAATTTTGCGTTATCTTACGAAGGATTTTGGTGAAGGATTTTTAATGAAAAAGTTTAGAAAAAAGGTTATTTTAATTACTGAAAATATGCTTACATAATTAACACAAATGTCTTTTTCGAAACTTTCAAGCAGAAGAAATCCAGTTTTATTTCAGAAATATTTCTGTAAACTTCGAAAACCTATTGTTTTCTTACGTTTATGATCTATCTTTGTTCAAATTATTTCTGTGAATAACCGAAATATTTTTTGGAATTGTAGGTAATGATGAGGTTACATTAGATTTTCGTAAACGATTTTACTATAACCGAGTATCTTTAGCGCAGGCAATTTATACAGTGTAGTTCTCTTTTCTTGAAGTAAAAAATAGGGATACATTTGCAGAACGTACTTTTTTTTCTACCTTAAATGTGTTGAATGAAGGATTGAGCTAAATTATTTGCTTCCCAATCAGTTGTATTATTACCGATATATTCCACATTTGAAGAAGATTTTCATAATAATTTTGTTTTATTTTCTTTGCTAGGGAATAACACAGAATTTTATAATATACGATTCGAGTTTCGTTTAATTTGATAACGAAAGAAAATGTAAATCTTTATACATTAAATGTAGAAAAGCTGAATTAGATCAGTTTCAATGAAATTCAATAGCATGAATAACACTGGAGAATTCTTAAGCAATTACCTCAGGGAGAACAAGTGAAGTGACAAGACAAACAGAACTGCCAGTATAAAGCTGTCACTTTAATTGTTGTATCGTGTTTATATTATTCCTCATGGACAAAATAATTAATTTTTTTTACATGTGACAATTTTTTATGTCCTAGCGTACACATTAAGCTCGACAGATAGATACAATTCTAATTTTTCACTTTAACTGAAAGATACACTGAGTCACACTATATATAAACCTAGTTAATTTTATGAGACAACGCATTGGAAACTTTTGTACTGAAAACTCCAAAGGATGGGATTATTTATATCCGGAGTATAATTTATATCACTGAGTCTTTGGCTTTTCTGGCTATTTTTTTCAAGGTCAGAGGCAACACTAGTAGGGAGTCCGGGGGGTATATCCACCCCCAGCGTTGGGGTGAAAATAGAATTTTGTCGGTGAAAATGTTTTTGAACTGGAAATTTTTTTTATTAAACTTAAAATTCCTGTGACGTTTTACAAATTATTAAAAATTCTTCCCGAAAGAAAAGAAGAAAAACAAAGTTATACTGCCCACTTTTTGTAGAAGAAACCAGTGATCAAGATCGCCAAAGCGTCTTGTATAGTCTATGATCTCTCACATTTGATTAGTTACTTCACACATTCTTGAGATCTGCTTGTTAACTGAATATTTTCAGATACCTCTGACAGCGAATTGGCTTATTTTATCTATTCATTTGGATCCCCAGTTTTGAAAGGTATCTGTTACATACACAGACAAGTTGAGTGCCAGGCGAGAGTCCTGCATAAATCCGACTTAAACACGAAATTACTATGTGAAGTAAACGCTAAACCTGATCAGAACCCAACATAAAAAT
Source organism: Maratus michaelseni (assembly GCA_963931845.1). Taxonomy (NCBI): domain Eukaryota; kingdom Metazoa; phylum Arthropoda; class Arachnida; order Araneae; family Salticidae; genus Maratus; species Maratus michaelseni. The sequence continues at coordinate 213,266,301 of OZ007599.1, read as the reverse complement.
TTTCGTTGACTCTTAAACTGACAAAATGACTTTCGACGCCCCACAACCTACAACTCGACACACGTTAACCAAGACCCAAAAGCAAAGAAAATCAATACTTTTAACACTTTCCAACCTAGTTGAAAAGTGTTTATGACTTCGGTTTGTCTGGCCGTCTGCCTTCTGGCGTCTGGCGTCTGCCGTCTGTCCGTGCTCTAACTCCCGTAAATATACTCGGATTGCCTTGCAATTTTTATATGTTATTGTCGTTATCTATAGCACGTTCCCTATTTCAACTGAAGTGTGTAGCACTTATAGTTTTTTACAGGGACACTCAAATGAATTCCGTTACAGGACGCTCTATGGGGAAAAATCATTTGCAGTTTATTTTAATGATGTTACACAGTTGCAAACACATTGTAATTGATATATATCACTAAGGTGTATTACAAGAAGCTTAATATGGAATAGGGTGTGCATAGCACTTTCACAGTCATCGTTCATTTACAGGGACACACAAAATAATTCTCTACTGTCTGTTAACAATAATTCCTAGAAGTGCGTTTTAAGTTACTGAACGCGATTTTAAATTTAACTCACTTTTTGTGTATTACGTGGTGTGTATAAATTCTGTAGAGCATATACAGGGCAGCACAAATGTTCGCGAACCCATTTCCGTTTATTGACAGAAACTCCAGAAGGAGAATTTTAAACTGTGCTACGCGTTTCTTAACTGAACTAAAATTTAGCATCCTATGTAGTATATATACAAATCTATAGATCCTATACAGGGCTGAATAAAAGTATTCGGATATTTTTCCGAATATTGTATACGTTGGAAATTCCTGAAATTATGTTTTTAAATATGTTATGCGTTTTCCAAATTGTTTACTTAAGTGTTATCTTTCAGCTTATTAAACAGTATGATTTGTAAAATTATTTTGGAAGCGTTGGAAAGTGTTACATAATCTATGCTTGACGCATGATTTTTCGTTCTTGTTAAATACAATTATGGAAAATATTTTATAATTTCACCTCTAATAGCAATTTTATATCTTGTGTTAAATAATAAGTATGTATCGCTCACGGGATAATAGACCGCTGAAGAGATTACATGAATATTATCCCCACTGCATTACATTGTTTGCCTTCTCAAACACAAGAAGTAAAAAAGTACGTGAAGGATATCACAGCAGCAGCATCCAAAGTCTGTGGCTACAAAGAAAAGTTGGACTAGATTGATACATAAAAAACTTATGCCAGTCTTTGATAAAAAAAATCACAATTCAATGTATAAATAAATCATTGTGTTCAGATGGTAGCGTGGTCGAGCTAGATGTCCGGGGTAGTTTTGAAAGCAACTAGGTAAGAGCTGTATTCTAAACAACAATTTGTTGAATGACACAACAAAATGGCAACGCCCTTTTTTACCGAAATTTGTCAGTTTTGATCCAGGTATAGAGAATAAAGATATCGTTTTATCGTTTGTATGATGTTAATCATACAATAAATATATTAAGTCATTAATAATAAAGATTTAAATAACACTTTTAGATAATAGCCATCTCTATAGGAAATTTTTAATTTTTTTGAAAAAATGTCAAAATTTACCCAAATTTTCGACTTTTGGACCAAAAGTGCAGACTTAAGCTATTTTTTTTTTCAGTGGTAAAATTGCAGGTAGTTGATGCACTAGTATAAAGGCAACTTTTGGCACCTACCCGTTTTTGATTAAAAAAAAATAATTTTTTTCGCTCCACCCTGTCCGTATAACGGAAAAGTACCTTTTGAACTGTAGAGACCTTGGAATTTTTTTAAATCTTGGCACAATTCAGGATTCAGAAAATGAGAGTTGTTGCCTAATGATACAAACAGCTATAAAAATAAACTGAACGAACTTTTATGTTGGTTGATACATGAATTTATACATATGTATAAACATTTTATTTACATTCATATATATGTATATATTATTATTTTTATATACAGTTCACTTCTATTTGTATATAAATATCTTCTTGATATTAAACAAATTGTATAAATATTGAAAAAATTGCTTGTGTATATGAAATAGTTAGTAGGTTGTCATAAAATATGTTGGCAAATTTATTTTTCTCACCAAGGACATTCTCTATATCCTCTTCCGTAATCATTCAATCATAAAATTTTATTTGATAGGTGGTATTGTAAACTTTCACAAAAGCTTATTGTACTATTATCTAAATTAGTTAATTTTCTTTAAAAAGATAGAGAATTTAATATCGAAATTTTATTGTTACGAATTAAAATGTATCCAGCATGCAACACATGTAAAATATATTTTTGAACACCACAGAATAAATTTACACGACATCTCAGTCGTTTCATGGACAAAAGTAAAAGTTGATGCTCAAAAAATTTTAATTTTAAATATTTATCATCATTATAGTCAATACCATTAAGACTTGTACATTTAAGTTAACAAATTTTTTTAATGAAACTACTAATCATCAGTTACTATTAATTTTATAAACAAACCGTACTCACTTCTAGAAAAGGGTATCCGGTCTCCATTCAATTTATTAGCGTATTTATTTTTTAATTTTTTTAAAAAAATGTCATGTCATCAATGCACGATTTCTTAAATTGTTTTATCGTCTGCTTCTTTTATTTTATTCCATCTATCAGTTGGCTCTTTTTGTTTTGAAGACAAGCATTTGTTCAAATATTCTGGAATATTTTCATTGTCGCTAGGGTTAATAAATTCAGCAACATCATCTCGTTTAATTCTATATTCATGAATTATAAAACGTTCATCAAACTGTTTAATGCATATCAATACTGTTGAAATAGGAGTAAAATTATCACGATATAATTTTCTTAACCATAATTTCTTCCTTTCATCACATTCGGAAAATTGAAGACGGTAGTATATTATTTTTCAATAACGTAGTTAGACTTGCAACCAGGAGCACAACATTTCCTCCCCATTATTTTATAGATATAATCTACAATTTGTTTAACAGTTTTAATCTGTAGTTATTTATTGAGTTATAATTTAAATATACTGAAAAATATTATTAATTACAAAATAAAACAATGAATAATATCAAAATAACTACGGTAAACAAGCCATATGAACGAACAAAGTAAATGGAAAATTTTAAGTAGTGTGGATCACTCTTGTGACGTCACGCATGCGAATCGCTTTATGTGGCAGGCCCGGTTGAGAGAGCACACAGCGTGATCTCGGAGGCTCCCGACGAACTTAGCTGACACGCTACCGTATGTCTGATGTAACGCTATTTTCAATAGTCGATTTTCTATTTTAACAATAAACTTAGAATATCTTTGCTTTCTTTGAAATGTCATGACATCAAGGGAAGCGCTGGAATTGCACTCTGATTCACTCCGTGACACCGTATGCACTGTCAGGAACATTCCGAATTTTCATGCAGATGCTCAGTGTTGGTTACACGTGCATATCGTCTATTTCATAGTTGAAAAGCTTTCAATTTTTTTTAAGTCACACATATTTTTAATCTAGAAAATGTATTTAATAAAATGCGTTTTGTTCCTATGCGATATTTATATAATTTCATTTCTTAAGAAAAATTTTTGGTTTAAAATACGTTCATTCTACTTGAAAAAAGCAGAAGATTGACAGCTATATACACTTTCATTTTTCATTAAATAAATAGATTGTGTTTCTTTAACAAAAATTATCTGTCTTGTCATGATAAGCCATAATAGTTCTGATCATCATTTCAGATACACCCTGTATATATATTATACATAGATAGTGTAATGAATTTATAGAGTTGACTAAAAAATCAGGAAAAAATATCTTTCATATCGTCCGCGCGTGTGCAGTTAAAAATTATTTCATACAAATACTCATACTTCAAAAATTTAATATATTTATATTATAATTCTTCTGTGTTGTTTTTACAATACGTTGTGAAGTCTTATGAAAGTGGCATTAAATTTGATTGACAACTCTGCATGCTATAAAAAATACATGAGAACATTTATTAATTTTTTTAAAGAAACCTTTATATCTCGTTGAATATACTTGCTATTCTTACACAAATTAACACAAATACTGTTACATATCTACATAGTCGTGTGCTGCAGCGACAGATAATTTCGTGCATTTTGTTTTACAGGGTGATCCCAAATACAGTGATCTCTCACTTATACGCGATGTTCAGTAATTACTTTCTCATACCACTATTTTAAAACAGTAAAACTTGATTTATAAATTCTGCGATTTAAGAAGCCGAAAATTACCTTATAAAAAAACTGGTGCGGATAAATGATTTCCATGTATCGCGTATAAGTGACGTATCACTGTATTTTATTCTTCAATTTGTTGCTGGCCCTCTAATTGCCCTCGTGATCAAACCTTCACTGATAATTTTGAAGTCAAACATTTTCATTATATTCCTGAAGTTCAAGATAAATTCCACAAGTATTTCTCTAGATTTCGACAAAACATTTAAAATCTAAAGCTTCCGGCTATATAGTGTATTTCTGAAACATATTAGGTTTCATTTGAAACATCTTTTATAATAAAGTGCTAAATGATTGTTGGATATTAATTTTCACATTTTAGAGCCCTTGGAACAATGAAAAAACTATAAGTGAAAAAGATACTCTACATTTGCGTCGTGTCGTTTCTTCTTTGGTAGTTCAAAATTCATCGTTTTCACTTTTTTAAAATTATTATATTATTCCTAGTTTAGTAAAAAATATTAATAAATTTATTATATTATTCCTATTTTCAGAAAATGTAAAAAGGAAAGTACATTTGAAAGAAAAATAAAATAAATAAAACTATTTTATTTATTTACGGGTTAAGAACGAGTGCTTAATGTGTTTTACGGTTTGCCTCAGTACTAAGTTTTAAAATGCAGTGAAGTTTAAATGTTTTAAAACTTTAAAAAGCGGTAGCATTCTAGAAATACATTTTTCCTAGTAACCCAGTGTCTCAATCCAGTTTTATTCAGTCAAATGTATATCCTACAGTAAGTAGAGTGCAAATTTATTTTTATATAACTGTAAGAATAGCAAATATATTTAAGAATATATTTTACTGCATCTTATCCCTTTGCTGCTTATGAAATATTGTTAAGGTGTCTGGGTATTTTTAAACTGTCAAATGTTAGCAAAAGGTAAAATTTATTATTTATAATACTGTGTAACCCAAATTCCACAGGTTTGTACAAAACTACACAGCAATTTTAATGTTTTTTAAGCAATAAAAATATATCTTTAATTTTTAATCTATATGTTTTAAGTTATATGCGGCTGCGTGGGTGTATATTTTTCCAAGAATTCATGCGCATTACTTACGCAAAATAACACTCGCATAAAATTGCGGCGTACCCGTTTGGCACGTCACTTGAGAGAGTTGTTATGACACTGTAAGTAACAATAAAAACTATTTATTTAATTACAATAATAAATGAGATTTGCAGTGGAGCGGGAAAAAATAAACTATGAAGATCAGATTTAAACTCAGGCTCTGCAATAAAGAAAACGAGGAGAAAGCACTCCCAAGATTTCACTGGATTCTATCACTAACTCTTAATAAAGAGGGATACATAGATTTCCACTCGTAACTCTGAAATGTCATTAATACACAATGTCACTGGAAACACTGGAAATATATATATCACTTCACACAATATCTCTAAATGAAAGGGAATCCCGTGGATTTCAAAACTTTTTTATTAAAGTACATAGATTTAACTTCTTACTAAAAAGTAAACTCCTCATATAACACACGGAAAGTCAATATTCCACCGCACGTGTTATAAATGCAAATTCCAAGTCTCAAACCGAAGAAGCTCCAATCTAAGTTTCTTTGAAAGGCCGCACTTGACAAAGTACGCTCCACTGAACTCTGACTACCATATTTATACTTACAAGTTGACCACAACAAGCTAATTAGCATATAATCGCACAAAAATGACCGCGACGGTCAGATTGAGGGAGATACAATCATACTTGCAAAAGTGAGAGGAACGACAGATAAGTGGAACTTTCACTCGCAAGTGTTAAGTCAGACAACACGTTCACAACAGAAACTAGACTATCCTCTTAGTAGAGCTCCTAGGCACTGCCATAAACTCACCCACATGAGCAAACCTGATTTTCGAATAGGCCTGAAAAGCCTGGACCTTTACCCCCTGATTTCAAAGGCCCCAAATCGATCGAGCTCCTTTAAAGAAAGACCTTATTATATTATAATGTAATATTAATTTCGAACCTGGATGGATTTAATAAACTATCAAATATTTTATAGTTTAAAAAAAATCTAAATACATACAAATGTTAGGAAGTACCGAATACTAGGTTTTGATTCCATACACTGTAAAAATTTGCTGCTAACTAGCCAGTCAGTCATTCAACCGTTTTTATAGATGATGATTAGTAAACTGCAATTTTATCTCTATCCTGACAAATGAGAAAACTTCATAATTTGGTCAAGTAAGCGTTATTTATAAAAACTCTTGAGTTACTGGACTGTTTGCTGATAATTTTTGTACAATGTACAATACTAAATAACTAGCAAGTAAATGTGGGGGGGGGGGGAGACTCAAAATTCAAGATGTGCCTTGAGACTTAAAAATGGTCTAAGTCACATACGTTTTTGTTTCCATGCTTAGACAGATAATGTCTAATTACAAGTAATTTTTAACAAAATAAATAAATTAATAAATAAATAAAACTTACATCAAGTTATTCTTTCTGACCTTCGTGTTTTTGTGACAATTGTATATTGTCACATTACAATCTTGTACGGGTCAGGATATACCCGACCAAGAATCGAAAATTTTATATGAAGTTAACCCGAAACCCGACGCACTTTAACACAAAACCGGAAACATTTGAAACTTAATCCATATTTTAATGCAAGTAATGAAACATTATTCTTTAATTATACCTCTAATATCAAATTTATCATTTATGTATAAAATTGAACGATATATGCTCATTTATTCAAATATTTAATTTTTCATCTTAAACAATATTATGAATTTTCTTTTGAAAAAGAAAAAAGAAAACGTGTTAGCAACAGGCACGTCCCAACCCGAAACCGAACCGAACCAAAAACAATTAGAGTCATTCCGACACGAAACGTAAAAAGTACTACAAACCCGATCAGACCTGACTTGCCCGACATTGTTTAAATAAAATAGGATTACCCGACCTAATGCTGGAATCTAATCCATATTCATTTTAAATTTCATTCTTGCGAATATCGCTTATGTTGACACGCAGCAGACGATGATATATTAAACTTTTTAGGTATCCCTGTAAAAAAAATCTATATACGGAACGACACCTATTTTGAAAACATAAATACATATGTTACCAAAATAACGTATGCTAAACGTAATACCATACACAAAATTTTTGACGATTGTTCAATTTTTGTGAATGTAAAGCCTATAAAGTTAAAAAAAAAAAAAGACATAAAAACAGTCAGACAGACAAATCTATCATTATTAGATCGGGGGGATGTTAAAACCGGCCATTTACAAATAGGCATTCCCAACAAAAAAAGTATGAAAATCAGACCAACCGTTCAAACGATGAACATTCTCAGAAAAAAAACCATACAAACGAATAGTATATTTTCGTATAGTATGTAAGTCGGGTAAGATCTAAGTAATCTATCCAAAATTCCTTCAGTAACAAGAAACAAATATTTCAAAACAGCAGAAATTCGAAAGTATTTTAAGCATAAACAACTGTTATTTTTAGAATGAACAAACGTAAAAATCAAACAAACTAAAAACACCACATACTATTTTATTACCAAATTATCGCAGAGAGATATGAGAGGTACCATTCTACAGGGTATACGAAAAGTAATAATAATAGAAATGTGACAGTACAAAGCAAAGTATGACCGATTGTTGTAATGGTTCGAATGAACTGTAAATTCACACTTCTGTGGGTTTTTTTTTTTTTTTTTTTTTTTTTTTTTTTTTTTTTTTTTTACATATGTGATCAATTTTATATAAAATTTAATGTAGGTCATAATTAAAAAAAAATTCCAATATGATTTTATTAATAATTATCATAATTAAAAGTAAGTTTTTGAATCAAAAATATGCCTGCAATATGTTTAAGTCTATTCATTCTATCTAAAAAAATAATCAGTTGGATGATTTTATATGAAGATATAAATTAAACTTGTCAAATGTGTTAACACAACTTAATTTTTGACATCTTGGAACACTATACTTAATGAATTTTTAGGAAAAAATAGATAAAATATACCTTTTTGGGGATATTTTGATGGAAGAAACTCAAAAACGTGTCAAAAGTGCGTATTATCATTTGGAAAACAAAGTTGGTGCAATTTTTAATAGATATACTCCTATTTCAAAAATATCATTCATGCATTTGGAAGACACAATGCCCTGTCGAATGGTACCTCTCGCATCGCTGTGCGATAATCTATACTAATAAAAAAAAGTTTCGCTCTGTGTGTTTGTTTGTCTGCGATGGCTAGCAAAATCTAGCCCACCTAGAAGTCTGAAAATTTAGGTGTCGATAGTCCAAGGTCTGGCCATGTGCACCTGAGTCTCAGAATTTTAATATTTTGAAAATTGACAAAAATATTAATTAAAAACTGATCAATAACTCATCTCCTTTTTGCGAGCGACTTTCAGAGCTCGCGCATGCCCAGAACCCGATTTTGTACATCGTAAAAGAATGAAGAACCATTTGCATGAAGAATGCGTTTATTTCGCAATTATGTTTTAAATTATATTGACTACGTTTGATTTATCTAAAAACGAAAAGCATAATCTGAAAGATCCCACTCTTATGTCTCCAATGCCGTAATCAATTGAAAAAAACTGTATGTTAACCCTTTGAAAAACATCTTTGAAAAAGGGTCATTTTCCTAGGCTTTAGTTTTCTCCCTTCCGCCAACGCCCCTCAATAGCACAATTTTAGACATACAGACAAACCAAACAAATGCTATTAAAGCTGAAATATTCTTCTAATAGGCGGTATAATTATTTTTTTAAATAAGGATTTTAACCTTTTAAAAAACCCCAGCGAACGCAGGTCATTTATGGCATCAGCAGAATTTTTTTTCTTGCGCTAAAAGTTACTAAACGTTCGTTTTTTGACACAATCTTTTTAGAACATCTCGGTAGACCAGATTTACATTGCCTACAACAATTTCGAAGCATTTGGATGAGAACAAATATTTAAAAGAAATTAAAATCTGAGATATTTTCGGCGAAAACCTATAATAACAGGATGTTTTCCACAGTCACTCTCGGCTTCTGGTAACGTTTTCACTATTTAAAATGCATATATTTTCACATAATTTTATAGAGGACTTGGAAACAGTTATATATATAAACGATTAAAATTTCAGAGAGATCGGACCACGGATACTTTTTTTTTATGTTAACGGACCCGACGCGAAAAGAAAAAATATTTATTTTACAACCAGGTAACAATGTTTCTGACATAAAGCCGTTATATTTATGGCCATTGAAAATTTCAAAAAGCTTGGACAAGAAAAGTTTTTTTTTTTTTTTTTTTTTTTTTTTTTTTTTTTTTTTTTAAACTATATAATGATCATACTCGAAAAAAGAAGTAAATGTTTGTTTTCCGATTTTTCGATTTTGTCATTAAAAATATAAATTCATACAAAATCGAGTAAAATATATAAAATAATACAAATTTGGGTTTTATTTAACGTTTTATCACGGGCCCGGGCAACGCTGGTCGGGTCAGCTAGTGTAGTAATAAAATAGTATGGACTGTTCTCCCTCTCTCCTTTTCTTTTTTATTTCCTTCTGTACATTTAGTCACCATAAAATAAGTTAAAATTTCTCAAAAATCTGTTTAGCTATGTTCACGAAATCACCTCCCACAAGGTGGAAAACATCGTTTTGAATAAAAGGACTTTTAAATTTAAACATAAACTAGTTGACTCGCCCGGCATTGCCCGGGCCCGTGATAATATATCTATTTTTTAATCAAGTTTTTTGTATTTTATATCTTTAACCCGATTTTGTATGAAATTATATTTTAAAATGAAAAATTCTCGAAGAAATATTGATGTTTAGTGATAAAAGAGCTCATTTTTTTTTTGTTAATTTTGTCTGAACTCTTTGAAATCTTTATTGGTTATAAATAAAACGGTTTTACAGCACGTGTAAAAATTTCGTGAAAAAATATTGTTATCTAGCTGTAAAAGATATGTTTTCTTATCCCTTTTTATTTGTTTGTTTGTTTTCGGTTCTCATCCTTTAACATTACAATAAAAAAATAGTTCTCATTTTTCGAACTCTTTGAAATTTCAATCGGTTATAAATGTAACTGTATCCAAGCTCCCTCTAAAATTTTACGAAAAAATGCATATTTAGTAGTAAAAAAAAAAAAAAAAAAAAGCTTTCAACGACGCAATGGCCATATTACGCCATACGTTTTCAATCAACCCTTTTCAATCCTAGACTAAACAGCTCTATAGGCTAAACAGGTGAGGGATAAACACGTTTCCCGTTTCTGAGGATAGAAGCCTTCAAAAAATGTTGAAGCTTGGCTCAAAGAGACGATTTTCGCGGGGAAAAGAGAGTATGGATTTGACAGTATGCGCTTTTCGCTTCAAATATATAGATTGCGCCCTATATTGCACTAACTTAAGTTATTTTTATCATAATTTTTGTTCTAAAACAAAAGTTAATGTAAATTTGTCCGAAATATTGCAAATTAACTAATTTTTAATATAAATATCAATAGGTCAATTTAAATGTATCTGTTCCGTAATGGAAAAATTTGTTTTCGATAAATGATTTATAGCAAAAAAATGTAAAGTTAATAACAGTAAAAGGTTTGATTTTTTTCTGAATGTATCGATTCTAAATTTAATTTTTGCATGAGGTCTTTAAACTAGATTTTTTCCGGATGTGACACGCGGTTCGTGTTGTGTCGGTTGGAAACCAATCTTCAAAAGATAGCCCATAATATTGCTTGAGATGAAAACTATCCATTTTAATAAGAATGAGCATAATATATACTCAGTTATCAACATAAAAGTTTAAATTTATACTAGAAGATATAATTGTAGATTTTTTTACACAGTTGTAGTACTATATATATTATTTTTCTATTATTTCGGATTTCGGAATAATAAAAATTATTTGTTGGTTTCCGGTAAGGTTTCAGGATCATTTCAAATTGAATTTTTGGGTTCGGACTGGGTTATACACGCCCTATGGAGGACTCTATTCTAAACCCTATGATTAGGGATTTTTTTATTATTGTTTGTCCCTATTGTAGCGCGTAAAAGATACTCATGATTGTAAGACCTGTGTTTATTTGTTATCCCAGAATCAATCCTTTTAAAACAATAAACATTACAAAAACTGAGTATAATTAAAAAAGCTCGACCCCAAAACAAATTCTTTAGATGACTGTACCAGAAAACAACAAAGAAAAACCGAAAGAACGCTTTGGCTTAGCTTCAGATGCACGACTTTTGAAGGATCAACAGATTGTGTAAGAGGATAAAAATTGAAAATTTGTATCGAAAATGTTGCAAGAGTTCGGGGACATTTTTTATCCTTACAAGGCTAAAAAACAAAAACACCCCACAATCAAAGGCCAGACGTAATGTCCATGAAGCTAAAGAATTCTACAAGTTGTAAACAAACAGAATAAATTTAGATTCATGATTCCAAGCCAAAAACGAATTGGTTTGTTTCCAAATATCGACGTCAGATGTTGGAAGCAATCAGTATGATTATAATTTCCCTGTCTGCCAGTTTCGTTTTATTAATGTTTAATTTTATAAAGTTATAAAAATACCTGCATATCAGTTTCAAGTTTCAAGGTTGTAATGTATTCGCAGTATTCAACAGATTTTCAAAGTAGATTTTTTCGAAACGTATTTTGTTTCTGTTTTATGATTTCGTGAATACAAATTTTGACTTAATTCCGAAGAATTAAATACTAACTTTTTAGTCTTGTAAAGCCACTGAAATGGTATTGAAAAAGACAAAAAAAAAAGGGGGGGGTTATAAAAATAAAATTGAAATGCGAATCACAATGGATTTTACATATTAAAATACAATTTAAAATTCATTCTTTAAAGGTTTAACGCACTATAATTGTATAGTTAGAAGAGAATCGTATGGTTAGAAATCAAACTGAAAATTAAAATATAATCCCCAGCGTATTCTGATGCAACATATCTTTTAACCAATTTTACTTGATATTAAATTATGTTCAAAGTAAAATGAAAATCTGTCTTTGCGTCGATAGATTTTAGTTTAGAGCTAAATTGCTTTACCTTATGATTAATCTGACCTTAAGTTAATTTTTTTTATTTGTTTTCGGTAATCAATTACCAATTGCGGTAACTCGCCCTTAGTTATTTTACAGTATTGGGACAAACATATGTGCCTTGTTGAGATACATTTAAAAAAAATCATGCTTGAAAATTATTTAAATATTAGAAAATATCACCAAATTGAGCTACATTTTTCAGACAAATTTACTTTCGAAAGAACATGTTTTTTGTATTCGATGATGTAAAAATTGAAATTATGCGATGTTTTGAAGTGATGTACGAGCGCTAAAAATAGCAACCGGAATTTTGGCAGGTGTCCAAACGAGACCTACACATTTCTGAAGACGACAAAAATGACTAAAGTGAAATAAATAGGACTTCTCACCGCCGCGACCTGATATATCCGTTCACTATGCTGTAGGTTTCACAGCAATACAATGTTTGTTTAAATTAATATAATTCGACAAATATAATGCATTTTTAAAACATCAAGTAATGATTGATACTTCCAAGGATTATACTTATATACGTAATTAAGTTTTTTATCTCAAGTTTGAAAATTCTGATTTTTTAAGCATTTAAAAAAAAATTACAGAGAAAACAACATTACAAATTTGACCTTTTGCTCGGCGGTCAGCGGGTTAATATACGATTGTCTACTACGTTTGTAACACGAACAGTTCTGTCAATCAGACTACATTTATAAATATAAAAGTGACGACATACGGCCAATAAAACTTGATTGGTCAAGAAGATTTTGGACAAACATTTGGGGTCATTATCGCTATACTAATGTGTTTTGACTGGTCTAATGAAACGTGTCCAGGGGAATATCACCAATTTCTGAAATGTGGGTTGCCATAGTTTTGTCAAAATCTTCATATCTGAGCGTGCGTCATGTACGTGTGTCGCCAATATTTTATTTATAAAAACACTCTACTGACAACAACATAGATTAAATATAATATGCATAAAAATAAAGGGTTGTCACAAAATGAAACTCTAAGGTGCAAAATCTTTCTTGCAGATGCGCCAACTGGCGCTCCATGCGTAATAAAATAATAGCCGATGTTCAAAACAGGCGTGTTTAGCACAAATACAAAAAAAATTCTTAGATTTAGAAATAATTGAAGTCATTTTCACTTTTAACACTTTCCTGTATAGTTTAAACTTGTTTATGACTTCGGTTTGTCTGGCCGTCTGTCTGTCTGTCTATCTGTGCTCTAACTCACGTAAATCTACTTGAATTACCATGAGCTTGGTATATATTATTGTTTGTTTACCATAGGACACTCCCTATCGAAAAAGAAATATGTAGCATTTGTAGTTCGTTTACAGGTACACACAAAAGAATACCATTACATTATGGTCTATGGGGAATAAATGTTTGCAGTGTATTTTGATAAAGTTAGACTACATTAAACATACTGAAATTTATATACAGAAGTGAAGTGCAATACAACATTCTTGCATGTCAGTTATCATTCTTTGACACGGACACACAAAAGCATTCCGTTACATTATGGCCTACTGGGAAAAATCATTATTTTTTAAATGTTACACCATTTCAAACATAATGAAATTGGTGTACATTACTGAGGTGCCCTATAAGAGACGCTTACTGTAGAATATAAATTTTATTTATTCATTTACACAGACACAAAAAGAATACAATTCGGTTACAGTATTGTCTATGAGCGATAATCGCAGGAAGTTCGTTTTCAGATGCGGTATGGGTTTTAAAGCCTAACAAAATTTTATTACATTACATGGTGTGTATAAATTCTACAGCTCATATATAGGGATTCGCAAAACGATTCGTAAGCATTACTGTCTATGGGCGTGGATTTCTAAGAGGTGTTTTGCAATTGTATTATACAGTATAACTGTATTCAGTTAGTGTATATAAACATATGTGTTTGTATATAAACATATACAAGGCTACGCAAAAACTGAATATATTACCGTCTATGGATGGTAATTGCTGGAAGTGCAATTTTAGTAGTGTTATGCATTTCATACCTGATTTAATGTTTATCTAATTGCTGAAATTTGGCGTTCAACTGTGGTATGTGTTTTCTAAATTTTCATTTAGATATCTTCTTTTACCTTATTAAATAGTGAAGTGGCATTGCAGTATTCTGGAAGTTTTGTAAAGTGTTTTATAATCTATGCCTGACGAAAGATTTTTCTTTCTTATGACTTTAAAAGTTATTTGTTTACGAATTGATTTGTCGAAGATCTTTAAACTTATCCTAAGTGAAGTAGAGATTATCATGAGCGCTTCTAAAAGAAAGTTGTATACCTTTATTAAAAGTTCCATTTTCGTGGGTATGAAGTTATTAGAACCTCTATCAGTTTTAAGACAAAAACGTCATATTATTTATGATTTCAGGGTGACAAAAAATAACTACGACAAGCGTGTCAGTTGTTAGACACAATGTTGAATATATAAAAACATTCAAATCATTTCAGTTTGGCCCCACTAAGTTGAGTTTGTACTTATCGGTCTGCTTATCGTGCCACGTAGTGCCTATCATTATAAATGCAAATATAAGGAGATAGAGTCAGAAAATTCGATTTCAGATTCAAGACATGTGATCCAAAAGGTACGACCATTTAACAGGGGTAGAAATATATGAATAATTTTTCATTAGTAAATCCACCTTGAAATTCTTTTTACGAAAAATCTACAGAACATAATCTAAACAGACTGATGCTTAATAAAATCTCTCTACTCCACAAACCGGCTAATCTTAACTTTTTTTAATAACAGAACAGTGGATTACAAATGTTATAACAATTAATTTCAGTCAACTTCAAATGATCCAGTTTTCTAGTGCTTATTGCCGAAACGTCAGTGAAGGCTCACTGTTGAGACCCGAAAAGTTTTTAGTTTCTGTCTGTCTGTCTGTTCCGCGATAACTGCCGCAAAAAGGGTCCGATTAGGTTGATTTTTGGTGCATATGTTGGCGAGGTACCCGGACTTAGCTGTATAGTGTTTGGTTAAATTTGGTTCATTCGTTTGAAAAATATAGAATATTTTATTTTAAGTCATAATGCTTTCCAATGGGAAGTCAGACGTTTTTTTTTAATTTTAACATTCCGCGAAAAGAAAATCCCGCATTGGGATAATTGTAAATGCTAAATTATGGATATTAAATTTACGAAATGGATATCTTAATTGAATTTGATCGCTTTGAAAATTTCCAATATATTTACTAGAATTTCTAAATTAATTGTATAAAATATTGGGAAATTTTACGCATTAATTTGAAAGATAAGAAAATTTTAATTTCACATTTTTCACAAAAATTTCCAATGCATTTTCTTTCTCTCTTTCATTAAATGGTTGCTAAGCAACTATATTTCAAAGAATATCAACGAAGGAAAATTCAAGGGAATTATTTTGACGCGAAATGTTATTAACAAAATAGCTAATTTTCGGGTGATTTAAATTTTTAATATGCTCTTTCTAATGAAATAGATGAGAATTTATTTTAACTACTAAAGAAAGATGACCAAATCGGATTTCCAAGCGAAAAATATAAAAACGTTGAATGTGAAAATGGAATATAAGTCTCATAAGAGAAATTTACATTTGTATAAGCATATTTGATACACGGAATTTTATTCGATTTCAGCAACATATGATATTTAGTGGTTGAAAAATAAGTATTCTTTTAAGGATAGGATAAAACTCCTGTACAAAGAGATGGTTAATTTAATGCAATTAAAATAGTAAATGCACTCAGACATACACTCGATTAATGAAAGCGCACAATTATTGGAAATTGATAATATAAAATTAAAGTGACAACGGGGGGTTCAGGTGGGCGGAGCCCCCCCCCCTCTGAAGATATGTAATCTTATTCTGAAAAAAAAATACAGTAACAAGTAGTTTATCCTATCATTTATCCTACATAAAATTGTGTTTAATGTGATACTTCTAAAATTTTTGGAACTATCAATAAATCATATATTTTTATAAATGTATAAATAACTTTAAAAAATTTAATTTTAGGCTATCAAATATTATGCTGATTTTATTAAAAATTAGTGAGATTAATGAACAATGTTTTGTAGAGCTGACGTTGAGGCCTCTGATAGCAATACACTTCTCCTGTAGATTTACTAGTTTAGATTTTTGTAAATAATGCTTATTTGCGTTTTAACAAATATTAAAAAAAAAAAAAAAAAAACTAATGTCCACCTGTTAAATTTTATTTAAGTATTTATTTCTTTTATGTATTTATTTTGCATGTTCGATGCAAAATTTATTCTTGGCTTGTTTCAATGCTTATAATGAATAATGAAAAAAGTATAGGCTAATGTAAATTGAAAAATAATACATATAAAATGATAACAATTATATAATCTTTACAGGTAAAGTGATCTGATTGAGTGTCTGAATGATAATATATTTTTTATTACACTTTATCGATAAAGCATATATACTAATAAAAGAAGATGATTATTTTTCGTAACATAAAACAGAAAGAAAAAAATTATTTATATAAAAAACTGTGGTGCCATCTATTGGTATTGTAATTCAGTTAACGGTTTATATTTAAGAAAATTATTAAAATTGTTTTCTTTGTTTAATTTTTAAGAAAAAATCTTCGAGTTGCTAATTTTTTAATCTGAAAACTGAACTGTCTAAAATATGTGTTGTTGTTTATAACCGAGTAAAGACAGTTACAACGCAATCTATTTCTCCTAAAGCAATACACTTCTCCTAAATCATCACATGTCGCTTCAAAACCATCACATAACGTATTTTTGAAATTCCAATCCATAAAAGAAGTTTAGAAACTACCACGAAAACACAATCTTTAAAACAAAACCTTATATGTAATGCTGAAAAACACAACCTTCCAACAATAAAGTCCACTGCATCATATTACAAGCCAACAAAAAAGATAAAGATTACCCAGAGCTGAGTTAAGTGCAAAAAAAGCGGTGATCAATGAGCTGCCTGTGGAAGACAGAGACCTTAGATCTTCACCCTAATTCAGATCAATCTAAGAATGAAAGATAGAATATGTATACTACCTACCAAAAAAAATGACGTAGAAACATATATCTAAAATAAAAATATTTAAACAAAAAATGACTGGATAGAATATGTATACTACCTACCAAAAAAAATGACGTAGAAACATATATCTAAAATAAAAATATTTAAACAAAAAATGACTATAGTATTGTTTGAAACTGCAGTGACTATTATAATATGAATGACGCAATCCTAAGTATTTTTCACAACCATCAACCATTGTGTTCAACTTTACAGGAAATCTATCTGAAACCCAGTAACAAAGCCTAATTACACAGCTAACTAACCCACAGAAAAGACTTTACAGGTAATGGAAGTGCGACTGGTGGTTTTGCTTTTTTCATTTCTTTCAGTTTACCTTATACTCAATGTTCTGCTGACTCGTCGGAGAATTGGACATTCCAGGATCACTCACGAGCAGGGAAGACCGAGCTATGCTCGGTCAAAATTAAATTTGAGTTCAAATATCATGACCCATGACCAAAATGACCTACTAATTGAATTTTCTTGAACATGTGACTTAGCCCAACATTCTTCTCGTGCCCGAAAACCATAGAATGCAAAATTTAGTGTAAATTGAGCCGCTTTTTAGATCTTGACCCACAATGACCCATGACCAAGATGACCCACTAATTGAATTTTCTCGAACATGTGACCTAGCCCAACAGTCTTCTCGTGCTCGAAAACCATTGGATGCAAAATTTTGTGTAAATTGAGCCGCTTTTTAGATCTTGATCCACAATGACCCACAAATGACCCACTAATCGAAAGTTCTCGAACATGTGACTCAGCCCAATAGTCTTCTCGTGCCCTAAAATGGTCGGATACAAAATTTTGTCAAAATCGTTTGAGCCGTTTTTTAGATACAATTAGCTTGACCATGACCCAAAATGACCCAAAATGACCCACTAATTGAATTTTCTCGAACATGTGACCAAGCCCAACAGTCTTCTCGTGCCCGAAAACCATTGGATGCAAAATTTAGTGTTAATTGAGCGGCTTTTTAGATCTTGACCACAATGACCCAGAAATGACCCACTAATCGAATTTTCTCGGACATGTGACCTAGCCCAATGATTTTATCGTGCTCGAAACTCGTAGGACACAAAATTTAATCAAAATCGTTAGAACCGTTTTTTAGATAAAATTAATTTTACCCGCGTTGACCCACAAATGACCCACTAATCGAAAGTTCTCGAACATGTGACTGAGCCCAATAGTCTTCTCGTGCCCTAAAATGGTCGGATACAAAATTTCGTCAAAATCGTTTGAACCGTTTTTTAGATACAATTAGCTTTACCATGACCCAAAATGACCCAAAATGACCCACTAATCGAATTTTCTCGAACATGTGACCTAGCCCAATGGTTTTCTGGTGCCCCAAAACGGTAGGATACAAAATTTCGTCAAAATCGTTAGAGCCGTTTTTAAGATAAAATTTGCATATATATATATATATATATATATATAACCACACACAAGATTTGCTCGTATTAGAATATATGATAAACATCTTTTGCTTCGGGAGGATGCGCCCATGTGTCCTCAATGTCACTTCGAGCTGCTCTTTATCCATCTTTTAACTGATTGCACGGGCTTACGACACTTGCATAGAATTAACTTTAAATCATCATTTCCTGTACTATAAAAAAGACAGATTTTTTTTTATCTAGACAAAAATATATAAACTCGAAAAAAATATATAATAACCTCTTCCGAGTTACCTTCGATTCCGAAATGTGTTCTTTACCTTTAGAAACCTCAGAAATCAACCAATGTTTGAGATTTAATTAAGCATTTATAAAAACAAAGTTTTTTTTGCTGTTGCAGAGGTTTCTAGTGACAAAGAACGTTTTTTTCAGAATCATGGGTAACTTTGAAGAGGTTGTTGTGTCTTTTAGTTCGTGGTTATATTGTATTTTCATAGATTAAGAAATAAATGTCTTTTTTTACATTGTAGGCTTGGGAACCATCTCATGAGGCACTCTTTACCATCTTAAAATATGAAGGATTTTATTTTGATATATAGTTACTTAATATCTTAAATATTACCAATTGTTTATGCTTTAACCTTTTTTACTATTGGTAATTTTTATTCCCTATGCCTATATGACTATGCAGAATTCTAGGCTACCTTAATCATTCACTTTGTAACAAATGTTTTTTTTTGTTTCAACACTTATCTTTAAATATATTTCCTCACTTTCGTGTCATTAAATCATTAAGTCATTAAGTCATTAAGTCATTCTTTTTACTTGTTTTTTGTTGCAGCATGTTTCTGAGAGGACTTTTTGCCATTAAACCCAACCCATCCTAGACCGGGAGGCGGCAGCACAGACAATCACCGCATCGAGTTCACGGCTGAAATTCCAGAATTAGTTAAAACTCGATTCGCATATTAAAACGCAATTGGTCTGCCAAGTCATATCTTGGTGGAAAACACCTGAAAACCCGATTTTAGCGGTTGTCTCGTAGGTTTACCATTGTGTGTTCCTGCTCCCAGTCCTCCAAGTTTTCCTACCTTTGTGTGCAGGAAAACAAAATGGTACACCTACGAGTCAAACGCTAAAATCGGGTTTTAAGGTGTTTTCCACCAAGATATGGCTTGGCAGACCGATTGCGTTTTAATATGCGAATCGAGTTTTAACTAATTCCGGAATTTCAGCCGTGAACTCGATGAGGTGATTATCTGTGCTGCCGCCTCCCGGTCTATCCATCCTTCCCACAATTCAGTAAGGTCCTGTGCTGGAGACTACAAATAATTTTCTTGTTCCTGATTATCATATTAATTGTATTTTCATGGAGATTTTTTTAAAAGTTTCTTAAATCTAATGCTGATTTCCACTTGAAAATGTAGTGTCACTTTTCCTCCCTGAAAAACCTACAAAATTTATCTTAATGTAACGGACCTTACACGGGAATGCCCTTAAGAGCCTACGCTAGTTATCCGAAGAAACTCGATCGATAATGTTAAGACTATAAGAAGGTTCTTGACAGATTTCTCGCTCCCATTTTAATATTTTTAAATGATTTTTTCTGCATAGGATAGCTGAGGCAACCCTAACGTTGTTAGTTTTCACTTTTTCGATTTTGGTTCCAGTTTTTTTTTATATAAGGATATTTTCACTTTCAGAACCAGTTCCTACCAGTTCTGAAATTTAAAATGTCCGCTTATAAAAAAACTGTAACTAAAATCAAAAAAGTAAACACTAACAACGGTAGGGATCGGTCTCAGATATCCTATGAAAAAAAAAACATTTAAAAATATTAAAATGCGAGCGAGAAATCTGTCAAGAACCTTCCCATAAACTTAACACTAGTTTGAGTGTTTCTTCCCGTGACTAGTGTAGGCTCTTAAAACAATACATTTCTCAACCTGGGGTTTATGAAATTTTTCAATCATTTGTTGAATATTTTCAAAACTTTTACTGTTTAATTTTTCCAGTTTCTTGAGAATAAATTAGTGAAAAGTAAAATGCTTTCATTGAATTTAACTCAATTATTCAGAAGGACATTTTAAATTCTGGTATCGAAGACGTTTCAGTCGTTTCTCGTATAAAACGCATTTTCTCAAATTTTCGCTAATTCGTTACATGAAACCTACAAAAAACATTATCAAATATTCATTCTTGCTTTATTTTAATTTTAAAAATGCAGTTTCAAAATTTCAAAGAAGGATCTACAATTATTTTAATAGATAGTTCTGCTTCTGTACAAATAGTTGACTACGCATTATTGATTGCATTAACATAATTTGAGTAGCGCTTAAACCACCTTTTTTTTTAATTTCTCAGGTTTTCGCGCTTTCAGGATTTTAGGTTTAATTAAATATTCATTATTATCCCTTCTTTCTGTTTTAAAATGCAATTTCAAAAATTAAAGCTTTAAAATTATTTTTGACGTTTGTACAACTTCTCATACAAATCCCTGAACATACTGTTGATGGTATTAACATAATTTGATCAGAGTTTCAAGCAACTTTTTCATTTCTCCGGTTTTGAGGTTTTCCTGTTTTGTCAAATATTAATTTTTTTTCTGTTTAAAATGCAGTTTCAAATCTCAAAGAATTTTTTTAAAGTTTTTTTGTCAGTATTGTGTCTCATCCAAGTCATTCATTTCATATTATTGATATTATTATCATCATTTGAGAGAAGCTTCAATCGTCTTTTTTTATTTCTCAGGTTTTCAAATTTTTAGGTTTTATCAAATATTTATCAATATTCTGTCTGTCCGTTTTAAAATATATTTATCAAGCATTCAACTTTATCAAATATTCGTACTTAATTTATCTTTCATTTTTAAAGTTCATTTTCAAATTTAAAGCATTTCGAATTCTTTGCGAGGTTAGCACAGTTTTTATATGAACCACTGAATACAGACTATTACTAAAGCATGATTTGAGAACAGCTTCAACCACCTTTTTAATTTGTAGGGTTTTCGAGATTTATCAAAGCATGATTCTTATTCTTTCTTTCTTTTTTGGTGTTTTCCACTCATACGAGTTGCTTAGAATACTGGCCACAAAATGAAAAGCTTACGTCGAAGTTCGCGTGTTCGATACCAGCGCCATCTTCGCGGACTGACTACGAAAGGTTTTCAGTGTTTTCCTTGTACGAGAATCATAATTAGCGTCACTTTCCTATCAAAAATATTTCTTTGTTAAAATGCATTTTCAAATTTTTAAATACTATCTGCATTTATTTTAATCGTTAGTCTAAATTCTTACACAGATTATTGAATATTTACTATTGATAGAATAAGTATCGTTTCAACAGAAAACAGACTTTTTTATTTATAAGATAGTAAGTTTTTCTTGGTTTTATCAAATATTCTTTCTTTGCTTTTTAAAATGCTGTATCAAATCTGAAAATAAAGACCTACAAATCTTTTACTCTTTAATTCTGCTTTTTATACAAATTGTTCAATACATACTATTGACAGTATTAGCATCATTTGAGCAGAGAATTCAACCGCCCTTTTTATTTCTCAGGTTTTTCGTGTTTTCCTACATTGTCATTGTATGTCTGTGATAGCTTTCCCTCGAGATTTCTTTGTCATTGGTTTTGTTCGGTACGCTTGTATCGAAGTTCATTCTATGATCAATCATTTAGTTCCCTAGCTCCTGTTTTTTCCTATTCTATTATTTTACTCCAGTATCTTCTTTCATGACTCAATTTTATCATATACTCTTTTCTCCAGTTTTGTCTCCTATAGTACCGAAGCATTGCTTCACCTGAAAGAATTGCTTTGGATACAAATTTTATTTTTGTTCTCCTCGTAATGATTTTTTTTAACAAAAAATAATTTATTTATGTAATTAGTGATTAGAATAGAGGCTGAATTAAAGGAAAACATTTAGAAAAAGGTAAATGTAAAACACTTGTGTACGATTTTCATTTAGATAAAGTATATGTAGATTGCTATATGATGAAAGATATTATTTAACCCCTGGAGAAGCGGTGGTATAAACTGAGCTGCGCCGCCTGACGTCACGAGGGGCGCCCGTCAGCGTCTTAACCACCGAACCTGAGTCTTGAGGTACTTATAACGCGCACGACCGGATTTGTCTCTCCGTATGCGCTTCGGGAAGTCGGAGCACCGCGACCTGCGCATCACTCCGTTTAAACCCATGTATGGACGACATAGGTCGCTGCGATATGCAGAGGATCTCATTAGGAGTCCACCGCGTAACACTTGGGGATGGGCCGGAGTCCCCCAACAGCTTCGGAGCTGAACACCCAAAATGGAGCCAGGTCCTGTTCCTTAAGTCAGGTTTTCCCGATCCTCACTTGCTTTACTTTAACTCGAGCGATGTGGAGACCTACAAAGGTAACCACGGTTTCCTCTTGTTATATTATATTTAACACTTCGTTTTAATCCTCAAATGCTACAATGACACCAGTTGTTTGGGATAAAATTTTGATTTAATAATGTACGTGAAGAAAAGCCTTTTTTTTAAATTAAATTTGTTCGTAAATTCTGGTGTCATTCAATTATTTCAACATTTTAGCAACAGAAGTACTTTGCTCTTCAAGGGTTAATACCTAAGCACTGCTTAACCTGAACGAACTACTGTTGATAGAAATTTTGTTTTTGTTCCTCAGGTAATGTTTTATTTAACATAAAATTATTTTACTTGCGTATTTATCCAGTAGAATAGTGGCTGAATTAAACGAATATATATCGAAAAAAAAAACATTTTTGTATGAATTTTATTTTGATAAAATATACATAAGATATCGCCCGAGACATTTTGTTTCAAATATGAGACTATTGATTTCTATTTTTTAAGACTTTTTTCTACCTCACTAAATTCTATCTAAATAAAATTTTGTCGCTAACGTATAATTATCACAAGAATTTTTAACTTACGTTTAAGAAAACATTCTGATTATCAGATTATTAGTTAAAAAATATCTTAAAAAACTTTCACCTACTCAAAATTATATCAACATTAACAATGTACAATTTTAAATCTACCCTCTTTTAGTAGAATTTTTCTTAAATTTAAATTGTTTTTGATAATCACGAAGCTTTCCTAGAAGTTAATAACTATCGGTTACATTAGTTATAAGGAGGTCCAATATTTCGTCAATATTGCGTGCTTCTGAAATACTTCTAATATTGGTAAAATATTCGTTTGCATGTGAAATATTTGCCATAAAATAACACTATTACAGAAATATTAGTTTTACATTGCAAATATTTGCGATGAAATTCAAATATTAATGAATTATTTGTTTTATAGCAGAAATATTGGTAAGATGTAAACATCCTAATGATGGGCCGATATCTCATGACAATATTGCCAATGTTGGCCAAGGCACTATAAATATTTATCTATTTGTGTATATATTTTGTGGTATCATGCTCGCATACATATAATTAAACACATCACTTTGCATTAAACGAAAAGTTTCGTTTCAAAACCACAATTGTAAAAAATGACATGATAGTGAAAAGTTAGATGATATTTACAAGACATTTTTGTACATCTCAGGACCCCCAAAAAAGAAGGACAGACTCTCCAGAACTCAAAAAACAGACTGCCTCTTCAATGGGGAATTGAATAATGTTCCCTGAATACAAATCAGTAAACACTTCAATTTAATATTCAAATAAAACAGCATTTAATCTAGTTTAACTACTAAAAATTTTACCTACTAATAACCTACTAAGAAATTTAACAAAACTTTTTTTTCTTTAAGTAAAAGAAAGGATAATCTTCAGCTTAATTAATTAATTTTCAGCTTATATTACAATTTGTAATCTAATAATTAGTGAGTCGATGCAGGCAGTGGTTAATCATCACCGAAGTTTTCACTAACCACTTTGGAAACAACTAATCTCACCAACCTCTCTTTTACTAAGTACTCAATCGAATACTCTTTTTAAATCATCCTTTTTTACTGTTATTCTTACACTGTAAATGAAAACACCATACAGGGCATTCGAATAGTTCCTTAGCAGCTTTTCTATTCTTCCCAGACAGATTACAAGTGAAACGGTTTTACAAAGTGAGAATACAGTACAGAAAAGCAAAATTAAACTCTGTTTACTAAAAGCTTAAATACAAACCGCACAAATAACATAAAGCCCTTCAACAATAATCTCCGCATTCCACCTATCCTGTTTGCACAGTTCATAACTTACATATTATTACTTCGCTATTCGTGATAAATTCGTCTTTCTGTAGTAATGTAATCTAATTGTCATAACTTTTATTTGATATTGAAACATATCAAGGATTTGGGAGAATAAACCAAAATTATTCTTACCAGTCAATATAGTGATAGGGAAAATATGTGGCAGCAAAAAGATTTATCATTTATTACAGCATTCTTTTACTGTTCAAAATATCCATTGAGGTCATTTATTTCATTTTGTTTATACACTTTCCTTATCTATAAGTAAAGAGTAAAGAATGTTTTTTTAGTAAATAAAAGTAATAAGGTTATATTTCTATTGTTTTTATACTTTCCAGGACAAGTAATTATGTTGCTGTAATGTTGAAAATTAACCAAAATACTGAAACAATTATTTTTAAAAATAAAGAAATGCAATTAAAAATAATCATGTAAATTATGAAAACAAAATTTTATTAACAATTTCTGGTACAAATACTGATTAAAATTAAGCGGTATAATTAACATACCTCCACCCATCAAAGGGTTTATTGCTACAACTGCTAATTCTGAAAACGGAAAGTGAACATTAAAACCGTGGGCGAAATACTCAACGTAACTGGAAAATTTATTTTCAAATTAGCTAAGAAAATAGAAAAATGAACATAATTTGTGACAACAATCCAATTTTATATTTTTTATTTTTTAAGAAAAATGTGGAAAAATGTTAGTACATAAGGGATAAGGTACAACATAAGGGACACTTTTATTCTAAATTCTAAAGTTATTACTTCTCAAACCAGAAAATAAATACCAACATTTTGACCGAAATATTCACTTTAAGGGCATTTGCTTTTAAATCCATAAAAAAAGTTGATTTATTGGAAAAAAAAAATATCTGAAAGTGCAAAATTTGTTTGACATTTTCAAACAAACCGCACAAAGGAATTCTTATAATTATTTCAGCTATGATTAAAAATGTGTCAGTTATTTTCAAAATAAACAATGATTAAAATGATACTTTAAACGTGACTGTCTCAAAAAACGTTTTTTTTTTTTTTTAATCAATACACAAAATATTTGGCAACAGATGAACTGAATTGGTTTTTTTTAATGATAGTATATATATATTATAATCCTTTACCAATTCATTTCATTGTTTTATTTTTTATTTTTTGTCTTCTATTAAAAAAAAAAAAAAAAAAAAAAAAAAAAAAAAAAAAAAAACAAGAAAAAAAATCTGATTTCGTTTTTTTAAACATTAAATTTGACAGTCCTCTATTCTCTTAAAAACGCAAAATTTGAAAAAATCGTCAGCCAAACACTAGACCAATTTATATTTTGACTTTTGTTTTATTGTTTTATTCGTTCCAGATTGAAACACTCGAAGAAATCATGGCAACCGTGGAATGATACGCTAGGCAACATCGAGAAAAGCGAGTTCAAATTGAGCATTTTTAATAATAAAAAAATAATAATTTGGATTTTGAATATTAAAGAAATGTGTTTTTTAAAACACAAACCTAGATATTTCCGACCATTTTCTGCACGTAAAAAGCACTTCATAAAATATGGTTATTTTTCAAGCCGAAAAACTCCTATTCCCTATTAACGAAAAAATTAATTTTAAATTTTGTTAAGGAAATAAAAATATGTATATAATTTGTGATAATAGTCCAAATTTATATTTTATTTTTCCTTCAGAAAAATGCGAAAAAAATGCTAGTACATAAAAGGATATAGTTTTAATTCTATTATTTCAAACATTAAAGCTGATAATTACGAAAACAGAAAGCAAACATTATAATCCCGGGCGAATTACTCGATTGAAATAGAAAAGTCATTTAAGAATTAGCTTTAAAAGTGGACATAAGAATGTATACTTTGTCAGAAAAGACCAAAGTTATTCTTACCTGTCAATGTAGTGGTAGGAGAAAATATGAGGCAGCAAAAACAACGAAGAAAATCTAACATTAAAGAATTTACGACCCTTAATGACTATGAGATCAGTTTCAAAAACTTTTTTTTCTATTCACTAGCGATGATGACATGCATTCTTTTGCTATGAATGTCAGTAGCGTTGTTTGCTGTAGTAAAAATTTTAGTGGAAATAAGGTTTTATGAATCTAGTCGTCACAAGGACAGTCATGCAAGGATAGCTGTAAATGATTTTTATTACTAAGAAAAAAATAATTACCGTTCGTATCATTGCATAATTTTAAACCTTATTTACAGACTTTCTTTTTGCTATTACGGAAAACATTACTTGAAATTTTCAGTGGTGTAAAGAGGGAAAACTTTTGAAACATACTTAATATTAAATGTATTTCCCAAGTTTATCATTCATGATATAAGTGACACAAGATGCAGTTTATCTATTCAAATGAGTTTGACGGATATGTCTACCTAAATTAATGAGACCTATATATTAACCGGATACCTATTATTACCTTTTATACTCCTTGACTGCTATTAGCGGTCTCACGGACCTCAGCTTTTCAGATGCGTACGTATTTATATAAATACGTATCACCTATAGGCGTCGTGTGGTCCGTCCGTCTGTCCGTTTGTCTGCATATAACAGTGCAAAAACTACCCAACCGAACGGTATGTAATTTAATATACATAATCGTGGCAGAATTTTGTCGAGTCATTTCAAATTTTATGAAAATCGAATCAAAACTTAAAAATATGTTAATAAAAGTTTTCTTCATTCTATTAAATCATATCATACGTAATTAATTCAATGCTATCCCATGATAGGTAATGATTTTAGGTTGCCAAGGTAATTACGTCATATTTAAGATGGAGTCATATTATTCCCGTATTACTGAATTAAAAACCGAATTTGTATACTAAAATTGTTTAATTATAGCAATCATATAATCTACCAACAGTTTTTTGGTTAGATGTTTCCGAATAAATAGATATTAATTGGAAAAAGAGTCTAAATATGGATTTCAAGTTTTTTCAAAGCTAGGCTTAAGTTTCCCACTGGAATTTTCCGTAATTGTCAGCAAAAGATAAAATGTTGCCAAGTTAAAATGTACTTATTTTATTACAGAAATTAATCATATCATAATAACAGACGATATGAATATTTACAAAACTAGTTATAGTACAAACGCACCTCATTTGACACGTTTGACGTACAATTTCTAACTTGTTTTAAATTAATTTTTTAAGTTAGTGCTTTTTTCTATCAGCTTAGTTGGTAGAGAAAATATAGGTTTTAAATCGAAGTCAATACCTGTAACATTTTTTTTCTTGTTAAATAAACTGCTGTTATTTGTTTAATAAAAGCTTGTGTGTTCTGTCATGACTTTTAACGACAGCTCTGCAGTCACAAATTTAACATAAACAAAACTTTTATACAAAACAATATTTTGCTGAAAAATGTTGTAACTTATATAAAGTTTGCTTTGTGTGACTTAAAATGCTCCGTATTCGATAATTTCTAAAATTATCAAACTTTAATAATATTAAAAATCTAGAAAATCATGCGACGTAAACTCATTATTTAATCATATGCGCAAATTTTAGATATTTTCCTGAAACAACCTTTAAAATTCAAGAAAAAAGAATGAATAAGTCTTTTTTTTTACAGATAAATTTATTTTTCAAGTATGAGGAAATAAAAATAAATCAGGAAATGCTTCCTTTTTCAGTTTTTACTTGAGATTTATTTGTAGAATATTTTCTTTCAAGAAATAAACTATTAATTAGATATGCACTAAACTAAATTTATTGATGAAAATTTTTCTCTAGATGCCTACGCATTTCCTTTTAACCCCGCATCAGTCTGCATTTTTTATAAATATAAAATGTATGTTGTACATTAGTTGTTCAAATAAGAGACACTAACGGATTTATTGAATCGTATAAAACATAGAATTGCTTTATAAACTGTAGCATGGACATTTTTCTACAAAATGGATTTAGTAAACAAGACGTTCTTATTTGAAATAATACCCGCATGGGCTTTTAATGAACGGTAATGTTATACAAGAATTAACAATCTTAATTATGTTGTTCAAAGATGAAAGAGAAGGTATTTTGATTAAATTGCTAATCATTTAAATTTTATTAGAGATTGCTATGTGAGTAAATAAATTTTCTAACCCGCACCCAGAAAAAGGAATTGATTAAAACTACAAAACATGTTTTGTTGAGTACATTTTGGTTGTTTTAGCAAAATTCAAATAAAATTGAACCATTTTACTCCAATTAACAAAACACTTTTTGCTGACGATACAAAAAATTTTTTTTTGGAATTGCAAAAAAAATTTCCATTGACCTATATTTAAACAAAACTTTTTGTTTAAATATAGGTCAATGAAAATTTTGTTTGAATCAACAAAATTTTTTTTTTTTTTTTTTTGCAATTCCAAAAAAAATTTTTTGTATCGTCAGCAAAATATGTTTTGCTAAAACAACCAAAATGTACTCAACAAAACATGTTTTGTAGTTTTAATCAATTCCTTTTTCTGAGTGCGTATGGGCCATTTAAAAGGTTACATTAAAAAAAAAATTGTAAAGAGTTTCCATGTCTCATGAAAAAACAAAAAAGTTTTTGCAAAATATGTTTTGTTCCTAAATTCTTATGTACCCTAATTTTTGAGTATTTTAAATCGGAAAAGTTTTTCAATATTTTTTATTCAGACATGTTTGAATTTTATGAGGCACAAAATCATTACTTAAACATATACGATAATTTTATACTTTTTTACGCAAAAACCTTTGATAAATTTGATAAATCAAGCAATATAAATGCAATACGCTATTACTTTTCAGATAAATAAATTATTTAACAAATCAGCAAAAATATAAGGAAGACCGTTCGTACTCTTGCTTATACTTGGCAATCAACGAACTTTCTGTGTGAATACAGACGATTTGTCCTAGTAACTAACACCGAGGGCGTAATTTTATATTATTCTCCTATAAAGAAAGGTATCTAAGTTTCCGAAGTTACGAGTGTGTCTCGTCAGGATGCGAATTTTGAAGAAAACATTTTGTGCTAATGCAAATATGGCACGTGACTCTTTGGATAATATTTTCCCTCACGTAGAGCGTTATATGTATCCAATTTAAAATCTTTTAGCACCAGTAATTTTTATTAAAAATATTTTCCTTGTTCAATCGCAGAAATTCTGAGAATGAATAAGACAAAAATTAATATAAAAATTAATATAAAAAGTAATATAAAAAATAGCACTAGGAAAAATAAAGGATTGTAGGCACACTATACGCCACGTACACTTGACTCTCTTCACGAAGGTTTTTAGCATCAATGTCTGCGTCAAAAAGAACACATGTAACTCTTGTGGCCATTCGTATTTAGTAAGAATATAATTTGTAGTTATCTAGAAATAAAATATTTAGTGGGTTCACGGAACCCGATAGTTTTCAAAATATTTAATGAAATATATAAAGGATTTGTAGTGAAATATATAAAGTGATTTAAAGTAAAGGTACCTTTTTTAATGATTTAAATCTGTGATCATCAGCAAAATACATTTTAAGTGATTTCATTAACTCTTCGATATTTGTAATTTTATATATTTGTGCTCATTTAGTCTGAGATTAGTCTGAGTAAAGAAAGGGGGGGGGGGTAGAAGTTCCTTACAAAATATTCCAAATTTTTATTTTACTTGTGACTTTCGGCAACTTTTATTTTTCTTGAATAAAAAACATATTGATTCGACATATAGAACACCTTCAGTAAATTAATTTTGGCTCTTTAAAATATTACTTCTTTTTCGTATTTTAAACATATTGGTTTTTATATATATATAGAAAAACACCTGACTTACACAAAGTATTATTTTCTTAAAATTTAATGTATTGCAATTCGTAAAATTATCGAATATTTGTTTATATAGATCTTTTAGAGTGTTTGTGATACTCAAATTCATTACTTAAACATATTGATTCCGAATTAAACGTTCAAACTTGGTGAAGTATAAAACTCACTACAACAAACAATTTTTAAATAGAAAGCTAGAGTCCGAAACCTTTTATTCAGTCAAAAATACAATGCGTTTCACTCCAATATGAATTCGAATTTTTGTTCATACCTTTAAAAATAATGAAGAACATTGAACGTAATTTGCAGTATACCTAACATTCTTTTTGTTTAATGGAAGGATATGGAGATGGTGTAAGAGAGGCCACCATTCGTTTCCAAAAAAGCCTCGAACTAGATACTCCAAATTTTCCAAATGTAATTGACAGTGCATTCGGTTTCACTTACAGAAATACTGCACATTTCCATTACTTTTCATGATGTCATTCCATTTCATACAAACAGAGTAGACATCTGTTTAAAATTTCTTTAAAGTATCATCACTTTTGCTAAAGTTGTGGAAAATAGTTATGTTTTGATTGGAGTGTGGCACCCTGTATTTTTGTCGGAAAAAAAATAGATTAAGACCCTGGTATCCTATGCAAAAATTATTTGCTGTTGTTTGTTTCTTCAATCTACCAAATTTGAACGATTAATTCTTAATCTCCCTGTAAACGTAAATTTTAGAATGTTTCAGGAAACAACCTTTTTTAACCCAGTTGTTAGAGACAAAAAAAATGGCCGAATACGGAATTAATTAGGGTAAAGATAGAAATTATTTTAATCTCTTCGGTATAGGTCAGGAATGAACATACTAAGTTTTCCCTCCTCGTACAAGGTGATCTTTAGCTGCTTTGTACATATTTATAGCCAGAAAACACGTTTTTTTTTAATTACCATCACAATATCTTAAAACAGCTAACTCTATCAAAACGATTGTCTATACAAATGTTGTAGAGCTATAAATTCTGAGTAAAATGAGTACATACACTTAATATATTTGTTGTATATTAAGCTCACAATTATTTTTCAAAATTTTGCCTTAATCGCTACTCAAGAGCTTCAAGCCAGAACAGACCAAATTAACAGTCCACCCAGCCTCCAATTTTTTTTACATGTATTTTTTTAGGCCTTCACGATGTGTTTGTAAATATTTTAGGACTTTATTTTTATATTTTGATGATTATAATTTAACAGAGAAAACATCGCGCGAAAGCTTCAGCAATATTTCACAGAGAGATAGAAAACAATAAAATTCGTGTTAAGTAATTATTATTTAATATAATACCTGAAATTAATAACAAAAAATGCATTTTTTATGATTTTAAACATACGAGTATCTCAACAATGATTTGTAAATGGAGAGAGATACTGTTTGTTAATTCCAATATTGTATTTTGTATATGAAGTAGTACTTAATATGACGTAGTATTATTACATAGAGTGAATAAAAGTATGTACGTATTAGAAAGAAGGAGTTGGGAGGACTGGGGGAAGAGGGGAGGAGCATACAAATGATAGTGCAGTAGCTTTGTTGTAAGGGTAATTTAAGGTCAATCAATAGTTCCAGCTCAAAAGTGAAAGTTCATGATGAATTTATTCCTGTAAATCCTGACATTATTTTCTCAAGAATGACCCTGCTGAAAAAGTCCGATGCAGAGTTACAAAAATATTTTGAATATGAGTTGGCTTCTTTTCCATTCTCACTCTTTGATGAAGAAGGACTGCTAAAGACACGCAAGTCAGTATTTTATGACTTATTTTCTACTACGACAGCTGCTGTACATTTCAATTCAGCTTGTCATGTGGTTGATGGTGGATTTCTGTGGCACCGTGTGACATGGCAGTCAAATGATTCATTTTCCTCTATCATAGAAAAATATGCTTATTAAGGAAAAAAGCACTTCAATATGGGGGCCACAATAATTTTTTATGCTTATCCTAAAGCTATTGCAGAAAAAAGTACAAAATCTGCAGAACGTATCAGACGAACAAAGACACACATACCGGCTCATATTATGTTTGATAAGTCAAAGTCAACCCCTATGTCCCAAGAAAAAAATTCTCTCAAATGATAAGGAGGTTAATAGCTTATAAGGATATTATGTGTGCAGTTTAAAAAGAAGGTTTTGCTGTGAAGCAAGCTAGTGAAGATGCGCACTATCTAATTATTAAAAATGCTTTGGAAATGGAAAACGAATCACAATGTGTTATCGTAGTTGGTGAAGATATCGACCTCTTGGTAATAATGGCAGCATCCACTACTTCCGAAAAAAAATTTTCTTCTTGAAGCCTGGAAGAGGTAAGACATAAGATGCTTTGTATTGTCCAGCAACTTTGAACATTGCTCCACACATAAGGGGCAACATTTTGTTTCGCCATGCGTTCAGTGGTTACTATACAAAATCCGCTTTTTTTAGACATTGAAAGAAGAAATTTGTCAAAGTTCTAGACAATACTGTATAGCATCAAGTTGTGAATGTTTTCCGTGATGAAAATGCATGACCGGATGACATCGTTGAAGCAGGACACAAATTTTTGATAGCTTTGTATGGGGGAAAGGACAGCGAAGAAACATTAGATTCTATGAAATTTCGCCTTTTTCAAAAGTCATGATAAAAAATAACTTCAATTTAGCGTTTCTTCCTCCCACTTCAGCAGCTACACATGAACACTCTCTTCGTGCATACCACCTACAAGTGCAACTTTCGAGTGAAATTGCCAAAAGGCCCCTTGGATTGTGGTTGAAAAAACACAAACTTAGTGTGTTCCCAATCACCACCCACAAGGAAACAACTCTTCCAGCACCTCTTTCAATGATATCATGCAAGTGTAAAAAAGGGTTTTACATTGGCCTGCAGCTGTAGGAAAGCTGGCATCAAATGTTCGTCAATTTGCTACCACTGCAGAGGACAAGCATGTACGAACTCTGCGTCAGATGATCACATCGCTACTAACTCAGCCAACGAAATGGTGGAAATCGATATTATGATAGAGAAGGTAATTTCAGAAGAAGTTGACTTTTTGGAGGTAGAGTGTGAACCGACGTAAGTGGAGGAAAATGACAATGAATAAAGTGACATTACTGATGATGATACACCTTCAACATCTAAAAAAAGCAAATTTGTATAAAAAATTTTAAGTGTATATAATATTACAACAGGTATTATGTTAAATAGTAATTGCTTAACTTGAATGCTGTTGTTTCTTTATCTCCCTTTAAGATATTGCTGAAGCTATCGCGTGATGTTTACTCTGTTAAAATATAATCATCAAAATATAAAAAATAAAGCCCTAAAATAATTACAAAGACATCGTGAAGGCCTCAAAAAATGCATGAATAGAAAAATTGGATGCAGGGTGAACTGTTAACTTGGTCTGCTCTGGCTTCAAGCTCTTGATTAGCGATTAAGACAAAACATTGAAATGGAATTATGAGCTTAATATTCATCAAAGATATCAAATGTAGGTACTCATTTAACTCAGACTTTAAAGCTCCACAACATTTGTATAGACAATATTTTTGATAGCGTTAGGTATTTTGAGATATTGTTATGGTAATTAAAAACAACGTGTTTTCCAATTATAAATCTGTACATAGCGGCTAAAGCTCACCTAGTACGAGCAGTAAAACTTACTATGTTCACTCCTGCCCTATACTGAAGAGATTAAAACAATTCCCAGCTTTTCCCTATTTAATTCCGAATTCAACTACCTAACCACTGGGCTATTTGCTAATTAAAAAAAAGAATGAATGACGCTTTTATTTTCCAGAGAAATATTTTCGCAAACATACATCAGGGAAAGAAAATAACACCTTTCTTAGGTTTTACTTTATACTTATTTGCCGAGCTTTTTCCTCCCATGAAGTGAGCTATTGATTAGAAATATACAGCATTACTCTTATTACATAATATTCTCTCTTGATATATGCCTACGCAATTCCTTTTAACCCCGCATCTGTTTGATTTCTTTAAAGTATAAAATTCATGTCGTACA
This sequence comes from Maratus michaelseni, assembly GCA_963931845.1. Classification (NCBI taxonomy): domain Eukaryota; kingdom Metazoa; phylum Arthropoda; class Arachnida; order Araneae; family Salticidae; genus Maratus; species Maratus michaelseni. The sequence goes on along the minus strand of OZ007599.1, from coordinate 213,231,469 downwards.
TTAGCTATTCAAGTAAGAAACTCGAACGAGTTTATTGAATTATTTTAAGCATATAGTTGTTTCATAAAGTATATTCTATGGAGATATTTATACGGAATAGACTTTGCAAACAAATTCATACAAGTTACACATTTTCATTAAAATATAGTTGTATGCAGTCTTATATTACTATATTTACCTTATTAACCAAATTCTGTTAATATGGAAGTTATATTGGATGGTTTGTGATATTGGGAATATATATTACATGAAATGGGATATGCCTTACCCTCGCATGTATCATAACATCAGATGAGGTTGTATTGAAAACCCACCCTTAGAAAACTGTGCATATTTTATTTTTAATTTATCACAAAATACAGCAAGAAATGACCTAACCATTTTCTTTTCAAATATTCAATTAGAATTTTTTCTTTTTTCAAATTTGTTTCTCCTCTCCGTGAGACAAGGTTTTCTCAAAGAATTCTTGGTCTTGAATCTAACCAAGAACGTGACCATTTTTTGTTTTACTTTTGACTTTGTCTTAAAGTACCCAAATATTAAATTAGCAAAAAATCTATTTAATAACTGCTAATGATAAATGTTTATTGTTTGTAAACTTTATATCAGGTAAATGTAAGATTTTAAAACATTTAATGTTATTTGTTCTTAATAATCCATTTTAAATAAATTTAAAGTGAAAAATAGTTTTTCTTTCATTTAAAAATATTTTATTAATAAGAAGATTAACCGATATTGCAATCAGCGGGATCGAATGGCTGTTAAGTGGCTTAATTTGGATATGGTTCCTGCTCCATCCCCTTCAATAGTGATGCAATTGCAAAAAATATACATATAGGTCTAAGATAAACATCTACAAACTCTCAGAGTCATAAGTAATATAGTTTGGTCACCAGGAGTCCTTCTATGTTATAAAGTTCGCTATATCACAGAAGCAAAAAAACGGTCAAATCACCAAGTTTGTTATCTTATTGTTTATGATACAAGAAACCTTACTTGTTTAAAAAAGGTGATCTAGTAAAAATCTTTGTGTGATAAAACATAATTGCAGTATTAAAGATCACAAATCAATACCTTCGCCATTACTTGGCCTGAAAGTAGGATGTCGAGATGAATTTTACTCTTAATTTAGTAAGTTATAACAACTGAAAAAAATTATTTTAAAAGTTTGTCAGTTTACCAATTAATTACCTATGAAGATGTCATAATTATTTCAAAAATATTGAACATGCATTTTTCATTTTTCAATACAATGTATATTTATCGAGTTATTCGACCGTTTCCAGAATTTTCAATAGAAACGATTCTCACTGCATTTTACTCTATTACAGCGCCATTTATAATTTTCCGAAGAAAATCTTAAATACAAAAGTAATGTATTTTTCCCGTAGAATCTGAATCTGCAATAAAAAAAGGGGGGATCATTTAACATTTCAAAGTTGCCACCTTTCCCCCCAGGGGTCAGAGTTGAGTGGGCAACTTTGATATCCCTAAATAGAATTTTCAAAAATATTGAACACACATATTCCGCTTTTCAAGCCGATATATATTTCTCGAGTGATTCGACCGTTTCCAGACTTTTCGGACACCATGTATAATATTTCGCATCTTAAACATTTTGAGTTTTAGTCGTAAAAGTTGCATTTTTTCATTAACACTATTCCTACTGGTGACACCTTTTAAAAGATTATGATTTAGAATGCATTTATTTGTAATTTTTAAATGCAAACAATTACAAATCATTTTAATATATTGAAGGCTTATCTCTATACATATCAGTTATAAATTTCACATATAAAATAACCTCAAATCAAAATCTTATAAGCTGTCATAAGACACCGATAGAAATATTTTAAAAATATTCTTATAAAATACTCAAATTAATATATTTATTCTACTACTCGGAATTTGTTAACATAGAAGGTAATTGGAACGGGAATGGATATTGAAAGTACGTAGATTAATTAGGATGGATATTTCTATAAACGGTATTACTGTCAGCGGAATCAAATCGGTATGTAATATTCCATATCTTTATTTTTTCCGCTGTTATTGCTAAAAGTTACATATTCCTTTTGAGATATTCTTATATAGAGGCTTATATTAATATGTATGTGTATTAATCAGAAATTGTAAGCAGAGAAGGTAATTGAAATGGTTTAGATAATAAGTGTATATTACATGCAATGTGATTATGGGAATTTTGAAATAAGCAAAAATCGACCCAAAATATGAATTTTTCTTTAAATTTAAAAAATAAAAATGTATTGCCATATACTTGGCGGAAAATATGTTTTCATAATACTTAAAGATAAGTTATCAAAATAACACGTAGGTGCTAAGAGCTACGCATTTTGAATACCACTATATTTTAATAGTTTTATTTATTAATACAATCGTAGAAATTTACGATTAAATAATTCAACGGTTTCTTTTAAATAATAGTTGTTATCAAAATCCGTAACAGTTACCATTTATGTAACATATTATAATATATTTCAAATGCAGTTTTTTTTTCGAAACACATTTTTCGCAGTCTGATCATCTTCAAAATGTCCCATGCGTTTTAGTTTTTGTTAAAAATTCTGAATATGTCCAAACAGGCACGATCGTGATAAATACAACAAAAAATATGTGCATCCATTTTGGAATGTTGGGTTATTAATAAAAGACAAATCTTTCTTCTGAAACTGGGCATGCTCTTTCCCACAATTTTCTCCAAACAGTAAACTTTTCCTTATTTAATCGTAAAAAAAAAAAAAAAAAAAAGAAATACTGCAAAATATTGCTATATAAAACGAGTGCTGGTAAACAGCATACTCAGTTTGAATAGAATATTAGCCGGTTATTAAGGTACTCAAGTTAGTAATAATGTCTAATAACATATAAATTTTTATTAAAAATTCTGTTTCATGCCAGACTTTTATTTATGTTTCTAAATAATTTTCTATCGGTATAAAAGATGGATGCACAAATTTTTAAATAAAATCCTTGTAAGAATATATTTGGAAAATCTGAACCCATGGAGTATTTTAAATTAAAAATCTAATTACTAACTTTAAAAGGTGTGATTTTTTTATTAATTTGTTTTTTATTTCAAATATTTAGTGAATTTATGGCACAGAACACGTCTTTAATGATTTTATTGTAATGACATAATTAATGGAAAATAATATTTAATGTCTGTCCTTTTAATTGGACCAGAAAGGTTTGAAATGAAGGAAATAGGCTGACGTTTAATCGTGGATTAGAAGGCTTGTAATTAATTTAGACTACTACTGCTCTTGGTATTTATTTATTTATTTGTGTTCTATAGAAATAAAAATTATCTGTTAAAGTTAAAAAAAATAACAAAAGTTGTAATATTGTACGACAAAATTAAACTTACAAAACTAGTTTTTCCAAGATTGTGACGTCCAAATTCCGTACTTTTGAGTCGTCATTTCTTGTATATACTGCTTATTACTTTCTCTCTGGATTATGTCTGAAAAAATTAATTTTTAAAATTTAAAAATAAAAATTAAAAATTATGATAAAAATTTCAAAATCCATAAAAATTTACCGCATTTTTTGCTATAAATTCGAAAAAGAATACGTTTTGTTTTTCCGGTATATTCGGAAGACAACGTAAAAATCAGTATAAAGAAGAAACGATGACTGAAAAACATGGAACCTAGACTAGTTTTCAAGAACAATTTAAAACTAGTTTACAAGATTATTTTTTTTCGAGCAATATTAAAACTTTTGTTAATAGATATATATATTTTTTAACAATTTACAAATATTTTTGTATTTCTATGAAAATAAATAAATAAATACAAAAAGAAGTGATAGTCTAAAATAATTACAGGATTCCTAATAAACGATCAAACTTCTTTCTGGTTCCTTTAAGTGATTAGATATTAAGCTTTAGATATCTCAGAATTTGTCTGAAACATAAACTCATAATTTATCCGTATAAGCAAAATTAGATTGATTCACGAAACAACTTTTGATAGATAATGAAATAAGAACGCATTATTAGGAACCTTACTCTAGTAACACGAAAACACTCCCAAGCTAATATTAAACCAATTATCAGTTTCGGAAACGAAAATTTCTTAAGAAAGAAAAAAAAAAGATCCAAAATCGAAACACTACGTAGATACCCGGTTAGACATCAACTTTAGGTATCACACACAAGAAAAAAAAAACATTTTAAAATACTGAAATAGAAACGAGTAATTTGAAAAGTACCCTGCAATTGGTTTAACATTAACTTGCGAGTGTCATCACGTTACTAACATAGGGTATTAGGCTGTTATTTTAAAGATATTTTTAAAAAAAATCATAAAAGTCCAGCAACGCAGATTTTGTAGGTTCATTTCTTCAGAAATCGACATATTGCAACCATACGAGTTGTAATTTTCCAACTGGACGAAAAATGCCCGGGCCAGAACTCGAACCTGGGATCTCTAGGCTGAAGCTACCACGCTCTACCAACTGAGCTATCCCGGTCGAATCTGGAAGTCATAATTCATCCAGTTAACCTTATTGATCATAGCATCTGGTCTGATATTTTAATCAGCTCAACAGAATCAATCGAGGTCATGGAACACCAGTAAACTCTGGATATGTGATTACACTATAGCGTTTTTTTGGAGTTCCATTACCTGCGATTTATTCTGTTGAGCTGATTAAAATATCAGACCAGATGCTATGATCAATAAGGTTAACTGGATGAATTATACCCTCAAGATTCGACCGGGATAGCTCAGTTGGTAGAGCGTGGCAGCTTCAGCCTAGAGATCCCAAGTTCGAATCCTGGCCCGGACGGAAAATTACAACTCGTATGACTTCTTTACCAATTTGAATAATTGTGTTAAAAATTAATATACTGCAACCACTTCGTTGATAAATGTACCTATCTATCTATATCTCTCTCTATATATAAATATATATACCAGGTACGCTTAAAAAATTCGGTGAATAGTCCGATATTTAAACAACTCGGGATGTGAATCTGGGCACGTGCATGCACATTGAGAAATATGTGAAGAAGCGCCTCCAGTCGTCGTTCTGTATGTTCAAGCAGAGATGCCTGCTGCGAACAATCAAGCGGAATCATTATGCCAAATTGTGCGATGGGGCAACGCATAAATATCAAGTTTTGCTACAAATTGGAGGAAATAGCAAAGGAGACACGTGGAATGTTGTTACAAATGTACGGATTAGAAGAGGTGAGTAAAAAATGCGTTTATGACTGGTTCAAAAGCTTCTGAGACGGAAATAAAACTGTTGATGATAAGCCGAGTTTGGCTCGATCATGAACAAGGACAACCTGTTGTTGATCATCTACCATAGTCTCTGATCTTGCGCCTCAAGACTTCTTTTTGTTCCTTCGTCTTAAGCGAGTCATGAAAGGCCTACACTTTGCAGATATACTGGGTATTCAATAATGTGTGACATCGACGCTTGGAGCAATTCCGAACAAAGCCTTCACTTACAGTTTTCAGCTGCTTTACAAACGTTGCAAAAGCGTGTTGTGGCTAATGAAAATTACACTGAAGGGAAATAAAGATTTTTCGTTTGTCTCTTTAGTTTTCTTTATTTCATGAGACCATTCACCGTAAATTTTGAACTCACTTTGTATATATATATATATATGAATTGGAAAATATGCTAAAACATTTGGCAGAAGCTAGCATTAATGTGGAATCAAAAATAAATTTGGAAAAGATTAAGGTGATATTCATTTCATTTGCAACAAAAAAGAAAATCGTCTACAACAATACTGAGATTAAAGAAGTGCAAATTTATGTGTACCTTGTACGGGAAATATCATCGGACAACAGCATCATGAATGAAATCAATAGAAGAATATGAAGTGGATGGAGTGCTTTTGGAAAGAACTATATTATTCTGAAGAGCAACATGCCTCTTTGTTTGAAAAGAAAGTTATTTAACCAATGTATTTTGCCTGCACTAACTTATGGAGCAGAAACATGGACGCTAACAAAACGGATGTTACAAAGAATACAAATAACACAGCGAAGTATGGAAAGATGTATGCTAGACATAACTAGAAGAAACAGAAAGATAATAACCTGGATAAGAAGTCAGACGAAAGTTCTTGACATCTTTAAGATAATTAAACGGCTAAAATGGAAATGAGCTAGGCACACTGCAAGAAGACAAGACGATAGATGAAGCACAAACACTCTTCAGTGGTATCCCAGAGATGAAATCGACTAAGAAGAGGACCTAAAGTAAGATGGAGTGACGAAATCAGAAAAGTGGCCGGTGTTAATTGGATGACTAAAGCACTAGACAGGAAACAATGGAAAAATCTGGGGGAGATCTAAATCCAGCAGTGAATTGAAAACGGTTGACGATGATGATGATGATGATGATGATGATATATATATAATGCAATTTTTTCATCACGATAAAGTCATAAATACTGCACCAAATAGAACCGAAATGGGGCATTGTATTGATATGGTAAGTATCTTAGATGACTTTGTTAATCAAATATTATATCTTATAGTTCGTTTATAGAGGGACACAGTAGCAAATAATGCAAAATTTGTCATTACGATATCGTCCTAAATACTGAAAAAATTCGAACCTATGCCGGACAGTATGTAGCTTTTATAGTTCGTATAGAGAAACATACAAAAATTTTCTTTTCAAACATTAAATGATTTGGGGTAGCATCTTATTTGAGCGTCGGAGATATATCATATCCTACGGGCAGTTTTTAAACTATAATTTCAACATTTTTCTTTTAATTGTTTTCTATAATTTTCTAGCATTAAATCAGCCATATTTTTATGCAAAATAGTAAAAAATACCTGAAGATTACCTTTCTTGCCATAATAGTGAATTTAGAAGGAATGGGTTTATTTGAGATTTCATTGCCAACATTTATTCCCAAAGAGTGAAATGTTGATTAGGCATACACAGCACCACTTTATACAATACCACTTTTATTACTGAAAAAAGAAATCTAGATAAAATCCTGTAAAATATCATTTTAACTCCACATCTGATTAGGTTTTTAAAAACTATACAGTTTCAAATATAAAATGCACAAATTTATATATATGCTCCTAAAGATTCACTCAAATGTCTCCATCGTTCCATCCTTGAGAGATAAAATTCACTATTTCTCAAAGAAAAAAAAAAAAAAAAGAAAGAAAGAAACTTGCATCCAGTCCGTAAAATTTTAATAACGCGTCAGAATTTGCATATTACAGTTTAAACTCTTAAATTTTATTGCCTATTTTGAAAAATTTCATTAAATTGACATTTGTGTCCACTTGTACATAAAATCACAAAGTGTATCTTCTTTGAGGCGACTGTGTGCATTACACATTTCGCATACACTACGCGCTGAGACTGCATATACGACACTATATTTATTATTTAAAAAAAAACATAGATTATGAAACACTTTTGAACATTTTCAGAATAATGAAACAAAACTTCACCATTTTATAAGGTGAAAGAAGACATCTAAATAAACAAATTAGAAAACGCATAACACGTTTGAAAACCAGATTTCAGCAATTTACCTTCATATTCGAAAATCTACTCGATATTTTTTGTTCAGCCTTATATATCTAAACTAATAAAAAAATATGTTTGTGTGTGTGTGTGTCTGTCTGCCTTTTGGCGATGGCCATGAAAATATACGCACGTCTGAAAACTTGTATGAGGATAGTCCATGGCAAGTGCGAATGCAACTGAGGCTCATATTTTTCATTTTTGATAATTAGTCAAGATATTACTTAAACCATAATGAACGTCGAAAAATGGCGTGCCGACGCCAATCATGATGATTTCCTAAGCATTCCCAACTACCATAGCAAAGAAGAAAGAAGAGGGGGGAAAAGCTATTGTTCGCATTTTTACAATCTCGCCTTCGTTTTTCTTAACAAAATAAGAAAAAAAAAGCTCACATAAGTATCGTGCTTTTCAGGTTCAAACGGTTATCCGTTCAAAAAATATTAATATTTGCTGTTTCAAAAGAAATACTTTCTAGGCATTGAATTAGTGTTTTGTTTTTTACCACATGTTTATAAGTCCTGAAAGAATTACGAAAAAACAAGCGGTAAAAATTCTACCTTACGGCAGAATATAGATTGGCCACCCACGGCTTTTATCGTTGAGATTTTTTTAGCCAAGTCTAACTCGTCAAAAAAAGTGTTTGTTAGCATAAGCCAGCTTTTCCACTTTAGAATTTAGTTAGTGCTCTAAGATTTTCTGTGAGGCTGGCGGAATATATTAGGAACGAACGTACCAAGTTTTAAAAAGATTCGGTGACTAGAAGTATTTTTAATAAATATAATAGTGAAAAGATGTGGCTCCAAAGGGCTGAGACGTGGCGAGGTAGATTTTGTTAACAAATGTGCTGGCTTAATGACATCCTTTAAACTCATTTTTAACGGTTCAAGACACTTTAACACTTAATAGATAACTTAAAAAAAGTAATGAAAAGTTCTATGATAGGAGCTTTTATGATGGATACAGCTAAGAGAAGTTGTTTAACAAATGATGATTTAGCATTAATTGACGGGGTCTTGGAGAGTGGTGGAGGGAAAGGGAGGGGGAGCTATACAAAACACAAGTGCTGTACGAAACCTTTAAAAGGAATCCTCACTTGCAATTGAGAGATGGGACTTTAAAAGGGATGCCCTTTATGCACCCCTCTGACAGGCCCTCCTAAAGAGATACGTGAAAACCGAGACGCCAAAAGAAGCGGGGGAAAATACCTTTAGGCGGTGTACAGCTGATTTTGGTGAAATTTTGAAGCTGTCCGGCTCATAGGAGCAGAGAGAAATGGGAAAAACTAAAATAATTATGATAAATTGAAGAAATTAAATAAGGGGGGAGGGGGAGAAAAGAAGGAGGGAGAGTAGGACCAGACAAAAGTGCTTGACGAGATCAAACTTTTGATATGTTACATGATGGGGTTTCAACACCTTGAATGTCTTCTCCCCGGAGTGGGGGGGGGAGTAACTCCGTTCCTATGGGAGATAGAGGTTCGGCCTCGACGAATTTAACTTCGTTGGATCCTTTAGAAGAGGCCTACGTCCTCTGTGGGGCTTAAAAAAGTTGAGAAAGATGGGAAAAACTAAAATTTAAAAGGAGTTGAAACAGAGAAAAATGCTTCTTAAGGGAGGGGGGAGAGTAGGACCAGACCATAGTGCTAGACGAGATCTATCTATTGATATGTTACATGAAGGGGTTTGAGCACCAAAAAAGTGTTTCCCCAGGGGGGGGGGGTAACTACGCTCCTATGGGAGATAGGGCCACGGGACCCCCTAAAAAATGTCCGCCACGACGAGTTTAACTTTGTTGGATCCTTTATATTATTGTTTAAATGGGGTCTGCGACCGCATAGGGCAATTAGGAACTGAGAAAGGAAATACAAGCGGAAGTATCGGCATAATAAAGAGATACAATTTGATTTTTAATATCGTCAATAGCAATCATTTGTATAGTTATGTATAAAGGGTGTCCTCTTTTATATATGGAGTGGCTGTGACTTTTCATAAACATGAATTTTACTGTAGACTGAAAGAATTAGCCCTGTGTGTGGCTAATAATAATATGTAATGTAAAATTTTAATCGTGAAATAGCTGAATTTGTCGTATTTAAATAAGTAATTGTTATTAGTATCAAATTTGACTTTTATGAAATATTTTCCATTTATCATGAAAAATACAAAGCAATCGATAAAACATTTTTAAATAAAAAAAGTAGAAAAATCGAACAGAAATTTAGGGGAATCGAACCCGCAAAATCAAGAGCAGCGCTCTAACCATTCGGCCATCAAGTTCACTTCCAGACTGTAAGGGAATATAATTAAAATAGACAAATTAGTCAAATCGATGTTTCGAACGCAGGCCCTTTAATTTCACTATGCATACATTCACAGTATAGACTCCCTCCATAGTTTAGTCTCCTTCGCCCGCGCGCCGCCTGATCTTCGTCCGTGAGCAGCCCGATTTTCTATTTATGCGTGAAGGTTTCAGTATGGTACTTCATTGTGAAGTTTGGTAATTTTTGAAATTCAATATTTGAAAAACGGCATAACCATTAGATTTGAAATTTATATCAAGAAAAATACAATTTTTTACCTTTCTAACGCAGTTTGTCTAACAATTTTGTGACAAATACTGTTCGAACTATCAATTTTTTCAATAACTTCAAATGTTTCATTTTCCGAAATTAACCTGTGGCAACGACGGATGGCTGTGACTTTTCATAAACATGAAAAATGGTAGAGATTGAAAGAATAAGCCACCCTGTGTATGGCTAATAATACGCACTTACCGATGGCACCTTTCCCCTTCAAACGATGTTATTTGTTAAATTAAAAAAGAATCACAGTGCCGTTTTCGCGTTTTTCGTTTTTTGTGCATTTTTAAAAAAATCTGCACTTGCTTTCCTAATCGAAAATGCCCCACCAGTGGCTGAGAGGGTGTGCTCTCGAAGCTGGTAGACGGGAGCTGCTGGGTTCGATCCCAATCGCGCCCGTCGGCCTAATCGTTCGGAGTTTTCGTGGTTTTCTTCGAGTCGTGGATTTATCCATGCGTAAATAGGTTCCCTTAGAAAGACCCCCACGAAGGGCACTCCCCCCGGGCCTATATCCCATGTGTAGATAATTGGCCATCAATAATCAACCCAACCCAACCCATCCTAATCGAAAATAATACGAAAAGACAAAAAAAAGACACTTAATCCACGTACATTTTCCTTTTAAACAACGTGTTCAGTTAAAAAAATAATATTTATTGTTTAAAAAAAAATTCTCTCTGTAGATTTCATGTTTTTCGTTTTCACCATTTTTCAAAATAAGCATCAGTTGGTTCTTGCTTTTGGTCCCCAACTTTAGGTTCTTCAGAAAGAAATGCGAAAAGAAAACGCCGAAAAATACCTACTGATTCGTGGTACCTTTGCCTTTCTAAGAATGTCTTCGTTTAAAAAAAATATTTACTATTAAAATAAAATCTCGAAGTCCTTTCGCAATTTACCAGAGATAATTTTCTTCAGCGATTTCCCAGAATTCATAAAAGGGTATTCTCTATATCGTGAGCGCCGCTTGCGAAATTGAATTGGCAAAAGAAAAAAAATACGCACTTATAGCTAATACATTTTTCTTACTAACGAAGTCTTTGTTTATAAGCAGGATTAATATTTACAGTTTCAAAAGAGCTATTTTCTAATAGTCCTTCTACGAATCCGCAAGATCTTCTGTTTTCTCGGAGATTTCCTAGAAATCTATTTAGGTTTGAAAAGAAAGTGTTTCGAAATTTTCGTATATAGATGGGAGATATCGTTTCATTTCTTAAAAGAGGGACGTGGGAGGCATCTTTTTTACTTTTTCAGTTTCTTCGTAAAGTATTGGTCGGAATGGAAAGTTTAATATGTCGAAATGAACTCTTAGAAATGGATACTCAAATATCACGAAATTTGCTTAGTTTTTGACGAAACTGTTTCCTGGGAAATGTTCCGAGTAAGTATTTCGTCAAATCGAGTAAATTTCTTTCCTCAAAAAACGGAGGAAATTGATTTCGTCAAATTGCTTGTTCGAAAGAAATTGCAAAAAAAGATTGGTGGTGTCGCCAACTATTGACAACTTTTGAAGCATCTGTAATTGACAGCGTAAAAAAAGTAAGAAACATTTCTCAAGTCTTCAACCGGTATCGAACTCACTACCTTCTCTGTGTGAGACCGCTGTTCTGCGTCCTACGCCAGAAAAACTTCGAACGAACTTGATTTAAAATGTATCTATGGGATGTTGATGTGTGTTTATATTTTGAGAAGTATTTTTATCGGTGTTGTTATAATTTCTGCATGTTTTAATTAATAAGGTTAGATTATTATTATTATTATGGTTTTTCTATGGTTAATAAATAATTAGAGTACGGCTTGATTAATATAATTTATTAGAGAAATTTCCTTTGTTCAATGATAATTAGAATATGGTCTAATTAATTTGTTGGTCAGAAATAATAAAGTTTAAAGTGTATATTGGAGAAGAGTTCATCAATTTTAGATAAGATTTTAACACGTTACTGTTTATAGAGGGGAAAGAGATTTTTAAAGTTGATTGTTATATGAATATATTTCTTAAATAAAAAAAGAGTTCCTAAAATTTTGATTTTTTTTTTTAACTATTGGGAAAATGGTTGTCGCTTTCGGTCGAAAATGGACCAAAGGATGTTCGCATCTTACTATTTTAACCGTTTTTAACGAAATTCTGTGACTTTAGAAGAGTTTTTTAAGCGTTTTTAACGAAATTCTGCAACTTTAGAAAAATGTATCTTTGAATAGGCAATAGAAATGCATAAAATCGCTACAAAAATGTTAAAGTTACAAAAAGAATAGACGCAACTTATCAGATATGAAAAATAAAGTAGAAATTTAGTAATTTCATGTTATAGCGGCCTCCAAGGATGAAATATTTTTGTTTCTGTTTTCATTAATATATTGTAAATTTGGTACTTTCATGTATTTTTTTTTTTTTGAATGATTTTGTAACAGCAAAAATAATCTAGCCGGAGATGGGGAAACATTTTTGTCAAATATTTGAGATTTTCTATTTCATTAAAAATCTCTTAATTTTGAGACGAAATGACTGTCAAAAATGACGAAATATGGCTCAAGAATTGCGGAATCGTCAAAAGTGAGAGTTTTATTTTTGACAGCGAGGAAACAGTTTCGTCAAGATATTTGAGGATTTGCGTTTCATCAAAAACCACGTGACTCTGTGACGAAATGATTGTCAAAAATAACGAAATGAGGCCTGAGGATCACGGATCGTCAAAATTGAGTGTTTTATTTCTGAGAGTGTGTCAGAAATTAAATCGGCAATCACTATATTGGATTCCCTTGCTTTGCTAGGAAAGATTTTTATTTAAAAATGCAAATTCATACAAAATCGGTTTAAAGATATAAAATCGTACTAATTTGAGGTTTGGTTGAAAAATCAATCTGGTAGGTACAAACAGTAGCACACCCGGAGTATTGTAGCAACGTAGCACCGTAGTATTGTACACTGTGGTGTGCTCTGCCGAAGGCAGTGGGATCATTAAATCTAGTTTAGTTTGGATAAATTTTCGTTTTAAAATAGAAAATCATACAAATTCGAGGGTGCGCGCAATCAAAGGCATCCCCCCCCCCCCAGGCATAGTCTCCCAACTTTAGGTTCATTTGGAAATATTTAAAAATACAAAAATTATTCATCGCTGACTTTAGGTATATTTAAGATTATTATCACGGACCCGGACAACGCCGGGCGTGTCAGCTACTGATACAAATATTTATATATATATACTACACAGTGTAGTAAAATATATTTTAGTTAAAAAGCGTATAACACAGTTGAAAATTCCTCTTCAGCAATTTCCTCCAATACACGGAGATGTAACCGAATCATTTTGTACAGCCCAGTATATTAGCTACAAATTTCTACACATGCCACATATTAAGCTAAAATTTAATTCAGGCAAAGAACGCATAACACAATAAAAAACGCACTTTCAGAAATTACCAGCCATAGACCAGAATGTATACAGTGCTTTACGTAGTCCTGTCTCTGAATTAATTTATATTCTACCAGACTCCTCTTAATATACTAAATATAGTTCTGATGGAAAATTCACAACTCAATTTAAAACCACTGTTAAACAATTCACGTCCATACACAGCAATGCTTACGAATTCTTTTGTGTTACTCTGTATATGATCTACAGCATTTATACACACCATATAGTATGCAAAAATGTAGTTAAAAATGCATACCACAACTGAAAATGCATTTCCAGCAATTATCGCTTATAGACAGTACTGTAACTAAATAAGTTTTAAGTGTAAATGAATGACAAATGCTATGCACGTCATATTCTACAGTAAGAATGTTACAGTAGACTTCAGTAGTGCATATGAATTTCATTATGTTTGAAAGAGTATAGCATCAATAACATTGTAATCCGAGTATATTTACGAGAGTTAGCTTCAGACAGGCAGTAGATGGCAGACAGACAAACGGAAGTCATAAACACAACTATGTTGAAAAGTGTTAAAAAGCATAATTGTCTTACACAAAGTACTCTCTACTAAACTCTCATGTACTATAAATTTTTAAATTATCGAATATTACTTTATATAGATATCCTAGGATTTTACAATGCGCAAAGTCGTTAAGTAATAATATACATAAATTTCAGAATATATCCCGAAACAACTGTTCACAATTTATGAAATAAGAACTCCTTTCACAATTGTTTAAAAAAATATATATTTGCTGAAAACAAAAATCATTAAATGCCACTAATGCTTTTTTAATAAGTTTTATTAATTTTTATTTTTTTTTTCAGGGTTTTCTTCCCAAGAAGTGAGCTTTTGGTTGCACATACATGTTTTCCAAAAATATTGAAACGCGTTTTAATATTTTATATTTTCAAGATTTGTATACAATATAAATTTAAAATGTGTTGAAAATATGGTAAGAATGAAGATTTATTAAAGAAATAAACCCTTCGCTACATTTCCAATATTATATTATTATTTATTATTTATTTTTTTACGACTCCTGGGTTCTACATGTTGCTTTTAGAACAATATTTTGCATGCTCTGAGAAGTAAAACTGTAAAAATTCCATTCTTCTATGACCAAAACTCACCAAGTTTTGATACTTTAAATTTTATAAAACTTCGGAGCTTTCCGGCAATATAAAATCGTGTGTCCATTTTTAGCGCCGGACAATTCAAAAATGTCATAAAATTCAATGTATCATAACTCTGATAGTTTTGGATGAAAAATAATGGAATTGTTACAGTTTTACTTGACAGAGCATGGAGAAATGTTTTTCTAGGGGACCCAGGGACATTTATAAATATTTTAACGGGGTCCGAGTGTCAAAATGCAAAAGAAAAATGCATTTTTCTCTTTTGTTCTTTCTTTCTGATTTTTAGCTAATAAAATTCCACAAAGTTGAATAAATTAAATAAAGCAAGCCTCGTATTTCTACGATGATTACTACTTTAGCAAATATAACAATTTTTGTGTTTGTAACTATCAGTCCTGCTCCGCGCGTCCATTTATTGCAGAATGGATTTTTTTCATATTTTTTCCATGTCTTAAAGGATATATCTGAACTTCCTTGTGAGATATGTGTATGAAATTTGGTGAAAAGTTTTTAAAAAACTGTCTTCACAATTTTTAATTTTATGAGACGATTTTGATAATATATTTCTTGTTGTAAAAATCCCTCTCAAAACCCCTCTTTTGTTTACTTTTAAATTTAATACAAATTTTGTAAGTAATATTTTTATAAATTCTGAAGACAAATTAACAAGAATCTTACTCTTCACATAATAGTGGAAAAAGTAATGAAATCAGGCAAGTAGTTCATGAGTTATATCAAAAATTAAATAAGTTTAAAATTTCAATTTTTAATTTTTTGTAAAAATAAATTCAAAAACGATTTCGCTGAAAAATAATCTTTATAGAAAGGTACATTTCATAATAAAAATTAATCAACAAATACTTATAAAGAAAGAAAATAAATTTTTATTTCGACCCTTTAAAAGTGTATAATGTTTTTGAAGAGTAATGCTAGGGCCACTTCATGAACATAATCTTAATTTCTAAAAACTTTTGAACACTTTTGTAATTTACATTTCCCACATATCTCAAACAGGTAAAAAATTAAAGCACTTTTCAATTTTTTTGAAACACCTTATTTAAAAGACAACCTTTATTGCTGAAAATCTTTTTAGACAGAAGCCTACGCAATTTCTTTTTACTCCACATCTGTTTGCATTTTTAAAAACTGTAAAATGCATTCTCTACATTAGCTATTCAAGTAAGGGGCACGAACAGATTTACAAAATTCTACAAAGCATAGAATTGTTTTATAAAGTATTCTATGTATACAGTATGCCCACTAAAGTCCCTTGCCACCCTCTTAACTTCGGAACGGCTGCTGCTATATTCATAAAAGTAGTGTCTAAGTATAGTAAAGTAGCCATGCGCTACTCAATGAAACCGCCTACGGCGCCACCTGGTGGAAGGTTGCGGATTATCATTCCTATCTTGGAAATGGAAAGAGATAGAGAAAAAAAGTGATTTACAAAGTTGTAGAGCATCATCGATTTAGTGCGAAAAGATACATTATGGACATTAATGCGAAGAATAGAACGATTAAAACACACATTTGTCTTTTCGTGATTTCCTACACTGTGACGTGACAAAACGATCTTAGAAAGAATAAAAGCAACTAGTTATAATAATATACTTTTATTTTAGATGTTCAAACTTTTCACCGTCAGCAACAATGCATATTTGGATGCTTGTTTGAATTTCACGTTGCACACGTTGGAGCATAGATGGTGACACGTTGACACACGCGTCCATAATAGCGTCGTTTAATGTCCTGCAATGTTTGTGGAGGAGTTGCACAGACCTGCTGTTTCATAACTGATTGTTTCTTTCTTTCTAAGATCGTTTTGTCACGTCACAGTGTAGGAAATCACAAAAAAATGCGCGTTTTAGCCGTTCTATTCTTCGCATTAATGTCCACAAGGTGTCTTTTCGTACTAAATCGATGATACTCTACAACTTTGTAAATAACTCTTTTTCTCTATCTCTTTCCATTTTCGAGATAGGAATGCTAACTCCGCAGCATTCCATGAGGTGGCGCTGTAGGCGGTTTCATTGTGTAGCACATGGGCTACTTTACTATACCTAGACACCACTTTTATGAATATAGCAGCAGCCGTTTCGAAGTTAAGAGGGTGGCAAGGGACTTTAGTGGGCATACTGTATATCTACAAAATGGATATTCTGGAAACAAATCATTGTTATTTGAAATAACACCAACATGAATATTTAATCAATGATGTAGTTCATTGAAATTAGCAATCCTAATTATGTTGTACGAAGGTAAAAGAGAAGGTATTTTGATTAAGTTAGCATTCATTTTTAATTTTGGTAGAATTTTCTATTTGTTTAAATAAATTTTCTTCAGCATATATCATGAAAAAGGAGAAATGTCTGACAGTAAAGTATTGTTTTTCAAAACTCTGATGTACAATAATAATCAAAATTGCCTTTAAAACAAGGCAGACGGCCAGCCAGTAATTTTTACAATTCAAAAAATTAAATTAATGCAATCTCTAATGTAAAATTCTGTAAGGGATACTGGCATTTACTGGCATTGAAATACATTAATATATAATAACAAGAACGAAAAATCATGCGTCAAGCATAGATTATGTAGCACTTTCCAACGCTTCCAAAATAATTTTACAAATCATACCGTTTAATAAGCTAAAAGATAACTTCTAAGTAAACAATTTGGAAAACGCATAACATATTTAAAAACATAATTTCAGGAATTTCCAACATATACAATATTCGGAAAAATATCCGAATACTTTTATTCAGCCCTGTATAGGATCTATAGAATTGTATATATACTACATAGGATGCTAAATTTTAGTTCAGTTAGGAAACGCGTAGCACATTTTAAAATTCTCCGTCTGGAGTTTGTCAATAAACAGAAATGTGTTCGCGAACTTTTGTGCTGCCCTGTATAGGATCTACAGAATTTATACACACCACGTAATAGACAAAAAGCAAGTTAACATTAAAATCGCGTTCAGTAACTTAAAACGCACTTCCAGGAATTATTGTTAACAGACAGTAGATAATTCTTTTGCGTGTCCCTGTAAATGAACGATGACGGCTATACACACAATATTCCGTAGTAAGTCTCTTGTAATGCACCTTAGTGATCTATATAAATTTCAATGCGTTTAAAATAGTGAAACATTATTTAAATAAACCGCAGACGATTTTTCTCCATAGACGTAATGTAACGGAATTATTTTTACTGTCCCTGTAAAGTAACTATAAGTGCTATGCACACCCTGTTCCATATTAAGCTTCTTCTAATGCACCTTAGTGATATATATAAATTTCAATGCGTTTAAAATAGTGAAACATTATTTAAATAAACAGCAAATGATTTTCCCCATAGACCGCAATGTAACGGAATTCTTTTGAGTGTCCCTGTAAAAAAACTATAAGTGCTACACACTTCCGTTGAAATAGGGAACATGCTATAGATAACGACAATAACATATAAAAATTGCAGAGCAATCCGAGCATATTTACGGGAGTTAGAGCACGGACAGACGGCAGACGGCAGACGGCCAGACGGCAGACGGCCAGACGGCCAGACGGCAGACGGCCAGACGGCCAGACAAACCAAAGTCATAAGCACTTTTCAACTAGGTTGGAAAGTGCTAAAAAACTCGTACTTATATATTTGTGCTAAATTTAAAAGAATACATTATAATTAAAACATGTTTTAAAGACAAACATTTATTATAATATTCTAAGAAGGAAAAAAAATGTCGAAGGACAATTGACTGAAATAAATACCTTTTTTAAAAGAAATAATTTAAATTGCGAGTGTTTTTTTATCAGTTTATTTAAAAGAAATAAAATAGATATACACAATTTTAAATCCAGCTTCTTGATTAGAAAAAAAAATCGATCAACGTACTCGTGAGGATCGAACCCAGGTCTATTCACACTCTGAGCAGTACTGAAGGTTGGCGCACTTACCATCCATGCCACGGTTCAATAGAAGAACATCAGCTTATTTCTGAAACAATCAATGACATTTAATTGATCACATACATGATGACATTCATGTACACATATTAGACATTTTTTTTGCCCTTTGAGTATTGGCGAAGACAAATTTCAAACATTTTTTACATAATATTGAATTGTCACCGGAAATATGTCACACTACCAAAAATTAGTTAAATTGTAGCACGTTTGTTATATTGGATTGCAAGATTTGAACTGAACGGATACACAATGCAACTTAAACTAGTCGTTGGGAGGCCACCGTAATACTTATCCATCATGGATTTGCATAATATATAATATGAAAACAAAGCTTGCGTAAACTATTTATAAAATGCATTACAATTCGAATAAAATCGTGGCTTGATGACGTCATAAACTTTAAATGCTCTATTACTGAATTGCGTAAAAGAAACATCCTTATAACTCCAAAATTGATAATCCTATTAACAAACGTTTTACTGCATCAGATTAAGCGTCTCATTTCCAATTAAAATACATTTTTGGATTGAAATTTGTATGAATAACAGGGTCATGAAAAATCCTAGAGTATGGAAAATATAATTACAAATATCTCGACAACGAATTATCCGATCGACTTCATTCTTTATGCAAAATTTATGTTTTTTTAATTGTCTTTTATAATCACTCCTTAAAATAAACAATTTCGAAAAAAATTTATATACCTTTCCTCAGAACGAATATTTCGAGAGTCCGAAAAAAAATAGTTCCGGATAATCGAGGTTACTGAAATTCAATAAGCTTCTTCCCATTATTACATGCTAAGTACATACCAAATTTCAAGTCTCTATCTCAATTTATTCGGGAGATAGAGCGTTTACAGGCACACACACAGACAGACGGACGGCAATTTTTTTTCTAAAAATATGTTTTTCGGAATCTCCAGTGTCTGAAACGTGTAAATCCGTCAAAATTTTTTTTCGATTTTCAAAACGATTACAAGACTTACCCTATACTACGTATGATGTGTAAGTAATAACAAGTTGGAAAAAGGGCGAGTTTTGTACATTGCGTGATCCAAGACTCCCTTAACATAGATCAGACTTGACAATCCGGAGAAAGTCCGCGGTAATTGCCAATTTATTAATTGACTTTCTCCGGAAAGTATCGCCGCCTGGTGGATACTACCGATACTAGTTCATAAGCAAATGCATAGAACAAATGGAGCTGTGAAAAAATTTCGTGTTATTTCGTGTCGTAAATACTCCTATTACCATGGAGATCATGCCTATTACTGACGATTGATGGCGCTAGTAGCAGGACAACCATGCGGTCAAAGGAAACTTGCTGATTGTGAGGCCTGATACTATGATAAGGAGGCCTTGGTGTGGTCGTGCAGTGAAGGACGCTTTGCGTTCAGATCACCCGACGAAATTGAAAGGGGGTGACGTACAATTAAACAACGAAAATATGGATTTGAGGTCGGTTTAGGGTCAAGGGAGGTATTAATAAAAAAAGTTAAACACGTGTCTCCTTATTTTCAATGAAGAATTTAAATTCATCATCAAACTTCAACATCATAAATGTCTGAAACTCCCTAAGCCGTATTGTAAGACTTACTCTTATTAATCTTTAAAATTTCTTGATATAGACATCTTAAAAGTACATGAGACACAAACTCATTATATAATCATATACATTCACTTCAGTCTGTTTCACGAAATAGTATTTGCTATTCGAAGAAGTAGGAGTGCATTAAGCTGTTATTTTTGTAAGAAATTTATTTTGCAAACTAAAATCAAGACAGGCCACCAACGCATTTTATTTTTTTATTTACTCGAGACTTCTTCGCCGAACATTTCTTCTGAAGAAATGAACTATTGCTTTGATATACACAACGCTATTTTTATTACTGAGAAAATTCGATATATATAAACCTACGCAATTCCTTTTAATTCCGCATATGTTTGCATTTTTAAAATTGCGAAATGCATGTTGCGCATTAGATATTTAAATAAGAGACCAGAACAGAGGCACTTAGACATATAAAACTTAAAATCGCCAGCATTTCTAAGCCGTCGTTGTCATTTAAAATGAAGTAATTATAAATATTTAAAGAAAAATCATTTTAGACAAATAGAAAATAGTAATTTTAGAAATGTCATGTCGTTCAAAAATACAAAAAAGTTTTTTCAATTAATTCAATAATCGTTTATTTTTGTTGCAGTTTAATGCGAAAAATCCAAAGATTTTACAAAAAATATTTTGCTAAGACCTATTGTGACTGTAATATTACTGGTAACTTTGTTATGTTTTATTTAAAAATTTCTTCCGTATTCGATAATCCTTTAAATTATAAAATTTGTAATAATACAGACATCGTAGAAGTTTATATGACACAATCTCATTGTATAATGACATACAAAATTTCCAGACTGTTTCACGAAACAACCATTAGCAAATCTACGAGGTATGATTCAAAAGTTTAGGGACAAGGTGTAAGAAACCTAACCCTGAATAGTTCACAGCACCGAAGCACATCCACTTTCAAAGTAGTCACCTTGGGCGACGATACACTTCTGCCAGCGTACGTATAACTTCTGGAAGCACTGCTGGAAGCACTGCTGGAAGCCATTTTTCTTAACCTCGCATAAAGCCTCCTGCGATGCTGCTTTCACCTCATCTGATGACACAAAACGGTGTCCCTGTAAATGTTTTTTCATTGATGGAAACAGGTAAAAGTCACATGCAGCTATGTCCGGTGAATAGGGGGGATATGGAAGCACATTAGTGCGAGTTTTGGCGAGGAACTGTTTTACCAATTGGGATCGATGTGCTGGCGCGTTGTCATACAGAAGGTACCAGTCGCCACTCTGCCAGAACTGAGGCCGTTTACGACGAATGGATTCCCTCAAACGACGTAAAATGCATAAATAATGCTCCTTTTTAACAGTTCGGCCTTCGGGAATAAATTCTGAATGCACAATTCCTTGAGAATCAAAAATACCTCCATCATTACTTTCCATTTGCTCCTATCCTGCCGGATTTTTTTCGATCGCGGTGAGTCCAAAGTCTCCCAAAGTATCCAATGGTGTTTTACCTGAGCGTTGACAGAATTTAATGTTGCAGCGCTGTTCAAGAAAAGCCATCTTTCTTACGTCGCGGAGCAAAGGTAGCTAACTTCGGAAGATAACCGGTTCGGTCACATGACATAAGTTAAACGAACCTGGGCAGGTAGGAAAGGGTTGGGAGAATCCATTTCAAGTGGTTTAACCTTAAGTATTTGGTTTCGTCGTCAGGAATGTCCGCAGTCTCCGAATTTTTAGATCGTACCTCGTATATTATAATAACGACCATCCGAAACGGGTACGGGATTGACCACATAACATTTGAGTGACGAGTCAGACATTATTTCACAAGACTATTTTGTGGAAATACTGCATAGAACTTTACATTTTACAAAGATCGTTAAAGAATAAATTTTGAAAGATGAGTTACGCTCAAATATGTATATAGTTTGAGATATTAGGTGGTCAGTCTAATTTCAAATGAAGATATCTCATTCCATCAAACGAAACACAACATTTTCATTCCTCTGTCAACGGCAAATATTAAACTACTGAGCTAATCATTCGCAAAGCGAGTTGCCCAGCGATTCATTTTGCAGCGCTTTCTGGCATCGGAAAATAATTCACGCCTGTAATGTAATCACAGATTAGCATAATTTTGTAAGGTGAAGTTCTACACAACTCATCTTGCTAACATACTTCACTTTGTTTTCAAACAATCTCATTTTAAACAATGCGAATAAGTTTTTTTTTTCCCCTCATTATTTCTTATATATTTTTTCTTATGGGTTTCAGAAATCTGTTACGCTAAAATAACAAAAACTAACATAATAATAAAAAAAATCCGACATGTGTTTTAACTTATTTTATTTTATTTTAACGAATTGATATAAATTTGTTTAGCATATCTTGCATGTTATGTTTACGCCTTTAAAAATACTTTCAAGTAATACATCCTGAAAGAATTTTGAAAATGTACAGAATATTTCCATTAACTGTTGTCTGGAATTAACGGAAAGAACTTTCCCGTGTAAATAAAGAAAAAGGCCTTTTCGTAAGGAACATATTATTTCTGTATATAAAATATAAGAAAGTTTATTGTTAGAAAAAACAAAACATTTGACAAAAAATAGTGATATGTCCGAATCGATAAGGAAAAAACTTTTTACAAATTTCAGATAATTATTATATATGATTCTTTTCCACTTTTTTCTCTTATGTACCATCTAATACACCAGCGCGGATTATGACAAAAGATGGAGGGGAGGGGGGAGGGGCTTTTTTTTCGGAGGCGATTTCTTACTGATATTTATGTATGTAATTTATGGAAAATACGTTTAAATTCTAACATCAAACATTTGCTTCCAACGTAAATTTCGTTTAATTTAATATGAGTTACTTTAAAACTACATATATAAACAATTCTCGACGTTTCGGTTATTCTTTATAACCATCTTCAGGAGAAAACTTTCATAAATATAAACAGCAAAAAAATTAAATATGTGTTACATGATTGAGTCAAATGTTCTAGCTGACAAGACGCTAAAATAACGGAATTTACAAAACATATTCAAAATAAGCCAGGTGGCGCTCTCTATGAATCAGCAACTTAAATGGAAATCATGTTCAACGAAATCAAAGTTCCTTTAAAATGCATTTAAGTTACTTTATTTTACCCTGCACTTAATATTACACTTCTTTTTGTTCCTTTATGTTGCGAATTTTGTATTTTCATGGGTTTTTTTTAAATATTTTTATTGAAACCACCGTCTGGATGGGCTAAGCCTAGTTACTCGATAAATAGCGATGTCTATATTACGATCTAAGTTATTTTGCAAGGTAAAATCCTAAATCTCCTCCCACGTATTTTCTTTTTCCTTGAGACGTCTTTGAAGAGCTTTTCTACTCAGAATTTACCTTTTAATTAAACATACACAACATTACTTTTATCACTGAAATGTTTCTGTAGATATATATCTACACAATTCCTTTTAACGCCGGATTGCTATCATTTTTTAAAACTATTAAATGTGCGTTGTACATTAGCTATTCAAATAAGAGACACAAACGGAATTAGTGAATAATATAAAACTTAGAATTGTTTTGACAAATTCCACGAATATATTTCTACAAAATAAATCCTCTAAGAGATTCGTTGAAAACAATTCGCTATATATATTTTTTTCAATAATACCCGCTTGTACATTTAAGTAAAGTTTATTTCATATGAAAATTAGCAATCTTAATTAAGTTGTTTAACTATAAAAGTTAATGTATTTAAATTAATTTTTTAATCTCTTTTGGTATTGTTAAAATATGCTACCAGTTTAAATAGGTTTTCTTGCAATATTTAAAATGCAAATTTTCCATGAATTATTCACATTATTCACTTGAATAAGAACATCCTTTATGAATTGTTTTACAAAACATTACATTAGATTAATTCTAGATTACACTAGATTAGCACTTATTAATCTAATGTAACGTTTCCGGCGTTTACTGGAGTTCCAAATTACCTGCGATTTATTATGTTGAGCTGATTCAAATGTATGAGCCAAATGTATGATCAATAAGGTTAACTGGAGGAATTAGGTCCTCCAGATTCGACCGGGATGGATCAGTTGGTAGAGCACTGGCTGCTTCAGCCAAGAGATCCCAGGTTCAAATATTGGGCCGGGCATTTTTTGTCCAGTTGGAAAATTACAACTCTTATGATTTCTTTACCAATTTGTATAATTGTGTTAAAATTAATCTAGTATATAAACCATTCTTTTTGCCCAACTAATTTACAAGGTGGCTTAGCGGATAATGTTTGAAAAAGAGTCTCATAGAAGGTACTAGGTATGAGCGAGATAAATAATACCTGATACATGTAATTTTCACAGTGGGTAATTTTTTACGCGCGCTTTTTATTAGTGACTCGCGAATTTAAGGCTGTTAGTCAGTGAACTCCCCAAGTCCCCTCGCTAATGTTAAACATATGGGCGTAGGATGCATTCGTATATTTAAAATATCTCCTTAGGAAATTAATATTTTTAACTTTTTCTTTTCTGTATACACTTCCTAAAGGACTTTTTTTGTCGAAATATTTCTAAAATATATACTTAATTCATAATTTTATGTATTAAAATTTTAGTAAAACTGAGTAAGATTTTAACACTTCATATAAAACAAGTGGGTAAGAGTGATCGAAGATCGCACTAAGGGTATCGTTTAATATTCCTTTCAAAACACTTTATCCTTTAATTAATAAATCCAAATAAATTTCATTTTCCAAAAAGAAAAAGTCATGTTTTTTTATAAAGTAAAAATCTTTCGTTCTATTTATTCGTTTTTTTTTTTTTTAATATCTGAACCGGACCGATTGCAGGCGAAGCCCGCTATTCTGCTCTGTCATAATAATATCTGTCATGTGGACTAAATGCGATATTTAAAAAAAAGCAGTTCCCCTTCACCCCTTCTTTATTAATAATCCCTGTTCGCATTATTAATTACATCATTGTCTATTAGCGTTTTATTTCTTTTTTCTATAGAAAAATCAGCATTTTGTGATAAAATATAAATTCGGTTCTAACAATATGAGCTCGTTATAAAAATTAAATTTCTGGATTCACCGTAAAAAAATATACGTAGGTGATATATTTTCAAATCGGTAAATGCAATATTTAAAAAATTATAATAGAGCTTTTAATCTCTTTCAAAATCTGTTTTTTCCCCTCACTTTAACAGTTGAGACGAAAGCGAAATGCCAGGATGTCTCTCTGATAAATGGCATAAGTCTCCGATTTCACAACCAGCTGCAAATGTTCTTTTGATTTGGATAAAAATTATTTTCATTAACGCAAAATTAATTCGTAATGTCTGTTCTAATTACGCTATCTTTATAAAAATTAGAATTATGTGTTCGCCGTAAAAGATACACATTGATGTGTTAATTTCAAATCGATAAATGTAATAATAAAAATAATTCTATAGAGCCTGAGAAATGTCTAGTTCGCCATCTTTGATCTGTGTAAACAGGTGTCAGACTGTTCCTCTGTGGTTTTCCAATGAAAGGAAATTAAAGGAATTTATTCATATCGATTTTTAATTGATATATACATTTCTAGTGGGAATAATTAAACAAGTTTTATATATTCTGAATGCTAATTATACTTTGCGTGTGTGTCCAAAATTCCACGTTCCTAGGTGGAATAGTTTATGAGATGTGAGTGTCTTTAAAAACGTCCAATCTTTTACGCCATTGCAATGCTGTGAGTGTGGCAACTCTTCCCCCTCTTCTGAAGTTTCAATTTTTTTTTTTTTTTTTTTTTTTTTTTCGGTTTGATTAAATTCAACGTTTTAGTTGAATATTTTTTTTCCTTTAATGAGTGAGTTTTCAGGGTTTTAATTAATATCTTGCGTTAATGAAGACATTTTCAAAATTTCATTATTTCCAGTGTGACAATAGGTATTCAGCTGTAGGTAAACAAACTTCAAGTCTCTAACTTATACAGTTTCCGAGAACGGACTGACAGACAGAGAAGCGAGACGAATAGGGTTTCGTGAGATGAACAAAACACTAATTAAGTATATATTTTAGAAATATTTTGACCACTAATAACAAAAACGAGACATCCTTTAAGAAGTGTACAAGAAGCCTAAAAGAAGTTAATAATATTGACTTCCGGAGAAGATATTTTAAATATACGAATGCATCCTACGCCCATAGGTTTAATATTAACTAGGGGAATTGGGGAGTTAACTGACCAAGAGCCTTAAGTTTATTACCTGAAAAAAAATTCGCTAGTGTGGCAGTGATATGTCTAAACTCAGTGTATTTTTAAACTACCATCTGAGGAAACTTCTCATATGACATGCAACATTATAATGTTTCATAAATATTTTCCAACGAAACAATGTGTTAAATGATGATCGTAATAATTTCATAAGACTGCATGTGTTTTATAGGTAAACGTAACTTGCAAGCACAAGTAAATTATTTAATCATATGCGTAAATTTCAAACTATTTCAAGAAAACACTTTTAAAAATTCAAGAAAAAAGAATGGACTAAGCTTTTATTTTTTATCAAATTTTATATTACAAAATCAGGAAAGGCCACCAACTCATTTTTTTTTTTTTAAATATTAGACTTTTTTGCCAAACTTTTCCTTCTAAGAAATGAACTTTTGGTTAAAGGGACCAAAAAGGTTTGAAATGACGAAAATTGACTGAAATGTGATCGTCGATTAGGGAACTTGTAATTAATTTAGAAAAATACTTCTTTTTGCATTTATTAATTTATGTATTAAACAAATAAAAAATATTTATTAAATTGTAAAAATTGATAACATACGTTTTAATATTTTGCGACAAAATTAGTATTTCAAAACTAGTCTTGCCATGATTTTGAAGTCCAGGTTCCATGTTTTTCAGTCGTTATTTCTTCTTTGTACTGCGTATTTCGTTGTCTCTCGATTACAAATAAAACAATAAAAAATTTTAATTTAAAAATCATAATAAAAAAAAAAATCAAAATCTATCAAAATTAATCATATACAAGGTTATTCTAAATGATGGACCCATTTTCAAAAATTTGTATTTATTAAAGTACAAATCCAAAATGAAAAATCTTTATACCAATGAAAATAGGAAGTTTCAAAGTTTTTTTTAAAGACATTATAAATGTTCAATGTGTCCACCATTTTCTGCACGGCAAACATCTACGCGATAGCCAAACTCGTCCCACACACCAGAAAGCGTATCCGCTGTTACTGAGTGCACGGCAGCAGTGATATCTTACCGCAGATCATTCAGAGTTGTTGGTAGCGTTGTTGGAACCATCACCGCTTTCAAAGCCGTGCACTCAGTAACAGCAGATACGCTTTCTCGTGTGTGGGACGAGTTTGGTTCTCGCGTAGATGTTTGCAGAGAAGCAAACTGCGGACACATTGAACATTTATAATGTCTTAAAAGAAACTTTGAAACTTCCTCATTCATTGGTTTAAAGATTTTTCATTTTGGATTTGTACTTTAATAAATACAATTTTTTGAAAATGGGTCCATCATTTAGAATAACCTTGTATTTTGTTATAACTTGGAAAATATTTTTTGTTTGTTTTCAGGCACAGTTTGTAGGGAATTTAATTTTCTAACAAACAAATTAAAACAAAAAATGAAAACATGTAAATTCGGTAACTTGTTCAAAAAACAAAACCGCTGAAAGACAGTATTTCGGGATAACCGAGTTCAAAGTTTTAGGCAACATTATTCAGAATTAAACGTCATCAGTTACCTTTAGTACGACCGTAAGTTTAGGAATTTTCCTATCGGATAAACTGTACGACTTTCTTAAAGGTTCAAACATTATAAAGAAAAATAATAAAATTTCTCATCAGTTCAAACCTTTCTGGTACTTTTAAGCATATAAAACACTACATTTTTTAATGAAATTTTTTTCCATGTGTAAGCCTGCACGTTTTCTTACATCCCGCATCTTTTTTGCATTTTTCAAAATAATAAAATTCATGTTGTGCATTAACTATTTAACTAAGAGACGTGAAAACTTGTACTGAAACAGATAAATCTCAGACTTACCCGTTGTCATTTAAATTTAAAACTATACAAGTATTTAATGAAAGATAATTTTACAAAAGTAGAAAGTAACAATATCGATTTTGACGTTCAACGTCGTAAAGAAGGTATTTTGATTTGTTGGCTGATCATTTAATTTTGTTATAGTTTGTTATGAGAAAAATAATGTTTTACATCCAAAAATATTTTGCTAAGAACTAATATGACTGCACGCAGCCAACAAAAGAGAGAGGCCGCGATACTTCCAGCACTCTTGACTGCCACTTGATCAATATAGACAATTTTCCATCAATTGTGGAACTGCTTTATGATGAAGGTAGGCTGAAAAGCAGCCAAGATTAATGGAGAGTCAAGGAGTCTATTTCGTTAGCTGTGGTTACTGTATTATTACTTTATTGACTTTGTAATTATGCGTGACTTACACATTTTATTTTTTTCCATGTCCGATAAACATTAAAATGCTCTTTAAAAAAAATAATACAGACTCCCTAGACATTTATATAAAGCAAACTCATTATTTAACCATACAGGGTGACCATAAAATCACTTTACCTGTTTGGATGATTATGTAGCTCACACTACTAAAAAGAATGAGACCGCATTTTGTATTTAGATTTTGAAGGCATGGGGTTAGGAATTCCACGAAAAAATAGTACAGTAAATAAAATATTAAAGTTTTTCTGTACTTTGGTATAGACAGGCTATCTATACATTGGATACTATTCGTCTGTCATTCAAATTAATTATTTACATAAATGTCTCCAATGTCTTTTGAAAGGAAATTAGTGACTCTCCTATCATGTATCCACAAAAAATTGTATAGTTCATTTTATTAACGATAATACAAATGCATGTCATTTTCGACATTTACAGAGCCAAAAGTTTCTCTATAGGCAATTTTTGTACTAAATGGTAATACTTGTGTCCACAGAACTGTGCTCCCCGTGCCTTCGAAAGCCTAAAAACAGGGTGAATCCTTAATTACTTTTTGCCTGAAATAACTGTTAAACGCAGTTAGATACAGCCACAGACTGCACTATGAAGTTCCTGGTATTATAGTACCTCTGTCGGTGAATTCTAGAATTAGAGATTGTATCTCAAAATCTATAAGAGGTACGACCAAAACTTCAATGACAAAGTTGTAGCGCATCATCGGTTTAGTAACAAAATACGTATTGTCCGCACGGATACGATAAATAGTTGCTTCTACAGAAAACAATGTTTGACACTGATACAAGACATTTTGTTTATGAACAACTCAAATTTTCTCCGAAAGCGAAATGAGAAATTTTAACGTCAAATGTAACTTTATAAAATCATAATGCGACCGTAGCCAAATATGAAGCAAAAACTGTGACATATAGCACAAGGGATGAAAGAAACGGAACAATCTGTTACTTTTCTGTTTAAAATATAAACTATTTTTTTAGATTTCACGTGTTTAACCTACAAGTGCGAGCATTTATAAATGTAAAATAAAAGGAAATTTATTGTCTGCCATTATTTATTTTCCCACACAAAATATTTCTCATTGGTTTCGTATATTTTCGTCTCTACGGGAGATAATTTATCGCATTCATATGCACAATATGTCTTTTCTTATTAAATATAGATGCTCTGAAATTTTTTCATTGAATTTTTGATTGTATCTCCTATAGTTTTCCAGATACTATCTCAGTGAATATTCCGTAATTTACCGCTAAGGTATGTTACCAGCTAGTAGCACATACCCACCTTATTAGACCTAGACAGCACATGCATTGATGTAGCTAACTCAGTTCACTGAGACTGTTTCGCGGAACAACATTTGATAACACATGGTCTACATGATTTTCAGAACATATAAGTCAATGATTGCTTTATAAAGTATTTTTAATGCTGAAGCAGAAAGTGTCATCCAAAATGCTCTGTCACGTTACGTTAAACTTATATCACTTTCAAGATCCCTATTATGCCAATTTGGCTCACAACAGAAACTATCTGGTATCTCAAAAAACAATGAGTCATCAACACAGGGCCAATACATAATAAGTCATCCCCTCAGCAATCATGAACAACGCTTTAACTAATGAGTCATTTCGCGAAATCTCTTGGAAAACACGCAGTCTGTGAGTTCAGCGAAATCCATTGGCGGGTGTAGTCCTCCGTGTTAATTTTAACGAGTTGAGTAAATATCCTATACTTCTTACAATTACGCAAATTTAGTTAATTTCATTTTGTATAATTTCATACTCCTACAAATTTGGTCACTTTGATAAATTTTATACTTTTGCAGCAATTTCTGAAGGTTGCATAACACAAATGTGATGCATGATAGAGAAAAACTGACTTTATTTCAGATTCAGCGTCGACAAAGACAAAATTCAATTATTGCGTTTTCTGTATTAAAAATTATTTTTCAAATTGTAGACTAGTGTAATTTATGAAAAGAGAATATACATTAAGCTGTTATTTTTTGAAAACAAAAATCATGAAAGGCCGCCAACGCGTTTTCTTTATTCACTTGAGAATTCTTTTCACAGCTTTATTTCCTAAAAAGTAAGCTATTGATTAGACTTATAAAACAGTACTTTTTCTAAAATTTTCTTTAGATAGAAAACCTACGCAATTCCTTTTATCCCCATATTCATTTGCATTTTTTTAAAACTATAATATGAATGTTCTAAATTAGCTTTTGAAGTAAAAGATGCGAAAGGATTCACTGAATCATACAAAACGTAGAATTGTTTAATAAACTACTTCACGATTATATTTCTACTAAATGAATTTCGTAAACAAATTCTTGTTATTTGAATAATAGTCGCATTACCAATCTTATGTTAGTTATCTTGCTCAAAGATAAAAGAGAAATTATACTGATTATTTTGCTAATTATTTTTAGTTTTTGTTAGAGTTTGCAATCACTTTGAATAAATATATTTCCTTGCAGTATTTAAAATATATAATTAGAAATCTAAACAGTAAATAGATAAATCATTATACAGGGTGTCCATAATTAAACGACCCTATTTTAAAGTTGTCTACAGAGGAAACTATTGTTCCGAAAGTTATGAAATTTTGTGGGGGACATAATGAAGGGATGGGAATTTGTTTGAACGAAAAAATTAGTTCAAAATTTCGCCACCAGAGGGCGTTTTTTAATCAATTACACATTTAGCATACATTTGCGATAGTTTACAAATTTTATTAGAACAAAAGACGTTCAACAAAACTTTTTTCACGACATGTTCTTAGCATTTCCCAAAACACACTGCGATCAACTGTGGAACATGATATCTTACGATTCCATATGGCAGCTGAAAATGATGGCCGTCATGTGGAACATGATATGTTCAGGTCCGTCCACTAAATAAGTAACCAAAGTAAAGACCGTAGGTGCCCAGTTGTTTCCAGAGAGGAGCAGAGTTAACTTAATTTCTGTCTTGACGAAAGGGCTACAGTGGCCAAAATCATCAGCTGATACAGCAGTCTGGATCAAGATAATTTGTCTCAGCAGACAATTCAGCTTAGCTTTGTACTTCGTCGTATGGACCTGCTTATCATCCGTCCCAGTTGAGTCCCCGACGCAGTCGTAACTATTATTTTTTTTGTTAAAAATTCGGTGTCATATAGGACATTCCAATTATCGAAGATACCTGAATTAAAAAATATATTTGTTACGTTGCAGGCAGTTGAATCAAAATCTTTTAATTAAAAATTAATTCAAAAATGAATTGAAATTTTAAATAAAATGTGCGATTTGATTTCGAATTTATCATACTTTACTTGTAATTACATCGCAATTATTTTTTTTAAGTTTTCATTTCAAAAATATATATTTTGTATGCCTTTCTATAGGACGAAAAGATTCCCAGGTCATGGAAAAAGTAACAACCATCCGATTATGGAAAGGGGAAAAAAGAAAACTTCAGAGGAATTGTAAAATGAGGACAATAAAAGTCTGACTCATCTGTTGCTTTTTTGGGGACAAAGGGTAAATTACCTTCTGTAAAGAGATTTTCAATTTTTTGGTATAAAAATTAAGGTATACAAGGTGATTCATAAAGATGGATCCAATAGCCTACATCCTTATATATTGCGCCTGGACACATACTTCCAATTGCAAAGTTTCATAAAAAAAATAGTGAAAAATTTTATGACATAAGTTTCAATCCCCTAGGGGGGTCTATTTGAGAAAACAAACCAAATTTTTATACGGCCTCCGTAGGATTTCTTTATCCAATTCCTAAATAAAACACAAAAAATTACATCTTGATATCTGCAAAACACACAGAGATAAGCCCGTTTAAATAATTCGTTAAGTTTTAAAAGATTAGACAGAAATTGAAATGCATGTAATTCAAGGGAGAATGTTAATTTAAAATAAATTTTTCTGAAGAATTGATATACTAATTTTTGGCTGTAAGGAGCACGTCATGCAATCGTCACGATGTATTTTAAGCATAAAAGGTTTCCCTGTGCAATCGATAGTGTAGTTAATCTGAACTGGCAGCATGTCGCTGTACAGTAACAAAGGATATATTGAAATGTTAATGCTTTATGCCGCTTGTAATCGTAGCGCAAGGCAAACTGTGGAAGAATACCAACGCCGTTTGCCGAATTCTCGGTCTCCTTTTAGGAATTTTATTTATCGACTTGTTCTGCGAATGCAAAGTACAGGATGTGCGCTGAGGCAGGGATGTCCAGGTAGGTGCATGTCCAGACAATTGATACTGAAATTGACAATTTGGCTTATTTTAGCAGTTATCCTTATGCGAGTACACAGAATGTTTCAACAAAATTGAACGCTCAACAATATGGCAAATATTGCTACGGAACAATAGTCTTCCATACAGTATTCGTACAATCCATGCACATGTAAAATAAGACTATTAATGGCGTCTAAATTTCTGCAACTGGGGGCCAAACCAAGAGGACTCCAACCCCTCCTTTCTGAGAAATGTGCTTTGGACAAACGAATGTTGTTTCATGCAAGATGAAACAATTAATCGACAATATGACCATTTTTGGAGTGACACAGATCCCTATTTCGTATGTGAGGTTCATAACCGGTGGCAATATTTCATAAGTGTATGTTGTGACATTTTTCCAGACTGCTTTGTTTCTCCCATATTGTACAGAAATACGTTGACTGGTGATCGATTTCTACAACTTATTCTAAATGGAGTTGTTTTTGACATTACAGATGAACTGCCCTTGGCAGTGCTCTAACGCATGTCGTTTCAGTTAGATGGAGATCCACCTCACCACTCTTCTGTCGTAAGGTACTGGCTAAACCGTGAGTTTCCAAATAATTTGCTTGGTTTTCCAGGATCGATCGAATTTCCTCCTAGATTGCTGTATCTAACTCTTTTGGATTTTATTTATGGGTTCGTTTACGTAGAACTGTTTATTTGACGCCTCTGGTAGACTTTCAAGACCTTTGCCAAAGAATTCAAGACGTCTGCCGTAGTATCACTCCAAACTAATTGGATCGAGTGCATAGAAATTTTGCTAGACGAATGCAATTATACATGCATTGGTGTCGGTGGTGAACATTTTGAGCAATTACGGTAAAAATCTGAATTTAAGTTATATTCTCTCAATATTTGTTGTATTATCTCATTTTATGTCCTAATTCAATTATGTTTTATTCACCAAACAAGTGTCATTAAATATTATATATGTCTTACATCGTCTTTTAATAACTTATAATTTTGTGGATGATTACTATCTTGCATTCCAAATGCACGTCCCTCAGAGGTATGCTTAAGTGGTGGAAGTCACGAACTTTGGCTTTCAATATCTTTTTGAGTTTTGCAGATAAAAAGATGTATTTCTTTGTGTTTCATTCAGTAATGAATAAGGAAAATGTTCCTAATTAGAAATTTTACCCTACGAGAGCCGTGTAAAAATTTATTTTGTGTATTTTCTCTAATAGATCCCCCAACATTACAATCGGGGACTATTTATTTTATTTAGACTAAGTATTTGTCTAGGGGCAATATTTAAGGACATAGGCTATTGGATCCATCTTTATGAATCACCCTGCATATTACTATACTTAACTTATTGCATGAGAAATAAAAATATATATATATTTATGTAATTTTATTTATCTTCCTTTATTTACATTTTATGAGAAAGAACCAGTTTATACTTTAATTTAAAATTACGAAACTTTCAGAAATTTTAAATTGATCGTAATATTTCTCCGAGTGGGAGTGTTTAATTCAAAAACGCCCACGCGAGACTTAGTCTAAACAGCTTAGTTGGAATTTTGTAATCTACATGCAATAAATCAATTACGAGAATCCATAAAAGATCTTTCAATGAACATAATTAGTTTATATTAGCAAAATAAAAAACTGAGAAAACATTAATGTAATGCATAAAGCTGTTAAATATATTCAATACAATAACATATGAAATAAAAAACTTTTTAAAAAATTCTAAAGCTTCTTTTGTTTGTTTTCCAAACGAAATCCATATTGGATTTTTATCGTCAATTTGATTGCTTTATCTTTAAAAATATTCAGGTAAAAAGTCTTAAATATATTGATTTTTCCTGGAAAGTTTTTATATTGTAAAGCGAAGTTAATTAAGTCAGAAATGCCAATCTTAACAGAAAAAAATGAGATTTTGTTCAATCAAGTAGAAAAATGCTTAGGAAAACTGTAAAACAAATTATAGTAAGAATTTTAAAAATATCTTTTACTTTTGTCTTCAAATGGAGAGAATTCAAATGCCGAGATGAAATTTTAGAAGCTACATTCGAAAAGCAGAGTGTCTCAGATCTCTTCATGTAAACTTCCAGGGAGATCGAGAGCGTCGATATCAACAATATTCACTTAGGAAAGAAAGCAAGAAATGTATAATGGTGCTATACGCCTGCACTTGGCTTTGAACTAGTCGCACAATGCGAAATTTTAAGAGTCTAGTGGAACCTAATTGTTGATGGATCGAACGCGTTCTTGTAGAATTTTTAGGTTATTCTATGTACATAACGACACATTGTACGTCTCATATTACTGTTTATTTTAGAACAGATTCCTGTAACTCATAAATTTCGGTTTGAGGTGTTTCAGACAGTTGTGTTGGTGAAGTTTAATGATGAATTTGGATTCTCCGTTGAAAATAAGGAGACACGTTTTATATTGAAACCCATCCCTTGATTGACAAATAAAACGCTCCCTAGTCCTGATTTTTCGTTGTTTTTTAAATGATAAATGTTATTCAAGATTAATTTTAACACAATTATTCAAATTGATAAAGAAATCATATGAGTTGTAATTTTCCAACTGGGCAAAAAATGTCCGGACCAGAATTCGAACCTGGGATATCTTGGCTGAAGCTGCCATGCTCTGCCAACTGAGCCATCCTGGTCGAATCTGGAGGGCCTAATTCATGCAGTTAACCTTATTGATCAAAGCATCTGGTCTGATATCTGAATCAGCTCAACAGAATAGATCGCAGGTAAATTGATCAATGAGGTTAACTGGATGAATTAGGTCCTCCAGATTCGACCGGGATGGCTCAATTGGCAGAGCATGGCAGCTTCAGCCAAGATATCCCAGGTTCGAATCCTGGCCCGGACCTTTGTCGTCCAGTTGGAAAATTACAACTCATATGATTTCTTTACCAATTTGAATTGTGTTAAAATTAATCTTTTGTAATCACGTATCTAGCGTTTACTGACGTTCCAATTTATCTGCGATCTATTCTGTTGAGCTGATTCAGATATGAGACGAGATGCTTTGATCAATAAGGTTAACTGGGTGAATTAGGTCCTCCAGATTCGACCGGGATGGCTCAGTTGGCAGAGCATGGCAGCTTCAGTGAAGATATCCCAGGTTCGAATCCTGGCCTGGACATTTTTCGTCCAGTTGCAAAATTACAATTCATACCGTAAAATGTTATTGCTTGGAATAAAAAATACATCTGGGCTTACTTCTCAAAAATAACTTGGTGAGATATGAAGAAAAAGAAAATCTGACACATAAACATCGATAAAGTGTAAACGCGCAATTTTGCGTACAGTATTTTTACTTATATATGTAGATTAGTATTCTAGCTTTATAGTTGGGGCAGAGTTTGCTCGATGTACGGCAGTATAATATATGAAAATCTGAAGTGAAATTATGAATATTTATAAAGCATAACTTTCCTTATTAAACACACAAATTTTGGAAACAACATGCCATTGCTATTCATGTAACTGAGGTTTAAATTTCTTGGTACATTAAACTACGACTACGCAGTTCGCGATTTCTTCTGCAAAGCACTGAAACAGTCTGCCGTTCACCGTTTTTTGCTTATGTTGTGCAAGGTAATTGACAAAGATACTCATAAAATAGATTAATTTGATAGTTTACTATCAAAATTAGTCATAAAATTGTAAATGTTAAATTTCGAAGAATAATTTAAGTTCCAGTAGATAGTGAAAATTTCGCACTGTAAGCCGCATCATTGTCATAATATTAACAATCACTAGATATAAAAGTAAGCTGCGCCGCCAGGGCGCGTAGGCGACCACCGAACCCAGGTCCTGAGGGACCTTTAGCGCGCCAGCAGGAGATGCCTTCCACGACGCTTCGGCCGGCCAGAGGACCGCCACCTGCGGACCCTCCAACCTTAAATCCACGTGTCGACGACGTAAGTCGTTGCGATACGCGGTGAGACTCAGTAGGGGTTACATGGATCATGTCAGCTATAAATAAATAAAAAGCTGCATAACCGGGCCCTTGAGCCAAACCACCACCACCAACAACAACAACCCATTGGGCCTATGGTTCAGTCAGTTAACGACAAAAGTACTTATTTTAAAATTCAAATTGTTAATTATTTAACAACCTTTCATGGGCCCAATGGATGGGTAGCCAAGTCAATTAGCACAATAAAAGTAAACTAATTTCAATAAGGTAGTTAAAGTATAATTCAGAATAAGTTCAGTTTAAAATGTTACTAACATTCTTCTCTTCCAGGTTCCCCTTGCAGTTCCTAGTGCTGCCGGTTGGGACGGGCCAATGGCCGGCCTCAACTGGTAGCACAAGGGTTTTTTTAGCAGCAGTTTTTTTTTCTTTTTTTTTTTACTGTTCGCTTCTTTATTAGGTGCAAATGGACATTGTCCGCACACGCTACCGGAACCGCTCCAATGGGACAGCCCACGGAGCCAGTTTTTACCAGGTGGGGTACGGTAGAAAGGCGCAGTCCCGTCAGCCCCCGCAGCGTTTTCGTCTGCGTTGCTATTCGGCCCCGAAATTTTCCTTGCTGGTACGACTTAGCAATTGGCAATTTTTTCTCAGTGGTTTTAATTGTCTTCCCTCAAAATTCTCCCCCCTTTTTCAAGCTAAGTTGAGTACCAAAGTTTCGGCACTAAATTGTCCAGCCCCATTCCAACTATCATGACGAGTATGTGGCGTAAGGCAACAGATCTCTGAATACTAAAACCTAGGAGTGATCAAACCAGTAAAATCCGGAGTTTATTGGTCAGCCGACCTGGGTACTTGTCATTGTGGATCGCCACATGAGGCGATCAGGCGAATTTCGCCCCACTCTCCAGGCACTAAAACCCGTCAAACGGGGTCGAATCCCGGTAGGTAGGGGCCTGGTCAGCGGTCTCCGAGACCCAGTAGGAGAGTCACTACGAGACACTTGGGGACGGGCCGGCATCCTCCAACAGCTTCGGAGCTGGACATCCAGAAGTGAACCAGGCCCTAGGCCTCAAGTCGGGTTTTTCCGATCCGTACTTGCTTTGCCAGAACTCGAGGGATGTGAAAACCTACAGAGGTAGTCACAGTTCCCAATCACTAGATATACCGGATGTTTCATAAAGGATATACAGGAAGTTTCACTTCCTAATTTTAAAATCCAATAATTCATAAAATATAATAAATATATAATATGAAATAAGTGATATGTTTATAAGGTAGCTCATAAATTTTGAATAGAGTAATTAAAAAATAGTTTAAATGTTTTCGCGTTTCAGTAGTTAATTGAATACAAACTAAAAACTGGTATACTTTGATTGAGTTTTTCATGTTAGTTCTTCATGTTAGCGTTCTTATATAGTGGTACCTCTACTCTCGAACACAATTCCTTAAAAATAATTGTTAAAATGAAAACTGAATAAAAATGGGATTAATTGGTTCTCACCTCCCAAGATAATTCCTATAATTGCCTGTGTAAAGAATTGAGCCTCTACGTCCAGGTGCACGATGTGTCATTCTAGCATTTCCTGTGAGTACACTTAACTGCATACCTTCCCTCGCTATTTTTGCCTTGAAGACTAGCAGACGCCGAATTCTATTGTACTGTGAGCGGAAAGTTTGGACAGTGATGTAGTGGTAAGGTGTTACCCAAAGAGGGGTCTTATGCTTTGATCCTTGCCGAGTTCGTGGGAAACAGTGCATCTGCGAGAGAAGCGATCTCTGCACACGATTTTTAGGTTTGCGCCCGAAACTTTGCCCTTTTTCTTAGAACGTCCAATGACGGACTTAGTGAAAACGAAACAGAGGGATCTCAAGGCTACTGAGAGGCTGGAGAGTTTCGAGGGGTCCGCCTCGACAAAATCCCCGCCCCTAGAAGAAGTTCTCCTGCGAGAATGAAAAAGTGAGAGAGGACAGTTTTTCGGATAGATCTGAACGAGAGTGGTGACTCTCTGGAAAGAGTGAGGTCTGACCTCTATTTAATTGATACAGCAGGTATCAGGTGAAAATCCCAGCGAAGTGAAAAAGCACGACAAGTGCGATAGTGAGAGTTCTTTAACTCTGAAGCATCGTGATTTAGTATATTATTTTTCCGAAGAGAATGAACGGACGAGCCCTGTTCCGAATGAACTTTCTTTAGAAGTTACGACTGACAGTAATTTCCTGAGACTTTTGATTGATCGAGTTGCACTGAGAGTCAAGAGGTCATTAATTTATAAGCGATTGACTCACGAAAAATAATTAAATGCTGTAATTAACTTTCTTGTACATAATTTTATTAGAATTAATATTGGTATGCAATAAATTCTATTTTTTAATTTATGCAAGATAATTCTCTTTACCAATGATCTGATCTCGCTACCACTCAACATCTTAATCAGGTCGGTATAGAGGAGTTACTACAACTGGTGGCTTGCGGTGATGGATTAATTAGCAAAAATTAATGACATTCTCTAAAGACAAAGAGTGGACTCTGAAATTTAAATCATCAAAGTGCTCCAAGAAAGAGTCTCCTTGTGACTTGTGACCTGAGTCTCCTTAGACGCCCCTGTGGATCAATACAGCATCAGAAAGAGAAATCTACCAAGAATTCTGGAGAGTGTTCCCCCATCAGAAAGAGAAATCTACCAAGAATTCTGGAGTGTTCCCCCATCAGAAAGAGAAATCTACCAAGAATTCTGGAGAGTGTTCCTCCATCCGGAAGAGTCCCCATCCGAAAAGTGTGATAGAGACCTCCGTCTGTGCTCCTGAGAATCTCTGAAGTCTGTGCTTCTGACGCCCTGAAAGACTCTTAGTAATGGAGGTAAGCTCCTTTTATACTCAGAGTGGCTTTAATTGTTATTAGTGTTTGTATAGGTGTTGTAGGCTTCAAAAAAAAAAAAGTTGTATGTTTATTTTTGTGAGAGTAAATATTTTGAGAAATTTTTCCGGTAGAAAAAAAAAGTATTATGAGATACTTCCGAGATTACTGTAACTAATTTAATAGACAAATTTTTTAGTTAAAAATTAAATTATTGTTGAATTAATTTAATGCAAACTGAGAGTTGTGCAGTGTTACAAAATTTTAGCTGAATCTATAAATGAGAGTTCATTGAAAAAAAAAAGTATCGAACGCATTTCATATTTTACGATAACAGAGTTGATTTTATATGTTTTTTGTGAATTATTCTAAATTTTTTGAGAGTGGATGCAGAGATTAAGACCACCATTGATTTAAAAAAAAAAAAAAAAAGGAATTGAATGAGACTTTTGCAATTTAAAATATTTTTACTGTACTTTTTGAATTTGAAATTTTTGTTTTGTGTAGAATTTATCCCATATGTATTTTATAACCAAATACCAAGGTGAATGTAGACGTTAGGATAGAGTTGCTTATCTTTATATGTTGCATATTTCCTATATTATTGCTAAGCGTATTTTTTCTATGAGCGTATATTTTGGTAATACTTTGACGCACTTGGTAGGATTTGATTTAATCTTATTGTATTGTTTTATATTTGTGGGAAAGATAATTTCTAATTTTATACTTTAAAAATGTCGGAGCTTAAATATTTTAGGAAAGCTGATTTGCAAACGTTAGCTTACGAATTTGAGGTCATTTTAGAGGAAAATGATACTGTACCGAAAATTATAAAAAAAATAGAGTCGTCAGAGGGTTTTGAGAAAGAGCTAGCTTTAGCACAAATTAAACTTATAGAAAAAGATAGGGAAAATAAAGTTGCGCGGGTTGGTCACTTAATAAGTAAGCCGACACTTGAAGAAACCTTCTCCCCTTATTTGAGTAAAGTGTTAGTGAATGGAATTCAGACAACTGCTTTAACTGACACTGGGAGTGAAATTGATATCATCGCATACGACTTGGTCAGTCAAGATAAATTGAATGGAGATCACGTATGGATTAAAACTCCGCTGGACAGTAAATTATACTGTTTACCTATAGCAGAGGTCACTTTAGAAATTGAAGGCGTGGGGGTCATTGAAACCAAGGCAGGAGTTAACAATAGAAATTCAGATATGTACTACTATTTGTTGGGTAATCGCACTCAGAAATTGTTAGAACAGGCGAAGAAAAAACCCGAATTGATGAATGCAGTTTTGACACGCGCTCAAACGAGAGAAAAGGGTGGCCCAGCTCCGAATCCGGTAAATAAACAAATTATGATTTCCGAGGGGGAAAAAGAAATTTCTAGCGGGAATGTTGAAGCGGAAACTTTGAATTCCGAGGAAGAAAAAGAAGAGGATATTTCTAGCGGGAATGTTGAAGCGGAAACTTTGAATTCAGTAAAAGAAAAAGCAGGGGGAATTTTTCGCGAGTGCAGTGAAGCGGAAGCGTTGAATTCAAAACTAGAGGGTGAAAATCTAGAAAGCCCTATTGAATTGGTTAGTGTGGATAAGGGATTATCGCCTTTGTCGATATGTGAGGGATCTTCGATCTTAGCAGAAATTGGAGGGAAGGATAGTCAAATTGATTTAGACAGAGATCAATCTCTCAAAGGGATTAGTAAAAAACGGAAGGTGTAGTATCGCATTGTAATGCGGGAGATTCTTTGATAGTGGCAAAAGCCAGAGACAATCGCGTGAATGTGGGGAAGCAGGTGCTTGTCCCATTGCCTTATCAGGCAGATATTTTTGGCGCGTGCCTTGAAAAAGTGTCATTACACTTAGGGAAAGGGAAAGTTAAAGGAAATGTGTCAGGATACTTTGACTTCGGGAGAAGTTTGATGAATGATTTAGCGACCGCATTTCTAAAACGGTTCTGTGTTGAGATGAGAGATTCGATAAGCGATAGTATTGCATGTTGGCATCGAAAAGTTAGAAAGCTGTTGAAAGCGTTAGTATTTGGAGAATGGATAAGAGAAACGGAGGAAAATAAATTCGTGAAGGGATGTGTGTTTAATCTCACGAACAGGTTAAAAAGAAGTCGAGTTTTAGCCGTTGAAAATGTGTCAGAAAAACGAGAAAAGAGGAAATTTTGGTTTGACAGAAAGGCGGTAAAACGGAAGCTTAATGTGAAAGATGAGGTTTTAGTTTTAACCACCAGAAAGCCAGATAAAATGTCAGATAGTTGGATAGGGCCGGGAAGAAAGGAGTCAATAATTACGGAAACGAATTATATTGTGAATGTTCCTGGGAGGCGACAGAAATCTCAGATTTCTCACTTGAGTTTAGTAAAGCCTTACAGAAAACGGGTGGAGTTAGCAGATATCTTAATGCGGGAAATAAACGCACTTAAGAATTTCTGTTTACCGTATCTAGATGATATGGTGATTTTTTCAGATAGTTGGGAGGACAATATGCGTCATCTAGAAATAGTATTAAAAAGGGTTAATGACGCGAAACTAGAAATCAAATTGGCGAAATGCAAGTTCGCTCAGAAAACCGTAAAATATCTTGGGCATATTGTAGGTGAGGGCAGACGGAGGCCAGCTGAGGCGAAAGTGAAGGCAATTAAGGAATTACCGGTTCCGAGATCGAAAACTGAAATTCGTAGATGTTTGGGAATGGCTGGATATTATTCCCGGTACATAAAAGATTATGCAGTGATTGTAGAACCATTAACGAGGGCGCTTAAAGGGAAAAATGAAAAAGAAAAGATTGCACGGAGCGACGAAATGGGAAAAGCCTTTGAGACTTTGAAAATGAAACTTACTGAAGAACCGGTGCTTTACGCTCCTAATTTTCAGAAAGAATTCATAGTACAAACTGATGCTAGTGACTTAGGTATTGGCGTGGTATTGGCTCAAATAGAGGGATCGGAAGAGCACCCCATAATATATTTAAGTCGCAAATTTGCTGATAGTGAGAAAAGTTTCTGCGCCACTGAAAGAGAGTGTGCTGGAATTATTTTTGCGATAAAAAAGTTAAGGCATTATATTGATGGACAAAACTTTTCTATCGAAACCGATCACAATCCCTTGGTACTTCTAAAAAGAAATTCTGGAAATAATCCCAGGTTATTAAGGTGGTCCTTGGCTCTGCAACCTTATAATTATGCCATTTCTCATCGCGCAGGCAAAGACATTCCGCATGTTGATTGTCTGAGTCGAGTTTAATGAGATTTCTTGATAAACTTTTGTATATAATTATTTTAAGTTCTTTTTATTTTTATTTCACTGTGTTTTATTTCAATATATGTTCATGATTTCTTATCAGAGCGCGCAAAAAAGAAAAGGAAGGTAGTATTATCTTATTCATGTATGTTTTTTTTCTTGCCACTCTGATGTAATTTGAGCTTGCAATTCTTTATTCGACTCTTAGAGATTCTTAGTGTTTCACCCTTAAGAATCGTTTGAGGAGGGGGTGCTGTAAAGAATTGAGCCTCTACGTCCAGGTGCACGATGTGTCATTCTAGCATTTCCTGTGAGTACACTTAACTGCATACCTTCCCTCGCTATTTTTGCCTTGAAGACTAGCAGGCGCCGAATTCTATTGTACTGTGAGCGGAAAGTTCGGACAGTGATGTAGTGGTAAGGTGTTACCCAAAGAGGGGTCTTATGCTTTGATCCTTGCCGAGTTCGTGGGAAACAGTGCATCTGCGAGAGAAGCGATCTCTGCACACGATTTTTAGGTTTGCGCCCGAAACTTTGCCCTTTGTCTTAGAACGTCCAATGACGGACTTAGTGAAAACGAAACAGAGGGATCTCAAGGCTACTGAGAGGCTGGAGAGTTTCGAGGGGTCCGCCTCGACAAAATCCCCGCCCCTAGAAGAAGTTCTCCTGCGAGAATGAAAAAGTGAGAGAGGACAGTTTTTCGGATAGATCTGAACGAGAGTGGTGACTCTCTGGAAAGAGTGAGGTCTGACCTCTTTTTAATTGATACAGCAGGTATCAGGTGAAAATCCCAGCGAAGTGAAAAAGCACGACAAGTGCGATAGTGAGAGTTCTTTAACTCTGAAGCATCGTGATTTAGTATATTATTTTTCCGAAGAGAAGGAACGGACGAGCCCTGTTCCGAATGAACTTTCTTTAGAAGTTACGACTGACTGTAATTTCCTGAGACTTTTGATTGATCGAGTTGCACTGAGAGTCAAGAGGTCATTAATTTATAAGCGATTGACTCACGAAAAATAATTAAATGCTGTAATTAACTTTCTTGTACATAATTTTATTAGAATTAATATTGGTATGCAATAAATTCTATTTTTTAATTTATGCAAGATAATTCTCTTTACCAATGATCTGATCTCGCTACCACTCAACATCTTAATCAGGTCGGTATAGAGGAGTTACTACACCTGTTTGAAACAATACATTGTATAGTACAATACAATAAAATATAAAAAC
Source organism: Maratus michaelseni (assembly GCA_963931845.1). Lineage (NCBI taxonomy): Eukaryota > Metazoa > Arthropoda > Arachnida > Araneae > Salticidae > Maratus > Maratus michaelseni. The sequence continues at coordinate 213,187,227 of OZ007599.1, read as the reverse complement.
ACGTTACAATACTGTAGCGTACAATACTGCATGTTACAATACTGCAGGAAGTAGCCTGTCGAATAATAATTATGACTTCTTTCAATTTTAGTTAAGAAAATAAGCTTAAGGGTGGTATTCATAGTGAAATTGTACCAAACTCTGAAACGTTCAATACGAACACCTGATTTTGACTTCATATTTCACCTTTTCGGTAACGTTTACATTAGGATACAAAATTGGAAATCATGGAGACTAATAGTTTAATAATAATAGTTGAGACTAATAGTTTTAATAGAAGTCATAATTTTCATTCGAAAGGCTACTTCCTGTTTTTATGATTGTGTAAAGTTTGGAAATTCTAATGTTAAATTTATTTGTAGTAGAAAAAAAAATAGATTACAATGTGGGTAATTTTTTAAACACAGCTCAAAATATATTTAGAGGAAAGAGCTATTATTTTGAATTCTTACACTTGATGCCCCTAGAAATCGATTTCTGTTAAGACGTTTATACGTTACACTTCATATTTGTTTCGAAAAATATTTAAATTTCGAAGTAGCATTTCTTGAAATGAATTTTATTGTTTACCATCGGGTTTACTATATCGCATGGTGCTTAGCGCCCATAAGCATAAAAGGGAAAGAAAAGAAAAAATAAAGCAAAATTAATGGATTCAACAATCTCAATGGGCAAGGATTTCAAAATGCATGGATTTGAATTATGGTGTGATCACTGTACCTCATATACAGGGTGTCCGAAAAGTCTGGAAACGGTCAAATAACTCGAGATATATACATCGGATTGAAAAACGGCAAAATGCGTGTTCAATATTTTTGAAAACTCTATTTAGGGATATGAAAGTTGCTCCCCCACAACTTTGCCCTCCGAGGGGGATAATATTTTAGAAAAATGGCAACTTTGATATTCCTAAATAGATTTTTCAAAACTATTGAACATGCATTTTTACGTTTTTCAATACGATGTATATTTCTCGAGTTATTCGAGCGTTTCCAGACATTGCAATGGTAACGATTCTCACAGCATTGCACTCGATTACAGCGCCATCTACAATGTTTCGAAGAAAATGTTCAATACAAAAGTTACGTATTTTTTCTCGTAGAATCCGAATCTGCAATAAAAAATGGGGGTCATCATTTAAGATTTCAAAGTTGCCCCCCTTTCACCCCCGGGGGGGGCAAAGTTGGGGAGGCAACTGTCATATCCCTAAATAGATTTTTCAAAAATATTGAACATGCATTTTGCCGTTTTTCAATCCGATGTATATTTCTTGAGTTATTTGACCGTTTCCAGACTTTTCGGACACCCTGTATATGCACTTTGTGTCCAAAAAGAAAGAAGAAAAATTACTTTAATCGCTTTTATTACATTTGTTTTTACATTCAATTTGGCAACGAAACCCTTACTGTTCGACAACCGAATCAAATTTCGCTTAAACCAAATTGTTTGACAAATAGGTACACACAATAATAGGTACACACGTAAATAAACACAGGTTCTATTATATGAAACATCGCAGCACCATCTATTCATGGATATTTGAACTTTTTTTCTAAATTACTGTATATAAACTTATAAGCAACCTTATATTAGTTTTATTTAATTGCAGAATTTCTGCAATTGAATAATGCGAAATTTGCTAATCGAAAATAGTAGTGCATCGAGATAAAACGCAGACTACAATTAGACCATATTATTTTATGCGTTTTAGCTCCAGTATATTCATTTCTAAGTGTCGGATAAATTCATTGCGTTTTAAAGAATATTTTTTTATATGTCTGCTAGAATAATTTTTGAATAAGTCTACATTACTAGAATGCACATTCAAACATTCAAATTAGAGAAGCAGAGATATAAAACAAAGTAAATCACCCTAAATCACAATTATGTGTAAAACCTCCAAGTTTCAGTAAAAAAGTTTTTAAGTACTTCCTTTATTTAACTGGTACATATTTCACGGAATTTAATCGCTGATGCCTGATACGGAAGTGCACATCTTAGAAATTTTAATCAATCTCTTAAAATTACCAGCATCTCGAATATAACATTTAAGGTATCAGATTGAAATGGGGTAATTGTTGTCAATTTAGCTTACTGAAAGTGTGTAATGGGAGAAATTCTCCATAATTTAAAGCTTTAAACCCACCCAGAATTTCATATAGTTAGACAAGTGGTAACATGAAACTTTAATATATGGTTTATTACCTTAAATTACACATTTAATAGAGAAGATTTTAATATGTTATAAGGAATACCGTTTCTATTTTAATTTTCTTTTTCAATGCTCAGTGTAGCTGTTATACAATTTTTTGTTAAATCTCAGCATTATAATTTTAATTATCAAAAGCAATTTTTCTTTTAAAGTATGCAAAAAATATGATAACAAGTTAGAAATTGTACGTTAAACGTGACAAATGAGGTGCGTTCGTACTATAGCTAGTTTTACAAGGTAAAAAAAATCATCGTTATTATTTCAGTGAAATGAATTCTACCGTCCGTTATGAGATTAATGAGCATGTCTTTTCTCTTATTACGTATGCCATGTTCACAGATGCGAATTTTTTTTTTTCGAGACCAAACAGCACTGCAAAATTTACCATGGAGATCTTGGTTTGGGAATGATTATCTCCATGGTTTAGTATTTTTATGACTCATGATGAACGAATCTCTTGTGTTTATTTACTTTAATGGATTGGGATATTGGCTGTCAACGTAATTACAACTGAAGTTATCCCAGAATCTATACATATTTGAATGTAACTCATCTTTCAAACAAACAATTTTTTTTGGACGGTCTTTCTAGAAATGTAACTTTTATGCAATTTTATTTGAAAAAATAATTTTGAGTAAAAATGGCCTCTTGGCATATGAAAAAAGAAATGGTCACTCCGTGTTTGTTTTCCTTAGTAACATGACTTCGTTATATATATTACGTGTGATAGGATTTAATGGAATAAAGAAAACTTTTATTAAATATTTTTAAGTTTTGATTCGATTTTCATAAAATTTGAAATGACTCGCCAAAATTCTGCAACGATTATATATATTAAATTACAAACTATTCGGTTGGGTAGTTTTTGTGCGGACGGCCGGACCAGACGACGGCTATAGGTGCTACGTTTTTATATAATTTCGAAAGCACTTAAAAGACTCTCTAAAAAATTATTCATCCATAACGCTTTGTTAAAAAGCAATTTAATATGGCAATACTTAATTTATAATGCTTTTTTGTTACCACTATAAATAATCTTTGACAGATTTAATCGACGGTTTTAGCGATTAAATAATGTGAAACTTTGTTTTCTTCAAAATTCCTGGTAGCTAAAATCGCAACTGTTGGCAATTATGAAATGAGAAATACATTCGTGATGCTCATAAATTAAGGATAATGGCCGGTTATTTTTGATTTTAGACGTTTTGTGGAATATCTATAGAAATAAATATCGAATTATTCTTGAACTTCATGGATTTAAAGAACATGTTTGACCATACATTTGTCGGTAAAGGTTTGGTCTAGAAAGCAACCAAAAAGAAACCGAATAATAAAATAATATTTGCGATAACCCTGTAAAGAAACATAATCAAAAAGTAGGCCTCACTGTAGCAAATAACTATGTGTGCCCTGTACAACATTTGTACTCGTTTGTATTCCACTAGCATGCATATTTAACCCTCTGAGCGTTTTGAAAAAGGGTAAAATTGTAATGCTGTTTTCTCTGCTTTTTGTTTTAAATGCTAAAAAAATATGATTCTTTCAGCCTTATAAATAAAACTTAATTACAAATATGAATGTAACCCTTGAGAGTATTAATCAGTCTTCAATGTTTTGAAAATTCATTAAATCTATAGAATTATATTATCTTAAACATTGCATATATTGCAGTGAAACCTGGAGCTTAGTGAACGGAATATTACGTTCCACACGCTTAGAGGGTTAATATAGTAACGATATAAATATTTCTGTAAAAATACCAAATTATATTTTTGTTTTATATAATGCAGAGCTTTAAATTAATTTTAACGTCACTTTTCGAAAAATTGACAAAGTGTGGTAGAAACCTTATACTGCAATTAAAAAATGAATAAATTGAATATTCGATGAGACATGAGATTTATCTGCGAAGGCGCGAACGCATTTAAAAAAAAATAATAATTTGGTAGTTAGCAATGTATTGCAACTCATATAAAAAAGCCATATGAATACCAGGAAAATGAAAAATAAATTGGCGATATAGTCAGCTGAATTTCAGTTGCTGTCTAAAAGTAGCTGTGCGATAAATTATTTTCCACAAATTGCCTATCAGTCCAATACATTGAGATATGTGTCTGAATTTTTACGATATTTCACAAGCATTTGTATATATACAGTGTGTACCAAAAAAGACTGATGAATTTTGAAAGTCAATTTAAGAAAAACGGAACGCGATAGAAATGTATCGTTTGCTGCCTTATATTTGGGAAACCAGGGAATTTTGTCCCACCAATTTGCCAATATAGTTAACATTTCGCCAAAAGGTGGCGCTGCAGGTATGTGAGAGCTAGAGATCCTACATGAGAGAGAGATTGGACATTGAACTAAAATGGCGGACATTTCTTATTCATTAAAATGAAAATACACTTATATTTATGTTCTGCATCGCTCTCTGAAGGTGTAGAAAATGAATTTTCCATGATTTTAATAAAATTAAAAGTGTTAAATGCTGAAAAAAATAAATTGCGTTCTACGGCGATCAATCTATTTTTGAACTAATATGGCGGACATTTCGTCAATGTCCAATCTATCTCTTATGTAGGATCTCTAGTGAGAGCTGCAGAGAAATTGAACATCTTCATTCGGTATTTTGCTACGTAATCTGTTAGTGAGTGATTTTGAAAGAGTATACACTATTCAAAATGGTTTATTCGTTGGTACAGCGAATATTTCTTGTTTTGGAGTATCACCACCTGGAACACAGCGCCACCTTTTGGCGAAAATGTTAACTAAATTTGCAAATTGGTGAGATAAAATTCCCTGATTTCCCAAAAATAAGGCTGCAAACGATACATTTCTATTGCGTTCCGTTTTTTTTATTGATTTTCTAAATCCAGCAGTCATTTTTGGGACACACTGTACATTGCTCTATATAGTTGGTTACCAAATTATCTATACTAATAAAATAAAGTTTCGCTCTATGTGTCTGTGTGTGTGTGTATGTGTGTTTCTGTTGGTGATGGCTAGCAAAATCTAGCCCACCTAGAAGCCTGAAATTTTAGATTTAAGTATTCCAAACCCTCTCCGGCTGTACCTGAGCCTCAGAATTTTAAAATTTGGAAAATTAAAGTAGTTATTAATTAAAAACTGATCATAGATCACAAATAAAATAGTCATTCTTCCGAAGCTAGCTCGCGCATGCTCAGAAACCAATATTCGTATCTTCGGGGCTAGAGGAAAGAAAGCCCAAGTCATTCCGTTTTTTTAAGTTTTTCTAAATTCGCCATTGGCGAACGACTAGAAATACAGAAAAACCATCTACATATTCTAAAAGAACATACTTTTACGTCTCGAACGATCTGGTTGGTTTGAAAAAATTTTACATTTAACCTTTTCAAAAGAAAAATAAATCGAATTCATGTTTTTTATTTTCTCCCGTTTTCCGAGCCTTGCATCCACCAGAATGCAAAAGATACGGAAAACGAAGGTCACCAAATTAAAGAGCTGATTTTGCCCTTTTCAAAGCTATCTTTGGTTTTTAAAACATACAAAAATTAATCCTTCGAAAAAGTATATTTTCTGTATGCCATTTTGCGATTTTTGCAATTTTTGCAATTTTTAAAAATTCGCATACGTGATTCAGAGAAAGGTACGAAAAACTAAAAATACCAGTCAATATCTACATTTATTCTTTTTTCGACATCTGAATTTGTTTTTCAAATATACGAATATTAACCCTTCAAAAAAAATTCGTGCGCAGGACTCTCTTTTGCGAATTCCTATTTTCTGCGATATATAAAATCTGGCATCGGCTCTCTAAAATAACCAAACAAAAAGCAAATACACCTAAAGACATTTACGTTCTATTTGGTTTAGGTAGAAACCTTTAGTTTTAAAAAAATCACGTTAACCCTTTCGAAAACGTTTTTTACCGTAAGTCAATTTCGCTTTTTTAACTATTTCTCTTACTTTTAAAAATCCGAATTGGCGTTTATAAACAAGATACGAAAAACTAAAAATACCGCGCCTAATCTACATCCCTTTGTTTTTTTTTAATCTGGTATCCGTTTTGAAAAATTTTAATTTTTACCCTCCAAAAAAATCCTTTCCAAAACTCACTCACACGATTTTCGTTTTTCGGTCCAGATCTAAAATTCGGCATCGACTCGGGAAATGCGTCTACGGACAAACAGTAGACTCCAGATCATAGACACGTTCATTTTCTTCAAAACGCACCATTCAGTTAAAAAAATATCTACATTAACCCTGTTGAAACCGATCGCTTACGTAACCTGCTTTCGCGATTTCCGCCATTTTGGCAATGTTTACCTGTGGTTAAATTTAAATTCTACTAGGAAATTTGGTTCGGTTGAGTGTTCTGAAAAGGCCTCTTCAAAAACTGACTGCGCCCTCTGGCGGTGGAAGGTGGAACTATAGGAGTATCTCTGGTTCTATGGGCCCGATTACGACGGGGTTTGGCTCATTCACTTGATATCTGTAGCCTTAAATATTTTAGTTGAACTTTCGACCGCCAGGAAGCGGTTTCCGATCTTGGGTTTTATGAGACCGATTACGACAGGGTTTGCCTCATTCGATTTGATTTCGATAGTCTTACAGATTTCAGTCATATTCGTATAGAACAAATTATTAATATATCGGGCCCGGGCAACGCCGGACGGGTTAGCTAGTGAAAAATAAGTTGTGATATCGTTCGCGCATGTGCAGTTAAAAATTATTGCATACAAATGCTCAAATCTCATCAAATATTCATTGTATTCACTTATTAATTGCAGAATGTGGTTTCTACTGCAATTTTAAGTTTTTGGAAAAGGGCATTACATATACTTGAAAACTCTGCATGCACAAAAGCATACAAATGTTGTACAAGGGCCACTTAGCGTTTTTACAGTGACAGACCATTTCCAGCATTTCGAGCATTCTGTCACATGATGTTCGCAAATATCATTTATTTTATTTTATTTATTGTTGGTTTACAAATTGCCCTTGTGGCTAAATCTTCACTAGAGTTGCAAAGGCTAGAAAAAAAACCGGTTTAAACCTGGGAATAAACCGGGTTTTTGGGAATAAACCGGGTTTTTTGGTAATAAACCTGGGAATAAACCGGGTGTATTGGAAATAAACCCGGGAATAAACTCGTTCTTTGCAACTCTAATCTTCACTGAAAAATATGAGGTCAAACATATGTTTACATCCCAGAATTTTAAAGACGATTCGTCAAACTTATTTATAAATATTAGACAAAACATCTAAAATCGAAAGCGTTCGATCATTGTCAATAATTTACGGGCATGAGTGCTCATGAACTACTAATGCACTATTTTTAAAACTTTATGTCTCTTCTTTCTTTACCAGATACTTTTTAAATATTTCGTTTCATATTTTTTTTCCGTGCTCGCTTCTTACGCTGAAAATACTGTACTGGAAAAAATATTACATAATAATGTATGATACTTAAGAGATCATCTCTGAATATACATTCAGTAGACGCTCGTTTGTATGACCTCTATTTTACGAACAAGCAAATAGTCCCTATACAGTTTCATCGATACAATGTAATTTTGCGCCACCATTTACGAACTACAATTTAGAAAAATCTCTTTTTTGAAAAGTCGGTTATTTTCATCGGAAATCAATATCGAGGTTTTCAGGCAGCAGCATGGGCGTAAGCAGGGGAATATAGGAGACTGCTTTAACCCCTAGAAAATCGTTGAAAAAGTAAGATTTTTTACCACTTTTGGCCAGTTTTCAGTATTCCCACTTTCTCACACAAACTCATCTACACAAATTCTGCGTAAACCCATAGGCAGCTGGGGAAACATTACAAAAATTACGATAAAGATAATTTCACACAACATTTAGGAAATGGTGTGTGGCGGAAAATGTGACCGTTCCCATCCCCTCTTAACTTAAGTGAGCATGGTGTTGTTAGAAGGGAGGGTAATACCATTGTTGTTAAAGGGATCGAGGCTTTCATTTAAAATAGTGTATTTACATCTTCTAATTTTATTTGATCTCGACCACTGAATCTTGTTAGTCGAGAGGAATATTGGGCCAGATTTAGACAGGGAAAGGTTTTTAGCTGTGTCGGAAATAAAGGAACGTAGTTCTTTATCGGTTGAGGTGAAAAAGAAAAGATTTTGAAAGAAGTTAATAAGAAAATATTAGCGAAGACGGAAATTGCCTAGAAATATGGAATTCCAAAGAATAACTTATTGACAATTGTAATGGCACGAGAAACACATTTTAGAGGTAATAATGAAAACGCTAAAAGTGAACACTTCTAAAAAAAATTTCCAGAATCAAAACACTCAAATTTGGAAAAGACTTTGCTTGCTTGCCTGTGAAAGATGAGAATCTTCAAAATTCCAATGGAAGTGTGCTTTTAGGAAAAAGCACATCAAATTAAAGTCTTCAAGGCATCAGGTGGTTGGTTACAGAAATATAAATTTCAGAATGACTTGAGTTTCAAGAATCTTTATGGTGAAAGTGGAGCTGAAGATGATTTTCGAAATATGAATGGAAAGGAGAAAAGCTAAAATTAATGATTTTCGAGTATGCTGAAAAATATTTTACCATTGAAAACATTAGCCTTCAAAGAGATAAGTACTTCGGAGGTAATAAAGCTGATAAGAAACATACAGTTTTGATTTGTGTCCACATGACTGGGTCACAAAAGTTATATCTGCTCTTTTTTGAAAAAGATCTGAAGCACAGGTATTTCCCAAAATGTTCACAAGCTTCCAGCTGCATACTATGCTAACACAATAACTTAGATGAATAGTGATATTTAAGAAAAATGGATTAAAGTTGTTTTCAGCAGAAAAGCACTGAAAGTTCTCCAAATCATTGGTAATTGTACTCCACAGCAATATAGAAGAGTATTTGTATCAGAAAATCCGTATAGAGTGTCTCTCACCAAATTCAACCTTACTTTTACAGACAATGTACTACGGTATCATCTACAGTTTCAAGCGAAAATATAAAAGCGTGATTTTGCAAAAAGTAATCTTTGGTTTGGAACAGGAATAACCTTACGATATTGATATTCTTGGTTCAATGTATATATGTTTGTCAATCAGTGCATGGAAGGATGGTTCTAATACGCCAATTTCTCATGCCCTTCAGCATGCAGGATTTATTAATGAAATAGACATACCAGAAGAATTACATGACAATACATTCCACAATTTCAGCGAATATGAGTTATTGATACATGGACTTATTCAATATGTATTCTAGAGTCATCTGCACATAGGAAATATCGGATGATGCAAAAATCAGTGACATTACCATTGATAATGAGACAGAATTTTTATATCCAGAAGAAGAAGAAAATGAAGTAACTCCAAGACCGGCCTTGAAACATGCTTCTGAATGTTTGTCAGGAATTAAAATTTTTTGAGGCCAGTGATCATTGTGAAATGCTTTCAAAAATAGAGAAAATGAATTCATGTATTGTTTAATAAGATGTTTTAAAACAAACAAAAATAAGTGACTATTTTGATGCTTAATATCTTAACAGAGGTACGTACACTCGAAAAATATTTTTTATTTGTTGCTTATTTAATATCGTGCATATTATTTATTAAGCAGTAATAATGAAAAAAAAATCTTAATATATTTAAAAGCACTGAGTAGCATCCTTAATCTGTCTTGGAAACATTACAATGTATAAAACAATTTTTAAAGCCTTTCAAATTACGAACTCTGAATTTAATGAATTATTTTCGTAGTTCCGGCAAGTTCCTAAAATAGAGCGTCTCTTTATGTTAATTTCTGATCATAATGTATTTTTATTTCACACATAGTCGAAACACACACACATAAATTTAAAAAAAATGGGCCTTTGTACAAATTATTCTACACTTTAATTGATACTTTTTTTTTCTTCATACTTCTGGGCTTTTTGATGTATTGGAATATGTCTTCTGGTGTTTGAAATATTATTGCCTGTTTCCATTTGTTTAAGTTTTTGTAATAATTTCTTGGTAAATAAAGATGTTTGTGCAAAGTTGGGGTGGAATGAGATTGAAATTAATCTAAAATTACTAGTCTCATGACAGAAACTTCGAATTTTTGACGTACATTATGGGAATCGCACCCTGACTATATTTCTCATGATATAACCCCTATTACTTTGTTTTATTTATTAGTTTCTCGTTGACTTCTTTTTTTTTTTTTTTTTTGTCTTCTGTTCGTGTTTTGTGTTTATGTTTGAATAATAAAAATAATAATAATTATTATTATTATCAAAGAATGATAATATATGCACTTTTATCACAAAATAATTCTCAAAATAAGGCAATGTATGTAAACGAACGTTGCCTAATAGTATAAAACATGGCATTCAGTTAGTAATTTAGTGCTGTTCATTGTGTTGGTTTTCCGCAATTATTTTTCTTTTTTATTCTGGCGAATTCTTTTTTAAAATGAGTTTAAATATATTATTAAATTGGTAAATAATTTTTAATTGTCTTTTGTTTGAATATCTTTGGAATTGTAAATTTCTAAGTTTACATTGACGTACAAAATACACCCAGAAAAAAGTTTTGTTGAATCAACAAAAATTCGGTTGACCCAACAAAACTTTTTGTTTAAATATAGGCCAGTGGAAATTTTGTTTGAATCAACAAAAAAAAATTTTTTTTGCAATTCCAAAAACAAATTTTGTATCGTCAGCAAAAAATGTTTTGTTAATTCAAGTAAAATGGTTCAATTTTACTTGAATTTTGCTAAAACAACCAAAATGTACTCAACAAAACATGTTTTGTAGTTTTAATCAATTTCTTTTTCTGGGTGTATGCACGCATTTCCATATATTGATATTTATATATGTTATTCTTCAGATTATAAATAATTAAATGTCAAATTTTGAAATTAGTGTCATTTTTTTTTTACAATTCCCTCTACCTTGTGATTGTAATTTTTTTTTTCAGTTTTATTTATTTGTAAACTACAATTTACACCATTTTCTCTAGTAAAGTCTTTTATAAAAGCACACAACTTATGATATTATAGAAAAATTGTCTTACCTTAACTTACTCCCTTTACAATAATATCTCACTTTATTATATAGATATTTTTAACAATGAACAAATAAAGCAATTTGCGGAATTCCATCCAATATAAACACTGAAATATATTTCACAATAACTATGAAGATATATTAAAATCAATTTTTTATTTTCATCAAGCAGATATATTTCACAAACAAAAATAAATAGTCTCACGCAGATTGATTTAAAAATTTCAACAGCTATTTATCAAGTTATTTTAAAAATTGTATTCGTTTTGTTATAATTATATTTATTTATTGTAATAATACTTGTTATAATGCAATTTTTCTACGGAATATTTTGCAATTCAAACCATATATATATATATTTTTTTTTTACCACAATAAAATCTGTTCACACTTTTAGTTTATTCATGTATAGGAAGTAATAGAAATTACATTAAGTAACTACAATAAAGTACTGGGTGAAAAATCTAAGTGAGTTACTAGCTCATTGTTATATTTATTAGATTGAATTTATTGTAAGTTGAAATTGATCATTTTCTCACTGTGAAAGAAGTTTTAATGGACATTTATTGATAAATTAAAGCATTTTGGAATGAACAGGAATAATGAAGTATATTGTTCTTTCGAAATCTGCAGGCCTTTTGTTATAATTATATTTATTTGTTGTATTATAATTCATTTTAATATATTTTTTCTACACAATATTTTGCTATTACTGCATATTTCACTTTTCACACAATAAAAAAATGCTCACGCGTTTAATTCATTCATGTATAGGAAATAACGCAAATTAAATTAAAAAACAAGAATAAATTGCAAGGTGAAAAATCTAAGCAATTTACTAGCACTCTGATGTATTTATTTGCTTGAATGCATTGTTAGTCGAAACTGATCATTTTCTCTCAGTGAAATAAGTTTTAATGGACATTTATTGATAAATTAAAGCATTTTGGAATGAACAGGAATAATGAAGTATATTGTTCTTTCGAAATCTGCAGTCCTTTTGTTATAATTATATTTATTTGTTGTATTATAATTCATTTTAATATATTTTTTCTACACAATATTTTGCTATTACTGCATATTTCACTTTTCACACAATAAAAAAATGCTCACGCGTTTAATTCATTCATGTATAGGAAATAACGCAAATTAAATTAAAAAACAAGAATAAATTGCAAGGTGAAAAATCTAAGCAATTTACTAGCACTCTGATGTATTTATTTGCTTGAATGCATTGTTAGTCGAAACTGATCATTTTCTCTCAGTGAAAGAAGTTTTAATGGACATTTATTGATAAATTAAAGCATTTTGGAATGAACAGGAATAATGAAGTATATTGTTCTTTCGAAATCTGCAGTCCTTTTGTTATAATTATATTTATTTGTTGTATTATAATTCATTTTAATATATTTTTTCTACACAATATTTTGCTATTACTGCATATTTCACTTTTCACACAATAAAAAAATGCTCACGCGTTTAATTCATTCATGTATAGGAAATAACGCAAATTAAATTAAAAAACAAGAATAAATTGCAAGGTGAAAAATCTAAGCAATTTACTAGCACTCTGATGTATTTATTTGCTTGAATGCATTGTTAGTCGAAACTGATCATTTTCTCTCAGTGAAAGAAGTTTTAATGGACATTTATTGATAAATTAAAGCATTTTGGAATGAACAGGAATAATGAAGTATATTGTTCTTTCGAAATCTGCAGTCCTTTTGTTATAATTATATTTATTTGTTGTATTATAATTCATTTTAATATATTTTTTCTACACAATATTTTGCTATTACTGCATATTTCACTTTTCACACAATAAAAAAATGCTCACGCGTTTAATTCATTCATGTATAGGAAATAACGCAAATTAAATTAAAAAACAAGAATAAATTGCAAGGTGAAAAATCTAAGCAATTTACTAGCACTCTGATGTATTTATTTGCTTGAATGCATTGTTAGTCGAAACTGATCATTTTCTCTCAGTGAAAGAAGTTTTAATGGACATTTATTGATAAATTAAAGCATTTTGGAATGAACAGGAATAATGAAGTATATTGTTCTTTCGAAATCTGCAGTCCTTTTGTTATAATTATATTTATTTGTTGTATTATAATTCATTTTAATATATTTTTTCTACACAATATTTTGCTATTACTGCATATTTCACTTTTCACACAATAAAAAAATGCTCACGCGTTTAATTCATTCATGTATAGGAAATAACGCAAATTAAATTAAAAAACAAGAATAAATTGCAAGGTGAAAAATCTAAGCAATTTACTAGCACTCTGATGTATTTATTTGCTTGAATGCATTGTTAGTCGAAACTGATCATTTTCTCTCAGTGAAAGAAGTTTTAATGGACATTTATTGATAAATTAAAGCATTTTGGAATGAACAGGAATAATGAAGTATATTGTTCTTTCGAAATCTGCAGTCCTTTTGTTATAATTATATTTATTTGTTGTATTATAATTCATTTTAATATATTTTTTCTACACAATATTTTGCTATTACTGCATATTTCACTTTTCACACAATAAAAAAATGCTCACGCGTTTAATTCATTCATGTATAGGAAATAACGCAAATTAAATTAAAAAACAAGAATAAATTGCAAGGTGAAAAATCTAAGCAATTTACTAGCACTCTGATGTATTTATTTGCTTGAATGCATTGTTAGTCGAAACTGATCATTTTCTCTCAGTGAAAGAAGTTTTAATGGACATTTATTGATAAATTAAACCATGCTGGAATGAACAGGAATAATGAAGTACATTGCAAAAACTTTTTAAATGTTCGGAGAAATTATTCTTTAATTAAATGCATGGCTGTGCAGTTGCAAATACTTAATAAAACCTCTTTTGAAGTTGCAAATTGAAAATTTAACGAATATGCTGTTATTTGGATTAAATCATTAGGCTTTTAAATTTAAAGAATAAAGTATTTGATAACTTTATCCGCTCTGGAGAGGAAAGGCTTTTATAAGTTTCAACATTCTTTTTATATCTAGATAAGTGAGAATATTTATTTTAAAAAATAAAGTGACAAAGCACTTTGATTATGTTTGAGTAACACGTTACGTAAAAGGTGTTCTTAATTTTTGTATTCTTTAAAGAAAGACGCTTTGGCCTCGTATAGAAAAGAGTTATTTTTGTGTCGTTTAAGCATTTATTTTGTTTAAAAAAAACCAACATACATAAGGTAAAACTAGGAGAGTCTGCGCACAATTCAAAAGAATAACAATAAAAAATCTAAATATTAATTTTTTTCTAAACTATACATGAATAATTTTTACTTCATTTGTTTTTTATGCATTTCCATTGCTAATTTGTTGTTATGTTGTAATTTAATAGAACAGTTGTAATAAAACCAAGAAGGCTATTTTGCGCAATCTGTCCTTACAGGATTGGTGTGATTGCACACATGGGTAGGAGAGATTGTTACTACTAATAACTACAATTAAATTGTTAACAATAATAATTACACTTAAATGACATTGTTGTAAGGTTTTTGATAAAAAATATTATTGTATTAGGAGTGAATATTTCAACCTAATGATTAAAGAATCAGAAAAACGAAATAATTTTAAAAACGATTAAAAAATTTTAATTAAAGGGAAAAAATTAAAGAATCAGAAAAAGCAAGTCCAGATAAGAATACAAAATAACATTAAGTTACTTGAAAACACGTTTAACTTAAAATTAGTCCATTTTCATTTTTCATTTTTTATGCAAATTTACCAATAAGCTGCGTAATCTCTCCTAGCATGGAAACTAATGGGAACAATGCGCCATCTCTCCTAAGTAGCAGATGCGCAAACTCTCCAATTTCGGTAGGAGAGATTGCGCGGCCTTTTTTTAAACATGGCCGCTACTAAAACGAACCGTTGATGTTCACATTGTTAGTCTAGATTAGCAGCTTATGAGAAATCGTTTAAGTTTAAAATATTTTGTACTACTGACATTGTATAGAAATTCCGATGAATAGCTATAAAAATTTAAGCACTTTGGGAAAACTAAACAAAATAGCAATGTTTTATCTTAGACGCTCAAAACAATCAACATGCACTTTTAAGTAGACACTCCACTACTGCTGTTGTACAACTACCTGGAGTCGCTGCGCGCTCTCCCTACTCCTTCCCCCCGAACCTCTATGTGTGCAATCTCTCCGACCGCGCCATCCCTCCTGGCTTTACCTTAAACGAGAAAAAACGTAAACAGTTTTTGATATAACAGAGACATTTACGAAAAATAACTGTAACTTCGTAGTTTTTTGTGTCGCATAAGCAATTATTTTGTTTTAAAGAACGGTAATCCACCATACATAAACAGTTTTTAATATAGCAGAGACAATTGCGAAAAATAAGTGTAAATTCGTAGTTAACCATGATTTTGAAAACTTTTGCGTTATCTTAAGGAACATATTATTTTTCCCACAGTAAAAAGTGCTCACATGTTTAATTGAATTTTGTACTCCAAGTAACACAAATTAAATTAAGAAACAAGCATAAATTACAAGGTGAAAAATCTGAGTAGTTCACTAGCACATTAATATGTTCATATAACTGAATATATTGCATGTTGAAACATATATGCTATATAATATGATGCTATACAGGGTATCGCAGCTACGATGTTACAAACTTCGAGGGGAAGTAGGGTACACCTAGACGACTCGATATCTTATAGGAATGCCGGGTCGGAAACGCCTTCCTAGCGCAGTAAGGGCATTGAAAAGGCTGGATAACAGAAAGCTGATTCTTGGCCCCGGAGTTGCGAGAGAGATAACACGGGCAAGGTTCTCGGCGCAAAGTTTCTCGAGAGAGTGTTATCGAGACAATATGCAAATTTCGCGGTAGAGAGTTGAACTAGTCGCTAGAGGGACTCTACGATAACAGGGAATCGCGCTGACATGAAGCTTCATTTCGCACGCTGACAGAGAGGCTGCAGGATGGCAGATTGCACGAACTCAGAGAAAGCAGATATGCTTCTGGCATACGGGGCCGCAGACTGTAATGGTCGAGCCGCTCAGAGATTGTACGCCCAAAGGTATCCGTTGACGCGAACTCACGCCCATACTATGTTTGCGCGCCATGACCAGCAATTATGTGACCACGGTTCTTTGCACAAGGTCACAGGTAATCGTGATCGAACGACACGTACGCCAGCCAAAGAGGATACTGTGCTAGGTCTGGTAGAGAGTACTCCCAGTAGAGACACGAGATATCGCGAATGAAATTGGGATTTCACGCAATAGCGTGTGGAGTATTCTGAATAGCAATGACATGCATCCATATCACTTACAGTGCGTCCAGTTACTGGAAGAACGATTCTTTACATCTCGTCGGGCTTTTTCACATTAGTATTTGCAGAAACGATATGCCCCTTTTCCCAGCCTCAGTGTTGTTCACACATGAAGCCTATTTCACGAGAGAGGGTTTCTCATATACGTAGTTTTTCTCATATGCGTAGGCGATGACGAACCCACATGCGTTACGTACTCGGGCTTCATAGACACGTTTTATGGTAAACGTATGGGCCGGCATTGTAGGGATCACCTTGTCGGGCCATACCTGTTGCCTTATCACCTGGCAGGTGCAGACTACATGATATTCTTAGAACAAGTGTTACCAGAATTATTCGCCAACGCCCACGTTTCCACTGCGACGCATCCTTCTCTGTGGTACCAGCTGGATGGAACCCCGCCCATTTCAGCCTTTCTGTATGTAACCATTTGAATGCAACATTTGGTTAACGATGGATAGGCCGTGGTGGTCCAGTGAATTGGCCTGCGCGATCGGCAGACCTATCGAGTCTGGATTACTTCTTCTGGGGACATGTGAAATCCCTTGTCTACGAAACCCCCGTTGACAGCACAGAGGACCTTATAGCACTCATCATTGCAGTTGCCGTGGAAATCCAAGACTCTTCTTAAATGTTTGCGGATGTTCTAACTTCCATGCAGCGGAGATGTCAGGCCTGCATCACATGGGGGGGGGGTCGTCAATTCGAACACCTCCTTTGATATGAGTTGTACTTCCCTTTTGTTACTTTTGTTTTTATGCTTCTGAACAGCGAGTAATAAAGAACTATTTTTCTTCTGTTTTCTCTCCTTGTGTTTTCTGTCTAAAACATGCGCAATGCGAAATGAAGCTTCGAAACAAGCACGCTTGAAACACCCGTGCCTATTCAATGTCCTCTACCGCGTCAGGAAGGCTTTTCCGAATTCTGAGTAGCCTAGGTGTACCCTAGCTTCCCTCGAAGTTTATAACATCTTAGCTGAGACACCCTGTATAATATTATCTAATATGAGAATATTATTTTCTCTCTTTAAAAGAAGTTTTAAACTTTTGTATAAACGTGTTGCATATTTGAATCATACCCAAAAGGCAATGTTATTTCCATAGCAAGCATTAAAAGTAAATTTTATTGAATGCTGTTACTGTCCAACGCTACAGTTAATACAATTTGTTCGTAGAATCCCAAACAGATGGCGATATTGAAATTATTTTTTGTATAAAACTCTATAACTTGAGAGGTTTCACGTGGCTATTGCTATAATAAACTTCGTGAATTTAGTGAAATTAGGCGAGGAACGTCGAAAAATTAATTTTTCACAAAGGTAAGTTCATGTACTTTACAATTTTCTATAATTAAATTCAATATTCGAGAAATGTGTAACCTTTCTGTTCATTGCAGATATGAAACAAGAACTTATTTTGTCAATACATTTTTAATTTATGTTTTAATTTTTTTTAATTATTTTTTACAGTCTTGAAATGATGTATTCTAACATTTCAGTAAATATTTTTCAAATCAGATTTGTTGAGATACAAAGGGTTAATGGACATTTATTGATAAACTTGCTGATCCGTCCGGCGTTGCCCGGAGAAACAGTAACTTTTTTTGCGGTTTTGGTAAAAATAGTCATTTCCGGAGCGCATTCTGTGCTAAACCCTCGCTCTTTCAGAACGAAACTCCGGCACACGTCCCCGCTGCCTTCGGCATTGTATAGCAGGCGAGAAATCATCTTACTTAGTTATCTATATCTTAATTAGTTCATGTTAAGTTGAATGAACCAATTCCCGTTGAAGAAGATTCCTTTTGAAGAACATTTTTTAGAACACTTTGGTCGAAATATGAAAATACCCTAGGTCGATCACTTTCAACCACCCTATCTTCCACATCCCCACAGCTACCTACATGCACGATGGGAGACTCGAGGCTACTACCACAAACAAACACCAAGGATCTGCGCTGGGTAGTTGTGGTTGCAAAATGAAATACAAGTACACACACGTCTATACATATAACCATTAAATAAACGTTACAACCACTAACAAAAACTGTGAAATTATGAATAAAATTAAAATAACTAATTGACAACGAAACAGATCCCTAAAACAAACTGAACATAGATACCAAAAACATAGTATTTAATAATAATAAAAAAAAAGCAGAAATTGAATAATGGAAATTTGTGGAATTTAGACTGAATCTTCAGGTCCGAAATGCCTAAATTTCCAATATATATATATATATATATATATATATATATATATATATATATATATATAGAGAGAGAGAGAGAGAGAGAGAGATTAAACTATGCTGGTAGGAACAAGATTAATGAAGTACATTGCAAAAACATTGAACATATTCTGAGATATTAGTCTTTAATTAAATGCTTGTTTTGAAGTTGAAATTACTTAAATAAAACGGTTTTTAAAGCGAAAAATTCAAAATTTCAAAAACGCAAAATATGCAGGTCGGACCATGCAGTCAACAGAAAAGACAGGCCGCTTGGTACTCCACTGATCACGGCTGCTTTTCAGCCTACCTTGATACATGGCAGTTTTTCAATATTTGAAAATCAACCTATCTTGATCAGGTAACAAGGAAGAGGCTTGGAAATCTCACTGCTCTTTCGTTGATTAAGGTTACCCACTACCCAACTCTGCAAAATTTTATGTTATCTTCATAAAGAGTTAAGAAAACAACCTATCAAAAACCTAAAAAATTAATGGGTTTCAAAAATTAAGGGGGCCAGATATCTTTTTGCAAAAAATAAAGAAAGCGTAATTTTTCCATTTTTTTGGTTAAATTGAATTTAGACATGTGTAGTATATTCTGATGAAGTTTCGTAAAGATCCGATAGTTAAAATAATGCGATAAAGGCTTTTTGCTACATCAATTTTCCTATAAATTATTTAGAGTGCTGATAATTTCTCTAAAATTACATACATAAAGATTAATTTGGCACAAACTATTCCAGGATCATTTCAAATTTTGGTGACAGTTTAAAAAGGAAAAAAACTTTCTCGATATTTTCAGGTAAAAATAAAACTGTTTTTTTATCAAAATTTTAGTTGTATCACTGTGCTTTTACATTACTTTTAAAATTTAAATTAATTTCATATGAATATATAATTAATTATTCACTGAGTTTCAATTTAAAGTTAAATAAATTACAATTTCAGCTAGCAAGATATTACAATTGTGTCAATTAACGCAATTGTCATAAAAACTGGCAAAACTTTATGCTATCCTGCGCTTTTAGTTTAGATCATAGAGGGTTTCAGAAAAGGCAGGAATAATATTATTTAAACGTTGGATTTAAATTCAAATGCATTGAAAGAAAATATACAAATAAATTCTTCATATTTTTGGTAAGTTGCAGCATTAATTAAAATATTGGTTGCATTTAGGTTCAAAATTTAAGGATTAATTATTTTTGTAAAAATGCTACGATATTTGAATTCAGTTTGTTATTTTATAGGTAAAAAAACTAATTAAAGATCATCTCCTAATATTCAAGTCGGGACTCGAACCCGGATCATCAGTATAGAGTCAGTATAGGTCATCAGTATAGCGTCAGTATAGGGCATCAGTATAGCACTGACGTTCTATCAACTGAACCACTTGGAACGGTACACAGCCTGGCACTTTTCACTATCACATGTTGGCAAGGCTACAATCGCAGCACAAGATGGAATTTTTTCCGTGAGCCACCAATCCTAGTTCAAACACGAAACTAAAGAGAATCCAGCATCGATTATTGAATAAAAATATTTAATACTTGGAAATTTTTCCATAGAAAATTTCTCACGCCTTGCATTCATAATATTTAAAATTTTAATTGCTTAAAAGGCGTATGGCCAACAGAGTGAAAAAATATCCAAGCCAGGACTCGAAGGCGGGTCATCCGTATAGAGCACTGACATTCTACCAACTGAACCACTTGGAACGGTACCAAGCCTGGCGCTTTTTATGCTGCGATTGTAGCCTTGCCAACATGTAATAGTGAAAAGTGCCAGGCTGGGTATCGTTTCAAGTGGTTCAGTTGGTAGAACGTCACTGCGCTATACTGATGCCCTGGGTTCGAGTCCCGGCTTGGATACTTTTTCACTCTGTTGACTATACGCCTTTTAAGCAATTAAAATTTCAAATATTATGAATGCAAGGCGTGAGAAATTTTCTATGGAAAAATTTCCAAGTATTAAATAGAGATTAATTCCAAATGATATTTTTGTAATAGAAACGTTACCTCCTACTTAATCGGAAAAGTGCTCTTTAAAATGATTTGTACTTATCTAGAAATATGTCTCAACTATGCACAAATAAAATAATTTAAGCTTGAACATGGAATTTTTAAGTAATGAAACAAAGACTCGTTTTTAATTTTAAGTTCGAGATTCCATATTATATTGCAAAAATTTCCTTTTTAAATCAAAAATTTTTTAATTATGTATATATATTTTTTTTACTTTTTACCAGTTTTATATGAAACTTCTACTAACATAAAATAGAAACTAAAAGTGGCTTTTAAAAATTCTATTTATTTATATCAATTTCAAATTTCAAATGCCAATGACATACGATGCTGTAAAGTGCCGGTTTCCATCAAAACACTGAACTGAGCAGCATTGGGCGTCGACAGTATTTTAGAGGGTGATTCCTTGGAAAGCTGCGCAGCTGTTGGCACCGTTTCGATGCTAAAAACCAGCAAGAAAATCAGTGGTTTGGACAGTCCTCTCCGTAGGTGTGAAAGTAGTACTGACGCGGCAGATTTTCCCCTCCTTCCAGTTACATCGCGTCCAGATTATGATTGTTAAGTCACTTAACTTGAAATGTTTTGAGGCGACCGACCCGGAATCAAGGTTTTAAACTTGAACAAGTTCCCTGAAACTTACTTAACTTTGATATCCTCTCTTAACTAGGAGTTAAGTGGAACTCTTGCCTTCTGAACTATTTTTCTTAATTGAAATTGCGTTTAAATTTGGAGTTAAGTTCAACAAGTAATTAATAAACTTTCCAGAATGAACCTTTCAATCGTTTATTTATTTAACAAGCCGCAAAAGATGAAAGCTATAATAATTATGTACAGTTAGAAGTTGCAGTTACAAATTTAACAATTTATGCGCATGCGCAGACAGCTGTTTGGCTAAGTTAAGTCACTTAAAATGTTTAGTAATGTGAACAAGAGAAGCCTAATTCTGGGTTGTCCGATTTTAAAAAGTTAATCTAAGTACTTAACTTTTATAATGTGAACTCAGTATTAGGATCCACTTCTGTTGAAACCTTGAAGTCAAGTCAGACTTCCTCCTCTGTGTTCCGTCGTCAAATGGAAACTGCACACTTTCGCCCAGTGACTTCAAGACCTGCCCTCACGTTTCAATAGACGGGGAAGGGGGGGGGGATTTAAAACAATAGCAACATAAATTTTGAATTACATTAATTGAATACATTTTTGTACAGATAAGAAGGTACTTGTTTTACATGTTCATTATACAAGGTCTAAATAAAACCGTACTGGACTTGAAAGACAATGTGACATACGAAAAACAAAAAATCCCTGACGGCTCGTCCTACAGGCACAGGTAGATTTCGAAGACGCAGACCGTGGGGCGCCTGTTTGTTGGGAATTGCGGAAGAAAAGACCTTTTTGCCATGATGTGGCATTAGGAAACGCCCACTTCGAAACCTAACTTGTTTGCGGGCGGAGCCGGCAGGGATTGTTTTTGTTTTTAATTTGTTTTTGCTATAAGGGTTAGTCCTATAAAAAACTTGCCAATACAAAAGTTTTAGATAATATTAAGAGGATTTATAATAAATTTAAGCGGATTTGATATCTTCTGAATTGACGAAGTTATGAATTTTTTTCTTCTAAAACACCCCTTTCCCCCCCCCCACCTTGGTGCCATTTTTAATGATATCAAAAATCTGTTATACATAAATTTTCGGCCCTTTTCTTAGAAGTAATAATAATTTTAAATGGATTCGATACGTATCATAATTAAGATGTTATGGTTTTTTTTTCTGTTTTCACAAAAAGCAGCCCCATTCCCCCCCCCCCCCTTGGTTCGATTTTGCCCATTAACGAACTTGACCGAGATTTTAGGCCCCTTGATTTTATGTATTAGTTTGGAAGAGAATTGTGCAGAATTATGGGAGTTATCGTGTCCATAAAAAAGTGACATCGATAGATAGATAGATAGATAGATAAAGTTTTGAACTGGGGGTGGTTTTGGGTTCTGGGAGTCCTGATCGGCGTAGATTTGCAAAAATTTTTCAAAAATTCCAACTTAGGGGAGAATGTAATAGGTAGTATTTCTTACGAAATTTACCTAAAAGTGAAGCTTATCAACCATTAGAGAGTAAGTAAGTGGAGGAAATAGCAACCTTTAGAGCAAGAGGCGGCTTTAGAGGAGGGAGATCTTCCCCCCCCCCCCCCCCTCCACCTTTGCTCTATTATTTTAGAGAAAAAATTCTCATTAATTCTCCAGGAGAAAATATTCACCTTTGCAATTTATTTTTGTTGTTGATAAAAGAATGATTTTTATTTGACAGGCATTTAGACGTAACTAATTTTATTGCTGCATATAATCACAAACGTGTTTCATTATAACATTAAAAACTAAGTTGAAGAAACATTAACATAAAATAAACAACCTGTTTCGTCCACCATGCATTATCACTAGAACAAATTTATATTCAATAAATGTTATTAGCGCTGTTCATGAAAATGAAATATGTTGCCTGAATTTGATTTTAATAGTATAGAAAAATATACTAAGCATAAAATTCTAATTGACGTCATTTATAAACTTTTTATGTTTCTAGCTGAATTTTCCAAGAACTTTTACGTCAAAAAAACCTTATTTTTTGTTTATGGATATTGCACAAATCACTAATAATTTCAGTCTTTGGATAACATTAAAATGAAAAGCATTGACTCTTTATTCACGGTGTGCTATTTTTAAACATAAATATCTAGATAAAAATTTGAAAAAAAAGTTGTTGACAAGATCTTTTCATCTTCATAATTAAATTAAGTATCTTAATTACTTATGTGGCTTCATCTACTTTCAATGAAACCAGGAAGATATTTTGATAAAATTGTATAAGTTTGTATTCATTTGGGAAATCTTTGAAGGTTTCTATGTGTCCATAATGACAGTATGATTATAATTTCTTAGAAGCTCAAAAATGTGAAATTTAAAACACAAAGAAACGATTCATTCATAACTTAGTAATTAAAAAAATAACGAAAAAATTATGTTTACATGGACTAAAAAATGTTTTTTGAAGATATTTAATAAAATAATGCAGTAAAATATTTTCAATGATGTTTTATATACAGGGTGTCCACGTATAACCTAACCGACCTTTATTTTCGCAACCGTTGGTCCTAGATGCATACTTCCAATTACAAAAATGGTTTAAATAAGGTAAATGATTATTTTTAAAGCGATTTGGGTCAAGAAAAACATTTATTAAAAAATTACGAAATTTAAATTTTTATACGGTCCCCCGGTCTTATAAGTGATATTTAGTAAAAATTTACTGTGACACTAACAAGTAAGAAAAAAAAAGTTCCATTCATCTACGATTAAAACTGACCGAGTAATAGCTGTTTAAATTGGAGTATATTTTTTGCTGCGAAATTGGGGTCATTCACAAATGTAGAAGAAATATAAATAACCTGCAGATATATAAAAAAAATAGTTGAAAGCAAAATTAACATTGCAATCTAATATAAATGTGAAATCTATAAACATTCTGACATATTAATGCAAAATATACAATTTGTACTGAACATATAAGATGATAAAAATAACAGAATTTTTGTTAAATAAAAGGATGAAAATCCTCAACTAAGATTTTAAAATGCTGTTAGATTACACTGTCTTTCAAATTTTGGGTTGTGCCATGTTTTTTAGCTTTTGAAAATTGATTCTAATGTATTTTTTAGCGCTGAATCCGAAAATGACCTTCATTTTAAACCATCACGTCAGGATTTTTCTCAAATCGCAAATTTCAAAGTTAAAAAGCTCAAAGTTAAAATTGGTCCTCCCTCCCCTCCCAACTTCATCGGACCACTGAGCTATTTAGTTGTAAGAAACCCAGTATAAGCCAAAAAGTTGAATAAATTATTGATTTAAATAAAATTAAACTGAATAAAAAAGTCTTACATCTGTTTTATAGTATCAGATTTTTGGCTATTTTTTAACCTTGAAATTTACGATTTGCGAAAAATCTTGACATGATGGTTAAAAGTGAAGGTAATTTTTTATTCAGCGTTAAAAAATACTTAAAATGTAATTATAAAAGTTATAAAACACAACCATCGCAGGTTTATGTTATCTAATTTAAAACTCTTTCTTAAACTTGTTGACGGTAATCTATCCGAATTTTTTTTGTGTTATCCTCTAATATAAGTATGTATAAGATGGTAAGCGTCGAAAATCACAATAATATTACATTGTCATCGGATTTCAGTCAGTATGTATAATTTAACTTCGATCGGACATTTGAAAATGAGTTAAAGTTCGAGTACAAATTTTAAACTGGAAAGAAATATAATTTTTGTTAAGAGAAATCATAGCCTCAAATTCTTACAAAATAAAACACATGTTAAAATACAATTATTTTAACTAATCTGAAACTTAACTAATAAAATTTAACTCAATCGAAATAGTTGTACGATTTCTTTCAAAGCGCAGATACCTTGAAATAAGTTTAAGTACTTTATATACGACCCTTGAAAGCATGGCCGAAATCATCTGTTTTGAGATGCAAAAAAGTGGTATAAGTCATGCATTTCAAACTTTCATAACTCGGTCAATTTTAATGTTGGATGAGTGGGACTTTTTTTTTATCTTACTTGTTAGTGTCACAGTAAATTTTTACTAAATATCACTTATAGGACCGGGGGACCATATAAAAATTTAAATTTCGTAATCTTTTAATAAATGTTTTTCTTGACCCAAATCGCTTTAAAAATAATCATTTACCTTATTTAAACCATTTTTGTAATTGGAAGTATGCATCTAGGAACAACGGTTGCGAAAATAAAGGTCGGTCAGATTATACGTGGACACTCTGTATATTGTAAATTATCACAATTTATATCTACAGTATTTTTGAGAATGATGATAGCAGAATAGACGTGTTTTCTGGATTTCTATGATAAAATTTTGCTACATCAAATTATTATGTCTATTTAAATTAAGGAGATGACAGTGTAACGCTCGTTAAGTTGGGATCGTTTTAGGGGAAAAACTGATAATTAATTTTCAAAAGAAAATCACCATTAGATTAGAAAAACTTGAATAAAATCAATCTGATCATCAAGAAACTCAAAACAAGAAAATGATTCCTTGTCTCCCTCCTGGTGGGCACTGTTGTTTGGTAACAATGATTCTCAAACAAACAAACAAACAAGGGTTTTTAAAAGTTTTAAACGGAATGTAGAAATCTGGAAAAGCATTCTTTTGCACATAAAACGATATTATCATTGTTTCATTAGTTTTTAAGTGAAATTTTAGGAGGTGGGGGATGCGAAATATTTCTCTTAGAAACCACTTTCTTTTTTATTTATTTATTTATTTATTTATTTTAAGGAATTATAAAGACAAATTTAATGGTTTACTAGATAAGTGCATGTCTCATGTAGCTTCACTCCACATTTGAAGTCAAAAATTTAATTACTAATATTCCGCGTTGCCCTCTTAAAAAAAGAACATTTTGTGAAAAAAGGCATTTAAAAGTTTTGGAAGATATATTAATGTTTTGGCAGATGACGCAAACAAAACCTGTGAAAGTGCGGGTTTTTTTTAATTAAGCGCTGAGCAAAGCGGCATTGGAAACACACACACACACACACACACACATCACACACCACACACACACACACACAAAAACGTAAAATTGTATAGGATAATTTTTATTTTTATTTATTTTTAATGTTTTTAAGGTTTTACACCGACATTTCCTTAATTGTTTTAAACATCTGTTACCATAAAGAATTTAGACGACTGACAAATTATAATAATTGGTGCAAAGATTTGCCGGCTTTTTGTGAAAGATTCTCAATTGAGAATTGCAGAAACAATTTTAATTTTTTTAATATTGACTTCTATTAATATTGTTATTAATATTATTATTATTATTACCTTTAGGTTAAAATATATATTAGGAAATATATTCTAATTGTATTTTAAAATGTACGAAAATAAACCAACTATTGTGATAAATAAGTAATTCAATACGGTTAATTTTTTATAACAATATTTATATACACTTAAAGAAAAGAACTATGTTTGTAGATTTTCATACCGTCTTCTATTTAATTTTTTAAGAAGGTGGGGGGGGGGGGGGTTCAATTTGAAACTTTGTAAAATAAATTATTACATCAGATCCATTATAGTCATTAATACCTGTTATTGGAGGCTAATTTAAATTCAATACAACAGATTTTTAAATGCATATTATTATTTTTATAAATGTAACAAGATACAATTTACCGTGCACTAATTGTGTTTACGAGTGAATTTGTTCATGTGGTGTTGAAATTTATTGCATGTAAATTAGTTTTGAAAAGCTGAACTTTGAATTTATTTACGTTAAGATTGCTAAAACTTGAATTTTAGAATGCATCGACTATCTTAATGTATGAAGGTATGTAACTAGCGATTTTTTTGTGAAGTTTATGTAAATTCAATCAGTTTATAAATGTATGTAACAAAATTATACAGTGAAATAAAAATTAGCTCATTCCGTCTCAGTATTTACAAAGCATCATTAGTGATTATGTTAAAATTAAAAAATAAAACTTTACAAAGACAATTATTAGCCTAAAAGAAGCTATCGTAATTATTTCCTGGACACCTAAAGGAATTTTATGGAACAAATGCATTTGTATCAGTAGTAGATACAACGGATGTAAAGATTTTTACAATATCATTCTATCAATTCCATTGCCTAAGTATATAGATATGCCACGAATTGACAATTTCACTTTCTGGCAATATTTATGGAACACCATTTAATACTTTAACTCTCCTCTCCATTATTGTCCCAATACTTGGATTGTTTTTTTTTTGTTGTTGTTGTTGTTTTTTTAAGCAATGCAAATTAAACATGCTGCTTTTATTTTTTAAATTAAATAAAACTAATGCATTGCTATAACTAAATAAACATAATCAGTTTTTAGAGAAAAAATTAATTTTTTTAAAGAAATTTGTTTTTGAGCTACTTCGTCTATACATGTACATTGTAAAGTGTTAGACAAAAATTATCACGCGTCTGTTTGTCTGAAAATTTTTGCCTGCTACAATTTTAAACGTGAAAAAAAAACATGTCTTCTGCATAGATTATGAAACATTTTCCAACACTCTTAGAATATTGTAACAAAACTTCACTATTTAATAAAGTAAAAGAAGATATCTAAATAAACAATTTAGAAAACGCATAACACAGTTGAACACTCATTTTCAGCCAGTTAGTGCTCACAGTCAATAAGATATTCAGTTTTTTTCCCTTGAACAGCAAAGTATATGATCTATAGATTTGTTACTCTAACACATTGTTTGTTAAAATTTAATTCAGCTATAAAACGCAAAACACATTTGAAACATTTTTTAAGCATTTACCGCCAATATATATCGGTGACTTGAAATATTTTGTGCAGCCCTGTATATGATCTAAATATTTTTATACACACCACATATTAAGCTAAAATTTAATTTAAATAGGAAACGCATAACATAACTAAAATTTCAATTCCAGCAATTTTGATACATAGACGGCAATATATTCAGTTTTTTAAAATTTATTTATTAGTAAATTAGTATTTGAATTTATTTATATACAATATATATTACATTACATTTATATACATCTTACTTAAAAAATATATCTTATATATATCTTATATATATATCTATCTATCTAAATATATCTTACTAAATATACTTAAGCTGAAAAATCATAACACCTAAAAAACACTTCTCAGCAATTCCTATAGACAGTAATGCTTACGAATTTATTTACATATCCCCATGTATGAGCTATAGAATTCACTCTCAAAGAACCCGTAAATTGAACAAATTTTTCCGTTGCCTTTTTTTATTTAAACACGAAAATTTCCGCTTTGATTTGCTTCGCTTCCCCCAAAATACGGAAAACTCACTAATCTAACACAAAATATACCTGAAATTCTCCAATCTAAGGGTGCAATTTCTTCAAACCACAGGGGTGTACCGGCAACTGTGCTGCGTGTTACTTTTCCGTATTAGAAACGGAATTTTTATGTATGTTTTTTTCCTTTAAAACACGGAAAATTCAAGAAAAGAAGGTCAAATTTTCCTGAAATTCCCCAGTCACAAGACGGAAATTTCTTCAAATAACAGAAACATTTCTTCCAATCACAGGGGTGTTCAGGCAACTTGGTGTCTGTATTTTTTATGGTTTTCGACGAAATGTATTTTTAAAGTGTTTATACACACCATGTAATGTTCTAAAATTTGGTTAAGATGTAAAATGAATACCACATCTGAAAACGCACTTCCAGCTATTATCGCTCATAGCCAGTACTGTAACCGAATTCTTTTTTGTGTCCCTGTAAATGAACAAGTAAATCCTTTGCACTCTATATTCTACAGTAAGCATCTTGTAGTGCATTTCAGCAAAGCACATCAATTTTATTATGTTTGAAATAGTGTAACATTTTAAAAATATACTGTAAATGATTTTTCCTCATAGGCAATAATGGAATGTAAGTTTTTTATGTGTCCCTGTAAATGAATGATAAATGCTATGCATTCATATTCTCAGAATGAATGTTGTATTGCACCTCAATAATGTACAGCAATTTCAGTATGTTTGAAATAATGTAACTTTATGCAAACGATTTTCCCCATAGACCATAATGTAACGGAATTCTTTTGTACGTTACTGTAAACAAATTATAAATATTACACATTCCATTTTCAATAGGGAATGTCCTACGGTAAACCTCAGTAACATATACCAAGCGCATGGTAATCCAAGTATATTTACGCGGTTAGAGCATGGTGAGACAGACAAACAGCAATGGTATTAAAAGGGATATAATTTTAATGAATAAATATTTTCATAATAAATTAAGTATTTATTAACTTGGTTATGTTAATGGTTTACGAATTTTGGTTTTTCGGATTAGAAAAGATATCACGGTGTTTGTTTTTCACTTTCTTCATTTAGTTTTATTGTCTTCAGATTGCAATATTTTTATAGAACTTTTGGCAGCGTTTTAGATTATCGTCTGATGCAAATTTGGTTAGTTCAATTGTATTGTGAATGTTAAGATACTTTGGATTGGCCTGCAAAGCATGGACGTAATCTGACGGGGGCAAGGGGGGCATGTGCCCCCTAGTTTTTCAGAAGCAGGGGCAAGAGTTACCTTTTGCCCCTCCAGTTTTTTTGTTTTGTTTTGTGGTTAAAGCCTAGTTTTGTATTTAATTTTTAATTTTTTTTTTATTTAACCATTTATTTTCTATCTTGGGTGCGAACTAGAATAAATAGTGATTAATTCAAAACATCCAAAATTAATGATTTTACGTTCATAGCAGTGATATCTGTCTTTCTTCTTAACAAAATTTTTAATGCCTAGTCAAAGTTCAAGTAAAAATATTTTTTAGAAAAGTGGAACTTTTTTTGTTTTTTCTCTTATAGAGCTGTTTATATGTATGTGTGGAATTTATCTCTTGAGTACTGTCTCTAGACTTTGACCATTGTCATTTTATTTAGGATAAAGTAACCTTGGGATAATATGAATAAAACTCTCTGACCCTCCTGGGTATACTGTCCCCTATTTCAAGACGACAGTCGCAATTCACGGTGCCCATAGAACTTCATAGGATTTCATGGAAGATTAATCGTAACAGAAATATAAAGAACAAGTTCTGTTTATACAATAAATCTTTGCTTAAGGGTTCTCTCCTCTCACGCGAAAACACGTTCAATAATGTTAATCCTATGGAATATATCTCGTTTGCATTTCAATATTTTTAAAGATTTTTTTTTATTATTGGGTAGCTGAGATCGATCTTCACAGCGCCTCCTTTTACTTTTTCGATTTTGTTTGCGGATTTTTTTTATGAGGATATTTTCATTTTTGAAACACGTTCCGAAAGTAAAAGTATCTTCGTAAAAATATCCGCAAAGAAAATCGAAAAAGTAAAAAACAGCAGTTGCAGAGATTGATCTGAGCTATCCAATGAATTTTTTTTTTTTTTTTTAAATATTGAATTGCAAACTGAGATATGGTAAAATAACTGTCCCATAGGATTAACATTAGCGAGCGGATGTTTTTGCGTGTTTGGACAGGACCCTTAATAAGTTTTTTATGTACTGAACAGAAAAGTTGAAATAAGGTAGTCATCGAGCAGTGAGTTTCAAAGTAATAGAAAAATATGAGGTGTTATTCAGTTTTTCCAGTATTCGCTTGTTTTTGTGTCATTTCAAAATTCACAAACGTAAAAACACAGTTATAAACAGGGCTTTACGAATTTTATAAAATCTGGTAGCCAGAAAAAAATACTAGTTGCCAGTAAAAAATATTTACCCCCCCCCCCATCCTCTTCCCGGCACTGATTTAAAAAAAAAAAGAGTTTTTTTATGAATTAATTGAGAAAAAATAATAACAAGCATAGTTTAGAATTATTCGTTACACACATAGTTTAGAATAGTGCATAATTTATGAAGATAATATAAACTATGTTTTCTAATGAAACTTATAAAAATTATAATCACTTATGTTATGTTGACAACTTATGTAAACACAAAAATCAGATTTGAAACTTTCTAGCATTGTATCCAATTTTCTAGCATTGTATCCAATTTTAGATGCCACAGAGGATGGATTGACACTATTTCTTACTATTTTATTGAAATATCCCTTCTCCCCCCACATTCTATTCACGTGACATACACTCGCTGGCTACAGCTGAAAAGAATGGTGTTTTCTGTGCATGAGTTGGAAAATGCCTTTTAAATTCCGTTCTTTCATTAAAAGTGCGAGAGAAGAGGAAGATCACTGCTTGCCGCGCACGAGTAGGGGTGGAGGAGAGAAAAAATGCCATTTGTGCTCATTTGATATGTCAATTTTTTTACAAAATATCTCTCGAAAGATGAAATAACTTAGTCGCCAGACCAAAAAACTTGGTAGCCAGTGGCGACCTGGCGACCGCATTTGTTAAGCCCTGGTTATAAATATATTTTGCATTTTAACTTAAGTACAATTGAAGGATACGGGAAAAAGGGAAGTATTCTTTAGAAAATTCGAGACAGAAGTATCGAAAACTTGACATTTTTTTCTTCATTCTTTCATCAAAATATACTATAACTTTTTATTTAATATTTTAAAAATAAAAACAATATTAAAAGAACTAAATATTTTTATTTGGGTCTTTAAGGTTAATCTATTTAAAAATTGGTAAAATTAAAAACCTTTCAATTAACATAAACAAATTTAAATCAGTGTGATTTAAATTTTTGTATTAA
This sequence comes from Maratus michaelseni, assembly GCA_963931845.1. NCBI lineage: Eukaryota > Metazoa > Arthropoda > Arachnida > Araneae > Salticidae > Maratus > Maratus michaelseni. The sequence continues at coordinate 213,155,153 of OZ007599.1, read as the reverse complement.
CAAATTATCTGTATTCATTTGAAACTATTACGAATGGAATTTAAATCATATCAAATTATTAACTAAATGTTACTAAATTTACAAAGTTCTGAAATCTTCCCCCAGTGAAAGTATCCCATACAAATTATTTTTCTACATTTCTGAAGTATGTTATTATTATTTTTTTTTTTCAAATAAATGTGTATCCATATGTGAAAGAAGGAATAACTATCAAAGTTATAATTATCAAATGCAAAATTACGGGAATATATATAAAAAAACGCCAAATTTGCGGAAAATATATTTATAATTTTAAGTAATAATTTATATACATTAAAACGAATACATATTTTAGGAGCGTGTAATTTTAGGAGCGTGGGTTTTATTGAAACTGTTCTCAAATCCATACTGGCTTCTTTTGAACGGATTTTTTCAATTATTTTTGTTCGGAAACTTATCACATTGGCAGGTGCTCTGAGTAATTTATTAACAATGTAGTCTAACTATTCTTCAAAAGCAAAAGTTTTTTCAGAAAATGCTGTCAAAGTGGGCGTTTTGCACTGAATTTCGGGTTGCGATAGCGCAGGAAAAGAAAAAACTGCCGTACTGAAACAATAATTGCTTATAAATCACTATGTAATAATTCCTTTATCGGAAAAGGGAAAAAAAACTGAATACAAATCACTTTAATAATCATGCTTATATGCTATTATGATTTTGTATTAAAGAATGAGTCAGAACGCGTCAAAAAGTTTCGCGTTGTTGAGTAGGGAAAATATTTTGTAAGAACCAATCGTCTTAAAATAATCATTGATTTTGAATCATTCAGAAATTGCATGGAACATTTGTAAAAATTAATTTCTTATGCATTATATACTTATAAAATAAGACTTTAGTTCAGGATATTTTTATACTTTATTTTAAAAGGCTATACGTATGTGGGACATGTTTCATACCAGTCATAGTTTATACGACTTTTAAATAAAAAAATAAAATTTATTTCAACATTAACCATCCCCTTAAATTTTTTTAAAAATATTTTATTGAAATGTAATTCAACTTGTCAAAGTGTAAAAAGTCTCGGTATGGTATTTATGTTTTTATGTTGCTTACAAGTAAATAAGATTTGAAATTGCCTAGAGTTAACACACTATCATGTAACATTTTTTAGAAACCAATTTAAACTATTAAAAAGTTTAACTAATCTTTTTAATAAAACTTCTGCTTTTCAGAAACCATTGGGGTAAAATTTAAAAAATAAATATAATCCATAGTTTTTAACACTTCCCAACATAGTTGAAAAGTATTTACGACTTCTGTTTGTCCGATCATCTCTTTGATCATTTGTCCGCACCCTGATTCTCGTAAATATACTTGGATTTCCACTATACAAATTACAGGTCTGCACGGCCGAAATTTCTAGGCCGGGAATGACCCGACCCGTACAAAAACTACTTTTTGACCCGATCCGGTGTCAAATTTAAAAGTTTGTCCAGAGTCCAGCCCGGTCCGGTATAAAAGCTAAAACCCGGTATGAAAGCTAAAAATTCGGTCCGAACTCGGGCCGTTCAAAAACTTAATTGGCCCGGCCCGACTGAATTTCTGCAAAACATGCCGTTATTTTTGAAGCAGCATTATGCTACACTTAAAATTATTCGAAAAGCACTCTTACTCATGCAAAGATATTATTTTCAGATTATTCTCGAAATGCTTGGAATACAAAATATCAACAATATTAATGACCACTTAGACAATTACGTACATAAAAACAGATTAAAAAAACTGACTTAGACAATTACATTTCAATGAAGATTCAGTAAGACGAATCAAAGTAGTTTACAATGAATGAAAAATATTACAAAAGATAATCATAATTTTAAAGCTCTACAAAGAAAACAGGTAGATTTAAAATAGAAAATCCCTGACGGCTCGGCCTACAGGCACAGGTAGATTTCGAAGACGCAGACAGTGCGGCGCCTGTTTGTCGGGAATTGCGGAAGAAATGACCTTTTTGCAATGATGCGGCAGTTGGAACCGCCTACTTCAAAACCTAACTTGTTTGCAGGCGGAGCCAGCAGGAATTTTTTTTTTATTTATTTTTTTTTTTGCTATAAGATTTGGTCCTATAAAAAACGTGTCAGTATAAAAGTTTTAGATAATATTAAGAGGATTGATAATAAATTTAAGCGGACTTGAAATCTTGGGAATTGACGAAGTTATGAATTTTTTTCTTCTAAAACCCCCCTCCCCCCCCTTAAGGCAATTTTTAATTATATCAAAAATCTGTCATACATAAATTTTCGGCCCTTCTCCTAGAAGTAATAATAACTTCAAACGGATTCGATACGTATCATAATTAAGAAATTATGGGTTTTTTTCTGTTTTCACAAAAAGCCCCGCCTTCCCCCCCCCCCCCTTGGTTCGATTTTGCCCATTAACGAACTTGACCGAGATTTTATGCCTCTTGATTTTATGTATCAGTTTCGAAAAGATGCGGGAGTTGGAACTGCTTACTTCGAAAAATAACTTGTTTGCAGGTGGAGCCGGCAGGGATTTTTTTGTTTTGATTTTTTTTTTTTTTTTTTTTTTTGCTATAACGGTTGGTCCTATAAAAAACTTGTCAATATAAAAGTTTTAGATAATATTAAGAGGATTTATAATAAATTTAAGCGGATTTGAAATCTTGGGAATTGACGAAGTTATGAATTTTTTCTTCTAAAACCCCCCTTCCCCCCTCCCCCTTAAGGCAATTTTTAATTATATCAAAAATCTGTCATACATAAATTTTCGGCCCTTCTCCTAGAAGTAATAATAACTTGAAACGGATTCGATACGTATCATAATTAAGAAATTATGGTTTTTTTTCTGTTTTCACAGAATGCCCCCCCCCCCCCCCCTTGGTTCGATTTTGCCCATTAACGAACTTGACCGAGATTTTATGCCCCTTGATTTTATGTATCAGTTTCGAAAAGATGTGGGAGTTGGAACTGCCTACTTCGAAAAATAACTTGTTTGCAGGCGGAACCGGCAGGGATTTTTTTTGCTATAATGGTTGGTCCTATAAAAAACGTGTCAATATAAAAGTTTTAGATAATATTAAGAGGATTAATAATAAATTTACGCGGATTTGATATCTTGTGAATTGACGAAGCTATGATTTTTTTTCTTCTAAAACCCCTCTTCCCCCCCCCTTTGGGGCCATTTTTAATTATATCAAAAATCTGTCATACATAAATTTTCGGCCCTTCTCCTAGAAGTAATAATAACTTCAAAAGGATTCGATACGTATCATAATTAAGAAATTATGGTTTTTTTTCTGTTTTCACAGAATGCCCCCCCCCCCCCCCACCCCTTGATTCGATTTTGCCCATTAACGAACTTGACCGAGATTTTATGCCCCTTGATTTTATGTATCAGTTTCGAAAAGATGTGGGAGTTGGAACTGCCTACTTCGAAAAATAACTTGTTTGCAGGTGGAGCCGGCAGGGATTTTTTTGTTTTGAATTTTTTTTTTTTTTTTTTTTTTTGCTATAACAGTTGGTCCTATAAAAAACTTGTCAATGTAAAAGTTTTAGATAATATTAAGAGGATTTATAATAAATTTAAGCGGATTTGAAATCTTGGGAATTGACAAAGTTATGAATTTTTTTCTTCTAAAAAACCCCTTCCCCCTCCCCCTTAAGGCAATTTTTAATTATATCAAAAATCTGTCATACATAAATTTTCGGCCCTTCTCCTAGAAGTAATAATAACTGCAAACGGATTCGATACGTATCATAATTAAGAAATTATGGGTTTTTTCTGTTTTCACAAAAAGCCCCCCCCCCCCCCCCCCTTGGTTCGATTTTGCCCATTAACGAACTTGACCGAGATTTTATGCCTGTTGAATTTATGTATCAGTTTCGAAAAGATGCGGGAGTTGGAACCGCCTACTTCGAAAAATAACTTGTTTGCAGGCGGAACCGGCAGGGATTTTTTTTGTTTTTAATTTTTTTTGCTATAACGGTTGGTCCTATAAAAAACTTGTCAATATAAAAGTTTTAGATAATATTAAGAGGATTAATAATAAATTTACGCGGATTTGATATCTTGTGAATTGACGAAGCTATGATTTTTTTTCTTCTAAAACCCCGCTTTCCCCCCCCCCCCCTTTGGGGCCATTTTTAATTACATCAAAAATCTGTTATACATAAGTTTTCGGCCCTCTTCCTAGAAGTAATAATAACTTTAAACGGATTCGATACGTATAATAATTAAGAAATTTTGGGGGGGTTTCTGTTTTCACAAAATGCCCCCCCCCCCTTTGTTTCGATTTTGCCCATTAACGAACTTGACCGAGATTTTATGTCCCTTGATTTTATGTATCAGTTTGGAAGAGATTTATGCAGAATTTTTCCAGTTATCGTGGTCATAAAAAAGTGACATAGATAGATAGATAGATAGATAGATAGATAGATAAAGTTTTGAACTGGGGGTGGTTTTGGGTTCTGGGAGTCATGATCGGCGTAGATCTGCAAAAATTTTTCAAAATTTCCAACTTAGGTGAGAATGTAATAGGTAGTATTTCTTACGAAATCTACCTAAAAACTGCGTAAATTGAGCTCCCGAATGGTCCATTTTTATTTGAAAAATCTGAACCACACTGACCACCCTGACCACCCTGAAGTTAAAAGCTATGTGGTTCTATATATTTCATATGTCATAGAGATTTTCATGTCTGGTTCATAATTAATAAGGACTTTACGTTGCACATATAAATAGACAAACACAAATAGACAGTCACAAATAGACAACCTTTAATCGAATTTTTTGATAGTATCAACCATATGGACAGTAATATTAAATTTACGTTGGAATTAGAGGATAATAATTCGCTTCCATTCCTTGATGTTCTTCTCCTTAAAGAAAACAATAGTTTAAAACGAAAAATTTTTCGGAAATCCCTGAAATTAGATTGTGTTATCCCGGTCACCGCAGCCTCTCCTTGGAATTTCAAAATTGCAGCCTTTAGATCGTTTGTACGTCGGGCATTTTTGGTTTGTTCAGAAGAATTCTTAGCAGATGAACTTAATTATATTATTAGTGTAGGTATGAAACATGGATATAAACCGCACATTGTTCGCAAATTAATTGATAAATACAGTGTTACAGTAGTTTCTTCTCCTAAAGTTTTTCAGATTTACAGAAAAATTCCATATATCCCCATTCTTTTTGAAAGATTAAAGAGAGTTTTCAAGAAATATAATATACAACTGGTAGCATCCAATTCCAAAACGTTGTTTAATTTATTGAATAGAAGCATTGACCTATTATCAGCCACTTGTTTATCTGGGGTATATGAAATTCCATTTGAATTGACCGATGGTACAAATTCTGCATATATTGGTATGACAAAACGTCGCATCGTTGAGAGAATTAAAGAACACAAGAATGATTTGAAATACAATAAATTTTCCACTGCTTTATCAAGAACTTTTGCTAACGGACAGGTTAGATTTATTGATTTTAACAACGTCAAAGTTATTTCCAGACAAAGCAATCCCTTTAAAGCCCACATCCGTGAATCTATAGAAATTTCACTAAGAAAACAAGAAATTTGCAACGATATCCCATCATTTTCGGTTCCTGCCATATGGAAATGCATTTTAAAGTGAACTTTAATTTCCGTTGAACATTTGTTCCAGTTACATTGCTGGTTCATAGAGGGCGCCACCAGGCGTATTTTGAATATGTCGTTATTATTTCAGTTTTTTGAGCGTCTTGGCAGATTGAATATTGTGACTCAATCATGTAACACACTTTAATTTTTGCTGTTCATATTTATGAAGGTTTTTTCTCCTGATGATGGTTAGAAAGATTAACCGAAACGTCGAGGTTTGTTTTCTATATATGTAGTTAAAGTAACTCATATTTATTAAATCAAATTTACGTTGAAAGCAAATGTTTGATGAATATGTCTGGTTCAGTTTTATTTAGATATCCCTAGAGGCTTTAATATAGATGTACATCCACCTAATATAACGGGTATTTTTTATGTGAAAAAAAAAAACTTATAAATGACTACAAGATAATATTTTTGTCTTTTCATTTCAGTACTATATGTTTGGTGTATACTGTACTTTGTTTCAATTAAAAAAATGTATTCGACACATTCTGGTGAACATATTTAAGTTATTGACAACGTTCTGGCAATTGACAAAGTTCTCACTAATGATATTTTGGATTAACTGCGTATTGTGTACGTCAATTTTCTTCGTGAAGGACATACATTCAATGCGGTATAAAATTACGAATTTCCGGAAAAAATTAAAGCAGCACATCGGTCTTTAATAAATCTCATTTCGATCCCAATATACTTGTCCAGGGCAATACAAGATCTCACACAGCTGTAGTAAAATAAATAAATAAATAAATAGAGGAACTTCACATGACAATATTCAAACTTTCTTCTCACAGTTCGAATTTATCATCTTTTAACCAGTATTTGTTTGGATTCCTTTAAAGAAACGTCAGGAGGAGAAATTTTTTCATGAAACGATGAAATCGAAAATTTTTTCTGCAATTGGGCTTCACGAACTCATATTCTTAGTAATTGTTACGATAAAATAAATAAAAAAACTCCCAATATGTTGGAAAAGTGTTTAAATGTTAAGAAAGTTATTCAGAAAAATAGCATTGGTATAATTCTGATAAATAATATTTAGAAATAATATATTTTTAATAAATATCGTTTATATTTGATTCATCCTCGTATATATAACTTTTTTTTAAAAAGTTAGTAGAATTTTGTTCTTTAGTAATGTTAATTCACATTATATTGAACTGTAACGCATTATTTCTTTATGACAAAATACAAGACGCCTAAAGTGTCAAATGTGTTCGTACCCTAACAGCAATTTCAAAACTGCGCAAAACGTGTTTTTGACACATTTCCTTTCGTGGAGAAAATTGCTTCTGTGGAAAGAGAAAAAATGTTTACTTCACGAAATTTTTTTCAAAGACTTTAAAAATATACTTTACGTTCTAGAAAAATAATTGTATTTCGTATATTTTTGTATGTGTATTACTTTCAATAAATTCTTTAAAATAACCTTCAATAAAATCACTTAAAGGTACAATAGACTTTAAGTATTATTTTTCTTTATTTCTTATATTATTTGAAGAAGAAATTCTTCAAAGCAGTGCTATGTGCCATAATTTCAATAAATATTTACAAATTTGAATTTGTCGAAATTAAAAAAAAAATAAAGCAATTTAGATCTTTTTAAATTTAAATGCTCCATGCGTTCCAATTTTCAAAGAACTTTCTGCATTTTTTTCATTTTATTTCTACTTAAAATGACATTTAAAAATTTGTAAATCTATTTTTATCCTTTCACAAAATGCATTTAATGGGATAGTGTACTTAAAATATATATATATTACACATATGTAGTTAATATACAGTTATACTAAAGACAGACAGTTCTACTAAAAAAAATAAATGAACTGGCACGAAACTAAATTTTTATTAAAAATTCATATATTAATAAGCTTTTTTATTAATTTGAGGACATTATTAAACCACAATTCCTAAACAGATTCATATATTTGCTGTAGTATGTATCACGATTTTCCCTTAGATTTATTGAGAATTTCGAACAAAAATTAAAACACATGAAGCATTTTAAAGAAGTATAAACTGCTAAATCTTTATTTGAGGAAAACGCATTGGAAAAGCATTATGATTTGTTATTTTTTTAATTTCTTCAAGTTTTATCACAAAAACTAAAATTTGTATTTTTGGTTGATTTTTCCTCATTTCGAAGTAAAAACATTTCAAATAAAATTTAATGAAGTAAAAACATCTATTATAATAAAATCTGATTGTCTGCTTGCATGTAACAAATATTCCTTCTAAATTATGGAATGAACCTCCAAAAATCCTCTCGACCAATGGAACTGCCCGTATTTCGTCATTCTTTCACAAAATTATTCTACTGTAATTTCACCAAGAGCAGCTAACTTTAAAATGAAATTTTCGTAAATTCCAGTTTATTTTCATTGTGCGCTTGATTTTTTGCTTAGAATAAGAAATTTAACAAAATTAATATAAATATTTTCTAAATGAAAAAGTAAATTATATTTAATTTTTCTCTAAAATTCAAAACATCTCTTGCTATGTAAATGCAACAAATTCGGTTGCTCCGCTAGCTAGTTTTATTAATAATAAATGAAATTATGCCAAAAAAGCATTATGTTTTGAAACAAATATGTATACTTTGAATGAATCAAAAATAGAAAAATACAATTAATCTGACCATCTGCCACTTTCATTGCTAATTAATTAATTAATACAACATTTTTATTTAATAGAATTGGTTAACAAATGTGTTAAATATTTAATTATCGATACGAATACGATAATATTACAAAATAATAGAATATTAAACGAAAAATTAAAAAAATCATTTAAGTCGATATTTCTGTTAAATACCTGAAATCTAGTAATAGAAATAGAATATGTAGCATTATCCTTCAACAACAAATTTGTGATATTTTCATAAAATTAACAATGATTTAAGAAAAACATTTCTAATTTTAACATTTTAAAAACAATTTGCATCGATTAAATAAGTACTTAATTCAGTATTTTTTTATTTCACTTAACATTTTGTAAAATGCTAAAGGTAAATTTAATCTACAATAAAAATAATAACTGAAGTAGTAATATTTTATTCATTGTATTTCATTAAAAATTTATTAACATAAAAGAATTTGCATTACCCTTAATTCTAATAAGCATGGTAAACCATTATAAATCTTTCGAATATTAACAAATATGATATGAATAACGGATAACAGAAAAAATACATTTGCAAAAGTGAAAGATCTAAAAGAATAAATATTTTTTTGATTCAAATGAAAATTTAGGAAAGTATAGGAAACATCATTTGACAAATCAAAAGTCTTTCAAAGCTGTTCCATTTTTAAAAATAGTAAATCAAAAATTAGTATAATACTGTTTGTTTCAAATATATTAGTATATTAAAAGACAATTTCATTTGTTACATACATAAATCATTTTGATGCAACTCCTTTTCAATTTTTATATTTTTAAATAAAAATAATGCAAAATTTTATACTTACCAAAAATCTCCTTACGACAAGAATAATAACAGTTTACTGGTTCTTTTTTTTTCTTGACAATATACTATTTGAGGTACTAAGAATGTAACAGACTCTTATCTAAGCCATAAAATAAAAACGTATGTAGATATACCCATTCAAATTTTTACTTTGGTGATTTGTCATATATTTCCTATAAGTTAATTTATAAAAATATCTGTAAATGTTCAAACAATACTCAAACATTTCAGCCGATAGTTCATTACACCCAAATCATTTAAATTGTAGGCAATCGGGTTTGCACAAGGTTCACCCAGTTCCAAATTCTGAGTTATATTATTTCGGAATATTAATCTTCTCCTCATTTTTTACATAATCTCTGCTATTAAATATAAGTCGAAAATTACTAATTGAAAATTGTATGGTACATAAATGTAGGAAGTCCTGTGCAATTTTTTTTTTTACCTCTGGTCATAATGATATTTTGAATCTATGTTATTTTAAAAATAATATATTATGGATGTCTGTGGTCACCACATTCTCATTCAACATTTATTAGAAAATTCCCATTGCCAGTTTTTTCAATTTATTTCCATTTTAACACGTTTGCTAGTAGCGTCACATACATATGTGACGCTAGTAGCAAACATAGTTTCCCATATATGAGGGGGTTAGAATGACAGAGGAGTAAGTCAATATTTAGTAATTTGAGAAATGAAGAGTTTTGTGAAACTTGTCGCATTATCATTTCATTTAGTGGACCAACTTGTTTGCCCTCTAGCTACACCCTAAGTGAACTATGACTTATTTGACTGACGCACTGAACAGATATTAATAAACGTTCAGTGAAAATATGGTTATCAAGATTTTTCAAATTTTTGACTTACTCCACTGTCATTCTAAACCCCTCATATATGTGACACTCGATTCTTCTATCTGAGTCCTCAGTCACAACAATGTGACATCTACTTAATAATATATACTGGCGCCAAATCATGTCAAAGAAAGATTTGTTGAGTTATAAAACAATTTAACTGATCTGAAGATAAGTTATATTTTGTTAGTTTTAGAACTGGATTTCACTTGGTCAGTTTGGGAGAACTGATCTGTCGAAGAGGTATTTAACAAAATTAAATGCGTTCGTGGTAGTAAAAAGATTTACGTTTCCTACGTAGCGTTCCACGTGTCTTTCACCTGTTGTGAATAAATCCCACAAAAGTGAATGATAATCTTGGTTCTTAAGAACTATAAAAGATCTAACTTTGGAAGACTATTTACATTTACGCGGTTTAATTAAACAAGAAAATTTATTTAATAAAATGCAACTATTTCTATTTGGTACTTATTTGATATTTATTAAGTAAACTTTCCGTTTCAAAACATATCAATTTGATAGACCAAAGAAGGAATATAAAATAATTACGACACTAAAGGAAGATAAATACAAAGTCGTGGTAGAAAATAATTTTTCAGGAATTCTCTTAAGCCTTAAGCCTTAACCTTTTAAAAGATATATACGGAGGAGAATTTATTTCATTAGTAAAAGATAATGCTTAGCAAATTGTTAATATGCCAAAACATAAGAAAATTACAGAATGATAAAGGAACTAAATATAAACAAAATGAATCAATAGACAAGTTTAAAGCAAGATTAATTTTCAAAAATCTGGAAATTTTTTTGAAGAATTTTTTTTTCACCTAAAGCCAGAATAAGTTCCATAAGATCTTAACTCTCAGCTTATCAATTAGATTTTATTATGGAATATGCAAATAGATATTTAACTCAATAACTATAATTGATGTTACCTGAAGATTTTGGAAAATAAATCTAATGTCGGCAAAGTTTGTTTATTGAAAAATGTTCTATAAGAATTTAAACACCCAGGCCGCAAAGATTTAAAAAAATAGATGAAAAGTTAAAATTACTGCAGTTTAAATCACTAAATGCTGCTAAATGTATTTATTTTCAAAAATATCCAATTAAACCTGTTATCATTGTTTACATGGATGATCTCTCAATTCTTACTATGTGTAAACAAGATAATGAATACACTAGAGATGAAGTAGCAAAATCATTTAAAATGAAAGATTTCGTACTCTTACATTATTGTTTGAACACAGAAATTACGCAAAACAGGCGTAGTATTATGATTACTCAAAATGAGTATATTAAAGATATTCTGAGCAAATTTAACGCGTAATGTTCAAAATCACTATTACAATACGACATTTCGATAACACTATGAAACTTACTAAAAATGCGTGTTCCAAACCTGAAGAAAAAAAATCTGAAATGAATAATATCCTCTATCGGCAACAAATAGATTTTTCTTATTTCGCAACTATACCTGACATAACTCATCCTATGAATTTTCTGAGTCAGATGAACAATGAACCAAGATCATTGAAAAGATGCAAAATTAGAGTTCTAAGGTAATTTAATGTGTCCCAGTTCAGGTGCTGATCTTTAAACGCAATAAGACGTCCTTAGTTACATTTATTGATGCCGATTGGGTTTCAGATGTAAATGTCATAAAGTCGTACACCGGTTCACAAATATTCCGGTGGTGCTATATCTTGGAAATGGAGAAAGTAGCGAATTATTACTTTATGCACAACTGACGCAGAATATATGGCTATCAGAGGCTGATAAAGTAACTCCGGATCTTAGACGGTTCTTAAATGAACATTTTCCTGGAACAGTGACTTTGCACATATTGTGTGACAACCAGTCTCCGAAAAATTTAGTACAGAATCAAGTTTACCGTTCAAGCACAAATCATTCTGATATTCTTCATCATTTTGTATGAGTAACATAAGATAGTGGTGAAACATATGTTACTTAGAGAGAGAGAATATACCAGCAGACATTTTAACTTTAAAGCTCTAAATTCTTATCAACATAAGAAATGTTGTGAATTGACAGGTCTAAGAGTTTAAAAATATTTAGTATTATTTCTTATAATTTTTTTATATACTTTTAAATTATGAATTTGTGTTTGTAATTTTATATTAATATCATTTCTTTGTATTTTGCTTAATAGGAGAATGATGTTTTGTTAAGATAATGCACGGTGCGAGGAAAAATTGGTGAAAAAGCAACGTTCATTTTTTTCTTTTTTCACACATTGTGTGTATGAATATAGTGACGTCACTAGTAGACTAGTCTGTGAGCGAAATTATTCTATTGAGTGTGAAACATGTCAGCTCTAAGTCGCATTGCCGCTTTGTAAATATTTTTCTTCGTATTATTAAAATATGTCGTATATGCTACTCTGTATGTTTCTGTATGTTTCTGCATGTTATAGCTGCATAAGAAGAGGCATTATGATAAATATTTCCCTTCTTTAAAAAAAAAACACCAATTCACCTACTTTTAATAAACTAATTTAGCTTCAATGCTGAAATATAGTGATAACAGAAACTGAAGAATATTATGAAACAAGCTCATTTCTTAAAACTTACTTATAAACTTCCTTTTTTTGAGCTCTTGATATGGAATAATGTCTGTGTATCAAAAGATTAACATACAAGATGTGACCAACAAATAAGTTGACGGATCACAGAAATGTTACAGTATTATATATTTGCTAAAAAGAACCTCATTGTCTTTCGAAGTATCCCCCACCAGATGTAATGCATTTCTGAGAACGTTCATACAAATGTTGGAAACTTCTGAGAAAATAGTCCTCATTCACTACTGCTTTAATTTTCCTGGTAACAGCAGCTTGGATATCTGAAATGTTTACAAATCTGTGTCTTTTCAATACCGTTTCAGCGCAAACATATGGTAATACCGATGAAATCGCCACACGACTGTTTTCGATGTTGTTTTTGTTCATCGCTTACATGATGAAGGACAAACGTTGCACAATATTTGCGTTTACATAAATACTTGGTCGCAAAAGTTCGAACGATTTCACGATTACGATTCAATTCATCCGCCATATTTGGAAAGACAAACGGCGATCTCGTTAACAATAACTTCTGAACTCTGTCAATATTTGTTATTTTTCTACTCTTCAACTGATTGCCTCAATGATGTTCATCCTCCACGCTTTTACAACCTTCACGAAAGCGTTTGAACCACTGAAATACTGCCTTGCAAGAAACAGCTTCACCTCCCTCTATATTTCGCAGTATTTCGTGGGTTTCTTCACTTTTACCCAATTTTAAACAGCCTTTCATATTAACTCTCCGCTTCATGACGCAATTCAGTAACAGATGATACGTTGCAGCTGCCTTTCATGAACAAACCCCCTACCGAGAAATTTTTAAAACGAAGTGCAAAGAGGGGGAAGAACGTAATGCTGATCTACCAGCGTGTCGGGCTGTTCACATTTTTGAAAGGAGGGAGGATTCATATGATATTTATCGGTATCACCTTCTGTTAATTTCTGTGAAAAAGTGGATTTATTTAATCTTAGTTCATTTTTTTCTGCCATCAAGTTTAATTACAATTTCTGAATAGTAGCTGTTTCAATGATGTTTCACGAAGAGGCTAAAAAAAATATTGAAAACAAACGCTTTTACAGCAATATCTTGAAATGTTACAGGAAGAGCGCTGCAAGTAATACCCCGGAACTAAGCACCAAGTCTATTGTTTTTGATGCATAGGCTATCGAAAGTAAAACAAATGCAATCTTTTCCACACAGATGCAAATAAAGTTGCTGAGGCACTGTTGACTAAAATATTTAATTTTTTTCTTCATTGAAATACTGTTGTTTGAAGAAAGCTTTGGATGTTCGAGAATTTTCATAGTTTCTACGCAAATAATAAATGCAATAACTACAACCATGGGTCCAATCTTAAATTATTTGCTTTAACGTATCAAGCAAAATAATTAAAATGTGAAGTAGAGTTGCTTCGGTGCTGTTGACTATAACAATTTTCATTTTCTTTCCTGATTTTTTTTTAAAGAACCGTTCTGGATATTCAAGAATTTTCAAAGTGACTACCTAAATAATTAATGTAAAATCTATAAAATTCTATTTAATTTAAAATGTGCTATGTAACGTATCAAGCGAAACTAAGTACCAAATCGATTTGTTGTGGAGCTGATGACCAGAATAGTTTCGTTTGTTTATTGAAATATTGTTGTTTATAAAGAATCGTTCTTGATTTTCTGTATTTTCATAGTTGCTACGTAAATAGTTAAACATAGAATTGTATCGAATTTTAAATGCATTACTGCAACATATCAAGCAAATCTAAGTAAGTGATAATGTAGATATAAAAATTGCTTAATGTATATTTTTCTGCTATAAAAATAGCTCCAAAAAAGTATCCTTAGTAACGCAAATATCACGCAATTACGATTCACTTTGAATCTAACAAGGACATAAAGTTCCGATTTCGAACATTTTTATCTCTACTCTTTTTTCGTTATGTGCAATAAATATCACCGATAGTAAAATCACGCAATTTTCGCATTAGGGAATACCATCAAAGTAGATGTATACCTTTCACAATCAAACATATCCTATCTATAATGTCAAAATACACAACTATGTAAACATTTTTCATAATTCGCATAAAAAGTGCGAAATAAATATTTTCTAGACGTTAATAAACTTTTTTTTGTTATTATTATTCAACAATATTTTCGTTACAATAAAGAAAATATTATCGTTGAAGAAGAAAATGTATTCAAGTATTAAAACTTTTACAGAAAAAAAACTACATTTTTTAAAGGATTGATAAAATGATATGAAATAACATCGCACAACTTGACATATTTAGATCGATATTATTAACAAGTAAAATATTTTAAATTGACACAATACATTTTTAACCCGTGTTTGCATGATTCAGTAACATAATAATGTTTTTATCTATTTGATAGTATCTGAGTGATGGAAAAATGGGAATTTTTTAAAAAATAAATATTACTTTACATTTAAAGTAAAAAGATCAATAATTGTCGTTCTTGATAGATGACGGACGAAGCACAGTTTACCTGTCTCCAGTAGCGTAAAAGGCTACAGGGTAAGACAATACAGAGTCCACTCTAATGAATAAAAGTCCATATATTTAACTGATAATACTTTAATTAGTATTTAAGAATATGTATTAATAAAACTATAACAAAAAATCACATTTACTCTTGCTTCACATATTTATGCTTTTTTTTTTTGTAAAATAAAAGGAATACGAATATTTTATCTTAATATCTTAATATTTAGCATAATGGTACCTTCAAGTAGACTATATTGATGTCATTTAATAAATCTGACTGTTGCAGATGTGGAACAAAACTATGTGCATGGCGAATAGTGACTATGACATGGTGCAGTCACCGCCCCCTGAATAATAGGCCTGCGCGCTGAAAAAAATGGCGGCGGCCGCAGGCGGAATCGTTTGTACAGTCCCTCGAACTTCAACACCAATAATATCTAAAAGTTATCTTTGACTTATTTGATCTCCAAAAAACAAGGCGAAGAAAACTTTTAGAAATTATTGGTGTGGAATTTCGAGGGACCGTTCAAACGCTGAAGGAAAAAATCGGCCTGCGACAGCCGCCATTGTTGTCAGCGCTCAGGCCTAGTATTCAGGGGGCGGTGGTGCAGTATTCATTGACGTGTTTTATAAAATTCTAGCTGACGTACCAACCGTATGTGTTGCATTTGCATTTCGTAAGATCTTTAGAGTTTCGGGTAAAGAAAGAAATCTAATTTAATTCTACATTTGGAAAATATTTTTAATATTATTTTTATTAATGCAAGGATGAAATCATATTTGCAATGTAAACTAACTGAAAATTACGAAAATTACGTGATTTTTATGCAATTATAGTAGAATGCCTTTATAAGAGGTTGGTACCATACGGACAATAAACTATGTTTAGTTGAAAGTAATTTGAAAAATAAAAATACAGCAACCATACCATTATCACCATACCAATATTTAAATAATTGTGAAATTCTTCGAAGCAATTTCGTCCAGATGATTATCGTCATTGTCCTGTAGTATAGGTTGTCTTGATTTGGATAAAAATACCCAATGTGAGCATACATACGCCCATGTGCATATCTGTAGACTCCATGCTCCGAACTCAATGTTCTCTTTCAGAGTCCATTCATCTATTTTTCAATCAGTTTCGGAAATTCGTATTTCATGTGGATCAATAATATTGAAATCTTTCAGATTTTTGGTAAAAATAATGGTAAATGTGGAAGTAAATCTCATGACTATTCTTTACATTTTAAGTGTTTTTAAAGAGACTATAAACTAAACTAAAAATAACCAAATTAATTTATACAAACAAAACAAAACCAAAGTTGTTTGTTCACCAGTTAAGGTAGCAGACGATATCCTATTACTCTTTTTTTTTTTTTTTTTTACAGAAGCTAAGCATTGTTGAACGTTAATTACAAAATTAATATCGCAGAAAGTAATTAAAATTAAAAAAAATATGAGATTTTATACAACATTCTCGTATTCATGCAAATAACTGGTGTTAATTTCACCGGAAATTTTGCAGAATGCTAGAAGGAGTAGTTGTGAACTACAAACAGATAGTCAGATTTTAATATAATAAATACAAAATATAATGAAGAATTAAATCTATTCGCTATGAAATTAGTTATTTAGGACATTGCGTACCGGAAGATTTTTAATGTTTATTCCGATCATTAATGTTTTTTCTTAAAAGTAAATAAGTAAAGAATCAGTAAACAAATAAATCTCTAGAAACCAGAGACATACATAATTGATAACCGAGCGTAATCGGTTGAATGTTATACAATTTAATTGCTGCTGTCGTTCATTTATCGTTTGATTCTGCGAGCTTGTGTATAATATAACAACAAATATGTTACAACAAATATGTTAAAATACAACTCTTATTTTATTATTAGAATCACGTGAATTTAATAATTGGTCGGATTCTTATCATCGTTGACAATATATGTAGGTGATAATTTATATTTTTCGATTCTTCTACGATACACCAATCTACAATCTACTATATATATTAATCCTCTTTCAATTCATAATCAACAGTTTAATCACAATTAAATTATATCCTACCCAGTCAATTAAGTTTGGTAACCAAAACACACCATACGGCGACCATGGTCAACAAGATATTTTAATTAAATGACATCACGTGATTTGTACAGCCAATACTCTGTTTACTACATTTCTCAGAAACAGGAAACTGCATATAAACCCCTATCTGCTTAAATACGCCTTCCAAATGAAAACGAAAGGATACAGAAGCAATAACTTGCTTCTTCTCTCGCCGAACACACGTGATTTTTTTTCCTGACAGAAAAAGATTTATTATTTCGAAACGCATTAACTTCTTTTGTTTTCATGGTATTTCTTAATATTACCGTGACCCAAATGTATCCAACATGTGAAATCATTGTGACACAAATTCAAATTTCAGTATTTGCACTGTTGTCACTTGACGGAAAAAATTAGTCGTATGCATGTCATTCTGAAGTCAATATGTCCCATTTCGTGACGAGTTACAAATGACTATGACGAGTTTCTAATGAAGCTCTCAGCGCAATCACGAAGTAAAGATCACGTGAGAGTCTCAAAATCACGAAAGAAAGCAGCCACCTTGCGTTTACCCTTTTCTACGATTGTGAAATCACCGTGACGTCACATAGATTGGGTGTGCTATTAGCGTATTTAAGAAGTTACGCGTTTTTCTCTGTATTCTGATCTACACAAATATTTCATCTATATAAATGTTTTAGGTTCCAATCACTTTTTGCTAGCTAAAAGTTACAAATCTTAATTATTAAATATTCTAGTAGCTAACGTTTGTAGTTTGATCAAAGTGGGAATGTTCCGCGACCAAAATACAACTCTTATTTTATTATTGGAATCACGTGAATTTAATAATTGGTCGGATTCTTATCATTGTTGACAATATATCTCATTTTGTGCAATTTGGAAATGACTACAAATAGGTCATTGTGACTTCACAGTGGAGTCATGAAATGATAGTCACACATGAGCCATTATGTGACAAATTAAAGAAGCCCCTTTTGGTTACTGTTGCAGCTGTGATACTTGTGACACCTCATCGATTAGCTGTACTACTAGTGAAGAAAATCAATGATTTCCTTTACTCATGTACATAGTGTCACTCAAGATCGTATAAGCTATGAACATCAATAATTATTTCTCCATATGCATAAAAAATGACTAAAAATTATGCCTCTACGAACCATAGTTATCGAGAAAATTCAAAATAAATATATTTTGCCATATCCTGTTTACAGAAAGCTCTGTTTTAAACACTCGAATCTGCATAAGGGATGAAAACAAAATAATAGTGCATACAGATATTTAGCAGTTTAATAATATTTATGTTAATATTTGCCAAGTAGGAACCACAATATAAAGAGGTCTATTAGGAATTAGGATTAAAGACCGTGCTTATCTATTTGTTTCCGAGTAATCTCAAAAACATTTTACATCCTGCCAAAAGTGAGTATTAGTTCTCTTCTTCTATGATAGAAGAAAATAATTTTTATTTTCCAGTCTTAATGATGTATAATCAGAACAAATTGTGACATATAGAAAAAAACGAACGCAAGTTTTAGAGGTCACAAAATATAGCTATTTGCACCAAAATTCTTTAATTATGATTTTTTTTTGTATTGACTTTATAATTTAATTTTCTTCAGTGTTGGTCTACATATCGCTCATTAAATACAATAACGTCATAATTAAAAATCTATTAGTTTTGAGCTATTTACTTAGTTAAAACTTACTTTTTAACCCCTGGAAGGGCGGTTTGATATAATGTATCTCACTTAATTTTTAATCCAAAATGCCTCTTGGACACAAAGTTTGCTTTTGTAATATACGTGAAGAAAATATTTTACTTATTTTTATTTATATCTAGTGTCAACCAGTCATTTCAATGTTTTAGAAACTCAAGTACTTTGTCCCTGAAAGGCTTAAGTACCTTAAACTGTATAAACTACATATTGGTAAGTTAAAAACGCGCCAACAACGTAGGACACTTTCAAAAGTACTTCAACATTGAGTTTCAATTCATTTTGAACATTTCAGTTACATTTTATACGAAACAACGTTTTTCAGTTATGATGTATTTAATGAAAGTTATTTATTTTAGTATAAAAACTGAAAATTTCAATACGAATTTTTCCCCTTACATTCAATTTGTCATGCTACATTTATTGTAAATATAAACTTTCATTGTTGAAACGTGAAAAGCACGTTACATATCAGCTGTGTTCGGGGACAGTATCCAATATCACAAGAAACACATTTTAAAGATTAAAACTCTTTCCGGCACCGTGGTCCCACTCCGGTCACACCTAATTTTAATTCCAAACTTGTATACGGCACCAAGAATATTTTAATAAAATTTTGTTTTTGCAATGAAAGCTTAAAATAAGGAGTTCTTATTTTCTAAAAAAGTCGTTTGTAAATTCCGGTGTCAGTCAGTAATTTCTCATTTTACGAACAGAATTTGTTTGTTCCAGAAAGGGTTAAATGATTTATAGCCAAACATTATTAACATAATGATATAACAATTATTTATAAATGAGAGTAATGACACTGCTCTGGAAATGTGTCCATAAGGATATTGTTGGCTTGCTAGCATTTAGCATACTTGAAGCTTCAGGAATGATTTTCAACTTTAATTTAAAGTAAGTAAAATCTTAATCTCACAATCAATTTCAGGTAAGTTGTCGGTTGTATGTATTTGGTTGTGTAACTTCACAACCAATGGCCAAAATTGAACAGAAATTTATAATTGTGGAACTTTCGACCATGTGTATTCTAATGGTGACCAAAACACTACTTGTTTTTATAAATTTCGAATAATAGTATAATTTATTTATAATTAATGTTTGAAAAACAGTTTAATCCAAAGTATGCATGTAGATTATAAGTACATGAATTATTGTTCAAGTTGTGTTTAAATAATCAATGTTAATCTCGAATGCTGATTGGTTCGTTTTTCAGTAATTTATATCTCTATATCTAATCATTCAAATTGCTTCCTTGCTTTGTTGGAATGTTAAAGATAAATATGATGATTAACAAATTACGATTTACGATAAACATTTTCTGAAATAGTTTAAACGTGTTTATAATTTCGATTTGTCTATCCCCCGTCTGTTTATTGTCCTTTCTCCAACTCACGTAAATATACTCGGATTGCCATGTAAGTGATATATGTTATTGAGGTTTACTATGACATGTCAACTTTCGAAAATAGAGTGTGTAGCATTTACAGTTCGTTTACAGGGACACTCAAAATTTACGTTACAATATGGTCTATAAGGAAAAATCGTCTGTGGTGTATTTTAATAATGTTACATTATTTTAAATATAATGAAATTGATATACATAACTGAGTTGCACTACAAGATGCTTACTGTAGAATATGGTGAGCGTGGCATTTATCGTACATTTTGAAGGACACACAAAATAATTCTGTTAACAATACTGTCTATGAGCGATAATGGCTGGAAATGCGTTTTCAAACGCGGTATACGTTTTAACATTTTACTAATGTTTTGCATAATTCCTGGTATGCATGAATTCTGTAGATCATATACAGGAGTGCACAAAAAAATTCAAGTACATTTTCTTTTATTCACGGAAATGGCTGAAGGGGAAATATCAACTGTATTATGCGTATCTTAAATGAATTTAATTTTTGCACACTACGTATTATATATACAAATATATAGATCATATACAGGGCTGTATAACAGAATTCCGGTACTTTTCTTACTACAGATGGTAATCGGTGAAATTGGATTTTCAAATGTGTTATGCGTTTTACAAATTGTTCAAATTGTTTATTTAGACTGGGTGGGGCTACTTGAGCTTAAGCCGAAAGGTAGGCTTGTGTTACGGTTGGTTTCAACAATTTTTTTTTTAATCTACATTAATTATTTAAATCACTTTCTCAACATTTATTTAAAAGCACTCTTTTTTTCTGTTTCTAATAAAAATTTAAATAAATAAAAGTAATTGTAATAATTATAATAAAATCAGTTTTTATTTTTTCTTCTTTCTTTTTCTTTTTGCAAAGTAATTTCAACGTTTATAGTCTAACGTAGCTTCCTGTTTTTCAAATACGAAAAGCAGACAGCAAGGGAGGGATGTTTTGTCAGTAGACTGCACAGGTGGAAAATTTGGAGTCATCTAGTCTGACTTTGATATAAGAATGACCGACCGCCCTGTATAAAAATTACGTTATCTTATGAGTGTACTATACACGCAATTAGGCTTTGTAAGTTTACGTCAGGCTTCAATTGGCTCTGCTATCAGGCGGATAGCTGGCGCCCATGTAAACAGAGGCTAACAGGACCCCCCTTCAGCACACGCCATGGGGGTGATGCATGGTTTCCTTCCTCCATGAAGCGGCCGGCAGAGTGGAGCGGCAAGCTGTAGTCTTCACGATGAGTCCATTTTTCCTTTTGTTTCCATTCCCGTACCCCTGGCAGAGTGGATCGGTCCCGTTTTTCAAGCAGCGCGGGAGAATGAATGTTTACGACACTTGTTGCTTGGCCAAGAGACCTGTCGTTTGACTCGTAAAAAAAATTCGACTTATTACGGGGCTCGAAGATTGGCCTGTGGGCTGGATCGCGAAGTTGTTGAAGGCGGACAGGTTTCTGGAAGATTTTTTTTTTTTGAGAGTGGGGCATTGATGGCCCTACATTAACCATCCTAAATCATGATGTTATGATGAAAAGAGGCTATAAGGGCATTTTCGAATTGCGGATCTATAACTGTTAACGAGAAATTAAGAAGAAGATATGTGTAGCCTATTTTTTTTTTTTGGCGTAGTGTCGCTCCAAGATTATGACTTCTTAACCATCAGAAGTGATCATAGATATTGAACTAAACCGGTCGTTAGAAGTCGTAGTGTTCTGAGTTACGGTGATGGCTATCTTCGAATAAAACACATGCTTCAGGAAGGTGAAATTACTGACTCCGACGGTGAAGTTCTGGACCGTAGAACGATTTTCCCCTTCGGACTAGATGATGGACCTAGTAGTTGATGGCAAGTGATGCAGTGAGATGAGAGGATTGATGAATGTTAGCTTGAAACCACGTCTGAATTTTTCCCCAGCCTGAATACTCCAGCTTAAGTGCTTCATCAGATTTTGAAAAAGGAGGAAATGCTCCTAAGTGCCCATTGACTAAAATTGTAGAACTCTCTACCTGTTGTAAGTACTATTTGCATAGTTTTTCTTTTTATTTATTTGTACCTCTTTAAAAAAAAAAAAAAAAAAAAAAATATGTTTGCTATACCAGAGTTTAAAAGTGAAATGAATATCTTTGGATAATTTCAATAAGAATAAACATTATGAACAGAAATAGTCTGTAGGTTAATATATAATGTTTGTATGTTTGAACGACCATTAAATGGTAATATGATGGTAATTTTAAAAATATGATGTGTAATTTAAAAGTAACCAGTGAGTGGTTTCAACTTAAAAGATCAGCTGTTATATTGTTTTATTAAGATTATTTTTGATAACTTAGTTGCTTCATTATTTTAAATGTTCAAATAAATTGTGTTTTTTTTTTTGTTTATTATCAAAGTTGGTATGTTTTTCTTTGTATAAATCTCTAAATAATTAATTTTTTATATTCACAGTAGACCTATAAGAATGGCCTAACCTTTCTGTGATTAATAAAAAAAAAAAAAAAAAAAAAAGGGAGAGAAAATTCAACTTTATTAAGTTAGGACTTTAAAATTTCTTAAGTTTAAATTCATAACTGACTGTTTTAATGAACATAAATTGAAGTTCACTCAATGTTATACAATCGTATTTTTGATCTTGATTTAAGGATGGATAGATTAATAAGTGAAACAGTAATATTAAATTTAATTTCATAAAATGTTAAATTAAGCTTTAACTCTCCTCTTTCAGAAACATTGTTTTTCTAAAATATACACCAAAATTGTTTTATTTTAAAAAGTAAAAAAAAAAAAAAAAAAAAAAAAAAAAATATCCAGTCATTATACACCACTATACGATTCTTGGTTAACCGATCGGATCTTGTTCAGAATCTCTATGGTTGTTCTAAAATTTTAGTACATCATCATATCCCTATTCTATTAACGGATTTAACTCTTTCCCCTTTTGGTCCTCATATTGGAGGAATTTCAGGTTGTCTGCATTTTTCCAAATTATATGATGATTACACTTTTGTTAATTTAATGTGTATGGAGATTTGAGCTTGATCGGCTTGGAGTGGAGTTGGGTGTTCTTTATGCAATCCAGTATGCTACTTGATTTAGAAATCTGTTGCCCCTTACTACATTTAATATTGTCTTAAAATGATGAGTTCAAAATTATCATTGTTGTATTAACCTATTCGGATTCTTAAGTTTTGATATTTTGATTAGTTTAATATAATTTGCTACCTTTTCCATGGCAACAGATTTCAGTGGAGCTAATCAGGGTATACTTATTTTTTTCTAGATATTTAATTGTCAAGTGAAGATTGAGTAATAAATGAGCTTTTTAAGTTTAAGTAAGTTGTTTTTTAGAAAGAACCCCAAAACACCACAACAAATGGAGCCGTAACAATTCGGTCTCTGGGTTATTGATTTTTTTTTACTTGTATGTATTTATGTATCAAAGAGCAACTGGGTGTTTTTGCAATTAAAATTTTATTTATATGTTCAAGTGTAAAAAGAGGTCTAGGCTCTCTCTCTGTGCTAGTAAGCTACAATTCCCAGTCAAAATTATGCCTTGTGAGCATAACCTTTTCTTATTTACAAAAAGCATAGTCCTGTACTTAAGTTTTATGTATTTATAAGGTTTTCCTTTCCCCTCTCTTTTTCTCATTTTTAAGTTGTCCCCCCCTCCCCCTTTTTTCATTTTCTTTTTGGTTTGTTTGTCATTTTCTAACTCTAACTATGGCTGATAAGCACTCGGAAGCAATTGCCACTATTCAGCGAAAAAATGCTTTAGTGGATAATTTGTCAAACATTCCCCCATTCAATGGAGAGGCCAGCTCAGTCTGCTTCTCAGATTTTTCTGAGAAATTTGAGAGTTTTGCCAAATTATTCGACTGGAATGAGGAGGAGAAAAAATTCGTTTTGTTAGCTAGATTATCAGGAGCTGCTTCTAGGCGAATAAAAATTCACAAAGCAAAAACATCTGATGAGCTATTAAAAATCTTAAAAGAGAGTTATACTTCACAGGCCACACCAGATGTTGCCCTCAGTCATTTTTTAAATTTTAAACAGCCACCCAATATGAGTGTTCAGGAGTTTTATGACAAGGCATATGATATGTCATTAAGAGCCCTTGTAATTGAAGGTATCCAGGGTGAAGTAGTCGATAAAAGCCGAACGGCTCTACTACACTCCATGCTGTTGAGCAATCTTACACCAGAAGTGCGAAAGGGGGTAATTGCGAGAAATCCACAATCCCCAGAAGAGGTCCTCAAAATTGCGCTTCTTGAGGAAAAGGCTTATAGGAGCATTAACCCTTTCTACAACCACCGCGAGGAAATTCTCAACCCTAATTTGACCCAAAACCTACCCTGTGCTGCAGTTTTTCAGCAAGATAGCTCACAAAAGAAGGAGATAGACCAACTAAAATCTCAAATTGATGTTTTAGCAGCTAAGATAGACAGTTTAGTTGATCTTAGGGCTAGGGATGTACAGGAGAAAAACCAAGAGGTAAGACCCGTAACCTGCTATAGGTGCTCCGTACAAGGACACTATGCCAGAGATTGTCCACTAAATTTTGTCGACTATAATTTTAGAAGGGGAGGTGGTCAAAATTTCAGGAGCCGTGGGCAAAATTATAGAAACAGAGGTGAAAATCCTAGAGGGAACCACAATCAGCGAGGCGGATATAGGGGAAGAAGAGGTGGTTATTACCAAAACAATAGGAGCACAGCTGCGAACAGAAATGAAGAGCAGGCGGTAAATAACACCCCAGTAGCTAACAATGAAAGTGAGGCTTTAAACTATTAGTGGCCGGATCAGATGTGGTCAAGTCGATCCCCAACAGGCCCCTGGACCCCCCAACTGTGTATAGTATGTTTCAGCCCCAATCATATACATTACCAACTGCAAGAATTTACATAAATAAAGTTTGCCTAAATGCATTATGTGACACGGGTTCTGCAATTAATCTCCTGAGTGGTACTGATTGTAACTGTTTAGAGAATTTTGAAATGGAGAATTGCAATATCCCCATTATGACTGTCACCGGTGAGAAAGTTCACCTAAATAAGAAAGTATTTTTAAAATTTGTTTTTGATAATGTTCAATGTCAAGCTGAATTCTATGTAGTGGAAGGTAAATTAGCAGAGGAATTTAATATGATTTTGGGAATGCCATTTTTGAAAGAGTACCGGGCAAGTATAAATTGTGATACAAATGCTGTCGCTCTTAAAGTGCCAGTTTCAGGCCAATGTAAACAAAGCGTAGAAACCCCAAGTAATACTTCAGGGTGTAATACTTGTCTTGCTACTAATTCTGTAAATATTTCTAACTCTGTATATAGTGTAAATTCTAATAATAATTGTATAAATAATGATTGTGTTAAAAATAATTCTGTAAATATAAAATGTGTCAACAAAGTAGGGGAGAATTCAAAAAGTAGTAATGCCAATAGCCCTCCTGAAAATTGTGCATGTGAGAAAGTTCATGACTCAGTTAATATTGAAAATGGGAATCATAGTAGTGAAAATATGGTAGTTCAGGACCCGCAGTTGAGTAATATGGGAAAAGATGTTGAGATAGTCATTCAAACTGAGTCAGATAAGGAAGTTGAAAGTGTTGCGCAGAACTTTTGCATGCAAACAACATCAGGCGGTAGCTCTGAGGGTAATAACACTGAAAATTTTTCAAGTATTCAAAGTGTCGACAACATTCTTTCAGCAGCGAGTCAGGTAACTCAGGGTAATTTAGCTGAAGAGACTACTGAAATTTGTAATATTGATGAAAGTGAAGATTGGGTAAGTATAGAGGATAAGGTACCTGAAGTCGAGGAGGAGAGCAATGAAGATAGCAGTAGTGATAAAACCAATAAAAATAAAAATATAAGTTTCGCTGTGTTATGTAGCAAAATTTCAATTCCCCCGCAGTCAAAAATGTTAGCCCAGGTTAAAAGTTATAAGGAAAATTTTATTAAGGAAAATGATATTGTTATGTTAGAACCTTTGGCGAAAAATTTAAATCAAGGTCTCCTTACCTCCAGAGCCATTTGCACTAAAGAACATGGCCTATATATCTCATTTGCAAATTTTTCAGACAATAGTATTCATTTAAATAAAGGAACCTTTGTTGCCAAAATTCAAAAATGTGTAGACCAGTCAAATATACCCGTAACTGATAATAAATTAACCTATAATATAAATTTGGCCCCTCCAATTGGTGACTTTGATCACGCTGATCTCACTTGGAGCTCTGAAATTAATTTAGATCATTTAGAACCCCCATTAAAACTTAAAATGCAAAATTTTCTAGACAAAAACAAAGATGTATTTGCAGCATCGGTCTTAGATTTACCCGGCTGTGATACAATCCCGCATGAAATTGACTTAACTTCAAATAAACCAGTTAAAGGCAAAGCTTATAGAGTCCCCTACAAATTACGTCAAGAAATGGAAGACCAACTTAATACTTTGTTACAGGCGGACATAATTTCCCCTTCCATGTCTGAATTTGCTTCTCCGGTTATTCTGGTTCGGAAATCAGACGGTTCCTATCGACTTGCTGTTGACTACAGAAGATTAAATAAAAATCTTGTTAAAGATGCTTACCCAATACCTAACATTACCGACTCTGTTGATGCTTTAAGTGGGGCTAAATTTTTTTCAACGCTAGATTTAACTAGTGGGTTTTTTCAACAGGTTATTCGCCCAGAGGATAGGCATAAAACTGCTATAATCACCCACAAAGGACTTTTTGAGTGGACCCGTAACTGTTTTGGGCTCTCAAATTCAGGTAACAGTTTCCAAAGACTTATGAATGCTATTTTCAGTGATTTAGGCAATCTTGGAATTCTTGTTTATATCGACGACATTGTAATTGCCTCCAGTGATGTTAATTCTCATTTTGAGAAGCTTAGCATGGTCTTTGAAAGGTTAAGACTGCATAAACTTAAACTTAAGCCCAGTAAATGCACTTTCCTTTCGAATAAAATACAATATCTAGGTTTTGAGATTTGTAGTGGCCAAGTATCACCTATCAATAAAAATATTGCCGTAATAGAAAATTTTAAACCTCCAACTACCCGAAAGGCTGTTAGGTCATTTATTGGAACTCTATCTTTCTATAGGAGATTTATACCAGATTTTACTAAGAGAGCTAAAAATCTAATCAACTTAACGAAAGAGACAGGACCCTTACCGCAAACTTTTTCGGGAAATAAGTATATTGTCGCATATATAGATTCATTTACTAAGTGGCCAGAAGCATATGCGGTTAGTTCAACCACTTCAGATGTCATTGCGGACACTTTAGCTGATTTCATATCACGCTACGGTGCGCCCTGTTTTATTACGACGGACAAAGCGAAGAATCTAATTTCAGATGCGATAGAGCACGTATATAAAATGTTTGGTATTAATCATATTAAGACCTCATCTTATCACCCGGCTGGCAACTCGCAAGTGGAGAGACAGAATCGTACTCTTAAAAATGCACTTTGTCACATAGTCAACCAAAATCAATCTGACTGGGACACTAAACTCAAATTTGCACTACTAGCTATGCGTTCAGCTGTCCACTCTTCAACTAAACTTAGCCCAGCTGCAGTTATGTATGGCAGAAATATGAATCTACCATATAATCTCTTTTCTCAACCACCTTCTTTTAATTATAATGATGCACCCTCTTTTTGCGAACTCTTAATCCCAGCTCTTCAAAAAGTATACACTGAAGTACATAGTAATTTAATTAAAGTTTCTGAGCAGCAGGAAAAATACCGTGAAAAGACAGCTGTTGATAAAAATTTTAAAATAGGAGATCTTGTGTGGTTATTTACACCCACAGTCGCCCCTGGTAATACAAAAAAATTAAGCAAGCAAAATAATGGTCCTTTTACTATAATTGAGAAGCTAAATGCGGTTAATTTTAAAATAGCGCTAGTTGCTAATCCCAAAAATTGTCAGGTTGTCCATGTTGACAGGTTGTCTTCTTTCAAAGACAGACTCCCCATCTG
Source organism: Maratus michaelseni (assembly GCA_963931845.1). NCBI lineage: Eukaryota > Metazoa > Arthropoda > Arachnida > Araneae > Salticidae > Maratus > Maratus michaelseni. The sequence continues at coordinate 213,126,899 of OZ007599.1, read as the reverse complement.
GTCCAGTAAACCAAAACAAACAATTGGCCTGGGATCGACTGAAAACGTGACCATCGATTCACCACACCAACCGCGCGATTCTCCTCCTGTACGCAGGTGTAAGCGTAACCGATTCATTCCCTGGGCACCATATGATAGTAACCGCGCACCAGCAGTAGTGAACGTCAACAATAACGAAACTCCGGTAGCGCCGGAAGTGGAGGAAACAGACAGCGACGCGACTGAAATCATAAATCCCTCTCCCCCACCTCCCATTTCTCCGGAGATTGCAGCGGCAGAGAATAACGAGATGTGCGTAAATAAAAATTTAGCAACGGCAGAAGGCAGTGAAATGCGCGTAGGTAAAAATTCAGCCACGGCAGAAAGCAGTTCAACTGCTGAGCACAGCGATTCGCGCAGGTCTCGTTCATCGATTCGTCCAGCTGCTAAATCGAATAGAAGTAGTCGTTCAATATCGATTTCTAGAACCGACTATTCGCTACGGGATAGAAGAGACCGTCCGAGTTATAAATACTAACTACCTTTTTTCGTTATTCAAGCATTTTTATTCAATTTTACCTTGTTTATTTGTATTTATTTATAGTTTAGTTAATGTGTATGTATATTTAATTATTTTTTTTTGACATTTTTAAAACGGAACTTAGTTTTTCTAGCGTATTAAAGGTTTGTTTTGGTTGTGTGTTGATACTCTCATGTAGGCATTTTTAACCCTTTTTATGCCTATACTTAAGGTTTTTGTCTGTTTTATGGTAGATTATGTGGTATATACCCGTCCGCACCCCGTTTTCGTAGATTTTGGGTATATTTTTGCAAAAAAAAAAAAAAAAAAAGAAACGAATGTAATTTTTGTTACTTTAAAATTTTTTTAGGATGTTGTGTTTTGTATGCCCTTTTGCCGAGGTAGATCTGTTTAGTTCAGTTTTTTTTAATGCATCAGTGTTTTGTATATAACTTTTTAAGTATGTGTTTACTTTAATTTCTACATTTTAACTAGATAGATTTATTATTTACTATACAGTTTGTGGTTTTATTTGAGCTTAAACTTTAAGGAGTGTGGGCCCTTTTTCTTTTTCTAGTACATACTGTCTCATGTACATGCCTGTATGTTGTTGTGTGTGGCTAAAAGTGCTAAAATTAACTATTTTCTTATTTCTACTTCCTATTTTTGGTGGAATGTGTGTTTTTCCTTCCTGGTGATATATGTCACCACCCCGGTTTTTTATTTTATTTTGTGGAATGTTTTCCCTGTAGTGCCCAAAAGGCCCGAAACTGCTTTTTGCTATAAGTAGCACAGAGGCAGAGATACTCTTTCCCATGCACATTACTTGTACGTGCATTTGTAAAATCTACATAATATCCCGAATCATTAGACTGTGTTCGAAAACAAACATGTGTTCTCATATAAAATTGTTACATTTGTGTGCGTAATTCTCTAACATGGTCTGTGATACCATAATTTGTGTCTTACAGATGTATATGTATATATTTTTTTTTGTGTGTCACCAGTTGCTCTTGTGTATTTTTGTATAATAGAATTAATATGTGTTTTACAAATTTCATTGACATTTACAGTGTTGTAACTATGATATTACTAGTACTTATTTACATTAATAGATAGTGTTGTAATATACTGTGATGCCAATTATTGAAGTTATGTATATAAGCAGTATAGTGACAATTAATCAGTGGGCACTTCTCTTCTTTTTCGGCTAATTTTTTTTTTTCAAAATTCAATTTATGTATTATTTACAGTTCTGTTGCCAGAAGTCTCAGGAAGGATGCAGTTATGCGTAGGAATGACAGTAGTAGGGAAGTGAGGTTTCACAATCAGGTGGAACATGTGTTCTTTTACAGGTGCAGAAAATATCTTGGTCATTTTAGTGGTAAAATCAGCCTTGTGGTCCCTCCTCTGGTAGTACTCTTTTATGGTCATGTTTCAGGTAATATTTTAGGTAATGGTTTCTACGGATGTGCGAGCTCTGGTTGTATATATCCGGAATATATTGTCAGGGTGGTATTTCAGCGGTGAACTCTCTGGATCCCGTCCCGGATCGATGTATGATCTGTGTTTGTGGGTCAGTTTTTTCAGTGTTGAGGTCCCAGCATGCCATGTGGTACCAAGTTACCTTTCAAAAAAATAATTTGTTTTCTCAAAATTTTTTTTTTTTAATTAGCCGGAGGGAGCAATCTTGTTACGGTTGGTTTCAACAATTTTTTTTTTAATCTACATTAATTATTTAAATCACTTTCTCAACATTTATTTAAAAGCACTCTTTTTTTCTGTTTCTAATAAAAATTTAAATAAATAAAAGTAATTGTAATAATTATAATAAAATCAGTTTTTATTTTTTCTTCTTTCTTTTTCTTTTTGCAAAGTAATTTCAACGTTTATAGTCTAACGTAGCTTCCTGTTTTTCAAATACGAAAAGCAGACAGCAAGGGAGGGATGTTTTGTCAGTAGACTGCACAGGTGGAAAATTTGGAGTCATCTAGTCTGACTTTGATATAAGAATGACCGACCGCCCTGTATAAGAATTACGTTATCTTATGAGTGTACTATACACGCAATTAGGCTTTGTAAGTTTACGTCAGGCTTCAATTGGCTCTGCTATCAGGCGGATAGCTGGCGCCCATGTAAACAGAGGCTAACAGGACCCCCCTTCAGCACACGCCATGGGGGTGATGCATGGTTTCCTTCCCCCATGAAGCGGCCGGCAGAGTGGAGCGGCAAGCTGTAGTCTTCACGATGAGTCCATTTTTCCTTTTGTTTCCATTCCCGTACCCCTGGCAGAGTGGATCGGTCCCGTTTTTCAAGCAGCGCGGGAGAATGAATGTTTACGACACTTGTTGCTTGGCCAAGAGACCTGTCGTTTGACTCGTAAAAAAATTCGACTTATTACGGGGCTCGAAGATTGGCCTGTGGGCTGGATCGCGAAGTTGTTGAAGGCGGACAGGTTTCTGGAAGATTTTTTTTTTGAGAGTGGGGCATTGATGGCCCTACATTAACCATCCTAAATCATGATGTTATGATGAAAAGAGGCTATAAGGGCATTTTCGAATTGCGGATCTATAACTGTTAACGAGAAATTAAGAAGAAGATATGTGTAGCCTATTTTTTTTTTTGGCGTAGTGGCGCTCCAAGATTATGACTTCTTAACCATCAGAAGTGATCATAGATATTGAACTAAACCGGTCGTTAGAAGTCGTAGTGTTCTGAGTTACGGTGATGGCTATCTTCGAATAAAACACATGCTTCAGGAAGGTGAAATTACTGACTCCGACGGTGAAGTTCTGGACCGTAGAACGATTTTCCCCTTCGGACTAGATGATGGACCTAGTAGTTGATGGCAAGTGATGCAGTGAGATGAGAGGATTGATGAATGTTAGCTTGAAACCACGTCTGAATTTTTCCCCAGCCTGAATACTCCAGCTTAAGTGCTTCATCAGATTTTGAAAAAGGAGGAAATGCTCCTAAGTGCCCATTGACTAAAATTGTAGAACTCTCTACCTGTTGTAAGTACTATTTGCATAGTTTTTCTTTTTATTTATTTGTACCTCTTTAAAAAAAAAAAAAAAAAAAAAAATATGTTTGCTATACCAGAGTTTAAAAGTGAAATGAATATCTTTGGATAATTTCAATAAGAATAAACATTATGAACAGAAATAGTCTGTAGGTTAATATATAATGTTTGTATGTTTGAACGACCATTAAATGGTAATATGATGGTAATTTTAAAAATATGATGTGTAATTTAAAAGTAACCAGTGAGTGGTTTCAACTTAAAAGATCAGCTGTTATATTGTTTTATTAAGATTATTTTTGATAACTTAGTTGCTTCATTATTTTAAATGTTCAAATAAATTGTGTTTTTTTTTTGTTTATTATCAAAGTTGGTATGTTTTTCTTTGTATAAATCTCTAAATAATTAATTTTTTATATTCACAGTAGACCTATAAGAATGGCCTAACCTTTCTGTGATTAATAAAAAAAAAAAAAAAAAAAAAAGGGAGAGAAAATTCAACTTTATTAAGTTAGGACTTTAAAATTTCTTAAGTTTAAATTCATAACTGACTGTTTTAATGAACATAAATTGAAGTTCACTCAATGTTATACAATCGTATTTTTGATCTTGATTTAAGGATGGATAGATTAATAAGTGAAACAGTAATATTAAATTTAATTTCATAAAATGTTAAATTAAGCTTTAACTCTCCTCTTTCAGAAACATTGTTTTTCTAAAATATACACCAAAATTGTTTTATTTTAAAAAGTAAAAAAAAAAAAAAAAAAAAAAAAAAAAAAAAAAAAAAATATCCAGTCATTATACACCACTATACGATTCTTGGTTAACCGATCGGATCTTGTTCAGAATCTCTATGGTTGTTCTAAAATTTTAGTACATCATCATATCCCTATTCTATTAACGGATTTAACTCTTTCCCCTTTTGGTCCTCATATTGGAGGAATTTCAGGTTGTCTGCATTTTTCCAAATTATATGATGATTACACTTTTGTTAATTTAATGTGTATGGAGATTTGAGCTTGATCGGCTTGGAGTGGAGTTGGGTGTTCTTTATGCAATCCAGTATGCTACTTGATTTAGAAATCTGTTGTCCCTTACTACATTTAATATTGTCTTAAAATGATGAGTTCAAAATTATCATTGTTGTATTAACCTATTCGGATTCTTAAGTTTTGATATTTTGATTAGTTTAATATAATTTGCTACCTTTTCCATGGCAACAGATTTCAGTGGAGCTAATCAGGGTATACTTATTTTTTTCTAGATATTTAATTGTCAAGTGAAGATTGAGTAATAAATGAGCTTTTTAAGTTTAAGTAAGTTGTGTTTTAGAAAGAACCCCAAAACTCCACAACACTTGCCAGCCCGGTTTGACCTTGACATTATTTATTTAGACCATCCTTCACCTTATTAAACGGGAAAGTTTTGTAACAGTATTCTGGTAAGTATTGGAAAGTGTTTCATAATCTGCGCTTGACGCATGATTTTTCTTTCTTGTTTTGCTGTACGTTTATTTAAACTTTTATTCGCGTATTGTACTTACTGATGTATTTTTCATGCTGAATCGCTATTAAAAGGTACGAACCATAAAGCAGTTACAGTTGCTTGGGATCAAGAAGATTATAAAAATTCTTACTTACACGAAAAAGTATTTTTCTTCGGGATAAGGAATACATCATACGTTTCTTATCAAAATAACTGCTTAGAAACCTCCCCTGGGAAATCTTCGTAGTTTCTCACTCTGATAGCTATCTGCATTTCTAAGAGAAATAATAACAAAAAAAGGAACGAAAACACCTTATATAACTTGCATTCTAAATGTATTTATTTTTACCATTCGAAATATCTAGAGTTTGGTGCATTAAAAGTAAATCTCGTAATTTTATTTCTACGTTAAACGCATTTTAAGGCGTTTACATTTATCGACGAGACCAATATGGAGAAAACCGTTATTGGATTTTTTGTTATTACACGAACCACGCAAAGGAAATAAAGAAACACACCTGAGTTTTATGTAGTTATTTCTTTATTTTTGTCATTTATCTATTTTTAGGTTGAATGTCTATTATCTCGACTAAATTGGATGTCATTTTATGCAAAACAAATATATTATTTGCTCAAAATTCACATAAGTTTCTATATATGTTTTTTACAGTCTACATGTGAAAATAAGTCTTTAATCAAACGTTTTTAGTCATCAAAAATTATACACTTATTACGTTAGAGTGTTGCACTATTGAAAGTGGTCTACAAGAGTTATTTTTGGTTGTTGAAACATTGTTAATATTAATAATTTTAATGTTTTGCCCCAAGTCTGAACGTTCTTTAAGGTAGAGTTTATCAAAAGGGCACAATTATAGCAATCTATTGTTAATATTTTTTCTCTAAGTCTCCTTTTTTGCTTTTGTTGTGTTAATTATGTTTTTCATGTTGGTTGGGAATCTTTAATTCTCTTAGACTTTAAAATGAAATGTGTGGATTTACGATGAAATTATGTTTTTACTTCAAATATGCATTTAATTTCATTATTAATTTGAATGGCAGCAAGTTTCAAAACATATTGAAGTAAAATTAGGTATGATTGTTTTTTTACATCTTGCCCTTATCAGTATAATTTACACTATACACATTTGTACTTGTATTTATGTTTCACCTTTAAAATAATGTCTATGAATGAAACTTCCATTCTAATTAAATTTAACAAATCTTCCTCTCTCCTCGCTGTAAAGATTTTTAGAATAATTCCTTAATATAGCAAAAACGTTTACAAAAATTTTTAATGTAAGCTCATAAAGCTCCAGAATTATGTACGATTCTTGAAACATTTAACGCGGTGGCTACCAATGTTAGGCGTATACGCCTCATGGTGGGGCAATTTCATTTTCAAGTGAGTAGTTCCCGATTAGATTTAACTTATTCTGATTCCCCGTAAGTTTTTTGAAAAGTAACCTTGTAGACCAGAAATAAAAGTTATACATTCAAACTTCACAATAAAATGATTAAATAAGTTTTTATTCACTTTTCAAAAAGATGTCTTTCAAATTTCAAAACACAAAGAAACCGGTACAATTGTGTGAAACATTTATATATTTAAAATATTGTAAACTTTTTTTCAATACTATTGTACTTTATTAATTTACACAACGTTTTGGCTATTTACTGAATGAGCTCTGTGTTTCTATCCGATCGCTCTCTAATCCCATTCCTGCAAACCGCAATTTTTTAACATCATTTGTTCCTTTTTAATGAATTTTAAAGTTTTAACGGATTTATGGAGAACCCGGTAGAGTGCAAATTGGGTATTTCCATTTGAATTTTTATGGATACTGTTGTACTTTAGAAATTTACACAACGTTTTTGGTTATTTACTAAATGAGCTCTGTATTTCAATCCGATCGCTCTCTAATCCCATTCGTGCAAACCGCAATTTTTTAACATCATTTGTTCCTTTTTAATGATTTTTTTTTTAAGTTTTAACGGATTTATAGCGCACCCGGTAGAGTGAAAATTGGGTATTTTCATTTGAAAATTCAAATTTGGTAAAATATTTAATATGCAGATGACCCTATTTCAAAAATTGCATTCATATTCGCAAAATAGACACAATTGCCTGTCGAATGGCATCCCTCGTATCTCTCTGCGACAATTTAGTGATAAAATAGCGTGAAGTGATGCTGTTTCTTTATTCAGGACTGTACCTGAAAACAATTGTACATACTGACATCACTTCTATAAAATTCTTGAAAACATGGGAAGAAAGGAAGAGAGCCTGCATCATGGAACTGTGAAACAAGTGAACTAGGTATCTTTAATCAGTCATTTGGACTCACGGGTACAACACTCTGCTGTGATAAATCACTCTCACTAACATAAGCCAACGGCCGTGCAATATCGATACAATAAGGCATGGTAGTTAATTATAAGATGTAAATGCTCTCTAAGAACAAATTCTAAAAAAAATTGAAATTTAAAAGGGTGAGAGGAGTGAAAAGCATTCTAAAAGCATTTTAAATTACAATTTCTATGAAATCTCTAGAACTACAGAACCATTTTCAAAAGTGATGTTTGCAAATTGATGGTAACAGTCCCTGCTGTAACATAAGCTGTATTTTATATTGGTGCCACTACCACAGGGGGGGGTGCAAAAACGAAAAACGTTCTAAAATTTCGATTTTTTTTATACTGAAGGAACTAGAAACTTGAAATTTGGCATGGTAGTTACTTATGAGATGTAAATACTCTATAAGAACAAATTCTAAAAAATTCGAAATTTAAAAGAGGGAGATGAGCGAAAAGCATTCTAAAAACATTTTAAATTACAATTTCTATGAAATCTCTGGAACTACAGAACCATTTTCAAAAGTGATGTTGGCAAATTGATGGTAACAGTCCCTGCTGTAACATAAGCTGTATTTTATATTGGTGCCACTACCACAGGGGGGTGCAAAAACGAAAAACGTTCTAAAATTTCGATTTTTTTTATACTGAAGGAGCTAGAAACATGAAATTTGGCATGGTAGTTACTTATGAGATGTAAATACTCTATAAGAACAAATTCTAAAAAAATTCGAAATTTAAAAGAGGGAGATGAGCGAAAAGCATTCTAAAAAAATTCTGGATGAAAACGTTGCAGCAGACAATTTCTGCATATCTCAGAAATATCTGTACGTACAAAAAAATCGTCATCTATAAACTTTTGCTGTATGTACATTTGAATGTGAGGATAATAAGTTTAAACATAAAATATTATATGGAAAGTCACATTATACATGTAAAATATACCCTGTAAAAAAGTATCCTATTAAAAATGAAAATTTCTGTGTAAGCAAGAAATACCTATGTATAAAAAAATACTTTCTATTTGTCGATTTTTTTCTGTACGTATAGCTATTTCAGGTATATACAGAAATTGTCTTGCCACTTTTTTAGCAGGATTCCTTCGTTATTTTACAAATATTTGTTGCAGTATATTAAACAAAGACTAAAAAAATTATAACTTTATTGATCCGGACTGAAAATTATAGTTACATGACAATATGTTGACGATTAAAAATTGTTTTTAGGCTATTTAATTTGTTATGCAGTTATTCTGCGTAAATTGAAACTAAAAGTAAGAGTACATTGTGTATGGACTATTTTTTAGTTCTTTAATAATCCCCAAATTGATGTCTTTTAGAAAGTAAATATCTTTTTCTATCAACCATTATGGAAGAAGGACGAGTTTTTGACAAAATATACAAAACCATTTTTGAATAAATAATTTCGCGGAAATTATCACTATCCCAAAACGGTAGGAAACAAATATTACGCAATGTTAATTTCGAAAATTTTCCAAATGACAGAAACATAGAAAAATAATGAGATTTTAAATTGCGGTGATTTTCTAGTAAATAATGAAATACAAATGAAAAAAGAAAATATTTTTCCCATCATTCATTCTTTAGCAAATGAATATGTCAGGTAATGATTAAAATAAGAAACGGTATTGACGCAGATAAACAGTTTCTTTAAAACTTATTTGTAAAATGCTTTTGGAACATTATTTCTGTAGATAAATGTTTATGCAAAAATTTATTTTTTTAAATAATGTCTGCATGAGCAGTATTTTGAAAGAAAATATTTTATTGGAAATGGAATATACTGGAAATATTTCATTATTATGCTGTAAAATTAGAAGTCTAAATTTCATGTTAAACGAAGGTTGATTTATTCTTTTCAGAGATTTAATTATTTTACAATGGGATTATTGTTGAAGGGGCGAGGCCAACGAGGTAAGCGCGTAACATCAGAATATTAAATTCTTCAAATTAAAATTAACTCTGGTCTTCAACATGCAGAAAGAAAAGGAATTGCTTACCTTTTCTAAGGTTTATCCAATTTATGAAATATCCACTGGTTTATATATTTCAACTATTTGAGAATTTATTATAAACACTTCTTGAATAATCCTGTTTTGCACCACCGCTGAAATAAGACTTGTAAAAAAAATTATATTAATGCACAATTCACATTGAATAAATAAGTTCACGTTTGGATTGATTTTAAAAATTATATTTTACATTACTTAAAATTTTAAAAGGTTTACATTTAGATTAATTTTAACATCAGGAAACATTTTTTCCTGTGACTTTACAGAATGAAGGATAGTAATACACTGACTCATTTTCACAAAGTTTGGAAAGTTACGAGTAAAGTTGCATCATTTCTTTGAAACAAATTGACGTTGAATAATTGTCCTTTTAAATGTTTTAGTTCTGTAATAAGTTTATAATGGCATAATCACAAATAACAAATTATAAACATATTTCACATTATTAGAAGAGAACGATTATAACGAGGTAATAAATCTCTATTGCTTGATAAACTTGAAACTTAAGAGTCATAAATTAGGTCACTTGTTTTAAGAGATGAGAGAAAAAATTATCGTTGGGTTTTTATCTGCGTGCTTCATCATTTTCTTTATTTATTTATTTTACTTTGAGTGGAAAATATTAAGTGATTGAAATGAATGGATTAGTTTTCTACAATTTCCCCCTTAATCCGTTCATGGGGATTAACTAATATTTTCATTGAATTTCTGTGTTCGATGAATCGAGGCTTGGGTAAAGGTTTGGTAAGTGCATCAGCTATCATTTTTTCTGTTGGAAGATATCTTAACTCAATTATGCCTTCTTCGCTATATTGTTTAATGGCATTAAATTTGACGTCGATGTGCTTTGATCTTTTCGTGAATTTTTCTGATTCAACCATTTTTATGGTACTTTGATTGTCTTCATATAAAGTGATTGGTTTTTGCTGTGGAAAGCCTAGATCGTCAAGTAACTTCAATAACCAAATTATTTCTTGGCTAGCATGTGCTGCGGACACATATTCAGCCTCTGCTGAAGATAAGGCAATGCAACTTTGCCTTTTCGTCGTCCACTGAATTGGGTTGTTGCCCAACATATATAATATTCCCGATGTTGATCTACGGGTTTTGGTATCACCTGCCCAATCGGCATCAGCGAATACCTTTAATATTGGTTCTTCATTAGTGTTAATTATTAATTTTAGTTCTTTAGTATGATATAGATATCTTATTATTCTTTTTACGGCTTGCCAGTCTTTTTCGCGAGGATTCTCATTTCTTCTGCTTAAAATGTTTACTGCTGCTGAAATGTCAGGTCTCGTTATGGTTGTTATATAAAGCAATGAACCAAGTGCCTGGCGATATTTAATATTATTTGGCATTAAATTATCATCATCATTTAATTTGTTATATCCTGGTTCCATTGGAGTTTTGCACGGTTTGGAGTTTTCAAGATTGAACTTTTTCGCTAAATTTTCAATCTTAATTTTTTGATCAAGAGAATAACCGTTAGGTAATTTCTGAATTTGAGTACCTAAATAGTTACTAATATTGCCTAGATCCTTTAATTCGTATTCTTGTTTTAGAGAATTTACGATTTCTTCTATTATTTCATCTTTGCTGGCGATGAGTATATCATCAACATATATTATTATATATGATGTATGATCTTTTTCTTTTCTAGTGAAAAGACATGTGTCTGCTGTACTTTGGATAAAGTTCAAGTTGTCTAGTGTTTCAGCGATTTTAATATGCCAAGCTCTGGCGGCCTGTTTGAGGCCATAGATTGCCTTTTTGAGCTTGCAAACTTTTTCAGGAAATTGTTCGTTTACATAGCCTTCAGGTTGATTTATATATATTTCTTCATTTAAGTTCCCATGAAGAAAAGCGGTGTCAATATCTACATGTCGCACATTCAAATTATTATAAGCTGCTGCTAAAAGAAGTGTTTTGATGGTACAATGTTGTGCTACTGGTGAAAATGTTTCTTGATAATCTTCCCCATATTTTTGACTGAAACCTTTGGCAACAAAACGTGCTTTATATTTTTGTGTATTTCCTGAACTATCAATTTTTCGTTTGAAAATCCATCTACTTCCTATGATTCTTTTATTAAGAGGTGGATCGACTAGATCCCATGTATTATTTTTCATCAACGATTGTATTTCGTTTTCAGTGGCTTTAAGCCAGTTTTTCTTTTCTAGTGGATTGTTTATTTTGATAAGCTGTTTCCAGTTTTCAGGTTCTGTTGTATCGCAATCATTTGCTAAAGCAATAAAATTGTCGGAAGTATATCTTTGAGGTGGTACTCCTCTGTTTTGTCTTTCAGATCTACGAGGTTGATGTGTTTCTGATTGTTTGGGCGCGTCAGGTGTACAGGGTGTGTCACCTATTTCTATTTCAATGTATTTTTTATCTTCAATTAATTGTTCGTGATCATTAATTTTCTCGTTTAAATTGTTCAGTTTTTCTTCCAGAAATTTTACAGATCTGGAAATTATTATTTCACCATTTTTAGTGAAAACGCGGTATCCCTTTGTATTATTATCATAGCCCATGAAGATACCCTCTTCTGCTGTGTCATCTAGTTTAGATCTTTTGTGTTTGTTTATGTAAGTGTATACTTTACAGCCAAATACACGTAAATAATAGAGATTTGGTTTTCTTTTGAACCAAATTTCATATGGCGTTTTATTTGTCAATTTAGTGGGGAGCCTATTTTGGAGGTGATTAGCAGTATTTATCGCTTCACCCCAGAACCTATGAGGTAAATTTGCTTGGGATAATAGGCTTCGTGTCATTTCAATTAAACTTCTGTTTTTTCTCTCAGCAATGCCATTCTGGCTGGGACAAAATGGAACTGTGTATTCATGTTTTATACCATGTTCCCTTAGAAAGGCTTCTGTTTTATTTCCTATGTATTCCCCACCGTTATCCGATCTAATCGCCGTCGGATATTTTCCTTGTCTGGTTTTGACCATTTGTACATAGTCTTTTATTTTTTCATAAACTTCATCTTTACTTTTTAATAAGTAAATAACTGTGAATCTAGAACTGTCATCTATGAATGTAAGGAAGTAATTTTTTCCTCCTATTGTGGGTGTTTTAAAAGGCCCACATAAATCAGTATGTACTAAATCTAATACTTTTGTTGTTTTATTTTCGATAGATTTAGAGTACGGTGCATTTGTTGACTTTGTTTTTATACAGGTTTCACAGTTTGTTTTATGATTACAGTTATTTATTTTTATCCCACTGGCCAAGTCATTTTTGACTAATTCTTTTATACTTTCATTATTTCTGTGGCCAAGGCGTTTATGCCAAATTTCGAGGCAATCTTTATTTCTGCAATCATGTGCAATGTTTATTTTATTTTGAGAACTTTCTTCTAGTGTTTCAACTTGATATAAGTTATGTTTCTTAAATGCTTCTAAGTATATATTTCCATTGCACGATAGTATGCATTTTTCATTTTCGAAAAATACTTTATAGCCATGTTCTGTGGCTTTACTTACGGAAATTAAATTTGATTCCAATTGTGGAACAAATAACACATTTTTAAGTGTAATTCTATTTATACATCCATCAGATGTTTTTGTCATTATTTGTGTTTCGCCGGTTCCGTAAGAATTTAATGTATTCCCATTAGCAATTGTTACTGTAGTTTTTTCAGTATTGTTGAATTTTGTAAATATATCCCTATCGTTCGCTATATGCGAAGACGCTCCTGAGTCAATTAACCAGGTTTTATTAGCGGGATTGACAATTATGAATGCTGCATCTTTATGTTCACTTTTATTTATTTGTACCTGTTCATTTGTTTTTGATTCATTCATTTTATTTTTACTATCACCTTTTGTATTTTCAAAACACAACGATGTGTACTTTTTGTATTTGTATTGTGTTTTAGGTGTAGTGGTCTGTGTGTTTCTGTTCTTGAGATGCCAGCATTGTTTGTAAGTGTGATTTGATTGTTTACAGTAGGTACAATATTTGTTTTGCCCTTTATAATCTTGAGTGTATTTCTTTTGTGTTTTAAACACCTTTTGTGAGTTTTCAACTTGCTCACTATTTTCTACCCGTTTATTAAATTCATCAGTAAGTTTGCTCTTGATGAATTCGGGAGTTAATTCAATTTCATTTCGGGCTTCGAGAGCTGTTATTAGAGTATTATAACTCGCAGGTAACGAGCACAATAGAAGTGCAGATAAATGCGAGTCGGTTATGTTCTCTCCTATTGCGGAGAGCTTATCTTTTATTTCCAGTATATTAGTAATGTGTTTGTGCATGTTCCCATTTTCGGGAAGTTTTGCACTATACAATTTTCGTAACAAATACAATTTACTGGACAAATTGGCTCTCTCGTGAATGTTTTTTAAACTATCCCATGTCTGTTTTGCTGTTTCTAAATGTTTTACATGAACTATTTGCGTATCGTCTATACTCAGGTTTATTAAAGCGCGAGCTTTTGCATCCTTTTTTCTCCAATCTTCGTTAATTGGTGTAGGGGGTTCCTGAGTTACGAGTTCGTACAAATCTTCCTTAATTAACAACATATTAATTTTAAACTTCCATATAGAATAATTATTATTGTTTAATTTATCTACTAATTGCATTTCCTTTATTGTCGCCATCTCGGAGAACTTGTTTATACAGTTTTTAAAGTTTTATTAGTTTAAATAGTTTATTAAATTCAATTATGTTTTCTTGAATTTTTAATCTAGCATAAGAGCTGAGTATTATTTTTATTAATTAGAGTCAATTATTAATCCTTAAGAATAAATTCTGAGTTCATATATTCATCAGGCTCATGATCACTGTTGAAGGGGCGACGCCAACGAGGTAAGCGCGTAACATCAGAATATTAAATTCTTCAAATTAAAATTAACTCTGGTCTTCAACATGCAGAAAGAAAAGGAATTGCTTACCTTTTCTAAGGTTTATCCAATTTATGAAATATCCACTGGTTTATATATTTCAACTATTTGAGAATTTATTATAAACACTTCTTGAATAATCCTGTTTTGCACCACCGCTGAAATAAGACTTGTAAAAAAAATTATATTAATGCACAATTCACATTGAATAAATAAGTTCACGTTTGGATTGATTTTAAAAATTATATTTTACATTACTTAAAATTTTAAAAGGTTTACATTTAGATTAATTTTAACATCAGGAAACATTTTTTCCTGTGACTTTACAGAATGAAGGATAGTAATACACTGACTCATTTTCACAAAGTTTGGAAAGTTACGAGTAAAGTTGCATCATTTCTTTGAAACAAATTGACGTTGAATAATTGTCCTTTTAAATGTTTTAGTTCTGTAATAAGTTTATAATGGCATAATCACAAATAACAAATTATAAACATATTTCACATTATTAGAAGAGAACAATTATAACGAGGTAATAAATCTCTATTGCTTGATAAACTTGAAACTTAAGAGTCATAAATTAGGTCACTTGTTTTAAGAGATGAGAGAAAAAATTATCGTTGGGTTTTTATCTGCGTGCTTCATCATTTTCTTTATTTATTTATTTTACTTTGAGTGGAAAATATTAAGTGATTGAAATGAATGGATTAGTTTTCTACAATTATTTCAGATGGCGAATATTTTTTTGAAATGAAAACCTTCACTGACGGTAACAAATCAAGAAAACCTCGGCACCAAAATTAGAAAAACACAAACTAAAATACGACAGACGTAAAGTACGAGAATAATGTACAGCCGGGATTGTGCGATGCAGTTATTTTTTGAGCCAGATGTCCCGTGATCGAATCTGTAAGATTGGAAATTTAAAATTCAAAAATAAGTAGTCTGCAGTTGCATCCAACTCAATTTTAATTAAAACACATTTGGATTTTTATTCTTAGAGGCTCTGTCTTTATCATGAATTTATGTTTGGCTTTAAGTTGAAATTCAGAAGAAAAGGTAAACAAGGACGAAAAATCATATGTCAAGCACTGATTATGAAGTACTTTCCAAAACGTCCAGAAAACTGTTACTACTGTTACTGTTACTTCACCGTTATATACGGTGAAAGAAGAAGATATGTAAGTCAACAGTTTAGAAAACATATAGCACATTGAAAAAATATAGTTTTCAAAATTACTTTCCATTGTCAAAAAAGTAGTCGAATTATTTTGTGCAGCCCTGTATATGATCTATAGATTTTGATATATACTACATAGCATCAAAAAAATTAGTCAAGTTATAAAATTCACACTTAGATATTTTTGCCAATTAATAGAAATGCACTCGTAATCTTTAGTACAGCCCTGTATATAATCTAAAGACTTTTGTACACACCACATATTAAGTTAAAAGGTCACAAACACATTCAGGTAAAAAAGCATAAGGCAACTTTCAGCAAACTCGCTTCCAGCAATTACCAACCGTAAACGACAATGTATCTTGTTCTTTGCGTAGCCCTGTATATAAATTTATTTATATTCCATAAACTTCTATTAGTCCACTAACTTCAGCAGGAAAATGCGTAACACAATTAAAAACTACCTTTAAACATTTCACTCCCATAGTCTGTAATAGTTACGCATTCACTTGTGTAGCCCTGTATATGATGGACCGAATTTATACACACCACGTACTATGTAAACTTTAGTTAAACTTAAAAAAGTAAACCAAAGTTGAAAACGCACTTATCACTTAAGCACCACATAGACCGTAATTAGCGCATGTATACTGTAACTGATTTCTTTTATGTGTCCCTGTATATGAAACATAAACGCAATGCACACAATACTTTTAAGCGAGCAATTCTAAAGTTCACCTCAGTAATGCATACAATTTTCATTATGTTTGAAATAGTGAAACATCATTAAATTACGCTGCAAACAATTTTTCCCCCATAGATAAATGTGTAACATAATCCTTTTGTTTGACCCTGTAAATGAATAACAAATGCCTTGTATCTCATATTCTACAAAAAGCATGTTTTAATGCGCTTCATAATTATATATCAATTTCATCATGTTTCAAATGTCATAGCATCATCAAAATGCACTTGAAACGATTATTTCCAATTGACTGTAATGTAACGGAATACTTTTGACTGATCCTGTAAAAAAACTATAAGTGCTACACACTTCATTTTCAATAGGGAACATGCTGCAGTAAACGGCAATAACATACAAAAATTTCAGGGCAATCCGAGTAAATTTACACGAGTTAGAGCACGGACAAACGGCAGACAAACTGAAGTCATAAACGCAACACTATTCAACTAGGTTGGAAACTGTTAAAAATGCAAATGTTTCTTATTCTACAAAAATATAAAACAACCACAAACGAAAATATATAACCTCTTCCGAGTTATCTACGGTTTTGAAAAGCGTTTTTTTGTCTTTGGAAATATCAGAAACCGTTAAATCAATACGTATTGGAGATTTAAAGAATCCGTTATAAAAACAAAGTTTTGTTTTGCTGTCCGTAATTTTCAGAAACGTTTCAGAGTACTTTTTAGAGAGTATTAAACAATTTTCTCAACCCGAAATAAAGGTTTTTTGGATGTTATCAATTTTCAAGTAAACATCTTCACGTTCAACAATCATCTTACACAGGCAAACATGATAAATTGACAGCATTAACATTAATATTAAAATTAGTAATATTTTGTTACTCTTGCATGTATAAATTCAGTTACGCAGCTGAAAATGTTTAATTGAGAATTTATTATCATAGAACCGATATTCTGGTTTGAGAATATTGAATGATACTCTAGAAATACTTCTCGGAAAAGTTTGAGGAAATCAGTGACAGCAAAATAAACGTTGTTTTATAAATGATTCTTTAAATCTACACAATGTATTGGTTTCTGAGATTTCTAAAGAAAAAGAAAGCTTTCCGAAATCGTGGGTTAACTCGGAAAATATTATTGTATATTTACATCCGTAGTTAAATTATATTGTTAGAAATTAAGGAACATTTGTCTTTTTAGCTCACAGGCTATCAAATCCTGACAGCTAATGTGCCCGCAGGTTCTGTATGTCTGTATGTACGTACGTATGTATGTATATATGTATGTACGTATGTATGTACAGTCGTGAAAAAAAAACTGGACACCCCCCACTAACTCTGCAACAAATTATAGTAGAAGGAAGTGACTGGTACCAAACGATTGGAAATAAAGTCTACTTTTAAATGATGTATATAAAATTTGCTTAGGGGGCCATATACATATAAAAACACACCCAAACTTTGTTTATTTCAATAGAAAGACCCAAATTTGACAACATATTTGAAATCTGCAGTTCAAACTATGCCAAGATACCAAATTTCATTAAATTCCTACGATTAGTTTCTGAGAAATTAATTACTTTATAATGAGCATATTTAAGGGGCTGTATCCAAATTGAAGTTCGGTACTCGATTGTTGAAATACTGCAGAATGTCACTTCTTTTAATGTATTATGTTTTACCGATATGACCATTTTACTTACTTAATAAGTTTCGGTTATTGTTATATGCGGTAAAATAATGTTAACAAGCGTTGAATTATCCGATTTTAATCCCTTGGGGACGAGCGACACGTATACGTGACGCATAAGATGCTCAGAATCCTCGATTTTTCCCATCAGTTATTTTTTATTGTAAGCTTTGCCTTATTATATCTTAGCATTTCCACGATTCAATTAGACGAAAATTTCTGTTTTGAAAAACCGGTGGTAAATTATTAAAAATTCTGTAATAGACGGTCGTCACGAAGGGGTTAAAAAAACATAAGATTATTTGTAATTAAAATAATTTTAGAATATGTAAATATATAACGAAATCTATATAACGAAAACTTCTTCCACCTTGCCACATGCCAATCATTTGGCCTTTCGTTGCTTCAGTTAATTGTGGGGCCATTTTGTTTCAGCAAATACTCTACGCATATGCATTTATAAGAAACTTCACTTCAAACATATATACTGCAGAAAAAACAATATAGCTTTATTAGACTGGAAAAGAAGCTATAAATCAATTTAAAGGTAACAAAAATGATTAAGTTTTTTCTAAGGTAGAACTGATCATATTTTTCAAATATGAGCTTTATTAATTTAAAAATAAAAGCGAAACTATTTTCCATAAATGACGTAAACATACATCTCATGCAAATACGTTTTACGTAATTTTAATGAAAAATTTTAAAGCAGACATTGAAAAAGTAAAAGAAATATATATATATATATATATATATATATACTAATAAAGGCTGGGGTTCTGGTGCTTCGCTATCTTATATCTTACTACAATCACAGGTCGTTGTCAGGTTTGTTGTGCTCCCGCGATCATTCACTTACGCTTCAGTTTAAGCTAGCTTTCAATTTAACGTAAGAACGCGAAGCATTGAAATACGGTTTACGCATTGTTTATATTGTAAGACAGACTTAATCTCTAAGTTTTTCAAGTCACTATAACCCCTGCCTATGAGTATAATATTTTCTCAAACAGGGGATGAGAGCGCTCCGACCCGAATATCGATTCTTAGCACTAAATTTTAATAGTATTCTCCAACGTAATGAATTTCAGAAATTTTGTCCTTGAATAAGGTAACAAATACTATTAAAATTTAGTGGTGTCAATCGGGATTTCGAGACGGAGCGCTCCCATCCCTGTTCAAACTATGCTTTAATGCACATCATAGACGGCCCCTTAAAGCAGCATCTTGTCGTTTTTTAAGCATAATTTGAAAACTACTTGGAAGAAAAATTTGAAATTTTGAATACACATAAAGCAGGACATAATAAATATAAATCCATCAAAAAATTGTAGGTTACAATTCATAATTTTTTCGAATATTAATTTCATAATTCATAATTCATATTATAAAATTTTAAAAAATACAAATTTAACGTAGTTATGTTTGGGTTTTTGAGTTTTATAACCTTACAAAACGTTAGCACATTTGGATTTTAATTTCAGGAGATATTAATAAAAATATGAAAATGTAATTTAACATTAGAAGCTCTAAAATTTGAATGTTTATAACTCGAAAACTTATCATCCGAATGACCCATCTCAATTTTGTATCTAGGCATAGTTTGAACCGACAATTTAAAATATCATGTCAAAAGTGGGTGTTGCCATTTAAAAAAATAAAGTTTAGGCTTGTTTTAATATGTAGATGGCCCCTTAAGCAAATTTTAGATACATAATTTAAAAGTAGACTTTATTTCCAATCGTTTGGTACCACTCACTTCCTTCTACTATAATTTGTTGCAGAGTAAGTGGGGGGTGTCCAGTTTTTTTTTCCACGACTGTACGTATGTATCATATATTCTAATACGAGCAAATCCTGTGGGTGGTAATATATATATATATATATATATATATATATATATATATATATATATGCAAAAATTATCTTAAAAACGGCTCTAACGATTTTGACGAAATTTCGTATCCTACTGTTTTGGGGCACCAGAAAACCATTGGTCTAGGTCACATGCTCGAGAAAATTCGATTAGTGGGTCATTTTGGGTCATTTTAAGTCATGGTCTAGCTAATTGCATCTAAAAAACGGTTCAAACGATTTTGACGAAATTTTGTATCCGACCATTTTCGAGCATGAGAAGTCAATTGGGCTGGGTCCTCAGATCACACGTTCGAGAACTTTCGATTAGTGGGTCATTTTTGGGTCAACGCAGGTCAAATTAATTTTATCTGAAAAACGGCTCTAACGATTTTGATTAAATTTTGTGTCCTACGAGTTTCGAGCACGATAAAAGCATTGGGCTAGGTCGCATGGCCGAGAAAATTCGATTAGTGGGTCATTTCTGGGTCATTGTGGGTCAAGATCTAAAAAGCGGCTCAATTTACACTAAATTTTGCATCCAATGGTTTTCGGGCACGAGAAGACTATTGGGCTAGGTCACATGTTCGAGAAAATTCAGTTAGTGGGTCATTTTGGGTCATTTTGGGTCATAGTCAAGCTAATTGTATCTAAAAAACGGTTCAAACGATTTTGACGAAATTTTGTATCCGACCATTTTCGGGCATGAGAAGTCAATTGGGCTGGGTCACATGTTCGAGAACTTTCGATTAGTGGGTCATTTTTGGGTCAACGCGGGTCAAATTAATTTTATCTAAAAAACGGCTCTAACGATTTTGATTAAATTTTGTGTCCTACGAGTTTCGAGCACGATAAAAGCATTGGGCTGGGTCGCATGTCCGAGAAAATTCGATTAGTGGTTCATTTCTGGGTCATTGTGGGTCAAGATCTAAAAAGCGGCTCAATTTACACTAAATTTTGCATTCAATGGTTTTTGGGCACGAGAAGACTGTTGGACTAGGTCACATGTTCGAGAAAATTCAATTAGTGGGTCATTTTGGGTCATGGTCAAGCTAATTGTATCTAAAAAACGGTCCAAACGATTTTGACGAAATTTTGTATCCGACTATTTTTGGGCGCGAGAAGACTATTGGGCTGGGTCACATGTTCGAGGACTTTCGATTAGGGGGCCATTTTTGGGTCAAAGCGGGTCAAATTAATTTTATCTAAAAAACGGCTCTAACAATTTTGATTAAATTTTGTATTTTACGAGTTCGGGCCCGCGAAAATCGTTAGACTAGGTCACATGTTCGAGAAAATTCGATTAGTGGGTCATTTCTGGGTCATTGTGGGTCAATATCTAAAAAGCGGCTCAATTTACACTAAATTTTGCATCCTATGGTTTTCCGGCACGAGAAGACTGTTGGGCTAAGTCACATGTTCGAAAAAATTCAATTAGTGGGTCATTTTGGTCATGGGTCATGATATTTGAACTCAAATTTAATTTTGACCGAGCATAGCTCGGTCTTCCCTGCTCGTGTACGTAACGTGATAACTCTTGATATAAATATCCGATTTGCTTCAAATTTTGCAAATAGCTTCATTCTGATAAGGCGCTTCCCTGATTAGTTTTGTGGGTTCTTTGGTTAAGTATAAAAGGGAGGAATGGGAGCTAATTCCCCCTTAATTTAGATAAATGGGTTTTTCATGCAGACATATCCGATTTGCTTGAAAATTTGTACATAGGTTCATTGTGATAAGGCGCTTCTCTGATTAGATTTGGGGGTTCGTTGGTTAAGTATAAAGGCGGAGAACGGGGGCTAATCCACACTTAATTTATTGTCGATTTCTTTACTTTTCGAGGTCATTAGTCATTATTCTTTGAAATAAGAGTATAATATACAATAAGTGCAAATAGCCTGTCAGCTTAATGTCATCAGTTTAACTGGGCACTTTTCTTTTTATTTTACAGTGTACTCATTCAAAGATTTACTGTGAACAAGAACATTTTTTAGCCCCCAGCTGGTATTTCTTGTATTTTGGGGTATATTATAACAGTAGTAAACTTTCTGACATTTGAAATGTAGTTTCATATCAATATTCATAATTTATATTAGAATTTGTAGAAAATAAGTCGCAATAGAAAATTACCTTAGAATATTAAAAATAAAAGCAAAATTAACAGAAACAAGAACGAAAAATCATGCGTCAAGCATAGATTATGTAACACTTTCCAACGCTTCTAAAATAATTTTACAAATCATACCATTTAATAAGCTGAAAGACAACATCTAAGTAAACAATTTGGAAAACGCATAACATATTTAAAAACATAATTTCAGGAATTTCCAACATATACAATATTCGGAAAAATATCCGAATACTTTTATTCAGCACTGGATACTGTAGATATAGGAACTGTAGATTAGTATATATACTACATAGGATGCTGAATTTTAGTTTAGTTAGGAAACGCGTAGCACAGTTTAAATTTCTCCTTCTGGAGTTTCTGTCAATAAACGGAAATGTGCTCGCGAACTTTTGTGCTTCCCTGTATAGGATCTACAGAATTTATACACACCACGTAATAGACAAAAAAGGAGTTAAATTTAAAATTGCGTTCAGTAACTTAGAACGCACTTCCAGGAATTATTGTTAACAGACAGTAGAGAATTCTTTTGTGTGTCCCTGTCAATGAACGATGACTGCTATACACACACTATTCTGTAGTAAGTCTTGTAATGCACCTTAGTGATATATATAAATTTCAATGCGTTTAAAATAGTGAGACATTATTTAAATAAACCGCAGACGATTTTTTCTCCATAGACGTAATGTAACGGAATTCTTTGGACTGTCCCTGTAAAGTAACTATAAGTGCTATGCACACCCTATTCCATATTAAGCTTCTTGTAATGCACCTTAGTGATATATATAAATTTCAATGTGTTTAAAATAGTGAAACATTATTTAAATAAACTGCAAATGATTTTTCCCCATAGACCGCAATGTAACGGAATTCTTTGGAGTGTCTCTGTAAAAAAAACTATAAGTGCTACACATTTCCGTTGAAATAGGGAACATGCTATAGATAACGACAATAACATATAAATATTGCAGAGCAATCCGAGCATATTTACGGGAGTTAGAGCACGAACAGACGACCAGACGGCCATACGGCAGACAAACCGAAGTCATAACCACTTTTCAATTAGGTTGGAAAGTGTCAAAAATGCTTTCGTATGCAAAAATTCAACGTCACACCTCAGAACACATCATTAACATTCTTTGTATAAGTATATTGATTAACTTGGGAAGAAATAATATTAATAATTCCACAAATAAATTCAGAATTTAAAAAATATTTAAGCCTTATGTGTAAAATATTTAGGTAGTGGAGCAATTGTAAACAACTCTTTTTAACACGTTCGCTACTGAGGACTCTCTTGTGACTCATTTGACATTTCATTTTTTATCCAAAATTACGACATCGTACCGGAAATTTTGTAAGAAGAATTTTTATTTTATGTAACTGCAAAATGTATGTTACTAAATAACGTTAAGAGTAAACGTTAAGAGTCACGTTAAGAAAATATTGCTATTAGTATTTTCTGGTATGAATTTTTAATTTCTGAATAAAATATAATCCCATTAATTTTAACACGGTAGTGAAAGTATTAACTATAGTGTCGCCTTATACCATTAAATTAGGTCAAATGTTGCCTAACAAAAAGCAAATTTTTATTTATGTTTTACAATTCCTCAATTTTTTATCGTTTAGTAAATATTTCAATCTGTTAACTTTTTACAAGCCAACTTTCCCAACTGGGAATATAAATTTAAGAGAGAATTTAATTTCATTCATTATTGTCTTTAAAGAAGCGGTTTAAGTTCTTGAAAAGAAATTGTTTCAGTTATTAAAGGGAAATGCATAAAGAAAATCTTAAAAAGGATTTTTTTTTTTTTATAATTTTCACAGTACACAACGTAAAGTCATAGAAAATGCATAGAAAATTCAAAAAAGTCATAGAAGGTCCATTAATTATCGAAATAGATAGTCATATTTAAAGTGATTCACATTGTTAAAAGAATGTAATATATAACATAGATATCTGTGACAGAAAATCACTTTTTGTAATTTCATAAACTTTCATGTTCTCAATTGGAAAATAAATTTTATAAATTATAAAAAATCATGAATAAAAATTTATTTCTCCTCATTTTAATGATTGATTTCTCTAAAATAATATATTAAAAGGCAAAATAAGGAAAACAATCCTTAAAAAACCCTTTATGACAATTTGGCCTGTAAAAATTTTTAAGCCATGTTTTCTTTATAAGTTGTCTCATAACCATGTTAGATATTATTTAATGACTTCCTATTTTATTTTTGACATCTTAATACACTTTAATTCTTATTTGATATCATCTTTATTTCTTTTTTGATAATTATTACATGAACCATGAATAAATTTTATATTTTGTTAAAAAAAAGAACTCTACAATATCATTTGTATATTATCTTTTTACAACATATGGTTGTTTATTGGCTTCAAATACTCTAAAGTAATGACATTCTACTTCTGCTTAAGATTATTTAAAACGTTTTAAGCATAGCATGTGAAAAATGCTTTTGAATATATGCATACCGTACACGCAATTCTTTATTAAACTGCGAAATTTCATTAAGGCCATCACAATAGGCATCTGAGTAAATGAATAGAATTATCTAGCCACCATAGATGTCAACGCTGGGGATAATTTTTTTGGACTTAATAAATACTGAAGTCTCAGTATTCACAGTAAAGACATGCAAATTTCTAAAAATATTTCTAGAACTGATGAAATGCTTCTAACACAGAAAGAATTAGAATTTCTAAAAGTACAGGTGTCCCATAAGTCCGTTCACGTTTCAAAAATTCATAATGCATTAGAAAATTGTTGCAATAGAGAGCAGTTTACAACATAAGATTTCTGAAATATCGGAATTTTTGTCGCAAAAGAAAAATCATACTTCAATTTTTTTAATCATTCTTTGCATTGAAAATTCCGATATTTGAAAAATCTTACACACTCCTATATGCATGTTTGTTAAATTTTTATGAATTCCCGTAATGTGAACCGACTTATGGGACTCTTTTAAAGTATTCTTTTCTTTTTCCACGAAATATCTATTATGGTGAAAAACGAACTCCGATATGACAATTAGTTAATTTTTTATACATTTTTTGAAATGTTAATGCACATATAAAACACCCTGTATTAGCTTAAGGGATCGTATAATTATTGAAAGAAAAAAAATACAATTCGAAAATTTTAAAACTTAGTATCTAAACTTCCTATAAAATTTTAAGCAGGACTGAAACTACGCCATAAATATTTAAATGACGCTACAAAGGATTCGAATTACTTTTCACTTTGCTAAACAGCGTACAACCAACAGAGTGAAAATGTGAATCCGATGCTGGGAATTTATTCGTCTCACGTACGCCACTGGATATTGTGCTCATGTATGACACTCCATATTGCGCTGCGAAGTTTCAGCCTTTCCAACGTATATAAGTGAAAAATGCCTGACTGGATGTCGTCCAGATGGCTTAAATGGTAAAGCACATTGTGCGCAATACCAGGGTATCTGGGTTCGATCCCCCGTCTGGAAACATTTGTCACTCTGTTGGTTGTACACTGTTTAGCAAAGTGAAAAGTAATTCATATCCTTTGTAGTGTAACTTAGTATCTTGTAAAGAACGTACTAAAAAAATAAATATTGGCAATAAACTGTGTTTTTAAAGTATGTGTTTTTGTAACTGGTACTTATATTAATAGTAGAATAAAGTATGGTTTAAAAATAATCATCTTTATTTAATTAAAATAATAAAAATTACTTGTGTTTTAGAGTTAAGAAGAATTAGTAACCTTTTGTTAATAAAAGTGACGTGGAAATATGTTCGAATGATTACTCAAAATACCTTAAATGCAACAGAAAAAAATTATTTTCTCAACATACTTCAGACACCCTAGTAATTTGTGCATCTAAATTTAAAATATGAAACAAAAAATTCTATTTTTTAGTATTACATCTCTCTTAAAACGAAAGAGTGGATTTTGCTTCTCAGAAAAGAGCTCTAATTTATTGGATCGTGAATGAGTTGATTTTTAAATGTTTCACTCATCATGATTTGAATTTTTATTTTCCTAATGCACTCCAGAAGGGCGAATACTAAACAACTCATCTCGATAAAAAAGCACTCATTGGCGAGCGGAAATCCAGTAAGCTGACGCAGTTGACGTGACCTCACTTTCCCCATATCCGCTGAGCAGACGACAGACGTGTGGTGTGTAGTACGCGGCTAACACCACGTTGTTAAAATTTTAAAGAAAGAATACTTGAAAAGGTTAGAATTTCTGCTGATTTAAATACTCTAATTATGTTTTTTATAATGATTCTGTTTTATATTAATTGTTATTTTATATATGGCGTGATATTTTTCAGTTTATATCAATATTTTTATTAAATATGTCTTAACCCTAACATTTAGGACTATTTATACGAGCGAACATTTAGAGATCTTTTAAGTTGGAAGGATAAATATTAAAAATACTCTAAAATATAATGAAATAAATCCTTTGCCTCTCCTTTATGTTTTTTTTTTAATGTTGTTTCAATAAATATGATTTATATAAATAGCATTTAGTAGCAATTTAAACTTTTAAAGAAAATATCTTGGCGGTACGTTTGTTTATATAGTCAGGGGTCGATGCAAGTTTTTTATCTTGGGGCCCATTTTGTGAAAAGTAAAGGTTATTTTTGTGAAATTTATTATATTTTTGTGAAAAATAACATTTTGTAACGAAAGTTGAAATCCAGCTAATCAAATTCGAACCAAGCATTTATAAACAAAAAGTTTTTAAAATCCGTTTGCTGAAGTTTTTCTCTTTTTTGAACTTGTTTGTTTACAAATTACACATTTTAAAACATCATAAAATAATAAATAATATGTTTTTATGGAATAGAATTTTGTGAAAGGATCAATTTTAGTAAAAGGAATTTTGTGAAGGGACCCATTTTATCAAATTTATTTTTGTGAAGGGGCCATTTTATTAAATTGATTTTTGTGAAGGGCCCTTAATAGGCCCAAAATTTTGTCTGGATCGAGCCCTGATAGTATATATTTTTAGCGATGTTTCAGAACTCTAACTTTTATAATACTATAAATTGAAAATTGACTTGTCTGACTTTAAAAATATTGTTTTAAAGTAAACAAATTATATTTCTTATTTTATTCTCAGTCTGAATTCTAATATTTTAAAATATACTTGATTTATGAAACTGTATAAATCCCATATTTTTTATCGTATGTTGTTAAAAATAAGGTAAATATCTACATTCCCGGATATTCACGGTGTGAATATTCCTAAATAGTATTAGAATGAAAACATATTTAATGATAATATTGATATAAACTGAAAAATATCATGCAATGTATCGAATAATATTGCATAGAAAACATAATCATTATAACAAAATAAAAAAAAAGATAAAAATATTTAAATCAGCAGAAATTCTTATCTTTTCAAATATTCCTTTTAAAATTCTGTTTTTGGGTCGGGAGGGGGGGGGGGGGAGTATATATTTCAAGCAGCTCAGAAACAAAAAAAAAAAAAAAAAAAAAAAAAAAAAAAAAAAAAAAGATACTTTTCACCTAATTGTTGAATATATACATATATGTAAACATAAATATGTATACATTCAATATGCAAATTACTTTTTTTTTTCTAAAATAATAATCTACCTGTTCATGAAATTTATTATTTTACAATGAATTATTACATTTTACCATGAATTTTAATTCTCCTTCCCCTCCTCAAGTATGAGTTAGTTATAAATCACTCAAGTGCTACTGTATTTAACCTTCATTGATTTGATTTCACACAAGTATGAGTAAAATAGAGATAACTCAATCATGAGTTGCTTAAAAACAACTCGTTCACTCGAGTTGTTTCAACTCTTCATGAGAAGCTGACTTTCAAATCATGAGATGAGTGGATTTCGGCTCAACTTGAGTTATTTTGGCTCTTTCGTTTTAAGAGAGTATATTTTTCCAAAAATATTTAAATTTTATCTATATGCATGAAAATATTTTGGGGGTGAAACATTAAACCATTGTTAGATTCAGTATTAAAATATACAGGATGATTCCAAATTCATGGTACAAACTTTAAGGGTTGGTACAGGATACTGTAACAAACAATTTTTGTACAGGAAAGCAGGGTCGGAAATCCATTTATACAGTCAAAAATACAGGGCGTCTCACTCCAATCCGAATTCGCGTTTTCGTTTATAACTTTAATAGTAGTGGAGATACTTTAACGAAATCCTTACAATGCTTACAATTCATACAAAAATGAGTCTGTTGCAAATTTTGTTAAAATATCTTCACTACTGTTGAAGGTATGAACGGAAACGCGACATTGGATTAAAGGGAGACGCCCTGTAATTTTGATTAAATAAATGGACTTTTGACCCTGGTTTCCTATACAATAAATGAGTTTTACAGTAGGTTGGTACAGGACAATGTAAAAAAACATTTATTGTACAGGAAAACAGGTTCAAAAATTCAGTTATTTAGTCAAAATTACAGAGCGTCTCACGCAAATCCGAAGACGCGTTTTCGTTCATAGCTTTAACAGTAGTGAAGATATTTTAAAAAACTTTGCAACAGACTCATCTTTGTATGAATCGTCAGCATATTGTAAGGATTCCGTTAAAATGTCTTCGCTACCGTTAAACTTATGAATGAAAACGCGACTTCGGATTGAAGTGAGACACCCTGTATTTTTGACTATATAAATGTATTTTCGACCCTGGTTTCCTGTACAAAAATTGTTTGTTACAGTGTCCTGTACCAACCCTTAAAGTTTGTACCATGAATTTGGAATCATCCTGTCTATACAACATATAATCTTTGAAAGTTTAATTTAAAATATTAAGTAGCTTATGATATAGCTTACGCAAAGAGTTAAAAGAAGCATATTTTGAGAAAAATCACTTTAAATTATTTTTCAAACAATGCTTACAGAAAGCATTTGATATATATTTAATCATAAATAGATTAATTATAGAAATTACTTTCAGTTTTATAAAAGTATTGCATTGCCATATAGCTTTTAAAAATCTGAATTTTTCGAAGATTTAACAGTCGTATGATCACTTAAATAACTATAAAAATGTCCTGTTTGAAACCATGAACAATATCTAGTAAAATGATATTTAAATGTTCAAAGGCTTTTATGTGAAAACAAAACAGGAAAAAAAATCAATATCACTTTTTATCAATAAATCTTTATCATATATGATTAATAAGTCATAAAACTTTTCCCTAACAAAATTTTCTGTAAGCGTGATAAATCCTTGAAATTAGAAACATTTATATTTGGAAACGAAAGCACGAACACAATCGATTAGGTTAATCGATAATTCACCTGTCCTAATGCAGCATGAAGGACGCAGGTTTTCAGAGAAAAAATACCATTAGATTTCTTTTTCTTTGTTTTAATATAAAATATTGGATGTTTCTATAATTAAAGTAACTAGACCGTCTCAGAGATTAAAATAATTGTTTTTTTTCAAGAAAGTTTTCATTAGATCAATGAAGGATTAATATTTTTTTTAAATAAACCACTCAAATATTCGCCAAATGGTGTAATTACAATGAGCTAATTTTAAAATAACAGCATTTATGAAAAAAAGTCAGATACGTTCTTGGTTTTTGTAATTAAATTTAGTCATCAAAGAATAAAATAACATTAGGAATTCTTTGTTCTCGTGCATCTATAATTGTTGCAAGCAGTCTCAAGAAATGCAAGCAGTCTCAAGAAATTTTTATATATTCATTCAGTTTTCGTGTTATGCGAGTAATCAAATAACTGGGCATTTTTTCTTTCACTAATGTATCAGTCTATTTTTAAGCTTCAGGAGTAAATTACAACACGATTAGACTACATAGAAAATTATAATAGCAAAATAGTGAAACAATTTTATTTTTTTAACCCGGGAGAGGTCGCGCATACCCAGGGTATGAATGGTTTTTACTTTATCACCAGTAAATACAAATAATAATCGTCATATTATTTAGTCGGAGACAATTCTTACAAATCCTACTATAAAGTAAGTGGAAGATTACTTTTCGAAAAATAGTGGTGACAATTGTAAAAAACCCTACGCATCCTGGGTATATCATACCCAGCACGACTCTTCCCGGGTTAAGAAACATTTGGAGTTTTTTAACCTTATCATTCAGTAACTTTTAAATAAGAGAATCATTCAATAGCTTAGCCCAACAGTCTAAATAAGCTCAGAAGTTGTATTTTTAAGAGGAGGTAGAGTTTGCAATCACATTCATTCTGCATAGTTTCCAACCTTCCTTTTTTTCAGTTTAAATAAAAGCAGAAATTGTATTAAATAAAATAAGTTAATATCCACATGTAAACAAGAAATGTTTCATTAAATATTTTTTCTGGTTCCAATTATGTATATTTCACTTGAAAAAACGGGAAGGTTAGCAGCTGTTATACGGCTATTACATAGTCGTTTTCATTTCGAATGTATGAAACGACTACAAACCAATCTCCAACCCTTATTGATTGCATTTAGGTACAACGTTTTAATTGTCATGTCATCCATTGCAATAAGCATTATGTACGATATGACAGATAACGTATAGTCTATCACGGACAGAAAACACTATTGAGATAAGGTCTCTTGACCCAAAATGTGTAGTGGCTTGAGTGCCATAACTTGAGGAGACCATAACCAAAACACTGGACATTTGTGGCTACAGATTTTGGGCTGTAAGCCCTTGAGTTAATATTAAGTAAGATCTACTACTTTACTACTAAGCATTAATACTCAGAAATGAAACTCAGCTTGCTGTATTCTTTATCTCAAATGAGAAAGCAATTTTCAGTTCAACATGCTTATTTTAAATTGGTCTCAACTAATGTCGCCGTAATGTAGTATAGACACTGACTGCACAAATGTTCAATTAACATTACTTTTAATGTTCGTTAAGATGGAGAAATAGCAGAGGTTTTGTTAACACATTTTCTTATTTATACTCTCATGTTGTTGTTGTTGTTGTTGTTGTTGTTGTTGTTTCTAATACTAAATGATCTAGACAATAGGCTAGACCAAGTTCATGAGCCCAAAAATTTGGAGGAAGTCCGAAACGATGAAAGGGCAATCCAAAAGGTCACTCCTAGTCAAGTCCAAACAAGAAAGGAGATGGTCAGGGGTGAATGGCGCAGTCTTGCACTTTTCATAAATGGGGAAAATCTTGATACCGTTGTCAAATTTCAGGCATCTCAAGCGTCCACTCAAAAATCTTGAAATAGCAGACTGCTGGTCACGGCTACCCCCAAGATTAATAGCTCCTTCAGGCTTTTTGCCACAATACCAGGTGTGAACTGGAGGGGAACGCCCTAATGTGGCGAATGTATATTTGTCTCTTGAACAGATGTCCAGAAAAGTCAAGGTGGAAGTGTGCGGTGTCAAAGAAACCCCCTCTTTAGCTAATGTATCTGCCATTTCATTTCCGCCAATGCCAACATGCCAAGGGATCCATTGAAAGAATATGTCATGGTAGCTTGAATGTCCTCTGAGTAGAGATAGAATAGATACTGAAGTTCTGTCACCAACGTGAGGCCAAATTTGTAAGTGTTGTAGGGAACTGCGACTGTCAGTTAGAATCCAAATATCTTTATAAGTGGTACAGGAAGCGGCAGTTTTGAGGCCCTCCTCAATCGCAAGTAGCTCCGATCGGAAAACTGAACAGTGGTCTGGATTTCTGATCTTTATGGCAAGTTTGAATGTAAGCTCATGTAAAAGGCTTTATTAAACTAATATTATCTGGAGCTTCACTAAAATCACTGATCACTGAATCAGGTGAATTTAATCCACTTGATTTTTATTTGCCTTAGTTAAGCAAACTTTTTCTACACCGTCTTCCTCCCATAAAACAAGTGGATGGCTGCAATGTCGTTTAAATTAAAAAAATCGGAAGGTTGGCAGCTGTGTATTTTTAAAAATGCGCAGTGTTTGAATCCATTGGGCAAAAAATGACTACAGTACCCTCAAACCATCAATCAATTTGTAGAGTCACAAAATGCAAAGATACACTGGGTACTCTTTGTCAAAGCCAGTGTATATATGTGAGTGCGGTGATGGCTGATGTTCAAAAATGTACGAAAAAATTACTCAGTGCCTCACACAGACACAGTGTTGCTAGTTTAGCGGATATTTTTTTTTAACCGATAATTATTTTCTAATAATAATATTCGCCTTATTTAATCTGTTATTAAATCAGGCAAATATTACTATTCGGAAATAGTGGTAGATATATCAATATAAAAATCTGTTAAATAGGCAACACTGCACGCACATCAGTCCCACAGATAGGAACGAATTTAAAAGACGTCTGATTTGGTCGACAGAAACATTGTACACAGATTTCGCTCAAAATTTGTGACGGACCTGGTAGCGAAATAATTTTGCATAAGCAGATTATATCCAGAGTAGTGGCAAATTGAAATAATATCGGGAATCTAATAATAATCCCGTATTATTTTCATTATTTTATATAGTATAAAGAATAATTGATTCTATAAAAAGAACATAAGTTTACGAGATTCATTACTCAGAAAAATGTTCAACAGTATAAAAATGGAATAAACTAAATGTATTTGGTGTTAGATAGATGTTCATTATATAGGGTGTGGCGATAACTAGATGAATTCTTTATCCAGTCTCAGTTATTCTATATTAAGTAACACAGCAGAAAGTGCAATATATTTTTAAATCTTACCATTAGAATGGGTGGAGTATATATATATCATATTAGAAAACTCAGTTTACAGAAAATTTACAGAAGGGAACATCATTCGGAAATGTTCATTAACGCTATTTTAATGAAAGAAATTTCATAAAAAATAAATGTTCATTTACGAAGACGTTGCTTTTCTCAAAATCTAACTTTAATCAGAGGTTGTCCAAAAATTAAAAAAATCCAGGAAGAGAATGCTTGATTGAAATGTGTTTGGAATGTTAAAAAAAATTAACATATTCCATTCGAAGAATAGAGGTAAAATACAACTTAAAACATACGCGACAACTAGTGTTGGTATTTTTAACAGTAAACCCCTCCTGTGGGCCTTACTTTTGCTTGTTCCGGTACTTAGCAAAAACATTTTTTTTATTCTTGTTTATAATACATACATATATATATAATAATAATACTGTTTCTAAACGATGTATTTATAGTGATACATTGATACTATAAATACGAATTTTCTGCATAATTTTGAGAAATAACGTAACACAACAAATGTAAAAGTACGCGCAGTTACATATATCTAAAAGATGTGAATTCACGTCAGCGGCCATAAATATGTTATGATGATAAATATAACTATACAAGCAATAATTTCACACTCGCTTTTACGAAAATAATATTTAATCGCCGAGAAAAAAATTGTAGTGATCAAACAGAAATCTTCGAGTTTACTGCCCATATATAAAATTTACAAAGCTGCCGTAATGAAGCTGCCATTTACAAAAATTCAATGTAACTTTGTCGTCACACAGGAATTCCAAAATCTTTCCATTACTTTCAATTAGCATATAGAGAAAGACCGATTCTAAACACCAGGAAACAAGAGGTTTTTTGATTTTTTACTGTTTTTATGGTTTATTTATCACATTTTTGCAATTAATGAATTATATTATCGATGTAATTTTTAATTTTCCAGCGCTATTGTATCTAGAAATTTGGTTCCAAACGCTAACTTTGACAGTATTTTGTAAACTATCGTCTGTCTTCACTCAAAAATGGAAAAACTGTTCGATTACATAATATATGAATAAGAGTACCTGCTAATATCATGCATGTGTGAACACATTTAATTGAGAAATATGTTAAAAAGTAGCTAGTTTGGATTTGAGAACAGCCTTAAAGAGCAGTATTTAATGAGCTATAAAAGCTAATTTCATAAAGTAAATTTATATAACAGTAATATTCACTTTCAGAATGCCGTGAAATTCGCTTTAGATTCCTTTTACTCCGTTAAGAAAATTAACCGAGACTAACAAAAATTCGCAATTCGTAAATGTCAAAGATTACGGATCAGTAATTCTGCGATTAAAGAAGGAAAGGAATACTATTCAGAAATTAAACACCAATTCAAAAACTTTAATTCTTCGCCTCTTTGTAAATCTGTTTGATTGATTAAAACATGGCAGTGCTGTTACTTGCTAGACAGCAAGCAAGTTTTCTCTGTAGTTGTTGTTGTTGGCCTGATAAGCAGCTTTTTATTTCTATACAGCTGACATGATCCATATAACGTTTTCTCTGTATAGGTAAAAATTGATAATTTAATCAAGCGTTTTCTAATTATTGCATGTGCAGAGCATTAAAAAATCTACATTACTTTAATACTCAAAAAGAAATTCTTCACGACATTGCAACTCAAGATCTTCAAATTATCGAAGCAAATAGATAAAATTTCGGATTATGTAAAATTTTAAACGTTATCACCTTCATGAAAAATAAGTGTACAAAAGGTGCACAAAGACCGTACAAATAATCATTTAAAACGAAAATTTTATATATATATTTTTTTTTTTTAATTTGGATTTTAATATATGTGAAGTTTTCTTTGAACTTTTGAATTTGCTTATAGTTTTTAGTTATGTGCATTTATGGGACAATTTTTATAATAGTACCTCTAGTATACATATAATTTATTTTAATTCAACAAACATTTTCAGACAATAATGAGTAAAATATTATTTTCTTCTATTGTAGCTAAAATGATTATATTTCCGTATTCACCTGCAATTTTCAAAATATAAAGTGAAAAATTTATAAACGTTTTCAGATTGAAATATTTTTATTCGTTGCATTTTAATTATTCTTTTCCATTCGTGAAATATCTTCACAGAAACAATCTGAAAGAATTAAATTTAAATTTCAGACTGTAGTAACATATTCTCTTTTTCTAAATTTTTCGCTTGCATTGTTTAAAATACTTGTTAAACTTCAATATATACAGGGTGAATCTAAACTCTTGGGCAAAACGTTAAGGGGTGATAGTACACATCAAGACAAACAATATTACATCGGAAACTAAGGGTCCCAAACGTCTTCCGAAGGAGATAGGCGCTATTAAAGATTAGGGTCCAAAATTTCAAATGATTATAAAAAACGGAAAAATTGGTCGATTCGTTTGCGGTTTTCGCTAAAACTATTCTTTATGTCAGTACTTTCTTAAAAATAAATTTCAAAGATAAAGTTCAAAAAATGCCAATAGAGGGCGCTTTAGACTTTGGAGTAACGAAAAACTATTTTTTACCGTTATTTTTTGTATCTAATTAAATGCTTTCAAAAGCTTAGACTTAAACTTAAATTTTGAGCTCAAAATCAGAATCGTTGGGAGTGGTTAAGTAGCGCAAACTGAACTGCGTTCAGGAGTTGAAATTTGAAACACCTCCCTCCCCCCTCCCCACTCCTGAACACAGTTCAGTTATTCCCGATCTTGGTGTGGTACACCAGGCAGAAACAGTGTGAGTTGTAATTTTCCAACTGGACAAAAATGTTCGTGCCAGGATTCGAACCTGGGATCTCTTGGCTGAAGCTGCCATGCTCTATCAACTGAGCTATCCCGGTTGAATTTGGAGGGCATAATTCATTCAGTCAATACCCTCCAGATTCAACCGGGATACCTTAGTTGGTAGAGCATGGCAGCTTCAGCCAAAAGATGCCAGGTTCGAATCCTGGCCCGGACATTTTTCGTCCAGTTGGAAAATTACAACTCAAGATTTCTTTACCAATTTGAATAATTGTGTTAAAATTAATCCAGGCAGAAACTACTACCCCGTACACGTAAAATAAACGATAGAGTAATGACAAAATTAAATCGAAAATTTATTCATAACAGACATGAGCAATTTCTCTGCGCAAAATGAAAAGAAACAATTTGATGTATGCATGTAGTGCGCAATATGAATGAAGGTTGACACGTAAAAAATGGTACACGCATGATGTTCGTGAGGAATCCCAAAGACTGCTCGAAAGAGTGCCCACCAGCAACGTTGCAGGCCTCACACCACCGGCGGAGAGAGTTGCGAACATTAATGAATACCCCGGGCATCTCCCGGATATCGCCTGCTACGACGGCAGTCCTCGTAACCAGATCCTCGTTGGAGTCGACGGTAAAAAAAAGTTATTCATTATTCCAAAGTCTAAAGCGCCCTCTATCGGCATTTTTTAACTTTATCTTTAATTTTTTTTTTAAATAATTTTTTTATTTAATATTGTCATTCCTCTATCGTTTATTCTACGTGTAGGGGGTAGTAGTTTCTGCCTGGTCTACGACACCAAGATCGGGAATAACTGAATTGTGTTAAAGGGGGGGGGGGGGGGTTCAAATTTAAACATCTGAACACAGTTCAGTTTGCGCTACTTAACTACTCCCAATGATTCAGATTTAAGTTTAAGTTAGCTCAAAATTTAAGTTTAAGGTCTAAGCTTTTGAAAGCATTTAATCAGATACAAAAAATAACGGTAAAAAATAGTTGTTCATTACTCCAAAGTCTAAAGCGCCTCTATCGACATTTTTTTAACTTTTTATTTAAAATTTATTTTTAAGAAAATACTGTTATAAAGAATAGTTTTAGCGAAAACCGCAAACGAATCGACCAATTTTTACGTTTTTTTATAATTATTTGAAAATTTGGACCCTAAAATTTAATGGTATGCCTATCTCCTTCGGAAGACGTTTGGGACCCTTAGTTTCCTATTTAATATTGTTTGTCTGGATGTGTACGATCACCCCTTAAAGTTTTGCCCAAGAGTTTAGATTCACCCTGTATATATATAAATTTGGAAATAAAAATGGGTCTTTTTTTAAAAAAAAATCCTAAGAATTTGCTAAAATAGTCCATTTTCAGTTGGCAGAAAACTCTTCATGTTAAAAGACTTACATTTCTACGAGATTGTTCATGTGATTTAACTGCATAAAATTTTGGATAAATTATTTATTGTTTACTTTATTTTGAATTTAAATGACATTAAATGTTTCAAATAACCCTGGTACGAAACTAATATTCATTATATTTGTCTTACTGGTACGCAATATGGAATTCATCGGATGTACAGTCCTCGAAAAAATAACTTTTTACCCCTACAATTTCTGCTACATATAAACGTGTGAAAATGCCAATCGACTGGGAATAACGTTTACCATTTAACGCTATACCTAAATTATCCTTCGGGGTACGTTTACATAATAAAAAATACACCAAATATCATTTTTCAAATAGCAATACTAAATTTTGTCACTTTATATGAGTTCCTTGAATCAAAGAAACGCGGAAAAGTATATATATTTTATGCCTTTTACTTAAATCTTTATAGAGTTAGAAGAAATCAACGTTTTAGGAGCTAATGTTAAATACACGTAACAAAATTTAATTTACATTCTGTTCTAGAATTTATCATTTATAAAACGCGCGTAAAAGATATCACGACATTTTTTTTAATACCACTGTTTAATACCGAGTTACAACGCGGAGTTTGATCTGTGATTTAATGTGTTGGCAGCAGCTGTTTTTTTAGTCACACTTTTGAGTGTTATGCAATTTTTACAACCCCACCTTCATGAAACGCATCACAACTGATGACGAAACATGTATTTATGAGTACAACATCCAAACAAGCCAACAGTCTTTGGAATAGTACATCAAAAAGGAGCATAAACCTACAAAAACACGGGAAAGTCGCTCAAAAATCAAGGTCCTGCTGACTGTTTTCTTAGAATATCGTTGTGTGGTGCACTCCAAATATGTGCAAAAAATATATGACAGATCATTTGGGTCATTTTTGTCGCATTTTGTCGTATTCAGTTAAAACCTAAATGAGACGTCCAAAGTCCTAAATGCGATAATGCGTTTTATACAGGTCAGTTCATCTTAAAATACTATTTTAATTACTAAAAATTTTAATTTCTTAATAAAGATTTGAAATGCATAAAATTGAAAGTTTAATAGCTGATTATTTAAACAACTTAAAAAATATACTAAAAACTTTATTTAATAACTTAACTAATACAAAAAATAACTAATATAAATAATCTTGAATATAATATAATTAAATAATGCATACTTTACGCATGGCATTTAACTTTTGCCATGGGAAAAAAGAGAAGCAAATAATGAATGACTGATTCAATATAAATTTTACAAAATCTTTTGTTTCTCAGTCAGTGTTGCCTGTAGGCTAATTCAGATTATTCAATTATCACCACATTTTGAAAATAGAGTAATTGGCTTTATTCTCAAGTTATTTAATCTGTCATTAAATAAGCCGAATATTTTACTTCAAAAATGTGGATGCAAACAAGCAATTTAATTTTAAAAAGGTAGCGAACTAGCAACATTGTTCTCAGTTTGCTTTTAACTCATTTTTGGTTTTCATCTTCCGCGTTGGCCTCAATTTTTTCTTTTTGGTTTTTGAATGACATGAATATAGATGAGTAACTTTTGTTTCTGATGCACTTTTAATTCCCGATTGTTTTAGCGACTGACTTCGAGTTTTTGCCAAATTCTATTTTTGAAGTGCTGTTTTTGCCTTTTTAAGTTTTAATTATTCTCTCATTTCCACTTTTTGCCTTAGCTTTTGCTGTTTCACTTCATTATCCTCTTTTAATTTTGTCATATATGCTTCAGTTTTTAAGTATTCAGCAAATTTTGATCCTACTACTTTTCGCTTTTTGGCTGGATTTTCATTTGTCGGTGAAACTGTATTTAATAAACAATTTTCAAAAGCATGAGATATAATAATTTCAGGACGAGATATTTGTGAGTGGGATTCTTATTGAGCTACATACTGGTCTTGACTAGAATCTGATCTGGTTTTACACGCTTGATTTTTAAAATATGCATTCATTGATTGAAAAAATTCAAAATCTTCAGCACCTATATTTCTATGCAGTTTTAAATTTGTTTGAACAGACACATCGCACATTATTTTAGAAGTTGTATTATTACTTTCATTGTGCTCAGTTTCAAAACTTGTGCTTGCGGAACAATCAGCATTAGTTATTATGTTCTCATTAACCATATTTATCAAATCATGTCTAATTTCAAATTCAGGAAATATATTGGCATCTTTTAGTGTTGCCAGTAGGCTACTTTTTATAATTAAGATTGTTTGATTCTCACCAGTTTTTTGAAATAGTGTAATTGGCCTTATTCTCGCATTATTTAATCTGTCATTAAATAGGGCGAATATTTTTACACCAAAAACGTGGTGGGAATGAAACAATCTGAATTTAAAAAAAGTATCAAGCTGGCAACACTGCATCTTTAGCAGAAAAATCTTCCTTAACACTCGATTCATTAACATGAAAATACCCAACAAAAATGTATTTATTGGCAGGAATCAGATCAGTGCACAAATCATTGCAAACAGATAAATTTTTATCAGCCAAGACAATGGTAAATATGACTGGTATAGAAGTATTTAATTCATTTAATTAATTTTGTAATTTTTATAGCGTTGAATGACATAGGGATCGAATGATTATCCTGGAACAGCACACCGACTGAATGGAAAAATGCCATTTTTTAATTATAAATTTTAAAGACATGTATTTTTTTTCTATTTTGATCATGTGAAACACGCATTTAAGTACTCGGTCAATGAAAAACACAGTTGGTGGATCATATTGAAATTCTTAATTTATAAACTCAACACAATATCTTCTTTAAACATAGTTTTAATACAATATATGAAATTACCATATAAACTTACCACAGTGAATCGCCTAACATTCTCGCCGCATTTATGGGATTCAGTTCGTCGCTAATAGGTGTCTGAAGAAAAGCAGCCATGAAAATTAGTAAAATATTTTAGAACTCTAATTTGAAAACTTGTCGACATTTCCCGAGCTTACACTTTAAGTAAATGAAACACGCGTTGTAGCCCTTGACGTCCATAAGATTATTTGATCTTCAAAGTTAAAGAATTAAACTCGTGAACCATTTTCGGGATTTTTCGTCACACATGGGAAGGGAATATGGGTTGCTGCATAATGAACAATGTGTATTCTAATGGGAAAGATTTTGTAAGAAAACGTTTTAAACGCAAAAAAAAAAAAAAAATCGAGTTTTGTTCCTGAAATTTGGATATCTCATTATATAGCATTTATATACGATTCATGCGTTAAGATTTTAAGTACAAGAATTTTGTTGCATTTATGGATCGTCGCATTTAGGCACAATGACCGTACATGCCACGCATTAAGCTAAAATTTAATTGAGGCAAAAAAAAAGAAAAACGCATAACATTACTAAAAACACACTTCCAGAAATTACCATTCATAGACGACAATGTATCTAGTTCTTTGTATAATCCTATATATGAATTTGTTTATATTCTACAAATATCACTTATTATACTATAGTTCAGCTTAAAAAGCATAATTTTATTAAAAAGCACCTTTAAGTAATTCAAGCTCCTGCAGATTAATACTTACGAATTCTTTTGTATAGGTCTGTATATGATCTATAGAATTTAAATACACCACGTAGTTATACATAAACTTAGTTAAACTTCAAAATTCATAGCATGACTGAAAAGCACTTTCAGCTATTATTTCTTATATACGGAACTATAACCGATATACTATTTGTATCCACATCATATTCTACAGCAATCATCTTGTAGTGAACTCCAGTTAATGTATATTAACTTCATTATGTTTGAAATAATGTATAATTGAAATATGCTGAAAAAAGTTTATTTGGTAGACCATTAAGTAACTGAATTCTCTTGTGTGATCCTGTAAAGTATAAATGCTTTGCATTGCATATTCTACAGAAAGCATGGTTTAGCACACTTCAGAAATTCCTATCAATTTTATTATGTTTGAAATACTGTAACATCATTAAAATACACCGAAAACGATTTTTCCCCATAGACCATAATGTAACGGAATGTTTTTAGTGTGCCTGTAAACTAACTATAAATGCAACATACTTTATGTACAATAGCTAATATCCCATAGTAATTATCAATAACGTATATGAATAACATGGCAATCCAAGTATATTTACGCAAGTTAGAGCACGGACAGACTGCAGACAGACAAATCGAAGTTATAAACACTTTTTCAACTATGTTAGAAAGTGTTAAAAAAAGGAGTGTACGTTCTTTATGTCTTCTTATTTTTACAAGACCTTAAATCCTCAAGCCTCTTACTTTTATAATATAAATGATACAAAAACGTTGCTTAAATAAAATATATTTGATTCAAATATATATAATTTTGGTAAAGACGATTTACTAATTACCGATTAATTAAATTAATTATTTGGTGAATTTTTATACTAATAATATACAATTAATATATGTTACTCGCAATAAACAAACTTACTGTGAAAAAAGTATAATGCGATAGCTGCTAAATTATGTCCCTAAAGTTTTAAAACTATGTAGTACCTTGCTAATTTTATAATCTTAATGTGCCTTAAACTTTTAGAATTTCTTTTTTGGTATTTTTTTTTTCGTATATAAATATCGTTACTATCCTGAAAGAATCTGAAGAACTTGATTAAAATAAGGAAAAAACATGCGAAATATATGAGTAGTCTTTTCTAAAAAAGAGTTTTTCACTATTAACAAAAGTTTTGCCACAGATTTCCCGGAATTTCCTAATCTTTATTAATTCCTTTAATTACATTTTTCCCTTTTTAATTAGCAAAGTTATTTTATGTTAAGAATTAAAAAAGATGATACAATTTTTCCTTCATGCATTAATTAGGTCTCAATAATTTATGTGTTGTTGCCAAGTGAAATAAAAGCATTTAATTTTAATTTATTAAACACAACAATTTTCTAGAATTTTGAAAGTTTAAGCATTTTCATGCGAAGCAAGGAAGGGAATTAAGGAGTACCATTTAATATTTTAAGAAAATTACAAAATTAAACAATTGAATGTGTGATTTTATATTAATATTCATTTTTAAATAATGCTTTTGTAATCTCTCAAATCATTACCTACTTGAAGGTCGAATTGAGATGCAGGTGTATTTTAAATATATATTTTTTATATGTTGCCTTCTAACGCTTTAGTGTGCCAATCATGAAAGGAAAATGAATCATTAGAGTTGAGAGAAAATATTGTTTGTGATTCTTATGTATTAAAATAAATATGTGTTTTTTTTTTTTATGATTTATTTTTACGATTGGGAGCATGGCAGTTTAACGAATGTGCAATAAGAAAAGTGTACCACGTACGTTTTAATTTAATATTAAAATATATTTTTTCTGTTAATATTGAAAATCATTTAAAAGACGTCTACCGATTGTTAGAAGTTGTGGATCATTTTTAACGTTTTCCAACATAGTTAAAGTGTTTGACTTTGGTTTGTCTATCTGCCGTCTGCTGTCTGTTTGCAGCCTCCCTCTGTCACCTGTCATGCAATTTATATTATGCACTCAAATAGAGGCGTCTTAAATTCAAACACATGTGTGTCTGAAAAAGTAATTTAGATACTTAAGTGTCTGAATGTGAAATTTCAGATATCATACATGTCTGAATTTAAGACACACAAGTGTCGTGCTATGAACATGTTGTAAACGAACTGAGAAAAATTTCTGAATACTCATGATATGTCGAAAATAACACATTTAGAAATTCAGGCGCTTAAGTGTCTGATGGAATTGTGTTCTACATGTGATGACTGTGATG
Source organism: Maratus michaelseni (assembly GCA_963931845.1). NCBI lineage: Eukaryota > Metazoa > Arthropoda > Arachnida > Araneae > Salticidae > Maratus > Maratus michaelseni. Next base: position 213,084,437 of record OZ007599.1, on the reverse strand, counting down.
CAATTGTATCACTATATGTAAACACCATCAAAGAATGTTTTCTAGTTGATGAAAAGAGATAAAATTATTTTCCATTTAGTAACTAGTATTACTTTATAGAAAAAATTAGCTATAAGATATATGTCAAAATTTTACAATGCTGCTTATAAAAATAAGTTATTTTTGTGCATTACTTAAAGAATTCTTTTTACAAAAATATCCAAAAATTACTTGCACTCAGAGACGTAGGCAGGGGGCGGGGTGCAGGAAGGACGCCCCCATCTAAATATTTGAACATAATAAAATATATATTTTGAAATTGAAAGAGATATGAGAGCCGGCAGACAAAAATGTAGGAAGAGACAACATTTTGGAACAGATATGCCTGTGGCCGAGACCGATTTTTTAAAACGCATATTATAAAGTTTAAATAGGCTAAACTAAAAATACTTTGACAAGCCGCATCGTGCAAGATAATTTTTAAACATATAAACTTAAAAAACAACAGAAAAATTTAGAATTATGAATATTAAATATTGAAAAATAAGTTTTAAACAACATTTTTGAAACTGCAGTTTTAAAAGTGCAAATTAACAGTTTTAAAAAAATTCAAGGGAGTCTGCTTTCCGTTCGCCGTTATAGATAAATTTAAAACACATGGATGTATAAAAAGAAACGAATTAGAAACTGTTTCTTACGATTGGCTTCAAGCGGAAGGGGGGGGGGTGAATAGGGTTCCATGACAAAAAATTCCTAGTTCATTTTATTATAGCGTTTAATTATTCTATAATCACTTGGAAGTATAAATTTTATCATTTTGTTTAATAATCAGACATAAAGAAAATTTCATTTGTTAAATTTCAAAATCTAGGAAAGGTAATAGCCCTCAACATTCTCACCTCCTGCCTAAATACCTATGCCTATACTAAATACTATATACCCTACCTGTACTAAAATAATGTACCAACTCTGCATCCACACCGTAAACACACACGCACCTAATAGTGGCGTAGCATGGTTTTGTGCACCCGGGGTAATTCAAAATATTGTTTCCCTTTCCTTAGTGGCTATCATATTTTTATGCTACTATTTTTTCGTTTATTTTCCTGTTGATAAAAAAATAATGATTTTTGAAGTCTCAACTCTTGTAACATACTACAAATCGAGTCTGACCAACGTCGTCTAAGTCAGTGATTCATCATTTTAATAGGTACGAAATGCTGACATAGTATATTTTCTTTGTGAAGAGATGTGTAAGTCTATTTGCTCATTCTTATTTTAAAGTTCTTTCAACGAGTGCTTTGAAGATGAATGCCTGATTTTTTTAGTTTAAAATATTGTGAAATGCTAAATGGAAATGCTTTTTACTACAATATCGAAACACAAACAGAACGCACTTGTATATGCGTACATGATGTTCTTCTTACGGCAATGGAATCAATGTTCTCCTTATGGAACGGATTATCGCTTATGATTTGTGCGCTTGTTTCTGAAATAAAGAATATTGAATTTTGATTTCAGAAATAAATATGGATTACTTCGAAAACTTGGAATACTTCTTTGATATTTTTTAGTAATTTTCATTATTCATCAGCATATTTAAAGAACCATAAGTATCAAGGTTATACAAATGCACTGCCAAAAATATTTTAAAACACACACACACACACACACACACACACACACACACACACATATATATATATATATATATATATATATATATATATATATATATATATCAAATGGCGTTTTTATGGCTACATTGTCGAATACTTTACTTTTTGTTACCTATATATTTTCTTCAAACTGGATTTGTGTGGCTACTTCCTCAAAGGTAAGGTTAGGTTCCTGTGATTATGTGAACTCAATTTCAATCAGAACTTTTACAGAAAAATATTAAACTTTATTACATATTTAATATTATTTATTTATTATTTAAATTATTTTTACTAGAATAATTTGTATTTTACATAGTTGTGTCTTATTTATATGTAATAAAGACGTTTAGTGTTAAAGAGTTTGTGTGTTCATTTGTGTGTTTTCAATCAATAAATACATATTTTAATATTAATGATTTAGTTTAATATTTCTTTAGACCTCCATTTCTTATAAAATGGAATATTTTTTAATAATTGTTTTCAAACCATTGTAGTATGTGGAACTTTATTTGACAAAGCTTCAGAATTAGTTTTATATGATTTCAGAATAATTTCAAATGGGAAATGTAAAATTTGAAAATAAAATTTAATTGCACTGTATATTTTATTTATATCCTGTGAACTATATAAATGGCAATTGAAGAAACAAATCGTTGTGACTTAGTGATTGTTATTAACATAATCAGTATCCAAATTTTCTGTTCTTAATAGTTAATTTTATTAACAATATATATTTTACAGCTATCATTTGATTTCATGTAAAATAAATTAATATATTATTAATAAATTAATAAATTGTCATTATTGTACTTTTGGTTTACTGCTTAAAACTTTTGTTTTAGGTTAGAAATTGTTGCTTACGTGAGAAAATGTAAATTAATTTTAATTTAGATTTTTTTTGGCCGGGGGGGGGGGGGGTATTTGAAATTTAATCGAAATTAGAAAAAGCTAGATTTTAATATATGTACTTATATAAAATTAAGATGTATATTTAAAACAAAATAATTTTTTAAACCAGAAATAATTTTTCTTGCATGTTATTAAAAAAACATTTATTTATTTTTTAAGGATAGCTAAATAGCTCTTGCGATTATCATCAAATCCATGTATAAAAAATTGATTATATGATAATATAAATTAAAAAAAATGTATAGAATTTTTAGATTATGTTGCATTATTAAGTTCTTTCTTTTCAATTTCCAGTAACTTTGTATTATTGATATCGTTTTATACAGGAATTTTCATTTTTGTGACAAGAGTATCATTTAATTGTCTTATAGAGTATATTTTCGAAGCAAATGTTTTAATATTAACGAATTTAAATTTATGTGTGGGAAATGTTATGAACATTTTTTATTCATATGGTGGATACCGAATATTTAAAGAAAGCATCAGAGTGAAGTTATCGTGGATTTCTGAATATTTTATATGTAAATTTTTAGCTTTTCTAATGGGGAAAAAATCCCTCATATAGAATTCAATTGCACGACGATACTGTTTTTTTTTAATAATCATTATGAAAACTTGTTTAATAATACAAAAAGTAGTTTGACATGTATTTCCTGTATTCCATTTTATAACATATTAAAATGTCAAGACACAGAGCCATCTTGAATATACATTACAAATAGAGAATAAAAATCGGTATTTTATCCGTTAAAAAAATATTTTTTTAAATGAAGTCAAATATTATCCCGTACGAAAAAAAAAATTAAAAGTATATGAAAAAAGAGCAGATGGGTAGATAAGACCTATTTTCGGTCCATGAAAGGGCCAGACACTTTTCTAAGAAGTTTTCTTTTTGTAATAATATTTTTTCAAAATCAAAAAGTTCTTAAAGCACACTTATGATCTAGCATTCCAAACAGGCAATGCCAGTAATGCCCGATATTCAATACTTTAATAAAGTAATGTGGTTTGGAGATATAATTATTCTTATGATTATGTTTAATCTATTGTATATATTTTCATACGAGCAGGGAAGACCAAGCTAGGCTCGGTCAAAATTAGTTTTGAGTTCAAATATCATGACCCATGACCATAATGACACACTAATCAAATTTTCTCGAACATGTGACCAAACCCAATTGTCTTCTCGTGCCTGAAACCCGTCAGATAGAAAATTTAGTAAAAATTGTCTGAGCCATTTTTTAGATACAATTAGCTTGACTCTGACCCATGATGACCCAACATAACCCACTAATCGGGTTTTCTTGAGCATGTGACCTAGCCCAACAGTCTTCTCGTGCCCGAAAACCATAGGATGCAAAATTTAGTCTAAATAGTCTGAGCCGCTTTTTAGATAAAATTAGCTTGACCCACAGTGACCCAAAAATGACCCACTAATCGAATTTTTTCGGACATGTGACCTAGCCCAATGATTTTCTCGTGCTTGAAACGCGTAGGATACAAAATTTAATCAAAATCGTTAGAGCCAATTTTTAGATAAAATTAACTTGACCCGCGTTGACCCCAAAATGACCCACTAATTGAAAGTTCTCGAACACGTGACTCAGCCCATTAGTCTTCTCGTGCCCGAAAATGGTAGGATACAAACTTTATTCAAAATCGTTTGAACCGTTCTTTTCTTTAGAAACAATTGGCCTGACCCTGACCTATGGTGACCCAAAATGACCCACTAATCGAATTTTCTCGAACAAGTGTCTCGAACAAGTCCAATGGTTTTCTGGTGGAAAATTTCATCAAAATCGTTAGAGTCGTTTTTAAGATAAAATTTGCATAACCACACACAAGATTTGCTCGTATTAGAATATATGATTATTATTACTTTTTAAATTTCTAAATAAATTATTTTTACTGCGATGTTAACAGGAAGGAAATATGTTTTAACTTTTTTTCTTAAGGCACTTTTCATGTATCTAAGGTGGAAAGCATCATGAATAATAATTTAAAAAAAAGAATCAGATTAAAAAAAAATCATATTTTTAGTATTTATTTTGTGTTTGATAAAGTAGCATCTAAGCGCAGGTTATCTTCGTAGCATTTAAATTTAGTCTTTTTATATTGCAAAAAAAGATAACGCGCATTGAAATGCTACAAATTAAAAGGTGTAACTGATCGTGTCGTAATTAATTAATTGGATAGTATGCATGTATGTGTGTTTAAATTCATGTAATTAAAGTAATATTACAAAATGTGAGTGATTAATATGAGTCGCTGGACATGAAATTCATTTGATGCACATTTTCTGCCACAAAAAACAAAAAAAACTTTTTATGCTTTAGAATACACATATAAATTGATTTATAAATATGAACGTATACAGTAGAACCTCTCAATAACGAACACCTCCATACCGTAGAATTCGTCCGTTTTGTAGAAGTAAATGTATATAAATATATATATGTTGTGTTTTGAAAAAGGTTTTTGCTAAGTAGACGTGTCCGCTATTCGGGAATGTTCCTTACGGAGGGTTTGCTGAAGATATATACAGTAAAACCTCTATAACGAATACTCCCGAATAGCGGACACCTCTATTTAGCGAACTATAAAGAAGTGTTGGGTTGCTTCCAGACACCGGAATCGATTAAAGCAGGGACAAGCTGGGCCATGGCATCTCCCCTCCCCCCCATCTCCGTCCTGGATTTTTAAGCTCTCCCCCCCAAATTTGGTATGCAACTTTCGTAAATCAGATATTTTAAATCTCTTTTGAAATTTTACTGATTATAATGAAGATTTTTTTAACTTTAGTGTAGGATAAGATTAAAAACAAAAAAATATAATTATCGAAATACGGTAAAACCATCCAAAAACGGACAGCTCGAGACCACGGAAATTGTTTGATATGATTGTTGGAAGAGTCCGCTTTTCTAGGTAAAAAAATACAAATATGTATACTTTCTGAGTTAAAAATGTGTTCCCTAAATAGAGGTATTCGCTATTCGGGGATGTCCATTAACCTCCATAACTGACACTCTCAAATAGCAGACACCTCTATTTAGTAGGTTGAATTTTTTTTCAGAAGCAGGACTTGGTTAAAACATAGGAAAACTGGGCAACGGCCTTACCACTCTCCCCTTACCTCAGGACGGCAGAATTTCTCCTATATATACCTGTATTTAGCGAACCATAAAGAAGGGTTGAACTGCTTCCAGAAGCAAGACCTCATTAAAGCATGGGGAAACTGTTCCAGGGCTCTGGGAATTCCCTCCCCCTCTTTTTAGTGCCCCCCAAATTTCGTATGCAATTTTCGTATAGATGATATTTTAAATCTCTTTCGCATTATACTGATTATATTCAATATTTTGAACTTTTAGAGTAGGATAAGATTCAAAACAAAAAATATATTTATCCAAATACAGTAAACAATCTCAATAGGAGACACTTGGGACTGCGGACTTTGTCCTCTTTTCGGAGGCGTCCACTTTTCTGAGGGAAAAATATACAAATATGTGTGTGTTGACTTAAACACTGGTTAAAAAATAGTAACTGTAGAAAAATGTAAAATGCGTTATAAATCTTGTATTTATAAAATTCCTCGACCGGTAGTATTGTAAGGTTTGATTTGCCAAGTATCCCAATTATGTAAAATAATTTCATTTTACGCTTCACCATAGGAAGGAAAATACATAAAAACGTGTAAAAGTGTAAAAGTTTTACTTTAACTATAGTTATAAAATGAAATCGATAGAACAATACCAAATGCGTTAAATTATAATTACATATATTGAGCATTGATAGAGATCTTTAATTCTCGGGGGGAAGTACTACAATATTGGATTCGTTACTTTTGATGTCTACAAATTTTCCATAGCGAAGATACGTCAGGTGACGATAGGTAATACGATAGGTGACATTGTCCATCTTTTAAGTTTTCGTTTAGACTATCAGCTTATGTTAGTGAAGCTCACTGGTTTTTAATAATCTTTTGCATACTTAATGCTTGTTAACCTTTTTACATATTTTGATAAGCAAAGCTAATCATGTGACGCAGAAAAAGCAAAATACAGAAATCGGATAAAAAGTACACAAATGGCGTAAAAGGAAATTTTTAACAATAATACATTCTGCATTCAACACTTCTAATTTATCGATGGTATTTCTGTTAATTGTTGCATTTTAGATGGATAGCTGCTGTTAACTTTTAAATCAAAAATATAATCCCTCTCATTCAAAGAACAAACCTTACTCCAAAGGGTTCATTAAAATTGTATCAAGTGATTACAGTTTCATTCATTTAATTCTTATAATTTAAATGGAGCACAAAAGCAGGTTCCATTGAAAAAATAAGTTATCTTTACCCCTTTTCGAAATAGATTAATAACATTAAGTAAAATATACTAAGTTTAGAGTACTTTCATGCTTTAAAATTGCTACGAGTATTTACGTCTCAATTTTGAAAAAAAATACACGTACTAATTTTTTTCAGTTTACCAAAATAATTATCAATAAAATACGACACGTATTGTCACACACAGATAGTAGGTTAGTTTGGGATACTACGGTCATATGTCATGCAAAATAGCTAAACAGACAGGGACCTCCGTTTAAAGTGGAAAACAAATTACTGCAAATATCCGATCCTAAAAGACATCCGAATCAGTCACCTCCTGACTTGAACTTAGAGTCTTAACCACTAGAAAGATCCCACACAAATTACATCTATCCACCATAGTTAGTTAAGCTTGATGAGCGAAAATTTTGTTTTTCAAAATATTTGGACAAAGTATTTCCGAACTTTAAAAGCATATTTTTTTAAATAATGTATCTTGAAATCTATGTAAGTACAGGGTGTTTCATGAAGGAACCCTAACTTCGAAAATAAATAACTCAAAACGGTGATAGATAGAATCCTGAAACCAGTGGTATGTTTATTAAAAAAGCCGTAAGAATCCGATACAGAAACTTCAAAATTTTAGTTAAAAATTGCGCCAATAGATGGGGCTGCAGACAGTATTATGTTTCCTATAAAGAGAGATCGGGCTCCAAGAACGCTCAATCGTCGAAGATTTCGCCGTAGAAACGTGATCGCAATTAGCGTATAGTGAAAGAAATTCGCCAGTGACACTGAAGGACATTGTTTACCGCAACAATCCTTTAGCACTCGACGAGCTGGAGGAGGTTATTTGTAAAGCTTGTGCATTGATTTTCGGAGACATACTACAGAGATTCACTAACAATTTCATTCTTCGTTTTGTGCGTTGTTTGAAAGGTGCGCATTTTGAATCGCTTTTGATGTGATACAGCCTACTTATGATTATACCACCGACAGCGCCATCTATCCGCGCAATTTGTTACTAAAATTTTGAGGTTTCTGTCTCAGATTTTTACGGTTCTTGCAATAAACATACCACTGGTTTCATGCTTCTATGTATCACCGTTTCTGAGTTATTTATTTTCAAAGTTAAGGGTCCCTCGTGAAACACCCTGTATGTAAGTAATAGGAGTCATATGAGATTAACAAGGTGCATACATTCACTAGATTTCCAAGGAATATTGTACCAAAATTTCCGAATTAAAATTTTCGTCTAATTTATTAAGAGAAAATTATTACAAATTTTGTGATTATATAAGGCGAAGATTATTTTCCGAAACAGTGGTGCTACACTCCTTGGAAATTTAAGAGATGTATGCACCCTGGATTAATGCATAATTATCTACAAAATTATTTTTAAGTACGTATTTTAATTATATTTGTGCATGTCACACTCGTTTATGATGTAATTCTGCTTAAAAGGAAATAAATAGGTTGAGGTTCCCACTTAAAAAAAATAATAATAACATTACAGTGGCTCAAATTAAGTATAGAAGTATGTTATTTTGAAAAGCTAAGTTATCGTGTAAGAAAAAAAAAAATCCGATAATATATATTTCAAATGCCTATTTATTATTGGCATTTTTCTTTTTATATAAAACAATTATTTTACTTTCGATAAAGGTATTTGGGAAATCATCTTTAATTTTTACATTAAGATAAAAGTAGCTCTTCCTCTATATCATTTATTAAAGCTTAACTTTGATAAATTACTTTAATTCGCTAAGGTCAGTTTTTTGACATGAATGCAAAAATGATGAAGAATACATTATTTGCTCTTTTATATTCAAGTTTAAGCCAGCTCTGACAAATTTCCTCAAGGACAAAGTAATAAATTTTATATTATAATTTATCATCAATATTCTGAAAAACTTAATGAAATTTTTCTCAGACGGCACTGAAGTTCTGTAAAAATTTCGGCATAAAACTATCTGGTGATAAAATAAATTTCTTTTTACTTATGCCTTAAGGCGGTTCTCAAAAACATATTTTTCCCCCAATCTACAGCGCGAAATTTTCTGACACACATTTTCTGACTTATTTGTAAACAAAAAAGCATGATACTTGCAGGCATGATTATTGAAGTTCTTTGCAATCGACCATTTTTTTTTTCATTTTCCGATAAATGAATTACAGCTTGAATTATAAGAGATTACTATCTAAGAAAGGCAGTTTTTTCCTTTCCTTCGCTGTCGCGTCCGGAAAGTTGGTTCAAAAAGCGAACTTTGACAGCATTTTCTTAAAAATATCCATGACGCACTTTAAAATACAATTTAAAAAATCAAGTAATTGGTGTACACGAGTGAAGTTTGGACAAAAATACTTATTAGGACCGAAAAACTTGTCTGAGAAAATAAACCTGCGACCCTACAAGCCATTAAGGATCATGGCCTAAAGATTATGGAGCGAAACCCGCAGTGCTTATCTCCAAAGCAAGCTTGGTACTAATTTTATCGACCCGGATAGGTTGAGTAAACCTTGCGTAGTACGCACTCCGGAATCGAACCATGGACCTGTAGCGTGGTAGCACACGCCCTGACCACTAAGCTACTGTGCTTGTAATTTTTGTCTAAATAAATAAATAAGAATAAAAGTGCTCAGTTAAACTGATGGCATTGAGCTCAAAGGCTATTCACAGGCTATTCACACTAATTATATATTATGCTCTTATTTCAAACAATAACGCCCCTCGAAAAATAAAGAAATCGATAACAATTTAAGGCGGGATTAGCCCCCCGTTCCCCCTTTCATAATTAACCAATTAACCCCCCAAAACTAATCAGGGAAGCGTCTTATCACGATGAACCTATATACAAAATTTGAAGCAAATCGAATAATTCTGCATGAAAAACCCATTTATCTAAATTAAGGGAGATTAGCCCCCGTTCCCCTCCCTTATACTAAACCTATGAATCCCCAAAACTAATCAGGGAAGCGCCTTATCACAATGACCCTATATACAAAATTTGAAGCAAATCGCATAATTCTGCATGAAAAACCCATTTATCTAAATTAAGGGGGCGGGGATTATCCCCCCCGTTCCCGACTTTACAATTAACCAATGAACCTCCAAAACTAATCAGGGAAGCGCCTTATCACAAGGAACCTATAAACAAAATTTGAAGCAAAACAGATATTTCTATCAAGAGTTATCGCGTTACGTACATGTACACATACATACATACATACAGAACCGGCAGGCACATTAGCTCTCAGGCTTTGGTAACCTGTGAGCTAAAAATTGTTTACGAAATTTGCACATAAATTGCGCTATACACCCAAAGCTGCAAAATGACAACAAAAACTCAAGATAGGCAGGTACAGGCCATTTATTTTGTACAATATACTACCATGTTTCAACATGCAAAGTGAAATTGAGTACCGTTTGGATATGGTTAGGTCTACAAACAGCGCAAATCTTCAATAATGGTAACCCGATTGTACAAAATAAATAGTCTGTAACTTTACGGTTTTTTAATGCTTTTTTGTACCTTTGAATGTGTAGTCCCTATATCGACAAATTTTTAGAACTATTTTTTTTTTTTTTTTTTTTTAGTTAAACAAAACTTTCGATCATGAAAAGCATTTTCATCCAAACTGCAATCTCGCATGCCAATTACTTTATATTTTATTGATTTTTAAAATGTGTCAAACACTTTTGCTTACCCTGCATTTTAAAACTTATCATTTACACAAATTTGTGAATGTGTTTTGAATACTGTGTAGAACAATTAAAATTAAATGTGCTTTTTTATAATATTATATGTAATATTTTACATTCAGTCTCCATATTACAATTGTTAAATACAAATAAAAATTTCTCAGTTCTACACAAGAGTAGAAGAGACCGGGGCTGGTTTTCACATGGATTAATGTCACAAAACACATTTCTTCTCTCATATAAACTGTATCAACTCATAAATTCATCCACACTTGCACTTATGATGCAGTTGAATGGATATGATTTATACTTGCATTATTTGGTTAGTCTGACTTCTGTATTGAATAAACATTTTTGCATGTCAAGATATTTTTCTTTACTGGTCATTGTTTTTATGCTGAGTGACTATTTCTTTTACATGATTTTAAATTTTGATCCCATATTATTAATAGTGCACTATTAGCTTACATTTTTATGTCACATTATAAGTGGAGAAAATATGGATAACGTAAAAAAAATAATAATGCGTACTTTCGAAAGGGGTTGGTTGTCACAGTTTGAATGAGGGCAAGTTGTCTCATATGATAACCAACACCAGTCGCAGAAGCTTAGTTAAATTCAGAAAGCAGATTCACTCCTTAAAATGGTGAGTAATTTGGAAAAAGTATTACCTAAGGAAATTCCTACTCATGTTGTGCTGAAAGCAGTAAACAGGGTAAAAATTAAACATATTTTGATTCTCTAAGTAACCCACGATTTTAGCATCAGTTATTGCATATTATCTAGATATGTGCACTACATTGAAGAAGCGGGCGGTAAATGGCAATGCTGAAGTTACATCCATATATATAGGGTATATGAAAAATTGACAAGTGTTTCAGCTAGAGCAAAAATTGAACTTGTTTACTGTAACCCTTGAACATTTATTGTGGCTTAAGTACAAAAGAGCTATGAAAGTTGTTGGCATATAGAGTAGGAGAAGCAAAACCAAACAAACCTCAAAAATGAATATCCAACAAAATATGTTTTTTTTTCAGCTGATGAACTATTTAATTTTATTTCAGTGTTTTTATTAAACCTTTAAAACATGCCGTCCTAATTATAAGACGCATCTTTACGTTAACTGTTATTTTGTTTTTACCATTACTTTTGTTATTATCTACATGTATAGTAAGATGATGTTACATGTCTTTACATTTACTAAATTCACATCATTTATTTTTGGAATTAAAAAAGAAAATAAATAAATAAGTTCTCTCAAATCTCTATTCATCGTTGCTGAGTGTTTTATTTCAAACATTTGTTTAATTGTTTAAATTTAAAACTGGAGCTTCTTTTCCGGCACAATTATTAATGATAATGAAATACGCGAAAAAAAAATTTCTATTTAATTCAATTGTAACACGACATTTTCCAAACGTCTTTACATCCTCAATAGCTTATTATTATATTGGTAATAAGAAAAATAACTATATTTGTTATATTTTAGTAAACCATAATTTTTGTCATTTGTATATCTACTTATATAATTTTTTAACCTAACAGGACCTTTTCCCTTTAAAAAAAAAAAATTGAGCTGGAAGGGTTAACCTTATTTTCTCGATATTCTTGCACAACTCCATAACTGCTATCGTTATATGCTGTGAAATACATTTATGCTGTATTTTTTTTATCATATTGAGTTTTACTATTGAAACTTCTCATTCAATACATCATAGATCTGCTGCGTGACAACCAACCCTATAAACTGTGACAATCAATCCATGACAGAGGACTTGACACAAAATTCCTAAACTTTTCAAAATTGTAAAAAACAAATTTCTAGTAAAATGTAAGATAGTTTACAAAAATATAAACGTGCAATAAATATAAAAGTTTCGAACGGAGTGATAAAGTTTTATAAAAGAGCATCGAAATTTTTGAAAATTAAAAAAAAATTGTGACATCCAGCCTCAATCTTTAATACTAATTCATTTACAGGGTCTCGATAAAGAAAAAAACAAATAACTTCTGAATTGCAAAAAATATTTTTCAAAATTTTAAATTTAAGAGAAAATTAAGAGATAGTTTCTCAAAATGCTTGCCATTTAATGAGACCACAAATCGATTTCTCTGCTCGCAATTCTTGACGAGTTTGTTTTCCTTCTCGCTTGAGTTTGCCTATTGAAACTGATGCTATAACACTCAGGAACAAAAGTGCTGCGCCACAGTTGGCCGGTTGTCACTACTAAATTTTAATAGTATTTTTCGCCTTATTTAATGACAGTTTTTCTGAGATTTAATTAGGTGAAAAATACTATTAAAATTCAATGGTGACAACCGACCCACTGTGGCGCGGCGCTTTCATCCCTGCACAATTTTATCTCTGTTTTAAGCTCTCCTATGTATTTTTGTTAATCTTTGTAGCCTGTATTTTTAACATAGTCTCATAAGAAGAAGTTGAGTAGTGAGTCAGAGCTACCGTGAGGCTTAGGAATTTCATTGCCAACGCAATTTTCGTAACCTCATGCGATGACACGTTGTCATAGTCACTTCAGTGCAAGTGAAGGAAACTCTCTGTTGAATATGGAAGGGTATTATCCTGATGAAATCATGTATCTTGAACTTGATTCCAGTGTTCGTAGTACACATCGGGAATGCACCTGGTTTTCTAAATGTCATATGGAGGAGTCTTTTGGCTAATTTTAAAGACACTGAGCCAGTTCTTGAATGTTTCACCAGGTGTCTGCTGACAAAGATAAAAAAGTTTTGATTTAGAAAACTGTGTCTTCGATTTGTGCATATTGCCGCAAAAAATCTATATACATTCGCACTCAGTAAATAAGTTTCGTTTTTGCTCCTGTGTATGTGCACAAAATATTGCTATGCATGTTAAGTCAATTGAAGAGTTATTCAATAAAAAGATTCAAGAGAACCATTGAAGCAACCAGTATCTGCTGCTTTGTCAGTAATGTACAGAGTGTCCATAAATGATTGTCCTGGTTTCCTTACCTCATAACTAGAATTATTTTTATGTATTCTTAAATTACAACTCAAAACTTTTTAGCTCACAGGCTATCAAAGCCTGAGAGCTTATGTGCCCGCCGGTTCTGTATGTACGTACGTACGTATGTATGTATGTATGTACGTAACGCAATAACTCTTGATAGAACTAACCGTTTTACATTAAATTTTGTTTATAGGTTCCTTGTGATAAGGCGCTTCCCTGATTAGTTTAGGAGGTTCATAGGTTAAGCATAAAGGTGGGAAATGGGGGGCTAACCCCCCATAATTTAGATAAATAGGTTTTTCATGCAGAATTATCCCATTTTCTTCAAATTTTGTATATAGGTTCATTTTGATAATTCGCTTCTGTCAATAGTTTTGGGGGTTCATTGGTTAAGTATAAAGGGGGAAAGGGGGGATAACCCCCCTTATTTAGATAAATGAGTTTTTATGCAGAATTATTCGATTTTCTTCAAATTTTGTATATAGGTTCATTGTGATAATGCGCTTCTCTGAAGAGTTTTGGGGGTTCATTGGTTAAGTATAAAAGGGGAAAGGGGGGTCTAATCCCCCCTTAATTTAGATAAATGGGTTTTTCATGCAGAATTATCCGATTTTCTTCAAATTTTGTATACAGGTTAATGGTGATAAAGCGTTTTACTGATTGGTTTTGGGGATTAATTTTTAAGTATAAAGGGGGTAACGGAGGCCTGCCCCCCCCTTAATTTAGATAACTGCGATTTTCATGCAGAATTATGCGATTTTCTTAAAATTTTGTATATAGGTTCATTGTGATCAGGCGCTTTCCTGATTAGTTTAGGGGATTCTTTGGTTAAGTGTAAAGAGGGTAAAGGGGGGGGGCTTATCCTCCCCCCCTTAATTTAGATTAATGTGTTTTTCATGGAGAATTATCCGATTTTCTTCAAATTTTGTATATAGGCTCATTGTGGTAAGGAGCTTCCCTGGTTAGTCTTGGGGTTCATTGGTTAAGTTTAAAGGGGAATACGGGGGGGTAATCCCCCTTAATTTTGATAAATGGGTTTTTCATGCAGAATTATCTGATTTGCTTCGAATTTAGTATATATGTTCATTGTAATAAAGGGCTTCCCTGATTAGGTTTGGGAGTTCAATTGTTAACTATAAGGGGAGTGGGGGAACGGGGGGATGATCTCCCCTTAATATATTGTCGATTTCTTTATTTTTCGAGGGGCTTATTTCAAATTCTTTGAAATAAGTGTATAATATACAATTAGTGTGAATAGCCTGTGAGCTCAATGCCCTCAGTTTAACCGGGCAGTTTTCTTTTTTTAATAACACAAACAAAGTTACATATGGATAAAGTTGCAACTCAAAACGCTGCTAACCAAATAACGATTATAATCAAATAATAATTAATATTAAAATTTTATCAAAGTTTTCAAAAAGCTGTTAATGAATTATGAGTACAAAGTTAGATAGATAGATATTACATAATTAATTAATAATATTTTGATAAACTTGATACAATTTTTATAATAGTTATGATTTGATTATAATCGTTGTTTCCTTAATAACGTTTTCAATTGCAACATTACGCATATGTAAATTGAATTGTGTTATTAAAAAAGCTTTCTGAGTTGTAATTTACGAAAATGTAATAATAATTTTCGTCATATTCATAAATTAGTTATGAGGAAAGAAATCCGGGACAATCATTTATGGACACACTGTTTTTATTCTCCTGAAATATTGTTCCAATAGCTGAACAGTTCAAATTGCAGGCTCTTAAATAGTATATAAAAAGTATGCAGAATCGTATACAGTATGTGTGTTGTCAGTAATATTATGCAGACACTTAAATAGTTAAAGAGCTCGTTTAAAGTTTTGAAAAAATTATGATCGTTTTAGCTATTTTATTTAGCTATCAGTGCTTTCAATATTTTTCTATCCATTATTTAAATAGACTGTATTTTATTTGTTCAAAACATGCAAACCGTAATAGACCCCAGTGATTAGTGTTTCAGTCGTAAATATAAAAAAACTTGTTAGGAACGTTCGTGGGTTTGATTTTGCGTGGTCGAATGGAGTGTTTGGATAAGATTTTCAAATTATTTTATTCGAGAAAATGGAAATTAACATAACTTCTCTTTAAAAAAGTCCACCACCCAAACAAAGTTCCCACTTTTAACCAAAAGTATCAGTTGCCTAGTAATAACACGTATTCAAATAATATTTAACTAAAATTTAAAGAGATTGTTTTATGTACGCGGACTTTTAATTGAAAATAAAAAGCATAAAATGTAAATGTTTTAAACGAATTAATATGTAACAGGAAATATGAAAATGGGTAATTTTGATGAAAGATATATGTACTTGAACAATAAAAAAGCTGCCATAAAACTGCTTCATTTCTGGTGATGAATTTCACAAACACCAAATTACGTCTTGAATTTACAAAAACACAGCTTTAAATTTATTCAGATGCAAGAACCATTATCACGTAATTGTGTTTGTGGAACTTTTTAATATTTCCTTTCCTTCCCATTCTTAAAAACAAACTACTGAAAAATGAAAACATGAACCTACACTATTTTTTCGTACAAGGAGGCCATTAAAAAAGGAGGGCATTTTTAAAGGAGAACATGATATTCTCAAATAATGACATCATTAAAAGTAAGCTTTTGATTGATAAAATCTAATATTACTCTATTTTATATTTTACAGATTTCAAAAGAAATTGTTCTCAAAATGTACTGTAATATTCATATTATATAAATGTTATATGTAGAGGCTGTCCGTTCTCATCGTTGATCAACAGTTAATTCCTAAACTGTTAGTTTTAAAGGTATAGTTCAAAATGAAAAAAAAAATCAAACATTGTTCTACATCATATAAAAATTCATTTTTATCAAAATAGTTATTTTAAAAAGTTAAGAAATTTACGTTCTTCTACTGTCTTTGGGTTTTCTAATTTATATTTATGCTCTACAAGTAAAATAGCAATACTTCCATTTTTGTATGACCAAAACTTACCGAGTTATGTTACTTTGATTTTTATTGATTTTCGGTGTTTTCTGCGTTTCATCAAGAGTACTAATGAATGACTAAAATTAAAAACATTAGCCAACTCTAAATAATTTTTCTAATATTCAATGTTATTCAAGTATGTCAACATCGTAAATGTATTTTTGGATAATCCGATACTAATTAGATAAGTAAGAAATATTTTACAAATTCTATACTTAGACATTCCCTAATATAAAACTTCTAAGCACATGTACACATCGCATATTCTTGGAATGGATTTTAATCCTAATTTAAAAATAGTTCAGTAATAAGTTATTTTTCAAATTGAACATTAACAGCACGAAAGTTTTACTGTATCTGCATAATTACATTAAGTATTATTGTAGTAATGCATCTTATGTTCTATTTTTAATACCGCTGTTACTAAAATTATTCCTATATTACAGCATTAGTGAAATGCAGCTTCCAATTGTTTCTATTACGTATCAACGATCAAAGAAAGTTATTTATTAAATCTATTGTTAAAATAATGGTATTATTGCTATTTTGTTTGATATCCATGTTTCGATGCAATATTTTAAATATGATTCGTTAGAAATTAATGCACTAAAATTTTACTAATGACATTTTCTGATAGACTATTAAAAGCCAATTGTAAGAAATATTTTTATACATATTCAATGGTAGAAGATGTGAAATTCACAACGAGAATATAGCGCGAAGAAAATGAGAGTCGTAGTGAATATTTTAAATAATAATTGCGTTTCACTATTCCTGTATTTTATTAGCAATAGTTTCTTAGTTATAATATAAATTAAATTTAAAAAAAAAGAAGTATTGAATATGACATTTAACATACAATTATTTATTTACCTTTTAACAGCTTTTATTAAATATATATATAACCCTGATAAATTCCAACGTACAAAATTCCACACAACTTTTTTATTTCTTAAAATAAAAAACCCAACTTCCAGGTGTATATAATGTAAATGGATACACACATAAAAAAATTTCTTTTTAGAGGCGTTTTACTCATATTCAAAACAGATAAAATAAATTAATATACATTTTGTCAAAATATCCGTAATATGTTCACCAACTCGTATTTCTAATATAGAAGAATTCTACTGAAACTGTATCTTATAATTAACTAGCCGATCTTCGCCCGTCTAGCCGGTCGTTTCCGAGTTGGACCCAGCGTATCGCCCTGACTTCGCTTGGATCCCAGAAAGTGCATTTTACATGCAACTAGAAAAATATAAATAAAATACTTTAAATTAAAAGTATACGAAAGTAACTAATAAGAATAAAAAAGAGCACTTAAATAAGGATTTCGCGACATAAATATTTTTTTTCATGAGCCCCGTGACAAAATACTACTGGGCACTACCCGTGATTATCTAGGGGTGGGGGCCAAGTAGTACTTTTGTATCTGGGCCCCACTCGGAAGCGACCGGCTAGTATATAATAAAAAAGCAGCAATAGTTCTCTTTTTTCGTCTAATCTTCCGTAATCGGGTTCACAGCCGATGTTGCCCACAAACTCGCTAGCTCTAAAATCACTGAAATACATGATTAACTAATTTTTTGCAGATTTGTAAAGCGAAGCTTCACATTCTTACTTAAAACTGCTGCTGAGATATGGCACAATTGCCTAAAACTTTCAACACACAGTTTGCCCCCCTTGATGGATTATTATCTAAAATTTCTGAAATACATATTTAACTATTTTTTAGTACATTTGTTATCTTATATTTCACGCTCCTACCTATTACTGAGATATGGCAAAATTACATAAAAAATTCGACCCCCATTTAACCCCTTTTAGTGGCTGAATTTCTAAAATCGCGAAAATACATGTTTAACTATTTTATAGTAGATTTGTTATCCGGAATCTGTGATTTCAAGCTCCTAACTAAAAATGCTGCTGGGATATGGCGAACTTCGACATGACCTAAAGTTTTCGAACCCTATTTAGCCCACTTAATGGGTGAATTTCTAAAATCGTTGAAATATGTATTTAATTATTTTTATAGCAGATTTCTGATCCTGAATTTCAGGCTCTTATCCAAAACTACTGATGATATATGGCCAAACGTGAAATCATCGAAAATTATCGACCCCCCATTTACCCCCTTAGTAGTTGAATTTCTAAAATCGCCTAAAATACATGTTTAACTATTCTGTAGTAGATTTGTTATCCCGAAATTCACGCTCCTAACTATAACTTCTACTGAAATATAGCAAAATGGCGTAAAACATTCGACCCCCATTTAACCCCCCTTAGTGTCTGAATTTCTAAAATCGCTGAAATACGTGTTTAACTATTTTTTTAGTAGACTTGTTATCCTGAGTTTCATGATTCTACCTATAATTTCTACTGAGATATAGCAAAATGACCTAAAATATTCGACCTCCTATTTAACCCTCTTAGTTGCTGAATTTCTAAAATAGCTGAAATATATGTTTATCTATATTTTTTGTAGATTTATTATCCCGAATTCCGAGCTCTTAATTAAAAATGCTGCTGAAATATAGCGAACAGGCAAAATGACCTAAAACATTCGACCCCCCAATTTCAAACACATTTAAATTGATATATATCACTGAGGTGCACTATAAGAGGCTTACTATAGAATATGGTGTGTATAGCACTTAAATTTGATTTACAAGGACACTCAAAAGAATTGCATTACGGTCTATGGAGAAAAATCGTTTGCGGTTTAATTTAAGAATGTTTAAATATTTCAAGCAAATTGAAATTTATATATGTGACTAAGGTGCATTTCAAGAGGCTTACTATAGAATATTTAGAGTATAGCATTTATCGTTCATTTACAGGGACACACAAAAGAATTTGGTACTGTCTGTTAACAATAATTGCTGGAAGTGCTTTTTCAGTTGCTTAACGCATTTTGAAATTTAACTAATTTTTTTTTCTATTACTTGGTGTGTATAAATTCTATAAATCATATACAGGGCAGCGCAAAAGTTCTGGAGTACATTTATGTTTATTGAGGGAAATTCCAAAAGGAAAATTTTAAACTGTGCTACGCGTTTCCTATCTGAACGAAAATTTAGCGTTCTATGTAACATATATACAAATCTATCGATCATATACAGGGCTACACAAAATAATTTGGATATTTTTCCGAATATTGTTAATAATTCCTGAAATTGGGTTTTTAAATATGTTATAATATTATTGGTATATATATGGTATTATATTGGTATATATATTGATATAGTATATATATTGGTATAATATATGGTATTTTAAATATGTTGGGGTTTTTTAAATATGTCGCGAAACCGACTTTAGTCAACGATCCACATACTTCAGTGATGCAAAAAATAAAAAAATAAATAAAATAAAAAAATTTGATATAAACATATAAAACCTCCCCTTATTAAAACAACCATCTGTGCGCTTTTTGATGATATCAGGTGATTCCAAGAAACATGGATTATTTAACTATATATGCTATATACTCGGAGTTTGGTACCACATTCACTAAAATCCATCCTACCGTACTCATTTTATCAGCGAATAAAGAATCTTACATTGTGCACAGTCAAAAACATTACCATAAATTGCCAAATTTTCTGCTTGGTTTTTTTTTTTTTTTTTTTGCCACTAAAATTTAATAGTAAATTTTGCTTTATTTAATCGGCAAAATCTGGGAAAGGCTAAAATTTCTTAGTAGTAACAAAAAGCGTAAAAATTGCCAGCTAAGCATTATCCCAATTTTCTGCGCGCAGTCGGGTAAAAATAACAAAGAAAGTATGAAAACGATGAAAACCATACCTGGAAATCAGCCAGATTGTATCTGTCTACGTTTGTTTTAATGATTATTTTCTTTCATCAAAAATATCACTCCAACATATACTTGTGTTTTATCTTAACTATCAATTAAGGATTACAGAAAAATCTTTGAAGCGGGAGCATGCTGATTATTATACTAAAGGTAAATTTCATATGAATTATAGTTTGTTAGTTTGTCCATTTTATAGTTAAATTATTGGATGATATATATCCACTTAAAACAGTTTGACCCATATAGAAAAAAAAAGGAAACTTAAACAAGAATTAAAAATCATGCATCCGGCATAGATTATTGAAGACTTTCCATCACTAACAGAATATTGTTCAGCAATTTAATTTTTTCATACTTTTTCAAGATGAGGTGGTGAGTTATTTTTCGATTTTTCCGAGACATAAACTTTTCATGCATTTGGGTTTTATAAGGAATCTGAAATAAAATTAAATGTGACATTATACTAAATTGCACCTTCAGTGAAAAGTAAGACTCCTGAGAACACTTAAAGAACTTTTATGGTTCCTGAAATAATTTTGTTAACTAAAACATAGACATTTCTGTAATTTTATCTACCAAGATAAAAATAATGCATAAAATATTTTTTTTTTACACTATTTGTTTTCCAAGATACATTTTTTGAAATTACTCTTGCATATATAAAAAACAAATTTACTCATGAATAATATTTTTAACACAAAAGTGTAGAAATGATTACAACAGGGTTTCGCTGTGAATTAAGCCATTTTTCTATACTGAACAATAAAGAACAAAAACTTTATGTTCAACAGAAAGTGATGATTTTCCACTTTCGTTGGCAACTAATTCCCATAGCTTCTAAGTCTTCAAACTTTTCAGTACCACTTTTTCCGATTAAAAATATTTTATTTATTTAATGATAGAAATTTCGAGATTAAAAAAACGGAAATTACTTATAAAAATAGTGGTGCGAGATGTAATTATGCAACTAATTCCCAAAAACATCTCGACGTGTGGAGTACGTCTTTTCAGCGCAAGTAGTTAATAAGATGCCAGATAACTGGATTTTCGCTACGTCAAAATAATTTTTATGTCTCGGAAAAGACTAAAAACAACTCACCACCTCATGGTATTTTAAGCACCGTTTGTCGTAGAAGAAAAAGGAAGGTACCAATCGATTTGGAATAATGACGATTCCCATTTCATATTTTTAAACTTTTTTCATAGGACAATTTACATACTATAATGAACCAAAAATTAAAATCTTTCCATAGTAACATCCCTAAATTGACACAATATATAAAATCTACATCATTCAATTAATCTGAATACCAATTTTTGGGGCATTTTTACGATTAGTGTCAGAGTTATTAAATATTTTATAACAAACTGATTTGAGGGGTTCTTGCCAAATTCAAATCCACTGCTTGTATCAAGTATACGAACGTCGAGAATTATCATACACACCCGGAAGAAAAAAAGGTAAAATTTTGTATTACACGTATAGAAAGCATTTTTCAATCGCATGCAGGCTTCCCACTCGGTTCGATTTGGAATAATGACGATTCCCATTTCATATTTTTAAACTTTTTTCATAGGACAATTTACATACTATAATGAACCAAAAATTAAAATCTTTCCATAGTAACATCCCTAAATTGACACAATATATAAAATCTACATCATTCAATTAATCTGAATACCAATTTTTGGGGCATTTTTACGATTAGTGTCAGAGTTATTAAATATTTTATAACAAACTGATTTGAGGGGTTCTTGCCAAATTCAAATCCACTGCTTGTATCAAGTATACGAACGTCGAGAATTATCATACACACCCGGAAGAAAAAAAGGTAAAATTTTGTATTACACGTATAGAAAGCATTTTTCAATCGCATGCAGGCTTCCCACTCGGTTCGATTTGGAATAATGACGATTCCCATTTCATATTTTTAAACTTTTTTCATAGGACAATTTACATACTATAATGAACCAAAAATTAAAATCTTTCCATAGTAACATCCCTAAATTGACACAATATATAAAATCTACATCATTCAATTAATCTTAATACCAATTTTTGGGGCATTTTTACGATTAGTGTCAGAGTTATTAAATATTTTATAACAAACTGATTTGAGGGGTTCTTGCCAAATTCAAATCCACTGCTTGTATCAAGTATACGAACGTCGAGAATTATCATACACACCCGGAAGAAAAAAAGGTAAAATTTTGTATTACACGTATAGAAAGCATTTTTCAATCGCATGCAGGCTTCCCACTCGGTTCGGTTTTCGAATACCCCTTTTTTCTAAGAAAAATCATCCTTTAAGAATTTTCTTACAAATTTTGCACACACTTATTTGGAGCGTAATTTTTGTTGCCAATATTGTAAAACCCTAGCACGAACAATTGTCAACATGCAATTATCATTTGTACTGGCTATAATTCATAATTTTATCGAATATTAGTTTTTAAAATGTTGTTTCATATCACAAAATTATGAAATTTACGAAAATAAATAATTTTTTAAGAACTATGTTGATACAAAAAATCAGCGAGATAAAATAACTATTTTATTAACTATATGCATAAAAATATACAAAAGTAATTTAACATAAGAGGGTCAAAACTTTGATTAAATATATTTCTAACAGCTTTGGTCCAAATGACTTGTCGTTCTATTTTTGGGCATAAATTGTAACGTAGACTAAATGTAATCAGTCAAAATTGTTTTTTAGCGCTGAAAATTTTAAAAGTTAGTTCAAATTTATTATGTAGGCTGATCCCAAAGCTTTATTATTCCATAACTGTTAATGGTTGACATTATTCCCTATCCATTGGTACTTTTCTTTTCCCCCTAGGATAAAAGGTACCCAAGTAACGTGGTATATATTATTCGTTTTGTGCTGTATGTTATTTTTTTGTCACTGTAAACACGAATAATACAGGGTAGACGCAAATTAATCGGGAAGTTTCACAACTGATTAAGTTGCAAAACGTTAATTGTAAGGTACCAGTTCAACGACAAATTACTACTATTATATCATACGTTTCCGGATATACTTTCTACCTTATTTCTGAAATCTCCATTTAGATTAGTTATGACTTATTATTCCATGGCCACAACAATCACCAGTCCTTTTACCTCAAGACTTCATTGTATAGGGTTTTTAAAGATCAAATTTACAGTTCACTACTTCGAAAATGCATTCCTGAATTGAAATCCCGAATCTGCACTGCTCTAGATTGATAGGCGTAAACTTGTTCACAAACAAAAGGAAAAAAACTTATTTACAAAAGGGACATTTGAAAAATAAGGACGGGCAACCATATCGAACAATTATAAAAATAAAAAATAAAAAAAGGTAAATTTTGTGCCTTTCTCTATCTAATAATCATTTATTCTCTCATATTTGGCTATATAACTACGCAAAGTAGGCCATTCCATTTTTCCAACTAATTTGTGTCCATCCTGTATTTTAAATGCATAAGTGTCGAAATTGGAAGAAAGGAAAATAATGTAGTTTTGCTCTGAAATATTATTTTTATTTATTTCTCTTTACGATCATCAGAAACTGATGACTAATAACATGTCGGATAACTGAATTTTCACCATATACATTACAGAATACCGTTTACACATCAGCATTTAAAAATATTGTATTTTTACGTTTATTCCTTAAAGTCATCCTATCTTTTGCCACTAAGAATAAAAAATAGTACAATTTCCTTCAGAATTACGAAATCGATAACTTTAAAACCTAAAGATATGAATTTATTTCTAAATAACACCAGTTTTTGACAGAAATATACTAGCAGAGGAAAGCGAAAGTTTGAATGAAACGGGAGAAAAGTGTTGGGAGTAAATAAGGATTTTAAGTGAAGAATTTTTTTCCGGCTTTGTAGAATATTTTTTATAAGTTTAATTACTTCCCATTGAGTTTGTCCGGGAATGAGATGAAACTAATTACTTATAATTATATTTTAAATGAGTTTTGCATTGAAATATTACTTTTTATTATTTTAGGTATGTTTGTATAATGTAAGGTTTTACAGTGACATTCATTGTTTTGTGGGATTTTAGTAGAAAAATTATTTTGGTTAAATTGGTTAAATTGTGGCTAAACATTTATAAATTTTGTGAATACTGAATTGAATGAATATTGCTGTCGATGATGGATATAATGATCATACTAGATTTTCTTATTAAAATAAACTGTACATTTCTTACATGTGTTAGTTTTATTAATAAATATGAGTCTGCCTTATATATATATATATATATATATATATATATACAGTGGAACTTCCCTTTAACGAAGTCCCTATTTAACGAAGTTTTCTACTTAACGAATTTTTCTGTAAAACTTTGACTTTGAACACCATTAGCATGTAAATTAATCTCCATATTACGAAAAATATATTCTATATAACGAAGTTTATTCCACTTTTGTACGTGTACAGAACTCAAACTAATGTTGTGATGGATATGCGAATTTATTTCAGCAGATTGTATGAACATGAACACATTTAAATATTTTCCATTCTGCTTGGTGCTAAATAAAACAATTGTTTTTCACACTAAAAACACTTGTTATCATTACTCTCCCACACCGAGACTATAGAGCTGAGAGCTGGGGGAAGTCAAAATCCCCTTTTTACATTCAATGATACATCTACCAAAATGTGCTTCAAAATGCAAATCGAAGCACATCAAAGTTATTTTTATTCCTTCCAATGCAACTTCTAAACTTCAGCCATTAGTGTAAGGAATAATAACAAATCTTGAAGTACATTATCAAAAAAGACAATGTAGTGAAAACATTAGTTTGAGAACCTGTGCATCAGAACTGATGAAAGCTTGAGGCAAAGTTTGGAAATGTGACGTGATCTCATCGACCGTACACAACTGTTTTGTAAAAGACGGCTTCATAATTAAAACTGAATCAAATGCTTCAGAATCCAATACCTGTTTGTCATATCTGAAGAAAAAATTTCACGAATTTAAGTTGATTTCTATTTAACGAATTTTCTTCATAGCGAAGTTTTTAAGTGTAACGATGAGACTTCGTTAAATGGAAGTTCCACTGTATATATGTATATATATATATATATATATATTATGTCACACTTTTACATATATTAGTGGTGTATTGAAACTAGTGATTAAATATAAAAAAATTAATTTCAGAACATCTAATTATTTTTACATGTAAGACCAAGATTTTCTAAAAATTCTCCACCCATGTGTAAGACATTTTTTCATACTAGATTGAGGACGCTCTGCAGCTTTGTTATAGGCTTTTTACTCGTATGTACTACCGTTTACAAGATAGAAACGCCAATTCCACAATCAGTCGCTATATGCCGTTGAACGTGGTTTCATCGCGTAGCCCATAGCCACTTTACTATACACAGCTGTCACTCTATGATATTAATGAGGTCTTGAGATGGCCGTTATTTAAAGTAACGGAATAAATATCAGTAATATTGACTTATAGCATATTATTCAGCAATATATTAACAAAAAGCCTCTGTTAATTTTGGGAAGGTTCATACGGAAAACTTTAAAAAAGTAAACATTCCTCAGAAGTAGATTCTTCTGTCATCTATCATTATTTATGAGTACTACTGTATATTTACACTACAATTCCTGAAACATAAGATGTCCCAAGGGGGCCATGCCCCAAGGTACCCCACTCTTCTCTAAAGGAAACACCCTTTTTTTACAATATAAAAAAAAAGTTTATTTATATTTTCTATATCTTGAAGTTAACAGCATTATTTTCTCATTAATGATACTAAAAAAAGATTACGTTTATACCCATATTGCTCAACTTTGCTTAACTACTAACAAACCAAAGAAAAAAAATTACAACTGAACAAAACAGAATAATAATTGTATAAAAGTATTCTTATTTCACGCTAGACTAAAGCACAAGGATTCTATCTTTATTTATTTAATTACAAGATCCCACCAGTTAGTGACTTACTGGCACAAAAGGAAATTGAGTTGCAACAGTTTTCTGCTAGAAGCAGGAAAATAGTTCGGAAATCTCATTTCTTATTTCTACTATCGTCCGTTGTTCTCTTAATAGGGTCGCACTGTATCGTTAGCAATTTAGAAGCGTATCAATAATTTAGAATTACTCAGAAAATAAACCCACTGAATCATGATTCGTGTGAGACTAACAGACTGGAATGCCCTGCTTGATTTGTTAAAGCCAATTTATGTTATTTCTTACAATTTAAAAGAGGAAATATAAAAGCTTACTAACTTTTTTCATTATTATTATTTTGTGAATATTCAACAATGATTTTTATTTCGTTTACAAATTTTGTACATAAATATGTCAGAATTAATACTTTATTTCTTGATCTACTGGATTTAAGAAATAAATATAAACAGTATGTGTCATTCTGCTAGATGCGTACAAAATGATGTAATAGAGTATTTATTAAATAAATTGCAATTGAAAATAGAGTCCGCGAAATAATTATGGCCTCTCGCAATTTTAAATGATATATTACGACAAAAAAAATCATGTGCACCTCCTTTGTAACATACAAAGTAAACACACATTTATCGGTGGGTGTAGAAGTACTTTCGCATGCGCTGTGAAAGCTTATTAGTCAAATCAGGAATTCAAAAGCGAAGAAATTATGGCCTTCCTCAATCGAAAGTCCATCTGTATGAGCGTCTTTAGCAGAAACATTTATTTTTAAATTTGTGACACCACTTTAAATAGAAAATTCACAAAATAATTTGTTTAAAGTGTTATATAAAAAAAAAAAATTGATATTCCTTCTGTCTCACGACTTTTTGATATCGAACGGAATAAATTGGTGTTTTAAGAGCACACACGAATATGAATCTTACAGATATTGCCTGAGCTATTGACGGAACTTCAAAAGTTGTCAGAAATTACCTTAAAGATCCCTCACAGTATGGAAAGAAGAAGAACACGGGTAGACTATCATCCGTTACTAATAAGGATGTCCGTTTTCTAAGGCGCAAAGCTTGTTACAGCTCGACAATTACGAGATGAATTAAATTTGCCAGTTACTGTTCGTCGAACACAATAGTTACTGAATAAATTTGGAATTAGCTCAAGGAAACTCCAGGAAAAAACAATGCTGTCTTCAATTCATGAGGCTAATCGAAAAGAATTCGCTTTAAACCATGTGAGTGGGAGTGATGAATGGCAAAAAATTATTTTATCTGATGAGAAAAAGTTTAATCTAAGGTGGTCCAGATGGTATGCACAGCTATTGGAAGGATACTAAAAAAGAACCTTCAGTGTTTTCTGCTGGACAATAAGGAGGGAGATTGATAATGATATGGGGCCAATAGGATGGAAAAAGAAAATAAATATTGAATTCCTACATTGAAAAATGAAGAGCTCTGATTACCGGAACATGCTAAGTAAGCAGTTTCTTCGAAATAGACTTCAAATGGCCGGAAGAAGTTGGTTGTTTCAGCAGAACAACTGCAAAATTCATGTGTCAAAGACTTCAAAGGATTGATTCGACTGGAAAAAAATGAAATTTCTAGCACCTTGGTCAGCCAAATTGCCTTATTTGAATATAATTAGAGAATGTTTGGTATATAAAGGCAAGAAAAGTGGGCCGATATTTCATGTCCAAGGACAATTTGAAAACAGCTATTTTTGAAGCAGAGGACTCTATTGATATGAACTATATTCAAGACTTATATGAAAGCTTGTCACGTCTAATGGAATCTTGCTACGATGCTAAAGGCTGGTGGACCAAAGATAAAAGAATTCTTGTTTGAACAATTAATATAGGGGACATTAAGCTAAAAGATGCCATAATTAATTCGTAATTATCATTTAAACATGCACAAATAATGTAATCTGTGTAATTCTACCTTTCTTAAAATACGAGATATGAATGTTCATTGTACATAATGTAGAATATAATATTTTATATTCCATATATCTTTATTAAATTGTAACTATATTTTTTGTGTTTGCTTAAAATTAGCAAAAGGGCCATAATTATTTCGCGCACTGTATGTTATAATGGAAATGTGGTGCAGTATAATAGTACAATACAAACAAATAAATAATAATACATATTAATTTTTTATAGAACGGATGTGTTTAGACAGCCGGACAAATGACGCCTGTCGATTGTCACACCCGGATTTAAACCACTTACCGGGTTTATAAATTTGAATTTTTTTCATGATACGTTACCTATTTTTAGTTACGTGATCGTCAAAACTAATCTCACATTCAATTTCAAGCAATAATCTTGTTTATTTATATTTTTGTATTTGATAAATAATTATTGGCACAAGGTATTGAGTCATGTCCGTGGACAAAACGTTAATAGCTTCTAAATAGACCAACAGATCTCAGCAAAAAATCATTAGTTTGAAAGGGAAACTTGTTGGGCATTTTAAACACAACCATACGTTGCAAATATTATCTCTGTAAAATATTTATTTTTTCTTGGAATAATTGTGAAAAATGACACCATCATTTCCGTGGACAAGATAAAACCGGGTAAACATTATTACGTAGTAAAATGAAATCATGTAATATTAATTACACAAATTTTAATTTAGTAGCATCACTCAGTTCAATTTATCATGTTCAGTGTTTTTCAACTAATTTATGGTAAAATCGTGGACATCATGGTTACAAACATAGCATCTACGTAATGAAAAATGAAAATTTAATAAAATTTTTTCACGATCTTCAAAAATACTGCCATACTATGTTAAATAACTTCAAAGCAATATAAAGGCATTTTTTATTGTTGAAATCAATATTAAAACATTTTTTTACTCATAATTTGCGGTTTCTTTTAGAAAATGCGACACTAAAAATGTACATTTCTAGGATTATGTTTAAACTATTTTTTAGCTCACAGGCTATCAAAGCCTGAGAGCTAATGTGCCCGCCCGTTCTGTATGTATGTACGTATGTACGTATGTACGTAACGCGATAACTCTTGATAGAAATGTCCGTTTTGCTTTAAAAAAATTTATAGGTTCATTGTAATAAGGCGCTTCCCTGATTAGTTTTGGGGGTTCATTGGTTAAGTATAAAAGGGGAAACGGGGGGCTAATGCCCTTAATTTAGATAAATGGGTTTTTCATGCAGAAATATTCGATTTGCTTCAAATTTTGTATATAGGTTCATAGTGATAAGATGCTTCCCTGGTAAGTTTTGGGGGTTCATTGGTTAAGTATAAAGGAGAGGAATGGGAGATAATCCCCCCCCCACTCCCCTTAATTTAGAAAAATGGATTTTTCATGCAGAATTATCCGATTTGCTTCAAATTTTGTATATAGGTTCATTGTGATAAGACGCTTCCCTGATTTGCTTTTGGGGGTTGATTGGTTAAATCTAAAGGGGGGAAACGGGGGCTAAATCCCCCTTAATTTAGATAAATGGGTTTTTCATGCAGAAATATCTGATTTTCTTTAAATTTTGTACGTAGGTTCATTGTGGTAATTCGCTTCCCTGATTAGTTTTGGGGGTTCATTGGTTAAGTATAAAGGAGGATACGGGAGGCTAATCCCCCCTTAATTTAGAAAAATGGGTTTTTCATGCAGAAATACCCGATTTGCTTCAAATTTTGTATATAGGTTCATTGTGATAAGACGCTTCCATGATTTGCTTTTGGGGGTTCATTGGTTAAATCTAAAGGGGGGAAACGGGGGCTAAATCCCCCTTAATTTAGAAAAATGGGTTTTTCATGCAGAAATATCTGATTTTCTTTAAATTTTGTATATAGGTTCATTGTGGTAATTCGCTTCCCTGATTAGTTTTGGGGGTTCATTGGTTAAGTATAAAGGAGGATACGGGAGGCTAATTCCCCCTTAATTTAAAAAAATGGGTTTTTCATGCAGAATTATCCGATTTTCTTCAAATTTTGTATATATGTTCATTGTAATAATGGAATAATGTTCTCTGATTAGCTATGGCAGTTCATTGGTTAATTATAAGGGGGGAACGGTTTGATGACCCCCCCCCCTTAATATATTGTCTATTTGTTTATTTTTCGAGAAGATTATTTCAAATTCTTTGAAATAAGAGTATAATATACAATTAGTGTGAATAGCCTGTAAGCTCACTGCCCTCAGTTTAACTGGGCAGTTTTCTTTTTATGTTTAAGGGGGTTATAAAACAAACCACTAACCGTCACTGATTCTGAAAGATCAAGGCGTGGGAAAATGAATTTTATGAAAAAATAAATAGTACCATTTAATACAAAAGATCTTGATAGTAAAATTTATGCCAATATTGCAGTCAAAAATGGCAGATTTCTGCATTATCGCTAGTAAAAAGGATTGCGAAAATTATTTTGTGCATGCGCAGCATCAGCGCTAGTAAGTTCCATTAAAAATTAATGATAACTGTTCAGGCCGAAAAATTAATTTGAATGACTGGCGAATTGCGGCCTGTATGTGTTCAGCCTTGCTGTACATAAATATGGAATATATTTGGTGCTTGAATTTGGTAATAACTTTTCTCTCAGCATTTGGTGATGCAAAGACCCATGTCTTCGGAAGTCTAAATATAAAAAGATGCCTCATTCCGTTCATTAGTTTTAGATACAGAATGCCTCCAAATAGGTAAAGATATTTTATAACTACCTTGTCGTTTGAAATATTGCTGGGAAATTGCTAAGTACAACTGATATTACAATTTAATGCTGAAATGCCATATTAAACATACATTTTAAAATGACCGCAAAAAATGCTGTGTAATTAAAATCATAAAACATACATGTTTTTTCTATCCTCTAACTTTTTTCATGAATTCTCAATGGTTTATTAATTTAGATTATATATATATATATATATATATATATTAAAAAACATGGAACTGTTATTATAAAACTCAAATTCTGAAGGAAGAAAATTAAAATGCTTAATCTTAATATTAAAAAAAAGTATTTTTATTTGAACATACTTCAAAAGCACAAACAAAAGACCTTGTAAATATTCAAACTTAATTATTTTCATTTGTAATTATTTAGCATTTCAAACACTTTTAATCATTCTTAAAATATATTATAAAACAAATACACGTCACGACTTTGAACTATTAGAATGTTACATCAAGTAATGAAACATTCATCGATTAAATCTGTCCATTTTTTTTTGACATTTTAGAGATCTCGTGAATTAGAAAGAACTTTTTTATTTCCTCTGAAGTACATAATAATTTTTTAGAGTAAAGTATTAAATATTTTTGGCAAGACGTGTAATTTATTATTATTTTATTAGAAAATAAAAGATGAATAAAAGAAAATAAATTCTGATATCCTGGATAGCTATAAAAATGACATAATGACCAAAAAACTGCATTAAATAGCCATGGATACGTAAATAGCGGTTTTAATTGGTTCAAATATTTACCTTTAAATGTGAACTTCGGTGCTTATTTAAAGGATATTTTTATGTGCTTATGTTCGTTCCGTCTATATTTAAGTTTAACAATTTTATTATTTAATATCTAAAACTAACGTAGTCCCTTCAAATGATAATGAAACTTAGCCAGTTCTTTATAATTTTCAGTGTAACCTCGTGGTATTAATATGGAAATAAAATTAAGGATAATAATTACGGAAATAAAATTACGGATAATAATTATGGAAATATTTTCTTTATCTTCAGAAGCCTTTAGAAGAACTACCCAGAAACCTCAGAAATTAAATAATTCTAAAATTGAAACAATCGTATTTTTCAAAATTTACAGGCACCAAATGGAATCTTTCAATTGAGAAATGTGTCTATAAATCTCAGAAACCAATTGTATTCTCAGGTTTCGGAATTCTGATTGATCATTCTCCAAATGGTTTCCGGAGATAAAAAGTTTCCAGAATTCAAGAATAACTACGAATCTACATTCAATTTTCTTAAACTTTTTTATATATTAGGAAAATTTACCCAACATTTTTTGAATGAACATACATACACAAGTACAAAATGCTCGTACAAATCGATTTCAGTGTAAAATGGTATCGGTGAATATTCCGATACCATTTTGATGTCTCATGTATGCCACTAGGAGTTGTGCTCATGATTGACGTTCCATATTGTGCTGCAAGGTACAATATGGAATGACATATGCCTAGCCTCTTATATACCTAGCCATATAAGAGTGAGAGAATGCTAGACCGGGTGTCGTCCGGATGGCTTAATTGGGAAAGCACTTGGTGCGCTATACCAAGAGATCCGGGATCGAACCCCGGTCTGGACATTTTTTCCCTCTGTTGGTTGTACGCTGTTTAGTAAAGGGATAATTCACATCTTTTATATTTCAGTAAATTACTAATGTAAAAATTTTAAATATATAATACTCCTGTTCTGTTGAATTCATGCTTATTAGGCACCAGGGCAAGGTTTATTCAAAAGAAGATACCTTGAGCCAAAACTTCTCATTGTACTTCTGAGGGGTGTCCTGGGCTGCATTTACGCTGTCTTTATGCTTCCAAAGATTTTATACAGTGGTGTGAAGCAAGGTGATCTCCATGCTAAAGCTAAGCTAAAAAAAATGCCGTCAAAGGAACAAATGGCCAAGAAGCAAACATCAGACTCCTTACTGTTTATTATACAGGAGACAACTTATGTATGTTAATTCGACCAAATTTACTAGCGTGAAATATTAGATATCAAAGGAACCAAGCATTGTGTAAAAATGAACTAAAAGTAGAAAACTCTCATGAACAATAATTTAATTTGAGATTAAAAACACATTTCTAAGTGTATCATAAGCAAAATTATTGGATTTCCAAATCAGCGTTAATTTATACGTTTTGTAATTTTTTTTTATAATTTCGACTTATTCTTCGTTTCACTATTTAAAACAACACGGAGACTTAAATAATAGATAGAAAAATAAGGATTGAGTTTTTAGATTGGTAACTACTTAAGCAACGTGCTTTTATAAAGTTCAGCTTCAAAAAATTAAACTTTCTATCGTTAATTAGCCAAAAATTGTCAATTAACTCTAAAATAAACGAAATACGCCAACATTGCGATAAAAAGTCAACATTACCCCGTATTATTTTATAGAATATCGAAAAGCAATTCAAATTTTAGAAATGGTTTAACGACTATATATGTTACTTAAACAAATCAAAGAAAAGGTATTTTTTCAGTTCAATATAAATTTATTGTAATGTAATAAAAGTGTATATTGATTTCTATAGGATATCGATGTGTAATTTAAGTAAAAAGGATTAAAAGACAGTCTAACACGAATGCATGTTATTTTAAATGGATGAAATAATTTGGGGTTTCCTTCCTTTTCATTTTATTGTAAAGTGATAAAAGCGTGCAGCCATTCAACCAAAAGATAAAATAATACCGAAGGATAATTCAAAAAGGAATCAAGTAACAAACACAGGACTATGAGTAGATGTTGCTAAAATATTTGCTTTTGATTTTACTTCAATGAAAATGCCACAGATAATGTGTCAAGATAAATATTTCTGCATTTTTTCTTTTAACAATTTCATATAAACAATCAAATAAAACACAATATTTCCATTAAACTATGTTTTTGTAATTCGTATATTAAGGGGGTCCGGGGGTCAAAATTATCAAAAAATGCATTTTTTGTGTGTTTACTAATATAATATTACAAAGCGATTTTTTATGTTACGTTTTTAATAAATTGTCTTCAGGATTTTTAATTTCATGTAAAATTTTTGAAAATGTCTTCGAAGTAAAACGCACTCTTTTATTTTACTTTAAATTTTATTACAAATTTTGCAAGTAATATTTTTATAAATCATGAATACAAATTAACAAGAAATCTTTTTACACACATGTTAGGTTTTTAGTTGCTTATTGTTAAAAATCCTTATTTAAATAAATTGTTGATTACATAATATTTAATATAACCAATAATTATTATAACCAAAATTTGTGCTAAATAATCCCCCCCCCCCTCCTTCTTTTTGTTTATTATTCAATAATTTTCAATGCTTATTCTTAATTAATCAGTATTTTGATAAAATAACAATGGCAGAATTAACGCTTCCATTTCAACGAAGATTTCTCATGGAAAAATAACATATAGGCTCCTATTCATGTGTGGTCTTTAGTTACTAAGCATTTTCCTATCGATGTGCCCACCTGTTTTTGTAAACAGAGCTCACGTAACGGCCTTGCCATAAAAATCTAAGGGGTTCTTTGTGTAAAATTCGGGCTAAGAAATTTTACTATTTTTATGGTTTTACGACACAATTATTTTTTTAAAGGTTTCTTTTTATGGCTGTTCTTAGATAATTTAGCGTAAAGAATGTACCATTTAAAAACCTAGTGCAATAAAATCCCCCATGCTCTTTCAATTGCAAAGTATAAATGCCCTTTTACCCGCAGGGAAAAACAGCTGGCACATTCGCACTGGACGTTTGGACGGCAGTCTAGAGAAATTGATGTGTAACAATGTTTGTCTATTTTTCGCGTATTATTCTTCCTTTCTCTGCAGCGATCATGTACGTGTAAACGGTATCACGTGGAGTAAATTCTTAAGATGGGCAAGTGTACCAATTGCTTTTGGGGATGGATTTTTTAAAGAGAGGAGATTAAAAAAACGCTGTGGAAGTGAGTAGAATGAAAATCCTTAGTATTAGAAGAGATAGCAAAGATGTAGGGATAAAAAAAATGTTTTGTGCGAGGGGTAGCTCTCGTACCCCCTCTCCCCGGTAAGGACTTTGGGAGATTGCTAGCTGACTCCAGAGCTGTTCGGTCAAGAAAAGTTCTTGTGCTGCGTACTAAGAGCTGATATGTGGCCGTAAAAACGTGAAATGGAGAATTTCGAATGCTGACTATCTTAGTCACCTATACAGTAAAATCGGGGAGTCCATGTGACCAAATTATTAATCATATTCAGAAAAATTAGATGTGGAGTTTTCCTCAGAATTCAAAGTAAAAAGCATGGTATCGAAGCAATTGGTTACAAATGACCCGGTCTGGAAGAGTGTATTTACACTCTTGTTTACCGTCTGTTCCCCAAATTTCCGGACACAAACGATGACTGAGTCAAAGAAGAAAACGTGTGACTATCGGGAAGAAAGTCCTAGTGAAGATTAGATTTCTCCTACATTTTTTTATGAGGATTACTGCCGATTGGAATGAACCAATACACAAGCACAAATTAATACAAAATATGTGTGAAAGATATAAACCATTAATTATGTTAAAATCGGTGTTTTAATAATATCTTTGTGACATGGCTAAACAACCCTGAACTCATGTAAGTGGGAAATACCTTTTCTAGTTAAGATGTAAAAATCTACGGCATGTGTAATATTTATGTTTTTAAGACCTAGCTTTATCACAGCAATTGTAAAGTATTTCATTTTATTATGATGCCTGACCATGATCACTAGCTAGTAGTAATTTCTAGCTGATTAAACGAGTTGTTGAACCAGAATTGAAAATTAATACCGTAATTTCCGGCGTATAATCCGAATCAAACAACCATGTTTCGAATCAGGAATACTATTTTATAAAATGTAACTTACTAGATCGCTGTAAATATTTGACTTCAATTATTAAATACAATTTCTGGGTCTAAACATTATTGTTTGATCCACGAATTATACGCCGGAAATTACGGTACATCTATTTGCACTTTCAAAACGATTGCCATGCTAGTGAATTTAGATCTTACACCGCTTTTAAATAAATATTTTATTAATTAATAAGTTTGACTTTTGTACAGTTTAATTCTTTTTTTTTTCATTTTTTTTTATATAAAGGTAAATATGAATATCAGTATAATGAAGGGAAGAAATAGCACACAGGTGATCAATTTAATAGAATGAATAAAGAAATATTTAATTCAAAGGAAACTCAATTCATTATTGAAGTAACAATGATTCATAAATATTGGAAATTAATTTAAAAGAAATTTGAAAATTTAAATTCTACTTACTCATAAATATTGAGATAAGTCCTTTTAATTCCATGACTGTTTTCAAATTCTGTGTCTTACATGTTGGAGAATTTGGATATTGTATCAATTTAGAATCTTCTTAATCCCTTTTTTTGTATTATTTCATTCCTTGTGAAAGTTAATTATTTAAATTCTTTCCTGTTTAGTACTTTAATCTTTTTGTTTAATTTTTTTTTATTTTTGAACTTCAAAATTTATTAAACTTCAAAATTTTACTATCAATTAACTCATTAGCACGATTCAATCTTTTGGTGGTAATTTATAAAAATCCAAATAATACCCCTATACACAATAGTGAAAAAAGTAATGAAATCTGGCAAATAATTCATGAATTATATGAAAAATTACATAATTTTAAATAAAAAAGATTTCAAATTTTTTTTTTACCTGAAAAGTAATCTTTATAGAAAGACACATTTCAGGAAAATAATTCATTAAAAAATATATATAAATAAATAATAAATTTCTGAGCCCCAGAACCCTTTAATGTGGGGGTGTTGAAGTAATAATGATTCAAAAATATTGGGAATTAATTTAAAAGAAATATAAGTAGTTGAATTAAATATATAATTTATAAATTATAGGTAAATACTACTATATTGCATTAACGCTTAATAAGAAGCATAAATGTAGAAATAAATGATGGAAATCTTACAAATTGCTGAAATATGTGTTTATGGCTATTCCGTAAATAAGAATAGTAAAAATCATCTTAAAGTTCAGCATATAACAGATTATTTGGAGAGCAAATGTTTAACTAATCAAATACGTACTTCAAAGAAATACTTCAAACTAATATAATACCGTCAAAGGTTGTGTGTAGTCCCCAAACAAGAAATGCCACCCCCTCTTCAATCTGCTGCAAATCATCGTATAAAAATGATATCGGAACGAATTGATTGGGAATAACATCTACTATTAAATGATCCGCATGTATTAGGATTTGGAAGCCATCTTTGGACACATTAACCTTTGAACTGATTTTTAATCTGTTATAAAATACGCATTCATATTAAACATTATTTTCAAGCTCAGTTGTTAAAAAATAGGGCCTTGAAATTATTGCTCTAGGCGATTTTCGTCTCAAAGTTTCTTATGACATTTTATGTAATTTATATTTTAAAATATAAAATATTTAGAAATAATATTTCTTACTTAGATAACAGAAGAACTAAAAGAGGGGGTTAATAAGTAAAAAAGCTGAAAATTCTAATGACATTTTTAAAAAGTAATTTTAAAAAGTGTATGTTGTTTAATAAGTATATATATATAAATATTAGATATAATAAAAATAATTTTTTAATTCAGTATCACTTCTGTCACCTTCTTTGAATTAAAATCGTTTTATACAAGTAATCTTTCATAATGAACGAATATTGAAATAACGATTGTACAGGAATAATTTTAAGTTTAAAATATTCTCCAAAATTGTCAAGAGGCTCAATAGTTCATATTTAATTTTCATCGTAGCAAAAGTAAGTATAATGAAAACACATTATGTGAATATTTGCTATATACTTATAAAATGAATTCGGAACAAAAATTAGACAAATAGGCAAAAAATAGTAAAGATGCTTACGTATTAAATTACAAAATGAAAATTGTTCCAAAAGTGTTACTTCTAACACTGTAAATAGAGGCGTTTTAAATTCAGATACCTAAAGTGTCTGAATGTAAAATTTTAGATATCATAGATGTCTGAATTAAGACACACAAGAGTCTTACTGTGATCGTGGTATAAACTATCTGAGAAAAATATCAAAATAATGATGATATTCCGAAACTAACACATTTAGAAATTCAGACACTTATATCTGGAATCAATAAGTTAAAGTTAAGAGCGATGCGATCGATGTCGATGACTACGAGTTTGTTTGTTGCAGCGAGCCGCGTGATGTTGTTCATTGAAAATATTATAAAGTTTTTGAAGCAAACTGAAATGGCATTGCACTCAGTGCAACAATCAAAATCTGTATTTACTAATTTAACGAGTATCTTTTACAGGGTATAAAAGCTGCAAGAAGATAAATTTCGAATATTCTGTATTTTAACGATACAAAACTTGCTGAATGGTACCCAAGAAATACATCTATATGATATTACATAAAAACATTAAAATAACAATAGAATCAACGTTTCGTATCGCATCTGCGATCATCTACAGAATAGGTGAGGTCACAATATTCAAAAGTCTAAAAACGAAAACTTGCGTTTGAGAGCTCAGAAAAATATCATCGCCAATGTTGGCTTCTCATCTGATTGGAGAAAGCAAAAGCATCATCCAGTTACCAGAGTTAGAAAATACAACCAGCCACATCAGTGTAAATGGAGGTAGGGTAAAATAATATATGAACAAACAGACTCCAAGCCTATTGTAACAAATTAAGTCAGATTCTTAGAATGTTAAATGTTAAAAGATAGATTATCATTACATGCACTTTGTCTACTTTAATAATGTTAAGTAACTCTATAATTTTATTCGCATAGGTGTTATTACAAGGGATTATTATTTTAGCTTCATCAAAGTTAACGCGGCAACCTTCGTTAGAGGAGTAAAATTTTGAAAGTGAAGAGCTCTTTTTAACTGCGAAATATCTCCGTGATATTCTTTTAATCTTTCTGAAAACTTGTGTTTTGTTACCCCGATATAGACAATTTTATCATATTTGAAAGTGTAACCAGAATTTCATAAATACCTGCCTTTTTGTTATTCCAGATTTGGTCAATATTGTTACTCATTGTTAGCTGCATTGTCGTATGATTTACCACCGATTTCCAGATATCAATTTGGAAATCTTTTGAGACTTAATTACTGCTTCAAATATTTCATGGTCTGTGTGACCAACCTTAGATAAAATTTTGAAAAATCTTTCAACAGGTTTCCGTCATTTTTTTAAATCATAACGTTATGGATACATGACAGCTGATCTACAGGGTTGTTATAATTAAAGTTCGCCTATTCAGAAGGCTCTAGAGCCGGTTCTATGGCTCCAAACGAAACAAAATTTCACTAGTACGTAGTTAAAAATTAGTTAAAATTTTTATCAATAGGTGGCGCTGCGCCAATATTTAAGCCGATATTTTCAGATTCCTTTATTTTGTAAAAAAAACAAAATACAGGAAATTTTATTTCACAGTTGGTAAACTTTTTCAGATTCGTTATATCAATTTCGGTCAATCCAGATGAAACACACAAAATCACAAAATTTCACCCAACACTTGAAAAAGATCACATTTTATTCAAATTTTCGACGAACGGCGTCAAAGTGACGTCGCAACTTCGAAAACTTGAAATACCCTTCTAACCACCTGACGATTTAAAACTTGCTGATAAAGTGTGTCTGTAATTTCTTTGACACTGGAACAGTTGATTGTTTCCGAAAAGCATTTGAATCTACGCTTTGTGGAGAATGGTAACTTTGAAAGAAAAGGCACTTCTTGTAAAGTTATTTTATCAGCAACGCAGCTGCAGCTCTTTGAGAATTCCGGAAACTAAAAGATGTTAGACGTAGACCAATGTCGGATCGTGGAGTTCACAAAATGATTAAAAAGTTCGACATTCTTCCTGGCAGAGGACGAGAAAACGTAGACATTTCTGGCATTGAAGATATTGCTACTGCTGCCGTAGATTTAGCAAGCCAGTCATCATTTGGTAATGCAAGTGTGCCAGCTATTGCGAATGAAGTCGATATGCCAATTTCCACTGTGAGAAAACTGATGCTTCAAATTTTGCGCTACTATCCATACAAGATTCAGAGGGTGCAACAACTAATACAGGTTGATACCGAAAGTCGGCTATCGTTTTCACTACAGTTTCTTGCACGAATGAATGTGGACAATTCTTGGCCCTGGAATATTCTATGGAGTGATGAAGCACATTTTTATTTAAATGGACCAGTGAACACACACAACTGTCGAAGTTGGGCGAAAGAGAAACCTAATGTTGTCCAAGAAGTTCCATTGCATGCAACTAAAGTGACGGTGTGGTGCGGTTTCACAGCTACGTTCATGATAGGGCC
Source organism: Maratus michaelseni (assembly GCA_963931845.1). NCBI lineage: Eukaryota > Metazoa > Arthropoda > Arachnida > Araneae > Salticidae > Maratus > Maratus michaelseni. The sequence continues at coordinate 213,044,090 of OZ007599.1, read as the reverse complement.
ATATTTTTTTGAGGAACTAACATCCACAGGACCCATTACATGTTCTGTAAATGGGAGAAGGTATCTCAATATGTTGTCAAATTTTCTGATTCCCGAGCTGCAACAGCGAGGCTGCCTTCAAAATATGGTGTTTAGGCAATACGGTGCACCACCGCACATTACTAAAGCAGTTCGGACTTTCTTAACAAGCCATTTTACAGAAGACCGCATCATAAGTCGTTATTTTCAAACAGTCTGTCCACCACGATCGCCTGATCTAACACCATGCGATTTTTGGTTGTGGGGATTTTTGAAAGATTCTGTATCTAAAGACAGATGTCAGACAATCTCTGATCTGAAAGACAGTATTAGACTTCATATTCGCTCAATCTCACAGGACAGTTTACGCAATGCTGTAGAAAGCACAATTCTGAGAAAGGAATGCGTTATTGAAAATGGTGGAGGATTCATTGAGCATGCGTAATGTTATTCTTCGTTATTTCCTCGCTGCCGAACGACATGTTTTATTTTGTTGATGCAGATTACATCACATGAAATTATATTCATTTTTCTGTATTGGTTGGAGTCATAGGTCAGGCTCTAGAGCTGTCTGATTAGGTGAACGTTAATTATAACAATTCGCAGTTTGTCGAAGTTTGTTGAAACTTTTAAATTTGTGTGCTTCGTCTGAATTGACTGAAATTGATACAATGAATCTGCAAACATCGCCTTAAATATTGGCGCAGAGCCACCTACTGACGAAAAATGTAACTATTTTTTTTTTTCGATTTTCACAGAGCGCATCTCTTCAACTACGTACTAGTGAAATTTTGTTTCGTTTAGAGCCATAGAACCGGCTCTAGAGCCTTCTGAATAGGCGAGCTTTAATTATAGCATCCCTGTACATACGAAAATCAGCAGTTTGTTCCACAACAGGCAAACAGCCCTTTTAAATTTTAACTTCATCACTAACATGAATCGGTACTTTCTTAGCCAAGATCGTCATAAACTCATCGCAATTTGTTAATAAGAAGGTTTACATTGAGCGTCTCAGAGATAAATAGAAAATGTTTTTTGCCTGTGGGTGATCAAGACAGTGCCATCTGTAGAAATATACTATATAATAAAATCAATGGAATTATTAAATATTTATGGGTGTAAATTTAAAAAACACAATCTTATAAGACCTTTCAAAAATAATATTGAAAATCTGAAAATATTTGGTTGTTATTTATGCCATATATGAGCTCCCCCCCTACCCCCCCCCCCCACCCTCCCCGGGACTCAAATGACTCTGATTAATAAAGTAAGTAAATTAATATTTCCAATTATGTTGTAATAAAAAATTGATTTTTCTTGAAATCAGTGTTTATTTTATTCGATTAAAATGATGCATTCTGTTAATTAAGCAGTTTAATTTAGAAAATTTTTAGTATTTAAAATAGCTTTTCTCATTTGAAATATTTTAGACATTTTGGGTACAAGCAAATATTTTCAATTTTAAATGTTCGACGTTATTTCAAAGTTAAATTTTTCATTAACTATGTAAACAAACTCCATTTTTATAAACATATTTACGTTTTGTTTCAAAACCATGGTGTTCCGAACACATGCTGTGCAAAAAACTAAAAATTTGGAAAATTTTCAAAAATTTTGAGAAATATACCGAAATTGTCGATAAAATCTGAATTTTCAGTTAAAGAATTTTTTTTCCATAAAGTCATGTTAAATATCACTTTTTCATGTTAATCTCTACTTATGGTTTATTAAATAGATACAAAGGAAAGAAACAACATATAAAACTTTCATAAGTATGTATGTAAACCATGTATGTACGTGTGTATGATTAATCGACTCCAAAATTACATAAAATCAAGTTTTATAAGACTGCTTTAAACATTTATACTTTTGAAAACTAAATTGTATTGAGGCTACACGCAACATACAAAATATAAATAATTTATATAAGGCAACACACATTTTTATCAAATATTTCAGTCATTTTGGGTACAAGTAATATTTTCACTTTTAAATGTTTAACGTTTTTTTGTAATTTTACATTTTTTCCATTTGATTATATGTAAACAAAGCCGATTCTTATAAACATATTTAAACGTTGTTTTAAAACCATGATGTTCTGAATTCATACTGTGCAATAAACTCAGTTTTTGCCCCTTTAAAAATTCAATCAAATAGTCGAAATTATCCTTAAAATCAGAATTCTCAGTAAAACAATTTTTGTTTTTTCCCATAAATGCATGTAAAATATCACTTTTTAAATTTAAACTCTCCCTTTTGGTTTATTACACAGCTACAAATAAAAAAAACTTAGAAAGCTTTCATAAACATTAAACCATGTATGCACATGCCCATGTGTGTAATTGACTTTATTGGAAACCAAATGTAAGTAAAATCAAGTTTCTCTAAGAATGCATTTAAATTTTTACTTTTGAAAACTAAAGTGCTCTCAAAAGAGGTTGCTCTCAACACCTAAAATAGAAATCCCTGTCTCCCCCCTCATTTTAGGTGCCCCCACATTTGGCCTTTTTAATTGGCATTTCGTAAAGCTGATGTTGAAATTTCTTTCGACATGCGACTGATAATAATCAATATTTTGAACTTTTAGAGTAAGATAAGATTAAAAATAAAAAATACATTTATCCAAATCAGTGAAACCTCACAGTACCAGTCAGTCGGGATAGCGGAATTTGTCCGCTATTTGGAGGTGTCCACTTTTGTGAGTCAAAAATATAAAAATATGTATGTGTTGTGGATTGAAAAAAAGTGATTCTTCGCTAAATAGAGGTGTCCGCTATTTCGAAGCGTCCGTTACGGACATTTTCCCTTAAACTCTCCATAATGGATACTCTGGAATAGCGTACACCTCTATTTAGCGCGAACTTGTTTCAATCTATAACACATGCATATTTGTATACTTTTACCTGTGAAAAATGGACACTTTCGAATAGCGAACAAATTCCGCGGTTGCGAGGTATCCGTTATTGTGCGGTTTTGCTGTATTTCGAAAAAAAAATATTTTTTGTTTTTAATCTTGTCCTACTGTAATAGTTCAAATATTGATTATAATAAGTACAATGTCGAAAGAGATTCAATATATCAGCTTTACGAAAATTGCATACTAACTTGGAGGCCCCTAAAATCCGGAAGGGCAGGGCCCAGTTTGCCCATGATTTAATCGGGTTTTGCTTCTGGAAAATGCTTTATGGTAAAATATTTCGCTATTAAAGAGAAAACGTGGTCAGAAATGTCTGACTATTGCCGAAAATTGAGAGGTCAAAAATGGTCGCGATTCAGAGGTTTGAAATGTCGGAAATTCAGACGTGTCCGAAAAAATATATATATTAAGCGATTTTAAAACATCTTAAGATTGAACACTCCGTTCCAGACATTTATTTGCCCGAATTTCAAACATTTCAGTTTACATAGAGAAGTCAAATAATCAAAACTTTAAAATTCCATCTGCAATATTTCACGAAGTTTTATGTGTACAATCTGATCATAATAAATATTTAATTCGTATATGAAACTCGTGGATAATGTAAACTGACTTTGAAGTTTACAAAGTAAACAAACGACCTAGAATCATTAAAGGTGCTAACTATTACTTTACAAAAATATTTAATAAACTGATTCACATGATGTACAAGTAATATTTATGCAACTCCTAGCTTATGTAAACTCCGCAACAAGACTAATGATGAATGGTAAATCATTTGAATGATTACTTCAGAAATCAACAAGATGATATTTTTGAGGGGGAACATCCTCCCCCCCCCCCTAAAAATGTCCAATAGGAAAATAAAAAAGTAAACGATTTGATCAACTTTTTATGTCTGTGATTCTTTGTAAGAGTTTAGGGAAGGGGCCTGGATAATCAAAAAATATCATTAATAAATCTGACAAATGAAGACAAAGTTCTGCCGGCAAGAAATTAATTCAGTTAAATATACACGAAGGGTGTTCAAATGAAAAAGTACGAAACGTCGTAACAACAAAACCGATTTAAATTTGAATATGTCGCTTTGGGATAACGTAGTGAGACATCTAGGTACGCGAATGGAGTGTCCGGCATGGGCGTCAACGCATGAAGCAAGAGAGGCGCAGGCAGTTGTGTGTCCCATCCAAGTGACGCGGCAGTGCGTGAAAGGACATCATGGCGTTCGCATTGCAAAATTAAACGATTGAGGAGCAGCGAGGTGTTATCAAATTTCTTTCAGCCGATATTCATTTCCGGATGGTGGCTGTATGCGTAGGAGGCTGTGTGTCTGACAAGTCAGTGATAATGTGGAGTGCCCGTTTTCGTGAAGGCCGTGAGTCTTTGAGTGATGACCTGAGACCAGGCCAGGCAAACACGGTAATCACGGCCGAACTCATCGACAAGGTGAACGACCTGGTGAGAAGTGATACACTCACTGCCGCGTCAATTGGACGGGACACACAACTCTCTGCTTCTCTCCTGCATCATGCGCAGGCAGGTGCACATGCGCACAACAATACCGTACACTCCATTCGCGTCCCTAGATGTCTCACTACGTTATCCCAAAGGGACATATTGAAATTTCAAAAGGTTTGGTTGTTACGACGTTTCGTATCTTTTCATCTAAACACCCATCGTATATATATATGGTTTTAATAATTACCTGTTTTATGCAATGAACTTGGGGGGGGGGGGTATTTTTATATGGAAAAATATTCTCAAATTTAAAGAAGAAATATGGATAAACATGGTAGAGTAAAATTACATTTTTCTTCTCCATGTTTTAGACAGCGCATTATGGAAAAAATTAATAGATTCGCAGAGCCTTATTCTGATCTTCTATTCTCTAGATGCCAGGTTCGATTCTTCGTTTATCCACGGGTGTTTGGAGTGGCAAAAAATTCTACTAAATTGTGTCCAAAAAGTTATCATCGAACAACGACAAACCAACTTTACATCTTTATTTTTTTTCGCTCCATCAGTTTTTTACTTAATCTGTCCCTATCATAAAATTTAAATAACACATAAATTGAGAAAGACTGACATGTTGAGAAAATAAATTGATTTTCACTGTTTTAAAAGATTGATTAAACTTAGAAATTAATTATATATAAACAAAATATATTATATTGTATTTGCTCCCCGCTGAAAAGCATTCTACAAGAGCTCATGATAATTTCCATGCGTAGATTATTTAAATTATTAAACTGTTTAAAAAAGAAATGATATCTACAAAAAACATTTAAAAAGTAAAAAATATATATAAGGTGAAATCCCCAGTAACTGACACTTTAAGGATTTTCAAATCACTATTACAAAATTTTAAATAAATTTTATATTTTATCTTTGTTTTTGAAAGCATAGCAAAGATACATTTAAAAAATTATTGTTGACAAAATTTTACAAATTATACTTTTTATTAATAAAAATTATTTTTTGTCATAAATATTGTTAATATCTCCAGTAACTGACACCATCCCTTGTTTGAAAAAACAGTAGCTGAAAGATAAGTTAGAACAGTTAAGACAAATAAGTTACCACTTGATGACATTACTTTGCAGAATTTTACAAGAAAATGTTTATTTGAGTTAGATTTCTGCTGCAGTACGAGTTACTGGTTAGATGCCAATAACTTGGGTTTCACCCTACTATCAGAAATACGTATGATGTATTTAGTACAGGAGAGAAAGATTTCTTTATACGTATAACACGTGGGTAGTTGACTTAATATGGTAACTTAGTTAATAGAAAATGATAAATAAGTACCAGAAAATAAACTTGGGAATTTGATATCACACTATTTTTAGACGCAATTTTCCTCTTGGTTTCTTTTATTTAAAAGGTTGACGTTTTAGTTGTTTTTTATAGATTTAATGTACAGTTTATATACCGATTTCAAAAACTTTTAAGGTATATATACCGTGTATTAATATACAGTTTATATACCATGAGTTTAATATGCAGTATTATATGCCGAATTCCAATTGTTTTACAATATATATACCGCATATACCGTACTGATATGTACCAGTACAGTATATAAACTTCTCTTTAAGATATATCTGCGTTAAAATAATTTTCGGTACATGTACAGTACTGGTCACATTGCTGCCAGTACATGAAACGTAAGTTTACAAAGAAACTTTTTAGGGTGTATGATAAAAAGTTCCTAAGATATTTAAAGAATTAAAATGCATGACTTTAACTCATTAGCTCTAGAGAAAAAGGATGATAAAAGTGCAGATTAAAAATTCAAATGGATATTAAATTTACTGAAAGTGAAAGAAAATTAAATTCTTTAGCGAAAACATATGAGATTTTGCAAAACAAACATCACAATTTCAAAATAAATTCTAAATTTAAATTGAATTATCGATCGAAAGAAATCGCTCCAGGCATAAAATTTTTATTTTTTAGAACCACTGAAATATGCAATTCTTTTATGAAAAAGTTTTAAAATTAATCTGCCGGGTAGTTTTGATTTGGAGACGATGAAATTAGATTCTGATATGTATTCAAGTACGAGGAAAATGTTTCAGAAATATTTTCCTCTGAGACGTTAAAGAATTTAAAATTTTAAGTTATTTTTATTAAAGATATTTCGCTGACAAACTTGACTTAAGAAATGGGGTTGGTTTTCTTTGCTTATTGCTTGTGTTAAAAGTATATTTCAAATTTATTTTAGTGAAGATTAATTTAATCGCGCGATCTTTTTTAAACACCTGTAATAATCTGCTTGAATTTTCTGCTGAATGGTATACGATGAAATATATTATCTGATTACTCTCAGAATAGAAGTAAACAAGAAAGGAAAATCATGCGTCAAGCAAAGATTATGCAACCCTTTCCAACACTTCCAGATTACTGTAACGAAAATTCACCATTTAATAATTAGAAAGAAGATATCGTAAATAAATAATTTAGAAATCGTGTAACGCATTTAAAACAAAATATCAGCAGTTGTCGTCCATAGTCATAAGGTAAAGGTCAACTGACCAATAGATGTATGTATACAGGATGACAAAAAAAGGTGGTTACATGGTTTATTTCTGTAAGTATAAGAGATAGATAAATAATGTAAATTAGCAAAATGTTCATAAAAAGTTGGAGAATCCAATGAGTATACCTTCATGGACAAGGGAGGGGGGGGTCTTTACTACTAAATTCAAAATTTATTTTTTATACCGTCTCGTGAGTAGGTCTGTTCGATACATAATTTTATTGTAAATAACTGAGTATAATTTTTCAAATAACTTTTCTCATGTTTTGTACTATTAAATTGTTGCAACTTGTTTTATAATTTCATGTATTTGTAGAAAGGCTGTTCGCACATTTGTTTGACGAGTTTGTTTTGGTATAAAAAAATCGTCTGCATAGAACGCATATTTTCACAGCTAATATGTTTTCGAAAGTATAAATTATTATACTGAAAATTCAACTGATTCAATATTCACTGACTGAATATAATCATTATATGACCGAATTTCAATATTCAACTGAAATTTTTGTTTACATGCAAAATGGCGCTTTTAAAGAACCGATGTATGGAAGGCTATATTTATGCTCTTTCCGAAGAGAATTATCCGTATTCGGTTATTAAAAAACACTGTAAAAGTTATGGTTTTTGTATATCTAAAGCAACAATAGTTAATATTGTCAAAAGGATAGGGACAAAGTATACATGTCTGACTTAAAGTGGAAAATTGTTCCAAATATGTACCCAAGAAAAATTAATTCTTTGAATATTGCAAAGGTAAAAACTGTTATGGTAGAAGAAAATCATCCTAGTCAAAGGACTGTCGCTAAATCCTTTAAATACTCAAATTAAACTGTTATCAGACTGATCAACACAGAATTGAATTTTAAAAAGTCCAAAAAAACAAAATGTTCTTCGTTTTTCTCCGCGACACATCACTCAACATAGAACACGATGCAGAATTCTTTACGAGAAGAATTTATCCGAAGAAAAATGGAAAAATGTTGTTACAGTAGATGAAGTTTGGGTTTGTGTGAATGATTGTAATAAACAGAGATACATTTATTATCATCAAAGATGGAAACAAATTAAAACATGGTTCAATGTATCTAAAGAATGTTTTAAAAAAGGATTTATGACTGTTAATGGCTTTGCATAAAATGACAAATTAAAAATAAGGAGAGTGGAGAAAAATGTTAAGATCGACTCTACATACTATCAGAAACATATTTTACTCCCAACCTTCAAACATAAAATGCCATCTCTTTACCCCTAGTGTCATTAATCTGTTGAACTACATCAAGACAAAGCAAGTAACCACACATCACAACCCACTGTTAATTTCATGGAAACAATGGGACAAGAAACGGATATCAGGGCTCACTGATATATCTGCTAAATATCCTGATGCATTTCCCATGGATATTTCCGCTTTTGGACTTTTAAAAAGAGCGTTATCCAAACGTCTACCTGCAACCCTTCATGAACTTTGGAAAGCTGTTCAAGAAGAATGGTTTAAAATACCTCTTTCAAAACTACAAAAGGCATTTTTGTCATAGAAATTACGGTGCAGAAAAGTAGCTCAGAATAAGGGCTACCAAATTCAACATTTAAAACACAAATATTTTATGCAAAATATTTCTGTAAGTACCATGAAAATCCTCTAAAAATGGTGCGAACATCCTCTGTACAACCGAGTTATATCGGGCTTCTACTCTAGTAAGCATTTTGTTTAATAAATTCTGTACTACAGTCTGAAAGCACATTCAATAGATCATTGTAATATAAAACGAAATATGCTTCTTTCAATCCACATTAATGGTTTTCTGCATTTCAATATTTACAAATTATTTCTTAAATTCATGCATCAATGGTTGAAAACTGTATTAAAGTATGCAAAATATTTCATTTGCAGTTTAGAATGATAAGCAGAAAAATAAACATGACTGACCTACATGTTACAATCATAGATTTATAGATGGTCCCTAATTCTGCCAAGATTTTGAAGTTTCAGTTTTGTGGAAAAGTAAACTAAGTAACAATATTTGACTTTTTATATCTCCGTGACCCTTCCAGATATCCAAAAATAACTTTTAGGATATGAATAAGGATGCAACAGGCATCCTTTTTGCAACTGGGTATTTTTTATATGAGGAATGTATAAAATATAAATTTTGTAGTAAAACTCCTCGATGGAGATGAAAGTATACTCTTAGAATTATGTACCTTCCTATGAACATTTTTATAACTTAAATTATTCATCTATCTCTTATACCTGCAGAAATAAACCGTGTAACCACATTTTTCGGACACCCTGCATACTACATAATACGCCAAAAATTAGTTCAGTTAGAAAATGCACAGCACTGTTGAAAATTCACCTTCAACAGTTTTCACCAATAGAAGGAAATGTACTCGATTTTTTATTGTACAACCTTGTATGTCATCTACAAATTTTATACATGCCACATATTAATCTAAAACTTAATCCCTTTAAAAAACACATAAAACAACAAAAACTCACTTCCAGCAATCTTAGACGGCAATGTATCCAGTTCTTTCGTACCCCTGTACATGATTATTTAAAGTCTACAAACATCTTTCAGCTTACTAAATATGCAGAGTGTCCCAAAAGTCCTTGACACATTTTAAAATTCAATAAAATATCAAGCAGTTGGCGTAAAAGAGTGCGGTTTGGGTGAAAAAGCTTCTTATGATCGGTTATTTTGTTTAAGCAAATAAAAATATTAGTTCCAAAATAAACTCATAGATGGCGCTGCTTCTGGAAAGTTACCGAATAGATAGAATACCTTTATACATGAACATAGACTAAAGAAGGACATCTGATGAAATAGGGTTAATATCGTATCGCGACTTTGGAAGTAAATGGCAGCTGCACAGCTACGCGCACGGTTCTGCGCAGCCGGCGAGAATCCCTGCTAAGGCAGCGCCACCTACAACATTAAACAGAAACTGTATGTCAGATACCCACCTGACGACAGATGATTTGGAGAAGCAGGCGAACTGGTGACGTATGGAGAAGCTGTCCTACACATGCGCCACCTATTTGAGACATTTTTCAAGGAACGATTATCTTTTTGGAAAGGCTATTTCGTTAGAAGTCCTGATCTAGTTCTATGTTCATGCCTTTATACATAGCAGTGGCGAAAGACGCACAATGCGTATGAACAGTGTTTGTCCAAACTATGGCAACCCACATTCCAGAAGTTAAAAATACTCGTCTATCCATCCTCACTCGTTTAATCTAACTCAGAAGGGCGAGTATTGTTAAGTTCTGGAATGTGTGCACGAGGATCAAAATTATTTTTTATTTATTTATTTATTATTTATTGAATTTTTTTTTCCTGAAATGTGTCTTTCTATAAATATTACTTTTCAGAATATTTTTTGAAAACTTTGAAATTTTGTTTGTAAAAAAATTTTAATTTTTAATTTTAAATTTTAAACTTAATTAATCTTTGATATAAATCAAAGTGTGATCTGCACAAAAATTTACAAGATTTCACTTCTGATTTTTATGACAAATATAACTCATTAATTTCTGAACTATATTTGTAAACTATTCTTTTAAATTTATAAAAAGTTTTACTAGGTTATATTTACTAAGGTTTATGGCGTGTTTTTGACTGAATAAAACTTTAGCTTAATATGTGGCTTATATAAAAATCTTAAGGTAATATAGAAGGCTGTACAAAAGAATTCAAACACGTTTCCGTCTGTTGGTACAAACTGCTGAAGGTGAATTTTCAACTGTGTTATACGTTTTATTAATAAAATAAATTGTGGCAGACTATATACAGTATATAGAAATCTATAAATTATGTACAGGGCTTGGGATAGAATTTAAGATCTGGGAGTAATATTAGTTCGGCCAAGAAAACAACTTAAAAGAGCCTCAGAATTAGATAATGTTTAAAAGGTGAAATTAATTTATATTTTAGATTTAAAATGGGATTTTAATGTTTAAATAACTTTTGCACACATACACACACACAAACACACACACACACACATATATATATATATATATATATATATATATATATATCAAGAAAAACAAATTAGTAAAAAATAAATTATATAAAAAAGTAAAATTTTGTGTCCCGGTCTACCTCAAGCAAATTCATGAATTATAACATATATTTTCTTTTTTGAAATAATCCATGTTTATTATTTTTTAAAACTATGTGGGCATGTTTTAAATACAGGCCCAGACCAAGGCGGGTGGTGCCCTGGCACCAAGCGCCAAGTACTTTATAGTGCCGGCAGGCACTTTCTCGGACCCTTCAATTACCTCTATTAATGCTCCAAGGACCAATAGAAAAATTTACAAGATTTCACTTCTGATTTTTATGACAAATATAACTCATTAATTTCTGAACTATATTTGTAAACTATTCTTTTAAATTTATAAAAAGTTTTACTAGCTAGGTTGACATTCTCAGAAATACTTCTTTCAAATCATGGAAATTTTCATGGCAGCACTGCTGCCGGAATATTTCCGTTATTTGAAAAATATCCGTTTATATTTTCTCGGTTACAGGAGGGAAATTTTCTGTTATTTGAAGACCGTCGGTCTTAAAAAATTACATTTCTCTTTGTGCCGCCATCTATGGACTATTACGGAAACATTTATTATTTGATATATTTCAAGAATATTTTCTGCTTGAGCTTGGGGTCGATTTAGGGACCTCAGTGCCTTGAGTTAACTGTCTTGTTAAGGCTGGAGCCCTCTAGCTAGAATAAGAGTTTGAAATGATGATACGGATTTTTTTTAAATGGCGGCTCGGAACTTTAATAATTTGGAGTTTAAAAATCTGACATATTTTGAAGTTAATTACGTGGAGATTTCGTCGTTATGAGATGATGGTTGGAGTTTTACGTTTTAACACTTTAGCATTAATAGAGAATAAAAACAGGAATTATATATTTTTTTAATTTGATTATTAGGTGTAAAATATGAATATTATATTTTAAATAAATTCGAGAAAAAACGTTTGCTCTTTTGAGTAAAATCTATTTTTTTCAACTACATATATATTTTAAATGTGTTCGTTTAGAATATATTTTTAGTGCGAGTGTCTTTTTATAACTTTAAAAAATCAATTACGAAGAATTTTAAATGAAGGAGAAAATTATTTGTTACTTTTTTTTTTTATTTGAAAACATAATTTTTGTTTGTTGCTTTTTTGAGTAAAATCGATTTTTTTTCATTTAATTTAACTATTTTATATATGTATATATATTAATCTGTATATATTTTAAGTGCAAATATATATATTTTTTATAACTTAAAAAAAATGAATAGCAAATAATTTTAAATGAATGGTAAATTTAATTGCTACTTTTTTAAAATTACTTTAAAGCACTATTTTTTAAAAATAAATTACAGGAATTATTCGTTGGAAAATTAAGAATACTTTAGTGTATAATGACGAGTTTTTCTGACAGTGTATAGCACCGCTAATCCATTTTATTTTAGAGCTTTTTCGTAAGCCATAGAAAAGTTTTTACATTGTTAAGGTCTTTGCGCGGCACTACTACTATGTAAATGTCGCAGTAATTTTTGATTAACGCTTTTAGGGGCAAAGTAGTTTTGTTGTTAGAATGCTGAAATTATTGAATGACACTAAAATTTGAGAACAAATTTATTTGAAAATAAGTAAAAGCGTCTCCACGCTCAAAATAAGTAAAATAAACCTTCATTATAAAAGCAAAATTTCATTTCAAATTTATTGTGCCATAGTGGCATTTGGGGATTAAAAATAAGTATAAGTGATATACCACCGCCCTTCAAGGGTTTAATGTGCTATAGCGAGCACCGAAGTAACAAATTACAGCGGCATTCGAATTTTGAGACCTTGGCTATTTGATTATTTTTTACACTTTTTAAATTTTATGTATAAAAATTATGTCTTAATGTTTTTTTTAAAAATTTGATTAAATAATTTCTCCTCCAAAATGAATAGATAAATCTAAAGATGCAGTAAAGTTAAATATAGTTTCATGTGCAAAAAGATTTCAGTAAAGACGGGTACATTTTCTTCATTAATACAGGAGGTTGTCAGAAAACAATTTTTCTTCACATTAAAAACATTTCATGATAATTTATTTTCGCCTGTAATGGGATGTTGATTCAGTCGAAAGTCTTGGACTAAAAAACAAGAGTGCTAAGCATAGCGTTAATGTGCAGAAGAGCTAATTATTAACTTTTGTATTAAATAACATAATGTCAACGCAGCTTTCTGTCAATTTGTTTTATGAAGTTTGATCAGCACGCTACATTACTTTGTTTCTAGCTCACAGAGATATAGTTCTATTAGATATAAATTAACTAAATAAATTGCATTGAAAATTGTAGAAAACATCCTTATCGCAAATACTTCTATCACTTTAATATTTTCTGATTTTTTTTTCAAATTTTAAATTGAAATCAGTCTAACTTTCATTTTTTTTTTCTTTTGTTAAGTTAAAGAAAGTGAAATAAATATTAAATAAATTGAAAATTTCTTAATTTATTTCTTAAAAAATAATTATTGGGAATATTTGTAACCAAAAAATAGCTGTCGTTTGATAGATGCCAAACCTTCCAGAGTTTTTCCAATCAAATAAAGATGTTTTAAACGAGAAAACTTATTTAATGAGATATGCGTTGCCCCTATTTATATTTATTTGATTTTATTTATTAAGTAATACTTCCTATTTAAAATATATTTTTTGACTAAAAAAAAAAGAAAGTATTTGCAGCTATATCGTTTAATAATACTTTTTAAAAATGCTCCTATTAAATTCTTTTACGAAATAATTTAAAAACAAGGAAATACAATTTCCCCCTCTCCTTCCCTATTTCACTGTATTAAAGTAAATACAACGCATGAAAACTTTTGTTCTGCCTATGTGCGAGTGTGTCTGTTTAATTTCAGATGAGATATTTTTTGTTACGCTTGAATCTAGATATACTACATAATGTTTTATACTTATGTAAAAACTTCATGTTTTATTTAATTTCTTTAAAAATTTCCACATATTTACAATATAAATGCATTCCACAATATGTATGCCTTTAAAAGATACATTTCTACCTTTTTCGCAAAGTTTTTACCTAACTTATTTCATTTTCTTATGCAAATTTTGTCATTCATAGCACATTCAGAGACTCAATTTAAATACAATTTTGTGTAATTACTCTTTAATGGTGATAATAGATATTTTAAAAATTATTAGTAATAATTCTTTATGATTTTGGTTAACTTGAACATATTAAATAATTTTTTCTCTCTTGTTTTAGCTTTCGTAAAAATTCTCAGAAATGCTGAAATTTTATATACAAGGTGTTTCTAAATGAATATCGGGGTTTTAACGCTTTGTAGTATCTATTACATAAAACTTAAAATTATACTTAATACATAAAATGAAAGAGCAACTCAAACAGTTTGTTGGTACCTGTGCATGCGCAAGCCCACGCAATGTTTCTTCCGATAGAAAACGCTAGTAGCAAAAATGGCGACTAGTGAACAGAAAACATTTTGTGTTCTGAAGTTTGCAAAGACCGAATCTGTAGTTACTGTGCAACGTGCATTCCAGATAAAGTTCAGATGTGATCCCCCAAGTGATAATAACATCCGTAGATGGTATCATCAGTTTGAAAATACCGGCTGCCTTTGCAAACGGAAGAGTACGGGATGAGCAAGAGTTAGTGAAGAGAGTGTTGAGTGAGTGAGAGAGCTTGTAGGTAAAACTGTTTGAGTTGCACTTTCATTTTATGTATTAATTATAATTACAAATATTATGTAATAAATACTACCAAGCGTTAAAACCCCGATATTCATTTAGAAACACCCTGTATTATGAGATGCGGAGTAGGATATTTATTACAAAAAATGATTATTGTATCAAGCCATTGTCAACATTTCATATTCGTGCTTCTTTTCTCTTATTTGACTTGAAGTGTGTTCCCCTCTAACTGTTTTCTTAAGGGGGTTCTCAAATGACCTACTCAACAACATGAAACTTTCTGACTCATTTTTAAACACAAAGGCATAAAATTGACAGACCTGAATATTAAAGAAATTTGGAATCGAAATGAGTTTTTCTTGTTTTGATAAATAAATTACTCATTGAATTATAAGTGATTCGTGTTTTTATCCTTTCACAAGCTGAAGCATCGGGAATTCGGTTCAAAACGCCGACTTTGACAGTGTTTTCTGAAGGATCTTCTCTCTTTACCGAAAAAGTGAAAACGTGTTTCGATTACATAGATTCTGAATAACAACACCTGCCTATTTCATGCCTTTCCGAACAAAAATGAAAATCAAATGTGTCAGAAAGTAGCCTGTTTGGATTTGAGAACAGTCTTAACCTATTCGCTAAACTAATAGTGATATATGGTATGAATAAATAGACTAAAATTAAAAATACAAATAATTTTGTGTTTTGTTGTGTTATTATGTTGTGTTTGTAGTTTTGTCTTTTATTTATTCTAATGTTGTTGTAATTCTTCCACATTCTTCCTTCACGTGCTTCGAGTGTTAATTTGATCAACTGTAAAAGGATTCTGAAACAATCCCTTATTAAGAATGATAATTGAAATGAAATAAGTACTTATTTTAATAATATTAATATTTAAAAATAATTTCCTAATATAATTTTGTGCTGAAGAAATAAAAAGAAAGAGGAATAAAATTTTAAATTTATATTTTGTTTTCGTCCCATTGTAATAAAATAAATATAATTGTAACATAAATGTAGAATCTCTCTCTCTCTCTCTCTCTCTGTGTGTGTGTGTGTGTGCATGTGTGTGTTAATATTTTTTTTCTGCAGTAGAGAACATTTTTAACCAAATTTCGGGCTCCACATCAATATGAGAGAAATCATTACAAGTATTAAAAGTTACTTTATAGGGACAGTTTACAACACGGCGGTCGTCTAAATACAGGTCTGTAAAAAGTTTGTACGAATAAATAGAATATGTATACAATATTTTGGTAAACATGCCCCTGTGTGACAATTTAAACTTTGAAACGACTTCTGCAGCAAATAACTGAATAAGATAAATTTATTTTAAATTTATTTTCTTATTTTATATGTGATCTAATATACTTTGCCACATCGATAGAATAAATATTGTGCTACAAAAAAAAATTTCGATTGATGGTACATGAAAAATGATCAATTGACTAATATCACTTATACAAGCTTTTCGAAATGCTAGACTTCAGACCGCTTTAGAAAAATCAAGAAAAATGTTGAAAGTATTGGAATAGAAAGCAAGTTTCCAACAAAACGAAAAACGAAAAGACTTAATCCGAATGAAGCTGAAGATGAAGGACTTTTCTATCATAAAAAAAATCATTTGAATTTGAATGTAATGAAGCAATAGATAGTAATTTAGAAGAATTAAAATTAAGATATGGAGCACTTCGCAACATTTGTCCAAATTTTGATTTTCTAAATGGAAAAAAAATTAGCAACAATATCCATTGATACTTTAAAAAAGGGTGCAACAGATTTAGCGTTAAAATATTCTAACGATAACTATTGATGTCACCTAAATTTATTTAGAAGTAAAAGGTTTTTAGCATCAAGCAAAATCTTTATGGAAAAATCTTGAAACAGCAGTTCCAGTAGAAGCGTTAACAACTATCTGTAATTATGAAATCCAAAATGTGAATTCGAATATCGCTAAAGCATTGCGGATATTTTAAACATTACCAGTGACGGCAGTGAGAACAGCTTCGTGTGAGTAAAGTTTTAGCAAATTAAAAATTATCAAAAATGATCAAAGATCGACAATGTCCCAAATCAGATTAACAACTTTGAGAATTGTCTTCATAGAATATAAAATAACCAAGTCACTAGACTATGCTAATATAATTAGAGATTTTGAGGCCATAAAAGCAAGAAAAATAAAATTTTAAGTTTTATGTTAATTATACGTTTTGAGTATATTGGAAATATATTGGTAACACAAGTCAATTTCATAATGCATTTAAAAATATTTTCAACACTGCAGTCAGATAATTAGTAGTTTTTAGTTATCCTTTTATAAAAAAAAATCGCACTAAACGACAAATAGCGTTGTTGCGGCTCTGGTTAAATATATATAATTAAAAGCCTTTACATATTTCTTTTTCTCGGGAAAAGTGCTTGTGAAAGAACTTTAAAAAGCTTCGCGTGTTTATTAAAAGAAAAAAATCCCATGTTTCTGTTATCAGCAAAGATAAGCGACGATATGCTTCTTAAAATAAATATCGCTAGGACTGCTGAAATATTTATTACTCGTAGAGTGAAAGAAACATTTTTTTTAATCTGACGAGGAACAGCTTTAAGATAGCCGTAGAGAAATTCTCAATTTTCTTCTGCCTTTATTTTATTTTAGTATAGCATATGATTTTTTTAAACATTTATTGTAATAGTGAGTGCATACATTGTTCAATAAACAAAATGTTTTGCATAATTGCAGATTTTTAATTTGAATAAAAATAATGAAATAATAAACTTTTAAAGTTAAGTGTTCCCAATTGGGAATAGTAAACTGATATGTCATTTAAAAATTAAATTCCATGCATATTTATTTGTAAAATATTAACGGTTATAACTAAAGGATATTTGATTTTTGCCTTTTTCTTCTGATTTAGCTTTATTTTGTTATGTTCCGAATAGTGCAACAACTTGTTATGTTATATTTTGTCAAAAAGTGTTGTATTTTCCGAGGGAAAGTCATTAAGTAAGTCACAAAAGATAATTAAATAATAATTTACAATTATATTCACTTCAAAATTATTTTTATTTCTCAACATATTCTCCACCAATATTTATGAACTTATATCACCGTTTTATCAGTGCCCCAACACCAGCTACATACAATTCTTTGGGTTGCTGTCTCAGCCATATTAGGACTTTAAGTTGTAACTTTTCATCATCTGTGAACATCATATAACTTCCAAGATTGTTTTTTAGTGGACTAAACAGATGAAAATCGCATGGGGCTAAGTCGAAGCTGAACGGTGAATGTTGAAGAAGTTGCAAGATGATGTTCACAGATGATGAAAAGGTTCAACTGGAAATGCAATGCAGCTGGTGTTGGGGCACCGATAAAACGGTGATATAAGTGTATAAATATTGGTGGAGAATATGTTGGAAAATAAAAATAGTTTTGAAGTGAATATCATTGTAAAAGTTATTATTTAATTATCTTTTGTGACTTACTTAATGACTTTCCCTCGTATATGTGAAGGTGTTATGAGAGGAGCTAAACGTTTGGCGCGGAAAATAAAATGTACCGAAAATTTTAACACTACTATTTCTAAACAAAAATATCCGTGGCATATTTATATCATATTTGAAAATCGCATGGGGCTAAGTCGAAGCTGTACGGTGGATGTTGAAGAAGTTGCAAGATGATGTTCACAGATGATGAAAAGGTTCAACTGGAAATGCAATGCAGCTGATGTTGGGGCACCGATAAAACGGTGATATAAGTGCATAGATATTGGTGGAAAATATGTTGGAAAATAAAAATAGTTTTGAAGTGAATATCATTGTAAAAGTTATTATTTAATTATCTTTTGTGACTTACTTAATGACTTTCCCTCGTATGTGTGAAGGTGTTATGAGAGGTGCTAAACGTTTGGCGCGGAAAACAAAATGCACCGAAAATTTTAACACTACTATTTCTAAACAAAAATATCCGTGGCATATTTAAATTATGTTTGCAAAAGAAATCTACTACAAAGATTACTATTTGGAAATAGTGGTGTTAATTTTTTTATGTTTATTTTCTGACATTTCAAACGTTCAGCCCTAGTTATGACTTATTCCAATAAATGGTACATATAAAATGCTATGATTCTAATTATTCTCCCAGATATGAGAAATTATTTAATAATATTTAATATTTAAATACTTAATAATTTAATAAATATATTAATAATTTTTAATATACGGAAATCAAATGTTAATAACTTTTTCTGGGTGGGTTTATTACCACCTGTTAACATATCAGACATGTACTACCAATAAGAAAATAAAACAATAAAGTTTACAACAACAAGCTGACACTTCAATGTTTTCGAAATTTTATTTGATACTTGACATCTTTTCTTCCAGTAAGCTCTTCAAACATCATTTAAAAATTAAATTACGTCCAAATCGATTTGGAAAAAATTAGCAGTTACAACTAAAAGGTGGCTGGATTTTTGGCTATTTCGTCTGGTTCTGCTTTATTTTGTTATGCTCTCAACTTCCACTATCGATCTTAAATATCATTTAAATATTATATTTCAAATTCTCAAGTAAATGTTTTCAGCCGCATAGGTTAATTTATACATGAAAGAGTAAAGAAATAATCTTAATTTTAATGTTATTGTTAACGCTATTAATTTTGCATGTTTTTTCTGTTAAACATATATTTAGAGCATGAAAATGTTTACTTGAGAATTGATAGCATTCGAAAAACAAGTATTCCAAGCTGAGGACACTAATTAATACACTATAAAAACCCTTCGGAAACGTTTCTGGAAAATACGGGCAGCGAAAAATACTTTGTTTTTATAAATAATTCTTTAAATTTTGGAAATATATTGGTTTCTGGGGATTCAAAAGACAATGGAACACGCTATTCGGAATTTCGGATAACTCAGAAGAATATATTATATTTTCGTTCGTGGTTCTAGTATATTTTCATAAAATAAGAAACATTGGTCATTTTTTACACACACACACACACACACACACACAGTGTGCATTTTTATATAAAATGAATTATATGGTATATTTTGTATTTTTGCGCATTTAAAAAAATCACCTTTAACAAGCCAGTGTTCCCAGTTTGGTTGTTCATTCGAAAGATTATTCAAAAAATAATTTCACTCGTGTTGATTTGATAAATCAGCAATGTTAGCTCAAAGATGATCAGTCGTTTTGTGATAGAAAATTTGATCCAGTCATATAAAGGGAACAACATAGAAAATCATAGTTTACAATTTTCATAGTTCAAAATTTAACATTTCATATAAAATATAAAAACGAGCCAATATCTCTATAAATTTGTAGACATACTTAAAATGATTGACATTATTAAACGAACACGGTGTGAACTGTTAATGACATTTAACACATACGCGTGTAATAATTCTCATTTTGAATATGTAATCTGCGAGTTAAAGGCTTTTTCTGTATAAGCCCCTAAGGCAACTAAAAGCAGAATATTTTTCTGCTATATTATACTAACGTAAATATTAATTCTTATAATGTAATTTTATTAATCAATTATTAAATTTATTTAAAGAAGACATCATCTCGATTTACTTCTGAGTGTGTACCAATTATTGGATTAAATAAAGGCTACCATGAAGACCAAATATTAATAAAAAACTCATTTTCCGTATATCTTTCAGATTTCATGTTTCGAATTAGAAACATTGACTTGTAAATATAAGATTATCTTTCAATGAGAGCAGAAAAGATTGACTGTAAGTTTCTTCCCACTGTACCATGAAATAACTATAAAAATATTTTTTATGATTTTTTTGTCTAAAGAATTTTTTTTATTTAAACATATAAAATTTCAGCTTCATATGCTTAATCTAAAAAAATAAATCTTTCAAAATGTCTTACTTCTTTGCTTACATTTTAAACTATTCATAACTCTATTATTGAATTCAGTGTAGAGAAGAATAGTCAGTAGCGGCCAATGTTCTCGTTTGCTGCCAAAAAAATTACAAAAAAAAATTTTCCTCTTCATTTTAAAGACTGGCAGTTTTAAAACTAAGGCAATAAAAGTCCAAAGACATTAATAAAAGATGATAAAATACACCTGAATCTGGATTACTGAATTCTATTTGAAAATGGTTGAAAATGGTTAAGGATGACTTTTAACGGTAATAATGAGACCTATAACGATCTGGAAACCGCCGCGGTCGTCTGATAACGCCTCTGCCCTCCGAACCCGCTGGTCAATGTCTTAAAGTTATTGTATTTAGACTTAATTTTATTCCGCTGACGATCTTCCGTGATTGGGTCAGCTACCGTAATCAGGTAAAATCCCATTCGTTCCATAATTATTTAATTTTCTGATAAAAACTTTCTATATCTAATCAAAAATGAATAATCTATTTTCACTCAAAGTTGCATATGGTCTCATAAGTCGAATACACCTACGAAAATTTGGTTATTTTGAAAGTTTCTAGATCGCCTTTTGAAAGTTTTGAAATTTTGTCAGTGTAACCGTAACTGTGAGAGCTCGATTGTTGTTCTTTACACCATTCTCGAGTCCATACCATAAAATAACCACGTCCCAAATAGCATCCCGTTTTTTTTTAACTTTATGGTTTTTATGGACTCGCATATCGGCAAAATTTTTGTACAATTACCTGTCTATCTCGTTGTATGTATACACACGCGCGCACACACACACGCGTGACTTTACAAACCATCATTGCTAGGGCGATTAAGAGAGATGTCGAATGTTGATTTGTCGAATGTTTCGATTGCCCAAGACATTCTAGGAGGGGCTTAACGCTCTTGAAGAGGATATACTTCATTTCGTTGAATATTCATAACAGCGTCAGAGCTTCATATTCACATTTGTTTTATTTTTAATGATGCTTGTGACATATTAAACGTGTCCAAACAAATGTTATTAACTTAATCCATTTAAAAGAAAACAATCCATACGTACAAGTATCATTTAATATGAAACATGTCGAAATAGCAATCAAATACTTCACCTCTTGTATTATATTTTTTTAATAAAAATAAAAATTATTTTAACTGAGATAGTGAAAAAAAAATAATTTAAATTTGTAGCAGCTTGTGTAATTGTTTAAGGGGACAAACCTTGTATAAAGTTAAAAAATACATATTAATATACTTTTGCATAATAATAAATTTTTAATAAAATTTACATAATTACATTTTTTTTTCTAGAAACAGCTCTTATTTTGAATTTTATTTATAGAATTTACTGTAATTAGCTGTAACAAAAGGATCCTAAACTAGTATTTAAAAAGAATGAAATTAAGTAAGACACAAAAAATTAATAACTGTTTATTGTCATAATTATAATTGAAGTAAAAGTAAAGATAAATTTATCAAGCTGTTATTAGCTTTTTGAACTGTTTTATAAAACTGGCATATAAAGAATGTAGTTTTATACTTTTATTTTTAGGGGGAGAAACCGGGGGTTTTAATTCAAAGGTTTTTTAAACAATCGGAGCATAAATCAAAAATTTTAAGTCAAATACCATAAAACTTTTTCATGTAAATTTATTTTATTTTAAATAATTATATTTTTAGTTTCACCACAAATAAAACATTGCAATTTTTTTCCATGTATTCACAGAAGAAATTAAATTAAATAAAACTTATTCGGTAATTCAATTATTCAGTTAGATATACAAATTAAAAAAAAAAAAATCCGTGCATTTAAAAAAATTACAAGGCACAATATGTAATTAAAATCAGTTTTTGAAGTAATTTAAGTATTTTATTGCATGCCCTAACCAGTATTCAATAATTAAACCATTATTAGGTCGCACTCTCTATTAACAAAATTCAACATTAAAATAAATATAAAATGTAAAAATATATTACATTAGATCTTTCTTATCAAAATTGAAGCAGTAATAATGTATTTAGTGTATTTCATGCAGCTATATCCTGTCCGTTTCTGGACACCTTCTCCCTGCAATTAAAAATTAAATATATATTAAGAGAAACTAAAATAATAAACCACTTTTCATGTACAGATAAACTTCTAACTATTTACGTATATACAGACACTTATACAGAAAATTCAAGTAATATTTAATCAGGTGTAAATATCAGTATGAAATAAAATTTTATTTCAATTTTATGTATAGTTTTCTTAAGGTATTTGAACACCTTCAGAGGTGATTTTTTGAAATTTTTGATATTTTCTCTTTATACCATTTTTTCTAATGACTTTTAAGTTAAAACTTAGAAAAATATATAAACATTTTAGAAATTACACAGAAGTATTTTTTTTATTGAAAAATAGTCAAAATTATGTAAAAAATTGACATTTGCGCAAAACATGATAACTCAAAATCAAATCAATGCATTCGCATTTTGTAAATTGCATAATAAATAGAATAACATTCTTTAGGACATAGACTAGCCGCATTATAATAGCAGCTATATCACAGAAGCTATGGCCCTTGAAGTACTAATGTAATGAAAAATTCGTAAAATTTCTTGCAAATTTTTAACTTATACCAGTGTAAGTATAAAACTAATTAATATATCATCATGATTGTAGTCTATTCCCTGAATAAATATTTGTAAAATAAGTAAAAAAAAAATCAAGGCATTTCATGCATAATTTTTTGCTATAGGATGTTTTGCGTACAGTAAAAATCTGAAAAACTTCATTTTAAGAAAAACTTTTAAACTTTTAATAACTTTTAAAGGCGGTTCTTGCAATAAAAATAATTATTATAATTAAAGGTTTAATTATATACTCCATGTATTTTCTTGAACATATAATCCAATTTAAATGCAAAATCTCGAAAAAGAAGAATGTAAACATACATTTCAGCTTACTTCCGGTTTGCAGAACGATATTTCCGGTTGTAAAATTCTTCGGCAAGCTTTAATAGATGTAACTTTAAACGGCTGTAACTCGGGTTCTAATTCACATACAGAAACAATTAAACCAGAATTCTATAGATAAAAGATCGGATTTTAATATTATTGCAAAAATGAAAGATTGATATTTTCATCGAAAATGACGTTTCAAAGGTGTTTGGATACCTTAAATAAATAAGAATTAGAAAATATTCATGATTCAAATTAATATTTAACGATAATTATCTTTTTTTATTTAAAGAATGTATGCCACGAACACATAAGAAAGAATATTTCCTGCGTTAAAAAAAAACTGTTAGTTATGCATATGCACAATATTGTTTTTTACAAATAGAAGTAATTTAGATTATCACATACTTTCTACGTACGAATTTGGTTCCTAAAAGGACACAATACAACTGCCCTTCCTTCCCCTTCTGTATATGTAAATATAAGTTGTAAAACTATTCAAAGTACCATAAAAAATACAAACATTGATACGTGTAAATAAAATAAGCAAACAAACAGAAATTTGCCTTTTTATATTCCCGAATAATAAAAAGCATAGTCGTCCACCACAGAAAGAAACTTTCATTAAAATAATTCCTAAAGATATACCTTTCAACTCCTCCCCCAGCCTCTACTTAATCATGTTTCAGCCAATCATCATTTGACACTTCTCTTAATCACGCTAGCAATGATGGTTTGTACAATCGCCATACACACACATATATACACTGCCACTGCTGTCCAAAATTACGGGGCAGTGACAGGACGCTTTCACTTTTTACACGGTTTGTCGAATATCTACTAAAACTCTTGACAAATTGTTCTTAAAATTCGAGGATGTAAAGCGCATGTTTGACTTCAATAACAGTAGAAACAGTACACTGGAATTAAAAAATTAATATATTGCATATTTGATGAGATACGGGCATTTAAATGAAATAATTTATAACTGTGCATGCGCGAATTATAGCAAAGATTTTTTGTCATTATTTGGTAGTCAATTCTATAGAGTAACTCATATAAAAAGAACAGTCAAACATCGTGAAGACCCAGAAAGATACCAGCAATACAGTGAGCTAGTTGACAAATTTGGGTGGAAATCCCCTATAATCCAATGGGATTTCCCCACGAATTTGCTTATTTTCTTATTTTCAAGGTAAAATATTTTGAATGAGTTGGTTAATCAAGAGGATTCGATAATTCGTTCAAAAGTAAAGTCCCTTTGAAAATCTGAATAACATTATTGTTAATGGGGCTATATTTTCATCTCATTATGCATACATTTTAAAGTTCTTCGATTTCAATAAAAATTTTAGAAGTTCTTTACATTGGCAAGTAAATGTTAGAAATTTCCGATGACATTAATTGACTGTTTTTCGTTGAATTGTTCAAATTTGATTTCTAACATCGTTTGAGCATTGGAATTATATTGTAGCCTATGGGCGATTTTTGAACTATAGTTTCAACAATTTTTTAACATTTTTATATAATTATATTATATCCATTCAATTACGTTGAGTAAGCCAAAATTTAAATTTCCCTACGAATTACCCTTTTTCGCCATAATAGTGAACGTATAAGGAGAAATTTGTTTAATTTTTATTAAATCTGATGTAAGCACCTTAAAATAAATAAACAAAGATATCAATCTACTCTTCCGACTGGGCCGGAAAAGCTTTAATTTTTTTATTTTAATTTTTGGTAAATTATGGGTAACATGTTGGGTTTATTGATTGTATATTTCAACAAACCGGTATACATATAACTGATTTTTGCAAAACTTATACAAATATTAAATAAGCAATAGTTTCTATCCAAGACCACAGCAATACATTGGCTCAATTCATTGTGCGTTCCTACCAATTTTTTAACAAAGAAATTTCTCACTATATCTTGCATGTATATGCATTATAGAATGTATAAAACAATAATTTTAAAATTAGTGATTTGATTTGTGGACAACCAGGGACACCACATTGTTACGTTAACAACATTTTCTTTGTAAAATTGAAGACAAATCCTTCCATTACATCCCAAAAATAAAGCCTTCGTGCTTCGTCATCAGGCGGAGATGGATTCCTGAGTTTTGACAAAATAGTTCGGAACAAGTCGTTGCCCACGAAAGGCAACGACTTGATCCGATATTACTAGTACTGTTATTTTAGACGTGAAAGCAGTTTTATTCATTAGTTGGAGTTTATTGATATACCATGTTTTTTTCATTTCTCTATAATAGTATTTTTCTGTTAAAAAAGGTCTTAGAAAAACATAAGAGTACTGTATTTACTAGAATAAGCATGATTTTCGTATCCGTGTAATTTTCACATAAAGAATGTGTAATAATTGTGTTACTGAAACTCCATTTCATAAAAATCAATGTCTTGTAGTCTGAAAAAATTTATTTTAAAATCTTCACAGAAATTAAGTTTTAGTTTTGGGCTTTGATTAAAACTAATGGTATTGCCTTCGTCCAAATCTGAACATTGCAAGTTTAATATAGATGTCTGTCAGCTACTAGCTACCGCCGCGCTTGGCATTATCGGCCACTAAAACAGAGGATCGCTTGATCTGCCTAACTTTGTTCATTACAACCTACCATTACATCCCTTTCCACTACGTCTGCCCACCTCGTCCCTCCTCCGGCTAGGGCATGCTGCCCTTTAATTTCTATCGTCAATTCTGGAGGTTACCACCCCACCTGTTATTTAATTTTAAACTACGTGTACAAACAAACTTCAACATTATTACAATCACATATATCATATTACTTTAACTTTACATATTGAATTATCACATCAACATAATACTCATATGCCTGCGGTCAAACGTCACTTCATAATAGTAATGAATTAACACTTACCACAAATTTCACCACTTGTAAAATTTGTGTACTCCTAGCTTTTCTTGAGTATTGCAGCTTGACTTCACTATTTACTCACTCATGACCATATTACTTCTCCAGTACTGGTTACTGCTTTTCGAACTTCGTTTACTCGAATACCTTAACTTCCTGTATATGACTAATTGTCTGTCAATGACCAAATGTCAACTTACATCCTCATCACTTACCTGTACATGACCTAACTTATATGTCATGTACCTATTGCAGTTCCCTCTTTCACTGTGAATTTCTTCCATTAAACTTACATCATCACCACTTACCTGTACATGACCTAACATACCTGTCATTTACCTATTACAGGCTCCCTCTTTCACTGTGTATCTCTTCCAGAAATGTACCGTAACTTACCTTACCTTCATGTATGTTTTTAAGTTTACCTTGACATGACTTATTATCTGTCATGTGTGTGTTACAGGATCCCTCTTTCACAAACATTAAACCATTTCATTTATGTGTACATATAGTAAGTTTCACTCTCCACTTTTCTTGGGCACATCTGTGGCTCCACTGCGCTAACCAGCCTTTTTCTGTTCGATTTGTCACTTAACGCACATCTCAGCTCCATTAGATTTCACCGACTAGTTAATTAATACTTGACACCTCTATATACAGCAAAATTACCTTTTATCTGAGAGGAGATAAGTCGGTTGACATCACCTTTCAGCTGTGCCTCCATCCTCAACTCCCTATATGGCCACGTGCGGAAAGCGACACTCCGATCGGTTCGTGATGGCTTCGCTTCGCGGCCTTCTGCCTACTCTATGCACAATCTGCTCCGTATTCCGCTCTTTGGGCGAGAGCGGATATCAGCAGACTCGAGGAATGACGACGAGTCCGAGGACCCATGCCACCACACCTCGTTCTACCATTACCTCTCGGCCTGACTGGTCCAAGACCAAGCACAATCTTCTGAACTCCCATCTCAATTATCTCCCCAAAGATCGAGACCGGTGGTGCCCCCCTCAACGTCGGAAGTAATATCTGTTCTGGCAGACACTTACCAACCGTCGACGCGGAAAAAAAATGGATGGAAGCCGGAATGGCTTAAAAAAGAACAGGAAGTATATCCAACAGATTCTGAAGGAAATCCAACACAAAATATTAGAGGGGAAGCAAAAAATGGAAGCCATATAACCAACCATGAGGAAGGCAATCCAGCAAATAATAAAAGAGATGAAAGCTCGGTGGAGATGGGAGAAAAACGTGAGGAAAGAGAGAACACAAGTGGAGTACTTTTCAGAAACAGTCAAAATAAATTTAAGTTTTCCAGAAACAATTAAAACCTTTGGCAGGTACCCTAACCTACCAGTAATTTACTCCTTCTCCACCATGAAAATGAAAAACTGAAAGAAAAATTAAAACTATCATCCTCGAGGAGAAAAAAAACTCCCGAGATGAATGATAATGAAAGAAAAAAGGGAAAAAAATCAAAAGAGAAAATAAATTTAAACAAAAAACTTTGAAAAACAAAACAAAAAAGAGAACTCTCCCCTCTCTAGGAGGAGCAATCCCCTGCCGGGAGGAGGAAGACTACTTCTTTTGGATCATCGGTGCAGTTCCCTGCAGCATCTGCCCGCTCAGACTCACTGCTGTACTGTATAAACATCGCTTGCGTAACGCTTCAAGGGAACACAACGATCTTTCTCGGGTACTTCACTATTTGCAGTCCGCTAGAGGCCTATTTGCATTGACACTTTTTAGTTTCGCCTTTTACTAAACCGTTACAATCACCACTCACACTGGCAGCGTCTATTCACCGTTCGCTTCCCTGAGACACTGTGCAGTCCCAAACTCAATGCGGGGATGGAAGGGATGAAACATTGGCGTCTACTCCTATCAAGCTAGGACCAAGGGGCTCGCAGTCTTGTGCTTTGATTAAAAATGAATTAATTCGCGTTTTAGATAAGGTTTATTGTAACAGGTTTAAGGCTATTATTGTAACAGGACTACACCATCAGTCGTGTAGTCTGTCTTTTGAAGATTAATCAATTACGTTGAATTTGCTTATATTTGACTATTTGTTTATGTTCTTAGAATTAGTTTCTTTTATATCCGAAAGAACTGTTTTCACGTAGATTTTCAATTTAAAAAGGTTTACTTTAAAAAAAAAAAAGTATGGGAAAATTAGAAAAGGAAAATTAGTAAGGTCATAAAAGCATTTCCGTAGTTTCATATATGAGAAGTATCCTTCTATATAAAAGAAAATGTTCTAGTGTTTTGAAAACACATTTAATTACATTAAATTTCCTATAAAAGCATTTTAAAATTGTACAAGTATTCTTTCACTAAATTAGATATTTTAGCATTTAGAGTACTCCTAAAAATAAATTAAATATTTTTGATTTTTTTTTTAAATAATGCGCCCATCTAAAAACTACTGAAACTTCAAAAAAAATTTTTTGCATTTATTTAATAATAAAAATATGATAGCAATCTTACAAATAATGATTCCTTTTGTTATACCTTTTCCGAGGAAAACAAATATGAATGGATACTTAAAAATTTCGCACATATTTTCTCACCCCGTACATTTGGCACTAAAGAAACCAAAAAAAAAAAAAAAAAAAAAAAAAAACAGCAAAAAATATGTAAGTACATATTGAAATGTAATTGAAATTAGTAAATTATCGAATTAATACAATTTTGTTTCTTAAAGGAATTAAGGTAAATTATTCTCGACCTTCGGGCACTAAAAGCTGCTTTAAAGTTTCATTTTTGTCTTTGAAACAACTCAACTATTTGCGTAATTATTTTTTCTTTCCTCAAATCAATTATTTTACTTCCTGAAAGTAATGAAAACTTAATAATGTCAATAGAAGTGTTGTGAATTTCTAAGTGCAATAAATAATCTATAAGGCTAAAAGGTAAAAGGTTTAACTCAATGTTACGTTGCCTCTTTCCCCATTTCTATAGATAATTAGTTTTGTTCTGAATACCGTGAATTTAGGAACAAAGTGCGTGAAAATGCTTTTAAGGGAAAAAAATCCAAGCTTAAGAAGATTAAGATAAAAAATTTCTAACAATAAAACTTTGTTAGCAGAAATGCATAAAAAATTTATTTCATTTAATGTAATATGATTTTTAAATGTGTGAAATAAAAAGAATATATATTTTGATTCTACCAAACATTTATACAGAATCGGAATTTGTAAGAAAATGTAATGGATGCGTAAAATGATAATACTTTTTTTTATAAATCTCCTGGCCGACAGAGATGTTATACAAGGTCTGGAAGGCACAAGATGAGAAATATTTTATATTCACTAGGGCCTCACGAGATGTAGAAATCTCGCGCTGCCCCGTATTCACCCGCGACCTACGTTATACACGGCTGGTTCATGACTTTTAAAACCCCGTCACACGGCGTAGATAATCTTTACACGGCGATTGGCACAAAACGACGGGCACGAAGCTTTATACCAATCGCCGTGTAAAGGTGATCACGACATGTGATGCTTTAAACGTCATGAACCAGCCGTGTATAACGTAGGTTGCGATTCACACCGTCGCTTTTGTTCCAGAAAGAAAACTCGTAGTTATTGATCGAGTTTCTGGCTCATCTTTTAATTTTCATTCCAATGATTGTTTTATTTGTTATGCTACTCCTCCCAAACTACTCGGACGACGATCATCATGTCGATCACAGTGATGAATGTTATGGCCGACATGGTTTGCCTATAACAATATGACAAAAATGGTGTCTCTGAAGAAACATTTTAAGATCATACGCGTCATAAATTCAATTAAGGATTCAATTAAGGCTTTTTACATGTTTTAAAAATCTCAAATGCCACAGACATAGCGTTAAAACGTGCTCAAGTTTTAATTTAAGTTTTTTAACGCTTTAAACAGCTCTCAAGATTCGTTGGCTGAGAATTTAGCACAAAAAGAGATGACCATGAAAAATTCATCTTTGCTTATCGCTGCTATCAGTTTCTGACAACGAAGAACTTTAGCAGAGCTATTACAGATATGTTGTTGCTACGCTGAACAAAAGAAGAGTGGTGTTAATGGAAACTCAAGGGAGGTTGAATCTTTCAGATTTTCACCGTCGCCCGAACATATTCCTAAATTATTCCAGATTGATTGTTTCTTTGTAGGTGCGTTGAAACTAAAATCAGTTGGTGCCAAGGGAAGAATTTTCTATGGTTAAAATCAATTGGAATCAAATGATTCCATCTTAGTTGCGAGCGGAGACGCAAGCATACTTACATAGCTTAAACTTTTAAATCGGTTTTTAATCTCTTAAACTTTGGCACTGATGATGGAGCTTTAGAGGCTCCGAAACAGCTGTTTACTGTTATATATATATATATATATATATATATATATATTATTTGTGCTATTTTTACGTTGATCATTTATTTTAATATGACGGCACAAAGTTCAATCCACCTATTTTAAATAATTGTCTATGGTATAGGGATAAAATTTTGAGATGTAGACTGAAAAAATAGTCAAGGCAGCTTTAATCATACAGTTTGAAATCTTATAACCACAGTGCAAAAAAGGGATTTTTTGAAAAGCTCGATGATAAAAAAAATTTCGGCCACAACAGTGATCTTAAATTTCATTTTAAAATTAGAATTTACACATTGTCCCTTTCACGACATCAAATGAATGTTTGCAAGTTAATTCGATCAGTTTAATTTTGTGCAGACTCCGCATGTGGTTTTTTAGTTCACCCTGGAGGCACGAGTTATGCAGCAACACATCAAATTGGATGGAAAAATTGCTAATATTTTATAAAAAATATAATCAGCCTTCTTACATTAAGAAATGTTTACAATCATTGTCATAATAACATAAACTCAAATAATGTTTAATAATGTAATTTAATATTAATAGTAGTGTAGTGTAATGTATTATAATACTATATAGAAAAACAGATTCTAAACACACCAGCAATAATGAGCGATGATGAGAACTGTCGAATAAGCGCTGGCCCTTGCGAAAAATTCAACAGTACACTACAGGGAATGAAAAATTCTATATTACCCAGAAACAGAAAAAACAATCTGTATTGGCATTGTCTTTGATAATATTAATAATAAGTAGAATTAAACGTTTATCTCGGAAGAAACGGCACAAAAACCTTTAACACCATTATTTTTAACCATGTATCTTCGTGGTAGATTTATATTGCAAACGTTGTGAAATCTACCATGATGAATTTTCTTTGGAAATAGTAGTGTCAAAATACTTTATGCCATTTTTTCCACTACAGCCGTTCAACCCAACTAATAAGTATGCAAAAACTTCAACTATATGCACGGTACGTCAGTAAAAGTATATCCGTTTTTCTACACATTCTAAAGGTATCTCTACGCTGCCAACGTAAAAGACAGATCATGCTTATCTTTACCGAACGCAACAGTTTCAGCCTACCTTGTTCACGTGTCAGTTTGACAATTGGTGGAAACCAGTCCATTTTGATCACATGACAGTTAAGTGTCTAGGAAGTAATACGGCCTCTTTCTTTCATTGGCTGCGACATGCTACTACCTCTCAGCTTAAAAATAGAGCAACATTTTCTTGTTTAAAAAATGTGTTTTCCTTTTTAAAATTTTACTACGCCTTAAAATTTGTTCCATTATTTCTGAAATGCCCTATGTATTATGGCGGACACTTCGGGCCCGTCAGCTAAATCATTAGACGTAGCTCAAGCTTAACACTTAAAACAGTTTAATAAAAAAATAGTAGATGAGATTGGCAATGGAGCGTGCAAAGATTAAATAAAGATGATCAAATTAAAAGCTCCAACAATAGAATAACGAAGGGGTAGGAAGGATTCCCACAAGAATTCCCGTAAACTCTTACACTAACTCTAAACAAGATGGCTACCTTGATAGTAATACAGATGCCGAAGGAAAGTCTCGTAACTCACGGTAAAGTTTCACTTGAAACACTAAAAATATCACTATAGAAAATGACATTTAATTGGAGGGAACTCCGTGGATTCCAAATATACGTTTATTCGAAATAATTAGAGCAACAACTTACTACTTAGGCAATCGTCTATGCTGAAGAATCGATTCCAAACTCAGTCGAAATGGTTTGTTATTGCTAATGATACGTGTGCGACTCGTAGACAGCTGAAACTTTTGTCTTGATGTTACACGAGGGACAAAATCCGACAAAGTAACTGCTCTTTACATTTTCAAAGAATGCATCCGCTTTTTTATCACTAAAATTAGTGAGTATAAACCTTCCTTCTCCATCATCCCATAATTTAACGTCCTCGTCCAAATCATCGTAAAGTATGAATTGATGTTTAATAAATTGCGCTAGGTCTGAATACAGAGAAACCGTAATTAGAAGAGAGGACATGAATGTCTTCAAGGTTAGTTACAGAACGCAATTTACCTTTTCACATCAAAACGGGAATGGGTTTCTTCGCTTAAGTCTTCAAATTTGTATTTAAATTTAGTTAGATTATTTTCTAAATGCTATCCCGAGGTAACACAGGAAGTAGGGTTAGTAAAAGAATCTGATCAACTCACACCACATTTGCTGCTCAGTTCCAATATAACTGCCGATACCGGAACGAATAATCACCGCCAGCTCACAGGCAGCTCATGCAAGAATCAGGACAGGTACTTACACTCACAAAATAATATGCCATTCCGACTATAGTCACTACTACATATTTATACCAGATTGTCGACTACAGAAACTTATTTAACTGCATAAAATAACCGCGACAATCAGATTTCTGGAGGTTCACCCACTCTTTGAAAAAGTAAAAGAATGACGGAAAAGATGGTTCGCTCACGCACAAATGTTAGAATTAGAACAACATGTTCAAATCCACAACTCAACAGTCCTTTTGACCCTAGACTACTTTCATGAAAGAGTAGCTAGAGACTTAAGCTACAATATAATTATCTTAAAGAAAAACCCATTCTAAATTAAATAAAAATGCTGTGATTTTTAAGAATAAATTTAGGATTTAAAAAAGAAAAAGTCTTTACAGCTGAAAATTATCGCGATATTATTACAAACTGTATAACGTCAGTTTTATCAAAATACGTATAAATCATTTTATTTTTAATTATGGCAAATTTAGGTTTTTGTAAGAAGATCTTGATCACAAAAAGTAGGTCATATTACCTAAAAGTAATTTTTTAAAGATTGTTAAGAATATATTCATGAATTTAATAAGTAAAAGTCTTTAATGCTGAAAATTATCACGATGATATTATAAACTATTTACGTAAGTTTATTATATCTAAATATAAAACATTTTATTTCAAATTATGATACTTTTATGTTCTTTTTCTTTTAAAAAGATTTTAATCACAAAAAAAGGGAAATTACTAGAGTATTTTTTTCCCTTTAAAATCATTAAATTATTTAATATTACCACAATATATTATATTTAATGTATTATCTTATGTGGGATTCAAAGTATATCCTGTAAGAGATATACCACTATAAATTGTTATTTTTAATGGATATATTAGACGACAATAGCCTTTTTTCTTTGACCAGGTTGCAGATTTCAAGATTAATGGTAGTTTCGAAAAGTTATTGAACTTTTAATGCTGATATAATGAGAACTCGCTGTCTATTTTCCAAAGATATTTTTAAGTTTAATAAACTTTTAATGTAGTAAAGAACTCAGTAAAATCTAAAGGTAATTAATAGCGGATTAAACTACATTTTTGTAGACTGAAAAATAATCACATATTCACTGAGCTTTTTTGAAGACAGTTGTTTTTAATTTTAGTAATCGGGTGATATTGTAAGTTTTATAAATTTGTCATTATCAATAGATTTGTTGTTTATTAGGGAGGATCTAAGATAAGGGTTTTCAACCTGTGGCCCACAGGCCACACCAAGCTGTACTATTTTAGTGTAGAAAAGTTTACCTTAATAATGACAGAAATTGTGAAATTAAATAAGACCTTTCCTTTCGAAATTTGTGGTGGCTAACAACTTTCTGGAAAAAAAGGTGAAAAACCCTTCTCTTTTCAGTTTCGGAAAGTTATTGAACTTTTAATGCTGATATAATGAGAACTATCTCTCTATTTTCCAAATATCTTTTTAAGTTTAATAAAATTTTAATGTAAATAAAGAACTCAGTAGAATCTAAAGGTGTAATTAATGACGGACTAAACTATCATTTTTATGGACTGAAAAATAATCACATATTCATTGAGCTTTTTTCAAGGAAGTTTCTTTTAATTTTAGGCGATTCATTGTAAGTTTTATAAATTTGCCATTATCAATAGATTTGTTGTTTATTAGGGAGGCTCTAAGATAAGGATTTTCTACCTGTGGTCCACGGGCCACACCAAGCTACTACTATTTTAGTGTAGAAAAATTTATTTCATGACAGAAATTTTGAAACTAAATAAGATTATTTCCTTTCGAAATTTGTGGTGGCTAACAATTTTCTGTAAAATAGTTGAAAAACACCTCTTTTCTTAATCAGCAGTTATTTTTTTTAAGTTTACTTGAAAAAGTTTAAGAACTAAACTTAAATGTGTGAAGTATGTGGCTATATTGCAAATTGTGAATACTTGGAGTGTTGGCACACTCAGATATGGGGAAGCTACAGATACCACTATTTTGTATAGAAAATTTCGCCTTATTTAATCGCAGAATCGTTCGATTAACTAAAGCGAAGATTTCTATACAAAATTATCTGTATCCTTCGCTGTGGTTACGCCAATGAACTGTAGTATTTTAAGTTACTTTGATATAGATAAAATTCGCAGTTCATCACATAGGTTACAAGTTTCTCTGTATCAAGTAAGAATTCTCTGTATCAAGTATAGAAATTTTCTTAAATGGCGGGTTAACGGATGTAAAGGCTACGTGCCATGGTAATCATGCTGCTTCATGTAGGAGAAAGATTATATGAACAGCGTACTCAAAATTTACCGTATTAAACAGAAATTCTAGTCGATTAAACAATATAACAATATATACATAATTGAAAAAAAGTATTAATTGACCACTAGTAATAGACCATTTAGTGAAACTTTCTTCACGTAATTTTTAGTTAAATGAAAGTACCGGGTATCCCAAAAATGACCGACGAATTGAAAAATCAATTAAAGAAAAACGGATGGCGATAGAAATGTACGGTTTGCTTCATTCTGCTTAGGTAACCAGGGAATTTATTCTTACTACTTTTCAAAATTAGTTACAAAGTTCGTCAACAGATGGCGCTGCTGACTAGGAAAAACTATAAAACGATGTTTTCAAAATAACCACCGTTTGCAGCAACAACGTGGCGCAGTCTGGGGGCAAAATTCGTAGATACCCGTGAAAACATTTCGGTTGGAATGTTCTGACAAGCAGCAGAGACGTATTGTTCCAGTTCATTTACAGTTAGTGGATTGTGACGATACACCTAGTCTTTCAAGCATCCCCAAAGAAAAAAAATCACATAACGTCAAAGCTTACGAATAGGGAGGTCAATCCATCCACTTTGCGTATGCTTTTCGTAGTCAAGGGTAATGACACGATCACCGAAATGTTCGTTGAGAAAATCGAACACTGCAGCCGTTCGATGTGGCCGGGCACCGTCTTGCAAGAACAACGAGCTGTACTTACTGTCCTCCAAAGCATTGTGAATGGATACAATTTCATGGAGGATGTCCAAATATTTTGCTTAACCGTTTGGTGTCCAAAAAAAGGCCCAATAAGTCCTCTGGAGGAAATGACGGCCCAAACCATGACTTTTGGTGGATGGAGAGATGAAGGTACGGCTGCATACGAATTTTCCGTTCCCCAAATGCGCCAGTTCTGCTTATTAACGAAACCACCGAGAAAAATATACGCTTCGTCGGAGGACCATGTGTTTTCATCATCGATTTCGAAGGCATCTAACTTCAGCAGCATAGCGTTTGCGAACGTCTTGCGCATGTTAATGACATCAGCAATCAGAGGTTGTCAAGTCTGGACCTTGTAAGGAAACAAGTTAAGGCTGTGACGCATGATTCGGTGTGCAGTCATTCTTCCTAGTCCAGTCTGACAAGCAACACAGTCAACGGAAACTTGGGGTCGCTGTTGGATGATCTGCTGAACGACTGCAGCATTCGCCTCTGAAATGGCTGTGCTTGGGCGGCCTACATTTCCAGCACAGTCGTCATTGACGTTTCCAGTACGCTGAAATTTTTCGAACAGTGCCTGTATTGTACTGCTTGCCAGACCGTTTCTGACATTGAAGTTCTTTTGAAAACTGCGCCTCGTTGCTGTGGTCCAGGCGATGAAACTCCAAAACAATAAAAATACGCTGCTCCAGCGAATAAACCATTTTCGAAGTATTTGCTAGGATTTAGAAATAATACCGATCTGAATAGACGGAATGCGTACAGAATAGCAGCGCCATCTATTGACGAGCTTTGTAACTAATTTTGAAAATTGGTCAGAATACATTCCCTGGTTGCCTAAGCAGAATGCAGCAAACCTTACACTTGTATCGCCTTTTGTTTTTCTTTTATTAATTTTTCAAATAGTTGGTCATTTTTGGGACTCCCGGTATTAACATATTTATCTGCAGACTTCTCTAACTACTAATTAAGGTATGAGGATTCGTAATCCGGAAACATTTTCCCATTTTCTTTTCTATAATTTAAATTGTTTACAATATTAGTCAGAAAATGATATTGCACCAATAATTAACTACTCATTTTCTTTGTAAAATTAAAAATATGATTATTCGTATTACAAACTGCTCTTAAAGAAATATATACGGAGTGAGCTCAAAAAACATTTTAAAAACAATAATTCACAAACTAATAAGAGTAGAAAAGCTAAAATATTTCTAATTTTTCGGCGCTAACATTCAAGTACATCTTTAGATGCTTATATAACTTGAAAAGAGGCATTTCTTTGGATGTTAGTTATGTTTTCCAACAACCAAAGAAAGTTAGAATATATATCTATTAATTCCTTTTCACTGCAATTTTTATATTTCACTGGTCAATTGCTGGTGTCTGGTTTATTATTGGTGTATATACCCTATATGCGTCAATATTATTAAAAGTATTCATTTGGTAAACGGAAAGAGTAATACTAGAAATGGTATGGGTTTGAGTTATAACACTTCATCATTTCAATGCATTAACAATGAAACCAATATTCATCATTTATTTGTCACACAATTATCTGAGAAATACAGTTCTTTTATTTGTTATTACGCACACAAAAATTATTCATATTTTTATGGTAAAAATCTTTCAGAACAAAAGCAATATAATCGCATATGTGTTAATATTATAAAAAAGATTAACTTGGAGAGAATAAGAGAGCTATAAGGAAAATGGTTTTGTGCTCTAGCATTCCATCATTGTCATTCAACATATTAACAAAGAAATCAATAATCATCTTTATTTGTCATAGAATTTGCTTAGAAACAAATTTCTTTTATTTGTTATTATTGGCGTGAACTTCCATTTATATTTTAGGGTCAAAATATATCACAACAATACCATCATAATCTGTTCGAAATTAATACATTTATTAACATTTCTAAACTTACATGTTTAACTCTATTAAATATAAAGATAATCTCATAATATTCTTTTAGAAAAGCCAAGGGGATTTTAACCACTTTTCTGACCTCTGTAAGATTTATTTCATTTTCTTAAACGATTTAATGTGGTTACGATTAAATGTTCAGTATTTCAATTAGATTGAATTGAATAGACACAATTTAAATATCAATACACAGCCTAATACATATATTTGACTGTACACTGAGTGCGCACAATTTCTCTGTTAATGCATTGTATGATAATAGTAGAGTACTAGAAAATGTGCTAGTTATTATTATCGCTATTGCTTTTTTCATGAATGAGTTGAATTCCCGCAATACAATTTTTAAACACTGTCTTCTATTTCTTAGATGTTGAAAATTTTATCGTAAAATAAAAATGTATTTCTTCCAAATAGTTCTGAGCACATTAATAATCTGACTATAATGGCAACGTATTTTGTAAACATCTATGCACCCATATCCAAGATAATAAAATTTCTCTGATCACATATATGTATCAATATTCTTTAAACATTAATTAGGTAAATGAAAATAATTCTTGAGAAAAGGATATTGAACTCTAGCACTCCATCATTGTCATTCAACGCATTAAATAGGAAAAGAATAATCATCACTTATTTGCCTTACTATTTGTTTAGAAATTTTCTTCGAAAGAACAAATTTATTAACATCTCTAAAATAATATATTTGACTGGTTTATGTATAAAGTTTATTTATTTATATTAGAGATTGAATGGCTTCTAAGCATTTTTTGGAACTGCATAAGTTTTGTTTGACTTTCTTAAACAATTGCAGGAGGTCTTGTTTCCATTCCTACATATACTCGTTCATATGCCAAATTAACCAAATTTTTTCAATCACATGTATGCGTCAATATTATTAAGATGATTAACTGATTAATTTGTGAAATGAAAAGAGTACTAAAGAAAATGGTATTGAACTCTCGCACTCCATCATTGTTATTCAATATATTAACAAAGAAACCTGTAATCATCATTTATTTGTTGTACTATTTATTTAAGAATGCAGGTCTTATATTTGTTATCATTGATACAAACTTCTATTTTTTAGGGATAGAGTCTTTCAGAACATAAGCCAAATGATATGTTCAAAAATTTATTAATATCTCTAAAATTGGGTCTTTAGCTCTTTTAAGTATTACATTAGCCTCAGAACGTTTTATTTTTATTTTTATGGAAGATGAATAGATACTAAGCACTTTTCTGGACGCTATAAGTTTTGTTTGACTTTCTTAAATGATTGAATGAGGTTCCGAATAAATGTTCATTATTTCCATTAGAATGAATTGAATATACTATGATAGACAAATAATTTCACCAGAACTCTCATGATAAGTAAATATACTTGTCCCAGTAAAAGCAAATATAAAAGCGTGATTCTCCATCTAGGATGTGAATGTATTAATTTGAAGATGGGATTCGTTTTGTTGATCTTTGGTGTCTGTCATGTTTTATTTCTTGCAATAATGAAATGTAGATTTATTTTTGACTTGTTCCTATGGATTTACCTCAAATTTTTTTCTGGGTAAAAAAACCCTTAAAAACTACAGAAATAGGAAGGATTACAGTCGAAATATTCGAAAGAGTCGAGACAAATGTGATAATAGACAAAAATAAACCTACGTTTAATTAAAAGAAAAGAAAGATGAAATAAAGCCATGATTACTATAAATACTGTGACAAAATTTAATTTCTGTTCTTACAAAAAAAAAACCTCAAAAGAATTCTTCTATATATGAGGTAGCTAATTAAGAATATAAAAATTGGAATTAAAAAAATTGTCTTCTTTTTTTTTTAAGCGATAATTTTACCATGAAGAAACTTAATTGTTCTTTTCGTTGTAAACCCAATATAATTTACCCCTGTATGTGTAAATCTATAGTAATAAAGTTTCGCTCTCTCTCTCTCTGTGTATGTCTGTCTGTGTGTGTGCGATGATAGTAAAATATAGCGCAACCTAGAAGTCTGATAATTTAGGTGTGAATAGTCCAAAACCTCTCCTGGTGCAACTGAGAATCAGAATTTTAATATTTTGAAAATTAGCCGAAATATTAATTAAACCTCATTAGACATCGCTTCCAAATGCCATCTTTTTTTCTGAAAATGGTGCAAAAGAATTTTCAAAATAGCAAATTGAGGTCTGCGTATGGAGGGTGAAAAAAGATTTTAGGTTTACACGAAAAACGCCAGGCTACCAGAATCACTTTTAACTACGCCTTTTCGCAACACTTCGAAAAAACTGTTAGGTATACAAAAACTGTTAGGTATATCGACACGAAAATTTACAGATATAGATTAAAAAAAACTCAATTCCGGAAAACCAAAAGTCAAATAATTCCATTGTGAACTTCTCCAGATATTAATTAACAGATAATTAACTTTTCTTTTGGAATTAAAATGATTTTATCTTGCAAAGACACCTGCTTTTATTTTTAAGGTTATCATTTTCACATTCAAAGTGCAAAAAAAACACAAAGAAAATGGAGAATTACAGAGTTTTTGAGCTCTATAAATTTCTTTTAAATATATAAGATACAGGTTTGAAAATTAGTATATTTAACCAAAATCATATTTTATTTCAGAAATTCAAAAAATCGGAAAATTCGACCGGTAAATTTTTATTTTATCAAAAACCTGATTTTTTTTTTTTTTTTTTTTTTTTTTATGGAAAAAGAAATTTATTTTGCTTTTATCCTATCTTGAATCCACAGACCTTAGAAGGAGAGAAAATTGACATTTTAATTTTCACTTCTTGAGCCCTTGGTTTCCACTATTTCAGAATATTAGTCTCCGGGAGAAGGATTTATTTTCTCGTGTTCTATGGGCCCGATCACAACAGGGCTTAGATCATCGCTCATTCAACTTGATTTTCGACTGCCTTACAGATTTTAGTTACTAGGGGACGCATGCCTATCTCTGGTTCTATGGGCCCGATCATAACGGAATTTGACTCATTCGACTAGGTTTTCGATCTCCTTAAAGTTACTCCTTCCACTGCCAGGGACGCATTTTTTTCTCGGGTTCTATGGGCAAGATTTCGACGAGAATTGGTTCATTCGACACCCTTGATACAACGCGTACCCGTGTCGTATGATCTTATAGAACAGATTGTACCCCCTGGCGATGGAACAAAACGATTTTGTACCGCGTGCGCATCACGTCTCAAATTGAACCATTTTACTTCAATTAACAAAACATTTTTGCTGACGATACAAATTTTTTTGTTGCTTCAAACAAAATTTTTATTGACCCATATTTAAACAAAAATTTTGTTTAAATATAGGTCAATGGAAATTTTGTTTGAATCAACAAAAAATTTTTTTTTGTTGAAAACCACTTTTTGTTGCAATTTCAAAAAAAAAAAATTTGTATCGTCAGCAAAAATGGTTTGTTAATTGAAGTAAAATGGTTCAATTTTACTCCAATTTTGCTAAAACAACCAAAATGTACTCAACAAAAATGTTTTGTAGTTTTAATCAATTCCTTTTTCTGAGTGTATATATATTAAAATAGCTGCAAAATTATATGTGCGGCTCAACAGCACATTTCTCTATTATATTTTGACTCTTGCGAAAATTTTAGTGAGTACTAATACCCTGCAGACCTTTTCTTCATATGCAAACGTCTAAAATAACACATGCGATTAAACCAAAATAGACATTCTAATGACTGATATTAGTATCATGCCAAAGACAACACTTCAAACTCAGAACTGAGTTTCTAATATTTCAATGTGACAGAAGGATGACTTATTAAGGATTCAAATGTGCAGCAATAGCAAGAACTGAAAGAGTTCATAAATGTTTTATTTTAGTCTAATAAATCCATTGAAAAAATCCTTTGTCGCTAGTAAATATAATAAGCAGGGTTTATTAAGTGTATTTTTAAACATCGAAAGAACTTAATGACGTGAATTAATAAGGCATACACAATATACCACTTGATAAATAGGGGCAAACAATAAACAATGAGCTATATGAAATAAGCAAACAAACATTTTCTAATTATAATTATAATTAGAAAGTGTTTTAACAGGTAAGAATATCAACTGGTAAATAAACTAATCGAAATATTTAATTTTTCAGTCTCTACGTAAACTTTCATATTTGTGGATTATATTTTCAATTGTTTAAACTATCCAGATACAGAATATATTTTTTACGTATTTTATAAAATGAAAGAACTAACATGGATTATCAATTTTGTTGCAAAAAACTATGTTATGTGAGCGCTCGCTCGCACACATAAGGTAAAGTGGGGTAATTTGGTACTTAATTTTTAAAACTAAAATTAAATAACAACTGTATGTATGTAAAAAAGATTGAAATGTACAAGACAAAACCTTTCTTTCTCAGGAACAAATTCATAAACGAAAGAAAAATTTTTAGCCAGTATTTAATAGTTTATACCTATTTTTTAAAGAAAATACAGGAAACACCATCACATTTTTAACCATTGCTAACCGTATATTTTTAGGTAATAAGGTGCATGTCATTTTGTACCTTTAACAATGTGCTATTCAGAACACTGTTAATTTTTTAAATCCGATAATATTTGAGAGCAGTGTGAATTTTTCTTTGAGAGCATATGTATTTAAAGAGACAGTTTGAAATAGCAATTAAATGGAGAATTTTAAAAGCTATGTTGAAATTTATAATATTTTTTTTTACTATTTAAAAGATGCCCTTTCAAACTAAATTAACCAAACTAAATTAAATATGAAAATAAAACATGTGTAAACTATTTATAAAATGCACTGCAATTCGAATAAAATCGTGGCAGGATGACGTCATAAACATTAAATGCTCTGTTACTCCGAAATTGATAATCATAGTCTAATGGTTTGCTGCGTTGGATTAAGCGTCTCATTTCCAATTAAAATATATCTTTGAAGTGAAATTTGAATGGAATACAGGGTCACGGAAAATCGAAGAGTGTGGAAAAAATGATTACAAATATCTCTGCAACTCATTATCTGATCGACTTCATTCTTTATGCAAAATTTATGTTTTTTTATTGTCTTTTATATTCCTTCCTTAAAATAAACAATTTCGAAAATTTTTATACACATTTTATCAGAACGAATATTTCGAGAGTCCGAAAAATATTTTTCCGCATAATCGAGGTTAAAGAAATTCAATAAGCTTCTTCCCATTATAACATACTAAATACACACCAAATTTCAAGTCTCTATCTCAATTTTTTCGGGAGGTAGAGCGTTTACAGACACACAGACACACAGACCGACAGACGGACGCCAATTTTTTTTTTCTAAAAATATGTTTTTCGGAATCTATAGTGTCTGAAACGTGTAAATCCGTAACATTTTTTTTCAAAACGATTACAAGACTTACCCTATACCCCTATACTACGTATGATGGGTAAGTAAAAATTAACAGAACATGGTTAGTTGAAATAAAAGTTTTAAGAAATACATTTTTGGTACATCAGTGAAAGCATAAATTATAATTAGAAGGTTTTAATACAACTCAATAATATGGAGGGAAACATTTTATAATGGATATTATGACATTTTAGATAAGATAACGTCTGAACAATAATAAAAAAAAACATTTATAAGTAATTTCTTAAGAAATAGCTATCAACATTGTTGTACTACACAAAGGCAACAAAATGAACCCAACTCAACTATATAGGCAATTATATAGGCATTTATATAGTGAAACATTTTAAAATGAAAATAATGATATTTTAGACATTACACAGTCTTCTGAATAATAGCTTATATAAAAAATAACTTTTTCCCACAGTTTCACAAAAAAGACTATGCCATAGCGTAAACATTTTTAAACACAAGTTAAGCCCCAGTCTTACACATTTCAGTAGCCTAATTCCTATATGAATCAATCTGGAATAAAGAAGTTAGCTGTATATGTCTGAGAAATGATTAATAAACAAAATGTTAATGACAATTAGCAAACATAATAAAACTACATAAAAAATAAATCAATTTAAAAGTAAAATACACAGGCAACAAATTTACGCGGTTTTTGTTCTACGCGGGGTAATTTCGTGCTTGCACCGACATTATTTTTTACTGGTCATTTTTAAAGATGAAGAAGGAAGAAAGGCAATATACAGTAGAGTATGCTTTGAAGATGCCAGTACAATTTTTTATTCATACGTGCATTATCTCACTTTTTCTGTGGCTTC
Organism: Maratus michaelseni; assembly: GCA_963931845.1. Taxonomy (NCBI): domain Eukaryota; kingdom Metazoa; phylum Arthropoda; class Arachnida; order Araneae; family Salticidae; genus Maratus; species Maratus michaelseni. The sequence goes on along the minus strand of OZ007599.1, from coordinate 212,999,903 downwards.
AGGTAAGTAGAGAGATGTCAAAACTTCGGAAGGTGAGTTTGCACAGTTTTTGACAGATTCCAGAATTTTGTTTTCCTGAAAATCTGCTACTTACATAATAGGGATATATTTAATGCCCAGTACACATGTGCAAGTACTTGTAAAATTTTATTAAACATTCATACCATACAATACGAGCGTGAAAATAATGATTGAAAATGAGGCACTAAATTAGCTCAGCTTACCCTAGATATACATAGGAATTTAAATGCTTTTTATACATATAAGTTTAATAGTATTTCTTTCTTTAATTTACAAAGTGCAGAGTGATTACAAATGAATATCCCAACTTTACAGGGCTATTAAAAGAAAACAAAATAAAAAGTACATGTTGTTCATCGGGAATTAAATATAACGGTTGAAAGTTTAACTTCAACACAGTTCAGTTACAATTGTTAACCCTTTCCGGCACAGTGGTCCCACTCCGGGCACACCTAATTTTAATTCCAAACTTGCATTCGACACCAAGTTTTTTTTTTTTTTTTTTTTTTTTTTTAGAATATTTAATAAAATTTTGTTTCTACAATGAAAGCTTAAAATAAAGAGTTCTTATTTTTTTAAAAAGTCGTTTGAAAATTCCCATGTCAGTCAGTAATTTCTCATTTTACGAACAGACTTTGCCTCTGCCGGAAAGGGTTAAATGTGAGCCGCTTCAGGAACACGGACGATATCAAGGCGGTACGATAACTCATCCCACATTTTTTTTCAGCATGTCGGTTTTTATCTATTCTTTGTTAGTACCATGAAAAAACAGACATTTTTTCATCTGTACAGTTCGTATACTTTACAGTATGTCACTGCTTACTGTGTGAGTGTATGGTATTCGCTTGATTAATAGCATGAAAGGCGAGTTTTTTTTATATGTTAAAAACTTCTTTTACAATAAATCTTATTTTTCGTTATATTTATATTGCTGTTTCATAATTTACGTAAAAGATAGAAAACATAAAACTTCTATAGGAAATGTAAACGTATAACACTGAAAAGAAGAAGGATCATATTAAGACAGAAGCTCAAAACAGTAATAACCCGTGAATGAGAAGTTTCTTCCACATTGTCACTAGTTGCGCATCGTATCGCATTACCACTGTGCCCTTTGACAGTGTCCTGTCTTATTATTTAATCTATGGTTTGAATCGGAATTTTCGGTAGTGATAGATCTTAAATAGGAAGAATTGATTAATTTTTACGGGTTTAACTTCATCAATGTTTATGCTGCGACACACATGATTTGTGGTTATTGTTTAATAGGCAGAAAAGAAGTGTTATGGATAGAAGGGGACAATCAATAGACAAGTCTGGATGAACAACCAATCAGATGACCTGAAAAGCAGAGAAGACGTAAAGTTTGAATGAAATGGAACAAAAATACAGAAACAAAGTAATAAAAATAAAACAAAAATAAATAAATAAATAAATAAAATAATAATTAAATTAAAGGTAGTAGACAGATAGAAGATGAAAAAAAAATATGAATAACAGTTGAATAAGAAATCTTAAAATTAAAAACAGCTTATTTATTTAAAATGAACAAGTTTTTCCAGGCTTCAGAGAGCATAGTGGAATTATACTTTTTATTACAAAATATATATGTATGTACCAAATATATATGTATGTACCAAATATAATATGTATATATAACATTAAGATTATTAAAGGGAGCTAAAGATTCGAGAATGTCTAATTAAGAAAGGCAATTGGAATTAAAGATGATTGTAGAATTTTTTTAATTAAAACTGTGGCCAGAATCCCGCGAATGATTTATAAAGTTTTTAATTAGACATATAACGGGAAAACACTCGAAACTGCTTTTAAGAAACAATATATGTTTTATAGACAGTCGAAAAACTTTATCTGATTTACCCAAGAAAATTAAATGTTTATCTAAAGTTGAATATTAAAAGATGTCCTGCCTAAACTATTTCTAAATTCACGAAGCTGTTTCTCGAGGCTACCTCGCTGTCTCTGTATTGACGTCATTAATGACGTATGGATGTGATGTATATATATGACATCTAATATTGTGATATAATGATATGTTGAAATTTTCGGCAGTTGGTTGAAAATTTTGAAAATATGTTTTAAACAAATAGATGTCATATAAACTGGATATTTTGAAGATTCATTTTGAATGTGCTCTATTTATCAATTTTTTGGCAATTTTAAGGCTCTCTGTTGTTTTGTGAATGATTGTCTTGAGTTTAAAATTAACTTCCATGCAGAGAAGTAGTGAAATCTTGTTTCATTACTTAGCTCATTTAATTTTTTTTATATTTATGCAGGATGATGCAAACTGAAATTTGCCTAAGATTTTTTTTTTCATTCTTGAATAAATATATACATAATTTAAAGATTTCATTTTTAATTCAGACTTTATTTTCAAAAAACCTTTATATATACCGAAAAATTATACTAATTAGATTTAATCTAAACAATATTTTGATATCAAAATGATAGCCTTTTAAAAAAATATTTCGAGCACTTCATTATTTTTAATACATCTTTAACGATCTTATAACTCAAAGGAAGAACACAATTCTATACATTTCCCTGTAATTTAAAAGTTTTAAACTCTTTTATTTCGGAATTCAATTTATAATACCGCGTGAGCAATATATAGCTGCACAACCATTGAATGAAAAGAATGAAAGTTATCTTTAAAAGGAACTAAAAGCTTCGATATACATTAGAAAATTAAAATGTTGTGGCTGAAAGTGTTTTCAAAAATCCATCATATTAAATTTCTTCATTTCAATTTTGAAATTTTAATGTTGAATATATATTTATGGATAACATTTTAATTGAATCTACAGGAAAAGGTAATAATTATGAGTTCTGAAAATGAAACAATTTATATAGTGTTTGTGAACAAATCAAAGGCGCAAAATCAAAAATTAGTTTTGAGAAATAAAATAATTTAAAAGTTTTAATTTAACGCAAAACATATAGAAATACATTCATTCCTTGTGAGATAATTTAGAAATGCGATGTTGTTAAAACATAAATTTTGTAGCAAAACTTTTAGAGCTGAAATGGTTTTTACTTAATAAAAAAATTGAAAATGCATTTTTTTATTTGTTCCCTAAACTCAATAAGATCTATCGCTTTCCTAATCACAGAGCAAGTCTTATTTTTTTAACCATCCGTAAGAGAGAAATAAAATAAGAAAGATAATTCGCGGTTTCAGGTTCAAAAGCCCGTAACCACTTGAAGTATTCCTGAAGTGAAACAAGTAAATAAAAGTAAATAGTGACGAAAATTTTACGAACATAACCCTTAGTGTCGCCATATATACGTTAAAGTTTTATACATAAATAATATAGAAATTATACAAATAAAAATAATATATATAAATAATACAATAAACGACTGATCTTATTTCTGCACAAATCAGAAATTTAATATGTTGTTCTTATGAATTAATGACATCTTTCCCTCAAGCTGTTTTTGTGACAGTTTAAATATTTATAAATGCTTTTTAAGGATTTGATACATTTTTGCACGTTTTACGAATATTGAATATTTAGAACAAACACGTGTGTGTTTTTTTTAATTGGAAAATGAATTAACTGAAGCAAAAGGGTCATTACATTCTTCAGAATAGGTAAAATTAAATAAAACATTCTATTTTCTTTATGTCTAGCCTATATCTGCGTAGAATTCATAGGTAAAATGAAATATGCGAATTGAAAAAAAAAAGTTACATGATATGCACCCACAAATCCATGAAATACTGCCCACACCTTTCAGCACAAATAATTTTTTGTACGAATTATTTGAATTTGGATCAATCAAAAATACTTTTCGTTAATTAGGGGACGATGGCCTAAAGTGATCCTAACGGGCAAAACGATCCACATATGTTTTCTTCCAGACAGGTCGCGCTATCTACAGGGTAACGGATAAACTAGTTGTGATAAGTAAAGAAGAAGCAATAGCGGTATTCAAGCGATCGCAATATTACGCGTCTGAATAGAATTCTTTGAAAAATTTGCTTTATAGCATCTTTCATAAGCTAGGCACTAACTTTCATATTTATTTAGATTACAGTCTTTCATGTGCAAAAATATAACTTGGTTTACTTAATGGAGTATGTTTATAGATGTGAATTACACTTACGTATTGCCATAATTACTTTTATATCCTTTATTTTGCCGATGAAAAACAATTTACAATTATTTTTAAATTAAGAATCATTTTGCCCTTTGTTGAGTGTAAAATAATCATTTGGACACTTAAAAAAAATCTCTTTTTTTCATTACTCAATTTGGGTTCAAACTATTATTAAAATATGATTATAATGCAAAATATAGTGTAAAACATACTAGCAAAGAGCCAAAGTTTCATTTAAACAGTTATGTTATTTTACACAAGTTTTTTCCTTAAGGGGATCATTTTAGGCCACCTTCCCCTACTTTGCAATTGGGATTTGTATTTATAAATGTCAATATTAATATCTATAACAAATGCCACATAAATATTTTGATAAGGAGCAAGAACATTTGTTCTAAACAATTTCATTATTTTTGTCATTCAAAAATTTTAACTGACACAAACATTTTTGTGCATTTTGTGACTAATAAATTAATTGTCATTTTCATTGACAGATTGGAACTGGCCAGGACCATCGTTGAACTTTAGTTGACTAACAGCTGTTATTTAGTAGCTATAGATATATGAAAAATAATAAAGCTGTAATAATATTTTTTCTGTTTATGTGTGTATCTGTTTGTTTCTTTGTTGGCGATGGCTAGGGAAATCTACCGCACATATACACATATATTTAATTCCGGAGAGTTGAAGACAGTTCTGAATATACCTGCGATAGGATTTTAGATTTTTTTCGTTAGAAATTTTGATCTTTTATTTAAAACGATAAAATTCGCGTATTTTCCAGATTTTCTAAGTTTGCTGGAGATTTCGGTCCACTCATAAGATTAACCCAAATTTAAACTTTTAGCCTGATATAGTAAATTTTGAGCTCTTTTTAATAAAATTTATTCGGAATTCGTTGAGCAATTTTTAATTTTTTTTGCGATTTTTTAAACATAATTCCCCTTTCTATCGAAAATGAGCTTATTTTTTTTTGTAAACCTAATTTTGTTTGATACCTTAACCATCCAATGTTTTATATTACATTCCTGTATGGAGGAAACCTTCTGGAATCTTTTAAAAAATTGAAAAAATTAATAATTTGAATTTATACAATTTTTTAAAAACTTTAAGAAATGAAAAATTTCAGACGACCGAAATGAAGTGCCAGAGAAGTATTTATTTCTTTCGTTGGACATCTGCAGTAAACTTTTATCTTCAAAAAGCCTGTTGTTATGACAACGATGCTCCTCCGAATGTGAGGGATAAGTAATTTCGTCATGTTACCATACGGCATGGCAGTTGAAATTTTCAGGTTAGTTTTTTTCTTTTTATCTGTCCTGTGCATACACTTTTAAGTGTTTATTTTTATATAGTTAATTTTTTGATTTCGCATTGCCAGTGGAAAGAGAAAATGACTCTATAATAGCCTTTGATAACCAAAGATTTATGACGTTATTACTTCCGTATATTATAAAACTATAAATAGTTAAGAATTTTTGAAATTTTATTTTTACAACAAAATAGAATTATTTTTTTGTTTTCTTGGCATTTATATAATTAAATAAAATATGTTTTTTTCAAAATTTTGAAATTGGAATTTCATGACAGAAATAACTCAATTTAGAATTTCTTACATTTCCAAAAATTTACTACTTGCATCACTTTTTGTTTGTATCACTTTTTAATTTCGTGACTTTCATTTTAAAGATTCATGATTTATTTTACTTTTATAATATATAAATAACATATTTATGTAAAATTTAAAAGAAATTTAATCAACATCATAATTTGAGTTTGGAGGACATGATTAATTGTAGATTTATAAATTACGTTCTGTGTTCCGCGTGTTTTACTATTCAATACATACAGTACCTGTTGCACAAATTTTTTGAGAATTGTGAATATGCATAGCAAACAGCACACCATAACAATAAGAAGGAAATTACAACAGTGCCAAAACATAATTAACTACATAATAGCGAATACCCGATAACACAAGTCTAAACCTACTGGCTGTAAATATTGCATGTAAAACACTGTGCTTATCAGATTTGATAAAATATTCTGTGTTCATCCGATTACTTCCTAAACAAGGTCAAAATTAAAAAAAGTAAACAATGAAATTTTAAGTTTACATATTACCCAAACTGTTTCAAGTGAATAAAGTAGATCCAGAAATATCTCATTATCATCATATACATAAGCAAAACGAGAACGAAAAATCATGCATCAGGCATTGAATATGAAGCACTTTCCAACACTAACAAAAAAAGTATTAGGAAATTTCATTTTTTTTTTAAACAGTGAAATGAGACGTCTAAATAAACAATTTAAAAGCACATAACGCAGTAAAAATCCATTTTCAGAAATTGCTGTCCCTATCCGCTAATGTGTCCGAATTCTTAAGTGCAGCCTTGCATATTATCCATAGATTTTATACACAGCACGTAATACACTAGAAATTATATCAGTTTAAAAATGTAAACCACAGCTGAAAACGTACTCATTAATTCTGGATTATTTTATGTCTCTCTTTAAATGAACGATAAAGGCTATAATCCATAGAATAGATATAATCCATATAATGTTATAATCCATAGAAGGCAGTCCATAATCTATAGAAAACATGTTGTAGTGCACCTCAATAATCTTTTTAATTTCACACCGTTCACGTTTGAAATTTCGCAATATCATTTTAATGAACTGCAAAAAAAAATTTCCCATTGATTATAATATAAAGGAATTTTTTTGTCTCTCTAAACGAACTGTAAATTCTACTTATTCTATTCTCCTGAGAGAGCATTTTGAAGTCCACCTCCGTGATGCATTACGTTTGTTGCACTCATTACGTTTGAAACATCGTAACATCAACAAAATGCACCGCAAATCATTTTCCTCCAAAGACAATAACATAACGGAATTCTTTCGTGTGGCCTTGTAAACGAACTATAAATGCTGCACTCTTCATTTTCAATAGCAAACATTCTATATTAAACCTCAATAACATATGAAAATTACATGCAATCCGAATGTATTTACGAAATTTAGTTTACGGACAGTTAGTCAAAAGACCAATCAGATGGCAGACAGACAAACCGAAATCATAAACATTAGTCGACTATGTTGGAACGTGTCAAAGAGGGGGAGAATAATTACATAATATGGGTGATCGTCCGAATCTGATTTAAACCCGGCAGACTATAGAGACACTTTAATAAATTAATGAAACTCTTATTTTTTTATCTCCCTTTTTAATACTTTCCAACGTAGCACTTATCCCTATATGATGTCCTTATTTAGCAGCATTCTGATTTGCAAAGGGAAAATGAAAAGCTGCGCACTGAACTCACAAAACACTTAGTAACTCCTAGTTGCATGGACCAAACTCCAAGAACGAAAACGCTTATTAGATGTCGTCAATACTCTTTTTGAGCATCACGCAATCAATGAAAGCAAGTACTTTGCAATCTCATATCTTGAAATATGAGAAAGAAAGAGCTATTTATAGCAAAAAATCCTTAATGCTAAGAAACATGCATGGGTGGAAATGTGCTTAACAGAAACAAACCTTTATGGACGCAATAAAAAGCTGGCCTTTTAGCAATATTCTGACAACCTGATCAGTTACGTTCTAGCAAATTCCTCGTTACCTGCTTCCATGTCGTCTTCCCTATTTCAGCCTACATAACAAATCTTTGGCACTCCTGTTCAAAATCCAATTTAGCCATATTTACAAATTCAAGCTAATCAACCAAAATTCACTGATAGAAAAATTAGAAATGTGGTTTTTTTTCATTTAAGAGGAATAAAAACCCCGGTCCAAATGGTACAGATAATAATATTATAAGAGCATTATTCATTTCAAATTCAATCTTTTCCATTCAATGTACCTTAAGGTATTTTCTGTAAACTATTTATCCGACGACTGGAAAGAAGGTGAGGTCATTTACTCCGGAAACGAGGGGAAACCAGTCAATCAGCTTACCTAATACAGAGGTATTACTCTTCTTACCATATTTGTTAAAATTTACATAGAAGAATAGATTAATTCTTACTAATAATGATAACAGTTAATCAAGACATCAGAATTGCTTTTACTGAAGAAACTGATCTCTTAGAAACTCTTTCCTACGTTGATATCAGAAAATCAATTCACAACTATACCTCTTTCAATTTTTTGGACTTTAAAATGTATTCAATAATTAACCTTGTGATCGTTCTTCACTATCTTTCTCGGCTTTAAACTCTCCTTTTCGATCTCCTCGGACTGCTTATCTGGTCATATGGCCTTAAACAAAATCGATAATGAAAATTTCTTAATCTATGATATTTTTTACACATTCCAAAACTGGAACAAATCTTTCTTTTTCAACAGGAATTTGTCGTATCGAGATAGTAGATCAGCTTGCCAAATCAGTAGTAAATGATAAGTTACTATTAAACTGCTTACCATACCCTGCCTATTTTTTCAAATCTGTCTAAAAGTATTAATTTTCTTCAGAGTTTAAAAGAACACTGGGACACTTCAATAGCTTGAAGATATACATACGATCTTATTCCCGAAGTTTCAAATACACTCTTTATAAAAAAAAAAATATTTCTACATACTTTTTTACAAATCGTGGTTCATTTCATCAGCATCTCAGATAAATAAACATCATTCTTCCTTCTGCATACGTCATAAACTATCAACTTAATTGGATTATATTCTTGAATGTCCTTTAAATACTCAGTTTCACTTCAAAAGCCGCCACCCATGTATTTAAAAGATTGGTTTAAATAGCTCCGGGATTGCCCAGTTCTCCTGGACTCAATCTCAAAATGTATGAATTTTAATCATATTAATGAACATATTTTTCAAAACATTTTTCTTCCTGTTTTTTCACTTCCTATGTTTTTTTTTTTTTTGTTTTCACACAGTATTAATGCTCTTTATTTTGACTTGTTATGTTAGTATATGTATGTATATGTCTGTATATATATATATATATGTATATATGAGTGCATGTCTTTATGTGTATGCTATATGTGTGTGTTTGTGTATGTGATATAAAACTTGCCGAGCCAACTTCGGACCCAACTTCTCGGAACCCATATGCGCACGCGCCATATGGGCCTAGTTTATCCTGAACACCGCACAGCTACATGCTGCCGGCCAAAGAGGAGTATTGCCCGATGTAAGTCATTCCCCCTGACATCGCAAATTATTGAACGACTGGTCGTCACGACAGCAAGATCCATGCATTAAAGGGTTTTCCACATTGCTCAATGTTCACACATCCTAAGTCCACCAGAGGCTTCGGGTATCCGGAAACCTACAGGGATGACCAGTCCCTAGGCTGAGTTTCCTGAGTTTTTCCCACATGCATTGGCTAAACCAAAGCTTTCAGACATGAAAATTTATAAATATAATCACTTGCCCGTCAGCTAGGGATGGAGTCGAAAGTGTCGCTAGTAAGTCCGAAATGTTGCGGTAACTTCCTCTCTCAGCGCATAGAGACACCCTTGCTTACACATAAAAATTTAAACTCTAAAGCCGGATCACCCGACCCAAAGCCTACAAACTTTACTTTGCCTCCCGGTTACTTCGTTCCTGAACGCCGAGGAGTTCCTAACCGTGCGATGTGGACAGACCCAAGGGATTAGTGTAGGCACCACTCACGGACCCGGAGGACCGTGGAAACCTTCCTCCCCAGCGCCATATGGTGTATGTAATATATGTATGTATGTATGTATCTACGTATATGTGTCTATGTATGCATACGTGTATATATATATGTATATACATACATATATATATATATGGTTTTTTATAAGTAAATATTTGTACACTCTCTTCTTACGTATTTGTGTTTTTCAAATCATCTTAGTTTTATGTAAATCAGTTGTAATGGGTGTACATCCATCGGTCTTGCAATAAAACTATCAAGCTATAAAACTTAACTCAAAGGGGTAGTTATCTATTTATCCATTTGTTTACTTAGATATATCTTTTCACCTTATTAAATGGTGAATTTTCATTAAAGTATTCTGGAAATGTTGGAAGATGTTCCATAAGCTAAGCTTGATGGATGATTTTTCTTTCTTGTTTTGTATGAAAAGAGCAAACTCTTGAGTTCAATATAGAGAAAAGGCTAGTGAACAAATATTAATATCGACCAAAATGAAGCCGAATTAAACTAATAGAAGCTCTAATTTTATCGCAATTAATCAACATGCATTAAATATGCACTTTGCAAAATTATATTAACGGAATCACATATCTAAATCACTAGTTATATCAAAGGAATTTCCGCCTACACGAAACGAACATTGCACTTAGAGCAATTGTTGCACTAGAGATCAAATTACACTTAGAGATCTATAAAAGATCATGTCATTTTCTTTGATACTTAGAAACAATTGTTGATCTGATAAACAAAATAACATAAATTATCTTTGAGTACTGATAAAATTAAATTTTAGAAAAATCAAACACTGACAAAATATAGTGTACAAGAGCAGATTCAAAAAAATAAATGCAATTACAGAAAGAAAAACTTAATATAACTCAAATACGCCAAATATCGCCAATGCTTTCTTTAATCCAAGAATTTTAGAATTTTGTACTATAATGTATTTTAAAGTTTTTAAAATTGTTGGAATGTAACCAGATATTTTTCTTAAACCTACGATAAAAAACCTATTTGCATTTTCTTGTAATAAATTAAAGAATTAACCATTCCTGTATTCAACTAAATTCTGAGTATTATTAATGAATCCACATCAGATTAAATGCTATATAAATATCACTTAATATACAATTAATTTTTTAATTTCGTTTATTTTAGTCCTTCCGCCAAATATAACCCGAAATGGTATTAGGAATTAAAATTCCATATTACTAGTTCATCAAACAGCTATTACTTTATAACTTATACATAAATATCTGCTGTAGAAAACACAATCTTTCGGCGTTTCTCTACACACCATCGTTGACAGCGAAAAGGCAGCAAAATCATAAGTTTAAAAACTAATAACTTTGCATAGAATGCAGAATGAAAATGCATTTTACTTTCTTCTGTCTTATAATGGAAGAAAGTATTGTAATCGAAATTTTTTTCGATTTCCGGTTTTTGATAGATTTACACGTTTTGGGGATCAGAGATTCCGAAAAACATGTTTTTACAAAACGTCTGTCTGTCCGTGTGTCTGAATCCATCCTCGTTATATCATCGGAAAGTCTATGAAGATATGCAAGTAACTGAATTATATTTCATTTGTTGGTTTTTGACTATGACCAGCAGGTCCCCATTGAATAAAAAGATATTCCGCCGGAAGGGGACGTTGTAATAGCACTTTTTGTGCCATTTTCATAGCTGCCAACTTTTACGCTTTTTTGTTACCACTAAAAATTAATAGAAATTTTTGCCTTATTGAATCACATGATTTAGGCGATTTAATAAGGTTAAATTTACTATAAAATTTTAGTGGTAGGAAAAAAGCTTAAAAGTTGGCAGCTATGCATTTTCATTATTGTATTATTAAAAAGTGTATGAAGTTACGCATAGAATTGAACCAAATTTTATGTATATGTTTTTTACTATTGCCTGCAAGTCCCCCTTGAATTTGGTGCTATTCCGCTGGAAGAGGGCGCTGTGATAGCGATTTTCTCAATTTTTCGTAGTTGTGTTGTACATCAACAGTTCGTCCAGCGAAGGTTGCTTAGCATCTAGGCAACCCTCTAAAACGGACTGCCTAAATTTAAAATTTAATTACTTGCAAATGGTGACAGGTATTAAAAAAAATCTTGCAGGACAGTAATGTATTATGTCAGGAGTTCTTTTTTATTGCATTTCACGGTTTTAGTTTCAAATACAAGCGATACATGGCGATGAAATCAATAGGCGCTCAATCGAGACCAAAACTGAAATCACCCAGCATTGATGCAAAGGCAGGTGGTTAAATACTGGATCTCATTCGCTAATACAATCTTGTTCTTAGGACCCGACTCTGAACTCAGTCTGTATGATTTCGATGAAATGTGTTGCTGCCATGGAAATAACGAACAATTTGATATAACTACAGCGTTCAGAATTGTACATGAATTTAATAAGCAGTATTCGAGTGGGTAGACGATTTTATATTTATGAAGATTGTACTGGTGAATGAGACCCACTCCATATATTTAACCTACTTTCTTCGCATCAATGCTGGGTGATTTATGCGTCTGCCTCTATTGGACGCCTGTTGCTCACAGTTCCATCTGTTACTGGTAATTCGAACTAAATCAGTAATCACAGTAAAAAAATTCCTGACATCTTACATAACCCTCCTGCAAGAATTTTTTAAATATCTGTCACCGTTTGCAAGTTATTGAATTTTAAAATCAGTCAGTCTATTTTAGAACACATGCTATATGTACTAATTTTTGTTATGTGTAATTAATTGATTAATTAATTAATAGTGGTTTATATTTTAATATGTTTCTTTATGGCAGATCAATGTATAGGAGAAATCATTTCATTTTCATCGGCGCTAGAATGTCGCCCTTCATACTTGCAAAAACAATGTCTTTGAAGTTTTATTGCACATAATTTAAATCAGGGTTGAAAAAGTGAGTCCATAAAGTTTAACACCGCTTATCTATAGGAGAGTATGAAGAACAGTAAATTCTCCCAATAGTCAACAAATGGGAGTTTTACCATATTATCTCATTTTTTTAAAATTCCGATACAGCTATAGAAAAAGACACTTATACAGATAGTTTCTAAAAGTCATATGCTAAACAATAAATAGAATGTATGTTTTAAATAAGATTAATTTAACTTGCACGAGGACGTATGCGTATCCTTATATACACTGGCCTCCAAAAGTTAATGTACAACCGGTTTTTTGTGTCTAATTTGCAAATGAATGAATTTAGAAACAACAAATTTGGAGGAAATGTGCGCTAAACTGTTATTTATTAAATGCGACATAGAAATTTACTTAAGTTAAACGTATAAATCAAATTACAACAAAAAAGCACTCATGGTGGATAATTCCATTCTTGGAGAAATCAGTACATCGCAGTATTATGCAGTAAAATGTGACAGAAACATTAAAAAACTGGTTCTAATACGGAATATGTCCATCCCGGACTTGAATGTATTCGCGGCATCGACTTTCCATGCTCTCAATTAAATTGTCGGACACCGAAATAGGTAACGCTGACCAGACTTGCAGTAAGCATTGTTCCATCTCATTTAATGACCTTGGAGGAGGACTTAAAGCTGAAACCTGTCTTCCAAGATAGTCCCAAAGATGTTCTATCGGATTCAAGTCTGGAGAGTGAGCCGGCCATTCCATTCTCTCCAAACCGTGATCCTCAAGGTAATCCTAAACAACCACAGCTCGGAGTGTTCACGCATTATCATCCATTAGAATGAAACCATTGCTAATAGTACCGGCATATGGGCGCACGAGGAGTTCCTAACCGTGCGATGTGGACAGACCCAAGGGATTAGTGTAGGCACCACTCACGGACCCGGAGGACCGTGGAAACCTTCCTCCCCAGCGCCATATGGTGTATGTAATATATGTATGTATGTATGTATCTACGTATATGTGTCTATGTATGCATACGTGTATATATATATGTATATACATACATATATATATATGGTTTTTTATAAGTAAATATTTGTACACTCTCTTCTTACGTATTTGTGTTTTTCAAATCATCTTAGTTTTATGTAAATCAGTTGTAATGGGTGTACATCCATCGGTCTTGCAATAAAACTATCAAGCTATAAAACTTAACCCCGGGGTAGTTATCTATTTATCCATTTGTTTACTTAGATATCTCTTTTCACTTTATTAAATGGTGAATTTTCATTAGAGTATTCTGGAAATGTTGGAAGATGTTCCATAATCTAAGCTTGATGGATGATTTTTCTTTCTTGTTTTGTATGAAAAGAGCAAACTCTTGAGTTCAATATAGAGAAAAGGCTAGTGAACAAATATTAATATCGACCAAAATGAAGCCGAATTAAACTAATAGAAGCTCTAATTTTATCGCAATTAATCAACATGCATTAAATATGCACTTTGCAAAATTATATTAACGGAATCACATATCTAAATCACTAGTTATATCAAAGGAATTTCCGCCTACACGAAACGAACATTGCACTTAGAGCAATTGTTGCACTAGAGATCAAATTACACTTAGAGATCTATAAAAGATCATGTCATTTTCTTTGATACTTAGAAACAATTGTTGATCTGATAAACAAAATAACATAAATTATCTTTGAGTACTGATAAAATTAAATTTTAGAAAAATCAAACACTGACAAAATATAGTGTACAAGAGCAGATTCAAAAAAATAAATGCAATTACAGAAAGAAAAACTTAATATAACTCAAATACGCCAAATATCGCCAATGCTTTCTTTAATCCAAGAATTTTAGAATTTTGTACTATAATGTATTTTAAAGTTTTTAAAATTGTTGGAATGTAACCAGATATTTTTCTTAAATCTACGATAAAAAACCTATTTGCATTTTCTTGTAATAAATTAAAGAATTAACCATTCCTGTATTCAACTAAATTCTGAGTATTATTAATGAATCCACATCAGATTAAATGCTATATAAATATCACTTAATATACAATTAATTTTTTAATTTCGTTTATTTTAGTCCTTCCGCCAAATATAACCCGAAATGGTATTAGGAATTAAAATTCCATATTACTAGTTCATCAAACAGCTATTACTTTATAACTTATACATAAATATCTGCTGTAGAAAACACAATCTTTCGGCGTTTCTCTACACATCATCGTTGACAGCGAAAAGGCAGCAAAATCATAAGTTTAAAAACTAATAACTTTGCATAGAATGCAGAATGAAAATGCATTTTACTTTCTTCTGTCTTATAATGGAAGAAAGTATTGTAATCGAAATTTTTTTCGATTTCCGGTTTTTGATAGATTTACACGTTTTGGGGATCAGAGATTCCGAAAAACATGTTTTTACAAAACGTCTGTCTGTCCGTGTGTCTGAATCCATCCTCGTTATATCATCGGAAAGTCTATGAAGATATGCAAGTAACTGAATTATATTTCATTTGTTGGTTTTTGACTATGACCAGCAGGTCCCCATTGAATAAAAAGATATTCCGCCGGAAGGGGACGTTGTAATAGCACTTTTTGTGCCATTTTCATAGCTGCCAACTTTTACGCTTTTTTGTTACCACTAAAAATTAATAGAAATTTTTGCCTTATTGAATCACATGATTTAGGCGATTTAATAAGGTTAAATTTACTATAAAATTTTAGTGGTAGGAAAAAAGCTTAAAAGTTGGCAGCTATGCATTTTCATTATTGTATTATTAAAAAGTGTATGAAGTTACGCATAGAATTGAACCAAATTTTATGTATATGTTTTTTACTATTGCCTGCAAGTCCCCCTTGAATTTGGTGCTATTCCGCTGGAAGAGGGCGCTGTGATAGCGATTTTCTCAATTTTTCGTAGTTGTGTTGTACATCAACAGTTCGTCCAGCGAAGGTTGCTTAGCATCTAGGCAACCCTCTAAAACGGACTGCCTAAATTTAAAATTTAATTACTTGCAAATGGTGACAGGTATTAAAAAAAATCTTGCAGGACAGTAATGTATTATGTCAGGAGTTCTTTTTTATTGCATTTCACGGTTTTAGTTTCAAATACAAGCGATACATGGCGATGAAATCAATAGGCGCTCAATCGAGACCAAAACTGAAATCACCCAGCATTGATGCAAAGGCAGGTGGTTAAATACTGCATCTCATTCGCTAATACAATCTTGTTCTTAGGACCCGACTCTGAACTCAGTCTGTATGATTTCGATGAAATGTGTTGCTGCCATGGAAATAACGAACAATTTGATATAACTACAGCGTTCAGAATTGTACATGAATTTAATAAGCAGTATTCGAGTGGGTAGACGATTTTATATTTATGAAGATTGTACTGGTGAATGAGACCCACTCCATATATTTAACCTACTTTCTTCGCATCAATGCTGGGTGATTTATGCGTCTGCCTCTATTGGACGCCTGTTGCTCACAGTTCCATCTGTTACTGGTAATTCGAACTAAATCAGTAATCACAGTAAAAAAATTCCTGACATCTTACATAACCCTCCTGCAAGAATTTTTTAAATATCTGTCACCGTTTGCAAGTTATTGAATTTTAAAATCAGTCAGTCTATTTTAGAACACATGCTATATGTACTAATTTTTGTTATGTGTAATTAATTGATTAATTAATTAATAGTGGTTTATATTTTAATATGTTTCTTTATGGCAGATCAATGTATAGGAGAAATCATTTCATTTTCATCGGCGCTAGAATGTCGCCCTTCATACTTGCAAAAACAATGTCTTTGAAGTTTTATTGCACATAATTTAAATCAGGGTTGAAAAAGTGAGTCCATAAAGTTTAACACCGCTTATCTATAGGAGAGTATGAAGAACAGTAAATTCTCCCAATAGTCAACAAATGGGAGTTTTACCATATTATCTCATTTTTTTAAAATTCCGATACAGCTATAGAAAAAGACACTTATACAGATAGTTTCTAAAAGTCATATGCTAAACAATAAATAGAATGTATGTTTTAAATAAGATTAATTTAACTTGCACGAGGACGTATGCGTATCCTTATATACACTGGCCTCCAAAAGTTAATGTACAACCGGTTTTTTGTGTCTAATTTGCAAATGAATGAATTTAGAAACAACAAATTTGGAGGAAATGTGCGCTAAACTGTTATTTATTAAATGCGACATAGAAATTTACTTAAGTTAAACGTATAAATCAAATTACAACAAAAAAGCACTCATGGTGGATAATTCCATTCTTGGAGAAATCAGTACATCGCAGTATTATGCAGTAAAATGTGACAGAAACATTAAAAAACTGGTTCTAATACGGAATATGTCCATCCCGGACTTGAATGTATTCGCGGCATCGACTTTCCATGCTCTCAATTAAATTGTCGGACACCGAAATAGGTAACGCTGACCAGACTTGCAGTAAGCATTGTTCCATCTCATTTAATGACCTTGGAGGAGGACTTAAAGCTGAAACCTGTCTTCCAAGATAGTCCCAAAGATGTTCTATCGGATTCAAGTCTGGAGAGTGAGCCGGCCATTCCATTCTCTCCAAACCGTGATCCTCAAGGTAATCCTAAACAACCACAGCTCGGAGTGTTCACGCATTATCATCCATTAGAATGAAACCATTGCCAATAGTACCGGCATATGGGCGCACGAGGAGTTCCTAACCGTGCGATGTGGACAGACCCAAAGGATTAGTGTAGGCACCACTCACGGACCCGGAGGACCGTGGAAACCTTCCTCCCCAGCGCCATATGGTGTATGTAATATATGTATGTATGTATGTATCTACGTATATGTGTCTATGTATGCATACGTGTATATATATATGTATATACATACATATATATATATGGTTTTTTATAAGTAAATATTTGTACACTCTCTTCTTACGTATTTGTGTTTTTCAAATCATCTTAGTTTTATGTAAATCAGTTGTAATGGGTGTACATCCATCGGTCTTGCAATAAAACTATCAAGCTATAAAACTTAACCCCGGGGTAGTTATCTATTTATCCATTTGTTTACTTAGATATCTCTTTTCACTTTATTAAATGGTGAATTTTCATTAGAGTATTCTGGAAATGTTGGAAGATGTTCCATAATCTAAGCTTGATGGATGATTTTTCTTTCTTGTTTTGTATGAAAAGAGCAAACTCTTGAGTTCAATATAGAGAAAAGGCTAGTGAACAAATATTAATATCGACCAAAATGAAGCCGAATTAAACTAATAGAAGCTCTAATTTTATCGCAATTAATCAACATGCATTAAATATGCACTTTGCAAAATTATATTAACGGAATCACATATCTAAATCACTAGTTATATCAAAGGAATTTCCGCCTACACGAAACGAACATTGCACTTAGAGCAATTGTTGCACTAGAGATCAAATTACACTTAGAGATCTATAAAAGATCATGTCATTTTCTTTGATACTTAGAAACAATTGTTGATCTGATAAACAAAATAACATAAATTATCTTTGAGTACTGATAAAATTAAATTTTAGAAAAATCAAACACTGACAAAATATAGTGTACAAGAGCAGATTCAAAAAAATAAATGCAATTACAGAAAGAAAAACTTAATATAACTCAAATACGCCAAATATCGCCAATGCTTTCTTTAATCCAAGAATTTTAGAATTTTGTACTATAATGTATTTTAAAGTTTTTAAAATTGTTGGAATGTAACCAGATATTTTTCTTAAATCTACGATAAAAAACCTATTTGCATTTTCTTGTAATAAATTAAAGAATTAACCATTCCTGTATTCAACTAAATTCTGAGTATTATTAATGAATCCACATCAGATTAAATGCTATATAAATATCACTTAATATACAATTAATTTTTTAATTTCGTTTATTTTAGTCCTTCCGCCAAATATAACCCGAAATGGTATTAGGAATTAAAATTCCATATTACTAGTTCATCAAACAGCTATTACTTTATAACTTATACATAAATATCTGCTGTAGAAAACACAATCTTTCGGCGTTTCTCTACACATCATCGTTGACAGCGAAAAGGCAGCAAAATCATAAGTTTAAAAACTAATAACTTTGCATAGAATGCAGAATGAAAATGCATTTTACTTTCTTCTGTCTTATAATGGAAGAAAGTATTGTAATCGAAATTTTTTTCGATTTCCGGTTTTTGATAGATTTACACGTTTTGGGGATCAGAGATTCCGAAAAACATGTTTTTACAAAACGTCTGTCTGTCCGTGTGTCTGAATCCATCCTCGTTATATCATCGGAAAGTCTATGAAGATATGCAAGTAACTGAATTATATTTCATTTGTTGGTTTTTGACTATGACCAGCAGGTCCCCATTGAATAAAAAGATATTCCGCCGGAAGGGGACGTTGTAATAGCACTTTTTGTGCCATTTTCATAGCTGCCAACTTTTACGCTTTTTTGTTACCACTAAAAATTAATAGAAATTTTTGCCTTATTGAATCACATGATTTAGGCGATTTAATAAGGTTAAATTTACTATAAAATTTTAGTGGTAGGAAAAAAGCTTAAAAGTTGGCAGCTATGCATTTTCATTATTGTATTATTAAAAAGTGTATGAAGTTACGCATAGAATTGAACCAAATTTTATGTATATGTTTTTTACTATTGCCTGCAAGTCCCCCTTGAATTTGGTGCTATTCCGCTGGAAGAGGGCGCTGTGATAGCGATTTTCTCAATTTTTCGTAGTTGTGTTGTACATCAACAGTTCGTCCAGCGAAGGTTGCTTAGCATCTAGGCAACCCTCTAAAACGGACTGCCTAAATTTAAAATTTAATTACTTGCAAATGGTGACAGGTATTAAAAAAATCTTGCAGGACAGTAATGTATTATGTCAGGAGTTCTTTTTTATTGCATTTCACGGTTTTAGTTTCAAATACAAGCGATACATGGCGATGAAATCAATAGGCGCTCAATCGAGACCAAAACTGAAATCACCCAGCATTGATGCAAAGGCAGGTGGTTAAATACTGGATCTCATTCGCTAATACAATCTTGTTCTTAGGACCCGACTCTGAACTCAGTCTGTATGATTTCGATGAAATGTGTTGCTGCCATGGAAATAACGAACAATTTGATATAACTACAGCGTTCAGAATTGTACATGAATTTAATAAGCAGTATTCGAGTGGGTAGACGATTTTATATTTATGAAGATTGTACTGGTGAATGAGACCCACTCCATATATTTAACCTACTTTCTTCGCATCAATGCTGGGTGATTTATGCGTCTGCCTCTATTGGACGCCTGTTGCTCACAGTTCCATCTGTTACTGGTAATTCGAACTAAATCAGTAATCACAGTAAAAAAATTCCTGACATCTTACATAACCCTCCTGCAAGAATTTTTTAAATATCTGTCACCGTTTGCAAGTTATTGAATTTTAAAATCAGTCAGTCTATTTTAGAACACATGCTATATGTACTAATTTTTGTTATGTGTAATTAATTGATTAATTAATTAATAGTGGTTTATATTTTAATATGTTTCTTTATGGCAGAT
The DNA here is from genome assembly GCA_963931845.1 of Maratus michaelseni. Taxonomy (NCBI): domain Eukaryota; kingdom Metazoa; phylum Arthropoda; class Arachnida; order Araneae; family Salticidae; genus Maratus; species Maratus michaelseni. Next base: position 212,979,613 of record OZ007599.1, on the reverse strand, counting down.
CAATGTATAGGATAAATCATTTCATTTTCATCGGCGCTAGAATGTCGCCCTTCATACTTGCAAAAACAATGTCTTTGAAGTTTTATTGCACATAATTTAAATCAGGGTTGAAAAAGTGAGTCCATAAAGTTTAACACCGCTTATCTATAGGAGAGTATGAAGAACAGTAAATTCTCCCAATAGTCAACAAATGGGAGTTTTACCATATTATGTCATTTTTTTAAAATTCCGATACAGCTATAGAAAAAGACACTTATACAGATAGTTTCTAAAAGTCATATGCTAAACAATAAATAGAATGTATGTTTTAAATAAGATTAATTTAACTTGCACGAGGACGTATGCGTATCCTTATATACACTGGCCTCCAAAAGTTAATGTACAACCGGTTTTTTGTGTCTAATTTGCAAATGAATGAATTTAGAAACAACAAATTTGGAGGAAATGTGCGCTAAACTGTTATTTATTAAATGCGACATAGAAATTTACTTAAGTTAAACGTATAAATCAAATTACAACAAAAAAGCACTCATGGTGGATAATTCCATTCTTGGAGAAATCAGTACATCGCAGTATTATGCAGTAAAATGTGACAGAAACATTAAAAAACTGGTTCTAATACGGAATATGTCCATCCCGGACTTGAATGTATTCGCGGCATCGACTTTCCATGCTCTCAATTAAATTGTCGGACACCGAAATAGGTAACGCTGACCAGACTTGCAGTAAGCATTGTTCCATCTCATTTAATGACCTTGGAGGAGGACTTAAAGCTGAAACCTGTCTTCCAAGATAGTCCCAAAGATGTTCTATCGGATTCAAGTCTGGAGAGTGAGCCGGCCATTCCATTCTCTCCAAACCGTGATCCTCAAGGTAATCCTAAACAACCACAGCTCGGAGTGTTCACGCATTATCATCCATTAGAATGAAACCATTGCCAATAGTACCGGCATATGGGCGCACGAGGAGTTCCTAACCGTGCGATGTGGACAGACCCAAGGGATTAGTGTAGGCACCACTCACGGATCCGGAGGACCGTGGAAACCTTCCTCCCCAGCGCCATATGGTGTATGTAATATATGTATGTATGTATGTATCTACGTATATGTGTCTATGTATGCATACGTGTATATATATATGTATATACATACATATATATATATGGTTTTTTATAAGTAAATATTTGTACACTCTCTTCTTACGTATTTGTGTTTTTCAAATCATCTTAGTTTTATGTAAATCAGTTGTAATGGGTGTACATCCATCGGTCTTGCAATAAAACTATCAAGCTATAAAACTTAACCCCGGGGTAGTTATCTATTTATCCATTTGTTTACTTAGATATCTCTTTTCACTTTATTAAATGGTGAATTTTCATTAGAGTATTCTGGAAATGTTGGAAGATGTTCCATAATCTAAGCTTGATGGATGATTTTTCTTTCTTGTTTTGTATGAAAAGAGCAAACTCTTGAGTTCAATATAGAGAAAAGGCTAGTGAACAAATATTAATATCGACCAAAATGAAGCCGAATTAAACTAATAGAAGCTCTAATTTTATCGCAATTAATCAACATGCATTAAATATGCACTTTGCAAAATTATATTAACGGAATCACATATCTAAATCACTAGTTATATCAAAGGAATTTCCGCCTACACGAAACGAACATTGCACTTAGAGCAATTGTTGCACTAGAGATCAAATTACACTTAGAGATCTATAAAAGATCATGTCATTTTCTTTGATACTTAGAAACAATTGTTGATCTGATAAACAAAATAACATAAATTATCTTTGAGTACTGATAAAATTAAATTTTAGAAAAATCAAACACTGACAAAATATAGTGTACAAGAGCAGATTCAAAAAAATAAATGCAATTACAGAAAGAAAAACTTAATATAACTCAAATACGCCAAATATCGCCAATGCTTTCTTTAATCCAAGAATTTTAGAATTTTGTACTATAATGTATTTTAAAGTTTTTAAAATTGTTGGAATGTAACCAGATATTTTTCTTAAATCTACGATAAAAAACCTATTTGCATTTTCTTGTAATAAATTAAAGAATTAACCATTCCTGTATTCAACTAAATTCTGAGTATTATTAATGAATCCACATCAGATTAAATGCTATATAAATATCACTTAATATACAATTAATTTTTTAATTTCGTTTATTTTAGTCCTTCCGCCAAATATAACCCGAAATGGTATTAGGAATTAAAATTCCATATTACTAGTTCATCAAACAGCTATTACTTTATAACTTATACATAAATATCTGCTGTAGAAAACACAATATTTCGGCGTTTCTCTACACATCATCGTTGACAGCGAAAAGGCAGCAAAATCATAAGTTTAAAAACTAATAACTTTGCATAGAATGCAGAATGAAAATGCATTTTACTTTCTTCTGTCTTATAATGGAAGAAAGTATTGTAATCGAAATTTTTTTCGATTTCCGGTTTTTGATAGATTTACACGTTTTGGGGATCAGAGATTCCGAAAAACATGTTTTTACAAAACGTCTGTCTGTCCGTGTGTCTGAATCCATCCTCGTTATATCATCGGAAAGTCTATGAAGATATGCAAGTAACTGAATTATATTTCATTTGTTGGTTTTTGACTATGACCAGCAGGTCCCCATTGAATAAAAAGATATTCCGCCGGAAGGGGACGTTGTAATAGCACTTTTTGTGCCATTTTCATAGCTGCCAACTTTTACGCTTTTTTGTTACCACTAAAAATTAATAGAAATTTTTGCCTTATTGAATCACATGATTTAGGCGATTTAATAAGGTTAAATTTACTATAAAATTTTAGTGGTAGGAAAAAAGCTTAAAAGTTGGCAGCTATGCATTTTCATTATTGTATTATTAAAAAGTGTATGAAGTTACGCATAGAATTGAACCAAATTTTATGTATATGTTTTTTACTATTGCCTGCAAGTCCCCCTTGAATTTGGTGCTATTCCGCTGGAAGAGGGCGCTGTGATAGCGATTTTCTCAATTTTTCGTAGTTGTGTTGTACATCAACAGTTCGTCCAGCGAAGGTTGCTTAGCATCTAGGCAACCCTCTAAAACGGACTGCCTAAATTTAAAATTTAATTACTTGCAAATGGTGACAGGTATTAAAAAAAATCTTGCAGGACAGTAATGTATTATGTCAGGAGTTCTTTTTTATTGCATTTCACGGTTTTAGTTTCAAATACAAGCGATACATGGCGATGAAATCAATAGGCGCTCAATCGAGACCAAAACTGAAATCACCCAGCATTGATGCAAAGGCAGGTGGTTAAATACTGGATCTCATTCGCTAATACAATCTTGTTCTTAGGACCCGACTCTGAACTCAGTCTGTATGATTTCGATGAAATGTGTTGCTGCCATGGAAATAACGAACAATTTGATATAACTACAGCGTTCAGAATTGTACATGAATTTAATAAGCAGTATTCGAGTGGGTAGACGATTTTATATTTATGAAGATTGTACTGGTGAATGAGACCCACTCCATATATTTAACCTACTTTCTTCGCATCAATGCTGGGTGATTTATGCGTCTGCCTCTATTGGACGCCTGTTGCTCACAGTTCCATCTGTTACTGGTAATTCGAACTAAATCAGTAATCACAGTAAAAAAATTCCTGACATCTTACATAACCCTCCTGCAAGAATTTTTTAAATATCTGTCACCGTTTGCAAGTTATTGAATTTTAAAATCAGTCAGTCTATTTTAGAACACATGCTATATGTACTAATTTTTGTTATGTGTAATTAATTGATTAATTAATTAATAGTGGTTTATATTTTAATATGTTTCTTTATGGCAGATCAATGTATAGGAGAAATCATTTCATTTTCATCGGCGCTAGAATGTCGCCCTTCATACTTGCAAAAACAATGTCTTTGAAGTTTTATTGCACATAATTTAAATCAGGGTTGAAAAAGTGAGTCCATAAAGTTTAACACCGCTTATCTATAGGAGAGTATGAAGAACAGTAAATTCTCCCAATAGTCAACAAATGGGAGTTTTACCATATTATGTCATTTTTTTAAAATTCCGATACAGCTATAGAAAAAGACACTTATACAGATAGTTTCTAAAAGTCATATGCTAAACAATAAATAGAATGTATGTTTTAAATAAGATTAATTTAACTTGCACGAGGACGTATGCGTATCCTTATATACACTGGCCTCCAAAAGTTAATGTACAACCGGTTTTTTGTGTCTAATTTGCAAATGAATGAATTTAGAAACAACAAATTTGGAGGAAATGTGCGCTAAACTGTTATTTATTAAATGCGACAAAGAAATTTACTTAAGTTAAACGTATAAATCAAATTACAACAAAAAAGCACTCATGGTGGATAATTCCATTCTTGGAGAAATCAGTACATCGCAGTATTATGCAGTAAAAATGTGACAGAAACATTAAAAAACTGGTTCTAATACGGAATATGTCCATCCCGGACTTGAATGCATTCGCGGCATCGACTTTCCATGCTCTCAATTAAATTGTCGGACACCGAAATAGGTAACGCTGACCAGACTTGCAGTAAGCTTTGTTCCATCTCATTTAATGACCTTGGAGGAGGACTTAAAGCTGAAACCTGTCTTCTAAGATAGTCCCAAAGATGTTCTATCGGATTCAAGTCTGGAGAGTGAGCCGGCCATTCCATTCTCTCCAAACCGTGATCCTCAAGGTAATCCTAAACAACCACAGCTCGGAGTGTTCACGCATTATCATCCATTAGAATGAAACCATTGCCAATAGTACCGGCATATGGGCGCACATATGAATCAAGGATCTCATCCCGATATCTCGCACCAGTCACCGTTCCTCCATGGAACACCTGCAGGTCAGTGTGGCCTCCGAGTGAGATCCCTGCCGAAACCATGATTCCACCGGTTCTGTACCTATGTGTTTCGACAGTGTTTGATTGATGGTATCAAGTGCATTGTTCTCTCCAGATCAGAAGACGTCCTCAATCGCTCTCCAGTGGGAATCTGGACTCGTCTGTGAAGAGTACAGAAGCCCACTGTTGTCTGGTCCAGAAAACATGTTCTCTTGCCCAACATAAGCAGGCCCTTCTCTGTCGTCTGTTGAGGGGGACACAAACAACTGGTCGCCTTGCATGGAGACCTGCATTGTGAAGACGTATTTGCACCGTAGTAGCGGAGATTCATCTCCCTGATGCTGCAAAGTGGTCTGCAATGTGTTTCGGCACAGTAGTGCGTCTTCTCCTTCGGGGCAAAAGAGCTAGAAATCGGTCTTCTGCAGGTGTTGTAACTCGTGGGCGGCCTGAAACATGTCTTCTGCACACAGAATCTTCGGATTCACACTGATCCCAGAGTCGTTGGACTACACTGACCACCGACACATTGAGCCGTATAGCAGTATCGGCTTGTGACAACCCCATTTCCATCCATCCTACCGCCCGCCACTTTAATGAATCAGGCAAACGACTTCTTCTACACATTTCTAGACTCTACTAGCTGTTGTGAACAAAACTGACAACAATAGTTCGAATACAACAAAACTTACACGCGAAATTACGAAAGCTTCGTAATTGCATATTTTTCTCTCATTCACAAATATCTATTCTTTTCTATAAAATAAAAGTGGTAGCTATAATTTTTGCGTAATTTTTTAAAATCTTATTATTATCATTCATATAAACTATGAAGTTTAATCTGACTGCCATATTTTGTCTGGTGAGCTTCAAAAACATGTTGTACCTTATCTTTTGGAGGCCAGTGTACACTATATTGTCAAAGGTGACCGGTCACTTGCGATTTTAGACGTTTTGCTAACTATCTAGAAAAATACATGATGAATTAACCTGAATCTGCAGGTGTCCTAAACAGTATAGTATAGGTTATATATTTCCGTGAAGATTTTTTCACGAAACCCCATAGGGGACTGTCAACAAATTGAAAAAGAATGAATATCTTTTGAATAACCCTGTAAAAACTATTGTAGCAAAGACGTTCGAACTCGAGATTATTAATAAGTCGCTTATTGTAATATATTGTGTTCATTTTTATGAGGATAGCATGTATACTCGTAGAGAAATTAAGGTTTTTATAAAAACAGTTCCAAATTTCACCTAGTTTTTTGCTTATAATTTGCAGAGTTCTTAATATAAAAAAAAAGTTATTTTCAGAAAATATGACAAACAACATTGTACATAATACTCTGTAATCAGAATCAAAAAATAATAAAAAATGAATGAAACATAATCATGTTTACTAAAAAATGTTTCACTGCGCATGCGAAAATGCAATCAAAGTATAATATGCATAATGTATTAACTAAGTATATAGAGCAACATTTATGAAAGTCTCAAAATCATAGCTTGAAAATTCTGAAAATTATCGTCGATAGAATAAGCTCGAAATCCGTTGTTCCCAAAAGGAAGCAAAAATATGAGGGGTTGTATCCAAATATAGCGCACAATATTGTGTACGCTATCTTGGCACTAATCAACAGATATTTGATACAACCCCTCATCTTTTTGTTTCTTTTTGGGAACAACGGATTTCGAGCATATTCTATGAACGATAATTTTCAGAATTTTCAAGTTATGATTTTAAGACTTTCACAAAAGTTACTCTACATACTTAGCTAATACATTATACATATTATATTTTGATTGCATTCGCGCATGCGTAGTGAAACATTTTTTAGTAAACTTGCTCATTTTTCATCCAATTTTTAATATTTTTTAATTCTGATTGCAGAGTTTTATGTACAATGTTGTTTGTCATATTTTCTGAAAAAAACTTTTTTTTTATATTAAGAACTCTGCAAATTATAAGCAAAAAACTATGCAAAATTTGGGACTGTTTTTATAAAAACCTTAATTTCTCTACGAGTATGCATGATATTCTCATAAAAATGAACACAGTATATTACAATAAGCCACTTATTAATAATCTCGAGTTTGAACGCGTTTGCTATATTAGTTTTTACAGGGTTATCCAAAATATATTCGTTACTTTTCAATTTGTTGACAGTCCCCTATGGGGTTTTGTGAAAAAATCTTCGCGGGAATATATAACCTATACTATACTGTTTACACACCTGCAGTTTCAGGTTAATTCCTCGTGTATTTTTCTAGATAGTTAACAAAACGTCTGAAATCGCAAGTGACCGGTCACCTTTGGCAATATAGTGTATATGCAGTTTTGTTTTTGATTGTATGGCATTAGATTTCATTTTAGTCTGATGATCTGACAGATATGGAAAGTAGATGAGGAAGCATTCAAATGGACAAACAATTGCCTAATGATTATTTTTGACCGAGTGAGCATTGAATTCTCTTATAGTATGTCTACATCAATGTTACAGTATACTACTTGGAGGATATTAACCCTTTTATTACGGAGTTAGGACATATGTCGTCCCAGCGACTACTTCTTTATTCTACTCTCACCACTTTTTGAAAAATATTCCCTGTCATAAACTTAAACTAGGATAACTTCAAGAGACCCATCTAGAAAAAAGAATTTTTTTTTTGTAAATTTTGGTACGAGTGAATATAAAAATAGTCGCCAGTTCTAGCCCGTAATCAAAATATTAAGACGTAGAAACCCGAGATTTCCCCGGATCCTGGAAGATGGATGCAAAATTGGTCAACTTCAAGGTAATAAGATTTATTTCTGATCAGATCTGTTTGTTATAATTCTATATCCATTATTCTGGTGTTTTAATCATGTGTAAAGTTTTGTATTCTATGTGGAGAATCACCATTTAATATATATATATATATATATATATATATATATATATTAATCTAGTAAAATATTAAGTAAAATCGCGAATCTGTAAGAATACAAAATATTATATTTTGACTGTTAATTTTAAATAGGAAATTGTGATTGATGTGTTATTAATTTTATATGTTTTAATGGATTTTTAAAGGCTTTTGTTTCTTTTAAATATAATATGGCTTTTGTAACAAGTATTTTTTAATAAATTTTTTTAATTGTTCATTTTAATTTTGACTCTTTCTTTTATTACCACTTTTTAGTACCATGTTTATTTTTATTAATAAGCTATTTTATACTGTTTAAAGTTATTTTTAAAAAATATTTTTTTATAATGAATTATTCAATCCTTATAAGTTAAGGTGGACAACGAAACAATTTCGACGGAATTTATAATTAGTTATTTCTTTAACTTCCCTGGAGGATCTGTACGATCCTCATTGCAGCAATTTAATATTAAGTGGGTTGTTTGTGAAAATTATATTATAGATGTAGCCGTACACTTAGGTGTCAGTTTTCTTCCCGGCGCCAGCTAAAAGAAATTGTTTAAACATCCTTAAAAATATTAATTAACTCTCAACTATTAAAAATTATATATATTTCTCCCTTTTTTATTCTTTCGCATAAAAGAAAATAATTTTTTTAATTAAAATTCGTGGTTTGTTTAATGGTTGGTTAATGACGAGCCATCAACGAACCATAAGTCTTAATTCAGAAATTTGTTTTGTGTTACGTGAAAAAAAAAAGAATTAAAACTCATTATTTCATTCAAGTGATTATTATAGTTACAGTAAAACAAAATTCAAGAACTATATTAATCTTTCACATAAATTTTATTTCAGATACTTTTACTAGCGAAATCTTTTTCATTAAAATTCATAGTTGATCATGTTGATCCTTATTTGACGTAAACTACACTCTCAGGTCTGGTATTTATATATATATATGTATGTGTGTGTGTGTACAGATATATAAAAAAAGCATAACAACAAACACACAAAAAACTTTTTCTGTATGCGAAAAGAAATGTATGACTCACCACCTCCTCTGGTGCAATTCGTATGGCATTAAAATGGGAAAACAAATCCAAATATAACTCTTTTTTTCCCGTTGAGAAGTTATTTTTAATGAGAGAACATTCGGGTGCTGCTTTGGAACCTGCTGGAAGGTCAATTTTTGAATAAACAATGAGATGGACATTATTGCAGCATCATGGATTCGCCATTTTGAGTACATTTATACTTCAAAAACTTTTCAGGATTTTTGTTTTTGTTTAAAACTTGTTAAACTTGTTAAAAGTTGCGTCACTCAGGAGGAGGACATTAATTCCAAAACAGTGGAAATAGAAGAACAAGACACATTGTATAGCCACCCTTACGACGAATCTTAAAACAACACATAAAGTCTCCACAACTGCTTGGAGTCGTCGGACATTTACAGCAAACCAAAGGCCCTCTTTGGCTTCTTCTATTAACGCCTAAGAAGTTGTGCCACACATTACGTATTTCGAAATATCTGTCAAGAACTTAGGTAGATCAACACTGGATACAGATACAATTTTTTCACTACTGTGCTCATATTGTTAGCATATTCAGTCAATACGCATAAGATTTGCCTTTTTGCATGGTATGGTGTAGTAAGCAGTAGATTAAAAAGGGTCTAGCTCCTGTGGGCCTTCACCATGAAAAGAGTTGAAATAACAATCTGTAAAGGAAACTATCCTAAAATGACATAGCATACGGTAAAAATGTTTTTATTCAATCAAATTTTCTCTCATGACCTTTACTTTTTACAAACTAATTTTGCAAAGTATACGAAATGCAACGGTGCCTTTTAAAAAGTAACAAATAAAGTTACAATGTCATAATAACGAATTAAATAAAATTCTGCACTATGTTATTTTATCTACAGTACTTTCCTAAAACGACACGCCCATAAGTTGCTATTAATTTTACGCGCATGTATCACAAATACATTTTTACACCCAGAAAAAAGTTTTGTTGAATCAACAAAAATTTGTTTGACCCAACGAAACTTTTTGTTTAAATATGGGTCAATGGAAATTTCGTTTGAATCAACAAAAAAAAAAAATATTGTTGATTTTTTTTGCAATTCCAAAAAAAAAAAAATTTGTATCGTCAGCAAAAAAATGTTTTGTTAATTCAAGTAAAATGGTTCAATTTTACTTGAATTAACAAAATTATTTTTGTTACATAGATATATGCTATGTGTTATTTTAACAATCTATTTTCTTTTTTCAAGAAACTATATTTTGTTTGTTTAATCAATAAAATATGTTATATTACGAACTTGTTTTGTTTATACTACAAAAACATTTGTTAAATGAACCAATCTACATATGCAATTTTAACTATTTTTTAATTCATTTTCAACAGTGAATTACGCTTGTAAACCTTGAACAATAACAAGTGAATTTTATCCGGCTTTTTTCCAAGCGCAAACCGAGAGAATGAAAATTGCCCATGCCGATAGTCGATCCCGGGTCCTCAGAACAGCAGCCTGACGCTTTACCACTGCGCTACCAGGAACGATATCTGAGTTCGGCATTTCTCACTCTTATATATGTCGGAACGGCTGCAATCGCAGCACAAGATATAATGTCATAAGGAGCACGCAAAATTCTGCGGCAAACATGAGACGACAGTACAAAGCACAGCATACGGCAACACATAGTTAATTTTTTATTAATTTTCAGCAGTGAATTACGCCTGTAAAAAGCAGGATAAAAATTTCCTTGTTATTATTCAAAGATTACAGGCGTATTGGACTGCTGAAAATGAGATAGAGCAGCTATTGCAGAAATCACGAAAAATGCAACATAGCAGCGCCACCTGTTGCGCGATTTAAAGTAAAAAGTAATCAGCAACAATTCATATCAGAAAGTAACTGAATAAAAGGTTTTATTAAATTCCGTGCATTAGTTCTTGAGATAAAAACAGCGAAATCGCGTTCAGGACAACCGGAAATCGAAAATTTTCATGAATCCAATTCTTTCTTCTTGCAAAGATAGAAGCCGGTAATAAATGGGACAGGGGGATTTTTAAAACTACCTTTGTCCGTCCCAGTGAAAAAGAGTTTTAATTACCCCAAAATTATGTTAATCATGTAATTATATAGCTATATAAGTCAAATAAATCAAGTTACGTAAGAGAGATATGGCTACTACACAAGAATTTATTTTTTTCAAAAATAAAAAAATTTTGCTGGAATTACAAAAATATTGTAAAATTAAAAGAAACAAATTTTGTTAGTTCAAGTAAAATTGGTGAAATTTTGTTAAAATTTTGTACGAGTGTTAACAATATTTTTTTGTCCAAGCAACAAAACCAATTTTTTTACTTGAACTAAAAATTTGACTAAAACAACCAAAATGTACTCAACAAAACAGGTTTTGTTGTTTTAATCAATTCATTTTTCTGGGTGTACACACCAAGAACCACCGGCACATTCACTATGTGCCCGCTTTGAACTCTAAGCACATTTTATCCAGTTCTCCTTCGGATTTGAGTGACTGAGTAAATCACTGTAATAAAGACAGGCTTCATCATCATGATCGGCAGAACGATCGATGTCTTTGTCGTCATCATTGGATGTAACAAAGCGAATTTTCTTCTTAGTCTGTAGAGCTGCACGTCTTGAGTGTGAATTATGTTTCTCAGCAGCATTTTCCTTCGCTTCGGTAGTATTAGGACTGCTAGTCAGAACTTTTGCTCCTTCATGCTTCCTCTTTTTAGAAGATGATTTAACATGGGGTGGACAAGAAAGTGAAAATACATCAAGTTGTCTGATAAATGAAGATGATGAACTTCAAGATGCTGCCAGTTGAAAAGATACACACGTCTTCGGGGTATCAGAAACAGATGTTGTCGGTGCTGGAATTGAAACTATAAAAATTGACCGATTAGGTCTCGATAGGCAATTATCTGTACAACTTTTGTTGCTGTATCGTTGCTTGCTTATTTTCTATTGGACTTTCTGTCGCAACTGAAGCACATAAAACAAGATCAGGAAATATGTCTGGCGGCATAGCATTTTACCTACAATCACCATATTGTATATACAGAGGCAGTATTCGAGATTACATGCATTTATGAATTTTCGCATATACAGTAAATAATCTAAAAATAAATAAGTACTCACCTTATACTTCAGTTATGTAATCACTGAAATGCAACAGACTGGAATTAGCACCAAAAAATAGTCCTAAAAAATTTCTAACGAAGGTGTAAACAGTTTCTTCGTAAACAATGAAAAATACAAACTTGAAACCTTCGCCAATAAATGCTCATCATTGCCAATCGGTTCCACAACATAACTGCGTATCGTTAAGTGCTCCCTTCTAGCGACAATATTAAAAAACTTGAGGTATGTAATTTTACCTAAGTATGTCTTTTTGGGACAGTTTCCCCTAACATTATTGTCGAAAAATATATATATCTTTTCATGCAGACAGCAGAGGGCGCTAGGGCATATTACACGCCACCTCCTTCGCTCACGGCCAAAACACCCTTTTCCTATATCCAATCTTTGACTGCCTTTTCTAACTCCTCGCGCTTAGGCTTTGTATATAACAAATACTGCGACAAGAGTCATCACTTCTTTGTGCTTTCTTTTCCAAAGACTGTGTGGTCAGTTGTGAGCTTTTGTATTGCTCTTCACAGGTTTCGAAACAAAGCGCACAAAATAAATACAAGAAATTCTCGCCAGGGTAGGTGATAAACATGCCAGGCTGCTCTCTTCCACTATCATCGTATTCTCTTACCGTGCGACAAAAAAATGAACAAATCAAACAAATAGAAAACGGTCCCGCACTCCGTCGCGTAGATGTATTTAAAGCTTTATTACCCAAAAACGGGCATTGCTTCAAATCTAGTATCCAGGGGGTAGCGCCAGACGTAAGTATTCTTGAGGTCAGGGTAAACAAACGTCTTTTCTTTTTAAAATCCCAAGAAACGTCCGTTACCGGTCCCGAAAACTTCGTCTCTAAACGAAACAACTAAGGATGGTCGTTATTTAACGTTACACGATAAATAATATTGTTACTGCACTGTATCCTATTACCGTAGTAATAAGTTATTCAAAAGTCTTTGTAAATTAAATAACATTTTGAGCACAGAAAAATCCGAAAAAAATCAATGGCAGGAAAAACAAAAATGTTGTGTCCCGAAATTGTCCAACCGGCAAATAAGGCTGCGTTTCCAAACTTTGAGTTTCTGCTGAACAAACAAGCCCTGTCAGAAACCCTGGACGAGAACGACACAGGCTAAAAAACTAAGATGAAGGTTAAATTCATTTAATATTAATGCATTGTAAATGTGATCAAGTATATGTTTAGTGTCGCATATTTAATAATCGGTGTTTTTGTGTCCGATATTAATATTGTTAGTGCAGTTAAAAGGAAATATTTCACGAGAAAAAACTTAAGAAAAACCTTTTTCTTGCTATCTGAGAATTTTATTATTTATGTGTAGAAGTGTACAAAACTTCCTTTTTCTTTAGTTAAACGAATAAATTTTACAAATTTTATGCATTGTTTCTTTGAATTTTCTTGAGAAAATTTCAAAATTCAGTCTAAATCGTAATAAAAGTTAACGTAAAATTGTGTTTTAGTAGCGCGTACACAGCAGACATTTACTGAGATTTGTTCATTTCTTTAAATTAAAATAAACGATTTTTTACATTTATGAAACCAAACTCTGAAACATTCCATATATCTGTCGAAATACTGATGGTTGGAAATACTACTTTAACTGAAGAGATTCCATCATGTAATAAATGCATAAAATCATTAACTTTTTTAAAATTATAGAGATTTTCGGATTTGTTTTAATTTTTAAATTCGTGCACGTACTTTCTTATATTGCATTTATTTAGATTATGATCATAAATTTACACTATGCGCATACCACTAAGCAAATCTTCTTTACACTCTATTTATATGTATATATTACATATTTCAATGATTAACATTTCTTCACCCGCTTATTAGTGATTAAAAAAATAACTTAATAAAGAGAAATTGAAGAATTTTTCTATATTTTTACTGTTTGTGATGATGAGTATCACATACACTTTATTAATTTTATAACTTCTTTCCTTAACAATTAAACCTGGCACAAAACAATTTTTTCATCAAATCCTGAATTCAAACATTTCTCTACCAGCTGTGCAACGGATGAACTAACTTTGTTTCTTTTCAATGCTGAATTTCTACCAACATTTTTTAACAGATAAGTTGCACTGTTATTTTTTTCACGAAATCCAAAAATTTCTTTCGCTCAGAATAAATAATGTTGCCATTGAAGATCATATGTAATTGCTGTCTATAACTTCTGCTACTTTGAAATTTTTGTTACTCAGAATCTCTCAGAGTTGCTTAAATTTGAGGGATAAAACAATGCTTTCTTTGGAATATAATTTTTTACTTAAAGAAAATTGAGATAATTGTTTGAATTTTTAAAGTAGTGATTCATTTTATGGGGAATGAAAATTTCAGGCTGAACTTGTATTATTGTTTTTGTGTTACAGTTTAGATCCTGTTCGATTGAAAGAGGAAATTTAAAATCTGGGAGAGCTGCAAAAGGGTAGCGTTCGTTTTGCTATAGCAGATATTCGAGTTTGAGGAGAGTAGGAAAATGATGTATTGTCGTGTTCAGCTGCAGAAGATATAAAGCGCTTCTTGTTTTTCTTCAGGTGTTACATAGTGATGTAAACATAATGAGAATGGCTTTCATTAACCCCTTCAGGAGCAAAGTACTCTTGGAGCTAAAATATTGAAATGATTGATTGACACCAAAATTCACGAACGAATGTATTTTAAAAGAAGTAAAAGCATTCCTTCATGTAACTTATAAATTCAAAATTTGATCTAAAATTCTGGTGTCATTGTGGCATTTTGGGATTAAAATTAAGTGGTATATATAATATACCGGCGCCCTTCAAGGGCTTAAATGATATTTTTCTTTGAGAATTTTTAATTTAGTTGTTATAACTATATTACAAGATGAGTAAAAATAGACTAAGAGCAGTTAGCTGCGATCATACATAAATGTGAAAGATTCCGAAATAAGTATTGTATCGTGTGATTTATGTGGGCAACAATTACATTTTAAGATTACTGTAAATAATTTGAGGAAGCTTCTTGATAAATGTTATCACACAGTCGAATAGGCAAATATGGCTTTTAAAAATGAAAATAATATTTGTTTTAATCATCCAGTACGTCCAGAGTCTCCCTCAAGTACTGTTAAATGAAAGAAAATGAGCGCGTCCTACAAAACGAATAAATTGTGATATAATGATGATGAAAATGATGATATAATGATGATAAAATGAAATTCTGACATTGAAAAAAATTAAATCGAAGATTATTTTACCAAAGAAAGGTTAGAATCAAGGAAAATTAGTGCACCTCTTAAAAAAACTCGATGCGTTGCTTCTGCAACACTTTATTGATAATTCTTTTTCTTTTTCAATTATTGGGTTGTTCGGTAAGTTCCTTCCGTTTGGGAAAACCAATTCGTACCGGAAAATTCTGCCCGTCAGTTATTAGAGATTAGATATCGGAATTAATGTCTGTCTAATAATTAAATAAAAGAATTTTCCGGTATGAACCAATTCCAAACAACCCAATATTATGTATTATTGATTCACAGTATAGCCCTATTTCTACTTGTTTTTTTAAGTGATACTGATGAAAGTTGCGTAGTACTCCAGTCACTCCCAGATAGTCAGCATTAACTGATCATCTACGTTCACGTAATAACAACATAGACTATCTGGAATTGAAGTAGAAGTTCATATTCTTAGATTGGTATAAGTTGTACTGTTATACAGTTAATTATGCAATTATACAGAATGCAATACATTGTAAATACAGATACAATAAAGTACAAATACATTATATTACATATGAGCCAACCACCTTTTGAAGATTTTAATTACTTATAAGATAAATGTATCAATAACGGACCAGTTAAGTACATTTATCTAATTGTCATTAAAATTTTAATACGCTCCAGAAGATATATATTGTTTTAGTCTAGTACCAACCTTCATCTATCAGGATAAATATTCAAAGTTTCAAAATTTATGCCCTGGAAAAAATTAAAAAATTTACCTTCCTCTCTTCACCAGAAGTGGACATACTAAATTTATGATGCACCAGGAGTGGCCAACCAAAACTGAACCCCTGAAGTCTTGAGTGTAGTGTGTACCATGCGGAAATTACAATTTGTTTTACAATTTTGGAACTAAATATACACAAAAGCGAAAACGTATTTAGAATTTAGATGGTTAGATTTCACTAGTAAGACCAGTTAGTTTAAGTCAATCATCCAATACTGGACATAACCTGACTTGTTAAACCGCCTACGGACGCTGAGATAGAACACCACTCAGTAACAACGAGAGGGGAAAGTCCGGTCTCCAAGTGAGGCCCGTCACATTATCGCCCCCGAGTTACGAATGGCCACCTACAAGAGCGAACCATCGGCCTAGAAACTAAAGAGAAGCCCCTACCTGAGAATGACACTACCGCCAGCTCGGATCGTAGACAGCCTACACAGGCGATCACTGCCTCCGTACTGGCGGAACAAAAACAAAACAAAACAAAAAATTAGTAAATAAATATAAGATAGCGTAAAAAATAGAAAAATTAGCCCCCGCATCCTGCGTAACCCAGGGTGACTAGGCTTGGTTGCGTCAGGGCTACGGAGTAAGAGAAAAAGCAAAATGGTTGTCCGGTTGGACCTGACAGCCTGTGCTCTGCTGGCTCATCCATCCCATAGACAACCACCTGCTTTCTCTACCACGATGATTGCCCCCCACAGCCACCGCCTCCCGTAGGAGTGAGTAGGGTCCGCACGATGCAGACATGGAGATGGAATCCCTGATCCCACTTACCCTCAGTAACTGCGCCAAGACATGTCCGGGCGCAGTCACGAGACCGGAAGTGGAGCTTCATCGACGCCCGCATGCGTCTGAGATGCCGCTTAAGTAACCCTCCGAAATTGGTTGGTGACGCTACGGCGTTAATCATTTAAAATTTACTCATTTCTTTTAATACCCTTTTCTCTCAGCGCCAAGTCTGCTCTATTAGTACCTAGTACGAAAAACATATTTGTGATACTACAAAAAGTGCATCGTATGTAATACATGAAGAATCAGTTGTAATGAGTAGCGTTTGACCCAAGAATGCCTCCCGCAGTACCTTTGCTGGGGCATTGTTCTTGTAATACATTTTGTTCTGTAATACATAAATTTAGACCATTTCATTGTTAGTTCTACTAGTGATTTTTATTTTGTGAATTGTATAGGATTTTGTTAGTTCTGCTTATGATTTTTTTTGTGAATGGCATATGATTACATTGGGCGTAGCTATTTGAGCTTAAGGCGAAAGGTAAGTCTCCCCGCCCGGTTTGACTTTGACCTTGTATATGATTACAGTAAATAAGTACCACTAATACTACATTACTGCATTTACAAATTGCTTTTGTCGAAAGTTAAAACTGAAGTTGATTTTGAAAGAACCACAATTAAAAATGTAGGATAAAATAATCTGTCAAGCTAAATTTGTTAATTATTTAAGTCTCTAACGAAGAAATTGCTTTAATTTTCTAATGCCATTCATTTTATTGAATTTTTGCTTCTTTCAACATACATATTTCATTTTAGGATATAATATGTCAGTTGCAATCATTAAACTTAACAGATATTTAGAACCTTTTTGGGGCAGGAAATGAAATCCACTTGTTTGGAGGAGAAATAATGACTTTTATTATCCTTTATTGACAAGATTAGGCAAAAATAAAGTGAATGTTATGGGCACCTCAGTATCTTGCGAAAGACTATTTTAAAAGGCGAGTAATTTTGTTACCAAGCGCCGTTTTCAGCTTAAAACTTAAAGTGTCGAGAAACTGTTATTCGAACTCTAATTCGTTTTTATATAAGTAAATGGATTCTAACAAACTTCAATTTTCAGAAATATAAAGCCATGTAATTAAGTTTTTTGCTGTTTGATTATTATATTTATCCTTAAAATTGTGTGTTGAATGCAGTTTTTTAGTTCCTTGCATCATAATGCTGCATCGGGTGCTAAATTATTCACTTTTATCACTTTAGCATCAAAGTGCATCTTATTATTATAATATCATTATATACTAACTTTGATTTCATTTTTATTTATCAAAAAGTATTACGTATTTTGTGTTTTAATGGCCTTTTCAATATAGTTGCTGTGTTCTAACAACATTAACTAATATGGTATAAACATTATTCATTTTTGCAATAGAAAATATATGTATTCTGAAATGTTATTTCAAATATTCTGTTTTGCACAGTAGGAGGCGGGGGGGGGGGGAGAATTAACGGTTTAAATCTCTCCTAGAGCATTTAAAATTTGTAAGATACATACAAAATCCCTTGTTCTATCTATATATAGTGGGAATGTATGCAAAGATTGATTTCGAACGGCTGAGGAACTTTCGATTGAATCAAAGATCGTTGCGAGTGAAGTTTGCACATTTCAGGGATGCGGTGAACAAAGTGCGAAATGTTGATGACATCGGCCTTTTAATCATCTTTCCTTCCACCTTCACTGCGAAAGCCCAAAATACATGCATGAATGAATTAAAGATGCAAAGACGTACATCAGTACCTATGGTAAAGTGGATCCCTTCATCACAATTACATAAAATTCAAAGTGGAGAGAGATACAGCAAGAAATGTTTGATTTGACAAAAACAGCATCTTCATGATTTGTCTGCAAGAGTATTTCATCAAAAGCACAAAACACTCGTGGATTTTATTAAAACGAAATGGGTTTTGATAAACTTCAATATGATGTGTACACAATAGAGTGGCAGATGCTAGGATTTCCTCATGCCTACGTATTACAAGTTCACAGGGTCTATGACTTAATTAGCGCAGAAATCCTTGATCCACAAGAAGACCCAGAACATTTTAGTACTGTATCAAAACAGATGGTACACGACACCTTCGCATCCGTACATTCATGCTTTACGCACATGACGAATGAAATTTCCACAAGATGATATCCACAGAGGATTTTGAAAGAGATGCAAACTGGAAAAGTTGGGTATCCACTCTATCGACTCGACATAGAACATCACAAGACGGATGATTTATTGCAATAATCAAAATTCGAGGATCAGATGTATGAGAAAACAATACCTGGTTTGCTCAATATTGTCCTCTTTCAACTAAAGTTTTTTATGTGCGCATTAAAGTGAAATGTTTAATTCATTAAAGACTTTCAAATACGTTTGTAAATAATTAAACAAGGGATCTAACAGGGCCGTGTTTGTAGTAAACAGTGGCGATAATGACCTGGATGAGATTCATCAGTATGAAATGGGGCGATACTTTAGCAATAATGAAGGAATATGGAGGATACCGATTTTTCCAATTCATAAATATCATCCTACAATTATTCATTTGAGCATGCAATTTGATAATAGACAGAGAGTCTACTTCACAATAGTTCCTCATAACACAACTCCAACTTCTAACATAGTACCCAATATAATTTCCACGTACTCTCCTTCTCCTGAACAAACAAGTTCCAAAATAGGACGTCAAAGACATGAAACCTTATCTGCCAACATCGCACTGAACGTCCGTACAATGTACGTTAATTTAACCGAGGTTAAACATGTTTCAAACCAGAATTTGTTTTAAAGAAATGCAATCAAATAGGTTCCACATAAGAACATGAAACTAAATGTATATTATTTTTTCAAATGTATTTTCTGGTTAGAATCGTCTTTAACCTGGATCAAATTAACTGGCATTGTACGGAAGTTTAGTTGAAAGTTGGCAGGTATGTGGAACCGACGAAAACAGAGAAAAGTTGTGCTAGGCACAGGAATATTTTTCTCTGATGAACTTGGCCGCAATTGCACTTTCCATCCAAACAACTTCAAATACTATCACCTGCTCCTCTTACTACATGAAGTCTGATGTAAGTATCATTTACATATTAGAGAACAGTTTATGAAAGAATCTACTAAACATTCAAAAAAGCTTTCCAGCTAACAGGACATACAGAAAATCATGAATATTGGAACAAACCATTAGAAGAATCAGCTTCCTGGAGATCACCCAAAATTTTACGTAACCTGTTTGCTGTTATGTTACAAACATGCTTGGTACCTTCTACAGAAGTACTTTGGATGAACCATAAGGAGAGTGTGTCTAAAGATATATTGCACGAAACACGCATAAAACAACAGAATAGGGATTAGACTGATGACATCTTCAACAAAGCTTTAATTCACAATGAAAATAAGGTTATATTATTGGGTGAAAAAGACCTCACAAAATTTGGAAACCAGCAACCAAATAAAAAACAAAATTCATTGAGACCCACTGAAGAATTTATGAAAAGCAACTATCACACATAGGTGCTTAAAAAGTACGTACAAGAGAAACAGTCCAAATTAGTCCAAGATCGAAAAAAAGTAATTTCATAAGATTACAAGAGAGGTTTTGATGAACGATGCAGTATATTCTTTTTGGATGCTCTTGGCGAAAAAGGCAAGACTTTTCTGATCAATCTTCTTCTGGATAAAATGCCACAGAGAAATGTGATTGCTCTGTCATTGCCCTAAGCTTTTGGCAGGAGGAAGGATAGCTAACTCGGTCTTCAAGTTAACCTTAAATCTGGCAAACACTAATAATCCTTCATGTAATATTTCAAAAGATTCAGAAAAAGCAAAAAAATCTTAAGAATTCTAAGATAATCATCGGGGATGAATGTACTATGGCTTATAAAGTCGCTTTCGAAGCACTTGAGAGGCATGAGAGATAATAGTGATAAAATGGTAGAATTATGGTGGTTTTGGCGGACATCATTCGACAGACGTATAAATGTGACAAAAATTCTCTTTTATTACAAATACCATGTCCTTTCTGTACATATTCAATCTTATTAATCAATAAAATGTATTAAAACAACGTTCTTCTCTCTTACTAGCAAAATTGCCTTATTTGTGCAATTCTTTTGGAAAAAACTGAGGTAGCCGGTATTTAAACCCCCTTTTCTAAACTCAAAATTTGCAGACTTTAGGGAAAACATTTATAAACAGAAAACACCCTTTAAACCGTTTTTCTTTTTCTAAATGGATATGAAACATATCAAGATGCCCTACCATGAATTTTTCCTCCACTAATTTTCGAAATTGTAGGATCTATATTGAAAATAAATGTGGTACCCGGTATTTGCATCTTCTGCTGTATATTTCCTCTGAATAACTGCGTGTTCTTATTTATGAGGTATCTGTTTCTTTAATAAATTCATGAGCACCAATTTTTGATTAAAAAGTTTTATGGGAATTTTAAAAAATATGAGGCAATTTATTTTATGTTTTAACGTATGTATATCAAAACCTATGAAATCCTCTTCCAAATAGGTAAGCTTAAATTATTTTTGAATATTTGTAATTTTTCGAAAACGAAATTTGAATTTAAAACATATTTTAAAGACAGCATTACAGATTTCCAGAGAGTACAAGGGGAAATATGAATCCATTTATGCGCCACCTGTGAAAAAATATCAGTATTGTACAGTTAGCAAAATAGTAATAATAATAATCGTAATAGTAATAATTAAGTAAACACCCCATGATTTTTATTCACTAAATTGTTGCAAAATGATGCAAAATTTATCACTTGAGTGAGTATCTTATTTAAATTTATATAAAAATATTTCTAGTAGGTAATCTCTATATTGAAAAACGAACACATTTTCCAAACAGCAATCTAATTTTGACACTGCAGTGCGAATATGGGCCTGCAAATAAAGGTAAGTATAAATAAGCACAAAGTTCCTACGAGCTTTTCCGAAGATATTAAAAATCAAAAAAATGTCTAATTTCTAGTGTAGTCTCAAAATTGAATTCCGTTGCTGTAAGGTTCCGAATTACTGCAAATTTCATTAATAATCTTCAAAAGAAAATATTAATTCGAAAAATGCTAATTAAACCATTTGACACCATTTTTGCATTTAATTAAAGCTGTATATGAAATTATATCTGAATATCATTTTTTCAATAACTGTACTATCTCTTAACAGTATTGCTGATGGTTTTATTAAGCATAACTGAAAAACGGTTTGTAGGAATGAGCAGAAATTTTGTATTTGCATAATATATTCGTTTAGAAATTGATATTTCTCAAAATATCTGTACGTTACAATACATATGTTAGCGATACCAATTTCAAAAATCACATTTTATGTTTTATTCATAAAATTGAATAAACATGCATTAGAAGCAAAGAATTATGTTTGAGGTTCTTAATAATACAACAGGAAAAATCAGTGTGGAGAAAAAAAATAATTACAAGAGACTTTAGGTGAATATTAAAAATTAATCTAACATTAAGAGATTAAAGCTTTGCGTCTACACTGATGTCCAGAAATTAAAGGGCAGTGACCGGACACTTTAGATTTCAGATTTTTGTCGAATATCTACTCTAACTCATGAGGAAATACCCGAAATGCCCTTGAACTTTGGGAATGTAAAGAACGTGTTTGACAGTGAAGATTTAGTCCCGAGGACAATTAAGGCCGTATTTTGCGTTTCCTCAAGAAACAGAAAAATGTTCAAAATGATCCGTCACAGTAGCAAATTACTATGTAAATCTTGTTCAACGTTTTTGTACATTTTAGTAAGAATAACACGCATATTCTTGAAGATATTAACGTTTCTGTGAAAAATCCATTTTTTTTTATAGCATACATAGTTTTTAATCGAATTTAACACCGCTTTCCAAAAACTTGATAAAGAACAGTAGAAATAGTATAATGCAATTAAAAGATGAATATATTGAATATTTGATGACATATTTGTATTTACATGTTATAAATTTTAACTGCGCATGCGCAAACTATAGCAAAGATTTTTTTTTATGATTTGGTAGCCAATTCTATAGAGCAACTTATATACAAAGTCCATTCAAATATCGCAAAAATTCAGAAAGTTACAGGCAATACAGTTAGCTAAATGATAAATTGGGGAAGAAATTCCATAGTATTATATGGATTATATATAATTTCAGTAAAGAATTTTAGTAGATTTTCGACAAAACGTGTAAAATCGAAATAATCGGTCAATAGTCCCTTAATTTTTGAACATCAGTGTATATAAATCTTAAACTTCTCCACATAAGGCTTTTCCAATTCGATATCTAAGGTTAATTTTACCTCAGAATCAAAATTTTATACTAAAATGTGAAATAGCTAGTATAATTGTTAAGTTTGTTACAACTTCAATTTGACTACTTCATTCTGATCCCGTACTTTTAATTTATTCATAAATCATTATGGAAGATTAAATTACCAGTTGAATGATATCTTATGCGTTACTCTGAGACATTTTAGTGACTAAAAACAATGAGATATATACTACTTATACATTTTACCAATTTTTTCAGACATTATTTATAAAGAAGCATGGTTAAAAATTTCCATTAAAAACGTCCTTCATTTAAAAAAATTAAAAACAGTCTCCAATAAAAATTTCCACCATCTAACAAAAGCGCTTTCACCCCCCACCAGGGCATCATCAGTTGTGATCTCTAACCAACTTCCTCTCCATTATATACATGACTGTTGGCTGAAGAGCTCCCCCTATCGGCTTTCAATATTTTCTCTCTCTCTCTCTCTCTCTCTCTCTCTCTCTCCCTCTCTTCCAACATTTTTCTCCAGCGGCAATCAAGTAATGAGTGTACCATGTCATTGCAGGCGTCTTTGGATGCATTTATTTCAGCACATCAGAGATCACAACTGATGATGCCCTGGCGGGGGGTGAAAGCGCTTTTGTTAGATGTTGGAAATTTTTATTGGAGACTGTTTTTAATTTTTTTAAATGAAGGACGTTTTTAATGGAAATTTTTAACCATGTTTCTTTATAAATAATGTCTGAAAAAATTGGTAAAATGTATAAGTAGTATATGTACAGACATTAACAAGTGAACACCTATTTTTAATGAGATATATTTTCTTAATTATCTGTACATGCACAAAAAATGCGCAATAATGTTTTACCAATACAATTATGTATTCCAAATATTGAAAAAATAATAATAGCGATAGAAACATGGATTTGAGTCGTAAAAAAAACCTTCTCCTTTCTTTCTGCAAGGAATACATAACTTCTTCTAGATGTCAAAAAGTCGCCTTACATGTGTTCAAAGTATAACTCTTTAACTGTACATCTGTTTTCCCCTTCCATCTTCTCTCTCACTCACAAATATTAGGTTAAATTTTAAATAGGACTTACAGAAAAATATTCAAGTAATTATTAGCAATAAATATAAAAATTATATAAATAAGATATGTTAGAGATAATTTATAAATTTGTATACAATCAATTTGAAAAAATAGTTCAAACTTTTTTAAATAGATGGCGCTACGCTGTATCAAGTTGTAAGAATGATCAAACTAAGTTCGAAAATTAAAAGCGCATTTTTTTTTTCGCGTTTGAACGCATAAGCAAAATAAAGCGTAGAATCTGAGGGGCCTTTGATCCAGATTTGCGTATTAATTTGAATATCTTTACAGGTTGAGCTAGTTCTGTGCTATTTACTGATAAAAATTTAAAACTTTCTGAAAATTACTTTGTAAAACATTTAGGAGTTGCCGTGTAAACATGTCACTTATTTTCATTTTTATATTAATTATCCTTGAACTACAGAATTTTAAAGTTTGGATGCCTTTTCAGAACAACCAAATATTTCAAATAAGCTGAATTTCTATAACACGAATATTAGATTCATTGAAGTGAAAACGAGGTATTATGAAAGGAAAGCACACGTTCTTGTCAGTTGAAATATGAAAGTTTTCTAGCATTCGAAATCTTATGAAAACTTACTATTTATTCCAGGTAAAATTCCTATGAGCTTTATCAAGCAAACAGACCAAGTATGAAAGAAATGGGCATAATTTTTTGCCTCTATTTATCTATTTGACAAAGCTCGTCTGTTCGGAGGAAGCAGAAAAGCTGAGTTGTGAAATGACAAGCATGAGAATCTTGAGCTTATGAGAGTAAAGGAATTTCGAATACTGGGAAAGCAGGAGGGAAAAAATTCTCCTGCATTTCGTTGGATATATTAAACTTATAAGGAGAATATTTGAAAGAAAATTAGAGAGAGGAATTTCCGCCATTCACAATACATTGCCTTGTTTGAAGTTTCGAGAATTGCAAGAAAATGCATTTCTTGGGAAATATATAGGGATAAAACGAGATGAGAAAATAATTTCTTTAGTAGTTGAATGCCATCCAATAATAAAATTAATGCGCTTTATTACATTAACTCTTCATAAATGGCGGTAGAAAACAAATTTAAACGTTGAAGGATAATCTTTAGAATAAGGTTTTTATGTTAGGTAAAATACTTATTTTAATTAATTAATCCATGTGAATGTTTAAAGCGTATGTACTTGAATATTTTATAGTGTAATAAGAACAATCACTATTATTATTGTTTTTGGCATCCTCAAAACAAATTTTAGACTAATTATTCTTATAAAAATGTTGTAATAATATATTGAATTCTACAATCTTCATAAGTGTCCCAAATAGTACATCCAAAAATTAAAAATAAATAATTCATTGTGTATAATAAATATAAATATGACATAAATGGAATCTTTATAAACTATCTGTATTTTGAATACTGTAATTCAAATAATTCAAATAACCGTCAGAACATTGTACTTCAATGTCTTAAACCGTAAAAATCCTCAAACAACTGTAAACTTTTAAATTACAAAAAATTATTTTCGCGTTCCCACATCTGAACAGAATGAGGAGTAAAGCCTGAAAGCTGTTTGATCCAGATTTACATGTGGATTTCAGCATTCTTACTTGTTCAGATAGTTAAGTGCAATATATTCACTAAAATTAAAAATATATTTTTTTAAATACTGTACACAAAACGTATGTGTGCTATCTTGCAAGTATGTCACTTATTTAATCTTCATGTGTATTATACTAAAAGAAAAATGAATAATACATTTCAAACATCCTTTTTGGGGTAACCTGCATACAATGGATTTGCACATAAAAAAGTTCTAATATAGGCCTGACATAAGAAACAGTCCTGATCTGAATTCTACAGAAAATCTGTGACACCTTTTGAAAAGTCTTGAAAGATGAATCCTTGGAAAAAATAATTACAAGACTTTATGACAAAATAAAAATTTCAAATATTTCTACTCTCAATGAGACTGTGAAACTGTTACCAAGCTGTTTCCAAAGACTATCGCACTAAAACCTTAATGTATTTAAAGGTATCTTATCATTATATTAGAATAGTACACTGATGTCCAAAGATTAAGGGACAGTGACCGATTTTTTAGATTTTAGACGTTTTGTCGAATATCTACTGAAATTCTATACGAATTGTCCTTGAATTTCACGAATGCAAAAAAACATGTTTGACTTCATAAATTTCAGTGAAAATTTTGTCTCGAGGACAATTAAGGAGGGCAATAATTATTTTAATAATAAAATAATATTTGTGATCACCCAACTAACAGAAAATGCTAAAAATGGACTTTCATTGTAGAAAATGACTATGTAGGTCCAATTCAACATTTTTGCGCATTTCTGTAAGCATAGAACGTACATTCGTGAAGATGATAAAAAGTTCATTCAAATATCGCAAAAATTCAGAAAGATACAGGCAATACAGTGAGTTAATTGCTAAATTGGGGAGGAAATCCTATGGGATTTCCTCCCCAATTTAGCAATTCCGGACTCGTGTAACCATTTCAAAGCAATGTTTGGACAAGCGAATTTCAAGCGAACAATTCAAGCGAATTTTTGCGACGTTATGTTACAGTTGATGAAACGTGGATACATTATTACACACCAGAAATGAAAGAACAGTCTAAACAGTGGAATTCTTTTAATGAACTTGCTCCGAAAAAGGCAAAAACAGTTCCATCGGCCGGAAAGATTATGGGCACAGTTTTCTGAGACTCAAAGGGAGTAATTTGACTATCTGGAAAACGGAAAAACCATCACCGGACAGTATTATGGTTATTTATTGGATCATTTTAATGCAAAATTGAAAGAAAAGCGGTTCCATTTGTCCAAGGAAAAAGTGTTTTTTCATTACGACAATGCGCCAGTGCGCTCGTCTACAATCGCAGCCGCTAAATTGGTTGAATTACGATATGAAATTGCTCCCTCATCCACCTTACTCTCCTGACTTGGCCCCCAGTGACTTTTTTCTTTTTTCCAAATTTAAAAAATGGCTTGGTGGAAAGAGATTTCCTTCAAATTCTGAGATCATTAATGCCACAAATGCCTGTTTTGAGGAGTTTGAGAAATCTTATTTTTTGGAAGTATTAAAAAAGTTAGAACATCGTTGGAAAAAGTGTATCATTATGAAAGGAGATTATGTCGAAAAATAAAATACATTTTTGTATGTATATTCGTTTTTTCATTTCAAAGTCACACACTTATCAAACTGCCCTCGCACGTGCTCAGAAAAAAACTGCAGCTGTGAAGTATAGTCCAGAATGTAAACCGCTGTAAAACTATTGTAAATTAACCTTTTCCGTGATTAAATTTAATTGCATAGATTGTGTTTCAAGTGGACCGTGACAAATCTTCGTTATAGTATCATGCGGTACTTTTGTGGGTTTTCTGCTTTGCAGACTAAATGGCGACAATACACCTTGTCACAATGTTGCTGTATTTTGAAATATACCCCAACTGTAAAAATGAAAGTACCACCACACTCGCCCTATATGATCCCCTGTCATTTTCACCTGTTGCTCAAAATAGAGGAATTTCTGAGAAGACAGCACTTTCTGAATCTTACCGGGGATAGTTTGCTCTTTTGCGAACGCTTCTAAAATTCAGATCGCTACAGGCGTCTAGTGACTTCGAGAAGTGCGAAGCGAGTCATAAATATAGCTGGATATTAAACTGAACGCATGTAGATGTTTGTTCCTTGTGTAATAAATGGTTTAAAAATTTTGGAATTGTTGTCATGATTTTCTTTCCAATCATCGGTTTTCAACATGGCTGCATTGTTTATGGTAATAGTTTATATAATAAGGATGATACTTGAATGTATCTTCTTTTCCTTTCAGTTCCACATTATGTTTCGAATTAATTACAACTTTTCACGTTTATAAGCAAGCAAATTTGAAAAATATTTCAGAAAATGTCCAGAGGTTTGGCCGCAATTTTATGATTCGCAAATTATAAGAAGATAAACGAACTTCTAATTTTCCCCTACCTTCAACGATAAAGAAAAATAGCAATTCACTTTTCGTTTGCAAATTATGCATTGGATATCGAATTCGTGCAACAAGATTTCCCGGATAAATCGTAATTTAATCCACAAATTCTAGAGTAATTTTCGTTATTACTCTCTTGGCATGAAAGAAGTTGACAGTGCTGACTAAATAGTGCATCTGAATAAACATTGCTTTTTGTAAGGTGCTTCTGGACGAAAGATAAGAGTATGCAAACAAGACTAGTATAGAGATCTAGTGGAATAACTAAAGGTTTTCATTTATACACATGAATTTATATATACACTTGAATACACCCAATTTTTCTTAGAAGAGACGAAGGCGTGTATGGACTCGGCAGGACAAGAAGCGCTCGTGGTTCCGTCGTGACGCCTGGTCAGAGCGTGAGGTGGCGTGAAGCAACCCTCGGTACTGGCAGACGGCGGAACGTAGACAGGAGCGTAGTGGCCTACACGCTACGACTCTTCATCCCCTGCGTCTTAATATGTAGCTGGAGTAGTTGTGTGCCACCCTCAAATTTCGGTTTAGAAAGAAAGGTGCCCCTTGTGACCAACAATGGTTCGCGTCAGGGAGGGCCTTTCAGGTCCGAGGTGTGTGGCTTGTATCACTTCTTTGGGAGGGGAAGCTCTCCTTCTTGGACTGACCGATTACGAGGAAGGAGGCTCGTCAGTCAAGTGACGGCGTCCAGACCTAAGTCGGACCTTTGGTCGAAACAAGTTCAGCGCGTCTATTCGTAGTCCGAGTTTTCTGTACCTGACGATTAAGACTACATGAAGTCTTAGAAATAACTTTCACGCTACTAATCTCGATCAGGGCCGCCTCTTTGAAGCTTTTGAAGAATCATTCCATGCCCTTCAGAGTCCGATAGTGGCTCTTAACATAACTTTCTGTTGTTGTCTTAACATTTGTTGCGTTTTAGTTTGTTTGTGTTTGTTTATTACATGTGAATCATCCACCAGTTGAGTCCATCGGCCACCACATGCATTTCGATGCAGGGCTAGCCGAAAGCAAAGCTTCTGGGAAGGACAACTTTAGACAGGGCGTGCCTATGCATCAGGGACCCTTTTCCTCGAAGTCCGGGCTGGCGAGAGACTCCTCCTCCTCGCCGCAGTCGATGAACAAGTCGTTTCCGCCCTCCCTAGGACTCTATAATCAGAAGCTGCGGTACAGCAAGAGTCGTTGGGGAAATTCGGAATGTGGCCTATGACCCGGTTCCCTCTTCGGGTTCCGTCTACGAAGCCATCGGAGTACTGCAGCGTCTCCTCAAGTGTTTTGAGGTGGTGTTCTCGAAGTTTGGGCTCCACCACATGTTGAATCGACCTCTGTCGTCTCAATTCATTTGGGAAAGAGTAGAGCGGCGCAGGTGGTGGCGCTCCCGTCTCTCCCCATGGCCGAAGAGCCTACCTGTGGAGGTGCCTCGGGAAACCGGCCCTTCCTGTTGGTGACCTTGTATAGATTCACGAGAATCTGGAATTGGCGGTGAAGTACGCCTGCCTTCAGTAGGAGTAGCTTGTCATAACCGCAGTGTTGCGGCTACGTGCCAACTTGGTAATACGGTGCTCTCACAAAGCATTGACGTGATGTCGCTGAATGAACCGCATGTGCGTGATGTTACCCCTGATCGCGATCGGTAGACCTGACGGTTATTCCAAAGTTATTTCTTTGGATTGTCAGAACAGAACCGCTTTCTGGGTTAGTCCTCGTATTAAATATTTTGCGGTCCTGTGCACCCGTGATGTAGTGGCTATTCTCTGAACAATCTCTTGTAAGTGAGTGTTAATAGTGTCGTGCTATTGCTGTCAGTCAGAGGTTATCCTTCCGGTCTTAAACCAGTTAGAGGGACTGGTGGGCGGGTCACCTGAAGATAATGTTCTCATTATGGGTGACTTTAACGATATGTCTTCTATCAGGAAAGCAGGCCGACGGATCCGAGGTGTGAAGAGTCTATCTCTTTCACACTCCACAAATATTTCGAGATCATTAACAGTCCAGACAGTGCTGCGAATTTTGATAGTCATCAAGGTCAAAGATGAATCGACTTACTGTTGGTCTGAAAATTTGCTCATCATATTACTGACTGAACTATTAAGGACTGGGTGACGCTCAGTGATCACAATTCTAGGACCTATCAGGGCAGACCGAGAAAGCGTCTCTCCAGGGATGTTCACCGGCGGTGGAAGCCACGGGACCTGGTCTGGGATACATTCCTCCAGGATATGCAGACAGCAGATCTGACAAACTATGATCACAACTTTCCTGACCTGAGAGTTGAGCATTTTGATTCAAATTTGGCAAGGCTCTGTTCCGATCACCGCAAGCGTAATCCTGCCATCAGCAGGAGCACGTGCTGGTGGAATCCAGAGCTGTAAAGCCAATGGTCGAGAGTTTGTGCACTGAAAAGGTTGTACAAGCGTACACTTGACTCTGCTCAGAGGGGGAGACTCGAGACTATCTTGAAGCGGAGGCGGGCAGAGTACAAGAGGGCAATTCCACACACTAAAAGAGCCTCTTTCCAGAAATTCCTTTCGGAAAAGCTCACTACAGACAAAATCAATGTGGTGCGAGGCAAGTGGCGACCAATTTCTCCAGTAGTTCTGAAACTTCCAGACGGAGAGGTGGCCTCCACCTGGGAAGATACTTAGTATGCTCTTGCAAGACAACATTTTCGCCAGGTCGATGAGGTCGTGCAGGCCCCAATTTACAAGACCGATGATCCAGATCTGTTTGACATCGGTGAACAGGAGCTGGCTCTTAGTTCAATGGTTCATGACAAAGCTCCCGGTCACGATGGATACAGTATGAAAATCATCCGTTGCCGTCTACTGCCGAAAAGAGGGGAGAGACAAGGTCGATCCTGCCTCCTACCTTCCTATTTGTCTGCTTCCCGCAGTTGGAAAGGTGTTGGACAAAATTTGTGTAATTCGACTGGCATACCACCTGGAGACCATTGTCGTGCTCGATTGCAGGCAGTTTGGTTTGCATCGAAACCATAGCACTGCTGATGCGCTTCACAGGGAGATACGTTACATTTCCGAGTCAAAGAGGGTTGGTCAGTACGAATGTCTGATCAGCTTGGACATTAAGAATGCGTTTAGCCCTGGACATTAAGAATGCGTTAGTAAGAGTGCTCCGTCTTCTGGTGAAGTATGACGTTCCTTCGAACCTCCAGGGCTTGATCGATTCTTTTCTGTGGAATAAAGAGATCGATCTTTTCGAACGCTAATGAGCACTACTTTAATGTTGGAGTGCCTCAGGGGTCGTGCCTTGGGTCGATTCTTTGGTTAGTTCTAATAAATAGCTTACTGAAACAAACAGGTATTGAAGAGACTTAGACCATTTCGGCCTTTGCTGATGACATATGTATCCTAGCACGCAGTAAAGCTGTCTAAAGGTTTGCAGATATTGTCTGGCAGGTTCTCACCGAGATCCACGCCTGGGCGATTGAATGCAGCCTGTAGTTGAGCTATGAAAAGTGTTTGTACATGGTCATACCACCCAACGGAAAGAAGGAGAACCCACCCTCTCGTGTTATCTGGATGGATGACCGTAAGGTAAAGTTCGCCAAACAAATCAACTACTTGTGTTATGTATTTGACTGGGATTAGAGTTGAATGCCTCACTTGGGCCTCATCCAAGATAAAGCAACCAAAATCCAGTACAAGTTGAGTAGGATAGCTACAGCTACCTCAGGTGTCAGGCCCGAGGTCCGCAAGTCAGTCTACTTGGCGGTAGCCGATCATATATTCTTGTACGCGGGGTACTTATATAGTACTCTGAAAAAGTGGCTCTTCGCTGGAGATCCCTGGACCTCCGTGCTAAAATCTATCACAACTTCGAGGACTTCACTCGGTGGGGTTAGATCATTGAAAGTGCAGATCTAAGGCCAGATTCGGTAGAGATCTGGAAGGATCCCCTCGACGAGATGAGTTCTAGAGAATACCGTGGACTTCGGACCTCATCCGAAAGTCTGCGCATACGTTTTACACAGATGGCTCTAAACTCGAGAATGCAAGGATGCGTTGCGCCTACCTCCTCGCCACCAAGGATGGCAGCATTGGGAAGGGTCAGTTCCGTCTTTGCGATGGGGCAACTGTGTTCGCAGCCGAGGTTCATGCGATCAAGGAGGCGATCACTGATGCCCTGCGGAGAGGTCTCGGTGAACTCGACATCTTTTCAGATTCGAGATCGGCACTTCAGGCGCTTAACTCTCTAGTGCCACGTCACAGAGCAGTTGCCGATATCAAAGACATGATTAGATGTAGCGGTGTCACCACCCATATGCACTGGATCCTATCCCACCTTGGTTACGCCTACAATGAGCGCGCAGACACATTGGCTAAGGGTGCTGCAAATCGTCCCTCAGTCGATAAGCAGATTCTGCTCTCTGGCTATCTGGTCAATAGGAAGCTCTTTAGTCATGCGCTGAAAGCATGACAGTGCAGGTGAAATCAGTCGAGGGATGGCCTTATGGCATATGCGATCTTCCCGAGGGTTACCACTCGGCGGCTTCAGGGAGTTTTCTGCTTTGTCAAACAGGTTCTGACGGGACATGGTTCCATAGGCGATCACCAAGTCCGTTTCCTTAGAGGCAATCCTGCTTGTTTCTGTGGGAGAGGGAACAGCACGGTTTGACATTGTGTCAACGAGTGCCCAATGTGGAAGTTAGTGAGGGAAAATCCCCGCGGAATTTTCCCCGCGACTTTCAGGCTCGAATGCTTTCCGCCCTTGATCATTACATCAGGAGGGAGATCGCCGCTATTGTCAGCGATCTTCTCACAAGGACCTTAGATCGTGCTGGTGGCCGTGCGGGGACATAGACTCTCACACACTGTTTCTTGAACTTTTTGAACACAGAGCTTGAAATCATTAGAACGCAGTTTTGAAAGCAGATACTCACTATGCAGTCGAAATGGGTTCTTCCCAACCTTCTCTGTGTTACAGACTCGGCCACTTAGGTGTGGAAGATGACCGAGAGCAGAGTGTTTGGGCCGTATCTCTTTGACATCTAAACAAGTAGTCTAAAGCCCTCGATCGCGATGAGCTTTTGACGGGGTGAACGGGCATGGTTTTTCAGGGGTTTTCCGTGTGTGTCACGATAATTCGGGTCACCAACTTATAGTCCTCCATGAAGGCAGTCTGTGTTTTTCGCGGTATGAGTGTTATTTGCAGCAATTATCGTTTCTTTGTGACTGTGCGGACGTTTCCTTGCAGCGGTTTTGCCATCTAGACATTCATGAGCACCGAGGGATCCCGCGCCGCACGCCTCGGCAGTGGCACTTTTTTTCTGTCTGCTCCGCTCGTTTGGCGGGATTTTCTGTCGCTTTGGCCTGGTTTCATTCAGACTTTAGTGCCGATTTGGGATCACTCTGCTCCGGGTACGGCTTCACTTCACTTTACCCCATCGGAAGTACCGTATGAAAGTTATCGTGTTCAAGCACACACACAAGTCATAATTACAATATGTGTTCAGAAAATAAAAGTGCACATATGTGTTTTTGCCACACATTTTCTTATACTTCATTTTTATTAGTATACTAGCTGATCCGTCCGGCGTTGCCCGGAAATCAGTAACTTTCTTTTGCGGTTTTGATAATAATAGTCAGTTTCAGAGCGTATTCTGTTCTAAACAATCCTCTTTCCGAACGAAATTACGGCACTCGTCCCTTCTGCCTACAGCGTTCTCACGGACAGACAGACATACGGCAAACATACGGCAGACAGATTGGCCGACATACTTCAGCCATACAAACGGAATTCATAAACACTTTCAACTATGTTGGAAAGTGTTAAAACGTATGCATGGAAATATGTTAATATATATATACATACATATATATATATATATAAAGAGCGTTCCATAAAAACTGAGAGTAAGATCATATAAAATCTAGAAATATATTTTTAGCTAAAAATACACCAGGTCCCACCGTTCAACTCACTTTTCAAAACAAGTAGAGAAGCCTTTTTCTGGAATCTGTTTCAAAGAACCCTGCACTGCTGAAATAACTTCAGAATCGGACTTGGTACGATGCAACCAAGTCTCATCACCTGTTATTACAGTCTTTAGGAAATTCGGATCATTTTGAAGCATTTGTTTCCACTCACAACAATGGTGAATTTTTATTTGCATTTGTTCTTGAGTAAGGTGAGAAGAGACCCATCTGGAACAAACATGGCGAAGATGCAAATTACTGCGTAAAATACGAAATATCGATGTTTTCGAAATGTTAGTAGATGTCGCTATCTCCTGACATGTTATTCGCCGATTTTCTTGCAAGATTGCCCATACAGTGCTAACATTGCGATCATTCACAACACTTTCTGTTCCACCAGGCTTTGGAGCCAGTTCTGCAGGCAAATGTCCTTTTTTGAAATCACCATGCAATCTAAAAATTGTAGACTCACCGAAACTTTTGTTTCTGTAAGCTTATTTCATTAATTGTTTCTGGAGCTGTTTCGCCCAAACGATAGCAACATTTTATCGTACAACGCATTTCGTTTTTTAACTCTGAAACACTCACCTACATTTCTGTAGGGCAAATAAAAACAGTTCTTTAAACAAGCACGAAACTAGGAAAATAAAATCTTCTGCTCCGTTTAGAATATTTATAAACGTACAGTTAACAGTTTGAAAAATCGCCTGCAGTTTTATTTTTTAGTTTCGTGGTGTTGCCACAACGTAAAAAAAATAACTCTCAGTTTTTATGGAATGCCCTTTGTATATAGATTGACATATGCATACGGACGAATTATATAACTTCATTTACTGGAAGTCGGTTTATTTTTTACTTTGCTATAATAAATTATTTTTCTTATTGCATTGGTGTAAAGGTATTTTTTATTACATATTTTTCTATTATCTATACAGAGTTGCAGTGTTTTCTTAGAGAAAATGTTCTTTTAAATTGCAGTGTGCTTCGATTAAATAAAACAACATTTTCTGTACTAAAATACTAGTATTCAAGAAACTGTAGACTTAGCAGCTCTATGTATACACACATATATATGTATTAGTCGTTGATTGGATATCGTCTTTTAAACGCATGAGCTACCACTTGAATAAGTTTTATGTTATGATTTATATATAATATATATATAATTAATATATAATTTCATAACACTGTGGATATGATAGAATATTACATAATTTATCTTGTACGTTTCAAAGATGAGACAAATTCTAATCGAGTTATTTTATTTTTATTAATTCTGGATGGCATTTTATGGTACATGAAACATTCTGTTGTGAAAATAATTAAGTAATTTTATTTTAAAACTGTGAATCACTAATCCATGGTATTTTATATACATTTATTAAACACGCTGTATAAATAATTATTCTCAAATATCATTGTAGGACTTAAAAATGATTCTCTAATTCCTATTGTAATTTTCCAACGACGGCGCTTTAGGTATTGAAAATGCTTAAATTTTGCTGAGTTTGTAAACTGAAAACATTAACATGTATTTAAATTGTAACCGTCTGTAGGATTCATGTATTTGAGATCTTTTATTCAACTGTGTAAATAAACAGCAAACCCAAAAATGATCCAAAATCTAAATTTCAACGGCTTTGGTACTTCAATAATATGCTTAAGTCCGATCTAATTGCTTGTACGCCCCTAATTGCTCTGTCAGTCCATAAAAATGCTAGCAATCTGTTACTGAGCATGTTCTGTGAGTCCTCCGCAGTCGGGGTCCACCAGCACTCTTTCTGCGAACGGGGTTCCATTGGCAAACTTTTTTAATCGGGATCCCTTCTAACACGAACAAGGCATTCAACCATAATTATTATTCGTATTACCTCTGTCAATAATAATTGCGTATTCATTTGAAATGCTATTTTATTTAATTATTTGCTAAATTTTATGTTCAAAAGTCACTAAAGTATTGAAATTTCAAAAGGAAGCGTGCTCATATAAATAGGAGTATCTTTACTAAAGTTGAAACCTGGATGGACGAGCTATCAGAATACCAGACTAACAAAATAAATTAATATTTTTTCACTTTTCAAATAACATAATAAAACTTTACCGAGTTTTAAATTGTATAAAGTCATTAAAATATATTTCACTTAGTAAATGTCCATATTTTTTTTAAATAACCCTGTAAACCAGCCGCAAATACTACTGGTACAATGCTCTTTTAGAAGAGGGAAATTACTGGGATTAACTGCAGTAGCATATCGTAATATGGTATGTATGTGATAATTTTGACAAGGCCATTTAGTCTTTTTTTTTCTCTATAATAAGTATAGGAGTCTAATATTTCAAACTGTTATATATATATATATATATTAGCTTTTTACGAAGATGATTTAATAATTCACGAGAAAATTACAGTTGGTTACAGATGAAAAATTATTGCAGTCGCTATCAATAATCATGGTGAGGAGGTTAGGCAATGATGGAACATCATGAGAATTTCTCCAATAATATGCAGCCAATTTCCAGATAAATTGTTTATTAACGAACAGGAGCGATGCCAGTAACAGTTCCAAGAGGATCAAGGTATAATCATATAGCCCTCAGGCTTGACGTTAACTCACTATATTATCTAATGATCTTAAAATGCTGTTAGAAATTCTAAGTCACCGAACACCAGATAACGCTTTGGTTAGCACTTCCAAACACGACAAAAATCTGCTCTCCAAATGCTTGCAGGAGAGTTTTGTGAAACCGCGCGTAAAGTTACAGAAGCTTCGTAACGTATGCACGAACCAATGAGTGAGAGACGAAATTAAGCTAAGCGAATGAGGTGCGATGGAGAATATTTAACAAGAAATAACCCCGATTCCAGCTGCGCATTGATTTTGACGTGAAAAATACGCAGCGCGCGTAGCGAAGCATGGAATAAAAAAATAAAAAAATGGCTTTTAAAAATATTTGAAATGACAGTAAGCGTCTCTCAGGATATTATAGATTGGGAAGTTGATAAAAGTTACGAATGAACTTAAAGTTGTAGATTAAGATTTGGAATAAGATAATTATTAATATACGTGTTATTACTTTTAAAAGGACGTCAAATAGGAATAAATATTATTAAGAATTAAGGAAATAATGACTATGTCAGAATTTATAGATTAATTTAAAGGAATATTGCGAAATAAAATTTTTATATAACATATATATATATATATATATATAAATTAATATTGTTACATGAAACATATGTCCGAACAAAGACCAAAAAATGCAGAAAAACGGTCAAAAATCCGGTAATTGCGTATCTATCTAGTCATTCAAAAGATTTGAACTGAACATAAAGCAGAAAATGTAAAAATTGTGAAAAAGTGCGCTGTTAAAATCGCATCTACTAAAAACCTATTCGTCGGATTTCAACTTACTTTTCTCTACTTTGTAATTTTGCATGTCCCATTCCGTAACAATAAGAAAGTTGTTTCTATTATACATAACTCAAGCTAAAAAGTTGTCTAAAGCCCATTTTGTTGAATCTGAAAAATATGATTTCTCAAAATTGCACCAGTAATTACAAAAATTGTTCCTTATTTTTGTTGCCAATATTTTCAAAATAAAGTCAGTGTTTCAGTAGTAGTGCATTTCATCGTAAATGTCCACTATATAAAGCCTATATTTGACAAATGTTGGTATTTTATTGGAAATGTTTTCGATTAATACAATATTTTTAACAATTTGAGCCACGATATAAACAATACAAGTATTGTCATCTTACTATGATCAAAATAGCATTTTCGCCAACAAAAAACAATAACTACAATCATTTCACAAAATAAAATAGGAATATTTTATAAATAGGAATATTTATATAGGAATATAAATAGGAATATTTTATAACATCTGGTCTTTAATTTATTTTTTTTAACTAATGTATAATTACTTTCGCTTCATCCCTATACATTACAAAAAGAGGATATTTGCAACAGTCTTTTATTTTGATTGTTAGAAATTCGTATTCTTTTTAATTTCATTCACAAGCATTTGCAGCCATTCTACATTTAAACCCTAAATAAACATATCACGTTTCCAAAGATACACATAAAAAAAAACCTACACAAAAACAAGCCATAAAAGTTTTTTAGAAATTTGATAGGGAAAAACATTTTTGTGCCGGATTATAACAGAGGAAAAGTTTTTGTCGGGAAGTGAAATCAGTCTGTTTTCTCTTTAGATAATTATTTTCTTTTATGGATACGTATATTTGAAGGTAGGGACGGGAAAAAAAAGCATCGTGTGACTTTACTTGTTGAAATTTCAGAGAAAAAATATTCGTTTATGTCACGATATATTTTGTTGGTATTTATCTGTTGCTGAATTTAGAAAATGAAAACCAAAATGATAAACTTGCGTGCTCGTTTATTAATGTATTATTCTATATAAAGGAATACAATAAACTTTATTTTGACAAGGTTTCTGGCTGCACATATGTTAAGCAATTACACGCGAGTGTTTTTTAGCGTTTAAATGTCTCAAAGGATGACAATAAATATTTATTTTAAATATTTTGATGAATAAATCGTTGTTATATACATTGACAATAATAAATTTGGGAATTATAATTCCATAGTTCATGATTGCTAAAGTAAAGTTTTATGGATAGAAAAGGTTTATCAATAAATTTAAAAGTAATACATTTAGCCTTCAAATTTGAACCTCAAAAATGCACAGTAATTTAGCAATTTTGGTTAAATTTGTTAAGAATTTTGGAAAGCATTATGTAACATACAACTTTTTTTGCTTATCACATGAAAATCAATTATGACACTTATTCAGAGTGATCATTCACCATAATGATCCAGTCATTTAAATTATAGTGATATATTTTATATATTGGAAAGAGATGTTAATTGAACGTAAAAAAACACTTTACTATGTTATTTGTTAATTCAATATTTTTCTTTTATAAAAATGACTTAAAGTATGTTACTCTCTATAATACAAAATATGAAATTTCAATACTAAAAAATACCATTGCAAAATAATCTGCTCTTTGTGAATATTCAAACTTCTTTAACACAAAACATTATATCACAGAGTAGAACCTGACGTGGCTTCATTCTTGTTATAATCTTTTGTTATTTTGAAAATAATTGTACTTCTTTTCGTTTATCATATCACAGTGTGCGAGAAGTTATTTTCTTGGAAATATACATATTAGAAAGAACCATCAATTAAATGTGTACAACATTTTACTTTGCTGTTTGCTTTGACATATTTTTTAATGACTTTATATAACTGTCTGTTAACTTGTTTCTTAAAAATACAAAACTTGGATATAAGAAAATCGTCCAAACACAGCCTTGATTAAGGAAACAACCAAACTTACAAAAAAAAATTATTTTGACGCAAAACATTATATTATATAATGTCGTAGATTTATTCTCATTATAGTCTTTTTGACATTTTCAAAAGAATTGTTATTATTTTCCTTTATTACGTCGCAGTCTGTCAGAAATTCTTTTTTACTCGAAAAACTTTATATATTAGAAAAAGTAATCAATTAAAAGTAAACAACTCTTTATTAAAACGATTTACCGTTTTTCTTTTACTTCAGTGAATTCTGTTTTCTCATAATCCAGTACCATGGCCAAATGCATAAAATTTTAAGTTACTAGAAGTATGCAATTAAATGGGTATTATCTTCTTCCAATGTCTTTGGAAAGAGCATTTATTAAATAAAATAATCAGGCAGTTTTTTTTCTTTTTTTAAAGCTTAACAAAGCTTAGTACATTTTACTTTTAATTGGAAGGATAAAAAATATATGATTTAAAATTAATATACTTAAAAATATTGCATTTTCTGTCAAACTAAATTTATTTTGATAAACGAGGATGGAATATCTGTAAAATATTTTCAGGGGTATAAAATAAGGTTTTCTCTTAACTGCAAATTATCTATAAAAAAATCTGCGAAACTGACAGAAAAAAAGTCAGCTGAGAGAACTGAAAAAATCGTTAATTTTACAAAAAAAAATCCATACTTTTTGCAAACTTTCTGTTTTCAGTAAGCACTGTTTTTTTTTTTAGAAAAACAAAAAAGAATTTTACCGTCTTTTGAGCTAGCAATTTTATTTCTGTCTTTTTTTTTTTTTTTTTTTTTTTTTTTGTTTGTTATACAGGATGTTTTATGCAGTGTGAATAATCTAGGCAAACATTAAATATGAAAAATTAAT
Source organism: Maratus michaelseni (assembly GCA_963931845.1). NCBI lineage: Eukaryota > Metazoa > Arthropoda > Arachnida > Araneae > Salticidae > Maratus > Maratus michaelseni. The sequence goes on along the minus strand of OZ007599.1, from coordinate 212,939,357 downwards.
TTTCTTCTAAATATTTTCTTCGCTAAATTGCTTTAGTCTTTGTTTGGAACTTTAAAAGTTAAACCTAAAGTTAAAGATAAATACTGTAAGCAGATTAATGCAGTTTTATCTGTTCTATGAAGTTTATTATTGATTGTGACCACACTGAAGAAAGTATTGTGATTTTACAAAAAATTACCTTCGCTCTAGCGGTAAAAAAAAAAACCCTGCATATTTTACAGAAAAAGACCATATTTTACAATTTCTCTTCGTTTAAAAGTGAAATCCTTTAGTTGACTTTTAAAAACAGATTTTCTCCTTAAAATAGACGAAATTTTACTGTCATCATGTATATAAAAAATGTGTCAAATCAACAGTTTCTATTTTTTTATTTTTTTTTATTCATTATTAAATTTATTTATTTCGTTATAGTACAGAATAGTGGGATTAATTACAGTTTTGATTTTTTTATCGCTAGTTGCATTAATCCAACTCTGTATTTAAACAACTATATTCAAGGAAATATTAGAAATAGAGTAAGAATTGTAGAAATTGTGAAAGTAGAAAAATCACAATTGTTTTTATTAAAAATAACCTCGAACATTGATTATTTTTTACACTTTCCAACATATTCGAAAAACGTTTATGACTTCGATTTGCCTTGCAGTCTGTCTAGTCGTCTGTCTGTCTGTGCTATAACTTGCGTAAATATATTGGGATTGCGATGTAATTGAGGTAAGTTATTAAGGTTTGCCATGGCATGATTGGTTTTCAGGATCAAGTGTGTAGCATTCAAAGTATTTTTTTTTATACAGGGCAATCAAAAGAATTCCGTTACATTATGGTCTATGGAAAAAAATTGTCTGCAGTGTATTTTAATGATGATGCACTATCTCCAACATATTGAAATTTATATACATCAGTAAGGTGCACTAAAAGATGTTTACTATAGAATATGGTGTGCATAGCATTTATCATTCATTTACAGATACCCACAAAATAGTTCGGTTACCGTACTGTCTATGAGCAATAATTGCTTGAAGTGCGTTTGTATTATGCGTTGTAGTATGTGTTTTTAAATTTAACAATTTTTTTGCAAATTACTTGGTGTGTTCAAATGCTATAGATCATATACACAAAAGAGTTCGAGATTATTTTTGCTTATTTACGGAATTTGCTGAATGGCAATTTTCAACTGCGTTATGTGTTTCCTAACTCAACTAAATTTTTACATACTATGAAGTATATATACAAATCTATAGTTCCTATAAAGGGCTGCGCAAAATAACTCAGATATTTTTCCAACTTTCGATAGTAATTGCTGAAATTGATTTTTCAAATGTGTTATGCGTTTTCTAAATTGTTTACTTAGGCATGGGTGGGGCTAGCAGAGCTTTAGCCCTTGAGTAGGCCTCCCCAACTAGTTGAACTTGCTTACTTTGACACAATCTTTCACCTTATTAAACGGAGACGTTTTCTTACAATATTTTGAATGTGTTGGAATGTGTTTCATAATTTATGCTTGATGCAATATTTTTACTTCTTGTTCGAATGTAGAAACGGATTCTCTCATTTTAAGGAATGAAATAGACACTATTGTTCTTTTGTGGTATCTGGTGTTCTGTGCGTAATTAATTCTTTCTGATTCATTCTTAATTCTTTTTAATATAACTTTTATATGGGTCGCCCAAATAAAAGTGGCACTACAGTCAGTTTGAGAAATGGTTTAATGGTATTAATATAAATTTATATACAAAAGAAATAAGTAATACAGACGTAACAGACAGACTAGACGAAGTCACCTTGTAGGTTGAAATAAGTGTCCCAGTGGTCAACGAGACGATGGATACCCTGGGTGAAGAAGCTCCGGGGTTGGTTGTGGAACCAAATTTCAACGGCAGCCTGGACCTCATTATCGTCAGCAAATCGCTGTCCCTTCAAAGCTTTCTTGAGTGGACCGAAGATGTGGTAGTCACACGGCGAGAGGTCTCGGCTGTAAGGGGAGTTCGAGAACCTCCCAGCGGAATTGCCGTAACAATGTTTGACACGCCACAGCCACATGAGGACCAGCATTATCATGCAAGAGTAATTTTGCATTCGAAGATAGATTTCACTAACACTCACATTTTTCGCTGTTAAAAAGTTCACGACCGCGCGTTGACACCGTTTGGAGGCATCCATGGCGCGAACGATGCCTTTTAACGTGTTCCCACGCTTTCACACACGCATATGGCGGGATATGACGATATCGCATGCATTCCCAGCACTCTGCGCTTTCTATAGGAGCATGCGCAGTCATCTTTTTCTTCAAATGGAGGAGTTATTACAGCAATGCCGCTTTCATTTTGGCGACCCTTATACTTTCAGCCCACTATCTTATCAAACAACAATTTCAAGCCGCAAAAACTCTCCTTAAAATATTCTTATATAAGTTATGTTTATATATTTTTTCTAAAAAAATGTCGCGAAACGTTGCAACCACAGGCAATCTGCATCGTTGAAAACATTCCAATAAAAGTAAGTCTAATATAATATATACGGTGTTTCATGAATAACAAAGAAACATTAAAGTACGATGTCTGTATGACCTCGACCTTGAATTTTTCCACGCGCATTATTGATTCTAAGGCGGCGCCACTGTGCACAGTGGAAGGGGACAGCTTAATGCGAAACTGCATACATAGTAAGCGTTCAATCGTAAATGGCAGAGGAATCCGCCAGATCAAAGGCGAGGTCACGTCACTCAATGTCGTACGCCACGTAGTGGAGAGGATTGAACTGTAGCAAGATGAATAACTATTTTACCTCTTGTTTGTAATCTAGTAGTTCCTATATCTATGAAATAGCTTCGCAAGCGCAAACGTCATGTTTTCATTTGTATTATTGTTAAATTGCCGAACGTTAGTACATTGTAATAACTATTGTATTCTTTGTTACCCGTGATTATTTTGTATATTATTACTTTTTTAAAAACATTTTTGTTTTATTATTACAAAATATTTATTGAATATTTACATTGTTTTGAATCTCTTGGGGATAACCCTCTTTCTAGAAGTGACAATATCTGATAGTATTATCGTCTGCCATTTTGAACATCACTGAATAATCAACAGATTTATATAAATTTCTCTTTGATTGTAATATAAAAATGGAAATATTTGTTATAATGTAGAGAAAGTTTCTGGGAAATGTTGAAATAAGTATGTGTAATAAAACTTTAGTATCCATCTATCGAAATACGTGGGTTTCAAGCCACCAAAGTTAGCACACTTTATAAAATTATTTTCACTTAGTTTTATTATTCGTTACACGCTTTTATTACGTAACTTAACTTTAGTTCTTATGTGTAAAGATGGTATTTTGTAATTGAATTTTCACTCAATTTCTGAGGTGCTAAAATTATAAAAATTGGGTATACAGATGTTTTTCGATAGCAGTACATTTTAATATGTTTAGAGGGTAAGATTTTGTTCAATATAGGAGCATGGGCAAGATAGAAAAAATGGCCTTGGCGAGATAGAAAATTATATATAAATCTACCATTTGTGAATCCTCCTGAGTATATGTTCTGAATCTGTACTCACTCATGGAAGATGTATCTTATTTACTAGATTTATTGCGAAATTTTTTTGATACAGTTTGTTTTGATAAAAATATTTATATTTAAAAAACATTCGTTATATCTTTTTAGTTTCAGAATAAAAGGCAATAATGCTTACATAGTGCAGCATAGTGCAAATATAATACTTACATATTATTTCCTTTACTACCGAAACTAAAATAGTATTGTGAATGATTTTAAATGTGCATATTTTACCGAAACAAACTGTATAAAACAATTTGGCAATAAATCTAGTAAACAAGATACATCTTCCATGAGTGAGTAATGATTCACAATGTATGCACAGGAGATTGCTCAGATGATCGATTTTGTGTCATATCTAATGACGTCATACTGAAATTCAGTGTATTGAAATCCAGCCTATCCACAAGATGGCGCAGTTCTGTCAATTTTGCGCCCCTATTCTAGTATTAAGATGGAACGCTTACTATGTATGCAGTTTTGGCTTAATTCTCATGCTTGAATATTTTCCCCGCGTTCCCGGGATTCAGTCGGTGCCTGCTGACCACCGAATGAGGTGTTGTCATAACTTGTTCGTCGGACGGATATTGATTTCTCTCAAGATCACTGAACGAGCTGAGCAAAGGTACTGCATCAAATTTTGTCAAAAGCTTGGTGATTCTCAAAGCGAAACAATTCGTAAGATTCATCGGGTGTTTGGAGACGATTCTATGGGGTTAACACAAATTAAGGAGTGGTTCAACCGAGTCAAAAGTGGGCGTACATCGGTGGAGAGTGACCAACGTTCTGGGAGGCCACAAACCGCTCGGAATGCAGCTGTTGTTGAGAGGGTGGAAAATCTGATAATGGGGGATCATCGTTTGACCGTACAAGAGATTGCCGAAGAAGTGGAGATCAGTAAATTTTCCGCAAATTCATTTTAGCGGGATGATTTGAGCATGCGCAGACTGGCAGCGAAATTTGTTCCCAAGATTCTGTCGGTAGAACAGAAAGAACTCCGCCTTGCAGTTGCATAAGACATGCTGGACATCCCGTTTTGAGAGTAGAGATGAGATTGAGGTAATGCAGAACGCGACGTCGGAATTCAGCACCATTCCAAAAGAATCCTTCCAGAAGTGTTTTCGGCAGTGGAAGGAACGGTGGGCTTAGTGTGTGGAGGCGCAAAGGGCCTACTTTGCAGGGGACTAGGGTCCCAATCTTGTCACGTAACTTATATATAATTTTTCGGCCAAAGGTCAGATACTTTTTAGACAGACCCCATATAGCAAAACTTAACGAAATAAACCGATTCTAATGGAAAATCCGTCGTTGAAAGGGAAGCTTTAAGGTTTGAGAGGATGTTTTCTGATTGGGTTAAAAGATGTTACTCTCACAATATCGTACAAAAGTTGCTGATTTTTTTCACACGTTTTCTCCATAAAAAGGTTTATGTGAAAGAAAATGGAAAACAAATTAGAAAATTACTCAATAAATTTTACTGTTCAAAAATCTTCTGAATAATAAGAATCTGAATCTGCACGTTTTCTTTTAATTACATTTGTAGTGTAAACGAGTGCATGATAAGCTCAAGTATAAGCATCCATATGTATTTAAAATAGCCTTGTCCATAAATTTTATTGTGACTTCTTACTACTTCATTTTACAGATTATTTATAGATTTCAGGGGATGATAATTGTGTCATTCTTCTCTAACATGTAAAGTTTGGCCCCCAAAAGCAAACCTGACTCTGCGATGTGTTATTTTTTCCATTTTGTCTTGTAAAATAAAATACTACTATAGGCTTTATTACTTAACAAGCTAAACATGAGAGAATTAACTGAATTTCGGGGTGACAAATGCACGCAAAGAGTAAAATTCTCTCTCACGTGGCTGTCTCAAATCGTTAATAAACAACTTTGCACGTATCATTCTATCTTACTCCCTATTTTTATCTTGCAATTCTAAAGCCACCTGTGTCATATCTATTCTGAGGCTATTTAGAAACCTGATTTAGTTTTAGAAATATCAGCTGGTATTAAAATGAAATCTATAAAATGTGTGTTCCACATTTTTTTTCTAAATCACCCCATAAAACTTAAAATACAAACCAAGAAGTGTGTATTTTTCAGCACAATTAAAGGTATGTATGTGATAGTGTTGTTTGTTTCTTCTAAGATCTTCCGTGCACTTCACTAGGGGAAACTTACTCTCTTCAGCTGGTTCTTATATAAATGTGTCATCAAATGGAGATTTTTTTTTTAATTCTCTGTCTCCTGTCGTTTTCTTATGCATTACCAATAAGTGATATTTTACTGACTTCAACGTAGCATTAATCCTTTAGATCGTTTACCTTAGCTTGAAGAGTCACATTACTCACAAAGTAACCAAATGGACTTTATTCGGGTATAGGTACAAAAATATAACTTCCTTGGAAGGGGAGTGAAACCATGGGAGTGAAGTTTATAAATCTCATCTAAATATAACTCTAACCAGAAATTTTCTTTAATAACACGTAGCTTAATTTTCTACATGTATTTAAATATTTGTTCTAAATCAAATTTCTGTTGCTGAACAGGTTTTTTAAAACCTATTATGGCATTAAAACTAATGGTTCGATATATGTTAATCACAATTCAATTTTGCAGACATTTTTCTGTGTAACTTGTTTAATTAAATTTCAGAAATCTAAATATTAATTTCGCTTAAATTAGATTTTTTAAGCAATATGAGAAGAAAATTATTCATTTTTTTCACTCCCGTGTGTCTCCCTCCTACTCTCTTGTCATAATTTTTCAAGAAAATGTAAATATTTAGTGAACTAGGTTTGTGGTCACGTGACTGTTACTTATATATGATTGGTAAGGCATTTATCAGAACAGGTTAAAGTGGTAAAATCGTACAATTTACGCGAAACAATTTCGTGAAATCGAAATTTTTTACTCGAAATTTTCACATTAGTGAAAAATGACCTAATTAATAAACATGCATGTAAAATTCGAAAATATATTGCCCCAAACAGTTTCAATAAGGAAAGTTGTACACTTCAAGCTTAATGAACTGTATCTTATAACGAATGTTTCGAATCCGTGTTTGAGTATATATATTTCATTTATTTAAATTTCATGTGTAATTTCATGTGTGGGTGTATTTTTTGTATAATCAATCATATAACCGAAGTTACACTTTAGAGAAATAATATAAAAGCGAAGTAATACTGAAGAAATGAGTGCGTGTGCTTTTCAAAATTGAGACTTAAATATTTTTAAATATTTTAAGCCAAAAAAATGCGCGAAAAAGATTATATTGTGTTTATTTGTATGTATCCATTTGAAAGTGCTCAAACAGAGCTATGTGTAACTTATTAAGTATTAATATACTTTACTTCGTATTGTTTTTAGAAGATCAGGGTGAATTTTTTGAAAAAGCAATAAATTCTCGTTTAAGTGTTTAAAACAGACCGCACTTTATTTTGCACCGACCGTTAATAGTAATATAAATGATACCTCATTAGATATGGACCACTGATGGCCTTGAAGTATAGAAATGAAATTCTGAGACATTTTGTGATCCCTTACTCTATCGAAATTGGAACTGAATATATTTCCATGGACTACAACTTGAGCTTCCATCATGCTCAGGCATTGAACAACAATTTTGACAAAGTAAATCTACAATGTCATTAGTCAGCTTTTTTTCCTGACATCACCCAATTTAACAAATGCTTGTGACGTGGTAGGTTGGAGCATTACTGATTGTTTGTCAAACCTAGAAACAGTTCTTATTCTAGGTGTACAAAATTCGATTCCTACGTAAGAGTTTCTTGTGAGAGATTCCATTTTCCGTTCTTAGCTTTTATGATATGCCTGTAATGTGTATTTTTCTAGCTTTTTCTCGTGAATTTCGATTAAAACTCAATCATTCCAACTTCTGTATGTATTTTTTTCCTCATAGCTTATCGCATCTTTGGATAATTTATTGGTCATCTATAATTTCTCTCATCTGAAGCTTATATTGAAAATCACAATATATTTTAATATTTTTATAACTGTACATATGTGCCGTTAAACAAGTGTATACCTTTAGAAGAGAGTATCGACATACATGTAGTAAAATTTTACTTATCCAGAAATTTTTGGGCAAAACCATACTTGGCAAGTAGCTACCTTGGAAATAGCATGACAATATGAACCACACTATTACAGCCGAGGTGGTATTTGAAAGGTGCAGCTGTTTTCATAAGTAAAGTGTCTATGGAACTATAGATAATAATACAAAATATAAGTTAAAAATACAGCTGCCAAAGTACTGTTTTAATAGGTTAAAAACATTTATAATGCAGACTTTGTGTGAACACTTAGCTTAATAGATTTATCTATTTGCTCTTGACGTGGAAAAAGCTCGTTTTGTGAAAATTATGGCACATGGAATAATAATAGAGATATCATATACTATGTGGTAACAGGTTAAAATATCCTCTTCTTGAATGCGAAGAATGTATATATGTGTTTATTTATTATCACTAACATTATTTCCATGTCTTATGATGTCAGCTGTATTTTAAAACAATTAAAATTAAAGTTAATAAATATATTTATTTATTCACAAAAAAAAAGATATCCTTTGTTCCTCTTAAAAATGAAACTTGATTCAAACTTTTATAAGCCGTCTATTTTCAACAAAAAATTTCATTGATAAATCCTTTCATAATTCAAGTATTACATAATTCGACTTAAAAAATATCGTGATGTCGAATAAGAAATGTTCGATAAAATAACCTCTGTAAAGCATTGATCGTTGGGAATCTGAAAATGTCCGTGAATTCTGAGAATTGCTGTCGATACGATAGAAATTATTTAAAAGGGAGGGGCACGTTAATGAATCATGATATTTTTAACCAGGGCGAGGTCTCCAATTTTTCGCGAAAAGGGTGCGGTAACTAGAGGAACACTTACCAATTTTTATACAATACTCGCGTTAAAGTTATAAAAAGTTAATAGTTTTACATACATTTAGATATATAGATAGTAATAATGTATTTATGTAATAGGGTGGTTCTGTCGCTTATTTAGTATGATCAGAATAAGTGAAAATGCGCTAATTTATTTTTACATATGGATATTGTTAATTTATTTCTATGTTTTTTTTTATATTAATGATGTCTTTTACCATTATTATTGTAGCCGTTATAACATTTTATAGTGTTTTCATTTTTCAATTAATTTTTATCGTAATATTTTCTTTATTTTTTTATTTTTTTTGTGATAATAGTGTATTTTTGTTTCGCATTTTTATTTCTTCGTGAGACTTTTCAGAAATTTTATCCAATATTTTGGTGTAATTTGAAAAAGTTTCCGTTGAGTTTTTTTTTTTTTTTTTTTTATAAACGGTAGCATTATAATCATTCAGATGCCGTTAGTATAATAAAAAAACTTCATTCTAAAGTAATATATGTTTAACATGACATAGCTATTGTTTCATTCAAAGAAGCAGAAATTTATGAAGGGTTTTTGTATTCTGTCGCATCAAAAGAGGAAAATCCAATAGGAGAATTTTCGTCACATTTGTTTGTTTCTATTAACCCATTTACAAGGTTAGCGCATACATGCGCCATTCCAGGAATTTTTTTATTCAGAAAATCCGAATCCATACTAGAAATTACGAAAAGAATTTTTATTTTATTTAATCGCGAAACATCTGTCATTAAATGAAGGAAAATTTCTATTCAGGATTTAGGGCATGAATTCGGAATTTCTGAATAAAAAAGGAATTCCTATAATACACGCTAACAAAAAAAGCACAAAGGATCTGATCCTGCGAAAATAAAACAAATTAGATGAGAAGTCAAAATTTTCATTAACATTAGTTACTGGAGAGAATATAAATTCGCGAGGAGGTCCTCTTACACAAGCTAAATTCTCAACCTCTCTCCTCCTGAGGTCAGTAATCAAGTGTGTGATGTATAATACATTGATCGCCAAACTGTAATATACATACCGAGCCAAATAGGCACGGAGAATTTTTATGGTTATCCTAAAGGGCTCATTAAATTTTGAAAAATAAAACTGCCAAAGTGTTTACCAGAATTGGTGATTGATAAATTACAATTTAATTGGCAAACCTTTAAAAGCGCAGCTCGGCCAAGGCGGCGTGAGGACGCAGATGGCTGACCCACAAAAAATATAAGAAATTTATGATAATTTTGTTTAAGTTAAGCTAATTACATCGAGATAGGAAACACATAGCTACTGAACAGTTAAACTGAAATAATTATTTTTCTTTCTTTTATTTATTGAAACCACAGACAGCTGAAGACATGGAAAATGAATGGATACGAATGGAAAAGGTTTCACTATACGCACCCGAATAAAAGCATCCAAGCTGGGATAAAAGATTGCCTTTTGATTAGAAATTAGATTTTTGATTTGAGACATTATAACCGAAATAAGGAATATAATTTAGGAAATAAATTATTTTGAGTATATTAAATTCAAATACAGGGTGATTTTTTTTAAAGTTGTGAAAGTAAAACCCTATGATTAAAGAACCACTGATCCAAATGACCTGAAATTTCACCAGTATGCTCCCAGAGCAATGGGAATTTTTTAGGCGTGGTTAAAAAAACTTAAAATCGCACCGACAGATGGCGCTGTATATGCAGTAAAGTCGGGAGACGAGCTTGTGCACGACACACACACAGTGGCGATAAAAAAGGTGAAGCACGCACACACTGCGATTTCTGATTCTGGGGGTACTAAAAATTACTGTGTATTGTGCTGATGTTACGAACATAGCTGACCTGAAGGCACGTATTGTGCACCAGATCCACAGCATCCAGCCGGATACTCTTTGCTCTGTTGTGGAACATACGGTTTCACGTTTCCAACTCGTAGCTGAAAATAATGCACAGCACATTGAAAATCACTTGCGTTAGTTTCACAGTTGACTTTCGCGCGTACAAATGCTTTACACAATATTTTTATTTTGTTCTGTTTCTGCGAAAGTGTTTTTAGTTCCTTTTCGCAATTACTGCATTCTATATGTTTTTTATATGCGTAATAAAGTTTTCTTTTACTCAAAGTACCGTCAATTGTTTTCCTCCCACTGATGATATTCTTTGTTTCTGTTAACTTACAGCGCCATCTGTCGGTCCAATTTTAAGATTTTTTTTTAACCACGCCTAAAAAATTCCCATTGTTTTGGGAGCATACTGGTGAAATTTCAGGTCATTTGGATCAGTGGTTCTTTTGTTATAGGGTTTTACTTTCACAACTTTAAAAAAAATCACCCTGTATATATATATATAAAGCTTTAAAAAGCAATTTGTTTGAAAACTGTAATTTACTCATTTATTATAGCATTTAAATTAAATTTCAAGCATGATTTTTTTATCTACCTCTATCGCTTGTAGACGGTTACAAAATATTAATCGGTTATTCACTTTAAACAATATAAAAATTTCAGCATTTGTTTCCATCATCTTGCATCATAAATGGACTTTTATATCACATTGTATGTATTCACATTTCATTTCTTAGTAAAAGAGAAGGGTCACAGATTGCAGCATAAGATTGCTATAATAAATCTTTAGACTACGATGCTGGATCAATGATAAAGTGTTTATATTTTCACAAAAAACACAAGCATAGAAAGTGCAACTTTATGGGGTTTCCTTTAGTTTTTAAATATTTTTATGAATTAAAAAGTGTGTAGAAAGGATTTAAAGCATGAAAATTTTATATACTATTACAAAATTCTCAAACAACATAATAAGTAAAATCCAATAAAGGAAATCTAAACAACAGGAAGGAGTCAACAACAATTATGTTCTACAATGAACGTATACGATCATATATAGTGCTGGACAAGGGTCCAGCACACTGTATGATCGCCTTGAAATTAATTTCCCTTTGTTGAAAAATAACGCAGTTTCTCTGCCTCCAAATAGGTCGATTTCCATGACAAAAGATAATATAAATTTGATCCAAAGAACAAAAATGTACTGTAAACACGTGAAAGGTATAACTGTAAGTTAAATTTTAAGTTGTTAAATGTTAATAAAAAAAAGTATAAAAATTACCATGGCAAAAATTTATGATTTAAAAAAAAGTAAAAGCTTGATTGTTTATCATGGACGACAAAGTAGTCAAGAGGCCAATAAAATTGAATTTATGCTAATTAAATTTATGCTTATTGAATTTTAGCTAATTGAATTCATGCTTATTGCACTTATGCTAATTAAATTTATGCTTATTGAGGATGCAGCAACCTCGTTGTATTGGAATTTCAAAAATACATGAAATTCGGTAATACCGGGGTCCCTGAAACGCATGTATGTGCGTTTGTGGCTATGAAAATAAACCAAAAAGGTGCTGCATCAACCTCGCTGTATAAGAATCTCAAAATCCTGTAATTCCGCGGTCATTAAAACGCATACTTAAACAAACAAAAAAAATATCACTGGATTAAGCAACCTCGTTTCATAGGAATCTCAAAAGTACATGCGCGCTTCGCGCTCATTGAAAACCAAAGATACGCGTCGCTGGATACAGCAAACTTGTTGCATAGGAATATCAAAACACATGAGATTTGGTAATACCACGGTCACAAAAATTCATATATGTGAGCTTCTTGCCCATAAAAACAAAAGTAAAATATCACTGGATGCAGCAACTTCGTTGTATAAGAATCTCAAAAGTACATGAAATTTGGCATTGCCTCGATCACTATAACGTTAATTAACATTAATTTTAATTTCTAGCTTCTATTGATGATTTTATAACTTCGAGTAAGGAAGAAGTTGGAAATTGTTACCTGATAGTTCAGCAATTTAAAAAATTTTCAAGAGGCAGAAAAAGGTTGAAAATTACTTTTTTTCAAACTCAACATTTCTTTCTTTCAAAATTTTTTCTGCTTCAATGTGTATGCTGAATTGACCACTATCTGTAGCAAAAGAAACTTTGTTTTTATAAATGCTTTTTTAAATTACGAAAATGTATTTGTTTCTGAGGTTTCTAAAGATAAACAAGTTGGACACCGTACGTCAAGCGTGACAAATGAGGTGCGTTCGTACTATAGCTAGTTATAAAAATATTCAGATCTTGATGATTTGTAATTCTGTGAAATGAACTATATCGTCTGCAGATTCATTTCTGTAATAAAATAAGTATCTCGGTCGCTTGACGATTAAACCTCGGAAGCTCCTATAACAAGAAAGTACCGATTAAAAAAAAAAATCAAATTTCTTAATAAATGTTTTTATTAATATTTTCTAAAGTTTTGATTCGATTTTCATAAGATTTGATATGTCTCGACAAAATTCTGCAAAGATGATATATCTTAAATTTCAAACCATTTGGTTGGGTAGTTTTTGCGTTGTTATATGCGGACGGACGGGCAGACAGCGAACGGACGGACGGACCAGACGACGACAATAGGTGCTACGTATTTATATAATTACGAACGCACCTAAAAAGACCGTTTTCACGTCCCACTATAGTAGACCCGATCATGGAAGATCCAAGAGGAAAAATTTAAAAGCTAAATTCAGTAAGTGTCAGACATCGACCAAGGGCTGGTGCGTTTAATACATCAGACGACCAATGCGGCTTCGAACACCCAAATTACTCTAACTTAATATCAGGAATGAAACCCACTGTGTTATTATACGGATGACCTTGTCAACGAATTTGGTGACTTCCTTTGTGACTTTGCGACTTTGGCGTGCATTTTGGTCGCCAAATACTTATTTGTCGATTTCGAAAAACGGAAACCTTAGTATTAAAATTAAAGGAAATATTGAAAACTATAAGATTTTTCTAGAATCCTGAAATGCATGATCAGTTCACATTCAGTCTACATCATCAAGAAAGGCTTTATAAATAAGATCGCTCTGGTGAGTTTAGTGAATTTTTATCTCAAGCAATTTCAGTTTGAAAGTAACGTGTGACCATTGCTATTTGTTCTTTGTGGAATCCATTACGCTCTTTATGTTATATCTGTGATACGAATTCGAACATTTGCATTGTAATTCTGTAATATTTGTCTGATAAATTGCATACATCGACTAAGAAATTCATTTTAATTACAAATTTACTTTCACACTGAAAGAAAACACTGAAAGTTGGCGATATTCTAACAACATTTTTTTATGAATGAGAAAAATTATGATATAATGTTTGTAGGTACAATTCATGATTAATTCTTTTTTAACCTTAATATTTGAAATATATATATTTTTAAACATTTTTCTGTTATTTCTGACACTGAAATTTATCGATGTTGTGGTGGAATTTTCTTTCAATTAAATAAATAAAATTGTGAATGTAAGGGTTAAAAACTGCTTTAAAGTAAAATTTATGATGCACTATATTTTAGTAAAATCTGTTTAGTAATTTTTGAAAGATGGGGGGACGCTACAAATTTATTACAAATATAGCCTAGAATATACATTTATATGAGAATAGCTACGTACAGGCTATAAAATTTGTCAAGAGATTTTTGACAAAACCAGACATGGCGATATTATGAAGCCTAACATTATTGCCAACTTAGTTTTTGGAATTTGTAGTTGTAAAAATAATTCACTTTTACAGATGAGTTCATCTAAGTGAGTATCACGAAGTTTTGAAAAAATCACGAATCTGAGCATGGGGCTTGCGCGTATGTTGCCACTCTTTTAGAAATGTACTCTTGCATAGCCTAGGTTCATATTCCATGAAAAAAGAAAAAGGTATATTCTGAATATATGAAGTAGGAAAATATGCTATAAACTTTAACAATGGTGTTTTGATTCTTTCAAATTTTATGAGAAGTTAAGAAATTTCTGCTATGATCGTCATTAAATAATAACCAGAGATATGAGAATATATTAAAAAAATCGTTCAACATTTTAAATTGATAAAAATATTTTGCCGAAATAAACCAAGTTAATGATTCGCATGGTAGATCTTCATATGTCGTAAAAGTTTTTTCCATTTTCTGTTTACCTAAAAAATAAGATTATAAAACATATTTTTCTTTTAATTTGTCATTTTGATTTTATCTACTTGAAATATTAAGAAAAATTCAAAATCCCATATACAGGAAAAGACCTAATATGAAAAATGTTTTGTCAGACTATGACCATGAAACGCATTCTCTAAAACTACATAATACTAAACAAAACAACAATTTTTCAAACTATTTTCAATTTAAGTAAAACATCATGATAAATGTTATTTAGTGGCTAAAATAACTTGTTTAACGTTGTTATTTTTCAAAAATAAAAAACTAAATTAAATTGTTTTTGACTTACATTTTTTTACACAGAAATTAGGTGTAATTAAAAATAATAACATATTTATTTTTATAATACAATGGTAGAAATTCATGAAATGTTCTATCCAATGGGAGGGATTTCAAAAAGGCTATAAATATGTTAAATTCTTTATATTGGATTTTCTAGTCATTTTTTCTCATACTGAATTCATCTTCTTTTTGTTTAGATGTTTCTGCCATACCAAATAGCCATAACCACAATTGATAAAGATCATCTATAATTCCAACTGAGTGAAAATATTCTAGGCCAAGAGTTGAACTCGGGACATCTGGCTTAATGTGCTTGTAGTCCAACAACAAATCAAATTTTGACTACTCTAGACGATACAATTCACTCAACTAATCTGCTGAAAATGCAATTTTTGTACTCAGTTGGAATTAAAAATAATTATCTCGTAAGACTTTAACAATACATGATTAAGGTAAAATTAATTGAATTTCATAATGACATATCCATGGTTAATGTGGTTCCTTGTTGTGTAGTTTCGTTTGATCAGCCGAATGATATTGCAGACTGCATATTATTGCCAACAATTATTTATGGGAATTAATTGCACTGTAAAAAAAATTGTAAATTCAAGGGCATTCTCCGTGAATTGCTGCCATAATTTTACGGGAAATTACCCTTTTTCAAGGTAAAGGGCAATTTCCGTAAATTTCATTTTTTTATGTACAAAAACAGTTTATGTAAGACTAAGGCTCTTTTATCTAGGGACAAAACCCGTTTTCTTATGGACATTGCTTGGAATCTCTGTTGCAGTAATTTTACTGCAGCAAATTTTTACAGTGTGGGCCAGAGTTGTCAGGGATTGCTCATTTGCTTGAAACATTAGCACTTTAATATATAGATCCCTGTTCGTCTTCTGGTCTGGACATTTTTCGTTCAATTTAAATTAAAAATAAATATCTCGTAAGATTTCATTAATACAAAATTATGATAAAATTATATTTCAGAAATAATAATTTACTTTATAAGGGAAACTTAAATATCAAAAGTATTTTTTTTTCAATTATTACCATGAAAACATTGTATAAAATTACAATTATTTTACTTTAAAAAACGAGAAATGATATGAAATAAAAAATAATAATAACATTTATATTTTATAATGAAATCATTTGGTAATACATTAAAAAAGTGCTCTTTAAGAATTGTATCAGCATTTATAAGTCTCTTGTGTGTGATGTAAAAATGCCTATGGATCTGTTTAACGCTTTATATTAGATTTTGTGACCATTCTGTTATTTTATAATCTCCATCTCCCTTCTTTTAAGCGTTTTTGTCATACCAAATAATCTTAACAATAAATTATAATTTAATGTAAAAGAATAACTAAACTATCAAAAGTGTTTTCTCAGATTATTACCTTGCAAAATAATATATAGTACCACAAAAAGTGTACAATTATATAATACTACACAAAACAACATTTTTCGAAATACTTTACATTTTGAAAAAAAACATCCTATTAAAACTATTCGGTGCTGAAAGGATAGGAATGTTGTTAGTGTGGTTGTTTTATAAGAAGGTTTAACATTTTGAATTATTATTAACCAAATTCTTCTTTTTAACAAAAGAAATTACAAGTAATTGAAATTTTTGGAAAAATTTATTTTGTAATGCCATCAAAACCATTTGGTAGGAATTTAGGAACTTCTCGGTAAGAATTATATAGCATCGTTCATATGTTCCATGCGTGGGGTGTAAAATAGACTAAAAAGCGGTTTAATTCTTTATATTGAATTTTCTGGCTATTCTGTTCTTTTACTGGATTCATCTTCCGTTTGTTAAGCTGTTTTTCTCAAACAAAATAATCCAAACAATAAATAATAACTTAAATAAGTAAAGAAAGCTTAAAATACTAGTTTCATTCTCGGGAAAGAAAACTTTTTTCCTAAGAACCTTTAAGCGCATGAACATTTAAGCAATTATTGTTTTCTTGTAACTTTTTATTTCTCTTTTCTTCGAAAATCAACAACGAAAATGTCAAAATTATGTAACTAATAGTAAATATAGTCCAACCTTTATAGATTTTCTTTTGTAAAAATTGGTACATTCTAGAAAGAAAAAATAAATAAAAAAAAGAAATTTAAAAGAATTATGTATAAAATATATTTCTACAAAAAAAAAAAAAAAAAAAAAATGCCTCGAGCGCAATAAAATATTTTGTAGTAGAATTTAGAGACAAAAATGCGTGACATGAATTTCATAATTAAAACAACGAAAGATGTGATGATATAACAAAAAATTTCTATAAACACTATTTCAGATGAAAATACTTTTAGAAATATGTGAGTCAGTAACTTAACTAGAATTTGTTAATAAAAGAAATCTAAGTCAACAGAATTCAGACATGAAAAGAAAATGCTAATCAAGTAAGAACTTTCCGTGTTTTCTTAAGCAAATATTTATCGTGACAATTTGAGACATGGAAGAAAAACGATAAATATCAGAAAAGATGTATTCAATCTTTACAATATCGGGCTTCACCTGGAAAAAAGTGTTTTTGGACAAGTTTTTATTTAAACAGAAATAAGAATAAATCTGTGATGAGTTTAAATTTCCGAATGATAAAACAAGTAACTTCTAATGTTTTAGGAAAGAAGTGTAATTATTTACTTTTGAAGAACAGAAAAAATCCCTAGTACAAAAAGTACATAACTAAACAAAAATTCAGTTTTCGAAATAATTTGCAGTTTAAATAAAACATCATACTAATACTTCTTCGGTGTTTAAAATATTGTCAAATGTTGTCTGTCTAAAATGTTGCCATTCTTATAATTTTGCAAAAATGTTAAAATTAAGTTTAATTTGTTTAGCCTACTTCTTATTTTTAGATACAAATCGTATATATTTGGAAAATGTTTAACAGATTTACTTTTATAATAACATGAAACCATTTGGTAGAAATTTAGGAATGCTTTAAACGAAATATATCACCATATATATGCCCCATGTTGGGACTTTAAAAAAAGGCTGTTTAATTCTTCATATGGGCTAAAATCTCATAATTGTGACTTCTCAGTCTCCAGTATATCTCTCGGCATTTCTTTCAATATAAATTCTCATTTAATGTTTCTCTGTGATTGTTCTACAATATTATGTTGCTCCTACTGTGAAAATCTCTTTTTTTATCTTTAAAATGGAATTTATATATCTCAAAAGTCACTATTGTCCCTGTCCTTAACCCGTAAATTGATTATTAAAACCATCAACAAAACAATAATTATTGCAAAAATTTGAAAAACTACAGCATTTATTATAAACATGATTCTCATTGAGCATAATAATATAAGTTTTATATGAGTGAAATGTGTAATATTTGTTTTTGTTTGGTTTAAAGTTGGGTCTCTCACTTTTTTGGTCACTACTGTCCCGGTGTATAAATTTCCTCATATTTCCACCAGATGGCAGTATGCAGTCATTTGAAGTATTGTTTCCAGTAGGTGAACACATGTTGTTCTTAAAAAGTCGCCTTTTCTTGCTGTTTGTTCATAAAGAAGATTTTCTGGATTGAAAAGAAAGTGGAACCTTTATTAACCATCACTACTGTCCCCATTGTTAGTTTAAATATTGATATTTATAAACTAACCATTATCTAGCCATTTAATCGTGGGTTTGACATGTCTTTGAAAGTAGTGCATACAACATTCCAAAAAAGTTCATTTTTAAGAAAAGCGGCAAAATTGCAAAAAAATGTCACTACTGTCCTTTACAATTTGTGTTTTGACATATAATATTTGTTTATATAATATAAAACTGACATATAATATTTATTTTTCAATAGAGTTTGTGTCCATCTGCTAATTATTATTCTGCAATACATCAGCTGCAATTCAAATTGAGCATAATATAAGACTTTTAAAAATCAGATATCAGCTGAAAATTAACAGCCAAAAATCACACAAGAGATTTTGGCCCATATTGTATTTTCCGGCCATTCTGTTCTTTTACTTGATTCATATTCCATTTGTCTGTTTCTGCCATACAAAATAATCCTAACAACAAATGAAAATAATAACTTAGAGAAAGAAAGAAAGCATTAAAAACCAGATTCATTCTGTGTGAAGGGAAGTTCTTTTTTTCTTATGAACATTTAAGCAGAATCACATTTGCGCAATTTTTGTTTTATAGTAAATTTTATTTCTCTTTTCTCGTACAATCAACGCCTAAACTATCATAAACTTATACATAATAGTAAAAATAGTCATTGCATTTATGGGTTTTTTCTTTAATTATAGAAAGAGTTGTTAAATAAATAAAGAAGCAATTTATAAGAATTATTTATTAAAAATAGTTCCACAGAAAAAAAGACTATGAATGCAATAAAATGTTATGAAATATAGTTTAGAAACAAATATGCGTGACATAAAGTTTATAATTAAAAATAACAAATGATGTGATGATATAAAAAAAAAAGCCTTAGAAATAAAATGCTTTCAAATGAAAATGCTTTTGGAAACATGTGAGTTAGTAATTTAAGTAGAAAACTGCTAATAAAAAAATCCAAGTCAAAAGAATTCAAACATGAAAAGAATACGCTAATCAAGTAAGAACTTTCAGCGTTTTCTTAAGTAAATATTTATTGTGAAAATGTAAGAGACAGAATAAAAACTTTAAATATTAGTATTTATTTTTCAAAATATTTATATAATAAAACCGTAAAGCGTGTTTTTTTTTTTTACAATTTTTAATTTAAACAAAAAAAAAAGAATAAATTTTTGATAATTATAAATTTCCGCATTATGAAACATGAAACTTCAAAAGTTTTATTAATGAAGCGTGCTCATTCATTTTTTCGAGTAAAGGAAAAAAATAAATATATAATTTAAATAAGTAAATAGCAAATTAAAACAACAATTTTCGAAAGCATTTGCAATTTAGATAAAACATCATATTAAAAATTATTTGATGGCTAAAACATAAAAATTTTGTTATTTATTTCATTTTGCAGAAATTTAAAATTAAGTTCAGTTTTCATCCTTCTTATTATTAGAGACATGTTGCTGTAAACTTTAAAAAAAAAATTATTTTTAAAAAAACATGAAAACCATTTGGTAAAATATCAATGCTGCTATTTGAAAAATATATCAATGTATATTGTATATGCAGGTTGGTCATAAAACGAACTTTGACAATATTTGAACCCCTGGACACCGTATTGTTAAGGAAACGGGATGCTATTTGGAATGGGGATATTTTACGGAATGGGCTTGAGAATGAGGTGAAATACAACAATCGAGCTCTCACAGTTACGGTTACAGTAGCAAAATTTCAATTTCGAAAATTTCAAGTGACAAAACCTACTTTTTTACATCGCAAAATGATATTTGCAGTTAAAAAAAATAACGTTAAAACGGTATCTGTGACACTAGCATAAGCGATTAAAAAAAAAAAAAAAAAAAAAGAAAAGAAAGAAACACTCACAGGAAGACCATTTAATGCTTCACATGTGCTACAAAAACACTTTTGTGACATTGTCATCTCCCACCATTTCGCGTTTTCGTGGTCGTCACGCTTACCCTAACAAACATCTTCGTCTTTCGGGATATTAAAATTCAAGGTATACACGTAGAATCCGCTAATTTCGGATGGCATGAAAAACTCCATTAAACGTGAAGTTCTACATCGTCTTCAAACCATGATTTATTGTTGTTCGTAATATCGCACAAATTATGTCCATTCTCTATGTGTCATCATATGTGAGGGAAAATACTAAAAAGATTTCTAATCCTACTCAAATAATTTGTCTTTTGTTGCTTCTGCGGACTCATTTGATGTTCTCACCAGTTTTCTTTGCGTTTGCTGTAAGTTACGGTCTCTAGTGCTAGAGATACCATTTCAACTCCATTTGTGTTCCTACATTATAAAGATCATTTGACGATGAAAAAAGTGGTTGTTGGCTTTAAAAATGCTTGAAATTTTCTCACTGTAGCCATAACTGTGAGAACTCGATTGTTCTTCACATCATTCTCGAGTCCATGCCTTAAAATACCCAACATTCCAAATGGCAATATTGTTTCATTCAAAAAATCACGATAAATATTTTCTTAAGAAAGCATACAATTTTTTTTCTTGATTAGACTTTTCTTTTCATGTTTACTTTCTGCTTGTGTGGGTTCAATTGATTTTCTCACTGCTTTTGTTTGCGTTTGTTTTCAGCAGTCGTCTCTAGTGCTACAGGTGACGTTTCAACGCCATTTGTGGTTTTTTGCTGTGAAGATCATTTTACTACGAAAAAAGTGGGTGTTGCCTTTAGAAAATTTCTATTTTTTTCACTGTAACCGTAACAGTGAGAACGCGATTGTTGTTCTTCACCTCATTCTCGGGTCCATGTCTTACAATACCCATATCCCAAATGGCCATCCTATTTCTTTGAACGGTACGGTTGTTAGAGGATCATATATTGGCAAAAAAAATTATGACCATTCTCTATGTACCTTGAAAGGTCTTAAAGAAAGCTAATAATCTATTTCATTCTTTACATTGGATTTTCTAGCCCACTCTCTTCTTTTATTTGATTTATTTTCCGTTACGTAAGTTTTTCTGTCGTAGGATATAATCATTATAACAAATAATAACTTAAATAAAGAAAGAAAGCATTAAAATCTAGATTCATTCTGAGAAAAGGACGTTGTTACTGTTTCTAAGAATATTTAAGTGCATGAGCATTTAAGCATTTTTTTGTAAAAAAGTTTCTCTTAAAAGTAAAAAAGTTTTTCTTAAAAGTTTCTCTTTTCTCGTAAATTAAAAGACAAAAATTTCAAAAATTTATATCTAATAGTAAAAGTACTCGAAAGTATTAAAAAAAATTTCTTTCCAAAAATTCTGAAATTTTAGAAAGAATGGTTGAATTATAAAGGAAGAAATTTATAAGAAATAGTTATTAAAAACGTTCTACAAAAAAAAAAAAAACCCTTGAACGCAATAAAATATTTTGGAATATGATTTTAGAAACAAAATGCGTGACCTAATTTTCATAATTAAGAAACAAAAGATGTGGAGATAGAAGAAAAAGCTCCAGAATGGTTGTTTCAGTTTAAAATGCTTTTGAAAGCATGTGAAAAGAAATTTAAATCAACAGAAAGTAAACATGAAAAAAAATCTAATCGAGTAAAAAGTTTGTTTGTTTTCTCAAGAAAATATTTATCGTGATTATTCGTGAGAGTGGAGAAAAACAATGAATATTAATACAAATGCTGTATTTATGTTACAATAATGTTCTGTACAATAGTGGGTTTGAGCTGCAAAAAAAGGTTTTTGTACAAATCGTGATTTAAAAATCTCAAATAAAAACTAAATTTGCGATACGTTTCAGCATAATAAACAGAAAATTTTAGATTTTTTATGAAAGGGGTGTGCTTATTTATTTATTTATTTATTTATTTATTGGAAAAGGAAAATGTTCCAGTTCAAACAAATTTCATTATCTAATATTTCCTTTCTGGCAAAAAAAAAAATAGAAAAAGAAAGAAAGAAAGAAAGAGAGAAAGAAAACTAGTGTACATTTTGTTTATATTTTGGTCAATATTGGCATTAGGCACAAAATATCGCTCCAGTATTTGAATGTTTATTTTTGTCAATATTTTACAATATTGACAAAATTGCAATAAAATATTAGTGAAAAATATTTCGTTAGTAAAAAATATTTTCGTTTCCTGCTTTCATATGATGATAGCAGGTGCTTAAAAATGGTCACCTGATATATATAATACTTATCAGGTTCATTTTCAAAAATTTTTGCGAGAATAGTTTATTTAAAGTTATTGATCTTGAAAATGTCGCCGATTGAGCATGCAAAACTAGTCAATTTGTGTATTAAAAGGTATTTATAAGTCTTTATGTGTACTGTTTATCACTTTAAGCAAATACATCTTTACTTTAGATATCTGCTCTTTCAAAAGAGTTGAATGATATTTGTATCAGTCTATGTATTTATAAGTCTTTATGTGTACTGTTTATCACTTTAAGCAAATACATCTTTACTTTAGATAGCTGCTTCTTCAAAAGAGTTAAATGATATTTGTATCACTCTATGTATTTATAAGTCTTTATGTGTACTGTTTATCACTTTAAGCAAATACATCTTTACTTTAGATATCTGCTTCTTCAAAAGAGTTAAATGATATTTGTATCACTCTATGTATTTATAAGTCTTTATGTGTACTGTTTATCACTTTAAGCAAATACATCTTTACTTTAGATATCTGCTTCTTCAAAAGAGTTAAATGATATTTGTATCACTCTATGTATTTATAAGTCTTTATGTGTACTGTTTATCACTTTAAGCAAATACATCTTTACTTCAGATATCTGCTTCTTCAAAAGAGTTAAATGATATTTGTATCAGTCTATGTATTTATAAGTCTTTATGTGTACTGTTTATAACTTTAAGCAAATACATCTTTACTTTAGATATCTGCTTCTTCAAAAGAGTTAAATGATATTTGTATCAGTCTATGTATTTATAAGTCTTTATGTGTACTGTTTATAACTTTAAGCAAATACATCTTTACTTTAGATATCTGCTTCTTCAAAAGAGTTAAATGATATTTGTATCAGTCTACGTATTTATAAGTCTTTATGTGTACTGTTTATCACTTTAAGCAAATACATCTTTACTTTAGATATCTGCTTCTTCAAAAGAGTTAAATGATATTTGTATAACTCTATAAATTTATAAATTTATATACCGTTACCTTATTTATATGTGTAAAAGGCGATTCTCTAAAATCTGTAGCCTGAAAAATAAGATACAATATATAGGGGATATTTCCGTCAGCTATAAGAAATAACGAATGCTTTGACTAAGTCACTACCTACAACACGGATATTTTGGTAATATCCGTGTTATTATAAAATTATTAATAAGAAATTGTTATTATAAAATTAGTAATCATAATTTAAATCAGTATCCATCAATGAACAACTGTACCAATTTTTATCTCTGTAGCATTTATTATGGTGACATTAAGTAAATAAATTTGAAATTAAAGTGATTTTTTTGCGGAAAGTCCGTAAAATTCACATAAATTAAATAACATAAAATTTCACGTCAAACTTTGTAAGTGCGACAAAACATAATAGGGAACAATGAAAGTACTAATTTATCATTAAGCAAATACTTACTAAGTCATAATATTCTTTTTTTCTTTACACATCATCATCAGCTGAAGTGGACGGCTCATTAGATGGCGTTCTCAGCATCCGTAATCCCATCGTCTTCCTCATCCTGTTGATATGTATTTATAGCTATAGGTGTAGCATTCAGGCAGTCACCATGGCAGATGTTGTAGATGAGTGTGCAATTAATGGCTGCTTTTCTGCACCCACACTTAGCTCCACACCCAGTGGTACATTTGTAGAAGATAGTGTTTAAAACAGCCTCCGGTGCGATTGGGTCCTTAGTTGTAATAGGAACTAGACTATTATGCTTTCGTTCCCAGCCCCAGAGTTCGGCATTTTGTTCCTGACCAAGCCACAGCTGTACCTGATGGTACATCCGGAAATAATGCTGTCTAGCCGCTCCTTCTGTTGGTGGAAGGGATGAAATGTCAGGTTTGACATTCGATACAGATTTGCGAAGGAATGGTATCAGAAAGTGTTGAGAGATGTAGATGTGGGAGGTGCTCCATACAATCTCAAAAAAAGTTGGTTTCCTGCTTCCGCAACAGCATCATGGTCAGATTCCCTGTTATTGAACACATCAGCAATTTTGTGTATATCTTCACATTGCTGAAACAACTTGAAAAATTTTGTTTTTCCCTTTTTGAACGCGGCTGACGTCGTATCACATCCAGTGAATGCATGAAGGACTAGAATTACGTCTTTCAGTCTTGCTTCTTGAATTAACTGTTGTGAGGAAAAAACCTTTCTTTCAATTTTCCCACGACTTGGCTTAACGAAAATAATTTCTTGTTCGAGAAGAGTTAGGGCGATTAGGAGAACAACAAGATCAACATCCTCACCAACAATTGTCACTCTGCCACTAGAACAAGATTTTTCAAAGGCTGTTTTTACGATTAGGGTATCTGCATCGCCAGTACTCTCCCGGCAAGATATTCCATTCTCATTCAATTTGGAAGAAAGCATAGCAATCAATCTTAATTTGTTCTTTTCATTTGAAAGGAAGCTTTCTTGCTTGACGGTAACCTCTGTGTCCTTGTTGAAATTGATATCCACGGGCTTCTGCAGTGCACATCTTTGGTTTTGTTGTGCTAATTTCGTGATATTGGCAGTGTCGGAGTAGCCATCAAATACCACTGTACAGCTTTTTCTTTTATAATGTGTGGAGATATATTTGTTTAACCCTTCACAAATTGAATTAAAAGTTGAACCTCTTGACCAAGGTACTTTGTGAAGAAGGAAACCACCATCCATAATAATATCACAGTTCCTATCCATCAGGACTTTTTACATAGTCATCAGTAGCCATCAATGAACAACTGTACCAATTTTTATCTCTGTAGCATTTATTATGGCGACATTAAATAAATTAATTTGAAATTAAAGTGATTTTTGGGGGGAATATCCGTCAAAGCTCCGGTCTTCTGACTCACGGATAATCAAGGTTCCACTGTATATACCTGTCATTTTTAGATAATTTTATGTTCTTTAATTTATGTCAGAGTAATTTTTTCATGAAAACCAATAGTTTCTGAGATATTTGTAGAAAACTAAAAAAGTACTTTATTTTGCCTCCGCCTCCCCCCGCTCACCTCCTATCCATCAGGACTTTTTACATAGTCATCAGTAGCCATCAATGAACAACTGGACCAATTTTTATCTCTTTAGCATTTATTATGGCGACATTAAATAAATTAATTTGAAATTAAAGTGATTTTTTGGGGGAAAATCCGTCAAAGCTCCAGTCTTCTGACTGACGGATAATGGAGGTTCCACTGTATATACCTATTTATAGATAATTTTATGTTCTTTAATTTATGTCTGAGTAATTTTTTCATGAAAACCAACAGAGATATTTGTAAAAAAATTAAAAAAATACTTTATTTTGCCCCCCCTTCCCCCCGCTCTACTCCTATCCATCGGGATTTTTTACATAGTCATCAATAGCCATCAATAAAAAACAGGACCAAATTTTATCTCTTTAGCATTTATTATGGGAAACTGCTCAAAAATGGACTAATTTGACTGGACTAATAGTAAAGTAGCCATGCGCTACTGAATGAAACCATCTATGGCGCCACCTAGTTGGGAACTGCGGAGTTAGCATTCCTATCTCAAAAACGGAAAGAGATAGAGAAAAAAGGGATTTACAAAGTTGTAGAGCATCATCGATTTAGTACAAAAAAACACCTTGTGGACATTAATGCGAAGAATAGAACGGCTAAAACGCGCATTTGTTTTTTCGTGATTTCCTACACTGTGACGTGACAAAACGATTTTAGAAAGAAAGAAACAACCAGTTATGAAACAGCAGGTGTATGCGACCCCTCCACAAACATTGCAGGACCTTAAACAACGCATTACGGACGCTTGTGCCAACGTGTCACAATCTATGCTCCAACGTGTGCAACGTGAAATTCAAACAAGGATTCATATATGCATTGCAGCTGACGGTGAGAAGTTTGAACATCTAAAATAAAGGTATATTATTATAACTAGTTGTTTTTTTCTTTCTAAGATCGTTTTGTCACTTCACAGTGTAGGAAATCGCAAAACACCAAATGCGCGTTTTAACCGTTCTATTCTTCGCATTAATGTCCACAAGGTGTCTTTTCGTACTAAATCGATGATGCTCTACAACTTTCTAAATCACTTTTTTTCTCTATCTCTTTCCGTTTTCGAGATAGGAATGCTAGATCCACAGCATACCACCAGGTGGTGCCGTAGGCGGTTTCATTGAGTAGCGCATGGTTATTTTACTATGCCTAGACACTACTTTTATGAATATAGCAGCAGCCGTTCCGAAGTTAAGAGGGTGGCAAGGGACTTTAGTGGGCATACTGTGTATATATATATATATATATACACAGAGTGTCCCAACTAAAATGTTACAAACTTCGCGGAAAGGTAGGGTTCTCCTAGACGAGTCGGAATCAGATAGGGATGCCGGGTCGGAAATGCCTTCCGGACGCAGTAAGGGCGTTGAAAAGGTTGGATAAAAAAAACTAATCCTTGGCCCCGGAGTTATGAGAGTGGTGCCATAGTGGATAAGACGAACAGGTTTGCATCTGTCGGGGAAATCCAAGACACTCCTGGAATGTTTGCGGATGTTCGAACTTCCATGCAGCGAAGATGTGAGGCCTGCATCACATGCAGGGGTCGTCAATTCGAACACCTCTTTTGATATGAGTTGTACTTCTCTTTTGCTACTTTTGTTTTTATGTTTATGAGCGACGAGTAATAAACACTTTTTTATCCTAATTTGTGTCCTCTCCTTCCCTTGTGTTTTATGTCTAAAAAAATGCGAAATGAAGCTTCGAAACAAGCATGCTTGAAACATCCGCGCCTATTTCAATGCCTTTTACAGCGTCAGGAAGGCGTTTCCGACCCGGCATTCCTATGCAATTCCGAGACGTCTACGTGCACCCTACCTCCACTCGAAGTTTGTAACATCTTAGGTGGGACACCCTGTATATAAATTTTCGATAAAGATATCAATTTAAGAAACATTAAGTCTTCCCAAAGTTTTGAAAGGTTACATCACTCATTACTTTTTTGCTGGAACTCTAATTAATTTTTAAAAACCATTTTTATTAGTTTTTACTATGTTCTTTTAATATAAGCCTCTTCTTTCATAAAAACATTGCCATTAAAGAGATTAAAGTAGCGGAAAATGAGTTTTGAGAAACCTGTAATTGTATTGGAACCATATATTAGATGTAGTTACACACACACACACATACAAAAAGTTTCCTGTATCGAGTTATTTTTGAATAGAGTAAAACTAAAAAACAATTTTCTAAAGTGATAAATTACACTTTCAAATAATCTTTAAGTATTGATCTACTGATCATTACAGAAACAGCACATTTTAGCTTTTGATATTTTACTCTTTTATATCTCGTAAAAGTATAAAGAAGTTTCTCTAATAAAACACTACATTAACTTGATGAAATAGCATTATACTAAATTGCATTACGTGCTTAGACATTAGTTCATTATATATTAATTGAAGAAAAAAGATGATGCCGTAATAAATGATGTACTTAAGGAAACGGTAGACATTAAAAATTATTTTTTTTAATATTTATGTTATTTGAACAAAAATATCTTCAAAGAAATGTTCTGTACCAGGAATTCAATAACTGTTTGACAAAAAATTCAGTTTACTTGAAATTTAAAATTTCTTAAGGTATTAATTAGTTTTTGTTTTTAATTTGAAAATGCTGTATGCGTTCTAAAAATATTTTATCTATTTTTCTACTTTATTACTTAGAAGGATTTTACTACAAAAAATACTTTTTCTAATAAAAATTAAAAATTTGTAATATGTAATTTGTAGTAAAAAAATTAAAAAATAAAATAAATTACAAAAGATACTCAATTTTTAAAAATAATAATAATAAACTTGCACGAAATTGAATTTTCATTCAAATTTCACATGTTAGTAGATTTCTTTTTATCAATTTGAGGACTTTAATAACACTGAAAATAGAGGCGTCTTAAATTCAGACACTTAAGTGTATAAATCTGAATTTTCAGACATCATGCATGTCTGAATTAAGACACATAAGTGCCTTACAATGATCATGGTATAAATGAACTGAGAAAAATGTCTGAATAGTGATGATATGTAAGAAAATAAGACATTTAGAAATTCAGACACATGAGTGTCTGAATTCGATACATTTGCATACTATGTGTAATGACTGTGATACAATTGTATCACTACGCCAGCACAATCAGAAAATGTTTTGTAATAGATGACTGTTTAAAATACTTTTCCATCCACTAAATGATATTACTTTATAGAAGAAATAATTTGATTAAACCATAAGATGTGTGTTAAAATTGTACAAATCTGCTTACCAAGTCTTGAAAAAAAATTGTTCATTAAATAATTAAAGAACTGATTTTCACAAAAATATAAATTTATCCATAAATTACTTACACTCGTCGGCGTACTCACAGTAATGCAGGAATGCCCCCTTCCCCCCCCCCCCTTCCAAATAAGTTTTTCAAAATACTAACAAGGAGACCGCCAAACATGATGCGCACAGATTTTGATGATTTTAAAGTATGTTGTAGGGATCATACCCCTAACTATTCAGGTCAAAGGTTTCCTTCAAATGGGCTTTAGTTTTCGAGAAATTTCGGTTTAAAGTTCAGCATGCATTTCAAATGCCATTACTTCGCGGTCCTGGACATGGTCTGCGTGGTGCCGTGGTAGCGTTCGCGATTTGAGAGCCGCAGATGGGTGTTCTGTCCTCTCCTGTGACTTTTACCTTTTTTTAACAAATTTTATATATTTGTCGCGTTATCAGTTGTATGCAGAATTATGAATTCTGCATCTTTGAACTTTTTGATATTTTCCTAATAAATTCCATTTACATTTTCGAATATTGCGTGAAAATTTATAGTTTTTGCGCAATTTTTATTCGAATATTTCTGCTGACGAAAATCCAAACTAATTTATGTCTTGATATCTCGTCTTTTTAAAATGACTATTGTTTACATTTATGTATATTTACTTATTTATTTATTGTATTTATGAAATAATACACTTTTTTTTAATTTACATTTTCTATTTAAAAAAAAATAAATGATTAAGAAAACATTAACAAAATAATATATCCTTTTAATATTTGATTTGTTCTAAATATATTGAAATATGTTAACTGCTGAAGTACTAAAATATTTATCATCACCGACATCGACATTTTTAGTTTATTAAATATAGAACTAATTGTGTTATACCTATCGCAAAAATATTCTAAACAAATTTCGCATTAAAAATCGCCTTTAAATAATTGTTTTAACAATATTGGAAGAATGTATAAATTAGCATATTATATATTCTTTAAATACTTAAATTGTGATAAATATATTTTAAAATGCATTAAATTTGAAAAAGAAATTATTTCAAACGTGGTATTTGTCTGCAAAGGAAGCGAAACGAAATTGATAAAAAGAAAATTTTATTTATTCTGATATTACCGTAAAAGTCGTTGCAGACGATTTTTTTTTCAGATTTTTTTATATGTATTGTAATTTACAAACGGTTTTTCATTTCTAGTTGAATTTTTCTGTATGGCATCGACTTGTTAGACTGAAAAAAAATTAATTGTAATACATTATTTTTTATTTGTGCAAATCAAAAATGACGGTGAGTTTGAACTTTACAGTTAAATGTGTTTAAATAACATAAATATATATATATATATATAACTGCCTAAAACTTGGATATAATCGTTATTGCTTTAATATTTTATTACTCCTTTCAAGATATGTTTTTGGAATTAGTTAGTTTGGAATTTCGTCAATAGAAATATTAATTTCAAAACTGCACAAGGGAAAAAAAAAAAAACATGTAAATTTTTACGAAATATTTGAAAATGTAAATGAATTTATTAGGAAAATATCAAAAAGCTCAAAGATGCAGAATTCATAATTCTGCATACAGCTTATAACGCTACAAATATATAAAATTTGTTAAAAAATGTAAAAGTCACAGGAGAGGACAGAACATCCAAATGCGGTTTTCAAACCGCGAACGCTACCGCTGAACCATTGAGACCTTGTCCAGGATCCCGAAGTAATGGCATTTGAAATGCATGCTTAACTTTAATACGAAATTTCTCGAAAACTAAAGCCCATTTGAAGGAAACCTTTGACCTGAATAGTTAGGGGTATGATCCCTACAACATACCTTAAAATCATCAAAATCTGTGCGCATCATGCTTGGCGGTCTCCTTGTAAGATACATGAGTGCCGGTAAAACGAAATGTATGGAGGGGGCATGGCAGAGATCCCGATTTTCAAACAGGTGTGCCATTGGTCCACAGACTAAACCACTTTTTTTAAATGCAGATTATGAACATAACTGAGGTTATGTTGAATGAAACCTCATGAAATGTAACCTCATAAATGAGGTTATGTCTAAGCTAACTGAGAGTTTTCTGTCAGAACGCATCGTGCAAGACAACATTTAAACATATCAACCTGAAAGCAGTACAATAATTTATTTATTTAATATTCAATAATAGATTTCTAACAGCAATTTTAAAAATAAAGAGCTGAAACTATTTTTTAATTGACAGGGGGATCTGCCCTCTTGAACCCCCCCCCCCCCCCCCCCGTCGTTTAAGATAAATTTGAAACATATAAACGTTGAATAGAAAACACAATTGAAAATGTTCTCCACGAGGGATTCAGGGACGCTCCCCTGATGAAATAGTATTAGAAAATTTTTCTGTTTGCGTCTGAGTATTCTATAATCAGTTTATTTATTTATTTTCTAATATACAGACATAAAGAAGATGCAGTTAATTAAATTTCAATTTCTAGGATGCCCCACTCCCTGCCGGTGATTATGTTAAAATAAGGCAGATATACCCCACCCCACCCTTCCCCCTATTAGGGGCGTACAGTGTATTTCGTGTGCTCGAGGTAACACAGAATATTGCGTCTCTTTCTTAGTAACTTATAATTGTATGCTATACATTTTTAAGGAACGATTCTCTGGAGCCCCTAAAAAATTTTCGCCCGGAAGAATAATTTTTAATATAGAGAATAAAGAGTATGAAAAAAAAAGCATGTAATATGTGTAACTATTTTGAATTTCTAAAAATCTTCTATCTTTTAGAATATTTTAAATATTTATTTTTAGCGTTAAGGTTACTTTTAGGATCTTGACATCTATACATCCCCCAACAGTTTTATCAACTTTGTCTGTAAGAAATAAAATGAATTTTCACTTTTTTTCCGAAAAAACATTTAAATACAAATTGATATTATTTTACACTGGGTAACATTGAGTTATAAATGGAATTTTGTATTAAGTTTGTATTTTCAGATAATAGAGGGCGCCACTTCACTTGGAAGAATTGCAGAGTTAAAAAAGAACTCTGTCGGAGGATTAAAAATATATATTTTTTCACATTTTAAGTCACATTTTAAATTCACATCTAAATCTAAATCGCATTTAAATTTCAAAACTCGGTTGGGAAGGGGAATTGGTGATGTTTTAACTGTACTTTTAGTGTTCAATTATTAAGAGTTATTCGAAAAGAATAATTTCCAGCCTAGCGTTGCATTAATGCAACACTGTAGCAACATTCAGTAATATCAGTCATTTGTAATGCAACATTCAGTAATATCTGTTAACATATTAAGTTTCCAGATTAATATTTTGTTGTTTGCACACCAGTATTTCTGAAAAGAAAATTTCGCTTTCTTTGAAGACCTATATCAAATGCGCTACTTGCGTGATCTGGATGGCGCAGTGGTTAAGGCAATAGGCTTGTGACTAGTAGGACCCGGGTTCGATGCTGGCTCTGGGTGGAAACGTAAATTTAGGTTATCTTCCTATAATCGTAAATAGAACCCGAGATGGCAGCACTTGCGCTTTTTTCTAGTTGTTTACCCGGGTAAATAAAATGGCGATTTTTCAGACACTTCAAATGCCTGAAATTCAGACACTTACAAGCGACTGAAATATTAAGACACTTTAAAGTGTCTGTTTTTTTAACCATCCGTTTCAGACACTTAAGTGTCTGAATTGAGAATTTTGAACAAAAGTTAAATCGCTTGGAACATTTTAAAGATGTAGGGAATCCCAAAACATTTTTTGAGATAAATATATTTGAAATACTTTATCAGGGTGCGAACAGTCCTTGCTTTTGTATGCCACTATTTCAGAATAGAATTTGGCATATCCTGTAGCTCTCGATTAAAATTTATTAACTTTATGAAAAGTTAGATAGTCGTTATATTTCTATTTCTCAGAAAAATTAGACTGATTTTTCAAAAATTAAACAGCGGTGTTTTCTCATTATTAATGTTTTTGCTAATTTTCTCTTTGTTCATTATAGTTATACATACTGAATAGATCGCAGCCAATGAATGAGACAGGACGCGGTACCACACCGACTTCGGCTCCTTTCAGCCCACCTTGGTAGTTTTAATAGTGGTGGGAACCAGCCTATCTTGACCATATCACAGCCAAAATTGGTGGAAGTATTGCGGCCTGAATCTGTCGTTGACTGCGACAGATCCTATACTTTACGTATATCTATATTACTATATTTACGTAAAAATCAATGCACAATAACAATTGTGCATTGACAAACTTGAAAGCCCACATATGCACAACACTGAAACTATAAAATGTATGCTAAACAAAATAACGCCTTTCTAAAAAAAACACTGGTTTTCATTTCCTCTGGATATACAGATTGTTCTAAAGAAGGCGATCAACTTTAAAATTTAATAAATTATTAACTGCTATAAAAATAAAGATAAAATAAGAGACATAATTATAAGATAGCTCATAAATGTTTTATACAGTAATTTAAAATATAGTTCAAATTTAAGTCGAAAAATTCCACTTCACTGTCTCAACCATAAAAAATGCTCAAACTAACTTCAAACCCAATGTTTTGTTCCGCTTCTCAACAACTGAACATGATGAAGAGTACAAAATTAAAGCTTTTAAAACAGCTTTTTACAAAGTTGAAGCATTCTTAGAGGTTGAAGCAGTGCAGCTCTACTTATTAACGAAAACTTAAACTATCCTTAAAATTATTGTATACAAAATTTTTGAGCTACCTTTCACTTAGTTGATGTCCATACCACTTAGTTAAAATATCATTTGATTCATCTTTAATTTATTATAGTTAATGAAGTACTAACTTATAAAGATAGGGGTTCTGTTTGAAATACCCTATACTTATTTATATTCAAGAATTTTTCTATCTTTATAAGATAGAAAAATCTACAAAATATTAAATATTTTAATATGAAGTTAAAAATTTTCTATAATCCATGCGGTAATATGAATTGGATTAATCGAATTTAGTGGACATTTTTATAGTTTGTAATACACTAAGTTCATTTTTTATATATATTTATTTTATTTTAAAGTGAAAACATATGATACCGCCCTCCAGACAGGGTACACTAAAATTTTCTATAACATTTATAAATTACCATAATGTTGATTACAATCAAAACCGCTTACATCGATGCGGCAACAATATTTTGTGCGCTTAATCTGTACCAAACTCAATCACAAATCTGAGGTACCTATTTAATCAAAACCGCTTAACTCGTTGATCATCCCACGAGTCCATATAGTCTCATGCGTGACTTCCATTCTGCGTATCGTAAGTCACACGGTCTCTTGCGCAGAGTGCCGTTGATTCGTCTCTGATTGCTTCGTAGAGCCAATGTCGGACAAATGACTGAACTACGTGCTTCAGGTCTGCCAAGGGGTAGTTTAGGTGGTTTTGAAAAAGCAATAAATTTCCGGCTGGGTGATCAATGTGTTAAGTACACATAGTTGCCGAATATTACATATTTTATATTTTAATAGTACAACTTGCCTTTTATAATATTAGATTTTCTGCTATTAAGTAAGGTAAATTTTACAATAGAAATATTCTGGTAGCAAAAATCCGGAATAGTTGGCAGTTATGAGAGCACATCAATGCAAC
This sequence comes from Maratus michaelseni, assembly GCA_963931845.1. Classification (NCBI taxonomy): domain Eukaryota; kingdom Metazoa; phylum Arthropoda; class Arachnida; order Araneae; family Salticidae; genus Maratus; species Maratus michaelseni. Next base: position 212,904,876 of record OZ007599.1, on the reverse strand, counting down.
AACAATATTTGAGCACTTAAATGATTTGCGTCAGATCCGTCTCAAAAGTTGAAGCACAAGCATAAAATGTCGACTTTTAAAGAATAATAAAAAGTTAGAATAAATAGCATTTTTAATTTGCGGACTTCGCAACTTCATTTAAATAAATGATATCAAGAGTAGAAAAAATTAATTACATAATTGTAAAAAATATTATTTAAAATATCTTCAAATGAAACTGTCTCAAAAGTTTATTCACAGTAGCAAAAACAACTACATTTATCATTTTTACAAAACTGTTACATACAAATTATTTTTCCAAATTATTTTACAAATTACAGTTTTTGTAGGGTTTCTGGTGGCTAAGATTACCCTTCTTTCTCAATAGACTCTTGGAGTTCTTCAAGAGAGTCATACTGCTTTCCATTGCTGTAAAAATGACGGGTTAAAATGCCCCAGATATTCTCAAATGGGTTTATGTCTGGACTTAAAGCTGGCCAGTCAATAATTTTAGACAACAAGCTCCGTATTTTCCGATCCGTCTGAACAGGTGTCATACGTGGTTGTCCACATCTTGTTTTCCGGTTAAAATTATAATTTCTAGAGAGTACTTGATATGTACCAGTTTTATTGATATGTAACAGTTTTATTTTGCGATTTCAATTTTAAAAAATTTAAAATCTCCCTTTTTTTTGAATTTTTTATCCTTCGGCATTTTTAAAATTAGTGTAAATTATTTCTCCACTTTTATACTTTTATAAAACTGGAATGCTACGTCATACAACATTATTACACCCGTCCAATTCTGTGTTTCTAAAAAAATTGCATAAAGTGCTTAAACTTTTTAGACAGCGTTTCTTCAAGAAAAAAGTAAATTAAATAAAAATGAATGTAATTTTTATTTTAACTAACAATAATTGCTTATTTTAATTGATTTTGATTAAATGTCGAGTATTTATTGTAAATTGGCTTCATATATTTTCTTCTTAATTTTTTTAAAACTAGATTTTCAAAGTGTTTCAACTTTTGAGATGAACTATACTTATCCTTATCCATTTAAACGGTGTCGCCTGTATTTGAATACATCGGAATAAACTTCTGGGATAATTATAACCATTAAATTTTCATATTGTATAACGTTTTTTTTTTTTTTTTAATTTTGCAGAAATTCTATTTAATATTTTTTAGCATCAGAAGGCATAATTTACAAAAAAATCTTACTGAAATGATTTAGATTTTAAACAAACTTTAAAAATTTTCAAGAATAAAATCAATTTTTGAGAATACCACAATAAAAGAAAATTATCGCTCATAAAAAGAAAACATATTTTCTCCTTTTTTCTAAGATTTTTTCTTCTAAAAACTTAAGCAACCGGGAAAATAAAATTTTTATTGATAGACAATAAGTAACAAATTATTAGGAATCTGATTAAATTATTAAAGTTTTTATCCGAACTATAAAATTATTGCGATACTTATCTGTAGATTGATATTTTAGAACGAATACTCCATGAAACAGAATACGCCATGAAACAGTTGATCTCACGTATTTTAATTACATTACCTACTAGATCCTTTGCACAGCCAGTCTATATCATGTCTCAATTATATTACAAATGGCAGTAGGTGCCTATGTCCCAACGATGACAAAAATGTGACTGTTTTGATTTTTCATATTATGACTATCATGTGAGCGTCATTTCGTAATTCTACTTTTACAGTGGAGTAACGAAATGACCGATTCTTCTGACAAAATTGGCGGCTGTCGAAAAAAAAAAAATTAATCGTTTGTATGGTTTCTTGAATTTGAACACTAGTATTTTCTTAAAGTAATTTTCGCCTTTATTTAATCTGAAAAAAAAGAAGAATTCGTTTAGAAATTACTGGTATTCAAATTCAAGCGACTGTACAAACATTAAAAAAATTCCGCCGACGACAGCCAACATTTTTGTGTCAGCAAGTAGGCATAGTATTCAGAGGGCTTTGCTTGAATACGACTCACCTTCTACGTCACGTGAGACCAACGTATCCAAAAAGAATTTCATTTTGGTGACAGTATGACTTGGGAGACGCCTTTATTATAAGACCAACCCTTTTTATTTCATATTTGTACTTTATTCAAATGAATTAAACAACTTCTCTAAATTTAATTTTGTTATGAAAACAAATTAAGGAATCAGGCATTGGTTATTTAATAAAAGCGGTTGTTTTGTTTAAATATTTTTAATAGTTATTAAGAATATACACTAGTCACTCGAAGAAACCCGCAAGCTAATGTTAAAACTATGGCTTCGTTCTTTAAAAATTTCTCGCTTGCATTTTAATATTTTTAAATGATTTTTTGCATAGGACAGCTGTGGTCGATCTGTAACATTGTTAGTTTTTACTTTTTCAATTTTGGTTGCAGATTTTTCTTTTTATGAAATACTTTTCATTTTCGGAACCGGTTCCGAAAGTGCAAGTAGCCTCATTATAAAAACTGCAACCAACATCGAAAAGGTACAAGCTAACAACGTTAGAGATCAACCTCAGCTATTCTATGCAACAAAAATAATTTTAGTATATTAAAATGCAAGTGATAAATTTGAAAAGAACGCTCTCATAGGTTTAACATTAGCTTGCGAGTTTTTTCGCGTGAATAGTGCAAGCTCTTAATATTGAATAAATAGAAAAAAAAATATGAGGCGCTGAGGATATTAAAGGCGAACTCTGCAAAAGTAGATTTTCCTTTTAACATAACATGTAAATCTATAGTAACTGTTGCAATCGCTTACAAACCCAATAACCCTTTAATTCTATGAAATTTTCTTTATAAAACAAATTAACAGACTTTAGATTATGTGTATTTTCAGTTGATGATTCTCGGAACTCTTGTTTTTTAAGTTCGCCTTTAACATCCACAACACCTCATATTTTCTTGTCTAAACATAAAAGACATTTTTTCCTATGTGTCTATCTTATTTATATAAATAAAACCAAATTAATAAACTTGAGTAAAAGAATATTCTTATATAAAAACTTCTTATATAAAAAGCATGCTTTATCTAAATATTATACTATTCATCCTAACTACGTATATTATGAAACTCATTTTAAAATATTTGTTAAAAAGTTTTCAAAGTGTAAAAATAAATTCAACTTCCAGATGATAAAAATACCCATTAGTGTTACATCAAACTGTCAGACTTAATGGTTTAATGCCTCCATCAAACTTGCAAGCAGGAAATATTTTCAAAATATCTTTGACAAACGGTTTCGCTATATCTCATTCTAAGAGTCATTATATGAGACTATTACTCTAAAAGAATATCATCAAATTAATTTCTTTAAGTGCGGCTTTTCTGGGATAGGAAGCATTTATAGTTCTCCCATACTTATTAAATAAAATTATAACTATTAGTAATTTATATTTACGAGCTACATACTGTATATATATATATATACTTTTCTTGTACACACACACAAATGTATATATATATATGTTAAAGTGCGAAAGCCGTTAATATGCACATTCCCTATTTAATCTGAAAATTATCTGATTATTACCGTTAAAGTGTGAAGTCATCATCTACATAATAAGATTTTTCCGTACTTTACCTAGGTTATGTGCATATTAACGTATTCCAAATCGTAAAAGTGCGAATATTTTATTAATTCCTTTCCTTTCCATCCTGCTCCTCTTTCTGTTATCGCTTAATCTTTAGAGCATAAGTCGCCGGCTTTTTATTTTCTGCGTCACTTTCTTGTTGTTTGCGTAGGCTGCTGGTAAGACTTTTTTCTTACAAGCTTGCTCATTAAGCCTTTTGTTTCCCACTTACGGATTGTTTCAAGTTGCTGCCTATGAGGCTAAAGGCGTTTGAATGATTATTGAGTCATAATATCGCCAAAATGGGTGGTTGTTCGACGGAAAATTGTTCTAATCAGTTTTCTAATCAGCAATTTTATTTAAATTCGATATAAATGAATAAAAGTGGTATACAGTGTCTATAAATTTTATAAGAACAGTTCGGGATTGAAGAATTACGGCCAAATACGCGAGCTTGTTCAAATGTAAACAACAAACCGGTTTTACGCCATTAATAGCAAAAATTCAAAACGCCATTAATAGCTGAATTATTACCCTAGGCAGAATGGAGATTTTATGCACTCGTCATCAATGGCTTCATTTAAATGAAGTAAAGTAGCATTACATTACAGTTCGTAGTAGCAATCTAAGCCATTTTTGCTACATCTATCTGATTATTTGGATATAACTTTGGATAAATTGCTAATGACTGATATGGCATGTACTGCATTGCATTTTTGGTTGAATTATCTTACCATTTATATACATTTACGGTATTATTGAATACAATGTACTTATGAGCCGCTAAACTTCAAAAGGGCAATTCTCAAAAAGGTTTCTATAATTTTGGACAATAGTGTAGATAGATATTTCCAAAAGTATATCGTTTTTTTTAATAGGTATGTGTATAAGAAGTAGTTTTGATTGTTGATACATTATTCACAGATTGATAAAATATGAGAAAAAAGTCGGACATGCATGAACTGAAAAAATGCATTTTGTCGAGTTTTCTTGCGAAACGCAAAATACACAGCTTGCGCATTTCAGAAAAACAAGTAAATAAACGTGATTTCTTGAAAGAAAATCACTTTTAATAGTAGGGAATGGTTTGCGGTCATGGAGAACAACATTGAACGAATATAAGGCTATTCGGATATTCATGAGATAGCCATGATTGTCTCAAAAATATTGGAAATAATTTCATCGTCATCATAAATGTCAATGTAAAAATATGTGTAAAACGCTTAACATAAGCAGAAATAAATCACTCAGTGTCATCGATCGGAAGTAGCGCGCTACAAGTAGCGAAACTACAGTAGTCGTTACTTTTTTCAATAGTTTGTAGTGTTGAGCGCTACATTTTGAACAATGTAATGTAAGGAGCAGAGTGATCCAAATACAGTAGTTTGTAGCGGGCACTGGCAGTACTTTTAATACTACTTCAGGAAGAAACAAAAATGCAATTCTACAAATCACGTGATCATAACTTGCTTCTTTTGTGCAAAATATGTTCTTCTCGGCAATTCGTGACTCTCAGATGCAGAGCTTAGCAAAGTATTGCATGAAATCATAGATTTTTACATTGACACTTACTGATAAAAGCAACTGCTAAACCTCCAAAGAAATTAATTTTCTTGCTGACAGCACTTATCTGCTTACTCGTTATTAGGTTGTCATGTTTTAATGCCATGTTACTTCATTTGGAATTGCTTTATATAAATATTTGTTTACTGTTTGCATTTACAGTTTTTTAAATGTAATTTTCTGGATTATATATTAAACAACTGAATTTAATTCTCAAGCGAATTCAATACAATTGCCATATTAAGAGTGTGTTGGAGAGTTAAGTAAGCAAATCTATTGGTAAATAAAGTTAATTTATGTTCCAATGCAATAATTACTGAAAGAATAGTAAATAAAATGTATGCGGTGTATGGATGTGCATAAATATGTTATATGAAAAAGTTGCCTATAATTATATTGCTTGTTCAGATATACGCTCTGTTTAGATATAAACTCTGTTTTCGTGTCTCCCGAAAACATAAGCTCTAGTTTAATGACATTTTGTATGTAAAAAAATAAACTAACTAAACCTGAGGCTCTACAATCCATTAAGAAACATGGTTTACAGTACCCAGCACTGTTTTCTTGACCATGGTCCCTGAGGTATACAGCATATTCCCGGCCATGTGGTCAGACTTTTACTTGCCAAGCAAGCTTAGTACTCATTTTGTCGGCCCCGAAGGAGAAAGGTTGAGTGAACCTGGCCCAGTTCGCAGTTCATAAACGAACTGTGAGCCTGTAGCGTGGTAGTGCGACGCGCTGACCACTAAGCTACTGGGTTTCAAGTTGTTTATGTAACTATATTTAAATGTTATTGCATTGCGTACATCTTTCTTAATTTCGCTAATAAAATTGTAATAGATGTATATACTACAAAATTGTACATACTAGCATTTTGGGACAAACACAAAACATTTTCTTGTAATTCATCTTTCTTAATTTTTTAATGACCTCGGTTATATCGCACTTATTTGATTGTATCCCGACAGACGGGATATAACGAGAGATCACTGTTAATCCATGTCCTCAATTTCAAATGCAGATTGAATGTTCCTTTGAGAAAATCTGAAAGCGGCGAAGTAGTGGTTACTTTTGAAAATTAGTTTGTAGTTGCTACTTATTTAAACACGTAGTTGTTGTTGTAGTTAACTACATTTTCTATAAATTAGTTGTAATTCGCTACAATAAAAAAGTAGCACTTTTCAGTGTAGTAAAACGTTAAGTAACAGTGGAAATATTATGATATATAGATATATCGATATTTTGTGTCCGATAGTATTCAGATATCGATGTCTTGGAAATTATACAAATTTGAAAATTTTTGCCATCACTAACTGTGAAAATATTAAGTTATCATAGTCAGAATTTTCTGGAGCTGAATCCCAAAGGTATTAAATGTCTAGCAGTGATTTCGTATCCCATTGAATATTTTTTATTGTAATTAAAAATTTTCATAGATACGATTACAAAAGCGTGCCCTGAACACTGGAAAGATAGCTGTTAAATTCTCATTGTGTTTATTTGCTTTTTTTTTTTAACAACTAAACTCTGGAAATACATAGCAAGCTTTCAGTAAATATACAGTATGAAAAATCTAAATATAATCACATTTGTGTATATATATATATATATATATATATATATATATATATATATATATATATATATAATATCTTTGAATTTCAAAAAATATATAAATTCCTGAACAATAATAATTTAGCACATATCAAACATTATTATTATGTGCATTTTGCAATTCTCTCTGCCAAAATTTATCCATATACAACACTTGCATTTGTCTTTATGCACCTAAACTAAATATTGTTCATCGTGTATAAGCTTTTCGGTGCACTACATATCAAAATGTTAAATTTGTTACATTCAATCAAGATTTTTCTAATTAAATTTTTTCAAACATATTGATCAAGTACCAAATATAAACATTTTATTTTACAACATTTTAATTTGTGTCATGCCTGCAATAACGAATCATCTTTTCAGCGAAAGCAGGTGCAATTTTCATTTATTTTGATGTAACATCATACATTAAATGCTATTTAACCCTCTAAGCGTGTAGAACGTAATATTCCGTTCACTAAGCTCCAGGTTTCACTGCAATATATGCAATGTTTAAGATAATATAATTCTATAGTTTTAATGAATTTTCAAAACATTGAAGAATGATTAATACGCTCAATGGTTACATTCATATTTGTAATTACATTTTATTTATAATGCTGAAAGAATCATATTTTTTTAGCATTTAAAACAAAATGCTGAGAAAACAACATTACAATTTTACCCTTTTTCAAAACGCTCAGAGGGATAGTCTATAAAATACAAGGGGTGTTAAAATGAAAAGGTACGAAACGTCGTAACAACGTAACCGTTAACATATTTGCCTATGCTGCTACGGGAGAACTTAGCCAGACATCTATGGATGCAATTGGATTCTCCAACGTTGATCAGAGGATACGCGGGAGCCCGCATGCGCAAGAGAGAGCAGAGGCTCTTATAAAGAGCGCCATCCAATTGATGCGGCAGTGCATGTGAGGACAGGATGGTGTTCACATTGAAAAATTCGGCGATTGAGGAGCAGCGAGGCGTTATCCGATTTCTGACATCGGAAGGTGTTAAGAGCCTACGCTAGTCACGCGAAGAAACGCTCCATGATACATAGATAACATACCATATGAAATGTAATCTTCTCAACTGGGCGAAAAAGTCCGGGCCAAGATTAATCCTGGCCCGGACTTTTTCGTCCAGTTGGGAAGATTACATCTCATATGATTTCTTTACCAATTTGAATAATTGTGTCAAAATTAATCTAGCATAACATACCATGTTTCGCTCTATCTGAACCAATATGATTTACAAAATCAGAACGCTAACTTGCGAACTTAAAGGCATTCCTTTGAGTGTACCTGTAAATGTATGATAAATGCTATGTGCACCATATTCTATTCTAAACATTTTGTAGTGCGCCTCAGGGATATATATCATCATTCATTATGTTTGAGATAGTCTAACATCATTAAAATACGCCGCAAACGATTTTTCTCCATAGACCGTAATGTAACTGAATTCTTTTGAGCGTCCTGTAAATGAACTACATACTTCATATTCTACATACTTCATTTCAATCAAAACCCATGGTGAACATCAATATCATATATCAATTGCAAGGCAGTCCGAATAAATTTAAGCGAGTTAGAGTACGGACAGACGGCAGACAGAAGGCAGATAGACAAACCGAATTCATAAACACTTTTCAACTATGTTGGAAAGTATTAAAAATGAATAGTGTGAAGATTATCTTTTCAAAGTTATCTAGAAAAATAATTAGTTGGAGAAAGATGAAATCTTTCTCAATATTCTACATTCTAATGAGAAATAGGAAGTGTAAAAATATATGAAATAATATTCACGGATTTTCCAAGAAGATAAAGTCAAATTTAGGACAATTCTTGAAGTATTCTCTATTCATATCACCTCGTTGACAAGGACAAATCCGGTATAATCCTCAAAATAAATGAGGATCACAGTATATTTATGTCGCTTGTCAGAACTATGCAGTGACGAAAGTCTGAGAGTTACCCATATAATTATTTCTAATCGGCTTTCTACAGTGTTTTACATCTCTCTTTTTTGTAGGCCATCTCATGCGGTTTGTGTTCGTATTATAGTTAAATTTTGTATTTCTATAGTAAATGAAATGGGTAGATAAAGCCTATTTTTTTTTACCCCTGGCAGGTTCATTTAGTTTTTTTTTTTTTCTAAGGATATTTTGATAGTCTTTATAAAAGTTAGGATATAAATTTATTAATTCTATGACCGATTTTTGTCTAAAGACTCTTTAAATATATGAATCACCCAAATGAAAGTGACACTACAGTCGGTTTGAGAAATGGTTTAATGGTATTAATATAAATTATTATACAAAAGAAAGAAGCAATACAGACATAACAGATAGACTAGACAAAGTCACCTTGTAGGTTGTCACCTTGTAGGTCCACATGCACTTGACTAGGTCGTGACCTGTCGTCAGTACTGCTTCTTCCACTACAAAAATCCCTACACCACCGGAATTCCCGTCTGCGTGACATACACTCGTGCAATATACATTTTGCATTCGACGATTAATTTCAGTAGCACTCACATTTTCCGCTGTTAAAAATTGCACGACCGCGCGTTGACACCGTTTGAAGACATCCATGATGCGAACTATGATTTTAACGTACTCCCACGCTATCACACACGCATCTGGCGGGAATAGACGATATCGCATGCATTCCCAGCACTCTGTGCCCTCTATAGGAGCATGCGCAGTTATCATTCTCTTGAAATGGCGGAGTTATTATAGCAATGCCACTTTCATTTTGGCGATTTTATTATACAAAATTTTCAATATGGGTTTTTTAGAAAATTTTAATGTATGTTGATTTTTTATTCAACTTTTTTAATAAGCAGCGCTTGTAACACCATCATAGTTTTTGTACAGGGTGTCAGAAGAGTCTTTCCCTGATTAAAATAACAGTTATTCAAATCCGCTATATATAAGATAGACATGTGCAACTGGTACTAAAATGTTGGTAAACTAAGCAAATTTTTGTTACAGGTTTGCGTAACGTAGCTGTAGTGTAGCAGTGACAGTGTCCAGGAAATGGGACCACGAACCGAGAACTGACCGAAGTCCCAAGAAGTCAGTGCGTACGGCATCACGTGAATAACAGATGCCAAAAAGAGTCTTGTGATACTAGATGACACACGGAGCTTTTGTCTGATTTGTGAACATTTCTAGTTTCCTAGACACTGACACCGCTACACCACAGCTACGTTACGGAAAACTACAACAAAAAAACTTGGAAAGACAACAGTTTCAAATGTTTTTCTTATATATAGATGATAAGAATAAATTTTGTAATCAGGGAAAGCCTTTTCGGATCTAATATTAATTTTTAACGATTTGAAATTGTCTAAGTTAATTCTTGAGTAATATTGTAAAACAGAAATATAAATCAAACAGGTGTTTGTGAACGAAAATAATTAAACACGATCAAAACTTGTTGCATATATTACAATTTGCCAAATAACCTATGTTTTAGATCTTGTATGGCATATTTGAAAAGTTTTCAATCAAAAATAATCTATAGAACCAGTAAATTGTAGATCCTAGATTTTATACAATTACAAATTTTAGATAACAGAAAAAAATATTCTGCTTATGCCAAGGCCGAAAAGTGTTCTTATCTACCTATCTCCTTTCAAGCAAAAAATTTTAACAATCTATAAAATTTTAAACGTTACCTTCCTATAGACATTCTTGTGAATTTTATAAGATGCCTATCAAGATGGAATCGATTTTAAACCGGACACTAATTTCTTGAACTACATAAAAAAAGCACTGTAAAAGAAATTTTCGAAAAATTTATCGACGAATTTTTTCATAAAATTCAACGACAAGGATTAAACTGTGTGAAGTTTCCCAATTTTAACATTTTCAAAATTACTACACTGGGTTCCCTACTTAAAATTAGAGAGTATTGCTTTATGTTACCAAAAGAAAGCATTTTAACCATTTGCTGTACAATGTATGGATTCTTAAACATAACAATAGATGCCATCATTTACCTATTTGACATATTTTTTGAAAAATTAGGCTTGTTCCACATAAAGAAAATTTAAACATACCAAATGTTAGTGATTATGACTACTCCACGGCACTTTTATTCTAATTATTGCAATTTGTTTAGCAAAAACATAATTTTTGAAAATCGATGCTTAAAGGCAAGATTTCTTTCCTATTCTTACTTACAAATAATCAAAAATATCTGTTTAAAATGAAATAATAATTTATTAATTTTTGAGTGGGCTTTGTGACATATTTGTCAAACTGCTTTGAAAAGATAACTACATTTTTTGCCACTTATTGCATGAAAAATAAAATGAAAATTTTTCCCTTTTGATACACCACTCAAAGGCTATTAAGTAATATTTTTCCTAAAAAAAAATAAATCCTGCAGTAACAGTTAATTATTTTTTGTCTTTTTTTCAGTATAATTTAATTTCATCTTTACAGCACTAAGCATCAGAATGTATTTTTCAATCAGAATATATTTTACAGCTTAAATATACACATTACCTAGGATTCGTTGTTTCTATTCTAAGATTCAACAATAACAATTACTATGTAAAATAAATTGTGTTTCAGGCTATGTGCTGTTAAATTAAACTTCGACTCGCATTATGTAAAATATAGTTATTCAAACTAACCATCAATAATACCAGAGCATCATTTATTGATATTCAGTTTATTAAAGCAGAATAGTCGAGTAAGATGTACTCTTTACACAGCTTTATCGCAGCACAAACGTTATTACATAAAGCATCATGCAAGGATTATCAGGCATATTCCAATCACACACTCGTTTCTCTCACAAATTTGAAGATGTCCTTCATAATACAATTTTAATGGAACAATTGTCATTGTACATAACGGTACTGCCACTATAATATTCATACCTGATATTTGTTATATGAATGCGGGTATTTGAAGTATTATGAGAACATTTTAATGTGCAAAAATAATATGGTAATATATTTTAACTCCAACACAGAGCATCAGCATTTAATTATATGGATATTTATGAATTATATAAATGTATATAGTTTGTTTACAGGTGCCGTGGTATCTGTCAACTTTTACATAATATAAACTTTAAAAACAAAGCCATATAAAAGAAGCTGGTGAAAATTTTAATTACGAAAATAACTGTTATTAAATTGCTCTCGTTTAATATAAAAATATAAAATTCTAATTTCTAACACGTTTAAGGTGCACTATACCCTAGATTTGTTTATAATTTATTTTCAATACAGCGAAAACTAATCAGTAAAATTTATTTTTTACATATATTTTTAATAATTTATTAAAATCTAGTTTTTAGAGTACATATAAATCACAAAAAGTGGATAAATACCAAAAATACACATCTCACAAATCTCATTTAATAAATCTCTGAAAACAAAATCTGCCTGTCTTTTATATCATTTAAGATTTTGTTTACCTAGAGTTTGTTCATTTTAATTGGGCATAATATTTAGGGTTGCGTACTTAAAAAGTAAAAATGGAACCATTATAAGATCACTGTCTGTTCGTCTGTCAGAGCCCTTTTTCTCGTAAACTGTGGGACGTGAAAAATTCAAAGTTGGAAAAGTTATAAAGCCTTTTTACCCACATATTGTTATATTATTAGCCATTCTCAAATATATTTAGGAAAAATTTAGGGGTCTAATTTTTATACTTGTTTTATTTATTTATTTATTTATTATTTATTTATTTATTATTTATTTATTTATTTATTAATTTAGTTACTTGAAAGAAAAAGTTTTCTTTTTGCATATCATGCGGGGTATCGTTTGAAAAAACTCATAGTGCAGAACTCAAAATTATATTTATTTTAATTTTCGGTATTATAATTGCAGATTTATTGTTAAAAATGCATTGCAAAAATATGTCCCCCCCCCCCCCCCCCATTCCGTCTATTTCCGAATCTACTGAAACTAAAATTATGAAAAAACTAGGGGTAGTAGGAATTTATTTAAACCTTGCAGAAAAACTATAGCGATTTTTCTAGGTAGCATAGTTTTTGAGAAAAGCGCATGTTCTTGTTACACAAAAGCTTTACTTTTCGAGCGCTCAGCGGGGCAGTTGACGGGTTTTTGAGATATCTATAGATGCAGAATCATCCAAGGATATTTCATAACGAAATACAACGAAGGATTTTTGATTTTCGAATAAAAAATTGTCGGTAATTAGCCGAGATATTAATTAAGGTACTTGAAAAAAAACTTTCTTTTTATATATCGTGTAGGGTATCGTTCGAAAGATCGCGTAACATCGAACTGAAAATATATTTCTTTTCATTTTAGGTATTATATTTTCAGATATATCGTCAAAAGTATTCTGGGAAATTATGTCCCCCTCCTGGAAAAATATCTTAATACATTTAATGTGCGGAACCCTTTGGTCAGGAGTTATACTCGTACTTGGCCGATTTTTTTTAGCAATTTTTTACTGTTTTTATTATACAAATTCAATATTATATAGCATTTAGATTCCATGAAATTGTTAAATAGATCTTTTTGAGTGGCCAAACTTGGATTTTTTTTTTTTTTTTTTTTTTTTTTTTTTTTTTTTTTGCTATCATTTTTACTTATTTTATATGTTTATTCCACACAGAAGGACCGAATATATCATGTTGATTTTGATACATTTTGATATTAGGGTATAAGGATTTCAGAAGCATTAAAATAAAATTTGTACCTCAGTTAGCTCATACTTGAAACAAAAAACTTTTAAATTTACAAGATAAATCAAGTTTATTCAATTATATTTTTATATTTTTTATAAGATTATATTTATGTAACATCAATAAATAAATTATTTTTCCGTAGTATCAGAAAATGAATTATTTGATGCTAGTATCATTTCATATTAAATTAAATTTAATATCCATTGTCTGTTATTTACTTCGTGTTTTTAAGATAAATCTTGATTGCGTATTGTTTGTTAATAATTGTTCTATAATATATTTTAAAATTTACATACATGTCGCAGGAGCCACTTATTTAGGCTTGCCGACGTTACTCCTTTAATACCAGATCAAGTAGCAAAACTTAGCTACATGGATATTCTAAGTACATAAGTAATAATATTTCAGAAATGCCAATCCTCTTTCAATTTTAAAACTTCTCTCTTGAAACAGCGTATCTTCAATGCATTTTTATAACAACAATACCATAGACATAGGATATTCAGGCAAAATATTCTTTTCTGGATGTGAGAGAAAAAATGTGTCACTTATTCTGCGCTTTCAATAAAGGATGAATAAGCTGTTCTACCTTCGCCGGTAGTACTTTTAGCTGCTGCATAGTCATTCCCTTGAAGATTTATGGCCTGAAAAGAGAAAAGGTATGAAATATTGAGAAAAGTCAGTTTGAAATATGCCATAAAAGATGACTGCGTCATAAATGTTAAAAATCTCTGTTCTTTTCTTAGACGTTCCGTTAAAACAGTTCTCTTTTAATAAAACAAAAATTATTTCGTTACACAGTAATTTCTGTCCCAATAATATATATTAATTATTTTGTTTTTACTAAACCTGCGCCTATGAAATTGCGAAAACAGAAAAAAACTGTGCATTTCATTCCGTTGTTAGAATCTCGTTGAATGGAATTTGGCATATCTATATTATGAACGACAAACGGGTCCATGCGTAACGCTGACGTTGTTTTGCAAAATGGCAACACTTGACGATGCTATTTCGGTTTTGCGATTTTTGCTACTGCAATTTTTTAAATTACTAAATATTGCATATTTTCAATTTTTACACCGTTATATATATATATATATATATATATATATATATATATATATAATATCTATGAATTTCAAAAAACATATCAAGTTCTTGTATCATTCTACTTACAAAATTAATGTTGGCAAAAAAAAAAAAAAAAAAAAACCAAAAGAACCTGAATAAGATGTTATAAAGATGCATTTGAAAATTCAATAGATGAACAAATGATACCAAGAAATAATAGTAATATTATATAATTATTATTATTAAATTATTATTATATAATTATTATTATTAAATTATTATTATATAATTATTATTATTAAATTATTATTATATAATTATTATTATTAAATTATTATTATTAAATACACCATTAAAAGCGCAATGCAGCTATAATAACTATGTATTCCAAACAGAAGTTAATCAAAGTGATTTATGAGCCAAATAGGCTAAATTATGGTATCGTATGAAAATCAATAATTTCATCTAGACAATTATTGAAAAGAATATGTAAAAACTATATATATATATATATAAGCTTTAAACAGCAATTTGTTTGAAAACTGTAATTTACTCATTTATTATTGCATTTAAATTAAATTTCAAGCATGATTTTTTTTTTTATCTATCTCTATCGCTTGTAGACGATTACAAAATATTAATCGGTTATTCACTTTAAACAATATAAAAAGTTCAGCATTTGTTTCCAGCTAATATACCATAACGAAATTAAAACTGCATTAGGCAATAAATAAAATAGTATAAATAAAACACAAATTTAACAGGCATGTCATCGAAATAAGCGCTTAAAACCGCTAAAATTATCAGTATATATATTTTTAAAAAAACTGCTGTAGATAACAAAATTTTTAGCGATTTCTTCGTCTATTAACTTCTGGTAGAAGGCCAATACGAAATTACCGCTTTTAATAAATTTCAAAATTTTATTTAAATATGTAATTGACATTTTTCATATAAAAATGCTATTTGGTGTTGTTAAGGAGCAATCTAAAAAAATTTTTAAATGTAAAAATTCTATTAGAATTTCCAGTAAAAAAATAAATAGTAAAAAATCTATTAGCATTTTCAATAAAAAATAAATAGTAAAAAATCTATTAGAATTTTCAATAAAAAAATAAATAATAATAAATCTATTAGAATTTTCAATAAAAAAAAATAAATAGTTTTCGCTATATTCTCTATCCCGGGAAGCGCGGGTTGGATGCCTTAGTATATATACAGGGTTCGTACGGATCAGGGAATTTTCCAGGAGTGTTACCAGTATTTTTTTATAGAAAAAGAAATCTAGGTTAAACTGGCAAAACTTCACCTTCTTTTAAGGAGAAATTTTCTGTAAGAAAATACTTGTACCAAAGAATTTCCTAGTCGCAAAATTCCAGGAGCCGTGCGAACCCTGTATATAGTGTCAAAAGAATCACCAGGAGGAAAAAAGATAAAATAATGGAATAAAACAAGGAGCAAAAGTTTTCTAAGGAAATAATAAGATTAATCAAAATAAAAAAAATTACAGGGAAATGCTCCAATAAGATAATATGTTTTTCACCTTCCGTTTTGAATTTTAATTGCTTTTTGTAGATGGTAAAATGGTAAGAGATATGCACGTAATACATGAGGTTGTCGGTCAATGAAATAAATAATAAATACACTGTAAAAAAAATTCTCAGGTTACTAAAAATTTTTTAGTATATTTGTATTCCACAGATTTTTTTAGTAACTGGTACTAAAAATCGGTACTAAAAGACTAAAAAAAATTTTGTATTCTTACTTAGTAACTATAAAATCTGTAAGAATTACTAGAAAACAGCTAGCAATGAATCCGATTTTTTGTACTGGTTACTAAAAAAATCTGTGGAATACAAATATACTAAAAAATGTTTAGTAATTTCCAAATATCAGTTAGAAAAACTAAACTTTTTTTAGTAGATTGACCCATTTTTTTTTTTACAGTGTATTTGGGATAAACGCTTTCGTGATCAGTGTATATAACTATTGAGCAGAAAATTTGTTGTTAATCAACAGTAATTGATTCATCACATTAATAAAAGGGAGGAACCAAATGTTATTTCTTTCTATATTAACATAGGAGCGAGCGCGCTGTAGCAAAATTAACGACAAACGTAATTTTTAAAAAGATTTGTACTAAAAAATTACTCAAAAATTAAAATTCAGTTTTACTACTGATATGTATAATTGCTCTTCTAGCATATCTCTTATTACTGTTATGAAGTACATTGCATTTGTAATAGTGTAATTACTGTGTAAAGAAATTAAGTCACGCGCCTACTTGTGCTAACAATTTAATCGCGTTCGCAGAAATGTCCATGGCCGTCAGAATACCAATGGTACACTTGTCTCCAAAAATTATGGTATAAAAGTTTTTTAGCCTAATTTATAAACAAGCCAAAATCATGAAATTTGGCATATAAGTGTGTTATCACATCACACATGCTATGATACATCATATACCAACATAAAAAAAAGAAAGGAAAGTAAAATTTTGTAATATACATATTAAATCAAAAATGGCCAAAACATGAAACATCATGTCACCAGAACAGGTCGGGTAATACAGGCGTGCACAGTTTGATACCTGCACACTTTGATAGCTTGTGCAACAAAACCTGATATGTTTACAAGTCTGCTAATGAAAGCTCCTGGCAACAAATCACACTCATTTTAAGTGCGGATAATAAGTCCTGTGTCGAAAAATAATGTATAATGAATTTTAAACGAATCGTACGCACTCGTGTTTAGGATTGCGCTGAATCTGTTAATGTAAAAGTCAATGTTGGTCATAATTCGTAATTTTTTAAATGTGAATTTACTAGTATTTTTCATAACTAAGAAACTATTTTTAATCGAAAAAAATGCCTGAAATACGTTTGGGTCTATTTGTATCTCATTGTAAAATTAAGATTTCGATTGGATGATTTTTGGGAAAGTATTTAAATAAGTATTAAGAAAAAGGTATTGGAAAGTATTAAGTAAAATAAAGTTCGCCACGTGGAATCCTCAAATTTTGAGCTATTTTATATCTACGAGGAATTAAGAAAAAGGATACTAGACAACCATACTAGAAGAATTTCGTTTTTCTCTAGAGCGAATTAGAAAAATAATCAAAAACTTTGCAGCTCTATCTTGTAATGCTTTAGTACACCAAAATCACAAACATATATTTTTTCTATATGTAAACACTATTATTACTTATAATATTTTACTCAATTTTGAGACGATACAAAGTAAATTTTTGTAGATTTGAGAAAATGTATATAATCTATACCTTTTTCTAGACTGCTTTTATCCAAAGAACTCAAATATGATGATAAAACTGGGTGTTTGAAAAAAACAAATTTGATAAAATTTTTAATAAATGTATGATCACTATTTCAAAATTTGCATTCATATTCTAAAAAAAACATCATTAAAAGTCTAACGAGTCGTCAGTTTTGTTGTGATTTTTTTGTAAACGATCTGAGAATAATGGCGGGCGCATCTTTTTTTCTCGCTCTGACTCTGATGTTTTAATATTATTTTTTCAGAAGATACACAAAACATTTTCTAGCAGCACTTTACTCACTACGCATCTTTTACGCTTTCAACGTAAAAGTTCAAAAACGAACTATTTTTTAATTCATATCTCAAAGACTATGGATCACTTGGAGTTAATTAAATGTATTTTGATTTTTATAAAAAATGTTTATGTTGAATATTACTAATGAATTGTTAAATAATAATTTAAGCAAGTAATTACTGAATTTTAAATAACTATGAAGACTAATGTGTCATACATCTCAAATTCTATCATTAATGTTTTGGATCGTGTTATTCTAATCTATAGTTATATGAGTAGGGCCTTTCTAATTAAAGGATTTTTCTTTAATTATTTTTCTTTGTATATATATTTAATGAATTTATTTTAATAAATCTCATTTTTTTCTCAAACTTTGTTCTATTTATTTATGCATCATTTGTTTTTCTATTCTTCTTTAGGTATGAGTAACAGTATGTATTTCTAGTTGATATTTAACTTTGTACACGAGTTGCTAGAAGCTCTTAAGCCGAGATACTTCGTAAAAGTACGCAAAGCAAGACGTAATTTATTTAAACATTTTAATTTTAATTGCGAAATCTTATTCAGATGCATTATTTTAACCTACCTTTGACAGATATATATTTAATTACGATCAAATCTTTTAATTTAAATACTGTTATCTTATACCACCACTACCAAAAGTGTTCGCTTTATGTTCGAAATGTTTTTTTACTTACCCATCATACGTAGTATAGGGTAAGTCTTGTAATCGTTTTGAAAATCGAAATTTTTTTTTGACGGATTTACACGTTTCAGACACTGGAGCTTCCGAAAAACATAATTTTAGGAAGAAAAAAAAATTGCCGTCCGTTTGTCTGTGTGTCTGTGTGTGTGTCTGTAAACGCTCTACCCCCGAACAAATTGAGATAGAGACTTGAAATTTGGTATGTACTTAGTATGTAATAATGAGAAGAAGCTTATTGAATTTCAGTAACCTTGATTATCCGGAACTATTTTTTTCGGACTCTCGAAATATTCGTTCTGATAAAAGGTATATAAAATTTTTCGAAATTGTTTAATTTAAGAAGTGAATATAAAAGACAATTTAAAAACAAAAATTGTGCATAAAAAATGAAGTCTGTTGGATAATTAGTTGCCGAGATATTTGTAATTCTATTTTCCACACTCTTCGATTTTTCATAACCCTGTATTTCATACAAATTTCAATTCAAAGATAGATTTTAATTGGAAATGAGACACATAATCCGACGCAGTAAACCGTTAGTTAATATGATTATCAATTTTGGAGTTATAGAGCATTTAAAGTTTATGACGTCATCAAGCCACGATTTTATTCGAATTGCAATGCATTATATAAATAGTTTACACATGTTTTATTTTCATACTTTACATTATGCATATCCATGATGGGTAAGTATTACGGTGGCCCCCAACGACTAGTTTTTAAACGTAATCTAATCATAACATGCAGAAAACTTTCCAACACAATCGTTTTTGGTGAACTTTTGGTAACTTTTGGTGAACATTGTAATTAACCTCAATCATAATTCAGTCCATATCAAATAAATCCGTTTCCTCCTAAACGAATTAAAAAAATAATTAAAACTTTCCATATCTATAGTTTTACATTTTATTACACCGAAGTGACAGATAATATTATTCTGAGTTTTTTTTCTATATGAAACAACTACTAATATTTATAATATTTTACTCAATTTTACAACGATTTATTCAAAGTATTACTTTCGTCATTATAATTATTAAAATGAGTACAGAGTTGTAATAAGCCTGCATTTTTCATTCAATATTAATGACCTCGTTTATTTATTGTATCTCCCAGGTACCTTAAGCAGGGTTAGGTATTTTTATAGAGTCCAATGCCCAAAGTTAGGTATGTCTATAGACTCAAATACGCAAAAGGTAAGTATGCTTAATTTATGTTATTATATCATTTCTCTAGAAAACTTTGCTGTTTTTTGCCAACTTTCTTGTATATATTAAAGCATTTAAATAAATCTAAGAAAAGGAGGTTGATAACCCACTTACGAGTACTTTTAAATGATTTTTTCTATGTAAGATTTTTAGCATCATCAGGCACTTGAGTAAGGTACTTTTATGAAGTAAAATATGATAAAAGAAAAGTAAGGTTTATGTTATATAAATATACATTATTAGGAGTTGTATCATTATAAACATGCTTATTTATGCATGTAATCATATTTATATTATGTTATATAAATAAGTATATATAGCCTTATGTATTTTTAACAAAAAGGGTTTGTTTTCGCCATACTCTTTCTGGTATATCTTTAATTTAAATATTTAAGAAATCTAAAAAATGATTCTCTTTATAAACTTTTATATGGATAGGAAAATGAATTTTTGCTTAAATGTGCACACTTTTTCAGGCTAAATACAAATTATTTGCTTTATGTTGACGCATTTTATTATTATTTACTAGCTGACACGCCCGGCGTTGCCCAGAACCGAGATAATAATCTTAATTAAACCTCAAATTTGTATGTTTTTATATTTAACCCGATTTTGTATAAATTTACATTTTTAAATGAAAAATTCGCGAAAACATATTGATATTTAGTGGTATAAGCGCTCGTAAGAAGGTATTTTGTTGCTTTTTCACGTAGGGTCGTTTCATATTTAAACAAAAATAGTTTTTGTTGCCCTAACTCTTTCAAATTTTTATCGGTTATAAATATAACGGCTTGTCAGTCCTTGTAAAAATTTCGTGAAAAAAATATTGATAGCTAGTTGTAAAAGAAATATGTTTTCTTCTCACATTTTTACTTTCTTCTATCTTTACAAGAAGAAAGTATTGTATTCATGAAAATTTTCGACTTCCGGTTTTCGACGGATTTATACGTTTTAGAAGGTCCTGAACACGATTTGACTGTTTTTAGAAAATATCAGTCTGTGAGTCTGTCTGTCTGTCTGTCTGTCAGTCTGTCTGTCTGTCTGTATGTGACACAAATTTTGTGTGCGCTCTATCTCAAGAACTAATGCTCGTAATTTAATAAAACTTTAGATTCAGTTAGTCCCATATATAAATTGGTGCTGATTAGTTTTTGGTAAAAATCGCCCGGCAGATGGTGCTGCTATGCAGCATTTTTCGCGATTTCTGCAATAGCTCTATCTCAAGAACTAATGCTCGGAATTTAATAAAAATTTAGATTCAGTTATTCTCTGATATAAATTGGTGCTGATTAGTTTTTGGTAAAAAACGCCCAGCAGGTGGCGCTGCTATGCAGCATTTTTCGTGATTCCCACAATAGCTCTATCCCAAGAACTAATGCTTGGAATTAAATAAAACTTTATATTCAGTTAATCTCTGATATAAGTTGGTGCTCATTAGTTTTTGATAAAAATCGCCCAGCAGGTGCCGCTGCTATGCAGCATTTTGCAGGATTTACACGATTTTAGCGATGGTCATATCTCAAGAAATATTGCACGGAATTTAATAAAACTTGAGTTTCAGTTAGACCTTGATATAAATTGGTGCTGATTATTTTTAGTGTATGTGAAACCTGTGTGAGATAGAAGAAAGTTTTGGGATTGACATATCCGACTAGTTTTGTTGGTTTTCGCGTCGGGTCTTTTAACATAGCAAACAAATATATAGTTTTTATCATCCGAACTCTCTGAAATTTTAATCGTTATAAATATAACTGCATTTAAACCTTCTTTAAAATTTTGTGAAAAAATATGCATATTTTTTAATAGAAACATGAGTCGAAGCTGCATCAAAACATCCAGTTCAGCGTTTTCATCAAAAATGTTCATATTTTTTCTTTTAAATACTTCTTTTCCGAACGTTTCGAAATTTTTGTAGGTGATGTAAATCCTGTTTGCCGAAAGGCTCTGAAAAGATTGTGTCGAAATACGTAAGTTCTGTTAATTTTAGCGTAGAAAAAATACCGTCTCTAGGAGGTGCGAATTGACCTGAGGTCGGGAATTTTTTGAAAGAATTAAAATTTGCATTTTTGAAAACCAATTGCACTATCGAAAAGGAAAAGACCTCAGAAATAAATTACATATTTTTTGTCTATCGATACCTCTGAAATCGAACTCTGTGGGAGCTGCGCCAAAAAGAAGAAAAAGTTAACTGCAAAAACAACAATTTTTAATTTTTTTCAAAGAGTTAACAACGATATTTTTTCTAACTGATTGCGGCGTTTAAAACGTAAAAGTACGAACTTTTAAAATATGTCATTTATTTTTACGTATTTTTAACGGTTCCCCGATGAGCGTCCTAGAGAAACTATCCTTACAGTCTCAATCCTTAACTTACAGTCCTAGAGAATAAAGGAAATTCCTCCCTACATATTCTGTCAAAAATACTCATCGTATAAAAATATGATTCTGTGCCTATCGATTAGATGTCTATTAATTAATGTGACACTTAATTTTTTCTCAGAGGTTTGTATACATGTAGAAATCGTACCAAACATCGAACTTTTCAATACAAACACCTAATTTTGACATCATATTTACATTCTTCTGTACATTTTACATCTGGATAGCGAATGAGAAGTCAGTCGATCAAATATATTTAGAAATTATGCATGTTTAAAATTTGAAACTTCTAATGTTAAATTTATTATTAATCGGTGCAAAATAGAATGCATTTCGAATAGTTTTTTTATGTATACCTCAAAAACTACGTGGCATAATGAGTTGTAATTTTAGATTCCAATACTTGAAGCTTCTAGAAATCAATTTCTGTTTTAAAACAATTATAGGTTACTGCTTGTATATTTTTTAAACTTTTTTCTTCGGAGGTATTTTGAAATTATGTACATTTTTTTAATAAGGACAGTAACCTATGAATTTTTAAGCAAAAATACACTTCTAGAAGGTTCAAATATGCTAATCAAAAATTATATCTCATTCCGCGAAGTTGTTTGTGAGTTATGTTTAAAAAACTACCCCTGTTGCAGTCTGTTTAGTAACGATTAATACTGAATTTAACATTAGGCGTTCTTAACTTTAAACCTGCATAATTACTAACTAATTGATAGAAAGACGTGTGGTATCCAAATGTAAAATTTACCGATGAATCCAAATATGATGTTGAAATTAGGTGCTTGTTTTTAAAATTTTAAAGTTTGGAAAAATTTCTGTATGTAAACGACCCCTCAAGCAAAATTGTAGTATAACATTAATTATAAGACGTTGTTACTACTCAATTGGTACCTATTACATTTTTTATATGATTATTTGCTGCATAGTTAGTAGGGCTGATTACTTTTTCTTTCCAAGACTTGTACATTCATGTAAATGATTCAGTGTATCTCAGCAAAGATATGTTCACGGACTTTGTTTACTCGGCTGTTACATGCAATATTCAGCTGCTGACGAACTATGATATACTTGCGTTCCGTTATGAAAATTAAAAACAAAAATGAAAAAAAAAACAAAGGTTTTTTTGTCTACTGAAAAATTGAACTACTATAAATATTTCATTAAGGTGGAGTGTTAGATTTGTTTTCCAGACATTTTTTCTCAAATGACAACGCTGTTCTTCAATCAGCAAATATTTTCAACGTTCACCATTTTGTAACACGTGGTGAAACGACGATAATTAGTCTTCATTCAATAGGCCTTTTTATGTCTAGATCTTAATGAGCTTAGTTTACATTAGAACTTTGTTGTTCTTTGTAGTCTAATGTTTACACTAACTTCTTTGTTAGTGCAAAACGGCAGAAGAATATATTCCTAATTTGCAATTAGATGATTAGAAATACCAGAATTTAACGGTTGAATAAGTATTTTTAAATACTATTGATTGAAACATCAACATCATGTTGATTTGAAACATCAACAACCTTTTGATCAAAAATTATTTACTTATTTCAAAATACTTGTTTTATTTTAAACAATTGTAAGAGATATTTACAAAGCAGATTGCAACAGAGTAGTGGAAAATTCAACACAAAATGTTTGAAAAATAAAAACATTTTTGTATTAAAACGTCGAAATTAAAAAAAAAAACAGGACATCTTATTCATGGACAGTGCTTTATTATACCTATATTATAAAATTGCAGATATTTTCGAGCCATAATTCAGTGGCTGAAAAATGTATCGTGTTATAAAGTTCTTGAAAAATAAAACAAATATTTATTTTTAAAGAAAGGATTTTCTTGTAGCTTGTTTTTTGGTCTATATTGTTAAGGAAAATCTACAAATCTGTTAGAAAAACTGTGAGAAGAAATATTACAGCTATTACAGAGGGAAATCTATTCCTTTAACGAACATACTGATTTTTAAACAGTCAAATAATGCTTTTACGTCTAAAAGGTAATTTTTCCGTAAAATAAATATTTTATTTCACAGGAATTTCCAGTTACATCCTTTTCATAAAATTTACGGATTTTTTACAGTGTAATTAAATCGTAGAAAGCACATTTAAAATTTATTTATACTCTATATTTTACAGATTATACTTTACACATATATTTATATTTATTTATATCTAATTAATATTTTCAGTAATTGTAACGCACGAGAATTGGGGATGTTTGTACGTTGGATGATACCCTTATTTGTACGTTTTCATACTTTACTGCATGGGGAGTAAAATTATATGCGTACGTTGTACTTGATGTTTATCAAGGATCTACTGCGATGTGTTAGCATTTTTTAAAATCTTTTTTAAGGCAAAATTATAATGAATGCAAAAAATATAAAATATTTATTTATTTTTATTTTTATATTAAAAGTTACAATAGATTTATCTTTGTGTTTAGACACAAGGTATAACGAATACTTTCTTTAGCCTTTTGGATTGACAATTATTTTTATATCATTGAGTGTTCAAAGATTTTCAGTGCCCCAATAATTGTTTTGAATGACTGTATGTGTACCTATGTGACTGTATGTGCATTATATGAACATACAAGACTTTGTTTAGTTAAGAATTAAATTATTAATGACAAACTTACCACATTTTCTTCAAGGACCGGAGTTTGCTTCAAAAAGTAGCAAAGAGGACAGTACAACAAATTTATGATACCCACAATTCTCATCACCCAGGCAAATCCGATGATTTTCACGAGGTAACCTCCTAGCAGCGGTCCTGAAAGTATTCAATAATACACAATTTAATTAAAACTACACTTAAAAAAAGCTTAAATATGAATAAAAGCTGGTAGAAACATACCGAAAAAAATTTCGTTTGTTCCGAAACCTAATTTTTCTTTGTTACATAATCATCAATATTTTATGTTTCATCATAGAGAATTCAAGGAAGGAAGTTTGATTCAAAAAGTAGCAAAACGGACAGTACAGCTAATTTAAGATTCGTACGATTTTCATCAGCCAGCGAATCCGATTATTTTCACGAAGTAACTTCCTAGCAACGGCCTTAAAATTATTTAATATTAAGAAGTCTAATTACAAACGAGATGTAAAATACAAAAGAGCTGGAAAATAAAAATAATAGATAGCAGATACACGTGGCAAAACATTTCGTTGCTTCACAAACAAAAAACTTCTTTGTTATTTAATAATTAATATATGTTTTTCTTCATCAAGAGACTTCAAGAACCAGAGATTTATTCATGAAGTAGCGAAGAGTACAGTACAAGCAAGATTAAGATTCGTACAATTCTCATCACCGAAGAGAATTCAAGGAAGTGGCCTAATTTATTTCCTTAATATATATATAGAATGTATTAAACAAATTTCAACACATTTTTATGAGCAATGATATTAAAATTATTCAATATATAATTAATTTAATTTAAATTTACGCATAAAAATTTAATATAAGATTGCATATATATATGTGGGAAAAATACTGTTGGTTCTCTTAAATTTTTAATCATTAATATAAGTTATTCTTGATAAAAGTAACATATACATATATATGTATGTGTGTGTGCGCGTGATACAGATTTAGAAAACACAAATTTTGTCTATAAAACCATAAATAAAACATGATTTTCCAAATGCCTTTAAAAGATTGGAAAAAAATGTTTCTAAATAACAACGATTTTTAAAGAAGAAATACTGTAAAAAAGCTGATTTTTATTTAATTTTTAAACCACTAATTTTTTTTTTAAGTGACGTCATTTATGAAGTTTTAATTTAATTTTAAAATACAGTCGAAAATTAATGTAAACAACGACATATGGCTGGCTTATTCCACTTTCGAACAACCCCAGCAGTGGCTGAGAGGTTCTCCTCTCGAAGCTGGTAGACGGGAGGTGCTGGGTTCGATCCCAATCGCGCCCGTCGGCCTAATCGTTCGGAGTTTTCGTGGTTTTCTTCGAGCCGTGGATTTATACATGCGTAAATACGGGTTAGGTTCCCTTAGAAAGACTCCCACGAAGGGCACTCCCCCCGGGCCTATATCCCAAGTGTAGATAATTGGCCGTCAATAATCAACCCAACCCAACCCAACCCACTTTCGAACAATGTTTTTACGACGGTTTTTATTGCGTTTGAAGCGTAGTTGAAAAGACAACATAGATTTTTAGACTTATTACGTCGTTGCACAAGCTTCTTTTTCATCGAATTGCGATGGCGTTGTTTCACTTTTTTTATATAAATAAACGTGTTATATTTAGGAATATTCTGTATAAATCAATATTAAACAGCTATATTATAAAACAAAAACATGTCCATGAGTAACGCTGAAGTTATATTGACGATAGCAACACCTAACAAATAAATTTCGCTTTTACCGGAAATTTTTGTATTTCTAATATCGCACAATTTCAATATTTACACCGTCGAATAGGGGAAAAATGTGTTCTTTCAAATGCATTTTGTTTGAAAACTCTATCTCAATTTACTAATTTTTGTAGTTCTTAAAATAATTTTCAAGCATGATTTTATTTTAAATCTATTTCTATCTCGCGCAACCTGATTACGGATGATTAACCCGTTTGCACTTAAAACAATATAACTAATTCAGCATTTGTTTTCGGATAATATTTCAAAACGAAATTAAAATCGAAATTAAATTACTTAGTTCGATTACATGTCTGGTAAATTTGTGTTTAATTTATATATATATATATATATATATATATATATATTAAACACAAATTTACCAGACATGTAATTGAACTAAGTGCTTAAATCATTGAAGTTATAAGAATCAAAAAGGCTACTTTAAGTAGCAAATTTTTGGCGATTTCTTCGGCTATCAACGCCTGGCATGCGGCTAGTTCGAAAGTATCGTTTTTAATAAATTAAAACTTTATTTGAATACATAATTGATATTTTTCATATAAAAAGTATTGGTGTTGCCAGTACGCTAGCTAAAAGGATATATTAAATGTAAAAAAACTATTAGAATTTTCAATTTAAAAAAAATGGTTTCAATCTATGTTCTGTAACAATAGAAACCCGGGTTGGATCCTCTAGTATTTTTTATTGGAGTACTTTTGCAGAATTGCCAAGTCTCCGGCTTTTTGCACACCAGTAATTTTTTGGAGACAAATGTTGTTCTTTTAAATCTCAGAATGTTCCTATTAAACAAAGCAACATTTTCTGTACTAAAATACTGGTATCCAAAAAGCCGGAGACTTGGCAAGTCTGCTTTTGTATGTATCTTGAGACATTTTTTGAGACTATCCATTCACATATCTGCTACACTTTTCAAAGAAATAGTAAAGAGTGAATATTTTCATATGTTATACCGTTAAGCTAGAAATAAATTTGTTTGTTAAAATGTTGCATGCTATAAAGAACATTTCAAATTAAGATAGTTATATTTTCGAAAATCAAAGGTTTTACACATTATATCTTTCTAAGTTCTGGAAAAAAAATCATTGGTATGCATTAAAGCTGTACTTATACACGTGCCGTACTGCAGTAACTATTTGTGTGGCATTTTTTATTTGGAGTTATTTTTATTTGAGCAGACAATACGGCATTCGTTAAGTTACTTCAAAATTAATAATGCGTGATTTATTCTCTAGTCTGTTGACTTAAAACGACGCAAGAACTTCATTAGGGATTTCCGAGAACTAATTGCAGCTGATTGATTGGTCTCTCGGGATATAAAAGCGAGATAGATTTTGTTATTGTATGTGTGATGACTCCTTGGAGGGAAATATGCCAAAACAAAATGTTAATGATTTCCTTTTCTGAATTCTTGGAAATCAACTCAGAAAGTAAAAGGTGATTATAAAATAATGTTTCTTGATTGGGGACATTTCTAACAAAAACAAAACACATAAAAACACATTTTATATTTAGATTTCTGAAGACATGGTAAGATGACCATCGTGAAAAGAAAATTAGTACCATTTAGTACAAATGATGCCAACAAGTAAAATTTTGGAACTGGAGTCGAATATTTCCAGAATGAGTTGGTAAAATAAATTATTCAAATTGTTATATGCGTAAGTGGCAGCAGTGTCTCTAATTTTCATTCAAGTGGATTGAGAATGCTCTGGCTAATAGTTATTTTCAAGGACTTATGAACTGCGCTTTAGCGCTCAATTATTCTATATTAAAGTACAATAACGCTTTGGTATATGATTTTTTTGTTATATTTTTTTCTGACGGAATTCTTCTCCCCATGCCCTAAAAAATATACGTATAAAGTGTAGTCTCGTTCCGTTCATTAGTTTCACTCAGATGCCTCCAAACAGGGAAAGTTATTTTATAATCACACTGCATCAGCAACTTCACCTATTCACTAACACACAAACACGGTGAATACATAGAAAGGTAATCTCCCACAATAAATGTCTTTCTACAAAACTGAATATGAATTTCCTCTCAAGCATTTATTTACACACTTTAGTGATTGAATTTTTTGATTAACAACTATCCCAGATATATAATAAGAAGATTGTGTAAGCTTTCACTTTATCCCTTTTTATCCTGACGGTACTCATAAGTACCACTTTAATCAAACACCTATATATTCGTAATATGACCGTTTCTCCTAACGGTACTCACAAGGACACGAAGAGTGTAGTTCTGTCAGTAGGTAGGAGATGGCAGAATCAAGCTGATATCCTTTTTCTTTGCATTGTAGGGATTTTACATTTGCCGCGCAGCATTCGAAAGCCATTTTGCAGTGGAGTTGATGCGCGTGTTGTTCATTTGAGTAATTTTAGTTGTTTTTACCGGTTGTTTGGTACTATTATTTTCTACTGTATTCTATACTCTACAGGGAAGCACTCCCTATAATTTATCTGAAATTTACTATTTTATTTTCTATCATAGGGTCAAAAATTTATGCTGGTATTAGAAAGTACCGTCAGGTCATGAGAGGTTTTTCTTTTCTTATTTTCAGAAAGGGAAAATATGGACATAGTTATATTTCTATGTATAAAAATTACTTCAAATGAGAGACAAAATAAAGGGAAGGATTTTTTATCCCAAAGAAAACTTTCTTTTTGTAATTATTATTTGATTTTGATATCCATTAGTAGTACTGCATTAGTAGTTCGTACAATCTTGTAATGCTTTCTTTTTCAAATATATATATGTAATATATATATATATATATATATATATATATATATATATATATATATATATATATATATATATATATATATAACACATCGGCTGATAAGTTCCCGGTCTAGCACACATATGGCGTTGCAATCGCCGAACCGAAACTTTTTTTAGTAAATACTAACCTTTAAAAGGTAGCAGAAAAAATGTCATGACGATTCGCCGTGTGGATAAAACGTTAGAGTGGTTTCAGTTGAAAGACTTTGTTGATAAACAAAAAAATGGATAAACAAGAATTTCAAGAATTGATGGGATTATTTGATGGGAAAAAACACCGTTCAAACAAAAGCTTGGCTTGATAAGCGTTATCCAGACACTGCACCAGGTAAATCAACCAATATTGACTGGTTTGCTGAATTTAAACGTTGTCGTACGGACACCAGTGATGCACCACGCAAAAGAGGTGGTTACTCCGGAAAACATAAAAAAAGTCCACAAAATCGTTTTGGGGAACCGTAAAGTGAAGTTGCAGGATATAGCTCAGACTCTGAAGATATCCAAGAAACGTGTAGGTTTTATTTTGAATGAACATTTGTCTATGAAAAAGCTATTGTCAAAGTGGCTGCGGCGCGTGTTGACGTTTGACCAAAAACAACAATGAGTCGATGATTCTGAGCACTGTTTGGAGCTTTTTCGTTATAAAATTATGTTATTTATTATTAAATTATCATTATTATTCATTTATTAAATTATTATTATTATTCATTTATTAAATTATTATTATAAATTACTATTTATTATTAAATTATTATTATAAAATTATTACTTATTATTAATTTATTATTATTTATTATTAAATTATTATTATTTATTATTAAATTATTATTATTTATTATTAAATTATTATTATAAAATTATTATTTATTATTAAATTATTATTATTTATTATTAAAGTTATGTTATTTATTAAAGTTATAAAGTTATAAAGTCATAAAGTTATAAAGTTGTGTTAAAAAGTTGTGTTTTCTTTATTAGACCGGGAACTTATCAGCCCAAGTGTTATATACGTATATGTAATCTTTATTTGATTTTGATTTTCGTTAGTAGGCTGACAATCTTATAACGTTATTTTCTTTCTTGAAATACACATTTTCAGGTAAAAAACCTCGCAAAAGATATCTGACTGAGGAAGTAATCGCGGTTCTCATGGCAGAAAACTTTCTTTCTGATATAGACACACCAACTCAGAGCAGGTCTGAGGATGAATTAGAGCAAGAAAATTGCGCTGTTCCTGGTTATTCCAGATTACAGAATGTTCAACCAATTCCAGATTCCGATTCGAGTGAAGATGGTTACATCAGATTCTGAATACGAAATAAAGTGGAAGAAAACAACCTTATCAAGTAATTTGCCAGCATTTGCAAAGGAGGTTGCTCCAGTTCGGCAGCATTTCTTGGGAAAAGAGACAGCAACTGATATTTTTCTCAGTGTTCGAGTATGTACAATTGAAAATTTGGTGTTTCAAACTAACTTGTACATACTACAAAAACAGTAGAGAGTTAAACGTATGGAAATAGGAGAAATGCAACCATTTTTAGAACTTAGCTTCTATTTGGTTACCATCGTTTACCTCATGCAAATCATTATTGATCGTGTAGTGCTAACATTGCAGTTCCACTTGTTCCCAAGACAATGTCGCACGATAGATACTTCGAAATTCGTTCGAATATTCATGTGAATGATAACAGTGCTACACCAGAAAACAATTCTGATAAACTGTATAAAACTTGACCTGTAATTCAAGACCTCAATCGAAGTTTTCAGCTTTTGAGATTACCTAATGCAATACTAAGCATAAACGAAAGTACGCTTAAATAAAAAAGTCGCTTATCTTTGAAGCAGTACAACACCATGAAACCCATAAAGAGTGGTTATAAAATATGGTGCTGCTCTGACGTGATTGCTTATGTATATGAGTTCGAGGTATACCACGGCAAGAGAAAGGACAATGAAGACGTAACTTCAACAGAAAGGTTTGTACTAGGGCGAAGTGTTGTGGACAGACTGGCCAGTTCTCTCAAAGAAGATAACTATATAGTGATTATGGATAATTATTTTACTTCTCTTGAGTTATTTGAGCAGCTGAAGGCAAACAACATATATCTGTTCGTTCCAATAGGAAACATCTCCCCACACTTCAAGAGGATAAGGAAATCCAGAAGGGTGATTTTGATTATCGCTCAACTGACCAGGGAATTTGATTTTCAAATGGAAGGACAAGTGTGTCCACCTGTTATCAAATTATCATGGTACTGAAGCAATTACTTTGAGTCGTCAATATCAAGATGAGACAAAGAAAGATGTTGCAGCACCTATGGACGAGCCGATATATGCTCCACTCACTGTATGACAGGAACAGAAAATCTAAGAAATGGTTGTACAGATTGTTCTTTGCGATGCTTGAAATGGTATGTGTCAATGACATTTCTAAAGAAATTTATGGAGAAATTTCATTATTGGAGTTTCAGAGGAGTTTGGCAGTGGGGTAAAGAATCCTAGTAAAGAAGAGGGGTCTTCCTGTGGTCAGCACTACACCAGAACAACCAAACAAGAGAAGGAAAATTAGCTTTTATGTGCCCAAATATATTAGAAAACAGAATCTTGGAGCTCATTGGCCTACATTTGTTCAGCAGAGGGGATATATCCGAGATGTGTTCCATTTGAAAAATACAGTCCAAACCTCATTCTAAATATTCATTTTGCTACGTATTTCTCTGCTATAATGAAAAAAAAGAATTGTTTTCAGGATTATCACCTCAAGTAGTGTAAATAAAAATATGTGAATTTCAACTCTTTTTTTTTCCTTACATATTACCAATATTTCTGTCGGTACTTCTAAGTACCAGCTGTATAATTAACTACTAAAACACTGTAAAAATTATTTTCCAATTTTCTAGGTTTTTTCTCCACCAAAAATTATCTAATGATACAAAAATACAATTAAAATGTTGCTGGTAAATTAATTCAGGGTATAAAGGATTCTTCAACCTTTTTCTTTTCAGAATATTCAGAGGTGTTAATTTACAATACAATCAAGTGAATGAAGAAAAAAAATCAATGAAAAAAAGAAATCGAAATGCTAGTTATAATTCCAGTTTTAAAAGTCACAGGATTAAAAGTCACAGGACTGTTTACACAAAAGTTCCTTGTTTATGTCATTCTATACTACAGTTCTAGTTAAATTTTCTTAAGAAACAGCATACATAATAATATTTATACGAACATGTAAAATTTCAATACGAACCCCTATACATGTATTTTTGTTTTATTTTATTTTCGATCCATATTTTCTCTAAATACATATTGCCATTGCTAAATCACGTTGGAAAATTAAATAAGAATTAAATTGTATCCAAGGACTGTACTAATATTGAGAAATGCATTTAAGAAATGAGTGAAAATGAAAGTGAAAACTATTAAAATAATGATATAACAGTTTCGACTTCATTTATGCATTCTAAAGCAGTAAATATTTGTCCGCGTATATAAATGTGAGGCATAGAGAAATAATGTGCAGAAAAGATTATTGTAAAAGAACAATGTATATTGATCTCAACAATAATCTTCGGTAAATTTCCTAAACAATGTGACTTAAAAAAGATTGCACAGCCTCTAAGAAATGATCAAGCACAATATATCATCACTTTTTGTATACACAATCAGAATCACAATCCATTTACACGGTCAAACATACAAAGTGTCTCAATCCAGATTTTTGCTTATAACTTTAACAATAAAAAGATACTTTAACAGTTTTAGCTAACATTACAAAAAGTCCGGGAAATGTATTCTACTTTAATCAGTAACACTGTAGGTAATGTGAACTACATTTAGAAATATGAAACTTTAATCAAAGAAGCCACAACAACAACAATAATGTCCTCGATGTGGCTCCAGAATCTGGAACAGGAATCCGGCAAAAACTGCCCTAATTCTGTCAATAACGTGGGTTTTTGTGTACTAGCAGTGCTTAAGGTCACTTGCTCATTCACGCCACCGGTATAGTAATCAAGGGAGATAGGGGGAGAAACGTCAGGAGCAAGAAATCCCGTCACAGAAGACACATCAAAACACCATCACATTTTATATTGTTTCCGTTACGTAGTCTCCGTTGCACTTCTTCCCTACACTTGGTAACTTTTTCGCAGTGTGTAAGCACTACGTCCGTAATATATAAATTCCTATCGCATTTGACTCAAAAATAGAAGTCAGCTAACCCTGATAGATGTCGCTACCATCTGGGGCATGCTGTCGTAATATTTACATTGATCGCCTCATAGACTTTCATACATACGCTTTCATACATACAATTTTCTTATTTTTTACAGTGATTTGTGCTTTTATAAACTAAAAGTTCACTTGTAAGTGAAAATTGAAGTATTCTTACTAAAATACCGTACTGCTGTGGGCCTTATTACCTTTCATCTATAGCAAAAACAAGAAAATATTTCTTTTCATCAAATTCCTGTAAACAATCGTCGGGTCGTTATTTTTTTTAATTAATAGTTATAATTATTATATTCCAGGTTTTTTTTTATTATATTAATCTATCAATGATATTTCACCAATCTCATAATTACATTTCCCATTGTGAATCAAAATGTAATTGTAATAACAGAAATAAATCAAAGCACCCCAAATTTCAGTATTGAAGACCCTACAAAATGCAATGGTATTTAGAATCAGAACTTAATTAAAGCATACTAATGACATAAACTAGTCATTTTCAGATAAATTAAACAATTAGGAAATCAGTAATTAATAAAATATTTATGAGAATAATTAATTGTCCAAATTAATCTTTGTCATTATTACAAGATCAATAATATATTATTTTAGATAGAAGATTTTAAATACGGAATTTCAGAGAAATACAGTTATCAAAGTATTAAGAGAGTGTGGGGTGAGGTGGGGGGGGGGATGTAGTAAAAAAATGTCTTGGAACATATGTGCGTAGTTCCCATTAATTAACTTTCATGAGGTAGTTTAGGGGTCGATGCAGGGTGTTTTTTTCTTGGGCCCATTTTGTGAAAAGCAAACATTATTTTTGTGAAATTTATATTCTAAAATCCAGTTATTCAAATTTGAACCAAGCATTTATTAGTTAATAATTTCTTTAAGTCCTGCTAAAATTTTCCTTTCTGGTGAATTTGTTTGTTTGCAAATAACACATTTTAAAACCTAACAATATAAAAATAATTAATGAACAGTACGTTTTTATGTAATAGAATTTTGTGACAGGGCTTATCTTGTTAAAGGGAATTTTGTGAAGGAGTCTGTTTTATTAAAGAGAATTTTGTGAAAGGGCTTGTTTTATTAAAACAAATTTTGTGAAGAACAGCTGTTCTATTAAATGGATGTCTATGAAGAGGCCCTAAATAGGCCTCAAATTTGGCCTGTATCGACCCCTGTTGATATATTACTTATAATAATTATTACAAATGTGAAAGAAATAAAACTGAGGATTGGATGTTTTAAATAAAAATCAAATTATTTCAAAACAAAACTGCAGAAATGACGTTTGAGGCCCTGACTTGAAGATTTGCTAGTCTTATTACTACAATCAGGATCTGTCCATATTTTCTCACAGGGTTCTGTTTTTGTAAAATAGTGAAAAGCTTTTTTATATTTGTGAAACTTCTAATCAGAATTTTGTGAATTTGAAATTATTGTTATATTCAGGCTTTTGTGTATCTATCTATCCTTTACACAGGAACATTTTTACGTATAAAAAAGCTAGTCATAATGTTCTTTGACTAGTTCAGTTATTTTGTGATAGGTCAAATTTATTTTTAAATGATTAAGTTCGTGAAATATTCATTTTGGAGGCGGAAAATTAATATATTCTTTCTAAAAGAAAGGTGAAAAAAAAGGTTTTTTTGAAAGGTATATTTTTAAGACAAAGAAGTTTGTGAAAGTTTCAGTTTTGGGTTGAAAAATTTTGTGAAGGGTCCGTTTAAAGATGAAAAATTTTGTGAAGGGCTCTTTTCAGTGCCAAAAAATTTCCTAAACAGATCCTTGACAATAAATGCAATTTATATTTATAGTATTATTTTATATACAGAGATGAATAATCAGATTTTGAAAACGGAAGGTAATAGATTTTTAACAACTCGTGTGACAAAAAGCTCTTCATTTGAATAAAAAGGCTTTAACTTCATGAGTGTTATTAATTTATATATTATAATTAATTAAAAAAGAACTTTTATATTACAAACAAATATTTTAAATTAAAAATATCAGTTACTACAGTATTTTAAATTGGTTTTTATAAAAGAAAAAACAATAAATAAATTTGTGAAATTCTAGAAATTAATTAACAATTTTTTAAACAAAGTTTATCTTTTAAACTATTTTTCTTTTACTTTCCATATAAATATTCTCAATACAGCTTTTGTTTACGTTATTTACTGATATGTATTGAAAGATCATGTTATTTGTCACTGATAGATGTCACTGTACTCTGGGGAAAAATTTACTTCCAATTTTTGTATATGGAATAAGCATTTATTTATTACGGAGGTAGTGGTGTAAAGGGGCATTGAGTAGCTGTCTTGCGGAATAGGGTTACCGTTGCGAATCAACGTGACGCTGGTTACTCTTTCCAATATTTTAATGGCTTCCACGCTTGCTCTTCTGTACTCTTTGACATCATGGGTATATCTGAAAACAAAGATTACAAGCATGTGTAGAATACGCCACATTTTTCACGACAACCCATAATTTTTTACTATTTATAAACTGCCAAATTTATCCCAAACGCTCTGTACTTATGTTGGATAACTGCAAACAAATTGCAACAAGCTCTAGCATTCTGATGAGTTATTAAGTTATTTGATTCTTTACATTTATTCCCTACCCTTCATTTTAAAACTTCCACTTTATATAACATCGATGACGTACGCTGTTTACGTCATGGTGTCATTATAAACTCTTACCTCAATTACAACGTGTGCTCCTGTTTTATTTCTAACTGAGCTGTCTTATTTCATTTTGTGGTTACAAAGAGGTGGCTTAGATTAATTTACATTAATTTCTCCTCTTTCTAAAATATGATTATGCCATTCATTCCTTTCTTTAGCTACATAAAAACATTCTCATATTTGTATACGTCAAAAATGATAAATCCGCCAGGATGATGTCCAACAGAACTTGAATTCAAGATTAAATTGAATTCTTCTTAATGTATAGAGTTACTGTATGGTTTTTGGCGCTATGAAAAAGTATTTAAAATGTAGCAAATGTATTTCCTTTATTTGCTACTATCGTCTAAGGAGTAAAATAATGGGCGTGTCACTCGGTAGAAATTGTTGACGATTTATGTTTGCGTTGTCGATAGAAAAATAAAGTTTTTAAAAAATCCTCAATTGTTCGTATGCCTGGATTTTTGACTTTATCAACTAAATGATTTTTATTATGTATAAAAATATATAATTTTAAATACCTCAGTTCTATATAAATTCAGTTTATTAAATTCTTCTTGACCCCATCAGCTGGTGCAAACTCTAGAGAGTAGCAGAAAAAATCCACAGAAGAGATGTGGTGTCTTCTGGACAGAATATAAAAGAAAAGGTACTCACCTGATGTGTTCTGGATTCATTGCAAATAATTTCGGATAATACAACAACTATCTGTAATTTGTAATTTTTGCTTGTTTATAAATAAATAGCAAAAAGAGACTTTATTCTCATTTCATTTCGCATAGAATAAGAAAATTTAAACTAAAATCTGATAAATACATACGTATGTAAATAAAACTGCCTCAATTTCAAGGGGTTAACATTTCACCTAAGGCAATGCTAATCATTATCTTGCGCTCCACTCAACATTAAGTACGTTATATCTATTTTAGATGAAATTTTAATGTTTTGTGACTATAACATTTTTATAATTTCGTTACCATGTCGTTGTAATTATGGAAAAAAGCCATGTACCCAGAATTCAGCATGATTTATCTATATTAAATTTATTTTAATTTAGCAATAAATACTTTTCAGACGATATAGTGTTTGAACGTATAATATTTTTCAATCTCTTCCAATAAAACTATCTTTTTGTGACATTCTAACACTAAATATATAGCACGATTTTCAGTTTTATTTTTAAGACCTATTTTACGACGCACTGGTTTTCTAAAATTTCCACAGTCCATCTATCAAAATGCTTAGCATAACTGTCTACTAAATTTTGGGATCCGTTGAAATCCAGGTCAGGGCACGTTTGTTTATCTAATGTTCTTCTACAGGATATAATATTCAGCAACCTAATACGTGACTTAATAAAAAGTTATAAAAGATATCGGAAAACGAAAGTTTATATGACACCAATTCTAACGGTAATATTTTTTTGTTCTTGTTATCGATCTGGGTTCAGTTAAAATAAACTATTTCGTTTAATTTTCAGTTTTTTCCTAAAAAGGAAGCAGTTTTCGGTTTGATTCCAGCTTACGATTTGATCCTGAACGAACGAACGCTTATTTTTTCGTTTAAAAATGCATAAAATATCAATTGTGTTTTAATAAGATTTTCATGTTTGTTCAATGATAAGACTAAACTAACAATTTTTAAAGTGTAACACTTCAAATTTCAGTTTTCAAAACAATTTATTTTATTAATATAAAAAGTTAATCATTCATAATCATTTTTTTCCTTCTTAATCTTAAAAACGATCCTGCATCTTGTCCTAAAATCATCTCAAATCTGGAACTTAGAGTGAAAAAAAACTTTGTTAGTAGTGTTCTTTGACACATATATTAAGATGTCATTGTTCATTTCTATATTCCTTAGTGAATAAATATTTTCATATATTGTAGTTTAATTATTTTCAATGTACATATTTTCTTAATAAACTCTTGGTTTACCTTATATAAAAAGTCAAAGACTAGACGTAAATTATGTCTGTAATTTGTATTTTAATTTATCTTTTAAATATTTGAAATTTAAAATATTTCAATAACTGCAAGAACAATTTAATTTCGATTCCAGTTTTCGTTCCATCAAAGATAACGGTTTTTTTCTCTGTTTTACGTTCAGTCTGGTTGATATATAGTACGAAGCCTTTCACCGGTAATGGTATAAAAATATTGTTTTTGTATTCTATTTAATAGTACATACATATATTTAATAGTACTATTAGTACTATTTAGATAGTACTATTTAATAGTACTATCTAATAGTACTGTATATATTTAATAGTACTATTTAATAGTAATACATTTGAACTTTTATAGGCTTTTTTAGAAATCCTTTTAAGAAAAGACTTTTTATTAATCTATTCAGATTCGTTTAAATTAAATTTGAATTTACAATCGCCTAATTTTTAGGTGCAATGCAGTATTTTTCGTAATTGCTTAGGATCTTTACAAAAAAGAAAAATCTTGAAAAGGTAGAGCAAAGCTGAAATATGCAAAAAATTACTATGTTACACCTGATTACTCTCCTTCATTATGCAAACTTTTTCTTGCCTTTGAGATGTCTACATACGAATAAAGTCTTTGAATAAAGGCTTAACCAGACATTGCGTAGTGGTGTAAATTTCCATCACTGTTTATTTAACTTTTAATAAATAAATCAACTTCTTCGCCACCACTATATTTATATAGAAATATTAATCCAGTAAATTTCCCGTGAACTATGTTGCT
Source organism: Maratus michaelseni (assembly GCA_963931845.1). NCBI lineage: Eukaryota > Metazoa > Arthropoda > Arachnida > Araneae > Salticidae > Maratus > Maratus michaelseni. The sequence continues at coordinate 212,865,680 of OZ007599.1, read as the reverse complement.
GAACAAAGTTAAAAATATATCTTAAAATTTCTGGTGTCTAATATTTAATATATGTATAAAAAAACACAATTGTAAAAGAAAAACTCATGCAAAGAAGGGTTAAAGACATTTGGTCCTCATTTACTTAACATTTCACAAAATATCTAAATTTGATAGGAAATTTCCATTTTAATGAAATGCATGCGATTTTGATTTATTTTTTATGGTTCTGGGGTAGCATTATTGTTATTATATTATTTTGCTAATTTTCAAGGTTAAATGTTCTGGAAACCATATAGATTCTCATAATCAACATACCGGAAAAGTCTGTACATACCGCAAAAAGTAGTGACTGTTACTCACTACTTTTGCGGAAAGTATTCTCACACCACTGTTTGAGAAAAGTAATTTTTGCTTTATTTAATGACAAAAATTATGTGATTATATAAGGTGACGATTTCTATTTATAAAAAGTGGTAATTGCTGAGCCAGCGGCCGGGAAGAAGTATCACTGCTATAAATGAGTGCTGAAGGAAACTAGTCACAACATTTTTTACCACTCGTAATATATCTAAATGATGGCACCATTTTTTCCTTTTAATATAATTCATTCGATTCGTATGTATGTTGTTAGATTTGCGGAGGTATTGGGTTCATGCAAAAGAACGTCCAATTTGTCTTGACAAGAATTAAAGAAAAGTTTTACTCAATAAATGTTACATTTAATCAATAAAGTATGCACTATTCTGTCTCATTATCTTCCTCCACCCCTCTAGTAGCTGCATAATCTCTAGATCATAGAACTTCTGACATTTCTGCTTCAAGAACTGATACAGGTGATTTTACAATTGTTTTATAGAAGTAAAATTTACAATATCTAAGCTAAGACGTTTTGAAGCAATCTAGATTAATGATAGTCAGAGTGTGCAAGGTCGGGAGAGTATGCTGGATGAGCCAAAACATCCCAGCTAAGTTGAAAAGTTTATGTTGGTTGACAAGTCGAGTTGAAAAGGTTGTGTCAAAGAAACATGCTATCTAACATTATAATGGCGGAACACAAAGTCCTTTCTGTTGGCTAATATAGCACGCTTTTGGTAGGTTTTTCGCTTTAATTCATCTAGTTGCGGACAGCATTTCTCCGAATTAATGGTCTAGTTTTCAGGTAAATTCTCATAATAGACAATTCCCTTCCAGTCCCAAATGCATAGCGAAACCTTATTTGGATGTAAACCACTTTTGCGTTGGTTGAAGGGGCATGTCCGTCCTTAGATAATTATCTCCTATGGTTAACATTATTACACACATTCCATTTTTCATCGCCTGTAACAATCCATTTCAAAAATGGATCGATTCCATAGCACTTCAACAACAAATCGCAAGCAGAATTAAATTTTTCTCCGTTAATTCATGAGGCACCCATACAGCGGCCTTGTTATCCATCCAAACTTCACAAAGTTTCACTTTACCACTCTGGACTACTTGATTTCAAGAATTTTTGCCACTTCTGGAGTTGTCCAATGCTAATCACTTTCTAATAGTGCCAATATTTCGTTGTTATTAGCATCAGTCAGTCATAAATTAAAACTGGACGAAATTTTGCATCAACCCGAAATTATTTATTTATTTTTTATAATTATCAATATTTTCGTTAAGTTTGTAAATATTCCGCAAACCAAAGATATTCTCACAATAAATGGTTTCGTTCTTATTAGTTTTCTGTTTAAAAGTACATAAAAAATATTTTCATTAAAATTGCTTTTATCAGTTATTCTTAGCGTGTAAAATTTAATGGCAGTTCCAGCCAAATATAATGCACAATATTAAATACAAATAAATTCTGCTAAATAAATACTTAAGACATCTACTTTCGTCTCTAAAGCATTTATTTTTTTCCTTTTTCAAATTTCATTGACACTTATCCCTCCTTAAACATCAGAAATTTTAATTTGACCCAGAAAGTAAGTAAATTTAAGTGGTTTATGATTATCTATTTTTACTGAGATGTAGCATATATTTCGACGTATAAGTTGATACTAAATCATAAAATTGCACAAATATAGTGTCTTTGTTACAGGATTTTTAATAAAGATGGGACAAACTGTAAGAAATTACACACTTTTGTATAGGAAAACCATAGGGTCAATCCTCTTAATCAATTCAAAAATACAGAGTGTCTCATTCCAAGTCAAATAAAGATTTTTATTCATGCTCTTAACAATAATGAAAATGCTGTAATAATATTCTCAGTACACATTACTTTCTCTGAAACATGTGACATTATAAAAGTGCTGAAAATAGCAGCACTGAAAATTGAATTTGCATCTAAAAAACGCTAACCTAAATTCTTTATAATTCGGAATATAGCTGACAGTAACACACGCAATGTCCAGCACTTTTTACGATATCATCATATTTCACACGAAACAAACTCTTAAATATTTCGCTAAAATATTTTCATTATTCTTAAGAGTTATGAACAAAAATTGGGGTACGGCTTTGAGTGAGACACCTTATATTTTTGACTCAAGAAATTGATACGGACGCTTATTTCATATTAAAAAGTGTTTGTTTTCACGATTATTACTATATTTTAAAGTTTTTCTGGGTTTTTCTTATACGTATTATTTTCTGCATGATACTGAAAAAGCTAAACTCAGCTAAGATGCTTAATAATTTAGTTGTTGTTTTATAGGAGGGATATATCTTACAATATCTTGTCTTATACGCCGAAATATACGGTATGTATAATCATTTCCTTCAAATAACTCTAGAATGAATGATTTTATGTCATATACACTGAGCAAAAATGTGTCTATAATAGAGTATAATAGTCTATATAAATAGAAGTCCGTTCATACTCATTTTTGAAACATGGACATACTCAAAAATGAGCACATAGAAGTCAGTTCATACTCATTTTTGAAACATGGACATATTCAAATATGAGCACATCACATGATGTATTCCTGAGTGCGTGCATGTTTTCAGAAATGCGTATATGCATGTTTTTTTCAAACTTGAGTAATTTTGATTCGGAGCCATTTTGACTATGCTGCATACTCAGATTTGAGTATTTTTTGCTCGGTTTTGAAAATGTCGTTTTTAGAATGTATCTACTGAGAATATTTCATTGTTCACTAACAGCAAACAAATATTGGTTACAGTGGGATCCATTTTTACACCTATATTGCATTCTTCTGAAATACTTCCAATTAAATGCAAATATTAGTTAAATATTGACTTAACATTGAAATTATTTGAAAAGAAGTACCGCTATTACAAACATGTTGGCTTTTCATTGGAAATATTTGCAATAAAACGGCAATATTGCAGAAATATTGGCTTTGTATTGGAAATATTAGCAATGGAATGGTGAAATATTTCTTGCATGTATTGCACCAATATTGAAAAAAAATTAAACACCCAGATGTTGCGAGAATATTCATGCCAATATTGTGAATATTCGCCAAGGTATTGCCAATATACGTTATATTGGTTCAATATTGTTTTGCTACTAGTGTATTTCCAAAATTGTAAAGCTACTTTTACGTACGTTACTTTTTCTTCAAAATAAAAGTCTATTTTACAATCTAGCCTTAAATAATCTCTTAATTTACATACGAAAGGCTAAAAATATGTACATTTTAGTTTTAAATAAAGACTATTAAGTGTGTTCAAAAGAATATTTTATAAAGACATTTACCTATAGAATATGCCAGACACACAGCTACTTGCGCTATTGCATAAACGCTTCCATAAAGAGCAACATACCTTGAATCTACTATATAAGCCATCATTGGCATTAGAGATGAATCAATGATACCTATGAAATTAAATAGTGAATTAGAGAGATATACATTATATATAAGTTCTAATAGTAATATTTTCAGTATAAAAATCAGTTTATATTTTGCTGATATTGTTGTAGATAATGTATGTAAACGAATTATGATACTTACGTATTATCCGTGCCTGGTAGATAGATCGCCAAAAATGGTTGCCAATCGCCAATCATGTTTACGTATGGGCTTCCGTGTCTGATTCAAAATCAATTTAACGCTGCTCGAGAATTATTAAACACGTTAAAAGTAACTAAATTTATTTGAAAGATTATGGCATTGTATTTCGAGAAAAATAAATAAACAACGTTGAACATGGTCTTTTCTTTTGTAAAATTACATGTCTTACGGCTTACTTATTAATCAAATTTTAAACAAAAAGAAATCTTAAAATTGGTGAAACGAAAATGCGACTAAAGAAAAATATCTGAACAATTAAAAAATATATATATCTTTTTGTAAATTCTGCAGGGCTCGCAGCGTTCCTGAAATTTTCTATCTTTGCTCCCAGTATATAAAAAAAAATATCTTTGGAGTAGATTTCTTTTGTAGGTGTTACAGTAATATACGACGAAGATTTTTTTTTTAATAGTGGTTGAAAGGTACAAAATTTTAGAAACGCCGCGAGCCTTAAATCATCTATATATATATACCGGGTGATTATAATTAAAGTTACGATTTCAAAAATCAATAATTTTAAAACTACTGGTCAGAATGACTTGATATTTTAGCAGAACAGATGTGAGGCAATGGAATTTTATTTGGCGAAGAAAAAATAGTTCTAAAATGTACCGATAGATGGCGCTGTCAGGTTAATGTCAGGGGAAAGACCAAAAATGTATTCTTTAAACACAGGAATGATGTTAGCCAAAAGGAAACAAATAGAGTTCAGGGATTTACTAAAAATGTATTAGCGAAATGACAAGAATACGTGTTTACAGCAACAGCAATAATGACAAAAAATTAAAAAAAAAAAAGCTTTACGGAACAAACACTTTATTGATGATTAAAGCATAACTTGTTCGATATGTCCTCCGACTTGTTCCGCTACTAATTGGAAGCTCAAAACGGCATACTCCACAGCAGATCGGAGGGTATCTGTACTGATGCAATGGGTGTGGTGTGTGATACTTACCTTCAAGTCGGCTAGATTCTCAATTCGTCCGCTGTAAGCAACATCCTTCAGGTACCCAGAGTTGCCACGTATTAGTAATTTGCATTTCTCCAGACAATGTGAACCCTGACAGCGCCATCTATCGGCACATTTTGGAACTATTTTTTTCCTTCGCCAAACAAAATTCCATTGCCTTACGATTGTTCTGCTAAAATATCGTCATTCTGACCAGTAGTTTTAAAATTATCGATTTTTGAAATCGTAACTTTAATTATAATCACCCGGTATATTTCTGTTACGTGGCGCGGAAATAAGGCTGAATTTCTAGCTTATCGTTTAGCAACAACCGTAGTTTCCAGAGCTCAGACCAATGAAAATACTAGATTGTATAAGATCAACCTTGCCTCCAATATGGCGGTCAGTGTGAGAGCAGTGAAACTCAAACTAGCAATTATTAAAAATAAAATGACATGTACGTAATCCAAAGCGTTTGAGATGATTCCTCGTTTTAATTATGAGTAATATCGTTAATTTCAAATGAATTCTCAACTCTTATTTAGAATTTATTTACGAATTTCACTCACACGAAAATAGAAGAGAATAAAAAGATCAACTGTCTAGATTGCTCTTGATGCCATCTGTTGCTATCTTGATGAAGTAAAAAATAATTTATTTTGCAAAAATCAGTAATCAATTAGAACAGTAAAATGTCGAACGAAATTTAAACAATGACTGATGATATATATAAACTATCTTCCTATCACGGAGTGTTTTTTTAATCAATTTAAGCCATGCTGTACAATATTATAAGTATAAAGAGTTTTAAACTGTTTCCAAGATCTTTTTTCATAGTATTTAAATGATTTATGCTCGTTGATAGCACCAACATAAATGCATTTTTAATTGTGTTTTCAACGAAGTTTTCAATTACATTTTTTTACATTTAAAAAAAAATGTCAATTCCATATGTTAAAATGATTTATGCTAGAATTGCTGCAAAAACAAAAAGAATTTGAGCGAGTGAAGCGAACTGGGACCGGGGAGCGGTCTTAATGTTAATTGCTTCACAATTCACGGGGGTTGGCGAGCGTTAGCGAGTAGGGGACTGAGCCCCCTGTCACTACGGGTTCATTTCACTGGGACTAATGTTTGAAACAGTTATTAAGTTACTGAACAGTTGGCAGTAAACGAAGTCGCAAAGTTGTTAACATTTCGCTAAATTTTACGATATTTAATGAAATGTTGGTGACGTTGGCGAGATTGGCGGGAAAACCGACTCTTAAGATTACTAATGCCAAAACACATGCTTGGTGCCAAATGAAAAAATGTGGACGAATTTGGCGATATTTTGGCGACATTTAGCAAAAAGGCTTTTCAAATCTGAAGGAATTCTCTAGAAATTCTCAATAGGAGCATGATTCAACCAATCAGATACATGATTCAACCAATCAGAGTCCATGGACCGCTCTCGAAAACAGAATTGAACCAATCAGGGTAAATAGAACTTTCTCAACACATGCTTGGTGTTACATGAAAGCATTTCGCCAAACTTGGCGATATTTGGCGACATTTGGCGAAAAAAAGCCGCGATACATCATTCAACCAATCAGAGTCCATATAACGTTCTCGAAAACGGAATTCAAATGTAGTTTGGAAGGATGCCCTTTCATTGTAATTATGTAATGTAAGTAATGTAAAGTTTTGAAATATGTACATAGTTTTAATATTGATTGTTTTTGTAAATAATACTTTTAAAAAATAAAATTATTTATAGTAATACAGCGAGAATTTATTGTTTTATCGAGTTGAATGCAAAGCTAATTTTAACCGAGCATAGCTCAGTCGTCCCCGCTGGTAGGTTTAATAAGTTAGTTAAAATCTATAGCAAAGTACACGAATTTTGGACTTGCGGTCTACCACTGTCTGGGAATTGTCACGGCGGAAATCAAAATTTACTGGAAGTCGGTTATTTTCTCCAGAAATATATAAATTGCAATGCATTTGTGAATGAGATTATATTTACCTCATACGAATTGTCCGTTCTTATTCAAATACGCTGTCTGCATTTATCTGAATGGCATCTCCACATAATACAGGGTGATTCATAAGTAAGTATACAACTTCCAGATGCTGTAAAACAGGAAACATTAAGACACGTTCCCCAAATGCAAGCCGTAAAGTAGGTGTACTCATAAAGTTTTTTTCCCGCTGCAGTGCGAAGTGACATAGGCGATAACTAGCGTGTCACGCGAATATCAGTAGAAATGCTGCGTCTGTAGTAGAGAAGGGATTTTGTGTTCTTGAATTGAGCAAAATGAAATCTGTCACCATTGTGCAACGGCATTTTCGAACACGATTTGAAAAAAAAAAACCTCTAACCAGAAAATCCATTTATGATTGGTTTACAAATTTTTAAACTATGGGCTGTTTGTTTAAAGTGGACAGAAATGGATTACCGGTTTGATGCGTTTCATGTGACAAACGGTGCACACATAGAATTTTTAAACCAATCAAAAATGGATTATCTGGTTAGAGGTTCTTTTCCAAATCGTGTTTGAGAATGCCGTTGCTCAATAGTGACAGATTCGGTTTTGCTCAATTCAAGAACATAAAATGTCTTCTCTGCAGCAGACGCAGCCATATCTGCTGATATTCGTCTGACACGCTAGCTATCGCCTATGTCACTTCGCACAGCTGCAGGAAAAGACTTTATGAGTACACATACATTACGGCTTACATTTTGAGTTGTGCCTTAAACTGTTCTTGTTTTACAGCATCTGGAAGTTGTATGCTTACTTATGAATCACCCTGTATAATTATTAATGTACAATTTCATTTTATGGTAATCGGAACGCTCATGTATTTTTGGTATAATAGTACCACATCCCTGGAAATAAATAATAGCTTCTGTTTGAGTTTTTTCTTTAATCTTTTAAGCGCATTATTCAAAATGTGCAATATAAAGAAAAGTAAAAAGAAAATAAGTTAAAACACATGCCACAATTAATAATACAGAATATAAAATGCATCCACAATGTGGAAAGTAAAAAATAAGGGTACTGTAAATAATATAATCGGCACCTTTGTTGGCGCAATGTATCAGACCTGGCACGTATAATACGTGAGTATCCAAATTATTACTAATAATCTAATAAACAATTCAGTGAAAAAAAAATTAATAACTAACGGGCAACTAATGATTGTGAGATATCTTTAAAAAAATAGGAAAGGGAGGACATATCTTAAATTTAGTCAAAAAATAGCAGTTTGGAAATTAAAAGAGAAGAAAAGCTCGAATATGTAAATGTAAATTTTTACATTTACCATCAAAACGGAGGGAAGAGGGTTAAATATCGTTTTATCAGGAAATAAACAGGTGTTATCTTGTAAGTTTTATCAGACTACTTAGACATTACATTGAAAGACTACTATCATTTCAAAATAAAATCTTTTGTTTTTTGTTGGAAGGAGCGACATTCAGAATATCAAATTAGAATGATTTATGTCGATCAGCTTACCACCTATTTTATTTCCTAATTCAACATGCATTAAAATTTTGATCGTATTATTTCCAAAATTATTCACAAGTGATTATTTTACAAACAATTTAGATATCCGTAATTTGTCGGCTGACATTACAATAAAAACCAAATTTTGTTACACATTATTTATTAAAGTTATTATTGTTGTTTTTTATTATCTTATTTGTTTACATTATTTGTTACAAGACTCAACTGGGGTCACCCGGGCTGACTTTGATTATTTAAATTTCAAAAATTAAAGATTTTTTTTTTTAATTTACCTTCGTGTGTCGAAAAACGCAACTAAATCTCAAAAAAATTCTTTCATATCCCGTGCTTATGTCCCAAGACTAACTATATTACAAAAAGTCTTTTATATGGACCTAATTAACTCTGGTATATGCTTTGCGCCTCAAGGGATGAGTGGGGGAAGAAAATTTGATAGAACTTCCCAAATATCTATATACGCCTTAAGTTTAACCATATTGCAATGTTTCTCCTCGAAAGCGCTGACAGATACTGGGATATGGCTTTGCCTGCCTGGGACCACAACCGGTCCGAATTTCGGAAAAATCCTTCGAATCCTATGTCTATAGCTTGAGATTCATCATACTGCAAAGTTTTTTTTATTATTTAAGGTCTAGATACTTTCTGAGGTGCTTCTTTTCCTCTGTCTAGACTATTTGGTATTTTCTAAAATATCATTGAAGAAAGTAGGGTTGTGAGAGAGGAGAGTAGAGAGAATTAAAAAGGGGAGGGAGATGAGAGAGTAGGGGCAGCGTAGTTAGACAAAAATGTGAGAGGAAATATGTCGCTATGAACTAATCCTTTTATATTTACTAAACTTGCGTCAAACTGAAATTTTAAATATACAAATTATTTTTTTTAGTTGTTTTCGATACGAATATCATTTATATGTTCAAGCATTTAAAGCCTTAAAAAAATGAACAAATTTCCAAAAATATTTCTTGAACACTTGTTTTGAAAAACTGAAATTTCAGCGACAGGTCCGACATAGAAATTGTTGATTTTTATTCTGTCTCCTTTTCTAGTGTCTAAATGGATTTTTCAAGCGCAAATACATGTTAGTTTTTCTGCATTTCCAACGTAAGCACCTATTGCACTTCATGCAGACTAGAACTTGACTATCAAGACATGTTTGTATTCCTGTATGGCATCGTATGCCTTCGAATGGTATCCCGAAAATTTTACATAATTTGGATGGTGATTGGCTACATTTTTAATAATTCATTTCGAAAAAAACTCGCTGTTTGTTTGTTCATCGTGATGGATCCATTTTCACTAGTTTTCGAGAAATTTCAAAAATTTATGCAGCAAACAAATAAAAAACGAAATAAAAGCCAGTCATTGGAATTGTAACTAGAACTTTCTAATTTAACACAGCTTTAATATAATGCAGACATTTTTTTAATCATCATTATTAAACTTTGTTTAATGGAAGCTATCTTTTTAAAGACACTCCAAAATACAAATAAAATTCAATCTTTGGAAAACTATAAGTTCGAAAAAACGCATAAAATTTTCAAACAACCAATAACAAAACAAAATCTTATCATTATGTTTAGTTTCATATTTTTAAATAATTTACACATTTTTATTTTAAATTTAATGTAAGTTTTGTAAATATAAAGAGACTGGTTCAAAAACTATTAAACAAAACTTGTTGAGTTAATTATGGCACAACCTGTAAAAAATTTTACACAGAATATTTTCCTGATTATTTTTAAATGCACAGCATCTGGAGAAAAATGTTAAGTGAACACGGGATGAATAAGGGAGAAAAGGAAGGGAATTAATTCCATAACACCCAAAGGATTTAAAACGATATAAACTAATTTATGTCAAATTAACATTCTGCATTCTTTTCAACGATTTCGAAACAAATTGAAAAATTGAATACTGAAAGTAGTACAAGGCAGGGATAATTAGATATGTCTTCGGATAAAAAGGTAATTTTATTCTTTAGAAAATAGAAAAAATATCCTCTGATTTAGTTTTTTATACATCATCGAAGAATATTTTAGCAGGAAATGTCATTTGCTTTTCAACAATCTCTAAATAAAAGACCAATTTACTAAAAATTAGGTTATTGAATAATATTAAGTGCTGTTTCTAATTAAAGTTGATACGAAAATACCTTGCTGAAAATCCTCTTTCAAACAAATTAATACATATATATATATATATATATATATATATATATATATATATATATATACCTGTGTAGTCCTTATCTATATAATTTTTTTCAAATCAAATTGCAGCGCCCCTTAGATTTTTTCCGCTGCATTAAAGATCTACGACTGAAAAATAAAAACTCATTTGAATATCAAGGATACGTGTTTCATCGACGTTGAAAGGTTAAGAGTTTTGTTATTTTTTTAGAAGTCCATGAGTATTCCTTTTATGTAAAATATTCTTTTACCGAAGGCTTATGAAATTGATTGGACTATGAAATAAAAATAAATGTGTAGATTTAATTTTTTTTTATTTAATTCAAAATTTCTGTAAGTTTTAAATAATAAGGCAATGGAAACATTGAAACGGTGTCTAAAGTGTGTGGTTTCTTTAAGATCTCCATATTGTGAGTTGGATATATTTTTGCGATAGTTTTGCAAAATCAATTGGTTTTGTGCTTCATCGTTGGTAAACTGATAATTAAATTCTTCAATTATCTCTATTTGCCTTTCAGATCACTAACAACTCTTACTAGATTTTCTATTTCCCATCCATTTAAATTTCTTTCTTCATTTTGACAGTGTAGGGAATCCAGTTACAAAAAATCCTTCGGAATTTTGATCGTTTTAAAATAATTTAGTTGATTTACTTGTGATTATTTTCAGAAGATCTATTCTTTCTAAATTATCTATTTTTATTTGAAGTTCATTTCTAATATTATCGGATACATTTGGAACATTATCAAGTTGCACCTTTTAAACCTCAGAGAACCATTCTTTCGTCAAATATTGTATACTCTCGGCTTCCAAATGCCATAAAAATGAAACATTTTGTAATTTTTATTTCTGAAACGAATTTGTAATAATTTTTGTAAGCAACCAGTTTTTCAAAGAAATTAATATCATTTATAGGAACCTCGACTGCATTTGTAACCGAAAACCTGTGTTTTGTTTAACATTTGATTGTGAATCAACAAATACATTTTAGAGCATTTTTGTCGTGAGACCTTTGACTTATCTTTAATTGCTCCCTAAATGAATTCATTTCCAGGCAATATTTACATATAAACAATATATTACAATATAATACAGGAGCCTTTGCCATCCTTCTGGCTAAATGATAGGCTCCAGGTCGGTGGAAGCATACTTTCCGCAATGGCATGTTCATAAGATATACAGGGTGTCCAAAAGTTTCCGTACAACTTCAAAAATTTATTACAAAAAAAAAATAATAGGCCTACAGCAAAAATAATTACAACAGTGCATAGAGTAACTTAAAACGTTTTTTCTACTGCCTTAGTAAACTTTAACTTGCGATCCTTTCGTAGCACGAAGAATAACACGACGATATTCCAATTCTATCCACGAACGTGTTTCATGCTAACATCAAGAATAGCTACTGCTGTTTGGATCTTTTGTTTCAATTCCACGAGACTGTTAACTTTTGTTCAGATTTCATCTAACAGTTGTAACTACTGTTGACGTTAGCATGCTGAAACGCACGTGGATGGAATTGGAATATCGACTTGATATTCTTGAGCAACGAAAGGATCTCATGTACAAGTATACTAAGGTAGTAGAAAAAAACTTTTTAAGTTACTCTATGTACTGTTGTAATTATTTTTGCTGTAGGCCTATTATTTTTTTCTAATAAATTTTTGAAGTTGTACGGAGACTTTTGGGACACCCTGTATTATTATCAATTCTAAAAATTATCTGGAGTCTTCACGGAGTCTTCGCTTTTTAGTTTTTTATAAACAATAAAATATCATGTATATTAAAATTTATTGTTTTTCTTTCATCTTCACCCAACTGCATGTTAAATATTTTGTATGATCAATATCCTTCCAAAGACTTTTAAACCTTTCAAATTAGGGTATATTCGAGAAAGTGCTTTCTTAAATATGAAACTCATTAAAAACACTTTATATTATTAACTGATAATTTGACAAGCTAAATAGAAAACATCCCAGTTTAGTTTTTGGTTTCGTAAATGGCGTACATCATTCAAATGACCTGTATTACTGGCTGATTTAACAAAGACTATAGTTTGAACAGTAATCAATAACGACCAATCATCTGAGATATCATTTACGGCTGAAGCAATTTCAATTCCTGTTCCTTAAAGAAGTTCCGGAATTCCAATAATCTGAGCTTTAGCTATCACAGAAGCCTGTCAGAATAATATTTGCCAGTAATATCGAGGAGCAGCTTTGTATCTCAGTAGATAATTACAATGTTTATGTTAATATAAAAAAAATTCCAACATTTTATAATATGTCTTTCACGGAATTATCTCCGACCTAACTTAAGGGGACAATGGAAGAACCTATTTCTGATTAAATACATTTAGAAAAACTTCCTTCCCTATACTCCAACTTGTAAATTAGTAAAAATTCCATTCGTCTACGACCTAAATTTACTGAGTTATGATATTTTGAATATCATAACTCATTATATATGTATGTGTGTTTGCGTGTGTAAAATAGGCTACATGTATGTACAAAATTGGCCAAATTATAATACTATAAATGGTTTAGATGATGCAATTTAAAAATAAAATCTTGATAAACAAAATTAAAAATTAATAAATCAACTAAAGATGTTTAATCACGTACGACAGGAAAGTATGACTAGGGACCTTGATTTCAAACTTAAAATGGTACACTTGGTCGAAGTGAAAACAAAGAAATCGTAAAAAAAAAAAAAAAAAAAAAAAAAAAAAAAAGATGTTTTGTGGTTAAATTGAATATTGTTGTAGATAATTGTAGAGAAATAATTCGAATTTATTTCATTTGTATTTCTACTTTCTCTAATCTGTAATTCTTTAAAAAAATCTATAATACTTTCAGCATAAATTTCTTTGTAAATGTTTCAAGTGAAGATGCCTCTTTTTACGATTATTCAAAATTTCATTGAACTGTAAAACAATCGGTCAAGTGCAAGTTTTACTCGCACACAAAAAAGGATCCGTACAATAATTTTATTAATTACTAGCAGCAATATTACAAACAATCGTTGGTAAAAGAATATTCGACATACCTAGTAATGTCTAAGAGGTAGGAATATGGTAGAACATTTACTAAAAAAATCTTAATAAAAAAATAGGTAAACAAAATATCAGAATTGTTCAAAGACAATATACACGTATATGTAAAACAATACCACATCTCATAATTGAATTCTATTGGAATGCAAAATGATGAATATTTCTCATACTAAAACAAAGTCCTTGTGCAAAGTTTAAACTTGGCAGGGTGCCAACCACGCCTCGGAAAGAGGTCTCAAAGTTGGTCACGAGAAGTCACCTGTCAATCCTATTTGACGTAACAACTAGACAATTTTAACACAATTTTCAAAATAAAAAAATTACTTGAACGACACGAAACTTTGACTCATTTTTAAACATAAAAGCATGATGCATGGAAGAATGATTATTGAAGTGATTTGTAATTCAATTAGAATGAAAAAAGTTCACTATTTATCACTATGATTCGCCTTACCTAAAATAAAGACCTTGTACAAAATTTAAATGTGTCATTGTGCCAAGCGCGCTTTGAAAGGAGGTTGCAAATTTGCAACGCCGCCTCAGTACATTAAGTGCTTTTCTAGATAGGTTTTTAATTAACCTTTAAAGACACAGGTGGCGTATTGAGTGCACCCCTCAATAAAAACCAGTTGCGAATCCCAAAACAATTACGTGATTAATTCTAATTATTATTTTTTATGAATTTGATGTTTATTGCTTTCATACAAGGTATCGCAAGCCTGGGAATCGCATTATACAAAACTAACTTTAAAATTTGTTATATAGGCTTTAAAGCTGGTACCTCATAAAGTGCACCGCTCTTGTTTTTATGTGTGTACAATTCGTACGTGTCTTTAAAAGTTAATATCTGGGCTAATTACCGACCAATTTTTTCGAAAATAATTATCAATATTCCTTGAAGGCTTCCACGTCGATAGGTACATCGGGCACCCCTAAACTCCTCCTTTGTGTGCACACAAAGTAAAGTTTGTGTGTAACGGAAAAATGCGATTTTCTCGTGACCTACGATTTTTGACCTACGATAAGTGCTATAGCTTTCCTTCATGGTCTAAATATACTCCTACTATCTTTAATTTTTTTCATAATTTTAGTTTCAGTAGATTCGGAAATAGGATAAGAGGAACATATTTTTGCAGTACGTTTTCGAAGATATCTCTAAAAATATAATACCTACAATTAAATATATTTTCGAGTTCGATGTTACGAGATCTTTCGAACGATACCCCACAAGATATACAATTTTTTTTTTGTGCCAAGTAACTTAATTAATCCCCTATAATTTTCCTAAAAATATTTGTGAATGGGTAATAATCTATAATTTACGTGGGTCAATAGCCTTTAAAAGTCTGCCAAGTTTGAGCTTTCCACGTTCAATAGATTTCCAGTAAAATGACTGTGACAGACAGACAGACACACAAGTGATAATATAATGGTTCCGTTTTTACTTTTTAAGTAAGCAACCCTAAAAATGTGGAAGTGTTCCTAATATAACAGAAATGCTTATAAAAATTCAATATCACCTCCTATAGTTACCCATGTTTCCTAAAGACTTTGCATTTTTTCGGTTGCAGTTTGGAGAAGTCCAACCAGAAGTCTCGGAAAACAATAATTTTCTGAAATTTACGGAAACCGTTCAAATCTAAAACAGCCCTTTTGCTGCCCGTAAATTTACAAAAAAACGCGTTTTTGTTAATATTAAAAATCTGCCGATTTCTCTCATGAATGGGTTCTCCAAAGATTTCTGAAGACAAATTAAGAAAAAGATTTGTGGGTAACTGAAAAGTTACACTGAATTTTCGTAAACGCTTAATCTGTAACAGAGAAGTTTTCTGGAGTTTTACGGTGCAATAATTTTAGATAATTACAAGAAATCTAATTATCCATGTAATAATGTTAAAAAAATTCTGATAATATTATTCATAACATAATATCTTATTTATTTTCGATATTAGAAACTATCATGTCTGCTTAAAGGAGTATTCTCATGGTTAGTGTCAAACAATTGCTTTTTGTTTTCAGTTTACATTTTATTTTTCTTGATCACTGTAGAATGTACACGTGAAAGAATGAATTCGATAAGAAGAAGAATTAACTAGATAAAAATTCAAATGACTTTAAAACGACAAAAGTTGTTTTATATGAAATTAACATTCTGCATTCTTTTCAATGAATACCGAAAGTACAGCACAAGACAAAGGTAATAAGATATATGCTCTCTGATACAAAAAAAATCATTTTATTCTTGAGGAAAAAAAATAATCCTCTGATTTAATTTTTTTTTATTTTATCATCGAAGATTTGTTAGTAGGATATACTATTCTCCTTTTACGAAGATTTTATGTAAAAGACCAATTAACTAAAAGTAAGATTATCGAATAAGACTAAGCTCAATCCTATTTCTCAATATTGCCTATAAGGACAGCAAGCTAAAAGAAGTTTTTTTCGGAGAAATAGAAAATATGTAAATGTTTAATCATGTTGTATAATGTTTTTATACATTTGTCTCATTTCATCACATGCTAAGCAAAGCAAAAATAAAGGCAATCTTAATTTAAAAAAAAGAAAAGAAAAGAAAGAATCTACACCTACATGTGTTAGACAAATGTAACAGCATTTCTATAACACGAAAGAAAACCATGCATCAGCATAGACTACGAAACACTTTCAAACATTACGAATATAGTTGTACGAAACCTTTATTTCCAATTTCTTTAATTTGCTAACAATTCTAATTTTACAAACAATGCAAGGTACCACTGAAGTCTCTAGCATTTTCTCTAAAATATCTATTATCAATTTTATATTTAACTTTTCTCTGGCAAGACAATCTTGTTACTCCATCATAGATAGCTTAGATCATTCTCAATAATTCAGCTCCTATCGGTCGCAGAAGCGTGATTTCCAAAACCAACATGTAAGAAGTCCCCACGTACTACAGCGACCTCCACAATTGCTGACTAAAAAGTAAGATTGTTGATGTGCGATTGGAAAAGCCAAAAGAAATAGATGGGGATTGACTGGGGACCCTGACCCTGGCCCCGTGAAGAAAAAACGTGGAGGTGTTTACGTAAGCAGCCTGCGCCTACCTCCCTAGGAAAGAGAAGATAATGAAGATAAGGAAGAAATGCCGCAGTAGTGTAGTGGTAGCATACTGGTTTGCAAATCAAGAGGCCGTGGGTTGAATCCCGGTAGCTGAGGGTTCCACGGATCTTTTAACTGGCCAATACATTATAAAATTTATTCACATATGTCTGTAAAATACATTTATAGCAACTATAGAGCGTTTGCGGGAATGCTATTTTTAGCCTTTTGTATCAATAACAAACTTTCTTTCCGTTAAAAAGTATAGCACTATAGAAAACATTTCGAGTAATAACTAACCGTAGAGGTAATAACTGCATTTTCGTGAGGCTCTGTAAACGAAATGTACATTTTACATGCATCTAATAAAATATTTAAATTTATTAATCTGGGAATCGTATATTACCACTGAAACTATTTCAATCAAGAACCACTGCTCTGCTACTAGATCGTAATATAATCAAATTTTGTTGCGCGGCCTACTGTACGAATTATAGATGTTACACTTCCCACACAGTATCCACCCCACCCCTCAATAAAACAAATAAATTTCACTCTGTTAATACACTTTTGCCCACGAACCTGCATGTTTCCTGCATGCCTGATGCAAACGAATGATTAATGCTTTGCACACTATTGTTTAGAGATAACATCCTGTAGAATATTTCAATAATTCCGTTATATTTGAAGTTGTATAATGTTGATTAAATGTACTTCAAACAATTACCGCCGATGACTTATAATATATACAATTACTTTTTCGAATCCCTGTTATCGGAAGATAAACGCCTTTTTCACAGGGTAACGTGCTGTATTGAACCTCAAAAACGCATTCAAAATACTCATAGGAAGTAGTCTATCTGAATTATTTTATGTGTCTCTGTACACCATTGATAAATGCTAGAAAGCATTTGAACCTCAGGAACGATGGTGAACCTCAGTAACGGTATCATTTTCTTGAAAGTCCGAGTATAGTTACAAAAGTTCAGCGCAGATAGACAGACAGATACATAAACGAAGAAATAGAACCCATAACCACTCTTCCATTATGCTGGAAAGTGCTAAAAACTACATTTGATTATGTTATTATAAATTAATTAAATTTGAATTTCTCAAAAATCCAAACTTTTAAATATTTCTTAAAAAAATATTAAGATAAAAGTTATCATTCAATTTCAAAAGCTTAAGTATCAAATTAATTTTTAAAGATAAATTTCCTTTTTAACATTTCCAACATTGTTGAAAAGTGTTTATGAATTCGGTTTGTCTGTCTGTCTGTCTGTCCGACTGTCCGTGCTCTAACTCTCGTAAATATACTTGGATTGTCATGAAATTTTACACATTATTTAATTTTACTATAGAATGTTCGGAATTGAAAAAAAAGTGTGTAGTATTAATAGTTAATTTACAGGGACACACAAAAGAATTTCATTACATTATGGTCTATGGGGAAAAATCGTTTGCGGCGCATTTTATTTATGTTATGGTATTTCAAACATAATGAAATCAATACGCATTACTGAGGTGGACTACAGCATGCTTCTACCGGAGTATACAATTAGTATATGAGTTGTAATTTTCCAACTGGACGAAAAATGCCCGGGTCAATAAGGTTAACTGGATGAATTATGTCCTCCAGATTCGACCGGGAGGGCTCAGTTGGTAGAGCATGGCAGCTTCAGCCAAGAGATCCCAGGTTCAAATCCTGGCCCGCACATTTTTCGTCCAGTTGGAAAGTTACAACTCATATGACTTCTTTACCAGTTTGAATAATTGTGTCAATATTAATCTAGTATACAATTAGTAGCATTTATAGTTCAATTACAGGGACGTACAAAATAATTCCTTTACGTTATGATCAATGGGGAAAATCGTTTGACGTGCATTTTGAACATGTTATGATACTAGAAACATAATGAAGCTTAACAGGATCACTAAGGTCCAATACAACTTATTTTCTATTGATTATGGAATGCGTAGGATTTATCGTTCAAGATTTATCGTACAGAGACACACAAGAGAATTCAGTTAAAGGACTGTCTGTGATCGGTGATTGGTAGAAGTGCTATTTCCGCTGTGATATGCAATTTTATGTAATTTTTAGTGTATTGCGTGTTGATTAGAAATTTTTTAGATCATATACAGGACTGCAGGAAAGACTTCGAATATGGGCAGTAATTGCTGAAAATAGATTTTTACTGATTTATGTATTTTTAACACTATCCAAACTAGTTGAAAAGTGTTTATGACTTCGGTTTGTCTGCCGTCTGGCCGCCTGTCCATTCTCTAACTCCCGTAAATATGCTCGGATTGCCCTGAAATTTTTATATGTTATTGCCGTTATCTATAGCATGTTCCCTATTTCAACTGAAGTGTGTAGCACTTATAGTTTTTTTTTTTACAGGGACAGTCAAAAGTATTCCGTTACATTACAGTCAATGGGGATTAATAGCTTCAAGTGCATTTTGATGACGCTAAGTCATTTAAAACATAATGAAAATGATATATAATTATGAAGTGCATTAAAACATGCTTTTTGTAAAATGTGGGGTGCAAAGCATTTATTATTCATTTACAGGGTCAAACAAAAGAATTCTGTTACACATCGTTCTATGAGGAAAAATCGTCTGCAGTATAATTTAGTGATATTTCACTATTTCAAACATAATGAAAGTTATATGTATGCACTATATGTATGCATTATATGTATGCACTGAGATTCACTATAAATTGCTCTCTTTTGTGCATTGCGTTTATTTACAGGGACACACAAAAGATATTGGTTACAGAACATGTGCGATATTTACAGTCTAAGTGTGATAAATGCTTTTTGAACTTCGGTTTGCGTTTTTAAGTTTAACATTTATTTTTCATAGTACGTGTGTGTTTATAAACTCGGTTGATCATATACAGGGCTACACAAGGGAATTCGTAAGTATTACAGACTATGGGAGTGAATTGCTTAAGGGTAGTTTTTAATTGTGTTTTCACATTCTCCTGCTGAACTATATTTAGTAGACTAATAGAATTTTGTGGAATATAAATAAATTCATACACAGGGCTACGCAAAAAAATATGCATTGTCGTTTACGTTTGGTAATTGGTGCAAGTGAGTTTAAAGTTGCCTTTTAGCTTAATAGGTGGTGAGTACAAAAGTCTTTAGATAATATACAGGGCTGTACAAAAGATTTCGAGTGCATTTCCACTGATTGGCGAAAATTGCTAAATGTGAATATTCTAACTGAACTAAATTTTTCATAGTATATATCCACACCTATTGATCATATACAGGGCTGCACACAATAATTCGATTACTTTTTGACACTGGAAGGTAATTTCGAAAACTGTATTTTTCAATTTGTTATATGTTTTCTGAACTGTTTACTTACATATCTTCTTTCACCTTATTTAACGGTGAAGTCTCGTTACAGTTTTCTGGCTGTGTTGGAAAGTGTTTCATAATCTATGCTTAACGCATGATTTTTTGTTCTTGTTTAATTGCTTACTTAGATATCTCATTTCATTGTATAAAAAATTTTAATTTCTTAATAATGTTCTGTTAGTGTCGGAAAGTGTTTCATAATCTATGCCGGATGCATGATTTTTCGTTCGTGTTATCTTTAAATTTAAACAATACCTTACATTGTTTAACTGATTGGATGATTTTACAAAATGATAATTATGAAAAGTGCATAAAAGAAGAACGCAGCATTTATATAAGAAAGTATAGTTCCATTATGTTATTACAAATTAATTGAATTTTTTGCAATATATTTCTAAGAAATTTACTCACATACAATAAAGAAAAGTAAATTTATTAATTATGATAAAAGTTCTCAGAATTTAAGATCTCAGTTTCAAAATAAATTTTAAGTCTAAAATATCATTTTTACTTTCTTCTATATATGAGGGGGTTAGAATGACAGTGGAGTAAGTCAAAAATTTTAAAAATCTAGATAACCATATTTTCACAGAACGTATAGTAATTTCTGTTCAGTGTGACAGTCAAATAAGTCATAGTTTACATAGGGAATCGTTAGAGGGCAAAACAAGTTGGACCACTTAATGCAACGGCAACACAACAAGTTTCACAAAACCCTTCATTTCTCAAATTACGAGATATTGACTTACTCCACTGTCATTTAACTTTCATATATAAGAAGAACGTATTGGAATCCTGAAATTTTTCTACCTCCGTTTTTTGATAGTTTTACATGTTTTGGAATGTCCTGAATACGATTTAATTACGGTTGGGAAAATTCTGTTTGTTTGTTAGTCTGTGTGGCATAAATTCTGTGCCCCCCTCTGTCTCAACAACTAATACACGGAATTTAATCAATTTTTAGATGAAATTATTCCACGACATGAATAGATGCTGATTAATTATAGGTGTATACCCCCCAACAGGTGGCACTGCTATGCTGCATTTTGCACGATTTCCGCGATAGTTATATCCCAAGAACTAACGCGCGGAATTTCACCAAACTGCATATTCTGTTAGACCTTGACATAAATAAATACTGATTCAATTTTAACTTTCGTCACTCAACAGGAATAAATCAACACATTAAATCAACACATATTTCAAAGTTTATATTCAAGAAAAAAATATGTAATTACATTTTAGTTTAAATAAAAATTTATCACTTTTAGAACCAGTTACCTTAAGATAAAATGTGTAAGAAAAAAATTTTCCTCTGGAATTTTACAAATGAAAACATAGAAGAACGATCTAGCGTTTGACTGTTGTGAATTACTAGCTAGATATTTTCAAAAGTGTGCTAACACACAAAGGCACTGTAGTATTATTTCAATGAATTTCAAATGCATTACGTTTGGCGTTATTTAGTATCAAAACGGATTCAGCAGCTACTTGTTTCATTTCATCTATAAAAGTGGTAATTGATAAGAGTGGACAAGTTTCCTGCCGAAAGAAAACCAACCTTTAGACAAGATTTTCGATGTTTGTAACATATGTGATATTTTTTATACATCTTACAAACTTTCTCGTGTATATATATATATATTTTATTTAAAATGAATACAGAATATTTTGTTATAAAAAAAAAATTTTTCTTAATCAAAATGCGACATTTTTTACACTATTTGATTCTATTTACTCGTTTTAGTAAACATAAGGTGTTTTAAAAGAACTGTCTATCCTATGAGCTTTTTTTTAAATTATTTCAGTATTTTATAATAACATTTTGATATATTGTTAAATGGTTTTATCAAGAAAGTTAATTTGATCAAGAAAAAAATGCAATTTCTAATGTATAATTTGAAAAATTAAAAAAGAAATTAACAAAATTGTAAAGCCGCACTTCTCATATAATTTTGAATATTTAAAAAAAAAAAAATTTCTTTATACTATTTTTACAAGCATGCTCTATTAAGAAATAAATATGTTGAAATTTTACAATTTTGATCACGCCGATATATTGAGAAAAAACACAAAATAAGAAAACTTAATTTAAAGATTGCAACTCTGAATCATCCTAACAGCCTTTTTCACATTTTTTTAATCATAGGAACGTTTCGAAACTTCTTCAAAACATACTACGGATATCTAAATTTATTTTTAGCAATAAATTTAAAAATTCATATATTCGGAATTTTTTTGCAAAATTGACGGTACAGAAACCTCTTAAAAGGATATTACACCTTTAACGTGCGAGATAATCAATTTTTAAATTAAATAAAAACCATTTCATTTCAGAATATTTCAAGATACATATTTTACACTAATTACAGCCTTTCTCATACATTGTTGAAATTACTTAAAAATGACTGCAGAATGACTTTTCATATCTCTGTGAGTTGCCCCGTAAATTTTTAAAGATGGGAAGGAGCGCAAGAATAAAAAAAATTCTCACAAAAAAGTAGATTTTTGCAGTATTTTAAATAATTCAGGCACATAAGTAAAGGATTTTGAATATCCCAAGCGGCATCGAGATTATCCATTGCAAGATTAATATAAAAAAGGGTTTTTTTCATCAAAATGTGGCACTTTTTACACTGGCTTATTCTGTTTCATGTAATACCCCACATAACGTGTTTTAATGGAACATCATACCTTTAACGCGCAAAAATAATCAATTTTTAAAATTTTAAATTAAATAAAAGTCATCTCATTTCAGAAGATTTCCTTATCAAATTTAGGGTTTCCGTGGTTTTATTGTTTCAAAATTATCACACAAGAAATAAACATATATTTTCCTTTAATTCAAAAGTGTAATCTAGTAATACTTTTATCTGGTGATACAAATTTTGATGATCAGAGCTGGAATTTTGTAAAATCACTTTACAGTCTTTAACACTAAACATACCAACAACACATCATTTAACCGGTACCAAATTGAAATATGTTGTTTCGAACCAGAAAACTTCATAAAATATAAATCACACAGAAATAAGCTAAATTAAAAAGTTAAAGAGTTTTAAAGATCGTGTATTATGGTGGTTGCATGTCGGGAGCTGTGGGGGTGTGATTAGACATGGTGGTTGAAAGTGTTGACGTAGGACATTTTCATATTTCGACCAAAGTGATCTAAAACATTTTTGGAATCTTCTTCAACGGGAATTGGTTCATTCAACTTAACTTGAACTAATTAAGATATAGATAACTAAGTAAGGTGAACTACTAAGTAACTAAGTAAGATACTAAGTAAGATATAGAACTAAGTAAGATGATTTCGCGTCCCCTAGCGATGAAAATTGAAACTAAATGATATTGTAGCGCGTGCGTAGCACGCCTGCTATACAATGCCATTTTCAGTGGGGACGAATGCCGGAGTGTCATTCGCAAATAAGTTTGTTTAGAACAGAATGCGCGCCGAAAATGACTATTTTTATCGAAACCGCAAAAGAAAGTTACTGATTTCCGGGCAACGCCGGGCGGATCAGCTAGTATTCTTATAAAACTTGAGTAAAATTCCCGGTATTTTTAGTGTTAAATATTTGGAAGTCATAAATATTACAATATACTTTAAATTAAAATCTTCTACATAGATAATTTTTTTTAATATTAAAAATTCAAAATTAATAGGAATAAAATGCATAACACGAAAAATTTTAAAGCATTTTTGTGCATAAGAATTTTTTTTTCTGAAATATATCCAAGATTTTAGTTAATTTTACAAATAATTAATACTTTTTATAGATGTTTTAATTATGAAAATATTTAGATTTTTTTATATAGTGGTTGCGAATGTATTCAGTGGACAATAACATAATTTCAAAATTTTTATTTTCTAAACTATTTTAAATATTTTAATTAATTTTACAGATAATCAATATGTTTTAGATCCTTTCATCCAGTGGTTTTGAAACTATTCAGCGCGCAATAACATAATTTCTATACCGAGATAAAAGTGTTTGAAGCTTTTGAATTAAAAGGAAACGTATAGAAATGAGTTATTTCTTTGTGTCATATAATTGAAGTAAAAAAGCACTGAAGCATAAATTTGGTATCAAAATGTTCAGAACTAAAATAGCTTTCATTTAATATAAAAATTGAAATTTTAAATCTTTGACGCGCTAAAATGTTATTGTCAAATTAAAAAATTAACTAAAAATTTTGTTCTGCCCCTTTTTTAAAAACTTTGTGCGTTTCCTTGTTCATTTATAAATGCTCTTGGCATGCTCTTTTAAAAATTTGCAAAACATCCAGCATAGATTTCTCGGTATGTTTTTCAACGTAAATTAAATTTCTTGAAATAACAACTACCTCTCTGTATATATCATTTAAAATTTTATAACTGCTTTTACAAATACTTGATAACTACTAGTAATCTAGGACTCCATATAATAATGATAACATTGTTCTAATCATATAACAAAAGCTAAAAAAAACATATCCTTATTTATATTCGATCTTAACACCTATAATTGCTACATCAGGGGGTATTACTATGTTTCAGGTCAAAAAATATTTCTTTACATTTACATTTTATTTTTCTATAATCATTGTAAAATATGCACATGGAAATTTTTTTTCACAAAGTCAAAAAATGTAAAAGTTATGTTGTCTAGGCAGTGAGCGTTCAAAAAATGACCTAGCACTTCACCCTCTTTTATTCCTGAAATTGTGTTATTTTGTGTTCTACTGTATATTTTAGTTTAATTGTGATAGAATGGATATGTTGTCAAATCCTTTAAATTGAACATTTGTAACTAAACATTTGCATTGTGGTAAATAAATCAGACATATACCTGGCTGTTTGATTTTTTATTGAACGTTTCAAACCTATTTTGAATATAATTAATTTTATGCGCATTCCAATAGAGAGACAAACCCGTTCATTGCTGCAGAGATAAAGAGCGCTTTGAATATTCGGAGCTGTGTTTAGTGCCTCTAGTGTTAAATGAGTCTACAATTGCCTATAAATCGAAAACTTCTATAGAGAAGAGTTATTTGAAAAAGATAAAGGCTTTATTTACAACCCAGGAATCCTTTATTTAAGGTAAGAAACACATTTAATCAATTTCATTAAAATCATTATCCAGAATTTTAATCGCGTTTTTTTTAACACTTTCCAACATAGTTGAAAAGAGTTTATGATCTTAGTTTGTCTGTCTGTCTGCTTTCATAGTTTCGGAACTGATATATCTTGTTGAGTTCTATTGTATCATGCTCCTTATTGAAAGAAAATGAAATGTGTAGCATTTACAGCTCATTTCCACTGACACTCGAAACAATTCGCATACATTATGCTATATACGATAATTGTTTGAAGTAAATATTAAAAATGTCGCAATACATTAAATTTTACGAAACTGATAAGCATTGTTTATATGCACTACCGCATGTTTCTCATCGAAAAACAAAGTTTTACAAAATCTTGCATATATTTGAACTGCCACAGAAAAATAAAAATTTCAAAACTATATAAAATCCCCACAATTTTTTGTATTAGATGGTTTTAACAAATTTGTTTGTGGATTTATCTGTATTTTTTTAAATTAAGTATTTTAAAAAATACCGTTTTTTGAAAAAAAAATATCCCTTGAAGAGAAAAATGTAACAATGTGGATTTTTTATATGTATTATTACTACTTTCAAATATGTTCCTGAAAAAAAAAATCAGACACTTTTTTTTATCACTTGAGCTACAACAATTAAATTTCAAAATTTAAGAATTTGACAGCTTTTTAATTCGAAAAGTGGAAGTTGTATTCATATGAAATTTGGAAAGAAGAGACCTATCCATATAATGTTTGTAATCTACGAGTATAAGTGTCATTCTATTATTCCAATTTATGTATGAAATACAGAGTCGTAAAACTTGGAGAAATGACAGTCAGCTACGAACATAAAGAACATTTAGAAGCATATTATTTCATAAATTTTCTGGATTTATCTAGAGAAATATTCTGAAGCTTTAATAATAACAAAAAACTACAACGAGCTCAAATAATATTTCTCCAAATAACCCCAGTAAATTAAAAATTCATGTAATAACGTATATCTTGTTTTTAAATGTTATTTAACTTTAGGGCTGACTGTCATATATCACATAGACAAGTCGAATAACATAATAATAGATTGTAGACATTATAAGTAGAGTTTCTTCCTTGCAACATTCCATGATGAAGGATGAATTTAATTACCAATATCATTTTTATACCTCATCCTTAAGTTAGTTTAAGTTACAAGCTGCGAGAAAGGCTAATTTTCGAATTTTTTCATGATTTAAATTGTGATAATTCAAGAGGGAAAGGAAATAACTACTTTATGTTTTCAGGATATGTTTGAAAGTAGTAATAGCACACATAAAAATCCATACTGTAATCCCTTTCCCTTCATAAGATGTACAATGGTCCGGCAACTCATGATTGTCTGACGATTGTTTAAATTAACTCCTATATCATTGAGGGCAGCGAGATAACATCTTCTAAAACAGGATATGTTTTTTATACCGATATGATTTTTATACCTCATCCTTAAGTTAGTTTAAGTTAGTTTAAGTTACAAACTGCGAAAAAGGCTAATTTTCGAAATTTTTCATGATTTAAATTGTGATAATTCAAGAGGGAAATGAAATAACTACTTTATTTTTTCAGGATATGTTTGAAAGTAGCAATAGCACACATAAAAATCCATACTGTAATCTCTTTCCCTTCATAAGATATACAATGGTCCAGCAACTCATGATTGTCTGACGATTGTTTAAAGTAACCCATATATCATTGAGGCAGTCAGATAACATCTTCTAAAACAGGACATGTCTCTAAAAGACAGGACGTATAACATTTAATGTTCTTTTATAAAGCCATACAAAATAATTCAGATGCATTATCGACTATGAGCGATAATTGTAGGAAATGCGTTTTCAGTTGTGTTATGCGTATTGAACTAAATTTAGTATATTATGTAGTGTGTTTGAATTCTATAGATCATATAAGAGGCCAGTCTACAGACTTCAAAATAACTTCTATAGGCGTGGATTTCTCAAAATGCATATTCGACTGCACGATAAATTCATATACAGTGCTGAACAAAAGGATATAGATACTTTAGTATCTAAAGATGTTAACTGATAGAAAGTTTTTTAAATTATATTATTCGTTTTTTCTGCTGAATTAAATGTAAAAATGTGTGCAAAAATCTACAGATCATATACAGAGCTTCACAAAAGATTTAGAATACATTATTGTGTATGGGCGGTGATTATTGAAAATTGGTTTTCAACTGTGTTAAGTATTTCCTAAGTTTTTATTTAGATATCGTCTTTCTTCGAACAAAAAAAAAAAGGAGTTTAGTTGAAATATTAGTGTTCGAAAATTTTTTTCTATTCATGTCGCAAGATTTTTTTTCAAAGTTTGTGGCCCCAAAGGAAACAGAACAGGTGCTCTTTATTTTGAAAATCTAATTCTCAGTTTATTTCTAACTAAGCCTACAACCGGTGCTAAAATCAATGATTTGTATGTTTTGTGTTTTCTATAGTCGACAAAAGTTTTTTCTTTTTCTTTTTCCTTTTTCCTTTTATTTAAACTTTGGTTGACTATGGGTTGACACGCAGACTGAAATGGAAAGTTAAGTTTTTAGAGGCAGAAAATACTGAAAATATATAAAATTCAAAGTATCACAACTCGCCAATTTTTTATTATACAAAAATGGGAATTTTTTAAATGTCCATCTTAGATGTAGAGCAAGATTTTTCTAAATGCAAGTTATAGGTAAAGAAGGTCGTATAGAAAATTAAATTTCCTATTACAATACATATGCAGCCCCTTGTAAAACAAATGCTAATACTTAAAGCTATAATTGATTTAAATACATTTTCTAATTGGGAAGTATGTTTCTGTCATCCGCGGTTTAAGACATAATCGCCATAACCCCTACGTTCAATCACGTGGTATATTTCTTTTTCAAAAAATCTGATTTTTTCGAGATTTAAAATTTAACAGTTATATGCATTTACTGATGATGCACTCAACTACTCGTATTTATCATGTTAAATCTGATAATTACTAGTTGCTACAAAACTTTCAATTATGAAAGCATTCCTAGATTTGATTGTGAAAAATTCGCAAACATAGAATAACTAAAAATACTAATGTTTTTATAAAAAATAACAAACTAATACAAAAAGACAAAATTTATCTAAGAGTACTTAGTATTTAGACTTTCGAGTCTAATTGTAGCCCTAGATCCATCGCAAACTGTTAATAAATTATTTTTAAAAAAATACGTCAACGTGCTAATACAAATATAAAATACAGTTGTGTCTCATTATGCCGTTCATTTTTATAAATCGCTATTTTGTGTGTCTCCCGAAAAACAGTATTTAGGAAAATTTCTATACAGGCTGTTCTACAAATGTAGCGACAAAATGAGAAAGAGGATAGCACATGGCAAAACAAAGAAACTTTACTGTAAACCCTGGGTACGCAATTCCCTTATTCAACTAAAACTACACGTTATCAAATCCGTATTTTTGTTCGTAATTTTTAAAATATTAAAGATATTTTAATTATTTTTTAAGTTACTCTACTTTGTCCGACATGTGATAATGTGATAACAAGTACTGAAAACTGGCCAAGGTCCGTGCACAAAATGCACTGAGCTGAAAACACCGTATTTCGGAATGTGGCTGAAATATTTACAGTGCAACTTCCCTAATTACTATGCCAATTTCGTCATTTGCAAAATCATTATATTGTACACAAAACAAAGTCAGTCTTTTCAAAATTCATTGCTTGTCTTCATTTTTCTTGTGTAAACGGTGGTGAAATTTTCCAGTTGTGAACGTAAATCAAGATTCATCTTGGAAAGAGACTTTGAATGGTTTTGACTGTAATAACTGGATTGGGATTCTGAGTTTTAGATAAATATTTTTTTGTGTTCCTGTAGTTGTTATTTTGCTGTGGCTTCTGGCAATTTATCGCGACATTAACCCCATGACTTCCAGTGTATTCACTAACGAATACATGCTCTGTAGCGAATACATACATTTCATCTTGGAGCGAAGGGGTTAATTAAAACGCACCGCATATTTTGTTTGCAAAAAACGCCTCTAATGTTTATTTTTTAAAGAAAATTGTAATATGCGTTTAGTAACGTTTAGAGGATAAATATAAATACTTTACTAGAAGGTAAATCAATTTAATCATATTTCTTATCTTTATAATGTCCTTGGTTGTATGGCGCTTTTTTCTTGTCAACCTGCATTCACTTAATAAGGAGGGTTTTATTATAATAAACATGGAATATATTTCTTTCTTCGTTTATCTGACATATGTTAACATTTATTCATAAATGAAAAAATGGGCATTATATTCGAAAATACACACAACTGTTCAATTTGTAACCAATAACTTTTTCCGTTTTTTAAATAGATATGAAATATGTAATTAATTTTTGCTTAAATATTTTTTTTAGCAATAAATATAGATTAGTTTATAAATGTTAGAAAAATTCTAGAGATTATCCTTTCTAAAAGGAAAGAAAGTTTATATGTTCAATTATTCATGCAATTTCCAAAATATCTAAGTCACAATAAAATGTAATGCTTTCTTACACGCAATATTTCTGTAAAATATCTTAAAATAAGAGGGCGAGGCTGATAAAGGACAAATAGCTAGTCGTTATAAAAGAATTTTAAAGCTTAAAGTTGCCCTCTTGAAACAGGATCCACCCTAAAAAAAGAAACATATTTCAAATCATCACATTAAATTTAGTGTATTGAGTTATTAGTTTCGAAAATTCATGATAAACTAGTTAATTCAATTTAAATTATCTGTTAAATAGCCATTTAAATTATAACTTATTGTTAATTCATGAGCCTTTTAGAATACATAGAATATATTTATTTCAAATGCTATAATAATTTCTAAAATATTCTCAAATCCTAAAAGCACAAATCAAAACAGTACGAAAAGTAAACGCTTTTGCATTTTGTTATACTATTTTATTATTTTAAAAGATTCATTCTTCAGAAAAATATAAACTTATCATCATATCTTTCAATATTTGCTATCCTCCAAAAATAAACCAGAAATAATATAAA
The DNA here is from genome assembly GCA_963931845.1 of Maratus michaelseni. Taxonomy (NCBI): domain Eukaryota; kingdom Metazoa; phylum Arthropoda; class Arachnida; order Araneae; family Salticidae; genus Maratus; species Maratus michaelseni. The sequence continues at coordinate 212,835,385 of OZ007599.1, read as the reverse complement.
CCATTTATTTTGCGAACCTAAAACATAATAAATAATAATTATGACAACTACGTTGATATAATCACTTAATCATAAAGTATTATATCGCTCATTAAAAGAACCTCATAAATTCACAATTTTGAATTATTTACACTTACGTTAAAGACGTTTTATGAATCTTAAAATTTGTATTATTTTTAGTTATATACACATGTGAAAAGTTTTTATGAACTTTAAGCTATATTAACTACATATCTGTAAATTTATACAGCTTTCAATTTCAATTGAACTTGAACATTTCAATTTCATTTTTTTGCAAAACGAATGTGTTTCAATTGCGACGTTTTGGTATTCGCTGATCGATATATGTAACTTAAATATCCACCCAGCAGCGCTGTACCTCAATATAGTCTCTGACGATTCCGTTTTATATTAACACAGGGTTGCCCAAATCATACCTACTAAAATTAAACGTCAATTTCTCAACTAATATTAAACATAATTGTTTAAAAATTATTTAACCTTTTCGAAACATCAAGTAATTTTGTTTCACATAGTAATTATTCTGGTGAATAAATTCAGGATGAGATCTTCCATTCTGAATTAACACCGCCATGTGGAAGGCCGACAGCATTAAGTTGCCAACATGAGCAAATGCCTGGAAACTTTTGCAAGTTCGTTGGTTATTTTATGAGGGTTACAACGTTGTCTCCAAAAATCACTTAAAAATCTCATATGTCTCTTTCCAGGCTTTATTCTGTCCGAAATTAGGCTTTGATGATACAAATCCTCTACTCAGTGCCGTAGAAGAACATTTTTCTCAATCTTGCTAAGTGATAGAAAAAACACGTTAAACAAAATACCTTTAAACCACGAACATATCCTACAATTTTCAAAGAATTACACTTAGTACTACGTGGGTTATTCACGGATAATATTGGTATGCATGCTATGGGCTACCCTGCAACTAATGACTAGGACTTTTACATGCATGCAGATAAAATATAAGAATTCTTGATATTAATATTAGGCATCAATTTACCATAATTTGTAAACAAATATTGCTTTCAAATATTTCCCTGAATAAAACTAATTAAAATATTTCAATTACATTTTTTTTTACAAAAAAGGTAGGGTTTTTTTTTTTAGTTATGACTTTGTTGTATTTAATGAGCGTTGTGTGAATTTTTCTATACTAAAATATATAATTAATATAAGAAGACTCAATTTGAAATATTGTATTGGCTCCGATTGCGAAATCAATTTTCAAACCAGACAAAAGCATTTTTTAAATTAATATTCTTGTGTGTAAAAGCAGCAATAAAAATAACAAAAAAAAAAGCATACATTATTTTAAATTCTTGAAACATAAAATCAATATATGTGCAAGAAAAAAATAATTAAATCATACCTAAAACTTATTTTTTAATTTAAAAGTTCAAATTGAAAATTAATTATAAAGAAAAACTAATAAATAGAACGCAGAATTAACCTCATAATCAAAACTATGAAAAATGTTAAATTTTGAGGAAACGGAAAAATAAATTAAGATTAAACACAAAAAGAAAATTGAAAAGTTTACGAGGAAAAACAGACTAAACAATTCATAAAATAAAAAAATATATATCATTATAAAGGGAAAGAAAATAAATGGCGATGTCATCAAAAGCTTTTAGGCTTTTTTGAAAAAAAAATCAAGAAAACTAATAAAAGTCCATCAAAGTAAATTAAGAATATGTTGAAAGGCCGTACTTAATGAAAAGCGAAATTCATCCCCTTGTTTTTAAAAGACCTGTCAAATTTATTTTTTCTCAACTAAGAGCCAATCAGTGAACAACTGTCGAATGAGAAAAAAAAATTATGTTTTTGAAAATGAAGTATTGTGTGTGTTTGTTTTGGCTGATATGTAAACATCCTTCAATTATTATTAACATCAAAACATCGAAATTTGAAAAAAATAATAATAAGAATATTTTATTTTACATTCAATCTTTTGCTGATATTTCATAATTCGGGTAATATACAAATCTCTTTCATTTAAAAAATCAATAATTCAAGTGAATTAGAAGTGTTTTAGCGTCTTTGTATACAGATGCAGTTCCGGCCCAGACGTATTCAAATGTATAAAACAAAAAATTACAAAATTTAGTGGTTTGAAAAATAACGTAAATGTTTGCTTAACGATGATTCACTTACGGGAGTATTCTGCCGGAAATCATTCAAAAATTTGAAAAACAAATAGCATTTTTTGAACTCGTAAATTGTCTAGAATATGCCGTCAAAACCATTTTGTGTACCACCCATTATTTAAGTTACGACAACCAGTTTAATGGACTGGTGTCATTTATTCGTTTTTATTGAAACAAGTGTTTTTAATATGTATACTTCACACGCCTAAAACGTTCAAACTATTGACATTTTGCCTTTTACAAATTAAACTATTTTTTTGTAATTGGGAGACCAAACCTTCAGAAAATAAATACTTTTAATAATTTCTATATTTTAAACCTTTTCAAAACTGAAAAATTAGCGCTGAAAATTGACCTCAAACTTCAAACAGCTGCCATTTTGTGAAATTCGATTTTATCTTAACAATTTTATGTTTGCCATTCAAACAATTTAATATATTTTAAGAATCAGTGTGAATCTTTTCTTTCAGATTATGATTAGGTGCATAATCACTTATACTGATTTGCTGTGCACGCTGCACAGTGGCGGATTTTCTTGTAATCTTGGACAAAACTCAAATAAATTTCTGATTCAGCAACTTTTCCGAAAATAAGCAAATATTGAAAGTGAAGAAATGTGTTTCTAAATTTCTAAGGATCAAGATAAGGATGAAAGATAAATCTATCGAGTATATGCAAGTCAAATCTCATGAACCTCAATATAAAATTCGTTAATTTCGTGCAGTTATTGATTCAAATATATAAATATTAAAACTGCATTTTTTTTTAATACTTAAAAGCAAATAAACTTACTGATTTATTAAAGTTAACATTGCAAAATTTGTTGACGCATTCATTATTTCTATGGAAAATAGTGAAATTTCAAATTTTTTGAATGAAATATGTATTTAAATGTGAACTTACTCATTCTTTGATGACTGATCGTAAAATCTTTATATACTTATAATCAAAATCTGCTGAGACAGCCTTTGTGAAGCAAAGACCATCTTGAAATACTAAAGAATACAAATACAAAGTGTGACCAATAAGTAGGGTGAATGATGAAATAAGTCTTACATTGAGTAGGCCTCACATGGAGTCTGTTTACAATCCTTCAAAATAGTCCCCATCGTACACTATGCACCTCTGACAACGTGTGTACAAATCGCCGAAAGATCTTGAATCCACGCGTACACAGTCTTCAAGATCACGGTTTCATCTCTGTACACCTGCTTCAGCATTGCATGACTTTCGCCTACTGATATACCCAATTTGTACAAGAATTTCAAATTGATTCTCTGCTCCATGACACGCCATAAAACAAACCGCACAGACAAATGTCGATAATAAATTTATTTAGACTCACAGGCGCACAAAACGACGCACTACTGTTACCTGACTATTACAGAACACGACGAAGGTATTGCTGATTGTTGGGTTGTTTTCATTTTCTATTTGAGGGGGGATTCGCCCTACTTATTGGTCACAACTTTTAGATATATATATTTTTTTGCTTATGACTTAAACATAATGATGATTGCTAATTTTTGGAAAATTCAGCATCAACAACGTATGACCAAAACAAAACTGTTATACATTTTCCTAAAGCTATAAAAATAGGTTACACATCTTCAAAGCACACTGATCTGTTATTATGTAGCGTTGTGCACGGAAAGAATGCTATTTTTATTTTCGGGTTTTAAACCAACGTTTTGGGAAATTTCGCCAGTGTGCGCAATGCAGAGTGAACTTTAGAGAAATTTAGATCTGTTAACCACCTGAAGGGCGGTGATATATAATTTATAACACTTAATTTAATCAAAATTTGAATAAAATTTTACTTTTATATCTTACGTAGAAAAATGCGTAAAATTGCAATTCTTTATTTTAAAATTAATTTTTCGAATATTTGGTTTAAATTTAACATTACAGCAACATAATTATTTGCGCTTGAAAGGGTTAAAACAGGAGCATTTTTATATGACAATATTTGCATACTTAGATGAAAGGACAATAAATTCGATACCAAAAAATCCATTTTTTTCTATGTGCATTATTTAAATGAAACTAAATTACAGAAATTCCCTAAAAAACAAACCGTATCGGGATAACTTCCCCTTAAAGCAATATACACTACTGTGTATTTTTAAATAAATCACTTCATAAAATTTTGGGTTGAAGAATAAGTTATTACCATTTAGTTTTGTTGTTACTATTTTTCATTTTATAGTTGATTTTATTTTTATTCTTTTTTAGGCGGGGAGGGTGTCATTAAAATTGGTTGTCATATTAGGAAAAATAAAACTTTCCCACGCATGTTGCTATTCGATTTCAACTGCCACAGGAACAATCTTAAAGGCAACATGTGGCAATAAGGAAGTATTTCTGAACTGCATCGTTATCGCTGGCAAAAGACGGTGTTTTATGCCAGCATTAAGAAATGCAAAAATGGCTCCTTCCCGCAAAACAAGTAAACACGGCGATCAAAACAAGAACTTTATCCTCATAATTCCATGTTAAGTGTGGAGGATTTCGAAAGTATTCATTCACTATGAAGTTCTTGCGAAGAACAAGACAGTTGATGCAGATCTCTACATTAAAAAGTTACATGGACTCATAGCAGCAGTTCATCACAGGATGCCTAAATGTTATTATGTCGACCTTTTATAATACGAACACGTTCGTGCGTACATATGCAGTATTATATAAGTCTCAATCCAGACGCTCAATTTGATAAAAAAATTCTCAGATCCAGTTACATCATCGAAATTCTCCGGACATAGCAACTTTGGATTTTTTACTTACATGACGACTTTCCAACAGTGAAAAGAGCGATACGCTCAATGCTGATGTAGAATTGAGAACATTATTAGACGATTTCTTTGCGTCAAAACTGTTTTGATCCGCCTATAAAATAAAAGATGTTTCTATATTTTATTGTATAGATGATTTATTAAAGAAGCATCAGGACCATCACAAATTCGAAGCTGTGGGAACATCATAAAACTTCTGCAACGTTGGAAAGAAATTATAAATAAAAGCGGATTATAAATTATTGATTAAATTTTGTATAGTATTTTGCTAAAAATAAAGTTTTAACAAGTTAGCAAAAAATAAAACGGACTTTAAGGGATTGTTTCTAACCTTCTGTTTTAGTGGAAATCCTATATTGTTATCCCCATTCGAGTCTTGAAAATGCTGTGTTATACAGACATGAACTCAAAAATTCTTTCTGAAATCAACCCGAACCCAATGCACTTCAACACAAAACCCGAAATAAAGGAAAAGTAATCCAAATTTTAACGCAATTACATAAAATACAAAATAATGATAGTTCTAATATCAATTTTATATTTAATGCAGAAAAATAAAATATATATGTACTCTATTATATTCAAATATACAGGTTTTTCATCCTAAACAATATTGTGACATTCTTTCGTAAAAACGAAGTACGAAAACCAGACCCGCAAGAGCCGAAACTAGCATGAACCCTAAACAATTACAGTCAACCCAACATGCAACGAAAAAATATTGCTGACCCGACCCAAATGAATCATGTGTTGGGCAAGCTAATTCGTTGGGTCGCGTTCGATATAATCTGGTTGCCATACGTGATGCATTAATGTAATACACATTCATTTTAAATCTCATTTTTGTCAATACAGTTTATTTTTACTCGCAGTAAACGATGATTAAAATGATTATTAAAATTTTGACATGTTCCTGTAAAAACAGTATACACTTTTCGGTGACAATTTTTAAAATGTAAAGTAGTACTGTGTACTTTAACACCATATTACAATTTCATAACGATTAGTCAATGTGTATGAATTTTAAAGCTTGTGAAGGCAAAAACCATGAAAATAGACATACAAACTAAAATAATGAAATGAACAAACATAATATCATCCTAATGAGTTTGAAACGGGACCATCGGAGACCTTCTTAACAAAAAAATGTACGAAAATTATACCATCTGTTCAAGAGTTATGCATGGATATAGATAAAAAATATATGCAAACGAATTGTATAATCTCCTTCTTTGAAAGTCGGTTAAAAAACTAACATGCTCATTTTTCTACTTTAACACTTAAATTTAGTCTTAAATGTATAAATAAATAAAATTAATCATACAATAAAGCTAGCAACAATAATAAACAGCATTTAAGTATTCATATACTTAATATATAAGATACCTAATATATAAGATTCATATACCTAATATATACATCTAACAATACAAGAAAATCATTTGTGAACTATTTTTTACAAAATATTGAAATTTATTTTTTGCGTCTTTCTACTAAATAGTTAAACGTGAAATAAATTTCTCTAGCGCAAATAATACACTTTCATATATATAAGATCCATTTAAAAATTTGACGAAGTCCTTATTAAAGTCGTCACGTTCGAATTCAAATCATCACTCTCAGTATTGTTTGGATCAAATTCCGAGCTTTTAATTTGCACCCTGCCTTGAGCTTCTAAGTTCAAGATTTCCTTCAAGCATACCTGACTGACTCCGAAAGGTATGTAATTCTAAACTGTGGGATGAATACAAGCAATCATAAAGGATATACATCTGAATAAAAGTTAAATAATTAATGTTGATATAAATTCCGTTTTCTTTTCGTATATTATCTTTTTATGCTAACGTAAATATTTTCGATTCTTAAGCAAACAATGATTAACATATTTGATAAAACTGATTTAAAACTAAATTATCTTTGATTATACACAGAAAAGATTAGAAGAAACTATCTATTTATATTTCATTTTATAAGACAAGAAAATTACTTGTGAATTATTTTTTACAAAATGTAGAACTTTGCTTTTTGCTTCTGAAAGGTACGCAATTTTAAATTGCGGGATGAGTGTAAACATTAATGTAGGAGGAATCTCAATAAAAGAAAAATGTATTATGTTGATATAAATTCATTTTTCTTTGCAGATATTAAATTTTTATTTTCACATACACAATTTCTATAGAAAGATAATTAATTATTCAGCATACAAATATAAGTTAAAATTGGTTTGACGATAAATTAAAATTATATAGATATAAGCTTAGACAATATTTCGCCGTAACATTAACAACCTTCGTTTTATTGTACGAGGATAATTTATTTCTACATGTGTTATTTTACTTAGATGATTAATTTTATTTAGATGGATTTTATCAGTAAAGTTTTGTCTAGAATATTTTTAATTTCAATAATTTTAGAGCATATCAAAGAATGACTGCACTAGTAGTTGATGAACTTGCAATAAAGCAAGAAGGTATTCAGGCTGCGAGAAAATAATTAACAGGTAAAATATGGTGATGAATTGCAGGTTTTTATACATATGGATAAACTAATAGATTGTTTTTAATTAACTAATATCAATTAGTGATCTACTACTACCAGATTTAACTTTTACATTTCGTACAGAATCACGAGTTAAGAGCATACACTACTCGCGCTAAGACATTCGCAAGCTAATGTTAAACCAATGGCAGCGTTCTTTTCAAAAACCTCGTTTGCTTTTAAACGATTTTTTAAATAGGTGTCATTCCATGTCAAGTGGTCTAAATTTGGACACTGTTCCTACTCGACCCTCTTCAGTTTTGATGAAATTGACACGGGACACATATAGATCTAAGATGGACATCTTCAATCTGTCAGAGTTAGAAGTAGTATAGTTGGGTCACCAGGGGAACTTTTGTAAAGTTCACTATTTCCCAGTGGAAGAAAAAAAGGTCAAATCACCAAGTTTGTCATCTTATTGCTCATGATACAAGAAACCTTACTCATTAAAAATATGTGGTCTAGTACACCTTTTTGCTCTAAAAACATAATTGCAATATTAAAAATCATAAATCAATAGCATTTATCACTACTTCGCCTCAAAGAAGGCCATAAGGCCTGTATCGATGAATTTTACCCTTGCTTTAGCAAGCTGCAATTGCTGAACAAATTACCTTAAACGTTCCTCACTTTGCCAATCAATTACCTTATGGAAATGTCATAGAGCTGTTGAAGTTGTTTTCCTTCTTCTTAAATATTCTTTAATTTATTTATCTTTGAAATCTTCATCAATTTCATCAAATTTCAGAAGCCCATATCTGAACAAGGGTACTTCTGATTTCATTACCGTTAGTACCATTGGAAAGAAAACACCTTACTTGACAAGAAAACGTTTGTTTCATTTTGGGCCTTATCGGGATAAGGTAAATAAAGCAAGGTTCAAAACACCTACTTTGTGTGACATTTGCAACTATATCTGCCGTAGAAATTGATTCTAAAAATGTCTCTGGAAGACTGAGAATACTGCAGTACGGAAAGAACATAAATGCATATGAAATAAGTTGGCCATTAAATGTCAACTGCTGTAGGTGGTGTCCCAGGCCAGATGCAAAGTAATGCTCCCGTACGCTCAAATATCTCTTCTTAAATGGATGAAGCTAGAATAGTGGAACAAGCGTTTTCCTATAGTACAATGACTACGAGCTATCATAAGAGTATGGCTTCAGTGCCCCCCACGTGTCGAAATTTGGAAAATATCGACCCTATCTAGAAAAATATGAGAAAGAGCGAAAATATTTCAGTTACAAAAATGTAGATCATCCTCGATATAGTCTGAAATTGCGTCTAACATGTAAAAATAATTTTATTAGCAACTCTAGAAATATAAAAAAAGATTAGTGGCAAATTTAACAATAGAATGACTGAAATTTTTAATCAAGCTTTATAAGAATACTTCGCACCAGAATTTTTATTTAGAACTATTCAAACTTATTTATTTAACTTATTTCCGCGTTCTTTATATTTAACTTATTTTATGAATAAATTTCTGGTGCGAAACGACATTTAATAATTTGGTCAGAGTCGATACGACTCCTGCTGGACATTCTATGAAAGCAGTGTTATATAACGTTTAAGTGTTAGGCCGGTGTTTGGTTTTCAAAAAATTAACATTTCAAAGCTTCTAATAGAGTTATTTTTACATGTAATACATTTCATACTAAATCGAGGATGCTCTAAACTTTTGTAATTGTTATTTATTTTGCTATCTCTCATACTTTTCGAGATATGGTCGAGAATTTCCACACTTACTAGAGAGCGCTGTAGCCACTCTCATATGATAGTGCATAGTAATTTTACTATAGGTAGACACTTGTTCCACAATTCAAGCTTTATCCATTCAAGAAATATTTGAGTGAGAGTAATTTACTTTGCATCCGGCCTAGAACACCCGGCAAGGACACAGTAGACCAGTTGACATGGAATAACACACTTATTTCAAAACTTTTTATGTTATTCTTTCCCTACAACAGTGTTCTCAGTCTTCCAGAGACTTCCAGAGATATATTTAGAATAAATTTCTACGGCGGATATAGTTTCAAATCTCACACGTGTTTTTAACTTTACTATATTTACCTTATACCGAGAAGACTCAAAATGAAACAAACGCTTTCTTGTCAATTAAGGTATGCTCTTTCCAGTGGTACTAAGGTTAATCAAATCAGAAGTATTCCTTTTGAGATATAAGCTTCTGAAAAATGCGTTGAATTTATGAAAAAAATTTGAAGGGATTTCAAAAATGAACAAATTAAATAATATTTAAGCAGGAAACAACAACTTCAGCAGCTACATGTCATCTTCATAGTTAATTAATTGGTAAAGTGATTAACGTTTAAAGTAATTTGATCAGTAGTTACAAGTTGTTAAATTAAGGGTAAAATTCATCGCAACAGACCGTACGGCCTACTTTGAGGCCAAGTAATGATAAATGTATTGATTTCTGATCTTTAATAGAGCAATTATGTTTTTTAGCACAAAAAGTTGTACTAGATCAGATATTTTAAGAGTAAGGTTTCTTGTATCATGATCAATAAGATGGCAAACTTCGTGATTTGATCGTTTTTCTGAGACTTTAAGAAATAGTGAACTTTACAGAAGGACCCCTGGTGACGCAACTATACTACTTCTGACTCTGTCAGTTTACAGGTGTCTCTCTTATATGTCTTGTCAATCCGATATGTGTACCCTGTATTAATTACATCAAAATTGAAGTGGGTCAAGCAGGCCCACTCTATCCTTTAGGCCAATTGACATGGAATGACCCATAGAATATCTGAGGTCGATCTCTGATCAGGTACTTTTTCACTTTTTCGAATTTAGTTGCAATTTTTTCTTATGATGTCATTTTTCCCCTGGTTCCAATGGATTCCCTTTCAGATCAAAGACAAATATATGGTCCAGTGGGACGATATTAATACGGCTTCAATTTTCTCCAGAGTACGTTATCCGTTCGAAAGTATTCGGATAAGTTTCAGAAAATCGGAGAGGAAATATTGGGACAAGAAACCTTTTCAGGATAGACAATGTGATTGGTACCTATGTCTGCTACGCGTGATTATTAATACATGTCCTTTTTCTTCGGACAAATAAGTTCTAATTTTAATATTGTAGGGACATCGAACTTGAAGTAAGTGACATGAAAATGTTATAGATATTTAAGGTCTATGATTACTTATTCAGAATAAAATTAAGTAAAATTGACTTTTATCTTCAGTAGTTTACAATACCCATTTTTAAAGGACATAAATTTTGAAATTTCCGTTCACATGTTTGTCCTTACACCAAGTATTTATACTTTACAAAGCAGTTATAATTTTTTTAAAGCATACATTAAATTAAGTGCTAAAGACATCGTCAAAGAATTCTGTTGATACATCTATAATAAATTAGTGTAAAAAGTATGATATAATAGCTATGTAAATACATAATATTGAAGTAGCAGCATATTAAACCGAGCCATAACTATATAATGAACAAATGAATGAAAGCTATATTACAATTGCTATGCAAATGTATAATATTGAAGTTTCAGCATATTAAATGGAAACACAGAAATATAATGAGTACGAATAAATTAATACAAAAGGTAGATTACAACAGTTATGCAAATGTCTAATATTGAAATTGCATCATATATATTGGGGACTTCGAAAAGCAAATAATGATGACTGTTTTAACCATAAGTATGATGTCTGTTTTAGCCATATACTATCCTAAATACTGTATGCACAGTGAGCGGCCAGTTAACAAAAAAATCCTAAATTTCTTAATAAGATTGTAAGGAAATTGGTTAAAACGAAGTCCGGATAGTGAATAATATTCATGCTCTCTTCAGTTTCGTTATAAATGGTTTTTACTGTGTTATTTTTCACAATTTCAGAACTGTTTTAATATCCCCAAAAACTTTTACTGAAATAGCCAAAAAAAACAGTTCAGGGTAGCGAGTTTGGCCTCTTTTTTTAAAGAAATTCCGAAAGAAGTGTTTTTATTTTAAGTAATCACGAAATATTTGTCATTAAATAAAGCAAAAATTACTGCTCGGAATTTCTGAATAAAAAAATGAGACCAAACTGAAAATCTTGTATCGGTATAAAAGGTATGTTGCAATTGTTATGTAAATACATAGCACTGAAATAACAGAACATTAAACTGTGGCATAGAATGTTAATCAATATGAATGAATCAATAAAAGGTATATTACAATAGTTACATAAATGTAGAAAATGGAAGATTCAGCATATTAAATTGAACCATAAAAATAATGAATAAATCAATATAAGAGGTAAATTATAGTTGTTATGTAAATGTAAATAATTGAATTTGAACAAAATGAAAATCGCATATTAAATTAGATCTGGAAATATAATGAATATAATATCCATTTTAGAGGTATGTTTTAATTTAATGTTTCAATTTAATGATTACCCAAAATCGCTGCTTTATAGATAAAATAATATTTCAATATCTATCAGATACATTAATTTCGAACTATTTTTTCCAAAGAATATCTTTAACTCTTTACAGCATGGTGTATAATATCTGATACATAACAATAAGTAGTACATATATACATATGTGTCATATATTTATATAAAAGAGCTTCTTTCCACATATGGCGTAATTAGGTATACCAAAAACACCGATTATATCTACTCGATAGCATTGCTACACTGTTAAATATTTGCAGCCAACTGTCCAGTCATTTGACCGTTTTTATCAAACATGATTACATAACCGTAATTTAACTATATTCTGGCCATAATATGGGCAATATGATCAGAATAGAGTTAAATTATGGTTATGTAACGTTTACTATAAAAACAGTCAAATGACTGGACCGTTTGCTGCAAATTTTAAACGGTGTACAATAATTAATTCATTTTGTTCAGTGAAAATCCAGAGTTAGAGGCACATTTATTTTTTCATTCCTATTTATAAACTAGTCGTTGGGGGCCACCGTAATACTTACCCATCATGGATATGCATAATATAAAATATGAAAATAAAACATGTGTAAACTATTTATAAAATGCATTGCAATTCGAATAAAATCGTGGCTTGATGACGTCATGAACTTTAAATGCTCTATTACTCCAAAATTGATAATCATATTAATTAACGGTTTGCTGCGTCAAATTAAGCGTCTCATTTACAATTAAAATATATGTTTGAATTGAAATTTGAATGAAATACAGGGTCAGGAAAAATCGAAGAGGGTGGAAAATAGGATTACAAATATCTCGGCAACTCATTATCCGATCGACTTCATTCTTTATACAAAATTTATGTTTTTTTATTGTCTTTTATATTCCCTCCTTAAAATAAACAATTTCGAAAAATTTTATATACCTTTTATCAGAACGAATATTTCGAGAGTCTGAAAAAAATAGTTCCGGATAATCGAGGTTACTGAAATTCAATAAGATTTTTTTCCATTATTACATACTAAGTACATACCAAATTTCAAGTCTCTATCTCGATTTGTTCGGGAGATAGAGCGTTTACAGACACACAGACAGACAGACGGACGGCAAATTTTTTTTCTAAAAATATGTTTTTCGAAATCTCCAGTGTCTGAGAAACGTGTAAATACATCAAAATAAATTTTCGATTTTCAAAACGATTACAAGACTTACCCTATACTACGTATGATGGGTAAGTAATAACCCAAATTGTAAAAAGTCATCTGATTAATATATTTTTCTTAATAATCTGGAATGGCTTTGCGCCATATTTCTGAAACTGCTGTGAATAGGAAAACTACGTACTGTGTCACTTTAGCACGAACGAAAAAATTCAAAATACGACATAAAATTAAAGTAATATTTTTACATTTAATTTTTTTTTCCTTTTTATAGAAGACAAATGATATCTTATTCATAACGATATAAAAAGAGTAAAAGTAAAGAGTTAAAGCAGGGCCTCAAACCTGGCCTCAACCACCCACTAGTGTACGTTTAAGACTTACAGATGGGTGGTAGATAGCGGATATATGTAACTGGAATCGACTAAAAAAAAAAGAATTCTTTAATTCACTGCATTTAAAATTTGTTATTTTTGAATACTTTAGACAAAATTGCATTCCAAATCTTATATCAACACAAACTTTATCAAAAAAATAATTTCAGATATCAACATATTCAGCACAAGAAATATTCGTGTTTAGAGATATTTTATTCCAAATGGTTGCAACTTATACGCTCGATTTTGTTGAAAATGGCTAACCAGATTATCATTAAGTTTTAGCACAATAAATGGTAAATGAGTGTTACAATTCTGGGTGGAAAAAGCCCCATTCCATTCTGCTTTATCATCACGTTATTGTAAAGCGATGCGTGAGGTACCATTTGACTGGAAATTTTGTCTACCTTCCGAATATGAATACAATGTTTAAAATTGGGGTCCTCTGTATAGAGAAAATTGCACCAACTTTACATTTTCAAATAGTAACACACGCTTTTGAGAGGATATTTGAGTTTCCTGGATCGATGCAGTCTGAAGAAAGGTATCGTTCATATACTTTTTTTAAATATTCATAGAGCTAGAAGAGTTCAAACTTTCAGGATACTAATGTGAAATACATGTGATAAAATTAAATTTATATTAAAAAAAATAATCCGACTAAATTTTCCTTCTTTTCATGAGATACTATTGGATAGACCAAAAGATAGTATATATATATATATATAAATCAGCGTTTGGGTGTATATTCCTCATACAAATTCACAATTTTGGACCGATTTGCACTATAAAGATACGTTTGGGAACAAGATTAAAACTACTGGCTACTTTAAAAATTTCTCATTTCACTCTCTATACCTTTTCCAACCACCTGCCATAATTTAACTTTTTGCAAGCATATTTTTTAACACATTCCAACAAAGTTGAAAAGTATTTATGAATTTCGTTTGTCTGTCTTTCTGTCTGTCTCTCTGCCGTTTGTATGCCGTCTGTTTGCTGTACGTTTGTCGTCTGTCTGTCTGTACTCTAACTCGCGTAAATATACACAGATTGTCATGCAATTGATATATGTTATTAAGGTTTTCTATGGCATGTTCAGAATTGAAAATGAAGTGTGTAGCATTTATTGTTCATAAACAGGGACACTCAAAATTTCCTTTGCATTACGGCCTATGGGGGGGGGGGTCGTTTGCCGTGTATTTTAATGATGTTAATATATTTCAAACATGTTGAATTTGATCTATATCACTGAGGTGTATTACAAGATGCTTACTATATATTATGGAATGCATAGCGTTCATCGTTTATTTACAAGAACACGCAAAAGAATTCGGTATAGTACTGTCCATGAAAAATAATTGCTGTAAGCACGATTTCAGTTGTGGCACGCGTTTTTAAATTTAACTAAATTTTTTGCATATTGCTTTGTGTGTATTAATTCTATAGATCATATACAGAGCTGCACAAAATATGTCGAGTACATTATCGTTCACTGACCGAAATTGTCGAATGGAAATTTTCAACTGGGCTGTGCGTTTTCTAATTGAACTAAATTTTAGCATACTATGTAGCATATATACAAATCTATTAATCATATACAGGGCTGATTCCGATTATTAATGATAATTATTGAAACTGTGTTTTCCAAATTTTTTACTTAGATATCAACTTTTACCTTATTAATCTATAAAGTTTTCTTACAATATTCTGAATGTGTTGAAAAGTGTTTCGTAATCTATGCTTAACGCATGATTTACCGTTTTTGTTTATTTTTTAATGCATTTTTTTCTTTTGCCACGAAAAGAATCTGGGTATGGACAATATTTTTATAAGCCTATAAAATCTAATTCGCTGCTATATTTTTACATTCGAAATTGATGCCATTCTCAGCAGATAAAGCACAGTTTTCGTACGTAAAATTAAAAAAGCTTAAAGTGGGTTAAAATGACATAGTACCTTCATTTAAATTTATTTGGAGTTTAAACGTCTACTATAATACAGACATTTGAATTAATAAAATATATTCAGGGGAAAAAAATAAAAATAAAACTCTCCTAAAGATGACGTCACTTTCTATAAGACGCTTTCAGTATGATGTAAAACTGACACAAAACAAACGGTTACTATGTTTTATTTCCAAATTTGTTTCTATACTAAAGCGATATCTTATAGCTATGTCTTACAGCTAAGTGTTTTAATACTACTTTAAATGCAGTGGTAATATTTTCTACGATTTATATTAAATAGAAAATGAAACATAGCAACCCTTTATTTAAGTCAGTTTTTTCCGTTTTCAAACAAAATTTCAGGACTGACGTCACGACTGAAAGCGTCTAGAAAAGGACGTCATTTTCACGTAATCAATGTAGATTTGGTATTTATGAATAAAAATGTTAAGTTTCCATTTAAATACGAAATAGAATTTCACTGAATGTTACGCCATTTGGTTTACTTTTTTGCATCTTTTTCGTATCGTCAGGGAAATCTTTTATTTTTATGTTTCAACACGCACCAAAGTAAACACCCATTCTAATTTATAAATCTGAGAATATTTACTATGATTGCTTAAAAGTAACGTCATTTTTTCTGATTGTCTTTTTAATAATTTATGGCCTTGAATACTCAAATCTCCATTATTGCATTTTTAATTATTTCACCTGGGATTCCCCCTTAGTTAATGCGGGCAGTTAATTACTGTTGGTTATACTATTATCAATTACTGCTGGCAGTCAATTACTGCCCCATGGCAGTTATGCTAGTTATTAATAAATTCAAATAAAAAAAATTACGAAAAATTAAGAAAATTACTCACATTAGTTCATGCAAAAATATATATATATATAATCCTTAAAAACATAGGTCTGTAAGTTTACAGCCCATTCGAAAATTAGTTTTCATTTCACAGATACATTTTACTTTTCGACGGTCTAAGGGCATCGTTTCCCGTTACCATTAGCATTCACAGAAAATAAAATACGAGACAATCAGCGGAAAATTTTTATTAAATTTCCTTACTTATAAATGAGTTTAATACATATTTAGAATTAAGAATTTTTTTGGTAAATAAATGAAAGTTTTTGATACTTTTCCATGGAAGATCTTAATTTTTTTAAATGAATGGATCAGCCTTTAACAAATTTTATTTTATAACTCTATGGAGATTTAAGAAAAGTGTAAAAATTATACATTTTTCAGGGCTGTTTTAATCGAAGAAACACAAATAGGGTGTCAAATATGGGTGTTACCATTTGAAAATTCAATGTTGGTAAATTTTTCTATATATAAACGACTCCCATTTCAAAAAATGCATCCACATTCAGAAATCAGACACAATTCCCATTCGAATGTTACCTCTGGCGTTGTTCTGTGACAATTGTGTGATAAAATATCTTAGAGTGGTGCGGTTTTCTTTTTTTTTTTTTTTTCAAGACAGTACACGAAATCACTTTTATCGTACGCGTAAACTCTATTAACCCTCCTAGTGCTATTGGGGTCTTTATTGACTGAAAGACACCGTGGATCCACAAAACAGCATCAGAACTTTAAAATTTAATAATTCATTAACTATGATAAATATAAAGAGTAAATAAGTGGCATGTTTTAAAGTAACTCATAAATATTGTATATTGTAATTAAAAAAGTTAATTATCTTAAAATGTAATTACCTTAAGGGATATATTATATGCACTACTTTGAAGATAAATTATTTAAATTACTACAGTTTTCGTTTTATACTCGTTATGTGGATGCTTCTTTTGCCTTGCTTGATTTGTCTCAACATAATATTGACGCTATTCTTAATTTATTGAATTCAATTGATCCCTACATCAAGTTTACCTTTGAAATTGAAAGTTAGCAACTTCTTGATTTTCTTGATGTCCTGGTTATTCGACATGATTCTGAGTTTTCTACGACAGTTTTTCTTAAACCTTTTGTGGTTAGTTTGCCCCCTCATTTTAGATCCAACCATCCCCCAGCGCAAAAGTTTGCTTCTTTCAATACTTTTATTTCCCGTGCTCGTAACATCTGTTCTAATTCAGAATTATTTAATACTGAAATTAATTATATCAAAGCTATCGCTATCGATCGTAGTTTTCCCTTGGATGTCATTGATCGTATTTTATTTCAATCCCCTAAGGTAACTGATTCTGTATCTACAAATAAAGATTTTAAAAATGTAATTGTATTACCTTATTTTCCAAAAATCAGTGCTCAAATTTCACGTATTCTCAATAAGTTTAGTTTCAAAGTTGTATTTTCTCCTTAAATAATGTTGTTTTCCCTAATCTCAAGGATCCGATTCCCAGTCATAATAGTTGGGGTATTTATAGAATTGTTTGTGATTGTGAAAGCTTATATTAGGCAGACGAAACGAACTCTTACAAGGAGAGTGCCAAGCTTGGTAATCACAGATTTTGACTATTTTTATATATGTTGTAGGATAGAAGCCCCTTAGTCACAAGTTAAATGGATTTTATACAATGCTCTTTAGTTCTCGAGAAATGGGGGGGGGTCTAATATTATAACACAACTTAAATACTTTCTTTTTAACAGAATAACTGTGTTGGTTGTTGCTCAGTTGGTATGGCGTCTGCTCGTTGTTCAGAGGGCCCGGGTTCGATACCGGAACGCGCTAAGTTTGCTTTTCTCTCTTTTTTTTTTATAAATATACTTTTAATTATAATTTAATAATCTCAATAAAAAAAATTTTTTAACATAATTATATTTTAATTTAGCATTTTTGATTTTTAAACAATTATTAAACATTTCTCATCATTTAAAAAGCTTTAAAAAAATTGGATCTATTATTGACTAGTAAAAATTCAAAAATCGTTACAAAATCAGCATATTAACTATCAAAATATAGAATTCTTTTCCCATCGCAATAGAAAACGAGGATATTTCAGATGCTGGATTATTTGTTAAAAATTCATTGTTTTACAATAAAATTTTACAGTACTTCAACGCATTTGTGACATCACTTTTCTGATTTTCATTGAATTCCGACATTTCAGATTGATCTTGTGAACTACAGCTTGCTTCTTCCATTTTTATACGATTATGAGGTGTTATAGAATGACACGCACTTGTGCGATAAAGATTGAAAACAAAAACCACCTAATTGCATCAAAGTAAAAAAAAAAGAAATAGCCAAAGTCTGTTGTGGTGCCCTCTAGTTACAATAAAATAAAACATAAATATGTTGTAATTTAATTCTTATGCTAAATTTTAATATAATTATGCTTCTTACTTTAAAAACAGAGTAGTATTATCATCGCATTAACTTCCCTTGTTAGGCTATTTATAAATGATGTTTCCTTACAATCACGAATTGACACAATTGTTCAATAGCTTTGCATTGATAAAGCATATATGGAATACATTTTAAAAGTGATTTTAAAAAAAAATCAAAAATGCTAAATTAAAATGTAATTATATTAACAAAAATTTTATTGAGATTATTAAATTATAATTACAAGTATATTTATAAAAAAAAAAAGTGAGAAAAACAAACGTAGCTCGTTCCGGCATTGAACCCGGGCCCTCCGATCAACGAGCAGACGCCATAACAACTGAGCTACGACCAACACAGTTACTTTGTTACAAAGTAAGTATTTAAGTTGTAGCATAATATTAGATCCCCCATTTCTCGAGAACTAAGGAGCGTTGTATAAAATCCACTGAACCTGAGACTAAGGGGCTTCTACCCTACAACATATATAAAAATAATCAAAATCTGTGATTACCAAGCTTGGCACTCTCCTTGTTAGACTTAGATTAAAAGAACTTGAAAAGTATATTAAAAAACAGGAACTAGATAAATCTACAATAGCAAATCATTGTAAGTACGGAGGTAAAATTATTCAACACTGCAATTCGGTATTTGATATTGACTTTTAGAAGGATTATCATAGCCATAAATAGATTCCTTGGTTAACGACATGACTAGCATCCTTTTTCTCTGTATTGTGTGGAAAGATCCTGCGCAGCGATGCCTGATTTTTCGGTGTTTTCCTGTCAAGTACGTCACTTCTACTGGTATCGCGGCTAACGAAAAAGACAGGCTACCGCGGTACATTCCCCTTATCTTTTTTTACAGACCGCTAGACTGACGTGTTGCTCTATTCGTACGCCTTCATTGGTGCATTCGAGCAACACGTGACTCCGGCGGTCTGTAAAAAAAGATATGCGTAAAGCACCGCGGTAGCCTTTCTTTTTCGTTAGCCTCGACTGGTATATAAACTCTTGCCTTTGCCATTTTTGGTCAGTTCACAAGCCGGTACTCTAAGTTATAGCCGAGCGTGGTTCTTTGAACTCTTTTAATCTTTTTTACTGTTTAACACCGATGAAAGGGATCTGTGTTATCCTTAAAATGTGGTTTTAATGCTGGCATATTTTTTGAAATTGTGTGTTTTAACGTTGTTTAACTTTATCTTATGCCTCTGTACCCATACAAAATTAACATTTTCTGGCTATAATTCCATCCATGACTAAGAAAAAAAACTAGTTTAGTTTTTGGTACATAGACAAAACAATTTGCCATCATTTGTATCCTTTCTATGCAAATGATATATTTTCATTTTCATTAGTTTGGGAAAAACTTTTTGTTTTCTTTTTACTTTTAAATCACAGGATATATATACAGGGATTATATAGGCGTAAATAATATATTTTTATCCCTGGATTCAAAATTTACTAATTTCAATTTCATTTTACTTGAAAAACATTGTATTTTCAGATTTAAAACTTTTTTTCATTTTTGAATGGAAAATGTCATTTCCGAGTTATGCCCCTTTGGGTATAAATACATTATATCTGGGCTGCACATGCACCACTTTAATTATTCATGATAGTCAAATAAAATTACTAAATTACAGTATTACTTTCATGTTTTAATAGTTCTTAAACATATACCTATTCCCAATCCTAATCCGAAATGAGGAACCACAAGCTGCATAACGTGCGTTGAAAGAGGAATCTGAAATTAGAAAAAACAATCATAGATTTTAAAAAATTAATAATAAAAGTCAACATAAATTTTCGCTGTAAGATCCACAAATTTCCAGCAGGGTGTGCAGTAAAGTACTTTCCGCCAGCTATAGTCAGAAATTTTTGAGACATTTTTCCTGTATCTCGCGTATTTTTGAGATCGACATGCTGTTCCCTCGACTTTGCTGTAAGAAGTCTCATTAAATATAGTATGGTTATATTACTAAACGAAGACTATATTTTTATTAGAGCTTTTGCATTACAGGCCTACTTATCGAGCATTTTGTTGCACACTTAAAAAATGTTGCTTATGAGGCTTGAAATACTCGGTTTTAGTGATTACAGTGTTTAAAATAATAAAAAATGTGTGGCTGTGTTGTATCAAATTGTTCTAATCAATCAAGAAATCGAATTACGATATGCTTAGAATCGATATAAATGAAGACAGGAAGAATGGAGAAATGCAAAGTTTCTCCAAATAAAGGCCAATATGGTCAAATATAAACAACTCCCTGGTTCTTCGATTCAGCTATATTTTACACCATACATTATTCTTTATTAAATAATTATTTTTTTTATTTCTAATAACAGGATATTTAATGCATAAGAGGTTATTATTTTTAATAAATTCATAACAAGTAGATATTTAAATAGTTATGCAATTTACTGCACAGAATATGTTTACAAAGATTAACAATGTGAATTTTCTTTATCAATAACAATTATATTGATAAAGTTAAATAACCATTTAATAAAATATAGGATTCTAATGCATTTGTATATGTATATTCTCACATTGAATCAAAATTAACAGTTCTACAAGTCATATTGACATCTTTAACTATGTAGGAAACATATCAATAAATATTACTTTGTAAAATTGATATTTTTTTTCCTTTAGAATTGTAAAATTCTGAAATTTTTACATGACATTACACGAAAGCATAATGACACGTGATTTTTTATATAAATGATAGTATTAAGGGTTCAGGTAACCTTTAAAGTGTCAGAAATTCGAAAATTGTTTTATTAGCTTAGAATAAAATATGATTCTTTAGGAACAATTTAAAATAAACCCCATGCAAAAATTCAATTTAGAAGTGGAGTTCTGTCTAAAACAGTCCGAGCTTTTTTATATGATCAAGGGACAGTTTGATCTTTGCAGTCAATTTTCTCAAAACGACGAATTTGGTCATTGCGTGCACGATTTAAGAAAAATGGTCGGTTAGAATTTCATGAAATTTTGACTGAATATCTTAACCAGACAGATGCACAAAATGACCTACTATTATGTTTCTCAAATAACAAGTTTAGAATTTATGACTACTTTAGTAGTAAAAAAACTGTATATTTCGAATTTCTCTAAAAAATATTTTTTGTCTGAAGATCTACACATTTTATTTTTTTCATCGTAGGTCATTTTGAGAACACATTATATATGTACTCATTGAAAAAATTTTGGCTGGTTTTAGCAATTCAAATGTGAAAAATCATGCGCGCAGTACATGCCAGAATAATTCTTTCGTGAAAAATTTAATATATTTTTAAATAAATTTAAAAGCTTTATATGAGTGTATACTTTTTTGGTGAATTTTAATTTATAAAATAAACCTTTATTAATATGCATTTTAAATTTTATAATTCAAAGTCAAATAGTTACGGCGTTATGGTAATTCTTATAGAGGTCCCTTTTCATGGATTTTGTGAGTTCAAAGGTTACATGACCCCTTAAATGTATCAAGCATTTACTGATATAATTTTTATATGATTAGAAAATAAATTCATTCGATATTTTACGCGATAAAAGCGGCAAGTAATGCATCTGGAATTGAATGTCGCTAAGCGAGGACCATTTAAAGACAGCAAAGAGTCAGCCCCTCACTGTACAACATGAAAAATATCCTTTAGATGAAAATATTTGATCCTAGATCAGTTTCTTGCGCTGATTCCGAATATACTTTCCGTTTTTCTCTTGGTATCTAGTTTTTTAGAAATTTTCATATTTATGTGTATGCAAATTTAAACTTTATTTGTGCCATTTTATGCAAATTTTTGGTACAATAAATGTCAGATTTAATTACATTTTCTATATTATGACTACTGGACCATTTGCTTCAGATACATTTCGCAGATTGTATATTCTTAACATTTACCTGTCAGTTATTAAGCCTAATTTTCATATTTTTCAGTGGTGTAATGTTTACATTACTGTCAACTTTAAAGTAGTTGCCACAGAATTGACGTAATTTGTTCCTAGACTAGATTTTGATTTTGATTTCTAATCTGTAATCCGTTTCCTTCTACCCAGTCTAGATTTTGAGTAAAATGAATATCTACGTTTACATGGTGTTGGCGCACTTTTGATATAAAATGCTTTTCAGGAAAGTGTACCTTCTTGTCAAAAAGGTTAACAGTGTGAAATTCCTATCAGGGATATAATTACCAACAGGTATAATTGAAAAACAATTTTAAAAAAAAAGTAGTAGAATCTATCCTAAATATCTGAAGTAGATCATAAAGCAAAAAAAGCGTTTCCTGGCTTTTTTGACCAAAAGATAAAATTTCCGTTTTTTTTTTTAATCTAGACATGATATAAAAAAAAGACACCAGATTTGAAATTAGCGTAAAAAACTGATTTAGAAACATGTTAGCGTACTCATATGGCGGAAATGTTTGGACGTCATGAAACGTTATTAGAAAAACATGAAAAATATGCAAATTAGGAACAATATTTCACGGTCACATGTCAGTATAATTTCGGACACAACATTTTTGTAAAGTAAACTGGCCATTAATCTTAACATAAAACAAAAAAGCCAGTCTGATAATGCTTTATGCCTTAAATTTCCATGTAATTGTACACAAATTCCAAAATTTGCATAAATCGAAATATGCAAATACCTGAAAATCTGGACGTGTTGGAGAAAATCTAAAACGAGATTCAGAATAAGCCCAAAAAACTGAATAAGAAACAACTGATTTCGATTTTGGGACATAGCAAAAGTTCAAATTTGTTTGTAATTTAGGATCTATTATTTTTATCTTCTAATCTAAGAGAATTAAAAAAAAAAGTTTCATTCTAAAAAAATGAATTTTAAACTCATATAATAATAATTCTAAATTGAAATTTAAATGAAAACTGTAAGATCATTAATAAAATTAAATATTTGTTGACCAGAGCCTATATTTTTATGTTACAGCTGTCGGTGTTCAAAAGTTAAAGGCTTCAGAAAGGACTTTATTGAACATCCTGTATATTTAAATAATATATTATTTATTTTCTAAATCAGATGAAATAATTATGCTTAAACATAATTTGTTTTATACACATATTTAATTCTATAAAGAAATTTTACAAAGAAAGATCTATATAAAAATGAAAGAAAAAAGTATTTCAAATTAATACTTCAAACCTAACCCAATGCACTGAAATTTAAACAGTAATTTTAAGATCATTCAAGCAGTAGGACGTAAATTTTTGTCATAAATATTTCACTTTTTTAGAAAGGTTAAAAGTATCAGAATTTATTTGATATACACATGGGATATCAATAGATAAACTGAATTTGGAACTCTTAAAACTAGAAAACTTAAGTGTGCTTTTTATCAATATTTATTCCGTTCCGCTTTAAAATACGAATTTCTGAAGTAATAAATGCCTACTCTTCCTTATTTCAGAAACTTTTCAACACAATAATGCCATATTTTTTATTTATTAGTTTATTTTAATCAGTTTGGCATGTTTTATTAACACCCCCCCCCCCCCCCCGCACGCACACACACGTGCGCGCGCAACTACTACGGCATTTCATTAAAAATAATTACTGTTTTTTTTTTTTTTTTTTTTTTTTTTTTTAATAACTTATCACAAATTACAAAATTTCTTTTACGGAAAAAAATTATTTTAATTATTTTCTATGGGAAAAAATTTAGTCGTCGGCAGAATAGGGTAATTACAAATAGTGATCTGTTAATATTAAATATTAGATTAATTTCAACCATGAGTAACTGCAAACAAGTAATGTTTTTAAGAAACATTTCTAATAACATTTCTGTATGTTAAAGCTTTAAGTTAAGGTATTGGGCTGAAGCGTACGTCAGCATATCCTATATATCTCCAGCATATCCTATCCGGCATATCCTATATATATCCTATATATCTAAATTCAAAAAGAAAAACCTGTAAATTAAAGATTATTTTGTTTGTGAAAATAACGGAGAAAAAATAATGTAAATATTGGGTCGTCAATCAATATGAAGTGGTCCAACGTATGTCGTTTGATTATTTTGTTAATTCTTTTGTCTATTAACTTCATATCCAGAGCCTGATTACCGCAGGGCAGACTTCTACCACTAACTTTTGAATAATAATCGTCGCAATATTTAAACGCAAAATTTCTCTCATAATCAAGGCAAAAATTGCTAGTCGGAAATACTGATAGAAGTTTTCCCCTCCGATAATCAGGCTCTGTTCATATGCTGAAAGTTCAGAACAACTATTACTTTAGATTTATTATGTGCATTTGTTAAGACATGGCTGCCATTTCCTTATGACGGCGCGTATCATTTTCGGATAATTTAGGATCTATTATTTTTATCTTCTAATATAAGAGAATAAAAAAAAAGTTTCATTATAAAAAAAAATGAATTTTAAACTCATATAATAATAATTCTAAATTGAAATCTAAATAAAAACTGTAAGATCATTAATAAAATTAAATATTTGTTTTAATTTGTATAATTTGCTGTTATAAATTATTCAAAACACTCTATGTATGACAAGCGCCTCATTAACTAAAATTACGCAAATTTCTTAGTAATGTTATTAATGTTATAAGAATTATAAATCCGCGTTGCATGAATATTTTCTTGTTCCCTTCAGCTTTGTTATAAATGCATTTCCATTGTACAATGCAATTTATCTTTGTCAGTTAAAATAATGAAAAAAAAAGATACGAATTCTAACATCTGCTAAACAGATTTTTATATAAAACGGGAATTTTACACATTTTTTTTTAATTCAAATATTTATACAAATTCATTTATATAATTAGAGATTATTATCTGCAGGGATTACTAAATAGCCATTCTCTTGCATTTTTGATGAAATAAAATATACTCTGGATATCTAAATTACCCCTAAACCGATTCAATAGAATGGACATTTCAAATTAACTCCGCACTTACCTTTATTACGGGCAATTCTTATCCGTCAAAGTTTTATAATTACCAAAGTTGCAGGCTTTTAACGAAATCCATGTTCAAAGTAATAGTATTATCTGAAAGAAATTCTTTGAAAAGCGCCATTCGAATTTTTCATTTAAAACATTAATTTAAAAAATGAAAATGAGTTATAAATATTTTTTAATTAGGTTGTTGTTGTTTTTTTTTTTTTTTTTTTTTTTTGCAAAAGACATCATTATTAGTGGTAACGTATATAGTCCAGTCATTTTAGAAAAAATAGGGGAAAAAATTAGAACAAAGCTGGATTTTTGCACAGGTGCTAGTTAGGGTATGTAGTTTAACATACTAAAAGTCCTCATCGATCCGGTATGAGCTTTCGCCGCCAGGGGGCGCGAATGATCATGAAAATCGTTTTTGTGAATATCTCATGAACGGTGGCATCTAGAAAAAAAAGTTCAATTAGAAAGATGTAGACAATTTAATTGCCTACAACATTTTTTTGTCACACCAACCCTTCCCTGTCAAAAATCAAAAACAGTGAACATCCTTGTAATAAAAACGATAAAAATACGGAAAACGTGCCGCTATTTTCAAACAAATTATATTGAAAGTCCCAAATTCTTACTTTTGAAGAAAGGAGGTGAGTGTATAATATCCCTTATATGCTTATTTCCACACCACCCTTGAGGTAAAGCATTTAGCGCATTTTTTTATTGTGGTGTCCCCCGTAGGCATAGTCCACACCTGTAAAAGCATGAATGAACAATATGTAATCTTTCAGAACTGCATCATTATTGAGACTGTACGATGAATACAAATGATGATGTTTTTCGAATGACTGGCTTATTCAAATCTCAATCGTTTGCCTGCTTGAGTAGTAAATGTCACATCTTTAGCTTCTTTACCCGATTTAGTTTCGTCATGATCTGTATTTTTTTTCTTCAGTTTTTGTATTGCCTTCAGTATTTTCTGGTTGGCCTTCGATATCGGCACTAAATTCAGGTGTAGCGATTCCTTCATCCCTTGCAGTCGGCAGGATATTGTCAATATCCTCCTCGTCTTCAAATTGAACTTTATTTGCATTGTGACATGAAACTCCGCAACAATTTACGCAAATATCAGAACATTTCAATCCTATTTTTCGGCATCCACACGCTTTACCACATCCTTTGGAACATGTACAAAAAATTGATTCAATAATATTTTTTGGTGCGGGCGATAAGGTAGCTGGAATTGGAGACAAATTAGGTGCATTTTGCCAGCCCCAATTTTTAGGAAGAAGTTTATTGCCCAACCAGTATTGTATTTGATGATAAACACGTAAACTGTGCAATCTAGCAGCATCCTCAGTAGGCGGCAATGATGAAAGGCTTTTTTTTGCTAACAGCAACTCCTTTCTTGAAACATATGTAACGGTGCTTGTTCAGAGAAATTTCTGCTTTACCACTATATAAAGCAAGAAAAATAGTTTTTCCTGCCTCAGATATTTCAATTTGGGATGCTTTGCTACTTTTAAAAGTACTGGCAGCTTGAATGGTATGGATTCCTTCCTTTTTTAAATGTTTTGTTAACGACATTTTGCCTTTCCCAAACAATGCAGATGTAGAGTCACAACCTGTAAAAGCATGAATGAACAATATGTGATCTCTCAGAACTGCATCATTATTAAAACTGTGCGATGAATACAAGGTGGTTGCAATTCTTCCTCTTCTAGGCTTAATAAAAAATATCTCGGTCTCTGGAGATGCTAAGGCAGTCAACAATACGAGCAAGTCAATATCATCGCCGACAACAGCTGTATGCACACCAGACTTTGCTACTTCAATGGCTGTGTTAACAATAAGTGTGTCAGCATCGCCCTCTGCTTGTTTCGCTTCAAAACCATTCTCAATAAATTTCTCCACGAGCATAGAGATGAGCTGTTTTTTATTTTGCTGATTAGATAAAAAAAATTCTTGACTAATAGACACATTCATTTCTTTGTTAAAATCGATGTCGGGAGTTACAATTTTCGAATACCGACGATTTCTTTCGGCCATTTTTGTATTATAAATTTCATCACGATTATACATTTACCACAGTAGTTCCTTAGGACATAGGAAATGTAACTTTCTACGATACTCTTGTATGTTCCACCGAAGTTCCAAAGAACACGATGCAAAAGCCATCCTCCATCCAAACTACTTCGTTAATCTCCATGTTTTTGTTCTCGATCAACAATCAAGAAAGAATCACTTTACACTCTCAAAACTATTTAAAACTTTCTTTAACACACGTGGCTAATAAAAGTACTCACTTTTTAAAAGCTCGCAAAGAATACTTCGTTCAATAAGTTAAGGTGATTTAACCCTTAACTACTGTGACAAAAACTGTTGCATAACTACTGTGAATCGGTCTCTGAGACCGATAGATCGAAAGATTAAAAAAGGGCTCGATTAACGCATTAGATACTGTTTCTGTTCTAAACTTTATATACAGGCTGTATCTAATCAAAATTCACCCCTTCAGAAGTTTCTAGCGATAGTACTAGGGATCTAAACGAAGCAAATTTTCATTAGTATCTGTAGTTAAACTGAAAGTTAAAGAGTTAAAAACTCTGAAAAATGAAAAATGCAGTGGTCTGTGAAACCGATAACAGCAGTTAAGGGTTAATCCCAACGAAATGCTGATCAATTTAAAATAAAGCACGGCAAAGATATCAGCACGTGGTATATATCGACATAAGTATGAAGTGATACAATGCCTAATTCACAAGCGTGCGAAATCGGTCTACAAAGGAACAGTCAATGTCAGGAGAAAAGAGGAAGGGTTGGAAAGTAAATAGGTAATTGTTCTTCTTGGGCGCGTTCAATATGATCGTGTTCCGCTACTTTTTCCCAGTTACGTTCACTGTTTTTGATGTTTGACAGGGAAGGATTGGTGTGACATAAAAAAGTTATGGACACTTTTTGTAGGAAATTAAATTATCTACATCTTTTTAATTGAACTTTTTTTCTAGATGCCACCGCTCATGAGATATTCACAAAAAAACGATTTTCCCGATCATTCGCGCCCCCTGGCGGCGAAAACTCACACCGGATCGATGAGGACTTTTAGTATGTTAACCTACATACCCTAACTAGCACCTGTGCAAAAATCCAGCTTTGTTCTAATTTTTTCCCCTATTTGTAAAAAAAATTACTAAAATGACTGTAGTAATATTTTACATACCTTTACCCAACAAAGAAATTTTTAACAAAAAATAAAACTGACTTCAAAGGATTCTTTCTTACCTTCATGTTT
Source organism: Maratus michaelseni (assembly GCA_963931845.1). NCBI lineage: Eukaryota > Metazoa > Arthropoda > Arachnida > Araneae > Salticidae > Maratus > Maratus michaelseni. The sequence goes on along the minus strand of OZ007599.1, from coordinate 212,806,473 downwards.
AGCGGTAAATCATCTTTATTGTTATGCACGTTAGAGGATTACCACATTAGGACCCACATTAGAGACCCACAGTAGAGGACCCACATTATGCGGGTAGGGCTATACCCATTCGATCCCGAAAGTTCTATTTGAAGTCAATCCAGAACACGACACGAACACGTTTCAGTATAACTCAAAACCCGAAATGAAAGAAAATTAATCCTTGTTTCAAAGTATCTAAGATACTCTATAAATATATCTCTCATACCAATTTTATCTTTTATATAGAAAAACGAACATTTATATACTCATTTATATTCAAATGTATAATTTTTTCATCTAAAGCAATATTTCTTATTTTCTTTGAAAAAAAACGGGATACATAACTCGACCCATATCTAACCCGCGACAAAAAATAGCGCAAACAAAACTCAATCCGAAACTTCAGGTTGAGTCTGGTTCGGGTAAAATCGAGTTACTTAACCCGATGCATGACTATAGTGCACATTTATTTTAAATCCCATTGTTTCCAATATCGCTTATTTTAACATGCTGTTGACAATATATTATTTAAATTTTTGACGTGTTTCTGTAAAAATATAAACACGATAAGATGAGTATTTTAAAAAACAGGAAGTAGTACCGTGTATGTTAACATCGTACACAAAATATGTGATAATTGATCTGTTTTTAAGAAAATTAAAGCCTATAAAGTAAAACAAAAAGACTAGAAATCAGACAGAGAGACAAATATATCATTTAAAGATCCCAATGCAATTTAAACGTGACTTTCTTGGGCATACTGTCTCGACGGCATTTTGCAAACTCAGATAAAACTAAAATTTATTTTATGGGAAAATCAGCATCGATGCCACCGTTTATTGGTTTGGTCTTAAAGCGAAAAATATTCAGCTATGTAGAAGTGAAGTCAAAATGTAAAAAAAATCAAACAATTTAGTATTTATGAGGTAAATAATAAAGGTACACATTTGTGTACCTCGGGTCTGAAGAGGTTAAAATGCCGAATGCTTTGAAATTCGCAAAGGAGGAAATTTAAAAAAATTATCTTCTATAGAATATTAAAATTGAAAGGTAATCCCGTTATCGAAATTCCTACGAGTTAAAAGGGTTCAAAGTGAGACATGTCCCAAGGGCTTGCGAAAAATAACAATTTCGGCTAAAACTTATGATGCAGACAACAACTCGAAGCGAATATTTAGACTAACCGACAAATTGGAAGATTGGTTTCAAAACAATTTTCCATAAGACAAATTAAAATTAATCTAGTGTAAATGTATAAAAAAATAACACATATATGCATGCCTAGAATGCAAACACATTGTTTTAATTGAAATGTGTCGCAAACTGCGCCTAAAATCACACCATAAACAAGGCCAGCATGGATTGGGCTCAAAAGCAGATATCGTGTGGGACATGTGGCCTCACCGTAGCATTCTGCAATGAAAAAAAAAGAAAGAATTTGTATGGCTCTGATGGTTGGAATTGGTATTAGCATGACCTCAGAAAACAGTCGCGTACTTGCGAAAAGGGGAGTAGATTGGTGTTTTTTGGGGGGGGGCGGGGGATTTGTTTTAAAGGCAAAACCTAACTGGTCTTTCTCCGCGGGGAAATTCCAGACGAACGTCAGAAATTAAATAGGCAGTCACTATAACGGGAGCCCCTTACGGCCGAAGGCCTACAAGACCACTAGGGGGGCCGAAAAACGTTTTTTTTTTCCTCTAGGGTAAAAATTTCCTCTAGAGAAGCTTAGTAAAATACAAAAACAAATTTAATAAATTTTAACGTCTGGCGGTAGCGTATCGCAAAAAAAAAAACTATAAACGAAAAAGATAAAAAATTGCTACAGTGAAAAAGCTTACAAAAAACTCGTTGGAATAAAAGAACAACCAAAATTACTTAATTTAAGGTAGCTCAAAGCATTTAAAAAATCGTTTATTTGACACAATAAAGACACATCCTGTATCCTACTATCCCAGAAGCAGTCCAGAGCGACGCATCATGTTACATATTGGAGCCCATCAATACTCCATGTAGCCTGTACCCACTTCCAACAATGTAAGGCGCGAAACGCATGTGTGTGCTTCGTGACACAGCAGTTTCTGTCAGTTTTTCACTAGTATTGCAATGACCAGTGTAGCAATAACCAGCGGTGTGTTGTTCCTGCAACGTTCAATCACGTCTCAGACTGATTTAATTAATTAGTGATTTGATTAATTCATTAGGGGAAAGTGGCCTAAATGATCCTTACAGGCAAAACGATCCACATATGTTTTCTACAGACAGCTCGTGCTATCTACAGGTTAACATATAAATAAACTAGTTGTGATAAGTGAAGAAGAAGGAAGTGCGGTATTCAAGCGATCGCAGTATTACGCGTCTGAATAGAATTCTTTAAAAAATTGAGTTTTATAACATCTGTGATAAGGTAAGCACTAACTTTCAGATTTATTTAGATATACAGTCTTTCAGGTACAGAAATATGACTTGGTTTCCTTAATGGAGTATGTTTTTAGATATGAATTACGCTTATGTATTGTCATAATTACTTTTATATCCTTTACTTTGCCGATAAAAAACAATGTACAATTATTTTTAAATGAAGGATCATTTTACCCTTTAGTGAGAGTAAAATGATCCTTTGAATACTTTTTAAAAAATCTATTTTTTTCATTACTCAATTTGGGATTTAAATGTTATTAAAATATGTTTATAATGCAAAATATAGTGTGAAACATACTAGCAAAGAGCCGAAGTTTTATTTAAATAATTATGTTATTTTACACAAGTTTTCCCTTAAGGAGATCATTTTAGGCCACCTTCCCCTTTATTAACCACTGTGTCATGGCTGTTTCCAAGAAAATAACTCGCAGCGACTTTAACTGCCCGTTATTTGGCCACCCAAACGAGTAATCTGTGAATAAACTTCCAAATTATGAAGACGTGCTCAAGTGTTGTTTCCATAATATTTACAACTTAGCCTTGAAATCAAACAACAGGTCAGTTAATTTTTCTCACATTTCAAATATTGTGGCACCATAAGTTAAATCTGTGTTTGATAAAGCTTCAATATCATTAGTAACGCCTTACAGAATTGTTCAGTTAATAAATTTATACCATGGCAGTTATCGTAATCTTAAGAAGTCATTTAAGCGTGATAAGGAAAAGGAAAAGTTTAAAAAAGAGTTGAAGATTTTAAAAAAAAATCTTTGTTACTGTTTGATGTCTCTGCGTGTAAGTGCACAATAATATTAGACTGCAATTGTAAAATGGTCATTGTAAAATTGTAAAATGGTAAGAATTATGTGCGTCCTGTTTCTATTATCTGCAACTGTGTAAAAGCAAAAAAGATACCCATCATTGAACTAAAATTACTGTACTTCCAAAGAATGCATGGTTTAGGTAAAATTTGAAGTACGTACTTAAAGGAAACAAGAAAAAATTATCCAAAAACAAGATAGCAAGTTGGTAGAAAATAAAAGAACTCAGTCCACTATTGATTTATTATCACGGCGATCTTGCTCAAAGCATGCAGATGCAGAAACTCCTGCCACAAAAGTTAGATTGTGATTCGTCTAAAGACATTGAAGATGACAACGATGAAGATTTCGATGAATGTAAGTCTAAAATTAAGTCACCATGGCAGATGTGCATTAAATTGGAAAATACTGCGCTGAGTAGTGATCCCTTTGGATTATCAGATAGAGCAACGGCAGCTATCGCCTAATGTGTGTTGCAAGATTTGTTAAAAAAAATTATTAACCGCTCAGAACTTCAAATGCAGAACAAGGACAAGAATTAAACCAATTTAAGGTCTATGTTTTGATAGGTGGAAGAATAATATTCTAGTGATTGAAAAAGTTAACTCAAAGTAGTTTCGAAGAACCAAAAAAAAGGAACATTACTCAATTTTACAAGAACCAGGTTCTGTGTACGTTGGTCATGTTTCATCCTCTTCTAGGTCAGCTCAAAACATTGCCAGTAGCATTCTTTCGTACTTGACTGAAGATGGATTTTCACTTCATGAACTGGACTTAATTGGATGTGATGGCGCCGTTACTAATACTTGGAAAACCGGTGTTATTCGCACAATTGAAGAAAAAATTAAAATACCACTATAGTCGGGAGGGAGGGAGGGGTTCCTCTTACATTTCAATGGATTGCCATTTCGGCATTTGTTTCAAACGTTAGATGGTGAAACGACTAGGCCAAAATCATTTAGTGGTCCTATTGGGACACAGCTAAGTAAATATGAGAAACTCCCAGTGGTAAATTTTGACAGTGTTGAGTGTGAGATTCCAGAAATTGACCAGCAAATTTTAAGCAAAAATCAGGAGTACCTTCTGGACATAAGTTCTGCTATAAAATCAAGCAGCTTCCTGAAAATTTATTTGTTCGGGAGACTGGCACACTTTCCCACTCAAAGTGGTTAACAACGGCGAGCAGAGTTCTCCGATTATATTTAAGTATTGAAAGCCCAACAGACGAAAAGAAGATCTTAGTTTCTTTTTTTCCTAAAGTCATATATACCTGTATGGTTTCATATAAAAAAAAAAGTAAATACGTTACAAATGGAGCAGAACATTTATTTAAAGTTATAAAATCGTCAAAATTTCTGCCCGAAAACTTTCTGAAAGTCATTGTCCCAGTAATTGAGATAAACGCATTTTTTGCCCATCCAGAAACTTGTTTTTGAGTATGATAGTAAATAAACGGGATCATATAAGAGAGTTAGGTTTCAGGAGAATTATAAAGGCTCGAAACTTAGCCTCTAAAAGAAAGTCAATCAGGAGTTTTCAACCACCCAAACTGAATTTCTTAGCTACAGACTAGATCAAAATGATTCACTGGAACACTACTACACTTTTACTACCACTTTTGTTGCGAATAGTCACCGATCAAGAGATTTGGTCTAAGGTCTAATCAGGTGGAACAGCGGCTGAGGGGACTTTGACCAATTCCTATGCTATTATACCAATTCACACTCAAGCAGCAGAACAATGCGTGAAAGTGGTAACCGAGGCGCCACTGAAAATCATCGGCTCCAATTCCAGACATGGTTTTATAAGAACTACAAATATCTCAAGATCTTCAATGCCTAGTTTTTAAAGCAAATCTTATTTCAAACTACCAAAAGAAATTAAAAACAAGTAAAGGACTCTACCTCATAACAAACAAATTTTACACAATCAGAAAAATGATTTTTGTTTCAATAGAAAGTTGTCAATTTGTTTTAATGTTTTTAAACGTAACTAGATGGAACCCGTCAAAACTTGACGGCAAACAATTTGATATGAATTACAAATTTTATATGAATATTGCTCTGGCATAGGACAAAAACTTTACATATGTTTAAAATAGTGTTGATTTCTGAAAATTTTTTCAGCGCAGGATTTCTGCAGCTATATGTAAAAAATCTAATTCATAAAGTGTGAAAATAAAAATTATTATCACTTGCGATACACCCAAGAGGTGTAGTGAACTCTAACACTTTATTAACCTTTGAGCGGCTATATGCGTTTAAAAGTTTTAGACAAAAATTGTTTTTCAAAAACTTTCCGGTACTTTTACGCTATACGGACACCATGCCAAAATGTATGCTAATGCATAATGTATGTAGATGTATGTATGTATGTAAATGTATGTATTAAATGTATGTAAATGTGGTGTTCGTATAACGGAAAAGTACCAAATTTTCTCTTACAAATAGTATTGAAAATCCATTTTTACTATTGATATAGTATATAAAAGTGCATATTTTTAACTGACGTAGTATGGGAAGAGTTTTATATTCTGTGTTGGTTGGCGCGACTGGCCAAAAAATCCAAAAGAGCGCCAAAATGGGTGTGACTTCAAGTAGATTAATTTTATTTCAGTAGTTAAAAATGTAACCCAAAGACTGAAAATCGCAACAATCACATCAAACACTTATCGCCAAAATCAACTCGCCAAAAAAATCAGCCCAGGATACGGAAATCCTTCCTAAAAGATTTTCTTACAATTATTTTTCTTAGAAAATATAAAATAAACAGTTTTTAGGCTTATGCTATATGAATTATTTTCACTGTACATAAATGTGTTACAAAAAATGGTACTTCTCTATTATCCCGTCGACCACTTTTCATAACAAAAAACTATCGCCAAACTGTAACGCCAAATAAACGGGAGATAGTTGCCATTGGAATATCAAAATAAATAAATAAATAAAATTTAAAAATTTAAGGACACAATTGTTATTTTAATTGATAAAATAACTAATAAATCAGTAAAACATAATGAAAAATACACGCAAATGTCGAATTAAAAACCACTTGATGACATAACAAACACTTATATTGCTTCTGACATCAAGTAAATGGGACTGCATTTTTGGCGTTTAATCTTACAGTTTGGCGATAGTTTTTTGCTATGAAAAGAGGTCGGCGGGATAATAGAGAAGTACCCGAAAAAAATATATAATTTTTACTGTTAAAAATTTAGTCTGACTCTCAGAATTTTCAAAGAAGTTTTTCTTGCTTAATTAAACGCCATTGAGGCATGAGGCATATTTCCAAGATTAAATATATATATATATATATATATATACACTGCTCAAAACAATTAAAGGATATTTGAAGTTTTATATAAAATAAAGATATAAACGAAATTTTTTTTGCCGAAAATAGAAGAAGAGAATCACAAATGCAAATTTTTCTGGTTTTCAAACTGTGGAGTATGCAAATTTTGAGTTCGACGTCAAAAACGTCGCTTCAGCGGCAGCGAATGAAATTTGACTTTCAACTGGATAAAAGAGAATGAAGACAAGGATGATCGGCATTCAGTGATTGCTTTATTTCGATGAGTACGATGTCTCAGTGAAGTCATTTGACAGATTCAGAAGCTTGGAGAATTGTTGGTAGGTTAGAAGGGGGCCAAACTCAAGCCGAAGTAGCGCAAGCCATTGGAGTGTCACAAAGTGTCATTTCCAGGATCTGGAACCGTTTTTTGGAGAGTGGATGTGCAGGCCGAAGACCAGGGAAAGGTCGTAGACGGGCAACAACGCCCAATGAAGATCGGTATTTAGCGTTAACAGCTCGGAGACACCGAAACATGAACGCTACTCTTCTCCAACAACACCTTCGCTCGGCTACAGGCACCACGATTTCAACTCAGACTGTCCGAAACCGACTCCATGCTGTAGGTCTGTATGCTCGCCGACCGATGGTATGTGTTAGATTAACATCAAGGCATCGTCGCGACCACAGGGAGTGGGCAACCGAGCATGTCAACTGGAGGAGAAATGAATGGAGCAATATTCTGTTTTCTGACGAGTCCCGTTTTTCTGTGCATCCGGATAATAGGCGTATTTTCATCTGGAGGGACCGTGGCAGTAGGAATAATCCTGCGTTCGTGCACGAAAGTGTCAGATTTGGTGGTGCAGGAGTGTTGGTGTATGGTGGCATCTCCATTGACGGGCGCACTGACCTCTACATCATTCGAGATGGAGCTCTGACTGGTCGCCGATATAGGGATGAGATCCTCAGACCTATTGTAGTCCCTTACGCTGCAGCAATCGGAGATAACTTCATTTTAATGGACGATAACTGCAGGCCACATCGTGCAAACCTGGTGGAGGATTTCCTTTTCGAGGAAGGAATCGTTCGAATGGAATGGCCAGCGTGTTCTCCAGACATGAATCCAATCGAGCACGTTTGGGACGCTCTAGGAAGATGAGTTTCTGGCCGCCAACAACCCCCACAAACTCTCCAAGAACTGGAAAGAGCTCTTCTGGAAGAGTGGGGCAGAATACCCCAACTCGTCATTAATAGCCTCATTGAGTCCATGCCTCAAAGGTGTTCAACGTTGCTGGCCGCCCGTGGAAACCATACCCCCTACTGAAAATGATTTTCTTTGAAGAAAACACCTTTTCTTATTCTTTTTTTCTCATATGCACAAATTGTGTTTTTTTCCTTTTGTACACAAATGCGCAATAAAATGCATTTTTTTCTGCCAAACATGTGTAATGTATTCTCATATAACCTACTATGTCTGTCGACCATGTATCAATCAGCTAAAAAGTTTCCCAGATACAAAATACACCTAAAACTGCAATATCCTTTAATTGTTTTGAGCAGTGTATATATCCAATACGGTACTTTTATGTTAGCTGGGCGCCAGTGATAACTCGCCAAATCTTGTTTCAATTGGTATCATTTGAATTGCAACCCTTTCAATTCAATGATTTCAATTTTGATTTCAATTCAATTCTTGAGATTTTGTTATTTGTATTGATAAGTTTGTGGTGGCACAGATATCATATACGCACCACATTGGAGCGATTTTTTCCCCCGCCAATCTGGCGAAAACTTTGTTTTTGAATATTAACGTGATAACGTTATTTTATTTTTATATTGAAATAAAAAAAAAATCACGTGCTAATATTGCATGCTATTTGTAACTAATATTCAAAAACAAAGTTTTCGCCAAATTGGCGGGGGAAGAAATCGCGCCAATGGAGTGCTTATATGACATCTGTGCCTTTGTGAAGTATTTCATCATGATTATATTTTAGCTATTTTTAAGTAAGATTTTAAAGATATTATATTGCAATGTTAAAATATTGGTTGTTTGTTATTAGCTAATGTTAAAAGATTGTCGAGAAAAAAAGGGTTGGCGAGATTAAAAAAAATTTGGCTAAGATAAAAGTACCCAAAATACATATATTCAAACATTTCAGTGTCCATTTCAATGTTATGAAAAAACACATTAGAGTTTTTTTTTGTAGTTTTTTTAGTAGTTTTTTTTTCTTAATAGGACGATGGGATAATGAACGGAATTTTGACAGGATAATGAAGAAGTACTAGAATATTTTTCTGCATTTTATACTTATATTAAGAAATACATATTTTTAAGATTTGCTGAATCACTTATTTGTTCACTTTTTCATGCATTATATTATTGAAGGTTGTTAGTTCTCTGATACTTTGAAATATCCCCTACTTATATAAAAATTGCGCGTGTTCTCTGTGGTGTTTCGCATAAACGTTGTAAAATTCAGGTTATTAGATTTTATCCAACTTTGCAGTCATAACTGCTGATAAAGCAGTCATTTTTTGGCGATTTTTCTGTTACCTGTAAAATGTTTGTTTTTGGTATAGCCCAAACTAAGAAAAATTTGTGTACTTTTCTGTTATACCGGCACCTTTGTAACCAAGCATACATTTGCATACATTTAATACAACATTTACATGTATGGCATGGTGTCCATATAACGGAAAATTACCAAAATTTGCGATCGATCAAATAATTAAATTTCGTTAAGCATTATATTTTCTTATTTTTAATCTGAGAAAGAAACAATAATCATGGTTTTAATTAATTTTGCAATATGCGGTGAAACCAGAACAATTTTGATTAAATCGGTACAGATATCGCAGACGCACCGGTGTTAATTTTTGGCGCCAAAATGACAATTTTTGCTTTGTATGGCAACCTGATGTTTTATAATAAAATTGAATATGTGTGTAAATAAATAAAATAAAATAGTTACTTTTCTGTTAGCTGGGCGTCAGGGATAACTGTCCAAATCTTGTTTCAATTGGAATCATTTAAATTACAACATTTTACGTGAGATTTGTTATTCATATTGATATGTTTATATTTAGATATTTTATTATGATTATATTTTAGCTAATTTTAAGTAAGTTTTTTAAGATTTCATATTACAATGTTAAATTTTACCTAGTTGAAATTAGCTATTGTCAAAAGTTTGGCGAACCACAGAGTTCAGAGAATAAACTGTATGCCTCGCAACAGTGGGAGTTGCCGACATTTTGACGAGCAGAAGTAAAAGTTTAATTGAAAATTACGGCTAATTAATTAAATTTTCGAACAAACGAATGCACGATAACAAATCTGTGTCCAAATATCTTTTATTAAAAAAAAAGAATGGCGTAATTTGATGCAGTAGTTTGTTCTCACGGATTGTCGAAAGAAATCGCTTAGCGTTTTAAATATATAGATACGCTGCTAATAAATTGTAAAATGTATTATTTTTTCATTTACTTACCATTTCTCGACTTTGTTTAACTAAAATATGTCTATAGCTACTTGTTAAAGAAGCTACTTGATTTATTTCCATTTATTAGAAAAATTATAAATATCGTTATATTTTCTCAAATTGTAGTGGAGATGCGTTACCGGCAGACGTAAAAATTTATTTATTTTGTTTTTTCATTTTACTAAGTTACTCTCCTAGAGGCACATTTTCCACGATATAACGAATCAAAAAACAAAATAAATTCGACCCACCCTAATGACCACAGGGTGTCTAGCAAGCACAGCCTGCCCCGTCTACGTTGCCGAAGGCAGTGGGTCATCAACTCTAGGTTCGTTTGGAAAGATTTTTGTTTTAAAATATAAAAACATACAAATTCCAGGGTCGTTTTGAGAAAAAGACAGACAGAAGCTTTAGTAGCAGTCCCGTAAACTGCCGAAGGCAGTGGGTCCCCCAACTTTAGTTTCTATTGGATAGATTTTCGCATAAAAATATAAAATCATACAAATTCGAGGGTGTACACTGATGAAGGCAATTGGAGCCTCCCACAACTAAGCTAGTTAGGAAATATTTTCGTTTAAAAATATAAATTCATACTGATTCGAGGGTTGTTTGCAAAAAAAGATCTAAATAATTACTGTTAAAAAAGAAGTTCTGAAAGTCGTTCAATAGACTCTTACGCAGGTTACTTTTGTTTGTGTAAGAGTGTAAGAGCTCAGAGAAAACTTTGAAATACGCATTGAGATGCTTTTAATGATGAGGCCGATAATTTATCTGTATTATTATTATTTTTTTATGTGTGCTTTTGAGAGAAGCAGAAGGGTAACATTTCTGCCCTTCTTCCCACAGTTTAACGAAAGAGGAAGGTTATAAGCAGAGTTATTTTCAAATGGGAGTTAATTTAAATACCATAAATACCATTATATACCATAAATACCATTAAATACCATAAAGTGGAACACGTATTTGTGAGTTGATAGAGAATTATCCCATTTCTGCTATGCTTTCGAATAAATAGAAAATATAAGTAATTATTTCTTAACGCAATCTACATAACAGGAGTATTAAGTATTCGTTACAATAAACTGTCCACAATTAAAGAAAATATATAGAGTACAAATTTAAGAAAATTACACAAATTATTGTACAGCATTTTATTCTTTAAAATGTACTTGCATTTAATGTTACAGTGCCACATAAAAAGCTAACTTCCCGTTAATAGATCCAAAAGATATATCTGCTTAAATTTAGTCTCATATGATCCAATGATATTTGAAAGCATTGTTCAATCATGAAATATCCAATTTCATTTTACATTTCTAACTCTTTTTTTTCAATACCGATGCAAGATATATATATTATCTAAAAACACAGTAATGCGTTTTATGCATTACATTCCGATGGGAAATAACATTTGTTTCAAGATAAACATAGCGATTTTAGCCAGTTTTGATCTTTTTTATGAAAGTCATCTTACCTTTCAGAAGTAATAGAATATTAAGCACATGACGTTATAGCTTTGATAACTAATATATTTTAGAAATATTATACGTTATTGCTGATATATATATTTAAGTTGAGATATGTCTGTTTTTTTTTTTTAAATATTATATGATGATGGATAAACTCGGTTATTTATATATGTTTTTAATTATCCAACATAACTTTTATTTTTGAAATAACAAAAATGATGACTTGTGAAATTGTTTATTGTTATTTATTTTGCCTTTATCTTTTATGTATTTTATTTTAAACATATTATCCAACCTTAGTAGCACAAATGAACATTTGGTTTATGCCAATGCCTTTTATGCGCCAATATTGCATACATCGAAAATAGCAATAATGATTTTAAAAAAATTGGTTAAAAAAATTGAAATATTTGCCAAGATTTAATCAACACAAAGAATAGTGTTCTAATATTGTTTTGGAACTATATACATATCTATATACAGGGTGATTATGAAAAAACTATCATGATATATGAGCCCATAACTGTCATACCGTTCACAGAAACTGGATGAAATTCTGGCCTAAAGTATTTTGAGGTATGCTCTCACGAATCACGTGAAAAACAACAGTTAAATTATAACAGTTATGGTTACAGTGACAAAATTTCGAAAATTTCAAATAGCAACACCTACTTTTTTTTATTGGAATGTGATCTCGTAGTGAAAAACCATAAAAAGCGTTGGAACGGTACCTGTAGCACGAAAATCGCCGGCGCTAGACAGACTAAAAAGAAAAGTGAAAACAACCAATAAAGGACAGAGAAGCAACAGAAAGTAAAACATTTTATTATTCAGTGCTATCCACCATCTGTCGCATGTAAAGTGTCGTCGTGTGTAAAATGGAAAATATATGAAACACAATAAAATGTTTTGTTTTCTGTTGCTTCTCTGTCCTTATTGGTTGTTTTCACTATTCTTCTTAGTCTGTCTAGCGCCGGCGATTTTCGTGCTACAGGTACCGTTCCAGGTACTTTTTATGGTTTTTCACTATGAAGATCACATTCCAATAAAAAAGGTAGGTGTTGCCATTTGAAATTTTCGAAATTTTGTCACTGTAACCGTAACTGTTAGAATTTAACTGTTGTCTTTCATATGATTCTTGAGCGCATACCTCAAAATACTTTAAACCAAAGTTTCATTCAGTTTCTGAGAACGGTATGATAGTTTGGGCTCATATATCGGGATAGTTTTTTTATAATCACCCTGTATATATATATATATATATATATATATATATATATATATATATCAATTTTAAATATATCAAAAAATACCTGACGATTTGTATTGATGCATCGAATTTATGTTTGAACACACTATATCCGTTCATGTTATATTATGTGTATAAGGTCATATTTGCGTGAGTTACTTCCGCCAGAGTTATATTTACTATGACAAATGCACTAACATCAACAAATAAACCTTTTTTAATTAAAAATAAAATATTTATATCAATCTTGTAAAAAGAATTCATGATAATTATTTTTAATTTATTTTGAAATGTAATGAAGTCGTCGTTGCTATTTTTCTTTTAAAAAACCTTATGTTCATTTTGAATTCATTTCTTATTTTGAGCTTAATGTAGGTTTATATATTAAAATATAGTGGTCTATTGACGAAATTTCTTTTAAGTAATTTTAATGATGTTACTACTTTAACATATGAAAATAAACTAACACGTTTTTCTTTAAGCATTACTGAATCATTTACAGGGACATACAAAAGTATTCAGTTACATCACCGTCTATAGGCAGTAGTTGTTTGAAGTGCATTTTAACAATTATATACTGCTTCTACCATAATTAAATCCATATATGTTATTTAGATGAACTATATTTCCTATACAAAATGATGCATGTAACATTTAATATTTTTTACACGATCACATAAATTAATTCAGATACACTAACGTCTATGACCGATATTTGCTGGAAGCACGTTTGAAGTTGTGTTATGCGTTTTTAAGCTTAACTTAATATTAGTATATTATGTTTTGTGCATAAGTTGTACGGATCATATACAGGTATGCATAGAAGAATTCGAATACATTGCTGTCTAGTACGTTTTTAATTGAGTTATGCATTTTGTAGCTGAATAAAATTTTAATATACTATGTGGTTTGCATAAAAACCTATAGATCATATACATAGTTGCTCATGTATATTCAACTGTATTATGCGTTTTTCTGTTGAACAAATTTTAATATATTAAATAGTTTGTGTATAATATAAATAAATTCATATAAATGTTCCCCAAAAAGAATTTGGATTAAATTGCCATCGACGGATGGTAATGGCTAGAAAGGTACGTGTTCAGTTGGGTTATACATTTTTCAACCCAATTAAATAAAGTCCTTCCGGCCTGTACCGGGAGGAAAAGGTAGCTTTCCTATATCTTCGTTTTAAAATTTTAGCTAATGTTACACGAAAACAGCAAGTTAAAATGCAAAGAAACGTTTACAAAAGATTCGTTAATACTGAATTTGAATAAGAAAATCGCCAAATTATTGAGCAATAGCCAAATTGGCTTCATTTATGAAGACTTATTTTGGTTACCAAATTTGGCGATATTTCGCCAAATGTCGTCAATGTCGCCAATTTTATCGCCAATGTCGCCAATTTTATCGCCAATGTCGCCAATTTTGGCGCTAACGGATATGAATATAAAGTTTTATGCGTATGATTGGGAAAATTATTACAATAATGAAAGAAAATAATTTGCGAGTAATCGCGTTAATGTGCTGTTTTGTTTCAAAATGTCAGCCACCCTAGAATTTCAAACTGCTCTATCTCAGCCATTTTTTAAGATAGAGGTAAACCAAAAAATGCTCTGGAATCCTTGTATCAAGGCCTAAAACGTAATTAAAAAATAAATTTGAATTTTTAATTTTTTTGTATATTTATTTTAGTTTTAAATTTTTAAATGGCCGCCATTTTGAAACAAAATGGCGGACCAAGCTGGCCAACGAACTCGGTCGAGACATTGGGTAGTTTAATACACACAATTACTTTTATCAAAATTGATTTATAAATACGAGCGTTATCGTATGACATAGGTCAGATATATATATACAGTAAAATCTCGTTACAACGAATCTCTGGAGACCACTGATTAAATTCGCTATAATGAAATATTCATTAAAGTGAAAATATTTTTATACTGAAATAGAATAATATGACTTTTTTTTAAATCCAAATTGTACTCGTTAAATTGAAAAATGCGTTAAATCGAGGTTCGTTGTAACGAGATTCTACTGTATATATATATATATATATATATAAATCAACATTTGAACGGAGGGTGGTTTTGGGGTCTGGGGGTCATGATCGGTGAAAATATATCGAAATTTTCCGGAACTGCTTTCCTCCGAACGGCTGCAATAGGTAGCTTTATACTTTTTTGTATCGAAAGCTACCTAATAAGTATGCTATGTTGAGTGTATGAATATACTATAGTTTAAATTTCGGGCTGCACAAAAGAATTCGAATACATTATCGGCTATGGGGGATAATTGCTGAAAGTAGGTTTTAACCTATGTGTTATGAATTTATAAATTGTTTATTTAGCTATATCCTTTCACTGTATAAAAACACAAATATTTGCAAAAATATTCTGGAAGTTTTAGAAAGCGTTTCTTAATCTATGTGTGACGCTTGCTTTTTTAATTAGTGCGTTTGTAATTTATGGGCTATTTTAATTAATAACAAGGAAATAGCTAAATGGTAATATAAAAATATAATATAGTGATTGGTTTGATATTTGGGTGCATAATTATTAATTGATGTTTTTAAGCCTTGAAATATTTATTAATAATGCAAAATACATACTCTGAGTTCTTAAATAATTAATATCTTGCTGTATATTCATTATTTTACGGTTCGATTGACATAAATAATGAATATTTTTATAAAGCCTTCTAATTAGTCAGGAAACAATAAGAACAATGGTTTCTGTCATAATTAAAATTCTTGAACTATAATTATATAAAATTTCATTTAATTTTTATTAAATTCGAAACCTCTTTTAAAATTATGTGAGAACTTCAAGTGATAAACATGTTTTCAAAGTTTAGTTTTAAGAAAACTTTCAAAGATAATATTTCATTAATTTGAACTAATAAGTTTTGGAAAATGTGCTTTATTAAGGTGGGGGTGAATATATATATAATTTTTATAGACTTGATAAAAATTCAGATTTGAAAATAACAAAGATTATAAATTAGGTATTACATAGAAGAAATACAAACGCACATATACATATTTTATACATCCTTAGTAGTAAAACAATTTTAGGCTAATATTGTTTATATTGGTTATTTCTTGGCCAATATTGGTAATAATAACCAGAAATATTGTCCCTAAATGAAATTCTGGCCCAATATTGGGGTGTTTACATTTTGACAACATTGCACCATTATTAGCAAGAAATGTTTCACTATTTCACTGTCAATACTTTTTTTTAATCAATATTTTTGCAATATTGGTGTTTTATTTCAAATATTTCCTATGTAAACTTAATATTTAATCAATATAGATATCAATATAAATATTTCAATACAGTTAGTTCAATATAGATAGTATTTCATTGGAAGTATTTCCAATATATATAATATTGGAGCAATATTGAACCCCAATATAACCAATATTTCATTGCTACTATGAATAAACGTACTTGAGGTAATGTAAGATAATTTATAAAACTGAATTGAATCATGATTTACATTAACAAACGCATTTAACGGGCGATAGCTCATATGAAGACAATAGATGTTGTGTAATGTCACACAATTGCATAAAAGTTATACCAAAATCAAATATGGTACACTGAAAAACGTTAATGTTTAGATGTTATAACGTGAATCATTATTTCTCTTTTTTTTTCTTTGGCTGAGACTAACAGAAGATCCTTTGCAGTAGCTTGAATATTGGTTCCACAAAGATCTTTATAATATGACATCAATACTTTACTATTGTATATGTCTGGTATTAAATTTCCCCTTTGACAAAAATATTCTTCAAAGCGTTCCAAACTCCTTTAAAGAATTTTTAAGCTGTAGTGAAAGTGTTCAAATTCAATTACCTTACCCACGAATTTGACAGAATACATGGTTAAGTAATATTTATTATTCAGTCGAATCAAATGTAACTAGAAATCTTGTAGAAACAAAGAAAAAAGACAAATGTATCTTATTTTGTTTTAAAAAAAAACAATGTAATACTCAAATAAGTTTGCTAATTGCCAGTTGTGAGAGTTTCATTCATCTTTTATATAACTTGACTTCAGCATAAACAGAACTAAGGCGTACTTGTATCATCTTTTAGGACATTTCTCAAATCCAAACTAGTATCCTTTCTGACACATTCTTGAAGCCATTTTCGTTTATGCACGCATAAAAGTACCGTGCATTCGTTTTAGATAAGAATAAATTGAACAGTGTTTCTTATTTTTTTATAAAGGCAAAAAAATTATTTCAGAAATGTTGTCAAATTTGCTGTTCTAAGCCAATTTTTGAGACAGGTCAATCTGGGAAAATTCGTCGTCGACAAGCATTCGATTATAATTATGTACGGAACATACTTTTGTACAGAAGTGTGTACCAATGTACAGGAAAACGAATGCCGCTATTTGGTATTTTGTCACTTTAATGCTACTGTCTGCAAATTTCAAGTGTTTCCGAATAAAAATGACTTCGTGAATATGCAATCGTGTGTTATTGAGAGAAGAAAAGAAATAGAACACTCTTAAAACGCATATTGAGAAAGCTTGAGCTGCAATTAAACTAGCCCTGAAGCGACTTATTTGAAAATAAACTATTTCGTTTTTTTCAAATAAGTCGCTTCAGGGCTAGTTCAAAACAACACTGGTGGAAAAATTATTAAAAATTGTAATATGAGTAACTGGCAGTAAAACTGAAATTGGAAAATTGGAAAAAAAATAACCGTGTAAAGTAATAACTTTCTGTCTGATTACCGTGTAATGTAATATATACTTTCTGTCTGATTAACGTGCCCTCCCTCCCCCCACACACACACCACAAACAAACACACAGACACACACACAAAATCTATGGTTAACTTATTTCACTACAAATCCCCATACAACGCTTATTAAACAAAACGTTTCTGGAACCAGTCACTAAGTATTTAATTAACTATTTTTCTTGTTCCTCTGTCCACTGATCGACCTGCATTTTTTAATTCATGCTGAAAATATTTTAGCACCTCATAATCTAATTGCACATGCGTCATGAGTGAAAACTCGATATTTCAATCTTTGACATTTTCAATATATATGTCGAAATATAAAATTTAGTTCAATTTTGTATTCTATTATGTCTCTTTTTATATCATTGTAATTTTCATTTTTTTTCAAACATTTTTATTATATATTCAATGTGATTATATCTGAATAGAATAGAGAGTCCTACTCTTTCTTACATAACATCTATTATTCTTACATAACATTTGTCTTTCACAACACATTTCTCAACACATTCTTACATAACAGCTTCTCTTACATAACATCTCAATTTCTTACATCTATTTCCGTATATAATTCGTTTTCCTGTACATGTGGTACACACTTCTGTACAAAAGTATATTCCGTACATAATTAAATCGATTGCTCGTCGACGACGAATAGTATAATAGTAAAATAATATAAGTAAATATATTTGTATCTCGTTTTTTATCCAATTTTTTTGCTAGATTTCTTTAAATCAATTTCTATTGTATTTTATTTCGCTTTGTCGTAATGTGAAATCCTATCCACGTATACAATATACTTAAAAAACGATATTGTTATCTTTTTAAACTTGAATGAGTGAAATATAAAAACTGAAGAAAACAAGAATTAATGGGTGTTATTCTAACTTTGGTTATTAGAAAATATAGCTAACATGAAGTGCCTTTTTATCAGTTATAGTTGCAATTAAAGATGTGTTTGAAAGTTAAAGTGGAAAAATTAGACATATTTTCATTTTTATTTTTTTTTATTATTTTGTAACGTAATGAGTTTTAAAATGTTTCCTGATCTTTGGATTATATAGTATACATGTATTTTAGCAGCAGTTTTTACTATGAAAATTCATATTTTAATTCTCACAGAGAAAAAAAAGTGGCTAATTACAGGTGCGATCTCATTTTCTAACTAATACTGTAAAGGACTTATATTCTACAAAAGAAAATGGAAAAATATTTTCGAATTAGGAATCCTCGTAATTAATATTTATGAATTTTAAATTCATTATCGGTTTCTTTAGTTCTTATTTAGGAAAATCTGCAGAAATGTGCCAATAATTTCATTAGAAAAGAAAATTAAACTCGAAAATTTTTTCACTAAATGATCATTTGCTAATGTAATCACACTCTTTTCGATTTTTTTTTAAATTTTTGGTGTTTTTTTGGTTGCTTCTTATTTTTTTCTGGCGCCATATATCTCTTGTGTCAAAGATATTTGTTCATATATGCATCTTTCCTTAAAGATTCAATTAAAAATTATCCGGTTATTTCAGAAAAGAAATCCTAGTCAAATATACTTAGAACTAGCTGATCCGTCCGGAGTTGCTCGGAAATCCGCATCTTTCTTTTGCGGTTTCGAAAAAAATAGCCATTTTCGGCGCGCATTCTGTTCTAAATAAACCTCTTTCCGAAAGAAACTCCGGCACTCGTCCCGCTGCCTACGGCATTGTATAGCAGGCGTGCTACGCACGCGCTACAATATCGTTTACTTTCAATTTCCACTGCTAGAAGGCACGAAATCATTTTAGTTAGTTATCTATATCTTAATTAATTTTAAGCTGAATGAACCAATTCCTATTGAAGAAGATTCCAAACATTTTTAGAACACTTTGATCGAAATATGAAAATGCACTAGATCGACCACTTTCAACCACTATATCTCCCATAACCCCACAGCTACCGACATGCAACCATCATAGTGCACGATAGGAGACTCGAGGCTACTACCACACACAAACACCAGTGGTCTACACAGGATAGTTGTGGCTTCAAATTGAAATATAATGACACACACGTCTATATGAAAATGCCCTGGGTCGACCACTTTCAACCACCATATCTTCCACACCCCCCATAGCTACCGACATGCAACCACCATAGTGCACGATGGGAGACTTGAGGTTACTTCCACACATAAACACCAGTGGTCTGCGCTGGGTAGTTGTGGCTGCAAAGTGAAATATAGGGCACACACGTCTATTTATAGATATATACATATATATAGATAAATTTAAATAATGTTTTATCTTTTAAAACTATTTAGTTTTAGCTTTAGCGTTATCTATTCCAAATTATCTAAATTTTATATTTGTTCTTTTCTTCTTGTGTTTTTACATTGTTTGTTGACACTATAAGCCCCTTTTTAAAAAAACTTGTTCATCCATGCGCTTATTCTTTTAATTTTTATTTAAATTCATCGGGGACAATGTTACAATTTAGTTCAGTCACGTATGTGTTTTTCTATTCTCTTGAAAATAGTGTAATCTGTTAAAAAAGAACTAGAATAGC
The DNA here is from genome assembly GCA_963931845.1 of Maratus michaelseni. Taxonomy (NCBI): domain Eukaryota; kingdom Metazoa; phylum Arthropoda; class Arachnida; order Araneae; family Salticidae; genus Maratus; species Maratus michaelseni. The sequence continues at coordinate 212,786,401 of OZ007599.1, read as the reverse complement.
ATAACAATTAAAACACTGTAATGAGACGAAATAGTCTTTTAAATCACAAGTTTAAACGAAAAAATACATTATTAATGAGAATCGCTTTTGATGAAGAATGATCATTAATTTTAAAGTTAAAAATGCTGTAATTGATTTTGCAGATAATTAAATCAATCTTTAATGGATTGAAAATTGCTCTTACTTAGAGAAAATGGATGCATTCATTGTTCAGATAAGACACGCTATGAAATAATAAAACTAAGTATATTACTCTTTAATTGCAGGTGTAAATTTATTAATATAATCTAAAGAAAAGATTTATTGAAAATTCTTAATTCTTCCTTTGATATTGCTTCAATCTAAGAATGTCCTTTTACATCTGTCCTTTCAGTTGTCATTTAGAATTAACGAATACTATACGCTAAGTTACAATTTTGTTTAATCTCGTATGCATGTGTTTTGTTTCGTGTGTGTGTGTGGATGTGTATCTCGAATGTATAGTATAACTTTTATAAAAGGAACTACAATAGCATAAAAATATATTTTAAGGCAAAAGTTCAAACGAGAAAATATATTGTAAATTAATATTTCCTTTCATGAAGAAAGATTATTAATTTTAAAGTTGAAAATGCTGTAATTTATTATGCAGGTAATTAAATCAATTTTTAATCGATGAAAATCACTTCTACTTAAAGAAAATAGATGCATCAATGTAAAAATGAGAATTTCCATGATGTACTATATCTAAATAAATATTTGCATGTGTAAACATTAATAAAGAAAATTTTAACTGATAATTCTTCAGTACTTCATTTAATAATACTTCAATCTAGCTGATAAAATTAAACTATTTATAGATTTTTTAAATTTTAAGAACATGATGAGAATCTTTAATACAAGCTCCATGCCTCAAATATAAAAAGATCTAAATGAAAATCTTTTGTGCTAAAAATCACTAAGCCTGTTCACGTTTTTCTATTCCTGTAGATTGTCAATCATTATAATTTCGGTATATTTACTTTCGTGCCAAGCTAAAAATTCAGCTTTTTATATTCTTATTCCTTAACAATAAATCAAGTCGTATCAGTACAAAAATTTTCAAGAATGTACAACTTAAAATAAATTTGTCATACATCTCCGTTCCTATTTTACACAGAACTTCAAATACACACTGCGTTGCAAAATGGTAGATCAACACCAAAATGTTAAGATTTCCATTGAAAATATTACATAATAAAAGTAAGTAATATTTTGTACGAACTCTTATAAAATCAAGTTATAAAAACAAAATGTTATAGCATATATATATAAATGTAAACAATATATGACAAATGAAAGTTGCAAAAATAAACATAGTTATAAAATTTGTTTTAATAGAAAAATGTTTCTTCTTTTTACAGAAACACTACATAAATTCTTTTTGGCATTGGATTAGTGAGTTTTCGCTAGTAATGCAAACGGATAACACGCCATCCAGACAAAATTCCTTGTTTTGAATCACTTGTGGAATTGTATTGTTTTCCATCAGCATATAAAAATCTTCCCAGTGTTTCCCACAAATTTAAATCAGGACTTAAATAAGTCCAGTTAATAATGTGCACACCACTGAATACAAACCACTCAAATTTGTAGAATTTGTGGTGTCAATCCGGGCATTGTCTTTTTGAAACGTAATTTGAAGCCCTGCAATTTTTTTCTGAATCTGGTAGTGACTAGTCAATAAGTTACTTTTGGTAATTTCTAGTAAGACAAATCGCATCTTTGCATCTTTAGTGCCAGAAAACGCTGGAAATTCATAAAACTCAAGTACCACAATTCGGTAAGTTTTGGGCATACAAAAATGATTTTTTTTTTTTTTGCTGTTTTACATGTTAGAGAATGGAGAAAATTTCTAAATATAACTTATAGGAACCAGGGACAGTATAAAAAATTAATTTCGTAACTGTTACAAAAAATAACTACTGTTAAATAAATGGCTTTTTATATGATGAAAAACTGCATTTGAAACATTTTTGCAGTTGAAATTATGCCTCTGAAACTGGCGATTTAGAAATTATACCTATTGGACAACGATAATAGTGTGACTCCCTGCATAACAAGAAACCTAATGTCGAGACATGCAATAAGGATTATTTTTATTTCATTAAAATTGAAATGCACTAACTGTTATAAAGCTTGATAAAATGCTTTATTTACACTCTTCTCTTTAATATTAGATGAAATCTAACATCGATTCTTACAGAATACTCATCGTTGAATGCATATGAAATACCTGTTGTTATTTTATTTGACAATTTTCTAAACACTGAGGAATTTTCTCTCATAAATAATGATTTTCTGATGAATTTGCTAGTTACAATTTGATTATTTATTAAGGAAAACACAATAATTTTAGGATAAAAGCAATGTATTGGATAGTATAATATTTATAATTTACGTTTAGCGTTCTGAACAATGATTTAGACGAAAAAGGTTGAGGTTATTATGCTATAAAACCAGTAATTATACTATAAAAGAAAATATACTAAACGTCAATATAAATAAAGTCATTAATAATCCAAAAAGAATTTCACATTTAAACAGAGATTCAAGCGCTCCAACCCGAATGTCCGATTTTTACCACTAAATTTTAACTGTATTCTCCACCGTATTGAATTTCAGAAATTCTGTCAGTAAATAAGGTGACAAATACTATTCAAATTTAGTGGTGACAATCGGACATTTCGGTTGGAACGCTCTAATCCCTGTTTAAAGAATGTGGAGATTCCTGCAACTATTCTATACTCTACCAATTTATAAAGTTATTTTTTATTGTATCGGAATCACAAGGAAAAAGATAAAGAAAAAATTGGTGATAATTCACAGTTGGTATTCATTTACTCTAATTTTGATTATTTTCTATTGCAAAAAATAAATATTTTGATTGAAGAAAAAGAATACTTTTAAAAGTCTTTTTTAAATAGTAAAAGTTGCATGATCAAATGTCAAGCATGGTACATTATTGTGAATAAATCATGTACATTAAGCACTGTGTACTTCCTTGATGTTTAAATAAAAAGAAATATTGTTCTTTTTATTAATAAAAGAGAAATAACTAGTTTTGCTGAATTTCACATTTTATACTAGAAATTTCTTCATTATTTCGAAACTAATATATCTGCTGTTCTTCTTCAAACTTTAAAAAACAATCTTGTAACATTCTAAATTGATATATCATAATTTATAAAATAAAAAATTCAAATATGGATGATGATTTTGTTCCTCTATTTTTCAAGAAACAACTTTATTACATTACTTTATAACTTATGTTATTAAAGTTGTGGATTATTTTTTTGGTATTCAATTTGCTAAGAGGCTAAGATATTTATAGCTATCCAAACGTTAAAAAACTTTTAAGAAATTATTTCTTTGTGAAAAGCATTTTAAATAAAGATTATTGTTTTCTAAATTCAATATTTTATGCTAGAAATCCAATAGGCTACTTTATAAATAAACATATATACAGATTGAGAGGCCTGTCATTCACCAATAAACCGTGTTTATAGATTAAAAGAAAAAAAACAGATTAGTCTAATAAATATATTTTGGAAACGTATTTTCCTAAATCGTGTTCGGGTATCAAGGAAATGAAAAGACACATTGATAAAGACCATATAACTTGCGGTTGTGTAGGTGTTTACGTAGGTTGGCTTCATTTATCAAATACATGATCCGCTGAAGTCCATAATATTAAATATTTGCTTACATTTTGACATTTAGCCACTCAAATAATATGTAATATTTTTGGTATCTTTGAAGGATGGAAGGATACGGCTATTTCCCAGCACTGAATTACAGACCTTATTTAAAATCATTATCTGTTTCTTTAATTTCTTATAATTACTTGAAATTTTTAACTTGTTTTTATCGATATATTAATAATTGTATATAAATAAATAATAACATTACAAATATGCCTTTGAAAAAAAATATATAAAACATTAATGCAATAAAAATTAACAAAAAATCTGGATTTACTATGTCTAACAAAATAATTTTACCCCTCCAAATAAAATCTGAATTGGCGCTTCTGGTATCTTAATATTGCGTTGATTTTAAAAAATAACAGATAAATTATACATTTCTCAGTAATTAGTTAAACTGATAAGAGCAACACTTAATTTAAGAATAGTACCCTAGTAACAAACCACTATTGGTTATATTAGTTATAATGGAACCAAATATTGCCTTCATCTTTTATTCATCAAAAATACTTGCAATATTGATTAGAATGATGATTAAATATTTTATTTAAATCGGAAATGTTTGCAGTGAAATGTCGCTATTACAGAAATGTCAAGTATACATGGGAAATATTTCCACTGAAACGCCAGTTCATCTCTTTATGAAAGTATTAAACCAGTGCAGAATTCGTGAATTGTTGAAGAAAAAGAAATAATATGGAAATTTTGCTCTGTATGTTTAAAATAAATTAATATTAAATCACTTTCTGAACTTTAATGACTTTATATCAACTGGCGTTTTAGTAGAAATATTTCCAATGTATAAATTATATTTCTGCAATAGTGACATTTCATTGCAAACATTTCCAATTTAAATACAATATTTAAACATTATTGATATTTCATTATATGCATGTTTGATGAATAAAAGATGAGGGCAATATTTGGTTCCATTATAACTAATATAACTAATAGTGGTTTGTTACTAGTGTACTAGTCTTAAATTAAGTGTTACCCCTATCAGTACTAATCACAATTTTAAAAATAAACTTAAATTTTATTCAAATTTACTCATTTTTCTATATAAAATTAATAAGAAATTACAGGACCCCCTGAGAAAATTTGCATATTACATGTCAATTCAGAATCATCATAAAGCGCATGAGTTAGTATTTTTTATGTCATTAATAGAAAATTAAAGATTCAGGTTTTGATTATGATATTTATGATTTACTTTACAATGCTACGGGAGAAAGAGTTATCTGAATGCGAGGAGAGAAAATTTGCATTTTATAAGGATGCTAGTAAATCTTAAATAGAAATAGAAACATTCCAAAACTGCCATTCACAATGTCACAATTAAACAAGAACGAAAAATCATGCGTCAAGCATAGAAAGCATAGATTATGTAACCCTTTCCAACACTTCCGAAATAATTTTACAAATTTTTACCGTCTAATAAATTGAAAGATTATATATAAATAAATAATTTGGAAACGCATAACATATTTAAAACGCAAGTTCAGGAACTATCAACAATACTAGCCCTGTATATGATCTATAAAGTTGTATATATACTACATAGCATTCTAAATTTTAGTTCAGTTAGGAAACGCGTAGCACAGTTTAAAATTCCGCTTTGGAATTTCCGTTAACAAACGGAAATGTACTCGGGAACTTTTGTGCTGCCCTATATATGATATATACAATTTATACACACCAAGTAAAAGACAAAAAACGAGTTAAATTTAAAAACTCGTTCAGCAACTGAAAACGCACTTCCAGCAATTATTGTTAACAGTCAGTACCGAATTATTTTTTGTGTCCCTGTAAATAATCGATGAATGCTATACACACAATATACTATAGTAAGCCTCTTGCAATGCATCTTAGTTATATATATATATCAATTTCAATATGTTTGAAATAGTGAAACATTATTCAAATAAACGGCAAAAAAATTTTCTCAATAGACCGTATGTTTTTGAGTGTCCCTGTAATAAGTGCTATGCACATCATTCTATAGTAAGCCTCTTTTAGTGCACCTCAAGGATATACATCAATTTCAATATGTTTGAAATTGTGTAACATCATTAAAATAAACCGCAGATGATTTTTCCCCATGGACCATAACGTAACGGAATTATTTGACTGTCCCTGTAAACGAACTATAAATGCCACATACTCCATTTTCAATACCGAACACGCCATAGTAAACTTCAATAACATATATGAATTGCATGACAAACCTAGTATATTTACGCGAGTTAGAGCATGGACAGACAGACAGACGGCAAGCAGACAGACAAACTGAATTCATAAACACTTTTTAACTATGTTGGAAAGTATTAAAAAGATTATCAAAGAAAAATCAAACGATCTGGAAGGAAGAAGTTGATGGCACGTGAAAATTGACAAGTTTTTTGTCTATCTACGAAAAAAGGTCGTAGAATTTAAAACATTTAAACAAAAAAAGTAAAATAAATAAATACATCACATGGCACGGTTTGGGAGAGTCTTAAATGAAATGCCAATAGCAAATCTAAGAAAATGAAGAAAAATAAACAAAGTTATTAAAATATCATCGAGCGGAGAAAGAGAAATGGTCTAAAAACGAAATAACATGAGTAGGAACAAAGTATACTTAACACATATTTAAACAATATTGCTATTATTCAGTAAAACATTTATCTTTAGAAAAGGATGAAAAATATCGTGAGCAGCTCAGATAAAATTGCATTCATCTTTCAACTAAAAGTCACGGATATCAGAAAAATAGAAAAGTCATCCTCATAAACTCTACGCCTGCATATAAGAGTCATACAAATCTTTTCCCGATAATGTTTCACATTCTGCTAAATGTGTGTATAGTTCATGGAATATAAACAGCAGTAAAAAAATAGCAAAAGCTATCAACTCCGAAAAACTTTCAGAAGAAAAGCTAATATTTTACATTTTCTAAATAATTCTGATTCAAAATCCTTATCTTGTACGGCTTACTTGTTATTTTGAAGGACAATAGGATTCAAAAAATTATTTTAGATAAAATATGTTGTAACATAATGATTTTATAGACTGCAAAGGTAAATGTTCTTTTCACATTTAAACCGTTAAGTAATAAAAATTTTCACGCAGTAAAACAGTCATTTTATCAGTATTTTTTTCAGAAACCTTCCCAGTCATTCAACCGTCTTTATAGATAACGGTTATTTAACCATTTTATTAAAAGTTCTCATTGGTCAGCTTACACTGTTAAAACTTTGCAGCAAACTGTCCAGTCATTCGATCGTTTTTATAGAAACCGATTACATAACCGTATTTTAACTTTGTTATGACTATATTATTGCCCATATTATGGTCAGACTGGAGTTAAATTATTGTTATGTAACCGTTTTCTATAAAAGCGGTCGAATGACTGGGCAGTTTTCTGAAAATCTTTAACAGTGTAAAGTAGAAAGACTAAACCTTATAACGAAATTTTTTAAAGCTTTTATAACTTTTAAATTTGTAATTTTTTAAGCTTTATATATTTTTCACCAAAAAATTTATCACCTTCTTCAAATGTAGCAAGCGTTTTAAATCAAAACCTCCGGGAAAAGAATTAACTAAAGTTCCCAAATTTAAGGACGTTCTCCAATTTCTGGGTCATTTGGTCACCACAGTCTGTTAAAAATCTGCAGCAAAATGTCCAATCATTTAACTGTTTTTATAGAAAACAATTACATAACCGTAATTTATCCATATTCTGACCAATGTGAAAGTTTCATTATATGGTCAATATATAATTAACTGTCACAGCTATTACGAACCAAGAATCCTTGCAAGAAAGAAATATGGGAAATCGGATATTTCTTTACTTTAATTAGAAATAGGATTTCTTTAATTAAACCATTTTTTCGGCGTAAGAGAAACAGCTAAGGAGAATTAAAGGTAAAACTTTAGTGAACTTTGATCCATTTTTATACTTAATTTGAGTTTTCAAATAGTTTGAGATATCGCAGCGTCATCTATCGGTGATATTTCCAAATAAAACAAGGAATATTAGCAAAGAAAAACCAAACGTCACACATTAATCTCCTATAAAAATAACTTCAATTTGCTTGTTACTGGATTTAAAACACTTGAACTCCACACTAGTGCGAATTCGTACCGACCAAAATTTCAAATATTGGCGTTTTTTGAAAAGAATGTTTTTTAGTGAACTTTGATCCATTTTTATACTTAATTTGAGTTTTCAAATAGTTTGAGATATCGCAGCGTCATCTATCGGTGATATTTCCAAATAAAACAAGGAATCTTAGCAAAGAAAAACCAAACGTCACACATTAATCTCCTATAAAAATAACTTCAATTTGCTTGTTACTGGATTTAACACTTGAACTCCACACTAGTGCGAATTCGTACCGACCAAAATTTCAAATATTGGCGTTTTTTGAAAAGAAAGGCTTTCGTTAAATTGCCTTTTTCATTAACAAAATAAATTTTTTTATAAAAAAAAAAATAAATAACATAGTTTGATTCTAGATTAAGTTTCGTATAGGAATCGCGTATTATATTTCATTATCACTATATTGTCAACAAAGTTACACGGAGTTGAAGTTATCAAATCCCAAATCGCAATAGTGGAGTGTGGGGGTACTGAATCGAAATGTGGAGTCTATGAGTTGAAAATCGTCAGTCCATTTTAGGGTACCTGGTAAATATTCTACTTTATAATACATTTAATCCTCTCATGCATGGATTATTTTTAAATGAATGAAACGCGCTTTTTGTATTTAAAATAGATTTAAAACGTATTATTAACCTTTTCAGTACGGGTGGTTTAAATATCGGCCAGAAGGCATATTTTCTTAAAAGAAGATGGCGGTATTAAAATCTACCAAACGATTCTTTTCACCAAAGTTATTATTAACACGTGTTTCGAGATGGCATGATTACCAATAACTGTGAGAAAAATAAGTACATGCTAGATTTTAAGTTATATGTGTGTCTTTTAAGATGGAACGACTCCTCGTCAATACTTAAGGCGTTATATCTACCTGCAAACTTTGAAAAAATGGAATTTTTATTGCATTTTCTAAAAGTACAATTAGTAAAAAATATTCAGTTACATTTTCTCGTCAATGTGATAAAAACTAAGAAAAATTTCTCAAAAACTAATCATTATAATTTTTTTCAGTGTGGATCATTTTAAACACATATTATATCTCGACTCAATATCAAAATTTTGGCTCACTGTGACAATTGAATTAAGAGAAATCCTGCGCACAATGCATATAAGGTGAATTCATTTATTAAAAAAGCATTAAATTACAAATTAAATTTAAACATTCTATATGCATCTAGACTCTTTTTCAGAACATTAACTGTTACAATATATTTCATATAATATTTGTTTAAAATTTCATATCGAAAAGTTAATTAGATATGGAGTTATTGTAATCCATATTAGGCTCACTTTTACATGTAATTAGTCAGTTTACAAGGCACCACACCTTTTAAAACACATTCGTCCTCAAAAGATTAAGAACAAATAATAATGATTTTTAAAAAATCCTGCATTTTTTACTGCTACATAACGAGGCTCTTATAAACTTTCCATGCGTTAAAAAATTATTCTTCAGAGTAATGAAATATTTTTTGTGAATATTTAGATTTTAGACACCTTACAACAAAGTAAAAAGTAAATAAGCATTTTTCTCCACACTAGTGCGAATTCGCACCGACCAAATTTTCAAATATTGGCATTTTTTGAAAAGAAAGGCTTTCGTTAAATTGCCTTTTGCATTAACAAAATATTTTTTTTTATAAAAACAAAAATAACATAGTTTGATTCTTGATTAAGTTTCGTATAAGAATCGCGTATTATATTTCATTATCACTATATTGTCAACAAAGCTACACGGAGTTGAAGTTATCAAATCCCAAATCGCAATAATGAAGCGTGTGGGTACTGAACCGAAATGTGGAGTCTATGAGTTGAAAATCGTCAGTCCATTTTAGGGTACCTGGTAAATATTCTACTTTATAATACATTTAATCCTCTCATGCATGGATTATTTTTAAATGAATGAAACGCGCTTTTTGTATTTAAAATAGATTTAAAACGTATTATTAACCTTTTCAGTACGGGTGGTTTAAATATCGGCCAGAAGGCATCTTTTCTTAAAAGAAGATGGCGGTATTAAAATCTACCAAACGATTCTTTTCACCAAAGTTATTATTAACACGTGTTTCGAGATTGCATGATTAACAATAACTGTGAGAAAAATAAGTACATGCTAGATTTTAAGTTAGATGTGTGTCTTTTAAGATGGAACGACTCCTCGTCAATACTTAAGGGGTAATACCTACCTGTAAACTTTGAAAAAATGTAATTTTTAGTGCATTTTCTAAAAGTACAATTAGTAAAAAATATTCAGTTACATTTTCTCGTCAATGCGATAAAAATTAAGAAAAAATTCTCAAAAACTAATCATTATAATTTTTTTCAGTGTAGATCATTTTAAACACATATTATATCTCAACTCAATATAAAAATTTTGGCTCACTGTGACAATTGAATTAAGATAAATCCTGCGCACAATGCATATAAAGTGAATTCATTTATTAAAAAAGCATTAAATTGCAAATTAAATTTAAACATTCTATATGTATCTAGACTCTTTTTCAGAACATTAACTGTTATAATATATTTCATATATTATTTGTTTAAAATTCCATATCCAAAAGTTAATTAGATATGGAGTTATTGTAATCCATATTAGGCTCACTTTTACATGTAATTAGTCAGTTTACAAGGCACCTCACCTCTTAAAACACATTCGTCCTCAAAAGGTTAAGAACAAATAATATTGATTTTAAAAAAATCCTGCATTTTTTACTGCTGCATAACGAGGCCCTTATAAACTTTACATGCGTTAAAAAATTATTCTTCAGAGTAATGAAATGTTTTTTTGTGAATATTTAGATTTTAGACACCTTACCACAAAGTAAAAAGTAAATAAGCATTTTTGATCGTGTTTTGGATTAGGTCAAGGAGCAAAAATTCTTCTGTCTTGCAGAATGGAAAGAAAATTCTCAAAGACGTATTTTCAAACTGAATTTTCGAAAAGGAAATGGTTCTGCTATCTATTGCTGTATTTCACATGAACTATTGAATTTCATGTTAAGTTTATGTGATATAGAGATAAATATAATCTATGAACAGTTCGCTAGGAGTGGTTTTTCAATACAACTTTATATAAGGTTTCTATACATGACAGAATTAAGCAAACTCAGCAGGTAAATTCTTCAGCTCATTTTAGAAATGTTTGGCTAAAATTAGATTATTTTTTTTTTATTATTGTAAGGATGTATGTCATGTCTAATATAATTTATCACACTTCTTTAAGACATTTCTATATTTAAACAATACTTATTCATTCATAGAACTTTTTTCTTTTCGGTCAGATATTTTACTCTTTGTACGAATGCTTTGGCAGCTATTAAAAAAAGAAAATGCCACAAATTAATTTGTTTACACAAAAGGATGTATCCAGTTGAATTTAGATGCGTAGGAAACAAAAAAATATTTTTTCTGTCAATGCTTTTAAAAGCAGAAAAAAGTCATAAATGACTAACCAAAATTATATGAGAGCATTATATGATATGCTAGTGTAGTCTGAAACAGATAATGCCAATGAATGTTAAGTCTTTTACATTCAGAGAGGGGAGAAGATTGATGGTACTCAAATGCAAGTTAAATTTCCCGTGAAATGGGGCAGTTTATTTTCAGCGTCGCAAAAAATCAAGTCTTTTTTCACAAGGTAGCATACGCGCTGCTTTGAGCAAGTGTTAGAAATATGAAATTTTTGTCATGTGAAGCAAACATTTTGAAAGTATTTCTACTCATTCATTTTCTATTCATATACTTAGTAAATTTAATAGATTAATTATTTTATTTTATTTACTTATTTAATCCCTAAATACATGCTTTTTTATATTGTTATGAAACATTTATTTAGTGTTCTTTGAGTTAGGGGCTGTGCATGTATAACGTTATCACTTTAGGGGGGAGGGGGTCGTAGCAGTTGATATCGTAAGATATCTCTAGGGGGAAGTGGGGGGTTATCTTTTGATGTCGTTATACCTTTTTTTTTTCTATTTTTTGTAACTTTTACTTTTACATCAAAGTTGTTTGTTATCTTTTCTTCAGTCTGTTGTCCTTTTTTATGAAAATACAACGTTATTAAAGTCAATAAATGATTATGAAATCATTTCATTCCAAAATTTGGAATACTCCAACTTTCGGCACGCCTATTGTTCAGCCATATGCACATATAATCCGCTAATGGAGAATCAGGTGCGAAGCACATTTGATTGAAATGATACAGTGCGCCCCAAAAGTTTATAGACAACTTGGTTTTCTTATTTTACAATTGAAAATGAGGAGTAACAATTTCAAAACAATTTATAATTATAAATAATATCAAGACAATAATAATACTATACAAAAATAATGTTACACAATCACAGACTCTGTGATAAAAATCAAAACTGAAATTTTATTGTCCCAAAAGTTTATTTACAACTAATTTTTTCCCTTTAACGTTCAAATTTTTAAGCCGTTTTTTCTAATCACTTGAAAAACTCGATCAGGCATACTCAAAAGAAGAGTCTGAAGAAATTCTAACGTTAAAGAAAACCAAATTCGTTAGTTTGTAGCTTTAGATCGTGAACCTCTACAAATTGACGCGCATTAGCATATATGTATCTAGATAATATTCCTCAGAGGTTCTTTATTGTGCTCATGTCAGGACTTACAGCTGGCCAGTCCATAACAGTTACTTGATTTTGACTAAACCACTGCATTGTAGAGTTGGACACGTGAATGAAGCAGTTGTCTTGCTGGTATATCCATTTGTCCCCAAATAGCTACTTTCAAAATGGAAATAATTGCACTTCAAGCATTTTCTACTAATCGTTATAATGTTGAGGACCTTTCAAAAAAGCAATATCAGTTGTTCCATTATAAGAAAATGCTCCCCACACCATGAGTGAACCCCCTCCTTGTTGTCTGCTGTAAAAAGTTCGTGGTTCCTTGAGAATATCGTGTCAGTAATATGTCCAAGCGTCAGGGCCATCTAAATTAAATTTATTTTCATCACTGAAAAGAACACACAACCAGTCATATGTTCAATTCATGTGATTTCGAACCCTCTGAACACTAGCGTTTTTGTGCCGTTTTGTAAACTTTGGAGAATAACGTATTTTGCGATTATCAAGAAATGTACTTGCCTGCAGCCGTCAATGGACCGGGGATTTTGATACTGGAATGCTTACTTCTTTAGAAACTGACCTTATATAGACAGGTTCTTGGTTGAAACTAATCTCGAAATCTCTCTGTCTTGCCGTTTAGATGTTTTCTTTGGTCGTCCAGAACGGGATCTTATTTCGAAATTGTCACCTTTTGACAGAATGCCAACCCTATTGCGTCCATTTTTTCTTGCAATGTCCACTACTTTCCATCGACGAACCTTTAAACGATAGATTTGCAAAATTTCTTTTTTGGAAAACTGCACATTTCAAGGTATCTTTGCAATCAGTTGGAAACGGAAAGACAGATTCACTTTTATCTCAGAAAACTATTGCTTCACAAGTACATGACCTTGGAATATGCAAATTTTGAATATCAGTACTTAAATAAGCTTTTAACAGCGGTTGTCTATATATTTTTGGCACAGCATTTTTTTGTTTTTATTTTTTTATATTAAATCTATGACTGTTAAAAGTTGTTTAAGTATTTTATTATTTTTATTTCATCATTATATATTTGCATACTTTATTTCGTCTTTCTTACTCTTTTAGTTGCTCTTAAATAAAAATAAAAAATGGTTGTCTATAAACTTTTGGGACGCACTTTACTTGTGTTTACTAATAAAGAAAAGACAAAAATTGTTGTCCACCTGTTTTGTTGATAAGAAGTTCTGCTTTCCTTTTTCCCCTTCAGGAGCAAGTGCACAGTATTATTGTTGAATGCATTATGTAGCAAAAAGCTATTATTAAATACTTTCAAATTGTCACTATATATCTTTTAGGTGTTAATTGATATACAGTTATTTCATGTATAATAGTTGTATTTTATTGACTTTCTCTCTTCATTTGAATCAGTAACGTATGTGAATAATAAATGTATAACTATTACCTGTATAACGCTGCAAACGTATAAGAAAAACATTTTTAACCATTGATAATGTTATCATTAAGGGGGAGGGGGTGTTCGAGGAATGATAACGTATGATATCGTAAGGGGGGAAGGGAGTCCAAAATTACCAAAAAGTTTATAACGTTATATATGTACAGCCCCTCATTCAAAAAAAGAAAAAATAATTTTTTAAATATTACTTCAATTTTTAAGTCGAATTTTTTAATTTTATTATCCGTGAAATTACTGCCACAAAATGATTTTTAACACTTTCCAACATGCTGAAAAGTAGTATAATTAATAGGGTTTGTTTGTCCGATTACCTTTTCGTACTCTAACTCGCGTAAATATACTCGGATTGTCATGCAATTGATATATGTTATTGAGATTTACTATGGTATGTTCGTTATTGGAAATTAAGTATAAAGCATTTATAGTTCGTTTACAGGGACAGTCAAAATTTTCCGTTACATTATGGTCAATGGGTAAAATCGTTTGCAATGTATTTTAATAATGTTATATTATTTGAAACATATTGAAATTGATATACATCACTGGGGTGCACCGCAAGATGCTTACTGTATATGATGTGCATAGTATTTATCATTCATTTATAGGTATACACAAAATAATTCGGTTACAGTACTGTCTGTGAGCAATAATTACTGGAAGTGCGTTTTCAGTTGTGGTATACGTTTTTGAATTTTACTAATTTTTCGCATATTACTTTGAATGTATAAATTCTATGGATCATTTACAGGGCTACACAAAATAATTCGGATACTTTTTGACTGCAGATGGGTAATTGTTGAATTTCGGCTTTCAAGTGTATTACGTAAATATTCAAAGCAGTTTTACAGACATGGCACAAAGCCCACTTAACTTATTAAGGAAAATATATTAACCGGGTAACTTTTTCAATGTTTATATTTTTGATTATTCATAAATAAGAATAGAATAGAAATCACACCTCTAAAGCTTGATACCACCAATTTTGATTCTCGGGTGTAAAACATGGTAACTATTATTTTTATTTTTTCCTGATTTTCATATAGCATTTTTAAACTTTATCCGGGTATCCTTTTCAAAGTAAAAGGTTTATTTATTGCTCAAAAAATATGTCATAACCAAAGATAATATCACAATTGTGGTAAAATTAATCTGGTATAATCACGTCTCCAGCGTTTACTGGAGGTCCCATTACCTGTGATTTATTCTGTTGTGCTGATTCAGATATCAGAGCAGATTCTATGATCATTAAAGTTAACTGGATGAATTAATTCAGCCGTATTAGTCCGGGATTGCTCAGTTGCTAAAGCATTGGTAGTTTCAACCAAGGGATCCGGGGTTCGAATCCTGGTCTGAACTTTTTCGCCCAGTTGGGAAGATTACATCTCATCGAATACATTTCTAAGTAGTAATTTAGTATATTTTTAAACTAACAGAGCAGAATTTCATGGGTGATATACGGGTCAATACAGAATTGTTTTGTAAAGCAAACTAGGATTCGCAATTCACTTATTCAGTCAAAAATTCAAGAGGGATTATTGTGCAAGCTGAATCTGACATTTCTCGACCCCTTTAATAATAATTATGATAATTTAGCGAAATTTTCATCATATTAAATTTGCTTTTGTTGAGATGTTATGGCATGAGAAGAAATATTGGAGATACACAGTAACCACTAACTCGGTCAGTAATAGGAATGGACGGTATTTAACGTATTAGGATAAATAACAATGTTACAGTTTGTTATTTGGTAACAGATTAACGGAAAGTCCCTGTTAAATTTGAAATGCGTTATCTGCAAAATATTTTTTTTTTTAAAGCTGAAAAAATAGTATTTTATACATTTTCGAATTATAATAAAAATAAAATTTACGAAATTTGTTTTCTATTTCAATTTTAAAAAAGCTTTAAATATTTTTTTCGAATGAAAAATTCCTATTTTAAACGCTTATGAAAGTATCAAAGCAAGAAAAAGCCAAGCAAAATAAAACCGCAGTACAAAATGTTTTCTTTCAAATATTTAAAGGGAAGAAAAATCGCTATAGACCTTATCACATGAAAAGCTTGGCCAACGAGCAACCAATCAGAATCCATTTCGCCTTTTGATTACCGTCATTTATCAAAATGTAATCTATGCAGTTCTTAAGAGTTATAAGCAACCGTATATAACTTGACAGTTATTTTATTGTAAATAATCATTATTGATTATTCTAATAATGTGACTGATTCCGTTCAGCACGGATAAAAAAATCATTTTAAACGCTTACAGTGATGTAACTTAAAAATATTGTAATTTGTTGTTTTGACGCATAGAGTTACGTGCAATCATTTGTATCTGTAGGGGTTTTTTTTTAATGGAAAGTAAAAGATGTTCTTTAGTAAGGATGGATTGGGGATGTGATTTTTAATTTCGATCTCGTTGCATTTTGGTAGAATTGGTGCAGCAGACATGTTTGGCCGGCGTCTTTTTTGGATGGCGGTTTCTTTGAAATTTGAGGGATGTTGCTATATATTCATTGAGTATGAGTGTTTTTCTCTTTACTCTGATTTTTTTTTGGGGGGGAAGCGGGGGGATTATGAGATTTTTTTTTTCTTTGTCTTTACTGCGTTTTAAGAAAATAAAAGCTGGAAAACTTTTTTTCTGTGATTTTATTTTACTGAAAAAAAAAATGAAAGAAAGAAAGAAAATGGCGACGTATAAGTTATGCGGTAGCTTAATTTTGTTACAATTGTAATTAATTTGAAAATCATAATTAAAACTTGTTAGGATGAATTGCATTTGATTATAAGTGTATAAATAATATTTGTGGGAGCTTTGGATATGCGTTGACAGATATGACTGCTATAAAGTCGGGAATCAAATTTAATTTTACAAATCATGCTGTTAAAAATGTGTTTTTTCTTATACAGGGTATCTCTTCAAATCGTGTACCAATAGCTAATTTCTAAACCGTTAGTTTTAGAGGTATAGTTCCAATTGCAAAAATGTCTCAAATTTTGTTTTGCATCATATATAAATGGATTTACGTTAAAATGGTTACTTTTTAAAAAGTTAAGAAATTAAGAAACTTATACAGTGCCTGGGTTTTATTTAGAAAATTAATTTTCTAACAAGTAAAACAATACAAATTTATTCTTCAGTGACCAAAGCTTGCCGAGTTATGATACTTAAAATTTTATGAATTATCAACGTTTGAGTCACTAAAAATGGAAAATCGTGTTTTCAGTACCAGAAAAGCTGAAAATGCATGCAATTCAAAGTATCATAACTAGGTAAGTTTTTATCAGGCAAAAATAGAGTTTAACTATATAAATTGATTTTAATGGCGTGGATTCGTTTCAACAGAAAACAGCATCTATACTTACTTCCAAAATTATTTCAAACATTCTGTTTAAATGTCTTATAATTAAAACGTCCGTTGGCAGCATATTTAGCGATTAATTATACGTTATAAAAATAACAGGTTGTTGGAACCTGTTGCCTATCCAACTATGGAAAGATGCAACCTGTTAACCAAAAGTAACTATATTTCCCATTCCTAGTCAGTAACACCGTGCGTACTGTCTGCTACATTCCGAAGTATGAAGAGTCTGGCTTAGTGTTGCTTAGACACAAATATACAGGGTGTTCCTAAACTAATAGAAGAAAGTTTTGGGGAGGATAACATTCGTTAATATAAAAACTCTTTGTACAGAGAACCAGGATACCAATCCAGTTATTCTTTCTAAAACACAGGGTGTATAACTGTGTAAGCTGAATCCGAATTTCCGTTCTCCACCAATAATTAAGAGATTTCTTTGAGAGAATTTCATCATATTAACTTTGCTTTGCTTGAGGTGTTATGTCATCAACAGAAATATTTGAGATACACAGTAACTCTATCAGTGATACAGTATATACTGTCTTCCATATTCTGAAATATACAGAGTCTGACTTAGTGTCACTTAGACACAGATGGTGATCAATTCCAGTACTTATCGAGATGTCATGTCATTTCTCTAATAGATTCTGTTGGAATGCTCGTTAAAGTGATTTAATTTAATGTGAAGTTTACGCCCGAACATCCAGTTTCGGGTTGGGACGAAACACCTTATATATTTCATTAAGGCTGCTCTTAAAAAATATTTTACCCGCACAATAATGTGAAATTTTCTCACACATTCACGGGCACATTTTTAAGACTAAAAACATGAAATTGGTAGAAATGAATGTTCAAGTGATTTGGAATCAAATGGTGTTTTCCGTTTTTCGATAATTGTATTACATCGTAAGATATAAGTGATTACTCTATCATGACGACCTCTCTTGGCTGTCGGGTCCATAAATTCGGTACAAAACGTCCACATTGACTGTAATTTCTGAAAACCATTTGGAACAGATGTATTACACTCATGCACCGATGTTTGGCGACTTTTCGATTGGCGATATTGCCAAGCCGGCTCCAAACCAATAACTTAATACAATAGCCAGGTTACCATTAAAGGAAAAAATCCCAAAATTTTGCGCCTTTTTTCCTTCCTATAACAGATTTTTTTTAAAAAACGGTGCGTGAGTGTAAGACATCATAGCCAACCAGTTTCTTTATTGAAAAATGGAAAATTTCATTCGATTTCGTGGTTTCTGTGCAAAAACACCTGCCAATCTTAAGCTTTTACAAATAAAATTAATTCAAAAATATTCAGCTTGAATTTGAGTAATATTTAATTAAATAAGTGAATTACGACATTATTTTCCTATGTGGTTTTTTTTTTTCTGTTTCCGTACGCTCGATTGGACCTATGCATTTTTCCCAGATTTTTATAATCAACCTGGTATCTAACCAAATAACATCTCTTGTTCATTTTCTGTTACTTATTTTCCAAATATTTTTTTCTTCTCGTTACAATTTTATTTAATAATTTCTCGTAGATTAGAGAAAATAAGTCTTCTTAGTTTACTGATTTTGGGGTATTTTTCCTTCTGGCCTATTCATTAATTTCCTGCGTTAGGTTTTGCTGTTTACTTTTTATAATAAAAATTATAATATTTTTAATCAGATAGAAAATATCCGAAAAAGCAAGAATGTCATTTAATTTGTTTTCTTGAATTAAATTGACATTATTAATGTCCCATGTTCCAGAAACAGAAGCCTTTGCGTGTATGATGCGCATTTTTACGGGAAAAAAAAGCACTCTCTATAATCATAAAATTTGAAAGTTTTCATAAATTAATGGATATACAGGATAAACTATGCACATATGTGAACCTCTGTTTCCTGAGTATTTATTTTCAAACGTAGAAAATATTGTTTTAATCATAATATGTTTATGCGAAATAAACAAGATAAATAATCTTTTCCTAAATTTACGGTGTATGAAAATTAGAAAGAATGAGTTACTTTTTTTAATATGGCTGTGGCTGTTCATACATTCATTTTTCCTTATTAAGGCTATTCATACAATGATATTTTTCATATTTTAAGTCTAGCCTTTTTTTTCATGAAATTCCTCTAAAAGTCTTCAGTAGGATAAGAAGTAGTATTTTTTCAGTATTTAGAAATAGAGTAAAGCACATTTTATACGACACTGAAAGGGACAATCGAAAAAAAAAGTATAAAAGAAAAGATTTGTGAAAGACATAATTCAAAACATATCCGGGGATGGAAGTTGACAACCTAGTTTGTAAAACACTTCGATGTTAAAATGGTCTTATTCCATATTTTCAGCTATACAAAAGTATGAGACAGCATCCGCGCTTTTCACAAGTTTTATTAAAACTTGGTAGCATTGGTGCAGCCAGGGTGGGGATTCCAAGGCTTTGATACTAGTGTTTTCTAAGAGTTTTACTTTGATGTATTTAATCGAAAAAATCTGCAATTTAATCCGATGATATTTGAAAAACTGAAAGAGTGATATTTTGAGCTTCTAAACACTACCCTGGATGCAACGCTTTGAAGAAAGAATTTCTTTAGTTTATCCTCGCTGCAGTTTCAAGCGAAATCACATATAAAAAAGTTGGTATTGATGTACCTTTTACTAGGGAACTACTAAAACGATTTCAGTACTCTTTTACTAGTTTTGGCAGTAGTTAAACTATAAATTGATCATTTAGGAAGAAATAAAAACAAAAAAGGCAATAGTACGGCATTTCGCAAAAACAAAATCACTTATAAAACAGCTGACATTGACGCATTTTATTCTCGAGAACTACGAAAGGGATTTCAATACTTTTTATTTTAATAGTTTTAGCAGTAGCTAAACTAATATTGATCGTTAAGACAATCGTTATGATGCAGTATATATATTGATGTACCTTTTTTCTCGAGAACTCATGAAGCCATTTCAATATATTTTTTTAGTATTTTCAGCAGTAGATTATGTTCTACTATAGCTATAGATTGATCATTTGGCAAAAAATTAAAATTAAAATCCCAATAGTTACGCAATTTTGCAAAGAAAAGTAATCTAGGTTTTTTTTAATTTAACATAACTGTAGATTTTTTTTACCTCATGATCAAATTATATTTTAGATAGTGCTGAAATTAAAAAAAAAACCAAATTATTGAAATTGCTCCAATAGTTCCTGAGAAGAAGGTATAAATCTATCAGGTTCACTATCAGTGTTTTTCCATCTTAATTCGAATAAGTGTTGTTGCCCATTTAGTGTATATTAAAAAAATCACTTTTGGTATAAGTAAATCTACATCGAAATATTCCGTATTCAATGAAAGTAACAATGCAAACAAATCACACCATACAGCAACATTAAGCGTTGTAATTTCTGTTTTAGGCAAACAAACAATTATTTGGGATTAAGGGAGAAAAAAACTTTGCAAAATCACATACAAAATAGCTTATATTGAAGTACCTTTCTCTCAAAAACTACTGGAGCGATTTCACAATTTTTTTAAAATAGATTTGGCTAAACTATAAATTTATTATTTGGCAAGAAATAAAAATAAAAAATACAATAATTACGTTGATTTAAAAAAAAATTATTTTAAAAATGTGTAGCTATTTTTTTTATTATTATTATTGCCCTTTCTTACCGAACGATCAATTTAAAATTTAGCTACAGACAAAGTTACTTTAAAAATATATTGAATACACGTCACCAGTTCCCCAAGAAAAAGTTACATAAATGTCATCTGTTTTACATCTGAATTTTTGTTGTTGTTTGCAAAAACGTGTAACGATGCAATGTAAAAGATTCAAGGAGAGGTGTTTTTTTTATTTTTTTATATGTTGATACACTATATTCAACCTTACTAAATATATACAGTTTGGGAACACTGATAATCCGGAACTTAGATAAAAATATATTTTTAAGTTGTGGACTTTTTCAAAATTAATGAAGAGAATTTTAATGAAAAATTAATATAAATGGTTTACTGAGTCTTTATTTTGAAAAAAATATCAAGTTTTTTACAATTAAACTTTAATCTTATTTATTAAGCATCGTCTTCTATGTCGTCAGAAGTTTTAGTTAGGCAAATTTATTATTAAATTATAAAAATCCAAATAACCACTAGGAATGTGTTTCAGCACCTTCTTTGTGTCATATTTTTTTTATTATTATTGATAGAAACTTCTGAATCATATGTTTTTTTCTGTAGGTAAAGTAACGCTTTCACGACCACGAGACAACTTGAAATCATATTTTACAGCTCCATTTATACATTCAGATGTTTTGACAAAGCCTGACTTAGACACATATTGAAACTCATAAAATAAAGATACATTGAAATTAATTTTTAGCGATCCGTACTTAAAAAGTAAAAACGGCACCATTATAAGATCACGCTTGTGTCTGTCTGTGTGTCTGTCAAAGCCATTTTTCTCGTAAACTATGGGACGTGGAAAGTTCAAACTTGGGAAAGTTATAAAGCCTTTTTACCCACATATTTTCAGATTATCAGCCATTCACAAATATGTTTAAGAAAAATTTAGGGGACTAATTAGAGCGAGCTTATCAGTCCACTTGATATCTAACATAGCAGAGATAGGAAGGTAGATGAAAGGTTAAAGCTGAAGCTGCTGCCATCCATAATAAATAATAGAAGACATATATGCTTGGATCGCACAGACCCAACCCGTGTATTGGCGGGGCGGGTTAAATGTATTTCTATATTCAAAAGTGCCAGTGTGCTTTTACCGTAAATATAATGTGGGAATTGTATTAAACTTATTTTTAACCCTTTTTTTTGCTTATTGAACTGGATGGTATTATATCTAGTTCAGTATATATGTATATAAAAAGTCTTATATCTTTATTTATCGTATCATTCAAATGACATTCTAAATCCCCACAATGCCTTTGAATAGTTTGTAAATGGATTTTTTATATCATTGATTGGATAAAATTTTAAAGCAATTATTATGGGCATTTTATCATTTATTTTCCTTTGCTTTTCTAAATTGTATTAAAAACTACTTGGCTTTTATTTAGGGTTCCGTACTTAAAAAGCAAAAACGGAACCATTATAAGATCACTCCTGTGTCTGTCTGTCCGTCTGTCAGAACTCTTTTTCTCGTAAACTATGGGACGTGGAAAGTTCAAACTTGGGAAACTTATAAAGCCTTTTGACCCACATATTTTCAGATTACTAGCCATTCACAAACATATTTAGGAAAAATTTAGGGGGCTAATTAAGTTACAGAAAAAAAATGTTTTCTTTTTGTATATTGTGTGGGATATCATGTGAAAGATCTCGCAATACCGAACTCAAAAATATACAGGGTCATTCATAATTCCCTCCGGGGTTTCGAAACGTTATAGTAAAAAAACGAAGACTAATATGAAAAAAAGAAACATATGAAATTATTCCGAAACTATTCAAGTTTTACTTACATACATTACAGGTGTTCTATGTGTGAACCCTTGGTCACACGGCATACATCCATGCGATAGTCCAGTTCCTGCCATACTCCGTTTCTTTAAATCTCAATCAGTGGTGTCAGTTCAACGGGCCTTTCGTAATAAATATCGAAAACAGGGACCAACTGACAAAACATATCATGTGTGGTACCGGAAATTTAAAGAAACGGAGTATGGCAGGAACTGGACTATCGCATGGATGTATGCCGTGTGACCAAGGGTTCACACATAGAACACCTGTAATGTATGTAAGTAAAACTTGAATAGTTTCGGAATAATTTCATATGTTTCTTTTTTTCATATTCGTCTTCGTTTTTTTACTATAACGTTTCGAAACCCCGGAGGGAATTATGAATGACCCTGTATTTGTTTTAATTTTTGGTATTATATTTACAGAGATATCGTCAAAAATGCACTGCAAAAATATGTCCCTACCCCTCTATTTACGAATATACTGAAACTTAAATTATGAAAAAATTAGGAGTAGTAGAAGTTTATTTAAACAATGCAGAAAACTATAGTGATTTTCCTCGGTAACATAGTTTTTGAGAAAAACGCATTTTTCCGATACACACAAACTTTACTTTTCGGGCGGTCAGCGAGGGAGTTGACGAGCGCTCGAGGTATCTATTGACGCAGAATCATCTAAGAATATTTGATAATGATTTTTGAAAAAACTTGAGGGTAATTAGCCGAGATATTAATTAAGTTACTTGAAAAAAAATATATGCATCGTGTAGGATATCTTTCGAAGGATCCCGTAACATCAAACTCAAAATCATATATGTTTTAATTTTAGGTATTATATTTTCAGAGATATCGTCGAAAGTATACTGGAAAAATATGCTCCCCCCACCCTCCTTTTTTCCAAATTTACCGAAACTAAAATGATAAAAAAATTAGGGGTAGTCGTAGTTTATTTATTAATAAATAGTAATTAATAAATTTAATGTACGGAACCCTTTGAGCACGAGTTATACTTGCACTTGACCGATTTATGTTGTCTCTTGGCACTTTCTTTTCCTAATGACTGAATAGCAAGGAAGTTCTTTTTATATTACCTGAACCAGCAGATTTTAAAGTCAATAATATCTTCTGTATAGCGGAGGTGTTGACGGGCACTCGAGGTATCTATCGACGCAGAATCATCTAAGGTTATTTGATAAGGATTTTTGAAAAAAATTGTTGATAATTAGCCGAGATATTAATTAAGTTACTTGAAAAAAAATTATGTTCATATATCATGTAGGGTTCGAAAGATCAAAAATCTGATCACTTTATAAATGGAAATTTTTTGAATGCTGGTGCAGCAGCTGACTGCTATCTTCAAATTCTGATGGTAGATGTATTCTACATAACGCTTCATTTTGTAGGTACTGTAGGCAAATGTAACTGTATACTTAACTCAGTTTAGCCAAAATGTCTGTCTTCCGCCCTTTTCAAAATAACCGATTCGAATAATTTATTATTCATAATAATGTCTTTGAAATATCAAAAGAGTTTTATGAAAACCAATTCTTAACTGCGTTTTCATATTTTAAATTAATGTTTTTAAGGAAAAATTAGAATGATTCTTTTAAGGCAATTTCTTTCGCATAATACTACTACACTGTACATAGATTTCGTTAAAAACCTCCAACTTCTGTAATTATAAAACTTTGACGAGTAAGAATTGCCCTTAATAAAGTTAAGTGCAGAGTTAATTTGAAAATTCCTGTCTATTCGGGCGATTTAGGAATAATTTGATTCTCCAGAATATGTTTTATTTCATAAATTATGTAACATTATTATCATTTAGTAATCATAGCAAACATAAAATGACTAATTATATGAAATAATCGTTTATAACCATTAGAATTGGAAAATTTGGTAGAATAATTACTTTTTAAACAAAAATCTCTATCTTAAAAAATCACATTGATCGTTTTTAGAATTTAGAATATTTTTCCACGGTTTTAACTGAAAAGGGTAAATTTTTATGTATTAAAACTATTTCTTTATACAGATTTTCTTTATTTTTTTTTAACAAAGTCAACGATAAAATAAAACAATTCTTGTTTGCAATAGCTTAAGATGAAAATTTGTTCGAGAGATGTGTTAAAATATATGAAATATGACACCCCAAAATTAAAATTCAATAATGCATTAACAATTATAAATAATAAAAGGAAATAGGTGACATGTTTATGAAATAAGTTTTGTATGCAATAATTAAAACAAAAAATCGGACAATTTTTAAACAACAGATGACGCTGCACTGTCTCAACTTACTGGAATATTTAAATTAAATCAAATAAATAAAATGAAAACTTCTTTTTTACGCATTTTAACAGTTAAGGTATCCTTCTACATTTGAATGGACAATTTTGGGCAAGTGTCACATTCTTTCTTATTGTTTTATGTGAAAAACTGCACAATTATCTATCCAAAACAGTTTTTAACACATTGCAACAGAGTTGAAAAGTGTTTATGAATTATCGGTTTCTCTGTCTGCCTGTCTGATTGTCGTCTGCCCGTACTCTAACTCTCGTAAATATACTTCGATTGCCATGAAATTTTTATAGCTACTGGGGTTTTCCATATAATGTTCAGTATTTAAAATGAAGTGTGTAGCATTTATAGTTCATTTACAGGTACACGCAAAATAATTCTGTTACATTATGGCCTATGGGGAAAAATCGTTTTTGGTGCATTGTATTGATGTTACGATATTTCATATATAATGAGATTGATATGCATCACTAATACGGACTGCAATAGGCTTTTTCAGGAGCATAGAATAGTAGCATTTACAGTTCGTTTACAGCGTCGCACAAAATAAATCCATTTCATTGTTATCTATAAGGAAAAATCGTTTGCGGTGTACTTTAATGACGTTATGATGATTTCAAACATAATGAAATCACAGAAGTGCACTAAAATATGTTTTCTATAGAGTATGGAATTTATCGCTCATTTATAGAGGCACACAAAATAAACAAAAGAATTATAGGACTGATTAAGATCGACAGTTACTAGAAGTGCGTTTTCCGCTGTGGAATGCGATTTTAAACTTTTCTAATTTAGAGTGTATTAGGTGGTGTGTATAAATTATATGTATTGCATTTAAAATAGGTGGATTGAACTTTGTGCTGTTATATAAAAATAAAAGATCAACGTAAAAATAGCACAAATAAAAATATATAAAATAGCAAACAGCTGTTTCAGAATTGAACCATTATAAATCAATTGCCATTGACCGGGGTTATCCTGTTGAAATCGTTGATTCAATTCATAATAAACTAAGTAAACGTACACATTCCAATGTTAACTATGTTTGCAATGAAAATTTAATTATACTTCCATATTTTTCGAGAGTTAGCCATCAAATATCCAAAATGTATGCACCATTTAACAAAATCAAATTTATAGATCTCAAACATCCAATTGAAAGAATTTCACTTTGGGGAATTTATAAGATATCTTGCGAGTGTGATAGAATGAACATATGTCAAAATAAGTTAAACCTTTAAGGTCCGCTTGGGGGAACATAAACCATTGATGGTCTAGCAATCACAGTTTTAATTTTTCAGAAGGTTCAATAATTCAGAAGTTCTCTTCGATTTACGATCTTGATTTTTGGGAAGCTTATCATATATGGAAGAATTCAGGCAACTTAGTTAATGATATGTCCAGTACACCAATTTTTTCAAATGTCTGGCTACCTTTCATTTTATTCATTCTCGTCACTCCCCCTCCCTCCTTTTTCTCCTCCGTACTTAAACTCGTCCAGTCTGGCCGAGCGCTTCTACACTCTCAGAAATAAAACACTTCATTATGACGATTCGGCAATCCTTAAGCTGTATTTCGTTATTTTTGACAATCATTTCGTCACAGAGTCACGTGGTTTTTGACGAAACGCGAAACCTCAAATATCTGACGAAACTGTTTCCTCACTGTCGAAAATAAAACTCTCACATTTGACGATTCAGCAATTCTTGAGCTATATTTCAACATTTTCGACAATCATTTCGTCTCAAAATTAAGTAATTTTTAATAAAATGGAAACTGAAATATTTGACGAAACTGTTTCCCCATGCACGGCCAGATTATTTTTGTTGTTACAAAATCGTTCAAAATAAATAAATTCAGGAGCTCTTTTTTATTTAAAAAATATATTCATATAACAATCAAATTTAAAATATGCATAACTGATCCCTTTCCCCTCTGTACAAATCTTAACTATAATCTAAAACTGATTAACTCTCCTCCAGCATGCACTTCAAAATTTATTATTTCTGACCAACAAATTAACTAGACCATATTCTAATCAGTCATTGAACAAAGGAAATTTCTCTAATAAATTATATTAATCAAGCCATTTTCTAATTATTTATTAACCATATAAAAACCATAATAATAATCTAGCCTTATTAATTAAAACATGCATAAATTATAACAGCACCGATAAAAATACAATCTACCTTTTAAAAATATAAACACACATCAACATCCCGTAAATACATTTAAAATCAAATTCACACAAGGTCCCGCTGACGAAGCAGGCAGGGAGTTGGTCTCCCACGCCAAAGGTTATGCGTTCGAATCCCCTTGAAGACTTGAGAAAAGCGGTGTAAAATTTTTCCCCCTGTCAATTACAGATGCTTCTAAAAATGCCAATAGATGGCGCCATTGACCTTTTTTTACACTTTCGAACTAGCAATTTGACGAAATTAATTTCCTCATTTTTTTGAGGATAGAAATTTACTCGATTTCACGAAATATTCGCTCGGAGCAATTCCCAGGAAACAGTTTCGTCAAAAACGAAAAAAATTCGTGGAATTTTAGTATTCATTTTTGACAGTGTATTGGTCTCCTACATCACATGTAATTCCTGACTCCGCTATAGTTATTAAAAACTTACCGCCATTCTATCTTGGTCGCGTGTGGAGACGCAAGCATACTTACATGGCATAAACTTTTAAATCAGTTTTTAATATTTTTAAATTTGGCACTGATGATGGAGCTTTAGATTCTTCGAAACAGCTGTTTGCTATTTTATATATTTTTATTTGTGCTATTTCTACGTTGATCATTTATTTTAATATATGTATTGCATTCAGAGCTACACGAAAGAATTCGTATACATTACCGGATATGTACAACAATTGCTGAAAAGGTATCTTTACTGAGTCATGTGTTTTTTTAAGTTACTTATTTAAATATCTCAATTCATTCTAGAAAAAAATGAAATTTCTTAATAATATTCTGTAATTGTTGAAAAGTGTCTAATAATCTATGCCTGATGCATGATTTTTCGTTCTTTTTGTTTTCTTCTTATGATCATTGAAAGTGTAGCTATAGCTATGCTTTTTTTCTCAAACCCGAAGTTTGTATTAAGGTAACCAGTAGTTGCTTTTTAAGAGCCTCAAAAAAGAAAAGAGCTTCTAATATTCAGATTAAGTAAGGTACAGCATAAAAAACTGGAGATTTGTAAGAACTTGGGGGTGCATATTTCTAATTGGTTTTCATAAGAACATTAAATGCGTTTTCGAAAAACAAGATTTCATAAACAATTCTCCAAACGATTCTCCAAAAATTAAGGCTATAGTTTTATAAAAACCGATCGCCTACAATTAATCTGATTATGTGAGTGTAGTGAACTAGCTGTCTATATTATAAAGGACAAACGTGTCCGTGCGTAACGCTGACGTCATTTTGCTTATGGCAACACTGAACGATGAAATTTCGGTTTTGCGATTTTTGCTACTGCAATTTTTTTAATTTCTAAACATCGCACATTTTCATTTTTTACACCGTTAAATAGGGAAAAAAACTACTTTCAAATGCAATTTGTTTGAAAACTGTATAGCAAATTTCTCATTTATTATAGAATTTAAATTAAATTTCAAGCATGTTTTTTTTTTTTTGTTGTTTTTGTTTTTTAACACTTTCCAACCTAGTTGAAAAGTGTTTATGACTTCGGTTTGTCTGGCCGTATGGCCATCTGGCCGTCTGCCGTGTGCCGTCTGGCCGTCTGTCCGTGCTCTAACTCACGCAAATATGCTCGGATTGCTCTGCAATTTTTATATGTTATAGTCGTTATCTATAGCATGTTCCCTATTTCAACGGAAGTGTGTAGCACTTATACTTTTTTTACAGGGACACTCAAAAGAATTCCATTACATTGCGGTCTATGGGGAAAAATCACTTGAGGTTTATTTAAATAATGTTTCACTATTTTAAACGCATTGGAATTTATATATATCACTAAGGTGCATTAGAAGAAGCTTAATATGGAATAGTGTGTGCATAGCACTTATAGTTACTTTACAGGGACAGTCAAAAGAATTCCGTTACATTACGTCTATGGAGAAAAATCGTCTGCTGTTTATTTAAATAATGTTTCCCTATTTTAAACGCATTGAAATTTATATAAGGTGCATTACAAGAGGCTTACTACAGAATAGTGTGTGTATAGCAGTCATCGTTCATTTACAGGGACACACAAAAGAATTCTCTACTGTCTGTTAACAATAATTCCTGGAAGTGCGTTTTAAGTTACTGAACGCGATTTTAATTTTAACTCGCTTTTTGTCTATTACGTGGTGTGTATAAATTCTGTAGATCCTATACAGGGAAGCACAAAAGTTCGCGAACACATTTCCGTATTATTTAACTCCAGACGGAGAATTTTAAACTGTGCTACGCGTTTCCTAACTGAACTAAAATTTTAGCATCCTATGTAGTATATATACAAATCTATAGATCCTATACAGGGCTGATGAAAAGTATTCGGATTACTTAGATGTTATCTTTTAGCTTATTAAACGGTATGATTTGTAAAATTATTTTCGAAGCGTTGGAAAGTGTTACATAATCTATGCCTGACGCATGATTTTTCGTTCTTGTTTTTAATCTATATCGCTTGCAGACGATTACAAAATATTAATCTGTTTGCACTTAAAACAAATAAAAAGTTCAGCATTTTTTTCCAGCTAATATTCCATAAAGAATTTAAAACTTCATTATGCAATAAATAAAATAGCATAAATAAAACACAAATTTAACAGACATGTAATCGAAATAAGCGTTTAAAAGCGCTGAAATTATCAGAATAAGAAAAACTGCTATGTAACGAAATTTTAGCAATTTCTTCGGCTATTAACTTCTGGCACGAGACCAATACGAGATTACCGGTTTTAATAAATTTCAAAATTTTATTTGAATATATAATTGACATATATCATATAAAATTGCTCTTTGGTATTTTTAAGGACAATCTAAAAAAATTATTAAATGTAAAAAATCTATTAAAGTTTTCAATAAAAAAAGAAATGGTTTTCACATTATATTCTCTGTCCCGGGAAGCCCGGGTTGGATGCCCTGGTTGTTTTAAAAAACTTAAAATGTCCTGAAATTTTACAGGTATTATTTATAAATTATCATACAAAAAATATATGAAAAATCCTCAAAGTGATATTTTACTCGGATATATGTATGGAAGTTTTTATTTTAGGGACTAGATCATATATCATTACATTCTTAGTGCCTCAAAAGTATATTTATTGAAAAAAAAAAAATAGGTAAACTAGTATTATGTTTCTCCTGAGAAGATTTTTGGTAATTGTCAAATATTATATTATCCATTCCCTTAAATTTGTAAAAATAAATAAGATATTGCACAAAATTAATTTATTTAACAATGAAATTGTCTTTTTATATACCAATCTATTTGAAGCAATCCGTATCATGTTCGTTTTGGCTTTATTTAAAACAAATGGGTATCAAACACAGTGCGAATTGAAAAGTTAAAACTGTGACTTTCAGTCCAATTGTATATGTTAGTTTAAGCATTCTTAGAGATTTATATTCTATTGACGAAATTATTAACTACTTTTAAAATAATGAATAATATCTTTCCGAATTACCTTATAAATATGTCACTTATTTCATCTTTATTTTATTACAGTTAATAAATTTTTAATTTTACAGTTCGGGTGTTCTTTTTTATACATACTGAGTATTGAGAAATGCTGCAATGCAATGACAGAATTTTAAGCACATTTGTTTTTATGTTTAAGGAAATATTTTTAATTGATATAGTGAATCGCATTTTTAGAGGACAAGGTAAGAATATGGAATATTTTTTTAAATAGACAAATACAACACTTTAATATGAAAAAATTAAATAAATAACATTTATACGAATTACTTAGCACATCTAAGTATCAAATCCTGAGAATGTTTTTGTAATTTAAAGTAAAAATCAGTAGAAAAATATTTTTTTTTATTCTTACTCCAAAACGATTTTTAATGGATGGTAATATGGACCAAATGTTAGAAAAGACTGTTAGACCAAATAGTAAAAATATTAGAAATTAACCATTAAATTCCAAAATTAATAACATAATTTTGAAGATAAATATTATCACTAACTATTACAATTTAAGTGACAATATAACAGGAACCACATACATAAGATAATTCCATGTAAAAATAAAATTACCTTTTCAAACTTTGCGACCGGAGGCAAAGAAACTACAACTTGTTATTTCAAACTGACAAAGACGACTG
Source organism: Maratus michaelseni (assembly GCA_963931845.1). Taxonomy (NCBI): domain Eukaryota; kingdom Metazoa; phylum Arthropoda; class Arachnida; order Araneae; family Salticidae; genus Maratus; species Maratus michaelseni. The sequence continues at coordinate 212,755,089 of OZ007599.1, read as the reverse complement.
AAGTTTGAGTACCCTATAAAGCACTGTGGAATCACAATACAAATGCCGACCTGATTTTCAACAGATCGCAGCATAAATATTTTACATGAATATTAATACTTGAAAAATACACAGTGTTCGGGCTAAATTTGAAAGTTTGTAAATAGTATACAATTATGGGTTGTGCTAAATGTGACATATTCTATGTAGGTTAGTTTCAAATGACGTCACAAATCGATCATTGGAGGTCGGCTGATGAAACTGCCATCAGCTGATTGCAACTTCCCTATAGTATGTTTATATTCTTTGGTGTCAGATACACCCTTGTAGTGAAAAGTAACAGAAAAGGAAGAGTGGAAGCCACCAGTGTGTTGCAAAGGGTAACCGGCATCATGATGATTCGTGCTGGTAGGTACTCAGTACTCCCTGAAGACCTGAGAAAATATACGAAGTGCAATGACGAGATGCAAACAGTGGAACTTTGAGATTAAAAAAGTGAAGATTACCTTTCAGAATTTGTGGTGGCAAACGACTTTTAAGCAAAAAGGTTGAAGACTCTTATGTTAAGGGATGTCTTGATCCCAACATCTTATTCTTTAACTCCTCTGACTGCAATCCTATAGATTATTATGTGTGTGACGTAGTTGAGCATTAAGCCAAACGCACTGCCAGTATCGCAAAGATCCAACTGATTGTAAGAATTAGGGAAACATTTTGCAGATTCATGTGTCAGATTCCGGAGCTTCGCACGGGCTACTCCAAGATCGTTATGACTGCCGAAGGTGACTTCTTTGATTAAAATCTCTTTGGACTGCTGTAATCTTTATGTCACTTAAGCATGTTTCAACTAATTTTTTTTGTTACTCGAATATTTCATGTTTTCTTCTTTCACTAGCAGCAGTCAAATTTAGCCCGAACACCCTCTTTCTCTCACAAATAATATTAAATGTAAATATCCAATTTATATTTAATATAATTTGTAATTAATATAATTTGTAATTATTAATTTTAATAAAATATTCAATAACATAGTTCAACTTATAACGGAAAATAATTGAGGCAACTCCTTACATTCAAATAAGTATACTAAGCTAGTAAAACAAACTAAAAATAAAGGAAAAGTCTAGAAATTCCTAGGTTCAGTGGCGTAGCCAGGGTGGAGGTCCAGATGCTCCGGATACCATTAATTTTGTAAAGTTTTCTTTGAGTTATCTTATTGAAGTAATTTCGGCGATAATCAATGCGAAGAAATCTTTACATTATTACTGGCATCCAGAGGATTTGGACACCCTCTCTGGCTACGCCTCCGCCTAGGTTCAAAGAACTTCGTTTTAAACATTACACAACAGGTAGTAGAACTTCATTTTAAACATTACACAAAAACTGCCCTCGCCTTATGGCCCCACTGCTTGTCAAGTTGTTTAGGTGTGCTAGCTGTTAGTCAAGAGATGTAAAGTTCGAATCTCGGTACAATCTTTTTATATTAGCAGTGAAACGGATTGAAATTTAAATGGATGCCCAGGTCTGTTTTGTACTTGTGTGCAAAAATGGTGATACTGCCTAAACCAACCAATTTCGTATGCATGTCAGCGAAAATTAAAAAAAAAAATCCGGAGTAATAAGAGACATGACTGAAAGTACGTAGCTAAAGGAAGACTCTTAATATTTTACAATGCAGGATATGAATTATTATTTTGTTAGTCAAAACCTAATATATGAGTTATACTTATAATTTTAACCCATTTTACGCAATGAAATTTTATTATTTCAAGGTGAAAGTTCTTTTCAAAAACAAAAACGTATATATAAAAAGCATGATAACCTTTTATTGGATTGGTAATAATAAAATTAAAGGTAAAAAATATCTTTTAACATTTTTATTATATATTTATGTTTATATATATTAAGGGGCTTTCTTTTTTGGTCTATCTCTTATTACCATTTCTTACTACATTTACTACATTTACCTCTTACTACATTTTCTTTCTACCATTTTTGTTCCCCTAACTCATAAATTTTGTACAAAAATAAAAGCCAATAGATGACGCAGCATTGTCAGAACCTGTAAGAATGCTCAAACTACTGTGTGAAGTTTGATCAAACCTCATTCAGATTTTAATTCTAATTAGCTGTTGAAACACACACACGCCGAAAAAAAATTTGAGTTTTGATGTTGTGAAGTTAGTTTGAGGATTCTTACTCATTTTGAGATAATGCATCTCTCGATTAAAATTTCAGATATCTTTAAAATTTCTCTATACAAAATGTATGACCTTATATGACTAGCATTTAATATTACACATATTTTATAGATGTTATACTTTATATACGTTATTTGTTTCATCTTTATATATGTAGTTAATGAATTGCTCAATATTAAAGTTCGGGTACCATGTTTGGAACATCATTTATACTGTTTAATTCCTAAATAATTTGAAGTGAGTATCTGTTAACACGATTTTGTTTAGAGGCAGATTTTGCATAAATAAACAAAGAAGATAATTACTTACGCAGAGAAATTTAAAAAAAAAAGATCTATATAAAGAGAAGAAAAATTATGTAGTGAATTACTCTTCCCAGAAAAATCATTTTAACTTTTTCTTTCGTGCTTTGGTGATAAAATACTTTTTATATCCTTTCATCTATAGATATTTGTTAAAACATATCCTTTCTTAAAATATTTTTTCTTTCTACGGACAATTAATCTGTTTTCGGGAAACGGAAAAATACGACCGGATCCTCTTCCCAGAAAAATGATTTTAACTTAATTTTTCTACCGCGCGTTTTAATGATAAAATACTTTTTTATATCCCTTCATCCATCCATATTTGTTAAAGAATATCCTTTCTTAAAATATTTTTTTTTCTACAGACAATTAAAACTGTTTTCCGGAAACGGAAAAATACGAGCAAGCCGCTTGGAGACAAAATACTGTCTGTAAATCTAAACTTCAAAAATTAAAACAGTAGTTGTGAGATAGTTAAAGTATTAAGAGACGAATTTTCTATCATAAAATGTTGACTTCCTTGGCAACATTCAAATATGAAATTTTATTTCATATACCCACGGGATACCAAATAAACTTTCCTCCTTTTTAACGCTGCCAAAGAAGTGAACATTTTAAGATAAAAAAAATCGTCTCTTATTACTTGAATTATATAAAAACTACTGTTTTAATTTTTAAAGTGTTGGGTTATAAGAATTGTATTAATTCGATACATATTTTTTTCCTTTACTTTCTTATAGATCTTTCTTTATAAATTTTCTTTGTAAAACTAATCTCTGTGCTCATATATGGAAAATCATGTCTAAACAAAATTGCGTTTAAACATTGTCCACTTCATATGATTTATTAAATAAGCACTATACATATGTGTATGTGTGTGACAGAGAGAGCAAAATAGACTTCAGAGAAGAACTATTCTAAGATACTATCCATGGCGGGGACCAATACACAGAAATTAAGTTTCTTCCACAAAAATCTGTCGTTTAATTGCTGAAACAATTTCCCTGATGATTATTAAAACGGTCTCTATATGTTGTTTACATTTACAATGTAAGTATGTTGAAAATTTCGTTAAAATATCTTCATGATTGTTAAACTAGAATACAGATGTGAATTGGAGTGAGACATAATTGCATTACGAATCTGGTTTCATTTTTAACACTTTCCAACCTAGTTGAAAAGTGTTTATGACTTCGGTTTGTCTGGCCGTCTGTCGTCTGGCCGTCTGGCCGTGCTCTAACTCCCGTAAATATACTCGGATTGCTCTGCAATTTTTATATGTTATTGTTGTTATCTATAGCATGTTCCCTATTTCAACTGAAGTGTGTAGCACTTATAGTTTTTTTACAGGGACACTCAAAAGAGTTCCGTTACATTACGGTCTATAGGAAAAAATCATTTGCGGTTAATTTTAATGATGTTACACAATTTCAAACACATCGTAATTGATATATATCACTAAGGTGCATTACAAGAAGCTTAATATGGAATAGAGTGAGCATAGCACTTATAGTTACTTTACAGGGACAGTCTAAAGAATTACGTTACATTACGTCTATGGAGAAAAATCGTCTGCGGTGTATTTAAATAATGTTTCACCATTTTAAACGCATTGAAATTTATATATATCACTAAAGTGCATTACAAGAGGCTTACTACAGAATATTGTGTGTATAGCAGTCATCGTTCATTTACAGGGACACACAAAAGAATTCTCTACTGTCTGTTAACAAAAATTCCTGGAAGTGCGTTTTAAGTTACTGAACGCGATTTTAAATTTAACTCCCTTTTTGTCTATTACTTGGTGTGTATAAATTCTGTATTTCATATACAGGGCAGCAGAAAAGTTCGCGAACACAGTTCCGTTTATTGACAGAAACTCCAGTTGGAAAATTTTAAACTGTGCTACGCGTTTCTTAACTGAACTAAAATTTAGCATCCTATGTAGTATATATACAAATCTATAGATCATACACAGGGCTGAATAAAAGTATTCGGATATTTTTCCGAATATTGTATATGTTGGAAATTCCTGAAATTACGTTTTTAAATATGTTATGCGTTTTCCAAATTGTTTACTTCGATGTTATCTTTCAGCTTATTAAACGGTAATGATTTGTAATATTGTTTTGGAAGCGTTGGAAAGTGTTACATAATCTATGCTTGACGCATGATTTTTCGTTCTTGTTTTATATGCAGAGTATTCTACAATCTATTAAAGTTTGTATTCCACGTACTTAAACACCCAATATATATAGAGTAACTCCGTGAGAGTCGGCGCATCCGTAATAGATGCCGCACCCCTTGTATTTCTTGTAATTAAAGATAGACGGCAGTCAGATTCCCAGTATAGGTGCGCAATAAGATTACTTTAACCAGTGTATAACGTGAAATCCATTTCGATGTTTTTTTTTGTAGCTGTACAATCCTTATTTTGAAGTAAGCGCATGATTTCACTACCCAAACTTTTAAACATGTTATGCTTAAATACTTTTTATACGCTAATTACTAAATGCATGCATGATTTCGAAGTTAAAACTGAGTGTAGCGTCTGTATAGAGTACTGTGTAAATGGTTACGCCATTTTCCTTTGCGAGGGCAGGCAACTGTGATGTGCGTCGTCTGTACCGTACAAAATGAGATACATGCCGCAGTTTCTTTGTACGGGATGCCACGATTAATAAAATTGAAATTTATCTATCCGTGTCTTATTTTTTATGTTACTGGTGTATATTTGCTGGATTTGATGAAGTGTTATTAAATATTCCCTTTTCTTTTTTCCACAGACTAACCAAGTTAGGCATGTTATTAGTCGTTAATTGTAATTGTAATAATTTTGAATTTTAACGTTCTGGCTGTATACCGCCTATTTTGATTATGTCTATTATTCTCATATCACTTTTAATTTCAAGGGCGAAAACTTAAAACAGGAGTTTCAGGACTGCCTTCCTGTGGGATCAGTGTTTTATATGAATCCCAAATCCGCATATTTTAATTCAGAAATATTTTGCTATTGATTCGAGCAGCATTTATTGTCAAGAAATCACCGGGGCATGACATTCTAATCCTTGACGGTCACTGTTCCCACGTTTCTTCTATTGCGCTCTTGGAACTAGCAGATCGAACAGATTGTGCAACAGCCACATCACAAAACCGGGTGCGCAAAAGTTCTTTAAAAATTTAAAAATTCATTAAAAAAAAATGGTGCTAAAAAAGTGCGGTTTACAGGAATGGGATCAGAGGGAGACAGGATTTTTTTTAATAACAACAAATTTCGGTTCAAAAATTACCGATAGATGGCGCTGCATGCATAATATGAAGCAGATTTTAGCAAATCAAGCTGTCAATAAAACCCCTCAATGCACACAGATTCTTCATTCGACGACAGCAGTATGCTATCGTTACGAGATCAAATGCTGTTGGTTAAACTCTTTTACGAGGACGGGGAATCGGCAACTGGTGCATTGCAAAAATTCTGCAAGGCAAAATGACTGAAGAAAAGAAAAGGGCCTGTTTCATGTGCTGGGATACTAAAGCTTGACAGACGCTTCGCAGAAATGCGTATTTTACTATAAGCCTAATTTACATATATCTGCTTCATATTATGCATGCCAGCGCCCTCTATCAGTAATTTTTTAACCCTAACTTTTTTTGTCATTAAAAAAAATCCAATCTCCCTCTAATCCCATTCCTGCAAACCGCAATGTTTTAGCATCATTTGTTTCTTTTTAATGATGTTTAGGTGCGTTCGTAATTATATAAATACATAGCACCTATTGTCGTCCTCTGGTCCGTCCGTCTGTCTGTCCGTCCGTTCGTCTGTTCGCATATAACAACGCAAAAACTTCCCAAACGAATGGTTTTAAATTTAAGATATATTATCTTTGCAGAATTTTGTCGAGGCATTTCAAATTTTATGAAAATCGAATCAAAACTTTACACGATATTAATAAAAATATTCATTAAGAAATTTGATTTTTTTTTTTTTAAATCGGTGCTTTCTTGTTATAGGAGCTTCCGAGGTTTAATCGTCAAGCGATCGATATACTTATTTTATTACAGAAATTAATCTGCAGACGATATAATTCATTTCACAGAATTAAAAATCATCAAGATCTGAATATTTATATAACTATACCTATAGTACGAACGCACCGCATTTGTCACGTTTGACGTACAATTTCCAACTTGTTTTAAATGTTAACGAATTTTTGGCGCAACCGGTACGTTAGACCTATTACTTTACATCAATTTTCATAGTATTTTTAAAAGATGTTTTGTTTGTTTTAATGTAATGTAGAATATGTGCACTATAAAAATAAATATTACGTTGATTACCAGTACAATTTCTGTATTTTTGCGGATTTTTTTCTCTCTGAAATGATTACGTGAATATGTTAGAGAAGAGCAAATATGCATTTAAGAATACCCTTGACAGTGCTAAATAGTTCTAAAAATCTAGTTAATTTGTCATTTTCGGTAAAAATTTGGGAATGATATATTTTTACCCTCTAAAAAGAATTTCCGTAGTTAGCCAGTACAATTTCCGTATTTTTACATATTTGTTTTTCATTTGGCAGAGTAACAATAAAAAATAAATCCTACTGTTTTAGTGAAAATGAAAATTTAGCATTATCTCTCAAGGATGTTCTTGAATCCATATTCGCAATACTTTTTTTGACTCATTCACGAAATCGCTTTCATCGGAATAAACAAAATCCCGTAAAAGTGCAGAAATTGTACTTACAATCAAAAGGTATTTTAGGTAGATTTCGTAAGAAATACTATCTATCATTCTCCCCTATGTTGGAATTTCGGAAAAAGTTTTACAGATCTACGCCAATCATGACTCCCAGAACCCAAGACCACCCCCAGTTTAAAGCTTATATATATATATATATATATATATATATATATATATATATATATATATCACTTTTATGGACACGATAACTTCAATAATTCTGCACAAATCTCTTTAAAACTGATACATAAAATCAAGGGGCATAAAATCTTGGTCAAGTTCGTTAATGGGTAAAATCGAACTAGGGGGAGGGAAATGGGGGGGACTTTTTGTGAAAACAGAAAAAAACCATAACTTCTTAATTATGATACGTATCGCATCCGTTTAAAGTAATTATTACTTCTAGTAAAATGACCGAAAATTTATGTATGACAGATTTTTGATATCATTAAAAATGGCCTCAAGGGGTGGGGGGAAATAGTAAGAAGAAAAAAAATTCATAACTTCGTGAATTCACAAGATATCAAATCCGCTTAAATTTATTATAAATCCCCTTAATATTATCTACAACTATTATATTGGCAAGTTTTTTATAGGACAGACCCTTACAGCAAAAAATAAATAAAATAAAATAAAATAAAATAAATCCCTGCCGACTCCGCCTACAGACACAGGTAGATATCGAACTGGGCGCTCCAAACTGCCGCATCATGGCAAAAATGTCATTTCTTCTGCAATTCCCAATAAACAGGCGTCCCACGGTCTGCGTCTTCGAAATCTTCCTGTGCCTGTGGGCCGAGCCGTCAGGGATTTTTTTTACAGTGTATTTACTGCCTCTGTGATTGATTTTTGTATGATTATTGTTTCAATGTGTTATGCAACATCAGAAACATAGGTTTCTTTAGGAAATTTTAATGCATCAATTACATCAATTGGATTTGTTTTATAGGAAGCGCTCATAACACGATCATAGTTTTTACATATAAGCATTTCATATTGAAATACATTAAAATATTCAAAATAAATCTATGTTTCTGATCTTGTATAACATATTTAAACAATGTTCGAACAAAAATTGATCATAGTGGAAGTAGATATGCATCCTAAATTATATTAAAACAATCAAAATACTATAGAAACAAGTTGGAAATTGTACGTTAAACATGACATAGGAAGTGTGTTCGTTTGATAACTAGTTTCACAATGTAAAAAAATCCTCCTTATTATTTCAGTGAAATGAATTATATCGTCTGCTATGAGCGAAATAAGCATGCCTTTTTTTTTATTATTGCATATGTCACGTTTATAAATGCGATTTTTTTTCTACAACAGGCAACACTGTAAAATTCACCATGGAGATCTTGCTTTGCGAATGATTACGTTCATGGTTTAATATTTTTATGACTCACAACGAACGAATCTTCTGTGTTTATTTACTCTAATGGATTGAGATATTCGGCTGTTAACGTAATTCCCACTGAAGTTATCTCAGAATCTATACATTTTTTAATGTAACTTCTCTCTCAAACAAACAATTTGTTTCAACGATCTTTCCAAAAATGTAACTTTTATGCAATTTTATTTCGAAAAAATAATTTTGAATAAAAATGGCCGCTTGTCATGTGATAAAAGAAGGGGTTTTCCCGTAATTGTTTTCCTCAGTCACATGACTTGTGCTTTTTTATATAGATTACGTACGATAAGATTTAATAGAATAAAGAAAACTTTTATTAATATCTTTTTAAGTTTTGAATCGATTTTCCTAAAATTTGAAATGACTCGACAAAATTCTACAACGATAACATATATTAAATTTCAAACCATTCGGTTGGTTAGTTTTTGCGCTGTTATATGCGGACAGACAGACGGACGGACCAAACGACGACTATATGTGCTACGTATTTGTATAATTACGAACGCACCTAAAAAATTGACCTTATCGGAGGTCCAAAAATCAATGCTTATCTACCCATCTCCTTTTCTTTTTAAATAATAGTGAATACTTATTTTGCAACTTAATTTTTTTTTTTTTTAGTAAAAAATACCATTCAATGATTCAATCTAATGATCTAATTAGGATTATTAAAAGGAATAATACCAACGTTATAAATGCACAGATAATACACAAAAAAGCAGCAAACAGCTGTTTCGAATCCACAAGCGAGATTCTTCTTCGGTGCGACAAGGAGAAAAGCACAGCGTGCTAGAAAAAACAAGACTGGGCTCAACAAGAGCAAGACTTGGCCCAGTTTTTCTTTTTCTAGCACGCTGTGCTTTGCTCTTTGTCGCACTAAAGAAGAATCTTGCTTGTGGATTCGAAACAGCTGTTTACTGCTTTTTTGTTTATTATTTGTGCATTTATAACGTTGGTATTCTTATTTTTAATATTCTTGCACAATTGTTTTATTTGCTATTTTATAATTAGGATTAGTTCACAAATTACTATTTTTTAATTTGATAAATAAAATATGAAATTTTTATTTACTAAAATAAAATAACACTTTAGCAAGCTCTCTAGGTTATTCAATTAACGAACTAATTACATTTTTTATTTTAATAATTAATTAAAATAAAAAAATATTTTTTTTTATCAAACAAGTTCATTAAAAATGATTAAAAGTATTGTAACGATGTAATTAATTCAACCCATTGGATTAGTTTAAAGTAAGAGAGCCAGTAATTTTTTTCTCTGTCCTGTCTTTCTCATATCACTTTTAATATGTAAATATTTTATCATTATAAATATACAATAATACTGATTCTGCTTTTTATAACATATACAATAAAAATCATTAAAACAATTTCTATTTCTCTGCAATTATTCTACAAATAATAGCTATTACAATATTTTTCCTTAATTTCCGCTGACTCTGCCTTTGTGTACATTAATCTCGGTTACTTAAGTACATCTCTACCTTCTTTAAACCTTTTTATACATCCTTCCTTTTATTGCTCTTGAAGGAAAGCCAAACAATTCACGTCAGATATCAAAGAAATTTAATTAAAAGTGACACTCAGTGCCATCTATCGGCAAAGAGCTCACAATCGAGTGATATGAAATGCATTGGAATGCTTGGGGTAAAAAGATTCACCGAAATCTGCTAGTGACTAACACAGTGATAGAACCTAGATAACTGAGAATAAACATGATATGGTGAATAATGACACAAATCACGCAAGTCTATATATCAAATACGTATTTCAGCTGAGAGTTTACTTCAATGGCGTAATTTGTCCGCTTAGTATGTTAGGCTGCGAAACTCTGGTTTAACTATTGATCGAATAAGCTCTCCGTATAGGATATCGAATTGACTATCTTATTCGGACAAATTATAGTTTGAAATATTCCCAACTGAGTTAGAATTTAGACAAGTGTCATGGTAGCTAGTTTTATTCAAAGTTAGATTTTATTCGTAGAATTTAAATATCAAAACAGTGAAAATAATTATATATAGATCTTTATACTGCGTTTTCTGAAGAATTGTGTTTTTACTTCTTTATTTTGTTATGCAACAGAGATAATAATATATAAATAGAGCTACTAACAAATAGCAGGTATTTGTTAAGAATTCATATGTTGTAGCTTTGATATGTTATTTCATGTCAAAGTTATTAAACTTTCATAAAGAATATCGCCACTGATTCTCAACTTTTTATTATTTATCATCATTGTCAGAAACACATTTAAAACTCACACACACACACGCACACACATATATATATATACTTATTTATTTATGTATTGCGAATTACTTATTTTTAAACATTCCCTATGAAATGTTTAATTTTATTTTTTCATAAAATTAAATGAGACATGCAGGGTGTTTCACAAAGGACCCCTAACTTTAAAAATCAATAACCCGGAAACGGTGACAGATAGAAACATGAAAACAGTGGTATGTTTATTAAAAAAATCGTAAGAATCTTATACATAAATCTCAAAATTTAGTTAAAAATAGCACCGATAGATGGCGCTGAGAGCGTTAAGAAGCCTTCTAAGGAGAGTTCAGAAGCATAGAAAGATTAGCCGTCGAAAATTTCGCCATTGAAATCTGACCGCTATTAGCGTATGGTGAAAATAATTCCGAAAGTGATGTATACCGTGGTGGAACGTGTGTTTATTCTCTTGGAGTACCACCGATTAAATCAGAGTCCTACTGCCACAAGGAGGAGTTTTCAAACGCGATTTGAAGTCGCAAAAGGCCCAGATGGGAAAACAATTTGTGAGCTTTTCAAAAAAGTTCAACAGACAGGCAACGTGTCAGATGCGAATTATTTTCACCATACGCTAATAGCGGTCAGATTTCAATGGCGAAATTTTCGACGGCTAATCTTTCTTTGCTTCTGAACTCTCTTTAGAAGGATTCTTAACGCTCTCAGCGCCATCTATCCGTGCTATTTTAAACTAAATTTTGAGATTTATGTATAAGATTCTTACGATTTTTTTAATAAACATATCAGTGTTTTCATGCTTCTATCTATCACCGTTTCAGGATTATTGATTTTTAAAGTTAGGGGTCCTTTGTGAAACACCCTGTATAACTAAATATTTAAAAAAACACATAGAGTAGTAAACATGCATTGGCCATCGCTTCTAACATGGCCAATTGGCAGTATCAAAATTTAACCATTTTTATGTACCCCGTTTACAAATTTTATACATCTATGACACTTTTATGTCATTTTTATTGAGAATTCAGGTGGTGGTTTTAATATTTTTGACTATTTCAATTTTTGTCAATATTTTGAAATGTTTCATTTGATTTTTTTTAATTCTTTAATTACATTTGATTGTTCATTTCAATTAGAAATATACTTCTATTCGTAAAAATAATGCATTGTATATTTTTTTCCTTACTCTTTTTGATTATGTGGAGTAAAACATATTAGAAATGGACTTATTGAGGGAAAAAAGACGTAAGCGGTCGAATTACTTTCTCTGGCCATGTTACTTTTAAAAAAGGGTGTTTTGCGAAATTTTGAATTTGAAAGTTAAAATTAAAAATGAGAACAAATATTCTTTTCAAAATTTAAAAAGGATATATAGCACTAATAACCACGTATTTTTCATTTTGTTTTCAACATTACCACAATATCACAATTTTAGTTTGATGTAAGAGTGGCTGCATTACCCTCAATTACCTTATTTTTGAGATATTGAAAATTATCATTACATAATGTACCCTTGTATTTTGTTGAATTGAATAACCATTTATAAAAGTACACATGCAGTGTATTTAAACAATCAAATGGGCTATCACACCAGAAATTGTAACAAGAAAATGTAACTGAGATTCACAAAATTTTAAATTAACAGGTAAATAATTTATTTTTATTGTTGAATATTGAATATTGTTTCACTACTAAAAAATAACTATGCCCAAGATAATGCTAAATAAGACCAGAGACTGGTAGTATAGGTTTGACTAACAGTCGAAGTTTATAAAAAATCAGACTACAACCAGACAACAATCACACCAATTAAAAACTATATACGTTTAACTAAAAATTAAACTACGCATACCGCTGGTCCAAAAGTCAGAAAAAGATTAAAAAACCGGTAATTCACATGATGAAGATAAAACTAACTAATGAAGATAACTAAGATAACTAATGAAGATAAAAAAAAATATAGAATTAATACAAAATAATAGAAATAAAGTCGTTTTTTCCTAGACGCCCAAAAATGAATATTAAAATAGTTTCTGTTTTGAGAAGCTGGTGGTGTTTAAAGGGTTACAAATTATAAAGGAGAATCTGGGGTTGATAACGTTTGCCTCGAAACTCATAGCGGTATTCAATCTGTGTTCGATAAATGCAGTACCACCGCACATTGTTGAGCCCGTACAAACACGGCTTCACTCAACATTCAGAGAGAACTGTGTTCTCAGTGGATCCTTTTAGCATACATGGCCACCAAGATCTCCGGATCTAACACGTTCTGACTTTTAGTTTTGGATATACGTGAAGTCAAAATAGTTCACTTCCAGCCAGCATCATTGTCAACATTGAAAGCTGTCATATGACAATGTGTGTATGCTATGTCCACAGGAATGTTGTTTAATGTTACAACAGCCGATCGACCCATGCCATAATATATAAACAGTTACTATATGTAAACCGTTATTTCTCACGATGATTTGCCCTACATACGCTTTACTGAAGAAACTAAAACATCATCTAGTGGACGAGAATGCTAACTATGTTTCTAATGTGTATTGGCATTATGACAAAATTTTCGGGTTCATTTCCTTACTTTCAGTATAAACGACATTCTTCTGTCTTCATTAGTTTCCAAATGTTTGATTTTTTTTTTTAATCCTGACTTTTATATCACCCAGTACTTAATTCTGACTTTATTAAAAATCTCTAATTATTTTAATGCACAATTTGAAATTTCTACTACCTTTACGCTAGCAATAAATATTATTTAAATATTCAAAACTATCACACAATAATGTGGAAAGATATTATTGTTTATTTAAGAGGCAAAACTTATTTACTTCACTTGACAGTTTCGACAAGAAATGAAAGATGTGTCTGGCATTTAATTATCGGCGACCAATATATTTCGACCGAATTTTCACAAATATGTATGGTGCTGAAAAGGTTAAAGATATAATTACGTTGGTCATTTTTCATTCTTCGATCTCAGAATCTGTTATGTATTTTTATTCCTGTTAACTGGCATACTTTACTGTAGAACACAATGTGTTTGAAAGTAAATTCAAAGTAAGGTCTTCTTGTCTTTTTTTTAAATTCAGTTATCCCTACGTTAAAAAGAATTTTTAAAAAGCAATATATTTGTGTATGAGTATAACTTACAACTTAAAAAGAATCTGAACTCGGAACTCTTGTTTACTTTTTTTAACAAATTCCACCCAAAAAATCCTGTATTGATATATCTTGGCCAATATTGACACAATTGACATAAATTAGTGTTCATGCATTGGAGTGCTTACATTTAGCAATATTGCACCAATACTGGCAATAAATATTGCGCTATTTCATTGGCAATGTTTCCAATGTAAATCAATACACCTGCAATATTGGCATTTCGCTATAACTATTTCAATGTAAATCCATTTCTGTCATAATGGCATTTTCATTGTAAAAATTTGCCACGTAAAGCCAATATTTATCAATATTTGTGCTTTATTTGAAGTCCTTCCGAATGCAACATTTGACCGCAGTATAACGAATATAACAAATATTAGTCTTCTATTAGAGTTGCAGTTTTCCTCTAGCAATAAACATTATTTAAATACACAAAATCTCCATGCTATAATTTTACTGCAAATACTTATAAAAACATCACACTACCACTGAATTCAGCGGGAATATATATTATTGTTTATTAAAAGGTAAAACTGATTTACATCACTTGACAGTTTTGACAAGAAACGAAAGAAGTGTCTCACGTTTAATTATCGGCGACCAATATTTTTCGACAGAATTTTCGCAAATACGTGTGTTGCTGAAAAGGTTAAAAATATAATTACGTTGGTCATATTTCACTCTTCGGTCTCAGAATCTGTTATGTATTTTTATGCCTATGACATTTTTAACTTGTCAGCTGACATGACATGTGTTATTCTAGAACACAGGGTGTTTGAAAGATAATTTTAAAATAAGGTCTTCTTGTCATTTTTTGAAAATTCAGCTGCCCCTCCCATCTCCACCTGTTAAAATAAATTCCTCCTTTAAAGCAGAGAATTTACGTGTAAAAGATTATTTTCAGCTCAAAAAGAAATGTAAATTGCAACTCTTGCTAAATTTTATTAAATAATTTTTAGCCATAATGTGACCAATTTTACAAGTAATTTTGGCTTGAAAAAATAAAAAAGTGATAGAAAATTTACTTGTTCATGCTATATGTTGGTCGTAGCTAAACTATAAGTCAGTATATTAAAGACAATAGTTTTCATATTTAATTTGAATGTAACCTAAAAATCTAAAATCATAATATCTTAAAAATAAGCCATTTCACCCCCTAAAAAGATAAAACATCATACTGTTTGCAACACATACACAGCGAGGGGTCAGTATTTGAACAAAGCAAATATTTTCCTTGTTATTTTTTAATTAATTCTAATTTTGAGTGCTGCGAATTCTAGCAAAATAAATGCTCTTCACTCGCATATCAAATTATATTGAAAAGTTGAGCGAATATTCAATGATCATCTCTATAAAATTCAAAATATGCAAATTTTTGAGTGGGGAAAAAAGCATTTGAACATTCATACAACGATTATAGTTTGTTTGAAAAATAAAATATTTATTGCTTATACTTTTGGAAACAATCCATTAATGTCATTCTACAACATTTCTAATTCTACAAATATACATATATTATATATATATATATATATATATATATATATATATATATCAAAATTTACATATATAAATATATATCAACATTTGTCTGGCCATTTTCTCAAAACAGTGTTTCGAAATTCAAATCCATTTAAAAAAAAATTCTAACGTCTTGACACAACAAAGACTACATATTCTCAATCGAAGTAAAATCTTGTCACTGGAGACTTGTTTGAAATAATCAGAAAACGTATACAGGGTGTTTCACTACCAGACCGACAAACTTGCAGGAGGTGTAGAGAGCACAGAGATGACTCAGAATCACACAGCAATGCAGGATCGAAAATGCCGTAGTTGCGAGCTATGGTTCGAAGAAGCAGAGAAAAAGAACAGAAATAGCAACACATCAATGGGACAGAAAAGATTTTATAGAAAGATTGCACTGCACAAAGTGTTCGAAATTACGACCAGAAGTCGTCAGGCAGACTTGAGAGGTCAGTCTTGCAGTAGATGGCAGTCTTGCGGTAGATGGGGCTGAACGGAAGGCCATGTGAACAGCGATCCTGCTGGACAGAGGTGGACAGGTCGTGGTGGCCCGGTTCATTGGCATTCCAGATCGCCGGACATCATGCATGTACTTCTTCTGGGGTCAAATGAAGAGGTTTGTTCACGAGAGCCCCGTTCCATCAGTTGAAGACTTCGCCGCTCGAATATCTGGATACGCGACACGCCAGGAATCTTCCAGAACGTAAGAGAATCCATGCGGCGGCGCTGTCAAGCCTGTCTGACGACTTCTGGTCGTAATTTCGAACACCTTCTGTAGTACAACCTTTCAATAAAATGTTTTTGTCCCTTTAATGTGTTGTTGTTTCTGTTCTTTTTCTCTGCTTCTTTGAACCATAGTTCGCAACTACGGCATTTTCGACCCTGCATTGCTATGTGATTCCGAGTCATCTCTGTGTCCTCTACACCTCCTGCAAGTTTGTTGGTCTGGTAATGAAGCACCCTGTATAATTATATATAATAAAAACTCAATTGTTATTCACACCATATACATGAAGTTGTTGTCTTGTGTGAATCAGAATTTGTTTCTGATTCGTATGTTTGAAGCACTTTCAAACAAATGATCTCGTAGTATATACTTTCTAGCGTCAATGGAGGATATTACATCTACGTCATGATAACATTGTCCAGGCGAAGAACTGCTTGGGTAAAGAAAGGAAGGCTCCGTAAACGTAATGTAAATCCCCGCCAGCCAACGAAAACGTTCATGCGATAAAGCAATTGTAGCTTCCCTTCTTATCAGTTAGAAGTTCTTTGGGTAAATTACCGGTGCCACGTGACATTTTTCAGCCTCGAACCAGTATTTGGAATATCGTCCATTATTGCTACTTTACCAGTTCATTTCCAAGCCATTGAGCTCCAGAGCAAAATAATACCACCATCATGTTTCGCACTTGGATTTATATTTGAAGATTGCAAAACAGACTGCAAAACGACTCTTTTCTTCAAACTGGATTTTGGGACCGGAACAGAATAAACAAAAATTACTCTTGCAAGTGAACAGTAGTTTCTTCGTCAATTCTAAAGGATTATCTCTTTAAAGGGTTTCTTTGGTAAACTTCAATCATTTTTTATGATTTACTTCAATAATATACGATTTTTATTGGCTCTTCTATTGTTATACGTTAATTTATACAAATATTTTGGATAATTCAAGTTTTACGTGAATAAAAGTCCATTGCTAATAAAAGGAACTTTTTTCAACTGACTCCCGTATGTTTCTGAAGTCCTTTGAAATGGATTTAGGTAGTTTTCATTTGATTTTAGACATTTACATTAAATTCAAATTTTCAATGATGTAGAAAACCATAGAAACATTTAATTTTAAACAATTGGCAATTTTCTGGTCGGAAAACTTTTTTCTTCTAATATTGGCAACATTTTTTTTTTTTTTTTTTTTTTTTTTTTTTTTTTTTTTTTGCATAACAAGAGAAATTTTATTCTTTCTAGACATGTTAAATTTTAAATTTTTGCTTCAAAACTCGTAAAAACATATTGTATGTCAATAAGCACACAAATAAAATCCAAATTTCAACCAGCGTTTCTCTTTCCTACTCATCCAACAGCTAATAATAACTACGTATATGCTGTTCAAATACTGTTTTTCTCATACAAGCTTACTTAATTTGTATTTTGGACGTTACCATTAAATGTGCTCACAATTTCTTTCTATCATCTGATTTGTGATGAAGTGTCGCCAAATTTTGTGCATAAGAGCAAGAAGAAAACTTGTGTATATAGTCTGTTTATTATTATCATTATTATTATTATTATTATTATCATTATTAACTCAAAGAAAACTAACATTCAACGAAAACCGTATTTTTCTAGTCAAAACTTTTTATATTTGTCAGAAATGGTCTGCCATAACACACAGAAAATGATCCAGACCTTTTCTGTAAATTGTGCATGCATTGAGATCTCTCGCCGTTTCAAAGGTTGTCCATCTATTTTTAAAACATCAGTGTCACTCGACACATTAGGTTATGCTTTACTGTCGCATTGCCGCAAGCTTGCCGAAGCATGTTCAAAGCCTATGTGGGCGATTCGCCTAATTTAGCGTAAATTTCACTCATAGTTCTTTTTTTTCCTTTTTCATGATGAAATCGCAGACCATACACGCGTACTACATAGCAAGTTTTGATTGTAAGTATTAAAGGTTATATCAAGAAACTTTTTTATTAGTAAATCACTTAAGATTTTTATTTTATTAAATTAACACCGCGAATAAGAAAACGAAATTAATATAAATAATTGTAATAATTGTAACTGTAATAATGAAATGTAAATAATTGAAATGAATATGTCAATTTCGTTTAAAAGATTGTATGCCTTTTGCAGTAAAAAATACAGAGGAATAATAGTGAAAATTTGATTCTCATTTCCTTTGATCTATGGAAATTGAAAAACAAAATTAAATCACCATATACTCTCCAAAGAAAAATACACCTGCTATCTGCATCATGCGGGTAGAATTTAAGTATACTTCCCATTAATTTGGTGCAGGAGCGAAGGAAGTATTCCCTCTTTATAAAGGATATTTGTTTCAAAGCATGACAAGCATGCAAGCGGTTTCTCCTCATTATATTCTTCCATAGCGATAACTTCGTGTAATAAAAATCGATGAAGTTAATGCTTCGCATATGAAAATATTTGATTCTTCATGAATTCTGTGCACTGAACATGAAAAGGTCTATAATAAATCTAAATTGGCTTTTTTTGTAATTTACAGCTACATGAAAGCCTTAATACCTCTGTCAGTCTATATATTGCGTGCGTCATAAATCTCAAAATTATCAAAGAGACAAACGAAATAGCCATTCGATTGTAAATAATAGCCTATGTCTGTTTACATTTAAAAATAGACATAGGGGGCTGTTACCATATTGAAATTGTAACAAACTTTGAAAAGTTTAAAATGAATATCCAATTTTGATATCATGTTTGCATTGTTGCTGTTTTCGAAGTTCAATTCAAAAACTGAACAAACACTGAACAAACACTGAATGAGCTGTAATTTTGGCTTCGCATATTTGAAGCTTCTAGAAATCGATTCCTGTTTTTAAAAAATACAAAGCTTGCAATTCTTTTCGAATTTTAATTTCAAATAATATATATTTTGAAAATAATCTTAACTTTGTACATCTGTATTTCCAAAAGAAGAATCAATGAAGTTTTTTATGGCGATATTCGTGTTCAGTGAGCTATTTTCATTCATAATTACACACTTTCACTTCAGAATAAATTTCATTAGTGCGCAGTGTAATCAGAGTAGTATCACCTTGGAATGATTGATCACTAATTCTGTAGAGTAGGGGTCTTCAACCTGGATCCCGTGAGCAACGTGTGGCGCTACCAGAGTATTTTAGTGGACCGTAGTGCCATTTAGAATATTAAGAATTTCATGTATCCCGCAACATCGAAATAGCCTTTCAAAGCGTCATATTAAGCCAATTCATTCTTTAAATAAAAAACGACAAAGAAAGCAGGTTAAAAGCCACTTGGTACTCATAATATTCCTTCACGTCAATAATAAATGAAGTCCAAGTGAATTTGTTAATTACGTGCCGTAAAGAGCTAGAACTTTGCGAGAGGAATATTACCACTTTCTGCTAAAAACTCTCAATGGTTTATATGTGTGGTTACTTATGTATAAATATGGTACTGTTACAAAGTTATATAAAATAGCCATTGAAATATATATGACTGAACGTCCCAGCGGCAAAACACTCTTAAATACCAAACTAGTGTTTCTTCCAAAAATAACTGAATTGCATCTTAGAGAAGGAATCTTTTTCATAAATTTACTTAATATTTTGTTTTGAGAGTGTCCATAAAGTAATACGAGGGAAAGTCATTAAGTAAGTCACAAAAGATAATTAAATAATAACTTACAATGATATTCACTTCAAAACTAAATTTATTTCTCAACATATTCTCCACCAATATTTATGCACTTATATCACCGTTTTATCAGTGCCCTAACACCAGCTGCATAGCATTCTTTGGGTTGCTGTCTGAGCCACATCAGGACTTCAAGTTGAACACAGGAGACAATTCAAAAGTTTGGTTGGCAACTTCTTCAACATCCACAATACAGCTCCGACTTAGCCCCATAGCGATTTTTATCTGTTTAGTCCACTAAAAAACCATCTTGGAAGCAAGATGATGTTCACAGATAATGAAAAGGTTCAACTTGAAGTCCTAATGTGGCTTAGACAGCAACCCAAAGAATGCTATGCAGCTGGTGTTAGGTCACTGATAAAACGGTGATATAAGTGTATAAATATTGGTAGAGAATATGTTGAGAAATAAAAATAGTTTTGAAGTGAATATCATTGTAATTTATTATTTAATTATCTTTTGTGACTTACTTAATGACTTTCCCTCGTATGATGGAAAAATGTATGAGATATTATAATGTTGATTTTAATTGTCTCAATTGTTTTGTAAAAAACTTTTAAATTTGTAGTAATTTTAAAAACTACTAAATTTTTTAATTTAAACTTATCTTTTTTATCATATCTATAGCATAATAAAAATAACATGACAACTTACAATATTTATTGCCTGATTTTAATAGAAAAAAGAAAAGAAAACAAAGTACATATTTTAAGTACTTGTTAATAATGCATTTGCTATCTAATCTTTTTTTCCCTAATTCTTTGCATTCTGTTTCCAAAAAAGAATATTTTATAAACTTGAGTTTTGAAGTTTTATGCTTTATGATTTTAATGAATGATTTAAAGTATAGAGTACTTTTAAGAAACTATTTTATTTTGAGACATTATATTATAATTGGAGAATAAAAAAAAAATATATTGAAATTTAATGAGTAGCTATATTTTCTGAGATTATATTTTATAAGGAGATAGTAAATTCTGTCAATTATTTTCCAGATAGTTGAAACACTTAGTTTTCAATATTTTATTCATCATTTTCTAAGATGATTTAGAATTTTGAAAGGTTGTTTCGCATTCGAGAAAATTCAGCAGAAATGATATGTCTCTATAATTTTAAAAGCAATTATCAGAAGTTTTTAATATATGAATGTATTTGTTTAGGAATTGCGTATTTCATTTTTTATAGTTGATGTAAATTTTGAAACAATGAAAGGCTGCACAATAACTTCTTTGAAAAAAATATTTTTATTATGTTCTTGCAGGACATTTTTTAAAAGGTACGTTAAAAAGAGTTAACTATAATAATTATTAAAATTTTAAACTTATCTTTTTTCTCATATCTATAAAAAATAATATGACAACGTATAATTTTGAAAATATAACTTTAATTGAAAAAGGAAAATAAAATACATTTAAGATTTGAACTACATGCTATTTATTTGGTATCTAATCTTTTTTCATTCTCATATTTCCTTTTAAAAAATGTTTTTAAAACTTTAGTTTGGGATTTTTATACTTTGTGATTTTAATGAATGATTTAAAGTATACGGAACTTTTAAGAAACTCCTTTTATTTGAGACATTATATTTTAATTGGAGATTGAAAAAACATATTGAAATTTAATGAGTAGCTGTATTTTCTGATATTATATTTCATAACGATATGTTAAATTCTGTCAATTATTTTCAGATAGTTTGATATGCTTATTTTGAAAATTTATTCATCATTTTCCAAGATGATTTAGAATTCGAAAGGTAGTTTCACAGTCGAGAAATTTCAACATAAATGATATATCTCTATAAATTTGAAATCAATTATCAAGAATTTTTTAATATATAAATGTTATATGGGAATATGCATGTTTAATTTATTACATGAAGGTATTTATGAAGAAATTGCATGTTTATTAATTAATTAATATTTGGTTTAAAGTTATGTTGGTTTAAAACAGCTGAAGAAAGAAAGGGCTGTATAATAGCCTTTTGAATAAAATATTGTTATTCTTTGATAGCTGTAAATGTCATTTGTAAAGTATAATTGTTATTTGTTGCAATATGTTTTGTAACTATTTTCAAAAATCTACTTTTGACGAGGCAAAATGGGATGGTCAAGGAGCAGTCTAAAAATTGAAGATTAAGGCAAGAAGACGATTCGTTAAAAGTCCCAAATAGTATTTTCGCTCATACCAATTGACAAATGAATTAATTAAATCATCCTTACATAAAAAGTGTCACTCGGTGCTTTCAGGGTCATCGTTATGGGCTCAAGAAATGATCTTGTAGTGACTCTGTTACTTGCGTGAAAAAATACGTCAGGAAAGCAACAACCCTTCAAAAGCTGAGCGTTGTAACAGTTGAAATGTTGTCTGTTCGCTGCCTATTCAATGTGGCCTATTCATTATCCACTTAAGTGGTCCCTTAAATAAGTACACTATATTGCCAAAGGTGACCGGTCACTTACGATTTTAGACGTTTTGTTAACTATCTAGAAAGATACATGAGGAATTAACCTGAAACTGCAGGTGCGTAAACAGTATAGTATAGGTTATATATTTCCACGAAGATTTTTTCACGAAACCCCATAGGGGACTGTCAACAAATTGAAAAAGAACGAATATCTTTTGGATAACCCTGTAAAAACTAATGTAGCAAAGGCATTCAAACTCGAGATTATTAATAAGTGGCTTATCGTAATATAATGTGTTTTATGAGGATAGCATGTATACTCGTAGAGAAATTAAGGTTTTTATAAAAACAGTCCCAAATTTCGCCTAGTTTTTTGCTTATAATTTGCAGAATGTATAATGCATTAGCTAAGTATATAGAGCAACTTCTGTGAAAGTCTCAAAATCATAGCTTGAAAATTCTGAAAATTATCGTCGATAGAATAAGCTCGAAATCCGTTGTGCCCAAAAAGAAGAAAAAAGATGAGGGGTTGTATCAAATATCTGTTGATTAGTGCCAATATAGCGTACACAATATTGCACGTACTACTATATTTGGACCCCTCATATTTTTGCTTCCTTTTGGGAACAACGGATTTCGAGCTTATTCTATCGACGATCATTTTCAGAATTTTCAAGCTATGATTTTGAGACTTTCACAAAAATTGCTCTATATACTTAACTAATACATTATGCATATTATATTTTGATTGCATTCACGCATGCGCAGTGAAACATTTTATAGTAAACCTACTCATTTTTCATCCAATTTTTATTATTTTTTAATTCTGATTACAGAGTATTATGTACAATGTTGTTTGTAATATTTTCTGAAAATAACTTTTTTTTTTACATTAAGAACTCTGCAAATTATAAGCAAAAAACTAGGCGAAATTTGGGACTGTTTTTATAAAAACCTTAATTTCTCTACGAGTATACATGCTATCCTCATAAAAATGAACACAGTATATTACAATAAGCCACTTATTAATAATCTCGAGTTTGAACGCCTTTGCTACATTAGTTTTTATAGGGTTATCCAAAAGATATTCGTTCTTTTTCAATTTGTTGACGGTCCCCTGTGGGGTTTCGTGAAAAAATCTTCACGGAAATATGTAACCTATACTATACTGTTTACACATCTGCAGTTTTAGGTTAATTCCTCATGTATTTTTCTAGATAGTTAACAAAACGTCTAAAATCGCAAGTGACCGGTCACCTTTGGCAATATAGTGTATTCCAGATATAAAAACGCACTCATATTCTTTTTTCTAAGTGTTTTGGATGTAGTGTACCTTAAATAATTTTTGCAGGCATACCATGTTCAAGTCTCGTAAAATAATTTATATGTCTATTTGTGATGTAAGTACTAAACTTCTTCTTTTGATTCACCACTATTAGCTGACTCTTCTGCCGCAATACCACCAACTACGATGAAACACACTCGAATTATTACTTCCGTATTCAGCATTAAAAACATAACAACTTTCAAACACCCACCATGGGGACTTATCTCATGGGGGAGGGAAAATGTGAAATCCCATGTTATAATACGTGAGAAAAAAAAACTCTTCCTTCTTGTTCTTTCAAAATTTCAACAATATCTTTTTCTTTAGCACGTAGATATGAAAGTTTTCTCTACGACTATAAGATTAAAATATTTTTAAAAATAATTTTGAGCATTTTAAAATTTGTGTTAAAGTTTCGAAAAATATAAAAATATTTTTATTTGCTTTTAACTTTTGGTCGGAAAATATATAAAAATTTATACTAAAGAAAGGCTTTTTTGTTTCCTTTTGCGTAATTAAAGAATGTTTGAAATTTAATCTATCTGATCTATATAAGGCCATAATGAACAAAGGAAAGTGTATTCAACTAGGTAAATTATATCCAATTGTTGGAGTATCATAGTTGAGAATTTTTCCAACAGAGCGAAAATATGCCGGAACCAGGACTCGAACCTGGGTACTTTGGTTTGCCGTACCAACGCTCTCCCTACTGAGCTATCCCGACGATAGCCTAATTACATGGTATACAGGAGTTTCCGTGCTATTTCAAGATTCATCATGTAAATGCTATAGTTATAACTCCGATGAAGGAAATTAGTGCTGCAGTTCGTAGCCTTGTCCAACAAATAAGAGTGAAATATGCCAGCCCAGGATATCGTCGGGATAGCTCAGTAGGGAGAGCGTTGATACGGCAAACATAAGTACCCAGGTTCGAGTTCTGGTTCCGGCATATTTTTGCTCTGTTGGAAAAATTCTCAACTATGATACTCCAACAATTGGATATGATCTATATAATTTCGGATTAAAAATTAGCACTCCCTAAAAACAACTACTGACTGGTCAAGCTATCCACCTGACCTAAATGGTTACTTGAGCTCTTCGATATAAGAGTGTTATGTTGAGGAATTAAGGGTTGCCGTACAAGGGGACAAACATGGATTTTTGTAAATGGAATAACTTCGGGTTTCAGTCTTGACACAGTAACTTTGAATAGATGTGATAAAATTAAATGGGTGAACAAAAACTTTCTCTTAAGTTGCATAGTTTTTTTTTGTCTGATTTTTGCTGACCTCCCCCCCCCCCAAATTTTAGTATAATTAGACTATAAAGTCCGACACATTGACACGTCTATAACGTGGACTGTAATTTAGGTCGAAACCGCCCAAATTTCATACTGTATACATAATCAATATAAGAGGTATCTTTGTCAGTTTTTTATGGGAGACCCCACCCCAAATTTTAGTATAAAATAAATATAAGGTTTGAAACATTCAAGCGAGTATAAGTCGGGCCCTGATTGATGTATCCCCAATGTTTTTTGTATGGGTAAAGGAGATTTTTTTTTGTCGAAGCCCCCTTATTTTAGTGTAATTACAACTTAAATGCCCGACATATTAGTACGGATGTAACTTCAAATCTAATTAATTTAACCTATCCAAATGTTATACTAATATACATAATTATTATAAGAAGGGATATTGTCGGTTTTTTTATTGAAACACGTCAAATTTTAGTAAACAATAAATATAAGAGCCAACACATTGACGCTAATTGACGCAACTGTTCCAAATTCTTTACGAGTATACATAGTTATTATAAGAAGAGACTCGTTGATTTGTTATTGAACTCCTCGCAAATTTTATTGCAAAGTAAATAAAGGGATTGAAACACTCAAACGACGATAACGCTGGCCTTAATTCATGTAACCCCACCATTTTTTGTATGGATAAACATAATGATTATAAGCAGAGATTTGTCTCTTGGGGTTTTTCTAAGCCCCCAAATTTTGTGTAATTATAATATAAGGACCTGACACATTAACACGGCTGCCACTTTGGATCTAATTAGAGCAACCCGCCCACGTATAAATATGCATAATTACTGTAAGTAGAAACTTTGCGAATTTTTTTATTGAAGTCCCCCCCCCCCTGTAAATTTTAGTATAAAGTAAATATAAAGCATGAAACATTCAAACGACTATAATTCGGACCCTAAATGATGTAATCCCGCCATTATTTGTACGGATAAGGAGAAAATTTTGTCGGGTTTTGTCTACACCCCCCAAATTTTAGTGTAATCTATACTTATAAAAGAGTAGCTTGATTTTCTCATAATCAACGCCGAGCCTCAACCGTTTGTCCTAGAACAATGAAATTTGGAAGACATGTTCTTTACACAATGTAGGAAACATGCTATCATCATAAACATGAACACAGTATATTACAACAAGCCACTTATTAATAATCTCGAATTTGAACGCCTTTGCTACATTAGTTTTTACAGTGTTATCCAAAAGATATTCGTTCCTTTTCAATTTGTTGACAGTCCCTATGGGGTTTCGTGAAAAAAATCTTCGCGGAAATATATAACCTATACTATACTGTTTACACACCTGCAGTTTAAGGTTAATTCCTTATGTATTTTCCTAGATAGTTTACAAAACGTCTAAAATCGCAAGTGACCGGTCACATTTGGCAATATAGTGTATAACAAAGCACGTAACAAAGCATTTTGTAGCCTACCTAAACAAGTCCATTTTTTCTGGCCATAAAGGTATTATTTTTTTGTTTCATATTATACATGCAAATAACAACCAATTCTACTACGAAGCAGTGATGTCGTACCTCTTGTATTTAAAACTATTAACTTCCTTAACTTATTCCTGTGCGGTACATATCCAACTTATTTTATGAACTTATTTTATATCCAACTTATTTTATTTCTGGTTCCAATCGAAATATATTTATTTGGCCTATTTATATCGGCATCTTAATGCCGATCAATATGACCGCTATGGTCATTCTAGTGTTAAATGCATAATGTTGTTTTATGTACTATTTTGTATTAAAACAAAGCGTTAAATTTTAATATTTTGAATTTAAAATTTATTTTATTCTGCTTTCTGTAAAAAATAAAATGAAATTTTTACTTTCTTTATATGAATCCATTTAGATTATCCATTATGAGTCAAGTTGGTTAAAATTAAGTGAGCAGAGGATGCAAAATTTAACTAACAAATTTTTAGCCACTTTTTCCTCCCGTATTCAGAGTACACTCTAAGAAATTTTGTCTCTTTTTGCATATTAAACTTTTTTTTCGTCTATCCTTTGAAATGATTATGTTTACATCACATCAAAAATATAACAAATTTCCATTTCCCAGCCCTTTGAAAAAGAATGGATTTTGCCAGTGTCAGACCAATTTTGCCTGCAACAAATAATTCAGGTATATTATCGTATTTGTATAACTATAATATAGGTTATCCGAATACCGACACCCTAACGTCAACTTGAAAAAAATAAGGCTTTAACCCCTTCGGGACCGGCGGCTTTTACGCCAATTTTATTCGGTTGGCACCACTTTTTTTAAAAAAGCTACCTTTACTTAAACTATCACAAAAATGCTCTAATTAGAGAAAGCAAATATTGCATTTATTTTTTATTGGTGCCTAAAACAAATTCTGTATTCTCTTTTTGAGGGTGCATATATGCACCCATGGTCCCGAATGGGTTAAATGATCGTATAAATTTGAAATTGACGCCATAAATCAAATTTCGAATTTATGCAATCATTTAAAGCCTTATTTGCTTCAAGTTGACGTTAGGGTGTCAGCATTAGGAGGATGTCAGCATTCTGAAACTTTACCCTACTATTTAAAACAGAAAATAACTTTAGAACATTAATTCAACAATATATATATATATGTGTGTGTGTGTGTGTGTGTGTGTGTGTGTGACGTAATTTTGTTAAAATCACTACCGGCTATTCATCCGCGTTTTAACTTTTACACAAATGTTTGAATTATTTTGGAATTTAAGCATTGTTAGTAGATTACCTATTTATTTATTATATTTACCTTCAGGATATTACCTATTGAAAAAATAGAAAAGAAGTCGTTTACACGGCTGAAAAATGGAATTCGAATAATTTACATGGATGATTATTGATGAAAATGCGTTTCTTTGTCTAACTCAGTGAAATTGTATTATGCTACTTGACACGGTACATTTTGACCAGTCTACGTGGAATTATGTTTGCCTCTTTCTTAACATTCATAAAATGATTCAGCTTGCTATTAAATATGCGCATGTTATTAAAATATAGTATAGAATGTAGACTATTGGAAACTGTCACTGTAAAACTTCGAATTCATTTAATGGTTGGTTGGTTGAAAGGAGTTTATGGTCAGAAAGTCCTTTAAAGGACATGTTTCACCAAAAAAATATTAAAACACAACGTAAAGTATTTTTTAAAAGTTATCTTAAGACCTTTTCATAAAAAACAAAAAATCACAATGAGAAATCCAATGTGATGATAAATGTAATTAAAACCATTGAACCAAGTCATACTATCATGTTAGAAGGACATTACCTTTCCATAGTTAAAATCTGTACAATGATGATGGGTGTAAAAACGAAATAAAGAAACTTCCAAACTATGTAGTACAAACAGGTTTATATTAAATCATAGATCAATAAAAGAAAACCAGTTAAAATTACGTAGGCTCAAATTCTTCAAAAAAGGCATTTTCCTCATTTGATTCCATAGCTTCTTCCGCATAGCGGAGGAAGCCTGTAGAAGGACGTTTTTTTTATTTTTTAACCCCTTGGAGACGAGCAACACGTATACGTTGCGCATAAGATGCTCAGAATCCTCTTTTTTTCCCACCATTTATTTTTTTATTGTAAGCTTTTCCTGATTAAATCTTAGCATTTCTGCGATTCAATTAGGCAAAAATTTCTGTTTTGAAAAACCGGTGGTAAAAGATTAAAAAGTCTGTAAAGGACCCTCATCGCGAAGGGGTTAGCTGAGTGCTCAGCAAGGTGGCGTTTTAAACGTAGAGAAAAACATAATTTATAGACTAAAAAAATGATTTTTTGAAGGTATTTCACCGGATTGTACATTAATTCAGTTTGTAAAATCCGAGTGAAATTCTAAATTTCTATAATCAAATCACTTATCAATGTTTCTTCTGTTTCAATCAGAAGTCAACCAAAGAAAACTTTTACTTTTCCAGCTGCAAGACTTTCTTATGTTTCTACCTCAAGTCTATTACGAAAACTCTCTGTTGCCTTCCCAGGACATCTGGAACAGAAATAACCATCTTCTAAAGTTAAACCTTTCTCTCTTAATTTACCGTATGCTAACTGTCTCTGAAGTAAGAAGTCAGAAATATCACGCCTTGGCCTTTTATTTGTAAAGTTCGAGAAGTCCAAACAACTTCTCCACTATTGCTGAAAACATTATAGGGGAAAGTGGGGTAAAATCGCCTTCCTTATTATTAGTTGCTTCTTGAAGTCAAAATTTACAGCAGAATTTAATGTAACTTTGCGTACATACCCTGTACTTCACCTTGCACCATAATATCATGTTAAATATATGATTAGTTGTTCATATTTTTATTGATAAATGATTATTTTTAAAAAATCAAAACATCCGGTCTTACGACACCAGTAGAATAAAACAGCATGGATATGTTAAGCTTACAGGAAATGAAAAAGTTTAAATTTTATTTTAAAAGGGAACCATACATTTTATTTTACAACTTTAACTAAGGAACTAAACTAATAATATTTCAATTATAAGTCTAATGATTTACTATTTAAAGACAAGAGAATAATAGATTTATTACAATTTAAGAAATTACATAAAAGATGTTCACCTCTTTATCAGCTTTATAAAACAACATAATCACCCCTGTCAATGTAGTTTTAACTATTTTCTTCAAACATTGTTTACGGCCATTTCTATTATTGCTTTCCAAAATCATTTTTTATCCCACGTAGGATATCTGGTTTTACCCGAAAAGAATTTAGATCGGAAAGCATGCCGTAAAAATGCTCTTTTAAATGCTAGCAATAGTTTCATTGTGGAAAATAAATCCTTATTAAATATGCTATACGCACATAGTAGTATAAAAATTTTCAGTAACTTCAAATGTGTTCATGTTTAAGAATTTTGAAAAATAGAAAAATCTAAAACAAAAAGATGATAAAATACACTTTTAACCCCTTAATCGTCGCGCCCTTTAAGTGTAGGCTACTTTTTAAAAATTCAGATTGCTTGATTACCACCAGTTTTTTTAAGTATAAATGTTCGTCTTATTTAATAGACAGATAAAAATAATGCGAGACTAAAGCCAATAACACTATTTCAAAAAACTGGTGGGAATCAAACAATCTTAATAAAACAGGCGTAACCTACGATGCCCGTGAATGTCTCGGGCACGACGATTAAGGGGTTAATCAAAGAAACTACAAAAATGTCACTATGTAAATACACCAATGGCTAATTTGCTTTATAGAATAAAGCTATTTCAACAATTAGCTGCTATAGGGCTGCCCAAATTGAGTCAAAACTGAGATATACGGGGTTTCACACCATTAAGATTTCATCCCAATTTTCCCTACAGTAAGAAAGTTCGGGTAATCTGAAGCTGACTGGTATATAAATTCAGAAATTAGTAAAGACGAAAATACCGTTTACGAGGAGTTCTTGACAACATGATTTGCAGTTACCATGTTTTTTCTGACCAACAGTTTTGTTTAAGTGAAATCAGCCCCGAATACCCTACCTTCAACACTATTTTTGGTCTTCTTTTTTAATCTAGTACATTTATTTCTCATGATATGTCTTCTGATTCAGTTTTTCTCCAACAATGATTTGTTTTATATTCATATAATGTAAAAAAAGATTCTTGCAGACTCGGCCTACAAGAACAGGTAGATTTCGAAGTTTAGTACTAATTTCACCAGCGAAAACTAAATCAAGATTAGAGATAAATGATTGTTTCATTAAATGAACCACACACTATATTTTAAATTCTGACGTTATTTTTATTAAAACGAGTGCGCATTTAATAATGCAACCCTATTTACAGAATCTTTGAGGGTTGCCAAAAATTTTCATAACGCAAATGATACTTTTTCATCGCCTTAGTGGCGGGTAAACGGAGATATGATTTTTTTCTTCAACAACCCCCCCCCCTTTTTTTTTCTTTTTTTGCTGCAAAAGGAGTTGGTCCTATCAAAAACTTGTCAATATAAAAGTTGGAGATAATATTAAGAGGATTTATTAACAAATTTAATCGGATTTGATATCTCGTGAATTGACGAAGTTAGGAGTTTTTTCGCCCCTTGAGGCCATTTTTAATGAGATCAAAAATACATACAAGATTATACATAAATTTCTGACCCTTTTCCTAGAACTAATAATAACTTTAAACTGATTCGATATGTATCATAATTAAGACGTTATGGGGGTTTTCTGTTTTCACAAAAACCCGCCCCATTTCCACCCCCTTGATCCGATTTTGTCCCTTAACGAACGACCGAGATTTCTGCCCCTTGATTTTATGTGTAAGTTTAGAAGAGATTTGTGTAGAATTATGGGAGTAATCGTGTCCATAAAAAAGCAACAGATAGATAGATAGATAAAGTTTTGAACTGGGGGTAGTTTTGGGTTCTGGGAGTCTTGATCGGCGTAGATCTGCAAACCTTTTTCAGAAATTCCAACATAGGGGACAATGTAATAGGTGGTATTTCATACGAAATCTACCTAAAACGAACTGGCGTTTGTTCCCCTGATAATGATCTAAAACTTTCCAACAATCAGATTTGCATTTGTTCTATAACTGAAGCATTTTTGTTTGACTTGCAGTTACACCTTACATCTTTCAAGGTATGCAAATGAAAAAATATACAACATATAATTGTAAAAAAACTTTATTATAAAAATTAATAAAAATAGATATTAATATGCAATAGAAACAAATACTTAAAATGTGCTATAAAAATATAAATATATATATAGTGCATTTAAAAAACAAATAAGCAAAATACCATTCCAAAATATCCTTCTCTGTCTAAAGAAAATTTCATCATAAATTTACATCTTACCACATTCTTAAATTAGGTTGAATTTTGGTAACGGTAGCATCAAAAACTAGTAATATATGCAGGCAAATAAGAGCTATTTTGAGATACAATCATTTCAGGTTACCAAAGGCATGTCTTTTATAAGGCTTTTCTTTTAAATAATGACATTTATTCACACGAAAAGAAAAAGGTGTTTTAAGTCATCATCATCAATCTCTCTCCTTCGTCTTTATAAAAATATGAAAAAAAAATTATATCATTTACGCATACGACTTAACACGCTCTTCAAAAATTTATTAATTCGGAGTAGACTTTCTCCAAGAAGGAAAAATATAAAGCTTTTGAGTTTGAAGAATCTCAAAAAATCTTAATTTTTTTTCCTCTTCCATTTCAAGACTTTCTATATTTGGCCACAAGTTGCCAAGGTGAATTGCGGCTTGAAACTGTAACCATGGATACTAAACCTAACGGTTCTCTCGTATTCGTGTTCAGAATTAATTCGAAATGGGATGGGATGTTTGTGACAAAATATTCATAGGAACAGAAAATAAATACCTTTGAATGAAAGAGCGCGTTAAGCTTGGAGTTAAAGAAACATATGCGACATTCAAAAGTAAATGTCTAGTGTTCAATAAATAAGAGGATAAACAAAGTTTTGTGTGTGTGTTTCGGAGAAAATTATTTTTTATTGAATTCCTGAAAATCGCCCACGCATGAAGTGAACAACGAAATGATAAGGTTGGGGAGTATTATTTCGTTCTTTATCGTAAGAGAAAAATGTTATTATGGAGATCTTTCTAAGATAGAGAGGATTCCAA
Organism: Maratus michaelseni; assembly: GCA_963931845.1. Lineage (NCBI taxonomy): Eukaryota > Metazoa > Arthropoda > Arachnida > Araneae > Salticidae > Maratus > Maratus michaelseni. The sequence goes on along the minus strand of OZ007599.1, from coordinate 212,722,429 downwards.
TTGAATCGGTTATTTTGACAAGGGCAGAAATCACACATTTTGACTAAAAGAGTTATGTATACAGTTACATTTGTATATAGTACTATAAGAAAAACATTTTTTTTATGAAAAATGATTTTAATTTATTTGTTACTAAAATAGACATAAGATTAAAAAAAAACAAATGTACAACTGTCTTAAAAACTTAAAAACATAAGATCTTAGATCTTAGCAGTATATAACTTTCCTAGTGCTTTCGGCTCCAAACTAAGCCATTATCAAGGATCTCTGACCAACGGAGACTACAGCACATATGTTGTTCAAGACCAGAACCCAAAGTGACAGGAGAACTCAATATGGACCCATTGTTGGTGCGGGGGAACACAAATCATGACACTTTCGAGAGACCATACTTTCCCGTAACTCGGAGCAGTTCGTACCAAATGCTTGGTATTTGGTATGATAATACATTATTCCATCATTGTTAAACTTATTTTGGTGTATATAATACATTCGCATTTTCATGAAAGATAGCCCTTGTTTACAACTCATTCGGTAGATACGGAATATCTGTTATAGAGTTTAAAGTTGCGGAAACACATTCCTAGTATTTACTTGGATTTGTATATTTTAATAATAAATTGCTGTTGCATGAAAACTTAACACTTGCAATTGCAAAGCTTTTTGCAACCCAAAAGTACATGCAAACGTAACACTTACATGTAATTTGCACCCAAATTAATTTTAATTTGAACCCTAATAAATGTTAATTTGCTCTGAAAATCACATGCAAGAGGGATGTTTACATATAATTTTGCGTTGCAAAAAGCTTTGCAATTGCAAGCGTTACGTTTACATGTAACAGTTGGCATACTAAAACTTTTCACGACATTGAAGAAGATGCGTATTAAATACTATTAAAGTTTAATTGTAAGACACTTGGTATTTCTCAAAATAAGGACTCAACAAACCATATAAATAAGAATTTTTCATTAAATGTCTCTTCGTTTAATTTTAAAAAAGGCACAAGCCCACAACATAAAAATATTTTTCTGTATTACCAATTATCAGTGTTTACAAAATATATATATTTAGTAAAGTTTAATAGTGTATTAACATATCAAACAATAAAACACAACCGCTCTTTAAATTTTTTTTGGATTGCATCAGTTTTTCCTGAAAAATAGACTTCCGCCCTTTTCAAAATAACCGATTCAATTTCATTGAGCGTAAAGAAACCGGAATAATCCTGTAAAATCCTATATATATTATATTATTCCAAATGCGGTGTTTGTGACAAAATACTCATAGGAACAGAAAATAAATACATTGGAGTGAAGCGCGTGCTAGGCTGGAGTTGAAGAAACAAATGCGATTTTCAAAACAAAATGTTCAGTTTTCAATGAAAAAGAGAATAAAGAATTTTTTGTGAGTGTGTTTGGGAGAAAAATACTTTTTATTGCGTAACTTGACACACACACATGTCTAGTAAAAAACAAAATTGTTTATATTTGTTATATTTGATCGCAGTATTGCACTCATAGTAAATACTTCCAATGAAATATCAATATCAGTTAAATATTGGTTTTAAATTAGAAATATTTGCAATGAAATGCCACAATTTCAAAAATATTGCTTTTAGTTTGAAAATATGTTCAATAAATCGACAATGCTGTATTGTCAATAAAATGGCGAAATATTTCTTGAAAATGTTAATGCAATGTTGGCAACATGTAAGCACACCAATGTTGGGAAATGTTTGCAAATGTAACTATTGCCCAAGATAACCAAGATTTAGCAAATTTTGTCCATATGCTAATTAATATTGGACTAATATTTTTTGCTACTAAGGATGCATGGAGTGGTTAGATAGAAAGGAATGTTACATTCTTAATGGCTAAGAGAAGAAAGTTATAATAGAGAAGGCTTATCATTTCATTGTGCGTAAAAAAACTGAAATCATTCGGTAAAACCATACATATATATATATATATATATATATATACATATATTAGATATTTGCAAAAGAAATATTCATGGGAACAAAAAATAAATATAAAACCGTGTACTTCTCTTGAAAAAGAAACGAACATGATATTGAAAAAAAAAGGCTAATCTTCAATTAAATAAGATGATAAACATAGTGTTTTGTGTTTCGGAGAAAATTATTTTTAATCCATTTCTGACAAGAACAGCGAGCAATACAATTATAAAATTGAAATGTACAATGAAATGGAATATTAAATGGTACGAGTTCAATGGTATTACAATGAAGATCTTTCTAAAGTACTGTGGAAACCTTTTAGGTAGCTTTCGTTAGAAAAAGTAAAAAGCTACCCATTGCAGCCACTGGAAGGAAAGCAATTCCGGAAAAGTTTGGTATATTTTCACCGATCATGACCCCCAGACCCCAAAACCACCCTCCCTACAAATGTTGATTTATATATATATATATATATATATATATATATATCTGACATTTGTCATGCTGTAACTCTCTTATTTATGAACCGATTTAGATGTGACTGAGTATGTGTATAGGACTTACCAAGGCCTCGACCGAGTTCGTTGGCCAGCTTCATCCGCCATCTTCTTTCAAAATGGGGACCAATTACAAAATTTTAAAATTTTAAAATTCAAAAAGATGTACAAAAAAATATACATTGAAAAAATTGTTTCCATTAAGTGTGATACAAGGATTCCAGAGCCTTTTTTGTTTTGGCTTTATCTTAAAAAATGGCTAAGATGTGGCAGTTTGAAATTCTAGGGTGGCTCACATTTTGAAACAATCTGATTTTTGTTATGCTGTAATTCTCTTATTTATGAACCGTATGAATATGACTGATAATGTGTACAGGACATACCAAGGTCTCGACAGAGTTCGTTGGTCAGCTTCGTGCGCCATCTTGTTTCAAAATTGCGGCCAGTTAGCTTTTTTTAATTTTTATAAAAATTTTAAAAGATGTATAAAAAGTTATACATTGGAAAAGTTGTTTCTGTTAAGTGTTAGATCGTGATACAAGGATTCTGGAGCAGTTTTTGTTTTGGCTTTATCTTAAAACATGGCTGAAATATAACTGCTTGAATTTCTAGGCTGGCTGATATTTTGAAATGATCTGATTTTTATTATGCTGTAACTCTCATGCTGAAATTCGCATTCAAATTCAGTATTAACGAAAACCAGGATTGAATCTTCTATAATCGGGTTCCAAGCATTTAACTTCGGGTGTTTCAGTAAAATGAGTTGAATTTTTAAAAAACATGGACTATGGAAGCTACCTTTTCCTCCCGGTACTGGGCGGAAGGACTTTTTTAAAATAGGGTGGCTTGTAATTTTATTGTGTGTGAACAAAACTGAAATCATTCTGTAAATTCCAATATATGGAAATATAAATGTGGAACATGACGTTTGCGGAAAAATAAGGAGAGAGCGAATACATTTCAATCAGTTAAATAAAATTTGAATTTGCTCTTTTTGCCAATATAATGGAATATTATAATGCAGATATTTCTATGGTGAAGTGAAAACTTTTAAAGATAGAGTGGCTGGAATTTTTATTGTGCGAGGGAGAATAAGAATCAATCAGCAAAATTCGTTGTATAAGATACAATCTACGGTGGTACGGGAAGTTTGTGACAAAATAATTATAGAAACAGAAAATAAATGCCTTTGAATGAAGTTCGTGTTAAGTTGGGGGGTAAAGTAAAATATACTACAGACACAGAAAATGTTCAGTTTTTGATAAATAAGTTGATAAACAATCTTTTTTGTGTTTGAAATAAAGTTATTTTTTATTGCATTTCTAATTCTTTTTATTCCAAAAACTATATGCGGATTTCACAGAAATGCTTAGATACATGTCTGATTTTTGTTTATAATGTGAAAAAAATGTTACAATAGTCGCATTTTTGACCAGCAAGTGGCGCTTCAGTTCAGAATATAGTTTATCTGTGGTAATGTACAGTTTATTGAGAAGAACTGATCAGCCTCTAAATGTTATAACTTTCTAAGGTGATGCCCATCACTAAGTACAGCCTTGACACGATTAAGAACAGCCAGTACAGAATTGAAGAGCATTACAAATCGTATTCCTGAAACATGATGGGCATAGTATCTTCCAACTGGGCCAATGATATTAGTTTATCCCCCTACACATCTGACTTTAAGTAGCCCATAATCAAAAGTGACGAGGTGTAAGATATGAAGATCTTGAAGGCAGAGTGACTCAAGTCACGGTCCTCTCCAAATGTAGACCTCAGTGTTGTCGTGATAGTGACAATAATGTCTGTAAGCTCTTAATTATTCATAAATGTTACAGATCAAATTGCATCGAAGTTTCTTTAAAATGTAATTTCTTTAATCTTCTATAAAATGTTTGAAAAGAAACGACCCTTAAATCAAAATCTGAGCAATATCTTAGGAAAAATGTAACTCATCTGCTTATATAACACATGGTTCAGATAATCAAAATAATAGCATTGTACTGCAGTGCCACCTAATGACCAAAAATGCAACTATTATAACTTTTTTTTTACATTGTAAACAAAAATTCGACATGTTTCTAAGTAATTATGTGAAAACTGCATATTTTTGTTGTACGTAATTTACTAGTTAGTAACATTTAAAAAGTCCCGGGACTTCTGGGGAAACATACACTAGTGTGCAAAACTTAAGCAACAAACACAAAATGCTAATTTCTGAACACGTGAGTACTCATAATGAAATTCTATAAACAGCAAGTGTAGGAAACAGGTACTACCCTAAAAGCACACCCAGTCGATGGGAAGTCTTCTTGACATCACAAATGGTCACAAGTGTCACAGTCACCACAATGAACTGAAATGTGATATCTTTCATTCGTCTCATCTATACTCTCATTTGGTCACTCCACTGAGAAGTCACCATGACTGCTGCTTTTTGACGAATCACCAGGTGACTTTACAATGAAGTCACCTTGTGACTCTCATGTGACTGTCATTTTGACACTCCATTGTAAAGTCATCGTGATAGCTGTTTTGTGATGAGTTCCCAAGTGACAGAAAATTAAATCATCTGGTGACTTTTCACAATGGTGACTTCAAAGTAGAGTGTCGGCCACCTGAAAGTCACCATGCGACTTGATTGCGACATTATTTATGACACATCCCAATGCAATGCTCACACTGACTTCAAAATTGAGTCTTCAGATGACACTCACGTGAGAATCACAAGGTGTCATTTGGTGACCCATCACAAAGCAACTGTCACAGTGACTTTTCAGTAATAACAATAATTTGAGAGTAATAATGAAACCAGTGAAAGATCCCATATTTTGATTCACCATAGTGACTGTGACACTTGTAACCATGTGTGACGTCAAGGAGAAGTCACATCAACTGGCTGTGCTGTTTGGGGTAGTACCTATTTTCTACACTTGCTCTTTATAGAATTTCCTTTTCAGTACTCACGTATTCAGAAATTAGCATTTTGTGTTTGTTACTTAAGTTTTGCACACTACTGTAAATATATACCTTTGAATAAAAGAGACTGTTGGGTTTACAGTTGAGTAAACAACGCGACATTCAAAACAAAATGTCTAATTTTCAATAAATAAAAGGATAAATAAAGTTTGCTTGTGTTTGTAAGGAAATTGATTTTATTACAATTTTAACAAACGTTCACATATAAGTAATGAACAATTAAATGATAAGTTTAAAAGTGGTATTTCGTTATTGATGGTTAGATAAGGATGTTTTAATGTAGACAATTCTAAGAAAGTCTGACTGCATGAAAAAACTGAAATCATTCAGTAAAATTGTATACATATATTTCAAGATGGTGTATGACGTTTTTAACGAAATAGTGATAGGAATAGAAAATACATTTGAATTAAGGAGATTTTTAGGCTTGGAGTTAAGAAACTAAATGCAATATTCAAAGGAAAATGCCCAATTTTCAATAAATGAACTTAAAAACATTATTTTTATGTGTGACAACGAACTGTCTAGTTCATACGTTAAATTTCATTCTTCACTACAGCAGAAGAAATTCATTATGTGGATCTGTCTAATGCAAAGTGGCTTGTAATTTCATTGCGCGTGTAAAACTTAATTTTTTTGTTTAATGTGTTATGGTCATCCTTTACACCGAAAATATTTATTTAAACGAATATCTAAGCTCAAACTTTGCATTTTTGATAAATAACGAGCAATATGAGAATTAGACAAACATGTAGGCTGAAAAAAATACTTGGAAAGGTCCTTAAAATTCTTATATATAGGGTACCCCAAAAGTCTCCGTACAACTTCAAAAATTTATTACAAAAAAAAAATAACAGGCCTACAGCAAAAATAATTACAACAGTACACAGAGTAACTTAAAAAGTTTTTTTCTACTACCTTAGTATACTTGTACATGAAATCCTTTCGTTGCACGAAGAATATCGTGTCAATATTCCAATTCCATCCACGTGCGTTTCAGCATGCTGACATCAACAGTAGTTACAACTGTTTGGATCTTTTGTTTCAATTCCACGAGACTGTTCACTTTCGTTCGGTACACGGCATCTTTTACATAATCCCGAAAGAAAACAGTCTAGTGGAGTAATGTCAGAAGACCGGGGCGGTCATGCTATGGGGCCATCCTTTCCAATCCAACGCTGTGGAAATGAATTAACATATTGTGGAAAAAACTGTTTGAGTTATTCTATATATTGTTGTAGCTAATTTTGCTGTAGGTCTATTTTTTTTTTTTTGTAAGAAATTTTTGAAGTTGTATGGAGACTTTTGGGACACCCTGTATATCATACAAAATCCAAACGTCGTCAAGATACTTGTTTAAACACTAATATGGTATAATTATAAACATCAAATCATTAAAAATGCACGATGAATATATAACCCATAAGCTATCAAAATGTTACTTTGTAATAATTATTTAATTACCGAAACGTCAGTGAGGTAATTAAATAAATATTGGAGACCCGGAAAGCTTTTTTTGTCTGTTTGTATGTCTCGCGATAACTGCTGCAAAAAGCATACTTTCAGTCTGTAATTAAGTAGGTATGTTGGTGAGGTACACGAAATTAGCCATATAATTTTTGGTTTAATTTGGTTCATTCGTTCGAAAAAGATATAGCATTTTTTTTAACTCATGATGCTTTTCAATGGGAAAACAAACGACTTTCAAATTTTAACATTCTTCGAAAGGAAAATGACGCATTGGGATAATTGATTTAAATGTTAAATTGTGGATGCTAGAATTTGCCAATTAAGTTCTTAAATTACTCCGATTAGTTTGTTAATTTGTCCAATACATATGGCAAAAATTCTCAATTCTCAATATAGTTTTTGATGAAATTTTATGCATCTTTTCGAAATATATAAAGCATTTTAACGTTTCAATTTTAGATTTTGCAATTAATTTAATTTGCTTTATCTCGTTTTCTTTAACTGTTACCTAGCAACTGTATTTCATAAGAAGTATGAAAGAAAGAAAATACATATTAAAATAATTCACTCCCGTTTATGAAAAAAGTGTAAATAATAATAATAATAAATATTAACTATTTTTTGTGATCGGATCTTCGACTAATTTAGAATCAATCATGAATGATGCTAGAAGCGATACGGTTTACAACGAATATGGATACTGTTAAAGTACTGTCACAAAAGCCACTCTATTGCGTGAAATAGTCCTTGCTAAAATACGACAATTAGTGGTTTACCCGATTACGGAAGATTTCGCAATAGGTTTAAGAGCGTCTACACGTAAGTAGACGCATTCCAATGCAAGTACACAATTTGGTGCATCACTGCAGAAGTGAATATGTTGTTGTCCAAAAACAATATACGAAATGCTTTCATGATGGAAAATATTCTTGACGTCACTATTGGTTTCTCCTCATTTGGCGAAGAATGAAGTAACTAAATTGAATTGAGAAAGTGCAGTTTTGCAATGTTTAGTGTACATTAAAGGGACATCAAGATGGTCATCACAGGAAGAAATTTACAACATTACATATATTACAACTATATTGCAACATTTTATTTTCAAAATACATTTTTGCGGTGATTTTTGAATGATTTTTGCATTGAAAGAGATCTGTATTTCGTTTGAAAAGGGTTTTTTTAAAAAAATAATAATCAGAAAATTGTTTTCACCGAACAAATTTTACAAAAAAGTTAGATTTTAAAATTTGATTTACGTTTTCGTAAGTATTTTATTACATCAGATTTCATTCAACAAATGCCGATGCTTTATAGTTGACAGGAATGTCAGTAATGTATTACGATAGGATAAAATCTCGTATACAACGATCTTGTTTATTGTAATAAAATATAGTTTAAAACACACTTGTAGATATACTAGAATGTTGAAATAGCACAAGTATTGGCAATTAAACATGAATTCAATGGTATAACGGGGGTTCAAAAGGGAAGAGCCTCCCTGAAAAAATATACATTTTTATTCTAAATATTGAAACACTTGAAGGGTATAATTGCATGAAATCGCATTTGACCTAACAGTTCTTAAAAGTTAGATTTTCTGAATCTTTGGTAAAAACTTATAAACTTAAAAATATACATATAATCTAACATTTTTAATTTGTGAATTAAAAGATGTTAAATAATGTGCAAATTAATATGAAAGTTAAAATTTCTTGCAAAATTAACGCTGAGGCCTCTGATCTGAGAATTTACTAGTTTACCATAAAAAAATAATAATAGATCCATTGGTACACATAATTTCAGAGTATTAAAAAGTTTTCCGTAATTTTAATATAGTGATCTTTAAACGATTATGTATGATTATTTTTTCGGTAGAGCAAATTAATGAAATACAAAAATTACTTAATGCGAATTTATATATCGCATGTATATTAACGTAAATTTTCGGTCCCATTAATCATTTCGATTTATGAATATGGGTGGTTTGCTAAGAATCTCACATAATACCAGGCATTCGAACTAAAACCGAACCAAAAACCATAGAAATTATTCTTCTTCGAAGAAAAAAATTCGTCTTCAACCAAAATTGTTTAACAAGAGCTTCGCATGAAATGCATGAAAGCATACAGGGAAAATCATGGCAATACATCCTTTATATATATATATATATATATATATATAATCTAATTTTATAGAATTTTTTTAATTTAAACTCTCAAAATTTTCTCTTAAAGTATAAGTTGTTTTCACTCATCGTCCCATTTTTTACCCGTTTCAGTCTTCGTCTTTATGATATATCAATAACTTTGGGGGTTTTTCTTCATTTTCCTAAAATTGGCATTATTATTGGATTTAAGACTCTTCAAAACGGTGACATGATATTTTCTTTTACTTAAACAATTGAAAATTTCACGACTCCAAAGACGTTTCATCGTAAATAGCCGAAAAACTTCTGTCAACTTCTTCCTTCCCTGTCGTTTCATTTTACTTTGATAATCTCCATAAATTATGATATTATGAATGGCAGTTTTAGAAAATTTCATTAACCTCGCTGGGTTTTTTTTTTTTTTTTTTTTTTTTTTTTTTTTTTTCAGGTATACCAAAATCCTTATAAAACAATTTTTTCTCCACCTCGTACTCAAAAACCTCTTTCCCCATGGCATCGGCAAGTAAATCGTGAATATCACAATCAAATCTTGACATTTTAATTCTCTGTTAATGACTTTACAAAATATTAACACTAGAACTACCATGAGCCTGACGGTTATCAAATGAATATATTCCGATTCGAACCAGAAATTTCTTTTTAAAATAAATTAAATATAAAACTCACAGTTAATTATATTAGTAAACAAGTATTAACTCACGTTAAAAGAATAAGTTAAGTAGTTTTAAATAAAATTTCTGGTGTGAAATAGTTTTAAAAAACTTGAGTAAAATTTCCGGTAGTTCGAGTGTTAAAGCCTGCACTTTATGATGATTCTGAAATGACATGTAATATGTATATTTTCTCATGTGGTCTTATAATTTCTTAACACATCCCTTATTTATTTTACAGAAAAAGACTAAATTTTAATAAAATTTATTTTTATTTTTAAAGTTGTGATTAGTACAGAAAGTGCTTTGCAATCAATTTTAAATATATGGCGTAAAATTTGCATCTTTTTCTTCTTCTTCAACAATTTACGAATTTTTCAGTGGTTTTATAATTTTTTTAACGCACTTCATTATATTACGATGGAAAAAGCATGTCATATGGCGTGCTCCGTTATCAAAGGGTTAAAAAACTAAATAGGCATAATTGAAATCGCGTGTATTTTCAAAAGAAAATAAATTGGTTCATTCATTTGGAAAGCGAAGCGGAAACTAGTAGTAGACCGAAAACCGGAACTGAAACACAAGATTTTATTTTAACCCCTTTACTTACGGTTACGTGCGATTAGTAACGTCTTTTATGTTGAGTATTTCTGAATAGTAATATTTGGCTAATTTAATGACAGAAATTTTGCGATTAAATTATGCAAAGATTTCTATTCGGAAATAGTAGTACTCAAAGATAATAAACGAACAAATCCTGCTACGTGGATATTGACGGCGACGTGGTCAAGGGATTCACAGAACCAGAGCATTAACGGAACAAAAAATAATACGATTCGAGACCCGATTCAAAATGTTTTACGATAATATAATTCCGATTCGAAATATTTTAATCCAATTCCTTATAACATAAAGTATGCTTTATAAACATGCATAAAAATTTTCTAATGTGAATTCAATTTGCAGTTACTTATTAATTTTGTCAATGGCCTTGATAGAAAAAAACATTCTTGTCTATCCAATATAAGATTTTACATTCACAGTAAATTTACCGATTACACTTAAAATCGTATGTTAGTGAGTATTTTGCATAAATAAGATTACCTAACATTTTTATCGGCGATTTTCAAGTTAAAACAAGTTAAAGCCAGTTAAAGCGTTAGATGTTCGGCTGGGAACCATTAGCAAGCTTAATCGCTTTTGTTTTCCTTTTCAACTAGTCATTAAATCTTGACTGAATATTAATCGCTACTTTCTCTCCATTGTAGTTTTTCTGCTTATTTTTTATTTTTTTTATTTTTTTTTTTTTTTTGGTCGACATCTTTTTTTCCCTTGTGAACAATGTTTTCATTATTCAAGTTTAAATATCCTTATAGTAAACCTCTCTAGATTACTTTTTTTCTCGTGCTGAAGTTGTTATAGTTTAGTTATTCAATAGTTTTTACACATTTAGTTTTAAATTACTTATAAATACAATCGTTTCAAAAAATTATCTGCACCAACAAAATTGGAGCAAATTTCGTATTATATAACAGAACTCTTCCACCGAAAAATACGAATTGGCTAAAAACCATCGATAAAAGCGTCTGTAGAAGCTTACGCAACAAGACGAAAATGGCTATTTCCTGTAGACTGCACATATAAATAAGCTTTCTTTAAGAAACAAATGGGCATCCACATATGAATGTTAAATGTTTTCATTTCATTACTAATATAGGTAACAAATTAAATGCACATGGTCCGCCAAAGGGAACATGTTACGCTCCTTACCTTGTAAATACGTTCAGAATTATTCAAGTCAATGGATAGGTAGGCGGGGAACATTTTTAGAATGGCCTCCCCGTTCTCTAGATCTGGCGCCTAATAATTGTTCTCGGTGGGGGCACTTGCATACGATAATTTTCATGACTCAACCCAATTTCTTTGAATTACGAAGACTGTAATAACATGTCTCCAGCCACATTGCAGGCAGTCAGGAATGAAATTCTGCACTGACTTTACTACTGACAAAAAGTGGGAAGCCGTCGATTTGAGCATCTTTTGGATTAAGTTGGGTCATGTTTAAAAAAATTCGGTTTTTTATGAAACTAAGAATTAAAGTTTCTTGTAGCCATAACTTTCCTATGAAATAGCGTAGGGTAATTTTTTATTCAATTGTTTTTTTAAGACACATTTCCAGCGATATGCTACAAGACACCCTCCCCTCATTTCCATCTGAAAGTTGAGCCACTCTCGGCTGCACTCCGTATCTTCCAGCCCAATTTTAAGGTTCCGTACTTAAAAATTAAAACCGAACCATTATAATATCACTCGTGTGACTGCCTTTCTGTCCGTCAGTCACAGCCGTTTTTCTCAAAAATTATGGAACGTGGAAAGTTAAAACTTGGAAAAGTTATAAAGGCTATTGACCCACATTCTTATAGATTATTAGCCAATCAGAAATATTTTTAGGAAAAATTAAGAGGGCCTAATTAAGTTGTATATATTTTTTTCTTTTGTATATCATGCGGGGTATCGTTTGAAAGAACTCGTAGTATTGAACTCAAAATTATATTTGTTTTATTTTTAGGTATTATATTTTCAGAGATATCGTCTAAAATGTATTCAAAAATATGTCTCCCCTCCTATTTCTGAGTCTACTGGAACTAAAATTATGAAAAAATTAGGGGTAATAGAAGTTTATTTCAACTTTGCATGAAAACTATACCGTTTATGCTAGGTCACATAGTTTTTGAGGAAATCGCATTTTTCCACAAACGCAAGCACGCCACAAAAGCTTTACTTTGTTGGCGCTCAGCGGGGAAGTTGACCGTCGCTCGATTTACCTATTGACGCGAAATCATCCAAGGATTGTTGATAATGATCTTAGAAAAAAATTGTCGGAAGTACCGAGATATTAATTAAAAACCTATCTAAAAAACTGCGGCATGGACCAAGGCGACGTAACAACTTTGCAACCTCTTTTGAAGAGCGCTTGGCACAATGCCAAGTTTAAACTTTGTACAAGGTCTTTGTTTTACGTAAGGCATAGAGATAGGCAATAGAATAAGGCATAGTAGATAGTGATAAATAGTCAACTTTGTTCATTGCAATTAAATTCAATTATTGAAAAAAAATTCATAGTACAATTCCAAGACAATCGCTTACAACTCCATATGTAACGCATTATAATGAAAAACTTTTCGATTACAAATCACTTCAAAAATTATGCCTGCAAGTATCATGCTTCTATGTTTAAAAATGAGTCGGAAAGTTTCGCGTTGTTGGGCGTATTTTTCCTTTTAAATCGCCTGAAAATTACCTACTGTTACGTCAAATATGATAGACAGATGACTTCTCGAGAGTAACTCTGGAAACTCTTTCCGAAGCAGGGTTGGTACGCTGCCAAGTTTAAATTTTGTACAAGGTCTTTGTTTTAGAGGGAGAAATACTCATCATTTTTCGTTCCAATAAAATTCAATTATGACATGTGGTATTGTTTTACGTATTCGAGTATGTTGTCTTTGAACAGTTATGTTATTTTGTTTAACTATCTACTTTTTTATTAAGATTTTTTAATGTCTTGCGTTGTACCATATTCCTATCTCTTAGCCATCACTAGATTTGTCGAGGTATGTCAAAATTTAATTAGCGCAGGTCATTTCAATGTCAACTTTAGAAACAAAACTAGAAATTAAATGTCGTAATATTTTTAAATTTTTATCTACGTCCATTCATTCAAGAATCAACTACCAGGGAAAACACCATTATTGATAATGTATTCACCAACATCTCCGTGCAATGTAGTGTTATTCATTCATATTTTAGTTATCATAAACAGATTTGGATAAGGTTTAGAAAAGTCATACAGAATGGCTATACTTGTTACAATTTATTCTTCATATCTCTCTGAATGTTTATGGTATATCCATCTCTATTTTGCTAGTAAATATAGCTATTTCTAACCCTACGTTGTATAGTTTTTACTGTCTTTTTATTCTTTTAGCAACGATTTTGTGTACTATTGCAGTTAGTAATTAATAAATTTATTGTATGGAACCCTTTGTGAGCGAGTAAAACTCGCACTTTGACCGATAATTTTTTAACGAGATCAGGTTCCCCTTGAATTAATTGAACACGTATTTCACCGTTTTCCAAAATTCCAATGCATTTACTAAATAAGGGGGTAGAGCATGACTTTTGGCGGATTATATGTATACAATATTGGACCAATATTATTTCTATTATCTAGGAAAATAGTGACAATATTAGAATGAAATATCGCTAACATTGTGGCGTTTATATTTTAATGAAATTATTTGCTCTAAAAATTGTTTGGTGATGTTGAATCCATTTTAATTAGAATTCGGAAAATTAACATAAAATGATATCTTAATAAGAAAAAAGTTTTAATTAGACTGTAATGAACATTTTTTCCATAAAAGAACAAGAACGAAAAATCATGCGCCAAGCATAGATTATGTAACACTTTCCAACGCTTCAAAAATAATTTTACAAATCATACCGTTTAATAAGCTAAAAGATAACATCTAAGTAAACAATTTGGAAAAAGCATAACATATTTAAAAACATAATTTCAGGAATTTCCAACATATACAATATTCGGAAAAATATCCGAATACTTTTATTCAGTCCTGTATAGGATCTATAAATTTGTATATATACTACATAGGATGCTAAATTTTAGTTCAGTTAGGAAACGCGCAGCACAGTTTAAAATTCTCCGTCTGGAGTTTCTGTCAATAAACGGAAATGTGTTCGCGAACTTTTGTGCTTCCCTGTATAGGATCTATAGAACTTATACGCACCACGTAATAGACAAAAAGCGAGTTAAAATTAAAATCGCGTTCAGTAACTTAAAATGCACTTCCAGGAATTATTGTTAACAGACAGTAGAGAATTCTTTTGTGTGTCCCTGTAAATGAACGATGACTGCTATACACACAATATTCTGTAGTAAGCCTCTTGTCATGCACCTTAGTGATATATATAAATTTCAATGCGTTTAAAATAGTGAAACATTATTTAAATAAACCGCAGACGATTTTTCTCCATAGACGTAATGTAACGGAATTCTTTTGACTGTCCCTGTAAAGTAACTATAAGTGCTATGCACCCCCTATTCCATATTAAGCTTCTTCTAATGCACCTTAGTGATATATATAAATTTCAATGCGTTTAAAATAGTGAAACATTATTTAAATAAATCGCAAATGATTTTTCCCCATAGACCGCAATGTAACGGAATTCTTTTGAGTGTCCCTGTAAAACAACTATAAGTGCTACACACTTCCGTTGAAATAGGGAACATGCTATGGATAACGACAATAACATATAAAAATTGCAGAGCAATCCGAGCATATTTACGGGAGTTAGAGCATGGACAGACGGCCATACGGCCATCCGGCCAGACAAACCGAAGTCATAAACACTTTTCAACTAGGTTGGAAAGTGTTAAAAAGGAATAATACTAAAATTTCCTTGGTGTATAGGAATTTAAGATAAAAGTCGCCATGCTGAAAAGTATATCAATGAGTTACTTTTAATAGACATACTTAGTATGTAATTCTAGTACAAAAAACAATATTAGGCCAGTATCATTTGCTTTGGCTATATCTTGTCCAATATCGGCAAGAAGTATTGCCCCCAACATATGGTGCTAACGTTAAGTCAATATTGCACCAGTACTAGCAAGAAATATTTCGGTATTTCAACGACATTATTTCTAATGTAAAGCTAATATCCCTCTAATAGTGTTATTTTATTCTAAATATTTATTATTTAGACCAATATTTCACCATTACTTATGTTTCAGATTAATGCAATATTGACACAAAATTAGACCTCGCTTCAATAAACCGACATTGTTTTGCGCTGCTAGGGAATTAATAAATCATTTTACATTCTACTAAATTACGTCATTTCGGACAGAAAATCGTTTTTATTCCATACAATTAAAAAATCATTTTTATTTGCAATATTTTTTGAAGTTACCAAAACATGAAAATTTTTAAAACCTCTTGATTTCGTCCTAAATAACTAGAAGCCCTAAAATTCAATCTGTATTCATTAATTTAGAATATTATAGAAATCTAAAAGTAATTCTAAAAAATACTCAAAAACAAATGACTAATAGAGAATTATTTTTGTAAAATAACATTAGTTTACGAAAATAATTGTCCATTATATCTTCGGTTACTGAAACGTATTTTTATACTCTTATGCTCATAATCACCATCTACCTCAACCTAGAAAACCTGTGTCGAACGCCCAAATGAAATTCCCGATTAACCTGACTGGATCTGATCGAGGCCAAAATCCAATCGGATTAAGGATGAATACCATTTGAGCGTTCGTCCCAGGTTTTATAGATGGTGAATACGAACATTAGTCTTTGAATATTTGTTCTCAAATCCGATAGAATAAGGAAAATTATTTTATTCTGACTCGTAATGTGTGCCATCTCTGATAAAACGGGATGTAGTTTACTGCAAATTTCCATTCACTAGTTAGCCACACACGGGGCTAATTCTTTCAGTCTACAGTAAAATTCATGTTTATGAAAAGTCACAGCCACTCCATATATAAAGGAGGACATCCTTTATACATAGATATACAAATGGTTGTTACTGACGATATTAAAAATCAAATTCTCTCTCTTTATTATATCGATACTTCCGCTTGTATTTCCTTTCTCAGTCCCTAATTGCTCTACAGTGGACGCAGACCCCATTTAAAGGATCCAACGAAGTTAAGCTCGTCGTGGCGGACATTTCTAAGGGGGTCCCGTGGCTCTATCTCCCATAGGAACGCAGTTACCCCTCCCACCAGGGGGAAGACTTTTTTGGCGCTCAAAACCCTTCATGTAACATATCAATAGATATATCTTTTCAAGCACTATGGTCTGGTCCTACTCTCCCCCCTCTCCCCCCCCCCTCTTTAAGAAACATTTTTCTCTGTTTCAACTCTTTTTAAAGTTTAGTTTTCCCATCTTTCTCAGCCCCTTTAAGCTCCACAGAGGGCGTAGGCCTCTTCTAAAGGATCCAACGAAGTTCAACTCGTCGAGGCCGACATTTCTAAGAGGGTCCCGAGGCCCTATCTCCCATAGGAACCGAGTTCCCGCCGGGGGAAAACATTCAAGGTGTTCAAACCCCATCATGTAACATATCAAAAGTTTGATCTCTTCAAGCACTTTTGTCTGGTTCTACTCTCCCCCCTCCCGTCAAGAGCACTTTTCTTATTTAATTTTTTCAATTTCTCATAATTATTTTAGTTTTTCCCATTTTTCTCTGTTCCTATGGGACGGACAGCTCCAAATTTGCACCAAAATTAGCTGCAAACCGACTAAAGTTATTTTTTCCCCGCTTCTTTTGGCGCCCTCGGTTTTTACGTATCTCTCGAGGGGAGCCCATCAGAGGGGCACAAAAGGGGTATCCCTTTTAAAGTACCATCTATCAATTCCAAGTGAGGATTCATTTTAAGGGTCTCGTAGAGCACTCGTGTTTTGTATAGCTCCCCCTCCCTTCCTCCCCCACAGCTCTCCAAGAGCCCGTCAATTAATGCTAACTCATCATTTGTTAAACAACTTCTCTTAGCTGTATCCATCATAAAAGCTGCTATGATACAACTTTTCATTACTTTTTATAAGTTATCTATTAAGGGTTAAAGTGTCTTGAACCATTAAAAATAGTTTAAAGGGTGTCATTAAGCCAGCACATTTGTAAATAACAGCTATCTCGCCACGTCTCAGCCCATTGGAACCACATCTTTTCACTATTATATTTATTAAAAATACTTCTAGTCACTGATTTTTTTTTAAACTTGGTGTGTTCGTTCCTAATATATTCCGCTAGCCTCACAAGAAAATCTTAGAGCGCTAACTAAATTCTAAAGTGGAGAAGCTCGCTTATGCTAACAAATGCGTTTTTTTTTTTTGTTTTTTTGTTTTTTTTCTGACGAGTTAGACATGGTTGAAAAAATCTCAACGATAAAAGCCGTGGGTGGCTAATCTATATTCTGCCGTGAGGTCAGAATTTTTCCCGCTTGTGTTTAATGCTGTGAATACTTACAAAGGAACCACTTTTGGTGCAGCTCGTAGCTAGCATTGAGACCTGGGGCATTTTATAGACCTATATTACGAAGTTTGAGAATCGATAAAATTTTTCTGTTAAAATCATATTTTTTTATTTTACATCAGCATAACTTTCTGAAAATGCACTTTTCGAGACCACTTATCGGACTATTAACCTAGAAGTTTTCTTGAGAAAGGTACTTTAAGATACAAATTAGTTAATAATAAGAATAAAATGTTGAAAAAAGTTTAAAAATTCCTTCAAGAACCTAAACATTTCTTTTTTTTAAAAAAAAATACAACATTATAATTACATTTTTGGCGGCGCGAAGTTGGTTTATTCATTACCGTAGAATTTTTTTCCGGCAACCCTGGCCGATTGACATTGTCATCCTGCTGTGTGTGAGTAGTGGTTTGGATTCGTAGCTTGGCAACTTTTCTCGCTTTTGGCGTAAAATCATCAATTAAAAATCCAATAAATAAAAAATTAAAGTATAAAAAAATATATAAAATATGATTTTAACAGAGAAATTTTATCGGTTTTCTAACTTTTATGTAGAGGGCCGCAAAATGCACTAGGTCTCAATGCTAGGTGCGAGCTGCACAAAGAGTGATTCCCTTGTTAGATTAAGTTTCTCTTTATTTTTGACACTTTCCAACATAGTTGAGAAGATTTTATGAATTTGTTTTGTCTATCTGTCAGGTCGTCTGGTCGTGCTCTAACTTTCGCAAATATACACGGATTGCCATGTAATTTTTATATGTTAATTATATTCACTATACATTTTTGCTATTGAAAATGGATTATTTTGCATTAATAGTTCGTTTACAAGAATACACAAAAGAACTCCGTTTCATTATGGTGTATGGAGAAAAATCGTGTGCGATGCATTTTATTGATGTTACGATATTGCAGACATAATGAGATTGATAAGCGTCAGTGAGGTGGACTACAACATGCTTTTTAAGGAGTATAGAATAAGTAGCATTTATAGTTCGTTTACAGGGACGCACAAAAGAATTCCATTACATTATGATATATGGCGGGAAATCATTTGCGGTGCATTTTAATGATGTTATGATACATTCATAATAATACCGGTCCCACGGTATGTCCTCTTCTGACCGCCGGGAAATATTTAAAAGCTATTTTCGTTACGTTAAAGACAACGAAGAGTAGGTCTAGGAGAGCTGGGACTTTTATATCATTATATTATTATATTGATGTTATGATACTTCAAACGTAATGAAATTGAAAAAGAACACGGAGATGCACTACAACAAATTTTCTATAGATTATGGAGTACGTAGCGTTTATCGTTCATTTACGGAGACGCACAAAAGAATTTGGTTACAGGACTGACTAGAATCGGTAATTGCTAGAAGTGCGTAAGCGCGTTTTCCGCTGTGGTATGCATTTTTAAACATGTCCTAATTTTTGTGTATTACGTGTTGTGTATAAATTCTATAGACCATATACAAGTCTGCATGAAAGAATTCGCACACATTACAGAATATAGACAGCAATTGCTGAAAATAGATTTTTACTGAGTTATCTATTTTTTATTTAGATATCTCATTACATTATGTGCAAAATAATATTCTTAATAATATTCTGTTAGTGATGCAAAGTGCTTCAGAATCTATGCCTGATGCATGATTTTTCGTTCTTGTTTTTAAAAAAAAATCCACACAGATTGAAAATATTTGCTATTTTTATAGTTATTTTAGAATAAATATATATCATAATTTTTTTATTAACATTGGGTACATTTTTTTTCATAACGATATTTTTGTATTGTAAAATCAAAGGTATACAGGGTGTCTCTAAAAATATTCACGTTTTTTAGAAATGCATATAAGAATAAGTGTATAGAACAGGAACTTTAACTAACAGATTTCTTAGCTCATATATTAATGTTTTGTTTCACTTTCTGACAAATGGCACAAATTTGACCATTGAAGAGGCAGTTAAAAATGGCAGCTATTTTTGTCGTCCTCCAAATTTTTTAGTTGCTTCAAATAAAGTTTGGATCAACAAAACGGAGCACTGTTGGCATGCACTTGTCCGACATTTTTTTTTAAATCAGGAATTTTCAGGCAAGCGCATCGGAAGAGATGGTCCGGTCTCATGGTATGTCCTCTTCGGACTGCCGGGAAGAGCCCACCGGAAATATTTAAAAGCTATTTTTGTTACGTTAAATACAACGACGAATTGGTCTGGGTGAGCTGGGACGTTTAAAACATCGGGTCACTGAAGCGGCTTCGATCTTATTTATGAATCTATTGCCCTTAATCGTAGAACAGGTGGTATTTTGGCTCCTTCAAAAGCGTCTGGAAGGTAGCCCGATCACTGAAGATCATAGCAGAAACATTTAAAGACGATTTTCATTAAATGAAAGGCATTGAAAAGTGTCTCTGGCAGGACTAGGGCGTTTAATACTAGGGCGGATTCACTAGGGCGGACTAGGGCGGATTCAAGTTTTTTCGTTTCTCTACCATTATAGTATCTCTATTACGAGCAAAGAAGACCGAGCTATGCTCGGTCAAAATTAGCTTTGAGTTCAAATATCATGACCAATGACCAAAATGACCCACTAATCGAAATTTCTCGAACATGTGACATAGCCCAAAAGTCTTCTCGTTCCGCAGAACTGTAGGATACAAAATTTAGTTCAAATCGTCTAAGCCGTTTTTAAGATAAAAAAAATAGCTTGACCCATAATGACCCATGACCAAAATAACCCTCTAATCGAATTTCCTCGAACATGTGATCTAGCCCGATAGTCTTCTCGTTCCCGAAAACTGTAGGATACAAAATTTAGTTCAAATCGTCTGAGCCGTTTTCAAGATAAAAATAGCTTGACCCATAATGACCCATGACCAAAATTACCCACTAATCGAATTTTCTCGAGTATGTGACCTAGCCCAACAGTCTTCTCGTGCCCAAAAACCATAGGATGCAAAATTTAGTCTAAATAGTCTGAGTAATTTTTAGATAAAATTAGCTTGACCCACAGTGACCCAAAATTACCCACTAACCGAATTTTCTCGGACATGTGACCTAGCCCAATTACTTTCTCGTGCCCGAAACTCGTAGGATACAAAATTTAATCAAAATCGTTAGAGCCGTTTTTTAGATAAAATTAGCTTGACCCGCGTTGATCGAAAAATGACCCCCTAATCGAAAGTTCTTGAACATGTGACCCAACCCAATAGTCTTCTCGTGCTCGAAAATGGTAGGATACAAAATTTAGTCAAAATCGTTTGAACCGTTTTTTAGATACAATTAGCTTGACCCTGACCCATGGTGACCCAATATGACCCACTAATCGAATTTTCTCGAACATATAACCTAGCCCAATGGTTTTCTGGTGCCTCAAAACGGTAGGATACAAATTTTCGTCAAAATCGTTAGAGCCGTTTTTAAGATAAAATTTGCATATATATATACGAGGTATATCCACAAAGTAAGTTCCGTTTTTATTTTTATCCGCAGCAACGCTGCGATCGCAGTTCCGAGCATGCGCGGCAGTTACTCTGACTGAAGGAGAAGAAATGTACGCCGTTTTCAGATCGCTGCTGCCAACGTGTTATTTGTAGTGCTTCTTTAGAATGTCAGCCTGAATTGAAAATGCCGCCGCTTCTGAAATCAGATCTGTGACCGCAATTGAAGAGAAGGCTAAGCAAAACCATAAATTTACAATTAGTGCTCTTGCTATGGAATTTCCGCAAATCTCATTATCACTAATTCATGAAATTGTTACTGAAAAACTGAAATTTCAAAAACTTTGCTCACATTGGGTACCCAAAATTCTTACTGAACAAATCAAAAACAACGGATGGGCAGCTTTCATCTCTTCTTACACCTCAAATCTTTCCTTGGTGGTCAACACTTCACCGATGATGACGAACTGAAAGAACATGCAACCACATGGTTGAAAACACAGGCGGCAACCTTCTATGAAGAAGGCATACAAAACCTTGTGGCACGCTACGACAAGTGCCTACAAAATTTCGGAATCTATGTAGAAAAGTAATTTCACAGTTGTAGATTTTTGTACAATAAATATTTTTTTTGTATCTGTACACGTTTTTTTTTTATATAACCAAACGGAACTTACTTTGTGGATATACCTCGTATTATATATATAACCACACACACACAAGATTTGCTCGTATTAGAATATATGATATCATCAAAGATACAAAATGTTGAACTGAAAACATGTATACTAAATGCTGAAATTGTATGTGTTACGGCAGCCACTTTGAAACACATGCGCACGAAATTTTAATATCAGCAGGATGTTTGGCACACATGTTGAAATGTATTGACTTTATTTTAAAAAAGTAATAATATATCAGATAACAAATCTGTAAGTTTCAAATTTTTGTATTATGCACCGGGGATACCATAAATTCGTTAATATTTTAAAAAATCATAAAAGTGGAAGAAATCGATATAATTGAATGTTGGAAACTCAATGTAACAAAGGGGTATTTTTTTGTGTGATAATACTTTTTAATTGAAATATTTGCTGCACGATATAAATCAGCTAATTGCATAGTAAACAACAGCCATTTGCATTCAAATAAAACTTTATCTTCCATTTTGTAACATCAAATGCTGAATTCACCACCACAAAGAACACCACTTCGCAGGTGAATGAAAACACATTTAAATCAAGCATAAAACACATGGAGGAAAATGGCGGAAATATCGCAATGAATAGATATTCTTCAATGCCTTAATTTCACAAATGGTGTAAATCCTTGAGGTGATGGTCACATTCAGCCTTTTGTGCTAGAAATTGTTTGTTAAGATTAAGCTGAATAAAAATAAACATTGTTTATCCCAAATTTATCTCATTTTAATTCGTGTAGCTTTCTCTATTAGTAAACATTTCAACTAATTTTTTTATCGTGCTAAAAATGTACTCTTTTGTTAAAGTAAGTATCCTGAAAACCGCATTCAATTATACGATTTCTTCCATTTTTATGCATTTTTGAAATGAGAATGAATTTACGGGACTCTGGTTACATATTTTGATATTAATTTCGATAATGTGTCACGGTTTTTTGAGATATCCTGTACATATAAAAGTGTATTCTAAATCTTTAACTCAGCAATTTACCCTACTACATTAAATTAATCGTCAACTATGAATACATATAAATTTCCAAAGTTGGCTTAAAAGCATCTTTCTTCAGAAACTAGAAGTTTTAAAACAAATCGGTATTCATGAAATATTCTCTAAAGCAAACTATCACGCAATCGCGTGTTTGTTCACAACAAAAACGCAAACACTGAAGTCAAGTCAGACGATATATGGCTTCAGAAAATGACGGTAATTCGAGTAAACAGTTCAGTTTCCATACATGTAATTATGATGTTAACATCCTATGGAAATTTTGAGATAATTTATGTAGCTTGACAGGGTTATCTCTCAATTAATTCGTGGCGAGGGAACATAAATAGTTTATGAAGATTTGATGAATAACAGTGGATTATATTCTGATAAAAACTCATGTAAGGAAACGAAAAATTTTCATTAGATTTTCTATTATATTTTTAAAGTAACTATTTTAAAGCATTTTTCTGAAATTGAAAAACATATCAGAATATTTCATAAAGATTAAAATCATGTCTTACACTTACATAAAAAGTGAAAAAAAAATTACAAAATGCACTTTTCGAGAAATTATACGACTAAATCACACTTTTCAACCAGTTGTATAAAGTACAGAGTGAGGCAAAAGTATCATTTCCCCCTACGTATTTTTTGACGATGGAAGTTTATGAATCTGAAGTGAATAAAGTATGATAACAGATGAGACATATTAGCTATTGTACTTTTATACCTCAAAAGGTTGTAACATACGGGCTGAACAAGAGCCACATACCGCAGCTCATAGGGGGTATTTGATTAAAAAATATGCCCAAGTATATTTATAAATATTTTATTCTTAGTAAACAGCAACTCCGTGTTAAAGTAGAGTGTTTGCTCGAACAAACCTCATTAATATGTTTGTCTGATTGCCCATAAATAATGTGTAAATATCAATCTAAATTAGTCGCTCGCTGCCTGTAATTGTATCTCTGTCAGTGCATTGTAAAACTACCATGGATGCAACTTCTTTCTATGGTGTTCGGTTTGATGTGAAAATCTAATTTTACTATAGATACGTCGTGTCCAAGCTTGTACTTCATTTATAGTACGGGGTAAAGTCATTAAGTAAGTCACAAAAGATAAATAATAACTTACAATGATATTCACTTCAAAACCATTTTTATTTCTCAACAGATTCTTCACCAATATTTATGCACTTATATCACCGTTTTATCAGTGTCCCAACACGTTTTATCAGTGTCCCAGCTGCATAACATTCTTTGGATTGCTCTTTCAGCCACATTAGGACTTCAAGTTGAACCGTTTCATCATCTGTGAACATCATCTTCCTTCCAAGATGGTTTTTTAGTGGACTAAACAGATGAAAATCGCTTGGGGCTAAGTCGAAGCTGCATGGTGGATGTTGAAGAATTTGCCAACCAAACTTTTGAATTGTCTCCTGTGTTCAACTTGAAGTCCTAATGTGGCTGAGACAGCAACCCAAATAATGTTATTCAGCTGGTGTTGGGGCACTGATAAAACGGTGATATAAGTGCATAAATATTGGTGGAGAATATGTTGAGAAATAAAAATAGTTTTGAAGTGAATATCATTGTAAATTATTATTTAATTATATTTTGTGACTTACTTAATGACTTTCCCTCGTATATCATTTGTAATTAGATTTGTCCAAAAAAATGTAAGTTCACAGTTATTTTTTAAATGTTTAAATTGTATGCAGAATCAAAAAAATTTCTCCCTTTTAAAGAGCTCAATGTTACACTATTCAGTAGAATTAAGCATCGAGTTAATTTTTATTAGAAATGTTACTTACTATAGATAAAGTTTCTTAAAAAATATCCTGCCCTAAAGTGCCC
Organism: Maratus michaelseni; assembly: GCA_963931845.1. Taxonomy (NCBI): domain Eukaryota; kingdom Metazoa; phylum Arthropoda; class Arachnida; order Araneae; family Salticidae; genus Maratus; species Maratus michaelseni. Next base: position 212,697,641 of record OZ007599.1, on the reverse strand, counting down.
TTAAATATCTTGCAAAGTTTAATTTTCATGAACCCCATTTTATAAACAGTTAGAAGATATTTATCTTTTTACGATTTTCGATTTATCGTCCTTCGGGAATTTTAATATTGACTCGAAAATAAATGTTTGACATTATTATGAAATCAGTTCTCCCCACTTCTAATAAAACAAATGAATTACTGAAAATTTTTCTAATAGAGTAATAATAGAGCGAATAGCAGACTAAAATGCTGAAATATGCTCTATATTCTGTAAAACACAGTTTAAAAGTCAGGTGGAAATCATAAAAGAAAAACATGTTTGAAAAGAGAGAAGCAAATGTCTCCAAGGGAAAAGTTATAAAATTTCTCAGCCCTTTACAAATAAGCACTCGTCATCCAAATAAATTCGTTCTACGTATAAATGAAGGAGCACGCGTGAAAGTAATAGTGCATTTCATCCCACGGCTCTTTTTTATCTGGGGAAATGACAGAAGCTCAAATATTTTCGAGAATAAAGGAGAAATTATACGAGAAGATTTTGACGTGCAGAATTCAATATGGATATCTTAAATAGATTATTTTTGTCATCAGACCTATTCATCACAGATATGGGGCCCCGAATTAAAAAGATAATCGGTGAGTTTTCTGAATAAAGTTTAAATGTGTTACCTCATAACACAAGTTATTCTAAAAGTGACGATAGTGAAAATAGCACCAATAATGATGAAATTAAAAAATAATTAATTGCGTTAGTTAATAAGCAATCAATATTTTGTTGCAATTAATGGCATTTATTATCACTAATGTAAGTATAGTTAGCAAATATGCATTACAATTTGTAATATTTGTTTAATTATAATATTCTTCTAAATAAATTCTTATCCAGAAATACTTTTATTTTAATTTTAAAACTTGCTGTATGCGTTATGTCTACACACAGAAAAAACTCCTGTAAAATTACGGGCAGAGGCCGGCAGCAGAGATTCCAGTCATACCCCGTAAAAAAAAAAAAAAAAAAAAAAAAAAAAAAAAAAAAAATCCATGACCATCATTTTGTTCAGCCCGTAATTTTACGGGGCAAAGTAATTCAGCATTATAATGCACAGGCTATAATGCACTTTTAAACACAATAACACTTTACTTACTGTTCCGTAGCATGTAGCAATTTAGATAATCATCACAGAGTCGGTTTTTTGGCGGGTTAAAATTTTCGAAACACGAGTAAAATGAAGAGTTATACCCTAGCGGAGGACAATGTATGAGGTCGTACCGTATTTTTGTTAACATATGGGCTAGAACTGTAAAAATATGCGGATTGCCCTTAATTTTCTAAGTATCTAAGGGATAAGGCCGTTTATTTCGTGGATCAGACCGTTTATAATCAAATAAGGCTGTTGCCCGTGAAAATTGAAGTGCAAACGCTCATAAATTCTCAGTTTTTTCTGTGAGTGTAGTTATGTTTGTGATAAACCAAAACTATGTTAAATCGTATCCGACTGAGCATATGCACTTTTCTTCTGTAAAATATCTTTATAAACTGGGTTAAGTGTTTTCCTCCAGGGCTTAGCAGAAACAGATTTTGATTGGTGATAACACGTGAAAGGGCAACATATACAAAATACTAATACTATTTATGCAACATTGAGTGCATGGGCCTGTTATTTATATTTACCGTGGTTTACATAATAGTCATAGTACATAATTACACAAATCACAAAAATGTTTCTAGGTCTCTAATTTCAGAAGGAATATTGAAAACAAAATGCCGTTAAAATACACAAATAGGTATTTTAACTGAAAAAAATTCCACAAATTTCAGGAATTTTTTTGTGATTTTTGAAATACCCGTTTTTGAATTTAATTTCCGTTTTATAACAGATACCTTCCGTATTTTTCTTTTCATTTCGTTAAAATGACTTTTATAAAACAAAACCACTTTTCGCGCACAGCTTGCATTATTATACGGCAAGAAATATTCTCTTTCTTTTAGTCTTCAATAAAAAGCCAACATTTAACGCTATGGGACTCGAACCAGGGACCTTCGGTTTTCGAGCTCATGTACATGACCACACTGCTAGACAAGCCACTGACTCAAATGATTTTGCTTACTTTAGACGCCTTTTAAGAAACAAAAATAAGGTTTGAAAAAATATTAAAAGTTTCTTCGGTAAATACATTTATCCAACTGAGTATAATTCTGAAGGTTTTATACATTTTCTTGCTATAATTTTAAATATTAGGATTTTTTATTTGATGCTTTGTAAAAGATAAATTGTATACATTTGTAAAAAATTGTAGATTTTATTTGCGAATAAAAGATTTGTTCTTCAAGAGTACCATCAATTTTTTAATTCAATTTTTTCAAATTATTTGTGATCATAATTTTCTCATAATAATTATCTTAAGCATAAATATTTAGTACATGCTCTTTTTAAAAAAATATATTATTATGACTTAGATAGATAAAGGTAAAATGATAAATACATTCTATTTGAGTTATACTGAAAGTTTTTTGTGTGCAATACTCTTAAACTGGATAGTTCTAAAAATAATAAAATGAAAAATAGAGTTTTACAGACAATTTTTAAGATCTTATGATAGATGTGTCAAACTTTAGTTAAAACTAATAATAATAAAGAAGCTGTAATATTTCGTTTTCAATTACCTACCCAACTTAAAAATACATATTTTTTTTATTATTATTTTAATGTCGTAAAAATATGTTAGCTTTAAATAAAAAGAGACAGCGAGAAAAGAAAAAGACTTTTACGTATTATTTTAATGTACATTTCATACATGGATGGCTCCATAAATTTTATTGAAAGATTTTCCATTTAAAACCATCATTTATCCCACATTGACGTATTATTGAAAATCGTTCCAATGTAGAGCTAATATTGGCGTTTCTTTTGAAATATATTTAATTTAAGGCCAATAGGGGTTTATTACCTAATTAATATTTCTCTATTTTTTGCGTATAATATATTTTTTGCATTAAAAATATTTCCAATGGAAAGCCGCAATATTTTTACAATATTGTTGTTCTATTGGAAATATTTCTGACATAAAGCTAATATATGTGCAATTAATATGTGTGCAATATTGACATTTCAATGGCAATATTTACAATGTAAAACAAAGTAACAAAAATCAATTGCTTCGCGTGCCAAACACAGCAATTTCTATACGCAAACCTCTAAACATCATTCACGGAAACTGTAATGTTTTGAAAGCAATACCAAAATATTACATACAATTTAAGGAAACTTTCTCAATTTTTACAGATTTGTAATCTCAAAATGTCAATTACGAAAATTGCACTGTTTTTCAGAAAAGTATTACGTTCAATTTTTTGGAAAATATAATGTATTTTTACTGGGATATTTAAAGTAACGAAATATTTCTATCGGAGAAAATGTCGTTCTGTTTAAAACAAAACAAACTATTTAAATAAAACAAAATGACGTCATTTTTACTGTCATTCCATTCCACCTTCGTTGAAATCTTTTATGTAATAATTATAATTCCATAATCAAAACCAATGCTTACATCGTTATATTACAGTACATAAAAATCTCCTTTGGGGAAGCGCTTTATCTTTTGATGACAAAACCAGATAAAAATTCCTTCAACAATAACAGAAATTAGCCCGAACATACTAGCAGATGCTTTCAAGTTTTTTTCTTTATTTATGTTAATACTTGTACCGAATTCGAAAACACCATTTTAAAGAAAGCTATAGATTTTGTACTATTAAATAATTTCAACAGTTTTTTTTTTTTTTTTTTAGAAAATGTCGCTATGGAAAAATTAAAATTAGAAACATTGCGTAAGCTATCTTATTATATGATTTATGATACGTTAAATAATTTAAAGACCCCATAAAATAAAATTCAATAATTTCAGCTGGAGAGTCTTCGAAGACTATTGAATACCTCTGTAGATTCTAAAAACGTATATTCAAGAGCAAATTTGTTAAGCCAAAAATATTGTTACTTATATATATTTAATTTAAAGACCTTGAAGTTAAAAATACCATTTAAATATTTTTGTATGATTAAATAATTTTAGACAGATATTTCCATCAAATACCAACAGTAATACACTGCCGCTCATGCGCAGTAGTGTATTACTGCTTATTTTACTGTTTATTACTGTTAATTTTAAGGTATAATACTGGCAGCCGGGGTGCTAGTACTATACTGTAAAATCAAAATTTGTTTTGCAGTGTATGCTAATAGCATCTGGTGCATGCTAAGTAGGTCGTGGATGTAAAGTCCGCAGGGCGTGAATTGACAGTTTCATGATTACCAAGATTTCCGTTGTCTGGGCCAGAATCAAAATTACGGGCCACTTTAGAAATTCAATATATCTCGAATCTCTGGCAACCCTCTTCCACGGAAAGTGTCATAGCATGTTCCTGGACGCGACAACAACAACAACAACAACATTATAATATTGAATAATATTTTGTAAAACTATAAAACCTTTCTAACAGCCAATTATCAAACAAGTTTGTAGCAAATATATTTACAAAATTGAAAATAATATATTTGAAATGGACGTTGCAAAACGAAGCAATATAGTTATAAAATTTGTTTTAATATGAAACGTTTCTCTTTTCTTCAGAATCACTTCATAAATTCTTTTTATCATTGAATTAATGAGTTTCATAAGTGATGCAAGTCGATAACACCACACAAAATTACTTGTTTTAGTTCACATGTGGAATTATTATTTTCCACCAGCATATACAATTCTTTCCAGTGTTTCCCATGCATTTTCTACGGTATATAAGTTACGACTTCAAACAGGCCAGTCAGTAATGTGCACACTAATGAATAAAAATCATTTAAACATAGTATTTGCACTGTGAATCGAGGTATAGTATTATTTAAACTGAAAGCTAAGCCTTTATTTATTTTTTTCAGAATGGGTAAGAAGTGATTATTAAGTACCTTTTATCATCTCTAGCTTTCATGAGCCTATTTAACTCGTGACATTCGCTTGATATAATCCGCTTGACATAAATTCGCACCGACCAAAATTTCAAACCGTCGGTGTTTTTTGAAAAATTGCTTTCATTAATTTGCATTTTTCTTAAGAAAATGAAATTTTTTATAAAAGGAAATATCACAGTTCGATTTTTTATTAAATTTCGTATAAGAATCATGTGTTATATTTCATTATCACTATATTTCCAACAAAGTTATACGCAATTCAATTTACGGAATCCCAAATCACACTAATGGGGAGAGCGCGGGTGCTGAACCGAAGTGTGGAGTCCACGGGTTAAAAGTCAGATATCAGTTTTTCCTTTCCATCCAAAACCTGTCCAAACCATTACAAAACCACCTTCTCATTGCCGTATGCAGTGTTGACAACTGGGCTACTCTTTTTTTTATTCAGATTACTTGATTGCTACAAACTTTATGAAATGAAAACATTCGCCTTGTTTAATGACAGATTACTTACAGGCGAATAATAGGGCGAATATTACAGTTTCAAAAGAGTGGTAGCCAGTGGTAGCCAATTTAACCAGTGCCGTAGCGTAAAGGGGGGGGGGTCGATCACTTTACTACCAGTATAATTATGTACTACATTTGGCCTTATTTACTCTGTGAACGTTATGAATTAAATAAGGCCAAATGTAGTCTATAAAAATCTACAAAAACAATTTTTCAAAAGTAAAAAAAAAAGGTGTGGCTAAAAAATGGTGTGATATCAAATTTCCAAGCTATTATTACTTACTTAACTTTTTTCCATTAAATAAGTTATCATATATATATAAGTCGAGTACCTACGTATATGTTAATAGAAATCGTTTTCTCCTGTACTAAATACATCCTAACGAGTTTCTGAAAATTCTATTTTTTTCAAATTATGCATGATGGGCTTGGCGGCCATCTTTGCATATTATTCACAAAATTCTAAGCACCCAAATCCGTAGTTAAAATCCGAAGTTCAAAATTGTTATTTAAGCAAATATTTTAAGCGTTTCATTTATAGACTTGTATGCTCTGAAAATTGTGTCTTAAGATAATGATGACTTATCGTAAAGATTCATCTTATGATTTATTTTTTAGAGTAATTAATAATTTCAAACTAGTAAAAATCAATTTTTCAAAATATCAGTCTTATCTAATTTATCTGTCCGTAGTTAAAATCTGAAGTTCGAAATTGTTATAAACATATTACATTGCAAACATATTACGCTTTTACTTTAGAAATTTTGGTGCTTAGAAATATGGAAAGATGGCCGCCAAGCCCATCATGCATAATTTGAAAAAAAAATGAATTTTCAGAAACTCGTTAGGATGTATTTAGTACAGGAGAAAACGATTTCTATTAACAAATACGTAGGTACTCGACTTATATATATGATAACTTATTTAATGGAAAAAAGTTAAATAAGTAATATAATAGCTTGGAAATTTGATATCACGCCATTTTTTAACAGCAACTTTTTTTTTTTTTTTACTTTTGAAAAGTTGTTTTTGTAGATATCATTTCTTTTTTTAAAATAGATTAAACATAATTTAAATAATCTAAAGATGAGAAATAATTTAAAATTACATTTTACTTTCAGTCATTGTTTAAAGGGTTAACTAGAAATACCAGTAGATTTTTCAGTTAAACTAATTACACTCTTAAAAACAACATACTAAATGTGGCTTGTTTGATTTGATTTGATTTGATTGCCTAAGAGGGACTGCTCAGACAAGGAAACCAAGTCTGTAGAGCATAGTATCCCTCCCGGTCCCTTTATTAAGGTCTTAAAAAAAAAAAAAAAAAAAAAAGGTTAGTGTTCAGCCCCAGCTAATGCCGCCGGAAAACGCGACAATGAGCGGCAAAACATAAACATAAGAAAGAAATATAATACAGGCGACCCTGCCAGGAGTGCTCCAATACGAGCAAGTGACAGGGACTGAATAAGGCTTTTACAGGAGTGATCCATCACTGCCGGAAAACAGATTTTCCCACGCGACACTGGGCAGTGAGGGGCATCAGTAGGTGGTGGAAACTACAGGGGGCGAAGAATTGATGAATTGAGATCCAACAGACGGGCTCCCTAAGTTAAATTTGAGAGTTAAGTTAAGTGGTCAAAAATGCTTTTTAGTTTCCTCTTTAGAAGTGGGCGAGTTAGGATATTAGCGAGCCAATTTTTTGGAGGGTTTTGAGTGCACCTGAGATGCCATTGGCTTGTCAGTGTGCAGTGAAAATATGGGTGTGACGCTGTACCCTGTTCACCGCACTCGCATTGGTCTGAAGATGCACATTTGAATCTGTGTAGGTACTGACGGAAGGGTCCATGACCAGTAAGAAAAGCTGTAGTGTGAGGGGTGAGGTAATATAGTGTGTAGGAGACTTTGGGGATTAGCGTATGAGTATGTCGGCCTTTGGTTGAGGTGGTCCAATGTACTTGCCAGTCTTTTGAAATATTTTTTTTTAATGTACGTTTGATGTAGCTATGTGGGAGTGGAAGGTGGTGATCAATGTTGGGTTTTTTTGTGGCTTCTTTTGCTAAAGTGTCAGCCAACTCGTTGCCAAATATGCCCTTGTGTGCGGACACATGACCAATTCGTGCGCGGCTTATGATAGTTAATAGCCTTTTCTTTATATCAAGAACTAGTGGGTGTTTGGTCCTGTGGGAATTAACTGCTTGCAGACTAGACAGACTGTCGCTATATATCCAGTACAGAGTTGTGTCTGTTTGTGCGTGGATCCATTCGAGTGCTTGGAGGATGGCATATAGTTCGGCTTGATATACCGTGTTGTTGTCGTCCAATCTGCAGGCCCACTGGTGGATGATCAACGCACCTTTGTGACACAGTAAGCTGATGCCACGCCGGTTGCTGTTCGAGATCCATCAGTAAAAATTGTTGGCAATGTGGATGGTGTGTACGTGTTACGATCTGTATTTACTTGGAGGTGTGATGTTTCTTCTGCTGGATGTAATTGCCAACCATGGACTATTTGTTCGATGCTTTTGGATGGAAAATGCTGTTCTACTGTTTGACTGTGTGAAAGGTGTAGGATTCTGCTCTTTTTGTATTCATATTCTAATGTTAAGGTGATGGGTGGTATACCTGTAATTACATTTAGTGCATCGGTTGAGATGGTTTTATAACCACACGACAGTTGTAGTAGGAATGGTCTTTGAATTGATGTTAATTTTTGTTTATTTGTTTTTGTTAGTTTACCTCCCCAAATTCCAGCCCCATACAGAATAATCTTTTCTATAATTGTATTGTACCATATTTTTAGCATGTTATTATTGATCCCCCAAGATTTCCCCCTAAGTCTTGATGCATTGTGGTGGTGTTTGACTAATTTGAGTTTAAGTTGGTTGAGGTGTGCTGTCCAGGATTGATATTTATCTATAGTGTCGCCTAAGATTTTCATATGTGCTACGTGGTGCAAGCTAGTTCCGTTAATCCGCATTGTTGGTTCACGCTCCAGCTTGCGTGGCTTGGCGAATGTAAGGACCTATGATTTTCCAGGTGATAGGTGTAAGTGGTGTGTATTTAGTAGTTGGCAGAATGCTGCGAGTGCTCGAGCCGCCGTAGTTTCCAGGTCCAGACGCGTGCGACCCGAGAGAACCAGGCTGAAGTCATCAGCAAAAGCAAATGCGATTATGCCCTGACGTTCCAGCTCTAAAAGAAAAACGTTTGCGATTAGTAGCCAGAGTAGAGGTCCAAGACAAGAGCCTTGGGGACATCCCTTCTCCAGCTTATGCGGAATGTAGCCTGCACCCCAATTAATGAGGACACTTCTTTCAGATAGATAAGACTTGACGACCCCAGCCAGGTTCCTTGGGCAGCCCAGCGCCCGTAATTGTATAAGTATGTCCCTCCATTCTATGTTGTCGAAGGCTCCCTGTATGTCCAGCGAGACCAGGGAAGTGTAGTCACGATTAGCTATGCTGTCGGTGCAGGAAGTCAAGATATCTAGCAATGCTTTTTCACATGATCTGCCCGCTCTGAACCCGAACTGTTTAGGATGGAGTAAACCTTTTGTTTCTAGAAAGTGAGTCAGCCGAAAGACTATAAGTTTTTCTAATAGTTTGCCGAGGGTAGGAAGAAGGCAGATCGGTCGGTATGACTTGGGTTCAGAGGGGGATTTCCCTTGCTTCAGGAAGTACACCACTTCCCCTTGTCTCAAAACCTCTGGAAAAATATTGTGCTGGAGACAGAGGTTCGCCCAGCGTGTAAGAATATTTGGAATTATGTGGAATGTGGCCTTGAGTAATCTGAAATCTATTGAATCTGGACCTGGAGCCTTCTTGTCATTAAATGTATGCAAGGCTGTTCTTAATTCTGCTTTGGTGAAAAGCTTCTCACGTGGTGAGTCAAATGTTATGTCCTCATTGTTGTTATCAGGGTATGCTGTGGGTCTAAATATTTGAGATGTTAAATGTTGTAGGTTGTGTTGTCTTGATGCGACACTTGGGGGCTGCTCGATCAAGATTTCATCCGGAGTGAAGAGTTTTCCCGTGTATATCTCCTGTGCGGTCCCAAACGGGTTTGTGGTGTTGTTACAGAACTGTCTCCATGCTTTAGTTTTAGCATTTAATACGGAGCGCTTGTATAGTGCGGAGAGCTTTGAGTATTTTGCACTGAGGGATTTGTATGTTTCAGACTCGTGTTCATTGTCTCTGAGTCTCTTGAGTTTTTTTCTCAATGCTGTTAAGTGGTTTCGTTTTGTTTTTAGTTCTGTGTTCCAATATGAGAATGTGGGTGTTCTCCTAACCGTTTTATATCTATAGGCTGTCTTCGCTGCTTGCTGAATTATTTCTATCAAGGTGGCTGTAAATGTGTTGATTTGGTTGGCTTCTATTATGCTGTTTAACTGTTCTCCGAGGAGCTGTTTGTTGTTTTTAATATGTTGTGTGAATTTTCGGATGTTTCCCCTGGTTGTGTTGAACCTTCTTCGGATTGTGTAGAGTGGCGAGATCTCGAAGGAGAAGTGGATATACTTGTGGTCTGATGCATTGTACAGGTTGGAGACTTGCCAATTTTTAAGTTTGTGTAGTGTTTGTGTGTTGACTAGTGTTAGGTCAGGCCAGCCTTGAGCCAGTAATTCCCCTTTTGAATTATATTTTTTATAAGTTGGTTCTGTGGTTTCAATGTTTGCTATTGTCAGATTGTTGGTGATTAAAAATTCGGTAAGTGTTTCCCCGCGGTGATTTTCATTGGGGTATCCCCACAACGTGGAGTTAGCGTTGAAATCACCCCCGCAAATGAGAAACTTTCTTTGTGTGATGATGTGTTCCCATTCTTCGAGTGTTTCATCGAAGTCAGATTTTGGTGCTGCGTATGTCGAGCCAATTATTAGAGAGCCTTCCTTGGCCATAATGGTCACGAAGGCACAATGAGTTCCTGTATAAAGATGTGTGTATATGAGATTTTTGTTTTGTATGACTACATGTGCCGAGTATTTTTTTGATGGAAAAATGGACCACGATGAGGGAAAGCCGGTTAGCTCTCCGCTTTTGTTACAGTGTGCATCCTGCAGTAATGCGATGTCTATGTTGCTGTCTATCATGTGATTTTTGGCTGTTTCATTGGCTGATTTGCAGTGGTTGAGATTTATTTGTAACATCTTGATGTGACCAAATGGTGGGAGTGGTGTTGTTGTTCTATTGGCTAGTTGGTGTGGTTGTTGGGTTTGGGGTTGTTACCATCGCGAACTCTCTACGTTGTGGTCGATTTTGAGGGGTGGTAACTGTTTCGTTGATGTTTTTACCATCGCGAGCTGTCTGATGATGTGTTTTGCTTGCGATGGCGGTTCTGGTAGATGTCCTGATAGACCTGGCAGTCCGGTGAGCTTGCTCTATGGTTATTTGGATATGGGTATCCGTGTTTGTCTTCTGTGTGTGAGCAGTTGTAGCATTGATGTTTGTGCGGTTTGTTTTTGTGTGGGCAGCTTTCAGAGGAGTGATCTTCCATGCAATACTCGCATGCCGTTCTCCCCCTGCATCCGTCGGAGGAGTGCCCAAAAACTTGGCAATTTTGGCATCTTATTATTGGTGAGTAAATTCTGAGCTTGCATGTAAAGAAGTTCATTGCTAGACGACCTTCGTTGAGTAGTGCGGCCGCTTGTTCTTCGTCGGTTTCTATTACTAGTTGATATGTTTTGGAGTTAGTGTGTGATATTTCTTTGTGTATGTATATGCCTTCTGTTGATTTTACGTCGAGTGGGTCTAGTTGTTCGTATAGTTTCATAATTGTTTCGTGGGATATAATACTTGTTATCCTCCGTTAAAAAATATCACTGACTTATCCATGAAATGAATAAAAATGCAATACGTACATAGCGTGTCAGCGCTGGATTTGAAATCAAACGTGATATCACGCTCTTTTATTATTAGAACTAGCTGGCATTGCCCGCTAGCGGGCTCCTAATTTACATCGGGGCCTTGAATCTTGTAAAACCTCGAATAAGATAAACCTCGAACCGAAAGAACCTGCGACCTGGTTCCCCGCTGCCTTCCGCACCAGATAATCCCTTAATTTGCACATCGAATAGTATAAAACTCTAACCAAACGAACCTCCGACACGGGTCCCCGCTGCCTTCGACACCGTATAGCAGTCGTGCTGCGCACACTCAAGTTCCATCTTCCGCCACCAAGTAGTGCAATCTGTTCTATATGAACCTCGGGCACTGAAATCGGTAAGGCTATAGATGTCGAGTCGAATGAGCTACACCCCGGCGTGATCCGACCCATAGAAACAGAGATAGGAAAGCGCCCCCTGGTGGTGAAAGCTAATCGCGTTTGGGGGGGAAAGTGGGAGGATGAACACCGGAGATGCCGTATTAAGCAGTCACATACCTTTCCAACGATGTATCACATGAGGGCTATGTGCAAAATTTAGAAAATACCCCCCCCCTGCATAATATGATTAAGCGTTCACAGACCTTTCCAACGATATATCACATGAGAGGTGTCGGCAAAATTTAGAAAAGTGCCCCCTTTGGGGGGGGGTGAAAGTGGGAGGATGGACTCCGAAGATACATAATATGAATAAGCGGTCACAGGCCTTTCGAACAATATATCACATGAGTAGTGTCGGGGGGGGGGGTCGCAAAATGTATGGGTGACACCTGTGGTGCATAACATGAATAAGTGGTCACAGCCCTTTGTAACGATATGTGACATGACGGATATCGTTAAAATTTAGAAAAGTGTCTCCCCCCCTTGTGTAGGCAAAACGCGCTCCACCCCTCCCTATAATTTTTGACGTGGCTTTATTTTTAAAATTTATGTTATGTGTTATAAAATATCGTAAAGTTTCAAACAGATAGCCTTATTCTACTTCCTAATTTTGGTCACGCCCCTCCCTATCCCCTCCCCGAAATGTGACGCGCCATTCTTTTTTATAATTTTTTTATCATGTGTTATAAACTATCTTAAGGTTTAAAACAGATCACATTGGAATTTAATATATTTGCTGAAATTACTATTATATATAGAATAATATAGAAATAAACCCTCCTTTAGCTTGTAATTAAGATATATGAACAATTTTAGAATTTCTGAAAACTGATTTTTATTTATTTATTTATTTATTTATCTATTTATTTATTTTTTGTTTATTTATTTATTTATTTATTTATTGCGTTGCCCTATGCATGTTTGGAATTTCTTAGCAATTTCTTAGATTTACATTATTTTATTCAATTAAACATTGTACTGTTACAATAAATTTAAATGGAAACTTCACTTCTAAAACAAAAATAATTTAACAACTGGTTTTCATTAATTTATAGGAAAATGACGTGAAAGGTATTTCTGCGAACGAAATGCCTGTCCTTTACCGTGTTTTTTTTTTTTTTTTTTTTTTTTTTTTTTTTTTTTTTAAGAAATAAATGAATCACATTTAATTCATTTAAAAAATTTTGTTTACGTTTGGAAAGAAATTTTAAATGCCGATAATTCTTAATGTATACATTTTAGAAGTTACATCTTCCCTCAAAAACTAATTTATTTTTAAAGATCTTTCTAAAAACATAAATTATATATTTAAAACATTTTTTAAAGCATAAACACTACGTCTGATTACTTTATTTTACAATAATATAAGAAGACGCATTTTATCAGACAATTAAATTTACTAAACAAACATGAGTGAAAAATTGACCTGGGCCAGGACTCGAGCCTGGGACCTTACGCGTACCGTGCTGACGCTCTGCGACTGAGCCACCGAGATCGATATCCTTGACAGGCAATTTCTCATACTTATTCATTTTGGAAACAGTCATCTGCAGTCCTATTTAATTGTCTGATAAAATGTGTGTTCTTATAATTATGAAGTTTTATTTTTTAAAAAATATCTTCAGAAGAAAATTGCTGACTTGCAGATGAAATTTGATGTGATTACAACCTCTAACTGATTTGTGCTGGGTTTTATCTCTGTTTTGGCATAATTTTTTAATCGCCAAGTTAATTAACAGTTTTTTGCTAATTAAGGATAGAAAATATTTTTTTTACGCTGGATTTTATAAAAGCACATAGATTATGTAATTACTTGTCCAAAAATGCAATCCTTTTTTTATTCTGCCCGATATTAATGTCTGTATGTTGTTTGAAAAAAAAAAGTTTGACGAAGAAAAAAGTTATCATTTTAAGTAACTCGACGTTTTTAAAAAAATCTATATCTCTGTTTATAAATCACTTATGAAGATGAGTTTGGTCTTAAATTGAAGAAATTCTTCATTAGATTCTTCTAGTTTTCGTTTTTTTTCTGCGACGCTTGGTTTATTTGATATCTAATATTTTAATCTGGCATGTTTTGTCGATTTAACATTGCGAAGTTGCTTTCTGTAAGTAAGCAGCGGTCTTTAGTCCAGTTCTTGGCCTTGTTTGTGTGGCCTTTTTTTTTTTTAAAGCTTGGCTTGGCAGAGCGACCACCCTGCTTGATACTGGTAGTAAAGTGATCAAGCTCCCCCTCCTTTCACTACGCACTGAATTTAACAATCTGAATGAAAAAAGGTGCAACTGGCAACGCTTTCCCGTATGGAAAAAAATATTGTTATTTTCTTTGCAAATCATGCCATTAAAATTGCCAGCCATCTAGTCCATCTAAATTTAACTTTTTTTCATCACTAAATGTTACTTTTTCCAATCTTCTTTCCGCACATTATTTCTTGTGCAAATTTTAATATATTTTCTTTGTATTTTTGAATTAATTTTAAAACCGCTTTTCTCTTTTCGTACTGTAAAAACTTGAATTTCTTCAAGGTTCTAGACCAGGGGTCACCATACCATTTTGATCGTCAACTCCTTAAAGAAATTCTCAACTTTTTATCGATCCCACTACTTTTCTATTTTCTAATTAGAACAAAACAATAAAAAACACCTAGGCAGTTTTCAAGATGGTTAAGATTTAAATATAATGAAATTATTCGTAATAATACTTTTAGTAAGTTACTAAAACTTCCTGACATTGTCAATGGGAGGCATACGGTTGGTGATACTTGACAAAATTACAGTGGAAATGTTGGGTTCAAAAATAGTGAGAGTTTCAATCTAAAATCACCATGAAAATTAATATCTAAATTACGTCTTTTTTTTTCTTAGATTTGAATTAACATTTTTAAAATCACATTCAACCCTATACCAATTCGAAAATGCAAGCAAAAACCATTCCAGATAGTTTCAGATATATTCATACAGCATTTATGATCATTCAAAAATAACTAAAGGTAATCCCTCAAATGACCTTCTGAACAACGCAAAATTTTCTCACACAATTTTAGACACATTTTTAAACTTAAAGACATAAACTTGGCAGGCATGAGTCTTGAAGCGATTTGGAATCGAACCATTGTTTGATAAATAAATTACTTATCGAGTTATAAGCGATTCGTGTCACGTGACGACATGTTTTTTCGCCTTTATCGGTCTGTCACGTTCGGAATTCGGTTCAGAACGCCGACTTTGACAATATTTTCTGAAAGATCTTCTGCCTTTACTAAAGAATGGAAAACGTATTTCTGTAACAACGTTTCTGAATAAGAGCACGTGCCAATTTGATACATATGCACAGGGCTTAATTTCT
Source organism: Maratus michaelseni (assembly GCA_963931845.1). Lineage (NCBI taxonomy): Eukaryota > Metazoa > Arthropoda > Arachnida > Araneae > Salticidae > Maratus > Maratus michaelseni. Next base: position 212,682,594 of record OZ007599.1, on the reverse strand, counting down.
AAGAAAAAAAGTACCGGAGCCCTAATATTCTGCAGTACCAACACCCGTAATGTACCCCTCACCCCCCTCACCCCCCTCCGCCGCCACTCCAATCTGCATGTTTTATTTCATACATTATTTTCAAAATTTAAAGCATTGTATTTTTATTTAGCGAAATAAAAATTTTAAATATACATCTATCTGCACATACATAGCTATCAACTATTCCACTTTTTAGTTATTACTACTTCCAAATAGAAACCTTTACCTAATCTTAATGTTTAATTAATCACTGAATTCTGCGATTACATAATCTCAGGATTATGATTCGGAAATAGTGTTAACACAAAAAATGAATAGTTCGCAGCTATGCAGAACAGAAAAAGACCTTTTCTGCTTACTGTTTATTCAAAATAGCATTAAAATGATTTGAAATGGAAATAAATAAAATTTTGAATTTAAGACAGATTGAGCTCGAGCCTGCCCAAACTCGAAGACTGATATAAAAATCGAGCCCGTTTCATCTCCATCTCTTACGTGGAAGACACATTACGTCACTTATAAGTGTTTTGATACAAAATAAGGTAAAAGATTGGAGATGAGAGGGAAAGGAATGGGTAATTTAGGATTCGTTTTTCGGAAGCGTTATTGCACTGAGCTCCGGAGCGCAGTGTTTAAGAGCTCCGGTGAATTCTGACCAATATTTAATTTTTTACTAAAAACATAGAAGTAGCTCCGGTGCAAATTAAGCCCTGCATATACAAACAAAAATGAATTAAAAATGTGTCATAAAGTAGCCAGTTTGGATATGAGAACAGCCTTAAAGTGGCATTTTAAAAACTGTGTTAGTCTCAAAAGCAACTGATAAATCAATATTCATCCTGTAAGTTATATTCAATGTTTTCAACTTCTGTAAACAATTAAGGTATAATTCAATATGGGATATGCAAGTTCTAAGAATCTTCAAAGCGCAAGTTAAATTTCCGCTTGTTAATATTATATTATTATAAGTGATTTTTAAATAATTTTTTCCCCATCAACCAACGAGGCCAAATAGATCTCATTTAACGTCGACCGTTGGTTTTTTATATCGACCACTTTGCCTAACTTTGTTCTTGACAATGCAGACTTACAGGCAAAAACATATTTTCAGTAGTTTTAAGTTCTCAAAGTAATTGAGCCAAAATTAACTTTTTTAACGATCGTCCTCATTTGACGAATATATATGTTTTTGCCTTCCAGGTGATTTTCTAGTCTCAAATAATTTTCTAAATGCAAACACTCTTCACAACATTATGTGATTATTTTAGAATTCGTACTATCCCCCTATTATATTTACTACATCCCTTAAAATCTGTAATTCCATCTTTCTCCTTCCCCGTAAATTGATTTTTGTGACCTATTATATAAGTAGTTTTAATTTGTGCTACCGAATAATGAAAGATACATGTGGAATTGCATTTTAAAAATCAAGACCTTTGAACAACCACGAATGACCTTGACAAAAATCCCCGTAAATCAAGAATAGCCGCGCATTAATTTTTAAAAAATCGAAAATGCACCTTTGCTTTTACAACACCTAAAATAGTATAAAAATGTCTATTACAAAATGATTTTCTTTTCTTACAAATTTAGATACAAGAACATAGAATATGTTCGCAAGAATATTTGCATGTTTTAGCAAGAGTTAATCTATTATTATGCCACGCACCGTAATTTTCTCACCTTATGAACAACAAAACCACAACCGTCTTCTGATTTCATGCATGTAAATTTACAGAATCTTTGGTAATGTTAATATGCAGAGTTTGTGGCAAATTTATACAATATTTCTCTGTTTTTTAACAGAATGTGGATTTTTAGCTCCCTGTTCAGGAGACAGCACCTGACAGGGAACCTGAACCCTGACAGGGGTTCTGCGTTACTTCACAGAATTTTTATTCATAGTATACTCTTTAAGGGCTATATTCTTTTTATAGGTTACATAAAGATTTTGCGTATGAAAAAAATGTTTATTACACTATTAACAATACAAATTTCAAACTCTGAGATGATGAAATAATGCGCAGTTGAAAAAGATATTTGTCTTACTTTATTTGTTAAAACGATAGTAAAATTATAAATACCATCACGAACTTCTTACATTTATTTACGATAAATTAAGTGAGAGATTTTTCTCTATGATTATTTGAATCATCTATCAATTTTCATGGGTTGTTTATTACATAATTACATGCGAGGAGCTTTAACTGTTGATTCGAATTACCATTATTTTTCTAATTTTATTTGTTTTCTCGCCTGATAATAAAGCCTGAGATTTTGTAGCGTGCAGACTCTTGATTGCGTGACTGTTTGCTTTAGAAAATGCTTCAGGAATACAAATTTGTTTAAAACTTTTAGATTCTGAAGAAAGGCACTTTTAATGCAACTGCGTAAACATATATGGAATTAGATTTGAAAATACATTAAAGATGAAAAATTGAATCTTCTGGTGATTCATTCGATTTTAAATGAAAGGAATTCATTTTTTTAAATTTATGCTGTTAGTGTATATTGAAAAAGGAAAACTTTTATTTATGATGCGATATAAAGTATTAAAAGTGAAAGAGCCAACCACCAGTTTAGTTAAATGTATTTGTAGATACCTTGTTGTATTCACGAATCGTATTTTTTTCTCCTAAAACATAATTGTTTTTAAAACAAATCAACAAGCACAATAAAAATATGCCAGTTTTACATAGAGTTATTAGAATAAAATCTATCTGTAAACAAAATGTTCGATTTATGACACAATAGAGAATGTTTTCAGCTGTCGTAAAATTTTGTTAAGGCGGTATTCAAAAAAAAATGTTTTTCCACGCTCAACAACTCAAAATTTTGAGACACATTTTCAGACTCATTTTTAAAAGTAACAACAGGAAACTTGGCTGCGTGATTTATAAAGACATTTATAAGGGCCCCATGTTTTTATTTTTCGTTCAATTAATTAGAAATTGATTTACAGACAATTGTTTTCACAGTACGATCACTTTTTTTGTTTCCAGCGCTATCGCTTCGGGAAATTCGGTTCAAAATGTCCACTTTGACAGCATATTTTGAAATATATTCTGCCTTTATCAAAAAATCGAGACAATACGCACATTATAAAGTTTCTGAATAAGAGAACCTGCCAATTGGATGCATTTTAGAGCAAAAATGAATTTACAAATGTGTCTCAAAATAAGCAGTTTGGATTTGAATACACCCTTAAGTTAAAAAATATTATGCTTTCCACTGAATACTGCAATGTGCAATACTGTACTTAATATACTCTCTTAAAAGTATCACATTAAGAACATTTTGAGTTTTTTGATGTAAAATGATTCTAAATTTTCTAAAATGCTTAAATTTACGATTTTTTTAATTACATGCATATCATATTTTCTTTCGTTCAACGCATATCTTATCAACTTATCTTGAATATAGTTTATCAGAAGCTGTACTATGTAAGTGTCATTGTAACTATTAAATTAAATTTAAAAGAAAACCTTTAGTAGTGATAAGGTGTTTGTCTGTTATTACTTTAAATCTATGTATTTTTTATAACAATTATATTTGCTATATCATAAATTTATCCTTTTAAATTAAAATATCTATTCTAAAGAAACAATGCAAAAATTTTATAGATATAGTTTTATTTTTTTTAATAAAATTTTCCAAGCAAAGGAATAAACAAGAAAGAAAAATCATGCGTCGAGCATAGATTATGAAATATTTTCCATCTCTTTCAGACTGCTCTATCAGACTTCACCATTTAATAATTAGAAACATAAAAAAACTGAAAAGCGTACTTTCAGAAATAACCATCCATAGCTGGCAATGTATCAAATTCTTTTCGTAGCCCTGTATATTAATTTATTTACATTCTACAAACATTTCGTAGTATACTAAATATAGTTCCTCTGTAAGATGCATAGCTCAATTAAAAAAACGCCCTTAAGCAATTCACGCTCATACATAGTAAAGCTTACGAATTCCTTTGTGCAGCCCTTTATATGATCTATAGACACCACGTAATAAGTAAAAATTTAATTAAACTTATAAATGCATACCAAAACGGAAAACGCACTTCCTGCATTTTGTCGCCCATAGACAGTGCTGTATTCGAAATTTGTTGTGTGTCACTTTAAATGAAGCATAACTGTTTTGCACGTCATATTTTGCAATAAATATCTTCTAGTGCACCTCAATAATGTATATAGATTTCATTATGTTTGAAATGTAAATTATTAAATATTTTTCCCGTTTCAAACAATTGCTGCAAACAGTTTGTCCCTGTAGACCATTATGTAACCGAATTCTTTATGTGACCCTCTAAATGAATGATAAATTCTTCGCACTCAATATTTTACAGAAAGAATTTTTAGTGCACCTCAGAAATGCATATCAATTTTATTATACTCTAAACAGTATAATATCTTTAAAATACAGCGCAAATGATTTTTCCATAGACCGTAATGTAACAGGATTAGCTTGAATGTCCCTGTAAACGAACTGTAAATGCTACACATTTCATATTCTACAGAGAGCATGTTTTAGTTCATCTCAGAACCGCATATTAATTTCATTATGCTCTAAATATTATAACATCATTAAAATACACCGCAAACGATTTTTCCCCATAGGTCATAATGCAACGGGATTCTTTTGAGTGTCTCTATAGACGAACTATAAATGCTACATACTCAGTCTTCAATAGAAAACATACCACAGTAAACCTCAATAACATATATCAATTACATGGCAATCCGAGTATATTTATGAGCATAAGATTAAGGACATACAGCAAACAGACGGCAGACAGACAAACCAAAGTTAAACACTTTTCAACGATGTTGGAAATTGTTAAAAATGAATTAAAAATATCAATACATCTAAATATTAACTAATATTTGGCATTAATGTTAGTACAGTAATTTTCAATAAAATGTATTGTCGTAATGAACCAAAGACCTTTTAACTTACCACAATGAATAAACAAATAACACAACAAATAGCTGTACATACCCAGGCAAATAGATTAAGGTTTCAATCTATTCAATGAAAATATATTACTCTCAAACCATGTTATAGATCAACCACTTACAATATAATATTACATAATTCCTAGGCAAATCTCAATTGCTGTATCATTTTACACCACTTATAACTTCATCCCTTATATAAGCTTCATTTTGCATTGTTCCCCCGGGTAACCCTATACCGAGATTTGTCTGTACTACAAAGAACACCTATTCAAATCAAAATTTAAAATCTAACAAAAATAATAAAGTTGAATTAAGTATTATTTTTTCCCACAGCAGTAGAATTTTAGGTAAACAGATGCTTTAGTAAAATGATCTTTTATCATTAAATAACTTTTAAAACTATTTAATGGTACTTTAACCAACCAATATCTTCTTATCATATTTATTTATCAATATTTGTTATTTTATATATAGAAAAATAGCTCAATACAACAAATACCGTTAATCAAAAACTAATAACATACAGAACTTTTACACTTACTTTCGTCGCACAAAATATTATCGACAAATTGTCACAAGAATTGGTGAGATCTTTAAAATTAAAGATAATGAAAAACAAACAATCTTTTCTCTCTCTTCAGAGAAAAGATTGAAAAATGCTGCACAACAAAATCCCCAGAAAGCTATGTGAAGAAGAAATAAAAATGACAAATATACTTCAATCAATTGCAGCTGTGAATATGTAATTTTTTGCCTTTCTTATGAAGCCTTTCACTCTTTATTGAAAAGTGATTTTCCTTTTTCCTTCTTATTTCTCCAGTTTAAGTTATCTACGATGTTTATGAGTTTTCTAAAGCTCGGAAAATCTATCCACATTCAGCGAAGCACAAATTTCCAATCAAACTTGGACCTGCTTTTTAACCGTTGAAACGCAAACAGGATTCTATGTTTCAGCAAAGAGATCATTTTCTTAAATCGCAAAATTTCGATATGCTAGTTCTTTTACATTTTACCTGATTCTCCTACTAAGAATTTGTACTTTTATGGTCAGTGTTATCAGCGTTATCTGGAGCTCATTTAAGTGGACCAGAAATGTTTGAAATGACGGGAAAATGTATTTATTATTAATATTTTAATTTATAATTTTTGAACATTTAAGAAAGTCGTTTAGTTAGTCCGATAGGAAAATTCCTAAAATTACAGTCGTAAGAGCCGTAAATGTTGCGCCGCGCAGACTGGCGTTACCTGCTAAGGCAAAACGTTAAACTCGAAATACTTGTTTCTCAGCGATTTTGCCACGATAACTTATGAACATGTTTACGGATTTACATAGTTTTTTTTTTTTTTTTTAATATAACGGAAATTAAATTATCTACAAACTATAACTGAAAATCAAAAAAACAAAGGAACACATTTTCAAGTTGTAACAAAGGGAAAATTTTTCAAGTTATAACAAAAAATATGATCAATTTTTATGGAATTTGAATTATTTATTTTAATGTTTTAATTATTTTGTTCTTCATTTTGTTTGAGGTATAATCGAGATTTGGTTTAAAGAGAAAATTTCATCAAAAGTACTTACATGCGCATGAACGCATAAACATAAAGGACTTCTAACGGGTGTAAAATGGAGTGAGAAAAAAATACGAACAGAATAGAGTTTGTACTTTTTTTAAGATGAAGTGAAAAATAATTGAAGATTTTAACCTAAAAATATTTCAATTATATAGTGGGAGCAAAATTACCTATTCAGTTCAATTTTTTTTAACGAGAAGGTGAAGTGGGAGAAAGCAAAAGGTAGCATATTTTTACTCATTCCAGCTTTGCAATTTTTTTAACAATAAAGATTTTATTTTAACAATAAAGATTTCTTTATTTCGGTACATAAGAAAACCAGCATTTGAAATTTCAGAATTGATCGAGAATGGTAATTAACTTGTTCACATTAAATGAAGCTTCTAAATTCAACATAAAATGTTTTACGTTTACCATTTATATCTTGTTCTAAAGCTTTCTTATATCTAGGTATTCAATAATTAATTTTTTTAGTTAAATTGTTGTTTGATTGATTTTAAAAGGAGAAGGAAATTACCATCAAATATCTGATTTTGATTTCTATGTCTTAATAAAAATGGCGTGCGAATAATCGAATAAACGAAAATTTGCGCAGTATTAACGAAATATTTTAAGATTAAAATGAACTGGAACAAATTGGCGTACTACACACTGTGAAACGATGTATAAGTCTAAAAGTCGTATGCCCCACCAGTAGCTGAGAGGTTCTGCTCTCAAAGCTGGTAGACGGGAGGTGCAGGGTTCAAACCCCTGTCGCGGTCGTCGACCTAACCGTTCGGAGTTTTCCGGGGTTTTCTTCGAACCTTTCCGTAAATGCGGTTTATGATCCCTTAGAAAGACCCCCCCCCCTAGGGCCTATATCCCTCGAGCAGAAAATCGGCCGTCATAAATCAACCAATTAAAGTCGTATAAACGATTCTTTATTGTAGGGGTCTTCAACCTTTGTAATAACATGGGTGCATTTTAATTTTTTTATCATTATTTTTGCAGGTGTCCAATTTACATTCTTATTTATATATGCTTTTGTTGAATGCACTTTGCATAACTGTACAGAGTCCGATGTCTGAATGAATACAGATGTATATTTTCAAAAATGTCGACTGTAAAATAAAGCATAGCTTCTGTGCAACAACCAAAAATTTAAAAAATGAAACAGTGATTAAAAAATCTTTTTAAGTATCTTGTGAGTCTTTCAATATTTTGTTCACATCAGATACCATAAAAAATTACAGGTACAAACTTATTTCTGTCTTTCTATCAAACCAACACTTACTGCCCATGAATGCAAAATACATAAATATTGGGTCATCCGGAAAGTTCTGCAGTTTTTCAAAGCGAAGCGTGGTTTCTTCTAGTTATTTTGCTACTGCTGATAAGGAGTGACCTTGAATGACCCAGATGGTGAACGGTCTTTTCTGCTTGCACTGTATAATTCTCGTTTGTGTTTTGGCATAATGTTTGCTTCAATGAAGTGCTAAGAATGAAGAACCAAAAAGTTCATTTTCGTCAATTATTCTCTTTTATTTTAAGAAAGGAAAAAATGCTAGTCAGACTGCTCGTAAAATTTGTGCTGCACATGGACAAAGTTAAATGACACAGTTGAAGGTGGTTTGAGATGTTTAAGCGCGGACATTTCAGCCTCGAAGATGATGCCCGCTCTGGACGACCATCTTCTGTAAAGGGGGACCTCTTAACCCTTTCAAGGGCGGTGGCATGTTTATGAAGCCACTTTTGTTTAATTCCCAAATGCCACAATGTCACCGAAATTTTCCGTTGATTATGTATGTTAAATATAGTTTTTTTTTCTTATTTCAAAATAATTTTTTCTTGTAAATTCTAGTGTCATTCATTGATTTCAACATTTTAGCAATGGCAGTATATTTTCCCCTGAAAGGGTTAAAAGGGGGACCTCTATCACTGAAAATCCACGTTCCGCAGTTCAGGAGCTAGAACAAAGATGAAATATACCAAAAGTACAGTGCATGATCATTTGATTAGCTTATTTTAAAATGTCCTCTTTTACGGATGATTGTCGTCTAGAGCGGGCATCATCTTCGAGCATAAAATTTCCGCTCTTAAACTTATCAAGCCACCTTAACTGTGTCATCTGAAACAACACTTTGTCCATATCCAGCGCAAATTTTACGAGCAGTCTGAATAGCATTTTTACCTTTCTTGAAATAAGGGAGAACAATAGACAAAAACAAACTTTTCGGTTCTCCATTCTTAGCACTGCACAGAAACAAAAGTTATGCAACAACACAAGCGAGAATTATGCAGTGCAAGCAGAAAAGACCAAATGTAAATATCTGAGTCATTCAAAGTCACTCCTTATCAGCAGTAGAAAAATATCTAAACGAAACCAAGCTTCGCTTTTTGAAAATCCGCAGAACTTTCCGGATGACCCAATAGAATTACAATAGACCCATAAAGCGTCTATTGAATAATAGACGCTTCAAGGGCCTAAGAAAGTTGTTGGGTGCAAGTACGCCTGTGTTGTTGATGACCACTGTTTGACTGTATAAAGTTATGAATTAACAAGAAAATTAATTAAAAATACTTGAGTGCATAAAGGACTTCTAACGGATGTAAAATGGAATGAGAATAATATAACAACAGAATCGGTTTTGTAATTATTTTAAGATGCGGTGAAAAATTATTGAAGATTTAAACTTAAAACTATTTTATTCGTGTGAAAGCATAATTACTTATTCAGTTTTTTTTTAAATTTAGGAACAGACAAACAAATTAAAATTAAATTTTTAATGAATATACATTAATTAATTAAGTTAGATTTTTGAGGAAACTTTAATCCTTTGTATCATCATATGGCATATATAGAACATACCCAAAAATGAATGTCATTTCTACAGTGAGCTTCAAAAGACGATTTTATTGACTGCTGGTATCTTCTAAAACTGCAGGTAATATAAATTGTTCGTAGAATCTCCAGCAAATGGTGATACTGAATTATTTTTTTATACTAAAGTTTAATTTATCACTTGAGCTGTTTCACGAGGTTATTGGTAAAATAAACTTTATGAATTTAATTAAATTAAAAGAGCTGTAGACGTTCAGAAATTATTTTTTCACAAAGGTAAGTTTATAAACTTTGTAATTTTGAATTAGAAAACTAATATTTATAAGAAATGTGTAATTTTCTTCTTGTTACAGAAATGAAACAAGCCACTTTTTGTCAATATTTTTTCTTTTATGTTCTTTTTTTTTTTCGTATTTTTTATATGCTTGAAAGGGTGTATTCTAATATATGAGTAAATAATTTTCAATTTGGAGTTGTAGAGATATAAATGTTTAAATAAGGAAATGAAATTTAAAATAGATGGATTTCACTAACACTATGAAATTAATAATTCTGTATAATATATATCAACATTAGCATTCTGACTAGCATTTTTACCTTTCTTGAAATAAAGGAGAATAATTGACAAAAATGAACAATTTAATTTGAACAATAACACAAATTCGCTGATGATTGCTAAAGGATTTTTTTCTTTTAAGATGCAGTAACTATCACTAGCTTAAATGAAATTAACTTCTTTGAAATATCTGTAACTCATGATATGGCGAAGCAATTTTTTCCTTAAAAAAATAAATTCTATCAATATCAGAACTTACAGCTAATTACAATTTGTTATTACATAATTTATAAATACCAAATTAAACAAGACGATTTATACTTGTAAATAAAAAATATAATCTTCTTCTTAAAAATAAAGAACAAGAATATTCGACATTAAAATTAGCTAATGTTACAAAGTCCATAGCATCACCCATGAGTACTTTTATATTCGTAAATACCGCATTAAATAGGCTCTATTTTGACTAGAAAACACGTTTGTTTGTTTTTTGCGCAATTTAGCAGTAGCAAAAACTGATTAACGAAATGTGTATCTTACCGTAATAGCACAAATTCCGACAATAATCATCGAGACCATTGCAGTACTCCATCTGTAATTTATATTTAAACTCAATGAATATGACATATCCAATCAAATATTTTCACACAGTTGACATAAGTTGTTAAAAAAATATTTCGTTGCAAACAGTAACAAAAAGGTGTAATAATCAATATATTGACCTTACCTTCCAAATTTAAATGCTATAGGCCCAAACATATTGGTCCCCAATAAATATCCAACACTGTCTGGAATAAAGACCATGCCTAAAAATGAATAAAAATTTGTTTTAGAATTGAACTTTTTTTGTCACTTATGCTGTTGAATAGAAATTAATATTTTATTAAGTATTATTAGAAGTAATCCGAAAGATTTTTTTATAAAATATACAGCATGTCTTAAAATGGGATGACGGTTTTTAAAATAGAACAACAAGCAAATGTTAACAACTACTAAAATTTCTCATGCAGAAGATTAATGCGTAATAGAAAATTCCCTGTTCAATACCAAGGTTCCAAATGCCACCGATAAATGGCGTGGAGTTGTCTTAAACAGTTAAACAGGAGGAATGCTCTAACGATTGTATAAAGATGGATTAAATTTCATTCCGTTTTTACTTTCATTCTGTTTTGCTATTGAAACCCAAAAAATGGGTTGCATTGTTTTTCTCATGGTATTATAGCACCGTGACCAGAACCTAAGTAAAATGAGAATACACCGTGACCAAAATGTAAAATTTCACTATTATCGTCACATGATGGGGAACTTGAGTCGTATTCAAGTCATTGTGACGCCAATGTGTCTCTTTTTGTGATGGGTTGTAAATGAACGAAAAATTGATCACCGTAACGCCGCAGTGGGATCACAAAGTAACGATTTCCCTGAGAGTCATAGTGTGATGTTACAATTTTGCCATTGCTTTACAATTACATTTCACTTAAAAATTATCCTAATTTTCTGTGCATTTCTGAGGTTTATATCTGAAGTTTTGCATTAGTGTTCCATGAGTTTGAATTCTCAAAAAAGGATCTGCAATTCTGAAAGCTTTAACTCAGGGAAAAGAAAACTTTTTATGAATATTTATGTTCTTGTACAGAAATTTAATAATTTCAATCGAGATCAACTTGTCTGCGAAACGACCTTTGTGTTTTGATGACATAACATAGTTTTAGAAATACGTTTTTTTCCGCAAACGTACCATTTTCACAACTCCACGTAATATTTTTATAACATTATGTACATACTATGAGAATCAGAAAAACATCTTCTTCATACCGACTGCTTCTGTGAGCCTCGTTAATATTTTAGTTGAATAACGCGTCAATAGGTAGAGCTATCGTCGCTAAATTTTTATGCACATGCAGTGAAGCCCAGAAAAATTAATATGGAGTCTGATTATTTTTGTCAAAAAAACAAAACAAAATGGATCTATATTCAATCGATGAGTCAAAATGTTATCTTTGTCAATAGAAATCGGCCGAAATAATCAGGGTCCAGTGCCTTTAGCAATTGGCCAAAGCCCTCACGAATCACATTAAATGAATTAATTGCCAAGTTTACACGAACAGGTTCAGTCGCTGATGTAGAATAGATGGTAGACTGATGTAGCTGATGAAGTAGGAATGCATACCAAACAAAATATTTCAAAATAATGGAGTTCCCTCACATTCAACAATCAACGTCCAGAACTTGCAGAGAAGTGACTATGACGATCGTGCTATCGCAAAAGGCTTCCCAAATGGCTTTGGCAAAGAACTTGCTTACCACCTCTTGACTTCTTATGGAGATAAAAATAGAGTCTAAAACAACAAGCAGTCTATAGCAGGGCTATCCAAGCTTTTGACTTCTTCGGGCTACATTTGCGGGAGAAAATGTGTCTTGGATAGCACATACAATGCACTAATATTAACGATAGTTGTAAAACAAAAATATTTTGTAATCTTTTTACTACAATTTGTAATAGAAATGTTTTCAAAAGCATTGAACAGATGAGCCAGACATTAAGATTAATCCCTTAATAGTGTATTTATGAAATTTAAGTATGAAACAATTTGCATTTCTTCTAGAAATGGAAACTAAAAATCCTTAATAAATGTTCATAGGTACAGTCTGTCAAAAAAATAAAAAATAAAAACAGACAACCCCAAACATTTTATATTCTAAATTGTCACAGAAAAAAAAAAAACAGAATTAGCCATTCGTCTGAAAATTAAGTCTTCTTTCATTTTTTTTAATCAAGCTTAGGGACGTCGTCTTCATGCTGAAAATGTACAAAACTCTGAAAATTTCAATACGAACACCTAATTTTGAAATCATATTTGGATTTTTCGATATATTTTACTTTGGGATACCAAACGTAAAGTCATTCGGTCAAGTAGTTTAGGAATTATGAAGGTTTAAATGTTGGAACTCCTAATGTTAAATTTATTTGAATATATTGCAATGCAGGTAGTCTTTTAACCCCTTGGGGACGAGCGACACGTATACGTGCCGCATACGATGCTCAGAATCCTCGATTATTCCCACCAGTTATTTTTTATTGTAAACTTTGCCTCATTAAATCACAGCATTTCGACAATTCAATTAGGCAAAAATTTCTGTTTTGAAAAACCGGTGGTAAAAGATTAAAAATTCTGTAAAGGACGCTCGTCGCGAAGGGGTTAAGCATAACTCACGAACTACTCGACGGAATAATCTGTAATTTTGGATTCGCACATTTGAAGCTGCTGAATATCGATTTCTTTTTTTAAATATAATAGCTTACAATTCATATGTGCTTCGAAAATAATTTAAAAATATATTTTTTTTTCGTTTTTGAAAACAATATGAATTGAAACCTATGAATTTTTTAACAGAAATCGATTTCTAGAAGCTTCAAAGTTACAGATCATTACGCTAAATAGTTTTTTAATCATGTTATAAAACTGCCCTTATTGCAATCCGTTTTGCAATGATTACAATTGAATTTAAAATGAGGGGTTCTGAACTTTAAACCTTCATAATAAGGACTTAGAAAAACCTATAAAGGCCGCAAATCTGAGCTGTTGGTACCGGAAAATGGTCCCTTTAATTAATGGTTGGACACGAGACCTTTCTGAGTGGTCCCGAATCAACCTGGCTTCAGCGTAGGGGATGACCAGGAGCTCAGCCGAGGACGCTGTAGCGGCACAAGTCATTTTCAGAGGGTTGCTTAAGTGTGGTCCCAGATGGGGGAAGGTGTTGATGGAATTCCACTGCCGGTCGTAAAGTTGTATTATAATTACTATTTATTATAAACTGGTTTGAAAATTTTAGATATTTAGATTCGGATAAATTTTGCCTTGTCGTCTAAGACAAAACACCAATGTCACATGAAAAATGAGATTATGCACAAAAATAATCTTTGTGAACAAGTTAAAAATTCATGTAATGCACTGTCCTTGCACAAGATTTTCCTGAAGCAAGAACTTGCATCTTTCCTCCACCGGAAGGCATATCCAAGTGCTTAAATCCCAAATTTTTGAACTATTTGACCGAATGATTTCCCATTTGATATCTGAAGGTAAAATTTGCTGTTGAATCCAAATATGATGTCAAACTCATATGTTCGTATTGATAATTTTGGAGTTTGATACAATTTCAGTATAAAGAAGACCCCCCCCCCCCCTGAGCTTATTTTATTAACATAAATTAAAAGAAGATATAATTTCCAGTAGAATGGCTATTTTCGTTTTTTCTTTGACAATTTGATTAAAATGTCTGGGATGGACTTTTTTTATTTTATTTTTTCTTTGCTGACTGTACATTGTATCTGATATTCAAAAATTAGTTCACTCTATTTCAGTACTTTAGTAGGAGCTAGTTTGTGAGCTCTCACTTCATCAGCTTCAAATATAGTCATTATAAGCGGCAGGACAGCTACAAATTAACTTTTATTGAAAACATCAACATCGCCCCATTACACAAATTACGACAAAAGTTACAGCTTTATATCACAAGTATCTCTTACATCCCTTTCCAACTATACTAATGGCAGGTGCTCTTATTTGGTTTGGACTCACAAGAGTTCTCATAATGTTTTATTAAATCAGTATAACAAATAAACAAAAATCGACAATAAATTTATACTTTCATCATTTTGAAACCATATTTTTATTCAATATATTATGAAACCATCTCATTTTTTTAAAAAACTACATTAAAATTTCAGTATTTTAAGTAATTTTACAATTCCCTGCTGGCCACATGCGGCCCTCGGACTGTGGGTTGGAGAGCCAGGGATTGAAGCAAAAAGCATAAAAGAGCCGAAAACAGTGGTAGCAGATATCATAGAGTCAGTTCCAAAAGACCAAGTCTGTCAAGAATTCTATTCGATGTTGAACTCTTCTTTAAATTTCCTTTATTTTCATGTATGAATACTGAAAGATTGAAATAAAATATTTTTCTTATAAAGTTATTGATTTTTTATTATTTAGATCCGCGAAGCACCCATTATTATATAGTATTAATGATTATTTTTATAAAAACTTGTAGTCAATCTGGCCAAGTTCTGTTAACCTATAATTTCCCTAGAAACATCTTTGAAAAGTTTATTTACCCGTACAAAAATCATACATTAACTTAAAAATACGTTTTCAACATCAAAGTACGCATGTTATTTAAGTATTAAATTTTCAAAATTTTGTATTCTGTATTAGTTTGTAGCGTTTTTTGTACAACTTCTACAAATAAAATTTGTCAATGCATACTTTCATTCAATTCCTACAATACATATATTTTATCTTACATATTTTCGATAGGGAATTTCATCCCCATTTATTCCTTTATAATTTTTAATCTGGAAAAAAATAGTAAACAAGGATTAAACTTCCTTCAGTTATGATGACAAATTACCAAATAAGTATAGTTAAGATACGTAAGATTATAGATAAGTTAGGTGCAGTTAACTTATCAACTTGTCATCCTAAGTCTCTATAGACTTTTAAAAATAACAAATTATGGTAGTATAGCACTGATGTTTATTTTAAAAGAGTGTCACATAATTATTGATATTATTTTACCGTTGAGAAGACAAAACCGCAAACAAATTCGAAATAAAATCTGTCTTGGTAGTTTCAAGTACTGTTTTTTTTTTTTTTTTCAATATACCTTTTTTTTTCTTTTGAAATATTTTTTCTAAATCCTTATAAATATGATACAATTAGAAATAAGTGATTATTATACTTTTTTGAAGAATTTTGAAGTGGAACTTTCTTTCTTTGCAGGAAATGCACGAAACTAGAGCTGTAAAATGCAAAAATAAAAAATGCATTTGTATAAACAAATAATTTCTTTTTAAAAAATGGAAATTTTTAATTAAAACTCCACAAACAAAAAAGAAATTATCCAGTTCATATAAAATAAAAGTTACATAGTTCATATTTAAATCATTTACTTGAATATATGTAAGAAAATGTGTATCTACCCGCGTATTTTTCAGAATATTTTTCCCATATCAGATTTACCAAAATTAGGGGTGTGAAAATTTTGCGAGTTATTTTTTGTAAGTACGGTATTATATTTACTTTTTCTCGGAGAAAAATTTAGAATAATTAAAAGAATGTGCGTTTAAGCTAAACATAGTAATTTAACAAATTATTGACAATAAATAAAATATATTAAGACTCCACAGTTTTTTATGTGCTCTAGCACGGTGAGCAGAATTTTTTTTAGAAGTATTATAAATTAAATAAAAAAATATCTTAAACAAACCAGATAATAATAGCTGAACTTTAAAAAACTAGCAGTAAGGTTATTTATTGTGACTTTTTTCTTTTACCATTAATTTTTTTTATCTACATATTTTAGTTTTTATTGCTTCTTTCAGTATAAAGAACTTAATTGTGAAATGAAAATCAGCTGGAGATATAAGGTTAGTTTCATGTGAAAATCCAGTTCATTAAATCAAATTATCTCATATTCTTCACGCGAAAACTACGAAAAATTTTTGAGGAATTTTTTTTATAAATTGGTGCTGATGTCTAACGAGTGCTAAAAAGGTGTGCTAAAAATATGAGAGGGCAAAATCTGTGCGAGTAAATACGGTATATCACTCTTCTTGTTAAATATATATATTTGCCCTTTGCCATTTTAATGACTTTGGTTGAAATCAATTTCAACATTAATACAGAAAGAGACAGCATATGGGACAGGCCCTGTACTGACTAAAATTTGAACTATATTTTAAATTACCTTGTTCAAAATGTTTTATCTTCTTCCTAAACATGTAACCTATTTTATCTTTATAGTTATTATTGTTAATGAATTATTCAACTTTAATGTTCTCGTGTTCTTTCTGCGACACCATTTCAATGCAGCCAAATTCTTTTATGACGATCTCGGTTTCAATGAGAAAACAAGTCCTTCCGGCTCAGTCGGAAAGTAGGTTGATTTATTTGGGGGGTTTTGTTTGTATTTTTTTTTTTATTATAAGGTCCATACATCAGATTTAATACAATTGAAACAAATTGGTCTTACTCCCGGTAAACTATGTTTAAAAATGTAGTTTAGGGAGAAAAAAGTTTGATGATAAAAAAATGAAATATAATTACAGTTTTATAAATTGCTTATTTGATGAATACGAATTGAATAACTTCTAAACATTTATTGAAATTGAAGAAAATTAACAGCCATATTAAAAATGAACTCAAATTACAGTTCCATTGACCGTAATGTTATCCGGATTTTCAAAAGGCCGGAATTTTTGAATGAATTGCCGAATCTTCTTGATTAACAGACCCATCCAAGTTATTTACAAAATCAATATGCTGTCCCAGTTTGTTTTGAAATGGTTGAGTATTTCGACGCTATCATGATGACAAGTTTTGCAATATATATAGATATATAGATAAATGAAGTGATTGCTATCGATCGTTTTCTAAAAAAAATCACCCTAAAAGAAATGGAATGGTTCGTCTATATCAGTTTTAAGTCTTTTCTCTCCCTTTTTGGGCCCCACGCGACAAAGCTCGTTGATAATAGTATTTCAGAATTAAGCTTTGGCTACCAGTATTTCAGAACAAAATCTTTATAGTATATTTCTAGAACATTTGCAATAGAAATCTATGAAAAAAAGTTATTTAGAAATAGTTATTATCTAAAAAGGGATCGCTATTTTCAGTCAATAATCTTCAAGGAGTGGAAAGGGTTAAAGAGAGAAACTAAAATACAACAAGTAAAATTTTTAAAAAATGAGGAAAAAAGACCTCATTTTTCCTAAACAAAATGTGTTAATTCGTGTATAGAAACATTTGGAAGAGGATATCATTTATGCAGTCATTTCTCTTAAATTGTAACATAAGTGCCTACTGCCTATTTACTCTCTTATGCAAGTAGTCTAAGGTCGAGGGAGTTTTGACTTTTGCATGTGATCATGGTGTCCTCAATTCTAATATTTGAGGGTGTATATGACAGTGGAGTAAGTCAAAAAATTGAAAATCTAGATAAGCATATTTTCATTAAACGTATATCAATGTCTGTTCAGCGAGACATTCAAATAAGTCATAGTTCACTCAGGGAATCGCTAGAGGGCAAAACAAGTTGGACCACTTAATGCAACCGCAATATGACAAGTTTCACAAAACTCTTCATTTCTCAAAATACTAAATAGTGACTTACTCCACTGTCATTCTAACCTCCTCATTTCTCCCTGAATGAATTTGTCCCTATCTATTCTGTCATCATTTAAATTTAGTATAGTGCGTCCTAATCTCCGGGAATCCAATTTTCACGATTATTTTGTGAAATTATATGATAATTATCTATATGTGGTCTTACAGATGATATAAATACGGCGGTAGAAGTTAGATTCAGGGGATTTGGTCGCATCTCGCCTTTGGTGGTACATAAGACTGGAGTTTCGTCGCTTCCGGCTTTTGAAGGCAGGGTTTCCACGTGCGGAAGTTGTCCACTGAGATGTTTGGAGTATAAATTCTTCGAGTGATAGCTTTGATAGTGTGATACAGGTTTTAGACCATATTTTAAAATAAAATAATGAAAGAATCCACAGGGTTCCTTTAATAGTGATATTGCAGTATTTTGGAGTGTCATTTTATAGTGCTAACTACAGTATTTATTGTGACATTTTTAGTGAAACTGAAAACAAACTTTTCTTAGGAATCTGGCAAATCATCAGCGTAGCCATCTCGTTTCTAGTTATAGCTTTAATTTAGCGAATTTCTTGGGGATATATGTCCCTCTCTCATTTTTAGTGTTCCAAGCTTATTTGGGATCATCATTAGGTTAAAACTGCCCGCTCCACTGCCATTCATCCTTTTTTTATTGCTTTAAATACGTTGTTGCTATTAATAAATCTTGTGTCATGGCTACTTTTCTTACTGACAGGGCCGAAGGATCTGCCACAAAATTACTTAATTTATTTTCCACAAACATACAAATCATAGTAATAGTCCTTTTTTGAGTTCATTAATTAGAATATAAATATAAATGATGTAGAAGCGTCAAAAAAGGAAAAAGAAAATTATATTTTAAAAATATATCTTCCTAAAAAATATCAAGATAATAGATAAATGGAAATTCATTTTTTAATCAAATTTTCATAGAATTATTCCTTAGTTATAAGTTCAGAATTGAAAAATTATTGAAATGAATGTTAAGTTACCATTAGCAATTTCACTTTCATTTACTTTTGTAATTAATAAACTTAAAATTACCCCTTTCACAGTGATCTTCTGTAACTTTTAATAATTCATGTGAACATCAAACTGTTTTCCTGTTTTTCATAATACAAAATCTTAAACTTGGTTATTGCCAGAACTCCTTTATAACAAGCAAATGCTGTCATTCCATCGTTGTCGTTATAACAGAATTCGATAATGTGCGTATATATATAGGGTGGTCCTTATATACAGGTAAAATCAAATCAAATTGCAGCGCCCATTAGATTTGTTCCAATACATTAAAAAACTACGGGTGCAAAATTAGAACTCATTTGAACATCAAGAACACGTGCCTCATCCATGTCGAAAATTCAGACCCTTTTTTTTCAAATCCTAGAATATTTACTTTAAGTAGAATATTCTTTTATCCAAGGCTTATGAAATCAATTTAACTATCAACTAAAACTATAAAGTGTAGATTTAAAGTTTTTATGTAATTTAATAAATCTACCAATTTTAAATAATAACAGAATGAAAAAGTAGAACTACATGTAAATCATATGGTTTCCTTAATTTCTCTCTGTTAAGATATAAATTTTTGCGATAGTCATGCAGTGTCTTTAAAATATTTGTTTTTTAGATTCATCTTTGGTGAATTGAGAATTATATTTTCAAATATCTTTATATTCCTTTGAACTGTATCACTAACAAGAGTTATTGATTTTGTTATTTCCTATCCAATTAAATTTCTTTCTTCATTTTGCCAGTGAATGGGATTCAGTTTCTTAAAAAATTTCGAAATTCGGATCCTTTCAAATAGTATTTTTCGTTTTAATCTAGTATTATTTTCTAAACCATCC
The DNA here is from genome assembly GCA_963931845.1 of Maratus michaelseni. Classification (NCBI taxonomy): domain Eukaryota; kingdom Metazoa; phylum Arthropoda; class Arachnida; order Araneae; family Salticidae; genus Maratus; species Maratus michaelseni. The sequence goes on along the minus strand of OZ007599.1, from coordinate 212,662,621 downwards.
TTATTTAAAGTTAGTTTATAAAATTATCGGATTCATTTTCTTATTTATCAAGTAGCATGTTTTCCACCTTTCGAAATCATTCTTTTGTAAAATATTCCTAGAGCTACACTTTCGATTCATAAATACCATACAAAATTAACAAATTTTGTAATTGCTATTTCTGCAGCTGATTTGAAATCATTTCTTTTAAGTAGCCATTTTTTCTAAGAAATGAGCATCATTCATAGGAACCTCGACTGCGTTTGTATCTGAAAACCTAGCTTTTAATATTTTATCATGAAATAACAAATACGTCTTAGGGAGTTTTCCCTCGAGTTAATTTAAACTGCTATCAAAATAAATACATTTTCAGGCAATTTATTCCTTTAGCCATCCACTTGGCTAGATAGATGGTAGTCTCCCAAGTTGTCGAAAACATAAACTTACTTTCAGGGGGTCTTCACAAGTAGATCTTATGGTTTTTTGCATACAATAAAATCTCATGTAGAGAATCATTTTTTCGTAATTTAACTATCAAATTCAGCTAAATTAAATAAATAATACGTTGGATCTAATAATAATACATTGGACATATAAGTTAGACCACTTAATGCAACGGCGATACAAGTTTTACAAAGCCCTCCATTTCTCAAATTACTAAATATTGACTTACTCCACTGTCATTCTAACCCTCTCATATATAAGTGACGATATTTCTGAACACTGCAAGAAATTTGTACATCCATTTTGGAATGTTGGGTTTTCCTGATAGTTCTTCTTCTTCTTATTATTATTATTATTATTATTATTTAAATTGATGTCTGTTGGAGAAAAAAAATGGATGCAGAATTTTTTTAATGAAATGATAACGTAAAAAATTGGTGAAACTATTCTAGAAATTAGAATGCATGGATCCTCTTAAAAAAGCTAATTAATAGCTTTAAAATTTTAATATTTTCAGTTAATTAACTTTTTTTTCAAATATTTATTGAATTTATTGGATAGGAAGAGTTTTTTGGTGGAATAAGATAAATAATCACTCTTAAGATAATAATCACCCTTAATTTAACAATAACCACATAAATCATCACCCTTTAGAGTTCCTCTAGCATCTGCATCTGAATCCATGTTAATCGTTTTCTCTGATCAATATCCAGACATTTGAATCTTTTAAATTAGGGTTATTCGGTTCGGTTCAGTGCCTTGTTAAATATGTATCATATTAAAAACACCTTATTGTATGGTCTGAAAATATGATAGCGACAAGCCATATATAAAACATCAGTTCGGTTTTTGTCCTACAAATGACATACATCATTCAAACGACCTGTATTGCTGGGCATTTTATCAAATACTATATCTTGAACAACATTCAGTAAAGACTAATCATTTGAGATATCATATACAGCTGAAGCAATTTCAATTCCAATTTCTGAAGCAAGTTCAGGAATTCTCCCATTCAGAACTTTAGCTTTCACAGAGGCCTATCAGCATTCTAATTGCCGATAATTTTGATGAGAAAGTTTTGTATCGCAAAGGATAATTACGAAGTTTAAGTTTATATTAAAAATTACTTCATGTTTCGTGATATTTTTTTCACGGAATTTTCCCTGAGCTCTCTTAAGGGGACGGTCGAAGAACGTGATTACCACCTAGGCAAACTTCCACTACATTTTTCCGAAAAGTAATTTTCGCCTTATTTATTCTTTGAATTTTGCAAAAAATAAGGCAAAATTTACTTTTCAAAAATATTGGTGAAAATTTGCCTAGGCAGTAATCAGACCCTGGGTGGACTTTGAAATGAGTAAAAATTGACTAAAAATACGAATATCATTTTTTGTGTTATTAACTATTTAAAATTTTAAAATATAAAAATATATTACCATATATTTGACAGAAAGTGTGTTTTCATACTCCTTAAAGGTGAGTAATTAAAATAGCATTTCATAATTTTCTGCAAATTCATTTTTCTCAAAACAGATTGTTCAAAGTTTCATCTTTAAAATTCGTCATGCGTTTTAAATCTTGCGCAAAATTTTCAAACTATATAAGTAACAATCTTGCTACACATTACAACAAACACCTGTGTCCATTTTAGAATTTTGGTTTTATTAAGATTCTCAAATTAATAGTTAAACAACATGCAAACTTTTAATGAAAAATCATTTTCGTGCAATTTTTTAAATTTTATTTAAATGTCTATCTGTTGGACTTAAAAAATGGATGTACAAAATTTATCAATAAGGCATTTTTAAGGAAAACGGAGAAAATGATCAACATAGAGCCACATATTTTGTAAATTGGAACGCATAGAAAATTTTAATTTAAAAAATCCTAATTAAAAACTATAAAAAATTATATTTTCAATAAAATGATTTATTTTTTCAAATATTTATTGAATTTATTGGACAGAATACTTCTTTGAAGAATTTCTTGGTGGAATAACATAAAAAATGAAAATAATTTTTAAAAGTAGACTGTGAAATTGAGGGATTTACGATTGATTACAAAATTATTTAGATTTAAAGTTACTGTTTCTATACAGTCTGGTAAAAAAAAAAAAAAAATAAAAAAAAAAAAAGAAGGCATCACTGTCGCTAATCATATTTCTATAATTATATTTGCCTATATTTGACAGAAAGTGTGTTTTTATAATCCTTAAAGGTAAGTTATTAAAATAAAATGCATTTTCATTTTCGTCAAAGCAAATTTGTTGCCGTTTATACATAATTAAAATTGTTTTAATTTTTGCTCAAAATTCTCAATATATGAGGGGTGGAGTAAGACAAGTAAGTACAAGGGGAAGGAGTAATGACAGTGGAGTAAGTCAAAAATTTGAAAAATCTAGATAACCATATTTTCAATGAACGTAAATTAATTTCTGTTTAGTGTGACAGTCAAATATGTCATAGTTCAGTTAGAGAGTAGCTAGAGGGCAAAACAAGTTGGACCACTTAACGCAGCGGCAAATACGGCAAGTTTTACAAAACCCTCCATTTCTCAAATTACTAAATCAAGCAGGGCGGTCGCTCTGCCAAGCCAAGCTTAAAAAAAAAACGCCACACAAACAACGCCAAGAACCGGAATAAAGACCGCTAATGCTTATATACAGAAAGCAACTTCGCAATGTTAAATCGACAAAACATGCCAGATTAAAATATCAGATATCAAACAAACCAAGCGTCGTAGAAAAAAAAACGAAAACTAGAAGAATCTAAGGAAGAATTTCTTCAATTTAAGACCAAACTCATCTTCATAAGTGATTTATAAACAGAGATATAGCTTTTTTTAAAAAACGTCGAGTTACTTAAAATGATCACTTTTTTCTTCGTCAAACTTTTTTTTTTCAAACAAGCTACAGGCCTTAATATTGGGCAAAATAAAAAAAGGATTGCATTTTGGGACAAGTAATTACGTAATCTATGTGCTTTTATAAAATTCAGTGTAAAAAATAATTATTTTCTATTCTTAATTAGCAAAAAACTGTTAATTAACTTGGCGATTAAAAAATTATGCCAAAACAGAGATAAAACCTGCCAACGACCATGTACCATCTGTATTAAAATAGCACAAATCAGTTACAGGTTATAATATAACCACATCAAATTTCATCTGCAAGTCAGCCATTTTCTTTTGAAGATATTTAAAAAAAATAAAACTTCATAATTATAAGAACACACATTTTATCAGACAAATAAATATGACTGCAAATTGTAGCAGATGATTGTTTGCAACATGAATAAGTATGAGGAATTGCCGCTCAAGGATATCGGTCTGGGTGGCTCTGTCGCAGCGCGTCAACACGGCATGCACAAGGTCCCAGGTTCGAGTCCTGCCCCCGGTTAACTTTTCACTCATGTTTGTTTAGTGTATTTAATTGTCTGATAAAATGCGTGTTCTTATAATATTGTAAAATAAAGTAATCAGACGTAGTGTTTGTGCTTTAAAAAATATTTTTAATATATAATTTACGTTTTTAGAAAGATCTTTAAAAATAAATTAGTTTTTGAGGGAAGATGTACCTTCTAAAATGTATACATTAAGACTTATCGGCATTTAAAATTTCTTTCCAAACGTAAAAAATTTTTTTGAAATGAATTAAATGTGATTCATTTATTTCTTAAAAAAAAAAAAAAAAAAAAAAAAAAAAAAAAAAAAAAAAACACGGTAAAGGACAGGCATTTCGTTCGCAGGAATACCTTTCACGTCATTTTCCTATAAATTAATGAAATCCAGTTGTTAAATTACACAGCTCAACACAAATCTGGGGTTTGAAGAATGGCACTTTTTTCTTAGTAAATCAGTCACGCTGATCACAAATATGACATTAGTTTTTTTCTAACACCCACAGTTTTTTCACAAAACAAAAAAGAAGGGGGTGCCTCTTAATAAAATCAATGTGTAATATTTATTAAATAAGATACATTTTTAATAAAAACAAAAATTAATTTCTTAGTAAAGTGACATTAATAAATGTTAAAATACAATACTGCACTAAAGGATGTGAAATATAAATATAGATGGCGCCACTTTATGTATTGATATTTGCCTGAGAAGGCGCAATTTTCTCCCGCGCATTTGTAGTGAGAACATGCATTTATCTTGTTCGTTTATTTATATCTTACGTTTGTTTTGCCAGTTTCTTATAGCAATATGGCATCAAGAGGTTGTATAAATCCAGGATATAAAAAAAAGTGATTCGGCAGAACTTAGTTGATCCAAAAGAAGTCCTCTTGCCTCCCCTGCACATTAAATTAGGTTTAATGAAACAATTCGTAAAAACCTTAGATAAAACAGGGGATAGTTTTCGATATTTAAATGAAGTTTTTCCACATTTATCGGAAGGTAAAATCAAAGAAGATGTGTTCGTTGGCCCAGATATGAGATGGTTAATGAAGGACGAAAATTTTGAGGAAAAAATTAAATTAATCGAGAAAGATGCATGGGTTAGTTTCAAACACGTTACTCAGAAATGTTTAGGAAATTACAAAGATCCTAACTACGCAACGATCATTGAAAAAAATGGTTCAAAACTTTCAAAAACTAGGTTGTAACATGAGTTTAAAAATGCATTTTCTGCACCCCTATCTTGAATGTTTTCCTGAAAATCTTGGTGAAATGAGTGAAGAACAAGGTGAGAGATTTCACCAGGACATAAAATGCATGGAAAAACGCTATCAAGGACACTGGAATGTAAATATGTTGGCAGATTACTGCTGGGGGCTAAAAAGAGACACTAAACCAGCTACAAAATCTAAAGGATACAAGCGTTCTTTTGATGATAAAGAAAAGTAATTTTACTGTATATACTAGAATATAATTTCTTATAAAACATGCACACACATTTATATATGTATATGTGATTTTATTTATTTATCTGATTTTTTTTTGTACATTTTTAAATGAATGTTGTGTAAATTGTATATTCTCAAATTCCAAATTCTTAGTTTCGTAATTAAAAGAAATCCTGACGTGATACATAAAAATGGATATTATTTTGAAATAAGCATAGCAGATTTCTTACAATTTACATAAATTCATGTAAACCCCAGATAAAAATTTAAATTTTGTAGGCCTGTGTTATTTTTGTTTTAGAAGTGAAGTTTCGATTTAAATTTATTGTAACAGTACAATGTTTAATTGAATAAAATAATGTAAATCTAAGAAATTGCTAAGAAATTCCAAACATGCACAGGGCAACACAAAAATAAATAAATAAATAAATAAACAAAAAATAAATAAATAGATAAATAAATAAATAAAAATCAGCTTTCAGAAATTCTAAAAATTGTTCGTATATCTTAATTACAAGCTAAAGGAGGGTTTATTTCTATATTATTCTATATATAATAGTAATTTCAGCAAATATATTAAATTCCAATGCGATCTGATTTAAACTTTAAGATAGTTTAAAAGACATGATAAAAAAAATTATAAAAAAGAGTGGCGCGTCACATTTCGGGGAGGAGCTGGGGAGGGGCGTGAACAAAATTAGGAAGTATAATAAGGCTATCTGTTTGAAACTTTACGATATTTTATAACACATAACATAAATTTTAAAAATAAAGCCGCGTCAAAAATTATAGGGAGGGGCGGAGCATGTTTTGCCTACACAAGGGGGAGGACACTTTTCGAAATTTTAACGATATCCGTCATGTCACATATCGTTACAAAGGGCTGTGACCACTTATTCCTGTTATGCATCACAGGTGTCGCCCTCACATTTTGCGCCCCCCCCCCCCGTCACTACTCATGTGATATATCGTTGGAAAGGTCTGTGAACGCTTAATCATACTATGCAGGGAGGGGGGAGATTTCTAAATTTTGCACATACCCCTCATGTGATACATCGTTGGAAAGGTCTGTGACCGCTTAATCCTATTATGCATCTCCGGTGTTCATCCCCCCACTTTGTCCTAAACGTGATTAGCTTTCACCATCAGGGGGCGCTTTTCTATCTCTGTTTCTATGGGTCGGATCACGACGGGGTATGGCTCATTCGACTAGACATCGATAGAGCTTTCTGATTTTAGTTCGTTTCTTCACCACCAGGGGGCACTTTCTTATCTCTGGTTCTATGGGCTGGATCAGGACGGGGTATAGCTCATTCGACTCGACATCTATAGCCTTAACGATTTCAGTGCCCGAGGTTCATATAGAACAGATTGCACTACCTGGTGGTGGAAGATGGAACTTGAGCGTGCGCAGCACGACTGCTATACGGTGCCGAAATAGTGGGGACCCTTGTCGGAGGTTCGTTCGGTTGGAGGTTTATACTATTCGATGTGCAAATTAAGGGATTATCCGGTGCCGAAGGCAGCGGGGAACCTGGTCGCAGGTTCGTTCGGTTCGAGGTTTATCTTATTCGAGGTTTTACAAGATTCGAGCCCCTGATGTAAATTAACGGCCCGCTAGTGAGCGAAGCCAGCTACCGCTAATAATAAAAGAGCGTGATATCACGTTTCATATCAAATGCAGCACTTACACTCTATGTACTTATTCCATTTTTATTCATTTCATGCATAAGTCAGTGATATTTTTTAACGGAGGAAACAAGTATTATAACAAGCCACATTTAGGATGTTGTTTTTAAGAGTGTATTTAGTTTAATTGAAAAATCTACTGGTATTTCTAGTTAAACCTTTAAACAACGACTGAAAGTAAAATGTAATTTTAAATTATTTCTCATGTTTAGATTATTTAAATTATGTTTAATCTATTTAAAAAAAAAGAAATGATATCTACAAAAACAACTTTTCAAAAGTAAAAAAAGCCAAGCGTAAAAAAAAAATAAAAAAAAAAAAGTTGTGGCTAAAAAATTGTGTGATATCAAATTTCCAAGCTATTATATTATTTATTTAACTTTTTTCCATTAAATAAGTTATCATATATATATAAGTCGAGTGCCTACGTATATGTTAATAGAAATCGTTTTCTCCTGTACTAAATACATCCTAACGAGTTTCTGAAAATGCAATTTTTTTCAAATTATGCATGATGGGTTTGGCGGCCATCTTGCCATATTTCTAAGCATCCAAATTTTTAAAGTAAAAGAGTAATATGTTTGCACTGTAATATGTTTATAACAATTTCGAACTTCAGATTTTAACTACGGACAGATAAATTAGATAAGACTGATATTTTGAGAAATTGATTTTTACTAGTTTGAAATTATTAATTACTCTAAAAAATAAATCATAAGATGAATTATTAAGGTAAGTCATCATTATCTTAAGACACAATTTTCAGAGCATACAAGTCTATAAATTAAACGCTTAAAACATTTGCTTAAATAATAATTTTGAACTTCGGATTTTAACTACGGATTTGAGTGTTTAGAATTTTGAGAATAATATGCAAAGATGGCCGCCAAGCCCATCATGCATAATTTGAAAAAAATTGCATTTTCAGAAACTCGTTAGGATGTATTTAGTACAGGAGAAAACGATTTCTATTAACATATACGTAGGCACTCGACTTATATATATATGATAACTTATTTAATGGAAAAAAGTTAAATAAATAATATAATAGCTTGGAAATTTGATATCACACAATTTTTTAGCCACAACTTTTTTTTTTTTTTTTTTTTTTTTTTTACGCTTGGCTTTTTCTACTTTTGAAAAGTTGTTTTTGTAGATATTGACTTACTCCACTGTCATTCTGACCCTCTCATATATAAGTGACAATCTTTCTGAACACTGCAACAAATTTGTACATCCATTTTGGAATGTTGGGTTCTCCTGCTAGTTCTTTTTTTATTATTATTACTATTTAAATTGCTGTCTGTCGGAGAAAAAAAAAAATGGATGCAAATGAAATGATAAAATGAAAAATTGGAGAAACTATTCTAGAAATTAGAATGCATGGATCATCTTAAAAAGGCTAATTAATAACTTTAAAAATGTAATATTTTCAGTTAATTGATTTTTTTTTCGAATATTTATTGAATTTATTGGACAGCAAGAGTTTTTTGGTGGAATAAGATAAATAATGAAAAATATTTCTTAAAGCCTACCGTTCCCTTAAGAGATATACAATTTGTTATAAAGTCATTTACATTAAAATTTACTGCTTCTATATAAACTGCGAAAAAATGAAAAGCATCCGTGTCGTTAATCACATTTGTCTTACGCTGCTACTAGGGAAGCATTCATCACCTCTTTTCTAGATCTTAGGTGTTTCCAAAGCTTAGATGTAAAAGAAAAGTTTTTGAAAGAAATCAGTTTCAGTTTCAGAAAACTTCGTAATCGCTAGAAGAAAGAGGAAAATTAAAATAAAAAAAAAAAAGATATTTTCATTAATTTTTTCAACGCTAGAAGTTAATATCCAATTTTTTTTATTAATATTATTGGGAGGAGGGCTTAAATGGATAATAGTAGTAAAACTGTAAACTACAACTTCCACTTGATTTTACTTTTTTTAATGATTTTTACATAGTTATGGCAATTACAAAAATATTTTGGAACACTGTTAAAAATTTGCAGCAAACTGTCCAGTCATTTGACCGTTTTTGTAGAAAAAGGTTACATAACCACAATTTAACTATATTCTGACCATAAAATGAGCAATAATATGGTCAGAATATAGTTAAATTACGGTTATGTAACCGTTTTTTACTAAAACGGTCAAATGACTGGCAGTTTGCTGCAAATTTTTAACAGTGAATAACATTACAAAGCAAAGAATGCAATTACAATGTTGAAACATGTGACTTTTAACTACTGGTACCCTACATATGAACGAAAATATTTTTCCTAAATTATTTTACAAATACGCAGAACTCTGTTTAACTTGTGCTACGATTAAAGAAGGGGTGCAAATTATATGGGGGGATAAACTTACTCAATCCTTCCTATTTTTTTTCTACGTCTTCATTCTTAAGGGTTTTACACTTTTATTTATGTTTTTACAGCTAAGATAAGTGCTATAGTTTTATGTTACATTAAAAACATGAAAATATTCTTTTGTTTCTCTTGTGAAATGTTGTATTTTTCAGTTGGGTCAATTTTCTTACTGATTAGCGATATGTAACCTTTTATTTTGGAATCATCAAAGTGGAACAGATTTGCGACAGCTTGTATGTAACCATCTGATGATATTTTACAGCCGCGTGCAGCACGAGTTAATATTTATCGATTAATTTAAAGCTTTGTAGAAATCACTTATTATCAATAATTTAAAGGATATAATTATTAATTTAAAGGAACAAACTGTGAGGGCGCTACATAAAATATCTTCAACTTTAAAAATAAGTCATATATATATATATATATATGTATACAGAGAGAAAAAGGGAGAGGAGTGGAGTATGCCGTAATGCCATGATCAAACTTTAAAGGCTATCAACAGTCAGTTTACATTGATGTAAATTTTTCTTCAGAACTACTGAAACGATTTCAATTCTTATTTTAATAGTTTTGTAAATAAACTTTAAATTGCTCGTTCAGCAAAATATAAAAATAAATGTAATATTTATGAAATTTCATAAACAAAAGTAATCTAGGTTTTTTTTTTTTTTAAACTTAACATAACTATTTCATTTTTTTACTTTTACGATCAATTTAGAATTCTCTCTTACGATCAATTTAGATTTTAACTACTGCTAAAACTATGTTAACCTTCCGATGATAATAGGGGCGTTGTGTCACCCCCAGCTCCAGTTACCTGATTACGGTGCCATAATCATGTTACCAGCGGAAAGTTCAAAAATAGAATTGAAATCGCTTCAGCAATTCTTGAGAAAAAGATGTATCAATATCAGATGTTTTACAAGTGACCTTTCTTTGTATTGCGAAATCACGTAACTATACCTTTTTTTTTAAATTTCTTGACGAACGATCAAGTTACCGTTTATTAATGCTCGTATTCATCATCCACCTCAACCTAGAAAACCTCGGTCGAACGCTCACATGATAAATTCAACATACACCTAATTGGACTTGATCAAGGCGAAGTCTAATCAGATTAATAATGTATATCATTTGAGCGTTCCACCGAGGTTTTCTAGGTTGAGGTATATGATGAATACGAGCATTAATGGCAATAATATTTTTTTTAAGTATTGAAATAGCTCCTATATTTCACTAGAAAAAGGGTATATTAATGTCAGCAGTTTTAAATGTGATTCCGTCGCACTGCAACAAACATGTTTTGCATAAGAAAACGAGCTCGCACAAGTTACAGTTTATTAATGCTCATATTCAAAATCTACCTCAACCTAGAAAACCTCGGTGGAACGCTCACATGATAAATTCACGATACACCTAATTGGACTTGATCAAAGCTAACTCCAATCAGATTAATGATGTATACCATTTGAGAGTTCCACCAAGGTTTTCTAGGTTGAGGTATGTGATGAATACGAGCATAATTGGCAAAATTATTTTCTAAAAAGTATTGAAATAGGTCCTATATTTCTCGAGAAAAGGGGTATATTAATGTTAGCAGTTTTAAATATGATTTAATCACACTGCAATAAACATGTTTTGCATAAGAAAGCAGGCTCGCAATTCCCTTATTCAGTCATAAATACAGGATGTCTCATGTCTCACTCCAAACCGCATTCCCACATAAATTTAAAACAACCAAGATAATTTATCACAATATCCAACAGAATAATTTTACTATGTGTGAAATGTGGTTGTATCACGGGAAGTGCATTGCAATTAGATCAGTGACACCATATGCCCTGTAAACTACATTCCGAATTACGGAGCGTCTAGATCAGTGTTGTTTGGTCGCGGATCGTGGCCGTTTCCAGTAATCTTCAAGACATTATCACATTTGAAAGAAAACAATGTAATTCTGTTGAAAATATCACTAAAGTATCTTTACTATTGTTAAAGTTATGAATGAAAATTCAGACTTGGCTTGGAGTGAGATACCCTGTATTTATGACTGAAAAAGTGTATTTCTACCCTGGTTTCCATGCATAATATATTTGTTGTAGTGATCGCTATTACCTCTTAAAGTTTGTACCTGACTGTCAGGTTTCTCTCACAGCTGTAAGAGTTGAAAGCTATTCTTAAGGGATTAGCGTATTGTATCTGTATCTATTGTGTACCGTTAGAGTCTGGTTTAAGAAAAATCTTAATCCGGAGGGTAGCGAGTTGGACATAATGAAAGAGGTATTTCCATTGCAATGTGGTCTTTGATAGATAAGAAAGATAGTGCACCCTTTTATTTAGGAAGACAGATCAGTCAAGAGGGAGGAACGGTTGTCAAGCGACCCTTGGAAATAAAACAGCAGACCCGTAGAGAGAGATAGGGGTCCGCTGGGTAATGACCAGAGGTGAAATTAGTTCGAACGTGGTAGTGAAGGTGTAAGATCGTTGAGAGTTGACGGTCTGAGCCACGTGTGTTTAACGGTATCTCTCGAAAGAAAGAGAGAGCGGGTGTGAGATGAATAGAAATCTCAGTGCGGAATGAATTGACGTAGTCTAACGGTACACGTAGAGCGTTTTCTGTAATTGTTTTGATTTAGTGTTAAACCGGATAATTTACATCCGAGTTTAAGTGTAAATATTGTTAATAAATTGTTACTTTAACTTTAATTGAAAGAGTTAGGTTTTTCTTGAATATACACCAAATATCGTGCCCGATATCACGTATTCATATCGGTGGTGGCAGCATATCAAAAGACAGGATTTATTTCGAAGTTGTGTGGACGGAGAAGTGGAATCCGACAATGACCTTTTGGAATACCTTGTATATATTTATTTATTTATTTATTTACTTGTATGTATATGCGTATATATACACACACACTCACACAAATACACACACCTATGTATAAAAAGGAATTAGCAACATTAATAATATACTATTATATGTATAAACAGCTTCACTTATGCAGACTTTCCACACAAGCCTTAAATATTGACCACGACTTAAATTTACATTGTTCACGTTTAACATAAGCACTTAAACATAGATAGGTACCATCAAGTTGACGCAAGTGACAATATGACACTGATTCCTGTTTCATGTCTTGGGAAACACGCTCGTTAATCCTAGTTTTGACATGATCCCGCAAAGTTATGTAACAATTGTGTAGATGCCTTTAGATTACACAGCCTAGAAAATGCAACCTGATTCCTTCATTTTATTGACGGACGCCTGACGTTGACACACGATATGAAAGTTAATCTGAAAGTGGGCATTAGTTCCCAGAGCACAGGCCCTTAATTCCTCTGAGATATAATCCTTTCATTCAAGGTAATATATTAAGGACTTCTACTCAATCTATTGAAATGAACAGAAATTTATCTTTATATTGTAGCAGCTACAGTTGCTTTATGCAATATTTTTTTATTAAGATCACCTTTATTTCAACTAGATGACAAAGGATATTTATGATATTGAAAATTGTTTCTTATGCTTAATTTGGAAGAAGGATTGGGTGAAAATTGAAATTAGTAACGGCATTTATTCATGTTATTTTTAGAACTTCATTTTTCCTTTATTTTCGGTGCTAAAAGTACACGATGTTAAAATTATGCGAAGTTTCTTTTTTTCTTTTCTCTTTTTTTCTCTAAATTTATTCATATTCATTTTCTTAGATGAAAGCTTAGAGAAAAAAACGGAATGATTATCTTTAATGTAATTGTAAAATTGCAATTAAAAAAGTAGAAATTTAGTATAAGTAGATGGTGTTACAGAATCGCAAGTTTCTTATTTTTTTAATTCATCCATATTAATTTTTCTTGGAAGAAAACTGAGATCAGCATATGAAATGTCTATTTTTATGGTAATTGTAAAATTTTAATAAAAAAATAGAAAATTCAGAGTAGCAAAATCTACATTATACGAGTATGTACACTATTTTTTAAGGGTATTCTTTCCCGCTCAACATTGCCTTCTAACATATATACGAATTCGGTTTGTTTCGCATTAGCAGACCCTCCCGGCGTTGCCCGGTCCCGGGATAATAACCTTAAATATACCTAAAATTTTATTAATATAATATACAAACGAACCTGGTGGTGGAAGCCCTACTGCCTTCGACATCGCACTGAGCTATCGTTACTACGATCAATCACTATAATGAGGGCACTTTGAAAATACGAGAAATTTAAATATTAACTGTATAAAAAAATAATCTAAAATTTAGATAGTGCCCCATAAATCGTTAAAACAACAATCATAAAAATAAATTATATCGTTAAAACATAAAATCAAACAGTCTTTCGAAAATAAAAGAATTGAAAATAAAAAAATTGAAATGAACAGAAATTTATCTTTATATTGTAGCAGCTACAGTTGCTTTTTGCAGTATTTTTTTTTATTAACAGCTATTTCAACTAGATGACAAAGACAATTTATGATATTGAAAATTGTTTCTTATTCTTAATTTGGAAGAAGGATTGGGTGAAAATTGAAATTAGTTACGCCATTTATTCATGTTATTTTTAGAACTTTCTTTCTCCTTTATTTTCGGAGCTAAAAGTACGCGATGTTAAAAATATGCGAAGTTTCTTTTTTTCTTTTTTTTTTTTTTTTTTTTTTTTTGTTCTTGTTGTTGTTAATATTCATCCATATTCATTTTCTTAGATGAAAGCTTAGAGAAACAAACGAAATGATTATCTTTAATATAAATGTAAAATTGAGTTAATATAAAGCAACAACTACTTACAGCATATCAAAGTCAAACATAAAATAATACTGTTGCCAATTTAGGAAATTTAAAAAAAAATTGAAGTCATGAAAATATCTTCCCGTAAAGAAATTTTTTATCACAAGAGCGACAGAGAAAAAATACCCGCCCACAACTTTGCTGGTAAAATGTTACCAAAACAATGCATCCATTCTCCCTTTTTTCTCGCGGTAACTTCCCTCCGTTTCAGAAAAAAAATCAATGCCCTTACTTTCTTTAATAATTAATTTTAAAAAACTAATTCATATTTTTTGTTTAAGTTAATTAACAAAGGTTTGCTCCGTACAGGGATATAAATATGAGATTGTATGTATAAACTATCATATATATATTGGTTGGGAAAAAAAACTCCTCGAAATGGAAATTTAAAAAAATCGCGAAAAATTATAAAATTTCAGTACGAATTCCGAATAAACTTAATTGAAAAGGGAGCAGAATTTACTATACAGAGCTAAAAGATTCAATTTGAATTGCTCTTATGAGTGGGTCAAAATTGCCGGTGAATCTAGGAAATGCGAGAATTTTTCTGTCCAATATAAAATGTCAAAAATCGAATTACAAACTCGAAAATATGAGTCTCAGGCGCACTTGGACCTGTCTTCTTCTATCCGGAACTAAATTTATAGACCTCTACGGGCGCTAAATTTCCCTAACCATCATCTACAAGTAGACAAACACACATAGACTAACATCTTTCTTGTTTTATATAAATTTGTCTAAAAATTTTAAATATTCACATCTTGGCACATAAGACTCGATTAGTTTTCTCCGTTTCACGAAGAATTTGATATATCTTGTCTTAAAGCCGATTGCTACACGATGAACTTAATTTGGTTATCATATGTTTCCAAAAACTGACTTATAAATCCTATTTTCATGTCGTTTTCTGAAAGATTCTTTACTTTTAAAGTAAAACAAAAAACGTTATTCAATGTTTTAAATCTTGAGCTGCAAATTTAATTCATTTACCAATAAAAATTATTTCATGAATATGTCATAATATACCAATATGTCATAATATATCAAATTTCAGAACAGCTTTAATCTTTTAACATAGAAAGATGTAGTATGTTCCAAAAAGATATAAACGTGCATTAACTTTTTTTACCTATTGGAGATATGTAGACAATATAAATTGCAAAAGTCTTCAAAATAAGGTAGGAAATTAATTTTTTTAATGATATAGTCTGCCCATTACATTTCATAGAGTTACACTTTTTATATTTGTATTGGATTCCCCTAGAAAAATTTGGTCAATCAGATTTTTTTTTCCTTTTACTCCGAAAAAATCATTACAAAACTACATAACTAATTCTTTAAAATTAACTGAATAGGGAAAAGGCTGAAAGACCACTTTTTCGTATCATATTTTCAAGTCTATTTCCTCAGTAAATATTGGAGCCATTCAGAAACTGATGGTGGCGTTACTCAGATCAAAAATAATTTAGCAAGCGAGTAAAAATTGCATCACAAATACGTCTATATAAAACCTTAAATATGCATAGATCATGTAAAAATGCTAATGTAGTTTAAAATCCTAAAAAAAATAAATTTTAGAAAAAGCAATTTACAAAGCATTTACAAAGTGTTTTCTCTCATCTACACTACATAGCTGAGCTCTTCTCATAATGCTTCTGTAAAAATTTCGTAGTAGTTTGACACTAATGTTGAAATCATCTATTATCTTTTGTTTAAGATCAACTGCATTGTTATATCAGCCGTGTTTTCTTATTCTTGAAATATCTCACGCATTCACATTTCTAATTTCATGTATAACCCCCATACAAAATGCTCAATTTTTAATTGAGCATAACGCATTGCATTTTAAAGATACAGATATGCTGTTTTTGTAATTAGCTTGTTGAAGCAAAGGGATTTTTTTTCTAATTAACCAAGTTTGTCTTGAGGGTGTCGTATAAAAATTAAAAATTGTAACTTTTTGAAATTGAATGGCAGGTTTATTTCATTAATATAATCTTATTTCCTACTTTTTTTAAACACTTTTGCAATTCACATTTCCTACTAATCTCTAACAAGTAAAAAACTAAAGCGCCTTTCAATATTTTTGTGACACCCTGTATACAGAAGAGTATCTTATGAATTTATCCTTGTTTCTTACATAAATTGCTTTAATAAAATGGCAATAATCAAAAATAAAATTATATTTTTTGTTAAAACTATGAGCAAAGTGATAATTTTTTCTTAATTTATATATTTTTACATTTATTTTAAAGATAGTCATTTCGTTTGTTTCTCTAAGCTCTAAGAAAAGCTTCTAAGCTCTCTAAGCTCTCTAAGCTCTCTAAGTTCTCTAAGCTTCTAAGAAAATGAATATGGATGAATATTAACAACAAACAAGTTGGAAATTGTACGTTAAACGTGACAAATGAGGTGCGTTCGTTTCGTGCTATAACTAGTTTTACAATGCAAAAAATCATCGTTTTTATTTCAGTGAAATAAATTATATTGTTAGCTATGAACGAAATGAGGATGCCTTTTTTTTCCTTATTACGTATGCCATGTTTACAGATGCGAATTTTTTTTGCAACACCAGACAGAGCTGTAAATTCGCCATGGAGATCTTGCCTTGCAAATGATTACCTGCATAGTTAATATTTCTATGACTCACGATGAATGAATCTTTTGTTTATTTCGGATGTTAACCTTTTCAACTGAATTTATCTCATAATCTATACATTTTTTAATGTCACTCATCTCTCAAGCAAACAATTTTTTTGGACGATTTTTCGTAAAATGGAACTTTTACGCAATTTTATTCGAAAAATTTATTTTGAATAAAAATGGCCGCTTGGCATATGGAAAAAGATGTGTTTAGCCCGTATTTGTTTTCCTCAGTCACATGAATTGCGCTTTTATCATATAGATTACGTATAATAAGATTTAATAGAATAAAGAAAACTTTTATTGGTATCTTTTTAAGTTTTGATTCGATTTTCAAACAATTTGAAATGACTCGACAAAATTCTGCAACGATTATATATATTAAATTTCAAACCTTTCGGTTGGGTAGTTTTTGCGCTGTTATATGCGGACAGACGGACAGACAGACAGACAGACAGACGGACGGATGGACGGACGGACTAGACGACGACTATAGGTGCTACGTATTTATATAATTACGAACGCACCTAAACAAGAAACTTCGCATATTTTTAACATCGCGTACTTTTAGCACCAAAAATAAAGGAAAAGGGAAGTTCTAAAAATAACATGATTAAATACCGTAACTAATCTTTCTACATTCTGAGTGTTTTGTTTTCAACATTTGTTTAGAGAAAATGAAATATTTAGATAATAGCAATATTTAAATTTTGCATTATATCAAAAATATTAATAATACATACCCAACTGCCACCGAGGAGGAGACATTGATTCCATGAGCCAAATTGGTAGACAAGGTTCCAAAATGGCAATCGCAAATGTAGAAACGCAAATGGAACCTATGAGAGCATATAAAATTAATTAAATAGTCATTGTAAAGATTTTCTAATAAAATATTTAATAAAACATCCCTGTCGCCAATCCTCCAAAACACATGTTTAAAACTCTGAGAAAAAAATAAGTAATATGTACACATTTTATTAATAATAAAATTGATAAAAAACATTTATTTAGTTGATGCATTTAGTTGAAGGTCGCTGTGTCGAATATTTACTCTTTTTTATTCAATGTTTTCTTCTTTTTATTTTTTTTTTGCCATGTTTATTGTTTAATTATTAGTTTTATATGGTCTTTCATTTACAGTTATATGTTAATATCTTACAATGGTTTTGCTTTAAATTCTGCATTTTGTGCAAACAGGTTATTAGTAGCAATTTTATTTCTTAAAACCATAAATTGGTGGCATCATGTCAAAATAATATTATCATTTTTTTATCGTTAATAATCTATATATATATATATATATTAGAATGTTTATTTTTGATATTTTAATTAAATTCATGAAATCCAGCTACTTATGTAATCAATTTATAAATTTGAGAAACATGGCTTTGATTTCATTTAAAATAAATAAATGTCACATAAGTTCCGAAGACATTTTGTAATATAAAATATATTTTTTCGTTACCAACATACCTATTGTAAAGATGTTTTTCCATGCGATATTACTGTTGCGACATTTATCATTGACATATTAAGTATTAAAATATTAAAGTATATTTCAACAAAAGGTAGACAAAAGCAACAATCATGTTTACAAATCACCTTAGATGCTAAAATTCTTCTGTGGAGAATAACTGTTGGTGTGTTCAAAGATTAATAAAAGCACTAACATCATCTAGAAATAATAACTACAGATACCTTAGAAAAAAAAGTTATATATTATTACTTCTTTAAACATGCTATCAGAAATATGCAACTTTTTAAACTTTTACGATATTTTATTACAAGAACGGTATGAGAAGAAAAGTGATACAAAATCATTATAAATTAAAAAAAAAAAAAAAAAAAAAAAAAAAAAAAAAAAAAACACAATTTTAAACGGCTACATCTCTGAACCACACATTGTACTTGAATGACTTACGGATCGTGTGGAAGAGGATATCTTAATTCAAACACTGGTATAGTACACCTAAAACTATTTTGTGCACAGCAGCTTCAATTATGAATGAGATAGCTGCAATATACATATTTTTTTTTTACATTCCTGAGTTCGATAAAACTGTCATCTTTTTCGTGTGAGAAGTTGAAAAAGTAAATTTATACGCAACCTGTGGTAAACAGATTTGGATGACCTAAACACGGTGTCACAGCTGCGACGAGCTTACTGACGTATCGGGCGTAGAATGAATTTAGCTACCGTCTAGATACTATCATTGCAGCTAGAGGAGAACATTCAAAATTTACAAACTTCAATGTGAGTTTAATCAAATTCAATTTGCATCATTCACATACAATGTACAAATCCGGATATATAATTGCATGAATTTAAGTACATTATTTTGAATCACCCTGCATAGAAATGTACAAATAGGTAGAAAATAATTGTGGTTTCATAGCATTAAATGATATCCAAGAGATGCACAGAAAGTTGGCTAGTTGTTGAGTATTCTGGAAACTATTTGGAAATTTCAGATTGGTGTACCAATAAGGAGTATATAAGGCTCTCCCTACCTTCCCGTAGCTTTTGAGCTTTGTTGGTATAAAGAAATATAATTTTTTTGGACTGCTGTGAGTTATATGTATAATTGTGTAATTCAATGTTGTGCCATTGTTGAACAATTTTTTACTTCTTATAAAGCGTTGTGTTGGAGAGAGAAGTCTGACACATGCGTAATGTATGTCATTCCACAATGCAACAGGATTTCTTTTAGCCATTGGCATCCAATTATCGCAATTAATATTTTGTGTATGCCAGGCATATCCACTGTTGTTTTATTTTAGGTAAGTTTAAAAATAGTATATATTTAAGAATAGATTTAGAAAGTTGTATTCATAATGTGTTAACCCTTTCATGGGCGGTGGTCACAAATGTGACCACTTAATTTTAATTATAAAATGTCAAATCGCCCCAGAATATTTTAATAAAATTTTGCTTTTATAATGAACTTGAAGAAAAGCAAGTATTTAGTGTCTAAGAAAATGGTTTGTAAATTCTGGTGTCAATCAATCATTTCACCATTTTTCGAACAGAAGTAATCCGCGCCTGAAAGGATTAAACTTTCTTTTATTAATTTACAGATTCTGGCTCATGCAGATAATAGGAAGAACATTTCATGTAGATTTTCTTATTTTAACTGCATAATTCGAATTTCTAGAGAAATTGTTAGGTTTTTGTAGGGTAAGAGTGTTTGGGCATCTAAAGAAGTGGTTGGTGGTAGATTGTTAATCCTTGTTTGGAAAATAGTTCGGTGGGTGTCAGCAGAACAGACATTACTAACCGTTGGCTAACTGTGAGACTCCACAATAAAGCAACATGGTTCAAACCATTTCATGCTACTTATGATTTTAACCTAGTAGCAAATTAATATTCGTTATATTGAATATACTGCGGTCCATTATTGCGTCAATATTGCAAAAATCAAGAATAATTACAATGTAGTACCAATATTAGTTGTACATTGGAAATAAGTGCAATAAACAACACTATTAAAAAGTATTGACTTTACACTAGAAATATTTGCGACAAAATTGCGTATATATTATATATAATTTATCTTGTAAATATTGCACTAATATTAGTTAATATATAGCCAATATATAGCGGGGAGTGGCCAAGATAGAGCAAATACAAACAATATTAGCTCAATATTGTTTTGTTATTAGTATAGTAACCAGATAACTTGTAATTTACCTAATAAAATATTTTTTACTAAATTCTTTTTTAAGGTTTTATTATTATAATGTCAGTCTATCATTAACAGTTAATGAAATAAGTGCAACATCAGTACTTTTAAATGTCTAGCTTATATAAGATTTAGTTAAATTTTGTCTAACAGTTATTTCAATGGCACACCTGCTCTTTAATTATTATCACACAGGAAAGTCAGAAATCGCTGACTTTAGACAACTTAATTTGCTTCATTTGCTTTTGAATACACTGACGAGAAAGATCCCACTTTCTCTGCAGCCTTTATTTTTTGATTTTCACTAAAGATAACTACAGTTTTATAAAGAGTTTCTGAAGACAAATATAGGTTATTTCAAATTTTGTGAAACTCAAGCGTTTTTGAATTCAATTTTATTATATAAATGATAAGCTATAAGTGAATGCAAAAGTTTTATTAAAGGTTGAATACATTCGAATTTATAATAATGGAACTACCGAAATGTGAAATATACATTTTGGCTTTGAGTTAAAGTATATATATATTATGTTTAATGAACTATTAATTGTTGTATTTAATAATATGAAGAATATGCACGTATGTGTGGATTACATATTATATATATATATATATATATATATATATATATATACACTAGGTGATCCAAATTCAGGAAATTGTTGAAAAATCAATAATTCGGAAACTAATGAAGATAAAAAGAGAAAGTTTGCACAGAAAGTATGCATTTTGTCTAGAAACCAAGTATTAATGCTAGAATAGATTTATTTTACCTATATATGGCGTTTTATGTTACATATTAACTATCCGATACTATAAAAAGAGAAGAAAATTTTAATTTTTTTTTGTATTATGCACTCAGCGTAGAGAGTTGAAATTCAAAGCAAATATACATCTTACCTCATAGTATTTGCGTTAAAAAAATAAAGGTGGTCACTGAAATACTATTTCGATATGTTCTTAGTAAAATGTTCAATTAAAAACAAGAAAATGTAATAAAACTTGTTCTTCTGCTGAAACAAATCTGAAAAAAATATCCACTATTTGTATGATACTATTACACATCCCTGATTTTTTTCGGTGATACTCTACCACTAGTTTCGTCACAAAGCACTTTTTTCCAAAACGGACATTAAGGGTCATAACTGCCCATGGGCTTGAGATATATGCTTCAAACTTGGCAGAAACGCATCTCTATTGACGGGCTAACGATTCATGTAGGACTCAACCTGGTCGACTCAAGGGCATATTTTACTATGAAACCCGGCTATACCCTATATAAGCCGTTATAACGTATGACTGGAAAACATACATCATTATCTGGTGGTTGATATTATAAACTACGTTGCTAATACTGAGCTCCATGTATAACAGGAGATCTGTCATCGTATTCCCCAACATGATTTCCAGCGGTCAGTGCGGAAGGATACATTGACGATAATTTTAGTTCGAATTCATAGGCAGACATGTTGTTTATCACACTCCCTTGCATGATTAGAGAATCATTTATTAAATAGATAAGCTCGGTTTAATTAGAGAAGCATAAATTAGGATTGTAGTAAATGAGAACACTAATATCTAACATTGACAACACGAACTATTTTTTTACCTTTGCCTTCCAAGCTTCTGACCACCGACTGAGAACTCCTGTTATATATGGAGCTCGGTGGCTGTTAATAAATTTTCAATTCTTGATTTTAAAAAAATTCCACTTCATTTTTATTTTTTCTCTGCAAACGGCACATATCTATCCTCATTAGTTTGTGATTTATGAAATTTGTTTGGACTTTTTTATTTCTCTATACATGCTTATGCATGCATTTCTAGATGTATGCGTTACATCAAGAAAATTAATGACCCCATAAATTGAGTCACTATGACAAAAAAACACAAGTATTGTCATTTTTACAACGAAGATATGATAGTTTACTTTATATAAATATACACAAACGTGACTTTTTAATTGCATTTTGAAGAGCAAGGATTTTATAAAAAGAGTGTATATACATGCATATATTTGTCGCCCTTGATTTAAGAAAAAGGACGCAAAAAAGAAAAACTGATTTTGTTTTATGGAAATTCATTTCAATATAGAAAAAAAGCTTTTTTGTGAACGCTAAGCTTCTTTTCTGTGTGTTAGGTAAGATTCGCTTTAAAATCTTTCGTACTTTACACCCTGAACCTGTTTAAATAAATACATTTTTTATAATTTCAATTTTATCAAATATATAAATATTTAGAGTTGTTGAATTTATCAACATTATTATACAGGTTAGTACAAAATTTTTAAATTGCAAAGAAAGTTTTCAAACTCAAATTAATTTATTTAAAAATGGGTTAAATTTACCTAATTGTGAAACTTTAAAAAAAAACCTTCAAAAGAGTTAAACAAGGATAGAATATAAATCAAATGGGAAATAAAATAAACTTTGTTCCAAAGAACAGCTATTTATTTAATCTAATATAAAATAATATTTTAAAATAATTTTTCTGTAAAATACATAAAATTGATAATATCAACACCCCCCCTTCCCCTTTCACCGTAAACTGAATACGATTCTAAACAAGAGGAATTGGGGGAATATGATAATATATAAATAATGATGAAAAAATATAGAAAAACACATAGTCTTCTTCGCAAATCGTGTGGCACCAATTCGCTTCTGCTGTAAAAACTCGATAGTTTATTTACTTTATTTTACAGATTTTGTTTTGATATTCCGCAGCTAAATTTTTCTAATCTTATATCAGGTACATATAAAGAACCATCAGAAATATTGTGAATTTCAAAATATTGTGATTGTGCGCTTTCATCCTACACTGCATGAATTTTTCGTTTGGAAGTATATTTCTTTATACTCATATTTAGGGCTATATGTCAGAAGTTTCAAAGAGAAATTATTCGCCTATATAACAGCAAACTTCTGTGATTACGTAAGGCGAATATTCATTTAAATATAGTGCTTTCTTCGAACTGAATGTATTTATTAAAAGTTAAATTGTAATCAATATCTATATATACATATTGGGTATATGCAAAAGTAAGTTTTCTAATAGATGGCGTAAGTGGTCTTATATGTATTTTGTGATTCTGGAAATACATGCTTTTGAAGAGTCCCTTCATAACTTTCAAGACGTAGTATATGACATTTGATTAAAGTGTAAACAACATAGTTTTTTATTCGATTTAAAATGGATAGTTTTTTGCCAAATAATCGTCACTTGCGTGATGTTTTGTTGTTACTTTTATAATTTAAAGAAATGTGCTGCTGAAAGTCTTCGTTTACTTGTATATGCTTACGGTGACATACTTTTTCTGATAGTATGTGTAGAAGGTGGTTCAGGCAATTTAAAAAAGGCTTATTTGGTGTTGACGACGCAGAACGTGAAGGTACCCCCCATCAAATTTTGTGTAAACGGGCAAAGATACTCACAACATGATTAAGGAGGCCTACGGTAATGCTGCCATGTGTAGATCGGGTGTTTTTGAGTGGCACAAGCGGTTCCGAGAAGGTAGGGAAAGAGTGGAAGACAACGACCGCTCTGGACGCCTTTCGACCAGCAAGACCAAAGAAAATGTGTCGCAAGTGAAAAATTTACTGAACAGTGATCGTAGGATGAGTATCAGAATGATTGCTGATGAATTGAGCATTCCTCAAACCCAAATTTTTGAGATAGGCTGCACCATGACAACGCGCTGAGCCACACAGCATTTCGCGTAGTGGAGTATCTCGACAAAAACAATGTGGCAAAGCTGCCTCATCTACCCTACAGCTCCGACTTGGCCCCGCCAGACTTTTTTCCTATTCCCGAGAATAAAATCGACGCTCATAGGGAAGCATCACGGCTCGGTAGAGGCGGCTCAACAGGCCGTGACGAGGGAGCTAAACAGCATTCCAGTCCAGGCGTTCCTGGAGGCGTACGAAAACTGGAAAACTCGTTGGCAGAAGTGTGTAGATGCGGAAGGGTGCTACCTTGAAAAATTCTAATCGTTTGTACTATTCTCATGAATAATTTTTTTTAAACAAAATGAGTCCTACTAATTTCAGAACAGACCCTGTATAAATAGACGAGTGTGTCCCTATATTTCACTTTGCAGCAACAACTACCAAGCGCAGACCACTGCTGTTTGTGTGGTAGTACCTCGAGTCTCCCATCGTGCACTATGGTGGGTGCATAATCCGTAGGCAGCGGGGACGAGTTCCGGAGTTTCATTCGGAAAGAGGTTTGTTTAGAACAGAATGCGCGCCAAAAATGACTATTTTTATCGAAACCTCAAAAGAAAGTTACTAATTTCCGGGCAACGCCGCACAGTGGAGTATTTGAGGCAAAATTATGGCCAAAATTAATTTTCATGTGTTTTTAAGTTAAAACCAATGTTGCTGACATACTATTAGTAAAAACACTTAATTAATGTTATATATGCATAAATGTATGTATTTATTTAAATAATTAAATATATAATACAATGTTTACTTAATTGTTTACTGTTTATAACAGTAAAGTAATTGTTGATAGGTTTGTTTTATTTGCAAGTAATGATTAATTAAATGTGGTTAATTTTAGTGCACATAAATGTTTAATTATTTATAAAAACCAATGCATATAATATAGTAAATTAGTATTTGCTAAAGGTGAGACTCTATAGACATGCTGATTTTTAGTAGATTTGCAGTCCTCCCGAAAAACAATGATATCTAAAAATGGCAACAATATGTGGAAATTTTTTTTTATTTGCCTTCAAAACTATGACCAATACGATTATAATTCAAAAATAGTCCCACAAACCCCGACACAGCTATAAAAATCTTTGAATATATTAGATAATACATTTCAGTAAATATATTTCAATAAATTAGATCTAAAAAGGCTTTATATTAACCCATTTTCAATTTTAATTATTTTTTATTATATAAAAAGTAAAACTATTTAAATGCACATGTAAAAGTATACATTTAAACACAATAACAAAGCTGAAACGTAACAAAAAAGCACGTCTTCTCACAAAGTAACTGTCACTTCAACTGAGACTAGGAGCCGCCGGATATGACTCATACTCCTGGTATACATATAGATCGATGCACCAGTTAATCAGCTATTTGTAAAATATGTTTTTAACAACTTTTGAGTAAATTTTAATTTCTGTCTTCTTGGCCAGGATTTTGAATCAAATACTCCACTATGCGCCGGACGGATCAGCTAGTATATATAAAAAAAAATAGATGTGTGTGTCCCTATATTGCACTTTGCAGCCACAACTACCAAGCGCAGACCACTGGTGTTTGTGTGTGGTAGTAGCCGCGAGTCTCCCATCGTGCACTATGGAGGTTGCATGTCGGTACCTGTGGAAGAGTGGGAGATATGGTAGTTGAAAGTGGTCTACTTAGGACATTTAGATATTTCGACCAAAGTGTTCTAAAAAATGTTTGGAATCTTCTTCAATGGGAATTGGTTCATTCAACTTAATATGAACTAATTAAGATATAGATAACTAAGTAAGATGATTTCGTGCCCCCTGTGGTGGAAATTGTAACTAAACGATATTGCAGTGCGTGTGTAGCATGCCTGCTATACAATGCCGTAGGCAACGGGGACGAGTGCAGGAGTTTCGTTCCGAAAGAAGTTTGTTTAGAACAGAATGCACGCCAAAAATAGCTATTTTTATCGGAACCGCAAAAGAAAGTTACTGACTTCCAGGCAACGCCGGACGGATCAGCTAGTTGATTCATATATGCATCACTGCGCAGTGAAGGGTTCAATAGATCTTCCTTGTAAGCTGAATTGAATATCCAGCATTCATTTATTGTACTTTCTAGACAGACATAAACTTTTACAAATTAGTCTTTTCATGAAACTTCTTCCAATAGATTCACTTAGCCATAGACTGAAAAAGTCTAGATAAAATCATTCATTGGAACGCTTATTGCTAACAAATGGTAGCGTACCTTTATCAAACTAGCGACATACAGGCAATAAAATTTGATTGTTCGAGAATATTGTGTACAAAAACAGACTTGGTTATGTTAGACAGATTTTATAACGGGATTTTTTCTAACGTTCATAACTCTAATATTTATACATTTTTAAGCTTCATATTGTTTTTGTCGCATAAATTTATCTCCATCTTAAAATGTAATAAGTGTTTTAAATCATATACTGCAGGAACTGGATGAACCAGCGTCATCAAATTCGAGGAAACTGGTTCGTAGCCGGGACATAGTCGTCCTTCATTATAATATAATAAAGTAAGATAAATTTCGATACACATTTTTATAAGAAACACTTTTTGAAATATTTTGGATAGTTTTAAGGACCTTAGAGAGTGTAAGTCATCAAAATTAAAATTTAGAGGAAAACATTCAAATATATAGAAGAATTCTTGGTAGATGAATCACATTTCAATCATCCAGCAATTTTCAATTTTTTTAAAACAAGCAGTGTTTATTCACAAACCTTTCGATGAAAATTTTAATGTATAATATTTTTATGTTGTGCTCTTAACTTTCAAATAATAAGAACTGTCTCAAAGTTTATGTCTTTATATTGCCTTCCTATAAAGAACGCAGAAGTCACTTGTGCAGAAAATTGATCTTTGGAAAACTAATGTTGAAACATAATCAATAAATATGTACGCTCATTTTATGTGTTTGATATATTTGGAGCTATCCTAAAAAATAACGTAGAAATACATCAGATATTGAAATCAATTTTAAGTATGCCATTAGTTTACAATGTATGTAACCTTAATTTTTGTTTTAAGATAAATTTTACTTCCAATTAAACACAAAAAAAAATCTGGAAAAGTAATATTTCTAAAAAATAAAATTTTTAAGTTATTATTCTTAAAAGGAATATTTGAAACGAAAAAAAGTCAAATCATTTAGAAGAAATATTATTTTCAAGCTTAATTAAGTCAGCATTAGAATACTTATCGAAATATTAACTTTAAATCTGTCAAGAAAATATGTTTCTCTAGAGAAATTTTTAGAAGAGAGAATTGGAGGAATTATATGTGATGAGAGGAAAAAAGAACTATTTTCGTTAAAACTGCTTTTGTTAAATTCAGGTTGATTATTATTGTTTTGCATGAATGTTCGTTATAAATATTTTCCATTTATTTGTCCGCATTTTTAAAAATATATAAATTTTTCCCTCAGCTCTTGCAGTCGAATTCACGTTGCTATGACGTCACAATGATCACAAATTGTTACCTGCACAATGGTGGCCAAAAGGTGACTACTAATATTCGGTTCATGCAAAAATTCGTCGCGGTTTTGGCGCTAGATGTCAATACATCGCAAAATAGATGTGTCATCCATGTGTGCGTGTTCTGAACACATCTAATCGATGTGTTGAGAAAGTTTCGTGAAAACAATTTTAATCTTAACGTTGTCCCACTTTCTGGGCAATCGACTAAGACTGATAGCAACGAAATTTTGACGCTAATTGAAAGTTATTAACATAAAAGAACTCAAGAGATCGGAGAAATTCTTGGAATCAAATACCCAACAGTTTCAAGGCGATTACGTCAACTTGAAATGTTTAGAAACACCGATGTATGGATACCGCATGAGTTAAAGGAGAATTTTTTCATAGACCGCATTTCTGTTTGTAATTTTCTATTGAATTGATGCCTTTTTAAAGCAAAAAATGGATACAGGTAATTAATAATGGATTGTGTATAATATTGTTAAGCATAACAGATCATACTCTGCCTAAGGCATAGTTGCCAACTTTTAGACTTTAATCTTACCATTAAAATTTAATAGTAAATTTTGCCTTATTTAATCGCCGATTTCGGTAATTAAATAAGGATAATTTTCTATTAAATTTTAGTGGCAACAAAAAAGCGTAAAAGTTGGCAGCTATGTAAGTCAAAAGATGCCACTTGAACAAGCACGAAAGTCATTTTACATCCGAAGAAAGTTTTGCTATGAATTTAATGGGACTGGAAGAAAATCAATTGTTATGAAGATTATTTTATGTTCCATGAATTACGCATTAATTCGGAAAAATGCTAAGTGAATTAAATATAGGAATCTACCAGAAGTGGACTTAATTAGTCAACAGAATGAACATTTTGTTCCATAAAGTCAGTGATAAGACCATTTGTGTGTTTGGCCACTCAAAAGGAAATTTTGCAACTTGGCTGATATGTTTTGGTCCATAGGCTGTACCATTCCATTGTCCGATTACTATTCATTTAGGTCACTTCAAATCATTTAGATGGTAAAAAAATTTCTTCCTGTGACGACTTCAGAATTCACCCAGATCAGTTCATTGCCCAGAAATGTTGGATATTCCTTGCGTGATAGATTATGCAGCTACTATCAGAGATATGAAGAAAGTCCATCAATCAAAACGGCATATAATATATTCATAAAATGTTATTTTTAGTAAATATTTTTTTTAATTTCTGTCAAGAAAACGGGAAGAATATTTGCATCAACTTTTTCATTACTTACTCGTTTGCATTACTTACCATTATCACTCTCAGGTGACTATCACCTCGTGACTCCACTGTGGAGTTACTTTGAATTTTTTGTCGTCTTTGTATTGAATAGATCTATTTTTCTGCACTTTTAGATAATCACTGTTGAATTAGGAACGTTAAAGTTCGATGTTCTGCTATCTAAACAAATCGAAATTAATTTTTGAAAATCGTCCTGAAAATCATCGTTTGTAAATCAAAAACAAAAAAAATGTTTGTTGCATCCCTGTACATTGAGTACTGTAGTAAATTTTATGAAGACATTTTTCTCGTTTGTCTGAACATGTCTTTAAAAGACAGACATCATACAATATAAAATAAAACAATTGAACGGAGAAAAATAATTCAAAGTCATGGGTTGTATACGATCCCAAATTTTGGCTTCAAATGCGGCTTCAAATGGGTTAAGTTAATAATTTTATTACATAACATTATAAATCTCGTTCGTTGAGGTACAAGTGCGAATTTCTTATATAACCTAATGATGACATAAAATTTAAAGCCTAATTATATGGAATATTTCAAAAATTGATAACTTTAGTTTATATACAAATTTTATAAAAATACATATTCAGTTGTACAACAGATACAACAAAATAATTCCTTTAACCCATTAACGCCCAAATTATTTTCTTCGTTAAAATTTAAATTTTAGATTTCCCGCCACTTTTAAATGAAGGGTAATTTTATATTATTTTATCAATAGATTTGTCTTGTAAAAGAGAGTAATATATTTAACTTCATATTTACTGGTGTGAAAGACGCTTTCTTGCCACTAAGTCTATTGATCTAAAAATATCCCACTGGCGTTAATGGGTTAAAACTTGCTGAACATCTTAACAGGCTTTCATTACGGAACAATCTGCCGTATAATTTATTAGTAAAAAACTAACTTTTAGGAACGTGCTAAATTGTTTGCATTTTCCAATCCAAAATCTTTTCAATTTAATCACAACTGTAATATTTAGAATACATTAGTTAACAAATATGCCTAAATTCTTCATCTAGTATTAAACTTATTTCATAATAATATAATTTTATTGTTATTGTTGAGGATGCTTAAAAAAATTAAACATTTCTAAAACATTTCAGGAAAATTAATGTATTCCTGAAAAAATTGCGGGAGCCTAATATGTAACCTTCACTATTTATCATGAATAAGCAACTTGAAAACTTGCATTTTATGTAGGAAAATATCACAATCTTAAAAAATATGAAGTAGAGCATTGGTTACTGCAGCATCTATTTCTACCAAAGTCTATAAGTTCTTTAAGATACTTTATTTCAAATGCCTTTCCATTCTATAACTATACTCATTATTCAAGAGCTGGGTTGTAATGCTTTAAAGCTAACACTTTTAAAAGAGCATAAACTTTGTTTATATTTTTTTTTTAATTTACTATTTGTAAAATACTTAAAATTTTCTAATAATTTTTTATAAAATGTTAATGTCTGAAATTTGATTAATAAATGCAAATCATGCGAATAATTATCCAAACCTAACATATGGCCTTACGTTTATCTGGAAGAAATTATTGTGAAAGCTTTGCATTTTCCATAGAAAAAGGTCACATGTTTCTGAGAAAATAAAGTAGAACATTCATTTCTCTATTGCAGAATGAAAGAGCTGGGCCACAGTGGGCCGATTGTCACCACTAAATTTTAATAGAATTCGTCGCCTTATTTAATGACAGAATTTCTGAGATTTAATAAGGCGAAAAATATTATTAAAATTTAGTAGTGACAATTGTCCCACTATGACGCAGTGCTTTCATCTCTGCTATTGTTTGCAAAACGTACAAGTTCTTTAAGATGAGTTATTTGCAAAGCCGTTCTAATCAATACATGTGCTCATTATTCAGGAGCTGGGTTGTAATTTAATGATGTTAATTCTATTAGCAGAGCGCGAGTTTTGCTTCATTTAATATTTATCTGTGTTTCTAAGAATGTCTACGTTCTGTCTATGCAGTGTCTACATTTAAAGAACACTCTTTGAAATATTTTCATAAAAAAGGACGTGGCTAAAATTTAAAACATTATGTTTTACCATTGCAATATTTATACTTCATAATGATTCTTATAAATGAACATATTTATAATTTAGTTGTTATAATATTGTTTGTTGATGATGCTTCAAAGAATAGAATATTTATAAGTCATTTAACACAAAATATACCAACAGCCGACCGGTACCAAATTTCGATTTGATGCATAAATTTCTTCTTAAAATAAATAAAATATAAATCACATAGAAATGAATTAAATAATCAATAAAATAGTTTTAAATAAAAATTGTGGCGTGAAATATTTTTTTTAACTTGATTAAAATTCCCGTTAGTGTTAAAGCATGGGTCGTCAACCTAGTCCCTAACGCCAACTGCTAAGTATTAGAAACTTTTAGACTAACAATGAGTATGTATCAGATGCTAAAAGAAATATTTACCGCTAATTTTACCTAGGTGGGTGTATTTTTGGAAGAAGGACTATTAAAACTCAAATATAACGAAAAAGAGCAATAACAATTTTGATACTAGCGGGATATCAGGAACTTTGGCAAAACAAAAAATCGAAACTTGTCGGTAAAATACTTTTAAATATTTCTTACAATTTGGAATCGGTTTTTAAAGCTATTATCTATGTTACAAAAAAAAAAAAATAAGCAGCCTAAATACTGCACTACAATGAAAAACGGTTGATTTTACAGACAAAAGTATCAGTCAGGATTCAAATATAAGAGTGCTTATTTTATGGAAAAAATGTGTATTTATTACAAATTTAATGTTATTTTAACAGATTTTTAAAGTAAACAGTTTGTTGTTGTTGTTTTGGAGTGATAACGCTCAGACCATGAGGTGAATAGCTACATGGCTTTATATACACGATTTTCCAACTGCTCGCCGCTACACAGAGACGAAAGAGAACATATATTTTCGATAAAAATAAACAATTTTGGAACAGATGTGTTACACTCACGCACCGATATTTGGCGACTTTTTGGTTGGCACGATTTTCAAGCCAGCGCCAAACCAATAACTTACTACAATAGCTAGGTTGCCATTAAAAGAAAAAATCCCCTAAATTTTGCGACTTTTTCTTTTTATAACCGATTAAAAAAAAGAAAAACTGTGCGTGAGTGTGTGACATAATAGCCACAATTTTTTACTAACATTCCTTGTGACAGTTTTTTTTCTGAAATATCAACAGATTTTTTTTTTCAGTATACTTAAAGAGAAGATTTTTTATTTTACTTGACAAAACCTGAACCAGAAATCGAATATATAGTTTCGGATCATCATGTCTCACTGATCCCATTAACAATTTTGTGTCTTAATTAACCTGACATTTTGAAGTCCAAGATAAATCAAATAAATTTTATTGTTTGTAATTGATTAAACTTTGTTACTTAATTTTATATAGTTTGATATCTTCTAATACACTATTATGAAACCATTTTTGTGTAACTATTTTTATCAGCATTAAATTAAGATGTTGGGATATCACTGATCGCGAGAGAAATTATATTGTTAATAAGAGTACAGTCGGTCAAAAACAGAGAACACTCCATACATTTTCATACCAAAAATAACACAGGAAAAAAACGGAAATGGTCATTTAACTGGAAATTATTATCTTCTATCCATTTTTGTTAAAAAATTGAAATTAAAAAATAAATAAATAAATAAAAAGCTGAGTCTTGATACTGAGTCTTGAACACTTTTGATACTGAAATTGTACCAAACTATAAAAATTTAATCAATATGAAAACTTGATTCTACATCATAGTTTAATTTTTCGGTAAATTTTACCTTAGGATACCAAATGGGAAGCCATTCGGGGTAGAAGTTTAGTAGTTACTCACATTTAAAATTTTGAACTCGTAATGCTAAATTCATTATTAATAACTGCAAAAACAAAATTTAATTCAGGAAGTATTTTAAGCGCAACTCAAAAAATGCTTGACTAATTCGCATATTTGAAGCTTCTAGAAATGGATTTCCGTTAAAAAATTCATAGGCAACAATTCATATTTTTTTTTCTAATTTTACTTACAAAATATATAAATTCTGAAATTAATATTTTTAAAAATATGCATTGTAACCTATACAAATTTTTACAGAAATAGATTTCTATAAGCTTCAAATATATGAATCTAAAATATCACATCATTCCGCAAAGTAGTTTTTCAGTTATGCTTAAAAAAGTGGTTTTCCCAACAATTAATAACGAATTTAACAATAGGAGTTCGATACTTTAAATGTGCATAAATCCTTGCATTCTTCAACGAATGACTTTCCATTTGGTATCTTATGGTAAAATTTACCGAAGAATCCAAATATC
Organism: Maratus michaelseni; assembly: GCA_963931845.1. Lineage (NCBI taxonomy): Eukaryota > Metazoa > Arthropoda > Arachnida > Araneae > Salticidae > Maratus > Maratus michaelseni. Next base: position 212,629,347 of record OZ007599.1, on the reverse strand, counting down.
AAGTAGGAATAATGTGTTCGTACAGACATTTTCAGAGTTTGGTACAATTTTAGCATGAAGACCATCCTATTGTTTTTTTTAACATAAATCGTTTTAGAGTTAACAATGGAAATTCTTGCTCAGCTTGGAGCGAGATGCTTTGTATTTATGACTGAATAATTAAATTTCGACTCTGGTTTCAAAAAAATATTTGTTACAGTGTGCTCTATCACCTCCTAAATATAACTCCTAAAGTCTCATATTATATATACAGGGTGTTTCAAAAATGACCGGTATATTTGAAAAATCAATAAAAACTAAACGGGCAGCGATTGAAATACACCGTTTGTTGTAATATGCTTGGGACAACAGTAAATTTTCAGGCAGACAAACTTTCGAAATTAGTTACAATTTTCAACAACAGATGGCGCTGCAGTCTGGAAAAATCTAAACCACGATATTTTCCACATATCCACCATGCGCAGTAATAATATGGCGTAGTCTCTGAACGAAATTACCAGAAACCTTTGTAAACCTGTGACTTCTTTCTGTGGGGACACTTGAAAGACCAGGTGTACCGCCACAATCCAAAAACAATTGAACAACTGAAGCAGTACATCTCTTCTGCATGTGAAGCCATCCCGCCTGACACGTTTACAAAAGTTTCTGGTAATTTCGTTCACAGACTACGCCATATTATTGCTGCGCATGGTGGATATGTGGAAAATATCGTGGTTTAAATTTTTCCAGACTGCAGCGCCATCTGTTGTTGAAAATTGTAACTAATTTTGAAAGTTTGTCTGCCTGAAAATTTACTGTTGTCCCAAGCATATTGCAACAAACGGTGTATTTCTATCGTTGCCCGTTTAGTTTTTATTGATTTTTCAAATATACCGGTCATTTTTGAAACACCCTGTATATATATAATATATTTTAAAGTATTAATTTATCTTAAGTTTATTCTAAACTTTTTCCATAAATAAAATCACTTTTTTTCATCTTAAAATATTTTTTATTTTATTTTCCTTTTACAGAATTCCTTTGGCTCTGTGCCTGTAATATTTTATTAAAGTCTCAGTTCATTCTATTACAGAATATTCTTTCTTTTTAACATTATCCTTTTTTAGTTTATTTGATGGACGCTTTCGAACGTTTTCCCCGCGTTTTGGGAGAACTGAATTATAGCCATTTGATGCACCCGCCGGTAACTTCCATAACTCTCTTTCGCATTGGCTACAGGCTTCTGTCTCAATGCATCTTTGTATCTCTATGCTCTAACTAATAAAATACCTTGCACTGGTTCAGTGGAGAACTTTTTCGTCGTTTCTCTCGTCTCAGAACACGCGGTTTCAATTGTAGTGGAATTTTAATATCACATTGTACACAGCTTGATATATTTTTTCGATAGTTTACTTTTCTGGCATATTTTTACTTAATCTGCTATGTGAACATGTGAAATATGTTCAGTTCATTAAGACAGATCGAAAACTCTCCCATATATTGTTGCCTTTTATTTATTAAATAAAGGTTCGATGCTGCAATTGACTATTTTCTTAGGATAAACTCTATTTGTGTGTTTCAGCCATTGTTTTTCATAATCATCTCGTACACGTTAACTGCCTATATATTTATATATATTTTTTTTTTACTTCATGCTCGGATTTATTTTATAACACCAATGATATATTAAGATAATAGATGCTAAAATCTTACAAATTGGATCGGCAAGCATCAGTAGATCTTACTACATGCATAACGTAGTCGCTTCATCTGTTATTAGCTGATCTTGTTCACTCATCTAAAGCATAATACCTTCTCTACTGCACCAATTTTCGTCACATATATATTAACGTATTTCCAGGCATACTTTTTGAACGGTATTGGATTTTAGCTGGAAAGTGTTCGTTTCGGTGGTAGACATATCATCATAATATACAAAAATGGAATGTTTGTCTACCTGATTTTTGTTTCTTTTTTCGATTTTCTAGACACTAATTTTCGTAAAAATTGGTTATCGTTACGTAATTTTAGTTTGTTGTTAAGTTACACTGTACTACTAAACCTTTTAACAACAGTCATCGCACCGTATATTTTTTTTTACAAATGCACGTCAAAAATTTTATATATGACTGTCAATTACATATGTAAATGAGCGATATTACAAGAATGGTATTAAAAATGAATGTGGACGACAAAAAAAAGTTGCCCCGATTAACACTTTGATGTCTCAAACCTTTTTACCTAAATTACACCAACTGGCGTAGATTAAGAATACATATGATTGTAATAAATAGAAGATAAATCACTTCAAGATGGTTATTTTTCCTTAAAAATTACTTTTCAATATTTATTTTCCTTTCCAAGAATAAGATATTTTATGTGGCAACATAACGGGGAAAAAAGTCAAATCCTCGCCAAATGAATCCAGTTAAAAATTTAAACAATGACAAAAAACTGGGGAACTTTCTTACCATCGATTGACATAAAGTTATATTAAACTAAAATGTCTGGATTGTTTTTGAAAATTTTGAAATAAAATTTATCTATGTAATTTAAAATTTCAGAATTTTTACATATATGCATATATATATATATATATATATATATATAATTTACTCTTGGCTTTTGCTTTCGGGATTTTCCATTACGATAGGGATTTTCTGTTGAGCATTAATAACTATAACAAAAATTTCTATAATTAACGCGTTGGAATCCTAATATAGAATCTCCACACACTGTGAAGAAATGTCATATTTACGTCAATAAAAGTAAAGATATAAAAAAGTAAAAATAAAACACTACATCTTTTGGTAAATACTGCGCAAAATGCTGATGATATTATACTAAAACAAGTAGCCTTTTTAGGAATACTTTTTTTTCTTCTCTTAAGAGTGTGTAAGAGTGGGGTGTGGGGGTCGTTCTTTTGTTCAAATTGTGCAACACCCTGCAATTTTGTAAACTGCAGCGTATTTCGAGAAAATGTTTTAAAACTTTGCCAATAGAATGCACTAACTCCCTGATAATTTTAAAGTAAAACGCACAAATACGTTTTGACTCCTCATGCAATAAAGTATGAGAACTTATGTATAAAGGCGTACTCATAGAAAAAACGTATATATACAGATATAATACTGCAAAGGTTAACAAAACAGTAGTTAATCTAAAACAGAGATAATTGTTCAACCTAAATAATGCTGCAGTCTAATGTAGATGTTATATGAGGACATATCAATGTTGCTATTTGATTTATAATAGGAATTATAGGGTCACATTTCCGGCAAAAAACATAATATGAAATGGACTAATTCTTACATTGTATAGACGTTTATAAAACAGGCTTAAACATCATTGAGACAAAATCAATGCAATTTTCTGCTAAATATAGTTATTTTAAAATAGAAAGAAGGACGTTTTCGATAGTTTTATCAATTACTACAAAAATACACGTGATAAAAATTGTAGATTGTGTAGTATCTAGTAAAAGTTTTTTTCAGAAAGACAAGACTATAATTTTATTAGCAGAGTAGATTTACTAAAAGCTCTTAAAATCCTCTCAAAAAGCTCTACAAACGCAAAACTGGCTGGGAAAAAGTGTATGATTAACGATTGTATGAAGACCATGATTAGCAAAAATGAAAAAGAATCGAACATGCAGCCCAACAGAGTCCACCAATATACGATCAAGTATGTTTATAGCTTAAGGTCGAAACATTGTTTTACTGAAAATAATATTATGTAAATTTTAATTTAAGTTTAAAGTTTATATTTCATCGTAATATTGTAAATAATAACAAAAATGTTGGAATTAAGTAGGAAAATAAATTTATGAAGAAGAATCTTCTAATTAAATAATTCATGACTTATTACTAATTTGTAGAAAATGAAAAAACAATTAAAAAATTGATTAAAATGTACAAAATAATTGAACGGGCGAGTGGAAAAAGGATAACATTCCAAAAATAAGAAAAATAAACTGAGATAGATCAATTAATAATAACTACTAAATTAATCCGTATTTTCTTTGAAATTTATAGGATGAACCCTCATCGACTAGTCCTACAATCGAATAACATTTCTAAAAAATGATAGTTTTTTGCATAATTTTTTTGTGCTTCCTCGACATTTACATCAACTGGAATGTTATCCTTTTTCCACCCATCCATTCAATTAAAGAACTAAAAAGAAAAATATAATTTACAATATAGTTTAATGAAAACAAGGGATTACACAATACTCTTTGAAAAATTTATTTGCAGTTTTAGATTTAGGTTGATAAAAGTGTGGACTACCTAAAAATGAAATCTAATAATGAAACTACACTGAAAATGTAAACTATATGATACATTAACTAATAAATTGTGCGTAAACTTCTCAATGTTTACTATTTTTTCAAATAAGACATTTTGATATAAGAAATTTAAGCTCAATTGAACGTTCGGTGAACGCATAGCATACGTGTAGACCTGTAGACCATGCTAAACTTTATCAAAATTAACTATTTTTGGCAAGAATCCTTAAGTTTGTTTTGATAAGTACGCTTGTCCAATTTTATTTTCTCGAAAAGTTGAATGCAAGGAATATGATACTACAGAGACTACTCTAATGAAATACCATACATTTGTCTGATGATATTTTACTTCCTATCTTTGGATATTTATAAAAAACAATAAAAACAGGAAATGTTCCCATTAATGCCTGGTACCTTTTCGTAAAAGAAAATGTAAACTTTTTAGCATAACAGTGCATCAAGTAGACTATATTTGTGTCATTTAACCATCCTGATTTCTCCGGATTAGGAACAAGGCTTACATTGTGCAAATGCATGGCACATAAGAAAATATATAGCATTCATTATCATGTATCATATAAGATACAAAATATAGTGAAAGGTTAATTTATAGAAGGAAGTCAATAAAAAGAAGTATCAGAAAAAAACATTTAAATCTCAAAATTTTAATGAATATTGAAATATAATTGTTCAAAAAACACATCCGAACTTTATATCGATAACAACGCTTTGAATCGCCGTTCCCCTAAATAGGAAAACGTGCTCCATGCACTGTTAAAAATTTCTGTAGAAACAGATATTAGTAGTATTCGACTTTAGTAGTATCAGTAAATTTATGCTAGTTCACGGTTAAAAGCATTCTCTCAAGATTATCGATCATTAATTCACACGTTTTTTGTATATTGGTGAAATAAATTAGTGTTTGCACTGGAAATTTTGTATAGAGTAAGGCAGGTGGTGTAATCCAATTCATTCAAGTTTACAGCTATAGAACAACAGTTTTCAAGTTATTACGAGATTTTGTAGCAATAAATTTCTGGCATATTTTTCAAAAAATTGCTCGCTTCTACTATAATTTGAAGGTACGTAACACCCGCATTCAATACATTATAATTTGCTCACAATATGAATAACAAAATCACAACCGTCTTCTGTTTTTATGCGCGTAAATTTACAGGGTCTTCGATATTTTATGCACGTAAATATTTAGAGTCTACTATAAATTTTCAGAATAGTTTCTCTATTTTTAATAGAATCTTGGTTTTCAGTTCCCTGAAAATTTACATAGGAATTAAGATAAATGAGTACCAGTAGATTCTCCGTTATTTCGCAGAAAATTTTAACAGTGCGGGTTGTAAACTTATTTAACAAAATATGCATATATTGTTCATACTTATACAATACACACTCTAGCGTTATTAAATGGTTTATCCAAAATTAAAATATGAGTACAGAAAATATTTTGTGCATATTAAAACATACAAGTGTAACTCAAGCGTGAGAAGCATTGGCAAAAATTTGTGTTGAATCCAAGTTATTAAAATGTTAACTAAAACTTGTACAAAATTTTAAATTATTCATTTTTAAAATGTTGGCTAAATATCAATCAATAATTTTTTCTAAATCCTAAATAAAAAAAATACAAAATGTGAGTGCAAATTGTTATTGAAATAATTTATATTTTTTGTTATTATCTTTTTTTCAGTTTTGAAGTTAGAAAAAAAAAAAAAAGATAAAAAATATGAGTATTTTTGTGATTTTATTTAGTTTACATTTTTTTCTGTGTAGTATCTTTTAAATTTTGTAATTGTTTCTTTGAAATTGTATGTTGAACATTAAATAAAACTTCAGTGATATTTGATAAATACCACAGACACTCAAGTTCATCGTTAATATTACCTAATTATAATTTTTCATATATGTTTGCAGTGTTATATATATGTGCGTGTGTGTGTGTGTTATGGTAAATATGATTAATCCGGTCATTATTAATAATAACCAGTTATTATTATTATATATATATATATATATATATATATATATATAAAGTATTCCAAATATTTTAAAAACCTCTTTGAGAAAATTCAGCCTAAAATAAAAAATATATCTGTAACTTACCAGATACGAGAATTATGTAAGGATCAGCAAGCAGTTTTATAAAACTCGTCCCTACCAAAAGGCGCTGAAAAAATAAGCATTTTTAGAATAAAGGTTCATATTATTAAATAACTAAATATAATTGTCTGAAAAATCAAAACTATGTACAAACAAATGTTCATTTTAGGATAAACATTTAGATAAGTTGTGAAGAAATTGAAAGTTCTCTACATAAACAGAACTTGTTCACTTTTACAGATGCGAAATAAATATTGATGAATAATTTCAAATTTTACTTGTTTCTTTCTTTTCGCCATTCTCTTAATATTTTGGGTACTTAAGCATTATCTATGCCAGGTCAGATTCACTACGCCAACAATAGCGTTGACAATATTAATTACATAAACCATTTATTTATTTTATTTATTTCTTCATTGTAACTGCATAGTTAATATTATATAGTTTCCATATTAAAGGCAGTGGCAAAAGTATGTATATACGTATAACAACATAATGTGATCTATAGAATAGATATAAAAAATAATATATTATATTTATTCACATGGCATATTTATATTATACTCCTTCTGGCGGGCATAACAATGTGCCGGAAATAAAACTACCCTCGTTAATAGTATAGTTTATTGCTAAAAGTCATCAATTTGATGTTATGTCTTTAATAAATGTATACTAAATTACTGTTTTGTAGTATTTTAGTTTGTTTTTATCTTATTTTTATTTTAACGATGTTATATATTTATTAAATGTATATTAAATTACCGTTTTGAAACGTATTGGTGATTTGCAACAAATTTTTGACGATCTATCTTCCTGGCGCGTATAATACGGAAGTACACATTTTGATTGCAAATTAAAAGTTGTCCTGCAATGGACTGGACGTTTTTAAAATTCAATAACATGTATAAACGATCACAAATATTCAAGTAATTCTTGAAGGAAATTAATGTATGACATGTGACCCGATTAACTTCTGAAGCTAGAGAAAAAAGAGTATCATTTTGAGCCCCCCTTTCGTTCGGGAAAAGGTTACTAAATTCTACATAGATGAAATCTCATCAAAGCAAAACGTAGTTTCTCCGGGAGTGGCTTAGCCGAGTTCACATATTTAATTAAACAGCTTTTTTTCTGTCCGCTGTACATACTATTGATAGAGTATATTTGTAGTATATATGGTTGTTTTATGTTAAGTTACTCGAGTGATTACTAACCAGCACTTCAGGATGACACATGATTGGCTAACAGCATATTGATCACATTCAAATTTCCCAGTTAAATAAGTTTCCTGGAGTACTGTGGATTTTCTCTTGATTTAGGGGAAATCTTTCCTCTCCAAAAATTTTAAATGCAATGTAAAAAAATGGGAAATAGAAGCCATATATAGTTTCCATATTAAAGGCAGTGGCGGAATTATGTGTATACGTACAACAATATAATGTGATATAGAATAGCTATAGAAATAAAATATTATATTCATTAAGAGGACTCGGCACCCAAAGCAAAAAAAAAATTATTATCAACTGTTAAAAAATATATTTTTGTATATTATTATGTAAATCTTAAATAGAAATATTTTAATCCAAAAAAATTTTTTAAATAAAATTATTTTTTCGACAAAATTGAAAAAAATACAATTTTAACTACTTATTTCCAAACGCTACTAGTAATTTATTTTTTAAATTTTCAGTTAATTCTTTTGTGCAGTTCATCAATGATATTTTAAATACAGATTTAAGGATCAGATTTTTTTTTTAAATATCAATAGTTTTAGAGAAACAAAATTAACTAAATACAAGTGTAAAAAGGCAGAAAAAATGACTAGTTTTTGCACATATGATTTCTTTATAAGATTTTTTTATAAAAAAAGGTTATCAAGATATTAAAAATCGGATCCTTAAATCTCTTACATATAGTATGATGTTAAACTAGAAAAAAAATCAAGCACTTTCATTCATATCTGGAAAAGTCTTAGCATTTTGAAAACAAGAAAAATCTGAAAAATACGAACTGAAATAAATGGGCTTAATGATTTTATTTGCAATGAGGTTGTCGCGGTAATTAAATGGGTTTGGGTTGGGTTGATTTATGACGGCCAATTATCAACACGAGGCATATAGGCCCTAGGGCGGAGAGCCCTCCGTGGGGGTCTTTTTAAGGGATCCTAACCCGTATTTACGCAAGGTTCTAAGAAAACCACGGAAAACTCCGAACGGTTAGGTTGACGAGCGCGACAGGGGTTTGAACCCAGCACCTCCCGTCTACCAGCTTCGAGAGCAGAACCTCTCAGCCACTGGTGGGGCCGGTAATTAAATGGACAACATGACAACAGATGTTTGTTAAATCAGCCGTAACCGTTGTAAGGATGTAGTCGTATTACTGTATTAGGTGGCTCGAAAGCCAAAGCACCGCGACCAGAGGTCTATTGTACTATCCCCCCAGATCTCTCCTAATTTTGAACCAATTCCAGATGAGATACCTGCATCTGGATTGGCATCCCCAGAGGTAATGCTTGTATGGAACTTGGAGGACTTTGGAGCCACGAACAGATTTAACGTGCACCAGCTCCCATTAACGTACACGGTCCCACACCAGAGGCAGATGAGAGAGAGGATAGGCGATGCACCCTCCCAAACAGTGACCGCGGTCGATGCTGCTTGGCTTTCGGTGATCTTACGAGAACCGAGCTTTTACCTACCGCGCCACTGCGGGACTAAGGATGTAGTTGTAAGTATGTGGTATGGAACAAAATTAAAATCTGAAAATCACAATTTTTATGAAATTTCGATATTTGTAGGGTGCCGAGTCCCCTTAAACAGTCATTTTGGAACCCCTATTAAATTTTAGAGGGAAAGCTCGTGCTTCACGTGCATTTTAAGTAATCAGGCCCTGGTATGAAGTCTGGAATTTCTTTATTACGATTCTTTGTTTTAGTTCAAAATATCACCTATAGAGAGTGCTCCTCTGTCCCAGATATGTTCCTTATAAAATGCTCAAAGTCCTCACATTTTAACATTCATTCGATTTATCTTTTGAACCCCCCCCCCCCCACACACACACACACACACATACACACCAAAAAATAAATAAAGAAATAAAAGAATTGCGTTTTCAAAATGCAAGGTTATTTTAAGCAGTATTACAGTTTCGGACAATCCTGTGCCATCTTTCGGGGGTATTTGGAACTAAAACAAAGGAATTATAGCAAAGAAATTCAAGGCTTTACACATTACTTTATCCACGCAAGAATAATTTCAACAGCCGTCACCGTTTGGTTGTTATTGATTGTTTAAAAAGTACACTCCGTTTTAAAACACCCTGTACATTTTATATAAATTGGAACTGTGTGGCTGTGAGGTAAGTGTACCTTTTAACCGTATTAATTAATAGAAATTCTATTTTTAAAATGTTTCATGTCGCGTTTTCATTTGATATGTCACAGTTTTAATCTTTTGCAACTTTACCATATCTGAACAGCATTTTCAAAATCCATTATGGTCTGTTAAGTGCAAAAGGTAAACAACATTTCAAATATGAATGAAAACGATTACATACTACATGTATTTTTATTGAAAATGTATTTCATTCAAAAGTTTATATTGATCTTTTGAAAATATTATTAATTGATAGTTTCTCTCTCGATTTTTTTTATTTGATATCCATCGCATTAATTACAAATACTTTGATTAAAACCGCGGAAAAGAAAAGGAAAACGTCACGTTTTGGCCCTCCATTTGTGAAGTTCAAGGACAAATCAGCTTCACTGCTACGCGATATTTATGTTTGAAATTTGGAATAGTTATGTTTTGAGTAGTGAGTGATGCTGAAAATACTATTTATGAGGTGCACGTGCCAACGTGGTTCCCCGTTCGGTATTCTTTTATCCCTCTATGTCCCAAATTATTAATATAAAAATTTAAATAATTAATATAAAAAATTAAATTATTAATATAAAAAGTTTAAATTATTAATATATAAAAATTAAATAATTTTCTCCCAAAATATTTCATGAGAGATTTTTAAATTTATGAAATAGTAATATAAGATTTAGAAAGGAATCATTCATTAAAACTGGCTTTTAAAATCAATAGTTAGATTAATTAATTTTGCTTCTATTCAATGGTTGGAGTATCATAGTTGAGTTTTATTCCAACAGAGCAAAAATGCCGCGACCAGGACTCGAATCTGGATACTTTGGCTTGCCATGCCAACGCTCTTCCTACTGAGCTATCCCAATGATATCCTGGCTGGCATATTTCACTCTTATTTGTTGGACAAGGCTGCGAACTGCAGCGCTAATTTCATTCATCGAAGCTATAACTATAGCTTCTGCGCTGCAGTTCGCAACCTTGTCCAACAAATAAGAGTGAAACATGCCAGCCAGGATAACGTTGGGATAGCTCAGTAGAAAGAGCGTTGGCACGGCAAGCTAAAGTGCCCAAGTTCGAGTCCTGGTCCCGGCATTTTTCTCTCTGTTGGAATAAAGCTCAACTATGATACTCCAACCATTGAATGTGATATACCTAGTTGAAAATACTTTCCTTTGTTCATTATAATTTTGAATATAATTTTTTTTTATAGTTAAAAAAAATATATGGTTTTATCTGTAATGTCAAAAACTTATTCACTTCCCATTACACATCTTTCAATAGCATGAAATCTATCAATATGTAAATGGTTAAAAAAATTCCAACACTCGGAAGTTCGCGTCCGATCTGAGAGATCCATAATGTGTTATTTTGTTGAGATTTTTTACCACTTTTATCTGTTTAAGGCTGAAATGTTACTTATTTCTTCAACGAATGTACTAAACATCATCTTCTATATCTTTTTCCAACTAAATGATGAAAACGTTTTGGCATTTTTTATGAATAACTCGATTTTATGAGGTGTAGCTCATAGAACCATACTGGTCTTTCGTGTGACTCAATGCATATCAAACTTTGGAGTGTTAAAAAAAAATTATTGAATCTATAAATTGCAAAGCAAAGTATATTTTTCCTGAAATGTAAAATCTTACGTTATTAATAAAAGCATTATGCAAATTTTATATAAAATTTTCTTTAATGGGACTTTAAAGATTTGTCGGGGCATAAAGGATTGTGTTCAATAATTTTTTCTTTCAGTTTCAGTTTCTTTTATCTGGATTTTGGCTTTTTTATATTTAATTTTAATGGTTTTTGCTATATTCCATTTATAGTAGAATAATTTTAAATATTTCATAATACACTATGTTCAAAAGTATTGATTATTTCAATAAATCATTGTTTTCTGAAAAAGTTTTTCTTGGAAAACGTTGAAAATACATAAACATAATAAGAAAACGTTATACAAGCTATGGGTATTTATGATTTTTTTTAACCCGATCAAATCAGCCATTTCAGAGAATTGGACGACAAAGGCGTGGATTGCAAAGTATTTGGATTGTGAGAATAAATGACTCTTTTAATTTGTTGTTGTTTCTAGTGGTGATTTCGATCATTTTTGTTGATGATAAGTTAATTACGTACCAAATAGATGAATTTACGCGTGGTCGAGTTATCGGTGTGATGGGGTATGGCCTGTGTCAGGCCGATGTTGCTGAAGCTGTTGGTATCAACCAAGCTACGGTTTCGAGACTGTTGCGACGCTACATTTCAAAGGGAAATGCTATTAGACGTCCTGTAGAAGGTCGTCCCCGTGCGGCCCGCAAACCATCAGATGACCGATTTGTAGCTTTAATGGCCCGGCGCAACTGAACAATACAAGCAAGAGCGATAGCAGCAGAGTTAAATGCCGCTGGTGGTCCAATAGTTTCCCAACAAACTGTATACAACTGACTTAGTCAACATGGTCTTTATGCCATATTGTCGAACGACAATATGTGGCCCACTCACGTCTTGTCACAGGCATGATCGGTATTAATGGTGCAGAAAGCACGTACTATAGACCGGAAATCAGTGGAACAATGTAATATTCTCTGACGAATTCATGTTTAGTTTACAGTGACAGTTGACGTGTTGCCATATGGAGAGAGCCTGGCTTGCAATATAACCCAACATTTAAAAGTGAATTGCACCAACACAGAGGAAGTAGCATACACGTATGGGGTGGCAGTATGATCAATGTACGTTCGCCTCTGCACGTGTACATTGGCGGGACTGTGACTGCATATCGCTACAGAAACGAAGATTGATTTGGAATGCATTGTCAGACTTTTCCGGGATGCAGTTGGTGCTGAATTCATTTTCATGGACAATAATGCGCGTCCTCACAGGGCTAACCTTGTTGGTCAGTTCCTTGTAAGTGAAGATATCAACCGTACACTATAGACAGCTTATTCGCCGAACCTAAATACAATCGAATTTGTATGGGAGGCCTTAGGAAGACACATTGGAAGTCTGCAAACGCCTCCCAGAACTTTCCCCGACCTCCAGGCAGCCCTCGAGCAAGAGTGGAATAACTTGCCCCAGACCCTAATTAACACTCTTATAAACAGCATAACACGTCGCTGTGAGTATTGTATGTCTGTAAGACGTCACCGTACTTCATATTAAAGCAATTAAATTGCCAGGAATATAGTTTGGAACCATACCCATTTTTTGTTATGTCTTCATTGTAAACATTTATGTTATTTATTATTTGCAATACACTAATAGAAACTAGTTTATTTAGTCTATTTTCGCTATTCTGAACGGTATATATTCATTTGTTTAGTACTTTTCGGTTTATAAGCCTTTTTTCCAAAACATGCAATACTTTTGGACACCAGTGTATGTAATAATATATATACAGTGTGATTCATAAATATCGAAACAATAAGCTATCTCCTTAAATATTGCCCCTAGGCACATACTTCCATTTACAAAGTTTCATAAAAAAAAAAGGTGCAACATTCGCTAAGATAAGTTGCAACTCCATGGGGGTCTATTTGAGAAAATACAAAAATTAAATTTTTATACGTTCCCCGTAGGATAAATTTCCAATTATGAATTTTTTCCTTATCCATTCCTCAATTAAACAAAAAATATTCCATCTTGATATCTACAAAATTCACAGAGATATTAAAATCCGAAATTCGTGACTTACACCACTTAAGCATACCTCTGAGCGACGCGATATCAGTTCATTTGAAATGCAAGTTAGGGATCGACCATAAATTTACACATTATTGAATGTCGATCTAAGACAATGCCTTAACTTTTAGATATAAAATAACAGCGCATAGATTTTTGCGGTAAACTTGCTTGAGAAATATGCTAGAGATCTACATGATCCCGAGCTTGGCGCTAGGCCCGTGACTGGGCCCGTAACAGGCCCAGTCACGGGCCTGTTACGGGCAAAGTTTTAACACGGTCACAGTTTAAGTACGGTTTTACGTACAGTTTAAGTACGGTCAAAGTTTTAACAGTGTACGGTAATTGAAATATATTTTAGCAAAACCATTAAAGTTGCCCTAAAATATTGAAAAAATATATAAATATATATGTTGAGATAATAGCATGAAACAAAAACTCGTTCAAAAAAATTTTACACATTTTTAAAATTTTTAAATTGCTCCAAAAATTATAAATATTTGCAACATACATTTGAGAGAAAAAACCTCTTACTTCGGGTTCCAGTCTGGGTCGAATGAAAATAAGTAGCACCACTAAAAGAGAAAAATTGTTGATTTAAAATGACATTTTTTAAATTCCAAATTTATTTTATGATAAATATTTGTGATTTGATTAATTTACCTGAATCTAGAGTTATTAGACTGGCTAGTATAAGTAAAGGATAAGTTTTTCCCACAAAATCATACATGACACTTCCAAAAGGGTAGCCCACTAAAATGCAAAAGTGCGTTCCAAATTACTTAATAACAATACAAAAAATATTATTTAAAGAAAATTGAGAAATATATCGGCGCCAATACTTAATACTCCAGCAGCAATTCCACTCATAGTTATGCCCATCATTTTGCTGCGATCCTTGTCGTCGGGGTATTTATCAGCAATCATAGCCATACCTGAAAAAAAAACAAGAACGAAAAATCATAAAACACTTTCCAACACATTCAGAATAGTGTAAAAAACTTCACCGTTTCATAAGGTGAAATATGATGTCTAACAATTTAAAAAACACATAACACATTTGAAAACCCAATTTCAGCAATAGGCGGAAAAATATTCGAATTATTTTGTGCATCCCTGTATATCATATATAGATTTGTATATATGTTACATAGTATGCTAAACTTTAGTTTAGTTAGCAAACGCATAGCACAGTTGAAAATTCCCCTTCAGCAATTTCCGTCAATAAACGGGAAATGTAATACAGATCTTTTGTGCAGCCTTGTATATGATTTATAGAATTTATACACACCAAATAATATACAAAAAAAATAGTTAAATTTAAAAATACGTACCACAACAGAAAACGCACTTCTATCAATTTTTGTTCATGTACACTACTGTAACCAAATCCCTGTAAAGGAACGATGAATGCTATGCACACCATATTTTATAGTAAACACCTTGTAGTGCAGATCAGTGATATATATCAATTTCAACCCTCAATAACATACATCAATTGAATGGCAATCCGAGTATATTTACGTGAGTTAGAATACGACAGACGGCAGACAGACAGACAAACCGAAATTATAAACATTTTTCAACTTTGTTGGAAAGTGTTAAAAAACGTGCAATTATTAAAAACAAAAGAAATCCTAGACTATAACAAATTAATTCTTGATAGTGAGACTGATCCACAATAGTAAAATATTATTAGGTCATATCTAGGTCAATATAGGCGATACTGGCATGAAATAATTCCCCAATATTCTAGAGTTTAAATTTTGACAATTTTGCACCAATATTAGCAAAATAATATTTGTCCATTTCATTGCCAATATGCCAATACTTAAAATGTAAAGCCGATACTTCTGCAATATTGGCGCTTCATTACAAACATTTCTAGTTTTAAATCCAATATTTCAAAATACCTCTAATGTAAAGCCAATATTTAAGAAGTATTGATATTTCATTGGAAGTATTTACGAAGAATGTAATACTGAATTCGGATGTAACAACAATATTATTTTTCTATTATGAATGTGTACTTGTAACAGAATGTAATAAATTTCTTTCCAACACATTGCTTACTGCCACTGATTGCTATTACGGAGAGGTTTTGCTTTGAGAATTTTCACGCACAGATATAATATACTAGCAAGCTACGCCCGCACGCTGGTCAATTTCTTTTAACGAACCTTTAATCAAACAAAATATTGACATTTCATAAATAACTTTTATATTTTAACAGAATGATAAGGCTACTATAATTTGTGACTCGTGCTATAGCCAATATACACGTCAGGACACGTCGCCCTTATCATTATCTTTTTACGCATGACGGTTTCGCTATGGTACTCCATTGGAAAATTTGGTAATTTTTGAAATTCAATATTTGAAAAACGGCATAATCATTAGATTTGAAATTTATATCAAGAAAAATACAATTTTTTACCTTTCAAACGCAGTTTGTCTAACAATTTTCTGACAAATACTTTTTGAGCTATCATTTTTTTTCAGTAACTTCAAATGTTTCATTTTCCGAGATTAATCTGGTGTAACAATTAGCGAAAAACCCAGTCGTCAGCAACGCATAGTTTTTTATTAAAGAGGCTGTTGGAGCAGGGATTGTCACCACCAATTTGCCACCATCACTTTTGAAATCGGTTCCGTGGTTCCAGAGATTCCATAGAAATTGTAATTTAGAATGACTTCAGAACGCTTTTCGCTCATTTCACCCATTTAAATTTCGATTTTTTTTTAAATTTATTCTTAGAGAGCATTTACATCTTATAAGTAACTACAATGCTAAATTTCAAATTTCTTGCCCCTTCAGTATAAAAAAGTCGCAATTTTCGAACATTTTTCGATCCTGCACCCCATTGATGTTAGTGGCACCGACATAAAATATAGCCTATGTTGGAGTAGGGATTGTCCCCATCAATTTGCCACCATTACTTTTGAAATCGGTTCTGTAGTTCCAGAGATTTCATAGAAATTGTAATTGAGACTGTTTTTAGAACGCTTTTCGCTCATTTCACCCTTTTAAATTTAAATTTCTTTTTTATTTTGTTCTTAGAGAGCATTTACATCTTATAAGTTACTACAATGACAAATTTCAAATTTCTAGCTCCTTCAGTATAAAAAATAAAAATAAAACTGCCCAGTTAAACTGAGGGCATTGAGTTCACAGGCTATTCACACTAATTGTATATTATACTCTTATTTCAAATTCTTTGAAATAAGCCCATCGAAAAATAAAGAAATAAACAATATATTAAGGGGGGTCATCCCCCCGTTACCCCCCCCCCATAGTTAACTAATGAACCCCTTAAACTAATCAGGTAAATCTCTAATTACAATGAATATATATACAAAATTTGAAGAAAATCGGATAATTCTGCATGAAAAACCCATTTATATAAATTAAGGCGGGATTAGCCCCCTCCGTCCCCCCCCCTTTATACTTAACCAATCAATCCCGAAAACTAATCAGGGAAGCGTCTTAACCCAATGAAGCTATAAACAAATTTTGAAGCAAATAGAATAATTCTGCATGAAAAACCCATTTATATAAATTAAGGGGGGATTATTCCCCGTTCCCCCCCTTTATACTTAACCAATCAATCCCGAAAAACTAATCAGGGAAGCCCCTTAACACAGTGAACCTATAAACAAAATTTGAAGGAAAACCGAATAATTCTGCATGAAAAACCCATTTATATAAAATAAGGGGGTATTAGCCCTCCGTTCCCCCCTTTATACTTAACCAATCAATCCCGAAAACTAATCAGGGATGCGCCTTAACACAGTGAACCTATAAATAAAATTTGAAGGAAATGCGATAATTCTGCATGAAAAACCCATTTATATAAATTAAAGGGGGTATTAGCCCCCCGTTCCCCCCCTTTATACTTAATCAATCAATCCCGAAAACTAATCAGGGAAGCGTCTTAACCCAATGAACCTATAAACAAATTTTGAAGCAAATAGAATAATTCTGCATGAAAAACCCATTTATATAAATTAAGGGGAGGATTATCTCCCCGTTCCCCCCCCCCTTTATAGTTAACCAATCAATCCCGAAAGCGAATCAGGGAAGCGCTTTAAGACAGTGAATCTATAAACAAAATTTGAAGGAAAACGGAATAATTCTGCATGAAAAACCCATTTATATAAAATAAGGGGGATATGCCCCCCGTTCCCTCCTTTATACTTAACCAATCAATCCCGAAAACTAATCAGGGAAACGCCTTAACACAGTGAACCTATAAACAAAATTTGAAGGAAATGGGATAATTCTGCATGAAAAACCCATTTATATAAATTAAGCGGGGGATTATCCCCCCGTTCCCCCCCTTTATACTTAACCAATCAATCCCGAAAACTAATCAGGGCCTTAACACAGTGAACCTATAAACGAAATTTGAAGGAAAACTGAATAATTCTGCATGAAAAACCCATTTATATAAAATAAGGGGGGATTATCCCCCCGTTCCCCCCTTTATACTTAACCAATCAATCCCGAAAACTAATTAGGGAAGCGTCTTAACACAGTGAACCTTTAACCAAAATTTGAAGGAAATGGGATAATTCTGCATGAAAAACCCATTTATATAAATTAAGGTGGGGATTAGCCCCCCCCCCCGTTCCCCCCTTTATACTTAACCAATCAATCCCGAAAACTAATCAGGGAAGCGCCTTAACACAGTGAACCTATAAACAAAATTTGAAGGAAATGGGATAATTCTGCATGAAAAACCCATTTATATAAATTAAGCGGGGGATTATCCCCCCGTTCCCCCCCTTTATACTTAACCAATCAATCCCGAAAACTAATCAGGGCCTTAACACAGTGAACCTATAAACGAAATTTGAAGGAAAACTGAATAATTCTGCATGAAAAACCCATTTATATAAAATAAGGGGGGATTATCCCCCCGTTCCCCCCTTTATACTTAACCAATCAATCCCGAAAACTAATTAGGGAAGCGTCTTAACACAGTGAACCTTTAACCAAAATTTGAAGGAAATGGGATAATTCTGCATGAAAAACCCATTTATATAAATTAAGGGGGGGATTACCCCCCCGTTCCCCCCTTTATACTTAACCAATCAATCCCGAAAAGCAATCAGGGAAGCGTCTTAACCCAATGAACCTATAAACAAAATTTGAAGGAAAACGGAATAATTCTGCATGAAAAACCCATTTATATAAATTAAGGGGGGGATTAGCGTCCCGATCCCCCCCGCTTTATACTTAACTAATCAATCCCGAAAATTAATCAGGGAAGCGCCTTAACTCAGTGAACCTATAAACAAAATTTGAAGGAAAACGGAATAATTCTGCATGACAAACCCATTTATATAAATTAAGGGGGGAAATTAGCCCCCCGTTCCCCCCCTTTATACTTAACCAATCAATCCCGAAAACTAATTAGGGAAGCGTCTTAACACAGTGAACCTTTAACCAAAATTTGAAGGAAATGGGATAATTCTGCATGAAAAACCCATTTATATAAATTAAGGGGGGGATTACCCCCCCGTTCCCCCCTTTATACTTAACCAATCAATCCCGAAAAGCAATCAGGGAAGCGTCTTAACCCAATGAACCTATAAACAAAATTTGAAGGAAAACGGAATAATTCTGCATGAAAAACCCATTTATATAAATTAAGGGGGGGATTAGCGTCCCGATCCCCCCCGCTTTATACTTAACTAATCAATCCCGAAAATTAATCAGGGAAGCGCCTTAACTCAGTGAACCTATAAACAAAATTTGAAGGAAAACGGAATAATTCTGCATGACAAACCCATTTATATAAATTAAGGGGGGAAATTAGCCCCCCGTTCCCCCCCTTTATACTTAACCAATCAATCCCGAAAACTAATCAGGGAAGCGCCTTAACACAGTGAACCTATAAACAAAATTTCAAGGAAAACGGATATTTCTATGAAGACTTATCGCATTACGTACGTACATACATACATACAGAACCGGCTGGCAAGCTCTTAGGGCTTGATAGCCAGTTTGATAGCTAAAAAATGGCAATTTTAGAAAGTTTTTTGCTCCTGCACCCCCTGGGGTTAGTGGCACCGACATAAAATTTAGCCTATGTTGGAACAGGGGTTGTCACCATCAATTTTGCCACCATCACTTTTGAAATCGGTTCGGTAGTTCCAGAGATTACCCCCTACAAACAAACAAACAAACAAACAAACAATCTTTACTCCTTTATAATATTAGTATAGATATAAATGAAATGGTATACATATTCTTAAAGCTGACACTCTTAAAAATACTTGGGAAATTTTCGCTCGAAATTCAAAAAATTAACTAAGATACAATGCAGCAGGTGGTCGTACATGTAGAACATAAGATTTGTACTTGTGCTTAATTTTAGATATCACTTTTTCTAAAACGTACTCGACGCCTTATTTAATTGAAGAATTCTGCGATTAAATAAAGGAAAGATTACTTTTTAGAAAAATGGGTATTCAAAAGTAAGCCGCCGTACAAACCCTGTATAAAAACTTTAAGAGCCTACAGCAGTCATGCGAAAAAACGCGCAAGCTAATGTTAAGTCTATGGGAAGATTCTTGCCCGATTTCTCGCTCGCATTTTAATATTTTTAAATGATTTCTTTTGCATAGGATAGCTCAGGTCGACCTCTAACGTTGTTAGTTTTTACTTTTTCGATTTTGGTTACAGTTTTTTTATAAGCGGACATTTCTAATTTCGGAACCGGTTGGAGCCGGTTCTGAAAGTGAAAGTACCCTTATATAAAAAAACTGGAACTAAAATCAAAAAAGTAAAAACTAACAACACTGCAAATATTTATACACTTTTCAGAACACTTTTTAGAACACTTATTTTGTCCCCTTGTTTAGCACACTTTTTGGAACAGTTTTTAGAACACTTCTGAGACTTTCTAGCACACTTTTTGAACACTTTTGGGAACACTTTTCGGAACACCATTTTGTCCCCTTTTTCAGCACACTTTGTAGCGCACTTTTTGGAACACTTTTCGGAACACTTTTGAGAACACTTAATTTGTGCAGCACACATTTTGAACACTTTTGGGAACACATTTTGTCCCCTTTTTCAGCACACTTTGTAGCGCACTTTTTGGAACACTTTTCAGAACACTTTTCAGAACGCTTAATTTGTTCAGCACACATTTTGAACACTTTTGGGAACACATTTGAGAACACTTTTCGGAACACATCTTCCATATTTTATAGAAATTTTTATGTCGTTAAAATAAAATTTATAGGACCAAAAAAGAAAAATAAGGTACTTCGCGAGGACAACCTTATAAGGGACAGATACATTTCGGCATCATTTTTTCATTTCTGAGTAAGTTCATAGAATTTTAACCAACCCTTCCAGCGAGCGGATTCGAACCCACAATGTCCCGTGTACTAACCCGATGCCCTAGACCACAGCGCTATGACCGGTCGCGGTATTCGCTCAAATGCTGTAACTTATTTGAATCGCTTTTTATGATGCAAAAATTGGGTTTCATCTGTAGATGGATTTTTCCAGTGTTTTTAATATTTTCTTTTCATAATTTTCCATAATGTGCTGTATTATTTGGTGCCTTATAACAGATAAATTTTAATTTATTATGTATTATATGCATAAAAAAATTGTATTAAGAGTAATAATTGCTTCTTTTTGCAACAGTACTAACTAGTGTTGAATTCAGACATTTTTCTCCGGGAGGAATTTCTGCTCTGGGGGAGGGGGGGGGGATTGCACTTTTTGATAATTAAAAGTATAAAATCTCAAATCTTTCAACGGTTCTGTTAAACATTATATTTTTAACATTACATTTAAAAGAAAAAAAAATGCATTAATTAATGACTTTGGGATAGGTAAGTTTAAATATGGACTAACTGATTTAATTTAAATTAAATTAGTTTAATTTATAAAAATATGAACTAACGAAATAAATTAAAAACGTTATAAAATTAGAAACTTGATTTTTATAAAAGTAAAGAAAAAACATCAACTAATTTTATAAATTTAAGGAAAAAATTGTAAACTTTGTAAAATTATAATTTAGAAAATAAATTTTAGCGTAATTCATAAATTTCTAAGCCAAAACAGTTTAGTTTAATACCAATTTGCATAGCTATAATTTGCAGAGATATTATGTTATGAAACCTTTAAATAACACAATATTGCCTCACATTAAAAAAGATAAATTAAAAAAAAAAATAGTGAAAAAAAAATCATAAATTGGAAGTACTATCAGGAAAAAAATAAGTAAATTTAAAAAATAAATAGATTAGATTTTTTTTTTTTTTTTTTTTTTTTTTTTTTGTAATTTATAAAAATAAAATAAATTTCTAAATATTTCATTAAAAAATATAAATATTACTATTCTTTTCACAATAAATTGACATGGCCTCGGTTAGAATGAGCCAGCTGGTCGAGCCAGGCCAGGCCTGTATCCTAGAAGAACTCTAGTAAATATAACAATCTTAATTCGCATTTCAAAAAAAGCGATTTCTGTACTCAACCTTTAAACGACATTTACGGAAATTGCACTGTTTTGCAAGAAATACGGACATTGTACTGTTTTGAAAGAAATACGGGAAAATCCATAAAATTTACGGAAAACTTTCTGCATATTTACGGATGTAAAGTCTCTTTAACGGAACTAATGTTATTTACGGAAATTGTACTGAAATTTTAGAAAAATGAAACTTCTCCGTAAAATTTTACGGAAAATCTCTTGTATTTTCACGGATTTTTTTTAGAATGTATATCGTTCAAACGACAATCACTATACCGGTTCAATTGGTTGGTTGATTATTTGTTACGGCAAATTATCTGCGCCAAGGATATAGAACGGTGGGAGGGGGGAGGGTGCCTTCCATGACGGACCTTTCTAAGGGATCCTAACCCGTATTTACGCAAGGTTCGAAGAAAACCACGGAAAACTCCGAACGGTTAGGTCGACGGGCGCGACAGTGGTTTGAACCCAGCCCCTCCCGTTTACCAGCTTTGAAAGCAGAACTTCTCAGCCACTGGTGGAGCCACTATAATAGGACCCTTAATATAACGAGCTCATGTGCGCTGTAAAATAAATTTTAAAATTTAACTTACCCAAGTAATAAAAATAATGATCTTGAAATCCGCATTGATTGCGATCAAGGCTTCTTAGTAACAAAGTAGATTGTAACAAAGAAAGCGATGATTTAACAAGTGCGTCAAAATGTGTTCCCAAATGTGTTCCCAAATGTGCTCCATATCTGTTCTCAAATGTGCTCCAAATCTGTTCTCAAATGTGTTCCCAATCTGTTCTCAAATGTGTTCCCAATCTGTTCTCAAATGTGTTCCCAATCTGTTCTCAAATGTGTTCCCAATCTGTCCTCAAATGTGTTCCCAATCTGTTCTCAAATGTGTTCCGAGTTTAGATTTAACAAATATCCTGAACAGAACACTTTCGGTACACTTTTCGGAACACTTTCTTTATAGCGGAACACATTTCAGTACACATTGAGGTAACTGGAACACATTTTTTGAATCAAAGTGTTCCAAATGTGTTCCCAATGTGTGCTGGGAATTTGCAGTGAACGTTAGAGATCGACCTCAGCTATCCTATGCAAAAAAATCATTTAAAAATATTAAAATGAGAGCGAAAAATAGCGCAAGAACCTTCCCATAGACTGAGGGGCGTAGCGAGCGGGGGGGGGCAGGGGGGGCAGCTGCCCCCCCAATGTTTGGTGAAAGGATTCAGTCGGCTTATTGGCAGATTTAATTAGTGTCTCTGTAGTATGTCAATAGGCCGATTAAAAAAACAATTCGGAAAAATTGTGGTTGGCAGGACTTTAAGTGTTCAGAATGCATTTCACTACACCCTTACAATCATATGGCAAAAACTAATCGGTCTGTCAATAGATAGGTTATGAGTGAAAAAAGTAATGGTTTCAATAGATCTATCTGGTCAGCCGGTATGAAAGTCACGTGTTCTGTCACATTTTCGAATCACATAAATAGCTAGTCGGCCTACCAACTGAAAAAAAAAAAAATGTATAAATCTTGTCTGCAGAGCCGGAAATGTTGGACATATACTATACCTTATACCCATACATGGAAAAGCTAAGTCGGCCGTCGATACATAGGCCAATAGGGGAAAAAAATGAATCTGATCTATTGATTTGAAAATATCAGAAATTTGTCCTACAGTAACACTCGCAACTTACATAGATAAAAACTATCAATATATAAACCAGGTCGACCGAATGCGAAAGTCTCTTAAGAAAATTCAAGAAATTTTATACTTGATACATAGTAGGTTCTAGCAACGATATTATGTTTACGCCCTTTGGAACTGTTTTAGGAACGTTTGGAAAATAAAAACGAAGAATTTTTAAAACTATTTAAAAAAAGAAAATGAATAAATTAAAAAAAAATATCTGTGCATTTAACATTTAATATCTAAAAAACTTCTTACTTTTTTTTTTTATAAAAATAAAACTAAATTTATATGCTTGTGCCAACATAACATAATTACATAATTTTCACTGATTTTTCACTTGTTATTATAAAAATTAGAATTGGAGCCTTTATTAATTACTTAATATTTATTGTATACCCTGATTATCGTAATTTCCGGCGTATAATCCGCGGATCAAACAATCATGTTTCGACCCAGAAATTTTATTTTATATAATGGAACATACTAGATCGCTGTAAATATTTTACTTCAATTGTTAAAGAAAATTTCTGGGTCTAAACA
Source organism: Maratus michaelseni (assembly GCA_963931845.1). NCBI lineage: Eukaryota > Metazoa > Arthropoda > Arachnida > Araneae > Salticidae > Maratus > Maratus michaelseni. The sequence continues at coordinate 212,605,174 of OZ007599.1, read as the reverse complement.
TAATTGTTTGATCCGCGGATTATACGCCGGAAATTACGGTACATGTTAACGATTACTTTTTTAAAAACTAAATCATACGTAAGAGGAATTATTTTTTTAAATAAAGAATTCAGAAAGTAGATGATTTCAGGAAAAGTTAAATTATTAAAAGTAGTTTTATGGTACAAAAAAAAAACTTGAAGCGATTGCGGAACATTAACGCGTTTGCACTTAAAACAATATAAATAGTTCAGCGTTTCAGGTCTGTAACTACCGCCGGGGCACTGCCCCGGGGCCCCAAACTGATGGTTAAAAAATTATTGTATTTTAATATCGAATCTAACATCCTATAAAATACCCAGCACCTAGCTAAAAGTTAATAATAATAAAAAAAATCCATCAAAGTGCTAGAGTAAATGTTTTTGCGTGTCCGTTCAAATACTCCATACGCTTCGCATGCAAAAGCATCTCTAGAGCAGACAGCAGAATGTCGAGTCGAATGTGTCATAGCAAATTGTCGCTAAGAGGACTTTTTCCGACCCGTTTCAGCGTTCCGATAGCACCAGAATACACTCCCAGAATACACTCTCAGGTGCCTGCCGAGTGATGAGTTAAGTGCAAGCTAGGACGTGCAATGAGCTAGTGATGAGTCATTCGTTTACTAACTGCTCATCAATATCCGACTGTCAGAGCAGTTGAGAGTCGCATAGTAGCGATAGTACGATAGTTTATTACTTAACCCCTTCGTGACGAGCGTCTTTTACGGAATTTTTAATATTTTACCACCGGTTTTTCAAAACAGAAATTTTCGCCTAATTGAATCGGAGAAATGCTGTCATTAAATAAGGCAAAGCTTACAATAAAAATTAACTGGTGGGAATAATCGAGGATTCTAAGCATCTTATGCGTCACGTATACGTGTCGCTCGTCCCCAAGGGGTTAATCTTACTTTGCTTGTGTTGAGATAATAGTTTATATTATGAAACGAATTCGGCACCAGCCAAGTGGAAATCAAAAAAGACAGACTCTAAAAAGAAGAAACTTGAAGGCTGCAAAAAGTTCGAAGAAGTTATCAACATGGCTGTACAGTGGAAACCACTCGACAGGGAATGGTGATAAGAAAGGTATAAATGGTTTGCTTTATTCACTGTGATGTGTAATTCATGTAAACATATTACAGTCAAACTTGAATAATTCAAACGTGTATAATTCGAAATCGTAGATAATTCAAATGTTTCTGTCGGCCCCTTGACATTCCTATAAAACACAATCAGTGGTGGATTAAGCACTCAAGAGGCCCCAGGCGCAATTAAATTTTGAGGCCCCTCCAAATATTTTCAGTACCCCTATAGTGTGCATTTTTACTTTCTTCTATCTATAATAGAAGAAAGTATTGTAATCGAAATTTTTTTTCGACTTCCGGTTTTCGACGGATTTACACGTTTTAGGATTCAGATTCCGAAAAACATGTTTTTACAAAATGTCCGTCTGTCCGTCCTCATTGTATCATCGAAAAGTGTATGAAGTTATACTTCAAATTGAACCTTTTGAACCAATCTTGCCTTTTGCCACCCCAAAAATTTTCTTTCGCTACGGCCCTGCATAGACTTAACATTAGCTAGCGCGTTTTTTCGCGTGACTGATGTAGGCTCTTAAGAGCTTTTCTCTTAAATATTTTTCTCAAGCTGTTGGAAACTGCCATATCATGCGATTCGCATAATGCATGTCTAACTTAAAACATTCAGAAAGTTTACCTCCACGCTACAAACCAGAACAGTTAAATAAATATATACATGACGATATCCCATTCATCAGTTGTACAGAAATTACGTGATGACAGAAGTTGTTGGATTTAGGTGAACAGACGTAAAAAATATTAGCCTGCAAATGAACAACAATGAAATACTCCAAACGATAACATCTTCCATGACGTTAGATAGGAAATTTTGCAGTCATACCAGTGTGCAGATATAACTTAAAAAGTCCTTCCAGCCCGTACCGGGGGGAAAAGGTAGCTTTCATAGTCCATGTTTTTAAAAATTCAACTCATTTCACTCAAACACCCGAAGCTAAATTGCTTGGAACCCGATTATAGAAGATTCAATCACGGTTTTCGTTAATACTGAATTTGAATGTGAATTTCAGCATGAGAGTTACAGCATAACAAAAATAATTTTTTTTCAAAAAGTCAGCCAACCTAGAATTTCAAACAGCCATATCTCTGTCATTTTTTAAGATAAAGTCAAAACAAAAAATGTTCCGGAAGCCTTGTAACACGGTCTAACACTTAACGAAAACCACTTTTTTAGTTTATAATTTTGATACATTTTTTAAATTTTTTAAAAAATTAAAAAAATTTAACTTGCCACCATTTTGAAACAAGATGGCGCATGAAGTTGGCCAACGAACACGGAGGAGACCTTGGTATGTTCTGTACACATGATCAGTCACATTCATATCGATTCATAAATACGAGAGTTACAGCATAACAAATATCAGATTGTTTCAAAATGTCAGCCACCCCAGAATTACAAACTGCCATATGTCAATCATTTTTTAAGATAAAACCAAAACAAAAAATGTTTCGGAATCCTTGTATTACGATTTAACACTTAATGGAAACAAATTTTTCAATTTATAATTTTTTTGTACATCTTTTTGAATTTTTAAAATTTTTAATTTTTTTTACTGGCCGCCATTTTGAAACAATGGCGGATGAAGCTGACCAACGAACTCGGTCGAGACCTTGGTATGTCCTATACACATACTCAGTTATATCCAAATCGATTTATAAATAAGAGAATTACAGCATGACATATGTCAGATATATATATATATATATATATATATATATATATATATATATATGGATATATATATATATAAATTAACATTTGAACGGAGGATGGTTTGGGGATCTGGGGGTCATGATCGGTGAAAATATATCATAATTTTTTGGAATTGCTTTCCTCCGAACGGCTGCAATGGGTAGATTTTTGTAATGAAAGCTACTTAAAACTGCAGCGTGCAGTCAATTAAATGTGCAACAATAGATAGTAATCATGCAGTCATTCAGCGTGGAATCGAGATAATAAAAAACAAGAACGAAAAATCATGCACCACGGCATAGATTATGGAATACTTTCCAACACTATCGGAATATTTTTAAGAACTGTCATTTTTGTTCATACAATGAAATGAGATAACATTAAAAACATTAAAAAATATTATAAATATTAAAAAATAACCACAACGCAGTAAAAATATATTTTCAAGAAATGCTGTCCATAGCCGGTAATGTGTGCGAATTCTATATCGTGCAACCCTGTATATGAAATACACACCTCATAATACTCTAAAAATAAACATTTTAAATGCATATCACAGCTTAAAACTTAAATCCAGCAATTATGGGTCATAGTCAGTTCTGTAACCGAAATCTTTTGAGGGTCTCTGTAAATAAACTAAATATTCTACGCACTCAATAAATCTGCAGAAAACATGCTCTAGTGTACCTCAGTAATGTATGTCATTTCATTAAAATACACTGTAAACGATTTTTAACCCTTGGATATTAATGTAATGGAATACTTTTGTGCGTTCCTGTACAGGAACTATAACGCTTTTTGCTCTATACTCTATATAAATCATATTGCCAGCCACCTGAGTGTGGCATATAAATTTCCTTATGTTTCCTTCCCCTTCAGTTTATATTGATCTCGTTACGCTAGTCAGTTTTTCCAAATAAACCACATCTTTTTCCCCACGCCCGCCGTATAATAAACAATCTCCTGACAGCGAGGTCATGTGCATCGTCATAGTTTCTGGCGATAAAGGGAGTTACTTAAGAAACTAACACTGGAATTTTTTCATCTTTCTTATCTGCGTTTCATAGAAAAAATAGATAGCATTAATTTCTTTAATAATTAATTTAAAAAACTATTTCATATAGATTAGGGTTCCGTATTTAAAAAGTAAAAACGGAACCATTTTAAGATCACTTGTGTGTCTGTCCGTCTGTCACAGCCGTTTTACTCGAAAACTATGTAACGTGGAAAGCTCAAACTTGGCAGAGTTATAAAGGCTATTGACCCACATATTTGTAGATTATTAGCCGCTCACAAGTATTTTTAGAAAAATTTAGGGGGCTAATTAAATTACTTGATTTTTTTTTTAATCGTGTGCAGTATCCTTCGAAAGATCTCGTAACACTGAACTCAAAAATGTATTTATTTTAATTATAGGCATTATATTTTTAGAGATATCGTCGAAAGTGTACTGCAAAAATCACCCCCCCCCCCCCCCTATTTCCGAATCTACTGAAAGTAAAATTATGAAAAAAAAATAGAGGTAGTAAGAGTTTATTTAAATCTTGCAGGAAAACTATAGCGATTTTCCTAGGTTGCGTAGTTTTTGAGAAAATCGCATTTCTCCGTTACACACAATCTTTACTTTGCGGGCACTCAGCGTGGAAGTTGAAGGGTGAACGAGGTACCTATAGACGCGAAATCCTCCAAGGATTGCTGATAATCATTTTCGTAAAACTGTGTCGGAAATTAACCGAGTTATTAATTAAAAACCTATCTCGAAAAATGTGGCACAGTCCAAGGTGGCGTTAACTTTGCGACCTCTTTTCGAAGTGCTCTTGGCACAATGTCAAGTTAAACTTTGCATAAGGGGGTATTTGTGTAAGGCGAATCATAATAATAAATAGTCAACGCTTTTCATTCCAATTGAATTCAATTATTGAAGACAATTATTGAAAAATAATTCATAGAACAATTCCGAGTTTTTTACAGTATTTTTATTCTTTAGCAACAGTTTTTTGTAATATTACAGTTAGTAAATAATAAATTTATTGTACGCTCCCGTTTGGAGCGAGTAAAACTCGCACTTGAGCGATTATTTTTTTTTTTAATTGATTCCCTAAAGTTTGCTCCATAAAGGGGTATAAAATATAAGATTGGATGGATAAAATATTAAATAGAAATTTATTGATAAAAACAAACTTCTCATTTTCGATGAAATGGGGACTTAATAAAAATTGAGAAAAATTTAAAAATTGCTCTACGAAATCCTAATAAGCTTTATTTAAAAGCGGGCAAAATTGACTATATTCGGCTAAAGGATTGAATTTTGATGGAATTTATGAGAGTCACAAACTCACCGCCAAACTTATACGTAAATTTTTCCGTTTATTATAAAATAAGAAAAAATCCAAAATCTGAGCCGGAACTAAATTTGCAGATCTTCGCGTGCGATAGATTTCTCTAGCCATCGCCAACATACGCACACACACACATAAACAAACAAAACTTTCTTTTAAAATATAGCTTCGTCAGTGGCACAGCCAGGATCCTTATCTGAGAAAGGAATTTAACCATTTTCACTCATAAAATAAACAATTTCCTTGTGTTACATGTCTATAAATTAGTGTTGAGTAAATACCTGACGCATAGAAACCGACGCAATGAAAATCATAAACAACCATAATAAATTTAGCATTTATGTGTTTAAAGATTTCATAAAAGAGCATCTTCTTTAATCTTCAGAGAGAAAAAAGAAGAGTGGGAGAAAGAACAGAACATAAGTAACTTCTTTGCTTTTTCAATATTTTTTTTGTTGAAATGTCCTATTATGAAGCCACGAAACACTTAAATGGTAAAAATGTTACACTGTTTATGATTTTCTTTTCTTTGGATTTTACACATCATATTTTTATCTTAACACTTTTTAAAATGCTCTGGGAAGGGTTTTAAGCCCGAAATCCCACCACCACCGCCCTTGTTGCGCCAGTGGATTCGTATTGAAATCGTGTTTGAAAGAAAATCTCTATATTCACCCGCCCATAGCGTTACATTTGGCAATAAAAAGTAGGAAAGTAGATAATTTAGAAGATAGCTAATTAGAAGGCAGCTAATTAGAAGGTAGTTTTGTAATTCTATGCTACGTTTTTTTTTTTTTTTTTTTTTTTACTGCTTTTGTATTGATATTTAACAGCTGATTTTTTACACAAATGATAAATTTATATAAATAGAACTCACTGTATTTTTTCTCAAAAATGTTTGAGAGTTCGCACTGAAGGACATTCCTTGTGAGATATCTTTATTCTGACTGCTAGAATATGTTGTTTTGCTTTGAATCGAGATATTTTTATTCTTTTTTAATTAAGATAGCAAATCAGAAAATAGACGATTTTGATAGTGAATTTATTACTTCCATATTACTATTTTATCACATTCCCGCATAATGCATGTCTTTTTAGATGAATTCTTTAATTATTGTTTTCCTATTCTGCGTTAGACAAATTAACAATATATTAGATTAATTTTAACACAATTATTCAAATTGGTAAAGAAATCGTATGAGTTGTAATTTTCCAACTAGACGAAAAATGTCCGGGCCAGGATTCGAACCTGGGATATCTTGGCTGAAGCTACCGTGCTCTACCAACTGAGCCATCCCGGTCAAATCTGGAGACCGAATTCATCCAGTTAACCTTATTGATCATAGCATCTGGTCTGATATTAGCCCAGTCAAATTGTAGTTTGAGGTGGAAAATTCTGGTGTAATTGTTTTTAGTGGCTTATTTTATGTTTTTGGGGGTGCTGAATATGAATCTGAAGTTTTCCAACAAAATTTCGTTCGGCAAATTTGTTTTTTTTACAAAAAACCTGTAAAAACACGGACTTTTTTTGTTTTTTTCAAAATAAATTGTGCATTTTGCGTGAAAGTCGGCAATAGATGAGTTAAAGAAAATAAAATTTCCTACATTTTATGTATTGAAAGTTTTTTTCTATGATCAATGGTTTAGCCGTGAGAGTGCCTCAAAAATGGGTATTAAAAACAAAAACTGTAAAAAAAACGGGAATTACGGCATTGTATGTCGATGTAACATGGAAACAAACCATTTAACGCAAATATTAACCATCAGTGATACTAAAGATTATATTATTGACTATATTTTATGCATTTAAGGTAGGGGAAAAGTGTGGATCTGGCACCAGTGGAAGTTTTGAGCAGTGGAGTATCTCCACCTCCTCTCAAGAGTCAAAGGTGCTCCTCCTCCGGAGAGCTAGTACTCTAAGAGAATATAAAATTTTGAAAAAGGGGGTAAAATTTGGTACAGGAGATAAAACTATCTAAAATCGTCGAAAAACAGTAATTTTTGGAAAATAGCAATAAACACTTAAAAAAAATCCATTGAACAATTACATAAATATAATAATGAATCCTCTTCAGACACACAAACAATATTTTTAATTCAAAACTTAACATTTAAATATGTGTATGTTTTTCCTCCCCATTACTCTGTAGTTATCGTGGGTGAAGACGTAGATTTGCTGGTGATCATGAATTGGTCTCTGTAGGGGCAGGCATAACATTCAAATGTATATTTTTTAAAGCCAGGCAAAGGGACAGTTTCACCACTCATTTTTTCTCCTGACTGCAAACTTGAACAATCGGTTCCTGACAACATATTATTTTTACATGCCATGAGTGGTTGTGATACTACTTCAGCCTTTTTCAAAGTAGGAAAAATGAGGTTTCTTCAGACTCTCAAAAGAAACCCGGCATTAATTAAAGCCATTGAAATTTTTAAAGACCCTATGGCAGATGCTGATGCAATTACTGATGCTGGCAATCGTTTTTTGACTTCCTTGTACAAATTATCTGACAAGGAAACCACGTCATTAAACAAATTGAGGTATCTATGCTACCTTAAGTCTGCATATAAGCCATCAACCCATTTGGCGTCCCTGCCTCCTACGGAGGCTGCAGCTAAACAACATTCTTTAAGGGTGTATTTTCAAGTTCAGCAATGGCTTGGGAATGAAAAAAATCCTGAACAATGGGGTTGGAAAAGCACCAAAGATGGTCTAGAGCCAATAACCACGCTAGAGCCACCAGCACCTCAAGCCGTTCTAAAACTCATTTCTTGCAAATGCAAGAAGACATGCCGTAAAAACTGTGGATGTAAAAAAGCAGGCCTCAGCTGCTCTAATATGTGTCTAAACTGCGAGAGCAGTTGTAATAACATGCCTAATATTGAAATAGAAGAAAACGAGGATGACCCGGAATACCCTGAAGTACTTGAAGGTAATTAATTATACATAAATCATTCCATTTCACATTTATTTTTTCATTCATTTTTAATTTGGTGTGGTCAAAATATGTATCCCAATACACTGTGCATAACTATTTAGTTTTTAGACAATTAAAACTATGTCATTAATTATTTTTTAAAACCCTGATACGTAGTATAATAGCTTTTTTGCTCCCTGATTTGGGGTCCAAAAGTGACCGATTCCTGAAATGAGCTGTAAAAGAGGGCTGATATTAAAAAGATGTAAAAATAATGTTATGATAAAATGCTGTATGAATCTTAACTTAGTTATAATTAATTCCACCGTTTAAAAAAATATTATACACACCAGTTCTTCTCCGGAGCATAAGTTTCGATCCTCGGGACAAAAACGGCTTTTCGCGCCCGTATGCGTAAATAGCTATTATATAATTAATTTCTTTTTTATAGGTGTAGAAGACCTAGAAGGCATACCCTCAGGAAACATGAAACCATTGGCCAAGAGGACTCGGTTTGACTGACAAGTTCCTTTCAATGTCCATAATAATTATTAATTAATATTGTATAAATACATAACTACCTATTTTACTATATTATTTAACATTAAACAGTTTACATACTAATCAATCGTGAATCATTTATCATTTTTTTTACCTATATAACCTAACATCAACGTTTTACATATCTGCACACATGTATAATGATGCATATAAGTTATATGCCTTTAATAAGGAGGTGGATGACTACTTCGTACATTCGTCATTGCTTTTTACATAATTATTCAAGGTCCAAGAAAATTACTTGCACATAAATTGTAGAGAATTTTATTTATTTTTTAAAGCATAGTATAATGTATACAGTGAAATGTTTATTTTTAGGCCTTATGAACAGAAAGGCTGTAAAAAAATGTGTTTTTTGCTATTTTCCGAAAAGTACTGTTTTTCGACGATTTTGCCTAGTTTTACTTCCTTTACCTAATTTTACCTCTTTTTAGAAAATTTTATCACCTCTTAGAGTAAGAACTCCCCGGAGGAGGAGCAACTTTGACTCATGAAAGTAGGTGGAGCTGCACCACTGCTCCCAACTTCCACTGGTGCCGGAACCGCACTTTCCCCCTACTTTAAATGCATAAAATATAGTCAATCATATAATCTTTAATATAAATGATGGTTAATATTTGCGTTAAATGGTTTGTTTCCATGTTACATCGACATACAGTGCCGTAATTCCCGTTTTTTTACAGTTTTTGTTTTTAATACCCATTTTTGCGGCACTCTCACGGCTAAACCATTGATCATAAAAAAAATCTTTCAATACATAAAATGTAGGAAATTTTATTCTCTTTAACTCATATACTGCTGACTTTCACGCAAAATGCACAATTTTGGAGTTATTTTGAAAAAAACGAAAAAAGTCCGTGTTTTTACAGGTTTTTTGTAAAAAAAACAAATTTGCCGAACGAAATTTTGTTGGAAAACTTCAGATTCGTATTCAGCACCCCAAAAAACATAAAATAAGCCACTAAAAACAATTACACCAGAATTTTCCACTTCAAGCACTTTTTGAGCACAATTTGACTGGACTATATCTGAATCAGCTCAACAGAAAAAATCGCAGGTACTTTGGAACTCCAGTCCCCCTTAACGTATCCAGCATTTACTGGAGTTCTAAAGTACCTGCGATTTATTCTGTTGAGCTGATTCAGATATCAGACCAGATGCTATGATCAATAAGGTTAACTGGATGAATTAGGTCCTCCAGATTTGACCGGGATGGCTCAGTTAGTAGAGCACGGCAGCTTCAGCCAAGATATCCGAGGTTCGAATCCTGGCCCGGACATTTTTCGTCCAGTTGGAAAATTACAACTCATAACAATATACTGCCTATTTTCTCGCTAGGAACCATGCAATTAGTTCAAATTGGACAAGTTTCCACCTTATCCATATTTCAATGTGGAAAAGTTTTATTATATATTATTTCTGATATCAACAACCCTATTTCTATCCACATATAAAAGGCACAACGATGAATGAATCATACGAAAGGTTTTTGAACAGGCTCTTTACATAACACACTCATATTTCGTTAAAACACGTTCTTTTATTAAAAATTGCAGTAAATTAAAAATTTATGAAAAATTTATGAACAAATTATCTCTAAGATTGCAGTTCAAAAACCTCGCACGGTTTCACTGGTGCATGTATAATTAAATAAAAAATAAATTAGCGAGCGAAAAAGTTAGAATTTTAAAAGATTTGTGTAAAAACGTTTAGAGCAATTCAATCTTTCATTATTTTAAGTAATAAAGCCATTTTGAATCTACTGGGATGTAAATAATTGTTTAAAAACAACACAAAATGTCACAAAAACATATATGCATCATTTATTAAAAACTTTTACTTTAGGTGTTTTAAAAATATACAAAACTGCATTTCACATTAAAAACCTAGCGCTTTCGAGCCGTCCTGGCTCATCATCAGGGTTAAAACATCACCACGCAGATACACACAAAAAACACACAACTAGTCTGAAACACTGTAAAAATATCAATGTCTGCTGAAGACAAGGTCAAACCATTATAAACAGGGTGGGAAGCATAGGGAGGGATGTGCCAATCTTATTCATTCTTGAACTATCTGTAAAAGCTTATACCATACTTTAGGGATATTGTACGAAACTGAATCATTGCATGTTTTATTTTTCCTGGTTAAAATTTCTATTGATTCACTTATTATTGCTTCATAAAAAGAGGATGTGGGTTTAATAATTTTAGCGTTATCAAAATCTATTATAATCGACTGCTGTTGTTTTAATCTGGAAAGGGCCGTTTTACTTCTATTATACTTGACATCTGCAATATGTTCTTTTAACCGAATTTTAAATTTCCTTAAAGTCATACCAATGTAGTCTTTAACTTTATAAGATTTTATCCTATTTTCAACTATTTTCAACTATATTGCAGATGTCAAGTATAATAGAAGTAAAACGGCCCTTTCCAGATTAAAACAACAGCAGTCGATTATAATAGATTTTGATAACGCTAAAATTATTAAACCCACATCCTCTTTTTATGAAGCAATAATAAGTGAATCAATAGAAATTTTAACCAGGAAAAATAAAACATGCAATGATTCAGTTTCGTACAATATCCCTAAAGTATGGTATAAGCTTTTACAGATAGTTCAAGAATGAATAAGATTGGCACATCCCTCCCTATGCTTCCCACCCTGTTTATAATGGTTTGACCTTGTCTTCAGCAGACATTGATGTTTTTACAGTGTTTCAGACTAGTTGTGTGTTTTTTGTGTGTATCTGCGTGGTGATGTTTTAACCCTGATGATGAGCCAGGACGGCTCGAAAGCGCTAGGTTTTTAATGTGAAATGCAGTTTTGTATATTTTTAAAACACCTAAAGTAAAAGTTTTTAATAAATGATGCATATATGTTTTTGTGACATTTTGTGTTGTTTTTAAACAATTATTTATAGACAGAGGTGAATTTGATTCAATTGAGTGTTGTGTTTTTCATGACTCAAGTTTATTTTACTGGGATGTATTTCCCATATTCGGAATCACAAGATTCTCTTATGCGTTTAAGGGGTTACACCTAGTCATAAATTTCAAAAAATCGATTTTACGTTTAAAGGCTGAAGAGGGACTACTTTATAGTGCTGGAATAGATGATTCTAAGTAAGTAAAATAAAATAATAAGTATTGTATTATAATTATAACAAAAAACTTTAAATTCGTTTCTCTCAAACGTGCATTTTTCAAAATAGTGATCACGATTAATTTAAAACTACGGAATTTATTCACTTCTAATCTTTTCATTTTTTTTTCTTATATAATTATACAGTGTTTTAACGAATGATTTTTTTTTCGTTGTTGTTTTCTATCCTAAAAAAACTCTTCTTCTTTTTTTTTTTTTTTTTAAGATAAAAGTTTATTTTTGACTTCATTCAGCCACCATTTTTAAAAAAAATCAGTTTTTCACAAATTTCTTCGGCCAATCACCAGAATAAACCTTATTTAATTGAAAATTGCTAATTATTTTAATGTTGTATAAGCCAAATTTAAGCTAAAAGGGTTACCACGAGGCACAAATATATATATATATATATATATATATATATATATATATCATCATCATCATCATAAACTGTTGTCAATCCACTGCTGGATGTAGTTCTCCCCCAGATTTTTCCATTGTTGCCTGTCTAGTGCTATAGTCATCCAATTAACACTGGCCACTTTTCTGATTTCGTCACTCTATCTTACTTGAGGTCGCCTTCTTGGTCGTTTACATCTCTGTAGGGTGTTTGCGCTCCATATCTATTGTCTTGTCTTTTTGCAATGTGCCCAGCCCATTTCCATTTTAGCCGTTTAATTCTCTGAATGATGTCAAAAACTTTCGTCTGACTTCTTATCCAGGTTATTCTCTTTCTGTCTCATCTGATTATGCCTAGCATACATCTTTCCATACTTCGCTGTGTTGTTTGTAATCTTTGTACCATCCGTTTTATTAGCGTCCATGTGTCTGCTCCATAAGTTAGTGCAGGCAAAACACGTTGGTTAAACACCTTTCTTTTCAAATAAAGAGGCATGTTAATTCTTCAGAATAATATTATTCTTCCCAAAAGCACTCCATTCATTTCTTATTATTCTATTGATTTCATTCATGATACTGTTGTCCGATGATATTTCTTGTCCAAGGTACACATAACTTTGCACTTCTTTAATCTCAGTGTTGTTGTAGACGATTTTCTTTTTTGATGCAAATGAATTGAACATCACCTTAGTCTTTTCCAAATTTATTTTTAATCCCACATTAATGCTAGTTTCTGCCAAATCTTTTAGCATATCTTCCAATTCTTCAGGGCTATTACTAAAAATTAAAACGTCTTCAGCAAACCAGAGGTGACTTAAATATTCCCCGTTTATTCTAATCCTTTTGTTTTCCCAATCCAGCTTCTTGAAAATATTTTCTAAAATAGCAGTAAAAATAGGGGTCGCAGCGTCCTATATTTTTTTAAATAATCCCCACCACTATTTTTAAAATATAATATTCACAATATCCTTCTATTGCACATTTTAAAGAAATCTACCATGAAATTTATAGTTTGAAAATAGTGGTATCAAATATATAAAAAAAATATAGGAAGCTGCGACCCCTGTAAAAAGCTTAGGCGAAATAATGTCTCCTTGTCTTACTCCTCTTCCAAACTTGATCTTCGCTTTTCCTTTGTCCAAACGGATGGTGGCTGTTGCTTTCTTGTAAATCGTCTTTATTATATTAATGTAAGGTTTGTCTATACCAATGTCCTCCAGAGAATCAACTACTGCAGAAGTATAGACCAAATCAAATGCTTTTTCATAATCAATAAAGGCAAGGCAGATAGGTAAATTATATTCTTTGTGTTTCTCTGTAAGTTCCCTTACTGTTTGAATAGGATCCATTGAGCTAAATCCACTTCGGAATCTTGCTTGTTCTCTAGGTTGAGCTCGGTCCAGAGCTGATTCAAGTCTTGTCGTCAAAACTTTGGTGAAAATTTTATAAATCACTGACAGTAAGCTGGTAGTTTTTAATATTTTTCTTCTCCTCTTTCTTGTAAAGTAGCACCACCACAGCATTACTAAAATCTTCTGGTACATCTGATTTCTCGAGACATTTGGAAAACACTAAGGCTAGCATTTTTGCAAATTTTTCTCCTGCTTCTTTGATAAAGTCAATTGTAATTCCATATTCGCCAGGACATTTACCTTTTTTCATATATCTAAGGGCTTGTACAACTTTATCTGTCATCACTGGGATTATCTCTTCAGTTTCTGTTATGTTTACTCGTGGATCACGTAAGGTTGAATTGCCTTTGACCTTCACATTTATATAGATCGTTATAGAATTTTTCGACAGTGTGTACTATTTCATTTTTGATTTTGGTTATTGTTCCATCTGCCCTATTCAGAGCAAAAATACATTTTCTTCCAACACACAGTTTGCGCTTAGCTGATTTTAAACTTTTGTTATCTTCTAGAACTTTCTTGACAAGATCACAGTTAAATTTTCTGATATCTTCTGTAACACATTTTCTTGCCGTTTTACATAATTCTGCATATTCAACTCTTGATTTAGGATAGTTTTTCTTGATTTTAAATTCTCTGCGTTTCTTCATCAATCTTCTTGTTTCTTCTGTTATTTTCTTTGTCTGCTTTACTTGTGCTTCACCAGCTATCGTCTTTGCAATTTCTTGTAGAGTATTTGTTATTTCTTGTTCACTACTGTAACATCTTGTTCTTCTTCTAAGATTGATTGAAGTTCTTGGAAACGGTTTTTAAGTCCTAAATTAAATATATATATATATAGCATACAGCATTGTCTTTAAACAAATTATAAAATTCGTTAACTTATCTCCTTTCTTTTATTTCTTCATGGATCAACCCTTATATATTCATCTCTTATTAATAGTTTGGGCATTAAATATGTATAAAAAGTATAAAATCGGAAAACAATATTATGAAGGTTGGGCATGGACTGCTGAAAAAATTATAAAAAAAATTTTTAAAAAAATTTAAGCAAAATTTAATAAAATTTCCCCAAAAAATTATAAAATCAAAAATGCAATTACGGAGGGCTGCTAAAAAAGTTTAAAATTTCATATTAAAAAAAAGTGGGTTTTATGCATTTCATACACTCTTTTATCATTCTATATTATACAGATTCATCATACATGGCTATATATTTTTACCCCCTTAAATTATTACTTTTTTATATTAATTTCCATTTAAATTATCATCTTTTATTTTATTTTTTTATCTATACTATTATTTAACATTTTCTTCTTCATTTATTATATTTTTAACTAATTACTAGATATGTATTTCAGTATTATTTATCACTATTAATGATATTGTTTACTACATTATTATCCCCTTTTAATCTTCATCTCTTAAATAATAACTTAATATATAGAATATTGATCCTCTTTTGGGAGATAGATGGCAGCACTGCAACGCATCCAATACTTTCTCTGTTTGTTGTTCTTAAGAGCCTACGCTAGTCACGGAAAGAAACGCTCAAGCTAATGTTAAGTCTATGGGAAGGTTCTTGCGCGATTTCTCGCTCGCATTTTAATAATTTTAAATGATTTCTTTTTTTGCATAGAATAGCTGAGGTCGATCTCTAATGTTGTTAGTTTTTACTTTTTTGATTTTGGTTACTGTTTTTTTATAAGTGGATATTTTCAATTTTGGAACCTGTTCTGAAAGTGACAGTAGCTTTATATAAAAAAACTGGAACCAAAATCGAAAAAGTAAAAACTAACAACGTTAGGATGCGAGCGCGAAATCGCGATAGAACCTTGCCATAGACTTAACATTAGCTTCCGCATTTTTTTGCATGACTGATGTAGGCTCTTAATTTTCCCTGAATCAGCATATTTGTTGTAAGGAGTGTTGTTTTGCACGGTGGCTCCTTTTTTCACCTGGTTGAATCATTCCTATACCCTTTTTCTGGTGAGTTGTGTGTACTATTTTTTGTTTTTAGCTATTTCAGATGAATAATTACTTATTTTTTTATTTTCTTTTTGTTTTAATATTCCTTTGGTTTCATTTGATATGTTATAAGGTGCATAATAATATTGTCATTTTTAGGCTTAATGCTGACAATATTTTAGAAAATAACATATATTTACTATGAATTATTACTTATGATGCAAAACAACACAGAAAAAACATACAACAATCATGGAATAAAAATAAATATGAAAAATGAAAACATACCTTTTGAAAAATATCCAGAAAAAAAATCGAAGAAAAATAAAAATAGAATATATATATATATATATATATATATATATATATATACATATATATATATTAATCAGAAGAGCGGCAATAACTGAAAAAAAATATCTTTTTTTTTAATGAAATATATCTAAATTATCTTTAAATATTGTATTATAGAATAAAAATAAAGTAAAATAAAATAATTGCTTAATGAAAAAAAAAATTATGAAAAGCACCATTTTTCCTGCCAGGTGACTACCACATCATAGAAACTCGACAGAGTTTCTCGCCAAGCATAAGAAACAGCAATGCATTGAACCGTAAATGAAAGGAATTTCCGCCAATGGATGCCAAACGATTTTACATTTTTTTTTTTTTTTTAACTCTGTCTAGTTTATATTTTGCGGACGGGACAAAACGGGTTTTTGACACATCTATATCTCGCGTTCTATTTATGATAGAAACAAAATTCTTGATTTTATGGAATGGGGCGTGCCACGGGACTAAGAATTCAAAAGTAAAGCAAAATCCGACGAATAGTTTTTCAGTAAATACGATTTTAAAAGTGCTGTTTTTTGCACTTTTTAAATCTTGTTCAGACCAAAAACTGTTGACAGGGCTACAGCAATGTGTAATTATCGGATTTTTACGCGGTTTACGTTATTTGAATCGTTTTTATGAGTAGTTCGGACCTTTGTAAGTTTCATGTAAAAATATTAATTAGTTTTTGATTTATATCAGTGTAAAGTTGTTGATTCCTATACTTAACATAGAGCAAAAAACTGTTGACAGGGCTACAGCAATGTGTAATTATCGGATTTTTATGCAGTTTACGTTATTTGAATCATTTTTATGAGTAGTTCGGACCTTTGTAAGTTTCATGTAAAAATATTAATTAGTTTTTGATTTATATCAGTTTAAAGTTATTGATTCCTATACTTAACATAGAGCCAAAAACTGTTGACAGGGCTACAGCAATGTGTAACTATCGAATTTTTACGCGGTTTACGTTATTTGAATTGTTTTTATGAGTAGTTCAAACCTTTGTAAGTTTCATGTAAAAATATTAATTAGTTTTTGATTTATATCAGTTTAAAGTTATTGATTCCTATACTTAACATAGAGCAAAAAAATAATAAATGACCCAACTCTTTTAGGAATGGTCGTATACACATGATATTAAGATATGTTATTACACTCGACCCAAGTAGCTTCCTATTATAAAAAATCTTAACATTTAAGGTTCGTTTACAGGTTCTCACCAAAGATCTTTTGATATAGGGCTAAAGAGTTGTGTAATTATCCGATTTTTTCGCGGTTTGCAGCATTTGAATTGTTTTTATAAGTAGTTCAAATGTTTAATATTTCGTGTAAAAATATTAATTAGTTTTTTATGTATACCACTTTAAAGTGATTTATTCCTATACTTAAGATGAAGCAAACAAAATATTAAATGGTCTAATTCTTTTCAAAAAGAACGTATGCGCATGATGTTAAAATATGTTACTACGAACTACCTAAGTTAGTTTCCTATTGTAAAACAGAAGTGTAGAATTTACTGTTCGTTTACAGGGTAACTCAAAAGATTTTTTAAGAAGACTAAAAAGTTGTGTAATTAGCAAATTTTTACGTTGAAGTACATGATTCCTGTACTTAACACAGAGGAAAAACAATAGTAAATTGCATAACTTTTGTCAAATTCGCTATATACACAAGATATTCAAATATGTTACTACATCCTCTCTATTGTAAAGCGGCATTGAAGCATATACGTTTCGTTTACAGAGTCTCTTAGAAGATCTTGATTACACTACAACCGATGTATATTTACTGAGTGAGATGTATTTTAATGATTTTACACTGTTTCAATCTCTGTAAGATTTCATTATCTTGCTTTAAAATTTAATATAAGATCATTTTGTCCGTCTGAAATCTCGTCGATGTTGAGCTCTAAATCTATTAATATATAGTATTTTCATCGATTAAAAAAACTGTGTTTATTTATAAATATATAATTCTAACGTATTAAGAATTGATTGAAATAGCGATTACAAAATTCCAACTTTACGTTCATGCGCTGAGTAATAGAATGTAAAAATGTTGATACCCCAAGATTACAAGTTTTGCGTTTAAGTATTTGCCGTTCATCGAATCTCCGGCTATGACGAACTTAAAATGCTAAATTTCGTATACAATAGGTGATCGGTAACGAACTGTTCGGTTTGCGAACAAATCGGTTAACGAACACTTTCGCGTGAGATTTTTATGTTCGGAGGAACTCCTCTCGAAACAAAGCCATGATGAAGCAATGCCGTGTTTCATCATTTCCAAGCTATACTTATTGCCTCTATTGTCAACTTTGAGAACATTTTAACAGTTGCATACATATGTCCTAATTAATTCATGGACTGCCGGAGATTGGGGACCTATATTTTAGGATCACCGAATTGGAATGAACAGACTATATGAACAGAAATCACTTTAATAGTTTTTATACTTTTGCAAACGTTGCGAATTTTATATTTTTCAAATTCTCGAAACGTTGAGTTAAAAAATTTAAACAAATAAAAGACTTCTAAGGTGTTCAGTAATTTTCAAAAATAATATATTTAATATGTTAGTATAAAAATCCCTGTAAATTTTTATACCAATAGAAATAGGTTCGTAGGGGGAAAAAATGTTGATTATTCTCGGTAAAGTATGCTCCATAAACTTATCGTTGTAGTTGACCGAAAAAAAGTGCTTCTTATTTTTCCACATTTTTCTGAAACTGTAGTATTTTAATTAGTTTGTAAACTACTGTAAAATTGTGTAATTTTTTGTTTTTGAATGTATATAAACGGAAGAGTGATATAAACAAAAGAAAAAGGAAAATAAATATGTCGTAAATAATCTGATGAATACAATGTAAGGAAATTAATATAAAAGTTTCCCAGTTGTTATGGTAGCGACATGTACATTGGAATAAGTCACTCAATAAATTGTATAATTCTGATGTATAATTCTGTTTATAGCATCACTATTATTTTTTTTGCCCCTTTTATCTTTTCTTTTCTGAATAAAAATGGAATCCGCATAATTGAAATTAAATACCTTACAAAAAGGAGTGATATCTCATCAAAAACAACTCGTTGTAAATGATCCCGCCAAGCCACAAACCTAAAACGTCAGTCACAAAAAGAAGTGATATCACATAAAAAGAAGCGATATAGAAGTGCATACTCCGAGTTCCGTGTAAAAATCTATCACCACTCATAATGTTTCCAAAGGACTCGGAGTGAGGTACAGTATGTGAAAACTGCTTGGCGACCTGCAGGCTTTTATAATGTTTGCGTTTCCTGCAATTACATATGCCTATATTATTTTAATTTAATTTAATTTAATTATTTATTTTGCTCCCATAAAATTGTAAAAAGTTGAAGCTTCTGTGTTTGCATGTCCTTTCTTATTTATGAGCTTGAAAAATCAATTTGTTGATTTTATTTACCATTATTTAAAGTAGAAACACCACTCTTACGAAGAGGATTTTTTAAGTAAACATGTACAGATTTTGAGTTTGTAATATATATATATATATATATATATATATATGATGATCATACGCATATTAATAACATTGTACCTTATAATAAACGTTAACTAAATTGAGATATATTGCAGTAATTCTAGCGTAAGCGGAATCGCATAGATCTGGGGAAAAATCCGTTCTGTCAGTTCTTTCGCATACAAAAATATTTAAAAAATGATGTAACAAAAATTAAAAATTTATTTTTTTCGATTTTCAAAATTGATATACTGCATATATTATAAAAGCCTGCAGGTCGCCAAGCAGTTTTCACATACTGTACCTCACTCCGAGTCCTTTGGAAACATTATGAGTGGTGATAGATTTTTACACGGGACTCGGCGTATGCGCTTCTATATCGCTTCTTTTTATGTGATATCACTTCTTTTTGTGACTGACGTTTTAGGTTTGTGGCTTGGCGGGATCATTTACAACGAGTTGTTTTTGATGAGATATAACTTGTTACTCCCGCCAATGTCCCAGTTTGAATTTAAGCGGCTTTTTTTAGAATGTGTTTTGAATGTGTAGAAATAAGAATTTATGAAGTTTTACTCGTGATACCAAGAAAAGACAATTTTTAAATAGACCATATAAAAAAGTAAAGCTTTCGAAAATACTTTTTTTCATCTGTCACAAAAGAACGCTTACCTACCACTACGAGAGGAGAAAGAAATATTCCTTCAGCTCTCGTATTGGTAGGACCTAACGGGTAGTACGTATACGTATACATCAACTTTGTAGAAATAATTTAATGATCTACTCCAGAGACAAAATAAATGGTGATGTTTATGCTCCAACAGCAGATGAAAAAAAAAACTACACTGTGCCGGTTCTTAGAGGAATGGACGAGTGAAAAATAAAACGCATCTGCACAATAGAACCAATAACACTCGTTAATTGATTATGCGGATTCAGAATGAAATTGTCCTTTTTATAGGACGCTGAGTGTTAACAGGATTATTGCATTGCTTAGCGTATTTTGTTCCCATTACTATTTTTCTCTACAGTAAAATATCGAATAAATACTTATTCTGTTTGAATTTTCTTTCAGCTGTCCTATTATTACTGTTTTAGAAAAGCAATCTGTTAGTTATAATAAAACAGTGAAATTCTTATTTTTAAGCATTACGAAAGCATACAAATCATCACTCATGCATAACAGGACAGACAATGTTGCATTAACTGTTATAATACTAAATGCACACGGCCGCAATACAGTTTTAGAGAAAATAACACGAGAAAAAGAATTGCTCCTAGAAACAAATCGAAATATCGTGGAATAAAAATACCCTTTACACATGCTGTTAAATTAATAAGAAATCTAATTTAATAATTTTAAATAATCTCCCAATCAACGTGCTATTTTTTTTGTTTTTCTGAAACTGCATTTAAAGTAAGAGCGGGGAAGGGGCGAAAATGACTTGGGTAAATCCAGTAATTTCTAATTTCTCATTTCAAGAGCAATTGGTTGTCTAATTTTGTTATCATGTTCTTCACTTTAAAAATACTCTCAATTCAATACAGAATTATTCATTTATAACTAAACGTTGGTAAATAGGGTGAATATTTTAAAGCTGTAAATGGATTGATGTAGCTCAAATCTCTGAAAATCACTTTAGATCAGTGGTTCCCAACTTGAGGCGTGCGTTTCACTGGGAGGCAATTTTATTTTTAAGAGGGGGTGGGGGCATTTTGACAGATTAGCTATTAACTAATTTCTTGCTAGGTGTTTATTCTCTTTTTAGGTGCGTTTGTAATTATATAAATACGTAGCACCTATAGTCGCCGTCTGGTCCGCAAAAACTACACAACCGACTGGTTTGAAATTTAATATACGTGTAATCGTTTCAGAATTTTGTCGAGTCATTTCAAATTTTACGAAAATCGAATCAAAACTTAAAAATATATTAATAAAAGTTTTCTTCATTCTATTAAATCCTATCATGCGTAATTAATTCAATGATATCCCATGATAGGTAATGATTCTAGGTTGCCATGGTGATTACGTCATATTTAAGATGAAGTCATATTATTTAAGTATTACTGAATTTAAAAATCAAATTTGTATACTAAAATTGTTTATTTATAGCAATCATATATTCACCGGCAGTTTTTTGGATAGATGTTTCCGGAGAAATAATTAAATGGAAATGGAATTAAATGGAAAAAAAGTTTAAATATGGATTTCAAGTTCTGAAATTTTCAAAGTTAGGCCTAAGTTTCCCATTGGAATTTTCAGTAAATGTCAACAAAAGATAAAATGTTGTCAACTTAAAATGTACTAATTTTATTACGGAAATTAATCATATCATAATAATAGACGATATAATTCATTTCACTGCTAGTACGAAAATACATTATTTGTCATGGTTTGACGTACAATTTCCAACTTATTTGGAAATGCAATGTAGATTTTAATAAGAATTATGCGTGCAATTTTTTTTTTTAATTTTTCTGATTATTGCCGTATTTTAAAATTTTACACAACTTTTTTTATTATTTATTTAATGAATCATGTAATTCTCTTAGCTGTGCTGTATGTCACACGAAAAACTTTTACACATAAAATTACCTAAAGATTTGTCTAAAAGTGACTATTTTAAGCAAATTTAGCCTCAAAAAATATTTTATATATCTAAACTACTACTACCAACCTTATAAAATTGATAAATACCCAAATGGATATAATAGGAAATAAATCGGTCAAGTACGAGTATAACTGGCGCTCAAATGGTTCCGTGCATTAAATTTATCCATTAATATTTATTAATAAATAAAGTCCTCCTACCACTAATTTTTTCATAATTTTTCGGAAATAGGAGGGGTGAGGAGAACATATTTTTCCAGTATATTTTTGACGATATCTCTTAAAATATAACACCTGAAATTAAAACAAATATATTTTTGAGTTCGATGTTACGAGATCTTTCGAACGATAGCCTACACGATACATAAAAAGAAAGTTTTTTTTTTTTTTTCAAGTAACTTAATTACTATCTCGGCTAATTACCAAAAATTTTTTTCGAAAATTATTATAAAATATCCTTGGATGATTCTACGTCGATAGATACCTCAAGCGCCCGTCAACTTCCCCGCTGACCGCCCGAAAAGGAAAGTTTGTGTGTAACAGAAAAATGCGTTTTTCTCAAAAACTATTTTACCTAGGAAAATCGCTATAGTTTTCCTACAAGATTTAAATAAACTCCTACTACCCCTAATTTTTGTATCATTTTAGTTTCAGTAGATTCGGAAATAGAGGGGGGGGGGGGGGGGTATATTTTTGCACTGCATTTTCGACGATAACTCTGAAAAGATAATACCTAAAATGAAAACAAATATATTTTCGAGTTCGCTATTACGAGATCTTTCACACGATACCACACATGATATACAAAAAGAAAACTTTTTTTTTTCAAATAACTTAATTAGCCCCCTAAATTTTTCCTACACATAGTTGTGAATGGCTAATAATATGAAAATATGTGATTAAAAAGGCTGTATAACATTCCCAAGTTTGACCTTTCCTCATCCCATAGTTTACGAGAAAAAGGGCTGTGACAGACAGACGGACAGACACAGGAGTGATCTTATAATGGTTCTGTTTTTACTTTTTAAATACCAAACCCTAAAAATTGATTAGTAGTATATTTCTTATGGCTATGGTACAGGCCTCATATACAACTTTAACGAGGCTAACGAAAAAGACAGGCTACCGCGGTTCATTCCACTTATCTTTTATTACAGACCGCTAGATTGACGTGATGCTCTTTTCGTGCACCTTCATTGGTGCATTCGAGCATCACGTGACTCCCGCGGTCTGTAAAAAAAGATATAAATAAAGCACCGCGGTAGCCTTTCTTTTTCGTTAGCCTCGCAACTTTAATACTTGACGATTAACTGGTGATAATGGGGAAGGGTGTGTTATGATGGGAAAGGAAAATGGTTACTTAAAAAAAAATGATAAAGTTGATAATCCAGAAATGCTTCTTGTGTATTGAATTATTCAGAGAGACATCTTGAGAATCTCTTCCAGACATTTTGTGAAAATAAAACTGCAGATCATATAACACTTTTGATTCATACTGAGGTGAGTTGTCAAAGAAACAATGCTCATATAAATATTAAGGCGAAGATGCATTACTTCGTTGAATTTATAGACTTGTGTTATAAATATATTTGTGGCAAAATTTTTAATGCTTAATAAGCTTAAAAAAGTGGAAGTGGCTTGTCTTTGTTAACCCCTTCCCGATTAGTGCACGAATACGTGCCTTAGAGAGTGCAGAAATCCTGGAATTGAACACCACTATTTTCGTACAGTAATTTTCACCTTATCTAATCATCGATTTTCAGCATCTAAATAAGGCTAAAATTACTATTCGGAAAAAGTGGTACTTAAAAGAAGCGTTGCAAATGGGTTTATATGTCCTTCTAAGGCTTTCTCCGTGCAGAGTTGAATTCAGACATTTTTTCTCCGGGAGGAATTTCTGTGGCTCCGGGGGGGGGGGGACATTGTAGAGTTCTGGGGAACAAAATTGCACTTTTTGACCATTAAAAGCATCATAAAATCTCAAATCTTCCGGGGTGGGGTACATTTCAATGCTCCATGGGGGGGATGTCCCTCCCGGACCACCCCCTGAATTCAGCACTGTCTCCGTGTGGATTAAGAGCGCTTTTCCATTTACAGACACGACACCGATAAATCGTACACGATTGTCGTTATCCGACATCGATTGCACACAAAATGCATTCATATACATTATGACGGCAAAATCGTTATCGAATCGGTAAGTGGAAAATCTCGTAGTGTATATGAATGCATTTTGCGTGCTTCGATGTTGGATAACGATAATCATGTAAGATTTATCGGTATCGTGTCGGCAAATGGAAAAGCGCTCTAAGAGTGCGTTTTAAATAATAAGAATCGTATGTTTCAGGGGGAGAGGAAGGAAAGAGCAGGATGACTTTAAAGATGTTTAGGGCGTGACCAAAATAAGATTGTGAACTACTACTTTAGATAATTTAAATTAGAATAATTATATTAAGACAATTTTAACTTTCAAAAAATCATTTTTTTTTTTTTTTTTTTTTTTTTTTTTTTTTTTTTTTAACGCTTAAAGCTGTTCTGAAATTCAAAATCACAACTTTCTGACACATTCATGAACTCATTTTTATTCGTAAATGCATGAAATTTTGCAGATATTCTTATTCAAATATAATAAGAAAGCAGATAAGATTTTTCTTTTTGCAATAAAGACTAAGGATTTTTTACAAATTTGTATAAATTTGTTGTTTAAAACAATTTTCAGATCATCATTGGTTGTGCGATGATATTAATTGTCTATATATTTCCACAATTTCCGTATGAAAATTACTCTGTGAATGTGTGGGAAAGATTCGCGTTGTTGAACGGAGATTTTTTTTTTTCTTTTTTTTTTTTTTTTTTTTTTTTTTAGAACAGCTTTATACTTAAGTAATTCGTTTCGTGTTTGTTTCTCTATTTGCTTCCTATGGTACGTAATCTGCTCTAAAAAATAATTACAAAATAGACATAATCAGACTAAGTAAATTTAAACTTTTAAAATTTTTAATTAGTTTATATTAATTGTATAGTTTATATTAATTATCTAATTATACTCGTAAAAAGAAAAAAACTCAGAGCGAAAAAAAACTAAATATAAGCATTGGTACCTTTACAATCTTAAAATTAAGAAACCTATAAGTAATTTAGAATTATTTTTACACTACATTAAATGCTAAAAACTGTAATTAATTTACTGAACTAAAAAAAACTATTTCATAACTAATAAAATGTTTGTTTCACAATTACATGTCTAATATGGATTTAATGCTACATAACTTTGTTTGTTTTTATTACTCTCAAACTTAGTTTCATTTTTACAGTATATCTTTAGACAATTTTCATATGTAGTCTCATTTTAGAAGTCCTTATTAAATAACTTCTTTCGTTTCTTTTTAAATTCTTAAGATTTATAATCAATGTTTATTAAATATGAAAGTAAACCATTTCAATGTATATAATGTCACTAGATGGCGCCACAATTCAAGCATATAAGTGATAACAAACTATTCAAAGGCGGACACAGAAACAATAATGATTTTTAATAAACTCGTTTAAAAAGTAATGCAAATTCTAATGAAATTAGACCATCCAAAAAAAAAATAGTCTATCCTATTCTAAATTAATTTTTTCATTACGAAAAATCAGAAAAGATTTAAAATTTCTTATTTTACATTTTTATGTCCAAACCGCTTTTTTTTTCTCTAGATGTATATATTATATTATTTTAAAAATAATTCAGTTCGGATGCTAGATGCTAAATTAACAGCTCGGTCAGAATCTAATTGTGAACATGGTATTCTAAAAGGAAAGATTCTTAAAACTTTATCAAGTGCAAGTACCAGCTCCGAAACTAAGAGGGGGCATGTGCCCCGGGCGACAGAACGGAAGGCGGAAGGGGCGCCAAATGAACATTTGGTTTGTTGTTTGATACAAAAAATATATGTACTAAATTCGGGTAAAAATGTTTTTCAGCTGAAATATCCAAAAGAAAAACTGAGATTGACCGGACACGAAATACTACGGAATGGAAAATTCACAAAATATAATACTTAGATCACACTTGAAAGTTTATTTTTAGCTCACGGGATGTCAAAGCCTGAGAGCTACTGTGCCCGCCCGTTCTGTAGTATGTATCGTGTACATATGTAGTACGTAACACGATAACTCTTGATAGAAACATCCGTTTTGCTTCAAATTTTGTTTATAGGTTCATTGAGATAAGGCGTTCCCCTGATTAGTTTTGGGGGTTCATTGGTTAAGTATAAAGGGGCGGATGGGGGGGGGGGCTAATCCTCCTAATAAGTTTTTCATGCAGATTTATCCGATTTGTTTCAAATTTTGTATATAGGTTCATTGTGATAAGGTGGTTCCCTGATTACTTTTGGGGTTCATTGGTTAAGTATAAAGGGGAAAAGGGGGCTAATTCACCCCTTAATTTATTGTCAATTTCTTCATTTTTCGAGGGGCATTATTCTTTGAAATAAGAGTATAATATACAATTAGTGTGAATAACCTGTGATCTCAATGCCATCAGTTTAACTGGGCACTTTTTTTCCTTATTTTGTTTTGTTTTTGTTTTTGTTCAAGGTCACTATTATAATTTTGATAATTAGTGTTAGGTTCAGGAAAGAATCTAGACATATCAGTCTATTTAATAGGAAGAGATAGTTCCATGAAATTGGCTGTTGTATATCACACATATTTTATACGGTATTGGAATTCATTGTTATACCCAGGGCTTAACAAATGCGGTCACCAGGTCGCCACTGGCGACTAAGTTTTTCAATCTGGCCACCAAGTTATTTAATCTGGCGCTTTTTTTTATTATAATCATATTTTTTTGTAGAAAAATTGACCTAAGAAGTTGACCCTAGAACACAAACGGCATTTTTTTTCTCTCTTTTACGGCGTTTTTAATTTGGTAAAAATAAGTTCAGCAAATGCAAAAGTTATTTAAATAATAAAAAGAGTAAAATACTAAAAACCGAAAAATAGGCCAAAATTGTAATTAATAAGGACTTTACGTTGCAAATATAAATACAACCATCAAACACTTGCTTTCAACGTATATTTCGTTTATGTCTTTTCAGTTGAACATGTTTCTCAATTATGTAACACGTATTTAATTTTTAGCTGTTTGTTTTTATGAGAATTTTCTCCTTAAGATGGCTATGAAGAATAACCGAAACGTCGAGAGTTGTTTATGTAGTTTTTAAAATAGCTCATATTTAAATTAAACGAAATATACGTTGAAAGCAAGTGTTTGATGGTTGTATTGTTTTTCTGTTTCACTACTTAATCGAAGCCCCCCCCCCTCCCCTCTCATCAGATGTAGATTTTGCAGCACTCCTATCCGGACATTGGAAGCCTTTGGCAATCAGCATTTTCCGAACATGTCGGCTAATCCAGCTTTTACAGAATTTCTCTTTTTTTTTTTTTTTTTTTTTTTTTTTTTTTGCACAGATAAATAATTTTGATAAATTTCATTAGAAAACTGGGTTTATATTATCTTTCTAAATTATGTAACAATTCCAAACTATGTAACTAATAATCCTGAAATTATGCTTATCATTTTATTTTCTGAATTCACAAAAAACCTTTGTTCTTTTTGAAAATCAGTGTCGGGGGAATGTGTGGGGCTAATATTTTTTACTGGCGACTAAAATTTTTTGCTGGCTACCAGATTTTATCAAATTTGTAATGCCCTGGTTATACCTACAGAAAATCCCGGTTTTTCAGTTCTTGAGACATTGCGATATGTCTTTAAACGCCTGCTAAATTGCAATGTAGTATTACAACTACAGTAAAATCTGTTAAAAGAATCGTGTGCTAAATGAAAAATTTACATGGTCATAACAGAAAGAATACCAGCAATTCTATTTGCTAAGACAAAAACCTGTATAAAGCGGATTTTTTTTCAGTTAGTTTTGATTTCGGTTTCACAGGTTTTATAAATATTTCACAAAACTGATTACGTAGTTCACTATTACGTATTTCATGATTGCATTTTTTTCATTTTAAAATATGTCGGACTAAAATATGTGAAACTTAGTAAAATTATCTTTGTAAATTTACTTTGCGGAGGAGGGGGGTGCCAAAGTCCATGTTTAGCCCCTGTGAAAAATAAGCTAGTTTCGGCCTTGGCAAGTACAAACAGTTTAAGTATATATAGGTTGTCCCAAAAATCTATTCACATTTCAAAAAATTATTTTTAAAAATATACTGTCGTATCGTTGTACGGTTTGCACCATATGACTTGTCAAAGTGTGGGTTGTCAAAGATTGTTTTGTGGCAAAAGAAAAAATAGTTCAAAATATCTTTCACCTATTTTATACCATACCAATTCCGACAATTTGACAAGTCTTATGGTGCAAACCACACTTTGATATGACTATTTGTTAATATTTTTAATGTGAACGGACTTATGGAACTCTTTAAACAACTGTTTTTTTTTTCCTCCCCAAAAAATCACTATATATCACCAGTCTTATACAGTAAACCGCACTCTGCTACGACAATTTGTTAAATTTCAATGAATTTTGAAGTCTGAAGTTATTTATGTCTCTTTAAACTGTTTATTTTTATTTTCCCACACAAAATCCGATTTTTGGTAAGTCTTATGGTGCAAGCCGCAAACTCCGATAGAACAATCAATTTATTTTTATGGATTTTTGAAATGTGAAGGGGCCTATGCAGGGCTGCCACTAGCTACTATTTTTTAATTCAATCTCGCACCACTTTCTCAAAACAAAATTTTTTCACATACACTTTGACAACATGTGCAAGAGAAATATACAACAAAATTAATTTCTTTTACATAGTAGTGCGAATAGAATATAAAAATAGTCACCAGTGGCAGCCCTGCTATGGGATATCGTTACACAATTACAGAAAAGTCAGTGAAGGCTAGTGCTGCTAGGTCCAGTGCCCCAAAGATTGGGACAGGGTTGGTTGGTTGGTTGGTTATTTGTTACGGCCGATTATTTGCGCTTGGGATATAGGCCGGCGGGGGGAATGCCCTCCGTGGGGCTCTTTCTAAGGGATCCTAACCCGTATAAGGAAAGGGCATGTTTACAAACAGACAGTTCCACCAACCAATCTACCACTGCATTTTTGTCGTAGCTATCATTGCATGAATCATCATGGCGAAGTAGGCCAATCATATTATAGACCAGTTTAACGTAGACCAATCAAATCTCTCCATCTCATGTGTCAGTAGGAGTAGTAACGAACGAACAGGTTTTTCTTACTAACCAACAGTAATTTAACCAACAGTGACGTCAGGTGCCCTTTCCTTATTGACGCAAGTTTCTAAAGAAAACCACGGAAAACTCCGAACGGTTAGGTCGACGAGCGCGACAGGGTTTGAACCCAGCACCTCCCGTCTACCAACTTTGAGAGCAGAACCTCTCAGCCACTGGTGGGGCAGTGGGACAGGGAGATAAAGAAATCGGAACGATCGCCATTAAATCGGGACACAAAAGTGTAAAGCGTTAAATATATGAGAATTAAACAACTGCTAAATTTCAGAGTGAGAAGTAAATTAAACAAAGCAAGTACTCTGTATAATTATAGTCCACTCATGATAACCTGAACGATGATCTCGAACGAGTTCGCGATGCTACGGGGGGGAAAGTTAATAACAGACAAAAATAACACAGAAAATGTATTGTGGAATGACAAATGAATTGTTGAAATTGTAATTTATGATTAAGGATGTTTCACAATTTGTTCAGTTTCCACGCACGAAAATGTGAAAATTTTAGCAAAAAACAAAGATTACAAAGTCATTTCATTCCTTCATGCGTAAAATTTTCAGAAATCGATTGCTACCCGAAACTACACTTTTAGGTTTATTAGATTCTGATAATTATTTAAAACAGGACTAGAAAAATTAAAAATGTCCTCGATTTTTGGGAACTTGGGTAATATAAAGGGGCGTCATTTAGGAAAAGCAGGGTAGGTCAACTCCCCCCCTCTCTGACTTACAGACTTTCTTTTATTATCATATGCTTTTTTTAACTTTATTATTCTTCTTTGATTGCTTTCATTTGTTTTACCCATATATTAATAATTGAATGCAGGTAAATTATATAAGGAAAAAATGTTCCATTGAAAATATGTGTGAATATAAATGGGTAAAAATAGTTTATTTCAAATGGGCAGAAAATAGGGACTTACTATGTTCATTTTCCCCTCCGAAACCTTAAATGACGCTACTGGTAATGTGTGAAAATATTATGCATGTAGAAACAAAATTGGTTTTGTAATTCCGTCTCTAATTAGTGACTGTGTTAAATAGTGACCGTATTCCGTGTTAAACATAATATTCGTTAGATTTCATTTGTGAACATTTAATTTTTGACATAAAATATTGTTATAGTTCAGGCACGATAACTTGGCCGATCAGTAGCAATATTCAAATTTAAATTACTTTATTCGTTAATCTAGGTGGCAGTCACTACCTTAAAGTTTAAAAAAAGCGTATGATAATAAAAGAAAGTCTGTAAGTGAGAGGGAAGAAGGAATTGACCTACCCTGATTCTCCTAAACGACGCCCCTGTGCATTACTCAAGTTCCCAAAAATCAAGCAACTTCTTCATCTTTCTAGCCCTATTTTAAATAATTATCAGAATCTAATAAACCTAAAAGTGTAGTCTCGGGTAGCAATCGATTTCTGAAAATTTCACGCATGCGGAAATGAAATGACTTTGTAATTGTGCTAAAAATTTGCTCATTTTGGAGCGTGGGAATTGAACAAATTGTGAACACCCTTAATCATAAATTACAATTTCAACTTTTTAGATATAATCTTTTAACATATAATCTTAATGAAAAATATGTTATAAAAACCCTACTCTAAAATCTATTGATCCTTGTACGAACTGCAGATTCTGACTGATTTTCAAAGCTTTTAAAAGCAAAACTTCCCGAAAAAAAGAGAAAATTTTAAAATATTTTGGTATGAAAAATCGTAACTTGTGTTATCCAGCGATGGAGCTATGAAAAGATTGAATCCTCCTTGCAATCCCCTCTATTGGATCATCCTTGTATACCACGCATTGATTCTGTGGGACGGGTCTTTGCGCACACCTGAAAATCGGATTCATTCGGAACATATGAACATATTTTCATGTTTGTATGTAACAGGGTGGCTAGAATTAAAACATCCCTACCCCGATCTCTATATATATTGAACTACTCAATGTATAAGCTTCAAATTTTGCACACATACTATTCACGGCATGCGGAAACGGATTATACAAGAAAAATAGTTCCGGAAATCACCGATAGATGGCGTTGTACAACCGGTCATATGCTGAAAAGACGCAAAAAAAATTTATTTGGACGTACCAAACATTCATGTTACAATGATCTTATCGACGTATGGAATACTACTCAATATGGTTCCCTTCTTGAAGATGTAAAATATGCAGCCTGCGGACAGCTTGTTCTATACTGTATATCGTAATTGGTCGACTGAGATGCTTCTCACATGCAATGCCTTCTTTCAAGTCTTCCAAGGTTACCAGACGTCCTCGATAAACAAGATTTTTTAAGTGTCCCCACTGCCAAAAATCACACGGTTTAAGATCCGGAGAATGAGATGGCCAGGTTGACGAAAATGCACGACTGTCTGTCATTAGTGAAACGTTGCCGAAGAAACTGTTGCACACAGAGTCCAATGTGTGGAGGCTCTCCATATTGCATAAAGGTAATTGAGTAAAGACATTGTCGCAGTTGCAAATGGGGTACAACAAAAGTTTCGAGTATCCTTTAGTACCTATTGTCCGGCACGGTGCATGTCACAGGGCCATTGCGAGTAGCGTCTTCGACAAAGAAAGGTCTAAGAATGAATGTAGTTGTGAATCCACACCAGACTGTAACTTTCAGTGAGTGGAATGGAATTTCTTGGTTAAGTACGGTGTTTACCGTCTCCCAAATGCGACAGTTATGGGTGTTCTCTGTTCCACTGAGCTGTAAATGGACCTCCAGAGAGTTTTCCATGACCATGATGCATCCACTTCAACTCTAGCAAGAAATTTCAATGCGAAAATCAGTCGCTTCTCACTGTGGATGGCCAGCAATTGTTGATTATAACTAATTTTGTACAAAAACAATGCAACATTTTTCTCAGTACGTTTCACACTGTGGTATAGGGAATACCCAAGTGACGTGACACTGTACGTGCACTACAACAGCCTACAACATTATACATTGACTGTTCAACAATATCGGTAGCAACATCTTCAACGACATCTGAACGAACGATTCCGCCCTCGACCCGGCTGAACTCCAAGATGTCCAGTTTTCTTAAATCGAAAGATAATTCTCCTGAGATCTTGTAAAATAAGTGATCCTTTGTGCAAATTCTTAAGTCGGCGAAACTCTGGAAGTGCAGCTGCAGATTTTCTTTGTTTTCATAAAAGAGTTTCACAACCAAAGTGCTTTCTGGCAGCGTGACAGCCATCACTGTTAAGAATGACATTCCCCAGTTTTAATCCTTTTTTATACCCAGAACATGGCTGCAAACAATGGGTTTATGCCAATTGTTGTGCTTACAGTACGAAATTGCACTTACAATGACAGTTTAAGATTCTTTACTTTTTTTTCATTTTCTTTTATTCCACAAGAGTAATAGAAATTAAAATAGAAAATTTTCATTTCACATGTATTTGTTTTATTTATTATTATTTATTTTGTCTTTTTTTCATATTTTCTGTTGTACAACGCCATTTATCAGTGTTTCTGGAACTAATTTTTTTTCGCGTAATCCGTTTCCCTATATCTCGAATAGTATACGTACAAAATTTGAGCCTTTACACTAAGATATACTGTTCGATATACAGAGAGGTCAGAGTAGGGGTGTTTTAATTCTAGCCTTTCGGTATGTCTCACGATAGCTGTCTCAAAAAGCATCCAACTAACTTGAAATTTGGTCTATATTTTGGTATATAAACTCAGAACTCAGCTACTTTGAGTAAACTTTTATATAATTTTCTGGATAGTAAAGTATAAAAAATTTCTTTTAGAAATTGACGCTTTTGATTAAATAATAAAATAAATTAATAATTTCAAAAATGCACTGCATTTCTAATGGACACCGACATTTTTTTTCTTCTTCTTATGAGGCTTTGACAAATGGGACAAAATCTCAGAAGTGTGATTTTTGGCTGTTGATTTTCTACTGATATCTGATTTATAAAAGTCTCATATTATGCTCAATTTGAATTTTTTATAAACACTGATATATTGCAGAGTAATAATTAGTAGACGCGCGGGCACAAGCTTTATTGAAAAATAAACATGATATGGCAGTTTTTATCAGACAAAACATAAAATATAAGGAACAGAAGTGCGAGGACAGTAGTGACATTTTTTGAAATTTTGACACTATACTTAAAAAACAACATTTTTAGAATGTTGCTTGATATATTTTCAAAGACATCAAACCTACGATTAAATGCCTAGATATTGGTTAATATATTAATATCAATATTCAAATTAACAATGGGGACAGCAGTGACGGTTAATAAAGGTACGCTTACCTTTTCCCCTTTCTTTTCAATCCAGAAAATCTTCTTTATGAATAAACAGCAAGGAATGGCGTCTTTTTAAGAACAACATATGCTCCCATACTGGAAACAATACTGAAAAGGACTGTATACTGTCATCTAGTGGAAATGTACGGAAATTCATACACCGTGAGAGTAGTGACCAAAAAAGTGAGGGACACATCTTTAAACCCAACAAAAACAAATATTGCACATTTCTCTCATACAAAAATTATTATGCTCCATGAGATTCATATTTATAATAAATACATTGTTTTTCAAAATTTTTTAATAATTATTGTTTGTTGATGGTTTTAATAATCAAGTTATGGGTTCAGGACAGGAGACGGTAGTGACTTTTGAGATATTTAAATTTCATTTTAAAGATTTAAAAAAACAGATTTTCAGAGTGGAAGTAACATAATATTGCAGAACAATCACAGAGAAACATTTTAGCATTAAATGAGAATTTATATTGCAAAGAAATGCCGAGACTTTAAACTTAACATACTGGAGACTGAGAAATCACACTTATGAGATTTTGCCCCAAATATCTAGGGAAATACTTGACATATTTTTATTGCATTTTGAGAATGGGAAGAACATGTTTAAACTCATATTTTTTTCAGTGAAGAATTAATGATTAGAGAAATTAGGTGACTTACAACAAATTGAATAAGAAAAATAATATTTGCAGTCACCTTGTATCATAAAAATCTCGAAATGATTTGTAGCTGTAATAAATTATTATATGGAACTTTTACAATACTTTTGTGATTTAGTGTCAGAAAAACACGTATATTTAGAAAACTATAAAATTCTCTTTGATTTTTTTTTTTTAATGTCGAATGTTTTTGTTTTTGACATGCAAGGTTTTTAATCAAGTTTAGCGCCACTTTAAGAAAAATTCCCAAAATGGAGTAGAAGCATTATACTGCAATTAGAAATGAATATATTGAATGTTTGATAACAGATAAGCATTGCATAGTAACCCGGTTACGGAATATATTACAGGGACCAGTGACGATCTTCAGGTTGCGATTCTGACTTCTGCTTTGACTGAGGAATTTTGGACGTTTTGTAGAGTATCATCATCGATATCTTTCTGAAAAAACGTGCTATCATTCGCGCATGCGTAGTTAAATCGTGTTGCATACAAAGGCGCATGTCTTATCAAATATTCAATATATTTATTTCTAATTGCAGTATAATATTTCGAATTCACTTTATCAGGTTTCCAGAAATAGTCGTTAAATTTGGTTGAAAACTCTACACGTTATAAACAAACATGCGGATTTTTTTTCAAAGAAATTTTTATATCTTCATGAATGTACGTGCGATTCATACACAAGTGCACAAAAATTTTGTAAAAGTCTTTTATAATGATTTATTACAGTTACAGATAGCTTCGAGCTTTGTATGATACAGCGTGACTGGAAATATTGTTTTCCTTATTCAGTTTGTTTTAGGTCCCCATATTGCTCTCGAGACTAAATCTTCACAGGAAAATGCCAGTTAAAACATGCTCTTTCCTTCTCCGAAGTGTATGAACAATTCGTCAAGTATTTCTCTATATATTCGTCAAAACATCAAAATTGGTGCCTCTTAGAAATGCAAAGCATTTTTGAAGTTTTTCTTATTATTATTTAATAAAAGCGACAATTTTTAAAAGGTAAAGTGTTTTATATGGCTTATAAATAACACAATCCTTTAGGTTTTATAAAAATTTATTGAAAGTATCTGAGTTCCGAGATTTTCACATTTTAAGACCTAGCGGAGTTCTACTAAGATATGTTTGTGAGAATTACCAAATTAGCTGTTCAAGGTGGTCCAAAAAGATGGAAACTGTAGTTTTATTTTTTTACCTATTGGAGATAATAGGTAAACTAAATTGCAAAAATATTCAAAATTAGATAGGAAATAAAATTATATTAATGAAACATTCCTCCCATTAATTTTCAGAAAGTTACTTTTTTAATTTTTATATACCCTTTGATAAAATTGGTCATTCTCCAACAAGATCATTAGAAGAAACCTACATTTCTAATTTCATATTCAGTATCGTCAAATTCTAGTTGAGCGTAACTCATTCACTTTTAACGATACAAATGTGCAATTTTTTGTAATAACTTTTTTGTAGCCAAAAGAAAAAAGTTCTATTTCACATTTTTTTCTAAACAAATTTAAAAATGTGTAATTTTTTTTAAATGGATGGCAAAACTATTCCGTTAATATAATCTTATTTCCAACTTTTTTTTTTACTTTTGCAGTTTACATTGTCCACTAAATCTCCAACAAGTAAAAAATTAAAGTGCGTTTCAACATTTTTGTGACACCCTGTATAGTTTTTCTATTGAATTTTGGTGATTCATTTGGGAAAATAGAACATTTATTTTTTATTCCATAATGTTTTTACTGTGGTTCGCCATCACATTTGAGATTTTGGACTGTAATTGGACTTGGTATTTGGACTGAATTTGTAAATTATTTCCTGTAAAAGGGTTCAGAATTTATTTAAATATTATTAAACTACAGATTGCTTATCTAGAAATATTTGAACACATATATAAGGTGCGTACAATTCTGCCCCTACAAAAATTAATAGAATTTTCTCAATTTAACCACAGAAAAATATTACAAATTAAACAATGGTATTACAAATTCTGCGATTTAAATATTAAATAGAATTTTTCTATTCTAAAATGTGGGTTCGAGGCTCTTTGGAAATTCCGAAGAGCATATAGCTCAATTTCTAAATATAATGGAATGGAATTCTATACGCCACCGGACAGAAAAAAAATTCTTTCAAATAAAGTTTCTTTGAAAACTTTAATTTACGGACTTTTACCGGTTTTTTTAACGGTAGGATCCCAAAAATATGTCTTAGATTCAGGTCCTTTTAATGAGAATGCTGATACGGTCGGCGTTTCGACGGCGTACACACTTCTTCTTGACGAAGTATATTTTACATCAGTGTTTTATAAAATGTTTGCTGTTTTATTATTATTATTATTATTATTATTATTATTATTATTATTAATATAGGATACTTTCATTTATTTTTATTGAATTCACATTATTTTATTTTATTTATTTATTTATTTTTAGAATCAATTCTAAATTGACATTCTAATTGACATTTGAAGCAAAATATTTTGTTTGTTTTCCTACCGACTGTTGTTGCATTGATTGCTGATGCAACTGACGGCATCGGACTTGGTGCCTGGTTCTGGGCACCGATCGCACCATAATTACTGCGACTTCACCTTTAAGTCCTGTTTTCGTTCTTGTAGTGTTGAACGCGAAGAAAAAATTGCTGCTTTGAAATGCGTAATTTGTGCATCTAGAGCTTGTTTAAGAAGGGTTTTTTTTCTGCATTGGAAAAAGGTCATTGGAGATTAGGGCAAATATTTGATTTTTCACTTTTTTGTTTGCAATTTTATTTGTTGATTCTTAAAATTTTCAAAAAATTAATTCATTTAATGATTTATAAATGCATAGAAACGAATTCACAGATGATATGACAGAGATTTCAATCACTTCGTCACCTACCCTCAAATAAATTTCTTGGAAAAGAGATCTGAATAAAAATCACTTAACGATTAATTTTTCGTAACTTTTAAATAATATTTACTGATTTATATCTTCTTTATAAGTGTACATATCTTTCATGGCTTCAATACGGAATCATTTGCTACAAATTATGTTATTCATATATTACATAAATGTAGCTAAAATAGTATCAAATTAATCTAACAAAATTATTTTTAACAGCGCAAATTAAGAAAAATTAATGAAACAAAGCGTTATATTTAATGAAAAATTATTTTCAGTACGTGTTCTTAGAATGAATTCTGTATTCAATTTCGGTCCCAGAAAATAGAGTGTTAGACTTTTTTACTAACCGAACGAAAATCACATACAGCATTTAACGATAAATATTTATTCACTTTTATCGTATTTGCCGATTTATATCTTGTTTGATTATAGTGAGTTAAAGATAATATTACCAGTAGTAGATATTTTAAGAACATTTTTTGAACAGTTCCAGTAGTAAAGTAATTGCTTCTTCGTTCTCTGAAGAAGCCTCACAACTAATATTAGATTATGCGTTTAAGTCGTAAAATTTTCGTTCATTTTTATGACATATTACGGCATGTATTCCCGTATTTCTGTCTAGTTCCATTTTAAAATTACATTAGTTATTGTTATTATTATTATTATTACTATTATTATTATTATTAGTAGTAGTAGTAGTAGTAGTAGTAGCAGTAGTGATATCCCCATAATCATCATCATCATTTTTATCTTCTTCCTTATCATCGTCATGATCATTATTTTCATCTTCATCCTTATCACCATCATTATAATTTTCATCTTCCTCATTATCATCATCTTCTTCATTTTAATAAGAAACATTCTAAATTTTCTTAAACTTTTTGTAATTTTATGAATACACATACAATTTAAAGTAACTTAGAACGCCAGGGCCATAGAAATGGGGGGGGGGGGGGTTATCGGGACCCGGCTCTCTTAAGAGTCACCTCTTGGGTCCTGTATTTTAAATAAAATAGCAAAAGTAGACTCTAGCACCTTTATTCTTACGTAAAATGTTTTAAGTTAACTAAATAATTTAACAACTAAATATTTTGTAACTCCAAAAACTAAAAAGTCAGAACTTGCGCATATTAATGTTACTATAAAGCTCTAAGAAGTATTAAGAAAAAATTAAAAGATTAGCAATTCAAATAAAAAAAATTATCTGATAATAAATCAGCAACTGTGATTGCAACTATAGAATGGATAAACTCATGAAAACCTAAAATCCCAAGTATTTTATTCAATTTTGCTTTAGT
The DNA here is from genome assembly GCA_963931845.1 of Maratus michaelseni. Taxonomy (NCBI): domain Eukaryota; kingdom Metazoa; phylum Arthropoda; class Arachnida; order Araneae; family Salticidae; genus Maratus; species Maratus michaelseni. The sequence continues at coordinate 212,566,772 of OZ007599.1, read as the reverse complement.
TTGTAGATCGATAAAGAATTACAAAGTTATAAACTCTAAAATTTCAACAAGTACATATTTGAAACAACTCTGAACAGATTTTGAATGTTTTTATACAGACTTTTTCTTCTTTTTCTCCAAATATGCGTTTATTTCTTAACGTTTACTTCTTGCCACTTAAGAACATAAAAATTGTAAATTTACTTTCATATTGAATTATTCAGAGTAATATGACTTTGACCGCGGACGCTAGTTTTCTCTTTGTCAATTTAATTTTGTTTAAGTTTGAAGAAAGTAATAAAATAGATGTAATATATGTATCGGTGTCCATAATTAAACGACCCTACTTTAAAGTTGTCTACAGACGAAACTATTGGTCAGAAAGTTGTGAAATTTTGTTAGGGACATAATGAAAGAATGGGAATTTGTTTAAGCAAAAAAAAAAAAATAGTTCAAACTTTCGTCGCCAGAGGGCGTTTTTTAATGAATTACACATTTAGCATACATTTGCGATAGGTTACAAATTTTATTAAAACAAAACATGTTGAACAAAACTTTTTTTCGTGCATGTTTTTAGCATTTCCCAGAACACACTGCGATCAACTATGGAATATGCTATTTTACGATTCCAGATGGTAGCTGAAAATGATGGCCGTCATGTGGAACATGTTTTGTTGCAATAAAATATGTAAACTATCGAAAATGTGTTTTAAATGTGCAACTCATTAAAAACGTCATCTGGTGGCGAAATTTTGAACTAATTTTTTTTTCGCTTAAGCAAATTCCCATTCCTTCATTACGTCCGGCACAAAATTTCACAACTTTCTGACCAATAGTTTCGTTTGTAGACAACTTTAAAGTAGGGTCGTTTAATTATGGACACCCTGTATATTAAATTTTTGAAAAAAAGTAATTATCCAACAAGAACAAGTTTATTTTCTTCTATCATTTGGTTTACTAACGGGGCCCTTAGACTTTCTCTGCGGATCTATATAACGTACTAGACTTCCATATAGGAATAAACGTTATTGTGAAATTGAACTTTTCAAAGAGACAAAATATCTATTTTTATCTTCAACGATTACCAATATACACATTCTTAGTTAATTTTCTTTATTTTAACGTGTCTTTTATGCTTGATATCTGGATAAATAAATGTGGTTTGCTTGTTAAGGCTGTTTGTTTTTTAACATTAATTATTACCATGAAGCAAATTAAAAAAGAAAAGTTCTGTAATCAACCCGTTGTTATTTATCAACTTTAGTAGATAATCAAGAACTTTGCCGTAAGTGAGCTAATTTTTATTCATTTATTTATTTCCTTCATTTCTTTCTTTCTATAAAATGACTTCACATATTATCTATTAAAAGTTAAAGATGGCTTGTCATTATGCTCTAACTTTAATAACTATTCTCAGATGACAATGGAATATAGATATATGTTTTTGGGTGACTTACAGCATTTTCACTTTTGTATCTATTCTAGCCTACAACTGGTTCCATCTTAACAGGCGGAGCACTGAGACCCAAATTCAAGAACCGCAAATAAGCAGTGTCTGTATTATCAAATAAACTTTATTTTTATTATTTCAAAAGTTAATGAAGCCAAATTATAATGAACGTTATCAACAATATATTTTTGTAACAATATGGAGTTTCAGAGTTACTCTCAATGTCATGTTTTTCTATTGCATAATAATGAAAAATATATTTACATATCTATACTAATAAAAGAAAGTTTTGCTCTGTGTGTGTATCTGTTGGCGATGGCTAGGAAAATCTAGCCCACCTAGAAGGCTGGAAATTTAGACTTAGGTAGTCCAAACCCTCTCCTGGTGCACCATTACTTCAGAATTTTAATATTTCAATTATTTACTAAAATATTAATTACTATCCACAAAGAACTCTCATAAAAAATACGCTTTTATTCTCTTGGGTTGGTTGGTTCACTGGTTGGTTGCATCGATTCTTCACAGTAGTAATTAAATAAACCAGAGTAGCGATGCATAAATAAGGATTTCTAACTAAATAGTGTCAATATGGATTGAAGTTATCAGCATAGAGCCATGCGGATGCCGCGCCACCTGTACATGACAAATTACACATACGTCCCGCTGATTGAAATATTTTCCAGGCAAATTTTTCTTCATGACAATTAGTTGTTGTTTTTTTTTTGTTTGTTTTTTTTACATGACATTTATTATTATGATGGAGATTGTTAATAAAGAAAACTTTATTTAACAGATTCTTTTTTATATTTGCGGGAATGAAGAGGGGCAAGGGTCTAATTACATTTAAGCTTCAAGGTGTATTTCTAGAAAGCAGTTACCAGAATTTCCGAATAATAGTCTAAGCCAAATTTCAAATTAAGTTCCTCGCTTAACCAAATGAATCAATCTTTAAAGATGTATTGTGATCCTCCTAATTAGTTATTTGTTGAAGGCCACTTGAACAACCTCCGCCCCCTCCCGGCCCGTCCTTCAAGGTTTTTTCTCTAACTCTGCTCCGTTTCCATATCTCAGCAACTATCTTTCCGATTTCAACGCAAGTGACATCAAACATTATAATTAATTTAATAGTCACCCTTTATAACAATAAACTAAATTTATGAGTAGCGGTTACCACTATTTACGAATAACAGTTTAAGCCAAATTTGTAATTAAATTCAAAGCTTAAGGAAACGAACGAATTTTGAAAGATGCATAGTGGTCCTCCTAATTAGTCATTTGCTGAAGGGCACTTGAACATCCCCCCCCCCCCGGGACCTCCTTCAAGGTTTTTTCTCTAACTATGCTCCGTTTCCATATATCAGCAACTATTTTTCCGATTTCAACGCAAGTGGTTCCAAACATTATAATTAACTTAATAGTCACTCTTTATAACATTAAACTAAATTTATGAGTAGCGGTTACCACTATTTCCGAATAATAGTTTAAGCCAAATTTGTAATTACGTTCCTAGCTTAAGCAAACGAACGAATTTTGAAAGATGCATAGTGGTCCTTCTAATTAGTCATTTGCCGAAGGACACTTGAACAACCCCTCCCCCCCGGCCGTCCCTTCAAGGTTTTTTTCTCTAACTACGCTCCGTTTCCATATCTCAGCAACTATCTTTCCGATTTCAACGCAAGTGATTTCAAACATTATAATTAATTTAATAGTCACCCTTTATAACAATAAACTAAATTTATGAGTAGCGGTTACCACTATTTACGAATAACAGTTTAAGCCAAATTTGTAATTAAATTCAAAGCTTAAGGAAAATAACGAATTTTGAAAGATGCATAATGGTCCTCCTAATTAGTCATTTGCTGAAGGGCACTTGAACACCCCCTCCCCCCCGGGACCTCCTTCAAGGTTTTTTCTCTAACTATGCTCCGTTTCCATATCTCAGCAACTATTTTTCCGATTTCAACGCAAGTGGTTCCAAACATTATAATTAACTTAATAGTCACTCTTTATAACATTAAACTAAATTTATGAGTAGCGGTTACCACTATTTCCGAATAATAGTTTAAGCCAAATTTGTAATTACGTTCCTAGCTTAAGCAAACGAACGAATTTTGAAAGATGCATAGTGGTCCTTCTAATTAGTCATTTGCCGAAGGACACTTGAACAACCCCTCACCCCCGGCCGTCCCTTCAAGGTTTTTTTCTGTAACTACGCTCCGTTTCCATATCTCAGCAACTATCTTTCCGATTTCAACGCAAGTGATTTCAAACATTATAATTAATTTAATAGTCACCCTTTATAACAATAAACTAAATTTATGAGTAGCGGTTACCACTATTTACGAATAACAGTTTAAGCCAAATTTGTAATTAAATTCAAAGCTTAAGGAAACGAACGAATTTTGAAAGATGCATAATGGTCCTCCTAATTAGTCATTTGCTGAAGGGCACTTGAACACCCCCTCCCCCCCGGGACCTCCTTCATGGTTTTTTCTCTAACTATGCTCCGTTTCCATATCTCAGCAACTATTTTTCCGATTTCAACGCAAGTGGTTCCAAACATTATAACTGCCGAAACGTCAGTGAAGGCTCACTGTTGAGACCCGAAAAGTTTTTGGTTTCTGTCTGTCTGTCTGTCTCTCTGTCTGTTCCGCGATAACTGCCGCAAAAATGGTCCGATTAAGTTGATTTTTGGTGGGTATGTTGGCGAGGTACCCGGAATTAGCTGTATAGTTTTTGGTTAAATTTGGTTCATTCGTTCGAAAAATATAGAACATTTTATTTTAAGCCATAATGCTTTTCAATGGGAAGTGAGACGATTTTTTAATTTAACATTCCGCGAAAAGAAAGTCACGCATTGGGATAATTGTAAATGCTAAATTATGGATATTAAATTTACAAAATGAATATCTTAATTTAATTTGATCGCTTTGAAATTTTCCCAATATATTTATTAGAATTTCTAAATTAATGTATAAATTATTGGGAAATTTTACGCATTAATTTGAAAGATATGAAAATTTTAATTTCTCATTTTTTACAAAAATTTCCAATGCATTTTCTTTCTCTCTTTCATTAAATGGTTGCTGAGCAACTATATTTCAAAGAATATCAACAAAGGAAAATTCAAGTGAATTATTTTGACGCGAAATGTTATTAACAAAATAGCTAATTTTCGGGTGATTTAATTTTTTAATATACTTTTTCTAATGAAATAGATGAGAATTTATTTTAACTACTAAAGAAAGATGACCAAATCGGCTTTCCAAACGAAAAATATAAAATCGTTGAATGTGAAAATGGAATATAAGTCTCATAAGAGAAATTTACATTTCTATAAGCATATTTAATACACGGAATTTTATTCAATTTTTAGCAACATATGATATTTAGTGGTTGAAAAATAAGTATTCTTTTAAGGATAGGATAAAACCTCCTGTACAAAGAGATGGTTAATTTAATGAAATTAAAATAATAAATGCACTCAGACATATACTCGATTAATGAAAGCGCACAATTACTGGAAATTGACAATATAAAATTTAAGTGACAACGGGGGGAACATATGTAATCTTATTCTGAAAAAAATACAGTAATAAGTAGTTTATCTTATCATTTATTCGACATAAAGATGTGTTTAATGTGATACTTCTAAAATTTTTGGAACTTTCAATAAATCTTATATTTTTATAAATGTATAAATAACTTTAATCAATCTAATTTTAGGCTATCAAATATTATTCAGGTTATATTAAAAATTAGTGAGATTAATGAACAATGATTTGTAGAGCTGACGTTGAGGCCTCTGATCTGTAGATTTACTAGTTAACATAATAGTCTCTCTTTATAACATTAAACTAAATTTATGAGTAGCGGTTACCACAATTTCCGAATAATAGTTTAAGTCAAATTTGTAATTAAGTTCCTAGCTTAAGCAAACGAACGAATTTTGAAAGATGCATAGTGGTCCTCCTAATTAGTCATTTGCTTAAGGGCACTTGAACAACCCCTCCCCCACGTCCTCCCTTCAAGGTTTTTTTTATCTAACTATGCTCCATTTCCATATCTCAGAAACTATCTTTCCGATTTCAACACAAGTGATTCCAAACATTATAATTAACTTAATTGTCACTCTTTATAACATTAAACTAAATTTATGAGTAGCGGTTACCACTATTTACGAATAATAGTTTAAGACAAATTTCTAATTAAGTTCAAAGCTTAACCAGACGAACGATTTTTTAAAGATGCATAGTGGTCCTCCTAATTAGTCATTTGCTGAAGGGCAGTTGAACAACCCCTCCCCCCCGGCCCTCCCTTCAAGGTTGTTTTCTCTAACTATGCTCCGTTTCCATATCTCAGCAACTATTTTTCCGATTTCAACACAAGTGATTCCAAACATTATAATTAACTTAATTGTCAACTCTTTATAACATTAAACTAAATTTATGAGTAGCGGTTACCACTATTTCCGAATAATTGTGTAAGCCAAATTTGTAATTAAGTTCCTAGCTTAAGCAAACGAACGAATTTTGAAAGATGCATAGTGCTCCTCTTAATTAGTCATTTGCTGAAGGGTACTTGAACAAGCCTCCCCCACCCGGCCCCTCCTTCAAGGTTTTTCTCTAACTATGCCCCGTTTCTATATCTCAGCAACTATCTTTCCGATTTCAACGCAAGTGATTCCAAACATTATATTTAACTTAATAGTCACCCTTTATAACATTAAATTAAATTTATGAGTAGCGGTTACCACTATTTACAAATAAGAGTTTAAGCCAACTTTGTAATTAAGTTCCTAGCTTAACAAAATGAACGAATTTTTATGCATGCAATGTGGGCCTCCTAATTAGTCATTTTCTGAGGGACACTCGAACATCCCCTCCTCTCGGCACCTCACTCAAGGTTATTTTCTCTAACTGTGCCTTATTGCAATAACTGGGCTAATAATGTTCCAATCTTCTCGAAACTAGCTCAATTTTGTAGTGCGCTTACTATACAGTAACGTAGGCAGCGGGAACCTGTCTCAGAAGTTCATTCGGAAAGAGGTTTGTTTAGAACAGAATGCTCCCTTGGCGGTGGTAGGGGGAAATAAAATATTTTCTAGAGCGTACGAGCATGCCGGGTATACGGTTCCGAAGCCATCGTAGACCGTGGCCAGAGTTCCATTTTTTAAGAAATTTAAGTTTATTACAAGGGCTCGGGCAACGCCGGGCGGGTCAGCTAGTAATATAATAAAATCACTTGTTAACGCTAAACTAAAGATGCAATTACTGTATTAAATAATCCCTCAAGAGTTTATTTCCCATCCATTATCCGTGAATCAATAGAAACATATTTGGGAATCGAGGACATATTATACAATGATTTAGCCTCCTTTAAATTACTTAAAATTTGGCATGCGATGATTTACAAATTAAAAAAGCAATAAAATAATAATTTTCACGTTTCCAGTTTGACCAATTTAAGCAGCTGCTTACATTATAGATGTGATTTCGTGACTTGTGCTTATCATTTTCAAAAACTTTGTGAAAATACTTTATTTATTATTTTGATCTTGAAGAAGTCACCGTTGAACCACATGAAATAAATCATCTTTATATTAAAAGGAATTTCTAAGCATTTTTTGTGTTGTTTTTATCACTTTAAGCCGAATTACATCTTTAATTTAACTTGCATTTAATTATAAGTTTGCTGTATGTCAGTAAAATTTATTTAGAATATGAGCTTAAACAGATTCTATTTTTAAACCACATGATAGTGTATCTGTCTATTGCTGAACACTTCTAATTACATATATCTAATTATATATCTTGTCTATATTCGCATAAATATAGATTCATATGTAAAATCCCCCAAACATCAGTCAGGTCCAAAGTTCCCAAGTGTCTTAAGACGACGCTGCCTACTTATTTATTTATTTATTTTTCGCTGCTTGTGTAAAAGACGCGTGCAAAGTCACAAACAATAATTTTATTTAAGAATCCTTTTACAATAAATTCAATTAAAAAAATTCTTGATTACTACGGGGCTCAGTCCCCTACTCGCTAACGCTTGCCATGAATTGCGAAGCAATTCACATTGAGACCGCTACGCGGGCACAGCTCGCTTCGCTCGCTCGCCCCTTTTTATTTTTGCAGCAATTCTAGCCGGAATAAGTACTACCATAAATCATTTGAACATGTGAAATTGACAATTTTTTAATGTAAAAAAGTAATTGAAAACTCCGTTGGAAACACAACTAAAAATGCATTTTGTTGGTGCTACCAATGGGCATATAAATCATTTAAATACTATGAAAAATGGATCTTGGAAACATAATTAGTTTAAAACTTATTGCACCTATACTATTGTACAGCACGGCTTAAATTCATTAAAAAAACACCACGTGATAGGAAGATAGTTCATATATATCATCAATCATTGTTTAAATTTCATTCGACATTTTACTGTTCTAATTGATTATAGATTTTTTTCCAAAATAAATTATTTTTTAGTTCATCAAGACAGCAACAGATGGCAGCAAGTGCAAACTAGATAGTTGATATTTTTATTCTCTCCGAGTTTCGTGTGAGTGAAATTCGTAAATAAATTCTAAATAAGAGTTGAAAATTCATTTGAAATTAACGATATTACTCATAATTAAAATGAGGAATCATCTCAGACGCTTTGGATTACGTACATGTTATTTTATTATTAATAATTACTAGTTTGAGTTTCACTACTCTCACACTGACCGCCATATTGGAGGCGAAGCTGATCTAACACAATCTAGTCTGTTCATTGGTCTGAGCTCTGGAAACTAAGGTTGTTGCCAAACGATAAGCCAGAAATTTAGCCCTATTTCCACGCCACGTAAGAGAAATATATATATAGCTTGCACCTATAATATTGTACAGCACGGCTTAAATTCATTAAAAAAACACTACGTGATAGAAAGCTAATTTATATATACCATCAATCATTGTTTAAATTTCATTCGACATTTTACTGTTCTAATTAATCATAATTTTTTTTTTTTTTTTTTTTTTTTTTTTTTTTTCAAAAGAAATTATTTTTTACTTCATCAAGACAGCAACAGATGGCAGCAGGTGAAATCTAGATAGTTGATATTTTAATTCTCTCCGGGTTTCGTGTGAGTGAAATTCGTAAATAAATTCTAAATAAAAGCTGGGAATTCATTTGAAATTAACGATATTACTCATAATTAAAATGAGGAATCATCTCAGACGCTTTGGATTAAGTACATGTTATTTTATTTTTAATAATTGCTAGTTTGAGTTTCACTGCTCTCACACTGACCGCCATATTGCAGGCGAAGCTGATCTAACACAATCTAGTCTGTTCATTGGTCTGAGCTCTGGAAACTACGATTGTTGCCAAACAATAAGCCGGAAATTCAGCCCTATTTCCACGCCACGTAAGAGAAATATATATGTAGATTATTATTTTTAAATATGTTTCAAATAGTGAAAGGGTCGTATATATCCTGCATGAAGAACAAAGTCAATATTAACTTCTTTTGAATTATTTTGTTCTCTTGTTCCCTTCCTTGTTCTCTTTGAGATATCACATTTCTTATATTAACGACATATCTTTTTTTAAGTCTTGAATGCGAGAAACAAATTCCATGATTTCGTGTATTACCACGATTCATTAATGCTCGCTCTACTTAACAAATCGCTTTTCTTATATGTCTACTTAAAAACCGCGTGCGAAATTACAGTTATTTTTATTTAACGATTGCTTTAGAATAATATATTTGATTATTATCTTCGAAATTATAAAAATGTGTACAATTCTGAAACATTTGTATAAATTCTTCATGAAAGCTCATTTATTTTGAATTTCTTCGTTCATTTGTTGAAAATATTTCTCATTTTAACAATATATACTTCTTGAAATCTTGTATGTGAGAAGTAAATCCCACGATCATGATAAATGATCATCCGAGTGTGCTCATATATGCTTGACAAATCCCATTTATTTATTTAATATTTGTTTGTTTGAAAAACACGCGAGAAATTAGAATCAATTTATTTAATAACTGTGTTAGAATGAAATGTTCGACTATTATATCTCGTAAAAATATGTGAAATATTGAAAAAATGGATTATATTCTTGATGAAAAAGAAAGACAAAATTAGCTTATTTTGAATTACTTCGTATTTTTCTTGAGAAACGATATTTCTAATTTTAACAACCTCTGTTTTTTAAATCTTGCATGTGACAAGAAAATTTCACAATCCGTTTAAAATCATCATCCCATGTGGGCTTGTTATATTTGTCAAATCACAATTATTTATTTTTGTTTATTTATTTGTTTATTTTAAAACTTCGTGAAGAATTAAATTTATTTTATTTAACAATTGTTTTAGAATAAAATATTTGATTATTATTTTGTAAAAATATGAAATACTAAAAAATAAGATAAATTTGTCTTGACAAAGTAAATCAAAATTAGTTTCTTTTGCAATCCTTCGTCCTTTTGTTAAGATACGATATTTCTTATTTTAACAACATATCCTATTTTGAAATCTTGTATGTGAGAAGAAAATTCCACGATCCATATAATATCATCGATTGAAAATTTTGGCTTCTGAAAGGAAGTGAAGCGAGTTGTGATGATGAAAAATGACCGTCAGCATGGGCTCGGGGACGTGACTTGTGTATGTGTACAATTTTAGACACAATCTATCATTATGAGAGATCAATACGTCTTTTTTCACCATCAAAAATAAAATATAATAATAATATCGATAATTCTTATATCTAAAATCACGTGATTATGTAATAAAAACAAAGTTTTTGCTTATTTCAACATTACCTATTTTATAACAAATACATCTGAAACAGAAATAATTAAAGGTCTTATTTATTAAATATAAATATTATTCACATTTTATATTCAATGTTAAATTTTTACATCTAAAACGATTCGCAAAATCTCTCCTTATTTCAGCTTTCTATTTGGTAATAACGCTTTAAGAAATAAATCTGATGCTGAAAGAATTAATGATCTTATTTATTAAATATGACATTATTCGCATTTTATATTCAATACTAAATTCCTATATCTAAAGTGATGTGCATTTTTCGTGTTTTTGTCAGCATTAAATATTTAGAGACAACGCTTTTAGAAAAAATCTAAAACACAAGAACTTAATCGCCTTATTCGTTCTACATTATATTTATCCAAACTTGATATACAATACTAAATTCTTATGTGCAAAACTACCTTCATGTCTAAAATTAAGGTCACAAACATGTTTTTCAAAATAATTGTAAATATCTACCAGAAAAATTAATATAATTTGTAATGTATATATTTTGAAGAACGGGAAGTACAATACTAACCTTCGGTTTAGAAAAAGAAGTTGTTTAGCGTTAGTATTTGCAGAACTACTGGAACTAGACCGTTTAAGCATCTGGGATTTTTGCCTGCAATTTTGTGAGTATTGCATTAAAACGAACAAGTTAGCCGATTTGCAGTGAGAATGAGTTCTGATAATTGTTTAGATGATTCCTTGAAATGGAGAGCCATTGACAGGCTTGAAGCTGGTCAGTCTCAAGCGGAGATTGATCGATGGTTACAAGTGGCACCGAAAGTGGTATCTAGTTTGTGGAATCAATTCCAGAAAAGTGGTACTGTCACCAGGAAGGCCGCCACAGAGCAACGACACCGGCACAGGCTCGCTAGTTAGTATTAAGCGCACGACAACATAGGCTGGCAACGGCTCCTCAGCTTGCTAGTGACCTTATTGCTGCGTCTGGAATCCAGACAAACAATATATAGACGTCTAGCAGAGAGGGCCCTCTACGCCCGGCGTCCAGTCATGTGTGTCCTTTTCACTGCATCCAACAGGAGAGCCTGGTTGTTGTGGAGCCGAAGACATCAGTCTTGGACACAACCAGAATGGGGGCGTATTCTTTTCAGTGATGAGTTGGTATTCACCACGCCTTGTGATTCTCGTCGAATCTTCATCTGGAAAAAACGTGTAGCTTGCTATCATCCCTCCTACGTAAAAGAAATCGAGAGATTTGGTGGCAAAGGAATCCTTGTCTGGGGCGGCATAATGTTGGGCAGTCGTACACCACTGCACGTCTTCGATGCGGTACTGTCAACGCACATCGCTATAGGGATGTGGTCCTTGAAGCATATGTGAGGTTTTCCCTGTGTGCTGTAGGCCTGGACTTCATGTTTATGGACGATGATACGAAGCCGCACAGAACATACATTAATGTTGATTTACTTGAAGAAGAGGATATTCGCCGTATGAATTGGCCCTCGAGGTCTCCGGTTTCTATCCTATTGAACATGTTTGGGATGGTCTAGAAAGAGCCATTGCACAGCGTAATCCCACCCCCCCCCCCCCTCCCACCAGCAGTTAAAAGCCGCACTTTTGGAAGAATGGGCTTTCTTGCTACAAACATTTATTGACACCCTCATAAACAGTATGAGAGCTCGTTTTGAGGCTTGTATAGCAGTGCACGGTGGTCACACTCCATATTAGACAGACTTCTCCCGAGGTAAATGCTTTATTTATGATTCATGATTTAACACTTTTGATATACCCTGTTTCTTAATTCATAATTAAAATCATTTCCTTATTTTATGTTGCTATATTCTTTCTCCCATTGTAATATGCCTCTGTGCCAAATTTTGTGGCAACACAGTGAATAGTTCATCAGTTTTCACAGATTTTATGTTTATGACCTTAATTTTGGACATGAGTGTATATGATGTACATAGTTTTTGAATACTTGGCCTTTTGTCTGTTTAAGAACAACGCTTTAAAAGATACATCTGAAACAGAATTAATTATTTAAACTTATTTATTAAACATAACATTATTCATATTTTATATTTGGTACTAAAAACTCTTTACTTTTCTGATTTTTTATTTTTTGCTTTTTTAATGTATTGTTTCATCATGGGAATTATTTCCTATTTAATAGAAACGCTTAAAGAAATTAAATTGTAGAACTGTAAATAAAATTCGTATGTATTCTTTTTTAACATTACATAGACACTGTTCATATTCTACGCCTTTAGAAATGTCTTATGTCAAATATGATGTACTTCTATTTTATTATATATTTTTGTATAGTTTAACATCATCAGCATTAATTTCTTTTCACGAATAAAAATATTAAATAGTAAAACCGATGAGTAAAAAAATAAAGTCGTTAAAATTGCCATATACTTTATTATGCCATCTTTTACTTTAAGAAGAAATTAGTGGTAAATTAAATTCAACAGTCGGTATTTTACAACAAAGAAAATGGTATATTGGAAAACATATATCTGATATATCGAATCATAGATAGATTCTGATTTTAAAAAATAATGTTGCCTAACATGATTTTAATAGAATAGCGTATTTAATTCGTCCAATGCATTAGAAGCAACGAAGTTATAAATGTCATTTTTTAATAACAGGAAAAGTTCAGTTTTCATTACGATTAGTATTTTATGCACATATCACTAAAAATATTGAAAATTTCTATCAAAACTTATGTCTTTAAAGAACATATTTTCCATTTTAATGATGCAAATTAATCCAACCTACGCATTATACACTATCCTCATAAATGCATTTTCATAACATTCGATTCTACGATTACATTCGTAAATTGCAATAAATTTTGAAAGCTGGGATCAAATGATAGCCTCTAACGAAATTCTTAAGATATCAAATTTCGTTTAAACACAACTTTCGATGGGAAAATCGATTTTCCATTTTTGATCTAATATTTCTCTACCTAACTTGATTTCTTTACTTACTGATGAGTTTAAATTTCTTCTATCGTGCTTGGAACATCAGTAACTGGTATTTAAATATTACTGTTTTAATAGGTAGAATATGAAACTGAATTATAGTTTTAGCTTTTTCTCAAAATCATATTTTTAACATTTTGCTTTAACCAACGCAAAATGCCATAAAAGAAAACGCTATGCATGTAAGTTGATATTTGATATTTTGTTGAAATACTCTAAAAAGGTTCTTTAAGGGAATGGATGACTACTATGATTATAGTTTTCGTTTTGTGTAAGTTTTGAACTGTCGTAAATTTTGTCATTATTCTGTGCATTAATAGGTTATCTTGTATATATATATTTTAAAAAATAAGATTGTTGTTATGAGAGTAGATCATTCCCTTAAGAAAGCTTCAGTCTTCATAATACAATTTAATGAGTAAAAATACCTCGATTTGAATTTGAATTATGATCTTTTGTATCAAAGTAAATTCATTGCTGTTTTATGCATGTATTTTGAGCCAAAATCAATGACTATTTTACATGCTATTCAAAGGTATCAGATACATTCTAAAGTGTGGTAAAAAATCAGTCATTAAATATTAAAAAAGAAAAGACTCTCCAAAGAAAGATTGTTGAACATCTTAAGGTAAATTTAAAACGCTATTTTTGATCATAATATTAAGATTTTTAAGTTTTCCCAAAAATAATAAAATTCGATCTCTTGCTTAACCTGAAACAGACTGAATTATATTTGCATCTAATGCAGGAACAAAGTTATAGTTACTCATAAGGGTCCACCAAAAGTTTCAACTCCCCCCACCCCCTCCCCTCCAATACACACACACGCTTTGTATCTCGGGAACGCGTTGGAGTTTCGGAAAACTGTAAAACACGTGTCCAATCAATTTGAAGGAGTTTCATTTGGTTAAAGCAATTTGGGTCAGAAGACCATGTAGAAACCAAGAGGTCCAACTTTAAAATTTTCAATGCTAACAAATAATTTTAACATCTTATTTAGATTTTTCGGTAAATTTTACCCCAGAATCCCAAACAGGCGTTCGGTCAAGTAGTCCAGAAATTATGCAAGTTTAAAATTTTTAATGCCTAATGTTAAATTTATTTTCTATCAATTGAAAAGAATCGATAATCATCAATTCAATAAAGTTGGACCCCATGGTTTCCCCATGGCCTTCTGACTCAAATTGTTTTAACCAATCCAATTCATTCAATTGATAATCATCACCAATTCAATTCGTTTTTTATCAATGAGCAACCGGCCAACTAAGGAAAAGCAACTTAGGCAACAAGATGCAGTGAAGCCACGTCTGCCTAGAGGCTTATCAAACAGATCTTCCCCATGCGGAGATCAGGTGAATCATTGCCCCGTTGCCAGGCATCAATCCGTTAAGCTAGGCAAAAGCCCTGTAGGTAGGAGCCTGGTGAGCTGTCTAAAAAAAATCCTTTTTTATCCATTGCAAAACAGATTGTAATGCGGGTAGTTTTTTACGCATAACTCAAACCTACTTTTTGTAATTTTGTATTCACATGTTTAACATGTTTCACATAGAAATAGATTTCATTTTAAAATTTCATAGGTTCCAATTGATACTTTTTTCGAAAATTAATTTCCAAAATGCGTATATTTTTTTAATTGAATTTTTAAAAATATATGAATTGTAACCTATGATTTTTTAACAGAAATCGATTTCTAGAAGCTTCACATATACCAATCCAAAATTACAGCTCATTCTGCAAGATATGTTTTGAGTTACGCTTAAAACACTAGCGTTTTACAGAACGATCTGAAATTTTGGATTGGTATGATAAAAACTTCTCGAAATTGATTTCTGTTTAAAAAAATCATAGGTTACAATTCATATAATTTTCGAAATTTAATTAAAAAATATATGCATTTTGGAAATTAATTTTCTTAAAAAGTATGAATTGTACCCAGGAGTATACACCTTTTGCAATGTGTTTTGCATTGATTAAAAATGAATTTAACATTAAGAGTTAAAAATTGTAAACCTGCATAATTCCTAACCCACTTGACCAAATCATTTCCGGTTTGGAATCTTAAGGTAAATTTTACCAAAGAATCCAAATATATCTAAATTAGGTGTTAGTGTCGAAAATTTTAAGGTATCAATGCATTTAAAAATTAGATATCAATATTATTTTCAGAGTTTTCTCAAAATAAATTTTATCTAACGATTACTTCTTCTCTTTATCGCAAAACATCCTAAACAGTGTGCATATTAATGCCATGAATTTTTACAGGAATGTTTTACAGTCTCATTCATAAAAAGCGATATACACGTCGATATTTGCGAACTTAGATAGTTGAACAGAAAACATGCATAGAGTTGCTCATTAAACTATGTGAAAAATATATCAAAGAACAAGAATATGTTGAAAATAAAACTATTAAATTTTCCCATCTTTATTTTAGAAGCATATCAAGCCAGAATCTTTTTTTTATCTACTTAACGCATGAACAAAATTTTTTATCGAGATGTGTTCTCTATGTCTAACTAGTTTAGTGTTGCGACTTAATGTTTCTTATGAATCGTTAAAATGGGAAAAATAATAAGGAAATCAGAATATTTTTAAATATTAATTAATATTATTTAAAACGCTGAAATAATACTTTTGCATCCATGAAATGTTACAGAAGAAAGGGGAAAGTCAATATCAGAGTAAATACAGTTTCAATATCAGATGAATATTTTGTCTAAACTTTTCTTTACATAAGAAAACCTGTATAAATTAAATTATATTACTAAAAAGGCTAGAAATGGTACTTTATGACAGATAGTGTCATTATAGAACCATTATAGAAGTTTAGCTACATAGAACTTTCTTAATGAAGGTTACTATACATATCCGATTAGTTTGTGAAATGTTTTTGAACAATCAAGGAAAATATGCCCATTGTAAATGATTAGCCAAATAACTGCTGTAGCAAACTAAATTCATTTTGTATTCAATACTACTAAAACAGTATTGGGCCAATGTTGTTTATTTTTGGTTAATACTGGATGTATCTTAGCTGATATATGCAATATTGACATGAAATATTGTGTTTACATTTTGCCAAAATATTGCGCCAATAGTGGCAACACACCTTTTTCCATTTCATTTTAAATATTTCCAATGAGAAGCCAATATTGCTGCAATATTAGCATTTTATTGCAAATTATTCGAATGGAAAACCAATATTTCTACAATATTGGCCTTCATTGCAAATTATTCAAATGTAAAACCAATATTTTTGCAATAATGGCGTTTCGTTGTAAGCATTTTCAATGTTCAGCTAATATTTAACCAGTATTAGTATTTCATTGGAACTATTTCTCAGGAATATAATATTGGATGCACATTATAAGCAATATAACCATTATTGGTATCTTACTAGAGTTAAAAGAAGAGTTGCTTTAGAATTTAAGAAACAGATCCAGTAAATCCACACTTACAACTCTACCTTGATTAAAAATAATATTGAAAAATTTCATATCACTTTTGGAAATCATTTACTATCCGAGTGCACACTTTTCATTTTCCATAACCTCTATTACTTGTTTATTATATGCATGCAATGTGCTCTCAGAGCAATTTCCAAAAGCACCATTATACACTCAAAATATCCATTCTCATAGTAGTATCAAAATCTAAAATATTACCGAACTTAATATCACCTTGCAAATGACCTAGAGATTTTCTCTCAAATTTGTGATTTAATTCAAGCTATAAACTATCCTAAGTATTTTGCGCAGGAATTCTTGAATATCTCAATATTAATCTACTAAATATCTTTAAGTAACTCCACTAAAGCATTTATTTTACACGAAAAAATAACTTTTTTTCTCTAATATGATTTTTTTAAATCAAGTATAAAAACAATAAGGATTAAAAATTAGATTTTGAAAACCTAAAGATTAAATATCTTATTCGCAAAGACACATATGCCTAGTAGAAAACCAGTATTATAATTACATTGGTTATATTGGTTATATATTTAGCCCAATATTACATTCATCGGATTTAGTTAGAATGAAAGACCAATATTTTTACTTTGGAAATGTTTAAAATGTTAGGCCACTATTATAGAAATATTAGCTTTACATTAGAAATATTAGGGTGGATCAAATGGAGCCACAGAATAAATTGCATAGTTTATTTCAAATATAATCTTCAAAGCTACACAAGCACATGTCCCACTATTTCACCAAGTAGTGAATACCTTACTCATAAAAGTCCTTCAGCTGAAATCGGAACCAGTTTCGAACATTGTCCATGACTTCGCTGTCCGAGTACAAAACGGAGACCACCTTTTTCATTGAACCATAGATGGGAAAGTCACATTGCGAAAGATCTGGTTTATATGGTTTGTATTCCAACACTGTACTTCATCAGATTTCCTCGCAGAAGTGCTTGTGTCCGTCCTGCACACGAGTCAATGGCAGTGGATGTTCTCCGTACACAGCCTTCATTAACCGATGAACTTCACGAAATTCAACTCCTCCTGCCGCTAAATAAAAATAACACTACGTTGCACTTTTTACTCGCAAGCATTCTGCATATGCAGATGAATAACAACAACAACCAACTGCCGGCCTGATGATACTGTTAACCGACCGCTATCGCATATCACAAGCTTCTGCGTGGCTACCTAGGGCAAGTCCATTTCCGCAGTAGGGGTTATCTTCCTTACTTTTCGCCCTATCTCCACGCAAAGTTTCGCAACACTCATACAAAAATAAACCAAATTATAACCATTGTTCCATTTTCATTTGATCCACCCTTATATTCGACGAAATATCGCTTCCCAGTATTGATAAGTGTTGATAAAATGTAAACACCTTAATATTGGGGACATATTTGATGTCAACATTGCCAATACTGGTAAAATATATAGTTGATATAAACAAGGCTGCATTCTTCTGTCTCCCACAATATTGTTTTGCTGCTATGGTACTTTTTTGGTTGATTCAAAAATAAAAGGTAAGCATTTTAATAAACAGTGAACATCCCGCTTACCTGCAACAGATATACAAGCCGATCCTACTCCTTGAATACTCCGTGCAAGGAACATAATTGTAAATGTCTCTCCATAAGCATACACTAAGAGAATATGAAAAACCAAATAAATATAGCATAGTATTTTTTTTTATAAAATACACATAAATTATATTTTTTAATCTTATTATTTAAATATTGTTTCAAGGAAATAATTTATATATCTCAATCAAGTTATTGAAAACTTTAATCAGCGGTTTAAATATCAAAATTTATGGGGAAGGGGGGGGGGGAGGTGGACAAAATTAATTGTATCTTTTAATTTAAAAAGGCACCTAAATTAAGAAAGTCGACATTAAAATATGATGATGATGATAATAATAATAATAATCTCAGCTAGGTCTCATATAAGCATTATTTTTACACAAAAATTCCAGGCAAGCCCATAGAATATTATAAAAATATTAAAGTCTTATAGAGTAGGGAGCAAAGCAATTGGCAAAATATCTTTTCATACAAAAATTAAACTTTTTAAACAAATATTGAATTACCACTTTGCTTTCAGCATTGAAACATACCACATAAGCAAAATTGATGACAGCGTAGAGAATGGTTTTCTTTTTACATAAAGATGGGATTTTTGTTATAAAGATAGAATTACACTCAAAATGTTTTGAAAATAGAAACTCGAAACAGACTCAGATCTCAAAGTAAACGCGGTATTAGGCTAGTCTGACAGCAGAAAAGACAGGCTAATCGGACAATATAGGGATACCTCTTCAAACATATGAGCGAGTCATGAAAAGTTTTGAATGGAATGAAGGCATTTAATTAAAGGCTATATCATGACGGAAAACCATTATGCGTGCTAATGACTGACGTATCCTGGAGCAATTTGCAGCTTTTCATCAAAAATAAAGATTGAAAGTTATTGAAATGGTGCAAATGCAAATGTAGTACCTTAGTCTTTTGATGAACTATTGGCAGAATTTTTGAATGATGATGGTTATGTCAAATAATCCTCACAAAAGCAATGAACAGTAACTGTCCTGGAAGATCATGTAATTCCACATTTTAAAGCCCCCTAAATTTCATAGACTTCAGTCTCATTAAAATTCAGCGAGTTATCAGTAAAACACATTTTTTAAAGGGTGTTTAATCAGTATTGTAGAATGTAAACTCATTTTCGTGGGTTCATGGGACAACAGGTATTCATTACATTTGGAGTTTATCTTTTTTAATTTGTGTAAAAAGAAGTTTACAAGAGAGTATTTTTAGAAATAGTAAAAATATTTAAAAATATAAGATTGTATATTGTGAAAATTAAAGTTTCTTGCATAAAATGATGCAAGCTTTGTTACAATAAATATTTTCCTTACAAAATTATGGGTTTTTTTATATATTTGCCCATTTATTTGCTCTCTACTAAAGAAAAGATTAATCTAAAAGATAAATAAATTAATTCATATTTGTAATATATGTTTCATTAAAGAGATTTTACTCAAAAAGAAAGACTCCTTAAAGAACATACTCAAAACAATTTGGGATGAATCAATGTAGGATTTGACAAAATCCCCCCCCCCTCCCCCATCTTTCCTCTCTTTCTCGAGAATGCGTCTGAGTCGTTTTTATGTACAACTGCATAATAGTTTCTTATATTCAACTACTTTTCAACAAAATATGTGTTAAAAGTAAAACAAGGTTCGCATAGATTTCGAAAAGCTTCCTAAAAATCGAATTATATGATATTATCCTCAATAATTGATATCGCTCCTGTAACAGCAACGTTTAGTAGACTATATGGACGAATCTTAAAAGATTTTATTGAGGAATAAATTAGAAGGAAGGAAAGTGAAGAGCAAAGTGAATTTAGAGCAGAAAGATCATGTATGAATAATATATTTTGTCTTAAACAAATTGTTGAAAAATAAATGGCGGTAGAAAATCAAACTCATCTTCTATTTATTGATCTTACGAAAGCATATGATGACGTTCCAATTGTAAAATTGTGGAATGTATTAAATGAAATGAATATAAATCAAAATATTATTAGAGCAATTCAAGAACTTTACAGACAATCAAAACAAAGATTAAAATAGGTCAAATATTGTCAAAAGGGGTTTTATAACACATAAAGAACTCAGACAGGGATGTTTTTAAAATATATGTTGAAGAAGCATTGAAAATTTGGAAAGAAAATTGCAGAGGAATGGGACTTAACGTGAATGAAATGCCAATATTTACTCTACAATTCTTAGATGACCAAGTTATAATTGCAAAAATTTTAAATGATTTAGAGAAAATGACGATGAAAATTAAGGAAGAATGTGAGAAATGGGGACTTTACATGAAAGTTAGTAAGACCGTTAGTAAGGAGGAAATAGATGCCCTAAGAAGATCATACAGTATATCAAGAATGTAAAGAATAAGAAATGATAGAATCAAAGAAATGGTGAAAATAAAGGGAACCATATTAGATGATCTTCAAAAGGAGCAATTAATCTGGTACGGTCATGTTAAAAGCGTGAGTGATGAAAGACTACCCAAAATCGCATTTACCTGTGTATAGGAGGAAATGAGACAGAATTAAATCTAAAAATAGGAAGCTGTGAGTATTATAGATACCTTGGTGTAGACATTAGTAGAGAAGGATAAGACTCACAGGAAATTAAATACAGAATCTTTCAAGGAATCAAGGCTGTAAAATTTTAAAATTCGATTTGGTGGAGTGAGAAAATCTCCAAGGAAGGAAAGTATAATATATACAATTCTATTGTATAATATATACAAGTATATAATATATACAATCATTGAAACAAACTTTTTATAAACTGCGTGTTTCAATATGATTTGAATTATTTCAATTAACTATATTTTATTCGTCGTCAAAATAAAATATATTTTCATAATGTGTAAAATATACTATATACAATTCTATAGTAAAGAGCATATTGTTATATGGAGCAGAGAGATGGAGAATTGTGGAGACCGAAAGAAAAAAAAATTAGCGGCAGTGGAAATGGATGCCCTAAGAAAATCATGCAAGAAATCAAGAATGGAAAGAATAAGAAATGAAAGAATCAAATAAATGATTAAAATAAAGGGAGAAATATATTAGATGATCGTCATAAGAAGCAATTAATCTGGTACGGGTATGTTAAAAGAATGAGTGATCTAAGACCACCTAAAATCGCACTTAATTATAGAAAAAATAAAAAAAGGAAACAAGGAAGACCACGAAAGAACTGGATGGACTATATAAAAAAAGGCGATGAGGGATAGAGGTCTGGAGAAGGAATAGACTCTTGACCATAAGAAATGGCATAGTTTCTTTTGGATTTTTCGGATGGCGACACCTGATGTCATAAACCGAGTTTATATATATATATCCTCAATAATTAATAAACACTATTAAAAATGCATGATAGCTCATGTGTCATCCAGATAAGACAAAATATTGATCCCTTAATCCAAATAATTGCAATAGTAAATTTTATGTGATGGAACAAAAGTTCAGCCATTTTACAAAAGTTGCAAAATTACAAATATTAAAATAACAACAGATCAGATAAACAACGAATGTGGGAAGTATTCTAATAAATTATGTGATAGAGTTTTCAAATGTAATTTAATACTTTTAGTAAAGGTTTTAATCGACAAAATGTTTTTCAACTTTAAATGTACTTGGGTGAGTCAAAACGTTAGGTGCAGTAGACGAAAACTTTCTATTCTAGAGCATGTCTCAAGAAACTTTGTGACAACATTGTTAAAAAAATTTTAATGTGTATCAAATTTGTGCACATGGCTCCAGCTGTTGACCTATTTTGTCTTATGAATAATGTACCATAAGTTGAATATTTCACCTTAAATAGAAAACTTGATTATAGTCGCATAAAACTCGATTATAGTCGCATAAAAATGATAATCTAATTAATCCAATGTCATTTGCAAGAAGAACTGCAAGGAAGCATTTTTGTGTTGAAAATTGGGGCTTATTGCGTCGTTGAAGATGATGACCGTGAAAGGCGGCCATTAACTTCGACAACGTTGAATAATGTTAATTGCGTTAAAGAAATTATTGTTGTACATAGACAAATTATAGCAGATGATATCAATTTGAAATGCAAATTTCACATGAAACCGGATAACTACATGAAGTCCAAATATAGATGCTACATCCAAATGATACACCATGCTTAATGATTCAAAACAGTCGTAGCAATATAGTCATGTGCAAAATTCTTATACCCCTTAAAGAGGGATGTTTTTCCATTACCCTTCGTCAGCAAACGTTTTATAAACAAGTTATGAATTGTATCTAACATTTCACCTTACCTTACGTACATATTTATTTCTTTTCGAAGATATTCAGTGACAAGAAAAAGAAAACATGATCTACAATTTAAAATAAAATATTTAAATAACCTTCTGAAACTTACTTAGGCATGATGTTATCAAAATGAGGGTCCCAACAAAAAGTGGTGTAGAGCAGCCCATTCTGAAATAATTTTAAAACATATAAGCAAAACACGTAAATTAGGGAAGTCTTTCAACTAGAAATGATAAAGCTCTTAAATATATATTCAATCCCAAAAACAATATAAGTAAAACTCTTTCCAATTAATAGTTGTGGTTTTGACAAGGAATATTTCCTTTGGGCACATTCTCAAACAATTGTGGAAAAAATATTAAAAAATCTGTGTACATGCATACAATAAAAGATCAATCAAATTTAACTGTTCGATAGATTAAACAGAATAAAATTAAAAACTTTTAGTTTTATTGCTAACGTCTAGTATAATTTGGCGAACATTATGTTGAAGTGATTTATGATCCAAAATGTGTAAAACAATTGTGAGTGTAACGATTTCGACGCTGATTTTAAAAGTGTAAATTTTGCAATTTGTTTGAATAAAATGTAACTAAGTACATAGTTTATGTACTTTAAATAATGAAAACAGTTTAAGCTGACCTTCAAGCACTTTATTTTTTATCTGATTTCTTAAGAATTATTTTATTGTTCTTCTCACGAGGAATCCTATCTGTGCATATCAGAATAAACATACAGTGGCTTCCAAAATTAAGGATACGCTACTTAATTTCTTCTTTAAAGGTCTAAATGATAATAATAAATTCTGATTTAAGCTTGATACTTACAGGAATGATAAAATACATATTAAAAAATGCATTAAACTAAAAAAATAAGTGAAAAGCCAGTAACATGTCAGATTACATAATTTATATGGGGAAGTTAGAAATTTCAGAGGCATAAAAATGAAGCCTATAAATACAATTTATTATATATATTATATATTATATATGTAATATATAATGTATACAATTTATTAAAATTAAGATTTTTTTTTTTTTTTGCCACACTGTAAAAAATGAAGTACTCAAAAATGGGTAAGTCCATGTACTCATTTCGAAATGAGTATTTTTGGATCAAAAATGAACATGTGTATTCTCAAAAATGATAAAGTCCATGTACTCATATTGAAATGAGTATTTTTGGATCAAAAATGAACATGCGCATTCTCAAAAATGAGTAAGTTCATGTACTCATTTCGAAATGAGTATTTTTGGATCAAAAATGAACATATGATCAAACCCAACATACTTGTATATTTCAGAATGTGCAATGACGAAATTTCGGAGCCTAAAAAGCTATTATTTGAAGAAAAAACGAAGAATAAAAGAAATGAAAAGTGGATCTGGTTGTTCTGGATTTTCATCAAAGTGGATCCACTACAACACATTTACTCTTTTTTTTTTTTTTCATCACATTTTACACATCTACTTTTTTTTTTCCTTGATAGTACTTCAAAATTATGATTAATTTTTTAAAAATTTATTTTAACTTTTTTAACGTGAGGCAATATTGTGTTATTTAAAAGTTTCATAACATAATATCTTTGCAAATTATAGCTATGCAAATTGGTATTAAACTAAGCTGATTTGGCTTACAAATTTATGAATTACACTAAAATTTATTATTTTATAAATTATAATTTTACAAAGTTTATAATTTTTTCCTTAAATTTATAAAATTAGTTAATATTTTTTCTTTACTTTTATAAAAATAAAGTTTTTAACTTTATAACGTTTTTAATTTATTTCTTTAGCTTATATTTTTATAAATTAAACTAATTTAATTTAAATAAAATCAATAAGTCCAGATTTAAACCTACCTATCCCAAGGTCATTAATTTTAAATTTGTCTCTAAAAATAATTTTTTTTTAAACTATTTAGTTTAACCGAACTGTACGCAAAAGCTCTCAGCATAGGTGAAATATAATAATTTAATTTATTATAAAAAAAATTATTTACATAATTTCTTTTAAATAAGACATTAAAAAAAATATTTTAATAGCATGTAATAAACACGTCTGATTAAGATAATTGTTGTTTTTATTAGAATTGATAAATAGATAATCAGGCAAATAATTTGAAAAAAAAGCATATGTTCGAATAAAGAAATTGTTGGTACTGTTGCAAAAAGAAGCAAGTCTTAATGCAATGTTTTACGCATATAATACATAATAAATTGAAATTTATCTGTTATAAGGCACCAAAACATACAGCAAAATATTTAAAATTATGAAAAGAAAATATTAAAAACATCGGAACTGAAAAAATCCATCTACAGGTGAAACCTCAAGTTTTTGCAAGTTTTGAAAACTAACTAACAACATTTGAGAAGGAGGCGTGACCATTCACGGCGCGTTGGTCTGAGTCGTCAGGTTAGTAAACAGGACATCACGGGTTCGATTCCTCTCATGGGCAAGGGTTGGTTAAGCATAAACTCACCCAGGAATGAAAAAAATGAGCAGAAATGCATGTATCTGTTATAAGGTTGTCCTCGCGAAGTAATTTTTTTTTATCCTATAAATTTTATTTTAACGACAATTTTTTTTTATTTGAATACATCCATGGGATCAAAAATGAGTACATAGCAATTCATATTTGAATACATCCATGGGATCAAAAATGAGTACATGTGTTTCTCAATTTTGAGTACATTTGGATCGGAGCTATTTTGAGTATGTGACGTATTCAAAATTGAGTACTTTTTACTCAATTTTGAGTACCCATTTTTTACAGTGCACAATCTATATAAAACGAATCAGTGTAATTTTTTTGACTTCTTTAAAATACAAATCTTTCATGTTCAAGTAAAAATAAATAAATTTACTATCAAAATGAGCTCTAGAATGGAAACATCTTTGGAAAGGCCTGAAATTTGTGAATTAGATAAGGTACATTTTTATTTAAATTGTAAATACAAAAAATTTCCGTTTATCAACGGATGCGTTTAAAAATGTTCAAAATAATCAAATGATTAATGGAATTTTGAAATAAATCTTTAAAAGGAAGAAAGGGAATTCTTAGTTTCATAAGCAAGAGAAAAGTCACTTGAGAAGTAACACAAAAATTTTAAGATCATTGCTACAAAAATTGTTACATAAACTTGTCCAATAGCAGAAAGAAGTGTTTATGCACAAAATATTTGAAGAAAAATAAATTAAAATAGTCGAATAGCTAGAAGAAAAATCTCATCTCTAAAGCAAAAACAAGTTTTTGCTAAAATCAAATTTCAAAGTCTCAAAACGCTCGAAATCAAATATCCTCCAGTAAAAAAATAAATTCTACGTTTTTGGAGTGATGATCAATGCTGTGTTTAACAGAAACGTAACTGTAAACGACTTCTTCAAAACCCCTTTTTCTCCTTCTCAAATATTGAAATGATGCGGTTCATGTCAAGGATTGTTTTTTTCCAAGGAGGGTGAACTATTTGCTTTTATTTGTGATAGATTCATGGATAAAATGAAGTAGTTTAATATATTAAAAAATGAATCGTAACTTAAGTGTCCAAAATTTTTATTTTAGGCACTTCATTTAAGCTTTTATATTTCAACAAGATAACGATTCTAAGCACACAGATAAACTTCTTAAATTATAGTTATTGTGCAGTTGTAAAATGCAACTGCTCACACAACCTTAATCTCCAGATATAAGTGTGGTTCAATATCCATTTTGCAAAATTTTGCAAAATCCATTTGCCCCAATTGCAAAACATGTTTGAAAAAAAATATATTAAAAGCAAATAAAGATTAGAAATACTTTTACAATGAAAAGGAGCTAAAATATCCAGAAACACAACACAAACTTTTGACAATGCAACGACACACCTTAGGAAAGCCTTTCTGAATGCAAAATAATATAGAACAAAATATTAATTTTTTTTGTTTGTTTTTTTTTTTTTTTTTTTTTTTTTTTTTTTGGGGGGGGGGGGGTATAATTATACTAGATGTATACACAATTTTGTGAATTAAAAATTTGTACATTTGACTTAAAAATTGTGTTAATCCAAATACTATAGATTCCCCGTTCTTATTTTTTACCCTAATATATTTCTTGTTGTGCATATCACTCACCCGCAAGAAAAGTGGCGCAACTCAAGAATACTATATTTCACAGGAGAGACAAAGGAAGAACGCATTTTTTTTACTGAAACATAAAATTACACTACTCAGCTCTGTATGCAGCTGTAAAAGCTTAGATAAAAGCGTAAAACCCTTAAGAATAAAGACGTAGAAGAGATAAAGAGGATTGGAATAAATTTATCCAACCCCCTCTTATGTTGTGGCAAAGTGACATATAGCATAATCTGGTGGTTTCCCTGATAACAACACTTTTTACACTTTTCCTGTAGCATGAAGCAGGTAAGTAAGAACTGTTAGTGCAATAATATGCATTTTTTTTTCTTTTTAGTTGTGTCACCTTTTTCCCGGTTTTTAACGTTCCTGTAACTGGTAAAGAAAAATGATAATTTATTATTGTCTAGGCCCTTAAAGAACACTGAGTAAGTGTATACTCAATTTTGGGAACCATTGTATAGAATATTGTGCGCATGTTATAAGAGAATATATAGGAAAAAACTGGGACTGATTTTACAAGAGAACAGATCAAAATAATTTTACGTTATGAATACTTAAAACATAAATATTCCAAATACAAAAACGTATATGTGGAATCTGAGGAAAGTACTAAAAAATTTATTGGTGGTAAATGTCCGAATTATTCTTTTTTTTTTTTTTTTTACTGGCTCAAATATGTGTTATTCAATTAGTCATACGTATACGAATGAACTATTTTTAATAAATAAATGTGGCTTTATAGAAATAGTTTTATTTTTATAAATCTAACATTTTTCTTTTTTTGTTTTGAAATTTTCATTGTCCTATGCTTTTACACTGAAATGAAATATTTGTTAAATAAAACATGTTTCTTTAGTATAAAGTTTTTTTTTTTTTTTTTTTTGTTCCTCTTCTGACTGGAAGCAGTCTTTCTTAGAAATTTCATTAAGTTGTAGTAATACGTTGCCAACAAAGCGGTGTTTCTCCGAATAATAAAATTCCATCATTTTTTAAGTAAGATTATAATGAGATTTTTGCCCAATTTTTTTAATGATGTACATCTCCTTGAAGAGTATCTTTAGTATTTTTTCAAACTTTTGAAGTATGCGCTTATGGAGACCTTCCTTTTAAGTTCCTAGAACTATGACGTTAAACTACACAATCAGATGATATAAATATAAAAATGTCACAAGTTTGCAGTCTGTCTAAAGCAGTCTAAGTATAATAATATATTAACCTTATGAGTTTACTCTAGTCTCGCAATGACATTCGCAAGTTACTGTTAAACCGATAGAGGCATTCTTTAAAATTTCTTGTTTGCATTTCAATATTTTTAATGATTCTATTGGTTTAGGATATCTGAGGTCGATATCTAACGTGACAGTTGCGTACTTTTACGATTCTGATTGCAGTTATTTTGGTGAACACATTTTCCATTTCAGTTTAAAACGCCTTCAGTTTGGTTGGGTTGAAATTCTGAAATTAAAAATGTCCTCAGAATGAAAAGTAAACTGCCCCAAAAAACTATCACGTTAATCATCGATCTCAAATATCTTATGCAGAAGAATCATTTAAAAATACTGAAACACAAATGAAAATTTTGAAAAGAACCACTTCCACTGATTTAACATTAGCCTACTAATGTCGTCTCGTGACTATAGTAGGCACTTAAAAGAACCGCTCTATGTTTTCTACTTAACTTTCCATTGTAAGTCGTTATAGTACGCTTATACAGGGTGTTTCAAAATAAATGGGACAAACTTTGAGAGATGGTAGCGCACAGTATAACAAAGAAACTTAACATAGAAAACAAGGCTCGCTATCCATTTATTCAGACAAAAATACAAGATGTCTCACTCCAATCTGAACCCGGATAAATTTAACAATAATAAAGATGTTTTTTCAAAAAACTTACATTGTTTTGTGTGAAATGTGATGATTACTATTAAGTGCTTGAAGTGCACATTTACTCGGCCAGTGGCACCGAATGCATTGTCAACTATATTCCGATATACCGTGTGTCTAGTTCAGTACTGTTTTAATGCACATGGGATTCCACCATTTCATGTCATATAGTAGTTATTCACACAACGCAATATAAATCAGTTCAAAATTTAGTTAAAATAAAAGGGATAAAACTAATTACAGAGTTAAAACAAATTTTTCAAAGTTGTATTAATTTTAAAATTTTAGATGCCTCAAAATCTTAAGAAAACTATTTTGACTGGACGTAATTTTTGATTATTAAGTTTCACTAACATTTCAAAATAGTTAAGAAATTCAGATATAAAATTACAATTTTCAGATATATTAGAATACTATTTTGACTTGTATAATTTATTATGATTAAGTTTTAATAACATTTCAGGATAGTTAAGAAATTAAAATTAAAATAACAAAAATGAACAGATGCACAGTGCGTTACGTAATGATAGGTCTATTTTTAAAAATAATCATTTAACTTCTAATACACATTGCAAATATTCTTTCGAACAAATTTTACGTCTTCTTATCTTAATTAGTGACAGTAAGAAAGAAAAATATTTTTGAAAATCGATTTAAAAAAACAAAAAAATGTCTCTTTTTTACTTTTTAGGTGTTTCAAAAACATAGACCCACTTGAGACCCTTTATGGTACCCTGGATGCTTACGGTTTTTACAGACTTCACCCCTATTTTTCTAAAAATAATCTTCCACTTATTTTATCGCAAAATTTGTAAAAATTGTCTCCGACTGAATAAGGGGATGATTATTATTCATATTTATTGGTGACAAAGTAAAAACCATTCATATTCTGTGTATGCCTTCTCCCGGGTTAAAATTGAGGATGAAATGGTCTCAATAAACACCCTATAGAGAAGGAGAAAGATGAAATTACGGCTTTTAAGGAATGTAAAAAATATAATAAAGAAACAGCAAGAATACATAACGTTGTGAACACTTTTTTTAGATTAAAAAATTCTTATGGATGTCACTTGGAACGGCAAAAAATTATTTGTTTTTCAAATGAGACGATTGCTAAGAAAGTTAGTTGTAGGATCAGCTGCTTTGGGATCTTTAGCAAGGAAAAACAAATTCCAGTATATAAGTCTGCATTGACTAAAAACTTTCAGGAATTCAACTTTTTAAAGTAGAAAAAAAAACATAAAACAATTTTGAAATTAACTGAAAAACACGAAGAAATGAGATTAAAGTCTGCACAAGAAGAAGACACTTACAGACTTCTTTCCAAGTAGTCTGAAAGTACATGGTGTCCATAAATGATTGTTCACGTTTCCTTACCTGGACAATACTCATACTTACCTCATAACTTCTGATTTAAGAATATGACGAAAAATATTATTACATATTCATAAATCACAACTCAAAAAGTTTTTTTAATAACACAAAGTTACATATGGGTAAAGTTGCAACTCAAAACGCTATTAATCAAATAACGATTATAATCAAATAATAATTAATATTAAAATTTTATCAAATTTTTCAAAAAGGTGTTAATGAATTATGAGTACAAAGTTAGATAGATAGATATTACATAATTCATTAATAATTTTTTGATAAATTTGATAAAATGTTAATATTAATTATTATTTGATTATAATCATTATGTGCTTAATAACGTTTTCAGTTGCAATATTACGCATATATACATTGAATTGCATTATTAAAAAAACTTTTTGGTTTGTACTTTACGAATATGTAATAATATTTTTCGTCATATTCATAATTAAAAGTTATGAGGTAAGAAAACCAGGAAAATAATTTTTGGACGCCTTGTATAATAGGAAAAAGTAATATTTTAATCTATCATTTTAAGGATAAAAAAAAGTTTTATTTGGATGGGCCTGATGGTTGGAAATTTTACCGATATTATTTGCGAGGAGAAAAAATATCTTTTTTTTAAAAAATGGAGGGAAAGGAGGAAGTGGTTCCGAAATGACTATGAAAGGCTTTGGATGCCAAGGAGAAACAGATATCATGTTTAATAAGAACGAAAATCAAGCACCATGTATAGATTATAAAATACTTTCTATCAGAATATTTTTAAGAAATTTCATTTTTACAAAGAATGAAATGAGATATCTAATAAACAATTTAAGAAACATATAACACAGTAAAAATCCATTTTCAGCAATTGCTGTCCATAACCGGCAATGCATGCGAATTCTTTCGTGCAGCCCTGCATATGATCTATAGAATTTATACACAACCCATAATACACTAAAATTAGTCACACTAAAAAATGATACACTAAAAACAATACACTAAACATGCATACCACATCTGAAAATGCCCTTCCAGCAATTATATATCATTGTTGTCAGTTCTGTAACTGAATATTTTTGTGTTTCTTTGCAAATAAACGATAAATGTTATACACTCCATAATCCATAGAAAGCATGTTGTAGTGCACCTCATTGATCCTTTTTAATTTCACTACGTTTGAAGTATTGTAACATCACTAAAATGCACCTCAAATGATTTTTCCCCCATATACTATTATTTAATTGAATTATTTTGAGCGTCCCTGTAAACGAATCATAATTGCTACACACTTCATTTTCAATACCGATCATTCTATACTGAACCTCAATAACAAAAAAAAGTATGTGGCAATCAGCGTATATTTACGGGAGGTACAGACAGGGACAGACAGACAGACAGACAAACCAAATTCATAAACACTTAACACATTCAGTGTTAAAACTAATTGCATTTAAGCCGATGACAATCAATTATCAAAAAATCTAATAAAGTTCTCATTGAAGTTTTTTCGCTATCCCTCGTAGTTTTGAGATGGGGTCAATAACGACCAAATTTGTCATTCTCATATGGTAGCGCGTGTCTGTTTTACTATATGTAGACATTTTTTTCCACAATAAGCCTCTAACTTTCTCTTTTCAAGAGTTACTTTAGGATAAAGGGACTTTCCTATTGTGTTCCGATATTGTGTCCATTTATATATATGTATTTGCTGTAACTTTTTGTTTTTGATAATTTGCTATCATAGAATTTTTATAGTTTATACAAAATAACATTTAATATTATCACATTTAAGCTGATCGCATTTAATCGAATATAATCGCATTTAAGCCGATGACAATCGATTATCAAAAAAATAACATTGTATAGGGTTTCTAATAAAGTTCTCTTTGCACTTAATGCATTATTTCATACTACATCTAGGATGCTTTACGATTTTGTAATTGACGTTTTTTTCGCTATCCCTCATAGTTTTGAGATGAGGTCAATAACTTCCAAATTTGTCATTCTCATATGATAGTGCGTGTCTGTTTTACTATATGTAGACAATTTTTCCCCAATAAACCACTAGCTTTCACTTTTCAAATGTTATTTTAGGATAAAGGGACTTTTGTGTTCCGATATTGTGTTCATTTATATATATATATATATATATATATATATATATATATGCTGTAACTTTTTGTTTTTGATAATTTGCTATCATAGGATTTTTATAGTTTATACAAAATAGTATTTAATATTATAATACAATAATTCAATAGAAATATTTAAATGTTTGTCGGCATCTAAAATTTTGCAACCCACTGTATTAGACATAAATTATTTAATTATTCATAAAACAGTCTTAAAAAGCTTTACCTGTTTGTCAAAGGTCCACTGTATTAGACATAAATTATTTAATTATTCATGAAACAGTCTTAAAAAGTTTTACCTGTTTGTCAAAGGTCCTACGATTGGATTGACGATAAGCTGCACTATAGCTTTCGATGCAAAAAGTAGTCCAACTTCCTCATTCTCATTTATTATATTTTGTGGAAGAATATAAACATCAGAAATTTCTAGAACTGAAGAGTTGTGCGCATGTTGACATTTCGTGTCGTTTATTTGTTGCTCAGAGCAGCCTTCGGGAAGAGCAACGATATTTGTTAAGGAAACATCAGAATATGTAGCTTTTATCTGATTGTTCTCAAGGTGATACAGCATATCCGGTACTATAGGAACTATAAAAAATATTTTTTCAGGGAGTAAGGAATTTTTAATAAAAAATACATCTTAAATGTTTTACGTTTTTGAATAAAATAAGAACTTCAAAAATGGATAAAATTAAAATAATAAAACAATTTTCATTCGCTGTTGTAAATGGAATTACTATTATTTGGAACATCTAATATACTTGCATGTTTATGTTCGGCAATAACATTTTACTGTCCAAATAAAAATTCACTTACAGAGTAACGGAAGTAGAAAATATTAATATTTTTTAACTTAATTAAAATTGAAATGAAAATAAACAGAAATCACTTCCAAATATACCTGTAATTAACAAAACATGTGTATCTACTTAAAAATATTTTGTTTAAACTCAGTATGTTGTATGTTTTTATTATTATTATTATTATTATTATTATTTAAGAAATTATGAAACTAAACATTAATATGAAGTATCCAAAACAATAAAGTTATTATTACTAGATTCATGCTATCTTATGAATCTAATTCAACTTTTTTAGTATAATCATCTCTGCAATCAGATCTAACGTATCAACCCTCAATATCCCTTTGGCTTAGAAGGAAAACTCGAGAAGTGCCAAACAACTATTGTAACGGAACTTTGCAGGTATGTAAAGGGTACCAAGATATACACCTCTACCAAATTGTATCGACAATCGCTATTACTGGAGCTCAAAAATACCATACAACAGCATAAGGAATTAATACCCTTTATTGTTAGCATTCCTGTATGGGAAGTACAGTTTATTTTATTAATACTTGCGATAACTTGGACGATGACCTTGAATTCGTTCATGATGTTACGGGGAAAGAATGTTTCTATCAGACAAAACAGTGCAAGAAATGATTTATTTAAAACATTTCCTAGATTATGCAAGTAGTGATTGTCACCTTAATTAACGAATAAATTAATCTAAATTTCTTTTGCTCATCGGCTAACTTACCGTGTGCCGACTATTATATTACTTACTTATAATATATGCATTATAATATATACATCATATTATATACATTATATTATATACATTATACTATATATTATAATATATTTATTATTACATTAGTTATTACTAATGGGTTGTTCGAAAGTTCCTTCCTTTTTGGAAAACCAATTCGTTGCGGAAAATTCTGCCCGTCAATTATTAGACATTAGATATCGGAATTAATGTCTAACAATTAAATGATAGAATTTTCCGGTACGAACCAACTTTCCCAAACGGAAAGAACTTTCCGAACAACCCAATATTATAGCATAACATGTTGGGTGAACTATTGGATGCAACAATGATGGACACAAAACATTAGGAATGAATGCGAAAGTTTTAAGAGAAATGAAGAAAAAAAAGGGATAATCTATACCAGAAAAAACGAATGAAAGAAGGGTGACGGTTAATGGATAAACACGCTGTACAACTAAATAAATCACTGACTGCGAAACAAAAGTCCGTTAAATTTGTAATCTTCTAAATATCCACAACAGTACCACTAAAACTATCAGGTTTCGGACAGCATCATTTCATTTCCGGCAAAAAGATAAAGTTATCGTGGATATATATATAGTATTGATATAAAACACGTTAATATAATGTACGGACGTTCATACATATGATATATGTTGACAACGACTGTTAAATTACATTTGCTTCTAACGCAAAGGTCGCGATAACTAATTCAAACAAAATATCTTACAGGCATGATGGTGTTTCTTCCTTCAAATGTGCTCTTGCATGACATTTTTTAATGTAAAGTAACGATTGCCGAGAAAGCTTGGCGGAGTTGTATATCTTGGTACTCTTTTCCTACCTGCAAAATTTCGTTACAATCGGTGTGTGGCACTTTGTGAGTGTTTCTTGTTAGCTAAATATAACTTCAGAAGATAAAAAAAAAAGATAATTTAAAGCCGTTTTCATTTAAAATTTATTTAAAAATATAAAAATATATGTAATATATGTAATATATAATGTTATAAATATACAATAAATATATAAACATATGTTCATTAAAAAATCAAACTGTAATTAAACGAATATGTGAATAAGGAAGCTCTTAATTTGTATGTTTTTTATTTAGTTTGTGGTCACACGTAAGTCTGCATGGAAACATTTTAACCTTTCATTGAATTTTGTAACATATATGATACATGCTAATAAATGCTATACCCATATAGAATTTATTAGCAAATAAATAAATATTTACAAATAAGTATATAGGGCCCTCCACATGCTTCCATGCATATGATTTTAAACATTTTTTTTTTTTTTACTTCAGATAAGCTAAAAATGTGTTTGAATAAAGAGCAATGAATTGAAATCACACTCACGGCCTAATTGATATTTATCTTTGTGACATTTATGAATCTAGCATATTATATACATAATAATGTTTTAATGTTTATATATTTTTTTATGTTTGGAAACTTATGGCCCACCTTGTATTTCTCCATGTACAGTCGACAAAAAAAGAACAACACATCATACATTTTAATTACAAAATTGTCGAATACAAAAACGAAAGGAGGCATTTGATTGGGAAATATATGTTTTTAAAAAGCTTAAGAGCCGTCTCCATATTGAAATTGTAACAAAAGTACAAATACCTAATTTTTATATCATGTTTCGATTTTTCGAAAACTTTTGTCTTGGGGATACAGGATGCACTTTTATCTCAATTTTTAATTGAATTTTTCTTATTATTTAACCACAGGAAAATATTACAAATTCTATAAACGAACGAGGTGATTGCAAATTCTGAAATTTAAATATTAAGTAGATAAATTCTTAACTTAAATAGCAAAGGAAGACTTCTTGGAAATTCCAAGGAGTGTACGCACCTTAGGATACTAAATGTGAAGTCATTCGGTGAACTAGGTTAGGAAATATGCAGATGTAAACCTTTGAACTTCTAATGTTACATTCATTTTTAATAGTTGCAAACAAAACTGCAATGCATGTTGTTTTTAAGCGTAACTCAAAAATTACTCGGTGGAAAAAATATAATTCTGAAATAAATATTTGAAAAAAATAAGTATTCTAACCTATAAACGTTTTAACAGAAATCGACTTCAAGAAGCTTTAAAAATGTTAATCCAAAATTATAGCTCATTCCACCAAATAATTTTTAAGTTATGCTTAAAAATATTTTTTTATTGCAGTTTGTTTTGCAACTATTGAAAAGAAATTTAACATTGGAAGTTCCAACTTTAGATTTGCATAATTTCTAAACTACTTCGTCGAATGACTTTAACGAAAAATCCAAATACGATGCCAAAATTGGGTGCTCATATTGAAAATTTTAAAGTTTGTTTCAATTTCAATATGAAGACGGCCGCCAAAGCTTATTTTTTAGCACAAATTGAAATAAGGTATAATAGAGTTGTGCAAGGTGACGTCACGAACAGGTTTTTGCTGCTGCTGTAGGACAGATATCGGAACCTTTATCAATTATTTTGCTACTCGTGTGCCCTACAGCTTCTTCAACGTTTTATGGTAAAAGTCATGTGATGTGAACTGCTCCATACCCAATCTAATTGCTACTTTTATTTTTCTTCGAGACAATTTGGAGATTAAAATGTATGTTTTGTGTGTGTGTTGTATGACACCGATTGTATCATGCATTTGTACAGTGTGAATCTTGTTCCCTACCTGGAATAATCAGATGTATTAAATGATTTTATATAGCCTATTTGGCTCTATTTTTTTAAATATAAGGCCAAACTTAGAGATTTTTGTGCCTAGGTCATTATTTAATTTTCGTGCATCTGGACATTGGTTGGTTGCTTAGTTCAAGGATACTATAGTGATTTTTGTGCGCAATTCCGAGCCCTGCAGCTCTTGGCTAATAAGAAATGGTCTAAAATCAAAATAAAAACGCTAATGGACTTCCTGTAATTTGGTTTTTGGACTTCCTACAATCTTTATTAAACATTTTCAAATCATAATGGCACAAAAAGTGAACAAATCTTCATCATACTTTTAAAATAATCAATATTATTTCTATCCTTCTTCTTAAAATTGCTCGCCAAACTATAGAAAATTATTTTTTAATAAATCACAAAAAGTTAATAATTTGTAACATAACAAGTACCTTCAAGATTTTTGACATTTTAAAAGGGATAGTTTATAGAACAAAACTACTTTATAAAATTATTTTGCTAAGCTCACTTCAAATTTCCAAATGAGCTTGAAAGTCTCCTACAGTAGAATGGAATAAAAAGTTATTAAAGAAGAATATATGGAAAAAGAGTTCATGATTGACTTGTTGGTTTGTTGCATTAAACGTAGAAGTGTTTACATTTCTTTTTGCTTAGCAAACTCTTTTCATAAATATATTATATGATGTTTTTAAACGTTTGTGCTCCTCCCCATTCCTGGTAATTTTGTGATCAGGGCAAAGGACATTGTGAGATAATCGGGCCCTTTTAAATACTGTACATTTTATTTTGCATAAATATAGAAAAATTAATTAATAATTGATGAAAAAGTTTTTTTATTGTTATTAACACCCAGCCTGAAATTGATTACTTTTTTAAAACCAGCCACACTATCCCTTGGCAGTCCTGAAGCACGTAGTTCAATCATTTGGCCGACAGATGGCACTACTAAGCAATCTCAGTCGAATCAGTGGCACTCTGAACATGAGACCGTATTGTCTCACGAAGTGCAGAATGGAAGTCACGGATAAGACCATATTGACTCATGGGGCCGTCAGCTTGTTAATATATACTCGAAGATAGAAAAAAAGATTATTAGATAAATATAGGGTGTTATTAATTACAATGAGTTCCATACAATATCTGCCATGCTGCTTCGTATAGGGGTAAACTGTACTTCGCTCCACTTATGTCACCAACGACAAAATTCAAAGTTTTGACTAAAAATTTAAAGTAATATCTTTTAAATATTACTCCCTTTTTTACACGAATCAGATATTCTAAAGATAGAAAAAAATGCAATACAAGGTTATAAAAATAAAACAAAAATTCCAATGAGACTTTTTTTTTTAAAATATGCATTCACACATAATTATTGTATGGCAGCCTCAATTTTTCTTTAGGGAAGGGGAAGGAGAGAACATTCTGGAGAATCTTATGTAAATTTTATACGGATTTTCTGATGACCTGTTATGTTATATCACGAGACTTTAAGGTAAAAAGTTTACATCATGATGTATATAATTTAGAAATGTATTAACTGATATTTTTTTATTAAAAGGCGTATTTTCTGGGCCATTACAGTGTAAAATTTTATCAATAGCTGATGATGGGCTTCAGTTTTGATTCTTAATCAGTTCAGTTGATTCTAATAATTCTTAATGAGTGTATATGGCAGCAGTACTTTTATAGATAATTTTTACAAACAATAATATATTTTTAATAGAAATCTCCATTTTAAAAGTAATGTAAGACACAAAACTAAAACGACAGACTTTACCTACAACTGTTAAAAGCATGTTGTCTAACAGAAGTGAGATGTAGACTATGCATAAAGTGAATCTTCCAGACTGCTGTATCCTCCATAACTGCTTATCCACAAACATTTTACGGGTGGGCGATCTGAAAAGTACGCCTTTATATTAAAACAAAATAGTTTGGTTAGAAAAATATTAGAAAAGATAATATACAAATTATGAAAGTAATATTTGAAAAAATATGTGCATTGTAACCTATAAAAAGTACAAAATTGCAGCTTATTCCGCTAAGTAGTTCTTGAGTTATGCTTTATAAACTACCCATACTGAAGTTTGTTCCGCAACTATTTAAAAGGAATTTAACATTAGTTCCAAATTTTACAGCTGCATGTTTCCTCTACACTGAACGACTTCCCGTTTGGTATCCGAAGGTAAAATTTATCGATAAGTCCAAATATGATGTAAAAATGAATGCTCGTATTAAAAATTTCCACGTTTGTTACAATTTCAATATGGAGAAAACCCTTTTTTTAAAAAAACATAAATAGAAAGAAGACATGATTCCAAATCAAATGGCTTTTCCTTATTCTCTGCGACAATTTGGTGATTGAAATGTACTTGAATGGGGGTTCTTACTTTCTTTATTTTTTCAACGACTGTACATTTTCGAACAAAGAAAAAAGAATAAAAATTCTAACATATTATATGGATATTATTTTTTTGGTTTATAATTTTCATTATATCAAAATTCTTGAAATTATATTGTGATAGAAACCTTTTCACAATAAGTGAAATTAACAGTATCAACTAAAGAATTTTATTAATGACTAGTCGGTCTTCGCCCATCTAGCCGGTCGCTTCCAAGTGGAGCCCAGATACCTTCTGCAGCGTGCAGCCCTGACTTTGCTTGGGGTCCATAAAGTGCACTTTACATGCAAACAGAAAAATATAAATAAAACACTTTATTTTAAACTATATGAAAATAACTAATAAAATTATTTAAAAAAATCACGTAAATAAAAAT
The DNA here is from genome assembly GCA_963931845.1 of Maratus michaelseni. Taxonomy (NCBI): domain Eukaryota; kingdom Metazoa; phylum Arthropoda; class Arachnida; order Araneae; family Salticidae; genus Maratus; species Maratus michaelseni. The sequence goes on along the minus strand of OZ007599.1, from coordinate 212,527,712 downwards.
TTCACGACCTAAATAATATATTTTTTTCCATGATCCCCCTGACAAAGTACTGCTCGCCCCTGCCCGTGATTATCTCGGGGGGGGGGGGGGGGGAGAGGGAGAGCTTTTAGATAAAATAAAGAAAAATGCGATTGCCTCACATACATGGCACTGTGGTTTCACGGCCATAAATTGATAATGCCATGATCAAAATAACGGGGTCCTGTGTGTTTCTCAACCATATATAGTTAATACAGCGATCATTATGGGTTCAGTTATTTTGTGTGTATAAATCGTTAAAATGAAGTTATTTTAACAGAGCCCTTTGGGTTACACGCCTGTAAACTGATAATACGGCAATCACTATAACGCAGCCTTGTACATACCCGAGCACATAACTATAGCGATCAATATTTAAATCGCAAATCCTAAATCCAAAAAAAAATTATTTTGAATAGAGGAGGAAATGTATTTTATTTTCTACAAAAAAGTTAAATCCGATCGCTAAAAGACGAAAAGCGCAAAAACAATTTATAAAATATGAAATTAAAAAAAAAAACTTTTACTTGGAGAAATGTCACGCAAAATATCTAATAAAAATCAGCAATAGTTGTTTTATTCGTCTAATCGTCCATGATCAGGTTCATAGCCGATGTTGGCGACAAACTCGCTAGCTCTTAAATAGCTAAAATACGTGTTTAACTATTTTTTAGTAGAGTTTTAATGCTGAATTTCAGACTCGTACTTAAAACTGCTGCTAAGATATGACGAATTGACCTAAAACTTTTGACCCCCTTTTAACCACCTTGGTGGATGAATATCTGAAATCGCTGAAATACCTAATTTAAATATTTCTTTAGTACATTTGTTACACTGAATTTCCTGCTCCTTTCTATAAATTATACTGAAATATAGCAAAATGACCTAAAACATTCGAACCTCATTTAACCCCCCCCCCCCAACCTTAGTGGCTGAATTTCTAAAATCGATGAAATACGTGTTTAACTATTTTTTTAGTAAATTGGGTAGCCTGAATTTCACGCTCCTACCTAAAACTGCCATTGAGATATGGCGAAAAAGCGAAATGACCTAAAACTTTACACCCCCCCATTTTGTCTCCTTAGGGGTTGAATTTTTCAAAAATCCTTTCTTAGCGGGTGCCTACATTGTGTAAGGAACATGTCTTCCAAATTTCATTGTCGTAGTACCGACGGTTGAGGCTCGGTGTTGATTATGAGTCAGTCAGGACATGTTCTTTTATAAGTATAGATGCTATAATTAATAATGCTACCTAAACTACGGTTGTGGTGTGACCATTGACCCAGATGTCTTGTGGAAATTTATTGATAACCACAATATTAACAAAACACAACAACTTTATAAGAACAGTTAAAGAGGAGGCTCGGTGAAGCAATTAATGTAGTTGGACAAATTCAATTCAACTTAACAGCAAAGAAATCTGAAAGGGAGGGTGGATTTTTTCTCTCCTTCCAATTAAACTTAGGCGTGACACAGTCTACAGCAAATTACTAAACTTTTTAAAGATAGCGAAATTAATTGATTCACTAGAACAAAAGAATCAACATCGAATAAACACAATATTGGTTTCAATGTGATACTTTAAACATAGTGAGATTCCGTGAAACTTCAAAATTAACTTTATTGGAGCATAAAACTACTTTTTAGTGATGCTGTAGACTACCATAAAGATTGGTCCAAGACTTCTATTGAAATCATTTCAGTCTCAATGTGGCAAAGCCAAGCACAAGACAAAAGCAGATGTTTTAAGAACAGGCAAGATCCGTTAAATATCCGATTATTTTTGCCATATCTTCCCTATTTATAGTTATCAAACAACCACAATCTCCTAATTATCATAAGTCTGCGAAAATTCAATTGATAGCTCAATTCCCTGAGTCCTTCCACACATTGTGAAATTTAAAGGAAGACAGAACAGGATTCAGATTCACGCGCAAAAGTTATTCATAAGACAGCTAAAAAAGCTATTTATAATTGAGTCAACCACTATAATATCCTTATCAAGAGTAACGTAGATAAATCCGCCACACAGTGAAGTAATTAAGATAATCGGCAATCTATAAATAATATGCAACACGAATTGAACAGAAAATTGTGTAAACATATACTGCGTCATATTCATCACCCAAACTCCTAAATACCCTAAACATGGTCTTCATTGCTTATCAAAGAAGTCCTGTTGTTTTGGAACCATTCCTCTTTTAAAATTGGTGTTAAAGACAAAAATATGAATTTGCAACCATTGATATACAAACTTTAAATAGACAGCACTGAATAATCATTAATCTAAATAAAATTCTCGTTATTACATTAATTATTGCACTCATTCTAAATAAAAGTCAGCGATAACTTTTTGAAAGATTGCTTTTAATAATAGCTGGCAAAAGGCCAACAAGTTTATTTATGACGCTAAAATAATGATGCTATCTAAACTGCAGTGATGTAATTAAGACGTTGTAAAAAGAAATCGAAACAACATGCAACACAAATTGATATAAAATCGTGCAATATATTTCACATTTTAGCCAAAGTCATGATTCAGAATATAAGCTTCATTATTTCTTCAGCATATAGAAAAAAATGTCCTGTAGTTTTAAACGCTTCAACATTTAAAATTGGTGGGAAAATAACAACAGCATGAATTTACAAACTTAGATATAGAAATACTGCTTTGAACTGCTAAATAACCATTAATCTAAGTATTTTTTTTTCTTTATTACGTTTGTCATTATACTCATTTAAAATGCAGCGAGAAAGTTTTTGAAGATAGCTTTTAGTAATAGCTAACAACAGGTCGAATTTTTATTTTATGAGCAACATCATGATCGGATCTATTTCTTTAACCCTTTCAGGGAAAAAAGAATTATTTTGATTAAAAGTTGAAATGATTGACTGCTATCAGAATTTACGAATGAATTGATTAGAATATAACTAAATTCTTTTCTATGCGTGCGTTAAATAATAATTTTTTTGTTTAAATTCTGGTGCAACTTTGACAGTCGGGCTTAAAATTAAATGGTCGTCCCTTGAAAAGATTAAAGAGCAATCTAGTGACCAAAAATACAACTAAACTAAATCTACTAATCTAAAGTAATATGCTTTTAAAATATCGTGGATAACTTCAAAGCAGATCGGATTTTTTTTTAATTAACTGCTTGAAACTTTTAAACATTAACTATTTTAAACATGATCAGTTCTATTTTATAAAATAAGTCTAATGATCAGCAATAGAACTAAAAATATCTACTTTTACAAATCAATGAAAACTCTAAAATAGTTAAGAAGAGACATTTTGGCTAACTGCCTGAACTTTAATCAACAATAATGACAATAATATTCCTGGTTGGCATCCTATAAAATGATATATCAATGCTATTTACTAATTATTTCCGAAAGCATATTTTGAGAAAGGAGACAAATAAAAAAAAAATTGTCATGAAAATTATCAACAACTAAATGTTAAACCATAAATAATATACTATAATTCTTAACCATAACGTTTAATAATAAATATTATTTAAATAATGTTTAGTTATTTTGTATCATATATTATAGATCCCAACAAATGCTATATCCCCATGCGCCATGCGTTTTCCCAATGTGAACCATGATCCATATCGAGAGCAATCTGGAGTATTAAATGAAACTAACGTAGTCTACTTGATGGCACTATTATTTTAAATATTGTACAGTTTTATTTACAAAAATATAGACCTTTTAACTAGGCCGTAATGGTGAGATTTGTTACTAATAAATAATCAAAGATAGAAAATAAAACATTATCAAATAAAGGTACTTTGTGTGTCAGTTATGTCACGAAGACAAAATTCAGAATTTTGATGTAATGATGTTATAGGTAACGTTTTTTTTTTAATGTTTTTTATTTATTCACACCACTTATATTCTATGAAATAGTTTCTTTCGAAAATGTTTAAAAATATTGCAGTAAATAGTTAATGCAATAATTTAACAACATTATTTTCTGATTGAGTCAAATATGTAATGCAAACTCAATATCAAGAACCATCAAAATGTTTTGCACAAGAATCTCAACATCATTCATCCGGTAAATAGAGATATCGCAATAAAATTACAAAATATTCCAAAATGTTAGTTTATAGGTCCTACTGAGGCGAACATAACAAAGAGTTAATCTTCGTTTAAATTATTTTTTATTGAAATTTAATACATGAAATTGCAATGCGCAAAACAAGTAAAAAATATGTGATGTATTTCAAATAATTCAACATTAAAATACATTATTTTCAATTCATTTAAATATTATGTATATTTTGGAAAATATATTTATTGAAATTTATGGCTTTACTTTAAAAAAGTTATTGACATATAAACAATTACGTAAATTCAGAGTAAAAATAAGGTCACTTTTCATAAATATATAAAGCCTCTGAATGCTTTAATAGTTAAAATATCTTATTTTCTTCGTTAAAATTATTTTTATTTACATTATACTTCGTTACATTATACTGCTGACATTAATCTATTAAAATATAAATTGACTAAGTGCTTAAACTTAACATTAGTTAAACGGCAATAACGACAACGATGTTACCGGTTGACATCCTATAAAATTAAGTATCAATAGAAGAAAATGGTTGTTAGCTATTTCCAAAAGCATATTTTGAGAAATATGACATTTTGGGGATAAATATGTCGTAAAATCTATCAATGAACAATATTTAATGCAATATCTTAACAATATTTACTGTCTGCTTGAGTCAAATATATAATTCAAACTTAAAACGAAGAACCATCGAAATGTTTTACACAAGAACCTCAATATCATGCAACTAACAAGCAACAGACATTGCATTTAAATTGCAAATTATTCTTAAATTATATTTTGTAACCATACTGTAATAATTCAAACAAATAATTTAACTTTCTTAAAACACCCCCATTCCTTTTAAATAACTTATTATTAAAATCATTACATTAAATGTTAACTTATAAAGCTAGTGAAACAAGTAAAAAAATATGCGAAGTATTTCAAAGCTTTAAATATTAAAATAATATTTTTTCAATGCATAGAAAAGTAAGGCATGTTATGGCAAATATTTTATTGAAATTTATTGTGATTTATTTTTATTGCAGTGTAAAATTTATTGACATATAAATAACTATATAATTTATGACGCTAAAAACAAATTTTGTAATAATATATCAAGCTTCTCAAATATTTGATAATTAAAACCTTTAATATTTCACTTATTAGTTTATTATTATCTTCGATAAATAATATTCTTATCTTATTTTTCATTCATGCAATATAATTAATATAATTCAATTCAAAATTCGTATTTTTAATATTTTCCATGTGTATCATATATTTTTATTAGAATTTAACAACTTCTAAATTCACTTTTTGAAAGTACATATAACGAACGAATTTTTACTTACTTAATACTTTTAATAATTTCTGTAATCCAATTTACTTAACAATTATTTTTTCCATTTGACGCATCAAAATGTTTCACACAAGCTGTTATGCGCTGACTTACCTCAATATTTCAACATTTCTGTGTCATACATTATTATTAAAATGTAACTACGCCTCGTTAAATTAAAAAAATATATATATTATTTTTTTTACTTACTTAATACCTTTTATTGCTTTCTATTACATAACCCAATTTACTTAACAATTAAATTTTTCACTTGACATTTCAGGATGTTTCAGACAAGCTGTTATGCGTCGACTACGAAAACTTCTAGTTTCCATATGGCTGCAAGCTCCAATCAACATCTTCTTGTAATCGGATTAAATCCCAAGTCCCTTTCAATTGGTGTCCAGCAAGGGATTATTTTAGCCTACAGAAAACAGTCACCCCAAAAACAGTCGCCTACATCTTGTGTTTATTTTGAGAATCAGCTCTTGTTCAGCTAAGAATTTTCTTAGAATAGTGAGAAAGATAAAAATTTAAAAGCTAGTATTTTTCAATTATTTAAAGAGTAATTTTCATTTTAAAGGGAGTCTCAATTTTTAACGGTTTTAAAACAGATAATTGTGACATCTGAAATTCAACTCAGATAGTTTCATTACAATAAAATATGTAATTAAACTCATGTTTTAAATCTATTTATGCCAGAAATTTTTGAATATGTTCATGCAATTCATGTACATTTTGTCGGACAATGCAACTTGCATTAGACAGACAAATGTAAGCAAATATTCAATGTAATTTTTTTTTAATCTCATTTTTTTCTGAGTTGTGTTTTGTCCTCCCCCTCCCCCAGAAAAGGGGGAACATTAAGCAAATTTTATGCCAAATACTATAACATAAGAGTAATATTGTCTGTATTTTCTTGTTCCAGCACATAAGCATAACTATTAATAAAATAAACTAGAACGAATAAAACATGCGTCACGCATAGATTATGAAAGTCTTTCTAATACTAGCAGAATATGGTTACGAAATTTCATTTCTTCATACGATGAAGGGAGACTTCTAAATAAATATTTTTTAAAACTCATAACACAATTGAAAACCCATTTTTAACAATCACCACCCATAGACGTTAATGCATTCGAATTGTTTTGCGCAGTCCTATATATGATTTATAGATTTTTATGCATATCACATATTGTACTAAAATTCAATTCAGCAATAATGGAAAATTTATAACACAACTTGAAAATGCATAAAACAGCTGAAGTCGCTTTTCTGCTTATTACCATACTTAAACGGCAATGGATTTATATCTTTTTTAATCATCATCGTTGTATCTAAATTTATTTGTATCATATTAATACTACAAAATATAGTAAAGTGTAATTCAGTTGAAAAATGCGTAACACGGTTGATAACGCACTTTCGACAATTCCCGTTGATAGACGGTGATTCATTTGACTGTTTTGGGTGTCCCTGTGAATATGATATCTATAGAATTATTATACACCATATACTAAAATTTAATTAAGCTTGAAAACTCTTAACACGGCTAATACCCACATACTGCACTTATTGCTCATAGACGATGCATTTTAACAACATATCGATTTCGTAACGTTTGATGTAGTGCAACATAATACAAATATATTTCAAATGATTACCCATAAACCGTAATGTATGCGAATTTTTTGTGTACCCATCACTGAGAAAAATGACACTCTCAAATCTGAGTAAATCGATGTTTTTCATTTTGTTATGAAACTTTTTGTCTCAAATATGACGATCGAATGCTTTCAATTCTGAAATACCAGAAATACTCAAAATATTGAAACATGGGAATACTCAAAACTGTGCACATAGAGGTCAGTTCATACTCATTTTTGAAACATGGACATATTCAAAAATGAGCGCATAAAAGTCAGTTCATACTCATTTTTGAAACATGGACATACTCATATATGAGCGCATAATGTTTTATTCTTGAGTGTGTGCATATTTTCAGAAATGAGTATACACATGTTTCAAACTTGAATAATTTTGATTCGGAGACATTTTGACTATGCGACATACTCAGATTTGAGTATTTTTTGCTCAGTTTTGAAAATGTCGTTTTTAGTGTGTGTAAAAGAACGAGAAATGCTCCATTCACTATTTTCAATTGGGAACGAGCTGTAGTGAACGAACATCAATAACATACATCCATTTTATTGCAATCCAAGTATGTTTACGAAAATTAGAGAGCGAGCAAATGGCCAGAAAAACAGACGAAACGGTCATATAAACACTTTTCGACGATTTTGGAAAGTGTTAAAAAATTCAAGTAGAATGCACTGAAATTATTTTTATCCATCTTCAGATATTTTAAAAACATTAAAATCCAATCAGTTCGTCATTTTTTTTTAACATAAAGTGGCAAAAGTGACGAAATCTATGCATTAGAGGTTATACCATCTAAGTTTTTGAAGCAGAAAGTATGTGACATATCAGACATCAATGAACCTAAGCCGTAGGACATAAATAACTCTCAAGTGATTACCGTTCCAATAATGGAACATTGGGCATATAGTGTTTAAAATTTAGACAATCAAAGCATTATTATATAAAAGTTATGTGAGATATGAAAAATGTTACTTCCTTTTACAATCCAAATTTAAAGAGCACAGATTTTGTGTAATTCTGTAAATTATAATGCAGATGACTGAAATAATTTTAAAAACAGCTTCAGCAAGCACATTAATGAACATTACATTTTATGATAGAAAATATTTAAATAATTTTTAAAATATAAAAATAAAAAATTTAATTTCTCCAAAATTTAAAGAAAGTCCTTCACCATTCAACAAATACTAAATTGTTAGATGAGACACTGCTTTTTTTTTTCGTATATATTCTCAAGCAACAGAAAATGACAAATGATAGTATGTTCAAATTATTTAATGTTGCTGATTAAAATAACTATGCAAGCTATGATGGATATAGCAGGGTTGGCATTAATCGATTACTTTTTTAGTTAATTGATTAGTCGATTAAATGTTCAATCATACGAAATTTAATCATGATGAATATAATCATGATTGAAATTGAAAAATGTAATTACCCTTATAAATTTTTGCATGATTAATTCAATCTGAACTAATTCAATCGCGATTACATTAATCATTAATCTAATTACATAGACGAAAATTAAATATGGTTGCCATTTAACTTCCTTAAATTCGTTTTTGTTGCTATGTGGCTGTTATTAAGTGTCACTATGCGATTTTCTTTACTTAAAATTATAAAGGGTCACATAAAATTATCTAGAAACACCCAGGTTAAAATATGTAAGTCATTTAGGTTAGAAGGGACATTTGAGCCGTTTTTTATAAAACTCATATAATTTTCTTTTGTAATTATTATATACAAAGGCGAACAAAGTTATCAAAGAACTAAATTTTCAATAAACTTTAATAATTGAAATAAAATTGAATTGTGTTTATATAAAAAAATGTAGCAAAAAACAGAAAAAGAAAGAATATGGTATAAGCAAAATTTAACAATTCAATGTTGGCTATGCATCACAAAATTATAAGAATAAATCATTAGCATTTCTCTTCATTTTTTCCCTTTCACGAAAAGGAATCTTTCAAACGTACTCATAGACCAATTAATATCGTTAATATAATCATAACATTTCAAGAAATTTCTACGCTGTACATTTACATATTTGTAGACAATTTTTAAACATTTGAAAGAATTTTAAAAAAAGATTCTGAATTAGATAACTGATTCGTTGCTGTAAATGGCGTTCAAATAAACATACTAACTTATGCTTATATCATTAAGAAGTTGCGTCAAACTGAAAAAAAAAGAATATTGTATAAGTAAAATGTAACAGTTCGTTGTTAGCTTTACCCCATACTGTAGGAATAAATCATCAGGGTTGCGCTCCTTTTTTACCCCTTCTCCCCAAAGCGAATCTTTAACCCCTTCGCGATGAGAGTCCTTTACAGAATTTTTAATCTTTTACTACCGGTTTTTCAAAACAGAAATTTTCGCCTAATTGAATCGCAGAAATGCCAAGATTTAATGAGGCAAATCTTACAATAAAAAATAACTGGTGGGAAAAATTGAGGATTCTGAGCGTCTTATGCGTCACGTATATGTGTCGCTCGTCCCCAAGGGGTTAAAACATACTCAAAAACCAATTAATTTCAGATGTTTTAATTTTTTTTAAGTAAATACATGTTTGATAATAGTATTTTAATAATTTTAATAATTAATGAATATCCTTTTGTGTCTTCCATACTTTGGAAATCCGTTCGAAACACGCACTTTGACCCATTTTTTTAAAAAAAGGATCTTTGTTTTATAGCAAAAGGAATATTTTGTTCGATTCCTTCGAATTTAACCCTTCAATTTTCAGAGTTTAACTTGTCATTTTTAGTTTAACTACAGATACTATTGGAAATTTATTTCGTTTGGAGCTCTAGAACTATCGCTAGAGTCTTCTGAATACGTTAATCGGTATTTTGGTACAATATGAGTAGAACGGGGAGCCAATTGGTGATTTTGAAGGAACTATCATGTTATCGATTTACGGCAAGTTTCTTTAACATATAATATATCTTGATTTGTACAATACAAATTTTTCAATCTGCCTCCTGATATCTTGGTACGATATTAGTAGAATGGAGCGCCAATTCGTTATTTTAACTGTTCTATCACGTTTCCGAGTTACTGAATGAAACTTTAGCGTGCGATCTTACTTGACTAATACACTGCAAATGTTTCAGTCTGCCTCCTAATATCTGGGTATGATATGAGCAGAACGAGGAGTAAATTCGTCATTTTGACGGTATTTTCACGCCATCAAGTTTCGAGATGAAATTGTTGCCAAATTAAAACTTAAACGATGATTTTTTTTTATTCATCCCAATTTAAATGCAAGAAAGCCCCCAGTCCCCCTCCCCTTTTTTCTTCAAAACTGTCGAAAAAAAAGGTGCCCCAGAAGGACTCCGAAAAATTTAAAACTAATTTTCATTAGGTTAAGCACACCAATCAGCGGACTCAATCAGCACTAGGGCTTTTAATCCATCAGACGACTCCAGTGGCTTCGAGATCATTCATTACTCACACATTCATATCGTGCCACTATTGCCAATGGGCTACTTTTTTTAAAATTCAATTTCTTAATTACTACCAATTTTTTCAGAAAGTAAAATTCGCCTTACTTAATGACAGATTAAATAAGGCAATAACAAAGCGAGTTATACAATTTCAAAAAAGTAGTGCCAATCAAACAATCTGAATTTTTTTTAAAGTAGCCCACTGGCAACACTATCGTACCTGAACCCGAAATTTCTGCTTAAAGTCAACCTGAAACATGACCTGAACCTGAAGTAATACACCCGAACACAACCCAAACTCGAAGAAAAAGAATATTAATCTATATTTGAAAAGAAGTTTACAATTAAACCTCTAATATAAGTTCTATGATTTTTGTATAAACATGAGCTTATATATACTCATTATATTCAAATATATACTTTGTTTCATTTGTTAAATACTATTCCGGACTTTCGTTTGAAAAATTGGCCAACTCAAGCTTGATTTCAAAGAATCTAAACCTAACCCGAAACCGAACAAAATCCTAAATATTTAAAGTGAACCCATTCCCAAGCCAATCGAAGTGTTGGGTTAGGTAAAATTGGGGTACCCGACCAGATACAGGACTTTAGCTGTGACCCCAAGGAGGATAAAACGAGATGAGAAAAAATAAAAATAAATAAAAGTGCCAAAGCTGAAAAAAAAACATGACGTTTTTAATCATTAATCATTAATTAGATTAACTAATTAGATTGAGAATTGATTTAGTCGTTAATCGGAGAGAGGGATTGAAATTAATTAGTTATTAATCATTAGTTTATTAGTGGAATTGAAACGAATTTCAATCGTCAAACTTTAGTCATGATTAAACATGTAATCGTTAGTTTTCAATTGTTAATCTAATTAAAATTTTGCACCACCCTGATGGATAGTTTCGCTATAAATAAGAAAGGCTCTGTTTCATCCCCATATTTCCTAAAAAATATATTTAAAAGTATTTTAATATATAAAATAAATATTAACACTCTAGGGTACTTAGTTCCTTACCTTTTTGTAAGTTTATAACCCTTTTGTTCAGTAAGCTGTATTTTATTATACATTTAAGGAATGTAGATCCTGCTGGGGAATGCAAAAATTTCACTATAATGGGTGTTTCGTTCGAACAGATTTTGCTGCAACGGAACTCAACTGAAATTGCGTTTTAACCAAACTAATACTCTGGTTATATAGTAAATACTCTGAGACAGAAGAAAAAGCCGAACTTGAATTTTTTTTTTATTTCTCATGAATTATCACTTTTATTAACACTTTCCAACATAGTTCAAAAGTGTTTATAAATTTGGTTCGTCTGTCTGTCCGTCCGTCTGTCTGATTGCTTGCGCTTTAACGCTCGTAAAAATTGTTCGATTCCTACGTTATTGATAGCTGTTATTGAGATTTATTATGGCATATTCTCTATTGAAAACGAAGTATGTAGCGTTTATAGTTCGTTTACAGAAACACTCAAAAACATTCCTTTACATTATAGTATAGTGCGGAAAATCGTAGTGTATTTTAAATAGGTACAATATTAACAGGTACAGCATAATAACAAATTAAACAGGTACAACATAATTAAATTGGTATGCATTTATGAGGTGCATTAAAACATGCTTTCTCTAGAATATGGAATTCAAAGAGTTTATCATTCCTTTACAGGGTCACACGAAAGAATTCAATTACATAATGGTCTATGGTGAAAATCGTTTGCAGCGTTTTTTAATGATATTACACTATTTCAAACATATTGAAATTTATATACATTACTGTGGTGCATTACAAGATTCTTAGTATATAATATAGAGTGGATAGCATTTATAGTTCATTTGCAGACACACAAATATTCTGTTACAGTACTGTCCATGAGCGATAACTGCTAGGTGTGCGTTTTCCGCTGTGATATACATTTTAAAACTTAACTTATTTTTAGCGTATTACGAGGTGTCAAGAACATATACATAGCTTCACAAAAGATTTCGTACACATTACCGGCTATGGAGAGCGATTGCTGAAAATGGTTTTTTACGGCGTCATGTGCTTTTTTAAATATTTATTTAGATGTATCATTTCATTGTATGAAAAAATGAAATGTCTTGAAATATGGAATCGAAATAACTAAAAACAAATGAAAAAAAATGGCAATTGCTCCGGTAGATCCTCTTTGGGAATAAAAGAGTTAAGCGTAGTCGATAATATTTAAATTTAAGTTAAAATGTGTAATTAAATACGTCAAACTACTTTTAGAAGAACTGCATTAATTAAAAAAATTATAACAATAAATAAAAAAAAAATCCGTGGGACAGCCTTGAAAGGTCTTTTGTGTTACTGAGCACGTTCACATTCTCTGATCAAGGACTTTAAGTGCACTTAACGCAACGCTTAAGCGAAAAAAAAATGTATCGAGAACTTATTAATTAGACATTGAACTTTTTTTTTAAAGCCTGATAGGAAACGTAGATGAAAAATTGGATGCAAGTGAAATTTTATGAAAAAATAAATCATAAGTTTTTATGCCCAAAGACTAATAAAACTATTTTTTCCGCGAAAAAATTTATTCCTGTCACATGTATGCTTTCAGGTCTTAATAGTCATAATCAAATAGAATGATAGTAAATCTGTAACTACCGTTGAATTTTCCTGCACAATAACTTAATGGTTTATTATTTTTTCTGTGGCATTTACTGATACTAGCAGGGGTATCGAATTTAAAACTTAATAAGTTAACAAAATCATACAGTTGATTTTATTCGTTTTATTAATAAAGTTTCTATTAATCACTAATGCATCGGATAGGTTGTCAAATAAATAATAAAGTATTTTCAATGACAATTAGTAATCATTAAGAATAACAAAGATTATATAAATAATATATCAATCATTGATTTCATTACTTCAACCTTTTTTCTGTATAATTTATCATTTCATTTAAAAACTAGTTATTAATTATTTTTTCTTGAATGAATAAAAAATATATCTGAATCCAGTACTTCAGTATCAGAATCTAAATCTTTTCCCACAGAATCTAAATAAATTTTCTAAATCCAATTTTATATTGTTACAATTTGACAAAATCAAAACAAAATTTTCTTACTCAAAATGTCTGCAAAGCTAATGTATTTATAGCATTTATACCATTACGATACGTTTATATGAAATTTTATCACAGAACTGAACAATGTAATGAAAAATATTTCTGTTTGTTTTTAATATTTAAGTTAAAATCTGATTAAACAAATTATAAAGCAAAAAAAAAAAAAGAATGCCCATCTTCTTTCCTTTTTTTTTAGCAATTCTTGAGCTAAAATATTAAAAATATTAATTTAAGGAACAATATCACGAAAATATTTTTTATGTATAGAATTTTAGCAAAGGATCGGGGTCCATAAGCCGTGTTTTTGGCCCATGAAGACTAAAATTCGATTTTGTTATACTGACTTAATTATTTCACGTTTTAATATTAGAGGGTTTATCCTGTACGATTTCAACAATATTTTTTGCATTTTGTTCGTTTTTATACAACTTACACAAGCTTAAAGTTCGTATTATTCGTAGTTTTTGATGAAAAATACGCAATTTCTCCTAATTTTACCTCAATTTTTAATATATTTTTTAATATTTTACTATGAGCGCAGCTTTGCAACACTTTTATTTTTACATATATTGTACATTTTGATGTATTTTATAATATATGTAAAGAAGAAAGTGTTGCACGATTGCGCTCATATAAATAATTCAGGAAAAATTATGATAAATTGTGCATTTTTCATCAAAAACTACGACTAATGCGAAATTTGAGCTTGTGTAAGTCATATAAATCCGAACAAAATGCAAAAACTATTGTTGAAATCGTACAGGATAAACCTTCTAATATTAAAAAGTGAAATAACTAAGTCAGTATAACAAAATCGAGTTTTAGTCTATTTTATGGGCCAAAAACATGGTTTATGGACCCTGATCCTTTACACCGAAACAAACTATCAAAGGCTTTTCTGAACACGTTACAATGTAAACCAATGCGGTAAAATATTGTTGAAATGATTCGTACAAGCTGCAACTATTCGTTGAGTTTTATAAATCCATCCCAAACATACCCAACCAACCTTTTATGTCTGGCGATAAAGAATTACAGCATATTAAAATATAGAATGTGACCTTGGCAAAGTTCTATTGGGGGTTAAGGGTAATGTCAAGATAAGCATTAAATTATCCAAAATTAATATAATTAAACAATCAAAATTGTATGAAATTAAAATACTAATAATTAAAGTCTTGCGTTGTGTCTTTTCGTTGAATCCCTATGTATGAACCGGTAGTTAATTACTCAAGTATGCGCGCTATTTATATTAACTACAATACTGCAATGTTAACTTAAATATATTAAAACATTACACATGAAGCAAAAACTGAGTAGATAAAATTTAAGTAACAAATAACAAGTTTATTTACCAAATTTTACAAACAGAATTAGACAATCGTTAAACAGAACTCGCTATCTAAAAATTGTATTTTCACAATGATTTGTTAATGTGCTTGAACTGTCCATTACGATCATTTTACGCTGATGTTGAATGATGATGCTTTCTGTAAGGAAACATGCCTATTCAATACAGCAAATATATTTGGGTGCTATCTGTAGGCAGTTTTATTAATCTGTGACTTGTTCTGCCATGCCTATTAAAGGGACTCGGTACACTTCATTTTGTGAAAAATGACGATAATTTTTCAATATTTTCCTACAAATGAATTTAGACACCTGTTGTATTATATTTTGACGAAGCGTTGCACAGTGTGCCGAAACGATGGATTTATGTGATATGTGTGAAAATTGTATGTATTTTCCCAATTTTTGTCGATTACGTAGAGGTGTTATATAAGTCCAACAGCATGAGAAACAGTATGTGTTTATTCCCTTAAATACCGTCTAGCTCCGTTTTTAGAAACGAACTATCGGAAAAGTAGGAAAAACAAATGAAAACCAAAAATGAATAACTGATGAAAAAAAAATTATTAAAATCCAATTTTTTATACTGTTGTACTTTTTTTTCTTCTTGTGAGCAATATTCTGAGCCTATTTTTTTATATTAATTGCGCTTCGATAATTATGTATGGCTTTTGAATTTCTTACATTTTCAATATTTTCGTCTTGTAAAATCAAGATCACGCTAATCCCACAAAATCGTTCGTACGTTCATCTTCTGTAAGCAATTGAGGCGGAAGAAACGTTGGAATTATCTGCACTTAGGTGTGACTTTGGCTGTTGGCGGTATTTAGTTGAAAGAAAATCCACTTAAAGAAACATGCTTCTGCACCCAAACGCATTAAAAAATCTTTTAATATTTTAATAAAACTCTAAGAAAGCATTTTATCTGCAAATTTTTGGTATTTTCAATGACACCAATCGATTCTAGGTGAAAAAACACATAACAAGGCATATTGAAACATAAATTTGGGATTTCACACACCATATGTGGTCACAATAAGAGCTGCACAACAAGATCTTCTTCAGCCGATACCGAAGTTGGCCGGGGATAGGATCGCTTTCAACTGATAACTGAAACGAACAATTGAAAACATCGAGCAGAGGCTTTGTTTTGCTGTCTCCTCAAATAAATAATACTTTTAGAAATGCATCTTTTAATTTTCTTTATTCTCACGTGTAAGCTCTGAAAATTTGAAATAAAAGTATTTTTCGGTTCAAAAATTGGTACTTTTTTTTTAGACACTGTGAAGCATCCAGTAATTATACTTTTTCAAAACGCTTAAACATAAAATAATAGCTAAAGAGAGCCTATTTTATCTCTAATTTTCTAGGAAAAAGTATTATGAAACATCTTAAAACAAGCTCTACTTATTGTCAACAAGGGAAATCTCTTCCAAATTGATTTATTTTTCGTTTCTAAGGAAACATTTTTCGAAGAAAAGGATTTAGAATTTAGCCCCTTCTTGAGTTTTTAATCTCTTGCTTTAAAGGATCGAAAATGCTGAAAAATATTTTATTTTCGTTATGTTGCTTTGTTTGCAGCTTTTATTTAAATTTTTAAAAAGATTAAGTATATTCATCATTATTCGTTATGATATGATGTATCATAAATATTTGTAGTCAAAACTGTATTTAAAATATACACAATTCTTATTTTACGGCAATGAGAATAGGAAAAAAAAAGATAGAATTCGTCAACTTTTGTTCATTATGAACTTCTTTTTAGTACGGAACCTTTGATACCATTTTAAAACGTCATTTATTTTATGTCCATTGAAATACATTACCTTTCTAAATACAATGTGTTCATAAATTAATCACTGGATAAAATGTTATTACAAAATATGTGGAATAAATTATAGAAAGGAATTACTGCTGATTCTATTCAGCAATTCAAGTATGCCGGGTGGATATAAATTATTTGGACAAAAGGAATGTTTTTTATTGTCATACTCAAAATTATACTCAATGAGAGTACACATGATTATAAGTTAGTGAAAAACACAAAGTTTACCTTTTTTATAAATAAATGTTCGATGTGGCTGTCCTTCAATACTCTGCAAATGTCCCTTTGGTAATTCTGAACTGCAGACGTACCTCTTCCTCAACAAGATCTCACGTTCCATGTGCCTTGACATCACGGTAAAATAGCCTCCGATCCGGGTTTGTAATATCAGCAGTGTCTCCGGACTTTTTATCCTATTAGTACCGTGGATATTAATATGTTTGTTCTCATCCAAATGGGGATTATGTTTCCTATTTTTTTAGTTTTTCAAGATGAATCTTGCTTTATATTTCTATGATAATTATTTTGTATGTTTCACTGAAACTAACAAACACAAAATTTACTATATCTCCTTTACTATACCTGTTGACTACATCCCCCTAATTAATATCTAAATTTCAAACCTCTGAAAAACATTTATTCAAAAACTGTGAACTGCGGACGTACATCTTCCGCACAAGATTTCACGTCCCATGTTCCTTGAAGTCATGGTAAAATAGTTCTCCTAGCCTCTAATCCTGAATGGAGATATCACCACAGTCTCCGGACTTTTTTATCCTAGTAGTACCGTGAATATTAACATATTTGTGCTCATCTAAATAAGAATTATGCTTCCTACCTTTTTATAAGTTATTTCAAGACTAATCTTGCTCTATAATCTACATTTTATGATAATTGTTTTGCAAGTTTCACTGAAGCTAACAAACACAAGTTGACTATATCTCCTTTACAAATGTTAATTAATATGTAAATTTCATTTATAAAATTTAAATAAAATATTTAAATGTTTTTTTTTAAATAATAAGCAGTTAGGCTATCAAATCACCCTAATGAGAATTTTTCAGATTTATAAAAATAAAGGTATTAGTTCAAACTTTATTAAGAAACATGCTTAAACTGTTAATTATGGCTCATCTGTAGATTATTTTGAAATTTTTATTCACAATGCCTCTTTACTTGTAACCTTTCTTTTGAAATCGATATTTTCAGTTTTTGAAATGCATTTTTCGTGAAAAGAAAATATAACTTCTAAAAATTTATGCGATATCCAAGCAAATTACATAAATCAGAAAGGGATACAAAATACATCACTTTCATTCATTGTACATTTTCAATCATTTAAAAGAATTAATAATACAATTTTAAGCATACAAAATGATCAATAACTGAGTAGTCTTCTTCGTAGAAAGTAACAAAAATACAAGAAAAATCCCTTTCTAAATCCTTATCGTATTTAAACACTCCTTAAGAGGGTGTAATAATGGATCTAAGCTTCCAAGAGTAAAGCCTTCTTTGTGTCAAGAGTTTAAACCTCTACTTGTCACCGATATATTAAAAGAAACGTCGGAAAAATAACGTTACTAATCCGATATTTTATTCGGAGAAAAGGCACTACTGTAACAAACTAATACATTCTTTAGAGAGAAATTCTAATATTTTCTTTCATCCAAATAAAATAGAAAAAGAAATAATCGGAAATAACATGTAATAAATGCTTTACTTTTAAAACTATGTGTTTTATTCATAAAGATACCAAACGTTGTTTTTGTTGTTGATTTGACCCAAAGGGCCCGGTTTTGCAGCTTTCTATTTCTATATAGCTGTCATAATCCACTACGCTTGATCCATAATCCTGACTCATAAATCTCCTAATTTTGAACCACTTCCAGATGAGAGATTTGCATCTGGATTAGCACCCCCAGAGGTAACGCTTATATAGAACTTAGAGGACTTTGGAGCCACGAACAGATTTAACGTGCACCAGCTCCCATTAACGTACACGGTCCCACAGCAGAGGCAGACGAGAGAGAATAGAGGATGCACCCTCCCAAACAGTGACCTTGGTCGATGCTGCTTGGCTTTCGGTGATCTTACGAGAATCGAGCTTTACCGTCCACGCCACTGCGGGACCTACCAAACGTTGACTTTGAAATAATTGCTGTGATTGGGAGTGGAAATTATATATGAATGTAGCCAGGTACCCAAGAGAAACTTGCACGTTAAACCCATTGAGTTGACTTTTCTTTCACTAGCCGATTTTTTGGTATAGAAAAATATGCTATTCCACAGATGGCGATCAAAATAATAGGAACGGTGGCCATTATGAGTAGTGCCAAGAATGGGTTTCTAATGTTCTATCCTCAGAGAGCCGACATGAAGCAGGTGTTCTGTTTTTGTGTGTTTCATGAAAATAATGTCTTACCTTTCAGAGTTTCAAAGATATTAAATCGTTAGCGTAGGTCTGTTGAAAGATTCAGTGAACGCAAGTGTTTGGATACTAGTATGTGTTTCACGAACTATGGTCTCCAAAGTCATGAAAACATACTGAGCAGAAAGGAAACACAGAATCGAAGCAGAGACGTAGACAAAACCAAAGCTTGGTGAAAAAGACAGTCCCGCATCGTAGCGGATTGGGGCATAAAAAATAACACTACTGCAGCCACAGTGGTTGAAGAGTTCAACCAGTATCTGCAGGATCTAGTATCCATAATTACAGTTAGAAGAGAACTGCATAAAAGCAGTGTAATTATTTCAAAATCACGTATTACTCATGTCATTTCAAAATGTCGACTACAATGCTGCCACGGGCATAAATCACGGCAGAACGATGCATGACCCAAATTCCCATTCACATTATCCCCAACGACTTCTGGAATGTGCGTCTAGTGAACCCCATGCATATAATGCAGATTGTCTTCTTAAAATTGTCAAACATGGAGGTGGATTTTTAATTTTTTGGCAGCCATCTCGTGATTTTCTGCAGATCCACTACTCACCCTCCAAAGAAAAGCAACTAGGAATGGCTATGTCGATATTTTAGTCAACCACGATCATCCTATAGTACAAACATTGGTTCTTACCAGGAATAGAGTCTTTCAGGAAAATAACTACCCTTCATAGAGATTGATTTCTCAAATATGGATTTGAGGGGCATGATGATGAATTGCAGCATTCACTTGGCACTCGCAGTACACTGACTTCAATATCATTTAGACACTGTGGTCTGTTTTCGAGAATGGCATCCGGAGTTCAACCGATATTTCTCCAGGAACTTTCACAATGTCTATATGAGGCATGGTGTTACCGTTAGTCATCATCCAGAATTTAAAAAATTCTATTCTTAGACAAATTCAGATCATATTACATGCTAAAGTTGGCATAACACCGTATTAATAAATATATTTTTTCCAGGTGTTTTCATTATTTTGATCCCAAACTGTAAACTATAATAAAAATTGTGAAATCTCTCTTAGTAAGAAAAACTAGCCCACTGAAAAGTTGACCCTATAACAAAGCACACATAGGTACTCGCATGAATAGGTCTAATTTTCAATATCCTCCACTTGGGGGAAAGTTTATAAAGATTTAATTTAATGATTATTACTTTTTCTAGTTAAAACAGATTACTATATTTCCAAGCTGTTATTTCATTCAAGCGTATACACATGAAATTGCGCATGTTAACCAATCACACTATTTCTCCCCCTCTCCTTATGAATTTCTTGAAGGGAAAAAGTACAAAGCCACGACTTAGAATATAATCAAAACTATTGGATTTTACCTTCATAATAAAGTACTAAAAGATATGTTTCGTAAAAAATAGACGCTGAATACTAAAAGCATTAATAACTAAATGCCACTAAATATTTTTAACCTTTGGTCGCAAAACCGAATTATTCAAACTGCGTTACAATTTTAATTTTTACGAAAACACTATGGTAAAGGTTCAGTCGTTTCAAACAATTAGTCTCAGACAAAGAGAAATATTACCTAAATATGATTTAATTAAATAGTGTTTACCAGAATCTTAAAATTTTAACAAGCATAATTTAGTGACCAGATGAACTGCCTTTTACATGATTTTTTTTTCTATATCACTTTAGTCAAAAGTATACTCTCATCCATTTTCCTATTAAAAAATCATCTCTTAGTTTAATACGGAACATTTGAAAATGCTACTTAAAAATGGTCATTATTATTTTTCGAGTAATAAACAGCTACACCGAATGGTTATAAAATATAACTTTCCTTGTTTGGAAGCTTTATTTTATAGCTAAAATTAATGAACAGAATAAGGCCACATTTAAACTTTTGAAGGCACGAGAAGATGAATTCCGTGAATAAAAAGTAGTAACATTTAGTGCAAAAGTTGCAGAAAAAATATTGTTTTGACACTGTCAGAGTCTAAAACAGTCCGATATTTGCAACAATCGTTAATGAAACGGATTGTGCTCTCCTACGTACGTAACAGCAACAATAATTTCCCTTGTAAAGGTATTTGAAATGTTCAGGTGAATAATTTATTCAAATGACAGACGAATTGTGCTCAGTATACTCAGATTTTCATGTATCAAAGTACACCCAAAATTTTGGTGATTGGCTTTTGATACTATTTTTTTCTGAGGAATTCATCTTCTTATGCCTTCAAAAGAGTAAATATAAAATGTAGTCTCATTTCTTATTAGCTATAGACGCCTCCAAACAGGGAAAGTTATTTTATTACTGACCCTGTATACATCGAGGAATTCCATCTTAATATATATTAAGATGCTACGAATGACAGTTTATTCGTGATCAGTTCCAGTGATATGCTTATGATATGAAAAGGGGATTTTACCCATCGGCGCGTGCCCATCAGATGTCCCTATACTCTTTCAACACTTGACCGGAACGGTAGCTGCAGACCTGATCACAGAAAATGTCACCAAGAAAATTTAAAAGCTAAATTCAATAAGTTTAAGACCCCGACCAGCGAGATTCGGGTGGGTGGAGCGTTTAATACGTCCGACGACCGCTGCGGCTTAGCGATCATTATTGCCCACTCTAAAATCAAGGAAGGAATTTTTGTTGGCTCTTATTAGACATGAAAAAATCGAAGATCTATTAATCTAAGTTAACAAATCAGCATATAATTAACTGAAAACTGAAATTCATTTTTTTTTTTTTTAGGAAATTCTAAAGCATCAAAATACCGTGAGATCGTGTATCAATTGCTAGAGTCATGCAAAAGTATGGGTTGTAATATGTCCCGTAAGATTCTTTATTAGGACTCTCATCTAGATTTTTTCCCCGACAATCTTGGTGTTGTCAGTAACTACCATTGTGAGCGTTTTCTCCAAAAGCCTTCTTACCTTCCTCATGTATTTTTCGCAAAATATGTGGAATAAATTACAAAATTGTGTAATTTTCATATTAAAACTTCATATTTGAACTTTATAGACTCAGCAACTCATCAAGAATATGAATTTCATAGTAATGACTTATACAGGTTCAATAATTATTTATTTGTTATTATTGTTTTCGTTTATGCAAGTACAGAGTTTATCCAATTAAAATGAAAGACTCTTTCCCACGATTTAAATGCATGTTTATTGCCTTCGATATCAATTGGTTACAGCAAACAACCCATAAAAGTCAGAACCAGATTTACAACGGGGCAATTCGTTTAGGTGCTTCTTGACAGTCTCATGACAACTGATTTAGGGTGATGGATGGCTATGACCGGACAGTTGGTGCTAACCATCCCAATCTCAAGAGGGATCTCTGAGTCTGAGCAATGATGCAAACGAAGGGCATTGTTTGACCAAACCTATCCGCTCTGTTCTGGTGTGGCTTCGGCGCCCTACAACTTCCAATAAGAATTTGAGGGGTTCATTCACATCCAACTATCGTGACGAGTATGTGGCGTGCGGCAACAGATCTCAGAATACTAAAACTTAGGAGTGATCAACCCAGTAAAATCCGGACTTTATTAGTCAGTCGACCTGGGTACTTGTCATTGTGGACCGCCCCATGATGCGATCAGGCGATTTTCGCCCCACTCTCCAGGCACTCAAACCCGTCAAACTGGGTCGAATCCCGGTAGGTAGGGGCCTGGTCAGCGGGGTTCACTCACATGCAAATTTCTGCACTTCCTTTTATTCTCCTAATTATTATTTCTAGTATACGTAATTTTATTGCTGTGTATATTGTAATAGTTTTCTTACGCATTTTAAAAAGTAGTCTTGTCTCAACTTCTACTGTGATAAGTTTGTTTTTAAGAGGAGTGTTTGAAATGTATTCACTTAATGAGCAAATAGTCATTCGTAAAATCTTGATATTATTCTAAATAGTTCGAAAATAAGTTCAAAGTATTTTTATCGAAACAGTATCCGTGAAATAGTCTTACAATTATTTCGAACAGTATAAATTCTGTGAAATATTTATTTAAATATTCCTTTCATACTAAAATACACTATCTGGTAAAAAGTATCCAGCCACTTTCGATTTTAGACGTTTTGTCAAAAATCTAGAGAAGAACTTGACAAAATATTATTGAACTTCAAAGACGTGAAGTACATGTTTGATCTCATATTTTTCAGTGAAGATTTAGTCACTGGAGCAATTATGGTATCAACAACAAATAGAATAAAAAAATAATAATAGCGATAACTGTGCATCATAAAATGCTCGAAATAATCTGCAGCTCAAACAATTAAATATGTCCTGTGTAATATTTTTTTGCAAATTCTGGAAAGGCTTTTGAAAAGTCTGGCCCAAGTAATATTTACAATGTTCGTACGTATCTATTGCAATAGAACGTACGTATTGCAATAGAACGCGTATTCATGAAAATACAACCGAGAAAAATTTTTAATTCCTCGTGATTTTTAATTATAAATGACAGGGTTTTTAACAAAATTTAACGCCACCTTCAAAAAACTTGACAATAGGCATGAGAAATATTATACTGTAATTAGAAAATAATTGAATTGAATATTTGATAAAATACGAGTATGAAATAATTTTTAACTAGGCATGCACGAATGTTGTCACATTTTTCTCTTACATAATTTAGCAGAGGAACTTCCATAAAAAAGCCAGTCAGATATAGTTCAAATTCAAAAAGTTATCGGAGATGTAATGAACTGCATTTTAGTTAGTTTATTAAAGTAACTCGATGATAAGGGTTTGTTCAGAAGCTGCAATCTATTTAATATAAATATTGTAATTTACCAAATGCAACTTAATACAATATATGTGACGTATATTTCTTCATTTATAAGTATGTATGTGCATTTATAACACAAATAACTTATTTGCAATTCAATGTAATTTTTCTGTGATTTATGATAAAAATAGCAATTTGTAGAAAAGCCCTTATCGTTCAGTCATTTAGAAAGTGAAATATAGCTCACTTCTTTGCCGATAAAGTCCTGAATTTTCATGATATTTGACTGGTTTTTTTATAAGCTGCTCTATATTGACTACTATATTGTGAAAGAAACATTGTGCTATCATTCACGTATGGGCAGTTAAAAATATTTCATAAAAATGAATTTTATTCAATATTCAATGTATTGATTTTCTAATTGCAGTAAAGTGTTTCTTCTGCACTTCTTCAAGTTTTCTGAAAGTGGCATTACATTTTGTTGAAAACCCTGCATATTATAAACAAAAAACTTGTTTTTTTTTTTGTTTGTTTTTTTGCCTTTTTAAAGTAACATATATATTTTCATGAATATAGGGGATTTACTTACAAAATACGAACAAAGTACATGATACTATTCGAGATGATACATTGTACAGAATCTATATAATTGTTTGTTACTTTATAGGCCATTTCATGCTTTTTATGATACAAGGTGTTCGCAAAGTTTTTTTCTAATTTGTTGTTGACCCCCCCCCTCCCTCCCTAATTGCCCTTGTGAATAAATCTTCTCTGAAAATTATGAGGATAAAAACGTTCCTTGCATCACCGAAGTTCAAGAAAAATTCGTCATGTTCTCTAGATTTTCAATACAATATCTAAAATCGAAAGTGTCCGGATACTTTTGACTATTACACTTTATAGTTCTAAATTATTATTTAGCATTTTATTTAATTTTTAGGAAAACATTCCACCAGTTTTATTAGGTTTTCTTTCGGTTTAAAATAAGCATACTTTTCATCGTCTACGCCTAATAAAAAGTACACTAACATACAAAATGATATAATTTGTCTAAAAAGATTCTGGGCTGATGTTAGTATTAACAAGAACGAAAAATCATGCGTCAAGCATAGATTATGCAACACTTTCCAACGCTTCCAAAATAATTTTACAAATCATATCGTTTAATAAGCTGAAAGATAACATCTAAGTAAACAATTTGGAAAACGCATAACATATTTAAAAACGTAATTTCAGGAATTACCAACAATAATCGGAAAAATATCCGAATACTTTTATTCAACCCTGTATATGATCTATAGATTTGTATATATACTACATAGGTTGCTAAATTTTAGTTCAGTTAGGAAACGCGTAGCACAGTTTAAAATTCTCCTTCTGGAGTTTCTGTCAATAAACGGAAAGGCGTTCGCGAACTTTTGTTCTTCCCTGTATATGAAATACAGAATTTATACACACCAAGTAACAGACAAAAAGTGAGTTAAATTTAAAATCGCGTTCAGTAACTTCCAGGAATTATTGTTAACAGACAGTAGAGAATTCTTTTGTGTGTCCCTGTCAATGAACGATGACTGCTATACACACACTAATCTGTAGTAAACCTCTTGTAATGCACCTTAGTGATATATATAAATTTCAATGCGTTTAAAATAGTGAAACATTATTTAATTAAACCGCAAACGACTTTTCTCCGTAGACGTAATGTAACGGATTTCTTTTGATTGTCCCTGTAAAGTAACTATAAGTTCTATGCACAGCATATTCCATATTAAGCTTCTTGTAACACACCTTAGTGATATATATCAATTACGATGTGTTTGAAATTGTGTAACATCATTAAAATAAACCGCAAATGATTTTTCACCATAGACCGTAATGTAACGGAATTTTTTTGAGCGTTCCTGTAAAAAAACTATAAGTGCTACGCACTTCCGTTGAAATAGGGAGCATGTTATAAATAACGACAATATCATATAAAAATTTCAGAGCAATCCGAGCATATTTACGGGAGTTAGAGCACGGCCAGACGGCAGAGAAACCGAAGTCATAAACACTTTTCAACTAGGTTGGAAAGTGTTTATGACTGAATAATGAAATTGAAAATTGCATTTGACCTATTTAGAAACGAGCATCCCGTATGAGACTTTATATTTTATGTACATTTCCTAATAATAACATTCGTCTTATTCTATGATTAGATATCCCAGTAGCACACAACGTTTTAAAAACATTGAAAATCCAGATATATAGATTTAGTTTCCTTTTTAGGTGCGTTCGTAATTATATAAATACGTATCACCTACTGTCCGACGTCGTCTGGTCCGTCCGTCTGTCCGTCCGTCCGTCTGTCTGTCCGTCCGTCCGCATATAACAACGCAAAAACTACCCAACCGAATGGTTTGAAATTTAAGATATATTATCTTTACAGAATTTTGTCGAGACATTTCAATTTTTTTTAAAATCGAATCAAAACTTTAGAAAATATTAATAAAAAAATTTATTAAGAAATTTGATTTTTTTTTTTTTTAAACCGGTGCTTTCTTTTTATAGGAGCTTTCGAAGTTGAATCGTCAAGCGACCGAGATACTTATTTTATGACAGAAATTAATCTGCAGACGATATAATTCATTTCGAAAAATCATCATTCATTCATAAAAATCATCGAGATCTGAATATTTATATAACTAGCGATAGTACGAACGCACCTCGTTTGTCACGTTTGACGTACAATTTCCAACTTGTTAAAACATTTTTAAACGCTGTGTATCACTAGAGTAAGGGGAAGATAACTGTTCAGTAATAGTGGTGCTCAAAAATGAGGACCGTATCCAAGCTATACGGCATATATATTTATGAAAATCTTCCCAAAAGTGTTAATATTCCTCAAAATAATCGCCTCCAGCAGCTATACTTTTTACTACGTTATTATATAATTTGTTTCTAAAAGTTTTATGATTATTCAAAAATATACGTGAAAGTTTCGCAGTCAAACTTTTTTAATGACCTCTATATAACATAATCTTTATTCTCTTATCGTATATTTCAGTTTCGAAGTAAAATGGCAACATATTAAAATTGGGCTATCCCGTGAGAGTAGGGGATTATGCATTTCTAAGAGACGCTATCTGTTCAAGATCTTCTTATTAAAAACAGTGTGAGGTCTTGTTAACACTTTCTAACATAGTTGAAAAGTATCTATGAATTCGGTTTGCTTTTCTGTCTGCGTCTGTCTATCTTACGTCTGTCTGTCTACCGTCTATCTGTCTGCCAGTTGTCTGTCTGTCTGTCACCTGTCTGTCTGCCTGTGCTCTAACTCGCGTAAATATACTCGGATTGCCATGCAATTGATATATGTTATTGAGGTTTACTGTGTATTGAAAATGAAGCGTGTAACATTAATAGTTCATTTACAGGGACACTCAAAAGATCTCGTTACATTACGGTCTATGGGGGAAAATCGTTTGCGGTTTATTTTAATGCTGTTACACAATTTCAAACATATTGAAATTGATATATATCACTGAGGTGCATTAGAAGAGGTTATAGAATATGGTGCACATAGCATTCATCGTTTATTTACAGGGACACACAAAATAATTTGGTTACAGTACTGTCTATTAACAATAATTGCTGATTGGGCGTTTTCAGTTATGGTGTGCATTTTTTAATTTAACTAATTTTCTGCCTGTAACTTGATGTGTATAAATTCTAAAAATTATATACAGGACAGCACAAAAGATTTCGAGTACATTTCTGTTTGTTGAAAGAAATTGCTGAAGGGGAATTTTCAACTATGTTCTATGCGCTTTCTAAATGAATTAATTTTTTTAGCATACTGTGCAGTATATATACAAATCTATAGATCATATACAGGGCAACACAAAGTAAATCGGATATTTTTCCGAATATTGATGGTAATTCCTGAAATTTAGTTTTCAAATGTGTTATTCGTTTTCCAAGTTGTTTACTTAGACATCATCTTTCACCTTATTAAACGGTGAAGTTTTGTTAAATTATTCTGGAATTGTTGGAAAGTGTTTCATAATCTATGCTTGACGCATGATTTTTCGTTCTTGTGTTACCATGCAAGAGGAACCAGTTATCTTTCTTCCGAAATTGTAATTTGATACACTTACGCTTTTTGTCAGAATGTTGATGTTTTTCAATAAATGCTCATTTTTCTAATGCTATTTTTATTCCAATATGAATGGTATTTATTCTTTGCTCATAGTTTTATTTAGAAGGAAGAAAAACAATATCAAAATTACGTTTCTTCAGTATTTCTTGTGTTTCCACTCGAGATGATAATCCAAAATACTATTTTCCATGGTGTTTATACCGTGGCGAGCAACACAGATGTTCACGAATGAAATATAGTCTCTTTCTTAAGAAATTGTGTATTTACATTTCATTGGTTGCGCTGCAAATTTTTGTACATGTAAGCTCATGTCGTACTTTTTACAATATTTATTACTATATTACAAATCTAAGATATTTCATAATAGTAATAAGAAACATGCCTGAAAGGAAATGATACATATCAGTAGGGAAAATTGAATTTTAATTTTGGTAATTATAAAATGTGAGAAATAGCATGTTTGTCAGAAAATTTATGAAAGTATGCTTGCTGAATGGTTATAGCTAAATGGTTTTAGTCATCATTTTTCCAAGCTTAAAACAGAACTTCACCCAAGCACTCTGTTTCATTGATCAATGGCAGACAAAGCTCAGAAGAACTTAAATGCGCTATTCTTTTCAAAACAAAAACTAATGTCCAAGTATGCATACAACTTGTTTCATGTGCATTATTTCAGACATTTATGTTGTTGTTAGCCAAATAATAAGTAAACATACAGACAATATCAACCTTTTGATATATTGACTTTTTCTTCAAGCAGTAAATAAAATAATAAAAATAAAACTGTTTAGAACTAGGATATATACGAAAGTAAATACAGTCATATTCATTGCATAAATATCCGCATAAGATCCTTATAAAAATATTTTCATGCTTAGTTTTGTTAACAAAAACAATTTCAAATTATTTTTGAACTTTCACCTTCTTAAGTCATTCTTATTAGTTCTTCTGGTAATCACTTTCCGTTATAGCACATATTTTCTGTCAAATCCTTTATATTCCAATTAAGGCAGACCCTTTTAATAAATTCTGATGATAGCATCTTTCATGATTAGAATCTTCCACTCTTATTTTCTTTTTCGATAACTCATTTGTCATCTCTCTAGAACAAATCTATGAATTTAAATTAACGAATCTCATCAAATTACTATTTTCCCTCTCTTTAAAGCAGGAATTCACGGTGCAAGTAAGATAAATAATTATGAAGTAGACTAAACGTTCATCATCAACGCTCTTCAAAATTTAACCTTGACTTACATATTACCTTCCTACCTCAAACTCTAATAATCATAAAAACTCATTTACTGGTTTTTAATAACCTGAAGTTACATAATCGACATGATGCGAAATTTATTTTTTGTTAGTGTTGAAAAATCACGAGAAATTTTTTACTCGACGTGTAGCACCAGTCATTTGTGATTTATTTTACGTTAAAAAACCATTCGGGATCAAATTTTCTAAGTATAAAAATAAACAGAAAGTAGACATGATTTTTCGCTCATTTTATGGATGTGACAAGGGATTGTACTCATACGGTTCGAATGATTCTTTTTCTTTTTGTCGAAAATGGGCTCGTTCGAAAGAGCATCTCGAGAAAGGCTAGAGGGTGCCAGGTTTTGTTACAAAAATTTGCGGAAGCGGAAATACAAATTTTCCTCAGTTGTTCTTGAGACGCTCATAGCTTAAGTTTCTTGTTCCTTGTGTCTTTCTATAAGTTATAAATTCATTTAACAGTGTTATTTCAACTCGAACTTTGTATTTGTGATAAAATACTAACGTGCAACATACTAATAATATACGTTATAAATAATAAATAATAAAAGCAATAACCAATAAAAGCATACTTCGTTTCATCGTCTGTTACAAAACTTCAGTTCTAAAAACTTTCATTAAACAACCTAAATTAGTACTGTCTTCCATAGGTTTTCTTGTAAATTTGACATTTTATTTCTGCTCACAAAAGAATTTGCGAAATGAAAGCAATTACACTTTTTACAAACTCGATGAGTAATATCGATTGATACTCATTTTATTCATTTACACCCGAACCGGTTGAGTATCTTCCCTTGTGAGACCGTAGGCTGTTAATTTGAATCCACGGGAGTCCTGAAATTTTTGTAGGACTCAGAGCTCAGAAGTATAGTTTGAAGGATAATGCATATCGCACGAGACTTAAAAACATAAAAAACTATATACTTTCATGCTTTGACATTTAAATTATCTATTTCCCAAATGGTATCACGCTTTTTTCGAAAATATTACTTTCTATTTTTATAGAAAATGCTTAATACTTCCGGTGAAATCTTTACATGAAGATAAGTAAATGAAGTGTTTCTCTTTCTGTGCAGTTTCAAGAAGATTGAATGAATTGAAAATACACTGATGTCCAAATATTAAGGGGCAGTGACTGGACACTTTCGATTTCAGACGTTTTGTCAAACATCTACTAAAATTCGTGACGAAATGCCCTTGAACTTTGAGGATGTAAACAACATGTTTGACTTCATGTTTTTCAGTGAAGATTTAGTCCCGAGGACAATTAGGGAGGTAATAATAAATTTAATGATAAAATAGTATTTGCGTTCCGCAAAAAAACAGAAAATGCACAAAATGGTCCGTTATTCTAGCAAATGACTATGTAGGTCCTGTTCAACGTTTTTGTGCATTTGTGTAAGAATAGCGCGCATATTCTTGAAGATGTTAACGTTTCTGTGAAAAATTCAAATGTTTTTTGTTTATAGCATGCAGAGTTTTCAACCGAATTTAACGCCGCTTTCCGAAAACTTGACAAAGAACAGTAGAAATAGTATAATGCAATTAAAAGATGAATATATTGAATGTTTGATGAGATATGGGTATTTATATGAAATAAATTTTAACTGCGCATCTACGAACTACACCAAAGATTTTTTTTTTCATGATTTGGTAGTCAGCAACTCATAGAGCAACTTATATAAAAAAGTCCATTCAAATATCGCGAAAATTCAGAAAGATAGAAGCGATATAGTGACTTTCCTTCTAAAAGTATAGCTGGATTATAAGGGATTTTCCCCCAATTGTTCAATCAGCGCACTGTATTGTCGGTATCTTTCTGAGTTTTCACGATATTTGACAGCTCTTTTTATATGAGTTGCTGTGTAGAATTGTCTACCAAAGGAGGACAACAAAATTTTGCTGTAGTTCGCGCATGCGCGGTTAAAATTTATTTCATACAAATACTCATGTCCCATCGATATTCAATACATTAATATTTTAATTGCAGTATACTATTTATACTGTTCTTTGTCAAGTTTTTAGAAAGCGGTGTTAAATTCGGTTGAAACTCTGCATGCTATAAACACAAAACATTTGAATTCTTCACAGAAGCGTTAACATCTTAAAAAATTTGCGTGCTATGCTTACACAAATGTTGAACAGGGCCTGCATAGTCATTTGCTACAGTGACAAACCATTTTGAGCCTTTTCTGTTACTTGGGTGATCGCAAATATTATTTTATTATTAAAATTATTATTGCCCCTCTCCTAATTGTCCTCGCGACTAAATCTTCATTGAAAATTATGAAGTCAAACATGTTCTTTAAATTTTTGAAGTTCAAGGACAATTCGTAAAGATTTTCAGTGGATATTCGGCAAAACGTCTAAAATTGAAAGAGTATGGGTCACTGCCATTTAATTTTTGGACATCAGTGTACGTGGAAATTTCATTTTAGAACACATTCCTAAAAGGTGTTTAAAAATGGGAGAAACGCAGGATAGAGAATACACAGTTCGGTTGCATGAAATCAGGTCACACATAGAGCCCGTTTTATCTCACTAATAAGCTATGAAGTAGGGTACCTTTTTCTATCGTTATTGTTAATTTAAGAAACTATAATACAATAGGCTCAATTTGATAGGATATTGGAAAATTGGAAACTTAATATTTGTAGAGACTCTTTTTCAGAATTCTTAAATATTCTTCTATCTAGCATTTAAGTCAAAAAAATTTTGTGATATGCCTGAAGAAATGAAGTTATACAGTTGTCAGAATGAAGAAAATGTAAAGAAATGAAGTTATGCAGGGTGTCCCACTAGGAAGTGGATTCGGAAAATGTTGCTTTTAATACAATGTACAAGAATATGGATTTCAGCTTTGTTTGAGACCTCAGGCAGAATATGTCCAGCACCTCCTGTGACAGCTTCATTTCTTAAGCATACACAGATATGGCAGAGATAATTTTGTTTAATTTCACCCTGATATTTTCTTCTTTGTCTAAAACCAACATTTTGCTTGGCTGCTTTGTAGTGGGACAACCCTTATATATCATAATATCTTTATGAGCACATAATAAATGATTTAATCAATACAAGCGAATAAGAAAGCGACATTTATGCTTTCTTAATTGAAATACGGGGTGTCCATAAATGATTGTCCCGATTTCCTTACCTCATAACTTTTGATTTAAGAGTATGACGAAAACTATTATTACATATTCGTAAATTACAACTCAAAAATTCTTTTAATAACACAAACAAAGTTACATATGGGTAAATTTGCAACTCAAAACGCTATTAATCAAATAACGATTATAATCAAATAATAATTAATATTAAAATTTTATCAAATTTATCAAAAAGGTGTTAATGAATTATGAGTACAAAGTTAGATAAATGTATACATAATTCATCAATAGTTTTTTGATAAATTTGATAAAATTTTAATATTAATTATTATTTTATTATTTGCTTAATAACGTTGTGAGTTGCAACATTACGCGTATGTAACTTCAATTGCGTTATTAAAAATCTTTTTAGTTTGTACTTTACGAATTTGTAATAATATTTTTCGGCCTTTCTTAAATCAAAAGTTATGAGGTAAGTAAACCGTGAAAATCCTTTATGGACACCCTGTATAACAATTCTAATTTTATACGAAAAGATATAATTTTGTTTTCACTCTTTCTTGCAGACATATTTTACATAAATGCATTTTAAAATAAATCACAGATCACGGTAAATTTTATTAAATAATCATTCAATCTTTTTGCAGAACATACTTTGAAATATATCAGTCATGCATAACAGAAATATGCATTTTTCAATCATATTAGGCAAAAAAATTGTGAATGGCTGTCACTTTTCCCTTCAAAGCATTTATATTGTATTTCTCAGCCGTTCGTCGAAACTCGGTTAGTATTCTGTAACAAAATAATGGGACGAAAAGCACTGACAGAAAATACAAATTGTTAAACTCTAGACTCCCAAATTTTTTTTTGCAGCAGAAAAATGCGTACAATGTGATCTCATTTTCCAAGATTTCTCACATTTTTCTCAATTTTAAGAGAACGTATTTTCTACGAGCAGTTCCAAAAACAAACAAAACGGAAAAATTTCGTTTCGCGCGTAGATTATACCATGCTTTTTAATAGTAAGAAAGTTTCATTTAAATCCCACAACTTTCGCTAAAATTATAATTCCACAACACATACAAATTATTTTACAGCAGAAAAAAAACTTATACGAAAAAAAATATATCTAGTTTTAAAACCTCCATTTGTAGTAACTTTGAATTTTTTTAAGAAAAAAAACACATCGTACATACGTATATAAACAACACATTCGAATTTCGTTTCTATTCAAGCTATTTTACGGATAGAGTGCAAAGTGACAAACTAAAATGAAAAGCACTTTAATGCTGTATGATAAAATCACGTTGAATGCAAAAAAAACTTAATTTCGTTAAAATACATTTAAAACGAAAATAGCCCATAAAAAATATGGAGCGCTGTGGATATTAGGGATGTATTTGGCAAAAGTCAAATTTTTCAACATAACATGGAAGACTGCAGTAACTATGGTATCTCTAAATACTTTGAAATATGCTAGAAACTTTGCTATGTATTCTGATATGCTAGTTTGCCTCTAATACGCTGAAATTTGCTTTATAAAACAAATTGAAAGACTGGCGATAATGGTAGATGTGTATATTTCAACTGGTAATTCTCGAAGCTTGTGTTCTAAGAGTTCGCCCTTAATATCCGCACCGCCTCATATGTAATCGAAATATTTTATATGGTTCTGCAAACGAATTATATTAATGGAAGTGACCATTCACATTATGGAATATGATTCTGTCTATTTTAACAATAGATTCAAACGTCTCGATCAGAATATTTTTAAGCTACAACAATGGAAGTTAGATACAGACTGACAAATTAATTCATTAATATTTCTTAAGCACGTTATTGTATGACATGCTCAATTATAAGTAACCGTACGTATTCAAAAAAGGCTTTGTTGATAAATGTAAATATGCTCTCGTATTACCTCATTTTACTTACTTTAAATTTTAAGAAAGCTTTTTTTTTTTCAATTATATTTAAAAATACACAAATAGATTCAAGCTCTCATTTTTCAATAGTTTTATTTATTTTACAGTGTTTACATGGTAACATACAAGATGCCCCTTGTTATCGTTGTTCAATAATTAATTCCTAAACCGTCAGTTTTATAAGTATCATTCCAGTTACAAAAATGTTTCAGATGTTGTTCTTCGTCATATGCAAATACATTTACGTAAATATTTTTATTTTTAAAAAAATTACGATATTTAAATTTTTATATGGTCTCTAGGTTATATTTATAAAACATATGTTTATAACATATAAACAACAGCATAAAACTGAGTTATATTTATATTATAAGTTATATTTTTAAAACTTTTTTATATGCTCTAACAATGAAAACAATAAAAAATTCATCCTTCTACGATCAAAACTTACTGAATTAGTATACTTTGATTTTTATGAATTTTCGGCATTTCCTGAACAAACAGAGAAAAAACACTGAAAATTCATAAAATTCAAAGTATCATAACTTGGTAAGATTTGGTTGTACAAAAATGGACTTTTTACTATTTTACTTCTTTGAGCTGGATAAAGCTTTTCTGAATGCTACTTATAGGACCCAGGGACCACATAAAAATTTAAATTTGATAACTTTTAAAAAATAACTAATTTGACGTAAATGGATTTTCATATGATGAAGAACAGAATTTGAAACATTTTTGCAATTGAAACTATACCTCTAAAACTAACGGTTTAGGAATCAACTATTGGTTAACGATAAACAGGGACAGCCAGTATTTAAATTATTAATACTACGCTACGAATATCTTATATTCATTAAAATCATTGTTTTTCATGGGGAACATATTAGATAGCTCAATAGAAAAAGTACTGCAGTAAGGCTTTAATTTTCAACAATTTAAAAATACTTTCCACCACATTATAACTCTATACATATAGCGGTTACACAAAAATATGGAAACACCTAAAATAAAACATATTACCATACCTAATACGGTGTAGGAAAACCGTTGACATTCAACAGCTTGCACTTTCTTGGAGTGGATAAATACTGGTCCTGTGGAATCTTATAACATTCTTCCTGCAAAACAGAGGCAAGTTCATGCGATCACGTATCTTTCTCTCCAAAGCAGACCATAAAGGCTCAATAATATTGAGATCTGGTGACTGTGGTGGTCAGGAGAGATGCGACAAATCACCCTCATGCTCACAAAACCAGTCCTGAACGATTCAAGATGTGTAAACAGGGATGTAGTCATCTTGGAACACAGCATCACCATTGGGGAACAAACATTGTACCATGGTTGGACATGATAGGCCAAAATGGTCACATAATCTTGCCGGTAATGCGACCTTGCAGAGTAATCCTGGGGCCCATGGAATACCACGATATGGCTACCCAAATCGTGACCGAACCTCCGCCATGTTTTACTCTTGGTAGCAAGCAGTCTGCATCGTAGGCTTGGAACGGCATTCGCCAGACGTAAACTCGGCCAGAAATTGGAAACAGTGTGAAACAAGACTCATTCGACCAAATGACTGTGTTCTATTGCTCCATAGTCCAGGTTTTACAGCTTCGGCACCATGTTTTCCTCTTACATACAGGCATTTGCATCACTGATGAGTGGTTTTGTAATTGCAGATCATCAAGAAAATCTCTGCTTATGGGCTCCCTTCTTATTGTTTTGGTGCTGACGGGCTTTGTGATCCCGACATTCAGTTCAGCAGTAACTTTTGAAACTGTCGTCTTCTTATTTTTGGTCACAATCCTCTTCAATGACCGTCTGTTACGATCATCTAACACACAGTTTCGTCCGCGTATTGACTTATCGGGTGATGTTTTTCCGCTTTTCATGTATGCGGTATAAATCTTCGATACGGTGCCTTTTGAAACATGAAACACTTCAGCTACCTTGGTACCGGAAGCACCCACCCTACGAGAACCAACAATTTGTCCACATTCGAATTCACTTACTAACTCATACATAATGCACTCACAACTACACAGAACACTTTTCTGACAACGCTTGACACTTGCAACGTATTGAGGACATTACACAAGTGGCGTTAGTGGGCAACACCAACAGCACCACCTACAGGTTTGGCTAGAATCAATATTTACGTCCAAGCATGCATTTTACGAGGTGTTGCCATATTTTTGTCCAACCTCTGTATTTCCGCCTCATTTCTGTATTCTTATGTCAAACCAATTCTTCATTCTTTCACATGGAATTGACCCTTGCGCACTATAAGGCCCTCTTTTGTAAGGCTTCTCCATCAAAAAAAGATTATTCTTACAGAAGAACGCCGTGAAATCGGATGCAGCAAAACTAGGACTTAAGAAATTAACGTTTTATCGATATCAATACCAGAGCCTAGATAGCCCACTTGAGGGCACAGACCTGTGATACGAGTCGACTTCCCTCCCTGAATGATCGTTATTATATAAAAATTTTTAAACAACAAGGCGTAACGATTATATAACCGTATTTATCATATCAATTTACAAAATTTATATGGTAAAACTAGGCTGAGCTGCCAGGCGCCTGGCTGACGCCCGGCGCGTCTTCGACCACTGAACCCAAGTCCTCGAGGACTTTTAAAGCGCTCACCGGATTTGTCTCTCCAGGTGCGCTTCGGGCGGACTGGAGGACCGCCACCTGCAGACCATCCAACCCATTACCCAAGTGAGCGACGACAGAGGGCGTTGCGATTACGCGGATGATCCCACATCTCAGAGGAAACCTCCCCGTAGGCGCTTGATGAAACGCCGAGCAACCCAGCGACTTCATCCCTGGAACCCCATCAGGGGAACCAGTCCTTAGGTCATATGCCGAGCTTTTCAACAGCCCTTGCTTTCCCAAGGCGTCCGATCATCGAGTTGCATAAGAGGGTGAGACGACTAGATCATCTTCCGTGGGGTGTCGCTACGTGTGACAGAGGAGCCTATGGCCGACCCGGAACCGCGAGGAAACTCGGTCCCTTCACATAGACGTGACTCGGTTGTCCCCTTCTAAATTGCTTTCCCTCCGGTGAGCCCCCGTAGCGAAGTACTGGGAGGTCCCCGGTCGACTCCATTTATCAGGATCATCCACATAAATATCAAAAACACAACAAATCACAAACATGTTAGGAACAACGGAAAGTTATTTGAAGAGCCATTCTCGGTCTCTGGAGGACATTGAAAATCCCTCCAAACGCGCCAAACAGGCGGGCCCGGTCGAGGTAAGTGGTGGGTGAAAATTAGGTGAAGACTCCTACTCATCCGCCCGTCAGACGTAGAAAACTCTGACTGCACATAGACGTGCTGGACTGGGTTTCGGCCCGAGGACTCAAGTTTTGGCAATGATCGACGCCGCGTTAGTTGGCGATCCACCGGCCCGGTTCCTCGTAGTCACACAACAGGAAGTGGGTGATCCCTCCTCCAAGGGACTGTCTTGTCCACAGCAACCTGAGGGGTTACCTTCGGACTGTAACCGCCCTTAAATTTGGGCACTTCGGGCGCTGCATGACAAATGAGGGCGGATCGCAACTGCTCTAGCTGCAGAGGATGACGTGGGGTCGTCGTCCACGTGGCCTGGACAACACGTGTCGACAACTATCTCACCTCTGCCGCTGGAACGGTGAAGATAGTCGCTGCATGCCGTATCTCCCATTGCCCAGCGCACTACAGAGTTACCACGCATCGTGCTCTTCAGAGCTCGATCCTGCCTCCGTCAATATCTCAGACAAGTTTTGAAGAAGATCTGGCTGGCATTTGCTTAACCTTTGTCCAGCGTCACCTACCTCGGCACGGAGAGAAGTGTGGAACTTTCTCCATCCGAGCAACTGGGATTGGTCTACGGGACTTCCTTCTACCATCTACGGAGGAGGCTCCGAGCATTGGCTGAGTCCTTGCGTCGCAGAGAACCTGCGCTTGCGAGGGAGGGACCCACGGCCCACTGTCCCCATTGGGTCATTGGCCCATGTGGTCTGTTGCGCGACATCCCCGGCTTTCGGAAATCCCTGGATGACCACGATGAGGTCGCCAGTCCGTCCGTCTCCAGTCCCCATCGTTTCGACGGAACATCTCCATGTGTTGCGCGCCCGGTCTTCTTCCCTACCTAAAGGGCCGATTCGGAGCAACCCAACGGAGAGTCCGCGCAATGTTCGGCTTCCGGTGATCTCCACCAAAGAGGCCGAGTCACAACCACCGAGAGGGACCCGCCAGAAATTAATATGGTAAAAAATAAAAAATCCATTAATAAGAATAAACGCATTAATAAACTCACACATCACTAGCGAGGCATGAGTTATCGTGATGGTCAACCCTAGTTCACAAAATTCCAGTGCACCCATCCCAAGACCGTTCAGGGAATATTCATCTCCCCCTCAACCAGAAAAATAAGTTTGGAAGGATAAATTTATAAACTTTCATTTAAAAGAAAGACATTTGCCGTAAAATCCATAAGGTTGCCCCCATCCATCCAAATAAACCCTGGCTACGGTCTTGTCCCACCCATAATTATTTCCGTGAGTACTGTTCATTGAAAGTGTTTTGTTTTTTTGTAATTATTATAAAATAGAAAACATAAACATAAGAAATATCATTTTATTTTGTTAAAGTTAATATGAATATTGAAATCTATAAAACATTATTTTCGATAAATGCAATGTACGATATTTCAGTTGTAAATGTATTCCCCTCTTTGTGTGTCTGGGGCAAATTTCTTAATTACATTAGCATTAATTTTGATTTGATTTAATACCATTATTTAAGAATTATATATAGTACTTTGCATTTAATAAAAGAGTTTCCCATTCGAATAACATCAAAAAGAGAAAAAGCATCGTAAAAACAAATGCGCGTGTTTTTCTCCGAAGAATGGATTTGATCAAATTAGCGATGAGTAGACCACTATATTTGCATGGCTTGATTGATTAGAAAGTGCTGAGAACCTGCGGGTGGAGGCGAAAACATATTCAGAAAATCTGGGATAATCCTCTCAAGCCGACTCTTTTTCCAATATATGGCAGCACTAGATATTTTAGTGTAAGAAAAAAATGGAAAAATAATTACATTATTATCTCACCGTGTTATGAATAAAAACCATAAAACATATTTGAAAATTTGCTTACATAGTTTTAAAACGTTCAGTGTTGTTATGCTTTTCTATGATAACCGCCGAATTTACAGATGACAGGGCGCATCACCACTGGTACACATTTATATGCACACAAATCTCTTGTCAAAAAAATAATTATAACACAAAATATTAATAACAAAGGATTTATCTCACCAAAATAAAAGTCGTTGCATCTTAAACTCCATGCATAAAGTCAAGTACAAAAATCAGTACTAGAATCTAATATCAATATGAGCGTATAAGCCTCGACTAAAATAAGTCTGTTTCGAACCAGAAATTTTATTTAATAAATAAAGTGAAATAAGTACCAAGTAGAAATAGGTTACATTTTATTATATAAAATTTATGGCATGAAACAGATTTATTTGAGCCATGGTTTATACATCGGAAATTACAAGCGTTCACTTCTTTATCCCAAAACTATGCTTCCAGGAAATTTTCAATTTTTTTTAGGTTGAATTTCTATGGCTGTCTTTTGTGAGTTTCGTACCTCTAGCTCCACAGTTCCTGTCGATAACGATAAGTTGCGTCCCGAGCTACAAATTCCATTCCTGCCTTTTTGTCGCAGCCAATGAAAGAGGCATTCCGCGCGATACTTCCACGCCTCTTGACTCTCATTTGATCAAGATAGGCTTGCTTTCATCAATTGACGAACTACCATGTGATATCAAAGTAGGCTAAAAAGCAGCCTAAATCTGTGGAGTACCGCAGACTGTCTCCTGAGTTAGCTGTGCTTATTCCTCTCCTATTTAAATTACATCCCGCTTCCATTTTATCATCTAAGGACCCGATTCTGAGTGCTGACGGTACGATTTCGTTACCGTTGCTCAGAACCAACAATATGAACAGTGAAAACAAGTGAAACGTATTGTTGTCATCGAAACAATGACTTATTCGATATCGAAATGTAAAACGACGTAATTTCATAAGCAATTACGTTCCGACAGGAAGCATTACTAAATGCACAAAACTACTAATTAAGAAAAGCTATTTAAAAAAAACTATTGAAAACACCATTTTGCTTAGTCTCCAATGGTTTGTTTTTAGATTATGATTAAAAGCAGGATTTTCTGCTTTTGAGCATCAATTTACACACTACATTGCCAAAAGTCATGCGAAATTTTCGATTTTAGACGTTTTGTAGTATAGCTAGAGAAAGAATTGACGAATTTGTTATTGAACTTCGGGATGTAAACAGCATGCTTGAACTCGTATTTTTCAGTGAATATTTAGTCACGATGGCAATTAAGGGGCCAACTATAAATTTTATATCAAATAATATTTACAATCACCCGTATTATAAACAGCTTGGAGTGATATGAAACTGTACCAGAGGATTTCATATGCCTATACACAGTTTGTATGCTTTGTGTAAGAAATAGTACGTATATTCATTAAGATCTAAGCGTTACTTTTAAAAATTCAATAAATTCTGCATTATTTTTGTTTATAACATGCAAGGTTAATTTTCCGACACTTTCAGAAATTTCCCAAAATGCAATAGAAACATTATACTGCAATTAGAAATGGATAAATTGAATATTTTGTAAGATACGAGGATTTATAGAATTGGGGAATAATATGCGGTCCTTAAGATAATGATGAACACTGCATTAGAACAGAGGCCATCAATCTTTATACTGCCAGTGGCGCATTTGAATTTTTAGACACGTTCGTGGACGCACTCCCAAACTTACGCATTTATTTATATGCGCGTGAGTTTGGCGCATATTGTATATACAATCTCAAATATGGCTGGATATAAATGTATATTTATTATTTAAATAATCCTAGCATATACATTCACAATGTTAGAATTTAGTTAAATATTCCTATGTCAACGGTGCATAAAGTTATCCACTGTGAATAAATTGCAATTCATTCAACAGATTAAAATGAGCAACCGAATAACAGGTTCCCTAACACTCGTATTCCCCATCTACCTCAACTACCGGTTAGTGGGAAAACCTCGGTCGAACGCTGAGATGGTATTCACCATTAACCTGATTGGACATGATCGCGGCTGAAGTCCAATCAGTTTAATCCTGAATACCATTTGAGCTTTCGACGAGGTTTTCGCGCTTAACTGATAATTGAGATAGATAGTGAATACGAGGGTTAGTAATTAATGGTACTCGTGTTATAATGCACTGAATAGTTTACATGTTGTAAAGCATTTTGGAAAAACTAGGGGGCTTAGTCCCCTACTCGCTAACGCTCGCCAACCCCCGGTGAATTGCAAGGCAATTCACATTGAGACCGCTACGCGGTCACAGCTCGCTTTGCTCGCTCGCCTCATTTTATTTTTCTAGTAATTCTAGCCGGAATAAATACTACAATAAATCATTTGAACATATGAAATTGACAATTTTTTTAATGTAAAAAAGTAATTGAAAAATGCATTTAGTTGATGCTACTAATGGACATATAAATTTAAGTACTATGAAAAGAGGATCTTGGAAACATAATTAGCACCTATAATACTGTACAGCACGGCTTAAATTCATTTAAAAAAAAAAAACACTACGTGGTAGGAAGATAGTTTATCATCAATGAATGTTTAAATTTCGTTCAACATTTTATTATTCTAATTGATTATAGATTTCTGCAAAAGAAATTATTTTTACTTCAATAAAACGGCAACAGATGGCAGCAGGGCATTCTAGAAAGTTTATATTTTATTATCTCCGATTTTTTGTGTGAGTGAAATTCATAAATAAATTCTAAATGAATTCATTTGAAAAAAAAATGAATTCATTTGAAATTAACACTATTTCTCATAATTAAAATGAGGAATCATCTCAGACGCTTTGGATTACGTTCATATTATTTTATTTTTAATAATTGCTAGCTTCAGTTTCACTGCTCTGACACTTTCCGCCATATTGGAGGCGGGGCTAACACAATCTTGTCTGTTCATTGGTCTGAGCTCTGGAAACTACGATTGTTGCCAACGATAAGGTAGAAATTCAGCCCTATTTCCGCGCCACATAAGACAAATATATATATAGATATTTGTGCTGCTAAATAAAACCAAGTAACAATTATTTTTATCGCTTATACCATATTTTTTGTAATTAAATTTATCCAGTAGTTTTATTTATGAACACTCTTTAGTTTGAAAATGTCTCGGGAACGGAAGTTAGAAAATGATTTTAAAATAATCGAAAATATTTTACTTTACAACATTTGATCGTCTGGTGATCATTAATTCTTTTTTACATTCTCTTTAAATTCAATATAAAACAAATCAGATCAAATATTCTGAAACAAATCGATCGTATAAAAAGCTATGTGAACCCGACGGCAAAATTTGAAAAGTTTGACACTTAAGCGTTTTGACATCTACGTATTTAAATCAAAGCATATCTATTGTATGTTTAAAAATTCAACTATTCGATATTTTTCAGATCTTATGTTTTTGAAACATTCGGGAGACTTCAAGCAGCATGTCAAAAAACTGTATGTCAAATGTTCTCCTGACTTTATGGAAAATATTGAAATCAACGATGCAAAATAGGATTTGAAGACGAAATTTTCAAAGAAAAATGTAGTAATGCTTAATTAAAATAACAAAAAAATACAATGTTTAAAAAATGTACTAAAAAGGGACAAAAGAAAACTGTTATTCTTTTTTAAGTGCAATGTATCATAAACAATTGCAACATGCTGAAAAATAAGTAATAGTGCAAAATAAAAATTACCTTGTCAATAGATAAAAATATAATATCGTATTACTTAATTTTACATTTTATAGATATTTCAAGAGAAATTGGGTCCTTTTTCACAAAAATCCAAGTCCAAGTCCCAAAGCCATTCTCACTCTGCAAAACTTTATTACTTTTTATTTTTTATTTCATTCTTTTCTTTTCTTTTTTTTTTAATGGAAGTACTCAACTCTTGAGGATTTACTACCTTCCAAGCTAAACATGAAAATATCAAATGGATTTCGCGGCGAGAAATGCACTCAAAGTGCAAATATTTCTATTCTATTATAATATTCTATTATAATATTTCTATTATAATATATAGCATAGCAGTTGTCCCATAGCCCGAATAAGCTACTTTGCCATATCACTATCCTTTACTTCCTATTTTTATAGACCAGATTTGATGTCA
The DNA here is from genome assembly GCA_963931845.1 of Maratus michaelseni. NCBI lineage: Eukaryota > Metazoa > Arthropoda > Arachnida > Araneae > Salticidae > Maratus > Maratus michaelseni. Next base: position 212,484,007 of record OZ007599.1, on the reverse strand, counting down.
TCCATTTTTTACACCTATTATAAGGCTACTTACTCACATAATTAAATTTTAGAAAGATCAGCTGGTCTCAAGATATATTCTATACTATGTGTTGTCCCAGGCTTTTGTTCACAATCTTCTCCTAAAATTTAAACGTACTGCAAATTAGGATGAGTGCATTTTACAGCACACCCAAAGGTGGGTGCTAGTACCGCTTGCTACCACAAAGATATTCCGCACAATCCACTGCTTAAAGAATACACTGTCCAGCTGCTATTTGTAAAAATATGACTTCAAAATTTAGTCTGTTTTTTTTTTTTTTTTTTTTTCATACCCCTGTCATCTTCTTACGCATTACTAGTAAGTGATATTTTACTGACTTTAGCGTAACGTTAAGTATTTATATTCAGGGCCTGATTATCCAAAAAGCACGTGAAGCACTTGCTTCCCCTCTAAAATTGAAAAGGACCCCCCAGTGAAGAGAGCCCTCTAATTCCCTTTTACATTGTATTTTTAATTTCTTTGGAAAAAAATTGCTTAATCCAAGAGGAAATCCACGCACTTCTTTCCGAAACTTATTTAACAGGGAAATATGAGTCATCAACAGGATATTAATTAATCATATAGCATCCTGATGTGCCTGTAAGAAACCACCCAGTAAATTGAGCATACAGCTATATGCGCTAAATATATATGAAGTATATACAGGGAACATAAAAAAGATGTCTATTGAAATATATGTAACTTCGGCTAAGCTACTCCCGGGAATAATATTAGTATTATCGGTGAGTTTTCATGAATGAAGAATTAAGAAAACAATTGCCTGGGCCCCAAAATGATACCGTGCTTCCCGTAGACTCCGAGGTTAATCGGGCAATGTTTATATTGGTTATCTCAGCCTGCAAAGTGAAGTTACTAACAGAGCAATCGAATAAACTTTATTCGGGTATATGTACAAAAATCTCACTCCTTGGATCTCACTCCTATGATTATTTTGCCACTAAGGTCAGGTTCATAAGTCTCACATAATTTTATTGTAACCAGAAATTTTATTTTCTAGCATGTAACTTATGTTTGTTTGCATTTATTTAAATTATTTTTTTCAAATAAAATCCCTGGCGCTTCAAATGCTTATTTAATTGAATCTAGCAATAGGACGATTGGTTCGCAATCTATTAATTTAAATTAAGTTTTTTTTTTCTTACATTTGTTCTGCATGGTGTTTTTTACTTTAATTTCAGAAGCCTATATAATATTATATACAGAAAAATTACTTAAAATATATTTTTCATGCAATATGAGCACAGGATCATTCGTTTATTTGCCCCAATGGCTGGTAACTCAATCCCCTGTCAGCATTCTTTTATAAAATTTAAATATTTAATGAACGAGGTATGTTGATGCGTAACTTGATAGTAACTTACATGTTGGTAAGGCATATAAAGCAATCGAAAGTCGTAAAGTCGTAAAATTTTCGCAAGAAAAAAATGTTTGACTCGAAATTTGCACTTTACTGAAGAATGACCCAATTATTTAATAAATATGCATATAAAGTCGTGAATAGAAAAAACGTCTATGCTTTTTTACCACCAAATTGTGGCAGAGAGATCCGAAAATTGTTATTAGATTGGGAATTGTATTTTCTTCCGGATATGAGTGCAATTTGTGAAATAGGGTCGTCTACATATTAAAAATTGTATACTAATACATTCAGGGATGAGATTTTTCCGACTTTTTGTATACCATTATAATCTTACAGGAAATGTTTTTTTATTTAATCGGAACATTCTGCAATTTAACAGAACAATATTTTCTCTATGATTATACTGGTATGCGAAAAGTCGGAGAAATCTGATCCCTGTACATTCCATTTTTCAAATGATAACCCACTATTTTAATACTTTATTTGAGTTCCTTGGATCAGCCCAGAAAAGTATAAATATATAAAACACGTAATTTATATTTTATGAAATTAATATTCGAAAAAAATATATAACTTATATTAACAGAAATCGATTTCCAGAAGCTTTAAGTATGCGAATTCAAAATTACAGCTCATTCCACCAAGTTATTTTTGCGTTATGGTTATAAGTTATGCTTGCGTTAAGTTATTTTAGCGTCATTGCAGTTTGTGTCACAAGTATTAAAAAGGAATTTAACATTAAGACTGTTTATGTACTGAAAACTGAGTACATATTCAGAAACAGAAAAATGTACTCATTCCACTTTGCGGTAAGTTTAAATTTTAGGGGAAGATTGCGAATAAAAGAGTTCCAAACTTTAAATCTACATATTTCCTAAACTACTACACCGAATAACTTCCCGTTATTGGTACCCGAAGGAATAATTTACCGATAAATCCAAATATGATGCCAAAATTAGGTGTTTCAATTTAAAATTTTAAAGTTTACTACAATTTTAATATGGAGACCGCACCCTAAGCTTATTTTTAACATAAATTGAAAGAAGACATAATTCTCAATCATATGGTAATTTTTGTTTTTTTCTGCGACAATTTGACGATCAAAATGTATGGCGTTGTTCTCTTTTTTTTGGACGACTGTACATCTGTTGAAAATTTTATTACGATATATAGCCATTGCTGTTAAAGTTATTAACGAAATTCTGTCTAGAGCTTTGAATTAAGACTAAGTATGTTACTGAATGAGTCAATTCCAACCATGCGTTCCATTGTAAAATTTGCTTTTCTTGATGTGCAATATTATCCTCTGAGTTTCTCTCCAAAATAACTGAACACCCTATATATATATATATATATATATATAAAAGTTAGTTACATAAAGAGATTCATCAAGCCCGTACCGCTGAAATATCGTAACCAACAAAATATAAACTTTATAAGAAACGGAATTTTTTTTAATTTATTTTCATTATTTCTTAGACGGCTAAAATTTTGAATGGACCCTACATTTAGTAAGAAACCACCATACTGGAGTTATTTTATTTAAGGTTCTCTGAATATAAAGTAACAGCCTGGGACCGGAAAAAACGCACAGTATAAAATTGGATTTCGAGCTATTATATTTTAAATATCTTCTAAATAAATTACAATAACAAATTTCACACTTTCCAACGTAGTTGAAAAGTGTTTATGAATTCGGTTTGTCTGTCTGCTATCTGTAGTCTGCTATCTGCTGTCTGCCGTCTGCCACCTGCCCGTGCTCAGGGATTTTTCTTACTAATATGTTTCATTTTTAGGTGCGTTTGTAATTATATAAATACGTAGCACCTATAGTATTCGTCTGGTCCGTCCGTCTGTCCATCTGTCCGCATATAACAGCGCAAAAACTATCCAACCGAATGGTTTGAAATTTAATATGTAATCGTTGCAAAATTTTGTCGAGTCATTTCAAATTTTATGAAAATCGAATCAAAACTTAAAAATGTATTAATAAAAGTTTTCTTCATTCTATTAAATCCTATCATACGTAATTAATTCAATGATATCCCATGATAGGCAATGATTATAGGTTGCCATGTTGATTACGTCCTATTTAAGATGGGGTCATATTATTTCCGCATTACTGAATTTAAAAACCGAATTTGAATACTAAAATTGTTTAATTATAGCAATCCTATAATCTACCAACAGTTTTTTGGATAGATGCTTCCGGAGAAATAGATATTAAATGGAAAAAGAGTCTAAATATGCATTTCAAGTTCTGAAATTTTCAAAGCTAGACTTAAGTTTCCCATTGAAATTTTCAGTAAATGTGAATAAAAGATAAAATGTTGCCAACTTAAAATGTACATATTTTATTACGGAAATTAGTCATATCATAATAACAGACGATATTTCACTGAAATAATAACAGTACGAACGCATCTCATTTGGCGCGTTTGATGTACAATTTCCAATTTGTTTATTTTTAGTTTACTGTACATGGAATAAATTAATATCATTGACATAATTAAATATTTAAATTATTTTTTAGTGATTAATTAAGTATTCTTTAAATAGTTTTTTTTTAAATATGCTTTTCCCCAAACCATTTTCGTATTATAAATTCATTCTATAGGAAACAGGTTTGTAATCATTTTAATGGAAGTTGTAGGTTAATGCCTACATTCGGAATTAAATTATTTTATGGATAATGATTTTTTCTTTTTTTATGTAATTTATGTTGTAATAAATGTGCTATATTTTTATTTTAATCTATTAAGAAGACATATTTTATAATTTTCTAAAATTTTAAAGAAATCATAATTATTTTACAAATTTCTATTTTAATTTTAATAAATATTAAAAACTTATTATTAGACGAAATAGAGACTGTTTTCGCATACAGTGTGAATCATTAGAAGGTATAAGGCCTGAATACATTGTAGTACAATTGTTTTCTTCCTGGTAGCATCTGATGAAAATTATTTGAAATCCCTCATGAACTTTGGCCAATTCATGTGATTTATTTATTTTATTATTTTTTTTATTTATTATTTTTGTATTATTATTATTATTATTATTATTATTATTATTATTTGCTTTTATCAAATTTTGAAACTAGAGAACTACTGAGTCAACTGGGAAAACGGTACATCAATCAGAAAAAGAGGGTAATCTTCTACTTAATATCTGGATCGTTCGATTTAATAACCTTGAACAATTTAATTTAGCCTTGAATGCATCTGGAGACTGAAATTTTTGTTCTGAGAGGATTTCGTCATTGTACGCATCCAAGAACATTCAAAATGAACTGGAAGGGTGAAAAAAACTTATTATTATGACTTTCACCCCGCAAACCGCATTCTGTCTCCTACTCACACCCAACATTAAGCATTCGAATCATGTCCTTACATCTCAATATACGCCTCTGATGGGTGCATGTCTTCCTTGCCACACCCCTGTCATACTTCAATTTTTATTCTTGTCGCATCTCAGAATCCGTTATATCTCTTCAACTTCCTCCTGTCGATAACGAAATCTTTTCTCTTTTTTTTTAATGTCTTCGACAAGCGATAACTCTTCTTTTGTCGTTCAACCAGTCTAAAAATGAAGCAAAGATGCTACGCTGATGAGACTTTTTTATTTGATTTTTTACCCATAACCTTCAAGCTATAATGAAAGAGGTAACACGCCACCTTTATTTATTGTGTTAATTTTGTGCATCTGATTTTGAAATTTTTTCTTCAATTCTGACCATGGAAATCAAAAGTATATAAGGCAAATTCGATAAACACTAAATACATCACTTTAGATTTTGCTCAAGTGAAAGTATCGAAGCAGCATCTCCTCTAGCAGTATGAAATTCGTAAGTACTCTACTTTGTATCCATTCTTAGGATTAAAAGTCAACCTTTGAATTGTATTCACTTTAAAATTTTCGTAGTTAGTGGACAAATGCAAGTTTTTATCAAGAATGCCAGGTGAAACCTAAAAATTTCATAGCGGTTGTTTAATATTGCATTTGAAAGCGCAGAATTTAAAAGATATTTTTTATATCTGCTACAATATGGTATTCAAATTTCCTAATTTAAAATTACATGATATATATATATATATTTAATATGAGTTACACTAGCCAAATATATGAAGAAAAACGCCGAAATAAATTGTCATTGAATTTGGGATTAGTTTTGTTTTGTTTCAGTGAAATGTGCAAATTAAGAAGCATTTAATTCCAGTGACAACCAACAAAAATTTTGAAACAGTAGTTGAATGTATGCAGTATTAAAAATTATTTAAATTGTAGTTTGAGTTTAATTTAATGGTCATAGAATTTTTTTTTTTAATCGATAGTGTCAACTTGAATATAATCAGCAAACAGCAAAAAGCGAAATATTAACACTTTAATGCACAATAATTTCATATAAGGTTGTATTCAAATCAACCCTCAGAACATTGTTCTTATACAGGGTGTCCCAAAAAGGAGTACCTATTTTTAAAAATGAATAAGAAACAAACGAATAGAGTTATTTAAAAAATTCTTGCAGGAAACGGATGTGTGAAGTCTGGAATTTTGTTTATAACACTTTATTATGATAGTTCAAAATCTGACCGACAAATGGCACTACAGCACCGAAAATTACCTGAAATTAACCGGCAACGGTATGAATTGGCCACCTTACTCACCAGATTTAAATCCGTGTGATTTTTTTCTTTGGGGCCATCTGAAGGATGTAGTTTACTACCAAAATTCCACTTCGCTAGCTGAGCTCCAGCGATTAACCGCTCAAGAGTGTACAGCCATTTCCGTACAGACGTTGCAGAAGGTGTGTGCTAATTTCATTCTAAGACTCCGACATGTTATTGTGATGAATGGAAGACATATTGAAAATATTGTCATTTAATTTTCAACTATTGCTGATGAATGCGGTAGCCACAGCGCCATCTGTCGGTAAGAATTTGAACTAACATAATAAAATACTCTAAATAAAATTCCAGACTTCACATATCCGTTTCCTGCAAGAATTCTTTTAATAACTCTATTCGTTTGTTTCTTATTCATTTTTAAAAATGGGTACTCCTTTTTGGGACAACCTGTAGTATTTAGTCTTTTATCCCATATGAACCTCATATGAAGATCAATAATGCTTTTTAAATCAAACAGTAGATGTCAGAACCATTTTCTTTTCGAATATTCGGTTGGAAATTTCGTCTTTGACAAATCTGCTTCTGTTCCGTGTGAGATAAGATTTTCTCACAACATTTCTGTTCTTGGATCTAAACAAAAACACGACCAAAAATGTTTTTATTTTCCAATTTGTTTTACTCTATCCAAAGTGTAAACTGTCAAAAAACCATGTGATAACTATTAATAACGATGCAAATAAGCCTCGTGTGATATTGGTTTTAAAATTTTGTAACAAATGTCAGATTTAAAAGTCCAATTTAAGTGCGAAATCTATTTTTAATTCATTTTAAAATAATTCATCCATCAGAGGGTTAATTTTATCGAAAACAAGCTCATAAAATCGTAAATTGTAAAATTAATTCCATAGTTTTATAGTATACAGATGATGCATAAATTTAAATTGTTAACTGTATCTCTGCTTTTAATAGCAAAACATAAACAAAATTAATAATGAAGAGCAAAATTAATAATGAGCCAGTTTTATAATATTTCATTATTAATATTCATTTCTATAAGACAAGATTTTCGATTAATTTTTATTATTAAAATTTTAAATTTCTTATAAGCTTCAAATAACTATAGTAAAATGAATATTCTAAAAAATTCAAGATTCATATAAAAGACATGATTTAAAATTTAATTATTATTTTTCTGTGGATTACTTTTCGAGAGAGACAGAAATATGATATAGAAAGAAACTTAAAGGTGTCTCGTAAAGAATAAATACTTTGGAATTTATGATTTTATCATTAATTTTTCAACTTCGTCTCATTAATTTATAACGGTATCCAAGCATTATACTGATACTATGCTTAGAAAATATTTAATAATGCTTAAATGTAGTACCTTGTATAACTCATTGATGACAATTTTCATAAAATAGAAAACAATTGTACTGTCGAATGCTTATATTATTTTTGAGGCGTTCCATGCACTTTTTAAAAATAATTGACTACAAATGCTTACACGTTCATCTCTCAATAATACTTAATTTTGTACATTAATAAATAAAATATCCCTTTGTACATCAGAACCAGAAAGAGAAATAAAATATGCTTATGTTTAGAATAGATTGTATATATGTCTAATTAGAGAGTAAAAACATTATACGTTTATACGTATGCATAAGAGACACATTATCAACTTATCATGGCTTACTCACACTGTAAAAAAAAAAAAAAAAAAAAAAACGAAAGAAAAAAAAAAAAAAGTACGTTCCTTGATAGAAAAGAAATGTTTATGAAGAAAGCTTACCTCGTAGCTACCTACGATTCTAGAAACATTTCTTTTATCTCCAGAAACATTTAAGAGAAGAAACAACCATACACCTCACAATAGATTTCCAAAATTAACTGAAACGACTTTTCTGAAATTTAGGGCCAAGAAAGAGGCCATTTTGTTTCATAAATGATTCGGTAACTCTCAGAAACATGTTTTCTGAGTTTTCTGATTAGTTAGTTTTCAAATTATTTCAGAAAGCAATGAAAAGGTTTTCGGAATTGTAGGCAATGACGTGATCACATTCAATTTTAGTTAATCTTTTAGTTATATCAGGGAAAAATTCTTGAATTTTTTACAATGTGTGCTTTTCTTTCACTTAGATTGTTTGGGAATGTTTTTTTTTTTATTTTTTTAATATCAATTTTAAAATATTCTTGTAATTTTGTTGAAATTTTCTGTATGTATGCAGTTTCTTTTTTATAAGAAAACGTGATGATTATGATTTTATTAGTTTTACATACATACATACATACCTGTATCCTGGTTACCTCATTTATTTTGTTAGATTATTTGTTATTTCGTTTCTCAGTAATAATAAAAATAATAATTTAATTCAACAGGCTTTTTGGGAGTATTGCAAGAAATAGATTTATAAGAAACTTGATTATATAACAGATGCTTATTATTATTATTATTATTATTATATATTATTATTATATACTTCTTTATAATAAAAAAAACCACTCAAAAATTTGTTGTATACTTCTATGTAGCTATGTATGCTAACAAGATATTACTTCATATAATGCACCTTTTTCATATTTTAACAGTAATATTTTGTCGGGTTTGTTAGTCAATAAAGTAATTTTTTAAAGTTAGAAATCATGTTAAACTTAGAAAGCAATAACTAATATATTTCATAAAACTTACCAATTTATTTCTTAAATTTAAAAATAAATAAGTTTCTGCAAAATTTATAAATATTTCTTTCGTAATATTTATTTTTTTAAAGGTGTAGGTAAATAAACAGTTATAATTTTTGACATATTTTAAGAATAATATTCTGATAAATAATTAAAAATTTGGGACATTAAAATCGAAAAATATCTACTTTTAAAAAATTTATTGATATTGTAATACAGTAAGATAGTGATACCGCATATCTGATTCATCTCTGTAACTTTTATGTAAATTCTATAAACTGTGGAAGAAATTTAAAGGAAGTCGCTTCTTTTAATTATGATAGTGACTTAAACTATACAGTAGAAAACTGTTTTATATGAGTATTACAATAATTTAATATTTTCTTGCATTATTAATCACAATTTCTAGAATGTAAGTACAAATGAAATAGAAAAGATTTCTGAGAAATTTCAGAAGTATTTTCGATATGTTCAGCATTAAATGAAATGCAATGTGTAGGTAGCTCAAATATGAGCTCGATTTTCATCTTATTTTCTTCTGACTATAAATTTGTAAAGATATAACAATACATTCTTAGGGGGTATCCATTAATTAAGTCACGCAAATTTCGTGATTTATTTACTTCACCCCTTCCCCCATCACAAGTTGTTCCCCGTCACAAATTGTAACACTTGAACTACACCCCCCCCCTCCTGTTGTGACAACGAATCTTTGTAACTATTAATTTATATCTAATTTTATATTTAAAAAATATATATGTTCTGTTACCTACTGATACGAATACTGTAAAACCATCAAAATCTTGCGTGCTTTCATATCAAGCTGTTGTGAATCAAACGAAAAGGAAATACAGGGTGTCCCAAAAGTCTCCGTACAACTTCAAAAATGTATTACAAAAAAAATAATTGGCCTACAGCAAAAATAATTACAAAAGTGCATAGAGTAACTTAAAAAGTTTTTTTCTACTGCCTTAGTAAACTTCAACATGAGATCCTTTCGTAGCACGAAGAATATCAAGACGATATTCCAATTCAATCCATGAACGTTTTTCATGCTAACATCAACAGTAGCTACTGCTGTTTGGATCTTTTGTTTCAATTCCATGAGACTATTAACTTTTGTTCAGATTTCATCAAACAGTTGTAACTACTGTTGATGTTGTCGATGGAATTGGAATATCGACTTGATATTCTTCGTGTAACGAAAGGATCTCATGCACAAGTACACTTCGGTAGTAGAAAAAAACTTTTTAAGTTACTCTATGTATTGTTGTAGTTATTTTTGCTGTAGGCCTATTATTTTTTTTTTTTTTTGTAATTAATTTTTGAAGTTGTACGGAGACTTTTGGGGCACCCTGTATTTCCTTTTCATTTGATTTACAACAGCTTGATATGAAAGCACGCAAGATTTTGATGGTTTTACAGTATTCATATGTATATAACTAATATTACCTCAGTATAAAAATCATAGAAACTTGACAGAGTTTCTCGCCAAGCAAAAGTAACAACAATGCAATGAACAGCAAAAGAAAGGAATTTCCGTCAATTTACGTCAAACGATTTTATAAGATTAATTAGTAGTCTAGCTTATATTTTGAGGAATGAACAAAATGGGGTCTTGACACCTCTATAGCTCGCGTTCTACTTGTCATAGAAACAAAGTTCTTGTTTCTATGGTATGGAGAATAGCAATTCATTAAATAACCAAAAGTAAATGGCATCCGACAAAAGTGATATGTGAATGGTAAATGCGATTTAAAAGTGCACTTTTTCATCTTTTTAAAAATTCTTGTTCAGCCTAAATTATTTGACAGGGCAACAGAGATACGTAATTATTGGAATTTTATGCGATTTCCTACATTTTATTTGGTTTTTATGAGTAGATCAAATCTTCCTAATTTCATGATTTAAATGTTAATTCGTTTGAGTTATACCAGTTTAAAGTATTGAATTCCTGTACTTACTATAGAGCAAAAAAATGCTAAATGGCCTAACTCCTGTCAAAATGATAATATAAACACAATATTAAGATATGTTACTGCAGTCGACCACAGTAAGCTTCGTATTTTAAAGGGCATTGTAGCTTTTACAGTTCGTTTACATGGACACTCAATACGTATCGAATACATTACAGCCTGTGGATATTTACTGAGTAAAATGTGTTTTAATGACTGTGATATTTTAATCTTTGTGAAGTTTTATTATGTTACTTAGAAAAGTGAATATGTATCCAGTTTGTAGTCTGATAGTTTGCCCGTGCATCATTTTTGCAAGAATGTTAACTTACCCCTCTCCTCCCCCGTCACACATGACACACTTTGTGGACCTCTTCCCTCTCTTGAAGTGTGACGGAATTTGTGCTTAACTCCTTAGCGATCACCGCTAAATAAAGTTCGTAATATATTTATAGCTGGAGTACCACAAAATCAAACTTCTTGTTTCAAAAAGAAAATTGCTTTTAACAGAACAGAAGCTTTTAAAGTACTCGTATTTTTTAACTGTCAGTTATAAAGTAAATCTGATAACTAAATGATCAATTATCTGAACAATCATTTGTGATATCATTGTCGAATTACTTTCTTGAAAATTCTGGCCTCGTCAGTTACGAGAAATAATTTCCAAGCGTCTCGAAAACCATATGGACCTTAATTTAACGATAAGGCGAAAAAATGTATTTTTGCATTTGTAGTATTTTTTGAGCAGAATACAATAAACTAAATAGATTTTCCGAAAAGTGTATTTTGATCCTGAATAATTTTTGCATAGTATTCAGTGAATCTTGTTACATTTATTGGTTTTATAACCAGTGATTTATTTGGAAAGGGTCACATCTCTTAATAAAAGAATTTTTTATATTAATGTGTATTTACATACGAAAAAACATAATGTGCTATTAAAAATGTCTTCGCTAAGGGAGTCATGACTCCATGACCTTCGTAATATTTAACATTAATAAAGAACAACTTAATAATCTGTAATATATTTACTGGATTTTGACGTAATAAAATTATTCTCACATTTATTCATATTTTTTAGAAAGTCATTGTTTTGGTCATTACACAAAAGCTCCTTGAATCTGTATAACCATAGTAGCAAAACAATATTGGGCCAATATTGTTTTTAATGGCTATATCGTGGCAAAAATTGGCAGTAGGTGCTTATATTTAGCCAATACTGCACCAATATTTACAAGAAATATTTCGCCAATTCAATGTCAATATTTCCAAAGTAAATCTAATATTTCTGAAATATTTGCTGTTTCGTTGCAAATATCTCCAATGCAAAGCTAATATTTTTGTAATTGTGGCATTTCATTGCAGATATTTACAATGTAAATCCAATTTTTAACCAATATTGGTATTTTATTGAAAGTACTTCCTATGATTGCATTAATATCACAATATTGGGTCCTAGCCAGTTAAACCAGTATAATCAGTATTAGTTTGTACAAAAGAAATTTCAACACTTTTGTTAGAATTTATAAATATTTTAACCTATTTTTTTCTTTCAGTTAATCTTTCCACTTTTGTTCGCTGTCGCTATGGCAGCTGAAATCGGCGTAAATCATGCTGGTGAGGCCTATAACTTCCATTATTCAGCTGGAGATGCTGGTGGCCATCAGCGTACTGAAAGTGGTCATGGTGACAAGGTGTCTGGCAGTTACAGCTACATTGATCCCAATGGTAATGTGAGAACTGTTAGCTACACTGCTGGACCTGACGGCTTTAAACCATCTGGTGACATAGGTGTAGACAAAAAGACTGCTGAAAATGCCGCTGCTATGGCTCTTTTAGCTCCTAAATCCCCTACTGCAGTTGATCACGCTGTTCTTCCACAATACGTCCATTGGAATCCTTATTACTACCACCACGGACCTGCCTCCTGGGTACATAACTATGGTGTACCTAACTATGCACACTGGGCAGCACAATGGTAAATGGACTGACGGCTTTTGGATATCTTTACATAATAAATGAAATTCGAAATATCTTTGTTAGAAAATAGCTTTGGGTCCAAAAATATTTGGCAAAGTTGGTATGGTATTGTTTATAAAATGTTCATCAGAACGCCTGTAATTTTTCGCAGCTGTAAATTTTTCAATGCATAAATAAACTGTATGTTTTTATACGTCTGCAGTAATTTCATCAGTTTTTGTTCAAATCAGTATTTTGAAATTAAGATAAATAACATTTATAATAAATAATATTTACTTAACTGAAATATTTAAAGAACACCTCTCGAATGCTTCTATTAGAAATAAGAATTATATCATAAAACAAAACATATCGACTATTTATATTAAAAACAATCACGTGAGATGGTTATTTTGTGTAAAAAGCTTTTATATATATATATATAATCTCCAAACAGAAAATGTAAGTTTCACCATCCAGAAAAAGCATTTTTGATCCAAAAAAAATCTATAGAGCTGTATTTAAACAGAAAATTATGTTAACCCAAATACGTTTTTGTTCGATCAGAAACAACAAATATTGTTGATCAAACAATAGTGTTATTGGATCACTAATACTTTTTCTCTATGATCAAAACTGCTCTTTGTTGTCAATTAATAGAAATAATTCAAAAATATCAAACGACAAAGCACAACTAAGTCATTAATTACAAATTTTACAGGTAATTAGCGGTTTTTTCATTAAAGGTAATGTTCATACTGATGAAAAATATCTCACTTTTTTTAAATTTTGATCAGCAATTCAAAGTAACAATTCACATTCCTAATTTAATATATGTTTGTAATGAAAAATAAATGACCAAAATATTTTCGTGATTAAAATAAACTTGAAAATCAGAAAATAACTTTTCTGTAAGAGTTATTACACTTATTCTGCCATTTAGAAATACTCAACAAATGTTTTGTGCAATTTCCAATAAATTCAAGAGTAGCTTTTCTGTAAGTAGTATTTTGTGTAAAGCCAGATGACAGAACACTGTGAATAGTCCTGGTAAAAATCGCTTAATAATGCTCGTAGATAATTATCTAAGGTTTCTGAAAACAATAACTTTTTTCAATTGCATAATATTGTTTTAATTGTTAAGGTGGTCCAGCACATAAAAAAATGTACATATATATATATTTTTTTATAAATATTTTTACTCATTTTTCTCTTGAAAAGTATTAGTTATACATCAGTGGCAAATCCTGCTGCTCATGCTTTATTCCACAAATTTTTGAGAACAAAAATCTTTGCCTTATTTAATCGTAAAGTATTACTAGAAAATACAACAAGGAGTAAAGAACACTTTGAAATAAGTGGTGTAAAAAAGCATTGAATAGCAGGATTCGCCCTAATTATACGCTGTAACAAAAGACAAATGTTTTTTAATCTTGGAAAACCACGAAATAAAATACAGCCAGATCACAGAACAATGTGAATAGTCCTGGTAAATCGATTAATAATGCTCCTAGATAATTTATCTAAGGTTTCTGAAAGCAATAACTTTTTTTAATTGCATAATATTGTTTTAATTGTTAAGGTGGTCCAGCACATAAAAAAATGTACATATATATATTTTTTTTATAAATATTTTTACTCGTTTTTCTCTTGAAAAGTATTAGTTATACATCAGTGGCAAATCCTGCTACTCATGCTCTATTCCACTAATTTTTGTGAACAAAATTTTTCGCCTTACTTAAATGTAAAATAATACTTGAAAATACAACAAAGAGTAAAGAACACTTTGAAATAAGTGGTGGAAAAAAGCATTGAATAGCAGGATTCGCCCTTGTTATACACTATAACAAAAGACAAATGTTTCTTAATCTTGGAAAACCACGAAATAAAATGTAGTCAGATGACAGAACACTGTGAATTGTCCTGGTAAATCGCTTAATAATGCTCCTAGATAATTTATCTAAGACTTCCGAAAGCAATAACCTCTTTCATTTGCATAATATTGTTTTAATTGTTAAGGTGGTCCAGGACAAAACAATTTATATATATTTTTTATTATTTATAAATATTTTTACTCGTTTTTCTCTTGAAAAGTATTAGTTATAGATCAGTGTCAAATCCTGCTACTCATGCTCTATTCCACCATTTTTTGCGAACAGAAATCTTCGCCTTATTTAATCGTAAAATATTATTAGAATATACAACAAGGAGTAAAGAACTCTTTGAAATAAGTGGTGAGAAAAAGCAGTGAATAGCAGGATTCACCCTTGTTATACACTATAACAAAAGACAAATATTTCTTAATCTTGGAAAACCACGAAATAAAATATACAATAACCTCTTTCGAGTAACCCCTGATTCCGAAAAGTTTTCTTTATCTTTAAAAACCTCAGAAACCAATATATTTTCGAGATTTAAAAAATACTTTATAAAAAACGAAGTTTCTTTCGCTGCCATTGATTTTAGAAAACGTTTCCTAATAGCTTTTATAGAATAATAATCAATTTTCTCAACCCGAAATATCGGTTTGCTATTTATTTCTAAATAAACATTTTCAGCTACTCAATTGAATTTATACATGCAAGAGTAATAAAATAATATTAATTTTAATGTTATTGTTATTGTTAATGCTGTTAATTTATTATGTTTGTCTGTAAAACATATTGGTTAAGCATGAAAGTGTTTACATGAAAATTGATAGTATTCAAAAAACCTATATTCCAGATTGAGAATACTGATTAATACACTTTAAAAACAACTCGGAAACGTTTCTGAAAATCAGTGGCAGCAAAAGAAACTTTGTGTTTATAAATGCTTCTTTAAATCTCAAAAATAGACTGGTTTCTGTGGTTTCTAAAGATAAAGAACGCTTTTCGGAAGCGTTAGGGGACAAGGTTATTGTATATTGTCGTTCCTGGTTATATTATATTTTCTTACATTGAGAAACATCTGTTTTTTTTGTTTGTTTTTTTACAGTGCACTGGTAAGGAAAAGGCAAATATTTCTTAATCTACGAAAATATAATATAACCACACACGAAAATGTACAATAACCTCTTCCGAGTTACCCACGACGTCGAAAAACGTTCTTTATCTTCAGAAAGCTCAGAAACCAATATATTTTCGGGATTTAAAGAAGACTTTATAAAAAACAAAGTTTCTTTTGCTGCCGCTGATTTTAAAAAACGTTTCCGAGTAGTTTTTATAGAGTATTAATCAGTTCTCTCAAACCGGAATATCGGTTTTCAAGATGCTATTTATTCCTAAATAAAAATTTTCAGCTACTCAATTGAATTTATACATGAGAGAGTAATAAAATAATATTAATTTTAATGTTATTGTTAATGCTGTTAATTTATTATGTTTGTCGGTAAAACATGTTGGTTAAGAATGCAAAAGTTTATATGAAAATTGATAGCATTCAAAAAAACCTATATTTCGGTTTGCGAATACTGATTAATACACTTTAAATCTACTCGGAAACGTTTCTGAAAATCAGTGGCAGCAAAAGAAACTTTGTTTTTATAAATGCTTCTTTAAATCTCAAACATATATTGGTTTCTGTGGTTTCTAAAGATAAAGAACGCTTTTCGAAAGCGTTAGTGGACGTGGTTATTGTATATTTTTGTTCCTGGTTATATTATATTTTCCTAGATTGAGAAGCATCTGTCTTTTTTTTTACAGTGCACCGTAAAAAAAGACAGATGTTTCTCAATGTAGGAAAATGTTTCTTAATCTACGAAAATATAATATAACCGCACACGAAAATGTGCAATAACCTCTTCCGAGTTACCCACGATTCCGAAAAGCGTTCTTTATCTTTAGAAACCTCAGAAACCAATATCTTTTCGAGATTCAAAGAAGCATTCATAAAAACAAAATCCCTTTTGCTGCCACTGTTTCTGAAAACGTTTCCGAGTAGTTTTTAGGCGGCATTAATCAATTTTCTCAAACCGGAATATTGCGTTTTAAGATGTTATCAATTCTCAATTCAACATTTTCCGTTCCGGAACTGAATTTATATGTGCAAGAGTAACAAAATATTAAAATGGGAGGATTGAACTTTGTACCGTTATATTAAAAATAAATTAACAACGTAAAAATAGCACAAATAAAATACATGTGAACAAATGTATGATGCCATTTTCACATGTTTCATTTGTGCTATTGTTACGTTGTTCATTTATTTTTTAAATAATATTACTTTTAACGTTAATGTTAATGCTATTAATTTATCACGTGTGGCTGAAAACATGTTTTCTGAACATGAGAATGTTTAGTTGAGGATTGATAGCATCCTAAAAACCTATAATCTGGGTTGAGAAAACTGATTAATAAAGTATAAAAACTACTCGGAAACATTTCCGAAAATTAAAAATAAATGAACAACGTAAAAATAGCACAAATGAAATACATGTGAAAATCTGTATGCCATTTTCAAATGTATTTCCTTTGTGCTATTTTTGCGTTGTTCATTTATTTTTTAAATAATATTACTTTTAACGTTAATGTTAATGCTATTAATTTATCACGTGTGGCTGAAAACATGTTTTCTGAACATGAGAATGTTTACTTGAGGATTGATAGCATCCTAAAAACCTATAATCTGGGTTGAGAAAACTGATTAATAGATTCTAAAAACTACTCGGAAACATTTCCGAAAATCAGTGGCAGCAAAAGAAACTTTGTTTTTATAAATGTTTCTTTAAATCTCGAAAATATATTCGTTTCTGAAGTTTCTACAGATAAAGAACGCTTTTCGGAATCGTGGGTAAATCGGAAGAGGATATTGTATATTTTTGTCCCTGGTTACATTATATATTTTCCTTTATTAAGAAACATTTGTCTTTTTTTTCGTGTAATTTAGACACTGTAAAAAAAAAAAAAAAAAAAAAAAAAATCACGAAAATACTACGAAAATATAATATAACCTCTTCCGAGTTTCCCATGAATCTGAAAAGCTTTCCTTTATCTTCCAAAACGTCAGAAACCAATAAATTTCCGATATTTAAAGAAGCATATTTACGAAAAAAAAGGTGTCCTTTTCAGTCCGTAATTTTCGAGAACTTTTCTGTGTAGTTTTCAGTCTATAAATCAGTTTTCTCGACACAAAATTTTAAATCTATTTCGACATTGTACTGTCGAAATAGATTTACAATTTCAGCTTTATTAAAACTGCATACCAAATTTGGGACACCAAAAATCATGGGGGGGGGGGGGGGGGAAGGGTCACGGTCCACTTTGCCCATGCTTTAATCAGATTCTGCTTCTGGAACAAACCCAGACCTGCTTTATGGTCAAATATTTTCTCATTTATTGAGGATTCAATGTGGTCAAATATGGCTGCTTATAATGCTTTTTGAAAAAGACTAGTCAGAAATGACTGCCTGTTGCCAACAAAAGACAGGTCAAAAATGGCCGCGTTTCAGACGTTTCAAGTGTTTTAAAAATTAAGACACTTTAAAGTTAACCATCCGTTTCAGACACTTAAGTGTCAGAATTTCCGACATTTCAGTTTACAGTGCACGAAATATTTCCTTCGGAAAAACTGGTAAGTGAGACCAATGTGACCAGTGAACCAATAAAACAGTTTACTGAAAAGTACTTTTATTAAAATAGCTTTTCTATCATAGGGTAAGTTTGGTTTTGACTTTTAATAGGCCAATATGCTACCAAATCAAACATCGAAATCAAAAATCGATAAAAAATATTCAATTTTATTCATATTGGCTTGAAAAAATAGCAATTTTATGAGAAAAACGGCTATACTTTTTGGGGTAGAAACTACGTACATACATGTAAAAGGGAATTTCAAAGAAAATGATAAAAAAGGTCTCTTCTTTTTCACATTTTTCATAGTGCACAACTTCAAGATTCATATAAAATTAAATAAGAACGAAAAATCATGCGTCAAGCATAGATTATGTAGCCAAAACTCCCAGATATCCACACTCCCAAAATATTTTTTTTAATCTTTATTGTAATAAAGTGAAAGATGTAACAATAGTAAACATGTAAATAGTAACAACTAAGTAAACAATTTGAAAACGCATAACATATTTATAATCCCAATTTCAGGAATTACGAACAATATTCGGAAAAATATCCGAATTCTTTTGTGCAGCCCTGTACATCATATATAGATTTGTATATATACTACATAGTCAACTAAATTTAAGTTCAGCTAGAAAACGCGTAGCACAGTTTAAAATTCCCCTTCTGGAATTTCTGTCAGTAAATGAAAATGTACTCGAGAACTTTTGTGCTGCTCTTTGTATGATCTATAGAATTTATACGCACCAAGTAATAGACAAAAAAATGAGTTAAATTTAAAAACGTGTTCGGCAACTGAAAACGAAGTTCAAGCAATTATTGTTAACATACAGTACCGAATTATTCTGTGTGTTCCTGCAAATGAACGATGAATTCTATGCACACAGTATTCTATAGTAAGCCTTTTGTAATGCACCTTAGTGATTTATATCAATTTCAATATGTAGAAATAGTGATATATTATTAAAATAAACATCAAACGATTTTTCTCCGTATACCGTACAGTAAGGGAATTATTTTGATTGTCTCTGTAAAGTAACTATATGTGCTATGCACACCATATTCTATAGTAAGTCTCTTGTAGTGCACCTCAGTGATATATATCAATTTCAATATGTTTGAAATTGTTTAACATCATTAAATCGCAAATAACTTTTGTCCATAGACCGTAATGTAACGGAATTCTTTTGAGTGTCCCTGTGTAAAAAAAACTATAAGTGCTACACACTTCATTTTCAATACCGAACATGCTATAGCAAACCTCAATAAAATATATCTCATGCATGACAATCCGAATATATTTAGGTGAGTTAGAGCACGGACAGACAGACAGACAAACCGAATTCATAAACACTTTTCAACTATGTTGGAAAGTGTTAAAAACGATCCAATACTTCTAAAAATCGGTAGGCATACTTAAAATGATTTACATTATTAAAGAAGAATAAGATATAAAAATATTAAGAAGAAATGCACTTGCTGTAATTCGTTGACCTTTCCAAACTTCCCAACTGGGAAAATAAATTACAAAATTTATATCGTCGGTTTTCCAGAAGAGTGGCACAAGTTAAAAATCATCATTTTTTTAGGTAGACATAATATTATCTTTCAAATTAAAATTCATTTTATCTGGAAGAGTGTCCTTTATAAACTACTTATGGTTGCCGCTAGATAAATTTGTAAATAAAAAATAATATGCGCCGTAATCTTTAAATACGAACTTTTCAATTTTTTTTTCTCTGAATGTTCATATTAGAATTATGTGACTCTTATTAAAAACTGAGGATATACATAATATATCTTCCTATTTTGATGATTAATATATTTAAACTAAAATATTGGAAACTGAAATATGCGGAGAAATTTAAGCATACCTGGATCTGAATATGGGCTACAACTTATTAAATTAAAAAACTTGTGCCTCCGAAAGAATCTAAATCACTACACACTGGTTTTAAAATCATATTAAATAAAATTTGATTTTACCTTTTAATGAATCCCATGTTTTTAAATTCACAAATTATAAAATAATATCTGTATCAATCCCTTCATCCATGGCAAAGAAAGCAATGACTGATTTACAAAGAGCCTGTGCATCGTACTGTTTTATAAACAGCTGTGAGACTTTGAATGCCGTGTTATTTCGACAGTAGAATTGTTTGATATATTTGCAGACGGAACATTTCGGAATCAGAAATAAATATCAGAAAATATAAAATGAACTCACTTAAAAAAATCATTAGACGACTTTTTATTTTCAGGAGCCACTCCACGCTTAGCGAGCAAAATAATCTTTTGAAAAATATAAGCAATTTAATAATTCATTCTATTTAAATCGATTAAATTATTCTTTAAAGCAATTTAAATATTAAAATCATTTTTAGATATGAATGAATTATTCATTTAATAAATTATTCCATTTAAAAATTAATTAAAAATTTCATTGCAGCCCTAGCAGTAAACCAATATTTGTTATGTTCATATTGGTTATATTGGGACCCAGTATTGCGCTAATATTGCATTCGTTACAAATACTTCCAATAAAATACCAATATTGGCTATACGTTGGAATATTTGCAATGAAATTCTACTATTACTAAAGGTGATCAAATGAGATCAATCAATCTCGAATTTAGAGAACGTCCTCAAATTTAGGGATTGTAGTTCACGCAGTTCCCACTGTTTTTTTTTAATTTAAAACACTTGTTACATTTGAAGAAGGTGATAAATTCTTGTGACAAAAAAAAAATACATAAAGCTTAAAAAGTTATAAATTTAAATGTATGAAATCTTTATAAAATGCTTGTTATAAAACCGTTAAAAAATGTAATCACCCTAACTATTACTAAAATTTTGGCTTTATATTGGAAATATTAGCACTGAAACGCCCTTCGATATTTAATACTAATATCACTAATATTAGCCGAAATGTAGGCAATACAAACAATATTCGTTCAAAATTGGTTTGCTACTAGGAATCTATTTCATTTTTACGAAGTATAGTATACATACTAAAACTGAACACACTATTTTACTTAATAGAAAATTCAGTATTTTACTGAATTTAACCATTTTATTTTAAACAACAAGTGGAAACCGAGTCATAAAAGCATTACATGTGAAGCACTTTTAAAAAATTCCGAAGTATTATTTTGACAGTCGATCTGAATGGAGCATAATAAATTTCGTCAAATAACATTACCTGTATACAGCTCCATAGTGACCAGACAGTTCACAAATTCGTGGACTTGAAGCCAAGAGAACTCGATTTCGAGACAGTTAAAATTATGTAGATGTCCATGTTAAAACTGTTGAATAGAAAAGTCTCCTTGCTCGGTGTCTGGTAGATGATACAAGAGCATAGGATCAAGATGTACCTTCTTTCTTATAATGATCCAAACTACGGAATTGTTCATAAGATTCTACTTAGGTTTATCGAGTATTCTACACACTTTCAAAACAGCGTCTTGAACGATGATGACAATGCTGTATAAATATTCTTATATGTTTTCGGCGCGTATATCGGCCGATCGTTCCGAAGATGTTAAACCAACCAATCAATTTATAGCAGTATAAAGTTCGCACAATAGCGTGAACACAAAATTCGTGAACACAATAGTCGAACCATGCTCAACGAAAGCAATTATAAGTTACTGTATAACAAGTTATTGTACATAAGTTACTGTATATAAGTTAAGCTGTATAACAATTTATTCTGTATTTCGGCAGGATATCAGATAACTAAGGTCCTTGTGCTGGTTAACAATAAAGTCAGGTTGCAACTATTGCGACCTTTCTATTCATTTTACAAGCTAAAGAGAGGAATATACATATTTGTTTTATTTCATATATTCTCAATACACTGTAAAAGAAAATGCTGCAAAATCCAAGCAATAATGCGTTTCTTAGTGATATTTAAAAAACAGAACACTGTGAAGTAATCCCTGTTTTGCATTTTTTTTTTCAAGCACGAAACTGTGTTGTAAAATTGTCTTTCTTCGTGACGTTTGTTGATCACGTGATATGATACGCTAAGGACATAGGCAGAGAACTAAAATCAAATTTCTGTACCACCTGCCATTATTGCTGGAAATAAAAGATATAGAAATTATTCTGATACTTTTTTTAGTAAATGACAGGGTAAGAAGTCATATTTAATTTTCATTCTTTATTCCTAGAGATGTTTTATCTTATGAATGTGAGATAAGTAGTTTTAACATAATTTTATAGCAAAACATTTGATATTACTCAATCTCTCTTTTATTCTTACGTAGTTTTAAATTCTTCATTTCGAAAATAATTGTTACTATATACGTTCCTTCTTCATGTAGCGCTATGAAATATAATTATTCTAAAAATGATTTTAAAACAAATAATATATACATTAAAAAATAATGATTTATGTTTCTATAAAGCGGTTCTATTGTCTTCGCCCATAGTGGGCAAACCCCCGGACATTCAGCAAACTCGCGCGTTGCAAACTTATTCATAATTCATCTATTGGTGAAAATACACTGTAATCTACCCCAATAACAAATTTAAAATTCTTGAATTTAAGAGCACTTTAAGAAGTTCAAATTGTGCATGGATGGAGAGACCGGCAGATAAGTTAACTGCAAATACCTTGCGTTTGACTGTTTCGTGTGACAACTTAGTTGATAGTTTAGTATCAGTGAAGAATTTCTAATTTTAGTTATTTCCATATTTATACTTTAAAATTTGGTTTGCATTATGAAATGAATGTAATTCAAAGTAATCACCGTAAATGTCTTCATAAATTAAAACATAAAAGTATATTTTGTTTAAATGTAGATAGTCTATTTCCCGCCAGGTGTATGAACGCTAAAGAAAGATTTGTTAAATCCAAACTATTTATCTTTATCTTAATGCTGTCATACAGTGAGTGATACATAAAAAAAAACATTTTTTTTTTATTTTGTTACTATTTTTCACGCTAGAGGGCGTTATCAGCATAAAAGAAAGTTGGGTTGATTCTATCCTATCTAATTTTTTTTGGAGTATGGTTGCCACATGAGAAAACATAAAAAATCCATTTTAAAGTTTTAGTTATGCCATTACCCCCGGGGCGCTGCCAGCTTAATAAACAAACTACCATGTGAAAATATTTATCAAAACATAATTTTGACCGTCGCAGACGTTTAGTCTGAAAATTTATTTTAAAAAACATAACATATATATATATTTAAATTCGATTAGCATAGTTCCCGCCAGGGGACGCTATAAACACAAAAGAAAATTGTGTTGAATCTGTGCCACCTATTTTTAATTTCAGTATTATTGCTATCATACAGTGAAAGATAAAATATCAATTTTACTAAAATTTGGTTACCCTACTTCCTCCCAGGGAACGGCATAAATGCAAAAGAAAATTTTGTTGAATATATATATTTCCGAATTTTAACTTGGAGTATGGTTTCCATATAAAAAAACACAAAAATCCATTTTAAAGTTTTAGTTATGCAATTTTTCACCAGGGGCACTACCAGAGTAAAAAAAACCTATCATGTGAAAAAATTTATCAAAACATAAATTTGACTGGGGTAGAAGTCTGAAGATTTATTTTAAAAATACTTTAAAAAATATATATTTAGTTACACTAATTCCCGCTAGTGGACACTATACACAAAAGAAAATTGTGATGAATGTATGCCATATACTTTTAACTTCAGTATATATATATATACACACGATTTGTATACTCGTTTTATAATTATAAGTATCCTCCTATTATCAGCGGTTTAATCCTTTGTCTACTAATTTACGTTCCAGATGAAATTCCCGCAAGTGACAGAATATTTATATTTATCTTGGTATTCGTTTTTGAATTGTTTGCATAATCTGGATGATCCTCTTGCAGTTTCCGCTCTAATTTTATTCGCTGTCAGTTAAGTCGAGAGATAAATCATCAGTTTTGCATTTTAAAAGTGCGGGCGTTCAGGGGGACATTCGTGTCTCGTTAGTAGCCAAAGGGTTAAGAATTATTTATGATAACTTCAATTTTGAATCACCCAGTACAGTATATTATACTGTAGTATAAGCTCACATAAGCTTGAAAAGAGAACATTCCATTGTTGCTTGTGAAATGGAAAAGAGGCGAGCAAAGAATTTCCCTTCTCTATTCTTTTTTTCAGTGAACCTGTCTAATAAAAATTTACTTTAACAACATGAAACCAGTTTAAATAAAGTCTGACTTCGGCTTACACTCTTTTTCTACTTCTTTTACTTATAAACATATTCCGAAATAAATTTTCAAACGTTCTCAAATTACACAAAATATTAACTGATTATATTACAACACATTATATATGGTGTCCATAAATGATTGTCCCGGTTTCCTTACCTCATAACTTTTGATTCAAGAACATGACAAAAAATATTATTACATATTCGTAAATTACAGCTTAAAAAGTTTTTTTAATAACACAAACAAAATTACATATGGGTAAAGCTGCAACTCAAAACGTTATTAAGCAAATAACGATTATAATCAAATAATAATTAATATTAAATTTTTATCAAATTTATCAAACACTAGCTGTTACCCGTGACATCCTTCACGTAACATTTAAAGAAAGTTAATGCATTAATTAAGCAATACTACAATTAACAAACTCTTTATCATATTTTACAGTAGATAATACTTCTGATAATCACAATTTGCGTATTTTTGTTTATATATATATGATCATTTAAATTTCTTTCATGAGCTTGAAATTTCATATTATTTCACTAAGATTAAGTATGGGACACATTTTTTTCTTTGTTATTCTATTTAAATATTTCTATTTATTCTATTTTACATTTATTCCGTTAATAGAAATTGATTTAATTTAAGTTTTCGTATCAAAGAATATTTTTCAAAGTGATTGTATTAGTAAATATTTTTGAGGAAATTTGTTAATTAACATCTCACATTAAATATGATTTTTATTTGATGAGAATAATCTAAAAATCAACATAAATTATGTTTCTTTTTCAAAACAGTTTATGATATAATATTATTATAAGATATTTAAAGTTATATAATATTTAAAAAAGAAATTAAACGCGGTGGAGCATAAAAGTTTAAAAATGAATAAAATAAGCAAAAAATACTTTTAACACTCTTTTTGTGATATTATTTGTGATTTTTGTGATATTTTTTATTTCACAGTGCCACACTTTTAACAGTTGTAGATCTACAAATAAAATCAAAATGTACATCATGCTTCAAAAGCTTTCAAAGCACAAATGCTTATTTGTTAAGCAATAAAGTAGCTTATTTATTTGAATGGCGAAAACAATCTGAAAAAACATTCCAATTATGGAGCATTGTCATATTGATTGTTGTGTTGTAGTTTAGAACTATGTTAATTTCGAAATTTGACAGCAATGTAGTCCAAAGAGAGGAAAAAATTACACTGCAGAGATATATTCAACGATAGATTTAGATATTTTAAAATTATAAGGAATTATAAAAGTATCAGAGAAAGATAACTAGTAATACCTGGATTTTTAATTGGCTGTTCTCTTGTTCTTTTCCATAATCATGGTGCCTTTAAAAATTAGGGGGGGGGGGGATTTTCTTGTTTAATTCGAGGTGTCGATTATTCTTTAAATTTCACGTGAACGATGTCAAATGCAAATTCCATTCTCCAATGAAAATTTCATATGCTAGCAACTTTTACATCGACTTTGATATATTTATTAAATTTTATCGAAATTTAATATTCTGGAAAATTGTACGGTAAAAGGATGTTAAACTTACGCTTTGGCGTCCAATACATTCTGTGGAAATTATGCTACTTTGTGTAATTGCTATAAAATACTAATATTTTGTGAATGAAAACCGGCACATGATTTAAAATATTTATAGATAATGTGCAAGTTTTTCAATTTAACGTTGGCAAAACGTTGAGCTAAATTGCTTGAAGTTTCGCTAAGTTTCTCGTAATAGAATACATTGCATTACGTTTAGGGAATAATACGTTATAAATTACTAACTCCGCAAGAATTGTTACTTTTCGCCTACTTTTAATTGAGAAAAACGGCTTTACTTGAGTGCGTGACGTCACATGCACATTATCTATTTAAAACATGAAAGCGTTTAAAGAAATCCAATGCTACTGTACTCATAGAAAATTTTTAAACAATATTATTAAATACTAATTTTAACTCAAAAATTATATTTACAATGTAATTTAAACAGAATTTGATAAAATTGCGTTTTGGAATTATGTGATTTTTGATGCAAAGCATTATTTCTCAAAAATATATTGTTCTTTTAAGAATTGGATAATAATTTTAAAGCTGGTGAAATAAAAATGTCGCCACGTTGTCGAAAATTATATTAGTTTTTAAAATTAAAATAAATGTTTTACATTAAAAAAATACGTAATTTTTTTTCAATAAACCATTATACTTTTGTTTTAACCCGTTTGTTTTAACACCCATTTCTGAAGAAAAATTAATGGAAAATACTGTATTGTTTTCTTTAAATCCAATTTTTATTAATAGTGGGCATCTATCGTTCATCTGCATCCAAAGAACTAAAATATGCCTCCTTGATTGAAGCTCAAGATGAAAAAAGTTACGATGTAATGATTGCTAAATGTCAATATTTGACAGACGATTTTTGATTATGTAGAATAAATTGAATCATGAAGTTTGAATGCGCAAAAATATGTTTTTATTTCTTAGAAAATTTACTTTAACCAGTGGAAACAAACCAGTGGAAACAATTTGCCTTTCTAAAATTAGTACCTAAATTATTTATTTTTATCTCCAAACACATTTAAATAAATGTACTATGTCATTTAAACGCACTTATAGTAATCTTTCTAATATATGAAAAAAATCACATTAACTGCCCAAAATTACGTCAGTTTCTTATTTCAAATTATAGTGAGAGAATCTGAATTTTTATTGATTTATAAAAATATTGTTCGTACGCAATTTATTTTATGGCAACGGGAAAGAAATTGCAGTAGTATTTTTTAAAAAAAAATAGATTTCTGTAACCATAAACTATGGGAGATGTTTGAAAAAAATGGTAAAGAATGGTCTGAGAAATTTTTAAAATTGACAGGGATTTTACTCGTGTTCTAAAACGTATGTACATCAAGTTTCTTTCAAATCGGACAAAAACTGTAGATTTGTATAAGGAACAAACATACCAAGAACGGCTTTTATAGATATAGATTATTAATGAATTATGCAATATCTAATATCTATCTATCTAACTTTGGACTCGTAATTCATCAACATATTTTGATAAATTTGATAAAATTTTAATATTAATTATTATTTGATTATAATCGTTAGCTGTTTTCTAGTAATTCTTACAGATTTTCTTGTAACTGAGTGAAAATACAAATATTTCTTTAGTAGATATTGAGAAAGGATCAATGAGAAATACTAAACTTTTTTTAGTAGATCTACTCTTTTTTTTTTTTACAGTGTGAGGTAAGGAAACCAGGACAATCAGTTATGGACACCCTGTTTTATAAATAATTTTTAAAGTGACAGTACACATATTTAACAGACAGTGAAAAGGAAATGGCTATCTTAAATAAAATGAAACAACGATCTATTGATCCAACGTGAGCGAGTACATTTTGACGATGTCGGGTATAATTCTGTCAAAAGCTTAAGCTATGAAATTTAAAGACAAGTTGCAATAAAACTGTCATGAGGGTCTGTCAATATATGCCGGAAATACGGGGAAATCATATAAGGGTATCCAATATTAAAAGCATATTGCAGACAGAAGGAGTAATTTTACGAAATTTAGCGGATGAAATATTGTAAGTACTCAGTTATTCGGGGGACTCGCCGTTCTGAGCGAAATTCACATAAATACTCGAAGAATCAAAAGTTACATTATGTTCTCTTACAAATAATAATAATACTTGTGCCAAGCTTTAGTATTAAACAGTCACATTAATAAATCTTAGGGGCCCCTTTTAATAGGGGCTTCTTTTAACACGTGTGTCTACGTGCCACCATCAATGAAAAAAATTAACTGTGACCTAAAAAGCCCTGTATACAGGGTGCTTCAGTATCACGGCTAAAAATTTTAAGAGTCGACAGAGTTTGGCACTACAAATATTTTTAAATAGGACAGGGACTAAAAAAAAATTACAGTGCGTCTCACGTCAATCCGAACCCGGATATTTGTTCCTTGACTTTAGCAATCATGCTAACTTTAAGCTATGCAACTGCTTTAAAATCTAGTTAGTAGGCTTGAAATACTCTGTATATCATCCTTCTCCTAATGACAGGTTTCATCGGATCTGAGCCATTCTTATTTCATAAACAAGTTATTAATGATTATGATAAGATTCTGGCTATAAAGCCTATTTCAAACTCATAGATAATGCAAATATTCGTACTTTTAGAAAAGCTCATTTAGATTTATTTAAAAACTAGCTGGCCCGCCCAGCGTTGCCTGGGCCCGTGATAAAACCTTAAATAAACCCCAAATTTGTATTATTTTATATATTTTACCCGATTTTGTATGAATTTATATCTTTAATGACAAAATCACAAAATCGTAAAAAAAAACATTTACTTCTTTTTTTCAAGTAGGATATTACATAGTTTTTAAAAAATAGCTTTTTTTGTTCAAACCCTTTGAAATTTTCAGTGGTCATAAATATAACGGTTTTACAGCCCGTGTAAAAATTACGTCAGAAATATTGTTATCTGATTGTAAAAAAAAATATGTTTTCTTTTCGCGTCGGGTACGTTAACGTAAAAAAAAATAATATTCGCCATCCGATCTCTCTGAA
The DNA here is from genome assembly GCA_963931845.1 of Maratus michaelseni. NCBI lineage: Eukaryota > Metazoa > Arthropoda > Arachnida > Araneae > Salticidae > Maratus > Maratus michaelseni. The sequence goes on along the minus strand of OZ007599.1, from coordinate 212,455,033 downwards.
ATTTTAGTCGTTTATAAATATAACTGTTTCTAAGTCCTCTATAAAGTTATCTGAAAATATATACATTTTAAATAGTGAAAACGTTACCCGAAGCTGAGCGTGACCGCGTAAAACATCAAGTTATTATGGGTTTTCGCCGAAAATATCGAAATTTTAGTTTTTTAAATACTTGTTCTCGTCCGAACGCTTCGAAATTGTTGTAGGTGATGTAAATCTGTTCGAAAAAGATTGTGTTGAAATCTCAAAATACGAACGTTTAGTAACTTTTAGCGATTATTATTAAAAAAAATCTTCTCTCGAGGCGCGAAAGGCCTGCGTTCGCCGGTGCTTTTAAAAGTGTTAAAATCCATATTTAAAAAAATTATACCGTCTATTAGAAGAAGGTTTCAGCTCTAAGAGCATATGTTTGGTTTTTCTGTATCTTTAAAATTGTACTCTTGAGGGGCGTTGGCGAAAGGGGGAAAACATAACCCAGGAAAACGAACCTTTTTCAAAACTAATTTCAAAGGGTTAACATAATTTTTTTTCGAATTGATTAAGGCATTGGGGACGTAAGAATGCGATCTTTCAGAATATGCTTTTCGTTTTTAAATAAATCAAACGGTTTAGTCGATAAAACAGAATTACGATAAGCAGAATTAGATAAAACAGAAATAAAACAGAATTGCGAAATAAACGCAAGCTTCATGTAAATGGATCTTCATTCTCGTGCGCTGCGGTAAATCGGGTTCTGGCCATGCGCCAGTTCTGAAAGCCGGCTCGCAAAAAAAGAGATGTGTCAGGTTTCTCTCACAGCTGCAAGAGTTGAAAGCTATTCTTAAGGGATTAGCGTATTGTATCTGTATCTATTGTGTACCGTTAGAGTCTGGTTTAAGAAAAATCTTAATCCGGAGGGTAGCGAGTTGGACATAATGAAAGAGGTATTTCCATTGCAATGTGGTCTTTGATAGATAAGAAAGATAGTGCACCCTTTTATTTAGGAAGACAGTTCAGTCAAGAGGGAGGAACGGTTGTCAAGCGACCCTTGAAATAAAACAGCAGCCCCGTAGAGAGAGAGAGGGTGCGCTGGGGAATGACCAGAGGTGAAGTTAGTTCGAACGTGGTAGCGAAGGTGTAAGGTCGTTGAGAGTTGACGATCTGAGCCACGTGTGTTTATCGGTATCTCTCGAAAGAAAGAGAGAGCGGGTGTGAGATGAATAGAAATCTCAGTGCAGAATGAATTGACGTAGTCTAACGGTACACGTAGAGCGTTTTCTGTAATTGTTTTGATTTAGTGTTAAACCGGATAATTTACATCCGAGTTTAAGTGTAAATATTGTTAATAAATTGTTACTTTAACTTTAATTGAAAGAGTTAGGTTTTTCTTGAATATACATCAAGTACCGTGCCCGATATCACGTATTCATATCGGTGGTGGCAGCATATCAAAAGACCGGATTTATTTCGAAGTTGTGTGGAAGGAGAAGTGGAATCCGACAAGATGAGTTATTGATCAGTTTTTAATTAATATTTTTGTTAATTTTCAATGCATTAAAATTCTGAGACTCAGGTGCAGCAAACCAGGCCTTGGACTATCCACACCTAAATTTTCAGACTTCTAGATGGGTTAGATTTTGCTAGCTATCGCAGACAAACCCACACACATATACAGAGCAAAACTTTCTTTTATTCGTATAGATAATAATCGTAAAATTTAAACCCGATTTAACAATTTTCACAATTTAGCGATACATGTTGATGATCCGGATTTGCTTATATTTATTTTTATATAAAATGATCTCCGTTTTGACGAAAATTTTCCTCAATTTAACGATAACTTTGATGAATTACACATATTTAACGCCTTTTTTAGATACAAGAGTTGTTAGCTTTTTCGCTATATTGTTATATCACCGATATATCATGATGAAGAGTTTCATTTAGACGAATTTGCAACATCATTTTAGTATAGAATTTCTAGCCCGAATTTTTCATTTATAGATTATGTGAAATATAACTCTCGCGTTAGTAGAGAAAAAAAAGACAGTTCGTTTGAGGAGGAATGTGGCGAGGGGGCGTGGTTGGAGAATGACAGTCAGGTGATCGATGATTGATAGGTGAGTGATTGACAGGTGACAGATGTGAGGAGAGATAAGAGAGGTTAATGAGGATAATGAAGATGAAGGTGGTGAGATCGTATAAGAGAGGTGTACTTTTGAATAGAAAGTAGCGTAGAGACAACTTTCCTCGTTGACGTCTAGGTGTTGACTGAGTTGGTAGTGGGTTGTAGGGAGGGTATATGACGTCAGGGAGAGAGGGCGCTGCAATCGGCGTTCTGATTGGTCAGTTCCATTTCCCCTGAGGGTTGATGACAGCACAGTTTTAGATAAGTTCATTTCTGTAAAGGGAGGGTGGTTATACCTGAAAGTGTGTGGAACTTCGCCTGCTGCTAGTTAATATAATGAAGAAATTTTGATTGAATTTGTTTTAATTGTTTTTTTGTTTTTTTTTACTATTTTTAAAATGATTTTCAAACATCGTGAAATTAAGACATAGATTACTGAAATGATAATAATTCAAGCGAAATAAAGTAACGAAAGTGTTTAACAAGTTTTAATAAATCAAAAATTTTGAGAACAATTATGATAAAAAAAATGTTTCATGTTTAATGAAATAAATTAATTACATTAATTTTGAATGTATAAGTTTTTAATGAATTAAAAGAAATAGAGAGAAGACAAAGCAAGGTTCATTTTTTTTAATGAAAGGTTTTGCTGAAAAGGAACAATTAGTTAAAATATTTTTTAATTATCAGATACTAAACAATTTACAAAATTATATAAACATCTTTTGTGCCAATGTGGAAAATAATTATATTTTTTTATAGTTGAAATATAACCATTGTTTTTTAACTGACAAATAATATTTTTTGAAATAACTTATTTTTTTTTTTTTTATGAAAGTAATAGAAAATGTTTCGTCATTCAAATAAGTTATATATGTGTTGATACATTTTGACTAAATTTATGTGAACTTGTCGGGACTTATGTAACAAAGCCATCACCAACCACAGGCTACAAGTAGTGAAACTACAGTAGTCGCTACTTTTTACAAAAGATAATATTTTTAAAAAGTTTTTAGAATACAGTTCATTCATTTCATGTTTAGTTGTTGAATTGGTTAGACGGGCAAGTAGAGAGCTTCGTCTTTTGTAAGTAAATATATTTATTTTTTTAATAGAAATGTTATTTGTTATACTTAGTGAAAGTTTAGCAATATATTTATAACTTCTCTTTAAAATATTTTGTTTTACTAAATAATAACTTTCATCCTAAAATTTCCTTCTATCACATCATTTGATCTAAAAAGTGTTCAACACATACTTTGTCACGATATACTAAAGCTTTCTACACATACGTTCCATCAGGGATAATTATCACATACTCATACCCACGTAAAAATAATAAGTTGTTTTCTCAGTAAATGAAGTTGTAGTAGGAAATGTGGATGATGCAATAAATAGAACGATATCCACATCAAGAAAAAATCTTTAACTTAAAAAACAAACAATCTTCTGAAAACAATTGCTTAAAAAAGGCGAGATTGCATACGCTTTAACTATTAGTCTCCATTGACGATGCCAAATAACATTATCATTGAACTGATCCGGCTTTATATAAAAACTTATTCGTTCTTTTAATAAATTCATTAGTTCAGTCTTTCTACCTACAGCATTACATGTAAACAGAATAAGGAGTGGTGCGTAAGGTAACGGTTACAATTAGAACACACTTTCACTATATATGTCAGGCTGGTGATTGGAAAAACTAGTCGATAATTTATTATCATTTTATAATTAAAAAAATTTCATTACAAAAAGTACCATTCATGCAAGAAAAAACAAAATAAATTCAACTACAGACTCCTCTTTTCTCTTATACAACATTCATGAGAATAAATGTAAAAAAAAGAAAGGCACTTAAGATTGTTAATCGCTTTTTATATTTTTTATTTTCTTTTTAAAGTTGTGTTATGTATGAAAATTCACTAGCTCACACTTTCTACCTTATTTTTATGTTTTGAGCTGTTGTTCTAAAGATTGAGCGGGTGATTACTCGTTAAAAACATATGCCTATTGTTTTTTCTAATAGACACATGTTTAGTTTATAACGACAAACGGACCGCTCAAAGCATATGTTTCAAGCGGTCGCTATAAACATTTGAGAGGTCGTTATAAACATTTAGCGGGTGATTTGTCGTTATAAACATATGTCTATTGTTTTTCTAATAGACACATATTTCGTCTATACCGATAAATCGACTGCTCAAAACCTATTTTGAGCGGTCGTTATAAACATTGAGCGGATGATTTGTCGTTATAAACATATACCTATTGTTCTTACTAATATGCATATGTTTAGTTTAGAATGACAAATCGATAAAACAACCACTTAAAACAACAACTGAACCACTCGTTAACAATACATAAATAGAAAGTTTTTGTTTTAAACAGTTGTTATAAAAGCTTTTTTATGAATCAGTTACACAAATACTTCTAAACTTTTTTAAATAACAATTTAAAGTGAATCTGTAATGCTTTTAAGAAAGTGTTTTTAAAAAACATGAAGTTATTTCTCAAAGTTTTTTCTTAAAGTACTCGCATACAAAATTATTTATATACTATTATTTTCTTTTAAAGTTAGAACCAAATTCACTAGTTTAATCTTTTTACCTATAGCGTTGAAGGTAAAACTATCCTGCGCCGTCAGACGCCCACGGGGGTCGCCGACGCGCGTAAACGACCATCGCACCCAAGCCTCTGAAGGGCTTTGTCTCCAGTCGCACCAGGGCTTTGTCTCGCCCGGCGCTGCGATCGGCCTGAGGCCGCTCCCCACTGCGGACCCCCAGGTCATTTTACCAAGGTTGGTGACATAGGTCGTCACGGTAGTAACCCCACATCTCGGAGGAAACTTCCGCAGAGACGGAACCTTGATGAACCGCCATGGAACCCCCGACGACTTCGTTCGCGAGACCCCATAGGGGGAGACGGTCGCTAGGTCATATGTCGAGCTACCACGACGGCTCTTGCTTTATCACAGCTCGAGGGGTGTGAGTAGCGTTGAAGGTAAGCGAAATAAGGGGTAACGTTTACAATTAGAACAATCATTCATCATATATATGGGGTTGGTCAGGGTTCGAAACTAATTTTTTATTGTAGCGAACTACAACTACAACTACTTTGTCGTAAATGTAGTTAACTACAACTACAACTACTTGTTTTAAAAACTACTAAAAACTACTTTTCAAAAGTAGTCGCTACTTCGCTACTTTCAGATTTTGTAAAAGGATTCAATTTACACCCGAAACGGAAGTGTCAAATGTTGAATGACCTTGCCTCAAAATCACCTGATTATCAGCCATTTTTGGCTAGAGAATTAATTTTTTGAGTATTTACCATAAAATTTAACATAAAATTTAACTTTTTAGACATGTTGTGCAAAACAAAAACATCTTGAGAGAATACATATATCGAAATACGCATATATTTTGAGACATCCGCAGTTGAAATTTGTCTAATCCCAGAATTAAAAATGTAAACAAAAGATAGTCATTCCTATGATTCAAATAAATATTTATCATGGATGTGTGACTACCATGGGTCTAGGCAGTGTAGCTGTCGACAACCTTGTTGTGTCTCGGACTCTCAACGCCAGTGCTACGGGTACTCTATGGATTTCCGCTGCTGAAAAATGTACTTTACCGATTGCCGCTGAGTATAAAGATAATGCTTGCAGAGGACTAGCAAGTATCATTTCGATGTCTTTCGATAACGACACGAACTTTCAAACTGTTGGATACGGAGGGTTTTGAAGATGCAATTCTTGCTATGCTGTTGTTTCGGTGGACGAATTCGAATTTTAATAATTACTGTCAAGTAATTACTTGTCAAGTAAGCTTATTTTCAAGTTTGTATGCTGTGTGTCAAATAAATGTTATAATTAAGCAAAAGGTGGGTTGGTGTTTTGTTTTTAATTATAGTTTGAGACAATAGTTTCTTTCACCAGACTAAAACCCTACATTAGTAAAAGGCTAAAAGTGAGCCGGATTTTCTTGTTAGTGCTTGTTATTTGTTTGATATTATTTGGCTAGCTTCGTCATTTTATTTGTAAATATGAATCTTACTGTTGATTTATATGTTAATGAGTCTGTAATGATAAAACATAAAATTATGTCAATATGATTATTGTTATTTCAGAAATAATAAAAATTTCTAATCAATAGATTTCGTTTCAAAACAAACATTAAATACAGCAGTATTAAAATACAGATTTCTGCCGCAAATTGACAGTCAAATATTTTGTTGTAGGAAATTTAAATTAAATTGAATGTTGCCTGGTGAATAAAATAGTCACTTGTAAACACATTAAAAACCATTAAGTAAAAGTGTTTAAGTATATTGTAACTGTACAAAAAGTAATGATATCTAACAAAAACATAACTGTGAAAAAAGGGAACCAAGTTCTGAAAAAAAAAAAAGTTATATATAAGTGGGTGCCAAGTTCAAATAAAATTCACTCAAACTTACCTACTGAAGTATTATAGCATTGTTTAAATTGTTTAAAAATAAAAATTATTGATAGCATATTAATAATAAATCTAGAACTTGGCAAGTTTTTGATAAACATTATACCTATCATTTTCATGTCTTAATAAAATTATGATGATAATATTAATAACACTGTCATTATAATAATTTTTAATATTGTTATTATTATAAACAAATGACTCGTGTTAAAGATTTGATAAACAAATAAACACACAGATACACTTCTGCTCCTCTTTGATTATCACTCTAGGGGCCCCCACTCCCGGAAACCTCAATACAGACTAAGGCCTGACAAAGAGACAGATACACTTACGCTTGTCCTTGGTCATCACTCTAGAGACTCCACCCCTTTTAGGAGCCTCGATACACTCAAACTAAGGCCTCCAAAATGAACTAACAAGTTTTGATATAATAATGTCATTCATAAAGATAAATTACTCTTAGGTAAAAACTTGCCAAGTTCTAGATTTATTATTAATATGATATCATTAATTTTTATTTTTAAATAATTTAAACGATGCTATAATGTTTCAGTAGGTAAGTTTGAGTGAATTTTATTTGAACTTGGTACCCACTTACATATAACTTTTTTTTTTTTTTTTTTTACAGAATTTGGCTCCTTTTTTTCACAGTTATGCTTTTGTTTGATAGACATTTCAATAGTCATTTGAGAAATACGAAACGAACCATTCAGCTATTTTCTAGAAATATCATGTTTGCTTCTTAGGTAATTAATTTTAGTTCTGTACTTTTTGCATGGGTTGGGTTGATTGTTGACGGCCAATTATCTACACTAGGGATATAGGCCCGGGGGGAGTGCCCTTCGTGGGGGTCTTTCTAAGGGAACCTAATCCGTATTTACGCATGGATAAATCCACGGCTCGAAGAAAACCACGAAAACTCCGAACGATTAGGCCGACGGGCGCGATTGGGATCGAACCCAGCACCTCCCGTCTACCAGCTTCGAGAGCACAACCTCTCAGCCACTGGTGGGGCCTTTTTGCATGACTATAATATTTTGTGATTTGTACAATCATTGCTTATTTGTGTAAGATGATACTGAATGCATATTTTTTAGTCAGCTACATCTGTAAGCCATAAACTTACTTTGGAAAAGAAAAAAAATTGTTTTATATTGTTAAAGATGCATAAAAATAATTTTGGCTTGAAATTATGTATTACTTAAACATTTGAATGATAAATACCTTATAACATATCTGTGTAACTACCAAAGTTGTAATATTTTAAATATGAATAAATTGTGTTAAATTATTTCTAAAATTATAATTAAATATGCTGTGAACAAAATTTATATAATATTAATAATAATAAAAAATATGATTTGTCTAAAAAAATGCTTTTTTTATAACGAAAATTAACTCCAGTTACCCTTTTTTAATTTTATATTGAAAGTTGTATTTTTTAAATTAACTATATTATAAAGTTTCCAAGAAACCACTATCTTTGTTTCGCCACTGTGTTTGTAGATAGCAGCATCAAACAGTTAACTCTTATTTTAAAAAAATAGTTTTTTAAGTATTTTATTTATGTGGACATTAATCATTAATGTTGATTTTTTTTTGTCTGGATTTCATTATATTATCTCCAATCTTTGAGAAATTTGGAAAGTAGAATTAAATATTCAGTAATTGCCAAGACTTTTATTTATTTATTTTCATTCTAATTGGAAAATTCTAATAAATATCACAGGCGCCAATCTTTTTTTTTTATCATCTAGTGAAGCTTTCAAACGTGAAAGAATTATATTCTTTCCTTATTTTAATAAAGTTTATGTAAGCAACTGGGGTACATTTCCTTAGGAATTGGAGATTTATTTTATGTATTTTATATTAAGGTGTATTCCATTTTTATATTGTTACGTTAAATTTATTTTATGGCAGTATATTTCATCTATTTTTTTTTTAAGTTTTAAAATAAAATTTGTATTTTCTTTCTTCTTCTCCTACATTTATTTGTGTGTAATTCTTTAGAATTAAATGATTTTAAAATTAAGATATAAATATATATATATATATATTGCTATAAAGTAAAGTAAACATATCAATGCATTGACAATACATTTACAAATTTTATGCATGTGTGTTTGCGTCATTTCGAAATCCCGAGGCTAACGAAAAAGACAGGCTACCGCGGTACATTCCACTTATCTTTTTTTACAGACCGCTAGAGTGACGTGATGCTCTTTTCGTACGCCTTCATTGGTGCATTCGAGCAACACGTGACTCCGGCGGTCTGTAAAAAAAGATTTGCGTAAAGCACCGCGGCAGCCTTTCTTTTTCGTTAGCCTCGCGAATTCCAATATGACTTCTGTTCTAGCGTACTTCTGAGCCAATCAAGGCTATCGCTGGATGGAAATAGAACCTCCTACTTGTTTACAAGTCTCGCTTCGAGGGGAATGACAAGTTTGTTTTAGATCAGTAACAGACAATATTTTTGGGGTGCAACCAACGCCCCCCTAGAGATAATGCCTCAGGACTGGCAACACTGGATTGAATGACGTATTTGCAGATCGGCCATTCGCCCTTCCCTCCTTTGTGCTGCAGTATAAGGAGACGGAGAGTAAGCCATGCACGTTGTAGCGGCAACGTGCTTCGTAATCAGAAAGTTCTTGTCGTCTAATTCTAATTTGATAAAAGACCGGATTGCTTTCAATTAAGGTAAGTACTTATTTACAGTATATATGTGCATTTTTATGAGTATTAACTATGTTAATCACTATCTATTAAAATATGTTTACTTTTGTCCTTGTTGCACGATTAGGCTTAATCGCACAGCTTTGTTGAAGCTGGTAATGTGACAGACTCTTTTCCCAGGGGCTTGTTTTTGTGAAATTGTGAACAGCTTTTCATATTTGTGAAAAATCTAGACATAATTATGTGAATTTGAAATGATCGTTATATTCAGGATCTTATTTATACATTTTTAAGAAGATACATGGATGTAAAATACATATATTTTCTTTATGTATGTAAAAGTGTGTAAAAGTCAGATTTTACTTTTAAATGATTTTGTGAAATGTTCGGTTTAAAGATGGAAAATTTTTGTGAAAAACCTATTTTTAAGACAAAGAATTTTGTGCAGGGTCTTATTTTAGGGAAAATAATTTTGTGAAGGGTCCTCTTTTAGGGAAAATAATTTTGTGAAGGGTCCTGTTTTGAAATGAGAAATTTTGTGAAGGGTCCTTTAAAGGACCCAATTTTTTCCTAAACAGATCCCTGAGTTGTTTCTCATAAAAAAATGTAAATTTTATTTATAAAAATAAGTTTTGAGAAATTCACGATTGTTTCATTCTGATGCTCCCCCCCCCCCCCCTGTTTAATGTATTTTATCGCTAAAATATTTATATATTTTTTCATACAGAGATTAAATAATAAATTTATTAACTTAATTAAATGTTTCTCTTGTCACTAATTCATATTCAAAAATATATCAGTTAGGGAAAAGTGTAAGATAAAACTTAATATAATGTTTGATGATTACATAATTGATTTATTTCGCCATATATGCAGTTTTTCTATAGTCACCAATAAAAATCATCAGAGATATTTTACTATTATTAGAAAATATTAAATATATATTTTTACTAATGTTCAAATGAAATTATTGCGGCTAGCATTCAAATCTGTCTTTGCCTTAAATATACTACATTTAGCTAAGAAATGTTTTTTTTTAATTACTTATTTGTTATATAAATGCATGTTACATATATACCACACTGATTACACCCTCTTCAAATAAGGTCTAAAAAACATCATAATTCCGATTACAATTTATTTTATTTTTATATTTATTATTACATAATTTATTATATTTTTGGGATTATATTTAGTTTATCGAAATTCTATCATTATGACATCATTATCATTTAGTTTATCTAAATATAATCACATTATTCAAATAAGGTCTAAAACATCATACTTCCGATTACAATTTATTTTATTTTTATATATTTTATATTTATTATTATATAATTTATTATATTTTTGGGATTATATTTAGTTTATCTAAATATAATCACATTCATATAAGGTCTAAAACATCATAATTCCGATTACAATTTATTTTATTTTTATATTTATTATTTTTTGGTATTATTTTAGTTCATCTAAATATAATAATCACATTATTTAGATGACCACGATGAATACATAATTACATTCACATTATATGGATTTTTAGGTATTTATAATAATTATTTTATAATTAGAATTATTATATTACATAATAAAACCTCTTTAGTTATATTTTGAAAAAAAAAAATATATTAAATATTACATTCATACGTGTGTGTGTTGGGTATAAAATGCAAATATCTAGCAAATTTTTTAGAGCTATCATTTAAATTTTGTAATTACTTTTGTGTTAAAAATATTTAAAAAACTAATTAAAAGTTAGTTTTTATCTTATCATGTTTTGCATAACAAAAACAAAATATTTAAATATAAACCAAAACAAAATTATATCTTTTCAATTGCACATAACTAAAATATATATTTAATATTTTTTAATAATAGTAAACTACTACTAGTGATTATAAAAAAAAACACTGCATATATGGCAAAATAAATGAAATTTGTAATTATCAAATGCAAATATTCAATCAAGTATTCAGCAGTGACAAAGTAAACATATTTTAATAGATAATGATTAGCATTGTTAATATTGATAACAATGCACATACATACTGTAAATAAGTAGTTTAATTGAAAGCAATCCAATCTTTAATCAAAATATTAATTTTCATGAAAATATGCTAGAACTCAAATATGCGAGTTTTCATTTGTACATTAACAAAGAAAAAAAGTATTAATGAAACCTCAAAAGATAGCTTTTATTTTTCAATAAAAATAACTATTTTGTATTTCAAATTTTGTTACATAAAACAAATTTTTCTTAATACTAAATCCTACAGATTTTTTTTTTTTTTTTTTTTTTTTTTTTTTTTTTGCGCGGGTGTGAAAAGCAAATAGTGTGTTTTGAATTAGTTAATCTTCAATTTTATTATGGAAGTTAAAAAAAAAAAAAAAAAAAGAAGTCATTTAGAATTTTGTTTTATTGTAGGTGCAGGAATGGTAGGATGTTATCAGTTGAATCATTAGCCGATCTGCTGTGACGTCAAAATTGAACTCTTAGGCATTATCTCTAGGGGACGTTGGTGCAACTCAAACGTGAAAGGTTCCATTCTCCCATTGGTTGATCAAAAACCGGAAGTCACGGTTTCCAATCCTCCCAAAATCCATCTGTGCACTTTCTCGCGCATTACTACTACTTTAGGAGTTTTGTTTATATTTTCGTAGAACTTTTCTTAAAGCAAATATTGTCCGTGAACGATTTAGCAGGGTGGTTAAAGCACGGGACTTGTAATTTGAGGGTTCAAGTTTTGTCCTCTCTGATTTTTTTTTACATCTTTTTAAGAGTTTTGTTTTGATCTTTACGGAATTAATTAATAAAGATTATTTACTTGACATAAAGACAAGTATAAAGATCTTTTTAAATTATTATTTAAATATATAACTAATCTTAATTAATATTATATTTAAATATATATAGTTAATGTTAATTAGTATTATATTTAAATATATATAATTAATATTAATTAATAATAACATTTAAATATAGTTCATATTTTATTTTAATATGTGTGTGTGTCGGTATGTACATATATAATTAATATTTATTATTATTACTTAAATGTATAATTAATATTAGTAAATATTATTATTTAAATGTATATAATTAATATTTTCGCTTAGTGGTTTGTAATACATTCTCTTCCATTTTCAGTAAATAATTAGTAAGATATAAATTATTTAAGAAAATAAACCAATATGTTAAAAAAAAAACTAGGCTTTTTAAATGTAGCTCAAACAATGATTTTTTGTTTTGGATGATACACTTTGTAGAAGCCCAAACATTACATGTACGTATGTTTAGGATTAAACTAAACTTTTTTTTATAAATATTATATGTTATTAAAAATGCATAATAGAAACATATGCTTTTTGGTTCATATTAGAATCTAGAAGTTTTTACATTTACCCCCCCCCCCCCATTTATTGTATATGTCGTGTACATCAATAATATAATAGAATATCATTGTGATCTCAAGAAATTTTTGAAAACTGGAGTAGCAAATAATATCTAAATCATATACAATCTTCAACTATGTTAGAAACACAGACATACATATATAAAATTTATTCAGACATATACGCATGTATATATTCATATAATTATATATTATATATATTTAGATACATATAACATATATATAAATATATGTAGATATATATACGTATATAAATATACATACGTATATAAATGTACATATTCATATATTTATATACATATATTTATTTATTACATACATATATTCATACATGCATATGTGTATTATTGTATATGTTTTCACTTTTACGAGAAAAAAATTATGTCAGATCTATTAGCTTGCAATGTAGTGTAAGAGTAAGAAAATGTTAAAACTACAGCAATAATACCCAATATTAAACTGATTATAAAAAACTTTAATTGATTAATCTTTGTATATTACTATACTATCATATTGGTAAGAAACAATAAAAGTTTGCTCTAGGGTCCATCTATAAAATCTATGTTTTCTTAATAAAATTTTTAATTGATACTTAATAAGTAAAAATGTATTAAATAAAATATAATTTATTTTTATCATTTTATAAACTAATCGAATACAGTAACATCTTTCTTTAATTTTTCTTCTTTTTTAATTAATTTTTATTATTATTATTATTATTATTATTACAGAATTTAATATGTCATGATTTCATGACCATTTTTCAAGAATAAAAATATCACCATGGGAAATATTACTTTTATAAATATTTAATTTAAATTATTTTACAAAAATTTAATAATAATAAATAATAAATTATAGTATAAGAAATGTAAAGAAATATGCATTAAATTTTACAAAATAATATTATACAATTTGTTAAAATAATTCTCGTTTATAATTAATTATTATTTCATAGTAATCAAATATCAATTAATTAAGTGAAAAAAAATCTCAATAAATACATTTTAGTCTACATAAAATGTATTTAATGGAAATTAAATATATATGATGTATACATTAAATGTACTTAGTTATTTGTATAATAAATTTATTTTATCCCAAAATTTATTTTATAAAACACAGTTTACTTTACAAGTTAATTTACACAATTTAATTTTTTAGTACGAAGCATTAGGGCATAATTGTGTTTTATTATCCTGTCCATAGAGGGCAGCATCACAAAACGATATTATGTTAGCTACAATGATACGAAAGCGGGAACATTTAGAAAAAAATCACGTGACTTCCGGTTTTTCGTCAACCAATGAGAGAATGGAACCTTTCACGTTTGAGTCGCACCCATATTTTTGTAACGTTAAGTCACGTGCTTTGTTGAAACATTTCCGCAAATGTAGTCTCGAACCCAAACGGAGAATATGGTCCGATACTATGTTCAGATCAGATACTTGAGATATCTTAGACCGCCACTTTTGATGTGGTACGCTCCCGGAATTGAATGCATGTTCACACTGCACCAGAAGTTAAGATAACTCACTACGTTTGTGATCTTATGTCTGGGCATGCGCATAAGTTTAAAAAATTGTAACTGTAACTTTTTAAGCTTTTATAGGTTTTGTTTATTTATCTTCGCCACTTTTAGCGTGTTGTAGCTACTTTTCTTGCTCTTCTAAAATCTTTTAAAATGTCTAATTTGAATGATTTATATAACCAAAAGCCCTTTTCAGGGCCAAATTATGATCGTTTGAGCGATGAACAGAAAATACTGTTACATGAGTATTTTGCTAACCAGGCAGTTTTGATTCAATTAATGAATCAAGAGATGTTGTTGTTACACCAACATAATCAAGTGATGGTCGCCATAATGGATCGCAGACACAGAAGGCTGCAGAAGAGAATATGGTGCCTCGATAAGCCGCAAACTTGGTATCAAGGCATAAACAGCTTTACCGACGCACGCTTCAAAGCGAATTTTCGAGTCACTAAACGTACATTTGTTTTTCTGTGCGACAGACTTAATATGATGGGCAGGCAGGACACCAATTTTCGCCAATGCATAAGCATCGAAAAAAGAGTTGCCATCGGTTTGTACAGGCTGGCACCATCAGCAGAGTACAGAACAATTGCTAATTTATTATCTGTTGGAAAGTCAACAGTTTGCAAAATTCTGCACGAGTTCAGCAAATGCATAAATGAATTCATTCAATTCCCCACTATTGCAACAAAAATAAGGCAGTGCGTTTCAGGATTTGAAAGAGTGTGGGGCTTTCCACAATGCATTGGCAGTATAGATGGCTGTCACATTGAAATACAGCCCCAAAAGAGCTTGCATTCGCCTATTTCAATTACAAGTCATTCTACAGCATTGTACTTTTAGCAGTTTGTGACTTTGATTACAAATTTTCGTATATAAATGTCGGATCTCCTGGCCGTAATAATGATGCATACATTTATAACAATTCCTCAGTTAAGCAGACTATTGAGACATATCCTGTATATGAACAAATGTCCAGACAATTGTCTACCAGAGCTGTCCCTGTGTGCCTCATTGGAGATTCGGCATTTCCCTTATCTACCCACCTTATGAAGCCTTATCCTGAAAGTCACAATATGCCCACAGACAAAAAATATTTCAACTACTGCTTGGCTCGAGCTCGTCGAGTTGTTGAAAATGCATTTGGAAGGCTGAAAGCAAGATTCAGAATTTTAAATTTAATGGAAGCTGAAATCCCAAATGCAGTTTCAATAGTTGAAGCCTGCTGTACACTAAATAATATTTGTGAAAGTTTAGGGGATAGAATAAATGTTGTAGATGACACCGATGGCAACCAAAACATTGATGGCCAAATTTCAATTATTGGTGAAAGGAACAGAGGCCCAAAGCACATCAGGGATGCAATGTGTGCCCATTTAAATAATAGCAGATCGCAGTAGCAGAAAACATGCAGCAGGCATTGCAGATGTGACATTGCATCATAACCTCTTGACTATGTTTTTTTTTTCTAAAGTATTACAACTGGACATTTTCAACTGTGCATAATAATAACAATGACTAATTAGGAACCGATTTATAAATTAGAAAAGCTCACTGAAAATCACGAGCGACTAGGTATAGCGATTCTTCCGTTAAACAGTGCATGCGTCACAGCTTAGCAGTAATAACATCTAAGTGAAGTCCGCTAGTTTGGCAATTTATCTCTTGTTTTGGCGAATAGACTTTTACTTTCTAGTAAAAAAATTATCAAAAATCCCAAAACAATATAATATATGATATGTATCAATTAGTTAAATTGTGAGAAAATAACGAGATTGCTGTGACAAGATGCATAATTTTTTTAAATTGTTTTCATAGATGTATACAATAAATGCTAAGTTTCTTACAGCGTAACTAAAAATAAGTTTTTGAGGTTTTTATATGAAAATAGTTTTCTAAATGAGTTTAAGAGATTCTATTACTGTATTTAAATGAATGTTTTAGTTTAATTATTTAACAACATCTCGTAATCGGTACTAAATATTAAAATTTCATTAACAAATATTTGATTTTAAATAAAAATTAAAAGGCAACTGATAACAAATTTAAGTAAAGATAGAAACAAAAATCTCCATAATAATAACAATAATACTGATAATAATCAAGAATAACTTCTTGAATGAAAAATGAAAACTTTAATAAACAATTCTTCCTAATTTTATATTTATCTGTTACTAAACTTTTACCATATAAATATTTTTAACGTAAGCTTAGGATACTTATTGCATTTTAGTAAATGTTTATTTTAATTATCAAAAAATAGCTTAAAAGAATTTTAAAATTTAATTACTGAAATTTATTTAAAATTAAACTCTATTTAATTTAATACAAATTTAATGTAAATTTATTACACTTAATTAGAATTTATTTAAAATTAAATTATATTTAATTTAATACAAATTAAATAAAATAAATTAAACTTAATTATAGTTTAAATTTAATTTAATTATCTAATTGACAATAATAGTAATAAAAATCGACTGATCGTTATTAGCTGATTTAATAAAAATCAAACAAAACTCTAAAAATAGTAAAAGAGCCAGTGAGAACAGAACACGCAACCGCACGATTACAACTCCAAATCCTTAACCTTCCCTGGCTTTAACCACTAGACCAGATCGTCCACAACCAGATTTTATCAAAAATTCATATGCCTGCTATACACAATACTCTCTCAAAATGCTCGGCATTTCATCGCCAAGCCAACGGCAGAAAGCAACCAAAGTAAAGCGCCTATAATACGTAATGTGGAAACCGAGTATCCCAGTAATGCTTTAAAAAGTGCTAAAAAATTGTAGCCGATAAATGTGCAATGATGCTGTACGATAATAGGGTGAACGCAGCGACATCTGCTAGCTCTTTTCAACGTAAACATAGCATTGCAAAATTTAGTAAATATCATATCTATTTCGAAAAGTTATCAGTTGATAATCAATCTTATTTATCTAGTGTATATATCCGCGACCTACGTTGTACACGACCGGTGCATGACGTTTAAAACGTCACATGGAGTGGATCATTTTTACACGGTGATTGGTACAAAGCGGTGGGCGCGCCGCTCTGCACCAATCACCGAGTAAAAATGATCCACTCCATGTGCCGTTTTAAACGTCATGCTTCGGCCGTGTATAACGTAGGTCGCGATATATCAGAGTAAGGGTACATGAACATAATATGGAGTAAATGGGCCAGTAATGAACACCTTTAAGGAATTCCTTTTTTCATAATTTAAGTATTTAAATACTTACCACGGGCCGAAACGTTTCCTCAATTCGATTCTGTTACATCGACAATGTTTACGGTGAAAAGACCTAGCAGATGTCACTGCGATCGATCTCTTATCATTCAGCATCGTTGTACATTTATCGGATTCAAATTTTTAGTACTATTTTGTAGCCGGTTTCCACACTATTTATTCTCGGCGCTGTAACTAAAGAATCGAGGCTAACGAAAAAGTCAGGCTACCGCGGTGCATTCCACTTATCTTAACGGAAAACATTTCTATAGAACAATACATTTTTCTCTTTTTTTACTGCTTGAAATTTTTTATCTTCCTGATACATTCATGGAGAAATTTTTAAATAGAAACGCATGAAAATTGAAGGCATTATTGTTTAAGCACTAAAGAATCGAAATCGTTTTTAATTTTCTTATAAATGTGGTACATTTTGAATTGCATTTGATTGCTTCCTCAAGACGATATTTCCATGATTGTTGAGCCTCGACATGCAAATTTTGTATATTTACGAATATACCTGCAAATTTCATGCACTTATGAAAGAAAATTAATTCAAATATGTATCAGAAAGTAGTCAATTTGGATTTAAGATATAAAAACTGCTAATGAAGACATGTAACCCCCCCCCCCAAAAAAAAATGTCATGACACCCCTAAATAGAGGGCTGGATCCGCCTCTGTTTCGTACACCTGCATTGGTGGATTCGAGCATCACGTGACTCCCGCGGTCTGTAAAAAAAGATATGCGTTAAACACCGCGGTAGCCTTTCTCTTTCGTTAGCCTCGCTAAAGAATCAATTGACGCATGCATTGTTTAACGGAGGAATCGCTATACCTAGTCGCTCCTCTGAAAATCAATGCTAATAAGGGTGATTACCCTGTCAAGACGGATAAGGGTGATTTCATGTGTCATATTTCACATCACTAGATGGCGCCACTAATTCTAATCTTGGGGTATTTGTATGGAAGATGAAGGGTAAAAAGCAAATTTTTGATTAGCAACACCACATTTTTGGCTGTGTTCAGAAACAAAGATCAGGCGGCGCGGACGAAAGAGATTTGCGTATAGAGTACGTCTTATCAGAGCAAGTATTTGTAATAATGTAATTATTTCATGTTTTTATAGTTCAGAACAGGTAAAAACAACGACTATATATCCTTATCTTTCTAAAACAATGTCTCTCATAATAGGAATACATGCCTATATTTACTCAGACAAAATCCAAAATATTCATGAAAGTATCACGTGATCTGATTTAGCCCAATCAGCGTTCATAACCCGCAAAATTTTCGCCCGCGCTGCACTCGATCGACACAGAAATGATTTTTTAAACCTTATGAGTTATGATCCAACATAAAAATAATACCAAAGTATTATATATATATATATATATATATATATATATATATATAATTCATATATTTATATAACTGCTGTCAACTTATATTTCACTAAAACTACAGCACCTACTAAAACTGATATATTAGTTTAGTTGACAGCAGTTGCATAAATATATGTATTGTACAAACCAATGCATATAATAAAATAAAGTTTAATTTTCTATAACCAGTGCATCTTTAACTAACAAGAAGAGGACCTTCGGATCACCGATTTCCTGAAACACAGTGCTTGTTTCAATAAAATTAATGTAACCCCCCCCCCTCCCAAAAAAAAAAAATTGTTACGTAGTTTACAGACGTCTGGGTTGTCCTACACAGATAAACCTGGAGGGTATAGATACAAAGTCCATGCTCACCGTTTATTTCAGATTTTTTTTTCTATTTTTATTAATTTAAAAATGATTTATCAGTTGCTTTATATTTTTTCAGATAAATCGAATATTAATAAATCAAGATCGTGATATCAACATGTTAAGATATTTTTTTCTTTATTTGTAATAGTAAAATAAAATCTTTTTTAAAATTTGATAAAAAAGCTTTTAAACATTTCATTAAAATATCTTTTTCAATAACAACATTGGTGAAACGTAAATATATAATAAGCAAAATTATTAATTTCTAAAAATATATTTTTCTTGAAATTCATTTTTTGATGTAAATTGCATTATTTATTATATTGCAATAAACATCATAAAAGACGAAAAACAAATGCTAAAATACTTATACGTTCAGAAGAAAATTTATAAACATTCTAACTATATTTTATTCATTACGAAACTGGACGGTAAACCACATGTATTTTACGTTTTTACAAAAATAGATACTGATATTTCTAGTTTAAATAATATATATCTTTTACATTTTATTTTTATAATATTTTTTACCTTGTAAAATGTGCTTTGCATTCTATTCGTACTAAAAATTCACTGTTGAAGTACTCATTATAAAAAACCTGGAGAAATTCGTGCAAACTGATATTTTCATTTTATTTTTTCATTACTTATTTTACATTTGCTAAAAGAAAAACAATAATAATAATGTTTATATATTAAAAGGCACTGTAATGTAAAATTTCAATCGCGAAGTAGCTGAATTTGTGGTATTTAAAGAAGTAATTGTTATTAATATCAAATTTTACTTTTATGAAATATATTCCATTAATCATGAAAAATACAAAGCAACCGATAAAACATTTTTAAATAAAAAAGTAGAAAAATCAAGCAGAAATTTGAGGGAAACGAACCCGCAACCTCAAAAATTAAGAGCATTGCTCTAACCATTCAGCCACTAAGTTCACTTCTAGCCTTGAACAAAATATCATTAAAATAAGGAAAGGGCGAGGCTAACGGAAAAGAAAGGCTACCGTGGTGCTTTACGCCTATCGTTTTTTACGGACCGCGGGAGTCACGTGATGCTCGAATGCAGGTGTACGAAAAGAGTATCACGTCACTCTAGCGGTCTGCGAGGCTAACGAAAATGAAAGGCTACCGCGGTGCTTTACGCGTATCTTTTTTTACAGACCACGGGAATCACGTGATGCTCGAATGCACCAATGCAGGTGACCAAAAAGAGCACCACGTCATTCTAGCGGTCTGTAAAAAAATATAAGTGGAATGCACCGCGGTAGCCTGTCTTTTTCGTTAGCCTCGAGCGGTCTGTAAAAAAATATAAGTGGAATGCACCGCGGTAGCCTGTCTTTTTCGTTAGCCTCGAGGAAAGGGCAACTGACGTCACTGTTGGTTAAATTACTGTTGGTTTGGGAGAAAAACCTGTTCGTTCTTTACGACTCCTACAGTACACATGAGATGGAGCGATTTGATTGGTCTACGTTAAAGTGGTCTGTGATATGATTGGCCTACGTCGCCATGACGATTCCTTCAATGATGGCTGCGACGAAAATGCAGTGGTAGATTGGTTGATGGAACTGCTTGTTTGTAAATATGCCCTTTCCTTATACGTAAATTAGTCAAATCAATGTTTCAAACAATTTCAATTTCACTATGCATACATTCACAGTATAGACTCACTCCATATTTTAGTCTCCTTTGTCCGCGCGCCGCCTGATCTCCGTCCGTGAACAGGCCCTTTCTCCATTTATATTTCATCAACGAAACCTGATTGGGAATTCAAGCGCTCAAGGCTGGGATTGCGGTGCCTCGCTTAAGATCAATCTTGAGCGTAAGTCTGACTTACGATATAAACAAACCGTAATCGGTATTGCAGTGCCTTGCGTTCTTACGCTAACCAGAAAGCTATCTTACGACGAAGCGCAAGTGTATGCGCGTGCAACCATAACAAATCGAAAAATGGCCTCTGATTGGCTAACTGAAGGAGGACTTACGTTTAAGCAGGAGACTTACGATGAGGCACCGCAATACGAAGTTAAGATAGATCGTAGGAACGCCCATCCTAATACCCTGTTCACATCGGACATTTAAGATATCTTAGACCGCCATTTTTGAGGTGGTACCTCCCCGGAAGTGAATACTTGTCCACACCGCCAAACGCATTTAAGATAACTCACTCAACATCACCGTGTCCAGTGCGCATGCGCATATGTTAAAAGCAAACTCAACAGCCAATCGGCCTCCAGAGACAATCAGAGTGAGCGGTACTGACTGTATCTAGCAATGGAAAGTTCGAACTCACTAAGTGAGTTTCTGGAACTCACTCAGTGAGTTCAGCGGTCTAAGATATCTTAACTATCCGATCTGAACGTAGTATAAGATCGAGCGTAAGATTTAAGAAAGCGAGGCACCGCATTCCCAGCCCAAATACGCCATCTGGTGGAAAAAAGATATAACTTCTTGCTTCAGGAAAATCCCTTTAAAGCCCATTGCATTACATGCATTTTTAATTTGTTCTTAATGATTATTTTTTTGCACAATTTCAGATTTCATGTGATATTTGTCTCCTGTGTTTATATTACAAAGTAAAAATTATCCATATTTGAATATCTAACACTTTCAAACGCGTTTACAATAAATAATGGTTTCAATGGCACTTTAGCATTAGTTAAAGGGACAATTTTCCTGTAACCGACGGGCTGCGATCAGCGCCTCTATAGGCCGTTTTAAGTCCCAATAAGATGAAATCGCAAGGGACGGGGTAAATTCTGATTTTATCTTTCTTTTAAATCATAGTTCCGTTTTAATGCCTTATTTGTTCAAAATAAAATGATAAAATAACGTAAAATTTTGAACTTGCAGAAAATCTGGTTGATTTGCAAATAAACTTGGCTGAATCTGGAGGGATTTACTGTACGTTTTGGTGGATTCTTGCCTCACCAATGTGGCAACACTGTGTTTAAGGGCCTGTTCAGAACCGAAGATCAGGCAGCGATTAAAGTATGGAGATTAAAATATGGAGTGAGTCTGTACTGTGAGAGGCCTGCGTTCATTATCATTGATTTGGACGTCCAAATCAATGATAATGAACGCGGGCCTTCATTTGACTAATTTGAGATTTAGGCTGGGATTGCGGTGCCTTGCTTAAGATCAACCTTGAGCGTAACTCTGACTTACGATATAAACAAAGCGTAATCGGTATTGCAGTGCCTCGCGTTCTAATACTACGTTCAGATCGGATAGTTAAGATATCTTAGAACGCTGAACTCACTGAGTGAGTTCCAGAAACTCACTTAGTGAGTTCGAACTTTCCATTGCTAGATACAGTCAGTACCGCTCACTCTGATTGGCTCTGGAGGCCGATTGGCTGTTGAGTTTGCTTTTAACATATGCGCATGCGCGCTGGACACGGTGATGTTGAGTGAGTTATCTTAAATGCGTTTGGCGGTGTGGACAGGTATTCAATTCCGGGGAGGTACCACCTCAAAAATGGCGGTCTAAGATATCTTAAATGTCCGATGTGAACAGGGTATTACGCTAACCCGAAAGCTGTCTTACGACGAAGCACAAGTGTATGCGCGCGCAACCATCACAACAAATCTAACTACGGCCTCTGATTGGCTGACTGCAGGAGGACTTACACTTAAGCAGGAGGACTTACAATGAGGCCGAAGTTAAGATATATCGCCGGAACGCCCATCCTAAGTTCGAACGTAAGATTTAAGAAAGCGAGGCACCGCAATCCCAGCCTTAGGCTGGGATTGCGGTGCCTCGCTTAAGATCAATCTTGAGCGTAACTCTGACTTACGATATGAACAAAGCGTATCGGTATTGCAGTGCCTCGCGTTCTTACGCTAACCCGAAAGCTATCTTACGACGAAGCACAAGTGTATGCGAACGTAACCACAACATATCTAACTACGGCCTCTGATTGGCTGACTGCAGGAGGACTTACGACGAGGCACCGTAATACGAAGTTAAGATAGATCGCAGGAACGCCCATCCTAAGTTCGAACGTAAGATTTAAGAAAGCGAGGCACCGCAATCCCAGCCTTAATGATATTTTGTTGAAATCTTGAAGTGAGCTTGGTGGCCGAATGGTTAAAGCATTGCTCTTGATTCTGGATGTTGCGCGTTCGATTCCCCTAAATTTCTGTTTGATTTTTCTATTTTTTTCATTTAAAAATGTAAATCGGTTGCTTTGTACTTTTCATGATTAATGGAATATATTTTATAAAAGTAAAATTTGATATTATTAACGATGGGCTTTATTGGCATGACGTCATAAACCACCATCATGTGACCTCCCTGCTGTGTTTATATTTGTTTGTCTATGTATCGCATGCATACATTGGTCGATATTGTAAGAAATCACGTGTTGGTGGTATTCTTACAATCTCGAACTCAGATTCCCAATAAAGCCCATTACTTATTTAATTAAGTACGACAAATTCAGCTATTTTACGATTAAAATTTTACATTACAGTGCCTTTTAATATTTAAACATTATAATTTTTTTCTTTTTAGAAAATGTAAAATAAGGAATGAAAATATAGTCAATTTGCACGAATTTCTCCAGGTTTTTATAATGAGTACTTCAACAGTTTTTAGTACGATTTTTAGTACAAATTTTTAGTACGAATAGAATGCAAAGCATATTTTACAATGTAAAAAATATTATAAAAATAAAATGTAAAATATATACATTATTTAAACTAGAAATATCAGTTCCTATTTTTGTAAAGAGGTAAAATACATGTGGTTTACCGTCTAGTTTCGTAATGAATATAAATAAAATATAGTTAGAATGTTTATAAATTTTCTACTGAATGTATAAGTATTTTAGCATTTGTTTCTCGTGTTTTATGATGTTTATTGCAATGTAATAAATAATACAATTTACATCAAAAAATGAATTTCAAGAAAAATAAATTTTTAGAAATTAATAATTATGTTTCAACAAGGTTGTTATCGAAAAATATATTTTAATAAAATGTTTAAAAGCTTTCTTATCAAATTTTAACAAAGATTTTATTTTACTATTACAAATAAAGAAATAATTCTTTTAACATGTTGGTATCACGACCTTGATTTATTAACATTCTATTTATCCCAAAAAATATAAAGCAACTGATAAATAATTTTAAATTAATAAAAATAGGTGAAAAAAATCTGAAATAAACGGCGAGCATTCACTTTGCATTGACTTTGCGAGCATTCATATCCATACTTTTCAGGTTCATTTTTGTAGGACAACCCAAACGTCAGTAAAGTACATAACAATTTTTGGTACTTTCCGGTTAGCCGGGCGCCAGTGAAAAAAATATATAAATATATATCTACATATATGTTTGTGTATATATGTATGTATATATATGTGTGTGTGTGTGTATTTATATTTGTTTCACTGGCACCCGGTTAACCAAAAAGTACCCTTTTTTTTTTGAGTTTACATTAATTTTATTGAAACCACCAATACTGTGTTTCAGGAATTCGGTGATCCGAACGTCCTCTCCCTTGTTAGTTAAAGGTGCACTGGTTATAGAAAATTAAACTTTATTTTATCATATGCATTGTATTGTACAATATATATATTTATGTAACTGCTGTCAACTAAACTAATATATCAGTTTTAGTAGGTGCTGTAGTTTTAGAGACATATAAGTTGACAGCAGTTATGTAACTATATATATATATATATATATATATATATATATATATATACACACACATCATACAAACATATATATACATCATATTGGTACAAAGCGAAACGACAAAATGAAAGACATACAGCGATTGGCACAAAACGACGGACTCGTCGCTTTGTACCAATCGCTGGTCGCGGCCAGCCACCTTTTGTGACGTCATGATAATGAATGAGCTAGAGTTCGCAAGCCCGGTATCTAGTGTAGCCTTGACACTGATCATGCAGCACGGATTCTGGCCAGCTGCGCAGAACCGTGCAGCTAGCTGCCATTTAGTGCCGAAGTCTCGACACGATGTTATCACTATTGCGTTAGAAGTCCTTCTATAGAGGTTCATGGTTAAAAAGTTGAAAATTTTCAGATATCCGATCATGTTGCTACAGCTGTATTGGGAATTCAAGCGCTCGAATACGCCATGTGGTGGAAAAAAGATCTAACTTCTCGCTTCAAGAAAATCCCTTTAAAGCCCATAGCATTGCATGCATTTTTAATTTGTTCTTAATGATTATTTTTTTGCACAATTTCAGATTTCATGTGATATTTGTCTTCTGTGCTTATATTACAAAGTAAAAATTATCAAAATTTGAATATCTAACACTTTCAAACGCGTTTACAATAAATAATGGTTTCAATGGCACTTTAGCATTAGTTAAAGGGACAATTTTCCTGTACCGACGGCTGCAATCAGCGCCTCTATAGGCCGTTTTAAGTCCCAATCAATCAACCTTCCAAACCAAGTAAAACACAAAAAAGCCCAATCACGTGATCAAACCACCCAGAGATTTTTCCTGGGTCGATCGCGTGCCGCGCGGGCGAAAATTTTGCGGGTTACGAACGCTGATCGGGCTAAATCAGATCACGTGACACTTTCATGAATATTTTGGATTTTTTCTGAGTAAATATAGGCATGCATTCTTATTACGAGAGCCATTATTTTGGAAAGTTTTGGTAGTTGTTGTTTTTACCTGTTCTAAACTATAAGGAAAGGGCAACTGACGTCACTGTTGGTTAAATTACTGTTGGTTTGGGAGAAAAACCTGTTCGTTCTTTACGACTCCTACAGTACACATGAGATGGAACGATTTGATTGGTCTACGTTAAACTGGTCTGTGATATGATTGGCTTACGTCACCATGACAATTCCTGCAATGATAGCTGCGACAAAAATGCAGTGATAGATTGGTTGATGGAACTGTTTGTTTGTAAACATGCCCTTTCCTTATAAAAGCATGAAATAATTTAGGGCAGTTGCAATTGACGTCACCTTGGAGGTAAACAGTACAAATAGGCAGTTCTGATTGGTGGAATCATCCTTACCTCCAAGTGAATACAATGGTTGATCAGCTGATTGCAACGGGCTTTATTGGCATGACGTCATAAACCACCATCACGTGACCTCCCTGCTGTGTTTATATTTGTTTGTCTATGTATCGCATGCATGCATTGGTCGATATTGTAAGAAATCACGTGTTGGTGGTATTCTTACAATCTCGAACCCAGATTCCCAATAAAGCCTACTGACCTTGCTCTGAGAAGACTAACTCCATACTCAAATCTCCTTCGCCCGCGCGCCGCCTGATCTTCGGTTCTGAACAAAGCCCATAGAATGAATGGCCGCATCTACTAACGCTCTCGCAATGCCCGAAACCAGGAAGATAGAGATTAGTATTTTTATCTCGCTTCCCGAAACTTATAAATTGAATGCACATTTTTTAGGCTCAAGGCCCCACCAGTGGCTGAGAGGTTCTGCTCTCAAAGCTGGTAGACGGGAGGTGCTGGGTTCAAACCCCTGTCGCGTTCCTCGACGTAACCGTTCAGAGTCTTCCGTGGTTTTCTTCGAATCTTGCCGTAAATACGGGTTAGGGTCCCTTAAAAAAAACACCACTAAGGACACTTCCCCTAGGGCCTATATCCCTCGTGTCATGAAATAAAACAATCATTCAGGCTCAATGCTCCATGTAAGTATGATATTTCATATCTACTTCTTGTTCAATAGTATTTCAAAATGCAAATGTATCTTTAGTTTGTGTTTACTAATTTTGTTTATGTGTTCCTTTGCTATAAATAATTTCAAGTCTTTCTTACGTATGTACATATTATATGCTTTGATACATATTGAAATAATGGAAATTTCCTGTTAATTCCCCCTTTTTTATGAGCATAAAATATTTATTAGAAATTTGCAAATATCCGCCTTGCTGCAGTTAAAAATATTAACAAAATAAAGTGATCACAGTAATTTTATTCGCGTTAAAATTGTATAGAAAATGCATCCAATCTCTTTCGAGGAAAGCTTATTCAGTTTTCTTTTTAATAGTTTCAAGTGTTGAAATTGTTAATCTACTTAATTTGTTTAGTATTGTAAATTTAAAAATTTCTAAATTTGGTTATTTACAATCTGAGTTTGATGTTTTGTATTTAATATTTTTCATATTGTTTGGTACTTTTCGGTTAGCCGTGTGCCAGTGAAACATTATTGTAATACATGTGTGTATGTATGTGTGTGTATATATATCACTGGTGCTCGGCTAATCGAAAAGTACCTATTGTTCTTTAAAAGAATTCCGAAATAAATTTATCAACATCGCAAAATATAGAATTTTATTTTAGCTCAATAGAACTACCCAATTAAAAAATTATTTAAAAATGTTTATTTGCAGTATGTTTTGAGGGGGAGCGGGGAATCTTACTTGCCACCATGGGTCCAGAAAAAACTAATATTTAGTTGATAATTATTTTTCCTTTGTAACTATATCCCTGTTTTATCGGTATAATTCATTTCCATGTATCAAACTTGGCTTTTGTTTAAAATATATTTTTTAAGGATCTTCCTACCAACACTTGTTAAATGATTGGTTGATTTGCTTAAAATCAGGTTTCATTCCATTTTGGTGGTCATTGCTTCTGTTTCTCCTACTTTTTGATCATTGTTTGACTTGTTGACAGTTGTTTCATATTTGATTACAAATAAAATTTTGTAATCAAATATGAAATGCAATCGGGCCATTTTCACATTTCGCTTACATATACTGTCCCAGAGGGAAAAGAAGAAAATTCAAACATACATTAATATTTAATGTTTAATTTGAGCAATGCATTTTATAAAGAAGACTATATTAAATATTTCTAGCATTAAAAATTTTAAAAATCAATAAAAATTGTTCAGATATAAATCAGTATAAATGCATGGATTAGTGTCAAATCAGTTACCAAATGTTAAATCTGTTATCATACAAAATTAATAAAAATAGTCAACTTTAAATTTTTTTAAACTTTCAAAAATCAACTTACTTTGATCTGCTTTATGTCCCTAAATTTCAGAATATGATACTTAACAATAATGCTTAAATTAAATTGAAATGAGACATTTATAACCACAAAGTTTGACCTCATAGAAATTTATACAAAACTTTTTTTTTTAATAATGATAATATATATTTATGTAAATTATTGAATTTTAAGAAAATTATATCTCTATTTCGTAGTTGAAAGAAAAATAACAATAAAATGATAAAAAATTGATATTAATATTAAGATACATTAAAAAATGTGTGGTAACGGACTTGTCATTTGGTAACTGACTTGACACTAATCCATTTATACTAATTTATATCTCAACAATTTTGATTGATTTTTTTTTTAATTTTTAATGCTAGAAATATTTAATATAGTTTTCTTTATATAATGCATAGCTCAAATTAAACATTAAAATATTAATGTATGTTTCAATTTTCTTCTTTTTCCTCTGGAACAGCATATGTAAGTGAATTTTAAAAATGGCCCAATCACTCATTCAAACCAAGCATTTATTAAGAGTACCGTAATTTCCGGCGTATAAGCTGCGGCTCAAATAAATCTGTTTCGAACCGGAAATTGTATTTAATGAAATGTAACGTGTTGCATTTTGGAAGTTATTTGAATTTATTTCTTTAAAAATATTTCTGGTTTGAAACAGACTTATTTTACCCGCGGCTTATACACCGGAAATTACTGTAACTTTTTTAAATAATAAAATGGGGCTCTAATTGTGCCTGCCTGCATTATACAGGCATGACAGAGTTCCTCCTAAAGGAGGAATTCCACCTTTTTTAAAGTAATTTTGAGCATTATCTGAATTGATGCAAAAATGCAAAGAAAATATTGGAACCATATGGGGGGGGGGGGGGAGATGTCTGTTAAATATAATCCTTGGACATTTTTGCTTTTTTCCCTTAGTTTCTGAACTGTTGTGCAGACCGGAAATTGTATTTAATGAAATGTAATGTGTTGCATCTTGGAAGTTATTTGAATTTATTTCTTTAAAAATATTTCTGGTAAGAGCTATCAAATCAAAAGTCAGCTTATGTTGTGAGCATCTGAAAATCGTGTAAATGGAGTTATTTAAAACGTCTTTCCAGAGGGAATTTTTTTAAGACTTTAGAAAAGAAATAATGTTTTCATGAGGTTATTTTTTAAATAGAAATATTTCGTATAATTTATGCAACACTTTTGGGTAGTTTCAGTGATGTGTTAATGGAGCAAATGTCACTTTCATGTGCATATATTTAGCATGGAGAATTTTTTCATTAAAAAGGAGGGAAGAAATCATAAGCAGTCAATCTACACAATATTTGTTTTGAAAAATTAATCTCTCTAATTTGCATAATTTCATCAGATATTTGGATTTACATTTATAGCAAACTACCTTTTATTCTCTTTTTTTATTCAGTAAACCAATATATATATTGTTAGTTTAATTTGTTTTTATAAAATATTTTCTAAATTATGAAAAGAAAATAACAATCATACTTACAATTATATTTCAGTTTGTGTAAATACATCTTAAAACGTGTCTAAATTACAAGAATTTGCTGTCATCGTTATCGATGAAATTTTTTTTCCACCTTTTTTTTTCTATTTCCCACCTTTTTTTTCTATTTCCCGCTTTTATGCCGGATTATATGAAGGGGTCCGGGCAAGAAAATGCCAAGCCACATTTTTGGTGAAATAAATCTAACACTGTAATCTGATGCTTAATAATGTAAATTATAATATCCTACATATAATTTGTTTCTAATGTCACTTTGTGGCAGCATTTGTCCCAGGTTTCGATGTTACTAAGACATTGGCTAGAAAACTTTGTTATATATATCTTAATTTGTGTATTTGATCAAATTTTCAAATTGAAATATCTCAGAAGTTCAAAAATGTGTCTTAGCACACTCTTGCCTCGACCCCCTCTTATCTATTTCATTTGCTTGAACGATTTTAATAATTTGATTGGGCTATGATGTCTTACACTCACACACTTTTTTTAAAATCTGTTATAAAAAGCAAAACTTTGGGGGATTTTTTTTTCCTTTAATGATAACCTGGCTGTTGTATTAAGTTATTGGTTTTGCGCTGGCTTGGAAATCGTACCAATCAAAAGGTAGCCAAACATCAGTGTGTGAGTGTAACACATATGTTCCTTTGATTGGTTTAATCGAATGAAAATGTCTGTATTTTGTACTTCTCTTTTTGCTTTTGTATTAGTTATCCTCAATATTATACACAGTGGTGCATTTAGAGGAGGGGAGAGGGGAGGAGGCCATCACCCAGTAAGGAAAAAAATTGGGAACTTTGGTCTGGTCATTACCAAAGAAAATGTAACAATCCGATTTGCACCTAAAGGTGTTTGTCGCTGTGTTTTGAAATTCCCCAAAAAAGTACGATAATTTTTTTTAACTTATCATTTATACAAAGTTTTAAACATGATTTAAAATGCTAATAAGTGTTTTAAAAATACCATTAAATTATTTCAATACATTTTAAATTTTATTAAATACACAATTTTGTCACATTACTAATTTCAAACAGATAAAAAATATTTGTAAATCCAGAGAAAAATGAGGAAATCCTAATAACAAACACCCTTAAACATTCTAATTCTCCTTGCCGCAAAAAGATTTCTTTTCTTCTCATCGCTAGTAAAATGTTTCATTATTTATTTTCTTTAAACTGAAATGTCTTATTTTTAGATCTTTATTTTTCATAAGAAAAATAAATACAGTAGAAGATCTTTATAACGCAATTCTATATAACTCAATTCTCCATATATAACGCACAACTTCTCACATGTAAACAATGAATTTTCAGTTAAGAAACACCTGAATTCCCACATTATAAATAGTTGTTATTCTCTAGAGGACTAAATTTGATACATTAGTTCAACTTTATCTCCTTAATTTAGAGCTTATTACTGAAAAAATTGCTATGATTTGATACAGGTATGTTTGGACAATGTTTATAAAATAAATTTAACAATGTGTGGAATGATCAATATTATGCAAAAAATTATAATCTGCACAACTCCTATTAATAAAGAATGCAATATAAAGATACTTTAATGTATTTTGGTATGTTTCACACGTATATTTGGCCATGTTTTACAAGCTAAATTTAATGATGTGTGAAATGTGATCTATATAATGCACAACCTCGTGTTTTTAGGTTTGCGTTATAAAGATCTTCTACTGTAAAATAAAACGGTACATAATAACAGAATTTTCTCCTTAAATTTGCCTTTTTTTAGTTTATTTTATGATAAGTTATTTATTTTACTTTGATAGTAACTATTTACTTTATTGATAGTACTTTTAATTAAAGTAAAATTTATATAAGTAGAAAATGAATCTGATAATGTCTACTTTATTACACACGACATACCACTTGTCTCATAAATGTCTGATAGTCTGCATCAACAGTCTATTGCATATAATATGTAGACTTATGTTACATAGAACTTTTAAGTAAATGCATTAGACATACAACCTGTATAGTAGTAAAAATAGTTGATTTTAAAAGTAATTATTAGAGATACCCATAATTAATTTTGCTTTCTAATACTTTAGTAATCTAATATTTATAAGTGTATTTCTTTAGGGTTGCTTAAACTGGGATAGAAAATTTGATAAATAGATGGAAGGAGCCACTGAAATCTGTGATGGCTAAGCTATTTAAATGCTGCTTTAAGGAAAATACATTAAACACACATTTCAAGAATTAAATAATTATAGGTACTTCTAATGTGTACACTTCTACATATCAGTAAGTAATAAGTCTTCTTTCGGCTAATGATGCAAATTTCTCGACACAATCGTCAAGTTCTTTTGGCTCCATTAACTTCGAGGTGACATCTTGTTCAATAGTCATTAGAGCTAAGGTGCTCAATCTTTCTTGCCCCATTTTGCTTCAGAGATCGGAGGTAAGTTTTCAAATGCCAGACAGTAGAGAAAGAGCGCTGTGCATTTGCGATTGTTATTGGCCATAATAAATCTACTTCAAATAGTTCTAAAACGGAGGGCACGTTGGTAGATAAATTGTTCTTAATGCATGAGTTACCAAAGTCTATTAACATGGCAGTCGGATGAATCATAGTTTTAATAAAAACTAAGTTAGAGCTACAATATTTTTTGTTTATTTTGTAAAATTCTTGAATGTCATTCATGAGATCTTTCACGTTCAGAAGTAAATCTGATATCAGTGTAACATTGTAATCATTTTCTGAATAACGTAGGTTTGAATTTAGAAGAATGGTGTCTAGTCCTTAAAAATAAATATTGATTTTGTACATTTCTTCAGCTGAAGTATGAAAAACTGCACTTTTCGAATTAGCACAATCGAGTTTCTTTGGCAATTTTCTTTTCCTTTCGATGCACGGTTTTCTTTATGTCATAAAACTGCGATTTTTGTCAAATGACCGAAAAATAAAACTGCAATTTTCATCAGACGATTGCGAAATAAAATCTCTGTTTTCAGCAAGCGACCACGAAATAAAACCATGATTTCTGTCAAACGACTGCAAAAAAAACTGCAATTTTTGTCAGACGATCACGAAGTAAAACCATGATTTTTGGCAAGTGACCACGATATAAGACTGCGATTTTCGGCAAGTGACCGAGAAATAATACCATGCATACAATACCGGAGTCCAAAATTTAAAAAAATGATTTTCCTCAAACGACCGTAAAAAAACCAGCAATTTTCTTCAGACGATTGCATAATAAAATCTCTATTTTCAGCAAGCGAGCTCGAAAAGTGACCACGAAATAAAACCGTGATTTTTGGCAAGTGACAGAGAAATAATACAGTGATTTTCATCAAGCGATCTTACTTATAATAAAATCTGAAGGCAAGAAACTGTCTGTAACTCTTCCGGGCACGACCACTCTGGTTTGCGAATCGACCATAGTTAAACGCCATGTTAGGCTTAATGAAAAAACTTATGCTACATCCGATTCTGTTGTTTAAATATTTGTAAAAGCATATTGAAGCTTTTAAATCTTTTAATTTTGTTTAAAACCTTAAAAAACTATTTCATAAAAAAAATGTATATTAACATTTCTGTAAAAAAAAATTTCCGTAAGCACTTTTTTTTTCAGAAGCAGCAGTGATTTATTTCGTAGGGAGAGATTTGAGGTTGATTCAGTATAGTGGCACCATCTACTGGTGGATTTTGAAATTTGCTTCCATCGTAAATACAGACTCATTATCCGGAATCCTCCAGACCAAAGGCTTTCTGAGTTTTGGAATTTTCCGGATTTCGGGTTCTCCCGAAGTTCACGATTATTTGACAAAATTCATGGTTTTTTTTCGTGATTCTTTGACAAAATTTGCATTTTTCTTCTACGATCCTTTGACGAAATTTCATTTTTTCGTAGTCCTTTGAAGAAATTTGCGTTTTCTTTTTGCGATTCTTTGAGGAAATTTGCGTTTTTTGCTATTCTTTGACGAAATTTGCCTTTTATTCTTTTGACAAAATTCGAGTTTTTTCTGACATTGACGAAATTAGCGGGTTTTTTTTTTTTTTTTTTTTCGATCCTTTGACGAAATTTCACTTTTTTCGCGATCCCTTAACGAAATTAGAATTTTTTTCGCAGTGCTTTGAAGATACTTGTGTTTTTTTTTTTCTAGACCCTTTGAAGAAATTCATGTTTTTCCGTGATTATTTGACAAAATTCGCAGGGTTTTTTTTGCGATCCTTTAACCAATTTTTTTTGTGATCCCTTGATGAAATTTTACATTTTTTCGGAGTCCGTGGAAGAAATTTGCATCTTCTTTGTAAGCCTTTGACGGAAATCGCGTTTTTCTATAATTTGTTAACAAAATTAACGTTTTTTTTTTTTTTTTTACAATCCTGCAACGAAATTTGCAGTTTTTTTTTCGATCCTTTGACGAAATTCACGTTGTTTCCACAATCCTTTGAAGATATTGTCCATTTTTTCTGCGAACGATAGACATAATTGATTTTTTCGGTGAGTATCATTCAAAATTAGAGATATTTATGTTCGAAATTTTGGACTGAAGACTTAAATTTTTCGAAATCTAATGCCTTAAATCTTTAGGAAAACTTGAACAGAATCACCCCTGATGAAATAAATACATAACCATTTTTTGTTTCTAACGAATCGTAATATAAATTAATTTTAAACTAAAATTTGAGAGAAAAATGATTTGTTTTTAATTTCGGGAAGAAAAGAGGGGGGGGGGGTACCGTGTTCACCCGCCACCGAAGTAACAATATTTTAGTGATTAAACATTGAAACACAATAGACTGAAAAAAAATTAGGAATCTATAAAATTTTCAAAAAATTTCAGAAAATCTAAAATTTTAGTAAAAATTTACAAATTTAGAAAATTTTCGAATTTTTCTTTCCGGATAATGGGTCATATACTGTAAAATGATTCTTTCTTATCAAACGTAATTAAAATATAAGAAATGCATAGTACAGCATAATTTCCATTTAATTTTGCTTATGTAATCAAACAATGAGTTATATGGTGAGTCAAGCTGTTTAAAAATTCATTGATAACTCTTTTTTACAAAAACGCACATGGATTATTTGTTAATATTTAATTTGAATGTTTTGTCCAATCGTCGAACTATTTTAAAAATTTAATACTGAGTAAATATATATATATATATATATATATATATATATCCTCATTATTTTTATTTGTAGAAATCATTTGTCCTTTTTAAAATGTATTTTTCTACAATACAAACCTTTCAATAATAAATCTTCATGCTGTTTGTTTGTATGAAGTCTTATGAAAATGAAACGCAGATCAACAATCCGTCATTTTTGACGGGGTTATATACTAGTCATGAAATAATACTGTGATTTTCGTCAAGCAATCATGAAATACGTAATACCACGATTTTTGTCAAGCGATCATGAAATAATACCACGATTTTCGCCAAACGATCGCAAAATAAACCTGTGATTTTCCTCAAACAACCGCAAAAGACCTGAAATTTTCTTCAGATGATTGCATAATAAAATCGTTATTTCCATGAAACGACCACGAAATAAAACTGCAATTTTCTTCAGACGATCGCGAAGTAAAATCATTTTCGGCAAGTGACCGCGAAGTAACACCACGATTTTCATCAAATGATCGCAAAATAACACCGCGATTTTCGTCCAATGATCACAAAATAAAACTGGTTTCCATCAGACGATCGCAAAATAAAATTGCAATTTCCATCAGATGATTGCAAAATAAAATTAAATTTCTGTCAGACAATCGCGAAATAAAATTACAATTTCCATCAGACGATCGCAAAATAAAATTACAATTTTCGTTAGACTATCTCGAAATAAAACTACAATTTTCGTCAGACGATCGCGAAATAAAACCTCGATTTTCAGCAAATGACGTCTAAGTAAAATTAATCATTTTCGGCAAGTAACCGAGAAATAATACCGAGATTTTCATCAAACGATCATGAAATAAAACTGAGATTTTCGTTGCTGTCGCAAAATAAAATCACCATTTTTGTCAGACTATCGTGAAATAAAACTAAGATTTTCAGCAAGTGACCGTGAAATAAAACTTCGATTTTCGTCAGACGTTTGCAAAATATAACTGATTTTCGTAAGTTGGTCGTGAAATAAAACTGATTTTTGATCTTGAAATAAAACTATTTCTTTTCGATCATGAAACAAAACTGCGATGTATGTGAATCGATCGCACAAAAAAAAATGTGAATTTTCGCTAATCGGTGACTGAAAAAAATTGCAATTTTTGTTAATCAGCCATTTAAAAAAAAAAAAAAGTGTGAATTTCGTCAATCGGTTATAGAAAATAATCCTTTATGATTTAATGCCAACAAATATATAATTTTATTATTGGAAAAATATTAAGGACTTTCATTCAAAATCTGATCATCCCGAAGCATTTAAAGCCAACCCGAACTGCAATGAAAAAAATTAGCGTTTATCGGAAGTGCCTATCGGAATCAGGTTCCGTGACCCAAAAGAGGACACTGTCTGCAATTTCAGATTATATTTAGGAAAAGGAATTTTCATACGTAATAGCAGTTTGTGTTTGTGGGCACTCTATCTCAAGAACTGAAATACGTAATTTAAACAAACCTCATATTCAGTTAGACTTTGACATAAATTGTGCTAATTAGGTTTTGGTGTAAACCGCTCAACAGGTGAAGCTGCTGTGCTGCATTTTTCATGATTTCCTCGAGAAGTAATGCACGGAATTTTATTAAAATTTAGGTTTACACTTTGACATAAGTAAATGCTGATTGGGTTTCGGTTTAAATTGTCTGACAGGGTGACAGGTGACATTGCTATGCTGCATTTTTCATAATTTGTGCAATAATTATATCTCAAGAACTAATGCACAGAATTTCACGAAGCATCAGATTGTTAGACCTTGACCTAAATAGTTCCTTATTAATTTTGGGTGCATACTGCCCGACAGGTGTCACTGCTATGTTTTGTTTTCATGAATTCTACGATAGCTGTATCCTAAACTTGAATACATAGTCATGTAATTTTTGTTGCAGACAATTTGATTTATATAGAAGAAAGTTTTGTGATGGCGACAACATACTAGTTAGTATTGATAATGCATCCCTGGCGTAAATATTTCACAGAGTAAGGGAGGTGTTAAATTAGTTTTAATTTCTTTGTTTTTTATGGCAAATGATCCAAAATTTGGAATCGCTGAGGTTTGGATTATAGATTTTGTACTGTATGAAATTTCAACAAGTAATTCAACTTATGTGATGGGTACAATGGTGATACTGAATTTATTTTCAAAAGAAGAGGTTTTGCTGCTCCAAAAACTGATCTTCCTGCTCCAAAAGCCGTTTTTGACTGCTCCAATTCTTCCTGAGGGAGTGTGACCCCTGGGAATTTCATTATCTAGAATTATGTTCTAAAGATCTTCTGAAACTTGACACTTCTGTAAATATATCCTCTTTCTTACCTTTGACATGTGAGCCTTTGTTAAGGCATGTGGTACCTTCTCCTTTTTCTAGTACTGTCCGTAATATACTGATCTTTTGCTGGACTGAGGTCTTTCCAATCGAAGAGTTCAATTTCGTGAATAATTTTTGTGAAAGGATAAGTCTATAACCATGGCTCTGTAGGCATACCTGGAGTCACAAATGAAGAGAGAGATCTATCCTTTTTTCATTGTGGTGATATCAAGATCCCAGCTTTATATCGTTCGCTCTACCTGAAAATTAAAAAAAAAAAGAAAGAAAAATCATGCATCAAGCATAGATTATGAAACACTGTCCAATACATTCAGAATACCATAACAAAACTGTTCAATAAGGTGAAAAATGATATTTATGTAAACAATTTAGAAAAAACATAAAACATTTGAAATTCCAATTTTGCCAATTACCATTTATAGTCTGAAAATAAATCAAATTCTTTTGTGAATCTCTGTGTATCAATATGTTTATATAGAACATATATTAAAATTTAAATCAGTTAGAAAATGCTTAACACAGATCCTTTCAGCAATTTCTGCTAAAAACAGAAATTTATTCAAATTCATTTGTACAGCCCTGTATATGATCTGTATAATATACATACACAAAGTAATATGCGAAAAATTTGTTATATTTAAAAACGTATACCACAACTGAAAACTTCAACAATTATCGCTCATAAACAGTACTGTAACCGAACACTTTTGTGTGTTCGGTATATGAATAATAAATGCTATGCACACCCTATTCAACAGTAAGCATCTTATTGTGCACCTCAGTGACATATATCAACTTCAATACGTTTGAAATAGTGTAACATTATTAAAATACATTTTTAAAAAAATTTCCTCATAGACCATAATGAAATGCACTATTTTTGAGTGTCCCTATAAATGAACCATGCATGCTGCACAATTCATTTGCAATACTGAACATACCGTAGTAAATCTCAATAACATATATCATTTGCATAGCAATCTGATTATATTTACACAAGTTGCAGCTCTGAGAGACAAACCAAATTCATAAACACTTTTCATCTGTGTTGGAAAGTGTTAAAATAAATAATAATTATGATGATACAGTGAAGTACCTCTAATTCATGAATGCATGTAATCCACACTGAATCTAAGAATGTAACCAAAGAACTTAAATTCTTGTAAAATATTTCAGTAGAGGCAAAATTTTGAAATGTTTTTTTTCAACAACTTTAATATTTTCCTCCTGTTTGTATAGATTGTCATGTATCATATAATTTTTTTTTTTTTTTTTTTTTTTATAGTTTAAAATTATAGTGCATTTAAATATAATTGTTTTATTTATTTAATCCTTTAGTCATGCAGTATTTGAAAAAATACAATTTCAGCTCTTATGAAAAATTGTTTTAAGTGAAAGAATGTGCTTACATAGATAATGATTAATTGTCTACTTTTTTTTTTTTTTTTTTTTTTTTTTTTTTTTTTTTTTTTTTAATTAAATTATAAAGTTGAAAACATTTAAAAATATAACATTTATTATATTTGCACACAGACACAGATTAGTATTTAATAGGCACAGATTATTATTTACTCTGAAAAATCTTAATGAAACCTATATTACTTATTATACATAACCACACATATGTATTAAATAATTCTATAATATTGGTCTTGCTTGCAAAGTAATTATGAAAATACAGTGGAACTTCCATTTAACGAAGTCTCATCATTACACTTAAAAACTTCATT
This sequence comes from Maratus michaelseni, assembly GCA_963931845.1. Taxonomy (NCBI): domain Eukaryota; kingdom Metazoa; phylum Arthropoda; class Arachnida; order Araneae; family Salticidae; genus Maratus; species Maratus michaelseni. The sequence continues at coordinate 212,416,152 of OZ007599.1, read as the reverse complement.
ATGAAGAAAATTCGTTAAATAGAAATTAACTTAAATTCATGAAATTTTTTCTTGTTATATGACAAACAGGTATTGGATTCAGAAGCATTTGATTCGGTTTTAATTATGAAGCCATCTTTTACAAAACAGTTGTGTACGGTCGATAAAATCACGTCACATTCCCAAGCTTTGGCCCAAGCTTTCATCAGCTCTGATACACAGAATCTCAAACTAATGTTTTCACTACATCGGCTTTTTTCTGTCTTTTTCGACAATGTACTTCAAGATTTTTCATTATTCCTTAGACTAATGATTGAAGTTTAGCTGTATTGGCAGGAACAAAAATAACTTGGATGTTCTTCGATTTGTATTTTGAAGCACGTTCTTTTGGATGTACAAAGAAATTGTCTATCAGCAATGGAAAGTCAGAATTGTACGTGTCTGACTCTAATAGATATTTTTTGTTTCAATGCATCTGACACCATTGCAACACCTCATCTTCTATATCATTGAAGGTAAAAAGGGGATTTTGACTTTCCCCAACTGTCAGGGCTGGAGAAATGGAGTGGGAGAATAGTGATAACAAGTGTTTTTCTTAGTGTGAAAAAAAAATTGTTTTATTTAGCACCAAGCAGAATGGAAAATATTTAAATGTGTTCATTTTCATACAATCGAATCCGCTGATATAAATTTGCACATCCTTCGAACAGCAATTGCTTAATTTGAATTCTGTACATGTACAAAAGTGGAATAAACTTCGTTATATAGAATATATTTTTCGTAATGTGGAGATTAATTTACATGCTAATGGTGTTCAAAGTCAAAGTTCTGCAGAAAATTTCGTTAATTAGAAAACTTCGTTAAATATGGACTTTGTTAAAGGGAAGTTCCACTGTAGTTTTGAAATGCTCATTCAAGTAATAAAATCTAGAATTTTTTTTTTTTTTTAACAGCTTGCGTATTAGCCCGGAGACTGCCATCTTTTTTTATTTTTCTTCTTTGTGTGAAAAACCGGTTTTCATCAAGAAGTAACTGTCACCAAGTTGTCATTTATAACATAGCCACTTTAGGCTTAAATTTTTTTGAAAATACAGAAATTAAACATTAAAACAAAAAGAAAAGAAAAGCAATCAAAATTAAGAAAATTTCAACAGAAATCGGCATTCCAAACGTTATTTTCTAAAAAAAAAAAAAAAAAAAAAAAAAAAGAGGGTGAGGGATTCGTAATGAAGACACAAAATATACTTAAATATACTGTGATTAAAAATTTTGAAACAGCAAAGTAAAGCAAAAACTCCTTATCTTAAATATAATTTGCGAAATTAAAGCCATAAAAAGAACTTAGTCATAAAAACACTTGAAGCATAAAGAGTAGCAAAATGCAAAAACTTATTGTTATAAATGTTTAATAATCGTAAAAAACATAAATTTAAGACTTACGGTATTAAGGAAGTAATAATACATTGTGTAGCAAAGTCTGAATGTTATTTTAAAAAACAAATAGAGGAACAGGGGGGGGAGGGCAATGGCAAATATAAAAAAATCTTGAGATTTAAAAATAGAGAATTTTTTCTAAAATAATTTTTAAATCAAAGGATATTTTAAAAGATAAATTATTAAATTATTTTGCGACGTACTGACACAAAACTTTAATATTCGTAAAATGAAAAAACAGTAAATACATAAAAATTCTGGTAAAAAAAAATCAAATTAAAGCAAAAGTTCTCAATTTTTATTTTTAAGTCTCTGTAATTTCGCAATTTAGTATTACATCACAATATTTTTTTAATCCCCCTCTCCTCTCTTTTTATACAAAAAGCATTTGGGATGACAATTTCTGTTTAAAAATTCATGATTCTGATTGCTTTTCTTTTTTCTAATGTTATATCTGTATTTTCAAAAAAAAAATAAGCCAAAAGTGACTATATTTTTTTACAATGTCACTAATCCCAGGTATGCTAAAATAAGAGCCATAGTAAATAAATGCAAAATTAAAATCAAAATATTAATTGGCTTATTATAAATCTGAAAAATACAACCTGATTTTAAAACACGTGCAGTCAGAAAAATGTGTTCAAAGCAAAAATTAACATTCAGCTGCATGCAGCACGCTACAATTAGTAAGTAATCTGAAATACGGTAGAAAAATCTGGGGCTGCAAGAAAACAAAATTAGTTGGGGTTGCAATATCAGAAGTGAAAATCACCAAAAAAATTGCGGCTGATCCATTAAAAAAAAAAAAATGGCAGCTGAGTGCACAAATGTAGCCTTTTTGCTGTTGCCATGACACCAATTATGCTTTTTTCTAATATTTATTATTTATTTTCAAAATTACCGGATTGTTTTATTAACAAAACTTACTAGATTCTTTGATCTTGTTTTAATACTTACTAATGATCTTAATCTCCCTCCTCCCATTAAATTGTGATTTAAAATTTTTAAACATTTCAATTGCACATTTTCATCAAAAAATTTTTTTTGTACTGATTAATATATATATATCTTTATTTACTTACAAAGAAAATAAAGGCAAGCCAGTCAAGAGGAAAATATATACAAATTCAACAAAAACTGTCAAACAACTAAAGAGTGTGTCTAATGGTCCCACACCCTCTTCATCATCTGTACTTGCTTTTCATGATCAGTCTTCATCATCTGGGGCATCCTTGTGTTCTGACAAATTAAGAGACAGTAATTTTTCTGCAAAAAACTAGAACAGATGCAAGAAAGACATTTCCAAGAAAGATCTCAAAGACATTTGCCTTCTGATGCTCAAGGAAGAGAAGTTTATGTATCTGCAGTGCACGCGGCTTAATTTAAAGAAATCACCTTGATCCTCTGACATTTTAGGCAGTGATTTCACTTTTGAGGAGTAGTCGTCATAATCTCCAGATAAGAAGGTATTTTAATTTACGTGTTTAAATTCTTAGGACTTTGAGGTATGATACGTATTCTGAAAGCTTATTTCCTTCTCTTTAATCGCATTCATTTTAATTCTAAGAAATGTATCAGATTAATACTTTTACATTGTACAAATGGCAACCATACGCATGTTCCCAAGGTGGCCACTTTAGAAAACAAATGTGGAAATCAGTGTAGTAAGGGTGATTTTAAAATTTCTACATAAATGCCAATATTTTGCAAATTATGTAACATCAGTAATTTGTGCTTCAGAATCAGTTGTGAAAGGTCCACTCACAAATTCACAACTTTTAAGATCTGTTTGTGTGTAACATCACAAAATCTCGGTACCTGGAATTTTTTTTTATTATTGGTATGGGAAAATCTGGAAATGTCAGGAAAAATTGTTGCTGATCTCGAATAGATACCCTGCTTTTAGTTTCAAACCCAGTTCTGGAAGTAAAACTACTTTAACAAAAGAAATTTGTAAACAAAATCAAAAAAGTAAAAAAGGCCTGTGTAGAACTCGGCCTCAGCTATCGAATAAAGGGGGGGGGGAAAAAGAACCCCACCAGTGGCTAAGAGGTTCTGCTCTCAAAAACTGGTAGACGGGAGGTGCTTGGTTCAAACCTCTGTCACGCTCATCGACCTAACTGTTGGGAGTATCCCGTGGTTTTCTTTGAACCTTGCCGTAAGTGCGGGTTAGGATCTCTTAGAAAGACCCCCACGGAGGGCACTTGCCACTAGGGCCTATATCCCTCGTGTAGATAATTGGCCGTCATAAAATCAACCAACCAATGAAAAAAAATCATTTTAAAATATTGAAATGCAAACGATATTTTAAAAGCTTTCCCCTATAGGATTAACATCAGTAAGCTGGTATTTTGCATGAGTTAAGTAGCCTCTTAAGGTCAGTAAATCAAATTGCAAAGTATACAAGAACCACATTTTCCTGGAGGCATGGTTTACTAGATCTGCGAAATCTTCATTCAATAAGGCTCATTCAGTTCCATCTGAATATGTTATTTTAATCTGATTCAAACATCTACAGCCCCCTTTTTTAACTGTTTGTGACACATGCTCTCAGCTATAAGTTGAATTTATGTCATCGATCGTGAATTTGTGTTTATTTACATTACTGATGAGGGGTTTTAAACAGGTCTGAAACATTTACTGTTAATTGTAAAATTTTTATGTGCTTTTAAACTGTTTAATTCAATTTTCTGTATTTATATATTTGATGTTAAAAAGAATTCATAATTATTCTAATTTAAAAATTACAAATAAATACATAAGTGAAAATACATAAGGAGTACATAAGTTAAAATTTCATTTAATATCATCTGTAGTAGGAAAATTTTAGTATTTTCAAGTGATAGAAAATTTATTTTGCCCTCGGCGTGTACAGAGCACACTACACATCTATACTGAAATTTTCTTGAAATACACCTGGAAAAGTATGGGAATTTCATACTTTAATATGAGTAGCAACCCTGATATGTAAATAACTATATATGTATATACTGTTGGCCATGGGTGCATGACCTTCAGTCTCAGGACTGATTTAAGTCTTGGAAAGGTTCTGGACTAATAATAAATAACATTTTATGTACTTAAATTATAACAATTTTATTAGCAGAAACTTTTAATCACTTTCTTTTATTGTAAAACATAAATTTTTAGTCATAATGCAAGTCATAGATACCAAAGAACTCCATTTCTATTTGGTTATACCTAATACTCGTAAAAGTTTTCAGTCTTGATTTAAATGGAATTTCTGCACACATGATGTTGGTCTGTTAGCTCAAGTTCCCTTCTACCTTCAACGTTAAATTTCTAAAAATATGATGTAAATATATTTTTCATCTGAATATTAATATTTTTAACTTTTTTTTATACTTACACCTCTTAAAAGATGTTTCTTTCTTATCTAGTTAAAATATTTCTAAAATGTATACCTAATTTTATTTGAAATGTTTAAAATCGTAGTTTGTCAGTTCATTAAGATTTTAACACAGAAAATACAAAATTATGCTTATTTTAGAAATATTTTTTCAACTACACAAAAAAGAAACATCCTATAAAAAGGATATGCAGTAAAAAATATTAATTTCCTTGTAAGAATTTTTTAAATGTATGTATTACATTAATGTGACAGGGGTGAATCTATTCTGAAAATTTAAGGTGATCAGTTCCGAAAATGTAAAAAAAAAAATCAGTCATCATTCTGAAAATTCAGGCATAATAAATAAAAGCACAAGTAAAAAAATATGGGATTGAAAACAAACTTCTAAACATACTGTTTGGTATTTTACCTCCCTTAAATTCTTTCACAGCCATGTGGTTCCTCTGTGATTTTTTTTTTTCCTTTTGATGAATTTTGCAAAATTAATTCAGGAATCGTGCTTGGGAGAAAAATCATGAATTTTTCAAATGATCACAGAAAAATATTGTTTATTTTGTCAATGATCTCAGAAACAAATAGATTTTCTTCAATCGGTCGCTGAAAACAATCACGAATTTCAACCGTTGGTAACAGAAAACAATCAAATTCCATCAAAAGATTATGAAAAAAAAAATCCATGAATAATAGAGGGAAAATATTGGGAAATTTGCCAAAAAGATCATGGAAACAAAAAGTGAATTTTGTCAATTGGTTGCCTAAAAATATTGTGAATTTCGACAAGTTGCAGAACTTTGGCAAGCGATTGCAGAAAAAATACTCCTAAAAATTCTGTCAAAGAGTCGCTGAAATGAAACCAAATTTTGTCAAACAAGTGCAGAAAAAAATCATTAATTTCGCTAAATGGTTGCGGAAAAAAACATGAAATTCAATCTATCAACGATAAAATCAGCACACGAACATCATCAATAGGTTATAAAATTTGTAAATTTTTTGCTCCACAGGAATCGGAAAATTTCATTGATGGCTTTGTGTCAGTAAATAGTTTCAATAATCATTTTCTGCTTTCCTCTTCAGACTATGATTTAAACTCCATACAATTCAGAAATCTACAAAACCCTTGCCATCAGATAGAATTGATTGGCTCAGTTGACATAGCTTTTTTTTTTTCCACTGTGGGTAGAGTCGACTTTAATTGTTTCAAGTGTTGACACAACTTTAAAAAAAAAAAAAAAAAAAAAAAAACATTTTTCAGATGAAAAAATTTACTAGGGGAGTCCTTTAAAAATTGTTAAAATCGCACATACACACAATTGTCTTTATTATTATAGATATTGTTTTTAGTCTGAAACATTATACAGAATTGCCTTTTAAAAAATCGGGTTAACCCAAACTGCAAGAATCTTAATTCAGCCTCCAACCGATCCAAACTGAAAACAAATTTAACCCGACCTGCAACAAAATTAATTAGCACCAGAAGGGGAATTCTCCTTCCCCCTCCCCCCCACACCCACACCACTGTAGACTTTAAGAACTGTTGCTGTGAATTTTAGAATGGCCACTGTCACATAGGTTTATTGCAGTAATCCAAATAAATATATTATGTCTGTAAATTTATCAGTGTCAAGTTATACATTTCCTTTGCCTACAAATCAATCTGCATCATAAGGCACATTTAATGCTCTTATTTTCCCCTTAATCTAGTTTTTATTTGCTATGATATTTTCCAGAGAGTATTGAAGTAGATTAAATATGCAATATCTTCACCATGCTCCATTTTAATATCAAGACTCTATTCCTTCTACCTCAGTTTTCATGATATCAAATTCTTCTTTTTTTATTAAAACATCTTACTACTTTTTTTTTTTTAATGCAAACACAACTCCCAATACCCTCTTAATCAACTTGTTAATAATATTATTGATAAAATTGTTTAAATTTCATTTTAATTATATTTATATTGCAGTAGATTGCCTCTAATCCACAATCCTAAAATCCACACATTGTTGCAGATGTAAACAGTGAAACTTGCAATTTAGATAAATTTCAAGATCTTTTTATATCATTCCGTACACATTTTAACAGCGTGTCTAGCCATCTGGATAAGCTGGAAAATTAGGGAAATTTATCATTTCTGTTGAAAAATCAGGAAAATTTGAAAAAGGTTAGAAAATTTTGAACTTTACGAAAAAAATAGGAAAATGTTTCTTATATAAGGATATGAAATTGCAGCACCATTAAAATCGAACTTTTCTCTTTATAAGTATACTGTAAAGAGTATTTAAACCTCTCTTGCAAACCATTTTGTCTATCTCCTTTCAGTTTTTTGTAACTCAGATTTTCAGTTCCAAATTCACTGAAATTTTCTACTGAATGTTGTAGGATTGATTAGGTTTTTAACTCTGCTTACTTATCTTTGTTTGGGAACTGAATATTTGTTAGCTTAATTTATTGAATATTTATTATTTGTATTAAAATATGTCAAAGCAATCTGTATTTTACTGTGACTGATGTGATAAAGAATTTCATCCTCATTTGACAAAATGGATAGAACCAGATGCTAAAAGTTTTTATCTGCAAAATGTTCAACAATTTGTAAACTTTGCAAAAAAAATTGTAACAAATCTGTAATTTGTGTTCCAGAATCAATTGTGAAAGGTCCACTCTCAAATTTACAACTTTTAACATTCTTTTGTGTGTAACATCACAAAAGCTCAATACCTGGGATTTGTTTGTTGGTATGGAAAATCTAGAAATACCAGTGGTATGCATTGCTGATCTGGAATAGACACACTGCCTTCAGTTTCGAAACCACTTCTGAATATCAAACTACCTTAATAAAAGAAACTTGTAAACAAAATTGAAAAAATTAAAAATGACCTGTGTAGACCTCAGGTATCCAATGGAAAAAAAAATTGAAATGCAAATGAGATATGTTAAAAACTTTCTCCCATTGGATTAACATTAGTAAGTGGGTGTTTTCGTGTGAGTGAAGTAGCATCTTAAGGTCATTAAATCAAATTGCAAAGTATACGAGAACCACATTTTCCTGGCGGCATGTTTTACTAGATCTACAAAATCTCCCCTCAATGAGGTTCGTTCAGTTCCACCTGAATGTAATTTTAATCTGATTCAATTGTTTGTGACATATGCTCTCAACTGTAAGTTGAGTTTATGTCATCTATAGCGAATTCACATTTATTTACATTATTGATGAGGGACTTTAAACAGGTTACTGTTAATTAAAAAAAAAAATTATGCGTTTTTAAACTGTTTAATTAAATTGTCTGTATTTATATATTTAATGTTAAAAAGAATTCATAATTATTTTAATTTAAAAATTACAAATAAATAACTAAGTCAAAATCTTACAAGGTGTCATTTCACACCGGTAGAATTAGTGTTAATAAAAATATCATTTGCTATATTTCCTAAAACTTTATTTATTTGGGGGAAAGAAAGTATTTAGAATCATACAAAAAAATTTCTTGGATGTTTTAATAATTTGATATTTTAAAATTAAATTAGAATGTTAATGTGGTCTGAGATACAAAATTTTACTTTTTTTTTTATTGATAAATATTTTCTATCCAGTGGCGCAGCCAAGGTGGGGTTTGGGGGTTAAAACACACCCCAGAGCTAAAAAAATTACTATAATTACCGCTTATATGAATCAAAATTCCGCCGTAGCGGAATCCGCTGCTTTGTTAAATCAAATTCTATCCAACAATGTGATTCAATTAAACAGCGAGAATTCTACTTAAAACTATGAAAGCGCATATTTCATCCTTTAAATTTTGAATTTTGAAAAAAATGTTCTAAGGAAGCATTTACTACATAAAAGTAATCATCATGCCAAATTCCAAGTTTCCACACCAATTGTATCACATAAATCACAATTTTAGAATGCTTCTTACTCTTGCATTCTTTTAAATTTCGAATTGAAAAAATAAATTCTGGGCGAGCATTTACGCAACAAATACTTAAATATACTGTGATTAAAAATTTTGAAACAGCAAAGTAAAGCAAAAACTCCTTATCTTAAATATAATTTGCGAAATTAAAGCCATAAAAAGAACTTAGTCATAAAAACACTTGAAGCATAAAAAAAAGTAGCAAAATACAAAAACTTATTGTTATAAATGTTTAATAATCGTAAAAAACACAAAATATATAAACACAAATTTAAGACTTCAGTATTAAGGAAGTAATAATACATTGTGTAGCAAAGTCTGAATGTTATTTTAAAAAACAAATAGAGGAAGAGGGGGGGGGGGGCAATGGCAAATATAAAAAAATCTTGAGATTTAAAAATAGAGAATTTTTTCAAAAATAATTTTTAAATCAAAGGATATTTTAAAAGATAAATTATTAAATTATTTTGCGACGTGCTGACACAAAACTTTAATATTCGTAAAATGAAAAAACAGTAAATACATAAAAATTCTGGTAAAAAAAAATCAAATTAAAGCAAAAATTCTCAATTTTTATTTTTAAATCTCTGTAATTTCGCAATTTAGTATTACATCACAATATTTTTTTAATCCCCCTCTCCTCTCTTTTTATACAAAAAGCATTTGGGATGACAATTTCTGTTTAAAAATTCATGATTCTTGCTTTTCTTTTTTCTAATGTTATATCTGTATTTTCAAAAAAAATAAGCCAAAAGTGACTATATTTTTTTACGATGTCACTAATCCCAGGTATGCTAAAATAAGAGCCATAGTAAATAAATGCAAAATTAAAATCAAAATATTAATTGGCTTATTATAAATCTGAAAAATACAACCTGATTTTAAAACACGTGCAGTCAGAAAAATGTGTTCAAAGCAAAAATTAACATTCGGCTGCATGCAGCACGCTACAATTAGTAAGTAATCTGAAATACGGTAGAAAAATCTGGGGCTGCAAGAAAACAAAATTAGTTGGGGTTGCAATATCAGAAGTGAAAATCACCAAAAAAATTGCGGCTGATCCATAAAAAAAAAAAAAAATGGCAGCTGAGTGCACAAATGTAGCCTTTTTGCTGTTGCCATGACACCAATTATGCTTTTTTCTAACATTTGTTATTTATTTTCAAAATTACCAGATTGTTTTATTAACAAAACTTACTAGATTCTTTGATCTTGTTTTAATACTTACTAATGATCTTAATCTCCCTCCTCCCATTAAATTGTGATTTAAAATTTTTAAACATTTCAATTGCACATTTTCATCAAAATTTTTTTTTTGTACTGATTAATATATATATATATATCTTTATTTACTTACAAAGAAAATAAAGGCAAGCCAGTCAAGAGGAAAATATATACAAATTCAACAAAAACTGTCAAACAACTAAAGAGTGTGTCTAATGGTCCCACACCCTCTTCATCATCTGTACTTGCTTTTCATGATCAGTCTTCATCATCTGGGGCATCCTTGTGTTCTGACAAATTAAGAGACAGTAATTTTTCTGCAAAAAACTAGAACAGATGCAAGAAAGACATTTCCAAGAAAGATCTCAAAGACATTTGCCTTCTGATGCTCAAGGAAGAGAAGTTTATGTATCTGCAGTGCACGCGGCTTAATTTAAAGAAATCACCTTGATCCTCTGACATTTTAGGCAGTGATTTCACTTTTGAGGAGTAGTCGTCATAATCTCCAGATAAGAAGGTATTTTAATTTACGTGTTTAAATTCTTAGGACTTTGAGGTATGATACGTATTCTGAAAGCTTATTTCCTTCTCTTTAATCGCATTCATTTTAATTCTAAGAAATGTATCAGATTAATACTTTTACATTGTACAAATGGCAACCATACGCATGTTCCCAAGGTGGCCACTTTAGAAAACAAATGTGGAAATCAGTGTAGTAAGGGTGATTTTAAAATTTCTACATAAATGCCAATATTTTGCAAATTATGTAACATCAGTAATTTGTGCTTCAGAATCAGTTGTGAAAGGTCCACTCACAAATTCACAACTTTTAAGATCTGTTTGTGTGTAACATCACAAAATCTCGGTACCTGGAATTTTTTTTTTATTATTGGTATGGGGAAAATCTGGAAATGTCAGGAAAAATTGTTGCTGATCTTGAATAGATACCCTGCTTTTAGTTTCAAACCCAGTTCTGGAAGTAAAACTACTTTAACAAAAGAAATTTGTAAACAAAATCGAAAAAGTAAAAAAGGCCTGTGTAGAACTCGGCCTCAGCTATCGAATAAAAGGGGGGGGGAAAAAGAACCCCACCAGTGGCTAAGAGGTTCTGCTCTCAAAAGCTGGTAGACGGGAGGTGCTTGGTTCAAACCTCTGTCACGCTCATCGACCTAACTGTTGGGAGTTTCCTGTGGTTTTCTTTGAACCTTGCCGTAAGTGCGGGTTAGGATCTCTTAGAAAGACCCCCACGGAGGGCACTTGCCACTAGGGCCTATATCCCTCGTGTAGATAATTGGCCGTCATAAAATCAACCAACCAATGAAAAAAAATCATTTTAAAATATTGAAATGCAAACGATATTTTAAAAGCTTTCCCCTATAGGATTAACATCAGTAAGCCGGTGTTTTGCATGAGTTAAGTAGCCTCTTAAGGTCAGGAAATCAAATTGCAAAGTATACAAGAAACACATTTTCCTGGATGCATGGTTTACTAGATCTGCGAAATCTTCATTCAATAAGGCTCATTCAGTTCCGTCTGAATATGTTATTTTAATCTGATTCAAACATTTACAGCCCCCTTTTTTAACTGTTTGTGACACATGCTCTCAGCTATAAGTTGAATTTATGTCATCGATCGTGAATTTGTGTTTATTTACATTACTGATGAGGGGTTTTAAACAGGTCTGAAACATTTACTGTTAATTGTAAAATTTTTATGTGCTTTTAAACTGTTTAATTCAATTTTCTGTATTTATATATTTGATGTTAAAAAGAATTCATAATTATTCTAATTTAAAAATTACAAATAAATACATAAGGAGTACATAAGTTAAAATTTCATTTAATATCATCTGTAGTAGGAAAATTTTAGTATTTTCAAGTGATAGAAAATTTATTTTGCCCTCGGCGTGTACAGAGCACACTACACATCTATACTGAAATTTTCTTGAAGTACACCTGGAAAAGTATGGGAATTTCATACTTTAATATGAGTAGCAACCCTGATATGTAAATAACTATATATATATATATATGTATATACTGTTGGCCATGGGTGCATGACCTTCAGTCTCAGGACTGATTTAAGTCTTGGAAAGGTTCTGGACTAATAATAAATAACATTTTATGTACTTAAATTATAACAATTTTATTAGCAGAAACTTTTAATCACTTTCTTTTATTGTAAAACATAAATTTTTAGTCATAATGCAAGTCATAGATACCAAAGAACTCCATTTCTATTTGGTTATACCTAATACTCGTAAAAGTTTTCAGTCTTGATTTAAATGGAATTTCTGCACACATGATGTTGGTCTGTTAGCTCAAGTTCCCTTCTACCTTCAACGTTAAATTTCTAAAAATATGATGTAAATATATTTTTCATCTGAATATTAATATTTTTAACTTTTTTTATACTTACACCTCTTAAAAGATGTTTCTTTCTTATCTAGTTAAAATATTTCTAAAATGTATACTTAATTTTATTTGAAATGTTTAAAATCGTAGTTTGTCAGTTCATTACGATTTTAACACAGAAAATATAAAATTATGCTTATATTTTAGAAATATTTTTTCAACTACACAAAAAAGAAACATCCTATAAAAAGGATGTGCAGTAAAAAATATTAATTTCCTTGTAAGAATTTTTTAAATGTATGTATTACATTAATGTGACAGGGGTGAATCTATTCTGAAAATTTAAGGTGATCAGTTCCGAAAATGTAAAAAAAAAAATCAGTCATCATTCTGAAAATTCAGGCATAATAAATAAAAGCACAAGTAAAAAAATATGGGATTGAAAACAAACTTCTAAACATACTGTTTGGTATTTTACCTCCCTTAAATTCTTTCACAGCTATGTGGTTCCTCTGTGATTTTTTTTTTTCCTTTTGATGAATTTTGCAAAATTAATTCAGGAATCGTGCTTGGGAGAAAAATCATGAATTTTTCAAATGATCACAGAAAAATATTGTTTATTTTGTCAATGATCTCAGAAACAAATAGATTTTCTTCAATCGGTCGCTGAAAACAATCACGAATTTCAACCGTTGGTAACAGAAAACAATCAAATTCCATCAAAAGATTATGAAAAAAAAAATACATGAATAATAGAGGGAAAATATTGGGAAATTTGCCAAAAAGATCATGGAAACAAAAAGTGAATTTTGTCAATTGGTTGCCTAAAAATATTGTGAATTTCGACAAGTTGCAGAACTTTGGCAAGCGATTGCAGAAAAAATACTCCTAAAAATTCTGTCAAAGAGTCGCTGAAATGAAACCAAATTTTGTCAAACAAGTGCAGAAAAAAATCATTAATTTCGCTAAATGGTTACGGAAAAAAACATGAAATTCAATCTATCAACGATAAAATCAGCACACGAACATCATCAATAGGTTATAAAATTTGTAAATTTTTTGCTCCACAGGAATCGGAAAATTTCATTGATGGCTTTGTGTCAGTAAATAGTTTCAATAATCATTTTCTGCTTTCCTCTTCAGACTATGATTTAAACTCCATACAATTCAGAAATCTACAAAACCCTTGCCATCAGATAGAATTGATTGGCTCAGTTGACATAGCTTTTTTTTTTTCCACTGTGGGTAGAGTCGACTTTAATTGTTTCAAGTGTTGACACAACTTTAAAAAAAAAAACTAATATTTTTCAGATGAAAAAATTTACTATGGGAGTCCTTTAAAAATTGTTAAAATCGCACATACACACAATTGTCTTTATTATTATAGATATTGTTTTTAGTCTGAAACATTATACTGAACTGCCTTTTGAAAAATCGGGTTAACCCAAACTGCAAGAATCTTAATTCAGCCTGAAACCGATTCAAACTGAAAACAAATTTAACCCGACCTGCAACAAAATTAATTAGCACCAGAAGGGGAATTCTCCTCCCCCCTCCCACACCACTGTAGACTTTAAGAACTGTTGCTGTGAATTTTAGAATGGCCACTGTCACATAGGTTTATTGCAGTAATCCAAATAAATATATTATGTCTGTAAATTTATCAGTGTCAAGTTATACATTTCCTTTGCCTACAAATCAATCTGCATCATAAGGCACATTTAATGCTCTTATTTTCCCCTTGATCTAGTTTTTATTTGCTATGATATTTTCCAGAGAGTATTGAAGTAGATTAAATATGCAATATCTTCACCATGCTCCATTTTAATATCAAGACTCTATTCCTTCTACCTCAGTTTTCATGATATCAAATTCTTCTTTTTTCATTAAAACATTCTACTACTTTTTTTTTTTTTTTTTTAATGCAAACACAACTCCCAATACCCTCTTAATCAACTTGTTAATAATATTATTGATAAAATTGTTTAAATTTCATTTTAATTATATTTATATTGCAGTAGATTGCCTCTAATCCACAACCCTAAAATCCACACATTGTTACAGATGTAAACAGTGAAACTTGCAATTTAGATGAAAATTTCAAGATTTTTTTATATCATTCCATACACATTTTAACAGGGTGTCTAGCCATCTGGATAAGCTGGAAATTAGGGAAATTTATCATTTCTGTTGAAAAATCAGGAAAATTTGAAAAAGGTTAGAAAATTTTGAACTTTACGAAAAAAATAGGAAAATGTTTCTTATATAAGGATTTGAAACTGCAGCACCATTAAAATCGAACTTTTCTCTTTATAAGTATACTGTAAAGAGTATTTAAACCTCTCTTGCAAATCATTTTGTCTATCCCCTTTCAGTTTTTTGTAACTCAGATCTTCAGTTCCAAATTCACTGAAACTTTCTACTGAATGTTGTAGGATTGATTAGGTTTTTAACTCTGCTTACTTATATTTGTTTGGGAACTGAATATTTATTAGCTTAATTTATTGAATATTTATTATTTGTATTAAAATATGTCAAAGCAATCTGTATTTTACTGTGACTGATGTGATAAAGAATTTCATCCTCATTTGACAAAATGGACAGAACCTGATGCTAAAAGTGTTTATCTGCAAAATGTTCAACAATTTGTAAACTTTGCAAAAAAAAATTGTAACAAATCGGTAATTTGTGTTCCAGAATCAATTGTGAAAGGTCCACTCTCAAATTTACAACTTTTAACATTCTTTTGTGTGTAACATCACAAAAGCTCAATACCTGGGATTTGTTTGTTGGTATGGAAAATCTAGAAATATCAGTGGTATGCATTGCTGATCTGGAATAGACACACTGCCTTCAGTTTCGAAACCACTTCTGAATATCAAACTACCTTAATAAAAGAAACTTGTAAACAAAATTGAAAAAATTAAAAATAACCTGTGTAGACCTCAGGTATCCAATGGAAAAAAAAATATCATTTAAAGATATTGAAATGCAAATGAGATATGTTAAAAACTTTCTCCCATAGGATTAACATTAGTAAGTGGGTGTTTTCGTGTGAGTGAAGTAGCATCTTAAGGTTATTAAATCAAATTGCAAAGTATACGAGAGCCACATTTTCCTGGCGGCATGTTTTACTAGATCTACAAAATCTCCCCTCAATGAGGTTCGTTCAGTTCCACCTGAATGTAATTTTAATCTGATTCAATTGTTTGTGACATATGCTCTCAACTGTAAGTTGAGTTTGTCATTTATAGCGAATTCACGTTTATTTACATTATTGATGAGGGACTTTAAACAGGTTACTGTTAATTAAAAAAAAGAATTATGCGTTTTTAAACTGTTTAATTAAATTGTCTGTATTTATATATTTAATGTTAAAAAGAATTCATAATTATTTTAATTTAAAAATTGCAAATAAATAACTAAGTCAAAATCTTACAAGGTGTCATTTCACACCGGTAGAATTAGTGTTAATAAAAATATCATTTGCTATATTTCCTAAAACTTTATTTGGGGGAAAGAAAGTATTTAGAATCATACAAAAAAATTTCTTGGATGTTTTAATAATTTGATATTTTAAAATTAAATTAGAATGTTAATGTGGTCTGAGATACAAAATTTTACTTTTTTTTTTATTGATAAATATTTTCTATCCAGTGGCGCAGCCAAGGGAGGGGGGTTTGGGGGTTAAAATACCCCCCAGAGCTAAAAAAAATTACTATAATTACCGCTTATATGAATCAAAATTCCGCCTTAGCGGAATCCGCTGCTTTGTTAAATCAAATTCTACCCAACAATGTGATTCAATTAAACAGCGAGAATTCTACTTAAAACTGTGAAAGCGCATATTTCATCCTTTAAATTTTGAATTTTTAAAAAAATGTTCTAAGGAAGCATTTACTACATAAAAGTAATCATCATGCCAAATTCCAAGTTTCCACACCAATTGTATCACATAAATCACAATTTTAGAATGCTTCTTTCTCTTGCATTCTTTTAAATTTCGAATTGAAAAAATAAATTCTGGGCAAGCATTTACGTTTCTTAAGTACCATCATATAAAATTTCAAGAGTCTAGCCCTAAAAGTTCTAAAAATATTATGATTTAGAACATTTTTAGAACGTTTTTTGCTCATTTCACTTTTTAAAATTTTGAATTTTTTAAAAACCGTTTTAAACGAGTGTTTATATCTTAAAAGTAACCACTATGTCAAACACCAAGCATTTATACCAACTGTATCACACAAATTGCAATTTTAGAACTTTTTTGTTCTTGCAACCTTTTACAGTTCTAAATTTTAGAAAACTGTTCCGGATGATCATTTATATTTCTAGAGTAACAGCCGTGCCAAATTTCACATATCTAGCACAAACAATTCCTAATTAATTGTTTTTAGATTATTTTCAGACCGTTTTCTGCCCATTTCATCCTTTTAAATTTAGAATTTCTTTAGAAATCGTTCTTGGAGAGCATTTACATACCAAAAGTTACCACCATGCCAAATTCCAAGCTTCTATACCAACTGTATCACAATTTTAGAACATGTTTTTGCTCCTGCTAACTGTTCTGGGCTAGCATTCAAGTCTCTAAAGTAACAACTATGCCAAATTTCATGTTTCCAGCATATGATATAGAATCATATATATTTTATGTTTTATTCTAAAATTTAATTTTTCTATCTTAAAGTTTCTCTATGTGAATTAATGTCTGCATTCAAAATCTTTTTATTCTTTAATCTCGAAAATAATCATTTCTTCCTAGCTAAAAATTTTCCCAGATTTTTCATTGTAACAGTAAAAGTACGTTACTTCTCTGTGGTTTCAATTCGTTATTTTAATGTACTGCAGATGACTTTAACATATGCTGTTTTGTCTTTCTTCGTATCTTGTGTTAAATGCAGGCGCCGTTTTCATAAATTGATTCCTGCATGAGATATGCAATATCAACATTTTTGTGTTCGTTGCTAACACATGTCTGGCTTTCTCAAAAAAAAAAAAAAAAAAAACACGAGTGCCTGGTGAGAAAATGTAGTGTTTGGCATATTTTCATTTATGTGTTGGTGAAAATGTATCTGAAAAATTAGGTCAGATCTTCTCTAACTGTTGAACAAGAAGGTCGATTATTTAGAGGCGTAAAGAGGACCACCCTCGCCCTTTCCAGATGTGTCGATGTGTCCGAAAATAAAGAAAAGTTTTCACGTGATTATGTGTCTTTGATTGTACTGGTTTTTTGTTTGCTGTGGACTGTTTCCTATCAGGAGGGGAACCTACGGTTATTTCGATGAACGTAAATGCCCCAAAAATTACGATCACTTTCATCTTCGATTTTGACAGCGAAATTCTCTATACAGCCCTAACTGCACAAATAAATGGTAATTTAGAACGTTTACTGCTCCTTTCCCCTTTTTAAATTTCGAACTTTTTAGAAACCATTTTTAGTGAGCATTCACATCTTTTTAAAGTAACCGCGAGATTAAATTTCAAATTGCTAGAATCAACAATATCGTAGAAACTGCAATTTTAGAATGTTTTTTGTTCTTACACCCCTTTGGAAATTGTTGTACCAAAAAATTGTTTGGAAATTGTTGTATAAAATATAGCCAATGTTAGAGAGGAGATGGTTACCAGAATTTTGACACCATTATTAAGGTTCCATACTTAAAAAGTAAAAACTGAACTATTATAAGATCACTCATGTGTCTTATTTTTCTGGTGCTCAGCGGGGAGTTGAGGGTTATCGACGCAGAATTATCTAAGGATTGTTGGTAATAATTTTCAATGTGTCTGTAATTATCTGAGATATTAATTAAAAACCCATCTAGAAAACAACAGCATGGATCAAAACAGTGTTGCTACTTTGTGACCTCCTTTTGAAGCGCGCTTGGCACAATGCTAAGATTAAACTTTGTACAAGATCTTTGCTTTAGGTAAGACGAATCATAGTGAGAGTTCACATTTTTCATTTCCAACTGAATTCAATTATTGAAGGCAAACATTGAAAAATAATTCGTAGAATAATTCCAAGACATTAAGAGTCAGTAATTTTGAGACAACAATAGCTTATAATTCAATATGTAATTCATTTATAATGAAAAACTGTTCGATAACAAATCACTTGAATTATCATGCCTGCATATGTTTTCATTTTTGAAAATGAATCGGAAAGTTTCGCGTTGTTCAGAATACTTTATTTTAATGCTTTAAAATTGTCTACTATTACGTCAAATATGATTGACAAGTAACTTTTCGTGTGAAACTCAGCGACTGTACTGTATATAAAATTATTTGCTGTATTGTACTCTTCCATCTTAAAGTTTGCCCCTCATCATTTTTAAACACTTTATAAATCTAATCTAGTTTTGTGTTATTTCATTGGTGCATTTTATAGTTTGTAACTCTAATGTTGTTTAAATGAATCATAACCAACTTAATTGCGGAGAAAAGCATTATGATTTCATTCATTTAAAAGACTGATTCCATTAACCAGTAATTCATATAACCGGCGACCACCTTTATCAGAAACTCAAAACCCTCCCTAGAACCAAATTCTGGCTGCGCCACTGTTTCTATCCATTTTCTTTTCTTTAAATAGAAATGTATATTTATGTATACATCTTCCTCTTTCAAGTCTTTTGTTGCATTTCAACTACATTTATAATTTGTGAGATTTTATGGAAGAAAAATTCTGTTTGCATGCTTTGGAAAGATTGAAAAGAATAAACATTAATTTGTCCAGGATTTACAAAAATATTATTTAGAAATATTTAATTTTAAGAAAAGTCATTTATTCTGAGAACTTTTTATTATACAATAATTATATTTTCAGAATTTTTCCAAAGAAAATTTAATGAACGTCTAACTGAAAAACATTATAAAAAGTGTCGTAACTTTTTTCTTTCACAGAAATTTAGTTTATCAATTAAAATATGGCAAATTCTGTGAAAATACATTATGAAAATAAGCATCAAAATTTTGAAAAAAAAAAAACTGTGGAAATCATAGTATCTAATTATCATACTTCCTGCAGTTTACGTTATTTTATTTTAGAAACTAAAGTAGCATATTTTTTAAGCCAAAAAAATTTTAATGTATTTTTTTTCAGAGTTTTTGTCTCCAAGGCACCTTAAATATAGAAAAAATTAAAATAATCCTATGTCTGAATTCAGGCTGTAACAAGGGTTAGCAAACATTTTCAGACTGATTTTATATATATATATGTTTTGCATTATAGAAATTATGGTTAAATTTTTTGTACTGATGAATATATATCTTCATTTAGTTATAAAGAAAATAAAGGCAAGTCAGTCAGAGGAAATTATAAGCAAGTTCAACAAAAACTGTCAAAGAACTAAAGAGTGTTTCCAGTGGTCATATTGTTGATCATGGGCAGGACTTGACAAATGCAGTCGCCACTGGCTTCCAAGTTGTTCAATCTGGCAGTTATGCTCCAGTTATTTTGTAAGTTTCAAATCAGATTTTTGTGTTCAGTATTAAAACTGATTAATCTGTTCCATTCATTTTTCAAAATAATAATAATAACATATAAGTTATTATAAGTAATTAATTTGAAGTAATATTCTCATATAGTACGTCGACAGGCGATTTTTTGAAATAACAGTTCAAAACATGAAGCAATAATCACGAAAAAAAAAATAATATGCATATAGTATCATAACATAAATTTATTACAGCAAAGAAATAAAGTATAAGTTTTACAGATTTTTTGTAAAAAAAAAAAAATAAAAGTAGGCTGTCCCAAAAATATATAGACTTTTTGAATATTTTACGTTTAAATTCAAATTTTGTATTCATTTCTTTTAATTATCTTGAAAATCCTATCAGGCATGCTGCTAACTAGTGTTTGGAGTATGTGTGGCTGTAAAGAGACCCAACTCTGCTCTACTTGTTGCTGTAATTCCTGAATAGTAGAAAACTGCCTGTCTGTTAAATATAATCCTTGGACATTTTTGCTTTTTTCCCTTAGTTTCTGAACTGTTGTGCAGACCGGAAATTGTATTTAATGAAATGTAATGTGTTGCATCTTGGAAGTTATTTAAATTTATTTCTTTAAAAATATTTCTGGTAAGAGCTATCAAATCAAAGGTCAGCTTATGTTGTGAGTATCTGAAAATCGTGTAAATGGAGTTATTTAAAACGTCTTTCCAGAGGGAATTTTTTTAAGACTTTAGAAGGGAAATAGTGTTTTCATGAGGTTATTTTTTAAATAGAAATATTTCGTATAATTTATGCAACACTTTTGGGTAGTTTCAGTGATGTGTTAATGGAGCAAATGTCACTTTCATGTGCATATATTTAGCATGGAGAATTTTTTCATTAAAAAGGAGGGAAGAAATCATAAGCAGTCAATCTACACAATATTTGTTTTAAAAAATTAATCTCTCTAATTTGCATAATTTCATCAGATATTTGGATTTACATTTATAGCAAACTGCCTTCTATTCTCTTTTTTTATTCAGTAAACCAATATATATATTGTTAGTTTAATTTGTTTTTATAAAATATTTTCTAAATTAGGAAAAGAAAATAACAATCATACTTACAATTATATTTCAGTTTGTGTAAATACATCTTAAAACGTGTCTAAATTACAAGAATTTGCTGTCATCGTTATCGATGAAATTTTTTTTCTATTTCCCACCTTTTTTTTCTATTTCCCGCTTTTATGCCGGATTATATGAGGGGGTCCGGGCAAGAAAGTGCCAAGCCACATTTTTGGTGAAATAAATCTAACACTGTAATCTGATGCTTAATAATGTAAATTATAATATCCTACATATAATTTGTTTCTAATGTCACTTGGTGGCAGCATTTGTCCCAGGTTTCGATGTTACTAAGACAAAACTTTGTTATATATATCTTAATTTGTGTATTTGATCAAATTTTCAAATTGAAATATCTCAGAAGTTAAAAAATGTATCTTAGCACACTCTTGCCTCAACCCCCTCTTATCTATTTCATTTGCTTGAACGATTTTAATAATTTGATTGGGCTATGATGTCTTACACTCACACACTTTTTTAAAAATCTGTTATAAAAAGCAAACTTTGGGGGATTTTTTTTTTCCTTTAATGGTAACCTGGCTGTTGTATTAAGTTATTGGTTTGGCGCTGGCTTGGAAATCGTGCCAATCAAAAGGTAGCCAAACATCAGTGTGTGAGTGTAACACATATGTTCCTTTGATTGGTTTAATCGAATGAAAATGTCTGTATTTTGTACTTCTTTTTTTGCTTTTGTATTAGTTATCTTCAATATTATACACAGTGGTGCATTTAGAGGAGGGGAGAGGGGAGGAGGCCATCACCCAGTAAGGAAAAAAATTGGGAACTTTGGTCTGGTCATTACCAAAGAAAATGTAACAATCCGATTTGCACGTAAAGGTGTTAGTCGCTGTGTTTTGAAATTCCCCAAAAAAGTACGATAATTTTTTTTAACTTATCATTTATACAAAGTTTTAAACATGATTTAAAATGCTAATAAGTGTTTTAAAAATACCATTAAATTATTTCAATACATTTTAAATTTTATTAAATACACAATTTTGTCACATTACTAATTTCAAACAGATAAAAAATATTTGTAAATCCAGAGAAAAATGAGGAAATCCTAATAACAAACACCCTTAAACATTCTCATTCTCCTTGCCACAAAAAGATTTCTTTTCTTCTCATCGCTAGTAAAATGTTTCATTATTTATTTTCTTTAAACTGAAATGTCTTATTTTTAGATCTTTATTTTTCATAAGAAAAATAAATACAGTAGAAGATCTTTATAACGCAATTCTATGTAACTCAATTCTCCATATATAACGCACAACTTCTCACATGTAAACAATGAATTTTCAGTTAAGAAACACCTGAATTCCCACATTATAAATAGTTGTTATTCTCTAGAGGACTAAATTTGATACACTAGTTCAACTTTATCTCCTTAATTTAGAGCTTATTACTGAAAAAATTGCTATGATTTGATACAGGTATGTTTGGACAATGTTTATAAAATAAATTTAACAATGTGTGGAATGATCAATATTATGCAAAAAAATTATAATCTGCACAACTCCTATTAATAAAGAATGCAATATAAAGATACTTTAATGTATTTTGGTATGTTTCACACATATTTGGCCATGTTTTACAAGCTAAATTTAAAGATGTGTGAAATGTGATCTTTATAACGCACAACCTCGTGTTTTTAGGTTTGCGTTATAAAGATCTTCTACTGTAAAATAAAACGGTACATAATAACAGAATTTTCTCCTTAAATTTGCCTTTTTTTAGTTTATTTTACGATAAGTTATTTATTTTACTTTGATAGTAACTATTTACTTTATTGATAGTACTTTTAATTAGAGTAAAATTTATATAAGTAGAAAATGAATCTGATAATGTCTACTTTATTACACACGACATACCACTTGTCTCATAAATGTCTGATAGTCTGCATCAACAGTCTATTGTATATAATATGTAGACTTATGTTACATAGAACTTTTAAGTAAATGCATTAGACATACAACCTGTATAGTAGTAAAAATAGTTGATTTTAAAAGTAATTATTAGAGATACCCATAATTAATTTTGCTTTCTAATACTTTAGTAATCTAATATTTATAAGTGTATTTCTTTAGGGTTGCTTAAACTGGGATAGAAAATTTGATAAATAGATGGAAGGAGCCACTGAAATCTGTGATGGCTAAGCTATTTAAATGCTGCTTTAAGGAAAATACATTAAACACACATTTAAAGAATTAAATAATTATAGGTACTTCTAATGTGTACACTTCTACATATCAGTAAGTAATAAGTCTTCTTTCGGCTAATGATGCAAATTTCTCGACACAATCGTCAAGTTCTTTTGGCTCCATTAACTTCGAGGTGACATCTTGTTCAATAGTCATTAGAGCTAAGGCGCTCAATCTTTCTTGCCCCATTTTGCTTCAGAGATCGGAGGTAAGTTTTCAAATGCCAGAGAGTAGAGAAAGAGCGCTGTGCATTTGCTGTTGTTATTGGCCATAATAAATCTACTTCAAATAGTTCTAAAACGGAGGGCACATTGGTAGATAAATTGTTCTTAATGCATGAGTTACCAAAGTCTATTAACAGGGCAGTCGGATGAATCATAGTTTTAATAAAAACTAAGTTAGAGCTACAATATTTTTTGTTTATTTTGTAAAATTCTTGAATGTCATTCATGAGATCTTTCACGTTCAGAAGTAAATCTGATATCAGTGTAACATTGTAATCATTTTCTGAATAACGTAGGTTTGAATTTAGAAGAATGGTGTCTAGTCCTTAAAAATAAATATTGATTTTGTACATTTCTTCAGCTGAAGTATGAAAAACTGCACTTTTTGAATTAGCACAATCGAGTTTCTTTGGCAATTTTCTTTTCCTTTCGATGCACGGTTTTCTTTATGTCATAAAACTGCGATTTTTGTCAAATGACCGAAAAATAAAACTGCAATTTTCATCAGACGATTACGAAATAAAATCTCTGTTTTCAGCAAGCGACCACGAAATAAAACCATGATTTCTGTCAAACGACTGCAAAAAAAACTGCAATTTTTGTCAGACGATCACGAAGTAAAACCATGATTTTTGGCAAGTGACCACGATATAAGACTGCGATTTTCGGCAAGTGACTGAGAAATAATACCATGCATACAATACCGGAGTCCAAAATTTTAAAAAATGATTTTCCTCAAACGACCGTAAAAAAACCAGCAATTTTCTTCAGGCGATTGCATAATAAAATCTCTATTTTCAGCAAGCAAGCTCGAAAAGTGACCACGAAATAAAACCGTGATTTTTGGCAAGTGACAGAGAAATAATACAGTGATTTTCATCAAGCGATCTTACTTATAATAAAATCTGAAGGCAAGAAACTGTCTGTAACTCTTCCGGGCACGACCACTCTGGTTTGCGAATCGACCATAGTTAAACGCCATGTTAGGCTTAATGAAAAAACTTATGCTACATCCGATTCTGTTGTTTAAATATTTGTAAAAGCATATTGAAGCTTTTAAATCTTTTAATTTTGTTTAAAACCTTAATATACATTTTTTTTATGAAATAGTTTTTTTAACATTTCTGTAAAAAAAAAATTCCGTAAGCACCTTTTTTTTTTCAGAAGCAGCAGTGATTTATTTCGTAGGGAGAGATTTGAGGTTGATTCAGTATAGTGGCACCATCTACTGGTGGATTTTGAAATTTGCTTCCATCGTAAATACAGACACATTATCCGGAATCCTCCGGACCAAAGGCTTTCTGAGTTTTGGAATTTTCCGGATTTCGGGTCCTCCCGAAGTTCACAATTATTTGACAAAATTCATGTTTTTTTTCGTGATTCTTTGACAAAATTTGCATTTTTCTTCTACGATCCTTTGACGAAATTTCATTTTTTCGTAGTCCTTTGAAGAAATTTGCGTTTTCTTTTTGCAATCCTTTGAGGAAATTTGCATATTTTGCTATTCTTTGACGAAATTTGCCTTTTATTCATGATCTTTTGACAAAATTCGAGTTTTTTCTAACATTGACGAAATTAGCGGGGTTTTTTTTTTTTTTTTTTCGATCCTTTGACGAAATTTCACTTTTTTCGCGATCCCTTAACGAAATTAGAATTTTTTTCGCAGTGCTTTGAAGATACTTGTGTTTTTTTTTTCTAGACCCTTTGAAGAAATTCATGTTTTTCCGTGATTATTTGACGAAATTCGCAGGGTTTTTTTTTGCGATCCTTTAACCAATTTTTTTTTTTTTTTTTGTGATCCCTTGATGAAATTTTACATTTTTTCGGAGTCTGTGGAAGAAATTTGCATCTTCTTTGTAAGCCTGTGACGGAAATCGCGTTTTTCTGCAATTTGTTAACAAAAATTAGCGTTTTTTTTGTTTTTTTTTGCAATCCTGCAACGAAATTTGCAGTTTTTTTTTTTTTTTTCGATCCTTTGACGAAATTCACGTTGTTTCCACAATCCTTTGAAGATATTGTCCAATTTTTCTGCGAACGATAGACATAATTGATTTTTTTCGGTGAGTATCATTCAAAATTAGAGATATTTATGTTCGAAATTTTGGACTGAAGACTTAAATTTTCGAAATCGAATGCCTTAAATCTTTAGGAAAACTTGAACAGAATCACCCCTGATGAAATAAATACATAACCATTTTTTGTTTCTAACGAATCATAATATAAATTAATTTTAAACTAAAATTTGAGAGAAAAATGATTTGTTTTTAATTTCGGGAAGAAAAGAGGGGGGGGGGGTACCGTGTTCACCTGCCACCGAAGTAACAATATTTTAGTGATTAAACATTGAAACACAATGGACTGAAAAAAAATTAGGAATCGATAAAATTTTCAAAAAATTTCAGAAAATCTAAAATTTTAGTAAAAATTTACAAATTTAGAAAATTTTCGAATTTTTCTTTCCGGATAATGGGTCATATGCTGTAAAATGATTCTTTCTTGTCAAACGTAATTAAAATATAAGAAATGCATAGTACAGCATAATTTCCATTTTTAATTTTGCTTATGTAATCAAACAATGAGTTATATGGTGAGTCAAGCTGTTTAAAAATTCATTGATAACACTTTTTTACAAAAACGCACATGGATTATTTGTTAATATTTAATTTGAATGTTTTGTCCAATCGTTGAACTATTTTAAAAATTTAATACTGAGTAAAAAAATATATATATCCTCATTATTTTTATTTGTAGAAATCATTTGTCCTTTTTAAAATGTATTTTTCTACAATACAAACCTTTCAATAATAAATCTTCATGCTGTTTGTTTGTATGAAGTCTTATGAAAATGAAACGCAGATCAACAATCCGTCATTTTTGACGGGGTTATATACTAGTCATGAAATAATACTGTGATTTTCGTCAAGCGATCATGAAATAATACCACGATTTTCGCCAAACGATCGCAAAATAAACCTGTGATTTTCCTCAAACAACCGCAAAAGACCTGAAATTTTCTTCAGATGATTGCATAATAAAATTGTTATTTCCATGAAACAACCACGAAATAAAACTGCAATTTTCGTCAAACGATCGCTAAATAAAATTCCAATTTTCTTCAGACGATCGTGAAGTAAAATCATTTTCGGCAAGTGACCGCGAAGTAACACCACGATTTTCATCAAATGATCGCAAAATAACACCGCGATTTTCGTCAAATGATCACAAAATAAAACTGGTTTCCATCAGACGATCGCAAAATAAAATTGCAATTTCCGTCAGACGATTGCAAAATAAAATTACAATTTCTGTCAGACAATCGCGAAATAAAATTACAATTTCCATCAGACGATCGCAAAATAAAATTACAATTTCCGTTAGACTATCTCGAAATAAAACTACAATTTCCGTCAGACGATCACGAAATAAAACCTCGATTTTCAGCAAATGACGTCTAAGTAAAATTAATCATTTTCGGCAAGTAACCGAGAAATAATACCGAGATTTTCATCAAACGATCGTGAAATAAAACCCAGATTTTTGTTGCTGTCGCAAAATAAAATCACCATTTTTGTCAGACCATCGTGAAATAAAACTAAGATTTTCAACAAGTTACCGTGAAATAAAACTTCGATTTTCGTCAGACGTTTGCGAAATATAACTGATTTTCGTAAGTTGATCGTGAAATAAAACTGATTTTTGATCTTGAAATAAAACTATTTCTTTTCAATCATGAAACAAAACTGCGATGTATGTGAATCGATCGCAGAAAAAAATGTGAATTTTCGCTAATCGGTGACTGAAAAAAATTGCAAATTTTGTTAATCAGCCATTTAAAAAAAAAAAAGTGTGAATTTCGTCAATCGGTTATAGAAAATAATCCTTTATGATTTAATGCCAACAAATATATAATTTTATTATTGAAAAAATATTAAGGACTTTCATTCAAAATCTGATCATCCCGAAGCATTTAAAGCCAACCCGAACTGCAATGAAAAAAATTAGCGTTTATCGGAAGTGCTATCGGAATCAGGTTCCGTGACCCAAAAGAGGACACTGTCTGCAATTTCAGATTATATTTTGGAAAAGGAATTTTCATACGTAATAGCGGTTTGTGTTTGTGGGCACTCTATCTCAAGAACTGAAATACGTAATTTAAACAAACCTCATATTCAGTTAGACTTTGACATAAATTGTGCTAATTAGGTTTTGGTGTAAACCACTCAACAGGTGAAGCTGCTGTGCTGCATTTTTCATGATTTCCTCGAGAAGTAATGCACGGAATTTTATTAAAATTTAGGTTTACACTTTGACATAAGTAAATGCTGATTGGGTTTCGGTTTAAATTGTCTGACAGGGTGACAGATGACATTGCTATGCTGCATTTTTCATAATTTGTGCAATAATTATATCTCAAGAACTAATGCACAGAATTTCACGAAACATCAGATTGTTAGACCTTGACCTAAATAGATCCTTATTAATTTTGGGTGCATACTGCCCGACAGGTGTCACTGCTATGTTTTGTTTTCATGAATTCTACGATAGCTGTATCCTAAACTTGAATACATAGTCATGTAATTTTTGTTGCAGACAATTTGATTTATATAGAAGAAAGTTTTGTGATGGCTACAACATACTAGTTAGTATTGATAATGCATCCCTGGCGTAAATATTTCACAGAGTAAGGGAGGTGTTAAATTAGTTTTCATTTCTTTGTTTTTTTATGGCAAATGATACAAAATTTGGAATCGCTGAGGTTTGGATTATAGATTTTGTACTGTATGAAATTTCAACAAGTAATTCAACTTATGTGATGGGTACAATGGTGATACTGAATTTATTTTCAAAAGAAGAGGTTTTGCTGCTCCAAAAACTGATCTTCCTGCTCCAAAAGCCGTTTTTGACTGCTCCAATTCTTCCTGAATGAGTGTGACCCCTGGGAATTTCATTATCTAGAATTATGTTCTAAAGATCTTCTGAAACTTGACACTTCTGTAAATATATCCTCTTTCTTACCTTTGACATGTGAACCTTTGTTAAGGCATGTGGTACCTTCTCCTTTTACTAGTACTGTCCGTAATATACTGATATTTTGCTGGACTGAGGTCTTTCCAATCGAAGAGTTCAATTTCGTGAATAATTTTTGTGAAAGGATAAGTCTATAACCATGGCTCTGTAGGCATACCTGGAGTCACAAATGAAGAGAGAGATCTATCCTTTTTTCATTGTGGTGATATCAAGATCCCAGCTTTATATCGTTCGCTCTACCTGAAAATTAAAAAAAAAGAAAGAAAAATCATGCATCAAGCATAGATTATGAAACACTGTCCAATACATTCAGAATACCATAACAAAACCGCTCAATAAGGTGAAAGATGATATTTATGTAAACAATTTAGAAAATACATAAAACATTTGAAATTCCAATTTTGCCAATTACCATTTATAGTCTGAAAATAAATCAAATTCTTTTGTGAATCTCTGTGTATCAATATGTTTATATAGAAATTAAAATTTAAATCAGTTAGAAAATGCTTAACACAGATCCTTTCAGCAATTTCTGCTAAAAACAGAAATTTATTCAAATTCATTTGTACAGCCCTGTATATGATCTGTATAATATACATACACAAAGTAATATGCGAAAAATTTGTTATATTTAAAAACGTATACCACAACTGAAAACTTACTTCAACAATTATCGCTCATAAACAGTACTGTAACCGAACACTTTTGTGTGTTCGGTATATGAATAATAAATGCTATGCACACCCTATTCAACAGTAAGCATCTTATTGTGCACCTCAGTGACATATATCAACTTCAATACGTTTGAAATAGTGTAACATTATTAAAATACATTTTTAAAAAAATTTCCTCATAGACTATAATGAAATGCACTATTTTTGAGTGTCCCTATAAATGAACCATGCATGCTGCACAATTCATTTGCAATACTGAACATACCATAGTAAATCTCAATAACATATATCATTTGCATAGCAATCTGATTATATTTACACAAGTTGCAGCTCTGAGAGACAGACAAACCAAATTCATAAACACTTTTCATCTGTGTTGGAAAGTGTTAAAATAAATAATAATTATGATGATACAGTGAAGTACCTCTAATTCATGAATGCATGTAATCCACACTGAATCTAAGAATGTAACCAAAGAACTTAAATTCTTGTAAAATATTTCAGTAGAGGCAAAATTTTGAAATGTTTTTTTTCAACAACTTTAATATTTTCCTCCTGTTTGTATATATTGTCATGTATCATATATATATTTTTTTTTTATAGTTTAAAATTATAGTGCATTTAAATATAATTGTTTTATTTATTTAATCCTTTAGTCATGCAGTATTTGAAAAAAATACAATTTCAGCTCTTATGAAAAATTGTTTTAAGTGAAAGAATGTGCTAACATAGATAATGATTGTTTACTTTTTTATTAAATTATAAAGTTGAAAACATTTAAAAATATTACATTTATTATATTTGCACACAGACACAGATTAGTATTTAATAGGCACAGATTATTATTTACTCTGAAAAATCTTAATGAAACATATATTACTTATTATACATAACCACACATATGTATTAAATAATTCTATAATATTGGTCTTGCTTGCAAAGTAATTATGAAAATAGTTTTGAAATGCTCATTCAAATAATAAAATCTAGAATTTTTTTTTTTTTTTAACAGCTTGCGTATTAGCCTGGAGACTGCCATCTTTTTTTATTTTTCTTCTTTGTGTGAAAAACCTGTTTTCATCAAGAAGTAACTGTCACCAAGTTGTCATTTATAACATAGCCACTTTAGGCTTAAATTTTTTTGAAAATACAGAAATTAAACATTAAAACAAAAAGAAAAGAAAAGCAATCAAAATTAAGAGAATTTCAACAGAAATCGGCATTCCAAACGTTATTTTCTAAAAAAAAAAAAAAAAAAGAGGGGTGAGGGATTCGTAATGAAGAAACAAAAAATACTTAAATATACTGTGATTAAAAATTTTGAAACAGCAAAGTAAAGCAAAAACTCCTTATCTTAAATATAATTTGCGAAATTAAAGCCATAAAAAGAACTTAGTCATAAAAACACTTGAAGCATAAAAAAAAGTAGCAAAATGCAAAAACTTATTGTTATAAATGTTTAATAATCGTAAAAAACACAAAATATATAAACACAAATTTAAGACTTACGGTATTAAGGAAGTAATAATACATTGTGTAGCAAAGTCTGAATGTTATTTTAAAAAACAAATAGAGGAAGAGGGGGGGGGGGGGGGGGGCAATGGCAAATATAAAAAAATCTTGAGATTTAAAAATAGAGAATTTTTTCAAAAATAATTTTTAAATCAAAGGATATTTTAAAAGATAAATTATTAAATTATTTTGCGACGTGCTGACACAAAACTTTAATATTCGTAAAATGAAAAAACAGTAAATACATAAAAATTCTGGTAAAAAAAAATCAAATTAAAGCAAAAATTCTCAATTTTTGTTTTTAAATCTCTGTAATTTCGCAATTTAGTATTACATCACAATATTTTTTTAATCCCCCTCTCCTCTCTTTTTATACAAAAAGCATTTGGGATGACAATTTCTGTTTAAAAATTCATGATTCTGATTGCTTTTCTTTTTTCTAATGTTATATCTGTATTTTCAAAAAAAATAAGCCAAAAATGACTATATTTTTTTACGATGTCACTAATCCCAGGTATGCTAAAATAAGAGCCATAGTAAATAAATGCAAAATTAAAATCAAAATATTAATTGGCTTATTATAAATCTGAAAAATACAACCTGATTTTAAAACACGTGCAGTCAGAAAAATGTGTTCAAAGCAAAAATTAACATTCGGCTGCATGCAGCACGCTACAATTAGTAAGTAATCTGAAATACGGTAGAAAAATCTGGGGCTGCAAGAAAACAAAATTAGTTGGGGTTGCAATATCAGAAGTGAAAATCACCAAAAAAATTGCGGCTGATCCATAAAAAAAAAAAAAATGGCAGCTGAGTGCACAAATGTAGCCTTTTTGCTGTTACCATGACACCAATTATGCTTTTTTCTAACATTTGTTATTTATTTTCAAAATTACCAGATTGTTTTATTAACAAAACTTACTAGATTCTTTGATCTTGTTTTAATACTTACTAATGATCTTAATCTCCCTCCTCCCATTAAATTGTGATTTAAAATTTTTAAACATTTCAATTGCACATTTTCATCAAAAATTTTTTTTTGTACTGATTAATATATATATATATATCTTTATTTACTTACAAAGAAAATAAAGGCAAGCCAGTCAAGAGGAAAATATATACAAATTCAACAAAAACTGTCAAACAACTAAAGAGTGTGTCTAATGGTCCCACACCCTCTTCATCATCTGTACTTGCTTTTCATGATCAGTCTTCATCATCTGGGGCATCCTTGTGTTCTGACAAATTAAGAGACAGTAATTTTTCTGCAAAAAACTAGAACAGATGCAAGAAAGACATTTCCAAGAAAGATCTCAAAGACATTTGCCTTCTGATGCTCAAGGAAGAGAAGTTTATGTATCTGCAGTGCACGCGGCTTAATTTAAAGAAATCACCTTGATCCTCTGACATTTTAGGCAGTGATTTCACTTTTGAGGAGTAGTCGTCATAATCTCCAGATAAGAAGGTATTTTAATTTACGTGTTTAAATTCTTAGGACTTTGAGGTATGATACGTATTCTGAAAGCTTATTTCCTTCTCTTTAATCGCA
Source organism: Maratus michaelseni (assembly GCA_963931845.1). Classification (NCBI taxonomy): domain Eukaryota; kingdom Metazoa; phylum Arthropoda; class Arachnida; order Araneae; family Salticidae; genus Maratus; species Maratus michaelseni. The sequence goes on along the minus strand of OZ007599.1, from coordinate 212,384,128 downwards.
TTCATTTTAATTCTAAGAAATGTATCAGATTAATACTTTTACATTGTACAAATGGCAACCATACGCATGTTCCCAAGGTGGCCACTTTAGAAAACAAATGTGGAAATCAGTGTAGTAAGGGTGATTTTAAAATTTCTACATAAATGCCAATATTTTGCAAATTATGTAACATCAGTAATTTGTGCTTCAGAATCAGTTGTGAAAGGTCCACTCACAAATTCACAACTTTTAAGATCTGTTTGTGTGTAACATCACAAAATCTCGGTACCTGGAATTTTTTTTTTATTATTGGTATGGGGAAAATCTGGAAATGTCAGGAAAAATTGTTGCTGATCTTGAATAGATACCCTGCTTTTAGTTTCAAACCCAGTTCTGGAAGTAAAACTACTTTAACAAAAGAAATTTGTAAACAAAATCGAAAAAGTAAAAAAGGCCTGTGTAGAACTCGGCCTCAGCTATCGAATAAAGGGGGGGGGGGGAAAAGAACCCCACCAGTGGCTAAGAGGTTCTGCTCTCAAAAGCTGGTAGACGGGAGGTGCTTGGTTCAAACCTCTGTCACGCTCATCGACCTAACTGTTGGGAGTTTCCTGTGGTTTTCTTTGAACCTTGCCGTAAGTGCGGGTTAGGATCTCTTAGAAAGACCCCCACGGAGGGCACTTGCCACTAGGGCCTATATCCCTCGTGTAGATAATTGGCCGTCATAAAATCAACCAACCAATGAAAAAAAATCATTTTAAAATATTGAAATGCAAACGATATTTTAAAAGCTTTCCCCTATAGGATTAACATCAGTAAGCCGGTGTTTTGCATGAGTTAAGTAGCCTCTTAAGGTCAGTAAATCAAATTGCAAAGTATACAAGAAACACATTTTCCTGGATGCATGGTTTACTAGATCTGCGAAATCTTCATTCAATAAGGCTCATTCAGTTCCGTCTGAATATGTTATTTTAATCTGATTCAAACATTTACAGCCCCCTTTTTTAACTGTTTGTGACACATGCTCTCAGCTATAAGTTGAATTTATGTCATCGATCGTGAATTTGTGTTTATTTACATTACTGATGAGGGGTTTTAAACAGGTCTGAAACATTTACTGTTAATTGTAAAATTTTTATGTGCTTTTAAACTGTTTAATTCAATTTTCTGTATTTATATATTTGATGTTAAAAAGAATTCATAATTATTCTAATTTAAAAATTACAAATAAATACATAAGGAGTACATAAGTTAAAATTTCATTTAATATCATCTGTAGTAGGAAAATTTTAGTATTTTCAAGTGATAGAAAATTTATTTTGCCCTCGGCGTGTACAGAGCACACTACACATCTATACTGAAATTTTCTTGAAGTACACCTGGAAAAGTATGGGAATTTCATACTTTAATATGAGTAGCAACCCTGATATGTAAATAACTATATATATATATATGTATATACTGTTGGCCATGGGTGCATGACCTTCAGTCTCAGGACTGATTTAAGTCTTGGAAAGGTTCTGGACTAATAATAAATAACATTTTATGTACTTAAATTATAACAATTTTATTAGCAGAAACTTTTAATCCCTTTCTTTTATTGTAAAACATAAATTTTTAGTCATAATGCAAGTCATAGATACCAAAGAACTCCATTTCTATTTGGTTATACCTAATACTCGTAAAAGTTTTCAGTCTTGATTTAAATGGAATTTCTGCACACATGATGTTGGTCTGTTAGCTCAAGTTCCCTTCTACCTTCAACGTTAAATTTCTAAAAATATGATGTAAATATATTTTTCATCTGAATATTAATATTTTTAACTTTTTTTATACTTACACCTCTTAAAAGATGTTTCTTTCTTATCTAGTTAAAATATTTCTAAAATGTATACTTAATTTTATTTGAAATGTTTAAAATCGTAGTTTGTCAGTTCATTACGATTTTAACACAGAAAATATAAAATTATGCTTATATTTTAGAAATATTTTTTCAACTACACAAAAAAGAAACATCCTATAAAAAGGATATGCAGTAAAAAATATTAATTTCCTTGTAAGAATTTTTTAAATGTATGTATTACATTAATGTGACAGGGGTGAATCTATTCTGAAAATTTAAGGTGATCAGTTCCGAAAATGTAAAAAAAAAAATCAGTCATCATTCTGAAAATTCAGGCATAATAAATAAAAGCACAAGTAAAAAAATATGGGATTGAAAACAAACTTCTAAACATACTGTTTGGTATTTTACCTCCCTTAAATTCTTTCACAGCCATGTGGTTCCTCTGTGATTTTTTTTTTTCCTTTTGATGAATTTTGCAAAATTAATTCAGGAATCGTGCTTGGGAGAAAAATCATGAATTTTTCAAATGATCACAGAAAAATATTGTTTATTTTGTCAATGATCTCAGAAACAAATAGATTTTCTTCAATCGGTCGCTGAAAACAATCACGAATTTCAACCGTTGGTAACAGAAAACAATCAAATTCCATCAAAAGATTATGAAAAAAAAAATCCATGAATAATAGAGGGAAAATATTGGGAAATTTGCCAAAAAGATCATGGAAACAAAAAGTGAATTTTGTCAATTGGTTGCCTAAAAATATTGTGAATTTCGACAAGTTGCAGAACTTTGGCAAGCGATTGCAGAAAAAATACTCCTAAAAATTCTGTCAAAGAGTCGCTGAAATGAAACCAAATTTTGTCAAACAAGTGCAGAAAAAAATCATTAATTTCGCTAAATGGTTGCGGAAAAAAACATTAAATTCAATCTATCAACGATAAAATCAGCACACGAACATCATCAATAGGTTATAAAATTTGTAAATTTTTTGCTCCACAGGAATCGGAAAATTTCATTGATGGCTTTGTGTCAGTAAATAGTTTCAATAATCATTTTCTGCTTTCCTCTTCAGACTATGATTTAAACTCCATACAATTCAGAAATCTACAAAACCCTTGCCATCAGATAGAATTGATTGGCTCAGTTGACATAGCTTTTTTTTTTTCCACTGTGGGTAGAGTCGACTTTAATTGTTTCAAGTGTTGACACAACAACAAAAAAAAAAAAAAAAAAAACATTTTTCAGATGAAAAAATTTACTAGGGGAGTCCTTTAAAAATTGTTAAAATCGCACATACACACAATTGTCTTTATTATTATAGATATTGTTTTTAGTCTGAAACATTATACAGAATTGCCTTTTAAAAAATCGGGTTAACCCAAACTGCAAGAATCTTAATTCAGCCTCAAACCGATCCAAACTGAAAACAAATTTAACCCGACCTGCAACAAAATTAATTAGCACCAGAAGGGGAATTCTCCTTCCCCCTCCCCCCCACACCCACACCACTGTAGACTTTAAGAACTGTTGCTGTGAATTTTAGAATGGCCACTGTCACATAGGTTTATTGCAGTAATCCAAATAAATATATTATGTCTGTAAATTTATCAGTGTCAAGTTATACATTTCCTTTGCCTACAAATCAATCTGCATCATAAGGCACATTTAATGCTCTTATTTTCCCCTTAATCTAGTTTTTATTTGCTATGATATTTTCCAGAGAGTATTGAAGTAGATTAAATATGCAATATCTTCACCATGCTCCATTTTAATATCAAGACTCTATTCCTTCTACCTCAGTTTTCATGATATCAAATTCTTCTTTTTTTATTAAAACATCTTACTACTTTTTTTTTTTTTAATGCAAACACAACTCCCAATACCCTCTTAATCAACTTGTTAATAATATTATTGATAAAATTGTTTAAATTTCATTTTAATTATATTTATATTGCAGTAGATTGCCTCTAATCCACAATCCTAAAATCCACACATTGTTGCAGATGTAAACAGTGAAACTTGCAATTTAGATAAATTTCAAGATCTTTTTATATCATTCCGTACACATTTTAACAGCGTGTCTAGCCATCTGGATAAGCTGGAAAATTAGGGAAATTTATCATTTCTGTTGAAAAATCAGGAAAATTTGAAAAAGGTTAGAAAATTTTGAACTTTACGAAAAAAATAGGAAAATGTTTCTTATATAAGGATATGAAATTGCAGCACCATTAAAATCGAACTTTTCTCTTTATAAGTATACTGTAAAGAGTATTTAAACCTCTCTTGCAAACCATTTTGTCTATCTCCTTTCAGTTTTTTGTAACTCAGATTTTCAGTTCCAAATTCACTGAAATTTTCTACTGAATGTTGTAGGATTGATTAGGTTTTTAACTCTGCTTACTTATCTTTGTTTGGGAACTGAATATTTGTTAGCTTAATTTATTGAATATTTATTATTTGTATTAAAATATGTCAAAGCAATCTGTATTTTACTGTGACTGATGTGATAAAGAATTTCATCCTCATTTGACAAAATGGATAGAACCAGATGCTAAAAGTTTTTATCTGCAAAATGTTCAACAATTTGTAAACTTTGCAAAAAAAATTGTAACAAATCTGTAATTTGTGTTCCAGAATCAATTGTGAAAGGTCCACTCTCAAATTTACAACTTTTAACATTCTTTTGTGTGTAACATCACAAAAGCTCAATACCTGGGATTTGTTTGTTGGTATGGAAAATCTAGAAATACCAGTGGTATGCATTGCTGATCTGGAATAGACACACTGCCTTCAGTTTCGAAACCACTTCTGAATATCAAACTACCTTAATAAAAGAAACTTGTAAACAAAATTGAAAAAATTAAAAATGACCTGTGTAGACCTCAGGTATCCAATGGAAAAAAAAATATCATTTAAAGATATTGAAATGCAAATGAGATATGTTAAAAACTTTCTCCCATAGGATTAACATTAGTAAGTGGGTGTTTTCGTGTGAGTGAAGTAGCATCTTAAGGTCATTAAATCAAATTGCAAAGTATACGAGAGCCACATTTTCCTGGCGGCATGTTTTACTAGATCTACAAAATCTCCCCTCAATGAGGTTCGTTCAGTTCCACCTGAATGTAATTTTAATCTGATTCAATTGTTTGTGACATATGCTCTCAACTGTAAGTTGAGTTTGTCATTTATAGCGAATTCACGTTTATTTACATTATTGATGAGGGACTTTAAACAGGTTACTGTTAATTAAAAAAAGAATTATGCGTTTTTAAACTGTTTAATTAAATTGTCTGTATTTATATATTTAATGTTAAAAAGAATTCATAATTATTTTAATTTAAAAATTACAAATAAATAACTAAGTCAAAATCTTACAAGGTGTCATTTCACACCGGTAGAATTAGTGTTAATAAAAATATCATTTGCTATATTTCCTAAAACTTTATTTATTTGGGGGAAAGAAAGTATTTAGAATCATACAAAAAAATTTCTTGGATGTTTTAATAATTTGATATTTTAAAATTAAATTAGAATGTTAATGTGGTCTGAGATACAAAATTTTACTTTTTTTTTTATTGATAAATATTTTCTATCCAGTGGCGCAGCCAAGGGAGGGGGGGTTTGGGGGTTAAAATACCCCCCAGAGCTAAAAAAATTACTATAATTACCGCTTATATGAATCAAAATTCCGCCTTAGCGGAATCCGCTGCTTTGTTAAATCAAATTCTACCCAACAATGTGATTCAATTAAACAGCGAGAATTCTACTTAAAACTGTGAAAGCGCATATTTCATCCTTTAAATTTTGAATTTTTAAAAAAATGTTCTAAGGAAGCATTTACTACATAAAAGTAATCATCATGCCAAATTCCAAGTTTCCACACCAATTGTATCACATAAATCACAATTTTAGAATGCTTCTTACTCTTGCATTCTTTTAAATTTCGAATTGAAAAAATAAATTCTGGGCGAGCATTTACGTTTCTTAAGTACCATCATATAAAATTTCAAGAGTCTAGCCCTAAAAGTTCTAAAAATATTATGATTTAGAACATTTTTAGAACGTTTTTTGCTCATTTGACTTTTTAAAATTTTGAATTTTTTAAAAACCGTTTTGAACGAGAGTTTATATCTTAAAAGTAACCACTATGTCAAACACCAAGCATTTATACCAACTGTATCACACAAATTGCAATTTTAGAACTTTTTTGTTCTTGCAACCTTTTACATTTCTAAATTTTAGAAAACTGTTCCGGATGATCATTTATATTTCTAGATAACAGCCGTGCCAAATTTCACATATCTAGCACAAACAATTCCTAATTAATTGTTTTTAGATTATTTTCAGACCGTTTTTTGCCCATTTCATGGTTTTAAATTTAGAATTTCTTTAGAAATCGTTCTTAGAGAGCATTTACATCCCAAAAGTTACCACCATGCCAAATTCCAAGCTTCTATACCAACTGTATCGCAATTTTAGAACATGTTTTTGCTCCTGCTAACTGTTCTGGGCTAGCATTTAAGTCTCTAAAGTAACAACTATGCCAAATTTCATGTTTCCAGCATATGATATAGAATAATATATATTTTATATTTTATTCTAAAATTTAATTTTTCTATCTTAAAGTTTCTCTATGTGAATTAATGTCTGCATTCAAAATCTTTTTATTCTTTAATCTCGAAAATAATCATTTCTTCCTAGCTAAAAATTTTCCCAGATTTTTCATTGTAACAGTAAAAGTACGTTACTTCTCTGTGGTTTCAATTCGTTATTTTAATGTACTGCAGATGACTTTAACATATGCTGTTTTGTCTTTCTTCGTATCTTGTGTTAAATGCAGGCGCCGTTTTCATAAATTGATTCCTGCATGAGATATGCAATATCAACATTTTTGTGTTCGCTGCTAACACATGTCTGGCTTTCTCAAAAAAAAAAAAACACGAGTGCCTGGTGAGAAAATGTAGTGTTTGGCATATTTTCATTTATGTGTTGGTGAAAATGTATCTGAAAAATGAGATCAGATCTTCTCTAACTGTTGAACAAGAAGGTCGATTATTTAGAGGCGTAAAGAGGACCACCCTCGCCCTTTCCAGATGTGTCGATGTGTCCGAAAATAAAGAAAAGTTTTCACGTGATTATGCGTCTTTGATTGTACTGGTTTTTTGTTTGCTGTGGACTGTTTCCTATCAGGAGGGGAACCTAGGGTTATTTCGATGAACGTAAATGCCCCAAAAATTACGATCACTTTCATCTTCGATTTTGACAGCGAAATTCTCTATACAGCCCTAACTGCACAAATAAATGGTAATTTAGAATGTTTACTGCTCCTTTCCCCTTTTTAAATTTCGAACTTTTTAGAAACAATTTTTAGTGAGCATTCACATCTTTTTAAAGCAACCGCGAGATTAAATTTCAAATTGCTAGAATCAACAATATCGTAGAAACCGCAATTTTAGAATGTTTTTTGTTCTTACAACCCTTTGGAAATTGTTGTATAAAATATAGCCAATGTTAGAGAGGAGATGGTTACCAGAATTTTGACACCATTATTAAGGTTCCATACTTAAAAAGTAAAAACTGAACTATTATAAGATCACTCATGTGTCTTATTTTTCTGGTGCTCAGCGGGAGTTGAGGGTTATCGATGCAGAATCATCTAAGGATTGTTGGTAATAATTTTCAATGTGTCTGTAATTATCTGAGATATTAATTAAAAACCCATCTAGAAAACAACGGCGTGGATCAAAACAGTGTTGCTACTTTGTGACCTCCTTTTGAAGCGCGCTTGGCACAATGCTAAGATTAAACTTTGTATAAGATCTTTGCTTTAGGTAAGACGAATCATAGTGAGAGTCAACATTTTTCATTTCCAACTGAATTCAATTATTGAAGGCAAACATTGAAAAATAATTCGTAGAATAATTCCAAGACATTAAGAGTCAGTAATTTTGAGACAACAATAGCTTATAATTCAATATGTAATTCATTTATAATGAAAAACTGTTCGATAACAAATCACTTGAATTATCATGCCTGCATATGTCCCCCCCCCCCCCCCCCCCCCCCCAGAACCAAATTCTGGCTGCGCCACTGTTTCTATCCATTTTCTTTTCTTTAAATAGAAATGTATATTTATGTATACATCTTCCTCTTTCAAGTCTTTTGTTGCATTTCAACTACATTTATAATTTGTGAGATTTTATGGAAGAAAAATTCTGTTTGCATGCTTTGGAAAGATTGAAAAGAATAAACATTTAATTTGTCCAGGATTTACAAAAATATTATTTTGAAATATTTAATTTTAAGAAAAGTCATTTATTCTGAGAACTTTTTATTATACAATAATTACATTTTCAGGATTTTTCCAAAGAAAATTTAATGAACGTCTAACTGAAAAACATTATACAAAGTGTCGTAACTTTTTTCTTTCACAGAAATTTAGATTATCAATTAAAATATGGCAAATTCTGTAAAAATACATTATGAAAATAAGCATCAAAATTTTGAAAAAAAAAAAAAACTGTGGTAATCATAGTATCTAATTATCATACTTCCTGCAGTTTACGTTATTTTATTTTAGAAACTAAAGTAGCATATTTTTTAAGCCAAAAAAATTTTAATGTATTTTTTTTTTTCAGAGTTTTTGTCTCCAAGGCACCTTAAATATAGAAAAAATAAAAATAATCCTATGTCTGAATTCAGGCTGTAACATGGGTTAGCAAATATTTTCAGACTGATTTTATATATATATGTTTTGCATTATAGAAATTATGGTTAAATTTTTTGTACTGATGAATATATATCTTCATTTAGTTATAAAGAAAATAAAGGCAAGTCAGTCAGAGGAAATTATAAGCAAGTTCAACAAAAACTGTCAAAGAACTAAAGAGTGTGTCCAGTGGTCATATTGTTGATCATGGGCAGGACTTGACAAATGCAGTCGCCACTGGCTTCCAAGTTGTTCAATCTGGCAGTTATGCTCCAGTTATTTTGTAAGTTTCAAATCAGATTTTTGTGTTCAGTATTAAAACTGATTAATCTGTTCCATTCATTTTTCAAAATAATAATAATAACATATAAGTTATTATAAGTAATTAATTTGAAGTAATATTCTCATATAGTACGTCGACAGGCGATTTTTTGAAATAACAGTTCAAAACATGAAGCAATAATCACGAAAAAAAAAATAATATGCATATAGTATCATAACATAAATTTATTACAGCAAAGAAATAAAGTATAAGTTTTACAGATTTTTTGTAAAAAAAATAAAAATAAAAGTAGGCTGTTCCAAAAATATATAGACTTTTTGAATTATTTTACATTTAAATTCAAATTTTGTATTCATTTCTTTTAATTATCTTGAAAATCCTATCAGGCATGCTGCTAACTAGTGTTTGGAGTATGTGTGGCTGTAAAGAGACCCAACTCTGCTCTACTTGTTGCTGTAATTCCTGAATAGTAGAAAACTGCCGACCATGGGCATACACATCTCGTGCAAGTACTCCCCAAAGGTTTTCAATTGGATTCAAGTCTGGGTTGATGGCTGGCCAGTCTATAACAGTCACTTGATTCTGTTTAAACCAAGTTATTGTTGAGTGGGAGGTGTGAATCGACTCATTGTCCTGTTGGAATTTCCAGTCCCCCCCCCCCCCCCTCCCTTCTAAGATGTTTCCGATTGGAAATAGATTGCTTTTAAGGACATTTTGATAATTCTCAGAGCACTGTCGACCATTAAGAAAAGCAATATCTGTTGTTCCGTTGAAACAGAATGCACCCCCACACCATTAGTGAACCCGCTCCTTTTTGTCAACTAAAGAATTCGTAAGGTTCTTTTCGTAAGTCATGCTAATAGTATGCCCAGCCATCAGGACCATCCAAATTAAAAAAAATTTCGTCACTGAAGAAAACACTTAACCATTCATCCATCCAAAGAACTCGAGCCTTTCTATGGTGCACTTTCAGCATAGGTGTCCGACACATTCTGCGATATTTATGATTTTCTCTTACCTGTATGCGACGGTGAACAGTACATCTGGAAATTGGAAATGCCAAAGTCCTCGCAATTTCACAAACAGACTTCTTTTGGGTTGAAAGTGCTTGTAAAATTTCTCTATCTTGTCTTAGAGATGTTTTTCTTGGTCAACCTGAACTCCTTTTTTGCAATCATATTGTCACTTTTTGATAAAATTGCATAAATTCCAGATCTGCTATACTTCATTTGTTTTGCAATAACAGAAACTTTAACATTTTGAGCCTTTAAATGCCAAATTTTAGCAATATCAGCAGCAGAGAATTCAACGTTGTGAAGCGTTTCCCAACTATTCGACAATTTAAAATTGAAATTTTAATTTTTTTGTATATTTGTTATCCTGTATTTCATAGGCTTTCTGGAGGTGAATTTTCAAAAATTATTTCTTTGTGAGTGTCTATATTGTATAAGGACAGAGTTGTTATGATTTTGCCCAACCTAAAAAACCCAATTGGGTTTTTTCAAAATTTCAACTTTAAATTACATAGGTACTATATTTCTTGATATCAGTACACCACTCGCAAAGTTTATCACCCCCCACCCCAAGGGAAAAAAATGTCTTAATTCTCCCAGTGACAATTTTTAAAACAAATAATTGTAACTTAATTTTCTATAAGTATGTGTAACTATCACAAACACATAGATAACTGTGCCTGGAGATTTACATTCTCGATATAACCCTTTGTTATCCAAAAAGGTTAAAATATTTTTATCTATATCATCTTTATGTTCAATTGATATTTCTATATATTTCTGATAGATGTATATGAGTCATGAAAAGCAGGCTTCTTCAGAATTCCACCTTGTTTCATTAGGCAATTGCGGTTTGTGTCTTTTTTTCTCAATCAGCCACCCATGTAGTCTAATATGGTTTCTGAAATATTTTTTAATTTCAACTACATATTTCATCAAATTTTTAGGAGTGATTTCTTTGGCAACAAGGTTCATATAATGAGCTGAGCAACCAAAGGTTAGAATATGAGGATGTTTTTCAGTTATTATATCTCAAAATTTCTTCATTTTATTTTCATTATCGCAGCATACAGCAAATATATTTTTAGCATATCTTTGCTTAAATTCACTAATTACCTTTTCAGCTATTTCTGCACAAAATTTAGAAGTTTTCTTTTCAGATCTGCAATCTATAACATCCAACAAATGTGTACTTTTGCCAGTATGAATACTTACTGAAATAATGGAATCGTTACTCATGTTGCACCATCCATCCAACATTAAAGTTATAGCGCCATTTGTTAATTTATCTTCCATTAGCAAATCAACTGAATTATTAGGCTCATCCAATACTTGTCCAGATTTATCTGATAGAGAGGAAAATAGCCTGGACACAAAGCACTAACCATTTCTTTAAATGCATAACTATCAGCAACATTAAAAGCTATATTAGTAGCATAGAAAAATTCTGATATTTTCTGATCAAGAATTTTCTTTTGGTGATCAGATGATTACATATTCTCCCACTAATCTTTGGTGCTTTGGTTTTGATGGCTGTGGAATTTCATCATCCAAACTATCAGAATTTGTGTCTTCAAGAATGCTATCTTCAACTGTCTGTTTCCTTTTCTGTGAAATAAATGTGTCTGCCCTTAATGAAGGTAGTCAGAAGGTATCATCAGTATTTGACAGTGGAAATGAATTGGCTACAGATTTCTTAAATTTACTCATATGGGTACTGATTCTCTCAATTTTTGCACTAATTACACTGTCACAGAATTTACAGGTCACTTGATATTTGTTTGTTTGGTTCACCATTGTCCACTCAATAGATTGCTTTCTTCCACATCGTTCAATTTTATCCATGGTTAACTAAATTAATATACTATATATATATATATATATATATATATTATAAAAGTTAGATATTTTTTTTCAAAACAGCTTGAGTTTTATCAGAATATATTTGTAGCAAGCAAAGTAGCTGAATGAAACTAAGACTTGGGAGATAATTTTTGGTCAACTCAAAGTACAACTAAATTCAGACCAGTTTCAGAGAGAGAGAAAGAGTGAAATACAACAGAAACCTTCCAAACAAGTTACTCCAGTTTCAAAAGAAAAGGGATTATAGAAGGGGAGTTGGGGATGTATGATATTGTTCTGTTCTTGGAAATTCCTCCTCATTGTCCTGAAGTGTGAGAGGGAGAGGAAAAAGGAAAAATACAACTCAAACCTCTCACCGGTCAATTCACCACCAACCTTCAACTTCCCGTACAACTCTCAGTTGAGTAACCCGAGGTTCGCGAATCTAACTGCCGGTTGATATTTCCGAATTCTTCGTTAACTTCAGGGACATGGTTATTCGACTCTGGGTTACTCGACGGCAGGTTGAAATGTGTATATCTCATTGGCCAAAGGGATCACATGACGTAGCAATAGTCTTTATGGGTTCTGTCCTCCCTTGATTCAGTTTTCAATAACGAAACAAAACAGAGTATTGAAAGAGCATAATTGGACTGTTTACTTTTTGATAAATAAATTTACAAATAAATTTTGAATTAACATTTTGATTTGGTGGTTTAGAAATATTGTCACAGTCATAAAATGCTCATTTTTACAAAATTTTATAGTATTTTTTTTTTTTTTTTTTTTTTTTTAAGTTTTTTGATTAAAGAAAAATATATATATATTATCTACGTTTAATAAACAATTTTATGACCAGGCTAACACTAATAAGTGGAATAAAAGCAAATAGGGAGCTAGATTTATTTATTTTGCAAAAATATTATATAAAAAGATATTTTCATATATTTCTAATGTATGTTTTTTATTTAACTAAAATAATTGATTACAGATTCAATTAAATTATGTTGGATGAAATTGCATGCTTGGTAGCATTTATCCCTTATACGAGACCCCAAAAAGTGTTTTTTTATGTGTAAATTATTATAATTAATATATATATATATATATATATATATATATATATATATATATATATATATATATATATATATATATATATATATCCTCTTAAAAATGTTTCTTTCAAACAAAAATAATTATTTTTAACTAACAAGTTTTTTTTTTGTTTTGTTTTTTTAGTTATTTGATTAAAGGGAAATTGGAGTGTTTACTTTTTGATAAATAAATTTACAAATAAATTTTGAATTAACATTTTGATTTGGTGGTTTAAAAATATTGTCACAGTCATAAAATGCTCATTTTTACAAAATTTTATAGGATTTTTTTTTTTAAGTTTTTTGATTAAAGAATATATATATATATATTATCTACGTTTAATAAACAATTTTATGACCATGCTAACACTAATAAGTGGAATAAAAGCAAATAGCGAGCTAGATTTATTTATTTTGCAAGAATATTATATAAAAAGATATTTTCATATATTTATTTCTAATGTATGTGTTTTATTTAACTAAAATAATTGATTACAGATTCAATTAAATTATCTTGGATGAAATTGCATGCTTGGTAGCATTTATCCCTTATACGAGACCCAAAAAGGTGGGTTTTTTTTATGTGTAAATTATTATAATTAATATATATATATATATATTTTTTAATTTCATATATAATAATTTAAAGAGCTGTTTGAAAAAATTCTCGTGAACTGCGAAAATTTTCAAATAATCCTCTTAAAAATGTTTCTTTCAATAACAAGTACATATTAGTTCAAATTATTTATCTATTACAAACGGATATACATTTTTATATATTATAACGATATTTTAACGCAAAATTCCATCTTCTATAATTTTATTTTTTAAACAAACATGAAGTGTAGGAATAAATCTGAAATTAAAAAAAACTGCTGTTTTTTATTCTTAAAAAAAAAAAAAAAAAAAAAAAAAAAAAAAAAAAGATTTGAATCGTATATACAATATTTGAGTGTAAGAACATTTGATTTTAAATTCGTTAGATGGCGCTACCAAATATTCTCAGTAGATATTTTACGTCTTGAAAACTTTCTTAATAATCACTATAATCTTGACTTTACAGAGTTAAAATATCCTAAAAGGGCTAATAATTAAAAGTAACACATTCTTTCACATTATTATTTTTTTTTAATTAACATTTCGTTTGCTTTCTGCATCACAAATAGCATTGAAAACGAAATAAACGTCAAAACACTTGTCAACGCAACCGCCATCTTTGCTTCAATTGCACATGCGCGTGTCGAATAACTGTAGAAGAATAGGTTAGTTCAGTTACTGAACTTATGTTTCGTTTTCTCCTCCATTTTCGGCTAGTTGAGTTAGCGGAGAATTTGATTTCAGGGTCAACCGAGAGTTATAGCGTAACTCGCCAGTTGAGGTTGACGGTGAGTTAGGGGGTCAAAGAAGTTACTCCAGTTTCAAAAGTAAAGTAGAGGGATTATAGAAAGAGGGATGGGGGAAGTATATATTGTTCTGTTCTTGAAAATTCCTCCTCATTGTCCTTTCAGTAAATGGGAGAAGAATGCTTTGATAAGGGAAAACCAAAATTTCCTATTTACCTCAGGCTAAGGAAATATTACTTACTGTGCCTAAGAAAGAATATAGCAACACATTTTGGAATGCAAACAACTAAAATAATAATAATAATAATCTTGCAATCCATTAATCAATATGTTTCAGAATTCAATTTTGAGAATAAATTTTTTCTAGAGAAAATGTTATTATATATAGGCAATCACTTCAATTAAAATGAATAAAGATACTTTATCCTTAACAAAATATTAGTTTAAAAGTTCTGATTCAGCACTAGTATTAGTATAGTACTTAAATGATAATTTCATTGTTAAAATTATTACTAATAATCAATTTATCTAAAAGCAGCATAATTTTAATTATTGTCATTGATTTATATATTTTTGTAATCAGTTACTTTAAATTGTATTTAGTAGTAAGTACATTTTTTTCAAACATTCTGAACCACCTCCTTAACTTAAAAAACCCTTATAAAATCCAGTGGGTTGGTCTTTTTCTGAAAAAAACCCGGGCATTTAACAACCCTGTATAAGGAACATGTCTTCCAAATTTTATTGTCCTAGGAGGAACGGCGTTGATAATGAGTCATCAAGATATGTTCTTTTATACTTATATAATATGTGTGTACACAAGTAAACTGTACAAAAATGCACCTTTAGCAATGCATACACGTAAAAAATTCATACCAAATACCACTAAAAATAAACTTGTAGTAGAATTCCCCAAGTTGTTTTTTCATTTTACAAAGAGGAATTAGTCTATTTCCATGATTTAACTTGGCCTTCCTTTTTTCATTGGCTGCAGTTTCATTTTTGCAAGTGTTTATATTATTTAACACAACATTCAACTTTTTTAAGACTTAGACACTTTAAGACACTGAAGGCCCCTAGAACAACGAAATACAGTATTGTCTCCTATAAAATTTCACAAAAAGTTGGATAATTATGTATGTTTTTAATTATCTGGAGTGAAATGTTTTGCTTAATTAATGAATTTAGTCTTCTATTAATTTTTTCATGGATGACATCATGGGTAACAGCTAGTATATTATATTTTAGTATGTATATTCATGTATATAATTATTTTGCCTGGTGTATATCAGTATGCACTTCAATGCACAGAACTTAATTTATTCATCTAAACTTTTTTTCTTTCTTTTTTACAGGTAAAGTATGTACCAAAACTGAGACATCCGAAATGTACCACAAGTGTACCTTTTTGGGAATTCTAAAATATCAAGAACAATAATAAGAATAAGATATGATGACAAAGACAATTTTGCTTTCAGGTATAATGTGCACTGTGACGAAAAAAGGGAAATTGAAAAAAGTAAACATGATATGCTAAGATAATTGAAAAATAGATATCTAAGCAAAATCCCTCAACATTCGCGAGTTTTGATTATTCATGAATATGAAAATGCAGAAAACCATAACATTCGCGAGAATCTGACTTGATTATTCGCGATTTTTTTAATATTTAAATTATTATCTCTTTCTTTTCCAGAATTTATAGTGGTTAAATATTATTTACCTTCTGTTTTCTTAGCATCTATTTACAAATCAATTTTCAGTTATCAACTGAAAAGGAACGAGTGTTGTAGGAAAGCAAAAATTAGAAGTGGTATACTATAAGGTAGCTACCTCTTCAATCTATTAATTTAAAATGTGCAAGTCTCTCGCAGGTTGCAAATAGAGAGAGAGTAGAAATTACTTTACACAGTATAAAACCTATATTTTTTTTTAGCTGTACTTATTTCTCCAGTCAGTTAATTTGAATTATCTTCAATAAATAAATTTCATATTTATGAATATGTGTGTACATTCACATTCTAAATATATTTATGCATAATGTATTGTTAATAGTACATATTCATTTGTTCTTTGAAATGCTGTGCCACTCTAATTAATATTTTATAGAACGTTACTCCTTTTTTAGTGCAGAGAGATAGACTCAACATTCGCGGATTTGACATTCGCGAGGTTTTCCTGGAACGTAATCCTCGTGAATGTTAAGGAATTACTGTACTATATTTATTTTCTGTGTCATTAAAAATTATTTACACAATTGCTTAACTGGAATCTTTGTTTCATTTTAGTTATTTCTTCGTTATTTCAAAATACAGCTAAGCTCGGTGAGACTTTAAAATGCTGGTTTCATACAATTTTATAAAAGAATACAAATTTATTATTTGCGATTATGTGGATTTGATGGCAGGTCTTCTTTGCTGCTGCCACCAGAAGTTGCCACATGTGACCCAAAGTAGTTTTCTCTCTAATCATTTAATTCTGTAAAAGGGTTCTTTCTTACAAATTTTGGAGTACTAGTTTTGATATTTGTTTTAAATTCAAATAGGTATAGGTTTCGATTATACCACGCAATTAAGTAAATATAGATTTTTGAATGGAATGAAATTAAGTACTTGACGGAAATGACATTACTTTTTTCACTGGAAGCTACTGAAATAATACATCTGTTAGTTTGGTCATTCCACGTCAAATCAAACAAAAATTTTCAATATTCAACCTGACTATTTCAGATTTTAATGAAACCTTCAGGAATCATTCTTTCAGATAATACAAATGAGAATATACTTTTATAATTTTTATATCTCAGTAAATTTTCATACAATTTTTTATTCGAAAAATCATTTTTTGGTTTGTATAAATGTTTTCAATTTTGAATTTCTCAAATTCTATCGGTGTAGAGAGTTGTTTGACCCCTCATTTTAAAGAAAATTTCATAAAGTTTAATTTGATATGCAAGTTGACTATGCTTGGTTTTAAAAAGTTAATTTAAAAAATTTAAAAGTGTTTTTTAAAAATTTTGAAAAAAATGTTTTTTGTAATATTATAATCTTTAAATTCTGAAAGTTTTAGAGTGGAATCACAATAGGATCAGCAGTTATAAAAAAAATGTTTAAAATGAATAAAACAATACTATCTTTAGCACAATCATAAAGTTGGTGAGGTGCCAACTTTAAATACTAGCCCCAATTGGTGTTTGACACTTGTTTTTTTAACATAACTGCTGATCCCATTGAGATCCCACTCTATAACTTTCATAATATAAAGTTTATAATATTACAAAAAACATATTTTTAAAAAGTACTATTTTAATTTTTTTTTAATTAAATTAAATTAATGATTTTAAAACCAAGCATAGTCAACTTGCATATCAAATTAAACCTTATGAAATTCTCTTTAAAATGAGGGGTCAAACAACTCTCTGCGCTTGATCGAAATTGATAAATTGAAAACATTTATACAAGCCAAAAAATAATGATCCTTTGAAATTAAAAAAATTAATTGTATGAAAATTTAGTGAGATAAAAAATAATAAAAATATATTCTCATTTATATCATCAAGGAGAATGATTCCTGCAAGTTTCATCAAAATCTTGAATGACACGTCTAAAATTGTCAATTATTTCTTTTTCTGTCCAGCACAAGGGCATGGTTTAGATTATAAACTTTAACTGGAAAATTATGCCTCATTCCATGACTGCAATTCATGATTATTCCAAAAAGAATTTGGCATGGGCATCAAACCCAATTATGGATAATTCACAGGCTTTTTTTTTTTTTTACACTTGGTAGAAAGTGCAAGCTAGTAAATTTATAAATCAAGATATAATTTTTTTTTTTAAGATTTGGCAATAGGGGAAAAAAGCACAATTTAAAATGCCTATTTGAGATTTGTAAATTGTTTTCTCAATGAATAATCATAATTTAATGCAAAATTGATAAAAGTGGTTTTTTTAATTATTACTCTTTATTTATTTATTTATTTTTAATTATCTACTTTTTAGTGTTTAAAATATTGCATTGTCGCAGTTTCATAGCCAGTTGGCCTGTTTTGATGCATCATTAAATCTATTGTGGTTGTAACCCATATACAATTATAACCCTAAAGTTCTAAAACTATTAAAATGTTGCATTGTCATCTGAGACACATCTTTGTACATCATTATTATAATTCTAGTGTTTCAGGAAGTATGAGTTCAAAATTGATTACAAGATTCCATCTTTACATACAAAAACTAATTTGAGTTGAATAAAACAGTATAAAAATAGAATCCATTTTTGTGGATTTTGAAATTTTTTTTTTTACAAATTTCTGTTTGTCCCTCCCAACTCCCCCGGAAAAAAACAATGTAATAAGCTGTATAAAAAAAGAAAAGAAAAGACAACTCAAAAATCGGGGGAGAGACAATGTAATAAGCTGCATAAAAAAAAAGAAAAGACAACTCAAAAATAGGGAACCTGTATTTCAAAATTGTGTCAAAGCCTAGATTAGTTAAGAAAGATTAATTATAACCGTCAAAGAAAGATTAATTATATCGAACCGTATTAAAAGTTTTCTTATTGTTTTTTGCAATTTAACAAATATTTTTTATTTCTGTCGAACATAAATAAGTAAATGTAAAAATAAGTAGTAATCTAAGCTTATTACAGGTTTTGCAATCCAAATTTTTAGCGTCCACTTCAAATTCAATTACTAGATTTGGTTTTTGTGCCATGTTCTTTCACTGTTCTGTTTCTCGCTGACAAATTTTCCTGCCAAGCAAAAAAAAAAAAAACCTCATAATTTGACACTAAATGCCAAATACATCCAGATAATAGAAATCTCAAAACACAATTTTTGGTTCAAATGGCTCAATGATATTTATTAAGGGGATTGTAGATTTTGAAAATGAAGGGGAAAAAAAATCCAATTTTAAAAAATGTGTACAACAGTCATTGATTTATTTTAATTTTCTTTTGATAAATTATCTTTATTCACTTTAACTTCAGGGACAGATTTTGACTGTTTAGAAATGTTTGACTGCCCTCAGAATTTATGAACAAATAGATATGGAAATAAATAAATGCTTTTCTTCACATACATTGAAATTGTTTTTTAAATATTCTGGTGCAATTTCGACAATTGGGAGTAAAACTGGGTACTTTTGGGTTATAAGCATAATTATGATTATGCCAAGTATCACTTGAAATAAAATAAAATTGGTTTTAAAATATTCTGGTGCAATTTTGACAATCAGGAATAAAACTGGGTATTTATGGGTTATAAGCGGCCCATATAATTATGATTATACCAAGCTTGTGAAGCATGAACGGAGGATGCACATGTAATAGTTATATATAAAAATATATACCACTCCATTAAATAATATAATATTAGTAAGACTATATTACAACATTTCTTAACAAATTCCTAACAGTTTCTTTAACAATTTTTCGCTTTTCTCATGTAACTATTCCAATCAATTGTCACATTTTCACTCATATGCAGTGGTTTCATACATCATTTTATGAATAATTTCTCTGCCCAACATTACATAACCTTAAAGCAGTTATGAGCAGTATTCCCTTGCGAACCCTTTTCATATTACTAAAGTCTGTTAACTGTCTTATTTTTCAATTAAATGGAAATTCATTAGTAAAAAAAAAAAAGTTAATCACCAAAGTTGGTCATACAATGCAATATCAAGAGAAAAAATCAAAAAAAAAAAAATATGTTTAAGAAAATTGCTATAACATTAGTAATAATTGAGGTAAATAAAAAAAATGCACAAATTTATGCATTTTTGGGAACTTAAGCCTGTATTGAAAGTAATCACTGGTTTTCTACCATTTAGAAATCAAATCCCAATAAACTAATTTCTTTTTTTACAAAATTTTCATTGCATAAAAGATGGTGGGTAAAAGATGTCGCTTTTGAAAAAATGGGATTGTATCCATCTCAGTAATCAGTAAATCAATGATTGTTTCCGTATTTATAAAAATGAATGCTGGTGATTAAAGAAAAAACAATGTAGCATACAATTTAAAAAACAAACATGTGAAATATGTTTTTGAACATCAAAGAAAAAGTAATATGATAGCATAAACACAAGCTGCTTTTTTTAGGATTGCAAACATTTGACAAGATTTTATACCTAACTTGGCAATACATTGTCAGGGGCCACTATAATCCAAAAGTACCTAAAACTGAGGTTGCGTAATTAATATACTACCATCTTCAAAGTGTTAAATCAGTTTGAATGTAATTCCAATCCAATCAAGTTTTTAATTACTTTTATACAGTTCTACAATCTCACATGTAACCAATGGTCCCTTGCAAACCCTTTTCATATTGCTAAAGCCCATTAACTGTCTTATTTTTCAATTAAATGGAAATTCGTTAGTAAAAAAAAAAGTTTAATCACCAAAGTTGGTCATAGAATGCAATATCAAGAGAAAAAATCGAAAAAAAAATATGTTTAAGAAAATTGCTATAACATTAGTAATAATTGAGGTAAATTAAAAAAAATGCACAAATTTATGCATTTTGGAAAACTTAAGCCTGTATTGAAAGTAATCACTGGTTTTCTACCATTTAGAAATCAAATACCAATAAACTAATTTCTTTTTTTACAAAATTTTCATTGCATCTCCATAAAACTTCATCATTGTTAATATATAGTTTCATATCATTGTCATTTTTGCAGTTATTTGGTGGGTAAAAGATGTCACTTTTGAAAAAATGCAGGAGTAGTACTTGTCCTGAAATATGGTAGTCTGTCCTAATATTCCTGAAATTTTGCAAGTTTTGTGCTATATCGGTATTTGAAATCATCAAATAGGGGGT
Source organism: Maratus michaelseni (assembly GCA_963931845.1). Lineage (NCBI taxonomy): Eukaryota > Metazoa > Arthropoda > Arachnida > Araneae > Salticidae > Maratus > Maratus michaelseni. Next base: position 212,363,195 of record OZ007599.1, on the reverse strand, counting down.
AGGTGTACCTTTTTACTGATGCAAAACGATCACGAAAGTCACAATTTTCTTCAGTCTATCGTTAAAAATAATGATTTTCGTCGATTTGCAAAAAAAAAAAAAAAAAAAAAAAAAAAAAAAAAAAATCACAATTTTTGGTGATCAATTACCAAAAATCATATTTTTTATCGATTAGTCATTAAAAAAAGTTTGCTATTTTCATCTGTTAGTCACAAAAAATTACATTTTTTATCAGTCAGTTATAAAAAAAAAAGTCTTTTGCCATTTTTGTCAATCAGTGAAGGAAAAAAAATCAAGATTTTTGTCTTTTAGTAATGCAAAAATTGCAGTTTTTTAGCAGCTTGGTTAAAGAGTTCTGGTAAAATTACTTTATTTTTAATGTATACTTTTACAACAAAAAAATTGTGTATATAGTGTACTATTTATGATAATAAAATGTATTGAACAGGGAGTTAAGGGTTTTTTCGGTTCGGTTTTCAATCAAATGTGTCCTGAAATATTTCCTGGGCTAGTACTACCCCTGAAAATGGGATTGTATCCATCTCAGTAATCAGTAAATCAATGATTGTTTCCGTATTTATAAAAATGAATGCTGGTGATTAAAGAAAAAACAATGTAGCATACAATTTAAAAAACAAACATGTGAAATATGATTTTGAACATCAAAGAAAAAGTAATATGATAGCATAAACACAAGCTGCTTTTTTTAGGATTGCAAACATTTGACAAGATTTTACACCTAACTTGGCAATACATTTTCAGGGGCCACTATAATCCAAAAGTACCTAAAACTGAGGTTGCGTAATTAATATACTACCATCTTCAAAGTGTTAAATCAGTTTGAATGTAATTCCAATCCAATCAAGTTTTTAATTACTTTTATACAGTTCTACAATCTCACATGTAACCAATGGTCCCTTGCAAACCCTTTTCATATTGCTAAAGCCCATTAACTGTCTTATTTTTCAATTAAATGGAAATTCGTTAGTAAAAAAAAAAGTTTAATCACCAAAGTTGGTCATACAATGCAATATCAAGGAGAAAAATCGAAAAAAAAAAATGTAAGAAAATTGCTATAACATTAGTAATAATTGAGGTATATAAAAAAAATGCACAGATTTATGTATTTTTTGGAACTGAAGCCTGTATTGAAAGTATAATCACTAGTCTTCTACCATTTAGAAATCACATGGAGCACTTTTAAACATGCATTATTTTCTATAATGAAAACTTCTGCATGAAAACATGTTATCCATCTATTTAAAGCAGTTTGCTAATAATGTCAAATATTCCATCGAATTTCGACCGAGTACGCATGCGTCAAAAAAGGACCGGCCAATGAGACGAGGGTATATTCCTGTCTCCAAACGTATTTGGGATCAAGAAGATCAACTCCTGTTGTTTTGATCTTTGATGGCTTCCTCCACGTTGCGTTAAACATAGGAATATATTTATATAAAAAACTCTGGAGTGTTTAGAAGGTATTTATTGTTGTATTTATTGTAATTTGTATGAATACTTAGGTATCCATTTCGGATTTACTGTGTAACATGAATTTAGGTTCATTTAACGTTCGCGAAATCAAATCATTTTGTTTATATAGTACAGAAAATAATTATTCAATCGTAAATAAAAATATAGTAGAACATGTAATACAAAATTGGACCACTTATATTCCGTTTATGATCGGGTATGAATCTTTTGGTGTTCCGATTGCTAATGAAAACTATTATGTAAATATAATGTCAAAAGACAGTACGCACGGTAGTAATATTTTTATTATTATGTGTTCGAAAAAAGCGAATCTGAGCGCCTGAATATAAATTATAAAATATTATTTCTATATTTAGCAACTAAATATTTAATAAATATGCAGGAATGTGACTAGCTTTATGTGAATGTATAATATATGTAAGTCTGAACTTTAGCATTATTTTTTAACAGAAATATATTATCTCTATTCGATTTAAAAGTTTTGTCATTACATAAGTGTGCTATTTTATTTGTAAAGAGTATGTATGCATTATATTGTTTGTATGTATACAAATGTTTAGAATGTTTTGATTTGCAAACTCTTAATATTTGAATAATGTTTACATTATATTTGTTTGTATGTATACAAACAATATATGTATACAAAGAAGTATATATACAAACAATATTAATATTTACATTGTATTGTTTGTATGTATACAAATCTTGAATGTTTTAATTTATTACATTCATTTTTTACCAGTTTGCATGTCCGTTCATGGGCGATTCATATGAAACTCATAATTTGTCACAAATTGGTGATTTTATTGATTTAGTGCTTTGCCCAAGAATGTGGAAAAAAAAAACTATTTTTGACATCGGGTGAAATGAATGAGGTTATTTCGGTTTTTATTTTGTATATAAAAAATGTTATATGTAAAAAAATCCTGGCCATTAATCACATTGTTTTTTGTATATTTAAAGACGATTACTTATTCTTTGTAATTATTTTTTTGCTGGGGGTTTTTGAGCAAAATAATATTACTTCATAGCTAGAACCAGTTCCGCTAATCATTAATATTTTCTTAATCCTTTGACCGCTGAGCAAATGGGCAAATTTGTAATGTTTTTTCTGTTATTTTTTTTAAATGTCAAAAAAAGATAAATTTTCAAAATTGGTATAAAAAACTTAGGTACTTCTCTATTATCCCATCGTCCACTTTTCATAACAAAATACTATTGCCAAAATGTATGATTAAATGCCAAAAATGCAATCCCATTTACTTGATGTCGGAAGCATTATACGTGTTTGTTATGTCGTCAAGTGGTTTTTAATTCAACATTTGCGCGTATTAATGACAACGTTCTCCCGTTTATTTGGCGTTACAGTTTGGCGATAGTTTTTTGTTATGAAAAGTGGTCGATGAGATAATAGAGAAGTACCAAAACTTAATTACGTATATGAGTAGATTCCTTGACTATATTAATCATTACTCAATATTTTAAAACTGCATCATATTTGTAGAATTATATTAATTTAAACAATGCTTCTATTGAAGTGTGAAGAAGCACATACTTCTATGAAGAACCATATATTTACATAATCGTTTTCATTAGCAATCGGAACACCATAAGATTCATCCCGGATAATAAACGGACTATAAGTGGTCCAATTTTGTATTACGTGTTCTACGATATTTTTACGTACGTTTGAATAATTCTTTTCTGTACTATATATACAAAATGATAGAGATCTAAAAACACAATTTCCATCGGGATTGATTTCGCGAATGTTAAATGAGCCTAAATTCATTTTTAAACAGTAAATCCGAAATGGACACCTAAGTATTCATACAAATTATAATAAATAAAATAAATACCTTCTAAACACTCCACAGTGAGTTCTATATAAATACCTTCCTAGGTTTAATGCAATGTGCAAGAAAAAAAAAAAACAGATGATCCCAAACACGTTAATAGAGACAGTAATAGACTCTCACCTCATTGGCCGGCGATTTTTTTGACGCATGCGTATTGGGTCGAATATTGTTGAAAAATGATTTTGAAGAAAAAATCGGGAAATTCACAAAATGGTTTCGGGAAAAACTTCACCAAATGGTTTAAAAATTCTTTGAGTGACAGCGGGAAAAAAATTTCGTTTTACATTCAATCATCGCAATTGGCGAGTGTGACTATTAAGTTTAGCCAGTACTGGCAATAACATCAATTACCAATTTTCAGTATTACTCGCCGATTGGTGAGTGTTAATTTTGTCTTATATCACAAACTGTATTTACATATACTACTAGATATAATGATTATGAACCATGATTTTTCTATTATTGGGCGAGATTCATGTTTTTTCAGCAATTCTTTGACGAAATTCATGTTTTTTCAGCGATCCTTTGAAGAATTTCGCATTTTTCTCGTGATCCTTAACGAAATTCGCATTTTCCAGCGATTCTTTGATAAAATACATTTTATTCTGCAATTTTTAGACGAAATTTAGTAAAAAAGCGTGACCTTTTGGTGAACTTTCCTTTTTTGCGATTCTTTGACAAAATTTGCTTATCTTTCACGATCCTTTTGCATAATTAATGTTTTTTCTGATGTCTTTTAACGAAAGTCATGTTTCCCCATGATCCTTTGATGAATTTAGTGTTTTTTCCTCAATCATTTGACGAAATCTGTGATTCCCCCCCCCCCCCCCCCCCCCCCCCCCCGAAGATTGGTTAGATGTTTTTAGTCTGCAGGTGCCCTAAAAAGTCTGTGACGCCCGTTGCTGCATTGCACACATTCTTCCATGGTGCATCGAACGAAGAAAATTCATCCTAAAGAATCATTGTTTCATTCTTGACATTTCTGGAAAGAAACAACGTTCAACTCATTGGCTGAATTGTAAAGGGCGAAATGTGTCAAACATTAGCGGAAAGAAAGTGCGCAATTTGTTCGTTCATGGATAAAATCATGAAATTCATTAATCGATAGTTGATAAATTCGTCAATCGATAGCAGAATAATCGCAAAATTCATTAATCGACAGTGGAAAAATCGCAAAATTCATCAACTGGTTTTGGGGGAAAAAGTTTTCGAATATCGTCAAATGGCTTCGAGAAAAAAAATCACAATCCGTCAATTTCGGAGAAAAAATCGTGAAATTCGCCAAATGGTTTCGAAATTTGTCGAGCGACAGCGGAGAAAAAAATCTTTTTCCATTCAATCATCGCAATTGGTGAGTGTGACTATTATGTTTGACCAGTGGTGGCAATAAAGTCCATTGCCAAATTTTCAGCATTACTCGCTGTTTGGCAAGTGCTAATTTTGTCCTATACTTCAAAACCCTTTTGATCATATCATCAGTGTGCAGGACAATTTTTTTTACTTGAACCATTTGATGAATTTTGTGATTTTTCCATTATCGATTGACCAATTTTACTGCTATCGATTGTTGAATTTTATAATTTATCAACTATTGATTAGCGAATTTCATGATTTTTTCCATGAACGTTTGACGAATTACGCAAAAAAATTAAGAATATCGTTAAATTGTCTTGGGTAAAAAAAAATTTAATATTGTCAAATGCCTTCGAGAAAAAGTTGCAAGTTGGAACGCCTGTGACCTCTTTTTCATGTTATGCATCTCGGGTCTATCCCCCCAAGTGGGACACTTTTCTAAATTTTGCAGACACCTCTCATGTGATATATCGCTGGAAAAGTCTTTGACCGCTTATTCATGTTATGCATCTCCGGGGTCCATCCCCCCCCCCCCTAAGGAAGGCACTTTTATAAATTTTGTTGACACCTCTCATGTGATATATCGCTGGAAAAGTCTTTGACCGCTTATTCATGTTATGCATCTCTGGGGTCCATCCCGCCACCCCCCTCCCCCCCAAAGGGTACTTTATAAATTTTGCACACAACCCTCATGTTATATATCATTGGAAAGGTCTGTGACTGCTTAATCATATTATGCATCTTGGGTCTATCCCCCCCCCCAAGTGGGACACTTTTCTAAATTTTGCAGACACCTCTCATGTGATATATCGCTGGAAAAGTCTTTGACCGCTTATTCATGTTATGCATCTCTGGGGTTCATCCCGCCACCCCCCCTCCCCCTAAGGGAGGCACTTTTATAAATTTTGTTGACACCCCTCATGTTATATATTGTTGGAAAGGTCTGTGACTGCTTAATCATATTATGCATCTCCGATGTCCATCTCCCCACTTTGCCCCCCCCCCCCAAAGGGTACTTTATAAATTTTGCACACAACCCTCATGTTATATATCATTGGAAAGGTCTGTGACCACTTAATCATATTATGCATCTCAAATGTCCAACTCCCCACTTTGCCCCCACCCCCACCCCCCAAGGGATACTTTTCTAAATTTTGTTGACACCCCTCATGTCATATATTGTTGGAAAGGTCTGTGACTGCTTAATCATATTATGCATCTCCGATGTTCATCTCCCCACTTTGCCCCCCCCCTCCCCAAGGGGTACTTTCTAAATTTTGCACACAACCCTCATGTTATATATCATTGGAAAGGTCTGTGACCACTTAATCATATTATCCTCCCCACTATGAAATTTGTCAAGTTAAAGCAACTATAAATTTTATTTTTATGGTACTATCAAGTTGTTTGCCGTCAAATTTTGACGGGTGCCATCTAGTACGTTTTATTTCAGAACATACTCTATGTATTTAGGAAATGCTTGTTTCATGTAGGTCATAATTTATAGGATTTTTAAATAAAAAGAGAAAATTCTTAAATTTCCACCAAATTAATCCATTAAATGTCCACCATTCTCTCAAGCAAAAGTATTTTCAGAAATTTAAAACTGGCAATCACATTACAGCTAAAGCACTTTCAATATTAAGTTCTTTAAGCATTCAGAAAACGAGAGTAAAACATAACTCATATGAAATGATGCTAATAAGTCTTCTGTAGTTTTGTTTTGAAAGTTTTTTTTTTAAATTCAAATGTGTACTTTATTAACAACAGTGTAGTTTATGTGCAAAAGCACTTACAAAATCCTATGGGAAAACAGCTGATATTGAAGCAACTTTTTTTTTCAGTAACTTGAAACCAATTTCAATATTTTTTAACATAGTTTTGGCCATGGATTCTATGGAATGAAATAAAAATACAAAATGCAACAGTTATGCATTTTTAAAGCAATATCTAGTGTTTTCTTTAATTAACTTTAATAGAATGGAATTATTTTTCAGCTAAACAAAACAGTCGAAATATAGCTAATTGTAATTGCACAAATAATTAAAATAATGAAAATGCTTCAAGAGTTCCCAAGAAAAAGGCATGTCAATATTGGCTGTTTTCCATAAAATTTTGAAACTTGTTGCCACCTTGAATTTTTTTTTGTGAAAAAAATTTATGTGTGAGCTCAATTTAGGATAATAAAAAAATAATAAAGGGGAATAAAACATTTGATTTTAGAGGCTGCAACATTATTAGCATGCTCCTCGTACATAGCTAAGTTATTATATATATATGTGCATGTGTAAGATATTTTAAAAAGTTTTAACTTATCTTAAAATGCTAATATCCCATTTTTTTCTCCCCCCCCCCCTTCAAAAATCTAATAATTTATGCATATTTAATTTCTTTTGGCTGCGAGTCAGCACTATTTTTCCCTCTTCAAAATTCCATTTAATTTTATCGTCTGTTTTTATTTCAGGATATCTAGAATATTCTCAGATGTTCTGGAAATGTTTTTTGTGTGCTTTTAGTGACTTTTGACTTCTTTTTTTCCTTTTTTGTATCCTAGCACCTGAGGTTTTAACTGTTTGCACCAGTTTGGATATTTGTCATTCTATTGATTCTTGGAATGGGAAATACTGTAGACATCAGTGAAGGCATGAAATCTGCTAAAATTCCTTGAAGTTTTTTTTCTTTTCCATTGAAGTTATTTTTTTTATTGATAATATAATATAGTCAAATCCATTTAGTACTGTTGAATCGATTCAACAGTATCAGTCGAATTCATTTAGTACTGTATCAGAGGACTTGAGAGTTCTTTACCATGATGGAGTATAATGATAAATAAAAAATTGTTTCTCAATTAAGTGTAATTATTGTATCAGTGGAAAATCTTCATGGTTTGAGATCTTTACTGTCCTAAGCTCGCCTGCCTTGAGCTCGGGGCTTGTCCCGACCATATGCCACAAGCGGGTCCTCAAGGTGGGTGACGTCCTAAGCTCGCCTAGATAACTGCTAGAATGTGCTCTTGTTTGATATCTCATCATGAATTAAGACATGTTGGTATGGCATGTGTTCGTCTATAGCTCTTTATCGCAGTTCACAACCACTTCATATTAATAAAACTTGTAGATATTGTAGTGGGGTGCTGAAATGCTACATATACATAATAGATAGAACACAGATTTCCTCACAAACAAGAACCTTTCACTATCAACATTTAAAAAAGGAAATAAAAAATTATAAAGTTTTCACACATTGTTCATAATGCTCCCAAAAAGCTTAAAAAAAAAAAATCTAAAAATTATATCCTTGAACAAGGACACCAGTAGCAAAAGGATTAAAAGAATAAATATATAGAATTAACAGAAAATAATGTTGTGCTCGTGCTCCACACTGTTCTGAAAACTCTCTGGTATAATTTTCACAGTAATAAAAACAAATACTAACTTACAAAACAGAATTTTAATGCTAAATAACAAAATTAAACTCCTGGGATTATGAAGAATGGAAAAAATTATTAAAATGAAAGTAAAAATGGAAGTTGATTTTTCACTTTTTTTTTAATGTCATTTCAAATATAGAAATGTGTGCATTACAATAATTATACAGTCGAACCTCGTTAACGCAAACACGCTTAACGTGAATTATTTTTAACATGAACAGTTGCCACTGTCCCCATCAAAATGAATACCGATTCTAGTGTTTTTTTTCTTTTAAGATGAACACGTTTAACATGAAATTTCCCTTAATATGAACAATTCTCAATGCCCCCATGAGAAATTTTGATGCCTAACGTGAACGGAAATTCCTAGAAAAGTGTGAAAGCTTCTTTTTTCCTAAGGAACAATGGGTTATTCTTTAGAGCTTCATGAAAAGGATTATACTTTCGAGTGATGAAAACGAGTACTATTGCCATTAGAATGTTCTCACTTTTAGACAATACAATACCTGTCATCAACGACACGCCACCAGGATTAGGAAAGGTTGCTACCTAAAGGGGGTATTTCTATGCATTGTTTCTTTCTTCACACTTGGAAAATTTACTAGTATTGCAACTTTCATATGACAGGCAGCATGCATTCAGTCTTTTATTCTTTTTTTTTTTTTACTTCGTGTACCCGTATGAATTTATTAGGGCATTCACATGTACAGTACAGTCGCAAATTTCAGCAATCCTTAAGTTTGCAAAAAAAGCTTGATATATTACATGAGGTAGATTTGAGAAATTTTAAAAAATCTGAAATTGCTAAGAAATATGGAATTGCTAAAAGTGTGGTATCAATGATTTTAAAAGGTAGAGACAAAATTGAAACAGCTTGTGTGCTAAACAAGTTTGAACTAAGTCGAAAGAGAGTGAGGGTCGCCAATAATGAAGTCGAAACAGCATTAATCAAATGGATGAAGCCTGAATCTTCCCATTACTGGTGCAATTTTGCTAGAAAAGGCTCACTTTTTCGCCGATGTTTTAGGTATAAAAGATTTTTTAGACTCATCAGGATGGCTTCGACGATTTAAGGATAGACACAGAATAATTTACAAGAAAATTTGTGGTGAAACGGCTGCAGTAAATGATGACATGGTGGATGATTTCGTAATTAATAAATTGCAATCAATTTTAAGTAAATATGCAGAAGCAGATATTTTTAATGCCAACGAAACATCTTTGTTCTGGAAAGCACTTCCTTCACGAACTTTAACTATAAAGAATAATAAATGTTCTGGAGGAAAGTGTAGCAAAGAGAGATTAACACTTTTAGTTGGCTTGCAACATGAGTGGAACTGAAAAATTACCATTGATGGTCATTAGAAAAACTGCAAAAATGTCGTCGTTTTAAAGGTATAAAAACATTACCAGTGACATACGAGTCAAGCAAAAAGGCATGGATTACTGCAGAGTTATTCCAGAAGTGGGACAAGCAACTCGATAGAAAATTTGAAAGAGAAGGACAAAATATGTTTCATTGTAGACAATTGCAGCACTCATTGTGTCATTTCTGGACTTAAAGCAATCTGTGTAGAGTTTTTACCTCCAAACATAACTGCAAAAATACAACCATGTGATCAAGGGATTATTAAATGCATAAAAGCATACTATAGAAGATATGTGTTCCTTCAAACAATTTCTTGTTTTGATCAAGGAGCATCCTTTTCCATCAACTTGTTGGATGCATTAAATATACTCCGATCTGCCTGGAAAGAAGTTTCTACCACTACTATTCAAAATTGTTTCCGAAAAGCGGGATTTTCTACCAAAGAAACTCCTTCACAAACAGAAGAAACAATAAAATTTGATTCTTCAGAAGCATAAGCACAAGTTATACTTCCAGAAAATGTCGCATTTGAGGAATATGTATCAATGGACGAGCAAATAGTTAAAGAAATTAGATGTGCTAAAATTACTGCCGATAATTTATACTTTTCTTCAGAAACAGAAGAAGAAGATGATAGCAGTGACAATTCAGAACATTTTATTCTGTATCCAGTATTGAAGCATTTAATGCATTAAAAACTGTAAGAAGATTTGTGATGCAAACAGAAAATTCTAGCGAATACCTAGATGTTGTTGATAGATTAGATTATTTCTGCAAAAGAACTGTTGATAAGAACAGAAAACAATTGCAGATAACCTTTTTAAGAAGTTTTTTTTTTTTTTTTTCTGGTATAAGTTATAAATAAATAAGGTAAGGATATTATTATTTTTGTTATTATTTAGTCTTCCGAGAGTAAATAGAGTTAATTTCTCATAATTTAATTACAAATGCATATGATTCATTATTTTATATATATATTTCTATAGGGGAGATTGGGGGCTAATGGGACATATTTTACGTTTCGTGCTGTAAAAAGTGCAATTTGTAAAATTCATGTTTTTACACAATTATTTCTAACAATTTTCTATCAATTGATAAAAAAATTATAAGTAATAGTTTAATTATTAAAATGAAAATAAATCTCAATTGTAAAACAAAATTTTCTCCCGTTAGAATCTATGTGAAATGCACATTTGTCCCTGAATCCTTAACCACTGTATTTAAGCTTATTGTAAATTAACTGTTTATTTCTGGTATGAAATAATGATTAAAAATGAACATTGTATATAAAAGCTTCATAATAAAAGGTATTATTAAAAAATGATTTAATAGTTGATCAAAACAAATATTTATTAAATATAAAAAACTCATCTTGATGCTTAAATATATCTTTCTTCTTGCTTTGAAAATAGCTAATGAAAAAATGTGGTTCTCTGCATGTTCTTGTGTAACATTGGAAACGATATTTACTGATGAATTTCGACTGTTATATTTTACGAGAAAACCCTGTTGTCCCATTAGCCCCCAGTCTACCCTTATATTTTTCTCAATATTTTTTTCTATGGATTTTTTTGTTACTGATAGCATGAACTACGGATAACATGAACAAAAATTTAATTCCCCTTGAGGTTCATGTTAACGAGGTTTGACTGTAATACTAATAATGATAAATTTACAATCCACCCACTGATATTGGAGATTTAAAGACAAATTGTTGAACACAAGAAAACAGGAAAATCTAATTTATTTATACTAATGGGTAACAACATTTTGAAATCCCAAATATAGTTTTTACACTTTAACTTAATTTCATTCATGTTCACTTTTAATATGAGTGTATTGTCATATGACCATAAAATATACATGTATGGTCATTTGACCGTATTATATATTTATTGGCATATGACCCTAATTTTAGAAAATGGTTACTTAACCATATTATGAATTTATTGGCATATGACCATAAAATATATTTGCATGGTCATTTGACCATATTTTCAGAAAATGGTTACATGACCATATTATCAATTTATTAGCATATGATTGTGAAATATATATGTATGGTCATTTAACTGTATTATGATTTTATTGACATATGACCATAAAATTTAGATCTACAGCCATTTGGCTATATTATGGATTTATTTTTATTTGACCATAAAATATATATGTATGGTTATTTTACTATAATTTTAGATAGCGGTTACTTAACCATATTTTCAGTTTATTGTTATATGACCTTAAGGGTGTATTCAAATCCAAACTGCTTATTTTGAGACACATTTGTAAATTCATTTTTGCTTTAAAATGCATCCAATTGGCAGATTCTCTTATTCAGAAACTTTATAAGGTCCGTATTGTCTCGATTTTTTGTTAAAGGCAGAATATATTTCAAAAAATGCTGTCAAAGTGGACATTTTGAACCGAATTTCCCGAAGCAATAGCACTGGAAACAAAAAAAAATGATCGTACTGTGAAAATAATTGTCTGTAAATCAATTTCTAATTAATTGAACAAAAAATAAAAACATGGGGCCCTTATAAATGTCTTTATAAACCACGCCACCAAGTTTCCTGTTGTTACTTTTAAAAATGAGTCTGAAAATGTGTCTCAAAATTTTGAGTTGTTGAGCGTGGAAAAATATTTTTTTTTTGAATACCGCCTTAAAATATATATGTATGATCATTTGACAGTATTTTAAGAAAACAGTCAAAAGATCATACATATATATTTTGCAGTCATAAAACATTAAATTTAAACTTGTATATTGTAAATAGGATATAACAAATCTGATTTCCATGTATCAAGAATATCGAAAATAAATATAACAAGAATGAAAAATCATGCGTCAAGCATAGATTATGTAGCACTTTCCAACGCTTCCAAAATAATTTTACAAAACATACCGTTTAATAAGCTAAAAGATAACATCTAAGTAAACAATTTGGAAAACGCATAACATATTTAAAAACATAATTTCAGGAATTTCCAACAGATACAATATTCGGAAAAATATCCGAATACTTTTATTCAGCACTGTATATGATCTATAGAATTGTATATGCTAGGATGCTAAATTTTAGTTTAGTTAGGAAACGCGTAGCACAGTTTAAAATTATCTTTCTGGAGTTTCTGTCAATAAACGGAAATGTGTTCGCGAACTTTTGTGCTGCCCTGTATAGGATCTACAGAATTTATACACACCACGTAATAGACAAAAAGCGAGTTAAAATTAAAATCGCGTTTAGTAACTTAAAACGCACTTCCAGGAATTAGTGTTAACAGAGAGTAGAGAATTCTTTTGTGTGTCCCTGTAAATGAACGATGACTGCTATACACACACTATTCTGTAGTAAGCCTCTTGTAATGCACCTTAGATATATATATATAAATTTCAATGCGTTTAAAATAGTGAAACATTATTTAAATAAACCGCAGACGATTTTTCTCCATAGACGTCATGTAACAGAATTCTTTTGACTGTCCCTGTAAAGTAACTATAAGTGCTATGCACACCCTATTCCATATTAAGCTTCTTCTAATGCACCTTAGTGATATATATAAATTTCAATGCGTTTAAAATACTGAAACATTATTTAAATAAACCGCAAATGATTTTTCCCCATAGACCGCAATGTAACGGAATTCTTTTGAGTGTCCCTGTAATAAAACTATAAGTGCTACACACTTCCGTTGAAATAGGGAACATGCTATAGATAACGACAATAACATATAAAAATTGCAGAGCAATCCGAGCATATTTACGGGAGTTAGAGCACGGACAGATGGCCATACGGCCAGACAAACCGAAGTCATAAGCACTTTTCAACTAGGTTGGAAAGTGCTAAAAATGTGTCGAATCAGTTATTAAATTTATTTTATTCTTTTCAAATGTATATAATTTTAAGTAAAATTGAAGTTCTTGTGTAATAAATAGATACTATAATATGAAAAAATATAAGTCTATAAGGTTGATTATGTCTGATCAGAAGCTTATATTTCTTTTGATCTATTAACAATAAATTCATTATTGCACATGACCAGAGTTTCTTGATTATATAATATAGATTATTATCAATATAATATAGGCATTTTTTCATATTATAATCTACATTTATTAAACAAGAACTTCAGTTTACTTAAATATTACATATATTTTGAAAGAATTAAGTAAAATTAATATGATATGCCAAAATTTTCTAATTATTTCTGGGGATTTTTGTTGCATGGAACTTAGAATTTTTATTTTCTCTCAACATACAAACTTTCAAACTGCCACAGTCCAGCAAATAAAACTTTTGTAATTTCTTTAATATGAAAGAATAATGTATCATTATTTTTGTGAAACACATAGAGAGTTTTTACAATATCATTTTATAAATCAATTATTTATCACTGACAAGTTTATTAGTGAGTGCTGTGATTTTAATGAAATCAGTTATGAATAATTAGATTTCAGAATAAGTTATAAATATTTAGATTTCTGGTTGATGTAGAAAGAAAACACAAATTACCATATCTAATTTTTTAAAGCAATTTCTACTAAATACATAATTGAAAAATCACCATACCTTTTTTCATTTTTGTTTTTTTTTTTGTTTTTTTTACAAACTTAAAATATTTCCAAAGTTTTAAATAATTTCTAAATATTCACAACTTATAACAGAAATGAGTTAATTAGTTGTTAGTTGTAGCACAACCATCAGTGCTGTAAAAGTAACAACTAAATGAGCATCTCTATGTATTTGTTACTTTCAAACTCACTACCCATTAGAAAGTATTCATTACTTTCGTCAGTCTTTAGAATACAGATATTAACAATCATCGTAAGTACTACACGTATATTCAGTGTATTTTCTAAGTTTTAGAGGGTTGTTTTGATTATAATTAACTTTAACTATTCATTAAAATAAAAAATGAAATCTATCTTCATACCTGTCCTGATTTAATATTTCATAAAATATAACACCAAGCATTTAAAGTACTACATGTGAAATATATGATCACATGACTGCAGTAAATCTAATTATATACCGTACATGCCATCTTTGGAAGAATTTGCTACTGTTACCAAGACCTATAACAGAATCTGGTTACAACTGAACCTTTCTGTAATGGAAATCTGCTTAAAAGTGAAAACAATTACAATATAATAATAAATAAAGCCTGTGAAATAGAATTCTGACTCGATTGGAAATATTCCAAGGTCCATTTCCACTAAAATAATACAATACAATACAATTCCCATAAATCAAACACTTAGTGCAAATTTTAATTCATAAACTAAAAACCTTTAACAACGTTATAATGCACAAATATGAAAAAATGGCACAAAAAATCAATCCTCATAATGGCCGTATGTGATTTTTTTTGGTGCCATTTTTTCATATTTGTGTGTTATAACGTTAAAGGTTTCAGTTTATGAATTACAATAAAATTTCATCTACTAAGATGGAAAATCTATCTGAAACGGAATTTTTTTGTGATTTCTTGCAATTTTATCTCAGTAGGTATCATTGTATACATTAAAGAAAAAAATAGTAATTGAGTATTTTTAAGTAAAATCTGTGACAACACAACCAGGGTGTCTAGCCTCCTGGAAAAGTCAGGGAAATTTATATGGACTGGGAAAGTCTTGAAAATTCTGAGAAAAAGTTTTGAACTTTGAAAGAAAAAAAAAAGAAAATGTTCCTTATAAAACTAAGAATTTGAAATTGCAACACCATTAAAATCAAACTTCATAAGTACTGTAAAGAGTATTTCAACCTCTCATGCAAACCATTTTGTCTACCCCCTTTCAGTCCTCTTTTGCAATTCGGAGATTTCCAGTTTCACTGAAACTTTCTACTGAATGTTGTAGGATTGATTAGGTGTTACTCTGCTTACTTATTTTTGTTTGGGAACTGAACATGTGTTAGCTTAATTTATTGAATATTTATTATTTATATTAAAATATGTCGAAGCAATCTTTTTTTTAACTGTGACTGATGTGATAAAGAATTTCATCTCGAATTGACAAAATGGATAGAAACTGATGCTAAAAGTGTGTTACCTATCTGCAAAATGCTTAGCATGTAAAAAGTTCAACAATTTGTAAATTTTGCAAAAAGTTGTGTAACAAATCAGTAATTTTGGGCCTCAGAATCAGTTGTGAAAGTTTCACTCTCAAATTGACAACTTTTAAGATTTTTTGTGTGTAACATCACAAAATCTCGATACCTGGAATTTTTCTTTAATTGGTATGGAAAGCCTGGAAAAGTCAGGGAAATTCATTGCTGATCTGGAATAGACACCCTGCAACCTGTCTATAAAGGAAACTAGCACTAAGCCGATTCTCAAAAACATTTTTCCTTGCAACAACGCAAAACTTTCTGACTTGTTCATAGACTCAGTCTAATACATAAAATTTTCGATCATGACAATGGAAATAATATGGAATTGAATAGCATTTTTCCATTTTCGATAAGTGTATTGTAATTCAAATTATAATCTAATCTAATGCTGTTTATACTTCAATTACTGAGCTGTGTCCAGAAATTCGGCTCAATACACCCATTTTGACAGTATTTTCAGAAAAATCCTTTGTATTTAAAGGGAAAAGAGAGACGCTAATCGATTTCTTAATTTCTGATCAATAGTGCCTATTGATTTTACGAATACAAATCAATAATATAAAAAGTTATATTTCATAGAAATACTTTATCATTCCTTTAATACAGTTACAATGAATTTTTTATTCTACAATAAGATTTTGTTTGTTTTACAGTAAAATTATGAGCAATTTTAATAGATTAAATGCATAATTAATACTAAATTAACCTAATTAAAATCTTAAAAGATAAACACATCTTGTCTCCCTATTGCTTGGATTCACGCTTCCTTTTATTAAATACATACATAGAAATTTTATTATTCTCTTGGTCAAAATAATCAATTCTGCTGTCCATGTTTGAAAAATATATGTAACACTTCATATCTGTGAGATAAAAAGTGTAATCCCTGAAAGAATAAACAATCTCATAGTAATCATTCTTTAAAAGCTCCCTTCTAAATTCACATGGATATTTTCAGAGAATGAATGGGTCTTTACTAATTTAGTGCAAAAGTAACAAAACGACTGAACGAACACCCTGCCAAGCTATTAGGCTCAGTAATTTTTATTAGACATCTATGCATAGAAAAGTTTAAATGAAGCAATGTATAAATATATGGGCAAAAATGTAGTGAGAAGGAAATGGGAGGAGAGCAGGGTTGCATTTTCGCAGGCAGCCCTTGCAGCAAGTTGTGAAAGATATAGAATTACAAAGATGAGGATAAGTAACCTTGTAGAAATAGCATGTGTGAGTTTGCGAATAGCAATAAATATGTCGAGAGATTCCCAAATGCATGCAGTTATGGGAAAAACGGTATCATGTAGTAAGTCGTAAAGGATAAAGTTTCTAAATAGGGGGATTTAGAATATGGTTGCAATAGGAAAATAGCAATAAACATGTCTAAGTTTAAAGATCCTGAGATTAGGAATTTTTGAAGAAAGGCACCCAAAGAGCAGTTCTGTTTTGTGTCTGTCATTAAAGGGATTTCTGAGTCGAAATTTGTGTCTGCCTTACTTAAGTTTTGCTTAGGGACTGTTTTAAATCTTTTGTCAAATATGCTTGAGAGGGATTCCCTAAGATTTCTATTTTTAGAGAAAAGGACCCCCTGTAGCTCTCATTAAAGGGATTGTTGTGGAATCTCTGAGCTGGGTTCATTGCTCACCTGGAGGCTTGCCGCAATAAACATTCAAGGTATTAGGAGGTACAGATGTAAAAATGTCAAAAGAGATAAGAGAACTTGAACAGATATTTTTGATGGGTGTCAAGAATCTAGTCCGGAGCGCGGCATATATTTTTAATGTTATAAAAAGGTGTGTTCGATGGGGAGGTACAAAGTAGAACAAAAAAATAAGGAATTAATGAATGAGAGGGATGCAGGACAGAAAACAGAATTTTGTAGGATATGAGATTAAGTAAAGAGATTAAAGATTCAAGGGGAACAAAGAGATGAAGAGAAAAATAAAAAGGCAATGTTGGATGGAAAACTAGGAGATTGGTTCTTAAGATTTTGGTGGAGTAAAGTGAATGGGGATAAGCTAAAAAGATGAAGAGAATAAAAATGTGAGACAGGAATCTTGGCCTAGGGTCCGTGGATCATTAAATGAACTTGAAGTTTTAGAGGAGTAAGAAGTAGAAACTGAGTGATTTTAAAAAAGCAGCAAAATGTGATTAGCAATCTAGGCCTGGGGCCTGATGAAAGACTTTAATTAAAGATGGGCACGAATGTTTGGATCCTCTTCTGTCTATGAGGTATCACTCAAAAGATTCTAAGGTGAGTGGGTGAATTTGACATTTTCCATGCAACCTATAATTTTAAATGATCGATATTAATTTTTAAAGGCGCATCTGGGCATCCTCAGTTAGAGTTTGACTTTACATTACTAAATCTTGTTCAATATTATATACATACGTGGAATTATATTGTTTATAAAATGAATATTATATTTTAATAAATCCTAAATTAGTAATTATACTCATAGCCTATTCCATGTTTCTTATATTTTATTTTAACAATCCAATGACAAGATGGATCTGGGTACACAAAAAATAAGCATAACTTATAAATATTTTAATAAATATTGATACTTATCATTCCTAAACAATAAAAAATAAATAACACCCACAAAAATGTCGGACAACCCATACCATATGCGATACTGATATGGGAACAACTGATTCAGAGTCCAAAGTTCAAACACAAGCTCTCATCTTTTCCCATCAGGCTATCTGTCTCCATTCATAAATCATGGAATGAAAGTAATGATTTAAGTTTGTTTCATTTAGTTCTGCAGCATGTTGATGCAGTAACAAGTATTCCAAAGTAAAGATTCGGTACTTCATATCAGAGAGAATACCCATTACTCAGTAACAAATACATGTGGTTTCAACAGCTCTAACAACCATCGATTATTTGAAAATTATTCAAAATCTGTTGTTTTTAATAGATTTTTCCTCTTAACATTTTCAAATTAATCTTCTGAAAATCATAAAAGTAATGTTATTTCATTTTTTTTAAAAAGTAGTTGTGAGAGAAACATATTAAAATTTAATACTTAATTGCAGCAATAAGAAGATAGTTAAATAGTTTTATTAATGTTTAACTAAAATTATTTACAGTAGGTATAGAAATAATTTGTTATCAATAGCTTAATATAAACATTCAAGTACTTTAATGAAAGTGTCCATAACTTCTGTAAATTCCATTTATTATTATTAGCGTGAAAAAATGTTAATAAAACTTCCAGTAACTAACATGATCACTATGAAATCAGTTAGAAATATTCAAATTTCAGAATAAGTTATGAATGTTTAGATTTCTGTCTGATGTAGAAATAATACACAAATCATCATATCTATGTTTAACTTCTACATACAAATAATTAGATAAAAATTATTTTTGAATATCTACACGTTGAAAGATTCTCCTTATAGCTTTTGTTGCTATTTTGTTTTTTTAACAAACTTATATATCTGCAAAATATATATATATATATATATTTCTAAATATTCACAACTTATTCCATAAATAACTTTAATTATTAGTTGTAGCACAATCATTGATTATGCAAAGTATATGTATATACATTATACACATTTACCTAAGAGGTGTTAACAAAAAAATATGTAGAAGTTTCACAGACTATAAAAAGTTACAAATCATTAAATAAATGTCATTTTCCATAACAAAACAAAAAGATGGATAAATAAAAAATAATCTTATGAATTTTTACTATTTAATAAAACTTCTACATATTAATTAAAGAATATTGCCTTTATTAAATCAGTTAAAAAGCAGAAAAAAATATTGCTGCACATGTATTAAAAAAATAAATGAATATCAATATCATTGTGATTAACAAATAGTCAAAACAACCAATTAAAATATAGAAGTATATTTATTATAATAAATAAATTACATTAATACAATGTGTACATCATTATAATACATACAGTGACCTCTCACTTGTACGACTCTCTCGGTTATACGCCGAATTCTCTTGGTCCCGCCCGACGCTTTATGGGAAATAATGCTAAACTTCTCTCAGTTATACGACTGCTTCCCTCACTTACACGACTCTTTAAACGGTTCAGTTCAGGCGATTTCACAGTTATCACTCAGGAATTCATTTTTATAATCATTAAAGTACAAATCATTAACGTTTCTTACCTTTATCCATTTGACTATTGTTAAAGTGTTTATCAATAATGAATAACATTTCTTATCTACCTTGGTGTGTTATTAACAATGAAATCTATGGCGGGAAGGTGGTTGTATGGAATTTTCTTGTGCCTGCCATTCAACAAAACTGATTAACGTTAGCCAAATGACCCCCTGCAGATCTAGTCTCTGTATAGTACTGAGTGAAAAATCAGGGTTATTGCAAAATGCATTTTCCTGGATGGATGTCCATCACATCCAGATATAAAAGATCTACAATTTCTGCAACAAATTAAAGTTCGATTTTTGCCAGCGAATTGTACAAACAGATTAAAGCTATTAGATTTAGGGATTATAAAGAATTTCAAGTAAAGTACAGAAAGAGTTTAATTTGTCGTTTCATTTTTGATCGGAAAAACAAAAAGGAAGAAAAAGCAATTTTTAATTTTAGAAGCTATGCATCTTACAGCATCTACATGGAAAAATGTGACATCGCAGACAGTTAAGAATTGTTTTAGAAAATGTGATTTTTCACAATACCAAACTGCTAGGTCAACGAATAAACCCGATTTTGAGAGGGTATGGGAATCCTTTAATGAGAAATCTTTCAGGATATCAATTATGAAGATGAGAACAATGTTCCTGCTGTTGTAAACTTTTCAGAAGCAAGTGCCGCTTTAAATACATTAAAGAGTTATGTTCACCAAAATGATTATTCCCAATATAGTTTAAAAGCTTTAATAGACTTAAAAAAAGACATTTTCTCTTTTCGTCAACGACAGAAACAAATTAATATCACTTCATTTTTTGAGAAAATCTGATGTGTTAATCTTCAAAATAAACATAGTGGTGTGTGAACTATTTTATGAACTTTTTAAAATATATTTTGTTTATTTTTTAACATTATTTTCTAAATTTTGTTAAAATCTGTTCTTAGTACTCAAAACTTTTCATTTTTAATATAGGAAAAATAATTAATGCATATAAAGTTTGAAACTTGTATAATAAGACGGTATCTCACTTATACGACTCTCTCAGTTATACAATTTTTTTCTGCGGTCCCCTGAAAGTCATATAAGTGAGAGGTCACTGTAGTTATAATATTTATAAATACAAATATTTTCTTACACAGTAATTCATTTAATTTTTTGTATCTTTGGCCATGTTACAGCATTATAAAATAACTCTGTTCCACACACAGAGTTGATCAACTTTAAGTACCTTAAAGAGAAAGTTAAATGCAGTTAAAAACATATTAATAACTTAAAACCATATTAATAATACTTGGATATACATTCAAATGAATTTTCTAAGAAAATACAAAAGTGACTTATAGAAAAAGTTCCATAAAATCATCTTAAGGTATATAAGATAAAACAAAAATCAGAGAGCTGACTAATAGAAACCACAATCATTAGTTTGTTACATTCTTTCTGTAGTACATTTTTGCAACAAAGAACTGTATACTTGTATTTTTTCACTATTTATATAACTTTTCTAGAATAATATGAATCATTGCAATGATTGGTGTTTCACTCACTCCATCTTACAAAGGGACTTGCTTAAGTTGTATGTCATTGTCATGTTCAATAGAGCTTTGGCAACAAGTCTGAGATGTGGTCAAGGCCTTTGAACCCCATGTAAATCTCTTTTGGGATACTTATTGGCCCACATTCTTTGCTAATAGGTAACAATGTGGACATGGTTTCCGCCTTTCTGGTATCAAGGTAAACACTGTTAACTGAATGGACTGGCCAACTTACTCCCCAGACTCAATGAAATTGAGCATATATAGGCCAAAAAGTATCACATGCTAACTTCCAAAAAATATGCAATGGGATACAATTTCATTTACAGCTTTAAGAAAACACATTTTTTTTTTTAAATTATCAATCAAATTTTTCTAAAAACTGTGACCTATTTTATTAACCATACAGAGATTTGTCTTTTAACTCTTTCAAGGGTAATGGGATATTTGTTATTCCATCTAATTTTAATCAAGATTTGTATCGGAATTTTTGAACATTTTTTTACTTTTATAACCTTGGTGAAAAAATCTGTAGAATTGCATTTTCTTATTTTAAAAAATTCTGGTATGAATTCTACATTACAAAAACACAATTACTTGTACCTCAAAGAGTTAAAATAAAGAACTTTGAGAAGATGTCCCGCCCCAGAATACCATTTTTGCTTGGATCCACCTCTGATTTATATAAATAGTTGTTAAAAAACATTAGGAATTTAAAAAAAAGTTCATCATCAGTGTCTTTTTCACATATACTCATGCACAGGGCTTGACAGATGCGATCGCCATGTCGCTGATGGCAACTTAGTTTTCTTATCGGTGGGGTTTTTTTTGTACAAAAATTGACCTAAAAATGAGTTGAGCACAAACAGAATTTTTTCTCCCCCCTCCCCACCCCTATTCGTACACAGCAAATAGTAGTCTTTCACTTCTTGTACTTTTAATGGAAAAACCAAGTTTAAAAGACATTTTCCATCTCATGCACATAAAATGCCTTTTTTCCTCTTTAGCCAGCTAGCATATCAGGTGATTAAAATGTGGGGAGAGGGGGATCAATAAAAACAATAAGAAATGGTGTCAATCCAGCCTCTGTGGCATCTAAAACTGGATACAATGCTTAAGTTTTTTTAAAGTTTCAAATCGGATTTTTGTGTGCAAAATTAAAACTGGTTAATCTATCACATTCATTTAAAAGAAATATAACATATAAGTGATTCATTTGAAGTAAATTTATAAAACATAATTAAATTTCAAGAATAATTTTAATAAAATTAATACTATACCCCTCATCAGATATAGATTTTGTAGCACTCAACTATCCAAGAAATTCAAGCAATTAGCATTTCCCGAACATGCCGGTTAATTCAGCCTTTACAGTATTTTTTTTTTTCAGATACATATAATTTTGACATGTTCATTAGAAATCTTTCTAAATTATGTACTGTGTAACTGTGAAACTAATAATTCTAAACTATGCTTGTCATTATTTTCTCAATTAATTCATGAAAAAAAACTTTGATGTTTTCTAAAATTCAATGATAGAGGAAAATACTTTTTACTGGCGACTAGAAGTTTTTGCTGGCTACCAGATTTTATCAAATTTGTAATGCTCTGCTCATGCATACATACACGCATTTATATATAGCCAGCAAACAATTCCTAGTTGCCAGTAAAAAAACATTAGTTCCCCTCACCCCCATAAAAACATAGTAATATAAAATTGGAAAATATGTAAACACAAGTATTAACTCGAACATTTTCTACAAAAATATGCTAAATTCTATGAGCATGGACCACAAAATATGAATAAATTTATGTTACAAAATTTTATAGGTTATTTATAATAGATAAAAGAAAAATTTCTATGAAGAAATTATATATCAATGTATTAATCCATAAAAAATTAGCAAAACCCTTAATACCTTTTGAAGCAAAATGAATATTGATTAGCATAAAAATGATTGGTTTTAGGATTACCTTGTAACAAACACATTCAAAGTTTGCACCAAAAAATAAATAAAATAAAACAAAAAACAAAACAAGGATTATTTTATTCAGTTTTGTAAAATATAATGCAAGATTAATTTTAACACAATTATTTCAAATTGGTAAAGAAATCATACAAGTTGTAATTTTCCAACTGGACGAAAAATGTCCGGGCCAGGATTCGAACCTGGGATCTCTTGGCTGAAGTCGCCACGCTTTACCAACTGAGCTATCCCGGTCGAATCTGGAGGGCATAATTCATCCACTGGATGAATTATGATCTATTCGAATCCTGGCCCGGACATTTTTCATCCAGTTGGAAAATTACAACTTGTATAATGTAAGATCTGAAAACTTTTTGCAAACTGCATTTGCTTGTTTGCCTATATTCTTTGATTCTGATTAAAATATTGGGTTGTTCGGAAAGTTGGTCTGTACCGGAAAATTCTATCATTTAATTTTTAGACATTAATTTCAATGTCTAATAATTGATGGCAGAATTTTCTGGAATGAATTGGTTCTCCCAAACGGAAGGAACTTTCTGAACAACCCAATACATTAGCAAGGGCCTACAGTTTAGCCTAAAGTTATCCTAGCAAAAACTCTCCCTGATTTACTAAGAACTTAAAAATGCATATCCTAATAGATTTAGATAGTTCTTAATACTTAAATGCATGCATTTATCTTTTAATAATTATCATATTAAATCCTCTATTTTTAATTTAGCATTGAATAATTTTAAAACACAAAATTGGATTTAAAAAAAATAATAAAAAGCATGGATTTATGCCATCCCACACACTCCTAAAATGTGCAATATATTTCTGGTACACCAAAATACTTATTACAACATATCTGGATCTAAATTTTAAATATATATTTTTTTATAAAAAACAGTTGATTGAAATCAGTGAGATATTTGTATTAAAATGATTAAAATCAAGCTTATTTAATTTAAATTAGCAAATCGTGTTACTAAACACACAATATAATCTTTAAGCAAAATTTCAAAGTGCTAATAATAAGGGAGAAATGTTACAAATTGGCAACACAATAGATTAGGAAAATAAAATGTATGTTATCTTGCGAAATTATTTACACATGCTGATACCCTTCTGCAGAAACAGAGACATTTCTCTGGGGAAGGGAAAAACACTAAAGGGCTATGATGATTGTAATTCTAATTGTAAAATTGTAATTCTAATATCTATATTTATTCAAATTGCACTAGGAATTTATAAATTAGAAATTATTATTTCATTAACTCAAACAGTTAAAGTCCTATGAGGAGCAAAGCTGTTTGCATTAAAAATAGTCTAACTTTAATTTCTCTCCTCCCCCCCTTTTGACATGTTCCCAAACATAAAAAAGAATTAAAATGTGTGACAATTTACAAATAACATACATAATAATTACTTTTTAAATGTACAAATAATTTAAAGTTACTTTAAGTTACTATTTAAACGAACAAAATGTATTTTAAATTATTGCAACTTTACAAAGTACCGGGTAAGTCAAAATGAATATAACGATTACAAACAGCTATAACTGTTTAATGGAAAAGAATTTATCGATAAGATTAACACAGAATGTAGACGGAACTTCAAAATTTTGTATATATACGTCATAGATGTTCTATGTAACTTCCCTTGGTCACACGGACAACATCTAGACGGTAGTCCATTTCACGCCATATATTCTGAAGCATTTGTTCAGACTTGACCTGTTATTTGTTCTCCGGACTTGACACCGTGCGATCTTTTTCTATGGGGTTCCCAAAACAATTGAAGAACTCAAAGTATGCATTTGTAATGCACTTGCGTCGGTGACTGAACAAATGCTTCAGAATGTATGGCATGAAATGGATTACCATCTAGATGTTGTCCGTGTGACCAAGTGAAGTCACATAGAACATCTATGATGAATGTATACAAAATTTTGAAGTTCTGTCTACATTCTGTGTTAATCTTATCGGTAAATTATTTCCATTAAATAGTTATAGCCGTTTGTAATCGCTATATTCCTTTTGACTTACCTTATATAACAGAATCAAGATAATTAACATGTATGACACAAAATTATTAAAGAATTTAAAAATATTTTATGCAAACATACCAAACTTCTTGTTATGAAGACTTTGTTAGTAGAATTGGGAGATTTTCAAAATCAAACATAAGTTGAAATCTATGCACAAACTGCTTCTAAAATATTCATAATTTGACGTCTGAAAACATATAAATGAGCAACTCTTACTTATCTTTACTTTCTTAACATTTCAATATTCTGAATTTACAGAATTAATTTTACACATATAAAACAGTTAATTATTTTAATGACATATATAAAACAGTGTTCAACCATTCATAAGTTCACAAATTCTTTTCTAATAAATAAATTATAAAAGCAGCAAATAAATAAAAAATACTTAAACTAATAAAGGAAAAATATTACTAAAATGTTTTGTATTGTTGTTAAAAAGAAAATTGCACTTATTTTAAAATTCTAGCCTGAGAACAAAATTCAGATTATAATTAGATTGTTTAGTATATTCAAGTGCTATAGTATACTTAGCTAAATTTATGACCCATTTTCGAACAATTTCCTAGCAAAAGGCATGTGACTTCAATGCTCCCTGTATTTGAATAAATGAACAAATAAAGAGTAATGTATACAATTTTCACTGATTCAATTATTGTTAATTTATGCTGAAATTATCTAAAAGCATAAAAGAAAGAAAAATCTACATAAAAAACTCTTATTTAATACACTACAATATATTAATTTTAACACAATTATTCTAATTGGTAAATACATCATAAGAGTTATAATTTTCCAACTGAGTGAAAAAGTGTCCTGAGTGAAAAAAATGACTTAAAAACTTTTTCACTCAGTTGGAAAATTATAACTCGTATGATTTATTTACTAATTAGAATAATTGTGTTAAAATTAATATATATTGTAATTAGTATCAAACGTTTCTTGGAATTTCACTACCTGCGATTTATTCTATTGAGCTGATTCAGATATCAGACCAGAGATGTCATAATTAACAAGGTTCTCTGGATGAGAAAGATCTGCCAGATTTGCCCAGGATAGCTCAGTTGGCAGAGCAGTGGCAGCTTATGCCAAAGGTGCCTGGTTCAAGTCCTGATCTGGACACTTTTTCACTCAGTTGGAAAATTATAACTTGTATAATACATTACATTAATATAGTATTAGTTCTGAAAAAAAAGGGTACTTTTCTGTTATACCAATACCATTGTAGCCAAGTATGGTACAGTAGGTGTCAAATAAAACTTTTGAAATAAATTAATATGTTACTGTGAAAGTGATCATTAAAAAAAAACATTTGAAAAATACAGATTTTCACAAACTATTTTATTATATCAATGCAAATATATACAGGGTGATTATAAAAAAACTATCCCGATATATGAGCCCTTAACTGTCATACCGTTCACAGAAACTGAATGAAATTCTGGCCTAAAGTATTTTGAGGTATGCGCTTAAGAATCATGTGAAAAACAACAGTTAAATTGTAACAGTTACGGTTACAGTGACAAAATTTCGAAAATTTCAAATGGCAACACCTACTTTTTTTTATTGGAATGTGATCTTCACAGTGAAAAACCATAAAAAGCATTGGAACGGTATCTGTAGCACGAAAATCGCCCGCGCTAGACAGACTGGAACTGGAATAGTGAAAACAACCAATAAAGGACAGAGAAGCAATAGAAAGTAAAACATTTTATTGTTCAGTGCTATCCACCATCTGCCGCATGTAAATTGTCACCGTGTGTGAAATGGAAAATGTATGAAACACAATAAAATGTTTTGTTTTCTGTTGCTTCTCTGTCCTTATTGGTTGTTTTCACTATTCTTCTTAGTCTGTCTAGTGCCGGTGATTTTCATACTACAGGTACCGTTCCAATGCTTTTTATGGTTTTTCACTATGAAGATCACATTCCAATAAAAAAAAATAGGTGTTGCCATTTGAAATTTTCGAAATTTTGTCACTGTAACCGTAACTGTTAGAATTTAACTTTTGTCTTTCATATGATTCTTGAGCGCATACCTCAAAATACTTTAAACCAAAATTTCATTCAGTTTCTGTTAGGGGCTCATATATCGGGAAAGTTTTTTTATAATCACCCTGTACTTAAAATAAAAAAAGGAAATAAATATTATACAATAAAATAATAATATAAAACTGAATTTAAACTGCAGGCATGAAATTGTAAATTTCTCTTAGCATTACAGTAAACATTTCTTTATTTGTATAAAGGCAATTTTATTGCAGCTTCCTCATTATCAAGTAATTGCTAAACGGTAAAAGTAAAATCCATCTTGGTATCAACGAAAAATTATGTTATAACTTAATAAAATATATTTTGCATTCAAAAAATAGCAGATTAGGATATTTTGCGTGGTTACAATTTAAATAATAATAACAATAAAGATTCACGTCCAATAAGTAATCAGTCATAATTAGAGTCTCAACGATTTTAATCAGCTGATTTAAATCACTAATTAGATCATGATTTAAATCAACTGATTTTTTTTTTTTTAAATAAACTGATATTTTTTTTAATCATAAATTTTCTAAATGTTTAAACTGACATAAAAGAAATATTAAAATATAAGATGAACATAATTGGGAAAGTTTCTATGGGTATTTTACCTTATGAATAAAAAAAACCTTTGAATAATTGTTTCTAAGCTTAATTCTTTAGGTTTGTAAAAAATTAAGTACAGTACGTTTGTAAAAAGCTAGTTTTTATGGGGCATTAAAAGCATTTTATTTTTAAATGATATTTAAATCCAATATAATTTGCACTGTCATAATTTCTTTTAAATAATCAAATTATTCCTTCTTTTTTACATAAAATAAGAATATCAAGTATAATAAATTTCTACTAGTAAAAGAATAAATAGCCAGTACCTTATTTTTGCAATAATGAATTTACTAGTTGACCAACCCACCCAGCATTGCCCAGGCACATAAGACCTTAAATGAACCCCAAATAAAATATACTGATAATTAGTGATAAAAGTGCTAGTAAGAAAACATAAAAAAAAAAAAGCTTTTGTTGTCCAAACCCTTTGAAATTTTTTAATGGTTATAAATATAAAGATTTTACAGCTTGTGTAAAAATTATGTCAGAAATAATGTTATCTGGTTGTAAAATAAATATGTTTTCTTCTCCAGAAAATGACCCTTTTTCAAATTCTATAGAACGGAAGAACCCCCCCCCCCCCCTTCTCTCTGATTTCCCTTTCCAGCCTTCAAAAAGAGTGAAAATGCATCCCTCCCTTTCCCTTTTGTTCACCCCTCTCTCAAACAAAGCAGGTAGAAAAATGGATGTTCCCTCCAGGAAGCAGAAATAGAAATAGAATGAAGAAGAATTTAGAAGGGGTATTTTCTAGGAGTAGGATTGTGAGAAGTGAAGGCCAATAATAGGCAAGCTATTCTTTCCCCAGCCCTTTTGATTTTTCTTAATTCTATTTCCTGCTTTATTCCAAAGAAATTCACTCTTCTAAAAACGTTGAGGTATAAAAAGTAAGGTCAAATTTGTACTGAAAAATTAAGACTTCTTCTTGCTTTAATACATTAGATAGCAAATTAGAACTAAAGAAGAATAAAAGAATGACATCTGATCAACAGCCATTGTAAAACAACGTATAAGAGAAAAAGATCTAATTGGTATAAAAATTTTAAGCACAACAGCTTCTTTAATAGAGGTTAAATAATTTTTTTTTTTTTTTTTTTCAATTTTAAACTCAGATATACACTAAATAAATAAATTAGTTAGGATTTAAACGGATGCAATCCCTTTTTTTTTTTTTTTTTTTTTTTGAAACACTGAATGCTAATAATCCCCACTGAGTAGTAACAATGCTGCTATTTAATATTCTGAGAATTTCAGATATAACTGGCTATTCTTGTATTTACTCTTTATCTGTATTAGACCGGGAGGCGGCAGCACAGACAATCACCTCATCGAGTTCACAGCTGAAATTCTAGAATTAGTTAAAACTTGATTCACCTATTAAAATGCAATCAGTCTGCCAAGTCATATCTTGATGGAAAACACTCGAAAACCCGATTTTAGTGGTTGGCTCATAGGTTTACCACTGTGTGTTCCTGCCCCGAGTCCTCCATGTTTTCATGCCTTTGGGTGCAGGAAAACACAATGGTAAACCTACGAGTCAACCGCTAAAATCGGGTTTTAAGGTATTTTCCATCAAGATATGACTTGGCAGACCAATTGCGTTTTAATATGCGAATCGAGTTTTAACTAATTCTGGAATTTCAGCCGTGAAGTCGATGAGGTGATTGTCTGTGCTGCCGCCTCCCTGTATATATGTGATGTGTGCATGAATGAATAACTCATTTTCATAAATTTTTCCTCATACACATACATGTTTGCGAGTTTAAAAGTTTAGATTTAAGTAATTAACAGTACAAATACAAAACAAGTTGCAAATAATATTCATTTGTTTTGTTATTTGTGCTACTAACTATGAAATTACGTATTTGCAGTTTTATTAATTTTTTAATTACTTACTTTTCCCTCTAAACCATATTTTTAAGGGTGCAGCACTCTACCTATCGTGAAGGCCATGATACGTATATTTAAATGTTAATTGTTTGAAAGGCTGGATTAAAAAAAACTTGTACTAAAATTTAAGAATACATCTATGTGAATGATACTTCCAGGTTCTGTATGCCATCTTAGTCAGAAAAAAATAAAGAATAAAAATGTTACCTTTAATGATGAGAGAGACAAATGAACAGGTGATAAAATACTTGAGAACTCTATTTTTTATTCATATGAACTTGGCAGGTGGGAATCCAGTGCTGATCCATAGAGGAACGATGTCTCGAAGAGGTCATCTATATAAGGCACTCAGCTTTAAAGCTTGACATCTTGCATTTATAAAAAGTTAAAGCAAATCTTAAGTGAACTATGCATTGAAAGCCTGGTACAAAAAGGGGGTCCTCGTAGTGCATGGGTCCTATGGAGCTCTATGGAAAAAAGTCCAAACTGATCAAAGAGAAGAGCACCAACACAACTGAGGTTTGCACAATGACTGACCATGAGCAGCAACCCATAAAAAAAATCGCTGCGGCAGAGGAAAACATGCCAAGGGAGCGCGGATGAAGGATACGCAAGCATCAAAGATTTCAGAAAAAAAATAGCTGTTTTCGTCAATTGATCGAAAAAAAAATCACAAATTTTTCCAATTTGTTGCAGAAAAATTGCAAATCACTTGAAACCATGGAAGTAGGAATTTATAACTGGAAGGACAATGTCAATACCGTAACATAAGTCGCTTTCTACCTGAAC
Organism: Maratus michaelseni; assembly: GCA_963931845.1. Classification (NCBI taxonomy): domain Eukaryota; kingdom Metazoa; phylum Arthropoda; class Arachnida; order Araneae; family Salticidae; genus Maratus; species Maratus michaelseni. Next base: position 212,332,576 of record OZ007599.1, on the reverse strand, counting down.
ATTGCCACTATGTTTGAGACTATGGAGTATTAATCCCAGAATTCATAGCAGGTGAGGGGGGTATGGCATGTTTATTGCCATTTGGCTCCTTTCTCGCTTTACATTTACTACTTTTTATTTGAGAGTTTGTTCGTACACAGATTAAATGTAGAATCAGTACTCCGAGTTCATCGATAACTCATTTCTCAATTTTGCTCGGCAGATTATTGGTTCAGATATTTTCATTTTTATTAGCGAATCATTCTGAACTTTAACAGTTTAATACTGAGAATTAGAAATTTTACAACTGATATTAAAGGGTTAAAGACTTTTTTATAATAGTTAGTGAAGTTGATTGAGATATTTATTTATCATTCTGTTTAAATGATGCATTTGTTTTTAATTCTAGTAATATTTTTACCTTTTTGTAATTTGTTTAAACGAGTAATGTTCCATTCAAGCTTCATTTCAAATTAAGCAATTATTTTAACTTTATTAGCTCCATTATTGATCAAAAATACATTTACAAAATGCCATTATTAAAAAAATAAACATTTTTTTTTCCTATATCAGCAAATAGTTGCTTTAATTAGAAAAAAAAAGCACGGAATTCTGTAAAACTTTACGTTTCTCTAAATTGCTCAAAAAAAAAAATTTTTTTAAATGCTTGTTTTTAAAAAATCTAAACACATTCAAAAATGCTTTGATAATTTGTGCATAAGAGTTTCAGAAATTCTAATTCATATCCAAAAAATATAGAGAATCACTTACTAACAGTGTTGAATTCAGACACTTTTCTCCGGGGGGGGGGGGGGGGGGGATTTCTGTGACTCCGGGAAGGTGGGAATTGCACCTTTTAACCATTAAAAGCATAAATCTTCTGGGGGAGGACATTTCAATGCTCCGGGGGAATGTACCCCTTGGGCCACAACCTGAATTCAACACTGCTCTCTAATAAGGACACCTTTAAGAAATTTGTTTTTTAATTTTTTTAAAATTAATTGCTGCAATTATATTTCAGTTTCAGGTAGATTTTGTAAGAAATACTACCTATTACATTCTCCCCTAAGTTGGAATTTTTGCAGATCTACGCCGATCATGACTCCCAGAACTCAAAACCACCCCCAGTGCAAAACTTTATCTATCTATCTATCTATGTCACTTTTTTATGGACACGACAACTACCATAATTTTGCCCAAATCTCTTCCAAACTGATACATAAAATCAAGCGCCATAAAATGTCAGTCAAGTTCGTTAATGGGCAAAATCGAACCAAGGGGCGGGGGCTTTTTGTGAAAACAGAAAAAAAAACCATAATTTCTTAATTATGATACGTATTGAATCTGTTTAAAGTTATTATTACTTCTAGGAAAAGGGCCAAAAATTGATGTATGACAGATTTTTGATATCAATAAAAATGGCCCCAAGGGGGGGGAAAAAGGGGGGGATTTAGAAGAAAAAAATTCCTAACTTTGTCAATTCAAAAGATATCAAATCCACTTAATATTATCTAAAACTTTTATATTGACAAGTTTTTTATAGGACCAACAATTACAGCAAAAAAAATTTAAAAAAAAAAAAGAAAAATCCCTGCCGGCTCCGCTCGCAAAGAAGTTAGGTTTCGAAGTGGACATTTCCAAATACTGCATCATGGCAAAAAGGTCATTTCTTCTGCAATTCCCAACAAACGGGCGCTCCATGGTCTACTTCTTTGAAATCTACCTGTGCCTGTAGGCTGAGCCGACAGGGATTTCTAATACTATATTAATCTATCAGTGGTGTATCTAGAAATATCAAATCTAGCGGGGGGGGGGGGATGAGATAGATTAAAACTTCCTAAAATGGAATTGCAAGGGACTCAGAAAAATTCTGTTTAAAACAGATTTTCTATCATGGCGGGCAAGCAACTGCATTTTTTCATCGGATCCATAAAAATGTAGGCAGAATATTTTGTTGTATGGAAACTTCTGTTCTAGTATCTAACTTAATTATAAAATTCAACTGTAAATAATTTTTTAATAACTGTAAAGAATTATTTACAGTTGTCTGCTAAACATTTTTTCGAAGTTAAAAAAAAAAGGCATCTTGTTAGGTGCAAGGCCCCAGTGCAAACCTTTTTAATAGCAGTGTATAAAAAATATTTTTACTCACATTGGACACCTGCCGCACCCGTTTGTGGTTGATCCTAACGTTGTATCACAGAATAGGTAGAAATATATTTTTATATATGTGGTGAATTTGATATGTTGATTAGAAAATATGTAAAGCAGTGTTATGAAAACAAATTAATCTGGTTCAGTTTTTGGAAATTAATTAAAACCAAGTATTATATAAATATTTTGTTCATATTACATTTTGGTAAGTGCATTTAAAAAATTAAATTTGTTTACTTAGCTTTTCAGCTAAATTAGAAAAGATTTTATGCCCATTATTGATACATTTATCTTTTTTTTATACAAACATAAACATGTATTCAGTAAAGAAAAAAAAAAGAAGTTGAAGCTTTATGCTATGTTTGTATGATAAGCAGTAGCACAGTGAAGAATAATTTAGGAGTCCCCCCCCCCCTTACTTGCAGAATTTTCACTTTTTTTCTCTTTAAATACATTAATTTTAACATTTTTATAAATAGAAATTTTAAATTAAAATAAGATAAATAAGGAAACTTGAAAGCTGACCAGTTTAAAAAACACCTGTGGAGCTCGTGCTTAAAAAAAGGCTTACAGAACTAATCGTGGTTGAAAAATAAAAACATCCAACTAGGGAGAAAAAAATGCCAAAACTTAGCCAAGCATTTTAGGTTTACTAGAATCCCAATCCCAGAATTCCCGGTCGAAATGAGAATGAAAGTAACTTCTTATCCTACATCCAGTAGTTTCCTAGTTCGATGCCTCAAATGACTGTGGAATTTTATAAAAGGTCACGGAAACAAATGACGATTTTCGCAATTCAGTCATGAAAAAAACATCACCAATTTCATCAAAAGAATGCACAAAAATTTGCAAATTTTGTCTAACGATCCAAGGCAAAAAAAAGCATGAATTTCATCAAACAATCACACAAAAAATTGAGAATTTAATCAAATGATCGTGCAAAAATTAAGAATTTCACTGGTCGATTGTGCAAAGAAAATCATGAATTTTGACAAAGAATTATGAGAAATTTCAGAGGTAAAGTGCAGCAAAGAAACAAACATCTGCAATCCACATTGTTGAAATATTGCTATCCTCTAGAGAACTAAGTTTCAGACATTATTTCATCTTTATAATCTTAATTCACAGATTTTAATGAAAAAATTGCTATTATTATGTTAATTTTTTTTTTGGAAACGAGTAATATAATAATTTGGTCCAGGCATATTTGGATCATTTTTATAAGGTAATGTGTGAAATGATCTATATTATGCAAAAAATTATAACTGCACAACATTTGCTATTTAATATCATTAGAAATTTTTTCATTAAACTTCATCAATGTGCTGCAAAAAATAGCATGGCTAATAATTTTATAATATATTGAAGTTTTTCCTTCTTTTAATATAACAATTGAGTGTAATGATAATTATTAAAAATGTAATAATCTAATTGATAAAAATAAATTAAATTAAACACATTATCATATTTGGGTAGCTGTTGCTTAAAAAAATATATAATTTTGCTATGTATAAAGATTCAAAATCGAAATAATTTGCAAATTACTCCTGTATGATTCGGTTTACCTTCTGAAGGCCACTTTTATATTTCTAACAAAATACTTATAAGTAAATTTTTAACATTAACCTGAAATCATCAAAGAATATTGATTTTAAAGTATTTGTGACCACTTTGTTTATACATTTCCTGGTTAAATATCTTGTAATGTGATTTTTTAAATATCCACTTTTATTAAATAACTGTAAATATCAGATTAGTGTTGTAAAAGGTATAATTTATTATTTTACCACTGACCTAGAAATATAGGGAATTAACATAAGATACACATGTTAAGTTGTGAAGTCCATACAGAAAACCTTGTATAAACTTTAAAAAAGGAATAATTGAATGGGGGAGTGGGAAAAGAATAACATTCCGGCTGATGTAAATGTTGAAGAAGAACAAAAAACATTTATGTAAAAAAAAACAAAGAATTTTAGAGAAATGTTCACTGTTATCAGATTGTAGGACTAGTCGATGAATGTTCATCTGATAAATTTCAAAGAAAATTACTGATTAACAAATATTTGTTATTAGTAATTAAACTATCTAAGTTTTTTTTTCTTATTTTTGGAATTTTATCCTTTTCTACTCGCCCGTTGAATTAAGGGGGAAATAATCTATTTTTTTATACACTTTGAATAGAACTCTGTTTTTAAATCCTCAGTTTTACTTTTTTAATGTATTTATTTATAGATTTGAATTTTTTAAATTATTATGCTAACAATCTTTTGCACATTTTCTTTATGAATTTCATGAACATTTACGCTATTGCCTCAGAGTGAAATTTAATCATATTTTTTAGTCATTTTCTGACCAAAACATATGAGCTATATCAACATCATACATTTTTTGCACAATATGAAATAATGCATCACTAAGCTTTTTAGACTATTACCCAAATAGTCTCCATACTGAATTAGCAAAGAATTATCATTCACTATATTTGTAGTACCAAACAAAGTATTTTGACTATGTTCACAATTTAATTTTGAAACTGTTTTCCTTACAACATATCCAACCATATAATAAATGATATTTTGCCTTGTGGTGACAGATGGCAAGCATAGAATTTCATGAAGAGGAACATCTGCATTTAATTTGACATGATCAGTGAATATGGATGTTAAATTTGAATATCTGAAAGCACTTCTATCTTTTAATGATATCAGAATTTCTTCAAAATCTCCTTCACAGTTTGTAGTCTTAGACATGCTGAAAATGTTGTTTACCATCACTGCTTGTAAGCAACTTTTTAATAATTACGAGATATTTTGAGCTAAAAATTTGCAAAAAAATAAATAAATAAATTGATTTAAATTAGTTCATTTTAATCATGATTAAAATTTAAATCAATGAACCCTGATTTAAATATATATTGTTGCATATTTTAGTTAAAAGTAAACAGGTGCTTGCTTATTCAACAGAATTTTGATTAAAAACTTTGAAAAGAGAAATGAACTTTTTTCTAATTTTTTTATTATCCAATCTCTTGTGCAAGTTTGATTGTAAGAGCCCTCCCATACACCAATAAAAGATTTTCTTTATTTTGACTGTAGTATTTTTTTGCAGTGAAAACTATTTAACTGAACATTTTAATCTTACCTAATCACTACTTCACATTTATAAACAAATTCAACTTTAAGATAGTACCTCTGAATGGTTAACTTTTTAATATAAATATCAGTATCTAAGGTTGTTGAAGAATTTTTTATATTAACATACTCCTTGTGATTTTGTTTTTTGAGTGATAAATCCAAGTCAGCATATTTTGACAGCAAGATTTTTAGATGCAGCAAGTAACAGAAAAAAAAAATCCATTATTATTATTGGTATTATTGAAATGCTATATCTAGCACCCAATTTTTGAATGTCCAATCAACTTCATTTATCTGTTTGTTTTTTATCTTTCCAATCGAGAAAATTTTCTTTTACAGCTTCACCAAAATGCTGAAGATCATCTTGTTATGTTATCAATTGTGGTAAAACATCTACATTTTTTAAAAATGAAAATAATGCTAAATATTGAAAATGTTTAATGTATTACAACTTTGCTAAATTCACATGTTTTAGTAAGTCTGAAAATATTTATATCATCAATAAGCTGACTATTTAAAAAATATCGGATAGAGCTTATTTTAGGATATTCAGTGCAGCAACCTTATTCAATGCAGGAATCTACCCGGAATCCAAGAAAAAAAAAAATTATTTTCACGGAAACCCACTATCGGGAAACTATGTAATATAATGAAAAACTAGTCTAATCATATATCCCCAGTGGCAGAAAGTTTTGTAGCTGTCTGCGACAAGCTTTTAAAATTTCATAATCTGTCTGCAAATTTTGCGTGTAATTTTAATGAATGAATAATACACTAAACTAGGAATTTTTCATCATTTTATTTAAAATAGGTTAAGCTTGATGCATTCTCTTTAATTTTGCTTATAACTTTTGATGTTACATATCGTTTCATCATCTCACTTCTTGTGGGATTTCTAAAATAGGAAGGATAAGCTTAGGGGGGGGGGGGGGGAGAGAAATTTCCCTCCCTTGATGTAGCTACAGAAATTCCTTATGGAGAAAAATGTCTTAATTAAAGTCCTGCATCAGCTGCAGAACGGGTTAACACTGTTTTCAGTTCGAGCTGAGTTTAGATTCCTGCAGGTTGGATTCGGGTTAAACCAATTTTTTAAAAGATAGTTCTGTATATTGTTTCAGATTAAAAAATTTATGTATTAAACATAGATGTTTGTCTGTGTGTGATGTTTTTTGAAGAGACCGCTAAGTGCAGAGCTGCAAGATTTGGCAGGAAGAGTCTGAAGTGTTGTTTTGTCTGAAGTTATGCATCTCAAAACCCACTTTTGAACTAGTTTTCTTAATTTTTGTTTTTTTTTTCTTTTTGCAGCAAATTTTCTACATTAGTAAAAGGAATCCGGAATTCCTCCATCTATTTCTGAAATTTTTAATGCAATCTTTTGCATTTTTTCTCGTTTTGAGACATTAGTAAAAGGAACAGGGTTTCAATATTTTAGCAGTCTTTTTATGCAGTAAATTTTGATGATACTCACGATTATTTTTTTCCAAAATCGTTTGATGAAAATCACATTTTTTTTTTGTTTACTGCTATCCTTTACAGAAATTCACGCGTTTTTACCACGATCTTTTGTCGAAAATCATGTGTTTTTACTACAATCTTTTGCCGGAAATCGCGTGTTTTTACCACGATCTTTTGAAGAAAATCGCGTGTTTTTACCGCGATCTTTTGACGAAATTGGCATGTTTTTACCGCGATCTTTTGACGAAATCCACGTGTTTTAACCGCGATCCTTTGCTGAAATTCACGTTTTTATCACGATATTTTCCCGAAAATCACATGTTTTTACCACGATCTTTTGACGAAAATTGCGTGTTTTTATTGCGATCAATTCACGAAAATCGCGTGTTTTTACCACGATCATTTGACGAAATTCGCGTGTTTTTACCGCGATCTTTTGACGAAATCCGCGTGTTTTTACCGCTATCTTTTGACGAAATTCGCGTGTTTTTACCGCGATCTTTTGACGAAATCCGCGGGTTTTAATCGCTATCCTTTGTCGAAATCCACGTGTTTTTATCGCAATCCTTTGCCGAAATTCATGTGTTTTTAACACGATCCTCTGCCGAAATTCGCGTGTTTTTACCGCGATCTTTTGACGGAATTAGCGTGTTTTTACCGCGATCTCTTGACGAAATCCGCGTGTTTTTACCGCGATTCTTTGTCGAAATCCACGTGTTTTTACCACGATCCTTTGCCGAAATTCAGTCGAAATTCGCGTGTTATTACCGCGATCTTCTGACGAAATTCTGCGTTTTTTTCGCGATCATTTGCCGAAATTCACAAGTTGCGCACAGTTTTTAAAATTAATTTCATTAGTGCAGACAAAAATTGTCCGCAAGAGGTTTTCTTTGTCCGCGACTACGTCGCCGTGTCGCTGTGTTTCTGCCACTGGGCATATATCTAACATCAATTTTATGTTAAAAATGAATATGTAAAAATTTGTTCATATTCAAATACTTTTTTTTTTTAAATGTGAAATAATATTCTGAATTCTGATCTTTTCTTTGGAAAATCAGATTAAACCAAATCCATTGAATAAAAATAGTTAAAAGTAGAGTCCTGCATTGTGTCGAATAATCAGATTTTATTGAAGGTATTTTTTGGAAGGGAGGGGTGATCGTGTACGTTTTTTGCAATATTATTCATATGAATTTCTTTACAAAACTTATCTTTTAGCATCATCTATGCTGATTCTTTCTTCAGTACCCTTTAGGGAAGGTCTCATAACGATTTTTTCTCCCTCTGTGCTGCATATTTTTTCTAGAATAAATTTTCTTTTAAGTTAGCTGGGTGCAGATGATAAATCTGCCAAATATTGTAATATAATGTATTCCATTTCAGACAGATTTCTGACTTAGCAAGTATAATTTCAAGATATTGACTATGAACGCTTTTTTGTTTAAGACCGGATTTAATTATAGACAGGTTCTGTTTTTACAGGTGTCCGCTAAGACTGCAAAAACATGCTTTCTAAAGAAAACCTCTGAAAATGAACACAGATGTATTACATTAAAACTTGTGAAACAAAACCTGTCTATAAAATATTTTCTCAAATGGAAAAAAAATCAAGTTTCGACAACAAAAAAAATACAATCATACTTTGCTAAGACGGACACCTGTCTAAAATGGAGATTTCTTCCTGTCCCTTTCAACCACTTCTTAGCAGGTTTTTACTGCAGGGATGCCATTTCAAGAGTTTCTTGGAGGGGGGGGGGGACAAATTTTTCTTTCAGTGACAGGTTTGAAATAGCATGCGAGATTACGTGAATCCTGCACAATAAAAAGATGTTGTGCGTGCTTTTGTCCTCTTAACTTCTTTCACAAGCATATGATTCTTCTGCGAATATTTTTTTATTTTCATGGATATATGTGATTTTTTTTTCTTTTCTTGCAGAATCATGCAAAATCAATTCGTCAATCATGAACTTTGCCAATTGGACTTGGAAAAAATAGCTAATTTGGCAAATTTGTCGCAGAAAAAATTGCTAATCCCATCAAACAACCAGGGAAAAACATTACAAATTTTGCCAAAGATCACGGAAATAATAGTGATTCTTATCAATAGGTCATGAAAAAAATTCGCAGATTTTAACATTCAGTTGCAGGAAAAAAATCAAATTTGTCCATCGCTCGCAAAAAAAAAAATGATTTTTTCAAAAGATCGAGCTAAAAAATTTTTGTATAACTATCGCTGAAAAAAATTAAGAATTACGTCAAAAGCTTACTCAAAAAATCACAAATTTAGTCAAACAATTGAAAAAAAAAAAAAAAGAATTTCGTCAAACGATCACGGAAACAAATAGCGAATTTCGTCAATTGATCACAAAAATGAACATGAATATCAACGAAAGGTTGCGTGAAAAAATTAATTTCCACAATTGGTCGCAGAAGAAATCACGAATTTCAAAAACTGATTATAAAAAAAAAAATTTCAATTTTATGAAACAATCACGAGAAAAAAAATAGTGAATTTCATCAAATGGTGGTAGAAAAAAAAATCATGAAATGCAATCGATCACGAAGTTATCAGCATACTAACATTATCAATATGTCACAAAATTTGCAAATTTTGTGATCCATTAGGGATAAGAAGATTTTTCACATGGAAATCTGCCATGCACTTATGATATTTTCAAGAGAAATCTACCAATTCTTCATAAAGAATTTTTTTAGAAATTATGGTACAATTGAATTTAAAAATAGTTGCAATCCTGTCGCGTAATCAAAGGGTTAATTGTTTCAGGTTCAGTTTTCTCTATTTTGAATCGGTTCGTATTGACCAGATTTTCCAAAGAAATCCTGAATATTTCATTAGATGAAAAACACTATATATTTGAATATTAAGGACCATATATATGTTTATTTTTTACATAAAAGATAAAATTGATATTAGAGATATAATTGTAGACTTTTTCATAATTGTATTATGGGTCATTCCATGGTAACTTACGTTACATTTAGAATAATTGACTTCAGTAATTTTAGTAATATAACATTAAAAAATATTCAAAACGTAATGTTTATATGATTTGTTAATTAAACCTATAAAAAGCTACATTTGGATAAAAATTACTTAAATTTAGTACTATTTCTTGAACACTAAAAATTATATTTACTATGGTAACTTATGTTTCTGACAAAAAGAACGTAAGTTACCATAATAAATATAATGGCCAGTGTTCAAAAATAGCACTAAAAGTAGGTAATTTTCATCTAAATTTCACTTTTTTGGATAGGTTTAACAAATCATAACATTACATTTTCAATATTTTTTGGTGTTATATTATGAAAATTACTAAAGAAAATTATTCTAAATGTAACGTAAGTTACCATGAAATGACCCTTATTAGGAATTTATTTTCTTCTGTTTAAAGTGCATTATTTATGATAAAAAAAATTGTTTTGAATGGGAAGGGTTCAGGGGGCAGTTCTCCCTGGCATAAAAATTCTTTGTTTGAAATGTTCATGATTTAAAAAAATCAGATTTTAATGACTTTTGAAAATGATTGCGCTATTGGAAAAGCCAAGTTCATACTGCAGACCAGACACATCTGTTCCAAAAATTTACTGAAAGCATGTCCTTGATTAAAATGAACTTATATATTGATATGTTAAATATATGTCAAAGCCCTTCCTGTGAAATCACCATCAGCGACAAAATGTTAATTTTGCAGGAGCCAGTTTTTAAAACCTTATTTACTGTTGTTCTCAAATAACATTTTAGTTTCCTTTTCTTTCTAATTTTTCATTTCTAGCTACATATACATAAAATAAATAATTCAAAATTTAAATGTTTCTAAGTTTACAATAACATAATTTGCAATAAAAAACGCACTATGACAAGAATTGTTGCTCATGATAATTTGGCATGAAGAGCTCTATATTTTAAAGTTTACTCAGTCCATCTTCAGATAATACAAGAAGTAGAAGAAGGAATATTATGAATACATTATTTTATTCACTACCTACTTCTTTCGATAAATGTCATCCCTTCAAACACAAATTTGACAGAAGAAACACATGGTGTGAATAAAATGTTTTGTTTAGTTAAACTATGATAAAACTACATATAGCAACTGCATAGATTTACTGACATATACCTGTAGATTTGCCACGGGAAGGCAGTATATTATCCAAAGATTGTAATAAAAATAGACAAAACTTACCTGTTTAATTTGATCAAGTGATGAAAAATAATTTATGATCTTGATAAGCATGCTCAATTTATCCTTGAAATGCTACATTTGTAATTAAATATATTTTTCTGATCATCATATTTCATATTTTTCATTAACCCATTCACTGCCAACCACGAGTATACTCGTGGCTGTCAACATTCAAAATAAAAGTGTATGATTAAAAAAAAACCTGCCAAGTCAAATATGTTAAAAAAATACTTTAATATGTTAAAAAATACTTTATTTAATGACAAAAACTTTGCTATTAAAGTTACCAAATATTATCTTTCAGAATTTTTGATGGGAAACTAATTTCAGTAAAAATATTGAAGACTCCACCCACATAGTTTTGGCAGTTAATGGGTTAAATCATATGCAAAAAATTGCTCATCATGAACATATTAGCTATCTCATGGCAACTATGCATCAATACTCTCCCAATTTAAAAACTAACTGTGTAGTTAAAATATGAAACAATTGCATTAAAATTTCAATAATTTTTCAGTAAAAAGATTCCTATTTGATCAAACTAAGCATAATTTTAAAAATTCACGAGAAATAATCAACTACTAATATAACTTTTTCATAAAGCAAAATCTTAAGCTTTTTACTTTTATAAAGCTGATAATATTTTCCAATAAAAATATCTAAAAAGTGATTTTAACAGAGATTCGAATCTTAAAAAATATATCTATGATAGATACTGCACACAATTTTAAAAAGAGTAGGTTGAAAGGATTATATATACTTAAAGAAGTATTACATTTAAAAAAAATTGTACATTTCTAAAGAAGAATTGAATCTGATTGTATAGATATTGCTACTCTAAGTACTAATAATATAACAAATTACTTTATGTAACTTATGTTAATAATTCACATTTTATGCAAGTTTAAAATGATTTTTTTTTCCTTTCAATTTAATAAACAGCTAAAACAATTAATCTTTTTAAAAATGGTAAATACCATGTGAAAATTATGTGTTTAAGTAATAAATGAAAATATGATTCTTATTCATATAATGGCTTAAGAACAAAATACAGCAATTCTGTTTTCCATTCTAAATATAAAAAATATGCTTCAAAACATCTATACTGAATAAATAGCACACATTAAAATAAGAAAAAAAGGAAACATTCAATTTAAATCAAAAATGAACATTTATTTCAAGGAAATGTTCCAAAAAACAAAATAAGTTTTATGCTGAGAACACGTCTCAAACAATGAGTATTTATTACAATCAATGAAATGTTCAAAAAAATATTTCATCTTTACATAGAGAACATGTCTCAAACAATGAACATTTATTACGATGAAATGTTAAAAAAAAAAAAAAAAATTAATGCACCTGTATATGGAGAACATAATTCTCAAAGATCATTATAATGAAATGTTCCAAAAAAACTAATGCATTTTCATATAGAGAACAAACGTCTCAAACATTGTAATGATAGTAAAATCTGCTACCATATCCGGTACTTTTACTATCAGTTAAGAAAAGCTTATACGGGAACTGAATTTACCACCTGGTGGCACATATAATTCTCGACAAGCTCGTTTTTCTCGCTTATTACCAGATGAACTTGAGGCTTCATAATGTCTTTTGACATTAGTATCACTAGAACATTGAATTGCAGATTTCCAAGAAAGACAAATAGAAGATTTAAATGACGGAGGACTCCTGAAGAAATCTTTTACCAACACATTCAAATTGTTCATAGTGTGCTGAGCAATAGCCTTCAACTTTGATTCTTCATTGACAACAAGAGACTTTTCAGTATCTCTAAGATGCTTCAAAGCACGAGATATAATTCTTGATAAAAACTGCAATCTTAATTTTAGATCTTTAAAGCGATCTGCATTATCAATAGACAGGATAATATCATCATTCTGTTTCAGAAATTGAATGAATGTGTATAATAAGCACTCAATATGAGTGAAATATAATTTAGGATCAGCCACATCATTCTCTCCCACATTGTCAGGAGGCAATGGTATATAGTTCAGAAGTTCTTTGAAAACAATTTCCGCACAAACTTTCATATCATCATCTTTCTGAAGATAGGCAGATATTTCTGCTAATACTTTAAATATATCCAATATTAGAATGTTGCCATTTTCCAAATTTTTAACATCCTCCAATAAGGGAAATATTTTCAAGCAAACATACGTGACAAATTTCTTAGAAGTAACAAATGGTGAAAAGAAAGGGCATGCCTGTTTCAGAAAATTCATAAAACCAGAAATATTACCTGCTGAAATGTCAAAATCAGCATCCATATCAAGCTGGGATGCAATTATATCTACAATTGCTTTCTGAACTGGTACAGTTTTAGCTATTTTCAAATGAGATAGCAGGGGTAAAAGACTGAGAAAATCTTGACCACTTACTTTAGGCAAAACTTTCTTACAAGACTCCAGAAAAAAATCTTCAACTTCTCTGGTAAGAAGATCAGCTGGTAAAACTTTAAGCTTTGCATTCAAAAACTCAATGGCACGTTTGCGAACAGCCTCTTCTTCCGCAGTAGAAATTTGTGTTAATATACCTTGTAAAGTTCCTTGAATATCCAATTCCATAATAGCTACCAGAGCTGCTTGTACAGTTGTCAGTTCAGAGGAGTCCTCCGTAAGCAACATTTGGGTAAGAATATCAGAAATTTTAGGAACAAAATTTTTATTCACCTTACAAAATCCTGGAAGGTGTTTAACTGCCAATTTCCTAACTGTTACGTCTTCATCTTCTACTAAATCTAGTTGAGCTTCAAGAGCTGTTGGGGCCATATTCGGAAAGTGTTTTAAAAACTTGGGTATAAACTGGCATGCCAGACCTTTTTCATTTGAACTACCTTTAACAGCATCGATGATTTCCAAATATTCAGCCTCGTGCTCAGCAATTTTATCACCACTATCGACTAAAATGTTATAAATTTCGTACAGTCTATCAACTTTATCCATGTTCTCATAAATCTCACTTAAACAAAAACAAGATCATAAAATAAAATTAACGTTAAAAAAGCTTCAGAACAGCCGAATGCTAGAGACAGAGAAAACCGTTGGTTGGTTGGTTGGCACACAGCTTGGGACCTGTGCTTCGCTGAGAAAACCGAGCGCAAATCAAGCGTTCAAATACGCTATCTGGTGGAGAACAGATTTAACTTCTCGCTTCAGGAAAATCTCATGAAAGCACATTGAATTTCGTGTATTTTTAATTCGTTCAGAATGATTATTTTTTGCACAATTTCAGATTTCTTGTGTCATTTGTGTTCCGTTTTATATGAAAAAGTAAAAATTATCCGAATTTGAATATCTAAAACTTTCAAGCGCATTTACAGTAAAGAATTAGCATTAGTTAAAGTGACTTGCACCGACGGCTGCGATCATAGGCCGTTTTAGGTCCCAATTTATTTTATATTCGGAATTACCATGGAAGAATATTCTACTTCCATGGGAATTGCAGTTTGTTTGTTTATTGAGAACATGCATCTGACTTTTGTGCTTGACATCAAGTGCCCGCATATAAGTCATCGTCAGGGACGAGACAGCCACAAGGAAATTTATAACACCAGAGAGTTACATCCGTGAGCTCTACAAAGTGTGCGCAATGGAGCTGGCGGGAGTCGAGCCCACCTCCCTGACTCGTACGCTCTCAAACGATTAGCGGCATGGTGGCTCGGCCACGAAGGCCCCTGGAATTGCAGTTACAAAAGAGCTCTATAAGGAAAGAGCAGTTGACGTCACTGTTGGTTAGCAAGAAAAACCTGTTTGTACTTTATGACTCCTACTGTACACATGAAATGGGGAAATTTTATTGGTCTACTTTAAGTTGGTCTATGATATGATCAACGACACGTATAGATAATGCCTAAGAGCTCAATTTTGACGTCACAGCAGATCGGCTAATTATTTAACTGATTACAACCAACCATTCCTGCAAACACAATAAAACAAAATTCTAAATGACTTTTTTTTTTTTTTTAAGCTTGCTGCGTAATAAAATTGAAGATCAACTAATTCAAAAGAGACACAATTTGCTTTTTACACTCGCAAAAAAATAAACTGTTGGATTTAGTATCAAGAAAATTTTGTTTTATATAACAGAATTTGAAATACAAAATAGTTATTTTTATTGAAAAATAAAAGCTATCTTTTTAAGAGGATTCATTAACAATTTCTTTTGGTTAATGTGCAAATAAATGAAAGTTCATATTTGGGTTCTAGCATATTTTCATAAAAATTTATAATATTTCGATTAAAGACAGGATTGCTTTCAATTAAAGTAAGTACTTAGTTACAGTATTATATGCGCATTTTTATCAATATTAACAATGTTAATCATTATCTATTAAAAAATGTTTACTTTGGCACTGCTATATACTTGATTGAATATTTGCGAATTAATGAGTATATAATATATATATATATATATTTTTGCAAAGTTTAGTAAGATGCATTTATATAACAAATAATTAATTAAAAAAAACAATTTTAGGTAAGTGTACTATATTTAAGGCAAAGGCAGATTTGAATACTAACCGTAATAATTTCAATTGAACATTACTCAATATATATATTTAATATTTACTAATAATAGTAAAATACCTCTGGTGATTTTTATTGGTGATTATAAAAAAAACTGCGTATAAGACAAAATAAATCAAATGTGTAATTATCAAATGACAGACATTATATTAAGTTCTTATCTTAAACTTTACACTAACTGATATAATTTTGCATACGAATTAGTAACAGAAGAAAAATTTAATTAAGTTAATATTTTCATGTTAATAAAATTTATAATTTAGTCTCTGAATGAAAAAATATATCAATATTTTAGCGGTAAAAGATATTAAACATGGGGGGAAAAGGACGGGGGGTGAACATCAGAATGAAACAATCGTGAATTTCTCAAAACTTATTTTTATAAATAAAATTTACTTTTTTTGTATGAGAAACAAATGTTTCTTGAAAAAAAAAAGAGATTTAAATTCATTGCAGTATTGAAAATATTAGCATAAATCGTGCTAAATTTTGAAAAAGAATACGCCGCTGAAGTGTGACGTTTCAACATGGCGCTGGGCATAAACAGATTGAAGTGCCCATTGAAATAACATGGACGTAAAAAATAAATTCTTCTAGGAATAATAATTTTCATATTTAAGAACTTTCAGTCACTGTTCTGTAAAGTTTAAGGTACGCTTCTCATTATGAATTCTTCAAACTTCTGATTTTGTGCTTTAAATTTGAATAATTTATTAAAAACTCATTAACTTAACTCCGGTTAGATAAACATGGCGGTTGTTTACATCAGCTGAATCGGTGATGTATACATTCATGTCTATCAAGATGTACTTAAATTTATCTCGCTTTACTTATAAGTAATTTGATATTTTAATTATTAGTAAACAGAAAATCATATTTAAAATTAATAAATTAATAGATTATTTTTAATAATTTATGTATTATAATACATAAATTATTAGATTATTTTTAATAATTTATATATTATAATACTTTATATATTTTTAATATATTAAAATTTAGTATTTTAACTTAATTTATTATATTATTAATTTAATATAATTCCATATAAATTAATTATTTATTAAGATTAATATTAATTATAAATATTTTATTATTATTATTAATTATAGTTTTTAATATTAAATAATTATTTTTAAAATACTAAATGTAATTATTAAATAATTAATATTATAGTTCATATTATTATATTATAAGATATATTATAGTTATTTTTAATTAATAATAATTAAATTATGTTAGTATGATAATTTAAATTTATAATATTATTATTATTTATGTTATTAATTTATATTAAATATAAATATATTAATATAATTATAAATATTGATAATAATATAATAAAATTATAATATAATCTATAATAAATATTAAATATATTAATACTTAATATATATATATATATATATATATATATATAAATTTATATATTTAATATATATATAATTAATTAAAATTATTAATAATTAATTTTATATTATTTATTATTAGTATTAATTATTCATAATATTAATTTAATGTAATATATAATTAATTTAATAGGTTTAAATTAATTTAATATTTAATTTAATACAGTACATCATTTTAGTATTATAATTTAATATTTTATATTTATTTATATTATAATATATCATAATTTATATATTCAATATATAATTTGTATATTTAATTTAAATATTATTTATAATTTATGTATTATAATAATTTATAAATTATGTAAAATATCTTTAATAATTTTTAAAAATATAAAATTAGTAAAATTATTAATTAAAATTAATAAAAGTTTTACTTATAAGTAAAGAGGGACAGATGAGATATCTCTACATACATGAATGCAAATATCACTAATTCAGCCGATGTAAACAACCGCCATGTTTGTCGAACCGGAGTTAAGCTAATGAGTTTTTAATAAATTGATCAAATTTAAATCACAAAATCAGAAATTTGGTGAATTTGTAATGAAAAGTGTATCTTAAACTTTGTAGAAAAGTGATTAAAAGTTCTTAAATATGAAAATTATTATTCCTAGAAGATTTTATTTATTATACGTCCATGTTATTTTAATGGGCACTTCGACGTGTTTATGCACAGCGCCATATTGATGACGACACGACATCAGCGGCGTTTTGCATTGACTAACATGAAAGCTATCATAAGCGAACAAATAACTTTCTATTGATATGCATGCAAAGTAAAGGCAGTTTTTAACTAAAAAGTTAAAATTAAACATTTAAAAATAAAACAAATTCATATTGAACAGAAATTTTTTTACGCTAGACGTTGATTATTTAATAAATAAATAATAAATTTAAATGTTTTAGACAATTATGGACATAAGCGAATCGCCAAGCATCTTAGCATGTATGGATAATTATTTAAAATATCTCAAATTTAACAGAAAAATTCTATTGTATCAATATGTTTGATATTCTAGTACATTCTGAACCTTAATTTATGAATATTTTAGAAAAATAGTTTATCTTTTAAATACAGTTGAAAGAGTTGCCTATTCTTTCCCAAAAAACTCGAGAGATTATCACTTGTAAAATGTTTTTTGTTAGAACAGTAAACAAATTTAGATTATTTCTTGAATTATAAATATAATCTAAAATCTGAAAATTTCATGCAAAAATATTAAGTAATTCAAGAAATGTTGCGTGCTTCTTTAAAAAAGAAAAATAACTTTAAAATGTTCTTGTAATCTTGTAAAAATTTCAACTGGCTTTTATTTTTGGTTTTCAAAAATTGTTTGGCATTTTATTGGCCTTTTTTCTTCTACGATTTGGCCTCAACTGATAAATTTAATCTTGCAACCGTGTGCTACACAAATGAACTAGTTGCTGAAAAGTGATGTCACATGTTTGTTCTGGTCACGCTACGCCTACGCCACCGTATACTCATCTACTACAATCATGTTACACACGGACACATTTATCTTTATTTACACATGTATCTTCTTATCTATTCTTATTTAGATATTTTTTACCTGCATTTCTGTAGAATATCCTGTGTGGTATACATTAATCAACGGCCTTAATTCTTCACACGAGCAAGGAAGACCGAGCTATGCTCTGTTAAAATTAGCTTTCGGTTCAAATATCATGACCAAAATGACCCACTAATCAAATTTTCTCGAATATGTGACAAGGTCTAATTGTCTTCTCGGGCCCGAAACCCGTAGGATACAAAATTTATTTAAAATAGTCTGAGCCGTTCATTACATAAAATTAGCTTGACCCAAAAATGACCCACTAATCGGACTTTCTCGATCATGTGACCTAGCCCAATGATTTTCTCGTGCCCAAAAACCATAGGATACAAAATTTAGTTCAAATCATCTGAGAGCCATTTTTAAGATAAAAATAGCTTGACCCATAATGACCCATGACCCACTAATCGAAATTTCTGGAATATGTAACCTAGCACAATAGTCTTCTTGTTCCCTAAAACTGTAGGATACTAAATTCAGTTCAAATCCTCTGAGCCGTTTTTAAGATAAAAATAGCTTGAGCCATAATGACCCACTAATCGAAATTTTTCGAATATGTAACCTAGCCCAATAGCTTTCTCGTTCCCTAAAACTGTAGGATACAAAATTTAGTTCAAATCCTCTGAGCCGTTTTTAAGATAAAAATAGCTTGAGACATAATGACCCATGACCAAAACGATCTACTTATCGAATTTTCTCGAACATGTGACTTGGCCTACAGTCCTCTCTTGCACGAAAACCATACGATGCGAAATTTAGTCTAAATAGTTTGAGACGTTTTTTATATAAAATTAGCTTGACCCACAGTGACCCAAAAATGACCCACTAATCGAATGTTCTCGGATATGTGACCTAGCCCAATGATTTTCTCATTCCCGAAACTCGTCAGATACAAAATTTAATCAAAATCGTTAGAGCCGTTTTATAGATAAAATTAACTTGACCCGCGTTGACCCCAAAATGACCCACTAATTGAATGTTCTGGAACACGTGACCTAGCCCAACAGTCTTCTCGTGCCCGAAAACCATAGGATGCAAAATTTAGTCTAAATAGTCTGAGCCGTTTTATAGATAAAATTAGCTTGACCCACTAATCAAAATTTCTCGAACATGTGACTGAGCCCAATATTCTTCTTGCTCCCTAAAACTGTAGAATACTAAATTTAGTTCAAATCCTCTGAGCCGTTTTTAAGATAAAAATAGCTTGAGCCATAATGACCCATGACCAATAGATCCACTTATCGAATTTTCTCGAACATGTGACCTAGCCCAACAGTCCTCTCTTGCCCGAAAACCATAGGATACGATAGTTTAGTCTAAATAGCCTGAGCCGTATTTTAGATAAAATTAGCTTGACCCACAGTGACCCAAAAATGACCCACTAATCGAATATTCTCGGACATGTGACCCAGCCCAATGATTTTCTCGTTCACGAAACTCGTCAGATACAAAATTTAATCAAAATCGTTAGAGCCGTTTTTTAGATAAAATTAACTTGACCCGCGTTGACCCAAAAATGTCCCACTAATCGAAATTTCTCGAACATGTGACCTAGCCCAGTAGTCTTCTCGTTCCCTGAAACTACAGGATACTAAATTTAGTTCAAATTTCTGAGCCTTTTTAAAATAAAAGTAGCTTGACACACTAATCTAATTTTCTCGGACATGTGACCTAGCTCAAAATCACAATCGTTAAAGCCGTTTTTTATATAAAATTAACTTGACCCGTGTTGACCCACTAATCGAAAGTTCTCGAGCATGTGACCCAGCCCAATAGTCTTCTCGTGTCCGAGAATGGTAGAATACAAAATTTAGTCAAAATCGTTCGAACTGTTTTTTAGATAAAATTATCTTGACCCACAGTGACCCATTAATCGGATTTTCTCGAGCATGTAACATAGCCCAATGGATTTCTCTTGCCCCGAAACCGTAGGATACAAAATTTAGTTCAAATAGTCTGAGCCATTTTTAAAATAAAAATAGCTTGACCCATAATGACTCCTGATAAAAATGACCCACTAATCGAAATTTTTCGAATACGGAACCTAGCGCAATAGCCTCCTCGTTCCCTAAAATAGTAGGATACTAAATTTAGTTCAAATCCTCTGAGCCGTTTTTAAGGTAAAAGTAGCTTGTCCCACTAATCTAATTTTCTTGGACATGTGACCTAGCCCGAAATCAAAATCATTAGAGCCGTTTTTTAGATGAAATTAACTTGACCCGCGTTGACCCACTAATCGAAAGTTCTCGAACACATAACCCAGCCCAAAAGTCTTCTCGTGTCCGAAAATGGTAGAATACAAAATTTAGTCAAAATCGTTTTGAACTGTTATTTAGATAAAATTGGCTTGACCCACAGTGACCCATTAATCGGATTTTCTTGAGCATGTGACCTAGCCCAATGGTTTTCTCGTGCCCCGAAACCGTAGGATACAAAATTTAGTTCAAATAGTCTGAGCCGTTTTTAAGATAAAAATAGCTTGTTGACCCATGACAAAATGACCGACTAATTGAAATTTTTTGAATATGTAACCTAGCCCAATAGCCTTCCTGTTCCCTAACACTGTAGGATACTAAATTTAGTTCAAATCACCTGAGCCGTTTTTAAGATAAAATTAGCTTGGCCCACAGTGACCCCAAAATGACCCACTAATCGAATTTTCTCGAACATGTGACCTAGCCCAATGACTTTCTCGTTCCCGAAACTCGTAGGATACAAAATTTAATCAAAATCGTTAGAGCAGTTTTTTAGATAAATTTAGCATTTCATCATGGGAAGAAGCATATGTGAGGGAGGAGAGAAAGGTTAAAAACATCTGCTTATCATGTGATATGACTATATTTAATCTGTGAATAAGCCCGCCTTGCGCCTGTCAAAATTTGTTTACTTAGCAACTAACAGCGAATGTTTACTAACAGCGAATGTTTCGCAAAAGTGCAGGCCTGATTGACAAATCTGATTGGTCAATCTCGTCTCGCAAACAGCGCAAAATCTATCTGGATTCCGGTCTTAGTCTTGCAAACCTGTGCACACAAATGAACTAAGGCTCCAATAGGGCAGTTGCAATTGACGTCACGTTGGAGGTAAACAGTACAAATAGGCAGTTCTGATTGGTGGAATTACCCTTACCTCCAAGCGAATACAATGGTTGATCAGCTGATTGCAACTGCCCTATATACCGGGCTGACTCACGCCTCCATTTAGTTGCTCAAGTGGACGCCTGACTTGGCGTCTTATCGCGTAGATGGCGAGTGAATTTAGTTACTTAATCCCAAGCAAAAATATAAGAATAAATAGCTAAGATATTTAATAGCGCCATACATTAAAAAGTAAAAAAAAAAAAAAAAAAAAAAACATGTAATTATGCTTTTGTATAATAATATATTAAAATTAAAAATTCATTTTCATCAATTAACATTTATTGCTTTTCTTTACATGAATAATTAAGAATGACAATACAAATTTAAATAATTCTAAATTTGATTTAATGTGTAAATATATATTCACATGCATTGGACTCATATTTTTATTACTTTCAGTATGAAGTTTTAAGTTGGGATATAATTTGTTATTAATAAAAGAGTCTTAAATTGCTGATATTCTAGGGAATAAATTTCGTATGTTCGATATTCAGTTTTTACAATTTAATTGCATGTAAAATAATCCTTATTAAAAAAAAATAATAATGATGAAGAATGAGAAACTTCCGCGTTTCGAATAATTTCTGTTTTCTTTTAATGTTATCTCAATCCCCCCCCCCCCCCCCCCCTACAATCCAAAAATTTCAACCAACTCAGTACGTAAAAGTTTAAAATTTGTAAAACTTTTTTTTTTTTTGTCTACTCATTTATTACTTTATTTCAACAATAAACAACCAGTTATTTAAATTCCGCTTTTCGAAATTACTGATCTCGCGTCCTCCCCTCTGTTCTCAGATCCAAAGAAACTACTTTATGACATATTTCTAAATTCATTTTTGTTCAAAATAGCAGATGTTCTTAAGATCTTTCAGAAAATACTGTCAAAGTGGACAGTTTGAATCGAATACCCGACGCGGCATCGCGAATAAGGGAGAAGCTTGTCGTCACGTGACAATGATCGCTTATTACTCGATAAGTAATTTATTTGTCAAAAACAAGAAAACGCTATTCGATTCCAAATCGCTTCAACAGTCAGTTCTGCCAATTTTATTCCTTTTCGTTTATGAGTCAGAAAATATGTCAAAGTTTTGCACTCTTGAGCAGGGAATTTGAAAACCACATTAAACAAACCCCTTTCAATTAAAAATGTATAAGGAAAGGGCAACTGACGTCACTGTTGGTTAAATTACTGTTGGTTTGGGAGAAAAACCTGTTCGTTCTTTACGACTCCTACAGTACACATGAGATAGAGCGATTTGATTGGTCTACGTTAAACTGGTCTGTGATATGATTGGCCTACGTCGCCATGATGATTCCTGCAATGATAGCTGCGACAAAAATGCAGTGGTAGATTGGTTGATGGAACTGTTTGTTTGTAAACATGCCCTTTCCTTATAGAAAATTCCATATAGTAAAAACGTCAAATTCACCTTCTTAAACTTGAAAAAATACAATGCAAACACATTGATAAAAATTTATTTGTTATTATATAAAAACAAGGTTTAGTTTTTCGACGGTTTTTTTAATCCTCTGATGATGGCTAATGTTTAGCCAAAAGCGCTTAGGTATTTTGACATCTGGTTTTACATCATAAATTGTTTTAACCCTTTCCGGCGCGGAGTAAATCTAAATCTATTTGTAAAATGATGAAATAATCGACTTACACCAGAATTCGATTATGTCTAAGAATTCGTAAACGAATTCATTAGACAATAAAAACTTGTTTATTTTCCAGTACTTTATAAAAGGAAAATTTTAATTAAATATTCTTGGTGCCGTTTGTCAGTTTTGGAATTAAAATTAGTTGTCCTTTTTTGTGACCACCGCCCGCTAAAGGGTTAATGCTTTAAAACTGTGTTTTTAGCATTTGCACCTATTATAGTAACAAATAAATTTTTATCAGTGTGTTTTCAAAACTCTTTAATTTAAAAAAAATTCTGTCCTATTTGTAATTTTACAATAACAGTAAATAAATGAAGAATCGTCAAAATTTCCCCTTCCCGCCAAAAAAATAACAAAAAATCCCCCCCCCTCTCTCTTCTGAAGCTGATGAAATTAAAAATCTCTAATTTTTTTTTCTTATGTGTTTGTTACTTTTTCCAAACAAGAAATATATAATCATTTCAATCATGCTCCCCCCACCCCACCCTACTCTCAACTTTCAGTTTTTTTTCCTTTTGACCCCCTCCCCCTCGCGCGCAAAATTCAAAGTGTAAAGTGTAAAATCTTTAAATTTCCATTAAAGAAAGTCCCTTTTCTACATTTTTTAACAACAGTAAATGAATTTAACTATCTAACCCCCCCCCCCCCTCCACCCATCCAAAAAATAAATAAGGTGGAGTTTCTAGACATGGGGGGGGGTGAATAAGATTTTTTTTCTCTCTCTTTAACAATTAGGCTTTTCTCACCCGTCCTGCAATATACCATATCGAACTCGAAGAAACCGGTTTATTGTATACAAGTGATCTGGTTGGCGTGGTATTTGGCGAAATTCTTCAATCCTGATCTATTCTTCTAGCATTTATAGACAAATTATTCCGCCTTTCTTCATTTATATGGATTTTAAATATTCTAAATCCACTCCTTGACAGATTAGAACAATTTTAAGCGAAACAACCATCCATTTTAAGCGTTTTTGTAACTCGATAATCGTTTAAACATTTCTCGCCTAGGCAACAATGGGCAACAAACGGTAAGTGGGCATCAAAATGCTTGATGATTCAGCCTGTATTGTGACTAAAATGAACTAGTTGCTGACGAGGCTAACGAAAAAGACAGGCTACCGCGGTGCATTCCATTTATCTTTTTTTACAGACCGCTAGAGTGACGTATTACTCTTTTCGTACACCTGTATTGGTGCATTTGAGTATCACGTGAGTCCTGCGGTCTGTAAATACCCTGTTCACATTGGACATTTAAGTTATCTTAGACTGCCATTTTTGAGGTGGTACCTCCCCGGAATTGAATACCTGTCCACACCGCCAAACGCATTTAAGATAACTCACTCAACATCACCGTGTCCAGTGCGCCTGCGCATATGTTAAAAGCAAACTCAACAGCCAATCAGAGTGAGCGGTACTGACTGTATCTAGCAATGGAAAGTTCGAACTCACTAAGTGAGTTTCTGGAACTCACTCAGTCAGTTCAGCGGTCTAAGATATCTTAACTATCCGATCTGAACGTAGTATAAAAAAAGATTTGCGTTAAAGCACCGCGGTTGTCGGGTTTGCAAATATTTCGGATTTGCAAATGACCAGCTGCATATCTGCAACATTTATGTTCGATTACAGGTATGATTTAGTTGTTTGTTTCGATTTATTGTTCTGTGTGGTTCTAGGTTCTCTTTTGACACATTTGAGTGTAACGTAAATCATACAGGTATAGAATTATAATAATAAGAAGAATCTTTCAAAATAATATATTTTGTTTGTTTGTTTGTTCATTTAGAACATACATCTTGTGTGCTTAACATCAAGCGCCCGCTTGTAAGTCATCAAAACAGTCTGTTGTCAGAACCTTCAAAATAATGGTAAAATGTAACAGTCTCCGGCGTTAATGAAAACTGAACCTGGAATATGTCAATGTAGACGGCGGTAAGTTGTTGGCCTATTATTCTTTCTTTAGATCTTTTTACTTTATAAATGCATTTATTGAAAGCATAATATCGCGCGCTTTAAAAAAATGACAGGATAGGCTTACCCTAGGAACAGGAAAATAGGGGAGGAGGATGATAGGGCTAAAGCTTTCTTCAAAATGATCAAAATTAAATTAAAAAGAGGCTGATTTTGTTTCTTTCTTTTTAATATAAATTTGTAAAAATTCTTTTTGTTTTGTTTTTATTGTTTGAAAACTTTTATAGGTGCACAGAACAAATTTTCCTGGGTAGTGAATAAAGATAACCTGTCACACTGTTAGATGAATCCCACACAGCACAAATAGATAGATATAATATCTGTATAATTTGAAGTACATTCATATGCAAAGTCGAAAATTCATCAGCCCACAGGTGCCTTCTTTAAGTATTAATGGGTTTCATAACTCCAGACTCCTGAACGATTTTCTTCCTTTCTCATTTCTGCTCTGTTTAGTTTTCTGTCCTTTCCTCTTTGTTTCGCTCTTTTTAATCTTCTCCATTCATTCTCCACTTGCTCTTGTTATTCCATGTTTGTTGAGTTAGTGCTTATAAACTAATACATTTTGTTCAAACTGTTCTTTGTAATACTAAACTTGTTTTCATTCTTTTATGTAAACAAAATATAAAAATGGAAAATATAAAGGACAAAATGATTAATCGAAGAGAAGAAATATATAAAATTAACTAGAAAATATGTTCTTTAAGCAGTTTAGGAAGGACTTGAGTTCTTTAAAGGATGCTTTACAATTTTTTCACCTTAAGACATAGGACCCTTCAAAAAATTCGGAAATTTTTTCAATCTCCATTCTGAATCCTCCAGAATTGTGATGATTTTAGAACTACAAAACATGTCACATAACAGCTGAAATCGCCAATGAATCTCTTATCTAGCTGAATATACAGTAGTGGCCAAAATTGTGGAAACCTTTAGAGAAAAATGTTTTTTTAAATTTGATGGCTCATAATGCCAAATATTTCTTAGTTGTACCATGAAAGCTACATAATACCACTGGAAAGATAGTTTAATCAAAAATATCATGCAATAGTTTGTTCAATTCTATTTAATTTATCAAATGTTACAGCCAAATAATCAGAAAAAGGCAGTAGAATCGGGTTATGTTGATGATAATTAATTTTCTTTTTCTTGAATGTAGGCAAGGCATATGAATGTTTGGAGTGTCAAACAGATTCCATTTTATTTAGTAATGTGTCATCAAAGCTAGGGTAGGATTCCAAAATATTATACAGTCGAACCTCATTAACATGAAATCGCTTAGTGCGAAATTTTGCTTAACACTAAATAATACTAAGGTTCCGTCATAAAATTTCAGATAAAGCGAAAAAAATTCGCAGTCCCTTCAATTTCGTATTAACAAGGTTAGGCTGTATATGCCATATTTTGGTACTTATAGGAGGCTATTTATCACTATTTTTTATGATATTGCTATCAAGTTGGTAAAGTTCTTTGCCACCTTTCAATTTTTGAGCTAGTAAAGCATAATAAAATCAACAAAACAACATAAAGAGTTGATTAGTTACACAGAAATCAATGTGTAACAATATTTTGAAGTGTAGAAAGCTATGATTATGAAGAAATTTGAAGTAAATTAACAAAAGGATGTCTAAGTCAAGCAAAACACGACTGGTAAAAGCAGAAAAAAGTTCAGGAGAGCAATTGACGGTAGAAGAATAAGGTTCTTGTGTATAGGTCACAGAATATTATCTCGGTGAATGCAACATGAAATGTGAGGTTGAATCAAAGTACAGTTCTGTAGAGAATGCAGTATTTTGGTCTAAATGCTAGAATTCCATGAAAAAAAAAATATAAATCAAATAAAGGTTGAAAATATTAAACTGAGCTTAAAGACATGTTTACCAGACAGAGAAATAGTAGGGTCATGTTATTTGGAGTGTTAAAATGTTTTTTATCGAATTCTAGCATTTAGACCAAAATTCTGCACTCTGCACACAACTGTACTTTGTTTGTTCCCCATTACAGTGCATAATTTCATGTTGCACATACCGAGATGATTGTTTTCATTGACCTATACACAAGGACCTTACTCTTAAACCACCAATTGCTCTTCTGCACCTTTTCCTGCCTTTACCAGTCATGTTTTGCTTGACTTAGACATCCCTTTGTTAATTAAATCTAATTTTACTTCAAATTTCTGTCAAATGCATGTGGATTTTCTGTGGTCCACACTCAACAATTGTGGGTGTTAACAGCGCCAGAGAGTGTGAAATGCGCTTCATCTGTCCAAAGCACAGTGTGAAGCCAGTCGTGCTGCTCTTCCATCTTATTGAATACCAAATTCGCAAAATCTCGGCGAGAGTCGAAGTCAGGAGGTTTCAGTTCTTGGTTATGTTGCAACTTGTAGGGATACCATTGCTAAGTTATTCCCAGAGCTCTCCAGACACTTCTGTCTGCCTCGAAACTTCTCGAGCACTGCACTCCCCATGTGCAGAAACTGCCGACATGGATTGCACCTTCTGCTCCACTGTCGTGGAAACAGCAGCGGCTGTTGAGGGACGTCCACTTCTTTGACGTGACGCCAAAGAACCTGTAGCTTGAAATTTCTTCATTTTGTTTAATGCGGAAGACGTTATTGATCCTTTGCTATCTCGCATACCCTTCATGTAGCGATATGCTCGCAATGCCGCAATGGCACTTTCCGAATTTTTATAATACAGTTTAATGGACAACATTTCGATACATACAACCTTCGACTACCATTACCTGCTGTAGTTGCTCCTTTTTATATCGTTTGTTGCTTTGCATAATCCTACATCAGAAATCCGACAGCGTCATCTGTTGGTCGCCAACAGAACTATTTTTTATTTCTTTGGAACACAAAACCCGGTTTCTTTTCCATCCGTTTGGTGCAAACTGTATCTTTGTATCTTGATTTGTTTTTGAATTATTCATTTTTAAAGTTCGTCCTGACTTTTGGATCACCCAGTATATTAAATTTCAAATCATTCGGTTGGGTAATTTTCATGCTGTTATATGCAGACAGACCAGATGACAACTATAGATGTTACACTTATTTATACAGAGCTGCCAACTGCTACGAAAAAATCGTAGTTGCTACGATTTTGAACCACAAACCAGGGCCGTAGCGAAAGAAAATTTTTGGGGGGGCAAAAGGCAAGATTGGCCGACTCAAAAATGTTTCAAATCCGACTATAATATAAAATAGTCAATCTGTCGCATTATTTCTTAATTAATAGTTTTTACAATTAATTTTAACTGATTAATTATAACTGATAGTTAAAAATAAAATATATGATTTTGTATTACTAAAACGTTTCTTTGATGTAACTCAGTAATTATTTAAAAGATTTACCAAGAACTTTACTGGAAAAAAAAAAGAATATGTATTGATAAGAAAAAATCCTACAGTTATATTTGTGAAAAACACATTTGTTTAGAATGATAGAATGAAGTGATAGTTTATTAAATAGAACATAGTGATTTTCAAAATAAAAGCTAAATAAAAATGTGATCTCTTAGTTCTAAAAATTATGATAATGTAATGAATGGGAAGTACTTTCAATATTTTATTAGCATGCGATAGAAAATAATTTGAACTTTATATTCCAATTAGAGATAATATCGTATGGAATTAACAACCTACACTTTCAGTAATTCTAATTGTAAAACTAAAAAATGCACACTATAGGGGTACTGAAAATATTTAGAGGGGCCTCAAAATTTAATTGCGCCTGGGGCCTCTTGAGTGCTTAATCACCACTGATTGTGTTTTATAGGAATGTCAAGGGATCGACAGAAAGATTTGAATTATCCACGATTTCGAATTATACACGTTCGAATTATTCAAGTTTGACTGTACTATTTTTACATGAATTACACATCACACTGAATAAAGCAAACCATTCATATCTTTCTTATCACCATTCCCTGTCGAGTGGTTTCCACTGTCCAGCCATGTTGATAACTTCTTCGAACTTTTTGCAGCCTCCAAGTTTCTTCTTTTTAGAGTCTGTCTTTTTTGATTTCCACTTGGTTGGTGCCGAATTTGTTTCATAATATAAACTATTATCTCAACACAAACAAAGTAAGATTAACCCCTTGGGGACGAGCGACATGTATACATGACGCATAAGATGCTCAGAATCCTCGATTATTCCCACCAGTTAATGTTTATTGTAAGCTATGCCTTATTTAATGACAGCATTTCTGCGATTCAATTAAGCGAAAATTTCTGTTTTGAAAAACCGGTGGTAAAAGATTAAAAATTCCGTAAAAGACGCTCGTCACGAAGGGGTTAAGTAATAAACTATCGTACTATCACTACTATGCGACGCTCAACTGCTCTGACAGTCCGATATTGCTGAGCAGTTAGTAAACGAATGACTCATCATGAATAGCACTAGCTCACTGCACGTCCTAGCCTGCACTTGACTCATCACTCGGCAGGCACCTGGCGCGACATGACACATTCGACTCGACATTCTGCTGTCTGCTCTAGAGATGCTTTTGCATGCGAAGCGTATGGAGTAATTGAACGGACACGCAAAAACATTTACTCTAGCACTTTTTTTTAATTATTAACTTTTAGCTAGGTGCTGGGTATTTTATAGGAAATTAGATTAGATATTAAAATACAACAATTTTTTAACCATCAGTTTGGGGCCCCGGGGGTAGTTACGGGCCTGAAATGCTGAACTATTTATATTGTTTTAAGTGCAAACGTGTTAATGTTCCGCAATCGCTTCAAGTTTCTTTTTTTTACCATAAAACTACTTTTAATAATTTAATTTTTCCTGAAATCCTCTACTTTTTGAATCCTTTATTAAAAAAATAATTCCTGTTACGTATGATTTAGATTTTTAAAAAAAATAATCGCTAACACGTACCGTAATTTCCGGCGTATAATCCGCGGATCAAACAGTTATGTTTAGACTCAGAAATTGTATTTAATAATTGAAGTAAAATATTTACAGCGATCTAGTATGTTCCAATATATAAAATAAAATTTCTGGGTCGAAACATAATTGTTTGATCCGCGAATTATACGCCGGAAATTACGGTAATCAGGGTATACAATAAATATTAAGTAATTAATAAAGGCTCCAATTCTAATTTTTATAATAACAAGTGAAAAATCAGTGAAAATTATATAATTATGTTATGTTGGCACAAGCATATAAATTTAGTTTTAGTTTTATCAAAAAAAAAAAGTAAGAAGTTTTTTAGGCAGTCAGTTCGTCGACAATCATTTCGTCGACATATCATTTCTTCGACACCACTTCGTCGACATATCATTTCGTCGACATGTACACTTCGTCGACATATCATTTCGCCGACATGTACACTTCGTCGACATATCATTTCGCCGACATGTACACTTCGTCGACATATCATTTCGCCGATATGTACGCTTCGTCGACATATCATTTCGTCGACATATATTTCTGATATGTATTGCACATCAGTATTAACGTATTAATCACTAGATGGCGCTGGTTTAGTCATTTCAGTCATGAACAACCTACAAAAATAGATAATCTACCCTATATATATAAAATCCTAATGAAACGAATTTGTGAAACGATTTTATCTACCTATATATATAAAATCCTAATGAAACGAATTTGTGAAACGATTTTATGAAACGAATTTATGAAACGATTTTATGAAACGACTGATTATGTTTCAGGGCTATTTTTAATAAAATATTAAACGCTTGATGGTGAAATTAATATTAATTGTCCATAAAAATCCGCGGATGTCAAAACTGGTAATAGAATTTTGAAATTGGAATTAGTTTTCGAGATATTAATTTTTTTCTAATTTTAATGACATTTCTGTAATGATGGCAACTAATTACTCAGTTTTGTTTGTGACAAAAAAGGGAAAAAAATCGAAAAGGATCCCGATAGGGATTATTGATTTCTTTTTATTCGTCATTTTAAAATTTCTTAAAGAATTTGGGTGGTTAATCCACCGGGCTCAAATGGTAAAGTAAAAGTAAACTGACTCTGAATAAGAGGATGGCTTAGATTAATAAATAACATTTATTAAACATACTTTAACATTATAAGAATTAACAAACAGTCTGGCATACTTGCACAGACATTTAAAAATAACTAAAACAAAACATCGTACGATATGCAGCTGCCACATAAGCAAAAAGAAGAAGAGAGAGAGAGCAGACAAGTCATGCAGTGATATTTAAGCTAGTTATTCAACACATGCGCAGTCATGGCATCCAATCAGGAAACGGCACCTGGCAATGACGCAATGCATACGTGGGAGCAAGAAAAACATGTGTTTTTGTTTACGCTAAGAGATCGCGTATCGTCGTACATACGATCGCGATAGAAGCACTTAAAGTAGAATATCTCAGTGGCGCGAGACCTAAAAGGAAAAACAAATATGGGGAAGTTAAGCTTCCACACTAAGGTTTTCACAACATAAGGCCCCCCTCTCGCGATCACTGAAATCCCAAAAAAAAAAAAAACACAAATGTCTAACAAGACATGCCCCCCTTAATATTTAATAATAAGTTTTCCTTAAGAAAGAAGCATTACGAAATTGCAAAAGGACTCCTAAATTAAAAAAAAAACTTGCAACAAAAACAGTCAAATCCGCTCCTGATCCAAAAACCAAGACTGCTTACAACAATCATCCCATTTAAGGATACATATAAAACAAGTCATTCAAAAAAAACCCTTTTAATATGTGGTATAAGAGCATCAAGAGATTACATGTAAAAAAAAAATTAAATCTTTACAATTCAAAAATATCAAATGAGACACCAGGAGATATACCTAAAACATTACAATTATATCATAACCTCAGAGTATAATACTTTAAAATTTCAAAAATATGCCATAAAATTTTATTACACTTATATAAATAGTCTGGCAATGAAATCATTAACAGACATTTTAACTAGAGCTTTTGTGAAAATATCTGCAAGATTATCTGTACTTCTTACATAAGATAAATTAAATAGCTTTTCAGACACCAAATCTCTTAGAAAATGCAATTTAACGTCAATATGCTTTGACCTAGCATTTTCAATTGGTGACTTGCAAAAGTCAATAGCAGATTTATTATCACAACAAAGTTCATATTGTGTTATTTCATTCCCAAATAACCCCATTTCAAAACACTCTAGAAGTATATGTCTAACCCAAGTGATTTCTTTTGCAGCCTCAGTAAGTGCAGTAAACTCAGCTTCCATTGTGGAAAGGGCAACAGACTTTTGTTTGAAAGTCTTCCAAGAAACAGGTGACTGACCAATAAACAACACAAAACCCCCCATACTCTTCCTATCATCACGATTAGTGGCATAATCTGCATCACTATAACATGTGACACTAAGGTTATCAATCTTAGATAAGTCAAGCTTTCTTTCTCTGGTTGTATACAAATAACCAAGTAGCTTAACTAACCCGTTCCAATGAGTAGGCCCAGGGTTTTCCTGAAATTGTGAGAAAAGGTTTATTGCAAAACAAATGTCAGGTCTAGTCCTGTTAGCTATAAAAGCGAGACATCTAACAAGGCTGCGATATGGGATACCTTGCATTTCATTTAGTTCTAAATCATCTTTTGGACAATCTAACTTTGAATACACAACTCCTTTAGAAATTGGGAGAGATGTAATTGGAGGTTTATACTCTTTAAACATATTGTAAACCTTTTCAATGTAACTCTTTTGATGAATGAAAAGTTTACAGTCCCTCTCTTCAAACTCTACACCTAGGAGTTTCTTAGTGCGTCCTAACAATTTAAGATCAAACTTAGATTTTAAGAGATCTATGACTTCAGAAACCAATGTTTCTGTTTGTCCAAAAATGATAATATCGTCCACATACAACAATAATAGAACCTTTCTTTTAAATATAAAAATGCAATTTGCCCATTTTAATTTCTTAAAATTTAATCCCTCAAGTGCATTCCGAAGCTCGAAATACCATTCACGACCACTTTGTTTAAGGCCGTAAATTGCCTTTTTCAGGCGGCAAACATACTCAGACTTCTCACTGACATAGCCCAAAGGCTGACTCATAAAGACTCTTTCAGATAAATTCGCATATAAATATGCACAGTTTATGTCAATTTGATGATGAATCCAACCGAAAAAAACAGACTAGTATACTAAAAAATAATCTAATAAGGGAAAAATCAACTACTGGGCTATATACTTCCTCGTAAGATATGCCTTTTTCCTGCTTAAAGCCTTGTGCTACAAGCCTAGCTCTATAACGAGCAATCTCGCCTTTCTCATTACGTTTAATGGAATATACCCAGCGGTTAC
This sequence comes from Maratus michaelseni, assembly GCA_963931845.1. Lineage (NCBI taxonomy): Eukaryota > Metazoa > Arthropoda > Arachnida > Araneae > Salticidae > Maratus > Maratus michaelseni. Next base: position 212,299,033 of record OZ007599.1, on the reverse strand, counting down.
CTAAAACTTTCTCTTCTTTAGGTTTGGGAACAAGTTCCCATACTTGCCTTTCCTTCATGGTTGTTATTTCATCATCCATCGCCTTAGACCATTCTTTTCTAAAAGGAGAACGCATAGCTTCAAAATAAGAAGATGGTATTTCTACTTCCGTTATGTTAGCTTCATAGTGTTCAGTTTTGGGACGTGGTTCTAAACCAGAATAATCATCTTTGTTTCTAAAACTAAAAAATTCCTTTCGATAATCAATATTTCTGGCTTTACAGTAATTCTCAACATCTCTATAAGATCGAAGTTTAGTATTGGAACCCTCCACACCATAATATATATCATTGCGGGACTTATCTTTTCTCATAATGGCTTCTCGGACCCATTTAATAGCTTCACAAGGGGTTTTTTCAGTTTCATTCACATCCCGGTCTGGGTGTTCATCTCCTGACTCTTCAGTTTCGGAACTTACTTCAGCTTCCTTTTTGGGAGTGCTTTGTAACTTTATAGAGTTTTGTGGTATAATCTGATCAAATTTAGATTCAGAATCAGATTCTTCATTATCAATATAACGATTTTCAACTCCTGACAAAACTTTCCCATTCTCAGAATTACAGTCCATGGTGCCCAGGATGCGACCACTGTACATTTCTCTCTCATTGAAATTCACATTTAAAGTTTCCTCGACAACACCCCTTTCAGGATTATAAATTCTGTATCCCTTTGTCTGTCCTGCATAGCCAACCATGATACCTTTAGTTGCACGCATATCAAATTTTTTTCGTAGTTGCCTGGGGATCCCTATAAATGCAGTGCATCCGAACGGTTTTAAATGACTCACAGAAGGACGTCTCCCACCGTATAATTCAAATGGCGTCTTTAATTGGCCTTGATGGACAACTCTATTCCAAACATATGTGAAACAGACAGCTGCCTCAGCCCAAAATTTTTCTTCTAAACCACTATCCTTCAACATTGTTCGAATGCCATTATTTATAGTGCTATTAAATCTCTCAGCAACCCCGTTTTGTTCCGGCGTGTACCGGTTCGTCTTCTGATGATCTATTCCCTCTTTTTCAGTAAGCTGTTTAAATTTGTAATTGCAGTATTCCTTTCCATTATCTGACTTTATGGCCTTAATTTTCTTTCCAATGAACCTTTCTGCTCTGTTTTTAAATCGAACAAAAGTATCAAAGACCTCATCTTTATGTTTAATTGGGAAAACGGCAGCCTTTTTAGAAAAATCGTCTATGAAAGAGACAAAGTACCGTGATCCCCCAATTGAAGGTACTGGCATTGGGCCACACACATCGGTAAAAACAAGTTCAAGAGGCCCACGTGTTCGGTTTCCCGGCAATGGCTTAAAACTTACTCTTCGTGTCTTTGCCAAACGACAATGTTCACAATTTAATTCCTGATTTTTCAGTTTAGGTAACCCACGAACTACATTATTTTTACTGGTATCAACTATATAATTTGTGTTGATATGACAATATTTCCTATGCCAAATCTCAAGATTTGATTCCTTAGACTGAGTTAAATTTACATGCTCTCTGATAACACCGGGGTATTTTGGTCTAAGAAAATATAAACCATTTTCTCTTTTTGCAAAGAAGTCCAATTTTCCTTTATTATTATACACGAAAATCTTTCCATTCTTGCCAACAAATTTCCCTCCTTTTTTATCTATGGCACATCCTGCAAATAAATTTCTCCTCAATCTAGGTGAATAAAGAACATTGTTCAATGTTATTTTCTTCTGGGTACCTTTTATATTTACCAAAAATTCCACTTTGCCAATTCCCTCAACTGAGCAAGACTCTTCACCGATAGCGACTGATACTGTTGTATCTACTACTGGCCTAAGCTCAACAAACAAATTTTTATTGCGGCAAAAATGAGAAGAAGCAGCAGAATCCACAACCCAAGACAAATCATCAGGACCATTACTACCTTGACTGTAGTTAGCCTCTACAATATAACTTGAATTGTCTCGGTTAAAATTTCCCTTTGGTTTAAACTTCTTAACCTGAAATTTACCAGAATTTGGCTTCTTTTCTGGGCAATTAGAAGCAAAATGGCCTAATTTAGAACAATGGAAACACTTAATGTCTTTCTGTTTATTAAATTTAAAATTGCTATTATTCCTATTTCCTTGTTTATTAATTTTGACTTTATAAGCAGATGCATCTACATGTTCAAGGTCAATGTTACACTGTCTTAACCTATCCTCCTCAACCAACAACTCTTTTAATACATTGTCAAAAGTAAATGTTTTGTCATCCCATCTATAAATTGACTGAACAATCCCTGAAAATTTGGATGGCAAAAACCGGATAAGTTGAAAAGACTGGTACATTTCTTCCATTACATGTTTTGCGTCTGCCAATTCATTAACTACCTTTTTAAGGTTAGCTGCATAAATACTAATGTCATCCCCTGTGCCAAACCTCAATGAGAAAAATTTGTCCAATAAACTCACAATCCTACTGCGAGACGTTGGCTGGTAACGCTCCTTTAATTTCCTCCATGCATCCCCAGCATTTTTAGTGTCACTTATTATACTACGATATGGTTTCTCAATATTTAAATAAATTGAGGTATATGCCCTATCCCTACACAATTCAAAGTCACGAAGTTCCTTTCTAGTTAAATCTTTAGGTGTTTCAAGGTCTGGTTTTTCTACAAATTGCCAAACTCCACGATCCATCATATACACCTGTATTTCCTCTGCCCAAGTAGCATAATTGCTACTGTTAAGTTTTTGGATAGCAAACTCCATCCTATAAGCTCATGGGGATAATTAAATATGCATATCTCAATACAATATTAATAAACCATTCAACAATATTAAAACCTACTAACCCTTCAAAAAGAACCATTTAACAACAATACATACATTAAATATACAAAATAAATGAAGTACAAAAAAAATTCATTAATTACTCAAATTTAATCAACCGTTAATTACTCAAATTTAATCAACCATTAATTACTCAAATTTAATCAACCATTAATTACTCAAATTTAATCAACCATTAATTACTCAAATTTAATCAACCATTAATTACTCAAATTTAATCAACCATTAATTACTCAAATTTAATCAACCATTAACTATTAATTATCCATATTAAATTAATTATTCACTGTTTTATTAAAATACAATTCTATATTCAAACCATTTCAATATAAAAATCTTTAATTAAAAACTTTCAATTAACAACTTTAACAAATCTTTCTTTTTTTTTTTTTTAAATCTATTTAAAATTTTAAAATTCTAAAAAAAACAAATTCTAACAATTAATTCATAACAAATAACATATCACAGTATACTATTAACATTAAAAAACTTTAAATTAATAAATTATTTATTTGATAACAACGTTACTCAGAAAAAATAACTTTCCTAAATGAGATGAAAAACATTCATTTAACACTGAAGACTAACAAGCAAAAACACTTCACCAATAAAACAAACAGCAAAAGTTTTATCAATCCATAATAACTTCACTAAAAAACCACAAACTTTACTCCATTCCAAGTTAACAGCTGTTCACAAAGTAAACAACATTCCCATAACGTAACTCCTTATCAGTCATGGGGGAAAGGGAAAGAAAACACTACAGTTCCAGAGTCCACACAAGTTTGTTTATCTTAGTCAGAAACCAGGAAGGAGCAGCCTTGAAGTTCTTTCACAATGAAAGGGTGGAGATAAAAACAAATTAGCTGTCTGCTGTTGCTTGTCAAAACATCAATACTGTAGCTCTCGAAGAGGGCCCCCCATCTTTGCCATTAAAGATGACCTCATTATGATAAATTCACGCCAACACCTCAGAGTCAAAAATTATATTTAAACATTACCAAAAATGGACAAACTCTTTAAATTTAGACTTCATTTGGCCCATAACCGGTCTTAAAGAATTTGGGTGGTTAATCCACCGGGCTCAAATGGTAAAGTAAAAGTAAACTGACTCTGAATAAGAGGATGGCTTAAATTAATAAATAACATTTATTAAACATACTTTAACATTATAAGAATTAACAAACAGTCTGGCATACTTGCACAGACATTTAAAAATAACTAAAACAAAACATCGTATGATATGCAGCTGCCACATAAGCAAAAAGAAGAAGAGAGAGAGAGCAGACAAGTCATGCAGTGATATTTAAGCTAGTTATTCAACACATGCGCAGTCATGGCATCCAATCAGGAAACGGCACCTGGCAATGATGCAATGCATAAGTGGGAGCAAGAAAAACATGTGTTTTTGTTTACGCTAAGAGATCGCGTATCATCGTACATACAGTGATAGAAGCACTTAAAGTAGAATATCTCAGTGGCGCAGACCTAAAAGGAAAAACAAATATGGGGAAGTTAAGCTTCCACACTAAGGTTTTCACAACAAAATTTAAATTGAATTTATTTTTTATTCAATCGATAATGAAGACAAGATTGTGATTAAATTACGTTTTTCAGGAAAATTTGAAAAAAAAAATAACATTTCTATCGTCAGGATTCAATCGTCTGTCAGCATTTAATTTAATTTATAAACTGAAAATATTTTGAATAAATTCGTCCAAATGACGTTATTTATGTAAACGCAAAAGAAAGGATGGGAAAGGAATTAATAGTAATTATTATTTATTGATATCATTTTGTTATTTTTTTGTAAAATTTAATTAAACGAATTTATAAAATCACTAATTCGGATATTTGAAACGAATATATAAAATGATAATTGCCCAACTGAACGCAAGGAAAATAAAATATCCTGCTTAGTTTTCTTTCCAATTTGAATGAGAATATGACTTCAATTATGGTAAAATGACATTTACTCCTTTCTCACTTTTATTGGCAGCAAGGAAAAAATGCTCCCTATATATTAGAGAAATGCTATTAAAGTTTCCTTCTATATATAAAAAAAAGTAATGGTTTGGAAATGGACCAATGAAAATCTGCGTAGATACTGCGAAACGTATCTGATTGGTCAGAGCTTTCTGACTTTTCTTAGGGGGAATTAACATAAAAGAAGAAAATTTAGATAGGATGGACACTATTAGGGGGGTTACCAAGGGGAAGGGACCCGGGTCTGTCGCCAAGTTTGGCGTCAATTTGGCGATATATAGTCAAATTTGGCTGCCAAAAGTGGCGCCAACTTGGCGCTATATCCAGTATTTCGCCAAATTTCCATAGACTCCCATTGAAATCCAATAGCGTTTACTCGCTTGCAAAAAATCAACAAATTGAGATATTGCAATGCAACAAAGATTAATATTAGGTTATGAATAGAGCTTAATTGAACTATTTACATTATTTTTAAGCACAAAATCTAACTATTTACAATATTCGTAACACTATATATACAAATTATATATTTCCAAATTAGTAATTGATCTTACTTATCAATCCCCAAAACAACCGTAAGCTGTCGCGACAGAGGTGGGTAAGGCCATGGTAACCGAAAAATACCCCATTTAAAAGAAAAAGAATTATAACCTGATTACAGAAGATAGTCGCCGTTTGTGATATCATCATCATCTTTTTAAAACAGGATACATTACCAGGTTTTAAGAGGCTGCGAAATCAGAAAGGGTGGTTGGTGAGCGTAGCGAGCAGGGGGCAGATCTTCCTAGTTGTTAATATAATTTTATTTAGAATCGACACTTAATGAAAGCATACTAATGAAACAAAATAGGGAGTTTCAAATAAATTTAACAATTGGTATATCAATAACTAATAAAATATTTATCAAATTAATTAATTAATTAAGCTAATTCTTAATTGCTTTTTCATAGGATTAATATTTTAATTATTTTAGATGGGTTATTTAAGATGGGCGATTATTTAAGATGTGCGATTTTTATGCGTTTACGAATAAGAATGAAATGAGGAATGTGTCAATAAATATCCAATTTGAATTTGAGAACAGCCTCTACATTATTGTTTCCTATTTGAATTAATTATCAATTTTTTTTTATCTTTGAGACTATCGCAAACATTCTTTATAAAAATACATTTAAATTTTGAATGGTTCTGTTATTGATGAAAATTATTTAAAATTATTGTTTTGCAACCCAAATTTATCCTCCGTTTGGCTCATAATTGCAAAAATATCATTTGATAGAAAATCAGGAACAAAGGGAAACTGAATCAGAAATAGAAAATATTATACGGGGTGAACCGCCACAGAAAAAACGAAATGCAGAAAAAAACAAAGAACAGAGAATCCAAAACGTCTTGGAAAATAGAACAAATCTGTCTAATTTAGATTTTGTACGAGGAATTGCACATAATATCTCATTATAAATTTATTTTTACTGCAATTTTAATATGTTTTAATTTATATATATATTTTTTAATGTATTTTAAACAATAAAAATCAAAAATCAAATCAAAATCAAATTATCGACGAAAGGTAAATTACATACAATGTGTAGACGAAATGCTATGTCGACTAAGTGTACTTGTCGACGAAATGATATGTCGACTAAGTGTACCTGTCGACGAAATAATATATCGACTAAGTGTACCTGTCGACGAAATAATATGTCGTCGAAGTGTACCTGTCGACGAAGTGGTGTCGACGAAATGATATGTCGACGAAGTGATTGTCGACGAAGTGTACCACTTCCAGTCGGTCTGTCGATAGATAGGTTATGAGTAAAAACAGTAATGGTTTCAATAGATCTATCTGGTCAACCGGTATGAAAGTCACGTGTTCTGTCACATTTTCGAATCACATAAATAGCTAGTCGGTCTACCCACTGAAAAAAATTTATCATGTATAAATCTTGTCTGCAGAGCCGGTAATGTTGGACATATACTATACCTTACCCACACATGGAAAGGAATTTTTTCAGTGGGTAGGCCGACTAACTATTTATGTGATTCGAAAATGTGACAGAACACGTGACTTTCATACTGGTTGACCAGATAGATCTATTGAAACCATTACTGTTTTTACTCATAACCTATCTATCGACAGACCGACTATATTTTGCCATATGATTGTAAGGGTGTAGTGAAATGCATTCTGAAGACTTAAAGTCCTGCCAACCAGAATATTTCCGAATTGTTTTTTTTAATTGGCCTACTGACATACTACAGAGACACTAATTAAATCTGCTGATAAGCCGACTGAATCCTTTTACCAAACATTGGGGGGGCAGCTGCCCCCCCGCTCGCTACGCCCCTGCCACAAACTACGATGCTACGAAAATCTGTCTAAAACTACGATTTTCTGGAAAAAAAAAAAAAGCGAATTTCGTCACAGGATCACTCGAGAAAAACGCGAAATTTGTCGCAGGATCGCGCGAAGAAGGACGAATTTCGTCACAGGATCGTGCGAAGAAATGCGCATTTCGTCGAAACATCGCAGTTAAAATGCGAATTTAGCCAAAAGATCGCAGTAAAAATGCGAATTTAGCAAAAGATCGCCATAAAAATGCGCATTTCGTCGAAAGATCGCCGTAAAAGCGCGAATTTAGCCGAAAGATCGCTGAAAAAACAAGAATTTAGCCGAAAGATCGCTGAAAAAACACGAATTTAGCCGAAAGATCGCCGTAAAAACGCGAATTTAGTCGAAAGATGATCGCTGAAAAAACACGAATTTAGCTGAAAGATCGCCGTAAAAACGCGATTTTTTATATTATATATATTTATTTTAGTTAAAAAAATATATTTTTTAATAACAATTATAATATTTGTGGCGCTTGAAATTCATAATTATTGCTCAAATGTCGTTCGCGCAGTTTTCAGCTTTTTTCGTTTTTGTCAATCTCATCCCTGCTTTCATCAGAAAATCGTTAAAAAAACGGCAAATTTCGTCAAAAACATTGCGAAAAACAGCAAATTTCGTCAAAAGATCGCGAATAAACGGCAAATTTCGTCAAAAGATCGCGAAAAAACGACAAATTTCTTCAAAAACATAGCGAAAAATGGTGAATTTCGTCGAAGGATCGCGAAAAAACGATAAATTTTGTCAACGGATTGCGGGAAAAACGTGACTTTCGTCAGAGAATCGCGTAAAAACAGCAAATTTCGTCAAAAACATTGCAAAAAACGTCAAATTTCGTCAAAAGATCGCGAAAAAACGGCAAATTTTGTCATCAAATCGCATTAAATGGCAAGTTTCGTCAAAAAAATTGCGAAAAAAAATGCGAATTTTATAAACAGATCTCGAAAAAACTGCAAATTTCGCCAAAAGATCGTCAAAAACGCAAATTTCGTCAAAAGAACGAAAAAAAAAAGTGCCGGGAGTGGACCCCCCCCCCCCCCTCAGTTGGAACTTTTCAGAAAATTTACTGTGAATTTCAGATTTTTTTTTTACTCACAATTACCCCTGATTTGCTCGCTTAAAATTTGCAGCGTAAAAAACAGCCACCAACCAACCAGCCTTCAGATAAATTTGAATTTGGTGTGCTACTATTTCTCATTTTCAAAGGTTGGCAGGTCTGTTTATATAATTACGAATGCACCTAACAAACCCGCCCATCCTTTTTTGGCCTGGTAACTCTGGGATGGAGCAGACTTTTTCCTGTGCTTGGTATTAAGCTATCGTTATTCCTTTTTCTGAACTAGGAAAGTATTCTAACAACACCGATATTTAGAGATCGATCATACTTTCTAGCCACCTTTACAAACTTCTTTTAAAAAAAAAAAAAAGTCAATTGCTGCTTAGTGCATGTTTTGGAATCTAATAACTGCTTTACAACTTTTCAAACCAGATTTCAATGTAGTAGGTACATTATCGATGAACTTATCCATCTAGAAAATCATATATGGCCAGCCTTTCTGAAACACAGCCACTTTGTATCAGTTTTTTTTGATGTAGCAAAAGTCTATGATAGAACATGGCGGTATGGGATCCTTTGTGACCTTTTTAATTAGGACTTTCAAGGGAACCTACCAATTTTTATTCAAAATTTTTTTGCCATTCAACTTTTTGAATTAGGAAGGAGGAGATTCTATCAATTTTTTATGTATAAGAAGAGTGTGTGCCCCAGTGTAGTGTTCTGAGTGTAACTCTGTTTGCAATCAATATCAACGATACACTTAATCAATTACTCACAATCTGTAAAAAGAGATTTATACACTGACGACTTCTGTATTATGTGTATAGGGCAGGACATAGCTTTATTTGACAGTTATAAATTGCAATTAAACATATTCTTAATTAGACTTAAATAAAAATGGTTTTATAATTTCTCATGACCAGGGTTTGACAAATGCAGTCGCCACTGGTGACCAACTTTTTTTACCTGGTGACTAAGTTAGGTAATCTGACTCTTATTTTTATATTCTTTACAAAAATTGAACTAAGAAATGAGCACAATTGCCTTTCTAACACCCTTACTCGTGCGAGCAGCAAGCAAGCAGTGATCTCTCTCTTGTCTTCCATTTCATGCACATAAAACGCCATTCTTTTCCTCTCTAGTCGGCTAGCATATCAAATGACTAGAATGTGGGGAGAGGGGGGGGGAAGTTTCAATATAACAGTAAGAAATATTTCCAATCCAACCTATGTGGCATCTAAAAATTGGATGCAATGATAAAAAAGGCTTACGCTTTTTGTAAGTTTCAAATCAAATTTTTGTGTTCAGAATTATACCTGATTTTCTATCGCATTCATTTTAAAGAATAATAACATGTAAGTGATAATAAAAAAGTCATTTGAAGTAGATCTATAAAACTTAAACTTTCAAGAATAATTTATTTTAATAAAAAATATGTATTTTTTAAATATTTCTTCCTGCTTAAAATGCTTTCGCTCCTAACGTCTGTGTGCACCATACATGTTGGACAGTAGTTTGGCACCACTCTGCCTTAGAGACAAAGTGTCTGGTACTGGGGTGTTACTCAAGAATATTTTATGATTACATTGTTCGGATTATTATCTGCAGTAAATGGAAATAAAAAAAATCATTGATTGCAATTCAGAAGGGTAAACTATTTTTTATTTATTTATTTATTCTTAAATTCTTATCATAAATCATTGGATCAAAATAAACCTTAGCTGGCTGTTCATCCCGATTATGTAATCCCAGAACAGGAAAATGTTTTTCTTTTCTTTTTAGCAATGAATATTACATAATAGCTCTCGAGTTACTTTGCGAATGTCACAATGTTTAATTAAATTTCTTGTAAGATGTCTCATTGTAGATGCTGCAAAGTTACAAAATATTAAGAAATAAACTTGAAATTATATTCACACAAACAAAAAAAATAAAACTTTTGTTTTTAATTTGGCAAGACTAAGAGAGTTCATTAAATGCAAATAATTTTTATAAGTTTCCTTAGAAAACTTAATTTTATTATCTTTTACTATTTTTCGTGCTTATTGAAAATCAATAACGAGGGGTTAAAATCTTTTACTGGCGACTGGAATTTATACCTGGCTATGAGATTTTTCAAATTTGTAAAGTCCTGCTCATGACAAAACTTCTTGTGTGCATTTCTGCATACATAGGGATCTGCATCCAGATCCTCAAATCTTTATTGGATCAACTCCATTTTCTGTCATAGATGTACATTATCTTGATCTACATTTTGATAATAAATAAACTTTTTACTACATGTTTTTTGCTTGAGGACAAAAATGACTTATAAAACTAACAGCTAACAGCATATTCAATTCAAGAAAAAAAATATTATATAAAGTGTATATATTATAAAGTAATCATTTTTATTACTATAAATAATAAAAATATTCTCACTTTGAATTCATGATAAAGTTAAAAATCATTTAATCCTCAATATACATTGCACTGTCACATTGGCTGGTCAAAATATTCTTTTTTCAAAAAACTTATCGGCACATTTTTTTTTTATGCCCCAGATTGAAAAATAAAAATATTCATTTCACTTTATATTCACAATTTTATCCTATTACTACATGAAATAATTCAATATAGTCATTTTAAAATATTAAAATGGACATCAGTTTGATGTACATGGATGTATTTTGGACGTAAAGGGTGCAAAATAGTCTAAATATCTACGTATGTGTTGTGTAGGTAGTTAGTAAAATATTTTAATTTTTACATACCATAGTTTGTATTATTAGAAGCAAATACATAGTAATGGTAATTACATACTTCTGTGTGTACCAAAATGACAGGAATAAAACACAAGAATGAAAAATCATGCATCAAGCATAGATTATTAAACACTTTCCAACACAGCCAAAAAACTGAAACGAAATTTCACCGTCAAATAAGGTGAAAGAAGATATGTAAGTAAACAGTTTAGAAAACATATAACTAGTGGTGTACCGAGTAGTGTTTTTGCTGAGTACCGAGTAATTGTGTGTAAGAAAGAATTGGTAATGTGAACATGTAATGCACTTAGTGGTAACACTTCTATGTGTATGTGTGTTTATATATTATTCATAAACATGCATCTTGAGCATATAATCTAATCATGATTCGGCAGATAACGAAAACGATATATTGATTATAAAACAAATATTCTATTTCCTTATAGTGAGGAAGCATTAGCTTCACTCACGTTCTTGAGCATTCAACAACAACTAAAATCTGTCTAAACACTCAAAGTACGGCCTTTTTATAGTAATAGATCCTAATCAAATATTCAAAACAAACCCTTCTAGAACTTTAGGTGAAACGTCATATCGATGAAACCGTAAACGAATACAGAATCGACTCTCATGCAAGTAGATGCGAATTGCTAAAGCTCTACTTGTGAAAGAAAAAATAGGTGAATCGTATAACGATCGCAAACGCACATGACGCCGAGGTAAGTTTACGATAATGTTTACGATATTGAATGCTGATATGCCGGCGAAAACAAAAGTTTAACTTTAAGCCATTGTAACTAAATGAAAAATAAAGTAATTTCTAAATTAAGTAAAGGCCAAAAACAAAAGAAAAGCATAAGTAAATAATATTTAAATAATATTTAAACGTTAAAAACATATGTTAAAATGAAATTAAGAAAATGTAATTTAGACTTAATACATGATTCAAAAAGGAAAACTTAATAACTTTGAGACAAGGAGAAGCCAAATATATTTAATTCCTAACAAATCCTATCAAATTACGATTTTAAGTTTCCTCACGAGCTACGACATTCCTTTATTGTTAAAAAATTGCAGCAAACTGTCCAGTCATTCAACCGGTTTTATAAAAAACAGTCACGAAAAAATAATCCACGATTATTTTTTCTCAATCTTTTTTTTCCTGCGACGAATTTTCGAAATTCACGATTTTTATCATTATCTTTACCTTTCATATCATTAATACCGAAATTCAAATTTTAAAACATCTGTGAAAAATAAACGCAGATTATTTTTTACAACCAAATTTTTCCTGTTGCATAAAAATATTGCAAAGTTTGTCTAGTGCTAACAAAAAAAAAAAAAAAAAAAAAATCATGAATTCCGTCAATTACATGCAGGAAAATTTCTGAATTTCGTCAATCTGTCGTTGAAAATAATTACAAATTTTGTAAATTGGTCGCGGAATTTCGTTGATCGGTCATTAATAAAAAATGCAAATTTTTTTAATCATAGGCAAAAAAAAATGCGAATTTTGTCAATTTGTCACGTAAAAAATCGCGAATTCCACCAGTTAACCACAGGAATAAAAAAGAAATTTTGTCAATCGGTTGCTGAATAAATATCATTTATAATTGACATAAAAAAATCATGAATTTTGTCAATCTGTCATTGAAAAAATTGCAAATGTTGTTAGTCCGTCGTGGGAAAATATAGCAAAATTTGTCCATCGGTTATCGATAAAAATTGCAAATTTCATCAATTCATCACGTGACAAAGGTTGCGAATTTCGTAAATTTGACGCAGAAGAAATCTGTCACAGAGAAAAAAGTGTCTTGAATATCGTCACTAGGTTGAATGCTAGACTAGATGTTGTCTGGATAGCTCCAGATGGTAGATCATTGGTGCGTAATACCAAAGGTTCCTGTTATGATTTAAAATTAATTCACCTTTAATTTATTCATCCTTTAAAATTCATTAACTTTAATTTATTCATTTATTTAAATTAAAAGTGGTCGACGGAATAATAGAGTAGTATCAATTATCCTTATTTGAAGTTCGTCTCTATTGTCATTACCGTGATGCACAGAAATTTTTTATTCAGCTCCCCATTAGATGTTGTTTTGATACTAGAGTATTCTTACCTTGTACAATACCACAAGATCTAACAAGCAGTCATGTCTATTTTTGATTAACTATGCAAGAACTTGTAGTGTGATTTTTTTTAAAATTTAAATATAAACTTTTACTAAGTAATGACTGAGTAATGTTATAAAAGAAATTCTCTATGAAAATTTCCTATTTTAATTCTAACCTGACACTAAAACACATAAAAACTGCTTCATTATATAAAAATTATTCCTTTGATCAAATAGAATTTTAAGTCATTGTTTTGAATCTTTTACTAAACCATCACGATAATGATATAAACATTTGAATCTTGTGCTTGAATTATATTATTTCAGAATGCCACTCCAAGAATTGATTCTAGGAATCGAAGATCTCATTTCCCACCACCAAGGCATTTTATTCACATTCAGAACCTTCTTGGCTTTTGTTTAGATCTATTTGGTAAAGAGGAAGATTATGAGGTATGTTTTATTTGCTGAAACTATTTTATTATTTGTTCAAATTGCTTATACAAAAGAAAAAATTAACAGGATTCTCAGTTTTTAAAAAGTATAAAAATTTCTTTTTAAAATAAATCTTACGTAACCATACTGATGTGTTGAAAATAATGAAGTGTAATTATCTATCCATTGTTTATTGGAGTTCCTTAACCTGCAGTTAATTCTATTGAGCTGTCTTAAATGACAGACCAGGTGTTATTGTCAAAAAGTTGTGTCAGGCAGAATGTCACCCAGGTAGCCCAGTTGGCAAAGCATTGTCAATTTAAGCCAGAGGTTCTTGGTTAGACACCCAGCCTGGAAACTTTTCACTTAATTGGAAAAATTTACAAGTTATATGATTTTTTTGCCAATCAGTATGATTGTGTTAAAAAATAATAAAGAGAAAATCTAAGCCTCAAATATAAGAACACAACCTTATTTAATTAATCATGTACTAAGTGACTGCACCATGTAAAAATAAAAAGTTTGCAATAATTTATTACTGTTGCCATTTGCAATCCTGCATTGTAAGCAATGCATTTACAGAAACAGCAAAATTTAAAGAAATTTAATGGTATATATTAAATTTCATTTAATTTTCTGAACATCTATGATGTAGGAATAGAGAAACAAAAAGAGGAAAGTAACAACAAAAACTTGTTTATCTATATCTGGTGACATGTTTAACATTAAGAATTGCTAGATTAGACCTTTCTTATCTTTTAATTTATGATAATTACAGTCTATGGGGAAAATTGTTTGCGGTATATTTTAATGATGTTACACTATTCCAAACATACTGAAATACATATACGGTACACTCCTTTAAATCTGCAAAACTTAAAACCAGAGGTTTTGCAGATTTTAAAATTTTGTGGATTTCTAGTCACTGTTTTGTTTATATTTAATCACTCATTTGAATTTAATTATGCACTCGAAATTATGATGAATGCTAAGTAAATAAAAATTAAGAAAATTTATTATTTTTTAAATATTAAAAGTAAATAATGTAAAACTAAATAAGCATAATGATGATGAAAGAAATTTTTCTTGAATTATTCAGTGAAACTCTCCTTATAAATGTACACTCATCATTCCCATCAAAATCTTAAAATAACAAAGTTTTATTTCATGCTTAGCAATACTTATTAACAAAATAAGCTTGATGAATAGATATATAAATATATTTGTTAAAAAGAAAATGATCACCACAGATATCAGCGCCATCTTGAATTTTTTCAGAAATCTTCATGAGTTGAGTCCTATTTTACCAAAATTCCATATTAAAATGTGTACAGAATGACAGGGTTCATACTCTCTTTACATGATAAAATTCAAGCACCTTACCCAAAATTCAAGCACCTTTTCAGAAATGAAATTTTAATGTTACAAAATACTATGTGTGTTTGTATAATGCAAATGTATAAAGAAGAAAAAAAAATTCATTTTCATATGTTTTCAGGTGAATGCCATACATAACATATAGTAGCAAAGTTTTAAATGTGAAATGTTATGAGAAAGTCTCTGAAAAATACAGAAAATATTTTTGCAGTATACTTTGAAAGTTATCTGTGCTAACACTAGACAAAAGTAGACACTTGATAATTCTGCACTGCTATAATGCACACAATTTAAAAAGAAACTAAGTAATTTTTCATACCTTACCTAAATTTGAAAACATCCACTAAATCATTTTACAAAAAGGTATATTGAAACACACACACACACAAAGAAAATTTTGCATGTTTCAGCGTGAATAATTTATTGCATTTTAAATACAAGGCATTTTTCAGCCTTTAAACTTTTTAACTGCCTCATCTATTTTTTCATCTAAAATTTTAACTTCAGCCTGTTTTTCTTTTACGGTTCTTTTCAGGCTGTTTGACTGTATGCAGAAAGTCCTTTTTTTTTTGTAGACTCTGCCTTCAAAGACAGCTCATCCGCTGAAGACAGAAGTTCTTTGATGTCAACTTCCAGGCATTTTTTCTTTTTCTTTAAGTCATCTAAATCATCTTCAAGCTTTCTTTTTTTGTTCTCAGTGAGACATTTTTCCTTCTCTTTTTGCTGATCTTTCAGGTACATCATGTACCTTTGTCTACCACTGGATGCAGACGAAAGTAGCTCTTTTTTTATAGGTCTACTTTAAGCACACTACCACAATACTTTATATGATTATGAAGAAAATCTTGTGTAGATAAATATACAATAAAATTCAACGTTTAACACACAATATCGAATTGTAGCACAATAAACAGACATACGTTTCGTGAGTAATTTGGACTCACATCATCATTGTCAGTAAAAATAAAAATTATTATATCCCCCTAAAGACATGAAACAGAAACAAAAATCGAAATGACAGACAATAACACACCGAAAGCTCATCACGCACGAGCAACCAATCAGATTAAGCCGGAAGTGATGCACTATAGAACAGTAAATCAACCCAGAAAGGTGAGATGTAAGCTATGCTTGAAAAATCTTTGACCAAGGAGTTACCGAATCTATGAATATACTGCTTCAAAAAAATCTAAAGGAGTATTGCATTTCTTAATAATAGTGGCTGAATCAAAATTGAAATTACAGTGGAACTTCCCTTTAACGAAGTCCCTATTTAACAAAGTTTTCTACTTAAGGCTGCTCATCAGTAAACTTCGATTTCCCTCGCTAATGTTATTCCTATGGGCGTAGGATGCATTCGTATTTTTAAAATATCTCCCCAGGAAATTAATATTTTTAACTTCTGTTTTCTGTGTACTGTTCTTAAAGAATGTCTCTTTTTTCTTAGTTATCAAACTATTTCTAAACTATGTGCTTAATTTATATTTTTATGTGTTAAAATCTTAGCGAAACTGAATCAGATTTTAATATTTCATATAAAATTCAGTATATATTTTAGAAAAAATTTGACAACTAAGAAAAAAAGAGACATTCTTTAAGAACAGTACAAAGAAAACAGAAGTTAAAAATATTAATTTTCCGAGGAGATATTTTAAAAATACGAATGCATCCTACGCCCATAGGAATAACATTAGCGAGGGGAATCGGGAAGTTTATTGACGAGCAGCCTTAAAGAAATTTTCTGCAAGACTTTGAACACCATTAACATGGAAATTAATCTCCTTATTACGAAAAACATATTCTATATAACGAAGTTTCTTTCACTTTTGTAGGTATATACAGAATTCAAACTAAGAGATTGCTGTTGTGATGGATATGCGAAATTATTTCAGTGGATTGTATGAAAATGAACACATTTAAATAATTTCCATTCTACTTGGTGCTAAATAAAACAATTTTTACACACTAAGAAAAATTGTTGTTTTCACCACTCTACCACACCGAGATCCCTGTGCTGACAGTTAGGAGAAATCAAAATCGCCTTTTTTAATTTCAATGATATAGAAGATGCCGCGACACAATGCCGCCAGATAAATTGAAGCAAAAAATATCAATTAGAGTCAGACAGTTACCATTCTGACCTTCCATTGCTTTATAGACAATTGCTTTGTACATCCACAAGAATGTCCTTCAAAATGCAAATCGAAGAACATCAAAGTTATTTTTGTTCCTGCCAATACAACTTCTAAACTTCAGCAATTAGTTTAAGGAATAATAAAAAATCCTGAAGAATACTATAAAAAAAAAAAAAAAAAAAACAGAAAAAAGACAATATAGTGAAAACTTGAGTTTGAGAATCTGTGTATCAGAGCTGATGAAAGCTTGGGAATGTGATGTGATTCCATCGACCGTACACAACTGTTTTTTTTTAAAAAGACGGCTTCAAAATTGAAACAGAATAAAAGGCTTCTGAATCCAATACCTGGTTAGCATATCCGAAGTGAAATTTTCATGAATTTAAGTTGATTTCTATTTAATGAATTTTCTTCATAATGAAGTTTTTAAGTGTGATGATGAGACTTCGTTAAATGGAAGTTTCACTGTATCTCCCTCCCTCCAACAATGACAAGCAATAGAGGATTTTTGTAATTTCTTTTTCTTAACATAGTTTCTGTGTTCATTGATTCTGAAATGGAGTTGTCGTTTAGTCTGTCCTAATAAGACAGACTAAAGGACAACTCCGTTTCAGAATCAATGACATATCAAAACTTCAGGGGCATTTACAATATCCAATGTCAATGTGGTTTGTCCTATATAGGACAGACTAAACAACTCCATTTCAGAATCAATGCACACAGAAACTAAATTAAGAAAAAGGAATTACAAAAATCCTATATTGCTTGTCATTGTTGGAGGGAGAGCCATAATTTCAATTTTGATTCAACCACTATTATTAAGAAATGCAATTTTTGATTCTGTTTCATGTCTTTGGGAGGGATATAATAATTTTATTTTTACTGACACTGATGATGTGAGTCAAAGTTACTCACGAAACGTACGTCTGTGTATTGTGCTACAGTACGATATTGTATGTTAAACGTTGAATTTTATTGTATACTCTATATGATCTTTTATAATTCTTAAAGAAATATAAGAATGTTCTTTTAGGTTTTCCACTTCCATATTTTTGTTAATAAAGAATCCTCTCTCGACAGAAGCTTGTCCATGGGACAAAAGCAACACAAATTTGGTTACATGGAAGGCTTTAATGTGTCCTTTAACACACATATGATCATAAAAAAAATCATACAATCTATCTGTCGATTCATTAAAGCTCATGAAAACCGATTAGTTTGTTGTTTCAAGGAAATCTTGATAATCCTGAAGAGTGGTTTTATAGTCATCTTCTGGGATCCAACCATTTTCTTGAAAGGCATTTATGAAATGCAGTTTTCTTTATTCCGTGCAATTTTACCCGGATTCAAACAAGATGAATTGCGTACAATACTATAATTTATTGAGCTTTTTTCGAGGATTTTTTTCATCATTGCACAAATGAAGTCCCTTATTTCTTGCTTCAGAGCAATAACGTCACTTTCTTTCACAGATTTCTGCTCTGTTAGATTTTTGAGCAATTTTTCTCCAGTGAATAGTTTCTATTTTAGCAATGGAATTCAACATATCAGTTTTGAATTCAAATCAACAAAGTTTCGAAACTGTTACATTTTTTATTTCACCATCCTTAAGAATTTTGTAATTTAATAAGCATGACCGAATTAACTTTGTTAAACTTTGTCAGCGGCAAAAAAAGGCAGCACAGGTTTTTCAGTTTGATATTTCATCACCAAAGATGCAATTGATGAGAGAAAATGCAACTTAACATTTAACAATTCATCTTTTAAAAAAGATTTTATGGAGTCATGTGTGCGATTGTTGGGATTGGGAATTTTTCTTTTTCGACACAAGAGATAAATGACTTTAAATCTTCCAAGATTTCAATGCTCTTTTTATAGCTGGTAGGCTGTCAAGCCATCTATGTCTGCAAAACTTCAAGGCAGTCTTGCCAGTTGATGATACTTCATAATAATCTTGAAGCCTTGCTGGAGAGTCCTTGAATAGCCTATGCAAATTAATCAAAAAAACATCCATTTGCCAATTTGAAGAAGCTCCACCAGCTTTAAATGCATTATGTAACACATGCAAGCCGCAGCTACCTATATTTAGTATACCATGATCATACTGTTTTTTAAGGTCTTTTTGGAGTTTTTTATATACCTTCCAGTTAAAGTAAATCCAAATAATTTAAATTATTTAATTTAAAAAATTAGAATTCCAACAAAGGCGACGACCTTTCCCTGCTCCCATTTGCTGATACCCATGGATTCACGACATGTGAATAACATTGCTATCACATCGCCTCCAATCTTCCTCACATTCCTCAGATAAGAACGGAATTTCCGATCTTGCAGTTGGTAGTAGCAACAAGTTACCCCTCTTTTCATTTTTTTTTTTTTTTTTTTTTTGTTATCCGATAAAGGGAAGGGAAAAGGGACAAATG
Source organism: Maratus michaelseni (assembly GCA_963931845.1). Lineage (NCBI taxonomy): Eukaryota > Metazoa > Arthropoda > Arachnida > Araneae > Salticidae > Maratus > Maratus michaelseni. Next base: position 212,279,519 of record OZ007599.1, on the reverse strand, counting down.
CTTGAACTCTGAACCCCTAAAAAGAAAATCTCTGAACAAATATTTTAGCAGATTTTTTTTAAACTTGCAATTATATTTTATTTCGAATATCTGAATAAGAAAAATTAAGCACCTATAAAAAAAAATAATGAAAATTAAGCACCTTCATTAAAATATAAGCAAATTCAAGCACTTTCAAGTACCTTTTTTCTCTCTTAAAAATTCAAGGACTTTCAAGCACTTTCAAGCAGAGTATGAACCCTGGAATGATATAAAATTTTAAAAATACTTTAATTTTTCACCTACATCTTAACTGTAAGTTTCATTGTTTACATCAGAAACAATGTGCAAATTTTAGGTATTTGCAGATTTGAGGGTGTCTATCATTCAAGTGAAATACGAGAGGCTAACTATAGCATTCATCATTCATTTACAGGGATACACAAAAGAATTCGGTTACAGTACTGTCTATGGACAATAATTGCTGGAAGTGCACTTTCAGTTGTGGTACATGTTTTTAAATGTAACACATTTTTTGCCCATTACTGGTGTGAATGCTGTAGATTCTGTACAGGACACAAAATGCTGAAATTGGATTTTGAAATGTGGGTACTTTTATATTTGATGGGCACCCCACTGATATTATATAATATAGTATATATATATGGTATTATATTTATATAAAATAGTGTGTGTATATATATATATATATATATATATATATATATATATATATATATATATATATATATATATATATATTTTTTAAGGTATTATATTTATATGATGTATACACAGTAGACTCCCTGAAATCCACATAGCTTGAAACCAGAGGTTGTGCAGATTTTAGAATTTTGCAGATTTCTGGTCACTGTTTTGTTTAGATTTTTTAAACAGTCATTTGAATGTAGTAAAGTATTTGAAATCATAACGAATGCTTACAATAATGTAAAACATGAAAATAATTAAGTAAAATAATAAAAATTAAGAAAATTTAAAACATGATTAAAATTTTAAAGGTAAAGGTCAAAGTAAACAATAATGCATAACTAAATGGGCATACTAATGATGATATATATATACACACACACACACATTTATATATTTAAGTATTCAATGAAAAATGCCTCATAAAGGTACACTAATAATTTACATAAAATTGTAAAATAAAAAAGTTTTATTTCATGCTTAGCCAAACTTAATATACAAAAATGCTTGATTGATACACAAATGTATTTGGTAAAAAGATTGAGTTCAGCACTTACTTGATTTTTTTCAGAAATAAATTTATACTGCTTTGATGAGAAAACATGTGTTATTAACCAGAATTACAGACTAAGAGGCTACTTCACTCAGACAAAAACACCCGCTCGCTAATGTTAATCCTATGGAGGAAATATTTTGAGATATCTCGTTCGCATTTCAGTATTTTTAAATGATTTTTTTTTTGCATTGGATAGCTAAGGTCAATCTCTATGCACACTCCTTTGTACTTTTTCCATTTTTGTTGCAGTTTCTTTTTATTGAGGATACTTTCACTTTCAAAACCGGTTCCGAAAGTGAAAGTATCCTCAATAAAAAAAACTGCAACAAAAATCGAAGAAGTACAAAGGAGCGTGCATAGAGATTGATCTCAGCTATCCAATGCAAAAAAAAATTATTTAAAAATATTGAAATGCGAACGAGATACTTAAAATATTTCCTCCATAGGATTAACATTAGCGAGCGGGTGTTTTCGTCTGAGTGAAGTAGCCTCTTAAAATGTGCATGGAATAATCTATATTAATAAAAGAAAGTTTCACTCTGTGTGTGTGTGTTTGTCTGCGATGGCTAGCAAAATCTAGCCCACCTAGAAGTCTCAAAATTTATTTGTGGATAGTCCAAGGTCTGGCCATGTGCACCTGAGTCTCAGAATTTTAATATTTTGATAATTACCCAAGATATTAATTAGATTCTCATTAACCATCGCTTCTAAAAAGACATCTTTTAAATCAAAATGGCTAAAGAAACGTACAGGCACATTGGATTTGCAAGCGGAAATGAACAAATTCGAAATTATTTTACTAATTAGAGAATTTTAAGAAAACTAATTGAGACATCAATTTGAAAATTTCTGAGCATATGTAAAAAGAAATTCTGCATCTGACTATGTGATTTTTGAAAAATTCGGTCGGTAATTTTTCTTAATTTATGCAAAAAAACTGCCGGCGCCAGTGAAAACAATCCGAGAAAGTTTCAGACAGGGATCTGCTTTCATTAAAAACTGAACTACAAAGAGATCTGTTTCTCGGGCCGATCCCTCCATTTAGTTTGCGAAAATAAAAGGAAATAATTGCCAATTTTTACTAATGAACAAAAATTTAGGTAACTAATTAAGATATACATTTGAAATTGAGGTCGGGAAGGGGTGTCATCTGCCGGCTATTTTAGCGTAGTGTCTTCGTTATGTTCTAATTATCAGAAAAATGTAATTCTTTTTTTAATGATTGCATTAATGTAGGTGACGGTGGTTTTCTTGAACAAATTATCCTATCCTAATAATATTATAAATCTGATTGTGTGCAAATGTTAGGCTGAAGCCAGCGTCAAAATGGAGCATTTAATGATCCTGTACCTTTGCACATAGGTTGATTATAACGCTCATATGAACATAGGCTGGTTTTTGTTTATTTTATTCAAATATTTTTCTTAATTCAAAATTTTGTTATTTCCATAGAGAATAAATGGACATTTTTTCGTATAATATTTTAAAATGGTAGGTTGGTTTGTTGGTTTGGCCCAAAGGCCTGGTGAGCAGCTATTTTAAAATGGTTAAATTTACTTTACCTTTGCTAATAGTTTATCGTTGCCAAAACTAAATCAAAGCCTGGAATAATATTTTTTACTCAACAATTAATTTTCAATTGAAAGATTTTCACGTGAAAAATGAAAATGCAAAAGAATTCAAAAGAAGAGGAATTTCCATGATATTTGAAAGTAAAATATGGAGTATTTGTTATTATACATGAAGTATGAATATTGGTTACGTTGAGAAGATATTTTCAAAACTGCGTTATAATTAGAAGGAAAACTGAACAATAATCATATTATTAAGAAAAGATTTCGCTTGGACCATGGAACTATGAAAAGGATCCTCCTTGGCTTGAACAAATATGACGTCATAAATAAAACATGTATTTTCAAATATTCGTAACATTACAAGGAGCAGAAATATCAGTGTATAATAAAAGTATATACATAATGGACGTCAGATTTAAGATGAATAACTGAAATATGTTTTTTGATACTGATTAATAATAAGCTTGAAAATCAGTTACATACAGATGTGAGTTTTCTGATGAAATTCCCGTCATGATTGCCAGGAAAAGAAAATTAACAAGAATTATATCATTGAAAAGAGATTTTCTCTGGAATCAAAGTGACGTCATATTTCAAATAAAACAGGATTTTTCAAATGTGTTTCAAATGGTGCGTGAATCAATTTCATACATTAATAATTACAGAGTACAGTGAAAGAATAGAGAGGCAGTGAACCGTCAAATTGGCTTGCAATATGAAGCCGGTTATCGCTCAAATTGTTAGGCCCAAGGGCTGACTTCATTGGACGGGGAGAAGTTTTCAAAGCAAGCTGCCAGTTGTTTAGGCCAACTGTAGGGTTGCATTTTCAGCATCATGCCAAACGTAAACATTTCATATATATTTATTCTCTGAACTCTGCGATTAATAATACAAGCATCAGCAAGATTATTAGGAAAAGAAAATTGAACACAAGTCTATTATTTTAAATCTGACTGTCTGTTTGTATTTCGCAACTACTACTCTTCATGCAATGCGATTTGCTTAACACCATCATTGATCTAAGGATGTCATATAAACTCTGAGAATTTAAAATTTTGAATTAGATTCCGAAATATTATTATTATTTATTTATTTTTTTTTTTTTTGTAAATTTTAATGAAATTTCTCTAAAATCGGTAATTAAATTACTCCATTTTTGTGGATAAAAGAAAGAAGAAATAAAACGGATTAATACATTTTTATGCCATTTTCTCATTAAAACTGAAAAAAGAATTTATTTTCAATTTGAATAGTTGGTGAAAAAAAAAAAAAAATCTTGATTACAGCAGAATTTCTGAAAATTAAAAACATATTTCCACATATTCAAACTTTATGAATTAATTTATTTTACCGAACAAAAATCGTCTGTCAGCATATTGTCAAGAAATCAAGAGTTGTTTCAGCTGTAGATTAAACCAAGGAGGTAAATTTGCTGTTACATGCAAACGTAACACTTGCAATTGCAAAGCTTTTTGCAACCCCAAATTACATGCAAACGTAACATTTACATGTAATTCGCACCCAAATTAATTTTAATTTGAACCCTTATAAATGTTAATTTGCACTGAAAATTACATGCAAAAGTAATGTTTACATATAATTTTGGGTTGCAAAAAGCTTTGCAATTGCAAGTGTTACGTTTGCATGTAACTTTTACTGTTACATGCAACAGGGCTGTAGCTAGATGTAAACAATAGGGGGTGCTCAAGAAAATGTAGGGGGGGCTGGTACTATTTCTCTCTCTCTGACACATGCATGCACAAACACAGATATATATGATCAAAGTATTATATAGAAAGATAAATTAGTGCATATTCAATTGTAGGCACTATGTTCCTTATTATTATTTGTTTTATGCTAATAATGGAAAACACTGCAAAATGAAAATTTTCTTTATATAACTAATGCAAGAGTCAATGTTTGCATCAGCAACAAGTTGCTAATTCTTAGTATGTGCAAATGGGCAGTTATATGCAGTTTTTAAACAGATACTACAATTTAGTATTTATGCAAAATTGTAAAAAGCCCCCAAACTAAGTTCAATATTTGAACAAAGTTTCATTTGGATTTTTGAAACAGAATTTCATTTGGTGGCCTTGGCAACTTTCCAGGGGGGGCTTTAAAATTTCCAGAGGGTGCTGAGCCCCCCCTGGCACCCCTCTAGCTACGGCCCTGACATGTAAATGTTACGTTTGCATGTAATTTTGGGTTGCAAAAAGCTTTGCAATTGCAGCTCCTTACATTTAGGTGTAGAATTATTCCTCCATATTCACAAGAAATGAATTTAAACAAACAGCATATACTATTTCCAATGAATTATTTTTAAATGATGGCTGTTAAAATGTTTTTCAAAGTCGTTAAAAGTAAAATCGTTTATCAGGTAAAACTGATATTTGTTTTTTGACAAATTCAGGGCTGCCATTTGCGACTAAAATGCGACTAAAAGCGACTATTTTCAGCATCAGGCGACTATGGCGACTATTATAGGCCAAAAACCATTAAAAAGCGACTATTTCAACTAAAACGCAAAAAAAGGCGACTTTTTTCAGGTTCCAGCGACTATTTTTAGTGAAGAATCGATCTTTTTTTTCTCCCTCAAAGCGCCTGTAAAGTCATCTTCCCAAACGCACTCGGTCACCTGCCTCGCTGTTTCCTCCTTCCGTACGTACGCAAGCGGTTGCTTCTATTTGCAAATTAGGGGAGGCAGGTACTGTGCTGATGGGATCGTTTCTGAATTCCAGGGAATGTTCAAGTTTCGGCAGGAATACAGAAATTCCAAGCAGATTTTGGTCGGAGAAAAACTAGTTTGGCTTAGTAGGTGGAAATGGAAATCACGTTTGGTGGTAGGTGGTTTTGGAGCCCAGAAAAGCTTGGTGTCTAGTATACATAGATGCCAACAACTCCGGAAATGCGTGGTAAAATACGGTAGTATGGAAATAACGTTGAAAATACGGAAATTGCGTCTTTTACAGCGATGCCGCGGACGCGCTATAGCGCGTAAATTACGCGAAAAATTGGAATTGGGACGCAAAAAAATAGTTCTTACGCGTCCCATGCGACGTGCAATTTTTACACGCGTAAATTCTTCGTAGAATCGCGAAATCATTTTGTCGAATAATCCGAAAAAATGGCAAATTTCGCCGAAGGATTGCGAAAAACGGCAAACTTCGTCAAAGGATCGTTAAAAAATGACGAATACTGTCGAAGGATCACGAAAAACGGCAAACTTCGTCAAAGAATCGTAAAAAAAACGGGGAATTTCGTTGAATGATCGTGAAAAAAACGCGAAATTAATTTATTAAAAGATCGCGGAAAATGGCTAATTTCGTTGACAGATTGCGAAAAAAACGCAAATTTAGTCAAAGGACCGTGAAAACACGTGAATTTCGTCAAAAGGCCGTAAAAAAAACTGCATTTTCGGCGGAAATTCGGCGAATTTTTCCGCGTTTTTCGGCGAAATCATGGAAAAATGCGAATTTCGCCGAAGGGCCACGGAGAAAACGCCAACTTCGTCAAAGGATCGTGGAAAAAACTGCTAATTTCGTCGAAGGATAACGGAAAAACGTCCAATTTCGTCGAAGAAACGGCAAATTTCGTCATCGGATTGCGAAAAAACGGCTAATTTTGTCGAAGGATCGCGAAAAAACGGCAAATTTCGTCGAAAGATCGCCAAAAAACGGCAAATTTTGTTGAAAGATCGCCAAAAAACGGCAAATTCGTCGAAGGATATCGAAAAAACGGTAAATTTCGTCGAAGGATATCGAAAAAACGGTAAATTTCGTCGATGGATTTCGAAAAAACGGCAAATTTCGTCCAAGGATCTTGAAAAAACGGCAAATTTGGTCAAAAGATCTAAAAAAAAAGGCGAATTTTTTTTCAGAATATTTTTTTTTTCATATATTCAGAAAAAACTTCAAAACCCCGTGGAATCAATTTTCCTTCACAGATTCCTAGTTTATCTTTCAAAGCTGAGGACTCTTATTTTATTCTTTATTTTGTTTACCAAGTTCATTTTCACAAAATTTTTGCAAAATTAGTTTATTTACCATTGTTGATCTTCGAAATGACGCCGAACTATTAAAAAAGTATATCTTCAAAACACTCGTATGACTCCTGAAACGACTCCTGAATTGCTTAAATTTTACTCCTGATGGATGTCCAAAACTCCTGAAATGTAACTATTTTACTCCTGATGTAGTTTTTACAATGTTGGCGTCTATATTTATTAAGGAGAGTTCAGAACTGTTTACACAATTCGTAGCATTTTTTCATTCATATCATATTCATTTTTATAGAAATGTGTATTTTTTTTATAATAAAAGTATAAAAAAGTGACTTGGGCAGAAACATAAACACTGAAATAAGATGTGGACATTCATAAAGACCCTTCAGTTATTATGGAAACTTTTTAATATTGTCCTTTTTTTAGGTAAGTATGCGACTATTTTGGCTACTATTTTTGTACAAATGCTACTATTTTGGCTACTATTTCTTTCTTTGTAGGCTACTAAAGCTACTATTTTCAGTGTCATTAGGCAGTGGCAGCCCTGCAAATTGTACTTTTTAAAAACTGAGCTATGTCAAGGCCCCTATAACAAAGAAATACCGTATTTTCTCCTATGAAATATGATAAAGAGTTAGTTAATTATTTACGTTTTTAATTATCGGGGGTGAAATATTTTGCTTGATTAATGCATTTATTCTTCTTTTAATGTTACATGAACGAAGTCACGGGTAACAGCTAGTTCATTATATTTGCGGGTATGGGGAGGGAGGGGGTTAACGCCTTTCTCTGAGATTGTAATTATCTTGGGGCCCGGGCAACACCAGGTGGGTTAGCTAGTATAATAATAATAAAAAATCTTGAATTTTTTCCCTACATCTTAACTGTAAGTTTCATTGTTTACATATGCAATGATGTGCGGATTTTAGGAAATTGCAGATTTTGAGGTGGTGGATTTGAGGGAGTCATACATAATATCACTGGTGCCCATCTAACATAAAAGTACCAAAATGTGTTCCTTCGATTTCCAAATTGTTTACTTTGGACATTATCTGTCAGTTTATTAAACTCTGAATTTTTGTTTTATAGTATATTCTGAATAACTTGGAAAGTATTTCACAATCTATGCTTGATGCAGGATTTTTCTTTTCTTGTCATTAACTCTCTCTTTGGATTTGCAGGGAAGAAAAACTGTTGATGATTGATAGAAATGATGTCTCTAAATAGCAATAAATGAAAAAGTCGCTTGAATCCTAACAGGTATATAGCTCTTCCTCTTTTTCTTTTTTCATAATTTTTTTAATATATAGGGTAAATGTACCAACAGTCGGCCACTGTACTGCTTTTATATATATACATCTTAATGTAGAATTTTTAAAAAACGACACAACATTTTTAACAGTGATATATGTTAAAACATACGTTTCTTATTATGTTTCAGCAATTATTTTTAAAAAACACGGTAATAGATTTTTTTTAGACAAAGTTAAGTTCAAAAAGGGCAAGTTCTCCAATAGTCGGCCACTTTAAATCTAATGTTCGGCCTTCACTGAACCAATTGTCGGTCACTTCAGACTTTGTTATACGCTGAAAAACGACTCTAACAATATTTGCTGTGACTAAATTTTGCATTCTACTATTTTCAGTTATGAGAAGATGATTGTGCTATCTCACATTGTTAGAACTTTCGGTAGCACGATAATTTTTCTTTACTTATAAATTATTAGATCACTTTTGATACTTTAACTTTCAGCTTTGATAATAATAAAAAATTAATTCAGCTTACCTGCAATTTGCCATCGCGCGAAGAGTAATCCACAGTATCAGATATCATACGTATCCATTGTACTTATCGGCAGGACACTATATTTGGAGATAAAATCATTAGTAGAAATTTGGATTATCACAGATAATAAACGGAGATCCATTTTCGTTTTAACACAATGTATTTTTCTTGATTACAATAAGCATATAGGTTGCGTAGAGGTGCTCTACTTTTATATTACAATTAAGATACATTGGCTCATTCACGCACACAACTTGATGATAGAGTTACATTTTATATACTAAAGAAAGTTTATAAGAAGTACACACACACACGAAAACAGTTCAAGGTTGAAGGAGCAATCTGCACTTTTGCTGAGTTCTTAGTTTCAACATAAGTCCATCTGGATACATTCAATTTAGATCACATCTGCAGTTTTCATTCGAGATGCAAAAGTTAATTGGACTTTGATTTTAACAGTTAGTGTTTTTTTTTTTACTGCAATGCTTATAAAGATACTTGTTAGTTACTGAGTAATATTCAATGCAGTTTTCCTTATCATTTACGACATGCAGAGATTAGTCATGAGTAAAAGGTTTCTCCATCACTCCCTCGTACTCTCCTGTGTGGGGAATGGTTGAAGATTCAGTTGCTTACGGTGTTTTTCATACACAGGATTGGGTTTGGTGAGGATATCAGCTATCATTTCTTCAGTAGGGCTGTATTGTAAATCAATTTTTCCTTCTTTCATTAGTTTGATGTTATGGAAGCGTATATCTATATGCTTAGACCTCTTAGTATGTCTATCATTTTCACTCATTTTAATACAGGACATATTATCCTCAAATATCATGATGGGTAGTTTTTGTGGAATATTGAGATCGCTAAAGCAAGTTTGTTATCCAACTTAATTCTTGTGCGGCATTACTAACTGAAACGTATTCAGCTTCAGCTAACGAAAGAACAATGCAATTCTGCCTTTTTGTGATCCAGTAAATCGGCGATTTCCCTAACATGAATAGATTTCCTGACATTGATTTACGTATTTTCAAATCACCGGCCCAGTCTGCATCGGCATATGCAGTTAAAATGGGCTCGCTGTTTGCGTTAAGAGTCAAATTCAGATTATCTGTAGTTTTAAGGTATGAAATGACTCTTTTTACTGCTGACCCGTCCTTTAGGCATGGCGTTTTGTTTCTACGACATAATATGTTGATCGTGGCAAATATGTCAGGACACGTGATTGTTGAAATGTACAATAATGTGCCCGTGGCTTGACGATATTTCGTATTATTAAGTAGAAGATTATTATCGTCCTCAAGTCTGTTGAATCCAGCAATCATGGGTGTGTAATGAGGTTTCATGTCATTCAAGTTCAGTTTTCTCACTAATTCGTGTATTTTATTGTTTTGGTTTAAGTAATATGTGTTGTTGATTTTATTAATGTTTATGCCTTAGTAATTATTCACTTCCCCTAAGTTTTTTAGTTTGTACTGTTTTTTAAGTTGGTTTATTGTTTGTTCGATATCACTGTCCTTTCCTGCTATCAGGATATCTTCTACATAAATGATGATATATATCAGATTTTCTTGATTTGATTTAAAGTACAGACATGAATAATTTTTGCTCTGTATAAAATTAATGGTTGTGAGTGTCTCCAATATTTTGGTATACCAGGCCTTTGCGGCCTGCTTGAGGCCGTAGATGGACTTTTGAAGTTTACAAACTTTTCTTTCATCGCCGGGTTTAATATACCCGTCTGGTTGACTCATATAAACAGTTTCAGTTAATTCACCATGCAAGAATGCTGTGGTGATGTCAACATGTTTCATGTTCAAATTTTTTTTGCAATGCGGAGATGAGAAATGCACGTATTGTAGCGTACAAAACTACAGGCGTGAATGTTTGATCATAGTCAATACCGAATCTTTGACTATACCTTTGGGCTACTAAACACGCTTTATAGCTTTGAATATTTCCTAAATTGTCCCTTTTTAGTTTTAAAAGTCCATTTGGAACCGATAATTTTTGTTCCAGGTGGTGGATCTGTTAAAGTCCAAGTGTTATTTTTCTTAGGCATTGAATTTCATTTTGTGTCGCTTTTATCCAGTTTTGTTTATCATTAATATTTTCAATTTTTACGATATCTTCCCAATTTTCGGGAATGTTTTCTGATGATTTATTTATGAGACAGACATATCTGTCTGGAAGAATGCCTCTGTTTGGTCTATTAGATCTTCTTGGCTCAATTGGTTGCTGTTTGGGCTCGGATGGTGTCTCCTCACTGTCAAGTGTTATTTCTAAATGATTTTTATGTCTATCCGGTAATTGTGTATTGTCATCGGATGTTTTTGTGGTGTTTTGTATTTCCTCAATGTTATCTTAGTGTACATTTTCATTTTCAAGGAATTTCACCGTTCTCGCTATTATAATTTGTTTTCCTTGTGTGTGAATTCTATAGCCAGTCGATCGTGTATCATAACCTATGAACATCCCGATCTGAGCCCTATTATCAAGTTTTCCTCTATTTACTTTATCTACGTAAAATAGCACTTTACACTTGAATGTTCTTAAGTGTTTTAAATTTGGTTTAACTCCTTTCCATAATTCCTAAGGTGTTCTGTTGTTATTTGCTTTAGTTAGAAGTCTGTTTTGTAAGTATGTTGTGGTGTTTATGGCTTCACCTCAAAAATGTTTGCTTAATTTTGCTTGTAATAGCATACTTCTAGTCATATCTAATAAACTTTTATTTTTTCTCTCCGCAACTCCATTTTGGCTCAGATTATGCGGAACAGTCAATTGGTGTAAAATTCCATTCTGTTTTAAGTATTCGTCGATCTCTTGATTTACATATTCACGACTGTTATCCGATCTAATTTCCTTAGGTTTTTTACCGAACTGATTGTTTATCATCGTTATATACTCTTTTATTTTTTCAGCAACTTAACTCTTTTTAGATAATAAATATATTGTAGTATATCTGGAATAATCATCGATAAGAGTCATAAAATAAATTTTTCCACCTAAAGTCGGCGTATCTAGAGGGCCTCATACGTCACTGTGGGTAAGATCCACAATATTAGTAGCTCGGTTTGTTGCTGATTTAGGATACGGCATGTTAGTTAATTTAATTTCGATGCAAGTTACGCATGTTTTATTTTGATGTTTACAATTTCCTATCTTTATTCCATCCACAAGTTGATTTGTTATTATTGATTTAATCGCGTCATAGTCTCTGTGACCGAGTCTGCGATGCCAGAGATCTATGCATTGTTTGCTGTCACAGTTATATGTTATGTTTACATAATTCTGTGGTTCTTCCACAATGTCCATTTCCTCAATAATGTATAAATTTTTCTCATTTTTCGCCCTAATATATATTTCTTCATCAAAGATCAAATCGCATTTATTATCGTCGAAGATTAGTTTACACCCGTTTTCAGTGACTTTACTAACCAAATTAGGTTCGACACTAAGTCTGGGACATAAAGTACTTCACGTAATTTTGTTAGTTTTTGTTTTCCTTCGGGGGTTAAGGTTTATAAAAACTTCTCCTGAACCTAACGCTGTCAGTTTATTACCATTCGCGATCATTACTGAAGTTTTATTATAATCAGTAAATTTACTAAATAGGCTTTTATCATTACAAATGTGCGAAGTAGATCATGAGTCGAGAATCCAGTTATTTTTGCCTACTTTTTTGGTGATTAATGCTCTATCTTGCGTCTGATCATTTGTGTATTTTCTTTCATTTGGAATTTTATTTTCCCTATGAGTTTTGGTCTTTTCATAACATAATGAAGATGAGAAAATATTTTTATTTTTGAATTGATTGTTACGAGGATTTCCGGATTGTACCACATTTGCTCTTTTAGTGCCAGCATTCGTAAGTGGAATGATTTTTCATTTTATAGTTGTTGCAATATTTTTGTTCTCTTCTATTGTCAGTGTGTGTATATCTCCTATTTGTTTTAAATGCTCTCTCATTGTTGTTATATCCACTACATGATTGTTCTGACATTTCATGTCTACGATTATATTCGTCCATTAATTTGTTTTTGATAAAATCAGGGGTGAGCTCGATTTCCAGTCTCGCCTCCAATGCAGTTATCAAAGTATTGTAACTGGACGGGGGGTGGGGAGAGAACACAGAAATAGTGCAGAAATATGTGAATAATATTTTCTCCAATGGCATTAAGTTTATCTATAATTTGCAAGATATTAGTGATGTGTGTGATCATATTTCCACCCTCTGCTAATTTAGTACTGTATAATTTCCATAACAAGTAAAGCTTACTAGAGAGATTCTCTCATGTATATTTTTTAGAGCCTCCTACGTTAATTTGGCAGTGTCTAAGTTTTTTACATTTACAATTTGAGAATCATCGATGCTTAAGTTCATTAGAGCCCTAGTCTTATGATCTTTTTTGAGCCATGCGGTGTTGGGTGGTTCCGGTGGATCTTTTGCTATAATATCATCTAGTTCCTCTTTAATCAGGAACATCTGCATCTTAAATTTCCATGTACTATAATTTGTTGAATTGAGTTTTTCAATAAATTGAGTATTTTCTTTCAGAGGATTCATTATTACTTTTTAGTGTTCTTTTATTTATTATTATATTTTTAGAAAATGGTTAAATTATCGTTTTTGACACTGGGATATTCTTTAGTCAGTCTTTCATAATCTCTGTTAGAACCTTCGGTAGCACGATAATTTTCTTTACTTATAAATTATTAGATCACTTTTGATACTTTAACTTTCAGCTTTGATAATAATAAAAAGTTAATTCAGCTTACCTGCAATTTGCCATCGCGCGAAGAGTAATCCACAGTATCAGATATCATACGTATCCATTGTACTTATCGGCAGGACACTATATTTGGAGATAAAATCATTAGTAGAAATTTGGATTATCACACATAATAAATGGAGATCTATTTTCGTTTTAACACAATGTATTTTTCTTGATTACAATAAGTGCATAGGTTGCGTAGAGGTGCTCTACTTTTATATTACAAAAGATACATTGGCACATTCACGCACACAACTTGATGATAGAGTTACATTTTACATACTAAAGAAAGTTTATAGGAAGTACACACACGCGCAAAAACAGTTCAAGGTTGAAGGAGCAATCTGCACTTTTGCTGAGTTCTTAGTTTCAACATAAGTCCATCTGGATACATTCAATTTAGATCACATCTGCAGTTTTCATTCGAGATGCAAAAGTTAATTGGACTCTGATTTTAACAGTTAGTGTTTTTTTTGCTGCAATAAAGATACTTGTTAGTCACTGAGTAATATTCGTTGCAGTTTTCCTTATCGTTCATGACACGTGGAGATTAGTCATGAGTAAAAGGTATCTCCGTCACACATGTTCAAGAAAATTCAATTAGTGGGTCATTTAGGGTCACTGCGAGTAAAGCTAATTTTATTTTATCTAATAAATGGCTTTAACAATTTTGACTAAGTTTTGTATCGTACAATTTTGGGATACAAGAAGACCAGTGAACTGGGTCTCATGTTCGAGAAAATTTCATTGGTGGGTCATTTGGGGGTCAGTCACTATGGGTCAAATAAATTTTATCTAAAAAACGGCTCTAACGATTTTGACTAAATTTTGTATCCTACTGTTTCAGGGTACAAAAAGACCATTGAGCTGGGTCACATGTTTGAGAAAATTTGATTAGTGGGTCATTTTAGGGTCACTACGGGTCAAGGTAATTTTATCTTATCTAATAAATGGCTTTAATGATTTTGACTAAGTTTTGTATCCTACCGATTTGGTGTACGAAAAGACTATTGGGCTGGGTCACATGTTCAAGAAAATTCAATTAGTGGGTTATTTTGGGGTCACTGCGGGTCAAGGTAATTTATCTTATCAAATAAATGGCTTTAACGATTTTGACTAAGTTTTGTGCCCTATCTTTTTGGGATACAAGAAGACCATTTGGCTGGGTCACATGTTTGAGAAAATTCGTTTAGTGGGTCATTTGAGGGTCACTATGGGTCAAGTTAATTTTATCTAAAGGTAGCTCTAACGATTTTGACTATATTTTGTATCCTACCATTTTGGGTACGAAAAGATCATTGGGCTGGATCACAGGTTTGAGAAAATTGGATTAGTGGGTCATTTTGGGTGAATTCATTTCATTGTGAATGGATGTTGAGACAGTTGTTGAACAGTTGACAACGAAGTTGCATAGTTGGCAATATTTCGCCAATTTCGCTAAGTTTGGTGAAAGTTTTGCGACATTAGCGAGATTTAGCAGGAAAATCGACTTTCAAGATTACTAATGCCAAAGCACATGCTTACCATCAAATGAAAGAATGTCAAGTTTCAGAATTTTTGCAAAATTATGGCGACAGTTGGCAAACAGATTGGTTTTCAGAATCAGGAATTTTCTAGAAATTCTCACTAACAGCGAGGATAAATGATTCAACCAATCAGAGTCCATAGAATGTTCTAAAAAACAGAATTTAACCAATCAGAGTGCATAGAACTGATTGTTATATGTTGTACAGAGAATTTATTGTTATATCATGTTGAACAGAAAGATAATTTTAACGAGCATAGTTCGGTCTTCCCAGATGGTTGTAAATAACTTAAAGTAGAAATTTTTAAAAACAGCGAAACATTTTTAGCAGTGCCATGTATAAATGCATTCTTTTGGAAATTCTTCTGCGAATCTTAAGTTATTTCTCATAAGTGTTATTTTTCAAAGTAACATCAATCAAAATTATCAATCAGAAACATTTTTAAAAAAATTTTTTTGATATTATCTCATAAATGATTACTTTAAGAGTGTTAAACTACGAGAAATGAATAACACAATACCTCTTTACATTTCAACCAAATTGATTTTCTGTGTAATGTAAATCTTAATATGGCAGTTCAATTAAAAGTGACACATGCAGAAAGCTTCATTATTTTATTTTATTATTTAAGTTTAATAGTCTGCAAAGCCTTGTATTAATAGAGTGGCTAACTATTGGATAAAACAATCAGGTAACAAGTTTTTCTTTTATCAAAACCAACGGCTTTGCAATGCATGGTTGAAATATGGCAAGTGGTATTTCTGTACCAACTAACGTTAGGAGAAATTATACTTTTGCAAATAATTTATGTTTTACTAAATTAAGTCACAATTTTAATAAACATCATTTTTGTACCGCATTAGGTGAATGTGAGATTTGAAATAATGCAAAAATCGTCATTGCAACACATTTGAATCCACATCCATCCAAGAAAACAGATACAATGCAGTCTATTTGGAAACTCTGTTTATAAGATATCGTTTAGTGGAAGAATTTTTAAAATCAGTTCAGTAGTTTCAGAATTTATTTTCTATAAAAATCAAACGTTTCTTTTTACAATATTAATGTACCTTTATTCACCATAAAAATCAAAACACTGTGAAATAATAAGTGGGAAAACAGTTTACTATATTTAATTGTCATTTGTGTACGGCTAAAGGCTGAATATGAAATATACTTCCTTTCCTTATTGGAAATCATGTTTCTTTATTACTATCATTTGAATTAATTATAATGTTTGCTCGTATCTATGTTTATCCCACTGCTCAGAAAAGTTGTTCCTAACATTGTATGAAAACTATTTAATTTTACTTTTCTTTTAAATTAAAAAAAATAATTAAAAAGACAAATATTGTTCTTGTGCATCTATGTCTTAGTTATTTATATGCCAAATTTAAAGTTTCTAGGTTGACATTTTTTGAGAAATCATAGTAAAAATATAACTAGAACGTTTTCTTCCCATTTCATTTATTTCAAAATGTTTAAAATAGAGGCATATTTAGGAGCATCATGTCCCATAAAAACTTGCATGTCAAATTTAAAATTTCTATAGTTTCTTTCTTTTAAATATCAAATACTTTGATGAAGATTCTTAATGAGCATTTATGTCTTATGTCTTAAAATCAATCACCATAAGGAGTTTCTTGCTCTTAGTCTTAACAGATTTAAAGTAAACGGGATTTTAAAACATTTTTCATTCTATCAGGTCATTCGTACAGAGATATGATCTGCCGGCACATTTACGTCTTAAAAGTAAAAGCCATGTCAAATTTCATGTATCTAGCATTCACCCTATCAACTCCAAATAAATCATAATCACAAATCATCATGTGTTTTACGTTCCTGAGTGACAGTGTTATCCTAAAAGAAATTTTGGTTAAATTAATTTCCCCATTTTTAATTTAGATTTTTGTTTAAGAAAAAGCTACTGTGTGCAAGCTTTTGTGACTTAAAAGTAACCCCGGTGTCGAATATCAATCTTCTATCCCTATTAATTCTAAATAAATCATAATTTAGAATCATAAACAACAATTACTGATAATTTCAATTTTTTAAATTTTGAATTTTATAGAAATCATTCTTTGCGACAATTTACATCTTAAAAGAAACCACCAAGCAAAATTTGAAGTTTCAAACCCAATAGTATCACAGAAATTGCAATTTTAGAAAATTTTTAGTTCCTTTTAAATTTTGAATTTTTTGGAAACTGTTCGGGTACGATCAGACCACTTACACATTAAAAAGGTTATCCATGTCTAATTTCAAGTTTAGATTCAAAAATTTATAAAAAAAAAACCCCATAATTCAGAACATTTTCCTCTCATTTCAGCATTTTAAATTTTCGATTTTTTAGAAACCTTTCTTAGCTGGTCATTTATGTCTTAAAATTAACCACCATGCCAAATTTTAAGTTTCCAGCACCAAAACTATCACAGATTTTGAAACCTTAGAATGTTTATTTGGTCCTGTACCCTTTGAAATTTTGTTTTTTTTTAAGAAACGATTTTGTACCAGCCTTTACATATTAAAAATGACAGAATTGGAAAATTTTAAATTTCTATCCCTAGTAATTCCATGTAAATCGTAATTTAGAACGTTTTAGAATGTTCACAGTTTTTTCATTTTCTAAAATTCCCCCTTTTTTTAATTGTCCTGATCCAGAATTTACATTTTAAAAGTAACAGACATGTGAAATTTCAAGTTTATATTCCTAACAATTCTACCCAAATCGTAATTTAGAACTTTTTCCACTCATTTCACACTTTTAAATTTCGAATTTTTTAGAAAACAACAATCATGCCAAATTTCAAGTTACTAGCTCTTTCAATATCACAAAAAGGGCAAGTTTGGAATGTTTTATGCTCATCCATCTACTTGGGAAAAGTGGCTCTGTCGTAAAATATAGTCTGTGTCAGAGCAGAGACTGCCACCTTTACTTTTGAAATTCGTTCGGTAGTTCCAGTATTTTCCCCTACAAACAAACAAACACATAAAAAACGTTTCTTTTTTATAATATTAGTATAGTTGTAGAGATAAAGTTATATCTACCAAAAAATGAAAAATAAACTTAAAAAAGTACAATAAGTTATGTATTCAGTATTCAGCTCCTGGTGGCCGACTATTGAACATGTAAGCAAAATGTACTCGGCCTCTGGTGGCCGACTATTGGACATGTAAGCAAAATTAATACCCAAATGGTCAGTCACATTAAAATTAATTAAAACCAACAAATTTATTTACTTTTTATGCTCAAAAATATTAGTTTATTTACCCAGCCTTATAATTTTAGAAGAAAAAAAAAAAAAAATTAATACTTGCCTTTTAAAAAAATTGCCATCAGTTAACAAAAAAATAGGGAAAATGGCAATTTGACCTCTATCTTGAAAAAAATGGCTGATTACTAATTCAATAAAAATACCCATAATTCTTTGGTGATGGTTTATGACTTATGAAAGATGGCTGCATGTAACCAAATTGTAATATTTCATTTAGAACCAGAAATAAGCTATTTGTAAGTCATTTTATCTCAATGTGGCCGACTATTGGTACATTTACCATATATATATATATATATATATATATATATATATATATATATATATATATATAATATTTATATGACAAAGTCTTATTATTCTTTAAAAGTTTATGTTCTATTAAACTAAACATATTCTTTTAGCACATCAGATTCGTAATCTTGAAAATGTTTAAGAATGTTATGAAGATAATATGTATGAAGATAATAAGTTCATACTTGTATATTGAAGAGAAGACAAACATTTGCGTGGAATGGTTAAAAAAGATGATGTATTTTCTTTGGTCTTTCCGGTATTTCTTATGGCTAGATTATAAATCAGATGCTCCCGAAAAGATGACTTGCTTCATCTAAGATTAATACTAGACTGCCTGAGAGAACGAAAACTTGCGAAGACAATTTTAAACATAATGTAAAAATCTTAGGCTTACCTTCAAAATAAATAGCAGGCTTCTTCAGAAGGGCTCTGGCTCTCCGAAGTCC
The DNA here is from genome assembly GCA_963931845.1 of Maratus michaelseni. Taxonomy (NCBI): domain Eukaryota; kingdom Metazoa; phylum Arthropoda; class Arachnida; order Araneae; family Salticidae; genus Maratus; species Maratus michaelseni. The sequence continues at coordinate 212,260,597 of OZ007599.1, read as the reverse complement.
CTGTTTAAGATAAATTTAAAACATATAATGTAAAAATAAAAAATTCACAGGGGTTCAGAAGTCGAAAAATTTTTAGTTCTTCTTTCTCTTACAGTTTAAATATTTTATGTCATTTATGAAGATAAATTAATTATATATTTTACTTTTTTTTTAAATCATCAAAGGATATTTAGTTAATTAAATTTCAAAATCCAAAAAGGCTTCATTTGCTCTATCCTACCTCCTCCTCCTCCAACCCCTGTCAGCGCAGATGGTAGTTAAAAAAAAAATTTCAAAATATTGTAATCTTAAAACTGTACAAAGATAAAGTAAATTAAAAAATTGTCCCTTTAATGTAATAAACCAAATTAAATTTAAATATAGCAGAATGTTCTTATACAAAAGTTTTGTTAAAGAAATATACAATAGGAAAATTTTTTAACTTCTATTTTTACAGTATAGTGTATCTGTTACTAATATCTTACACATCTTATCATTTTCAATGGCAGTTTAATTTAAGTGATAAATAGCAGCATGTTTTGTAGAAATTCAGCCACAACTGGAAATTTGAGCCCGTGGTAACCTCCTTTTTTAATTTGTTTTCCTAAAAATATATTTTTGACTTTTTTTTAAAAAAAAGGGGGGGAATCTGAACTTGACCCGCAATGAAAAAAAAGAAGTTAGCATCAATCAGACCCGACCTGGAAAAGTCATGTTATCCTGCCCGATGGAAGGCCCTATTTTGGAAGAAGAGAATTCGATAAATGGAACTGCAATTAAAAATCAACTGAAAAGAAAAGTCGAACTGCAGCGTTAAAATCACAGCTTGTGTGAACATAATATCAGAAACGACAGCCACCAACACGCATCAGCCTGGCGCCAACCAGGGCTAATGCGAAAACAACCTTCTTCTCTTACGGGCCTGCTTCAAGATGCAGATCGTCGCACAAGAGATCTGAGTAGCAAACAAACAAGATTGAATGCATATGTATATGTATGCATCAAAAACAGTGCTATAAAATTACGTTTTGTAATATTTTCTTGGATAATTTCTGGCTTATTTTAGGTCTGTTTGAATTTTCTATACAATAATTGAGCAACAAAGGTAAAGGTTCAGCAAGGCATAATTTTATAGCTGTTCAAAAAAGAATTACATAAAACAGACTCATAAATAAAAATTCCAACTTTTCTGAACAATTAAAACAAAAATTCTATTTAAATTGTATAATGTATGAATAATTTAAAATATACATTCTGTTACTAAGTGTTACAATACATCTAAGAAAACACTATCTTTCAAGCACTCTTATCTGGCAAAACATAGTTTTGTAATTACTAGTTATAATGTGCATTTTATATTTCTATGTATGTTTAAAAAAATAAAGGATAAGAGGAAGTGTTACCATTTCCAAATTCCAATTCGAATATAAATTTAATATTTACTGAAAAGGAGACATTCCTTTAAACAGAAAAATCCCCATCCACCTAGTAAATACATAGATTTACAAGTTGTCTTTTTTATTAAAGTAAATATTAAACGTTATAAAAAGAACATTCAGGAACATCCAGCAGAGTTATGTACTTTCAAATAATTTACAATAATTATCACATTTAATATTCTCCCAGAGAAAATAATCTCAGTTAAATAGTATAACAATATTAAGTAAGTGTAACTATGAAAATAACATACTGGTTAATGCAGATGATTTTCTTTTGTTACAAGTGAAAAAAAAAAAATTGCTGTTTTTTTTCTTTTAATGTTTGTATTAGAAATAACACAATGCTTAGGTCATAAGCTAATTTTAAGAAATTTTATAATAAGTTTATGCTTCATTTTTCATGTTTTCTAATATTTTTACTTTCCCATCATACATAGTATAGGGCAAGTCTTGTAATCATTTTAAAAATTTAAAAAAAAATTTTGATGGATGTACTTGTTTCAGACACAGGAGATTCTGAAAAACATATTTTTCGACAAAAATGTTTGTCATTCGTCTGTCTGTGTGTCTGTAAATGCTCTACCTCCCGAACAAATTGAGATAGAGACTTGAAATTTGGTATGTACTTAGTGCGTAATAGTGAGAAGAAGCTTATTGAATTTCAGTAACCTCGATTATCTGAAACTATTTTTTGAGACTCTCGAAATATTCGTTCTGATAAAAGGTACATAAAAATTTTCAAAATTGTTTTTTTAAGGGGTGAATATAATAGACAGTAAAAAAACATAGATTTTGCATAAAGAATGAAGTCGATCTGATAAATAGTTGCCAAGATATTTGTAATCACATTTTCTGCACTCTTTGATTTTTCATGACCCTGTATTTCATTCAAATTTCAATTCAAAGATATATTTTAATTGGAAAGGAGACGCTTAATCTGACACAGTAAACTGTTAGTTAATATGATTATCATTTTTAACCTTTTGAATCCCATAATAGCCGAAAATAGCCGAAGCTGCTGAAACCCAGAATAGCCGTCTATAGCTGAAGGGTTTCCATTCCCCCTAAATAAGTTCGTGGGCTGTCAAAGGGATAGTCCAGTGATGGATGGGGGAAGGTGTTGGAATTTCTGGACAATACAGTCAGAGAAACAAGCATTTATTCAGTTTTTCTTGAAAATTATCATTTCTACGTCTGTATATTTTGGAGTAGCAATATTTTATTTTGCGAATTTTCAAACCTTGTTTTTTCTAAAATAGCTTTTAGAAGAAGAAAGGGCTTAACCCAAGAAGAAATTGAAAATATTTTGTTTAATTCGGATGACTCAGATATTAATATTGAAGAAAAAATTTCTGATAATGACATATCTGTATTATGGCCACTCAGTAACTCAGAATTTATATCTTCAGAGAGTGAAGGATCGGATCATGAAGATGAAAATGATAATGATTCTTTGACTTGATCTACAAACATATCGAATACTGAAAGAAAGAATTTTGGTGGTATTCCAGGTCCTAATCATACTTTGCCACCTGCATCAAATGAATTCAATTATTTTAAGTTATTGTTAAATGATGATATGATTGACAAAATTCGTCAGAATTCAAATAAAAATATGGAATTTGTGGCAGTAAAAAATAATAAATCTGATGGAGACTGGAGACCAATCCAAGACAATTGTGAAATGTGGGCATTTATAGCTATTTTGCTTATTATGAGTTTAGTTAGGATGACCAAACTCCGAGATTATTGGTCGACTAATCAAATTTTTGGTGAAAAAAAAAATGCAAAAAAGAAAATCAAATGAAAAACTATTTCTTACTGAAGTTCTATATTATAAATATAATGCAATAAATCCAATTTTTAAAATATTAACACCTCTAATATGTACGATCAGAATAATAAATTTAATTAACAGCATTGCTTCCTTTTTACCCTTTTAGAATTTTTAAAAATACTTCCCTGTAAATAAATACGCTACAAACGGTAACTATCCTCAAATGTTTTTCGGTTCTACTTTTCCGTGCTCTCTTTTTTCGCAAATTGACCCTAGGGCCAATATTGAGGGTTGGCATTAGTATGTTTGTCATTATAAGTTATTCATAAATCAGCTGTACCATTTTTAACAGTTTCAAACATAGTTGAAAATAGTTTATAAATTCAGTTTGTCTGTCTATCCAAGCTTTAACGCTCATAAATATACTCCGATTGCCATAAAATTTTAATATATCACTAGGATTTACTATACACTGTTTGGTATTGGGAAAGTGTGCTGCATTTATAGTTTGTTTACAGAGACACACAAAATAATTCCTTTACATTACGGCAGCCATACTCAACCTGCGGGCCGCATGTGGCCTGGCAACCTTTTATTTGCGGCCCAAGACATGCAATCATTAATCCATATTTATAAAAGAGAAGAAAGTTATTTCAGATTTTCAACTTTGTTTTACATAATTTAATAGGAAGACAAAATCTTACCAGTCATTTATTATTTAAATGTACGTCAGTTGCTTAGTGAAAGCCTTCATACATAGTCCTATTTGCATGACAGAGATGTATATACTCTGATAATATATATTTTGAATCTTCACCGCTAATCAAATATTTTCTCAAATTAATTAAATTTCATTTATATATTTTCACATTTTAAAAGATATGAAGCTTTTGTATTGAGCAAAGTCGGATTTATTAAATAAAATCTGTTTTTTTTTTTTTTTTGGTGATTTTTAGAATTTAGAAATTTTGCAGTATTTTATTATCTCGTTTTATATTTATTGTATAGCTGAAGGTATATAATAAGTATACATAGTAAGCTAATTGTATTTTGTTACACTGCTTGGTTATGCTACTTTGTTAAGTTTCTATTTTAACTACATTCTTTTACATTATTAAATAAGTATAGTGAGCTGCGGCCACCCTAACGAAGCAAACTTATGTTTGCAGCCCGCGCAGAAAAAAGGTTGAGTATGGCTGCATTACGGTCTATAGGGAAACATTGTTTGGGGTGCATTTTATTGATGTTACGATATGTCAAACATAATGAGGTTGATATACATCATTGAGATGGACTACAACATGTTTTCAGAAGAGTATAGAATAAGCAGCATTTACAGTTCATTTACAGGGATGCACAAATGGTTTCTCTAAAATTATGTTCTATGGGGAAAAGTCGTTATAATGATTCAACCATAATGAAATAAGGGTAGATCCTGGTAAAATTTGGGTCCTATTTAGGCCCTTTCACCAAAATCCATATATTAAAATAGGCTTCTTCACAAAATTCCTCTAAATAAAACAGGCCCTTCACAAAATATCTCTTAATAAACCAGATCCTTGACAAATTTTTTCTTAATAAACCAGGCCTTTCACAAAATTCCTCTTAATAAACCAGTACCCCTTCACAAAATTTCTCTTAATAAGACATACCTCATCCCAAAATTCCTCTTAATAAAATAAGTCCCTTTACAAAAGTCTTCTTAAAAATATGCCCTTTTACAAAATTCCTCTGAATAAAACAGGCACCTTCACAAAATTCCTCTTAATAAACCAGATCCCTTCATGAAATTTCTCTTAATAAAATAGGCTCCTTCACGAAATTGCTCTCAATGAACCATGCACCTCAACAAAATTCTTCTTAATAAAACAGGCGCCTTCACAAAATTCCTCTTAATAAACAAGACCCATCACAAAATTTCTCTTAATAAAACAGGACTCTTCACAAAATTCTTCTTATCAAACCAGGTGCCTTCACAAAATGTCTCTTAATAAAACATGTTCCTTCATAAAATTCCTCTTAATAAAATATGTCCCTTCACAAAATTCCTCTTAATAAACCAGTCCTCTTCATGAAATTTTCTATTAATAAAATAGCCTCCTTCACAAAATTCCTCTCAATAAACCAAGCACCTTAACAAAATCCCTCTTAATAAAACAGGACCCTTCATAAACTTCCATTCTATAAAACACACTCTTCATTAGTTTTATTTTGTTAGGTTTTAAAATGTGTAATTTTATCCCTTCACAAAATTCCTCTTTATAAAACATGTCACTTCACAAAATTCTATTGCATAAAACATACTCTTCATTAATTAGTTTTATTTTGTTAGGTTTTAAAATGTGTAATTTTATCCCTTCACAGTATCTGTTTATCTTTCTACATATGTTTTAAAACCTTTAAAGTAATTAAAAACCTGACTCTTGTATTTTAGAATATATACAAAAGCATAGCGGGAATAATCATCTATGATACTTAAAAAGTATCTAGCTCCACCCAATGAAGGTTCTGGAGAAGAGCCCCAAACATCGAGATGTAACAATTCCAAAATTTTCCTCGTTTTTATTTCCTCTAAAGCAGGAAAACCTTGCCTCGTACTTTTGGCAAAATTACAAGTATCACAGACCAAATCTTCTCTTTTAAGTTTGTCCAATCCCACTACATTGTTACTTTTTGAAAACTGTACTAGATTTTTAAAGTTTAAATGCCCATACTGCTCATGCCACAATTTCAATCTATTGCTATTTACCATGTTTACTTCATGGGAGGTTACACATTTTGCTTTTACAACATAAAATTTATTTATTAAGGGTACTTTCAAATATTCTAAGTCATTTAAAAATAAAGTTGCACAAGAATTATCAAAGAGAACATTAAAGTTCATCTCTGCTAAACATCTAACAGATATTAAATTTCTAATCTTCAAAGGAGCATAATAAACATTTAAAAGTGTTACCTGCTTAGTTGTAGTGCTGTGTTTTACCTCTAATACAATATCTCCCACTCTTTTTATTTCTACTGAGCCTCTGGCAATGCTGGCTTTGCTTTGAATTGACCTAAAATTCGAAAAAAAACATTTGTTATTACGAAAAGAATCGGTTGCTGCTGAATCTAACAAGAACTCTGTACAATCTTCTGTGACCAAAGCTGCAACAAAATGGGCACCTCTTGATTCAGATTGGGGAAAAAGCCTTGGTTTTTGATGCACTTTACGATGGCTGCCTCTATGGGAGAAGTTAGGGATATATTGCCGGCAGTCTTTCATCAAGTGACCTGCTAATCCACACTTAAAACACTTCCTTGACTCCGACTTGATATGAGGATTTCCATTCAAAGATATCAGGGCTTTGCTTTCTAAATAACCAGGCATTTGCGATGATTTATTAACTTGTCTGTCATATTCAGCCAATAGATAAGGACGAATACCATTCACTGTGAAGTTGGCATCTGCTAATTGGTATAACTGCATAATCAAGTTCTCGTAACTTGCTGGTAAATGTTCAATTATCTGGAAGGCTATTTCATCTTCAGGCAGCTTTTTCCCAACTTGTTCTAGATCCTTGACAGTTTCAAGCACTCTATTTAAATAAGAGCTCATGGTTTCAGCTTGATCAAATTTTACTTCCATAAACTTTCTTCAAAGTGAAGCCACTCTATCTCTTGATGACGGTTCATAAACCAGCTTTCAGGAATTTCCAGGCTTCAAATGAATCTTTAGCCTCATATACTATACTCTTGATTTCCTCATTCATGCTCAAACAAATTAGCACCAGCGCTTTCTGTGATCTTAATTTATTTTTATCTTCATCTATAACCTTTCAATCTGTACCAACTTTCACTTCTAATTTTTCATTCTTTGATGTAAATTCATTTAGTCCTTGACTACAAAGCAGCATGTTGACATTCAAAGACCAGGCTTTAAAATTATCTTGACTCAACTTGGGAAAGGACATTGATGGACTTTCACCAGCCATTGATGGACTTTCACCAGCCATTTTCCAATATTTATATTATTGCAGGTAGACACGTAAACCACGCAACTCTGCTACCACTCTGTTATGTCATGGAATATTTCATCAACAATGTGTCTTCCTAAACTGTATTCATAAAGTGGTGAAATCAATCCAAAAGTCCTAGCATTAAATGCAACTATTTCTTTATTCAAATTTAACAACATGATTATAACTCTTTATAAAAGGTAACAAGGATTAGTTAAAATAAATGAGCCCAGCTCATGTCCACCATCTTGGTACAGCAAAACAACAAGAAAATTTATCAATAAATTTAAACTCATGTCCTATGCTTCTCATTTCAAACAAACTTCATAATAACATTGAAGTAAGCCTGGAAGCAAATACCTAAGCTAGCCATAGCCAGCAAGTAAACATGTGGTCAACAAGTGTCCTACTACATCAGCAGCTGCTCTATAAATACAGAATAAATCAGTTAAAGTTACAAATAAGTTGAAGAAACACAACTGTAGTTAACAACAGGTTAATTATGCAAGGGGGAAAAAAACATACCAACACTTTTCTTAGTGACACAGAAACTGAATCCAGATGAACTGGTTTAATCTTACCTAACAAAGGTTAAAGTTGCAGTTTGATGAATTTTGAGTCCAGCATTTCACTTTACTGTAAACAAAAAAGATTGGTTAATTAAAAATTGTCTCTGAAAAAAGATTGCAATCGACACTCATATTAGCGCCATTTTGAATTTTTCAGAAGAAAATTCATATTTTCTTCATGCAAAAGCTCAACTTTGGCCCTATTAACCATAATTACTTATTTAAATGCATACCTAATAATAAAAAACTAAAAATGAATATTCAAAAAGCGGGAAATGAACACAAGAAAAATAAAACAAACAATTTAGTTACAGTTTACACTTGTGAATAGTGTGCAGGATACAATAGGGTGAATTTTTGCTTTTGATACCCGAATTTACATCAAAATCATAAGTAAATAAATTTTATTAGTAATTAATCAGTTGTAATAGCTTGAAGAACATGATTTAAAAAAAATTGTAAAAAAACATTGCAGTCACCATTGATTTCAGCGCTATGTTGAATTTTGTTCTTTCAACTTAACTGTAAGATTCACTGTTTACATGTGCAACAATATGCGCATTTTAGGGTCGCGGATTTGAGGGAGTACTTGTATTTAAAAGTTTATTTTAAAAAGTTCTGTCCCATTTGTTTCTCTCATAGTAATAATAAGTACTTGTATTTAATATAAATATAATATATTATATATATAACACATGGGCTGATAAGTTCCCGGTCTAATAAAGAAAACACAACTTTTTAACAAAACTTTATAACTTTAATAAATAACATAACTTTAATAATAATAATTAAAAAAAATAATAATAATTTTATAATCCTTATTATTAATGTTCGTATCCGTCTGTGTGTCTGTGTGTGTGTGTGTGTATCTGTACCCCAGGGCTGCCATTTGTGACTAAAATGCGACTAAAAGCGACTATTTTCTGCATCAGGCGACTATGGCAACTATTATAGGCCAAAAACCATTAAAAAGCGACTATTTCAACTAAAACGCAAAAAAAGGCGACTTTTTTCAGGTTCCAGCGACTATTTTTAGTGAAGAATCGATCTTTTTTTTTCTCTCTCAAAGCGCCTGTAAAGTCATCTTCCCAAACGCACTCGGTCACCTGCCTCGCTGTTTCCTCCTTCCGTACGTACGCAAGCGGTTGCTTCTATTTGCAAATTAGGGGAGGCAGGTACTGTGCTGATGGGATCGTTTCTGAATTCCAGGGAATGTTCAAGTTTCGGCAGGAATACGGAAATTCTAAGCAGATTTTGGTCGGAGAAAAACTAGTTTGGCTTAGTAGGTGGAAATCACGTTTGGTGGTAGGTGGTTTTGGAGCCCAGAAAAGCTTGGTGTCTAGTATACATAGATGCCAACAACTCTGGAAATTCCGGAGTTACTCCGGAAATGCGTGGTAAAATACGGTAGTACGGAAATAACGTTGAAAATACGGAAATTGCGTCTTTTACAGCGATGCCGCGGACGCGCTATAGCATGTAAATTACGCGAAAAATTGGAATTGAGACGCAAAAAAATAGTTCTTACGTGTCCCATGCGACGTGCAATTTTTACACACGTAAATTCTTCGAAGAATCGCGAAATCATTTTGTCGAAGAATCCGAAAAAACGGCAAATTTCACCGTAGGATCGCGAAAAAAACGGCAAACTTCGTCGGATTGCAAAAAACGGCAAACGTCATCAAAGGATCGTTAAAAAATGGCGAATTCTGTCGAAGGATCACGAAAAACGGCAAACTTCGTCAAAGAATCGTAAAAAAATGGGGAATTTCGTTGAATGATTGTGAAAAAAACGCGAAATTAATTCATTAAAAGATCGCGGAAAATGGCTAATTTCGTTGACAGATTGCGAAAAAAACGCAAATTTAGTCAAAGGACCGTGAAAACACGTGAATTTCGTCAAAAGGCCGTAACAAAAAACTGCATTTTCGGCAGAAATTCGGCGAATTTTTCCGCGTTTTTCGGCGAAATCACGGAAAAATGCGAATTTCGCCGAAGGGCCACGGAGAAAATGCCAACTTCGTCAAAGGATCGTGGAAAAAACTGCTAATTTCGGCGAAGGATAACGAAAAAACGTCCAATTTCGTCGAAGAAACGGCAAATTTCGTCATCGGATTGCGAAAAAACGGCTAATTTTGTCGAAGGATCGCGAAAAAACGGAAAATTTCGTCGAAAGATCGCCAAAAAACGGCAAATTCTGTCGAAGGATCTCGAAAAAACGGTAAATTTTGTCGAAAGATCGCAAAAAAAAGGGCAAATTTTGTCGAAAGATCGCCAAAAAACGGCTAATTTTGTCGAAGGATCGCGAAAAAACGGCAAATTTCGGCGAAAGATCGCAAAAAAAGGCAAATTTTGTCGAAGGATCTCGAAAAAACGGTAAATTTTGTCGAAAGATCGCAAAAAAACGGCAAATTTTGTCGAAAGATCGCAAAAAACGGCTAATTTTGTCGAAGGATCGCGAAAAAACGGCAAATTTCGGCGAAAGATCGCAAAAAAAAACGGCAAATTTTGTCGAAGGATCTCGAAAAAACGGTAAATTTTGTCGAAGAATCTCGAAAAAACGGCAAAGTTCGTCGAAGGATTGCGAAAAACGGCAAACTTTGTCAAAGGATCGTTAAAAAATGGCGAATTCTGTCGAAGGATCACGAAAAACGGCAAACTTCGTCAAAGAATCGCAAAAAAACGGGGAATTTCGTTGAATGATTGTGAAAAAAACGCGAAATTAATTCATTGAAAGATCGCGGAAAATGGCTAATTTCGTTGACAGATTGCGAAAAAAACGCAAATTTAGTCAAAGGACCGTGAAAACACGTGAATTTCGTCAAAAGGCCGTAAAAAAAAACTGCATTTTCGGCGGAAATTCGGCGAATTTTTCCGCGTTTTTCGGCGAAATCATGGAAAAATGCGAATTTCGCCGAAGGGCCACGGAGAAAATGCCAACTTCGTCAAAGGATCGTGGAAAAAACTGCTAATTTCGGCGAAGGATAACGAAAAAACGTCCAATTTCGTCGAAGAAACGGCAAATATCGTCATCAGATTGCGAAAAAACGGCTAATTTTTTCGAAGGATCGCGAAAAAACGGAAAATTTCGTCGAAAGATCGCCAAAAAACGGCAAATTTTGTCGAAGGATCTCGAAAAAACGGTAAATTTTGTCGAAAGATCGCAAAAAACGGCAAATTTTGTCGAAAGATCGCCAAAAAACGGCTAATTTTGTCGAAGGATCTCGAAAAAACGGTAAATTTTGTCGAAGAATCTCGAAAAAATGGCAAACTTCGTCGAAGGATTGCGAAAAACGGCAAACTTCGTCAAAGGATCGTTAAAAAATGGCGAATTCTGTCGAAGGATCACGAAAAACGGCAAACTTCGTCAAAGAATCGCAAAAAAACGGCGAATTTCGTTGAATGATTGTGAAAAAAACGCGAAATTAATTCATTAAAAGATCGCGGAAAATGGCTAATTTCGTTGACAGATTGCGAAAAAAACGCAAATTTAGTCAAAGGACCGTGAAAACACGTGAATTTCGTCAAAAGGCCGTAAAAAAAAACTGCATTTTCGGCGGAAATTCGGCGAATTTTTCTGCGTTTTTCGGCGAAATCATGGAAAAATGCGAATTTCGCCGAAGGGCCACGGAGAACATGCCAACTTCGTCAAAGGATCGTGGAAAAAACTGCTAATTTCGGCGAAGGATAACGAAAAAACGTCCAATTTCGTCGAAGAAACGGCAAATTTCGTCATCGGATTGCGAAAAAACGGCTAATTTTTTCGAAGGATCGCGAAAAAAACGGAAAATTTCGTCGAAAGATCGCCAAAAAACGGCAAATTTTGTCGAAGGATCTCGAAAAAACGGTAAATTTTGTCGAAAGATCGCAAAAAACGGCAAATTTTGTCGAAAGATCGCCAAAAAACGGCTAATTTTGTCGAAGGATCTCGAAAAAACGGTAAATTTTGTCGAAGAATCTCGAAAAAACGGCAAACTTCGTCGAAGGATTGCGAAAAACGGCAAACTTCGTCAAAGGATCGTTAAAAAATGGCGAATTCTGTCGAAGGATCACGAAAAACGGCAAACTTCGTCAAAGAATCGCAAAAAAACGGCGAATTTCGTTGAATGTTTGTGAAAAAACGCGAAATTAATTCATTAAAAGATCGCGGAAAATGGCTAATTTCGTTGACAGATTGCGAAAAAAACGCAAATTTAGTCAAAGGACCGTGAAAACACGTGAATTTCGTCAAAAGGCTGTTAAAAATACTGCATTTTCGGCGGAAATTCGGCGAATTTTTCCGCGTTTTTCGGCGAAATCACGGAAAAAATGCGAATTTCGCCGAAGGGCCACGGAGAAAATGCCAACTTCGTCAAAGGATCGTGGAAAAAACTGCTAATTTTGGCGAAGGATAATGAAAAAACGTCCAATTTCGTCGAAGAAACGGCAAATTTCGTCATCGGATTGCGAAAAAACGGCTAATTTTGTCGAAGGATCGTGGAAAATTTCGTCGAAAGATCGCCAAAAAACGGTAAATTTTGTCGCAGGATCTCGAAAAAACGGTAAATTTTGTCGAAGGATCTCGAAAAAATGGTAAATTTCGTCGAAGGATCTCGAAAAAATGGCAAATTTTGTTGAAAGATCGCCAAAAAACGGTAAATTTCGTCGATGGATTTCGAAAAAACGGCAAATTTCGTCCAAGGATCTTGAAAAAACGGCAAATTTGGTCAAAAGATCTTAAAAAAACGGCGAATTTTTTTTCAGAATATTTTTTTTTTCATATATTCAGAAAAAACTTCAAAACCCCGTGGAATCAATTTTCCTTCACAGATTCCTAGTTTATCTTTCAAAGCTGAGGACTCTTATTTTATTCTTTATATTGTTTACCAAGTTCATTTTCACAAAAATTTTGCAAAATTAGTTTATTTATCATTATTGATCTTCGAAATGACGCAGAACTATTAAAAAAGTATATCTTCAAAACACTCGTATGACTCCTGAATTGCTTAAATTTTACTCCTGATGGATGTCCAAAACTCCTGAAATGTAACTATTTTACTCCTGATGTAGTTTTTACAATGTTGGCGTCTATATTTATTAAGGAGAGTTCAGAACTGTTTACACAATTCGTAGCATTTTTTCATTCATATCATATTCATTTTTATAGAAATGTGTATTTTTTTTATAATAAAAGTATAAAAAGTGACTTGGGCAGAAACATAAACACTGAAATAAGATGTGGACATTCATAAAGACCCTTCAGTTATTATGGAAACTTTTTAATATTGTCCTTTTTTTAGGTAAGTATGCGACTATTTTGGCTACTATTTTTGTACAAATGCTACTATTTTGGCTACTATTTCTTTCTTTGTAGGCTACTAAAGCTACTATTTTCAGTGTCATTAGGCAGTGGCAGCCCTGCTGTACCCGGATAAACTCTGCGAGCGTAGCGAGTAGCGAAGTGCTTTTTGTGTCAAAAAATTCAGAAAAATCCGGGCCTTCAGGAATTGCAGTTTCGAAAAAATCGGCCCTTAATTAAGGGAGTTATTAACGAACAAAGCTGTTTTAATTGCTTCAAAAGAAACCTATGTGGAAAGTCCTCCGCGCATGCACAGAAGAGCTCAATCCTCATCTTCCGCAAAAAGAAGAAGGAAAGATCGCTTCGGCCGGTTTCGTTTTACGATTGTCTAAACTCGCCGACGGCGAACCGACTGAAATACGAAAAAACCGTCAACATATTCTCAAAGAACGTACTTTTACGTCTCTAACGATCCTGTCGGTTCGAAAAAGTTTCGATATTAACCCTTTCAAAAAAAATAATCAAAAAGCGTCGAATTCGTGTTTTTGATTTTCTCCCTTCGTCCGAGCCTCGCATCCGCCGGACTAAGAAAGATTCGGATAAACGGATTTCACCAAATTAAAGATCGGTCTTTGTCCTCTCCAATTGCACCTTCCATTAAAAAAATACGTCAATTAACCCTTCGAAAACGTATATTTTCCGTACACCGTTTCGCGATTTCGGCAATTTCGACTATTTTGAAAAATTCGCTGCGGCAGTTCTAAACGAGTCAATGAAAACTAAAAATACCGGACGAGATCTACATTCTTTATCCTTTCGAAATCTGCGATCGTTTTTGAAAAATACAAATATTAACCCTTCGAAAAAAATTCGCGTGCAGACTCACTTTTGCAAATTCCGATTCTCTGCGATTTTTAAAATCGCGCATCGGCTCTCTGAAAGAACAAAAAAACAAACAAACACACCCAAGCACATTTTCCTCCTTTCCAGATCACTGTAAAACCTTTAGTTTTAAAAAATATTTCAGTTAACCCTTTCGAAAACGTTTTTTTCCGTAAGTCTCTTTCGGTTTTTCAGCGATTTCTGCAATGTTTAAAAATTCAATTCTGGGCTTCTAAACAAGATACAAAAAAATAAAAATACCGAGCCTAATCTACGTTCCTTTTCCTTTTAAAATCAGGTATCAGTTTTGAAAAATTCGTTTTTTAACCCTTCTAAAAAAAGGGTTTCCGAAACTCACTCGAGTGAATTTTCGTTCTTCGGCCCATGTTTAAAAATCCGCATCGACTCGGAAAATGGGAATAGAGACAAATAAAATACACCAGATCATAGCCACATTCTTCTTCTTCGAAACATATATTTCAGTTTTAAAAAATATGTACATTAACCCTTTAGAAACCGGTCGTTCCCGTACCTCACTTTTACGATTTCCTCTAATTTGCCAATGTATACCCCGCTGCAGCAATTTTTTATCAAATTACATAAATTCCTAGACTCGCCGATTGATTTTCTCCCTTCGTCCGAGCCTCGCATCCGCTGGACTAAGAAAGATTCGGATAAACGAATTTCACCAAATTAAAGATCGGTCTTTGTCCTCTCCAATTGCACCTTCCATTAAAAAAATACGTCAATTAACCCTTCGAAAACGTATATTTTCCGTACACCGTTTCGCGATTTCGGCAATTTCGACTATTTTGAAAAATTCGCTGCGGCAGTTCTAAACGAGTCAATGAAAACTAAAAATACCGGACGAGATCTACATTCTTTATCCTTTCGAAATCTGCGATCGTTTTTGAAAAATACAAATATTAACCCTTCGAAAAAAATTCGCGCGCAGACTCACTTTTGCAAATTCCGATTCTCTGCGATTTTTAAAATCGCGCATCGGCTCTCTGAAAGAACAAAAAAACAAACAAACACACCCAAGCACATTTTCCTCCTTTCCAGATCACTGTAAAACCTTTAGTTTTAAAAAATATTTCAGTTAACCCTTTCGAAAACGTTTTTTTCCGTAAGTCTCTTTCGGTTTTTCAGCGATTTCTGCAATGTTTAAAAATTCAATTCTGGGCTTCTAAACAAGATACAAAAAAATAAAAATACCGAGCCTAATCTACGTTCCTTTTCCTTTTAAAATCAGGTATCAGTTTTGAAAAATTCGTTTTTTAACCCTTCTAAAAAAAGGGTTTCCGAAACTCACTCGAGTGAATTTTCGTTCTTCGGCCCATGTTTAAAAATCCGCATCGACTCGGAAAATGGGAATAGAGACAAATAAAATACACCAGATCATAGCCACATTCTTCTTCTTCGAAACATATATTTCAGTTTTAAAAAATATGTACATTAACCCTTTAGAAACCGGTCGTTCCCATACCTCACTTTTACGATTTCCTCTAATTTGCCAATGTATACCCCGCCGCAGCAATTTTTTATCAAATTACATAAATTCCTAGACTCGCCGATTGATTTTCTCCCTTCGTCCGAGCCTCGCATCCGCCGGACTAAGAAAGATTCGGATAAACGGATTTCACCAAATTAAAGATCGGTCTTTGTCCTCTCCAATTGCACCTTCCATTAAAAAAATACGTCAGTTAACCCTTCGAAAACGTATATTTTCCGTACACCGTTTCGTGATTTCGGCAATTTCGACTGTTTTGAAAAATTCGCTGCGGCGGTTCTAAACGAGTCAATGAAAACTAAAAATACCGGACGAGATCTACATTCTTTTTGTGATAGCGGTCCGGATACAGGGACCGGTCTAAAAATGTAATTAAATTGAAAAACAGAGTACGTGGAAGTTTGATAGCTGAAATTTGGCAAGGTAGTGACAAAAGTGTTAAAAATGTAGATAAGACACATTCATGAAACAGTTTTTAGGTTTAAATAAAGCTAACGTTTATTCAACATATCACAAAATAAAATAAAGGTGAAAAATATGACAGACAATTTAATTAAATAAAAAAAATAATGGCATATGGCAACAAAAACAAGGTGGCAAAAATAATATGGCATGAAGTAACTTAAATGCAGCCTTCAAAATATACTTGAAGAAAAAGTTCATTTTAACTTACATGATAATTAATTGAACGTGATGACACAAATTAAAACAGGCCTTTTATTTTATTAGTCACCATGGCATTAGATGTGAAGAAAAAAGTTGAAGAACAGTCCACACACACTATTAATTAATCCTTGAAATGAACGTACATCACCAACAGAAGAAAGAAAAACCACAACTTCAACAGCAGAAATAAACAAACACTAAAAAAAACGTTTAATACCATCATTGCACTCATAAAAGACTTTATACCGCCACTGATATTGTTTCTTTTGGTATCTACAATATCATTTTACCAAAGCTGCCTCACTCTCGCCATTCAAACTGCCTTTTCATCCCTTTTAAACAATATCAACATACCGCTTTCCGAAAACGCCCCCTTTCTGATGTGTTAAGTTGAGAAGTTCTCAAACTGCCCATCGGCAAAGTAATCTAGAGTGCCTTTGAAGACTGTTACACGGCGTCTGGGCGCATGCTCCCCTATACTATTACGATTGAAACGATATCGAAGCTGGCGGTTGCAACTGAATTCGGAAAAAGGCTGAGAAAACGATGGTCGATGTGAGAAATGATATCGAAACGAACAGTTTGGAAGATAAACATAGATTGGCGAGTTGAAAAACGAAAAGAAAGATTTGAACGATACTAGAAATGGAAAACGATAGCGACTGAAGAAAATGAATACAGGATTGAATGGAAAAATTAGACAAGTGCGAAAAGGTGACATTATGTAGAAGTTTCAAGGTCCAAAAATATATACATAGGGCTAACATTTGCCCCCCCCCCCCCCCCCCCTTGACCCCTTTGCCCCCCGCCGCAGCAATTTTTTTATCTAATTACATAAATTCCTAGAGAAGAAGCTAAAAGTGCATACATTCAGGTCTAGAAAGACACCTTTCAGTTAAAAAAATTCGAGTATTATCAATTTAAAAAAAATTCTTTTGTGAAACGAGTTTCTAGAAATAAGCATTTTTCGGCGCAAGCACAGATTAATCAAAGTGTAATAAGTGACTTTGCTTTCGCCGTAATTATCTTATTTATTAACGATTTTAAATCAAAAATCATTGTTCATTTTGCATACAGAATTGAATGGGCTTTCCGAATATATGATTTATTTTGAGAAATAATTATATTTTCATAGTTAAAATTCTATTCTACTAGGATATTTGTATTCTGAAACAGCCAATTGCACTGCAAATACTTGCTATACAATACCTGACTAACTTGCTATACAATATTTCTCTTCGATGGATCAGAGATTATACGATATGTAAAGAGTCAACTTCATGTTCGATCACAGTCAAATAAACTAGAGAGTCAACACAGGAACATTTATTTTTAAAAGTTTTAATACTTTTTAAATAATTGTCATTTTTGCATAGGAGGAAAAAAAAAAAAAGCTAAGGAATTTGCTATTTCTTTTGAAAATATCTCCCTTCGTATGGGTCCCATCACGACGGGGTATAGTTCATTCGACTCGACATCGATAGAGGATACTAGAGATTATCGACTTTAGTTCCGCATTTCACCACTAGGGGCGCTTTCCGAACTCTGTTTCTATGGGCCGGATCACGACGGCGTATGGCTTATTCGACTCGACATCGATAGCTTTAACGGTTTCAGTGCCCGAGGTTCGTATAGAACAGATTGCACCACCTGGTGGTGGAAGGTGTAATTAAAGGATTTTCAGCCAACTCTGGTTCTATGGGTCACATCACGACGGGGTATGGCTCATTCGACTCGACATCGATAGCTTTTCGAGATTTTACAATTAGGGGCCCGCTGGTGGGCGATGCCAGCTAGTAATAATAATAATAATTTTATAATAATAATTTAAAAAATGAATAATAATAATAATTTAATAATAAGTAACATAATTTTATAACAAAAAAGCTCCAAACAGTGCTCAGAATCATCGACTCGTTGTTTTTGGTCAAAAGTCAACACGGGCGGCAGCCACTTTAACAACAGCTTTTTCATAGACAAATCTTCATTCAAAATAAAATCTACACGTTCCTTAGATATCTTCAGAGTGTGAGCTATCTCTTTTTTTATGTTTTCTGGATTCTATCATCTTATGTTTACTTTTTTTATGTTTTCTGGAGTAACCACCTCTTTTGCATGGTACATCACTGGTGTCCGTACGACCATGTTTAAATTCAGAAAACCAGTCAATAATGGTTGATTTACCATGTGCAGTGTCCGGATAATGCTTATCAAGCCAAACTTTTGTTTGAACGGTATTTTTTCCCATCAAATAACAATTCTTGAAATTCTTGTTTATCTATTTTTTGTTTATCAACAAAGTCGATTTACTGAAACCACTCTAACGTTTTATCCACACGGCGGATCGTCATGCATTTTTTCTGCTACCTTTTAAAGGTTAGTATTTACTAAAAAAAACAGTGGTTCGGCAATTGAAATGCCATCTATGTGCCAGACCGGGAACTTATTAGCCCATGTGTTAAGATATAATATTGTATAAGTACTTATATTTAAAAGTTTATTTTAAAAAGTTCTGTTCCATTTGTTTCTCTCTAGTAATAATAAGTAAATAATCAGTGATTTAATTCAGGGGTCATTCCAGGAAAAACTTGGGGCCTATATAGGGCGCCTTCACAAAATTCCTCTTGATAAAATAGGCCACTTCACCAAATTCCTCTTGATAAAATTGGCCTCTTCACAAAATTCCATTCCATAAAAACATGCTGTCCATTAATTTTTTATATTTTTGTTAGGTTTTAAAATATGTCATTTGCAAAGAAAACAAGTTCACCAGAAACGAAAACTTTAGCAGAAGGACTTCAAAGAAGTTATTAAATGCTTGGTTTGAATTTGAGTAGATGGATTTCATCTTTCATAACAAAATGTTATTTTTTACAAAAATATAATAAATTTCACAAAAATGATAAATTTCACAAAAATAACCTTTAATTTTCACAAAATGGGCTCCAAAAAAAAAAAAAAAAAAAACCTGCATCGACCCCTGTAAATTACCCCCCTATCCTCCTCCTCCCTTTAAAATTTACACTTCTTCTCTCTCCACATCATTACATATAAAAGTGTCTAAAACTCCTTAAAAAATGTATATATATATGCTCCATTTGTTGCTCTGTAGTAACAATAAATATTCAATCATTTCAATTGTCTCTCTACTTCAAAATATTTGCTTTGATCCATTTTCCACCCCCTAGCAAAAAAAAAAAAAAAAATTAAAACTCTTTATATATATATATATATATATTACAAAATTTAATTTTTTCCGCAATCTGCTAAATTATTCTATAAAATTTTTCCATTTAGTAATGTTCCGTATATGACCCCGACTTTTTAAAATATTTCTTATTCTTAAAATAGTCCTTCACTATCCATATCTAAAAAAATTTTATCCTAATCCACTTAATATTTACTCCAAAGTATTTAAATCTAAAAATAGCAATAACTACTTAAATTTATTCTTTAAATAGAACACTTATTTTTAATCCACTATTAAAATTCATTATTATTCCCGTGAAGTCAAACTGCTATAAATTCTTTATTTAAATGCTAAAATATCATATCTCTTAAATTATTCTGCTCTAAAAAACCTTATTTCCTTTTAAAAAACATTCTATCATTAAATATTAAATGTCTATTACAATATTTCCAAAATGCTCTCATTTTTTTTTCTTCGCCTACATCAAAGATTAATTTTCTTTTTTTTCTTCTTTATCTTTATTGCATATTAATATCTTCAATTGCATATTAATATAATTCAAAGCTAGTTTTAACTACAGCCTCAAAACAGATACTTTGGTTTGTTTATGTCATTCATCTGGTAACGAGATTTTCGAAGCCCCTTGAACTTTTTTGACATCAGGAAGTTGGTTTTCTTCAAAATTAATGCACTGGAAATATGAATAAAATCCCTTTAAAAACCTTATGATTAGAAGAAACCGAGTCATGTGACATATGTTGTAGTCTTATGCAAAGCCAGTTAAAACCAGATGCACACTCTGATTTCAGTAGAATTTTGACATTTTGGCGTGCATCTAATTCGCCTCATCGTCTTTTTAGTTAGTGATGTAGAGAGTTTAAGTAAAGTTTTAGAAGGGTTTTGTGTCCAGTGGATCCAGCCCATTCACCTAAATAAACATCTTGAAACTTAAGAAAGAGACTCGTGGGAATTATCGACTGTCGCATGGAATGTACTGATGCGTAGAAGTAATTGCAGTTTAATGAGCATTCCTCCCGATTTCACGTTTTAAAAAATTTCAATAAAGTTTTTTACTTTTACTGAATGGTGACTGAACTGTGATTTGTTGTTGGTGATACCACACGGCCTCCTTATGTGATTGAGAAGGGAAACCTTGCACAGAATTGAAAACGTTTATCAACAGCTACCGACTGCCACTTAGATTGAACTTGAATTCACAACAAATATACATCTATATATATATTTGTCTTACGTGGCGCGGAAATAGAGCTGAATTTCTACCTTATCGTTGGCAACAACCGTAGTTTCCAGAGCTCAGACCAATGAACAGACAAAATTGTGTTAGCTCTGCTTCCAATATGGCGGTCAGTGTCAGAGCAGTGAAACTCAAGCTAGCAATTATTAAAAATAAAATAATATGAATGTAATCCAAAGCGTCTGAGATGATTCCTCATTTTAATTATGAGTAATATTCTTAATTTCAAAAATGAATTCTCAACTCTTATTTAGAATTTATTTACGAATTTCACTCACTCAAAAAATCTGAGATAATGAAATATAAACTTTCTAGAATGCCCCTGCTGCCATCTGTTGCTGTTTTATTGAAGTAAAAATAATTTCTTTTGCAGAAATCTATAATCAATTAGAATACTAAAATGTCGAACGAAATTTAAACAATCATTGATGATAAACTATCTTCCTACCGCATAGTGTTTTTTTTTTTTTTTTTTTTTTTTTTTTTTTTTTTTTTTTTTAATGAATCTAAGCTGTGCTGTACAATATTATAGGTGCAATAAGTTTTAAACTAATTATGTTTCCAAGATCCTTTTTTCATAGTATTTAAATGATTTATATGCCCATTAGTAGCATCAACTAAATGCATTTTTAGTTGTGTTTTCAACAGAGTTTTCAATTACTTTTTTGCATTAAAAAAATTGTCAATTTCATATGTTCAAATGATTTATTGTAGTACTTATTCCGGCTAGAAATTACTAGAAAAATAAAAAGGGGCGAGCGAGCTGGGACCGCGTAGCGGTCTCAATGTGAATTGCTTTGCAATTCACGGTGGGTTGGCGAGCGTTAGCGAGTAGGAGGCTGAGTCCCCTAGTATATATATAAAATCTTATGTCCTGTTTGTTGCTCTCTATGAAGAATAAGAAAACAAAAAATCATCTGAATTACAAACTCCCTCTTTTCAAAATTCAAAACAAAGTTAAAATTTTTTTTTAACTGTTTGTTATGTGAAAAAAAACAAAAAAATCTTAGGGCGCTAAATCTTTGTTTTGGCGGTGCTGGCTACTGGGCAAAAGGTGACAAGGTTTGAATCCGACATAAGCATGCATGTTTAATTTTGAATACAAATGCTTAATTTTTCGCATACTTTTTTTTTTTTTTTTTTTTTTTAGTAAGATTGCAGTGCAGGTAGTTTTTTAAGTGTATGTTGTCAGAATGAGTTGTAATTTTGTATTCGCATATTTAAAGCTTCTAGAAATCAGTTTCTGTTAAAAACTTTATAGGTATTCAATTTATATTTTTTGCGAAAATCACTTTCTAACTATGTTTATTTTCAAAATTAAATTTTGAGTTTTTGAACAGAAAAAGCACTTTCTAGAAGCTTCAGATATGTGAATAAAAAATTACAGCTCATTCTGACAAGTTTGTTTTTGAGTTATGTTTTAAAAAAACTACCTGAAGTTGCAATCTGTTCTTCAATGATTAAGAAGGAATTTAATATTACTGAATCCAAACTTTAAATCTTCATAATTCTAAAATTATTTGTCTGAATAACTTCCCATTTAATATCTAAGTTTAAAATGCACTGCAAAAATCCAAATAGGCTGTCAAAATTGGGTGTTCCTATTGAAAATTTCAAAGTGTGATACAATTTTAGTATGAAGAAAGCATAAACTAATTTTTCTAACATAAATTGAAAACAAAACACAATCTTTAATAGAATGGCTATTTTAGTTTTTTCCTTAGCCAATTTAGCAACTTAATTATGTGGGGTGTATTTTTAGGTAGATTTCGTAAGAAATACTACCTATTACATTCTCACCTAAGTCGGAAATTTTGAAAAATTTTTGCAGATCTACGCCGATCATGACTCCCAGAACCCAAAACCACCCCCACTTCAAAACTTTATCTATCTATCTATCTATCTATCTATCTATCTATGTCACTTTTTTATGAACACGATAACTGCAATAATTCTGCACAGATCTCTTCAAAACTGATACATAAAATCAAGGGTCATAAAATCTCGGTCAAGTTCGTTAATGGGCAAAATCGAACCAAGGGAGGGGACATGGGGGGGGGGGGGCTTTTTGTGAAAACAGAAAAACCCTCATAATTTCTTTATTATTATACGTATCGAATCCGTTTAAAGTTATTATTACTTCTAGGAAAAGGGCCGAAAATTTATGTATGACAGATTTTTGATATAATTAAAAATGGCCCCAAGGGGGGAAAAAGGGGGGTTTTAGAAGAAAAAAAATCATAGCTTCGTCAATTCACAAGACATCAAATCCGCTTAAATTTATTATAAATCCTTTTAATATTATCTAAAACTTTTATATTGACAAGTTTTTTATAGGACCAACCCTTATAGCAAAAAAAAAAAAAATTAAAAACAAAAAAATCCCTGCCGGCTCCGCCTGCAAACAAGTTATTTTTCGAAGTAGGCGGTTCCAACTCCCGAATCTTTTTGAAACTGATACATAAAATCAAGGGGCATAAAATCTCGGTCAAGTTCGTTAATGGGAAAAATAGAACCAGGGGGGGGGGGGGGGCTTTTTGTGAAAACAGAAAAAACCCCATAATTTCTTAATTATGATAAGTATTGAATCCGTTGAAAGTTATTATTACTTCTAGGAATAGGGCCAAAAACTTATGTATGACAGATTTTTGATATAATTAAAAATTGCCTTAAGGTGGGGGGGAAGGGGGTTTTTAGAAGAAAAAAAAAATCATAACTTCGTCAATTCCTAAGATTTCAAATTCACTTAAATTTATTATAAATCCTCTTAATATTATCTAAAACTTTTATATTGACATGTTTTTTATAGGACCAACTCTTATAGCAAAAAAAAAAAAAAAAATCTTTGCTGGCTCTGCCTGCAAACAAGTTTGGTTTCGAAGTAGGCGGTTCCAACTGCAGCATCATTGCAAAAAGGTCATTTCTTCCGCAATTCCCGACAAACAGGCGCCCCACGGTCTGTGTCTTCGAAATCTACCTGTGCCTGTAGGCCGAGCCGTCAGGGATTTTTTTATTTTGTGCACTGATTGTACATAAATTTAACAAAGGAAATACATTCATTTCTTATTTTTATAGCATCTAAATTGTTTTACTGATATTGATTAACACCTGCCATATATAGGTGCAGATTCACGGTCGCGAGTCACCACGTGGTGACTCATTTTTTTTGCTTTGGCCACTAACTTTCGATGCCTAAGTCGCCAAATGTTTTACAGGAATGCCCCTTTCCTGCCAAACAGCAGATTTCAGCTTTTTTTTTTTTTTTTTTTTAATGAGATTTGCAGATTGCCATCCATACTTCCGAGATATTTAGCAATTTTTTTCTTTTTTCTACTGTCCATAATTAAAAACATATGATTGGACACAGAGTCCGCAATTCCACTGATTTGCCCGTTTTCTTCTTAAAAAAAAAAAAAAAAAAAAAAAAAAAAAAAAATCTATGATGTCCACAGAATCAGAAAATAAAAATTATATTGATATGCGTCGCGAATGACCTCTGTGGCGACAGCATACCGCAATTAGTCCATGACGCAGAAAAATTAGTGTCGAGAAGAAAATAATTTTGGGCCCACTCATTAAATTCGTAGCTCTAGGATTTTTAGCTCTGTGAATTTCGCCAATCTGTCGCGGAAAAAAAATCACGAGTTTCGTCAAATGATCACGAAATAAAACAACGAAATTCATCAATTGCTCATTGATTAAAACCACGAATCTCATCAAGCGGTTGCGAAAAAAACCACTAATTTTATCAATTGATCGCAAAAAAAATTGCGAATTTCATCAATTGGTCGCGAAAAGAAAATTCAAATTTCGTTAATCAGTCGCGAAAAAAATACTGAATTTCGTCAATTAGTCGTATAAAAAAAGCGTGAATTTCGTCAATCAGTTGTGAAAAAAATCGCGAATTTCGTCATTTAGTCGCAGTAAAAAATAGTGATTTTCATTGAACAATCGCGAAGTTTATCAAGGAGTCGCAATAATAAAACTTGAAAATCGGCGATCGGTCCCAAATATTGTAATTTATTGTCTCCATAGGGATAAAAAAAATCTTTAATAAATCCTCAAAAAAAATCCCCTTGCCAACAAAAGCTGCAAGGCTTATAGTGTTTGATCTTTCTCCATCATCCTTGAAAATGTCAGAAATTGTTAAATTTATTTCATTAAAATCTAAAACCTAAACGGAAGCTTCTCCATATTTTTTGATATATATATTTAATTCTGATTTTTATAGACATATTTTTTTTTATGCAAATTCCTATGTTGAGCGTTTATTTTCAGCTATGTTAAATACTTTGGGGGGGGGGGGGGGGAGACTACAGAACAAAAAACTTTAGATAATTGTTTGTTCATAAAATACTCAAGCTAATGGAGGAAAAATATTGTTTTTATGTGTTTGTTTCACAATGTGGCCACTGGATTTTTCAGGTTTAGGAGCCACTGGCTCCTTCCAGATTTTGGGAATCTGCACCTATACTGCCGTACCAACCTTCACCCCCCCCCTTTCTTTTTCAAGTAAAATGTACTTATTTACAACTAGAAATTTTACTTGAATGGAATCCAATAACAGGCATGAAAGTTTTCTGCGGAAATCTGCTTTTTTTTAAGCCTTACTGTCTGTTTCTGAGATCGATGCAAATCCGTCGAGAAATTGTGACCAAAACTTTTTTTTGGGGTGGGGAGGGGGTATGCTGATAACGATTTATTTCGCTATCCCCGGAAATCCGTGGCCGCAGCAATAATGTCCGCAACTGCGTACATTCATCCGTTCATAATGTTTCAACCGGAGGACTTTCCAGAGGTTTACTTTCATGACATATGCTTTCTAGAGACTGAAAAACTAGGCAATTTTCTCCCTCTTCAAGTGAATCTTGTAGCACACTCCGTGATGTCGTAGAGTTATTTTGATGATGCGTTTGTTATCACAGTTTCGATTCATGATATTTTATAACAGTGAATGACCGAAAAGCAAAATAACTTCAATTTTCACTTTCAGCGTCTTGTTTTTCTCAAGAATTGCGGATCGCACTACTTTGATCAGCTATGCACATGTCTGCTACGAGGATTTTTTTTGCTTTTGGAAAATGCATATAGTTACAATTAACAACGAGCATAAAGCCCGTGAAATAGATGATCAAGAAAAAAATTAATTTAGATTTCCATGGCTGGATACGACCGTCAAGATAAAGGGGAAAAATGGCGAAGAAGATTTGTTAACTGTGAAAGATTCTATAGAAAAGGATATTCTATATTACAGGAAAAGTGAAATGCACACTGTGCGCAGATCTATTATATTATGAAAAAAGAAGCTTCAGTGCAATCAAAGAACATATTGAGCATAGAAAACATGCAGAAAAGGAATTTGCGAATTTTTTTTTTTTTCTTTGCCGTCTGATTTAAAAAAAAAAAAAAATCTCAACAAAAGTCAACAACTTGTCCCAGTTTGCCCAAATGTGCCTCTCCCTGACAGGGCAGCCAGTCTTGAAGGGATGCTACTTGGAGTATTAGTGCAGAATAACGTTCCTTTCACTGTCACACCTGTGCTAATTGATTTGAGTAAAGCAATGGCAACCGACAAAAAAGCTTTGTCGCATTTATCTATGATGCACACAACAACATCCTACAAAATGAGGCTTGGCATAGCCAAAACTTTTTTTGATAAAACCGTAAATAACTTTAAAAAATGTTAATTTTCATTGAACATTGATGAAGCTACCAGCAACAATAAAATGAGAGTTCTGTGTATATTAGCAAGTTATTTTTGCCCAAACAGCAAAAAAGTTGTGATTGATCACATAGCGTTGATAAGTTTGTTCAGAGTTGCTGCTGAACATCTTTTCACAGAAATTGTTGGAGTATTAAAAAAAAATCCCATTTGAAAATTTGGTTTCCATTTTAATGGATTCATGCAGAGTAATGAGGGGATCTAAGTCTGGCTTGGAGACCAGAATTCGTCTCGAAAATGCTCTGCATTTATTGGATATTGATGGCGATGCCATCATATCCATAATGCATCCAAGATGTTTTCTAAACCATTCTGTGGATATGTAGAAGATTTTGATAAGGATCTTTACACTGATTTTAACTGGTCAGCTGATCTCCGCGAAAAGCTTCAAGAGATTTGTCTTATATTAACCCGAGAGTAGTCACACCTCTTTTTAGAATGCTAGTGGTCACGCTCGGTCCATTTGCCGCCGTTACCAGTAGCCCGAAAACAGATGGGAAATCTGCCGGTGTTACCATATGATCAAAAACGGAGAACGTAGGGGGAAATACTAATTGAATTTGAAAAGATACATTTTACAGGAACTATTATTTAAGAATATATTCAGATATATTTAAAAATATATTTAAGAAATATTATTTAAGAATTTTATTTAAGAATATATATTCAGTTTAAATTTAAATAAATGTTTTAATATTTTTTTTGTTTTACAAAATATAGTAAAAGAATAAAAATTAATAAATAACTTGATTGATTTTATGAAGATACAATGAAATACTAATTAGATTAAATTTTCAATTATGAATTTGAAATCGTGTTAGGGATAAATTATTTTAAAGACAAACCCGGAGTAAGCTGGTTTTTGACAATGTTCCTGAACTAGAAGCCAATTGAATTTGAAAAGAGACAGATTACATGATTCATTTATGCAATTTAAATAAACATTCAGCTGTGTATTTCAGGACATGTTATTTATAACCAGGGGTCTCGATCCAGGCAAAATTTGGGACCTTTTTATTCCCCCTTCACAAAAATCTAAGTAAAACAGGACCCTTCACAAAATTTATCTTTTATAAATTTTCATGTAATTAGACAGATATTCTTCACAAAATTCCTCTTACTGAAACATATCCCTTCACAAAATTCCTCTTACTGAAACATACCCCTTCACAAAATTCCTCTTACTGAAAGATACCCCTTCACAAAATTTCTCTTAATAAAACAGGCCTCTTTACAAAATTTATTTAATTAACGCAGGACCCTTCACAAAATTCCTCTAAAGGTCTCCACAAAATTCCTCTTAATAAAACAGGCCCTTCACAAAATCCCTCTTCATAAAACAGGCCTTTTATAAAATTCCATGTAATAAGACAGATTTCTTCACAAAATTCCTCTTATTAAACAGGACCCTTCACAAAATTCCTCTTAATAAAGCAGGCCTTTTTACAAAATTTATTTAATTAACACAGGACCTTTCATAAAATTAATAAAATGAGACCTGTCACAAAATTCCTTATTAAAAAAGGTGTACCTTCACAAAATTCCTCTTCATAAAATTCCATGTAATGACTGACTCCTTCACAAAATTTCTCTTAATAAAACAGGAACCCTTCACAAAATTCTCTTATTAACACAGACCCTTCATAAAATTAAGAAAACAGGCTCCTTCACAAAATTCCTTTTAATAAAACAAGTTCCTTCGCAGAAATCCTCTTAATAAAATAGCCCTGTCCTTCACAAAATTTCATTTATTAACACAAGTACCTTCATAAAATTCCATTCCATGAAAACATACTCTTCATTAATTATTTTTATTTTGTTACGTTTGTAAATATGTAATTTGCAAACTAAACAAGATCACCAGAAAGGAAAACTTTAGCAGAAGGACTTAAATAAGTTATTAATAAATTATTGGCTAAAATTTGAGTAACTGGATTTCATCTTTTGTTACAAAATGTTATTTGTCACAAAAACATAATACATTTCACAAAATTAATTTTAATTTTTCGCAAAATGGGCCCCAAGAAAAAACCTCTGCATCGACTAACTGATATCAATATCCTATTTTATTATTTTTACTTACAATATATCTATATAAAAATAATAAAAAAAGAATATAAAACTCCTTACTCTGAAATTATTAATATAAAGGCTGCAGATTTTTTTGGGTGTGTGTGGGGGGAGGTGGCAGCTTTAGAGATTTTATGCGTCAATGCCTTTTTTAAAATGAAAATTTATTACTTATTTCAGGATGGTGGCAGTGTCCTTGAGTCACACCTCTTGTTAGAAGCTTCGTATATATGAAGTAAATAATATATAAATAATAGTTTATTCTAATTAAATGTTTAATTTTAATAAATTTCCGATTGTAGATTTTTAATCTGATAAGGATAAATTATTTTGAAGACCAGAACTGCAAAAAGTTTCACTTGATGGTATCCCTGCAATTAATTAAAATAAATATGTATTTATACATTCCAATCCATGCTATTAATAATTCATTTAAAAGTTTTTCCACCAATGCGTATCAAAATAACAGCAATACGTATCATAAATCCCTTACCAGATACACCTTTTATATCACACTTCCCAGAAACTTTCCTGCTGAGAAATTCGCGGAAGCAGGAATGAGGAACTGGGAGGGGAAAAAATTGTGTGAGCAGGAGTAGTCGTGCTGATGTCTTCTAGACCGATTTCAACTTTAGAATGCAATAAATTTCCGAGAAAACGCAGGAATGCCTTGCAACTTTAGTACACAAAAGAACCAATGGTCAAGGTCAGCTACACTTCATTTCATTATTGTAGCTTTAAGGGGAAATGAGATAAAGGAAGATAAAAAATTTTGGCGGGGAAAAGACCGACATGCGACTACTGCCGGGTTAAATACAAAGTAGGCAGCTATTGAAAATCTTATAAAGCATCGCTGACTATCTATATATGATGTAACCCTCGATACACTACAGATTTTCAATTGCTTGACAATATTTTATTATTGTTTTTTGAGTGAAAGAGACACTTTCTCATTTTAATTTATGCGTCAACGTATACAAACAAAGAGAAGTGACCAGTGAGGGCAAGGAACAAATTAAAGATATTCACACATCTTAAATAGAAGCTACTTACCATCGATGGGAGGAAAAGAAAGGAAAGAATTGTTTCCAAATTGTTTTCTTCCAGGAAGAAACTTCAGTTATTTATGCATTTTTATGCATCAGTTCTTCCCATGTTAAAAAAGTATGGGTGTCGATTCCAAATGAAAGAACACCTCATTCATAAATTATATGATGAACAGAGGCAACTTTTTCTAGATTTTTTTTTTTGTCATTATTTGTAAAACCTGAAATTTGCAAAATAAGCAGATGGCAGAAATCTTGAACTTAGATTTTGAAAATGATAATCTTTTGCCTGCTATCCAAATGTACTTTGGAAGCAATGCATCTTCTATCATCTCCAAAAAAACGACTGATTCGCAAGTAACTGAATTTATAGAAAATGCTGCAAAATACTAAGTACAGACTTTTGAAAAATGAGAAATCTGCAGTAGAGTTTTTTAAACATGATGATTATTTGCATGCTCCAGTACAGAAATCATTGTGTACCGTAAAATCCCGTTAATCTGCCCCCCTAAACGCGACGGAAAATTGGAAAATAATCAGGGGGGGGGGGGGCTTTATATGGTATTAAAATTGTAGTATATGATATCAGTACAAAAACCCTTAACGGGTTAAAAGTTGTGACGCAGCACTTTCTTTTGGCTCTATGAATTTTAAATATGGGTCTTAAAAGCAATGATATCAAATTTAAGTGACGCTATTTTAATAATTTTTTTTAAATCATAATTTTCTTTTTAGTTTTATTTATATTCACAGGTGCAATTATTATCTTAATATGAAAAAATATATAAAATTTATTCGCTGATGCTTTTTCATTCACATCTCTCATGAATTCAAAATATGGGTTTTAAAAGAAATGATATCAAAATTTGAGTGACACCTTGACGTGAATATAATAGGACTCTTTTAAAATTCAATTTAAATTATTTTTGGTTTGTCTTCTAAAGTATATTTACACATACAAACAATACTTTTAATTTTTCAATACACTTTTAAATATATTTCTTTCACTGAGCCTAAATTATGTATTGAAATGTATTTATTTCAATAAATTGATTTATCTTCTGTGCCACGCTATCCAAAATCATAAGTAAAATTTATGTAAATGATTATTTTGCGTCATATTATCCACTTGCATACATTTCCCTTTGTTTGGATACTATGACGCAAAATAATCATTTACATAAATTTTACTTATGATTTTGGATAGCGTGGCTCAGAAGATAAATCAATTTATTGAAATAAATACATTTCAATACATAATATAGGCTCAGTGAAAGAAATATATTTAAAAGTGTATTGAAAAATTAAAAGTATTGTTTGTATGTGTAAATATACTTTAGAGGACAAACCAAAAATAATTTAAATTGAATTTTAAAAAGAGTCCTATTATATTCACGTCAAGGTGTCACTCAAATTTTGATATCATTTCTTTTAAAACCCATATTTTGAATTCATAAGAGATGTGAATGAAAAAGCATCAGCGAATAAATTTTATATATTTTTTCATATTAAGATAATAATTGCACCTGTGAATATAAATAAAACTAAAAAGAAAATTATGATTTAAAAAAAAATTATTAAAATAGCGTCACTTAAATTTGATATCATTGCTTTTAAGACCCATATTTAAAATTCATAGAGCAAAAAGAAAGTGCTGCGTCATAACTTTTAACCCGTTAAGGGTTTTTGTACCGATATCATTACTTTTTTAAGGTTATTGATGAAAATGTCAATTAGTCGAAATTAAGCATAGGGTATAAATTAATCATTAGAATAAAATTTTTTTAAA
Organism: Maratus michaelseni; assembly: GCA_963931845.1. Lineage (NCBI taxonomy): Eukaryota > Metazoa > Arthropoda > Arachnida > Araneae > Salticidae > Maratus > Maratus michaelseni. Next base: position 212,229,424 of record OZ007599.1, on the reverse strand, counting down.
ATGCTAAAAAAGACCCCTTGGACCCCAATAAAAATATGAGGGTGGTGGCCCAGAGAGAGGAATCCACGACTCAACTTTTAAATTATACAGCAAGAGAGTAACACAATTAGAAGGATGAAAATGCATGGCAAAACCCGTTTGTTCCATCTTCCTCCGCCAAAAGGCGCAATCTTTTCTATACAAACATAGCTGAAAATTTTCAGGTTGTCGATTCCGAGTCAAATGAGCTATACCTCGTCGTGATCAGTCCCATAGAACCCGATAGGAAAGTGTCCCCTGGTGGTGAAACTTGGAACTAAAATCGATATATCCTGTCGATGTCGAGTCGAATGAATCAAACTGCATTGTGATGGGACCCATAGAACTCGAGATAGCTGCAAAATCCGTTAGTGCCATCTTCCACCACCAGGGGGCAGACTGTTCCATACAAACATAGCTGAAATCTTTGAGGCTGTCGATTTCGAGTTGAATGAGCCATACCTCGTCGTAATGGGGTGCACAGGACTCAAGATAAGAAAGCGCCCCCTGGTGGTGAAACTTGTAACTAAAATCTATATATCCTGTCGATGTCGAGTCGAATGAATCAAACTGCATTGTGATGGGACCCATAGAACTCGAGTTAGCTGCAAAATCCGTTAGTTTCTGTCAGGAAAATCACATGCCTCCAGAATATATGTTGGTCTTATTGACTCAAGCAACACATTTACTTAAATACTTCTCATAAAGTATTTTATAAAAACTACCTTTCATTATCACTCATACACTCTTAGTATCCTTCATATTAAGTAATAAACATTAAAGTTTTACCTTTATTAAATATAAAATACACTTCATAAATATACTTTACTTTTGTGAATACATCGTTTTTACTTACCTTTTGCACTTTATTCTTCCCATAATTTGAGCTGTTTTCATGAACAAATACTTTTTATTTAGTCCATCATTAAAACGTAAATACAGAAACACAAGCACATTTTTACTTCTAACGAGAACCGCACTACATCGTAAACATCGTAAGTACATCTGAGATAGTGCCTCTGCCACTCACTAGATGGCGGCACACGTAGGCCGTTCGGATTGGAAGACCGAACGTCGAATCAACAATGGCACGTGTATGCAAATTTCGGTGGATCGTTCTAGTAAAGTGGGTGTTTCTAGTGATTAGCCGACATTCTATCAGTATAAATAGTTGCTGAATCTTTGCATAGGAAGGTATATTGGAAATCGATTGATCATGCAATCGGCGGTGTTCTTTCCAAGGATATCGTCGTAGTATTAGAATATCTGGCTTATTAATGTGATATAAAAGTGAACGATGATCGTTGTGTTTGATGGCGATGGTATTTAAATTCGAGCAGCCTGGTGCAATAAAATCTAAATATATTTGATGTGTTAAATAAGTTTGTTTTGTTCTGTTTACGTCTATCTGCTAAATATCCATGTTCTGTGAAAGTGAAATGTTACTGTCTTCAAAAACGAAACTGTTTTATCTCAAGTTGTTAGTATCAAAATGCTGTAATATAATATGTGAGTACTTTGAATAAATCTCCTGTGTTTGAATAACTTTTGTCTTCACTGAATTCTATATATATATACTCTGCATTTTCACTATATTTAACTTTAATATGATAGCTCTCTTAAACCAGCAAAAGCTTCTCACCACGTTATAACTAAAAGTTATACTCTGCTTACTTCAAAATAAACTGCCTACATTATTTATACAGTTCCATCTTCCACCACCAGGGGCGCACTCTGTTCTATATAAACATAGCTGAAATCTTTCAGGCTGTCGATTTCGAGTCGAATGAGCCATACCTCGTCGTGATCGGGCCCATAGAACACAAGATAGGAAAGCGCCCCCTGGTGGTTAAACTTGTAACTAAAATCGATATATCCTGTCGATGTCGAGTCGAATGAATCAAACTGCATTGTGATGGGACCCATAGAACTCGAGTTAGCTGCAAAATCCGTTAGTTCCATCTTCCACCACCAGGGGGCATACTCTGTTCTATACAAACATAGCTGAAATCTTTCAGGCTGTCGATTTCAAGTCGAATGAGCCATATCTTGTCGTGATCGGGCCCACTAAAATCAATATATCCTGTCGAATGAACCAAACTGCATTGTGATGGGACCCATAGAACTCAAGTTAGCTGCAAAATCTGTTAGTTCCATGTTCCACCACCAGGGGGCGCGCTCTGTTCTATACAAACAGATGAAATTTTTGAGGCTGTCGATTTCGAGTTGAGTGAGCCATACCTTGTCATGATCGGGGCCATAGAACCTGAGATAGGAATGCGCCCCCTGGTGGTCAAACTTGAAACTAAAATTGATATATCCTGTCAATGTCAAGTTGAATGAATCAAACCATGTTGTGATGGGACCCATAGAACTCGAGTTAGCTCCAAAATCCATTAATTTCTCCTTCCACTGCCAGGGGCGCACTCTGTTCTATATGAACATAACTGCCGCTGGTGGTGAAACTAAAATCAGTAAGTTCTATCGATGTCGAGTCGAATGAGCCAAACTGCATCACGATTAGGAATGCACAACCTGTGGCCCGTGATGGGTAACTGGTGGCCCGCAGAGACCATACATGCCAACCTATCCAAAAATTTCGAATTTTCTTAATAATTCATGAGAAAAATTTGCAAATTTTGTCCATAGATCGTAGGAAAAAAATATGAATTTCATCGATCAGGTGCATAAAATCATGAATTGCATCGACTGGATGTGAATTTTGTAGAATGGGCATGGAAAAATCACAAATTTCGCCATTTTGTCGCTAGAAAAAAAAATTCAAATTTCAATAATCAGTCAACAGAAACTAGAGATACCATAATCGGTAATTCCGGAGTTGTAAATTTCGTCAATCACTCAAAAAAAAAAAAAAAAAAAAAAAAATGAATTTTGTAAACTAATTGAAAAACCTGCGAATTTTGTCGAAAAGGCACTTAAAATCGTGAATTTCATGGATCGAGCAGCGAATTTCATCGAATGGCGTGGAAAGATTGTGAATTTCAACGAACAGTTGCGAAAAAAATTTGCAAATTGTCCATAGATCGTAGGAAAACATTATGAATTTTGTCTATCGGTTCTGCAAAATTATGAATTTTGTCAATAGGCATGGAAAATCGCAAATTTCATCAATTGGGCGTGGAAAAATCAAGAATTCCATCGAATGTTTGTGGAAAAATTGTAAATTTCAACGAACGGTAAAAAAAAAAAATTGCGAATTTCGCCATTGTCTAGAGAAGAAAAATTGTGAATTTCATTAATTGGCCGACAGAAAGCATATCAGTTGAAAATCATGAATTTCGTCAATCAGGCACAGTAAAAGCATGAATTTTGTGGATCGGGAGAAGGGAAATCATAAATTTTGTTGAATGCATGCATAAAAATCATGAATTTTGTTTATCGGGCAAAATTCATGATTTTTAATCATTAATTTCGTCAAATGGATGCATAAAAATCAAGAAAGTCATCAATCGGGTGCGTAAAATCTTGAATTTCATCTATTAGGCGTGTAAAAAATCATAAATTTCATCGATCAGGTGTATAAAAATATAGGACAAAATTGCCATTCGTCAATCGGCGAGTAATACTGAAAATTTGGCGACTGACTTTGTTGCCACCACTAGTCAAACTTAATAGTCCCAATTGCGATGATTGAATGGAAAAAGATTTTTTCCCCACTGTCGCTCGACAAATTTCGAAACCATTTGGCGAATTTCACGATTTTTTCCACGAAATTATTTGACGGATTGTGATTTTTTTCTTCTCGAAGCCATTCGATGATATTCGAAAAATTTTTCCCCTGAAACCAGTTGATGAATTTTGTGATTTTTCCACTATCAATGAATCTTGTGATTTTTCTGCTATCGATTGATGAATTTCATGATTTATCGACTATCGATTAATGAATTTCACGACTTTTTCCATGAACAAACAAATTGTGCACTTTTTTTCCACTGCCATTCGAAGAATTTTGCAATTCTGTTCCACGATTGTTAGACAAATTTCACTATTTTTCTCCCGAGATCATTTGACGAATTTTGTGATTTTTTCCCCCGAACCTATTTGACGAATTTCTCTAATTTTTTCACGACAGTTAGACATAATTAATTTTTTTTCCTGGAATGCCTGATTTCTTTCCCGAGACCATTTGACGAATGTCGCAATTTCTTTCCCAACACTATTTGACAAATTTCGCCATTTATTCCACAATCGTTTGACAAATTTCTTAAATTTTTTATCAAGTATTTGTAAATTTGTTATTGGTCAGTGCTGAAAAACAGGAGTAAAAAAATCCATGTACTGGCCAGTGGCCACTGAGTAAAAAAGTTGAAACCTATACATAAAAGTTGAACCTATACATAAAATTTATGAATTTTTTAGAACGGGCACGTAAAAATCACAAATTTGTCAAGTAGCCGCATAAAATTCACAAATCCATCTAGAGGGTGCATTCTTCCAAATTTGCAATTGAACAGTGCTGTATGTATGGATAATGCTAATTATCGCCCCCCCACCCCAACATCTCCTCGAAACAAAATTCTCTCTGTGCTACTGATGGTGGTCCTCGACAACCCAACCATTTTTTAAGTGGCCCTTCGCTTAAAAAGGTTGTGCACATCTACTATCAATTAACAATAAATTAACCTATCGCTTGTGTCATGTATTCATGAGCGGTGATTGCGATGCAAATTCTTGTTTACAAGAATAAGACTCATATTAGGTATTTTATTATTTATTTATTGTTTGTTTACTTATTTTGATTTGATTTTCTTGTCCTTTAGAAATTGACTTTAGATTGTTACTTAAATGGTTTACCTGTTTTATCGATAAAAATGATACAAGGTAAGGAAATTGCATCATGTCGAGTGAATATTTAGGAAGTCTTTTAAAAACTGCAGGCTAAAGAAGATTTGTGTTTTACTTGTTAGCTATATTTTGCAACTCTCCAAATTACTGCAATGTACATATAGTATGAAGTTTTATCCTATACTAAACTTTCCTCTGTTGTATAGCTTAATTTTATTGGGAAAAAAACCCTGAAAATGTATTGTAGTAGTAATCAATTATTTTTGCAGTTGTGTAAATTCTGTCATAACAATTTTCAACTAAGGGAAGTCTTACATTGGACATTTAATCACAGTATTTTAAATAAGAAAACTTAAAATATTTGCAAATTAAAGAAATGAATGAAGAAATTTTGTTTAAAATTACATCTAAGGATTTTTTTTTTTACAAAAAATGCAAAATTCGCCAGTCATTCAGGAAATTATCACAAAATTCTACTAATAAAATGGAACTGTAAACAAACCGGTTCAAAATGTGTCCCTTTTAAAAATTAAATTCCATCCCAGCGGCCCTGTTGTTCTAGAATCCATTACAGAAAATCCTTGTATTAAATGCTTTTTATTTAAAAATAGGGTACTTAAATGTTAGTCGAGCACTAGCTGATCGACAAAATTTTTTAATCTCGCCAACCTTTTTTTTCTGACCAATCTTTAACATAAGCTAATAAAGTATAGCCAACATTTTAACATTGCTATACAGTATCTTAAAAAACTTACTTAAAAATAGCTGAAATATAATCTTGATAAAATACGTAAACACAAACATATCAATACAAATAACAAAATCTCATGTAATCGGGTATATTAATGATAGGCTTAGTCAATAACAAAAATGTTAAAGTAAGCCATAACATAAATTAGAAACATTGTATTTCATAATGAAAACATCGTATCTAATCTTATATACATAAAAGTGAAAACTTACGTTATATAAATTCCCTATATAATATACCAAAGTTTCATCACAATTAAACGTATTTCAATCACACTGAAATAAAAAGTTTTAGTTATTAAATTTGTGTGAGGTGAATGATGGGAAAGAGTTGCAACTGAAATGATGCCAAATGAAACGAGATTTGGTGAGTTATCACTGGCGGCCAAAAATAAAAGTACCAAAAAAACAGTCTTGTAATTTGAAGGTAGGTTATGTTTACACTTTTTTGTCTTTTGACAATGACGTTTTGAATGTTATTTTGTTATGCTTGAAAGGCTTTTACTCAAAGCCATTACAATAGTGTTTTATTTTTGCTAATGATTTCTTTTGTGCAACATTATTTCTAATTGAGCACAAATTAATTGCTATCGTAGTTGAATCATTATGTTTTAAAATTATTCATATTTGAGCAAACAATTATCAGGGGACAGAACCCCCCCTCCCCCTGTATTTTTTATGTCTTCTATAGTCATTAGATTTTTAAAAAACTTCTTTAAAAGATTCATTGGCCATAATGCAATTTCCTTATATCATTTTTAATGATAAAACAGGTAATACTATTGACAATTATCTCACCATTTACGTCACTAAATCAAAAGACAATTTCTAAAATGACAATCTAATCAAAATAAGTAAACAAACAATAAATAAATAATAAAATACCTCATATGAGTGTTATTCCTACAAACAACATTCGCGACTCGCTCAAAACAAACTGATGATTGATTCGTTGATTAGAGTCTGTTTCAAATTAACTGATAAAAAAAAAATCTGAATCTTTTTTTTCCTTTAAAAAATGACAAATTAAATATATAAATAACAATTAAATTGTATATATATAATTATAAAATATTTCAATATTTTAATCAAGGAATCTAAATATTTTTCGACTTAATGAAGATTTTGAAATAAGAAATTCTTTATTATAACAAAAAAGAAAAATTTAATTTAATAATAATATTTTATAATATAATTATTTAATTTAATAATATTTAATAATTTAATTTAATACATATATATTACATATTAAAAATTGTATTAAAAACTGTTTTCGTATTAAAAAAAAAAATCTAAATAGTTTTTCAGCGATATGGAGATGCTTTAACGTTTAACTGTAACCATGATAGCCATGAGCCTCCTTATTGCGCAGTAATAAAAAAGAGTGAAAAGTCCCAAAATCTGTAGTGTTATCCAATGATGAAAAGCATAAGAAAAGAGTCAGATTTTAAAACTGGATTGTATAAAAAACAAGAGTTTTCCTACATTAGCGCAAATTTTTTTTCGCTTCATCTAAAACCGATTAATATAATATATTAATTTGAAAAAAATCCTTCGAGCCGTTTTGGAGATAACAGGTATGTGCCCATTACATTCCCCATTTTCGCTTAAAAATTGGTTTCCAGATCTCAAAATCTACTTCATGGAGAAATCTATAAATTTCAGGATAGAGTTAGGCCATAGATATAAGACTAATGTGAAAAAATCGGAACGGTATGCCTCTTATTTACTGAGATATTAAATGTCGGCGTTTCGATTTTCCTTTGATGTCCTGCTAGCTGTATATATGAGAGTGACGGAATTTTCGGTTTTGGGCTTTCGATTTTCGGTTTTTCGCTGCGTCACTCGAGAAACTACAGTCTCTCATGATTTATGGGTGGTGGTGGGGGAGATGCTAATGGCCGATCGTCGCAAAGCATGCATTATTTTAATAAAGTGACAAAAGAAAAATATTTTGAAAAACAAAAAAGATATACAAAATAGAAAAACAGTATAACTTCATGATTAATGGCGATTTCAGGTTATAGAAAATTCTGGATTTCAGAAGCTTTGAAACTGGATTAATTAACCAGTCATCATCAGCATTTAAATAAATAATGACATTAATATCTGTCATTAATATGATAACAGAAAAATAAAAGGAACTTAATAATTTAAAATAATTAAACACTGAGAAAATTCAGTTGAAAATGTTCTGAAATACTTTCTACAACTAGCAACATTTTATGTGGTGTCGCCATCTACTGTAAATTATGGAGATTAAATAAACGTTTTTTTTAAAATCAAGATTTCGTATCTATAAATGCTAAATAAATAATACAAATCACAAAAATTGAGAACATACAGAACGAATTGGTAGTGTTACCAAATTTTTAAAACGAAAAATATTGCTACCACAAAGATAGCATAAAATACGCTACAAATTCGACTGTGGTGCCATCTACTGATCAATCAATCAATCGATAATTTTTTTGTGCTTGGTTTTCATAATAACGTTAAATACGACTATAAATTCATTGATAATATAAATAGATTCTTTTTTAATCAAAATATTTCACACACAGCATCAAATACACATTTTTAAACTCATTTCATGAGAAACTTTCGCTATCGATATTTTTATTACCTTCATATCGCCAGGGAGATAAATTTACTGCAAAACTAATGTTTGGTTATATTGCTTTTTCAGATTGACAATAGTTGAAGTTGTGTATGTTACTTTCGTGTTCGTACACGTTTGCGATATATCAAAGAATCGCCACGCCTTTCTGATTCGTCGGAAAAAAAACACACGTGAAATAAAATTTTTGGTGTTGATCTTGACGTGCGTGGCGAAATTTCTTTTGAGGGAGGGTGCTTTCTCAGGATTTTTTGAATTTTTCAATTTGTTTATAAAGTGGGAAGGGGGCACTTAATCGGGAAGGGCGGATTAACGGGATTCTACGGTAATGTTTGGTTATGTTGCTTTTTCAGATTGACAATAGTTGAAGTTGTGTATGTTACTTTTGTGTTTGTACACGTTTGCGATTATATCAAAGAATCGTCATTACTTTCTGATCTGTCGGAAAAAAAACACTCGTGAAATAAAAAATTTTGTGTTGATCTTGACGTGCACAGCAAAATTTCTTTTGGGGGAGGGCGCTTTCTCAGGATTTTTTAAATTTTCCAATTTGTTTACAAAGTGGGAGGGGGGCGCTTAATTGGGAAGGGCAGAATAACAGGATTTTACGGTAGTGATTTAAGAAGTTCTTATAGGCGGTATAAAGAGGAATTAGGTGTTTAATAAAAGGAAAAAGAGGGCTAATAAAGAAAAGTTAAATTTTTGGAAAATTAAGAAATATAAAGACAAAAAAACTATTGATTCTGTTAAAGCTGCTGAAAAAAATTGAGACTAGCTCGTAAGAGAAAATTAGAACAAATGGCAGAATGTATTGCTGAAAAGCGTAAACCATAAAAATTTTGAATTTTCTTTGATTTTAATTTATTTAATATTTAATGTAATTTATGTTTTGAGAAATTAATTAATGCTCAGTATTTAAAGAATGAATGATTGATAATTCTTTCTTATTGTTTTCTCTTTTTATTGTATATTTTGTTTTTTATTCTATCAGGTGTTTTATATAAAATTTGCATATTGATCTTTTCATTTCATTTGTTGTCTTCTGTGAGCATTGTGTATTATGGTGTTTGTTACAGTTTTCCTATTTTTACTAAAACAATTTGAAAACAATCTCTTATGATGTGTTTCGGTTATAGTAAATTGCAATTGATAGATTAGAAATAAATGATTAATATTTTTTTTTCTATTAAAAAAAGAAGAAAATCAAATGTTTTATTTAAATATTGTGCTTACATTTTGATACTGTTAATTTTGTTTTGTGAAAGATATATAATTCTGCTAAGTTTTGCTACAGTTGTTCAAAAAATTTAAAAAGGTGTGTAACTGCCAGATCATATATGAATAATTAATCTCCCCTCCCTCTCCCCCATTTTATGAAAAATTCATTAGGTGTTTTATTGAAGAAATTTTTCACACACACACATATATATATATTTATGTGATTTGTCTTCTGTAGCTTATATTCATTTGCAAAGATTTAAAAAAAAAAAAAAAAAGGATTAATATATTTATTTTACTTTTTCTACATTGGATGAAAATTTTATCAATTTTGAATTTTGTAATCTAATTTGTTTTATATAAAAGTGTAGTACTATTATATTTGCTGTAGTTTGCTTAATTTGGACAAAAAAAAATATCTTGTTGTCTCAGGTATAAGTTTAGCTTATTAATTTATATATATAATTTTCTTTTTCATTTTTTTTTAACTTTACCGAGGACATTTTGCAAATATTATAATTTTGATGTACTAACTTGTTGAATATTTATTATTATAATATTTGTCCCAGTTTGCCTAATTTGGATAAAACAATTAAAAAAATATATCTTATTGAGTTTCAGGTGTAACTGCTATGATTAGTAAATGATGCAAAATGAATGATTAGCTATTTTAGGTAGCTTTCAATACAAAAAAGTATAAAGCTACCTATTGCAGCCATTCGGAGGAAAACAGTTCCAGAAAATTTCGATATATTTTCACTGATCATGACCCCCAGACTCCGAAACCACCCTCCGTTCAAATGTTGATTTATCTATATAGATATATCCATATATATATATATGGACATATACACACATATATATATACATATATATACATATATATATATATATGTGTATATATATATATATATATATATATATATATAGATAGATATACATATATATATATATGACCTATGTCATACGATAACGCTCATATTTATAAATCAATTTTGATGAAACTAATTGTGTGTATTAAGCTTACCAATGTCTCGACCGAGTTCGTTGGCCAGCTTGGTCCGCCATTTTGTTTCACTTAAAAACTTAAAACTAAAATAAATATACAAAAAAGTTAAAAATTCAAATTTATTTTTTAATTAAGTGTTAGTTCTTGATACGAGGATTCCAGAGCATTTTTTGGTTTACCTCTATCTTAAAAAAGGGCTGAGATAGAGCAGTTTGAAATTCTAGGGTGGCTGACATTTTGGAAACAAGACAGCACATTACAAAAATTTTCATTGTTGTAATAATTTTCCCAATCATACGCATAAAACTATATATTCATATCCGTTAGCGCCAAATTCTTGCCAAACTTGGCGACATTTGGCAAAATATCTGCAAATTTGGCGACCAAAATAAGTCTTCATAAATGAAGCCAATTTAGCTATTGCTCAATAATTTGGCGAATTTCTTATTCAAATTCAGTATTAACGAATCTTTTGTAAATGTTTTCTTTGCATTTTAACTTGCTGTTTTCGTGTAACATTAGCTAAAATTTTAAAACGAAGATATAGGAAAGCCACCTTTTCCTCCCGGTACAGGCCGGAAGGACTTTTTATTTATCCATTTTTTAAAAATATTGCTAAGTATTTATTAAAAAAAAATCTGTAGCTTATGTTTAATTTAAAGGTCAGAAACGAAGGATTAATAACTTTTCATCATATTTTTAAAAATTATACCAGGTACTTTTTATTTTAAGAAATTTTACATGCATTAATGTTTTAATCCAATTTGTCTTCTCTGAGTATGTAGTATTCATTCCAGTTTGCCTAATTTGTCTAAAGGAGTTTAAAAATACTATGTTGTGTCATTTTCAGGTGTAAATAAATATATTAGATTATTAATGTGTGCAAGATCAGAAATTAGTGATGTTTCATTGTTTGAAAATTTTATATGACTATTTTATTTAAGAGATTTTGTATATATCAAAGGTTTTGATGTAATTTGTTGTCTTCTATTATCAGGTAGCAATATTTGTACCTGTTTGCCTAATTTGGCTAAAACAATGAAAATAGAATCTCATGTATTTTGGTATAAATAAAACCTAATAATATTTAATTGTAAGATCAGGAATGGTTATTGATAAGTTTTATTTTCCTTCCATACATGAAAATTTTACTATTTATTTTAAGTAAATCATGGTTCTATTGATACCATTAGTTATCTTATATGAACATATATTATGAAATGTTGTTTGCTCCAATTTGTCCGAGTGTATGAAAAAACTTAAATGTCTTGTTATTATTAAGTATATAAATATTACCTAACACAATGTGTGAAAACTTTTAATAATTTTTTTAAGTGTTTTATATATGCACATGTTTGTTGTAATACATCATTCCTTCTATTTTGAGAATTTTTCAAATCTATTTTCTCTAATTGGCTTATTTTTCCTAAAATAGTAGAATTAACTTCAGAAGTGTGTATAGAATTAAAATGCTAATAAGGTAAAACTTATTATGAAAAGTAATATGTATAAGTTATCATTTTTTAATTTTGTTTTATATGCATGCATTAATCTCTTTCTTAAAATAATTATATTTAATAACTTATGGTGTACATACATATGCATGTTATATTCATCTTCATATAATTTTGTGATAATTTTGTATCATGCGGAGTTCAGCTTTTTTTGGCCAAATTGCACTTCCATGCCTGCAATAAGTATCACATAGAAATTACAAAATTTTGTGTTTCAGATTATGTTTATTCAACTTTAGAACCCTGGAAGGTTGGCTGTTATATATACTTTTTATTACATTCACTCACACACAATAAATGTTTTCTTTAGATTCCAGTGTTTTGCATTTTCCTTAAATGATGTCTTCCTTATTCTTCTAGGTCACATTCCTCTGCTGTGTCTTAATTCAGCACTATTTTCATCAAGAAGCACAACTGCCAATGGTTGGTACTCAAGGAAGCTACATTCCCTGCCTTACCATTTTACTTGTGTTATTGACTTTCTAAAATTTAAAAGTTAATTTAACATTATTTAATGGAACATTTAAAAAAAAACTTCTTTGTTCTTTAAAAAGCTTCATTATCTGCCTTACCCTCTTACTTGTGTTATTGACTTTTTAAAATTTGTAATTACACTCTTCAGCTTAAAAGTTAATTTAACATTATTTAATGTGTTTATTAAAAACTTCTTAGTGTGTCAGTATTCACCAATTTACTTAATTATGTGTTGATGATGTCATCTATATGCTCTGACTCATCCAAGTGAATCTAACTTTAAAGACTAGTATAAGATTGTCGTAATTATACATTAATAATCATGCAGTTTGTTATGGAACCCTCACTTCAGCATATGACCCTTGTTAAGATTGCTGTTACTTTGTGGAATCAGAACGATGTCAGGTCTTTAATAAAATTCTGTTCTCAGCAACGGCATTTCACAAAGCACACATGGATAAACATTGAAGAGAAAGTGACAGAAAAAGTGTCACATCTTCCACTACCACAACTCTTAAATCAGAAGGTGTTAGGTTGTATTAAACCTATTGGCTCAGAAATTTTTTTATGGATTAAGTTGTATCGTAATCTAAATCTACCTCTTGAAATTTGTTGGACTCGACAAGGTATGATAGACAGAAAAGGTACAGTAGAAGTGTTAGTCAAAAATGAGAGTTTGGATCTGTCCACACGCTACAAGCTAGCATGTATTTATTGCTTGGAGGTCACTATTAATGAACTTTGGAACATTCTGTCGGAAGACCTCAAACAATCTTTTCTGTGCGAAAATTCTCCAAATATTGATGTATGGGGTGAAGACTGGTTAATTATTTTTTGGTCACGTACTATGAAGAGACAAGAGTTGGGCAATGCACCTACTTCTTCTTACAAACATGAATTTAAAGTAAGTGCATTAAATGGTAATAAAGTAGCAATTGAATATTTTCTGCGAAAGCTAACCCCACAGGAGAGAGAAGAGTGCTTGGTAGAGGCTGCAAAATATGTATATGATGCTGATGTGTTATGTTTTTTGTTAACTGAAATGGATGATGAGCAACAATTAGATTTTTTTAGATATGACCCTCATAAAGTGTTGCTGAATTTTCTGCAATTTCCTTGGCAGAGTTTTTTTATTAGAGTAGCAAATTGCATATGGAATTTTCTGTCAGAAAAAATTTTTAAGTTGGTATTGAGAGATATTTTCCGTAAATTTACCGATGGCTATAAGGATTGTAACTATCAAAAGCTTTTTGGAGAATTTTGGCTCAAAAGCCCTGATGCTCTAAAAGGATTCATTATAAATAAAATTCATAAATCTCGTATACTACCGTGTTTGTGTAATTTTCAAGATAAAGAAAACATCCGATTAATCCTTAAGAAAGCAAACCATACAGTAAGAAAGAAGCTTATTAAAAGTGATAGAATGAATAACTTTTACCAAAACTCCATTCGTGATGATAAATGGGATATGCTTGAATTCTGTATTCCAGAATGCTTTCCATCCAAAGAATTAATGTTAGAATTTAAAGAGAAATTCGAAAAGTGGTCTAGTTTAGAAGATAATTTTGTGAGGAATAAACACAAATGGGATAAGTTATTTCTCTCATCGGATGACTCCGTATGTAAGTATAAGAGGAGCACCGATGAAGGTGAAAGTAGTTCATCTAAGCGATTTCGGAGCATTCAGTAATGCATGTTTGCAGGGGAAGGAGTTCACCTAATTAACCTAAAATTATGAATATTTATTACCTGTCTTAATTTTGGAAAAAAAAAATCTGCTGACATTCTGAAATAAATCATCCCCCCCCCCCCCCCCTTAGAAATCAACAGTTACTTTCCAATAAGAATTTGAAAATAAACAGTAAAAGTGTTGGCAGAATCAATTTAAAGAAATACAAATAAGTATGTAAATGTTTTTGCTCAAATATGATTTTTATTATGCAATTTTGATTTTTTTTTTTTTTTTTTTTTTTTTTTTTTTTTTAAGATTTTAAAATGAATAGGATAGAATAAAATTCTAATTGCAATATATATATATATATATATATATATATATATATATATATACATCTTATAACATTTTATTATATTTATTTTGCTTCAAAAATAGAAGTTAATTCTTATTTAAGTAACTGTGGATAATTTTAAATAAAAAGATAAATTTGTGAACTATAGAAATACAAAACATTTACATTTTTTTTTTTTTTTTTTTTGCTTTCATGTAGATAACATCCTATGTGCAAAAACATTTACTTAATTTGTAATTTTTTCAGTTAAAAATTATTGGATCAATATTTATGTTACAAAAAAAAAAAACTAAGAGTTTTATAATCTATAAAGTAAATTTTGGGTCATATATGTATATATATAGCTTTTGTTCTCTTATATTTCCTCTTTAAAATGTTCATATGTTTACCTGTTTAATAGAGACCTCTTGATACGCAAAATCTTATTTCAAACTCTTTTGTAACTGCATATATTCCTCTTGTTAATTGTTTAGAAAGAATCAATTTGAAAAAAAAAAATAATAAAACTGCTCTTTAAGTTGATTATTGTGAATGTTCTCAAAAATATATGGAGATGGTGTCTCCTAAAATTTTGAAATTTCACTCTTAGCCCGGGCTTAAAGAAATGTCTGGTAAAAGTGGCAAACACACAAAAGAACAAAACAGAGCTGCCACCAGCAATTATTTATTTATTATTTTGTCTATCATTATTTCCAACGAATAATCTTTATATTATATGTCATTAAGGTACATTACTGTTGTTTTGAAATACTGGTGTTGAAACAAATAAGATTAATTTTTTGTTATGAGATATTTTTGTCAAAACATTGTCTTGAAAATAATAAATACTTGAAAATTCAAGTATTTATTAGCAATACATTGTAATTGTTGGTGAATGATGTTGAGTGTGTAGGAAGCTGTGAGGAACCAAAAAACTTATTGAAGCATTTGAATAAAAATTAAACTAAAGGCTTATTGAGCATTTCTGTTATTCACTCATTTTGAATTTCATGCTAACATTGTTTCTCTGAAAAATTGATGCACTGGTTGAATAAAATGTTGATATTTTTCTTTTTTCTTTTTATATTCAATTATTAATGTAATCTTTTCTATTGTTTTACTTTTAGAAAAATTTGATTTTACAACTAAAACATTAATTTCCTGTGTATTGTTTATATATTTTATTACATGAAACTAAAGGCTTAATCTGCATTTCAGTAATTCAGTCATTTTCATGTTAACATTGTTTTTCTGAAAGTTGTTAGATTGAATAAAATTATGTATATATATCTGTTATTCCCTCATTTTGAATTCATGCTAACATTGTTTCTCTGAAAAATTGATGCACTGGTTGAATAAAATGTTGATATTTTTCTTTTTTCATTTTCTTTTTATATTCTTTTATTAATTTAACCTTTTATATTGTTTTACTTTAGAAAAATTTGATTTTACAACTAAAACATTAATTTTCTGTATATTGTTTATATATTTTATTACATGAAACTGAAGGCTTAATCTGCATTTAAGTAACTGTTGCTAATTACAACGTACAAATGAAAAGAGTGTAAACTATTTCTGTATTTTCAATTTTTTTTTATTCTGCTTGTGAAATAAATATTTGTGAGATTCTGTTGTGAAACAAAATCAGACAGGTCAATTTTCTATCAAATGAAATTTGTCATAACTAGCACTCCAAATGTATTTTCCTAACAGTTGTTTTCATTTATATTTTTATAAAAATGGGACTGAATGTATTATCCAGGCCAGATAAATAGATCGCCAAAAATTGTCCATTGCCAGTTTTGTTTATCATTGTCAATTGTGTTCCAAATGATAATTTAATGTAGATTTAATAAATGCATACCATTGTTCAAAATGATAAACAATATAAAGGCAAGTTAAAATGCAAAACAGTAATTTAGTATACATTTATTAAATACTATAACATCAAATTGACGGCTTTTAGCAATACACAATACTAACAATGGTATTTTATTTCTTGTGGTTTCTTATGCCAATTAGAATGAATATAGTGTAAATATTATATAAAATAAGTATACTGTATCAATGAATGTAATCTATTATATTTATTATATGCTGTATCGTATTATATAGTTATACATATATAAATACTCCTACCACTGATTTTAATATGGCAACAATATAATAATTATGCAGTTAAAATGAAGAAATAAAAAAAGGGGGTTACAGTGATTAATATTTGTTAGTTTGTTGGCACATTGAATATGACCTGGTCCGGATATTACATAAGTGCCATTAAAATAATTCACATTGTGTTTGCAGTGTTACCACATATGATTCAACTTCAATTCAATTTTTGTAACCTGAGATGGAATAAAATTTTGTATTTAGTAATTTGTATCTTTGCAGTTTTATGGTAATCTTTATTTGGAGTGTAATTCAATTATTTAGTTTCAGCATATTTTGTTTCCTTTTATTTATGATTTTAAGGTATAGGGTGTCCTGCTAGAAGATAGTCCCAACAACAGTTGGTTTTAGAAAAAAAAAAAAAACACATGAGCCAATTTTATAGAATTCAACAAGATTTTCTCTTCATTTCATCTAGATTTCAAACGATAATTCTTTGACTAATCTGCATACACCTGCTTGTCAGTAAGCAAAACTATTAGTTTTTTAAAACATGTTTTTTCTGACTCATCTGAAGATTTTTTTTCCACTGCTCAATTAATTGGTAATCATTATCGAAGGAGTACTATTTTGAAATGTGAGCCACATATGTCTATTTCCCCTTACTTATAAAATATCTGTAATTTAACCTAATTGATTATTTGCTATGCACTAAGACACATGCGAAATGGTGTGTTTATATGCATATGTGTTGTCATAGGAGCAGAAAGGGATAAATTTCTGCACTAAAAAAAAGATAAAAGAGAGCAAATAATGTTTTACTTGAGTAATTTTATATATATGTATTTGTATGGCTATAAGGGTCGTTTATACATAAAAGTGTTAAAGATAATCAAGAAAAAGACTAATATATCTGCAGGTGTTCTTATTCAGAAAACATGAAATTAAAAACCTTTTCCATTATTTGGTGCAAAGACACTTTCACAAAAATCCGTGAAAGTTGGCGTTTTGAACCCAGTTTATTGACAATAAAGCATAAGATAGGTGTTGATGAGTCATTAAACACGTATAACTTAGATCTAATACTTTTATGAAAAAATGAAATATTCCATTCGATTTTAAATCACTGTTGGTCTGTGACTGCAGATTTCCTACTGTTGCGTATGAAATGCGCTTCAAATGTTCACGTTATTTAGTGGAAGAAAATATTTTGTTGAGAACCACTCAAGGAATAATAATAATAAATATAATAATAATACTCATTGGTAATAACAAGTCATTTTATATGCAAAAATAAGGAATTTAGATTCATTACTGTTCGAGTAATTTGGAATTAATCGAGAATTCTGAGATCGCAACTTTTTAAAATAAAATGCACAAGATCTAAATAAAGAAATAGTAAGTAAGGCCTTTAAAATATTATTTTAAATTAAAAAAATATTGTATGAAAATATTTCTTTTTAAAACAAGTAGTTTCAGTTGCAGTTAACTACGTTTACGATAAGTAGTTCTCGTGACTGCAATTCATGATACTTCCTTTACAATACATTAATATGCCGTGGGTACTGAATGCGATTATAGAAATCTCAATGCTTTTTCATGCATGGTAGGAAGCATGAGGTAGTGAATTTATTTAAATAATTTATAATTTGTGATCTGTTTCTTTTTTTTTTTTAGATATGACAGCCTGAAAGGAAAAGCATTATTTAAAGTATCTGTAAGTTCAAGAAATTAAAAAAAAATAATAATAATTTAAAAATAAAGACAAACTGAGTCGGGAAATTGTTCTAAAAAATAATTTTTAAAGGAAAAAAACCCACTGCAAGGGATATTTTCTTACATTCGTTTCAGTTAATCTAATATTCTTAAATGTACTTTACTCATATTTTTATGTAATTGGTGTAGATATTGTGGACACTCTTAGTTGCAAATGGAATGTATAGCATTCATACTTCTTTAACAGGGACACACAAATTCCATTATATAATGCTCCAAAAGGGAAAAAGTGTACTTTAATGATAATATTGCACTATTTCAAACATGATAAATTTAATTTAAATTACTGAGGTGTACTACAACATGCTTTCTATGGAACACTTATTGTTCATTTACAGGGCCACAAAATAATTCAATTACAGTACTATCCAAGAGTGATAATTTACACTCTATATGATTTAAATCACGATTTACTGTTTTTTTTCTTTATTTAATTAAAAACCAATTGATTTTTTTTTTTTTACAACAACTCCTATACAGTATTTTATCTTTTAAGTGCTTCCATTTGTAGTATATAAATATTTTCTATTTTTAATACTTCATCTAAGCAGGCAATGTGAGACATAGCAAGTCTAGGTCATGCTTTTATGCATAAGATGAAAATTAGCATGTTATTTATGAACATATATCTGATGGCTTAAAGAGTTATCTTAAAACATGTCAAGAGTGTGAACAAACAATCATGTGAAACTAACAGAAAATAAAATAGTTAAAAAATATTCAATATTTAACATAAAATTCTTCCATAGTTGATACACTGAAATGTGCAAATGCAGTGGCGCAGCCAGAATTTGGTTTTAGTGGGGGGGTTTGAGTTTCTGATAAAGGTGGTCGCCTGTTATCTGAATCACCGGTTAATGGAATCAGTCTTTTAAATGAATGAAATCATAATGCTTTTCTCCGCAATTATGTTGGTTATGATTCATTTAAACAGTGTTTACAATATTAGAGTTAAAAACTATAAAATGCACCAATGAAATAACACAAAACTAGGTTAGATTTATAAAGAGTTTAAAAATGATGAGGGTCAAACTTTAAGATGGATGGAAGAGCACAGTACAGAAAATAATTTTTATTTTTATATAGGAAATAACAGAGTTGCAATCCATTTGTTCAATTAAAAATACACAAAGTTTCATTACAAGAGAGTACGAATTCTTATTCCTAACTTTAATAATAATGAAGCAAATTTAACAAAATTTTCAATCTTACTTACTTTGCTTTATGCCAAATGTAACAACCCAATTAGGTAATCAATGTTTTGGAATGTAATTGATATTAAACACGGTATTATAGACTAAATTACTGTTCTCTTCCAGTACTTTACATGACATCGAATTTCACATTAAATAATGTAAATCTGATGAAAATTTCGTTAAAATATATTTATTATTCTTAAAGTTCTCTAAAAATATCCAAGTTTGAATTGAAGTCATATCTGTACTAATATTATAAAACAGCAATGTTTGTTATTTTTGCAGGGGTTAATTCTGGAACTACAGAATGGATTTAAAAAAGTAATTGGTCATATGCGAGTTTTATTCACATACAAAGGTTCCACACAAAATATCAGAACTGTTCCAAGACAATATACTGACATACCTAAAACAATACCACATGCCATAATTTAATTTTGTTGGTATTGGAATGAAACACAATGAATTTTTATTCCATTGTGTAACTCCATTTCCATTATGTAACTCCATTCCCATTGTGTAACTCCACTCTAACTCCATTTAAAACAAAGACCTTGTACAACGTTTAAACTTGGCAGAGAATCCATCACGCTTCGGAAGACGTCGCTGAGTTTCACGCGAAAAGTTACTTGTCAATCATATTTGACATAATAGTAGACAATTTTAAAGCATTTAAAAAAAGTATGCTGAACAAAGTGAAAGTTTTTGATTCATTTTCAAAAATGAAAGCCTACGCAAACATGATAATTCAAGTGATTTGTTATCGAAAAGTTTTTTCATTATAAATGAAATATATATTGAATTATAAGCGATTGTTGTCTCAAAATTACTGACTTTTAATGTCTTGGAATTATTTTTCAATATTTGCCTTCAATAATTGAATTCAGTTGGAATGAAAAATGTTGACTAACACTAAGGTACGTTTTATCTAAAGCAAATATCTTGTACAAAGTTTAATCTTAGCATTGTGCCAAGCGCGCTTCAAAAGGAGTTCTCAAAGTAGCAACATCCATGCCGTTGTTTTCTAGATGGGTTTTTAATTAATATCTCAGCTAATTACAGACACTTTTTTAAAAATCATTACCAACAATTTTTAGATGATTCTGCGTTGGTAACCCTCAACTTCCCTGCTGAGCACCAGTAAAATAAGACTCATGAGTGATCTAATAATAGTTCTATTTTTACTTTTTAAGTATGCAACCTAAATAATGGTGTCAAAATTCTGGTAACCATCTCCTCTCTAACATAGGCTATATTTTATACAACAATTTCCAAACATTTTTTTTGGTACAACAATTTCCAAAAGGGGTGCAAGAACAAAAAACATTCTAAAATTGCAGTTTCTACGATATTGTTGGTTCTAGAAATTTGAAATTTTTTCTAGCGGTTACTTTAAAAAGATGTAAATGCTCACTAAAAATGGTTTCTAAAAAGTTCGAAATTTAAAAAGAGGAAAGGAGCAGGAAACGTTCTAAATTACAATTTATTTGTACGGTTAGGGCTAGAAACATGAAATTTGGCATGGTTGTTACTTTAGAGAATTAAATGCTAGAATGCCCAGAACAGTTTGCAGAAGTAAAAAAAGTTCTAAAATTGCAATTTCTGTGATACAGTTGGTATAGAAGCTCGGAATTTGGCATGGTGGTAACTTTTGGGATGTAAATGCTCTCTAAGAACGATTTGTAGAGAAATTCCAAATTTAAAAGGATGAAATGAGTGTAAAACGGTCTGAAAATGATCTAAAAACAATTAATTAGGAATTGTTTGTGCTAGGTATGTGAAATTTGGCACGGTTGTTACTCTAGAAATGTAAGTGATCATCCAGAACAGTTTTCTAAAAATTCGAAATGTAAAAGGATACAAGAGCAAAAAAGTTCTAAAATTGCGATTTGTGTGATACAGTTGGTAAAAATGCTTGGTTTTTTACATAGTGGTTACTTTTAAGGTATAAATACTAGTTCAAAACGGTTTTTAAAAAAGTGAAATGAGCAAAAAACGTTCTAAAATATTCTAATATATTTAGAACTTTTAGGGCTAAAGTCTTGAAATTTTATATGGATGTTACTTAAGAGACGTAAATGCTCGCCCAGGGTTTTTTTTATTCAATTCAAAATATAAAAGAATGCAAGAGTAAGAAGCAGTATAAAATTGCGATTTATGTGATACAATTGGTATGGAAATTTGGAATTTGGCTTGATGTTTACTTTTATGTAATAAATGCTTCCTTAGAACATTTTTTAAAGTCAAAATTTAAAAAGAATGAAATGAGCGGAAAACTTTCTAAATTATGATTTAGTTGAAACTGTTAGTGTTAGAAACTGGAAATTTAGTATGTAGAGATTACTTTTAAGAAGCAAATACTTGGCATAAAGAGTTTATTATAAATGGGAAATTTAAAGGTGTGAAACAGCTGAAAGCATTCCAAATTACGATTTTTTTAGAACCACATTTCAAAGACTATCTTTTTTTTATGCTAAAAGTAACTAAACGTCTGTATTTCGACACAATCTTTTAAGAGCCTACACTAATCACACGAAGAAACGCTCATGCTAATGTTAAGTCTATGGGAAGGTTATCGCGCGATTTCTCGCTCACATTTTAATATTTTTAAATATTTTTTTTTCATAGGATAGCCGAGACCAATCTCCAACTTTGTTAGTTTTTACTTTTTCGATTTCTGTTGTAGTTTATTTCTGAGGACCAACTCAATGGTGTTATCCAGTAAAAATCAAGTTGTTGTGTCTTTTAAACTCTTATAAAATCGATACCAGCAAAATTTAATTAAAAATTAAGAACTAACAACGATAGCTCAGTGTTTAAGCTTTCCAAAAACATGCTTTTTATAATTCTACTGCAATTACAGCGAGTATAATCACACGACAACTTTGAGCAAAATTAAGAAAAACACCTGAATTAATTATATGCGGACCGCCTCCAATTGGGTACGCCCACAGGTATTCTGTGATTGGACAAAGCATTCTCCGAACTCTGTAGATCTGAAGATACGCCTCTCGGAAAAACCTCACCGTGATAATGGCTATATGTTTTTCTGATACAGTCGAACCTCGTTAACACGAAATCGCTTAACGCGAAATTTCGCTTAACACGAAATAATACTGAGGTCCCGTCAGATGAGTCTGAAAATCAATGTTAATTAATTCATTTAACGCGAAATAGAATTTCAGAAATTCCCGCTTAAGGCGAATTTTTTTTGCTCCTAAGTAAAAAAAAAAAAAAAAAAATCCTTATGTAATATTTTTTTTTTTTGATATTTCAAACTAACTTACATGTCACATACTCTTATTAAAAAGGGAATTTTCTTGTCGTTTGAAAAAGATATAAAGTGGAAAAGGGTTTTTAGAAAATCGTGAAATACTGAATTCCTGACTAATCCCTGCTTTTTTTTTTATCTCTGATCTGCGCAAGTGTTCTTACATTAACCGTATGAGCTATAGCTCAGTCACAATGAAAGATTGGGTGAAGGAATTTCTGTTTTGAAAGTGATTCTCCCATTACCCGGTTAACTGTATTGATAGTGACGTAAGCCGGCTTTCCGAATTCCCCTAAACTCTTCGCAGTTGCTCTGTAGAATTCTGTGAAAGATGAATTGAAAACAACAAGCTGCATCTTTAGAAACCAAGCAAAAAACTTTAAACAAAATTAGCAATAAAGTGTTGAAAAAATCAGAAAATGCCGCGAAGTATGTGACACCTTCAATTCTTCTACAATTGAACCTCTCTACAATTTAAAAAAATCGTGAAAAGATTGAAACCGCTTATGCTGTGAATCAATTCAAACCAGTAAGAAAACGAATGTGTAGAAGAAAGAATGAATAAATTAAAATTGCTCTTTTGCGGTGGATAAAAGAGGCAAGAAGCTAGAATATTGTTTTGAATTTTTCAGTTTTGCAAGAGAAAGCAAAGGCTTTTGCTGCTGCTCAATGAGAGTGACTTCATTTGTTCTAACGGATGAATGAAAAGATTTAAAGAGCGTCATAGAATTGTCTACAAAAAGACATGTAGCCAAAAAATGGGAAATTCTTTCTTAGACATTGATTTTTTCTGAGTACATTTCCATAGATGAAGATGTGCTGACTTCGGATGTGACGACAGACTAAGAAATAATTGCTGAAAAGAAAAAAAATGACAACATTGAAGTGTCGGACGAGGAGGAAGAAATTGACACCGAACGGAAAAGTTTAGTGTCATTAAAATAATCTACCACAGCATTGAAAACTGTAGAACGTTTCCTTCTGGAATAACAGTTTGCTTCCAGAACTTTGAACAAATTAGATGAGGTCCATACGTTCCTAAAAGAACTACTCTACAAAAATTGAAGCAATAGTCAATAACGGACTTTAAAAAATGATTAGCAAGTAAATAAATTTCTTATTGCCTAAACAATGATGACTAGTTTAATGAAATTTTCTATTTCTTATGAATTTATGATTTTATGAGCAGGGTTATATTTGTAGGTTAATTTATTTAGTTTTTATATCTAACATAGATGGGCCCCACTATTGTGACGGTTAACACAAAATTTCGGATAACATGAAATAAATTCGCAGTCCCTTCAATTTCGTGTTAACGAGGTTCGACTGTATACATTTTTTCTCTGTATGTATATCCACGCAAAACTTTAGAAGGGATACTCCAAATTTAATACTTTTTTTTTTCTTTTGATGGAAAAGTATATCTTTCCAGCAGATTGTAAGCAATAAGTTTATCTTTCTGAATATTTACATGCTTTTTTTTTACTTTATAAATTTTAACGTTCGTAACAATTGACTAATAGCCCCAGAGCAGACTTGGAGAGACTCCAGGGAAGGGGGGGTGTTCATTGGTTAAGTATAAAAGAGGGGGGTTAGCCCTCCCCCCCCCCTTGAATTTGATAAATGAGTTTTTCATGCAGAATTATCCAATTTTCTTCAAAATTTGTACATAGGTTCATCGCGATAAGGTACTTTTCTGATTAGTTTTAGGGGTTCATTGGTTATGTATAAAAGGGGTAAGGGGGGCAGCTAATCCTCCCCCCCTCAATTTAGATAAGAGTTTTTCATGCAGAATTATCCGATTTTCTTCGAATTTTGTATATAGGTTCATTCTGATAAAGCGTTTCACTAATTAGTTTTGGGGGTTCATTGGTTAACTATTGGTTTCTTTTTTTTTTTCGAGGGGCTTATTTCAAATTCTTTGAAATAAGAGTATAATATACAATTAGTGTGAATAGCCTGTGAGCTCAATGGCCTCAGTTTAGCTGGGCAGATTTCCTTTTTTATTTCTTTCATTTACAGTGCCACACAAAAGTATTCTTTTACATGATGATCTATGGGAGAAAAACTATTTGCAGCATATTTTAATTACGTTATGCCATTTCAAATATAATGAAATGGATATACATTATTGAGGTTTACTACAAGACACTTGTTATGCGAAAAGCATTTATCATTCTTTGGAGCAGGACACACAAAATATTTCGGGTACAGTACTGTGTCCAAAGTATTGTTTATAAGCCATAATTGGAAGTAGGATTTTAGTTAGGTATGCATTTAACTAAATTTTTGAATACTATGAGTTATGTATAAATGCTACAGATCATATACAGGGCTAAACAAAAAAATTTGTAAGCATTACGGTGCAGCAGCGTAAATTTCTTAAAATTGGTTTTTAATCGAGTTATGCATTTTGAATGTGAAATATATTTAGTATACCAAGGAAGGTTTGTGGAATATAAATAAAATCATATACAGGACCACGCAAAGAACTGAGTACATGGCTGACTATGTATGATAATTCCTGGAAGTGTGATTTCAGCATGTATTTGCCTGAATTAAACTATAGCTTAATATGTGGTGTGTACAAAAAGCTTATGTAATATACAGGGCTGTACAAAATAATTCAAGTATGTTTCCATCTATTGGTAGAAACTGCTGAAGATGAATTTCCAACTGTGTTATTTGTTTTATTGCTAAACTAAATTGCAGCATACTAAAGAGTATATACAAATATATAAATTATATACAGGGCTGCAGAAAAGAATTTGAGTACTTTTCCGGCTGTGGATGGTAATTGCTGAAATCTGGTTTTCAAATGTGTTTTGTTTTTCTGAAATGTTTACTTAGATAACTTATTTACCTTATTAAACGGCGATGGTTTGTTAAAGTATTCTGTTAGTGTTGGAAAGTGTTTCATATTCTATGCTTGGTACAGGATTTTACTAATGAACAAAAAACTTAGATAAATAATTAAGAAATAGATTTGAAATTGAGGATGGGAAGAGATGTCATCTGCCGACTATTATAGCGTAGCGTCTTTGTTATGTTCTAATTATCAAAAAAAATTATTTTTTAATGATCACGTTAATGTATGTGAAGGTGGTTTTCTTGAACAAATTATATTGCGGGTATGGGGAGGGAGGGGGTTAACGCCTTGCTCTGATTTACACAAAACAAATTCCCAAGAAATTTAACATTTTTAGCTTCTGACGTAGCGTTTTTTAAATGTTATGTATAGAGAATACAGGAAATTTAAAATAATGATTTTCGGAAATGTTTAATTTATGTTCCTAATAAAAGTACACAACTCGTATATGCCTGATGGATACCAACAACCAAAGTAAATTAATTGTTGTTGAGCACTTAACCAAGTGCCCTACAAGCAATCCTACAAGTTTTTTTTATCTAATTGTGCATTCTTATCTCGGGTTCTACAGGTTCCTAATCAAAACGGCCTTCAGATGATTCAACTTGGTTTTCGTTCGTGTTACAGATTTTAGTTCCACCTTTCACCGCCAAGGGGCACTGTTCTTTCATCTGGTATACAGCCGAGTATAATCATAAAAATTTGAGTGTAACTTCTTTATATTTCAGAGTGTAGTATAACATAACTTCAATCTTCTAAGTAAAAGAAAAATTAAAAGTCTACTTACAAATTGAAGAGCAATATTTTGCAATAAGGAGGATGAAGAAACTTCAACAATAAACATAACTTGGGTAAAATGAAACATCTTTATTAATATCAGGAAAAAGCATCTTCAAAAAATATACTTGAAAACAAAACTAGATAACAGGCATGAGCAACCTTCTCATTTTATAATGGTTTGCAACCAATCACCACTAGCCAGCACATGCTGGAACTGTTTTGCATAAAACAAAGTTGAACAACATTTTTCAACCTGAAACAAAACATTACTTTACAAAACACTACTTCTTGTTCAACTGACACATTTCAACCAAATTTTAACTATGAATTTAACTGGAAAAAATGTAAACAAAAGATGGATGCCTGCATGCTAGTGAAGTTAAGTGTTGGTTTTGTTAGTAGCTTCAGTGAAATACATCATAAAGGTACCTTTTAATTTTAATAAAATAAATTAAATACTTAATACAAAAATAAAAGTTGAAAAATGGTGGAAAATAAAACTTAATAAAGAATTGTGGTTCTTCCACAAAATGCCCCCCTTTTCCAACATTTTTCACTTATTCAACACTTTCAAAATAAATGCAGATATATTATACACAATACATAATTCAAAATATCACTTG
Organism: Maratus michaelseni; assembly: GCA_963931845.1. Taxonomy (NCBI): domain Eukaryota; kingdom Metazoa; phylum Arthropoda; class Arachnida; order Araneae; family Salticidae; genus Maratus; species Maratus michaelseni. The sequence goes on along the minus strand of OZ007599.1, from coordinate 212,202,385 downwards.
CAAAAATTCACTACTTGTAATTCAAAAAAGTTTTTTTTTTTTCAGTTCAGCATAAGTATGCAGATCTAAGTTTCATAAACGAGTCTTTGCATAGAGACTTTGTTAGGAGATCAGCTAAATTGTCCTTTCACCTAACATGAACAATATCAAATAAATTCTGTAGATACAGATCTCTAACGAACATGTATTTTAAATCGATATATCTATTTCTAATGTTCTCAGTTCTGTTCTTAATGAACTGTATAGCTGCAGCATTGTCACACTTTAATATTGGTTTTTGGGTACCAATAACATTTGAATCTAAATTAAGTGTAGAATATAGCTGACCCAAGGTTGAATTCAGATACTTAAGTTCTTTAGCAGCTTCTGAGGCTGCAATAAATTCAGATTCCATTGGAGACATAGCTACGCAAGTCTGTTTCACCACACGCCAAGTTATTGGGATGTCATTTAGGAAAATAGAATAGCCAGTCCAGGATCGACGGTCACACGGGTCGCTAGCCCAGCTAGCATCAACATAGGAAGAGAGTTGAACAGGAGGGTCTTGAAAGGGCATTTGGATTCCTAAATCCTTAGTAGTTCCAAGGTAGCACAGTATTTGTTGAAGACATCTCCAATGGATAGGTCCAGGATTTTCAACAAATTGGAAAAGAGCTGCTACTTCATAGCTGATATCAGGTCTGCAACGTCCGGGAATGTAGAGCAGGTAACCTAATAAATTTCTGTATGGGACGTCTTCCATCTGGTTGTCATCAGTTGGCATGTCTTTCCTAGAAGGAACAACTCCAGGTTGGAGTGGAAGAGAGATTTTAGTAAAGTTTTTAAAATTAAATTTTTCAAGACATTTCTCAATGTACTCTTTACAATGAATTTTTATAGCATCTCCTGTCATAAACTGAATACCCAAAAGTTTTGAAATGGGTCCCATGTCTTCTACTTCATATAAACTTTTTATAAGAGAAACTACTTCTTTTAAAATTATTTCATTTTCAGTAAATATTGGTAGGTCGTCTACATATACTAATACCACTGCTTTCTTTTTATAGGAATACACACAAGTAAGTCCTGGTATTTCTTTAAAACCATTATTTGTGAGTTTATTGTGTAATTCTTCATACCAACACCTTCCCAACTGGTGAAGGCCGTATAATGCTTTATGTAATTTTAAGACATGGTTTTCCTTTCCTGGAGTTACATAGCCTGCAGGCTGCTTTATATATATTTCTTTGTCTATGGTTCCATATAAATATGCACATCGTACATCTAGAAGACAGTGTTTCCATCCTAGGATACATATAAATAAAGCTATGAAGAGTCTGATTAATTGGAAGTTAACAACAGGACTAAATGTCTCTTCATAGTCTAATCCCTCTCTTTGGTTGTTCCCCAAGGCTACTAACCTCGCTTTAAAGTTTCCAAATCTATCATTAGCTTTTCTTTTAAGAGTATATACCCACTTAGTACCTATGATTTTACAGTTTTCTGGTTGTGGAGCTAATGACCAGACATTTCGGTCAATCATAGTTTTAATTTCGGCATCCATTGCTTCTTTCCAAAACTTAGCTTCAGGGAGAGATTTTGCTTGTTTGGGGACCTAGGTATTATAATTTCTGCACAGCAGGTTTCCTCACTATTTGGTTCATTATCACCACTTTCTACTTTTAAAATAATAGGACCTTCATACTCATCTTTATATGAAAAACTTATCAAATCTTTGTCATAAATTATTTTGTTTTTCTTGCAATACTCTTGCATTTCTCTTTGGCTTCTTAAAGTTTTCCCTTCAGGTGTAAAAATATAAATATCAACTTTTCCCTTTGAGGCCCCTTTAGTTCTTACTGTTCTTATCCTATGCAATTTAACTGTATTTGCTTCTGGTTCAGGACTTGGGGTGAGGGATCGAGGTTCCTCTTTTAATTCTGGCTCTTCCTCCAATTCAGCTTTGGTTGGTTGGATTAAAGGCACTGATTTTTGATCAACTTGTAATTTGGGGCTTGAAACACTGTTTCTTATGTTACCCCCCAAATCATCATCATCGTCAAACTCTGAGGAAATGTTATGACCCTCTCTTGCTTTTCCTAACACTGCTTCATCAAAAGTTACATGTTTACTTTCTACAATGGTATTTTCATCAGGAATCCACACTCTATAACCACTTGTCCCATACCCATATCCTATGAAAATGCCTTTCTTGGCACGAGCCTGAAATTTATTTCTTTTTTGTGAGGGTTGGTGAACATAGGCTATACAGCCATATCTCTTTAGATGATTTACCGATGGTTTCTTATCATACCACCGCCTAAAAGGAATGTCGTGTATGGTAGTGTACAATGTCCTATTTCTTATGTAATTTACTGCCATAATGGCTTCTAGCCAAAAGTCATCTGTTAAATTAGCCGAGTGTATTAATGTTCTCATTCCATCAAGCAATACACGATTATATCGCTCTGCGCAACCATTCATTTACGGCGAGTATATCGTGGTCCGTTCATGTCTAATTCCAAGATTGTGTAAAAACCTTTTTAACGGTCGGTTGCAATATTCTAACCCATTATCTGTTCTCACAGTTTTAACTTTCTTTCCAGTTTGTCTTTCTACCATAGCTAAAAAATCTTTAAGTTTACCATAAACTTCATCCTTATTACGTAATGGGTAACAGAAAGCCCTGCGACTGTAATCATCAATAAATGTTAAAACATATCGATAGCTATGTTTTGTTGTAACTGGAGCCGGACCCCATACATCGCTGTGTACAAGTTCCAATAGCTCTCTGGATCTAATTTGTGGCAATTTCGGGTGGACAGCTCTTGTACTTTTTCCTATAACACAAGATTCACATCGTGTTTCTTCACCTTTAAGTCTTTCAGGATTTTGAATTAGATTTTTATTAAACATATCTTTTAAAGTTTACATGTGCAAACCGCTCATGCCAGAGCATTATGTTATTGCTATCTAGAGCATATGAACTATTATAGTTGTTCTCGTTATTTAAGTTTACTTTATGTTGTGTCTTAACCGTTTCATATTTCCCTTCAAATTTAAAATTCTCTTTAGTGAGCCAGACCTTTATAGTGTAAAAATTACCCTTTAACTTAGCACTCCATAAGTATTTCCACTTAGGTGAAAACATTTTAAATCCTCTATCTAGTTGGGCATGCATTTTAGCTTTGTCCATTTTTGACATACTAAGTAGATTTCTATGAATAGAAGGAACATATAAAACATCATGTAAATTTACTGTCATTATTTTATTTCTGTCTTTAATCTTAAATTCCACTTCACCAATATCTTCTGGGTGGGGGTTGTTCCCATACGTACCACTGCACCTGCCGGAGGTTTTCTTAATTCTGTGAAAAATTCTTTATTTTTGCATACATGTGCCGACGATGCACTATCCAGGGTCCACTCTTTGTTTGGAGGGAAAAAATCATTTTCATAACACTCTTCTACCATAAATTCTGAAACGAAAGAACTGACTTTAGGTTTAGGCCTAGAAACTAAAGTTTTGTTTCTGCAAAATTTAGCAAAATGATCACTTTTACCACATAAAAAGCAAGTTGGCCTTTTCCTTATACCTGGCTTAATTGTAATTGGTTTACTAGAATTTAATTTATCTTTACTTTTAACAGTTAATAAACATTCTTGTTTCTGAAGATCACGGAGATTTCTTCGATTGTATTCCTTTAAAATTTCTGCTTTTAAATTATCAAACTTAAATTTAGACTCAACACAATTTTCAAATTCTCTCACTAGGTAATCATATTCCTCTGTAAGACACTGCAATAGTTGATAACACCTGTGATTTTCACTAATAGACTCCCCAGAATCAATTAACTTTCTATAACAATCCTCAATTCGAGCTATAAATGTAGGTAATTCTCCGTGTTGGATATTTGTATGGGACAAATTGCACCCCCTGGCGTTGGAATGCGGTACTAAAGGATTATGAGCGCGTACGCAGCACGCTTGCTATTCGGTGCTGGAGGCAGCGGGGACACAATTTGGAGTTTTCTATTGTTGATATTGGTTATGGGCGAACCCATCAACCATAGGAAGTGTGATTTTAAAGCAGGTAGTTTATAATGTGTGATATCCTATCCCATTTTTTTTTTGGAAGATAGAAGTGTTTTATATCCTAGCTGAGAAACTTAGTTTGAATATACTGCCTCCAATATGTGTTAAGATATGTTAAATAATGAGATGGGGGGGGGGGCAGTAAATAGTTAAAAGTGAAAAATATGAAATTTTTTTTTGAATGAAAAAGTGAATGAGCTGGTTTTTATGAAATTTTTTTAGATGTGTGGCTTTTATAGGAAATTTTAAATGTGATGTATTTTAATGAAGAAGATGGTTGGTTTTTTTAAAAATTATGGAATTGATGTTTATGAAAAATTTTTTTTGAAGTGAATGTGCATATGAAGAAGGGGGAAGATTGTTCTAGAAATTTTTATGCTTTATTTTGATTTGAACTTTGATTTTTTTCAAGAGCTTTAATTTCAAGAAACTTAATTTTATTTTAAAGAAACAACTTTATTTTCAAGAAACTTAATTTTAATTTTTCAAGAACAATTGTATTTTAACTGCATTAGAAGATTATGTCATCTGCTTCTTGAAAAACATGAAATAAAGAAAAATAAATTTAATGCAGTTAAAATACAATTTAATATAATATAACAAAGCATACCTTTTATTCTGCATGTGAAATACACTGCTTTGCTCGATCAATGGTATCTTTCTCTTTGAAACATTTCAATTTTGCTTTTTAACCATAAATATAAAATAAACAAGTGCAGAGAAACCATACTTTATCTTTTTTGTAATATTTTTTTATAATCGTTGTTGAGCACCATATAATGCGGTATTTTATTTTTGTGATAACACTAAGTTGAGGAAGACCTTTGTTCCATTTATGAAAACAGTGTCTATTTAATTTTTAATTAACAGCAAAAAATATGTTTTAACGAACTGTGAGTGTACTATGTCAGAAGCCGTTTCAAAAACCTTTCGAATGATACCTCATTCATTGTTTCGTAAAATCATAGAAAAAATGATGTTGACAACAGAAATAATATATATGATTAATTAAACTTATTTTAAACTTTTTTTTGCAGAGGTAGGATAAAAAAAATCTTAATGCTGCTAGTAGTATTAAGAAACATGTAAATATTACTGATTTGATTTTAAAGCAAAATATCTTTGAAACAGGTTTTTATAAAGTAAAGTCTGTCTAAAGCTCTACGTAAGACAGATTTCCGTCTTATACTCTGCCTAAGACAGATTCTGTATACTGTATTTTAAAAAACTCTTAGTAACAAGGTATAATCGAAGGGGTGCAAAAAGAACCTTTCAAAGGGTGCCGCATTGAACAGCCCTGTTCTAACATATATACAAAATATCTGACCGCCACACAGTGGAGTATTTGATATAAAATCCTGTCCAAAAAGGCAGAAATTAAAATTTGCTCAACAATTGTAAAAAGCATATTTTATAATAGTTGACTAACTGGTGCATCAATCTATGTGTTTGCCAGGAGTATCCGTCATTTCTGGCGACTCCTAGCTTTAGTTGAAGTGAGAGGTTTTTTTTATTATGTTTCAGCTTTGTTATTGTGTTTAAATTTGTACTTTGACACGTGTATTTAAATAATTTTACTTTTCATGTATAAAGAAAAATCATTTAAATTGAAAATGGGATAATATTAAGCCTTTTTAGTTCTAATTTATTGAAATATATTATCTAATACATTCAAAGATTTTTATAGCTGTGTTGGGGTTTGTCGGACGATTTTTGAATTATAATCGTATTGGTTATAGTTTTGAAGGCAATTAAAAAAAAAAAAAAATGTTCTGCATATTGTTGCCATTTTTAGATATCAATGATTTTCGAGAGGACTGCAAACCTATTAAAACCACACATAAACCATCATATCTGTACTATAGTGACTCAAATATGGTAAATACTAAATCCAAGTAATATATATATATTATATGCATAGGTTTTCATAAATAAACATTTATGGGTAGTAAAATTAACCGCATTTAATTAAACATTACTTGTAAATAAAACAAACCTATCAACAATTAATTTCCACTTATGGCTATGATGTCTTACACTCACACACGTTTTTTTTTTTCATTTTAATCGGTTATAAAAAAGAAAAAAGTAGCCAAATTTTGGGTATTTTTCCCTTTAATGGTAACTTGGGAATTGTATTAAGTTATTGGTTTGGAGTCTGCTTGTAAATATCGCCAATCGAAAAGTTACCAAATATTGGTGTGTGAGTGTAACACATCTGTTCCCCACTTATAAACAATTAAGTAAACGTTGTATTATATATTTATTTATTTAAATAAGTACATACATTTATGCCTATATAACATTAATTAAGTGTATATACTAATAGTAAGTCAACAATAATGGCTTTAACTTTAAAACACATAAAAATTAATTTTGGCCAGGATTTTACATCAAATACTCCACTGTGTGTCGTTCTGATTATTACATTTATAGACAATATTAGAACAGTGCAGTTCACATATTAAAATGTAATTTGTAATGAAAAAGAATGTTTGACTTACCTTTTCTTGGCCAAAATTATTCTTTATAAAAATTTTTGTGAATCAAGCTCAAAAATCTATATAATTAACATTTTACATAACAGGGAAAATTATAATCACAGCATTTGAATTTATATACAAATACACAAAGCCTACATATTTCAGACAAATACTTAATAAATTATTTTACAAAAAACTAAAGAAAAAATGCGTAATATAGATTTTGAAATAGAGGCGACACTCTTTGGTGTCAGACAGGCTGAAAATTCTTGGACAGATCATGTTGCCATTGGTAATAGACAGAATCACAGAATATACATTAGGTTTAAAAAGATTTTAATGGTCCTCTGAAACAAAGAAACTTTAAAAAAAAAAAGCAATTATTCTGCTTTGCAAAGAAAAAAATAAATCATTAATAAAAATATGCTTCAAAAAAGTGACAAATTTTGTAACTATTAGCTTAACATGAGGGAGGAAACAGCTTTACCTGGTTTAGAGCTCACCAACCTGTGGGTTGGTTGCCCGGCAAGCCAGTCTGAGCCGCCAAAATGTAACTTAATTTACTAAAATCCTTTTTTTTTTCATTTTATAATTCGAAAACTCATTGACTGCATATGTGTGATATCAGATGATGGAGGGGAGACTGATTGTGGCCTAAGCTAACTCACATTAATATTTTCGAAAAATATTTTTTGCCTTATTTAATCCTAAAATTCTGCGATTAAATAAGGATTAATGCAGAAAAATATTTTTCCAGAAAAGTGGTTTACATTTGCATAGGCTTTGTATCAGGTGCTAAAGAACACTGAATTTCGTACTCAACTTTTTCTCTTTGAAAGAAAATGCTTATCAATTCTGCATTTGAGATTTGCCATATTTTCAAAATCTCAAGAACAATTCGTACAAAATTTCATTTGCCCCCCCCCCCCCCCCTCTATAATATACCTAAATCTGGCTCTTATTGTTTTGTAATCTGTATTGATAAATCATATGCATATTTAATTTCCACAAAAAGACGAACTTCAAAATGTTTGTTTTCTTTCTTTTTTGTTTGTAAAATGGTCAATAATTTTCTTCAACAACTTTTGCTTTTTTTTTTCAATTCTTAAAATAACTAAATAGCTAAAGCATTGCTGTTACATCTTAAATATAGATTTTCTAAGCAGCGACTTGTTTGGCTACCATTATTACCGTAAAGTGATCATCCTGATAATTTCTAAAACATTTTCAATGTACCAGGAAGATTATTGTTTTGGAAATAATGGTAGCCAATAAAGTAACTGATGAGAACCCTGTAAATAAGTTTTGATTACTTTAAGATTTGAAAATCTTTAACTGTCGTCTATACGAAAAAAGTTTTAAAAAAAAGTCAGGCATGCTGAAACGGTGTTGAAGAATTTACTTTAGGCTGCAATATGGTATGAATTGAAATTAAAACTTCACAAAATAGAAATAATTATTTTTTAACTGTGTATAAAAACATGTTTTAAATCGAAGTAGTTGAGGTTAAAAACAATTTAAAATATCGTAGGAATATGCTGATTGTAACAAGATTCGACTATAATATCTGATTAATAAGGGGGAAAAAATAAGCAAATAGTTTTACAAATGTTTATGTGCTGTTTCTAATTTTGCACCCTTGGAATTTGTGCAGCAGGAGCAGTTTGCTCCAAGTGCTCCACGGCAGCTACGCCCCTGCATGGCAGAATTTTTATTTAAATATCTTGTTTGCATTTTCTATATTTTTTAATGACATTGTTTTTTTTATTGGACAGCTAAAATCAATTTCTACAAAGCCTGTTTTTTACTCTGATTTTGTTTACATGTTTTTTTAAATTAGGATACTTTCATTTTTGAACCAGTTTCAAAAGCAAAAGTATCCTCACAAAAAAAAAAAAAAAAAAAAAACCTCTAAACGAAATTTAAGAAGTTTACAATGGCTGATTGTAGGATAAAACACTTGCAATTTTAGGCTTATTACATTAACCCTTTTTATCCTGACGTTACTTGTAAGTACCACTTTAACCCCTTCGCAACGAGCGTCTTTTACAGAATTTTTAATCTGTTACCACTGGTTTTTCAAATGAGAAATTTTCACCTAATTTAATCGCAAAAATGTTATGATTAGATAAGGAAAACTTTACAAAAAAGAAATAACTGGTGGGAATAATCGAGGATTCTGAGCATCTAAAAAGTAGCAGGAAAATTAATTCAGGATATAAAGGGTTAAAAATGTTATATTTCTTACCATTTGTAAAATCATCATAGGCTATTTTCTAATGTAACTGGTCTGATATTTATTTATTTGTTACTCTAAAACTACTTTCTTAGCATGAACCGATTAAAAATAAATTTATATTAATTAATTGGAATATTGTAGATTAAAATGGTACAGTGAGAAAAATAATTCACACAAATGGTCAATTTATAAAATGATAAACAAACATATTGAAAAATATGAATGCAGCAACTTGCTTGTGAAAGTAAGAAAAATTTATTTACTGTAAATAAATTTCTTTTCATTTATCATTCAAATAAAATGAAACATTTAGTAAGGTTAATATTTTGCACTTTCATTACAAAATTTGGATTTTTTTTTTTTTTTTTTTTTTTTTTTTCCTTCAAAGCAACAAAACAAAACTTAATGGCACTTTTATGCTTATCACATGAAAAACAGTTAAATTTCTTACCACTTTTTAAAATCATCTTTGCCTATTTTCTAATGTAAGTAATCTGATATTTTATTTCCTTATTACTCTATTTCTTTGGCATAAGCTGAATAAAATAACTTTTTTAATAAATTATATTATTGTATAACTTGTGATACAATGAGAAAAATCATTCCTACATGTGATATATATATATTGAAATTTATGAAGAAAATAGGTTGTTTGTGTAAGTTAGAAAACTTTATTTACTGTAAATAAATGATAATTTTCTTAAACATTTTATAAGGATTAATATATGTATATTTAAACAACAAAACAAAACTTCAGGGTAAAATAGTAGTACTTTTAGGCTTATTACATAAAATAGAACATTCCTTACCCTTTTTAAAATCATTTTAGACTTTTTTTCAAATGCAAATAGTCTGATATTTAATTCATATGTATCAAAAAATATTACAATTACTTAATACATGTTACTCTTAAAAATATTATGGAGTAAATAAATTATTAATTTTGAAATGATTAGATAAAAATAAAACTTGACATGGTAGTAATGTAAACATTCAACATGGACATTACTTCTTGATATAGTTTATGGGTAAATTAATAATAGCATGGAGGGGAGGGTGTAGGATATGTATTATAATGACCAAAATGTCAAATACAAACTAACAAGCAAATACCAAAGGAAATATAGGCAAAATAAACTACAAAAAAAAAAAAAAAAGAGACAAGAATAGGAATGTTTTTAATTTAATAAGAAATTTTAGAAATGTAATTAAAAATTTGTAGACAGTTTTCTATGCATCATATAGATCTTGTATTCATGAAATTATCTTTATTTTCTTCTTTTTGTAGTAATGTATAATTAATATTGAATAAAACTGATTTACTTTGTTAAATTTAATCAACTTTACAACTCGCTAAAAAACTCATTTCATATTTATTAGCTATTGTTACAACACACAGATTTTGGATAGAAACATTATTGTTGTTGGTTATTGTTATGGTAGTCAAATGCCGGAAAGAAGAGTCAACAATTTTTAACCATAAAAAATGTTCTTAGAAAGAAAAAAGTTAGGCCTAATGATCTTGAAATGAGAAAAGCAATTCTTTCATAAAAAATATTTATAATTGGACAAATAAATATAAATAATACTCATAAGAGGTAATTAAAAAATACTTATGACATGTTGACAAAATGTTTTCAATAAATATAAAATAAAGTAAATGTTTCCTCTTTGTTTACATTGCACAAATCAAAACCTGTATAAAATATCTATATTGACACTTGTGACAATACTCATGGGATATAGAAGGGTCAAACATTAAAATTAAATTAAAAAATTTTATGTACAAAATGCTTTTTGAAGTAATACTAACATTTACATAGAAAAGAATATATTGCCATACTTTTTAATTTTATATACAAAAAACAGTCTTGTTAACAAGCTTTGAAAAGTCTTTCTTAAATGATTTAGGACATGAAACTTTCTGAAGTTTAATAACTAAAATAATCTACTAACAAAATATTTAAAAATCTAGGTATACTAATTCATAAATATATTTTATTAACTAGAATGTATTGACATATCATATGTTCTAACAGCATCTATTCTTTTAATATGAAATGTAGATCAAATATTATAGTATCAAACATGCAGTCATTTTGGAAATCATCCATGCAGTAAATTAATATATAACCAGCACTTATAAATATATAAAATTAAGTACTTTTAGATTACATCTGTTATCCTAACAATAGCTGAATAAACTGACCTATCAAAAAACAGCATTAAAATAAGATTTATTGTATTTGTACAAAATGTTAAGATTATTGTTGTAAGGAACATTGTATACATTGCTAATTTTTAGGCTTATTAAAAGCTGTTTGTATGTTCATGAAATTTTAAGCTCTGTAACTCTAAATTCAGGGAAAAAACTAAATTCAAAGTGTATATTAAATTTTCATTTAGTAGCAGAACAAAAATTAGTACTTAAAGTTTGAAATGAAAATAAATAAGTAAAAAAAGTTTTTCACTTCTCACCTGCATCTGCTTTTACTAACAGCTTATTCGTATAATTCACTGGCTTGGAATCTACACACGATACAATGCTAGCAAATACACACCCAAAAGCACATCATAAATATAATTCTATGCTTTTAAAAGTGGTATCAGCTGGCAGCTGTATTTAAATTAGATTTAAAAAAATCAGTGTCCCTTAGTAATACACCTAAAGGAAATCATTTCTTGAGATAGATTTCTAAAACAAACTTTGTAAAATGGCACAAAACTATTAAAAAAAAAAAATTACAGCACTAACAACTCGCTAAAGAACTCGTTATATATTTATTAACTATCGCTGCAGCACACAGATTTTGAATCAAAACATTGTTTATTGATGGTGTTATGTTAAGTCAGTCCACGGCCCAACTCGATCAGCTCCGTTTCTTCTGAACGCGCTGTATACGGCCCTAACAAACGCCGGTTTTGCTGGAATCTTTAAAGGACCAGGAAAGTCGACAGATGGCGCTGATTGCCCACCTCATCCGTACGATTTAAAGAGCCATAATACAACATATCATGGAGATAGAAATAAGAAGGAGAACAGTGAAGATAGGCTTTCAAGATCACAACATGGACCGGGAATTAGTACCCAGTTTGTGGCGCTGGTGCTCCCAAAGGCCGGTCATGTGACCTGTCAAACATGACAAATTGTCGTCTGCTCTTCCTGCATTTTGGTTTCGAGCATGGTAAAGAGATAGAGGGCGCTACACTTCCTAAAGGCCCAAAAGACCAGAAACGCCGCCATACTAGGTACCGCTTTTAGTTCCATAAGTAGAAACATTATCTTTGTTCTCCTTCTTTCTATCTCCCTGCAACATATTCTGCTTATTTTGTCTGATTAACTGACAGAATTAAGTACAATTAACTAATCTAAGCATAAAATTTTATGTTTCGAACAATAATGTACCGCTGTATACTCAGAACATTTAAATATTTACATACTTAGCATTGCCAATATCGTCCAACTTTCGGAAAAGAAGCTCAACAACAATAAAAAAAAATAATATATATATTACAATATATCAATAACAGAAGAAAAACAACCGTTTTTGCATTCAAATACAGATAAATAAAGCATTTTATTCATCACACGAGTATAGATTATTTTTGAATTATATATTTTTAATGTGCAGCTGTGTACACAACTGATTGCTGATATCCAAATCTCTAAAATTTATTATAGCTGAAGCAGAAATACAAAAATAATGCTAATAATAGTGTTATATTGAATACACTTATATATTTTATATAGAGAGGAGTGTGGGTACAAATACCGTCAAAAAGTGAACAAAAACAGAATACATTTATATACACATTTACATATTTATATTTCTGTAAAAATTTCAAATGTTTAAAAAAGAAAAAAAAATTAAAAATTATGTAAACTTTAAAAATTTTCTAAATAAAGAATGTTGCCAGAATTTTATATTTGCTTTATTAGTTATATTTCTTTGCCATATTTTTCAAAATTATGGGTATTATTTTGTTGCAAATACATGAGCACAAATTTTGATGGTGATCATTCAAATGACATTCCCATAATGGGCAATTTAGGAGTTTGGGATAAATAAAATCATAAAGAATTTTTATAACGCCTGTCGTTTTCAGAAATGGAATAGCTTTTTCTATAAAGTCCAGAATAATTGAAATTACAGAAATAAATTGTTGTTTTGGATATGTAAGGCCACCCCTGTCTTGATTTTTAATCAAACTGAAGATTGTAGCATTCCAATCCATTGTTTGTACGTGTGACAGACAAGTTTCATAGTCTACAGTTCCTTCGATAATTTTCACAGTATAGACTGAGACAATGGCAATGCTGGCAAATTTCAAATTTGTTGTAAGTAAATCTAGGGAAAAAAGGAGAAAAATATTTATATAGATGTTTGTAGACATTACTAACTAATATGTCATAATTAACACCTTCTTTATTCCGAGATGATGAACGGCAGTACAGTACACAACAATATACCACATTGATTCTAAAAAGAAAAGAAAATTTCTAATTTTATACAACAAATCGTATCCAAAAGCTAACTACAAATAACAACAAGATCCAGAGAAACCTTGACTGATGAGGTGGGCAGTCAGCGCCAATTTCTTGCAGTGGCCACAGCCAGAACTATATTTTGATTCCAGCGCTCCCATTGTATTTGATAAGGAAAGGGCATGTTTACAAACAAACAGTTCCATCAACCAATCTACCACTGCATTTTTGTCGCAGCTATCATTGCAGGAATCGTCATGGCGACGTAGGCCAATCATATCACAGACCAGTTTAATGTAGACCAATCAAATCACTCCATCTCATGTGTACTGTAGGAGTCGTAAAGAACGAACAGGTTTTTCTCCCAAAGCATGGTAATAGAATACCTCAGGTAGGGGAACGCTGTGTTAGGTTTTTGACTCCGAAATGAAGTTTGGTAATGCGCGAAATTTCGTGTACTGGCCGGAGCGCCATCTGTGTCAGCAATCGAAGTTCAGCAAATCGAAAACTTTTTTTTTTTTTTTTTTTTTTTCTCAAGCTGCATTTAAAAAGAAATTCTGTGATGTTTTTTAATTAATAAAACAGAAAACGAACTATTTTAAGAGTTTGTAAAATATTTATATTAAATTTTACAAACTGCAAATAATATATATTTTCACTGTAATATTAAAAAGGAACAAAAAATATTAATTCTTATTCAAAACAAGCCTGGAACTCAAATATATCTTTTTTTTTTTTTTTTTTTTTTTTAAATTTTATTGTACTTCGATATCCGGGATTTATCACGTAATTCTCGTAAATATTTTATAGAATAACTTTTTTTTTTTCTAATTAAAACAAATGATGATGTTTTTATATGCTTTTATTTATTTTTTACAATAAATAAAACATGAAAACCAGGACTATTTAGTTTAAGAATTTGTTAAATATTCATACTAAATTTTACAAACTGCAAATAACTAAAAATTATATATTTTTTCTTCCCAGCTGTATTATTTAAAATGAGCAAAAAATATCAATTCCTATTCAAAACAAGTATTGGAATAAGGTAAATTTTGATAGGATTAATTTTATTGTACTCAAACTCTAGATTTAAAAAATATTTATGCCTACTACAAATGTAAAGTAAATTTGAAATTTGTAGCAATTGGGCCCTAGGCCCCAAATTTAGCATGTAATTTTCATTAGAGATGATATTTTATACTATTAGAGTAGGATAACAATAAATATATTTATCTAAATATTTATTTACATACTCCCATCACCACTCATCACCCCTTTGAGGCATCGGAAATGCTCAAATTTTTGTGACAATACAGGAAAGGGGACCCTAGAAAAGAAAAATAGTGTTTCCTATACTGCTGGATTATTGTAATTTTATTCTTATATTTAATGTAATATAAATTCAAATACAACTAGCTTTTTCTGTAAATTAATACACATGTATAATATGAATCATTTTCTACATTCAAGACTTGCTGTCAATAACTTCCTATTTAAAAGATTTTTTTTTTTTTTTTTTTTTTTCAAATCAAAAAATAATTTGATGTCTGTGTATTTATTGCATATGATCAAGATAGTTTGATAAATAAAAAAACTTTTGTGCCTATATGTGTATATTTAAATAAAGATTACACAAGAAAAATTACATATCTTTATTTAAGGAACAAACATTATTTAACAGAAATAATTAACAAACATTTGTTTAACAAAGAAAAATACAAAAAATATAATTTCAAGAATTACTCGGCTACAAACATTTAAAAATCACAGCATTTACCTTAGATTTAAAAAAAAAAAAAAAAAAAAAAAAAAAAAAAACTATATTTATATATAATTTCAAAAAGAAGCACAAAGGCCATCCATTTTATTCAGTTAATTTATCTGTTGCACCCCCCCCCCCTCCCTTTTTCTTTTTTCCTGGAAGGGGTGGATTCATTTTTTGAATTGGTGAAAAGATAATTTTTAACTGTGTTTCCTATCTGAACTAAATTTTTGGCATTTTTTTACTGTGCTAGACGAGATATGCTCACGGAAACAACGATGGATTTCTTATACCCAGTTCTTTATTCTGTCTTTCGACTTTCTTATAACCTGTGTCACATCCATATACAAAACAGTTCCGAGCCATATTAAAATATAATGTAAAATTAATATTTTATTAAAGAAATAATAACGCACTCCTATAGCAAACAATGTTATTTTGACTCAGCTAAAGATCGCAGCGCCACATGCGGCCACTTCGGCGTTAGGCTCAAGTTTGCAAGGAAGATGCCATAGGGGAAAATTCTCCTAATCTATTTATATCTCCCTGTCCCAAAGCAACAGTAGTTTAACCAACAGTGACGTCAGTTGCCCTTTCCTTATACTTTTGTTAGAGCCTGTTAGATCGAGTGAAGCCTTGGTCAGTCGAATGCGGGAAAGAAAAAGAGTCATTCTTCAGAATCTCCAGCAGTTGTTACGGCAGTCTTTCTGCGCATGTGCAGTAGATTGCCGTTAGAATATTATTCTCAGGAGGCTAACGAAAAAGACAGGCTACCGCGGTTCATTTCACTTATCTTTTTTTACAGACCGCCAGAGTGACGTGTGCTCTTTTCGTACACCTGCATTGGTGGATTCGACCACCACGTGACTCCCGCGGTCTGTAAAAAAAGATACGCGTAATGCACCGCGGTAGCCTGTATTTTTCGTTAGCCTCGTTATTCTCACGGCTGCCGTAAGAATAGCCACAGCCTATTTTAATGGGCACTTCGACGTGTTTATGCACAGCGCCATATTGATGACGACACGACATCAGCGGCGTTTTGCATTGACTAACATGAAAGCTATCATAAGCGAACAAATAACTTTCTATTGATATGCATGAAAAGTAAAGGCAGTTTTTAACTAAAAAGTTAAAATTAAACATTTAAAAATAAAACAAATTCATATTGAACAGAAATTTTTTTACGCTAGACGTTGGTTATTTAATAAATAAATAATAAATTTAAATGTTTTAGACAATTATGGACATAAGCGAATCGCCAAGCATCTTAGAATGTATGAATAATTATTTAAAATATCTCAAATTTAACAGAAAAATTCTATTGTATCAATATGTTTGATATTCTAGTACATTCTGAACCTTAATTTATGAATATTTTAGAAAAATAGTCTATCTTTTAAATACAGTTGAAAGAGTTGCCTATTCTTTCCCAAAAAACTCGAGAGATTATCACTTGTAAAATGTTTTTTGTTAGAACAGTAAACAAATTTAGATTATTTCTTGAATTATAAATATAATCTAAAATCTGAAAATTTCATGCAAAAATATTAAGTAATTCAAGAAATGTTGCGTGCTTCATTAAAAAAGAAAAATAACTTTAAAATGTTCTTGTAATCTTGTAAAAATTTCAACTGGCTTTTATTTTTGGTTTTCAAAAATTGTTTGGCATTTTATTGGCCTTTTTTCTTCTACGATTTGGCCTCAACTGATAAATTTAATCTTGCAACCGTGTGCTACACAAATGAACTAGTTGCTGAAAAGTGATGTCACATGTTTGTTCTGGTCACGCTACGCCTACGCCACCGTATACTCATCTACTACAATCATGTTACACACGGACACATTTATCTTTATTTACACATGTATCTTCTTATCTATTCTTATTTAGATATTTTTTACCTGCATTTCTGTAGAATATCCTGTGTGGTATACATTAATCAACGGCCTTAATTCTTCACACGAGCAAGGAAGACCGAGCTATGCTCTGTTAAAATTAGCTTTCGGTTCAAATATTACCAAAATGACCCACTAATCAAATTTTCTCGAATATGTGACAAGGTCTAATTGTCTTCTAGGGCCCGAAACCCGTAGGATACAAAATTTATTTAAAATAGTCTGAGCCGTTCATTACATAAAATTAGCTTGACCCAAAAATGACCCACTAATCGGACTTTCTCGATCATGTGACCTAGCCCAATGATTTTCTCGTGCCCAAAAACCATAGGATACAAAATTTAGTTCAAATCATCTGAGAGCCATTTTTAAGATAAAAATAGCTTGACCCATAATGACCCATGACCCACTAATCGAAATTTCTGGAATATGTGACCTAGCACAATAGTCTTCTTGTTCCCTAAAACTGTAGGATACTAAATTCAGTTCAAATCCTCTGAGCCGTTTTTAAGATAAAAATAGCTTGAGCCATAATGACCCACTAATCGAAATTTTTCGAATATGTAACCTAGCCCAATAGCCTTCTCGTTCCCTAAAACTGTAGGATACAAAATTTAGTTCAAATCCTCTGAGCCGTTTTTAAGATAAAAATAGCTTGAGACATAATGACCCATGACCAAAATGATCTACTTATCGAATTTTCTCGAACATGTGACTTGGCCTACAGTCCTCTCTTGCACGAAAACCATACGATGCGAAATTTAGTCTAAATAGTTTGAGACGTTTTTTATATAAAATTAGCTTGACCCACAGTGACCCAAAAATGACCCACTAATCGAATGTTCTCGGATATGTGACCTAGCCCAATGATTTTCTCATTCCCGAAACTCGTCAGATACAAAATTTAATCAAAATCGTTAGAGCCGTTTTATAGATAAAATTAACTTGACCCGCGTTGACCCCAAAATGACCCACTAATTGAATGTTCTGGAACACGTGACCTAGCCCAACAGTCTTCTCGTGCCCGAAAACCATAGGATGCAAAATTTAGTCTAAATAGTCTGAGCCGTTTTATAGATAAAATTAGCTTGACCCACTAATCAAAATTTCTCGAACATGTGACTGAGCCCAATATTCTTCTTGCTCCCTAAAACTGTAGAATACTAAATTTAGTTCAAATCCTCTGAGCCGTTTTTAAGATAAAAATAGCTTGAGCCATAATGACCCATGACCAATAGATCCACTTATCGAATTTTCTCGAACATGTGACCTAGCCCAACAGTCCTCTCTTGCCCGAAAACCATAGGATACGATAGTTTAGTCTAAATAGCCTGAGCCGTATTTTAGATAAAATTAGCTTGACCCACAGTGACCCAAAAATGACCCACTAATCGAATATTCTCGGACATGTGACCTAGCCCAATGATTTTCTCGCTCACGAAACTCGTCAGATACAAAATTTAATCAAAATCGTTAGAGCCGTTTTTTAGATAAAATTAACTTGACCCGCGTTGACCCAAAAATGTCCCACTAATCGAAATTTCTCGAACATGTGACCTAGCCCAGTAGTCTTCTCGTTCCCTGAAACTACAGGATACTAAATTTAGTTCAAATTTCTGAGCCTTTTTAAAATAAAAGTAGCTTGACACACTAATCTAATTTTCTCGGACATGTGACCTAGCTCAAAATCACAATCGTTAAAGCCGTTTTTTATATAAAATTAACTTGACCCGTGTTGACCCACTAATCGAAAGTTCTCGAGCATGTGACCCAGCCCAATAGTCTTCTCGTGTCCGAGAATGGTAGAATACAAAATTTAGTCAAAATCGTTCGAACTGTTTTTTAGATAAAATTATCTTGACCCACAGTGACCCATTAATCGGATTTTCTCGAGCATGTAACCTAGCCCAATGGATTTCTCTTGCCCCGAAACCGTAGGATACAAAATTTAATTCAAATAGTCTGAGCCATTTTTAAGATAAAAATAGCTTGACCCATAATGACTCCTGATAAAAATGACCCACTAATCGAAATTTTTCGAATATGGAACCTAGCGCAATAGCCTCCTCGTTCCCTAAAATAGTAGGATACTAAATTTAGTTCAAATCCTCTGAGCCGTTTTTAAGGTAAAAGTAGCTTGTCCCACTAATCTAATTTTCTTGGACATGTGACCTAGCCCGAAATCAAAATCATTAGAGCCGTTTTTTAGATGAAATTAACTTGACCCGCGTTGACCCACTAATCGAAAGTTCTCGAACACATAACCCAGCCCAAAAGTCTTCTCGTGTCCGAAAATGGTAGAATACAAAATTTAGTCAAAATCGTTTTGAACTGTTATTTAGATAAAATTGGCTTGACCCACAGTGACCCATTAATCGGATTTTCTTGAGCATGTGACCTAGCCCAATGGTTTTCTCGTGCCCCGAAACCGTAGGATACAAAATTTAGTTCAAATAGTCTGAGCCGTTTTTAAGATAAAAATAGCTTGTTGACCCATGACCAAAATGACCGACTAATTGAAATTTTTTGAATATGTAACCTAGCCCAATAGCCTTCCTGTTCCCTAACACTGTAGGATACTAAATTTAGTTCAAATCACCTGAGCCGTTTTTAAGATAAAATTAGCTTGGCCCACAGTGACCCCAAAATGACCCACTAATCGAATTTTCTCGAACATGTGACCTAGCCCAATGACTTTCTCGTTCCCGAAACTCGTAGGATACAAAATTTAATTAAAATCGTTAGAGCAGTTTTTTAGATAAATTTAGCATTTCATCATGGGAAGAAGCATATGTGAGGGAGGAGAGAAAGGTTAAAAACATCTGCTTATCATGTGATATGACTATATTTAATCTGTGAATAAGCCCGCCTTGCGCCTGTCAAAATTTGTTTACTTAGCAACTAACAGCGAATGTTTACTAACAGCGAATGTTTCGCAAAAGTGCAGGCCTGATTGACAAATCTGATTGGTCAATCTCGTCTCGCAAACAGCGCAAAATCTATCTGGATTCCGGTCTTAGTCTTGCAAACCTGTGCACACAAATGAACTAAGGCTCCAATAGGGCAGTTGCAATTGACGTCACGTTGGAGGTAAACAGTACAAATAGGCAGTTCTGATTGGTGGAATTACCCTTACCTCCAAGCGAATACAATGGTTGATCAGCTGATTGCAACTGCCCTATATACCGGGCTGACTCACGCCTCCATTTAGTTGCTCAAGCGGACGCCTGACTTGGCGTCTTATCGCGTAGATGGCGAGTGAATTTAGTTACTTAATCCCAAGCAAAAATATAAGAATAAATAGCTAAGATATTTAGTAGCGCTATACATTAAAAAGTAAAAAAAACAAAAAAAAACATGTAATTATGCTTTTGTATAATAATATATTAAAATTAAAAATTCATTTTCATCAATTAACATTTATTGCTTTTCTTTACATGAATAATTAAGAATGACAATATAAATTTAAATAATTCTAAATTTGATTTAATGTGAAAATATATATTCACCTGCATTGGACTCATATTTTTATTACTTTCAGTATGAAGTTTTAAGTTGGGATATAATTTGTTATTAATAAAAGAGTCTTAAAATGCTGATATTCTAGGGAATAAATTTCGTATGTTCGATATTCAGTTTTTACAATTTAATTGCATGTAAAATAATCCTTATTAAAAAAAAATAATAATGAAGAATGAGAAACTTCCGCGTTTCGAATAATTTCTGTTTTCTTTTAATGTTATCTCAATCCCCCCCCCCCCCTACAATCCAAAAATTTCAACCAACTCAGTACGTAAAAGTTTAAAATTTGTAAAACTTTTTTTTTTTTTGTCTACTCATTTATTACTTTATTTCAACAATAAACAACCAGTTATTTAAATTCCGCTTTTCGAAATTACTGATCTCGCCTCCTCCCCTCTGTTCTAAAATCCAAAGAAACTACTTTATGACATATTTCTAAATTCATTTTTGTTCAAAATAGCAGATGTTCTTAAGATCTTTCAGAAAATACTGTCAAAGTGGACAGTTTGAATCGAATACCCGACGCGGCATCGCGAATAAGGGAGAAGCCTGTCGTCACGTGACAATGATCGCTTATTACTCGATAAGTAATTTATTTGACAAAAACAAGAAAACGCTATTCGATTCCAAATCGCTTCAACAGTCAGTTCTGCCAATTTTATTCCTTTTCGTTTATGAGTCAGAAAATATGTCAAAGTTTTGCACTCTTGAGCAGGGAATTTGAAAGCCACATTAAACAAATCCCTTTCAATTAAAAATGTATAAGGAAAGGGCAACTGACGTCACTGTTGGTTAAATTACTGTTGGTTTGGGAGAAAAACCTGTTCGTTCTTTACGACTCCTACAGTACACATGAGATAGAGCGATTTGATTGGTCTACGTTAAACTGGTCTGTGATATGATTGGCCTACGTCGCCATGATGATTCCTGCAATGATAGCTGCGACAAAAATGCAGTGGTAGATTGGTTGATGGAACTGTTTGTTTGTAAACATGCCCTTTCCTTATAGAAAATTCCATATAGTAAAAACGTCAAATTCACCTTCTTAAACTTGAAAAAATACAATGCAAACACATTGATAAAAATTTATTTGTTATTATATAAAAACAAGGTTTAGTTTTTCGGCGGTTTTTTTAATCCTCTGATGATGGCTAATGTTTAGCCAAAAGCGCTTAGGTATTTTGACATCTGGTTTTACATCATAAATTGTTTTAACCCTTTCCGGCGCGGAGTAAATCTAAATCTATTTGTAAAATGATGAAATAATCGACTTACACCAGAATTCGATTATGTCTAAGAATTCGTAAACGAATTCATTAGACAATAAAAACTTGTTTATTTTCCAGTACTTTATAAAAGGAAAATTTTAATTAAATATTCTTGGTGCCGTTTGTCAGTTTTGGAATTAAAATTAGGTGTCCTTTTTTGTGACCACCGCCCGCTAAAGGGTTAATGCTTTAAAACTGTGTTTTTAGCATTTGCACCTATTATAGTAACAAATAAATTTTTATCAGTGTTTTCAAAACTCTTTAATTTTAAAAAAATTCTGTCCTATTTGTAATTTTACAATAACAGTAAATAAATGAAGAATCGTCAAAATTTCCCCTTCCCGCCAAAAAAATAACAAAAAATCTCCCCCCCCCCCTCTCTCTTCTGAAGCTGATGAAATTAAAAATCTCTAATTTTTTTTTCTTATGTGTTTGTTACTTTTTCCAAACAAGAAATATATAATCATTTCAATCATGCTCCCCCACCCCACCCTACTCTCAACTTTCAGTTTTTTTTCCTTTTGACCCCCTCCCCCTCGCGCGCAAAATTCAAAGTGTAAAGTGTAAAATCTTTAAATTTCCATTAAAGAAAGTCCCTTTTCTACATTTTTTAACAACAGTAAATGAATTTAACTATCTAAACCCCCCCCCCCCTCCACCCATCCAAAAAATAAATAAGGTGGAGTTTCTAGACATGGGGGGGGGGGGTGAATAAGATTTTTTTTTCTCTCTCTTTAACAATTAGGCTTTTCTCACCAGTCCTGCAATATACCATATCGAACTCGAAGAAACCGGTTTATTGTATACAAGTGATCTGGTTGGCGTGGTATTTGGCGAAATTCTTCAATCCTGATCTATTCTTCTAGCATTTATAGACAAATTATTCCGCCTTTCTTCATTTATATGAATTTTAAATATTCTAAATCCACTCCTTGACAGATTAGAACAATTTTAAGCGAAACAACCATCCATTTTAAGCGTTTTTGTAACTCGATAATCGTTTAAACATTTCTCGCCTAGGCAACAATGGGCAACAAACGGTAAGTGGGCATCAAAATGCTTTATGATTCAGCCTGTATTGTGCCTAAAATGAACTAGTTGCTGACGAGGCTAACGAAAAGGACAGGCTACCGCGGTGCATTCCATTTATCTTTTTTTACAGACCGCTAGAGTGAGGTATTACTCTTTTCGTACACCTGTATTGGTGCATTTGAGTATCACGTGAGTCCTGCGGTCTGTAAAAAAAGATTTGCGTTAAAGTACCGCGGTTGTCGGGTTTGCAAATATTTCGGATTTGCAAATGACCAGCTGCATATCTGCAACATTTATGTTCGATTACAGGTATGATTTAGTTGTTTGTTTCGATTTATTGTTCTGTGTGGTTCTAGGTTCTCTTTTGACACATTTGAGTGTAACGTAAATCATACAGGTATAGAATTATAATAATAAGAAGAATCTTTCAAAATAATATATTTTGTTAGTTCATTTAGAACATACATCTTGTGTGCTTAACATCAAGCGCCCGCTTGTAAGTCATCAAAACAGTCTGTTGTCAGAACCTTCAAAATAATGGTAAAATGTAACAGTCTCCGGCGTTAATGAAAACTGAACCTGGAATATGTCAATGTAGACGGCGGTAAGTTGTTGGCCTATTATTCTTTCTTTAGATCTTTTTACTTTATAAATGCATTTATTGAAAGCATAATATCGCGCGCTTTAAAAAAATGACACGATAGGCTTACCCTAGGAACAGGAAAATAGGGGAGGAGGATGATAGGGCTAAAGCTTTCTTCAAAATGATCAAAATTAAATTAAAAAGAGGCTGATTTTGTTTCTTTCTTTTTAATATAAATTTGTAAAAATTCTTTTTGTTTTGTTTTTATTGTTTGAAAACTTTTATAGGTGCACAGAACAAATTTTCCTGGGTAGTGAATAAAGATAACCTGTCACACTGTTAGATGAATCCCACACAGCACAAATAGATAGATATAATATCTGTATAATTTGAAGTACATTCATATGCAAAGTCGAAAATTCATCAGCCCACAGGTGCCTTCTTTAGGTATTAATGGGTTTCATAACTCCAGACTCCTGAACGATTTTCTTCCTTTCTCATTTCTGCTCTGTTTAGTTTTCTGTCCTTTCCTCTTTGTTTCGCTCTTTTTAATCTTTTTCCATTCATTCTCCACTTGCTCTTGTTATTCCATGTTTGTTGAGTTAGTGCTTATAAACTAATACATTTTGTTCAAACTGTTCTTTGTAATACTAAACTTGTTTTCATTCTTTTATGTAAACAAAATATAAAAATGGAAAATATAAAGGACAAAATGATTAATCGAAGAGAAGAAATATATAAAATTAACTAGAAAATATGTTCTTTAAGCAGTTTAGGAAGGACTTGAGTTCTTTAAAGGATGCTTTACAATTTTTTCACCTTAAGACATAGGACCCTTCAAAAAATTCGGAAATTTTTTCAATCTCCATTCTGAATCCTCCAGAATTGTGATGATTTTAGAACTACAAAACATGTCACATAACAGCTGAAATCGCCAATGAATCTCTTATCTAGCTGAATATACAGTAGTGGCCAAAATTGTGGAAACCTTTAGAGAAAAATGTTTTTTTAAATTTGATGGCTCATAATGCCAAATATTTCTTAGTTGTACCATGAAAGCTACATAATACCACTGGAAAGATAGTTTAATCAAAAATATCATGCAATAGTTTGTTCAATTCTATTTAATTTATCAAATGTTACAGCCAAATAATCAGAAAAAGGCAGTAGAATCGGGTTATGTTGATGATAATTAATTTTCTTTTTCTTGAATGTAGGCAAGGCATATGAATGTTTGGAGTGTCAAACAGATTCCATTTTATTTAGTAATGTGTCATCAAAGCTAGGGTAGGATTCCAAAATATTATACAGTCGAACCTCATTAACATGAAATCGCTTAGTGCGAAATTTTGCTTAACACTAAATAATACTAAGGTTCCGTCATAAAATTTCAGATAAAGCGAAAAAAATTCGCAGTCCCTTCAATTTCGTATTAACAAGGTTAGGCTGTATATGCCATATTTTGGTACTTATAGGAGGCTATTTATCACTATTTTTTATGATATTGCTATCAAGTTGGTAAAGTTCTTTGCCACCTTTCAATTTTTGAGCTAGTAAAGCATAATAAAATCAACAAAACAACATAAAGAGTTGATTAGTTACACAGAAATCAATGTGTAACAATATTTTGAAGTGTAGAAAGCTATGATTATGAAGAAATTTGAAGTAAATTAACAAAAGGATGTCTAAGTCAAGCAAAACACGACTGGTAAAAGCAGAAAAAAGTTCAGGAGAGCAATTGACGGTAGAAGAATAAGGTTCTTGTGTATAGGTCACAGAATATTATCTCGGTGAATGCAACATGAAATGTGAGGTTGAATCAAAGTACAGTTCTGTAGAGAATGCAGTATTTTGGTCTAAATGCTAGAATTCCATGAAAAAAAAAATATAAATCAAATAAAGGTTGAAAATATTAAACTGAGCTTAAAGACATGTTTACCAGACAGAGAAATAGTAGGGTCATGTTATTTGGAGTGTTAAAATGTTTTTTATCGAATTCTAGCATTTAGACCAAAATTCTGCACTCTGCACACAACTGTACTTTGTTTGTTCCCCATTACAGTGCATAATTTCATGTTGCACATACCGAGATGATTGTTTTCATTGACCTATACACAAGGACCTTACTCTTAAACCACCAATTGCTCTTCTGCACCTTTTCCTGCCTTTACCAGTCATGTTTTGCTTGACTTAGACATCCCTTTGTTAATTAAATCTAATTTTACTTCAAATTTCTGTCAAATGCATGTGGATTTTCTGTGGTCCACACTCAACAATTGTGGGTGTTAACAGCGCCAGAGAGTGTGAAATGCGCTTCATCTGTCCAAAGCACAGTGTGAAGCCAGTCGTGCTGCTCTTCCATCTTATTGAATACCAAATTTGCAAAATCTCGGCGAGAGTCGAAGTCAGGAGGTTTCAGTTCTTGGTTATGTTGCAACTTGTAGGGATACCATTGCTAAGTTATTCCCAGAGCTCTCCAGACACTTCTGTCTGCCTCGAAACTTCTCGAGCACTGCACTCCCCATGTGCAGAAACTGCCGACATGGATTGCACCTTCTGCTCCACTGTCGTGGAAACAGCAGCGGCTGTTGAGGGACGTCCACTTCTTTGACGTGACGCCAAAGAACCTGTAGCTTGAAATTTCTTCATTTTGTTTAATGCGGAAGACGTTATTGATCCTTTGCTATCTCGCATACCCTTCATGTAGCGATATGCTCGCAATGCCGCAATGGCACTTTCCGAATTTTTATAATACAGTTTAATGGACAACATTTCGATACATACAACCTTCGACTACCATTACCTGCTGTAGTTGCTCCTTTTTATATCGTTTGTTGCTTTGCATAATCCTACATCAGAAATCCGACAGCCTCATCTGTTGGTCGCCAACAGAACTATTTTTTATTTCTTTGGAACACAAAACCCGGTTTCTTTTCCATCCGTTTGGTGCAAACTGTATCTTTGTATCTTGATTTGTTTTTGAATTATTCATTTTTAAAGTTCGTCCTGACTTTTGGATCACCCAGTATATTAAATTTCAAATCATTCGGTTGGGTAATTTTCATGCTGTTATATGCAGACAGACCAGATGACAACTATAGATGTTACACTTATTTATACAGAGCTGCCAACTGCTACGAAAAAATCGTAGTTGCTACGATTTTGAACCACAAACTACGATGCTACGAAAATCTGTCTAAAACTACGATTTTCTGGAAAAAAAAAAAAGCGAATTTCGTCACAGGATCACTCGAGAAAAACGCAAAATTTGTCGCAGGATCGCGCGAAAAAAGACGAATTTCGTCACAGGATCGCGCGAAGAAATGCGCATTTCGTCGAAAGATCGCAGTTAAAATGCAAATTTAGTCAAAAGATCGCAGTAAAAATGCGAATTTAGCAAAAGATCGCCATAAAAATGCGCATTTCGTCGAAAGATCGCCGTAAAAGCGCGAATTTAGCCGAAAGATCGCTGAAAAAACAAGAATTTAGCCGAAAGATCGCTGAAAAAACACGAATTTAGCCGAAAGATCGCCGTAAAAACGCGAATTTAGTCGAAAGATGATCGCTGAAAAAACACGAATTTAGCTGAAAGATCGCCGTAAAAACGCGATTTTTTATATTATATATATTTATTTTAGTTAAAAAAATATATTTTTTAATAACAATTATAATATTTGTGGCGCTTGAAATTCATAATTATTGCTCAAATGTCGTTCGCGCAGTTTTCAGCTTTTTTCGTTTTTGTCAATCTCATCCCTGCTTTCATCAGAAAATCGTTAAAAAAACGGCAAATTTCGTCAAAAACATTGCGAAAAACAGCAAGTTTCGTCAAAAGATCGCGAATAAACGGCAAATTTCGTCAAAAGATCGCGAAAAAACGACAAATTTCTTCAAAAACATAGCGAAAAATGGCGAATTTCGTCGAAGGATCGCGAAAAAACGATAAATTTTGTCAACGGATTGCAGGAAAAACGTGACTTTCGTCAGAGAATCACGTAAAAACGGCAAATTTCGTCAAAAACATTGCAAAAAACGGCAAATTTCGTCAAAAGATCGCGAAAAAACGGCAAATTTTGTCATCAAATCGCATTAAATGGCAAGTTTCGTCAAAAAAATTGCGAAAAAAAATGCGAATTTTATAAACAGATCTCGAAAAAACTGCAAATTTCGCCAAAAGATCATCAAAAACGCAAATTTCGTCAAAAGAACGAAAAAAAAAAGTGGCGGGAGTGGTCTCGTCAAAAGATCGCGAAAAAACGACAAATTTCTTCAAAAACATAGCGAAAAATGGCGAATTTCGTCGAAGGATCGCGAAAAAACGATAAATTTTGTCAACGGATTGCGGGAAAAACGTGACTTTCGTCAGAGAATCACGTAAAAACGGCAAATTTCGTCAAAAACATTGCAAAAAACGTCAAATTTCGTCAAAAGGTCGCGAAAAAACGGCAAATTTTGTCATCAAATCGCATTAAATGGCAAGTTTCGTCAAAAAAATTGCGAAAAAAAATGCGAATTTTATAAACAGATCTCGAAAAAACTGCAAATTTCGCCAAAAGATCGTCAAAAACGCAAATTTCGTCAAAAGAACGAAAAAAAAAAGTGGCGGGAGTGGACACCCCCCCCCCCCCTCAGTTGGAACTTTTCAGAAAATTTACTGTGAATTTCAGATTTTTTTTTTTTACTCACAATTACCCCTGATTTGCTCGCTTAAAATTTGCAGCGTAAAAAACAGCCACCAACCAACCAACCTTCAGATAAATTTGAATTTGGTGTGCTACTATTTCTCATTTTCAAAGGTTGGCAGGTCTGTTTATATAATTACGAATGCACCTAAAAAACCCGGCCAGCCTTTTTTGGCCTGGTAACTCTGGGATGGAGCAGACTTTTTCCTGTGCTTGGTATTAAGCTATCGTTATTCCTTTTTCTGAACTAGGAAAGTATTCTAACAACACCGATATTTAGAGATCGATCATACTTTCTAGCCACCTTTACAAACTTCTTTAAAAAAAAAAAAAAAAGTCAATTGCTGCTTAGTGCATGTTTTGGAATCTAATAACTGCTTTACAACTTTTCAAACCAGATTTCAATGTAGTAGGTACATTATCGATGAAGTTATCCATCTAGAAAATCATATATGGCCAGCCTTTCTGAAACACAGCCACTTTGTATCAGTTTTTTTTGATGTAGCAAAAGTCTATGATAGAACATGGCGGTATGGGATCCTTTGTGACCTTTTTAATTAGGACTTTCAAGGGAACCTACCAATTTTTATTCAAAATTTTTTTGCCATTCAACTTTTTGAATTAGGAAGGAGGAGATTCTATCAATTTTTTATGTATAAGAAGAGTGTGTGCCCCAGTGTAGTGGTCTGAGTGTAACTCTGTTTGCAATCAATATCAACGATACACTTAATCAATTACTCACAATCTGTAAAAAGAGATTTATACACTGACGACTTCTGTATTATGTGTATAGGGCAGGACATAGCTTTATTTGACAGTTATAAATTGCAATTAAACATATTCTTAATTAGACTTAAATAAAAATGGTTTTATAATTTCTCATGACCAGGGTTTGACAAATGCAGTCGCCACTGGTGACCAACTTTTTTTACCTGGTGACTAAGTTAGGTAATCTGACTCTTATTTTTATATTCTTTACAAAAATTGAACTAAGAAATGAGCACAATTGCCTTTCTAACACCCTTACTCGTGCGAGCAGCAAGCAAGCAGTGATCTCTCTCTTGTCTTCCATTTCATGCACATAAAACGCCATTCTTTTCCTCTCTAGTCGGCTAGCATATCAAATGACTAGAATGTGGGGAGAGGGGGGGGAAGTTTCAATATAACAGTAAGAAATATTTCCAATCCAACCTATGTGGCATCTAAAAATTGGATGCAATGATAAAAAAGGCTTACGCTTTTTGTAAGTTTCAAATCAAATTTTTGTGTTCAGAATTATAACTGATTTTCTATCGCATTCATTTTAAAGAATAATAACATGTAAGTGATAATAAAAAAGTCATTTGAAGTAGATCTATAAAACTTAAACTTTCAAGAATAATTTATTTTAATAAAAAATATGTATTTTTTAAATATTTCTTCCTGCTTAAAATGCTTTCGCTCCTAACGTCTGTGTGCACCATACATGTTGGACAGTAGTTTGGTACCACTCTGCCTTAGAGACAAAGTGTCTGGTACTGGGGTGTTACTAAAGAATATTTTATGATTACATTGTTCGGATTATTATCTGCAGTAAATGGAAATAAAAAAAATCATTGATTGCAATTCAGAAGGGTAAACTATTTTTTATTTATTTATTTATTCTTAAATTCTTATCTTAAATCATTGGATCAAAATAAACCTTAGCTGGCTGTTCATCCCGATTATGTAATCCCAGAACAGGAAAATGTTTTTCTTTTCTTTTTAGCAATGAATATTACATAATAGCTCTCGAGTTACTTTGCGAATGTCACAATGTTTAATTAAATTTCTTGTAAGATGTCTCATTGTAGATGCTGCAAAGTTACAAAATATTAAGAAATAAACTTGAAATTATATTCACACAAACAAAAAAAATAAAACTTTTGTTTTTAATTTGGCAAGACTAAGAGAGTTCATTAAATGCAAATAATTTTTATAAGTTTCCTTAGAAAACTTAATTTTATTATCTTTTACTATTTTTCGTGCTTATTGAAAATCAATAACGAGGGGTTAAAATCTTTTACTGGCGACTGGAATTTATACCTGGCTATGAGATTTTTCAAATTTGTAAAGTCCTGCTCATGACAAAACTTCTTGTGTGCATTTCTGCATACATAGGGATCTGCATCCAGATCCTCAAATCTTTATTGGATCAACTCCATTTTCTGTCATAGATGTACATTATCTTGATCTACATTTTGATAATAAATAAACTTTTTACTACATGTTTTTTGCTTGAGGACAAAAATGACTTATAAAACTAACAGCTAACAGCATATTCAATTCAAGAAAAAAAATATTATATAAAGTGTATATATTATAAAGTAATCATTTTTATTACTATAAATAATAAAAATATTCTCACTTTGAATTCATGATAAAGTTAAAAATCATTTAATCCTCAATATACATTGCACTGTCACATTGGCTGGTCAAAATATTCTTTTTTCAAAAAACTTATCGGCACATTTTTTTTTATGCCCCAGATTGAAAAATAAAAATATTCATTTCACTTTATATTCACAATTTTATCCTATTACTACATGAAATAATTCAATATAGTCATTTTAAAATATTAAAATGGACATCAGTTTGATGTACATGGATGTATTTTGGACGTAAAGGGTGCAAAATAGTCTAAATATCTACGTATGTGTTGTGTAGGTAGTTAGTAAAATATTTGAATTTTTACATACCATAGTTTGTATTATTAGAAGCAAATACATAGTAATGGTAATTACATACTTCTGTGTGTACCAAAATGACAGGAATAAAACACAAGAATGAAAAATCATGCATCAAGCATAGATTATTAAACACTTTCCAACACAGCCAAAAAACTGAAACGAAATTTCACCGTCAAATAAGGTGAAAGAAGATATGTAAGTAAACAGTTTAGAAAACATATAACTAGTGGTGTACCGAGTAGTGTTTTTGCTGAGTACCGAGTAATTGTGTGTAAGAAAGAATTGGTAATGTGAACATGTAATGCACTTAGTGGTAACACTTCTATGTGTATGTGTGTTTATATATTATTCATAAACATGCATCTTGAGCATATAATCTAATCATGATTCGGCAGATAACGAAAACGATATATTGATTATAAAACAAATATTCTATTTCCTTATAGTGAGGAAGCATTAGCTTCACTCACGTTCTTGAGCATTCAACAACAACTAAAATCTGTCTAAACACTCAAAGTACGGCCTTTTTATAGTAATAGATCCTAATCAAATATTCAAAACAAACCCTTCTAGAACTTTAGGTGAAACGTCATATCGATGAAACCGTAAACGAATACAGAATCGACTCTCATGCAAGTAGATGCGAATTGCTAAAGCTCTACTTGTGAAAGAAAAAATAGGTGAATCGTATAACGATCGCAAATGCACATGACGCCGAGGTAAGTTTACGATATTGAATGCTGATATGCCGGCGAAAACAAAAGTTTAACTTTAAGCCATTGTAACTAAATGAAAAATAAAGTAATTTCTAAATTAAGTAAAGGCCAAAAACAAAAGAAAAGCATAAGTAAATAATATTTAAATAATATTTAAACGTTAAAAACATATGTTAAAATGAAATTAAGAAAATGTAATTTAGACTTAATACATGATTCAAAAAGGAAAACTTAATAACTTTGAGACAAGGAGAAGCCAAATATATTTAATTCCTAACAAATCCTATCAAATTACGATTTTAAGTTTCCTCACGAGCTACGACATTCCTTTATTGTTAAAAAATTGCAGCAAACTGTCCAGTCATTCAACCGGTTTTATAAAAAACAGTCACGAAAAAATAATCCACGATTATTTTTTCTCAATCTTTTTTTTCCTGCGACGAATTTTCGAAATTCACGATTTTTATCATTATCTTTACCTTTCATATCATTAATACCGAAATTCAAATTTTAAAACATCTGTGAAAAATAAACGCAGATTATTTTTTACAACCAAATTTTTCCTGTTGCATAAAAATATTGCAAAGTTTGTCTAGTGCTAATAAAAAAAAAAAAAAAAAAAAAAAAATCATGAATTCCGTCAATTACATGCAGGAAAATTTCTGAATTTCGTCAATCTGTCGTTGAAAATAATTACAAATTTTGTAAATTGGTCGCGGAATTTCGTTGATCGGTCATTAATAAAAAATGCAAATTTTTTTAATCATAGGCAAAAAAAAATGCGAATTTTGTCAATTTGTCACGTAAAAAATCGCGAATTCCACCAGTTAACCACAGGAATAAAAAAGAAATTTTGTCAATCGGTTGCTGAATAAATATCATTTATAATTGACATAAAAAAATCATGAATTTTGTCAATCTGTCATTGAAAAAATTGCAAATGTTGTTAGTCCGTCGTGGGAAAATATAGCAAAATTTGTCCATCGGTTATCGATAAAAATTGCAAATTTCATCAATTCATCACGTGACAAAGGTTGCGAATTTCGTAAATTTGACGCAGAAGAAATCTGTCACAGAGAAAAAAGTGTCTTGAATTTCGTCACTAGGTTGAATGCTAGACTAGATGTTGTCTGGATAGCTCCAGATGGTAGATCATTGGTGCGTAATACCAAAGGTTCCTGTTATGATTTAAAATTAATTCACCTTTAATTTATTCATCCTTTAAAATTCATTAACTTTAATTTATTCATTTATTTAAATTAAAAGTGGTCGACGGAATAATAGAGTAGTATCAATTATCCTTATTTGAAGTTCGTCTCTATTGTCATTACCGTGATGCACAGAAATTTTTTATTCAGCTCCCCATTAGATGTTGTTTTGATACTAGAGTATTCTTACCTTGTACAATACCACAAGATCTAACAAGCAGTCATGTCTATTTTTGATTAACTATGCAAGAACTTGTAGTGTGATTTTTTTTAAAATTTACATATAAACTTTTACTAAGTAATGACTGAGTAATGTTATAAAAGAAATTCTCTATGAAAATTTCCTATTTTAATTCTAACCTGGAAATATCAGGGAATTTTAACATAAGATATTTGTGACCACCCTGGTAGGAGGTCCAAGCAAGCAGTCAACAACAAAAAGATTACCTTAACACATGTTTTTTTTCTTATGAAAGAAAAGTCATATCAATCAGTTCTACCTGTCATTCAATACCCTGCAGGGGTGATTGTGACACAAGGTAAAAAACCCTGAAAATTATTGACACACAGGTGAAAAATCCTGAAAATTACCGATGCAAAATACTGATATCCATTTACACCATAACTTATTATATAACTGTATGAAACTCAAATAACATAAGAATACCATAATTACTGCTAGTTTTTGTAATGTAAGTTGTAAGAAAACATAATTTGATAAACTTACCTTATTTGCACTGAAAATTGAATGACTTCATTAAATGATGAGTAAACATTGTCTTGCTAAATATGATATGGAAAGTTGTCTTTTTATTTTTTTATCATTGAAGAAATTTATTCCAAATATTCATAAAACAAACAACAGGGTGTCTATTCCAGATCAGCAATAAATTTCCCTGACTTTTTCAAGTTTTCCATACCAATAATAAAAAAAAAAAATCCAGTTATCGAGATTTTGTGATGCTACACACAAAAGACTCTTAAAAGTTGTGAATTTGAGAGTGTAACTTTTACAACTGATTCTGAGGCACAAATTACTGATTTGTTACATTTTTTTTTGCAAAATTTACAAATTGATGAATATTTTACAGCCTAAACATTTTGAAGATACACACTTTTAGACAACGAAATTTGCCGTTTTTTCGAAATACTTCGGCGAAATTTGCCATTTTTTCGAGATCATTTGACAAAATTTACCGTTTTTTGACGATTCTTCGACGAAATTTTCCGTTTTTTCAAGATCCTTCGACGAAATTTACCGTTTTTTTCACGATCTGTCGGCAGAATTGACCGTTTTTTTCCACGATCCTTAGACGAAGTTGGTGTTTTCTCCGTAACCCTTCGACAAAATTCGCATTTTCCCGCGATCCTTCAACAAAACTCATGTCTTTTTGACGGCCTTATGACGAAATTCACATGTTTTCACGGCCTTTTGACTAAATTTGCGTTTTTTCCGCGATCTGTCAACGAAATTAGACATTTTTCAAGGTTTTTCGACGAAATTCGCCGTTTTTTATAACGATCCTTCGACGAAGTTTGCCGTTTTTTCGCGTAATTTACCAGCTATAGCGCGTCCGTGGCATCGCTGTATGTTTTTAGTCTGCAGGTGCCTTAAAAGTCTACGACGTCCGTCGCAGCGTTGCGTACATTCTGCCACAGGGACCGTAAAATTATCCCATAAATATAGAATCTTAATTGTATGTTAAGAAAAATCTGATTTTTTTTAGATATTGAGTCAGGCGTGGTTTAATGGATTTTAAACGGGCCGGGCCTGTTTTCACTGAATTTTGTACGGGCCGGGAAAAGGTAGCTTTCGTTCGGCCCGGCCCCGAAAATTCCGGCCCGTGCAGACCCTAATCATACAGTCTACTTATTTTTTTCTTCTTTTCAAATTATACTCTACCGAGAGCCATTTCGCCATAGAAAAGCGCAAATTTCGAGGGGAAGGGTATTGAATGAAGGTTTATGAAAAATATGCACTCATTGACATCTGGTGCAGCCCATAACAGAATTTGGGGAGGATCAGCATTGTTAAACGAAAGGGAGATGGGGGGGGAAGATGAAGATTCATACTCAGGTATCTTTTAAAAGACTGGTTTTTGTCTCCTGGTTTAGGGGTAGGACAAAGAATATCTTTCGGTATCGGTATTCTCGTTTATATTCTTTGGTTAAAACAATACAAGGGGTTAGGAAAACGCATGACAGAGGGTTTGCTAGTTTCACTCCGATCAGGCTCTGGGTAAGGGTTGCCGTAACTGAAACGTTTATCGCTAATTTGGCGAATGTTTTTAATTTCGCGGTTTTTCGGTGATTTTCCGACGAAATTCACCGTTTTTTTTTTAACGATCCTTCGACGAAGTTTGCCGTTTTTTCGCGTAATTTACCCGCTATAGCGCGTCCGCGGCATCGCTGTATGTTTTTAGTCTGCAGGTGCCCTAAAAAGTCTGCGATGTCCGTCGCAGCGTCGCGTACATTGTTTTTGCAACATATTTTCAATTTCGATTCGTTTTTTCACTAAACAGGATGATTTTATGACCCCGGAAGAGCCGAAAGAAAAACCCGGAAGGGTCGACGGAAAAACCCGGAAATCCGGGGTACCCCCGGAGCACAATCACCCCTGACCCTGTCCCCAACCGTTTGTATTTTAATGTTCCATAAGCCATCGATTCCAAAATATCCTTCAACCATTTACACTATACAGTTCTAAAAAAAAAAAGCTATTAGAGTAATGTTATAAAAGAAATTCTCTATGAAAATTTCCTATTTTAATGCTAACCTGGAAATTTGAGGCTAACCTGGAAATATCAGGGAATTTTAACATAAGATATTTGTGATCACCCTGGTAGGAAGTCCAAGCAAGCAGTCAACAACAAAAAGATTACCTTAACTCATGTTTTTTCTCTTATGAAAGAAAAGTCATATCAGTTCTACCTGTCATCCAATACCCTGTCCCCAACCGTTTGTATTTTAATGTTCCATAAGCCATCGATTCCAAAATATCCTTCAACCATTTACACTATACAGTTCTAAAAAAAAAAGCTATTCACATTTTTTCCTCTCCGTATATTTCCAGGGGGAACAAGAAAGGTGAGAAAAGATCATAGAAAATCATTAAGAACTTAATTTCTGACTCTGGAATGAATTTCTAGCTCTAAATTCTTTAAAGAAATTTGTATAAATGAAATTAAAAATTTACTTGTGTCATATAAGCAAAACATTTTAACATTATAATTCAACAGAATGAATTTGGACCTAAGCTAAAAAAACATACAAATAAAAAATAACTTATAAATAAAAAACACATAAAAACTGCTTCATTATATAAAAATTATTCCTTTGATCAAATAGAATTTTAAGTCATTGTTTTGAATCTTTTACTAAACCATCACGATAATGATATAAACATTTGAATCTTGTGCTTGAATTATATTATTTCAGAATGCCACTCCAAGAATTGATTCTAGGAATCGAAGATCTCATTTCCCACCACCAAGGCATTTTATTCACATTCAGAACCTTCTTGGCTTTTGTTTAGATCTATTTGGTAAAGAGGAAGATTATGAGGTATGTTTTATTTGCTGAAACTATTTTATTATTTGTCCAAATTGCTTATACAAAAGAAAAAATTAACAGGATTCTCAGTTTTTAAAAAGTATAAAAATTTCTTTTTAAAATAAATCTTACGTAACCATACTGATGTGTTGAAAATAATGAAGTGTAATTATCTATCCATTGTTTATTGGAGTTCCTTAACCTGCAGTTAATTCTATTGAGCTGTCTTAAATGACAGACCAGGTGTTATTGTCAAAAAGTTGTCAGGCAGAATGTCACCCAGGTAGCCCAGTTGGCAAAGCATTGTCAATTTAAGCCAGAGGTTCTTGGTTAGACACCCAGCCTGGAAACTTTTCACTTAATTGGAAAAATTTACAAGTTATATGATTTTTTTGCCAATCAGTATGATTGTGTTAAAAAATAATAAAGAGAAAATCTAAGCCTCAAATATAAGAACACAACCTTATTTAATTAATCATGTACTAAGTGACTGCACCATGTAAAAATAAAAAGTTTGCAATAATTTATTACTGTTGCCATTTGCAATCCTGCATTGTAAGCAATGCATTTACAGAAACAGCAAAATTTAAAGAAATTTAATGGTATATATTAAATTTCATTTAATTTTCTGAACATCTATGATGTAGGAATAGAGAAACAAAAAGAGGAAAGTAACAACAAAAACTTGTTTATCTATATCTGGTGACATGTTTAACATTAAGAATTGCTAGATTAGACCTTTCTTATCTTTTAATTTATGATAATTACAGTCTATGGGGAAAATTGTTTGCGGTATATTTTAATGATGTTACACTATTCCAAACATACTGAAATACATATACGGTACACTCCTTTAAATCTGCAAAACTTAAAACCAGAGGTTTTGCAGATTTTAAAATTTTGTGGATTCTGTCCCATTTGTTTCTCTCATAGTAATAATAAGTACTTGTATTTAATATAAATATAATATATTATATATATAACACATGGGCTGATAAGTTCCCGGTCTAATAAAGAAAACACAACTTTTTAACAAAACTTTATAACTTTAATAAATAACATAACTTTAATAATAATAATTTAAAAAAAAAATAATAATTTTATAATCATTATTATTAATGTTCGTATACGTCTGTCTGTCTGTCTATGTGTGAGTGCATCTGTACCCGGATAAACTCTGCGAGCGTAGCGAGTAGCGAAGCGCTTTTTGTGTCAAAAAATTCAGAAAAATCCGGGCCTCCAGGAATTGCAGTTTCGAAAAAATCTGCCCATAATTAAGGGAGTTATTAACGAACAAAGCTGTTTTAATTGCTTCAAAAGAAACCTATGTGAAAAGTCCTCCGCGCATGCCCAGAAGAGCTCAATCCTCATCTTCCGCAAAAAGAAGGAGGAAAGATCGCTTCGGCCGGTTTCGTTTGACGACTGTCTAAACTCGCCGACGGCGAACCGACAGAAATACGAAAAAACCGTCAACATATTCTCAAAGAACGTACTTTTACGTCTCTAACGATCCTGTCGGTTCAAAAAAATTTCGATATTAACCCTTTCAAAAAAAATAATCAAAAAGGGTCGAATTCGTGTTTTTGATTTTCTCCCTTCGTCCGAACATCGCATCCGCCGGACTAAGAAAGATTCGGATAAACGGATTTCACCAAATAAAAGATCGGTCTTTGTCCTCTCCAATGCCACTTTCCATTAAAAAAAATACGTCAGTTAACCCTTCGAAAATGTATATTTTCCATACACAGTTTTGCGATTTCGGCAATTGCGACAATTTTCAAAAATTCGCAGAGGCGGTTCCAAACGAGTTAGAGAAAACTAAAAATACCAGACGAGATCTACATTTTTTTTCCTTTCAAAATCTGCGATCGGTTTTGAAAAATACAAATATTAACCCTTCGAAAAAAATTCGCGCGCAGACTCACTTTTGCAAATTCCGATTCTCTGCGATTTTTAAAATTGCGCATCGGCTCTCTGAAAGAACATAAAAACAAACAAACACACCCAAGTACATTTCCCTCCTTTCGAGATCACTGTAAAACCTTTAGTTTTAAAAAATATTTCATTTAACCCTTTCGAAAACATTTTTTTCCGTAACTCTCTTTCGCTTTTTCAGCGATTTCTGCAATATTTAAAAATTCAATTCTGGGCTTCTAAACAAAATACGAAAAAATAAAAATACCGAGCCTAATCTACGTTCTTTTTCCTTTTAAAATCAGGTATCAGTTTTGAAAAATTCGTTTTTTAACCCTTCTAAAAAAATGTTTTCCGAAACTCACTCGCGTGAATTTTCGTTGTTCGGCCCATGTTTAAAAATCCGCATCGACTCGGAAAATGCGAATAGAGACAAATAAAATACACCAGATCATAGCCACGTTCTTCTTCTTCGAAACATATATTTCAGTTTTAAAAAATATGTACATTAACCCTTTAGAAACTTATCGTTCCCGTACGTCACTTTCGTGTTTCCTCTAATTTGCTAATGTATACCCCCCCCCGCCGCAGCAATTTTTTATCTAATTACATAAATTCCTAGAGAAGAAGCTAAAAGTGCATACATTCAGGTCTAGAAAGACACCTTTCAGTTAAAAAAATTCGAGTATTATCAATTTAAAAAAAATTCTTTTGTGAAACGCGTTTCTAGAAATAAGCATTTTTCGGCGCAAGCACAGATTAATCAAAGTGTAATAAGTGACTTTGCTTTCGCCGTAATTATCTTATTTATTAACGATTTTAAATCAAAAATCATTGTTCATTTTGCGTACAGAATTGAATGGGCTTTCCGAATATATGATTTATTTTAAGAAATAATTATATTTTCATAGTTAAAATTCTATTCTACTAGGATATTTGTATTCTGAAACAGCCAATTGCACTGCAAATACTTGCTATACAATACCTGACTAACTTACTATACAATATTTCTCTTCGATGGATCAGAGATTATACGATATGTAAAGAGTCAACTTCATGTTCGATCGCAGTCAAATAAACTAGAGAGTCAACACAGGAACATTTATTTTTAAAAGTTTTAATACTTTTTAAATAATTGTCATTTTTGCATAGGAGGAAAAAAAAAAAAAAGCTAAGGAATTTGCTATTTCTTTTGAAAATATCTCCCTTCGTATGGGTCCCATCACGACGGGGTATAGTTCATTCGACTCGACATCGATAGAGGATACTAGAGATTATCGACTTTAGTTCCGCATTTCACCACTAGGGGCGCTTTCCGAACTCTGTTTCTATGGGCCGGATCACGACGGCGTATGGCTTATTCGACTCGACATCGATAGCTTTAACGGTTTCAGTGCCCGAGGTTCGTATAGAACAGATTGCACCACCTGGTGGTGGAAGGTGTAATTAAAGGATTTTCAGCCAACTCTGGTTCTATGGGTCACATCACGACGGGGTATGGCTCATTTGACTCGACATCGATAGCTTTTCGAGATTTTACAATTAGGGGCCCGCTGGTGGGCGAAGCCAGCTAGTAATAATAATAATAATTTTATAATAATAATTTAAAAAATGAATAATAATAATTTAATAATAAGTAACATAATTTTATAACAAAAAAGCTCCAAACAGAGCTCAGAATCATCGACTCGTTGTTTTTGGTCAAAAGTCAACACGGGCGGCAGCCACTTTAACAACAGCTTTTTCATAGACAAATCTTCATTCAAAATAAAATCTACACGTTCCTTAGATATCTTCAGAGTGTGAGCTATCTCTTTTTTTATGTTTTCTGGATTCTGTCATCTTATGTTTCTTATGTTTACTTTTTTTATGTTTTCTGGAGTAACCACCTCTTTTGCGTGGTACATCACTGGTGTCCGTACGACCATGTTTAAATTCAGAAAACCAGTCAATAATGGTTGATTTACCATGTGCAGTGTCCGGATAATGCTTATCAAGCCAAACTTTTGTTTGAACGGTATTTTTTCCCATCAAATAACAATTCTTGAAATTCTTGTTTATCTATTTTTTGTTTATCAACAAAGTCGATTTACTGAAACCACTCTAACGTTTTATCCACACGGCGGATCGTCATGCATTTTTTCTGCTACCTTTTAAAGGTTAGTATTTACTAAAAAAAACAGTGGTTCAGCAATTGAAATGCCATCTATGTGCCAGACCGGGAACTTATTAGCCCATGTGTTAAGATATAATATTGTATAAGTACTTATATTTAAAAGTTTATTTTAAAAAGTTCTGTTCCATTTGTTTCTCTCTAGTAATAATAAGTAAATAATCAGTGATTTAATTCAGGGGTCATTCCAGGAAAAACTTGGGGCCTATATAGGGCGCCTTCACAA
Source organism: Maratus michaelseni (assembly GCA_963931845.1). NCBI lineage: Eukaryota > Metazoa > Arthropoda > Arachnida > Araneae > Salticidae > Maratus > Maratus michaelseni. The sequence continues at coordinate 212,161,861 of OZ007599.1, read as the reverse complement.
AATTCCTCTTGATAAAATAGGCCACTTCACCAAATTCCTCTTGATAAAATTGGCCTCTTCACAAAATTCCATTCCATAAAAACATGCTGTCCATTAATTTTTTATATTGTTGTTAGGTTTTAAAATATGTCATTTGCAAAGAAAACAAGTTCACCAGAAACGAAAACTTTAGCAGAAGGACTTCAAAGAAGTTATTAAATGCTTGGTTTGAATTTGAGTAGATGGATTTCATCTTTCATAACAAAATGTTATTTTTTACAAAAATATAATAAATTTCACAAAAATGATAAATTTCACAAAAATAACCTTTAATTTTCACAAAATGGGCTCCAAAAAAAAAAAAAAAAAAAAAAACCTGCATCGACCCCTGTAAATTACCCCTCTATCCTCCTCCTCCCTTTAAAATTTACACTTCTTCTCTCTCCACATCATTACATATAAAAGTGTCTAAAACTCCTTAAAAAATGTATATATATATATATGCTCCATTTGTTGCTCTCTAGTAACAATAAATATTCAATCATTTCAATTGTCTCTCTACTTCAAAATATTTGCTTTGATCCATTTTCCACCCCGTAGCAAAAAAAAAAATAATTAAAACTCTTTATATATATATATATTACAAAATTTAATTTTTTCCGCAATCTGCTAAATTATTCTATAAAATTTTTCCATTTAGTAATGTTCCGTATATGACCCCGACTTTTTAAAATATTTCTTATTCTTAAAATAGTCCTTCACTATCCATATCTAAAACCATTTTATCCTAATCCACTTAATATTTACTCCAAAGTATTTAAATCTAAAAATAGCAATAACTACTTAAATTTATTCTTTAAATAGAACACTTATTTTTAATCCACTATTAAAATTCATTATTATTCCCGTGAAGTCAAACTGCTATAAATTCTTTATTTAAATGCTAAAATATCATATCTCTTAAATTATTCTGCTCTAAAAAACCTTATTTCCTTTTAAAAAACATTCTATCATTAAATATTAAATGTCTATTACAATATTTCCAAAATGCTCTCATTTTTTTTTTCTTCGCCTACATCAAAGATTAATTTTCTTTTTTTTCTTCTTTATCTTTATTGCATATTAATATCTTCAATTGCATATTAATATAATTCAAAGCTAGTTTTAACTACAGCCTCAAAACAGATACTTTGGTTTGTTTATGTCATTCATCTGGTAACGAGATTTTCGAAGCCCCTTGAACTTTTTTGACATCAGGAAGTTGGTTTTCTTCAAAATTAATGCACTGGAAATATGAATAAAATCCCTTTAAAAACCTTATGATTAGAAGAAACCGAGTCATGTGACATATGTTGTAGTCTTATGCAAAGCCAGTTAAAACCAGATGCACACTCTGATTTCAGTAGAATTTTGACATTTTGGCGTGCATCTAATTCGCCTCATCGTCTTTTTAGTTAGTGATGTAGAGAGTTTAAGTAAAGTTTTAGAAGGGTTTTGTGTCCAGTGGATCCAGCCCATTCACCTAAATAAACATCTTGAAACTTAAGAAAGAGACTCGTGGGAATTATCGACTGTCGCATGGAATGTACTGATGCGTAGAAGTAATTGCAGTTTAATGAGCATTCCTCCCGATTTCACGTTTTAAAAAATTTCAATAAAGTTTTTTACTTTTACTGAATGGTGACTGAACTGTGATTTGTTGTTGGTGATACCACACGGCCTCCTTATGTGATTGAGAAGGGAAACCTTGCACAGAATTGAAAACGTTTATCAACAGCTACCGACTGCCACTTAGATTGAACTTGAATTCACAACAAATATACATCTATATATATATTTGTCTTACGTGGCGCGGAAATAGAGCTGAATTTCTACCTTATCGTTGGCAACAACCGTAGTTTCCAGAGCTCAGACCAATGAACAGACAAAATTGTGTTAGCTCTGCTTCCAATATGGCGGTCAGTGTCAGAGCAGTGAAACTCAAGCTAGCAATTATTAAAAATAAAATAATATGAATGTAATCCAAAGCGTCTGAGATGATTCCTCATTTTAATTATGAGTAATATTCTTAATTTCAAAAATGAATTCTCAACTCTTATTTAGAATTTATTTACGAATTTCACTCACTCAAAAAATCTGAGATAATGAAATATAAACTTTCTAGAATGCCCCTGCTGCCATCTGTTGCTGTTTTATTGAAGTAAAAATAATTTCTTTTGCAGAAATCTATAATCAATTAGAATACTAAAATGTCGAACGAAATTTAAACAATCATTGATGATAAACTATCTTCCTACCGCATAGTGTTTTTTTTTTTTTTTTTTTTTTTTTTTTTTTTTTTTTTTTTTTTTTAATGAATCTAAGCTGTGCTGTACAATATTATAGGTGCAATAAGTTTTAAACTAATTATGTTTCCAAGATCCTTTTTTCATAGTATTTAAATGATTTATATGCCCATTAGTAGCATCAACTAAATGCATTTTTAGTTGTGTTTTCAACAGAGTTTTCAATTACTTTTTTGCATTAAAAAAATTGTCAATTTCATATGTTCAAATGATTTATTGTAGTACTTATTCCGGCTAGAAATTACTAGAAAAATAAAAAGGGGCGAGCGAGCTGGGACCGCGTAGCGGTCTCAATGTGAATTGCTTTGCAATTCACGGTGGGTTGGCGAGCGTTAGCGAGTAGGAGGCTGAGTCCCCTAGTATATATATAAAATCTTATGTCCTGTTTGTTGCTCTCTATGAAGAATAAGAAAACAAAAAATCATCTGAATTACAAACTCCCTCTTTTCAAAATTCAAAACAAAGTTAAAATTTTTTTTTAACTGTTTGTTATTTGAAAAAAAAAAAAAAAATCTTAGGGCGCTAAATCTTTGTTTTGGCGGTGCTGGCTACTGGGCAAAAGGTGACAAGGTTTGAATCCGACATAAGCATGCATGTTTAATTTTGAATACAAATGCTTAATTTTTCGCATACTTTTTTTTTTTTTTTTTTTTTAGTAAGATTGCAGTGCAGGTAGTTTTTTAAGTGTATGTTGTCAGAATGAGTTGTAATTTTGTATTCGCATATTTAAAGCTTCTAGAAATCAGTTTCTGTTAAAAACTTTATAGGTATTCAATTTATATTTTTTGCAAAAATCACTTTCTAACTATGTTTATTTTCAAAATTAAATTTTGAGTTTTTGAACAGAAAAAGCACTTTCTAGAAGCTTCAGATATGTGAATAAAAAATTACAGCTCATTCTGACAAGTTTGTTTTTGAGTTATGTTTTAAAAAAACTACCTGAAGTTGCAATCTGTTCTTCAATGATTAAGAAGGAATTTAATATTACTGAATCCAAACTTTAAATCTTCATAATTCTAAAATTATTTGTCTGAATAACTTCCCATTTAATATCTAAGTTTAAAATGCACTGCAAAAATCCAAATAGGCTGTCAAAATTGGGTGTTCCTATTGAAAATTTCAAAGTGTGATACAATTTTAGTATGAAGAAAGCATAAACTAATTTTTCTAACATAAATTGAAAACAAAACACAATCTTTAATAGAATGGCTATTTTAGTTTTTTCCTTAGCCAATTTAGCAACTTAATTATGTGGGGTGTATTTTTAGGTAGATTTCGTAAGAAATACTACCTATTACATTCTCACCTAAGTCGGAAATTTTGAAAAATTTTTGCAGATCTACGCCGATCATGACTCCCAGAACCCAAAACCACCCCCACTTCAAAACTTTATCTATCTATCTATCTATCTATCTATCTATCTATGTCACTTTTTTATGAACACGATAACTGCAATAATTCTGCACAGATCTCTTCAAAACTGATACATAAAATCAAGGGTCATAAAATCTCGGTCAAGTTCGTTAATGGGCAAAATCGAACCAAGGGAGGGGACATGGGGGGGGGGGGGGGGGGCTTTTTGTGAAAACAGAAAAACCCTCATAATTTCTTTATTATTATACGTATCGAATCCGTTTAAAGTTATTATTACTTCTAGGAAAAGGGCCGAAAATTTATGTATGACAGATTTTTGATATAATTAAAAATGGCCCCAAGGGGGGAAAAAGGGGGGTTTTAGAAGAAAAAAAATCATAGCTTCGTCAATTCACAAGACATCAAATCCGCTTAAATTTATTATAAATCCTTTTAATATTATCTAAAACTTTTATATTGACAAGTTTTTTATAGGACCAACCCTTATAGCAAAAAAAAAAAAAATTAAAAAAAAAAAAATCCCTGCCGGCTCCGCCTGCAAACAAGTTATTTTTCGAAGTAGGCGGTTCCAACTCCCGAATCTTTTTGAAACTGATACATAAAATCAAGGGGCATAAAATCTCGGTCAAGTTCGTTAATGGGAAAAATAGAACCAGGGGGGGGGGGGGGGGGCTTTTTGTGAAAACAGAAAAAACCCCATAATTTCTTAATTATGATAAGTATTGAATCCGTTGAAAGTTATTATTACTTCTAGGAATAGGGCCAAAAACTTATGTATGACAGATTTTTGATATAATTAAAAATTGCCTTAAGGTGGGGGGGAAGGGGGCTTTTAGAAGAAAAAAAAAATCATAACTTCGTCAATTCCTAAGATTTCAAATTCACTTAAATTTATTATAAATCCTCTTAATATTATCTAAAACTTTTATATTGACATGTTTTTTATAGGACCAACTCTTATAGCAAAAAAAAAAAAAAAAATCTTTGCTGGCTCTGCCTGCAAACAAGTTTGGTTTCGAAGTAGGCGGTTCCAACTGCAGCATCATTGCAAAAAGGTCATTTCTTCCGCAATTCCCGACAAACAGGCGCCCCACGGTCTGTGTCTTCGAAATCTACCTGTGCCTGTAGGCCGAGCCGTCAGGGATTTTTTTATTTTGTGCACTGATTGTACATAAATTTAACAAAGGAAATACATTCATTTCTTATTTTTATAGCATCTAAATTGTTTTACTGATATTGATTAACACCTGCCATATATAGGTGCAGATTCACGGTCGCGAGTCACCACGTGGTGACTCATTTTTTTTGCTTTGGCCACTAACTTTCGATGCCTAAGTCGCCAAATGTTTTACAGGAATGCCCCTTTCCTGCCAAACAGCAGATTTCAGCTTTTTTTTTTTTTTTTTTTTAATGAGATTTGCAGATTGCCATCCATACTTCCGAGATATTTAGCAATTTTTTTCTTTTTTCTACTGTCCATAATTAAAAACATATGATTGGACACAGAGTCCGCAATTCCACTGATTTGCCCGTTTTCTTCTTAAAAAAAAAAAAAAAAAAAAAAATCTATGATGTCCACAGAATCAGAAAATAAAAATTATATTGATATGCGTCGCGAATGACCTCTGTGGCGACAGCATACCGCAATTAGTCCATGACGCAGAAAAATTAGTGTCGAGAAGAAAATAATTTTGGGCCCACTCATTAAATTCGTAGCTCTAGGATTTTTAGCTCTGTGAATTTCGCCAATCTGTCGCGGAAAAAAAATCACGAGTTTCGTCAAATGATCACGAAATAAAACAACGAAATTCATCAATTGCTCATTGATTAAAACCACGAATCTCATCAAGCGGTTGCGAAAAAACCACTAATTTTATCAATTGATCGCAAAAAAAATTGCGAATTTCATCAATTGGTCGCGAAAAGAAAATTCAAATTTCGTTAATCAGTCGCGAAAAAAATACTGAATTTCGTCAATTAGTCGTATAAAAAAAGCGTGAATTTCGTCAATCAGTTGTGAAAAAAATCGCGAATTTCGTCATTTAGTCGCAGTAAAAAATAGTGATTTTCATTGAACAATCGCGAAGTTTATCAAGGAGTCGCAATAATAAAACTTGAAAATCGGCGATCGGTCCCAAATATTGTAATTTATTGTCTCCATAGGGATAAAAAAAATCTTTAATAAATCCTCAAAAAAAATCCCCTTGCCAACAAAAGCTGCAAGGCTTATAGTGTTTGATCTTTCTCCATCATCCTTGAAAATGTCAGAAATTGTTAAATTTATTTCATTAAAATCTAAAACCTAAACGGAAGCTTCTCCATATTTTTTGATATATATATTTAATTCTGATTTTTATAGACATATTTTTTTTTATGCAAATTCCTATGTTGAGCGTTTATTTTCAGCTATGTTAAATACTTTGGGGGGGGGGGGGAGACTACAGAACAAAAAACTTTAGATAATTGTTTGTTCATAAAATACTCAAGCTAATGGAGGAAAAATATTGTTTTTATGTGTTTGTTTCACAATGTGGCCACTGGATTTTTCAGGTTTAGGAGCCACTGGCTCCTTCCAGATTTTGGGAATCTGCACCTATACTGCCGTACCAACCTTCACCCCCCCCCCTTTCTTTTTCAAGTAAAATGTACTTATTTACAACTAGAAATTTTACTTGAATGGAATCCAATAACAGGCATGAAAGTTTTCTGCGGAAATCTGCTTTTTTTTAAGCCTTACTGTCTGTTTCTGAGATCGATGCAAATCCGTCGAGAAATTGTGACCAAAACTTTTTTTTGGGGTGGGGAGGGGGTATGCTGATAACGATTTATTTCGCTATCCCCGGAAATCCGTGGCCGCAGCAATAATGTCCGCAACTGCGTACATTCATCCGTTCATAATGTTTCAACCGGAGGACTTTCCAGAGGTTTACTTTCATGACATATGCTTTCTAGAGACTGAAAAACTAGGCAATTTTCTCCCTCTTCAAGTGAATCTTGTAGCACACTCCGTGATGTCGTAGAGTTATTTTGATGATGCGTTTGTTATCACAGTTTCGATTCATGATATTTTATAACAGTGAATGACCGAAAAGCAAAATAACTTCAATTTTCACTTTCAGCGTCTTGTTTTTCTCAAGAATTGCGGATCGCACTACTTTGATCAGCTATGCACATGTCTGCTACGAGGATTTTTTTTGCTTTTGGAAAATGCATATAGTTACAATTAACAACGAGCATAAAGCCCGTGAAATAGATGATCAAGAAAAAAATTAATTTAGATTTCCATGGCTGGATACGACCGTCAAGATAAAGGGGAAAAATGGCGAAGAAGATTTGTTAACTGTGAAAGATTCTATAGAAAAGGATATTCTATATTACAGGAAAAGTGAAATGCACACTGTGCGCAGATCTATTATATTATGAAAAAAGAAGCTTCAGTGCAATCAAAGAACATATTGAGCATAGAAAACATGCAGAAAAGGAATTTGCGAATTTTTTTTTTTTTCTTTGCCGTCTGATTTAAAAAAAAAAAAAAATCTCAACAAAAGTCAACAACTTGTCCCAGTTTGCCCAAATGTGCCTCTCCCTGACAGGGCAGCCAGTCTTGAAGGGATGCTACTTGGAGTATTAGTGCAGAATAACGTTCCTTTCACTGTCACACCTGTGCTAATTGATTTGAGTAAAGCAATGGCAACCGACAAAAAAGCTTTGTCGCATTTATCTATGATGCACACAACAACATCCTACAAAATGAGGCTTGGCATAGCCAAAACTTTTTTTGATAAAACCGTAAATAACTTTAAAAAATGTTAATTTTCATTGAACATTGATGAAGCTACCAGCAACAATAAAATGAGAGTTCTGTGTATATTAGCAAGTTATTTTTGCCCAAACAGCAAAAAAGTTGTGATTGATCACATAGCGTTGATAAGTTTGTTCAGAGTTGCTGCTGAACATCTTTTCACAGAAATTGTTGGAGTATTAAAAAAAAATCCCATTTGAAAATTTGGTTTCCATTTTAATGGATTCATGCAGAGTAATGAGGGGATCTAAGTCTGGCTTGGAGACCAGAATTCGTCTCGAAAATGCTCTGCATTTATTGGATATTGATGGCGATGCCATCATATCCATAATGCATCCAAGATGTTTTCTAAACCATTCTGTGGATATGTAGAAGATTTTGATAAGGATCTTTACACTGATTTTAACTGGTCAGCTGATCTCCGCGAAAAGCTTCAAGAGATTTGTCTTATATTAACCCGAGAGTAGTCACACCTCTTTTTAGAATGCTAGTGGTCACGCTCGGTCCATTTGCCGCCGTTACCAGTAGCCCGAAAACAGATGGGAAATCTGCCGGTGTTACCATATGATCAAAAACGGAGAACGTAGGGGGAAATACTAATTGAATTTGAAAAGATACATTTTACAGGAACTATTATTTAAGAATATATTCAGATATATTTAAAAATATATTTAAGAAATATTATTTAAGAATTTTATTTAAGAATATATATTCAGTTTAAATTTAAATAAATGTTTTAATATTTTTTTTGTTTTACAAAATATAGTAAAAGAATAAAAATTAATAAATAACTTGATTGATTTTATGAAGATACAATGAAATACTAATTAGATTAAATTTTCAATTATGAATTTGAAATCGTGTTAGGGATAAATTATTTTAAAGACAAACCCGCAGTAAGCTGGTTTTTGACAATGTTCCTGAACTAGAAGCCAATTGAATTTGAAAAGAGACAGATTACATGATTCATTTATGCAATTTAAATAAACATTCAGCTGTGTATTTCAGGACATGTTATTTATAACCAGGGGTCTCGATCCAGGCAAAATTTGGGACCTTTTTATTCCCCCTTCACAAAAATCTAAGTAAAACAGGACCCTTCACAAAATTTATCTTTTATAAATTTTCATGTAATTAGACAGATATTCTTCACAAAATTCCTCTTACTGAAACATATCCCTTCACAAAATTCCTCTTACTGAAACATACCCCTTCACAAAATTCCTCTTACTGAAAGATACCCCTTCACAAAATTTCTCTTAATAAAACAGGCCTCTTTACAAAATTTATTTAATTAACGCAGGACCCTTCACAAAATTCCTCTAAAGGTCTCCACAAAATTCCTCTTAATAAAACAGGCCCTTCACAAAATCCCTCTTCATAAAACAGGCCTTTTATAAAATTCCATGTAATAAGACAGATTTCTTCACAAAATTCCTCTTATTAAACAGGACCCTTCACAAAATTCCTCTTAATAAAGCAGGCCTTTTTACAAAATTTATTTAATTAACACAGGACCTTTCATAAAATTAATAAAATGAGACCTGTCACAAAATTCCTTATTAAAAAAGGTGTACTTTCACAAAATTCCTCTTCATAAAATTCCATGTAATGACTGACTCCTTCACAAAATTTCTCTTAATAAAACAGGAACCCTTCACAAAATTCTCTTATTAACACAGACCCTTCATAAAATTAAGAAAACAGGCTCCTTCACAAAATTCCTTTTAATAAAACAAGTTCCTTCGCAGAAATCCTCTTAATAAAATAGCCCTGTCCTTCACAAAATTTCATTTATTAACACAAGTACCTTCATAAAATTCCATTCCATGAAAACATACTCTTCATTAATTATTTTTATTTTGTTACGTTTGTAAATATGTAATTTGCAAACTAAACAAGATCACCAGAAAGGAAAACTTTAGCAGAAGGACTTAAATAAGTTATTAATAAATTATTGGCTAAAATTTGAGTAACTGGATTTCATCTTTTGTTACAAAATGTTATTTGTCACAAAAACATAATACATTTCACAAAATTAATTTTAATTTTTCGCAAAATGGGCCCCAAGAAAAAACCTCTGCATCGACTAACTGATATCAATATCCTATTTTATTATTTTTACTTACAATATATCTATATAAAAATAATAAAAAAAGAATATAAAACTCCTTACTCTGAAATTATTAATATAAAGGCTGCAGATTTTTTTGGGGGTGTGTGTGGGGGGAGGTGGCAGCTTTAGAGATTTTATGCGTCAATGCCTTTTTTAAAATGAAAATTTATTACTTATTTCAGGATGGTGGCAGTGTCCTTGAGTCACACCTCTTGTTAGAAGCTTCGTATATATGAAGTAAATAATATATAAATAATAGTTTATTCTAATTAAATGTTTAATTTTAATAAATTTCCGATTGTAGATTTTTAATCTGATAAGGATAAATTATTTTGAAGACCAGAACTGCAAAAAGTTTCACTTGATGGTATCCCTGCAATTAATTAAAATAAATATGTATTTATACATTCCAATCCATGCTATTAATAATTCATTTAAAAGTTTTTCCACCAATGCGTATCAAAATAACAGCAATACGTATCATAAATCCCTTACCAGATACACCTTTTATATCACACTTCCCAGAAACTTTCCTGCTGAGAAATTCGCGGAAGCAGGAATGAGGAACTGGGAGGGGAAAAAATTGTGTGAGCAGGAGTAGTCGTGCTGATGTCTTCTAGACCGATTTCAACTTTAGAATGCAATAAATTTCCGAGAAAACGCAGGAATGCCTTGCAACTTTAGTACACAAAAGAACCAATGGTCAAGGTCAGCTACACTTCATTTCATTATTGTAGCTTTAAGGGGAAAGGAGATAAAGGAAGATAAAAAATTTTGGCGGGGAAAAGACCGACATGCGACTACTGCCGGGTTAAATACAAAGTAGGCAGCTATTGAAAATCTTATAAAGCATCGCTGACTATCTATATATGATGTAACCCTCGATACACTACAGATTTTCAATTGCTTGACAATATTTTATTATTGTTTTTTGAGTGAAAGAGACACTTTCTCATTTTAATTTATGCGTCAACGTATACAAACAAAGAGAAGTGACCAGTGAGGGCAAGGAACAAATTAAAGATATTCACACATCTTAAATAGAAGCTACTTACCATCGATGGGAGGAAAAGAAAGGAAAGAATTGTTTCCAAATTGTTTTCTTCCAGGAAGAAACTTCAGTTATTTATGCATTTTTATGCATCAGTTCTTCCCATGTTAAAAAAGTATGGGTGTCGATTCCAAATGAAAGAACACCTCATTCATAAATTATATGATGAACAGAGGCAACTTTTTCTAGATTTTTTTTTTTGTCATTATTTGTAAAACCTGAAATTTGCAAAATAAGCAGATGGCAGAAATCTTGAACTTAGATTTTGAAAATGATAATCTTTTGCCTGCTATCCAAATGTACTTTGGAAGCAATGCATCTTCTATCATCTCCAAAAAAACGACTGATTCGCAAGTAACTGAATTTATAGAAAATGCTGCAAAATACTAAGTACAGACTTTTGAAAAATGAGAAATCTGCAGTAGAGTTTTTTAAACATGATGATTATTTGCATGCTCCAGTACAGAAATCATTGTGTACCGTAAAATCCCGTTAATCTGCCCCCCTAAACGCGACGGAAAATTGGAAAATAATCAGGGGGGGGGGGGCTTTATATGGTATTAAAATTGTAGTACATGATATCAGTACAAAAACCCTTAACGGGTTAAAAGTTGTGACGCAGCACTTTCTTTTGGCTCTATGAATTTTAAATATGGGTCTTAAAAGCAATGATATCAAATTTAAGTGACGCTATTTTAATAATTTTTTTTAAATCATAATTTTCTTTTTAGTTTTATTTATATTCACAGGTGCAATTATTATCTTAATATGAAAAAATATATAAAATTTATTCGCTGATGCTTTTTCATTCACATCTCTCATGAATTCAAAATATGGGTTTTAAAAGAAATGATATCAAAATTTGAGTGACACCTTGACGTGAATATAATAGGACTCTTTTAAAATTCAATTTAAATTATTTTTGGTTTGTCTTCTAAAGTATATTTACACATACAAACAATACTTTTAATTTTTCAATACACTTTTAAATATATTTCTTTCACTGAGCCTAAATTATGTATTGAAATGTATTTATTTCAATAAATTGATTTATCTTCTGTGCCACGCTATCCAAAATCATAAGTAAAATTTATGTAAATGATTATTTTGCGTCATATTATCCACTTGCATACATTTCCCTTTGTTTGGATACTATGACGCAAAATAATCATTTACATAAATTTTACTTATGATTTTGGATAGCGTGGCTCAGAAGATAAATCAATTTATTGAAATAAATACATTTCAATACATAATATAGGCTCAGTGAAAGAAATATATTTAAAAGTGTATTGAAAAATTAAAAGTATTGTTTGTATGTGTAAATATACTTTAGAGGACAAACCAAAAATAATTTAAATTGAATTTTAAAAAGAGTCCTATTATATTCACGTCAAGGTGTCACTCAAATTTTGATATCATTTCTTTTAAAACCCATATTTTGAATTCATAAGAGATGTGAATGAAAAAGCATCAGCGAATAAATTTTATATATTTTTTCATATTAAGATAATAATTGCACCTGTGAATATAAATAAAACTAAAAAGAAAATTATGATTTAAAAAAAAATTATTAAAATAGCGTCACTTAAATTTGATATCATTGCTTTTAAGACCCATATTTAAAATTCATAGAGCAAAAAGAAAGTGCTGCGTCATAACTTTTAACCCGTTAAGGGTTTTTGTACCGATATCATTACTTTTTTAAGGTTATTGATGAAAATGTCAATTAGTCGAAATTAAGCATAGGGTATAAATTAATCATTAGAATAAAATTTTTTTAAAATGCTAAAAAAGACCCCTTGGACCCCAATAAAAATATGAGGGTGGTGGCCCAGAGAGAGGAATCCACGACTCAACTTTTAAATTATACAGCAAGAGAGTAACACAATTAGAAGGATGAAAATGCATGGCAAAACCCGTTTGTTCCATCTTCCTCCGCCAAAAGGCGCAATCTTTTCTATACAAACATAGCTGAAAATTTTCAGGTTGTCGATTCCGAGTCAAATGAGCTATACCTCGTCGTGATCGGTCCCATAGAACCCGATAGGAAAGTGTCCCCTGGTGGTGAAACTTGGAACTAAAATCGATATATCCTGTCGATGTCGAGTCGAATGAATCAAACTGCATTGTGATGGGACCCATAGAACTCGAGATAGCTGCAAAATCCGTTAGTGCCATCTTCCACCACCAGGGGGCAGACTGTTCCATACAAACATAGCTGAAATCTTTGAGGCTGTCGATTTCGAGTTGAATGAGCCATACCTCGTCGTAATGGGGTGCACAGGACCCAAGATAAGAAAGCGCCCCCTGGTGGTGAAACTTGTAACTAAAATCTATATATCCTGTCGATGTCGAGTCGAATGAATCAAACTGCATTGTGATGGGACCCATAGAACTCGAGTTAGCTGCAAAATCCGTTAGTTTCTGTCAGGAAAATCACATGCCTCCAGAATATATGTTGGTCTTATTGACTCAAGCAACACATTTACTTAAATACTTCTCATAAAGTATTTTATAAAAACTACCTTTCATTATCACTCATACACTCTTAGTATCCTTCATATTAAGTAATAAACATTAAAGTTTTACCTTTATTAAATATAAAATACACTTCATAAATATACTTTACTTTTGTGAATACATCGTTTTTACTTACCTTTTGCACTTTATTCTTCCCATAATTTGAGCTGTTTTCATGAACAAATACTTTTTATTTAGTCCATCATTAAAACGTAAATACAGAAACACAAGCACATTTTTACTTCTAACGAGAACCGCACTACATCGTAAACATCGTAAGTACATCTGAGATAGTGCCTCTGCCACTCACTAGATGGCGGCACACGTAGGCCGTTCGGATTGGAAGACCGAACGTCGAATCAACAATGGCACGTGTATGCAAATTTCGGTGGATCGTTCTAGTAAAGTGGGTGTTTCTAGTGATTAGCCGACATTCTATCAGTATAAATAGTTGCTGAATCTTTGCATAGGAAGGTATATTGGAAATCGATTGATCATGCAATCGGCGGTGTTCTTTCCAAGGATATCGTCGTAGTATTAGAATATCTGGCTTATTAATGTGATATAAAAGTGAACGATGATCGTTGTGTTTGATGGCGATGGTATTTAAATTCGAGCAGCCTGGTGCAATAAAATCTAAATATATTTGATGTGTTAAATAAGTTTGTTTTGTTCTGTTTACGTCTATCTGCTAAATATCCATGTTCTGTGAAAGTGAAATGTTACTGTCTTCAAAAACGAAACTGTTTTATCTCAAGTTGTTAGTATCAAAATGCTGTAATATAATATGTGAGTACTTTGAATAAATCTCCTGTGTTTGAATAACTTTTGTCTTCACTGAATTCTATATATATATACTCTGCATTTTCACTATATTTAACTTTAATATGATAGCTCTCTTAAACCAGCAAAAGCTTCTCACCACGTTATAACTAAAAGTTATACTCTGCTTACTTCAAAATAAACTGCCTACATTATTTATACAGTTCCATCTTCCACCACCAGGGGCGCACTCTGTTCTATATAAACATAGCTGAAATCTTTCAGGCTGTCGATTTCGAGTCGAATGAGCCATACCTCGTCGTGATCGGGCCCATAGAACACAAGATAGGAAAGCGCCCCCTGGTGGTTAAACTTGTAACTAAAATCGATATATCCTGTCGATGTCGAGTCGAATGAATCAAACTGCATTGTGATGGGACCCATAGAACTCGAGTTAGCTGCAAAATCCGTTAGTTCCATCTTCCACCACCAGGGGGCGTACTCTGTTCTATACAAACATAGCTGAAATCTTTCAGGCTGTCGATTTCAAGTCGAATGAGCCATATCTTGTCGTGATCGGGCCCACTAAAATCAATATATCCTGTCGAATGAACCAAACTGCATTGTGATGGGACCCATAGAACTCAAGTTAGCTGCAAAATCTGTTAGTTCCATGTTCCACCACCAGGGGGCGCGCTCTGTTCTATACAAACAGATGAAATTTTTGAGGCTGTCGATTTCGAGTTGAGTGAGCCATACCTTGTCATGATCGGGGCCATAGAACCTGAGATAGGAATGCGCCCCCTGGTGGTCAAACTTGAAACTAAAATTGATATATCCTGTCAATGTCAAGTTGAATGAATCAAACCATGTTGTGATGGGACCCATAGAACTCGAGTTAGCTCCAAAATCCATTAGTTTCTCCTTCCACTGCCAGGGGCGCACTCTGTTCTATATGAACATAACTGCCGCTGGTGGTGAAACTAAAATCAGTAAGTTCTATCGATGTCGAGTCGAATGAGCCAAACTGCATCACGATTAGGAATGCACAACCTGTGGCCCGTGATGGGTAACTGGTGGCCCGCAGAGACCATACATGCCAACCTATCCAAAAATTTCGAATTTTCTTAATAATTCATGAGAAAAATTTGCAAATTTTGTCCATAGATCGTAGGAAAAAAATATGAATTTCATCGATCAGGTGCATAAAATCATGAATTGCATCGACTGGATGCGAATTTTGTAGAATGGGCATGGAAAAATCACAAATTTCGCCATTTTGTCGCTAGAAAAAAAAATTCAAATTTCAATAATCAGTCAACAGAAACTAGAGATACCATAATCGGTAATTCCGGAGTTGTAAATTTCGTCAATCACTCAAAAAAAAAAAAAAAAAAAAAAAAAATGAATTTTGTAAACTAATTGAAAAACCTGCGAATTTTGTCGAAAAGGCACTTAAAATCGTGAATTTCATGGATCGAGCAGCGAATTTCATCGAATGGCGTGGAAAGATTGCGAATTTCAACGAACAGTTGCGAAAAAAATTTGCAAATTGTCCATAGATCGTAGGAAAACATTATGAATTTTGTCTATCGGTTCTGCAAAATTATGAATTTTGTCAATAGGCATGGAAAATCGCAAATTTCATCAATTGGGCGTGGAAAAATCAAGAATTCCATCGAATGTTTGTGGAAAAATTGTAAATTTCAACGAACGGTAAAAAAAAAAAATTGCGAATTTCGCCATTGTCTAGAGAAGAAAAATTGTGAATTTCATTAATTGGCCGACAGAAAGCATATCAGTTGAAAATCATGAATTTCGTCAATCAGGCACAGTAAAAGCATGAATTTTGTGGATCGGGAGAAGGGAAATCATAAATTTTGTTGAATGCATGCATAAAAATCATGAATTTTGTTTATCGGGCAAAATTCATGATTTTTAATCATTAATTTCGTCAAATGGATGCATAAAAATCAAGAAAGTCATCAATCGGGTGCGTAAAATCTTGAATTTCATCTATTAGGCGTGTAAAAAATCATAAATTTCATCGATCAGGTGTATAAAAATATAGGACAAAATTGCCATTCGTCAATCGGCGAGTAATACTGAAAATTTGGCGACTGACTTTGTTGCCACCACTAGTCAAACTTAATAGTCCCAATTGCGATGATTGAATGGAAAAAGATTTTTTCCCCACTGTCGCTCGACAAATTTCGAAACCATTTGGCGAATTTCACGATTTTTTCCACGAAATTATTTGACGGATTGTGATTTTTTTCTTCTCGAAGCCATTCGATGATATTCGAAAAATTTTTCCCCTGAAACCAGTTGATGAATTTTGTGATTTTTCCACTATCAATGAATCTTGTGATTTTTCTGCTATCGATTGATGAATTTCATGATTTATCGACTATCGATTAATGAATTTCACGACTTTTTCCATGAACAAACAAATTGTGCACTTTTTTTCCACTGCCATTCGAAGAATTTTGCAATTCTGTTCCACGATTGTTAGACAAATTTCACTATTTTTCTCCCGAGATCATTTGACGAATTTTGTGATTTTTTCCCCCGAACCTATTTGACGAATTTCTCTAATTTTTTCACGACAGTTAGACATAATTAATTTTTTTTCCTGGAATGCCTGATTTCTTTCCCGAGACCATTTGACGAATGTCGCAATTTCTTTCCCAACACTATTTGACAAATTTCGCCATTTATTCCACAATCGTTTGACAAATTTCTTAAATTTTTTATCAAGTATTTGTAAATTTGTTATTGGTCAGTGCTGAAAAACAGGAGTAAAAAAATCCATGTACTGGCCAGTGGCCACTGAGTAAAAAAGTTGAAACCTATACATAAAAGTTGAACCTATACATAAAATTTATGAATTTTTTAGAACGGGCACGTAAAAATCACAAATTTGTCAAGTAGCCGCATAAAATTCACAAATCCATCTAGAGGGTGCATTCTTCCAAATTTGCAATTGAACAGTGCTGTATGTATGGATAATGCTAATTATCGCCCCCCCCACCCCAACATCTCCTCGAAACAAAATTCTCTCTGTGCTACTGATGGTGGTCCTCGACAACCCAACCATTTTTTAAGTGGCCCTTCGCTTAAAAAGGTTGTGCACATCTACTATCAATTAACAATAAATTAACCTATCGCTTGTGTCATGTATTCATGAGCGGTGATTGCGATGCAAATTCTTGTTTACAAGAATAAGACTCATATTAGGTATTTTATTATTTATTTATTGTTTGTTTACTTATTTTGATTTGATTTTCTTGTCCTTTAGAAATTGACTTTAGATTGTTACTTAAATGGTTTACCTGTTTTATCGATAAAAATGATACAAGGTAAGGAAATTGCATCATGTCGAGTGAATATTTAGGAAGTCTTTTAAAAACTGCAGGCTAAAGAAGATTTGTGTTTTACTTGTTAGCTATATTTTGCAACTCTCCAAATTACTGCAATGTACATATAGTATGAAGTTTTATCCTATACTAAACTTTCCTCTGTTGTATAGCTTAATTTTATTGGGAAAAAAACCCTGAAAATGTATTGTAGTAGTAATCAATTATTTTTGCAGTTGTGTAAATTCTGTCATAACAATTTTCAACTAAGGGAAGTCTTACATTGGACATTTAATCACAGTATTTTAAATAAGAAAACTTAAAATATTTGCAAATTAAAGAAATGAATGAAGAAATTTTGTTTAAAATTACATCTAAGGATTTTTTTTTTTACAAAAAATGCAAAATTCGCCAGTCATTCAGGAAATTATCACAAAATTCTACTAATAAAATGGAACTGTAAACAAACCGGTTCAAAATGTGTCCCTTTTAAAAATTAAATTCCATCCCAGCGGCCCTGTTGTTCTAGAATCCATTACAGAAAATCCTTGTATTAAATGCTTTTTATTTAAAAATAGGGTACTTAAATGTTAGTCGAGCACTAGCTGATCGACAAAATTTTTTAATCTCGCCAACCTTTTTTTTCTGACCAATCTTTAACATAAGCTAATAAAGTATAGCCAACATTTTAACATTGCTATACAGTATCTTAAAAAACTTACTTAAAAATAGCTGAAATATAATCTTGATAAAATACGTAAACACAAACATATCAATACAAATAACAAAATCTCATGTAATCGGGTATATTAATGATAGGCTTAGTCAATAACAAAAATGTTAAAGTAAGCCATAACATAAATTAGAAACATTGTATTTCATAATGAAAACATCGTATCTAATCTTATATACATAAAAGTGAAAACTTACGTTATATAAATTCCCTATATAATATACCAAAGTTTCATCACAATTAAACGTATTTCAATCACACTGAAATAAAAAGTTTTAGTTATTAAATTTGTGTGAGGTGAATGATGGGAAAGAGTTGCAACTGAAATGATGCCAAATGAAACGAGATTTGGTGAGTTATCACTGGCGGCCAAAAATAAAAGTACCAAAAAAACAGTCTTGTAATTTGAAGGTAGGTTATGTTTACACTTTTTTGTCTTTTGACAATGACGTTTTGAATGTTATTTTGTTATGCTTGAAAGGCTTTTACTCAAAGCCATTACAATAGTGTTTTATTTTTGCTAATGATTTCTTTTGTGCAACATTATTTCTAATTGAGCACAAATTAATTGCTATCGTAGTTGAATCATTATGTTTTAAAATTATTCATATTTGAGCAAACAATTATCAGGGGACAGAACCCCCCCTCCCCCTGTATTTTTTATGTCTTCTATAGTCATTAGATTTTTAAAAAACTTCTTTAAAAGATTCACTGGCCATAATGCAATTTCCTTATATCATTTTTAATGATAAAACAGGTAATACTATTGACAATTATCTCACCATTTACGTCACTAAATCAAAAGACAATTTCTAAAATGACAATCTAATCAAAATAAGTAAACAAACAATAAATAAATAATAAAATACCTCATATGAGTGTTATTCCTACAAACAACATTCGCGACTCGCTCAAAACAAACTGATGATTGATTCGTTGATTAGAGTCTGTTTCAAATTAACTGATAAAAAAAAAATCTGAATCTTTTTTTTCCTTTAAAAAATGACAAATTAAATATATAAATAACAATTAAATTGTATATATATAATTATAAAATATTTCAATATTTTAATCAAGGAATCTAAATATTTTTCGACTTAATGAAGATTTTGAAATAAGAAATTCTTTATTATAACAAAAAAGAAAAATTTAATTTAATAATAATATTTTATAATATAATTATTTAATTTATAATATTTAATAATTTAATTTAATACATATATATTACATATTAAAAATTGTATTAAAAACTGTTTTCGTATTAAAAAAAAAAATCTAAATAGTTTTTCAGCGATATGGAGATGCTTTAACGTTTAACTGTAACCATGATAGCCATGAGCCTCCTTATTGCGCAGTAATAAAAAAGAGTGAAAAGTCCCAAAATCTGTAGTGTTATCCAATGATGAAAAGCATAAGAAAAGAGTCAGATTTTAAAACTGGATTGTATAAAAAACAAGAGTTTTCCTACATTAGCGCAAAATTTTTTTCGCTTCATCTAAAACCGATTAATATAATATATTAATTTGAAAAAAATCCTTCGAGCCGTTTTGGAGATAACAGGTATGTGCCCATTACATTCCCCATTTTCGCTTAAAAATTGGTTTCCAGATCTCAAAATCTACTTCATGGAGAAATCTATAAATTTCAGGATAGAGTTAGGCCATAGATATAAGACTAATGTGAAAAAATCGGAACGGTATGCCTCTTATTTACTGAGATATTAAATGTCGGCGTTTCGATTTTCCTTTGATGTCCTGCTAGCTGTATATATGAGAGTGACGGAATTTTCGGTTTTGGGCTTTCGATTTTCGGTTTTTCGCTGCGTCACTCGAGAAACTACAGTCTCTCATGATTTATGGGTGGTGGTGGGGGAGATGCTAATGGCCGATCGTCGCAAAGCATGCATTATTTTAATAAAGTGACAAAAGAAAAATATTTTGAAAAACAAAAAAGATATACAAAATAGAAAAACAGTATAACTTCATGATTAATGGCGATTTCAGGTTATAGAAAATTCTGGATTTCAGAAGCTTTGAAACTGGATTAATTAACCAGTCATCATCAGCATTTAAATAAATAATGACATTAATATCTGTCATTAATATGATAACAGAAAAATAAAAGGAACTTAATAATTTAAAATAATTAAACACTGAGAAAATTCAGTTGAAAATGTTCTGAAATACTTTCTACAACTAGCAACATTTTATGTGGTGTCGCCATCTACTGTAAATTATGGAGATTAAATAACCGTTTTTTTTAAAATCAAGATTTCGTATCTATAAATGCTAAATAAATAATACAAATCACAAAAATTGAGAACATACAGAACGAATTGGTAGTGTTACCAAATTTTTAAAACGAAAAATATTGCTACCACAAAGATAGCATAAAATACGCTACAAATTCGACTGTGGTGCCATCTACTGATCAATCAATCAATCGATAATTTTTTTGTGCTTGGTTTTCATAATAACGTTAAATACGACTATAAATTCATTGATAATATAAATAGATTCTTTTTTAATCAAAATATTTCACACACAGCATCAAATACACATTTTTAAACTCATTTCATGAGAAACTTTCGCTATCGATATTTTTATTACCTTCATATCGCCAGGGAGATAAATTTACTGCAAAACTAATGTTTGGTTATATTGCTTTTTCAGATTGACAATAGTTGAAGTTGTGTATGTTACTTTCGTGTTCGTACACGTTTGCGATATATCAAAGAATCGCCACGCCTTTCTGATTCGTCGGAAAAAAAACACACGTGAAATAAAATTTTTGGTGTTGATCTTGACGTGCGTGGCGAAATTTCTTTTGAGGGAGGGTGCTTTCTCAGGATTTTTTGAATTTTTCAATTTGTTTATAAAGTGGGAAGGGGGCACTTAATCGGGAAGGGCGGATTAACGGGATTCTACGGTAATGTTTGGTTATGTTGCTTTTTCAGATTGACAATAGTTGAAGTTGTGTATGTTACTTTTGTGTTTGTACACGTTTGCGATTATATCAAAGAATCGTCATTACTTTCTGATCTGTCGGAAAAAAAACACTCGTGAAATAAAAAATTTTGTGTTGATCTTGACGTGCACAGCAAAATTTCTTTTGGGGGAGGGCGCTTTCTCAGGATTTTTTAAATTTTCCAATTTGTTTACAAAGTGGGAGGGGGGCGCTTAATTGGGAAGGGCAGAATAACAGGATTTTACGGTAGTGATTTAAGAAGTTCTTATAGGCGGTATAAAGAGGAATTAGGTGTTTAATAAAAGGAAAAAGAGGGCTAATAAAGAAAAGTTAAATTTTTGGAAAATTAAGAAATATAAAGACAAAAAAACTATTGATTCTGTTAAAGCTGCTGAAAAAAATTGAGACTAGCTCGTAAGAGAAAATTAGAACAAATGGCAGAATGTATTGCTGAAAAGCGTAAACCATAAAAATTTCGAATTTTCTTTGATTTTAATTTATTTAATATTTAATGTAATTTATGTTTTGAGAAATTAATTAATGCTCAGTATTTAAAGAATGAATGATTGATAATTCTTTCTTATTGTTTTCTCTTTTTATTGTATATTTTGTTTTTTATTCTATCAGGTGTTTTATATAAAATTTGCATATTGATCTTTTCATTTCATTTGTTGTCTTCTGTGAGCATTGTGTATTATGGTGTTTGTTACAGTTTTCCTATTTTTACTAAAACAATTTGAAAACAATCTCTTATGATGTGTTTCGGTTATAGTAAATTGCAATTGATAGATTAGAAATAAATGATTAATATTTTTTTTTCTATTAAAAAAAGAAGAAAATCAAATGTTTTATTTAAATATTGTGCTTACATTTTGATACTGTTAATTTTGTTTTGTGAAAGATATATAATTCTGCTAAGTTTTGCTACAGTTGTTCAAAAAATTTAAAAAGGTGTGTAACTGCCAGATCATATATGAATAATTAATCTCCCCTCCCTCTCCCCCATTTTATGAAAAATTCATTAGGTGTTTTATTGAAGAAATTTTTCACACACACACATATATATATATTTATGTGATTTGTCTTCTGTAGCTTATATTCATTTGCAAAGATTTAAAAAAAAAAAAAAAAAGGATTAATATATTTATTTTACTTTTTCTACATTGGATGAAAATTTTATCAATTTTGAATTTTGTAATCTAATTTGTTTTATATAAAAGTGTAGTACTATTATATTTGCTGTAGTTTGCTTAATTTGGACAAAAAAAAATATCTTGTTGTCTCAGGTATAAGTTTAGCTTATTAATTTATATATATAATTTTCTTTTTCATTTTTTTTTAACTTTACCGAGGACATTTTGCAAATATTATAATTTTGATGTACTAACTTGTTGAATATTTATTATTATAATATTTGTCCCAGTTTGCCTAATTTGGATAAAACAATTAAAAAAATATATCTTATTGAGTTTCAGGTGTAACTGCTATGATTAGTAAATGATGCAAAATGAATGATTAGCTATTTTAGGTAGCTTTCAATACAAAAAAGTATAAAGCTACCTATTGCAGCCATTCGGAGGAAAACAGTTCCAGAAAATTTCGATATATTTTCACTGATCATGACCCCCAGACTCCGAAACCACCCTCCGTTCAAATGTTGATTTATCTATATAGATATATCCATATATATATATATGGACATATACACATATATATATACATATATATACATATATATATATATATGTGTATATATATATATATATATATATATATAGATAGATAGATAGATATACATATATATATATATGACCTATGTCATACGATAACGCTCATATTTATAAATCAATTTTGATGAAACTAATTGTGTGTATTAAGCTTACCAATGTCTCGACCGAGTTCGTTGGCCAGCTTGGTCCGCCATTTTGTTTCACTTAAAAACTTAAAACTAAAATAAATATACAAAAAAGTTAAAAATTCAAATTTATTTTTTAATTAAGTGTTAGTTCTTGATACGAGGATTCCAGAGCATTTTTTGGTTTACCTCTATCTTAAAAAAGGGCTGAGATAGAGCAGTTTGAAATTCTAGGGTGGCTGACATTTTGGAAACAAGACAGCACATTACAAAAATTTTCATTGTTGTAATAATTTTCCCAATCATACGCATAAAACTATATATTCATATCCGTTAGCGCCAAATTCTTGCCAAACTTGGCGACATTTGGCAAAATATCTGCAAATTTGGCGACCAAAATAAGTCTTCATAAATGAAGCCAATTTAGCTATTGCTCAATAATTTGGCGAATTTCTTATTCAAATTCAGTATTAACGAATCTTTTGTAAATGTTTTCTTTGCATTTTAACTTGCTGTTTTCGTGTAACATTAGCTAAAATTTTAAAACGAAGATATAGGAAAGCCACCTTTTCCTCCCGGTACAGGCCGGAAGGACTTTTTATTTATCCATTTTTTAAAAATATTGCTAAGTATTTATTAAAAAAAAATCTGTAGCTTATGTTTAATTTAAAGGTCAGAAACGAAGGATTAATAACTTTTCATCATATTTTTAAAAATTATACCAGGTACTTTTTATTTTAAGAAATTTTACATGCATTAATGTTTTAATCCAATTTGTCTTCTCTGAGTATGTAGTATTCATTCCAGTTTGCCTAATTTGTCTAAAGGAGTTTAAAAATACTATCTTGTGGTATTTTCAGGTGTAAATAAATATATTAGATTATTAATGTGTGCAAGATCAGAAATTAGTGATGTTTCATTGTTTGAAAATTTTATATGACTATTTTATTTAAGAGATTTTGTATATATCAAAGGTTTTGATGTAATTTGTTGTCTTCTATTATCAGGTAGCAATATTTGTACCTGTTTGCCTAATTTGGCTAAAACAATGAAAATAGAATCTCATGTATTTTGGTATAAATAAAACCTAATAATATTTAATTGTAAGATCAGGAATGGTTATTGATAAGTTTTATTTTCCTTCCATACATGAAAATTTTACTATTTATTTTAAGTAAATCATGGTTCTATTGATACCATTAGTTATCTTATATGAACATATATTATGAAATGTTGTTTGCTCCAATTTGTCCGAGTGTATGAAAAAACTTAAATGTCTTGTTATTATTAAGTATATAAATATTACCTAACACAATGTGTGAAAACTTTTAATAATTTTTTTAAGTGTTTTATATATGCACATGTTTGTTGTAATACATCATTCCTTCTATTTTGAGAATTTTTCAAATCTATTTTCTCTAATTGGCTTATTTTTCCTAAAATAGTAGAATTAACTTCAGAAGTGTGTATAGAATTAAAATGCTAATAAGGTAAAACTTATTATGAAAAGTAATATGTATAAGTTATCATTTTTTAATTTTGTTTTATATGCATGCATTAATCTCTTTCTTAAAATAATTATATTTAATAACTTATGGTGTACATACATATGCATGTTATATTCATCTTCATATAATTTTGTGATAATTTTGTATCATGCGGAGTTCAGCTTTTTTTGGCCAAATTGCACTTCCATGCCTGCAATAAGTATCACATAGAAATTACAAAATTTTGTGTTTCAGATTATGTTTATTCAACTTTAGAACCCTGGAAGGTTGGCTGTTATATATACTTTTTATTACATTCACTCACACACAATAAATGTTTTCTTTAGATTCCAGTGTTTTGCATTTTCCTTAAATGATGTCTTCCTTATTCTTCTAGGTCACATTCCTCTGCTGTGTCTTAATTCAGCACTATTTTCATCAAGAAGCACAACTGCCAATGGTTGGTACTCAAGGAAGCTACATTCCCTGCCTTACCATTTTACTTGTGTTATTGACTTTCTAAAATTTAAAAGTTAATTTAACATTATTTAATGGAACATTTAAAAAAAAACTTCTTTGTTCTTTAAAAAGCTTCATTATCTGCCTTACCCTCTTACTTGTGTTATTGACTTTTTAAAATTTGTAATTACACTCTTCAGCTTAAAAGTTAATTTAACATTATTTAATGTGTTTATTAAAAACTTCTTAGTGTGTCAGTATTCACCAATTTACTTAATTATGTGTTGATGATGTCATCTATATGCTCTGACTCATCCAAGTGAATCTAACTTTAAAGACTAGTATAAGATTGTCGTAATTATACATTAATAATCATGCAGTTTGTTATGGAACCCTCACTTCAGCATATGACCCTTGTTAAGATTGCTGTTACTTTGTGGAATCAGAACGATGTCAGGTCTTTAATAAAATTCTGTTCTCAGCAACGGCATTTCACAAAGCACACATGGATAAACATTGAAGAGAAAGTGACAGAAAAAGTGTCACATCTTCCACTACCACAACTCTTAAATCAGAAGGTGTTAGGTTGTATTAAACCTATTGGCTCAGAAATTTTTTTATGGATTAAGTTGTATCGTAATCTAAATCTACCTCTTGAAATTTGTTGGACTCGACAAGGTATGATAGACAGAAAAGGTACAGTAGAAGTGTTAGTCAAAAATGAGAGTTTGGATCTGTCCACACGCTACAAGCTAGCATGTATTTATTGCTTGGAGGGCACTATTAATGAACTTTGGAACATTCTGTCGGAAGACCTCAAACAATCTTTTCTGTGCGAAAATTCTCCAAATATTGATGTATGGGGTGAAGACTGGTTAATTATTTTTTGGTCACGTACTATGAAGAGACAAGAGTTGGGCAATGCACCTACTTCTTCTTACAAACATGAATTTAAAGTAAGTGCATTAAATGGTAATAAAGTAGCAATTGAATATTTTCTGCGAAAGCTAACCCCACAGGAGAGAGAAGAGTGCTTGGTAGAGGCTGCAAAATATGTATATGATGCTGATGTGTTATGTTTTTTGTTAACTGAAATGGATGATGAGCAACAATTAGAATTTTTTAGATATGACCCTCATAAAGTGTTGCTGAATTTTCTGCAATTTCCTTGGCAGAATTTTTTTATTAGAGTAGCAAATTGCATATGGAATTTTCTGTCAGAAAAAATTTTTAAGTTGGTATTGAGAGATATTTTCCGTAAATTTACCGATGGCTATAAGGATTGTAACTATCAAAAGCTTTTTGGAGAATTTTGGCTCAAAAGCCCTGATGCTCTAAAAGGATTCATTATAAATAAAATTCATAAATCTCGTATACTACCGTGTTTGTGTAATTTTCAAGATAAAGAAAACATCCGATTAATCCTTAAGAAAGCAAACCATACAGTAAGAAAGAAGCTTATTAAAAGTGATAGAATGAATAACTTTTACCAAAACTCCATTCGTGATGATAAATGGGATATGCTTGAATTCTGTATTCCAGAATGCTTTCCATCCAAAGAATTAATGTTAGAATTTAAAGAGAAATTCGAAAAGTGGTCTAGTTTAGAAGATAATTTTGTGAGGAATAAACACAAATGGGATAAGTTATTTCTCTCATCGGATGACTCCGTATGTAAGTATAAGAGGAGCACCGATGAAGGTGAAAGTAGTTCATCTAAGCGATTTCGGAGCATTCAGTAATGCATGTTTGCAGGGGAAGGAGTTCACCTAATTAACCTAAAATTATGAATATTTATTACCTGTCTTAATTTTGGAAAAAAAAAATCTGCTGACATTCTGAAATAAATCATCCCCCCCCCCCCCCCTTAGAAATCAACAGTTACTTTCCAATAAGAATTTGAAAATAAACAGTAAAAGTGTTGGCAGAATCAATTTAAAGAAATACAAATAAGTATGTAAATGTTTTTGCTCAAATATGATTTTTATTATGCAATTTTGATTTTTTTTTTTTTTTTTTTTTTTTTTTTAAGATTTTAAAATGAATAGGATAGAATAAAATTCTAATTGCAATATATATATATATATATATATATATATATATATATACATCTTGTAACATTTTATTATATTTATTTTGCTTCAAAAATAGAAGTTAATTCTTATTTAAGTAACTGTGGATAATTTTAAATAAAAAGATAAATTTGTGAACTATAGAAATACAAAACATTTACATTTTTTTTTTTTTTTTTTTTGCTTTCATGTAGATAACATCCTATGTGCAAAAACATTTACTTAATTTGTAATTTTTTCAGTTAAAAATTATTGGATCAATATTTATGTTACAAAAAAAAAAAACTAAGAGTTTTATAATCTATAAAGTAAATTTTGGGTCATATATGTATATATATAGCTTTTGTTCTCTTATATTTCCTCTTTAAAATGTTCATATGTTTACCTGTTTAATAGAGACCTCTTGATACGCAAAATCTTATTTCAAACTCTTTTGTAACTGCATATATTCCTCTTGTTAATTGTTTAGAAAGAATCAATTTGAAAAAAAAAAATAATAAAACTGCTCTTTAAGTTGATTATTGTGAATGTTCTCAAAAATATATGGAGATGGTGTCTCCTAAAATTTTGAAATTTCACTCTTAGCCCGGGCTTAAAGAAATGTCTGGTAAAAGTGGCAAACACACAAAAGAACAAAACAGAGCTGCCACCAGCAATTATTTATTTATTATTTTGTCTATCATTATTTCCAACGAATAATCTTTATATTATATGTCATTAAGGTACATTACTGTTGTTTTGAAATACTGGTGTTGAAACAAATAAGATTAATTTTTTGTTATGAGATATTTTTGTCAAAACATTGTCTTGAAAATAATAAATACTTGAAAATTCAAGTATTTATTAGCAATACATTGTAATTGTTGGTGAATGATGTTGAGTGTGTAGGAAGCTGTGAGGAACCAAAAAACTTATTGAAGCATTTGAATAAAAATTAAACTAAAGGCTTATTGAGCATTTCTGTTATTCACTCATTTTGAATTTCATGCTAACATTGTTTCTCTGAAAAATTGATGCACTGGTTGAATAAAATGTTGATATTTTTCTTTTTTCTTTTTATATTCAATTATTAATGTAATCTTTTCTATTGTTTTACTTTTAGAAAAATTTGATTTTACAACTAAAACATTAATTTCCTGTGTATTGTTTATATATTTTATTACATGAAACTAAAGGCTTAATCTGCATTTCAGTAATTCAGTCATTTTCATGTTAACATTGTTTTTCTGAAAGTTGTTAGATTGAATAAAATTATGTATATATATCTGTTATTCCCTCATTTTGAATTCATGCTAACATTGTTTCTCTGAAAAATTGATGCACTGGTTGAATAAAATGTTGATATTTTTCTTTTTTCATTTTCTTTTTATATTCTTTTATTAATTTAACCTTTTATATTGTTTTACTTTAGAAAAATTTGATTTTACAACTAAAACATTAATTTTCTGTATATTGTTTATATATTTTATTACATGAAACTGAAGGTTTAATCTGCATTTAAGTAACTGTTGCTAATTACAACGTACAAATGAAAAGAGTGTAAACTATTTCTGTATTTTCAATTTTTTTTTATTCTGCTTGTGAAATAAATATTTGTGAGATTCTGTTGTGAAACAAAATCAGACAGGTCAATTTTCTATCAAATGAAATTTGTCATAACTAGCACTCCAAATGTATTTTCCTAACAGTTGTTTTCATTTATATTTTTATAAAAATGGGACTGAATGTATTATCCAGGCCAGATAAATAGATCGCCAAAAATTGTCCATTGCCAGTTTTGTTTATCATTGTCAATTGTGTTCCAAATGATAATTTAATGTAGATTTAATAAATGCATACCATTGTTCAAAATGATAAACAATATAAAGGCAAGTTAAAATGCAAAACAGTAATTTAGTATACATTTATTAAATACTATAACATCAAATTGACGGCTTTTAGCAATACACAATACTAACAATGGTATTTTATTTCTTGTGGTTTCTTATGCCAATTAGAATGAATATAGTGTAAATATTATATAAAATAAGTATACTGTATCAATGAATGTAATCTATTATATTTATTATATGCTGTATCGTATTATATAGTTATACATATATAAATACTCCTACCACTGATTTTAATATGGCAACAATATAATAATTATGCAGTTAAAATGAAGAAATAAAAAAAGGGGGTTACAGTGATTAATATTTGTTAGTTTGTTGGCACATTGAATATGACCTGGTCCGGATATTACATAAGTGCCATTAAAATAATTCACATTGTGTTTGCAGTGTTACCACATATGATTCAACTTCAATTCAATTTTTGTAACCTGAGATGGAATAAAATTTTGTATTTAGTAATTTGTATCTTTGCAGTTTTATGGTAATCTTTATTTGGAGTGTAATTCAATTATTTAGTTTCAGCATATTTTGTTTCCTTTTATTTATGATTTTAAGGTATAGGGTGTCCTGCTAGAAGATAGTCCCAACAACAGTTGGTTTTAGAAAAAAAAAAAAAACACATGAGCCAATTTTATAGAATTCAACAAGATTTTCTCTTCATTTCATCTAGATTTCAAACGATAATTCTTTGACTAATCTGCATACACCTGCTTGTCAGTAAGCAAAACTATTAGTTTTTTAAAACATGTTTTTTCTGACTCATCTGAAGATTTTTTTTCCACTGCTCAATTAATTGGTAATCATTATCGAAGGAGTACTATTTTGAAATGTGAGCCACATATGTCTATTTCCCCTTACTTATAAAATATCTGTAATTTAACCTAATTGATTATTTGCTATGCACTAAGACACATGCGAAATGGTGTGTTTATATGCATATGTGTTGTCATAGGAGCAGAAAGGGATAAATTTCTGCACTAAAAAAAAGATAAAAGAGAGCAAATAATGTTTTACTTGAGTAATTTTATATATATGTATTTGTATGGCTATAAGGGTCGTTTATACATAAAAGTGTTAAAGATAATCAAGAAAAAGACTAATATATCTGCAGGTGTTCTTATTCAGAAAACATGAAATTAAAAACCTTTTCCATTATTTGGTGCAAAGACACTTTCACAAAAATCCGTGAAAGTTGGCGTTTTGAACCCAGTTTATTGACAATAAAGCATAAGATAGGTGTTGATGAGTCATTAAACACGTATAACTTAGATCTAATACTTTTATGAAAAAATGAAATATTCCATTCGATTTTAAATCACTGTTGGTCTGTGACTGCAGATTTCCTACTGTTGCGTATGAAATGCGCTTCAAATGTTCACGTTATTTAGTGGAAGAAAATATTTTGTTGAGAACCACTCAAGGAATAATAATAATAAATATAATAATAATACTCATTGGTAATAACAAGTCATTTTATATGCAAAAATAAGGAATTTAGATTCATTACTGTTCGAGTAATTTGGAATTAATCGAGAATTCTGAGATCGCAACTTTTTAAAATAAAATGCACAAGATCTAAATAAAGAAATAGTAAGTAAGGCCTTTAAAATATTATTTTAAATTAAAAAAATATTGTATGAAAATATTTCTTTTTAAAACAAGTAGTTTCAGTTGCAGTTAACTACGTTTACGATAAGTAGTTCTCGTGACTGCAATTCATGATACTTCCTTTACAATACATTAATATGCCGTGGGTACTGAATGCGATTATAGAAATCTCAATGCTTTTTCATGCATGGTAGGAAGCATGAGGTAGTGAATTTATTTAAATAATTTATAATTTGTGATCTGTTTCTTTTTTTTTTTAGATATGACAGCCTGAAAGGAAAAGCATTATTTAAAGTATCTGTAAGTTCAAGAAATTAAAAAAAAAAAATAATAATTTAAAAATAAAGACAAACTGAGTCGGGAAATTGTTCTAAAAAATAATTTTTAAAGGAAAAAAACCCACTGCAAGGGATATTTTCTTACATTCGTTTCAGTTAATCTAATATTCTTAAATGTACTTTACTCATATTTTTATGTAATTGGTGTAGATATTGTGGACACTCTTAGTTGCAAATGGAATGTATAGCATTCATACTTCTTTAACAGGGACACACAAATTCCATTATATAATGCTCCAAAAGGGAAAAAGTGTACTTTAATGATAATATTGCACTATTTCAAACATGATAAATTTAATTTAAATTACTGAGGTGTACTACAACATGCTTTCTATGGAACACTTATTGTTCATTTACAGGGCCACAAAATAATTCAATTACAGTACTATCCAAGAGTGATAATTTACACTCTATATGATTTAAATCACGATTTACTGTTTTTTTTCTTTATTTAATTAAAAACCAATTTATTTTTTTTTTTTTACAACAACTCCTATACAGTATTTTATCTTTTAAGTGCTTCCATTTGTAGTATATAAATATTTTCTATTTTTAATACTTCATCTAAGCAGGCAATGTGAGACATAGCAAGTCTAGGTCATGCTTTTATGCATAAGATGAAAATTAGCATGTTATTTATGAACATATATCTGATGGCTTAAAGAGTTATCTTAAAACATGTCAAGAGTGTGAACAAACAATCATGTGAAACTAACAGAAAATAAAATAGTTAAAAAATATTCAATATTTAACATAAAATTCTTCCATAGTTGATACACTGAAATGTGCAAATGCAGTGGCGCAGCCAGAATTTGGTTTTAGTGGGGGGGTTTGAGTTTCTGATAAAGGTGGTCGCCTGTTATCTGAATCACCGGTTAATGGAATCAGTCTTTTAAATGAATGAAATCATAATGCTTTTCTCCGCAATTATGTTGGTTATGATTCATTTAAACAGTGTTTACAATATTAGAGTTAAAAACTATAAAATGCACCAATGAAATAACACAAAACTAGGTTAGATTTATAAAGAGTTTAAAAATGATGAGGGTCAAACTTTAAGATGGATGGAAGAGCACAGTACAGAAAATAATTTTTATTTTTATATAGGAAATAACAGAGTTGCAATCCATTTGTTCAATTAAAAATACACAAAGTTTCATTACAAGAGAGTACGAATTCTTATTCCTAACTTTAATAATAATGAAGCAAATTTAACAAAATTTTCAATCTTACTTACTTTGCTTTATGCCAAATGTAACAACCCAATTAGGTAATCAATGTTTTGGAATGTAATTGATATTAAACACGGTATTATAGACTAAATTACTGTTCTCTTCCAGTACTTTACATGACATCGAATTTCACATTAAATAATGTAAATCTGATGAAAATTTCGTTAAAATATATTTATTATTCTTAAAGTTCTCTAAAAATATCCAAGTTTGAATTGAAGTCATATCTGTACTAATATTATAAAACAGCAATGTTTGTTATTTTTGCAGGGGTTAATTCTGGAACTACAGAATGGATTTAAAAAAGTAATTGGTCATATGCGAGTTTTATTCACATACAAAGGTTCCACACAAAATATCAGAACTGTTCCAAGACAATATACTGACATACCTAAAACAATACCACATGCCATAATTTAATTTTGTTGGTATTGGAATGAAACACAATGAATTTTTATTCCATTGTGTAACTCCATTTCCATTATGTAACTCCATTCCCATTGTGTAACTCCACTCTAACTCCATTTAAAACAAAGACCTTGTACAACGTTTAAACTTGGCAGAGAATCCATCACGCTTCGGAAGACGTCGCTGAGTTTCACGCGAAAAGTTACTTGTCAATCATATTTGACATAATAGTAGACAATTTTAAAGCATTTAAAAAAAGTATGCTGAACAAAGTGAAAGTTTTTGATTCATTTTCAAAAATGAAAGCCTACGCAAACATGATAATTCAAGTGATTTGTTATCGAAAAGTTTTTTCATTATAAATGAAATATATATTGAATTATAAGCGATTGTTGTCTCAAAATTACTGACTTTTAATGTCTTGGAATTATTTTTCAATATTTGCCTTCAATAATTGAATTCAGTTGGAATGAAAAATGTTGACTAACACTAAGGTACGTTTTATCTAAAGCAAATATCTTGTACAAAGTTTAATCTTAGCATTGTGCCAAGCGCGCTTCAAAAGGAGTTCTCAAAGTAGCAACATCCATGCCGTTGTTTTCTAGATGGGTTTTTAATTAATATCTCAGCTAATTACAGACACTTTTTTAAAAATCATTACCAACAATTTTTAGATGATTCTGCGTTGGTAACCCTCAACTTCCCTGCTGAGCACCAGTAAAATAAGACTCATGAGTGATCTAATAATAGTTCTATTTTTACTTTTTAAGTATGCAACCTAAATAATGGTGTCAAAATTCTGGTAACCATCTCCTCTCTAACATAGGCTATATTTTATACAACAATTTCCAAACATTTTTTTTGGTACAACAATTTCCAA
Organism: Maratus michaelseni; assembly: GCA_963931845.1. Classification (NCBI taxonomy): domain Eukaryota; kingdom Metazoa; phylum Arthropoda; class Arachnida; order Araneae; family Salticidae; genus Maratus; species Maratus michaelseni. The sequence continues at coordinate 212,128,619 of OZ007599.1, read as the reverse complement.
AAGGGGTGCAAGAACAAAAAACATTCTAAAATTGCAGTTTCTACGATATTGTTGGTTCTAGAAATTTGAAATTTTTTCTAGCGGTTACTTTAAAAAGATGTAAATGCTCACTAAAAATGGTTTCTAAAAAGTTCGAAATTTAAAAAGAGGAAAGGAGCAGGAAACGTTCTAAATTACAATTTATTTGTACGGTTAGGGCTAGAAACATGAAATTTGGCATGGTTGTTACTTTAGAGAATTAAATGCTAGAATGCCCAGAACAGTTTGCAGAAGTAAAAAAAGTTCTAAAATTGCAATTTCTGTGATACAGTTGGTATAGAAGCTCGGAATTTGGCATGGTGGTAACTTTTGGGATGTAAATGCTCTCTAAGAACGATTTGTAGAGAAATTCCAAATTTAAAAGGATGAAATGAGTGTAAAACGGTCTGAAAATGATCTAAAAACAATTAATTAGGAATTGTTTGTGCTAGGTATGTGAAATTTGGCACGGTTGTTACTCTAGAAATGTAAGTGATCATCCAGAACAGTTTTCTAAAAATTCGAAATGTAAAAGGATACAAGAGCAAAAAAGTTCTAAAATTGCGATTTGTGTGATACAGTTGGTAAAAATGCTTGGTTTTTTACATAGTGGTTACTTTTAAGGTATAAATACTAGTTCAAAACGGTTTTTAAAAAAGTGAAATGAGCAAAAAACGTTCTAAAATATTCTAATATATTTAGAACTTTTAGGGCTAAAGTCTTGAAATTTTATATGGATGTTACTTAAGAGACGTAAATGCTCGCCCAGGGTTTTTTTTATTCAATTCAAAATATAAAAGAATGCAAGAGTAAGAAGCAGTATAAAATTGCGATTTATGTGATACAATTGGTATGGAAATTTGGAATTTGGCTTGATGTTTACTTTTATGTAATAAATGCTTCCTTAGAACATTTTTTAAAGTCAAAATTTAAAAAGAATGAAATGAGCGGAAAACTTTCTAAATTATGATTTAGTTGAAACTGTTAGTGTTAGAAACTGGAAATTTAGTATGTAGAGATTACTTTTAAGAAGCAAATACTTGGCATAAAGAGTTTATTATAAATGGGAAATTTAAAGGTGTGAAACAGCTGAAAGCATTCCAAATTACGATTTTTTTAGAACCACATTTCAAAGACTATCTTTTTTTTATGCTAAAAGTAACTAAACGTCTGTATTTCGACACAATCTTTTAAGAGCCTACACTAATCACACGAAGAAACGCTCATGCTAATGTTAAGTCTATGGGAAGGTTATCGCGCGATTTCTCGCTCACATTTTAATATTTTTAAATATTTTTTTTTCATAGGATAGCCGAGACCAATCTCCAACTTTGTTAGTTTTTACTTTTTCGATTTCTGTTGTAGTTTATTTCTGAGGACCAACTCAATGGTGTTATCCAGTAAAAATCAAGTTGTTGTGTCTTTTAAACTCTTATAAAATCGATACCAGCAAAATTTAATTAAAAATTAAGAACTAACAACGATAGCTCAGTGTTTAAGCTTTCCAAAAACATGCTTTTTATAATTCTACTGCAATTACAGCGAGTATAATCACACGACAACTTTGAGCAAAATTAAGAAAAACACCTGAATTAATTATATGCGGACCGCCTCCAATTGGGTACGCCCACAGGTATTCTGTGATTGGACAAAGCATTCTCCGAACTCTGTAGATCTGAAGATACGCCTCTCGGAAAAACCTCACCGTGATAATGGCTATATGTTTTTCTGATACAGTCGAACCTCGTTAACACGAAATCGCTTAACGCGAAATTTCGCTTAACACGAAATAATACTGAGGTCCCGTCAGATGAGTCTGAAAATCAATGTTAATTAATTCATTTAACGCGAAATAGAATTTCAGAAATTCCCGCTTAAGGCGAATTTTTTTTGCTCCTAAGTAAAAAAAAAAAAAAAAAAATCCTTATGTAATATTTTTTTTTTTTGATATTTCAAACTAACTTACATGTCACATACTCTTATTAAAAAGGGAATTTTCTTGTCGTTTGAAAAAGATATAAAGTGGAAAAGGGTTTTTAGAAAATCGTGAAATACTGAATTCCTGACTAATCCCTGCTTTTTTTTTTATCTCTGATCTGCGCAAGTGTTCTTACATTAACCGTATGAGCTATAGCTCAGTCACAATGAAAGATTGGGTGAAGGAATTTCTGTTTTGAAAGTGATTCTCCCATTACCCGGTTAACTGTATTGATAGTGACGTAAGCCGGCTTTCCGAATTCCCCTAAACTCTTCGCAGTTGCTCTGTAGAATTCTGTGAAAGATGAATTGAAAACAACAAGCTGCATCTTTAGAAACCAAGCAAAAAACTTTAAACAAAATTAGCAATAAAGTGTTGAAAAAATCAGAAAATGCCGCGAAGTATGTGACACCTTCAATTCTTCTACAATTGAACCTCTCTACAATTTAAAAAAATCGTGAAAAGATTGAAACCGCTTATGCTGTGAATCAATTCAAACCAGTAAGAAAACGAATGTGTAGAAGAAAGAATGAATAAATTAAAATTGCTCTTTTGCGGTGGATAAAAGAGGCAAGAAGCTAGAATATTGTTTTGAATTTTTCAGTTTTGCAAGAGAAAGCAAAGGCTTTTGCTGCTGCTCAATGAGAGTGACTTCATTTGTTCTAACGGATGAATGAAAAGATTTAAAGAGCGTCATAGAATTGTCTACAAAAAGACATGTAGCCAAAAAATGGGAAATTCTTTCTTAGACATTGATTTTTTCTGAGTACATTTCCATAGATGAAGATGTGCTGACTTCGGATGTGACGACAGACTAAGAAATAATTGCTGAAAAGAAAAAAAATGACAACATTGAAGTGTCGGACGAGGAGGAAGAAATTGACACCGAACGGAAAAGTTTAGTGTCATTAAAATAATCTACCACAGCATTGAAAACTGTAGAACGTTTCCTTCTGGAATAACAGTTTGCTTCCAGAACTTTGAACAAATTAGATGAGGTCCATACGTTCCTAAAAGAACTACTCTACAAAAATTGAAGCAATAGTCAATAACGGACTTTAAAAAATGATTAGCAAGTAAATAAATTTCTTATTGCCTAAACAATGATGACTAGTTTAATGAAATTTTCTATTTCTTATGAATTTATGATTTTATGAGCAGGGTTATATTTGTAGGTTAATTTATTTAGTTTTTATATCTAACATAGATGGGCCCCACTATTGTGACGGTTAACACAAAATTTCGGATAACATGAAATAAATTCGCAGTCCCTTCAATTTCGTGTTAACGAGGTTCGACTGTATACATTTTTTCTCTGTATGTATATCCACGCAAAACTTTAGAAGGGATACTCCAAATTTAATACTTTTTTTTTTCTTTTGATGGAAAAGTATATCTTTCCAGCAGATTGTAAGCAATAAGTTTATCTTTCTGAATATTTACATGCTTTTTTTTTACTTTATAAATTTTAACGTTCGTAACAATTGACTAATAGCCCCAGAGCAGACTTGGAGAGACTCCAGGGAAGGGGGGGTGTTCATTGGTTAAGTATAAAAGAGGGGGGTTAGCCCTCCCCCCCCCCTTGAATTTGATAAATGAGTTTTTCATGCAGAATTATCCAATTTTCTTCAAAATTTGTACATAGGTTCATCGCGATAAGGTACTTTTCTGATTAGTTTTAGGGGTTCATTGGTTATGTATAAAAGGGGTAAGGGGGGCAGCTAATCCTCCCCCCCTCAATTTAGATAAGAGTTTTTCATGCAGAATTATCCGATTTTCTTCGAATTTTGTATATAGGTTCATTCTGATAAAGCGTTTCACTAATTAGTTTTGGGGGTTCATTGGTTAACTATTGGTTTCTTTTTTTTTTTCGAGGGGCTTATTTCAAATTCTTTGAAATAAGAGTATAATATACAATTAGTGTGAATAGCCTGTGAGCTCAATGGCCTCAGTTTAGCTGGGCAGATTTCCTTTTTTATTTCTTTCATTTACAGTGCCACACAAAAGTATTCTTTTACATGATGATCTATGGGAGAAAAACTATTTGCAGCATATTTTAATTACGTTATGCCATTTCAAATATAATGAAATGGATATACATTATTGAGGTTTACTACAAGACACTTGTTATGCGAAAAGCATTTATCATTCTTTGGAGCAGGACACACAAAATATTTCGGGTACAGTACTGTGTCCAAAGTATTGTTTATAAGCCATAATTGGAAGTAGGATTTTAGTTAGGTATGCATTTAACTAAATTTTTGAATACTATGAGTTATGTATAAATGCTACAGATCATATACAGGGCTAAACAAAAAAATTTGTAAGCATTACGGTGCAGCAGCGTAAATTTCTTAAAATTGGTTTTTAATCGAGTTATGCATTTTGAATGTGAAATATATTTAGTATACCAAGGAAGGTTTGTGGAATATAAATAAAATCATATACAGGACCACGCAAAGAACTGAGTACATGGCTGACTATGTATGATAATTCCTGGAAGTGTGATTTCAGCATGTATTTGCCTGAATTAAACTATAGCTTAATATGTGGTGTGTACAAAAAGCTTATGTAATATACAGGGCTGTACAAAATAATTCAAGTATGTTTCCATCTATTGGTAGAAACTGCTGAAGATGAATTTCCAACTGTGTTATTTGTTTTATTGCTAAACTAAATTGCAGCATACTAAAGAGTATATACAAATATATAAATTATATACAGGGCTGCAGAAAAGAATTTGAGTACTTTTCCGGCTGTGGATGGTAATTGCTGAAATCTGGTTTTCAAATGTGTTTTGTTTTTCTGAAATGTTTACTTAGATAACTTATTTACCTTATTAAACGGCGATGGTTTGTTAAAGTATTCTGTTAGTGTTGGAAAGTGTTTCATATTCTATGCTTGGTACAGGATTTTACTAATGAACAAAAAACTTAGATAAATAATTAAGAAATAGATTTGAAATTGAGGATGGGAAGAGATGTCATCTGCCGACTATTATAGCGTAGCGTCTTTGTTATGTTCTAATTATCAAAAAAAATTATTTTTTAATGATCACGTTAATGTATGTGAAGGTGGTTTTCTTGAACAAATTATATTGCGGGTATGGGGAGGGAGGGGGTTAACGCCTTGCTCTGATTTACACAAAACAAATTCCCAAGAAATTTAACATTTTTAGCTTCTGACGTAGCGTTTTTTAAATGTTATGTATAGAGAATACAGGAAATTTAAAATAATGATTTTCGGAAATGTTTAATTTATGTTCCTAATAAAAGTACACAACTCGTATATGCCTGATGGATACCAACAACCAAAGTAAATTAATTGTTGTTGAGCACTTAACCAAGTGCCCTACAAGCAATCCTACAAGTTTTTTTTATCTAATTGTGCATTCTTATCTCGGGTTCTACAGGTTCCTAATCAAAACGGCCTTCAGATGATTCAACTTGGTTTTCGTTCGTGTTACAGATTTTAGTTCCACCTTTCACCGCCAAGGGGCACTGTTCTTTCATCTGGTATACAGCCGAGTATAATCATAAAAATTTGAGTGTAACTTCTTTATATTTCAGAGTGTAGTATAACATAACTTCAATCTTCTAAGTAAAAGAAAAATTAAAAGTCTACTTACAAATTGAAGAGCAATATTTTGCAATAAGGAGGATGAAGAAACTTCAACAATAAACATAACTTGGGTAAAATGAAACATCTTTATTAATATCAGGAAAAAGCATCTTCAAAAAATATACTTGAAAACAAAACTAGATAACAGGCATGAGCAACCTTCTCATTTTATAATGGTTTGCAACCAATCACCACTAGCCAGCACATGCTGGAACTGTTTTGCATAAAACAAAGTTGAACAACATTTTTCAACCTGAAACAAAACATTACTTTACAAAACACTACTTCTTGTTCAACTGACACATTTCAACCAAATTTTAACTATGAATTTAACTGGAAAAAATGTAAACAAAAGATGGATGCCTGCATGCTAGTGAAGTTAAGTGTTGGTTTTGTTAGTAGCTTCAGTGAAATACATCATAAAGGTACCTTTTAATTTTAATAAAATAAATTAAATACTTAATACAAAAATAAAAGTTGAAAAATGGTGGAAAATAAAACTTAATAAAGAATTGTGGTTCTTCCACAAAATGCCCCCCTTTTCCAACATTTTTCACTTATTCAACACTTTCAAAATAAATGCAGATATATTATACACAATACATAATTCAAAATATCACTTGCAAAAATTCACTACTTGTAATTCAAAAAAGTTTTTTTTTTTTCAGTTCAGCATAAGTATGCAGATCTAAGTTTCATAAACGAGTCTTTGCATAGAGACTTTGTTAGGAGATCAGCTAAATTGTCCTTTCACCTAACATGAACAATATCAAATAAATTCTGTAGATACAGATCTCTAACGAACATGTATTTTAAATCGATATATCTATTTCTAATGTTCTCAGTTCTGTTCTTAATGAACTGTATAGCTGCAGCATTGTCACACTTTAATATTGGTTTTTGGGTACCAATAACATTTGAATCTAAATTAAGTGTAGAATATAGCTGACCCAAGGTTGAATTCAGATACTTAAGTTCTTTAGCAGCTTCTGAGGCTGCAATAAATTCAGATTCCATTGGAGACATAGCTACGCAAGTCTGTTTCACCACACGCCAAGTTATTGGGATGTCATTTAGGAAAATAGAATAGCCAGTCCAGGATCGACGGTCACACGGGTCGCTAGCCCAGCTAGCATCAACATAGGAAGAGAGTTGAACAGGAGGGTCTTGAAAGGGCATTTGGATTCCTAAATCCTTAGTAGTTCCAAGGTAGCACAGTATTTGTTGAAGACATCTCCAATGGATAGGTCCAGGATTTTCAACAAATTGGAAAAGAGCTGCTACTTCATAGCTGATATCAGGTCTGCAACGTCCGGGAATGTAGAGCAGGTAACCTAATAAATTTCTGTATGGGACGTCTTCCATCTGGTTGTCATCAGTTGGCATGTCTTTCCTAGAAGGAACAACTCCAGGTTGGAGTGGAAGAGAGATTTTAGTAAAGTTTTTAAAATTAAATTTTTCAAGACATTTCTCAATGTACTCTTTACAATGAATTTTTATAGCATCTCCTGTCATAAACTGAATACCCAAAAGTTTTGAAATGGGTCCCATGTCTTCTACTTCATATAAACTTTTTATAAGAGAAACTACTTCTTTTAAAATTATTTCATTTTCAGTAAATATTGGTAGGTCGTCTACATATACTAATACCACTGCTTTCTTTTTATAGGAATACACACAAGTAAGTCCTGGTATTTCTTTAAAACCATTATTTGTGAGTTTATTGTGTAATTCTTCATACCAACACCTTCCCAACTGGTGAAGGCCGTATAATGCTTTATGTAATTTTAAGACATGGTTTTCCTTTCCTGGAGTTACATAGCCTGCAGGCTGCTTTATATATATTTCTTTGTCTATGGTTCCATATAAATATGCACATCGTACATCTAGAAGACAGTGTTTCCATCCTAGGATACATATAAATAAAGCTATGAAGAGTCTGATTAATTGGAACTTAACAACAGGACTAAATGTCTCTTCATAGTCTAATCCCTCTCTTTGGTTGTTCCCCAAGGCTACTAACCTCGCTTTAAAGTTTCCAAATCTATCATTAACTTTTCTTTTAAGAGTATATACCCACTTAGTACCTATGATTTTACAGTTTTCTGGTTGTGGAGCTAATGACCAGACATTTCGGTCAATCATAGTTTTAATTTCGGCATCCATTGCTTCTTTCCAAAACTTAGCTTCAGGGAGAGATTTTGCTTGTTTGGGGACCTAGGTATTATAATTTCTGCACAGCAGGTTTCCTCACTATTTGGTTCATTATCACCACTTTCTACTTTTAAAATAATAGGACCTTCATACTCATCTTTATATGAAAAACTTATCAAATCTTTGTCATAAATTATTTTGTTTTTCTTGCAATACTCTTGCATTTCTCTTTGGCTTCTTAAAGTTTTCCCTTCAGGTGTAAAAATATAAATATCAACTTTTCCCTTTGAGGCCCCTTTAGTTCTTACTGTTCTTATCCTATGCAATTTAACTGTATTTGCTTCTGGTTCAGGACTTGGGGTGAGGGATCGAGGTTCCTCTTTTAATTCTGGCTCTTCCTCCAATTCAGCTTTGGTTGGTTGGATTAAAGGCACTGATTTTTGATCAACTTGTAATTTGGGGCTTGAAACACTGTTTCTTATGTTACCCCCCAAATCATCATCATCGTCAAACTCTGAGGAAATGTTATGACCCTCTCTTGCTTTTCCTAACACTGCTTCATCAAAAGTTACATGTTTACTTTCTACAATGGTATTTTCATCAGGAATCCACACTCTATAACCACTTGTCCCATACCCATATCCTATGAAAATGCCTTTCTTGGCACGAGCCTGAAATTTATTTCTTTTTTGTGAGGGTTGGTGAACATAGGCTATACAGCCATATCTCTTTAGATGATTTACCGATGGTTTCTTATCATACCACCGCCTAAAAGGAATGTCGTGTATGGTAGTGTACAATGTCCTATTTCTTATGTAATTTACTGCCATAATGGCTTCTAGCCAAAAGTCATCTGTTAAATTAGCCGAGTGTATTAATGTTCTCATTCCATCAAGCAATACACGATTATATCGCTCTGCGCAACCATTCATTTACGGCGAGTATATCGTGGTCCGTTCATGTCTAATTCCAAGATTGTGTAAAAACCTTTTTAACGGTCGGTTGCAATATTCTAACCCATTATCTGTTCTCACAGTTTTAACTTTCTTTCCAGTTTGTCTTTCTACCATAGCTAAAAAATCTTTAAGTTTACCATAAACTTCATCCTTATTACGTAATGGGTAACAGAAAGCCCTGCGACTGTAATCATCAATAAATGTTAAAACATATCGATAGCTATGTTTTGTTGTAACTGGAGCCGGACCCCATACATCGCTGTGTACAAGTTCCAATAGCTCTCTGGATCTAATTTGTGGCAATTTCGGGTGGACAGCTCTTGTACTTTTTCCTATAACACAAGATTCACATCGTGTTTCTTCACCTTTAAGTCTTTCAGGATTTTGAATTAGATTTTTATTAAACATATCTTTTAAAGTTTACATGTGCAAACCGCTCATGCCAGAGCATTATGTTATTGCTATCTAGAGCATATGAACTATTATAGTTGTTCTCGTTATTTAAGTTTACTTTATGTTGTGTCTTAACCGTTTCATATTTCCCTTCAAATTTAAAATTCTCTTTAGTGAGCCAGACCTTTATAGTGTAAAAATTACCCTTTAACTTAGCACTCCATAAGTATTTCCACTTCGGTGAAAACATTTTAAATCCTCTATCTAGTTGGGCATGCATTTTAGCTTTGTCCATTTTTGACATACTAAGTAGATTTCTATGAATAGAAGGAACATATAAAACATCATGTAAATTTACTGTCATTATTTTATTTCTGTCTTTAATCTTAAATTCCACTTCACCAATATCTTCTACTGGGTGGGGGTTGTTCCCATACGTACCACTGCACCTGCCGGAGGTTTTCTTAATTCTGTGAAAAATTCTTTATTTTGGCATACATGTGCCGACGATGCACTATCCAGGGTCCACTCTTTGTTTGGAGGGAAAAAATCATTTTCATAACACTCTTCTACCATAAATTCTGAAACGAAAGAACTGACTTTAGGTTTAGGCCTAGAAACTAAAGTTTTGTTTCTGCAAAATTTAGCAAAATGATCACTTTTACCACATAAAAAGCAAGTTGGCCTTTTCCTTATACCTGGCTTAATTGTAATTGGTTTACTAGAATTTAATTTATCTTTACTTTTAACAGTTAATAAACATTCTTGTTTCTGAAGATCACGGAGATTTCTTCGATTGTATTCCTTTAAAATTTCTGCTTTTAAATTATCAAACTTAAATTTAGACTCAACACAATTTTCAAATTCTCTCACTAGGTAATCATATTCCTCTGTAAGACACTGCAATAGTTGATAACACCTGTGATTTTCACTAATAGACTCCCCAGAATCAATTAACTTTCTATAACAATCCTCAATTCGAGCTATAAATGTAGGTAATTCTCCGTGTTGGATGTTTGTATGGGACAAATTGCACCCCCTGGCGTTGGAATGCGGTACTAAAGGATTATGAGCGCGTACGCAGCACGCTTGCTATTCGGTGCTGGAGGCAGCGGGGACACAATTTGGAGTTTTCTATTGTTGATATTGGTTATGGGCGAACCCATCAACCATAGGAAGTGTGATTTTAAAGCAGGTAGTTTATAATGTGTGATATCCTATCCCATTTTTTTTTTGGAAGATAGAAGTGTTTTATATCCTAGCTGAGAAACTTAGTTTGAATATACTGCCTCCAATATGTGTTAAGATATGTTAAATAATGAGATGGGGGGGGGGCAGTAAATAGTTAAAAGTGAAAAATATGAAATTTTTTTTTGAATGAAAAAGTGAATGAGCTGGTTTTTATGAAATTTTTTTAGATGTGTGGCTTTTATAGGAAATTTTAAATGTGATGTATTTTAATGAAGAAGATGGTTGGTTTTTTTAAAAATTATGGAATTGATGTTTATGAAAAATTTTTTTTGAAGTGAATGTGCATATGAAGAAGGGGGAAGATTGTTCTAGAAATTTTTATGCTTTATTTTGATTTGAACTTTGATTTTTTTCAAGAGCTTTAATTTCAAGAAACTTAATTTTATTTTAAAGAAACAACTTTATTTTCAAGAAACTTAATTTTAATTTTTCAAGAACAATTGTATTTTAACTGCATTAGAAGATTATGTCATCTGCTTCTTGAAAAACATGAAATAAAGAAAAATAAATTTAATGCAGTTAAAATACAATTTAATATAATATAACAAAGCATACCTTTTATTCTGCATGTGAAATACACTGCTTTGCTCGATCAATGGTATCTTTCTCTTTGAAACATTTCAATTTTGCTTTTTAACCATAAATATAAAATAAACAAGTGCAGAGAAACCATACTTTATCTTTTTTGTAATATTTTTTTATAATCGTTGTTGAGCACCATATAATGCGGTATTTTATTTTTGTGATAACACTAAGTTGAGGAAGACCTTTCGTTCCATTTATGAAAACAGTGTCTATTTAATTTTTAATTAACAGCAAAAAATATGTTTTAACGAACTGTGAGTGTACTATGTCAGAAGCCGTTTCAAAAACCTTTCGAATGATACCTCATTCATTGTTTCGTAAAATCATAGAAAAAATGATGTTGACAACAGAAATAATATATATGATTAATTAAACTTATTTTAAACTTTTTTTTGCAGAGGTAGGATAAAAAAAATCTTAATGCTGCTAGTAGTATTAAGAAACATGTAAATATTACTGATTTGATTTTAAAGCAAAATATCTTTGAAACAGGTTTTTATAAAGTAAAGTCTGTCTAAAGCTCTACGTAAGACAGATTTCCGTCTTATACTCTGCCTAAGACAGATTCTGTATACTGTATTTTAAAAAACTCTTAGTAACAAGGTATAATCGAAGGGGTGCAAAAAGAACCTTTCAAAGGGTGCCGCATTGAACAGCCCTGTTCTAACATATATACAAAATATCTGACCGCCACACAGTGGAGTATTTGATATAAAATCCTGTCCAAAAAGGCAGAAATTAAAATTTGCTCAACAATTGTAAAAAGCATATTTTATAATAGTTGACTAACTGGTGCATCAATCTATGTGTTTGCCAGGAGTATCCGTCATTTCTGGCGACTCCTAGCTTTAGTTGAAGTGAGAGGTTTTTTTTATTATGTTTCAGCTTTGTTATTGTGTTTAAATTTGTACTTTGACACGTGTATTTAAATAATTTTACTTTTCATGTATAAAGAAAAATCATTTAAATTGAAAATGGGATAATATTAAGCCTTTTTAGTTCTAATTTATTGAAATATATTATCTAATACATTCAAAGATTTTTATAGCTGTGTTGGGGTTTGTCGGACGATTTTTGAATTATAATCGTATTGGTTATAGTTTTGAAGGCAATTAAAAAAAAAAAAAAATGTTCTGCATATTGTTGCCATTTTTAGATATCAATGATTTTCGAGAGGACTGCAAACCTATTAAAACCACACATAAACCATCATATCTGTACTATAGTGACTCAAATATGGTAAATACTAAATCCAAGTAATATATATATATTATATGCATAGGTTTTCATAAATAAACATTTATGGGTAGTAAAATTAACCGCATTTAATTAAACATTACTTGTAAATAAAACAAACCTATCAACAATTAATTTCCACTTATGGCTATGATGTCTTACACTCACACACGTTTTTTTTTTTCATTTTAATCGGTTATAAAAAAGAAAAAAGTAGCCAAATTTTGGGTATTTTTCCCTTTAATGGTAACTTGGGAATTGTATTAAGTTATTGGTTTGGAGTCTGCTTGTAAATATCGCCAATCGAAAAGTTACCAAATATTGGTGTGTGAGTGTAACACATCTGTTCCCCACTTATAAACAATTAAGTAAACGTTGTATTATATATTTATTTATTTAAATAAGTACATACATTTATGCCTATATAACATTAATTAAGTGTATATACTAATAGTAAGTCAACAATAATGGCTTTAACTTTAAAACACATAAAAATTAATTTTGGCCAGGATTTTACATCAAATACTCCACTGTGTGTCGTTCTGATTATTACATTTATAGACAATATTAGAACAGTGCAGTTCACATATTAAAATGTAATTTGTAATGAAAAAGAATGTTTGACTTACCTTTTCTTGGCCAAAATTATTCTTTATAAAAATTTTTGTGAATCAAGCTCAAAAATCTATATAATTAACATTTTACATAACAGGGAAAATTATAATCACAGCATTTGAATTTATATACAAATACACAAAGCCTACATATTTCAGACAAATACTTAATAAATTATTTTACAAAAAACTAAAGAAAAAATGCGTAATATAGATTTTGAAATAGAGGCGACACTCTTTGGTGTCAGACAGGCTGAAAATTCTTGGACAGATCATGTTGCCATTGGTAATAGACAGAATCACAGAATATACATTAGGTTTAAAAAGATTTTAATGGTCCTCTGAAACAAAGAAACTTTAAAAAAAAAAAGCAATTATTCTGCTTTGCAAAGAAAAAAATAAATCATTAATAAAAATATGCTTCAAAAAAGTGACAAATTTTGTAACTATTAGCTTAACATGAGGGAGGAAACAGCTTTACCTGGTTTAGAGCTCACCAACCTGTGGGTTGGTTGCCCGGCAAGCCAGTCTGAGCCGCCAAAATGTAACTTAATTTACTAAAATCCTTTTTTTTTTCATTTTATAATTCGAAAACTCATTGACTGCATATGTGTGATATCAGATGATGGAGGGGAGACTGATTGTGGCCTAAGCTAACTCACATTAATATTTTCGAAAAATATTTTTTGCCTTATTTAATCCTAAAATTCTGCGATTAAATAAGGATTAATGCAGAAAAATATTTTTCCAGAAAAGTGGTTTACATTTGCATAGGCTTTGTATCAGGTGCTAAAGAACACTGAATTTCGTACTCAACTTTTTCTCTTTGAAAGAAAATGCTTATCAATTCTGCATTTGAGATTTGCCATATTTTCAAAATCTCAAGAACAATTCGTACAAAATTTCATTTGCCCCCCCCCCCCCCCCCCCTCTATAATATACCTAAATCTGGCTCTTATTGTTTTGTAATCTGTATTGATAAATCATATGCATATTTAATTTCCACAAAAAGACGAACTTCAAAATTTTTGTTTTCTTTCTTTTTTGTTTGTAAAATGGTCAATAATTTTCTTCAACAACTTTTGCTTTTTTTTTTCAATTCTTAAAATAACTAAATAGCTAAAGCATTGCTGTTACATCTTAAATATAGATTTTCTAAGCAGCGACTTGTTTGGCTACCATTATTACCGTAAAGTGATCATCCTGATAATTTCTAAAACATTTTCAATGTACCAGGAAGATTATTGTTTTGGAAATAATGGTAGCCAATAAAGTAACTGATGAGAACCCTGTAAATAAGTTTTGATTACTTTAAGATTTGAAAATCTTTAACTGTCGTCTATACGAAAAAAGTTTTAAAAAAAAGTCAGGCATGCTGAAACGGTGTTGAAGAATTTACTTTAGGCTGCAATATGGTATGAATTGAAATTAAAACTTCACAAAATAGAAATAATTATTTTTTAACTGTGTATAAAAACATGTTTTAAATCGAAGTAGTTGAGGTTAAAAACAATTTAAAATATCGTAGGAATATGCTGATTGTAACAAGATTCGACTATAATATCTGATTAATAAGGGGGAAAAAATAAGCAAATAGTTTTACAAATGTTTATGTGCTGTTTCTAATTTTGCACCCTTGGAATTTGTGCAGCAGGAGCAGTTTGCTCCAAGTGCTCCACGGCAGCTACGCCCCTGCATGGCAGAATTTTTATTTAAATATCTTGTTTGCATTTTCTATATTTTTTAATGACATTGTTTTTTTTATTGGACAGCTAAAATCAATTTCTACAAAGCCTGTTTTTTACTCTGATTTTGTTTACATGTTTTTTTAAATTAGGATACTTTCATTTTTGAACCAGTTTCAAAAGCAAAAGTATCCTCACAAAAAAAAAAAAAAAAAAAACCTCTAAACGAAATTTAAGAAGTTTACAATGGCTGATTGTAGGATAAAACACTTGCAATTTTAGGCTTATTACATTAACCCTTTTTATCCTGACGTTACTTGTAAGTACCACTTTAACCCCTTCGCAACGAGCGTCTTTTACAGAATTTTTAATCTGTTACCACTGGTTTTTCAAATGAGAAATTTTCACCTAATTGAATCGCAAAAATGTTATGATTAGATAAGGAAAACTTTACAAAAAAGAAATAACTGGTGGGAATAATCGAGGATTCTGAGCATCTAAAAAGTAGCAGGAAAATTAATTCAGGATATAAAGGGTTAAAAATGTTATATTTCTTACCATTTGTAAAATCATCATAGGCTATTTTCTAATGTAACTGGTCTGATATTTATTTATTTGTTACTCTAAAACTACTTTCTTAGCATGAACCGATTAAAAATAAATTTATATTAATTAATTGGAATATTGTAGATTAAAATGGTACAGTGAGAAAAATAATTCACACAAATGGTCAATTTATAAAATGATAAACAAACATATTGAAAAATATGAATGCAGCAACTTGCTTGTGAAAGTAAGAAAAATTTATTTACTGTAAATAAATTTCTTTTCATTTATCATTCAAATAAAATGAAACATTTAGTAAGGTTAATATTTTGCACTTTCATTACAAAATTTGGATTTTTTTTTTTTTTTTTTTTTTTTTTTTCCTTCAAAGCAACAAAACAAAACTTAATGGCACTTTTATGCTTATCACATGAAAAACAGTTAAATTTCTTACCACTTTTTAAAATCATCTTTGCCTATTTTCTAATGTAAGTAATCTGATATTTTATTTCCTTATTACTCTATTTCTTTGGCATAAGCTGAATAAAATAACTTTTTTAATAAATTATATTATTGTATAACTTGTGATACAATGAGAAAAATCATTCCTACATGTGATATATATATATTGAAATTTATGAAGAAAATAGGTTGTTTGTGTAAGTTAGAAAACTTTATTTACTGTAAATAAATGATAATTTTCTTAAACATTTTATAAGGATTAATATATGTATATTTAAACAACAAAACAAAACTTCAGGGTAAAATAGTAGTACTTTTAGGCTTATTACATAAAATAGAACATTCCTTACCCTTTTTAAAATCATTTTAGACTTTTTTTCAAATGCAAATAGTCTGATATTTAATTCATATGTATCAAAAAATATTACAATTACTTAATACATGTTACTCTTAAAAATATTATGGAGTAAATAAATTATTAATTTTGAAATGATTAGATAAAAATAAAACTTGACATGGTAGTAATGTAAACATTCAACATGGACATTACTTCTTGATATAGTTTATGGGTAAATTAATAATAGCATGGAGGGGAGGGTGTAGGATATGTATTATAATGACCAAAATGTCAAATACAAACTAACAAGCAAATACCAAAGGAAATATAGGCAAAATAAACTACAAAAAAAAAAAAAAAAGAGACAAGAATAGGAATGTTTTTAATTTAATAAGAAATTTTAGAAATGTAATTAAAAATTTGTAGACAGTTTTCTATGCATCATATAGATCTTGTATTCATGAAATTATCTTTATTTTCTTCTTTTTGTAGTAATGTATAATTAATATTGAATAAAACTGATTTACTTTGTTAAATTTAATCAACTTTACAACTCGCTAAAAAACTCATTTCATATTTATTAGCTATTGTTACAACACACAGATTTTGGATAGAAACATTATTGTTGTTGGTTATTGTTATGGTAGTCAAATGCCGGAAAGAAGAGTCAACAATTTTTAACCATAAAAAATGTTCTTAGAAAGAAAAAAGTTAGGCCTAATGATCTTGAAATGAGAAAAGCAATTCTTTCATAAAAAATATTTATAATTGGACAAATAAATATAAATAATACTCATAAGAGGTAATTAAAAAATACTTATGACATGTTGACAAAATGTTTTCAATAAATATAAAATAAAGTAAATGTTTCCTCTTTGTTTACATTGCACAAATCAAAACCTGTATAAAATATCTATATTGACACTTGTGACAATACTCATGGGATATAGAAGGGTCAAACATTAAAATTAAATTAAAAAATTTTATGTACAAAATGCTTTTTGAAGTAATACTAACATTTACATAGAAAAGAATATATTGCCATACTTTTTAATTTTATATGCAAAAAACAGTCTTGTTAACAAGCTTTGAAAAGTCTTTCTTAAATGATTTAGGACATGAAACTTTCTGAAGTTTAATAACTAAAATAATCTACTAACAAAATATTTAAAAATCTAGGTATACTAATTCATAAATATATTTTATTAACTAGAATGTATTGACATATCATATGTTCTAACAGCATCTATTCTTTTAATATGAAATGTAGATCAAATATTATAGTATCAAACATGCAGTCATTTTGGAAATCATCCATGCAGTAAATTAATATATAACCAGCACTTATAAATATATAAAATTAAGTACTTTTAGATTACATCTGTTATCCTAACAATAGCTGAATAAACTGACCTATCAAAAAACAGCATTAAAATAAGATTTATTGTATTTGTACAAAATGTTAAGATTATTGTTGTAAGGAACATTGTATACATTGCTAATTTTTAGGCTTATTAAAAGCTGTTTGTATGTTCATGAAATTTTAAGCTCTGTAACTCTAAATTCAGGGAAAAAACTAAATTCAAAGTGTATATTAAATTTTCATTTAGTAGCAGAACAAAAATTAGTACTTAAAGTTTGAAATGAAAATAAATAAGTAAAAAAAGTTTTTCACTTCTCACCTGCATCTGCTTTTACTAACAGCTTATTCGTATAATTCACTGGCTTGGAATCTACACACGATACAATGCTAGCAAATACACACCCAAAAGCACATCATAAATATAATTCTATGCTTTTAAAAGTGGTATCAGCTGGCAGCTGTATTTAAATTAGATTTAAAAAAATCAGTGTCCCTTAGTAATACACCTAAAGGAAATCATTTCTTGAGATAGATTTCTAAAACAAACTTTGTAAAATGGCACAAAACTATTAAAAAAAAAAAATTACAGCACTAACAACTCGCTAAAGAACTCGTTATATATTTATTAACTATCGCTGCAGCACACAGATTTTGAATCAAAACATTGTTTATTGATGGTGTTATGTTAAGTCAGTCCACGGCCCAACTCGATCAGCTCCGTTTCTTCTGAACGCGCTGTATACGGCCCTAACAAACGCCGGTTTTGCTGGAATCTTTAAAGGACCAGGAAAGTCGACAGATGGCGCTGATTGCCCACCACATCCGTACGATTTAAAGAGCCATAATACAACATATTCTGCTTATTTTGTCTGATTAACTGACAGAATTAAGTACAATTAACTAATCTAAGCATAAAATTTTATGTTTCGAACAATAATGTACCGCTGTATACTCAGAACATTTAAATATTTACATACTTAGCATTGCCAATATCGTCCAACTTTCGGAAAAGAAGCTCAACAACAATAAAAAAAAATAATATATATATTACAATATATCAATAACAGAAGAAAAACAACCGTTTTTGCATTCAAATACAGATAAATAAAGCATTTTATTCATCACACGAGTATAGATTATTTTTGAATTATATATTTTTAATGTGCAGCTGTGTACACAACTGATTGCTGATATCCAAATCTCTAAAATTTATTATAGCTGAAGCAGAAATACAAAAATAATGCTAATAATAGTGTTATATTGAATACACTTATATATTTTATATAGAGAGGAGTGTGGGTACAAATACCGTCAAAAAGTGAACAAAAACAGAATACATTTATATACACATTTACATATTTATATTTCTGTAAAAATTTCAAATGTTTAAAAAAGAAAAAAAAATTAAAAATTATGTAAACTTTAAAAATTTTCTAAATAAAGAATGTTGCCAGAATTTTATATTTGCTTTATTAGTTATATTTCTTTGCCATATTTTTCAAAATTATGGGTATTATTTTGTTGCAAATACATGAGCACAAATTTTGATGGTGATCATTCAAATGACATTCCCATAATGGGCAATTTAGGAGTTTGGGATAAATAAAATCATAAAGAATTTTTATAACGCCTGTCGTTTTCAGAAATGGAATAGCTTTTTCTATAAAGTCCAGAATAATTGAAATTACAGAAATAAATTGTTGTTTTGGATATGTAAGGCCACCCCTGTCTTGATTTTTAATCAAACTGAAGATTGTAGCATTCCAATCCATTGTTTGTACGTGTGACAGACAAGTTTCATAGTCTACAGTTCCTTCGATAATTTTCACAGTATAGACTGAGACAATGGCAATGCTGGCAAATTTCAAATTTGTTGTAAGTAAATCTAGGGAAAAAAGGAGAAAAATATTTATATAGATGTTTGTAGACATTACTAACTAATATGTCATAATTAACACCTTCTTTATTCCGAGATGATGAACGGCAGTACAGTACACAACAATATACCACATTGATTCTAAAAAGAAAAGAAAATTTCTAATTTTATACAACAAATCGTATCCAAAAGCTAACTACAAATAACAACAAGATCCAGAGAAACCTTGACTGATGAGGTGGGCAGTCAGCGCCAATTTCTTGCAGTGGCCACAGCCAGAACTATATTTTGATTCCAGCGCTCCCATTGTATTTGATAAGGAAAGGGCATGTTTACAAACAAACAGTTCCATCAACCAATCTACCACTGCATTTTTGTCGCAGCTATCATTGCAGGAATCGTCATGGCGACGTAGGCCAATCATATCACAGACCAGTTTAATGTAGACCAATCAAATCACTCCATCTCATGTGTACTGTAGGAGTCGTAAAGAACGAACAGGTTTTTCTCCCAAAGCATGGTAATAGAATACCTCAGGTAGGGGAACGCTGTGTTAGGTTTTTGACTCCGAAATGAAGTTTGGTAATGCGCGAAATTTCGTGTACTGGCCGGAGCGCCATCTGTGTCAGCAATCGAAGTTCAGCAAATCGAAAACTTTTTTTTTTTTTTTTTTTTTTTTCTCAAGCTGCATTTAAAAAGAAATTCTGTGATGTTTTTTAATTAATAAAACAGAAAACGAACTATTTTAAGAGTTTGTAAAATATTTATATTAAATTTTACAAACTGCAAATAATATATATTTTCACTGTAATATTAAAAAGGAACAAAAAATATTAATTCTTATTCAAAACAAGCCTGGAACTCAAATATATCTTTTTTTTTTTTTTTTTTTTTTAAATTTTATTGTACTTCGATATCCGGGATTTATCACGTAATTCTCGTAAATATTTTATAGAATAACTTTTTTTTTTTCTAATTAAAACAAATGATGATGTTTTTATATGCTTTTATTTATTTTTTACAATAAATAAAACATGAAAACCAGGACTATTTAGTTTAAGAATTTGTTAAATATTCATACTAAATTTTACAAACTGCAAATAACTAAAAATTATATATTTTTTCTTCCCAGCTGTATTATTTAAAATGAGCAAAAAATATCAATTCCTATTCAAAACAAGTATTGGAATAAGGTAAATTTTGATAGGATTAATTTTATTGTACTCAAACTCTAGATTTAAAAAATATTTATGCCTACTACAAATGTAAAGTAAATTTGAAATTTGTAGCAATTGGGCCCTAGGCCCCAAATTTAGCATGTAATTTTCATTAGAGATGATATTTTATACTATTAGAGTAGGATAACAATAAATATATTTATCTAAATATTTATTTACATACTCCCATCACCACTCATCACCCCTTTGAGGCATCGGAAATGCTCAAATTTTTGTGACAATACAGGAAAGGGGACCCTAGAAAAGAAAAATAGTGTTTCCTATACTGCTGGATTATTGTAATTTTATTCTTATATTTAATGTAATATAAATTCAAATACAACTAGCTTTTTCTGTAAATTAATACACATGTATAATATGAATCATTTTCTACATTCAAGACTTGCTGTCAATAACTTCCTATTTAAAAGATTTTTTTTTTTTTTTTTTTTTTTTTTTCAAATCAAAAAATAATTTGATGTCTGTGTATTTATTGCATATGATCAAGATAGTTTGATAAATAAAAAAACTTTTGTGCCTATATGTGTATATTTAAATAAAGATTACACAAGAAAAATTACATATCTTTATTTAAGGAACAAACATTATTTAACAGAAATAATTAACAAACATTTGTTTAACAAAGAAAAATACAAAAAATATAATTTCAAGAATTACTCGGCTACAAACATTTAAAAATCACAGCATTTACCTTAGATTTAAAAAAAAAAAAAAAACTATATTTATATATAATTTCAAAAAGAAGCACAAAGGCCATCCATTTTATTCAGTTAATTTATCTGTTGCACCCCCCCCCCTCCCTTTTTCTTTTTTCCTGGAAGGGGTGGATTCATTTTTTGAATTGGTGAAAAGATAATTTTTAACTGTGTTTCCTATCTGAACTAAATTTTTGGCATTTTTTTACTGTGCTAGACGAGATATGCTCACGGAAACAACGATGGATTTCTTATACCCAGTTCTTTATTCTGTCTTTCGACTTTCTTATAACCTGTGTCACATCCATATACAAAACAGTTCCGAGCCATATTAAAATATAATGTAAAATTAATATTTTATTAAAGAAATAATAACGCACTCCTATAGCAAACAATGTTATTTTGACTCAGCTAAAGATCGCAGCGCCACATGCGGCCACTTCGGCGTTAGGCTCAAGTTTGCAAGGAAGATGCCATAGGGGAAAATTCTCCTAATCTATTTATATCTCCCTGTCCCAAAGCAACAGTAGTTTAACCAACAGTGACGTCAGTTGCCCTTTCCTTATACTTTTGTTAGAGCCTGTTAGATCGAGTGAAGCCTTGGTCAGTCGAATGCGGGAAAGAAAAAGAGTCATTCAAAAACAGAGTCATTCTTCAGAATCTCCAGCAGTTGTTACGGCAGTCTTTCTGCGCATGTGCAGTAGATTGCCGTTAGAATATTATTCTCAGGAGGCTAACGAAAAAGACAGGCTACCGCGGTTCATTTCACTTATCTTTTTTTACAGACCGCCAGAGTGACGTGTGCTCTTTTCGTACACCTGCATTGGTGGATTCGACCACCACGTGACTCCCGCGGTCTGTAAAAAAAGATACGCGTAATGCACCGCGGTAGCCTGTATTTTTCGTTAGCCTCGTTATTCTCACGGCTGCCGTAAGAATAGCCACAGCCTATTTTAATGGGCACTTCGACGTGTTTATGCACAGCGCCATATTGATGACGACACGACATCAGCGGCGTTTTGCATTGACTAACATGAAAGCTATCATAAGCGAACAAATAACTTTCTATTGATATGCATGAAAAGTAAAGGCAGTTTTTAACTAAAAAGTTAAAATTAAACATTTAAAAATAAAACAAATTCATATTGAACAGAAATTTTTTTACGCTAGACGTTGATTATTTAATAAATAAATAATAAATTTAAATGTTTTAGACAATTATGGACATAAGCGAATCGCCAAGCATCTTAGCATGTATGAATAATTATTTAAAATATCTCAAATTTAACAGAAAAATTCTATTGTATCAATATGTTTGATATTCTAGTACATTCTGAACCTTAATTTATGAATATTTTAGAAAAATAGTCTATCTTTTAAATACAGTTGAAAGAGTTGCCTATTCTTTCCCAAAAAACTCGAGAGATTATCACTTGTAAAATGTTTTTTGTTAGAACAGTAAACAAATTTAGATTATTTCTTGAATTATAAATATAATCTAAAATCTGAAAATTTCATGCAAAAATATTAAGTAATTCAAGAAATGTTGCGTGCTTCATTAAAAAAGAAAAATAACTTTAAAATGTTCTTGTAATCTTGTAAAAATTTCAACTGGCTTTTATTTTTGGTTTTCAAAAATTGTTTGGCATTTTATTGGCCTTTTTTCTTCTACGATTTGGCCTCAACTGATAAATTTAATCTTGCAACCGTGTGCTACACAAATGAACTAGTTGCTGAAAAGTGATGTCACATGTTTGTTCTGGTCACGCTACGCCTACGCCACCGTATACTCATCTACTACAATCATGTTACACACGGACACATTTATCTTTATTTACACATGTATCTTCTTATCTATTCTTATTTAGATATTTTTTACCTGCATTTCTGTAGAATATCCTGTGTGGTATACATTAATCAACGGCCTTAATTCTTCACACGAGTAAGGAAGACCGAGCTATGCTCTGTTAAAATTAGCTTTCGGTTCAAATATTACCAAAATGACCCACTAATGAAATTTTCTCGAATATGTGACAAGGTCTAATTGTCTTCTAGGGCCCGAAACCCGTAGGATACAAAATTTATTTAAAATAGTCTGAGCCGTTCATTACATAAAATTAGCTTGACCCAAAAATGACCCACTAATCGGACTTTCTCGATCATGTGACCTAGCCCAATGATTTTCTCGTGCCCAAAAACCATAGGATACAAAATTTAGTTCAAATCATCTGAGAGCCATTTTTAAGATAAAAATAGCTTGACCCATAATGACCCATGACCCACTAATCGAAATTTCTGGAATATGTGACCTAGCACAATAGTCTTCTTGTTCCCTAAAACTGTAGGATACTAAATTCAGTTCAAATCCTCTGAGCCGTTTTTAAGATAAAAATAGCTTGAGCCATAATGACCCACTAATCGAAATTTTTCGAATATGTAACCTAGCCCAATAGCCTTCTCGTTCCCTAAAACTGTAGGATACAAAATTTAGTTCAAATCCTCTGAGCCGTTTTTAAGATAAAAATAGCTTGAGACATAATGACCCATGACCAAAATGATCTACTTATCGAATTTTCTCGAACATGTGACTTGGCCTACAGTCCTCTCTTGCACGAAAACCATACGATGCGAAATTTAGTCTAAATAGTTTGAGACGTTTTTTATATAAAATTAGCTTGACCCACAGTGACCCAAAAATGACCCACTAATCGAATGTTCTCGGATATGTGACCTAGCCCAATGATTTTCTCATTCCCGAAACTCGTCAGATACAAAATTTAATCAAAATCGTTAGAGCCGTTTTATAGATAAAATTAACTTGACCCGCGTTGACCCCAAAATGACCCACTAATTGAATGTTCTGGAACACGTGACCTAGCCCAACAGTCTTCTCGTGCCCGAAAACCATAGGATGCAAAATTTAGTCTAAATAGTCTGAGCCGTTTTATAGATAAAATTAGCTTGACCCACTAATCAAAATTTCTCGAACATGTGACTGAGCCCAATATTCTTCTTGCTCCCTAAAACTGTAGAATACTAAATTTAGTTCAAATCCTCTGAGCCGTTTTTAAGATAAAAATAGCTTGAGCCATAATGACCCATGACCAATAGATCCACTTATCGAATTTTCTCGAACATGTGACCTAGCCCAACAGTCCTCTCTTGCCCGAAAACCATAGGATACGATAGTTTAGTCTAAATAGCCTGAGCCGTATTTTAGATAAAATTAGCTTGACCCACAGTGACCCAAAAATGACCCACTAATCGAATATTCTCGGACATGTGACCTAGCCCAATGATTTTCTCGCTCACGAAACTCGTCAGATACAAAATTTAATCAAAATCGTTAGAGCCGTTTTTTAGATAAAATTAACTTGACCCGCGTTGACCCAAAAATGTCCCACTAATCGAAATTTCTCGAACATGTGACCTAGCCCAGTAGTCTTCTCGTTCCCTGAAACTACAGGATACTAAATTTAGTTCAAATTTCTGAGCCTTTTTAAAATAAAAGTAGCTTGACACACTAATCTAATTTTCTCGGACATGTGACCTAGCTCAAAATCACAATCGTTAAAGCCGTTTTTTATATAAAATTAACTTGACCCGTGTTGACCCACTAATCGAAAGTTCTCGAGCATGTGACCCAGCCCAATAGTCTTCTCGTGTCCGAGAATGGTAGAATACAAAATTTAGTCAAAATCGTTCGAACTGTTTTTTAGATAAAATTATCTTGACCCACAGTGACCCATTAATCGGATTTTCTCGAGCATGTAACCTAGCCCAATGGATTTCTCTTGCCCCGAAACCGTAGGATACAAAATTTAGTTCAAATAGTCTGAGCCATTTTTAAGATAAAAATAGCTTGACCCATAATGACTCCTGATAAAAATGACCCACTAATCGAAATTTTTCGAATATGGAACCTAGCGCAATAGCCTCCTCGTTCCCTAAAATAGTAGGATACTAAATTTAGTTCAAATCCTCTGAGCCGTTTTTAAGGTAAAAGTAGCTTGTCCCACTAATCTAATTTTCTTGGACATGTGACCTAGCCCGAAATCAAAATCATTAGAGCCGTTTTTTAGATGAAATTAACTTGACCCGCGTTGACCCACTAATCGAAAGTTCTCGAACACATAACCCAGCCCAAAAGTCTTCTCGTGTCCGAAAATGGTAGAATACAAAATTTAGTCAAAATCGTTTTGAACTGTTATTTAGATAAAATTGGCTTGACCCACAGTGACCCATTAATCGGATTTTCTTGAGCATGTGACCTAGCCCAATGGTTTTCTCGTGCCCCGAAACCGTAGGATACAAAATTTAGTTCAAATAGTCTGAGCCGTTTTTAAGATAAAAATAGCTTGTTGACCCATGACCAAAATGACCGACTAATTGAAATTTTTTGAATATGTAACCTAGCCCAATAGCCTTCCTGTTCCCTAACACTGTAGGATACTAAATTTAGTTCAAATCACCTGAGCCGTTTTTAAGATAAAATTAGCTTGGCCCACAGTGACCCCAAAATGACCCACTAATCGAATTTTCTCGAACATGTGACCTAGCCCAATGACTTTCTCGTTCCCGAAACTCGTAGGATACAAAATTTAATTAAAATCGTTAGAGCAGTTTTTTAGATAAATTTAGCATTTCATCATGGGAAGAAGCATATGTGAGGGAGGAGAGAAAGGTTAAAAACATCTGCTTATCATGTGATATGACTATATTTAATCTGTGAATAAGCCCGCCTTGCGCCTGTCAAAATTTGTTTACTTAGCAACTAACAGCGAATGTTTACTAACAGCGAATGTTTCGCAAAAGTGCAGGCCTGATTGACAAATCTGATTGGTCAATCTCGTCTCGCAAACAGCGCAAAATCTATCTGGATTCCGGTCTTAGTCTTGCAAACCTGTGCACACAAATGAACTAAGGCTCCAATAGGGCAGTTGCAATTGACGTCACGTTGGAGGTAAACAGTACAAATAGGCAGTTCTGATTGGTGGAATTACCCTTACCTCCAAGCGAATACAATGGTTGATCAGCTGATTGCAACTGCCCTATATACCGGGCTGACTCACGCCTCCATTTAGTTGCTCAAGCGGACGCCTGACTTGGCGTCTTATCGCGTAGATGGCGAGTGAATTTAGTTACTTAATCCCAAGCAAAAATATAAGAATAAATAGCTAAGATATTTAGTAGCGCTATACATTAAAAAGTAAAAAAAAAACAAAAAAAAACATGTAATTATGCTTTTGTATAATAATATATTAAAATTAAAAATTCATTTTCATCAATTAACATTTATTGCTTTTCTTTACATGAATAATTAAGAATGACAATATAAATTTAAATAATTCTAAATTTGATTTAATGTGAAAATATATATTCACATGCATTGGACTCATATTTTTATTACTTTCAGTATGAAGTTTTAAGTTGGGATATAATTTGTTATTAATAAAAGAGTCTTAAAATGCTGATATTCTAGGGAATAAATTTCGTATGTTCGATATTCAGTTTTTACAATTTAATTGCATGTAAAATAATCCTTATTAAAAAAAAATAATAATGAAGAATGAGAAACTTCCGCGTTTCGAATAATTTCTGTTTTTTTTTAATGTTATCTCAATCCCCCCCCCCCCCTACAATCCAAAAATTTCAACCAACTCAGTACGTAAAAGTTTAAAATTTGTAAAACTTTTTTTTTTTTTGTCTACTCATTTATTACTTTATTTCAACAATAAACAACCAGTTATTTAAATTCCGCTTTTCAAAATTACTGATCTCGCCTCCTCCCCTCTGTTCTAAAATCCAAAGAAACTACTTTATGACATATTTCTAAATTCATTTTTGTTCAAAATAGCAGATGTTCTTAAGATCTTTCAGAAAATACTGTCAAAGTGGACAGTTTGAATCGAATACCCGACGCGGCATCGCGAATAAGGGAGAAGCCTGTCGTCACGTGACAATGATCGCTTATTACTCGATAAGTAATTTATTTGACAAAAACAAGAAAACGCTATTCGATTCCAAATCGCTTCAACAGTCAGTTCTGCCAATTTTATTCCTTTTCGTTTATGAGTCAGAAAATATGTCAAAGTTTTGCACTCTTGAGCAGGGAATTTGAAAGCCACATTAAACAAATCCCTTTCAATTAAAAATGTATAAGGAAAGGGCAACTGACGTCACTGTTGGTTAAATTACTGTTGGTTTGGGAGAAAAACCTGTTCGTTCTTTACGACTCCTACAGTACACATGAGATAGAGCGATTTGATTGGTCTACGTTAAACTGGTCTGTGATATGATTGGCCTACGTCGCCATGATGATTCCTGCAATGATAGCTGCGACAAAAATGCAGTGGTAGATTGGTTGATGGAACTGTTTGTTTGTAAACATGCCCTTTCCTTATAGAAAATTCCATATAGTAAAAACGTCAAATTCACCTTCTTAAACTTGAAAAAATACAATGCAAACACATTGATAAAAATTTATTTGTTATTATATAAAAACAAGGTTTAGTTTTTCGGCGGTTTTTTTAATCCTCTGATGATGGCTAATGTTTAGCCAAAAGCGCTTAGGTATTTTGACATCTGGTTTTACATCATAAATTGTTTTAACCCTTTCCGGCGCGGAGTAAATCTAAATCTATTTGTAAAATGATGAAATAATCGACTTACACCAGAATTCGATTATGTCTAAGAATTCGTAAACGAATTCATTAGACAATAAAAACTTGTTTATTTTCCAGTACTTTATAAAAGGAAAATTTTAATTAAATATTCTTGGTGCCGTTTGTCAGTTTTGGAATTAAAATTAGGTGTCCTTTTTTGTGACCACCGCCCGCTAAAGGGTTAATGCTTTAAAACTGTGTTTTTAGCATTTGCACCTATTATAGTAACAAATAAATTTTTATCAGTGTTTTCAAAACTCTTTAATTTTAAAAAAATTCTGTCCTATTTGTAATTTTACAATAACAGTAAATAAATGAAGAATCGTCAAAATTTCCCCTTCCCGCCAAAAAAATAACAAAAAATCTCCCCCCCCCCTCTCTCTTCTGAAGCTGATGAAATTAAAAATCTCTAATTTTTTTTTCTTATGTGTTTGTTACTTTTTCCAAACAAGAAATATATAATCATTTCAATCATGCTCCCCCACCCCACCCTACTCTCAACTTTCAGTTTTTTTTCCTTTTGACCCCCTCCCCCTCGCGCGCAAAATTCAAAGTGTAAAGTGTAAAATCTTTAAATTTCCATTAAAGAAAGTCCCTTTTCTACATTTTTTAACAACAGTAAATGAATTTAACTATCTAAACCCCCCCCCCCCTCCACCCATCCAAAAAATAAATAAGGTGGAGTTTCTAGACATGGGGGGGGGGGGTGAATAAGATTTTTTTTTCTCTCTCTTTAACAATTAGGCTTTTCTCACCAGTCCTGCAATATACCATATCGAACTCGAAGAAACCGGTTTATTGTATACAAGTGATCTGGTTGGCGTGGTATTTGGCGAAATTCTTCAATCCTGATCTATTCTTCTAGCATTTATAGACAAATTATTCCGCCTTTCTTCATTTATATGAATTTTAAATATTCTAAATCCACTCCTTGACAGATTAGAACAATTTTAAGCGAAACAACCATCCATTTTAAGCGTTTTTGTAACTCGATAATCGTTTAAACATTTCTCGCCTAGGCAACAATGGGCAACAAACGGTAAGTGGGCATCAAAATGCTTTATGATTCAGCCTGTATTGTGCCTAAAATGAACTAGTTGCTGACGAGGCTAACGAAAAGGACAGGCTACCGCGGTGCATTCCATTTATCTTTTTTTACAGACCGCTAGAGTGAGGTATTACTCTTTTCGTACACCTGTATTGGTGCATTTGAGTATCACGTGAGTCCTGCGGTCTGTAAAAAAAGATTTGCGTTAAAGTACCGCGGTTGTCGGGTTTGCAAATATTTCGGATTTGCAAATGACCAGCTGCATATCTGCAACATTTATGTTCGATTACAGGTATGATTTAGTTGTTTGTTTCGATTTATTGTTCTGTGTGGTTCTAGGTTCTCTTTTGACACATTTGAGTGTAACGTAAATCATACAGGTATAGAATTATAATAATAAGAAGAATCTTTCAAAATAATATATTTTGTTTGTTCATTTAGAACATACATCTTGTGTGCTTAACATCAAGCGCCCGCTTGTAAGTCATCAAAACAGTCTGTTGTCAGAACCTTCAAAATAATGGTAAAATGTAACAGTCTCCGGCGTTAATGAAAACTGAACCTGGAATATGTCAATGTAGACGGCGGTAAGTTGTTGGCCTATTATTCTTTCTTTAGATCTTTTTACTTTATAAATGCATTTATTGAAAGCATAATATCGCGCGCTTTAAAAAAATGACACGATAGGCTTACCCTAGGAACAGGAAAATAGGGGAGGAGGATGATAGGGCTAAAGCTTTCTTCAAAATGATCAAAATTAAATTAAAAAGAGGCTGATTTTGTTTCTTTCTTTTTAATATAAATTTGTAAAAATTCTTTTTGTTTTGTTTTTATTGTTTGAAAACTTTTATAGGTGCACAGAACAAATTTTCCTGGGTAGTGAATAAAGATAACCTGTCACACTGTTAGATGAATCCCACACAGCACAAATAGATAGATATAATATCTGTATAATTTGAAGTACATTCATATGCAAAGTCGAAAATTCATCAGCCCACAGGTGCCTTCTTTAGGTATTAATGGGTTTCATAACTCCAGACTCCTGAACGATTTTCTTCCTTTCTCATTTCTGCTCTGTTTAGTTTTCTGTCCTTTCCTCTTTGTTTCGCTCTTTTTAATCTTTTTCCATTCATTCTCCACTTGCTCTTGTTATTCCATGTTTGTTGAGTTAGTGCTTATAAACTAATACATTTTGTTCAAACTGTTCTTTGTAATACTAAACTTGTTTTCATTCTTTTATGTAAACAAAATATAAAAATGGAAAATATAAAGGACAAAATGATTAATCGAAGAGAAGAAATATATAAAATTAACTAGAAAATATGTTCTTTAAGCAGTTTAGGAAGGACTTGAGTTCTTTAAAGGATGCTTTACAATTTTTTCACCTTAAGACATAGGACCCTTCAAAAAATTCGGAAATTTTTTCAATCTCCATTCTGAATCCTCCAGAATTGTGATGATTTTAGAACTACAAAACATGTCACATAACAGCTGAAATCGCCAATGAATCTCTTATCTAGCTGAATATACAGTAGTGGCCAAAATTGTGGAAACCTTTAGAGAAAAATGTTTTTTTAAATTTGATGGCTCATAATGCCAAATATTTCTTAGTTGTACCATGAAAGCTACATAATACCACTGGAAAGATAGTTTAATCAAAAATATCATGCAATAGTTTGTTCAATTCTATTTAATTTATCAAATGTTACAGCCAAATAATCAGAAAAAGGCAGTAGAATCGGGTTATGTTGATGATAATTAATTTTCTTTTTCTTGAATGTAGGCAAGGCATATGAATGTTTGGAGTGTCAAACAGATTCCATTTTATTTAGTAATGTGTCATCAAAGCTAGGGTAGGATTCCAAAATATTATACAGTCGAACCTCATTAACATGAAATCGCTTAGTGCGAAATTTTGCTTAACACTAAATAATACTAAGGTTCCGTCATAAAATTTCAGATAAAGCGAAAAAAATTCGCAGTCCCTTCAATTTCGTATTAACAAGGTTAGGCTGTATATGCCATATTTTGGTACTTATAGGAGGCTATTTATCACTATTTTTTATGATATTGCTATCAAGTTGGTAAAGTTCTTTGCCACCTTTCAATTTTTGAGCTAGTAAAGCATAATAAAATCAACAAAACAACATAAAGAGTTGATTAGTTACACAGAAATCAATGTGTAACAATATTTTGAAGTGTAGAAAGCTATGATTATGAAGAAATTTGAAGTAAATTAACAAAAGGATGTCTAAGTCAAGCAAAACACGACTGGTAAAAGCAGAAAAAAGTTCAGGAGAGCAATTGACGGTAGAAGAATAAGGTTCTTGTGTATAGGTCACAGAATATTATCTCGGTGAATGCAACATGAAATGTGAGGTTGAATCAAAGTACAGTTCTGTAGAGAATGCAGTATTTTGGTCTAAATGCTAGAATTCCATGAAAAAAAAAATATAAATCAAATAAAGGTTGAAAATATTAAACTGAGCTTAAAGACATGTTTACCAGACAGAGAAATAGTAGGGTCATGTTATTTGGAGTGTTAAAATGTTTTTTATCGAATTCTAGCATTTAGACCAAAATTCTGCACTCTGCACACAACTGTACTTTGTTTGTTCCCCATTACAGTGCATAATTTCATGTTGCACATACCGAGATGATTGTTTTCATTGACCTATACACAAGGACCTTACTCTTAAACCACCAATTGCTCTTCTGCACCTTTTCCTGCCTTTACCAGTCATGTTTTGCTTGACTTAGACATCCCTTTGTTAATTAAATCTAATTTTACTTCAAATTTCTGTCAAATGCATGTGGATTTTCTGTGGTCCACACTCAACAATTGTGGGTGTTAACAGCGCCAGAGAGTGTGAAATGCGCTTCATCTGTCCAAAGCACAGTGTGAAGCCAGTCGTGCTGCTCTTCCATCTTATTGAATACCAAATTTGCAAAATCTCGGCGAGAGTCGAAGTCAGGAGGTTTCAGTTCTTGGTTATGTTGCAACTTGTAGGGATACCATTGCTAAGTTATTCCCAGAGCTCTCCAGACACTTCTGTCTGCCTCGAAACTTCTCGAGCACTGCACTCCCCATGTGCAGAAACTGCCGACATGGAT
This sequence comes from Maratus michaelseni, assembly GCA_963931845.1. Taxonomy (NCBI): domain Eukaryota; kingdom Metazoa; phylum Arthropoda; class Arachnida; order Araneae; family Salticidae; genus Maratus; species Maratus michaelseni. The sequence goes on along the minus strand of OZ007599.1, from coordinate 212,096,784 downwards.
TGCACCTTCTGCTCCACTGTCGTGGAAACAGCAGCGGCTGTTGAGGGACGTCCACTTCTTTGACGTGACGCCAAAGAACCTGTAGCTTGAAATTTCTTCATTTTGTTTAATGCGGAAGACGTTATTGATCCTTTGCTATCTCGCATACCCTTCATGTAGCGATATGCTCGCAATGCCGCAATGGCACTTTCCGAATTTTTATAATACAGTTTAATGGACAACATTTCGATACATACAACCTTCGACTACCATTACCTGCTGTAGTTGCTCCTTTTTATATCGTTTGTTGCTTTGCATAATCCTACATCAGAAATCCGACAGCCTCATCTGTTGGTCGCCAACAGAACTATTTTTTATTTCTTTGGAACACAAAACCCGGTTTCTTTTCCATCCGTTTGGTGCAAACTGTATCTTTGTATCTTGATTTGTTTTTGAATTATTCATTTTTAAAGTTCGTCCTGACTTTTGGATCACCCAGTATATTAAATTTCAAATCATTCGGTTGGGTAATTTTCATGCTGTTATATGCAGACAGACCAGATGACAACTATAGATGTTACACTTATTTATACAGAGCTGCCAACTGCTACGAAAAAATCGTAGTTGCTACGATTTTGAACCACAAACTACGATGCTACGAAAATCTGTCTAAAACTACGATTTTCTGGAAAAAAAAAAAAGCGAATTTCGTCACAGGATCACTCGAGAAAAACGCAAAATTTGTCGCAGGATCGCGCGAAAAAAGACGAATTTCGTCACAGGATCGCGCGAAGAAATGCGCATTTCGTCGAAAGATCGCAGTTAAAATGCAAATTTAGTCAAAAGATCGCAGTAAAAATGCGAATTTAGCAAAAGATCGCCATAAAAATGCGCATTTCGTCGAAAGATCGCCGTAAAAGCGCGAATTTAGCCGAAAGATCGCTGAAAAAACAAGAATTTAGCCGAAAGATCGCTGAAAAAACACGAATTTAGCCGAAAGATCGCCGTAAAAACGCGAATTTAGTCGAAAGATGATCGCTGAAAAAACACGAATTTAGCTGAAAGATCGCCGTAAAAACGCGATTTTTTATATTATATATATTTATTTTAGTTAAAAAAATATATTTTTTAATAACAATTATAATATTTGTGGCGCTTGAAATTCATAATTATTGCTCAAATGTCGTTCGCGCAGTTTTCAGCTTTTTTCGTTTTTGTCAATCTCATCCCTGCTTTCATCAGAAAATCGTTAAAAAAACGGCAAATTTCGTCAAAAACATTGCGAAAAACAGCAAGTTTCGTCAAAAGATCGCGAATAAACGGCAAATTTCGTCAAAAGATCGCGAAAAAACGACAAATTTCTTCAAAAACATAGCGAAAAATGGCGAATTTCGTCGAAGGATCGCGAAAAAACGATAAATTTTGTCAACGGATTGCAGGAAAAACGTGACTTTCGTCAGAGAATCACGTAAAAACGGCAAATTTCGTCAAAAACATTGCAAAAAACGGCAAATTTCGTCAAAAGATCGCGAAAAAACGGCAAATTTTGTCATCAAATCGCATTAAATGGCAAGTTTCGTCAAAAAAATTGCGAAAAAAAATGCGAATTTTATAAACAGATCTCGAAAAAACTGCAAATTTCGCCAAAAGATCATCAAAAACGCAAATTTCGTCAAAAGAACGAAAAAAAAAAGTGGCGGGAGTGGTCTCGTCAAAAGATCGCGAAAAAACGACAAATTTCTTCAAAAACATAGCGAAAAATGGCGAATTTCGTCGAAGGATCGCGAAAAAACGATAAATTTTGTCAACGGATTGCGGGAAAAACGTGACTTTCGTCAGAGAATCACGTAAAAACGGCAAATTTCGTCAAAAACATTGCAAAAAACGTCAAATTTCGTCAAAAGGTCGCGAAAAAACGGCAAATTTTGTCATCAAATCGCATTAAATGGCAAGTTTCGTCAAAAAAATTGCGAAAAAAAATGCGAATTTTATAAACAGATCTCGAAAAAACTGCAAATTTCGCCAAAAGATCGTCAAAAACGCAAATTTCGTCAAAAGAACGAAAAAAAAAAGTGGCGGGAGTGGACACCCCCCCCCCCCCCTCAGTTGGAACTTTTCAGAAAATTTACTGTGAATTTCAGATTTTTTTTTTTATTCACAATTACCCCTGATTTGCTCGCTTAAAATTTGCAGCGTAAAAAACAGCCACCAACCAACCAACCTTCAGATAAATTTGAATTTGGTGTGCTACTATTTCTCATTTTCAAAGGTTGGCAGGTCTGTTTATATAATTACGAATGCACCTAATAAACCCGGCCAGCCTTTTTTGGCCTGGTAACTCTGGGATGGAGCAGACTTTTTCCTGTGCTTGGTATTAAGCTATCGTTATTCCTTTTTCTGAACTAGGAAAGTATTCTAACAACACCGATATTTAGAGATCGATCATACTTTCTAGCCACCTTTACAAACTTCTTTAAAAAAAAAAAAAAAAGTCAATTGCTGCTTAGTGCATGTTTTGGAATCTAATAACTGCTTTACAACTTTTCAAACCAGATTTCAATGTAGTAGGTACATTATCGATGAAGTTATCCATCTAGAAAATCATATATGGCCAGCCTTTCTGAAACACAGCCACTTTGTATCAGTTTTTTTTGATGTAGCAAAAGTCTATGATAGAACATGGCGGTATGGGATCCTTTGTGACCTTTTTAATTAGGACTTTCAAGGGAACCTACCAATTTTTATTCAAAATTTTTTTGCCATTCAACTTTTTGAATTAGGAAGGAGGAGATTCTATCAATTTTTTATGTATAAGAAGAGTGTGTGCCCCAGTGTAGTGGTCTGAGTGTAACTCTGTTTGCAATCAATATCAACGATACACTTAATCAATTACTCACAATCTGTAAAAAGAGATTTATACACTGACGACTTCTGTATTATGTGTATAGGGCAGGACATAGCTTTATTTGACAGTTATAAATTGCAATTAAACATATTCTTAATTAGACTTAAATAAAAATGGTTTTATAATTTCTCATGACCAGGGTTTGACAAATGCAGTCGCCACTGGTGACCAACTTTTTTTACCTGGTGACTAAGTTAGGTAATCTGACTCTTATTTTTATATTCTTTACAAAAATTGAACTAAGAAATGAGCACAATTGCCTTTCTAACACCCTTACTCGTGCGAGCAGCAAGCAAGCAGTGATCTCTCTCTTGTCTTCCATTTCATGCACATAAAACGCCATTCTTTTCCTCTCTAGTCGGCTAGCATATCAAATGACTAGAATGTGGGGAGAGGGGGGGGGAAGTTTCAATATAACAGTAAGAAATATTTCCAATCCAACCTATGTGGCATCTAAAAATTGGATGCAATGATAAAAAAGGCTTACGCTTTTTGTAAGTTTCAAATCAAATTTTTGTGTTCAGAATTATAACTGATTTTCTATCGCATTCATTTTAAAGAATAATAACATGTAAGTGATAATAAAAAAGTCATTTGAAGTAGATCTATAAAACTTAAACTTTCAAGAATAATTTATTTTAATAAAAAATATGTATTTTTTAAATATTTCTTCCTGCTTAAAATGCTTTCGCTCCTAACGTCTGTGTGCACCATACATGTTGGACAGTAGTTTGGTACCACTCTGCCTTAGAGACAAAGTGTCTGGTACTGGGGTGTTACTCAAGAATATTTTATGATTACATTGTTCGGATTATTATCTGCAGTAAATGGAAATAAAAAAAATCATTGATTGCAATTCAGAAGGGTAAACTATTTTTTATTTATTTATTTATTCTTAAATTCTTATCTTAAATCATTGGATCAAAATAAACCTTAGCTGGCTGTTCATCCCGATTATGTAATCCCAGAACAGGAAAATGTTTTTCTTTTCTTTTTAGCAATGAATATTACATAATAGCTCTCGAGTTACTTTGCGAATGTCACAATGTTTAATTAAATTTCTTGTAAGATGTCTCATTGTAGATGCTGCAAAGTTACAAAATATTAAGAAATAAACTTGAAATTATATTCACACAAACAAAAAAAATAAAACTTTTGTTTTTAATTTGGCAAGACTAAGAGAGTTCATTAAATGCAAATAATTTTTATAAGTTTCCTTAGAAAACTTAATTTTATTATCTTTTACTATTTTTCGTGCTTATTGAAAATCAATAACGAGGGGTTAAAATCTTTTACTGGCGACTGGAATTTATACCTGGCTATGAGATTTTTCAAATTTGTAAAGTCCTGCTCATGACAAAACTTCTTGTGTGCATTTCTGCATACATAGGGATCTGCATCCAGATCCTCAAATCTTTATTGGATCAACTCCATTTTCTGTCATAGATGTACATTATCTTGATCTACATTTTGATAATAAATAAACTTTTTACTACATGTTTTTTGCTTGAGGACAAAAATGACTTATAAAACTAACAGCTAACAGCATATTCAATTCAAGAAAAAAAATATTATATAAAGTGTATATATTATAAAGTAATCATTTTTATTACTATAAATAATAAAAATATTCTCACTTTGAATTCATGATAAAGTTAAAAATCATTTAATCCTCAATATACATTGCACTGTCACATTGGCTGGTCAAAATATTCTTTTTTCAAAAAACTTATCGGCACATTTTTTTTTATGCCCCAGATTGAAAAATAAAAATATTCATTTCACTTTATATTCACAATTTTATCCTATTACTACATGAAATAATTCAATATAGTCATTTTAAAATATTAAAATGGACATCAGTTTGATGTACATGGATGTATTTTGGACGTAAAGGGTGCAAAATAGTCTAAATATCTACGTATGTGTTGTGTAGGTAGTTAGTAAAATATTTGAATTTTTACATACCATAGTTTGTATTATTAGAAGCAAATACATAGTAATGGTAATTACATACTTCTGTGTGTACCAAAATGACAGGAATAAAACACAAGAATGAAAAATCATGCATCAAGCATAGATTATTAAACACTTTCCAACACAGCCAAAAAACTGAAACGAAATTTCACCGTCAAATAAGGTGAAAGAAGATATGTAAGTAAACAGTTTAGAAAACATATAACTAGTGGTGTACCGAGTAGTGTTTTTGCTGAGTACCGAGTAATTGTGTGTAAGAAAGAATTGGTAATGTGAACATGTAATGCACTTAGTGGTAACACTTCTATGTGTATGTGTGTTTATATATTATTCATAAACATGCATCTTGAGCATATAATCTAATCATGATTCGGCAGATAACGAAAACGATATATTGATTATAAAACAAATATTCTATTTCCTTATAGTGAGGAAGCATTAGCTTCACTCACGTTCTTGAGCATTCAACAACAACTAAAATCTGTCTAAACACTCAAAGTACGGCCTTTTTATAGTAATAGATCCTAATCAAATATTCAAAACAAACCCTTCTAGAACTTTAGGTGAAACGTCATATCGATGAAACCGTAAACGAATACAGAATCGACTCTCATGCAAGTAGATGCGAATTGCTAAAGCTCTACTTGTGAAAGAAAAAATAGGTGAATCGTATAACGATCGCAAATGCACATGACGCCGAGGTAAGTTTACGATAATGTTTACGATATTGAATGCTGATATGCCGGCGAAAACAAAAGTTTAACTTTAAGCCATTGTAACTAAATGAAAAATAAAGTAATTTCTAAATTAAGTAAAGGCCAAAAACAAAAGAAAAGCATAAGTAAATAATATTTAAATAATATTTAAACGTTAAAAACATATGTTAAAATGAAATTAAGAAAATGTAATTTAGACTTAATACATGATTCAAAAAGGAAAACTTAATAACTTTGAGACAAGGAGAAGCCAAATATATTTAATTCCTAACAAATCCTATCAAATTACGATTTTAAGTTTCCTCACGAGCTACGACATTCCTTTATTGTTAAAAAATTGCAGCAAACTGTCCAGTCATTCAACCGGTTTTATAAAAAACAGTCACGAAAAAATAATCCACGATTATTTTTTCTCAATCTTTTTTTTCCTGCGACGAATTTTCGAAATTCACGATTTTTATCATTATCTTTACCTTTCATATCATTAATACCGAAATTCAAATTTTAAAACATCTGTGAAAAATAAACGCAGATTATTTTTTACAACCAAATTTTTCCTGTTGCATAAAAATATTGCAAAGTTTGTCTAGTGCTAATAAAAAAAAAAAAAAAAAAAAAAAAATCATGAATTCCGTCAATTACATGCAGGAAAATTTCTGAATTTCGTCAATCTGTCGTTGAAAATAATTACAAATTTTGTAAATTGGTCGCGGAATTTCGTTGATCGGTCATTAATAAAAAATGCAAATTTTTTTAATCATAGGCAAAAAAAAATGCGAATTTTGTCAATTTGTCACGTAAAAAATCGCGAATTCCACCAGTTAACCACAGGAATAAAAAAGAAATTTTGTCAATCGGTTGCTGAATAAATATCATTTATAATTGACATAAAAAAATCATGAATTTTGTCAATCTGTCATTGAAAAAATTGCAAATGTTGTTAGTCCGTCGTGGGAAAATATAGCAAAATTTGTCCATCGGTTATCGATAAAAATTGTAAATTTCATCAATTCATCACGTGACAAAGGTTGCGAATTTCGTAAATTTGACGCAGAAGAAATCTGTCACAGAGAAAAAAGTGTCTTGAATTTCGTCACTAGGTTGAATGCTAGACTAGATGTTGTCTGGATAGCTCCAGATGGTAGATCATTGGTGCGTAATACCAAAGGTTCCTGTTATGATTTAAAATTAATTCACCTTTAATTTATTCATCCTTTAAAATTCATTAACTTTAATTTATTCATTTATTTAAATTAAAAGTGGTCGACGGAATAATAGAGTAGTATCAATTATCCTTATTTGAAGTTCGTCTCTATTGTCATTACCGTGATGCACAGAAATTTTTTATTCAGCTCCCCATTAGATGTTGTTTTGATACTAGAGTATTCTTACCTTGTACAATACCACAAGATCTAACAAGCAGTCATGTCTATTTTTGATTAACTATGCAAGAACTTGTAGTGTGATTTTTTTTAAAATTTAAATATAAACTTTTACTAAGTAATGACTGAGTAATGTTATAAAAGAAATTCTCTATGAAAATTTCCTATTTTAATTCTAACCTGGAAATATCAGGGAATTTTAACATAAGATATTTGTGACCACCCTGGTAGGAGGTCCAAGCAAGCAGTCAACAACAAAAAGATTACCTTAACACATGTTTTTTTTCTTATGAAAGAAAAGTCATATCAATCAGTTCTACCTGTCATTCAATACCCTGCAGGGGTGATTGTGACACAAGGTAAAAAACCCTGAAAATTATTGACACACAGGTGAAAAATCCTGAAAATTACCGATGCAAAATACTGATATCCATTTACACCATAACTTATTATATAACTGTATGAAACTCAAATAACATAAGAATACCATAATTACTGCTAGTTTTTGTAATGTAAGTTGTAAGAAAACATAATTTGATAAACTTACCTTATTTGCACTGAAAATTGAATGACTTCATTAAATGATGAGTAAACATTGTCTTGCTAAATATGATATGGAAAGTTGTCTTTTTATTTTTTTATCATTGAAGAAATTTATTCCAAATATTCATAAAACAAACAACAGGGTGTCTATTCCAGATCAGCAATAAATTTCCCTGACTTTTTCAAGTTTTCCATACCAATAATAAAAAAAAAAAATCCAGTTATCGAGATTTTGTGATGCTACACACAAAAGACTCTTAAAAGTTGTGAATTTGAGAGTGTAACTTTTACAACTGATTCTGAGGCACAAATTACTGATTTGTTACATTTTTTTTTGCAAAATTTACAAATTGATGAATATTTTACAGCCTAAACATTTTGAAGATACACACTTTTAGACAACGAAATTTGCCGTTTTTTCGAAATACTTCGGCGAAATTTGCCATTTTTTCGAGATCATTTGACAAAATTTACCGTTTTTTGACGATTCTTCGACGAAATTTTCCGTTTTTTCAAGATCCTTCGACGAAATTTACCGTTTTTTTCACGATCTGTCGGCAGAATTGACCGTTTTTTTCCACGATCCTTAGACGAAGTTGGTGTTTTCTCCGTAACCCTTCGACAAAATTCGCATTTTCCCGCGATCCTTCAACAAAACTCATGTCTTTTTGACGGCCTTATGACGAAATTCACATGTTTTCACGGCCTTTTGACTAAATTTGCGTTTTTTCCGCGATCTGTCAACGAAATTAGACATTTTTCAAGGTTTTTCGACGAAATTCGCCGTTTTTTATAACGATCCTTCGACGAAGTTTGCCGTTTTTTCGCGTAATTTACCAGCTATAGCGCGTCCGTGGCATCGCTGTATGTTTTTAGTCTGCAGGTGCCTTAAAAGTCTACGACGTCCGTCGCAGCGTTGCGTACATTCTGCCACAGGGACCGTAAAATTATCCCATAAATATAGAATCTTAATTGTATGTTAAGAAAAATCTGATTTTTTTTAGATATTGAGTCAGGCGTGGTTTAATGGATTTTAAACGGGCCGGGCCTGTTTTCACTGAATTTTGTACGGGCCGGGAAAAGGTAGCTTTCGTTCGGCCCGGCCCCGAAAATTCCGGCCCGTGCAGACCCTAATCATACAGTCTACTTATTTTTTTCTTCTTTTCAAATTATACTCTACCGAGAGCCATTTCGCCATAGAAAAGCGCAAATTTCGAGGGGAAGGGTATTGAATGAAGGTTTATGAAAAATATGCACTCATTGACATCTGGTGCAGCCCATAACAGAATTTGGGGAGGATCAGCATTGTTAAACGAAAGGGAGATGGGGGGGGAAGATGAAGATTCATACTCAGGTATCTTTTAAAAGACTGGTTTTTGTCTCCTGGTTTAGGGGTAGGACAAAGAATATCTTTCGGTATCGGTATTCTCGTTTATATTCTTTGGTTAAAACAATACAAGGGGTTAGGAAAACGCATGACAGAGGGTTTGCTAGTTTCACTCCGATCAGGCTCTGGGTAAGGGTTGCCGTAACTGAAACGTTTATCGCTAATTTGGCGAATGTTTTTAATTTCGCGGTTTTTCGGTGATTTTCCGACGAAATTCACCGTTTTTTTTTTAACGATCCTTCGACGAAGTTTGCCGTTTTTTCGCGTAATTTACCCGCTATAGCGCGTCCGCGGCATCGCTGTATGTTTTTAGTCTGCAGGTGCCCTAAAAAGTCTGCGATGTCCGTCGCAGCGTCGCGTACATTGTTTTTGCAACATATTTTCAATTTCGATTCGTTTTTTCACTAAACAGGATGATTTTATGACCCCGGAAGAGCCGAAAGAAAAACCCGGAAGGGTCGACGGAAAAACCCGGAAATCCGGGGTACCCCCGGAGCACAATCACCCCTGACCCTGTCCCCAACCGTTTGTATTTTAATGTTCCATAAGCCATCGATTCCAAAATATCCTTCAACCATTTACACTATACAGTTCTAAAAAAAAAAAGCTATTAGAGTAATGTTATAAAAGAAATTCTCTATGAAAATTTCCTATTTTAATGCTAACCTGGAAATTTGAGGCTAACCTGGAAATATCAGGGAATTTTAACATAAGATATTTGTGATCACCCTGGTAGGAAGTCCAAGCAAGCAGTCAACAACAAAAAGATTACCTTAACTCATGTTTTTTCTCTTATGAAAGAAAAGTCATATCAGTTCTACCTGTCATCCAATACCCTGTCCCCAACCGTTTGTATTTTAATGTTCCATAAGCCATCGATTCCAAAATATCCTTCAACCATTTACACTATACAGTTCTAAAAAAAAAAGCTATTCACATTTTTTCCTCTCCGTATATTTCCAGGGGGAACAAGAAAGGTGAGAAAAGATCATAGAAAATCATTAAGAACTTAATTTCTGACTCTGGAATGAATTTCTAGCTCTAAATTCTTTAAAGAAATTTGTATAAATGAAATTAAAAATTTACTTGTGTCATATAAGCAAAACATTTTAACATTATAATTCAACAGAATGAATTTGGACCTAAGCTAAAAAAACATACAAATAAAAAATAACTTATAAATAAAAAACACATAAAAACTGCTTCATTATATAAAAATTATTCCTTTGATCAAATAGAATTTTAAGTCATTGTTTTGAATCTTTTACTAAACCATCACGATAATGATATAAACATTTGAATCTTGTGCTTGAATTATATTATTTCAGAATGCCACTCCAAGAATTGATTCTAGGAATCGAAGATCTCATTTCCCACCACCAAGGCATTTTATTCACATTCAGAACCTTCTTGGCTTTTGTTTAGATCTATTTGGTAAAGAGGAAGATTATGAGGTATGTTTTATTTGCTGAAACTATTTTATTATTTGTCCAAATTGCTTATACAAAAGAAAAAATTAACAGGATTCTCAGTTTTTAAAAAGTATAAAAATTTCTTTTTAAAATAAATCTTACGTAACCATACTGATGTGTTGAAAATAATGAAGTGTAATTATCTATCCATTGTTTATTGGAGTTCCTTAACCTGCAGTTAATTCTATTGAGCTGTCTTAAATGACAGACCAGGTGTTATTGTCAAAAAGTTGTCAGGCAGAATGTCACCCAGGTAGCCCAGTTGGCAAAGCATTGTCAATTTAAGCCAGAGGTTCTTGGTTAGACACCCAGCCTGGAAACTTTTCACTTAATTGGAAAAATTTACAAGTTATATGATTTTTTTGCCAATCAGTATGATTGTGTTAAAAAATAATAAAGAGAAAATCTAAGCCTCAAATATAAGAACACAACCTTATTTAATTAATCATGTACTAAGTGACTGCACCATGTAAAAATAAAAAGTTTGCAATAATTTATTACTGTTGCCATTTGCAATCCTGCATTGTAAGCAATGCATTTACAGAAACAGCAAAATTTAAAGAAATTTAATGGTATATATTAAATTTCATTTAATTTTCTGAACATCTATGATGTAGGAATAGAGAAACAAAAAGAGGAAAGTAACAACAAAAACTTGTTTATCTATATCTGGTGACATGTTTAACATTAAGAATTGCTAGATTAGACCTTTCTTATCTTTTAATTTATGATAATTACAGTCTATGGGGAAAATTGTTTGCGGTATATTTTAATGATGTTACACTATTCCAAACATACTGAAATACATATACGGTACACTCCTTTAAATCTGCAAAACTTAAAACCAGAGGTTTTGCAGATTTTAAAATTTTGTGGATTCTGTCCCATTTGTTTCTCTCATAGTAATAATAAGTACTTGTATTTAATATAAATATAATATATTATATATATAACACATGGGCTGATAAGTTCCCGGTCTAATAAAGAAAACACAACTTTTTAACAAAACTTTATAACTTTAATAAATAACATAACTTTAATAATAATAATTAAAAAAAATAATAATAATTTTATAATCATTATTATTAATGTTCGTATACGTCTGTCTGTCTGTCTATGTGTGAGTGCATCTGTACCCGGATAAACTCTGCGAGCGTAGCGAGTAGCGAAGCGCTTTTTGTGTCAAAAAATTCAGAAAAATCCGGGCCTCCAGGAATTGCAGTTTCGAAAAAATCTGCCCATAATTAAGGGAGTTATTAACGAACAAAGCTGTTTTAATTGCTTCAAAAGAAACCTATGTGAAAAGTCCTCCGCGCATGCCCAGAAGAGCTCAATCCTCATCTTCCGCAAAAAGAAGGAGGAAAGATCGCTTCGGCCGGTTTCGTTTGACGACTGTCTAAACTCGCCGACGGCGAACCGACAGAAATACGAAAAAACCGTCAACATATTCTCAAAGAACGTACTTTTACGTCTCTAACGATCCTGTCGGTTCAAAAAAATTTCGATATTAACCCTTTCAAAAAAAATAATCAAAAAGGGTCGAATTCGTGTTTTTGATTTTCTCCCTTCGTCCGAACATCGCATCCGCCGGACTAAGAAAGATTCGGATAAACGGATTTCACCAAATAAAAGATCGGTCTTTGTCCTCTCCAATGCCACTTTCCATTAAAAAAAATACGTCAGTTAACCCTTCGAAAATGTATATTTTCCATACACAGTTTTGCGATTTCGGCAATTGCGACAATTTTCAAAAATTCGCAGAGGCGGTTCCAAACGAGTTAGAGAAAACTAAAAATACCAGACGAGATCTACATTTTTTTTCCTTTCAAAATCTGCGATCGGTTTTGAAAAATACAAATATTAACCCTTCGAAAAAAATTCGCGCGCAGACTCACTTTTGCAAATTCCGATTCTCTGCGATTTTTAAAATTGCGCATCGGCTCTCTGAAAGAACATAAAAACAAACAAACACACCCAAGTACATTTCCCTCCTTTCGAGATCACTGTAAAACCTTTAGTTTTAAAAAATATTTCATTTAACCCTTTCGAAAACATTTTTTTCCGTAACTCTCTTTCGCTTTTTCAGCGATTTCTGCAATATTTAAAAATTCAATTCTGGGCTTCTAAACAAAATACGAAAAAATAAAAATACCGAGCCTAATCTACATTCTTTTTCCTTTTAAAATCAGGTATCAGTTTTGAAAAATTAGTTTTTTAACCCTTCTAAAAAAATGTTTTCCGAAACTCACTCGCGTGAATTTTCGTTGTTCAGCCCATGTTTAAAAATCCGCATCGACTCGGAAAATGCGAATAGAGACAAATAAAATACACCAGATCATAGCCACGTTCTTCTTCTTCGAAACATATATTTCAGTTTTAAAAAATATGTACATTAACCCTTTAGAAACTTATCGTTCCCGTACGTCACTTTCGTGTTTCCTCTAATTTGCTAATGTATACCCCACCCCGCCGCAGCAATTTTTTATCTAATTACATAAATTCCTAGAGAAGAAGCTAAAAGTGCATACATTCAGGTCTAGAAAGACACCTTTCAGTTAAAAAAATTCGAGTATTATCAATTTAAAAAAAATTCTTTTGTGAAACGCGTTTCTAGAAATAAGCATTTTTCGGCGCAAGCACAGATTAATCAAAGTGTAATAAGTGACTTTGCTTTCGCCGTAATTATCTTATTTATTAACGATTTTAAATCAAAAATCATTGTTCATTTTGCGTACAGAATTGAATGGGCTTTCCGAATATATGATTTATTTTAAGAAATAATTATATTTTCATAGTTAAAATTCTATTCTACTAGGATATTTGTATTCTGAAACAGCCAATTGCACTGCAAATACTTGCTATACAATACCTGACTAACTTACTATACAATATTTCTCTTCGATGGATCAGAGATTATACGATATGTAAAGAGTCAACTTCATGTTCGATCGCAGTCAAATAAACTAGAGAGTCAACACAGGAACATTTATTTTTAAAAGTTTTAATACTTTTTAAATAATTGTCATTTTTGCATAGGAGGAAAAAAAAAAAAAAGCTAAGGAATTTGCTATTTCTTTTGAAAATATCTCCCTTCGTATGGGTCCCATCACGACGGGGTATAGTTCATTCGACTCGACATCGATAGAGGATACTAGAGATTATCGACTTTAGTTCCGCATTTCACCACTAGGGGCGCTTTCCGAACTCTGTTTCTATGGGCCGGATCACGACGGCGTATGGCTTATTCGACTCGACATCGATAGCTTTAACGGTTTCAGTGCCCGAGGTTCGTATAGAACAGATTGCACCACCTGGTGGTGGAAGGTGTAATTAAAGGATTTTCAGCCAACTCTGGTTCTATGGGTCACATCACGACGGGGTATGGCTCATTTGACTCGACATCGATAGCTTTTCGAGATTTTACAATTAGGGGCCCGCTGGTGGGCGAAGCCAGCTAGTAATAATAATAATAATTTTATAATAATAATTTAAAAAATGAATAATAATAATTTAATAATAAGTAACATAATTTTATAACAAAAAAGCTCCAAACAGAGCTCAGAATCATCGACTCGTTGTTTTTGGTCAAAAGTCAACACGGGCGGCAGCCACTTTAACAACAGCTTTTTCATAGACAAATCTTCATTCAAAATAAAATCTACACGTTCCTTAGATATCTTCAGAGTGTGAGCTATCTCTTTTTTTATGTTTTCTGGATTCTGTCATCTTATGTTTCTTATGTTTACTTTTTTTATGTTTTCTGGAGTAACCACCTCTTTTGCGTGGTACATCACTGGTGTCCGTACGACCATGTTTAAATTCAGAAAACCAGTCAATAATGGTTGATTTACCATGTGCAGTGTCCGGATAATGCTTATCAAGCCAAACTTTTGTTTGAACGGTATTTTTTCCCATCAAATAACAATTCTTGAAATTCTTGTTTATCTATTTTTTGTTTATCAACAAAGTCGATTTACTGAAACCACTCTAACGTTTTATCCACACGGCGGATCGTCATGCATTTTTTCTGCTACCTTTTAAAGGTTAGTATTTACTAAAAAAAACAGTGGTTCAGCAATTGAAATGCCATCTATGTGCCAGACCGGGAACTTATTAGCCCATGTGTTAAGATATAATATTGTATAAGTACTTATATTTAAAAGTTTATTTTAAAAAGTTCTGTTCCATTTGTTTCTCTCTAGTAATAATAAGTAAATAATCAGTGATTTAATTCAGGGGTCATTCCAGGAAAAACTTGGGGCCTATATAGGGCGCCTTCACAAAATTCCTCTTGATAAAATAGGCCACTTCACCAAATTCCTCTTGATAAAATTGGCCTCTTCACAAAATTCCATTCCATAAAAACATGCTGTCCATTAATTTTTTATATTGTTGTTAGGTTTTAAAATATGTCATTTGCAAAGAAAACAAGTTCACCAGAAACGAAAACTTTAGCAGAAGGACTTCAAAGAAGTTATTAAATGCTTGGTTTGAATTTGAGTAGATGGATTTCATCTTTCATAACAAAATGTTATTTTTTACAAAAATATAATAAATTTCACAAAAATGATAAATTTCACAAAAATAACCTTTAATTTTCACAAAATGGGCTCCAAAAAAAAAAAAAAAAAAAAAAACCTGCATCGACCCCTGTAAATTACCCCTCTATCCTCCTCCTCCCTTTAAAATTTACACTTCTTCTCTCTCCACATCATTACATATAAAAGTGTCTAAAACTCCTTAAAAAATGTATATATATATATATATATGCTCCATTTGTTGCTCTCTAGTAACAATAAATATTCAATCATTTCAATTGTCTCTCTACTTCAAAATATTTGCTTTGATCCATTTTCCACCCCCTAGCAAAAAAAAAAAATAATTAAAACTCTTTATATATATATATATTACAAAATTTAATTTTTTCCGCAATCTGCTAAATTATTCTATAAAATTTTTCCATTTAGTAATGTTCCGTATATGACCCCGACTTTTTAAAATATTTCTTATTCTTAAAATAGTCCTTCACTATCCATATCTAAAACCATTTTATCCTAATCCACTTAATATTTACTCCAAAGTATTTAAATCTAAAAATAGCAATAACTACTTAAATTTATTCTTTAAATAGAACACTTATTTTTAATCCACTATTAAAATTCATTATTATTCCCGTGAAGTCAAACTGCTATAAATTCTTTATTTAAATGCTAAAATATCATATCTCTTAAATTATTCTGCTCTAAAAAACCTTATTTCCTTTTAAAAAACATTCTATCATTAAATATTAAATGTCTATTACAATATTTCCAAAATGCTCTCATTTTTTTTTTCTTCGCCTACATCAAAGATTAATTTTCTTTTTTTTCTTCTTTATCTTTATTGCATATTAAATTCAAAGCTAGTTTTAACTACAGCCTCAAAACAGATACTTTGGTTTGTTTATATGTCATTCATCTGGTAACGAGATTTTCGAAGCCCCTTGAACTTTTTTGACATCAGGAAGTTGGTTTTCTTCAAAATTAATGCACTGGAAATATGAATAAAATCCCTTTAAAAACCTTATGATTAGAAGAAACCGAGTCATGTGACATATTTTGTAGTCTTACGCAAAGCCAGTTAAAACCAGATGCACACTCTGATTTCAGTAGAATTTTGACATTTTGGCGTGCATCTAATTCGCCTCATCGTCTTTTTAGTTAGTGATGTAGAGAGTTTAAGTAAAGTTTTAGAAGGGTTTTGTGTCCAGTGGATCCAGCCCATTCACCTAAATAAACATCTTGAAACTTAAGAAAGAGACTCGTGGGAATTATCGACTGTCGCATGGAATGTACTGATGCGTAGAAGTAATTGCAGTTTAATGAGCATTCCTCCCGATTTCACGTTTTAAAAAATTTCAATAAAGTTTTTTACTTTTACTGAATGGTGACTGAACTGTGATTTGTTGTTGGTGATACCACACGGCCTCCTTATGTGATTGAGAAGGGAAACCTTGCACAGAATTGAAAACGTTTATCAACAGCTACCGACTGCCACTTAGATTGAACTTGAATTCACAACAAATATACATCTATATATATATTTGTCTTACGTGGCGCGGAAATAGAGCTGAATTTCTACCTTATCGTTGGCAACAACCGTAGTTTCCAGAGCTCAGGCCAATGAACAGACAAAATTGTGTTAGCTCCGCTTCCAATATGGCGGTCAGTGTCAGAGCAGTGAAACTCAAGCTAGCAATTATTAAAAATAAAATAATATGAATGTAATCCAAAGCGTCTGAGATGATCCCTCATTTTAATTATGAGTAATATTCTTAATTTCAAAAATGAATTCTCAACTCTTATTTAGAATTTATTTACGAATTTCACTCACTCAAAAAATCTGAGATAATGAAATATAAACTTTCTAGAATGCCCCTGCTGCCATCTGTTGCTGTTTTATTGAAGTAAAAATAATTTCTTTTGCAGAAATCTATAATCAATTAGAATACTAAAATGTCAAACGAAATTTAAACAATCATTGATGATAAACTATCTTCCTACCGCATAGTGTTTATTATTTTTTTTTTTTTTAAATGAATCTAAGCCGTGCTGTACAATATTATAGGTGCAATAAGTTTTAAACTAATTATGTTTCCAAGATCCTTTTTTCATAGTATTTAAATGATTTATATGCCCATTAGTAGCATCAACTAAATGCATTTTTAGTTGTGTTTTCAACAGAGTTTTCAATTACTTTTTTGCATTAAAAAAATTGTCAATTTCATATGTTCAAATGATTTATTGTAGTACTTACTCCGGCTAGAAATTACTAGAAAAATAAAAAGGGGCGAGCGAGCTGGGACCGCGTAGCGGTCTCAATGTGAATTGCTTTGCAATTCACGGTGGGTTGGCGAGCGTTAGCGAGTAGGAGGCTGAGTCCCCTAGTATATATATAAAATCTTATGTCCTGTTTGTTGCTCTCTATGAAGAATAAGAAAACAAAAAATCATCTGAATTACAAACTCCCTCTTTTCAAAATTCAAAACAAAGTTAAAATTTTTTTTTAACTGTTTGTTATTTGAAAAAATTCTGGATTTCAGAAGCTTTGAAACTGGATTAATTAACCAGTCATCATCAGCATTTAAATAAATAATGACATTAATATCTGTCATTAATATGATAACAGAAAAATAAAAGGAACTTAATAATTTAAAATAATTAAACACTGAGAAAATTCAGTTGAAAATGTTCTGAAATACTTTCTACAACTAGCAACATTTTATGTGGTGTCGCCATCTACTGTAAATTATGGAGATTAAATAACCGTTTTTTTTAAAATCAAGATTTCGTATCTATAAATGCTAAATAAATAATACAAATCACAAAAATTGAGAACATACAGAACGAATTGGTAGTGTTACCAAATTTTTAAAACGAAAAATATTGCTACCACAAAGATAGCATAAAATACGCTACAAATTCGACTGTGGTGCCATCTACTGATCAATCAATCAATCGATAATTTTTTTGTGCTTGGTTTTCATAATAACGTTAAATACGACTATAAATTCATTGATAATATAAATAGATTCTTTTTTAATCAAAATATTTCACACACAGCATCAAATACACATTTTTAAACTCATTTCATGAGAAACTTTCGCTATCGATATTTTTATTACCTTCATATCGCCAGGGAGATAAATTTACTGCAAAACTAATGTTTGGTTATATTGCTTTTTCAGATTGACAATAGTTGAAGTTGTGTATGTTACTTTCGTGTTCGTACACGTTTGCGATATATCAAAGAATCGCCACGCCTTTCTGATTCGTCGGAAAAAAAACACACGTGAAATAAAATTTTTGGTGTTGATCTTGACGTGCGTGGCGAAATTTCTTTTGAGGGAGGGTGCTTTCTCAGGATTTTTTGAATTTTTCAATTTGTTTATAAAGTGGGAAGGGGGCACTTAATCGGGAAGGGCGGATTAACGGGATTCTACGGTAATGTTTGGTTATGTTGCTTTTTCAGATTGACAATAGTTGAAGTTGTGTATGTTACTTTTGTGTTTGTACACGTTTGCGATTATATCAAAGAATCGTCATTACTTTCTGATCTGTCGGAAAAAAAACACTCGTGAAATAAAAAATTTTGTGTTGATCTTGACGTGCACAGCAAAATTTCTTTTGGGGGAGGGCGCTTTCTCAGGATTTTTTAAATTTTCCAATTTGTTTACAAAGTGGGAGGGGGGCGCTTAATTGGGAAGGGCAGAATAACAGGATTTTACGGTAGTGATTTAAGAAGTTCTTATAGGCGGTATAAAGAGGAATTAGGTGTTTAATAAAAGGAAAAAGAGGGCTAATAAAGAAAAGTTAAATTTTTGGAAAATTAAGAAATATAAAGACAAAAAAACTATTGATTCTGTTAAAGCTGCTGAAAAAAATTGAGACTAGCTCGTAAGAGAAAATTAGAACAAATGGCAGAATGTATTGCTGAAAAGCGTAAACCATAAAAATTTCGAATTTTCTTTGATTTTAATTTATTTAATATTTAATGTAATTTATGTTTTGAGAAATTAATTAATGCTCAGTATTTAAAGAATGAATGATTGATAATTCTTTCTTATTGTTTTCTCTTTTTATTGTATATTTTGTTTTTTATTCTATCAGGTGTTTTATATAAAATTTGCATATTGATCTTTTCATTTCATTTGTTGTCTTCTGTGAGCATTGTGTATTATGGTGTTTGTTACAGTTTTCCTATTTTTACTAAAACAATTTGAAAACAATCTCTTATGATGTGTTTCGGTTATAGTAAATTGCAATTGATAGATTAGAAATAAATGATTAATATTTTTTTTTCTATTAAAAAAAGAAGAAAATCAAATGTTTTATTTAAATATTGTGCTTACATTTTGATACTGTTAATTTTGTTTTGTGAAAGATATATAATTCTGCTAAGTTTTGCTACAGTTGTTCAAAAAATTTAAAAAGGTGTGTAACTGCCAGATCATATATGAATAATTAATCTCCCCTCCCTCTCCCCCATTTTATGAAAAATTCATTAGGTGTTTTATTGAAGAAATTTTTCACACACACACATATATATATATTTATGTGATTTGTCTTCTGTAGCTTATATTCATTTGCAAAGATTTAAAAAAAAAAAAAAAAAGGATTAATATATTTATTTTACTTTTTCTACATTGGATGAAAATTTTATCAATTTTGAATTTTGTAATCTAATTTGTTTTATATATAAGTGTAGTACTATTATATTTGCTGTAGTTTGCTTAATTTGGACAAAAAAAAATATCTTGTTGTCTCAGGTATAAGTTTAGCTTATTAATTTATATATATAATTTTCTTTTTCATTTTTTTTTAACTTTACCGAGGACATTTTGCAAATATTATAATTTTGATGTACTAACTTGTTGAATATTTATTATTATAATATTTGTCCCAGTTTGCCTAATTTGGATAAAACAATTAAAAAAATATATCTTATTGAGTTTCAGGTGTAACTGCTATGATTAGTAAATGATGCAAAATGAATGATTAGCTATTTTAGGTAGCTTTCAATACAAAAAAGTATAAAGCTACCTATTGCAGCCATTCGGAGGAAAACAGTTCCAGAAAATTTCGATATATTTTCACTGATCATGACCCCCAGACTCCGAAACCACCCTCCGTTCAAATGTTGATTTATCTATATAGATATATCCATATATATATATATGGACATATACACATATATATATACATATATATACATATATATATATATATGTGTATATATATATATATATATATATATATATATAGATAGATAGATATACATATATATATATATGACCTATGTCATACGATAACGCTCATATTTATAAATCAATTTTGATGAAACTAATTGTGTGTATTAAGCTTACCAATGTCTCGACCGAGTTCGTTGGCCAGCTTGGTCCGCCATTTTGTTTCACTTAAAAACTTAAAACTAAAATAAATATACAAAAAAGTTAAAAATTCAAATTTATTTTTTAATTAAGTGTTAGTTCTTGATACGAGGATTCCAGAGCATTTTTTGGTTTACCTCTATCTTAAAAAAGGGCTGAGATAGAGCAGTTTGAAATTCTAGGGTGGCTGACATTTTGGAAACAAGACAGCACATTACAAAAATTTTCATTGTTGTAATAATTTTCCCAATCATACGCATAAAACTATATATTCATATCCGTTAGCGCCAAATTCTTGCCAAACTTGGCGACATTTGGCAAAATATCTGCAAATTTGGCGACCAAAATAAGTCTTCATAAATGAAGCCAATTTAGCTATTGCTCAATAATTTGGCGAATTTCTTATTCAAATTCAGTATTAACGAATCTTTTGTAAATGTTTTCTTTGCATTTTAACTTGCTGTTTTCGTGTAACATTAGCTAAAATTTTAAAACGAAGATATAGGAAAGCCACCTTTTCCTCCCGGTACAGGCCGGAAGGACTTTTTATTTATCCATTTTTTAAAAATATTGCTAAGTATTTATTAAAAAAAAATCTGTAGCTTATGTTTAATTTAAAGGTCAGAAACGAAGGATTAATAACTTTTCATCATATTTTTAAAAATTATACCAGGTACTTTTTATTTTAAGAAATTTTACATGCATTAATGTTTTAATCCAATTTGTCTTCTCTGAGTATGTAGTATTCATTCCAGTTTGCCTAATTTGTCTAAAGGAGTTTAAAAATACTATCTTGTGGTATTTTCAGGTGTAAATAAATATATTAGATTATTAATGTGTGCAAGATCAGAAATTAGTGATGTTTCATTGTTTGAAAATTTTATATGACTATTTTATTTAAGAGATTTTGTATATATCAAAGGTTTTGATGTAATTTGTTGTCTTCTATTATCAGGTAGCAATATTTGTACCTGTTTGCCTAATTTGGCTAAAACAATGAAAATAGAATCTCATGTATTTTGGTATAAATAAAACCTAATAATATTTAATTGTAAGATCAGGAATGGTTATTGATAAGTTTTATTTTCCTTCCATACATGAAAATTTTACTATTTATTTTAAGTAAATCATGGTTCTATTGATACCATTAGTTATCTTATATGAACATATATTATGAAATGTTGTTTGCTCCAATTTGTCCGAGTGTATGAAAAAACTTAAATGTCTTGTTATTATTAAGTATATAAATATTACCTAACACAATGTGTGAAAACTTTTAATAATTTTTTTAAGTGTTTTATATATGCACATGTTTGTTGTAATACATCATTCCTTCTATTTTGAGAATTTTTCAAATCTATTTTCTCTAATTGGCTTATTTTTCCTAAAATAGTAGAATTAACTTCAGAAGTGTGTATAGAATTAAAATGCTAATAAGGTAAAACTTATTATGAAAAGTAATATGTATAAGTTATCATTTTTTAATTTTGTTTTATATGCATGCATTAATCTCTTTCTTAAAATAATTATATTTAATAACTTATGGTGTACATACATATGCATGTTATATTCATCTTCATATAATTTTGTGATAATTTTGTATCATGCGGAGTTCAGCTTTTTTTGGCCAAATTGCACTTCCATGCCTGCAATAAGTATCACATAGAAATTACAAAATTTTGTGTTTCAGATTATGTTTATTCAACTTTAGAACCCTGGAAGGTTGGCTGTTATATATACTTTTTATTACATTCACTCACACACAATAAATGTTTTCTTTAGATTCCAGTGTTTTGCATTTTCCTTAAATGATGTCTTCCTTATTCTTCTAGGTCACATTCCTCTGCTGTGTCTTAATTCAGCACTATTTTCATCAAGAAGCACAACTGCCAATGGTTGGTACTCAAGGAAGCTACATTCCCTGCCTTACCATTTTACTTGTGTTATTGACTTTCTAAAATTTAAAAGTTAATTTAACATTATTTAATGGAACATTTAAAAAAAAACTTCTTTGTTCTTTAAAAAGCTTCATTATCTGCCTTACCCTCTTACTTGTGTTATTGACTTTTTAAAATTTGTAATTACACTCTTCAGCTTAAAAGTTAATTTAACATTATTTAATGTGTTTATTAAAAACTTCTTAGTGTGTCAGTATTCACCAATTTACTTAATTATGTGTTGATGATGTCATCTATATGCTCTGACTCATCCAAGTGAATCTAACTTTAAAGACTAGTATAAGATTGTCGTAATTATACATTAATAATCATGCAGTTTGTTATGGAACCCTCACTTCAGCATATGACCCTTGTTAAGATTGCTGTTACTTTGTGGAATCAGAACGATGTCAGGTCTTTAATAAAATTCTGTTCTCAGCAACGGCATTTCACAAAGCACACATGGATAAACATTGAAGAGAAAGTGACAGAAAAAGTGTCACATCTTCCACTACCACAACTCTTAAATCAGAAGGTGTTAGGTTGTATTAAACCTATTGGCTCAGAAATTTTTTTATGGATTAAGTTGTATCGTAATCTAAATCTACCTCTTGAAATTTGTTGGACTCGACAAGGTATGATAGACAGAAAAGGTACAGTAGAAGTGTTAGTCAAAAATGAGAGTTTGGATCTGTCCACACGCTACAAGCTAGCATGTATTTATTGCTTGGAGGGCACTATTAATGAACTTTGGAACATTCTGTCGGAAGACCTCAAACAATCTTTTCTGTGCGAAAATTCTCCAAATATTGATGTATGGGGTGAAGACTGGTTAATTATTTTTTGGTCACGTACTATGAAGAGACAAGAGTTGGGCAATGCACCTACTTCTTCTTACAAACATGAATTTAAAGTAAGTGCATTAAATGGTAATAAAGTAGCAATTGAATATTTTCTGCGAAAGCTAACCCCACAGGAGAGAGAAGAGTGCTTGGTAGAGGCTGCAAAATATGTATATGATGCTGATGTGTTATGTTTTTTGTTAACTGAAATGGATGATGAGCAACAATTAGAATTTTTTAGATATGACCCTCATAAAGTGTTGCTGAATTTTCTGCAATTTCCTTGGCAGAATTTTTTTATTAGAGTAGCAAATTGCATATGGAATTTTCTGTCAGAAAAAATTTTTAAGTTGGTATTGAGAGATATTTTCCGTAAATTTACCGATGGCTATAAGGATTGTAACTATCAAAAGCTTTTTGGAGAATTTTGGCTCAAAAGCCCTGATGCTCTAAAAGGATTCATTATAAATAAAATTCATAAATCTCGTATACTACCGTGTTTGTGTAATTTTCAAGATAAAGAAAACATCCGATTAATCCTTAAGAAAGCAAACCATACAGTAAGAAAGAAGCTTATTAAAAGTGATAGAATGAATAACTTTTACCAAAACTCCATTCGTGATGATAAATGGGATATGCTTGAATTCTGTATTCCAGAATGCTTTCCATCCAAAGAATTAATGTTAGAATTTAAAGAGAAATTCGAAAAGTGGTCTAGTTTAGAAGATAATTTTGTGAGGAATAAACACAAATGGGATAAGTTATTTCTCTCATCGGATGACTCCGTATGTAAGTATAAGAGGAGCACCGATGAAGGTGAAAGTAGTTCATCTAAGCGATTTCGGAGCATTCAGTAATGCATGTTTGCAGGGGAAGGAGTTCACCTAATTAACCTAAAATTATGAATATTTATTACCTGTCTTAATTTTGGAAAAAAAAAATCTGCTGACATTCTGAAATAAATCATCCCCCCCCCCCCCCCCCCTTAGAAATCAACAGTTACTTTCCAATAAGAATTTGAAAATAAACAGTAAAAGTGTTGGCAGAATCAATTTAAAGAAATACAAATAAGTATGTAAATGTTTTTGCTCAAATATGATTTTTATTATGCAATTTTGATTTTTTTTTTTTTTTTTTTTTTTTTAAGATTTTAAAATGAATAGGATAGAATAAAATTCTAATTGCAATATATATATATATATATATATATATATATATACATCTTATAACATTTTATTATATTTATTTTGCTTCAAAAATAGAAGTTAATTCTTATTTAAGTAACTGTGGATAATTTTAAATAAAAAGATAAATTTGTGAACTATAGAAATACAAAACATTTACATTTTTTTTTTTTTTTTTTTTGCTTTCATGTAGATAACATCCTATGTGCAAAAACATTTACTTAATTTGTAATTTTTTCAGTTAAAAATTATTGGATCAATATTTATGTTACAAAAAAAAAAAACTAAGAGTTTTATAATCTATAAAGTAAATTTTGGGTCATATATGTATATATATAGCTTTTGTTCTCTTATATTTCCTCTTTAAAATGTTCATATGTTTACCTGTTTAATAGAGACCTCTTGATACGCAAAATCTTATTTCAAACTCTTTTGTAACTGCATATATTCCTCTTGTTAATTGTTTAGAAAGAATCAATTTGAAAAAAAAAAATAATAAAACTGCTCTTTAAGTTGATTATTGTGAATGTTCTCAAAAATATATGGAGATGGTGTCTCCTAAAATTTTGAAATTTCACTCTTAGCCCGGGCTTAAAGAAATGTCTGGTAAAAGTGGCAAACACACAAAAGAACAAAACAGAGCTGCCACCAGCAATTATTTATTTATTATTTTGTCTATCATTATTTCCAACGAATAATCTTTATATTATATGTCATTAAGGTACATTACTGTTGTTTTGAAATACTGGTGTTGAAACAAATAAGATTAATTTTTTGTTATGAGATATTTTTGTCAAAACATTGTCTTGAAAATAATAAATACTTGAAAATTCAAGTATTTATTAGCAATACATTGTAATTGTTGGTGAATGATGTTGAGTGTGTAGGAAGCTGTGAGGAACCAAAAAACTTATTGAAGCATTTGAATAAAAATTAAACTAAAGGCTTATTGAGCATTTCTGTTATTCACTCATTTTGAATTTCATGCTAACATTGTTTCTCTGAAAAATTGATGCACTGGTTGAATAAAATGTTGATATTTTTCTTTTTTCTTTTTATATTCAATTATTAATGTAATCTTTTCTATTGTTTTACTTTTAGAAAAATTTGATTTTACAACTAAAACATTAATTTCCTGTGTATTGTTTATATATTTTATTACATGAAACTAAAGGCTTAATCTGCATTTCAGTAATTCAGTCATTTTCATGTTAACATTGTTTTTCTGAAAGTTGTTAGATTGAATAAAATTATGTATATATATCTGTTATTCCCTCATTTTGAATTCATGCTAACATTGTTTCTCTGAAAAATTGATGCACTGGTTGAATAAAATGTTGATATTTTTCTTTTTTCATTTTCTTTTTATATTCTTTTATTAATTTAACCTTTTATATTGTTTTACTTTAGAAAAATTTGATTTTACAACTAAAACATTAATTTTCTGTATATTGTTTATATATTTTATTACATGAAACTGAAGGTTTAATCTGCATTTAAGTAACTGTTGCTAATTACAACGTACAAATGAAAAGAGTGTAAACTATTTCTGTATTTTCAATTTTTTTTTATTCTGCTTGTGAAATAAATATTTGTGAGATTCTGTTGTGAAACAAAATCAGACAGGTCAATTTTCTATCAAATGAAATTTGTCATAACTAGCACTCCAAATGTATTTTCCTAACAGTTGTTTTCATTTATATTTTTATAAAAATGGGACTGAATGTATTATCCAGGCCAGATAAATAGATCGCCAAAAATTGTCCATTGCCAGTTTTGTTTATCATTGTCAATTGTGTTCCAAATGATAATTTAATGTAGATTTAATAAATGCATACCATTGTTCAAAATGATAAACAATATAAAGGCAAGTTAAAATGCAAAACAGTAATTTAGTATACATTTATTAAATACTATAACATCAAATTGACGGCTTTTAGCAATACACAATACTAACAATGGTATTTTATTTCTTGTGGTTTCTTATGCCAATTAGAATGAATATCGTGTAAATATTATATAAAATAAGTATACTGTATCAATGAATGTAATCTATTATATTTATTATATGCTGTATCGTATTATATAGTTATACATATATAAATACTCCTACCACTGATTTTAATATGGCAACAATATAATAATTATGCAGTTAAAATGAAGAAATAAAAAAAGGGGGTTACAGTGATTAATATTTGTTAGTTTGTTGGCACATTGAATATGACCTGGTCCGGATATTACATAAGTGCCATTAAAATAATTCACATTGTGTTTGCAGTGTTACCACATATGATTCAACTTCAATTCAATTTTTGTAACCTGAGATGGAATAAAATTTTGTATTTAGTAATTTGTATCTTTGCAGTTTTATGGTAATCTTTATTTGGAGTGTAATTCAATTATTTAGTTTCAGCATATTTTGTTTCCTTTTATTTATGATTTTAAGGTATAGGGTGTCCTGCTAGAAGATAGTCCCAACAACAGTTGGTTTTAGAAAAAAAAAAAAAAACACATGAGCCAATTTTATAGAATTCAACAAGATTTTCTCTTCATTTCATCTAGATTTCAAACGATAATTCTTTGACTAATCTGCATACACCTGCTTGTCAGTAAGCAAAACTATTAGTTTTTTAAAACATGTTTTTTCTGACTCATCTGAAGATTTTTTTTCCACTGCTCAATTAATTGGTAATCATTATCGAAGGAGTACTATTTTGAAATGTGAGCCACATATGTCTATTTCCCCTTACTTATAAAATATCTGTAATTTAACCTAATTGATTATTTGCTATGCACTAAGACACATGCGAAATGGTGTGTTTATATGCATATGTGTTGTCATAGGAGCAGAAAGGGATAAATTTCTGCACTAAAAAAAAGATAAAAGAGAGCAAATAATGTTTTACTTGAGTAATTTTATATATATGTATTTGTATGGCTATAAGGGTCGTTTATACATAAAAGTGTTAAAGATAATCAAGAAAAAGACTAATATATCTGCAGGTGTTCTTATTCAGAAAACATGAAATTAAAAACCTTTTCCATTATTTGGTGCAAAGACACTTTCACAAAAATCCGTGAAAGTTGGCGTTTTGAACCCAGTTTATTGACAATAAAGCATAAGATAGGTGTTGATGAGTCATTAAACACGTATAACTTAGATCTAATACTTTTATGAAAAAATGAAATATTCCATTCGATTTTAAATCACTGTTGGTCTGTGACTGCAGATTTCCTACTGTTGCGTATGAAATGCGCTTCAAATGTTCACGTTATTTAGTGGAAGAAAATATTTTGTTGAGAACCACTCAAGGAATAATAATAATAAATATAATAATAATACTCATTGGTAATAACAAGTCATTTTATATGCAAAAATAAGGAATTTAGATTCATTACTGTTCGAGTAATTTGGAATTAATCGAGAATTCTGAGATCGCAACTTTTTAAAATAAAATGCACAAGATCTAAATAAAGAAATAGTAAGTAAGGCCTTTAAAATATTATTTTAAATTAAAAAAATATTGTATGAAAATATTTCTTTTTAAAACAAGTAGTTTCAGTTGCAGTTAACTACGTTTACGATAAGTAGTTCTCGTGACTGCAATTCATGATACTTCCTTTACAATACATTAATATGCCGTGGGTACTGAATGCGATTATAGAAATCTCAATGCTTTTTCATGCATGGTAGGAAGCATGAGGTAGTGAATTTATTTAAATAATTTATAATTTGTGATCTGTTTCTTTTTTTTTTTAGATATGACAGCCTGAAAGGAAAAGCATTATTTAAAGTATCTGTAAGTTCAAGAAATTAAAAAAAAAAAATAATAATTTAAAAATAAAGACAAACTGAGTCGGGAAATTGTTCTAAAAAATAATTTTTAAAGGAAAAAAACCCACTGCAAGGGATATTTTCTTACATTCGTTTCAGTTAATCTAATATTCTTAAATGTACTTTACTCATATTTTTATGTAATTGGTGTAGATATTGTGGACACTCTTAGTTGCAAATGGAATGTATAGCATTCATACTTCTTTAACAGGGACACACAAATTCCATTATATAATGCTCCAAAAGGGAAAAAGTGTACTTTAATGATAATATTGCACTATTTCAAACATGATAAATTTAATTTAAATTACTGAGGTGTACTACAACATGCTTTCTATGGAACACTTATTGTTCATTTACAGGGCCACAAAATAATTCAATTACAGTACTATCCAAGAGTGATAATTTACACTCTATATGATTTAAATCACGATTTACTGTTTTTTTTCTTTATTTAATTAAAAACCAATTTATTTTTTTTTTTTTACAACAACTCCTATACAGTATTTTATCTTTTAAGTGCTTCCATTTGTAGTATATAAATATTTTCTATTTTTAATACTTCATCTAAGCAGGCAATGTGAGACATAGCAAGTCTAGGTCATGCTTTTATGCATAAGATGAAAATTAGCATGTTATTTATGAACATATATCTGATGGCTTAAAGAGTTATCTTAAAACATGTCAAGAGTGTGAACAAACAATCATGTGAAACTAACAGAAAATAAAATAGTTAAAAAATATTCAATATTTAACATAAAATTCTTCCATAGTTGATACACTGAAATGTGCAAATGCAGTGGCGCAGCCAGAATTTGGTTTTAGTGGGGGGGTTTGAGTTTCTGATAAAGGTGGTCGCCTGTTATCTGAATCACCGGTTAATGGAATCAGTCTTTTAAATGAATGAAATCATAATGCTTTTCTCCGCAATTATGTTGGTTATGATTCATTTAAACAGTGTTTACAATATTAGAGTTAAAAACTATAAAATGCACCAATGAAATAACACAAAACTAGGTTAGATTTATAAAGAGTTTAAAAATGATGAGGGTCAAACTTTAAGATGGATGGAAGAGCACAGTACAGAAAATAATTTTTATTTTTATATAGGAAATAACAGAGTTGCAATCCATTTGTTCAATTAAAAATACACAAAGTTTCATTACAAGAGAGTACGAATTCTTATTCCTAACTTTAATAATAATGAAGCAAATTTAACAAAATTTTCAATCTTACTTACTTTGCTTTATGCCAAATGTAACAACCCAATTAGGTAATCAATGTTTTGGAATGTAATTGATATTAAACACGGTATTATAGACTAAATTACTGTTCTCTTCCAGTACTTTACATGACATCGAATTTCACATTAAATAATGTAAATCTGATGAAAATTTCGTTAAAATATATTTATTATTCTTAAAGTTCTCTAAAAATATCCAAGTTTGAATTGAAGTCATATCTGTACTAATATTATAAAACAGCAATGTTTGTTATTTTTGCAGGGGTTAATTCTGGAACTACAGAATGGATTTAAAAAAGTAATTGGTCATATGCGAGTTTTATTCACATACAAAGGTTCCACACAAAATATCAGAACTGTTCCAAGACAATATACTGACATACCTAAAACAATACCACATGCCATAATTTAATTTTGTTGGTATTGGAATGAAACACAATGAATTTTTATTCCATTGTGTAACTCCATTTCCATTATGTAACTCCATTCCCATTGTGTAACTCCACTCTAACTCCATTTAAAACAAAGACCTTGTACAACGTTTAAACTTGGCAGAGAATCCATCACGCTTCGGAAGACGTCGCTGAGTTTCACGCGAAAAGTTACTTGTCAATCATATTTGACATAATAGTAGACAATTTTAAAGCATTTAAAAAAAGTATGCTGAACAAAGTGAAAGTTTTTGATTCATTTTCAAAAATGAAAGCCTACGCAAACATGATAATTCAAGTGATTTGTTATCGAAAAGTTTTTTCATTATAAATGAAATATATATTGAATTATAAGCGATTGTTGTCTCAAAATTACTGACTTTTAATGTCTTGGAATTATTTTTCAATATTTGCCTTCAATAATTGAATTCAGTTGGAATGAAAAATGTTGACTAACACTAAGGTACGTTTTATCTAAAGCAAATATCTTGTACAAAGTTTAATCTTAGCATTGTGCCAAGCGCGCTTCAAAAGGAGTTCTCAAAGTAGCAACATCCATGCCGTTGTTTTCTAGATGGGTTTTTAATTAATATCTCAGCTAATTACAGACACTTTTTTAAAAATCATTACCAACAATTTTTAGATGATTCTGCGTTGGTAACCCTCAACTTCCCTGCTGAGCACCAGTAAAATAAGACTCATGAGTGATCTAATAATAGTTCTATTTTTACTTTTTAAGTATGCAACCTAAATAATGGTGTCAAAATTCTGGTAACCATCTCCTCTCTAACATAGGCTATATTTTATACAACAATTTCCAAACATTTTTTTTGGTACAACAATTTCCAAAAGGGGTGCAAGAACAAAAAACATTCTAAAATTGCAGTTTCTACGATATTGTTGGTTCTAGAAATTTGAAATTTTTTCTAGCGGTTACTTTAAAAAGATGTAAATGCTCACTAAAAATGGTTTCTAAAAAGTTCGAAATTTAAAAAGAGGAAAGGAGCAGGAAACGTTCTAAATTACAATTTATTTGTACGGTTAGGGCTAGAAACATGAAATTTGGCATGGTTGTTACTTTAGAGAATTAAATGCTAGAATGCCCAGAACAGTTTGCAGAAGTAAAAAAAGTTCTAAAATTGCAATTTCTGTGATACAGTTGGTATAGAAGCTCGGAATTTGGCATGGTGGTAACTTTTGGGATGTAAATGCTCTCTAAGAACGATTTGTAGAGAAATTCCAAATTTAAAAGGATGAAATGAGTGTAAAACGGTCTGAAAATGATCTAAAAACAATTAATTAGGAATTGTTTGTGCTAGGTATGTGAAATTTGGCACGGTTGTTACTCTAGAAATGTAAGTGATCATCCAGAACAGTTTTCTAAAAATTCGAAATGTAAAAGGATACAAGAGCAAAAAAG
This sequence comes from Maratus michaelseni, assembly GCA_963931845.1. Lineage (NCBI taxonomy): Eukaryota > Metazoa > Arthropoda > Arachnida > Araneae > Salticidae > Maratus > Maratus michaelseni. The sequence goes on along the minus strand of OZ007599.1, from coordinate 212,065,603 downwards.
TTCTAAAATTGCGATTTGTGTGATACAGTTGGTAAAAATGCTTGGTTTTTTACATAGTGGTTACTTTTAAGGTATAAATACTAGTTCAAAACGGTTTTTAAAAAAGTGAAATGAGCAAAAAACGTTCTAAAATATTCTAATATATTTAGAACTTTTAGGGCTAAAGTCTTGAAATTTTATATGGATGTTACTTAAGAGACGTAAATGCTCGCCCAGGGTTTTTTTTATTCAATTCAAAATATAAAAGAATGCAAGAGTAAGAAGCAGTATAAAATTGCGATTTATGTGATACAATTGGTATGGAAATTTGGAATTTGGCTTGATGTTTACTTTTATGTAATAAATGCTTCCTTAGAACATTTTTTAAAGTCAAAATTTAAAAAGAATGAAATGAGCGGAAAACTTTCTAAATTATGATTTAGTTGAAACTGTTAGTGTTAGAAACTGGAAATTTAGTATGTAGAGATTACTTTTAAGAAGCAAATACTTGGCATAAAGAGTTTATTATAAATGGGAAATTTAAAGGTGTGAAACAGCTGAAAGCATTCCAAATTACGATTTTTTTAGAACCACATTTCAAAGACTATCTTTTTTTTATGCTAAAAGTAACTAAACGTCTGTATTTCGACACAATCTTTTAAGAGCCTACACTAATCACACGAAGAAACGCTCATGCTAATGTTAAGTCTATGGGAAGGTTATCGCGCGATTTCTCGCTCACATTTTAATATTTTTAAATATTTTTTTTTCATAGGATAGCCGAGACCAATCTCCAACTTTGTTAGTTTTTACTTTTTCGATTTCTGTTGTAGTTTATTTCTGAGGACCAACTCAATGGTGTTATCCAGTAAAAATCAAGTTGTTGTGTCTTTTAAACTCTTATAAAATCGATACCAGCAAAATTTAATTAAAAATTAAGAACTAACAACGATAGCTCAGTGTTTAAGCTTTCCAAAAACATGCTTTTTATAATTCTACTGCAATTACAGCGAGTATAATCACACGACAACTTTGAGCAAAATTAAGAAAAACACCTGAATTAATTATATGCGGACCGCCTCCAATTGGGTACGCCCACAGGTATTCTGTGATTGGACAAAGCATTCTCCGAACTCTGTAGATCTGAAGATACGCCTCTCGGAAAAACCTCACCGTGATAATGGCTATATGTTTTTCTGATACAGTCGAACCTCGTTAACACGAAATCGCTTAACGCGAAATTTCGCTTAACACGAAATAATACTGAGGTCCCGTCAGATGAGTCTGAAAATCAATGTTAATTAATTCATTTAACGCGAAATAGAATTTCAGAAATTCCCGCTTAAGGCGAATTTTTTTTGCTCCTAAGTAAAAAAAAAAAAAAAAAAATCCTTATGTAATATTTTTTTTTTTTGATATTTCAAACTAACTTACATGTCACATACTCTTATTAAAAAGGGAATTTTCTTGTCGTTTGAAAAAGATATAAAGTGGAAAAGGGTTTTTAGAAAATCGTGAAATACTGAATTCCTGACTAATCCCTGCTTTTTTTTTTATCTCTGATCTGCGCAAGTGTTCTTACATTAACCGTATGAGCTATAGCTCAGTCACAATGAAAGATTGGGTGAAGGAATTTCTGTTTTGAAAGTGATTCTCCCATTACCCGGTTAACTGTATTGATAGTGACGTAAGCCGGCTTTCCGAATTCCCCTAAACTCTTCGCAGTTGCTCTGTAGAATTCTGTGAAAGATGAATTGAAAACAACAAGCTGCATCTTTAGAAACCAAGCAAAAAACTTTAAACAAAATTAGCAATAAAGTGTTGAAAAAATCAGAAAATGCCGCGAAGTATGTGACACCTTCAATTCTTCTACAATTGAACCTCTCTACAATTTAAAAAAATCGTGAAAAGATTGAAACCGCTTATGCTGTGAATCAATTCAAACCAGTAAGAAAACGAATGTGTAGAAGAAAGAATGAATAAATTAAAATTGCTCTTTTGCGGTGGATAAAAGAGGCAAGAAGCTAGAATATTGTTTTGAATTTTTCAGTTTTGCAAGAGAAAGCAAAGGCTTTTGCTGCTGCTCAATGAGAGTGACTTCATTTGTTCTAACGGATGAATGAAAAGATTTAAAGAGCGTCATAGAATTGTCTACAAAAAGACATGTAGCCAAAAAATGGGAAATTCTTTCTTAGACATTGATTTTTTCTGAGTACATTTCCATAGATGAAGATGTGCTGACTTCGGATGTGACGACAGACTAAGAAATAATTGCTGAAAAGAAAAAAAATGACAACATTGAAGTGTCGGACGAGGAGGAAGAAATTGACACCGAACGGAAAAGTTTAGTGTCATTAAAATAATCTACCACAGCATTGAAAACTGTAGAACGTTTCCTTCTGGAATAACAGTTTGCTTCCAGAACTTTGAACAAATTAGATGAGGTCCATACGTTCCTAAAAGAACTACTCTACAAAAATTGAAGCAATAGTCAATAACGGACTTTAAAAAATGATTAGCAAGTAAATAAATTTCTTATTGCCTAAACAATGATGACTAGTTTAATGAAATTTTCTATTTCTTATGAATTTATGATTTTATGAGCAGGGTTATATTTGTAGGTTAATTTATTTAGTTTTTATATCTAACATAGATGGGCCCCACTATTGTGACGGTTAACACAAAATTTCGGATAACATGAAATAAATTCGCAGTCCCTTCAATTTCGTGTTAACGAGGTTCGACTGTATACATTTTTTCTCTGTATGTATATCCACGCAAAACTTTAGAAGGGATACTCCAAATTTAATACTTTTTTTTTTCTTTTGATGGAAAAGTATATCTTTCCAGCAGATTGTAAGCAATAAGTTTATCTTTCTGAATATTTACATGCTTTTTTTTTACTTTATAAATTTTAACGTTCGTAACAATTGACTAATAGCCCCAGAGCAGACTTGGAGAGACTCCAGGGAAGGGGGGGTGTTCATTGGTTAAGTATAAAAGAGGGGGGTTAGCCCTCCCCCCCCCCTTGAATTTGATAAATGAGTTTTTCATGCAGAATTATCCAATTTTCTTCAAAATTTGTACATAGGTTCATCGCGATAAGGTACTTTTCTGATTAGTTTTAGGGGTTCATTGGTTATGTATAAAAGGGGTAAGGGGGGCAGCTAATCCTCCCCCCCTCAATTTAGATAAGAGTTTTTCATGCAGAATTATCCGATTTTCTTCGAATTTTGTATATAGGTTCATTCTGATAAAGCGTTTCACTAATTAGTTTTGGGGGTTCATTGGTTAACTATTGGTTTCTTTTTTTTTTTCGAGGGGCTTATTTCAAATTCTTTGAAATAAGAGTATAATATACAATTAGTGTGAATAGCCTGTGAGCTCAATGGCCTCAGTTTAGCTGGGCAGATTTCCTTTTTTATTTCTTTCATTTACAGTGCCACACAAAAGTATTCTTTTACATGATGATCTATGGGAGAAAAACTATTTGCAGCATATTTTAATTACGTTATGCCATTTCAAATATAATGAAATGGATATACATTATTGAGGTTTACTACAAGACACTTGTTATGCGAAAAGCATTTATCATTCTTTGGAGCAGGACACACAAAATATTTCGGGTACAGTACTGTGTCCAAAGTATTGTTTATAAGCCATAATTGGAAGTAGGATTTTAGTTAGGTATGCATTTAACTAAATTTTTGAATACTATGAGTTATGTATAAATGCTACAGATCATATACAGGGCTAAACAAAAAAATTTGTAAGCATTACGGTGCAGCAGCGTAAATTTCTTAAAATTGGTTTTTAATCGAGTTATGCATTTTGAATGTGAAATATATTTAGTATACCAAGGAAGGTTTGTGGAATATAAATAAAATCATATACAGGACCACGCAAAGAACTGAGTACATGGCTGACTATGTATGATAATTCCTGGAAGTGTGATTTCAGCATGTATTTGCCTGAATTAAACTATAGCTTAATATGTGGTGTGTACAAAAAGCTTATGTAATATACAGGGCTGTACAAAATAATTCAAGTATGTTTCCATCTATTGGTAGAAACTGCTGAAGATGAATTTCCAACTGTGTTATTTGTTTTATTGCTAAACTAAATTGCAGCATACTAAAGAGTATATACAAATATATAAATTATATACAGGGCTGCAGAAAAGAATTTGAGTACTTTTCCGGCTGTGGATGGTAATTGCTGAAATCTGGTTTTCAAATGTGTTTTGTTTTTCTGAAATGTTTACTTAGATAACTTATTTACCTTATTAAACGGCGATGGTTTGTTAAAGTATTCTGTTAGTGTTGGAAAGTGTTTCATATTCTATGCTTGGTACAGGATTTTACTAATGAACAAAAAACTTAGATAAATAATTAAGAAATAGATTTGAAATTGAGGATGGGAAGAGATGTCATCTGCCGACTATTATAGCGTAGCGTCTTTGTTATGTTCTAATTATCAAAAAAAATTATTTTTTAATGATCACGTTAATGTATGTGAAGGTGGTTTTCTTGAACAAATTATATTGCGGGTATGGGGAGGGAGGGGGTTAACGCCTTGCTCTGATTTACACAAAACAAATTCCCAAGAAATTTAACATTTTTAGCTTCTGACGTAGCGTTTTTTAAATGTTATGTATAGAGAATACAGGAAATTTAAAATAATGATTTTCGGAAATGTTTAATTTATGTTCCTAATAAAAGTACACAACTCGTATATGCCTGATGGATACCAACAACCAAAGTAAATTAATTGTTGTTGAGCACTTAACCAAGTGCCCTACAAGCAATCCTACAAGTTTTTTTTATCTAATTGTGCATTCTTATCTCGGGTTCTACAGGTTCCTAATCAAAACGGCCTTCAGATGATTCAACTTGGTTTTCGTTCGTGTTACAGATTTTAGTTCCACCTTTCACCGCCAAGGGGCACTGTTCTTTCATCTGGTATACAGCCGAGTATAATCATAAAAATTTGAGTGTAACTTCTTTATATTTCAGAGTGTAGTATAACATAACTTCAATCTTCTAAGTAAAAGAAAAATTAAAAGTCTACTTACAAATTGAAGAGCAATATTTTGCAATAAGGAGGATGAAGAAACTTCAACAATAAACATAACTTGGGTAAAATGAAACATCTTTATTAATATCAGGAAAAAGCATCTTCAAAAAATATACTTGAAAACAAAACTAGATAACAGGCATGAGCAACCTTCTCATTTTATAATGGTTTGCAACCAATCACCACTAGCCAGCACATGCTGGAACTGTTTTGCATAAAACAAAGTTGAACAACATTTTTCAACCTGAAACAAAACATTACTTTACAAAACACTACTTCTTGTTCAACTGACACATTTCAACCAAATTTTAACTATGAATTTAACTGGAAAAAATGTAAACAAAAGATGGATGCCTGCATGCTAGTGAAGTTAAGTGTTGGTTTTGTTAGTAGCTTCAGTGAAATACATCATAAAGGTACCTTTTAATTTTAATAAAATAAATTAAATACTTAATACAAAAATAAAAGTTGAAAAATGGTGGAAAATAAAACTTAATAAAGAATTGTGGTTCTTCCACAAAATGCCCCCCTTTTCCAACATTTTTCACTTATTCAACACTTTCAAAATAAATGCAGATATATTATACACAATACATAATTCAAAATATCACTTGCAAAAATTCACTACTTGTAATTCAAAAAAGTTTTTTTTTTTTCAGTTCAGCATAAGTATGCAGATCTAAGTTTCATAAACGAGTCTTTGCATAGAGACTTTGTTAGGAGATCAGCTAAATTGTCCTTTCACCTAACATGAACAATATCAAATAAATTCTGTAGATACAGATCTCTAACGAACATGTATTTTAAATCGATATATCTATTTCTAATGTTCTCAGTTCTGTTCTTAATGAACTGTATAGCTGCAGCATTGTCACACTTTAATATTGGTTTTTGGGTACCAATAACATTTGAATCTAAATTAAGTGTAGAATATAGCTGACCCAAGGTTGAATTCAGATACTTAAGTTCTTTAGCAGCTTCTGAGGCTGCAATAAATTCAGATTCCATTGGAGACATAGCTACGCAAGTCTGTTTCACCACACGCCAAGTTATTGGGATGTCATTTAGGAAAATAGAATAGCCAGTCCAGGATCGACGGTCACACGGGTCGCTAGCCCAGCTAGCATCAACATAGGAAGAGAGTTGAACAGGAGGGTCTTGAAAGGGCATTTGGATTCCTAAATCCTTAGTAGTTCCAAGGTAGCACAGTATTTGTTGAAGACATCTCCAATGGATAGGTCCAGGATTTTCAACAAATTGGAAAAGAGCTGCTACTTCATAGCTGATATCAGGTCTGCAACGTCCGGGAATGTAGAGCAGGTAACCTAATAAATTTCTGTATGGGACGTCTTCCATCTGGTTGTCATCAGTTGGCATGTCTTTCCTAGAAGGAACAACTCCAGGTTGGAGTGGAAGAGAGATTTTAGTAAAGTTTTTAAAATTAAATTTTTCAAGACATTTCTCAATGTACTCTTTACAATGAATTTTTATAGCATCTCCTGTCATAAACTGAATACCCAAAAGTTTTGAAATGGGTCCCATGTCTTCTACTTCATATAAACTTTTTATAAGAGAAACTACTTCTTTTAAAATTATTTCATTTTCAGTAAATATTGGTAGGTCGTCTACATATACTAATACCACTGCTTTCTTTTTATAGGAATACACACAAGTAAGTCCTGGTATTTCTTTAAAACCATTATTTGTGAGTTTATTGTGTAATTCTTCATACCAACACCTTCCCAACTGGTGAAGGCCGTATAATGCTTTATGTAATTTTAAGACATGGTTTTCCTTTCCTGGAGTTACATAGCCTGCAGGCTGCTTTATATATATTTCTTTGTCTATGGTTCCATATAAATATGCACATCGTACATCTAGAAGACAGTGTTTCCATCCTAGGATACATATAAATAAAGCTATGAAGAGTCTGATTAATTGGAACTTAACAACAGGACTAAATGTCTCTTCATAGTCTAATCCCTCTCTTTGGTTGTTCCCCAAGGCTACTAACCTCGCTTTAAAGTTTCCAAATCTATCATTAACTTTTCTTTTAAGAGTATATACCCACTTAGTACCTATGATTTTACAGTTTTCTGGTTGTGGAGCTAATGACCAGACATTTCGGTCAATCATAGTTTTAATTTCGGCATCCATTGCTTCTTTCCAAAACTTAGCTTCAGGGAGAGATTTTGCTTGTTTGGGGACCTAGGTATTATAATTTCTGCACAGCAGGTTTCCTCACTATTTGGTTCATTATCACCACTTTCTACTTTTAAAATAATAGGACCTTCATACTCATCTTTATATGAAAAACTTATCAAATCTTTGTCATAAATTATTTTGTTTTTCTTGCAATACTCTTGCATTTCTCTTTGGCTTCTTAAAGTTTTCCCTTCAGGTGTAAAAATATAAATATCAACTTTTCCCTTTGAGGCCCCTTTAGTTCTTACTGTTCTTATCCTATGCAATTTAACTGTATTTGCTTCTGGTTCAGGACTTGGGGTGAGGGATCGAGGTTCCTCTTTTAATTCTGGCTCTTCCTCCAATTCAGCTTTGGTTGGTTGGATTAAAGGCACTGATTTTTGATCAACTTGTAATTTGGGGCTTGAAACACTGTTTCTTATGTTACCCCCCAAATCATCATCATCGTCAAACTCTGAGGAAATGTTATGACCCTCTCTTGCTTTTCCTAACACTGCTTCATCAAAAGTTACATGTTTACTTTCTACAATGGTATTTTCATCAGGAATCCACACTCTATAACCACTTGTCCCATACCCATATCCTATGAAAATGCCTTTCTTGGCACGAGCCTGAAATTTATTTCTTTTTTGTGAGGGTTGGTGAACATAGGCTATACAGCCATATCTCTTTAGATGATTTACCGATGGTTTCTTATCATACCACCGCCTAAAAGGAATGTCGTGTATGGTAGTGTACAATGTCCTATTTCTTATGTAATTTACTGCCATAATGGCTTCTAGCCAAAAGTCATCTGTTAAATTAGCCGAGTGTATTAATGTTCTCATTCCATCAAGCAATACACGATTATATCGCTCTGCGCAACCATTCATTTACGGCGAGTATATCGTGGTCCGTTCATGTCTAATTCCAAGATTGTGTAAAAACCTTTTTAACGGTCGGTTGCAATATTCTAACCCATTATCTGTTCTCACAGTTTTAACTTTCTTTCCAGTTTGTCTTTCTACCATAGCTAAAAAATCTTTAAGTTTACCATAAACTTCATCCTTATTACGTAATGGGTAACAGAAAGCCCTGCGACTGTAATCATCAATAAATGTTAAAACATATCGATAGCTATGTTTTGTTGTAACTGGAGCCGGACCCCATACATCGCTGTGTACAAGTTCCAATAGCTCTCTGGATCTAATTTGTGGCAATTTCGGGTGGACAGCTCTTGTACTTTTTCCTATAACACAAGATTCACATCGTGTTTCTTCACCTTTAAGTCTTTCAGGATTTTGAATTAGATTTTTATTAAACATATCTTTTAAAGTTTACATGTGCAAACCGCTCATGCCAGAGCATTATGTTATTGCTATCTAGAGCATATGAACTATTATAGTTGTTCTCGTTATTTAAGTTTACTTTATGTTGTGTCTTAACCGTTTCATATTTCCCTTCAAATTTAAAATTCTCTTTAGTGAGCCAGACCTTTATAGTGTAAAAATTACCCTTTAACTTAGCACTCCATAAGTATTTCCACTTCGGTGAAAACATTTTAAATCCTCTATCTAGTTGGGCATGCATTTTAGCTTTGTCCATTTTTGACATACTAAGTAGATTTCTATGAATAGAAGGAACATATAAAACATCATGTAAATTTACTGTCATTATTTTATTTCTGTCTTTAATCTTAAATTCCACTTCACCAATATCTTCTACTGGGTGGGGGTTGTTCCCATACGTACCACTGCACCTGCCGGAGGTTTTCTTAATTCTGTGAAAAATTCTTTATTTTGGCATACATGTGCCGACGATGCACTATCCAGGGTCCACTCTTTGTTTGGAGGGAAAAAATCATTTTCATAACACTCTTCTACCATAAATTCTGAAACGAAAGAACTGACTTTAGGTTTAGGCCTAGAAACTAAAGTTTTGTTTCTGCAAAATTTAGCAAAATGATCACTTTTACCACATAAAAAGCAAGTTGGCCTTTTCCTTATACCTGGCTTAATTGTAATTGGTTTACTAGAATTTAATTTATCTTTACTTTTAACAGTTAATAAACATTCTTGTTTCTGAAGATCACGGAGATTTCTTCGATTGTATTCCTTTAAAATTTCTGCTTTTAAATTATCAAACTTAAATTTAGACTCAACACAATTTTCAAATTCTCTCACTAGGTAATCATATTCCTCTGTAAGACACTGCAATAGTTGATAACACCTGTGATTTTCACTAATAGACTCCCCAGAATCAATTAACTTTCTATAACAATCCTCAATTCGAGCTATAAATGTAGGTAATTCTCCGTGTTGGATGTTTGTATGGGACAAATTGCACCCCCTGGCGTTGGAATGCGGTACTAAAGGATTATGAGCGCGTACGCAGCACGCTTGCTATTCGGTGCTGGAGGCAGCGGGGACACAATTTGGAGTTTTCTATTGTTGATATTGGTTATGGGCGAACCCATCAACCATAGGAAGTGTGATTTTAAAGCAGGTAGTTTATAATGTGTGATATCCTATCCCATTTTTTTTTTGGAAGATAGAAGTGTTTTATATCCTAGCTGAGAAACTTAGTTTGAATATACTGCCTCCAATATGTGTTAAGATATGTTAAATAATGAGATGGGGGGGGGGCAGTAAATAGTTAAAAGTGAAAAATATGAAATTTTTTTTTGAATGAAAAAGTGAATGAGCTGGTTTTTATGAAATTTTTTTAGATGTGTGGCTTTTATAGGAAATTTTAAATGTGATGTATTTTAATGAAGAAGATGGTTGGTTTTTTTAAAAATTATGGAATTGATGTTTATGAAAAATTTTTTTTGAAGTGAATGTGCATATGAAGAAGGGGGAAGATTGTTCTAGAAATTTTTATGCTTTATTTTGATTTGAACTTTGATTTTTTTCAAGAGCTTTAATTTCAAGAAACTTAATTTTATTTTAAAGAAACAACTTTATTTTCAAGAAACTTAATTTTAATTTTTCAAGAACAATTGTATTTTAACTGCATTAGAAGATTATGTCATCTGCTTCTTGAAAAACATGAAATAAAGAAAAATAAATTTAATGCAGTTAAAATACAATTTAATATAATATAACAAAGCATACCTTTTATTCTGCATGTGAAATACACTGCTTTGCTCGATCAATGGTATCTTTCTCTTTGAAACATTTCAATTTTGCTTTTTAACCATAAATATAAAATAAACAAGTGCAGAGAAACCATACTTTATCTTTTTTGTAATATTTTTTTATAATCGTTGTTGAGCACCATATAATGCGGTATTTTATTTTTGTGATAACACTAAGTTGAGGAAGACCTTTCGTTCCATTTATGAAAACAGTGTCTATTTAATTTTTAATTAACAGCAAAAAATATGTTTTAACGAACTGTGAGTGTACTATGTCAGAAGCCGTTTCAAAAACCTTTCGAATGATACCTCATTCATTGTTTCGTAAAATCATAGAAAAAATGATGTTGACAACAGAAATAATATATATGATTAATTAAACTTATTTTAAACTTTTTTTTGCAGAGGTAGGATAAAAAAAATCTTAATGCTGCTAGTAGTATTAAGAAACATGTAAATATTACTGATTTGATTTTAAAGCAAAATATCTTTGAAACAGGTTTTTATAAAGTAAAGTCTGTCTAAAGCTCTACGTAAGACAGATTTCCGTCTTATACTCTGCCTAAGACAGATTCTGTATACTGTATTTTAAAAAACTCTTAGTAACAAGGTATAATCGAAGGGGTGCAAAAAGAACCTTTCAAAGGGTGCCGCATTGAACAGCCCTGTTCTAACATATATACAAAATATCTGACCGCCACACAGTGGAGTATTTGATATAAAATCCTGTCCAAAAAGGCAGAAATTAAAATTTGCTCAACAATTGTAAAAAGCATATTTTATAATAGTTGACTAACTGGTGCATCAATCTATGTGTTTGCCAGGAGTATCCGTCATTTCTGGCGACTCCTAGCTTTAGTTGAAGTGAGAGGTTTTTTTTATTATGTTTCAGCTTTGTTATTGTGTTTAAATTTGTACTTTGACACGTGTATTTAAATAATTTTACTTTTCATGTATAAAGAAAAATCATTTAAATTGAAAATGGGATAATATTAAGCCTTTTTAGTTCTAATTTATTGAAATATATTATCTAATACATTCAAAGATTTTTATAGCTGTGTTGGGGTTTGTCGGACGATTTTTGAATTATAATCGTATTGGTTATAGTTTTGAAGGCAATTAAAAAAAAAAAAAAATGTTCTGCATATTGTTGCCATTTTTAGATATCAATGATTTTCGAGAGGACTGCAAACCTATTAAAACCACACATAAACCATCATATCTGTACTATAGTGACTCAAATATGGTAAATACTAAATCCAAGTAATATATATATATTATATGCATAGGTTTTCATAAATAAACATTTATGGGTAGTAAAATTAACCGCATTTAATTAAACATTACTTGTAAATAAAACAAACCTATCAACAATTAATTTCCACTTATGGCTATGATGTCTTACACTCACACACGTTTTTTTTTTTCATTTTAATCGGTTATAAAAAAGAAAAAAGTAGCCAAATTTTGGGTATTTTTCCCTTTAATGGTAACTTGGGAATTGTATTAAGTTATTGGTTTGGAGTCTGCTTGTAAATATCGCCAATCGAAAAGTTACCAAATATTGGTGTGTGAGTGTAACACATCTGTTCCCCACTTATAAACAATTAAGTAAACGTTGTATTATATATTTATTTATTTAAATAAGTACATACATTTATGCCTATATAACATTAATTAAGTGTATATACTAATAGTAAGTCAACAATAATGGCTTTAACTTTAAAACACATAAAAATTAATTTTGGCCAGGATTTTACATCAAATACTCCACTGTGTGTCGTTCTGATTATTACATTTATAGACAATATTAGAACAGTGCAGTTCACATATTAAAATGTAATTTGTAATGAAAAAGAATGTTTGACTTACCTTTTCTTGGCCAAAATTATTCTTTATAAAAATTTTTGTGAATCAAGCTCAAAAATCTATATAATTAACATTTTACATAACAGGGAAAATTATAATCACAGCATTTGAATTTATATACAAATACACAAAGCCTACATATTTCAGACAAATACTTAATAAATTATTTTACAAAAAACTAAAGAAAAAATGCGTAATATAGATTTTGAAATAGAGGCGACACTCTTTGGTGTCAGACAGGCTGAAAATTCTTGGACAGATCATGTTGCCATTGGTAATAGACAGAATCACAGAATATACATTAGGTTTAAAAAGATTTTAATGGTCCTCTGAAACAAAGAAACTTTAAAAAAAAAAAGCAATTATTCTGCTTTGCAAAGAAAAAAATAAATCATTAATAAAAATATGCTTCAAAAAAGTGACAAATTTTGTAACTATTAGCTTAACATGAGGGAGGAAACAGCTTTACCTGGTTTAGAGCTCACCAACCTGTGGGTTGGTTGCCCGGCAAGCCAGTCTGAGCCGCCAAAATGTAACTTAATTTACTAAAATCCTTTTTTTTTTCATTTTATAATTCGAAAACTCATTGACTGCATATGTGTGATATCAGATGATGGAGGGGAGACTGATTGTGGCCTAAGCTAACTCACATTAATATTTTCGAAAAATATTTTTTGCCTTATTTAATCCTAAAATTCTGCGATTAAATAAGGATTAATGCAGAAAAATATTTTTCCAGAAAAGTGGTTTACATTTGCATAGGCTTTGTATCAGGTGCTAAAGAACACTGAATTTCGTACTCAACTTTTTCTCTTTGAAAGAAAATGCTTATCAATTCTGCATTTGAGATTTGCCATATTTTCAAAATCTCAAGAACAATTCGTACAAAATTTCATTTGCCCCCCCCCCCCCCTCTATAATATACCTAAATCTGGCTCTTATTGTTTTGTAATCTGTATTGATAAATCATATGCATATTTAATTTCCACAAAAAGACGAACTTCAAAATTTTTGTTTTCTTTCTTTTTTGTTTGTAAAATGGTCAATAATTTTCTTCAACAACTTTTGCTTTTTTTTTTCAATTCTTAAAATAACTAAATAGCTAAAGCATTGCTGTTACATCTTAAATATAGATTTTCTAAGCAGCGACTTGTTTGGCTACCATTATTACCGTAAAGTGATCATCCTGATAATTTCTAAAACATTTTCAATGTACCAGGAAGATTATTGTTTTGGAAATAATGGTAGCCAATAAAGTAACTGATGAGAACCCTGTAAATAAGTTTTGATTACTTTAAGATTTGAAAATCTTTAACTGTCGTCTATACGAAAAAAGTTTTAAAAAAAAGTCAGGCATGCTGAAACGGTGTTGAAGAATTTACTTTAGGCTGCAATATGGTATGAATTGAAATTAAAACTTCACAAAATAGAAATAATTATTTTTTAACTGTGTATAAAAACATGTTTTAAATCGAAGTAGTTGAGGTTAAAAACAATTTAAAATATCGTAGGAATATGCTGATTGTAACAAGATTCGACTATAATATCTGATTAATAAGGGGGAAAAAATAAGCAAATAGTTTTACAAATGTTTATGTGCTGTTTCTAATTTTGCACCCTTGGAATTTGTGCAGCAGGAGCAGTTTGCTCCAAGTGCTCCACGGCAGCTACGCCCCTGCATGGCAGAATTTTTATTTAAATATCTTGTTTGCATTTTCTATATTTTTTAATGACATTGTTTTTTTTATTGGACAGCTAAAATCAATTTCTACAAAGCCTGTTTTTTACTCTGATTTTGTTTACATGTTTTTTTAAATTAGGATACTTTCATTTTTGAACCAGTTTCAAAAGCAAAAGTATCCTCACAAAAAAAAAAAAAAAAAAAACCTCTAAACGAAATTTAAGAAGTTTACAATGGCTGATTGTAGGATAAAACACTTGCAATTTTAGGCTTATTACATTAACCCTTTTTATCCTGACGTTACTTGTAAGTACCACTTTAACCCCTTCGCAACGAGCGTCTTTTACAGAATTTTTAATCTGTTACCACTGGTTTTTCAAATGAGAAATTTTCACCTAATTGAATCGCAAAAATGTTATGATTAGATAAGGAAAACTTTACAAAAAAGAAATAACTGGTGGGAATAATCGAGGATTCTGAGCATCTAAAAAGTAGCAGGAAAATTAATTCAGGATATAAAGGGTTAAAAATGTTATATTTCTTACCATTTGTAAAATCATCATAGGCTATTTTCTAATGTAACTGGTCTGATATTTATTTATTTGTTACTCTAAAACTACTTTCTTAGCATGAACCGATTAAAAATAAATTTATATTAATTAATTGGAATATTGTAGATTAAAATGGTACAGTGAGAAAAATAATTCACACAAATGGTCAATTTATAAAATGATAAACAAACATATTGAAAAATATGAATGCAGCAACTTGCTTGTGAAAGTAAGAAAAATTTATTTACTGTAAATAAATTTCTTTTCATTTATCATTCAAATAAAATGAAACATTTAGTAAGGTTAATATTTTGCACTTTCATTACAAAATTTGGATTTTTTTTTTTTTTTTTTTTTTTTTTTTTTTCCTTCAAAGCAACAAAACAAAACTTAGTGGCACTTTTATGCTTATCACATGAAAAACAGTTAAATTTCTTACCACTTTTTAAAATCATCTTTGCCTATTTTCTAATGTAAGTAATCTGATATTTTATTTCCTTATTACTCTATTTCTTTGGCATAAGCTGAATAAAATAACTTTTTTAATAAATTATATTATTGTATAACTTGTGATACAATGAGAAAAATCATTCCTACATGTGATATATATATATTGAAATTTATGAAGAAAATAGGTTGTTTGTGTAAGTTAGAAAACTTTATTTACTGTAAATAAATGATAATTTTCTTAAACATTTTATAAGGATTAATATATGTATATTTAAACAACAAAACAAAACTTCAGGGTAAAATAGTAGTACTTTTAGGCTTATTACATAAAATAGAACATTCCTTACCCTTTTTAAAATCATTTTAGACTTTTTTTCAAATGCAAATAGTCTGATATTTAATTCATATGTATCAAAAAATATTAATATTACTTAATACATGTTACTCTTAAAAATATTATGGAGTAAATAAATTATTAATTTTGAAATGATTAGATAAAAATAAAACTTGACATGGTAGTAATGTAAACATTCAACATGGACATTACTTCTTGATATAGTTTATGGGTAAATTAATAATAGCATGGAGGGGAGGGTGTAGGATATGTATTATAATGACCAAAATGTCAAATACAAACTAACAAGCAAATACCAAAGGAAATATAGGCAAAATAAACTACAAAAAAAAAAAAAAAGAGACAAGAATAGGAATGTTTTTAATTTAATAAGAAATTTTAGAAATGTAATTAAAAATTTGTAGACAGTTTTCTATGCATCATATAGATCTTGTATTCATGAAATTATCTTTATTTTCTTCTTTTTGTAGTAATGTATAATTAATATTGAATAAAACTGATTTACTTTGTTAAATTTAATCAACTTTACAACTCGCTAAAAAACTCATTTCATATTTATTAGCTATTGTTACAACACACAGATTTTGGATAGAAACATTATTGTTGTTGGTTATTGTTATGGTAGTCAAATGCCGGAAAGAAGAGTCAACAATTTTTAACCATAAAAAATGTTCTTAGAAAGAAAAAAGTTAGGCCTAATGATCTTGAAATGAGAAAAGCAATTCTTTCATAAAAAATATTTATAATTGGACAAATAAATATAAATAATACTCATAAGAGGTAATTAAAAAATACTTATGACATGTTGACAAAATGTTTTCAATAAATATAAAATAAAGTAAATGTTTCCTCTTTGTTTACATTGCACAAATCAAAACCTGTATAAAATATCTATATTGACACTTGTGACAATACTCATGGGATATAGAAGGGTCAAACATTAAAATTAAATTAAAAAATTTTATGTACAAAATGCTTTTTGAAGTAATACTAACATTTACATAGAAAAGAATATATTGCCATACTTTTTAATTTTATATGCAAAAAACAGTCTTGTTAACAAGCTTTGAAAAGTCTTTCTTAAATGATTTAGGACATGAAACTTTCTGAAGTTTAATAACTAAAATAATCTACTAACAAAATATTTAAAAATCTAGGTATACTAATTCATAAATATATTTTATTAACTAGAATGTATTGACATATCATATGTTCTAACAGCATCTATTCTTTTAATATGAAATGTAGATCAAATATTATAGTATCAAACATGCAGTCATTTTGGAAATCATCCATGCAGTAAATTAATATATAACCAGCACTTATAAATATATAAAATTAAGTACTTTTAGATTACATCTGTTATCCTAACAATAGCTGAATAAACTGACCTATCAAAAAACAGCATTAAAATAAGATTTATTGTATTTGTACAAAATGTTCAGATTATTGTTGTAAGGAACATTGTATACATTGCTAATTTTTAGGCTTATTAAAAGCTGTTTGTATGTTCATGAAATTTTAAGCTCTGTAACTCTAAATTCAGGGAAAAAACTAAATTCAAAGTGTATATTAAATTTTCATTTAGTAGCAGAACAAAAATTAGTACTTAAAGTTTGAAATGAAAATAAATAAGTAAAAAAAGTTTTTCACTTCTCACCTGCATCTGCTTTTACTAACAGCTTATTCGTATAATTCACTGGCTTGGAATCTACACACGATACAATGCTAGCAAATACACACCCAAAAGCACATCATAAATATAATTCTATGCTTTTAAAAGTGGTATCAGCTGGCAGCTGTATTTAAATTAGATTTAAAAAAATCAGTGTCCCTTAGTAATACACCTAAAGGAAATCATTTCTTGAGATAGATTTCTAAAACAAACTTTGTAAAATGGCACAAAACTATTAAAAAAAAAAAATTACAGCACTAACAACTCGCTAAAGAACTCGTTATATATTTATTAACTATCGCTGCAGCACACAGATTTTGAATCAAAACATTGTTTATTGATGGTGTTATGTTAAGTCAGTCCACGGCCCAACTCGATCAGCTCCGTTTCTTCTGAACGCGCTGTATACGGCCCTAACAAACGCCGGTTTTGCTGGAATCTTTAAAGGACCAGGAAAGTCGACAGATGGCGCTGATTGCCCACCTCATCCGTACGATTTAAAGAGCCATAATACAACATATTCTGCTTATTTTGTCTGATTAACTGACAGAATTAAGTACAATTAACTAATCTAAGCATAAAATTTTATGTTTCGAACAATAATGTACCGCTGTATACTCAGAACATTTAAATATTTACATACTTAGCATTGCCAATATCGTCCAACTTTCGGAAAAGAAGCTCAACAACAATAAAAAAAAATAATATATATATTACAATATATCAATAACAGAAGAAAAACAACCGTTTTTGCATTCAAATACAGATAAATAAAGCATTTTATTCATCACACGAGTATAGATTATTTTTGAATTATATATTTTTAATGTGTAGCTGTGTACACAACTGATTGCTGATATCCAAATCTCTAAAATTTATTATAGCTGAAGCAGAAATACAAAAATAATGCTAATAATAGTGTTATATTGAATACACTTATATATTTTATATAGAGAGGAGTGTGGGTACAAATACCGTCAAAAAGTGAACAAAAACAGAATACATTTATATACACATTTACATATTTATATTTCTGTAAAAATTTCAAATGTTTAAAAAAGAAAAAAAAATTAAAAATTATGTAAACTTTAAAAATTTTCTAAATAAAGAATGTTGCCAGAATTTTATATTTGCTTTATTAGTTATATTTCTTTGCCATATTTTTCAAAATTATGGGTATTATTTTGTTGCAAATACATGAGCACAAATTTTGATGGTGATCATTCAAATGACATTCCCATAATGGGCAATTTAGGAGTTTGGGATAAATAAAATCATAAAGAATTTTTATAACGCCTGTCGTTTTCAGAAATGGAATAGCTTTTTCTATAAAGTCCAGAATAATTGAAATTACAGAAATAAATTGTTGTTTTGGATATGTAAGGCCACCCCTGTCTTGATTTTTAATCAAACTGAAGATTGTAGCATTCCAATCCATTGTTTGTACGTGTGACAGACAAGTTTCATAGTCTACAGTTCCTTCGATAATTTTCACAGTATAGACTGAGACAATGGCAATGCTGGCAAATTTCAAATTTGTTGTAAGTAAATCTAGGGAAAAAAGGAGAAAAATATTTATATAGATGTTTGTAGACATTACTAACTAATATGTCATAATTAACACCTTCTTTATTCCGAGATGATGAACGGCAGTACAGTACACAACAATATACCACATTGATTCTAAAAAGAAAAGAAAATTTCTAATTTTATACAACAAATCGTATCCAAAAGCTAACTACAAATAACAACAAGATCCAGAGAAACCTTGACTGATGAGGTGGGCAGTCAGCGCCAATTTCTTGCAGTGGCCACAGCCAGAACTATATTTTGATTCCAGGGCTCCCATTGTATTTGATAAGGAAAGGGCATGTTTACAAACAAACAGTTCCATCAACCAATCTACCACTGCATTTTTGTCGCAGCTATCATTGCAGGAATCGTCATGGCGACGTAGGCCAATCATATCACAGACCAGTTTAATGTAGACCAATCAAATCACTCCATCTCATGTGTACTGTAGGAGTCGTAAAGAACGAACAGGTTTTTCTCCCAAAGCAACAGTAGTTTAACCAACAGTGACGTCAGTTGCCCTTTCCTTATACTTTTGTTAGAGCCTGTTAGATCGAGTGAAGCCTTGGTCAGTCGAATGCGGGAAAGAAAAAGAGTCATTCAAAAACAGAGTCATTCTTCAGAATCTCCAGCAGTTGTTACGGCAGTCTTTCTGCGCATGTGCAGTAGATTGCCGTTAGAATATTATTCTCAGGAGGCTAACGAAAAAGACAGGCTACCGCGGTTCATTTCACTTATCTTTTTTTACAGACCGCCAGAGTGACGTGTGCTCTTTTCGTACACCTGCATTGGTGGATTCGACCACCACGTGACTCCCGCGGTCTGTAAAAAAAGATACGCGTAATGCACCGCGGTAGCCTGTATTTTTCGTTAGCCTCGTTATTCTCACGGCTGCCGTAAGAATAGCCACAGCCTATTTTAATGGGCACTTCGACGTGTTTATGCACAGCGCCATATTGATGACGACACGACATCAGCGGCGTTTTGCATTGACTAACATGAAAGCTATCATAAGCGAACAAATAACTTTCTATTGATATGCATGAAAAGTAAAGGCAGTTTTTAACTAAAAAGTTAAAATTAAACATTTAAAAATAAAACAAATTCATATTGAACAGAAATTTTTTTACGCTAGACGTTGATTATTTAATAAATAAATAATAAATTTAAATGTTTTAGACAATTATGGACATAAGCGAATCGCCAAGCATCTTAGCATGTATGAATAATTATTTAAAATATCTCAAATTTAACAGAAAAATTCTATTGTATCAATATGTTTGATATTCTAGTACATTCTGAACCTTAATTTATGAATATTTTAGAAAAATAGTCTATCTTTTAAATACAGTTGAAAGAGTTGCCTATTCTTTCCCAAAAAACTCGAGAGATTATCACTTGTAAAATGTTTTTTGTTAGAACAGTAAACAAATTTAGATTATTTCTTGAATTATAAATATAATCTAAAATCTGAAAATTTCATGCAAAAATATTAAGTAATTCAAGAAATGTTGCGTGCTTCATTAAAAAAGAAAAATAACTTTAAAATGTTCTTGTAATCTTGTAAAAATTTCAACTGGCTTTTATTTTTGGTTTTCAAAAATTGTTTGGCATTTTATTGGCCTTTTTTCTTCTACGATTTGGCCTCAACTGATAAATTTAATCTTGCAACCGTGTGCTACACAAATGAACTAGTTGCTGAAAAGTGATGTCACATGTTTGTTCTGGTCACGCTACGCCTACGCCACCGTATACTCATCTACTACAATCATGTTACACACGGACACATTTATCTTTATTTACACATGTATCTTCTTATCTATTCTTATTTAGATATTTTTTACCTGCATTTCTGTAGAATATCCTGTGTGGTATACATTAATCAACGGCCTTAATTCTTCACACGAGCAAGGAAGACCGAGCTATGCTCTGTTAAAATTAGCTTTCGGTTCAAATATTACCAAAATGACCCACTAATCAAATTTTCTCGAATATGTGACAAGGTCTAATTGTCTTCTAGGGCCCGAAACCCGTAGGATACAAAATTTATTTAAAATAGTCTGAGCCGTTCATTACATAAAATTAGCTTGACCCAAAAATGACCCACTAATCGGACTTTCTCGATCATGTGACCTAGCCCAATGATTTTCTCGTGCCCAAAAACCATAGGATACAAAATTTAGTTCAAATCATCTGAGAGCCATTTTTAAGATAAAAATAGCTTGACCCATAATGACCCATGACCCACTAATCGAAATTTCTGGAATATGTGACCTAGCACAATAGTCTTCTTGTTCCCTAAAACTGTAGGATACTAAATTCAGTTCAAATCCTCTGAGCCGTTTTTAAGATAAAAATAGCTTGAGCCATAATGACCCACTAATCGAAATTTTTCGAATATGTAACCTAGCCCAATAGCCTTCTCGTTCCCTAAAACTGTAGGATACAAAATTTAGTTCAAATCCTCTGAGCCGTTTTTAAGATAAAAATAGCTTGAGACATAATGACCCATGACCAAAATGATCTACTTATCGAATTTTCTCGAACATGTGACTTGGCCTACAGTCCTCTCTTGCACGAAAACCATACGATGCGAAATTTAGTCTAAATAGTTTGAGACGTTTTTTATATAAAATTAGCTTGACTCACAGTGACCCAAAAATGACCCACTAATCGAATGTTCTCGGATATGTGACCTAGCCCAATGATTTTCTCATTCCCGAAACTCGTCAGATACAAAATTTAATCAAAATCGTTAGAGCCGTTTTATAGATAAAATTAACTTGACCCGCGTTGACCCCAAAATGACCCACTAATTGAATGTTCTGGAACACGTGACCTAGCCCAACAGTCTTCTCGTGCCCGAAAACCATAGGATGCAAAATTTAGTCTAAATAGTCTGAGCCGTTTTATAGATAAAATTAGCTTGACCCACTAATCAAAATTTCTCGAACATGTGACTGAGCCCAATATTCTTCTTGCTCCCTAAAACTGTAGAATACTAAATTTAGTTCAAATCCTCTGAGCCGTTTTTAAGATAAAAATAGCTTGAGCCATAATGACCCATGACCAATAGATCCACTTATCGAATTTTCTCGAACATGTGACCTAGCCCAACAGTCCTCTCTTGCCCGAAAACCATAGGATACGATAGTTTAGTCTAAATAGCCTGAGCCGTATTTTAGATAAAATTAGCTTGACCCACAGTGACCCAAAAATGACCCACTAATCGAATATTCTCGGACATGTGACCTAGCCCAATGATTTTCTCGCTCACGAAACTCGTCAGATACAAAATTTAATCAAAATCGTTAGAGCCGTTTTTTAGATAAAATTAACTTGACCCGCGTTGACCCAAAAATGTCCCACTAATCGAAATTTCTCGAACATGTGACCTAGCCCAGTAGTCTTCTCGTTCCCTGAAACTACAGGATACTAAATTTAGTTCAAATTTCTGAGCCTTTTTAAAATAAAAGTAGCTTGACACACTAATCTAATTTTCTCGGACATGTGACCTAGCTCAAAATCACAATCGTTAAAGCCGTTTTTTATATAAAATTAACTTGACCCGTGTTGACCCACTAATCGAAAGTTCTCGAGCATGTGACCCAGCCCAATAGTCTTCTCGTGTCCGAGAATGGTAGAATACAAAATTTAGTCAAAATCGTTCGAACTGTTTTTTAGATAAAATTATCTTGACCCACAGTGACCCATTAATCGGATTTTCTCGAGCATGTAACCTAGCCCAATGGATTTCTCTTGCCCCGAAACCGTAGGATACAAAATTTAGTTCAAATAGTCTGAGCCATTTTTAAGATAAAAATAGCTTGACCCATAATGACTCCTGATAAAAATGACCCACTAATCGAAATTTTTCGAATATGGAACCTAGCGCAATAGCCTCCTCGTTCCCTAAAATAGTAGGATACTAAATTTAGTTCAAATCCTCTGAGCCGTTTTTAAGGTAAAAGTAGCTTGTCCCACTAATCTAATTTTCTCGGACATGTGACCTAGCCCGAAATCAAAATCATTAGAGCCGTTTTTTAGATGAAATTAACTTGACCCGCGTTGACCCACTAATCGAAAGTTCTCGAACACATAACCCAGCCCAAAAGTCTTCTCGTGTCCGAAAATGGTAGAATACAAAATTTAGTCAAAATCGTTTTGAACTGTTATTTAGATAAAATTGGCTTGACCCACAGTGACCCATTAATCGGATTTTCTTGAGCATGTGACCTAGCCCAATGGTTTTCTCGTGCCCCGAAACCGTAGGATACAAAATTTAGTTCAAATAGTCTGAGCCGTTTTTAAGATAAAAATAGCTTGTTGACCCATGACCAAAATGACCGACTAATTGAAATTTTTTGAATATGTAACCTAGCCCAATAGCCTTCCTGTTCCCTAACACTGTAGGATACTAAATTTAGTTCAAATCACCTGAGCCGTTTTTAAGATAAAATTAGCTTGGCCCACAGTGACCCCAAAATGACCCACTAATCGAATTTTCTCGAACATGTGACCTAGCCCAATGACTTTCTCGTTCCCGAAACTCGTAGGATACAAAATTTAATTAAAATCGTTAGAGCAGTTTTTTAGATAAATTTAGCATTTCATCATGGGAAGAAGCATATGTGAGGGAGGAGAGAAAGGTTAAAAACATCTGCTTATCATGTGATATGACTATATTTAATCTGTGAATAAGCCCGCCTTGCGCCTGTCAAAATTTGTTTACTTAGCAACTAACAGCGAATGTTTCGCAAAAGTGCAGGCCTGATTGACAAATCTGATTGGTCAATCTCGTCTCGCAAACAGCGCAAAATCTATCTGGATTCCGGTCTTAGTCTTGCAAACCTGTGCACACAAATGAACTAAGGCTCCAATAGGGCAGTTGCAATTGACGTCACGTTGGAGGTAAACAGTACAAATAGGCAGTTCTGATTGGTGGAATTACCCTTACCTCCAAGCGAATACAATGGTTGATCAGCTGATTGCAACTGCCCTATATACCGGGCTGACTCACGCCTCCATTTAGTTGCTCAAGCGGACGCCTGACTTGGCGTCTTATCGCGTAGATGGCGAGTGAATTTAGTTACTTAATCCCAAGCAAAAATATAAGAATAAATAGCTAAGATATTTAGTAGCGCTATACATTAAAAAGTAAAAAAAACAAAAAAAAAACATGTAATTATGCTTTTGTATAATAATATATTAAAATTAAAAATTCATTTTCATCAATTAACATTTATTGCTTTTCTTTACATGAATAATTAAGAATGACAATATAAATTTAAATAATTCTAAATTTGATTTAATGTGAAAATATATATTCACATGCATTGGACTCATATTTTTATTACTTTCAGTATGAAGTTTTAAGTTGGGATATAATTTGTTATTAATAAAAGAGTCTTAAAATGCTGATATTCTAGGGAATAAATTTCGTATGTTCGATATTCAGTTTTTACAATTTAATTGCATGTAAAATAATCCTTATTAAAAAAAAATAATAATGAAGAATGAGAAACTTCCGCGTTTCGAATAATTTCTGTTTTCTTTTAATGTTATCTCAATCCCCCCCCCCCCCTACAATCCAAAAATTTCAACCAACTCAGTACGTAAAAGTTTAAAATTTGTAAAACTTTTTTTTTTTTTTTGTCTACTCATTTATTACTTTATTTCAACAATAAACAACCAGTTATTTAAATTCCGCTTTTCGAAATTACTGATCTCGCCTCCTCCCCTCTGTTCTAAAATCCAAAGAAACTACTTTATGACATATTTCTAAATTCATTTTTGTTCAAAATAGCAGATGTTCTTAAGATCTTTCAGAAAATACTGTCAAAGTGGACAGTTTGAATCGAATACCCGACGCGGCATCGCGAATAAGGGAGAAGCCTGTCGTCACGTGACAATGATCGCTTATTACTCGATAAGTAATTTATTTGACAAAAACAAGAAAACGCTATTCGATTCCAAATCGCTTCAACAGTCAGTTCTGCCAATTTTATTCCTTTTCGTTTATGAGTCAGAAAATATGTCAAAGTTTTGCACTCTTGAGCAGGGAATTTGAAAGCCACATTAAACAAATCCCTTTCAATTAAAAATGTATAAGGAAAGGGCAACTGACGTCACTGTTGGTTAAATTACTGTTGGTTTGGGAGAAAAACCTGTTCGTTCTTTACGACTCCTACAGTACACATGAGATAGAGCGATTTGATTGGTCTACGTTAAACTGGTCTGTGATATGATTGGCCTACGTCGCCATGATGATTCCTGCAATGATAGCTGCGACAAAAATGCAGTGGTAGATTGGTTGATGGAACTGTTTGTTTGTAAACATGCCCTTTCCTTATAGAAAATTCCATATAGTAAAAACGTCAAATTCACCTTCTTAAACTTGAAAAAATACAATGCAAACACATTGATAAAAATTTATTTGTTATTATATAAAAACAAGGTTTAGTTTTTCGGCGGTTTTTTTAATCCTCTGATGATGGCTAATGTTTAGCCAAAAGCGCTTAGGTATTTTGACATCTGGTTTTACATCATAAATTGTTTTAACCCTTTCCGGCGCGGAGTAAATCTAAATCTATTTGTAAAATGATGAAATAATCGACTTACACCAGAATTCGATTATGTCTAAGAATTCGTAAACGAATTCATTAGACAATAAAAACTTGTTTATTTTCCAGTACTTTATAAAAGGAAAATTTTAATTAAATATTCTTGGTGCCGTTTGTCAGTTTTGGAATTAAAATTAGGTGTCCTTTTTTGTGACCACCGCCCGCTAAAGGGTTAATGCTTTAAAACTGTGTTTTTAGCATTTGCACCTATTATAGTAACAAATAAATTTTTATCAGTGTGTTTTCAAAACTCTTTAATTTTAAAAAAATTCTGTCCTATTTGTAATTTTACAATAACAGTAAATAAATGAAGAATCGTCAAAATTTCCCCTTCCCGCCAAAAAAATAACAAAAAATCTCCCCCCCCCCCTCTCTCTTCTGAAGCTGATGAAATTAAAAATCTCTAATTTTTTTTTCTTATGTGTTTGTTACTTTTTCCAAACAAGAAATATATAATCATTTCAATCATGCTCCCCCACCCCACCCTACTCTCAACTTTCAGTTTTTTTTCCTTTTGACCCCCTCCCCCTCGCGCGCAAAATTCAAAGTGTAAAGTGTAAAATCTTTAAATTTCCATTAAAGAAAGTCCCTTTTCTACATTTTTTAACAACAGTAAATGAATTTAACTATCTAACCCCCCCCCCCCCCCCTCCACCCATCCAAAAAATAAATAAGGTGGAGTTTCTAGACATGGGGGGGGGGGTGAATAAGATTTTTTTTTCTCTCTCTTTAACAATACGCCGCTGAAGTCGTGACGTCATCAATATGGCGCTGGGCATAAACAGACTAAAGTGCTCATTGAAATAACATGGACGTAAAAAATAAAATCTTCTAGGAATAATAGTTTTCATATATAAGAACTTTCAGGCACTATTCTGCAAAGTTTAAAGTACGCTTTTCATTATGAATTCCCTAAACTTCTGATTTTGTGATTTAAATTTGATCAATTTATTAAAAACTCATTAACTTAACTCCGGTTTGGCAAACATCATGGTTGTTTACATAGGCTGAATTGGTGATATTTACATTCATGTCTGTCAAGATATCTCTGTCTTTCTCTACTTATAAGCAAAACTTTTATTTAATTTAAATTAATAATTTCACTAATTTTATATTTAAAAGAATTATTAAAGATATTTTATAATTTATAAATTATTATAATACATAAATTATAAATAATATTTAAATAAATATAAAATATAACATATTAAATTATAATACTAAAATTATATACTACACTAAATTAAATATTAAATCAATTTAAACTTATTAAATTATTTATATATTACATTAAATTAATATTATGAATTATTAATACTAATAATAAATAATTATTTATCATTTTAAATTATTAATAAATATAATTGATATTAATAAATAATATAAAATTAATTATTAATAATTTTAATTCATAATTATTTAATTATATATATAATTATTAATTAAAAAATATTAATTAATTATATAGGTAATTTAATTATATTAATTACATATATATTTAATTAAATAATAATTATTAAAATTATTAATAATTAATTTTATATTATATATTAATATCAATTATATTTATTAATCATTTAAAATGATAAATAATTATTTATTATTAGTATTAATTATTCATAATATTAACTTAATGTAATATATTTAATGTAATATGTTTAGATTACTATTATTATATTAATACATTTATATTTAATATAAATTAATAACATAAATAATAATATTATTACAAATTATAAATTATCATAGTAACATAATTTAATTATTATTAATTAAAAATAATTATAATATAATAATATGAACTAAAATATTAATTATTTATTAATTATATTTAATAGTAAAAACTATAGTTAATATTAATAATAATAAAATATTTATAATTATAATTAGTATTAATCTTAATAAATAATTAATATTGTATTTATAAATATTATCATAATGAATTATATTAAATTAATAATATAATATATTAAATTAATAATATAATATATTAAATTAAAATACTAAATTTTAATATATTAAATATATAAAGTATTATAATATGTAAATTATTAAGAATAATCTAATAATTTTTTTATTTTAATATGATTTTCTCTTTACTTATAATTAAAACATCAAATTACTTATAAGTAAAGAGAGAGAAATACATCGTGACAGACCCGATTCAGACGATGTAAACAACTGCCATGTTTGTCTAACCGGAGTTAAGCTAATGACTTTTGCTGAATTCATAATGAAAAGCGTACCTTAAACTTTGCAGAATAGTGCCTGAAAGTTCTTAAATCGGAAAATTATTATTCCTAGAAGATTTTATTTTTTACGTCCATGTTATTTCAATGGGCACTTTGATCTGTTTATGCCCAGCGCCATGTTGAAACGTCACACTTCAGCGGCGTATTAGGCTTTTCTCACCCGTCCTGCAATATACCATATCGAACTCGAAGAAACCGGTTTATTGTATACAAGTGATCTGGTTGGCGTGGTATTTGGCGAAATTCTTCAATCCTGATCTATTCTTCTAGCATTTATAGACAAATTATTCCGCCTTTCTTCATTTATATGAATTTTAAATATTCTAAATCCACTCCTTGACAGATTAGAACAATTTTAAGCGAAACAACCATCCATTTTAAGCGTTTTTGTAACTCGATAATCGTTTAAACATTTCTCGCCTAGGCAACAATGGGCAACAAACGGTAAGTGGGCATCAAAATGCTTTATGATTCAGCCTGTATTGTGCCTAAAATGAACTAGTTGCTGACGAGGCTAACGAAAAAGACAGGCTACCGCGGTGCATTCCATTTATCTTTTTTTACAGACCGCTAGAGTGAGGTATTACTCTTTTCGTACACCTGTATTGGTGCATTTGAGTATCACGTGAGTCCTGCGGTCTGTAAAAAAAGATTTGCGTTAAAGTACCGCGGTTGTCGGGTTTGCAAATATTTCGGATTTGCAAATGACCAGCTGCATATCTGCAACATTTATGTTCGATTACAGGTATGATTTAGTTGTTTGTTTCGATTTATTGTTCTGTGTGGTTCTAGGTTCTCTTTTGACACATTTGAGTGTAACGTAAATCATACAGGTATAGAATTATAATAATAAGAAGAATCTTTCAAAATAATATATTTTGTTTGTTCATTTAGAACATACATCTTGTGTGCTTAACATCAAGCGCCCGCTTGTAAGTCATCAAAACAGTCTGTTGTCAGAACCTTCAAAATAATGGTAAAATGTAACAGTCTCCGGCGTTAATGAAAACTGAACCTGGAATATGTCAATGTAGACGGCGGTAAGTTGTTGGCCTATTATTCTTTCTTTAGATCTTTTTACTTTATAAATGCATTTATTGAAAGCATAATATCGCGCGCTTTAAAAAAATGACACGATAGGCTTACCCTAGGAACAGGAAAATAGGGGAGGAGGATGATAGGGCTAAAGCTTTCTTCAAAATGATCAAAATTAAATTAAAAAGAGGCTGATTTTGTTTCTTTCTTTTTAATATAAATTTGTAAAAATTCTTTTTGTTTTGTTTTTATTGTTTGAAAACTTTTATAGGTGCACAGAACAAATTTTCCTGGGTAGTGAATAAAGATAACCTGTCACACTGTTAGATGAATCCCACACAGCACAAATAGATAGATATAATATCTGTATAATTTGAAGTACATTCATATGCAAAGTCGAAAATTCATCAGCTCACAGGTGCCTTCTTTAGGTATTAATGGGTTTCATAACTCCAGACTCCTGAACGATTTTCTTCCTTTCTCATTTCTGCTCTGTTTAGTTTTCTGTCCTTTCCTCTTTGTTTCGCTCTTTTTAATCTTTTTCCATTCATTCTCCACTTGCTCTTGTTATTCCATGTTTGTTGAGTTAGTGCTTATAAACTAATACATTTTGTTCAAACTGTTCTTTGTAATACTAAACTTGTTTTCATTCTTTTATGTAAACAAAATATAAAAATGGAAAATATAAAGGACAAAATGATTAATCGAAGAGAAGAAATATATAAAATTAACTAGAAAATATGTTCTTTAAGCAGTTTAGGAAGGACTTGAGTTCTTTAAAGGATGCTTTACAATTTTTTCACCTTAAGACATAGGACCCTTCAAAAAATTCGGAAATTTTTTCAATCTCCATTCTGAATCCTCCAGAATTGTGATGATTTTAGAACTACAAAACATGTCACATAACAGCTGAAATCGCCAATGAATCTCTTATCTAGCTGAATATACAGTAGTGGCCAAAATTGTGGAAACCTTTAGAGAAAAATGTTTTTTTAAATTTGATGGCTCATAATGCCAAATATTTCTTAGTTGTACCATGAAAGCTACATAATACCACTGGAAAGATAGTTTAATCAAAAATATCATGCAATAGTTTGTTCAATTCTATTTAATTTATCAAATGTTACAGCCAAATAATCAGAAAAAGGCAGTAGAATCGGGTTATGTTGATGATAATTAATTTTCTTTTTCTTGAATGTAGGCAAGGCATATGAATGTTTGGAGTGTCAAACAGATTCCATTTTATTTAGTAATGTGTCATCAAAGCTAGGGTAGGATTCCAAAATATTATACAGTCGAGCCTCATTAACATGAAATCGCTTAGTGCGAAATTTTGCTTAACACTAAATAATACTAAGGTTCCGTCATAAAATTTCAGATAAAGCGAAAAAAATTCGCAGTCCCTTCAATTTCGTATTAACAAGGTTAGGCTGTATATGCCATATTTTGGTACTTATAGGAGGCTATTTATCACTATTTTTTATGATATTGCTATCAAGTTGGTAAAGTTCTTTGCCACCTTTCAATTTTTGAGCTAGTAAAGCATAATAAAATCAACAAAACAACATAAAGAGTTGATTAGTTACACAGAAATCAATGTGTAACAATATTTGGAAGTGTAGAAAGCTATGATTATGAAGAAATTTGAAGTAAATTAACAAAAGGATGTCTAAGTCAAGCAAAACACGACTGGTAAAAGCAGAAAAAAGTTCAGGAGAGCAATTGACGGTAGAAGAATAAGGTTCTTGTGTATAGGTCACAGAATATTATCTCGGTGAATGCAACATGAAATGTGAGGTTGAATCAAAGTACAGTTCTGTAGAGAATGCAGTATTTTGGTCTAAATGCTAGAATTCCATGAAAAAAAAAATATAAATCAAATAAAGGTTGAAAATATTAAACTGAGCTTAAAGACATGTTTACCAGACAGAGAAATAGTAGGGTCATGTTATTTGGAGTGTTAAAATGTTTTTTATCGAATTCTAGCATTTAGACCAAAATTCTGCACTCTGCACACAACTGTACTTTGTTTGTTCCCCATTACAGTGCATAATTTCATGTTGCACATACCGAGATGATTGTTTTCATTGACCTATACACAAGGACCTTACTCTTAAACCACCAATTGCTCTTCTGCACCTTTTCCTGCCTTTACCAGTCATGTTTTGCTTGACTTAGACATCCCTTTGTTAATTAAATCTAATTTTACTTCAAATTTCTGTCAAATGCATGTGGATTTTCTGTGGTCCACACTCAACAATTGTGGGTGTTAACAGCGCCAGAGAGTGTGAAATGCGCTTCATCTGTCCAAAGCACAGTGTGAAGCCAGTCGTGCTGCTCTTCCATCTTATTGAATACCAAATTCGCAAAATCTCGGTGAGAGTCGAAGTCAGGAGGTTTCAGTTCTTGGTTATGTTGCAACTTGTAGGGATACCATTGCTAAGTTATTCCCAGAGCTCTCCAGACACTTCTGTCTGCCTCGAAACTTCTCGAGCACTGCACTCCCCATGTGCAGAAACTGCCGACATGGATTGCACCTTCTGCTCCACTGTCGTGGAAACAGCAGCGGCTGTTGAGGGACGTCCACTTCTTTGACGTGACGCCAAAGAACCTGTAGCTTGAAATTTCTTCATTTTGTTTAATGCGGAAGACGTTATTGATCCTTTGCTATCTCGCATACCCTTCATGTAGCGATATGCTCGCAATGCCGCAATGGCACTTTCCGAATTTTTATAATACAGTTTAATGGACAACATTTCGATACATACAACCTTCGACTACCATTACCTGCTGTAGTTGCTCCTTTTTATATCGTTTGTTGCTTTGCATAATCCTACATCAGAAATCCGACAGCCTCATCTGTTGGTCGCCAACAGAACTATTTTTTATTTCTTTGGAACACAAAACCCGGTTTCTTTTCCATCCGTTTGGTGCAAACTGTATCTTTGTATCTTGATTTGTTTTTGAATTATTCATTTTTAAAGTTCGTCCTGACTTTTGGATCACCCAGTATATTAAATTTCAAATCATTCGGTTGGGTAATTTTCATGCTGTTATATGCAGACAGACCAGATGACAACTATAGATGTTACACTTATTTATACAGAGCTGCCAACTGCTGCGAAAAAATCGTAGTTGCTACGATTTTGAACCACAAACTACGATGCTACGAAAATCTGTCTAAAACTACGATTTTCTGGAAAAAAAAAAAAGCGAATTTCGTCACAGGATCACTCGAGAAAAACGCAAAATTTTTCGCAGGATCGCGCGAAAAAAGACGAATTTCGTCACAGGATCGCGCGAAGAAATGCGCATTTCGTCGAAAGATCGCAGTTAAAATGCAAATTTAGTCAAAAGATCGCAGTAAAAATGCGAATTTAGCAAAAGATCGCCATAAAAATGCGCATTTCGTCGAAAGATCGCCGTAAAAGCGCGAATTTAGCCGAAAGATCGCTGAAAAAACAAGAATTTAGCCGAAAGATCGCTGAAAAAACACGAATTTAGCCGAAAGATCGCCGTAAAAACGCGAATTTAGTCGAAAGATGATCGCTGAAAAAACACGAATTTAGCTGAAAGATCGCCGTAAAAACGCGATTTTTTATATTATATATATTTATTTTAGTTAAAAAAATATATTTTTTAATAACAATTATAATATTTGTGGCGCTTGAAATTCATAATTATTGCTCAAATGTCGTTCGCGCAGTTTTCAGCTTTTTTCGTTTTTGTCAATCTCATCCCTGCTTTCATCAGAAAATCGTTAAAAAAACGGCAAATTTCGTCAAAAACATTGCGAAAAACAGCAAGTTTCGTCAAAAGATCGCGAATAAACGGCAAATTTCGTCAAAAGATCGCGAAAAAACGACAAATTTCTTCAAAAACATAGCGAAAAATGGCGAATTTCGTCGAAGGATCGCGAAAAAACGATAAATTTTGTCAACGGATTGCAGGAAAAACGTGACTTTCGTCAGAGAATCACGTAAAAACGGCAAATTTCGTCAAAAACATTGCAAAAAACGGCAAATTTCGTCAAAAGATCGCGAAAAAACGGCAAATTTTGTCATCAAATCGCATTAAATGGCAAGTTTCGTCAAAAAAATTGCGAAAAAAATGCGAATTTTATAAACAGATCTCGAAAAAACTGCAAATTTCGCCAAAAGATCATCAAAAACGCAAATTTCGTCAAAAGAACGAAAAAAAAAAGTGGCGGGAGTGGTCTCGTCAAAAGATCGCGAAAAAACGACAAATTTCTTCAAAAACATAGCGAAAAATGGCGAATTTCGTCGAAGGATCGCGAAAAAACGATAAATTTTGTCAACGGATTGCGGGAAAAACGTGACTTTCGTCAGAGAATCACGTAAAAACGGCAAATTTCGTCAAAAACATTGCAAAAAACGTCAAATTTCGTCAAAAGGTCGCGAAAAAACGGCAAATTTTGTCATCAAATCGCATTAAATGGCAAGTTTCGTCAAAAAAATTGCGAAAAAAAATGCGAATTTTATAAACAGATCTCGAAAAAACTGCAAATTTCGCCAAAAGATCGTCAAAAACGCAAATTTCGTCAAAAGAACGAAAAAAAAAAGTGGCGGGAGTGGACACCCCCCCCTCAGTTGGAACTTTTCAGAAAATTTACTGTGAATTTCAGATTTTTTTTTTTTACTCACAATTACCCCTGATTTGCTCGCTTAAAATTTGCAGCGTAAAAAACAGCCACCAACCAACCAACCTTCAGATAAATTTGAATTTGGTGTGCTACTATTTCTCATTTTCAAAGGTTGGCAGGTCTGTTTATATAATTACGAATGCACCTAAAAAACCCGGCCAGCCTTTTTTTGGCCTGGTAACTCTGGGATGGAGCAGACTTTTTCCTGTGCTTGGTATTAAGCTATCGTTATTCCTTTTTCTGAACTAGGAAAGTATTCTAACAACACCGATATTTAGAGATCGATCATACTTTCTAGCCACCTTTACAAACTTCTTTAAAAAAAAAAAAAAAAAGTCAATTGCTGCTTAGTGCATGTTTTGGAATCTAATAACTGCTTTACAACTTTTCAAACCAGATTTCAATGTAGTAGGTACATTATCGATGAAGTTATCCATCTAGAAAATCATATATGGCCAGCCTTTCTGAAACACAGCCACTTTGTATCAGTTTTTTTTGATGTAGCAAAAGTCTATGATAGAACATGGCGGTATGGGATCCTTTGTGACCTTTTTAATTAGGACTTTCAAGGGAACCTACCAATTTTTATTCAAAATTTTTTTGCCATTCAACTTTTTGAATTAGGAAGGAGGAGATTCTATCAATTTTTTATGTATAAGAAGAGTGTGTGCCCCAGTGTAGTGGTCTGAGTGTAACTCTGTTTGCAATCAATATCAACGATACACTTAATCAATTACTCACAATCTGTAAAAAGAGATTTATACACTGACGACTTCTGTATTATGTGTATAGGGCAGGACATAGCTTTATTTGACAGTTATAAATTGCAATTAAACATATTCTTAATTAGACTTAAATAAAAATGGTTTTATAATTTCTCATGACCAGGGTTTGACAAATGCAGTCGCCACTGGTGACCAACTTTTTTTACCTGGTGACTAAGTTAGGTAATCTGACTCTTATTTTTATATTCTTTACAAAAATTGAACTAAGAAATGAGCACAATTGCCTTTCTAACACCCTTACTCGTGCGAGCAGCAAGCAAGCAGTGATCTCTCTCTTGTCTTCCATTTCATGCACATAAAACGCCATTCTTTTCCTCTCTAGTCGGCTAGCATATCAAATGACTAGAATGTGGGGAGAGGGGGGGGGAAGTTTCAATATAACAGTAAGAAATATTTCCAATCCAACCTATGTGGCATCTAAAAATTGGATGCAATGATAAAAAAGGCTTACGCTTTTTGTAAGTTTCAAATCAAATTTTTGTGTTCAGAATTATAACTGATTTTCTATCGCATTCATTTTAAAGAATAATAACATGTAAGTGATAATAAAAAAGTCATTTGAAGTAGATCTATAAAACTTAAACTTTCAAGAATAATTTATTTTAATAAAAAATATGTATTTTTTAAATATTTCTTCCTGCTTAAAATGCTTTCGCTCCTAACGTCTGTGTGCACCATACATGTTGGACAGTAGTTTGGTACCACTCTGCCTTAGAGACAAAGTGTCTGGTACTGGGGTGTTACTCAAGAATATTTTATGATTACATTGTTCGGATTATTATCTGCAGTAAATGGAAATAAAAAAAATCATTGATTGCAATTCAGAAGGGTAAACTATTTTTTATTTATTTATTTATTCTTAAATTCTTATCTTAAATCATTGGATCAAAATAAACCTTAGCTGGCTGTTCATCCCGATTATGTAATCCCAGAACAGGAAAATGTTTTTCTTTTCTTTTTAGCAATGAATATTACATAATAGCTCTCGAGTTACTTTGCGAATGTCACAATGTTTAATTAAATTTCTTGTAAGATGTCTCATTGTAGATGCTGCAAAGTTACAAAATATTAAGAAATAAACTTGAAATTATATTCACACAAACAAAAAAAATAAAACTTTTGTTTTTAATTTGGCAAGACTAAGAGAGTTCATTAAATGCAAATAATTTTTATAAGTTTCCTTAGAAAACTTAATTTTATTATCTTTTACTATTTTTCGTGCTTATTGAAAATCAATAACGAGGGGTTAAAATCTTTTACTGGCGACTGGAATTTATACCTGGCTATGAGATTTTTCAAATTTGTAAAGTCCTGCTCATGACAAAACTTCTTGTGTGCATTTCTGCATACATAGGGATCTGCATCCAGATCCTCAAATCTTTATTGGATCAACTCCATTTTCTGTCATAGATGTACATTATCTTGATCTACATTTTGATAATAAATAAACTTTTTACTACATGTTTTTTGCTTGAGGACAAAAATGACTTATAAAACTAACAGCTAACAGCATATTCAATTCAAGAAAAAAAATATTATATAAAGTGTATATATTATAAAGTAATCATTTTTATTACTATAAATAATAAAAATATTCTCACTTTGAATTCATGATAAAGTTAAAAATCATTTAATCCTCAATATACATTGCACTGTCACATTGGCTGGTCAAAATATTCTTTTTTCAAAAAACTTATCGGCACATTTTTTTTTATGCCCCAGATTGAAAAATAAAAATATTCATTTCACTTTATATTCACAATTTTATCCTATTACTACATGAAATAATTCAATATAGTCATTTTAAAATATTAAAATGGACATCAGTTTGATGTACATGGATGTATTTTGGACGTAAAGGGTGCAAAATAGTCTAAATATCTACGTATGTGTTGTGTAGGTAGTTAGTAAAATATTTGAATTTTTACATACCATAGTTTGTATTATTAGAAGCAAATACATAGTAATGGTAATTACATACTTCTGTGTGTACCAAAATGACAGGAATAAAACACAAGAATGAAAAATCATGCATCAAGCATAGATTATTAAACACTTTCCAACACAGCCAAAAAACTGAAACGAAATTTCACCGTCAAATAAGGTGAAAGAAGATATGTAAGTAAACAGTTTAGAAAACATATAACTAGTGGTGTACCGAGTTGTGTTTTTGCTGAGTACCGAGTAATTGTGTGTAAGAAAGAATTGGTAATGTGAACATGTAATGCACTTAGTGGTAACACTTCTATGTGTATGTGTGTTTATATATTATTCATAAACATGCATCTTGAGCATATAATCTAATCATGATTCGGCAGATAACGAAAACGATATATTGATTATAAAACAAATATTCTATTTCCTTATAGTGAGGAAGCATTAGCTTCACTCACGTTCTTGAGCATTCAACAACAACTAAAATCTGTCTAAACACTCAAAGTACGGCCTTTTTATAGTAATAGATCCTAATCAAATATTCAAAACAAACCCTTCTAGAACTTTAGGTGAAACGTCATATCGATGAAACCGTAAACGAATACAGAATCGACTCTCATGCAAGTAGATGCGAATTGCTAAAGCTCTACTTGTGAAAGAAAAAATAGGTGAATCGTATAACGATCGCAAATGCACATGACGCCGAGGTAAGTTTACGATAATGTTTACGATATTGAATGCTGATATGCCGGCGAAAACAAAAGTTTAACTTTAAGCCATTGTAACTAAATGAAAAATAAAGTAATTTCTAAATTAAGTAAAGGCCAAAAACAAAAGAAAAGCATAAGTAAATAATATTTAAATAATATTTAAACGTTAAAAACATATGTTAAAATGAAATTAAGAAAATGTAATTTAGACTTAATACATGATTCAA
This sequence comes from Maratus michaelseni, assembly GCA_963931845.1. Classification (NCBI taxonomy): domain Eukaryota; kingdom Metazoa; phylum Arthropoda; class Arachnida; order Araneae; family Salticidae; genus Maratus; species Maratus michaelseni. Next base: position 212,028,842 of record OZ007599.1, on the reverse strand, counting down.
AAAGGAAAACTTAATAACTTTGAGACAAGGAGAAGCCAAATATATTTAATTCCTAACAAATCCTATCAAATTACGATTTTAAGTTTCCTCACGAGCTACGACATTCCTTTATTGTTAAAAAATTGCAGCAAACTGTCCAGTCATTCAACCGGTTTTATAAAAAACAGTCACGAAAAAATAATCCACGATTATTTTTTCTCAATCTTTTTTTTCCTGCGACGAATTTTCGAAATTCACGATTTTTATCATTATCTTTACCTTTCATATCATTAATACCGAAATTCAAATTTTAAAACATCTGTGAAAAATAAACGCAGATTATTTTTTACAACCAAATTTTTCCTGTTGCATAAAAATATTGCAAAGTTTGTCTAGTGCTAATAAAAAAAAAAAAAAAAAAAAAAAAAAATCATGAATTCCGTCAATTACATGCAGGAAAATTTCTGAATTTCGTCAATCTGTCGTTGAAAATAATTACAAATTTTGTAAATTGGTCGCGGAATTTCGTTGATCGGTCATTAATAAAAAATGCAAATTTTTTTAATCATAGGCAAAAAAAAATGCGAATTTTGTCAATTTGTCACGTAAAAAATCGCGAATTCCACCAGTTAACCACAGGAATAAAAAAGAAATTTTGTCAATCGGTTGCTGAATAAATATCATTTATAATTGACATAAAAAAATCATGAATTTTGTCAATCTGTCATTGAAAAAATTGCAAATGTTGTTAGTCCGTCGTGGGAAAATATAGCAAAATTTGTCCATCGGTTATCGATAAAAATTGCAAATTTCATCAATTCATCACGTGACAAAGGTTGCGAATTTCGTAAATTTGACGCAGAAGAAATCTGTCACAGAGAAAAAAGTGTCTTGAATTTCGTCACTAGGTTGAATGCTAGACTAGATGTTGTCTGGATAGCTCCAGATGGTAGATCATTGGTGCGTAATACCAAAGGTTCCTGTTATGATTTAAAATTAATTCACCTTTAATTTATTCATCCTTTAAAATTCATTAACTTTAATTTATTCATTTATTTAAATTAAAAGTGGTCGACGGAATAATAGAGTAGTATCAATTATCCTTATTTGAAGTTCGTCTCTATTGTCATTACCGTGATGCACAGAAATTTTTTATTCAGCTCCCCATTAGATGTTGTTTTGATACTAGAGTATTCTTACCTTGTACAATACCACAAGATCTAACAAGCAGTCATGTCTATTTTTGATTAACTATGCAAGAACTTGTAGTGTGATTTTTTTTAAAATTTAAATATAAACTTTTACTAAGTAATGACTGAGTAATGTTATAAAAGAAATTCTCTATGAAAATTTCCTATTTTAATTCTAACCTGGAAATATCAGGGAATTTTAACATAAGATATTTGTGACCACCCTGGTAGGAGGTCCAAGCAAGCAGTCAACAACAAAAAGATTACCTTAACACATGTTTTTTTTCTTATGAAAGAAAAGTCATATCAATCAGTTCTACCTGTCATTCAATACCCTGCAGGGGTGATTGTGACACAAGGTAAAAAACCCTGAAAATTATTGACACACAGGTGAAAAATCCTGAAAATTACCGATGCAAAATACTGATATCCATTTACACCATAACTTATTATATAACTGTATGAAACTCAAATAACATAAGAATACCATAATTACTGCTAGTTTTTGTAATGTAAGTTGTAAGAAAACATAATTTGATAAACTTACCTTATTTGCACTGAAAATTGAATGACTTCATTAAATGATGAGTAAACATTGTCTTGCTAAATATGATATGGAAAGTTGTCTTTTTATTTTTTTATCATTGAAGAAATTTATTCCAAATATTCATAAAACAAACAACAGGGTGTCTATTCCAGATCAGCAATAAATTTCCCTGACTTTTTCAAGTTTTCCATACCAATAATAAAAAAAAAAATCCAGTTATCGAGATTTTGTGATGCTACACACAAAAGAATCTTAAAAGTTGTGAATTTGAGAGTGTAACTTTTACAACTGATTCTGAGGCACAAATTACTGATTTGTTACATTTTTTTTTGCAAAATTTACAAATTGATGAATATTTTACAGCCTAAACATTTTGAAGATACACACTTTTAGACAACGAAATTTGCCGTTTTTTCGAAATACTTCGGCGAAATTTGCCATTTTTTCGAGATCATTTGACAAAATTTACCGTTTTTTGACGATTCTTCGACGAAATTTTCCGTTTTTTCAAGATCCTTCGACGAAATTTACCGTTTTTTTCGCGATCTGTCGGCAGAATTGACCGTTTTTTCCACGATCCTTAGACGAAGTTGGTGTTTTCTCCGTAACCCTTCGACAAAATTCGCATTTTCCCGCGATCCTTCAACAAAACTCATGTCTTTTTGACGGCCTTATGACGAAATTCACATGTTTTCACGGCCTTTTGACTAAATTTGCGTTTTTTCCGCGATCTGTCAACGAAATTAGACATTTTTCAAGGTTTTTCGACGAAATTCGCCGTTTTTTATAACGATCCTTCGACGAAGTTTGCCGTTTTTTCGCGTAATTTACCAGCTATAGCGCGTCCGTGGCATCGCTGTATGTTTTTAGTCTGCAGGTGCCTTAAAAGTCTACGACGTCCGTCGCAGCGTTGCGTACATTCTGCCACAGGGACCGTAAAATTATCCCATAAATATAGAATCTTAATTGTATGTTAAGAAAAATCTGATTTTTTTTAGATATTGAGTCAGGCGTGGTTTAATGGATTTTAAACGGGCCGGGCCTGTTTTCACTGAATTTTGTACGGGCCGGGAAAAGGTAGCTTTCGTTCGGCCCGGCCCCGAAAATTCCGGCCCGTGCAGACCCTAATCATACAGTCTACTTATTTTTTTCTTCTTTTCAAATTATACTCTACCGAGAGCCATTTCGCCATAGAAAAGCGCAAATTTCGAGGGGAAGGGTATTGAATGAAGGTTTATGAAAAATATGCACTCATTGACATCTGGTGCAGCCCATAACAGAATTTGGGGAGGATCAGCATTGTTAAACGAAAGGGAGATGGGGGGGGAAGATGAAGATTCATACTCAGGTATCTTTTAAAAGACTGGTTTTTGTCTCCTGGTTTAGGGGTAGGACAAAGAATATCTTTCGGTATCGGTATTCTCGTTTATATTCTTTGGTTAAAACAATACAAGGGGTTAGGAAAACGCATGACAGAGGGTTTGCTAGTTTCACTCCGATCAGGCTCTGGGTAAGGGTTGCCGTAACTGAAACGTTTATCGCTAATTTGGCGAATGTTTTTAATTTCGCGGTTTTTCGGTGATTTTCCGACGAAATTCACCGTTTTTTTTTTAACGATCCTTCGACGAAGTTTGCCGTTTTTTCGCGTAATTTACCCGCTATAGCGCGTCCGCGGCATCGCTGTATGTTTTTAGTCTGCAGGTGCCCTAAAAAGTCTGCGATGTCCGTCGCAGCGTCGCGTACATTGTTTTTGCAACATATTTTCAATTTCGATTCGTTTTTTCACTAAACAGGATGATTTTATGACCCCGGAAGAGCCGAAAGAAAAACCCGGAAGGGTCGACGGAAAAACCCGGAGCACAATCACCCCTGACCCTGTCCCCAACCGTTTGTATTTTAATGTTCCATAAGCCATCGATTCCAAAATATCCTTCAACCATTTACACTATACAGTTCTAAAAAAAAAAAGCTATTAGAGTAATGTTATAAAAGAAATTCTCTATGAAAATTTCCTATTTTAATGCTAACCTGGAAATTTGAGGCTAACCTGGAAATATCAGGGAATTTTAACATAAGATATTTGTGATCACCCTGGTAGGAAGTCCAAGCAAGCAGTCAACAACAAAAAGATTACCTTAACTCATGTTTTTTCTCTTATGAAAGAAAAGTCATATCAGTTCTACCTGTCATCCAATACCCTGTCCCCAACCGTTTGTATTTTAATGTTCCATAAGCCATCGATTCCAAAATATCCTTCAACCATTTACACTATACAGTTCTAAAAAAAAAAGCTATTCACATTTTTTCCTCTCCGTATATTTCCAGGGGGAACAAGAAAGGTGAGAAAAGATCATAGAAAATCATTAAGAACTTAATTTCTGACTCTGGAATGAATTTCTAGCTCTAAATTCTTTAAAGAAATTTGTATAAATGAAATTAAAAATTTACTTGTGTCATATAAGCAAAACATTTTAACATTATAATTCAACAGAATGAATTTGGACCTAAGCTAAAAAAACATACAAATAAAAAATAACTTATAAATAAAAAACACATAAAAACTGCTTCATTATATAAAAATTATTCCTTTGATCAAATAGAATTTTAAGTCATTGTTTTGAATCTTTTACTAAACCATCACGATAATGATATAAACATTTGAATCTTGTGCTTGAATTATATTATTTCAGAATGCCACTCCAAGAATTGATTCTAGGAATCGAAGATCTCATTTCCCACCACCAAGGCATTTTATTCACATTCAGAACCTTCTTGGCTTTTGTTTAGATCTATTTGGTAAAGAGGAAGATTATGAGGTATGTTTTATTTGCTGAAACTATTTTATTATTTGTCCAAATTGCTTATACAAAAGAAAAAATTAACAGGATTCTCAGTTTTTAAAAAGTATAAAAATTTCTTTTTAAAATAAATCTTACGTAACCATACTGATGTGTTGAAAATAATGAAGTGTAATTATCTATCCATTGTTTATTGGAGTTCCTTAACCTGCAGTTAATTCTATTGAGCTGTCTTAAATGACAGACCAGGTGTTATTGTCAAAAAGTTGTCAGGCAGAATGTCACCCAGGTAGCCCAGTTGGCAAAGCATTGTCAATTTAAGCCAGAGGTTCTTGGTTAGACACCCAGCCTGGAAACTTTTCACTTAATTGGAAAAATTTACAAGTTATATGATTTTTTTGCCAATCAGTATGATTGTGTTAAAAAATAATAAAGAGAAAATCTAAGCCTCAAATATAAGAACACAACCTTATTTAATTAATCATGTACTAAGTGACTGCACCATGTAAAAATAAAAAGTTTGCAATAATTTATTACTGTTGCCATTTGCAATCCTGCATTGTAAGCAATGCATTTACAGAAACAGCAAAATTTAAAGAAATTTAATGGTATATATTAAATTTCATTTAATTTTCTGAACATCTATGATGTAGGAATAGAGAAACAAAAAGAGGAAAGTAACAACAAAAACTTGTTTATCTATATCTGGTGACATGTTTAACATTAAGAATTGCTAGATTAGACCTTTCTTATCTTTTAATTTATGATAATTACAGTCTATGGGGAAAATTGTTTGCGGTATATTTTAATGATGTTACACTATTCCAAACATACTGAAATACATATACGGTACACTCCTTTAAATCTGCAAAACTTAAAACCAGAGGTTTTGCAGATTTTAAAATTTTGTGGATTCTGTCCCATTTGTTTCTCTCATAGTAATAATAAGTACTTGTATTTAATATAAATATAATATATTATATATATAACACATGGGCTGATAAGTTCCCGGTCTAATAAAGAAAACACAACTTTTTAACAAAACTTTATAACTTTAATAAATAACATAACTTTAATAATAATAATTAAAAAAAATAATAATAATTTTATAATCATTATTATTAATGTTCGTATACGTCTGTCTGTCTGTCTATGTGTGAGTGCATCTGTACCCGGATAAACTCTGCGAGCGTAGCGAGTAGCGAAGCGCTTTTTGTGTCAAAAAATTCAGAAAAATCCGGGCCTCCAGGAATTGCAGTTTCGAAAAAATCTGCCCATAATTAAGGGAGTTATTAACGAACAAAGCTGTTTTAATTGCTTCAAAAGAAACCTATGTGAAAAGTCCTCCGCGCATGCCCAGAAGAGCTCAATCCTCATCTTCCGCAAAAAGAAGGAGGAAAGATCGCTTCGGCCGGTTTCGTTTGACGACTGTCTAAACTCGCCGACGGCGAACCGACAGAAATACGAAAAAACCGTCAACATATTCTCAAAGAACGTACTTTTACGTCTCTAACGATCCTGTCGGTTCAAAAAAATTTCGATATTAACCCTTTCAAAAAAAATAATCAAAAAGGGTCGAATTCGTGTTTTTGATTTTCTCCCTTCGTCCGAACATCGCATCCGCCGGACTAAGAAAGATTCGGATAAACGGATTTCACCAAATAAAAGATCGGTCTTTGTCCTCTCCAATGCCACTTTCCATTAAAAAAAATACGTCAGTTAACCCTTCGAAAATGTATATTTTCCATACACAGTTTTGCGATTTCGGCAATTGCGACAATTTTCAAAAATTCGCAGAGGCGGTTCCAAACGAGTTAGAGAAAACTAAAAATACCAGACGAGATCTACATTTTTTTTCCTTTCAAAATCTGCGATCGGTTTTGAAAAATACAAATATTAACCCTTCGAAAAAAATTCGCGCGCAGACTCACTTTTGCAAATTCCGATTCTCTGCGATTTTTAAAATTGCGCATCGGCTCTCTGAAAGAACATAAAAACAAACAAACACACCCAAGTACATTTCCCTCCTTTCGAGATCACTGTAAAACCTTTAGTTTTAAAAAATATTTCATTTAACCCTTTCGAAAACATTTTTTTCCGTAACTCTCTTTCGCTTTTTCAGCGATTTCTGCAATATTTAAAAATTCAATTCTGGGCTTCTAAACAAAATACGAAAAAATAAAAATACCGAGCCTAATCTACATTCTTTTTCCTTTTAAAATCAGGTATCAGTTTTGAAAAATTCGTTTTTTAACCCTTCTAAAAAAATGTTTTCCGAAACTCACTCGCGTGAATTTTCGTTGTTCGGCCCATGTTTAAAAATCCGCATCGACTCGGAAAATGCGAATAGAGACAAATAAAATACACCAGATCATAGCCACGTTCTTCTTCTTCGAAACATATATTTCAGTTTTAAAAAATATGTACATTAACCCTTTAGAAACTTATCGTTCCCGTACGTCACTTTCGTGTTTCCTCTAATTTGCTAATGTATACCCCCCCCCCGCCGCAGCAATTTTTTATCTAATTACATAAATTCCTAGAGAAGAAGCTAAAAGTGCATACATTCAGGTCTAGAAAGACACCTTTCAGTTAAAAAAATTCGAGTATTATCAATTTAAAAAAAATTCTTTTGTGAAACGCGTTTCTAGAAATAAGCATTTTTCGGCGCAAGCACAGATTAATCAAAGTGTAATAAGTGACTTTGCTTTCGCCGTAATTATCTTATTTATTAACGATTTTAAATCAAAAATCATTGTTCATTTTGCGTACAGAATTGAATGGGCTTTCCGAATATATGATTTATTTTAAGAAATAATTATATTTTCATAGTTAAAATTCTATTCTACTAGGATATTTGTATTCTGAAACAGCCAATTGCACTGCAAATACTTGCTATACAATACCTGACTAACTTACTATACAATATTTCTCTTCGATGGATCAGAGATTATACGATATGTAAAGAGTCAACTTCATGTTCGATCGCAGTCAAATAAACTAGAGAGTCAACACAGGAACATTTATTTTTAAAAGTTTTAATACTTTTTAAATAATTGTCATTTTTGCATAGGAGGAAAAAAAAAAAAAAGCTAAGGAATTTGCTATTTCTTTTGAAAATATCTCCCTTCGTATGGGTCCCATCACGACGGGGTATAGTTCATTCGACTCGACATCGATAGAGGATACTAGAGATTATCGACTTTAGTTCCGCATTTCACCACTAGGGGCGCTTTCCGAACTCTGTTTCTATGGGCCGGATCACGACGGCGTATGGCTTATTCGACTCGACATCGATAGCTTTAACGGTTTCAGTGCCCGAGGTTCGTATAGAACAGATTGCACCACCTGGTGGTGGAAGGTGTAATTAAAGGATTTTCAGCCAACTCTGGTTCTATGGGTCACATCACGACGGGGTATGGCTCATTTGACTCGACATCGATAGCTTTTCGAGATTTTACAATTAGGGGCCCGCTGGTGGGCGAAGCCAGCTAGTAATAATAATAATAATTTTATAATAATAATTTAAAAAATGAATAATAATAATTTAATAATAAGTAACATAATTTTATAACAAAAAAGCTCCAAACAGAGCTCAGAATCATCGACTCGTTGTTTTTGGTCAAAAGTCAACACGGGCGGCAGCCACTTTAACAACAGCTTTTTCATAGACAAATCTTCATTCAAAATAAAATCTACACGTTCCTTAGATATCTTCAGAGTGTGAGCTATCTCTTTTTTTATGTTTTCTGGATTCTGTCATCTTATGTTTCTTATGTTTACTTTTTTTATGTTTTCTGGAGTAACCACCTCTTTTGCGTGGTACATCACTGGTGTCCGTACGACCATGTTTAAATTCAGAAAACCAGTCAATAATGGTTGATTTACCATGTGCAGTGTCCGGATAATGCTTATCAAGCCAAACTTTTGTTTGAACGGTATTTTTTCCCATCAAATAACAATTCTTGAAATTCTTGTTTATCTATTTTTTGTTTATCAACAAAGTCGATTTACTGAAACCACTCTAACGTTTTATCCACACGGCGGATCGTCATGCATTTTTTCTGCTACCTTTTAAAGGTTAGTATTTACTAAAAAAAACAGTGGTTCAGCAATTGAAATGCCATCTATGTGCCAGACCGGGAACTTATTAGCCCATGTGTTAAGATATAATATTGTATAAGTACTTATATTTAAAAGTTTATTTTAAAAAGTTCTGTTCCATTTGTTTCTCTCTAGTAATAATAAGTAAATAATCAGTGATTTAATTCAGGGTTCATTCCAGGAAAAACTTGGGGCCTATATAGGGCGCCTTCACAAAATTCCTCTTGATAAAATAGGCCACTTCACCAAATTCCTCTTGATAAAATTGGCCTCTTCACAAAATTCCATTCCATAAAAACATGCTGTCCATTAATTTTTTATATTGTTGTTAGGTTTTAAAATATGTCATTTGCAAAGAAAACAAGTTCACCAGAAACGAAAACTTTAGCAGAAGGACTTCAAAGAAGTTATTAAATGCTTGGTTTGAATTTGAGTAGATGGATTTCATCTTTCATAACAAAATGTTATTTTTTACAAAAATATAATAAATTTCACAAAAATGATAAATTTCACAAAAATAACCTTTAATTTTCACAAAATGGGCTCCAAAAAAAAAAAAAAAAAAAAAAAACCTGCATCGACCCCTGTAAATTACCCCTCTATCCTCCTCCTCCCTTTAAAATTTACACTTCTTCTCTCTCCACATCATTACATATAAAAGTGTCTAAAACTCCTTAAAAAATGTATATATATATATATGCTCCATTTGTTGCTCTCTAGTAACAATAAATATTCAATCATTTCAATTGTCTCTCTACTTCAAAATATTTGCTTTGATCCATTTTCCACCCCCTAGCAAAAAAAAAAATAATTAAAACTCTTTATATATATATATATTACAAAATTTAATTTTTTCCGCAATCTGCTAAATTATTCTATAAAATTTTTCCATTTAGTAATGTTCCGTATATGACCCCGACTTTTTAAAATATTTCTTATTCTTAAAATAGTCCTTCACTATCCATATCTAAAACCATTTTATCCTAATCCACTTAATATTTACTCCAAAGTATTTAAATCTAAAAATAGCAATAACTACTTAAATTTATTCTTTAAATAGAACACTTATTTTTAATCCACTATTAAAATTCATTATTATTCCCGTGAAGTCAAACTGCTATAAATTCTTTATTTAAATGCTAAAATATCATATCTCTTAAATTATTCTGCTCTAAAAAACCTTATTTCCTTTTAAAAAACATTCTATCATTAAATATTAAATGTCTATTACAATATTTCCAAAATGCTCTCATTTTTTTTTTCTTCGCCTACATCAAAGATTAATTTTCTTTTTTTTCTTCTTTATCTTTATTGCATATTAAATTCAAAGCTAGTTTTAACTACAGCCTCAAAACAGATACTTTGGTTTGTTTATATGTCATTCATCTGGTAACGAGATTTTCGAAGCCCCTTGAACTTTTTTGACATCAGGAAGTTGGTTTTCTTCAAAATTAATGCACTGGAAATATGAATAAAATCCCTTTAAAAACCTTATGATTAGAAGAAACCGAGTCATGTGACATATGTTGTAGTCTTACGCAAAGCCAGTTAAAACCAGATGCACACTCTGATTTCAGTAGAATTTTGACATTTTGGCGTGCATCTAATTCGCCTCATCGTCTTTTTAGTTAGTGATGTAGAGAGTTTAAGTAAAGTTTTAGAAGGGTTTTGTGTCCAGTGGATCCAGCCCATTCACCTAAATAAACATCTTGAAACTTAAGAAAGAGACTCGTGGGAATTATCGACTGTCACATGGAATGTACTGATGCGTAGAAGTAATTGCAGTTTAATGAGCATTCCTCCCGATTTCACGTTTTAAAAAATTTCAATAAAGTTTTTTACTTTTACTGAATGGTGACTGAACTGTGATTTGTTGTTGGTGATACCACACGGCCTCCTTATGTGATTGAGAAGGGAAACCTTGCACAGAATTGAAAACGTTTATCAACAGCTACCGACTGCCACTTAGATTGAACTTGAATTCACAACAAATATACATCTATATATATATTTGTCTTACGTGGCGCGGAAATAGAGCTGAATTTCTACCTTATCGTTGGCAACAACCGTAGTTTCCAGAGCTCAGGCCAATGAACAGACAAAATTGTGTTAGCTCCGCTTCCAATATGGCGGTCAGTGTCAGAGCAGTGAAACTCAAGCTAGCAATTATTAAAAATAAAATAATATGAATGTAATCCAAAGCGTCTGAGATGATCCCTCATTTTAATTATGAGTAATATTCTTAATTTCAAAAATGAATTCTCAACTCTTATTTAGAATTTATTTACGAATTTCACTCACTCAAAAAATCTGAGATAATGAAATATAAACTTTCTAGAATGCCCCTGCTGCCATCTGTTGCTGTTTTATTGAAGTAAAAATAATTTCTTTTGCAGAAATCTATAATCAATTAGAATACTAAAATGTCGAACGAAATTTAAACAATCATTGATGATAAACTATCTTCCTACCGCATAGTGTTTATTATTTTTTTTTTTTTTAAATGAATCTAAGCCGTGCTGTACAATATTATAGGTGCAATAAGTTTTAAACTAATTATGTTTCCAAGATCCTTTTTTCATAGTATTTAAATGATTTATATGCCCATTAGTAGCATCAACTAAATGCATTTTTAGTTGTGTTTTCAACAGAGTTTTCAATTACTTTTTTGCATTAAAAAAATTGTCAATTTCATATGTTCAAATGATTTATTGTAGTACTTATTCCGGCTAGAAACTACTAGAAAAATAAAAAGGGGCGAGTGAGCTGGGACCGCGTAGCGGTCTCAATGTGAATTGCTTTGCAATTCACGGTGGGTTGGCGAGCGTTAGCGAGTAGGAGGCTGAGTCCCCTAGTATATATATAAAATCTTATGTCCTGTTTGTTGCTCTCTATGAAGAATAAGAAAACAAAAAATCATCTGAATTACAAACTCCCTCTTTTCAAAATTCAAAACAAAGTTAAAATTTTTTTTTAACTGTTTGTTATGTGAAAAAAAACAAAAAAATCTTAGGGCGCTAAATCTTTGTTTTGGCGGTGCTGGCTACTGGGCAAAAGGTGACAAGGTTTGAATCCGACATAAGCATGCATGTTTAATTTTTAATACAAATGCTTAATTTTTCGCATACTTTTTTTTTTTTTTTTTTTAGTAAGATTGCAGTGCAGGTAGTTTTTTAAGTGTATGTTGTCAGAATGAGTTGTAATTTTGTATTCGCATATTTAAAGCTTCTAGAAATCAGTTTCTGTTAAAAACTTTATAGGTATTCAATTTATATTTTTTGCAAAAATCACTTTCTAACTATGTTTATTTTCAAAATTAAATTTTGAGTTTTTGAACAGAAAAAGCACTTTCTAGAAGCTTCAGATATGTGAATAAAAAATTACAGCTCATTCTGACAAGTTTGTTTTTGAGTTATGTTTTAAAAAAACTACCTGAAGTTGCAATCTGTTCTTCAATGATTAAGAAGGAATTTAATATTACTGAATCCAAACTTTAAATCTTCATAATTCTAAAATTATTTGTCTGAATAACTTCCCATTTAATATCTAAGTTTAAAATGCACTGCAAAAATCCAAATGGGCTGTCAAAATTGGGTGTTCCTATTGAAAATTTCAAAGTGTGATACAATTTTAGTATGAAGAAAGCATAAACTAATTTTTCTAACATAAATTGAAAACAAAACACAATCTTTAATAGAATGGCTATTTTAGTTTTTTCCTTAGCCAATTTAGCAACTTAATTATGTGGGGTGTATTTTTAGGTAGATTTCGTAAGAAATACTACCTATTACATTCTCACCTAAGTCGGAAATTTTGAAAAATTTTTGCAGATCTACGCCGATCATGACTCCCAGAACCCAAAACCACCCCCACTTCAAAACTTTATCTATCTATCTATCTATCTATCTATCTATCTATGTCACTTTTTTATGAACACGATAACTGCAATAATTCTGCACAGATCTCTTCAAAACTGATACATAAAATCAAGGGTCATAAAATCTCGGTCAAGTTCGTTAATGGGCAAAATCGAACCAAGGGAGGGGACATGGGGGGGGGGGGGCTTTTTGTGAAAACAGAAAAACCCTCATAATTTCTTTATTATTATACGTATCGAATCCGTTTAAAGTTATTATTACTTCTAGGAAAAGGGCCGAAAATTTATGTATGACAGATTTTTGATATAATTAAAAATGGCCCCAAGGGGGGAAAAAGGGGGTTTTAGAAGAAAAAAAATCATAGCTTCGTCAATTCACAAGACATCAAATCCGCTTAAATTTATTATAAATCCTTTTAATATTATCTAAAACTTTTATATTGACAAGTTTTTTATAGGACCAACCCTTATAGCAAAAAAAAAAAAAAATTAAAAACAAAAAAATCCCTGCCGGCTCCGCCTGCAAACAAGTTATTTTTCGAAGTAGGCGGTTCCAACTCCCGAATCTTTTTGAAACTGATACATAAAATCAAGGGGCATAAAATCTCGGTCAAGTTCGTTAATGGGAAAAATAGAACCAGGGGGGGGGGGCTTTTTGTGAAAACAGAAAAAACCCCATAATTTCTTAATTATGATAAGTATTGAATCCGTTGAAAGTTATTATTACTTCTAGGAATAGGGCCAAAAACTTATGTATGACAGATTTTTGATATAATTAAAAATTGCCTTAAGGTGGGGGGGAAGGGGGCTTTTAGAAGAAAAAAAAATCATAACTTCGTCAATTCCTAAGATTTCAAATTCACTTAAATTTATTATAAATCCTCTTAATATTATCTAAAACTTTTATATTGACATGTTTTTTATAGGACCAACTCTTATAGCAAAAAAAAAAAAAAAAATCTTTGCTGGCTCTGCCTGCAAACAAGTTTGGTTTCGAAGTAGGCGGTTCCAACTGCAGCATCATTGCAAAAAGGTCATTTCTTCCGCAATTCCCGACAAACAGGCGCCCCACGGTCTGTGTCTTCGAAATCTACCTGTGCCTGTAGGCCGAGCCGTCAGGGATTTTTTTATTTTGTGCACTGATTGTACATAAATTTAACAAAGGAAATACATTCATTTCTTATTTTTATAGCATCTAAATTGTTTTACTGATATTGATTAACACCTGCCATATATAGGTGCAGATTCACGGTCGCGAGTCACCACGTGGTGACTCATTTTTTTTGCTTTGGCCACTAACTTTCGATGCCTAAGTCGCCAAATGTTTTACAGGAATGCCCCTTTCCTGCCAAACAGCAGATTTCAGCTTTTTTTTTTTTTTTTTTAATGAGATTTGCAGATTGCCATCCATACTTCCGAGATATTTAGCAATTTTTTTCTTTTTTCTACTGTCCATAATTAAAAACATATGATTGGACACAGAGTCCGCAATTCCACTGATTTGCCCGTTTTCTTCTTAAAAAAAAAAAAAAAAAAAAAAAAAATCTATGATGTCCACAGAATCAGAAAATAAAAATTATATTGATATGCGTCGCGAATGACCTCTGTGGCGACAGCATACCGCAATTAGTCCATGACGCAGAAAAATTAGTGTCGAGAAGAAAATAATTTTGGGCCCACTCATTAAATTCGTAGCTCTAGGATTTTTAGCTCTGTGAATTTCGCCAATCTGTCGCGGAAAAAAAATCACGAGTTTCGTCAAATGATCACGAAATAAAACAACGAAATTCATCAATTGCTCATGGATTAAAACCACGAATCTCATCAAGCGGTTGCGAAAAAAACCACTAATTTTATCAATTGATCGCAAAAAAAATTGCGAATTTCATCAATTGGTCGCGAAAAGAAAATTCAAATTTCGTTAATCAGTCGTGAAAAAAATACTGAATTTCGTCAATTAGTCGTATAAAAAAAGGCGTGAATTTCGTCAATCAGTTGTGAAAAAAATCGCGAATTTCGTCATTTAGTCGCAGTAAAAAATAGTGATTTTCATTGAACAATCGCGAAGTTTATCAAGGAGTCGCAATAATAAAACTTGAAAATCGGCGATCGGTCCCAAATATTGTAATTTATTGTCTCCATAGGGATAAAAAAAATCTTTAATAAATCCTCAAAAAAATCCCCTTGCCAACAAAAGCTGCAAGGCTTATAGTGTTTGATCTTTCTCCATCATCCTTGAAAATGTCAGAAATTGTTAAATTTATTTCATTAAAATCTAAAACCTAAACGGAAGCTTCTCCATATTTTTTGATATATATATTTAATTCTGATTTTTATAGACATATTTTTTTTTATGCAAATTCCTATGTTGAGCGTTTATTTTCAGCTATGTTAAATACTTTGGGGGGGGGGGGGGGGGGAGACTACAGAACAAAAAACTTTAGATAATTGTTTGTTCATAAAATACTCAAGCTAATGGAGGAAAAATATTGTTTTTATGTGTTTATTTCACAATGTGGCCACTGGATTTTTCAGGTTTAGGAGCCACTGGCTCCTTCCAGATTTTGGGAATCTGCACCTATACTGCCGTACCAACCTTCACCCCCCCCCCCTTTCTTTTTCAAGTAAAATGTACTTATTTACAACTAGAAATTTTACTTGAATGGAATCCAATAACAGGCATGAAAGTTTTCTGCGGAAATCTGCTTTTTTTAAGCCTTACTGTCTGTTTCTGAGATCGATGCAAATCCGTCGAGAAATTGTGACCAAAACTTTTTTTTTTGGGGGGGAGGGGGTATGCTGATAACGATTTATTTCGCTATCCCCGGAAATCCGTGGCCGCAGCAATAATGTCCCGCAACTGCGTACATTCATCCGTTCATAATGTTTCAACCGGAGGACTTTCCAGAGGTTTACTTTCATGACATATGCTTTCTAGAGACTGAAAAACTAGGCAATTTTCTCCCTCTTCAAGTGAATCTTGTAGCACACTCCGTGATGTCGTAGAGTTATTTTGATGATGCGTTTGTTATCACAGTTTCGATTCATGATATTTTATAACAGTGAATGACCGAAAAGCAAAATAACTTCAATTTTCACTTTCAGCGTCTTGTTTTTCTCAAGAATTGCGGATCGCACTACTTTGATCAGCTATGCACATGTCTGCTACGAGGATTTTTTTTGCTTTTGGAAAATGCATATAGTTACAATTAACAACGAGCATAAAGCCCGTGAAATAGATGATC
This sequence comes from Maratus michaelseni, assembly GCA_963931845.1. Taxonomy (NCBI): domain Eukaryota; kingdom Metazoa; phylum Arthropoda; class Arachnida; order Araneae; family Salticidae; genus Maratus; species Maratus michaelseni. The sequence goes on along the minus strand of OZ007599.1, from coordinate 212,013,102 downwards.
AAGAAAAAAATTAATTTAGATTTCCATGGCTGGATACGACCGTCAAGATAAAGGGGAAAAATGGCGAAGAAGATTTGTTAACTGTGAAAGATTCTATAGAAAAGGATATTCTATATTACAGGAAAAGTGAAATGCACACTGTGCGCAGATCTATTATATTATGAAAAAAGAAGCTTCAGTGCAATCAAAGAACATATTGAGCATAGAAAACATGCAGAAAAGGAATTTGCGAATTTTTTTTTTTTCTTTGCCGTCTGATTTAAAAAAAAAAAAAAATCTGAACAAAAGTCAACAACTTGTCCCAGTTTGCCCAAATGTGTCTCTCCCTGACAGGGCAGCCAGTCTTGAAGGGATGCTACTTGGAGTATTAGTGCAGAATAACGTTCCTTTCACTGTCACACCTGTGCTAATTGATTTGAGTAAAGCAATGGCAACCGACAAAAAAGCTTTGTCGCATTTATCTATGATGCACACAACAACATCCTACAAAATGAGGCTTGGCATAGCCAAAACTTTTTTTGATAAAACCGTAAATAACTTTAAAAAATGTTAATTTTCATTGAACATTGATGAAGCTACCAGCAACAATAAAATGAGAGTTCTGTGTATATTAGCAAGTTATTTTTGCCCAAACAGCAAAAAAGTTGTGATTGATCACATAGCGTTGATAAGTTTGTTCAGAGTTGCTGCTGAACATCTTTTCACAGAAATTGTTGGAGTATTAAAAAAAAATCCCATTTGAAAATTTGGTTTCCATTTTAATGGATTCATGCAGAGTAATGAGGGGATCTAAGTCTGGCTTGGAGACCAGAATTCGTCTCGAAAAAGCTCTGCATTTATTGGATATTGATGGCGATGCCATCATATCCATAATGCATCCAAGATGTTTTCTAAACCATTCTGTGGATATGTAGAAGATTTTGATAAGGATCTTTACACTGATTTTAACTGGTCAGCTGATCTCCGCGAAAAGCTTCAAGAGATTTGTCTTATATTAACCCGAGAGTAGTCACACCTCTTTTTAGAATGCTAGTGGTCACGCTCGGTCCATTTGCCGCCGTTACCAGTAGCCCGAAAACAGATGGGAAATCTGCCGGTGTTACCATATGATCAAAAACGGAGAACGTAGGGGGAAATACTAATTGAATTTGAAAAGATACATTTTACAGGAACTATTATTTAAGAATATATTCAGATATATTTAAAAATATATTTAAGAAATATTATTTAAGAATTTTATTTAAGAATATATATTCAGTTGAAATTTAAATGTTTTAATATTTTTTTTGTTTTACAAAATATAGTAAAAGAATAAAAATTAATAAATAACTTGATTGATTTTATGAAGATACAATGAAATACTAATTAGATTAAATTTTCAATTATGAATTTGAAATCGTGTTAGGGATAAATTATTTTAAAGACAAACCCGCAGTAAGCTGGTTTTTGACAATGTTCCTGAACTAGAAGCCAATTGAATTTGAAAAGAGACAGATTACATGATTCATTTATGCAATTTAAATAAACATTCAGCTGTGTATTTCAGGACATGTTATTTATAACCAGGGGTCTCGATCCAGGCAAAATTTGGGACCTTTTTATTCCCCCTTCACAAAAATCTAAGTAAAACAGGACCCTTCACAAAATTTATCTTTTATAAATTTTCATGTAATTAGACAGATATTCTTCACAAAATTCCTCTTACTGAAACATATCCCTTCACAAAATTCCTCTTACTGAAACATACCCCTTCACAAAATTCCTCTTACTGAAAGATACCCCTTCACAAAATTTCTCTTAATAAAACAGGCCTCTTTACAAAATTTATTTAATTAACGCAGGACCCTTCACAAAATTCCTCTTAAAAAGGTCTCCACAAAATTCCTCTTAATAAAACAGGCCCTTCACAAAATCCCTCTTCATAAAACAGGCCTTTTATAAAATTCCATGTAATAAGACAGATTTCTTCACAAAATTCCTCTTATTAAACAGGACCCTTCACAAAATTCCTCTTAATAAAGCAGGCCTTTTTACAAAATTTATTTAATTAACACAGGACCTTTCATAAAATTAATAAAATGAGACCTGTCACAAAATTCCTTATTAAAAAAGGTGTACCTTCACAAAATTCCTCTTCATAAAATTCCATGTAATGACTGACTCCTTCACAAAATTTCTCTTAATAAAACAGGAACCCTTCACAAAATTCTCTTATTAACACAGACCCTTCATAAAATTAAGAAAACAGGCTCCTTCACAAAATTCCTTTTAATAAAACAAGTTCCTTCGCAGAAATCCTCTTAATAAAATAGCCCTGTCCTTCACAAAATTTCATTTATTAACACAAGTACCTTCATAAAATTCCATTCCATGAAAACATACTCTTCATTAATTATTTTTATTTTGTTACGTTTGTAAATATGTAATTTGCAAACTAAACAAGATCACCAGAAAGGAAAACTTTAGCAGAAGGACTTAAATAAGTTATTAATAAATTATTGGCTAAAATTTGAGTAATTGGATTTCATCTTTTGTTACAAAATGTTATTTGTCACAAAAACATAATACATTTCACAAAATTAATTTTAATTTTTCGCAAAATGGGCCCCAAGAAAAAACCTCTGCATCGACTAACTGATATCAATATCCTATTTTATTATTTTTACTTACAATATATCTATATAAAAATAATAAAAAAAGAATATAAAACTCCTTACTCTGAAATTATTAATATAAAGGCTGCAGATTTTTTTGGGTGTATGTGGGGGGAGGTGGCAGCTTTAGAGATTTTATGCGTCAATGCCTTTTTTAAAATGAAAATTTATTACTTATTTCAGGATGGTGGCAGTGTCCTTGAGTCACACCTCTTGTTAGAAGCTTCGTATATATGAAGTAAATAATATATAAATAATAGTTTATTCTAATTAAATGTTTAATTTTAATAAATTTCCGATTGTAGATTTTTAATCTGATAAGGATAAATTATTTTGAAGACCAGAACTGCAAAAAGTTTCACTTGATGGTATCCCTGCAATTAATTAAAATAAATATGTATTTATACATTCCAATCCATGCTATTAATAATTCATTTAAAAGTTTTTCCACCAATGCGTATCAAAATAACAGCAATACGTATCATAAATCCCTTACCAGATACACCTTTTATATCACACTTCCCAGAAACTTTCCTGCTGAGAAATTCGCGGAAGCAGGAATGAGGAACTGGGAGGGGAAAAAATTGTGTGAGCAGGAGTAGTCGTGCTGATGTCTTCTAGACCGATTTCAACTTTAGAATGCAATAAATTTCCGAGAAAACGCAGGAATGCCTTGCAACTTTAGTACACAAAAGAACCAATGGTCAAGGTCAGCTACACTTCATTTCATTATTGTAGCTTTAAGGGGAAATGAGATAAAGGAAGATAAAAAATTTTGGCGGGGAAAAGACCGACATGCGACTACTGCCGGGTTAAATACAAAGTATGCAGCTATTGAAAATCTTATAAAGCATCGCTGACTATCTATATATGATGTAACCCTCGATACACTACAGATTTTCAATTGCTTGACAATATTTTATTATTGTTTTTTGAGTGAAAGAGACACTTTCTCATTTTAATTTATGCGTCAACGTATACAAACAAAGAGAAGTGACCAGTGAGGGCAAGGAACAAATTAAAGATATTCACACATCTTAAATAGAAGCAACTTACCATCGATGGGAGGAAAAGAAAGGAAAGAATTGTTTCCAAATTGTTTTCTTCCAGGAAGAAACTTCAGTTATTTATGCATTTTTATGCCTCAGTTCTTCCCATGTTAAAAAAGTATGGGTGTCGATTCCAAATGAAAGAACACCTCATTCATAAATTATATGATGAACAGAGGCAACTTTTTCTAGATTTTTTTTTTTGTCATTATTTGTAAAACCTGAAATTTGCAAAATAAGCAGATGGCAGAAATCTTGAACTTAGATTTTGAAAATGATAATCTTTTGCCTGCTATCCAAATGTACTTTGGAAGCAATGCATCTTCTATCATCTCCAAAAAAAGACTGATTCGCAAGTAACTGAATTTATAGAAAATGCTGCAAAATACTAAGTACAGACTTTTGAAAAATGAGAAATCTGCAGTAGAGTTTTTTAAACATGATGATTATTTGCATGCTCCAGTACAGAAATCATTGTGTACCGTAAAATCCCGTTAATCTGCCCCCCTAAACGCGACGGAAAATTGGAAAATAATCAGGGGGGGGGCTTTATATGGTATTAAAATTGTAGTATATATCAGTACAAAAACCCTTAACGGGTTAAAAGTTGTGACGCAGCACTTTCTTTTGGCTCTATGAATTTTAAATATGGGTCTTAAAAGCAATGATATCAAATTTAAGTGACGCTATTTTAATAATTTTTTTTAAATCATAATTTTCTTTTTAGTTTTATTTATATTCACAGGTGCAATTATTATCTTAATATGAAAAAATATATAAAATTTATTCGCTGATGCTTTTTCATTCACATCTCTCATGAATTCAAAATATGGGTTTTAAAAGAAATGATATCAAAATTTGAGTGACACCTTGACGTGAATATAATAGGACTCTTTTAAAATTCAATTTAAATTATTTTTGGTTTGTCTTCTAAAGTATATTTACACATACAAACAATACTTTTAATTTTTCAATACACTTTTAAATATATTTCTTTCACTGAGCCTAAATTATGTATTGAAATGTATTTATTTCAATAAATTGATTTATCTTCTGTGCCACGCTATCCAAAATCATAAGTAAAATTTATGTAAATGATTATTTTGCGTCATATTATCCACTTGCATACATTTCCCTTTGTTTGGATACTATGACGCAAAATAATCATTTACATAAATTTTACTTATGATTTTGGATAGCGTGGCTCAGAAGATAAATCAATTTATTGAAATAAATACATTTCAATACATAATATAGGCTCAGTGAAAGAAATATATTTAAAAGTGTATTGAAAAATTAAAAGTATTGTTTGTATGTGTAAATATACTTTAGAGGACAAACCAAAAATAATTTAAATTGAATTTTAAAAAGAGTCCTATTATATTCACGTCAAGGTGTCACTCAAATTTTGATATCATTTCTTTTAAAACCCATATTTTGAATTCATAAGAGATGTGAATGAAAAAGCATCAGCGAATAAATTTTATATATTTTTTCATATTAAGATAATACTTGCACCTGTGAATATAAATAAAACTAAAAAGAAAATTATGATTTAAAAAAAAATTATTAAAATAGCGTCACTTAAATTTGATATCATTGCTTTTAAGACCCATATTTAAAATTCATAGAGCAAAAAGAAAGTGCTGCGTCATAACTTTTAACCCGTTAAGGGTTTTTGTACCGATATCATTACTTTTTTAAGGTTATTGATGAAAATGTCAATTAGTCGAAATTAAGCATAGGGTATAAATTAATCATTAGAATAAAATTTTTTTAAAATGCTAAAAAAGACCCCTTGGACCCCAATAAAAATATGAGGGTGGTGGCCCAGAGAGAGGAATCCACGACTCAACTTTTAAATTATACAGCAAGAGAGTAACACAATTAGAAGGATGAAAATGCATGGCAAAACCCGTTTGTTCCATCTTCCTCCGCCAAAAGGCGCCTTCTTTTCTATACAAACATAGCTGAAAATTTTCAGGTTGTCGATTCCGAGTCAAATGAGCTATACCTCGTCGTGATCGGTCCCATAGAACCCGATAGGAAAGTGTCCCCTGGTGGTGAAACTTGGAACTAAAATCGATATATCCTGTCGATGTCGAGTCGAATGAATCAAACTGCATTGTGATGGGACCCATAGAACTCGAGATAGCTGCAAAATCCGTTAGTGCCATCTTCCACCACCAGGGGGCAGACTGTTCCATACAAACATAGCTGAAATCTTTGAGGCTGTCGATTTCGAGTTGAATGAGCCATACCTCGTCGTAATGGGGTGCACAGGACCCAAGATAAGAAAGCGCCCCCTGGTGGTGAAACTTGTAACTAAAATCTATATATCCTGTCGATGTCGAGTCGAATGAATCAAACTGCATTGTGATGGGACCCATAGAACTCGAGTTAGCTGCAAAATCCGTTAGTTTCTGTCAGGAAAATCACATGCCTCCAGAATATATGTTGGTCTTATTGACTCAAGCAACACATTTACTTAAATACTTCTCATAAAGTATTTTATAAAAACTACCTTTCATTATCACTCATACACTCTTAGTATCCTTCATATTAAGTAATAAACATTAAAGTTTTACCTTTATTAAATATAAAATACACTTCATAAATATACTTTACTTTTGTGAATACATCGTTTTTACTTACCTTTTGCACTTTATTCTTCCCATAATTTGAGCTGTTTTCATGAACAAATACTTTTTATTTAGTCCATCATTAAAACGTAAATACAGAAACACAAGCACATTTTTACTTCTAACGAGAACCGCACTACATCGTAAACATCGTAAGTACATCTGAGATAGTGCCTCTGCCACTCACTAGATGGCGGCACACGTAGGCCGTTCAGATTGGAAGACCGAACGTCGAATCAACAATGGCACGTGTATGCAAATTTCGGTGGATCGTTCTAGTAAAGTGGGTGTTTCTAGTGATTAGCCGACATTCTATCAGTATAAATAGTTGCTGAATCTTTGCATAGGAAGGTATATTGGAAATCGATTGATCATGCAATCGGCGGTGTTCTTTCCAAGGATATCGTCGTAGTATTAGAATATCTGGCTTATTAATGTGATATGAAAGTGAACGATGATCGTTGTGTTTGATGGCGATGGTATTTAAATTCGAGCAGCCTGGTGCAATAAAATCTAAATATATTTGATGTGTTAAATAAGTTTGTTTTGTTCTGTTTACGTCTATCTGCTAAATATCCATGTTCTGTGAAAGTGAAATGTTACTGTCTTCAAAAACGAAACTGTTTTATCTCAAGTTGTTAGTATCAAGATGCTGTAATATAATATGTGAGTACTTTGAATAAATCTCCTGTGTTTGAATAACTTTTGTCTTCACTGAATTCTATATATATATACTCTGCATTTTCACTATATTTAACTTTAATATGATAGCTCTCTTAAACCAGCAAAAGCTTCTCACCACGTTATAACTAAAAGTTATACTCTGCTTACTTCAAAATAAACTGCCTACATTATTTATACAGTTCCATCTTCCACCACCAGGGGCGCACTCTGTTCTATATAAACATAGCTGAAATCTTTCAGGCTGTCGATTTCGAGTCGAATGAGCCATACCTCGTCGTGATCGGGCCCATAGAACACAAGATAGGAAAGCGCCCCCTGGTGGTTAAACTTGTAACTAAAATCGATATATCCTGTCGATGTCGAGTCGAATGAATCAAACTGCATTGTGATGGGACCCATAGAACTCGAGTTAGCTGCAAAATCCGTTAGTTCCATCTTCCACCACCAGGGGGCGTACTCTGTTCTATACAAACATAGCTGAAATCTTTCAGGCTGTCGATTTCAAGTCGAATGAGCCATATCTTGTCATGATCGGGCCCACTAAAATCAATATATCCTGTCGAATGAACCAAACTGCATTGTGATGGGACCCATAGAACTCAAGTTAGCTGCAAAATCTGTTAGTTCCATGTTCCACCACCAGGGGGCGCGCTCTGTTCTATACAAACAGATGAAATTTTTGAGGCTGTCGATTTCGAGTTGAGTGAGCCATACCTTGTCATGATCGGGGCCATAGAACCTGAGATAGGAATGCGCCCCCTGGTGGTCAAACTTGAAACTAAAATTGATATATCCTGTCAATGTCAAGTTGAATGAATCAAACCATGTTGTGATGGGACCCATAGAACTCGAGTTAGCTCCAAAATCCATTAATTTCTCCTTCCACTGCCAGGGGCGCACTCTGTTCTATATGAACATAACTGCCGCTGGTGGTGAAACTAAAATCAGTAAGTTCTATCGATGTCAAGTCGAATGAGCCAAACTGCATCACGATTAGGAATGCACAACCTGTGGCCCGTGATGGGTAACTGGTGGCCCGCAGAGACCATACATGCCAACCTATCCAAAAATTTCGAATTTTCTTAATAATTCATGAGAAAAATTTGCAAATTTTGTCCATAGATCGTAGGAAAAAAATATGAATTTCATCGATCAGGTGCATAAAATCATGAATTGCATCGACTGGATGCGAATTTTGTAGAATGGGCATGGAAAAATCACAAATTTCGCCATTTTGTTGCTAGAAAAAAAAATTCAAATTTCAATAATCAGTCAACAGAAACTAGAGATACCATAATTGGTAATTCCGGAGTTGTAAATTTCGTCAATCACTCAAAAAAAAAAAAAAAATGAATTTTGTAAACTAATTGAAAAACCTGCGAATTTTGTCGAAAAGGCACTTAAAATCGTGAATTTCATGGATCGAGCAGCGAATTTCATCGAATGGCGTGGAAAGATTGCGAATTTCAACGAACAGTTGCGGAAAAAATTTGCAAATTGTCCATAGATCGTAGGAAAACATTATGAATTTTGTCTATCGGTTCTGCAAAATTATGAATTTTGTCAATAGGCATAGAAAATCGCAAATTTCATCAATTGGGCGTGGAAAAATCAAGAATTCCATCGAATGTTTGTGGAAAAATTGTAAATTTCAACGAACGGTAAAAAAAAAAAATTGCGAATTTCGCCATTGTCTAGAGAAGAAAAATTGTGAATTTCATTAATTGGCCGACAGAAAGCATATCAGTTGAAAATCATGAATTTCGTCAATCAGGCACAGTAAAAGCATGAATTTTGTGGATCGGGAGAAGGGAAATCATAAATTTTGTTGAATGCATGCATAAAAATCATGAATTTTGTTTATCGGGCAAAATTCATGATTTTTAATCATTAATTTCGTCAAATGGATGCATAAAATTCAAGAAAGTCATCAATCGGGTGCGTAAAATCTTGAATTTCATCTATTAGGCGTGTAAAAAATCATAAATTTCATCGATCAGGTGTATAAAAATATAGGACAAAATTGCCATTCGTCAATCGGCGAGTAATACTGAAAATTTGGCGACTGACTTTGTTGCCACCACTAGTCAAACTTAATAGTCCCAATTGCGATGATTGAATGGAAAAAGATTTTTTCCCCACTGTCGCTCGACAAATTTCGAAACCATTTGGCGAATTTCACGATTTTTTCCACGAAATTATTTGACGGATTGTGATTTTTTTCTTCTCGAAGCCATTCGATGATATTCGAAAAATTTTTCCCCTGAAACCAGTTGATGAATTTTGTGATTTTTCCACTATCAATGAATCTTGTGATTTTTCTGCTATCGATTGATGAATTTCATGATTTATCGACTATCGATTAATGAATTTCACGACTTTTTCCATGAACAAACAAATTGTGCACTTTTTTTCCACTGCCATTCGAAGAATTTTGCAATTCTGTTCCACGATTGTTAGACAAATTTCACTATTTTTCTCCCGAGATCATTTGACGAATTTTGTGATTTTTTCCCCCGAACCTATTTGACGAATTTCTCTAATTTTTTCACGACAGTTAGACATAATTAATTTTTTTTCCTGGAATGCCTGATTTCTTTCCCGAGACCATTTGACGAATGTCGCAATTTCTTTCCCAACACTATTTGACAAATTTCGCCATTTATTCCACAATCGTTTGACAAATTTCTTAAATTTTTTATCAAGTATTTGTAAATTTGTTATTGGTCAGTGCTGAAAAACAGGAGTAAAAAAATCCATGTACTGGCCAGTGGCCACTGAGTAAAAAAGTTGAAACCTATACATAAAAGTTGAACCTATACATAAAATTTATGAATTTTTTAGAACGGGCACGTAAAAATCACAAATTTGTCAAGTAGCCGCATAAAATTCACAAATCCATCTAGAGGGTGCATTCTTCCAAATTTGCAATTGAACAGTGCTGTATGTATGGATAATGCTAATTATCGCCCCCCCACCCCAACATCTCCTCGAAACAAAATTCTCTCTGTGCTACTGATGGTGGTCCTCGACAACCCAACCATTTTTTAAGTGGCCCTTCGCTTAAAAAGGTTGTGCACATCTACTATCAATTAACAATAAATTAACCTATCGCTTGTGTCATGTATTCATGAGCGGTGATTGCGATGCAAATTCTTGTTTACAAGAATAAGACTCATATTAGGTATTTTATTATTTATTTATTGTTTGTTTACTTATTTTGATTTGATTTTCTTGTCCTTTAGAAATTGACTTTAGATTGTTACTTAAATGGTGAGATGATTGTCAATTACCTGTTTTATCGATAAAAATGATACAAGGTAAGGAAATTGCATCATGTCGAGTGAATATTTAGGAAGTCTTTTAAAAACTGCAGGCTAAAGAAGATTTGTGTTTTACTTGTTAGCTATATTTTGCAACTCTCCAAATTACTGCAATGTACATATAGTATGAAGTTTTATCCTATACTAAACTTTCCTCTGTTGTATAGCTTAATTTTATTGGGAAAAAAACCCTGAAAATGTATTGTAGTAGTAATCAATTATTTTTGCAGTTGTGTAAATTCTGTCATAACAATTTTCAACTAAGGGAAGTCTTACATTGGACATTTAATCACAGTATTTTAAATAAGAAAACTTAAAATATTTGCAAATTAAAGAAATGAATGAAGAAATTTTGTTTAAAATTACATCTAAGGATTTTTTTTTTTACAAAAAATGCAAAATTCGCCAGTCATTCAGGAAATTATCACAAAATTCTACTAATAAAATGGAACTGTAAACAAACCGGTTCAAAATGTGTCCCTTTTAAAAATTAAATTCCATCCCAGCGGCCCTGTTGTTCTAGAATCCATTACAGAAAATCCTTGTATTAAATGCTTTTTATTTAAAAATAGGGTACTTAAATGTTAGTCGAGCACTAGCTGATCGACAAAATTTTTTAATCTCGCCAACCTTTTTTTTCTGACCAATCTTTAACATAAGCTAATAAAGTATAGCCAACATTTTAACATTGCTATACAGTATCTTAAAAAACTTACTTAAAAATAGCTGAAATATAATCTTGATAAAATACGTAAACACAAACATATCAATACAAATAACAAAATCTCATGTAATCGGGTATATTAATGATAGGCTTAGTCAATAACAAAAATGTTAAAGTAAGCCATAACATAAATTAGAAACATTGTATTTCATAATGAAAACATCGTATCTAATCTTATATACATAAAAGTGAAAACTTACGTTATATAAATTCCCTATATAATATACCAAAGTTTCATCACAATTAAACGTATTTCAATCACACTGAAATAAAAAGTTTTAGTTATTAAATTTGTGTGAGGTGAATGATGGGAAAGAGTTGCAACTGAAATGATGCCAAATGAAACGAGATTTGGTGAGTTATCACTGGCGGCCAAAAATAAAAGTACCAAAAAAACAGTCTTGTAATTTGAAGGTAGGTTATGTTTACACTTTTTTGTCTTTTGACAATGACGTTTTGAATGTTATTTTGTTATGCTTGAAAGGCTTTTACTCAAAGCCATTACAATAGTGTTTTATTTTTGCTAATGATTTCTTTTGTGCAACATTATTTCTAATTGAGCACAAATTAATTGCTATCGTAGTTGAATCATTATGTTTTAAAATTATTCATATTTGAGCAAACAATTATCAGGGGACAGAACCCCCCCTCCCCCTGTATTTTTTATGTCTTCTATAGTCATTAGATTTTTAAAAAACTTCTTTAAAAGATTCACTGGCCATAATGCAATTTCCTTATATCATTTTTAATGATAAAACAGGTAATACTATTGACAATTATCTCACCATTTACGTCACTAAATCAAAAGACAATTTCTAAAATGACAATCTAATCAAAATAAGTAAACAAACAATAAATAAATAATAAAATACCTCATATGAGTGTTATTCCTACAAACAACATTCGCGACTCGCTCAAAACAAACTGATGATTGATTCGTTGATTAGAGTCTGTTTCAAATTAACTGATAAAAAAAAAATCTGAATCTTTTTTTTCCTTTAAAAAATGACAAATTAAATATATAAATAACAATTAAATTGTATATATATAATTATAAAATATTTCAATATTTTAATCAAGGAATCTAAATATTTTTCGACTTAATGAAGATTTTGAAATAAGAAATTCTTTATTATAACAAAAAAGAAAAATATACAAACAATAATTTAATTTAATACATATATATTACATATTAAAAATTGTATTAAAAACTGTTTTCGTATTAAAAAAAAAAATCTAAATAGTTTTTCAGCGATATGGAGATGCTTTAACGTTTAACTGTAACCATGATAGCCATGAGCCTCCTTATTGCGCAGTAATAAAAAAGAGTGAAAAGTCCCAAAATCTGTAGTGTTATCCAATGATGAAAAGCATAAGAAAAGAGTCAGATTTTAAAACTGGATTGTATAAAAAACAAGAGTTTTCCTACATTAGCGCAAAATTTTTTTCGCTTCATCTAAAACCGATTAATATAATATATTAATTTGAAAAAAATCCTTCGAGCCGTTTTGGAGATAACAGGTATGTGCCCATTACATTCCCCATTTTCGCTTAAAAATTGGTTTCCAGATCTCAAAATCTACTTCATGGAGAAATCTATAAATTTCAGGATAGAGTTAGGCCATAGATATAAGACTAATGTGAAAAAATCGGAACGGTATGCCTCTTATTTACTGAGATATTAAATGTCGGCGTTTCGATTTTCCTTTGATGTCCTGCTAGCTGTATATATGAGAGTGACGGAATTTTCGGTTTTGGGCTTTCGATTTTCGGTTTTTCGCTGCGTCACTCGAGAAACTACAGTCTCTCATGATTTATGGGTGGTGGTGGGGGAGATGCTAATGGCCGATCGTCGCAAAGCATGCATTATTTTAATAAAGTGACAAAAGAAAAATATTTTGAAAAACAAAAAAGATATACAAAATAGAAAAACAGTATAACTTCATGATTAATGGCGATTTCAGGTTATAGAAAATTCTGGATTTCAGAAGCTTTGAAACTGGATTAATTAACCAGTCATCATCAGCATTTAAATAAATAATGACATTAATATCTGTCATTAATATGATAACAGAAAAATAAAAGGAACTTAATAATTTAAAATAATTAAACACTGAGAAAATTCAGTTGAAAATGTTCTGAAATACTTTCTACAACTAGCAACATTTTATGTGGTGTCGCCATCTACTGTAAATTATGGAGATTAAATAACCGTTTTTTTTTAAATCAAGATTTCGTATCTATAAATGCTAAATAAATAATACAAATCACAAAAATTGAGAACATACAGAACGAATTGGTAGTGTTACCAAATTTTTAAAACGAAAAATATTGCTACCACAAAGATAGCATAAAATACGCTACAAATTCGACTGTGGTGCCATCTACTGATCAATCAATCAATCGATAATTTTTTTGTGCTTGGTTTTCATAATAACGTTAAATACGACTATAAATTCATTGATAATATAAATAGATTCTTTTTTAATCAAAATATTTCACACACAGCATCAAATACACATTTTTAAACTCATTTCATGAGAAACTTTCGCTATCGATATTTTTATTACCTTCATATCGCCAGGGAGATAAATTTACTGCAAAACTAATGTTTGGTTATATTGCTTTTTCAGATTGACAATAGTTGAAGTTGTGTATGTTACTTTCGTGTTCGTACACGTTTGCGATATATCAAAGAATCGCCACGCCTTTCTGATTCGTCGGAAAAAAAACACACGTGAAATAAAATTTTTGGTGTTGATCTTGACGTGCGTGGCGAAATTTCTTTTGAGGGAGGGTGCTTTCTCGGGATTTTTTGAATTTTTCAATTTGTTTATAAAGTGGGAAGGGGGCACTTAATCGGGAAGGGCGGATTAACGGGATTCTACGGTAATGTTTGGTTATGTTGCTTTTTCAGATTGACAATAGTTGAAGTTGTGTATGTTACTTTTGTGTTTGTACACGTTTGCGATTATATCAAAGAATCGTCATTACTTTCTGATCTGTCGGAAAAAAAACACTCGTGAAATAAAAAATTTTGTGTTGATCTTGACGTGCACAGCAAAATTTCTTTTGGGGGAGGGCGCTTTCTCAGGATTTTTTAAATTTTCCAATTTGTTTACAAAGTGGGAGGGGGGCGCTTAATTGGGAAGGGCAGAATAACAGGATTTTACGGTAGTGATTTAAGAAGTTCTTATAGGCGGTATAAAGAGGAATTAGGTGTTTAATAAAAGGAAAAAGAGGGCTAATAAAGAAAAGTTAAATTTTTGGAAAATTAAGAAATATAAAGACAAAAAAACTATTGATTCTGTTAAAGCTGCTGAAAAAAATTGAGACTAGCTCGTAAGAGAAAATTAGAACAAATGGCAGAATGTATTGCTGAAAAGCGTAAACCATAAAAATTTCGAATTTTCTTTGATTTTAATTTATTTAATATTTAATGTAATTTATGTTTTGAGAAATTAATTAATGCTCAGTATTTAAAGAATGAATGATTGATAATTCTTTCTTATTGTTTTCTCTTTTTATTGTATATTTTGTTTTTTATTCTATCAGGTGTTTTATATAAAATTTGCATATTGATCTTTTCATTTCATTTGTTGTCTTCTGTGAGCATTGTGTATTATGGTGTTTGTTACAGTTTTCCTATTTTTACTAAAACAATTTGAAAACAATCTCTTATGATGTGTTTCGGTTATAGTAAATTGCAATTGATAGATTAGAAATAAATGATTAATATTTTTTTTTCTATTAAAAAAAGAAGAAAATCAAATGTTTTATTTAAATATTGTGCTTACATTTTGATACTGTTAATTTTGTTTTGTGAAAGATATATAATTCTGCTAAGTTTTGCTACAGTTGTTCAAAAAATTTAAAAAGGTGTGTAACTGCCAGATCATATATGAATAATTAATCTCCCCTCCCTCTCCCCCATTTTATGAAAAATTCATTAGGTGTTTTATTGAAGAAATTTTTCACACACACACATATATATATATTTATGTGATTTGTCTTCTGTAGCTTATATTCATTTGCAAAGATTTAAAAAAAAAAAAAAAAAGGATTAATATATTTATTTTACTTTTTCTACATTGGATGAAAATTTTATCAATTTTGAATTTTGTAATCTAATTTGTTTTATATAAAAGTGTAGTACTATTATATTTGCTGTAGTTTGCTTAATTTGGACAAAAAAAAATATCTTGTTGTCTCAGGTATAAGTTTAGCTTATTAATTTATATATATAATTTTCTTTTTCATTTTTTTTTAACTTTACCGAGGACATTTTGCAAATATTATAATTTTGATGTACTAACTTGTTGAATATTTATTATTATAATATTTGTCCCAGTTTGCCTAATTTGGATAAAACAATTAAAAAAATATATCTTATTGAGTTTCAGGTGTAACTGCTATGATTAGTAAATGATGCAAAATGAATGATTAGCTATTTTAGGTAGCTTTCAATACAAAAAAGTATAAAGCTACCTATTGCAGCCATTCGGAGGAAAACAGTTCCAGAAAATTTCGATATATTTTCACTGATCATGACCCCCAGACTCCGAAACCACCCTCCGTTCAAATGTTGATTTATCTATATAGATATATCCATATATATATATATGGACATATACACATATATATATACATATATATACATATATATATATATATGTGTATATATATATATATATATATATATATATAGATAGATATACATATATATATATATGACCTATGTCATACGATAACGCTCATATTTATAAATCAATTTTGATGAAACTAATTGTGTGTATTAAGCTTACCAATGTCTCGACCGAGTTCGTTGGCCAGCTTGGTCCGCCATTTTGTTTCACTTAAAAACTTAAAACTAAAATAAATATACAAAAAAGTTAAAAATTCAAATTTATTTTTTAATTAAGTGTTAGTTCTTGATACGAGGATTCCAGAGCATTTTTTGGTTTACCTCTATCTTAAAAAAGGGCTGAGATAGAGCAGTTTGAAATTCTAGGGTGGCTGACATTTTGGAAACAAGACAGCACATTACAAAAATTTTCATTGTTGTAATAATTTTCCCAATCATACGCATAAAACTATATATTCATATCCGTTAGCGCCAAATTCTTGCCAAACTTGGCGACATTTGGCAAAATATCTGCAAATTTGGCGACCAAAATAAGTCTTCATAAATGAAGCCAATTTAGCTATTGCTCAATAATTTGGCGAATTTCTTATTCAAATTCAGTATTAACGAATCTTTTGTAAATGTTTTCTTTGCATTTTAACTTGCTGTTTTCGTGTAACATTAGCTAAAATTTTAAAACGAAGATATAGGAAAGCCACCTTTTCCTCCCGGTACAGGCCGGAAGGACTTTTTATTTATCCATTTTTTAAAAATATTGCTAAGTATTTATTAAAAAAAAATCTGTAGCTTATGTTTAATTTAAAGGTCAGAAACGAAGGATTAATAACTTTTCATCATATTTTTAAAAATTATACCAGGTACTTTTTATTTTAAGAAATTTTACATGCATTAATGTTTTAATCCAATTTGTCTTCTCTGAGTATGTAGTATTCATTCCAGTTTGCCTAATTTGTCTAAAGGAGTTTAAAAATACTATCTTGTGGTATTTTCAGGTGTAAATAAATATATTAGATTATTAATGTGTGCAAGATCAGAAATTAGTGATGTTTCATTGTTTGAAAATTTTATATGACTATTTTATTTAAGAGATTTTGTATATATCAAAGGTTTTGATGTAATTTGTTGTCTTCTATTATCAGGTAGCAATATTTGTACCTGTTTGCCTAATTTGGCTAAAACAATGAAAATAGAATCTCATGTATTTTGGTATAAATAAAACCTAATAATATTTAATTGTAAGATCAGGAATGGTTATTGATAAGTTTTATTTTCCTTCCATACATGAAAATTTTACTATTTATTTTAAGTAAATCATGGTTCTATTGATACCATTAGTTATCTTATATGAACATATATTATGAAATGTTGTTTGCTCCAATTTGTCCGAGTGTATGAAAAAACTTAAATGTCTTGTTATTATTAAGTATATAAATATTACCTAACACAATGTGTGAAAACTTTTAATAATTTTTTTAAGTGTTTTATATATGCACATGTTTGTTGTAATACATCATTCCTTCTATTTTGAGAATTTTTCAAATCTATTTTCTCTAATTGGCTTATTTTTCCTAAAATAGTAGAATTAACTTCAGAAGTGTGTATAGAATTAAAATGCTAATAAGGTAAAACTTATTATGAAAAGTAATATGTATAAGTTATCATTTTTTAATTTTGTTTTATATGCATGCATTAATCTCTTTCTTAAAATAATTATATTTAATAACTTATGGTGTACATACATATGCATGTTATATTCATCTTCATATAATTTTGTGATAATTTTGTATCATGCGGAGTTCAGCTTTTTTTGGCCAAATTGCACTTCCATGCCTGCAATAAGTATCACATAGAAATTACAAAATTTTGTGTTTCAGATTATGTTTATTCAACTTTAGAACCCTGGAAGGTTGGCTGTTATATATACTTTTTATTACATTCACTCACACACAATAAATGTTTTCTTTAGATTCCAGTGTTTTGCATTTTCCTTAAATGATGTCTTCCTTATTCTTCTAGGTCACATTCCTCTGCTGTGTCTTAATTCAGCACTATTTTCATCAAGAAGCACAACTGCCAATGGTTGGTACTCAAGGAAGCTACATTCCCTGCCTTACCATTTTACTTGTGTTATTGACTTTCTAAAATTTAAAAGTTAATTTAACATTATTTAATGGAACATTTAAAAAAAAACTTCTTTGTTCTTTAAAAAGCTTCATTATCTGCCTTACCCTCTTACTTGTGTTATTGACTTTTTAAAATTTGTAATTACACTCTTCAGCTTAAAAGTTAATTTAACATTATTTAATGTGTTTATTAAAAACTTCTTAGTGTGTCAGTATTCACCAATTTACTTAATTATGTGTTGATGATGTCATCTATATGCTCTGACTCATCCAAGTGAATCTAACTTTAAAGACTAGTATAAGATTGTCGTAATTATACATTAATAATCATGCAGTTTGTTATGGAACCCTCACTTCAGCATATGACCCTTGTTAAGATTGCTGTTACTTTGTGGAATCAGAACGATGTCAGGTCTTTAATAAAATTCTGTTCTCAGCAACGGCATTTCACAAAGCACACATGGATAAACATTGAAGAGAAAGTGACAGAAAAAGTGTCACATCTTCCACTACCACAACTCTTAAATCAGAAGGTGTTAGGTTGTATTAAACCTATTGGCTCAGAAATTTTTTTATGGATTAAGTTGTATCGTAATCTAAATCTACCTCTTGAAATTTGTTGGACTCGACAAGGTATGATAGACAGAAAAGGTACAGTAGAAGTGTTAGTCAAAAATGAGAGTTTGGATCTGTCCACACGCTACAAGCTAGCATGTATTTATTGCTTGGAGGTCACTATTAATGAACTTTGGAACATTCTGTCCGAAGACCTCAAACAATCTTTTCTGTGCGAAAATTCTCCAAATATTGATGTATGGGGTGAAGACTGGTTAATTATTTTTTGGTCACGTACTATGAAGAGACAAGAGTTGGGCAATGCACCTACTTCTTCTTACAAACATGAATTTAAAGTAAGTGCATTAAATGGTAATAAAGTAGCAATTGAATATTTTCTGCGAAAGCTAACCCCACAGGAGAGAGAAGAGTGCTTGGTAGAGGCTGCAAAATATGTATATGATGCTGATGTGTTATGTTTTTTGTTAACTGAAATGGATGATGAGCAACAATTAGAATTTTTTAGATATGACCCTCATAAAGTGTTGCTGAATTTTCTGCAATTTCCTTGGCAGAATTTTTTTATTAGAGTAGCAAATTGCATATGGAATTTTCTGTCAGAAAAAATTTTTAAGTTGGTATTGAGAGATATTTTCCGTAAATTTACCGATGGCTATAAGGATTGTAACTATCAAAAGCTTTTTGGAGAATTTTGGCTCAAAAGCCCTGATGCTCTAAAAGGATTCATTATAAATAAAATTCATAAATCTCGTATACTACCGTGTTTGTGTAATTTTCAAGATAAAGAAAACATCCGATTAATCCTTAAGAAAGCAAACCATACAGTAAGAAAGAAGCTTATTAAAAGTGATAGAATGAATAACTTTTACCAAAACTCCATTCGTGATGATAAATGGGATATGCTTGAATTCTGTATTCCAGAATGCTTTCCATCCAAAGAATTAATGTTAGAATTTAAAGAGAAATTCGAAAAGTGGTCTAGTTTAGAAGATAATTTTGTGAGGAATAAACACAAATGGGATAAGTTATTTCTCTCATCGGATGACTCCGTATGTAAGTATAAGAGGAGCACCGATGAAGGTGAAAGTAGTTCATCTAAGCGATTTCGGAGCATTCAGTAATGCATGTTTGCAGGGGAAGGAGTTCACCTAATTAACCTAAAATTATGAATATTTATTACCTGTCTTAATTTTGGAAAAAAAAAATCTGCTGACATTCTGAAATAAATCATCCCCCCCCCCCCCCCCTTAGAAATCAACAGTTACTTTCCAATAAGAATTTGAAAATAAACAGTAAAAGTGTTGGCAGAATCAATTTAAAGAAATACAAATAAGTATGTAAATGTTTTTGCTCAAATATGATTTTTATTATGCAATTTTGATTTTTTTTTTTTTTTTTTTTTTTTTTTTTTTTTTTTTTAAGATTTTAAAATGAATAGGATAGAATAAAATTCTAATTGCAATATATATATATATATATATATACATCTTATAACATTTTATTATATTTATTTTGCTTCAAAAATAGAAGTTAATTCTTATTTAAGTAACTGTGGATAATTTTAAATAAAAAGATAAATTTGTGAACTATAGAAATACAAAACATTTACATTTTTTTTTTTTTTTTTTGCTTTCATGTAGATAACATCCTATGTGCAAAAACATTTACTTAATTTGTAATTTTTTCAGTTAAAAATTATTGGATCAATATTTATGTTACAAAAAAAAAAAAACTAAGAGTTTTATAATCTATAAAGTAAATTTTGGGTCATATATGTATATATATAGCTTTTGTTCTCTTATATTTCCTCTTTAAAATGTTCATATGTTTACCTGTTTAATAGAGACCTCTTGATACGCAAAATCTTATTTCAAACTCTTTTGTAACTGCATATATTCCTCTTGTTAATTGTTTAGAAAGAATCAATTTGAAAAAAAAAAATAATAAAACTGCTCTTTAAGTTGATTATTGTGAATGTTCTCAAAAATATATGGAGATGGTGTCTCCTAAAATTTTGAAATTTCACTCTTAGCCCGGGCTTAAAGAAATGTCTGGTAAAAGTGGCAAACACACAAAAGAACAAAACAGAGCTGCCACCAGCAATTATTTATTTATTATTTTGTCTATCATTATTTCCAACGAATAATCTTTATATTATATGTCATTAAGGTACATTACTGTTGTTTTGAAATACTGGTGTTGAAACAAATAAGATTAATTTTTTGTTATGAGATATTTTTGTCAAAACATTGTCTTGAAAATAATAAATACTTGAAAATTCAAGTATTTATTAGCAATACATTGTAATTGTTGGTGAATGATGTTGAGTGTGTAGGAAGCTGTGAGGAACCAAAAAACTTATTGAAGCATTTGAATAAAAATTAAACTAAAGGCTTATTGAGCATTTCTGTTATTCACTCATTTTGAATTTCATGCTAACATTGTTTCTCTGAAAAATTGATGCACTGGTTGAATAAAATGTTGATATTTTTCTTTTTTCTTTTTATATTCAATTATTAATGTAATCTTTTCTATTGTTTTACTTTTAGAAAAATTTGATTTTACAACTAAAACATTAATTTCCTGTGTATTGTTTATATATTTTATTACATGAAACTAAAGGCTTAATCTGCATTTCAGTAATTCAGTCATTTTCATGTTAACATTGTTTTTCTGAAAGTTGTTAGATTGAATAAAATTATGTATATATATCTGTTATTCCCTCATTTTGAATTCATGCTAACATTGTTTCTCTGAAAAATTGATGCACTGGTTGAATAAAATGTTGATATTTTTCTTTTTTCATTTTCTTTTTATATTCTTTTATTAATTTAACCTTTTATATTGTTTTACTTTAGAAAAATTTGATTTTACAACTAAAACATTAATTTTCTGTATATTGTTTATATATTTTATTACATGAAACTGAAGGCTTAATCTGCATTTAAGTAACTGTTGCTAATTACAACGTACAAATGAAAAGAGTGTAAACTATTTCTGTATTTTCAATTTTTTTTTTATTCTGCTTGTGAAATAAATATTTGTGAGATTCTGTTGTGAAACAAAATCAGACAGGTCAATTTTCTATCAAATGAAATTTGTCATAACTAGCACTCCAAATGTATTTTCCTAACAGTTGTTTTCATTTATATTTTTATAAAAATGGGACTGAATGTATTATCCAGGCCAGATAAATAGATCGCCAAAAATTGTCCATCGCCAGTTTTGTTTATCATTGTCAATTGTGTTCCAAATGATAATTTAATGTAGATTTAATAAATGCATACCATTGTTCAAAATGATAAACAATATAAAGGCAAGTTAAAATGCAAAACAGTAATTTAGCATACATTTATTAAATACTATAACATCAAATTGACGGCTTTTAGCAATACACAATACTAACAATGGTATTTTATTTCTTGTGGTTTCTTATGCCAATTAGAATGAATATAGTGTAAATATTATATAAAATAAGTATACTGTATCAATGAATGTAATCTATTATATTTATTATATGCTGTATCGTATTATATAGTTATACATATATAAATACTCCTACCACTGATTTTAATATGGCAACAATATAATAATTATGCAGTTAAAATGAAGAAATAAAAAAAGGGGGTTACAGTGATTAATATTTGTTAGTTTGTTGGCACATTGAATATGACCTGGTCCGGATATTACATAAGTGCCATTAAAATAATTCACATTGTGTTTGCAGTGTTACCACATATGATTCAACTTCAATTCAATTTTTGTAACCTGAGATGGAATAAAATTTTGTATTTAGTAATTTGTATCTTTGCAGTTTTATGGTAATCTTTATTTGGAGTGTAATTCAATTATTTAGTTTCAGCATACTTTGTTTCCTTTTATTTATGATTTTAAGGTATAGGGTGTCCTGCTAGAAGATAGTCCCAACAACAGTTGGTTTTAGAAAAAAAAAAAAAAACACATGAGCCAATTTTATAGAATTCAACAAGATTTTCTCTTCATTTCATCTAGATTTCAAACGATAATTCTTTGACTAATCTGCATACACCTGCTTGTCAGTAAGCAAAACTATTAGTTTTTTAAAACATGTTTTTTCTGACTCATCTGAAGATTTTTTTTCCACTGCTCAATTAATTGGTAATCATTATCGAAGGAGTACTATTTTGAAATGTGAGCCACATATGTCTATTTCCCCTTACTTATAAAATATCTGTAATTTAACCTAATTGATTATTTGCTATGCACTAAGACACATGCGAAATGGTGTGTTTATATGCATATGTGTTGTCATAGGAGCAGAAAGGGATAAATTTCTGCACTAAAAAAAAGATAAAAGAGAGCAAATAATGTTTTACTTGAGTAATTTTATATATATGTATTTGTATGGCTATAAGGGTCGTTTATACATAAAAGTGTTAAAGATAATCAAGAAAAAGACTAATATATCTGCAGGTGTTCTTATTCAGAAAACATGAAATTAAAAACCTTTTCCATTATTTGGTGCAAAGACACTTTCACAAAAATCCGTGAAAGTTGGCGTTTTGAACCCAGTTTATTGACAATAAAGCATAAGATAGGTGTTGATGAGTCATTAAACACGTATAACTTAGATCTAATACTTTTATGAAAAAATGAAATATTCCATTCGATTTTAAATCACTGTTGGTCTGTGACTGCAGATTTCCTACTGTTGCGTATGAAATGCGCTTCAAATGTTCACGTTATTTAGTGGAAGAAAATATTTTGTTGAGAACCACTCAAGGAATAATAATAATAAATATAATAATAATACTCATTGGTAATAACAAGTCATTTTATATGCAAAAATAAGGAATTTAGATTCATTACTGTTCGAGTAATTTGGAATTAATCGAGAATTCTGAGATCGCAACTTTTTAAAATAAAATGCACAAGATCTAAATAAAGAAATAGTAAGTAAGGCCTTTAAAATATTATTTTAAATTAAAAAAATATTGTATGAAAATATTTCTTTTTAAAACAAGTAGTTTCAGTTGCAGTTAACTACGTTTACGATAAGTAGTTCTCGTGACTGCAATTCATGATACTTCCTTTACAATACATTAATATGCCGTGGGTACTGAATGCGATTATAGAAATCTCAATGCTTTTTCATGCATGGTAGGAAGCATGAGGTAGTGAATTTATTTAAATAATTTATAATTTGTGATCTGTTTCTTTTTTTTTTTAGATATGACAGCCTGAAAGGAAAAGCATTATTTAAAGTATCTGTAAGTTCAAGAAATTAAAAAAAAATAATAATAATTTAAAAATAAAGACAAACTGAGTCGGGAAATTGTTCTAAAAAATAATTTTTAAAGGAAAAAAACCCACTGCAAGGGATATTTTCTTACATTCGTTTCAGTTAATCTAATATTCTTAAATGTACTTTACTCATATTTTTATGTAATTGGTGTAGATATTGTGGACACTCTTAGTTGCAAATGGAATGTATAGCATTCATACTTCTTTAACAGGGACACACAAATTCCATTATATAATGCTCCAAAAGGGAAAAAGTGTACTTTAATGATAATATTGCACTATTTCAAACATGATAAATTTAATTTAAATTACTGAGGTGTACTACAACATGCTTTCTATGGAACACTTATTGTTCATTTACAGGGCCACAAAATAATTCAATTACAGTACTATCCAAGAGTGATAATTTACACTCTATATGATTTAAATCACGATTTACTGTTTTTTTCTTTATTTAATTAAAAACCAATTGATTTTTTTTTTTTTACAACAACTCCTATACAGTATTTTATCTTTTAAGTGCTTCCATTTGTAGTATATAAATATTTTCTATTTTTAATACTTCATCTAAGCAGGCAATGTGAGACATAGCAAGTCTAGGTCATGCTTTTATGCATAAGATGAAAATTAGCATGTTATTTATGAACATATATCTGATGGCTTAAAGAGTTATCTTAAAACATGTCAAGAGTGTGAACAAACAATCATGTGAAACTAACAGAAAATAAAATAGTTAAAAAATATTCAATATTTAACATAAAATTCTTCCATAGTTGATACACTGAAATGTGCAAATGCAGTGGCGCAGCCAGAATTTGGTTTTAGTGGGGGGGTTTGAGTTTCTGATAAAGGTGGTCGCCTGTTATCTGAATCACCGGTTAATGGAATCAGTCTTTTAAATGAATGAAATCATAATGCTTTTCTCCGCAATTATGTTGGTTATGATTCATTTAAACAGTGTTTACAATATTAGAGTTAAAAACTATAAAATGCACCAATGAAATAACACAAAACTAGGTTAGATTTATAAAGAGTTTAAAAATGATGAGGGTCAAACTTTAAGATGGATGGAAGAGCACAGTACAGAAAATAATTTTTATTTTTATATAGGAAATAACAGAGTTGCAATCCATTTGTTCAATTAAAAATACACAAAGTTTCATTACAAGAGAGTACGAATTCTTATTCCTAACTTTAATAATAATGAAGCAAATTTAACAAAATTTTCAATCTATCTTACTTTGCTTTATGCCAAATGTAACAACCCAATTAGGTAATCAATGTTTTGGAATGTAATTGATATTAAACACGGTATTATAGACTAAATTACTGTTCTCTTCCAGTACTTTACATGACATCGAATTTCACATTAAATAATGTAAATCTGATGAAAATTTCGTTAAAATATATTTATTATTCTTAAAGTTCTCTAAAAATATCCAAGTTTGAATTGAAGTCATATCTGTACTAATATTATAAAACAGCAATGTTTGTTATTTTTGCAGGGGTTAATTCTGGAACTACAGAATGGATTTAAAAAAGTAATTGGTCATATGCGAGTTTTATTCACATACAAAGGTTCCACACAAAATATCAGAACTGTTCCAAGACAATATACTGACATACCTAAAACAATACCACATGCCATAATTTAATTTTGTTGGTATTGGAATGAAACACAATGAATTTTTATTCCATTGTGTAACTCCATTTCCATTATGTAACTCCATTCCCATTGTGTAACTCCACTCTAACTCCATTTAAAACAAAGACCTTGTACAACGTTTAAACTTGGCAGAGAATCCATCACGCTTCAGAAGACGTCGCTGAGTTTCACGCGAAAAGTTACTTGTCAATCATATTTGACATAATAGTAGACAATTTTAAAGCATTTAAAAAAAGTATGCTGAACAACGTGAAAGTTTTTGATTCATTTTCAAAAATGAAAGCCTACGCAAACATGATAATTCAAGTGATTTGTTATCGAAAAGTTTTTTCATTATAAATGAAATATATATTGAATTATAAGCGATTGTTGTCTCAAAATTACTGACTTTTAATGTCTTGGAATTATTTTTCAATATTTGCCTTCAATAATTGAATTCAGTTGGAATGAAAAATGTTGACTAACACTAAGGTACGTTTTATCTAAAGCAAATATCTTGTACAAAGTTTAATCTTAGCATTGTGCCAAGCGCGCTTCAAAAGGAGTTCTCAAAGTAGCAACATCCATGCCGTTGTTTTCTAGATGGGTTTTTAATTAATATCTCAGCTAATTACAGACACTTTTTTAAAAATCATTACCAACAATTTTTAGATGATTCTGCGTTGGTAACCCTCAACTTCCCTGCTGAGCACCAGTAAAATAAGACTCATGAGTGATCTAATAATAGTTCTATTTTTACTTTTTAAGTATGCAACCTAAATAATGGTGTCAAAATTCTGGTAACCATCTCCTCTCTAACATAGGCTATATTTTATACAACAATTTCCAAACATTTTTTTTGGTACAACAATTTCCAAAAGGGGTGCAAGAACAAAAAACATTCTAAAATTGCAGTTTCTACGATATTGTTGGTTCTAGAAATTTGAAATTTTTTCTAGCGGTTACTTTAAAAAGATGTAAATGCTCACTAAAAATGGTTTCTAAAAAGTTCGAAATTTAAAAAGAGGAAAGGAGCAGGAAACGTTCTAAATTACAATTTATTTGTACGGTTAGGGCTAGAAACATGAAATTTGGCATGGTTGTTACTTTAGAGAATTAAATGCTAGAATGCCCAGAACAGTTTGCAGAAGTAAAAAAAGTTCTAAAATTGCAATTTCTGTGATACAGTTGGTATAGAAGCTCGGAATTTGGCATGGTGGTAACTTTTGGGATGTAAATGCTCTCTAAGAACGATTTGTAGAGAAATTCCAAATTTAAAAGGATGAAATGAGTGTAAAACGGTCTGAAAATGATCTAAAAACAATTAATTAGGAATTGTTTGTGCTAGGTATGTGAAATTTGGCACGGTTGTTACTCTAGAAATGTAAGTGATCATCCAGAACAGTTTTCTAAAAATTCGAAATGTAAAAGGATACAAGAGCAAAAAAGTTCTAAAATTGCGATTTGTGTGATACAGTTGGTAAAAATGCTTGGTTTTTTACATAGTGGTTACTTTTAAGGTATAAATACTAGTTCAAAACGGTTTTTAAAAAAGTGAAATGAGCAAAAAACGTTCTAAAATATTCTAATATATTTAGAACTTTTAGGGCTAAAGTCTTGAAATTTTATATGGATGTTACTTAAGAGACGTAAATGCTCGCCCAGGGTTTTTTTTATTCAATTCAAAATATAAAAGAATGCAAGAGTAAGAAGCAGTATAAAATTGCGATTTATGTGATACAATTGGTATGGAAATTTGGAATTTGGCTTGATGTTTACTTTTATGTAATAAATGCTTCCTTAGAACATTTTTTAAAAAAGTCAAAATTTAAAAAGAATGAAATGAGCGGAAAACTTTCTAAATTATGATTTAGTTGAAACTGTTAGTGTTAGAAACTGGAAATTTAGTATGTAGAGATTACTTTTAAGAAGCAAATACTTGGCATAAAGAGTTTATTATAAATGGGAAATTTAAAGGTGTGAAACAGCTGAAAGCATTCCAAATTACGATTTTTTTAGAACCACATTTCAAAGACTATCTTTTTTTATGCTAAAAGTAACTAAACGTCTGTATTTCGACACAATCTTTTAAGAGCCTACACTAATCACACGAAGAAACGCTCATGCTAATGTTAAGTCTATGGGAAGGTTATCGCACGATTTCTCGCTCACATTTTAATATTTTTAAATATTTTTTTTTCATAGGATAGCCGAGACCAATCTCCAACTTTGTTAGTTTTTACTTTTTCGATTTCTGTTGTAGTTTATTTCTGAGGACCAACTCAATGGTGTTATCCAGTAAAAATCGAGTTGTTGTGTCTTTTAAACTCTTATAAAATCGATACCAGCAAAATTTAATTAAAAATTAAGAACTAACAACGATAGCTCAGTGTTTAAGCTTTCCAAAAACATGCTTTTTATAATTCTACTGCAATTACAGCGAGTATAATCACACGACAACTTTGAGCAAAATTAAGAAAAACACCTGAATTAATTATATGCGGACCGCCTCCAATTGGGTACGCCCACAGGTATTCTGTGATTGGACAAAGCATTCTCCGAACTCTGTAGATCTGAAGATACGCCTCTCGGAAAAACCTCACCGTGATAATGGCTATATGTTTTTCTGATACAGTCGAACCTCGTTAACACGAAATCGCTTAACGCGAAATTTCGCTTAACACGAAATAATACTGAGGTCCCGTCAGATGAGTCTGAAAATCAATGTTAATTAATTCATTTAACGCGAAATAGAATTTCAGAAATTCCCGCTTAAGGCGAATTTTTTTTGCTCCTAAGTAAAAAAAAAAAAAAAAAAATCCTTATGTAATATTTTTTTTTTTGATATTTCAAACTAACTTACATGTCACATACTCTTATTAAAAAGGGAATTTTCTTGTCGTTTGAAAAAGATATAAAGTGGAAAAGGGTTTTTAGAAAATCGTGAAATACTGAATTCCTGACTAATCCCTGCTTTTTTTTTTATCTCTGATCTGCGCAAGTGTTCTTACATTAACCGTATGAGCTATAGCTCTCAGTCACAATGAAAGATTGGGTGAAGGAATTTCTGTTTTGAAAGTGATTCTCCCATTACCCGGTTAACTGTATTGATAGTGACGTAAGCCGGTTTTCCGAATTCCCCTAAACTCTGTTCGCAGTTGCTCTGTAGAATTCTGTGAAAGATGAATTGAAAACAACAAGCTGCACCTTTAGAAACCAAGCAAAAAACTTTAAACAAAATTAGCAATAAAGTGTTGAAAAAATCAGAAAATGCCGCGAAGTATGTGACACCTTCAATTCTTCTACAATTGAACCTCTCTACAATTTAAAAAAATCGTGAAAAGATTGAAACCGCTTATGCTGTGAATCAATTCAAACCAGTAAGAAAACGAATGTGTAGAAGAAAGAATGAATAAATTAAAATTGCTCTTTTGCGGTGGATAAAAGAGGCAAGAAGCTAGAATATTGTTTTGAATTTTTCAGTTTTGCAAGAGAAAGCAAAGGCTTTTGCTGCTGCTCAATGAGAGTGACTTCATTTGTTCTAACGGATGAATGAAAAGATTTAAAGATTGTCATAGAATTGTCTACAAAAAGACATGTAGCCAAAAAATGGGAAATTCTTTCTTAGACATTGATTTTTTCTGAGTACATTTCCATAGATGAAGATGTGCTGACTTCGGATGTGACGACAGACTAAGAAATAATTGCTGAAAAGAAAAAAAATGACAACATTGAAGTGTCGGACGAGGAGGAAGAAATTGACACCGAACGGAAAAGTTTAGTGTCATTAAAATAATCTACCACAGCATTGAAAACTGTAGAACGTTTCCTTCTGGAATAACAGTTTGCTTCCAGAACTTTGAACAAATTAGATGAGGTCCATACGTTCCTAAAAGAACTACTCTACAAAAATTGAAGCAATAGTCAATAACGGACTTTAAAAAATGATTAGCAAGTAAATAAATTTCTTATTGCCTAAACAATGATGACTAGTTTAATGAAATTTTCTATTTCTTATGAATTTATGATTTTATGAGCAGGGTTATATTTGTAGGTTAATTTATTTAGTTTTTATATCTAACATAGATGGGCCCCACTATTGTGACGGTTAACACAAAATTTCGGATAACATGAAATAAATTCGCAGTCCCTTCAATTTCGTGTTAACGAGGTTCGACTGTATATATTTTTTCTCTGTATGTATATCCACGCAAAACTTTAGAAGGGATACTCCAAATTTAATACTTTTTTTTTTCTTTTGATGGAAAAGTATATCTTTCCAGCAGATTGTAAGCAATAAGTTTATCTTTCTGAATATTTACATGCTTTTTTTTTACTTTATAAATTTTAACGTTCGTAACAATTGACTAATAGCCCCAGAGCAGACTTGGAGAGACTCCAGGGAAGGGGGGGTGTTCATTGGTTAAGTATAAAAGAGGGGGGTTAGCCCTCCCCCCCTTGAATTTGATAAATGAGTTTTTCATGCAGAATTATCCAATTTTCTTCAAAATTTGTACATAGGTTCATCGCGATAAGGTACTTTTCTGATTAGTTTTAGGGGTTCATTGGTTATGTATAAAAGGGGTAAGGGGGGCAGCTAATCCTCTCGCCCTCAATTTAGATAAGAGTTTTTCATGCAGAATTATCCGATTTTCTTCGAATTTTGTATATAGGTTCATTCTGATAAAGTGTTTCACTAATTAGTTTTGTGGGTTCATTGGTTAACTATTGGTTTCTTTTTTTTTTCGAGGGGCTTATTTCAAATTCTTTGAAATAAGAGTATAATATACAATTAGTGTGAATAGCCTGTGAGCTCAATGCCCTCAGTTTAGCTGGGCAGATTTCCTTTTTTATTTCTTTCATTTACAGTGCCACACAAAAGTATTCTTTTACATGATGATCTATGGGAGAAAAACTATTTGCAGCATATTTTAATTACGTTACGCCATTTCAAATATAATGAAATGGATATACATTATTGAGGTTTACTACAAGACACTTGTTATGCGAAAAGTATTTATCGTTCTTTGGAGCAGGACACACAAAATATTTCGGGACACACAAAATATTTTGGGTACAGTACTGTGTCCAAAGTATTGTTTATAAGCCATAATTGGAAGTAGGATTTTAGTTAGGTATGCATTTAACTAAATTTTTGAATGCTATGAGTTATGTATAAATGCTACAGATCATATACAGGGCTAAACAAAAAAATTTGTAAGCATTACGGTGCAGCAGCGTAAATTTATTAAAATTGGTTTTTAATCGAGTTATGCATTTTGAATGTGAAATATATTTAGTATACCAAGGAAGGTTTGTGGAATATAAATAAAATCATATACAGGACCACGCAAAGAACTGAGTACATGGCTGACTATGTATGATAATTCCTGGAAGTGTGATTTCAGCATGTATTTGCCTGAATTAAACTATAGCTTAATATGTGGTGTGTACAAAAAGCTTATGTAATATACAGGGCTGTACAAAATAATTCAAGTATGTTTCCATCTATTGGTAGAAACTGCTGAAGATTAATTTCCAACTGTGTTATTTGTTTTATTGCTAAACTAAATTGCAGCATACTAAAGAGTATATACAAATATATAAATTATATACAGGGCTGCAGAAAAGAATTTGAGTACTTTTCCGGCTGTGGATGGTAATTGCTGAAATCTGGTTTTCAAATGTGTTTTGTGTTTTTCTGAAATGTTTACTTAGATAACTTATTTACCTTATTAAACGGCGATGGTTTGTTAAAGTATTCTGTTAGTGTTGGAAAGTGTTTCATATTCTATGCTTGGTACAGGATTTTACTAATGAACAAAAAAGTTAGATAAATAATTAAGAAATAGATTTGAAATTGAGGATGGGAAGGGATGTCATCTGCCGACTATTATAGCGTAGCGTCTTTGTTATGTTCTAATTATCAAAAAAAATTATTTTTTAATGATCACGTTAATGTATGTGAAGGTGGTTTTCTTGAACAAATTATATTGCGGGTATGGGGAGGGAGGGGGTTAACGCCTTGCTCTGATTTACACAAAACAAATTCCCAAGAAATTTAACATTTTTAGCTTCTGACGTAGCGTTTTTTAAATGTTATGTATAGAGAATACAGGAAATTTAAAATAACGATTTTCGGAAATGTTTAATTTATGTTCCTAATAAAAGTACACAACTCGTATATGCCTGATGGATACCAACAACCAAAGTAAATGAATTGTTGTTGAGCACTTAACCAAGTGCCCTACAAGCAATCCTACAAGTTTTTTTTATCTAATTGTGCATTCTTATCTCGGGTTCTACAGGTTCCTAATCAAAACGGCCTTCAGATGATTCAACTTGGTTTTCGTTCGTGTTACAGATTTTAGTTCCACCTTTCACCGCCAAGGGGCACTGGTCTTTCATCTGGTATACAGCCGAGTATAATCATAAAAATTTGAGTGTAACTTCTTTATATTTCAGAGTGTAGTATAACATAACTTCAATCTTCTAAGTAAAAGAAAAATTAAAAGTCTACTTAC
Source organism: Maratus michaelseni (assembly GCA_963931845.1). Lineage (NCBI taxonomy): Eukaryota > Metazoa > Arthropoda > Arachnida > Araneae > Salticidae > Maratus > Maratus michaelseni. Next base: position 211,981,230 of record OZ007599.1, on the reverse strand, counting down.
AAATTGAAGAGCAATATTTTGCAATAAGGAGGATGAAATGGAGGATGGTGAAACTTCAACAATAAACATAACTTGGGTAAAATGAAACATCTTTATTAATATCAGGAAAAAGCATCTTCAAAAAATATACTTGAAAACAAAACTAGATAACAGGCATGAGCAACCTTCTCATTTTATAATGGTTTGCAACCAATCACCACTAGCCAGCACATGCTGGAACTGTTTTGCATAAAACAAAGTTGAACAACATTTTTCAACCTGAAACAAAACATTACTTTACAAAACACTACTTCTTGTTCAACTGACACATTTCAACCAAATTTTAACTATGAATTTAACTGGAAAAAATGTAAACAAAAGATGGATGCCTGCATGCTAGTGAAGTTAAGTGTTGGTTTTGTTAGTAGCTTCAGTGAAATACATCATAAAGGTACCTTTTAATTTTAATAAAATAAATTAAATACTTAATACAAAAATAAAAGTTGAAAAATGGTGGAAAATAAAACTTAATAAAGAATTGTGGTTCTTCCACAAAATGCCCCCCTTTTCCAACATTTTTCACTTATTCAACACTTTCAAAATAAATGCAGATATATTATACACAATACATAATTCAAAATATCACTTGCAAAAATTCACTACTTGTAATTCAAAAAAGTTTTTTTTTTTTCAGTTCAGCATAAGTATGCAGATCTAAGTTTCATAAACGAGTCTTTGCATAGAGACTTTGTTAGGAGATCAGCTAAATTGTCCTTTCACCTAACATGAACAATATCAAATAAATTCTGTAGATACAGATCTCTAACGAACATGTATTTTAAATCGATATATCTATTTCTAATGTTCTCAGTTCTGTTCTTAATGAACTGTATAGCTGCAGCATTGTCACACTTTAATATTGGTTTTTGGGTACCAATAACATTTGAATCTAAATTAAGTGTAGAATATAGCTGACCCAAGGTTGAATTCAGATACTTAAGTTCTTTAGCAGCTTCTGAGGCTGCAATAAATTCAGATTCCATTGGAGACATAGCTACGCAAGTCTGTTTCACCACACACCAAGTTATTGGGATGTCATTTAAGAAAATAGAATAGCCAGTCCAGGATCGACGGTCACTCGGGTCGCTAGCCCAGCTAGCATCAACATAGGAAGAGAGTTGAACAGGAGGGTCTTGAAAGGGCATTTGGATTCCTAAATCCTTAGTAGTTCCAAGGTAGCACAGTATTTGTTGAAGACATCTCCAATGGATAGGTCCAGGATTTTCAACAAATTGGGAAAGAGCTGCTACTTCATAGCTGATATCAGGTCTGCAACGTCCGGGAATGTAGTGCAGGTAACCTAATAAATTTCTGTATGGGACGTCTTCCATCTGGTTGTCATCAGTTGGCATGTCTTTCCTAGAAGGAACAACTCCAGGTTGGAGTGGAAGAGAGATTTTAGTAAAGTTTTTAAAATTAAATTTTTCAAGACATTTCTCAATGTACTCTTTACAATGAATTTTTATAGCATCTCCTGTCATAAACTTAATACCCAAAAGTTTTGAAATGGGTCCCATGTCTTCTACTTCATATAAACTTTTTATAAGAGAAACTACTACTTTTAAAATTATTTCATTTTCAGTAAATATTGGTAGGTCGTCTACATATACTAATACCACTGCTTTCTTTTTATAGGAATACACACAAGTAAGTCCTGGTATTTCTTTAAAACCATTATTTGTGAGTTTATTGTGTAATTCTTCATACCAACACCTTCCCAACTGGTGAAGGCCGTATAATGTTTTATGTAATTTTAAGACATGGTTTTCCTTTCCTGGAGTTACATAGCCTGACGGCTGCTTTATATATATTTCTTTGTCTATGGTTCCATATAAATATGCACATCGTACATCTAGAAGACAGTGTTTCCATCCTAGGATACATATAAATAAAGCTATGAAGAGTCTGATTAATTGGAAGTTAACAACAGGACTAAATGTCTCTTCATAGTCTAATCCCTCTCTTTGGTTGTTCCCCAAGGCTACTAACCTCGCTTTAAAGTTTCCAAATCTATCATTAACTTTTCTTTTAAGAGTATATACCCACTTAGTACCTATGATTTTACAGTTTTCTGGTTGTGGAGCTAATGACCAGACATTTCGGTCAATCATAGTTTTAATTTCGGCATCCATTGCTTCTTTCCAAAACTTAGCTTCAGGGAGAGATTTTGCTTGTTTGGGGACCTAGGTATTATAATTTCTGCACAGCAGGTTTCCTCACTATTTGGTTCATTATCACCACTTTCTACTTTTAAAATAATAGGACCTTCATACTCATCTTTATATGAAAAACTTATCAAATCTTTGTCATAAATTATTTTGTTTTTCTTGCAATACTCTTGCATTTCTCTTTGGCTTCTTAAAGTTTTCCCTTCAGGTGTAAAAATATAAATATCAACTTTTCCCTTTGAGGCCCCTTTAGTTCTTACTGTTCTTATCCTATGCAATTTAACTGTATTTGCTTCTGGTTCAGGACTTGGGGTGAGGGATCGAGGTTCCTCTTTTAATTCTGGCTCTTCCTCCAATTCAGCTTTGGTTGGTTGGATTAAAGGCACTGATTTTTGATCAACTTGTAATTTGGGGCTTGAAACACTGTTTCTTATGTTACCCCCCAAATCATCATCATCGTCAAACTCTGAGGAAATGTTATGACCCTCTCTTGCTTTTCCTAACACTGCTTCATCAAAAGTTACATGTTTACTTTCTACAATGGTATTTTCATCAGGAATCCACACTCTATAACCACTTGTCCCATACCCATATCCTATGAAAATGCCTTTCTTGGCACGAGCCTGAAATTTATTTCTTTTTTGTGAGGGTTGGTGAACATAGGCTATACAGCCATATCTCTTTAGATGATTTACGGATGGTTTCTTATCATACCACTGCCTGAAAGGAATGTCGTGTATGGTAGTGTACAATGTCCTATTTCTTATGTAATTTACTGCCATAATGGCTTCTAGCCAAAAGTCATCTGTTAAATTAGCCGAGTGTATTAATGTTCTCATTCCATCAAACAATACACGATTATATCGCTCTGCGCAACCATTCATTTGCGGCGAGTATATCGTGGTCCGTTCATGTCTAATTCCAAGATTGTCTAAAAACCTTTTTAACGGTCGGTTGCAATATTCTAACCCATTATCTGTTCTCACAGTTTTAACTTTCTTTCCAGTTTGTCTTTCTACCATAGCTAAAAAATCTTTAAGTTTACCATAAACTTCATCCTTATTACGTAATGGGTAACAGAAAGCCCTGCGACTGTAATCATCAATAAATGTTAAAACATATCGATAGCTATGTTTTGTTGTAACTGGAGCCGGACCCCATACATCGCTGTGTACAAGTTCCAATAGCTCTCTGGATCTAATTTGTGGCAATTTCGGGTGGACAGCTCTTGTACTTTTTCCTATAACACAAGATTCACATCGTGTTTCTTCACCTTTAAGTCTTTCAGGATTTTGAATTAGATTTTTATTAAACATATCTTTTAAAGTTTACATGTGCAAACCGCTCATGCCAGAGCATTATGTTATTGCTATCTAGAGCATATGAACTATTATAGTTGTTCTCGTTATTTAAGTTTACTTTATGTTGTGTCTTAACCGTTTCATATTTCCCTTCAAATTTAAAATTCTCTTTAGTGAGCCAGCCCTTTATAGTGTAAAAATTACCCTTTAACTTAGCACTCCATAAGTATTTCCACTTAGGTGAAAACATTTTAAATCCTCTATCTAGTTGGGCATGCATTTTAGCTTTGTCCATTTTTGACATACTAAGTAGATTTCTATGAATAGAAGGAACATATAAAATATCATGTAAATTTACTGTCATTATTTTATTTCTGTCTTTAATCTTAAATTCCACTTCACCAATACCTTCTACTGGGTGGGGGTTGTTCCCATACGTACCACTGCACCTGCCGGAGGTTTTCTTAATTCTGTGAAAAATTCTTTATTTTGGCATACATGTGCCGACGATGCACTATCCAGGGTCCACTCTTTGTTTGGAGGGAAAAAATCATTTTCATAACACTCTTCTACCATAAATTCTGAAACGAAAGAACTGACTTTAGGTTTAGGCCTAGAAACTAAAGTTTTGTTTCTGCAAAATTTAGCAAAATGATCACTTTTACCACATAAAAAGCAAGTTGGCCTTTTCCTTATACCTGGCTTAATTGTAATTGGTTTACTAGAATTTAATTTATCTTTACTTTTAACAGTTAATAAACATTCTTGTTTCTGAAGATCACGGAGATTTCTTTGATTGTATTCCTTTAAAATTTCTGCTTTTAAATTATCAAACTTAAATTTAGACTCAACACAATTTTCAAATTCTCTCACTAGGTAATCATATTCCTCTGTAAGACACTGCAATAGTTGATAACACCTGTGATTTTTGTTAGGGGAACCGTCGGTAGCGTAATAAATTTTCTTATTTTTATAAATAGTTATATCAGTCTTCAAAGTTAATATACATTTTCATCTTTTGATATGTTAAAGAAGTTTGTTCAGCTTACCTCAGATTTTCCTTTTGCGCTGAATATACCCACAGTAGTAATCCAAAGTGTTGTAGCGATATTTATCTGATCCATTGATTCACTTATATTGGAAGAATAATAAATAGTATTAGTAGAAAATAACAATTGTGTAAAATAAACAGAAGATTCATTTTCCTTTGAATATAATATAATTCTTGGCTAGATGTACATGTTTTAAGTCGCGTTTGGAGGCTGCGTATAAGTGCTCCAATTTTACATTATATTAAATATATTTACATCATATATGTACAAGAGCGTCTTAACTGCTCGGGAACATTTTGGAAACTGAAGGGAATGTTCTTTGAGTTCTGTGCACACGCGCGTGATAAGACAGCTGTAGTTTTGAAGGAGGGAGGTCTGCAGAGTTTCTCCAATTAGTTAGTTTCGACAGTCTCTGGTTTTGTTCACTATGTTTTTCAGCTGCGGCACTTGAAGTACTTATTGGTAATTGGGGTCTGGTTTTTAACATGTTCTTATTTCAATCGTTCGCTGCACGTGGAGATTATTCACTGCATAAAAAAGGTTTCTCCGTCACTCCCCCGTAATCTCCTGTGTGGGGAATGGTTGAAGATTCAGTTTCTTACGGTGTTTCTCGTACACAGGTTTGGGAGTGGGCTTTGTGAGAGTGTCGGCTGTCATTTCTTCAGTGGGGCAGTATTGTAAATCAATTTTTCCTTCTTCTTTCATAAGTTTGATGTTGTGGAAACGTATGTCGATGTGTTTGGATCGCTTAGTATCTTTATCGTTTTCAGTCATTTTTATACAGGACATATTATCCTCAAAAATCGTGATGGGTAATTTTTGTGGAATGTTGAGATCGTTAAGCAAGTTTGTTATCCAAGTTAATTCTTGTGCTGCGTTGCTAGCTGAAACGTATTCAGCTTCGGCTGACGAAAGTGCAATGCAATTTTGCCTTTTTGTAATCCAGTAAATCGGCGATTTTCCTAGCATGAATAGATTTCCTGATGTTGATTTACGTGTTTTCAAGTCACCTGCCCAGTCTGCATCGGCGTATGCTGTTAGGATGGGCTTGCTGTTTGCGCTAAGAGTTAAGTTCAAATTTTCTGTAGTTTTAAGGTATGAAATGATTCTTTTCACTGCTGTCCAGTCGTTTTGGCGTGGTGTTTCATTTCTACGACATAATATGTTGACTGCTGCGGATATGTCAGGACGCGTGATTGTTGATATGTAAAGTAATGTGCCTGTGGCTTGTCGATATTTCGTGTTATTAGGTAAAAGATTATCATCGTCTTCAAGTCTGTTGAATCCAGCAATCATGGGTGTGTAATGAGGTTTCATGTCGTTTAAATTCAGTTTTTTCACTAGTTCCTGTATTTTATTGTTTTGATTTAGGTAATATGTATCATTGATTTTATTAATGTTTATTCCTAGGTAATTATTCACTTCTCCTAAGTTTTTTAGTTCATATTCTTTCTTAAGTTGGTTTATTGTTTCTTCGATGTCACTGTCCTTTCCTGCTATCAGGATATCATCTACATAAATGATGATGTATATCGGATTTTCTTGATTTGATTTAAAGTACAGACATGGATCATTTTTGCTCTGTATGAAATTATTGTTTGTGAGTGTTTCCGATATTTTGGTGTACCAGGCCTTTGCGGCTTGCTTAAGACCGTAGATGGCTTTTTGAAGTTTACAAACTTTTCTTTCATTGCCGGGTTTAATATACCCGTCTGGTTGACTCATATAAACAGTTTCAGTTAATTCACCGTGCAAGAATGCTGTGGTAACGTCAACATGTTTAACGTTCAAATTTTTGTGCAATGCAGAGATGAGAAATGCACGTATTGTAGCGTGCGAAACTACAGGTGCGAAGGTTTGATCATAGTCAATCCCGAATCTTTCACTATATCCTTGTGCTACTAGACGCGCTTTATAGCTTTGAATATTTCCTAAATTGTCCTTTTTTAGTTTAAAAGTCCATTTTGAGCCGATAATTTTTGTTCCGGGTGGTGGATCTGTTAAAGTCCAAGTGTTATTTTTTCTTAGGCATTGGATTTCATTTTGTGTTGCTTTTATCCAATTTTGTTTATCATTAGGATTTTTCATTTTTTCGATATCTTCCCAATTTTCGGGAATGTTTTCAGATGAACTATTTATGAGACAAACATATCTGTCAGGAGGAACGCCTCTATTTGTCCTATTAGACCTTCTTGGTTCAATTGGTTGTTGTTTGGGCACGGGTGGTGTCTCTTCGCTGTCAAGTTTTATTTCTAAGTGATTTTCATGTCTATCCGGTAATTGTGTATTGTCATCGGATGTTTTTGTGGTGATTTGTATCTCCTCAATGTTATCTGAGTGTACATTTTCATTCTCAAGAAATTTCACCGTTCTCGCTATTATAATTTGTTTTCCTTGTGTGTGAATTCTATAACCAGTCGATCGTGTATCATAACCTACAAACGTTCCGGTTTGAGCCCTGTTATCGAGTTTTCCTCTATTTACTTTATCGACGTAAAATAGCGCTTTACAACCGAATGTTCTTAAGTGTTTTAAATTCGGTTTAATTCCTTTCCATAATTCGTAAGGTGTTCTGTTGTTGTTTGCTTTAGTTGGGAGTCGGTTTTGTAAGTATGTTGCGGTGTTTATGGCTTCACCCCAAAAATGTTTGCTTAATTTTGCTTGTGATAGCATACTTCTAGTCATATCTAATAAACTTTTATTTTTTCTCTCCGCAACTCCATTCTGGCTCGGATTATGCGGGACAGTCAATTGGTGTAAAATTCCGTTCTGTTTTAGGTATTCATCGATCTCTTGATTTACATACTCACGACCGTTATCCGATCTAATTTCCTTAGGTTTTTTACCGAACTGATTGTATATCATCGTTACGTACTCTTTTATCTTTTCAGCAACTTCGCTCTTTTTAGATAATAAATATATCGTAGTATATCGGGAATAGTCATCAATAAGAGTCATAAAATAAATTTTTCCGCCTAAAGTCGGTGTATCTAGAGGTCCACACACGTCACTGTGGATCAAATCCGCAATATTAGTAGCTCGATTTGTTGCTGATTTAGGATACGGCATGTTAGTTAATTTAGTTTCGATACAAGTTACGCATGTTTTATTTTTATGTTTACATTTTCCTATCTTTATTCCGTCCGCAATTTGATTTGTTATCATTGATTTAATCGCGTCATAATCTCTGTGACCTACTCTGCGATGCCAGAGATCTATGCATTGTTTGCTGTCACAGTTATACGTTATGTTTACATAATTTTGTGGTTCTTCCACATCGTCTATTTCCTCAATAATGTATAAGTTTTTCTCATTTTTCGCCCTAATATATATTTCTTCATCAAAGATCAAATCGCATTTATTATCGTCGAAGATTAGTTTACACCCGTTTTTAGCGGCTTTACTAACCGAAATTAGGTTCGACTCTAAGTCTGGGACATAAAGCACTTCGCGTAATTTCGTTAGTTTTTCTTTTCCTTCGGGGGTTAATGTTTTTATAAAAACTTCTCCTGAACCTAACGCTGTCAGTTTATTACCATTCGCGATCGTTACTGAAGTTTTATTATAATCAATAAATTTACTAAATAGGCTTTTATCATTACAAATGTGCGAGGTAGATCCTGAATCGAGAATCCAGTTATTTTTGCCTACTTTTTGAGTGATTAATGCTTTATTTTGCGTCTGATCATTTGCGTATTTTCTTTCGTTTGGAACTTTGTTTTCTCTACGAGTTTCTTTTTTTTCATAACATAATGAAGATGAGAAATTCTTTTTATTTTTGAATTGATTGTTACGAGGATTTCCGGATTGTACCGTGTTTCTGCTCTTGTAGTGCCAGCATTCGTAAGTCGAATGATTTTTCATTTTGCAGTTGTTACAATATTTTTGTTCTCTTCTATTTTCAGTGTGTGTATATCTCCTATTTGTTTTAAATGCTCTCTCATTGTTGTTATATCCGCTATGTGATTGTTCTGACATTTCATGTCTACGATTATATTCATCAGTTAATTTGTTTTTGATAAAATCAGGGGTGAGCTCATTTTCTGGTCTCGCCTCCAACGCAGTTATCAAAGTATTGTAACTGGGGGGAAGAGAACACAGAAATAGCGCGGAAATATGTGAATCGCTAGTATTTTCTCCAATGGCATTAAGTTTATCTATAATTTGCAAGATATTAGTGATATGTGAAATCATGTTTCCGCCCTCCGCTAATTTAGTACTGTATAATTTTCGTAACAGGTAAAGCTTACTAGATAAATTGCTTCTCTCATGTATATTTTTCAGAGCTTCCCATGTTAATTTGGCAGTATCTAAGTTTTTTACATTTACGATTTGAGAATCATCGATGCTTAGGTTAATTAAAGCTCTAGTCTTGCGATCTTTTTTGTGCCATGCGGGATCGGGTGGAGCTGGTGGATCTTGTACTATAATATCGTCGAGTTCCTCTTTAATCAGGAACATCTGCATCTTGAACTTCCATGTACTATAATTTGTAGAATTGAGTTTTTCAATAAATTGAGTATTTTCTTTTATCGCATTCATTTTTTTCTTTTTTTTAGTGTTCTTTTATTTATTATTATATTTTTAGAAATTTGTTAAATTATCGTTTTTGATACTGGGATAATATTCTTTTTTCAGAATCAGTCTTTCATAATCTTTGTTAGGGGAACCGTCGGTAGCGTAATAAATTTTCTTATTTTTATAAATAGTTATATCAGTCTTCAAATTTAATATACATTTTCATCTTTTGATATGTTAAAGAAGTTTGTTCAGCTTACCTCAGATTTTCCTTTTGCGCTGAATATACCCACAGTAGTAATCCAAAGTGTTGTAGCGATATTTATCTGATCCATTGATTCACTTATATTGGAAGAATAATAAATAGTATTAGTAGAAAATAACAATTGTGTAAAATAAACAGAAGATTCATTTTCCTTTGAATATAATATAATTCTTGGCTAGATGTACATGTTTTAAGTCGCGTTTGGAGGCTGCGTATAAGTGCTCCAATTTTACATTATATTAAATATATTTACATCATATATGTACAAGAGCGTCTTAACTGCTCGGGAACATTTTGGAAACTGAAGGGAATGTTTTTTGAGTTCTGTGCACACGCGCGTGATAAGACAGCTGTAGTTTTGAAGGAGGGAGGTCTGCAGAGTTTCTCCAATTAGTTAGTTTCGACAGTCTCTGGTTTTGTTCACTATGTTTTTCAGCTGTGGCACTTGAAGTACTTATTGGTAATTGGGGTCTGGTTTTTAACATGTTCTTATTTCAATCGTTCGCTGCACGTGGAGATTATTCACTGCATAAAAAAGGTTTCTCCGTCAATTTTCACTAATAGACTCCCCAGAATCAATTAACTTTCTATAACAATCCTCAATTCGAGCTATAAATGTAGGTATTTCTCCGTGTTGGATGTTTGTATGGGACAAATTGCACCCCCTGGCGTTGGAATGCGGTACTAAAGGATTATGAGCGCGTACGCAGCACGCTTGCTATTCGGTGCTGGAGGCAGCGCGGACACAATTTGGAGTTTTCTATTGTTGATATTGGTTATGGGCGAACCCATCAACCATAGGAAGTGTGATTTTAAAGCAGGTAGTTTATAATGTGTGATATCCTATCCCATTTTTTTTTTTTGGAAGATAGAAGTGTTTTACATCCTAGCTGAGAAACTTAGTTTGAATATACTGCCTCCAATATGTGTTAAGATATGTTAAATAATGAGATGGGGGGGGGGGAGGGGGCAGTAAATAGTTAAAAGTGAAAAATATGAAATTTTTTTTTGAATGAAAAAGTGAATGAGCTGGTTTTTATGAAATTTTTTTAGATGTGTGGCTTTTATAGGAAATTTTAAATGTGATGTATTTTAATGAAGAAGATGGTTGGTTTTTTTAAAAATTATGGAATTGATGTTTATGAAAATTTTTTTTTGAAGTGAATGTGCATATGAAGAAGGGGGAAGATTGTTCTAGAAATTTTTATGCTTTATTTTGATTTGAACTTTGATTTTTTTCAAGAGCTTTAATTTCAAGAAACTTAATTTTATTTTAAAGAAACAACTTTATTTTCAAGAAACTTAATTTTAATTTTTCAAGAACTTTTTGTTTATTTTAAGAACTTTACTTTATTTTCCAAGAACTTTTACTTTTCAGGAATTTGATTATATTTTCAAGAACTTTATTTTCTTTTTAAAGAACTTTATTTTTTTTAAATGGCCCAGTCAAACAATTTTATAGATAAGTTGAATGCAAATAATTACCAGCGTTGGTCTGCTGATATGAAGTATTTGTTAATAAATCAGGGTTTATGGGATATCATTATTGGTGAGGAAACAATACCAGAAGTTAGTACAACTGTTACGGCCGCAGATGTTAAGAAGATCAAACACAGATTTGATGTTGCTTTGTCCTTTATATTTTTAAATGTTGAAAAGGATTTTCGAAAATTAATAGAGAATACTAAATGTCCAGTTGAGGCCTGGAATAGTTTAAAGGAAAGTTATGTGCCTATACAAGATCTCAGCATATGGAAATATTTTCGGAAATGATTGAGTCACGTAAAGGAAAGGATGAGAGAATGAGTCTGTTTGCTTCAAGGCTTCAGCGACTGACAGTACAACTTAAAGAGTTTATTGAAAATTTTGATGAAATATATGCATGTTTTCAATTGTTACGCTATTTACCCCCAATATATGACCAAGTTGTTCATAATATACTGCAATGGGATAAGAGCAATTTTGTCTTTTCAAAGATTGTTCAGGAATTAAACGCTGAGGAAACACGACTTAGACTTCGAAAGGCAGACTCCGAGAGGGAATTATTTGAAATACAGAATAACCAAATTCCAGAAAACTAGTAGAAAAATAAAGTGTTGGACATGTGGAAAATTGGGTCATACACAATCTAAATGTTTAAATAAAATAAAAACTGATTGTCATTTTTATAGAAGTTTTTCCAGATCACCGTCAAGAGGTAAAGATTTGCAGAGTAGAGGCTGTACCCGAGAAAGACAGACATACACTGGAGGGAACTTTCGAACTGATGAGAGACAATCACGCACTGGAAAGAACTTTCAAGCCAATGAACGGGGTTCTCGAAACAACTTTAGACCGCAGAGAAGCAACTCACGTAAGTGTAATTTCTTTATACAGTCAAATCTTGGAGAGGTCAGTCCCGAAGGTGCCTGGATCTGGGATTCGGGTGCTTCTCATCATTTTTGCATGTCTAGAGAACTATTCGCTGATTACAAGCCCCTTCAGAATCAACATTTGTCAGTTGCAGTAAAGGACCTTACTTTTCCAGTAGAGGGGACCGGAACAGTACAGTTGAACTTTGGTAGAAATACCATAACTCTAAATGATGTTTTACATTCTTCAAAATGGAGAAAAAATTTAATATCTGGTCCACGTTTGGATAAAATGGGAGCAAGGTTCATTGGCGGTGGGGGCAAAGTTAAAGTTTATAAACATGATATGTTTCGTTTTCAGGCAGTTTTACGTAATGGCATGTATTATGTCTATCCTAAAAATTTTTATAAGGGTAAAAGAGTAAGTTTTGAAAATTTAAATGTGACAAAAGCTCGGGAAAATTTTGAGGCATTGCATAGACGTTTAGGCCATATAAGTAAATCAATCATTGAGCATACATATAGAAATAATTGTGTCAAAGGCCTGCCAAACATTAAATGTAACGATTTTACATGCAAAATTTGTAAACTTAATAAATTTAGAAAGGTTTCATTTAAACCAATAAAGGATAAGAGAACACAAATACCGCTTGAGCTCATTTTTGCCGACACATGGGGTCCATGTAAAATCCGTGGTAGAAATGGTGAAAGGTGCTTTCTAACAATTATGGATGATTACTCAAATAAAGTTGCTCTATACCCATTAAGGGATAAATCTGAGGTTTTTGCCATCACTAAAAGACACATTGAGCAGGCCGAAAATTTCTTAAATTTAAAAGTAAAATCATTCAGATCAGATAATGGCAAGGAATTTGTAAATACAGATTTTGATAACTACTTTTCAGATAAAGGTATAGAGCATGAATTGACGAATGTGTACACGCCACAACAAAACGGCAAAATCGAGCGTTATAATCAAACAGTTGCTGATGGAGCATGTACGTTGTTACAGGATAGTGGTTTAGACACTAAATTCTGGCCCGATGCAATGACTCATTTTACCTATGTTTGGAATCGTTTATGCCCAAAGGGCCAGACTAAAACTCCTATTGAAATGTACAGTGGTAATAAACCCTCCCTAAAACACCTTAAAGTGTTTGGTTCAGTTGCATATGTTGGTGTTCCCGCCCAGAAACGTCATAAGCTTGAGCCAAAGGCCAAACAGGGTATACTTATTGGCTACGCTTTTAAAACTAAAGGCTATCGCATATGGCATCCTGACCAAGATAGGGTGACTGAAACAATAAATGTCTCATTTGATGAAAGGGCAAATTTTAAGAGTTTGGGAGATGGAGCAGTGCTGGGCCCCAACCAAATCGATAATTGTAATGATCTTTTCCCCAGTGTAAATTTTAACGACGATAGTGAAAGTGATGATGAAGAGGGGGGAATACCTGACCTATCCACACATCCTATCGGTCATATTTCTGATACTGAGGGGGAAGACTCTCATATTTCATCAGATGATGGAAATAGTTTAAAAGTTTCAAATTGGATCAGGAGGGCCACACTGCGACCTACTGGTAAAAGAACCGACATATATTACTTTCAGGAGGGCTGTACTCAAAGGATTAGATCTTTAAATGAGGCTAAAGATTATTGTCAATCTAAAAATATTGATTTTAATGAAGAAAATTTTGATTTTTCAGGTAAAGTCCAAGGAAAACCATTGACAACACCAAGTTCTAACAGTACACAAGCATGACTAGACCCGGTAACAATTCCCAAAACATATAATCAGGCAATTAAATCTCCAGAAAAAGAATTTTGGCTAAACGCCATGGAAACAGAAATTGAGATAATGCAAAACAGGGGTGTTTGGCATTTGTCTAAATTGCCAACCAATGTCCCACCAGTTGGCTGTTCACCCTAAAGCGCGATGATGGGGGAAATATTGCTAAATTTAAGGCCCATCTGGTTGCACAGGGGTTTAAGCAGGAGAAAGGAATTTCTTATGATGAAACATTTAGTCCCGTTGTGAATTTCAGCGTGGTACGTTTATTTTTTTCCCTACTTGTTGTGTTGAAGGGGTGGGTCCACTTGCAGTGTGATGTTACAAGTGCGTATCTCTACGCGCCTCTGAAAGAGGATATTTTCATGAGTCAGCCAAAAGGTTTTGAGGTCCCGGGGAGTGAAAACTTATACTGTAAATTAGATAGAGCTATCTATGGCTTGTGTCAAAGCGGACACGAGTGGTTTTTTGAGATCCATAGGGTGTTGACTGATCTTGGTTTTGTAAAATTGGACAGCTGTAATTCTGTTTATACTTTTTCAACAAATGTTCTTCTCATTTTGTATGTCGATGATATGGTTATTTTTGGAGTTTCTGATGGAGTAGTTAAAACAGTTTTAGATTTAATAAAGAGGCATTTTGAAATTAAAATTTTGGGCAGAACAAGAAAACTTCTCGGTGTAGAATTTGAGGAATCCAAAGGAGTATTTGAAATACATCAGGGGCAATACATTGAGGAGGTGTGTAAGAAATTTGAGAAATACAGGATTCCAATCTCTTCTCTTCCAATTTCAAAAGGTTCTGTCTATTCAAAAATCAATTGTCCCGTTACAGAAAATGAAAAATCAGAGATGTCTCAATATCCATATCGGAATGTACTTGGCAGTCTTTCTTATATTGCTAATAAAACCAGACCAGATATAAGTTTTGCGGTAAATATTTTTTCACAATTTCAGGTAAATCCGGGAATGTTACACTGGTGTGGACTTCTTCGTCTTTTGGGCTATATAAATCATACTAAACATTATAAACTTAAACTTGATTGTCAAAATCTTGATTTAATAACATATTCAGATGCTAATTTCGCCGCCAACAGAGATGATCGGACATCCATGGGGGGACAATTAGTGTTATTGGATGCTGCTGCAATAGATTGGAGAACATTTAAGGAGAAAAGTGTCACACTGTCCACCATGGAGTCGGAGTTCATGGCCATGACAGAAGCTGCAAAGAATCTCGTATGGTTTGATCGCATCCTTAGTGAATGTTCAGAGAAGGGTTTTATAGAAAATAGAAGGTTAAAACCAGTTTTGAGAGTAGACAATCAAGCTGCAATAGATTTTGTAAAATCACCTATTGAGAACTCGCGCTCAAAGCATATTGATATAAAATTATTTTTTATTCGGGAATTGGTTTACTATGATAAGTTTAGTTTAGTTTTTGTAAGAAGTAAGGCTAATTTAGCTGATATATTTACAAAGCCCCTCACCAAGAATGACCTGCTCCGGTTCATTGAAGGTATTTTTGATATAAAATGTTGAATATAATCTTTATTGTAATAGTTATGTTGAATCCATATATTTATACAATGTTTGAAATTTTTATATATGTCTTGCATAAATTTTGTTAAAGAGAATTGTGTTTATACATTAAATTTTTAAAGTACCTGTAAATGTGTAGTAATTTTTGCTAGTACAATATACATACATATATTTTTAAATAAGAGTTAAAAATTATTGTATCTAAAATTTATTTGAGATTTTTGAATTAATGAAATTTAAAGTAATTAAATGGATTCTCTAAAAGTTAAAAGTTTATAAACTTGATTACTATAGTTAAAATTTTTTTATTAGTAATACTGCTATGTTAAATTTATCAAATGGTATAGAATTGTTTGAATTCTTTATTGCTTAATGTAGTTTTTCATAATTCCAGGAACCTGGTGTTCATTAAATGTTGAATGTGTCTAAAAGACCTGGCCAGGCAATTTGAGTGCATGAACTTGCTGAATGGAGATAAGGAGTGAATCTGCAGTTTGTGATGTCTAATTTTATATCAGGTTCTTGTTAAAAATTCATCTACAATTTGTCTTCAAGGATTGTATATCTACCTTTGCTACTTTAGCTGAGTTGTTATAGTTTGAGATGTTACAGTTTTAAATTGCTTTGCACCTGCTCTGCGAGTGACTTTGTACTTGAAATTAATTGGAAGTTGGACAGAAACGTTACAAAATAATGGATTTTCGAGGAAATGTGTTCAAATGTTTTTTTTCACTCATGAACAAGGAATTTGTTTTCTTTATTGAAGATATAGATATCTTGAAGTATGGTACCTGGTGTTGCATTTTTTTAAATTGTTGATTGGCCAAATTTTTTTTATTTTGTGTATTATACAATTATGCATACTTAATCGTTAATAACAATTAACACACTAACAAGATAATTTTTTTTAGTATTGAATTTTATTGATGAATGTTAAGTGTTTTTTTTAGAATTTGTGTTTCAGTTGATGAAACTGTTTGAACTGCTGAACTGAATATTATATGTGATAGGGTTACGTGTTGTGTGTCATCCTGGCTCAACACTTTGTTTTATCATGCATCATTTTGGAAAAAAAAATTTCAAAATTTGTTTCGGTTAAGTGGTTTAGTTTGGGTGAGGTTTTGCGAAGTGTCGAGAGGGGGGACAGTTGTTAGGTTTGAAAACCTCCCAAGTTTAGTTATGTTCTCAACACTTCTTAAATTACATTTAATATAAACTTAATTTAAAATATATTTATTCTTGTTAACTTACCCATTCCTATTGTACTTTATTTTCATGAAGCATTTCTTAATTTAACAGTTTAAACTTTAAATTACACATGTTTATCTTTTGCCCTGAGCTCTGTTAAAACCACACTTCACTCAATGTTTTGATAACTGTCTGTTTTGGCCTGCCAGCTTGTATGATGAAGTCATACACTCACATAAGCACAGGAAGTTCATACACTTATTAAACATTCATATGTTGATCAGCTGTTTGAGGTAAGGGGCGTTACTTCCTGCTTCTAGTCATTTCTTTCAGCCCTTTAAATACAGTGAGTTGTTTTGCTGATGTTGCTCCTTACTTTTTCAATCTTGTGGTTTTGCCTTTTGCTGGCTGGGATGTTAATGCTTATGGCAGATGTTTTCTCATCTAAGCAGTGAAGTTAATGTGTGGTTTATGTTTTCTTTCTACATGAAGAAATATAAAGCCATTCAACATAATATTCAACATAATTGTAATTGATTAAGTATGAGATATATTTTTTCCCTCAGCTGATATGGTATAGTAAAGTTTATTAAATATGTTTCTGAAATCAATTGTGTGTTGAGTCAGGAGATTGTTTGCAAAAGTAAAAGTGAATTGTTTTTAAGAAGTAATCCTTTTTCTATTGAAATGAAGAAACAATTTGATTTATTTAATCTGATAAAGGCATGTTTATTTATTTTTGAGAACTTGTTATTTTGTCTAAAAAAATAAAAATGTTTTTTTTTTTTGTTTTTTTTTTAACATATCTCTCTCTCACGTTATTTTTACACAACTCAGAAGTAATTAATGAAACTGAAATTAAATGATCAATTGGGGAAACAAGGTTTATTTAA
This sequence comes from Maratus michaelseni, assembly GCA_963931845.1. Classification (NCBI taxonomy): domain Eukaryota; kingdom Metazoa; phylum Arthropoda; class Arachnida; order Araneae; family Salticidae; genus Maratus; species Maratus michaelseni. The sequence continues at coordinate 211,964,122 of OZ007599.1, read as the reverse complement.
AGATGATATATTTAATTAATGAAATTATTGAATTTTAAATCATTCTTCATATGGGCTTCTTGCTGCATTTGAGATGTAATAAAAATGGCTCTGCTACATTTTAAGACAGTTTGTTTTTTTACAAACTGATAGTTCGGAAGGTGGTTTCTTTGGAACAGGGTGCGTCCCCTGGTGGCCAGTGGCGCAGCCAAGGGGGGGGGGGGGGGTTGGGGGTTAAAACCCCCCCCAGAGCTAAAAAAATTACTATAATTGCCGCTTATATGAATCAAAACAACTAAAGTTAAAATTAAGTTTTTTGGCCTTTCCGCCTTGGCAGAATCCACCACTTTCTTAAATCAAATTCTATTCAACAATGTGATTCAATTAAACGGCGAAAATTCTACTTAAAACTGTGAAAGCGCATATTACACGCATAGGTTATGTCAAAACTTGATTTTGGACTGCGTCACTTTGTCGAGACGTCTTATAGTAAAAGATGGGTCATATACTCTCACAGAGACGTTTTGAGTTATATAGTATACAGTGGTCTGTTTTTTAATTGCATTTCTGTCTTTGTTCCACGTTCGAAACAATAACAGATCATCGAATTCCAGAGAAAAAAAAAACATACACATTGTAAGTAGAGATCAGCCGAAATTTCGGTTTCGGTTTCGGCACAAAATTGGGGTTTCGCCGAATATTCGTTTTCGGCGAAACTGCTGCCAAAATTTCGGCCTGACCGAAACTCGTCCGAAACTATCTGTATTTCAAAATCTCGTTCCTTCTTTCAGAAATTTTCAACTTTACTCATTGATGTGAGTTGTATCGGCTCAAATGAGACACTGTTTATTGCTGTGAACTCCACTGTTTATCATTATCGGTCATGACTGATCCATGATGCGAGTGTAAATTATAAAGCAAAGAAGGCATATATGACTAAACTTAAAAGACGCTTATCACGTGATCTTTAAAAGCTGAAAACTTAACAGTAATACAAAAAATTTACTTTAAAACTCCAGATTGTTTCGAATAAAGCAGAAAAAGAGAATAAGAGAAAGGTGTTGTTAAAGCATATGAAGATTTACGAAATTTATTACAAAACATATATCGATATATGTATACTTAAAATATTTTTTTATTAGATGAAGTTCGTATAATTGGAAAATATTTCGTCTCATTGCTAAATTAATTACGTTTTATTTTACAAAAAATTGTTTTGGATAGAGGTACAGAGAGTTAACTTGGCACCGGAGATAAAATTTTCAAACAGGGGTGCCATTTCAATACTTTCTTAGGGAGGTAGGGAGTGGCAAAGCTTTTTTTATGGGGGGGGGGGGGTGAGTGAGCAAAGATGTATTTTGATCTTATTGTGCACATCCTAAAAGAAAATTGAAAACTGTTACATTTTTATCCTTCTATATACATTTAAAATTAGATAGTACAAAGTAATGGAAAATAAAGTTTAAAATTAATATTTTCTAGGCTTAAAACGTTGTCCTAATGCTAATTTTCCTTTTTTAGTCAAATTTAACAAATTATTTTAGCTTTTGTGCCCTTTACTTAAACTTTTACTTAAACAATTACTTTTATTTAACCAATACTTAACTGTATACTTAAACAATTTAAATGCAAAATATTAACGAACTGAAAATATGAATATATTTAAAAATTAAATATTCATTATTGAATTTGTTTTACATTATTTAACTACATTGTTAATTAGTTATTGATAAATGCCTATAATTATTGGTTGTTATAAAATAATCTATATATATATTTGTCTTACGTGGCGCGGAAATAGGGCTAAATTTCTACCTTATCGTTGGCAACAACTGTAGTTTCCATAGCTCAGACCAATGAACAGACAAGATTGTGTTAGCTCCGCCTCCAATATGTCTTCAGTATCAGATCAGTGAAATTCAAGTTAGCAATTATTAAAAGTAAAATAATATGAACGTAATCCAAAGCGTCTGAGATGATTCCTCATTTTAATTATGAGAAATATTGTTAATTTCAAATGAATTCTCAACTCTTATTTAGAATTTATTTACGAATTTCGCTCACACAAAATATTGAAGATAATAAAATATAAACTTTCTAGAATGTGCTGCTGCCATCTGTTGCTGTTTTATTGAAGTAAAAATAATTTTTTTTGCAGAAATCTATACTCAATTAAAATAATAAAATGTCGAACGAAATTTAAACAATCATTGATGATAAACTATCTTCCTAACACTTAGTGGTTTTTTTTTCTTTTTTTTTAATGAATGTCGTGCTGTACAATATTATAGGTGCAATAAGTTTTTAACTAATTATGTTTCCAAGATCCTTTTTTTCATAGTATTTAAATTGTTTATATGTCCATTAGTAGCATCAACTAAATGCATTTTTAGTTGTTTTCAACGGAGTTTTCAATTACTTTTTTACATTACAAAATTTTCAATTTCATATTTTCAAATGATTTATTGTAGTACTTATTCCGGCTAGAATTACTAGAAAAATTAAAAAGGGCGAGCGAGTGAAGCGAGCTGTGACCGCGTAGCGGTCTCATTGTGAATTGCTTTGCAATTCACGGGGGGGTTGGCGAGCGTTAGCGAGTAGGGGGCTGAGCCCCCTAGTAAAATATAAAAGTTGTATTATTCATGTTTCATTTTTGTTTGAAACTTATACACACACATATATATGTACGTTTGTTTGTTAGAAATGTGGTTCAATACACGTATAATTAATAAATTAATTAGTAATGTAATTAGTTATTATTAAGTAATTATTTATGTGTTATTAATTAATTAATTAATAATTATATGCAGTTATGTATGTATTAATCAGTTTTTTAATTTTTTGACACTTTCGGTTTCGGTTTCGTTTTCGGCCGAAAGTGGGAAGATCACCGAAATTCGGTTTAGGTTTCGGTTTCGGTCTTAAAACCTGTTTCGGTCGATCTCTAATTGTAAGTCTATCTCAGTTTCAAGTGGCTTTTTTTGCGTTTTTTGCTCTCAGTTATATCTAAGACCAAGCTATGTGCGTACCCAGGAAAAAAATCTTTGCAAAAGTAAGAATTTAAAAAAAGTACTTAAAGTTATAAAAAGCTATTTTTCGATTATGAGCAGATTTTTGCAATCGGTGTTTCTTTCGAATCATTTGTTTCGTAGGGGGTCCAGGATTTGGAAAAACTACTTTTTGTTTGTAACGAACTACAACTACAACTACTTTATAAAAAATGTAGTTAACTACAACTACAACTACTTATTTTTAAAAGTAGCGACTACAAACTACTTTCCAAAAGTAGTCACTACTTCGCTACTTTAGTAATCATCGGTAATTAAATACACCGCAAATGATTTTTCCCGATAGACCATAATGTAACAGAATTCTTTTGAACGTCCCTGTAAGCGAGATATAAATGCTACACATTTCATTTTCAATACTGAACATTCTATGGTAAACTTCAATAACATATAAAACTTTCATGGCAGTCGGAGTATATTTATGAGAGTTAGAGCACGGACAGACAAACAAAGCAAATTCATAGAACCTTTTTAATTATGTTGGAATTTTTTTTTAAAGAGGAAATTTGAAAACAAAAATTGTAATAATCTTACATATTTATGAGAGTGATGTAGCACAGTAGCGCTTAGAATCCTGCATCGGGTCGGGTTACCCGCTTTTACCCCGACCCGACCCGCCGTTTGGGTCGGCTATATTTTCCCGTTGCGGTTCGGGTTCGGGTCGGATTGACTTCAAATTTTTTGTTGCGGGTCGGGTTGGCTTTCATTCTTTCGGGTTCGGGTTGGCTTTTTGAATCTTGCGGGTCGGGTTCGGGTTGACCCGGTTTTTTAAAAGAATGTCCAAAATATTTTTTCACATTAAAAGTCTATATAAACCGCAGATCACAGTTTCACAAAAGCAAAATGCGTGCCTGTCTGTTTTGTTAATCTTAGAATTCGTATCAGGAAGTTAATATAAACATACTTTTTCAACTACTGGTACGATAATGGTTATAACGAATGCTCCTGCACAGCTGAAACATTTCTGCTGAATAGTTACAATTCTAATTCTTGATACTTCTAATTTTGTTATGGCAAAAAACTGTGTGATCGACAGGAAGACAGGAAACGATTATTTAGCGTTTTGCTTCTTATAGTATTTCGTTATAAATGGAAGTTTTGAAACCGCAACTAATTTTAAAAAAACATTTAAAGATTAGATTTTTAGTTTTATACCGTTTAGAGTCCTGCATCGGGTCGGTTTACCCGCACCCGACCCGGCTCTAGATTTTTTTTGTTGTGGGTCGGATTCCGATCGGGTTGACTTCCACTTTTTTACTGTGGATCCGGTTGAATTTCATTATTTCGAGTTCGGATCGGTTTCGGGTTGGGTTTTGACTCTAGCGGGTAGGGGTCGGGTTGAACCGAATTTCAAAAGAATGTCCAAAATATTTTTTCAGGTTAAAAATTTATGTACAATAAGACCTCCATTCTGGTTTTTCTTCCAAAAGGCGGCCACCTGTATTTAGCGCCACTTTTTAATTCCTAAAATTTATATATTTGAAAACGCTTATATCTCTGAATAGCGGCCACCTCTAAATCTAGACACACGTAACATGTGCAGAAGATTTTTTTTATATAGAAATAAAAACAACTTAAAATTTTTCTATTTATTTGTATGCTTGTGGGGGGGGGGGGGGGGGAGAAGAGTAAATTATGGGAAGTTAGGTGACAATTTAGATAGTTACTTATATATTATTATTAGGTAGAAACAAATGTGGACATTTTTTTAAAATAAAGAGTTTTAAATATTTGAAACTGTATGCTGGAGGAGGGGCAAAAAGGAAAGCGTAAATTTTGGGGACAAGGAAATAATTTTTATTTAACTATATTATACTTTTATTTAACTTTTATTTAACTTAATTTTTATTTATTTTGACAAATAAGTGAAAAATTTTATTTTTGTATAAAAATAAAGATTTAAAAATATTTTAAACTCCTTTGTATGCTACTATGGGGAAGCGTGAATTTGAGAGATTAGGGATAATTTAGAGGATTTATGTTTAGATAAATCCATTCTTTTTCTTTTTTTAATAAGGATTTTACATTTCTTTGCTTGCTGGGGGTGGGAGGCAAAAGGTAGAAGAAATTAGTCAGATAAAGATTTAACATAGCCAGACGACTATATTTTGGTAAAAAAAAAAAAAAATCGTAGTCGTATAAAAATACATTATATTGAGAAGATTTCTATGGATTTAAATAACAGTACACGAAGTTTCTGACACCCAAACTGTGAAAATGACAACTAATTTGTGACTGTGCCCGTCGTCTATGGAGAAATATATGACACTGCAAATGAGATTTGTCGCTGACGTTCGCAAATTGTTGCAGAGAACATATTTCGCACGAAAGAAACGAGTTACAATCATGTGATTTGAAGATTGGGACCTTTTTTCCTCCCTCCGAAAGTAGCGTCGATGCGCGCTACAAACTACTGATATTTTGTATCGCGCTACTCGCTACACTACACTTTTTTTAATGTAGCGCGCTACACTACAAACTACTGGAAAATGTAGCGGCTACTGTAGTTTCGCTACTTGTAGCGCGCTACTTCCGAGCCCTGAGGGGGTCTGTACACAAATTTAAAGACTATATTTCATTTGTTGGTAATGTTGCAACGACCTCTTGCTTATGATGGAGATTCGTATATTTATCGTTAAAATTTTATAAATTAGTTGTGGTTCCTCTTTTAGCTATTTTTAATTCTATCGCGCTTCTAATATTGTAAACGCTGTTTAAATGAATCATAACCAACGTAATTGCGGAGAAAAGCATTATGATTTCATTCATTTTAAAGACTGATTCCATTAACCGATGATTCATATAACCGGCGACCATCTTTATTATAAACTCAAACCCCCCCCCCCCCCTAGAACCGAATTCTGGCTGCGCCACTGCTGGTGGCGGAAGGTGGAACTAAAAGAGTTTGCAGCGGTGCGGCAGGCAGTGGGAACACGTGTCAGTGGTTCGTTTTAACAGAATGCGCCTATATTTGTGGAAAGTGGAGATAAAGGATTTTCAGTCAATGTGCAAAGCACTTTTAAATAAATAATTTAATACAAAATCAGGTTAAAGATATAAAATCATACAAACTGTAGGTTTGTTTAATTTTATTATCATGGGCCCGAGCAATGCCGGGCGGGTCAGCTAGTATATATATACCGGGTGCGTCATAAATTCGTGCAAACTTTAAATATTCATAATGAAAGAAGTAATGCTCAGAAAAATTTTCGGTTTGCGAGAGTTTGATCAGAAGGTTTTTGGATTTTTTTTTCATGTATAATAAAAAATGATTCCAAAAGTAACCGATAGAGGGCACTCCCACAACATACTGATGCGTTTTATACAAATCAGGCAAACACAAACAGACAATAAAACAAATCACAATAATATGACACTGTGCATTTATTTTAAAGTAAAAGATGATCAACATGACTACTATCACCAGGTATTAGGGAAGTGAGGAGCGTCAATACGCCTGTTAAAGCTGAGTGTAGCATGTCGGCATCGATCCCACCGACGGTCCGTCGAAGTTTCTGGGGAGCCCCGGTGTACACGAGACTTAAGTATCCCCACAACCAAAGACCTGCCGGGCTCATGTCTGGAGATCGTGCGGGCCACTCAAACTTACAACCTCGACTTATCACTCGGTCTTCAGTGAAAGTGTTCAACAGGAACGTCTTGACTTCACGTGCAACCTGGGGCGGGGCACTATCCTGCATGCAGGCACAACGTGGTCATGCAAAAGCGTAACATATCGTTCTGCAGTGACTGTACATGTTTTCCAGCCGGATTTAGGACAAGACTCTTCAAAAAAGAAAGAGTTGTAACCTAATAAGCATCTATTTATGTCAAGGTCTAACACAATATCAAGTTTCAGGAAATTTCATGCAGTAGTTTTTGGAATATAGCTATTGCTGAAATCGTGAAAAATGCAGCATACAAGCGCCCCTGTTAAGCGACTTACACCAAAACCTAATCAGCACCAATTTATGTCAAGGTATAACTGAATATGAAAATTGATTACACTCCATGCATTATTTTCTCTGATTTATCACCCAAAAATTTGTCTCACATACAGACAAACTTGCGGACAGACATTTTCTAAAAACAATAAAATCGTGTTCAGTATATCCGAAAATGTATAAAACTTTAAAAACCAGAAGTCGAAAATTTTCACAAATCCAATACTTTCTTCTTGTGTATGTGCCACTCCGAAAACTTTATTTTATCTCATACATGTTTCAGATACACCAAAAACACAAAAGTCACATACACCAAAGTCCAACTGAATCTAAAGTTTTATTAAATTCCATGCTACAGAACGAAAGACGCTGTGAAACCACACCAAACAGTCAAATGAGGAGCATGCAGTGGCTTGGTCAGGTACTCACGAGGGTTTGACGTTGTTCAGATACGACTGTTTTGCGTATTGATGTCATCATGCAGTGAAAAGTGTGCTTCATCCGTCCAGTTGACGTTCAACAACCATTGTGGGTCCCACTCCATTTTTGCCAGCGCCCATGTAGCAAACTTTAGTCTTTTATCTGTATCTGCCAGTAATAATCGTTGAATTGTCTGTATCTTGTACAGATACAGATCCAAGATTCCGTGCAGAATACATCGAATCGACGATAATGGAATCCCCATTATTCTCCCAGCTTCACAAGCACTGCTACTCCCCATTGATGTCTCGGCTGCCAATTCTTCCATGACACTTTTTACAACATTGACGCAATCCGTGCTCGAGGATGGTCTGCCACTAAAGGACTAAATCACCTGCAGGAGCACCAACCGTGAGGTAGAAGTGATAAAATCTCCTGCAGAAGTTCCCTACCTACATACTGTAAAACCTCCCCCCGGAACGGGCCTGAAATCAATGAACAATTAATGAACCATGTTCACAGAGCTATTGTAAATGCATACTGAAAACACCAATGCAGAAGCAGAAAAAGAAAATAAAAAGTAATAAATTAACAGGAATTAAGGACCAGAGTATAACCACAAGTCCATTAACATATACTAACTATAAATTAATAAATAAAAACAACTTTAAAGACCATTAAAGTTACAAAGGTCTAACTAACCTATAATAAAACTAACTAAAACTAATGAAATTTTAACAATACAGTAATACAGGGCCTTAAATATCAAAGAAAATTACACAAATAAATGTCTTTTATAGAACTGCACACTGAGACAGCAACACAAGTAATGCAGAGTAGCAGAGTCAGTACCAGTTCTCATACCAAAATGTTAATTCTGGAAACCACAACACACACTTAAGGCACAAGTCAAAAATTGTATCCAAGAGTCAAAATTATTATTAACATATATTCGAAGTTACTTGAAATTAGTAAAATGATAAAACTCAATTATAGGTTCTTAATACACAATAATAGAGCAATACCATATTCCATCACCACAGCAATATATCCTCTAAAATAATTGTTCTGATGATAGATAACATAAACTGCCAATGAAGGGATCAACACATTTAAAAACACTGTTCATGATGCATATAGACTGGTTATTTTAAAATAAGAGTTCATGATGAATCTTCTGATAAATAAACAAAATATCACATATAATTCAAATCAGCAACTAAAGTCAGTGTTCAGGATAAAATAAGAGTTCATGATGAATTATCCGATAATAAACAAATCAAGTATTCAAGATAAAATAAGAGTTCATGATGAAACATCTGATAAATAAACAAAATATCAATTATAATTCTACTCAACAACTAAAATCAAGTGTTCAGGATACGTAACAGACAAGCAACTACCAATTGTAATAAACTTCAAGAAACAAGATCCTAAAATTTATACTTAATAAATGAAAACATTTTGTTCAGTTCATTATATATATCGCATAATTTTCTATAGTTTTCTTTTTATAAAAGAACATTTATCGTATTTTTACGAAGAGATTTGTTTCTATCAAAATTGAAGAAATATGGAATTAAAGGACAACATCCAAAAAGATAGTGTGTCACGGATCCCAACTCTCCACAATCACATCTATTTGACGTTCTTTTTCTTATCTTCTTAAGGAACAACGGAAAACTTCCGTGCCCTGACAGAAAATATGTTATAATTTTACTGCTGCTGATGAAATCTCTGTTTACTTTATTCAAATAGCGATATGTGTCTCTGCCCATTTCAGAAACATTCCAGTTTTGCTGCCATTCTTTTAGTAATTGTATCTTTATATAATTATCCATAATGGATCTTGGATATGGTATAGCCAAAGAAATATCTGCCTCTTGTATCTGTGTTGCAGCCTTTGCAAGTGAATCCGCCCGCTCGTTCCCAGCATGACCCACATCGGCTTTAATCCAAGTGAGCATAAAAATTTTATCAGGATATTCAAGCAAACTATTAAATATATCTAATATAACAGGATTAGATGGAACGATCCTGCTAAGTGCATGCAACGATGAAAGATTGTCGGTCATTAGTAAGATTTTATTATATTCTGACTGTATAAACCAATTTACTGCTTCTCTAATTGCAACCAACTCAGCTTGATAAATAGAGTTTAATTTTCTCATCGCAAACAAATTCATCTTTTATACAAATAGTAAATGCACAACCAGTACCCATTTCCATTCGAGATCCATCTGTATATGCCACAATCTCATCCTCCCTTGATTCCCTATTCTCTGACATCAGAATCACTTGAAGGTTATTCAGATTATAATATTCTGGAAAATTGTAAGATTTGACCTTTGGCCAAATATCTGTACCTGAAATTGATACATCCTCCATAGTAACAGAAAGTTCATTCTGGAGTACCTTATTCTTCATATTTCTGTATTTGAGATCCAATTCAATTGGTGAGATACCACATAAAATGCAAAGTGCTTCTGTTGATATTGAGCGGTACGGCCTGATCACTGATAGCAAACCCATATGTTGGCAAGATGACAATCTTTTCAGCGCATTCACTCTTAAATCATCATACCATATCTCATATCCATATGTTATTTGCTTCTCTATTATTGACAAGTACCATATTTTCAACAGAAATGAGGGAGTTCCAAGATCTCTACAATTTGTTTTGCTTAGATTCATGGTAAATGATGAAACTTTATCTCTGACCGCATCCAAGTGGTCCATCCAATTGAATCTAGAGTCAACGACAAATCTGAGATACACTATATTTGACTTTACTGGGACAGATATTCCGTTCAATTTGAAGATTGGCCTGCGGTTAGCTAGAGTAAAACGGCCAAACAGCATCGCCTCGGATTTCTTAGCACTCAAAGTAAGTTTTAGGTCAGTACAAATTTTCATAAAAAATTCCAAATAGGGGTTTAATTTCTTTTCCAAACTCAATCGAGTGTCCGCGCCACCGAAAATAACGAAATCGTCTACATAAGAAATAATATTCATATCCATAGAGCCATATATTTTCAGAATTCTATCCGCTACAATCAGCCACAGCAGTGCCCCCAAACAAGAACCCTGTGGTCAACCATTTTATGCCATCAGTAGTTCTGAACCCTATTTCTCTCTCTGATATATAGCTCTTCAAAACTGATTTTAAATAGCCATCAATTGGCAGATTTTCAATGATAAACGAAAGAATATCCCAAGACATTGCATCGAATGCACTCTCAATATCCAAAGATATTATAGTACAATATTTATTACATGATAGTATATTACGTACAGTATGCCTCATCTGTTTCATTGCAGACACCGTGCTTCTGCCTTCTCTAAATCCGAATTGTCTGTCATGAAGGTATCCAGAGCTTTCCAACTTCGTTACTATTCTCATTTTTAGCAGTCTCTCAAACACCTTCCCCATTATAGGTAACAATGTTATGGGTCTGTATGACCGAGGCAATTTAGAGTCTCTGTTCCTTTTCTTGAAAAATATAGCTAAACCTTTCTTCCAAATCTTTGGAAAGTACCCGAGATAGTAACATTTATTAAACAGCTCAAGCGTAATTTCTGAGTACCTATGACAAAGGTTTTTAACAATGAGTGCATTAAAATCATCAAAGCCTGGAGCCTTATTACCCTGCTTACTCAATGCAAAATTAAGCTCTCTTTTCGTAAATTTCACATAATTAGTAACATGATCCAACGGATATACTGCAACATGACTATGTATGTCTATAGTAACCTTATCCACTTTATAATGCTCATTCATAAGCCTCTCTACCACCTCATCATAGGTCTCGAACACTTCCGACTCTTCTAACGTGGTAAACACCAGATCTGTATGATACAATGTTTTTTTAGTAATATATTTAAAGACACTTCCATAGGTATCAGCTGTTTTTGCACAAAAATCAAACCATGGTTTCTTTTTTGCTTGTTTTAGCATTTTCTTATATTTAGCACGCGCTATCACATAACTTGTTCTGTAATTATCGTGATCAGGAAACCTACTGGTACGTTTATACATGGCGTTGACTCTGTTTCTTTCTTTACGAAGTTCTGGAGTATACCAAGGAATAGTTGACCTATGAGAAAGTGAACCTCGTTTAAAGCATTTCTCTGTAATTGACAGCAGAGAGTCATAAAAACTTGCCATCCACTTATCCAGGTCATTTGATGAAACAACTCGTTCTAAGTCATGCTGAAGATCCAAAACTATTTTCCCAAACTGCTTGTTGAACTTATAAAAGCTCTTATTTTTCGTCTTAAAACGTGTCAATAGTCTTTTAGCTGGATTATAATTCATGACAAATCTAATGTATTTGTGGTCAGAATAGGAGAAATTATCAGTATCAACAGTCCATGAGGTAATATTTTCACAAATTTCTGTGCCACCAAGAGACAAATCCGGTCTACCTTTTTTCTTATCGAGTGTCCAGGTATGAGTTGAATCAGGGTCGTTCATTATAAACAAATTACTGGTTACCAAATGTTCTAAAAATGACACAGTCCGTTCATCTTCTCTGGCATATCCCATTGCCCTGATGTGCACATTGAAGTCTCCACCAAGTACCACTTTATCAAATTCTGGGAAACATGCCGACGATTCATTGCAATCCTGATCAATGTCCGAAGATGGCGTCGAATACTGGGAGCCGATGATGATGAAGTTCTTATTCTTCAGACTTAAGTTTACAAATACAGAATTTTCAAAAGACATTGTACTAATCACTGTGTAATCTGAGTTAGTAAAAATTACAGCAGCATTTAATTTAATAGAAGTAAAAACAGACCAATTATCAGGAATACCACTAATTTTAGAATTAACCACGTAAGGGTCTTGACATACAATACAATTAATTTGAAACCTAATAGAATACTCTTCAAGATAATCATTAGCCTCTCCACAGTGATGAAGATTAATCTGAAGGAATCTCAAACCACCATCAACATCACCATCAAGAACATCCGAGGTGCCCTTAAAGACGAGGGGACAGCAAGCTGCCCCTATACTCCTGGAAAGACGGACATGAAGGACTGTCGGCCCTATGTGCACAATCAGCACTCTTATACTTAAAAAAACAATTAGGGCATTGTTCATGCGAAGATTTACAATCACTGTAACTGTGATCACCCGAACACTTTACACACTTAATCTCTCCCTTACATTGATTCGACATATGGCCAAATGCCTGACATTTGAAACAACGAATTATTGTCACAAACTCTACAATCCTATATCTTTCATAGTCAATACATATACGTTTTCTATCTAACAATCTAGCCTTAGTCTCCTTATCAACATCAACCAACCAGTTGATTTTATCAGCTCTGGTGTTCATCTTTCTTATAACCTTAAAGTCTGCTCTTTGTTGCTCATACAGTTCCTCAATTGCAACTCTTGCTGCACCAGTTAGTGAGGGATCACTCAGTTTTTCCCTCAGAGTCCGATTCAGTTCAACATCCGGCCTAATATCATAAAAAATACTACCAAAATCCTCAACAAATCTCTTCGTGCCACTACGTGGACGATCCTCCAAACTCCCCGTTTTCTCAAAACGTCATACTAAATTGAGTATCCCATTCAATGAAATAGGGTTTTTTTTGCACCTGAAGTTCTTTCTCCATGCGAAACTTTTGAAATGCAATAGTTGTCGATTCACCATTCTTATAAAAAAGTTTAACCACCAGCGCTCGATCTAGTAACGATAGCATGCTGCCGAGATCGAATGACGAATCCATTTCCAGCCAGGTGTTTTATTGCAAGCTTGATTTGCATAAAACACCTCAGTATGACCTGTGAGCACCCTCTATTGGTTACTTTTGGAATCATTTTTTCTTATACATGAAAAAAAAATCCAAAATCCTTCTGATCATACTCGCGTAAAACGAAAATTTTTTCGAGCATTACTTCTTTTATTATGAATTTTTTAAGTTTGCACAAATTTATGATGCAACCGGTCTATATATATTTATATATATGTATGTAATATAAAATTATATATAAGACGTTATCAGTATGATCAGGCCTGAGAATCCTGTTTTAACTGCAGCATTGGTTAAGAGATCAATGAAAGTTTTTTCAAGACAAGCGTTGACTGTGTCACAAAATGTTAACTAAATGGCTGATATAAATCACACTATTAGTGTAAGCAACAGTAGAAATATTTAGAGTATTTGCAGTCGTACAATCGAGTTGAGTAGTGGCAACAGTTCCCAAAGATGTTTCTCCAAAGCAGTTAGGAGACTGGGTTTGAGACAAACAGTTTATTCCATACTAAATTATACTAATGCACAACTCCACATAAACACAACTTCAATAGAAGCTTTAGACCCGATTAGATCTACTAAAATTTATTGATGAAAATCTATTGACGCGTAGAGGAAGGACTTCTCAAGTGACGAGGTTATTTGGACCCTTTGACATGCATAAAAATTTGCCTTCCATGTCAGTGTATGCGGTATAAGTATAAAAAGACTTAGCTCAAAGTTTCATTGTGCTCTCTAAGAAACCAACGAAAACTGTGTTAGGAGAAAAAAGTAAGATGTGGGGCGCGCTCGCTAATGATTGAAAAAGTGGGCCAAAAGGGAGTGCCATTGACATCGTGTCGTAACTCTTTCTTTTACAGCAGAATTTTAAAAAGGTGAATAATTTACACGGGAGTTGAAAAGAATCATAGGATATGGAATGATAATTTTAATAAAAAAATAAAAATGGTGTTACACATAATGTTCCAAAGAAATAAAAATTCAATGTCTTAAAGTATGAAAAAATAAAACGTGTTTTTTACAAGAAGTGTTGCATTTAATAGAATAATGTTTTTAGATTAAGAATTAAAAGAACATGTTGATTTAAAGTTATGGAATTAAAATATAAATGGTACTTAAGATATTATTAAAAGACAGGAAAAAAAGTAGAATTGTAAGAATTTGGATTAAATTAATTAAACTAAAATGGCGAAAATTTATTATTATTACACACACATATATATATATATATATATATGTAGTTGTACAAGCCATTAGAGGCATGAAAAAAGGTAAATGCCCTGGCGAAGATGGAATTACAATTGATCTTATCAAAGAAGCAGGAGAAGAATTTGCAAAAATGCTAGCCTTACTGTTTTCCAAATGTCTCGAGAAATCAGATGTACCAGAAGATTGGAATAATGCTGTGATGGTGTTACTTTATAAGAAAGGAGAAAAGGAAAACATTAAAAACTACCGTCCAATCAGCTTACTGTCAGTGATTTATAAAATTTTCACCAAAGTTTTAACGACAAGACTTGAATCAGCTCTGGACTCAGCTCAACCTAGAGAACAAGCAGGATTTCGAAGTGGATTTAGCACAATGGATCATATTCAAACAGTAAGGGAAGTTATAGGAAAACATAAAGAATATAATTTACCTCTCTGTCTTGCCTTTATTGATTATGAAAAAGCATTTGATTCGGTCTACACATCTGCAGTAATTACTTCTCTGGAGAACATTGGTATAGACAAACCTTATATCAATATCATAAAGAAGATCTACAAGAAAGCAACAGCCACCATCCGTTTGGACAAAGGAAAAGCGAAGATCAAGCTTGAAAGAGGAGTAAGACAAGGAGACACCATTTCGCCTAAGCTTTTTACTGCTGTCTTAGAGAGTATTTTCAAGAAGCTGGATTGGGAAAACAAAGGGATTAGAATAAATGGGGAATATTTAAGCCATCTCCGGTTTGCTGATGACATTTTAATTTTCAGTAATAGCCCTGAAGAATTGCAAAATATGCTAAAAGATTTGGCAGAAGCTAGCATTAATGTGGGATTAAAAATAAATTTGGAAAAGACTAAGGTGATGTTCAATTCATTTGCATCAAAAAAGAAAATCGTCTACAACAACACTGAGATTAAAGATGTTGAAAGTTATGTGTACCTTGGACAAGAAATATCTTCAGACAACAGTATCATGAATGAAATCAATAGAAGAATAAGAAATGGATGGAGTGCTTTTGGGAAGAACAATATTATTCTGAAAAGTAACATGCCTCTTTGTTTGAAAAGAAAGGTGTTTAACCAATGTGTTTTGCCTGCACTAACTTATGGAGCAGAAACTTGGACACTAACAAAACGGATGGTACAAAGATTACAAACAACACAGCGAAGTATGGAAAGATGTATGCTAGGCATAACCAGAAGAGACCGAAAGAGAATAACGTGGATAAGAAGTCAGACGAAAGTTTTTGACATTATCGAGAGAATTAAATGGCTAAAATGGAAATGGGCTGGGCACATTGCAAGAAGACAAGACAATAGATGGAGCACAAACACCCTACAGTGGTATCCCAGAGATGTAAAACGACCAAGAAGACGACCTCAAGTAAGATGGAGTGACGAAATCAGAAAAGTGGCCGGTGTTAATTGGATGACTAAAGCACTAGACAGGCAACAATGGAAAAATCTGGGGGAGACCTACATCCAGCAGTGGATTGAAAACGGTTGATGATGATGATGATGATGATGATATATGTATTAGTTAAATTAGGTAAAAAAATCGATTTTACTCAAAAAAGCAACAAACTAAAATAATGCTTTAGAATTAAAAAAAAATATATATGTAACAAATAACTTTCCCATTCCTTTAAACTAAGCACAATTTATTTTTTAAAGTTATAAAAAACACTCACGCAAAAAATATATTCTAAACGTACACATTAAAAAAATATATAATAGTTGAAAAAAATCGATTTTCTCAAGAAAGGAAACATTTTTTACCGAATTTTATTCTAAATATAATATTCATATTTTACATCTAACAATCCAATTAAGAATATATATAATTCATGTTTTATCCTCTAGTAATACTAAAGTTTTAAAACCTCCATCATTATCTCATAACGCAATCTCCCGACATTTAACTTAAAAATTACCAGGTTTCTAAGTCCCAAGCCGCGATTTGAAGAAATCCAGTATCATCATTTCAAAATCTCATTCTAGCAAGGGCCCAATGGTCTTACATGTAAAACACTTGGCTCAAGGCATTGAGGTCCCTAGTTCGAGTCAAAGGTCAGCCATAAAATATTCTTGAGGTATATCAAATAATAAATATCTACAGATGGCAGCACAAAGAGAGATGTAATTTTTTTAAAACCGGGGTTATTCATAACAGAAAATTTCCCTTCCTGGCAGTAATGCTAGAAATATTTCTGTGATTCGAAGAAAGTATTTCTGAGAGCGTAACGGAAAGTTACCGCTTCTTTAAATGGAGTTTTTCCTTTTTTTTATCTCTCAAAACGAAAAATCTATTAACGGAATGGAAAAAGTCCGACAACTTTCCTCCCAGTAATTTTACCGTGAATTAATGGATTTATTTTAACAGTGTAGGGTAAGTTATAACCATGTCAGGACTCTCGTCCGTTCTAGAACGACACAATACTCCCCACATTAAAAAAGGTGACAAAAGGGCAGCCGTCGCAGAATGTGATCTGAACGCACCTGGATGCGATATTAAATGTTGTCGCCAAGCATACAGAGGTACCAGTGGGTAGAGAGAGACAGGGTGAGTTCACATCTCAGTAACATCGCTTATGACTCAATGGAGGAATCACACATTGTAATAAAATTCTCAAAGGAACAACGAACTCTTTGGAAATAGAGCTATAGGATAGAACGTTACCACACTAGTAGTAGTAAAATGGTTGTTCGGATTATTTTTAGAATTATCTTATACTACGGCAGAACGATATACACTGCTCAAAACAATTAAAGGATATTTGAAGTTTTATATAAAATAAAGATATAAACGAAATTTTTTTTGCCGAAAATAGAAGAAGAGAATCACAAATGCAAATTTTTCTGGTTTTCAAACTGTGGAGTATGCAAATTTTGAGTTCGACGTCAAAAACGTCGCTTCAGCGGCAGCGAATGAAATTTGACTTTCAACTGGATAAAAGAGAATGAAGACAAGGATGATCGGCATTCAGTGATTGCTTTGTTTCGATGAGTACGATGTCTCAGCGAAGTCATTTGACAGATTCAGAAGCTTGGAGAATTGTTGATAGGTTAGAAGGGGGCCAAACTCAAGCCGAAGTAGCGCAAGCCATTGGAGTGTCACAAAGTGTCATTTCCAGGATCTGGAACCGTTTTTTGGAGAGTGGATGTGCAGGCCGAAGACCAGGGCAAGGTCGTAGACGGGCAACAACGCCCAATGAAGATCGGTATTTAGCGTTAACAGCTCGGAGACACCGAAACATGAACGCTACTCTTCTCCAACAACACCTTTGCTCGGCTACAGGCACCACGATTTCAACTCAGACTGTCCGAAACTGGCTCCATGCTGTAGGTCTGTATGCTCGCCGACCGATGGTATGTGTTAGATTAACATCAAGGCATCGTCGCGACCGCAGGGAGTGGGCAACCGAGCATGTAAACTGGAGGAGAAATGAATGGAGCAATATTCTGTTTTCTGACGAGTCCCGTTTTTCTGTGCATCCGGATAATAGGCGTATTTTCATCTGGAGGGACCGTGGCAGTAGGAATAATCCTGCGTTCGTGCACGAAAGTGTCAGATTTGGCGGTGGAGGAGTGTATGTGTATGGTGGCATCTCCATTGACGGGCACACTGACCTCTACATCATTCGAGATGGAGCTCTGACTGGTCGCCGATATAGGGATGAGATCCTCAGACCTATTGTAGTCCCTTACGCTGCAGCAATCGGAGATAACTTCATTTTAATGGACGATAACTGGAGGCCACATCGTGCAAACCTGGTGGAGGATTTCCTTTTCGAGGAAGGAATCGTTCGAATGGAATGGCCAGCGTGTTCTCCAGACATGAATCCAATCGAGCACGTTTGGGACACTCTAGGAAGACGCGTTTCTGACCGCCAACAACCCCCACAAACTCTCCAAGAACTGGAAAGAGCTCTTCTGGAAGAGTGGGGCAAAACACCCCAACTCGTCATTAATAGCCTCATTGAGTCCATGCCTCAAAGGTGTTCAACGTTGCTGGCCGCCCGTGGAAACCATACCCCCTACTGAAAATGATTTTCTTTGAAGAAAACACCTTTTCTTACTCTTTTTTTCTCATATGCACAAATTGTGTTTTTTTCCTTTTGTACACAAAAGCGCAATAAAATGCATTTTTTTCTGCCAAACATGTGTAATTTATTCTCATATAACCTACTATGTCTGTCGACCATGTATCAATCAGCTAAAAAGTTTCCCAGATACAAAATCCACCTAAAACTGCAATATCCTTTAATTGTTTTGAGCAATGTATATACAAAGCATTCATAGAAAATATTTTTTAGAGGAAATGTGTATATCAGGACACATTGGGAGATACCTTCTCGAAGTCGTATAAAGGCGCAATCTTTTGAAGGGCAATAATACTCTTCATTTTAGTAATAGTGACAGTTTTAAGCTTTAATTACTCTCCAGTATTCAGAATTAAGTCAAAAATATTAACAAGATATAAGACTACTTGTTTCTTTTTAGCTAAGAATTTCGGCGGGCTCCTACAGAGATTTCGACTCGGCCCCTCCAGTGGGAAAGATGACCGGGAGCCCGACACAGCGAGATTTTTGACACGACGGGGGCAGGACACGGATGCACCGCCACCTTATTGTGGTGCGTCGGTGATAGAGGTGACGCAGGACACTGAGTCTGTGTCTACCCTTCATAAGCTTAGGTTTTCTGCAGCGTGAGGACTCGGTCAATGTTGGAAGTCTCCTCCCTAGGTGGTAAAAGGACGCCTCGTAGGCAGACTTCGAGTCGATTACAGCGGACTGTAATCGATTACGATTACTTCCATTTTTTAAAAGCAGATTACGATTATATCTCTATTTATGCAAGTTGGATTACGATTACGTTTGTGATTATCTCTTTTTTAAATTCTAGATTACGATTACGTTTAGATTACGATTAATATTTTTTCCTTCGATTTCGATTACTGAACTAGTCAATTACGATTACAATTCGATTACACGGATTTCGTAATCTGCATGTTACAAAATAGAGTCCAGCATCGTGTTGGAAGAGCTTATTTTACCCATTATATATATATCATTTTTACAGCAATCAAAAATGTATTAATATAATATAATTGGATGTAATAATTAAAAGATATATAGTTTCACAGATAAAAAGGTTATTGCATGATAAATAATAATAAAAGTATAAAAAAAATTACTTTTTGTGATATACCGTTAAACATGTTAAAATGGAATCGCAAGGGATGGGGGATTTCTTTCATTTTAAGATAAGTTCTTGTGTTGGCATGTAATCTGTAATGTACGCTGCCTATTATAATTGTATTATATTCTTTTCGGCGGCAATTTGAAATTTTTCATTTTAGAGAAGATTCCGCGATAGAGATTTCCATTTCTACACCGTTTACTCTATTTAAATATTTAGGTAAAAAAAAAGAAAAGATCCAGTTGGAAAGTTGTTCAATAAAATGTAGCTAATTATTAATACACAATACATTTAAAAGTTATAATTCAGATTTGTATTTTAATTAATTATTCAAATATAAATTTAATATTGTAAAATTTGTGAAAAGTGGCCTGTGTATAACAGTATTCTGATTAAACGGAAAATGTCATACTCCTCGAGAATACAATATATATATATATATATATATATATATATATATATATATATATATATATATATATAATATATTAGAGTTTCCCGCAGACAGTTTCAGAAGGGTGCTGCACCCTGCCTTCCCTTTGGTTTACAAAAAAAGACCCTTCTTTCCACCCCCCCCAGTAAAATAATTAGCACCCTTCTTGCCCCTCAGTAAAAAAAGTGCTCTTTCTCCTTTTAACATTAAAAAATTTGCTTTCATAGCTAGTAAAAATTGACTAAATATTGTCTTGAAAAGAGTGCCCTTACTTTTAAATATCAAAAGTGACATTAAAACCAAAATAATACAACAATAACAATTAAAAATAGTGCCCTTAATAATCTGAAAAGTGCCCTTAAGAATAAAAACTTACCCTTTTCTCACCAGCAAAACCCTGCCCTTTTTAAAACCTGGGGGAAACTCTGGTATACATAATATGTATAGTAAAAACTGTCAAAACAAAATCTGTCTAACTGTCTATAATGGAAATTTTTCGGATTACGAAGAATAGAATACAATACAATCATAATAGACAATGTACCTTCTACGACGAAAATTTGTCTATAATGGACAATTTCCCCAGTACTTAGCGATTCCGAATCAGCATATTTCGTTGCATTAATTTTTCATTACTCCATAATTGATCAAAATATTTTTAAACAGTATTCTAAAATATATTACATTTTTAAAATACAGTAAAACTCAGTATTACAGAAAAGCAAGCACCCGGGGAAATTTTCCATATTAGCAAATGCACTGTGTATTGCTACTGTGTTGTCTTCATCGAGACTCTAATACTATAGAATTATTCTGTTTTAGACAGGACTCCGTTATACATAAGTTCCCTTTTGACAAGTTTTACTATATTCTAGAAAAACGTTGTTAAAAAATACAAAATGTATGTCGCGATTTCTTTTTTTAAGGATCATTAAATAAATGATTTAAATTAAAAGGGCTGGTTCTTCCTATTTAAATACATATATTCCCCGATCTGCATATTTTGGAATTGATTTCATTAGTACAGAGCCATTATGAAATTAAGAGCATTTGTACGGATAGAATAGTCAAATTGAGGATGCAAAATTCTGATTTGAGATTCAGCTTGGAGAACTGGAACAGTTCATTCAGTTTCTTTCGTGTGGACGACTCTACCTCCTTGAACCCCCCCTCCCCCCTTTTAAAAATAGGTTTCATAAAACACATGAACTAACTCTAAAATGAAAAAAGAATCAAAAGTTGTCTTTTGGGAAGAGAGAATTTAGTTGGAGAGAAGTTGCATACCCCCCCCCCCCCCCAACAAAAAAAACAACAACAACAACAAAATCTTAGTTCCCGTTTCTTTTAATATTTAATTATTAAGTAACTTGATTAAATATGAAAAATATTTCACTGCCATTTGAAAAGAAAAAACAGGTTGTAAATATACAATATTTCTAAAATAAATTAATAATTCATACTAATATATATATAAACTTACTTACATGTGGGTGGTTAGGTTCGATTTTGTCTTCATTGAGACCCAGACATCTGACGAGCGCAGTTTACATTTTTATTTCAGAAACATTACGCCTTTGTCATTTAAATCTGAACCCGTTTCATTAAAAAAAATCCTCAATTTTTTTATAGTTTTTTTTAGACATTTCTGAAATATATACAAAATATACGGAAAATTTAAAAGTATATAAACAATCTCTAAGAAGAGCAAAGTGAAAATGAGTTGTTATATAAATTGCCGTATCTCGTATGACGTTTAAAACCGTTTTTTTTATTGCCAAACCTAAGATTTACACACTCCCACATTTAAGGGTGGAGTCGGAGTGTTGTGTTATTATAACTGTTATAGTGTGTTACAGTGAAATGAATATGCTTTCTTCTCTCCTTTTTATTTTTTATACTTCATCACTCACTGCCATTCAAGGAGTTTGACACATGACTCTTGGAGTGACCACATGCCAGGATGCTATCCCCAATTCTCACATCTTTGACCAAGTCAAATCATACTACTTCTATGTCACAGTATACATCCTGTTACTTATCCCATTCTAGGTCATGTACTGCCAGGACTATAGAATCTCTTATCTACAGTTCTGATCTACTGCTACTGCCCCCTGTGATCTCTGACCTCCCCAGGCTCACCACTTGAGACTGATTTTAATGAGCTGAAAACGTGAACATATCCAAATCTCTTCCTTTAGAAAAGCCGAGTATTTTTTGGGTGGAAAGCGAAAGGGAAAAAAAAAAGGTGTAATCGTGACGTAATCGCGTGTTTGTGCGAAATTACGATTACATTGCGATTACATTATGTAGCGATTATGATTAGATTATGATTGTAATCTGAATGAAATCTTTTGATTACGATTACTTTGTGATTATTTCGAAACCAAAATTTATGATTACGATTACGGTGCGATTACACAGTTTTTGTAATCGATTATAATCGACTACGATTACACGATTACGATTACTCGAAGTCTGCTCGTAGGCCTATCGCAGTTGCTCGAGCGGGACCCTCACCCTGCGTCGAGGTAGGCGATGCTGAGCAACGACTGGCTTACAGCGGTCAGTTCGTTTCCAAATCTTTATCTGGGGGCGTTTACGGAGGCGAGATGGAACTCCGAAGAGCACGGTGCGTGGTGTCTCTGCAGTGACGCTTGGTTACTGGGTGAGGCGGCGTGAAGCAACACTCGGTACTAGCACCTCCTCCCCTAGGATTCGATGATCGGAAACTTCCGTGCAATAAGCGTCGTTGGGGTAGTCCGGCATAAGGCCTATTACCCGGTTCCCTCTTTTGGGTTCCAGCTACGAAGCTGTCGGAGGACTTCAGTGTCTCCCCAAGTGTTTTGTGGTGGTGTCCTCGAAGTGTGGGCTGCACCGCATATCGCAGCGACTTTTGTCGTCAATCTCTTGGGTTAAAAGGAGTGGTCAGCAGGTGGTGGCGCTGCTACCGGCCGCAGCACTTACAGGAAGACCCTCCTGGTCTAGTGCGTTAAAAGTCTCCCAGGACTTGGGCGCGGTGGTTGACGTGCGTCATTTTATAACTAAGATTAGTTGTAATTCGGTAAACAATTTTTTAAACATATTAAAGGAATATACATTCAGTACCTATGAGACGTTGGCTGATATAAGCATAAAACCCCATAAAACCAGCTTAGATATGTCGGTTAGCTGTCTACATGGGTCGAAATTTCCAGGCCCGGATTTTCACCGCCCTGTACAAAAAATTTAATGGCTCAACCGATATAAAAGCTAAAAGTTCGGCCCAAGATCGACCTGGCCCGTACAAATATATATATATATTGGCCTGGTGCGATATAAACGCTAAAAGTTCTGCCCGAGGTCGGCTCAGCCCGTAGAAAAGCTTAATTGGCACGACTGCCAGAGGGAGGCATTAAAAACTCTACCTTGAAAAGTCGCCTTAATGAGGTATCCAGGGTCAACCCGATAAAAAAAGAAGACTGGTCCAAACCAGCCTGCAAATGTAGGACAGAAAAAGTAAGGCCCAGGCGTGGCTCAACCCTGAAAGAGCGAAGACCATGTCCGGTACCAGTAAAGTGAATGGAAACCGGACCAGGTTCAAGCCAAACCCGTTCCCAGACGCAAACAACTTTCTTCTCTAATACCCTAATTTCTTCCCTAATAAATAATAATTCTATTTTTTTTTTTTAAAACGAATGATAACAAAAAGGAACTGATTTTCCAGAAAACAAAACTATCCGAATATAACTAATTATAATTCTTATAATATATACTTATTGAAATTACTTCAGTAGTTTCCGAGAAAAAACAAGGGTGTCTTCAAAAAGGGGGGCGATATTAGAAGTTTGGAGGTTCCAATCCAACCAGCAGTTCGGGTGAGGTCGGATTTAATTTTTTTAATTGCAGGCCAGGTTCGGGTCGGGTTGACTTCTACTCTTTTACTGCGGTTCGGTTTTGAATCGGGTTAACTTCTACTTTTTTGCTACAGCCTGGTTTGAATTGGGTTGATTTCTACTGTTTGCTACGGGTTGAGTTGACTTACATTATTTCGGGTTTGGCTCGGTTTCGAGTTGAATTTCTACTATTGTGAGTCGTGTTCTCGTTGACCTGATTTTTCAAAGGATGTCTAAAATACTTTTCCGATAAAATCTATATACAAGAAAATTTTCATAACGGACACTCCCAAATTTCGAAAAGCTTTATTTAGGGAATACTTTTTAAATATTTTATATAGTAAAACCTCTGAATAATGAACACTTCGGGCACCGTGGAATTTGTCCGATATTCAGAAGTGATAGCATGTACAGTAAGTCTTTCGTACTGTAGTGTGCAGTAAAGAATATGATGTTTAGCGAAATATGGTGCACAGTTCTTAAGCTACTGCGGAAATCGGGATAAACACAGCATAGAAGCAATACCAGTTGGACAATTTACACCCAAACCTAATAAGCATCTATTTATGTCAAGGTCTAACACAATATCAAGTTTCAGGAAATTTCAAGCAGTAGTTTTTGGAATATAGCTATTGCTGAAATCGGGAAAAATGCAGCATACAAGCGCCCCTGTTAAGCGACTTACACCAAAACCTAATCAGCGCCAATTTATGTCAAGGTATAACTGAATATGAAAATTGATTACACTCCATGCATTATTTTCTCTGATTTATCACCCAAAAATTTGTCTCACATACAGACAAACTTGCGGACAGACATTTTCTAAAAACAATAAAATTGTGTTCAGTATCTCCGAAAATGTATAAAACTTTAAAAACCGGAAGTCGAAAATTTTCACAAATCCAATACTTTCTTCTTGTGTATGTGCCACTCCGAAAACTTTATTTTATCTCATACATGTTTCACATACACCAAAAACACAAAAGTCACATACACCAAAGTCGAACTGAATCTAAAGTTTTATTAAATTCCATGCTTTAGTTCATGACATATGACTATCGCAAAAATCGTGTAAATCCTAAAAAAGGCCGCATAGCAGCACAACGTGTTGGGAAATTTACATCAAAACCTAATAAGCAACAATTTATGTCAACATCTAACTGAATATGAAGTTTGATGAAATTCTGTGCATTATTTTTTCAGATATAGCTATCGTGAAAATAGAGAAAAATGTAGCATAGTCAACAACTTAGCCTACTACATTTTAACGACTACAGCAGAGCCACCTGTTGAACGATTTGCACAAAAAACTAACCAGCACTAATATATATGCAGGTCTAACATAATATAAAGTTTTAATAAATTCCGTGCATTAGTTATTAAGATATAGCTATCTTGAAAATCATGAATAACCAGCATACAGGGCCACCTGTTGGCCGGTATACACCTAAACATAATCATCAACAACTTACACTCTAAATAAGAAAGAGTGACTATTCACTCCGGAGGAGTGGATATTCACTCTATCGCAGAGTCAAAATTTGCCCAACCTCTTTAGAGTGACTATTCACTCTAGGAAAAAGTGAAATTCTTGACTCCCTGAAAGAGTGAATACTCACTCTTTCAGGAGTGAGTTTTTTCACCCCTGATAGGAGTAAATAGTCACTCTTTCAGGAGTGACTAAAATTCTTGAATAAAAAAAGAGAAATTCATAACACACGCTTGTTCGTAGGCGGTCACCCTCCCAAATAGTAACCGAGCTCCTTGCTGCTTGACTTCTGCGCTCGGACGAGAACTGGTACCTACAGCTTGCTACAGCCACTTACAATTAAAAAAGCTCTTATTACATTATTTTAGCTTTGTTTCTTTTGTGATATTCGAACACACTTATTAAATTTGTGTAGAAGTCATAAATATTTACGGTGTTTCTCAACTGTGTAAATAAGAAACTGAAACCTTCTTTTTGTATCATATAACACAGAGACTGTTCGCACATTTTTTAGACAAATTTGATAAATTATTTAAAAAAATGGAATTCTTTTAGAGGAAAAAATTCTGACAACAACTTATTATGTGTAATTTATATTATCGTCTGATACTTTCAAATTTATTCTTATTTCAAGATTGCGCATGCTAAAAAAGCTGTGAATGGGAAGATGCGTTTGCGTTTTTTTTTTTCTTCTTCCGAACAGAAGTATGCTAATTCCACAGTCTAAAATGATTGCAAAGCGCATAATATAAAAACTTTTTAGTGCGAAATAAACATAACAATTGATTGGAAAGTGCTATTCCAAAAATCAGTACATATACATAGTAAAAAGATACCAGATGAAAAAAAAAAAAAACAAGGAAAAAAAGAGCCCATTTCAAGGCGGAAAACGAAGTTTCAAGTAAGGATTTATGACTATCGCAAATTTATCTTACATCGAAAACATCCATCGATATCCATCGAAAGCATTATGCAGAATTAGAATCAAGAAACAAGATTATCATACAGATTATTTCAGAAAGCAATATTCATATTTTAAACGTTAAAAACAGAGACAGAGGTTAGAGAGACAGGCAGAAGAACGGATAGGGAAACAGACAAATTGTAGAGAGACAGACAGACAGGCAAAAGAAAAGTCTGCGGATTGGCGCAGTAAAGGCGCATTAAAGCGCAGGGGGCAGAGCCACCTAGAGAATAATCAAGAAGTATCTGTTAAGCTTAACTTTGTAATATATATAATTTTTAAATTTTGTCGATATGGAGATTTAATGTAAAAGTTATTTTACAGAAGTCATCGAAAGATTTTTTGTATACTTTAATAGTAATTTAGACTATAGTTTTGCAATCTGGTTTGTAGCAAAGCATGCTATCAATGTGGTTTGAAGTGTAAGAGTTTCTATAAACAGTTATACAAATAATAGATATATAATCAAGGAAGAAAAATTTTAAATTCACACACAAAAAAAGGTGCAACAATGAAATTAAATTTGCGTTAAGTCACGCTTGATAGAATAGTCTATTGGCTGCAAATCCAATTACGTAACTTTAAAAAGCTTGGCGTTTTAAAAGATCCGGCGTTTTTTTTTTTTTTTTTTTTCAAGTTTTGCGCAATACGCGCTTAAGAAAATGAGATTCTTTGCCACATGTTAAAAAAAATTATGGCAACACATGTGATGAACGGTACTTCTTTTCTATTTTTTTAACAGCGTATATGAATTTATAATGATATTTTGTAATTCTATCATTTAATTTGCTCTTTTTCTTTATATTGTAATTGTTAACCCTATGTTCTCAGCAATATCACTCAGACTAATCCCTTTGAGGGAAGTCCTAGTAATGTTTTCATAATTAGAGCCCGATTAAGATTTTCCGAGGCCCAGGGCCTGTTTACCAAATAGGCCCGTGAAGCCGAAGTTTACTCACTGAAATACAAAGGGGCCCTCAAATTTACTTTTCAAAACTAATTTTTAGGGGGAAAATTTCAGTCAGGGTAAAAAACGTTTTTTTTTCTTAAATTATAGCTGTTAAATTTTTCCTAAGATTATTTCCGACACATTTATACTCTTTTTTTTTTTCTATAATAAATGTTATAAAATCAGTGATTAAATGCAACGTTTTTCATTTCTCTTATGTTAATTTCAAACGTGCTAAAAATAACAGAAAATTTAATCTGTATAGTTATATTTTGTTTATATTCATAAAGAGGTTAGAAATGATATAAAATATGTAGAATAGGTTATTTAAATAAAGAGGAAAATAATTAGCATTCAGAGATATTAAATTTCTGTTTATAAAATAGAAGCAAAATTGTGTTGCAGCTAAGCATAAATTTACTTCAAATATTTGTTTTCCCTGCGCTTTTCTTAGCATTGGCAAATCCTGCAATTTGTAAAGCATAAAATATATTTCCTATCCATAATTCTATCGATTCATTTATTATTTCAATGCCTTTTTCAGTTTTTTTTAAAAATCGTGCTACTATATATAAAGGATTTCATTTTAAGCGTTTCGTTTCGATAACGGAGATTACTCGGATTCTCATCCGTGAGCTGGCGCCATCTTGTGATTTTATTGGAAAAAACTGTTTTTCCCCACTCTTCAACGGAGTGAAATATCTCACTCTTGTCAACGGAGTGAACAGTCACTCTCGACAACGGAGTGAGATATTTCACTCTTTTCTAGAGAGTGGAAAGTTCCACTCTTTAAAGAGTGCATATTTATAAAATTCACTCCTAAAAGAGTGAAAATGCCTCTCACTCTTCCAAAGAGTCAACTTCTCACTCCTTCCAATTTTAGAGTGTATGTCCGCGTCTAACTGAATTTGAAGTTTGATCAAAATTTTTGCATTTGTTCAGGAGAAAGTTTTTTGCGAAAATCCTGAAAAATGCAGCGTCACCTCTTGGGCGAGTTTCACCAAAATCTAACAAGTAAAACTTTTGTCAACGTCTAAATCAATCTGAAATTTAATGAAAATCCCAGCATTAGTCTTTGAGATATTGCTATATTCAAAATCGTGAATAACGCAGCATAGCACCACCACCCAGTGGGCGGTATGCACCAAAACATTATCAGCAACAACCTATGCCCAATGTCTAACTGAATCTGAAATTTGTTGGTAATCCCTGCATTAGTTCTTGAGAAAGAGCTATTGAGGAAATCGAGAAAAATACAGCATAGCAACGCCACCTGTTGTGCTATTTACACCAAAAACAGATCAGCACCAATTTATATCAAAGTCTAACTGGATAGTTTTAATAAATTCCATCCATTAGTAAGACTATCGCTAAAATCGTGTGAATCTTGAAAAAATGCTGCATAAGCTGCGTCACCTGTTGGGAAATTTATACAAAACCCTAATAAGCAGCAACTTATGCCAACGTCTAACTCAATCTGTAATGTAATGAAAATCCGTGCATCGTCCTTCAGATAGAGTTATCTTGAAAATCGTGAATAACGCAGCATAGCAGCGCTACCGGTTGGACGGTATACACCAATACTTAATCAGCAACAACTTATGACCACGTCTAAATGAATCTGAAGTTTGACGAAATTCTATGCATTAGTTTTTTAGATTTAGCTATCGTGAAAATCATAAAAAAGTAGCACAGCAACGTCATCTTTTGGGCTATTTACACCAAAGCATAATCATCGTCTATTTATGTCACGGTCAAACAGAATCTGAAATTTTATGATTTTATGTTCTTGCGATATAGCAATCGTGAAAATCGTGAAAAATGTAGCATAGCAGCGCCACCAGTTGAGCGATTTATATGAAGGTCATATAACTGAATACAAATATTTATTAAATTTCGTGCATTATTTCTTGAGACGGAGCTATCTTGAAAATCGTGAATAACGCATCATACAGCGCCACCTGTTGCGAGGTATACAACAAAGCATAATGAGCAACAACTTATATCCACGTTTACCAGAATCTGAAGTATGATGAAAATCTGTGCATTAGTTCTTGAGATAGAGCTATCTTGAAAATCATGAATAATGCAGCTTAGCAGTGCCACCTGTTGGGCGGTATACACCAAAATCTAATCAACAACTTATGTCCACTTCCAACTAAATCTGATGTTTGATGAAAATATGTGTATTAGTTCTTGAGATAGAGCTAGTGTGCAAATCCTGAAAAATGCAGCATAGCTGCGCCACCTGTTTGGCGATTTACATAAAAAAATAATCAGAACACATTTATCAAAGTCTAACTGAATCTGAAATTTTATTAAATTTCGTGCATTAGTTCTTAAGAAGTGACTATCGCTAAAATCGTGTAAAATCCTGAAACATGCATTATGGAAGCGCCACTTGTTGAACGATTTACACAAAAACCTAATAAGCAACAACTTATGTCAATGTCTAACTAAACCTGTACTGTAATGAAAATCCGTGCATTAGTCCTTGAGATAGAGTTATCTTGAAATTCGTGAATACTGCAGCTTAGCAGCGCTACCTGTTGGGTGGTATACACCAAAATCTAATCAACAACTTACGTCCACTTCTAACTAAATCTGATGTTTGATGAAAATCTGTGTATTAGTTCTTGAGATAGAGCTAGTGCGCAAATCCTGAAAAATGCAGCATAGCTGCGCCACTTGTTTGGCGATTTGCATCTTAAAATAATCAGTACACATTTATCAAAGTCTAACTGAATCTAAAATTTTATTAAATTCCGTGCATTAGTTCTTGAATTATGACTACCGCTAAAATAGTGTAAATCCTGAAAAATGCAACTTAGTAGCGCCACCTGTTCGTCGGTATACACGGAAACTTAATAAGCAAAAACTTATGTCCACATCTAACGGCATTTGGAGTTTGATGAAAATCTGTGCATTAGTTCTTGAGATAGAGCTATGGAGCAAATCCTGAAAAAGTGCAGCATAGCAGCGCCACTTGTTGGGCGATTTACACCAAAACCTAAAAAGCAACAACTTATGTCAACGCTTAACGGAATCTGTAATTTAATGAAAATCCGTGCATTATTTCTTCAGATATAGCTATATAATATCATGAATAATGCAGCGTACATTTTGGGCGGTATACATTAAAACCTAATCAGCAACAACTTATGGCAATGTCTAACTGAATCTGAAATTTGTTGAAACTCCCTGCGTTACTTCTTGAAATGGAGCTATTACGGAAATCAAGGAAAATACAGTATACGTCTAACTGAATCTGAAGGTAGATGAAAATCTGTGCATTAGTTCTTGATATACAGCTGTTGCAGAAATCCTGAAAAATGCAGCATACCAACGCGACCTGTTGGGCGATTTATACCAAAACCTAATAAGTGACATCTTATGTCAACGTCTCACTGAATCTTAAATTTAATGGAAATCTGTGCTTTAGTTCTTGAGATATAGCTATCTTGAAAATCGTGAATAATGCAGCAGAGCAGCACCAACTTTTGTTCGGTATGCACCGAAACCTTATCAGCAACAACTTATGTGAATGTCAAACTGAATCTGAAATTTCTTGTAAATCCATGCATTAGTTCTTGTGATAAAGCTATTGTGGAGATCCTGAAAAATGCAGCATATAAGCGCAACCTGTTGGGCGATATACACCAAAACCTAATCAGCAACATCTTATGTCGGCGTTTATCTGAATCTGAAGGTATATGAAAATCTGTGCATTAGTTCTTGAGGTACAGCTATTGCGGGAATCCTGAAAAATGCAGCATAGCAGCGCCATGTTTTGGGCAATTTACACCAAAACATACTAAGCAACAACTTATGTCAACGTCTTACTGAATGTAAAATTTGAAAAAAATTCGTGCATTAGTCCTTGAGATATAGCTTTTATGAAAATCCTGAATAATGCAGCTTCGCAGCTCCACCTGTTGGGCGGTATACAGCTAAACCTAATCAGAAACTTCTTATGTCCACATCTAACTGAATCTGAAGGTAGATGTAAATCTGTGCATTAGTCCTTGAAATACAGCTAATGCGGAAATCGTGAAAACTGCAGCATAGCAGCGCCACCTTTGATGCGATATTCACCAAAAACTAATCAGCACGAATTTATATCAAGGCCTAACTGAATCTAAAGTTTTATTAAATTCCATGCATTAGTTCTGGAGATGTGACTATCACTAAAATCGTATAAATCCTGATAAATGCAGCATAGCACCGCCACCTGTTGGGCAATTGACATCAAAACCTAATAAGCAACATCTTATGTCAACGTCTTACTGAATCTAAAATTTGATGAAAATTCGTGCATTAGTCCTTGAGATATAGCTTTCTTGAAAATTCTGAATAATGCAGCTTCGCAGCGCCACTTGGGCGGTAAAGAGCTAAACCTAATCAGATATTTCTTATGTCCACTCTAACTGAATCTGAAGGTAGATGAAAATCTGTGCATTAGTCCTTGAAATACAGCTAATGCGGAAATCGTGAAAAATGCAGCATAGCAGCGCCACCTTTGATGCGATATTCACCAAAAACTAATCAGCACGAATTTATATCAAGGCCTAACTGAATCTAAAGTTTTATTAAATTTCATGCATTAGTTCTGGAGATGTGACTATCACTAAAATCGTATAAATCCTGATAAATGCAGCATAGCACCGCCACCTGTTGGGCAATTGACATCAAAACCTAATAAGCAACATCTTATGTCAACGTCTTACTGAATCTAAAATTTGATGAAAATTCGTGCGTTAGTCCTTGAGATATAGCTTTCTTGAAAATTCTGAATAATGCAGCTTCGCAGCGCCACTTGGGCGGTAAAGAGCTAAACCTAATCAGATATTTCTTATGTCCACTCTAACTGAATCTGAAGGTAGATGAAAATCTGTGCATTAGTCCTTGAAATACAGCTAATGCGGAAATCATGAAAAATGCAGCATAGCAGCGCCACCTTTTGGACGATATCCACCAAAAACTAATCGGCACAAATTTATATCAAGGCCTAGCTGCATCTAACGTTTTATTAAATTCTATGCATTAGATCTTCAGACATTACTATCACTAAAATCGTGTAAATCCTGAAAAATGGTGCAGAGCAGTGCCACCTGTTGGGCAGTTTACACCAAAATCAAATAAGCAACAACTTATGTCAACGTCTTACTGAATCTAAAATTTCATGAAAATTCGTGCTTGAGATATAGCTTTCTTGAAAATCCTGAATAATGCAGCTTCGCAGCACCATCTGTTGGGCGGTATACATCTAAACCTAATCAGAAACTACTTATGTCCACGCCTAACTGAATCTGAAGGTAGATGAACATTTGTTTACTAGTTCTTGAGATAGAGCTATTGCGGAAATCGTGAAAAATAAAACATAGCTGTGCCACCTGTTGTGTGATTTACATCAAAAACTAATGAGCACAAATTTATATCAATACCTAACTGAATCTAAAGTTTTATTAAATTCCATGCATTAGTTTCCCGAGATATGACTATCACTAAAATCGTGTAAATCCTGAAGAATGGAGCATAGCAGCGCCACCTGTTGGGTAGTTAACACCAAAACCAAATAAGCAACAACTTATGTCAACGTCTAACTGAATCTGAAATTAAATGAAAATTCATGCATCAGTTCTTGAGATATGAAAATCGTGAATAATGCAGCATAGCAGCGCCACCTCTTGGGCGGTTTACACCAAAACCTAATCAGCAACAACTTATATCCACGCCCAGCTGAATCGGAAGGTAGGTGAACATCTGTGTATTAGTTCTTGAGAGAGAGCTATTGCGGAAATCGTGAAAAAAGCAGATTAGCCGCGCCACCTCTGGATGGTTCACACCAAAAACTAATCAGCACCAATTTATATCAAGGTCTAAATGAATCTAAAATTTTATTAAATTCTGTGTATTAGTTCTTGAGATAGACCGCCCATAAAATTTTTGTCATATACATACAGACAGACATTTTCTAAAAACAGTCATAGCGTATTCAGGTCTTCTAAAACGTATAAATCCGTTTAAAATCGGAAGTCGAAAATTTTTACGAATCCAATATTTTCTTCTTGTAAAGATAGAAGCTCCGGAGCCCAGTGCAATAACGCTTCCGAAAAACGAATCCTAAATAACCCTTTCCTTTTCCAATCTTTTGTATCAAAACACTAATAAATGACGTAAAGTGTCGCTCACGTAAGAGATGGAGATGAAACGGGCTCGGTTTTTATATCTGTCTTGGGGTTTCGGCAGACTCGAGCTCAATCTGTTTTTAAATTTCAAATTTTAATTTTTTTCCATTCAAATCATTTTAATGCTATTTTGATCAGAATAAAGTCTTTTTCTATTCTGCACAGTTGCGAACTATTCATTTTTTGTATTAACACAATTTCCGAATCATAATTCTGAGCTTATTTAATCGCATAATTCTGCGATTAATTTACATTAAGATTCGGCAAAGATTTATATTTGGAAGTAATAATGACTAAAAAGTAGAATAGTTGATAGCTAAGTGTACGCAGAGAGATGTATTTAAATTATTTATTTTGTGAAAAAATAATAATAATATAAAAATACTTTAAATTTTGAAAAGAATGTATGAAATATAAATATGCAGACTGAAGTGACAGCGGAGGGGAACGGTACGCTACGGGTGTTAGTACTACGGAATATTAGGGTTCCGGTAATTTTTTTTTTTAATTAAGCCCTGGGTGGGGGCGAATTTCCAAAAAAATTCTAATTTTCTAAACTCTACATTTTCTAAAAAATGGGGATCGCCCCATCGCCTTCACTTAGATTTCATTTCCCCCTTTCACCTAGTACAAAATACACAATGTTTTAAATCTGTATATCTGTTTAACATTTTTTTTTCTAATTCCATGCAAAGATAAGATGCAAAATCCTTTCTTTTTGTGGACTTAAAATCTTGGGAACTATCCAAAAGTGACAGTGCGAAGAAAATGTCAGTTATCTTTTGTTGAATTCATTCTTTTTCTCAATTGGAAGAGTTGGCTTGTCAATCATTTGAAGTTAGACCATCCTCTTGTTTGTTTGAAAGCGCCGGCGGCCATCTTGAAGGGATAAATTTTGTGACTAGCGTAGTCTCTTAAAAGCATCTCGGAAGATCAAATTTACAGCACCTACGAAAATTTTGAAACGCTCTGATGAATAAAAGTATTAAAAAAAATCTGAGAATTTTTCGATGAAAATGCTAAAAGAAAGTTAGGTGTTTCGGTGTGGGTTCGCTCAGCTTCGGCTCCTATTTTCACTATTAAATGTGACTAAGTCTGTGACTTTGTCTTTTTTTATGTGACTCTGTTCTCTTCAACTTTAGTCTAAGACTTATACTTTTTTTCACGGACTTTTAAAGAGGGGTTGGATACAGTTATATTTACAAGCGAATAAAATTTCAGAAAGTTCGGACAATAACTTTTTTTATTGTTGTTATTTTGAAAGACCGGTCGCAAAAAAAAAAAAAAAAAAAAAAAAAAAAAGAAAGAAAGAAAGAAAAAGAAACGAGAAGAAAATATTTCTTTTACAGCTAGATATCAATATTTTTCCTCGGTCTGTAAAACCTTATATTTATAGCTGATGAAAAATTTATAGAAT
Organism: Maratus michaelseni; assembly: GCA_963931845.1. Taxonomy (NCBI): domain Eukaryota; kingdom Metazoa; phylum Arthropoda; class Arachnida; order Araneae; family Salticidae; genus Maratus; species Maratus michaelseni. The sequence continues at coordinate 211,929,207 of OZ007599.1, read as the reverse complement.
TCATACAACAGGGGTTATTGGAACTTAAAACGGACTATAGAGGCGCTGATTGCAGCCGTTGGTACAGGAAAATTGTCCCTTTAACTAATGCAAAAGTTCCATTGAAATCATTGTTTATTGCAAACGCATTTGAAAGTGTTAGATATTCAAATTTGGAAAATTTTTACCTTGTCAAATAAACACAGAAAACAAATATCACATGAAATCTGAAATTGTGCAAAAAAATAATCATTATGAACAAATTAAAAATGCATGTAACGCAATGGGCTTGCAAGGGATTTTCCTGAAGCGAGAAGTTATATATTTTTTCCACCAGATGGCGTATTCGAGCGCTTGAATTCTCAATTGGGACGTCTTTATATGAACTAGCAAAACATAAAACTGGAGCTATGCACTTGTGAGCTTCATCGCAAATTTACAATGTTTTACAAACACGAGCAAATTACAGCGACTAAGCATAACAATACCACGAGTAAAAATAGCAGATACGGTGCGGTTAATTCTGGCATTTCGCATCGCTGTTCGAAAACCATTGAGACAAGAAACAATTGAGTCTACATCAGCGATCGCTAGATAGATACATGCTCCAACGTGTGTGACATGCCACGTCACGTATGTAATCGCTTTGGTAGGAAAGGACACAAAGTATTGGTGTTGGGAGAAAAGGGAAAACATAATTTAAGCTTCGATTTTTCAGAAATGCTGTTCCGCTAAGCACTGGAACGCAATGTTTATGAGTTTCGGTGAAGTCTGACCAATATTTAAACATTTACTAAAAACAAAGAAGTATCGGAGCCGAGCTCCGGTAAGCTCTGGCGCAAATTAAGCGCTGCTCACAGGCATGGATCTATATGTCAATGAAATTACAATCAGTGCTTCTTTCCTAAGAGGGATAGGATGAAGTGCCTCTCCGAGAGCAAGACGTCGTTGTTACACTACCAACAAATGAAATATAGTCTTTACATTTGTGTACAGACCCCTACGAAACATATGATTCGAAAGAAACATTGATTGCGAAAATCTGTTCAATCACAATCAAAAAATAGCTTTTTAAAACTTTAAAGTTCTTTTTTTTTAAATTCTTACTTTTGCAACGATTTTTTCCTGGGTATGCACATAGCTTGGTCTTGGATATAACTGAGAGAAAAACGTAAAAAAAGAGCCGTTTGAAACTGAGAGATACTTACAAAGTGTATGTTTTATTTTTTCCCTGGAATTCGATGGTCGTTAGTTTCGATGGTGTTTCGAACATGGAACAAAGACAGAAATGCAATTAAGGAACGGCCCACTGTATACTATGTAACTCAAAGCGTCTGTGTGGCAGTATGTGACTCTTATTTTATAATAAGACGTCTCGACAAAGTGATGCAGTCCAAATAACCAGTTTTGACTTAACCGATGCATGTAATATGCGCTTTCACAGTTTTAAGTAGAATTTTCGCCGTTTAATTGAATCACATTGTTGAATAGAATTTGATTTAACAAAGCGGCGGATTCTGGCAAGGCGAAAAGGCCAAAAAATTTAATTTTAACTTTAGTTTAGATTCATATACGCGGCAATTATATGAATTTTTTTTTAGCTCTGGGGGGGGGGGTGGTTAACCCCCCCCCCTTGGCTGGCAAATGTAATGTCCCCTTGCCACTGGCAAATGTAACATCAATCAAATACAACTTCTCTCAGTGTTTCAGTCAAGAAGTTTGCGAAAATATCGCTGCGAACTTTACGCTTACGCTGTTTGCAGCATCTCCGAGTACTTGCAGAATTTCATGCGAGAATGCAAAAAACTAGCTGCGAAGTTTTCTCTATTTTACTGATTTCGAAAATTAATTTTAAACCCCTCCTTCAACTGTCACACAAGCAGAAAATTACTGAGCTCAAATAAGACCTGGAGAGATAATACAATTTTCAGTTGCTTTGGTTGGTGGCGCGATACGTCTGGGAAATATTTCTACTAAAAAAGGGATGAATTATCAGTTTTGGATAGTAAATATTTTTATTTTTAATTTATTTTTATCTACTTTTTACTAGTTTGCTTCTGAAAACAACTACCCGGGCTTGTAAAAAGAGAGTTTATTTATAGAGAAAACATGCTAAACGATTACAAAAATAACTGTTTTATGCATTAAACTGTATATTTCAGATTTTACTCCAAAAATTGGAACTGCTTCAATGTGAAAAAGTTATCAGCGCACTGATTTACCCATAATAATTAAAATAATTATTAAAAATCAAATATTACTTGAAAATTGAATCAGAAAAAATGAATACGGCAGTTTGACGTACACTCCATGTATTATATTTCAGTTTAGTGCGAAAAGCGGAGTTTATACCTGCATCTGTATAGCATTTTTGCAGTTAGGGAAATAAGCCCCCCCCCCCGCCTTCACACCTGTCAAAATTTGTTTACGAATAAACAGCGAATGTTTTGCAAAAATGCAGGCTTCTGATTGGTCAATCTTGTTTTGCAAACAGCGCAAAATCTATCTGGATCCCGGCCTTAGTTATACTCCCTTAGAAGAGTTTGATTAGACGAGTGATAGCACGAGCCTGCATAGTATAAGTACAGTTCTTACAAGATATAGTGTGGAAACAGGCTATTCTGTAATGTCCAAAGATGCTGAATGATAAACATCAATTGCAGCGGCATCTGCTAGCTCTTCACCGGCCAAAACGCTTTCTCAGTTCAATCTTTACACAATGTTTACGTTTGAGCTACCAGATGTCGCTGCGATAGACATTTATCGGATTAATTTTTTTAGCACTTTTAGAAAAGCCGATTGTCACACTATATCTTCTATGCCGTATAGCATAAGGGAGAAGCGATATATGCACAGAGTACATGCTGAGAAGCTGAGAGTAAAGTTTTTGTTCAAACTATGTAAACCCATATTCCACACCTTGGCGATACTTGCCTGGACGAGTTTGATTAAAAGAGTGAAGCAAGTTAACAAACATTAGCTTGGCAATAAGGAAAGGACATGTTTACAAACAAACAGTTCCATCAACCAATCTACCACTGCATTTTTGTTGCAGCTATCATTGCAGGAATCGTCATGGCGAGGTAGGCCAATCATATCATAGAACAGTTTAACATAGACCAATCAAATAACTCCATCTCATGTGTACTGTAGGAGCCGTAAAGAACGAACAGGTTTTTCTCCCAAACCAACAGTAGTTTAACCAACAGTGACGTCAGATGCCCTTTCCTTATAATGGCAGGCACGACAAGATACTTGCGATTCGTTTTTGGTCCAAAATAATCTTGACCTATCAAATTTTATTTCTCGTATGTCGCCCCTCTGTTATAGAGGCACCAAAGTTGTCACTGCCGATCGCCATGGCGCGACAAAATACTTCATTTGACGATGAAAGGGAATTTTTAAATCACCAAATTGGAAAAGCTGCTTTTTTCCCTCCGACATTCTCATTCACAGTGAATAGCTGATATTTTCTATCACATAAAATCTTACCTTACTATTTACATAATTTTTTCTAGTGAGAATCTTCTGAATATAGGCAGATTTCTGAAAAAAAAAAAAATCGAAAAACACCTATCACCATCTGAAAAATTTCCTTTGTCCTTTCGCAGCATACAAAGTAAGAATACTATAAATTTGCTTAACTTTTTATGCTCTATTTTTTTTTACGTTATTGTAGCAATAAGTCGTCAATCATCTGAAACCCCCACCCTCTGTAAGCACCACTTCCCCTTTTGTCGCTCCTTCTCTCAGCATCGAGCGAACAAATTAAAAATCTTTAAAACTCTTTAATTTTCATTTTTTACTGCCTTGATACACTGCAGTAAAAAAAAATAATAATCAGTCATCTAAATAATCCTGTCCCAGATAAAACGTCCATTTCTCCTCCTTTCTTTCCCCAGCTGTTAAATTTTGAAATGTTTAAAATTGTTGTGTTTTTTCTCCGGCTCTATTTGTTTCTCTGTTGTAAGAATTAATAAACGTCTAAATTTCAGGCGCCCAACCCCAAACTTTCCGTTTATCCCCTTTTTCCTCTTCTAAGCACACACAGCTTAAAATCTTTAAAACTCTTTATATATTTTTTAATTTGTCTGCTCTATATGTTATATTCTAGCAATAATAAATAATCAATTCATGTAAATAACTTCCTGAAATATTTCTTCATACTCCCCCCCCCCCCCAAAAAAAAAAAAGGTAATGTATAGAGGAAGGAGCAAAGTAAAAAAGAAATTCCACTTTATTGGAGTTTGGATATTCGCACCCCTTTTTAGAGATACATTGCACAACACTGTAGTTAAAGCCACATCAAGTTTTGTGAGGGCAGTGTCATGGCACTAGGTACCAAACTTAATTAAAAATGGGGGTAAAAGAGCTGGAGGTATAAAATCAGTTTTAGAATCAATGTTTTACGATGAATTTTTTGGAGAATTGTTTTTCCATTTGGCTGCAGTTTCTTTTTGCTGATTAGTCAAAAAGGCTAAGTTTGGTCAAAAACCAATGAGAACCCTGAATTTCAACCTAGAGCTAGAAGTCAATAAACATTAATTTGGCAGTGATGGCAAGCTCGCTACGATGAGAGCATATTCGCCAAGTTTTTGTCCAAAATCGTCTCGATTCTTTATACACAACAGAGTGGCAACATACGCACATCACCTTATGCCTTTGTATAAGGTGACCAAATGTCTTCGAAATTCAAGAAGTGCTCAAATTTGGGGACTGTAGTTCACGCAATTTTTGATTTAAAACACTTATTACTACATTTAAAAAAAGTGATATATTCGTAGAACAAATATATATAAAGCTTAAAAGTTATAAATTTAAATTTATTAAAGATTAAAAAGATCCCTGTTATTAAACCGTTAAAAAGTTTGGTCACCCTACCTTTATAGATAACATATTAGCGATATTCGCATAGGGATTTTGCTCAGATTAAAGTTTTTGTCCAAACTACAGCAATTCACATTCCAGAACTTGCTGATACTCAATTAGAAAACTGCATTTATATTATATGGTCATACCGTCGTGTCGTTGCAGTCTCCTAAGGCGCAAGGAACGAAAAAAAAACGTTTACATTAATTCAACTTGGCGTAATGAAGAGACTGATTTTGCGCATGCGCGAGCATGAGAACTACAAGAAGAAAGGGGGGGGGGAATTTTGCAGCAAAATGTTGATCAGCTGGTATTTTGAAGCAGGAAGCACGCTATTTTATTTTATTTATTTATTTAAATTGCTGCTTTTTTCTGCTCTTTTGCCATTAAATTATTAAATAAATATAATGTATAAAAATTTAAATTTACAAAAAAGTATTCTTTGGTTGTTGAAAAAAAAAAAAAAAAAAAAAAAAAAAACTTATTTAATATATGACAAAGATAACTATCAAGTATGCAGCTTAATTTAGCACATCACATACGAAATTGCATACAAATATGCAGAGAAAAAAAATATAAAAAGAATATACTCCAGCTATTATTGGTGATAACTTAGCATATAAATATTAATTAATTAAATGTAAATAAATTAAAAAATCTTTTACAAGCTGAAACTATCTCATCAGTTAACTGTCATAGTATTATTTTATTGTCAAATTTAAGCAACTATTATTTACTACAAGGAACAAAACATTACTTTTAAACGCCATTAATTTGTTAGTTTAATCCATGGGGCTTTTCAAGTATTATTCTACTGTTTGTAATAAAAAGATTATTATTATAGTTAACTTTAATGATAGTTTATTTACTGAGTTAGCACAATTTTTATTTTTTTAATACGTAAATATTTTCTATTTTTTCTTACAAGCATAATTTAATAATTTTGCCAATTTAATAAAAAATATATATATTATCAAGATCTAAGTTGTGGAGAGTTTGAAGCCGTGTCGTGCCAATTTACGAGTATATTGTGCATACTGCCATCCTTCCGGTATTTTCAAATTAAAATGAACCAGAAATTATGTTTAAAAAAGTTAAATAATAACCATATAGAAACATTTCATTAATATTACTGGTTCGATTTGTGTTTATTTCAGATTTTAAAAAAGGGGAAGGTTGGAAGCTATAATTGTGCTATTTTAGAATGCGATTATTCTAAACGAAAATATGATTATTCTAAATTAGTGTTGGCAACTTGGGTTTTCCTCTAGGATTTAAGAGGGAAAATTTGTGTGGCTAGGGGTAATACTAGTTAATATATAATTACTAAGTTTATTAAATCAGTAAAAAAAAAAAAAAAAAAAAAAAACGGGGAAGCGGAGGGTAGAGTCATGTTCTTCTCGAACTTTTTAGCTTTAAACTATCACAATTTTCAGTATACTTAAAATATTTCATATATGTAATCATTATCCATTCAATAAGCATAGGGGCAGTGACATCACCTCACATCTGTGACCAAAATACGATCATTCAGTGACGTCACATTGTGAGTAAATTTTTAAAAAATTACAAGAACACTTCAAAGCATGTTATTCATTGTAAAAAATATTGTTTGACAAATTAAAAAGATTTTGTGACTTCTCAGGGACGTTACTGCACGTCACGTGAACCACCATATTTTGAAGCCACATTGTGACCAAAATGTTAATTTTAATAATCTTTGAAAATGAAAATTAATGTCTTAATTCAGTTGGGGGTTTGGATTCGATTGATTTTTGGGACACTTGCAAATCAGCCTATATTCACTTATTATTTATTTATTGCTTTACAGAAAAATGGTCTCTAAATAGATCAATTTCAATTAATATGTAACTGGAAATTATGATAGAAAAAGATAATCCTGCATGTGCTCCATGAAAAAATAAATAAATAAATAAAATAAACTAGGTGACCCGCCCGGCGTTGCCTGGGCCGGGATAATAAATTTAAACAAACCTTAAGTTTGTATGATCTTATATCTTTAACCTTATTTTGTATGAATTTATATTTTGAAATGAAAAATTGAAGAAACACTATTGATATTTAGTGGTAAAAGCGCTAGTAAGAAGACATTTTCTTGTTTTTTTTCACGTAGGTCATTTCATAGTTTTTACATTCTCCCCTAAGTTGGAATTTTTGAAATTTTTTTTGCAGATCTACGCCGATCATGACTCCCAGAACCCAAAACCACCCCCAGTTCAAAACTTTATCCATCTGTCACTTTTTTATGGATAAGATAACTGGAAAAATTCTGCATAAATCTCTTCCAAACTGATACATACAATCAAGGGGCATAAATTCTTGGTCAAGTTCGTTAATGGGCAAAATCGAACCAATGGGGGGGGGGGGGGGCTTTTTGTGAAAACAGAAAAAACCCATAATTTCTTAATTATGATACGTATCGAATCCGTTTAAAGTTATTATTACATCTAGGAAAAAGGCCGAAAATTTATGCATGACAGATTTTGATATCATTAAAAATGGTCCCAAGGGAGGGAAAAAGGGGGGGGGGTTCGAAGAAAAAAAATCATAACTTCGTCAATTCACAAGATATCAAATCCGCTTAAATTTATTATTAATCCTCTTAATATTATCTAAAACTTTTATATTGTCAAGTTTTTTATAGGACCAAGCCTTATAGCAAAAAAAAAAAAAAAAAAAATCCCTGCCGGCTCCGCCTGCAAACAAGTTAGGTGTCGAAATGTGCGGTTCAAATCTGCCGTATCATGGCAAAAAGGTCATTTCTTCCGCAATTCCCAACAAACAGGCACCCCACGGTCTGCATCTTCGAAATCTACCTGTGCCTGTAGGCCGAGCCCTCAGGGATTTTCTTTTTTTAAATAGTTTTTTTTTGTCCGAACTTTTTGAAATTTCTATAGTTTTTAAATATAACAATTTTGCAGCCCGTGTAAAAATTTCGAGAAAAAATATTGCGATCTAGTTGTAAAAGAAATATGTTTTTTGTCTCGCTTTTTGTTTTGTTTTCGGGTCGGGTTTATAACATAACAAAAAAAAATTGTTCTCATCGTCCGAACTCTCCTAAATTTTAATCGATTTAAATTTAACAGTATCCAAGATCTATTTAAAATTTCGTGGAAAATGGGCATATTTAATAGTGAAAACATGAGCCAAAGCCACGTCGAAACAGTCCGCGTTTTGTCGTTTTCATCTAAAATTGCTCAGGTTTTATTTTTTTTAAATACTTCTACTTGTTTGAACGTTTCGACATTTTTTTACGTCATGTAAATCTGGTCTGCAGAGATACTCTAAAATGATTGTGCCGAAATACGAACGTTTAGTTACTTTTAGCGTAGAAAAATATAGTCTTCGGGAGGCGCGAAGTGACCCGCTGTCGAGAATTTTTTTAGAGGGTTAAAATTCGTATTTTTTAAGACCGATTGCACCGTCGAAAGGAAACAGGTCTCAGGTATGCATCAGGTCTCTTTAAATAGGTATGTTTTGTGAATTGGTACCTCTGAAACCGACGGGAGCGTTCCCGATAAAGAGAAAAAGTCAATCGCGAAAACGACCCTTTTTGAATTTTTTTTTTCAAAGGGTTAATAACAAAAGTTTTTCGAACGGATTGCAGCGTTTAAGTGGCAAAAGTACAAAATTTAAGAATATATCTCCCCTTTTATCCGTATGACGAACGGTTCAGCCAATGGACGTTAAGAAAAATGGCCAAAATAAAACATCTTTGGGTTCTTCCCTTCTACGCCTTCGGAAAAGCATGCACTGAGCATTCCTGGGCGCGCCTCCACTGATTATAAAAAAAATAGATCGCTTTTTGATGAGTTTTTAATTCATATCTGGCTAAATATCCAAAAATTAGAAATCTGAACCTCAGTGCATCAGGACCTGCTTTGGACTATCAGCATACATATTTTCAGACCTTTGCGCGCAGTTGATTTTCCTAGCCATTGCCCACAGACAGACACACACACACAGAACGAAACTTTCTCTTATTAGTATAGATGAAGAGCGTTTTTTATTTGGGTTTTATATTATATGAAAAATTAACACATTTTGTTAAACTAAATACTACAATTTTTTAAATTATAAATTACGACCACCACTGGACATGGCAGAAAAATAATATACAGGTAGGGGGAAGCATATATTTATTTGTGTGTGTATGGGGGGGGGGAGGTGGGGAGGTTGTAATAAACAGATGCTTTATAAAATTCATAGCTACACTTGTATACTCTCAATAATCATTTATTTTATATTCCCCCGATCTCACAAGGTCGCCGGCGATTTTGACCCACTCATAAAAACAATCCAAGTTCAATCTTTTTCCCGATATAGCAAATCTTTTCCTCTTTTTAATAAAGGTTTTTCGGAATTCGTACTTCAATTTTATAGTTTTTAGCGATTTTTTTTTGTCTCCATTTCGCCGAAAACGAGAAGTTTGTTTTTTGTCAAACAATATCTATTTGATAATTTATCCATTCAATCTTATATTTTTTGCTCTTATGAGGGACAGACTTTCGGAAATCGATTAAAAATATATGAAAAAGCTGTTTTAAAATTAATTTGAAAGAAAGTAAGGCCATCGATTTTTTTTATCTGAAACGCAGTGAAGAAAGGGAGAGAAAAGATCCAGCGTCGGTTTCCTTCCTAAAAAAACCGTTACTATAAAGACGCATTTTGACCTCGCGTTCGGGAGCTTTTATATTTATTCGGCAAGAGGAAAGAGGCAAGATTTGTTTGGAAAAACCGACTAACGTAGCGAGATCAAATATATTTAAAGCAATCTCGGGGAATGGTATGGTTATTTTACGCAGTATTGAATTCAGGGTTTGGCCCTAGGAAAACTTTCCCCCTCGAAATGTCCACCCGGAATGTTTGGGAATTTATGCTTATTAATTGTCTATATGTGAAATTTTCTCCCCCGCATCCCGGAGTTACAGAAATCTCTTCCGGAGAAAAATGTCTAAATTCAACACTGTTATTAGGATATTTAAGGTTATTATCCCGGGATAGGGAAACGTTCGGCTTCAATTTTTTCATTCAAGGTAACTTTATATGTTTAGGTACATTTTTATATGTTTGATTTTTGTCGATTTAGAAATAGCAATTTCCTAAAAATGTAACGAGTTAAAATACACACACACACACACATACACACACACACACACACACACACACACACACACATATATATATATATATATATATATATATATATATATATATATATATATATATATATATATATATATATCACATGGTAAAGCACTGTCAGATATTTTAAATTTATTTAAATATACACGAATTTGCAACGCTCAAATCGCATTTGAAGCTCCTCGAATTTTACTAATAGGGTCATTCTAAAAAAATGAAAAACAGGGAGTAAAATAATTAGAAAAAACTTTTTTCATACAAAAATAAAAAAATTGAAATAAATATTTCAGCTACTATTTTTTTATTATTATTGAAACCTACTACATAATCAAGCTTGACAGCGTACAGTAATTTTATTTTTGTAAAGATAGACTTTTTCTCATAAAGATGCAATCTCACGGATAATGTTATAAAAACGGAAATACAAAACAGTTTCTAAGCAAATGCGGCTCTAAGCTAATGTAAGGGAAGAGAAAATCTAATCTGAGAACAGAAATTCCCTTATAAAATGCACAAAGAGTACATACTTTTGATAATAGAGTGATGAAAAGTTTTGAATAGGATGAAGGCAGTTAGAAAAAATGCTAGATCACGACGAAAGAACATTTTGCACGCTAATAATTGACGTCATTTGCGCACTTTGCAGCTAAATATAAACATAATGCTTTAGTGTTTCGATGGACTATTAGTAGAATTTTAAGTATATTGATTATTTTAAATTTGTGCCCCTCCCCCAAATACACCAACCATAAAATTTCTTGGGGATAGTGGAATTCCCCACGTTAATGGCTCTTAAACTTCCTAGACTCCAGTTCAATAAAAATTTTGTAAATTATCAGTCAAAACGATGCTTTCTAAAGAGGATTTAACCAGTATTATAGAAAGAATTTATGGGACAATATACCTCATTACTTTATGGAGTTTTTTAAAAAATGATGTTAAAAGAAGAGTGTACAAGAGTACAAGAGTGTATTTCCCAAAATGGTAAAATTATTAAAAAAATAAAATGCTATTTATTTTGTAAATTAGAGTTTCTCGAACAAAATGATGTAGGCTTTGTTACAATAAATATTTTCATAAGAAACTTATGTTTATATGTTTGCCAATGTTTTTGCTCCCTATACTTATTTTAAACTATCTGGAACAGAATTTTAAGTATATAAATATAGATAATTATTTTTTCTCTTATTATTTTTATAATTCAGGAACGAGAGGGGTTAAGAATTTTTAGATAACGTTACCAATAATGCTCCAGCATGCCTTCAATCAATCAAAATCGTGCAATTTGACAATCAGGATTGTCACTTGATCAATCAACGACGTACAATCTGAAGGTCGTTAAATAAAGGTGCTAGAATTGTGACATTAATAATTGAAACTAATCTATTATACAACACGAAACTTCTTGTAACAAGCTAAAGAAACATTTAAGAAATTGATAAAAAATAAAACTGCAGACATAAATTAAAAATCTGATCTCCAGGCGCACATATATTTTTGGGAAGAAAGAGTGAAAAATGGGAACGTTTGGTCTCCTTATGATACTATAGCATCTAGAAGATATAGTGTGGCAACCGGCTATTCCAAAAAGTACTAAAAAATTGGAGCCGATGTAAATGTGGAACAATGATGAACGATGATCATCTGGTAGCTCAAACGTAAACATTGTATAAGTATCATCTAGATCAGCCATACTCAACCTTTTTATCTCGCGGTCCACAAACATGTGTTTGCGACGTTAGTGTCGCATTGTTACATTACAACATGTCCCCACAAGTGATACTTTTTAAAGCATTAGAAAACATTAAAACACACTTTGTATAATAATGTAGAAAAGGTGATAATTAAAATAATAAGATTACAAAAGCAGTATAACAAAGCAAAATAAAAAGTTAGTATAATTAGGAGTATTGAACGTTTGTCGTGGAAGAATGTTACCAGAAAATTTTAATACCTTTATTTCCAAAAAATTTACTTCGGGGTAGATTTCTATTGAAATGATGTAGAAATATGCCGCGAAGCTTGCTGTTGTAGAACTTTTTTTTGCCATTTTTTTCCACGGCAACCCGAATAAGCATTATTAGCGATATGATAAGTATAAAACATAATAATATAACAATGCAGCATCATCAAATTCTAAAGAAAAAAGAAAAAAACAAGAAATTTTCTTTAATAAATCATTCATTTTTCAATGCAAAAACTTTTTATTTATTTTGTAATGTAGAAATATATACTGCAAATTTCATTAATTTGGAATAATATTTCATCTGCGTACAACACTATAGTACGAATAGAACTGCATTAAAAAAAATGACTAAGGAAATGGCATTTAAGATGTTTTAATATGATTTTAAATTAGTAATTAGAAATAACAGGCGGATTTTGTCTTCGCATGAAAATATATAAAGGAACAGCGAAGGTGTTAAAAAACTTTTAAAGAGAACCTTAATTAATTTTATAATTAGGGATTAATGATTATGTGTCTCGGACGGCACATAAAAGGTCGCTGATCCACATGCGACCGCGGGCCGGAGGTTGAGTGTGGCTGTTCTAGACGCTATACTTATGCAATGTTTACGTTTGAGCTAGCAGATGTCGCTGCGATCAACATTTATCGTTCAGCATCGTTCCACATTTATCGGCTGCAATTTTCAGCACTTTTTAAAGCATTACTGGAACAGCCGATTGCCACATTATCTCCATGGAGTACAATGCCTTTATAAAAGAGTAGCAAAATAAGAGCACAGTCTCAGATCGGAAGTTTTTATCCAAATAATAAAAATCCACAGTATGGGACGCAATTTGGGCGATACCGTTTAGACGAGTTCAACAAGTAAACAAAGATTAGCTTGTAAATAATATCAGACTTGCCAAATTTTCGCCCAAAATCTTCTCAATCAATCAAATCTTACTTCCCGTATATTTTAAAATGCAGTCTAAATAAGATGAGTTTACTTACAAGGACAATGTCAGACCATGGGATCATTGATTTAATTAAAATTACATAGTTAAGTTAAAGACCCAAATGTAAAAAATATCTTTGAAGAATTAAAGTGCCCCCTCAAATACTGTAAAAAGGAAAAATGAATGGAAAAATCGTGTAAAGAATATTATATCTTCGAGCGCGTTCAGAGACTGAAACGCGGGTTACGCGTATAGTTGGAGAATGACGTCATATGAGTTAAACAGGGTAAAGTTGGGTTAAAACGGCTGTAAACGCTTTTGGGTAAAGCTGTTGGGCATGTTTGCAAACAAACACTTCCGTCCAGGGGCGTAGCTACCGTGGAGCATTTGGAGCAAACTGCTCCAGGCCCAGGCGCACGAATCTTAAGGGCGCAAAATTTGAAAGAGCAAAATAAGGATTTGCAAAAATATTTGTATATTTTTAAAAATTATGATTAACAAATTATTATGGAGGGGTCTGACTTGTTACAATCCACATATTCATATTCTTTCTTTTGGATATCAACTGCTTCAATTTAAAACACACTTTTATACTCGTTTGAAAGAAATTATTACTTTTATTCGCGAAATTTTAATTCACACTGCCGTCTCCAGTAACTTCTCCAACATTATTTCAGATGCCTGATATATATTTTTAATTGTACCGTTGACTACAACGACCCCAGAACGAAGTTTTCAAAATTACTTAACCCCTTGGGTAAATTTTACGACTGCGACTCGCCATGTACATACTTTGCACAAATGCAAGATGAAGAATCTCAGTCGTTATTCGAGTTAACATTAGAACCTCCAGATGGATAAATTAGACAAAAAGTCTTCAGTATGTGGCCCGTGGGCCACCAAGCTATAGTTAATATTAATATATGGATAAAAATGTACATTGGATATGAGTTCGGGCTTTTTTTCGGACCCCGAGATCGTCCCGACTCTCCCAAAAAATTGTGTCACCAGAAACAGATATCAAACGTACACAGCAGAAAATTGTTAATAATATTTTAAAATTGTTAATAATATTTTAAAATTGTTAATAATATTTTTAAATTGTTTTAAGATTTTTTTTTTTCATTTAAAAATCGCTTCTTACATATAAATAATTATTAATCCTAAATACTCCCTCAAGACAACTTTTCGTGATTTTTGTGTTCCTGAAAATCTGTTTAAAATAACAAATTTGTTATTAAAACACAACCTCTGGCAAAACACCGCAAAAGTCACAACTCTTATTATTTTTAAAATATCATTGTGCAACTGCACTGTAAAAAATGACCAATGTTTCTTATTTTATGAAAATATGCTATAACCACGAACAAAAATATAATATAATCTTCTGAGTTATCCGAAATTTCAAATAGCATGTTACATTGTCTTTTGAATCCCCAGAAACGAATACATTTTCAAAATTTAAAGAATAATTTATAAAAACAAATTTTTTTTTAGCTGCCCGAATTTTTCAGAAACGTTTCCGAAGGGTTTTTAAAGTGTATTAATGAGTGTCCTCAGGATGGAATACCTGTTTTTCGAATGTTATCCATCCTCAAGTACACGTTTTCAGCCGCATAAGTTAATTTATACATGAAAGAGTAAAGAACTTTATGTATTTTAATGTTATTGTTAACGCTGTTAATTTTGCATGTTTGTCCGTTAAACATTTTTTTGAGCATGAAAATGTTTACTTCAGAATTGATAGCATTCGAAAATCAGGTATTCCGGGCTGAGGACACTAATTAATGCACTATAAAATCCCTTCGGAAACGTTTCTGAAAAATTCGGGCAGCTAAAAATAATTTGTTTTTATAAATTATTCTTTAAATTTTGAAAATGTATTCGTTTCTGGGGATTCAAAAGACAATGTAACATGCTATTTGAAATTTCGGATAACTCAGAAGATTATATTATATTTTCGTTCGTGGTTATAGCATATTTTCATAAAATAAGAAACATTGGTCATTTTTTACAGTGTGTGGAAGAAAGAGTTGGGTTCGTTTTTGCAGTCATTCTGAAAAAAGAACTTCATACGGAAAGAGAGGATGGACATGGGATATCCCATGGCTTCTTTATATTACTAAAACTCGCCGTGCCAAGCCTTCAGAATCATATAGAATATTTATTTTTATATCCCGTCAATAACAATTCAAATCCCTTTCAAACTGAGCTTTAGCGGATTGGAAAACACTTTAACAAACATACATAGACTACAATCTTGTTTCTCACAAAGCATCTGGCAAGGTTCGTCCACGCCTTTTTTTTTTTTTTTTTTTTTTCAATTCTTGAATAAGTAAAATTTACACTCTGAGTCCGTGCCTGAAGACTGGCATATAGCTTGAGCATTGAGCTTAAGCCTATTTCGAAAAGCTGTCTCTGTCAACTATGTTTATTCTATTCGTACCACTATTTAGAAAAAATAATTTTGTGATAGGTTCTTTGTGAAATAAACGGAAACGATTGACAAAGATTATGTTTCCGAAAAATTTATACGAATAGCATAAAAGAATGGTCAACAGCTGCAGCAATTTCTAATTAAAAGAAAATTTGGAGTCAAAGGATTAAGAAGCAGCATGTCACAACACTGTTTTAGCTCTTTGGTCCCTATACTGATTGAAAACACAGCACTCTAAAAAAAAAAATCTGTGAAAATACAAGAGATTTTCCGTAAAATTTTACGGAGAAGTTTCATTTTTCCAAAACAACAGTACAATTTCCGTAAATGACATTAGTTCCGTAAAGGAGATTTCAAATCCGTAGATATGCAGAAAGTTTTCCGTAAATTTGATGGATTTTTTTCAAAACAATACTATGTCCGTATTTCCCCATTTCCGGAAATAACGTTCAGAGGTTTGTATACAGATATCGTCTTGTTTGAAATGCGAATTAAGATTATTGTATTTACTAGGGTCCAGGGTCTTCTAGGATCCAGGCCTGGACCGGTCCTACCCGTGGGCTTATTTTCTGTCATTAGACTCGGGCCAATCCTGGAGCTCATTCTAACCGGGCCCGTGTCTGGACGGTAATTTTTTGTAAAAATAATAATGATATTTTTTATTTTTTAGTGAATTCTTAGAAATTTACTTTATTTATATAAATTACAGAATTTTTTTTGTTTTAAATCTACTTTTTTTTCTTTATAGTGCTTCAAATTATGAATTTTTTCACTGACATTTTAAAATTTTATTTTAATTTTATTAACGTGAGGCAATATTAGGTTATTAAAGGTTTCGTAAAATAATATCTTTGCAAATTATTGGTATTGAACAAAATTGATTTGTCTTACAAATTTGTGAATTAACCTAAAATTTATTATTTTATAAATTATAATTTTAGAAAGTTTATATTTTTTTTCTTTAAATTTATAAAAATAATTAATGATTTTTTCTTTACATTTATAAAAATGAAGTTTATAATTTTATAAAGTTTATAATATATTTAGTTAGTTTATAATTTTATAAAGTTTATAATATATTTAGTTAGTTTATAATTTTATAAAGTTTATAATATATTTAGTTAGTTTATAATTTTATAAATTAAACTAAATTAATAAATCCAAACTTAAACATACCTATCCCAAGGTCATTAATTTCAAAATTTTCGCTAAAAATCTATTTTTTTTTGGTTTAATATTTTTAAGGTTTCATAAAATAATATTTTTGCAAATTATCGGTATGTAGGTGTTAAAAACTAAGCTGATTTGTCTTATAAATTTGTGAATTAAACTAAAATTTATTATTTTATAAATTATAATTTTACGAAGTTCATATTTTTTTCTTTAAATTTATAAAAAATAATTAATAACTTTTTGTTTACTTTTATAAAAATGAAGTTTATAATTTTATAAAGTTTATAATTTATTTCGTTAGTTTATAATTTTATAAATTAAACTAAATTAATTTAAACTAAATTATCAAGTCCAAATTTAAACTTACCTATCCTAAGGTCATTAATTTCAAAATTTTCTATAAAAATCTATTTTTTTGTTTTTATTTTTTAAAATTATTCAGTTTAACAGAATCGTACACAAAAGCTCTCAGTAAATATTAAATATAATAATTTAATTTATTATAAAATTGTTTATTCACATAAGTTTTTAAAATAAGAGATAAAGAAAATTTACTTTAATAGCATGTAATAAATACGTCTACTTAAGATAATTATTGTTTTTAGAATTGATAAATAGATCAACAGACAAATAATTTTAAAAAGTATATGTACTATTGCAAAAAGAAGCAATCATTAGTAATAATACAATGTTTTACGCATATAATACATAAAAAGTTAAAATTTATCTGTTATAAAGCATCAAATAATAAAGCAAGATATTAAAAATTATGAAAATAAAATATGGAAAAAATCCACCTAACTATAAAACCTTTAAGTTTTTGCATCATTAAAAGAATGTAAAATAAATAATAACATTTGAGGGAACGAAGTGTCTGGTCTTAGCGTAATGGTACAGCCCACCAGTTTACTACACAGAAGTTTCCGCGTTCGAACCCCTTCGTGGCAAGTATTGGTTATTTACTGAAAACTCGCACAGAAATGAGAGAAAAAAATAACAAGTGCTATAAGATGTTCCTTGCGAAATATATATATATATATTTTGATCCTATAAAATTTATTTTAACGATATAAAAATATCTAAAAAATACGGAAGATATCTGTTAAAAACACGAAAATTTAAAAACGGATATTTCAGAAATCACGGAAAATTTCCTGGAATTTACGGAATTTTTTCCCGTTAAAATACGGAAATAGTACTGGCGTCTCGATTGCCAGTACAATTTCCGTTTTTTTTTTCAGGAAATTTTTTTTTACAGTGAGTAGTTTGTTAATTTGATCTTGAAAAAGTTATTGATCGTCTTACGAATGAGAAAGCAAGAAGAAAAAACTGTTTTTAATGTGGGAATTAAACCTGCATTTTCAGTACAGTTTATAAAATATTCAGGATCGGATTTAGGCATATGCCACATAGGCCCAAAATGGCAACTTAAATTTTTAAAGCATTATTATTAACTAGTATAGTAATAAAGTATGTCTGTTTGCTGGGGGCGGTGGCGTTTTATATTATTTAGGTTTTCTCAGGAACTTTTGGTCAGAATCGAAAGCTTAATATATCTAAACGTCGGAAATTATATCGGCGGGACCCTTAATTCGTTTGGATAGATTTTCACTTAACTATATCACATCATACAAATCTGATGATGTATACGCAACCGAAAGCAATGGCGCCCCAACAATAAGTTCATTTGGAAAGACTTTCGTTTAAAAATATAAATTCATTGAATACTGATTTTAGTTATATTTAAGATCACAAGTCGGGGCCACGCTGGTCTTTCGTTTAAAAATATAAAATCGAAACACACCGAAGCGTGCATAGCACGGCCGGTGTACGCTACCGAAGGCAGTGGAGCCTAGGTTCGTTTGGATAGATTTTCATTAAAAATGTAAAATCTTACAAGTTCGAGGATGTACGCTGCCGAAAACAGTGGGGGCCCCCAACATTAGGTTCGTTTGGAAAGATTTTCGTTTAAAAATATAAATTCATTGAATAAGGATTTTAGGTACATTTAATGTTACCAGAAGGACCCGTGCGAAGCTTTCGAACTGCAATCTCTGAGATTATTTACTGGTACGTTTTAGCACTAATTTTTACTTAACTGATTTTTTTTTTTTTTTAATCGAACAACGCGTTTTAACAAAATGTGGATGTACTATCTCAGAAACTTGTTCAAAAACTTTTCGAATGATACCTCATTCCTCGTTGTATGTTTTGTATGTGCATAGAAAAAAGGATGTTAACAACAGAAATAATATATATATGATGATTGCTTGTATATAAGAAAATGGGAATAGATTGCCAGAAAATTTTTGCCGAATTTTCTTCTCTCGCCAAGGTCATTTCTCTAGGTTGCCAAGACCCTATACCGAAAAAAAAAACTAATTATATAAAAAAATTAAAATAAACACGGAATCAGACGTTTAGGGAATTCATATGAAAGCATTTCCTCAGATTTTGCAAAACTATTCCAGAAATATCTTTTGAATCAATATTTGGTACACCACTTTTTTGCAAGCGATATGGGAACTTAAACATGGGATGTTCAAACTTTGTGGTCCAGCAGCCATTTAAGTAACGTCAGACTTCGCTGGCGTATTAACAGCTTAATGAAATATTAAAAAATAAATACTTACAATTTTTGTAAATCCTAATGAAATGTATGTCTAATTGGAAGATAATCCTTAAATTACGTAATCTACTGGTGCTCCGATGCCGTTCGCATATACACAGCCATGATTAAACAAAGAAAATAAATAAACAATAGTGACGCACGCATAAAAATTAAATAAAAACCCGATTAAAAGCTCGATATTTTTTCAAAAAGTACGCGCAAGGAATAAATTAACAATCGTATTTTAAATGCATCAGAGGATGACGCCATCTGATAATGCAGTATTTTTTTTTTGTGGCAACACTAATTTGAGGAAAACCTTTCATTTCATTTATGAAAACAATGCCGATTTAATTTTTAATTAACTGCAATTTTTAATCAAAAACATGTTTTAAAGAAATGTAAGTGTACGATGTCAGCAGCCTGTCCAAAATCCCTTCATATGCTATCTTATTCGTCGTTCTGCGTTTCGTATTTTCTTATAAAAAGGGATGGTGACAGGAGAAATAATATATATGATTATCACGAGACCGGGCATTGCCGAGTGGGTCACATAGAGAAGAATTATCTGATAATTTTGGGATTTATAGTACATGATAAAAGGAAGCACCTAGTGAGGAAATAGTGATTTTCTTGAATTACTGATTTTCAGTGTTAATAGCATGCTTCTTTATAAGCAGTTATTAAAAGAAACTTTAATAAATCGGTCAGAAATATTTTGAGAAAAAATCTTTCATTTGAATTCAATATGTATTTTTATATCCTATTTCGTTCAGAACTAAAGGTTTTGTATACTGTGCTGGGTCCGATTATGAGAAAATGGAGACTTCTTGGCCCCTTTCTCGTCATAGATTACAATAAAGATCATATCTAACCTCTATAATGGGGACCCTCTAATATTAGGGACACGGAACAAATGCCGCTTTGCTCCATTATGGTAATATGCCCTGGCTATTGTGTTTTAAAAAATGGATTCAAATACGAAAAAAAAATAACTTGTACTATTTGTGCAAACTTTACATTTAGTAGCCTAGAAGTAGAGGGTAAAAAAATGCTAAGGTTCGAGCTTAATTGTACTATTAGGCGGAAGGCCAACGAAAGAATGCTGTGACTAGGGCCTCAATTTTGACAGAGTGAGATAATCTATATGTTAAAAAAACTTTTTTTATTGTCATAGTTACAATCACTATATAGATGTATAGACAAACTCACGTGTTTTTTTTCTTTTTTAAATTTTTACTTTTCATAGAAATATTTCAAGTAATGTACTGTCATAAGTAAACATTCTCCACGATGCGATGTTGTGTTTCCTTATTAAAATTCTATATTGTCTTCGAAGGCCTTGGAACGGCAATAGAAGTTGATGGTTGGATGGTTGCATTGGGTCCAAGGGCGCATATAAAACGAATGTACGGCTCCGTACGTAGTAAATATAAGTAGACAATCATTTTTTAAAGAATTATACATTATTTTATTCGTATTTATTGCGCTGAATGTCTTATTGTTGAAATGCCTAGAATTTCGAACAAATTAAGTAACGCTATAAATAAAAATAAGTACATACTATGTCAGAGTTCTTACGGGTGCTTATTTTAGCATACCAAGTGTTTCCTGAAAGTAAACTTTGCCTTATTTAACTGCAAGATTCTGTGATTCAATAAAGTGAAAATTTCTTTATGGAAATAGTAGTATCCAAAATTAAGCACTTGAACAAACCCTGTGTACGAGTTTTAAGCCTTAAATAAAACAGAACTTTTACCAGAGACAAGGGGCGCACTAATTTTGCTTGCTCCAGGGCGCTGAATATGTAGCTACGCCACTGCTTCCGTCAACAAATCTACCACTACAATTTTATCATAGCGATCATTGCAGAAATCGTCCTGGTGATGCTAGACGATTATATCAGAGATCTGTTAAACGTAGACCAATCAAATGGTCAGAACTCAAGTGTACAATAGGAATCATAAAGAACGACAATTAACAGTTGCAGCTAGCTATAAAGCGAACAAACAAACCAGGTTTCCCAACCACGTGATCACTTTACACAACACAATTCTGAAGGTAATGTGGGTTCCCAGAAGTCTGGGTAGTTTCTGGCTCTGAACGCTACAATTAACCCACAAAAAGTCACGTGATATTGATCTCTGAACGCTTCGGGTTACTCATGAATTACCCTACGTAACTCAGGTTGAGGTCCGTGAACGCGCCCTTTTTATACTGGGTTCGTATTCTGTGAAATGGAGTGGCCTGGCTAAGTGTAAGTAGTCAACGTATTGGCATGGGTTTTAGAATGTAACAGGTCGTTCTTCGTTTGTATATACAGGGTGTTTCCTAAAAGATGGGCAAAACTTTAAGAGGTGATAGTACACATCCAAACAAACAACTTTCATCAACGAATCCATGGTCGGTATTAAAACGCAAAGGTGCCAGAGGTCGCCGAAGGTGATGTTGTTATACGAGGCAAAAACACACAAAGAACGATTAAGTGACAAAAGTTTAATGATATGTGATTACAATAATTGTTCAAAACAGTGACCGGCAGTGTCTATGCATGCGGTACAACCGCGGAGAAATGATTGGCGAACTTTCTGAAAAACAACAGGCATATCGCACACTTCCACTGCAGTGGCCGAAAGTCTGGAGATGAGCTCTTCTGCAGATTAAATAGGGGTCTCATACATAAGGGCCTTTCAGCTTTCCCCACAAAAAGAAATCGAGACCTGAAAGATCTCGCAAGCGCAGTGTCCAAGCTACAGGACCTCCTTGCCAAATTCATCGATTGGAAAATGTTATATTCTGATAATTTCGCACGTCTCGTACATAATGGGCTGGTGCTCCATCTTGTTGGAACCACATTACCCGCCGAATGTGTGGGGGAACGGCGTTCAACATATCTGGAAGCACCTTTTGCAGAAACGTGAGGTAGTTTTTCTCGTCAAGGCGTTCTGGCAGAAAATAAGACCCAAGTAGGTGGTCTCCGATTATTCCTGCCCAAACATTGATAGAAAAGCATCGCTGATGAGCATATGGCACATACGCCCATATATGTTGATTGTGGATGTTAAATGCACCTCCACATGTGTAGGTACATTCATCCGTGAAAAGCATAGTTGCCTCAAAATATGAATTTACTGCGTTCTACTGTAAAAACCAGAGGGAAGAATTCCAAACGACGAGGACAATCCCTTTGAGTCAGTTCCTGGACTCGGTGAACATGATAAGGATGCAAACTTTCATCCTTCAGTACTCGCCATGTCGTGGAGTGTGATGTAATTGCCTAGTGACTGCTCGTGTACTTGTACTTCACTGATCAGCCACCATATCCAGAATAGCTTCTTCCACAACTAACGTTCCGTCCGTCTTTGCACGACCTGCATCCGACCGGGAAGTGAGAAAGGATCCCGTCTCACACAAATGTCGGTGCAAGCGCTCAAATGTTTTACGGTCGGGCAACCGCCTGTTGGGAAACCGCTCTCCATACAATCGTTGATCCCAGCCATTTCCATTTACAGTTCAGTAGATAAAATGCATACCAGCCTTTTCTCCATTAGTGAAGGGCAAAACCTTCCGACACATTCCTACCGCGATTGACAGTTGCACACTAGGATCAGTGGCTTTTACGTATTAATCGAGGGGAAATTTTGCATATGCGTTTTTCTTCTTCCCCATATCACATTTGCATGCTATTAGTGTCGTTCTTCTTCCGATAACTCACAACAGGAATGGAGCTTTAACGTTTGCATGGATCAAGTTTCCAAATGCGCCTGCACCTTTGCGTTTTATTTCCGACCATAGATTCTTTGATGAAAGTTGTTTGTTTGGATGTGTACTATTACCTCTTAAAGTTTTGCCCATCTTTTATGAAACACCCTGTATATTTCTTTTTTTGAATTTTCGTTTCTACGTGGGTCAGTCAGATATTAACTGGAAATTTGTTCTTACAATTACTGGAAGTGTGATAGCAAGTCGGGGCGTGTAGATGTAGTTCTTGTGGATATCAGGCAACTAGCCCAAGAACGGTTGACTCTCTCAAACCAGTTTTTCATTCGGCATTACAATGAGAGAGCAGTAAATACAATACCATTTGCGCAACGTATATTTATCAAATTTCTTGAGTAAAACCCTCCGACATTTTTTGCAGACTAAAAGCACAATTCCCAAATACTTGGGTTAAAAACTCAGGCCCACAACTGGCATAAAAATTCATGGAAGAACCAAGGACGGGAAGTTGTTGAAAACGAGGTTCACAAAGCCGAATCTCGGTTGCTGCCCGCAGAACCCTTGCGACCATATTCTGAGATTTTAAAGGCGATTTGCTTATTGAATTTTTTTACGATTACCGTAATGTCAATGCAGCATATTACTGCCTACTGCTCGACAAGACTAACATTGTATATCGGCGAAAAAGATGCAAATTTCGTATCAGAAATGTTACCCTCCTCTATTAAAATTCCCGATACTATACGGCAGCTTTAATTCAAAAAAACAATTGAAGAAATGCTCTGGATAACTTAGGAATATCATCCATACCGTCCATATTTGTGATTATATAGATTTAGACCACTAAAAGATGCATTTGTGGATCATAGGTTTTTGAGGACAATGCAGCCGTCTAGACGTTTTTGTGCAACTGGTTAGAGAACCAACCACTTTCATTTTATGATATAAAAAATTACTTATCTGCTGAACAAAATGTGTTTTGATATCAGGAGATTATGTAGCAAATAATATTATATTGATAATTCGGGTTTATATTTGATCGACACTTGTATCACTTTTATCAAAAATTGAATATTGAAAGTCACTTATCAGATTTTCATTAAATTTAGTATTCAAAATAGAATATCTAAACAGAATAGTATATTGCAAGTTATAATTTTTCCATCTGAGTGAAAAAATGTCCAGGACGAGATTCGAACCGAGAACCTTGGCATTAGCTGCCGACGCTCTTACAAGTAAGTTCTCCTGGATAAATTCGGTGAACACATTTCACTCATACAACCTTGAGCTGTGACAAGGCCCTGGGTTCGAATCCCGCCTGGACACTTTTCACTCAGTTGGGAAAATTACAACTCGTATGATTTCTTTACCAATTGTCAGTCAAACTAAAATTCAGTCGAAAACCGATTTTAAAACACTGATTTGTACAGCTTAAGTTAGGAGCTCCTTATGAGATTCAGGTAATAAGTTAAAGGATTAATAATTATTATATTTTAAGTTTTACCCTCAGAATATACCTTATTTTAAAGCATTTGATTTTATCACAAGATGAGGTTAAGGATGTATTTGAGCTCTGCGCTTCATTATTTGCTATTTTTCGTACTATATTATTGTATTATCAAAGTCGATTTAATCGACTGTTTTTTTGTTTTTTTTTCATAGCAGTGTCTCTTTTTTAGCACTTTCCAACCTAGTTGAAAAGTGCTTATGACTTCGGTTTGTCTGGCCGTATGGCCGTCTGCCGTCTGCCGTCTGGCCGTCTGCCGTCTGCCGTCTGGCCGTCTGCCGTCTGGCCGTCTGTCCGTGCTCTAACTCCCATAAATATGCTCGGATTGCTCTGCAATTTTTATATGTTATTGTCGTTATCTGTAGCATGTTCCCTATTTCAACGGAAGTGTGTAGCACTTATAGTTTTATTACAGGGACACTCAAAAGAATTCCGTTACATTGCGGTCTATGGGGAAAAATCATTTGCGGTTTATTTAAATAATGTTTCAGTATTTTAAACGCATTGAAATTTATATATATCACTATGGTGCATTACAAGAAGCTTAATATGGAATAGGGTGTGCATAGCACTTATAGTTATTTTACAGGGACAGTCAAAAGAATTCCGTTACATGACGTCTATGGAGAAAAATCGTCTGCGGTTTATTTAAATAATGTTTCACTATTTTAAACGCATTGAAATTTATATATATATATATCTAAGGTGCATTACAAGAGGCTTACTACAGAATAGTGTGTGTATAGCAGTCATCGTTCATTTACAGGGACACACAAAAGAATTCTCTACTGTCTGTTAACACTAATTCCTGGAAGTGCGTTTTAAGTTACTAAACGCGATTTTAATTTTAACTCGCTTTTTGTCTATTACGTGGTGTGTATAAATTCTGTAGATCCTATACAGGGCAGCACAAAAGTTCGCGAACACATTTCCGTTTATTGACAGAAACTCCAGAAAGATAATTTTAAACTGTGCTACGCGTTTCCTAACTAAACTAAAATTTAGCATCCTAGCATATACAAATCTATAGATCATATACAGGGCTGAATAAAAGTATTCGGATATTTTTCCGAATATTGTATCTGTTGTAAATTCCTGAAATTATGTTTTTAAATATGTTATGCGTTTTCCAAATTGTTGACTTAGATGTTATCTTTTAGCTTATTAAACGGTATGTTTTGTAAAATTATTTTGGATGCGTTGGAAAGTGCTACATAATCTATGCTTGACGCATGATTTTTCGTTCTTGTTTAAATTTCTGATCAGTATCTTTTTCTTTGCATCACGCGATCTATCTGAGCGCTGCTCAGTAGTGTAGAATTATAGGGTGGGGCAAGGAAAGTGCATCCTGGCACCATTAATAAGGGGCAAAAAATTAAGGATGCATTTCTGATTACTTTTTTTCAAAATAGTATTTCCATTAATAATTCCATTTCCATTTTCTATTAAATGTCCTCTTTATTATTATCTAAAACTTTGGCAATTTAAAGATGTTCTTGATGATTTTTGATTTGGGTATTTTATTTTTCAAATGAAAATTTGCTTCATTACTGGCTATCACCATTTGAAAGATTGCCATGGTTTCTGTACTGTTGAGAAATGTATCTTTTTCAAAACTTCAAAGAAGTGTCTAAAAAATGGTATGTGCTTTTTTCCTTTCCAGCTTATTATGCGTGATTTACTAGGTGCGCTATGGTAATCTTTTTCATACATTTAAATTTATTTAAAGGGAAGTTAGACCAACTGAAAATATCCATGCTTAAATTGGGATTTTAACCCTCTAGTCATCAGCGTTTAATGACTAGAGAACTAAGCAAGGCATATTATATTATGCAGATCCCATTTTTGTTTTAACATTTTTTATATTGTCGCAAAACAAAAACCTTTTAGGGAGAAAATAATCTCTAAACTTTTCTAGGAGTAGTGTCTTTTCAACCTGCATGATTATATGTACCTGAAACGAAGTGGAAAAATGAGAGAGGTGGGGTGCAAAATATGTACCTATGCCAAAGCACCATATTTTTTATTTTAATTTTGTTCGTAAATCTAAATCTAAAGATTAAAAACCAAGAAGTTTTATTACTGGTGGATGTTAATAATCATTTTTGTTTAATTGAATCTTTTGCTTCCTTCATACTCTGTGTATTTTTCATTGTGAATTTCAATGCGAAATACAAATAAAAATAAAAAATACAATTACGCAATTTCTCAAAAAAAAAAAAAAAAAAAAAAAAAAATCTAGGTTTTAATTTAAATTAACATAACTACTGAATTTTTTATTTACATTTTTCCTGAGCGATTCAATTATAGTTTAGTTACTGTCAACAACTTTAAACAAATGTATTGAAATCGTTTCAGTAGTTCTCTGGAAAAAGGCACATTAATGTCAGCTATTTTACATGGGATTTTGTTTTCTAAATCGCGTGACTATTGTATTTTTAATTTTTACTTCTTGCTCAAAGATCCATTTACAGTTTAGATATTGCCAAAACTATTAAAAAAGTATTGAAATCGCTTCAGTCGTTTCCGAGAAAAATGCACATCAATGAAAGTTACTTTACATGTGATTTCGCAACTGTTGTCGCCCGCTGGGCCCACTCGGCCACTTCACCGTACTTTGTCAATCAAATGGAAAAATGCAATTAGGTGATTACTATTACCTAATATAATTATCGAAATACGGTTTTCTCCATCAGAAAGTAGACGATGTTGTGTGCTTTTAAAAAAATGTCTCCTTAAATTTTAAGTATTTTTTAAAAGATAATCAAATTTGAAAATTTTCCACAAGTAGAAATTTCAGAGTTCAGATGATCTTTAAAAATTCTTAAATTTAAGGAGACATTAAAAAAAAACAAAAACGCATAACATCTTCATCGAACGTCTACTATCTGTTGGCGAAAACCATATTTCGATAATTATGCAATGTGGTCAAAACGTCTTTCCTTGATTACCAAAAAAAAATATTACGAAATAACCATTGAATGTAATACTGTAAAAAATTTATTATGGAAAAGTCATGTTCTTAAGTTTTTTTTAGTCCAGTCTCTACCATCGTTATTCGTGAGTTCCTTGATCACAAATTTCCTGGAAGATGGATCGGACGGGACGGACCAACTCCTCTAGATTTTTTCTTTTGGGGACACATAAAGGACAGAGTGTTTGCAACACCAGTATTGAAACTCTCAAAGTATTGAAAAGTATTGAAACACTCAAAGGCAGGATCACAAATGCTGTGTCTAGTGCGACAGCCCAAATGTTGGGTAAAACTTGGCGAGAAATGGAATACCGCCTTGACATTCTTCGAGCTACAAAGGGTGCTCACAACGAAATTTACTGGCATAAGTACATGTATTAAAAATTTGTTAAATGCCTTTACAATATATTGAAACAAGCATATGCCTAATTATACTAGTTTTTCTGCAATAAAGTATTGTAATCAGCGAAAGACTTTAGACCACCCTATATTACATAATGAGTAATGACCTAATTAAATTTTCTCATAGGCTAACATGGGATTTCGTGATCGGCGAGGAGAAAACCTGTATCGGTGAAGTATCCCATAAAACTGTGTATGATTATAAAAATATTTTTATTTAAAATATAGAATGAATTCAACTTATTCTTACATACCAATTGTATCAACCTTCATGTGTTGATTATACATTATCAGGGGTCTGTCCAGACTTTTTTCAAAGGGTCCTGTTTTTGTGAAAAGCTTTTTATATTTGTGAAAAATCTAATCATAATTTTGAGAATTTGAAATGGTCGTTATAATCAGGTACTTGTTTATGCATTTTTAAGAAGATATATGGATATAAAATACATATATTTTCTTTATATATGTAAAAGTGACAGGTCAGATTTTACTTTTAAATGATTAATTTGTGAAATGTTTGGTTTAAAGATGGAAAAATTTTGTGAAAAATCTATTTTTAAGACAAATAATTTTGTGAAGGGTTCTGTTTTAAGGAAAATAATTTTGTGAAGGGTCCTGTTTTAGGGAAAATAATTTTGTGAAGGGTCATTTTTTAAATGAAAAAGTTTGTGAAGAGTCCTTTAAAGGACCCAATTTTTTCCTAAACAGATCCCTGATTATCTTCCTATGAAACATTATTTCAGTGAAAACTGAATATTTAACACAAAGTTTATTGATAAAAGAGTCTCAATGTTTCTAATTTTTAATAATTTCTAATACAAACTTAAAAATGCTGAAAACATCGAAACTAGGATTCTGCAGTTTATTTGTTATAGAATTTTATTCTAGCGAGAGTCCTACGTTTTATTAGCGACCAGTGGCGCAGCCAGAATTTGGTTCTAGGGGGAGTTTTGAGTTTCTGATAAAGGTGGTCGCCGGTTATATGAATCACTGGTTAATGGAATCAGTCTTTTAAATGAATGAAATCATAATGCTTTTCTCCACAATTAAGTTGGTTATGATTCATTTAAACAACATTAGAGTTACAAACTATAAAATGCACCAATGAAATAACACAAAACTAGATTAGATTTATAAAGTGTTTAAAAATGATGAGGGGCAAACTTTAAGATGGAAGAGTACAGTACAGCAAATAATTTTATATACAGTACAGTCGCTGAGTTTCACACGAAAAGTTACTTGTCAATCATATTTGACGTAATAGTAGACAATTTTAAAGCATTAAAGTAAAGTATTCTGAACAACGCGAAACTTTCCGATTCATTTTCAAAAATGAAAACATATGCAGGCATGATAATTCAAGTGATTTGTTATCGAACAGTTTTTCATTATAAATGAATTACATATTGAATTATAAGCTATTGTTGTCTCAAAATTACTGACTCTTAATGTCTTGGAATTATTCTACGAATTCTTTTTCAATGTTTGCCTTCAATAATTGAATTTAGTTGGAAATGAAAAATGTTGACTCTCACTATGATTCGTCTTACCTAAAGCAAAGATCTTATACAAAGTTTAATCTTTGCATTGTGCCAAGCGCGCTTCAAAAGGAGGTCACAAAGTAGCAACACTGTTTTGATCCATGCCGTTGTTTTCTAGATGGGTTTTTAATTAATATCTCAGATAATTACAGACACATTGAAAATTATTACCAACAATCCTTAGATGATTCTGCGTCGATAACCCTCAACTCCCCGCTGAGCACCAGAAAAATAAGACACATGAGTGATCTTATAATAGTTCAGTTTTTACTTTTTAAGTATGGAACCTTAATAATGGTGTCAAAATTCTGGTAACCATCTCCTCTCTAACATTGGCTATATTTTATACAACAATTTCCAAATAATTTTTTGGTACAACAATTTCCAAAGGGGTGTAAGAACAAAAAACATTCTAAAATTGCGGTTTCTACGATATTGTTGATTCTAGCAATTTGAAATTTAATCTCGCGGTTACTTTAAAAAGATGTAAATGCTCACTAAAAATGGTTTCTAAAAAGTTCGAAATTTAAAAAGGGGAAATGAGCAGTAAAAGTTTTAAATTATCATTTATTTGTGCAGTTAGGGCTGTATGGAGAATTTCGCTGTCAAAATCGGAGATGAAAGTGATCGTAATTTTTGGGGCATTTACGTTCATCGAAATAACCCTAGGTTCCCCTCCTGATAGGAAACAGTCCACAGCAAACAAATAACCAGTACAATCAAAGACGCATAATCACGTGAAAACTTTTCTTTATTTCCGGACACATCGACACATCTGGAAAGGGCGATGGTGGTCCTCTTTACGCCTCTAAATAATCGACCTTCTTGTTCAACAGTTAGAGAAGATCTGATCTAATTTTTCAGATACATTTTCACCAACACATAAATGAAAATATGCCAAACACTACATTTTCTCACCAGGCACTCGTGTTTTTTTTTTTTTTGAGAAAGCCAGACATGTGTTAGCAGCGAACACAAAAAATGTTGATATTGCATATCTCATGCAGGAATCAATTTATGAAAACGGCGCCTGCATTTAACACAAGATACGAAGAAAGACAAAACAGCATATGTTAAAGTCATCTGCAATACATTAAAATAACGAATTGAAACCACAGAGAAGTAACGTACTTTTACTGTTACAATGAAAAATCTGGGAAAATTTTTAGCTAGGAAGAAATGATTACTTTCGAGATTAAAGAATAAAAAGATTTTGAATGCAGACATTAATTCACATAGAGAAACTTTAAGATAGAAAAATTAAATTTTAGAATAAAACATAAAATATATATGATTCTATATCATAGGCTGGAAACATGAAATTTGGCATAGTTGTTACTTTAGAGACTTAAATGCTAGCCCAGAACAGTTAGCAGGAGCAAAAACGTGTTCTAAAATTGCGATACAGTTGGTAAGCTTGGAATTTGGCATGGTGGTAACTTTTGGGATGTAAATGCTCTCTAAGAACGATTTTTAAAGAAATTCTAAATTTAAAAGGATGAAATGGTCGGAAAACGGTCTGAAAATTATCTAAAAACAATTAATTAGGACTTGTTTGTGCTAGATATGTGAAATTTGGCACGGCTGTTACTCTAGAAATATAAATGATCATCCGGAACAGTTTTCTAAAATTTAGAAATGTAAAAGGTTGCAAGAACAAATTGCGATTTGTGTGATACAGTTGGTATAAATGCTTGGTGTTTGACATAGTGGTTACTTTTAAGATATAAACACTCGTTCAAAACGGTTTTTAAAAAATTCAAAATTTTAAAAAGTGAAATGAGCAAAAAACGTTCTAAAAATGTTCTAAATCATAATATATTTAGAACTTTTAGGACTAGACTCTTGAAATTTTATATGATGGTACTTAAGAAACGTAAATGCTCGCCCAGAATTTATTTTTTCAATTCGAAATTTAAAAGAATGCAAGAGTAAGAAGCATTCTAAAATTGTGATTTATGTGATACAATTGGTGTGGAAACTTGAAATTTGGCATGATGATTACTTTTATGTAGTAAATGCTTCCTTAGAACATTTTTTTAAAAATTCAAAATTTAAAAGGATGAAATATGCGCTTTCACAGTTTTAAGTAGAATTCTCGCCGTTTAATTGAATCACATTGTTGGATAGAATTTGATTTAACAAAGCGGCGGATTCCGCGAAGGCGGAATTTTGATTCATATAAGCGGTAATTATAGTAATTTTTTTAGCTCTGGGGGGTGTTTTAACCCCCAAACCCCCCCCCCCTTGGCTGCGCCACTGTTAGCGACAAAGTCCCATTTCATTTACTGCAGATTTTTTTGTCGTCGTCATAAATGTGCAATTCATATTTGGACGGATGCTGAAAATTAGAAATGTTTGGTACACACACTTTCCGACTCATGTACTTAATTTCAAAGATTCGTTTATAATTCGTCGTCCATGATTGAAAAGCTGAATCTGAAAGCCATTAAAGTTAAAAAAAAAAACACCTTCGCTCCACATCACATTTCATCAAATACGCCATTTAGCTATAAACCTGATTACAAAAGATTTTTTATTTTTATTTGGTCACTTTGGTTCTAAACTGAAATCTGCCAGCCGAAAAGATAGATTTTCATTTTATGTCGAACATGAAGTTAGTATCAATTAAATTGAATTGATTACAATATACGTTGCATTGAAATATGCTCGGAATTGTATTTTCATCATTATTATTCATAATGTGTTCTGTTTTCTTTTTAACACTTTCCAACCTAGTTGAAAAGTGTTTATGACTTCGGTTTGTCTGGCCGTCTGGCCGTGCTCTAACTCCCGTAAATTTGCTTGGATTGCTGTGCAATTTTTTTTTTGTTATTGTTATCTATAGCATGTTCCCTATTTCAACGGAAGTGTGTAGCACTTATAGTTTTTTTACAGGGATACTCAAAAGAATTCCGTTACATTACGGTCAATGGGGAAAAATCATTTGCGGTTTATTTTAACGATGTTACACAATTTCAAACACATTGTAATTGATATATATCACTAAGATGCGTTACAAGAAGCTTAATATGGAATAGGGTGTGCATAGCACTTATAATTACTTTGCAGAGACAGTCAAAATAATTCCGTTACATTACGTCTATGGAGAAAAATCGTCTGCGGTTTATTTAAATAATGTTTCACTATTTTAAACGCATTGAAATTTATATATATCACTAAGGTGCATTACAAGAGGCTTACTACAGAATATTGTGTGTATAGCAGTCATCGTTCATTTACAGGGACACCCAAAAAAATTCTCTACTGGAAGAGCGTTTTAAGTTACTGAACGCGATTTTAAATTTAACTCACTTTTTGTCTATTACGTGGTGTGTATAAATTCTGTAGATCATACACAGGGAAACACAAAAGTTCGCGAACACATTTCCGTTTATTGTCAGAAACTCCAGAAGGAGAATTTTAAACTGTGCTACGCGTTTCCTAACTGAACTAAAATTTAGCATCCTATGTAGTATATATTCAAATCTATAGATCCTATACAGGGCTGAATAAAAGTATTCGGATATTTTTCCGAATATTGTATATGTTGGAAATTCTGAAATTATGTTTTTAAATATGTTATGCGTTTTCCAAATTGTTTACTTTATTGTTATCTTTCAGTTTATTAAACGGTATGATTTTTAAAATTATTTTGGAAGCGTTGGAAAGTGTTACATAATCTATGCTTGACGCATGATTTTTCGTTCTTGTTATAGTTTAGAATAGAGCAGAGATTGAACACAGTCTACATTTGTTTTAATCTCATTATTATGATAACATGTATTTACAATTTTAGTCTGACAGATTAGGGGCTGTACATATATAACGTTATCATTTTTTTGGTAATTTTGTACCCCTCACTCCCCCCCTTACGATATCATACGTTATAATTCCTCGAACATAACCCCCCTCCCCCACTTTAATAATAACGTTTTCAATCTTAAAAAAATATTTTTATTTTATCATATTTTTTATATGTTTGCAGTGATATACAGATATGATTATACATTTATTATTCGCATACTTTACTGATTCAGTTGAAGAGAAGAAGTCAATAAAATATCTGTACATGAAATAAATTTATATCAAGTAACACCTAAAAGAAATAGTTTCTATTTGAAAGTATTTAATAATGGCTTTTTGCTACATAATGCATAGTAAGTATGTATAGTGTGATGTATAAATATAGTAGTATTGTCTTTTTGCATTTTCCCCTGAAGGACAAAAAGGAAAAAATAACTTTTTATCAACAAAACAGGTGGACAAAACAATCTTACTCTTTTCTTTATTAGTAAACACAACAGCATTTCAAACTACTTAGCACCTGGTTTCTCAAACAACGGATTATATGCTCATATGACAGAATAACGAGAATGCCGAACATTGGGGTATTCCATATTTTGGAATGAGATGATTTCATAAACCTTTAATGTCTTTAATAATAACTTTGTATTTTCATAAAAAAGGAAACAGACTAAAAAGATAACAGACTATTTTAATGTAAAAGAAAAAAAAATACAGAAAAAAAAGAGAAAATTTTCTTTGAAAAAAAATGATAACGTTATCAAAAGACAAAATCCCCCCCCCTCCCCTAGAGATATCATACGATATCAAGTGCTAGACCCCCCCTGCCCCCTAAAGTGATAACGTTATATATGCACAGCCCCTTAGGTGTGCTCGGTTCTGTTGAGATTTTTTTTTATACCGCTAACCAGGCCCCTACCTGCCCGGCATGAATGCCTGGCTTAATGGGTTAGTACCTGGGTGCGGGGAAGAAAATCGCCTGATCACAGCATGGCTGGTGATCCACCTGACTATTGATTTGTTCACATCGCTGCTGTGCTTGCTCTCTTGTGATTTGCTACCGTTATCTTTGTTTGTCGGTTCAAGGTTTCTGTTTAACTTTGTTGAATTGACAGATTTAATAGGTCTCGTAATTTAGAACCTTGATCAGGTAACGAGACCCTCACCTGACTAGGCACCCCCAGAGGTATAATTCACAGGTAACTTAGAGAGCTTTGCACCCACGACGGATTTTACATGCACCAAGTGCCATTAGCGTACATAGATTTACATATTTACCATGTGTGTTGGCTTGTCACGTTCATGGTGGGTTGTCGCTGTAGTGTTTATCGCCTCTTTTATGGGCTGATTTCACTTCTTGTTGTATTTGTCTCTGTCAAGGCTTTTTGGCGTTTTTATAGGCTCACCCCTGCTGTGGGTTGTTTTTTGTCTATCATTCATTGGTTTTTTGTCTCTTTCTTGATATATTTTTATCTCTAGCTTGTGCTAGAGCTGGTTTTCACATTCTTGGTCATCTTTCGAGAGTTTCACTGGTTATTATGTCACTATCGTGGGTTTTGTCACGTTGTAACTTTTGTTACTGGTGGTGGTCACATTGTAACTTTTGTTACTGGTGGTGGTCACATTGTAACTTTTGTTACTGGTGGTTGTCACATTGTAACTTTTGTTACTGGTGGTTGTCAGATTTTAACTTTTGTTACTGGTGGTTGTCACATTGTAACTTTTGTTACTGGTTGTTGTCACATTGTAACTTTTTTTACTGGTGGTTGTCACACTAACTTTTGTTACTGGTGGTTGTCACATTGTAACTTCTGTTACTGGTGGTTGTCACATTTCTGGATGTTGCACACTCATTTTTTTTGTCTTTGTCACTTTATCTCACCCAAGCATTGGGGGTTTTGATTTTTTCTGTTTCCTTCGTGAATACGCTTTTTGTGATCAGTCCATTGAATCCTAATGGCTGTTATCACTGCTTTTGAATTTTATGCAACTTGTTGATTTGTTGTTTGAGAAACTTGTCGCACTAATGGAGTGGGGCTTGTTCCGTGGCCGTTAGTCCGTCATGTATCTATGAGGCTGTATTCACTTGATGTGACACTGTTTTTTTCCCCATTAACTTTCTTTGGCAGGTGTGCTTTGTGCATTCACCATTTAATTATTTTGTTGTGTTTTGTTCACTTTTTGTTGGCTATTTGCCTTCATCAGTTGGTGAAAATCAGTCCGTCACAGATGACTTCCACTTCTCACTAGTGCTGAAAAAAATCTATTTTTTTTGGCGTAGCAAAGAGGTTCCATTGCTACTTTTTTTTTTTTTAAAGATATATTAGAAAATATACTTACCAAAGGGATGGCTTTTGAGGGTGGAAAATGCTTTTGAGGAATCTCGCTGCTGGGAAGGTGTATTTATTGTGATATGAAATCGATGTTTTCTACTAACCATCTCATCACTGCTCTTCCTTTTGTTTGTACTTGTTTGTTGTTCGCTAATAGGTTGTGCCATATTTTTTCGTTGTTTGGTGTGATGTGGATCAGATGTAGTGTTTGGGTTAGTGGGCAGTCTGTTAGATAGTGTTTGGGGGTTCACAACTCCCCGCATGAGCAGTTTGGTGCGTCTTTGCGCTTAAACCTGTGTAAGTAGTCCGGGAATGCTCCGTGACCCGTGTAAATTTGACTTAGTAGATTGCAGCTGATGATTCTGCGAGAATCTACTTTTGGGAAGTATTCATATGTCTTTCTGCCCGTTTCCCCATAATCCCACTCGAACTGCCATTGTTTGATAGTGAGTTCTTTTAGTTTTCTTTTTAAGTTTGATATCGGTCTTTCTAGATGGTATGGAATTTCTTTATTTTGGTTTTCTGCAACCTTTTATGCTAATTCGTCGGCATCCTCGTTTCCTTGGATACCCACATGTGCTTTGACCCAGCTAATTTTGAATTTATTGTTTGAGTCTTTTACTGTTTTTTGTATTGTATTGATTAATTTTGCTGCATTGAAGGGTTTACTGAGTGATTGGATGGCTGACATGCAGTCCGAGCGAATGCTGTATTCCTTCCCTGTGCTATTTCTCCATTCTGCTGCTTTTAGTATAGCCAATAGTTCAGCTTGGAAAACACTGTTGTACTTCCTTAATGGAGCTGACCATGTTTTTATTTTTTGTTCATTTTTGAAAGCTACGAATGCCGAATTCGTAGCGCCTGATTCCAATTTTGAACCGTCTGTATATATTACTATGTCCTTGTAATTATGGCCTATTCTTGGTTCTATGGTGTCCGCGGGATGTGTTTCCCATACATTAATCTTTTTTATATAGTCTGTATGGTGGATAGTGGTGCCGTGTATTTCTGTCGTTTCTCTTAAACGTGATATTGTGTCGTATTCTGCCTCGTATTTAACTTGGAGGTGAATTGGAATCAGGCCAGCAAGTACCTGAAGGGCCGCAGTTGGGGCAGTTTTATATGCCCTAACTATAGCCAGCAAAACGTGCCTTTGGCATGTTGTTAGTACTTGTTTACTTCTTTGATTTAGCTTATGTCCCCATATTGAAGCTGCGTAAGTCAGTGTTTTCTGAGCTACTGTTCTATACCATATTTTTAAGATGCTTGGTTTCAATCCCCAACCCCGTTTGGCCATTTGTCCCATCATCCAAAACGCTTTCCTTACTTTGGCTGTTTGTGCTTGGCAGTGTGTTTCCCAATTTAGGTTTTTATGTATGATTACACCTAGATACTTAATGTTTTCTTTTCCTTCAAATTCCCTTTCTTTGAATTTAATTCCTTCAATTTTATATGTGTCTGCTGTTGGTAGGTTTCTTGTGTGTGTTCTATTAAGGTACAGTAGTTCTGTTTTGTCCCAATTAAGCGTTAGGTTATTTTCCGTTACCCATTCATTAAATTCTTTTATTATTTTGTTTGCTAGTCTTACTAATTGTTCTTTTGTTTTTGCTTTTATTATTAAAATAAAGTCGTCTGCGAAGGCCTGTATATTCTGCGCCTAGCGGAAAGTCAAAATTAACCTCATTGTAAAAAAAGTTTTCGAAACTTTCTTTTTATTCCTAGAATAATTATTATAATTATTATAGTAAAATGGACACATATATGTCTAACATTCCTTATGTATAATTTCCATCACTAAGGTATGTGCCTACCATTAGTAAATCACATACCTGTAGTATGAAGCAAAATATTTGCAATGCCTCGTAAATTTACTAACATATATGAAATTTTGTACAACATGATTTTTTTTAAATGTACACTAGTGTGCAAAACTTAAGCAACAAACACAAAATGCTAATTTCTGAACATGTGAGTACTCAAAAGGAAATTTTAGAAAGAGCAAGTGTAGAAAATAAATACTACCCTAACAGCAAAGACAATCGGTGTGAAGTCTTCTTGACATCACAAATAGTCACAATTGTTACAGTCACTACAATGAACAAAAATGTGATATCTTTCATTCGCCTCATTTTTACACTCATTTGGTCACTTCACTGAACAGTCACCATGACTGCTACTTTTTGACGAGTCACCAGGTGACTTTACAATGAAGTCACCTTGTGACTCTCATGTGACTGTCATTTTGACACTCCAATGTAAAGTCATCATGATAGCTGTTCTGTGACGAGTTCCCAAGTGACAGAAAATGAAATCATCTAGTGACTTTTCACAAAAGAGTGCAATGATGAATTCACAATAGAGTGTCGGTCACCGGAAAGTCACTATGCGACTTCATTGTGACATTATTTGGCGACTAATCACAATGCAATGCTCACAATGACTTCAAAGTTCAGTCTTCAACTGACAGTGACTTGAGAATCACAAGGTGACTTCATTGTAATGTCACCTGGTGACCCATCAAAAAGCGACAGTCACAGTGACTTTTCAGTGTTAACAATCATTTGAGAGTAATAATGAGACGAGAGAAAGATCCCATATTTTGATTCACCGTAGCGATTATGACACTTGTAACCATGTGTGACGTCCAGGGGACTTCACATCGACTAGCCGTGCTGTTAGGGTAGTATCTCTTTTTTACACTTGTTCTTCATAGAATTTCCTTTTGAGTACTCACGTGTTCAAAAATTAGCATTTTGTGTTTGTTGCTTAAATTTTGCACACTAGTGTATTTTTCACTGTAAATAGATCTTTAATTAATAAATATTTACTTACAAGCTATATTTTGCTTCATAACATACCAATAGATGATGAGCATTATCTTCTGACAAAATTTTATTTCAATATCTTAAAAACCTTTTAAGAAATGAGATTATTCGTGATTTCCTTTAAAGTCAGTTCCGGTTTATAATTTGGGCTAGAACTTTGCTTCTAATTATTGCTGAACCAAATTAAAACTTTTTTAGAATCTTAAATGTTTGCACTTTAATTTAAAATAATAAAAATAAATTCGAAAATAAATTGCATAAAAGAGCATTATAAATTAAACATGTTGTATAGAGACCTTCAAAATGTTAAAATATGCCAATATTTCCATAATTGGGTTTTTGTCATGATTCAATGCGTTTCTAAAACTCATATGAAATTATAATCACTTGCTGACGTCATATCTACTTGCTTTCTCTATTACTCATATTGATACTATTTTTGTATTATTCACAAACATTTGAAAAATTCCGTTAAACTTCCAATATGACGTCAGATTAATATTCTTTTTAATTCTCTAAAGACATCATATTAACCTGCTTTCTGTACTTACACATACTCCTTGTATTATTGAGAAATGTTTGAAAGTTTCCATTTTTTACTAATATGACGTCATATTAATCTTTTTTCAATTGGTGGAACTTTTTATTTCATTTTCATTTTTCACGTGGAAATCTTTTAATAGAAAATTAATTATTGTAGAAAGAATTTTATTGTGGATTTTTAATTTTTGGCAACTGCTATAACGAAAAATGTTTAAATTTAATAGGAAAAGGTTGTTAGATTTTTGGTTTTTATCACTTTATATTAAAATATTACGATTTTTTTTTAATTTTATAATTTTCATCTTCATAGTAGGTATTCAGCTATAAGTACACAAAATTTCAAGTCTGTAAGTTATATAGTTTCTGAGAACCGGCTCTGTGACGGACAGACAACGTAACGGGACGAATAGGTTTTCGTGAGATGAACGAAACCCTAAAAGCAAATTTACTTACGCCTAAAAATGACCAAACTAGAGAAATTTTATTTATTTTCACGCCTTACACTAGAGTCTACTACTGTCACAAAACAAGAAACAGTCAGTTAAACAATTGTACCCAGGTTCATCTAAGTATTGTATATTTGACTTTGGAACTAGGAATTAATTGTTTTCTGATCTTATGTAGAAAACATTTTCTTTCTTTCTTTTTTTTTTTGTTCTAATCTTAAACACATATTTTGCCTTTTTTAAATAAACTTCATTTTTAGCTCACAGGCTATCAAAGCCTGAGAGCTTATGTGCCCGCCGGTTCTGTATGTACGTACGTACGTACGTATGTATGTATGTATGTATGTACGTAACGCGATAACTTTTGATAGAACTAACCGTTTTATTTTAAATTTTGTTTATAGGTTCCTTGTGATAAGGCGCTTCCCTGATTAGTTTTGGAGGTTCATTGGTTAAGCATAAAGGGGGGAAACGGGGGGCTAACCCCCCATAATTTAGATAAATGGGTTTTTCATGCAGAATTATCCCATTTTCTTCCAATTTTGTATATAGGTTCATTTTGATAATGCGCTTCTGTCAATAGTTTTGGGGGTTCATTGGTTAAGTATAAAGGAGGAAAGGGGGGATACCCCCCCTAATTTAGATAAATGAGTTTTTCATGCAGAATTATCCGATTTTCTTCAAATTTTGTATATAGGTTCATTGTGATGATGCGCTTCTCTGAATAGTTTTGGGGGTTCATAGGTTAAGTATAAAGGGGGAAAGGGGGGGGGCTAATCCTCCCTTAATTTAGATAAATGAGTTTTTCATGCAGAATTATCCGATTTTCTTCAAATTTTGTATATAGGTTCATTGTGATGATGCGCTTCTCTGAATAGTTTTGGGGGTTCATTGGTTAAGTATAAAGGGGGAAAAAGGGGGCTAATCCCCCCTTAATTTAGATAAATGGGTTTTTCATGCAGAATTATCCGATTTTCTTCAAATTTTGTATATATATTCATTGTAATTAGAGACTTCCCTAATTAGTTTAAGGAGTTCATTAGTTAACTATGAGGGGGGTAACGGTGGGATGACCCCCCCCCTTAATATACTGTTGATTTCTTTATTTTTCGAGGGGCATATTTCAAATTCTTTGAAATAAGAGTATAATATACAATTAGTGTGAATAGCCTGTGAGCTCAATGCCCTCAGTTTAACTGGGCAGTTTTCCTTTTTTATTTCAGTTGTGTCACATTTGAAATGCGTGTGTGATATATAAAGAAAAGGAAATGATAAAAAAGCTCGTTAAAAAAATTACTTTTTTAAACATTCAATTGTGTTGTTTTTTGTACAAACACCATCCTTTCTTCATGCTTTTATGGCTCTTGTCAGTTTCTTTATAATTTCTGAATCCAGTCGGTGTACTCAGAGGAAACTGTTTTCTTTTTAAATTTAATTGGAAACCTCCATGTTCTTCTTGGAACGATCGGTGTCCACTCTTCATTCTTTTGGCGTTTTCTGTAAAACTTTCATCAAAAGTTTCTTGCATAGTGCTAAATATTCATTGCATCTGTATTGAAAAGTTAATGAATTTTAAGTTTTATACTGAGCTTTATGTGAGAACTGAAAGAAAAATACAGAAAACTTATCCTGATAAAGACGTTTATGAAAATTCGGTATAACTTCGTAGCTACCCACACTTCTGGAAACTTTTCCCATATGTTAAGAAACTTTTCAGAAAAGGATCAATAAGAATCATATGAAAATAATAGCTTTCCGAAATTAAGAGCCTACACTAGTCACGGGAAGAAACGCTCAAGCTAATGTTAAGTCTATGGGAAGGTTCTAGCGTGATTTCTCGCTCGCATTTTCATATTTTTAAATGCTTTTTTTTTTGCATAGGATAGCTGAGGTCAATCTCCAACGTTGTTAGTTTTTACTTTTTTGATTTTAGTTGCCGTTTTTTTTATAAGCGGGCATTTTCAATTTTGGAACCGGTTGGAACCGGTTCGGAAAGTGAAAGTACCCTTATATAAAATAACTGGTACCAAAATCGAAAAGTAAAAACTAACAACGTTGGAGATTGGCCTCAGCTATCCTATGCAAAAAAAAAAAAAAAAAAAAAAAAAAAAGAAAAGAAGCATTTAAAAATATTAAAATGCGAGCGAGAAATCGCGCAAGAACCTTCCCATATCTTTAACATTAGCTTGACCGTTTTTTCTCATGACTGATGTAGGCTCTTACGTGTATGGGGAAGTTTTAGCGTGGGTCAATCTCCAACGTTGTTAGTTTTTATTTTTTCGATTTTTCTTGCGGATTTTTTTATAAGCGGACATTTTGAATTTTGGAACCGGTTGGAACCGGTTCTGAAAGTGAAAGTACCCTTATATAAAATAACTGGAACCAAAATCGAAAAAGTAAAAACTAAGAACGTTGGAGATTGACCTCAGCTATCCTATGCAAAAAAAAAAAAAAAAAAAGAGCATTTAAAAATATTAAAATGCAAGCGAGAAATCGCGCTAGAACCTTCTCATAGACTTAACATTAGCTTGAGCGTTTTTTCGCGTGACTGATATGGGCTCTTAACAGAAAGGTTTTTCTGAAATTTACGGGCATCAAAAGAGCTCTATAATTTTACAAACGTTTCCTCAAACTTCGGAAACTTATTTCTTTGTGATATTTCGGATTGGTTCTTCTTTAAATATGGTTTCTGAAAATGAGAGAAAAATTTGCGAAATTGTCTCTCTACGACGTTACATGGAATTTTTGTAAACGTTTCGAATACACCAGGAAATAAATGTGCAATTTTTAACAGTGTATGTATGGCGTTTAATATATACTAATATTTCAATATAGTTAAAAAAAAATCATATTCAGTATATTAAGACATTCATATGAAATTTATGAAAAGCTAATTCAGGATAATGATAAAAATTCTGTTTAAAACACAATTATACAGCAAAACAGTACCAAATTATATTGCAGGTTTTAACGAAACAGATCAATTTTCTTTCTCAAATTATTAAATACTAGTATATAACCCCGTCAAAAATGACAGATTGTTGATCTGCGTTTCTTTTTCATAAGACTTCATACAAACAAACAGCATGAAGATTTTATTATTGAAAGGTTTGTACTGTAAAAAAGCACATTTTAAAAATGACAAATGATTTCTACAAATAAAAATGATGAGGATATATATATATATTTTACTCAGTATTAAATTTCGGAAGTAGTTCAACGATTGGACAAAACATTCAAATTAAATATTAACAAATAATCCATGGGCGAAAGTTTTTGTAAAAAAGTGTTATCAATGAGTTTCTAAGGGAGATTGACTCGCCATATAACTCATTGTTTGATTACATAAGCAAAATTAAATGCAAATTACGCTGTACCATGTATTCCTTATATTTTAATTACGTTTGATAAGAAAGAATCATTTTACAGTATATGACCCCTTATCCGGAATTCCAAAATCCGGAAAAACCGGAAGTCAGAAAAAAAAATTTCGAAAAATTTCTAAATTTGTAAATTTTTACTAAAATGTTAGAATTTTTGAAATTTTTAAAAAATTTTACCGATTTCTAATTTTTTTTTTAGTCCATTGTGTTTCAGTGTGTAATCACTGAAATATTGTTACTTCGGTAGCGGGTGAACACATACCACCCCCCTTCTTCCCGAAATTAGAAACAAATCATTTTTCTCTCAAATTTTAGTTTAAAATTAATTTATATTACGATTCATTTGAAACAAAAAATAGTTATATATTTATTTCATCAAGGATGATTATGTTACGAATTTTCCTAAAAATTTAAGGCATTCGGTTTCGAAAATTTTAGTCTTCAGTCCAAAGATTCGAACATAGCAAAATCTCGAATTTTGAACGATCGT
Organism: Maratus michaelseni; assembly: GCA_963931845.1. Lineage (NCBI taxonomy): Eukaryota > Metazoa > Arthropoda > Arachnida > Araneae > Salticidae > Maratus > Maratus michaelseni. The sequence goes on along the minus strand of OZ007599.1, from coordinate 211,886,097 downwards.
CGCCGAAAAAAACAATTATGTCTATCGTTCGAAGAAAAAGTAGACAATATCTTTAAAGGATTGCGGAAACAACTTGAATTTTGTCAAAGGATTGAAAAAAAAAAACGCAAATTTCGTCGCAGAATTGCGAAAAAACGCTAATTTTGTTAACAAATCGCAGAAAATACGCGATTTCCGGCAAAGGCTTGCGAAGAAAACGCAAATTTCTTCCAAGGACTCCGAAAAAATGTAAAATTTCTTCAAGGGATCACAAAAAAAAACACAAATTTGGTTAAAAGATCGAAAAAAAAAACGCGAATTTCGTCAAATAATTGTGGAAAAACATGAATTTCTCCAAAGGATCGCGAGAAAAAAACGCAAATTTCTTCAAAGCACTGCAAAAAAATTTCTAATTTCGTTAAGGGATCGCGAAAAATGTGGAATTTCGTCAAAGGGTCAAAGGAAAAAAAAACACAAATATTGTCAAAAGATCACAGAAAAAATGCGAATTCCGTCAAAGGATCGCGAAAAAAAAAAACCCGCTAATTTCGTCAAAGAATCTCAGAAAAAACTCGAATTTTGTCAAAGGATCGTAAATAAAAGGTAAATTTCGTCAAAGAATAGCAAAAAATGAAAATTTCCTCAAAGAATCGCAGAAAAATGCAAATTTTTTCAAAGGATCGCAAAAAGAAAACGCAAATTTCTTCAAAGGACCACGAAAAAATTATATTTCGTCAAAGGATCGTAGAAGAAAAACGCAAATTTTGTCAAAGAATAGCAGAAAAAAACGCAATTTTTGTCAAAGAATCACGAAAAAAACCATTAATTTTGTCAAATAATCGTGAACTTCGGGAGGACCCAAAATCCGGAAAATTCCAAAACTCGGAAAGCCTTTGGTCCAGTGGCTTTCGCATAATAGGTCCTGTACTGTATTTAAGATGGAAGTAAATTTCAAAATACGCCAGTAGATGGCGCAAATGTACTGGATTGATCACTCAAATCCTCCGTACGAAAGAATTCACCGCTATTTCTGAAAAGAAAAGTGTTCACAGAAAAAAATGTATACAGAAATGTTGATATACGTGTTTTATATGAAATAGTTTTTGAAGGTTTTAAATAAAATTAAAATATTTAAAAGCTCTAATATGCTTTTACAAATATTTTAACAGCAGAATTGGATGTAGCATAGAGCTTTTTCATTAAGCGTAACATGGCGTTTAACTATGGTCGATTCACAAATCAGAGTGGTCGAGCCCGGAGCCGTTACAGACACTTTCTTGCCTTCGGATTTTATTATAAGTAAGATATGCTTATTAGAATCAATGTGGGAATGCTTTCCAATTTTTACACTTTATAAAATAGTTGAAAAGTGTTTATTTATGATTTCGGTTTGTCTGTCTCTTCGTGTTCTAACTCTCGTAAATATAGTTTGATTTTTAAGTAATTGATATATGCTATTGAAGCTTAACATAGCATGTTCCCTATTGAAAACGAAATGTGCGGAATTTATAGTTCGTTTACAAGGACACTCAAAAAAATTCGGATACATTCGGTCCAAAACGAAAATTGTTTGAAGTGCATTTTAATGATATTGCACTACTGAAAACAATGTAAAACTGATAGACAATGTTGATACACACCACAACATGTTTTCCATTAAAGATGGAATGCGTAAGCATTTGTTATTCATTTATGAGGACGTGCGTGTCCCTGATGAATCATTCGATTTCATTACTCTCAGTAGACAGTGTTTATTTGAAATGCACTTTGTGAAATTGATAGACATTATAGAAGTCTTCCACAGGGAAAATCGAACATGTAACATTTAATATTCTTTTACAGGGCCGCTAAAAAAATTACATATATAATCATCTATGAGCAATTATTGCAAAAAATACGTTTTCAATGCGTTTTCACGCTTAACTATAAATCTTAGTATGTTATATTCTGTGTATAAATTCTGTATAACATATACAGGGATACACAAAATAATTTTTTTCATTCACAATTGATAATTCTGTATGGACGGATTTACCAAAAATGCGTTTTCAAATATGTCTTTAAAAAAAATAATAACTGAATTCTACTATACTATGTGGTATGAGTATAATATATATTCATATACAGTTTTGCACAAAAAGCATTGGATACATTAAGGATTATTGCCAGAAAAGCGGGCTACGCGTAGGGTTATGCGTTTTCCAGCTGAATTAAATTTTAGTTTTATTATTTGGTATGCATAAAAATCTATGCACCATACACAGAACTGTACAAAAGAATTCACATACATTACTGCCTATGGAAAGTAGTTGCTAAAAAAGAGTTTTAGACTGTGTTGGGTGTTTTCAAAATTGTTTGTTTAGATATATTATTTCATTGTATGAAAAAAATGAAGTTTTATTACAATAGTCTTATAGTGTTGGAAAGTGTTTCCTATACTATTCGTGATGCATTATTTTTCGTTTTTGTTTACTTAGGGAATGACATGAACATCCACTCACCATTCATTGTACTAATAATATGTATAATATGATAACTTAGAAAAGTGAATGAAGTATTTGTGAGTGAGCATTTTCAACATCTATAATATTTATAGCCTTAAAATAAAGAGCTGCGAAAAATAACCCATCTCTTTTCTCTTTCAAGTTATAAATCTTGTTTATTGTATTTTCTAAAACTGTGGGCGTTGGCAAATATTTACATCGCAGCGACATTTTCAATGATATATTCGTCAAAATAACAATATACAGGGTGTCTGAAAAGTCTGAAAACGGTCAAATAACTCGAGAAATATACATCGGATTGAAAAACGGCAAAATGCATGTTCAATATTTTTGAAAAATCTATTTAGGGATATGAAAGACCCCCCCCAACTTTGCCCCCTGGAGGGGAAGGGGGGCAACTTTGAAATCTTAAATGATGATCCCTATTTTTTATTGCAGATTCGGATTCTACGGGAAAAAATACGTAACTTTTGTCTTGAACATTTTCTTCGAAACATTGTAGATGGCGCTGTAATCGAATGCAATGCTGTGAGAATCGTTACCATTGCAATGTCTGGAAACGCTCGAATAACTCGAGAAATATTCACCAGATTGAAAAACGGAAAAATGCATGTTCAATAGTTTTGAAAAATCTATTTAGGGATATCAAAGTTGTCATTTTTTCTAAAATATTAAACACTTATTTTTCCGTTTTTCAATCTGATGTATATTTCTCGAGTTATTCGAGCGTTTCCAGACATTGCAATGGTAACGATTCTCACAGCATTGCACTCGATTACAGCGCCATCTACAATGTTTCGAAGAAAATGTTCAATACAAAAGTTACGTGTATTTTTTCCCGTAGAATCCGAATCTGCAATAAAAAATGGGGGTCATCATTTAAGATTTAAAAGCTGCCCCCTCCCCCGGGGGAGGGCAAAGTAGGGGGGGGGGCAACTTTCATATAAATAGATTTTTCAAAAATATTGAACATGCATTTTGTCGTTTTTCAATCCGAAGTATATTTCTCGCGTTATTTGACCGTTTCCAGACTTTCGGACACCTATGACATTCTGAGAACAGGAATCTAACGTTTTGATTAGGTCATTCACAAAACTGTATCACCTCTTTATACTCAAAAGAATCATTATTTTTATATGCTATTCCTACATATTATGTGCTATTATTATTACTAGGGCATCCAAACCGGGCTTCTCGGGATAGAGAATATATGTGAAAACCATTTTTTTTAAATTATTGAAAACTCTAATAGATTTTTTACATGTAATATATATATATATATATTTATATTGCCCCATAACAACACCAAAGAGCATTTTTATACAAAATATGTCAATTATATAGTAGATACAATTTTGAAATTTTTTAAAAGCGGTAATTTCATATTGGCCTTGTGCCAGAAGTTAATAGCCGAAGAAATCACTAAAAATTTCGTTGTCTACAGCTGTTTTTTTTTTTTTTTTTTTTTTTTTTTTTTAAATTCTGATAATAGATTTTAAGCGCTTATTTCGAATACATATCTGTTAAATTTGTGTTTCATTTATACTATTTTATTTATTGCTTAATAAAATTTTAATTTCGTCATGGAATATTAACTGGGAACAAATGCTGAACTTTTTATACTGTTTAAAGTGCAAACGGATTAATATTTTGTAATCGTCTGCAAACGATACAGATAGGTTTTTTTTTTTAAATCATGTTTGGAATTTAATTTAAATGCTATAATAAATTAGCAAATTACGATACAGTTTTCAAATAAATTGCATTTGAAAGTAGACTTTTTCCCTATATAACGGTGTGAAAATTGAAAATGTACGATGCTTAGAAATTAAAAAAATTGCAGTAACAAAAATCGCAAAAGAAAATGTGTATGTTTAAAGTACATTGATGGAAGTTAAAGTTGCACTGGATCTGAAAGCCAAACAATCTGGTAGAAATTGTTATTTCTTTCATTTATAACTCTTTTGATTCTAGCACTTGTTTCTGAATAAGAAAGATTTCAAAGAATGTTTATATAACTATAAAACTTTTTGTACCGTGATCAAGCTATACATATTCATAATATAATTTTCGCTAAAATAAATTCCCTTTGACTATTTAATATTTTACTTGATTACTGTTTAAAATGAATCATCGACCAAACCAACCAAGTTTCTTCAAGGTAAAATACATAATATAATTTAATGTTGGCCTTTGTAAATATAAATAATTAACATAAATTAGACAGGTATACATTAATGTTTTAAAAATAATAATCAACAATTAAAAATATCTAGTTTTCTTTTCTTTCTAATAATGAATATGTTACTGGTTCTTTCTTAAGGCAGAATATTTTAAATACTTCTTTTCGATCAAGTTAAAAGCTAAATATAAACCGTTTTGAAACTCTTTGTGCAAACGTTTTACGGTAGGAGTAACTATAAAGTGAATAATGAATATGTACCTCAGAAGCATATGCATAAATAAAGGTGTCTCTATAGATAGACATGTGTATTTGTGAATAATTAATCAATAATATTTTTAATGTCTGTATATATCAATAGCTTAAAATTTCATTTGAGAGAGTTTCGTGTTTGTTTTCGGTTGAAACTCGAGAAAGGACAAAATTCGGTCTCGGCCTTAAAAATTTGTTTCGGTCGCTCACTAATTTTAAATGGACACTATAATAATTTAGCATGGCGTTGCAAAATACACAGCTTACGATATTTTCTTACCACTATTTCTGAATAAAAATATGTTCTTTAATGGCAAAGGTTAGAGACTAAATCAGATGAAGATTACTATTTGGAAATAGTGGTACTGAAAAATCGGAAATGTTTGGCATATTACACATGATATCGAAATTAAATTATCATATCTTAAATTTCCGACCATAAAAAAAATATTATTCATTTGCAACATTTGTTAGTCAGTTTTCCTATATTTTTACGCATGAGATATAGTCTGAATGCACATAAAACAAATACAACGTCATCCAAAATATTGAAACCACCAATACGTTTTGCAGTTGAAATCCATGCAAGGCCTTTTGCTTTCTGTGAAATCTCAAAGAAGTTCTGGAACTGCACTGTAATTTGTTCTGTGACACCCTATAGACCAGTCTTATAGTGGGTCCTTTCAAATATTGAAATATCTAGCTCAGTGTTATTTGAACATGGATGATGGCCATTTCTTTAGCACTTCGTGTGATTTCATCATATTTCACAGAAAACAAAGTCTGATGAGATTTCGCTATAATATCTTTCTGAAATATTTATTATCATTATTCTCAGTTATGAACGAAAATTACAGTTATGACATGTGACACCTTGCATTTTTGAATGAATAATTTGATTATGACCGTGGTTTCCTAATGAAAAAATTGTTTGTCTTGATATGCATTATCACCCATACAGTTCAGATACAATCTGTATAAAATAGTGTTTTTTGATAGTGATGGGGTTTAAAAAATGAAAAAATAAAATAAAATCTTGAAAGAAAATAAATACAAAAAGTGAAAATTATCCCTGTATTAATGAAAAGCTGTAAAAACTTAAAAATTGACAAAAATATCTTACAAATTTTTCCCATAAAATTATTAATATAAAAATATAATAGAATTAAAAGTGGTTTGTGATATGTAATGACTAAGCTTGAAAAAAAAAATTCTAATGCATATTTACGCCTATCGCCGATAGCAAGGGGATAAAAATATAAATATTCATCTAATTATTTATAGTGAGTCTATTAAAGTAATTTTAAATTATATATATATATATATATTCCCAACTTACAATCCATCTATAATAATAAAGACGTTAGTGTTTTTTAACACTTTCCAACCTAGTTGAAAAGTGTTTATGACTTTGGTTTGACTAGCCGTATGGCCGTCTGCCGTCTGGCCGTGCTCTAACTCCCGTAAATATGCTCGGATTGCTCTGCAATTTTTGTATGTTATTGTCGTTATCTATATCATGTTTCCTATTTCAACGGAAGTGTGTAGTACCCAATAGTTTTTATACAGGGACACTCAAAGAATTCCGTTACATTGCGGTCTATGGGGAAAAATCATTTGCGGTTTATTTAAATAATGTTTCACTATTTTAAACGCATTGAAATTTATATATATCACTAAGGTGCATTAGAAAAAGCTTAATATGGAATAGGGTGTGCATAGCACTTATAGTTACTTTACAGGGACAGTCAAAAGAATTCCGTTACATTACGTATATGGAGAAAAATCGTCTGCGGTTTATTTAAATAATGTTTCACTATTTTAAACTTATTGAAATTTATATATATCACTAAGGTGCATTACAAGAGGCTTACAACAGAATATTGTGTGTATAGCTGTCATCGTTCATTTACAGGGACACACAAAAGAATTCTCTACTGTCTGTTAACAATAATTCCTGGAAGTGCGTTTTAAGTTACTGAAAGCGATTTCAATTTTAACTCGTTTTTTGTCTATTACGTGGTGTGTATAAATTCTGTAGATCCTATACAGGGAAGCACAAAAGTTTGCTGACACATTTCCGTTTATTGACAGAAACTCCAGACGGAGAATTTTAAACTGTGCTACGCGTTTCCAAACTGAACTAAAATTTAGCATCCTATGTAGTAATATATACAAATCTATAGATCCTATACAGGGCTGAATAAAAGTATTCGGATATTTTTCCGAATATTGTATATGTTGGAAATTCCTGAAATTATGTTTTTAAATATGTTATGCGTTTTCCAAATTGTTTACTTAGATGTTATTTTTTAGCTTATTAAACGGTATGATTTGTAAAATTATTTTGGAAGCGTTGCAAAGTGTTACATAATCTATGCTTGACGCATGATTTTTCGTTCTTGTTTATTTTTGTGTGTGTGTGCTGTGTGTAGAGCTACAAGAAAGAAGGTACATGTATGTCTGCAGTTATGCACCCCGAAGCCAGTTTGTATTTTTTGATAATTAGCCGATATATTAATTAAATCCCTAATGAACAACGCAAAATGGCGAGCTTCCACCGTGCTGCTCATTATCTCATGTGTCTGCACCTGTCCAGGCTTTTTTTGTTTTATAGAAGCAGAAGGAAAAGGATTCCGTTTTATCTGCATTTTGAAATCACAACTACCGGATCCCCCGTGAAGTTACAGAAAAATAAGAAAATTTTTGTTGTACCTTTACTGTTCTAATGGTATCTTTTGTTTATAAATATGAATAGTTATTACTTCAAAAATATTTACTACTGCTAATTTCTTATGGAGCTCGATTACGTGATAGTTTTCACATTTTCGTTGGTTGGTTGATTTTATGACGGCCGATTGATATAACACGAGTGATATAGGCCCTGGGGGCAGTGCCCTCCGTGGGGGTCTTTCTAAGGGATCCTAACCTGTATTTACGGCAAGGTTCGAAGAAAACCACGGAAAACTCCGAACGGTTAGATCGACGAGCGACACAGGGGTATGAAACCAGCACCTCCCGTCTACCAGCTTTGAGAGCAGAACCTCTCAGCCACTGGTGGGGCGTTTTCACGTTTTCCTTTTTTCCTGTAGTTTCAAACTGCCATCCGGAAGTCCAAGGTAGAGAAAAAAAAGAAATTGGGGTATTTTTTCGATTCTAACGATATAGTTAAAAAAAAAAAACACTAATATTTACTATTTAAAAAATATATTTTTTCTTCCGAAGTTCGATTTTATTTTGGTTTTCGTGTTTTCCGATTTGTTATCACCTTTTTCGTTTTTTCACAATTTTGAAACTGCCATCCCATTTCCTCGGAAAAAAAACTTATTATTTAGAGAACCTTTCCGGTTCTAACGGCATCTTTGGTTAAAACAATACTAATATTTACTCTTTCAAAAAAAGAAAAAATCTTGGAAGTCGATTTCGTGTTCATTTTCATCTTTTTTTTTTTTTTTTTTTTTTTTTTTTAAATACCATACCGTTTTCCCGGATACACGTACAAAATAAATAAATAAATAAAAACCCTAAAATACCCACTTATTTATGCTATTTTTCCGGTTCCAACGGAATATTTGGTTTAAAAAATATTATTATTTACTATTTCAAAAAGTTATTTTCTGAAAGTCGTTTCACTAATTCACCAAACTTTTTGTTTTAACCGTACCTTCCCATATATCATTGCGCGTTTTACGAGAATTGTGCTTTCAAGACAATACTGGAAATAATCATTTTGCGTGTTAAAAGCGAGAGAGGCGGGAACGCGTTTTTTTATTATTTAGGTTTTCTCATGAACTTTTGGTCAGAATTGAAAACTTGTTATATCTAAATGTCAGAAATTAAATAGGCAATCCCTATAACGAGGTGGGGGGGGGGGCTTAGTTCGTGTGAAAAGATTTTCGTTTAATAAATATAAAATCGTAATATTTCAAGGTTCGTTTGCAAAAACAGACCGGAGTGTGCGTGACACGCCCAGTGTGCGCTGACGAAGGTAGAGGGGTCAAACTCTAGGTTCGTTTGTATAAATTTTTATTTAACAATATAAAATACAAATTCAAAGAGTCGTTTGTAAAGACATACCAGAGCGTACGTAGCACGCCCGGGTGTATGCTGCAGAAGGGAGTGCGGCGCCCAAATCTATGTTCGTTTGAATAGATTTTCCTTTAAAAATATAATATCATACACATTCTAGGGTGTACATTCACGAAGGCAGTGAGGGGGCTTTCGACATTCTATCCCCCCCCCCCCCGGAGAAAAATCCCTGAATTCAGCACTTTCTTAGGTATATTTAAAGTTATTATCCAGGGCCCGGGCAACGCTAGGCTGGTCAGCTAGTTTATTATTATTCAGAAGAATATTTTCATTTCCCACTCATTAATTTATTCATATAATTACACTTTACACTTTTAAGCCTTAGTATATTATGAACATTTGAATGAAAATGAAACGCTAAATTAAAAATTGAAAATATAATAAAAACATTAATTTAAATAAGATTGGTTTGAATAATAAGTTAAAGTTTACTTTTAGGATATTTTTTACGCGATTACATTATGAAAATTTAATTTCAGACTGTAATAAATAACATTTTTCTGTTTAAATTCACATTTACTATCCTTACATACTTGCTTGGGCGAACCATTAAGAAAAATGAAAAAATGAAATAAAATAAAATAAAATCCACTTTGAACTAAGATTTGCAAACAAAACCTTTTTAGCATTTATTCATAACGTCATTAGTTATTCCAAAATATAAGAGTAAATTTTATGTTCTATAATAATGTAGTTATAATATGTACGGTGCCTAAAGTAAAAAGTATTGATTAATTATAAAGAGAAAAGTATTGCTACGCCAGTTAAATAACTATTTTTTCCACATTGTAGACTTTTGTTGCACTTAAGAAAATGCTATTAACTTATTAACATATCTATAGAATAATAATTAGCAGAATTTTACATTTACTCATAATAGGAATAAAATAAAAATTGTTAAAATTCTATAATTTAAAAAATATCAGACAATTTTTGTTGTTCTTTTTATAATTTTAACGTTACTATTCACCAGAAAATTTGTTGATTATTATTTTTTTTTTACAAATGTAAATTTAAGAAACGGAAATTTTCAATCTCCAATACAGAAAAAAAACAGATTTACAGAAAAAAACTTGATTATTTTCTTTCTTTGTTTTTTGTAAGTGCACAGCAATGTATTAAAAACACACAAACAAACAAAAAAAAAGAGTGAAAAATTTTAGCGTTCATAAGACTTGTGCATTTTTAAATATTCATTCGTAAATTGTGTTTCTTCATAGGGATTAGAATTCTAGAAATCATATTATTTAAAAATTTCATATTTCGCTCTATTAAAAAAAAAAAAAAAAAAAAGAAAAAAGAAAAAAAAAGGAAGATTTGAATATTTTTTTGTGTGTTTAGAACTGGCAAAAGGAACTTTTTAAAATATATAATATGTAAAGTATACTGCAAAATACTGATATTTTGGACTGGTTTTATCTTTAATGATACCAGTATTGATCAAGTTAAAAAGAAAATCAATTGTCAACGCACCTTTTAACATTTACTCACTTCGCGAGAAATTATTCAAAACTGAAAACATTTATAAAAATATATATCTTTTTTATCTTTCAATTGTTTAGTTTAAAAACTCTCAAATAAATTTAGAGAATATTCAGTTTCAAAGAAATTTTACTTTTGAAATAAAGCTTTATAATTAACACTTTATTTAGCATGCATATCATCATCTAAGAAACGTTTATTAATTCCGACAAATCATATTACAAAAACTCACTTTAAAAATTTTAAATTATAGTAATTTTTATGCATATTATTTATTTTTATTAATGATCATCTCAATTGTACTTCATTTTACATTTTAATTTTGCAAGTCAATTCCCATTCGATCTTTGTTAATTTTAAAATGAAATAAAATTATACAGTTAATCCTTTTGTTATATCGCGCTGGTAGGGAGAAAAGGAAAAGAAAATAACGGGATATATCCGAAAGTGCATTATAAACAAAATTATTAAAAATGAACAAAAAAAAGGTGATAATCACAAGTGAATGTTTTATATTCTTCTCCAAAACGTTAGCATATTACAATTCTCTTGATAATAAAGAATTACACTTATTGTAATTCAGTCATGTATTTCAATCGCCCCAATCAGTCGTAGGGATAAAAGATAACCCTCACTAATTCTGCAACAAACCATCGCACAGTGGGGCGTTTTGAGGATCTAGGTGGACAAAATTATTGAGTTGAAGTTTAATTAGGTTTTGCTGGGTTTTCGAATGCATCAGTAATAAAATAACCAAACAGTGATAAATATTTGACTTATTTAATTATTTATATTATTATTATTATTATTATTATTATTATTATTATATTAATACTTATATTATTATTATTTTTTAAATTATAATATTGTATTGTCATTGAAACTACACATGTATTCAAAGTTTCAGCTCAATCGGATAATTAAAAGTGGTGAAAATTGACTTGCAAGATTTGAATTAAACACTCAGACGCACACTTCAAGTTAATATAACTTAATGATTCGTAAACTTTCGCAGGAGCTCTCTTAAGTTTTCAATACTTTAGGAATGGCACTTTGATTAAAAAAAAATGCTTATTGCTTAATAATGCTTAATACTGTATTAAAAGTCAAGATGAAGTTTGAAAACAAGATGGCGCTTATTTTCAAACAACAATAGGTTAAATCGTGTGACAAACATGTGACATATGTCCAGTAAACTCCTGCTTTCAAATAAAACAGAAAAGTCCCGACTTGCTTTCGAACTTACAGAAAAATAATTCAACTGTTGAAAGTCTCTCAAATCAACTGCCTTCTTTACGGTCGTAGTTAATCGACACATCGGGTTTTTTCGACAAAACTCGTACGGATCTCGACAAAAGAGACATTCAGCTACCAGTATACGCGGTCTTGTTAAATTCCGAGATAATCGGAAAAATGAATTTTGTCCACCTAGATCATCAAAACGCCCCACTGTGCATCGTATAAAAATGATACAGTACCAACCAAGAAATAATAACATCTACTATAAAAGGTTATACATGAATTAAGATTTGGAGAACGTTTATATATTAAAAATTGTACAAACTTTCTTTTTTCAAACGGTATTACCAAATTTTCAAACTTCATTTGCGTTCCTGGGATTAATTTATGCACCTTTTCTTAAATTTTCATAGAGTTACACAAAAAATGTACTGGAGGTTTTCCATAAATTTAGAAAATAAAAATAAGATCTGGGGAAAAGTACCATTTAACTTTTAATTAGTAATTAGAAAAAAAATTACAGAAAATCCCCATATAAAAAAAATTTTATATAAAAGAAAGTTTCGTGGAAATTTTAAAGTTACTATTTGAGGTTTTTTTTCCATGGATGCAAACTTTAACAGGAGACGGCTCCTTAGAAAAAAATTTGACGAAAATAAAAAATTGTCTATATCTGTGGTGGTAATTATTTTATTTTCACGAACTGTATACTTATAAATAGATATATTGTTAAAAATGTTTTGTCTATTTGTAAATATTTTTAATATAGTGTTTTACAATTATCATGCTTCTAAATATATTCATTTAAAGGTATTATTTCATTCGTATAACTTGAAAAGTGCTAAGATAACCTGAGAAAAAATATATATTTTTATAAGTATACAGTTCATGAAATAAAATAATTATTTACAGATACGAAATCTTTTGACATAATATCTCTACTTACAAGATTAAAAAATATATTTATTTAAAGGTATTGAAAATAATACATCTATTTTGGGAAATAAAGCATTCTCATAATCTATAGGTATCTATTTACAGAATGGAATTCACGAGACCGGATTTTAAAAAAGAATTATTTATAGATTTATAAATCAAATTGTCAATTATATTCATTTCTAAATATCTGATTCATAAAAAATGAAGGAAAAACGTATAGTATAAGTGAAATTATGAATTTTTTCTGTCATATAAACGATACATTTCATCATTAGAAAAGTTATGAATCGGAACCAATCTCAAAAGGAAAAGATGTTAAAGACGTATAAACGGTGCTATCTGTACTTCATTAATACTAGTACTATAATATTATTCAACAATCAAATATCTAATATTTATTATAGATCCATGGAACAAGAGTATAAAGAAACTATCAAACGAGTTATTTAACTTTGTATGTACAACAAAAGATTAACTGCAAATTTAATATTAATATGCAATAAAATAGAATCTGATAATATTAATCTGATAACAAAATATATTTCTATATTTAAAAAAAAAAAAAGCATATCGTTCTCTCAAATAAAAGAAATTATAAAATAGAATACTTACTGCTCATCCAAATACGTTGCATCTGCGTCTGTTTTAAGCTATGCCTTTCCTCTCAAGAACAATACAAATCACGTGATAATGACATGTGCAGTAGGTCGGAGTAGTTGAGCATGCACAAATATTACTTCATTTCGAATTTCATTTTTAAACTTTACACCGAATGAGTGTAACATTTCCGAATTTTTCAGTAACCAACATTTTACACTATCTATTCGGAAACTTTTCCGCTATGGTATGTAACGTTTCTGACTTCTTCAGAGTATTCACCGTTTTGAATATTTTCCCGAAAATACGTGTAACGATTTCGAAATAACAAGTAACAAAGGAGAACACAAAGTTTGCTATAAATTTCCGGAAACCTTTACGCCTTGTGCCGAAACGCTTCTGAGTTTTTTTACAGTGTACTTAACCGGGATGATTTCATCCAAAAAACTGAATTATAGTATCAAAAATGAGTGTTACTTTTTGAAAATATTAAGTTGGTACCATTTTTAATATGTAGATGCTCCCCCTTAACCTTACCTATGCATAACATTTAATAGTCGATGATATTATTACCAATCGTTTGATACCAATATTATTTTTATACTATGATTTGGAGCAGAGTTAGTAGGCGTATCTTTTTTTTTTCCCACGACTTTAAATATAAAGTTACTGTAAAAATGCAGTTAAAAGAATACTTTTTTTTCACAAGGCATGAACAGAGAGCGCGATATTATTAGTGCCGTATTATCAAGAAGGCAGAGTAGGCAATTGCCTTATGAGCCCTACATCTTTTAGGGGCACCATGACCCGAAAGATCAAACATATCTGATTTCTCGCTCAGGTTATTTTTTACAAGAAAAATATTGTAATATTTTCATAGGCAATAAATCTAAATAGTATAATGTTTATCAAACTGTTTTTATTTTTACTTCTGTTTTGTTCAAATATGAGTTTCTTGATATGAAAAATTTAAACTGAAATCATCGCTAGTTAAAGATAAATGGTTTTGAAATTTCGAAATGAAAAAGGATATGCTGCCAAATAACTCTCTTTCCGATATAACACTTTTACTTCATTAACAAAAAGTGCGAGTATTACTCGTGCTAAAAGGGTTCCGTGCATTAAACTTATTAACCCCTTAAGCACCATATTCAATTTAGTAAGAGTATGCTGAATACCAGAAAAAAAAAAAAAACGGTTGTTCGGAAAGTTCCTTCTGTTTGGGAGAACCAATTCGTACCAGAAAATTCTGCCCGTCAATTATTATACATTAGATATCGGAATTAATGTCTAATAACTGAATGATAGAATTTTCCGGTACGAATTGGTTAGAACATTGCAATCTGGACTTAAAATGAGGACGTACGCACACTGTAAAAAAAAACTCGGAAACATTACTCTATCTGGTGGGGCAGCAATGTGGCCCATCGGTTCTGTTATGTTTCCACATATTTCGGTCAGATATTCGTAAAAGTTTCCGCATATTTCGGTCAGATATTCAGATATGTTTCTGTATATTTTGGAAACATTTACGTGCATTTCGGAAACGTTTCTTTATATTTCAGTTAGATATTCAGTAACGATTCTGCAGATATCGGAAATGTTTTTGTATACATCGGAAAGGTTTCTGCATATATCGGAAATGTTTTTCTAGACATGGGAAATGTTTCTGAATACATCGGAAATGTTTCTGTGTGTTTTGGAAATGTTTCTGTGTATTTCTGTTTTATAATTTCTTGTATTTGAGAGAACAATACGCTTTAAAAAAAATTAATATTATCAGACTCTATTTTATTGTATCTTAATATTACATTTGCAGTTAATCTTTTTTTGTATACACAGTTAAATAACTCGTTCGATAGTTTCTTTATACTCTTGTTCCATGAATCTATAATAAATATTAGATATTTGATTGTTGAATAATATTATAGTACTAGTATTAATGAAGTACAGATAGCACCGTTTATACGTCTTTAACATCTTTTCCTTTTGAGATTGGTTCCGATTCATAACTTTTCTAATGATGAAATGTATCGTTTATATGACAGAACAAATTCCTAATTTCACTTATACTATACGTTTTTCACTCAGTTTTTATGAATCAGATATTTGTAAATAAATAACGTTGAAAATTTGATTTATGGATCTATAAATAATTCTTTTTTTAAATGCAGCCTCATGAGTTCCATCCTCTAAATAGATACTCAATGAAAATATTTAATTTCCGCCTATACTTATAAATAGATAGATTTTAGAAATAACTTTCAAAAAAAAATTTTATCTTGTAAATAGTTATACTATTCGAAAATATTTTATATCTGTGGTAATTATTTTATTTTCACGAATTGTATACTTATAAATAGATATATTGATAAAAATGTTTTGTCTATTTGTAAATATTTTTAATATAGTGTTTTACAACTATCATGCTTCTAAATATATTCATTTAAAGGTATTATTTTATTCGTATAACTTGAGAAGTGCTGAGATAACCTGAGAAAATAAATATATTTTTATAAGTATACAGTTCATAAAATAAAATAATTATTTACAGATACGAAATCTTTTGACATAATATCTATACTTACAAGATTAAAAAATATATTTATTTAAAGGTATTAAAAATAATAGATCTATTTTGGGAAATAAAGCATTTTCATAATGCATATGTATCTGGTTACAGCATGGAATTCACGAGACCGATTTTAAAAAAGAATTATTTATAGATTTATAAATCAAATTTTCAATTATATTTATTTATAAATATCTGGTTCATAAAAAATGAAGGAAAAACGTATAGTATAAGTGAAATTAGGAATTTGTTCTGTCATATAAACGATACATTTCATCATTAGAAAAGTTATGAAACGGAACCGATCTCAAAACGAAAAAATGTTAAAGACGTATATACGGTGCTATCTGTACTTCATTAATAATAGTACTACATTATTATTCATCAATCAAATATCTAATATTTATTATAGATTCATGGCACAAGATTATAAAGAAACTATCGAACGAGTTATTTAACTTTGTGTATACAACAAAAGATTAACTGCAAATGTAATATTAATATGCAATAAAATAGAATCTGATAATATTATTTTTTTTTTTAAAAGCATATTGTTCTCTCAAATAAAAGAAATTATAAAACAGAATACTTACAGCTCATATAAATACGTTGCATCTGCATCTGTTTTAAGCTGTCTTTCCTCTCAAGAACAATAGAAATCACGTGATAATGACATGTGCAATAGGTCGGAGTAGATGAGCATGCGCAAATATTACTTCATTTCGAATTCCATTTTTAAACTTTACACGGAATGAGAGTAACATTTCCGAATTTTTCAGTAACCAACATTTTACACTACCTATTCGAAAACATTTCTGGTATGGAAATGTAACGTTTCTGACTTCTTCAGAGTAATTCACCGCTTTGAATATTTTTCCGAAAATACGTGTAACGATTCCGAAATAACAAGTAACTGAGGAGAACACAAAGTTTACTATAAATTTCCGGAAACATTTCCGCCTTGTGCCGAAACGCTTCTGAGTTTTTTTACAGTGCACATACGTCCTGGTATTGCAAATAAAGAGTTCATGACGTACGCAGGTACGTCGTGGTGCTTAAGGGGCTAATTACTAACTGCAATAGTACAAAAAATCGTTGATAAAGGAATAATAAGACTTTGTAAAAAGCTACAACGTAGGGTTGGGTAAAGCTATATATACTAAAAAAGTATAGATGGGTATAGGGAACATTCACAGAGTTATAAAGCCTAAATAGTAACAAATGTCGCTATTCTGTATGACTTTTTTAAAACCTCATCCAAATCTATTTATGATGACTAAAAATGAATGAATAACGTCACATTGCACGTGGATGTTGGTGAATGCATTGTCATTGAATGTGTTTACCCTGGTAGTAGATTCTTGAATGAATGGACATAGACTAACAAGGAGAGGACCAAGCTTGGTAATCACAGATGTTGATTATTTTTATATATGTTGCAGGGTAGAAGCCCCTTAGTCTCAGGTTTAACGGATTTTATACAGCGCTCCTCAGTTCTCGAGAAATAGGGGGTCTAATATTTTAACACAACTTAAATACTTACTTTGTAACGCAATTACTGCGTTGGTCGTAGCTCAGTTGTTATGGCGTCTGTTCGCGGAAACGGGTTCGAGATCGGGACGAGCGATATTTTTGTTTTTCATTTTTTGTTTTATAAATATACTTGTAATTATTATTTAATAATCCTAATTAAAAAATTATAATATTGTGCATTAATTACAATGTTAATCTATTTATTTTTTATTTGTAACTAAATCGTTGTTTAAAACATCATTAAGCAGTTTTTTTTTTAATCACTTTTAAAATACATTTTATATATGCTTTATCGATGCAATGATATTGATCAATTGTGTCCATTGATGATTTTAAAGAAACATCATTTATATATTGCCTTAACAAGGGAAGTCAATGCGATGATAGTACTACTCTTTTGTTAAAGTAAGAAGCATAAAAATTTAGCAAATTACAACATCTTCTTTTGCATATTAAAGATTTTTAAATTTGTAATACGTATGCTTGCGCTTTGAATTAATTTATAATTAATAAAATAAGGTATGATTTTGTAACGATTTTGTAATTTTTAATAGTCAATAATGGATCCATTTAAAAAAAATCTTTTTAAATGATGAGAAATGTTTAATAATGGCTTAAAAATCAAATAAATTTAATTTAAATATGTTAACTTTATAATGGATGTACGATATTAAAATTTTTAATTAGGATTATTAAATAATAATTACAGGTATATTTATAAAACAAAAAAGGAGAAAAACAAACGCAGCTCGTCTCGAACCCAGGCCCGCGAATAAACGAGCAGACACCATAACAACTGAGCTAAGACCAACGCAGTAAATTTGTTACAAAGTAAGTATTTAGGTTGTGTTAAAATATTAGATCTCCTATTTCTCGACACCTAAGGAGCGTTGTATAAAATCCGTTGAACCTGAGACTAATGGGCTTCTACCCTACAACATATATAAAAAGAATCAAAATCTGTGATTACCAAGCTTGGTTTTCTCCTTGTAAGTGTTAAAATATATTACAACAGTTCATTTCTAGTTTTGTTTCTGAAGTTGACATTAAAATCGCCTGAGATAATTGAATTTTGACATACCTCGACATACCTAGTAAATTCTAAGTAATAGGAATATGGTAGAACGCAAGACATTTGAAAAAAAAAAAAAAAACACCAAACTATACGGAAGTAAGTGAATAAAAAAGTAGATAGTTAAACAAAGTATCAGAACAGTTCAAAGAAAATATACTCGTATACATAAAACCACTTGCCATAATTGAATTATATTGGATGAAAAAAGATGAATATTTCTCACTTTAAGATATATATGTCGTAGGCTAATTGAGAAAACCGTCTCTTTCCCAAGAGCCTCGGCTGTTTGCAAAGAGCCGGTCTAATTGGATAATCATCTCCCTTTTCCCAATCAGCCTGATATTTTTCAGGCCTATTGAAATTTCAAGCTAACCCGAAACCCGATCCAAACCCGACAGAAAATTACCATTAGCCTCGTAACCCAACCCGATCCAGATTACAAAAACCTATTGAACAGTAACCCGATCCGAAACCGTCAAAATAAATTTCTTCATCTCGCAACCCGACCCGAACCGGAAAATTGAAGTAACCCGAAGCCCGAACCCAACCTGAAAGTTTAAGTTAACCCGAAACCCGATCCAAACCCGACAGAAAATTACCATCGCCCCGTAACCCCACCTGAACCAAATAAAAAAAAAATCCATTGAACAGTAACCGGATCCGAAAACGACAAAATAAATTTCTTCATCTCGTAACCCGACCCGAACCGGAAAATTGAAGTTAACCCTAAAGCCGGCCCGAGCCAGACAAATAAAACTCCATCGATACGTAACCCGATCCGAACCCGAGAAAATAAATTCCGTCGCAACGGAACCCGATCCGAACCTGAAATTTCAAGTTAAGCCGAAACCTGACCCGAACATGAAAATTTAAATTAACCCGAATCCCAACCTGAACCAGAAAAAAAAATTACATCGAACCGTAACCCGATCTGAACACGACAACATAATTTCCATCGTCATGCATCCCGACCAAAAACTGAAAATTGAAGTTAACTCGAAACCCAACCAGAACCCGACAAAAAAAATCCATCGAACCGTAACCCAATCACGACCCGACAAAATAAATTCCGTCGCAACGCAACCCGATCCGAACCTGAAATTTCAAGTTAACTCGAATCTGAAAATTTAAATTAACCCGAAACCCGGCCCAAACCTGAAAATTAAAGTTAACCCGAAACCCGACAAAAATTTACCATCGCCCCGAAACCGACCCGAACCAGACAAAAAAATCCATTGAACAGTAACCCGATACGAACCCGACAAAATAAATTTCTTCGTCTCGCAACCCGATTCGAACTTGAAAATTGAAGTTAACCCGAAAGCCAATCCGAACCAGACAAATAAAAATCCATCGATACATAACCCGATCCGAACTCGACAGAATAATTTTCGTCGTCACGCAACCCGATCCGAACCAGAAAATTGAAGTTAACCCGAAACCCGACCCGAACCTGGAAAAAAATCCATCGAACCGTAACCTGATCCGAACCCGACAAAATAAATTCTTTCGTGTCACAACCAGATCCAAACCAGAAAATTCAAGTTAACCCGAAATACGACCCGAACCAGACAAAAAAATCGAACGAACTGTAGCTCAATCCGTACCCGAAAAAATAAATTCCTTCATCTTGCAACCCGACTCGAACTTGAAAATTGAGGTTAACCCGAAACCCGACCCAAATCTGAAAATTTAAGTTAGCCCGAAACCCGACCCGAACGTGACAAAATTAATCCATCGGACTGTAACCCGATCCGAACCCGACAAAATAAATTCCCTTGTCTCGGAACCCGACCCGAACTTGAAAATTGAAGTTAACCCAACAGCCGATCCGAACCAAACAAAGAAAAATCCATCGATACGTAATCCGATCCGAATCTGACAAAATAATTTTCGGTTTTTAGGTTTTGGGTTAAATAATTTACAGGTTCGGGTTGGTTTTTGGGTTCACTTAAATTTTCATGTTTGTCTCGGGTTGCAAGACGAAGGTATTTATTTTTTCGGCTTCGGATTGGGTTACGGTTTGATGGACCTTTTTGTCAGGTTCAGGTCGGGTTTCGAGTTAACTTCAATTTTCAGGTTCGGGTCGGATTGCATGACGACGGAAATTTTTTTGTCAGGTTCAGATCGGGCTAAGGATACATGGATATTTTTTTGTCTGGTTCCGGTCGGGTTTCGGGTTAACTTCAATTTTCTGGTTCGGATCAGGTTCCGTGACGATCGAAATTATTTTGTGGGGTTCGGATTGGATTACATATCGATGGATTTTTATTTGTTTGGTTCGGATCGGTTTTCGGGTAAACTTCAATTTTCAGGTTTCGGGTCGGGTTGCGAGACGGAATTTATGTTGTCGGGTTCGGATCGGGTTACAATCCGATGGATTAATTGTGTGGGGTTCAGGTCGGGTTTCGGGCTAACTTAAATTTTCAGATTTGGGCCGGGTTTCGGGTTAGCATAAATTTTCAGGTTCGGGTCGGGTTTCGGGTTAACTTCAATTTTCAGGTTCGAGTCGGGTTGCAAGACAAAGGAATTTATTTTTTCGGGTTCGGATTGGGCTACGGTTCGTTGGATTTTTTTGTCTGGTTCGGGTCGGGTTTCGGGTTAACTTGAATTTTCTGGTTTGGATCGGGTTGCGACACGAAGTAATTTATTTTGTCGTTTTCGGGTTAACTACGATTTTCTGGTTCGGATCGGGTTGCTTGACGACGAAAATTATTTTGTCAGGTTCGGATCGGGTTACGTATCGATGGATTTTATTTGTGTGGTTCGGGTCGGCTTTCGGGTTTACTTCAATTTTCCGGTTCAGTTCTG
The DNA here is from genome assembly GCA_963931845.1 of Maratus michaelseni. NCBI lineage: Eukaryota > Metazoa > Arthropoda > Arachnida > Araneae > Salticidae > Maratus > Maratus michaelseni. Next base: position 211,864,843 of record OZ007599.1, on the reverse strand, counting down.
GTTGAGAGATGAAGAAATTTATTTTGTCGGGTTCGGATCGGGTTTCTATTCAATGGATTTTTTTATCTGGCTCGGGTCGGGTTACGGGGCGACGGTAATTTTCTGTCGGATTTGGGTCGGATTTCGGGTTAACTTAAACTTTAAGGTTCGGGTCGGGTTTTGGATTAACTTGAAATTTCAGCTTCGGATCGGGTTACGTCGTGACGGATTTTATTTTGTCGGGTTCGGATCGGGTTATGGTTCGATGGATTTTTTTCTCGGGTTCTGGTCGGATTTCGAGTTAACTTCAATTTTTAGGTTCGAGTCGGGTTGCATGTCGACGGAAATTATATTGTCGTGTTCGGATCGGGTTACGATTCGATGGAATTTTTTTCCTGGTTCGGGATGGGTTTCGGGTTAACTTCAATTTTCAGGTTCGGGTGGAATTTATTTTGTCGGGTTCGGATCGGGTTACGGTTCGATGGATTTTTTTGTCGGTTTCTTCTGGGGTTTTGGGTTAACTTCAGTTTTCTGGTTCGGGTCGACTTCGAACGGAATTTTCAGGTTCGAGTTGGGTACAAAACCATATATTGACAAAGAGCTGGTCATTTTCTAAATAGTCATGGACATTTTTCAATTAACCTAACGCTATATAGACTCTTTGCAATAAGCTTAAAAATTATCAGGCTGATTGAGAAATAAATGACAATATTCCAATTAGCCTAACGCTGTCTAGGCTATTTGCAATAGGCCTAAAAAATAACAGGTTGATTGGGAAAAGGGAGATGATTCTCCAATTTCCAGAATCATTATCAACAATCCTTGGATGGTTCTGCGTCAATAGGTACCTTGGGTACCCCTCAACTCCCCCACTGAGCGCCTGCAAAGTAACGTTTGTGAATGACGGAAAAATGTGATTTTCTCAAAAACTATATGACCTAGGATAATCGCTATAGTTTTCCTGCAAGGTTTAAATAAATTCCTACTACCCCTAATTTTTGCATAATTTTAGTTTCAGTAGATTCGGAAATAGAGGGGGGGGGGGGGGAATATTTTTGAAGTGTATTTTCGACGATATCTCTGAAAATATAATACCTAAATTAAAGCAAATGTATTGTTGAGTTCAGTGTTACGAGATTCTTCACACGATGTACTGAAATATTTTTTCCAAGTAACTTACTTAGCCCTACTAAATTTTTCCTAAATACAGGGTAAGTCAAAATAAATATAGCGATTACAAACGGCTATAACTATTTAATGGAGTAGAATTTATCGATAAGATTAACACAGAATGTAGACGGAACTTCAAAATTTTGTATACATACGTCATAGATGTTCTATGTGACTTCCCTTGGTCACACGGACCTCATCTAGGCGATAGTCCATTTCACGCCATACATTCTGAAGCATTTCTTCAGTCATCGACGCAAGCGCATTACAAATGCGTACTTTGAGTTTTTCAATTGTTTTGGCGATGGGAGGCACGTAAGTCTTTCACATAACCCCATATAGATCGATCAAAGTGGAGCCGGCGATGTCTTCTGCTCTTGGCCACCGAGATCTCCGGAATTGACACCCTGCGAATTTTTTTCTATGGGGTTATGTGAAAGACGAAATGGTATGTGCCTCCCATGCCCAAAACAATTGATTTGTCAATGACTAATGATCTCTAAATAATATGGGTCAATAGTCTTTATAACTCTCCCAAGTTTGAACTTTCCACGTTGGATAGTTTACGAGAAAATGGGCTCTGACAAACAGACAGACACACGAGTGATCTTATAATGGTTCCGTTTAAACTTTTTAATTACGGAATCCTAAAAATTACAAAGCAAAGTGAATGTAATATAAATGTAAGTTTTGAGGTACAGTGTGTGAATCTCAAAATATTTTTGACGTCTATTAATCAAAAGTTCATTTATCTTTTTAGAATAATCGGTAAACAGCGCTAAGGTCAACGCCCCTCATATTGAGATTAATTGTGTAGTGACTGTACAAAAAACAAAACAAAACAAAAAAGTATATATTTGATTTCGGATATGGTATTACATTATTTATTTTTGCTTTAAAAAAATCTTGCTTTTATGGTTTAAAACATTTTTACCTCTTCAATCGCCAAATTTCAATCGCGTGGTTTGTTTTAAAAGAAATGTGTGATTATCATTATTTTACTATTTTTTGTCGCTTCAATATGTTCTATTAAACAATTTTCACCCAACAAATATTTGTATACTTTCCTTTTACAAATAATTTTCGTAATTTTCGTAATTTTCGTAATTTTTTTGGAAATTTCTTTTGGAATTTCAAAAAATCTCTTCTAGACAGAAACTTTTGGCGTATCATGCACATACTGGCAAGACATTTTTACATTTATAAATTTAGCATTTATTAGATCATATGCATAGAAAAGGCATCTTTTTCCTGTTTGCTATTTATAAACAATAGCTAATTAAGAAACCCAATGGCATTTTTTAAAAATAATCTCTCTTTCACATTTTTCTTATAAAAAATTAGCAGAATGCGTTTTTATTTATTTATTTATTTTTTCGAGGCATTAATATAGATAAATTACCTTTTTGCAGTCTCTCAAATTGATAGCATCGTGGTAATTTAAATATGAAGCAAAGCTAAACAATTTTTTACGAAAATAATGAGAATTAAATTATATTGTTAAAATAAACGTTATCTCTCCTACGATGGAATATGCTGTTGACAGTTCAAAGTGAACTTACTCATAGTAGCGATAATAATATTACATATAATAATTTATGACAGTGACTGATTAATAACGAGAGAAGATATGTATGAGAGTTATTTCATAAGTCATGATAACCTTGTTATAGTTGTGAACAGGTGTCAGTAAAGAGTATTTACGTTTTAAAATTGTCATGAATACTGTCAACAGATTATAGCATGTGACTTAATAGCCTGGAAGCAGCATACAGAAACCCCAACCCCAATATATTTATGGGGTATTTGATTTATTATATTTGATCATGATATTATAAAACGGCTTGCTAAAAACCGTGCTTCGCGAAATAAAACGAATGTCATTAAAGTTGGATAATATATTCATTCATGAAAAGTGAAGTTCTCCTTTTTTCCTTTCGTTTTTTTTTCTTTTTTGCTGCTGTATTTAATTTAAATATTATAAAATGGCTTGGGAACACGGATTGCACATTTCTCTTCTAATAAACGTTACTTAAAAAATATATTTTTTTATTAGTGATACAAGATTTTAAGTAAGATAACCCAAAATATTTCGAGATTTTTGTTTGGAAAGCTTCAATTTGACACAATCATTACACGAAATGTAACAATATTGTCATATTTTTTTTTTAATTCTAAAAATGCATTGAACTTTGCAGGCTTTAAAATAAAAATAAATCAAATAGTTCCCCCCCCCCCCTCTCTCTCTCTCTCTCTCTTTTTTTTTTTTAACAAAAGGGAAGATTTTTTCAGAAAATGGCATCATAGTTCATCATAGTTGGCAATTTGGGGAAAATTAGCACTGAAATTTTATCAAATATTCTTTGATTTGATAATATACATCATAGCTTTTGAAAACTTGAAACCATATACTGTCTTTTTTTAACAATACATTCCGTTATAGAACATATTTTTGCTGCAATCCAGAAATTTTTGTTCTGCTTTTGATATTGCTATTTAATGGTATATTTTTTGCAACCTTTCATATATAGAGTAGATGTGCCAGTAATGGGCCACCTTCAAAGTTTTTGGTTTATAAAAAAATAACCAATTAAAATTTAGCTTTTTATATATTCTTTTCATTAGTCCCCCTTGCATGTTTTATAATGTGAGTTATTCTTGACACTCAACCCACGACGACACAAAACAAATCAGGAAGCAGAAAATAATGTTTCACAGTTCCACTGTTTTTCTGTGAAAATCTTAATGAACATGTTAAGAGCTGCTTCACCTAATTCACTTAATTTATATCTTTTTTATTTTCTTGAAAAATTGCATTTTTTTGTTTTATTAGTAATAGAAAACTTTGAATTTTATATACTAATGGCAATTTTCAAAATTTTATTTACTTTTCAGGCATTAGGACCATGGTCCATTACTGGAATGCTTAATTAGTCAATTTCCAGTAATGGACAAACCATGTGGACGTTACTAAAAAAGCAATTTCGATAACGTTCATAGTGCATAATTTTTTTTATTGAACTGAAAAGCTAAGTAATCAAATTTAATTTTTTAAATTGCACCTACCAGAATGTAATAACAATATATTTTTTTTATATAAATTTCACGTAATTAACATTTTTTTTAAGATTGAATCAAATTATTTTTTTAACCATGCCGTGCATACTTTATAATGTGGCAATCAACACCCAATTAGAAAGCAGAGAATAATGTTTAAGGACACATGAAAATGAGGGGCTCAAGCTCTCCCCATTTAAATAAAGACAATTTCTTAAGTCACACAAGTTATTAAAAATCTATTTTCTGTCTTAAATATTTGATTTTGCATCTCTGACAAAACAACTAGTACGTAGATTAAAAAAAAAAATAGTAGCAATGAAACTAGTAAATCTACAGATCAGGGGGCGTAAATCTCAATTCTGCAATTTTATTTTGAAATAATTAAATTTAGTATTAAAAAAACATTTAACCCACACTTTCATTTACTTCATATTTTTTGTATAAATTACTGAAAGTAATATATCAAGCAGTTTTTAAGAAGTTTAACTGTTAAGAATGAAAGGAAATAAGATTCCATGCGCTAGTACTCAAAGACTTCTTTTTTTTAGATTTATTGTTAACTAACCCTTCTAATCCCCCACCCCCCTGTCTCAAAAATTTGATAAATGTAATTCTGTAAAATTTAGTATTTTAAACCTTCTATCTAAAATAATAAAATATTGATCTTGTGATAATGACAATTAATTTAAACAGTGAATTATTCTCATAAATATTTTAATAATTAATGATATCCTAATTGTTAAATTTATTAGAAATTTACTATTTCATTTCATTAATATTCTTTCGTTAAATTCTAGTTTTAAATGCAATCATAATATCAATTATCTATTACTTTTAGTGGGTTGACCATTACTGGAATTTAGGGTGTTTTGATTTATTTCTGTTATTTACAATTAAATTTCGATTCACATTGGGAAATGTGACTATGAGCATGATTAAATAGTGTTGATAGATTAATATAATATTAAAAAAAAAGTGTAATATAATAATTATAACTATTAATTAAAAAATACTTTTTAAAGAAATTCCTTAAGGGTGTCCATTACTGGCACATCTACCTATATATATTTTTTTAATTGAAAGTATAAATGTATTACAATATTTTTAATCAAAAGGAAAAAAACCTTGATTGATAACATTTATTCATGTAAAAATAATTTTTTGCAAATTTACAGTTTTTTTTTTTTTTTTTTGGTAGTGAAAAATAAAAATTCCAGGATATTTCAGTAATTGTTTCTCTTCTAAGATAACTATTATTTTTCGTAAGTTTCTGAGAAAAATAAATTTGCAACTTTTCAATACCATAAAAATTAAGTTTAATCCTTTTTTTTTAATTGAAAAAAACAATTGACAACTACTGAAGATGTTGACTTCTAAACAATACTTGCTGTTATAATTAGATGCTATAAAGTCAGTTCTCTAATCCAAACTGGCTACTTCGTGATTTTATTCATTCATTTATAATTAGAAACGCATGAAATTGGCATATGTTCTTATTTAGAAACATTGTAATTAAAAGAAGTTTTCAATAAAGGCAGAAGAATTTTCAGATAATACTGTCAAAGTCAGCATTTTGAACCGAATTTCCAATGCCGCAGCGCGAGAAAAGGGTGTCGTCACATGACAGGAATTGTTTCTAACTCAATTTAATTTAATGATCAAAAAATGGAAAACTCATTTCGATTCCAAATTGCTTCAATAGTCAGGCCGGCCAATTTTATGCGTTTGCGTTAAAAAATGAGTCGGAAAGTTTCGCGTTTTTGAAAAAGTCATTTGAGAACCATGTTAATATACTTATTATTATCATTTTAAACTTTATCCTTGCTATTTTGACTCAAAACATTGATATTGCCTATATTTTATGTTTACCCTGAATTATAAAATCTTAATGACATTTAGTCACAATTTATCATTAGTATAATAGTTTAGTACTTTACTTATTTTTTACAGTACATATCTTTGTACAAAGATATAGTGATCATGGTTTTGCGAGGTATGATATCAAGGGGTTTAAAAAAATGTATAATCAATAGGCACTATGTAATACAGTCTAACCTCGTTAACACAAACACTCAAGGGGAAACTTTTTTGTTCGTGTTAAAAGTAGTTCGTGTTATCCGACATGTTATACATTACATGCAACTGGACGGGGCAATCGGAAACAGTTCGTGCTAAAAGTAATTCGCGTTAAGCGTGTTCGTGTTAACGAGGTTTGACTGTAAAATCAATTTATCCGCCGTTTCCTTGCAGCCGTGTATGCAACAATTTTGTGGCATTTTTGTTTCTGTTTAAAATAAATAATAAGTTCTTAAAAGAACTGTTTAAAATTAAGAGACACGGGAAATTAAAAGAAAAATGAAAAAGCGCAGTCAACTTTCCTGAGAAATACAGACGCAATAAATAAATTTCGGCGGGAATTCGAAAATTGCAAGCAAGCAGATTTTGGCGGGAAACACCGGTTTGACTTGGCGATGTTGTGGTGGATTCACCTGTTGGAGGAAGGGGGATGTCGGCTTCAACGAAAGGTTACCGTTTGTCTATTATTATTATTAGAAGGTCTATGCCTTCGACGCACAAGACCCCACGGTACGCCACTATTAGGGGGGGGGGTCTATTTTATACCTTCTTTTATCATAATCGCCGGTAGGGAGTAAGGCAATGAGGACCATTTCCCTTTACTAGGTTTTGAAATTTAAATAATTAGATTTTCTTTATGTCTGAATAATAATAATAATAAAATCAAGTGATTATAGAATAATTAAAACGCTAACAGAAAAGTGATCTAAGACCCTTTCGTCAGGGGAGCCCCTCTGAATCTTTTGTAGAAAACATTTTTTTTATTCTGTTTCCTTTAAGATGGTTCAAATTTATCTTAAACGAGGGGTTCAAGAGGGCAGAGTCCCCTGACAATTAAAAAAAAATTAGGTTCTTTATTTTTAAAATTATTGTCAGAAACCTATTTTTGAATACTTAATAGTCTAAACTAGTCTACTTTAATTAAATTTTTGTGTTGCTTTTTAGGTTGATATGTTCAAATGTTGTCTTGCACAATGCGTTCTGACAAAAAACTCTCAGTTAGCTTTTTTCATGTCTATAATCTGCATTTTAAAAAAACGGACTAGGCTGTGGACCACAGACACACCTGTTTGAAAATATGGGTCTCTGTAATGGCCCCTCCCTTTCTTTTTTGCCGGCGCTCATGTATCTTAGGGGGAGGAGCACATCCATGCATTCCCCTGAGTACGCCGACGAGGGCAAGCATTTTTTTTTATATAAAATTTTATATTTTTGTGAAAAGCAATTTTTTAATTGCTTTAACCCAATTTTTTTTTCAAGACTTGGTAAGAGGACTTGAACAATTTTGACACACATCTTATGGTCTAATCAAATTATTTCTTCTATAAAGGAGTATCATTTAGTGGATAGAAAAGTATTTTAAACACCTTAAATTTATTAGAAAATATTTTCTGATTTTGCTGGCGTATATAGTGATACAGTTGTATCACAGTCACTACACATAGTATGCAATTGTATCAAATTCAGACACTTAACTATCTGAATTTCTTAATGTCTTTATTTCAGACATGACATATCACCAGTATTTTTCTCAGTTCATTTATACCATGATCATAGTAAGACACTTATGTGTCTTAAATTCAGACATCTACTGAAATGATATACCACCGCTCTTCGCTTCGGAGAGGAGTAAAAGAAAGAAAGGTGCTGAGACGGTGTTCGGCGTTTGGGCTGAAATAAATTAGAACGTTTGCCATGTAGGTATTGGCAAAAATGACCAGAAATTTTCTTCCTGTGGCTCCTTATCGATGGATATTTAAGGCTATTAACAACTACAGCCATCATGCGCATTTTTATTCAAAATCTGTCTTGACTGAGACGAGGAACAAGGTGAAAGAGATCTCCACCTAAGAATTTTAGCTTCAAATAAAACTTTGTTGGTGTTTAGATGGAGTTCTTAATTTCGGCTACTCACATAATACACGCTGTGCATATTCTACTACTGCAATGAAAATTACATCTCCGACTACAATGAAAACCCCTAGTGAGGGAAACTTCTCGGCTAAACCTTGTAAAAGAACTTCCCGTATTCGAGGTACCATTTATAAAAAATGGAACTGCCAATGTACGTATCATCTGTCGTCTTCAAATCGTCATATATATATATATATATATATATATATATATGACATGATGGAAAATTCCATAATCCGGATTGCAGCCATTTGGCGTATTTTAGCGAATTCAACTTGCCTATGTCAATTACCCCTTTTTAAATAATATAGATAGTTGGTAGCATCATTCATGTTTGACGCCAATGCTTGACATGCAACACGATTACTGAAGATTAACCTGCAATGATGTAAACAATTAAGAATTATCTGCAATAATGAAAAAAAAATATGAATAACCTACAATTATATTAAACATTTTTCGCCAGAAACAAAAAGTTGTTGGTAAAGAACTTTTTGTTTCTGGCTAAGCTTTTTGTTTTGAACCAAAGTTCACTAATGTCATGCGGTTATTACGTATGTGCCAGTATCAGTAATTTGTCCTGAAATTTTTTTTATGATAATTAAAATTTTATTTAGTTGGTTCAGCAAATTTGGAGGGGCTGGGTGGGTTTCAACGGGATGCCCGTGTGCGTGTCGTATTTGCCCCGTGAGTAATCAGTTCCTGCTGGCCTGGAATCCAGCAGAGAAAGACACCATAAATACAGGGTAAATCAAAATGAATATAGCGATTACAAACGGCTATAACTATTAAATGGAATAGAATTTATCGATAAGATTAACACAGAATATAGACGGAACTTCAAAATTTTGTATACATACGTCATAGATGTTCTATGTGACTTCCCTTGGTCACACGGACCTCATCTAGGCGATAGTCCATTTCACGCCATACATTCTGAAGCATTTATTCAGTTACCGACGCAAGCGCATTACAAATGCGTACTGTGAGTTCTTCAATTGTTTTGGCAATGGGAGGCACGTATGTCTTTCACATAACCCCATAGATCGGTCGAAGTGGAGCCGACGATGTCTTCTGCTCTTGGCCACCGAGATCTCTGGACTTGATTTTTTTCTATGGGGTTATGTGAAAGACAGGTTGTATGTGCCTCCCATGCCCAAAACAATTGAAGAACTCAAAGTACGCATTTGTAATGCGCTTGCGTCGGTGATTGAACAAATGCTTGTGTTCAATCATCGACGCATGAACAAACCTGGTCATGGGAAGCACATACAACCTGTCTTTCACATAACCCCATAGAAAAAAGTCAAGTCCGGAGATCTCGGTGGCCAAGAGCAGAAGACATCGTCGGCTCCACTTCGACCGATCTATGGGGTTATGTGAAAGACATATGTGCCCCCCATCGCCAAAACAATTGAAAAACTCAAAGTACGCATTTGTAATGCGCTTGCGTCGGTGACTGAAGAAATGCTTCAGAATGTATGGCGTGAAATGGACTATCGCCTAGATGTTGTCCGTGTGACCAAGGGAAGTCACATAGAACATCTATGACGTATGTATACAAAATTTTGAAGTTCCGTCTACATTCTGTGTTAATCTTATCGATAAATTCTTTTCCATTAAATAGTTATAGCCGTTTGTAATCGCTATATTCATTTTGACTTACCTTGTAGAATTCTCTAAAACAGAGAATGATTGAAATTATTCTGGAACGTACTTAAAGTAGATAAGCAGTACATGTGTAAATTGGTGTTATAATACTGTATTACATTAACAAAAACTGCATTTAATATGGCCAATGAGACGCACCCTTACTGCTACTTAGGGGTACTTTATACTCTCAATTTAAATCTGAATCAGAAATAGGCTTCAAGAGGAAGAAGTGTTAATTTTAAATGTGATAGATTCAAAGCTAATTTTATGTAGACATGGATATTTTTGTAATAATTCACGTCTTTGCATACAATCGTCGGTACCATGTCAAACTATTGAATTTGAAAATAGCTACTTTTCAAGAAGGCAAAAAAAAAACTGTTTTAATTATGGATTTAAAATCAGCGCTTGGCGAAAGTAACTAATTGTTATATACACTATATTTACAATGATGATTGGTCACTTGCGATTTTAGACGTTTTGTTAAATATCTGGAAAGATACATGAGGAATTATCCTGAAACTTCCGTAGTGTAAACAACATGATTGACGTCATATATTTCCGCGAAGATCTTTTCCCGAAACCCCATAAGGGGCCGTCAACAAATTGAAGAAAAACGAATATATTTTGGATAACCCTGTAAAAACTAATATTGCAAAAGCATTCAAATTGTAGATTATGATTAAGTGGATTATTGTAATAATTTGGGTTCATTTTTATGAATATAGCATGTATACTCGAAGAAAAATTCAGGTTTTTATAAAAACAGTCCCAAATTTTATCAAGATTTTTGCTTATAATTTGCAGAGTTTTTAATATAAAAACAAGTTATTTTTAGAAAATATGACAAACAAAATTGTACACAACACCCTGCAATCAGAATTAAAAAATAATAAAAATTGTATGAAAAATGAGCAGGTTTACTAAATATTGTCTCACTGCGCATGCGCGAATTCAATCAAAATATACTGTGCATAATATATTAGCTAAATATATAGACCAACTTTTATGAAAGTCTCAAAAACATAGCTTAAAAATTCTGATAGTAATCGTCGATAGAATAAGCTCGAAATTTGCTGTTCCTAAAAGGAAGGAAAAAGATGAGGGGTTGTATCAAATATAGAATGAGAGACACTTCATTCTTATTATGTCAACTGTCAACTTTCATAAGCTAGTATATTTGGATACAACCCCTCATCTTTTTGCTTCCTTTTGGGAACAGCGAAATTCGAGCTTATTCTATCGACGATTACGATCAGAATTTTCAAGCTATGTTTTTGAGACTTTCATAAAAGTTGGTCTATACATTTAGCTAATATATTATGTACAGTATATTTTGATTGAATTCGCGCATGCGCAGTGAAACAATATTTAGTAAACCTGCTCATTTTTCATACAATTTTTATTATTTTTTAATTCTGATTGCACGGTATTATGTACAATTGTGTTTGTCATATTTTCTCAAAATAACTTATTTTTATATTAAAAACTCTGCAAATTATAAGCAAAAAACTTGGTAAAATTTGGGACTGTTTTTATAAAAACGTGAATTTCTCTTCGAGTATACATGCTATCTTCATAAAAATGAACCCAAATTATTACAATAAGCCACTTAATCATAATCTACAGTTTGAATGCTTTTTGCAATATTAGTTTTTACAGGGTTATCCAAAAGATATTCGTTTTTCTTCAATTTGTTGACGGCCCCTCATGGGGTTTCGGGAAAAAATCTTCGCGGAAATATATGACGTTTATCATGTTGTTTACATTCTTGAAGTTTCAGGATAATTCCTCATGTATCTTTCCAGATATTTAACAAAACGTCTAAAATCGCAAGTGACCAATCATCATTGGAAATATAGCGTATTTCTGGTGCTGTTTAATATCCTATTTAAGCTTGCTATCGAGATAAATCATTTGGCTAACTTTATTCGCCAAAAAATCACATTCGATACTTTGAAATACTATGTTTATTTGTACTTTTCTCAGTTTTTGCAAAATTTTACAAGTCAAAGTAGCAAATTTAACGTATTCGATAGTTTGACTTGTAAAATTTTGTACTTTTCTCAGTTTTTGCAAAATGTTACAAGTCAAAGTAGCGAATATGCCGTATTCGATAGTTTGACTTGTACTTTTCTCAGTTTTAGCAAAATTTTACAAGTCAAAGTAGCGAATATGCTAAATTCGATAGTTTGACTTGTAAAATGTTCGTATTTACATATTCAATATAAAAGAATTAACAATTTTCTTTAATAATTTACAAAATGAGCTTACTATAAATTGATAAATGAAAAAACTTATTTTAGGCGTTATGTAAATTTTATAAAATATAAGAAAACAAATAAATAACACACAAATAGAGGGGTGGGGACCCACGGAATGTTTTCGACAATTATCATTCATTTACAGGGGGCAGTCAAAACGTTTCGGTTACGATGCGGTCTATTAGCGATAATTGCAGGAAGTGCGTTTTCAATTGCGGTATGCATTTTTAAGTTTAACTATTTGCACACTACATGTGTATAAATTATACAGATTATATACGGGACTGTGCAAAATAATTCGTAAGCATTAGAAAGTATGATTCTAAATTTCTTAAAGGATTTTTTTAATTGTGTTATGTATTACCAAATTATTAGTATATGTTTGTAGAATACAGATAAAATCATATACAGGGCCACGCAAATAACTGAATTCCGGAACGCCTATAGAGGATAATTTCTGGAAATGTTATTTCAGTAGTTTTAAGCGTCTTTTAGCTTGAATTAAATTTTAGCTTATTATGTGGTTTGTATAGAAATTTGTAGGTAATATACAGGGCTGTACACAATATTCAGGTATGTGTTCATCTATTGGTAAAAATTTCTGAATGTGAATTTTCAACCTATTATACGTTTTCTAACTAAACTAAAGTTTAGCATCAATGTAGGATACATACAAACCTATAGATCAAACACAGGGCTACACAACAGAATTGGAGTATTTTTAAGGATTATGGTTGGATAATTCCTGAAATCTGATTTTCCATGTGTTATGTGTTTTCTAAAATGTTTACTTAGATATCTTATGTACCTTAATAAACTGCGACGTTTTGTTAAAATATTCTAGTGCTGGAAAGTGTTTCGTAGCATTATTCGCGCATGATTTTTAACAGTTTCCGACATAGTTGAAACGTGTTTATGAATTCGATTTGTCTGTCTGCCGACTGTCCGTCCTCTAACTCGCGTAAATGTACTCGGATTGCCATAGAATTGATATATGCTATTGATGTTCATTAGGGCTTGTTCGATATTCACAATGAAGTGTATAGCGCTTATACTTCATATCAGTGGCATTCAAAAGAATACTGTTACATTATGGTCTATAGGGAAAATTCTTTGCAGTGTATTTTAAGATGTTCCACTATTTCAACTATATTGAAACTGATATACATCACTGTAGTGCACTACAAGATGCTTACTTTCGTATATGGCACGTGTAGCACTTATAATTAATTTGTTTACAGGGAAACTAAAAGGTATTCCATTTTATTATGGTCTATGGGGAAAAATCATTTGTGGTGCATTTTAATCATGTTACACTATTATAAACATATTGAAATTGTTAAGAATTTCTAAGGTACACTAAGGCATGCTTTCTTAGAATATGGAGTGTAAAGCATTTATCATTTATTTACAGGGCCACGTATTCGGTTACATAATTTTTTACAGGGAAAAACTGTTTGCAGTGCATTTTAATTATGTTACTCTATTTGTAATATAATGAAATTGATATACATTACCAAACTTTACTACAAGTTACTTGTTGTATAATATGATGTGCATAGTATTTATCGTTCATTTACAGGGACACACAAAATATTTCGGATACAGTATACTGTATCCGATGTATTATCTCTATAATTTCTGTAAATGCGCTTTCTGTTGGGTAATGCGTTTAACTAAATTTTTGCATACTATGTGATATGTATAAATGCTATAGATTATATACAGGGCTACACAAAAGAATTCGTAAGCATTACTGTGTATCAGCGTAAATTTCTTAAAGGTTTTTTCTAATCGAGTTAGGCATTTTGAACGTGAAATATATTTAGTCTACTAAGAGATGTTTATAGAATATAAATAAAATTATATACAGGGCCACGTAAAGAACTGGATACATGGCCGCCTATGTATGATAATTTCTGAGAAGTGTGATTTCAGTAGTTTTCAGCGAATTTTTGCCTGAATTTAACTTTAGCTTAATATGTGTCGTGTATAAAAATCTTAAGATAGTATACAGGGCTGTACAAAAGAATCCAAATATGTTTTCGTCTACTGGTTGAAACTTCTGATGGTGAATTTTCAACTACGTTATGTGTTTTCTTAGTAAACTAAATTGTAGCATACTATATTATACAAATCTATAGGTTATATGCAGGGCTGCACAAAATAATTGTAGTACTTTTTTGGCTATAGCCTGTAATTTCTGAAAACTGGTTTTTAAATGTGTTTTGCGTTTTCTGAAATGTTTACTTGGATATCTTATTTGCCTTATTGAACAGAGAAGGCTTGTTAAAGTTAGTGTTGGAAAGTGTTTCATATTCTATGCTTGATGCATGATTTTTATTTCTTTTACTTTATTCTGTCTTTACAAGAAGAAAGTATTGGATTCGTGAAAAACCTCGAATTCCGTTTTCGACGAATTTATATGTTTCAGAAGGTCCAGAACACGATTTTATTGCTTTTAAAAAATGTCTGTCTGTGTGTCTGTATTTGACAAAAATTTTCTGGCCGTTTTATATCAAGAATTAAAGGACGGAACTTACTAAAACTTGAGATTCTGTTAGACCTTGATATAAATTAGCGCTGATTAGTTTTTGGTGTAAATCGTCCAAGAGGTGTCTCAACTATGCTGTATTTTTCACGATTTCCGAAATAGACTCTCTATCTCAAAAACTAATACACGCATTTTCCTCAAACTTTAGATTCAGTTAGATGTTGACATAAATTGTTGCTTAGTATATTTTGGTATAAATCGCGCGAAAGGTGGCGTTGCTATACTGTCTTTTTAACGATTCCAGTGATAGGTAATATCTCAAGAACAAAAGTACGGATTCTCATCAAACTTCAGATTCTATTAGACCTTTATATAAATTGGTGCTGATTAGTTTTTGGTGTAAATCGCTCAACAGGTGGCGCTGTTATGTTGCATTTTTCACGATTTCCATTATAGATATATCTCAAGAACTAATGCACGGATTTTCATAAAACTTCAGATTCAGTTTGACCTCTATATAAATTGGTGCTGATTAATTTTTGTCTAAATCACCCAACAAGTGGTGTCTGCTATGCTGCATTTTTCATGATTTCCGCAATAGCTCTCTCTCAAGAAGTAATACATACGGATTTTCATTAAACTTCAAATTCAGTTAGACGTAGACGTTCACATAAGTTTCTACTGATTAAGGTTTAGTGTAAGTCGCTCGACAGGTGGCGCTTTTATACTGCACTCTTCACGACTTCCGCCATAGATATATCTTTAAAACTAATTCACTTTCACCAAATTTCGTATTTTGTTATACCTTGACATAAATAGATCATTATTGGTTTTGGGTGTATACCTGCCAACAGGTGTCGCTGCTATGTTCTGTTTTTCACGATATCCGT
This sequence comes from Maratus michaelseni, assembly GCA_963931845.1. NCBI lineage: Eukaryota > Metazoa > Arthropoda > Arachnida > Araneae > Salticidae > Maratus > Maratus michaelseni. Next base: position 211,849,343 of record OZ007599.1, on the reverse strand, counting down.
GATAAATATATCTCAAGAACGAACAATTTGTCATTTAATTCTGTTTTCAGACGATTTCATTTATGTAGATGAAATTTTAGGCCTAGTTCTTTCTTGTTAAGTTATTAGTTTTAGAGAAGTTGTGAAAAATTAACTTTACAGAACCAAAAAGTGAAAAAGAATCTGATTTTAGAGTTCCAAAACAGTATCTACCGCAGACGACTTTTAATTTGATGGAATATAAGTATGTTCCACTATTAAAGTTTATTAAATAAAAAAACAACTACGACATAAAAAACAGTAGAAAGTAATATACATAAATTTCATTAAAATTGTTACAATGTATGATAAATTATTTTTACATTATAGATTAAATTAAAAGAACAAAATTTACATTCGAAAAGTAAGTTTTGTTTCATTCAATTATAGAAAAATGCTGCAGATTTTAGTCACTAAAAATGCATTATTTTAACAACGATATATTTCAAAAGTCACACTATTTGTCAATTGCACTTTCCCGTTAGATGATTTCTGTCTTTTCTCACAACATCAAAATAACCGGGTTTCCACCCTTATAGAAAATAAATAAAAAATTAAAAAAAAATCCCTGACGGCTCGGTTTACAGACACAGGTAGATTTCGAAAACGTAGACCGTGGGGCACCTGTTTGTTGGGAATTGCTGAAGAAATGACCTTTTTGCCATGATGCGTCATTTGGGAACGCCCATTTCGAAAGCTAACTTGTTTGCAGGCGGAGCCGGCAGGGATTTTTTTCCTATAAGGGTTGGTCCTATAAAAACTTGCAAATATAAAAGTTTTAGATAATATTAAGAGGATTTATAATAAATTCAAGCGGATTTGATATCTTGTGAATTGACGAAGTTATGCATTTTTTTCTTCTAAAACCCCCCCTTTTTTTCCCCAATTGGGGCCATTTTTAATGATATCAAAAATCTGTCATGCATAAATTTTCGGCCCTTTTCCTAGAAATAATAATAACTTTAAACGGATTCGATACGTATCATAATTAAGAAATTATGGCAATTTTCCTGTTTTCACAAAAAGCTTCCCCCCCCCCCTTGGTTCGATTTTGCCCATTAACGAACTTGACCGATATTTCATGCCCCTTGATTTTATGTATCAGTTTGGAAGAGATTTGTGCAGAATTATTGCAGTTATCGTGTCCATAAAAAAGTAACATAGATAGATAGATAGATAGATATAAAAAGTTTTGAACTGGGGGTGGTTTTGTGTTCTGGGAGTCATGATCGGCGTAGATCTGCAAAAATTTTTCAAAAATTCCAACTTAGGGGAGAATGTAATAGGTAGTATTTCTTACGAAATCTAGCTAAAAGGAAGAAAAATCTTGCGTCAAGCATAGATTACGCTATAATTACCAACACTTCCAGAATACTATAACGAAATTTTAGCATTTAATAAGGCGAGAGAAGATATTTAAGTAAATAATTTCGTAAAAACAATTACATAAAAACAATTACTATCTAGCAATTACCGTCCATAGCCGAAAAAGTAGTTGAATGGATCTGTGAAGTTCTGTAAATGATCTACAGATTGGTATGTATTCTATAATCTATAATCTGTAATCTATAATCTATAATATAAGTATGCGAAAATTTAGTTTATTTAGAAAACACATAACGTAGTTGGCACTTTCTACCTTTAGCAATTTTTGACAATAAACGGAAGCGTACTCAAATTCGTTTGTGCAGCCCTATATTATCTACAGATTTTATTACATGTCGCATAATATGGTAAAATTTAATTCAAACAAAAAAAGTCATTACACTATTAAAACACACCTCTAGAAATTACTATCCATAGCCGGCAATGTATCCAGTTCTTTGCGTAGCCCTGTATATTATGAATTTATTTATATTCTACAAACATATCTTAGTACTAAATATAAATCTACTCGAAATTACATAACTCAATTAAAAACCACCTTTAAGCAATTCACGCCCGTACAGTGTAATGCTTACAAATTCTTTTGTGTTGCCCTGTATATGATCTATGAAATTTATACATACCTCATTTATTACATTATACACCATTAATTATACACCATTATACCATACAATTATACACCATTTATATATACCACGTAGTATGCAAATATTTAAACTTAAAAACTCATACAATAATTGAAAACCCACTTCCAGCAATTATCGCTAATAGAATAAGCACTCTAACTGAATTCTTCTGTGTGTCCCTGTAAATTAACGGTAACTGTCACGCATGTCATACTATACAGTAAGCATCTTGTAGTACACCTCAATTACGTATTTACCACGTAGTATGCAAATATTTAAACTTAAAAACTCATACAATAATTGAAAACCCACTTCCAGCAATTATCGCTAATAGAATAAGCACTGTAACTGAATTCTTCTGTGTGTCCCTGTAAATTAACGGTAACTGTCACGCATGTCATACTATACAGTAAGCATCTTGTAGTACACCTCAATTACGTATTTACCACGTAGTATGCAAATATTTAAACTTAAAAACTCATACAATAATTGAAAACCCACTTCCAGCAATTATCGCTAATAGAATAAGCACTGTAACTGAATTCTTCTGTGTGTCCCTGTAAATTAACGGTAACTGTCACGCATGTCATACTATACAGTAAGCATCTTGTAGTACACCTCAATTACGTATATGAATTTCATTATGTTTGAAATAATGTAACATTATTTTAAAATGCGTTTCAAACATTTTTTTACCATAGATTATTTTAAAACCAAAATATTTTAAGTGATCCTGTAAATAAATGAAAAATGACTTGCACACCATATTCTGCGTAAAATATGTTTTAGTGCACTTGATAAATCCATATCAATATCATTATGTTTTAAATAGTGTAACACCATTAAAGTACAGTACAAACGCTTTTTCCCCATTGATCGCAGTGTAGCAAAATTCTTTTGAGTGTCCCTGTAATGCGTTATAAATGCTGTATATTATCTACAGAGATTTTTACACGTCATATAATATGGTAAAATTTAATTCAAGCAAAAAACTCATTACACTATTAAAAACGCACTTCTAGAAATTACCATCCCTAGCCCGCAATGCACCCAGTTCTTTGTGTAGCCCTGTATACTATGAATTTATTTATATTCTACAAACATCTCTTAGAAAAATAAAATTCCGCACAAAATTCCGAAAAAGAGTTAAAAACCTCGTTTATGTAATTTACGGCGCATACGAATTAATGCTTAGAAATTCTTTTGAGTAGCCCTGTATAGTACGATCTGTGGAATCTTTACACACTACGTAGTATGCGAAGAGTTAAACTTAATAAAGCATACCATAATTAAAAACGGTTCCCAGCAATTATTGCTAATACAGAACATTGTAACCAAGTTACTTTGTGTGCCCCTGTAAATTAACGATGACAAGCATGCACGTCATATTCTACAGTAAGCATCTTGTAGTGCACCTCAATTACGTATATCAATTTCATTTTGTTTGAAATAGTGTTGTAATATTATTAAATTACGCTTCAAACATTTTCCCGTACGCCATTATGTAACCGAATTATTTTGAGTGGCCCTGTAAATAAATGATTTGCGCACTATATTCTAAATGAAAAATGTTTTAATGCAATTTAGATATGCATGTCAATTTCATTATTGCTGAAATAGAGTAACATCATTAAAATACACAGCGAACATTTTTTCCCCAATTGAGGGTAATGTAAAAGGATTCTTTTGAGTGCCCCTGTAGATGAACTATTAATGCTACACATTCCATTTTCAGTAGAAAACATGCTATAGTAAACGTCAAACACATGCGTCAATTGCGCTAATTTTGAATCCATAATTAAAAGTTTTAGTTCTTTGCCTTCCTGAAAAGTGACTATTTTCATATTCGATAGTTTGACATGGTACAAATGATTAAAAAAGTTTAAAAAAAATACAAAAATTTACGGCAAAGTATCGAATTTGCCATATTCGACACTTTGACATGGTAATTTTTGGAAAAAATGTGCATATTCGATAGTTTAAAATTTGCATTTTCTAAGTTTTAAGTAAGTTCTAAGTAAACTAGAAACGTGACGATTTTGCAACGTACGTGTCATGCACAATATAAGAGATTGGCACAGAATATGAAAAATGCATTTTTTCACATTCGATAGTTTGACATGGTACCGACGAATGTCAGCTCTAATACCTATCGTCAAACCCGCTGCACTGCGCTTACAATAGAATTATACCCAAATTTTCTCGAAACAACCGAATTTCTGATATACAAATACAATCACTGACACGTTTTATTTTTACGTGCTGAAGAAAAATCAAAATATTAAAATATTTTTTAATCTATTCGTTAAACAGTTTTTTGAGTCATTTGAAAGAAAAATTGAAGTCAACCAATGAGATTACAAGCGAATCATTTATGTCGATATAAGCGAATTTTAGTTATGAGATTAGTGAAAAGAATAATAATATTTTAAATTTTGTTGCAAGCCTTAAGGGTGTATTCAAATCCAAACTGCTTATTTTGAGATACATTTTTAAATTCATTTTTGCTCTAAAATGCATCCAATTGGCAGGTTATATTATTCAGAAACTTTATAATGTCCGCATTGTCCCGATTTTTTGATAAAGGCAGAATATATTTCAAAAAATGCTGTCAAAGTGGACATTTTGAACCGAATTTCCCGAAGCGATAGCGCTGGAAACAAAAAAAAAAATTATCGTACTGTGAAAATACTTTTGTAAATCAATTTCTAAGTAATTAAACGAAAATAAAAACATGGGTCCCCTAAAATGAGTCTGAAAATGTGTCTCAAAATTTTGAGTTGTTGAGCGTAGAATTTTTTTTTTTAATACCGCCTTAAGAGGAGTGTTTTTAAAGACTATTGAGATAGAAAAAAAAAGTTCATAATATAAGGTAATTGATACTTGTAACAATTTATTGATGAGTTGTTAAATTCTCACTAATAGATTACACTTTTGTTATGATAAACAGTGAGAGAGAGCATACTAAAAATAATTTCGAACACTTTCACCAAACTTTTGCCTTATTACAGTTTTAAAGACTGAATTCAGATCCAGTAATATATATATATATATATATATATATACCACTCAACCCCTGTTTAAAAAAAAAAAAAAAAAAAAAAAAAAAAAATGAGCTCTCAACTTGTCTTTCAAATCATTTCTCTCAACTCGACTCGAATGTCAACATGTTTGATACGTGCCATGTGGAATTGATCATTATGCAGAAGTTGATATATTTTGAGGATTCTGTATCATTCTTGTGAGTAAAACATTTTTTCTACAATTTAAGGGTTCTAATTTCAAATATTATTTCAAAAATGATATCTGGTGGTAATTTAGTGTGGTGATTTATAAAGATTTTAGGATAATCGTTGTAAGTGATATATTATATATTTCTTAATGGTCTTTTATTTACATTTTACATATTTCCAATTTTAAATTTTTCCAATTGTTGTCTGGTAATAATTCAGTATACTTGGCTGATTCTACTGTTCTTAGCATCATGCCATTAGAATTATGAAATACTGAATTATTTTTAAAACACATGTGGGTGCAGCCAAGCTGACGAGTACATCCACATATGTTTTTTCATATCCAATTCTTGATTGGTTCTCTTGTGGTCCAGTTTTTCTACTGAATAATGTTCATAATTAATTTATTAATCCATTTGTGTTTACTTAATAGCAACTCCAATTTATAATTTTTTCCCCTTTCTCTCTCTTTCTTTTTAATTGTTCTTCAGGTATGAGTAAATTTGGCTAATTACCATTGAAGCACATGCTAAGGTAATTTTATGATTGCACAAGTTAATTATTAGCTATGTGGTATTCTGATTACACAATATCATTAATTATCTCTTTGAAGATTTTAATAGAATGATATTAGAACTTGATATGTTTTTGAAATTCATAGATATTATAATTATATATATATATATATATATATATATTATTTCACAATCTATTGCTTTGGTTAAAAATTAAAATGGATAGTCAATCATTAAAATGAGGAAAAACTTACAATGTTTTTAGGATGTTCCTAATTGAGAACATGTATTTTACAGCAAGCACAATTTTTTAATAATATTAAGATTAAATTCTTTTAATATTGTAAATCGTTTAAAATATGTCTACAGATTTTTATAAGTATTGGATCATTTTGAATACTTTCCAACATAGCTGAAAAATGTTTACGATTATGGTTCGTCTCTATAAGTCCTATACATGTCTGTCCATGCTCTAACTGTCGTAACTATGCTTGGATTACCATTAACTTGAATATTGAACATGTATTCACGAACCACAAACTATATGTTATGGAGATTTACTATAACATATTGCCTAATCAAAACTAGAGCGTGTAGCATTTATGTCACGTTACAGGGACACCTAAAAAAAAAAAATCCCTGACGGCTCGGCCAACAGGCGCAGGTAGATTTCGAAGGCGCAGACCGTGGGACGCCTGTTTGTTGGGAATTGGGGAAGAAATAACCTTTTTGCCATGATGCGGCATTAGGAAACGCCCATTTCGAAACCCAACTAGTTTGCAGGCGGAGTCGGCAGGATTTTTTTTTGTTTTTAATTTTTTTTGCTATCAGGGTTGGTCTTATAAAAAACTTGTCAATATAAAAGTTTTAGATAATATTAAGAGGATTTATAATAAATTCAAGCGGATTTGATATCTTCTGAATTGACGAAGTTATGAATTTTTTTCTTCTAAGACCCTCCCCCCCCCCCTTGGGGTCATTTTTAATTATATCAAAAATCTGTCATACATAATTTTTCGGCCCTTTTCCTAGAAGTAATAATAACTTTAAACGGATTCGATACGTTTCATAATTAAGAAATTATGGGTTTTTTTCTGTTTTCACAAAAAGCCCCCCCCCCTCCCCCCCTGGTTCGATTTTGCCCATTAACGAACTTGACCGAGATTTTATGCCCCTTGATTTTATGTATCAGTTTGTATTTATGCAGAATTTTTCCAGTTATCGTGTCTATAAAAAAGTGACATAGATAGATAGATAGATAGAAAGATAAAGTTTTGAACTGGGGGTGGTTTTGGGGTCTGGGAGTCATAATCGGCGTAGATCTGCAAAAATTTTTCAAAAATTTCAACTTAGGGGAGAATGTAATAGGTAGTATTTCTTAGGAAATCTACCTAATACGGGAGATAATTGTTTAAAGCACATTGTAATGATGGTACATTATTTCAAATATTACGAAATGGATTTGAGTTATTGATATACACTATGACAAGCTATCTATAGAAAATGGTGTGATTAGCAACTATCATTTATTTACAGGAACGTAAAAACGGATTCTATTACATTACTGTATATAGGCAGTGATTGGTTGAAGTGCGTTTTAACGATGCTATACTATAGAATTTCTATTTTAAAAACTGTAGTTACCTTTTTGTTATAACTGCTATTTATTTTTCAATATAAACGAAATTTAATTTTTAAATGATTTTTCAAATTGATGTCTCCAATTGGAAATATTAGCCTTGAGAGTTAAACAAGTATCTCAATTACAGTTGGTCACGTGCATTATTAAAATGCATTACCAATGCATTTTGATGTCATATATGATACATCTATTCTAAAGCTTGCATTTGATGGTGTATGATTCCTAATATAAAAAAAGGTTGGTACATTTTTTCTTCATTTCTTGATGTTTTCTTTAAGGAATTCTGTAAAAATGTGATTCTTCAGTTCTGTTACGAAAATAGCTTACGTATAAAATGTTTTTATACAAGTTTAAATTTTACTTTTTTTTAAATTGGAAATTTTAAACTTAAATAATCTCTGTTATAATTCTTTAATTAGGCCTTCAGTTGGCTTTTCACTTTAAGTTACTTAAGCGTTCACTTAACCGTTAAGTTCACTTGTTAAGTTCACTTAAGCGTTAGTTTTTCACTTTAAAATTTTCTTGATAATTTGTATTAACGATCTGTAAGGTTTTTTTAATAACTTTTTTTAAATGTATTTTAAAGGGAAGGTGGTAATTGAAAAATTTACGTAGATATTAAAGCAAATATTTTTTTTAAAATCTGTGATATAATTAATCCTGTAGGTAACTAATTTTAAAACTTTATAAAGTATAACGTTATAAAATATATATCAAAAGTGATAAACAATGGTGAATTTCATACAAAGTTAAATGAAAAAATTTGGGGAAAGATCCGTAGTACATTAATTTAAATAAATAAAATATAAGATGTTCACAAAATAAAAATAAAAATCCAATTTTCTGTTTAAAAAACACAAAATAACAATTCAAGTATAATACCAAAAACCATTTTCATAGATGGGAAATTTTGTTCTTGTTCAGTATAGTATTTTATGTAAAAGTTTTTTTGAAAAGTGTTATAAAATATTTAGAAAATTGTTTCCACTTAACAATTAATAAATATGCAAAATATTCTGTTACATTGGACAGTGTATTAACCAATTATATTTAAATTCAAATTATTTTGAATAGGTAATATTCGTATACCTAACATAGTTCATTTGTTTGATAGATATTTATATACATTGCATTATTATTGAAACTATACATATGTATTTTAAATTGGGAATTTTTAGTTTTATTTATGCTTTTAAATTAAATATGGAAAAAATATTTAAACTATTTTAAATTAAATTATACGAAATGTTTAAAAAAATCTACATAAATTTTCTGTACAGTGACATTTTTTTAAATTATACATTTCCCGTTTTAATATCTTACGCTGTTTCCAAGTATTTAAAATAAAGCCTAAAATTCAACTTGAAAAGTGTTATAAAATATTTTGAAAATTGTTTCCACTTAACAATTAATAAATATGCAAAATATCATGTTATATTGGACAGTATATTAATTAATTATATTTAAATTCAAATTATTTTGAATAGGTAATATTCGTATACCTAACATAATTCATTTGTTTGATAGATATTTATATACATTGCATTATTATTGAAACTATACATATGTATTTTAAATTGGGAATTTTTAGTTTTATTTATGCTTTTAAATTAAATATGGAAAAAATATTTAAACTATTTTAAATTAAATTATACGAAATGTTTAAAAAAATCTACATAAATTTTCTGTACAGTGACATTTTTTAAAATTATACATTTCCCGTTTTAATATCTTACGCTGTTTCCAAGTATTTAAAATAAAGCCTAAAATTCAACTTGAAAAGTGTTATAAAATATTTTGAAAATTGTTTCCACTTAACAATTAATAAATATGCAAAATATTATGTTATATTGGACAGTATATTAATTAATTATATTTAAATTCAAATTATTTTGAATAGGTAATATTCGTATACCTAACATAATTCATTTGTTTGATAGATATTTATATACATTGCATTATTATTGAAACTATACATATGTATTTTAAATTGGGAATTTTTAGTTTTATTTATGCTTTTAAATTAAATATGGAAAAAATATTTAAACTATTTTAAATTAAATTATACGAAATGTTTAAAAAAATCTACATAAATTTTCTGTACAGTGACATTTTTTAAAATTATACATTTCCCGTTTTAATATCTTACGCTGTTTCCAAGTATTTAAAATAAAGCCTAAAATTCAACTTGAAAAGTGCTATAAAATATTTTGAAAATTGTTTCTACTTAACAATTAATAAATATGCAAAATATTCTGTTACATTGGACAGTGTATTAACCAATTATATTTTAATTCAAATTATTGTGAATAGGTAATATTCGTATACCTGACATAGTTCATTTATTTTATAAATATTTATATACATTGCATTATTATTGAAACTATAAATATGTATTTTAAATTGGGAAATTTTCGCTTTTAAATTAAATATGAAAAAAAATATTTCAACTATTTTAAATTAAATTACACGAAATGTTTAAAAAAATCTACATAAATTTCTGAACAGAGACATTTTTTTAAATTATACATTTCCCGTTTTAATATCTTACGCTGTTTCCAAGTATTTAAAATAAAGCCTAAAATTCAACTTGAAAAGTGCTATAAAATATTTTGAAAATTGTTTCTACTTAACAATTAATAAATATGCAAAATATTCTTTTACATTGGACAGTGTATTAACCAATTATATTTTAATTCAAATTATTGTGAATAGGTAATATTCGTTTACCTGACATAGTTCATTTATTTTATAAATATTTATATACATTGCATTATTATTGAAACTATAAATATGTATTTTAAATTGGGAAAATTTAGCTTTTAAATTAAATATGAAAAAGAAAAATATTTCAACTATTTTAAATTAAATTACACGAAATGTTTAAAAAAATCTACATAAATTTTCTGAACAGAGACATTTTTTTTAATTATACATTTCCCGATTAAATATATTACGCTGTTTCCAAGTATTTAAAATAAAGCCTAAAATTCAACTTCAAAACTGCTTATAAAAACAGTGAAGCATTTTTAACATCTACTTAAAGTAATCCACCTAAATAGCCAAATAAAAACCTAAAGAAGAATATACTTACCAACATATTTATAGGTGTGTTTTTTCTCCACTTTTTCTTTTTTTGTAAATTATATAAAATATAGGAATATGTATAGATATAAATATTGGATGTATTTTCCGCAGTAGAAAATTAAAGCCCCTAGCATCAAAACAATATTCGGTAAATATTGTTTATAATGGCTATTTTTTTAACACTATCAGCCTGAAACAGTGGCAACTCGTGCCCCATTTCATAGATGGGACACCTATAACATAAGTTTGTCAGTGTAGTTGAAGTCAGTAACATTAGAATCATATACCATATTTTCGATTATAACGCTTATAGTACTGTGTATACAGAAAACTAGATTTTCGCAACCATGCAGCAACTAAATTTTGGAAAAAGAAAAAAAAATACCCTTTACATTTTATCAAAATTATCGTTAGTATTTATTTACATATTAAACATATTTTACATATTAAATTATTGAAAACCTCTAGATACCAACATTTCTCACACTATAAAAATCTTATAAAGTTCTGATGATTTTGAACACTATCAGCCTGAAACAGTGGCAACTCGTGCCCCATTTCATAGATGGGACACCTATAACATAAGTGTGTCAGTGTTATTAGATTCATATACCATATTTTCGATTATAACGTTTATAGTACTGTGTGTATGAAAAACTAGATTTTCGCTACAATGCAGCAACTAAATTTTGGAAAAAGGAAAAAAAAATACACTACATTTTATCAAAATTATCGTTAGTATATATTTACATATTAAACATGTTTTACATATTAAATTATTGAAAACCTCTAGATACCAACATTTCTCACACTATAAAAATCTTATAAAGTTATTGATGATTTTGAACACTATCAGTCTGAAACAGTGGCAACTCGTGCCCCATTTCACAGATGGGACACCTGTAACATAAGCGTATCAGTGTAGTTGAAGTCAGGAACATTAGATTCATACACCATATTTTCGACTATAACGCTTATAGTACTGTGTATACAGAAAACGAGATTTTCGCAGCAATGCAGCAACTAAATTTTGGAAAAAGAAAAAGAAAATACACTTTACATTTTATCAAAATTATCGTTAGCATTTATTTACATATTAAACATATTTTACACATACTGAAAACCTCTGGATACCAACATTTCCCACACTACAAAAATCTTATAACGTTATTGATGATTTTGAACACTAGCAGCCTGAAAGAGGGGCAACTCGTGCCCCATTTCACAGATGGGGCACCTATAAGAAAAGTGTGTCAGTGTAGTAGAAGTCAGTAACATTAGATTCATATACCATATTTTCGACCTGTGTGTACAGAAAACGATATTTTCGCAGCAATGCAGCAACTAAATTTCGGAAAAATAAAAATAAAATATACTTTACATTTTATCAAAATTTTCGTTAGTATTTATTTACATATTTTACATATTAAATTATTGAAAATCTCTAGATACCAATATTTTTCACACTATATAAACTTAAAACGTTATTGATGATTTTGAAAGTAAAAAAAGATTAAAAGTTTGAGATTTTTCGTCATGCAGTGAAGTTTTCACTGCCATACTTATTAAATATATATAACATATTGCACAAACAAAGCAGTGTTGTTAAAAACATATTCATTTATTAAATATTATGAATATAACAAACATTCTCTATGAATATGTGTTATTAATAATTATATGACTTGGTCGAACAATGTGAATTATGAAAAAATATTTTTAGTAATTTTATGTATATTATCAATGTTATGTATAGTATCAATTTTTAGCTGCGTTCATAATTATATAAATACGTAGCACCTATTGTCGTCGTCTGGTCCGTCCGTCTGTCTGGTCCGTCCGTCCGCATATAACAACGCAAAAACTACCCAACCGAATGGTTTGAAACTTAAGATAGTACTTTGCAGAATTTTGTCGAGTCATTTCAAATTTATTAAAATCTAATCAAAACTTTAGGAGATATTAATAAAAATATTAAGAAATTTGAATTTTTTAGGAAAATTGGTTCCTTCTTGTTACAGGAGCTTCCGAGGTTTAACCGTCAAGCGACCGAGATACTTATTTTATTACAGAAATTAATCTGCAGACGATAGAATTCATTTCACAGAATTAAAAATTCTCAAGATCTGAATATTTATATAACTAGCTAGAGTATGAACGCACCTCATTTGTCACGTTTGACGTACAATTTTCAACTTGTTATGTATATTGTGTATATTATCGAAAAGAAACAATGACAGGAAAGTTTATTTCATTGCCATTTCATTGTCACATAATATAAAAATTTTCTTAATAGTGTCTTTTTTCCCTTTTTCTTTATAGAATACCGACATGTCGCAGTGCAGTAATAATACGGAATGTGTATTTTACACGAAATGCACGTTATATCCCTTACAGAAAAAATACATTACTTAAGTTTAATGTAAAACTTTTATTCAGGTAAAACTGCTATTCTTGATAGATGTTTCAATAAAGTATTAATTTATTTCAAATGTTTAAAATCCAGATCAACATTACCGTATTTTACCATGTATGCCGCACTCTCGTGTAACACACACACACTTATTTTTAAATACCTGTGGCGAGAAAACCCCGATAAAAAGTAAGAAAAAATTTCAAACAGATTTTATTCTGTTAAGATGTATCAAACAGTTATTATTTTAAGTTACACAATGGTAAAAAATAATTGCTTCATGGTTGCGGAAATTTAAATAGAAAACTACCGCTCAATGATTTCCTGCAGTGGCCAACGATTATTCATACAGAGACCAATGAGGATGTCACATCCTAAATTTTCATGTATGAAACAAATTTCGATTTTTTAAAATAAATTTTTAGTGGAAAAATCACGCAACACGCACGAAAAGTGCCGCATATTTTCAGTTTATCATTATTTGATTCATTATAAAACTATTTAAAAACATTTTTCTATTTAGAAAAAAAATCAATTAAATGGAAATTCATATAATAATTCAATTATTTATATACATTTATTGCGTCGATTTTGACCATAATTATTTTGTAAATGAAAAAGTCTTATCAGATTCTGAGAGCTACATTTTAATTAAAAGCATATAATTTCATATTTTCTTAAAACAAATTGCACCATGATTAATGGCATAAGATTTTCTAGCTGATTTTTTTAAAATTGAAACCTAATTAAATAAAAAAAGAAAAACATCATCATTCAAGAAAGAAAGTAACTGCTCCTGCTATATAAACTTAAAAATTAATTTAATTAAAAATTATTTTATTATTAAAATAAATAAACTTACCACAAATATATACAGATATTTTTATTGATGTTGAAAAATAAAATTTGGATAATTCGAAAAAAGTCTGGTTCCCAACAGTAAAAGTCGTCAATCATGTCGATGATTTTTAAGGGTTGATAATCAAATAAATAAATAAATAAAAATTTTAAGTACTATTTTCCTGTAAGGAGCGAAGCAGATTTTACCCCAAACAGTGTCCTATTCAAGTTGTCTCTAACATTGTTTGACGATAAATACCAGGAAGAAGCCAAGGTGCACCACTGTGTAAAATACCATACACTTGTATGCGCGAGATAGGTCACTGGCTCTGGAGCCCTCAATACTACGAGAGGAGTAAGTGGTCAATCGTCATTAAGTCTGCATTCAGACTACATTTTCAAAAATTCTGCAACAAAAAGTCATAAATTATTTATCTGGGCTTTCTTTTCAAAGGTTCTGTAGTCATCAACATCAACAAAAGAAAGGAGAGTCTCAACAGAAAAAAGGCAACAAACAAAAATAATCACAGCAAATTATTCATCAGGTGCATGATGGAACCTAAAATTACTAAGAAAAATCTTACTAAAAGTTACCGTTAAGATATAAAAAAGTAATATTTTGTATTCTTTTGAAGTATTATACTAATAAAGTGAATAATATCAAATATAATTCGCATTACTTTTACTTAAAAGTGATTTAAAATAGCATGATTTATATTTAAGACAAAAATAATCACAGAAAATTATTCATTAGGTGTATGATAAAACTTAAAATTATAAAGTAAAATGCAACTAAAGGACATAGTTACTGTATAACGGAGTAATATTTTGTGTTATTTTGAAGTAAGAGATTAATAAAGTGCCTAGTAATTTAATGCATTTAAAATTCCTGAAATGTTTCATTTTTTTTAATTATTGATGGAATACTTCAGGAAAACACAAGAAAAACCAAAATAACTTCCATTTATGTTCAGAATATCATACAAAATTGTTCTATTTAATTAAATAAAATGAGTGTGCTTAAATGCAAAATAAATACAAAAGTTTATTTTAAATCTGCTTTTATTACAAAACTTTATTATTATTACAAAATGTATAAATTCATTATAGTTTGTTTAATAACTTACTTTCTCATACATTTCATCAGCAGTAATTTAATGCATTTAAAATTTAAAGCCTATTTTTTTTTTTAAATCATTGATGCAATACTTAATAAAAATACAAAACAAAACTAGAATCATTTTACGTTAAAAAATATTATATAACATTGATCTATTCATAAAAAATTATTCTTAATCTTAAATGCAAAACAAATACAAAAATTTATTTTAAAGCTGCAATTGCACAAAATATATAAATTTATTACAATCTGTTTAGCAATATTTTACTTGGTCACATATTATATCACTAGGTACACTTTTAAGGAAAAACGGATTTTTTGTAAAAAATGTTAAAGAAATTCTTAACTTTATTAAGAACAACTTCAAACATTTTGGTAAAATATTGTGTTTTTAATACAAATAATTATCGTATTGTATTTTTATATACTATATATAATAAAAATACAATAAACTATTGAATAGCATTGTATTTTTAATAAGGACAAAACTAGAATAGTTTTTTTCATTTATATTAAAAAATATTACACAAAATTATCCGATTCAATTATCGTATTGTATTTCAAAGAAATCCTTCTCCATTAAAAAATAATTATTGTAACCGACTATATATATATATATATATATATATATATATATATATATATATATATATATATATATATATATATATATATATATATATATATATATATATATATATATATATAAAGAGAGAGAGATAGCTAGATAGATATAATTTTGTTGTGATTTGTTTTGTAATAAGTATTTGTTTACATACTATATTACTAGGTATACTTTCAAGGAAAAAACATTTTTCGAAAAGTTTGGAGTAGTTTTAAATGTCGCATTCAATTTTTAAATGTCTCCGTTTTGCTTAAAATGAAAAAGAAATACAAAAGCTTATTTTAAAATATAAATTTATAACAATGTATTTAGTAATAATTTACTTGGCCACATATTGTATTAATACGGGGTGGGGGTGGGGGTGGAGGGAATTTATGAAAAGTTTGGAGTAGTTCTTGAGGGTAAACCTTTTATCAGGTAAGATCAACAAATAAAAAAGTCTGGTCAGAGTTTTGCGTAAAAAGTAATATTTTATGATTTTTTGAAGAATATAATAAAGTTTCTAATAATTTACAGCATTTAAAACTCCTAAAATGCCTTATCTAAAAAAGAAAAAAAAAATCATTAGTGCAATACATAATAAAAATGCCAGATAAATCTAAAATAATTTTTTGTTAAAAAACACATACAAAATTTTCCCATGCATTAAAAAAAAAATCTGCTTAAATATAAAAGAAATAGTAAAACTTATTATAATATATAAATTTATAACAGTTTATTTAATAATAATGTACTTGATCACATACTGCACCATTAGGTACACTTTTAAGAAGTAAACAATATTTTGCGATACGTTTGGAATAATTATTGAGGGTAAACTTTTTATCAGATAGGATAGTTTGATTTTTTGAAATCATTAATATAATACTTAATAAAAATACAAGACAAAACTAGAAAGAAAGAATAATTTATGTTAAAATATATCCAATTAAAAAAAAAATCATGATTGAATTTAAATGCAAAAGAAATACAAAAATTTATTTTAAAGTTGTGATTGTACAAAATATATAAACTTACAATTTATTTAATAATAATTTTCTAGTCGCATATTGCATTACTAGTTATACCGTTAAAGAGAGAATTTTTACGAGGAGCAATTTTTTTAAAAAAAGTTTGGAGTAGTTTTTGAGAGTAAACATTTTATGATATAAGATAGTTTTATTTTCTAAAATCATTTGCTGTAATACTTATTAAAAATACAAGATAAACTGAAAAAAAAAAAATGTTAAAAATATCCATTAAGAAAAAAAAATTATCAATGTGTCTTAATTCAAAAGAAACGGAAAGTTTTTTAAAAAAAAGTTGTAATTGTAGCGAAATATATATGTGTATTACAATTTATTTAGTAATAATTAATTTTCTCACATATTGTATCACTTTTAAGAAGAGAAAAAAATTACGAGAAGTTTGGAGCAGTCCTTGAGGGTAAACCTTTTACCAGATAAGATAGTTACCGATAAATAATAAAAGAATGGCCAGATTTTAGCGTATATTGTCAGCACTTGCCGTGTATCGAGTGTTGTCACCAGCGGTCGAGCTTTCAAATGAAAATCGATTCATCGGAAATGGGGAAACGTGCTTACCTGGACCAAGATATGAAAGCCTGGAAGAAATCTTCCGATTCCATGCTGTTGATATCAACACATCCTGTTCAGGTTTCAACGACAACGAACAACCCCGTAATCAGCGTTCGTTGCACGCGTGAAACCGGAACAAAAGATGGCTTTTTACATGATCCGCGTCCTCTTAAGATCCGCGGATGCAGAGATTCGTACTCCTGGTTTTCATTTCGTTCAATCAGATGATTGGCATTTATCTGCTTGCCGACAGAGGGCGTGTTTCAACCTGTAGCGTTTGGAGCATGACGTCAGTTGTCGATAACGAAAGAGGGATTGCGTCCGAGGAAGAATATACCGAAGTCATCCGGAGTTCTCCCAATCTTTTGTTAGGAGAAAATAAAAGTGTTTCATTATTAACAATTTTTGTATTTACAAATGGAATTTATAAGTGAAATATTTTCTCTCAAATTCAAAATGAAAGCAAATTATACTCTGGTTATCTTGTGTTTTCAGATTTAGCTTGAAAAAATTTTAAAGGATTAGTACGGTAAAGGCGAGTCACACAGAGGTCACATCAGGTAAAGTTCATTAAACCGACCGATTTGGTTTGGAGAAATTTTATAATTATAATTGAGGGAAAATATTTTACATTTATGCGTTAACTCTTTTGTCACGGGAAAATAAAATTGTTTCATTATTACCGTATTTTAAGAATAAAAGCATGTCCCGTAAAAATGTAAGATTTTTCACTGAGCTTCAGAATTCAAAATGAAGGCGAATTACACAGTAGTTATTTTTTTCTTTCCAGAGTTATCTTGAAAATTTTAGAGAAATAGTATCCTGAAATTTGAGAATTAACGTTTGCATAATTTACTAGAAGACACAAAATCTAAAAAATGATTAAGAGATTTCAAAAATCATTTCTTTTAATATTATGCACATTTACCACAATTTTTAATGACAAAAATGAGAGTTGTATTCACTAACTTTCAGCAGGATGTATCTGAACAGACGATCAAAACTGTAAGAGTAACAATACTTATCAAGACAAACAATTTTTGCATGAAAAACCAGGATCGCAATCCACTTATTCATCCAAAAATACAGGGTGTCTCAAACCAAGCAGAACCCAGATTTTCTGTCATAACCGTAGTGACTAGTAAATCTGCAGATCAGAAGCCTCAACGTCAGCTCTGAAAGTCATTGTTTTATAATTTCACTTTTCATATTATTTAGCATCTTACAATTCGCAATTTAATTTTTTATGTTACATGCATATTTACAGGCATATAAAATACTTCGGAGGTTTTAGAAATTAGAAGCGTTCAATTAAATACGATTTATGCAATGATATTCTGAAAGTCTTATGAACTTCTTATTCTTGTAATTTTTTAGATAAAAAAATTCTTATTTTGATATTCTTTGAAATATGGTTGCTAGTCAACTAATAAAATAAAGAGGAAAGAAAAATAAGTGCATTTTAAAATTTGTAACAAATAGGAAAATAAAATGTTTTATATTTCCCGAACAGTTGCAAAAAATTTTCCAATAATTTAAACAATTAATTTCTAAACTCTAATAGATGTATCGGCAAATTTTCAAAGCTATTGTACATATATAAGACCTCCATATCGAAAATTTAGTATCCGTAATTTCACGTTTAAATCCATTATTCAAATATGCGATTTTCATTTCAGTTAAAAATGAAATTTGAAAATCGTCTGCATTCCCATAGGAAAGCATTATGACCTAAAAAGAAATGTTCTATATTTTTCGAACGAATGAACTAAATGTAACTAAAAACTATACGGCTTGCTCACCAACATACCCACCAAAAATCAACTTAATAGGACGATTTTTACGGCAGTTATCGCGGAACAGACAGACAGACAAACAGACGGAAACCAAAAACTTTTCGTGTCTTCATAGTGAGTCTTCATTGACGTTTCGGCAATAATGAAGATATTTTAGCGAAATCTTGTACAGACTTACTTTGCTTTCAGTGAAATGTAATGAAATCCCAAGAAGTACTATAATCCATGTCCAAACAACACTGAGCAAGACGTTTCAAAATTTATAAATTATTTGAATATGCATACGGTGTCACTGAAAGAATTGCTAGGCAATTCCAGCACTTGATGTCATTAAATTTCACAAAAAGTATAATTCTGTTGAATATTTCATTAAAATACCTTCATTATTATTACAATTATGAATGAATCTCCGGGCTCAGTTTGATGCGAGATGTTTTGATTGTATAAGTGGATTTTAACCTGATTTCCCATACAAAAAATCTTTGCCTGGATATTTTTTATCACTCCTTACACTTCTGCCGATCAGTTCAGATTAGAGTCCTGAATCGGGTTGAAAAACTCAATTTTACCCGAACCCGACCCGATCCGCGGTTCAGGTCGGGTTGGGTTGACTTTAAATATTTCGGTTTCGGGTTAAGTTTTGATTTTTTTCTTGTTGACCAATTTTTCAAAAGAAAGTCCTGAATCTATTTCAATTCAAAAACTACAGGGTGTTTCACAAAGGACCCCTAACTTTAAAAATCAATAACCCGGAAACGGTGATAGATAGAAACATGAAACCAATGATATGTTTATTAAAAAAATCGTAAGAATCTTATACGTAAATCTCAAAATTTAGTTAAAAATAGCACCAGTAGATGGCGCTGAGAGCGTTAAGAATCCTTCTAAAGAAAGTTCAGAAGCATAGAAAGGCTAGTCGTCGAAGATTTCGTCATTGAAATCCGGCCGCTATTAGCGTATAGTGAAAAGAATTCCGAAAGTGGTGTATACCGTAGAGGAACGTGTGTTTATTGTGTTGGAGTACTACCGATTAAATCAGAGTCTCTACTGCCACAAGGAGAAGTTTTCAAACGCGATTTCAAGTCGCAAAAAGCCCATATAGGAAAACAATTCGTGAGCTTTTCAAAAAAAATTCAACAGACAGGCAACGTGGCCGATGCGAATTATTTTCACTATACCAAAATAGCGGTCAGATTTCAATGGCGAAATCTTCAACGGCTAGTCTTTCTATGCTTCTGAACTCTCTTTAGAAGGATTCTTAACGCTCTCAGCGCCATCTATCGGTGCTATTTTTAACCAAATTTTGAGATTTACGTATAAGATTCTTACGATTTTTTTAATAAACATACCACTGGTTTCATGTTTCTGTCTATCACCGTTTTCGGGTTATTGATTTTTAAAGTTAGGGGTCCTTTGTGAAACACCCTGTATCTACTTGAATATTATTAAGTATATATGTGTTCATTTTTATACAAAAAATAAAAAATTTATATTAGAGATATAATTTAAACTACTTTTCCTTAATTATATTAAAATATGAATTAGTTTTCTTTCACTTTGGGTTCGGGTTCGGGTTCGGGACGAGGAAAATTTTGTCGGATTCAGGTTACTTTAAACAGAATTTTCGGGTTCGGGTCGGATACAATCCGATGCGTTCAAGACTCTAGTTCAGATACACCTCGCAAATGCGAGATCCAGTGCATCTGTAATCGCGAATCTGGTTAATGAAATTTTATGCGAATAACTGTGTTTCCCTTCTTTTTCAAAAAGTGTATCTCACGAAAAAAAAATATTTTGGGAAAATACTCGACTTCTGTTATTACACCAAGTTCTAAATTTTGTGTATTTATTGAATCTCTTTGCTATTGAATTTCAATGGAAACGTCTTTTGACCCTACTATATTACTTTATTTTTAGAATTCGTGAATACAAAATATATGACTTTTCTATAAATATTATTCTTCCGCTATATATTTACTCTTATATTTGTTCGTATATATGCTGCTTGTGAAATATTTGATCTTCCTGTGGAGCAGCTAAAATCTTGTTATGGGAGATGTTTTGAAATATTTTTATTTAAAAAATTTTAAAAATATAGACAATTTTAATGTTTTATGGTATAAACAATATGTTAAACAAGATTTTCTATTGTTCCGGTGTGAACTGCCAAATTTCCTTTTCACAACAAATTCATCTTTTCATCTTCTCTCTTAACGTTTAATAAAGAGCATTCAATGAATATCAATAGTCCAATGGCATATTGATACCGGAGTAGGGTTGGCGCTATGTTTGAGACGTAAAGCATTTGCCCAACAGCGGCATCTTTAAGGCCAATTACATGTTATTGAAACTAAAGTAAGTCACATAGGAATTTGTGATGTCTTTCGAATAAACTGGAAGATTTAAAAGTTTTCGAAGTGAGATCAAAGAAAAGCCGTTGATTGTCGAGCAAAGCACAACAGGTAATTCGTTCTATAGAGCATCCTAAATTTAAACATCTGACTATCACATACCATGGCGAACAACCAGGATAAACTTCTAGCCCAGACCGGAGATTTCTGCAACTGTGATTGTTTCCGGAAGAAGTGAGTCTATCGGAACCGTGTCCCACCATCTCCTGATAACTACTCAGCAAGAGGATTTCCCAGTACAACGGTTGTATATTTGGCGCAGCATGTTCTTTTCCCGTATCTTGTGCCATTAAACCTCCAGGTAACCAAACAACCAATATCACGGATTTTACGTGCACGTATATTGAATGCCCATGGCAGTGTTTCAGCGGTCGTGTAGGAAGCTGAAACTCTCTGGTTACAGAACACCGAATGGCACTCTAACCATTCGGCCTCTTAGGACCTAAATCTACACATCTAAAACGCATCTAATGTTATATAGAGAGGTGACACTATAAAGATAAAAAATAAAGACAAAAATATAGTTTGATTTTGGAATGTGCAAGCCGAATATTGCGGCGGAAGATGACTATTCTCCTTTAACAAAGCTAAATTATGATATTAAAAAACTGACAAAAAAAAAAAAAAAAAAAAAAAGATTAGCCCCAGCTTGTTAAAATATTTATAGCCGGTGATACACTGGATAAAGTGTTGGAATATATACCAGGGACGTTACCTAGAAACTGAAAGTAATTCATAAAAATTAAGAAAATAATTTTTTTTTCAAATTATCTTCCTTCAGATTATATACAATGGTCACATATTTCAGGCTTATTTTCAAAGCAAGCGGCAAAGAATTTTGTGAAAGCGCCTGCACTGAACGCTACATGGCTGAGAAAACATATAGGCGTCTGTATTGAACCAACGAAACTTCTCTTTCACAGTGCCAACTAAAAATCACTAATTCACCAGAAAATTTGTATTTATAAGCTTTTTTTCATTAAAATAATCATTTCTGGAACTGTTTTGTTCCGTGAAAGAAAATTCAATAAAGACGCTATCGTTTTAAAAAGTAGGGTGAACGACGACTGCATATCAATCAAAGTAAATTTAGTTTAAAAAAATTTGTTACTATATTTCTTGATTTTTCTATGATTTCACTTTCAGTTTTTATTGAATTCAGCCCCTTGTTTCAAAGATTGCATTAGAAGTATGTGCGGGTCGAAATATCCAGGCCCGACACGTAAAAGAATTTTTTAGCCCTGGATGGTCCGGTATAAAAGTTAAAAGTTCGGCCCAAGCCCAGCCCATTGACCCAGCCCGGTATCAAAGCAAAAAGTTCGGCCCGAGCCAGGCCAATACAAATTTTTTGGGCCCTGTCTAGTATAAAAATTTCGGCCCGAGCCCGGCCCGTCTGAATTTCTACACAGCCTGCCGATATTTCTGAAGCAACATTATCTTACAATTAAAATTATTCAAAAAGCATACTTAATTATGCATAGATTTTAGCTTCAGATTATCTGATTATGTTCGAAATCCTCGCAATACAAAATATCAACAATATTAATGACCACTTAGACAAACACTGATTTAAAAAATTGACTTAGACAATTAAATTCAAATGAAGATTCAGTAAGAGAATTAAAATCCGTTATAGCAGGTTCCATTCTGAGCAGGTACATCGTCTGTTGGAAATGTATTATATTCTTTTCGCCTGGATAATTATATACATTTTGCGCGGATCAAGACATTTTTCCGTTTAAGACAGGTTTTTTTTTATACACAGGTCTTACAGTACTTTAATTTTTTTGCGTAGAATTGTGTACTATTATTTAAAAAGAATTTTAATTGGAGAATAACAGCCACTTAAAAATATATGTATTTTTTGCAAAAATTGTTGCCCAGGGCCTTATTTTACAGTTTTTTTCACGGGCCAGGCCGGGCCGAGCCAATGATTTTCATACGGGCTGGGTCGAGACCGGGCTTAAAAATTTCAGCCCGTGAAGAACTCAAGTAACCATGAAGTCCAGGAACGGCTTGGCCTGGAAAAAAGAAATATGGCCCGGCACGAGTCTTGTAAATGAAAATTGGCCTGAGCTCTGCGTGGACCGCGAGCCGGGTCGAGCTCGGTCGTCGGGCCAGGTCCAGACCCGTGCTGACCTGTAGCTTGCATTATGAATGTTTATGCTATAAAGTTAACATCAAAAGTACTGTTTGAGTGTGTTAAATCACTATTTAGCCTGCTATTGCTTATATTTAAAATAATTTAGCAGCTTCTTTGATCTTAGTTAAGCAGTAGTGTCCATAAAGTCATTAAAATTCACACAATCTAATCGAGATATATGTGGAAAACGATAATTTATATTCAGTATATTGTTTTACTCTTTTCTTCGTACATTTACGGTACTAGAAGATACGAAAATTATGTACATTTTTTTTTAAATAATGATATTTATTTTTCTCAAAAGAAGAGTTAAAAAAAATAATAATGTGCCACATTTTTCTTTTTCTTTCTTTCTTTTTTTTTTTGGTGGGGGGGGGGGGGGAGGAGGGATGAAAGTTTTATGAGGTAATCTATCGCACGTTAAAGCTAAAATATTCATCAATTTCTATTCCAGAGTCTGATTATTCTTGACAATAAGAGACATTATTTTTCAAATACTTAATATTTTTATATTAATAATTTAAATAATAATAATAGCCTTTAATATTTGACAATTAAATACTGATAAGTTTTTCTGAGAGAGTTTAGTCCCACCTGTTAACATTTCAAACATATGCTATACTAAGAATAGGGGGGGAAATTACAACAAAATACATTCACATCAATTTCTCTAAATTTAATTTTTGTTACATAATTTCTTCTTCCACAGGTGTCTTCAAATACTAGTACTTAGCTCTAGAACGCTAGACAGATTGGCATAGCAAGAAAAGTTAGATGGTTGTAAAAATTGCAGATTTTCATAAAGAAAAGCTATCTGAATCATTATTACATTTCTATTCAAAAGTTAAGGGAACTATTTAGGTACTTCTGTTTACGCACACAAACAGAATAATCGCATTTTTAGTGACAGAAAATGCCTAAAATTCATAAAATTCAAAGAATCATATCTCGGCATGTTTCTGGTCTCGCAGAAGAATGCAATTTTTACTCTTTTACTTGCTAGAGCACGGAGAAAGATATTCTAAATATAAACCAGGGAAGGAATTAGCTATTGATCAACGATAAGAAGGTATACCCTGTATATATCTAATCATATATCGTTCACACTAAATTTTGAAAAAGTGCAAGGTATTTCATAAAATAGGAAAGCATATTTCAAACAAGACACTTCAGAAGTACAAGGGGGATTCATTTTACGATGCCAGTTAACTTTTTATTTATGAAATTCATTTCCTACGATTTATTTTTCAATTGATTGATACTTTTTTTTAAATAAAAATTTAATAAAAGATTTTAGATACAATAATAGCATCTTAAAATTACTTTAAATGATGTTCTTTAACAAAACATTATTATTTTAGAAAAAAAAAATGAATTTTTCTGGGAAGAAAGATGTAGATTTTATGTGATCTTTTATGTTGGGATATTTTATTTTTCTTGTATTAATTTTTTATTCCCATAACCCTTCCCTTCCCCACATCCCTTTACGGCTTCACCCTTTATTGCTCTCTATCAAACGTGTGCAATATATCACGCACCTTTTTCGTTGATAAATGCTTTCTGACTAAAATTATGTACATTTTCCAAAGAAAGTAAAATCTTTGAAATAAGAAAATTTGCAGTATTTTATCTTGCGATTTCAGAAAATCACATTTATTTCTCAATTAGTGTGTTAGTACAAGAGTGCATTTGATTGTCTACAATCGAATATCAAAAGAGAAGTTATATAATGTTTTCACATTTATTTCCTTAAGTGAAATTTTTAACTAATTTTACCAACGAAGCATTCAAGTGTGAACTATAATGCAGGGATGCGCTGCACCACAAATGGCCAATTCTCACCACTAAATTTCAATAGTAATTTCTTATTAAATTTCAGAAATTCTGACATTAAATAAGGTAACAAATATTATTTAAATTTAGAGGTGGCAATCGGTCATTTGTGGTGCAGCGCTTTCATCCCTGACTATAATGGAACATGAGAAAATACTGAGTATTTTTAAGGGAAGAGCCATTTTATAATTTTTTGCCTCTGTTTCTTAGTATAATGTTTTATGATATATACATAAAACCGAATTGAAATAAGATTTTTGATTTCAGATACCATTTCATAGTTATTTAGTAAAAGATTTTCGTTAAAAACATGTGGGAAAAAATATTACATCATTTGGGAAATTTCTAGAAATAGTATGAAGAAAAAACAGTACTATACAAATCGTTCTTCAACTTCAGCAATATAAAGAGCATGCTGTAACTCACTTTCCAGTAAAGATTCAGTGATGAATGAATTTAGGAGACCAATAACAGACAGAATAAGAATGGAAAACACAAATATATTTGTGATCACCACTGTAACATAAAATGCTAGAAAAGATCTATAACGTTTACAAAAGACTGCACTTGCTTTGCAATATGTGTATGAATTTTCGAAACAATAGCACGTATATATTGACATAGACCTACATAAACGTTTCTTCTTATGTTTTTCTTTTCACTTTGCTTATAACATTCAAAATGTTAATCCAAACTTTCCCAAACTTACAGGAAATTCAAAAATGGACAAATAAAACTCTCTACTCAAATCTGAAATGAATCTGAAAATACCGCAACCTTCATCTGATTTGAGAAATCATGCATGAAAATGAAAGACAACTCAATTTTTCTAGGGAATATATCTACCCTATGATAACTGACTTACAGCAAAGCAAAAACCTTATTATTTTATTCAAAAACTAGCCGGTCGCTTTCGTGGGGGCCCAGGTGCCTTCTGCAGCTTATATCCTGGACACCGCTTAAAGCCCAGAAAGTGAATTTTATATGCAAACAGAAAAATATAAATAAAATATTTTTTTTTAAATACCAAAATATCTAATAAAAATTACAAAAAGCGTGTAAATAATGATTTCGTGGCATTAATAATATTTTTTTCATGAGGCCCCTGACAAAGATACGCTTAGCCCTGCCCGTGGGGAAGGGTTAGCTTTCAGATAAAATATACAAAAATGAGATAGCTTAAGATATATGGCGATCATTGTAAATGGACACTGTGGTTTCACGCCCATAAATGTTTTTAATGTGGTGATCAAAATAATGGTGCCTTGTGTTCTTCTCAGCCATGTATCGTTAAAACAGCGATCCCTATAAGAGGGCTCTGTGAATGTTGCGTGCAAAAATTGTTAAAACGACAATCACAGAGCCCTATGTGTTTCATGCCTATAAACTGATTATACGGCAATCATTATTATGAAGCCTTGCGCATAACCGAACCCATAAGTATGGCAATCAGTATTTAAATCGAAAATATTTACTTCCAAAAATGTACTTTGAGAACAAGAGGAAATGTACTATATTTTGTTTAAAAATTGAAATCCAATCACTAAAAGACGAAAAGTACAAAAACAATTTACAAAATATGAAAAAAAAATTCCTTGGAGAAATGTCCCGCAAAATATCAAATTAAAAATCAGCGATATTTGTCTTATTCTTTTAATCTTCCATAGTCGGATTTATAGCCGATGTCGACGACATAATCACTAGCTCTAAAATCACTGAAATACGTGTTTAACTATTTTATAGTAGATTCGATACATACTGAATTTCACGCTCCTACCTAAAACTGCTGCTGAGATATGGTGAAATTAAATTCAAATGAAGATTCAATAAGAGAAGAAAAATCCGTTATAGCAGGTTCCATTCTGAGCAGGTACATCGCCTGCTGTAAATGTATTATATTGTTTTCGCCTGGGTTATTATATTCATTTTGCGCGGATCAAGACATTTTTCCATTTAAGACAGGGTTTTTTTTATACACAGGTCTTACTGTACTTTATTTTTATTTTTTTTTTTTGCCTGGAAATATATATACTATTCTTTAAAAAGAATTTTAAGTGGTGAATAACAGCCACTAAAACATTCGACCCCCCATTTAACCATGTTAGTGCTTGAATTTGTAAAATTGCTGAAATACATGTTTAGCTATTTTTAGTAGATTTTTTATCCTGAATTTCACGCTCCTACCTAACACTGCTACTGAGATATGGCGAAAAGACCAAATGACCTAAAACTTTTGACCCCTCATTTAACTCACTTAGTGGTTGAATTTCTAAAATCGCTGAAATATGTGTTTAACTATTTTTTGCTAGATTTGTTATCCAGAAATTAAAGCTCCTACCTAAAACTGCTGCTGAGATATGGCAAAATGACCTAAAACGTTTGACCCCCCCCCCCCCCCCCCGTTTAACCCTCTTAGTAGTTGAATTTCTAAAATCGCTTAAATATGTGTTTAACTATTTTTTAGCAGATTTGCTATAATGAATTTCACGCTCATACTTAAAACTGCTGCTGAGATATGGCGAAAAGGCGAAATAAAACTTTCGACCGCCCATTTAACCCCTTTTAGTGGTTAAATTTCTAAAATAGCTGAAATACATGTTTAACTATTTTTCAGTAAATTCGTTATCCTAAATGTCACGCTCCTACCTAAAACTGCGGCTGAGATATGGCGAAAAAGCGCAATCGCTTAAAACTTTCCATCCCCCATTTAACTCCCTTAATGGTTGAATTTTTAAAATAGGTGAACTATGTGTTTTTTTAACTATTTTTTTAGTATATTTGTTATCCAAAATTTCACGATCTTACCTAAAATTTCTGCTGAGATATGGCGAAAAGGCGAAATCACCTAAAACTTTCGACACCTCCATTTAACCCCCTTGGAGGTTGAATTTCTAAAATTGCTGAAATACGTGTTTAACTATTTTTTAGTAGGTTTGTTATCCCGAATTTCACGCTCCTACCTAAAATTGCTGCTAAGATATTGCGAAAAGGCGAAGTAACCTAAAACTTTCGACCCTCCATTTAACCTCCTTAGAAGAGAATTTTCAAAATTTCTTTCTTAGTGGGTGCCTACATTGTGTAAGGAACACAGATTCCAAATTTCACTGTCCTATGAACAACGGTTGAGGCTCGCCATTAATAATGAATCATTCAGGACGAGGACATGCTCTCTTATAAGTAGAGATTCCGAATAGTATTTTTTCTTTATTGAATGTGTGAATAAAATTACGTGATTACATAACGTAAAATTTGCTACTCAGAATTTCTGGTATGAATTTGCCCAGTACCTAATTCCTAAACCGTTAGTTTTGGAAGTATGCTTTTATTTGCAAAAAATACTTCAAAGTGTTGATGTTAATCTTATTCAAAGCCTACGTCAAAATGGTTATTATAGGAAAATTATGAATTTTAAAACTTTATACGGTATCTGTGTTCTCTCAGTTACATTTAGAAAGACTTTCTCCCTGATTTAATAAGTAAAATAATAATAATTTCATTTTTGTAAGACCAAAATTTGCCGATTTTCATTGTATGAACTGTCAGTGTTTTCTGGCACAAATGGTAAAATGCATTTTTAATGCCAGAAAACGCTGAAAATTCATGACACTCAAAGTATCATAACTCAGTAAGTTTAGTTGTACAAAAATTAATTTATTGTTTTATTTATTAGCTCATGAACATTTTTTTCCAAAACATAAATTAATGGTAAAATGCATTTTTAATGCCAGAAAACACTGAAAATTCATGACACTCAAAGTATCATAACTCGGTAAGTTTAGTTGTACAAAAATTAATTTATTGTTTTATTTATTAGTTCATGAACATTTTTTTTTTCAAAACATAAATTAGAGGACCCAGGGACAGGGTAAAATTTTAAATTTTGCAACTTTCACAAAAAAAAAAAAAAAAAAAAAAAAACTATTTTGACGTAAGTGGCTTTTCATATGATGAAGAACAACATTTTGAAACATTTTTGAAATTGGAACTATACCTCCAAAACTAACCGTTTAAAAATTAGCTATTGGACAACGATAAAAAGCGATACCCTTGTATATAAAGAATTCCGAAATCATGAAAAATTAGAAAACAGCGTTATAAAAAGTCTGTTCACGGAATCTCGAAATATAACAGAAAATATCCGTGATTAGAAATTAGCTACTAGACAATGATAAGAGATCCCTTTGATTTCAATATTTTACTCAACAAACGGAATCTTTGTCACTTTTTTACGTTTTATACTAAATTGTCGAGATAAGATCAGGCTTCTTTGAATATGATATTTCTGACAATAAGGTAAAGTTGTATACAGGGTTCCCACCCTTTTTTTTCTCTCAAAATTAAGGCTCTTTTAAGGTAAATAAGGTTTCTGGTTTTTAATTCGAACTAAATAAATTTATACACAAGCCTCTAAACCCATTTAAAGTAGGATTCATTTATACACAGGTTCTGCTGTATTTGATTTTGAGACAAGTATCATTTTTCTATATTTGTAAGAACCTCGTTATTTAATTGTTGTTCCTTGTTTATAAAGTTTTTTATAAGAAGGAAATCTAGTTGCGATTTGAATTGAATCCTTTTTTCAGTTTATTATCTCCATATACTACTATTATTGTAAATTTCGTATCTAAAATTTTTCGAACTAACTTTGAAGGATGCAGTATAATTGTGATCAACCAAATTAACATTCTAACAAAACTTTTTTATTTGATGTAAAAAAGCAATTCCTTACTCCTATATCTCCTAAAATGTATACATTTATTACTAATTTACCTCTAAAAATATATGAACACTTATTAAAACATGCAACTTTAAAAATGTAAAGAATAAACAACATAAGTTTCTCCTCTAGTATCAAAATAACATTCGGTCAATATTTTTTGTAACGCCTATGTATTAGCAATATTAGTAAGAAATATTGTCTAAAATTGGAGTGTATATATATATATATATATATATATATGCTTGTTTTTAAATGTATAGGTTTTGGCTTACAAATGTAACAGTGTGGATATGCAACTGTTGAAAGTTCTTCTAATTAAGAACTCACAATGTCATTGTTTTCACCCGTCTTTCCAATAACATTTCTTAACCAATAATTTTCTTTTCGAAATGTAATTTTACAATCATTACTTTTTCAGCTATATAAAAACAAACCAGCATTATAGGATGGTCATAAAAAAATTCCATTGTGCTCTTAGAGTTAGAGTGTGAAATTTTTGAAAATTTCAGATGAGAATACATACTTTTATACATTGTATGATCTACACAGTGAAAAATCACAAATGGCGTTGGTTGAAACGGTGCCTATAGCAATAAAAACACTACTATAACACAAAGAAGAACAGTGAATGTTCAACATGTATTATAAGAGTACATTGCAAAAAATAATTGTTGATTTTACAGTATAAAACTGGCACCCCAGCTGCCAGTATTATACCGTAAAATTAACAGGATTAAACAGTAAAATAAGCAGTAATACGCTGCCGTGCAAGCAGTAATACGCTAGACAAAAGAAAATTGTAAGTAAGAGGGTCTTTTTTTCTTTTAATTATTATTAGCTAATCACAAAATTTCTCACAAAATCTTGCTCGCTACCGCTTCCTCTGTTTTTTGTTATGTCGGTGAGAAAGAAACATTTTTTTCTTTCCTTAGGGATACACGGAAAAAGCATGATAGGGTGAAACCCCCAGTTATTGACACCTAACCAGTAACTGACACTTCAACAGAAATGTAACTCAAATAAGCATTTTCTTGTAAAATTCTGCAAAGTAAAGTCGTCAAGTCGTAACTTATTTGTCTTAACTATTTTAACTTATTTTTCAGCTATTGGTTTTTCAAAAAAGGGATAGTGTCATTTACTGGTTAACGATAAAGTCATATTGACCATATTTAGGACAAAAAGTAATTTTTAGTAACAAAAATTATAATATTTTTTTTCAAAATTTTGTCAACAATAATTTTTTAATGTATCTTTACTATACTTTCAAAACAAAGATAAGTATAAAATAGATTTAAAACTTTGTAGTAGTGATTTGAAGAAGAACAAATCCTGAAAGTGTCAATCTGGGTGTTTCACCCTATATCCAAATGCGCAATTTAAGGAAGCGCTGTGTAGCGAGGGCTTGCTGTATTATGAAGAAAAAAGTATTTCTTTCTTAAACATTTACTGTTAGAACTAATTAAACTAATTCAAGAACACTGTTAATTTGAATCCAAGTCAGATGTTTATTAAATTTTTAAAATGAAAATCCCTGGACAATAATCACAGCAAGAGAAAATTAAACAGATATTGAAAAGATAAAAATGAAGTTAATGGAATTCTAATATATATTCTGATTTTAAATACATGTTATCCTCTCAAAGAATGTGAAATGAATTATCATTGATTAATCAAGGAGCAAAAGAATAATTCAAGAATAAATATCACCATGTATTTTCAGTAACAAAATATTATTACAAAATTTCAGATAAACATTTTAGCATTACTAACTGATAAACATAGCTATTAAATTAAAGTAGCGTAAAAGTAAAATGGACTTCAAGAAAAAACATCTAATGCAAATAGGATTTTCCGGTAAGTGTTTAAAAGAACTTCAAATTGAAAAGAGTTTCATAAATAGCGCAAAGACTAACAGTGTGTTAAATTAACAGTACTGCCGGATGCCGGACAACGTCAAGGAAAAGAGAGTTTAAAAAGTGCATTTATTAAAAAAAAATTAATAACACTTTGATTTTTTTAATTAAAAAGTATTTTTAATGCAAAAACCTCCATATTTCTCCCTTTTTCTTAAATAAAAAAAAATAACTAAAAAATATATGCTTATTTTTTAAGTCGAAAAACTCTCATAACCCCTTAACAAGATGCTACAACTGTTCAATACAGAGAAAAATATAGAAATGCAGGACTCCCAAATGGTCCGCTTTTGAACACCGGTATTTTCTTAGGAAAATTTTATTTTTAGATTTTCTTGCAAATTTTGCAGAAACCACCTAAGGAGGTAAATTTTTGCGGAAATGTTGTAGAAACCTAACATGAAATTTTCTGTTAAAAAATATTGGTATTCAGTTGGCAGACCATTTGGGAGGCCTGAAATGGAATGTTTTATTTATGAATATTTCAAGCTGTGCTTCTCTTCTAAACTTTTCCCTAAACCAATATGGTACTCGCTAAAGTTTCAATAAGAAACAAAATCTGCTTGAGAATTGAGCCCAAGAGACACACTTATACTTTTGCAATCATATGTATGTATACACAATAAGTTACAATTATATATATTATTATTAATAATACATAATTATTAGTTTTAGCCGAAATCTGTCAACTTTTCTATAATTAAATAAATTTCTGCATGTTTTATGGCAACAGTGATTCACAGAAGATTTTCCAGCTCTTGCAGGTCAGACAAGAACTTTATTTTCGATTACTTTCAATCGACTAAATGCCATAGCACATAAATATGTAGAACTAAAGAGGCTCAAAATGTTTTTAACATGAAATCCTAAATTCGGAACATAATCTTCAGTTAAGTTCTAAGCCTGTTTAATATAAAATCCAAAAGTATGTTTTCGCATGAAATGAATTTGAGGGCTGCGTAATGAGTTCCACTTCCATAAACGATTTTACGGTGTACTAGGTGATGGAAGTTTATAAATTATCATTGATTAGCACATTTAATGAATAAACAAGAAAATGGATTAAGTAATTTTAAAAACAAAGCATTTCACAGGAAAAAAATTCTAAAAAAAAATGAAAATAAAATAATTTCTCACCATTCACTCTAAATAAAAACAATTTTCACATTGCAGGCATCAAATTAATGAAAGAAAATACTGTTGTATAAACTCCAATGTCATTTTGGCTGCTTCCGAATACTCCGTTTTAAATATATATAGCACACAGCAAATAGTAATGTCATCGCTGAAATAAAGTTCTTTGTATAAAGATGTACGCTTTTCCATCAAAAGGGATCCCCAGGATTTAAAACTAAAATTACCGATATTCTTCCGAATATTGAATACACGATGTACAAAAATTACTAATAAACATACATACACTACTGCTCAAAATTATACGCCTCCTATAGTAATACAAGAAAAAGTTATGCATTAAATGTTTGGAAAAGTCGAATGAATGTTTGAGATAAAATCAAAAAGCCGCTTCACCGTGCTTCCCAAATCCCGAAATCCCATGTTAACGTACGGTAAAATTTAACATTGCGATTACTCTTTACTTAAAATAATTATCGAAATACTGTTCTCATCATCAGAAAACTGACGTCAGTACCTCACAAAGTTGCAATATAACCATTAACTCCAAATCAAAATTTGTTTTTAATTTTAATATTCTCGGCTGTACTTGAAAAGAAATGCGTGAATGAATGCGTCATGATTATGGTCTTTTCTTCTTTTTCTTTAGTACCAGAATCCTCCTGCCGAAAAATAAAGAATACAAAATTACTAAACATTTATTTTAAGTCTTTGCTATGTATAAAAGCAAAAAGATGCAAGTAACAAGGCGCACACTTATTAAAAATTAACAGATCTTATCGGCGTTGCACGTGATAATCTTGAGGTCCACCCGTTTTAACATAAACAAAAATGAAAAAGCCTGGGAAAAAAAAGCGATGACAGTAAGGTCAGAACAGACTACGTTTTTCCTGATCGGAACGTCTATTGTGGTCATTTGCTCTTTTTGATGTTTTTAGCCTTCTGTCGCTGATCTACAGATCAAAGGTCAGAGATCAGCAGAAAGCATCGCTGACATGTTTATCACCGCATCTTTCTTTTTTTGAGACTCCCTTTTCTTTTGTTTATGACCGCAGAACCTTTTGTAAAAGAAAGACCAGCGAATTAATTTTCGACTTTTTGTCACGGATTTTTGAAAACACCATATAACCACTGCTTAACTGGGCCCTGTGTACTTTACGCCTAATAAATCGTTAAAAATACAATCGCTATAACGGAAGCCCTGGGCCCTATGCGCACATAAACCGTGAAAATGGCAATCACTGTAACAGGCACATTTACTATAACGGGTATTATTCACTGCAGTTTCTTAACATAATAATCCTGTAGGTAGCACTTAAGAAAGAAGACACTAGGAACACTTTGCTTACCACAGTACCATCCTCACGGAGGAAGAGGCTAGTTGCTTGCTTACATAGCATGTCAACGTTCGACCTCTGTGGGAAAGCAAAAGTTGTCGCGGCAGCACGACGACTTGGGAGCCGTTTCCCCAAGTGGGGTTTCGGCGACGTGGTCGGCGGGTGGCCTTCGTCAGTTTGCCACGGGTTCGTCCTGTGGGGAGTTTCCCCAGAGTGGGGTTACTGTCCTAGCGACCTATGTCATCGAACCGTGGGTACTAGGCTAGAGGGTCCGCAGTGAGGTGCGGCTCTCTGGCCGGCCGTAGCGCCGTAGCGAGACAAAGCTACTGGCGCAGTAAAAGTCTCTCAGGACTTGGGAACGGTGGTCGATTGTGTGCGGTGCGTCCCGCACCGGGACGCCTGCGGCGCATGTCTCTTTTACCACAGTACCATACTGATACATGCAAAAGTTTATATGTGTCATCAGGAGCAGCGATGAATTCAGCAGGTGGCCTATGAGAACCTCCGCATCACCCCGGAGCATTAAAATGTTACACCGGACGTTTTAAGATTTTGTACACTGGTTATTACCAAAAATTAAACGGCCAGAAATTATACACCAGAAAGTAAAGGGCAGTGACAAATTTCAGACGTTTCGTCGAATATCTTCTGAAACTCGTGACTGACCATTTTTAGCATTTTCTGTTAATTGGATGATCGAAAATATTATTATATTATTAAAATTATTATTGCCCCCCGCCCTTTAATTATCCTAGCGACAAAATGTTCACTGAAAAACATGAAGTCAAACATGTTCTTTACATCCTCAAAGTTCAAGGGCATTTCGGGCATTTCCTCACGAGTTTCAGTAGATATTCGACGAATAACGTCGGAAATTGGTCACTGCCCCTTAATTTCTGGACATCAGTGTATTTATTAATTGTCTAAAGCTGCAAATTCCTGGCAGAGTTCCATAAATTCAACACTGGTCGGTGGCTATTAGAAAAAAGAGGTACTGTCAGTTTCGCAAAGTTCAAATTTTCTACATCACGAAAGGAACAAATTCACTTCATCAGTGAATGAAGGACCAGCATTATTTACGTTAATGTCAAGGAAATTATACTAAGCATTCGGTTAGGGTTTTAAACTACTGTAAACTAAAACACTTCGCAAAACCTTTTTTTGATTTCGCAGGAAAACTTTTGTCTTGTTAGATAACGAAACATTCGTTGGCCTTAGGTAACACTATTTTGTTTTCTGCTGTTTATTTTTTCAAAATATTTAAGTAAATGTATGAAAATTAGAACTACAGTAAAACCTGCTCAGACAGAATTGCTAAGGACCAGGAAAAAATCTTTATTAGACATGTTTCCGCCTTAATAGGTAAAATTGTATGGTATTTATTTTCGCCGGGATCATGACATTTTTCTGTTTAACCCCTTCGCGACGAGCGTCCTTTACAGAATTTTTAATATTTTACCACCGGTTTTTCAAAACAGAAATTTTCGCCTAATTGAATTGCAGAAATGCTAACATTAAATGAGGCAAAGCTTGCAATAAAAATTCGAGGATTCTGATTATCTTATGCGCCACGTATACGTGTCGCTCGTCCCCAAGGGGTTAAGGTACGATTCCATCATGGGTAAGCTCTGTTTTCACACGATTTTCTGAATGTTGTTAAATAAAATACATCAACAGCAATAATTTTAGGGACAAGGGGAATTTAAGTACTTAATTATTCATTTATCGTTTATGCAAAGTAACAAATACGACAAGCAAAGATTTTGAAATATTTTAAAATCTGTCGATTGGGAAGGGGGGGGGGGACAAAAAAAAGTAGGTCGGATTCAGATGTCTGATTATTTATGTATTGTTACTTTAAAGTAAAGTAACAATAACAACAATAATAGAGCAAAATAACAAACAATTAAGGCCGGAATTTTCTTGATTTAATAATTTTACAGATTTTAATGTCTGTGCTGGAAGGGAGGCAAGACATTTCAGGAAGGAAGTAGACACTTCAGGCGGTATTTAAGTATTAGATTATTTTCTTATCTTTTTTGCGAAGTAACAAGTACGACAAAAAAAAATCCCAAACTTAGAATTTTAAACGTTTTAAAATTTGTGTTCTGAAGAAGAGAAGGGAGAGGGGAGAAGAGTTAAATGACTAATCATTAACCTTTAAGGGGATCTGTAATTACCTGCTCAACAACGCGAAACTTTCTGACACATTTTCTGACTGATTTTTAAACGCAAAGACATAAAATTGGCAAGCCTGACTATTGAAGCGATTTGGAATCGAAATAAGCTTTCTATTTTATTTTTAAATAAATAAATTAGTTGTCGAGTTATAAGCGATTCGTGTCACGTGACGACATGATTTTCCACATTCTCGCTCTGCTGCCTCGAAAATTCGGTTCAAAATGCCGACTTTGACAGCATTTTCTGAGAGATCTTCAAGCTTTACAAGAAAAAAAGGAAAACTTATTTCGATGACATAGTTTCTGAATAAGATACCTGCCAATTTCATCCATTTCTGAATAAAAATGAATTGAAAATTGTGTCAGAAAGTAGCTCCTTTGGATTTGAGAACAGACTTAACTGCTGTCAGCGGTCTAATTGACCGCTGCTTTTTATAATGTCCACAGTTTAACTTGTAGCATTTAGTGTAACTGTGGATACTAGTGAAGTTTTGTTACGTTTTGACCTCTTTTACTATCGCTTTATTTACTTTTTCCTGTACATAAATATTGTTACAACATCTTACAGTCACTTTATTTATAGAATGCTTGATTTAAAGTTTTACTATAGAATTTTAATGCATCTGAAGTACACTGTAAAAAAAATTAGAAAATTTTAATGAAGTGTTTAGAAAATTCAGTGTTACATCGTTCCTACTCACGATTCCGCAAACCTTTCCTTCATCTTTAGAAACTATTTGAAGAAGGGAAAATTAGAAACATTAGAGGATAATAGGTTTCCGAGGTTTACGAAAAAGTTTCTGAAATACATGGCTTTGTTACTTGTAAATTTCAAAAATCTATTGGATTCTAGGTTTTCGGATTGAAATTTTTTCTAAAAATTTCTAGAATCGGGGCAAAGACCAAATTTTCATAAATATACCTTCTGGGTAAGGAGACGTTTCTGCAGTTTCGTACAGTTCACAGACCAAATAAATCAACTACAGAATATATTAATAGTGATTAAAATCTAAATTTAATAAATTGTGTTTTTATGAGCATAAATGTTAACTTGTAATTTTCTATAACCAGCATTTGTTTTAAATGATGTAAATTTCTAAATAGTTGTTAGCTTTAATACCGGTGTATACAGTGGCGCAGCGAAGGGGGTGGAGTTCGGGGTTAAAATCCCTCCCAGAGCTGAAAAAGATTGCCGTTCATATGCCGTTATTGCCGTTCATATGAATCATAGGTTGGTGAAATTAGCCGCTTTTATGAATCAGTCAAAACCAAAATCAGTATTAGTATTTTTACCTTAATCGGCATCGCATTATTGAATCAAATTATATTCAACATAGGTAATTCATTAAAACGACGGTTGTTGTATTTGAAAATGGAAAAATCTCCTTTTTAGAGCCTGAAAACGCTAAAAGTACATCAAATGCAAAGTATCATTATTTTGGTAAATTTTGGACGTACAAAAATGGAAATTTTTATGTTTCACTTGTTAAAGTAGAGTGAAAATTGTTCTAAATACAGTAACTCTAAATAATAATTTTAAATAAAATCTGTTAAAACGGAACTTGTCTATAACGGAATCCTGCCTTAAACCGAAACATTTCATGGTCCCGATATAAGGAAAACATACAATTATACCTACTAAGACGTAAATTAGTTAAAATTGGATTTTTTTACGGCCTTTAGCGATTCCGTTTTCATAGGTTTTATTATATAATTTAATTATGCACCGTTATTGTAGTTAGGTCTGGGGAAATTTTCTTTCATTGGCGGATGTCCTGGCTTACTTTCTTTTTTCTACAGATTTGGGACAGAACTGGTTCTTACTTTTTTTTCTACAGACTCGGGCCGGTTCGAGACTGGACCTCATTCTTTCATGCCTGCCCCAGTTTAATGAAAGAAAATTGACCCTATCCTGAATCTTGGTGTCATTTTTCTTATAACAATAATAGTGATGTTGTACATTTGTTTAACGAATTCTTTATAAAGTTAATTTGTTTTAATAAATATCTACTTTTTTGTTCTTTATAGAGCTTTAAAATTAATATTTTCTTTAACCATCTTTTTTTTTTCATTCTAAACTACACTAATTTTTCAATCAGTGTTCATGTAATTGTCTGTAAAAGTGATCATTAATATTGTTATTCCGTATTCCATGGATTGTGGAATATAATCCACTGAACCTTAAAATTTTTACACACATATATATATATGCAATATTCTTTTAAAAGAACTTTAATTGTAGTATAAAGTTGGTAAAGAAATATCAGCATCTTTTGCAGAAACTAGGCCGAGAGATATTTATATAACAATATAATAAAATATAACACCTTGTAATAGTATATTACTTTTAAATGCCAAAGGTGTAAAATTAACAACTATAATATAAATTAAAATAACTTTTATTAGTTGTTTTACATGTTTCGACTCTTCTGAGTCATTTTCAAAAACAAAATGAGAATATTCTAAAACTGCACGGGCTTTGAAGTTATTATTTACATGTACTTTTTTTAAAAAATTACGCACGTTATCTATTAATTTTTACTTGATTGTTTATTTTCATATCTTTGAGCATGGAGTAATTCTAGCCACAGT
Source organism: Maratus michaelseni (assembly GCA_963931845.1). NCBI lineage: Eukaryota > Metazoa > Arthropoda > Arachnida > Araneae > Salticidae > Maratus > Maratus michaelseni. The sequence continues at coordinate 211,810,202 of OZ007599.1, read as the reverse complement.
TTCGGTAAATTAAAAGATGCCGCATCGTTACATATTGTATTTTTGCGCGTGAGTATCTCTATGGTTTCTCTTATTATGGATGGATAGTGTAGACTGGAGGGAAATATTATTTTACTTTCATTGAAATTTATTTGGATGGTTTCTTCTTGATATAATCTTGCTAGGGCTGTAGTTTTTCTATTGTATTTAATATCAGCTATATGCTCTTTTTTTCTGCAATTAAATTTCCTGCTGGTCATGCCTATGTAGTAATTCTTGGATCCGTCTTCTTTAATAAAAGGTATTTCATATACTCCTGAATAATTCTCAAAATTAATTGGGTCAATTTTACTGCAAATGATATTCTTTAATTTCTTAGGTGGTTTGGCTATTAAGCAGATATTGAAACGTTTAAGGCTGTGTTTTAATTTTTCGAAAAAGCTTGGATAATATTGCAGAGTATAAAGTTTGTATTTTTGTGAATCAAATTTCTTTTCTGAATACTTATTATTGGTGATATCTATGATTAATTTATTAATATGGTGTAGTGTAAAACCATTATTATAGGCAATTTTACGAATATTATCTAATTCATTATTCAATTTATTTTCAGTACATGTACTGAAAATAAATTGAATAATGAATTAGATAATATTCGTAAAATTGCCTATAATAATGGTTTTACACTACACCATATTAATAAATTAATCATAGATATCACCAATAATAAGTATTCAGAAAAGAAATTTGATTCACAAAAATACAAACTTTATACTCTGCAATATTATCCAAGCTTTTTCGAAAAATTAAAACACAGCCTTAAACGTTTCAATATCTGCTTAATAGCCAAACCACCTAAGAAATTAAAGAATATCATTTGCAGTAAAATTGACCCAATTAATTTTGAGAATTATTCAGGAGTATATGAAATACCTTTTATTAAAGAAGACGGATCCAAGAATTACTACATAGGCATGACCAGCAGGAAATTTAATTGCAGAAAAAAAGAGCATATAGCTGATATTAAATACAATAGAAAAACTACAGCCCTAGCAAGATTATATCAAGAAGAAACCATCCAAATAAATTTCAATGAAAGTAAAATAATATTTCCCTCCAGTCTACACTATCCATCCATAATAAGAGAAACCATAGAGATACTCACGCGCAAAAATACAATATGTAACGATGCGGCATCTTTTAATTTACCGAAACTGTGGCTAGAATCACTCCATGCTCAAAGATATGAAAATAAACAATCAAGTAAAAAATAATAGATAACGTGCGTAATTTTTTAAAAAAAGTACATGTAAATAATAACTTCAAAGCCCGTGCAGCTTTAGAATATTCTCATTTTGTTTTTGAAAATGACTCAGAAGAGTCGAAACATGTAAAACAACTAATAAAAGTTATTTAATTTATATTATAGTTGTTAATTTTACACCTTTAGCATTTAAAAGTAATAGGCCGAGAGACTCAAAAACTTCGAAAGAATAAACGGTTCGAAATGGAACATGGTCGAAATTTAGCTTTTATAGCGGGCCAGGCACGGCCAATAAAGCTTTTTTAGGGGTCCGGGATGAACTTATAACCTTTATAGGGAACTAGGCCGCCCCGAGCCCGTATTCGGAAATTTCGGTCGGTGCAGACCTCTTCCTCTACCAGCCAGAAACATTTAGTATTTATTTTGGGGGTGGGAAGGGCTATAAAAAAGGAGTACGGCGTACTCGAAAAATTTAAAGCACCACACAAGTAATGGCATTGTGCAGTCATAAAATGACGCAATGTGTGTGGTGATACAATCACAAATATTTTGTTTTATTTTTTCTCTTAGAAAAAACGAAATTAAATATTTGTGACATACAGTTTTTTTTTCAAAACAGAAGTTTTAGAGCACACTACACAATTTTTGCACAGGAAACCGTCGCAATTCTTTTATTCAAACAAAAATACAGAGTATCTACTTTAAGCCGAACCATGATATTTATGCAGTCGTTTAAACGAAGTTTTCAATATTTGTTTTGTGCGAAATACGATATCACGAAAAGGGCTGGAAATGTACAGTAATTCTATCAGTGGACACTGTATGGAATTTTAATTACCTTCCGAAATACATCCTGTGATACCGTTAGATTTGACATAAAGCAAGATAAGTATTGAAAAATTTGTTAAAATAACTTTTATTATTAAATTTATGAATAAGTATTCGTGTTCGGCTTTGAAAGAAACACAACAATCGTTAAAACACACACAGAGTTCGAACCTTTAAAAATGAAACAAAAAACAAGTGGGTAAGTGTGATCGAAGATCGTAAAATCGGGTTTCGTTTCATTATCTTTTTAGCGGAAATTTAAACAAAATTTAAAATTTTGAAAATTCTCAAAAAATTTAAATTCATTGAATTTCAGGATCAAAATCTATTGAATCTATTTTGAATTATAAAAATAATTAATAAAATATGTTTCAAGAACTTTTGACCATTATGATGTAAGAAAAAATAATAAAGAAATCTATAAACTTAAACGTTAGCTAAACAAAGCCATATTGAAATATTTTTATTACTTGAAAGACAATCGAGTAGTGCTGCCAATATTTGGGAAATCCAAAAAACATATTTAGTTACATGAATTTAATAGCTAAAGAAATGAACAAAAAGAAACAAAAATTATGCTTGCTTTTAGCAAAAAAATTACGAAAGTTCTGTAAAATTGAATTTAACAGATAATGAAATCTATTCCTTTGAAAAATTGAAAACTTCAAACGCCGGTGCTGGCCCTCAATCCAGGGACCTTTCGAATACAAAACAGATGCGCTACCACTGGGCCCTCTAGCCTACGTAAAAAAGATTGAAATTAAGGTTCCATTTTAAAATCAAAATATTGAAAAAATGGTCGGATGTCATCAAATCAATTCATCTAATTAAAAATATATAAGACTTTTTCAAAGTTTTATGATTTGTCGTGTGATCGTATGTATTCAGTTATAAGTATGCAAAATTTCAAATCTCTAACTTATACAGTTTCCGAGAACGAGTTTTGTGACAGACAGTGAGACAAATAGGGTTTCGTCAGATGAACGAAACCTTAGAAACATCACTGTATGCAGCATCCTCGATGCGTTGGGACTACAAAAATGAGTGCAATTTGGTAATGACGCGATCACTAAAACGTATTTATGTGCGCTTCGGGCCCATGAAAACAAAAACAAACATCACTGGATGCACAACCTCGTTGCATAGGAATCACAAAAATGCATGAAATTCGGTAATGCCACAATCATTAAAAGGCATACATATGCGCTTGGCAAGCATGAAAAAACATCACTAGATGTAGTAACCTCGTTGCGTAGGAATCAGAAAAATTCATGAAATTTGGTAATGTCGAGATCTCTAAAACAAATATATGTGCGCGGCTCGCCTATAAAAACAACAGCAACCAAATATTATTGTATGCAGCAGTCTCGTTGCATAGGAATCACAAAAATGAGTTAAATTCGGTAATGCTGCGATCACTGAAACACATACGTGCGCTTCACGCCCATGAAAACAAAACAAAAAATCGCTTGGTACACAAACACGTTACATAGGAATCACAAAAATGCCTGAATCTCGTTAATGCCGCGATCTCTAAAACGCATGTATTATGCGCTTGGCGCCCATGAAAACAAAATAAACATAACTGTGGGATGCAGCAGCATCGTTGCGTAGGAATCACAAAAAGGCGTAAATTTCGGTAGAAACGCATGTAAGTGAGCTTTGCGCCCATGAAAACAAAAACAAATCACTAGATGCCGCAACCTCTTTGCATAGAAATCACAAAAATGTGTTAAATTCATGAAAAAGTCATTTAAAATTATCATTTACTGCATTGCCACTTTCATTGCTGACATCTACATTGTGAACATTTTTTATATGATGACGTAAATTTCTTATATCATTATATTTGTAAAAGAAGACGTAACATTTATAAATCTAATTGCTTTTTAAACCTGGAGCCAAATCAATAATTTTATTCGGATGTTTGTTTCTCACATGTCACTTCAAAGACTTGTAAGACACGCTGTTTCAAGCATCACATTTAAACATCTCTTTATTTTCGTAAAAAAAAAAAAAAAATCATCGCTTTAATATTACTTATTTACAATAGCATAATTTCAATAACAGCAAAACATTTTTTTTAACTCTCTAATTCTAAAACCAAAAACTTGAAAGTCACCAAATTCCATTAGATACGTGCCGATATTTTTGACTTAAAAAAATAATGGAAACCTGGAATTTCTTACCTATAGTAGAAAACAAAGCCTTGGTTGAATAATTGCATTATTTCGCTATAGGGTCTAGAATATATTTTTTCTCTTAGACGTGTTCAGGTGAGTTTCGCCGAATTTCACAATGTAGGTTGCTATGGTTTGAACAAAAACTTACGATTTGAACATGCATTCTGCACTGAAAAAATGAAGTACTCAAAAATGAGTAAATCGATGTACTCATATCGAATTGAGTATGTTTGGATCAAAAATGAACCTATTCTTTCTCAATTTTAAAACATCACATGTTATCAAACTCAAACGAAGCTATAATTTTGTACTTTGTAATGATTTATTTCATTCACGGCGGCATAAAAGATGTTAATTAATAGGAAAACAATGCAATATACTCTGGAAATGAGGGAATAATATTAGTTTTATTCCTTGGAAGGAACTAATCTTGTGCCTCCTTTATAATGCGTAAGATTACATTGCGTTGTTGTTATGAGTAAGAGGTTGTTATGAGTTAGAGGTTGTTATGAGTTAAGGGTACTATAGGAGCTCTAAGTTATGAGTGCCTCCTATATTCATACGCAATTGGTCCAGTCTGTGCGCTGAGTGACATGGATTGACATTGCGTTGACATTGAGTGACATTGCGTTGTTGTGATGAATAAGACTTCTATAAGGGTACTATAGGAGCTCTAGTTATGAGTGCTTCCTATATTCATACGCAATCGGTCCGGTCTGTGCGCTGAGTGACATGGATATTTGTGAAAAAAAAATTAGATTCAATATTTCGCCGACAACTTTCAAAAAAGTGCTTTCTCTTAAATATTCAATACATATTTTTTTTCTTATTTTATGTAATCCGCTGTACATTCTGTAAATATTAAATTATGAACATGATTTTAAAATAATTTAAAAGTGCTTGACAACAATGCACTCGTTATAAAAATATTGGATTTGGGTATCTTGATAATAATTTTGCTATTTTTCCTAAATAAATAATCAATTAAATATCTCTTGTTAATAGTTTTGAGCGGGAAATAAATGTCAGTACATTTTTACATAAATCTGTAATAAACGAGAGAGATGGATTCGGGGCAGAACCCCATTCACAAAAAAAACATTTTTTTTTTCATTTAACTTATTTTATTTTTGAAAGTGCTTTATTAAATTTCTTTTAACCCATGTTTTTACCTAAATTTTGGTTTCGTACGTGTTACTAATCGATCATCTTCGACACCGTCTTGTTTTACTTCATACTTTTATAAAACAAAAGCATTGTTTTCAAACTATTTTAAATTATTTTAAAATATTGTGCATAATTTAATATTTACAGAAAGTACTGCTGATTACATAAAATAAGAAAAAATGTATTGAATATTTAACAGAGAACACATAGAGTTTATTTTTAAATACATAATGAGATAAAAAATGAGTTACATAACGGTTCGTATTTGAACATATCCATGGAATCAAAAATGAGTACACATGTTTCTCAGTTTTGAGAACATTTGGATCGGAGCTATTTTGAGTATGTGACGTATTTAAAATTGAGTACTCGTTACTCAATTTTGAGAACCCATTTTTTTCAGTGTGAGCATATCTCACTGCTCTCTTAACAAAGTCCTTTAAATTTTAGTAAAATGTCGCATCTTCTCAGTTTGCAAATGCAATGATATTATTTTCAAAAGTAAGTGAAAATTCCTCCTATGAAAACTTTTGAATCTGGCGGAATGAAAATGACGCACTTTTACAAAAATATTTCAATTTTCAGAATATCTTTTATAAAATGATGCCGTATGCATCCGCTGAAGCATTTCACTTTTATGATTTTTGAAAACAGTCTTAACCAACAACTAATAAGTAGTAGCATATGACTTCACGATCGCGAATCTAGTGCACAAAGCGGTGTTTTGATTCGCTAAGCTTGGTTAAAAAAACATTTAATGAATCATATGCCTTTATTTGTTTGTATCATAGTACCGATACTGAAAACTAAATGGTTTGCAATAGCTCAATTTTCTATCACCAAGATGAGCGGCTATTTCCCAAACCGGTTTCATAAGATGATTAGTTCGTGATGATGTGACATGTGACAGCAAATGATCTTTACGTAAGATCAGTATCGTTTTCAATTTCCATTGGCTAACTTTTGGCAAGTTTTTAAGACTAACGCAACCTTAGCAAGCAGTTTGTTTAAAATTTTATTCTAAGCTCTTTCGGAATGAGTGCGCAGTAGCTCGTTGGTATATCGTTTGTCTCCAATTCTGTAGACATGAGTTCGGGTTCAAGAGGCGGCAAGTTTGACAAAATGGAAAGTTTTTATTTTTCAATATTTAATTATGGTATAAAAAATAATTTTAATCAAAAAATTGAAGGTTTCTATTATTTTTAAATATTGAATTAAGTTATAAAAAATAATTTTAAACAATCTTAACTATTTAAACAACGTGATTTTTTAAAAATCTTCGCTATAGTGATTGTGGGTTTTAACGATTTTCCTATTTTTAGAGATTTTAATACAACGATTTAGCCGAATCCCCGTATGTTTTATTATTCTTTTTTAACACTTTCCAACATAGTTGAAAAGTGTTTATGAATTCTGTTTGTCTGGCTGTCTATCAGTCTGGCCGTGCTCAAACTCCGGTAAATATACTCGAATAGCCGTGTAATTGATATATGATATTGAGGTTTACCATCATGGCATGTTCGGTATCGAAAATGAAGTGTATACCACTTATGGTTAGTTTACACGGACACTCAAAAATTCTCCGTTTCATTACGGTCAAAGAGAAATATATTTATTCGGTGCATTTTGACGTCGTTACACTGTTTCAAATATAATGAAATTTATATTCGTCATTGAGTTGGACGCAAACGTGTTATCTATGGAGTATGGAATAAGTAGCAATTATAGATCGTTTACAGGGACACTCAAAAGTATTCGTTACATTACATTCAATGGTGAAAATCCGTTGTGCATTTTAATAATGTTACACTGTTTCAAGCACAATGAAATTGATATTCTTCACTGAGGTGGAGGCAATATGTTTTGTATGGAGTATCGAGTAACTAGGAATGATAGTTCGTTTACAGGGACGCAGAAAATAATTCCACTATACTTTTATCTATAGGGGAAAACGTTTGCAGCGTATTTTAATGATGGTAAATTATTTCTAACATAATAAAACTGATATAGATCACTGAGGTGACTTACAACATGCTTTATATAGATTATGGAGTACGTAGAAATTATCGGTTATTTACAAACACTCAAAAGAATTCGGTTAGAGAACTGACTATGAGCCATAACTGCTACATGTGCGTTTTCAGCTGTGATATGCGTTTTAAAACTAACTTATTTATTGTTCATTACGAGGTGTTTAGATCATTTACAGGGCTGCACGTAAGAATTGCACACATCACCGGCAATGGACAGCCATTGCTGAAAAAAAATTTCACTACTTTGAGTTTTTTTAGATGTCACATTTCACTGTATGAACAAAAACGAAATTTTTTAAACAATATTCCTATAGTGTTAGAGAGTGTTTGATAAACTATGCCGTGATGCATGATTTTACGTTCTTGTTTTAAATGGGCGTGAATCGCCCATACATTCGTCATAGTGATAGTAGCCTTAACGAATTTCATGCATTTTGAGATTGCTATACAACGAGGTTGCTGCATCCAATGTTTTTTTGTTATTGTTTGTTTGTTTTCATGGGCGCGAAGCGCTCATACGTGCGTCAGTGATCACGGCTTTAAATAATTTAATGCATTTTTGAGATAACTGGTCAGTTATGTAAATATCTCAAGATGGAAGCATTTCGTTCATAAGTGTAATTGTTACTTAACATCATATTTTCTTAATATGGTCATAGAAGTTGACCGAAACGTCAATTTGATGTAATTTTAAAGTATAATTTTACATAAAATTTTTCATACACCATTCAGTAAAATCGTGTGGTTTACTATACACAATATTTTTATACAATAATGTTTTAATGGTGTAACGGTCCAGCTGAATCATTGGTATTTAACGCGATTAAAAATATTGCAATCTTTTAGCATTTTAGTTATCATTAAGTAAATGTGAAAGTTGTGTAAATATTCTTTGAAATACATATTTTTAAAGAAAAGATTATTAAAAAATTATGATTAGAAAAATGATTAAATTGATTAAATTGGTTAAATTGACAAACAAAATAAAACCAAAGATACCGCACTCCAAATTTTTCACCAGTTTGAACAGCAGACGACAATCCAACAGCGACGACGGGTACTGTTTATCGCGTGTATCCAAATTGAAAATATTTCTTTCATCTCAGTGTTAATGAGAAAATGGAATGGCAACAAAAAAATATGATAATCCCAATATTTCCCTTTTTTTTTTTTCTTTTTTCCATAGCTATGGTGTTATTTATTGTCCATCATTACAGAGATTTCACTGAAATTTACAAAACAAATAATAATAATAAAAAAAATAATATTTCGGAAACTAATTTAAATTTCAAAATTCTAAAAGTTATTATGACATCCTCGTATCAATGCGAATAACTGGTGGTAATTTCTATAATCCCAACGTTCCATATTCTAGGAGGAAGAGTTGTGAAATACAAACAGAAAGTCAAATTTTAATACAACACATTATTTTATTTGAAACTATGTGAACACATTATAAAAGTAAAACAAGAGATTTTAATTTAAACGGTTCAAAAATTTCTTTATAGGAAATAAAATAATGACACCATTTTCTACTGAAATCGACATGTCGCGAAATAAAATATTTGGTAAAGTTTTTGTTTTGCTTGTCAAAAAATGTGGCTATAAATAAACTCTTGAAACAGCAACTGAAAATCCTGACATCTGTAGGATTTTTATTTTATTTCATTTCATGGTTACTTTAAAGAGTTGACAGACAACAATGCTTTATTACATCGGTTAAAAAATAAATAAAAAACGAGAAAAGAAGAGAAAAGGAAGTTAATGAATTTGAAGAATGTATAGACATGATGCAGGACTGTAATTGTAATTTACATTCATTTTAAATCGTATTGTTGTCAATATCGCTTATTTTGACGCGCAGTAGACGATGATATATTAATTTGTTTACTTGTCCCTGTAAAAATATCGTGACGACTATTTTAAAAACGTAAAGCAGGAATGTGTATCTTAACACCATATTAATAATGTGTGACGATTAGCCAATTTTTACGAATGTAAAAGGCTATAAAGTAAAAAAAAAAGACATGAAAACAGAGTGACAAACATAACTGTTGAATATAAATCAATACCTCCATAACCTAACTGTAACCTGTAACTAAGATATTCACTGTAACCCAAAACATTAACTTTAACTTAAACTACTAATGTGTAACTGTTAACTTAACTGCTACTACTAGAGTCGTGTGTTTACATGCGGTTACTCACGGTAAGGTGATGTTAAAGTTTATTTAAACTATGTAACTGAAACTTAATGAACTTATTAAACTGTAATTGATATGTTATTAAGTATTTCCAACTGGTTATGGGCAAAGCACGCGCCCAGTGCGCTTAGTTAGTAGTTTTTTGAACTTTGAAAACATCGCCGGTTGGCACGTTGTTAGGCTTAATTTCATTATCATCGTAACGTGTGTTCCAGTTAATGAATAATATGGATAAATTCAATTTTATTGAAAAGTTGGAAGGTGAAAGGAACTGGATAAGCTGGACATTTGATATAGAACTTCAGCTTACAGTACAGAAAGCCATGCCTATTGTTTTGGGTGAAACACCTAAGCCTGAACCGCTTCTAGCGAGTGCAACAGAGGCAGAAAGAAAAGTGTATGCGGCAGCTTTGAAGGCCTATCAAGAAGCAAATGCCATTGCTAGATATGTAATTGGGTCTAGTGTTAAGCCTGAACCAAAACAGCACATCCTGACCTGTAAAACTGGGAAGGAAATGTGAGATGCCTTGCATTCTGTTTATGAACAGAAAAATGAAAGAAGGCTAGATCTGTTGTATTCTCAACTATTTAACTATAGTAAAGACCCTATGGACAATATTGCAACTCATGTTTCAAAATTACAGAGGATTTGGCAGGAATTACAAGAAGAATTGAAAAATGAAAATGTTCAGCTACCGAAATCTATGCTGCTAAACAGAGTTCTGAACACGTTGCCAAACGAATACCTCGAATTCAAAAATGCATGGGAGTCTGTGCCAAATAGTGAAAGATCGCTTTCAAGCCTTACAGAAAGGCTACGTTTACATGAACAGCGGCTACAGGAATTGAATCTCCCAGTTGAAAACAAGAGTGTGGTCTTTGTGGCAAAGCCAAATAATTTGTGTCCTAAAAAGCCTTTGGATAAAGCTGTTGTGTATGATCAGAAAAGTCCTAAAAACAAAAAGTTTAAGTGTTTTGCTTGTGGTCGTCCTGGACATATTAAAAAGAACTGTTATACCTTGAAAAATAACAATGGTGAGCGAACTGAATCTCTGAAATCAGGACAAGCTTTTGTGACAGTTGCTGAACTTGAAAGCCAAGATTATTGGCTTATTGACTCTGGTGCTTCTCATCATATTTGCTATAAGTTTGACTGGTTTTCTTCATTCAAACAGTTTGATACTCCTAAGCCATTAAGATTATGTGATGGAAGATCAATGCATGCTACAGCTATTGGAGAAATCCAAATTGAAATGCTCGTTAATGGGTTATGGAAACCTGGTAATCTCATTAAAGTCTGGTATGTGCCTGAAAGTGATCAAAACCTCTTCTCATCTGGTGCAGCATTAGATAATGGCTTATATGAATATGCTGATAACAAGGAACGCGAGTTCAGAAATAAAAAAGCTGAAACTGTTGCTGTTGGGTGAAAGATACAATAGTGTTTACAGACTTCATATGCGCGTTGTAATTCCAGAATCTGCTTGTGTAGCTGTGGAAAATGATAATCTTCAGTTATGGCATGAGCGTATGGGGCATCAGAACAAGCGCCATGTACAAAAATTCTTAAAACAAAAAGGCATTGATGTAAAACTTGATGACGAATTTTGTGATGCCTGCATGTATGGAAAAATGCACAGGCTGAGTTTCGGCTCTCGTCAAGATCGCCCTACATGTCCTGGTCAACTTGTCCATGCAGATGTTTGTGGCCCGATGCCTGAGAAATCTCTTGGTGGGAATCGTTACTTTGTAGCATTTAAAGATGATTATTCTAAATACAGAACTGTCTACTTGATGAAAGCAAAGAGTCAAGTGAAAGAAATGTTGGCTAGGTTTCTAGCTGAAGTTAAGACTGCTGGTTATACACTAAAAGAATTTAAAACTGATGGAGGTAAAGAATTTAATAATTCGGAAGTTCATGATATTGTGCAAAAAAACAGGTCTGAATCACAGAACATCCATGCCTTATACTCCAGAACAGAATGGTGTGATTGAAAGACAGCACAGAATTCTTGTTGAAGCTGCAAGATCTATGTTGCATGCTAAGGAATTGCCTGAAAGACTGTGGGGTGAAGCAGTTAACACAGTTGCATATGTAATAAATCGAACAGGTCGTACTCCTGAAGAAGGCAAATCCCCCTATGAAATATGGTTTAAGAAAGTACCAGCATTTGAACACCTAAAAGTTTTTGGTACAGAATGTTTTGTACATATTCCAAAACAGAAAAGAAGAAAATTTGACAAAAAGTCTGTGAAGGGCTATTTAGTAGGATACTGTGGAGACATGGATGGATACAGGATATGGTTACCAGACAAAAATGAAGTGATCCTAAGCAGAGATGTTGTGTTCAAGAAGGAAGCTAATTCACAGAAGACTTTAGTGAAACAGAATACTATGCTGTCAGCTGAAAATAGCTGTGAAGAAAATGAGAGCAGCAACATAGGGGAAACTTCTCAGATCCCTGCTATAGACATCACTGAATTGAACAAAATGAATCTACGAGACAGGTCTCAAATGCAGAAGCCATCAAGATTTGATGATTTCGTCATGTTAGAAGCAGATGATGAGCCAATGACTTATCACGAAGCATTTGTCTCTGCTGACACAAATAATTGACAAAAAGCCATGAATGAAGAATTAAATTGAAAATGAGACTTGGGAATTGGTGGATCTTCCAGAAAATGGGAAAGCCATTGAGAATCGCTGGGTGTACAAAATTAAACGAAATTCTGAGGGCAAGGTAGAACGCTTTAAAGCAAGACTGGTTGCAAAAGGTTTTTTGCAGAAGCCTGGAGTTGACTTCCATGATACATTCAGTCCTGTAGTTCGCTGGGACACAATCAGAGCTGTAATTACCTTAGCTGCAAGCGAATACCTTAAATTAGCTCAGTTTGATGTCAGAAGTGCCTTCCTATATGGTGAACTCGAGGAAGAAATATATATGAAGCAACCAATAGGATTTGAAGATGGTACAGGACGAATTTGTAAATTGCTTAAAAGTATCTATGGCTTGAAACAAGCTCCCAGATGTTGGAATCAGAGGTTCAAAACTTTTCTTCAAAGCTGTGACCTGAAGCAAATGGATAGTAATCCGTGCCTATTTGTGAACAAGAATAAATCCCTGTTCTTGATTCTATATGTAGATGATGGAATTGTTGCTGCCAGAGAGAAAGACTTGTTGGATACATTTCTTGATAAACTAAACGAAGAGTTCAGTGTTAGGGTTGAACCTGCAAATTATTTCTTAGGTATGCAGCTGAAATATTTGGAAGATGGTTCTAATTTTCATCCATCAAGAAAATTATACTAAGAAAATCTTGAACTGTTTCAACTTGCCAACTATGTCTACTTGCAACCCTGTGTGTACTCCAATTGATAAAGCATTTATATCGCAAGAACCTTCTGAAAAATTAGATGAAGATACACCATACAGAAGAGCAGTAGGAAGTTTGATGTACTTAGGCATAGCAACTCGACCTGACATTGCCTATGCAATTAGTGTGCTGTCCTAAGTTCTTGACAAACCCCTAAAAGTACACTGTAGCCTAGTAAAGAGAGTTTTAAAGTATCTTAAAGGAACCTCTAAATGGGGCATTTTGTACAAATCAAATACAAGAAGCAAATTGGAAGCCTTCAGTGATTCAGATTATTCTAGGGACCCCTTGACAAGAAGGTCCACTTCAGGGATGGTCTTCAAGTACAGTGGAGGTGCCCTTACCTGGGCTAGTAAGCGTCAAACATGCGTCTCACTCTCTACTACAGAAGCTGAATTTGTTGCAGCTAGTCAAGCCCCGAAAGAAGCTGTTTGGCTTCATAGACTCTTTCAAGACTTGTGTTTTTCTGTTTGTGTGCCTGTTTTGAAAGTGATAATGAAAGTGCTATACGTTTGATAAAGAATCCAGAGTTCCACAATCGAACGAAACATATTGATGTTCGTTACAAGTTTATTCGGGAAAAATTTCAAAGTGGAAAACTTGATGTTGAGCACTGTGACAGTGAATGTCAGGCTGCAGACTTTTTCACAAAACCCTTACCAAAGTTTCGTTTCCAAAAACTTCGTCAATTAATTGGAATGTATGAACTTAAGACTTTTGTTTAAGACATTAATGTTCTTTTTTGTGTATGGTAGGTATGGATTTAGGGGAAGTGTTGAATATAAATCAATACCTCCATAACCTAACTGTAATCTATAACTAAGATATTCACTGTAACCCAAAACATTAACTTAAACTACTAATATGTAATTGTTAACTTAACTGCTACTACTAGAGTCGTGTGTTTACATGCGGTTGCTCACTGTAAGGTGATGTTAAAGTTTATTTAAACTATGTAACTGAAACTTAATGAACTTATTAAACTGTAATTGATATGTTATTAAGTATTTCCAACTATAACATGGTAGATCCTAATGATATTGATACGGGACCATATGTAGACTAAGACCTTTCGTAACAAAAAGAAAAAGTATGAAAATCGGACCATTAGTTCAACTGTTATGTTTGGATATACATAGGGGAAAAAAGATACAAACGACTTGTATAACTTCTTTCGTTGAAAGTCAGTTACAAAAAGTATAGGAAACTAGATCCGAACCCGGATTCTTGTTCATAACTTTCAAAATAATGAAAGAGTTTTAATGAATTTGCAGCAGACTTATTTTATTTTGTGTTAACCCTTAACTGCTGTGACAAAAATTATCGCATACACTGTAAAAAAGGACCAATGTTTCTTATTTTATGAAAATATACTACAACCATGAACGAAAATATAATATAATCATCTGAGTTATCCGACCTGCCGGATAGCGTGTTCCATTGTCTTTTGAATCCCCAGAAACCAACACATTTCCAAAATTTAAAGAATTATTTATAAAAACAAAGTATTTTTCGCTGCCCGTATTTTTCAGAAACGTTTCTGAAGGGTTTTTATAGTGTATTAATTAGTGTCCTCAGACTGGAATACTTGTTTTTCGAATGCTATACAGTCTCCAGTAAACATTTTCATGCTCAAAAAATATGTTTAACAGACAAACATGCAAGATTAACAGCGTTAATAATAACAATAAAATTAAGATTATTTCTTTACTCTCTCATGTATAAATTAACTTATGCGGCTGAAAACGTTTACTTGAGAAGTGATGACATTCGAAAAACAGGTGTTCCAGGCTGAGGACACTAATTAATGCACTATAAAAACCCTTCAGAAACGTTTCTGAAAAATACGGGCAGCGAAAAATACTTTGTTTTTATAAATAATTCTTTAAATTTTGGAAATGTGTTGGTTTCTGGAGATTCAAGAGACAATGGAACACGCTATTTGGAATTTCGAATAATTCAGAAGATTATATTATATTTTCGTTCGTGGTTATAGTATATTTTCATAAAATAAGAAACATCGGTCATTTTTTACAGTGTAGCTACTGTGAGCGGTCTCTGGAACCACTTGATCGAAGGATGAATAAAATGCTCGATTAACTCATAGGATATTGTTTATGTAATGTACTAAGCTTTATGCACAAGACTATTATAATTAAAACTCGCCTATTCAGAAGTCTCTAGTGATAGTACAGGGGGGCCAGAATTACCTCCCTCCAACCACCTACTACGACCTCTCTAGAAATCGAACTACTCACTGTATAAGCTTCAAATTTTGTGCACATACTGTTCCAGACATGGAGAAACGGATTACGTAGAAAACAATTAGTTCCATAAACATCGATAGATGGCGTTGTACAACAGACAATTGAAATAAAGACAAAAATAATAATTAAAAAAACCCTGTGAAAGATTGGGTTCACAGCCAAATGCATTCTTGGACCTTTCTTTTTCGAAGTGGCTACTCGCAATGGCCCTATGTTCCGACCCAAGGTTCCTGTACAAAAATTGTTTGTTGTAGTGTGTTCTATCTCCCTCAAAGTTTGAATGCGTCAATATTTTATATCATGCTTGCTGTTACCCGTGACTTCGTTCATGTAACATTTAAAGGAAATTAATGCATTAATGAAGCAACATATACAAATAACAAACTTTTTGTCATATTTTATAGTAGAAAATACTTCTGATAATCACAATATGCGCATTTTTGTTTTTATATATATGATAATTTTAATTTCTTTCACGAGCTTGAAATTTCATAGTCTTTCAATAAGATTAAGTGTGAAATACATTTTTTCTTGTTATTCTATTTTAGCACTTCCATTTATTCTATTTTACATTTATTCCGTTCATAGAAATTGATTTAATTTAAGTTTTCGTGTCAAAGAATATTTTTTAAAATGATTATATTAGTAAATATTTTTGAGGAAATTTGTTAAATAATATATCATTTTAGTATGACTTTATTTGATTAGAATAATCTAAAAATAAACATAAATTATGTTTCTATTCCAAAACACCTCACATCTTGAAAAAAAATTAAAGTTATATGATATTTAAAAATTAAAACGTGCTGGAGCATAAAAGTTTAAAAATAAATAAAATAAGTGGAAAAAATACCTTTAAACTTCATATATTTGTTGTATTTTGATTTTACACTGCTACACTTTTAACAACTGTAGATCTACCAGCATTATTAAAATGTTGATCATGCTTCAAAGACTTTCAAAACCTAAATGCTTATTTGTTAAGCAATAGAGTTGGTTTTTTATTTCAATGGCGAATAAATCTGAAGAAAAGCACCCCAATTATGGATAAACATTATCATATTGATTGTTGTGTTGTAGTGTAGGATTATGAGAGTTTCGAAATTTGAGAGGAATATATTCCAATGAGGGGCAAAAATTACTCTGGAAAGGTATTTTTAACTATAGATTTAGATATTTTATAATTATAAGGAATTATATAAGTATCAGAGATATATAACTAATAATACGTGAATTTCTAATTAGCTTTTTTCTTGCGCTTTTCCATAATCATGGTGCCTTTAAAAAATAGGAGAAGTTTTGTTTAATTAGTTGTGCGGTGAACTTTCCATTATCATCCACCTCCAACAGATGGCAGTGAAAAAGAAATATTTGTGTTAGTGGCAACAGGCGTTTCAAGAACTTTTACCTTCACGATGTGGCAACAGGATAAGTTGTTGACACACTAGACTGTTTTCCCGACTTCGCTTGCAGCGACTCACTTCTCTAATCTGACGCAAGGATGTAGCTTGCCTAACGATTTGTATTTTAACTGTTTGTGTATTTCTTGAAAAGATTAAATAATCTTTAATTATTATGAAAGTTATTTTTACCTTAAGTTAGGACATCATTTATAAAATTCTAACAATTGCATCGACTCTTCTTCCAATTTCACGTGAATGATGTCAAAGGCAAATCCTATTCTACAATAAAAATTGCATATGCTAACAACTTTTACATCAACTTTAATATATTTATTAAATTTTATCGAAATTTAATATTCTGGAAGATTATACGATAAAAGGAAGTTAAACTAATGTTTTGACGGCTAGTACATTCTGTGAAAATTATGCTACTTTGTGTAATTGCTATAAAATGCTAATATTTTCGGAATGAAAACCGGCAAATGATTTAAAATATGACGACACTTTCACCGGGGATAGTTTTTTCTATTAACTGATACTTGTCTAGGTAAATAATTCTTACACTTCATGAATCCTGTACAAATATGCATTTATATTTATAGATAATGTGCATGTTTGTGAACATAGGCAAAGCGTTAAGCTAAATTGCTTGAAGTTTCTCTAAATTTCTTATAATTTTCAATTAGTCAGAATACATTATATTATGTGTAGGAAATAATACATTATGAATTACTAACTCTGCAAGAAATTTTACTTTTCCCTTACAGTTATTTGAGAAATGCGCCTTTACTTGAGTGCGTGACGTCACATGCGCATTATCTATTTAACACTTGAAAGCGTTTAAAGAAATCCAATATTATTGTACTCACAGAAAAATTTTAAACATTAATATTATTAAATACTAAATTTAACTAAGAAATTATATTTACAATGTAATTTAAACAGAATTTCCTAAAATTGCTTTTTGAAATTATGTTATTTTTGATGCAAAACATTATTTTGCGAAAATATATTGTTCTTTTAAGAATTGGATAATAATTTCGAAGCTGGTGAAATGAAAATTACGCCACTTTGTTGAACTTATAAGAAATATATTAGTTTTTAAAATTAAAATGAATGTTTTACATGAAAAAAAGTACGTCCTTTTTTACAATAAACCATTTTACTTTTAATCTCTTTTGTTTTAACAACCACCATTAAAGAATACTTAATGGAAAATACTATACTGTTTTCTTTAAATTCAAATTTATTAATAGTGGGCAATTATTGTCCACTTAAATCCAAGGACCTTAAATATGCCTCCTTGGTTGAAGCTAAAGCTGAAAAAAGTTACGATGTAATGATATCGAAATGTCAATATTTGACAGACGATTTTTGGTTATGTAGAATAAATTGAATCATCAAATTTTAATACGCAAAAATATGTTTTTATTTCTTAGAAAATTTACTTTAATATTAACAAAACAGTTAAAACAATTTACTTTCGTAAAATTAGGAGCTAATAAATTATTTATTTTTATCTCCAAACACATTTAAATAAATGTACTAGGTCATTTAAACGCACTTATAGTAATCATTTTTATATACGAAAAAAATCACATTACCTTTCAGAATGACGTCAGTTTTGAATTTCAAATTATAGTGAGTGAATCTGAATTTTTATTGGTTTATAAAAATATTGTCTATTAGGAGTTTCTTTTTATGGCAACGGGAAAGAAATTGAAAAAAAAAATAGATTTATGTAATGATAAACTATGGAAGATGTCTTAAAAAGTGGTAAAAAATGGTCTGAGAAATTTTAGTAATTTTACTCATGTTCTAAAGCATATTGCATATGCACATCAAGTTTCGTTCAAATCGGACAAACGCTGTAGATTTGCATAAGAAACATAAATACATACATATTAAGAACGGTTTATATATATATATATATATATATATATATATATATATATATATATATATATATATATATATATATATATATATATAGATAGATAGATAGATAGATAGATAGATAGATATTATAATATGAACAAATATTGTGTGCCTGTGTGTGTGTATATGCAAATTTTATCTTAAAAACGGCTTTAACGATTTTGACTAAATTTTGTGTCCTACCATTTTCGTGCACGAGAAGTCCATTGAGCTAGGTGACATGTTCGAGAAAATTCGATTAATGGATCGTTTTGGGTCACTACGGGTCAGGGTCAAGCTAATTTTATCTAAAAAACGGCTCAAAAGATTTTTATTAAATTTTGTATCGGGCAGTTTTGGAGCACGAGAAGACCATTGGGATAACCGACATGTTAGAGAAAATTCAATTAGGGGGTCATTTTGGGGGTCACTGCGGGCCAAGCTAATTTTACCTAAAAACGGCTCTAACTATTTTGACTAAATTTTGTATCCTACCATATGGATTACGAGAAAATCATTGGGCTAGTTCACATTTTCGAAAAAAATCGATTAGTGAGTCATTTTGGGGACACTACGGGTCAAGCTAATGTTATCTAAAAAATGGCTCTAACGATTTTGACGAAATTTTGTGTCTTACAGTTTTCGGGCACAAAAAATCCATTGGGCTAAGTCATATGTTAAAACAATTCAATTAGTGTATCATTTTGGTTCACTACGGGTCAGAGTCAAGCTAATTTTATGTAAAAAAACAGTTGAAACTATTTTGACTAAATTAATTTTCCTACCGGTTTCGGGCACGAGAAGACCATTGGGCAAGGTCACACATGTTCGAAAAAATTTGATTAGGGGGTCACTACGGGTCAGGATCAAACTAATTTTAATGTATTCTACAATTTTGATATACCGTTTATATACCGTATTTTAGATAAAAAAATGGCTGAAACGATTTTGACTAAATTTTGTATCCTTTCGTTTTTTGACACGAGAAGACCATTGAGCTAGGTCACATGTTCAAAAAATTTCGATTAGTGGGTCATTTAGGATCGCTGCGGGTCAGGTTCAAGCTAATTTTTGTATAAAATGGCTGAAGCGATTTTGACTAAATTTTGTGTCCTGCTGTTTAGGATTACGAGAAGACCATTGGACTGGGTCATATGTTCGAGAAAATTCGATTAGTGGTTCATTTTGGGGTCACTGCGGGTCAAGCTAATTTTATCTAAAAGACTGCTCTAACGATTTTGACTAAATTTTGTATCCTAACGTCTTGTATTGAGAAGACCTTTGGGCTAGGTCACGTGTTCGATAAAATTCGATTATTGGGACATTTTGGGGTCACTACGGGTCAATGCATTTCAGTGTGAGTGAAGATTGAAGTATTTATTAAGTTGATGGACAGTTGTCAGTAAAAAAAAAAGTCACAAATTTTGCAACATTTCGCCAAATTTGGCGAAATGTTGGCGAGAAATTTCAAGATTACCAATGACAAAATAAATGATTGGCGCGAAATGAAAGAATGCCTCCAAGTTTGCGACTTTTCGCTATATTTTGGCGATATTTGGAGAAAAATTTGGCTTTCAGAATCTTAAAGAATTTTCTTGAAATTCCCAGGAGCCGAGATACATGATCAACCAATCAGCGTCCGTAGAACGTTCTCGAAAAGAGAATTCAGCCAGTCAGGGTACATAGACTGATTTTTATATGTTTACAAAGTATTTATTGTTATATTCAGTTGAAGCTAATTTTAACCGAGCATAGCTCGGTCATCCCCACTGGTCATTATGAAATAAAATACGGTAATTTAATTAATAAAAATCAAAATAATTGAAAATCTAGTAAAATCCATTTAAATTAAAATGGAAGAGAGAAATAGTATATAATGAATGAAAAAATATCGTACTTTTCGGCGTATAATCCGCGGTTCAAATAATTCAGTTTAGACCCAGAAATTTTATTTAGTAATTGAAGTCAAGTGTATTCCGGAGTTCAAGAAAGTGGCATTTTACCAAGTACAATTTCTGGGTCTAAAATCAATTTTTTGAGACGCGGATAATAGGCCGAAAAATACGGTACACTGAATTTACATTGCAACGTTTTACTTTAAATGTGCTAAAAATCCATTAAGTAACATGGAGAGGTAAAGAAGTTGGGGTTACCGATTTACCTAATATAATTTAGTTTAGCAGAAGACCAAGTAGAAAATATTCTTGAAGCAGAAAAGTGTACCACTCAAAAATAAAAAATCCCTGACGGCTCGGCCAGGTAGATTTCGAAGACGCAGACCGTGGTCGCCTGTTTGTTGGGAATTCCGGAAGAAATGACCTTTTTGACATAATGCCTCAGTTGGGACCGCCCACTTCGAAATATAACTTGTTTGCAGGCGGAGCCGGCAGGGATTTTTTTTTTTTTTTTTTGCTATAACGGTTGGTCCTATAAAAAAACTTGTCAGTATAAAAGTTTTAGATAATATTAAGAGAATCTATAATAAATTTAAGCGGATTTGATATCTTGTGAATTGACGAAGTTATGAATTTTCTTCTTCTAAAACCCGCTTTCCCCTGCCCCCTTGGGGCTATTTTTAATGATATCAAAAATCCGTTATACATAAATTTTCCGCCCTTTTCCTAGAAGTAATAATAACTTTAAACGGATTCGATAAAGACGTTATGGGTTTTTTCTGTTTTCACAAAAAGCACCACCATTCCCCCCCCCCCTCCCCCTTGGTTCGATTTTGCCCATTAACGAACTTGACCGATATTTATGCTCCTTGATTTTATGTATCAGTTTGGAAGAGATTTGTGCTTATCGTGTCTATAAAAAAGTGACATAGATAGATAAAGTTTTGAACTGGGGTTGGTTTTGGGTTCTGGGAGTCATGATCGGCGTAGAGACTTCTTCAAAAAAATTTCAAAAATTTCCAACTTAGGGGAAAATGTAGTAGGTAGTATTTCTTACGAAATCTACCTAAAAAGAATAATGAGTTTAAAACTCTTGCAAAAACTGTTATGTCGGCTTCTGCGTTTTGACGCACCGTTAAACCGAATGCCTTAACTAAGTGTTTATAGCTTTGGCTTTCAATCGCAATACAATATAAAAATAAGAAATGTTAACTATAATAAACCTTTTGGTTTTTAATATAAGTAAATAAATGATCAACGACTTATTATGTTATAGGTGTTCCCTTTCCTGTTTGTTTGTTTAGCATGCATTTTCAGTTAAGCTGCCCACTTAGCTAGAAAAGAGTTTGGATTTCTTTGTACAGTGTGTAGGGGAAGGTGGCCTAAAATGATCCTAGCGGGCAAAACGATCCATATATGTTTTCTTCCAGACAGGTCGCGCTATTTACAGCAGGGTAACACATAAACTTGTTGTAATAAGTGAAGAAGAAGCAATGGCGGTATTCAAGCGATCGCAGTATTACGCGTCTGAATAGAATTCTTTGAAAATTTGGGTTTTATAACATCTGTTATAAGGTAAGCACTAATTTTATATTATTTAGATATTTATACTGTATTTATTTAGATATACAGTCTTTCATGTACAGAAATACGACTTGGTTTATTTAATGGAGTATAACAATATAATAAATTATAACACCTTGTAATAATATATTTCTTTTAAATGCTAAAATATGTAAATTAGCAACATAAAATAACTTTTATTAGGTTTTTTGACATGTTTCGGCTCACTTGTTCATCACAATCTCATTTGTTTTTTGAAAATGGCTCGGAGTGAGCCGTAACATGTCAAACAACCTAATAAAAGTTATTTTATGTTGTTAATTTACACATTTTAGCATTTAAAAGAAATAGATTAATGGAGTATGTTTTTAGATGTGAATTACACTTATGTATTGTCATAATTACATTTATATCCTTTATTTTGCCGATAAAAAACAATTTACAATTATTTTTAAATGAAGGATCATTTTGCCCTTTTGGTGAGGGCAAAATGATCCTTTGGACACATTTTAAAAAATCTATTTTTTTCTTACTCAATTTGGGTTCAAATTATTATTAAAATATATTTATAATGCAAAATATAGTGTAAAACATTCTAGCAAAGGGCAAAAGATTTATTTAAACAGTTATGTTATTTTACACAAGTTTTTCCCTTAAGGGGATCATTTTAGGCCACCTTCCCCTATATAGTAGAATTTTTTTAATAATTTATATTTCCTAAAAAGGCGATCCTGGAAGAAAAGAAAAGAAAAAAAACAGAAAACATCAAAAAGGAAAAAGTTAAAGCTTTCGATTGTACCTGAAGTACTTAGTCCTGAAAATTACAAGGCGATTTGATAAAAAATAACAGAGTTACAGCACGTTTAACGAACTTTGATTTTTAAACACATTTGAAATGCCAAATTTTAAACGCGTTTACCTCGGAACTATATTTTTCAAATCGATGACCAAAAAATTTTGAATTTTATCGTAGTGATTTATTCCAAAATTTTTTGTGCCCATTATGATTATAGAGTTTCTTGTAACCACATTGATAATTGGGTGCTCCAACGTATCCCCTCTCCTATAAAAATATGTTTGTATTTTAAAATTTTGGATGTTGCCTACATTTACTTCGGGATTTATTGTTAAACGTTATTTAATTTATTCCACGCTTTGTTGAATTTAAGAATAGAATTTATTTTCCAATAAAGCATTTTACAGGTCACTTTCTTTAAATTTAACTATTGTTTCTTACCAAAAAATACTTTTAAAAACTCTAAAGTAAAGAATATAAATAAGTTATTTTTGCTCATCTGCAAAGTTTCTATAATAAATCAAGCAAATATTCTCAAAAACTCCTAAATGAAGTACACTTTAGAATTTTTTACATAATGGTAAAGAAGAAATTATAAATCTCGCCAAAATATAAAGGATTAATGAAGCGGTAACAAGAACTCTTTCAAGGTAAAAAAAAAAAAAAAAAAAAAAAAGAATAATAAACAAAGAATTCGTGTATTTTCTAGACTAACAAGAACTTAAGTCTTGAAAACGGACCGCAGTATTGAATATGCACAGCTGATAATTATTATTTCATCGAAGTTTCATTAAATAAATCATTAGTTAACTATTTTTGAGTTCAACGTAATGAAAAAAAGGCTTTTTAAAAATATCTTGTTAAATAAATCAATGAGGGAATTTCAAATTTTAAAATGTTTCTACAGCTAAATTATTTTAGCTAGTTTTTCTTTAAAATAGTAGTTTCCAATGCAGCTTATCCGATAATTTAAAGACATCTTAGCTATCACACACACACAAAAAAATCAATGTAGGAATTTCAAACTTTAAAACGTTTCTATAGCCGACTTATTTTGGGTGTTTTTTTTCCTTAAAACAGTAGTTTCTAATACAGGTTACCTGATAATTTATAGACAATTTAAATTTTATGTACAAATTATTGAAACATAGACTTATTACTTTAAAATAATTACTTTAAAATGATGATTACCATCAATGATAATTTATTTATATTTTAAGTTATAAAGTAACATATATTCAGAAATGTGCATCATTAATTCATAATAAATATTATCTAAAATTGTGCTAAGTAAATGAGAAAGACTACTAACCACAAGTAATGTTTGATGGTCTGCAAGGCCCTGCCTAAAAAACATATTGGACAACAGTAAACTTTTGCGTCAAATAAAAAATATTCATAATGAAAAAAATCTTGTGTGGATAAATATACTAAAAATATCAACGTTTGACACACAATAACATCGTGTAATAAACAGACGCACGTTTCATGAGTATCCTGGACTCATTTCCTCAGTGTAAATAAACTTAAACCCTATTGTATCCCCCCAAAGACATGAAAATGAATCTAAAAACCCAAATGGAAAACAACAACACACCGAGAAACTCCTCCAATCTGATTAAGTCGGTTGGTTGGTTGTAGAGGATTCACTATGACAAAGTAACTCAACCCAGAAAGGTGAGATGTACGGTACACTTGAAAAATCATTAACCAGGGAGTTACCAAATTTATGAATATAAACTGCCTCAAAGAAGTCTAAATCTAATGGAGTGTTACATTTCTTAATAATAGTGGCTGAGTCGAAGTTAAAATTATGTCCCTCACTCCAACAGTGACAGGCAATAGAGGACTTTTGTAATTCTTTTTTCTTAATGTAATTTCTGTGTTCATTGAGTCTGAAACGGAGTTGTCGTTTAGTCTGTCCTATATAGGACAAACCACATTGACATTGGATATTGTAAATATTTACAATATCCAATGTCAATGTGGTTTGTCCTATATAGGACAGACTAAACGACAACTCCGTTTCAGACTCAATGAACACAGAAATTACATTAAGAAAAAAGAATTACAAAAGTCCTCTATTGCCTGTCACTGTTGGAGTGAGGGACATAATTTTAACTTCGACTCAGCCACTATTATTAAGAAATGTAACACTCCATTAGATTTAGACTTCTTTGAGGCAGTTTATATTCATAAATTTGGTAACTCCCTGGTTAATGATTTTTCAAGTGTACCGTACATCTCACCTTTCTGGGTTGAGTTACTTTGTCATAGTGAATCCTCTACAACCAACCAACCGACTTAATCAGATTGGAGGAGTTTCTCGGTGTGTTGTTGTTTTTCATTTGGGTTTTTAGATTCATTTTCATGTCTTTGGGGGGATACAATAGGGTTTAAGTTTATTTACACTGAGGAAATGAGTCCAGGATACTCATGAAACGTGCGTCTGTTTATTACACGATGTTATTGTGTGTCAAACGTTGATATTTTTAGTATAAAAAAATATTCATATTTATTTAAATATTCATAACTCAAAATGGATTTTTTAAGTGTTGAATTTAATAATAAAATATTTTATAAACAAATTTTCAGCTATTGATGGTGTTCGGAAAATTAAAAAAAAAATCTAATTATACATATATTCAATTCCGATAATTTTAAAGAATTTAATATTTAGTTTAAAAATCACATTTGTTAACCTAATATTAAACAGAGCTATATATAATAATAAAAAGATAAGTTTGTCTGCCAGTCTATCTGTGTACAGGATTATGCTTGACAGGATTTCCGACCGTTAAAATACACTGCTCAAAACAATTAAAGGATATTTGAAGTTTTATATAAAATAAAGATATAAACGAAATTTTTTTTTGCCGAAAATAGAAGAAGAGAATCACAAATGCAAATTTTTCTGGTTTTCAAACTGTGGAGTATGCAAATTTTGAGTTCGACGTCAAAAACGTCGCTTCAGCGGCAGCGAATGAAATTTGACTTTCAACTGGATAAAAGAGAATGAAGACAAGGA
This sequence comes from Maratus michaelseni, assembly GCA_963931845.1. Classification (NCBI taxonomy): domain Eukaryota; kingdom Metazoa; phylum Arthropoda; class Arachnida; order Araneae; family Salticidae; genus Maratus; species Maratus michaelseni. The sequence continues at coordinate 211,784,300 of OZ007599.1, read as the reverse complement.
TGATCGGCATTCAGTGATTGCTTTGTTTCGATGAGTACGATGTCTCAGCGAAGTCATTTGACAGATTCAGAAGCTTGGAGAATTGTTGGTAGGTTAGAAGGGGGCCAAACTCAAGCCGAAGTAGCGCAAGCCATTGGAGTGTCGCAAAGTGTCATTTCTAGGATCTGGAACCGTTTTTTGGAGAGTGGATGTGCAGGCCGAAGATCAGGGCAAGGTCGTAGACGGGCAACAACGCCCAATGAAGATCGGTATTTAGCGTTAACAGCTCGGAGACACCGAAACATGAACGCTACTCTTCTCCAACAACACCTTCGCTTGGCTACAGGCACCACGATTTCAACTCAGACTGTCCGAAACCGGCTCCATGCTGTAGGTCTGTATGCTCGCCGACCGATGGTATGTGTTAGATTAACATCAAGGCATCGTCGCGACCGCAGGGAGTGGGCAACCGAGCATGTCAACTGGAGGAGAAATGAATGGAGCAATATTCTGTTTTCTGACGAGTCCCGCTTTTCTGTGCATCCGGATAATAGGCGTATTTTCATCTGGAGGGGCCGTGGCAGTGGGAATAATCCTGCGTTCGTGCACGAAAGTGTCAGATTTGGCGGTGGAGGAGTGTTGGTGTATGGTGGCATCTCCATTGACGGGCGCACTGACCTCTACATCATTCGAGATGGAGCTCTGACTGGTCGCCGATATAGGGATGAGATCCTCAGACCTATTGTAGTCCCTTACGCTGCAGCAATCGGAGATAACTTCATTTTATTGGACGATAACTGCAGGCCACATCGTGCAAACCTGGTGGAGGATTTCCTTTTCGAGGAAGGAATCGTTCGAATGGAATGGCCAGCGTGTTCTCCAGACATGAATCCAATCGAGCACGTTTGGGACGCTCTAGGAAGACGAGTTTCTGGCCGCCAACAACCCCCACAAACTCTCCAAGAACTGGAAAGAGCTCTTCTGGAAGAGTGGGGCAGAATACCCCAACTCGTCATTAATAGCCTCATTGAGTCCATGCCTCAAAGGTGTTCAACGTTGCTGGCCGCCCGTGGAAACCATACCCCCTACTGAAAATGATTTTCTTTGAAGAAAACACCTTTTCTTATTCTTTTTTTCTCATATGCACAAATTGTGTTTTTTTTCTTTTGTACACAAATGCGCAATAAAATGCATTTTTTTCTGCCAAACAAGTGTAATTTATTCTCATATAACCTACTATGTCTGTCGACCATGTATCAATCAGCTAAAAAGTTTCCCAGATACAAAATCCACCTAAAACTGCAATATCCTTTAATTGTTTTGAGCAGTGTATTTGCAGGATACTCTAAGAGGAGACCGAGAATGCTTTGAAGACATTTTATTTATATTGATTCAATTCTTGTTAAATTTAACTTTAAAGGAATTATGGTACTTATTAGGTAAGTAACAAAAGGCAGAATAACAGATATATCTGGATTATTTTTACTGTTTTCTTTTCTTCTTCATAACTGAAGTGTCATTTTTCATTATGGAAGGAGAGGTATTGGCTGTTTAATTAGTAGCAATGGATATTCTTCTAATCTCACATTAACGAAATCACGGATAACAGCTAGTAATTAAAAAAAGTCCTTCCGGCCTGTACCTGGAGGAAAAGGTAGCTTTCATAGCCCAAATTTAAAAATTCGACTCATTTTACACAAGCACCCGAAGCTAAAATGCTTGGAACACGATTATAGAAGATTCAATCCCGGTTTTCATTAATACTGAATTTGAATACGAATTTCAGCATGAGAGTTATAGTATAACAAAAATCAGATTGTTTTAAAATGTCAGCCACCTTAGAATTTCAAATTAACATATATCTCTTCCATTTTTTAAGATAAAGCCAAAACAAAAGATGTTCCGGAATCCTTGTATCACGATCTAACACTTAACGGAAGCAAATTTTTCAATTTATAATTTTTTAAACATTTTTTGAATTTATAAAAAAATTAAAAAATGTAACTTGCCGCCATTTTGAAACAAGATGGCGCATGAAGCTGGGCAACGAATTCGGTCGAGACTTTGGTATGTTCTGTACACATGACCAGTCACATTCATATCGGTTCATAAATATGAGAGTTACAACATAACAAATATCAGATTGCTTCACAATCGCAGTCACCCTAGAATTTCAAACTGCCATATCTCAGTCATTTTTAGGTAGCTTTCATTACAAAAAGCTACCTGTTGCAGCCATTTGGAGGAAAGCCATTCAAAAAGTTTTGGTATATTTTCACCGATCATGACCCCCAGACACCCAAACCATCCTCCGTTCAAATGTTCATTTATATATATATATATATATATATATATATACAGGGTGATTATAATAACGTTCTAAAAAGCGAAACACTGATTAGAATGATGTCAAACTTGAACGGCGTATTATTGAAGAAGGGGGAAAGAACATGAACAAAAAAATAGTTCCAAATTTTAGTGACAGGTGGCGCTGTAAGCGTCAGAAGATGTAAATTAAAATACCTGGCATGCGCATGGCCATTTCAGGTGTTATAAAAGCGTTGGGTAAACGGCGTTTCCTCATTTCGCGCCTCAGACGTTCGCCATGAGTGTCTCAATGAAGAACCGCGTTCTGCTTGTAAAGCTTTATCACAAGAACGGTGATTTTGCACCAGTAGCTCTGCAGAAGTTCAGGACCCTCAAGGGTATGAAAAATGGCGTTGGACCGATGACTGTCATGGGTCTGGTGAAAATGATGAAAAAATTCGAAAATACAGGTTCATTTGATGTGCAGTCTAGTAGAGGAAGGAAAAGATGTGATTCGGCGGTAGTTGAAGAAGTGGCCACAGCAGTTCAGGAGGAGTCGAGCGGTGGTGTGCAACCATGCAGTGCACGGAGAATTGTCCGGACATTGGACAGGCCTGTGAGCATGGTGCACAACATTCTACGAAACATCCTGCAATGCTATCCGTACAAAATTTACCATGTGCAGGAGTTGTTTCCTTCTGACCTGCCAGCAAGAGAGGGTTTTGCTTTGGAATTTCTTGCTCGCATGGAAGTGAACAATGATTGGCCGTGGAAAATTCTGTGGACAGACGAAGCCCATTTCCATCTGACGGGGTAGGTCAATACACAGAATTGCCGAATATGGGCAGCAGAAAATCCACTCGCAACGAACCCAGTACCACTTCATCCTGTAAAGGTCACTGTGTGGTGCGGATTTACGGCATCATTTATCGTACGGCCATATTTTTTCGAGGAGACGGGTGCTTTCGGTTCTGTTACCGTTACCGTCAATGATCAGCGCTATGAGTCTCTTTTGCGTAATGACGTCATTCCAGCTCTGCAACAGCATGGATGTCTGGATAGTATCATTTTTATGCAAGATGGCGCTCTTCCGCACATTGCAAATCGAGTGAAGCAGTTGTTGAGGCGGCATTTCGGAAATGCTAGAATCATCAGTCGTCATTTCCCTACAGCCTGGCCGGCCCGATCACCTGATCTTAATCCGTGTGATTTCTGGCTGTGAGGTTATCTGAAAGATGTTGTGTTCAGTACTCCGATTGCCAACGTAGCTGAATTGAAGACACGCACTGCGCAACACATTTTGAACTTGACCCCGGTGACACTTCGATCGGTTGTGGAACATGCTGTTTCCCGATTTAATCTTGTTGCACACAACGGTGGACAGCATATTGAACATGTTTTGCGCCAGTCTCGCGAAACTTAAAAACCGATTGGATGGATGCTTTTTATGCGGTTTTTGGCCTCAGGACAATTAAAAACCAATTTTTCCCATCCGATGTGATACGACCTTGCCGTGGTGGATGGGCTTACGTAACTAACAGTATCACACCTGTACAGCCATGCACACTGAACAGTACAGTTGGTTTATCGTGTAACTTACGCTTTAGCCGTTGTTTTACGATTTGTCATTTGCAGTCGAAATTCTGACGCTTACAGCGCTATCTGTCGCTAAAATTTGGAACTATTTTTTTTTTGTTCATGTTCTTTCCCCTTTCTTCAATAATACGTCGTTCAATTTTGACGTCATTCTAATCAGTGGTTCGTTTTTTAAAGCGTTTTGAATCTTAAACTTTAATTATAATCCCCCTGCATATATCCATATATATATATATATTAGGGGAACACTATTGTTGTCATTTAATTTTTACATTCTAATTCATAATTTCATAGTTTTTGTTGGTGTTTCGGTAATGTTTCATTAATGGTTATATATATATATATATATATATATATATATCTATATATATATATATATATATATATATATATACAGGGTGTCCACGTATAACCTGACTGACCTTTATTTTCGCAACCGTTGGTCCTAGATGCATACTTCCAATTACAAAAATGGTTTAAATAAGGTAAAGAATTACTTTTAAAGCGACTTGGGTCAAGAAAAACATTTATTAAAAAATTACGAAATTAAAATTTTTATACGATCCCCCGGTCCTATAAGTGATATTTAGTAAAAATTTACTGTGACACTAACAAGTAAGATAAAAAAAAATCCCATTCATCTACGATTAAAACTGACCGAGTAATAGCTGTTTAAAGTTGGAGTGTATTTTTTGTTGCGAAATAGGGCTCATTCACAAATGTAGTAGAAATATAAATAATCGTCAGATATATCAAAAAAATAGTTGAGAGCAAAATTAACATTGCAATCTAATATAAATGTGAAATCTATAATCATCTATATATATATATGTCTTACGTGGCGCGGAAATAGGGCTGAATTTCTAGCTTATTGCTGGCAACAACCGTAGTTTCCAGAGCTCAGACCAATGAAAAGACTAGATTGTGTTAGATAGATCAGCTCTGCCTCCAATATGGCGGTCAGTGTCAGAGCAGTGAAAATCAAGCTAGCAATTATTAAAAATAAAATAACATGTACGTAATCCAAAGCGTCTGAGATAATTCCTCATTTTTATTATGAGTAATATTGCTAATTTCCAATGAATTCTCAACTCTTATTTAGAATTTATTTATGAATTTCCCTCACATGAAAAATCGGAGAGAAGTAAAAATATCAACTGTCTAGGTTGCACCTGTTGCCATCTGTTGCAGAAATCTATAATCAATTAGAATAGCAAAATGTCGAACGAAATTTAAACAATCATTGATGATAAACTATCTTCCTATTACGTAATAGTTTTTTTTAATGAATAAGCCCTGATGTACAATATTATAGGTACAAAAAGTTTTAAACAAATTATGTTTCCAAGATCCTTTATTCATAGTATTTAAATGATTTATATGCTCATTAGTAGCTCCAACTAAATGCATTTTTAGTTGTGTTTTCAACGGAGTTCAATTACGTTTTTACATTAAAAAAATTGTCAATTTCATATGTTCAAATGATTTATGGTAGTACTTATTTCGGCTAGAATTACTGCAAAAATAAAAAGGGGCGAGCGAGCGAACCGAGCTGGGACCGCGTAGCGGTCTTAATGTGAATTGCTTCGCAATTCACGGGGGGTTGGCGAGCGTTAGCGAGTAGGAGGCTGAGCCCCCTAGTTCTGACATATTAATGCAAAATATACAATTTGTACTGAACATATAAGAGGATAAAAATAACAGAATTTTTGTTAAATAAAAGGATGAAAAACAACAGCCTCAATTAAGATTTTAAAATGCTGTTAGATTACACTGTCTTTCAAATTTTGGGTTGTGCCATGTTTTTTAGCTTTTGAAAATTGATTATAATGTATTTTTTAGCGCTGAATCCGAAAATGACCCTTATTTTAAACCATCACGTCAGGATTTTTCTTAAATCGAAAATAAAACGTAATTATAAAAGTTAAAAAACACAACCATCGCAGGTTTATGTTATCTAATCTAAAACTTTTTCTTAAACTTGTTGACCGTAATCTATCCGAATTTTTTTTTGTGTTATCCTCTATTATGAGTATTATTAAGATGGTAAGCGTCGAAAATCATAATAATATTACATTGTCATCGGATTTAAGTCAGTATGTAAAATTTAACTTCGATCGACATTTGAAAGTGAGTTAAAGTTCGAGTACACATTTTAAACTGGAAAGACGATCGTTGCAAGTTAAATAAAACCTTATGAAAATAATATAATTTTTGTTAAAATAAATCATAGCCTCAAATCCTTACAAAATAAAACATATGATAAAATACAATTATTTTAACTAATCTAATGAAACTTAACTAATAAAATTTAAGTCAATCGTAATAGTTGTACGATTTCTTTCAAAGCGCAGATACCTTGAAATAAGTTTAAGTACTTTATATACGACCCCAGAAAGCACGGCCGAAATCATCTGTTTTGAGATGCAAAAAAGTGGTATAAGCCATGCATTTCAAAGTTTCATAATTCGGTCAATTTTAATGTTAGATGAGTGGGACTTTATTTTATCCTACTTGTTAGTGTCACAGTACATTTTTACTAAATATCACTTATAGGACCGGGAGACTGTATAAAAATTTAAATTTCGTAATTTTTTAATAAATGTTTTTCTTGACCCAAATCGCTTTAAAAATAATTCTTTACCTTATTTAAATCATTTTTGTATGCATCTAGGACCAACGGTTGCGAAAATAAAGGTCGGTCAGGTTATACGTGGACACCCTGTATGTATATATATATATATATATATATATATATAATACTAGCCGGTCTTCGCTCGTCTAGCCGGTCGTTTCCGAGTGGGGCCCAGATACATAGTGCAGCGTACCGCCCTGATTCCGCTTGGGGCCCAGAAAGTGCATTTTATATGCAACCAGAAAAATATAAATAAAATACTTTAAATTAAAAGTGTACGGAAATAACTAATAAGAATATAAAAAAGCACTTAAATAAAGATTTCGCGACATAATTTTTTTTTCATGAGCCTTCTGACAAAATACTACTGAGCCCTAACCGTGATTATCTAGGGGTGGTGCTCAAGTAATACTTTGTATCTGGGCCCCACTCGGAAGCGACCGGCTAGTATATAATAAAAAATCAGCAATAGTTCGGTTTTTCGTCTAATCTTCCGCAATCGGGTTCATAGCCGATGTTGCCCACAAACTCGCTAGCTCTTAAATCGCTGGGAAATACATGATTAACTACTTTTTTTTGCAGACTTGTAAAGCGGAGTTTCACATTCTTACTTAAAACTGCTGCTGAGATATGGCACAATTACCTAAAATTTTCGACACACAGTGTGACCCCCTTGATGGATTATTATCTAAAATTGCTGAAATACATAGTTACCTATTTTCTAGTACATTTGTTACCCTAAATTTCATGCATCTACCTATTACTGAAAAATCGCAAAATAACATAGGAAATACGACGGCCATTTAACCTTCTTTAGTGGCTGAATTTCTAAAATCGCGGAAGTACATGTTTAATTATTTTTTAGTAAATTTGTTATCCTGAATCTGAGATTTCAAGCTCATAACAAAAAATGCTGCGAACATTCAAAATTACCTAAAATTTCCGACCCCCGTTTAGCCCCCCCCCCTTAATGGGTGAATTTCTAAAATCGCTGAAATATGTTTTTAATTATTTTTATATCAGATTTATTATCCTGTATTTCACGCTCTTATCCAAAACTACTGATGAGATATGGTGAAAAGGTGAAGTCATCGAAAATTATCGACCCCCCCCCCCCCCCCAATTTAACTCCCTTTGTAGTTGAATTTCTAAAATCGCCTAAAATGCATGTTTAACTATTATTTAGTAGATTTGTTATCCCGAAATTCACGCTCCTAACTATAACTTCTACTGAGATATGGCAAAATGGCGTAAAACATTCGACCCCCATTTAACCCCCATTAGTGTCTGATTTTCTAAAATTGCTGAAATACGTGTTTAACTATTTTTTCAGTAGATTTGTTATCCTGAGTTTAATGATTCTACCTATAATTTCTACTGAGATATGGCAAAATGACCTAAAATATTAGACCTCCTATTTAACCCCCCCTTAGTTGCTGAATTTCTAAAATTGCTGAAATATATGTTTATCTGTATTTTTTGTAGATTTGTTATCTCGAATTCCGAGCTCCTAACTAAAAATGCTACTGAGATATAGCGAACAGGCAAAATGACCTAAAACGTTCGACCCCCCCCCTCCCCCATTTAACCCCCTTAATTTATGAATTTCTAAAATCGCTGAAATATGTGTTTAATTATTTTTTTAGTAGATTTGTTATCCTGTATTTCACGTTCCTATCTAAAACTGCTGCTGAGATATGGCGAAAACGCGAAATGACTAAAAATTTTCGACCCCCATTTAACCCCCTTAGTGGTTGAATTTTTAGAATCGCTGAAATATGTGTTTAACTAACTTTTAGTACATTTGTTACCTTGAATTTCGCGTTTTTAACTAAAACTGTTGTTGAGATATGGTGAAAAGGCAAAATGACCTAAAACTTTAGACCCCCCCCCCCATTTAACCCCTTTAGTGGTTGAATTTCTAAAATCGCTGAAATACATGTTTAATTATTTTTTTAGTAGATTTGTTATCTTGAAGCTCACGCTCTTACCTAAAACTGCTGATAAAATACGGTGAAAATGTGAAATCACCAAAATTTTCACCAAAATTTTATTCAGATAAAAGTTTATTTACGTGAAAATTTATTTTAATTATCATTATTATTATTATTATTTGTGTGTTGGAAAAGCGTTACAAAGAACTTTATTTCAGCGATGGCATTACTATTTGCTGGGTGCTATATGTATTTAAAACAGAGTATCCAGAAGCAGCTAATCTAACATTAAAGTTTATACAACAACATTTTCTTTCATTAATTTCATGCCTGCCATGCAAAATAGTTTTTTTTTTTTTTTTTTTTTTTTTTTTTTTTTAAATTTAGAGGGGTGGTGATAATTTATTTATTTATTTATTTATTTATTTTAGAATTTTTGACCTGTGAAATGCTTTTTTTAAAAAATTACTTAATCCATTTTCCTGTTCTTCATTAAATCTGCTAATCAATGGTAATTTATAAACTTCCATCACCTAGTACAAAAATTTATTACAAAAAAAATTATAGGCCTACAGCAAAAATAATTACAACAGTACATAGAGTAACTTAAAAAGTTTTTTTCTACTACCTAGTATACTTGTACATGAGATCCTTGCGTTGCACGAAGAATATCAAGTCGATATTCCAATTCCGTCCACGTGCTTTCAGCATGCTAACATCAACAGTAGTTACAACTGTTTGATGAAATCTGAACAAAAGTTAATAGTCTCATGGAATTGAAACAAAAGATCCAAACAGCAGTAGCTACTGTTGACGTTAGCATGAAAAACGTTCGTGGATTGAATTGGAATATCGTCTTGATATTCTTCGTGCTACGAAAGGATTTCATGTTGAAGTTTACTAAGGCAGTAGAAAAAACTTTTTAAGTTACTCTATGCACTGTTGTAATTATTTTTGCTGTAGGCCTATAATTTTTTTTTTAAAAATTTTTGAAGTTGTACGGAGACTTTTGGGACACCCTGTATAATTATAACCACTTTCGTATTACTCGAGGTTCTAAAAAGTGTTCTTATATCTTTAGAAAACACAGAAACCAATATATTTTCGAGATTTAAAAAAGCATTTATAAAAAAAAAGTTTCTTTGGCTGCCATTGATTTTCGGAAACGTATCCGAGTAGCTTTTACAGTGCATTAGTCGGTTTTCTCAAACCGGGATATCGGTTTTTAGGATGTTATCAATTCTCAAGTAAATATTTTCAGCTGCGTAACGGAATTTATACATGCAAGAGTATTAAAATAATGTTAATGTTAAGGCTGTTAATTTTTGGCATGTTTGTTTGTTAAATGTCTTTGTTGAACATGAAAATGTTTACTTGAGAATTGATATCATCCGAAAAAACTATATTTCGGATTGAGAAAACCGATTAATATACTGCAAAAACTACTCGGAAACGTTTCTAAAAATCAGTTGCAGCAAAATATACAGGGTGTCCATAATTAAACGACCCTACTTTACAGTTGACTACAGACGAAACTATTGGTTAGAAAGTTGTGAAATTTTGTGCAGGACATAATAAAGGAATGGGAATTTGTTTAAACGAAAAAAATAGTTCAAAATTTCGCCACCAGATGGCGTTTTTTATTTACACATTTAGCATACATTTACGATAGGATTACATATTTTATTTAACAAAACATGTTCCACATGACGGCCATCATTTTCCGCTACTATCTGAAATCGTAGGATAGCATGTTCTACAGTTGACCGCAGTGGGTTTTGGGAAGTGCTAAAAACATGTCGTGAAATGCTGTCTTTAAGATCAGGTACAGTTCTTGGTTTATCATGACTTACCAAATGCTTCAAATGCGATTGATTCATTAAAAATGCCATCTGGTGGCGAAATTTTGAACTTTTTTTTGCTTAAACAAATTTTTAATCCTTCATTATGTTTTACACAAAATTTTACAACTTTCTGACCAATAGTTTCGTCTGTATACAACTTTAAAGTAGGGTCGTTTAATTATGGACACTCTGTACATTAGTTTCCGAAATGCTTCTTTTTATCTCTGTGAAATACGAGGTTTCTAAAGATAAAGGAACACTTTTTGAAATCGTAGGTAACTCGGAAGAGTTTATATTATATTTTCGTTCTTTGTTATGTTATATTTTCGTAGATTAAGAAACATTTGTCTTACTGAAAAACTGTAAGGTGTGCTATCCCGTACATCTTGTTGCCCTAATTTAGATTCAAATTAGTTTTTACCTATGACTGTTTTACCCTTAATGACAATAAAAGTAACGAAAAGGAATATGTTTTTACCTTTTAAAGAAGCTTATTGTAGGACTTATTTTTAAAATGTAAAGAATTTATTTGAAGAGCAATGTTGTTTATACGTAACACGTAACGATGAATAAGGACGTTTGCTTTAAATTTAAAATAAAACTCATTAGCATAATTAGGAAATATTTTGGCTTTTCTAACTTATTACTCTACGTCAACATAATAATGCATTGTTTTGGCACAATATGTAAGAAACTGCAAATTTCGTAGTATCAGAATGCATATAATACACTGTAAAGTAAAAACAATACAATAAAAAAATGCATTACACTCGAAGTTGCTTTGCATTAATAAATATGTTTGACACTATTTTAATTAAATTCAGCTAGCATTACAATTATTTTAAATAAATATCTTATTTTCACTACTTTAATTATCGAACATTCTAATCAGACTCCTTTTTATTTTCTGATCCAATTTAATTAAAGCATGTTTAAAAAATTTCGCCATATTTTTACAAATCAGAATATCGATTATTTCTCTTTCAGCCTTTCCAAAAAAATCTCTTTAAATACACCGCTTTTTTTGCCTAAATAATTTTGTTTTCGGAAGGGAAAAAATATCTAGTGAGGGAGAAAAAACGCTGGTAGAATAACTTGCGTAAAGTAGTGGAATTTTTATTTTACAAACAGGAGTGGAAACAACTTTTTGTATCTCTCTAATTACTTTTTAAGGATCTTATCACCAAAACGCTTTCTTTGAAAGAGCTGGATTAAAGCCTTGTTAAAGAATAGTATGCCTGTTTATTTTTCGTTCTATCTTATTTTCGCACATCATTCTAACATATGAGATGTAAAGAATACACTGGATCACATTATTTGTAAGTTTATCTATAATTGATTTTAACTGGGAATTTCAATACTCTTCAATCGTGGTCTTTTAAGTTTTTTGCTTCGTTATTCGTGCGACGTGAAGAATAAATATATTTGTTTAATATTCCTTATTCAGTTGAATTTAGCAAATACTTTTTGCGAAATTTTGTAATTTTAAGTTTCTTAAATAATAAATCACACATACGTGCTGCTGTTAATTCACTTTAAAAAACTGCTGGGCTTGTACAGTTTCATCTGTCATCACTGAGATTATCTCTTCAGTTTCTGTTATGTTTACTCGTGGATCACATTAGTTGATTTCCCTTTGATCTTCCCATTTATATAGATCGTTATAGAATTTTTCTACAATGTGTACCATTTCATTATTGATTTTGGTGATTGTTCCTCTTCAGTCAGCCCATGTCAGATATACCATATATATAGTATATCTGACATTTGTCATGGTGTAACTCTCTTATTTATAAACCGATTAGGATGTGACTGAGTATGTGTATAGGACAGGCGTGTCTATGCGTCAGGGACCAAGTTTCTTCCCGGTCTCGCGTTGGCGAGAAGCCCCGCCTATCGCACAAGCAATAACCGCGGCAGAAAAGCTAGTCGTTTCCTCCTACCCTAAAACTCGATATTCGGACGCCGCGGGAAAGCAAGAGTCGTCGGGAGAGCTCGGTATGTGGCCTAGGCACCGGTTCCTCTTATGGGATACCGGCGACGAAGCCGTCGGGTGTCTTCGTGGAGGTCTTCTCTGATTATGGAAACCTCCGCATGTCGTAGCGACCTATGCCGTCAACACTTGGTAGAATCGGTGTGATGCTTAGGTGGCGGTGCACCGACGACCGTAACGCATACAGGAAGCAGCCCCTGGTCGTACGTGTTATATATCCCTCCGGACATGGGTACAGCGGTTGAGACGTTGACGGGCGCGACTCAAGCGCCTGACGGCTCAGCTCAGTTTATACCAAAGTCTCGACTGAGTTCGTTGGCCAGCTTTATCCGCCATCTTATTTCAAAATGGCGGTCAGTTAAAAACTTTTAAATTTTTAAAAATTCAAAAAGATGTGCAAAATAATTATAAATTGAAAAAATTGTTTCCGTTAAGAGTTAGAACGTGATACAAGGATTCTGGAACATTTTTCGTTTTTGCTTATCTTAAAAAATGGCTGAGATAATGCAGTTTGAAATTCTAGGGTGGCTGAGATTTTGAAACAATCTGATATTTGTTATGCGGCAAATCTCGTATTTATGAATCGATATGAATGTGACTGATCATGTGTACAGAACATACCAAGGTCTCGGCCGAGTTCGTTGGTCAGCTACATCCACCATCTTGTTTCAAAATGACGGTCAGTTAAAAACTTTTAAATTCTTAAAAATTCAAAAAGATGTTCAAAAAATTATAAATTGAAAAAAAAAATTATGTTAAATGTTAGAACGTGATACAAAGATTCTGGAACATTTTTTGTTTTAGCTATATCTTAAAAAATGGCTGAGATATGGCAGTTTGAAATTATAGGGTGGCCGAGATTTTAAAACAATCTGATTTTTATTATGCTATAACTTACATGCTGAAATTCGCATTCAAATTCAGTATTAACGAAAGCAGGGATTGAATCTTCTATAATCGGGTTCCAAGCATTTTAGCTGCCGGTGTTTGAGTAAAATGAGTTGAATTTTTAAAAATATGGACTACGAAAGCTACATTTTCCTTCCAGTACAGGATGGAAGGACTGTTTTAGGTAGCTTTCATTACAAAAAGCTACCTATTGCAGCCGTTCGGAGGAAAGCAATACCAAAAAAATTTGGTATATTTTCACCGATCATGATCGCCCAGACCACCCTCCGTTCAAATGTTAATTTATATATTTATATATATTATTTATATATATATATATAGATAGATAGATAGATAGATAGATAGATATACAGGGTGTCCACGTATAACCTGACCTACCTTTATTTTCGCAACCATTGGTCCTAGATGCATACTTCCAATTACAAAAATGGTTTAAATAAGGTAAAGAATTATTTTTAAAGCGATTTGGGGTCAAGAAAAACATTTATTAAAAAATTACGAAATTTAAATTTTTATACGGTCCCCCGGTCCTATAAGTAATATTTAGTAAAAATTTATTGTGACACTAACAAGTAAGACAAAAAAAAGTCCCATTCATCTAACCTTAAAACTGACCGAGTAATAGCTGTTTAAAGTTGGAGTATATTTTTTGCTGCGAAATAGGGGTCATTCACAAATGCAGTAGAAATATAGATAATCGTCCGATATATCAAAAAAACAGTTGAGACCAAAATTAACATTGCAATCTAATATAAATGTGAAAGCTATAATCATTCTGACATATTAATGCAAAATATACAATTTCTACTGAACATATAAGAGGATAAAAATAACAGTATTTTTGTTACATAAAAGAATGAAAAACAACAACCTCAATCCTTTACAAAGTGATACAGATTTTAAAATGCTGTTAGATTACATTGTCTTTCAAATTTTGGGTTGTGCCATGTTTTTTAGCTTTTGAAAATTGATTCTTATGTATTTTTTTATCGCTGAATCCGAAAATGACCTTCATTTTAAACAATCACATCATTTTCTCAAATCGAAAATTTGAAATTTAAAAAGCTCAAAGTTAAAATTGATCCCCCCTCCCCTCCCAACCTCATCGGACCCCTGAGCTGTTTAGCTGTAAGAAACCCTGTATAAGCCAAAAAATTGAATAAATTATTGAATTAAATAAAATTAAACTGAATAAAAAAGTCTTACATCTATTTTATAGTATCAAATTTTTCGCTATTTTTTAACCTTGAAATTTACGATTTGCGAAAAATCCTGACATGATGGTTAAAAGGGAAGGTAATTTTTTTATTCAGCGTTAAAAAATACATAAAACGTAATTATAAAAGTTAAAAAACATAACCATCCCGGGTTTATGTTATCTAATCTAAAACACTTTCTTAAACTTGTTGACGGTAACATATCCGAATTTTTTTGCGTTATCCTCCATATAAGTATGTATAAGATGGTAAGCGTCGAAAATCATAATAATATTACATTGTCATCGGATTTAAGTCAGTATGTAAAATTTAATTTCGATCGAACATTTGAAATTAATTTAAAGTTCAAGTACAAATTTTAAACTGGAAAGACGATCGTTGCAAGTTAAATAAAACCTTATGAAAATAACATAATTTTTGTTAAAAGAAATCATAGCCTCAAATCCTTACAAAATAAAACATATGGTAAAATACAATTATTTTAACTAATCTGAAACTTAACTAATAAAAGTTAACACAATCGTAATAGTTGTACGATTTCTTTCAAAGCGCAGATATCTTGAAATAATTTTGAGTACTTTATATATGACCCCTGAAAGCATGGCAGAAATCATTTGTTGTGAGATGCATAAATGTGGTATAAGTCATGCATTTCAAAGTTTCATAACTCGGTCAATTTTTATGTTAGATGAATGGGACTTTTTTTGTCTTACTTGTTAGTGTCACAGTAAATTTTTACAAAATATCACTTATAGGACCGGGGGACCGTATAAAAATTTAAATTTCGTAATTTTTTAATAAATGATTTTCTTGATCCAAATTGCTTTAAAAGTAATTCTTTACCTTATTTAAACCATTTTTGTAATTGGAAGTATGCATCTAGGACCAACGGTTGCGAACATAAAGGTCGGTCAGGTTATACATGGACACCCTGTATATACAGGGTGATCATAAAAAAACTATCGCGACATTTGGGCCCCTAACTATCATACCATTCACAGAAACTGAATGAAATTTTAGCAAAAGGTATTTTGAGGTATGAGCTCAAGAATGATATGGAAAACAACAGTGTCACTCAAACAGTTACGGTTACGGTGAGAAAATTTCGAAAAAATCAAATAACAACACCCAGTATTTTGTATTGGAATGTGATCTCCATTGTGAAAAACCCTAAATAGCGTTGGAACGGCAACTGTAGCATGAAAATCACCGGCGGTAGATAGGCTAAAAGTGAGGACAACCAATAAGGACAGAGAAGCAGCATAAAATAAAGCATTTTATTGTGTTTCACAAATTTTCCACATGATCTCCTTCACACACGATGACACTTTGTATGCGGCTGATGGTGGATAGAACTACAGCACGTATCATGGCAATAGAAATATCTTGAATCGCAGTTCTGATGGCATCTTTCAAATCAGATGCAGTTTGAGGACGAAACTGATACACTTTGGATTTCAGATGTCCCCACAGCCAGAAATCCATTGGTGCCAGATCGGGAGACCTTGGTGGCCGCGGAAACGGGAAATGACGGGAGATAACTCTGTCACCAAACTGTTGAGTTAAGACACGTTTGACTGAAGACCCGACATGTGGAGGAGCGCCATCTTGCATCCACACAACTTCAGATAGGGCATTTTGCCGTTGCAATGCAGGAATCGCGTAATAAGTTAACATGTCCAGATAGCGAGCACTCGTTACTGTACATGTTTGCAGATCACCGGCAGTAACCTTTTCAAAAAAGTAAGGGCCGAGGATGAACGTACTCGTTATACCACACCACACAGTCACTTTTGCCTTGTGTAATGGACGTGCATGCACATCATCTGGATTATTCTCTGCCCAGTGCACACAATTTTTCGAATTCACGTTACCAGTTAACGAGAAATGCGCCTCATCTGTCCACAGAATGCGTAAAGGCCAGCTGCTATCTTCATCTTACCGGATAAGGAATTGATTTGCAAAATCCAGCCGTAATTGATAGTCTCCCGCTTCCAACATCTGGACACGCTGGAATCGATACGGAAACATGTTTAGAACAGAGCGCAAAATCTTGTGTACAGTTGAATTCGGCAGATCCAGAACACGTAAAACACCGCGTGCAGTTGCGGGACGAACTGTGTTTATCGTCTGATGGACTTCGGCAACAGCTTCCACAGGAACGGAAGGTCATCCAGACCAAGGTCGATCGCATGTGTAACCAGTTTCTTCAAATTTATGAATCAAGTCCCGTACAGCTTTGACAGTGCACGGGCCTCGCCGTAATCCATGGTTTCTGCGGTAAACACGCAATGTCTCTGCGGCATTTTGTCGATTCAGGTAATAAATCTTTACGATTTCCCCACGTTCTTTCCCTGAAAGCGACATCTTGTTCGGAATGGCAGAAAGGAACATACGCGGCTCGCATTTCGCAGTGTCTTTTCCTTCACCTACCGTGACGACGTCAGTCATGACTGGGTCTTATGTAGAACCCGAAACTTGCGTTTCTTGGTTTCTTCTTCTCGTTTTGTGGAGAACTAATCAGGCTGGGATATCAGCCAAAGAAACGGTGTGACGTGTGACGTAAATGAAACGAAAAATAATGCTCTGGTGCACGGCAAAGTCCTTTTTACTTTTCCCTTGCTTAGTTCCGGTGATTTTCATGCTACAGTTGCCGTTCCAACGCTATTTAGGGTTTTTCACAATGGAGATCACATTCCAATACAAAAAACTGGGTGTTGCCATTTGATTTTTTCGAAATTTTCTCACTGTAACCGTAAATGTTTGAGTGACACAGTTGTTTTCCATATCATTCTTGAGCGCATACCTCAAAATACCTTTTGCCAAAATTTCATTGTTTCTGTGAATGGTATGATAGTTAGGGGCCCAAATGTCGGGATAGTTTTTTTATAATCACCCTATATATATATATATATATATATATATATATATATCTGACATATGTCATGTTGTAACTCTGTTATTTATGAACCGATTTGGATGTAACTGAATATGTGTATAGGACAAAAGTAGAGGGAAAAGGAGAGTTCGATTGGAGGGCGGCGGTGGAAGGGGGCTTATTTTTGAGGGGGGCTTATTTTTGAGGGGGGCTTATTTCTGAGGGGGGCTTAATTTTGAGGGGGGCTTAATTTTTTTTTTTTTTTTTTTTTTTTTTTTTTAATTTTAGAATGGATTTTCAGTTTGAAGGCGAAACGGAGATCAATTTTTTTAGCCGCTCCTGTCATCGGTGTACTATAGGAGGAGGGTCTAAAAGTGAGGGGCTTATATTTGAGGGGGGCTTAATTTTTTTTTTTTTTTTTTTTTTTTTTTAATTTTAGAATTGACTTTCAGTTTGAAGGCGAAACGGAGATCAATTTTTTTTTTTTTTAGAATCAAATTTAAATGTTAGTTTGAAGTCTGGGGGGCTAACATTTTTAAGGGGGTGCTTAAAATTTAGGGGGGCTTAATTTTTAAGGAGGGATTAATTTTTTTTTTAATTAAATTTAAATGTTAGATTGAAGTCTGCTATAGAATGGGGGTATTTTTGAAGAGGCGGCTAACTTTTTTGAAGGGGGGCTTATTTGTGAGGGGGGCTTAATTTTTTTTTTTTTTTTTTTTTTTTTTAATTTTAGAATGGACTTTCAGTTTGAAGGCGAAACGGAGATCAATTTTTTTTGGTGGCGCCCTCTATCGGAAGGGAATGCAATAACGAATATTTAAAATAGGTTTTCTTGAAAAGATTTCAGTGAGGTTTGAACCTGCAAAATAGCTTCTTGACTTGATAATTTGTGGTAGGTTTAACTGATCAAGCCAAGAAGCTACATATGAATGTCGAGATTTTAAGTGTTTAAAGAGAGGTATCGCGGTACCGGAAGTGAAAAGTTTAAGGTTTATTTTATACTGAATTTAAATGAAACCGGAAATTTATCTTTTTCAATATGATTGGATTGAATATTAACATATTTCTTCTAAAATGTATAGTGGAAGCAATGGTAAAAAGAAGACATCTTTAGGGGTAAGTACTGTTTTTATTGTGTTTGGTGTAGAAAACATAGGAAAGAGGTATAGTTTAAAAAAAACAAATTCAATTTTATTAATAATTTTCCCAATGCAATACATGTGAACCCACTTTTCGTTTTTTAGCGGGTTTTGACAAATCTAATGCAGAATCTTGTTTAATGTTTGTTGACAAATATTTATTTTTAATAAAATTTCGCGGAACATTCATTTCGTTTAATGTTTCTAATAATTCTTTCTGTGCCTTGATCGGTTTTCTTTTATTCACAGAAAACAAAAGATTAAATAAATCTGCCAAGTTCGATTCGGGGATAGGTTTTCCTTCGAAACTTACAGTCAAATTTTTATCTTTTCGAAATTTTCTTGGACGTGCCGTGACAAACTGAACTAATGCTTTGATAATTTAGGATAGCTTTATCTGTTCAAGTTATGATATCATGGTGGTTAGATTACGGATATTTGTGTTTGGAATACACATGTGGTACATGTGATTTTTAATTTTGCCTGTTCAGTTTCAATTATATTGTGAAATGAGGGTTTATTTTTGAAAGATAATGTTAACTTTTTGTGATTATCTTGTAACAGACTGCTTTCATTAAAAGTGTATTTTAGAATTGTAAACTACAATTTTGAAATTTTCGTCTGTTTGGAAAAAAAGCACAGGGAAAAAAAATAAAAGTATTAAAAAAATAATAACAACAACTGTTCAAAAATATAATAACAACTAAACAAATGATCAAAAATAATAAAAAAATGTTCAAATAATAATAACAACTGTTCAAAAATAATAAAAACTATTTAAAAAATAATAACAACTGTTAAACGATTGACTTTATACAACCAACATTTAAAAAAAAGATAATCGAATCTAGTTTTTTCTAACATGACTTATTTGAAATATTCACTTTTTCTAGTTAGATTTATAACACGTAAGTGATTCGATCAGTAAAATATTATTTATAAAAGCACTAAATACGAGATTAATAAGAATTTTTAACTTACAAACATATGAACTTCTGATACATAAGTGATTCGACCAGTAAAATATTATTTAGAAAAGCATTTTTGACTTACAATTGTACGAACTTCTGATATGTAACCCTTTCTGAATCAATGTGTAAGAATTAACTGACTATTGAACTTATAACAGAGTATGTTAAAATAATCACGTGACTTTTTTAAACCAATAAAATGTTATTATTTTCAAACAAGCGCCCTCTATCATTTTATGAACTTCCAAGAAACGACTTAATATGATTATATTGTTTCCTGTTACCGCTGTGAAAGGTTGTGTTTTCCGTTTTAAGTTAGTTTACATTTAAGTGATTACGGAACGAGTCATGGATTCTGCTTTGTTAAGTGCTAATGATATGTCTAACGTGAAGAGTGAACCCTCATCACCAGGATTAAATGACCATGACATGGAATTTTTAATACAGCCTAAAGAAGAACCCGTTTCGAATTGTGAAGTGAAACCCACCTCATCAGGATTAAAGAAACAGAAGTTACCCTTTGTGTGTTCTACTTGCGACAAAGCTTTTCCCCGAAAGGTTAACTTAACGTTTCACATGAAATGTCATCTGGAGAAAATACCTCTTGTGTGTATAATTTGTGAAAAAACATTTGCTAGAAAGTATCATTTATTAAATCATATGAAGGTCCATTCAAAGACCCCTGTGATTCATAATTGTAATGTATGTGGCGAAGTATTTTCACAAAAGAGTGATTTATTAAAGCATGGGAAAATTCATAATACTTCCAAGCCAAATCAAAGGAAAAGTAGACAGTCACCCAGTCACTGTAAATGCGACGACTGTTTTGAAACATTTAATAATAGATCTGACTTAGTCAAACATAGAAAAATTCATCTTTCACCTAAAGAACTTAACCCGTCTGATCAACTTTCCTTGGGAAACAGTTCGAAATATGAAATTTCAGACATCACTCAGTTTAGTAAAATATTTAAGTTTTTCGATGTTTTTACTCCTGCTCATTGGAATTTAGGTGAGGAATTGATTGTTGAAGTACAAATGAATAAGAACTATGAGCTTTATGTTCACATACAGAAATACGAAGAATTTGAAAAGAACGGTCGTGAACTTACCCCCACAAATGAAGGCATTACATTATCATGTGCAACATTCGACAAATTTGAATCGAGATTGGATAAATTTAATTTTGTTTCTGAAAAAGATACATTCGTATGTAATAATGACTTACTAATCGCTTATGTAAATAAGGAATCATGCATACTGCAAAAATTATTCAAATCGAAAAAGTTTAGGTTTTGTTTGAAGTCGGATTTTTTACTGCTTACAAAAGATCAATATTTGAAACTAGTGAAAAATGGCTTTAAAATTACCAAATGTCTCATTGAGACGCTTTTAACTAAGCTTATTCCTGTTTCGATTTTAGAAAACTTAAACAAATGTAAATGTACCCACCTCACAATAGAAGAGACTTTGAACTATTTCTTAAAATGTTTCGATGACGAGTTAAAGTCATCCGTTTCTCGCGTGTTTGATTGCTATCGATGTTCAATCGGAGAACCAATTAATGTGAAACACGAGTGTGATAGTTATAATTTGCGTAGAAAGTATAATTGGTGTAGCGACAGTGCACTGCTAAATTTCAACGTGACTGAATTTGTAAAAAACATATTCAAGAAATGTTCATGTAATTATACTCATTTATTTTTTGAAACTATGAATATGGACTTTTATAATAACCATTTAGACAATGTATTTGTAAATTAACATAGAAATGCATTTATTTAATAAATATTTGTTTTTATATCACATATCTGTTTTTATTTCACATGTCTATTTATTTTTACTCATGAAATCAATCTTTGAAGTTTTATTTTCTAGAAAAAAAGTGAACATATATTTATGAGTAGGCAAAATTTTTTTAATTGTAGTCTTTAAAGTTAACACTTTTTGGTTAAATGAAATCTCTTTTTAAGAAAAATTTATTATTTTTATTTGAATAGGTATTAAACTTATTTATTGATAAGAAAGTTTAATTTTTCTCTCCTTTTAAACAATGACATTGCATGTTTTGATAATTTCCATCCCACAGTTAACATTACAGTATTTAACATAGTTAAGAAAATGTTTAACTTAAACCGTCACTGTATTTATTATAGATAAGTAAACATTTTATCTTTAACCTAAATGTAATTTAAATGATTAACTATAACTGTGACTGCTTTTAATCTAGATAAGTAAATGTTTCCAGGAATCACAATCAGTTTACTGTAGACTTTTATCGAGATTACACCAGTTAGTGGAATGCTGATTAAAAATATTTTATGACATTAATATGCAGAAAAGATCTCACGAAGAAGTACTTTCACCTTCAAAACGTCAACGTTTAGAAAAACCCATGGAAAATTTAAATACCTATGAGAAGGAGTTAAAAGACCCAAGATTAAAACTTTCTAAAATGGGTAATAACTGTGTAACTACTGAGGACTTACAAGATGTGAAACCCGAGATCGCTATGAATTTTTCAAACTTTGCCTATGGGAATGATACAACATCTTTCGAGAATCCCGGTCGAATGCCAAATTCTGCCACGGACTACTTGAATACATTTTTCGAAGACATGAATTTTGAAAATTTAGATTGTTCTACTACCTTAGCGTTTCAAGAACCTACAAATAATATTTTACAGACTACTGTTAAACGCGAGGTCAACGAGCTACAAGCAAGCAACCTTCCGCAAACAAGTGGTGAATTACAAACCACCATCTCACCTGCAAATGACATTAAAAGTGATAAATTATGCAATTCCTATGTGTTTCACAAAGAACTAAGTGACTGTTTCTATTTAACTTTGAAGTTAAGAACTAAACAATATTATATACTTATACGAGAATTTAAACGCAATGTATCTACTAATGAAGAAATCCCGACCAACCGCGTGGTTAATATGGATATTCCTAGCTGGTTTGAGTTTCAATATAAACTCATTGCATTTAATTTAAGATACAAAAGTACGTCCTTTGTTTCTAATAACATGATTTTAGTGTTAAACCAATATTCTACAATGCGAATTAAAAATTTAAAGAATCATTCTTATATTGACTTAAACGAACATCAACTAGAAAAATTAAAAGAAAGTACCTCTCATTTAAATAGTGCACTTTTACAACATATGTATACAAAACTTTTACCATCTCTTATTAAAAAGAAATGTATGGTGAGTAATATATCTACAGAAAATGAACAGGTGTTAAAGTATAAACTTAACACGTGTATCGAGAATAATTTGTTATCAATACTTAATCAATTGTATGAATGCCATGCTTGTGCACTACGACATTCGAGCAAAAGCCTTCACTCCTGTTTCACATTTAATAATAGGGAAAAATTTAATCAATTAGGGGAAGCTTTGTTAATGCTCGTAGATTTCGATTATGTAACTTCAACGTTTCTAAACGGAGTTTATAATGTTAGTGAGCACTTTTTATGTAAGATTAATGAACAAACTATTTGTAATGAATTGTTTAAGACCTGAAAATAAAATGTTTTTGATTAAGTTCTGTCTGTTTATTTTTGCAAAGTGTCTATGAGTGAATTTATTAGTTTATAATTTAGTAGAAATTTTAAGTGAAGTGATGTAATCCAATTAAAAAAAAATTATTACAAAAAATTAATTGTAATAAAAATATTCACATTAAAAAAAAGGTTAAAAAAATTAGACGTTAATGAAATTAAAACTTATTAAAATTAAAAGTTAACAACAAAAAATAAATAATAAAATAAAATAAAGATTAACAAAAATATAGTTTTAAAATAAAAGTAAACAAAAAAAGTTATAAAGTAAAAGTTAACAAAAAGTTAAAAGTTAATAAAATATTTAAAAAAGCAAAAGAATGTATGTGTTATGAAGAGAGGGGTTTCCTTGTGGAAGTAACTTACAAAATGTATGTGTATGTATTTATTAGTTTTTCATTTAGTAGAACTTTTAAGTGAACAGTTAGAATTTATGTTTTTATATAACTTAACACAAAATAAAATTTTTAACTATTGCAAAAAGATTCAACTATTGAATGGAAATATGCATATTAGTAAAACAATCACAAGTTAATAAAATGAAAGATTTTAAATTTCATACAATTAAACAAATATATATATATATATATATACGAAACACATTACGGATTTAAATATTATAAGAAATGTTTGATTGAAATTTTTAAGACAGATTTAATTCTTGGTTCTGCCATATATAGTTCGAACTTATTTTAGAAGATAGTTTTCAATAGTCTTGTGGTTCGAACTTGACAAAATGAAATCAAGACACAATGAATTGTATGTTATTTTAATCATTATGTCATGACTTCATACTTCTGAAAGTGTATTTAAAGGTTTCTCTAGCTTTATTCAATGTTATTAAGCGTTTGTGAAACCGAAAATTAATGAAAAAACAGATCGCCTTCTACCAATTGCGCTAAGAATGTTTTATTCAATTATTATAAATAATAAAACCTTTTAGAATATTACTTATTTTAAATTCAAAATAATAAAAATTTAAAGTTAACAAAATAAATAATTCCTCTGTTCATTATAAATAAATAAAAGTTTACAAAATAAAAGTTTCAAAATTAAAACTTTATAAAAATTATAAGTTAACAAAAAATTAAATAAAATAAAATTTTAAAATAAAAATTATGAAAAGTAAAGTTTATAAAAATTAAAAGTTTTTAAAATTTTTAAGTTATGTTTAAAAATCTTCAAATTAATCAAAATTGACTTTTAGTTTTATGTTAATGTAAGTTTCAATGTTTTAAATATCGAACTAACTGTTTATCCCCATAATCATTTGTTTACCCATCTTCCAACCAACCAACTGGTTGCCTAGCCAACCATATACTTTGTATCTACACATGCGCAGAAAAAAAACCACTAACTTGAGTTTTACTTTAAACCTTTGCTAGATTAGATATATGATACAAGTCGAATATCTTCCATACTTAGAAAATTTATAATTTTCAACTATTCGTCCCTATTTATCTTAAAACATTAACAAATAAATATAATTTATATACTTACAAAAACAGGATAACTTAAAAAGGGGTCCATACATTTCAGCTTGCTAAAGTCAAGTGTCTGGTTTATAACAGAATGAGGTTAAACTATCAGTTTACTTCCTTATCACTCACGTGATCAAGACCTTATCAGTTATATGTTCAGGTCGATAACAGCTAAAAACAGCGTGTTGGTCATTTTAACTTCTGACTTCGCATACTGTGGTTCGGTAAGTTTTCTTGTCTAACATTTCTTTCTTTTTAAGAAATAAACTAATCGGAAAAATTTCTTTTCATACCCACTTACTTTTAAATCACAATGTTAAAAGACTAAATTTTATTATCTTAAATTATTCTTTTAAATGTCAAACAAAAGATCTTACAATATATTTGGAAATAAGTTCTTATAAAACGGTTTTAATTAGTTAAAGGATGAACATTGTTATTTTAACTATCTATTATTTTGAAAGCGAAAAAGATTAATTCACATGAAAATTAAACTTACCTTATTTATAAGCTGGGTAAGCAGGGTCTGGCTTTTGTGACGACTTGTAGAGATTTGAAAGATAGTACAAACATATATCAGTTAATCTCACGTGATATGATGACGTTACTAAGTGACGTCATCCACCACAGGTTAATCACGTGACTACGCGACCATAACCTTCACATTACTAGTGATGTTTAGATCACGTAGCTAATTGTAATTATCATAAAATATACTTATAATATATTTATAAAAATATATTCATAAATTAATAACTAATTTATTTGCGTATTATTTTGAAAAGCATAGCATTTTAAAATAATAAATAAATTAATTATTAATTTATGAATATATTTTTATAAATATATTATAAGTATATTTTATGATAATTACAATTAGCTACGTGATCTAAACATCACTAGTAATGTGAAGGTTATGGTCGCGTAGTCACGTGATTAACCTGTGGTGGATGACGTCACTTAGTAACGTCATCATATCACGTGAGATTAACTGATATATGTTTGTACTATCTTTCAAATCTCTACAAGTCGTCACAAAAGCCAGACCCTGCTTACCCAGCTTATAAATAAGGTAAGTTTAATTTTCATGTGAATTAATCTTTTTCGCTTTCAAAATAATAGATAGTTAAAATAACAATGTTCATCCTTTAACTAATTAAAACCGTTTTATAAGAACTTATTTGCAAATATATTGTAAGATCTTTTGTTTGACATTTAAAAGAATAATTTAAGATAATAAAATTTAGTCTTTTAACATTGTGATTTAAAAGTAAGTGGGTATGAAAAGAAATTTTTCCGATTAGTTTATTTCTTAAAAAGAAAGAAATGTTAGACAAGAAAACTTACCGAACCACAGTATGCGAAGTCAGAAGTTAAAATGACCAACACGCTGTTTTTAGCTGTTATCGACCTGAACATATAACTGATAAGGTCTTGATCACGTGAGTGATAAGGAAGTAAACTGATAGTTTAACCTCATTCTGTTATAAACCAGACACTTGACTTTAGCAAGCTGAAATGTATGGACCCCTTTTTAAGTTATCCTGTTTTTGTAAGTATATAAATTATATTTATTTGTTAATGTTTTAAGATAAATAGGGACGAATAGTTGAAAATTATAAATTTTCTAAGTATGGAAGATATTCGACTTGTATCATATATCTAATCTAGCAAAGGTTTAAAGTAAAACTCAAGTTAGTGGTTTTTTTTCTGCGCATGTGTAGATACAAAGTATATGGTTGGCTAGGCAACCAGTTGGTTGGTTGGAAGATGGGTAAACAAATGATTATGGGGATAAACAGTTAGTTCGATATTTAAAACATTGAAACTTACATTAACATAAAACTAAAAGTCAATTTTGATTAATTTGAAGATTTTTAAACATAACTTAAAAATTTTAAAAACTTTTAATTTTTATAAACTTTACTTTTCATAATTTTTATTTTAAAATTTTATTTTATTTAATTTTTTGTTAACTTATAATTTTTATAAAGTTTTAATTTTGAAACTTTTATTTTGTAAACTTTTATTTATTTATAATGAACAGAGGAATTATTTATTTTGTTAACTTTAAATTTTTATTATTTTGAATTTAAAATAAGTAATATTTTAAAAGGTTTTATTATTTATAATAATTGAATAAAACATTCTTAGCGCAATTGGTAGAAGGCGATCTGTTTTTTCATTAATTTTCGGTTTCACAAACGCTTAATAACGTTGAATAAAGCTAGAGAAACCTTTAAATACACTTTCAGAAGTATGAAGTCATGACATAATGATTAAAATAACATACAATTCATTGTGTCTTGATTTCATTTTGTCAAGTTCGAACCACAAGACTATTGAAAACTATCTTCTAAAATAAGTTCGAACTATATATGGCAGAACCAAGAATTAAATCTGTCTTAAAAATTTCAATCAAACATTTCTTATAATATTTAAATCCGTAATGTGTTTCGTATATATATATATATATATATTTGTTTAATTGTATGAAATTTAAAATCTTTCATTTTATTAACTTGTGATTGTTTTACTAATATGCATATTTCCATTCAATAGTTGAATCTTTTTGCAATAGTTAAAAATTTTATTTTGTGTTAAGTTATATAAAAACATAAATTCTAACTGTTCACTTAAAAGTTCTACTAAATGAAAAACTAATAAATACATACACATACATTTTGTAAGTTACTTCCACAAGGAAACCCCTCTCTTCATAACACATACATTCTTTTGCTTTTTTAAATATTTTATTAACTTTTAACTTTTTGTTAACTTTTACTTTATAACTTTTTTTGTTTACTTTTATTTTAAAACTATATTTTTGTTAATCTTTATTTTATTTTATTATTTATTTTTTGTTGCTAACTTTTAATTTTAATAAGTTTTAATTTCATTAACGTCTAATTTTTTTAACCTTTTTTTTAATGTGAATATTTTTATTACAATTAATTTTTTGTAATAATTTTTTTTTTAATTGGATTACATCACTTCACTTAAAATTTCTACTAAATTATAAACTAATAAATTCACTCATAGACACTTTGCAAAAATAAACAGACAGAACTTAATCAAAAACATTTTATTTTCAGGTCTTAAACAATTCATTACAAATAGTTTGTTCATTAATCTTACATAAAAAGTGCTCACTAACATTATAAACTCCGTTTAGAAACGTTGAAGTTACATAATCGAAATCTACGAGCATTAACAAAGCTTCCCCTAATTGATTAAATTTTTCCCTATTATTAAATGTGAAACAGGAGTGAAGGCTTTTGCTCGAATGTCGTAGTGCACAAGCATGGCATTCATACAATTGATTAAGTATTGATAACAAATTATTCTCGATACACGTGTTAAGTTTATACTTTAACACCTGTTCATTTTCTGTAGATATATTACTCACCATACATTTCTTTTTAATAAGAGATGGTAAAAGTTTTGTATACATATGTTGTAAAAGTGCACTATTTAAATGAGAGGTACTTTCTTTTAATTTTTCTAGTTGATGTTCGTTTAAGTCAATATAAGAATGATTCTTTAAATTTTTAATTCGCATTGTAGAATATTGGTTTAACACTAAAATCATGTTATTAGAAACAAAGGACGTACTTTTGTAGCTTAAATTAAATGCAATGAGTTTATATTGAAACTCAAACCAGCTAGGAATATCCATATTAACCACGCGGTTGGTCGGGATTTCTTCATTAGTAGATACATTGCGTTTAAATTCTCGTATAAGTATATAATATTGTTTAGTTCTTAACTTCAAAGTTAAATAGAAACAGTCACTTAGTTCTTTGTGAAACACATAGGAATTGCATAATTTATCACTTTTAATGTCATTTGCAGGTGAGATGGTGGTTTGTAATTCACCACTTGTTTGCGGAAGGTTGCTTGCTTGTAGCTCGTTGACCTCGCGTTTAACAGTAGTCTGTAAAATATTATTTGTAGGTTCTTGAAACGCTAAGGTAGTAGAACAATCTAAATTTTCAAAATTCATGTCTTCGAAAAATGTATTCAAGTAGTCCGTGGCAGAATTTGGCATTCGACCGGGATTCTCGAAAGATGTTGTATCATTCCCATAGGCAAAGTTTGAAAAATTCATAGCGATCTCGGGTTTCACATCTTGTAAGTCCTCAGTAGTTACACAGTTATTACCCATTTTAGAAAGTTTTAATCTTGGGTCTTTTAACTCCTTCTCATAGGTATTTAAATTTTCCATGGGTTTTTCTAAACGTTGACGTTTTGAAGGTGAAAGTACTTCTTCGTGAGATCTTTTCTGCATATTAATGTCATAAAATATTTTTAATCAGCATTCCACTAACTGGTGTAATCTCGATAAAAGTCTACAGTAAACTGATTGTGATTCCTGGAAACATTTACTTATCTAGATTAAAAGCAGTCACAGTTATAGTTAATCATTTAAATTACATTTAGGTTAAAGATAAAATGTTTACTTATCTATAATAAATACAGTGACGGTTTAAGTTAAACATTTTCTTAACTATGTTAAATACTGTAATGTTAACTGTGGGATGGAAATTATCAAAACATGCAATGTCATTGTTCAAAAGGAGAGAAAAATTAAACTTTCTTATCAATAAATAAGTTTAATACCTATTCAAATAAAAATAATAAATTTTTCTTAAAAAGAGATTTCATTTAACCAAAAAGTGTTAACTTTAAAGACTACAATTAAAAAAATTTTGCCTACTCATAAATATATGTTCACTTTTTTTCTAGAAAATAAAACTTCAAAGATTGATTTCATGAGTAAAAATAAATAGACATGTGAAATAAAAACAGATATGTGATATAAAAACAAATATTTATTAAATAAATGCATTTCTATGTTAATTTACAAATACATTGTCTAAATGGTTATTATAAAAGTCCATATTCATAGTTTCAAAAAATAAATGAGTATAATTACATGAACATTTCTTGAATATGTTTTTTACAAATTCAGTCACGTTGAAATTTAGCAGTGCACTGTCGCTACACCAATTATACTTTCTACGCAAATTATAACTATCACACTCGTGTTTCACATTAATTGGTTCTCCGATTGAACATCGATAGCAATCAAACACGCGAGAAACGGATGACTTTAACTCGTCATCGAAACATTTTAAGAAATAGTTCAAAGTCTCTTCTATTGTGAGGTGGGTACATTTACATTTGTTTAAGTTTTCTAAAATCGAAACAGGAATAAGCTTAGTTAAAAGCGTCTCAATGAGACATTTGGTAATTTTAAAGCCATTTTTCACTAGTTTCAAATATTGATCTTTTGTAAGCAGTAAAAAATCCGACTTCAAACAAAACCCAAACTTTTTCGATTTGAATAATTTTTGCAGTATGCATGATTCCTTATTTACATAAGCGATTAGTAAGTCATTATTACATACGAATGTATCTTTTTCAGAAACAAAATTAAATTTATCCAATCTCGATTCAAATTTGTCGAATGTTGCACATGATAATGTAATGCCTTCATTTGTGGGGGTAAGTTCACGACCGTTCTTTTCAAATTCTTCGTATTTCTGTATGTGAACATAAAGCTCATAGTTCTTATTCATTTGTACTTCAACAATCAATTCCTCACCTAAATTCCAATGAGCAGGAGTAAAAACATCGAAAAACTTAAATATTTTACTAAACTGAGTGATGTCTGAAATTTCATATTTCGAACTGTTTCCCAAGGAAAGTTGATCAGACGGGTTAAGTTCTTTAGGTGAAAGATGAATTTTTCTATGTTTGACTAAGTCAGATCTATTATTAAATGTTTCAAAACAGTCGTCGCATTTACAGTGACTGGGTGACTGTCTACTTTTCCTTTGATTTGGCTTGGAAGTATTATGAATTTTCCCATGCTTTAATAAATCACTCTTTTGTGAAAATACTTCGCCACATACATTACAATTATGAATCACAGGGGTCTTTGAATGGACCTTCATATGATTTAATAAATGATACTTTCTAGCAAATGTTTTTTCACAAATTATACACACAAGAGGTATTTTCTCCAGATGACATTTCATGTGAAACGTTAACCTTTCGGGGAAAAGCTTTGTCGCAAGTAGAACACACAAAGGGTAACTTCTGTTTCTTTAATCCTGATGAGGTGGGTTTCACTTCACAATTCGAAACGGGTTCTTCTTTAGGCTGTATTAAAAATTCCATGTCATGGTCATTTAATCCTGGTGATGAGGGTTCACTCTTCACGTTAGACATATCATTAGCACTTAACAAAGCAGAATCCATGACTCGTTCCGTAATCACTTAAATGTAAACTAACTTAAAACGGAAAACACAACCTTTCACAGCGGTAACAGGAAACAATATAATCATATTAAGTCGTTTCTTGGAAGTTCATAAAATGATAGAGGGCGCTTGTTTGAAAATAATAACATTTTATTGGTTTAAAAAAGTCACGTGATTATTTTAACATACTCTGTTATAAGTTCAATAGTCAGTTAATTCTTACACATTGATTCAGAAAGGGTTACATATCAGAAGTTCGTACAATTGTAAGTCAAAAATGCTTTTCTAAATAATATTTTACTGGTCGAATCACTTATGTATCAGAAGTTCATATGTTTGTAAGTTAAAAATTCTTATTAATCTCGTATTTAGTGCTTTTATAAATAATATTTTACTGATCGAATCACTTACGTGTTATAAATCTAACTAGAAAAAGTGAATATTTCAAATAAGTCATGTTAGAAAAAACTAGATTCGATTATCTTTTTTTTAAATGTTGGTTGTATAAAGTCAATCGTTTAACAGTTGTTATTATTTTTTAAATAGTTTTTATTATTTTTGAACAGTTGTTATTATTATTTGAACATTTTTTTATTATTTTTGATCATTTGTTTAGTTGTTATTATATTTTTGAACAGTTGTTGTTATTATTTTTTTAATACTTTTATTTTTTTTCCCTGTGCTTTTTTTCCAAACAGACGAAAATTTCAAAATTGTAGTTTACAATTCTAAAACACACTTTTAATGAAAGCAGTCTGTTACAAGATAATCACAAAAAGTTAACATTATCTTTCAAAAATAAACCCTCATTTCACAATATAATTGAAACTGAACAGGCAAAATTAAAAATCACGTGTACCACATGTGTATTCCAAACACAAATATCCGTAATCTAACCACCATGATATCATAACTTGAACAGATAAAGCTATCCTAAATTATCAAAGCATTAGTTCAGTTTGTCACGGCACGTCCAAGAAAATTTCGAAAAGATAAAAATTTGACTGTAAGTTTCGAAGGAAAACCTATCCCCGAATCGAACTTGGCAGATTTATTTAATCTTTTGTTTTCTGTGAATAAAAGAAAACCGATCAAGGCACAGAAAGAATTATTAGAAACATTAAACGAAATGAATGTTCCGCGAAATTTTATTAAAAATAAATATTTGTCAACAAACATTAAACAAGATTCTGCATTAGATTTGTCAAAACCCGCTAAAAAACGAAAAGTGGGTTCACATGTATTGCATTGGGAAAATTATTAATAAAATTGAATTTGTTTTTTTTAAACTATACCTCTTTCCTATGTTTTCTACACCAAACACAATAAAAACAGTACTTACCCCTAAAGATGTCTTCTTTTTACCATTGCTTCCACTATACATTTTAGAAGAAATATGTTAATATTCAATCCAATCATATTGAAAAAGATAAATTTCCGGTTTCATTTAAATTCAGTATAAAATAAACCTTAAACTTTTCACTTCCGGTACCGCGATACCTCTCTTTAAACACTTAAAATCTCGACATTCATATGTAGCTTCTTGGCTTGATCAGTTAAACCTACCACAAATTATCAAGTCAAGAAGCTATTTTGCAGGTTCAAACCTCACTGAAATCTTTTCAAGAAAACCTATTTTAAATATTCGTTATTGCATTCCCTTCCGATAGAGGGCGCCACCAAAAAAAATTGATCTCCGTTTCGCCTTCAAACTGAAAGTCCATTCTAAAATTAAAAAAAAAAAAAAAAAAAAAAAAAAAAAATTAAGCCCCCCTCAAAAATAAGCCCCCCTTCAAAAAAGTTAGCCGCCTCTTCAAAAATACCCCCATTCTATAGCAGACTTCAATCTAACATTTAAATTTAATTAAAAAAAAAATTAATCCCTCCTTAAAAATTAAGCCCCCCTAAATTTTAAGCACCCCCTTAAAAATGTTAGCCCCCCAGACTTCAAACTAACATTTAAATTTGATTCTAAAAAAAAAAAAAAAAAAAAAAAATTGATCTCCGTTTCGCCTTCAAACTGAAAGTCAATTCTAAAATTAAAAAAAAAAAAAAAAAAAAAATTAAGCCCCCCTCAAATATAAGCCCCTCACTTTTAGACCCTCCTCCTATAGTACACCGATGACAGGAGCGGCTAAAAAAATTGATCTCCGTTTCGCCTTCAAACTGAAAATCCATTCTAAAATTAAAAAAAAAAAAAAAAAAAAAAAAAAAAAAAAAAAAAAAATTAAGCCCCCCTCAAAATTAAGCCCCCTCAAAAATAAGCCCCCCCCCCTCAAAAATAAGCCCCCCTCAAAAATAAGCCCCCTTCCACCGCCGCCCTCCAATCGAACTCTCCTTTTCCCTCTACTGACAAACGAAGGTCTCGACCGAGTTCATTGGCCAGCTTCATCCGCCATCTTGTTTCAAAATGGCGGCCAATTAAATTTTTTTTAATTTTTAAAAATTCAAAAAGGTGTACAAAAAACTTATAAATTGAAAAAAAAAATTATGTTAAGTGTTAAAACGTGATACAAGGATTCTGGAACATTTTTTGTTTTTGCTATATCTTAAAAAGTCCTTCCGGCCTGTACCTGGAGGAAAAGGTAGATTTCATAGTCCATGTTTTTAAAAATTCCACTCATTTTACTCAAACACCCGAAGATAAATTGCTTGGAACTCGATTATAGAAAATTCAATCCCCGTTTTCGTTAATACTGAATTTGAATGCGAATTTCAGCATGAGAATTACAGCATAACAAAAATAAGTTTGTTTCAAAATGTCAGCCAACCTAGAATTTCAAACTGCTTTTTCAATTTATATTTTTGTATACATATTTTTGATTTTTTTTTTAATAAAAAATTTAACTTGCCGCCATTTTGAAACAAGATGGCGCATAAAGCTGGCCAACGAACTGGGTCGTGACCTTGGTATGTCCTATACACATACTCAGTCATATCCAATTCGGTTCATAAATAAGAGAGTTACAGCATGACATCTGTCAGATATCTATACTTATAAAAGAGTAGCTTGATTTTCTCATAATCAACGCCGAGCCTCAACCGTTTGTCCTAGAACAATGAAATTTGAAAGACATGTTATTTACACAATGGGTCAAGCTATTTTTTCTTAAAAACGGCTCAGAGGATTTGAACTAAATTTAGTATCAAACAGTTTTAGTGAACGAGAAGACTATTGAGATAGGTCACATGTTCGAGAAAATTCAATTAGTGGCTCATTTTGGTCATGGGTCGTTATGGGTCAAGCTATTTTATCTTAAAATCGGCTTAGACTATTTAGACTAAATTTCGCCTCCTATGGTTTTCGGGTACGAGAAGACTATTGGGCTAGGTCACGTGTTCGAGAAAATTCGATTAGTGGGTCATTTTGGGTCATCATGGGTCAGGGTCAAGATAAGTCTATCTAAAAAACGGTTCAAACGATTTTGAATAAATTTTGTATTTTGCCATTTTCGGGCACGAGAAGACTATTGGGCTGTGTCACATGTTCGAGAAATTTCGATTAGTGGATCATTTTGGTTATGGGTCATTATGGGTCAAGCTATTTTATCTTAAAAACGGCTGACTATTTAGACTAAATTTTACCTCCTATGGTTTTCGGGCACGAGAAGACTGTTGGGCTGGGACACATGTTCGAGAAAATTCAATTAGTGGGTCATTATGGGTCAAGCTATTTTATCTTAAAAACGGCTCAGAGGAATTAAACTAAATTTAGTATCCTACAGTTTTAGGGAAAGAGAAGACTATTGAGCTAGGTCACATGTTCGAGAAATTTCGATTAGTGGGTCATTTTGGTTATGAATCATTATGGGTCAAGCTATGTTTATCTTAAAAACGGCTCAGACGATTTGAACTAAATTTTGTATCCTACGGTTTTTGGACATGAGGAAATCATTGGGCTAGGTCACATACTCGAGAAAATCTGATTAGTGGGACATTTTTGGGTCACTGTTGGTCAAGCTTAATTTATCTAAAAAACGGCTAAGACTATTTTGACTAAATTTTATATGCTACCGGTTTCGGGCACCAGAAGACAATTGGGCTTGGACACATGTTCGAGAAAATTTGATTAGTGGGTCATTTTGGTCATGATATTGGAACTCAAAGCTAATTTTGACCGAGCATAGCTCGGTCCTTCCTGCTCGTTATTACATATTTCAAATCATCATGCATTTGAAATATGTAGTAAATTTATCATTCGCATTTTTAATATAAAATTTCTTCAAAAATTGTGTATTATATAAATTTTTCTATAAATGTCTTGCCCGTGGAAATCGCGGGATAAGCTGTCAGGGGTTAAAGTACATCTGCATATACATTAAAATCATATTTTCTTAGTAAAAAATCTATTTCGAATGTGAAAAGGCAATTTTGGGGCTATAGGAAGTAGAGCGTGCCATAGCGAGTAAACAGCAACAAAAACTTTTTATCGAAATACGAAAAAGCTAATCGCGCATACTCAGCCAGCATACGTTCAGCTTTAGAAAAACGCCTTCGGTTTTAAAAAATACGAATATCTATGTATTTAAAGCGAAAAGAGCATTCTGTCAAATTCACATTCTCTTTTCCACATGAAAATCGTCACATTGCTCATGCTTTAACTTTTTTTTGAAGGCTTCTCCCCTCAGAAACTAGAAACGTGTTTAGCCCTCACCTGCCTAGGGGGATTGAAAACGGATTACGTAATATGGCTATTGCTGAAAGCATTTTTTTTTAAGAACTCATGTTTTCACTACTAAATATGTATATTTTTTCGCAAAATTTTAAAGAGAGCTTGGATACAGTTATATTTATAACCGATTGAAATTTCAGAGAGTTCGGAAGATGAGAACTATTTTTTTATTGCTATGTTAAAGGAGCCGACGCGAAAACAAACAAACAAAACAGCGAGGAGAAAACATTTATTTTACCCCTATATAACAAAATTTTTTCACGAAATTTTTACACGGCATGCGCGTAACCAGGGGGAGGTGCCCGGGCACCCCCCCCCCCCCCTTCCCGCTCACGCAGGATTTTTAAATCGAATTTAAGTAATCAAAATTCATAGAAAAAAATGAAAGCAAGGTTACAAAAAAAAAAATAGATATTATTTTAGTTTTCATATATTATCACTCCTGTAGAACACAATCCCCCACCTCAAGTATCATGATACAATGACTGATAATTAATATTTTTCGCATTACATTTGTGCTCATTCAGCAATATTTTATAAAGTAAAATGTTTTAGGATGGGAAAAATTCCGTACGCAGGAGCCAGACACTACTGGCGCGTCCTTTTGGTAACGTTTGCAAGGTGTCAGTCGCATTAGATGTTCACACTGAATTTTTATTTATTTATTTATTTATTTTTGTTTCACTGAGAGTATTTGCGGAAAACAGAAGCATTTCCATTTACATATGTAAGCTATGCTTAATTATCTTTTAAGTAAAAGAAAAGAAAAAAAAAGACGCAACAAAGTGGTAAATTATAAAGCCAATCATTTGAGGATTTTCGAGAAGAGATAATTTTGTTGTTTTGTTCAGTTTTAGTTTTTCATTCTCTTGTGCTTGTATCATTTAGGCCAAATTAAAATTATATTTAATTTATAAATACACTTCACACTTTATCATGTGTATTTAAAAAACATGGGACGGCTTGAAAAGAAAAAACAAACGTTATAAAAATCTGCAAAAATGTGCAAGAGAATTGAGGATGTTTTAAAACAGAAAATAATTGTCCAACATGGCATCAAATCTTCAGAAACCATAGTCACCAAAGAAACTAAGAATAGTTTATACTTTCTTAAAGCTGTTGTCAAATTCCTTTGCTCAACAAATGCGAAACTTTTTGACACATTTTATAACTTATTTTTAAACGTA
Organism: Maratus michaelseni; assembly: GCA_963931845.1. Taxonomy (NCBI): domain Eukaryota; kingdom Metazoa; phylum Arthropoda; class Arachnida; order Araneae; family Salticidae; genus Maratus; species Maratus michaelseni. The sequence goes on along the minus strand of OZ007599.1, from coordinate 211,747,718 downwards.
AAGGCACAAAATTGGCAGGCCTGTCTATTGAAGCGATTTGGAATCGAATTACGTTTTCCATTTTTTGATAAATAAAATACTAGTCGTGTTATAAGTGACTTTACTCATGTGACGGCAGGTTTTTCTCCTTTCTCTCGCTGTCACGTCCTGAAATTTGGTTCAAAACACCAACTTTAACAGTATTTTCTGAAAAATGCGTTTACTAATCAATGGAAAACGTCTTTCGATTACAACATTTCTGAATAACAACACCTGCCAGTTTCATGCATTTTCGAACAAAAAGAATTAAAAAATGTGTCAATGCACTCTCCAATAAAAAAAAAGAATTAAAAAATATGTCAGAAAGTGTCCCTTTGGATTTATGAACAAATAGCCTATGAATTCTGGAAAAAAAATTGAATTTTTTTAATTCAATAATTTTTTGTTAAGATGGTCTGGGATAAATTTGTATATATGTATGTATATGTTATTTATAAGTATGTTTCAATATTATTTTTTAAAAATCTACATATTTATATCCTTTCCAAATGTAAATTTAAAAAAATGAAAATTTAATTTTAAAAAACGAATTTTAGCCGTATTTCAAATTGATGTAGGGTAGATGTGCCAGTAATGGACACCCCCGAATGTTTTTGGATTATAAAAAATAACCAATAAAAATTTTGCTTTTATTTATTTTTTCATAACTCCCACTTGTACGTTTTATAATCTGGGTTATTGTTGACACTCTTAATCAAACCAATCAGGAAGCAGAAAATAATGTTTCACAGTTGCACTGCTTTTCTGTGAAAATCTTAATGAAAATGCTAAGAGCTCACTTCACTTAATTTATATCTTCCTTATTTTCTTGCAAAAATTGCATGTTTTTGTTTGGATAGTAATATAAAACTTTGAATTTCATATATCAATGGCCATTTCCAAAATTTCATTTATTATTAAGATTTTAGGACCTGTGTCCATTACTGGAATGCCTAATTAGTCTCTTTCCAATAATAGACACCCCATGGGGCCAATACAAAAAACGTAGTTTCAGTAGTGCATAAAATATTTTTATTTAACTGAGATGCTAATTAATCAAATTTAATTTTTAATTTTACTTAGTAGAATGTAATAAGCACCTTTTTGTTTTTGTTTTTTCTTTTGAATAAATAGGGTCATTCAATGCCAAATCAACCAAAAAATTTCAATATTCAACCTGACCATTTCAGATTTTAAAGATACTGTCAGGAATCATTCTTCCTGATCATATAAATGAGAATATACCTTTAATTTTTTTTATTATTATTATTTCATTAGATTTAGAAACAATTTTTTTAATTTAAAAAAATCGTCATTTTTTGACTTGCATAAACGTTTTCAATTTTGATTTTCTCAGATTCTATCAGGCATAGCGAGTTGTTTGACAGCTCATTTTAAAGAGAATTTCACAATGTTTCATTTGATATGCAAGTTGCTTGATTAAAATAAAAAAAACATTTTTTAAATTAAAAATTTTTCAGATTGTGTTTAATTTTTTTTTAAATGTATCTTTTTGTAATATTATAAGCTCAAAATCTTGAAATCTTTAGAGTGGTATCTCAATGAGATCAGGAGTTATGAAATAAAAGCTGAATATTAATAAATGAGTAATTTGTTTTATATCAGTTACTAAATGATTCACTTCATTTACTATCATTACATGTCATAACGTTGATTCCTTTCACAACAAAATGGTAATACTTTATCAATCTCATAATATGAACAGCGATGCAATAACTCTATTTGACACCTGGTGCAAAATTTTTATATACATTTTTTACTTACTGCCAGTGTTGAATTCAGGGGGGGGGGGGACATTCCCCCCCAAGAGCAATGAAATGCCCCCCCCCCCCCTCCTGGAAGATTGGAGATTTTATGCTTTTAATAGTTAAAAAGTGTAATTTCTCTCCCGGAACTCTACAATGTCTCCCTCAGAGCCACAGAAATCCTTCTCTGAGAAAAGTGTCTGAATTCAACACTGCTTACTTCTAATGGTTAAATAGTTGTAACTTAAACCATCAATGGTACGCCTATCCAACCTGGTACCTGGTTAAGAAACACTAGCAGCAATACCTTTATTACGGAATTTAATCTGAGTTTATAGTGAGGTTTTATCATGAAACCTGACTATAATACTTTAACTTTTTTATTTATTGTGACATTTATTATTGCATTATTATTATTGTGTTCATAATTATATACTGCTGGTTTGTGCATTCATGTATACACGAGGCTAACGAATGAGACAGGCTACCGCGGTGCAATCATCTAATCTTTTTTTACAGACCGCTAGAATGACGTGATGCTCTTTTCGTACATTTCCATTGGTGCATTCGAGCAACACGTGACTCTGGCGGTCTGTAAAAAAAGATACGCGTAAAGCACCGCGGTAGCCTTTCTTTTTCGTTAGCCTCGATGTATACACATACGCACACACATGTATGTATGTGTCTGTTTTCAGTTCCGTAGTTCCGTTATCCGTTTTAAATAAAAATCTGGGCCCCAGACCCAATTCAAATATGCTGAGATTAAGCTTTTCAGGTAATTGTACATTGTACATTAAAATATTTTCTGTATGACCATTTCTTCTGTTTTCTATTACCATATCAGTTATCTTAAATATTTCATTATATATAATCTTAAATAATTAAAAATTTTCATATGGGAAAACTTTATGTGCCATAACTATTACAGTACTTTACTCAGATGATGACATGATCCAAAACTGACTTTCAATTTATTGTCTTGTTGTTATGTAGACTTTATATTATTGTAAGCTAAAGTATCTATGTTATAAAATTTTTAATTTAGCTTATCTTTATCTTAAATTTTTATCTTCTGTTTGTTTTAAATCTTGCTTTATTTTAAAGTACATACACTGCTCAAAACAATTAGGGGAGAGCATGGTTTTAACAAAATTGCATAAATACTTACACCAATAAGTGACTTAAATAAAAACATCCATAATTTAAAGCATAGCAGAAAACAGAAAAATAAAACTTCATATGCAAATCAAAGTTCATGAGTCAAAAACCAGAAAAAGGAGATAAGTGAAGAAAGAACGAAGGTCTTATCGCTAACCTCATCGCATCCATGGAAAACAGGTGTGCAGCAGTCTTAGTTGTTCGAGGAGACCACACACCATATTAAGGCGGTATTCAAAAAAAAATATTTTTCCACACTCAACAACTCAAAATTTTGAGACACATTCTCACTCATTTTTAAAAGTTACAACATGAAACTTGGCGGCGTGATTTATGAAGAGATTTATAAGGGCCCCATGTTTTTATTTTTCGTTCAATTAATTAGAAATTGATTTACAAACAATTATTTTCACAGTACAATTTTTTTTTTTTTTTCCAGCGCTATCGCTTCGGGAAATTCGGTTCAAAATGTCCACTTTGACAGCATTTTTTGAAATATATTCTGCCTTTATAAAGTTTCTGAATAAGAGAACCTGCCAATTGGATGCTTTTTAGAGCAAAAATGAATTTAAAAATGTGTCTCAAAATAAGCAGTTTGGATTTGAATACACCCTTAAACAACTTGCATCATTACTAAACAATACTTTTTTTTGTCATTTACATGTAACCAAATTGTTGCCCTAAATCATCTTTTCAAGTTATTTTCATCGTTTCAAAAGAATTAAAGCTTCCTTACAATTTTTTTGCGTCTTTTTTTCTGTATTGCGCATTGATACACATGTACTCTCCATTTTATACCCATTCATGGCTGTCTCGCTCAGTTCTTTTTTTTATTTGCTTGCTCCCCTAATTTTTTTTCAGCAGTGTATTCCTTTCTCTAGGGAATCCATTCATACAAAATGATCAGGACTAATACAGAAGTTTACGATATTTTGATTTATTTCTGTTACTACAATTAATTATTTATTCATAATTTGAAATAGGACTCCAAAATTAGTTAAAGCGTGTTGATAGTATAATGTAATGCAAATATTGTAAGAAAAATAATTACTATTAACATAAACTCTTTTTAAGGAAAATTCTATAAAGACATTATTAACACATTCAACATAGTTTATTAGGATGTGATGTGAAAACTGACGGCAATGTGATAAAACCAAAGCGAATTAGTGTCAATAAAAATTTCCCATTTTTTAAGAGATAAATTTGTCAACATTAGCAGAAAAACATGGCATTTGCTACTTTTATCAGTAGTTCTCAGCACAGCTTAAGACCACCCATTTTTATCTTTTCTGCTGGTATGATGTTTGTTACAAGATAAGTAAGAAAACTTAAATGCTAGCAAGAAAAAAATAGTAACAAGTAACACCCAAATAGAACCTAAGTAACACCAACATGGATCACCCAAATGAAAAAATTAAAAGCGTTAAAAACATTTAGGCAAAAATTAACTTTTTTACTCACTGGCCAGTACATTGATTTTTTTACTCGCCAATGTTTTTCAGCACTGGCCAATAACAAATTTACGAATACTTGATAAAAAATTTGTGAAATTTGTCAAATGATTTTGGAATAAACAGCGAAATTGGTGAAATGGTGTCGGGAAAGAAATCGCGATATTCGTCAAATTGTCTCGGGAAAAAAATCAGACATTGCAGGAAAAAAATTAATTTTGTCTAACTGTCGTGAAAAAATTCGAGAAATTCGTCAAATAGGTTCAAGGGAAAAAATTGCAAAATTCGTCAAATGATCTCGGGAGAAAAATTCTGAAATTTGTCTAACAATCGCGGAACAGAATTGCAAAATTCGTCGAATGGCAGCTGAAATAGAGTGCGAAATTTATCGAACATCAGAGGAAAGAAAGTGCGCAATTTGTTCGTTCATGGAAAAAATCGTGAAATTCGTTGATCGATAGTCTATAAATCGCGAAATTCATCAATCGATAGCCGAAAAATCACAAAATTCATTAATCGATAGTGGAAAAATCACAAAATTCATTAATCGATAGTGGAAAAATCGCAAAATTCATTAATCGATAGTGGAAAAATTGCAAAATTCATTAATCGATAGTGGAAAAATCGCAAAATTTATCAACTGGTTTCGGGGGGAAAATTTTTCGAATATAGTCGAAAAAAAATCACAATCAGTCAAATAATTTCGGGGAAAAAATCGTGAAATTCACTAAATGGTTTCGAAATTTGTGAGCGACAGCGGGGAAATTTTTTTTTCCATTCAATCATCGCAATTGGCGAGTGTGACTATTAAGTTTGACCAGTGGTGGCAATAAAGTCAATCACCAAATTTTCAGTATTACTCGCCGATTGGTGAGTGCTAATTTTGTCCTATATAAAAACAAAGTGAGAGTCAATTATGAACGTTATAAATGCATATTATTTGAATATACAAAAAAAGGGTGTTTTTTTTCCCCTAAATAGGTGATCAATATACTATACCCAAATTTTACTGTATTTAATCATTTTTAGGAAAAAAAACATATTGCTTTGTGCACTCATGCAAAATATGTAAATATCAAAGAAAAATAAATCTCATATTTTGAATTTGAAAGTAATACTTAGAGGAATAAAAATAACCGATAATTTTTTATTTATTTAACTAGCTAACCCGCCCGGCGTTGCTCGAGCCCGAGATAATTACAATCTCAGAGAAAGGCGTTAACCCCCTCCCTCCCCATACCCGCAAATATAATGAATAATTTGTTCAAGAGAACCACCGTCACCTACATTAACGCGATCATTAAGAAAAGAATTACATACATTTTTCTGATAATTAGAACATAACGAAGACTCTACGCTAAAATAGCCGGCAGATGACACCCCTTCCCGACCTCAATTTCAAATCTATATCTTAATTAGTTACCTAAATGTTTGTTCATTAGTAAAATTTGGCAATTATTTCCTTTCATTTTCGCAAACTAAATGAGAGGGATCGGCCAGAGAAACAGATCTCTTTGTAATTCAGTTTTTAATGAAAGCCGATCCCTGTCTGAAAATTTCTCTGATCGTTTTCACTGGTGCCGAAAGATTTTTGGCAGTTTTTTGCATAAATTAAAAAAAATTACCAACCGGATTTTTCAAAAATCACATAGTCAGATACAGATTATTTTTTTACATATGCTCAGAAATTTGCAATTTGATATCTCAATTAGTTTTCTTAAAATTCGCTAATTAGTTAAATAATTTCGAATTCGTTCTTTTCCGGTCGCAAATCCAATGCACCTGTCCGTTTCTTTCGCCATTTTAATTTAAAAGATGATATTTTAGAAGCAATGGTTAATGAGAATTTAATTAATATCTAGGCTAATTATCAAAATATTAAAATTCTGAGGCTCAGGTGCACATGGTCAGACCTTGGACTATCCACACCTAAATTTCCAGCCTTCTAGGTGGGCTAGATTTTCCTAGCCATCGCCAACACACACACACAGAGCGAAACTTTCTTTTATTAGTATAGATATGTATTTATGCAAAAAGAATATAAAGTATAAAATATTTGGAATTAAAGTAGTATACAATATTATACATTTAATTTTTAACATTATTGCTTTTGGCAGAAACCAGTTCTAAAAAGAAAGGCATGATATGAATTTAGCTTAAAACAATTTAGTTTTCATTCTGTGTAGTTTCTAGTTAATGGAAACATAGTCATTGATCATCAAAGCCTTTAAATTTTTCAAAAAAATAAAGTTTTTATAGTAGTAACTTTGTTCTAAAATGCAGTTTCTTCAAAAAATTTGGTCAAAAAGTGTATTGTTCAAAAAACAAATAAAATTTTCTTGTGAGAAATAAGGAAAATATTAATTGGTCCTCATCTCCCAAGTTACTCCTTATATTTACCAGTTTCAATCAATACACTGCAATTCAGTAAAATATAAAACGTTAGAGTACTGTATATTTTATTAGCGATGGGCAATTCTCGAAAATTCAACAATCGAGAAAAGTCATTGTAAAAAATCACATTCAATACAGTCACTGATTAATTCCAAAAATCTACAATTGAGATGTTCTACAGTCAATTATAGCACCGAGAAGCTACAAACAGTACTTGCAAAACTTGCTATTATTCAGAGAGAAAATTTTATCGTAGTCATTATTTTCACTCCTTGAAAACAGTCGGGGCGTTCTCTCTGACTCAATATATTTTTTAAATGTCTCATAAAATGTCTTTGATAGTAAAAGATATAGAATAATTGGTTAACACTTGGTCAAACAGTAAAGATGAATGCAATTTTTCAAATGATAATATGGATTGGGAACCTAGAAAGAATGTAAATTAAATTTTAGATGAATCTGAAGACAGTGAACTGGATGCATAAAACACTGAAAAAAAATGACAAAAACCAAAAACACTGAAGATATAATTTCTTCTCAGAATGGAAGTACCAATAACAATAGTCAAACAAATATTCCAAGAAGCAATAAATCTATTTCAAAGAAATCTAGAAGGCTAAAAATGAGATTTGTTTGAAAAAAGAAAATATAAAGGTAAGCAAAAACCAGAAGTTTAAGATATTACATTAGACTCTTTCTTTCAATGTGAATCCACTATATATACCATTAGCTTTTTTTCAAGATATTCTTTTCAAATGAGCTTATAGAAAAAACTGTCACTGAAACCAATGAATATGCCTTTCGAAAGAGCTTTCTAAGACTACAAATTCCTCATCTTAAGACATCAGACAGTTTATAGGGGGTAATTTTATGTCTTTAAATTAATATTGTGCTGTTTTTATAAAAATAATAATTTTCAAACATTCCCATACTATTTCTTGACTAGGTAATACGTACTTACATCTACCGTGGATCAGAATGAGATCATAAATTTGACGAAGTAACATGTATTTACATCATGGATCATAAAAGGCTGATTTACATTCTGTATTCCAAATTAATTTGTGTAATCTTTTGCAATAAACTTTTGTATTTGTAATAAAAATATATTTATTTTATTAAGAAAGGAAATCCCATTCATAGAAACCATATTTGTTTAATCCATTAAAGCCGGAATTAGTGTTCTCTTTAAAATGCAAAAATTGCATTTCATACCAATTTCTCAAAGCAGCAACTTTAGTCTCCTTTTATTATGAGGTTTCTGTCATCAGATAAAGAGAATACTTCTCTTAAAATATACTGGTATAGAAACAACAAAATGAAGGGCATCTATTCCGTTACCATATGGTAACAGTAAGCTTTAATGGGTTAATATTACAAAATTTCATTAAGACTGCTCTCAAATAAAAACAGAATATTTTTTTTATGAAACAAAATAGTTTTCTAAATCATTCACAAAGTCATTTGTACTCCTTAAACATATAAAATTTGCTGTTGATTTTATTCATAAACTAAGAAATTGAATACCACTTTCTATTTATAGACAAAAACAAATGATTCACAAAATGCAAACAAAGTTAATGTTTTAAGCTGATTTTTGGGATGCAACAGCCCAGAAAAGATCATGAGACAGCAATTAATTATAACTTAAGATGTAACACATTTCCCAAAATATGAAATATGCTATTCAATTCCAAATAGCTTCAATAGTCATACTTTTATATAATAATCGCTGAGTATTACTTATGCTCAATAGGTTCTGTACATTATATTTATTAATTACTAACTTCAATAGTACAAAAAATCATTGCTAAAAGAATAATTTAATTCATTGGAATGAAAAACCATGACTATTTATCACTATTAGCCTTACTTCAAAGATGTTGTAGAAGGATTAAAATTGGCATTGTGCCAAGCACGCTTCGAATAGAAGTCCAGGGATGAGACTGACAAAAAAAGCAAAAAAGCTGAAAACTACACGAGCGACGTTTGAGCTATAATAGTTATGAATTTCAAGCGCAACAAATATTATAATTGCTATTAAAATATACATACACTACTGGCCATCCAAAATGCTACACCATGAAGGAATGCAAATAACAGAATGAGAATGATATTTATTGGACAAATACATTATAATGGGAAGGACAGGTGATCACATTTTCAGAAAATTAGGAGACAGATCCTGAGAAAACACTACCCAAAACACCCACCTCTGGCCGCAATAACAGCATTTATCCACCTAGCCATGGAGTCGAACTGAGATTGGATGTCATGTACGGGTACAGCAGTCCATGCAGCTACAACACTATGCCACAGTTCATCAACCATACTGACGGGCGAGTGGTGGCGGGCCAGTCGCTCAGAAGCCATTGACAGAACATTTTCAATTGGTGAGAAATCCGGAGAACGTGCATGCCAATGCTACAGCTGAACATGTTCTGTATCAAGGAAGGTCAGGATAGTACGAGCAACATGCGGTCGTGCATTGTCCTGCTAAATCGTAGAGTTGTGGAGGCATCGAAGATGAGGCAGAACCATGGGTCGTAATACATCAGAAATGTAACGGCTGCTGTTGAAATTGCCGGCAATGTGAACAAGAGGTTACTGAGACGTGTATCCAATGACACTTCATACCGTCACTCCAGGTGATTTGACAGTATGACGATTTGAATGCAAGCTGACAATGTGAGTTTTCCACGATGCCGCCAAACATGAATGCTGGCATCATGATGCTGTATATGACGCAGGAATGACGTCTCATGTCGTCTTTGATGAATCCAGGCCTGAAAGTCGCAAATTTAAAACATCACCTTGGTTAGTGCTGTGTTTTTCTAGATACGTTTTTGATTAATATCTTGGTTAATTACAAACAATTTGTTTCGAAAATCATTATCCACAATCCTTGGATGATTCTGTATTGATAGGACCTTGAGCAACCGTCAACATCTGTGCTGCGTGCCTGCAAATTAAAGTTTGTGTGTAATGGAGAAATGTGATTTTCTTAAAAACTATGCAACCTAGGATAATCGCTATAGTTTTCTGGCAAGGATTAAATAAACTTTTACTATCCTTAATTTTTTCATAATTTTAGTTTCAGTAGATTCAGAAATAAAGGAGGGGGAGATATTTTTGCAGTGCATTCTCAACGATATCTCTGAAAATATACCTAACATTAAAAGAAACATATTTTTGAGTTCGGTATTAAAAGATCTTTCACACGATATACAAAAAGAAACTTTTGTTTTTTTCAAACAACTTAATTAGATTCCTAAATTTTTTCTAAACATTTGTGAATGGCTAATAATTTGAAAATATGTGGGTAAAAAGACTTTATAACTTTCCCAAGTTTGAATTTTTCATGTCCCATAGTTTAGGAGAAAAAAAAAGGTTGTGACAGATGGACGGACAAACACAGAAGTGATCTTATAATGGTTCTGTTTTTATTTTTTTTAAGTACGGAACCCTAAAAATAACTCCATGAATATCAAAATTTTTCATTTTCTTGAGCAGGGAAAAATAATTTTTTAAAACAGCCTTAACTGATTTCTAAAATATAAGGCATGTGATTAATATAATAAACATGTGTTTAAAAAAACATAATGCAACCCTTTAATAAAGTATCTTTACTTATGGTGAATAAAATCAGGGAAAATTGAAAGCCTGAAAATACAAACTTTCTTTACCAATTGCCTTTTCAGTAGTTCCAAGATATTGACCACCTATCCATACACACATGCAATACAGCGCATCCCATAGGTTTCATTCACTTTCCAAAAAATTATAAAAAATCAACTAATTGTCGTATTGGAATGAAGTTCACAAGACTTGCCAAAGAGTAATCTTTTACTGCAGTAGGAAAGAAAATGTTCAAGGATAGCCATAATTTCAGATTTCAAAAACTCATACAAATTTAACAAATTGCCATATCTAAGTGCAGTTGTTTATACAATAAGATTTATTGAAAAATGAAATTTTTCATGACAAAATGAAAAAAATAGTTAAATAGTCTATTCACATTTCACCTAGCTCATAAAAATGTAACAAATTATTGTATCTGAGCATGGTTTGCACCATAAGACAGGGCAAATGGTAGTAATTTTTGTAGCAAAAAATAGTTTAAAAGAAGTTTATACTTGTTTTTCGTTTGCCAAAATAATAATAAAAAAACACATTTTGACACATTTTTTGCGATACAAATTGCACAACAATATGATAATTATTTTTTAATGTAAACTGATTTATGGAGCCCTCTGTAGACCAAGCATAAAAAAATCTCACCATTATTCATTAAGACTTATTTAAGACAATTTCAAGAAATAGTAAATACAAATTAGCTAACATACTTTAAGAGTAATATACTGTTAAATAAAGAGGTCGAATAAGCTCAAATTATAAAAATAAGTATATCAGTATGTAATAAAAAAGAAGGCATAAAGAGAATGACAAGAATTAAAAAATATTAATTTATTACAGCATATTGAAAGAACATTAAAACATTTAACTATTACATGGCTCCAGTATGACTTTGTAACATGGTAGCAAAACGCTTAGTCAGCAACAATGTAGAATCTATAAATCTTTCAACACAGTTTACCATACATGCATGACTTTTGCCATCAATCTTTGCTCCTAATTTATCAATGCACTTATCCCAGCAAATATCAGTTATGCGATGCACCTGTTAAAATATAAAGTTCCAAAAATATGAGATTTAAAATATTTTAATAAACCCATACACAGTCTTTAAAAAAATATTTAAGAGCAAAATGTTAATATTGTTAGAGAAATATTGAGACATTAGCCAACTGCAAATGAAACGTTAGTAAGTTAGGAGCTTATGACAGTAGTTATTGTTGCCTGTCAATAGCATAGCTGCCAAACCTTCTGATTTTTTAATGCCATTATTTCCAAATAGAAATATTAAATTTATTTAATGATAGAAATTTGCGATTAAAATGAAGATGAAAATTACTATTTGGAAATAGTGCTACTCAAAAAGAGGAAAGCTAGGCAGCAATGCAGCAGTAAAAAAAAAAATCCAACATTCTCTAAGAAAAATTTAAAAAATACAATTTTAGACATCATGTTTGTAAATAAAAATTTATTTAATCTTCATTTTGCAAAAGTTTATGAATATAAAATTAACATAGTTCAACTATCCTACACGATGCAAACTGCATAAGTTGAATTTTAATGAGAATAAGAGAATGACATATGTAAAAATACAATTTTAGCTGTAAAATAAAATGTTAAATACATGTAATAGTTTTTAGATTTTATGAATGCATCTGTGTAAATTTAAAATATTTAGTAATTCCTTAATGTATTGAAACAGAAAGCTCAATACTAAAATAAGATGGCTACACACATCTGAAACCTATTAGAAATCTGTAATCACTTCTACACTTCACCAACATAGTCTTAATCAAATTTTATATGTTATTTTACCTTTTCAACTGATTTAAATATTAATTCATATATTTATTATTTCATAATTCTTGTCTATTCATAACAGAAAATAAAATACAAAATGGAACAATATTTTCGAAAAGCTTTTAATCCATATAGGGTAGTGGATTTGTTCCAAACACTATAAATAATGATTATACAGCCTATAAAAAAAAGAATCAAAAGCATTTTATCTTTGCAAATTAAAAAGAAATAGAATATTTTAGTTTCAATAAGCATTAAAGAAGATGACATACTGATAGAATTACAGTTACATAAAATAATGCTTTTAAACATAAGAATGAAAGATGCTTACTAGTGTAAATCAATGTTCATTGATTAGATTTATTAGAAAAGGAGATATGTGGTTGACTGGTCAGAAAAAAAACAATTCACATCTTTCAAGCAAAGAAAAATTTAAGCATAAAATTCATGACTGTGTATAAAATCATCAAATTGAAATTTCATCAAAAAATTGAAAAGTCATCAAATTGAATTTTACAGGTGCAAAAAGTGACTAATGACTTAATTTCAAACCCTGTTTGTAGTATCTGTTAATAGCATAAGATGTGTAAAAACCTCTAATGTATAGAATTAATTTTTTTTTTTAAACAACTTACTATAAAAATCCCAATTGTAAGCCCCTCCCCACCAAATTTAAGCAATTTTGATTTTCTTTTCTATTCCCAAATATACCCCCCCCCCCCCCCAACACACACACACACACAAACTTTTTCAAAGTGTGACTTTTTGAAAATGAATAGCAGGATATGTTTAATTAATATAATCTTATTTCCTACCTTATTGTAAATATTTTTGCAACTTACATCGCCTACATACCTCCAACAGGTAAAAAAATTAAAGCATAAATGTTTGAGACTATGAGAGTCCTCACTTTTTTTTTTTTTTTCCCATGACTACATCACTGGGATTGGGCTTAGCTGATAGATGGTTGATCTCAGTTAAATTAAATCATATCTGAAATATGATTATTAAATACTAATAACCATTAAAAACTAAATATATATATAGTTATTATTTAATAATAGTGTATGATATAGATTTAAGAAAACAACATAAAGCTTAATTTTTACAAAGTTCAGAATAGTGTTATTTATCAATTGATAATTTGGTAAACTTTAAAACATAACATTTTTCTTATTCTTTGTAATGCCAACATGCCTAGAACATATGCGAGGAAGAATCTAGATAATAACTCTGGTGCTAGTTTACAACTGGCTTTGCTGACTGGTAAAGGAGAAGCCAATATATGCTGCAGCTAAAGATTTTAAATTCCCATACCAGGCTTTAAGACGATGTGTTATTAACAAGCCCAGGCATAAGGGTCCAGCAAGAGAACCATGCTTGACATTAGAAGAAAAATCTTGTATTGTTGAAAGTTTGAAATCTATTACACAATGTGGATAACCATTCGATCATTCTGCAGAGTTTCTCCCCCAGACAGTTTCAGGAGGGTGCTGCACCCGGACTGCCCTTTGGTTTACAAAATAGCACCCTTCTTGCCCCTTGGTAAGAAAAGTGTTCTTTCTCCTTTTTGCATCAAAAAATTTGCTTTCAAAATAAAAATTGACTCAATGTTGTCTTGAAAAGAGTGCCCTGACTTTTAAGAGGCTTACCTCACTCAGGCGAAAACACCCGCTCGCTAATGTTCAACCTATGGGGGAAATAATTTACGCTATATCATTCGCATTTCAATATTTTTAAATGATTTTTTTTTTTTTTTTTTTTTTGCATTGGATAGCTGAGGTTAATCTCTATGCACGCTCCTTTGTACTTTTTCGATTTTAGATGCAGTTTTTTTTTATTGGGCATACTTTCACTTTTGAAACCAGTTCTCAGCTATCCAGTACAAAAAAAATCATTTAAAAATATTGAAATGCAAACGAGATATTGTAAATCATTTCCCCCATAGGATTAACATTAACGAGCAGGTGTTTTCATCACCTGAGTAAAGTAGCCTCTTAAACATCAAAAGTGGCTTGAAAAACCAAAAGAATACCTTTAACAATTAAAAAAAGTGTCAATAATCTGAAAAGTAAGAATCCAAAAAGTGTCCTTTTCTCAACAGCAGCGCCCTGTCCTTTTTTAAGCCTGGGGGAAACTCTGATTCTGATATATCAAATTTAATTATAGTTGACACATATTTTAACTATTCAAACAGCTCAAAAAGTCCTTTTGGAAAACAACTAGTAGGATCTGATTATCTCAGAAATTTTGAAAATGATAGGCAAACGTATAAATCTGAATTGTTTACTTAAGGGGAATCTTCACTCACTTGAGAACACCTGCTCGCTAATGTTAAACCTATGGCCAGGTTGTTTTCGAATTTCTCGTTTAAATTTGAATATTTTTAAACTATTTTTTTTTTTTTTTGCATAAGATAGCTGAGGTCGATCCCTAATATGGCTATTTTTTACTTTTTCGATTTCAGTTGCAGATTTTTTTAATAAAGGTACTTTCACTTTCAAGGACCTTGGAGCCAATGGCTCCTAAACCCAAAAAAACCAATGATCACATTGTGAAACAAATGCATAAAAATAATAGCATTTATATGGAAAAAAATCAGGGTATGCAAAAATCATGATTGTTTTATTAATCCAATTTTTTTAAATTTAAATCTATTATTTTGGAAAGTTAATTTTTTTACACATTAAACATATGAATTTAGCAAGAACACTTGATTTTTTTTTTATATTTTATATGCAAGAGCCATATGAAAACTAATAAATATAAAGAAATTAATTTTTAAATTGCATGAAAATATTTTTTTTAAGTAAGTTTTTTTTTCTTTTTTACAATAGATAGTATTTGTCAGCATATAAGATATGTCTTATTTTTTAAAAATAATTTCTTTAAATATGTAAATGTAAAATATATAAGATCTAAAATCCTTTGAAATAAATTTTTCATAAAAATATGCATATATACACATTGGTTAATACAATTTATTTTAAATATATGACATAAATGTTCAAGGTTTTTCTCAAAAGATTAAAGTTAAAAAATATAACAATTAATAGCATTTTAGAGTCGCCTCCATTTTCATTTCTAATTTTATTAATACTTGATATTGAAAGTCAATGGGAAAAATTGATTTGGAACTGCCTTGGTGACTTTTAGTTTGTGGAAATGTTGAAATGAAAAACAGATGGATACTTTAGAAGATATGAAAAATTTATTATAATTTTTTCAAGACTTAAGGGCTTGGAATTCAAGGCTTTGTTTAAAACCCCCAATTTTCCTGCTTTTTCATACCCCAGTTTGTTTCTAAGTTTTGAATGTACTAAACCATAAGTAGAAAATTGTCTTTTCTACAGAGTTGCTTTATTGCTTTTTCATCTGACGTTTCACAAAAACTTGAACTAAAATGGGCTCTCCATCATTCCAAAGGAGACATTTGAGATACAGTATTTTGCTCAAAAAGAAAATTATAAAAAAGATCTGCCTTAGCTAGGAATCTCATGATTAAAGCTAAAAACTACTACTAGTAAAAGATCAGGGTCCATAAGCTGTGTTTTTGGCCCATGAAATGACTAAAATTTGATTTTGTTATACTGACTTAATTATTTCACTTTTTAATATTAAAAGGTTTATCCTGTACGATTTCAACAATATTTTTTGCATTTTGCTTGGATTTATATAACTTACACAAGCTCAAAGTTCATATTATTCGTAGTTTTTTTATGAAAAATACGCAATTTCTCCTAATTTTACCTCAATTTTTAATATTTTACTATGAGCGCAGCTTTGCAACACTTTTATTTTTACATATATTGTACATTTTGATGTATTTTATAATATATGTAAAGAAGAAAGTGTTGCACGATTGCGCTCATATAAATAAATTGAGGTAAATTTAGGTGAAATTGCATATTTTTTGTCAAAAACTATGAATAATACGAACTTTGAGCTTGTGTAAGTCATATAAATCCGAACAAAATGCAAAAACTATTGTTGAAATCATACAGGATAAACCTTCTAATATTAAAAAGTGAAATAATTAAGTCAGTATAACAAAATCGAGTTTTAGTCTCATTTCATGGGCCAAAAACACGGCTTAACACTGATCCTTTATTCTTCTTAGCAAAATCAAAAGGTTTTTTTTTCTTTTCAATCTCAGTCAAATCGCATCTTTTTAAATATTTAAATTCATCATGCATACTCTTGACATTAGCTGCAATATCTGTGACAAGGCTACAAATAAAACAGTTACATTCAGTTTTGCACTTTAATATTAGGGGAGACACAGTAGACCAGTTTTTCAGTTTAAAAAATTTTTCGCTTTAATGGACAAACTGATCTGCATGAAAATATTTTTGAATATTCCTTAAACCTTTATACATTCATCATAATTTTCTCAGAACATAGTTTTCAATACATTTAAAAAAAAAAAAAAAAAATTATATGCACCCGTAAAGTGGACCAGTGTGCCCCAGAATTGGGACATACCGGTCCACCTACTGGGGCACAGTGGACCGCTATTAGGTATTATCTGAAATACAATATAAATCTATTTTTCATTAATCTAATTCTTTTTCATTTCCCCTTTACCCACAAAATAATGTAGTAATATAAATTTACAAGTAACATTTTGAAACAAAAACAAAAATAATTAATTATATTTTGAAAATAATAATAGATTAATGCAGGAACATTTACAATTTAGTTGAAGTTATTACTTAAGTACAAAAAAAATCAGTGCACATTAAAATTTGCAAATCAAATTCCAAAATACTTTCCTGAAATACTTTTGGGTCTGGAAGCAACATTATGAAATCATTGATATCAACAACAGATTCATCTACAGTTTCAGGGAAAAATAAATTGATTTCCATTCAATTTGCATACCATTCCTCTTACTTGAATAGAATCATCACCAATTAGACTATAGTTATATTTATCAAAGGCAGTAAATACAAAACAAAATATTTCTTACTATGTTAAATAAATTGTTATTTTTCTTTGTTTACTTTATTTTACAGTTAAACTACTTTAAAACAATATTTCTTTATAGAAAATAAGCAATTAATTATTAAATATTTTGAACATTCTGCATTACAGGAGCAGAGTGGATTGTGGACTACTGTGCCCCAGAAGTGGGTGGTCCACTGTGCCCCATGTTGAAGTTCAATAAATAATCATATTAATATTGTTTATAGCTTTCTTTTAAACATATTAACTTTAAAGTTAAATAAAAACAAGTATCTTAGTTTTGCAAAAAAGCTGTTTTATCTTATTTATTTACAACCTTTAATTACTAAAAAAATTAAAATGTGATGATGAAAATTTTTACTTTTAGAAGCTCAAAACAACCAATCAGGATATAATAGTTCAATCTGAGCTAAACATATTTTCTGAAGGCTATAAATAATCAGTGCAGTGGTCTATTAGGATAGAAGAGAAGCTAAAAAAAATTAAATTAAATCTTAGGGGGTGGTCTACTGTGCCCCATAGGTCCAGTGTGTACCGGTCTCCCCTACTTCATGAGCAATTTTTATAAATTATGTTCGCCTGTGTGTAAATTTTCTGATGTGTCAATGGAATCCACATGATACCAATCCCTGCTGCATTTGGTAACAATTGCACAAATAATATGCTCATTGTGGATATTTTTACCACCCATATAAACTCAAGCACACCGTCTGGCTTTCAAGCACTTTACAATTTTTTCCCTGCATTATAAATATTATCTAAATGTATACCACCAATTTCTCTGCAGGTAAATGGAATATGATGGTGTGATTGTACTCAGTAATACCAAATGTATCAATGGAGAGCAGGGTTGCCAGTTTGGCCTTTTTTTTTTAATTCTGAAATCTTGCATTCATACCAGAAATTTTCTATAATGTTCTTTTCTTTATTTAATGACAGATATTTCATGATTGCTTAAAGTAAAAATTCTTTCAGAATTTCTGGTACGAATTCATAATTTCTGAATTTAAAAAAAAGGCCAAACTGGCAACCCTGGTGGAGAGTTTGAAATAACTACAATGGTACCTAAAGGCAAACACTGGGAATGGCCTGAAAATGAAGATAAAATATATGTTATCCTTGATCAAAGTTGATTCGAAAATTAAAACCTTTAATTCCTGTAATTTCAAGAGGTTTTGTTTAATTTGTATCGCAATTCTAACAACAAAACCATTGTAGTTTATTCTAAAATATGTTATGTGTAATTTATTAGCTTTATTTATATTTTTAATTATTAAATATTTAAATTTGTTAAAATATGTAATTAGACTTACCTGATCATTAAATTGAGTAATGTTTCATTACATTGTAAAAAATTAAATGTTTTTAAACGTATTTCATTTACTTTATTTATTTGGCTCAAGAGGGAAATGTAATGCGAGTCATAATACCATGTAATGTGAATCACACTCAAAATAAAAATATTGATTGATATAATTAATTACAATTAAAACAATGTTATTTTTGTGTTTATCATAACTCGAAAGTGTGTTTTATTCTATAAAATACTTATTTTTTACTGTGTTGAGATAAACAAGGAGAAATTTTAGGTCTTCATTAACACATAAAACTTGACTTCCTTTTTTTTTTGTAATGTGAATCACAGTACCAAATTAGGGCCTGTATACCACCTGTTCATTTAAAAACTTATTAGATTGATATCCTCAGAACTTTTTTTTAACCAAATGTGATATTTTTTTATGTACATATATAGAATTTACTTTTCAAAAATATGTCAAATGGTAATGTGAGTCACGCTGAATTGCCCTGAATCTGCATCTGCATGCATTTATCTAAATGATCATTAATATTACTAATACATATTCAATGGTTTGGAAACAAAAAAAAAATATATCTGAAAATTGCTAAACTTTAAATTTTTTGCACAGAAATAATTTCTTATAACTGTAAGCAATATTTTTATAAAGTATTTCAGTTGTAGAATAATGGTGTTTTAAAAATATCTGCCTTTTATTTTTTTAATGGCAGAAATTGAGAATGATAAGTCAGGTTGATATTTTAACTTTTATAACAGGCCAGGGCAGCTTCCTAAATTGTTACCTGGAGCTGTTCAGTAAGAAGTACTATAAAGTTTTAAAGATTAATATTGGTTGAAATTTAAGTTTAGCATCAATATTTGCAAAGACAGCTTTTTAAATTTTTTTTTTGAAAAGGAGATAAGTTAAAAGTATTGGACGAATGTTAAATCACTGTTGCATAACTTTCAAATCAATATTCATGAATTTTCTGTGATTTACGCATAAAATGAGACAAAATGCAAACCCTTATTTTTAACTTGAGAACATTTGTGGCCTTATTTTTCCTTAAAATTATAAAAATGGAAAAGAAATCCCATCAAATTAATTTATTTTAAAAAATAAAATTATCTTTTAATATATTTTAGAAAAATAAGCAATATACTCATTTTTTCTTTATTAAAAAAAAAAAAAAATAGATGTCAAATCAGAACAGCTTTAGGATTAGCCTGCTGTCTGCCATCTTGTTTTTTTAAATCAAAAGATTTGTTTTGTTTCTCATATCCAAAATAATTTTCATCCATATTTACTTATTATAAACACGTTATTTAATTTTATTGACTAATTTATTTATATTTAATAAAAAAGTTAAAATGTTTTTATTTAACTTGTTTATGTCAGAAACAAAACAAATGTTTTGATTTATCGCCCATGGTCAGCCATCTCATTTTTTAAATAAAAATTTTAACTTTTATTATTAAATATAATATAAATTAATTAATCAATAAAATTAAATAATGTGTTTATAATAAGTAAATATGGATGAAAATTATTTTGGAAAATAGAAACAAAACAAATATGTTTCGATTTAAATTACAAGATGGCAGACAGCAGGCTAATCTCAAAGCTTAGCCCTTTTTAATGTGCTCTTGTAGTTAAAAAAGAAAAATTTTAAACTTTTGAGAAAGCTTTCTCTACTGGGCTGTAAATAGTATATCATAGCAGACATGGAAAAGGAAAAGAAATTGTTTGGTGGTTTCAAAGTTTTCCATAGAGATGTGCTGGCACGATATTTTCTCCTTTATTATATCCCTTAATCACTGTTGTTCAATAGCTAAAGATCCTTTGACAACAGCTCGGGAGCCTGGAGCAAAATTTCAGGAACGAGATCAAATGTTTCCAAGTTACAAATAGTTAAAAATCAAATTTCATTGGAGAAGGGCATTCTTATAAATGCATTTTGAGAGATGTCAGAGTCTTTCCGTAGTCCGTTCCAGAGTCTTTCCATTTTGAGAGTCTTTCCGTAAGTGACAAAACCAAAATTTTAAATAGATTAAAGAATGAAGTAGGAAGCAAATTATTATTAATGGTATAACAGATGTGTTACACTCACGTGTAGATGTTTGGCGACTTTTTTATTGGCGCAATTTCTAAATCCGCGCCAAACAAATAACTTAATACAATAGCCAGGTTACCATTAAAGGAAAAAATCCTCAAAATTTGGGGACTTTTTCTTTTTTATAATGGATTAAAAAAATTAAAAAAAAACGTGTGTGAGTGTAAGACATCATAGCCAGAAAAAACAAATTCTTGTTATGAATTTTGTTTTTGTATAGGCTAAGATGCTTTACACTCTCACAGAAAAAAAAAAAAAAACTGTTAAAAAAAAGGAAAAAAGTCGCCAAATTTAGGAGATTTTTTCCTTTAATAGCAACCTAGCCATTGTATTAAGTTATTCGTTTGGTGCGGTCTTGAAAATCGCGCCAACCAAAAAGTCACCAAACTTATGTTTACATGTTTGTGTGAGTGTAAAGCATCAGTTCCTTTGTATATATCAGTCCAATTATGTAAATCACATTTGGTCACAAGCAATTCAGATAATCTGTGCTCTACTTTGAAATGAGACCAATAAAACAATAACATTTTTATGAATCGAGGTGAAAATTGCGATAACCATTATCTTTTAATAAAAGAGATCTTAATATTTTGAAGGCACACACAGATCTTCCGATTTATAACATTACTTCTTATTTATATATTTTTCTTCTTCAAAGAATATGTCAAATAGTTCCAGCACAATTTTCAGATACTACTAATAAAAATTATAGAAAATATGAAGCTAAAATAAAAATTTACTTACCTGCTCGTGGAACTGAGTTTTGACTTTTTCAACATTAAGAAACTTTTCTAATTCACCATCATTTAAGTCGCCAACACCTGAATCAAATGACATCACAATATTTTATTCTTTTTTCAGGTGGTATCTGAAAAACTTTTTAATCACAGCGAGGAGCGAGGTAATCTGTTTCCTTTGGCAGCTTTCCGAGAAGATAAAAGAACTTTTGTAAGTAGCGAAATGTAAAATATTTATGATGGAAAAATAAAAAACATTAAGAAGAAACACAAAGAAAAATCCTGATAATACCTGATAAATCCCACAGACTTTTGTTCTGAGATGAATTGCTCCGTTAATAAGAAGTTTTCTAATTAGTTACTAGAATTTACTCATTGGGACTTAAAAAAACTTCATGCAGGACACCGGCACTTCTATCTTCTATTTTTTCTTCTTCTCTCGCAAGTCGCAAATTCAAGGTTAAATTCGCTATTTTCCATTGCTAGATACAGTCAGTACCGCTCACTCTGATTGGCTCTGGAGGCCGATTGGCTGTTGAGTTTGCTTTTAACATATGCGCATGCGCACTGGACACGGTGATGTTGAGTGAGTTATACTACGTTCAGATCGGATAGTTAAGATATTGGCTGTTGAGTTTGCTTTTAACATATGCGCATGCGCAGTGGACACGGTGATGTTGAGTGAGTTATCTTAAATGCGTTTGGCGGTGTGGACAGGTATTCAATTTCGGGGAGGTACCACCTCAAAAATGGCGGTCTAAGATATCTCAAATGTCCGATGTGAACAGGGTATTACAGTCTGTTATGACTGCTACATATTTATCTGTGATCACTGCTACATAAATATATTTCTTTTTACTCTAGACCAACATGTGATTAGGACTTAAAACGGCCTACACTGTTAAAAATATCCTGAAAAATTACCTCTGTTTTTAAAGGCTCTCTATTTTCTGACCAATGAGAACGCTCCAAGGGCGTTTATGTAGCACTCTCATTGGTTAGAAAATAGGGTGCTGATCGCAGCCGTTTGTACAGGAAAATTGTTCCTTTAACTAATGCTAAAGTGCCATTGAAACCATTATTTATTGTAGACGCGTTAAAAAGTGTTAGATATTCAAATTTAGATAATTTTTACCCTGTCATATAAACACAGAACACAAATATCACATGGAATCTGAAATTGTGCAAAAAAATTATCATTATGAACAAATTGAAACTGCATGTAATCGCGACCTACGTTATACACGGCCGGTGCATGACGTTTCTAAACCCTCTTATTCCTGGACCTGACAGACCACGCAGATCTGATAAGCCATAGTATAAACGCAGAATAAAACGTCACATGGTCAGGTCGGCGGGTTCGACTCCCGCCAGCTCCATTGCACACACTTTGTGGAGCTTCCGGATGTAACTCTCTGGTGCTGTAAATTTCCTTGTAGCTATCTCGTCCTTGTATATTGACGATGACTTATAAGCGGGCACTTGATGTCAAGCACACAAGTCAGATGTATGTTCTCAATAAAATAAAAAAAAAACGTCACATGGAGTGGATCATTTTTACACGGCGTTTGGTGCAAAGCGTGCAAAAATGATCCACTTCATGTGACGTTTTACCAGGGCTACACTACATACCGGGCTTGCTCATTCATTATGATGACGTCACAAAAGGTGGCTGACTAGGAAGAAAGACATACAGCGATTGGCACAAAACGATGGGCGCGTTGCTTTGGACCAATCGCTGGTCGCGGTCAGCCACCATTTGTGACGTTTTGAGAGTGAATGAGCAAGCCCGGTATCTAGTGTTGCCTTGATTTTACACGTCATGCACCGGCCGTACGAGGCTAACGAAAAAGATAGGCTACCGCGGTGCATTCCACTTATCTTTTTTTACAGACCGCTCGAGGATAACGAAAGAGGCAGGCTACCCCGGTACATTCCAGTTATCTTCTTTTATAGACCGCTAGAGTGACGTGATGCTCTTTTCGAGCAGCTTCATTGGTGCATTCGAGCATCACGTGATTCCCGCGGTCTGTAAAAAACGATATGCGTAAAGCACCGCGGTAGCCTTTCTTTTTCGTTAGCCTCGCAGACCGCTAGAGTGACGAGATGCTCTTTTCGCACACCCGCATAGATGCATACGAGCATCACGTGACTCCCGCGTTCTGTAAAAAAAGATACACGTAAAGCACCGAGGTAGCATTTCTTTTTCGTTAGCCTCGCCGGCCGTATATAACGTAGGTCACGATGTAATGCAATAGGTTTGCAAGAGATTTTCCTGAAGCGAGAAGTTATATCTTTTCTCCACCAGATGGCGTATTCGAGCGCTTGAATTCAGTTTCAACCACGTGATCACCAGTCTACCAAGTATTATCCAACCAATCGTAACTGTGGATTTGTAGCCTGTATTACGAGCCAACCTATCACAATCCACCATCTTTGGCAGGCAAACAAAAAACAAATCCAGTTTCTAAGGTGGTTGCTAGGGTGTGATGTCAGTTAAAACTGATCGAGTCTAACGAAAAAGACAGACTACCGTGGTGCATTCCAATTATCTTTTTTTACAGACCGTTAGAGTGAAGTGATGCTCTTTTCGTATACCTGCATTGGTGCTTTTGAGCATCTTGTGACTCCTGCGGTCTGTAAAAAAAGATACGCGTAAAGCACTGCGGTAGCCTTTCTTTTTCGTTAGCCTCGAAACTGATGTATACTCTACGAATGAACCATTCGCCGACTTTTCATTCACAAAAATAGGCCAATTTATCTGATTTAGGCCGGCAGTGGAATAATAGAACAACATTTCGGGTTTTTCCTTTAAATACGTTAATAAGGTTCTCTGTTTATTAATATTTTTGGCATATATTTCTATTCAGGAAAGATATTTAAAGTCAAGAATTAAAATTTATGGCAAACATGTGTTTATTTATTAATAAAATTTTCATCTAGCAATTATAATTTAAGGACTCGATTTCGAGATAGTAAGACTATTCTATTATTGTTATTATTGCTTTGATTTTACAATTTTAAATTATTGCTATTGATGTGTTATTTTATCAAAAATTTCTCTGATTTAAAGATCGATTATACTATTTTTACCCCCCCCCCCATCACCACCATCTATTAAGGCTTTCAGTATGAGTGCGTTCAGAGACCGAAACTCAGGTTACTCGTATAATTGGGAAATGACGTCATCTGATTTTCTCAGGGTAAAGATGGGTTAAAACGGCTGTGAACGCATTTGGGTAAAGTTTTGAGCATGTTTACAATTAAACACTTCCGTCAACCAATCTACCATTACATTTTGATTGTAGGAACCATGAAGATAGAGAGAAGGAGAACAACGATAATGTTTCTACTTATTATGGAACTAAAAGCGGTACGTAGTATGGCGGCGTTTCCATGTTTTTGGGCTTTTGGGGAGTGTAGCACCCTCTATTTCCCGTTTCAACTGACAACTCTTTATCATGCTCGAAACCAAAATGCAAGAAGAGCAGACGACAATTTGTCATGTTTGACAGGTCACATGACCGGCCTTTGGGAACACCAGCGCCACGAACCGGGTACTAATTTCCGGTCCATGTTCTGATTTTGAAAGCCTATCTTCACTGTTCTCCTTCTTATTTCTATCTCCATGGTAGGAACATTGCAGGAACAATCCTAGCCGACGTTGGCCAATTATATCACAGTCCTGTTAAAGATTGACCAATCAAATGGTCAGGACTCAAGTGTACAGTAGGAGTCATAAAGAACAACAGTTAACAGTTGCAGTTAGCTATAAAGCAAACAAACTAATCAGATTTCCCAACCACGTGATCACTTTACCCAACAAAATTCTCCAGGTAATGTGGGTTACCTGAAGTCTGGGTAAATCCCGGCTCTGAACACTACGGGAAACCCGCAAAAAGACACGTGATATCGGTCAATAGAGCAGTTCACATCACGTGACTTTTACCGGAGAATAATGAAAAGAGCTGTAGGACACACAAATAGAAAAAGCATTGATAAAGGTAGCGATAGCTGTCCTACAGCAGCAGCAAAAACCTGTTCGTGACGTCACCTTTCACAGCTCTTCTGAACACTTCGGGTTACCCATACGTTACCCTGTGTAACTCGGGGTTCGGTCTATGAACGCGCCCTATATTCACCTTATTTAAGTCTTTTTCAAAATGATATGCAATTGCGTACATTCTTTCCAAAAACTAATAGCACTGGATGTGAGACAGACAATTATTAGAATTCTTTGGAGATATGTTATTTTAACCAACAATTGTTGGTTAAACTTAAGTTTATTACTTTTTAGTGTATATAGAATGTAAATGTATTCAAAGATCACAGACGATTATTGAAGAATGCCTACGTGGGGCGTAATGCCCACGTTTACTTCACATCTAGATCAGAACAGTCTATGGAGATGGCATCAGAAGGTTCAGAAATATAAATGTTCTCTCGCAGCAGGCTGCGGTGGAATGATGCTGATGTAGGAGCAATCTGGATGTGCGCTTTGATGCTTTTATTGGTGTCGGAATGGTGAGCATAGGGGGGGAGGAAAGCCCCATTAGACCCAAACAATTTTTAAATTTTTATAATTATTACTTTTTAATCTAATATCTTATGCAAACAATTTATTTTAAATAAGATGCAAACAATTAGTTTATATAAGATTCATATAATTAAATGATGACGATGCAAAGATAATTAAGCATAAAAACAATGGGCTTTATTGGGAATCTGGGCTCGAGATTGTAAGAATACCACCAACACGTGATTTCTTACAATATCGACCAATGTATGCATGCGATACATAGACAAACAAATATAAACACAGCAGGGAGGTCACATGATGGTGGTTTATGACGTCATGCCAATAAAGCCCATTAAAATGCAAAAAATAATATAAATATTTTTTTTTCTCTTATAATAGCAAGAGAGCTAAGAAGGAAAGTTAGCAGAACCCGATGCCAAAAGCAAGGCGGGAAGACGTCAAAAGGAAAATTTTAGTGTAGGAATGTCAAATGGGAATAACAGTGCAGGTACCAAAATTTTTTGAATTTGGAATAGCACAACGAAGCGTTTAGGGTGGCTCCCTTCTCCTTCTTTTGGAAGACAGAGCAAAGCCGTCATCTCTACTTAAGATGGCAAGCGGTCTCTTCAGGGCCGTGCGAAGAGCGGGGCGAAGGGGGCCTTCGCCCAGGGCGCGGAAATTGAGGGGGCGCCAAATTTATACTACCAACGACGGTTTAAATAATTTATTTATTCATTTTTTGGTCATCGATCATTTTCTGGGGAATTTCTTTATCTTTCGTCATCATTCTTTTTTTTCTGTCGCAAAATATCATGTACTCTACAATAAATAAGTGCAATTTTCTCTTATGCTATTTAGTTGTTTGCAATTTCCGAATTAAAATTAAACCTTTTAAAGTTCCAAAATAAACTAGAAATGTTTATTCAAATTTATTTCTGTTTCTGTACTTTATCAGTTTTGTGTTACCTGTCACAAAAAGAAGGGGGAAGGTGGGCGCTAAATTGAAACTTTGCCCCGGGTGCAGTTTTCTGTTCGCACGGTCCTGGTCTCTTCTTCCCTCTACTGCTATTTATAATGTAAGGTTGAATGGACCGCAACGCTTCGTTGGGTATTAAAAGTCGATCTCTGTGGAAATTTTGTGCAAGTTTTTTAATAACTTGCGAGATAGGCCTAATATTGAGATCAGCATGGATGACGTCATTCCGGACAAACATTGTCGCCTTGCAAATCCTACTTCATAAAGAGTTTTGAAAATTTTAAATTTTCTGCATCCGAGTTTCACAGACCGACCCATAGGTCTTGTTTGATCTGATAAAGAATTTATACCGTAACAATTTATTCGAGAGTGACAGACGGCTGTGATAATCCAGTAAAGATTTAAGGGATTCTTGAGCTTTGGTAGATTTGGCAATTTCGTCTTGAATCTGCCTAGCCCAGGTTAATTTTTAATCTAGATAGATACCTAGATATTTGTAATGGGTGGCCCAGTGTATGAATTCATCATTGAGAGAAAGATTAACAGTTGGGGAGATAGATTTATGAGAAAAAATCATGGCGCCACTTTTTGCTGCGTTGACTTTGATACCCAATTTCTAGGCCAGATCAGAAGGGCCAAGAGGTAGGCTTGGAGTTTAGTCACCACAATGTCAAATGAAATATTGCTGGTCATGATGGCCGTGTCGTCCGCATATAATGCTAAGAGGACATCGGGAATAATGTGACGAATATCATTAATGCAGAGGTTGAACAGCCAGGTGCTTAACATAACAGACTACCCTGAGGGACGCCAGCCTCGATAATGCGTGAAGAGGAAAAAGAGTTATTAACTTTAACAGAAAAGGTCCTACCGTTAAGGTACTTCCAGAAAATAAGGATAAGTTGAGGCGGAACCTTGAGTAGAATTAACTTATATATATGTCCATAATGCCAAACCCGATCGAAGGTTTTAGCAATATCTATGAATACGACACCAGTTTTATTTCTAAGAAGGAAACCCTCGTGAACGAGTTCAGTTACTCTCCAAAGCTAGTGCTGTGTCGAGTGTTTGGGCCTGAACCCAAACTGCTCGGGTGTAATAATCGAATTGGACGTAACGAACTCTTTCAGACGGTTTGCAAGAATGTATTCATAGAGCTTAGACAAACAGGATAAGAGGGAAATAGGTCTAAAGCTAGAAGGGGCGTGCCTGTACCGGTTTTGGGATCGGGACAATCAGCGCTTTCTTCCAGCAGCCACGAAACATACAGAGATTTAAGATGCAATTAATTAGAATAGTTAGAAAGAAAATGAAGTTAAGTGGGAGATGCAAGAGCATATTGGTAGAGATTCTATCGAGACCGGGCGATTTGTTCATCTTGGGATTCCCGATATAAGAAATCACCTCAGAGAGGAGTGCAAGATTGAGAGTGTTATTGTGTGAAGTGTTTAAGAAGTGTTCAACCTCTGTGTTAACTATGTCGATAGTCGCAGGATTGACGAGATCGCTATTGAGTGTAAATTGGCTTCTAAAACTGTCTGCAATGAGCTCAACCTTGTCTGTGTTAGAGTAGGCCATACCATTTGGGCCATTTAAGGCCGGAATGTGTGTTCGTGTCCTACGAATGCGGGCCGATGCCGACCAAATTGTGTTGTCAGCTGTCGATAAAGACTCTATGTAAGTGTTCCAACGTGAAGTACTAAACTCCTTGATTGCAGCAGAAACCTGGTGTTTTTTTCTGTTAAGTGCAGTTTTTAAGAGGGGGTCCCTAGACGTCTGCCAGTCCCGTCTTAAACGATTTCTCTCTCTTTTCAAATCCCTGATGTGCTCAGGTAGTCGAAACGCATCAACCACCCTCTGCCTAGGTTTCGCGACTTCTTGGAAAGCATTATGGAGTGAGTCTCCAAATGCTTGAATAGAAGAAGTTACGTCTTCGGCAGAGTGAATCTCAGTGGGCGAGGGGGGGGGGGGGGTTGTCCATGTTTTCTAGGACATGACTGAAGTCTTTCCAATTGACCGAGAAGGCCTGGGGATGTCGAGTCGGAAGTTGCCCACTTCGAATCTAAGCACAACCGGGAGATGATCCGACAAGAGATCATTCACAGTTTGGATGGTGTGCGGGAAGGGAAAATTGCGGGAGATGGCGAAATCAATGATGGACTCAAGGGGCGCCAAAATTTGCGCATGATTTTGATCTGTCCACCTGCGCAATTTATAACCAGTGTTGTTGGATCTATGAGAACCCCAGGAAAAATTATGAGCATACCGCAATAATGAAATGATCACCCGCAATAATGAAATTTGGAAAGTATACTGGTTAAAATAGAGAGTTCTTGTGCAAGCAGACGCATGTCCCTCGAAGGGGAATTGTAGATGGCTGCAATCAGAAGGTGGGGGATGGTGGGAAATTCTAAAACAATAGGAGTGGCCTTAATGCATTGAAATTGAGGGACTTTAGAGAGGATTTCATTAAGACCATTTTTAACATACACAGCAGTGCCACCACTAGGACGTGCACCAACTGTAGGTGGTCTGTCTACATTGAAAAGCACATAGTTGGCGTATTGGACAGCAACAGCGACCCGGACAGCATTACCCTGGAATTTGGTCTCAGAGACCAACATGATATCTAAATTATTACTAACAATAAAATCCTTAAACTCGGAGGCCTGACGTTTAAGCCCGTTGGCCATATGCCAACAGAGAGAAAGTTCAAATTCGTTGAAGCTGGGAATTTTCCAAATGGGGCGGAGGGGGTAGATCGGAAAACGGACAATTTTTAGAAAAGAAAATTTAACGAGAAACTTCAGGTAAATTTTTATAGAAAATAAATATCCGGTCAACTTCTGTGGGTGCATCATGGAGTTGCGGTAAGCATTTTTCGTAAGTTTGTATAATATATTTTTTTTCAAACTCTTTCTCATATTTAAAGTGTTCCATGACAAAATCGGCGTCCGAAATAGCATCAATTTTGGAGGCCGATGAAATTTTGGATGGACCAGGTGTAGTGGTCGTGGGGGGTTCTGCGACAATGCCTGTTGTAGCTTTCGCGAACGAAAGCGTATCGCTAACTTTCCTTGCAGGAGGTCCTTGACGGGGAATTTTGCCTGATGACAAGAGACTTGACTTTTTTTTGGTTTTGGACCCTTGGAAATTTGGGACATAACCGATAGCTTGCGGGGTGCTCGCCAAAACAGTTAGCACATTTGCAGGGGTCGTCGAATGTTTTAGGGCAGTCAGGGGCGAGGTGTTCCCCGGAGCACATCACGCACTGCATTTTAAGGTGACATGCTGCTGCCGAGTGAAAAAACCCCTGGCAACGGTGGCACTGTTGTGGTCCCTTGCGACCCCGGTACTTTTCGAATTGTATCCTCATCCCAAGGATTTCCTTAACCTGAAAAATTTTTGCAGGATCCGCTAGCCTAGACAATTGAACCATGAAAAGGGGCAACGGAATCTTGTTCCTAGCATTGCCCCTAAACAGTTGAACTGAAAGAATTTGGAGCTCATCAAGGTCTAACCAGTCTCTAATTTGTTGAGCAGTGGTGTTTGAGGGGAGTCCCCTGATAAAAAATTTTTGATGTTTCTCTTTTTCGAGCAGAAAGCTCCTGTAGTAAATGCCAAGGCAACACTAGATACCGGGCTTGCTCATTCACTCTCAAAACGTCACAAATGGTGGCTGACCGCGACCAGCGATTGGTCCAAAGCAACGCGCCCATCGTTTTGTGCCAATCGCTGTATGTCTTTCTTCCTAGTCAGCCACCTTTTGTGACGTCATCATAATGAATGAGCAAGCCCGGTATGTAGTGTAGCCCTGTAAATGCCCTCCTGCTGAAGTTTTAGCTGTAACGTTCTGTATTCAATCTCACTACCAACATTAATTTTAATAAATTTGTTTTTCATCTCGGCTCTAATGGTCGGTATAGAGCACCTGAGAGTAGAGTTGCAAAGGCTAGAAAAAACCCGGTTTAAACCTGGGAATAAACTTGGTTTTTTTTTTAATAAACCAGGTCTTTTGGGAATGAACCTGGGAATAAATCGGGTCTATTGGGAATAAACCGTCTTTTTGCAACTCTACCTGAGAGTCACGAGCAAAGAAGCCCAGTTTTCGATAGCTTCAATAAAGAGTGGGGGTATTTTTTCATTCTTTTTAGGGGGGGCTGCGCTGGTCCCGGCAACCGCATCGGTGCTGTTTCCAGCCGCAGTTGAATTTTCCTGAATTTTTTTGGATTTATTATTTTATATCTAACTAGTTGGTATCCTTCTTCGTCTACGTCTCTACCACGTTTTAGCTTTTGTTCAGAAATCTTATCAACAAGCATTTACTCACTATTAGAATTTTCCTCGGAAGGGGGTGGGGGTGGAGGGGTCATACCCTTGGGCTTGAAAACAGAGAAATTGGGGTTTCTTACCCTAAGCTCATCCATTTCCGCTTGTAGATTCTGGATACGAGATGCAGCACTCGTGACTTTTGTTTCAGCATTTAAAATCATCTCATGTGGGGCAGCTAATTTGGCACGCCTTGCTCTGTCTAGATCCACGCCGACCTTATATAACGCCGCGTTGTACAGCTCAGACAGGTCGATGAGGTTTCTCTCGTCAAGGCTGGCGACATCTACCTCCTCTCTGATAAGACTGGCTCTTAAGTCAAGAGCCGGCTTAAATTTTGGGCCAAGCAGGCAGGCCTACCATTCGGCTTCAACTCAATAAGCCCTGCTTGGCAAGTTTATTAAAAAAAAAGTACAAATGAGGCCATTAGGCTTTTACATAGTACTAAATTGAACAATGAATAAGAATTATATACTAGCTAACCCGCCCGGCGTTGCCCGGGCCCGAGATAATTACAATCTCAGAGAAAGGCGTTAACCTCCTCCCTCCCCTTACCCGCAAATATAATGAATAATTTGTTCAAGAGAACCACCGTCACGTACATTAACGTGATCATTAAAAAAAGAATTACATTTTTCTGATAATTAGAACATAACGAAGACGCTACGCTAAAATAGCCGGCAAATGACACCCCCTTCCCGACCTCAATTTCAAATCTATATCTTAATTAGTTCCCTAAATATTTGTTCATTAGTAAAATTTGGCAATTATTTCCTTTCATTTTCGCAAACTAAATGAGAGGGATCGGCCAGAGAAACAGATCTCTTTGTAATTCAGTTTTTAATGAAAGCCGATATCTGTCTGAAAATTTCTTGGATCGTTTTCACTGGCGCCAGCAGATTTTTAGCAGTTTTTTGCATAAATTAAGAAAAAATGCCGGCCGAATTTTCAAAAAATTGCATAGACGGATGCAGAATATTTTTTTACATATGCTCAGAAATTTTCAAATTGATATCTCAATTAGTTTTCTTAAAATTTGCTAATTAGTAAAATAATTTCGAATTCGTTCATTTCCGGTTGCAAATCCAATGCGCCTGTCCGTTCCTTTCGCCATTTTGATTTAAAAGATGATATTTTAGAAGCGATGGTTAATGAGAATCTAATTAATATCTAGGCTAATTATCAAAATATTAAAATTTTGAGGCTCAGGTGCACATGGCCAGACCTTGGACTATCCACACCTAAATTTCCAGCCTTCTAGGTGGGCTAGATTTTCCTAGCCATCGCCAACAGACACACAGACACACAGAGCGAAACTTTCTTTTATTAGTATAGATTTGACAGATTTACTCTCATTTGAGTAAGGTATTTTTACAATAATTCTAAGAGTTTAAATTTTTAGATTTATGGACTTGAGTAATAGAACAATTATGTACATGTCTATAATTATTTCAGTAAAATAAGGAAAATAAAAATAATAATAAAAATATTTACAAATCAATTCTAGTCCTTTAGTCCTGAATTTAAAAAGTTTTACGTTGGGTAGGACTACTTTAATGTTCTGTAATTTTAAATTGTTATAGGTCCAAAGCTTTTAAGTTCATTTCAAATTGATGGTCATTTTATTTTGTTTTTACAAGATTATTCCTCATCAGTATAATTGCCACCATCATCATCTGACGTAGCGTCTAGAGGTGGTAGTTGAACAATGATTATTTTCTGTCAGAGACATGCAGTTAATTATTCTCTGTTGTAACACAGGTTTTTTAATTATCAGAGTGAACCAGTTGTGGAGCGGCACTGAGTTCGCTTTTCTTAGATGTAGAGTTGCTGTCAGCGTGCAGTTAAGTATGTAGTGGAGAGAATTTCCTCTTTCTCCACAGGTGCAACGTGATTATGATGTTTTGTTGAATTATACTAAGTATGTTGGAAATGGGACATGATTCGTTGCAAATATATATAGGTATCTGTGATTCAGAAGAAAGTCCTCTGATACTGACGGTTTTAATGCGGTGTAACGGCCAGATAGCGATAAGTTCCATTTCTGTTGCCATGAGTTTAGAAGATGCTTTTTCAGTTTCCTTTTAAGATAGGAAGGTGGAAATGGGATACATTTTTGTGGAATTTCTGATGATCGGACGGTTGCTTCCTTGGCCAATTGATCCGCCCTTTCATTACCTAAGAGACCTGCGTGTGCTTTTACCCATTTGATGTTAATTTGTTTGGTTGTTTGTTGAAGATATTGTATTATTTGTTTTACTATTGCATTTTTGGTTGAAATATCTTCCAATGTTTGAATGCTAGATTGACTGTCAGAGAAGATTGTAAAGGAGTTATAAGATGAGTGGGATCACCAGATTATGGAGTCAAGGATGGCTAGCAGTTCTGCTTGAAATATAGAATTTTCTTCTTGTATTCGTTGTTGATGTTTGTATATTTCTATGGTTTCGCTATATGCACAAAAGGCATAGCTTGTCCCCATTTCCGTTTTTGAACCGTCCGTATAGACTTCAATTTCTGAATCGGAATTGGGATTTGTTTCCAGTATTTTTAGGTGATCACTTGAGGTATTCATTTGATTTTTCTGCGATTTTGACTGGAACATGTCTGC
Organism: Maratus michaelseni; assembly: GCA_963931845.1. NCBI lineage: Eukaryota > Metazoa > Arthropoda > Arachnida > Araneae > Salticidae > Maratus > Maratus michaelseni. The sequence continues at coordinate 211,713,941 of OZ007599.1, read as the reverse complement.
AAAATATGGGGGAGATGAGATTACTAGGCGTATAATTCTTCCGAATTCTGATACTTGTTCCAGTCGCAAATGAAGGGGAGGGATTCCGGGATTCCCGTAAGTACGTTGAGGGCTGCCGTTGATGTTTTGCGATATTCTCCTGAGATCATTAACAGACACTGTGCTTGAATAGCTGAAATTAAGCGATAACCATGCGACTTGGCTAGCCTGGTAAACCAGGTTGCTGCAGCATATATTACCTTCTTTTCCAAGATCGTACTGTACCATATTTTTAAAATACTCTTTGAACTTCCACTTGGAGTTGACGCAAATTTAAGTAGATTTTGAATTATTCGTTGAATCTCTTCTCTTTTAGATCTAAGATGCGGTAAGAAAGAGAGTGTGCTATCCAATAGTATGCCTAAGTATGGAATTGAGTTTTCTGCTTTTAGTGAGTAATTATCAATTTTAAATATTAGTGGGCACTTTAGGTATTTTGGTCTTCTAAGATTAAGAGATTTGCATTTATTGTATGATATTTTTAGATTATATTTTTCTGCACATTTGCTGATTAGCTGAAGTGCTGTCTTTTCTTGATCTTTTAGTTTTGCTCTCGTTCCTGATTCGATGATTAGGAGCAAATCGTCAGCATATGCAATAGCCCTAATTCCTTTTTCCCTTAAGAAGGTCTAGCAAATTCTGCATGAAGACCTTCCATAAGAAGGGGCCCAGACAAGATCCCTGTGGTCAGCCTCTGTTAAACCAGTAGATTTCTTGAACTAGCCAGTTTAGGTATGCACCTCTTCTTGATAAGAATGAACTTGTTGTGTTGACATATGGTATATCGACTCTTAGGTTTTCCATTGCTTCTATACTTTCCCGCCATGGCAGTCTGTCAAAGGCGTTCTTAAAATCTAAGGAGAGAAGGGAGATGTAAGACTCTTTTTGTTTTATTATTTTCAGGTGCGACAATAAGTCCTGTATTGCGGTATCTGTAGATCTGCCCTCAGTGAAGCCATGTTGACCAGGAAAGTTTTCTCCATTCTTGTTAAGATTGTAATTTATGTGACGTAGAAGTAATTTTTCATAGATTTTCCCAAAGATCGGAAGTAATGTAATAGGTAGGTAAGATTCCGTTTCCGTTGGAGGTTTACCAGATTATAGGAAGTAAACTAATTCTCCTATTTTCCAGGCATCGGGGAAGTAATTTAGGCTTAACAGCTTATTATATATTGTAAGTAGAAATTGGCTTTGAGATTTGTAGATGTTTCTTATTATGTTGTGATCTATGTCATCTTTTCCCGGAGTTTTGTTAACGTTAAATGAATATATTGCATCTCTCAGTTCAGACTGCGTAAATAGGGCTGCTGTTTTAACTAGATGTGTTATTTCTGTTGTTGAGGATTGAGAAATTCCAAAAATGTTTATTGTAAGATCTTCAAATAATTGTTTTTTCGTATATGTGATTGCTTCTGGTGAGGTGAGTGAGTAAGACCCTTGGCTGGTAGTGTTTCTGAAATGCCGCTTTCTGTAATTTAGCAAAAGGATTGGTCATGTTTTTACAAAAACGATTACAAGTATCATTTTTCGCCTTTTGTATTTGTTTTCTGTATTTTGCACGTTCTTGTTTAAATTTTTCATAAGTGGTTTGTGAAAAGGGTTCTAGCTTTGACTTCCTTCTTAGATCCCGTGTTAAGTTGCGTTGTTTGCGCAGTTCTTCATTCCACCAGTTGAGAGAGGGGCAGAAGCTTGATTTTCTTTTCTTGAAGTTTTTGTTGCAGATATTTGTTAGTATTAATAGGAATTTCTCATATACTACGTCAAATTGTTTGCTATCGTTTATTCTTTCAAAGTCAATTCTATCTTCAGCGATTTTTTGATTTAGTTCTATATTGAATTTTTTAAAATAGACGTTCTTTCTCCCATATCTCCTTCTGAGGAGAGGTGGAATTTGTGTGCTTAATGTTATTGTTATGAGCTGATGGTCTCCAAAATCCATATCTTCCATGACTGTCCATTCGACTACCAATGGGAAAAGCGAGATTGATGCCATTGATACATCAGACCATCCTTTATTATTTTTATTTTCATAGGTTGGACTCCAGTAAGGATTGTTGATTACAATGAGACGATGTAAACCTATTTGTTGTATTGGTGGTGACCGCTATTATCTTCTGAAGAATAGCCCCATAATGAGCTATGTGCATTGAAGTCTCCCAACATTATAAATTTTGGTGACATTCCTTTGATTTGTTGCCAGTCGTGAAGATCTTCATAAATATATTGCGATGGTGGTGAATATTGACAGCCTATGGTAATGTCACCTTTTTGTGTTAGGATATTTACAAACACTGAATGTAAAGAGGTTTTAATCCTTATATGTTGGATTTCCGTATCCAGAATAACTATGAAACAGTTTTTTGCCGTTGAGGAATAGCATGGTAGACCTGGAAGACCGTGTGGTCTATTATTAGAGAGTGGACAGTCTTGAAGACAGGCTATTTTGTATTTTTCTTTTAGCAGTTTTTGAAAGAGAGAGGAAAAATAATAGGGAAGTTGCAATCAGCTTATCAATCATTGTATTTTAACTGGACTGGAGATCAAGGTAGCTCCACAAATCTAAACTGCCTATTTGTAATGTGTGACCTCCAGCATGACGATTGAAACTGCCCTATACACATAACATTTATAATTATTTTAGTGATTCACACAAAATAATTTGGATGTCTGCCATCCTGCCCCCCCCTTTCCTTCTAAGGCAAATTTTAGATAAATGAAGGTAAAATGGCAAACCAAATTAAAACTTAATTTTTCCATCATCAGGGAAATAATGCACGGAGATTTTATTGTTATCTGGATCAAAATAGCCCGCTCTGCTATCGATATTGCAGAAAAGTACGCAACACTTCATATTTGTTAAGATATAAAGTCCGAATTAAAAAAAATCATATCATAGCACGCTTTTCCAAAGAGCAGTTTGTTGTTCTAGTATGGACCACGAGACGTCCAACTATCGCTTCGAAATCAGTACGCAGAAAATCGGCGAATGGTTGGGTCGTTAGTATCACATGTTGGATGTTGGTCTAGGTCAGAGTATAGTATAGTACTCTTTTATGCTCGTATTTACCATTTACCTTAACCTAGAAAACCTCGGTCGAACGCTCAAATGAAATTTCCGATTAACCTGATTGGATCTGATCGCGGCCGAAGTCCAATCATTTTAATGATAAATACCATTTAAGCGTTCGACTCAGGTTTTCTAGGTTGAGGTAGATGGTGAATACGGGCATTAGGAACTACAGAGTTACATTGAGTTGTAACTAGTTTAGTTATTATTTTTTCATATAATAAATAAAACAAATAGTTGCAATCATATAACAAAATACTGCAATTGAAATAAGTAAATCTTACCATAAAAGAAATAATAAAAATAAAGCTAATTTAAAAAGAAAATTCTGCAATTGCGTAGTATTTATATATCGTCATAAATAAAATTCAGACAATTTCAAGGAAAAAACATATTTATACATTTTTGTTTCTTTATGTATGACTAGCTAATCCGCCCGGCGTTGCCCGGGCCCGAAATATTAATAATCTGTTCCATACGAATATGACTGAAATCTGTAAGGCTATCGAAATCAAGTCGAATGAGGCAAACTTCGTCGTAATCGGGCTCATAAAACCCAAGATCGGAAAGCGCATCCTGGCGGTCGAAAGTGCAGCTAAAATATTTAAAGCTATAGATATCAAGTCGAATGAGCCTAACCCCGTCGTAATCGGGTCCACAGAACCAGATATACTTCTATAGTTCCACTTTCCACCGCCAGGGGGCGCAGTCTGTTCTGGAAGAGGCCTTTTCATAACACTTGACCCAACCAAATTTCCTAGTAGAATTGAAATTTAACTACGGGTAAACATTGCCAAAATAGCGGAAATCGCGAAAGTGGGTTACGTAATCGATCGGTTTCTAAATGGTTAATGTAGATATTTTTTAAAACCCAACGATGCATTTTGAAGAAAATGAACGTGTCTATGATCTGGAGTCTACTGTTTGTCCGTACTTGCATTTCCCGAGTCGATGCCGATTTTTAAATCTGGACCAAAAAAAGGAAATTCGCGTGAGTGAGTTTTGAAAAGGATTTTTTTCGGAGGGTTAAAATTAAATTTTTTCAAAACGGATACCAGATTTTAAAAAACAAAGGGATATAGATTAGGCACGGTATTTTTAGTTTTTCGTATCTTGTTTATAAACGCCAATTCGGATTTTTAAAGATAGGAGAAATAGTTAAAAAAGCGAAATTGACTTACGGTTAAAAACGTTTTCGAAAGGGTTAACGTGATTTATTTTTTAAACTAAAGGTTTCTGCCTAAACCCGATAGAACGTAGATGTCTTTAGGTGTGTTTGCTTTTTGTTTGGTTATTTTAGAAAGCCGATGCCACATTTAATATATAGCAGAAAATCGGAATTCGCAAAAGAGAGTCCTGCGCACGAATTTTTTTTAAGGGTTAATATTCGTATTTTTCCAAAACAAATACATATGTCGAAAAAGGAATAAATGTAGATATTGTCTGGTATTTTTAGTTTTTCGTACCTGTCTCTGAATCGCCGATGCAAAATTTTAAAAATTGCCAAAATCGCAAAACGGCATACAGAAAATATACTTTTTCGAAGGGTTAATTTTTGTATTGTTTAAAACCAAAGATGGCTTTGAAAAGGACAAAAACAGTTCTTTAATTTGGTAACCTTCGTTTTTCCGTATATTTTGTATTCCGGTAGATGCAAGGCTCGGAAAACGGGAGAAAATAAAACACAAGAATTCCATGCTTTTTGATTATATTTTTTGAAAGGGTTAAATGTAAAATTTTTTCAAACCAACCAGATCATTCGAGACGTAAAAGTATGTTCTTTTAGAATATGTAGACGGTTTTTCCGTATTTTTAGCCGTTTGTCCATGGCGAATTTAGAAATACTTTAAACAAAAACGGAATGTCTTTTGCTTTCTTTCTTCTGTTCCGGAAGTTACGGAAATTGGTTTCTGCACATGCACCAGCTCGCTTCAGAATAATGACTTTTTTATTTGTGATCTTTGATCAGTTTTTAATTGATAACTACTTTAATTTTCAAAATTTTAAAATTCTGAGGCTCAGGTATACCAGGAGAGTGTTTGGACTACCTAAATCTAAAATTACAGACTTCTAGGTGCGCTAAATTTTCCTAGCCATCGCCAACACACACACACACACACACACAGAGCGAAACTTTCTTTTATTAGTATAGATTTACTTTCCAACAAAATTTCAAAATCTACATAATAAAAGTACTTGGGCTTCTTCCTGTCTTTCAAATTACATAATGCACTTGGATAACATATTTCGACTTTTCAATATTGGGACTTAAAAAAGCCTATAGAGGGCACTAATCAAAGCTGTCGGAACAGGAAAATTGTCCCTTTAATTAATAGTAAAGTGCTATTAAAATCATTATTTATTAAAAAAAAATGTTTAAACGTTTTTGATGTTTAAATTCAAATAATGTTTACCATGTCATATAACACAGAACACTAATATTACATGAAATCTGAAATTGGGAAAAAAATCATTATGGGCAAGTTAAAAATACATGTAATGCAATGTACTTTCACAGGATTTTCCTGAAGTGAGAACTTGTATCCATTCTCTACCAGATTGCGTATTCAAGCGCGTGAATCGCGAATCAGATTTTACAGATTCAGTGGACTTTACCAAGGCAACACTAGATACCGGGCTTGCCTAAGGCTCCTATATACCGGGCTGGCTCACGCCTCCATTTAGTTGCTCAAGCGGACGCCTGACTTGGCGTCTTATCGCGTAGATGGCGAGTGAATTTAGTTACTTAATCATATGCAAAAATATAAGAATAAATAGCTAAGATATTTAATAGCGCCATTCATTAAAAAGTAAAAAACAATAACAACATGTAATTATGCTTTTGTATAATAATATATTGAAATAAAAAATTAATTTTCATCAATTAATATTTATTGCTTTGCTTTACAAGAATAATTAAGAATGACAATATAAATGTAACTAATTCTAAATTTGATTTAATGTGAAAATATATATTCACATGCATTGGACTCTTACATTTTTATTACTTTCAGTATGAAGTTAAGTTGTGATATAATTTGTTATTAATAAATTAGTCTTAAAATGCTGATATTCTAGGGGATAAATTTCGTATGTTAGATATTCAGTTTTTACAATTTAATCGCATGTAAAATAATCCTTATTAAAAAAAAAATAATGATGACGAATGAGAACCTTCCGCGTTTCGAATAATTTCTGTTTTTTTTTAATGTTATCTCAATCTCCCCCCCCCCCCCCATCCCTACAATCCAAAATTCAACCCAGTACGTAAAACTTTAAAATTTGTAAAACTTATTGTTTTTTTTTGTCGACTCATTTATTACTTTATTTCCACTTATATTCCCACACTTTATTTACTTTATTAAATAACTAAATTCCCCCTTTTCGAAATTACCGATCTCGCCTCCTCCCCCCTGTTCTCAAATTCAAAGAAACTATTTTCTGACATATTTCTGAATTCATTTTTGTTCAAAATCACATAGCGGGTCTTTTTAAGATCTTTCAGAAAATACTGTCAAAGTGGACGGTTTGAATCGAATTCCCGACGCGGCAGCGCGAGAAAGAGAGAAGTTTGTCGTCACGTGACAATGATCGCTTATTACTCGATAAGTAATTTATCTGACAAAAACTAGAAAACGCTATTCAATTCCAAATCGCTTCAATAGTCAGTTCTGCCAATTTTATTCATTTTCGTTTAAAAATGAGTCAGAAAATATGTCAAAAAGTTTTGCGCTCTTGAGCAGGGAATTTGAAAACCACATTAAACAAAACTATTTCAATTAAAAATATATAGAAAATTCCATGTAGTAAAAACGTCAAATTCACCTTCTTAAACTTGATAAAACACTACGTAAACACATTGATAAAAACAAGGTATAGTTTTTCGACTGTTTTTTTATCCTCTGATGATGGCTAATGTTTAGCCAAAAGCGCTAAGGTATTCTGACATCTGATTTTACATCATAAATTGTTTTAATGCTTTAAAACTGTGGTTTTAGTATTTGCACCTATTATAGTAACAAATAAATTTTTATCAGTGTGTTTGCATTGTTTGTTTTCAAAACTCTTTAATTAAAAAAAATTTCTGCCCTATTTGTAATTTTACAATAACAGTAAATAAATAATGAATCGTCAAAATTTCCCCTTCCCGCCAAAAAAAAAATAATAAAATAAAAAATCTGCTCCCTCCCTCCTCCTTTCTGCAGCTGATGAAATTAAAAATCTCTAATTTTTTTTTCTTATGTGTTTGTTACTTTTTTCAAACAAGAAATATATAATCATTTCAATCACGAACCAACCCCCCACCCCCACCCTACTCTCAACTTTCAGTTTTTTTCCTTTTGACCCCCCCCTCTCCCCGTGGCGCAAAATTCAAATTGTAAAGTGTAAAATCTTTAAATTTCGATTAAAGAAAGTCCCTTTTCTACTCTTTTTAACAACAGTAAATGAATTTAACTATCTAAATACCCCCCCCCCCCCCACCACCACCCATCCAAAAAATAAATAAGGTGGAGTTTCTAGACATGGGGGGGGGGGTGAATAAGATTTTTTTCTCTCTCTTTAACAATTAGGTTTTTCTCACCCGTCCTGCAATATACCATATCGGACTCGAAGAACCGGTTTATTGTATACAAGTGATCAGGTTGGCGTGGCATTTGGCGAAATTCTTCAATCCTGATCTATTCTTCTAGCATTTATAGACAAATAATTCCGCCTTTCTTCATTTATATGGATTTTAAACATTCTAAATCCACTCCTTGACAGATTAGAACAATTTTATGCGAAACAGCCGTCCATTTTAAGCGATTTTATAACTAGATAATCGTTTAAACATTTATCGCCTCATAGGCAACGAACGTTAAATGGGCATCAAAATGCTTGATGATTCAGCCTGTATTATAGGAGCCCTAGGCTTGCCCATTCATTCTCATGACGTCAAATACGTATAGTGGCTGGCCGCGACCAGCGATTGGTACAAAGCGACGCGCCCACCGTTTAGTGCCAATCACTGTATGTCTTTCGGAAGCGTGTTAGTCCCCCCCCCCCCTTGTCACTAGTGACGCTATTATTGCTGATATTACAGATTTTGCTGAACAATTCTTGAATAATTGGTGAATGACGTCATTTGATTTTATCAGGGTAAAGTGGGGTTAAAACGGCTGTGAATGCTTTTGGGTAAAGTTATGGGCATGTTTACAATCAAACACTTCCGTCAACCAATCTGCCATTACATTTTAATTGTAGGAACATTGCAGGAAGCATCCTAGCTACCTTGGCTAATTATATCATAGTCCTATTAAAGGTAGACCAATCAAATGGTCAGGACTCAAGTGTACAGTAGGAGTCATAAAGAACGACAGTTAACAGTTGCAGTTAGCTATAAAGCAAACAAACGAATCAGATTTTCCAACCACGTAATCACTTTACCCAACAAAATTCTCCAGGTAATGTGGGTTACTCGATGTCTGGGTAATTTTCTGCTCTGAACGCTACGGGTAACCCGTAAAAAGTCACTTGATATCGGTCGCTGAACACTTCGGGTTTCCTTATGTAACTCGGTGTTCGGTCAGTGAACGCGCTCCTAGTGTAGCCCTGAGTTCACTCATGAGTGGCAACAGCCACACCTCTGCGGGTATGTGCCCTCCGAAAAAGACTGTTTATTGGGTCCCGCAGTGGCGCGGACGGTAAAGCTCGGTTCTCGTAAGATCACCGAAAGCCAAGCAGCATCGACCAAGGTCATGGGTTGGAAGGGTGACATCCTCTCTCGTCTGCCTCTGCTGTGGGACCGTGTACATTAATGGGAGCTGGTGCACGTTAAATCTCTTCGTGGCTCCAAAGTCCTCCAAGTTCTATATAAGCGTTACCTCTGGGGGTGCCAATCCGGATGCAAATCTCTCATCTGGAATTGGTTCAAAATTAGGAGATTTAGGAGTCAGGTTTATGGATATAAGGCGTAGTGGATTATGACAGCTATATAGAAATAGAAAGCTACAAAACCGGGCCCTTTGGGTCAAACCAACAACAACAACTGTTTATTGGACAAAGTTGAAGCCGTGTTAAAAATATATACCCGCAGATGACGTGACATGGATAAAGTTCGTTGTTTCTCAATTTACCATGTTCAAAAATTTTGTGAAAATGATTATAAGCTAAGAAATGATAATTTTCTTCCTCAATTTTGAAATTCAATGACAATCTCATAACTAAGATGATAAAATATGAGAAGGTGATCGGTTAACAGAATGTGTCGTATCAGGACCGGCGCTAGACCTTTTAGTACTTAAGGTAGTATTTTGAAATTAAAAAAACTACCTTTTCCTCATAGATGGCGCTGAATGTTGCCGGAAAATTTGAAAGTGGGTAGTACTTTTTTTTAAAAAGGGAGGAGATTCAGTCTGTCATTCAATTAACATTAGCCAATAATTAGGTATTCTTTCATTTCATTCTTTCGCGCAAAATGACCAATAGATGAAACGTGTTTCGTAGTCAATTTTGTTTGCTATACAATGTCCAGCTTCAAATGAGATCAGGGGTTTATGTGCATGGGAGGATATCGTATTACGGCTTTTTCAATTAGTACCGAAAGATAAGCATTCCGTGAAGTGTCGTTACGGAAAATTAGATATTAATCAATGAATGAACATTTAATGATTGGCTGGTTTATTAGATGTTTTAAGAGAATTTAAATAATTTTCTCCGGCATTCAACGTTGGACTATACTCTTGAATTAAATAATTTATTTTTTTTTAAATATGGGAAATCAACGAAATAAGAAAAGGAAGAATCTGAAGTGTGATCAAAAAAATTCTAAGCGGTCGAATAGTCAACGGATTCGGCAACAACGAGAAAGAAATGTATTTGAAGAAAATCGTGAAATTGACAATGAAAGGTAAGATTTACTGTATTATGTAAACAATATTGATATTACATTTTTAAAAAATCGTATACAAAAAAATTTATGCATGATTCCTGTAGGGTTACATTGACTTATAAAATAGTTTTTTGTTTAATTATTGATTCAATATTAAAATTTATGTGTTTTTTTTTCCTGCAATATATCTGTCTATAAAAATTACATTTCACATAAAAAATTTCTTTAAAATTTTGTAATTTTATTTTTGAAAAAAATTAAATTTTAAACTTATGTAATTACATTCTTCTATCTTTACAAGAAGAAAGTATTGGATTCATGAAAATTTTCGACTACCGGTTTTCGACGGATTTATACGTTTTAGAAGGTCCTGAACACGATCTGACTATTTTTAGAAAATGTCTGTTTGCGAGTCTGTCTGTATGTATGCGACAAAAATTTTGTGGGCGCTCTATCTCAAGAACTAATGCATGAAATTTAATAAAACTTTATAATCAGTTAGTCCCTAATATAAATTGGTGGTGATTAGTTTTTGGTAATAATTGCCCAACAGGTGGCGCTGTTATGCTGCATTTTTCTCGATTTCCACAATAGCTCTATCTCAAGAACTAAAGCCCTTATGTTCCACAAACTTCAGGTTCAGTTAGACCTTGAAATAAATAGACGATGATTATGTTTTGGTGAAGATATATCAACAGGGGGCGCTGCTATACCACCTTTTTCTCGATTTTACGATAGCTATACCTCAAGAACGAATGCCCGGAATTTCATTAAACTTCAGATTCTGTTAGACCTTGACATAAATAGGTGCCGCTTACAATTTGGTGTAAATAGCCCAACAGGTGACGCTGTTATGCTACCTTTTTCATTATTATCACGATAACTATATCTCAAGAACTAATGCACGGATTTTCATCAAACTTCAGATTCAATTAGACGTTGACATAAGTTGTTGTTGATTAGGTTTTGGTCTAAATCTCCCAACTGGTGACGCTGCTGTGCTACATTTTGCAGGATTTACACGATTTTAGCAATAGTCATATCTCAAGAATTAATACACGGAATTTAATAAAATTTTAAATTCAGTTAGACCTTGATATAAATTGGTGCTGATTCTTTTTAGTGTATGCGAAACATGTGTGAGATAGAAGAAAGTTTTGGGGTTGGCACATCCGACTAGTTTTACTGTTGTTTGCTGTAAAGGTTCCTTGTCATTTGGTCTTCAGAATTTATAAAAAATTTTAAATTTTTACTTAAAAAATTTATTATAAATTTAAAAGTAAAAAAAAAAATGAAAATAAGAAAAAAAGAATTTTTGTCATTGCTTTTTACTTCAAAGAATATATATTTTTTAAATCCTTCAAAATTTTATTTTCTTTATTTATGGGCAAATTTTAGTGATTCTTAACACTTTCTAACCTATACTGTCCGTGCTCTAACTCGCGTAAATGTATTCGGATTGCCCTGAAATTTTTGTATGTTATTGTCATTTATTATAGCATGTTCCCTATTGCAACTGAAGAGTGTAGCACTTATAGTTTTTTTACAGGGACTGTCAAAAGTATTTCGTTACATTACAGTCAATGGGAAATAATCGTTTCAAGTGTATTTTGTGATTCTACGTCATTCAAAACATGACGAAATTGATACATAATTATAAAGCGCATTAATACATGCTTTTTGTATGGAGTGCAAAGCATTCAATATTCATTTACAGGGTCAAACAAAATATTTCTGTTACACACTGTCCTATGGGGAAAAATCGTTTGCAGTGTAATTTAGTGATATTTCGCTATTTCAAACGCAATGAAAATTATATGAATTACTGAGGTGCACTATAAATTGCTCTCTTGTGTGCATTGCGTTTATTTACAGGGACACAAAAAATATATCGGCTACAGTACATGTGCGATAATTACAGTTTACATGTGATAAGTGCGTTTTTAAGTTTAACAAAAAATTTTTATAATACGTGTGTGTTTATAAACTCGGTTGATCATATACAGGGCTACACAAGGGAATTCGTTGTATTACAGACTATGGAAGTGAATTGCTTAAGGCTAGTTTCTAATTATGTTGCGCATTTTTCTGCTGAATATATCTGCTGAAATATTTAGTAGACTAACAGAAGTTTGTGAAATATAAATAAATTCATATACACAGTGGCTTAGCGTCAGGGGGGGGGGGGCGGGGGACGATCATTTTACTACCAGTAGAATTATATACTACAGTTGGTCTTATTTAATCTTTGAACGGTATGAATTAAAAAATACTATTAGTAAAGTTATCCTGTCCCCCTTGACGCTACGCCTCTGCATATACAGGGTTACGCAAAGAAAAAAAATACATTGTCGTTTACGGTTGGTAATTGCTGCTAGTGAGTTTTAAGTTGCCTTTTAGCTTAATATGCTATGTGTATAAAAGTCTCCAGATAATATACAGGGCTGTACAAAAGATTTCGAGTGCATTTCCATCGATTGGCGAAAATTGCTGAATGTGAATATTTTAACTGAACTAAATTTTATCGTGCTATATATCCACATCTATTGATCATATACAGGGCTGCACAAAATAATGTGACTACTTTTTTGCCACTGGAAGGTAATTTCGAAAAATGTATTTTTCGATGCAGTGTAAGTTTTCTAAACTGTTTACTTACATATCTTCTTTCACCTTATTTAACGGTGAATTTTCGTTACAGTTTTCTGGCTGTGTTGGAAAGTGTTTCATAATCAATAATTGACGCATGATTTTTTCCCCCTGAAATATATCTATGTATAAAAATTACTATTCAGATAAAAAGTTTTTTAAAACATTACAATTTTAAACACAAAGGAAATTTACAGCGTAATTTGAGCTCTGTTGAAAAATTAATTAGGTTTAAAATTTTATTTTAAAATTTTAAACTTATTTAATATTTTACTACTCATGAATCACTGTCCCTATTTCATTACTTTTTTCCCTATTCACTGCAGGAAAGTTTCCTTGTTATTTTGTCTTCAGAATTTATAAAATTTTTAATAAATTTAAAAGTAAAAAAAGAAAAAAAAAGATATCTTCAGTGACTTTCACTTTAAAGAATATATTTTTAAAATTTTTGTCAAAATTTTATTTTCTTTATTTATTGATAATATTTTATATATATAAATTTATATTCATAAATAAATATATATTTATATATATAAATTTATATATTATATATATATATAAATTTATAGATATTTTAATGATTTTTTTACCTGCAATATTTTTTAAAATAAAAATTACTTTTCAGCTATATTTTTTTAAACTTTGAAATTTTGTTTTAAAAATTTAAATTTATTGTTTTTAGTTGAAAATCAGTCGAGTTATGATGTTTTAGGCCGGCCATGGTTTTAGCTTTTATACCGGGCTGGTCGGGTGAAACAAATTGTACGGGGCGGGCCGGACTAGGGCCGAACTTTTTGTTTTTAAACCAGGCCGGGCCAATCATTTTGTAGGGTTATGGCCGGTCCCGGGCCTGGAAATTTCGGCCCGTGCAGACATCTATTGTCAGGCCCAGTATAGAGGTGTGAGGTACTCTCTCCCTCCCCTACATATCCTGCATATAGTATATGCATATAGAGAGGGTTCGGAAGTAGCGCGCTACAAGTAGCTAAACTACAGTAGTCGCACTTTTTACAGTAGTTTGTAGTGCAGCGCCCTATATTTTGAACAGTGTAGTGTAGCGAGTAGCGCGATACATAAATCAGTAGTTTGTAGCGAGTACTGACTCTACTTTTAACGCTACTTCAGGGGAGAGGGGGGGGGGGTCAGCCATACTGCAAATCACGTGGTCGTAACTTCCTTATTTTATGGAAAATTTGTTCTGCTCAACAATTTGCGAATCTCAGCGGCAAATCACAGCTACAGTATATAGCAACGCATCGCATGACGTCATAGATTTTTCCCATTGAAACTTGCTGTTAGAATCAATCAAGTACTAACACACTAAAGGAATATATTTTCTTGCTGTCGACACTTTTTTCTATTTACTCGTTATTAGGTCTTCATGTTTTAACGCTGGGTTTCTTAATATTCCAAATTACTGTATTTACAGATTTATTTATTGTTTGCATTTATAGTTGTTTTTCTATAAATTTCTAAATTATAATATCTCTCTTAATTTTAAATGCGAAATTTGTAATGTGTATCCAAACTACCATTTTGGAGATAAACACGTAACTTTTTCTTGTATATTATGTTTCTTAATTTTTTAATGCACTCGGTTATACAAATAATACGAATTCGGTGTTTACGGAGCCCTTTTCAGCTTAGGATCCGATATAATTGTACCTCTTATTGTCCTCCATTAATTAGTGAAACCCACTGTCTGATAAAACGACAATGTCTGGGGATTTAGTTTCGATCCTTACTTTTTTATTATAATACTTTTAAAAAAATTACTGTTAATGGTTTAATTATATTTCCTGACTTTAATACGTATTGATTACATGGTGGTGGTCTGTTAATGTGGGGGGTAAGTGTTCCCCACCTACCATTCTGAAACCTTATTTACGCCCTCGGTAAAACTATAATTATCAATAAAATGCATAAAAATAAGCTAAAAATTGAATGTATATAAAGTATCAATATTTTAATTTTTGTGTTTGCTTCTTTCAGGAAAAACATGAATGTGCAAGAGGAAAACGAGATTATTGACAGCTCAGAAAATCATATTTTAGCGCCTTCATCATCGAAGCAGTCTATAGAACTCTATATCACGTCCCAAACCACGACTAATAACGAAAATATAGATGAAACGTCTCGATTAAATTCAGATAACCAAAGTGAGGCGGAATATTGCATTGAATATTCTAAAAACAGACAAGAAAATAAATTTCCCACAGGTCGATTTTTGTGTGATCTGGAGGCAGTTATTAAACAATCTAGAAATGTAGAAACTCACACTTATGAATGTAATTTTGGAGGAAAGTTACTGTACAAAGAAATGACAGTAAATGGACTTATTTGCACATTTCACTATGTATGCAGTAACTCACTGTGTCCAGCGGAAGCAAAAATTGTGAGTGATAACGATGGCGATAGCCTTAACAAATTAGCATGTCCACAGGTTCCGGATTCGCTCTGGAAGAAGAGAAATTCGGCATTATGGGTGTTAAGTACATGAATCGATATAATTTTTCACAGTATGAAGTTAAAACTGGGGAAATAATAAAATTATGTGCTGAGAACACAATGGAAAGAACTATTCTAGAAGAAAAAACTGCTGCAGAAAATAGGGGTGACAAAGATTCAGAAGGCTACTGTAACATTACAGCCGTCGTGGATGGAGGATGGTGTAAGCGCAGTTACGGTCGAGGGTATAACGCATCAAGCGGAGTCGCTGTGATCATTGGTCAAGAATCAAAGAAGATTATTTTTATTGGCATCAGAAACAAACTGTGTTTAGTATGCAGGATGATTAATAACGGGAAAATAAAGCACCGTGAACACTTGTGCTTCAAAAATTGGAATAGTTCCTCCACAAGCATGGAAAGTGACATCATTGTTGAAGGAATGCTGTATCTTCATGAAATATACAAAATAAGATGCATGAGGTTGGTTGCAGATGGTGATTCAAACACCATGTATAAAGTAAGAGAAAAAATTTCCTACGGCGGCTCTGTCCTGAAAATTGAATGTGTTAACCACGCCATTCGACGTTTCAGGAGAGCACTGGAAAGATTGCAGCCATCAAAAGGAATATATGGGAGTATTCAATCCCAAAAAAAATGTTTAAAAGACAAAATACCTCTTCTAGTTAATACTGTTAGATCAGTTATAAAACATAATGCCATTCCCACACACATTGAACCATCTAAAGATCTGGTAAAAAATTCATTGGCGAGTTAAAAAATGTACCTCAACATGTATTTGGCAATCATTCTTCCTGTGGAACTTCTTGCAATAAGAAATCTTCTAAAATGTTATCCCTGGATCAATCTAAAATTCCCTGTATGGATTCAAAACTATTAGAGGGCATCAATTTTGAAATTAACAGAACACTTGTGTCATGTGCTAACACCCTAATTTTCAATTTCACCAACAATTATGCCGAAAATTTTATGAGCCAATTATGCAAGACATCTGGCGGAAAGCGAGTTGACTTTTCACGAGCTGGTGGAATTAACAGGCGTGCATACATTGCTCTATTAGCATATCAGACACCAGCTCAAGGGTGGATAGAGAATACATATACAGCTATCACTGGAAGCATTCCCAAAGCTCCAGTTCGTGATTTTGTATCATCCAGGAACAAAAGACATTTAAAAAGAAAACTTTTCCCAAATAAAAAAATTAAACAAAGTAATGAGTCACTAGTGGGAGGTGATAAAAATTACGGAGAGTTTTCTCAAAAACCGGATATTTCAGACGAAATATTTTTAGAAATAAAAGAAAATTTCTGAAAGAGCTAAAAGTTAAACAATCATCAGATCTAGAAAAAGAAACTAGAGAACAGTACCTTTCCGAAAAATGGCGACATGAAAGACGTAAACGGATTTCTTCGTCTTTCTTCAAAGAGGTTGCTGATAGACGGCTAACCACATCATGTTCAAACCTAGTTAGAAAAATCATCTACAAAGACCGTGTTGACATACCAGCAACAAGGTATGGTATTGCTAACGAAATAGTCGCTCTAAAGCAATATGAAAAAGATTCTGGTAATATTGTTCAACAATGTGGTTTGTTCATTGATGTGGTGCATCCATTTTTGTGTACGAGTCCGGATGGTTTAATAGCCGATGATGGATTGATAGAAATTAAATGCCCGTATAGTGCAAGAAATGCGTCAGGTTTCCAAGAAATATGGAAAAACCATAATATCGGATTAAAATATAAAAGTAACGATGAAGCATTCCTGCCAACTAACCACAGATATTTCTATCAAATCCAAGGCCAACTTAATATCACAGGCAGAAACTGGTGTGATTTGTACTTTTGGTGCCCAAAAGAAACAAAAATTATCAGAATATATAAAGATGATTCGTTTTGGAAGAAAATCCTTCCTAAACTAAAGGCTTTTTACATGGAATGTATTTTGCCAGAACTGGTAGATCCAAGAGCCTGCAGAAACTTACCGCTAAGAGAGCCACATATTAGAAATTTTATAATGAAATTCCAATAAGATAGCTTATCCCTCTGACAACTGAATTCTTTTTTCCAAGTCCTTCCGACCAATATGTAATCAATCAGCATCTCATCTATTATTACATATTTCACACCCTCATGTACAGGGCTTTACAAATTTGATAAAATCTGGTAGCCAACAAAAAATTTTACTCGCCAGTAGAAATATTTACCCCCCCCCCCCTTTCTGTCATTGATTTTCAAGAAGCACAAAAGTTTTTTTTTATGAATTAATTAAGACAAATGTAATAACAAAGTATGATTTAGAATTATTAGTTAAATAGTTTAGAATAGTACACAATTTAGAAAAATAATATTAAACTAAGTTTCGTGTCGAAAATTATCAAAATGATATATCTCTGAAAATAAATAATAATTAAATAAAAAATAAATAATAATAATATTACTGCAAATACCGAATTAACCGGCATGCTCGGAATGATTACTGCCGAATGCTTAAATGTCCAGGTAGTTGAGTGCTACATGAGAAATCTATACCAGATGTTACGGTTGGTTTCAACCAAATTTTTTTTTTTAATCTACATTAATTATTTAAATCACTTTCTCAACATTTATTTAAAAGCACTTTTTTTTTTGTTTCTAATAAAAATTTAAATAAATAAAAGTAATTGTAATAATAATAATAAAATCACTTTTTATTTTTTCTTCTTTTTGCAAAGTAAATTCAACGTTTATAGTCGAGCTTTGCTTCCTGTTTTCAAATACGAAAGATATATAGCAGGGAGGGAGGTTTCTCAGTAAAAGACCACACATATTGTATTGGGCAGTCGTGTACGTTTTCTCCCATACCCTTGAATCATGTGTTTGTAGTCACCTAGTCTGGCTTTGGTTAAAAGAAAGACCGTCCGCCCTGTATAAGAATTACGTTATCTTATGAGTGTACTATATACGCAATTAGGCTTTGTAAGTTTACGACAGGCTTCAATTGGCTCTGCTATCAGGCGGATAGCTGGCGCCCATGTAAACAGAGGCTAACAGGACCCCCTTCAGCACACGCCATGGGGGTGATGCATGGCTTCCTTCCCCCATGAAGCGGCCGGCAGAGTGGAGCGGCAAGCTGTACTCTTCAGGAAGAGTTCATTTTTCCTTTTGTTTCCATTCCCGTACCCCTGGCAGAGTGGATCGGTCCCGTTTTTTAAGCAGCGCGGGAGAATGAATGTTTACGACACTTGTTGCTTGGTCGAGTTACCTGTCGTTTGGCTCGTAAAAAATTGACTTGTTACGGGGCTCGAAGATTGGCCTGTGGGCTGGATCGCGAAGTTGTTGAAGGCGGACAGGTTTCTGAAAGATTTTTTTTTTTGAGAGTGGGGCATTGATGGCCCTACACTAACTATCCTAAATCATGGTGTTATGATGAAAAGAGGCTATAAGGGCATTTTCGAGTTAAGGATCTGTATCTGATAGAGGGCGAATGAAAAGAAAATATGTTTGACCCATCATGTAGTAGCGGCGTTCCTAGAAAAAGTATTATCCTGTATTGACTTCTTAAGCGGCGGTTGTTATTGATGCCTTGACGAAAAATGAATTAATGATTAGACGGGCATCATTTCTGGAGATGGGGCATTATTAATCCTAGACTAAGAAGGTTGGCGTGACTAGCTGAGTAGACTTGCCCGCTTTACAAGGTATCGGTGATGTGACGACGTTTTGAATCGGGAATAAATCAAAATCTCCAAGTGATGTATGGAGTAACGGTGTTGACTCGTAGAGGCAGCTGAAAAGAATAGGTTGATAAAAAAAAAAGGACTATGGCAGGCTAGCATGTATGCAAAGAAGTGTGCCCACGCTGACGGTAGTAAATATCAAAGTATATTGTAAGTAACCCATATTTCTTCTTTATTACATGTTGTCTACTGTTGTAATATTTATAAATACCTGGAGAAACAAAAAAATTATAATTGTTGGCATTTTAAGATGATTAACATGTAACCTTTCTTTTATGATTGAACGACATTTGAATTGTTAGTTTGTTAGTAGTTAAAGATTTATGATATTTAATTGTAAATTAATCAATAACTAAATTTTGAAAAGTTGATTCATCTTTAAGTCATGGTATTGTGGTAATTGTAGGGACTTTGCTGTTTAATGTAAAGTGTTATATAGTTAATTTCAGTATTTTTTTTTTGATCAACTTTGTTATTGTGTTATTATTATATTTTGTTTGAGAACTACCTTACTTTTATAATTTTAATTATTCAAATAAAGAAAGTTTTTGTTTATTCTCAAATATGGTATGTTTTTCTTTATATATAATTTTTAAATAATTAATTTTTTTATAATTACAACAAACCTATAGGAAGGGATTAACCTCTCAGTAAGTGTGACTAAAAATATGAAAGCTATAATTTTGCTAATTTAATACTTTTAAATTTCTTAAATCTAAAATTCATGGCAATAGTTTAAATGAACATTAATTGAGGTTTACGTAAGGTTATTAGATGTAATTATTGTTCCTATCTCAGTATTGGATATACTGATAATTGATGCTAAAGTAAAATTAAGTCTAATTTCATGATTGATTAATTTAAATTTTAATTATCCTTTCTTTGAAGTATTTTTCAGAACAAACAACAAAATGGTTGTTTTTTAACAAAGTAAAAAAAAAAAAAAAAAAAAAAAAAAAAATGGTTTCCAGTTATTTTATACCACTATACGATTCTTGGCTAACCGATCGGATCCTGTTCAGAATCTCCATGGTTGTTCTAAAATTTTAGTACATCATCATATCCCTATTCTATTAACGGATTTAACTCCTTCTCCTTTTGGTCCTCATATTGGAGGAATTTCAGGTTGTCTGCATTTTTTCAAATTATATGATGATTACACTTTTGTTAATTTAATGTATATGGAGATTTGAGCTTGATCGGGTTGGAGTGGAGTTGGGTGTTCTTTATGCAATCCAATATGCTACTTGATTTAGAAATCTGTTGCCCCTTACTACATTTAATATTGTCTTAAAATGATGAGTTCAAAATTATCATTGTTGTATTAACCTATTCGGATTCTTAAGTCTTGATATTTTGATTAGTTCAATATAATTTACTCCCTTTTCCATGGCAACAGATTTCAGTGGAGTTAATCAAGGTACACTTATTTTTAAATTGTTTAATTGTCAAGTGAGTAATGAGTTGTAAATGAGTCTATTAAGTTTAAGTAAATTATTTTAGAAAGAACACCAAAACACCACAACAAATGGAGCCGTAACCAGTAGCGTAGCTAAGGGGGGGGGGGGGGCAAGGGGGGCGGCCGACCCGGGCGCCGCTGCCAAGGGGCGCCAAATTGAGAGGGATTTTTAACCGAAATTATGTCTCATATTTTGACAATAAATAAATATTATTGACCTTTTTTGTGTGTGTGTGAATGTTTTCTTTAGTACATTCAAATAATGAAAGAAAAAGCTTCTGTAAATGTTTCTAGGGATGGCTCAACACACTTTGTACTTTACATGATTACGTACCTGAAAGGAGGCTCAAAATGATTAAATGGACGAGGAAGGGGCGAGCAATTGAGAGACGCATTAAATCAAAACTTGTAGAGAGCCCAAAAAAGGTCCAAGCAATAGTTTTGAGCAGTGCCCTAAGATGAAAACATTTTAAAAGGTCCTATTACTTAGCGCTTTAGATCTTCAGTTAGTCGAAATTAAGCATAGTTTATGAATTAGTCATTACAATAAAATTTTAAAGAAATGCGCCAAAAAATGAGGGAATTGTTTAAAAAAGGGCCCTAGGACCCTAAGAAAAATATGAGGATTGTGGCCCGAGGAGAAGAATTAATACAAAACTTTAAAGTTATGCATTGAGAGGGTGACACAATTAGGAAGTGAAAACTGCACAGTGAAAAAAAGTTCAAGGGGTCCCGGATTGGGACCCAAGATCTTAACTGGGATGTTGAAATCGGGGAATAACTAAATGGAGAAAACGCCCCAAAATGTGGAAGATTGGATTGAAAGGGGGACAAGTTATTAACAATTTAGAACACAAAAACATAAAGGGGCCCAGGTCTTAAAAAATTAAAAATCTGAGCCTGAGAATACATCAGGACCTGTCTTTGACTATCCACACCCAAATTTTCAGACTTCTGCGTGCATTAGATTTCGTTAGCCATCTGACACAGACAAACAACTTTCTTTTATTAGTATAGATAATTATGTTCTTAAAATATTAAAATGCTGTATTGTCTTCTGAAATACACCTGCGTACATAATTTTTTCGTCTGTCATATTTTTATAATTCGACTATCTATTATTATAATTCGTCGTCGGATGAAAAATCAATTAGAAAATTCCATTTTTACATTACAAAAAACAAGTTAAATGAAAAGAAAATAAATAAAAATGAATTTATGTTTTATTAATGAAATCTTTATTTATTGAGTAAAGACACAAGTATATTAGATGAATTCCAAAATTAAAGATAACGCTAAGCACATAGATAATTTTTATAACTAAAATATTTTATTAGATCTTCAGATATATATTTTTTTAAAAAGAGCAAAATTTTATAAAAAAAAAATAAAAATAAAAAGTCATTAAAACTTTCAGAAAACGTGCAGTCCATATCAGGGCTTAATATCTAACAAAAAAAGTAACGGAGCCATAATATTCTGCAGTATTAACACCCGTAGCGTACCCCCCCCCCCCTCCACCGTCACTCCAATCTGCATATTTATATTTCATACATTATTTTTAAATTTTAAAGCATTGTTTTTTATTTAGCAAAATAAAAATTTTAAATACATCTATCTGCATTTGTATACTTAGCTATCAACTATTCCACTTTTTAGTTATTAGTAATACCAAAATTCCAAATAGAAACCTTTGCCCTAACCTTAATGTTAATTAATCGCAGAATTCTGTGATCGAACTCAGGATTATGATTCGGAAATAGTGTTGATACAAAAAAAAAAATAATAGTTCGCAGCTATGCAGAATAGAAAAACGCTATTTCTGTTGACTCTTTATTCTTATCAAAATAGCATTAAAATGATTTGAAATTGAAATAAGTACAATTTTGAGTATAAGACAGATTGAACTAGAGCCTGCCCAAACCCGAACACTAATATAAAAATCGAGCCAGTTTCATATCCATCTCTTACGTGAGCGACACAGTACGTTACTTATAAGTGTTTTGATACAAAAGAGGGCAAAAGATTGGAGATAGGAGGGAAAAGAAAGGGTAATATAGGATTCGTTTTGCGGAAGTGTTACTGCACTGGGCTCAGTGTTTATGAGTTCCAGTGAATTCTGGCCAATATTTAAATTTTTACTAAAAATAGAGAAGTACCGGAGCTGGGCTCCGGCGCAAATTAAGCCCTGGTTCATATGCTAAACTTTTGGAGATTTAGTATATTGGAAAACAAATTCCTCGTTCGTTGTATCTGGGATTTATTATAAGTCAGGTATGCTATTGCAGAGATCATTTGCACACTTTTTATGGCTAAGCCACAATATTATAAGCTTCGGGGAAGCATCTGAAGTTACGCCGCTACTTTAAAACAACAAGCTCATAAAGTTTGTAAATAGTTTTTTAGATTGCTTTTCCAACCAGGATTAGCCTTCATGATTAAAAGAAAGCAAAAGAAACATAAAATAACATAATTAAATCTGAATGGACAAATATATATCTTTTTCTCTTTGGGCTAATCAAAGTAAAAATTTTAGGGTAATAAAAGTTTGCAAATAAGTTTTTGAAGGTTAATGAAGTTTTTATTGATATTATTAAATGGTTTTGTGAAAGTTTTATGATTTAATCAAGCAAAAAGTAATTCTTTAGGTAAAATTCATTTTATGTTAAAAATATTTCACTGAAAACATTCTAAAGAAAATTTCAAAACCACACTTTTGTGTAATTATAAACTTTTCGCAACATTTTTCTTTCATACTTTCCTTACAAATCTACTCTATACTGTAAGGATCACATTTTCAATTAGTTAAAATATCATGACAAACTTTAAAATAAAATACAAAAGACATTTTACTTAACATTTTTGTTTTTAGAAAAAAAACCTATCTATATCGTATTTTTAATTTTACGAAATGCACCTTAAGGATTCCCCCCCCCCCCCAAAAAAAAAAAAAAAAAAACAGGAGTCAATTGAAAAATATTTGTTGCAGTTTTGTCACTTAGGATACATGAAACTCCTTGTAATTTTTAAAGAGTGTACGCACCTTGTAAATGAAATAAGGCGGCAGATTTTTTTTCCATAATAGGGTTTAATTTAGGAGTTTTCGCAAACGTGATTTCTAGCAAATAATTTACTTTCATTTTTGTAATCATTGTTCCTACTCTCATACTCTTAAAACTACATAGCTACATGGCTAAATATCTTGGAGATAAAAGTAGGTCACCATAAATTAAAATATGTCATAAATGAAAATGTCGTCATAAATTCGCGATAGCTGACAATTTTTAAAAATTCCCAAATATTGACGAAAATTAGGAATCTTCTATAATCGTATTCTACGCATTTTACCTTCGTGTGTTTGAGTAAAATTCGTTTAATTCTTAAAAACAAGGAAGAGGAAAGCTACCTTTTCCTCTAGTACAAGCCGGAAGGACTTTCCTCCCGTCTTGAGAAAAATGTGGTTAATTTTTATTGGGGGGGGGGCGCAAAATTTCTTCCTGCCCCGGGCGCCAAAAAACGTAGCTACGCCACTGGCCGTAACAATTCGGTCTCTGGGTTATTGATTTTTTTTTACTTGTATGTATTTATGTATCAAAGAGCAACTGGGTGTTTTTGCAATTAAAATTTTATTTATATGTTCAAGTGTAAAAAGAGGTCTAGGCTCTCTCTCTGTGCTAGTAAGCTACAATTCCCAGTCAAAATTATGTCTTGTGAGCATAACCTTTTCTTATTTACAAAAAGCATAGTCCTATACTTAAGTTTTATGTGTATGTAGGTTTCCTTTTTTTCTTTTCCTCTCTTTTTCTCTTTTTTAAGCTGCCCCCCCCCATTTTCCCTTTTTTGTGGTTGTTTGTTTATCAATTTTCTAACCCTAACCATGGCTGATAAGCATTCAGAGGCAATTGCCACTATTCAGCGGAAAAATGCACTAGTGGACAATTTGTCAAACATTCCCCCATTCAATGGAGAGGCCAGCTCAGTCTGCTTCTCAGATTTTTCTGAGAAATTTGAGAGTTTTGCCAAATTATTCGACTGGAATGAGGAGGAGAAAAAATTCGTTTTGTTAGCTAGATTATCAGGAGCTGCTTCTAGGCGAATAAAAATTCACAAAGCAAAAACATCTGATGAGCTATTAAAAATCTTAAAAGAGAGTTATACTTCACAGGCCACACCAGATGTTGCCCTCAGTCATTTTTTAAATTTTAAACAGCCACCCAATATGAGTGTTCAGGAGTTTTATGACAAGGCATATGATATGTCATTAAGAGCTCTTGTAATTGAAGGTATCCAGGGTGAAGTAGTCGATAAAAGCCGAACGGCTCTACTACACTCCATGCTGTTGAGCAATCTTACACCAGAAGTGCGAAAGGGGGTAATTGCGAGAAATCCACAATCCCCAGAAGAGGTCCTCAAAATTGCGCTTCTTGAGGAAAAGGCTTATAGGAGCATTAACCCTTTCTACAACCACCGCGAGGAAATTCTCAACCCAAATTTGACCCAAAACTTACCCTGTGCTGCAGTTTTTCAGCAAGATAGCTCACAAAAGAAGGAGATAGAACAACTAAAATCTCAAATTGATGTTTTAGCAGCTAAGATAGACAGTTTAGTAGATCTTAGGGCTAGGGATGTACAGGAGAAAAACCAAGAGGCAAGACCCGTAACCTGCTATAGGTGCTCCGTACAAGGCCACTATGCCAGAGATTGTCCACTAAATTTTGTCGACTATAATTTTAGAAGGGGAGGTGGTCAAAATTTCAGGAGCCGTGGGCAAAATTATAGAAACAGAGGTGAAAATCCTAGAGGGAACCACAATCAGCGAGGCGGATATAGGGGAAGAAGAGGTGGTTATTACCAAAACAATAGGAGCACAGCTGCGAACAGAAATGAAGTGCAGGCGGTAAATAACACCCCAGTAGCTAACAATGAAAGTGATGCTTTAAACTATTAGTGGCCGGATCAGATGTGGTCAACTCAATCCCCCACAGGCCCCTGGACCCCCCAACTGTGTATAGTATGTTTCAGCCCCAATCATATACATTACCAACTACAAGAATTTACATAAATAAAGTTTGCCTAAATGCATTATGTGACACGGGTTCTGCAATTAATCTCCTGAGTGGTACTGATTGTAACTATTTAGAGAATTTTGAAACGGAGAATTGCAATATCCCCATTATGACTGTCACCGGTGAGAGAGTTCACCTAAATAAGAAAATATTTTTAAAATTTGTTTTTGATAATGTTCAATGTCAAGCTGAATTCTATGTAGTGGAAGGTAAATTAGCAGAGGAATTTAATATGATTTTGGGAATGCCATTTTTGAAAGAGTACCGGGCACGTATAAATTGTGATACAAATGCTGTCGCTCTTAAAGTGCCAGTTACAGGCCAAAGTAAACAAAGCGTAGAAACCCCAAGTAATACTTCAGTGTCTAATACTTGCCTTGCTACTAATTCTGTAAATATTTCTAATTCTGTATATAATGTAAATTCAAATAATAATTGTATAAATAATGATTGTGTCGAAAATAGTTCTGTAAATATAAAATGTGTCAACAAAGTAGGGGAGAATTCAAAAAGTAGTAATGCCAATAGCCCCCCTGAAAGTTTTGCATATATTAATGTTCATGACTCAGTCAGTGTTGAAAATGGGAATCATAGTAGTGAAGATATGGTAGTTCAGGACCCGCAGTTGAGTAATATGGGAAAAGATGTTGAGATAATCATTCAAACTGAGTCAGATAAGGAAGTTGAAAGTGTTGCGCAGAACTTTTGCATGCAAACAACATCAGGCGGTAGCTCTGAGGGTAATAATACTGAAAATTTTTCAAGTATTCAAAGTGTCGACAACATTCTTTCAGCAGCGAGTCAGGTAACTCAGGGTAATTTAGCTGAAGATACTACTGAAATTTGTAATATTGATGAAAGTGAAGATTTGGTAAGTATAGAGGATAAGGTACCTGAAGTCGAGGAGGAGAGTAATGAAGATAGCAGTAGTGATAAAACCAATAAAAATAAAAATATAAGTTTCGCTGTGTTATGTAGTAAAATTTCAATTCCCCCGCAGTCAAAAATGTTAGCCCAGGTTAAAAGCTATAAGGAAAATTTTATTAAGGAAAATGATATTGTTATGTTAGAACCTTTGGCGAAAAACTTAAATCAAGGTCTCCTTACCTCCAGAGCCATTTGCACTAAAGAACATGGCCTATATATCTCATTTGCAAATTTTTCAGACAATAGTATTCATTTAAATAAAGGAACCTTTGTTGCCAAAATTCAAAAATGTGTAGACAAGTCAAATGTATCCGTAACTGAAAATAACCTTACTTGTAATGTAAATCTGGCCCCTCCAATTGGTGATTTTGATCACGCTGATCTCACTTGGAGCTCAGAAATTAATTTAGATCATTTAGAGCCCCCATTAAAACTTAAGATGCAAAATTTTCTAGACAAAAACAAAGATGTATTTGCAGCATCGGTCTTAGATTTACCCGGCTGTGATACAATCCCGCATGAAATAAACTTAATTTCAAATAAACCAGTTAAAGGCAAAGCTTATAGAGTCCCCTACAAATTACGTCAAGAAATGGAAGACCAACTTAATACTTTATTACAGGCGGACATAATTTCCCCTTCCATGTCTGAATTTGCTTCTCCGGTTATTCTGGTTCGGAAATCAGACGGTTCCTATCGACTTGCTGTTGACTACAGAAGATTAAATAAAAATCTTGTTAAAGATGCTTATCCAATACCTAACATTACCGACTCTGTTGATGCTTTAAGTGGGGCTAAATTTTTTTCAACGCTAGATTTAACTAGTGGTTTTTTTCAACAGGTTATTCGCCCAGAGGATAGGCATAAAACTGCTATAATCACCCACAAAGGACTTTTTGAGTGGACCCGTAACTGTTTTGGGCTCTCAAATTCAGGTAACAGTTTCCAGAGACTTATGAATGCTATTTTCGGTGATTTAGGCAATCTTGGAATTCTTGTTTATATCGACGACATTGTAATTGCCTCCAGTGATATTAATTCTCATTTTGAGAAGCTTAGCATGGTCTTTGAAAGGTTAAGACTGCATAAACTTAAACTTAAGCCGAGTAAATGCACTTTCCTTTCGAATAAAATACAATATCTAGGTTTTGAGATTTGTAGTGGCCAAGTATCACCTATCAATAAAAATATTGCCGTAATAGAAAATTTTAAACCTCCAACTACCCGAAAGGCTGTTAGGTCATTCATTGGAACTCTATCTTTTTATAGGAGATTTATTCCAGATTTTACTAAGAGGGCCAAAAATTTAATCAATCTAACTAAAGAGACAGGAAAGTTTTCGTGGAATGAAGATGCACAGAAAGAATTTGAAGACCTTAAGGTAGCTCTTATTTCAAAACCATGTCTGGCACTCCCTGATTTTGAGAAGAAATTCCATTTATATAGTGATGCCAGTGGCGAAGCATTAGGGGCAGTGTTATCACAATTAGATGAAAATAACATGCTCCATCCTGTTGCCTTTGCCAGCAGAAAATTGAAAGATGCTGAGACCCGCTACTCCACCACTGAAAGGGAATTACTAGCTTTAGTTTGGGCAACTGCCCACTTTAAATGTTACATTGCCAATACCCATTTTTTCATCTATACAGACCATGCGCCTCTAACATTTATGTTAAAAATTCACGACCCTACATCTCGCATGGCTAAATGGATATGCACTCTCTCAGACTTTAATTTTACAATCAAGTTTGTTAAAGGTAAGTGTAACAGTGTCGCAGATTTCCTTTCGAGGTATGTCAACAATGATAACTCCAATGATACTGTTAATTGTAATTTTTGTATACAAGTCGAAAAGGAAGTTACTTTTATGCCTCATTCCAATCTACTTGAAAAAATTGGTGAATTACAAAAATCAGACAAGAAATGCTGCGAGATTGCAAGAAAACTAGACCAAGGTGTAGAAATTGCTCCTAAATACATGAAATTTTTTTTTAGAGATGACATTTTAGTTTGTGAGGATACAAGGGAGTCAGCTATTTTGAATAAATCTGTAAAGTTAGTCGTGCCAAAAGAATTGGTTACTCAAGTTTTTGCACTAACACATGAGTCCCTAGCGGCTTGTCATCAAGCCTTTCAAAAGACCATTGATCGCATTCGTGAGCACTTCTATTGGCCAGGAATGTCGTCAGATGTCAAGCATCTAGTGGAGTCATGTATTAGTTGCCAGCAGAAGCGAGCTTATAGAGAGAACCAGCTCGCCCCTCTGCAACGTATGCCGACCCCCCAGTTTCCCATGAACAAGGTTCATTTGGATCTCATTGGACCCTTACCGCAAACTTTTTCGGGAAATAAGTATATTGTCGCATATATAGATTCATTTACTAAGTGGCCAGAAGCATATGCGGTTAGTTCAACCATTTCAGATGTCATTGCGGACACTTTAGCTGACTTCATCTCACGCTACGGAGCGCCCTGTTTTATTACGACGGACAACGCGAAGAATCTAATTTCAGATGCAATAGAGCACGTATATAAAATGTTTGGTATTAAACATATTAAGACCTCATCTTATCACCCGGCTGGCAACTCGCAAGTGGAGAGACAGAATCGTACTCTTAAAAATGCACTTTGTCACATAGTCAATCAAAATCAATCTGACTGGGACACTAAACTCAAATTTGCACTACTAGCTATGCGTTCAGCTGTCCACTCTTCAACTAAACTTAGCCCAGCTGCAGTTATGTATGGCAGAAATATGAATCTACCATATAATCTCTTTTCCCAGCCACCTTCTTTTAATTATAATGATGCACCCTCTTTTTGCGAACTCTTAATCCCAGCTCTTCAAAAAGTATACACTGAAGTACATAGTAATTTAATTAAAGTTTCTGAACAGCAGGAAAAATACCGTGAAAAGACAGCTGTTGATAAAAATTTTAAAATAGGAGATCTTGTGTGGTTATTTACACCCACAGTCGCCCCTGGTAATACAAAAAAATTAAGCAAGCAAAATAATGGTCCTTTTACTATAATTGAGAAGCTAAATGAGGTTAATTTTAAAATAGCGCTAGTTGCTAATCCCAAAAATTGTCAGGTTGTCCATGTTGACAGGTTGTCTTCTTTCAAAGACAGACTCCCCATCTGGTCCAGTAAACCAAAACAAACAATTGGCCTGGGATCGACTGAAAACGTGACCATCGATTCACCACACCAACCGCGCGATTCTCCTCCTGTACGCAGGTGTAAACGCAACCGATTCATTCCCTGGGCACCATATGATAGTAACCGCGCACCAGCAGTAGTGAACGTCAACAATAACGAAACTCCGGTAGCGCCGGAAGTGGAGGAAACAGACAGCGACGCGACTGAAATCATAAATCCCTCTCCCCCACCTCCCATTTCTCCGGAGACTGCAGCTGCAGAGAATAACGAGATGTGCCTAAATAAAAATTTAGCAACGGCAGAAGGCAGCGAAATGCGCGTAGGTAAAAATTCAGCCACGGCAGAAAGCAGTTCAACTGCTGAGCACAGCGATTCGCGCAGGTCTCGTTCATCGATTCGTCCAGCTGCTAAATCGAATAGAAGTAGTCGTTCAATATCGATTTCTAGAACCGACTATTCGCTACGGGATAGACGAGACCGTCCGAGTTATAAATACTAACTACCCTTTTTCGTTATTCAAGCATTTTTATTCAATTTTACCTTGTTTATTTGCATTTATTTATAGTTTAGTTAATGTGTATGTATATTTAATTATTTTTTTTTGACATTTTTAAAACGGAACTTAGTTTTTCTAGCGTATTAAAGGTTTGTTTTGGTTGTGTGTTGATACTTTCATGTAGGCATTTTTAACCCTTTTTATGCCTATACTTAAGGTTTTTGTCTGTTTTATGGTAGATTATGTGGTATATACCCGTCCGCACCCCGTTTTCGTAGATTTTGGGTGTATTTTTGCAAAAAACGAATGTAATTTTTGTTACTTTAAAATTTTTTTTAGGATGTTGTGTTTTGTGTGCCCTTTTGCCGAGGTAGATCTGTTTAGTTCAGTTTTTTTTAATGCATCAGTGTTTTGTATATAACTTTTTAAGTATGTGTTTACTTTAACTTCTACATTTTAACTAGATAGATTTATTATTTACTATACAGTTTGTGGTTTTATTTGAGCTTAAACTTTAAGGAGTGTGGGCCCTTTTTCTTTTTCTAGTACATACTGTCTCATGTACATGCCTGTATGTTGTTGTGTGTGGCTAAAAGTGCTAAAATTAACTATTTTATTTATTCTACTTCCTATTTTTGTGGAATGTGTGTTTTCCTTCCTGGTGATATATGTCACCACCCCTGTTTTTTATTTTATTTTGTGGAATGTTTTCCCTGTTGTGCCCAAAAGCCCGAAACTGCTTTTTGCTATAAGTAGCACAGAGGCAGAGATACTCTTTCCCATGCACATTACTTGTACGTGCATTTGTAAAATCTACATAATATCCCGAATCATTAGACTATGTTCGAAAACAAACATGTGTTCTCATATAAAATTGTTACAATTGTGTGCGTAATTCTCTAACATGGTCTGTGATACCATAATTTGTGTCTTACAGATGTATATGTATATATTTTTTTTTGTGTGTCACCAGTTGCTCTTGTGTATTTTTGTATAATAGAATTAATATGTGTTTTACAAATTTCATTGACATTTACAGTGTTGTAACTATGATATTACTAGTACTTATTTACATTAATAGATAGTGTTGTAATATACGGTGATGCCAATTATTGAAGTTATGTATATAAGCAGTGTAATCACAATTAATCAGTGGGCACTTCTCTTCTTTTTCGGCTAATTTTTTTTTCAAAATTCAATTTATGTATTATTTACAGTTCTGTTACCAGAAATTTCAGGTAGGATGCAGTTATGCGTAGGAATGACAGTAGTAGGGAAGTGAGGTTTCACAGTCAGGTGGAACATGTGTTCTTTTACAGGTGCAGAGAATATCTTGGTCATTTTAGTGGTAAAATCAGCCTTGTGGTCCCTCCTCTGGTAGTACTCTTTTATGGTCATGTTTCAGGTAATATTTTAGGTAATGGTTTCTACGGATGTGCGAGCTCTGGTTGTATATATCCGGAATATATTGTCAGGGTGGTATTTCAGCGGTGAACTCTCTGGATCCCGTCCCGGATCGATGTATGATTTGTGTTTGTGGGTCAGTTTTTTCAGTGTTGAGGTCCCAGCATGCCATGTGGTACCCAGTTACCTTTCAAAAAAATAATTTGTTTTCTCAAAAAAAATTTTTTTTAATTAGCCGGGGGGAGCAATCTTGTTACGGTTGGTTTCAACCAAATTTTTTTTTTAATCTACATTAATTATTTAAATCACTTTCTCAACATTTATTTAAAAGCACTTTTTTTTGTTTCTAATAAAAATTTAAATAAATAAAAGTAATTGTAATAATAATAATAAAATCACTTTTTATTTTTTCTTCTTTTTTTTTCTTTTTGCAAAGTAAATTCAACGTTTATAGTCGAGCTTTGCTTCCTGTTTTCAAATACGAAAGATATATAGCAGGGAGGGAGGTTTCTCAGTAAAAGACCACACATATTGTATTGGGCAGTCGTGTACGTTTTCTCCCATACCCTTGAATCATGTGTTTGTAGTCACCTAGTCTGGCTTTGGTTAAAAGAAAGACCGTCCGCCCTGTATAAGAATTACGTTATCTTATGAGTGTACTATATACGCAATTAGGCTTTGTAAGTTTACGACAGGCTTCAATTGGCTCTGCTATCAGGCGGATAGCTGGCGCCCATGTAAACAGAGGCTAACAGGACCCCCTTCAGCACACGCCATGGGGGTGATGCATGGCTTCCTTCCCCCATGAAGCGGCCGGCAGAGTGGAGCGGCAAGCTGTAGTCTTCAGGAAGAGTTCATTTTTCCTTTTGTTTCCATTCCCGTACCCCTGGCAGAGTGGATCGGTCCCGTTTTTTAAGCAGCGCGGGAGAATGAATGTTTACGACACTTGTTGCTTGGCCGAGTTACCTGTCGTTTGGCTCGTAAAAAATTGACTTGTTACGGGGCTCGAAGATTGGCCTGTGGGCTGGATCGCGAAGTTGTTGAAGGCGGACAGGTTTCTGAAAGATTTTTTTTTTGAGAGTGGGGCATTGATGGCCCTACACTAACTATCCTAAATCATGGTGTTATGATGAAAAGAGGCTATAAGGGCATTTTCGAGTTAAGGATCTGTATCTGATAGAGGGCGAATGAAAAGAAAATATGTTTGACCCATCATGTAGTAGCGGCGTTCCTAGAAAAAGTATTATCCTGTATTGACTTCTTAAGCGGCGGTTGTTATTGATGCCTTGACGAAAAATGAATTAATGATTAGACGGGCATCATTTCTGGAGATGGGGCATTATTAATCCTAGACTAAGAAGGTTGGCGTGACTAGCTGAGTAGACTTGCCCGCTTTACAAGGTATCGGTGATGTGACGACGTTTTGAATCGGGAATAAATCAAAATCTCCAAGTGATGTATGGAGTAACGGTGTTGACTCGTAGAGGCAGCTGAAAAGAATAGGTTGATAAAAAAAAAAGGACTATGGCAGGCTAGCATGTATGCAAAGAAGTGTGCCCACGCTGACGGTAGTAAATATCAAAGTATATTGTAAGTAACCCATATTTCTTCTTTATTACATGTTGTCTACTGTTGTAATATTTATAAATACCTGGAGAAACAAAAAAATTATAATTGTTGGCATTTTAAGATGATTAACATGTAACCTTTTTTTTTATGATTGAACGACATTTGAATTGTTAGTTTGTTAGTAGTTAAAGATTTATGATATTTAATTGTAAATTAATCAATAACTAAATTTTGAAAAATTGATTCATCTTTAAGTCATGGTATTGTGGTAATTGTAGGGACTTTGCTGTTTAATGTAAAGTGTTATATAGTTAATTTCAGTATTTTTTTTTGATCAACTTTGTTATTGTGTTATTATTATATTTTGTTTGAGAACTACCTTACTTTTATAATTTTAATTATTCAAATAAAGAAAGTTTTTGTTTATTCTCAAATATGGTATGTTTTTCTTTATATATAATTTTTAAATAATTAATTTTTTTATAATTACAACAAACCTATAGGAAGGGATTAACCTCTCAGTAAGTGTGACTAAAAATATGAAAGCTATAATTTTGCTAATTTAATACTTTTAAATTTCTTAAATCTAAAATTCATGGCAATAGTTTAAATGAACATTAATTGAGGTTTACGTAAGGTTATTAGATGTAATTATTGTTCCTATCTCAGTATTGGATATACTGATAATTGATGCTAAAGTAAAATTAAGTCTAATTTCATGATTGATTAATTTAAATTTTAATTATCCTTTCTTTGAAGTATTTTTCAGAACAAACAACAAAATGGTTGTTTTTTAACAAAGTAAAAAAAAAAAAAAAAAAAAAAAAAAAAAAAAAAAAAAAAAAATGGTTTCCAGTTATTTTATACCACTATACGATTCTTGGCTAACCGATCGGATCCTGTTCAGAATCTCCATGGTTGTTCTAAAATTTTAGTACATCATCATATCCCTATTCTATTAACGGATTTAACTCCTTCTCCTTTTGGTCCTCATATTGGAGGAATTTCAGGTTGTCTGCATTTTTTCAAATTATATGATGATTACACTTTTGTTAATTTAATGTATATGGAGATTTGAGCTTGATCGGGTTGGAGTGGAGTTGGGTGTTCTTTATGCAATCCAATATGCTACTTGATTTAGAAATCTGTTGCCCCTTACTACATTTAATATTGTCTTAAAATGATGAGTTCAAAATTATCATTGTTGTATTAACCTATTCGGATTCTTAAGTCTTGATATTTTGATTAGTTCAATATAATTTACTCCCTTTTCCATGGCAACAGATTTCAGTGGAGTTAATCAAGGTACACTTATTTTTAAATTGTTTAATTGTCAAGTGAGTAATGAGTTGTAAATGAGTCTATTAAGTTTAAGTAAATTATTTTAGAAAGAACACCAAAACACCACAACACAGATATTACCAAATATTACTAATAGTACCGTGTAAAAGTTGAAAATTTTTATCTTTCATAATAAGTATTTCGAAACATAATTTTTTTTCAATTTTTGTAAATTCTTGCAAAAATGTATTTAACAAGTATTTATAATATATATATATATATATATATATATATAATATATATATATATATATATATATATATATATATATATATATATATATATATATATATATATATCTTTTTATTTCTTATTTCTAAGTTAGCCTATTTGTTAAATATGTTAATGTTATATTTATATTATTTTGCAGTGACAGTTTCAAATTCCCTAATAGAAATTTTAGGGTCACTTTTAATTTCTTGAAAATTTAAGAATAATGATGTAATGTGATAAATCCTTTATTTCACAAATTTTGCTGTATTTGCTCAAACCTGGTCGTTAATTTAAAAAAAGGATTGTTATTGATCTTAATATAAAAAAGTTATCATTTATGGGTATATTTGATGTACCCATAAATGAAATTTTCCTCTTTTATTTTGATGTATTTTTCATATTTTATATAGTATGTCTTTTATCTTTTGTATAATTGAATCGGTCATTTAAAAAAACCACATAAGTCACAGAATCAGAACTTTTTAGAAATTATACAAAAAACTTTATTATTCACAAGTATTTTTACAAATAATTTTTATGGGTTTTATAGAGGCTGATAATAGAGTTTAGACTTCAAAGTTTGTAAATATTGCATAATTTTTGTAATTTATGAATAATAAAAATAAGAATATCAGAAAAACTGTTCCTGACTTATGTTGTTTTAGCAAGAAACGATTTAGGTGGTATTTAATTTGAAAAAAACAGTTATATTAAACATATTTTTAATCGAAATTAATGAAGTTAGCTTACAGGTACAGGTTAGATACAGGTACATTTTTATGTTTTAATATGGTATTGCAGACAAATGGTAATATGGTATCCGCATGTAATCTGCGGTATTGCATCCAAAAACCACCTAACACGTTGCAAGTACACTGTAAAAAATGACCGATGTTTCTTATTTTATGAAAATATGCTATAACCACGAACGAAAATATAATATAATCTTCTGAGTTATCCGAAATTTCAAATAGCATGTTACATTGTCATTTGAATCCTCAGAAACGAATACATCTTCAAAATTTAAAGAATAATTTATAAAAACAAATTATTTTTAGCTGCCCGAAATTTTCAGAAACGTTTCCGAAGGGTTTTTATAGTGTATTAATTAGTTTCCTTAGCCTGGAATACCTGTTTTTCGAATGCTATCAATTCTGAAGTAAACATTTTCATGCTAAAAAAAAATGTTTAACAGACAAACATGCACAATTAACAGCGTTAACAATAACATTAAAATTAAGATTATTTATTCACTCTTTCATGTATAAATTAACTTATGCGGCTGAAAACGTGTACTTGAGAATGGATAACATTCGAAAAACATGTATTCCAGCCTGAGGACACTAATTAATACACTATAAAAACTCTTCGGAAACGGTTCTGAAAAAATCGGGCAGCTAAAAATAATTTGTTTTTATAAATTATTCTTTAAATTTTGAAGATATATTAGTTTCTGGGGATTCAAAAGACAATGTAACATGCTATTTGAAATTTCGGATAACTCAGAAGATTATATTATATTTTCGTTCGTGGTTATAGAATATTTTCATAAAATAAGAAACATCGGTCATTTTTTACAGTGTAATAAACGAAAATTAGAAGGTATTGTTTGAAGAGGAAGGAATACACTGAGTTATGTGGTTATTACCCAAATCATGGCTCTACCTATAAGGAAGCATTTGTGACAAAAATTGTATATTTGAAAAAAAAAGACTTATGTGGTTTTCGAAATAACCGATTCAATTCTATCAGGAAGCGAGATAAGAGTTCCGCAAAAGTTTTCCATTTGTAAAAGTTTGTGTATTTCTACTGGTGTATTTCTATTTGTATATTTCAATTTGTATAAATCTGATTTTAATACAAAACAATAACATTTATAATAAAAAAAGAAAACTGCCCAGTTAAACTGAGGGCATTGAGCTCACAGGCTATTCACACTAATTGTATATTATGCTATTTTTTCAAAGAATAATGCCACTCGAAAAATAAAGAAATCGACACTATATTAAGGGGGGGGGGGATAAGCACCCGTTCCCACCCTGTATACTTAACCAATAAACCCCCAAAATCTAATCAGGCAAGCGCCTTAGTACAATGAATTTATACACAAAATTTGAAAAAAATCGGATAATTTTGCTTGAAAAACCCATTTATCTAAATTAAAGGAGGTGAGCCCCCCCCGTTCCCCCTTTATACTTAACAAATGAAAACCCAAAACTAATCAGGCAAGCGCCTTACCACAATGAATCTATATACAAAATTTGAAGAAAATAGGATAATTCTGCATGAAAAACCCATTTATCTAAATTAAGGGGGATTAGCCCCCCGTTTACCCCCCTTTATACTTACCCAATGAACACCCAAAACTAATTAGGGAAGTGCCTTATCACAATGAGCCTATATACAAAGTTTAAAGAAAATTGCATAATTCTGCATGAAAAACCCATTTATATAAATTAAGGGGGGGGGGTTAGCCCCCCGTTTCCCCCTCTTTATACTTATCCAATGAACCCCCAAAACTAATCAAGGAAGTGCCTTATCACAATGAGCCTATATACAAAATTTGAAGAAAATCGGATAATTCTGCATGAAAAACCCATTTATCTAAATTAAGGGGGAGTAGCCCCCCGTTTACCCCCCTTTATACTTACCCAATAAACACCCAAAACTAATTAGGGAAGTGCCTTACCACAATGAGCCTATATACAAAGTTTAAAGAAAATCGCATAATTCTGCATGAAAAACCCATTTATCTAAATTAAGGGGGGGGGGGGGTTAGCCCCCCATTTCCCCCCTTTATACTTAACTAATGAACTACCAAAAATAATCAGGGATGTACCTTATCACAATGAACCTATATACGAAATTTGAAGAAAAACGGATACTTCTGCATGAAAAACCCATTTATCTAAATTAAGGGGGAGTTAACCCCCCCTTTCCCCCCTTTATACTTAACCAATGAACTCCCAAAACTAATCAGGGAAGCGCCTTATTAGAATGAACCTGTAAACAAAATTTGAAGCAAAACGGATAATTCTATCACGAGTTATCGCGTTACGTACGTACATACATACATACATACATACATACAGAACGGGCGGGCACATTAGCTCTCAGGCTTTGATAGCCTGCGAGCTAATAAATTAACAAATAGCATTTCCATTATGTAAAAATAACATTTTTATTTGTATAAGTTTGTATATTTCTATCTATATTAAATTTAATTTTAATAAAAAAAAATAATAACATTTTTGGATCTATTAAATGTACAGTATATATTTTCATGTCTTTATAAATATAATTGTAAGGTCTGTCTCGAAAGTTTAAGCACAAGCATAAAATGTCGATTTTCAAAGAATTATAAAAACTTAGAATGAATAAAAAAAATTTATTTGCAGATTTCGCAACATTATTTATGGTATAAAAATAGAAAAAAATAAATTACATAAATGTAAAAAATATAATAAAATAAATTTAAAAAAAAACTGTCTTTTGGAATCGAAATGAATATTCCATTTTTTGATAAATACTTTACTTATCAAGTTAGAAGCGATTCGAGTTACGTGACGACACGTTTTTCTCCTTTTTCATGCTGTGACGTCGGAAAGTTGATTCCAAACGCTGACTTTGACAGTACTTTCTAAAAGATATTCTGTCTTTATCATAAAATGGAAAACATCTTTCAACTACAAAGTTTCTAAGTAAGAACACCGGCCAATCTCATGTGTTTCCGAACATAAATTAATTACAAAATATGTCATAAAGTAGCCAGTTTGTATTTGAGAACAGTCTTAAAGAGTTAAATACACACATAAATGAAATATGATTGTTTTTACTATTTGGTCTTTTACTCTCTCTTTGACACTCTTTGGTCTTTATTCACTCTTTTCTATAATTATTATACATTAAAAAAAAAAAATACTGATTATTTTTTGAGTTATCTAAAATATTTTATCTTAATTTTTAATCATAATTGTACTGTTCTGGAAATGTGGTTGACTCGGTGGATATGTTGGTTCGGGGTTTGAAACTTCTTGTGCGGTCGAGTGGGCTCAAAATCGAGTTCTGAATTTTTCTGTTTTTTTTTTAATGTATGTGAATACTAGCTCAACCGTCTTACAAAGACTTTCACACGAGTCATAAATCCCCTTAGGTCAATGGGCCTCCTGATAATAATTGGCCTTATTGCAGCCTTTTAATTAACCCTGTTTGTACAGTTTATAATAAACTTGTATTCAACAACGATAGTAAATAATGCTACCTATGTGAAAGTGATATCATTTGGTGAAGTTATGTATAATATAAGGCAGTTCTCAAAAAAATACTTTTCGCACTCAATAATACGAAACTTTCTGCAATATTTACGTATTCATTTTTAAACAAAGGATGAAACTTTAGGCATGACTATTAAAATGATTCGTAATCGAACTGTTTTCGTTTTACGATAAATTAATTTCATCTTAAATTATAAGCGATCGTTGTCTCGTAACAATTTTTTTCTACTGTCCTGCATTGTCACATCCGGAAATTCGGTTCAGAACATCAACTTTGACAGCATTTTCTGACACCCACTCTTCCAGTAATGGATACGCTACAAAAAGTAATAGATAACTGTTTTTGTGATTTTATTTAGAAACATATTTTAATGAAAGCATACCAATGAAACGAAATAGCCATTTTCAATTACATTTAAGAATTAGGATATCAATAATAATTACAATATTTATCAGAATAATCAATTGTTCAAATTAAATATTGACATTATCACAAGATCAGTATTTTAATTATTTTAGATGCTATTTTAGATACAAGATATAAAACACTGAATTTGAGAGAATTACAGGAGAATTACAGTTATAAAATTATTGTGACAGTTCGCAAAAGGGGGGGGGGGGGTATCCTAATAAAGAAAAAAATCAGAATATCAGTGCATAGAATCGTATTTACTGATACAAATTTTTAAAAATTAAATTTCTTGAGTTGCTTGATATATTACGTGTATTAATTAATAATACAAACATGAAAGAACTAAAACGTCACGTTGAATATTTTAAATACTAAATAAAATTGTTTCAAAATAAAACTGCTGATTTGACATTTGATCTCCCTGATATGCAGATTTACTAGTTTCATTACTAATATAAATGCAATTAATGTTTATAGTATTTTTTAATGTACAGATATTAATTAATCAAAAATTGGAGACAGGATGTAAAATAAATAAATGAATAAATAACAACTCGCATAATTTCATAACCCATAATTTCATCAATTTTACATTCGAAATTTTCTATTGATTGTGCTATATCATAATTGCTGTGTACGTTAGATTTCTTAATAAAATCTTATATAACAAAGATGCTTATGTAAACTGAATGTAAACTAAATTTACTATAATTTAATCAAATTTAAAAAAATAAAGTTTTTACAATTTTTGTTTCTGAAAACAGTTTTAGTGGTCATACTATAACATTTAGCTGCAAGATCTTACAATACATTCTAATATACACGATAGCAATAACATACTAAAAACACCTAATGTCTCGGCGGTACTGTGCGTTTGTTTATATATATTTTTTTAAATGATGTTTCAGAACTCTAACTTTCATAATACTGTAAATTGGAAATTGACTTGTCTGACTTTAAAAATATTGTTTTAAAGTAAACAAATTATATTTCTTATTTCATTCTCAGTCTGAAGAAATTTTTCCTGGATATTTTTATTGACCTGCCTTGTTTTTCGAATGCGCATACATAATTTTGAGTCATTTTATGTTGCTGAGAGTTAGATTATTTTAAATGTATCTCAAATATATAAGAAAAGCTTTAGAATATCAATTTCATGTTGACGAAAACTTTTGAAAAGTAGCTTTATTAGTATATATACTGTTTTTCTAATATTTTAAAATAAATATACTTTATTTGTGAAGCTGTATAAATCCCATATTTTTTTTATCATATGTTGTTAAAAATAAGGTAAATATATCCATTCCCGTATATTCACTGTGTGAATATTCCTAAATAGTATTAGGATTAAAACATTTAATGATAATATTGATATAAACTGAAAAATATCATGCAATATATCTAATAATATTGCATAGAAAACATAATCATTATATATATTAAAAAACCCATGATTAAAGTATTTAAAACAGCATAAATTCTTATCTATTCAAGTATTCCTTTAAAATTATCTTTTTGGATCAAAGGGGGGGGGGAGGTATATAGTTCAAGCAGCTCAAAAACAACAGCAAAATATATAAATATAAAATGACACTTTTCACTTAATTGTTGAATGTACACATATATGTATACATTCAACATGCAACTTACTTTTTTTTATTTTTTTTTTTAAATAATTAATTCAAATATGAGTTGGCTGCAGATCACTCAAGTGCTACTGGATTTAGTCTTAAAGGACTTCATTTCACTCAAATATGACTTAGTTATAAATCACTCAAGTGCTACTGGATTTAATTTTCATTGATTTGATTTAACTCAAGTATGAGTAAAATAGAGATCACTCAATCATGAGTTGCTTAAAAACAACTCGTTCACTCGAGTTGTTTCAACTCTTCATGAGAAGCTCACTTTCAAATCGTGAGATGAGTGGATTTCGGCTCAACTTGAGTTATTTTGGCTCTTTCGTTTTAAGAGAGTATACCCCTTACATTTTTCTGCTTCATTATACCGCTTACATTTTTTCTGCATTACTATACCGCTTACATTTTTTTGCGTTACTATACCGCTTACATTTTTCTGCGTTTACTATACCGCTTACATTTTTCTGCATTACTATACCGCTTACTATACCGCATACAGTTTTCTGCGTTACTATACCGCTTACATTTTTTGTGTTACTATACCGCTTACATTTTTTGCGTTACTATACCGCTTACATTTTTCTGCGTTACTATGCCGCTTACATTTTTCTGCGTTACTATACTGCTTACTATACCACTTACTATACCGCTTACATTTTTCTGCGCTTACTATACCGCTTACATTTTTCTGCGCTTACTATACCACTTCTATACCGCTTACTATACCACTTAAATTTTTCTGCGTTTACTATACCACTTACATTTTTCTGCGCTTACTATACCGCTTACATTTTTTCTGTGTTACTATACCGCTTAATATACCACTTACATTTTTCTGTGCTTACTATACCGCTTACATTTTTCTGCGTTGCTATACCGCGTACTATACCGCTTACATTTTTCTGCACTTACTATACCGCTTACATTTTTCTGCGCTTACTATACCACTTACATTTTTCTGCGCTTACTATACCGCTTACGTTTTTCTACGTTTAATATACCGCTTACTATACCACTTGCATTTTTCTGCGTTTACTATACCGCTTACATTTTTTCTGTGTTACTATACCGCTTACATTTTTCTGCACTTACTATACCGCTTACATTTTTCTGCGTTGCTATACCGCTTACATTTTTCTGCGCTTACTATACCGCTTACTATACCGCTTACTATACCGCGGTGCAATAGCGCACAGGCAAGCATGCGGCGCGCCCACCCCGCCCTACCTCATATCTAACTATACACAATACATGTACATACTTATATACAGAGGTGTCGGTTACAGTAACAGTGTCGCGAGTTCAATGGTTTTTTCCCATCTCAAAAAATGCTCAACGCGCCTA
Organism: Maratus michaelseni; assembly: GCA_963931845.1. NCBI lineage: Eukaryota > Metazoa > Arthropoda > Arachnida > Araneae > Salticidae > Maratus > Maratus michaelseni. Next base: position 211,671,823 of record OZ007599.1, on the reverse strand, counting down.
AAGAAGTTTTCACTTCAAAAATTAAATTTTAGAACGTTTTTCGCTCCTGCACCACCATGGGATTAGTAGCACCGACGTAAAATATAGCCTAAGTAGGACCAGGGATTGTCATAAAAAATGTGCCACCATTACTTTGGAAAGGGGTTCAGTAGTTCCAGAGATTCCATAGAAATTGTAATTTAGAATGTTTTTAGAACGTTTTTCGCTCATCTCGCAGTTTTAAATTTCGATTTTTTTTTAGAATTTGTTCTTAGAGAAGATTTATATATTATAAAAATAACTACCATGCCAAATTTCATGTTTCTAACACCTTCAGTATAAGAAAATCGAAATTTTAGAACGTTTTTTGCTCATGCACTCCCCTCGGGAAAGTGGCACCGGCATGAAATATAGCCTATGTTACAGCAGATACTGTTACCATCAATTTGCCACCATCACTTTTGAAAACGCTTCTGTAGTTCCAGATATTCAATCGAAATTGTAATTTAGAATGTTTTTAGAACGTTTTTCGCTCATCTCACCCTTTTAAATTTCGAATTTTATTAGAATTTGTTCTTAGAGAGAAATTACATCTTATAAGTAACTACCATGCCAAATTTCATGTTTTTAGCTTCTTCAGTATACAAAAAAATCGAAATTTTAGAACGTTTTTCGCTCTTGCACCCCCCTGGGGGTAGTGGCACCGACATAAAATATAGCCTATATTGGAGCAGGGACTATCACCATCAATTTGCCAACATCACTTTTGAAAACGGTTCTGCAGTTCCAGATATTCCATAGAAATTGTAATTTAGAATGTTTTTAGAACGTTTTTCGCTCATCTCACCCTTTTAAATTTCGAATTTTATTACAATTTGTTCTTAGAGAGAATTTACATCTTATAAGTAGCTACCATGCCAAATTTTATGTTCCTAGCTCCTCCAGTGTAAAAAAAAATGAAATTTTAGAACGTCTTTCGCTTTTGCACACCCCTGGGGCTAGTGGCACAGACATAAAATATAGCCTATGTTGGAGCAGGGATTGTCACCATCAATTTGCCACCATTACTTTGGAAATCGCTTCAGTAGTTCCAGAGATTACCCCCTACAAACAAACAAACAAAAACAAAAAAACAATCTTTACTACCTTACAATATTTGTATAGATTAGGGCTCCCGGACAATTTTATACATTTTAAGTTACAATGACTGTCTTTTAAATGGAAGTACTATATGAAATAACCTATTAACAGTTTTCAAGTATTTTATATCGGCAGGGGGGGGGGGGGGGACGTTTTGGGATCCGCTTCGTACTCTCCTTCCCGATATCCTCTGGCTACGGCCTTATTGTCAAATATGATTTCTGTTTACAACACAATTAAATGCCTTTCGTAAGACTCAGTACGTTATTGAAATTTAAGTCACCACGCCCCCGAAATTAAATTCCGGGTACGCCACTGACAATTATATGTATTAAGCTTTCAATTCCGAACAAAAGCTCGTAAGAAAACCTAAATAATAAAAACATGAAAAAAAGTTTTTGCGTTCTGTTACTGCATATTTTATTCAATGAAAAGGGCCAGAATAGAGCAAGGGCACGTTTTCACTGTTTGGGTGGCAGAAAGTATGTTGTTCTTTGTTTGTTAGCATTTAAATCCATAGTAATTTTTTCAATAAATCTTTTTTATCTGACCACGATTATATTCAGCAAAATGCAGTCTTGTTTGACTATGTACGTCTTTATCTGACACGTCCCTCCCTATTTTAACCCCCCCCCCCCCCAAAACATGTAAAAAAATTTAAATCGTATATATATATATATATATTTTTTAAACAGTATAAATATTTTGACCTATTTGCTGCTTTCTAGTGATAATAAATTAATAATCAATCAAGTAAATTAACCCTCTCTCGCCAAAATTTATGCTTTCTCCTATCGCGCATGATAGTATACAAAATGAATAAATAAATAATAAATCTGGAGAGAGGGAGTAAAATAAATTGTACATATACCCCTAAAATACCTTCTTAATACCTTTAAAATACTGTTTAACATTGTTTAGTAAGGTACCTAAACGATTTCTCTTATGCGTCACTCTCAATTTGTGGAAAAAACTTTTTCTTTCTCTCCGCCCACACAAAATTTATGGGTTTTTTTTTTCCAAGAATTCCCATTTCTTTACGCATTTCAACATTTAAAAAATATAGTAACATTTGCAGATTTTATTTTATATCTTTCGGCAATACACACGCTCGAATTTGTATGATTATTATTATTATTATTATTATTATTTATTTTTTTTTTACGAAAATCTATTTAAACAAACTAGGGGACTTCAGTTTTAATGATTGCCAATTTAATTTATGACATTTAGACAAATTAAATTTGTATTTCTGACCAAAAGTTCATGAGAAAACCTAATTAATATAACACCCCCCCCCCTCTTTTCCGTCTTTTAAAACCAGTTTGCAAACCAGAATAGCGCAAGCTCCAGAAATCCTGTCTATTAATCAATCATCATACATCAATAACACAGCAAAGAAAAAAAAGTCAAAAGATTAAACTTTTTTTCGCTCATAACCTTATCAGAAAAGTCATTAAAATTATTTCCATGATAATCAAAATATTAAATAAATGTTATTGAAACCTAAATAATATGAAACGCCCCTCCACTTGCGTCTTTCAATAAGCTTACAAACGTTTGATATTTCGTAAACCGCGCCTATACTTACACACAGCCAATTGAATGTAAGAATTTAACGAATTGACCAATGATGTGAACCTTGGATAAAACACCACCTTTCCTCAAATAATGCACAAAAAATAAACTTTTACAAAAAAAACATTAACCGACTTATAAAAAAAGCACTAAAAAGTATTAAATAATTCTTTAAAATTCTCTAATGACAAAATGTTATCCATTAACCACAAATCTGATATCATGTGTCGGAATAAAAATGATAAATTTAATATGTACAGTTTAATACCCACCAAACATGGATTTTCGAGAGAATATATTTTACAAGAGATGAATATACAGACTTATGATTCAGTTTACGAATATATACATATGAAAAGCAATCAATTACTTTTTGAAGTCGGTGCAAAACTACCTTAAGTTTAGTAAGAATTGTGAATATATTGTACCTAGTATCTACTAATTTATCGATTGGGGTTGTTTGGCACCGACTTCAAAAAGTAATTGATTGCTTTTCATATGTATATATTCGTAAACTGAATCATAAGTCTGTATATTCATCTCTTGTAAAATATATTCTCTCGAAAATCCATGTTTGGTGGGTATTAAACTGTACATATTAAATTTATCATTTTTATTCCGACACATGATATCAGATTTGTGGTTAATGGATAACATTTTGTCATTAGAGAATTTTAAAGAATTATTTAATACTTTTTAGTGCTTTTTTTATAAGTCGGTTAATGTTTTTTTTGTAAAAGTTTATTTTATTTCCTACTTTTCAGTTATTAATACAGTAATAGACAATTATCTTGATTTCAACATCTGCTGAATAAATAAGTAATTTGTAGTAAGTAGAATAATAAGTAATAAATAAGTAATAAGAAATTATAATTTACCAAAATTATCCTTTAAATAAATATTTTTTAATAAAATCTTTGACAGAATCAAATTCTTGTCAATCTTGACGACAACTGGAAAAATATCGCCAAATTTGGCGATCAAAATATGTTGCCATAAATGAAGCCAACGTGGTTATAGTTGACTAATTTGACGAAATTCTCATTCAGATTGACGAGAAGTGGGAATGAATCTTCTGTAATCGGGTTCCACGCATTTTTTAATTTTGAAAATTTTTTAACAACAAAATTGTTCTAATCATCAGAATTTGACGAAATTTAAATGGGACCACCAGGGTGTCTTACACTTTTAAACAAAAATATATATATATCAAAATCGGTGCACATTTACGAAAGTTATGCGTGAACAGGACTAAAACATACATACATACATACATTGGGTCAAATTATTAACATCCTCCTTTTCTCACCTTCTTCTATCGAAATAGAAGAAAGTATTGTGATCAAAATTTTTTCAACTTCCGGTTTTCGACGGATTTATATGTTTTAGGAGTCAAAGATTCAGAAAAACATGTTTTTACAAAATATCTGTCTGTCCGTGTGTGCCCTCTTTGTATCATTGAAAAGTGTGTCAAGTTATGAAGCAACATAGAATTGAACGAAATTTCACTTATAGGTTTTTGGCTGTGACCAGCAGGTCCCACTTGAATTTGCGGATATTCTGCCGAAAGCGGGCGCTGTGATAGCGATTTTTGTTCCATTTAAATTATTGTATCATCGAAAAGTGTATTAGGTTATCCACAGTACTGAACCAATTTTTTTGTATGTGTTTTTTACTATGACCTGCAGGTCCCAGTTGAATTTAGGGATATTCAGCAAGAAGGAGGCGCTATGATAGACACTTAACTCTTTAACGAGCGGTGGTCACAAAAAAGGACACCTAATTTTAATTCCAAAACTGACAAACGGCACCAAGAATATTTAATTAAAATTTTCCTTTTGTTAAGTACCGGAAAATGAGCAAGTTTATATTTGCTAATGAATTCGTTTGTTATTTCTGGTGTCAGTCCATTATTTCATCATTTTACAAACAGACTTACTCCGCGCCGGAAAGGGTTAAAGATTTCAAATTCAAAAAGATGTACAAAGTCGTTAAAAATATTAGAAATACTAAAGGTTTTTTTCAATTGAATGTTCAGCCTTGATCCAAGGATACCGGAACAATTTTTGTTTTGCCTCTACCTTAAAAAATGCCTGAGATATAGCATTTTGAAATTTTAGAGTGGCTGACATTTTGAAACAAGACAGAAGGATTCCTCCATAAACGGTTTTAATTTAAGAGTTTTAGTGAACATGCTACCTCGCAAGTTTTATTTCATTGTTGTAACCATCGTTCTAACTCTCACATTCTCAACACTATATATTCATGTTCGCCAGCGTTAAATTCTCTCCAAGCTAGGCAATATTTGGCGAAATATCAACAAATTTGGCGACAAAAACAAGTTGCCATAAATGAAGCCAACTTGGCTATAGCTAGCATATTTGGCGAAATTCTGATTCAAATTGAATATTGACGAGAACTGCGACTGAATCTTCTATAATCGGGTTCCATCCATTTTTATAGCTTGGTGTTTTGCAGTAAAATTAGCTAAAATCTTAAAACCAAGGAATAGGTAGGCTGTCTTTTCCTGCCGGTATAGACCCGAAGGACTTTTCGTAGTTTAGTATACATAATATATCAGTTACAAATAAATTAATCTCTCGTATAAATATGTTTTTAAATTGAAACTGTTTGGAAGTAATGTTATTTGAGCATTTTAAATATGACGTAAGTTTTCCCATTTAATGTTTTGAACATGTATTAATATTCACGCGCAAGTATATTTTTTATAACGTATTTTTCTACATTTACTGCTTTTAACACGTGATCATTTAATTATTGTTTTAAAGTTTTATTTCTGTTTTTGATAGTCACGTGTAAATACGTTTTTTAATTGAAAGGGAATATTATTATGTGCGCTATTTTACAAATTGGCAACAATTCAAATAATGGACATTTTGAAATATAAATTAAATTATCAAAATAATGGAAATTTGAATAAAATAATTTGTTCTAATGATCAGATTTTGACGAAATTGAAATGGGACCACCTTGGACCCTTGCTCTTTCAAACAAAATAAAAATTATCAAAATCGATGCACATTTACGAGAGTTATGCGTGAACAACAAAATAATACATACGGGTCGAATTGATAACTTCCTCCTTTTTTTAAGTCGGTTAAAAATATCTGAAAAGCTATTGTAGCGCCATCTGTCATCGTAATGAAGAAATATTCACATACCTATAGGGTTACCATATCAAACATTCTCATAAAGATTTTAATAATTCGCCAAGAGAATTTCACTAAAAAACCTAACTTAACAAATTTTCCAATTTTTATTGGGTACTTCCATAAGGTTAATTTGCATATAATACTGAATCCTTCTGTGGGAAATTTTCGGAGAACTTAAGTATAAAGTAATTTTCATGAAACACTCAAAAAATCAAACTTAATAAATTTAAAATTTAAAAAATCTTGGTGGGGACCTCCATAAGGTCAATTTGCATAACATACTCCATTTTTGAATATTTTTCTGGATAATTTCTGGAGTTGTTGTCGGAAAAGTGATTGCCTTGGCGACAATTGTTCGAAATACACCCTTAAAGCGAACATTATTTTGACGATGTCAGCTGCGGGTACAGAGAAGAAAAACACCAATAGTAGTGAAGAACATTTTGGAACAGATGCTTTACACTCACGCATCGATGTTTGGCGACTTTTTAGTTGGCGCGATTTTCAAGCCCGTGCCAAACCAGTAACTTAATACAATGGCTAGGTTGCAATTAAGGGAAAAAATCCCCTAAATTTGGCGACTTTTTTCCTTTTTTTTTAACCGATTAAAAAAGAAAAAACTATGCGTGAGTGTATGACATCATAGCCAACATTTTAACATAGCTTCCCTTTCGCCCAATAAACAGTCTTTTTCTGAGGGTACATACCCGCAGAGGCGTGACTGTTGCCACTCGTGGGTAAAGTCCATACCGTGACTGTTTTTTCACCACTATTGAAATTTTTTCAAGAATAAGTAAATTAATATGCTAACTAGAATTTGTTTTAAAGATAATTTTAATACCTATCAAATTAGTTTATATACAGGGTGATTTTTTTTAAAGTTGTGAAAGTAAAACACTATAACAAAAGAATCACTGATTCAAATGACCTGAAATTTCACCAGTATGCTCCCAAAGCGATGGGAATTTTTTAGGCATGGTTAAAAAAAACTTAAAATCGCACCGACAGATGGTGCTGTAAGGTAGCAAAAACAAAGAATATCGTCTGTGGGAGGAAAACAATGGACGCTACTTTAAGAAACCATCTTCCGTAGGCCCTCTGTCGTCATTGGACCTTTTCTTAAGTTCTTAAGTGTCCTAAATCTCTTAAGAGCAGTTGCTGCGCTGTCATTATTCTGATAATACATTTTCACTAACAACGCAATTGGTCCGTCAATGGCGCCGTCATTGCGAGGATTTCCGTAGAAAAATGAACACAAGGTGTGCATACTTCACGTTTTTATCGCCAATGTGCGTGTGCAGGGCGCAAGCTCGTCTCCCAACTTTACTGCATGTGCAGCGCCATCTGTCGGTGCGATTTAAATTTTTTTTAACCACGCCTAAAAAATCCCATTGCTTTGGGAGCATACTGGTGAAATTTTACTTCATTTGGATCAGTGGTTCTTTTGTTATAGGGTTTTACTTTCACAACTTAAAAAAAAATCACCCTGTATTTAAGAAATTTAAAATAATCAAATTACGTAAGAAATTTTGCATCTTTTAAAAAATAACAACGTCTGACTTAAAATTAAATGAATAAAAATGTTATATTCTAGTAATATTTACGAAAAAGCGTCATATATACTAATATAATAAAGAGAGAACTCCTCACTGACTGACAGACTCATCAACGCAGTAGGGCTGGGCGATATCTCAATTTCAATATCGTGATATATCGTCAGCTAAATATAGCGATATGACGATATATTGTGATATTAAAACGAAATATACAGAACAAGTAAAAGAATATTTTGAGAAGAAGAAAGAAAGAAAGAAAAATCTCTGACGGCTCGGCCTACAGGCACAGGTAGATTTCGAAGACGCAGACTGTGAGGCGCCTGTTTGTTGGGAATTGCAGAAGAAATGACCTTTTTGCTATGATGCCGCAGATGGGACCGCCCACAATCTAACTTGTTTCCCAGCTTGTTTGCAGGCGGAGCCGGCAATTTAATTTTTTTGCTATAAGGGTTGGTTCTATAAAAAACTTGTCAATATAAAAGTTTTAGATAATATTAAGAGGATTTATAATAAATTTAAGCGGATTTGATATCTTGTGAATTGACGAAGTTATACATTTTTTTCTTCTCCCCCTTGGAGCCATTTTTAATGATATAAAAAATCTGTCATACATAAATTTTTGGCCCTTTTCCTAGAAGTACTAATAACTTTAAACGGATTCGATACGTATCATGATTAAGAAGTTATGGGGTTTCTTCTGTTTTCACAAAAAAACCCATTTCCCCCCTCTCCCCCTTGGTTCGATTTTGCCCATTAACGAACTTGGACGAGATTTTATGCCCCTTGATTATATGTATCAGTTTGGAAGAGATTCGTGCAAATTTTTGCAGTTATCGTGTCCATAAAAAAGTGACATAGATAGATATATAAAGTTTTGAACTGGGAAGTGGTTTTGGGTTCTGGGAGTCATGATCGGCGTAGATCTGCAAAATGTTTTCAAAAATTCCAACTTAGGGGAGAATGTAATAGGTAGTATTTCTTACGAAATCTACCTAAAAATCAGTTTTACTCGTATTTCCACAATAGGGCTGGCTTTAGACGAAAGCGAATTAGGGAGACCGTTTGAGTCGCTAAAATCAAACTGGCGGGAAATAGACAAAAAATTTGGTTAAAACTTAAATATATTTAAAAGATATCATTTGTAGCAATAAATAAAAATTTCGCCTTCAAGGGACCCGGACTACTAAAACCGCATCTGGCACCAAACATGGAAATTTTAAATACTTCCATATTCCATTATTAAAACAATTGCTATATATAACATCTTTTAAAGAGCATTACTTGCGTAAAAAAATCTATAAATAATATAAAATAAGTTTTACTAAAATATTCGTCAATTTGCCCTTTATGAAATTTTAGCTTCTTGTGAAATCTCTAACAAAGTAATGAGACTGATTATTACAACAATTCAAACAAAAATTTTCGGTTTGCTCGTTGTAATTATTGTTTCGGTTCACACCTTCCTCCACTCAATTTATAATATAAGAAATTTAACAGCATATATTACATTATAACAATCAGCAATTTCCTGTACTGATATATTCAAAATCCCAAATAACTGAAATAAACACTTCAGAAAAACATTATCTATCATGTAAAATATTTCAACAGAATTAGTTTTACTTTAACATTACAGTCAGTGAGGAATTCAGGGGTGACACTGAGCCCCTAGAATTTCCACATTTTCGGTTAATTAATGTTCCGAAAGTGCAAATCCCCCCCCCCCCCCATACACACACGCTGAATACCATAATGCCATAAACGCCGACGAAACACAGGGAGGTGTAAGATATTGAAACAATTGTACTGCTAGTGCTCAACATGCAATAAAGAAATTTAACAAATAAAAAATATCAATTTTTTTTTACATCTCTTTTTTTGTCAGATGAGATAATTTTTCAACACATAAACTCAAACAAAATTAAAAAAAAATAAAAACTTTGTTCCATGAGAGTTTTAGTGGGCAGATCCCCAGTGACCAAAATTTCATAGTTCTTTCTTCTGTCAGTGCGTAATTAATCATGCTACTTGGGGATAAGTAAATTATATATTTTTTTCAACATAACAAAATACAGTTTTAAATTTCAAAATTCAGGGAGGGGCAATTGTCCTCCTTTGCCGGCGCCCATGATAACCCCCCCCCCCTTCCACAAACACATACCTACCCGCCATCCCGGACCTTCGAAATACCTCCCAGAGAAAAATGTCTGAATTCAAGACTGATTAGTTTATTAAATAGTCATCATGCACATTTTTTCCTGATAATGGAAAAAAAAACGAAGAAAATTTTAAAAAAATGTATATGAAAAATAATTAAAAACTGAATAATCTGCATGTTTGATTATTTTTTTTATCAGATAGTACATTAATATTTTACAACTAAAATTCTGAAGAAATAAATATATATTATATTTTTCTTGTTTGCCGCGCCATCGCGTAAACTGATTTTCAATATCTCATTTGTGAAGAGGGGGGGGGGGGGGTAAATCGGATAAAAATAGGGTAGAAACATTTCAACCTATTTCATTCTATTAAAATTGAACGCTTCGTATTAAAATTGCAGGATATTCATTTCCACCGTTGCAAATAAAATATAATAATGGTTAATGGTTTTAAAAATTTAAATGCAAAATTACCACCAAACGATTTTAGGCAGTGACCAGTGGTAGTGGTCATATATACAGAGGCAGTCCAATACCAAATACTAATATCTGTCACGCGAACGCGATTTTTAAATTAAATTCTGGGGAGAAAAAACTCGCGGTATAGAAGTAAAAATATTTGCATTTTTAAAAATCCTTCTTTACCCTAGAATATGCATTAATAAACTCTACTAAGGAATTAATGTTTTTTTCATAAAATAATAATTATAAAAAACAAATAAAAAAAGTCTGAATTATTCTTTGCTCATTTGTACCATTAAATCAACTGTTGCAAATAAAATACTTCCTTTCTTTATCGCCCTAATTCACACATTATTCAACAAGAGCGATATTCATCCATACCGGCAAAATCTGAATATCATAATGAAATGAAAGCATATGCGATATCCCACGCATGCTCTCAGAGTTTAACCTTGCACCGTCAATATCATAAAAACGATATATCATCCACTGTTAGTGGTCGCTGGCGAAAATCACCCTTCATCTTTTCAAAAACCTTTTCAGCTGCGAGAATTCACACCGTTAGTATTCATGAATACGGTGTATCATGGTTTAGACTGGGGGAATTCACACCGTTCGTATTCATGAATACTCGAAGACGAGGAAGAGCTTTTAATATCGTGGTTTTCACGGTTTTCGTCAAATTTGTGATATTTGCGATTGCGATACACCGTTGGGTAGGATTTTTTGACATTGGTATCACGATATGCATTTTATATCGGCTTTATCGATATATCGCCCAGCCCTACAACGCGGAGCTGAAGCAAAACGCATACATATCAAGCGTTCCAAGATATATGGCAGAGGTGTCCACCAAGGTCACGTCAATGAAGGGCATACGCCACGTAGCGGAAAGAGGGTGAACTACTAGAGGTTCAATAATTGTTGTAATAGGCAAACCAAAACGCAAACGATTATTTCATTCGCAAAACATTTCGACTGTTGTCTTAATTTTTATTTGTTCTTCAAGATTGTTTTAGGACATATTTCATTATTTAAATAAAATATAATTTGTTGGAAGTACTTTTAAAAGTAGATTCAGTTTTATTTCGTAATGTTAGTATTAAATCTTTGATATTCTGTTTTACTATCTGATGAAATTAGAAAAAAAAAAAAAAGGCATACATGTATCTGCTGTTACCCATTACTTATAAAATGCATTTTTATTTCTGCAACTTAATTTTTGAGAACCTATTTATGTGGCACTTCTGCTATACCTATTGTTTTTTATATACGCCAAGATAAGGCCCCATACCTAAATAAAAACTGTGGTTTATATTAATAGAACTTTAATGAAAATGCATTTTAAAAAACCTTCTTTTAATTTATTCCCAAAAATCCAATTTCTTACTTAAAGAAAAGTTGTACTTTATTTTTCAAATGGCCATTAATCAGGTATAGCAAATAATATGGAAATACCTTTTTAAAGCCGTTATATTGGTTCCACATGCCTCACATGAACATATATATTTATAGCCAATTTTTAATAATACCAATAAACTTTGTTTGGAATCAAATGAAGTGATTTATTACGAATGAAAAATGAAGCTTTTTTTTTTTTCAAGAAATATTACACTTTTTCTTTTAATTCTATTTTCTTTATACTGTATTTTATTTTGTAACATATAATATTTTATTTTCTACTTTTTAGTGTTTAAAATATTTCATTGTTGCAATCTCACAACCAGCTGGCATATGTTATAGATCGTGGTTTGTCTACATAATTATCTCCATTGTTGAATCTCGTATACAGTTGAAACAATCGTATAGAATTTTTGGTAACTTATCACCTGCACCCGAATAACATAAAAATTCCATAAAATTAATTTATAATTAAGTTACAAAAATATCAAGCTGTTTTATTGTCACCGAAAACATAGCTGTGTACATAATTTTTAGGATTCTAGCATAGTTTTAAATCAATTACAAAATTCCACATTTACATATCTATATTTCTCTTACGTGGCACGGAAAAAGGGCTGAATTTCTAGATTATCGTTTGGCAACAACCGTAGTTTCCAAAATATCCAATATGGCGGCCAGCGAAAGAGCAGTTAAACAAGTGAAACTCAAACTAGCAATTATTAAAAATAAAATAACATGTACATAATCCAAAGCGTTTGAGATGATTCCTCATTTTAGTTATGAGTAATATCGTTAATTTCAAATGAATTCTCAACTATTATTTAGAATTTATTTATGAATTTCGCTCACACGAAATCGGAGAGAATAAAAATATTAACTATCTAGATTGCCCCTGCTGCCATCTATTGCTGTAGATGAAATTATTGAAGTGAAAAATAATTTCTTTTACACCCGAATATCTATAATCCAATCAACTGGAACAGTTTTACGAAATTTAAACAATAATTGATGATATATATAAACTATCTTCCTATCACATTGTGTTTTTTTAATAAATTTAAGCCGTGCTGTACAATATTATAGGTGCAATGCGTTTTAAACTGGGTTTTAATTGTGTTTTCAAGATCTTATTTTCATAGTATCTAAATGATTTATGCCCATTGGTTGGTAGCACCAAATAAATGCATTTTTAACTGTGTTTTCAAAATTTTTTTGCATTAAAAAATTGTCCATTTTATGGTGGATTTATGGTAGTACTTATTCGGCTAGAATTGCTGCAAAAATAAAAAGGGGCGAGCGAAGTGAACTGGGACCGCATAGCGGTCTCAATGTGAATTGCTTCGTAATTCACGGGGGTTGGCGAGCGTTAGCGAGCAGGAGGCCGAGTCCCCTAGTATATATATAAATCAAGTTAAGGTAAATAAAATAGTGTAAAAAAAGAATACTTTTAAGAGGCTACTTCACTCATGCGAAAACACCCTTTCGCTAATGCTAATCTTATGGGATGATTATTTTATATCTCGTTTGAATTTCAATATTTTTAAATGATTTTTTTTTGCATTGATAGTTCAAGTCGATCTCTATGTGGGCTGTTTTTTATTTTTTCGATTTTGGTTGTAGTTATTTTAATGAGGATACTTTCACTTTCGAAACCGGTTCCGAAAGTGAAAGTATCTTAATAAATAAAACTTGTAAACATAATCGAAAAAGTAAAAAACGGCCTGCGTAGAGATCAATCTCAGCTATCCAATGCAAAATAATAATAATAAAATATTGAAATGCAAACAAGATATTATAAAATAACTGTCCCATAGGATTAACATTAACGAGGGTGTGTTTTAGTGTGAGTGAAGTAGCCTCTTAAATTGGCCGAGCGCAGTTGATAAATCGCTAAATGTTGTTCCCATCGCCTGCGTTTGTATTGCACTCATTTCGAAATTTTAAATAATAGATCCATTTAAATTATATGCCCTTTTCACTCATTATATTTAAAATACAATTTTTTTTTTCAATAATAAATAATAACAGAAACCAAAACATTTTATTTGAACATCAAATCAGTGTTTCTAATTTGTACAATCACTCAAGCCATAAAACTGCTATTGGCGAGAAAAAAAAATGCTATTTGCAAGATTTACGAACATAACGTTACCAAAACATTTATTTATTTTCTTTTGGTTATATTTTTGTGATTGCATTTTGTTTCTCGATAAACTGGGACAAACATGGCGATTAATTACTGGTCGTCAATAAATCCGGCAAGTACTTAAAATCTAAACAAAGCAAATGATCTAAAAATGTGCAAAATATAGAAATCCACAAAGCTCTTGGTCGTAACCTGTGCGATTTTTTGTGTATTTTATTAGCTGACTATAATAAATTCTTGTGTACGTAACACTTATTTTTTTATTACTATTATTATTTTCTTTTTTAACAGGAAACGTGAAATAGTACGTAAACACTAAAATGCGTTTCATATTGTTTTATTATTTTAAACAGAAATAAACTGTTGTTGTAAACGCGTGCCTTTTGCTATAATTCACATATTGTACAATATCCACATATCCGTGTGCTGTAGCGATAGGTCATTTCGTGCATTTTATTTTACATCCCAAATAATATTTTTTTTCGATTCTTTGTTACCTCCTAATTGTCCTGATAAATCGTCATTGATAAATATGAGGTCAAACATTCTTTATAATCCTGCAGTTACAGAAGAATCCGACAAGTATATCTTTAAATATTTGACAAAATGTCTGAAATTTGACAGTGTCCGAAGATGAATGGCCATGTAGTGCATATAAATACTTGTAAGGTATAAAGCCGATTTTTGAAAAACACTAAAATAATTAGGTTAGAGAGTGTAAAAGTAAATGTATGTCATTGTTTTTAAATAGGTATGTGTGTGTGTGTGTGCTGGGGGGGGAGGGGGCACAGGGAGGACAATTTTTCTTCTAAAATATAACTTTTTTAGTACTGCATATAAATAGAACTGTAAAATTGTATGTCCAAGGAATTATAAAATATTAGAGTTATTCTTGTAATACTGTTTAATATATATTTTTTAATACTCATTTATTCATTTGTCTGTGTTCTAATTAGTGTATATGAGCTCAGAACGATTTATTGATATTTCATTTTCAGTTTTGGATATATTACTTTAATATATAGATATACATATATATGACGTTTTGGAATGATCATGGCAGTGTTCCCCGATTAATAGCATGGGTAATTGCAGTCGTTCACATTTGGAAAACATATTCGTAGACGTGAAATGAAAAATAGAAGAAATAAGCAGACAGTGGCTTCGCTTCAGTTATTTTGTTCAATCCAACATATTAAGCATATGAGGGAAAAGCTCTTTAAATTAGACTCTATTGAGTTTCTATGATATTAAAGGTTACGAGAATACTATAAGGACTTTCATTCTTCTCACTACGACTCCAGAATTACTTGTCAACAACTTCGAAGGCGAGAGAATCCGTCAAAATTCTGTGTTTCAGAACAGTGCGAGCAATTTTAAAGGAGCTAGACGCTAGGATACAAATGCGACATGTGATCTGTTTTAGCCAATCATAGTCTGAAATTGAAGGAATTAATTCAATTTCCAGCGTAGAGATATTCTAGTGATTAGACTTCCGGGTGTTATTGACGTCAAATGATTTTTCTGGTTACAACTGGAATTTTCGAGATTCTTTTAAAAATGTGATAAAATGAAGTAATATTTTAGCTTCGAGAATAGGTAAAAAATATATTCATTGACTGCTGACGATTTTTTAGAATACAAGGGAAAAAATTTAATAATTGAAAATTGACACAAATTAAAAGTGAAAAATATTTAAATATTGAAACATAATAGGAGACATTTAATATTTTAATATAGGAAGAATTTATGGAAATAGGGTTTTGTAATATGGAATAATTTATAAAACATGAGATTTTATATCTTGCCATTTTCAGAATAGAATAAATACTATTAAGTGGTTTAGGATAAAATTGCTTTACATATGGATAGTGAAGGACTATTTTAAGAATAAGAATTATTTTAATAAGCCAGGGGAATTTTAGAATACAAGGGAAGAAATTTAATAATAGAAAATTGACACAAATTAAAAGTGAAAAATATTTAATATTGAAACATAATAGGAGACATTTAATATTTTAATATAGGAAGAATTCATGGAAATAGGGTTTTTAGTAATACAGAACATTACTAAATGGAAAAATTTTACTGAATAATTTAGCAGATTGCGGATAAATTTTGTAATATATATACATATATATATTAATTTTATATATATATATACAAATTAATTTAATATATATATAATTAATTAATTTAATATATATATAATTAAGTTGTGCAGAGTATATTTTAAGTGATATGCATAAAGTTTCATAAAATTATTAAAATATGAAATGCACATGTCCATGCAACAATATATTTCTGTTACTAAAATGTTGAAAGACACCGGGATTTTCAAATAAATTTATTTGAAAATAAGCAGACGTTTTTTTCACATGCATCATAAAAGCAAGATTTTATTCCAAAATTCTGGTGCCATTGTGGTGTATCACGACAAGGTTTCTTGTTTTTTCCCTTCACAGTTTTCCACTGTGAAGAGGCTTGGGTTAAGGCTCTCTTTCTCTGCATATGATTTTTGTTTTGCTCTTAGTGTAGGAGAAACAGGTTTTTCCAATTTGTTTGCAGATGAAACGTTTAACCTGAATCATGTTCGGTTGACTGTTTAGACTAACGATTAGAATATTCCATTTTCACAGGTTCTGAAGATGATGGCAAAAGTTCTAGTGCAGGCAAAGGTCTTATTCTAGCAGAAACATACATACTACGGGTTTTTTTCTTTATAGTGCTGGTTAGTGTAATAGAAGAATCATTTGGTGGTAAAGAGAATTCAGTTTGGGTGCTGTTATGTCTTACGGATTTTAATTGTCGCTTGTGTAAACTAGAATAAGAAACTCCTACAGATGGTGTTCTAGATTCAACAGGTTTTCAAGCTTCAGCATAAGAAAGATTCTGAGCGATTTTGACTCCAAGAATTTCTTTCTCACGGATCCAGTTTGGACTAGAGCAAGAGTATGCTGCATGGTCACCCTTGCAGTTTATACAGCCTTCGGATTTTTCACATGAGTTACTCTCATGTCCGACTTCTGAACATCTTGCACATGTAACAGATCCACGACAGGTAGTTTTATTGTGGCTATAACATTGGCATTTAAAGCAACGGAGAGGGTTAGGAATATAAGGCCGGACGTGGCATCTCAGGTATGCAGCTTTAATTCTAGTTGGTAGAGTAGGGCTATTGAAAGTCAGAATAATGTGCTTTGTAGGAAGCACTTGCTCATTCCAACAGATAGTGATACGGTGTATGTTTATAACATTTTGATCTTTTAAATTATGCAAGAGTTCATCTTTTGTTGAGAATAAAAGTTTTAGTTCTGATATTACACCACGGCTTGTATTTAGAGTTTGATGGATCTGAATAGAAATGGAAAATGAACCAAGTTTTGTGCACTTTGAGAGAAATTCTGAGTGATTCGCTGAAGAAACCTCTGCCAGCAAATCCCCAGACTGCATTTTTTAAAAAGAAGAATGACCATCTTCAAAAATTGACTGAAATGTTTTTGCGATAAGAAATGGTGAAGTTCTCTTAAAAGAACTATCAGAAAGACTGTCAGTATGTTTAAGTACAAAAAAAAGTGTCTTGGGTAAGACTAAGACTTCTATAAGGGTAGTATAGGAGCTCTTGTCTTGGGTAAAGCATTTTCGCTTTGTTTAAAACTTTCCTTTTCATAAAAAGATATTATACATTTATTTAACATCATGTATACATTATTACTGAGGTAGGTGACACTTAGAACATCTACTAACTGAACATTTTTTTTAAATTCCTGTTAATATATGTATAATTCTTTATTTTTAGAATTTTTTAAAGAGGTAATCAGCCGTTTACATTTGGTTTTTTGGAAGTAAACTTTTGCCACAGTTATCATTATTTCATTTAAACACATCTGTGCAAAAAGCAAAAGTTTTCCTACTTTTTCTGTTGTATTTCAGTATTTTAGATACATTATTTTCAAAATAATATTTTTGTAATTTCGCTTTAATTCATGAAGTTTTGACAAAAATGTACTTATAGTTATATTATATAACATCAAATACATATTTTATACATTCATAAATTTTTATACTATCATATTATATATTTTCAAAATCCTGATTTAGTGTTCAAGAAACATAAAATGGATATAATATGGTTTTTCAAAGTTATAACTTTGAAAAACATTGTAGTACTACATACTTACTATATAAACAAACATATTGAAAAATACTATAGTGTTTTCATAGCAACTTTAGATAAATGTAAAAGCTTTTTTTAAATAAATACTTGAGCTATTTTTCGAATTTATAAATATTTAAAAAAATTATGCAAATAAAACATTTTTAAACAATAGCCATAAAATTTTAATATAATTTTTAAAAACCTCTACATAATTTTTTTGCGTACACTATTACTACAGAACTTTATAAAACTATTGAAAAGTATCAGAAGAATAGTCTGTCTAGAGAGCATATTGTTACGCCTCTTCTTAAGTGGGAAAAGTTAGTGCAATCTCAGAGAAGACAACTTTTGTTTTAGAATCAAAAATTTACTTTTAGAAATAAACAGGAAAATAAGTTAAAATCTTAATAAATATAGGTTCGTACAATTTATAACTTCAAAAACAGAACACAGGATTCTGCGATTAACTAACACGATATGAAGTCTATTTAAGATATTATCTAGGCATTGAGTTCATTAAAGTGCAAATTGTCGAAATTAGACAAAACTATGCTGTATAACATTTCAAATAAAAACAAATTAAGATTGTATGTAATAGTTAGAACATTTAAACAATCAATTATTTCAATATGATTAATATATATATAAATATGTATATTATATATATTCCTAAATTTTTAGTATATACTAAATTATTATTGATGGAATTTTAAATTATAAAATCATCAGTTAAATAGTATTTTATAGAGATTATCTAAATTCTTTAAAATAAATAGAAATCATAAAATATATTTGCAAATAAAAAATGAGTTTTTATTCTATTGCTATGCCAACATATTTCTATTTTCACAATATGCGTTTTTTAAGCTTCTACACGTTTGGTTCATAATCTGATATAAGTTTTTGATTTAAAGTTCATATCTCTTAGGTCCCATATCCCTTATATTTTCATTTCATCGAAAAAACTAAGAATTTTTTTGTCATACTTTTGACAAAAAATTTTTGAGTTTTGAGTGCAATTAAACTGATGTTTATAAATTTTGTGGTTTGTAACCAGCGGTTTAGGTGCAAAATATTTAAATTCATCTGTTATATATTGAAATCTTTTCTGAATATGCAATCTTATTTTTAAAATAGTTTCTTTAGCAATGTTGAAAATTGGAATTTATATTGTTTCATAATTTCTTTCCAACAAGAATTTTTTGATTTCACAATTTCTATATCGCACATAATTTTCTAATCAACTGATTTTCTTTTACTTTACTTTTTATTTAATTTCATCTAATATTTGAATAATTTATCAATGATGTAATGACTGTATTGTAGTTTTTAGGAGAGAAGAAATAAATCAAGACTGGATTTATCCTGCTGATCACATTCATTTTCATTGAAGAAAAAGTTTATTTCCTTTCATCTATCTTGATAACTCATTTTCTCACTATTGTTTCAGTATTATCATTACTAAAAAGTAATTGTAAAGTAAGTAGAAAAGCTGTATATTTTTATATGGAAACTGATTTATACCTTAAAATTTGTTTTTGCTTCAAATTGAGCAGTTTTGCTTTTAAATTCTTTTAAAAATCTGCTTCTTTAAAGTAAACTGAAAAGACTCATGAATAATCAATGCAAAAATTATCTGATATTTTGCATGCGTGCTGCAATGATTTTCATACAACAGTATGCGTTAACAAGTTGAAATTGTACGTTAAACGTGACAAATGGGATGCGTTCGTTTCATGCTATAACTAGTTTTACAATGTAAAACTATCATCGTTATTATTTTAGTAAAATAAGTTATATTGTCTGCTATGAGTAAATTGAGGATGCCTTTTTTTAAATTACATATGCCATGTTTACAGATGCGAATTTTATATTTTGACACCAGACTGCGCTGTAAAATTCACCATGGAGATCTTGCTTTATGATTATGGCATGGTTTAATATTTCTATGACTCATAATGAATGAATCTTTTGATTATTTACTTTAACGGATTGAGATATTCGGCTGTTAACCTAATTTTCACTGAAATTATCTCAGAATCTATACATTTTTTAATGCAAGTCATTTCTTAAGCAAACAATTTTTTTGAACGATCTTTCAAAAAATGTAACTTTTGTGCAATTTTATTTGAAAAAACAATTGAATAAAAATGGCTGTTTGGCATATGGAAAAAGATGTGGTTAGCCCGTATTTGTTTTCCTCAG
Organism: Maratus michaelseni; assembly: GCA_963931845.1. Taxonomy (NCBI): domain Eukaryota; kingdom Metazoa; phylum Arthropoda; class Arachnida; order Araneae; family Salticidae; genus Maratus; species Maratus michaelseni. Next base: position 211,651,859 of record OZ007599.1, on the reverse strand, counting down.
TCACATGACTTGCACTTTTACTATATAGATTTATGTATGATACGATTTAATAGAATAAAGAAAACTTTTATTAATATCTTTTTAAGCTTTGATTCGATTTCCATAAATTTGAAATGACTTGACAAAATTCTGCAAAGATCATATATATTAAATTTCAAATCATTCTCTTGGGTAGTTCTTGCGCTGTTATATGCAGACAGACGGACGGTCCAGAGGACAACTATAAGTGCTACATCTTACTTATAATAAAATCCAAAGGCGAGAAAGTGTCTGTAACGGTACCGGGCTGTACCACTCTGGTCTGCGAGTTGACCGTAGTTAAACGCCATGTTAGGCTTACTGAAAAAGATATGCTAACACATGACCACTAAACGATAATTTCTTCTACGTGAAATCATGTCTGTTCTGCATATTTTCACATAAAACATGTATATCTTATCCAATTATAATGTGTTAAGTTACAAATTAAAAATAAGCTATTATAAACATCAAATTACTAAATATAAACAAACAAACACTGTTGCCATTCAGAATTTCTAAATCTTGAAACAAATGAATGACTCTTTGAACGCTTCATTAAAAAAAAAAAAAAAAAAAGGTTAATTATCTGATTCTGGTCTTAAAATATTTGTAAAAGCATATTAAAGTCTTTAAATATTTTAATTTTGTTTAAAACCTTCAAAAACTATTTTTGCAGCCATCTTTCGTCAATTAATATAAACAATCGAACTTTGATAAAAATACAAGTTAATATTTGCATATAATTAGCATATTAAAATTTAATGTGAAAATTTCAGAAATTACATTTCACTTTGCTAATCATTATTATTATTGTTGAAAAAAAAAATGTGAGTCATTCACTTTTGAAAATCATTCATCAAAATTATTTCTATTTGTGATGTACTGATTGCTATTTGGCAACGTGCGTTTTACTGCTTTAACATCTTTGTTGATCTTTCTAAATGCTGTTTTGAACGCGCGGTGGATTTGAATATGTTCAATCAAATCAGTTTTTATTGTTGTTTTATATTATTTAAAGGATTGTTTTAGCGATACCTGATTAAAATGATGAAACGCCGATTGAACGTAGATGGCGATTAATTAGAGAAAGACAGTCGAGGTGGCTTGCTTGGAAATCACAAGCAACATTGGACCGTATAAGGGAATATGGTGTCATCTACCGGTAGATAATACAAAAAATTTTTTTAATTTTGCTTCCATCGTAAATAAAATTTTTTTTTTCTTATGAAACGTAATTAAAATATAAGAAATAAATAGTACCGAGTAATTTCCATTTAATTTTGCTTATATAATCAAAAAATGAGCTATGTGGTGAGTTAAGCTCTTTAGAAACACATTGATAACACTTTTTTTTTTCAGAAAATTTCACACATGGATTATTTTTTTAAAATATTTAATTTGAATGTTTTGCCCATTCGTTGAACTATTTCAAAAATTGAATATTGAGTCAATATCCTGTCATTTTTGACAGGGGGTATATACTAGTATTTATATAATTATGAACGCACCTAAAAACGATGAAATGAAATTACCTTGGAATATGTGGAAGAATTGTTGCATTCTGAAATGAAATATTATTTTAATTAAAAATCACTTTCCAATTTTGAAAATGAAATTAAAACATTATCCTCCTTTAAAATGATTACATGAACTTGAAAAAAATAACACTTATTATAGCGAAAAGAGAAAGAGAGTAATGCTAATAAATGAAAAAACACAGGCAGAGCTTGAACGTTGGGTACCAGTGACGTCACAGGCAGGATTATCTACTGCGCATCTCGTTCGTGGACTTTACCGTGTATGCAGGACCAGTGCTAGACATTTTCTTGCCTGAGGCTAGCATTATTTATTCGACTCTATGCTGTGATTGTTTTTTCATCACTTCCTCAAACTTTTTAAAGAATAAGTTAATTAATATGCTAACTATAATTTATTAAAAAAAAAAAAGAAATTAATTTATATTTAAGAAATTTAAAATATTACTTAAAATTTGCATGCCGAAAAATCGCGGCAAAACTCGAAAAAACTCTAAAAATCAAACAAAAATTTCGCAAAAAATTCAAAAATCGCTGAACGAATTCAGAGTAAACTTCATTAAAAAGAAGACAAAATTAACTATATTGGGCTAAAAGATTTAAACCTGATTCCTTTTACGGATGTATAAAAATTGCCGCGAAACGCAAAAACAAATTCGCTAATAATTCAAAAATTGCTGAGGAAAAATGTATACTACTGTATGCTAATACATTCTAACAGTAATTCATTCCCGAAAGTCAAAAATCTGCACAAAAAAATGCCAAAAATTGTTGAATACAAAATGTAACATATTGAGCTAAATGTTTAAAATCTAACTCCTTTTATAAATATCAAAGAATCGTTGCAAAATGCAGAAAATGCTAAAAATTGCATTAAAAATCACTATAAAAATCACAAAAACTTCAAAAATCGAGGGGAACAAAATTGACTATGATAGGATAAAAGTTTGAAACTGAATTCTTTTCACGAATGCCAAAAAATTCAATGCGAAAACACTAAGACAAAAATTTAAGAATCACATTAAAAATCACTAAAAGTTTAAAAATCACGGAGAACAAAATTTACTATATAAGTTTGAAACCGAATTCTGTTTTACGAATGTCAAAAAAATCACCGCAAAACGCAAAAAATAAAATAAATCGCAGAGAGCAAAATTTACTAAAAGTGGACTAAAACATTGTAACAGGAATTATTTTACAAATACCAAAAAAATACCGGAACGTGAAAAGCACACCAAATATTCAAAATTCTCAGCAGTCAAAATTTACTATATTAGGCTAAAATTTTGAAACAGAGTGTCTTTTACGAATGTCAAAAAATTGCCACAGAATGCGAAAAAAGAGAGTTGAAAATCACATTAAAAATTCAAAAATTGCAGAGGACAAAATTTACTGTATTATGGTAAAAGTTTTATGCCAAATGCTTCATGAATACAGGGCTCCCAAATGGTCCACCAACTGAATACCAATATTTTGTAATAAAAAATTTCATGGCAGGTTTCTACAACATTTCCGCCAAACTTTACCTCTGAAGGTGGATTCTGCAAAATTTGCAAGAAAAATCTAAAAATAAAAATTTTCTAAGAAAATATACTGGTATTCAAAAAGTGGACCACTTGGAAGCCCAGCGATTATGAAAAAATCGCCACGGAATGCGAAAAATCGCTAAAATAAAAAAATAGAAGAGGACAAAATTTACAATATTAGTCTGTCTAAAGGTTTGAAAGCGAATGCTTTTTAACAACATCAAGAAATTAGCCCAAAACGGGAAAAAAACTCTAAAAATCGCATAGAAAAATTCAAAAATCTTTGCAGGAATTCCGAATAAAGTTTATTGAAAACAGGACAAAATTTATTAATAATGGACTAGATCATTGTAACAGGAATTATTTCACGAATGTCAAAAAATTACACCATGGAACTCGAAAAAACATTAAATATCGCTAAAAATTCAAAAATAGCGGAGAACAAATTTCATACATAAGGCTAAAAGTTTGAAACCGAGTTCCGTTTTACGAATGTCAAAAAATCCCCGCAAAACGCAAAAAATAAAATAAATAGCAGAGAACAACATTTACTAATAGTGGACGAAAACATTGTAACAGGAATTATTTCACGAATGCCAAAAAATTACCATGGAACGCGAAAAAATACCAAATATCACTAAAAATTAAAAAATCTCAGCAGTCAAAATTTACTATATTAGGCTAAAAGTTTGAAACAGTGTGATGTACTGGACTTGCTTTATATAGAATATGGATAGTGTAGCTTCTATTATTTATTTACAAAGATGCACAAAGGAATTAAATTGTATACAGTAATTGAGAATCATTGGGAATTGAAGTTGGATTATTGTTATTAGTGAAATTTTTTCTTAAAAAGTAACTTGGCAGACTCAAATATGATGTTAAATAAACATGAACTAATGCTGCACGAACATGAAAAACGTACGTATCCCAAAGAAAATGAGATTTTATGTGTAAGAAAATCATAAAATTAAAATATCCATTTGAAAGTTTAAATATATATAAAGATGCAAAAACATTTTGGGCGCTGCTATGATAAATCAAAATTTTAAATGTGCAGAGAAATTATAAATACACTTATGACGCCAGAAAAAAGTTTTTATTTGAAATTCTAAAGCAATATTGAGTCATTGTCAAACAAGAATCGTAGCCAGAATATACTTTATATTATTTACTAGGGGCTCGAGGGCAATTTTATACATTTTAAGCTACAATGACTGAATGCCGGGAGAGGGGTGGGGGGTCCCGACTGGCCCCATACCCCTTTCCCAATATCCTCTGGCTACGGCCTTATTGTCAAACAAGATTTCTGTTTACAACACAATTCAATGTCTATCGTAAGACTCGGAACATTATCGAAATTTAAGTCACCCCCCCCCCTTCCCCGAAATTAAATCCTGGGTACGCCATTGACATTTAGATATATTAAACTTTCAATTCTGACCAAAAGTTCATGAGAAAACCTAAATAACATAAAACGAAAAAGAAATTGCATTCTGTTACTGCATATTTTATTCAATCAACAGGGCCAGAGTAGAGCATGGACATGTTTTCACAGTTTTGGAGGTAGAAACTTCGTTGTTCTCTGTTTGTTAGCATTTAAATTCATAGCACTTTTCTCAATATGTCTTTTTTATCAGACCACGTTTATTTTCAGTAAAATACAGTCGTGTTTGACCATGCTACGTCTTTATCTGCCGCTTCCCTTCCCCCCTCCAAAGCATGTAAAATCTTATTTTTTTTTTTCATAGCATAAAAATTATGCCCTATTTTCTGCTTTCTAGTGATAATAAATCAATAATCAATCAAGTAAATTAACACTCTCGCCAAAATTTATGCTTCCTCCTATCGAGCTTGATAGTATACAAAAAATAAATAATAAAGATGAAAAGAGGAAAAAAAAATAAATTTTACATATACCCCTAAAATACCTTCTTAATACCTTTAAAGTACCGTTTAACATTGTTTAATAAGGTGCCTAAAAGATTTCGCATGCGGCACTCTCAATTTGTGAAAAAAAACTTCCTTCAAAAAAAATGCTCTCTACCCCCCCCCCCTCCCTCCCATAGCACCAAACACAAAATTTCTATTTTTTTTTTTGTTCTATTTTGTTTTAAGAATTCACATCTCTTTACGCATTTCAACATTTTAAAAATGTATTTTGATGCTTAGTAATAGTAACATATGCAGATTTTATTTTATATCTTTCGGCAGTGTACACGCTCAAATTTGTATAATTTAAAATCTTTTTTTACGAAAATCTATCCAAACAAACTACGGGGGCTTCCGTTCTAATGATTGCCAATTTAATTTATGACATTTAGACATATTACATTTTTAATGCTGACCATGAGAAAACATAAATAATATACCCCCCCCCCTTCTTTTATGTCTTTTTAAACACAATCAACAGGTTCAATGATGCAAACCAGAATGGCACAGGCTCCAGAAGCCCTGTCTCTCAATCAATCAACATTCATCAACAACACAGCAAAGAAAAAAAAAGTCAAAAGATTAAACTTTTTTTGCTCAAAACTTTATCAGAAAAATCATTAAAATTATTTCCATGAGAATCAAAAGATTAAATAAAGGTTATTGAAACCTAAATAATATAAAACACTCTCTCCCCTTACGTCTCTCAATTCAACAAGCTCACAAACTTTAGAAATTTTGTAAATCGCACCTACTGACACACAGCCAATTGAATGCAAGAATTTAATGAAGTGACCCTTAGATACAACTCCACCTTTCTTCAAATAATGTACAAAAATATCTGAAAAGCTATTGTAGTGCCATCTGTCATCATACTAGAGAAATATTCACGTACTTTGAGGTTTGCTATATCGAACATTCTCACAAAAGATTTTAATAATTCGCCAAGACAATTTCACTAAAAAAACAAATTTTCGAATTTTTATAGTGTACTTCCATAAGGTTAATTTGCATGTAATATTGCATTTTTGAATCTTTTTGCGGGAAATGTGCAGAGAAATTAACTATAAGGTAATTTTCATGAAACACTCAAAAAATCAAACTTAACAAATTTCAAATTAAAAAAATCCATGTGTGTAGCTCCATAAGGTCAATTTGCATAAAATACCCCATTTTTGAATATTTTTCTGGATAATTTCTGGAGATATTGTTGGACACGTGATTGCCCTGGAGAAAATTGTTCGAAATACACCCTTAACATACAAGATAGGACAGTTACAGCAAAATCTGTAATGGCAGCAATGCTAACATCATGAGTGACAAGGGGGGGAAACTAACAAACTTCTGAAATTTGCCTATGTATATGAAAACTGTTTATTCTCTCTGTTTTTTAATATCTATTCTTTTTTCTTCAAGGAAGACTATTCTCTTCAAATTGATTATTAGTGCATTGTTTATGATTCTTTTTAATCAACCTCATTTTTACTCTTTATTTTATTCTTCTTCAAAAGAAAGTTCTTTTAAAAACTATCTTAGTATGTCTAAACATGTTAAAGTATCTGAAGAAGAATCTTGTCTGCATACAAATCAAAGTTCAAAGCTTTTGTATTTCACATTTTCTACCAAACTGAAAACGTAAACTTGTTGCATTTAAAAAAAGAAAGTTGATAACAAGATAGACGTTCAAAACCAGAAACATTCCGTGTGTGAGAAATTTCTTACTTCTCCTTTATGGAACACACGGTTGATAAAAATCATGATTTCTTTTTAAAAATTAAAAAAAATCTGATTTTTTTTAATTTAAATCCCATTTTTTTATTAATATTATTTGTGGTATTGTGCATGTACTTCTTTTCTTGTTATAGATTTACACATTTTTATTAATTTCATTACAATTCCTAGATATAAATTCAAAATTTAAATAAATTGTTGTCAACAAAATCGGATGATTTAACTTAAAACTTAAAATCATATTATTCTACTATTAAATTGTTATAGAAATACCTATGTGTGTTGTGTGTATAAATTTCTAGTTAATTTAAGTGATTAATTTTTCCATTAATGTATTACTGTATTGTCCCAACTTGTGTTTCACACTATACTATATTAATGATTACAAAACAGTTACAAGATGCAAGGTAATTACATAACTAAAAATACGAAGCAATCAAATGCCAATATTATCCAGCCCTCAGACATTGACAATTTCAGCAATCAATCCAACTTACTTAACAGTAAAAATGACTGCTTAGCTTAGAAATAAGGTACAATAACATATCTTAACTTTTCCATTGCAGTAAGCAATGAATTCTAGGAAAGGAAAGGTAACAGTCACAGGGATTAAATTATTTTCAGTTATAAAAGAAACTGGAATTCTATAATTCTATGTTAGACAAAACAGTCTAAATATTTATTATGTTATAATTAGTCCATGAATTGATCATATTATATGATCAATACATCAACCATCAACATATGGGATATTGTAATTTGATGGTTAAATTATTTTCAGTTATAAAAGAAACTGGAATTCTATAATTCTATGTTAGACAAAACAGTCTAAATATTTATTGTTATAATTAGTCCATGAATTGATCATATTATATGATCAATACATCAACCATCAACATATGGGATATTGTAATTTGCAGGTCTAACTAATTAAACATAAAACAAAAAAGTGAATCATGTATAATCTACTTTAGAGGAAGTAATTCCTCACTGAAAATACTACTACTAAGGCATGTGCCCCTGTTATGGCCATGTTCCTGATATGGCCATCCCAATTATATGTTAGCTAATAAAAAAAATTCGTTAAATGGTATGAGCATACCGTAAAGGAGCTGCCTAGTGTATCATGTGATCACTTGTCATTCAGCTAGGTGTTGGAATTTCACACCAATTTCCTATTTTATATAATTTTATGTTTTTGGTGTAATCACTTCTTGTTTTTATCTGATAAGTCTCTTTTTTATGCACATTTTTACAAGATTTTTTTTATGAATACCATCATACTCTGTCAATTGGTGCTGTCGTTGATGGTGTATATTTTACAAGTTGTTCAAAATCAAACGATTTTCGTGAAAACTGACCTGCTCCTAATATGACCATCCAGGTGGCCCTATCAAGTGCACCATGCAAGTCATGAATAAATACATTTTTATTTGTTCCAATTGTGATAGGTAATTTGTTTAAACAATTTTTTTCTAAATAAAAACTTAAATTGTAACATCAATTTTGTAAACAACTTCATTTTTGATGAAAAATCCTGTTTGAAATCCACTTTTGAATAACCAAAAGAATTATTGAGTATCATGTTTATTTATTTTACACCAAAATTATTTAATTTAGCAGAAGAACATTTTTAAATTGAAGAAAATCATGATTTATGAAACATAGAACAATGATGGCCATATCAATTGCACACGTTCCTGATATGGCCACTTGGTAGAATTTTGGAATTCCATTTTTTGGGGCTAGTAAAACTATTTTCTTGGGGAATGCAATATTTTTTTTATGAAAGTCCATTAACCTAAAAACGTTAAAAAAACTTTTGATTTTTTGAAAATGACAGCAGGGAAAATTCTTAAACTTTAAAATGGCCATGTCATGAGAACCCACCTTATATTAAATGCTTTTATATTGAATATATTTAACTTTAGCTTCAGCATTTAGCTTGCAAAACTGAAGTGATCATGTAGGAAAGGAAAAAGTTTTAAAATGAGAGAACATTTATCAGTATTTATTTTGGGATGTACTATGGATAAATAATATTTTGAATGCAATATTGCAATTACTTTTATGAAATAGTATTTTCAATTTATAAAATTTCTATTTAACATTATTAAAAGATAATTTTTAATCTGACATGAATGATGACGTTTATTTTAACACAAATGATTAATTTGATCCTCATTCAGCTTGTAAATATCAATGTTAAAAATACTGATTTAAATCAAAGATTTATTAGAAAAAATCATTTGATTTATATTGAGCTGATTTAAAACAAACAACCCTGAATCATATAATATTCTAATTGATTTTAGTCTAAATTATGTTGTTCATACAGACATTACATATATTATTTGGTTTGGAACAGAAAACCATAATGAAAATGAGATAAATAACCAAAGTAAGATAGGCAAAAGAAAAAATGCAGAAGTAGACTGAAGCATCAGTAGATAAAACACAAGAAAATTTTAATTACAAGACCAATAAAATGATACAAATGAATTGAAATAAAGATGACAATAATAATCAGGGTTAAGAAGTTTTCTCCAACATAATTTTTCCTGCACAGAATATGAATATATTGCACACATGCAAAGAGGGAATAACAAAAGAATTTTACAAACAATTTTCACATTTCATATCAGATCAACATAAAATATTCTTGGAATAGCAAAAGAAAAAAAAAATCACGTCTTCCTCATGATAATTTTTTATATCCCCGACCTTTGAATAATCTTCTTGACTAATAGTCACTCTATAAATGTTACATTGGATAGATGCTATACATATATCATCTCTATCATGCCAAACTATTGTGAGTGCATGTTTTCATTCATAAAAAAATAAAAAATAAAAACACGCTTTTTGAAAATAGAAGACTGAACAGAAAACCTGCAATCCTTTGATTCTCACCATTCTTGTCACAAGGATAAAGATTCATGATCTTTTTGTTTTTCACTATGATTATTCAAAAGATATATATTGAACAAACTTCTAAATAATGATAACAGATGGAATTACCTAACAATAAACTCATAAAGTCATACAAATGTAATTTTTTTTATAAAAGCAGATTCAAATTTTGATATAGGAAAATTGTAGATGGTGGCTCAATTTTTTAAATTATTTTAGAATAAAGTAATAGATTTTAATTATATATTATTTATTTGAAGCATATGAGTTTTAGGAATTTTTTTTTTTTATTATTTTTATTTTTTCTTCTACTTCTTTTTTTTCAAACAGGTTAATTTTATACTGGCTTCTACTTGGGAAATAGAGCCTCTTATAGTGTAAGGTGTTAATTTCTTTTAAATAAATCTAATTTTGTATAGACACTTTTAAGTTTAGAGACTAAAGTATGAAAAGTGATTTTTTTTTTTTTTGGTCTTAAAAAGGCAGAGATTTTTGCATTTGATAATTTGATATAATAGTGATGATATACATAGTAGAGTTCTTCAAAATTTCAACCTGAAAATAAACATACTATTTCAGATGTAAACAATGAAATCAAAGAATAATGTACATTTTTACAAGATGAAGGAATTAATTATGAACTAGATGATTTCCAACAACAATGCCCCAGTTAAAAAAAAAAAAAGAAGAAAAGGACGGCTTAATGCTAGGGGATAGATATAAGAATTTTTTAATGTAGCAAATTTTTGTAAATAAAGAAAAAAAATGACTATTAGTAGGTTCCAAAGAAAAATATGTAAATGTAAGAACAAAGTTCTTAAGCAAACAATAATGTAATTGATGCCAAGCAAAATAACGTAAAACAGTAAACTTTGACCAAAAATATTTGTATTGAAAATTTTTTATGCAATTTTATGGAGTGAATTTTAATTAAGTAATTTTCAAATCACTGATATCTCTGCACTGGATGTATATTTATTACTGAAACTTTACTCTTTCATGCAAGGATTATTCTTAAATGAATGAAAAAATATTTTGCATTTAAAATAGAACAAATGTTGAATGTAATATGAATAAATATCAAAATTAAAAAATAGATAAGTTTATTATTTATTTATCTGACATTTATTATTAGTTTTTAATTTTTTTTGTGATAAATTAAACATGCATTAAAATAAAGTAGATAGTTAAAAAAAAAAAGTAAAATATGAGAGTTTTCTGAGGATTGTTTTAAAATATAATCTCATATTAGCTTATCAAGCTTGAGATGGTTAAAGATTATTTATCGTATTTAAAATTGATTAATGTTTTTCTTATATTGTTGTTAGAATTCATCATTTTTTAAACATTATATTATTACATTCAAACTGCTGCTCTAAAAAATGCAAACAAAAGAGTCCACAAAATTCTAAAACCCTCCACAATCTGTAGAGAAAGGCTGCACAGATTTAATGAAGCCTGTATTATATATTAAACATTGAAAGAAGACAGAAATAAGTAATCAAAATAGCATAGAAAAAAAATATATAGTTATAAAATATAGTTATAATGTGAATCAATGCCAATAGATGGCAGCATAGGATGAGTTCTCAGTTCTTTTTGATAATTACAGCATATAACTATGAGGTGGTATAAATGTTAAATGCTCATATATAGAAAGAAAATCCAATATGTAACAAATCTTTTTTCTGTTATGTCATCAAAGTACAATTCTGTTTCAGGTAAAGATTTTAAACCTAACAAAATATTGTAATACATGGAACAGCATATATTTATTAGAGAACATTTTGAAGACAAGCTTCATAGAGTGGATAAGAATAACAAGAGATTTCTTACTTTAAAATTCATTTGCATATAAAATATTTCTTTCTTTTATTTTTTGTATTTGTTTATTTAGTGACTGATCACTGTAACTGAAGTACAAGTCTATATAAAAGTTGTTTGGACCATAATGTACCCCTGCATATTATAATATGCATTAATCAAGTACTGGATCATCTGAACCAGAATGATTATTTTCATCCTCTGAACTAGAAATGGAATAAACTTTTATCTTATCTGAACTAGAAATGGAATCATCTTTTTCAGATTTATTTTTTTCATGCGTAAGTTTAACGTGTCTGTTTAAACTTTCTTTTGTAGCACATCTATAAGGGCAAATATCACATGTAAAGCCTCCCTTTTGCTCATGAATTGCAAGATGTTTTGTAATGCTTGCTTTATGTGATGACTGGAAATCACATTTTTCACACTTAAAAGGTTTCTTACGTTCATGGACACTTTTCATATGCTTCTTTAGGGCTCTCTGTTGAGCACACTTGTATGGGCACAAAGTGCAATCAAAAGATTGTACATGTTTATGAACTTCAGCAGTGTGATTTATAAGATGTTGTTTAAGTGATGCTTCATAATTACATTTATCACATTTAAACTGTTTCTTTTTCTTTTCGTGTTTAAGGCTCATATGCCTCTTAAGGCTTACTGGATACATGGTCTTGAAAGGGCACATATTGCAATTGTGAAATTTCTCTGTATCTGTAAAACAATAAAGATTTTACTTCTACTTATTTTATAAAACAGTTAATCAGCAAAAGAATAAATTACTTTTAAATATTTTTGCTACTTTGTTGCATTTATGTAGCATACACAATCTATTAAATTCAAAATTGTGTTTTCACAAATAAATACTTAAAAGAAAAGGAATCAATTTCATAATTTTCTTTTTTTATTTACTCATTCACTTCTTGCCTCAAATTTAAACTATGTGAATCATGTCATTACCCTTAACCACTTCAACGGATGCAGAGATAAGGAAATAGTGTTATTATCTCGGGACTGTCATTGAAGTGGCTAATTGGTGTCAATGCATTTTCCTCCACTTGGCATATTTTGACAGTACTGCATATGATTAAACATAAAATCTTTCAGAGTTTTATTATATACAGAAATGCAAACACAGTGGCAGAAAGACCGCGACATAGTCACGGACAAAGAAAATCTCTGGCGGACAATTTTTATCTGCACTAATGAAATCAATTTAAAAAATTGTCTGCAACTTTCGAACAGCTTTTTACCCACGGCAGTATGCAGCCTTATGCACCTGTTCTGTTACTAAGATGCCACAGTAAATGCTGTTTTTCTATAAAATGCAGAAGAAGGCGTTTATCATGTGCACGCCGAATCCCTCACGTTCATTCCTGTTTTCTCCTGCACATTCCAAGCGTGCAGTAAAGAATACGAGCTCTGTGTTCTGCAGCCACTAAGAGCAACTCTCATTGCATTGAAAAATACGTGATTATAATGGCGTCCTGGGCAGGGGTGATTCTGTTTTAAAAAATTGGTCACCAGTCTGAAAATTCAGACATAAAAAAAAAAAACCTCTGGGGTGGAAAACAATCTTCTTAACATAAAAAATCCTAATGGATATTAACCACGAGTGAATCATGTTTCTGTAAATATTTACATCAGGAATATATATATATTTTTTTTTGTGCGAATCACACACAAAAATGAAAAGTCCTGCATAATAAAAAATGCTGCGCAGTATTCCTCCCCCACCCCCCTCAAATCGTTTCACAGACCTGTGATTTTTTAATTTTCTTTTAAGTCTGCGATTTTTTTTTCTTTTGTGGAATTTTGCAAAATTAATTCGTGAATCAGTTGCTGAAAAGATTATGATTTTCTGTCAACAATCGTTGAAAAATATCATGAATTTCATCAAAGATCTCAGAAACAAATAGTTAGTTTCTTCAATTGGTCATTAAAAAAAACAAATTTTGTCAAAAGATTGAAGAAAAAAATCATGAATTTCGATAATTGATTGAGGATAAATATTGCGAATTTCATCAAAAGATTGCAGAAACAAATTGCAAATTTTGCCAATTGATCACGAATTTTGACAAATGGATGGTCACCGTAAAGAAAATCAATTTGGTCAATCGGTCACAGATAAAAAAAAAATTGCAAGTTTGTCAAAGGATCAACAAAAGGAAATGCGAATTTTGTCAAAGGATCAAGAGTAGAAAATACAAATTTTGTCAAAGGAGCGCATTAAAAAAAACAAATTTCGTCAAAGTGTCGCGGTAAAAATGTTCAAATTTCATCAAAGAATCACAGTAAAAACATGTGAATTTTGTTAAAGGATCGTGGTAAAACCCCGCGAATTTCGGCGAAGGATTGTGGTAAAAAATGCAATTTTCGTCAAACGATTGTGGAAAAAAAAAATCGTGAGCATCATCAAAATTTACTGCATAGAAAGACTGCTAAAATATTGAAACCCAGTTTCTTTTACTAATGTCAAAAGATCGTTGCAAAACGAGAAGAAACACTAAAAATTAAAATTTTCAGAGGAGAAAATTTATTATATTGAACTGAACACTGAAATCAGATTCCTTTTACGTATGTCAAAAAATGGTAGTAAAAACTGCTAAAAATTACATACAAAATTCAAATATAGATGTAGGAATTCCGAATTCCTTTTACTAATGCAGAAAATTTGCTGCAAAAAGCGAAAAAAATACATAAAAAATTAAGAAAACTAATCCAAAAACTGGCTTTGAGGTGCAGACATGGAAGTACCTTCCTGCTAAATATTGCAGCTCTGCACTTAGCGTCTTTTCAGAAAACATCACACACAGACATACATCTATGTTTATTACATATAGTTTTAAATCTGAAACAATATACAGAACTAACTTTAAAAAAATTGTGTTAACCCAAACCCAACCTGCAGGAATCTAAACTCAGCTCGAACTGAAAACAGAGTTAACCGTTTTGAACCTGATACAGACTTTAATTAAGACATTTTCCCCCAGAAGGAATTACTGTAGCTGTGTCAGGAGAAGGAAATTTCCCCCACTCTGCGATGAAATTCTCTGTGAATTTCAGAAAATATTTTTTTTACTCAGAATCACCCTGGTCCCGGGATAAGCTTCTCCTTCCCATTTTAGAAATCCTACAAGAAATGAGATGATGAAACAATATGTAACATCAAAAGTTATGAACAAAATTAATGAGAATGCATCACGCTTACCATATTTTAAATAAAATGATGAAAAATTCATAGTTAAATGTATTATTTATTTAATAAAATTACACACAAAATTTGCAGACAGATTATGAAATTTTAAAAGCTTGTCGCAGACAGCTACAAAACTTTCTGCCACTGGGAATGTAAAATTTTTGAGGCATGCTAATTATTGACATTCTCTAATTTCCACTATCATTGTAATATATACAGGGTGGCTATAATTAAAGTGCAGGTGTTTTAACGGCTTGACAAAACAAACTATTTGGAATATTTTTAAAGACTTTGGTATTTATACAGTTTAGAGTATGTGGAAATGAGTTATGCAATAAAAATGATTAGTTCAAAATTTTACCAATAGATGGCACTGAAATGTTAGTGTTGTTTTATTAGCTAATTTTAACAAAAATAACTCATTTTAAATCAACATCTTTTGAAAATGACATTCCTTCATAGCAGCACTATAATTACAATGATTTTGATAAAAACAGTACAGGACAAAGAGTTTTTTTTTGGCTAAAATTTTAAGGCTTATAATGCTCTTCATGGGTGAAATCTCAAGCTAAAAGAATCACATGAAACTTGCGATAGAAAAGTTTTAAAATTTAGCTGGCAGGAAATTCTCTATTATTCTTTTCTCTTTTTTATATTAATGATAAAGTACCATCTGTTGAAAAACATTTTAAATAATTTTTTTATTGTAGAACTTGTTTCCACACGCTGTAAACAGTATAAATACCAAATCTTTTAAAAATATTCAAATAGTTTAGGTTGTAGATCTCTTCAAACATGTGCACTTTAATGCTACCCGGTGCATTATAATATAAAATACAATAATAATTAGTCACACAGTCATCCATGTAAATAACAGGATATTTAAGTTTCAGACATATCAAGAACTGACTCCCTTTAATGAAACTTAAAGTTGAAAAAAGATAACTAAGTAAACAATTTAGAAAATCCATAACACATTAGAAAACCAGATTTTAGCAATAATGTCCATGGCTGGGAAGGTATTCTAATTCTTTTGTGCATCCCTATACATGATCTATAAATCAGTATATATATAGTACATATGCTAAAATTTAGCTTAGTTGCAAAGTTCATAACACAGTCGAAAATTCAGCTTCAGCAATTTCTGCCAATGAAATGCATTTGAATAATTTTGTAGTCTTGTATATTATCTACAGATTTTTATACATGTGTAATATTAAACTAAAATTTAATTCAGCAAATAAACCTACAACACAACTAAAGATGTACTTTCAAATATTACTATAGATAGATGACAATGTATCCAGTTCTATGTATAGCCCTGTATAAGAATTTATTTATATTCTACATACATCTCTTAGCATACTAAATATAGTTCAGCTAGAAAATGTATAACAGTTAAAAGTACCTTTAAGAATTCCTGCTCATACAAAATCTTTTGTGCAGCCTTGTATATGATCAATAAAAATTATACACACTATATAGCAGCATTAAAAAATTAATTACATTTAAAAATGCACTTCCAGCATTTATCACTCAAAGATAATACCATAACCAAATTTTTTGTATTACATTGTAAATGAACGATATATGCCATGTACATCATATTCTCAGGCCTCGCAATGCTCCTATATTTCCTATAAATTTGAAAAAGTTCCAATTTTTCCCTATATTTTTCGGCCCTCCTACCTCACGATCACATCCGGCCAGCCACTGAAGCCACTTCTCCACTTCACACTTTCTCTGTGGTTTCTGATCTGGGGTCATTCCATAGGAATTCAACGAATTGGTGTTGCATCATAGTCACAGATTTTTTTAATTTTTTTTACCATAGACAGACATAGTAGTGAAACCTTCAAATCTGAAATTTATAAATAATTTGCACAATATTAGCTAAGATATAGCCTTTTGAAAATTGGTAATTTTTATAAAATGGCAGCCATCTTGGATTTGATCCCAATGTCTAAAAATGCCCATAACTTGACAACAAATGACTGAAATTCTATATTTTTGGTACCAATTTGAAGCTATTTGTACTAAAAATGCATACATATCAAAACAGTAGTAAATTTTCATTTTAATACTTTATATTACATGCAAAGTGAAAATATCACCCTCAAAAAATGGCTTGGTGTAATGGGCCATTAAAAAAATGACCCATCATGAATTTTTCTGAAACTTGTTGAAAACATTGCTTCATGTGTGTACTTTAGATAGAAAAAAAATGGAGAGGTAAAATTTTTTGTTTTAATAAAAAGGGTTTATTACACATAGGATGTCACTAAAAAAACAGTGACTATCTTAAAGCATGTAAGTATTCCTGGTTTAAAAAACAATGGCCAAAATTAAATTTTTCTGACATCTAAATAATTGTAATGCTATTGAAAGATCATTTCTATGTTTTTTATAGGAACTCTTTACTCCCTCCTCTCACAAAAAAAGTCAGTGCAAAAAATTCATAACTGAAAAATTTAACATTAAAGAAGATAAGAACACAAATAAAGAATATAATGTATAATTGTAAAAAACCTATAAATCCAACACATATAAATGAGGTTTTACTGTATTTATACATGGAACTGATCTAAGACATTTTTCTGCATAATAAATTCAATTTTTATAACCAAACTTCTATTTATTACATTAAGTTTCCCATTTGTGTATGACCCTTTAAAAAACTTCTATACTGAATATATATTTAAATTATTCAAGATTCATTAAAAATTCAGATATAAATATGTCAGTCTATGTAATTTGTATTTCAATACTTTCACAAACTAAGAATGATAGAATTCATGTAATGATTGCTAATCTTGCATCATCTAACTTCCCTATTGTTTGAATTCAAAACATGATGTAATATTACATCATGTTCTATATGCTGATGCAATTTTGGGAAAAGATTGTTGCTGTAACTTTCAATCTGCTTCCTAATTGGCTGTATGTAAAGCATGGTGCAATATTACATCATAATGTGTAAGAAACTTGACTATCCATTTCAAACATAATTTCTTCTGAAGTTTTCAATGAAGTATGTTCTGGCATATAATAGTTTAAGATTATAGATGGAATGTTTTGTATGTAAGAAACTCAGTGTCTCATTGAGTATTGATGTACTGATCTTATTCCAGTTTTC
Organism: Maratus michaelseni; assembly: GCA_963931845.1. NCBI lineage: Eukaryota > Metazoa > Arthropoda > Arachnida > Araneae > Salticidae > Maratus > Maratus michaelseni. The sequence continues at coordinate 211,634,045 of OZ007599.1, read as the reverse complement.
AAATTGTCTTCTCGTGATTTGCAGTTATTAAAAAAAAAAGTTGCATTATATAATCCCAGATGAAAAATGTTTTGTACATGGAAATATATGCAAAGTTCACAAGGATAAATATCTAAAATGGTACATCTTAAGACAGAGACAATTTTGTGATCCACTTAATAAACATCCCAACAGCATCAGGGCAAAATCATTAAAAACAATTTCTTTAGATATGTCTACGACAAATCCCGACATACTCATTCCAGGAAAAAAAAATTGTTTGTTTCCTGTTATTCATCAATAAATAAGGAGATTTCTACTGTTGGCATGGAAAGCACCTCTGATCCAGATTTTCATGAACCCACTGTAGTAATGGAACAATTAAACAAAAGCCGTGAACTGTTAGAGTTATCACCAATAAAAGTAAATAGGCGCACCTCAAAGAGAAAACTTAATTACATGCAAAAAAAAGTTACAAAAATCATTGAGTCTGTTTAAACTAAAGCAGCTACAGTACTAGGTGTTGAAACCATCAATAAGCCCCAAAATAGTAAAGATATGATTCGTCAAGATTGTATATCTATGATGGAACAATTATTAAAGAAGTTTACAAATGCATGTTTTAAAGATAAGCTTCAAATTCTGACACTAGTTCTAGATTCATGGACAATCCAGCAAACGATGACATATTTTAATACTGCACAGTATTTTATAAAAAAAAGCAAGGAAGTTCAAAAGAACAGAAGGAGTGTTATCAAGGCCTAGTGGAAGAAAGAGTGTTAATTTAAGTCCAGACATTATAGAAAAAATTATTAAATTTTTATTATGATGACAATAGTCGTATGTGCCCTGGAAAAAAAAAGACTTCACACCTGTTCCAACCAAAAACGGGAGAGTATTAAAACAAAAGAGATTGATTTTGCACAACTTAAAGGACCTATATATTACATTTAAGGAACAACATGCTGACTTAAAAATTGGACTGTCTAAATTTTGCTCACTACATCCAAGAGAATGCGTTACTGTTGGAAGCAAAGGTATTCATTCTGTCAGTGTGTGTGTATATCATCAAAATATTAAACTCATGCTTCATGCTATTCATATTAGTGACTACATATCACTGTTAAAAAAACTTGTTTGTTCCATTGATTCTGAAAAATGTATGTTGCACAGATGTGATAAATGTCCACCTCCAGAAAATTTAAAGAAAGATTTAATGCTTTTAGATGAACTGGAAATGAGCAATGAAATTATTTATAAACAGTGGATAAAGACTGATGGCGCAGAATTAAGAACAGTGATTACACCAGTTGATGATTTAATTGCAAAACTCCATGCTTTACGTACACACCACTTTTTTGCAAAAACTCAAAGTCTATATTTCAAGAAAGCAAAGGATGAGTTAAGTAGAGATAATGCTATTATTTCAGTAGATTTTTCTGAGAATTATACTTAAATTATGCAAGATGCTATTCAAAGTATTTACTGGAAAAAAGAGCAGGTAGCTGTTCATCCTTTTCTTGCCTATATAAAGATCACTATCACAGTGAAATCTATTCCTATGTGTGTAATAAGAGAGCATTTAGTTCATGACACTACAACATTTTGGGCTTTCCAAAAAGTAATTGTTAAGTATTTAATTACACAATTTCCACAGAATAAATACATAAAATGATGGATCATCAGCCCAGTACAAAAATTATAAAAACTTTATTAATCTCTGCCATCATGAAGAAGATCATGGTGTGAAAGCTGAATGGCATTTTTTTGCCTCGTGTCATGAAAAAGGAGCTTGTGATGGAATAGGTTGTACCATAAAGGACATGGCCACCAGAGCAAGCCTTCAGTGTCCATTTAAAGATGGAATATTAAATGCATTTGATCGCTATACTTTTGCAAAAGAATCTGTTAAAGGAATTGAGAGTTTTTTTGTAACAAAATCTGAAATTGAAATTGCTAACAGTGAATTAGCAGATAGATATGCAATTGCAGATACAATCATAGGAACACGGCTTAATCACAGCTTTGTACCAATAAATGACAGGCAATTAATGGTTTCTAGAGTATCAGGTTCCTCATCAAAATTTATCACTACTGTGGGATTTAAAGAAACTATTAGACCACTGACACTTAAAAGTGAACAATATGTTTCATGCGTTTAGTATTAATTGGTGGATTGGAAAGATTTTGGATTACTGCAAAGAATTCAATGACTATAAAATTATATTCATGCATCTTCATGGTCCTAGTTCATCATATTCATGGCCAAAATCATCTGATGTTAGTTGTATTCCATACGAACATCTAATGAAAATAGTATCTACTACCGTAACTACAGGAAGAACATATACTGTTGCACCAGAGGAACATCGAGCAATTCAACAATTATTCTTAAACTTCAAGACAGATTAAATCCTTGGTAGTTTGAAAAAAAAAAGTTACAGAAAATCAAAAAATTTAATTCAGCGTTACGTGATACAATTATAAATGACAGAAGTCAAAGCATTTGTATGTATTATTCTTTTACTACAAAGTGTAGTTGTTTTTATGTTTAAATTTACAATGGATCCCAACTGTGATTCATGTGCTATGAAATGACCTAGTTTAAACTTGTCTTTCAATATTATAAAGTTATTTATGTAAGTATTCTATGTTCTTATTTTGTTTAGATTTGTCTAAAGTAAGTTTTAAATTAGGATTACTATTCTGTGTTTTGCTCTACATTTGTAATATACAAAGTTCTGTATGTTCCCCTTTTCTATTCATTCATATAAATTTTAATTCAATGGGAACTTTAAAAATGTCAATTCAATTAACTCATAATATTCTTTTTTAATTTTTTATTCAAATTATTCAACTGTGATTTTACAGCTAGTATTTCTCTCATATTTCTGAAAACTATTATGTGACCTTTTTAAAAAATGCAAAATACATAATTCGTTATTGTAAGGGATTATAAATTTATGTAGATATTTATTGAGGATTATATTTTTATTTTATATGAAATAAAAGTATTGAAATAAAAATTTACTGTTATTTTTTGGTGCATTTTTAACATAAATTGGTACTGGTATATTGAATTTATATATATATATATATATATATACAGTCAAACCTCATTATATGGTCACCCGCTTATATGGTCATCCCGCATATATGGTCACTTTTGAAAAGTCCCGGCTGACTTAATAGGAATTCTGTGTATTTTGTTTCCGCATATATGGTCATTTCAGAATACCTGTACCCGCTTATATGGTCACTTTACTTGTGAAAATATCTTTCTTCCAGGAAACGATTAGCTATACTTCCGATCAATGAAAAAGTTCGCTTTCATTTCTATTTTAGTATAGCTGAGTGGATGCTGTCAATATGATTTATTGAGGAGGAAAGCCTTTAAAAGGGACAGGGACTCCCTTACAAAAGGACTTGTTTCCTTTCCCTCCCCCACACACTTCACTTTGCTACTGAAAGAATTTCACATGCCATTCTCATTTCTTAGAAAACGGGATTGCAACCAACTTTGTTCACTAATCTTTAGGGAAAAGAACACGTGTGGAATAAGTGTCACCTTCACGTCAATAAAATTCTAAAATTGTTTCACCTGTTTTTGGTCAGTGCTTTTTTAGGTATTTCTCAAAGAAAAATCGTTTTCGTTATCGACAACTGCCCTGCCCATTGCGACATTCCTCAATTAGATTCCATTGAACTTGTTTTATTACCTCCAAACAGCACTAGTGTTTCCCAACCCCTAGATCAAGGGATTATTCAAAATTTTAAGGTAAACTACCGGAAGTTACTCCTTAATGGCATGATTTCTGCAATTGATCATAATGAGAAGTTTTATGTGTCCGTGTTGGATGCGCTATTTTATATAGACAAAGTTTGGAATAAGGTATCAAAGAAAACCATTTCAAGTTGTTTTAGACATGCTGGTTTTTGCCCCTCTGAAAATGAATTATCGGACGACGAAGATGAGGATGTGCCTCTATCTGAACTTGCAAAGCGTCTTCAAAATTATGGATGCACCGTACCTGATGAAATGGATTAAGTAACTATTGATAATGATTTAGCTACATCTTCTGAATTGTCCATTACTGGAATAGTCTCCGAAGTGTTAAATTCAAATGCTTCCGGAAGCAACGATGAAGAGAGTGATGATGAATTGGAAATTCAGCCTGTAACTCAGGCAGAAGCTCTCAAAGCACTGAACGTTGTTAGGTGTTTTTTTACGCATTCAGAAGCTTCAGAAGAACATTTTAAAACTGTTAATAATATTGAAAAGGTAGTGCTAACAACAGCGAAACCGAAGCAAAGACAATACTGCATAAATCAGTATTTCAAACACCATACTGTACATTCCTAACTATTCTGTAAGTAATGCATTAATTTCTATTATAGTAGTATGTATTATACCATTCAGTTTCATACTTAAATTAAAACAAAATAATTAATTAATATTATGTACACTTCTGTTTTTAAAAACTTCATGTTTTTAGCTTTTTTACGTTGACAAACATGTTTAAGATTAAAAATAGCCTTTAATTTTCTTTTATCGCATATATGGTCACCCCGCATATATGGTCACTTTTCAACGGTCCCCACGGGTGACCATATAACGAGGTCTGACTGTATATATATATTAATTTAGATGTCAGAAAAATTTAGTTTTGTCTGTTATTTCTTGAAACAAGGATACTTGCATGCTTTTAGATAGTCACTGTTTGATAAGTAACATCCAATGTGTAAAAACCTACTTTTTTAAAGCAAAAATTTTTACCTCTCCATTTTTTTTCCTATATATTATACTATTCATTTGTTTTCTTATCTTCTTTAATGTTAAATTCTATCAGTTATACATTTTTTGCACAGATTTATTTTCTTTTGTGGGGTGAAGAGGTAAAGAGTTCTTATAAAAACATATAAAAGATGTTTTATTAGCGTTACATTAATTCAGATGTCAGAAAAATTTAATTTTGGCCATTGTTTTTTAAACCAGGAATACTTACATGCTTTAAGATAGTCACTGTTTGTTCAGTGACATCCTATGTGTAAAAAGTCACTTTTTTAAAACAAAAAATTTTACCACTCCATTTTTTTTCTATTTAAAGTAGATACATGAAGCAATGTTTTCAGCAAGTTTCAGAAAAATTTTCATGATGGGTCATTTTTTTAATAGCCCATTACACCAAGCCATTTTTTGAAGGTGATATTTTCACTTTGCATGTAATATAAAGTATTAAAATGAACATATACTACTGTTTTTTTTTTTTTATCATATATGCATTTTTAGTACAAATAGCTTCAAATTGGTACAAAAAATATAGAATTTGAGTCATTTGTTGTCAAGTTATGGACATTTTTAAACATTGTGATCGAATCCAAGATGGCTGCCATTTTATAAAAATGAGCAATTTTCAAAAGGCTATATCTCAGTTAATATTGTGCAAATTATTTTTAAATTTCAGATTTGAAGGTTTCACTACTATGTCTGTCTATGATAAAAAAAAAAAATCTGTGACTATGATGAAACAAGTTTTCTTTAAATTGGCTGATTTCACACGGAATGACCCATCTTTCTTCTTCTACTTCTACTCAGGTCATTCACCGCACATGCTTACAGGAAAGAAAACGCATTCTGTCTTTAACAGAGAGTTACTGTTTGGTATTGCTCACACCTTTATGTCTAACGTTCAAGTGCTGAAAATATTCCGAAGTCTGAAGATTGACGTTTGCTTGTTTCTCAAGGTAAGTTATTCTACATAATTTTTTATTATTTTTACGTATTTCAAGTAAGAAAGATATTAAAATAAGAAATATTTTCACAATTATACTTTATTTGTTCAGAATCTGACTTGGCACGTGAAAATTATTGCTGCATTTTTTCATTTTTTAATGTATTTCTTTCAACTCGGTTTTATTTATATTTTAATCTAATACATGTGGGCTGGCTGGACTTTTTCTTTTACTGGTTGTGTTTGCCTAATATATATATATATATATATATATATATATATATATATATATATATATATATATATATTTTTTGAAGTGGTAATATTGTAGTTTTTCAGGAATTGGGTTCGAATCGACCTGGACCCAAACATTCTGCTTAACCCCTTGGGGACGAGCGACACGTATACATGACACATAAGATGCTCAGAATCCTTGATTATTCCCACCAGTTATTTTTTATTGTAAGCTTTGCCATATGTAATCCTAACATTTCTGCGATTCAATCAGGCGAAAATTTCTGTTTTGAAAAACCGGTGGTGAAAGATTAAAAATTCTGTAAAGGACGCTCGTCCCGAAGGGGTTAAAGATGACAAAGGCAATTTTGTCTGAGCAAAATTCTAACAGAAATCAAAATGCTGATCTAAAAGTCTCAATCTAAATTAGTGTAAAAAAAAACAAAAAAAAAAAACATATATATATATATCACCCTTAATAAATTTCTTTAAAAATTATTTTTTAATTAATAGTTATAATTATTATATTCTGTTTTTTTTAAAAATTATATTAATCTATCAACAATATTTAACCATTCTCATAGACCCATTTTCCAATGTGATTCAAAATTTAATTGTAAATAACAGAAATAAAAACCTTACCCTTTGTTTCGGTAATTGGCACCCTCTGTTCCACCAATGGGCCCCCTACAAAAAGTAATAGATAATTGTTTTTATGATTGTATTTAGAACGAGAATTTAACAAAAGCATACTAATGAAACAAAATAGTAATTTTCAAATAAATTTAACAATTAGGATATCCATAATACACCCTTAAGAAATTTCTTTAAAAATTATTTTTTAATGAATATTTATAATTATTATATTCCTGCTTTTAAAAAAAATATTATATTAATATATCAACAATATTTAACCATAGTCACATTTCCCAATATCAGGGCTGCCCCTGCTTAATGGCATCAAAAATAGTTGCTTTAGTAGCCTACAAGGAAAAAAATAGTAGCAAAAATAGTAGCATTTGTACAAAAATAGTAGCCAAAATAGTTGCATGCTTACTTAAGAAAAGAGGGGCAAGAACTCTTATTTGCCATAACAACAATAACATCATAAAAATCCACATCTTTCCCTACAGTTTATGTTTCCATCCAAATTTGCCACTTTTTGTATTTTTATTATAAAATCACACACATAAAAACGGAAAAAAGAAAGAACAAGTGGGTAAGTGTGATCAAAGATTGCACAAAGGGTTTTGTTTAACATTCCTTTCAAAACACTTTATCCTTTCTCTAATAAATCCAAATAAATTTCATTCCCCCCCCCCCCCCCCCCACCAAAAAAAAAAAAAAATTGTCATGTTTTTTATAAAGTAAAAATTTACCGGTCTATTTTTCTCAATTTTTCGAAGCCCAGTATTATACTCTGTCATAGTCATAATAATATTTGTCATATGGACTAAATGCAATATTAAAAAAAAAAAAAATCAATTTCAAAATTTAAAATGTTGTATTAGACCTTCAAAATGTTAAAATATGCTAATATTTCAATAATCAGGTTTTTTTCATGATTCAATACGTTCCTTAAACTCATATGATGTTATAATCACTTGTTGACGCCATATCTACTTGCTTTCTCTATTACTCATATTGAAACTCTCTTTATATTATTCTCAAACATTTGAAAAAGTCCATTAAACTTCCAATAGCACGGACGTCAGATTAACCTGCTTTCTGTACTTACATACTCATACTCCTTGTATTATTGAGAAATGTTTGAAAATTTCGGTTTTATTACCAATATGACGCCATATTAATCTTTTTTTCAATTGGTGAAACTTTTTATTTCATTTTCATTTTTCCCGTGGGAATCTTTCAATAGAAAATTAATTATTGTAGAAAGAATTTTATTGTGGATTTTTAATGGTTGGCAACTGCTATAACGAAAAATGTTTAAATTTAATAGGAAAAGGGGTTAGATTTTTGGTTTTTTTATCTCTATATATTAAAATACGATTTTTCAAAATTTTATGATTTTCAGCAGGATAGTAGATATTCAGCTGTAAGTACACAAAATTTCAAGTCTGTAGGTTATACAGTTTCTGAGAACCGACTCTGTGACGGACAGACTGAGAAGCGGGATGAATAGGGTTTCGTGAGATGAACGAAACCCTAAAAAAGAAACTTAAAATTATCAACTGAGATATAGGATCTGAATGCAGTTTCATTTTCTGAAACTAAATCAAATATATACTTATCTTGTACTTGAGCATTATTGTGAGGTAACTGAAAACAATAAAACCTTTATTGCATGGTATTAGCCGCAATTTTAATTCAATTTTGTAAACAAAAATGAAATGAAGCAAGAAATCTGCTAATAAAAAGTGGTTTTATCAAAAAAGGATGTACACATATTTTCTTTAGCAAAAGCATAACTAATCTATTCTTTAGAAGAAATTTAAGTAAAACAAAATAGCAAAATTGGCATAAAGTAAGATTTTATAGACACCAATGGGCCAAATAAATCTAAATAAGTAAGAAAGGCAATATTCTAAATGTTTTTCTCAACATTTAAAATCTGTTATTAAATTGAAAAATTGCGATAGAAAACAAGATTTTCTTATTTCTAAGTAGCATTTATTACAGCTCATTTATTAATTCAAATTTTTGGTATGAAACATTTATACGAGGTTAGAAACAAATAAGATTCACGCAGCACAGTGAACAAATCTACAGTTAATCGTTTGTGGTTCATACGGCAATTAAAGTGTTAAATACCTTTAAAAACAATCAAAAATTGGACAATATACTCTAAAGCATAAGGGTTGTGGATGGATGCCAAACCAAAAAAAAATCAGTAATTAGTTTTCCCACTGAAATTTGAATGAATCTTTGCACTATATTTAGATTGAAAAGGTAATTCTTTTTTTTAATTTCAAATGGAAGTTTTTAGATATTTTAAAAATTGAATAATTTTTTTTAAAAATGTATACAGAAATATTAGGTCAGGGATTTTGAGTTAAAAAATTGCAATTCTGAGACCGATGATTTTTTTTTTTTTAAACAAAAATAGTAGCTGGGATTGGAAAATAGTCTCCTTTTTTCTGGTTTTCCTCTAAAATAGTCGCTTTTGAAAGTTTTTGGGCTAAAATAGTAGCCATAGTTGCCTGATGCTGAAAATAGTCGCTTTTAGTAGCATTTTAGTTGCAAATGGCAGCCCTGCAATATGAATCAAAATTTAATTGTAAATAACAGAAATAAAACCCTTACTCTTTGTTCCGGTACTGGCCACTCTTTGTTCCACCAATGGACCCCCTATAAAAAGTAATAGATAATTGTTTTTGTGATTGTATTTAGAACAAGAATTTAACAAAAGCATACTAATGAAACAAAATCGTAATTTTCAAATAAATTTAACAATTAGGATATCCATAATACAACCTTAAGAAATTTCTTTAAAAATTATTTTTTAATGAATATTTATAATTATTATATTCCTGCTTTTAAAAAAAATATTATATTAATATATCGACAATATTTAACCATAGTCACATTTCCCAATATGAATAAAAATTTAAATTGTAAATAACAGAAATAAAACCTTTACTCTTTGCTCCGGTAATGGCCACTCTTTGTTCCGCCAATGGACCCCCTATAAAAAGTAATAGATAATTGTTTTTGTGATTGTATTTAGAACCAGAATTTAACAAAAGCATACTAATGAAACAAAACAGTAATTTTCAAATAAATTTAACAATTAGGATATCCATAATACACCCTTAAGAAATTTCTTTAAAAAAATATTATATAATCTATCAACAAAATTTAACCATTCTCATAGTCACATTTTCTAATGTCAATCAAAATTTAATTGTAAATAACAGAAATAAAACCCTTACTCTTTGCTTCGGTAATGGGCACTCTCTGTTCCATCAATGAACGCCCTACAAAAAGTAATAGATAATTGTTTTTGTGATTGTATTTAGAACCAGAATTTAACAAAAGCATACTAATGAAACAAAACAGTAATTTTCAAATAAATTTAACAATTAGGATATCCATAATACAACCTTAAGAAATTTCTTTAAAAATTATTTTTTAATGAATATTTATAATTATCATATTCCTGCTTTTTTTTTAAATATTATATTAATCTATCAACAATATTTAACTATAGTCACATTTCCCAATATGAATCAAAATTTAATTGTAAATAACAGAAATAAAACCCTTACTCTTTGTTCCGGTAATGGCCACTCTCTTTTCCACCAATGGACCCCCTATAAAAAGTAATAGATAATTGTTTTTGTGATTGTATTTAGAACTAGAATTTAACAAAAGCATACCAATGAAACAAAATAGTAATTTTCAAATAAATTTAACAATTAGGATATCCATAATACACCCTTAAGAAATTTCTTTAAAAATTATTTTTTAATTAATAGTTATAATTATTGTTGGCCGTTCCAATAAAAACACAGTGTTTCATGTGGAAGACTTGAAAACAACAGCTCCTTTAAAAGCATGGTTGTTTATTATAAATAAGATGACAGACAATAAAACAGCATAACTTCGCTGTTAAATGAACAAACTAAAGAAAAATAATAATATGCAGCTACATTCTAAAAACAACCAGCATTACAAGCAGGAGGAAAAAAAAAACGAAAACAAAGTCCAGCCTTTTAAACACACCATCAGCGAATGTTTTGCATAAACATGTTGCCATTTCAAGGTACACAAATTCGTATCTGAAACGTCGTTGGCTACGTATACAGCAAGTTGTGATTAGCACGATCCTGAAATCACAGGTTACTTACTGTTATCAAGTAACGTATTTTGAATTGAAGATCGTTAATGAAAACATTAGCGCTGGCCATTTCAGATATGCAAGTATGTTTATTCAAGAGATGTTGAAAAACCGAAATGCATTAATGAAAAACTAAATACCTTCACTTTAAAGAAAGTTTTAAATTAAGGATTTATTAAATATGCATAACAATTATTATATTCCTTTTTTTTTAAATATTGTATAATCTATCAACAATATTTAACCATTCTCATAGTCACATTTTCCAATGTGAATAACAATTTAATTGTAAATAACAGAAATAAAACCCTTACCCTTTGTTGCAGTAATGGGCACTCTCTGTTCAGCCAATGGACCCCCTACAAAAAGTAATAGATAATTGTTTTTGCGATTGTATTTAGAACCAGAAATTAACAAAAGCATACTAATGAAACAAAATAGTAATTTTCAAATAAATTTAACAATTAGGATATCCATAATACACCCTTAAGAAAATTCTTTAAAAATCTTTTTTTAATTAATATCTATAATTATTATATTCCTTTTTTTTAAAAAATATTATATAATCTATCAACAAAATTTAACCATTCTCATAGTCACATTTTCCAATGTGAATCAAAATTTAATTGTAAATAACAGAAATAAAACCCTTACTCTTTGTTCCAGTAATGGCCACTCTCTGTTCCACCAATGAACCCCCTACAAAAAGTAATAGATAATTGTTTTTGTGTTGTATTTAGAACCAGATTTTAACAAAAGCATATTAATGAAACAAAATAGTCATTTTCAAATAAATTTAACAATTAAGATACCCATATAATACACCCTTAAGAAATTTCTTTAATTAATAGTTACAATTATTATATTCCTGTTTTTTTTATTTATTAAATACCGTAATTTCTGGAAGAAATGCCGCAGTGGCGTATATGCCACACGACGAAAAATTGTACAAAAAAAATAAATAAAGAAATGGCTGTAAATGCCCGCAGGTGAAATTTCAGCATATAGACTGTAATCGTTAATGACTAGCAAATAGAAACACATTAATAAACTGAATTTAGAAATCGTAAAAAACAAAAATAAAATGATTAATTTGAAATAAATACTATAAATAGAAAATTATTAATATGATTTAAAAAATATAAATATGAAGAAAACTCACAAAAATTACATCAACTCTGCAGCCTATATTAAGGCATATGGAAGCTACGGAAATATTGCGAATGATATACGAACAGGAAAACATTTATTAAACTGAATTTAGAAATCAAACACAGAACTATGAAATTATTAATTTGATATAAAAAATATAAATACGATATTCAAAATTATTAATGCACTATAAATAACATTTGAAAGAAAAAAATCCCGCTAAAATTGCAGAATATGGACTCTAATCACGAATGATATGCTAACAGAAACACATTACCATTTTAAACTGAATTTAGAAAACATAAATATAAACATAAAATTTTTTATTAATTTGTTCTAAATAATAAATAATAATAAGTATGGAATTTAAATGATAAATAAACACTGAAAGGATATTAATTTTACATTACTGATTTTATAGTAATACTACAGTAATTTTACTGAAATCCATCAAAATCTGATTCATCACTGTCTGAGTTAAAATGGTTTAATATGTCCTCATTTATGCTGCTATCCAAATCTACGTCATTGTCCTCCTCCTCCTCATCATCATAATTATCCCCTACTGCAGTGGAAATTTCATTTTCAGAAGTTATTATTCCGGCTTCTCTGAACCCAGCTACTATTGAAGATGTTTTCACTGATTTACATGCAGTTTCAACCCATTTCGCTACTTCTTCATACAATGCTCTATGCATTTTCCCGCTTTTCGTGCATGAGTGCAGCCCTTCACTCATCCAGAGTTCCCACTGCTTACGAATTTCTGCCTTAAAAGATTTGTTTACAGAGAGATCCAATGGCTGTAATAATTTTGTTAAACCTCCCGGAATCACTGCTAAATCGGTACATAATTTGTATAAGCGGGTTTTCACCGAATCCAATAAATGGGAACGCATGAAATCTAGGGTGGCCCTTATTATTGAAGTTTTAAAATTTATTGTTCTCACCCTCTAAATTTGTTCCATTACGTCTAAAAACAATACTTGTTAAATTTAATCACTAAAAAATAATATTTATAGGTAGCTCAAGGAAGCATAAGTTTTGTAATTTGGAGTCATTGTGTTGTTTTCTTCTCCTTTTACTTGAAAAAATATATCTAATTCCAGTGTTAATAAAATCATTTAAATGTATTAAAAAGTCACTTATGTGCAATATCAAATATCCGTAAAAGCATTTGTAAATGTAATTATTAAGTTAATTATCTAAGGTTAATTTCATTAATGTAACAATAATAAATATCTGGAATTATTTCGAGAATGAAGACTGTTAAAGAACAAAAAAGGAAGCCAAAGAGCATACATTTTCTTCAAAATTAGATAACTTGTTTAATCTTGCTCATGCCAATGCATTAAACATAATCAAAATAGCTGAAGACAGATATTTCTTGCTAGCACAATGAGAAGATTGTAGACGAGACGAGGATCAATGATTAGTGTTGATATAAATAAATATCTTGCGGAAGGAATTGATATAAATAAATATCTTGCGGAAGGAATTGATATAAATAAATATCTTGCGGAAGGAATTGATATAAATAAATATCTTGCGGAAGGAATTGATTGCTTATAAAAAGAAGAATCTTCTGAAGAAAAAAGTAGAAAAAATGAAATGTTCACAAGAGAAAGAAACAAAAATACCAGTACTTGAATCTTCTACAGATAGCCCAAATGAAGAAGATAAAAATGAATGAAAATGAACAACGCGATCAGGAAATAAAACTGTTAGAGGATGCAGCATCAGATTCTGGTCCATACAAAGCTAAGAGAGGGGAGGGTGTATGGATCTTATAACTCCATATTTAGCAAGACAGGACAAAAGTATCAGGCAGTATTTGTAGTTGCCGAAACTGCAGAGTTTAGGATATGTACAGGGTGATTTTTTTTAAAGTTGTGAAAGTAAAACCCTATAACGAAAGAACTACTGATCCAAATGACCGGAAATTTCACCAGTATGCTCCCAAAGCAATGGGGATTTTTTAGGCATGGTTAAAAAAAAAACTTAAAATCTCACCGACAGATGGCGCTGTATATGCAGTAAAGTCGGGAGAGGAGCTTGTGCAAGACACACGCACAGTGGATACTCTTCACTCTGTTGTGGAACATGCGGTTTCACGTTTCCAACTTGTAGCTGAAAACATTGGACAGCACACTGAAAATCGTATGCGTTAGTTGCACAGTTCTGTATGAATGTTTTACTCCATATTTTTATTTTGTTCTGTTTTTGCAGGTGTTTGCAGGCTTTTTCCCTATTACTGCATTCTGTATGTTTTTGATATACAGAATGCAGTAATAGGGAAAAAAGGAAATTTCCGGTTATTTGGATCAGTGGTTCTTTCGTTATAGGGTTTTACTTTCACAACTTTAAAAAAAAAATCACCCTGTATTAAAGAAGTCAGTCTTGTTGAAAAAGAATTGTTCATAGAATTAAACAATCATAAAAATTAAAAGAACGGCTACAAGGAAATGTTCCTCTCAATGTCCATAGAAATGGGAAACTTTTACCAGAATTAACTGGTAAAGAGAAAATAGATAACTACCAATTATAATTTCCGGCAAATGAGTTTCTCAGATGCTCTCAGTTGCTAAGCTTCTTTCTGCCACTGTCTAAGCACAAACTCATGAAATTTATAAAGTTTTGAATGAATGAGATATTGCAGATAAAGTGATTGGAATGAGCTTTGACCCCACATAACCAAGTACTGAAAATGATAAATGTGCTTGTGTTGTTTAGAAGAAAAGCTTGGTAAGAAACCTTTTTCTGCCTGCCATCATCATATTATGGAAATTATCATTGGAAAAGTATTTCATAATTCTTTGTCTACTTTGTCATCAAGGCCAGAAGTACCTTTATTTAAACATTTCCAAGCATACTGGGGGATTTCTAGATAGAGAAAAATTTGAAACAGGTTTGAAAGATAATATTCAAGTTCTTGTACAAAATGTAAGATGAAATTTTTGAGTTTGCCACTAGAAATTAATTATGATCAACACCATCAGTACCTGGACCAAGAGATAATTATCAAGAATTTGCAGAACTTGTTATTGTTTTCCTTGGAGGAATACCTGTCAGAGAAATTAGTTTCATGCTTACCAGGGCAATGCATCGTGCTCCTTGGATGACTCAGATGATATAATCTTTGAAGATATTCATCTTTAAGGCCCAATTCAAGCTTACCAGAAAGGAAGAAACAGGTCTTCATGATGTTTGTGTTTTTATAGTAAGAGTGAATTTTAAAGCTTGGAGTACTGCTTCAATAACAGAAACCTCACACAATAAAGACTTTCAGTTAATGAATAGTTTATCAGAGTATTCAAGAATATGTGAAGAAATTGCAAAAGCTGCATCAGAGAAATTTTCAAAGCATCTGTAGTATTTGTTAGATCTTTTTGGACTGCCCCTTTTCGATAGCCATGTACCTGTTTCAACACAAAGAAATGTGGTTGAAATCCTTCAAAATGAAAAAGGTACATAGAATCCTGAGAAGAGGATAACTGTTTCCCTTAAATATTTTCATGAGAAACAGTTTGAAGATTTTATTACCAAAGAATCTTTCAATCTGTTCAAAGAAATGAATTTACCTCAAGGATTCTTTCAAATAGACACTGGATATTGGAACACTAATTCTGATTATAGGATTGCATTAGAAATGGTGCAATCTATTAAAGTGGTAAATGATCATGCTGAGAAAGGTATTGCCTTGATCAAAGAATACACTCGAGTCCTTGCGCGAAATGAACCTCAGTTTCAGCTATTGGCAAATGTTGTGGAGGAACACCGGGAAACTTATCCTTACTGCAGAAAAATCTGTTTAACAAATTAAAATAATTACTAATACTTTCATACTTTAAACTTTTTATATGCTTAATATTGTGCTTTTATGTTATATAAAATATGAAAATAATTTAAAATTGCAATAAAAATTATCATTTTGGTTCAGTTTTCTTTTGTCAATATCACAATGTTTTTAAGTGTAATCATCAAACTTCAGCAGTCTTGAGCTACCTCTAAATATATTTATTTTTCATTCAAACTTTTTCTGCTTTGTTTTTTACTGTATTGGAACAAATTTTGAGGGTGAGACAAGAAAATTAAAAAAAAAGTTAAAATTGATCATGTAAGGACCACCCTAATGAAATCTAATATCAACAGTCCTTTCTGATCAAAAAAAGATCCTTTACGCTTCTGCCACACTTTTTCGATCCATTGAAACATGATATCTTCACACATCCATCCATTTTCATTAGCGCAAACGATGATATCAGATGAAAAATCACCTTTTGGAAGAGTTTTTCTTTAAAAAATTTTTAGCCTGCAGTCGAATCTTAGTTGTTGATACGGAGAGTCCCTTTATCCATTCTAAAAGGTCTTTTTCCAGAACGGGCCATCTTACTGTGCCACTTCTTGCACGTTTCAGCCGCGGCATTTTTTGTATTTCCTTTATTTCCCGCTCTCCAACGACGAACACATTGCTCATCTATTTCAAACTCACGCCCTGCAGCTCTGTTCCCTATTTCTTCTGCACGAGAAACAACGTTAAGTTTAAAACTTGACGTATAGCTTTTATGACGTTTTGGTGCCATTTTAAAAAAAATCTCATGTGGTAACGAAATCTAGTAAGCGAACGAAGTAAAGACTAAGAAAATAGCGCAGTTCACCCTTCTGATAATATTCACTAGTGTTGCCTAATAACTTTCATAAAAATCATTGAACGGGGCGAACCGAAATTTGTCTTGACCATGGAGCTATGAAAATTAATATATCTATGAAGATGTATCTATTTTTAAACGCAAAGGCATAAAATGTGCAGGACTGACTATGAAATCGAAATGAGTTTTCATTTTTTGATAAATAAATTACTTATCGAGTTATAAGAGATTCGTGTCACGTGACAATGTGTTTTTTCCCTTTCTGGAGCTGAAGCATCGGGAATTCGGTTCAAAACTCCTATTTTGACAGTGTTTTCTTAAGCATCTTTTACAAAGTTTCTGAATAACAACACTTGCCCATTTCATGCATTTCTTTGCAATACATTTCTGAACACAAATGAATTAAAAAGTGTGTCTGAAAGTTGCTCTTTGGATTTGTGAACAGCCTTAAGTATCTTAAGGCTCCCGTTGAGCAAGCGCTCGGGAATACGGTGCTAATGTTAATCCAATGGGGCATTAATGTACTAATATCTCGCCTGCATTTGAATATTTTTAAACGATTTTTTTTGCACTGGATAGCAGAGATCAATCTCTATTTCCGCCATTGATTACTTTTTCGATTTTCTTTGCGTATTTTTTTTTTACGAAGATAGTTTCACTTTCGGAACTGTTTAAAAATATTCAAATGCAAGCGAGATATTGGCACATTAATGCCCCATTGGATTAACATTAGCACCGAATTCCCGAGCGCTTGCTCAACGGGAGCCTTAAATACAGTGTTTGAACGGGATAAAATGATGTTTCTTTTTTTTCACTGTGCCATACATTAAGATTTTTTTACAAAAAAGCAATAAATGCACTTTATTATTTAGCACTATGCACAAATAAAAGAACGTTACTACACCCCATTTTGTCCTTTGAATCAGATATAAAAATATTTCATTTTAATCATTTATAAAAGAATTTGTAGATCAGAAATGCAGGATGCTCCAAAAAACAAAAGAAAAGAAAAAAATCTCAACAATGCGAAACTTTCTGATAATTCACGAACTCTATTTTAAACATAAAAGCATAGGATCTGTTTCTATAACGATCAGAGTTATTTGAAATCGAATGCGTTTTTCCGTTTTCGATAAATGCATTAAATCTTGAGTTATTATAAGTGACTGCTATTTCATAACGATCTTTCTTTAACTCTTTCATCTGGAAATTATGTTCAAAGTCAACTTTGACAGCATTTTCTAAATTTTTTCCTTTTATTAAAAAATGAAAATCTCTATTCGATTTCGTAAAATATAAATAAGGGTATATTTCTATATATAGATCGTCCATGTGTCCAAGATTAAAAATGACCTATTTTAAATATTTGTTTTCTATTCTCTCTTCCTGAACCGTCTTTATTATTATTATTATTCTACTTCAAAATTAATTTCTATAAAAACAAAACAAAACTTTTCATCCGGTACTTATCAGTCTATCAACAAGACATTTCATGACCTACGTTTGTTATTCCTCTCCACATGGATCAGAAACATATGATTCATGCTAACTACTAGGGAATGAAATCACATGCGTTCCTAGGTTGTCTTCTTTTTTTTTTTTTCTCCCCTCCTCTTTCACTCTGTTTGGTATATTTTAGTTGTCACAATCCAAAAGGAATAAATAAAGATTAATTAGAAGATTTTGCTTTGAAAAGAGTTGAAAGGAAAAAATAATACTTACTACATACTATATATTTTAACCATGCAATTTAATGTGTTTTATTTTATAATTGTAGTTTTAATATTTTATGATATTGCATACATTTTAAAAATGCTTGATGTGTGAACATTTCAAAATTATATTTTATATTTATTTCTATTGCTGGGTGCACACTAGAGTCCTGCATCCAGTCAGGTAACTCGATTTTACCTGAATCCGACCTGCAGTTCGGGTTGATGCTATTTTTTTTCCATTGCGGGTAGAGTAAACTTAAAATGTTTCAGGTTCAGATCGGTTTTGCGTTGGGTTTTGATTCTATCGTGTTGGAGTTGGGTTGACACGATTTTTTTTTTCAAAAGAAAGTGCTGAATATTTTTTTAAATGGTAAAAAATAAGATAAACTTGATATTAAGAGACAAAATTGTAGACTACTTTGCATAATTGTCAGGGCTAATTTCAAACAATGCATTTTTATGAAAAAATGAAGAAAATTTTCAAAAAATAATATTTATATGGAAAAAGAAAGGGTAATTTAGGCTTCGGTTTTTCGGAAGCGCTTGCATTGGGCTCCGGTGAATTCCGACCAATATTTAAATATTTACTGAAAGAAGAGAAGTACCGGAGCCGGGCTCCGGCACAATTTAAGCCCTGATTAATTGTATTAAAATATGGATTAATTTTCATTCATTTCGGATTCAGGTTTGAATATTTTGGGTATGGGTCTCGAGATGACGATTTTTTTTTCTGGTGTCTGGTTGACATTGAGCAGAATTTTCAGGTTCAGGTTGGATACAATCCAACCTGTGCAGACTAGAGTCCAGCATTTGATCTTGTAACCCTATTTTACCCTCTATTGTTTTGTTAAGGGTAGAGATGGGAATTTTCAAGTGGCAAAAATGTTTTGAAATTTATATCTACAATTTATCCTGAGTTGTTTCTAGAAAAATTGATTTTTTACAAATAAAATCTTCTCTAGCAGTTATATTTTCTTATAAAATATAAAACATTAAACATTTTTTAAAAATTT
Source organism: Maratus michaelseni (assembly GCA_963931845.1). Taxonomy (NCBI): domain Eukaryota; kingdom Metazoa; phylum Arthropoda; class Arachnida; order Araneae; family Salticidae; genus Maratus; species Maratus michaelseni. The sequence goes on along the minus strand of OZ007599.1, from coordinate 211,614,773 downwards.
ATATCCACTATTTTTTTTTTAAGTAACCTATGAATGTTGCTTTAAATCATTTTTATGGAATTTTTGCCTTAAGTGTACACATTAGAGATCTGCATGGCCTCTGGCCAAACTTCTTTTATTAGTCTCAGATGGGCCGCGCCCAGGCTTAATTTTTTTCTGCAGACTCCGGGTTGGACGTCAAACTCATTTTTTCCAGACCGTGTCAGAGCTCCTATTTTTGTGAAAATAACAGTGACATTGTATCTTTGTTTGACAAAATAGTTAGAAATTAAATTTTGTTTTATTAAATTAGTTTTTTTTTATCTACTTAAAAAACTTTTATTAAACTTCAATTTTTTTTATCTGTCCTTTTCTTCCATTTTAAACTAAAAATGAAGTCTAAAAATTTCGGCCTGTGCACATTATTTAAAAATCTTATTAATATGAAAATTTCTCATCTTTGGTGTCTGAATCTTTGGAGTAAAAAATTTTATAAACTGCATGTAAACTCCGCATCACTCTAAATTTTAACTTTAAAACACGTACACGCCACAGCGTTTCTTCAGATAATTACAGTATTATATTAATCTATCAACAATATTTAACCATTCTCATAGTCACATTTTCCAATGTGAATCAAAATTTAATTGCAAATAACAGAAACAAAACCCCTACCTTTTGTTCCAGTAGTGGACACTCTCTGTGCAGCCAATGGACCCCCTACAAAAAGTAATAGATAATTGTTTTTATGATTGTATTTAGAACCAGAATTTAACAAAAGCATACTAATGAAACAAAACAGTAATTTTCAAATAAATTTAACAATTAGGATATCCATAACACACCCTTAAGAATTGTCTTCAAAAATTATTTTTTAATGATTAGTTATAATTATTATATACCTTTTTTTAAATATTGTATAATCTATCAACAAAATTTAACCATTCTCATAGTTACATTTTCCAATGTGAATCAAAATAAATTTTAAATAACAGAAATAAAACCCTTACCCTTTTTTCCTGTAATGGGCACTCTCTGTTCCACCAATGGACACCCTACAAAAAGTAATAATTGTTTTTGTGATTGTATTTAGAACCAGAATTTAACAAAAGCATACTAATGAAACAAAATAGTCATTTTCAAATAAATTTAACAATTGGGATATCCATAATATAATTAATAAAGTATTTATGAGAATAATTCATTGCTTAAATTATTGTCATTATCCCATATCAATATTTTAATTATTTTATATAAAATATTTAAAATATTAAACTTGAAAGTATTACATTTATCAAATTATTGAGATAATGGGAGGTTCAGAAGTTGTAGTAAAAAAAAATGTTTTGGCGTACTAGTACATTGGAATTGAATTTCCCATTATTCTTTACAGTTAAACTTTTTGAAACTACTTGATATATTACCTGTAGTAGTTAGTATTAAAAAAATATGAAAATGATATTGCACATTGAATGTTTAAATTATACTAAATAAAATTATTTCAAAATAAAGCTGCACAATTGACATTTGAGGCACCCGACCTGCCGATTTACTAATTTCAAAATACTACTATAAATTTAATTAATATTATATGTTTTTAATGTACAGATTTGTTTTGAGATGAATAATCAAACATTTAAGACAGAAAATTATAGAATTTTAAAACTTAATAATTGACTAATTGTGACTTAAAAAATGTCTTTATTTAAATGGAGAGGGATTGAGCACCACACGCTCCTCCTTTCCATATGCTCTTAAACATTGTTTGCTTCCTGACTGGTTTGATTGATTGCCAGATTATAAAATATGCAGGTCACAGTTTTTAAAAAACTTTAATTTCATTGCAATGTTAAAAACTTTATTGTACATGAAATTAATTAAAAGCAGCTATTTATATGAAAAAAAAAAAGTTATATTACATTCTGGTAAGTACAATTTAAAAATTAAATTTGGTGTTCAGTTAAATTAAAAGATTTTACGCACTAGACTATTAGTCTAGGCATTTGGTAGAAAATAAAGGAAAGTTTTGGTGTAGTTTTTTTTTTGGGGTTCCTTTATGTTTTTTAGGTCGCTGAACACGAATCCGAGGTTAGTGCGTTTTAGAGACAAAAACACTTCCAACATTTTGTAGAGCATAAAATTCTCTACAACATGCAGTATTCATATTTGTAAATTGTCCAAACAGGGGGTAAGATACGGAGCCGGGAAAATAGGGTTAAATTTGGAAAAAATGTAAAAATCTACAAATGACGTTAGTTTTTGCTTAATAACCTACTTTCAGTACGTTTTAGAGACAAAAGCACTTTCACCATTTTGTAGAGGATAAAATTCTCTACAACACGCAGTATTCAAGTTTGTAAATTGTCCAAATAGGGGGTAAGATACAGAGCCGAAAAATAGGGTTAAATTTGGAAAAAAATTTAAAAATCCACAAATGACGTTAGTTTTTGCTTAATAACCTACTTTTAGTGCGTTTTAGAGACAAAAACACTTCCAACATTTTGTAGAGCATAAAATTCTCTACAACATGCAGTATTCATATTTGTAAATTGTCCAAACAGGGGGTAAGATACGGAGCCGGGAAAATAGGGTTAAATTTGGAAAAAATGTAAAAATCTACAAATGACGTTAGTTTTTGCTTAATAACCTACTTTCAGTACGTTTTAGAGACAAAAGCACTTTCACCATTTTGTAGAGGATAAAATTCTCTACAACACGCAGTATTCAAGTTTGTAAATTGTCCAAATAGGGGGTAAGATACAGAGCTGAAAAATAGGGTTAAATTTGGAAAAAAATTTAAAAATCCACAAATGACGTTAGTTTTTGCTTAATAACCTACTTTTAGTGCGTTTTAGAGACAAAAACACTTCCAACATTTTGTAGAGCATAAAATTCTCTACAACATGCAGTATTCATGTTTGTAAATTGTCCAAATAGGGGGTAAGATACGGCAAAAACTAACGTCATTTGTGGATTTTTACACTTTTTCCAAATTTAACCCTATTTTCCCGGCTCTGTATCTTACCCCCTATTTGGACAATTTACAAACCTGAATACTGCATGTTGTAGAGAATTTTATGCTCTACAAAATGGTAAAGTCCTTTTTTCTGTAGAATGCACTAAAATTGAGTTATTTAGGAAAAATCGAAAAAAGTGCCGAAAAATATTGGTTTTTTCAATATTGTGAAAACATGTTACATCGACATACAGGGTCGTAATTCCCATTTTTTACAGTTTTTTGTCTTTAACACCTCCCAATTTTACAGTATGAGCACTCCAGCAGAGGAGAACCTTCGACTCATGAGAGAAGGTGGAACTGCTCCACTGCTCCCACCTTCCCCTGGCGCAGGATCCACACTTTTCCTCTACCTCAAATGCATAAAATACAGTCAAACATATAATCTTTAGTATCATTAATGGTTACCGTTTGCGTAAAATGGTTAGTTTTTATGTTACATCGACATACACTACCATAATTCCCGTTTTTTTTTTACAGTTTTTTGTTTTTAACACCCTTTTTTGCGGCACTCTCACGGCTAAACCATTGATCAGAGAAAAAAACTTTCATTACATAAAATATAGAAAATTTTATTTTCTTTAATTTATATATTGCCGACTTTCACGTAAAATGCACAATTTTGGAATTATTTTGAAAAAAAAAAACAGAAAAAAGTCAGTTTTTTTTACACGTTTTTTGTAAAAAAACCATATTTTCCGAAAAAAATTTTGTTGGAAAACCTCGGATTCGTGTTCAGCGACCCAAAAAGCATAAAGGGACCCCCCCAAAAAAACTACACCAAAACTTTCCTTTATTTGCTCTTTTTTATCCCCTAATGCTTGGACTATATGAACATTACTGAAATTGCACTTTTAGAAATGTCCATAATTAAGCATTCCAGTAATGGATGCGGGTCCTAAAACCTTAACAATAAATAAAATGTTGTAAATGAATTTGTAAATAAAGTTCAAAGTTTTCTGTTACTATCAAAACAAAATCATACAATTTTTGCAAGAAAATAAAAAAGATATAAATTAATTGAAGCCAGCTCTTAGCATCTTCATTAAGATTTTCACTGAAAAATAGTGGAACTGTGAAACATTATTTTCTGCCTCCTGATTGGTTTGATTAAAAGTGTCAACAGTAATGTAGATTATAAAACATGCAAAGGGGAGTTATGATTTTAAAAAAAAATTAAAGCTATATTTTTATTGGTTATTTTTTTGTAAACCAAAAACTCTGAAGGATGTCCATTACTAGCCTATATATATATATATATTTAATAGCATCAATCTCAATCCCTCCTTAGAAGTAGAAGTCAGTTTTCTCTTTTTACAATTGCGTGTTTTAAATTTATTTTAAGCAGGAGGGGGGGGGGGGGGGGGAGATTCCCAGAGCCAGACCTTCCCTGATGAAAAAAGATAATATTCAATTCTTCATTTTGCAAAATGTTTATAGAAGAGATTATTTTTGAATATTTAAAATTGTTGAATATTTAATATTTTTTAATTGTTAATTGACTGTATTGCTTTTTATGTTGATATGTTTAAAATTGCTATATGTAAGGAATTCTGAAAAATAATTATCAGTAGGCTGTAGACCACGGACACATCTGTTCAAATATCTTATTCTTCTATTGATTTCTTTCTGTCGGCACCCATGTCTATTGCCACTGTTAAAAAGTTATATATTTTACTATTAATATAATAATTATAATTTTTAAAAAATCTGGAAAGGCTGTCTTTTTCTGCATCCCCCCCCCCCTCTCTCCATGGGCGTATTATTAATCTACATTTTATTTAGAGCTTTAAACTGTGTACTACCCATGTTTCATTAACCATCTTTTTCTTTTCTTATATTCTCAACTGTATTAAACTGTTTAAAGTGCCTCTATGTTTCTATATAAGCAATCATTAATAGCATTACATTACTATACCATATTTCATAGTTTATTGACACATCGAAAAATGCTATTTCAGTATTTTTGCATAAATATAAAACATGATATGATATGCATGCAAAATATATATATATATATATATATATATATATATATATATATATATAAAGTAAATGTGCCAGTAATGAGCAACCAGTTCTACTGTTCTTCAGTAAAAATTTTAAATGAACAAGCTAAGAGCTGGTTTTACTTAATTTTTATCTAATCTTTATTTTATTGCAAAAATTATTGCATTGTTTTTGTTTTGATTAGGGGTGCACAACCTTTTTAAGCGAAGGGCCACTTACAAAAATGACCGGTTGTCGAGGGCCACCATCAGAAATTTTTTGTTTTGAGGAGATGTGACCGGGGAGGGGGGGATCGATTAAAAAAACAAATTTCGAAAGGGTAGATTTAGCCCCCCTCTCCCCCCCAGGTTCCTTTCTTCCAGTCAACGTATTCAGCTCTGTTGGCAATGATATATCAACAGTTTACGTTTGTATTTATACAAGAAATATAGCTAATATTATATTCAAAGAGTGAAAATACTCCTTGACTTTATTTGAAGGAATAAATTTAGCTTTAAAGATTGCCAGTGCCGGAAAAAAAATTCTGCTTTCATGAATGAAGGTGGAGAGGAGGAGAAACATATATTATTCTAAATTGTACTTCTTAACATATTCAGTCATAAAATGTGGATATCAAAGGGGTGCACAACCTTTATAAGAGGAGGGGCAGTCACTAAAATGACTGGATTGTCGAGAGCCAACATCCATAGGATGAACAAAATTTTGTTTCGGGCAAGTGGGGGGGGGGTCCGGCCTAAAAGTTCATAAAAATGCTAATTTTAAAAGGAGGGTTAGCTCCCTATACTCAACCACCTCCTTAGTCAGCATAACCCAATTCAATTGGAAAGGATGGGGAAAAAACTTGCATTTTTTTTCATGCACGATTGACAATATTCATAGTTTTTTCCTAGTGATTGACGAAATTCACGATTATTACGCACACGTTCGGCGAAATTTGCGATTTATACGCACCCGATCGACAAAATTCGAGATTTTTACGGACTCGATCAGCAAAATTTGCGATTTGTAAGCGTCTGATCGGCAAAATTCGCGATTTTTACGAGCTCGATCGACAAAATTCGCGATTTTTATGGGCCCGATCGGCAAAATTCGTGATTTTTATGCATACAATCGATGAAATTTACGATTTATACGCACCTGATCGGCAAAATTTGCGAATTATACGCACCCTATCGGCAGAATTCGCGATTTTTACGGGCCCGATCGGCAAAATTCACGATTTTTACGGGCCTAATTGTCAAAATCTGCGATTTTTACACGTCTGATCGGCAAAATTGACAATTTACACGCACCCGATCGACAAAATTCGCGACTTATGCGCACCCGATCGACAAAATTTGCGATTTATATGCACCCGATTGATATGCACTCGATCGACAAAATTTGCGATTTTAACGGGCCCGATCGGCAAAATTTGCGATTTTAACGGGCCCGATCAGCAAAATTCGCGATTTTTAACGGGCCCGATCGACAAAATTCGCGATTTTTACGGGCCCGATCGGCAAAATTCGTGATTTTTACGCATACGATCGGCAAAATTCGTGATTTTTATGCACCTGATCGACAAAATTTACGATTTATACGCACCCTATCGGCAGAATTCGCGATTTTTACAGGCCCGATCGACAAAATTCCCGATTTTTTACGCAGGCGATCAGCAAAATTCACGATTTTTACGCAGGCGATTGGTAAAATTCACGATTTTTATGCAGGTGATTGGCGAAATTTACAATTTATACGCACCCGATCGGTAAAATTCGCGATTTATATGCACTCGCTCAGCAAAATTTGCGATTTTTACGCACCCAATGGGCGAAATTTGGCAAGTTTCGTGATTTCTACGCACCTGATCGGCGAAATTCGTGATTTTTTCGCTTCCGATCGGCGAAATTGATCCACGGGCCACCAGTGATCCGATCGCGGGCCACTTTTGGCCCGCGGGCCACAGGTTGTGCACCCCTAGTTTTGATAGTAGTAATAATAATAATTTTAAAAAAATGAAACTGAATTTTATGTACTAATGGCCATTTACAAAATTTTATTTTAAAAGTTTTAATATCAGTGTGCATAACTTGCTTAAATATTCTATTTCCAGTAATGGACACCCCATGTGAACATTATTAAAAGTACAATTTCAGTAATGTTCACAGTGTATAAAAAATCTTTTGATTTAACTGAAAAGTTAAGAAATCAAATTTAATTTTTAAAAATTGCACTTACCAGAATGTAATAAGAGCATTTTTTTTAAATATATAAATATAACTGCTTTTAAATAATCATGTGATTAATAAAATTTTTAATATTAAAACAGATTTTTCTTTTAATAACTGATTTGCATATTTTATGATCAGGCAATCAAACTAATCTGAATCAAGAAGCAAAGAAATATATCAAATAGTTTAAGGAAATTTAACTGATAAGAAATGTAACAGGAAATAAAATTCCATGCATTGATATATAGATTATGATATTTATTAAATTTATTATTATAAATTATGATATTTATTTTACTTATTCCTTTTTCAGACTTTTTTTTAAACTCTTCCTCTAAAGCTCCCCGCTGTCTCATTAATTTGATAACTAATTCTCTGAAATTCAGTATTTTAAACTTTCTCTAAAATAATTAAAATATCGATCATTTGATAATGACAAGTTGAACAAGTAATACATTTCTCATAAATATTTTATTAATTATTGATATCAGGGTAAATAAACTTATTTGAAAATGGCTATTTTGTTTCATTAATTTTATGCTTTCTTTAAGTTCTTGTTCTAAATAAAATTTTGATTAATATTTTTATATTTCATTTTTAACACTTTTCAACATTGTTGAAAGTGTTTATGAATTCGGTTTGTCTATCTGTCCATGCTCTAACTCTCATAAATATGTTCGGATTGTCATGAAATTTTTATATAATATTAAATTTTAGTATAGAATGTTCGGTATTAAAAATGAAGTGTATAGCATTAATAGTTCATTTAGAGGAACACACAAAAGAATGGAGTGTATATCATTTATTGTTAACGTAGAGAGACGTACAATATAATTCAGCTAAAGGACTGACTATGATCAGTAATTGCTAGGAAGTGCTCTTTCCTCTGCGATATGTAATTTTTAGTGTACTACTTGTTGTTTAAAAATTCTGTAGATCATATACGGGGCTGCATGAAAGACTTCGAATATAGGCAGCACTTGCTGAAAATGGATTTTTATCGAGTTATGTATCTTAAATTGCTTATTTAGATATTTCATCATATAAAAAAATTAAATTTCTTAATAATATTTTGTAAGTGTGGGAAAGTGTTTCGTAATCTATGCCGGATGCTTTATTTTTTGTTCTTGTTTATAAAACCATTAGAAATTGCATTTGATGTAATGACAAGCAACTGTCCATGAAATACTTTTTTCTGGTATAGAATATTTACTGACTCTTTTTAAATGCTTTACTCTGCATTAAATACAATTTTAATTTTTTCCCACAGGAAAATGCCTGCTGAAATTACAAAATTTCAACCAGCATGGCTGGAGTCTACCGATTTAATTGGTAATTTGATTAGCACTTGGTGTGAAGAAGGAAAGAGTGAGTATGAAGCTTACTGCAAGTTATGCAGTTGCACTGTTCAAATATTAAATAGTGGCATATCTCACAAGGAGAGTGCCAAGCTTGGTAATCACAGATTTTGATTATTTTTATAATGTTGTATGGTAGAATCCCCCTAGTCTCAGGTTCAATGGATTTTAAACAACGCTCCTTAGTTCTCGAGAAATGGGGTGTCTAATTATATAACACAACTTAAATACTTACTTTGTAACAAAACAACTACGTTGGTCGTAGCTCAGTTGGTATGGCGTCTGCTCGTTGTTCCAAGGACCCGAGGAACTTGCTATGTTTGTTTTTCTCCATTTTTTTTTATAAATATACTTGTAATTATAATTTAATAATCTCAATAAAAAATTTTGTTAACATAATTAAATTTTAATTTAGCATTTTTGATTTTTAAACCATTATTAAACATTTCTCATTATTTAAAGAGCTTTAAAAAAATTGCATCATTTATTGACTATAGTAAAAATTCAAAAATCATTACAAAATCAGCATATTTACTATCGAATTATACAGTTCTTCTCCCATCGCAATAGAAAACGAAGATATTTCAGATGCTGGATTATTTGTAAAAAATCCATTGTTTTGCAATAAAATTTTACAGTACTTCGACGCATTTGTGACAACACTTTTCTGATTTTCATCGAATTCCGACACTTCAGATTGATCTTTTTGTGAACTACAGTTTGCTTCTTCCATTTTTATACAATTATAAGCTGTTATAGAATGATAACGCACTTGTGCGATAAAGATTGAAAACAAAAACCACTTAACTGCAACAAACTAAAAAAACAAGAAATAACCAAATTCTGTTGTGGCACCCTCTAGTTACAATAAAATAAAACATAAATATGTTGTAATTTAATTCTTATGCTAAATTTTAATATAATTATGCTTCTTACTTTAAAAACAGAGTAGTATTATCATCACATTGACTTCCCTTGTTAAGGCAATTTATAAATGATGTTTCTTCACAATCACGAATTGACACAATTGTTCAATATCATTACATTGAAAAAGCATAGATGGAATACATTTTAAAAGTGATTTTAAAACTATCAAAAATGCTAAATTAAAATTTAATTATGTTAAATTTTTTTTTTATTGAGATTATTAAACTATAATTATAAGTATAGTTATAAAAAAAAAAGAGAAAAACAAACGTAGTGCGTTCTGGCATCGAACCCGAGCCCTCGGAACAACGAATGGATGCCATACCAACTGCGCTACGAGCAACTCAATTTTTTCGTTACAAAGTAAGTATTTAAGTTGTGTTATAATATTAGACCCCTATTTCTCAAGAACTAAGGAGCATTGTATAAAATCCATTGAACCTGAGGGGCTTCTACCCTACAACATATATAATCAAAATCTGTGATTACCAAGCTTGGACTCTCCTTGTCAGCTTAGGCAGCATTCAGACGTGAAAAAACATTGGATTGCTGCAAAAAGGATGAAAGGACAACTGAAACTGTTTGGCAGTTGCAGTAAAAACAGTGTTAGTGTGGCTGGTGAGTCAAGTTCTGCAAACCCAAATACTGGTAATATTTCACTCCAGTTAAGTAATAATCATATGGTGGCACGAGCAGAGGCCATATGGGTCATGAAAGTGGCATCTTCAAATTTTTCATTTGCATCATGCAAAGATATTGTGCCAATATTCCAGGCAATGTTTGAAGGGCATTCAGTCGCCAATCAGATGCAACTTAGTGACAGAAAGGTGTTTTATATCTTGTCTTATGGACTTGGGCTGCATTTTCAGAATAAAGTCATTAGTGAACTGAAAAGTCTTCAAATTGGATCACTTTGGCATTTGATGAAACAACTACATGCCAAATAAAAAAACAACTTGACATGTACATCAGATTTTGGAGCGAGAAATGCAGAAAAGTTGTGAATGCATATGTTAATTCAGTATTCCTGGGACATGCAGATGCTGAAAAAATATGCACAAGTGTGACAAATATGTTAAATGAAACTAAACTGCCATTAAGCAAAGTTTTGATACTTAGTATGGATGGACCCAATGTTAATCAAGCTGTTGCTAAGAAAATGAATTAAAGGAAACTGGAAAATTCTCCAGAACTTGTTGATTTTGGAATTTGTACCCTGCATAAAGTGCATAATTCTTTTTCCAAGTCCATATCTTCCTTGTTCCGAGACATTGATCAACTAGCAAACGACATTTTTGGTTTTTTTAAGTGCAGTAAGAAGAGAAGACTTGAATGAGATAAAAATTACTAGACTGTGAATAAAAATTGTTTTATGACACGTTAATTCCAGATGGCTGACATTAGGACCTGTTATTAACAGGATCATTCTGGTCTACCCTTCCCTTACTGAGTACTTTCTTAAATTTTTGCCACAGCAGAAAAATGTCTCCATTTTACAGCAGAATTGTTACATCATTGAAACACCCAGCCACACTGGCATACCTTGAATTTGTGTCTGATTTAATTCCAACTTTGGAAGCTTATTTAGCTTTGTTCCAGAATGAGGGTCCTCTTGTTCATCTTATGTAAAACAAAATGAACAAACTGCTGAGGAATATCATGCATAAATTTGTGAAACTAAGTTGCATATCTATATATGAAGGTAAATGTTTAATCGATGTTAATATTGAGGATTTTGAAAACTTAAAACCTATAAAGGATTTGGACATTGGGATCTCAGCAAGAAAAACTATTTCAAAGTTTAATGAATCAGATCGAAAAACCATACGATTTGAACTTTGAAAATGCCTTACAACTTTGGCAAAATCATTGCAAGAAAATTTGCCTATATCTAATAGTTTTCTGAAAGACTTGGAAATTTTGCATCCTCTAATGAGGAAAGACTCTTCATATGCTGCCATTCATGCTGGATAATGCTGTCATGAGACTCTAAAAATGAAGCCCCTGAACCTCATTGACAGTGCAGTTGACAATATTGTTAGGGAATGGCAAATTTATCGGCTCAATGAAGATATTGAAGGATTTTGTGACGAATTCATCAAGACTACTGACACTGAAAATGACACTGTTAAATATGAAAGAGTCCATATTTATTGGGCTAAAGTTTTCAAACTTACCGACAAATTCACTAAAGCTCAAAAATATGATAAATTGTTTAAATTGGTAAAGCCATGTCTTTGATTATCACATGGCAATGCAGATCTACAACGAGGATTCTCTGTAAATAATGTCATTATTTCATCAGAGAGAAAGCCTATCTAAAAAGGATATTATTGGATTCAGACTCGTTAAAGATGCTGTTCGAAGGCATGAAAATATTTTAAACATTCCAATAATGCTTACATTATTGAATGCAGTAACAAAATCTCACTTAGCGTATAAAGCAGATACGGAACAAGAAGCTGCTAGAGCTAGAGAAGAGGGACAAAAACGTGCTGCCCAATCTGAATCTGAGCAATTAAAAAAGAAATCCAAACATGACCATGACACCAAAGAGAAATTAACAGATGTGGAAAATTATATTAAATCATTGAAAGGCGATTTAAATATAGCACAAGATTTGTTACATAAAGGTAACAAACACTTGCAAAAAGCAATAAATAAAAATCTTACAAAGAAATGAGTGTTTGTTCAGCAATGATAGAATCTGGTACAAATAAAATAAAAATTCTTACAGAAATACTTGCTAAAGCTGAAGGTTAAGTTAAAAAAAAGTTCTGGAGCATAATGTTTTTAAGCAGTGTTCTTTTTAGGCCATTTTTTCAGGGTGTACCATAATGCTATTAAAAAAAATAATTAAAATTCACATTCTCTTTACCTCTATTTATAAAATTTGAAATTAATGTTTATCATATCTATGCATGCATTCTCTATTTTAAATTTTATCATTACTGTAAAGAATAGGTGCTAATAAATCTAATTTAACTAAAATAAGATGTATATATTATCCACTTCACCGTTTGTCCCGAGATAAGTTGGGGGTAAAAGCACTGTTTCCCCATACCTGTCGCCGGTGAAGTGGTTAATAATATATTACCTAATAAATAGTAATCTATGAACCTAATTTCCTTTGAAATAATGTGCTTTTCTACTAAACTGGGGCTCTTTTTCATGCTTCAGCAGTGTCCTTCTTAGTAACTAGTATGCTGCTTATTTTCTTTCTTAAGTGTATTGGGTTGTTCAGAAAGTTCTTTCTGTTTGGGAAAGTTGATTCATACCGGAAAATTCTATCATTTAATTGTTAGAAATTAATTCTGATATCTAATGTCTAATAATTGAAGGGCAGAATTTTCTGGTACGAATTGGCTTTCCCAAATGGAAGGAACTTTCTGAACAACTTAATACAACATCTTCAAGATTTTAAAAATATAATGAAAAATTAAATGTATATGTAATTTTTATCTACGATTATAATTCTTATAGTGTAGTGTACATTACACTAAATGTAAATTATAGCATTCATAAAACCCAAAATATGTATAATGTAGTTTTTATTGTTTAATGTATATAATATAGTGTAATAACATTTAATATAGTGTAACAACTTAATACAACATCTTCAATATTTTAAAAATATATAATGAAAAATTAAATGTATATGTAATTTTTATCTACGATTATAATTCTTATAGTGTAGTGTATATTACACTAAATGTAATTACCATAAATGTAAATTATAGCATTCATAAAACCAAAAATATGTATAATGTAGTTTTTATTGTTTAATGTATATAATATAGTGTAATGAAATGTAGTTATAAACTGTAAAGTTTGTACAATATTAATATATGTTCAATTAGTATAATGTATATTAATCAGCATAATGTAAATTATAGTATTCATATAACCAAAAATATGTATGATGTAGTACTTATAGTTTAATGTATAAAATATAATGTAATGTATATAATAGTGTAATGTATTTATTAGTTTATTATAATATTTATTTATAGTGTAATGAAATGGATAATGTAGTGTAAACTAAAATATGTACAATATTAATGTTAAGCTAGTATAATGTATATAAAAAAAATATGTAAGCAAAATATAAGTATAGTTTACTTTATAATTAAAAAAAAAATAAGTTTTTAAATATTACAATGTTCTATATAAGATAATATCTGTATAAGAATTCTTTCTTGGATCAGTTTATCCTTTTGAGACTTAATATTCATTAATTTGTTTTCAACCATACTATTTAAGATCTTCAAATTATGGAACAATATTGCTTATCAGTCAATTGGCAGAAGTATTTAAATATGTTTTAAAGATTGTATTACTCACGTGCACAACTAGATGATCTTGGAGTAAAAAAAAAGCAAGTAAGAAAGACTATTTTTTTAATTTGATAAATTTTTACTTTTACTTTAGAGTAAGATTATGTTTTTACAATGAATAACTTAACAGTATTAATAAACATTAATAATTAGCCTATTTTCTCTGAACATTTTCTGTTTAAAGATATATGTCCCCTTTTTACAGGGGATCTCAAGAGGTTAAGTAAGCATATTTTATATTTATTTTGAAAATGATTGGTGCTGTCAATTACCATTATTTTTCAAACATGAAAGTATTATACTATATACTACTATGAAGTTACACTTTTGTTGTTAATACTTATATTCTACGATTTGTTGTTAAAGATAGTGTATCAAGAAAATGTTAATTGCAGCTTTTTATTGAGATTTAATTTGACCATAGGTTAAAAATATTATCTTTGATCCCTTCCATTTAAGTCTTAAAGACAACAACTAGCATATTGATATTTGAAAAGTTGTTTTTGCATATTATTATTATGTAGACCTTATTGTATGCATTATTTACAATTTTATATATTTAAGTGTATTATACCATGTAGATTTATTTACATATCAATAAAAATTAATATAAAATGACTATATTTAAGAGATAAATTTCCTATATTTTTTGAGAAAAAATTCCTATATTTCCAATACTATTTTTGAAGAAAGCCACTTCTAGGACTGTATTCTACAATAAGCATCTTGTAGTGTATCTCAATAATGTATATAAATTTCATTATGTTTGAAGTAGTATAATGTCATTGAAATATGTTGCAAACATTTTTTTTTTCTATAGACAAAAGTGAGAGCAGGGATGTAGTGGAGGGTATATGTACAGGCTGTATACCTTTTGGACTTTTTAAAGAATGCTGTACAACCCTCTGTTTCTCAAATAAAGCTATAGCATATACTCTCTAGCCTATACCCTCTGCTTATAGTGTATACTCTGCCAAAAACATATACTATCTAATTTTTTTTATGATTACACCACTTTGTGGGAGACTACTGTTATTTCGATGGAAAGGTGGAGTGCAACCAGAATTAGAGGTCCCTTCCTTCAGTTACCGACCAGAAAGTTAGTAGACCTGATAATGAAAGATCGCCACTGAAAAAATTAAAAAGCTAAATTCAATGTTTAAGACAGTTGCTATCAGGTGGTATTTAACACATTGGACAGCTGTGACAGCTTCAAGATCATTACAGCTCTATGTAACCAAATTTTGTTTGACACAGTAAATGAATGATAAATGCTTTGCACTCCATATTCTACAGAAAATGTTTTAGTGCACCTCAGACATTCATATCAATTTCATTATGCTTGAAATAGTGTAATATCATTACAATACACTGAAAATGATTCCCCCCCCCTTCCCCATCGACCATAATGTAATGGGATTTGCTTGAATGTCTTTGTAAACAAACTATAAATGCAGCACACTCCATTTTCAATAGCAAATATGCCATAGTAAACATCAATGACATACATCAATTATATGGTAATCTGAGTATATTTATGAGAGTTAGAATATGGACAAACACATAAAATCAAATACTTTTCAACTATGTTGGAAAGTGCAAAACAATGAAAAGACTAATACAATGTATGATGCAACTATATTAAAAAATAAAACATAAAAAAGTGTGTACACCTATACAAATTTCATAGCAATCATACTATTTTGACAAATGTTAGAACTTATAGGGCGTTGACAAACATTTTTTAAATCCTATTAAAATTGATGTGACAATCTCAAAAACATGTCCTTTCAAACTAACAAAAGAATTATCAAAATCTATTCAAAAGTTATGTATGTACATACATTCATATACATACACACAAATATATATAAATACACATATAGACCACTAATTCACACAGTTTGATTACAAGAATTGTGTTCTAAGATATGAGACTATTGCAGATTATAGGCAATGTCCATTTTCTTTTAAGTTTGAAATTTGTTTCATGTATATTTACAATAAATTTAGAATATTAATGTACAAATTTGAAGTAAACATATATAGAATTAAATGAAAATCTATTGATTTATACATTATTTAATTTAATACTGTTTCAATAATTTATTGCTTCTTCAGAATATTTGATTTATCAATATATATTATTTTTTTCAAATCCATAAAATGAAATTATTTTCTCTTTAAATATTCTAAATACTTATTATTAAACCAGAAATTAAAACCAATAAATAGCAGAAAATATAACATGCACTAAATGAAAATCTAAGGAAAAAAAAATAAGTGTTTTGTAATGCTAAAGAATTATGAAAGAACTTTTTGATTGGTTGTTCAGCAGAAGAAAGAAAATCAATAAAAATATAACAGAATAACAAAGAATGTTTGTGGAACCATTTACAGCTGCATATTTCACAGATATTCATTAAATATTGTCTGAAAGATATAAAAGAAAAAATGAAATGTTAGCTTGAAAATATGCCATAAATGGGTTAATTGAGTTTTATAATAAATTGTTACTGTATAGATGCACAAATTTTAAAGAGTAAAAACAAAATTTCTTATTTATGACAAAGCTTATGCACAGTTACAGAGATACCGATTTTAAAAAAAATCCTTTTTAAAATAACATTTGGTTCAATCAATCAAAATATTTCTAAATGTAAATCTGGTGTATCTAAACAGAGTCACACTGTTGCAAATGAACAAATTGTTTTTTCTAATTGTCCTCCCAAAATTGGGAAAATACATACAACATTTTAATATGTACAAACAGCCCAACTCTTTTACTTTTAAACAGTTAACTAAATAGTTGCTTGCTCAAAGTGTAGTGAAGTCCAGACTTTTTAATGGAAACGATTCTCACTGCATTTTACTTGATTACAGCACCATCTATGATTTTCTGAAGAAAATGTTAAATACAAAAGCTACATGTTTTTTCCTGTAGAATCCAAATCTAGAATAAAAAAGGAGGTTATCATTTAAGATTGCAAAGTTTCCCCCTTTCCCCCCCAGGGGACAGAATTGGGGGGGGGGGGGGCAACTTTGATATCCCAAAATAGATTTTTCAAAAATATTGCTACATATTTTTTGTTTTTCAATCCGATGTATATTTCTCAAGTTATTCGACCATTTCCAGAATTTTCAACGGAAACTATTCTCACTGCATTTTATTAAATTACAGCCCCACTACGATTTTCTGAAGAAAATGTCAAATACAAAAGTTAAGTATTTTTTCCCATAGAATTCAAATCTGCAATAAAACAAAAGGGGGGGGGTTATCATTTAAGATTTCAAAGTTGAAACCTCCTTTCCTCCCGGGGCAGAGTGGGTAGGTTAACTTTGATATCCCTAAATAGATTTTTCAAAAATATCGAACACATATTTTCCGTTTTTCAATCTGATGTAAATTTCTCGTGTTATTTGACCATTTCCAGAGTTTTCAAACACCCAATATATACACTACCATTAATTAGATTAAAATTTCAAAACACTTCAATTAATGTGAAAAATACTCATTAAAAATAGAAAGAAACTTTTTCTTACGAGTAATGTAATTACTTCCAATCTTGACCAAAACTTGCCTTGGTTCAGAAACATTCTGAAATAAGAATAATATTTATATAGCCCTCTGACTGCCGAGCAAAAAGGCAGAATTGGAATGTTGTTTGCTCTGTAATTTTTTAAAAATGATAAAAAAACATGATATAAAAAACTTAATTACATATATGAATATAATAATCCTTATGACTATTAATCATTACTTAATTTTTTTAAAGCTACATTATGTTTGCAGAATTATATTAACCCCTTAACTGCCAAAGAAATCTTGCGTGACTCACTACCCAGTGCCAGCATTTTCTGCACAGTTGCTTAGTGACATAGTGTGTTGTAAGGAAAACAGAATCACACTTTGTTGCAATCTAAATAATATGTATTTTTACAATAAAAAAATAAAATTTAAAATACATTATAATAAAATATAAGAGTTAGTACTTAACTGTTGTGTGATATATCCTGAAACATGATTGAATACATAAATCAACATCATATTCAACACTATGATAGCAGGATTCACGGTGAATTTTCTTCATGGAGCACACTACACATTTCTTGATACATTATTCTTTAAAGAAATTGATGGTTCTATATGAGGGGTTAGAATGACAGTGGGGTAAGTCACAATTTAGTGATTTGAGAAATGAAGGGTTATAGTGAAAGTTGCTATATCCTGTTGCAAAGTGGTTCAACTAGTTCTGCCATTTAACGACTGAATAAGTGAACTATGACTTATTTCATTGTCACATTGAACAGAAATTAATATACTGTCAGTGAAAATATGGTTATCTACATTTTCCAAATTTTTGACTTACTCCACTGTCATTCTAACCCCCTCATATCTGGGAAATGTCTAGCTGTAAGTCGTAAGGGATTGTCATGTAATTTTTGTCCTTTGGTGGGCATGGCCTAGAAGTAACATGAAATTTCTGAATAATTCGTTCCACCAATTTCATGCATAAGTCATAATTGTCAATGTATATATATATATATATATATATATATATATATATATATATATATATATTTCAAAATAAATGCGTCCAAATTTATAAAGTTATTCATATCAAGATATCCCCACCATCTTGCATCTTGCAGGGAAATGAAATCATCACTATCGGAATCTTCTTCATCGAATGAAATATCATATTCAGATGAATCTGATCCAGAAGATAATGGAAAGTAGTGATCTAATTCACTGTCAGACATATCTATACAAAATATTGAAAATAAGTCTTATTACACAACATTACACAAAAACAGAACAAAAAACATACAACCTATTCAAACACATTCTCAGATAAACTACCACTTTCAAAAATTTCCTCCTTTCAAAAACATACCTCCTATGCATTAGAAGAAATCAGCAGTTCGGTTGCAAGCAACCCTTGAAGGCATATTGTATTCAAAACAGTGAGCGTAGTTATACCGCTATCAACAAATTGCAGTGGCAGGTGTTTTATGAAAACGTATATATACGCAAGTGGCAATTAACGCATTGACTATGCAAAGTGTATATATATGCCAGTGGCAGTTAAGGGGTTAATTTAAATAGTGCTAATATTGCAGTTAAACGTACAGCATAATGAACAGATATATCAGTTTGTGGTGGTGAAAAGGTTAATGTTTGAATTTGAAAGGTAAAGTTTCATTGATGATTATTTTTAAAAATAAAACTCAAAATTAAAACGTACTACTAATTAAAAGTTCTAATGTTTTAGGAGTCAGGAACTTGCTAAATATTGGTAAAATTTTAATCTCAGAAAATCCACAAAATAGTAATTTAAATATTTTATTCATTTTCTTGATTTACTGTCATTTTTTGCTCTTTCTTTAAATGCATAAATAGCACTATATAAGCAGCACATATAAGTAAGTTCATGTAATAAAAAAAACAGACAAAATATCTAAGTGATTTAATTTGATTGTTACTTATATGTACTTTTAGAATATGAGTAATTTCAAGGAAAAAAAATAATAAATTTGGAAATCTTACACTTTTTTTAACTTCTTTAAGAAATGTTACAGAATTTCGCCCATCATCTGAAGAATCCACAGTCGTTTCCACATTATCTGCAGAACGCACAATTGTTTGTACATCATCTGCAGAACGTACAATCGATTGCTCTGTAAATCTGACCTTCTTTCTTCCATTTTCTAATGTATCTTCTTCACATTTTCTTGTAGTTGATGGTTGCTCTGCTGACCTTATAACTTCGATCTTCTTTGGTCTTATCTTTTTGTTGCCAGAACCTAAATATAACAATTGTCTTTAAAATATGTTTTGAAAACAATTGACTTAAGCAATTTGAGAACATTAATAATAAACTAAAAATATTTATTACTCAGACTGCGATAATTACATTTTAAAATATTCATCTTGACAAAAATCTGAATTTGAAGCTATGGACTTAATCAATATTTGACTTTTTTTTAACTTGTATATAATTATTTGTTGAGGCCCAAAGAAATGAAAGAAAAAAATGAGGCTATTTTGAGGCGTAAATTGGCATACTTGACAATAGCTTACCATTCTGCCTTAAAACATGGGTTAAAATTTGATACAGGTTAAACATGTTTTGAACCAGAAAAATTATTTGATGTATATGATTTATTTATCTTGTTTCTATGTGGAATTTTTGATTTTTTTTTTGTTAATTTCTGGTTTAAAATGTGCTTAATCTGGATCAAAGTAACCTACATCTTGTGAAAGAATAGTGAGAGGTTGGCAGATACACACTGGTTACTTTAATGCTAACTGCAAATATATATATATACAGGGCGATTCAAAACTTATCGTTCAAATTTCGTGGCGAGGTAGGGAATATGTCAGGAAACTGATTTCACAAAGGAAAGTATGTCCTCAAATGTACACATGCGTATGTAGAGGGCGCTGTGTGCAGGGTTGTAGTGGGTAGCTTCCCAGGTACCTGCCCAAGTTGGGTTTAAAAAAAAAAAAAAAACCCGAGTTTTTTAAAACCATAAGGGTTGTAGTGGATAGCTGCCCGGGTACCCTCCCAGGCAGGATTAAAAAAAAAAAAAAAAATGGGTTTTTTACAACCCTGGCTGTGTGCACCCAACCTTCCATTACCAAGTTTCCAGGCATCAGATAATGAAGGCGTTGAATAAAGGTCATTAATGAGATTTTTAGAGTTTTTAAAGCTGTAAAAGGCTTCTGGGAAGTCCAAATGAGAAGAAATAATACTAGCTTTAGGAAAATCAAAACAATGATTGGGATGCAATGGAAGGTTGGGTACACACAGAGCCCTTTACATATGCATGCATACATTTGTGGATATACTTTCCTGTATAAAATCTGTTTCCTGATATATTCCCTACCACCCCACGAAATCTGAATAAGTTTTGAATCACCTTGTGTGTGTATATATATATATATATATATATATATATATATATACAGTAGAAGATCTTTATAACACAAACCTAAAAACACGAGGTTGTGCGTTATATAGATCACATTTCACACATCATCAAATTTAGTTTGTAAAACATGGCCAAATATGTGTGAAACATACCAAAATACATTAGAGTATCTTTGTATTGCATTCTTTATTACCAGGAGTTGTGCAGATTATAATTTTTTGTATAATATAGATCATTCCACACATTGTTAAATTTATTTTATAAGCATTGTCCAAACATACCTGTATCAATTCATAGCAATTTTTTCAGTAATTAGCTTTGAATTAAGGAGATAAAGTTGAACTAATGTATCAAATTTAGTCCTCTAGAGAATAGAAACTATTTATAATGTGTGTATGCAGGTGTTTCTTAACTGTAAAATTCATTGTTTACATCTGAGAAGTTGTGTATTATATGGAGAATTGCGTTATAAAGATCTTCTACTGTATTACAAATTGAAAATGACAATAAAACATTTTTTATCTTAGAATGACAAGGTTCTCTTTCAAGAAAAATGAAAGTTTCATGTCTCCATAGGCAACACTGCATGGCTCATTCATGCACTTGAGAACATATAAAATTCAAGCAATTTTCAAGGACTTATTTAAATATTTCCAAGGTCTATTTAGATAGACACAACATTAAATGGATTAAAATAGCTCTAAAATAAGAATAAGACAGAAGTGAAAATATCACCACATTGCCTACCTAAACATATTATTAGAGATTTTTTAAAGAATAAAGTATTTTATGCAACTCAGTTAAGTACATCTATAATACTATGGAAATAAATTTTATACACCATGAAAATTTTAAGAAAACATAGCTCAATCTTTTTCTTTAGGAACAAATAAAAAAGAAGAGGTAAAAATACTACAAATGCAGAAGTAAAGTCTAAAATGAAGTTTTTTTTCATGATATTTCATTTTTACCAGTGTTTAAAGATTTGCTTGTAAAAAACATTATTTCAAAATTAAAAGTAAGCTAGGGATTCCTCCTTATTACACAATATCATTACTTACCATTTAATATATTTTGTATCTACAAACAGTAAGATAATACTAAAAAGAAAATGAAAGTTGAATAACTTCCTTCAACACCTCTTTCCTTTACTTAGTAACAAATTCAAAAATTGCAGAGGGTAAAAATTACTATAGTGAGCTAAAACACTGTAACCAGAATTTTTTCACAAATCACAAAAAATTATTGCAAAATGAAAAAAAAATTGTTAAAAATCCCTAAAAATTAAAAAAATGCAGAACTCTGGAATTTATTATATTAGGCTAAAGTTTGAAACCGAAATTCTTTTACAAATCTCAAAAAATGCCATAAAACACAGAAAAACGTGTTGTAATTGTAATCAGTACAAAAACCCTTAACGGGTTAAAAGTTGTGATGCAGCACTTTCTTTTGGCTCTAAGAATTTTAAATATGGCTCTTAAAAGCAATGATATCAAATTTGAGCGAGACTATGTTAATAATTTAAAATAAAAATCATTTTCTTTTTAGTTTTATTTATATTCACAGGTGCAATTATTATCTTAACATGAAAAAATATATAAAATTTATTCGCTGATGCTTTTTCATTCACATCTCCCATGAAGTCAAAATATGGGTTTTAAAAGAAATGATATCAAAATTTGAGTGACACCTTGACGTGAATTTAATCACTGTTTTAACCCTTTCGACCCTGGCAGTCACATATGTATTCCATACTTTTAAAATGCTTTAAACTATAAACAATGCCTTGCAGATACGTAAAAACCTCATAATCTCATATGTTCATTCTATATTTTGTTTTTTTAGTGGACAGGTAGTGTCATCTAGCTTTGAAATAGTAAAAAAAAAAACAAGTTAACAAAAGTTTTAATTTTTTTGGACTTTAAGAAAAAAGTCAGGGCTGAAAGTGTTTTAAATTAAATTAGGGACTACTTTTCCAAATGAATAATTTGTGATAAACAATAAAAAATACTGGTATGTTTTTATGTCTGTTAAATCTTGTTGTAATGCAACATTTTCCAAACACCTTCAAAAATCTTTCCTTCAACTATTGCCATATGATAAGAACGCGAAATGACTACATTCATTAGGTTTCAGAAACTAACATATGCGTTAAATTTCAGTAAAATCTAACTTCTGTGATTTGGTTAGTTGATTTTAATTTTATTAGCATAAAAGAGATTTTTACCCCAAACTGAAAAAAAAATTCCAAAATCATAAGTAAAATTTATGTAAATGATTATTTTGCGTCATAGTATCCAAACGAAGGGAAATGTATGCAAGTGGATAATATGGCACAAAATAACCATTTATATAAATTTGACTTATGATTTTGGATAGCGTGGCACAAAAGATAAATCAATTTATTGAAATAAATACATTTCAATACATAATATAGGCTCAGTGAAAGTAATATATTTAACAGTGTATTGAAAAATTAAAAGTATTGTTTGTATGTGTAAATATATTTTAGAAGACAAAATCAAAAATAATTTAAATTGAACTTTAAAACAGTCCTATTAAATTCACGTCAAGGTGTCACTCAAATTTTGATATAATTTCTTTTAAAACCCATATTTTGAATTCATGAGGGATGTGAATGAAAAAGCATCAGCAAATAAATTATATATTTTTTCATGTTAAGATAATAACTGAACCACCAATTGGAAGAAGGGAATAAATCCAAAAAGAAAGAATGACGATAATTGAAAAAACTTTATAACTTTTTACTTTCAACTTATAGGCTCATGTTATATCAATGATAATGGAGAAAATATAAATTCTGATTTATTAACTAATAGAGCTGGCTGAAATATATAATATTCATTTATATATGTATATGTAAATGTGTTGGATTTATTCCCTTCTTTTAATTTATCATATACTATATACAAAATAATTTGAAATAATAAACAATGTAATGACAAAAACCATTTATTTATTAGAAAAACGTAAGGATACTCTATTATTCATCTATTTCTTCATTTTCGTATCTTGTAGTTTGCCAGGTCAGAATAATATCATAAAAATCTTTGAATTTGTCAGGAATATATTGGATTATTTTTTGTATGTCGTTCATTTGTTCTCATTTATGGGTATTTTAGTAACATATGCCGGAGTTTCTGGTATTTTTGGGTTTGTAGAAGGTTTTTGGAGCAAAAATGTAGCTTTAATGAAACCACTGATAAATTCGGAACATGTCAAGCAACCTTTATGACTTGAACTATACTCAAAGCTTCTATATTGCGAAATCTTGAATGTTGTTGCCTCTTCTAATGACTTACAGCTTTTCTTGAAACATCGCTGCCATGAATTTTTAAAATCAAGTATGTCGTTAGAAGTAATGGGTTTAACTGAAAAACCCCTGATTTTTGCTGCCAAAATAAGATTATTATATTCATTTGGAACGTAAATTCTGTCCTTTCTCTTAGTAAGTCTTTTAGCGGTCCCGAAATTTCTGTCACACTGTAAAAACGAATGGCCACGCACAGGAAAGTATTGATATATTTTCTCAAAACGATTCATTGCAACAAGAGTGAGAAAGAATCTTATAAGGGTGTTATTTCTATTTTGTCTCCCGCAAGTATCGCTAAAAACGTGTAGTTCTTTGACAGAGGGATCCATGTTCTGTATAGTTTTCCACAATAAACTGCATACTTCATCCCGGCTCCGTTTAGCTTGACCCTCATATTAAGTGTAGAAATGAGCTGAGTTCGTCTTTAAGTCGTGAACACAAAACATATACAGCCATAGTTTTCTTAAATAAAACATCACTTGAACTGGGATCTTAAGAATGGGCAGATTTTGCATGTAATCAAATACAATGGCTCCTGCATCTTCTCTTTCCTGACACAAGGCCAAAATTTCTTTCTGTTTATTATAACACTTTTTATTTCATACTGCCCTACAATTGGTCGGTAACTTTAGTAAGGTCTGCTGAACGTGCTCTAAAATGGCAGCTATTAGATCGCTAGTATCGCGTCCCCCACCAATAGCGATACGTTTTTGTTTATCGAAAAAAAAAAAAAACCAGGCAAGCAGAAACACTATTTCTATACTCGTACAGTTGATAGTTGGAAGAAGGGAATAAAGGAAGGATTTGTTTCCTTCTTCCAACTAACTATTTTTATGGCCGCATGAATCTATACGAAGCGAATGGTTTTTGCTCTTTTCTTCGAACTCACAACTAAGCGCTACGTCTAAAGAATGTGAAAGTCTAGAAAAATGAATGTGTCAAAAAGTGGCGTTTATTCCCTTCTTCCAATTGGTGGTTCAATTGCATCTGTGAATATAAATAAAACTAAAAAGAAAATGATGATTTAAAAAAAAAATTATTAACATAGCATCACTCAAATTTGATATCATTGCTTTGAAGACCCATATTTAAAATTCTTAGAGCCAAAAGAAAGTGCTGCTTTACAACTGTTAACATGTTAAGGGTTTTTGTACTGATATCATTACTTTTTTGTGGTTATTGATGAAATGTCAATTAGTCGAAATTCAGCATAGGGTATAAATTAATCATTAGAATAAAATTTTAAAGGAATGCTAAAAAAGACCCCTAGGGCCCCAATAAAAATATGAGGGTGGTGGCCCAGGGAGAGGAGTCCAAGACTCAAGTTATGCAGCAAGAGAGTGTCACAATTAGAGGGATGAAAATGCATGGCGAACAAAAAAGTTCCAAGGGTTCCAGACCGGTTCCCAATAGGTCAGTGTCCCAATTGGAATGTAGAATTGGCGGAATAACTAAATGGAAATAAGGTCCCAAAAAACAAAGAAGATCAGATTAAAAGGAGTCAAGATATTAACAATTTAGGGAACAAAAACTTCAAGGGGCCACGTACCGGGCCATGTGGTCTTAACTAGAATGTAGAAATGGAAAAATAACTAGCTGGAGAAAGGTGCCCCAACAACAAAGAAAATCAGACAAAAAAATAGTCAAGTTATTAAAAATTTTGGGCACAAAAACTTAAAGGGGTCCAGGGGACCCAGGTCTTGTCAGAGAAAAAAATTTGTTGTTCATGCAGCAGCTGGAAGTCCTAAGAAGTTGTCAGAAAAAAAAAGGCTAGTGAATTGGATGATTTTTAAGGGCCAGTTGATACCTTTAAGCAGAGACTTAAGATGAAGGATCTGAACTGGAATGCAGAAATGGGGGAATAACTGAATGGAGAAAGGGGCCCCAAAAACGAAGATCATCAGTGAAAAAGGGGGCAAATTAAAAATTTAGGGCACAAAAACTTAAAGGGGTACAGGGGGACCGGGTCTTGTCTGAGAAAATTTTGTGTTGTTCATGTAGTAGTTGGAAGTCCTTAGAGGTTGCTAGAAAAAAAGCTAGTGAATTGGGACGATTTTTAAGGGAGCTATAGTGACGCAGGGTTGGGTTTCTTCCGGAAGAAACTACTTTCTTCCAGGACAGTGGAAGAAACTGGAAGAAATGGAAAAAACTAACAGAAAACAAAACAGATGCTTAAAATTAAAGTATATTAACTATATAAAAGAATTAAATTCAAAACCTGATTATATGAAATTTAAATTAGAAACTTTAATTAATATTAAAAATATTATTTATGGAAAAATAAGTTATTTTTTAATAAACTTCAGGTCAGCAGGTATTTACAGGTTATGTTTTTTACAACTTTAGGGGTAGAGGGATGAGATTTTTTTCATTGTTTATGTCATTTCTGTAAAAAAAAAAACGACCTACCAATTATTTATTTATCATATAAAATTGCAATATTTCAAAAACTATTGTGCAACACTTAAAATAAACAAATTTGTAATTATGTATACTAGCAAGCGTATCTCAATGCTGATTTTTAAAATATAAATGTTCTAAAAATAAACTCTACAGTTATTCCAAAATTCTTTTAAACCATCCAAGGTCTGCAGGACTTGACAGAATGTTTTCATAGTTTGCATTCATCCATTCTAAGTTAAGAAATTGATTGCGGCATCCTACTGCTAAAATATTTTTGTTTTGTTATACCATGTTGCACTGTAGTAAGGAAAATGGAGATTTTAATGAAATCTTTCAATACAGTAATTATTATATATTAGTTCCCTTAATAAAATGGGTGTAAATTAAAAGCACTGTCTTTTATTTAAAGAAGTTTCATTCTACAGTAGGTAAATGATCCACGTACTATTTACAGCTGGTTAGAGAAGTTTAAATAATAAAAAACTGTGCCTGTTTTGAATTGAATTACTTTTAATTGATTTTGTGTATTTTGGATAAATTTATTTGGTATACGTTATACCAACACCATTGTCATTGCCAAGCGTAATAATTGCCGTAAAATGAAATTCATGTATAATAATTCATAAAAAAAAAAATATATATTGTTGGCACAAAATTGAGCAATTAAAATATAACATTTGAAAATTACAGACTTTCACGAACTATTTTATTAAATCAATACAAATCTAGACTTAAAATAAAAGAACAAATGAATATTATACAATAAAATAATAAAATAAAACTCAATTTAAACTACAGGCATGGAAACTGCCAAATGATAAAATCCATATCAGTGTCAACAATAAATATAAGTTACAACTTAATATTAAATATTTTCTATTAAATTAAGATGTTTTGCGAAGTTATGATTAAGTAATAACCATAATAATTAAAGAGATTCATGTTCCATAAATAGCAAAACACAATGTTTGGCATGGTTTGCAATAAAAATCCTTGGCATGTTCATGGTTGAAATAAATTCACATTAACATACATTTTGGCATGGTGTTAGTATAATGGAAAAGAACAATTTATTTTATTCAGGTACGCAATGATTGGAAAGATTTAGACAGGTGTGCAATCTTGGCTAAAAAAATTGATGTAATTATCAATTTATCATATTTAATTAAATTTTCATAGGTCTAATTAAATTTACTTAAGGTTATCTATTAGAAAAATGCATTTATTTTTAATGTATCTTACAAAATTTCAACTTATATGTAAATTCTTAAAGAAAAACAGTTTCTTCCATTTCTTCCACTTTGAAGAAACCTATTTCTTCCAGCCGGTTTTTTCCACTTTGGAAGAAACTTGCCAACCCTGAGAGTGAGGGCCCCAAAAGGGGCCAGCTGACAGTTTTGAGCAGGACCTTAAGATGAAGGGTTTGAACTGGAATGCAGAAATGGGAGACTGACTGGAAACAGAAATTGGAACTAAAATTGATATATCCTGTCGATGTCGAGTCAAATGAATCAAACCGCATTGTAATGGGACCCATAACTCGAGTTAGCTGTAAAATCTGTTAGTTCCACCTTCCATCGACAGGGGGCACACTCTGTTCTATATGAACATAGCTGAAATCTTCGAGGCTGTCGATTTTAAGTTGAATGAGCCATAACCTCATCGTCATCGGGCCAACAGAACCCGAGATAGGAAAGCTCCCCTGGTGGTGATATTTGGAACTATAATTAATATATCCTGTCGATGTCGAGTCAAATGAATCAAACTGCATTGTGAAGGGACCCATAGAACTCGAGTTAGCTGCAAAACCCATTACAGTAGAACTCCAATTATACGTTTTGCTCGGGACCGGAAAACAAAACGTATAACTCAGTAAAACGTACAACTCAATTAATGGTCTACCAGAACCATTTTTTAAATATATCCTAAAAACTTTGTTCTGCTGAGGAGTTCCAGTTACCTTTTATATCGAAAACAGAAGTTTCCTAAATATTACTGCACCCATTACATAAAGTTTCGGAAATGGAACAGAGTAGAAAAAAAGAGCATAAGAAAGTTTTATTAAAAATATTTTTAATACACATAGTGTACTTAAAAGAAATTATTGCAATGGCCTTGGCATGTAAATCATTTATCAGAAGACATTTCAGTAGTTTACTGAATCTTGTAGAATTGATCACTAGTATTCGATTGTTTCTTTTCGGCAGTGCCTGCATTGATTAGCAAACATTGCATTTCTGTTAATAATGCAGCCGCCTTACCGTTACTGTTTTTAGTACTGACGAACCGCTTTACTATGCCAAAAGCCCTTAGAGCAGCTCGAAGTTAGACTGAGATCTTTCAAATCATACTCATCCGACGCGTCATCAGTGTTTTCGGTTACAAAATGCATAAATGAGACAAAATTTTGGCCAAGGACGAAAAAACGTAACGTATAACTGAGGGAAATGTACTACTCAAAACGTATAACTCAGCTAATTTTTAATGGCAATCGGCCGGGACCTCTGAGTTGAAATGTATAACTGAGGGAAGCGTACAACTCAGGTAACGTATATCTGGAGTTCCACTGTAGTTCCATCTTCCACTGCCAGGGGACGCACTCTGTTCTATATAGACATAGCTGAAATCTTTGAGGCTGTCGATTTTGAGTCGAATGAGCCATACCTCATTGTGATCAGGCCCATAGAACCCGAGATATGAAAGCGCCCCCTGGTGGTGAAACTTGGAAATAAAATTGATATATCCTGTCAATGTCAAGTTGAATGAATTAAACCATGTTGTGATGTGACCAATAGAACTCGAGTTAGCTTCAAAATCCGTTCTTGCACCGCCAGGGGGCATACTCTGTTTTATACGAACATAACCGAAATATGTAAAGCTATTGAAATCCAGTCGAATGAGCCAAACCTCGTCATAATCGGGCCCATAGAACTCGAGATAGAAAATTGTCCCTTGGTGGTGAAACTTGGAACTACAATTGATAAGTCCTGTTGATGTCAAGTTTAATGAATCAAACTGCATCGTGGTGGGACCCATAGAACCCGAATTAGCAGCAAAATCCATCAGTTCCATCTTCCACTGCCAGGAGGCACAATCTGTTCTATACGAACATAACTGAAATCTTTGAGGCTGTTGATTTAAAGTCGAATGAGCCATACTTCGTTGGGATCGGACTCACATAACCATAGATAAGAAAGCCCCTGGTGGTGAAACTCTGCACTATGGTAAGTTCTATTGATGTCTAGTCGAATGAGCCAAACCGCGTCGCGATTAGGGATGCACAACCTGTGGCCCATGATGGTTAACTGGTGGCCTGCGATGACCATATATGCCAACATATCCAGAAATTTCGAATTTCCTTAATAATTCGTGAGAAAAATTTGCAAATTTTGTCCATATGTCATAGGAAAACATGTATTTCGTTGATCGGGTGCATAAAATCATGAATTGCGTCAACTGGATGCGAATTTTGTCGAATGGGCATGGAAAAATCACAAATTTCGCCATTTTGTCACAAGGAAAAAAACCTGCAAATTTCAATAATCAGTCAACAGAAACCAGAGATGCCAAAATCAGAAATTCCAGAGTTGTGAATTTTATCAATCACTCAAGAAAAAAAAAAAATGTTGAATTTTGTAAACCACTGGAAAAAACCTGCGAATTTCGTCGATAAGGCATGTAAAATCGTGAACTTCATGGATTGAGCACTGACAAACAGCGAATTTCATCGAATGGAAGTGGAAAGATTGTGAATTTCAATGAACAGTCACGGAAAAATTTGCAAATTGTCTGTAGATCATAGGAAAACATCATGAATTTTGTCTATTGGGTCCGTAAAATTATGAATTTCGTCGATAGGCATGGAAAATCGTGAATTTCCTCAATTGGGCATGGAAAAATCAAGAAATCCGTCGAATGTTGAAAGAAAAATTGTAAATTTCGATGAACGGTCACAGGAAAAAAAAATTGCGAATTTCACCATTGTCAAGAAGAAAAATTGTGAATTTCATTAATCGGCCGACGGAAACCATAGATGCCAAAATTGGAAATTCCAGAGTTCCGAATTTCATCAGTTTGCTGTGAAAAAAATAATTCCGTCAACCACTAATGGAAAAAATTGTGAATTTTATCAATCACTCAATCACAAATTTCGTCAATTTGCTATGAAAATAATCCGAATTTCGATGCACATTTTGTCAATCATTCATGTTAAAAAATTGCAAATTTTGTCAATCAGCTGCAGAAATGTGAATTTCAGCAATATATACCAGTTGAAAATCATGAATTTTGTCAATCAGGCACAGAAAAAACATGAATTTTGTGGATCGGGGGCGGGAAGATCATAAATTTTGTCAAACATGCACGTAAAATTCATGAATTTCGTTTATCGGCCACATAAAAATAATGAATTTCATCAAATGGGCACATAAAGATCAAGAAATTTATCGATCAGGCATGTAAAAATCACACATTTTGTAGAATGAGCTCATAAAAATCATGAATTCAACAAGTGGGTGCATAAAAATCCCGAATTTCATCAAACGGGTGCATAAAAATAATTAATTTCGTCGACTGGCTGCAGAAAAAACAAATTTTGTCAGTCGGGTATGTAAAAATATATAATTTCGTCGATCGGGTGTGTAAAATCACGAATTTTGTAAAACAGGCGCATAAAAATCATGAATTTGTCAAGTGGGTACGTAAAAATCATGAATTTATCAAGTAAGCATGTAAAAATCATGAATTTATTAAGTGAGCATGTAAAAATCATGAATTTTGTTTATTGGGCACATAAAAATCATGAATTTTGTCGAATGGGCACATAAAAATCAAGAAATTCCATGATCGGGCACGTAAAAATCTTTAATTTTGTCAAAAGGATGCATAAAAATCAAAAAATTAATCAACTGGGCACATAAAAATCAAGAATTTCATCGATCGGGTGCATAAAAATCATGAATTCATCAAGTGGGCGCGTAAAAATCATGATTTCATCAAGTGGGTGCATAAAAGTCACAAATTTTATCAAATGGGTGCATAAAGATCATTAATTTCATCAATCGGATGCAGAAAAATTAAAATTTCGTCGATTGGGCAAAAAAAATCATGAATTTCGTTGATTGGATGTGGAAAAATCCTGAATTTTGTCGATTGGGTGTGTAAAAAACATGGAGTTTCATCAATCAGGCACAGAAAAAAAAACATGAATTTTGTGGATGGGGTGAGGGGAGAGCATAAATTTTGTCGAATGCACGTGTAAAAATCAAATAAGTCAATTTCATTTTTACTGTAACAAATTTCATCATTAATTCATATTTTATTTTCATTTGTAAAATTTAAATATTATCATATAATTAATGCATGAAACAGTTTTCTTTCACTCAATGAATTGATTTAAGTAATTAAAAAAAAAAGTAATAAATAATAATAATAATATCGCCAACATGCCCTTAAGGCACTCAGTAAGCTAATGTGAATGCCTATCTTCTGGCTTCCCCTGTCGAAAATGGAGCGAGTTTTGTTTCCACGGCAACAGACAGGTACAGACTTCTTGGCGAGAGCTATTCTTGAGATCGACAGACAGTAGCTTGTGTTAAGTTGAATCTCGCACTGAAATCGGCTCAATATAACCGATAAAATACCCCCCCTCTCCCCCAGGTATTTTGTTTATTTATTTATTGTTTTTTATTTATTTTGAATTGATAGTTCTCCATTTAAAAAAATTTGTTTAATTTGATACTTTGATGGTCTATAGCTGTTTTGTGAAGCTTCATGCACGTTTTGCTGTTACTGTATATTAATTTTTCAAATTCATTTTTAATCAGATTATCCAAGTAAATAGTTTTAGAACCCTATGTTGTTTTAATGTCAAATGTTAATTTTAGTTATTTTTTAAAAGAAAATGAAGAAAGTTAATTCTGAATAAGTGTTTTATGCTATACAATAGATAAATAAGTTCTTATTTACTTTAAATCCAGAGTTCTTCTCATCATTACATCCAAGCTATATCCTCCAAAATTTTAATATAACTATCAAGTATAATAATATAACAAATATATTGTTATTCACATAAAAGTGATATTTGATACCTGTAACTGTAACACACTAATTTGGCAAAACAATTGCAGAAAATTACAATTTGTATTTTTTATAAATTTATTTACACCACCTGATTCTACCTTATATATGCTTAAATCATACAAATTGACTAGGTATGTTACATAAAGCTGCAGTAATAAATAACATTTTTACACAGACAGAACATGCAACAGAAAATATGTACAGATGGTAGATTATTTGTGATATTTAATGACATCATTCTAACAGTCAGCAAAAGTAATTGAGCATATTCTGGCAATTTCAAACTTTACACTTAACAGCACTTTTTTTTTTTAACTTGACTATTTAAAAAAAAAAAAAAAAAAAAAAAAAAAAAATTACAGTGCTTTTTTCTAAACGTTTTCAAAATACACCGCTGTACAAGAAACCCTGCTTAGATGCAGTAAAATTTAAATTATCTCAAAATTGCATAAAAACAAAACTGTCCCTATCTAAAATATTGATATGAATATGTATGTAAAATATTAACATGCATGTAAAATATTGATATTTATGGAAGTTGTAATTAAAAAGTTAAATGCATTAGATAGAAGCAACAGTTGAAATTTAATAAAATTTTAAAAATTACTTTGAAGAAAAAATGTTTATGACAGTCGACAATAATAAATGGTATTTTATACAAAAACTGGAAAAAGTTTAAAATGATTAAATTTGTAAAGAGTTTATTTTTGGTAGGGAAAAAGTTTTGCTAAGTGTCCTGTTTTAAGATGAAAAAAGTTGTGAAGGATTCTTTAAAGGATCCAAATTCTTCTTAAACAGATTCCTGCAATATACCTACTAAAGATGTATTTTTTCATGATTTAACCCTTTCAGTGCGGAATTTTTTTTTTTTTTTTTTTGGGGGGGGGGTTAATGCCTTGTGCGGAATATTTTGACCAAAAAAGCGATTTATTTATCTGATTACTGGGCAGAATTTTCTGGTACGAATTGATTTTCCCCAAAGGGACACGACTTTCTGAACTACCCAATATAAAACTAAAAATCATATCTTATGGTTATATGAAAAGCACGCTACTGGTTTTGGTTATAGCCAAATTACTGCACTACGCAGGTGCAATACGTCATCACTGCTAAGCCCATGATGCACTATAGTGAGCACAATACATGCTGTGAACGCCTAGGTGACTTTTGTCGACGCTTAATGCAGTCTACATCACCCAACTCCTAGATGTCGACATTAGTCGACTCCCGCACTAAAAGGGTTAAGCACATATAAGATATTTCATACCTCTACATTAAATTAATAATTTTAATTGTCACAGGTAAATGAAAAGAAAAAAAAATGTGTTTGTTTACACATCAAACTCTGAATTTAAAGTAAATAAGAACTTATTTATCCATTGTATATCATAAAACACTTATTTAGAATTAACTTTCTGCATTTTCTTTTACAAAATAACATAAAAGTAATATTTCGGAGCTAAAAAAACCTACATGGGTTAAAATGGTTATATTGTTAGGCTTCACAAGCAAATAGCAATTTTTTTTACTGTATATTTTAATCATTTTGAATGTAACATTTGACATTTAAACAATATAGTGCTTGAAAACTATTTACTTGAATAAGCTTATTAAAAAATGAATGTGAAAAATTAATATACAGTAAAAGCAAAACATTCATGAAGCTGGAAGTTTATGTCACACAACAGGTAATGCAATGAAAAAAAAATCTATTTGTTTACTTTTCAAACTATGGATTTAAAGTAAATAACTTATTTATCCATTGTATAAATAAACACTTATTCAGAATTAACTTTCTACATTTTCTTTCACAAAATAACATAAAAGTGACATTTTAAAGCTAGAAAAACATGTTACTGGCAGTTTCTGTCACTGTAGACTAACTAAGCATCATTCCAAACGAAAATTTTTATAAGAACCAACAAGTCAAATAAAATAAAAAACAATGA
This sequence comes from Maratus michaelseni, assembly GCA_963931845.1. Classification (NCBI taxonomy): domain Eukaryota; kingdom Metazoa; phylum Arthropoda; class Arachnida; order Araneae; family Salticidae; genus Maratus; species Maratus michaelseni. The sequence continues at coordinate 211,580,227 of OZ007599.1, read as the reverse complement.
ATAAATAAACAAAATACCTAATAGTAAGTCTAATAAATCTCAATAACTTTCTCTGGGAATTTTCCTATGCCTGTCTTTCCCCAATTCTTCAATTTGTTAAAAATAAAGCTCTTTTTTCATTACTCTCTCTAATTTGTGCTTTGCGTATGAATACATGCAACAATAGTTTAGTTGGTTGGTTGTCTTCGTTGAGTAATAACAACAAAGAAATCAAAAACATTTTATCATTAGAAAATCAAAGATTTATTATATTAAACAGTAAAATTGAACACATATAATTACAAAATATTTCCTTGTTTTAAAAAATTAAAATAAATATTTTTTCGACGAAATGGAGATTCCAAAATGTGAAATAACAAAAAAGAAAAAATATACAAGCAATAACTTAATTTAGCACACATAAATTACGTATTAAAATACATAAACTGTTTTCATATTAAAATAAAGAACTTAAATAAATCATCAGCAATATGAAAAGTTTTAACTGCAAACCAGACTTCTATTTTTAACCTTATCTCGGCACGGGGAAATGAGTAAAAAGTCCTATGCATTTCCACGGGAATAAGCTTAGAAAAATAGTCTTATTTTTAAACTGGATTATATAAGAAACTAGAGTTTTCCTATTTAAGCGGATTAGGGGATTTGCTTTAGCGACAACAGATTAATATCATATATTAATTTTTAAAAAATCGTCCGAGCAGAATTCGAGAAAAGCATTTTACGACATGACTCCATTATGCATTACACCATTAAAACTTCCCATTTTACTTAAAAAGGGGTTTACAGATCTTAAAATCTACTGCATGTAGAAATGTATAAATTTCAGGATAGAGTCAGACAGGAGATATAAGACAGCTGTAAAAAAATCAGAACGACATGCCTCATATTTGCTGAGATACTAAATGTTGGCATTTCGATTTTCCTTTGAACTCAAACTAGCTGTATATATAAGAGTGATGGAAATCTTCCGTTTTGGGCTTTTGGTTTTGCTGCGTCACTCGAGAACCTACCGTCTTTCATGATAAAAGTTTTTTTTAAAAAACCTTATTTTGAAAAATAGTCCTCTTTTAATATATCTGCTTTAGTATTAAAATGCTTTCCTGACGTAAATAATTTGCAGCATGAGGGAACAGAGAAGGGAGAGGGGGTTACATTAGTTTTTTTTCCCCAAATATATTGCAAATGATCAAATATTCAGAATCGCTGAGGTCCAATTTTAGACTTTTTAATCATTTACACATTCAGCATACATTATCCCATATATAACACTCTATTCTTGACTACTAGCATCTCTTTTAATATATATATTTTAAAAAATAATTATTTATTAATACCTAACATCTATTTAATAATAATTATGAATTTTTCTTTAATTATTGTTATTATTATTTTACTTCATATTTCTGTTATCCTCTTTTCACTTCTACATAGATTTTTAATAATGTAATTTCATTCATTAATTTTTAGCCAAGCGACTGTCCTTTTAGCCTATATTTAGGTACAATAGTTATTTGTACCATTTCTAGATGGCAGCACATGTTCTTTAATCCATTTCATTTTTTACTCTTTCTCCAACATCTCACATGCTAACTTGTTTGTCCAAAGCATATTTATTCAATCTAATTTCGATTGAATCTTTGACATTTTTTTACTTGGTGAGTTGTTTTATCTATCTTTATGTTTATTATTTTCTTTTGTTGAATTTTCATTTATTTTTTGGTTATTGTGGTTTCTTTCAATAATTGTTTTTTTTTAATATGTTATAGAGCATAATATTGTCAGTTTTAGGTTTAATACTGACAATATTCGATGAAATAACATATCTTTACTATGAATTATTCTTATAAAGCTCCTCTAAAGAATCCTTAAGCTATTCATAGTTTCTCATATTTACATTTTCAATTTACTGGGTTTGATTTTTCTATTGCCTTTTCCTTTGGTTTTTACACGTGTGATTATACTTATATATATATTATATATATATATATATATATATATATAAATAAATAGATATATATATATATATATATATATATATATATATATAAATAAATATATATATATATATATATATATATATATATATATATATATATATAAATAAATAGATATATATATATATATATATATAAATAAATATATATATATATATATATATATATATATATATATATATATATATATATATATATATATATATATATATATATATACATAATATATTTTTAATTATGAAAATTATTGCATATTAGGTGCAATAACAGTTCACATAAATGCAACAAATATATTTCATTAAAATAATGAATTCTCAAATGCAAATACTCAAAAGTAGGTGTATACTTAAGAACAAAAAACAGTATTAAATCTATTAACAAGAAGTAACTAAATTTTAAAGTTAATATCCAACCATTAACATTAAAATATCCAAGTAAAAGGATAGCCCTTTTTTGTCAGTTCAATTTGAAATTGGATTTGTATGATAAAAGAAATAGTTTTAATTTTTTCACTGGCAGTATGCCTCACTGGTTCTCTAATTTACATAAAAAAAATATTTATACAGTACAGGATCTCAAATCCGGACTGGCTGGTGCCGCGATCGTTCCGGACTTTAGATACTGTGTATTAGCCTGTGGTTCGCCATTTTGTTTCTCAAACGATATCTAAATAAAGGTAACATCTGACTAAAAGACATACAATAATCAAAATTTATGTTATTTCATAAATACTTCTACGCAAGCTGTTCCAAATAAATTAAATATTTTCATAAATCTTATAAATTTGACTAAAATTATGCAAAACAGAAATAAGAAGTTTTTCATTGAATTTTTATACCATACTCTCTGAAACAAAACCCTTGTATGCTCAGAAAGTAACATCTACCTTCAAAGTCGAAGTATTTATGAAATAATATAAATTTTGATTATTGTATGTCTTTTAGCCAGATGTTACCTTCATTTTGATATCGTTTGAGAAACAAAATGGCGGACCACGGGCAAATATGCAAGGGTAGCCCTGAACTTATAAAAAGGACTCTGTGAATGTGTCAGCAAGTTCGTGCTATTTGCCTGCAGGAAAAAGAAATTATTGAGCTCAAGAACCAATTTAAAAATTTAGGGGTCCTGGGCACAGATGCTTATTGGGAGGGGGAGGCTTACAGCTGCCTTGAGTAAAAAAATATATTAATTAAAAAAACTCTAAACAAAATCAAAAAAGTAAAAAAAAAAAAAAACAGCTTTTGCAGAGATTGACCTCAACTATCCAATGAAAAAATAAATAACTTAAAAAAAATGTCTCACATAGGATTAACATTATTAAGTGGGTGTTTTCACTTAAGTGAAGTAGCCCCTTAAAAAATCATTTTAAAATGAAATAAACGATAAACTGATTTTTCCATATTATTTTTTTAATAGTTCAAAAACTTCATCTGATTTTGGCCAATAATTGAAAAATCTCCAGTAGCATTTGGAGCCCCTGAAATTCGGGGGCTCTGGGCCCATACCCTGAATATCTTGCCATAAATCAGGCACTGATTGAGCTGCAAGCAAATAGAAAAAATTATTAAAAGAAAAAGAACAAAAAGCAAAAAATCAGTTTTTTTCTTTCTATTAAAAAAATATTTTTTATCTCCATTGTTTATTTGCAGATTTCGTTGAAACTTATGAACTTGATGGAAAATGTTTCATTATGCAGAAGGAAATGTGCACATTTATTTATTTATTATTATTAAGTCTGTTCTGAAATGATCTGGTCACTAAAATGAATTTTTTTGACTCATTTTTAAACGCAGAAGCATAAAATTGGCAGGTTTGACTATTGAAGTGATTTGGATTCGAAATGAGTTTTCTATTTTTTAATAAATAAATTACTTATCTAGTTATAAGCGATTCATGTCACGTGGCAGCATGCATTTTCCCATGTTCAGAGCACTGAAGCAAGAATTAGGTTCAAATCGCAGACTTTGACAGTATTTTCTAAAAAAAAATTCTACCTTCACCAAAAACTGAAAAACGTGTTTCGATTACACAGTTTCTGAATAAGAACACCTGCACTTTCATGAGTCTCTGAAAAAAAAAATGAATTAAAACTTACATCTGAAAGAAGCCACTTTGGATTTGGGAACGGCCTTAAAGAAAAACTTACAAAAGCATTCATCCAAAATAGGATATTTTATGTTTTACCATGCTTAGCTAATCAATCTAGAAAATGATAAAGATGCTGCGGCGAATAGTTTTGTTTCATTATAGATAAATAATGTTATCATGATCATATAGGATAAATCAATTTCTGTTTTCCAATGTCACGTGTTTTTCTAAGGAAAAAAAAAAATAGTGGTCCTAAAGAAAATACATGGAAAAGGGACAGAGTACATTTTCCATGTCTAAAAAGAGCAAGGGGCATCAGCGGTGCACATGTCCGGGCCATTTTTTTTCCACGGTAATCTGGTCGGGCCTGGTTTTCATTAATTCCTAACTTTTTACTACAGACTCGGGATGGGCCGGGACACACTTCTTCCTAGCCCGAGCAAAAATCAGTAAAATACAGTCTGGCATAACCTGAAAATAAAATCTAGGCATAAATAAGTGTGCTTTTGAATAATTTTAAATGTAGGATACTGTTGTTTCAGAAATATCGGCAAGTTTTCTAGAAATTCAATAGAGCCAGGCTCCATCTGAGATTTATACCGGACTGGACTCGGGCCGAACTTTTTGTTTTTATACCGAGCTGGGACAGGCTAAAAAAATTTTTGAACAAGACAAGCTGAAATTTTAACTTTTTTACCGGGACAGACCAAAAGTTTTCTTCTACGAATCGGGTCGGCCTGGAAATTTCGGTCTGTACAGACCTGTATCATGAAAACAAAGAAATTAACCTTGGAGCACTTATCGACACCATAAAAATTTCATTAAAGGATGGGTAAGAACATATTCCAAATATACATTTTCAGTATGGGAGAAAAAAAAAAAAAAAAGAAATTTGTTGAATTTTTTTTTTTTTTTTTGGGGGGGGGGGGGGGGGATATTTTTGGTATTTTACAGTAATTTAGATAAAAAACCTTACAAAAAATTATTTAGAAGAGTGTAGTTTCGTTTAACTCATATGGAAACTGTCATAAAAGCGCACAAAGCGCCATATATACACGGTTTCAGGAATTACTTTTTTCTGGTTCTATCGCGGTCCAGATTTTGGGTCTTTTGGATTTTAGGATTCCAGATTTGAGGTCCTGTACTGTATTGTGATCAATCAAATAATTAGATTCAGAAAAATCTGCAACAATGATTTTAATTTTCATAAACAGATTTTTATGTTTTTAGCTAATTTGTTTTATAATAATTATCCACATAAATTTTTGAAATATTATTTGCAGATGCTTTCAAAAAATAGTTGGCAACAGTGTGGATTGGCACAAGGATTACATTCAGATGCCTTTTTCTTTTTTTTTAACTTTCTACATGATACATCAGATTAAAGTCTTGTAAAAGAAAGGGTTGTAATGAAGGCTAAAAATGAAAGAAGATGTAAGAAATTGGAATTGATGCCTTATGTTTCTGACAATGGAAAGAACATTTTATCTTAGTTATTTCCAGGTGAGAGATGTTGGCTGAAGCTCATGCTACGTAAGAGAATATTTTTGCATTTTTTCTGCTAGCAGGTCTTGTAGAGACATATTCAACTTGCATTCTATAAACTAGTGTTTAATAAATGCTTTCAAATATTGTTTAAATTTATGTAAATTATGTTGTTTATTGATTAATTTTAAGTTACGTATATCTGGTTTCAATATAAAATTTACAGAATTTAATTTATTTTTAATCTAATATGTACATTTACGTTTTTAAATTATTAATGGAATGTAAGATTGATATGCCTTTAGAAACCTGCAGTAGATAATTAATTTTATAGTGGGGGTGAAGTCTGTTTATTTTTTATGCCTTTCCAACCTATTGATGAAAAAAGGTCATCCTTTTAATGTTAATGGTTGGATATTTAACTTTAAAATTTAATTGTTTCTAGTTAATAGATTAATATTGTTTGTTGTTCTTAAATATACACCTACTTTTGAGTATTTGCATTTGAGAAATCATATTTTTAATGAAATATATATGATATATTCTTTTCTTTAATAATAACTCAAAGCATTGAGTTTTTATTGTTGCAACATTTACTGATGAAAAGATCCAGTTCATCAAAGTAAATGCTAATTATTCTAAAAATTAACATTTTAATTTCTTTAAACCCATAACTTCTGAAATATAGGAGTATTAAGTCTGCTGAATATTTGGTTGGTCCATTCCTAGTCTAAATGGTTAAGTCAATAGGCATAATCAGGGAACCAAACCAAGCATCTCCTGCCTACTTGTTTACAGCTGGTCATGAACCGACTATATCACCAGTATAGGGTTGGCAAGTTTCTTCCAAAAAAGAAAAAAAACACCGAAAAGCCAACTGGAAGAAATAGAAGAAACTGTTATTCTGTAGGAATTTACCATATTAGTTGCACCTTTGTAAGATACATTAAATCCATTTTCTTACTGATAACCTTAAGTAAATTTAATTAATTATACAGGGTTAGCAAGAAATAAGTTTCCCACTTCAAAGGGCTCTAGAATGCATTATATTGGTCTTTCGGAAGCTGTGTAAGGACTAGAAACCTTTCGCTGTTTTATCGAAAGTGCTGAAAATGTGTCTGAGGAAATTTTTAAAAGCTTAAGACAACTGGGCTGTTATCAACTAAAGATTGCCGAGAAAAAACAAAAACATAAAACTATAACAGATTTTTTCTGTAGAAGCATATCTAATGATGTTTCAAGAGAAATTTCTTGTCTTCAAACATTGGATTAAATAAAGATATTCTAAGGTAATTATGTATTTTTACTTTATTAACAGATTTTTAAGTGTGCAAATCCATTTAAATTTCTTAAGTAAATCTCAACTTTATATAAATTATTCTATGTATTACTTTAATAATGTAAAAAACAAAAAAAAAACCTCCTGATTATCGGTACTTTAACTATTTATTTTTTCAAACATTGGATTTACTTTTTCCGTTTAAGAAGTTTCTGTCTTTTCCCTTGGGAAACTTCTTAAGCAGGTTTTACTGTATATACAGTGCAAAGACTCAAATCCAGACATCTGAATTCTCCAAATTCCAAAACTTTTGCAAACTGGCGTTTTACCTTTTTTTGGATATATGAATTGGAGTGAGTTGTTTTCTTGCTCTCTAGAAAATTTGTCTCTGTATATTTTTTAATTTCATCTAATCTCCCATTTATTTCGATCATTCCTTACTCATCGCCCCCCCCCCCCTCTACACCAATCTCCGAAATTTGCATCAATTTATTCAACAAAAAATGAGTGAATACAGATGTTCTTGTACATGCACGAGAAATAATCTTTATTGGCGACTTGCCAATATTCTGCAAAAAGCGCAGATGTTTAGAATATATATATTTCTTTTTCATTCGGTTCAAAGTAGAAATCCAAAATACTTTTGTAGCACAAGTGAGCATATGTTTCTTTCGCTTCATTGGATTTTAATTTTTTCAGCTGACAAAAGGAAAAATATGATGGTTATCTGCAATTAGCCCTACACAGGCCCAATCCAACTTTCTGCTTTAAGTCAATCCGAAGCCGAAATATTCAAATGCGGACCCGAAGAATCCATATTTTAATACAATTATAGAAAAATAACTTACAATTATACAGGTAGAACTTCTAAAATCCGGACTTCTTAAATCCGGAAAGCTTCGAGATATCTTTTTTTTAAAATTATTATTCCTTTATTATTATCACCAATTTTATTTTTCAATTCAAAAAGCAGATGGCACCATCAACTTGAACAAAGTAAAACTTAGATCAATAAATGGATTCTAAGTATTTTTTTGAATTATATATTTTTTAATCTTATTTAAATTAAAATTTAAAACTCTTTTAATAACTTGATAATAATTAATTCTTTAAGTTGATATGAGGGTCAATAGTACAAAAAGAAAAGAAAAAAATTTACTTGCACTTTTATTACTATTGCAGTTTAGCTTCTAAAAGAATATGCAAAAAAAAAAAAAAAAAGCTGCTTTATATTTTAAGTATATTTCTATGAAACTTTTTTTATTTAATTTTTTTTAAGCATGGCAGTTGGATTTTTTTTTTTTTTTTTTTTTTTTTTAAATACAGATGATCCAAGGCATAAAAATTAGGAATATGTGTAAACAGATTTATACCAATATAAAATTTAGTTTCTTCTTATGATCAGTAGAGGGCGCCAAACGACAATTTTTTCTAGCATTTTCCACCGCCTGCTAGTGCATTTTCTAAGCTATTAGAGCTACGTCAGCGAGTTATTTTATGTTGATCTGACATTTCCTGATGTTTTAATTTATTATTTAATTTTTTTATTACTTTGATAAAAATAACTTATTTAATGGAAATATCAAAAGCAACCACCAGTAAAAAGAGAAAAGATGTTCCTCTTTCTATTGCGGATAAAGTTTCAATTTTAAAAGGGTTTGATAAAGGAACACCAGTAAATGCTCTTTGTAGGAATTATGGACTTGGAAAATCCACCGTACATGATTTAATTAAACAAACAGACAAAGTTAATTTTTTGCAGAGAGTAATTCGAAAGCAGAAATGAAAAAACAGGGAAACTTTACGGATGCCGAAAAATGTGGATTTGGACAAAATATTAATAGAATAGATTCGTCAAAAACGAAGTGAACATATTCCGATTACTGGGCCAATGATTATAAAACAGGCAAAAATATTTCATGAAAATTTGAAAGTAAGCTCTTCATGTAATTACTCAACCCAATGGCTTGATAAATTCAAGAAAAAACACGGCATTCGCCAACTACAAATATGTGGAGAGAAAGAAAGTGTAGATGACGAAGCAAGTGAAATGTTTGTGAAGGAATTTGTCAAAAAAGTAGTGGCTGAAAATATTTCGCATGAACTCATTTATAATGCCGATGAAACATCTTTATTTTGGTGTTATGTGACAAGAAAAACATTAGCAACAGCAGAAGAAAAAAATCCTACGGGAATAAAGGACATAAAAGATAGACTAACTGTTTTAGCTTGTGCCAATGCGACTAAAAGCCATAAATTAAAATTATTAGTGATTGGTAAAAGCAAAAAACCTCGTTTAAAAGGCATTAGTGTTTATCCTGTGATTTAACGAGCAAACAAACGAGCATGAGTCACTCAAGACCTTTTTACAGAATGGTTTGATAATTATTTTGTACTGCAAGTTTGAGCGCATTATGTCGAAAAAGGACTTCCAGAGTATTCTAAAATTGTCTTAATTTTAGAAAATTGTTTTGCCCATCCTGGTCCAGAATTTCTAAATAAAGAAAATGTTGAAGTAATTTTCCTGCCAACGAACTGTACGTCGCTCATACAGCCCATGGATATATGCACTATGGTCTGTGGCAAAAGTTTGGTCTAGCATAAGTGGGGAAACTGTAAAAAATGCTTGGCATAGCCTATTGCTAACATTGATTTTCACGGAGGACGATGGTGATAGCGAGTATGAGTTTGAAGGTTTCAAAACATCAGAGAAATGGCATCTTAAATGGCAGAATTATCAGTGTCCCAATAAAAATGATAATCTTGCATGAATCGGACATAAATGAAATTATAAACATTGAAGAAAATGTGCCGATTGTGGGTTTATTAAGTGATTCGGAAATTATCGATAGTGTATTAAATAAAGACGACCACAGTGACAGTGAAAATGAGGAAAGTGACTGTGAAAATACAGAAAATGAAAAAATATCTACAGAAGATTTAATTAAATCGTTGAATATGGCAATATTAGGATTGGAACAAAGAAACTTTATATCTGAACTTGAAATTATGGGACTTTATAGAATTACAGAAAAAGTAATTTCTAACAAGCCTAAGCTAAGACAACAAACCTTGCCAGAAATGTTTAAAAAAAAATTAATTTTAAAATGAAACATGTTTTTTAATTCTGATTTATTTAGTAATTTGTTTATATATTTTTCCCTTTGTGTTTAAGTGTCAACACTGTATGAGTTAGATACTGTTTATATAAACTGTTCAGAGATGGCGCCATCAGCAAATGTAAATACCGCGATCGTAGTTTTGTGACGTTCATAATTATACTTGCTGTGATAAAAGAAAGTATTCTATTCTAATTCAATAAATCTTTTTTATTTATCCCCATCTGCTGTAATAGCTCTCTTAGTTTTTTTTAGAGTATTAAAAACTCTACAGTATGTGTTTCTTATTTTTAAGTGTGACTTTATTTTAGAATTTAAACTGTTATTTCTCAGTCTCTAAAATCCGGAAATTTCGAAAATTTGGAATTGCGGAGTCCCGAGCAAATCCGGATTTTAGAAGTTCTACCTGTATCTCTAAAATCACTTTTATCTTTTCTGTATAAAAATGAACACATATGCACTCATTAATATTCAAATATTTTATTATTTTTCCTTTCAAAAATATTCAGGATCTCCTTTTGAAAGATCAGGTCAACCCAAAGCATTTAAAGTTAACCAGACACGAAATAAAAAGAAACCAAACCCTGCACTAATATAGCTAGCAAAGACAAAAAACTTAATTACTGTAAAATATCATGGAATCGAATCTACTTGGCAAACAGTTAAACAAGTTGAAAATTTAAGTTTTCTTTTCTTTCTTTTTTTTAAAAAAAAGCCACTGTGTTTAAGAAAATTTATTTTACATTATGATACATTGTCATATTACTATTATTCATTATTTTATTGCAAACACTTACACTAAATTTTCCCATTATCCGAAACTCAATCATGAATAAAGTTTTAATTTAAGAATAAGTATTATTTTCTTACCTTGCAAATCTTCTATTTGTTGATTGTGAACAATTAAGACATCTCTTGATGAGATTGTTACACGGTAACTAGAGGAATGGTCTGTGCTAGTGTGGGACAACTCTTTTGCTTTTACAGAGGAATGATCTGTGTTAGTGTCAGACAACTCTTTCGCTTTTTCAGAGGGATGATCTGTGCTAGTGCAAGGCAGCTCTTTCGCTTTTACAGAGGGATGATCTGTGCTAGTGCAAGGCAATTCTTTCGCTTTTTCAGAGGGATGATCTGTATTAGTATGAGGCAAAACTTTCATTGATTTTACAGTTGATTGATACTGACTACAATGTGCCTAGAATTAATTATAAGCATAATTAAGAATAGAGTAAATGCAGGCATGATTTGCAATAAGCACTTAAAAGTTTATATTTACGTCATAAGTTGTTAAGGACTGTCTCAGTAAAATTGGTTCAGAGAATTCCTTGCTGTCTGATTCAAAGCTTTCATTAGGGTCTGGTTCTGGTTCAAAGTTTTGATTACTACCTTGTTCCATCGGTTGCTCCAGCTGAGATTCTCGGCCGAAATATGTATTGTAGGTTTGTAAAGGTACTGTTGAAGTAGCTAAAGTAAATATTCATATATATTATCATATATTTAAAACACACCATTATTTAGATTATCATTTAATAAACTTTATAGCTGAATTAGAAATTTCTAAAAGATAATCAGAATATCGTTTTTTAAGTACAGTAGAATAACACTAATACACATAGCTTGGTTTCAAGAGTTATGCATATTTGAAACTTTTGTGGATTACAGGTACTAATACTTACTTTCATTTTATTTTTTTATTATGCATATTTAAAACGAATTTAGATTATAGATTTTAAGCAAGGATACTTATATACGTAAATAAAGTATTAAGATGTTAGCTATTTTCATATACTTTAACTATTTAAATGGCTTATTGGTTTCAGAATATTTCTAAATACAGCATAAAACTGTTTATCCGGAATCCAGTTAACCAGAAAACCAGTTATCTAGCATGATATTTCCAACTGACTGATTTCAGAATTTTTCCAGAAAAAAGTACCATACATTGCCAGTTTGACACGTGTATTGCTTGATACATTACCACATACATGGTATAACTTGATACCAACACTTAAGATTTGAATAGAAAATATATTTAATTAGCTATTGGGTGTTTTGAATTTTATGCAGGATTGTTGTTTCCAAGAGATCCCCATTAATTGTGTTCTTTCAAACTCTGATCCTCCGTGGCAGAATGTACGCGACGCTGCGACGGGCATTGCAGACTAAAAACATACACAACGATGCTGCGGACGCGCTATAGCGGGTAAAAAACGTGAAAAAACAGCACCCTTCGTCGAAGGATCGAGAATAAAACGGCGAATTTCATCGAAGAATCGCGAATTTCATTTAAAGTTCGCAGAAAATGGCTAATTTCGTTGACAGATTGAAAAAAAAAAACGCAAATTTAGTCAAAAGGCCGTGAAAAAACGTGAATTTCGTCAAAAGGCCATCAAAAAAACATGAGTTTATTTGAAGCAAGGATCGCGGAAAAATGCGAATTTTACCGAAGGTCTACGGAGAAAATGCCAACTTAGTCGAAATATCATAGAAAAAACTTAATTTCGTCAAAGGATTACAAAACAACGGTCAATTTCGTCAAAAAACCGGCAAATTTCGTCATTGGATCGTGAAAAAATGGAGAATTCTGCTGACAGATCGTGAAAAAAGGAGAATTCTGTCGACAGATTGCGAAAAAACGGCAAATTTCGTCGGAAGATCGCCAAAAAAACTGTAAATTTTGTCGAAGGAACTCTAAAAAACGGCAAATTTCGTCAAATGATCTCGAAAAAACAGCAAATTTTGTTGAAGTATCTCAAAAAAACGGCAAATTTCGTCGAAGGATCACAGAAAAAACGTGAATTTTGTCCAAAGCCCAAAGAAAAATCGTGAAATTCATCAAAGGATATGGGAAAATGGCTAATTTTGCTGACAGATTGCAATAAAAATGCAAATTTCGTCAAAGGGTCGCGGAAAAACTTGATTTTCGTCAAAAGACTGTAAAAAAAAAAACCATGAATTTTGTTGAAGGATCGTGGGAAAAATGAGAATTTCATCAAAGGGCCACAGAGAAAACACAAATTTCGTCAAATGGGCGCAGAAAAATGCTAATTTCGTCAAAGGATCACGGAAAAAGTGCCAATTTCGTCAAAGGGCCACAGAAAAAAAAAAAAAAAGCGAATTTCGCCAAAGGATCGCGGGGGAAAAAAAGAAACACTAAGTTTGTCAAAGGTTCATGAAAAAAAAAAACGTGAATTTTGAGAAATAGTCCCAGAAAAGATGCCTTTAGAAAACAGCAGACACACAAAGTTCTATGCTTATTAATATAAGCATAGTTTTTAATCTGAAACAATATACTGAACTAACTTTTGAAAAATCGGGTTAACCCGAACCCAGTTTGCAAGAATCTACACTCAGCCTGAAATCGACTCGAATCAAAAGCAGAGTTAATCCGACCTGCAACAAGAAAAATTATTGCTGAGAGGGGATTTTCTCTCCTCCCCCTCTGCTGTAACCTTTCAGAATATTTGCTGTGAATTTCAGATTTTTTTTTACTCAGAAAGGCTGCTAAATGCTGATGCTTTAATTAATTAGCACTACAACTACAACAGCAGCAAGAATAGATTTATATGATATATTGCGTATTGCAGACTATTTTTGAGAACATTATTAGCGTTGCAGACACTTGAAGATAGTTCTGTCACTGGACTCTGATCAATCTTTGATCTTGATTGTATCTGATTCTTAATCTGGGTAATCTAATAATTACTTTGAAATCAGAAACAATGCCCCAGCCATATATATTATTCAAATGGATGTTGCTTTAATGCCCAATCAGTTATCTGGAATATATATGGCCCCAGCCATTCTGGATAATTGGTTCTATGCTGCAAATATTTATTTTTCAAAATTCTTAAATTATAATTATTCCTTCTTTAATTGTTCTAAATATTTGAAAGGACATAAGTAGAAATTAAGGGATATTTAATAAATAGCACAGGTAATATAATGTAAGTAAAAATTTTAGAAAAAAATTAAGTGGAACTAAGTACTGTAATGCTAGAGGCTGTACTGTAATGCTGTAAGTACTGTAATGCTAGAGAATTATGGAAAATAACTATGTTTTGTTGTTCATCTGGAAAAAAATATATAAGAAATAATTTCATGTAACAGCTCAAAATATCTTGTGCTATAATTTATTTATAAAAATTAGAATAAAAATTTTTATTATTTTGAATTTGCCTTTATAGTATTTTTTGTACACCAAAATGTTTCAAATCTAACAAAGATTTAATATAAAAATTTGATACAAAATTAAATATTGACTGAACAAGCATTGTCATTTATTGAACAAAATTACTCCTTAGCAAGAACTTAAATAAAAATATCCCAGTAACATATGAATGACTAAATAAAAATATTATTTATATATACTGTCATTTTAAAGTTTAAAAATCCTGATTGAAAATTATGATATATCTTATGACATATGTTAACCTCTAGGACTTGGTGGGTTCATATGCTGTACCATAAAAAAAGAAAAAAATCTTAAAAGAACAGCTAGAGGCCATCACTTGTACTACGATGGTAGATTCTTCAATCAACTGAGCATTATTACTCACCTGCCACCCCACCCTTTCAGAAGGGAGGGTAATCCCAGTGTGCAGCATGGAAAAAATTATTTTGCTTTGAAGAAGGCCACTAGTTTTTGGATGAGGGACATGAAGTGTGCTTTTTTTTAAAACCAAAGGGCAAGCAGAGTGCAGCACCCTCCTGAAACTGTCTTGGGGGGGGAGGGGAAACTGATATATTGGTTAAAACAAATGAAAACTTTCACATAATAAGAATGTAAAGAAACAGACAGAGAGAGAAAGTTCGAAAATCAAAGGAGACAGGGGGGGGGGGGGGGGATGCCCTACCCTGTGCTTCCTAAATTATGTTCCTGCAGGTAACAAAAAAAAATAATGGTTATCTATCCACCTCCTTTATATGACACATTTCACATTCATCTAAAGCTTTCATATTTTTGTGATAAAATTCGAAGACTACTGATTTAAAAAGTCTTTTTGACAGAATCAGGAGTGTTCTTTCTCTTCTTTAGCTTTCACTTTGTTAGTTTCACTTGGTTTACTTTTTTTACTAGCTTCAGCGCCACATAAAAAATTATACCGTTAATCAGTATAAATAATATTTAATATAATTAGCATTTATGCACATGATAGTCAGTTTTGGGATTTAAGTCTGGACTGCTGACATGAAAAAGCTTTAGTTTAACTTCAACATCAAAGAAACTATCATAATCTCTCTCGTTTTTACTTTAATTCTTTTATTAATGTTTCACAAAATTCTGCATCATTTTATGGTTTTCATGTTATTATTATATATATTTTTTAATTTCATATTAGCTATATATAGGTATATCAATATATATTTTTATTTTCAGTAATAAATACATAAAAATAATGTTAATGTACCTCTTTTACAGAAGTCGAAGATGAAAGTTAACATTTCTCTAATACAAAATATTGTGTAACATCGACAGTATATTATGTCACACTTTAGTTGAGAAGTGACAATCTATAAAAACCTTTATTAAATATAAATTTCATGTTATTTAAATTATAAATATCTTTTGATTATTAGGATTTGATATCTTGATTTTTTAACTCAAAGTCCTTAATGCAACATCCATTCTACAGAATCATGATTTTTATTTTTAGTCAATTTATTTTTTAAAAATCATTTTACTAATTTTTATGGTATTTTTATTTTCTAAAATTTTTATTTAATTTTTTTAATCTTGATCAAATATATATATATATATATATTCATAAAATAAACAATGTGACTAAGATCTAATTTATCTTTCACTTAAAAAACAATAAAATTGAAAATTATATATATAACTAGTATATAATTTTTATATCTTATATTTATACAAATTTTAAAAGCCGGTTCTAAATGCTGGGAAGTGTAAAAGCACAATCACACTTGTTATCTGAGTGTATCTTAAGCTCAACATGAAACTCGAAGTGCAACTTTTGTTTGAAAAATGCCATGTGCATGAAACATTTACCTGCAACTCTTCCCACTACAAATGAAAAGTGCTTCAGTGCTGTGCATAAACTTGATCAATCATGTAACAGTGGAATTTGAGATGGCTGCTATACCAGTTAAATTTTTGCCCACTTCCTCAGTTTGATTGGGTTTTCACTGGGTTATGTAAATTTTTCTGCAAAGCACTTAGAAACCCTTCATCATCACATTTATCCCCTCTTGCATCAACAAAAGTTTCATGGAATGCTTAATGTATTAACTGGTTTTCAAGTTCTGGTGGGGTTTTAAGAGATTTTCTTCAGAAATAACATGTACACAAGCCATATCGCCTTAATATCCCATAGCTTAGGAATATTCTCATACTATTAAAAAAAAAAAATCACTAAAATAGTTGAGAATTATTTAAATGTTAACCTAAAATACAGAATGGTTCTTCAAAGTTAAACATAAGCTTTAAAATATGTTTATTCTTTGAATATTTTGCATCAGGCATACAGATTATATTTTTTGTTTTTAATGAGAAAAAAATATTTAGAATTAAGGCCATATGATCTGTGCGAAAATCTATATAGCACAGAAACATCATACATAAATGGGGGAATAAAAATCAAAATGAAATATGAACACATACCTGTTTGAATAATATCTAGAACACAAGAAAAAATATAATACATGACCAGAAAAATAAAGCAATGAAAATTCAAACCAGAAATAGTGAATTAATGAAGTATTTGTATAACTGTAGCAGAATCATCAGCCCAAATTACTACAGTTTCTACAAAAAGGTGTACAATTTTATCCTTGTACAAGCCATAATAAGCTAAAATAATACAATATATATATATATATATATATATATATATATACGCTCACACAGGACATTGGAAAATCTACTTTTTTATTGTAGCATAACTACAACTACTTTATCAAAAATGTAGTTAAATGCAACTACTTGTTTTAAGTAAAAAGTAGCAACTACAAACTACTTCTCAAAAGTAATCACTATTTTGCTACTTTCAAATTTTGTCAAAGGATTCAATTTACACTCAAAACTGAAAACATGGATTAAATAATATGGTGACCCTTCATTGTATCACGTCTGTCAGGATACAGTTAAATGACAATATGACAGAGAACATTAAAAAATTAAGAAAGATAACAAACAAGAAAATGTTTTGTGTTTGTCTCCAAAATGTTAGTTTATACACATATAACAAAATTCTTAGTGAAATTAAGAGAGATACATAATACAATCAATATTGAAATACAATTACTTAAAAAACTCAGGAATGACTCCACTCGACTTTTTGAATACTGTGGATTCAAATAAATAGTAATATAACAAAAAATAAAAACTTAGATCCTAAATTTTACAAAAGGTGAGGTCTGGGGACCTGAAAACGTCAAGAAATTTTAATATACATGCATACATCTGCACCAGGGTGTCTATTCCAGATCAGCAATGAATTTCCCTGACTTTTCCAGGTTTTCCATACCAATAAAAGAAAAATTCCAGGTATCGAGATTTTGTGATGTTACACACAAAAAACCTTAAAAAGTTGTCAATTTGAGAGTGAAACTTTCACAGGTGATTTTGTGAGGTCCAAATTACTGATTTGTTACATAATATTTTGCAAAATTTACAAATTGTTGAACTTTTTACATGCTAAATATTTTGCTGATACACATTTTTACTATCAGGTTCTATCCATTTTGTCAAATCAGGATGAAATTGTTTATCACGTCAGTCACAGTTAAATACAGACTGCTTTGACATATTTTAATACAAGTAATAAATATTCAATAAATTAAGCTAACAAATGTTCAGTTCTCAAACAAAAATAAGTAAGCAGAGTGAAACACCTAATCAATCCTACAACATTCAGTAGAAAGTTTCAGTGAAACTTTAACTGAAAATCTCCAAGTTACAAAGAAGGACTGAAAAGGGGTAGACCAAATGGTTAGCAAAAGAGGTTGAAATACTCTTTACAGAACTTATGAAGAGCAACGTTTGATTTTAATGGCATTGCAATTTCAAATAATCCTTAGTTTTATAAGGAACATTTCTCCCCCCCCCCCCCTTCTTTTTTTTTTTTTTTTAGTTCAAAATTTTCTAATTTTTTCTCAGAATTTTCAAATTTTCCTTACTTTTTCTCAGAAATGGTAAATTTCTCTGACTTTTCCAGGTGGCTAGACACCCTGTCTACACATACACAATGAATTCATTGTAAGCTAAATTGGATTCAGGGTACCTTAAAATGTAAAAATATACCAATATTTTCATAATTGGGCTTTTATTAATTACAATACTTTCCTAACACTGTGTATGCAGAAAATAAAAATGTCATTAAACTACATCTTATTTTTTTTCAGGAGTTGCGAAAACAGAGCTATATATATGAATGAGCAATATAATGAGGGGCTACTCATGTAATATAACATAGTTATGCACAATCATGCCACTGCATTTAAAAAAAAAAAAAGTCTTACAGTAATTATTGAATTGAATGTAAAATTACTATTGACATTTACAAATAGATTTATTTACCGTAAAATCCCAAAAGTAAGCCCCCCTCCCACTTTTAAGCAATTTTGTTTTTCTTTTCCATCTCCAAATATAAGCCCCCCCCCCCTCCCCACATACACAAAATTTTTTTTTGAAAAAAAAAATTGATTTTAAAAATCTAAGGGAAAGAATTTTTTATCTTTTGACATTTTTGGTAAATTTCCACTTATGTTTTTATATAATGTTAATGAATTCCCCCCCCCCCCACAAACAGCAGGGTTGTAGTGGATAGCTGACCGGGTACCTGCCCAGCTACCCCCCCCCCTTTCCCCCAAGACTGTTTTTTTTAAACCTGGGTACTTTTACAACCCTGAGGGTTGTATTGGGTAAATGCCTGACCTGGGTTAAAAAAAAAAAAAAAAA
Source organism: Maratus michaelseni (assembly GCA_963931845.1). Taxonomy (NCBI): domain Eukaryota; kingdom Metazoa; phylum Arthropoda; class Arachnida; order Araneae; family Salticidae; genus Maratus; species Maratus michaelseni. The sequence goes on along the minus strand of OZ007599.1, from coordinate 211,561,339 downwards.
AAAAAAAGGGGGGGGGGGGACAACCCTGCCCCACACACACATGAAATGTTCGCTTCCCTTCTCTGCCCTCCCCAACACGAAAAGTTTAAAATCTTGAGTATCTTAAATTCTTCTGTCCTCCTTGCTGTTTGCTATTAACATAATAAGAAAAAAATCAATCCTCTAAACTACAATCTCCCCCTTCATCCAAAATTTATACTTCCTCCTCAGCATACAAAATTTAAAATCTTTAAAATTCTTTAGAAAAAAAAATATGCTCTATTTGTTGCTCTCTAGTAATACATAGATAAATCAGCATTTAAATTATTTCTCTACAACCAAGATGTCTGCTCCCCCACTTTTGCCTCCCCTAGCAAAAAAAAAGCTTTAAAACTATTTAAAAAAATTCTTCTGTCCTGTTTGTTGTTCTCTAGTAACAATGAATAAATAATCAATCATCTAAATTACCCTCCTTCCTCTATGTATCGCTTTCTCAGAAACTTACACTTCTCCTTCCCTCCCTCTCCTCTCAGGATACAAATTTCAAAATTTTTATTATATATGTTCTATTTGTTGCTGTCTAGTAACAAACAAATAATCAACAATTTCAATTATCTCTTTTTTTTCTACTTCCAAAATGTCGGCTTCCCCCTCTTTTCCAACCCCTATACAAAAAAATCTTTAAAACTATTTATATATAAAAAAAAAATCTTCAGTCCTATTTGTTGCTTTGCATTAACAATAAATAAATAAAGCAACTAAATTACAAACCCTTTCCTTCTAAATTCATATTTCCCCCTCATACCCCAGAATACAAAGTTTAAAATTTGTAAAACATATGTGAATAAATCTTTTGTCCTATTTGTTGCTGTATAGTAAAAATAAATAGATAATCTGTCACATAAGTTTTCTCTCTACTCTAAAAATTATTGCACCTAGCGCACACACACAAAATTTAAAATCTTTAAAACTCTATTTTTTTTAAAAATCTGCTGTATTTGTTTCTCTTTAGTAACAATTAATGAATAACAAATCCTCTACATTACCCTCCTTTCTCCCGAAAGTTCTCCCACCCAGCATTATTATTATTTATTACAATTTATTTAAATATTATTTGTTCTAAGAATAATAAATGCTATTGAATTGTCTATTTTTGTGCTATAAAACCATTTGTATTTTAAAATTGTGCCAAATCTATATTAATAAAATTAAGTTTTTGGGTATGCATATGTGTGGGTCTGTTTGTTGGTTATGGCTAGGGAAATCTATCACACATAGAGGCCTGAAAATTCAGTTCCAGATAGACAAAGAGAGGTCCAAATGCACATGAGACTCAGATATTGGATTTTTTGTTATTTTATACTGAACAGAATGATTCACATATTTTTCCCAATTTTCCAAGTTAGCCAGTGATTTTAATCCACTCATATGAGCAATCCAAATTCAATCTTTTGGATAAATATTTAGTCCCCTTTTTTTATAAAATTTATTTGGAATTTGTACAGTGATTTTTTTTAAAAAGTCTCCACTTGGGCAAAGTGAGAAGTTTATTTTTTATCAAACAATTTCTATTTGATACCTTATCCATCCAATCATATTTTATAATCTGTATGAGGCAGACTTTTCGAAATAGTTTTTAAAAAAAAAATGTAAAATATATGAAATAGTTAAAAAAAAAAAAAAAATTATTATCAAAGAAAGCCATTGATTTTTTTTCTCTGAAGGAAGAGAGGAAAAAAGCCCAGCACTAGTTTCACCAAGCAAAACACTTTATCCCCCAAAACTATTACTATGACTACACATGTAAACAATATGCAGAAATTAAATTCTGTGGTATAATGGCCCGAATTCACAGTTAGAAGTTTTTATTTTTTATTTTTAATTTGGTACAGGGAAACATGCCAGGTTCATTTGGGAAAAACCAATTAATGATATGAGATATATTTAAAGAAATCCTGAAGGTTATTTTAGCCAGGCCAGATGAATCTGCTTTTTTATTCGGCATGTGAAAAGAGGTGAGTTGAGATTTTATGTTTATTATTTACTGGTCTAGAAGAGCAATTCCCCACTCTCCTGGGAACTACACAGTATTACTCTCTGGAGCTGCAGAAATCCCTTCCAGAGAAAAATGTCTGAGTTTGACAATGATTTTAGGTATATTTAAGGTTATTATCCCAGAACAGAGCAGATCAGCTAGTTGTTAATATAATGACTTGCTCTACAATTACATGGCAAGTTCAGAGATGTGTGAAATGATATTATGCAAAAATATATTATCTGCACAACTTATGATCCCAATGTTTGAGGCATAAAGAAATTCTATTACATTTTATTTTTTTAAAACATATGTAGTTTCTTGTAAGGGAGGGGGGGGGGGATTTTGTTCATGCATTTGATACTCAGTGCAAATAAGCAAATATTTTATATTTACAGTGGAAAAAAGAAGAAAATATTTGGTTTGTCCTCTGATATCTAGAAATTCTCCCTTTTTTGTCGAGGCAAATGGAGGAAGCAGTCATTTCAGAGGAGGAGAGAATACAGATGATTTATTATTTATTTATTGTTAGTACAAACTAACAAACAGTTTAAAAAAAAGAATAACAAAGGTTTTAACTTCGTGTGTTAAGGGGCAAAGATGATGCTGGTAAGATACAGGCATAAAATATTATTGGTTACAATTTGCCCAAATAAGATATTCCTAAAACATCTAGATACTGGCTGGGTCAGCCCTATTTTCACTTTTGGCAGTTAGGCAGCCAATTAAAAAGTTATTGTTAAATTCTAATGGGAATAACCAGAGTAAACAAAACATACTCTACAATTAACAGCATTAGTACTAAACTGCATTGTGCGATTTCATAAAAATTCTGATATATGAATTATTACTTTGTAAATTAATGAACTTATTAATGAAATCGCACCAACCCTATAAAACTGCACTAAAACTAATGCAAATAAAAAGAGAATCAAATGATGTAGGATTGAATTCAACACAGAATTAAAATTAATACATAAAAATTTATTTACAGAATTTACAAAAAATAAAACATTATTTAACTACTATGCAACTCAACTCAAAGATCGTGTGACCTATATATTTTCTAACACACAGTACAAAGTCCAAAATCCTCTTGACCTCAGCATTTCTGAATTTGCAGTTGATTTTTCAAAAACAAATCCTCTTTACTCTGCAAATTATTTACTTCAGGAAAGCATTTGAAATACTTAAAAAACAAATAATACTAAAGCAGATATTTTAAAAGGAGATTATTATTTTTTTAAGTAAACAAACAAAAAATTATTACAATTAATTTTTTATTTAATTAAAATTAAAAAAAAAAAAAACATAAAAAAAGGGAATCTGGTTTCAATCTTTTAGCCTATTTGTTGTCCTCTTTTCAATAAAGTTTATTCAGAATTTGTATAGCAATATTTAAAATTTTTAATGCAATTTTTAGAATATTTTTGCCTTTTATGATGATTTTTTGACATTCTTAAAAGGAATTCAGTTTAAAACTTTTAGCTCAAAAAAGTAAATTTTGTCCTGCACAATTTTTGAATTTTTAGTGATATTAAATATGATTTTTCATGTTTTGCAGTGACTTTTTTTTACACCCAGGAAAGAATTCCATTGATAATATTTTAGCCCATTATAGTAAATTTTATCCAGTGATTTTTGAATTTTTAGCAGGTTTTTTTTTTTGTTTCATAGCAATTTTTTCACATTAGTAAAAGGAATTTGGTTTTAATCTTTCAGCCTAATATAGAGAAGGTTATCCTCTTTTCAATAAAGTTTATTTGGAATTTGTTCAGAAATTTATGAATTTTTAGCATTTTTTTCATATTTTAACGTTTGTAAAAGGAAATTGGTTTCAAATTTTTAGAATAATATAGCAAATTTTGTCCTTCACAATTTTTGTGAGATTGGTTTTAGTTTCACTGTGATTTTTTCCCAAAAAATATAATATAAAATGCCAATTAGCAGAGAGTCCAGATTTTGGAGAATTCTGAATTTCAGACGTCCAGATTTGAGACTTTGTACTGCATAAAAAAATCATCAGTTGGGATTGTTTGCAGACAGTTGCATTAATATTTATAATCAATATAAACAACCACATTAGTTGCATTACACTTTAAATTTATAAGTTATTGAATATAAAATAATTACTTAATTACATGCTTTTCAAGTCCCACACTCAGTACGCCGCCCTAACATTATAGATAATTCTTAACAATTCTTACACATATACTAAATAAATAATGATAATTTGTAATCATGTAATGGAACTAAAGGTAGTAGCTGGCAGATCCCCTTAATCTGCAGATCCTAATGGCTGCTTCCATATTAGCAAGTTAGCTACTTTAGGCCGATTTGCTAACCTCTGGGCTGGGCTGCGCTGCCAGTGCTTCTTGGGAACTTAACTTCACAGGCACAAATATATGGGACTCAAAAGTCAAACCTTCTACTGTCATCGAGAGTTAACATTCTTTTTCATTTTAACAGAGTGTTAATTAAATTTACATCAGAGAAAGCATCAATGGGTCATAAAAGACCACAGATGCATTTTGAGGCTTAATTGCTTAGGTTATAAGAACAAGTAAAAAAATACAGTCTTCTAAGTCATAACTCTGCATGACTCAAACTTAGAGCACAATGTACTCAGAGAAGACAAGACTGATGTTGGTCTCTGCTAGTGAGAGTGAAGTCAAGACAAGTGCATCTGTCAGAGTAAAAGAGTCAAGTGTAATTTCTGCAAAACTTAAGATACTCTAAATTCATATTTAATGCTTGGAAATTTTTCCAGAGAAAATTTCTCACGCCCTCTCTTAATAATATGAGTATTATTAAGATACTCTTATACTATAACAGGAAGTACTAAAAATTAGCCTCCTATCAGGCTGTCTTAATCTGGAGACCCTAATGGCTGCTTCTATATTATTAAGTTAGCCACTCTGGGCTGTGCTGCTATTGGTAGAAGGTGTGGCCTTTGGAACTTAGGTGACTGAATCCCCCTTGAGAGCCCCACAGGTACAGTCACGATAAACCCTGACCTATTATAAATCTGAAACCTCAGAAACTTTCAGTTTCATTGTTTTTATAAGTTTATCTCCAGACTTGTTGGAGCCATTGCTAGAATAAATATTTTTACTCAGTAGAGCCCTGGCCGGAATAAATTCATTTAACATTGTGTGTCTATGAGAGACACAAAAACAAATATATTAAAACATACTCAATATTCATCAATTTGCGTAAAAATTAAATATTATATACACTTTACAGAATACATTAATATAATTTTAATTTCTTGTTTGTACAAAGTCCCATTCTTGAGATATTGTTTTACGCCGAGTTTAAGCAGCAATGAAATGTCTGAATAGCATGAAAGCTAGGTTGTGGGTTATCACCCCAGCAGGTGGGAAGCAAAAATTTGCAGGAGAGCGTTTTAATGATTGATTATTTATTTAATGCAAATACAAAATTAACAAACAGGACAGAAAAAAAAGGCTTTAAAAACTTTGTATGCATGGTAGCTAAGTCAAACCTTATAATAGCTATACCTTATATATAGCATGTGTATGGCTATCACATGTAATTTGTATATATGTCTATAAAACATACAAATTAAACACTGGCTATGATCCCAGATAAGAATTTTTGGGCGAGGAGGGAGAAATTTAGATGATTGGTTATTTATTGTTACTAGAAAGAGGGTTGTTACTTAAATCTGGATAAAAAGTTGCCTGTATTTTCTCTGTGTGTATATATGTCTATAAAACATACAAATTAAACACTATGGCTATGATCCCAGTCTTTTTTTTTTTTTTTTTCTGGCTGGATGTAATGAGACATGCCCTCCTAAAGTGATTAAAATGTTTCAAGATTTAACTATGTGCACTGGAGGAGACAAAGGGGAAAGAGGAAATTTTGGGATGGAAAAGGGGGAATTAAATAAAAAAATTAAGAAGAATCAAAATCTGCCAAAATGCAGAAAATTTTCACCCCTGCATACCTTTCTGGTAATTTTTTAAATAATATATGCTGTAGAATCCTAAGATTCAAAGGAAGATAAGTGTGTTACTTTTTTTTCTTACTACTTTAAAATTTCCAATTTTATGACATGGTTACTATCTAGTGTCATTGTCTCCAAGTTCAGTTTACAATCATCCTAAACTCATAGCAAGTTACAGCTGATAACAGTTGTCACTGGTGAAAACAAACTATGCATACAAATTTTTGAATTGTTTGGACCTTGTGGCTACTACCGGGAGATGTATGTGCATCTTAGCATATGTATGGCTGTCACTCCAACAGTGTGATAATAAACTCCTCTTTGTAAAAATTGCAACACCATGAAAGAATCATGCGAGTGAGCTAAAACTGACAGCAAATGCAAATTAGAGTATTCTATTCAAATGATTAGAAATTCAGTCACTGCATATGTGTGGCATAAACAGTACCCTGTGTACTGTTGATTTAGCTGCATAAATAGAGAGCTGTAGAGGGACATAGAAACTAGTCTATAGTTGTCTGCTAGTAGTAAGTGCTTCATGAGAAGTCAGACAACAACAGCAACCTTGACAACAACAGCGAATGCCATATTAGTCAGTTATGGAGTTTGAATGGAGATGAATAATCAGCCTTTGTGAACAGGTTTTCCTATCATGAAATAGCAGCTTGTGCCACGACTCTTGGAGCACAATGCCACAACAGTGATGTGAGTGTGTAAGCAGTGGGCTCAATTAATCCAGAAGTGGACAATCAAATGCTACATCTGCACGGGATGATACATATCTCCTCCGAATGGTAGTGACAGATCATACAGCTTCATCTCAGCAGTTAACAGTACACTGAAGCATTGATACAGGTGCATCATTGTCCACTCCAACAATTTGTCAGCTTCTGGTGCAAAGTGTAATGCATGCAAGAGTTCCTCTGTCAGGATTACCTCCTCAAAAAACTATCAGGGCCCTGACTCATCAACATAGACACTGACATGCAACAAGCTTTTTTTTTCAAAAAATACCATTTTAATTTGGGGCACAGTGATGGCTGTACCTGCATTAGATGCTATACTGAGGAATGTCACCTTCCGGAATGAGTTATCACACATCATAGTGAACGAACGCCAAGTGTGATAGTTTGGGATACCATTGGATATCATAGATCTCAGCTGCTAAGAATTGTGGGTAATATCAACAGCAACTAATACATCAGAGAAATTCTGAAGCCCTACATCATTATCTTCATTCAATGCATTACTGGAGTTGTATTTCAACAGGACAATACTCGTCTACAAATTGCTAGTAATTTTCAAACCTTCTTTTTAGCACAACGGATACAACTTCTTCCTTGGCCTGTCTATTAACCAGATCGCCTATTGAATATGTCTGGGATGTCATCGATCAGCATCTTGCTAAAAATGCTCATCCTGTAGCTGATACTATGGAACTCTAGATTTGGATAGAAGCAATCTGAAATGCTCTTCTTCAGGTATAGATTAAAAATATGTTGGATTCGATGCCTTGTCATATAGAAGAAGCACTTACTGCAGCACATAGTAGGCCCACCAAATACTGATTTTCAACAGGTAATATTGTTTTTGTATTTTGTAAAATTTAATCATTTATTTGTATCAATACAGGTTTTATGTAGAATAAATTTCAATGATTCCTTCATGGTGTTGCAATTTTTACAATTGTGAGTTTATTTTAGCATCTTATGTTTTGTGTCCTTTCATACTTTGCCAGCAGCTCAGGCATGCTCCTGTTTACTGCAAGGTTCGACATACCTGATTATAACATTTTTGTTCTCAGGGGACTTTTTAATTTTTGTACTAAGGGCACTACAATCAAATTTAACACAAACTAATATTACAAACTCTTCTTCACTGTATAATAACAATTATTTTATATGAGACTAGGATGCTATATGTCCCTTGCACACTTCAAGTGACAATAATTGCCCTTCACTTATCCACTCAAATGTGGCATAGTCACCATTTCTTTTTGGGATTGGGTCCAAAATTTTACATTTGAATAAAAATCTATTTTTTTAATGCAAGAAAACTTTTCTCAACTGTTCTCAACTGAACATAATGGAAAGGTTTAAAATTTCAAGTAAATTCCTGTTAGTGTCAAATAAAGAATAATACTATATACTATTATAATTTTAACACTGATTTATTATTAATAACACAATTTCCCCCAAGATTCAATTATGAGTCAACAGTTTAAAATTTAAAAGAAGTACTTACCAAGGGAATTTTGAAGCCTCTTTAGAGTACCTGCAAAGAGACCAGTTTCAGGTGCGACAGGTTCTGAAGTGGATGCGAAAGATGAAAAGGTACGTGAAGTGGATGCGACAGATAGAAAGGTACGTGAAGTGGATGCGACAGATGGAAAGGTACCTGAAGTGGATGTGACAGATGGAGAGGTGCCTGAAATGGATGCGAAAGATGGAAAGGTACCTGAAGTGGCTGCGGCCGATGGGAAGGTTCCTGAAGTGGCTGCGGCAGATGGGAAGGTACCTGAAGTGGCTGCGGCAGATGGGAAGGTACCTGAAGTGGCTGCGGCAGATGGGAAGGTACCTGAAGTGGCTGCGGCAGATGGGAAGGTACCTGAAGTGGCTGCGGCAGATGGGAAGGTACCTGAAGTGGCTGCGGCAGATGGGAAGGTACCTGAAGTGGCTGCGGCAGATGGGAAGGTACCTGAAGTGGCTGCGGCAGATGGGAAGGTACCTGAAGTGGCTGCGGCAGATGGGAAGGTACCTGAAGTGGCTGCGGCAGATGGAAAGGTGCCTGAAGTGGCTGCGGCAGATGGAAAGGTGCCTGAAGTGGCTGCGGCAGATGGAAAGGTGCCTGAAGTGGCTGCGGCAGATGGAAAGGTACCTGAAGTGGCTGCAGCAGATGGAAAGGTGCCTGAAGTGGCTGCGGCAGATGGAAAGGTGCCTGAAGTAACTGCGGCAGATGGAAAGGTACCTGAAGTGGCTGCGGCAGATGGAAATGTACCTGAAGTGGATGCAACAGATGGGAAGGTACTTGAAGTTGATGCTGTGGCTGTAGCTAGAAATGAATTAGGCAGCTCCTTGTTTGATTGTATGGAGGATTGATGATCCTAGAATGAATTATAATTATTAAAAATACATTAACCACAGCTGTCAATGTCAAGTTTTACTAAACATTTTCCCCACCAGGCTACATTCTTTGGAGGAAATAGGACAATCAACTAAAACAGAATTTTGCAATTTTATTTAAGTGTTTCAAAAGCAAAATTGTTTATATAAAGGACTTTATATAAACAAATACAGCTGAACTCTGTTAAAAGGAGAAGGAAAGGAATGATAAAAAGTCCTTGTATTAACCGTTGCTCATAATACCTATGAAAATAATAAAAATCTTAAAAAAAAGAAAACACATAATTAAACTAATTACTACTACTATTAATTTCTCTAGTTATCTCAATGCTAAAATTAACCTTAATATCATAAAGTTAACGTAAAATATTTAGTTTTACTTTAGTGAATGTCATTTTCTATAGACAAAATCACAGTAAAGTCACACTCTAAAAAGGAGAGGTTCCGAGATTGGCGTCAGAGAATGCAGGGAATGTTTGTATCGATAGAACATAGTGTTTAAATATATGAAAGAAAAAAGATCTCAAAGTTTATGTAACAATTTATAATCAGATAAATTTCTTCCTTTGGCAAGTGGCTTCATAGCCAGGTTGGTAGCATGCTGGATTCGAGATTTTGCTGTATGGGTTCGAATCCCAATTGGACCTACTTTTCACAGTGAAAATTTTTATCAATTACTTTTGAAGTACAATTTAAAAAATATGTATAATCATTGAAATTTACAAAAAATATAAATTAAATATATGTTTTGAAGCATATAAGTACAGTTTTTTTAACTATGAAATCTGTGTGTTTAAATGTATAATGAAAAGTAAAAGAAAAAAAAAGGAAATTTATATTTCTATAGACCAGAAATGTTTGCTGTTACTGTCAATTATTTACAGTTATTTAAATGAATAATCTATTATTTTTCACAAAGAAATAAATTAAAGTATGTGATATAAATCTATAATACGTTACTTTAATTTTAATTTATTATAAAAATATTTTTAATATTTCATGATTTTTTAAAAATATTCTTTTAAATTGTTAATATGATTTTTTTAAATCTTGGATTCTTAGTTTTGTTTTACTGCCTATGTAAAAATTATTTTTTAAGTACATGGACAGTTTTTCTAATTATAAACACAAGAATCCAAGATTTAAAAATTTTAAAAATTAGTTGTTTAAAATATGATATATTTTGAAGTACATTTGAAGTTATCTATTGTACATTTGAAGTTATCTATTATAATTTAAATATTATATTAATACTAACGGAAAAATTTTCATTTAACAAATAATTAAAGCAGCAAGTTATAATTTTATGCAATGTATTTTAATTTATTACTTCGTGAAAAATAGTAGTTTCTTTATGTAAATACAGTGGTGGACATAATTATAAGACACCTACCTAATTTGACATACAGTGAAAAAAAATGATTCAGAGCTTAAAAATGCTTTATCAAATATGACAAAAACAATTTATTCTGTTATCACACATAATTGTTTTACAGAAATGATATTTTTATAGAGTTTAATAAAAAAAATTAAAAATACCATGGACAAAATTATAAGACACCCTAACATTTTAATTAAAACACCTGCCTTTTTTCGAAATATGCAAATTTCTGCACGCTGTTATGACGTCAGCAGATAACTAAAGCAGACGATAACCGACTTCACGCATTTGCAAACATGCCATGAGGTACAGAATGCCCCAGCACATTTTATAGCATTCTTTAGGTCTTCGACACATGTAAACTGCCTCCCATTTCGGTAAACCTCACAAGCTAAGATCCCCCACATGTTTTCGATGGGATTTAAGTCTGGGGAGCGAGAAGGCCACGGAAGAACATTGATACTTTGCTCTGAAAGCCCCTTTTTTGTTACGTGTGATGTATGAATCGTCGCGTTATCATGCTGGAAAGTGTAGTTTTCTCCACAAAGAAGTTCTCCGTATATGGCCAGTTGATATTTAAGAAGATTCTTATACTTTTCAGAATTCATTCTTGAATGTACAAAAACGATATCGGTTTTCCCGTCAGCCGAAAAACCAGCCCAAACCATTACTGAGCCTCCACCCATTTGGCGGTTCATTTGTACATCAGGAGACTTCCGTAAATCATGCCAATAATAGTGAAACCCGTCAGGACCATCCAGGTTAAACTTCTTTTAATCAGAAAATAACACAGAGTACAATTTGGAGGTCCAGGCCACAGTTTGTTTAGCGAAGTTTAAACGGTCCATTTTGTGTCGCCTTAGAAGCGGTTTTTTTTCTTCAAATTTTTTTAAATTTCACATAGGAAGCATTATGCAACAACCTGCGAATGGTTCTCCTTGAACAATTCAGTTTCAAAGCATTTTTAATGCCTGTAGTGGTCATCTTATTCTGTGTAGCGAGCGAAAGCACATGGCATCTGTCTCTCGAGGACAAGCAAAAGGAGTATGTCCAGATCTTTTAATCACCCGTCTAATACTTCCTCTTTTCAAAACATTTGAAATTGCCCATCTAGAGCGTTTAATAACTTTTGAAATATTATTAACTAAAGCACCAGTTCCATTTAATCTCCAAATTTCACGAATTTCACTTTCTTTTAATTCTGTACCTCGTGACATGTTTGTAAATGCGTGAAGTCGGTTATCGTCTGCTTTAGTTAACTGCTGACGTCATAACAGCGTGCAGAAAATTTGCATATTTCGAAAAAAAGCAGGTGTTTTAATTAAAATGTTAGGGTGTCTTATAATTTTGTCCATGGTATTTTTAAGTTTTGTTTATTAAGCTGTATAAAAATATCATTTCCACAACTGCTTTTCGCTGATTGAAATACAAAATTTATACACACCAAGTAATAGACAAAAAGTGAGTTAAATTTAAAATTGTGTTCAGCAACTTAAAATGCACTTCCAGGAATTATTGTTAACAGACAGTAGAGAATTCTTTTGTGTGTCCCTGTAAATGGACGATGACTGCTATACACACAATATTCTGTAGTAAGCCTCTTGTAATGCACCTTAGTGATATATATAAATTTCAATGCGTTTAAAATAGTGAAACATTATTTAAATACACCGCAGACGATTTTTCTCCATAGACGTAATATAACGGAATTCTTTTGACGGTGCCTGTAAAGTAACTATAAGTGCTATGCACACCCTATTCCATATTAAGCTTCTTGTAATGCACCTTAATGATATATATCAATTATGAAGTGTTTGAAATTGTGTAACATCATTAAAATGAACAGCAAATGATTTTTTCCCATAGACCGTAATGTAACGGAACTCTTTTGAGTGTCCTTGTAAAAAAACTATAAGTGCTATACACTTCAGTTGAAATAGGGAACATGCTATAGATAACAACAATAACATATAAAAATTGCAGAGCAATCTGAGCATATTTACGGGAGTTAGAGCACAGACAGACAGACAGCAGACGGCCATCCGGCCAGACAAACCGAAGTCATAAACACTTTTCATCTAGGTTGGAAAGTGTTAAAAAAGATTCTTCTAATTAATTATAACATATTTTTTCAAATTTTTAATTTTTTTCAACAAGTTTTATCATATTTTGCATTTTTGTCTGTAAACATAAGCCTAAAGAAAAAATGTTTTTTAAAACATAATATAAGTTTAATGTGTATGTATAATAAATACTCTTAAATTTTATATTAAAATTACGACCATGTTTGTAATACTAAAAGTCTAATATCATGATGCATCACAATATCGCGATTTAGCCTCGATGATGTATCGCAATGTAGAAATCCTAATATCGCCCAGTCCTAGATGTGGATATATAGTATGATAAAATTTAGTTCAGTTAGAATATTCACATTTAGCAATTTTCGCCAATCGATGGAAATGCACTCGAAATCTTTTGTACAGCCCAGTATATTACCTGAAGACTTTTGTACACACCACCAATTAAGCTAAAGGGCAACTTAAAACTCACTTGCAGCAATTACCAAATGCGACAATGTATCTTTTTTCTCATAGCCCTGTATATGAATTTATTTATATTCCACAAACTTCTATTAGTCTACTAAATATAGTTCGACAGGAAAATGCATAAACACAATTAAAAACTACCCTTAAGCAATTCACTCCCATAGTCTTTAGTACTTACGAATTTCCTTGTGTAACCCTGTATATGGTCAACAGAGTTTATAAACACACACGTACTATGAAAAAAAAGTTAAAAATGGAAACCAAAGTTGAAAACGCAATAATCACACATAGAGTGTAAATATCACACATGTACTCTAACCAATTTCTTTTGTGTGTCCCTGTAAATAAACACAATGCACACAAGAGAGCAATAATAAATTTTCATTATGTTTGAAATAGTGAAATATCACTAAATTACACTGCAGACAATTTTCTCCCATATAACGATGTGTAAAAGAATTCTTTTGTTTGACCCTGTAAATTAATAATAAATGCTTTGTGCTATTCTACAAAAGACATGTTTTAATGCGCTTCATAATTATATATCAATTTTATCCTGTTTTAAATGACGTAGCTTCATCAAAATGCACTTGAACCGATTATTCCCCATTGACTGTAGTGTAACGGAATACTTTTGACTGTCCCTGTAAAAAAACTATAAGTGCTACACACTTCTGTTGAAATAGGGAACATGCTATAGTAAATGACAATAACATACAAAATTTTCAGGATAATCAAAGCATATTTACGGGAGTGAGAACACGGACAGACGGCAGACAAACCAAAGTCGTAAACACTTTTCAACTAGGTTGGAAAGTGCTAAAAACACTATACAGTGGAACTCCAGATATACGTTACCTGAGTTGTACATTTCCCTCAGTTATATGTTTCAACTCAGCGGTCCCGGCCGCTTGCCATTAAAAATTAGCAGAGTTATACGTTTTGCGTTATACATTTCCCTCAGTTATACGTTATGTTTTTGCGTCCACGGCCAAAATTTTGTGTCATTTATGCATTTTGTAACCGGAAACACTGACGACGCGTCGGATGAATCTGATTCGAAAGATCTCACTTAAACTTCGGAGCTGCTCTGAGGGCTTTTGAGTTAGTAAAGCGGTTCGTCAGTAGTAAAAACAGTAACGATAAGGCGGCTGCATTATTAACAGAAATGCAAAGTTGCTGTTCAATGTCGGCACTGCCAAAAAGAAACAACCGAATAGTAGTTACTAATTCTACAAGATTCAGTAAACTACTGAAATGTCTTTTGACATGCCAAGGCGATTCCAATAATTTCTTTTAAGTGCTCTATGTGTATTAAAAATATTTTTAACAAAGAGTTTATGATAAAATAACTTCATGTATATTTTTCTTATGTACCTTTTTCTACCATTTCCAAAACTTTCCATTTCCGAAACTTTATGTCATGTCTGCAGTAATATTTAGTAAACTTTAAAAAGGTTACTGGAACTCCTTAGCGGAACAAAGTTTTTGGGATATATTTAAAAAATGGTTCCGGTAGACCATTAATTGAGTTGTACGTTTTACTGAGTTATATGTTTTGTTGTCCGGTCCCGAGCAAAACGTATAACTGCAGTTCCACCGTATAATGCAACTACAGTCGAAGTATTTTAACATGAAATCAAAAGATGCAATATTAATTTTTTATGTGTGTGTGTTAATAGTTAAAATAATAGTATTATCTTTTCGGTTAGAATTGCATTATTAATTCGCATAAAATGAAATTTCACATTAAGTGATTTAGTGCTCAATTTGTGACAGTATATTAGGAATGCACAATCTGCAGCCTGCGATGGGTTAACTGGTGGCTAGCGGAGACTCTAGATGGCAACATATCCAGAAGATGTGAATTTTGTGAATTAGTCACAGAAAAAAAAATCTGCAAATTTTACTGATTGGGCGCTTAAAATCTCAAATTTTGCCAATTGGACACGTAAAAATTCCGAATTTTGCTGAAAAGTTGCAGAAAAATTGTGAATTTTGCCATTTTAGTATGAGGAAAGAAAATTCGAATTTCATTAGTCTGCCAACGGGGACCACAGATGTCAAAATCATAAATTCCGGAGTTGTGAATTTTGTCATATGAAAAACATTACAAATTTTGTTAGTCACTCAAGAAAAAAAAAAAAAAAAATCACAATTTTGTCAACTTTTCATACTGTTTCAGACACTTATTTTAATATTAACATTCTAATAATTGAAATGCTTAGCCCTATTATTTTGACTCTTTCAGGTTATAAAAAATGGTGCGAACATACAAGAAAAAGGCATACTAAATCAGAAGTTAGTGAAGAAGACATTGAGAGAACAATGGAAGCAGTCTGAAATGGCACATCTCTAAGAGCAGCAGCAGACTTATTTGGAATGGACTTTTCAGCTTTATTTTATAGATTAAAAAAAAAAACAAGGCAATTAATTCTCTAGTTGATGAAACCAGAAGATGTACAACTAACACAAAATGCTACAGTTCCAAATACACAAGCTGTTAGCCATATCCCCACTTTTTCCTATCATTTATAATATCTAAACTCTTTATTTAATTAGGTTTCATTCATAAGTATATACTTTTCTTTCCTTTTATTTCAGCTGCTTTTATTTAGCAGTTTTTAATCATACAGCAGCTCCTTTTTGCTCCCTTTGGCATCTTCGCTGCCATACTTGCGCATCATCGCTCAGAGCTCTATTTCCAACCATGTTTCAATGCATATGATATTTTGAATGAGAGGTAGCTAAATTAGCCACAAGATGGTGTTACCCTCGCACGTTTTCAAGTTTTTTCGCATCGGTGTATGCCATGTTTGTTCTTCCATTCACGTAGTATGAAGCGTGGGGTGTTTCCCATTTCCAGCATCTAAGTCACGTGCTCGACTTTTGATGGCTATTAATTCGAGCTACTAAATATATAGGCTGACTCGTCAGGCATTTTCATTCTTGCTGGACCAGTTTACATAATGTGAATTAGTTTCTGTGTATTTTTTAACTTTAAAGGTTTAATTATGGGTAGTTGCTCTGCTATTAATTGTATAAATCATTGAAGAAAGGATCCCTGCATGCTTCACTTTCCTCATAAACATGAAAAATGGCCAAATTTAGATATTAATTGTAGATTTTATTCTTCCCGAAAATTTTTGTTTGCCAGCTTGGCAACATCAAGGGTGTAGCGTCATCTAGTTTTTTTTTTGTTTTTTTTAGGGAAAACAATGTTAATTTCCAGCTTTTTTTCCAACTGCACAAAAATAAACCGAAATTTTTTGAGAAACTTAAGAATATATATCTATAATTAAAATTTATGAGAGTTTTCAAAAGAACTATAAAAATAGAACATTTTAAAGGAAATTTATTTTAAAAAGTGTAGACATCTTTTCTTTTTCTTTCTTTTTTGTTAATTTTACAAATTCATTTTCACCAAAAGAATGGGTTCTATTTTGGGTTTTGAAAAAAAAAAAAAAAAAAAAAAAATCCATAAATTTGCTTAAAAATAATTTTATTATTAATATTTCATCAAAAGACACTATACAGTAGACTCTCTCAAATCTGCACAGTTTGAAACCAGAGGTTGTGTGGATTTTAGAATTTTGCAGATTTCTGGTCATTGTTTTGTTTAAACTTTTTAAACAGAATTTCAATGTAATAATGCACTGTAAATTATAATGAATACTTAAAATAAAATAAAATATTAAAAAAATAAGTAAAGTAATGAAAGTAAAGAAAATTTAAAACATGATTAAAATGTTAAAGGTAAAGGTGAAGTAAACAATAATACATAACTAAATAGGCATAATAATGATATATATATATAATTATAATATCTTTGAATTTCAAAAGACATACCAAGTTCTTGTAACATTCTAATTAAATCTCCTAAGAGATAATTAGTAATAAAGTGTAGACAGAATACCACATAGTTAATAAATTAACAAGTGCAATCATAATATTACCATAGCATTTGCTTCAATGGTAATTGGCCAAAAATACTGAATATATGAAAAATATTTTTAAAAAAAGAGAGAGAAAAAAAATTATATAATAAACCATAAAATGTTAATAATTTGAAGTTGATATCAAGTGAATACAAATGGGTTTTGAAATGAAATATGAACTAAATATAATGGAAAATTGGATAACAAGAGATTTAAATTAGAATTGGATATGAAAAAACATGTGTAAATATAATCATCAGCCTGGATGTATCTACACGTGTTTTAAAAATAATACAGTATTTCATAAATATACTGGCATTTATGTAAAGATCAGTATATTCATCCAGGTATCCATATATTTAAAGCTAACCTGGTATTTCGTTTTTCATGCGAATTTGACTTTTATACGCATGCGCGAGCATTCCGCCAATCAGCTAGAGGCTTTTACTCTCTACAGACAGATTTGTTTCAGCCAATGAGGTGAGGGCATTTCCTGTCTCTAGAGATCTTTAGTCGGGAGTCATCGTAAGCAGCATGTTTCAAAGTTTGGATTACTATAAATATTAGGTATTTTTTCATTTTATCTTTATTTATTTTGTTATATTGAGCTCATGAACATAGAAACACATATGTATTTCTGTGTTCATGATTGAATTCTTTGGATATGTCGTATGTATATTTTGCTACTTTAAATTTCTTAAACTAAAAAGTAATGGTCGAGTTTTTATTAGGATTTATAAAGCTGAAATTTACCTTTTTGAAAATAATACTACAGATGTTTTAATAGTTGCATTCGGCTGTAAAAATTGATTAAAAAATTGACCAGCAGTTGCATAAAAAAAAAAAAAAAAAGTTTCACTAACATGGACAAATCCAGAAACTTGCTGAGTCGGCAATTGTGTTTATATGTAAAAAAATAACAAAATTCATAGTTTAATCACAATAAAACATCGTGAAATTTATTTATTGGTTGCGAGAAAAAGATCACAAAATTCAACAATCATTCGGGAAAATGTAACAAAATTCTACTAACAACAGGAGCTTCTAAACAGCTTTACCACCTGTGCATTTTGATGATTTTGTTATGATAGTGTGTATGGATGTGTTTTGCATGGAATTTTTTGGTTTGTTGACAATTTTTTTAAAGGTTTTGGAACTTTAGTATGACAATTTATTGGTGTTATGTCGGGTAATAGAAAAGCATTCTAAAGATTGAAATACGATCAAATCTTAACAAAACTTTCAATGATTCAAATGGATTTAGATAGATAATTTTAGTATATGTGTATATATATATGCAGTAGACTCCTTAAAATCCACTCATGTAAACAATGAAACTTACAATTAAGATGTAAGTGTAAAATTTCAGTTTTTAAAATGTTTTATATCATTTAGTACACATTTTAATATGTAAATGGACAGATGGTACAGCATCTAATGTATATGAATGCATATTTTGAACTGGTTTGTTTAGAGGCTCCTGTTGTTAGTAGAATTTTGTTACATTTTCTTGAATGATTGTTGAATTTCACAATACTTTCCCGCAACCAATCACCAATAAAACATCATGAAATTTATTGATTGGTTGCGGGAAAAAAGATGACAAAATTCAACAATCATTTCGAAAAATGTAACAAATTTCAACTAATAAAATGCACCAGAATGTATATAAAGCATGCTTTACAATTATATTATGTGCACTAAATAATTTTGCTAACAATATACGAAGAATCAAAACATATCTAAAGAACTCAATCATGAACACAGAAATAGATATCTGTTTTACCTTCAATGATTCAATAAAATAAAATAAAGATAAAATGAAAAACTACCTAATAATATAATAATCTAAACTTGAAACTTAAAAACTCCATCAAACGCGATAAATTGTACACAATTGTCATTATACAAGGTGACAGTCAATGCAGAATTCATTTATATACACTACACACTTTTCCTTTTCCATCCATTGATACGATAACCATTTTGTCAGGATAAAAATAGCACTTGCCTATCAGCGAGCAATACGGAAAATTGGCGATTGACTTTATTGCCACCTAAAGGTGAAAATAAGCACTCGGCGATAAAACTTAGAAAACTGGCGATTAAAAATATGAAAAAAACTGGACAAATACAGGATTTTCTGATTTTCTTTTTTCCTTTTGTGTTTTTTCTGCATCTGTTTGACAAAATTCAGGATTTTTCCTCACCCGATCGATGAAATTAATGATTTTTCTGCAACTGAGGGACAAAATTTACGATTTTTATGCACTCGATTGAAGAAATTTGTGATTTTTATGTGCCCACTTGACTAATTCGTGATTTCACTCACCCACTTGATGAATTTGTGATTTTTAGTGCCCGTTCTACAAAATTCATGATCTTTATGCACCCGATTTAAGAATTTCATGATTTTTACATGCCTGATAAATGAAACTCATGATTTTTACACACTTGATTGACGATTTTTTTTTTCTGCACTCGACTGACGAAATTAAGTATTTTTATGCACCCGATTGCCAAATTCATGATTTTTATGTGCTGATAGAGGAAATTAATAATTTTTACGTGCCTGATCAACTAATTTCTTGCTTTTTATGTGCCCGTTTGAAGAATTTTGTGAATTTTAGGTGACCGATAAATGAAACTCATGATTTTTACACACCCGATTGATGAAAAAAAAAAAATTCTGCATCCGTTAGACAAAATTCATGATATTTATGTGCCGATGGATGAAATTAATGATTTTTTCAGCAATCATTTAACGAAATTCGCGTTTTTTCTGCTATCTTTTGACAAAATTTGTGTTTTTCTGTGGTCCTTTGATGAAATTTGCTTTTTTCGTGATCCTTTGACGATCTTCGCACTTTCCCTGCTGCCTATTGACGAGATTCATGTTTTTTCAGCGATCCTTTGAAGAAATTCGTGTTTTTTCAGCGATCCTTTGAAGAAATTCGCATTTTTCTCATGATCGTTTATGAAATTCGCGTTTCCCAGTGATTCTTTTATAAAATACATTTTATTCTGCAATTTTTAGACGAAATTTGGTAAAAGATTATGAAATTAAGTATTTTTATGCACCCGATAGACAAAATTCGTGATTTTTATGTGCCGATAGAGGAAATTAATGATTTGTACGTGCCTGATCAACTGATTTCTTGATTCTTATGTGCCCGTATCAAGAATTTTGTGTATTTTAGGTGACCGATAAATGAAACTCATGATTTTTACACGCCCGATTGATGAAAAAAAAAATTCTCTACCCGACCGACGAAATTAAGGATTTTTATGCCTCCGATAGACGAAATTCATGATATTTATGTGCCGATGGATGAAATTAATGATTTTTTCAGCGATCCTATGACGTAATTTGTGTTTTTTCAGCAATCATTTGACAAAATTCCTGTTTTAACTGCAATCCTTTGACGAAATACACGTTTTTTCTGCTATCCTTTGACGAAATTTGCGTTTTTCTGTGATCCTTTGACGATATTTGCACTTTCTCTGCTTCCTTTTGAGGAGATTCATGTTTTTTCAGCAATCCTTTGACAAAATTGGCGTTTTTTCAGCAATCCTTTGAAGAAATTCGCATTTTTCTAACGATCGATTATGAAATTCGCGTTTCCCAGCGATTCTTTTATAAAATACATTTTATTCCGCAATTTTTAGACGAAATTTAGTAAAAAAGCGTGATTTTTTGGTGAAATTTCCTTTTTTGATAATGTATGATAATGATTATGAACCATGATTTTTCTGTTATTGGACGAGATTCATGTTTTTTCAGAAATTCTTTGACGAAATTCATGTTTTTTCAGTGATCCTTTGAAGAATTTCGCATTTTTCTCGCGATCCTTAACGAAATTCGCATTTTCCAGCGATTCTTTGATAAAATTCATTTTATTCTGCAATTTTTAGACTAAATTTAGTAAAAAAGTGTGATTTTTTGGTGAAATTTCCTTTTTAGCGATTCTTTGAACAAATTTGCTTATCTTTCGCGATCCTTTTGCATAATTCACGTTTTTTCTGTGGTCTTTTAACGAAAGTCATGTTTTCCCATGATCCTTTGATGAATTTAGTGTTTTTCCCTCAATCATTTGACGAAATCTGGGATTTTTTCACCCGCGAAGATTGGTTAGATGTTTTTAGTCTGCAGGTGCCCTAAAAAGTCTGTGACGCCCGTTGCTGCATTGCACACATTCTTCCATGGTGCATCGAACGAAGAAAATTCATCCTAAAGAATCATTGTTTCATTCTTGACATTTCTGGAAAGAAACAACGTTCAACTCATTGGCTGAATTGTAAAGGGCGAAATGTGTCAAACATTAGCGGGAAGAAAGTGCGCAATTTGTTCGTTCATGGAAAAAATCGTGAAATTCGTTAATCGATAGTCGATAAATTGCTAAATTTGTCAATTGATAGCGGAAAAATTGCAAAATTCATTAATCGACAGTGGAAAAATCACAAAATTCATCAACTGGTTTCAGGGGGAAAAGTTTTCAAATATCGTCGAATGGCTTCGAGAAAAAAAATCACAATCCGTCAATTTTGGGGAAAAAATCGTGAAATTCGCCAAATGGTTTCGAAATTTGTCGAGCGACAGCAGAGAAAAATAATCTTTTTCCATTCAATCATCGTAATTGGTGAGTGACTATTATGTTTGACCAGTGGTGGCAATAAAGTCCATTGCCAAATTTTCAGTATTACTCGCTGTTTGGCAAAAGCTAATTTTGTCCTATACTTCAAAACCCTTTTGATCATCACATCAGTGTGCAGACCATTTGATGAATTTCGTGATTTTTCCGTTATCGATTGTTGAATTTTATAATTTATCAACTATTAATTAGCGAATTTCATGATTTTTTCCATGAACATTTGACGAATTGTGCAAAAATATTAAGAATATCGTTAAATTGTCTTAGGTAAAAAAAAATTTAATATTGTCAAATGCCTTCAAGAAAAAAGTTGCAAGTTGAAACGCCTGTGACCTCTTTTTCATGTTATGCATCTCTGGGGTCCATCCCCCCACTCCCCCCCCCCTCCCAAGTGAGACACTTTTCTAAATTTTGCACGCACCCCTCATGTGATATATCGCTGGAAAAGTCTTTGACCACTTATTCATGTTATGTATCTCCGGGGTCCATCCTGCCACTACCCCCCCCTCTAAATTTTGTTGACACCCCTCATGTGATATATCGCTGGAAAAGTCTTTGACCACTTATTCATGTTATGTATCTCCGGGGTCCATCCTGCCAGTACCCCCCCCTCTAAATTTTGTTGACACCCCTCATGTCATATATTGTTGGAAAGGTCTGTGACTGCTTAATCATATGCATCTCAAATGTCCATCTCCCCACTTTGCCCCCCCCTCCTCCCCAAAGGGTACTTTCTAAATTTTGCATACAACCCTCATGTTATATATCATTGGAAAGGTCTGTGACCACTTAATCATATTATGCATCTTCGATGTCCACCTCCCCACTTTGCCCCCCCCCCCTCAAGAGATACTTTCTAAATTTTGTTGACATCCCTCATGTCATATATTGTTGGAAAGGTCCGTGACTGCTTAATCATATTATGCATCTCTGATGTCCATCTCCCCACTTTGCTCTCCCCTCCCCCCCAAGGGGTACTTTTTAAATTTTGTACACAACCCTCATGTTATATATCATTGGAAAGGTCTGTGTCCACTTAATCATATTATGCATCTCCGATGTCCATCTCCCCACTTTGCCCCCCCCAAGGGATACTTTCTAAATTTTGTTGACACCCCTCATCTCATATATTGTTGGAAAGATCCGTGACTGCTTAATCATATTATGCATCTCCGATGTCCATCTCCCCACTTTGCCCCCGCCCCCCCCCCTACCCGCTTACTTTCTAAATTTTGCACACAGCCCTCATGTTATATATCATTGGAAAGGTCTGACCACTTAATCATATTATGCATCTCCGGTGTCCATCTCCCCACTTTGCCCCCCCCCCCAAGGGGTGCTTTCTAAATTTTGCACACACCCTTCATGTGATATATTGATGGAAAGGTCTGTGACCGCTTAATTATATTATGCTCCCTACTATGAAATTTGTCAAGTTAAAGCAACTATAAATTTTATTTTTATGGTAGTATCAAGTTGTTTGCCGTCAAATTTTGATGGGTTCCATCTAGTACTGTATTATTACCAGAAAACAATTGGAAATAAAAAACTTGTAAAGAATAGATACAATATCTTACTCACAATAATTATCAAAAATTCCTTAAACATCACAAGGTCTACATTTATACCAATATGACCACATGGTGCACATCATGAAATATCAATTTTGATGAGTTGTGTTTTTGTATATGTTATGTTTACAGTTATTTTAATACAATGCATATTTTATAGACTTTTTATAACTGATCATTAATATCACTTAATATACAGGTGATCGGCAGACGCACACTCACCATGACATATAAAGTGTAAACAATGTTCAACCATCTTAATAATAGTCCTTATATGTTTTAATTGTATTATTTGCTATATTTTATCGCACACTAAAACAAAATAAATTATTACATAAATTGTTTATATTTATATGATGTAATAAATGTTATTTAAAAGAGTTGATAATTGAGTTTATCAAAAAAATAGGATAACCATAAAGTTTTGCTTGATTTCGTATAAATCTAATATTTTTGTTTTTATTTATATCTGAGCATAGATATTTTATACGATGAAGGTAATTGATAATTATATTTTTATAAACTGATTTATGTAAACATGAAGCAAAATTGGTAAAAATATTTACTTTAAATGGAAAGTCAAATCTTTTATCATAAATATCAAATATTAATTTATAATTATTAATATTAATTTTTAAGTCAAGAAAATTTATATTATTATTAATCAAATCATTTTCGCTTAATGTAAGGTGATTAGGATAAAAATTGAGTGGTGATGTGCAATTTTTATCATTGAAATAAAAAATGATAATGTCATCAATATAGCAGGGGTGGAAAATGGAAAATCCGTTTTTGTAGCAGGTTTGGAGCAGGTCAAATTGCAATTTTGGAGCAGTAAATGCCAGTTTTGGAGCAGGTTAATTACAGTTTTGGAGCAGTAAATGCCAGTTTTGGAGCACGTCAATTACAATTTTGGAGTGGGTTAATTACATTTTGTAGCAGCTCCAAATTAAAAGCAAATATGCTTTGTTAATGAACTTTTCTTTAAAATAGTGCATATATACAATTTCAACAGTATAAAATGCAATAAATGTATAAAATACAAGAAAAAAAAATTATATACTTGGAGAGTTTCAAAATTTGTAGTAATATGACTATAACAGATAAATTGACTTTCCACATTCCAATAATACATAATAAATATACCATATTCTGACAACAAATATTTTACACCCTTTTAGAAATTAAAAAATAATCCGACTTATCTAACATTTAGGAAAAGATTTAAGAAAGGATTTAAATTAAAAACAGAATGTAACAAGTTAAATATGTTTACTTACAATAGTTATTGTATATTTTTGGCAAATGACAAACATTTGATAGTAAATTTAAAGAACCCAAGTGATACCTGTAACTGTGAGGAATCACTAGACTGCACAGTGGTTTTCTTTTTAAAAAGTAGTATAAGTCAATAAGACACATTTTAAAACCGCGGCCAAATGCATTGTGGACTTTGTGAAGAGTGCATGCTTCTATATCAACAGTATTATTGTTGATTTCATGCAATTTGTTTTTTACAATCTTCGTGACCAGTCCACTGCTAAAAAATGACAGCAACCAATCTTTTGGCTAATTGGCTAAAGCACACTTTATAATAATAACAAATCTTCTGATTTGGAGTCTCGTAATACAGGAGTAGAAAATAAAAAATTTGTTTTGTATCAGAATAAATTGCAGTTCTGTATCAGAATTTAATGGTTTTGTAGTAGAACAAACTTATGTTTTAGAATTGAAATCAAATAGCATTTTCTATTCTATTTTTCAATAAAAACAAAGATTATTTTTTATAATGTTATGAAAGTGGGCATTTTTAACTCAATTTTAGGACGCTACACTTCTGTAAAGGTCTTTATGCCTCAAAAATCACTTATAGCATAAGATGTGACATTTATGAAAAACTGCTATTCAATTTCAAATTACTTCAGTAGTCATGCCTTACCAATTTCATGCTTTTATATCTAAAAATAGTTTGTGGATGTGTCAGAAATTTCTGTATTGTTGAGGGGGTAAAAATATTTTGTTTGAGAACAGTCTTAATGCTGGATATCTTTTCAATAATGCTTATTTTTGATAGATGGTACATCAGCTGTGTTTTGGAGTAATCATCCTCTTTGGATTAAGATATGTTATATTATAAAAACTGAAATGTAAGACAATGATTATGTAGTATAATCCATTATTCAGTTAGAGATAATTCTTAAACTTAAATGATGCTGCATATCTTAGCTACATGCATCATAGCAGTGCGTTGCCAAACCTATACAAAGTTAATGAAGTTTTTTTTTTTAATTCTAATTTTTTAGATTAAGAAATTTCCATTTTTGGAGCAGATTGGAGCAGAATTTTAAAAAATTGCGATTTTTGGAGCAGAATGTAGCAGGAAATCAAAATTGGAGCAGTTCGGAGCAATTGGAGCAGATTTTCCACCCCTGATATAGCGATAAAATACATAATCATTGTTCGGACCAATATTTCTTTCATAATAATATAAGTAAAGGTCAGAGAGAATACTAGAAGCGGTCCCACCCTGCGGTATTCCCTGGCATTGTTTATAAATAATATTTGCATAATAATTACATCATATATGACATGTAAAGTTTAATAAAGTTTTAAAAAAATTTATGGAAATATGATCTTTTAATTTTAATTGAGATTTAAATTCTTTAAATAATATACACATTGTTTTATGTAAGTCTCTTATATCAATGTTATTAAATAAATCATTAAAATCCAATGTTTTTATGAATTTTACTGGATTGATATTATGTATTTTATTAATAAGCTGAAAACTGTTTTTTAGGCAATGTTGGTTATTATGTTTTATCGTTATATCATATTAGTCCAGGCAATAGAGTTCCTATAGGGGCTCTACACTGTAAAAAAAACTGCTGTAGTTTTACAGCAAAAAATGCTGGCAATATGGGTGCCAGCATATTTTGCTGTAAATTTACAGCAATTTTGTTTTTCATCGGTAAACAGCAAATTTGTAATTCTACAGTATTTTTTTGCAGTTAATTTTACAGTAATTTGGTTTTTAGATTTTACAGTAAATTTGTAAATTTTAGAGCATTTTTTGCTGTTAATTTTACTACACAGCATAGCTGTAAAATTTTTAGATTTTTTTAAATTTTTTGTAGATATATATTTGTATCCCCCCCCCCCCCCGTGTATTGTTTATATTTATTTTGAATTTTTCTAATGATACTGAGACATATTCAAAAGACTAAGGACACTAAGTGTTATCTTTATGCTTACTTATATCATTGTTGTAATAACATTCTTATATAATCAATTCTATTATACATATGTAAGATACAAATTTAGCACCATAAAGCAAAATAATAAATAAAATACACCAACTAAGTAATAAATTAAAAATTTCAAAGTATTATAACTCATTGTAAAGAATGTTTTATATGCCAAATTCAAGTAGAATACTGTACAATATACATCGAGAACATTCTGGATGCGAATTATTTTTTATTTTTAGATAATGGACAAAAACAAAATGCGAGCTGCTGCTATTTAACGCTGCGATAACAGTAAACAAACTCTTGGAATAGTTTATGAATTAATAAAATAGTGTATTCAGATTGCTCATAATAAATAAATTGAAAATTGCATATAACAATTTTAAAATAAATGCACGTAAAAAATAAGCGATAAAATCTGAATATCACCGGCCGAAAATCAGCTTTAATTGTAATAAGACTGCTATTGAATATTTAGTCAACTACAATAATACACTACAATAATACACTAAATCAATAGCACTATTAAAATAAGCACAGAAAATGAACCTAAACTTTTGGAGAATAAAATAAGTACAGGATTTAGAATATAGCTATATTGAAATACAATCGGATAAAATGAAGTTTTGAAAAATATATAAAAACGAAATAAAGCATAGCTAAAGAATATAGGGATCTTCGTTTTCTTTTTCTTTTAATCTGTTACTAAGTAAATAATAATAAAGTCATGAGAAAATAATAAATAAATGACTTAAAATTAGATAAAATGCTAAAATAATGTTTTGTTACAGTTGAAGCCAAAATATTTAATCTTTATACAACGTTTGACGTGAACGTGTACATACACGTGGTCAATTTGTATCTTACATTATATGAGAACTGATTATTTTATGGTTATTAAATCAATGACACAAATAAACCTAAAAATAAAACTTACCCTTAATTTTTAAAATATTTATGCAGTCTTTATGCTCTAGTTTGTGTAATCCAAAAACAACATTGTGAATTGCAATAATAAGCACATATGAAACTGACGCTAACATCGAACTACACTAATGCTAATAATACCCTGCTCTGGTCCCAACTTCACACACACCTGTGCGTATCTCATTAGGAATGCGGTTTGGGTGCTTTCGTTGATCTTAAAAATACAGCGATTTGCTGTAAATTGGTATTGAACTTACAAAAATGCTGTTTTTTAATGCTAGTGAAGCAATTCACAGCCAAATCAGCAGTATTTTCCCCCGTTTTTTTTTACAGTGTACCTGGAAAAATTAATGGTAGTTCTGGAAATCGACTTTATGTTTTTTGGGTTGCTGAATCCGAATTTGTAACTTCCCACCAAAATTTCCTCCGGCAACCCCCCCAAATTTTGGTAAAATCCCCCCCAAAATAGGTTTTTTTTCAAAAAATTCAATTTTTTTATTGTTTTAGGGAACAAATATCTAGAAATTCAGAAAGTAGACAAAATTTGCAACAAATAAGATGTATGACATTATGACGTAGGATGAACGGGGAGGGGGGGGGGGGAGCTGCCTCAGAAAATGGCTCGAGGGGCACGCGATCATACAGCATCTCGGTAGCTCACCTCTTATCTCCGATTTCACGTAATAATTCGGAGATAAGAGCTGAACTGTATTGTATTCTGGACCCATTACAAGTAGAGACTTGGAAAACACCTTCTTTTAGACGTCTGTTGAGCAGGGGGGGGGGGGGGGGGGGGGGTTTAAAATTCATATTTTTAAAAGTAATTAAACTGTACGCAATTCCGCTTAGCCACTCACATCGTTTACGTTCGCTCCCCCGTCTCCCCTCCAAACTTTCTTTACTAATGAAAAGTTTTGAAACGAAATAAAAAAAGTATCTAAAAAATAATGACAAATCTGAGTCTTTTTTTTCTATTTTTATTTATTATTCAAATTATTCGAGATAATTTTAAATTCTGCTTCTCCGCTTGACTGCAGCCGAGGACCCAGATTCCTTTTTTTCAATATGATCACTGTCAGATCCATCAAATGTTGTTCCGTGGGTTTCACAAGTGTCTGAAATATACGGAATTTTTTGTTATTCAAGTTGAAAATTAATTTCATGTGTTGCAAAGATATAATTTGTTTCAAATTGCGTTTTTAAAACGAATTGATTGATCGATAAACCAATCGATTTTAATTGCATATAGTTAGCCAAATCTTGTTACAAAAATAGTTGAATTATGTTCTGAAAATGTTAAGAAAGAGAAGAAAAAAAAGAAGGTATAAAAATCGACTAACCTAACAAATCATCCGTGTTTTCAAGCTCTGCAGAGGTTGGATCTTTAGGTTCACATGATTCCTCAACGTTCTCGTCACCCTGATCGATCTTCTCGGTCAACAGTTCGAGTTCCACTTCTTGTGGATCATCTTCATCCAGGTCCTCGAGGATAACTTCAGGAATATTCTCACATGAATTATTGCACTCGAGGCACATGATGGAACATTTCAACCTGCTTTTCTTGCAACTACATGCACCGCGGTAGCCTTTCCTACACTTGCAGGAGATAAGCTTTAGAAGCTTTGGTGGAGCGGGAGGTTTTAAACTAGAGATAGGATATAGTCCGTAGCTGATTTTTTTCCAGCCCCATTTTTCTGGTTCCATAACATTTCCTCGCCAAGTTGGACTTTGTGGTACACCCTGAATGAATGTTGCTCAGCAGCAGCTTCAGTTGGGGGTAAAGAAGCAATGTTATGTTTATTATTATACACGGACTTGATGAAACACTGATGTCTAAAAGCGTTTAAAGTCATGTTTTTATCTTTGCAACCATACAAGCGAAGTAAAAATTGATTCCCAGCTTTTGCGATATCTTGTGGGTCTGCATTTGGAGTCTGGAACAGCTGCACGAGAGGAATCATATCTGGGTTTTGGGCGAGGACTTTGATGAATTTTCTTTACCATGGCTGAATATAGCCGATGTAGAGTCGCATCCGCTGAAAGCATGTAAAAATAATACATTTCAAGCTGCTGCTTATTCTTTAAGACCAGACATTTTATTTCATCTACAAGTTCTTTCAATGAAAATTGACGTGCTTATTTTCTTCAAGAAAAGAAAATACGTACTTCATGGCATCTTGTACTTTAAAACCAAAAGCACCACGCTTCGCATGTTCTTCGGATTTGGATTGTTGAATTAGAGAAAGCTTTTTCATGCAGGATAAATGATATCGAGCTTCTTCCGCCACTAAATCGCCGTCCATAGCTAGGGTTTAATCTAGAGCTAGCCAAATAGCCAAAAAGCTAACTGAAAGCACCTTTTGCCCCCAAAGCATTTAGTGGATTAGCCAAATAGCAGCAGCCAAAAAAAAAAACATATATCATTTCCATTTTGTTGTTCCTGCCTTTCGTGAACCTGCTGATGCCGCATGAATAAAATCTCAAACCACCTCTGTCCCAGGAACTCACTTCAAAATTTGTCTCGTCTTTTCTGTGCAAGCATCTTACAAATAGTGTGACGTTATTTGCGTTAAACAAGTACTGAGGAAATTAAAAGAGTTTATTTTTTGTTGATAATCCCATCTTAGGAAATGAAATCAAAACGGTTCATGAATCGAAGTTGTTCAGGCAGGTTCTGGCTACAAGGGGTAAAGAAATGAAACCAGCTTATTTTTTCCATAAAGATGGCATTACTGACATGTTTCCCAATTTGACTTTCTTTGTATGAATTTGTAACAACAATTCTGTTGTCTACAGCAGAATGTGAAAGGGTATTGAGTTTGAGTCTTGTGAATATAACAAAAACTGACTTGAGAAATAGACTGACAATCAAAAATGTGAGTAACTTGATGGTGAATAATTTGAAAGGGGAAGTTTAAAAAGAATTTCTATTTAAAAAAGCATTTGATGTGTGATGTATGGCCAAATCTCGAAGGGTCAATCTTATATAGTGATGTACTGTTTGTATATTGCATAATTAAAAATAATACTCACTCACTTATATAGAAATTTTGTATAAATAAAGTTTTATTTCTTGGCTAAACCTATTTTTATTTGGCTAACAGTTATTGGCTGCAATTAGCCAAAAAGCTACAAATCTATTTTTCCTAGATTAAACTCTACATAGCAGTCAAGCGAAGCACAATTGTATCACCCAAATCATCTTTCCGATTTTTCGCAAAATCTATTACTTTATTCCGTATATTAAGCTGACGTACATTATACACAGGATCTCATAGCTCTGGACACAAACGACGTTGCTGCACAAAATAATTATCCGGTATTAATTCACAGCACAAAAAACAATGCTTTTTGAAAGAAAAACTCGGGGTTTCGGAGCGATTTCGTGAAATCACAGGGAATTCCGGCACTAGTCTCTTTTTTAAAGACGATGCAATTAGTTTCTCGTTAACATATGACTTCTGACACTTCCTATGCACTATAATCGTGCTACACCCGTTTAAAAAAGATCATATTTATTGTCTTTCCGCTTCAAACTCGCCACTCGCAAAGATTTTAAACGTTTTTCCGTCACGTTGAATGTTGCGGCCTCTGACAACGGTAACTCACAAATGAAACAATTTAAAGTCATATCAGACATGTTTAATACATGAGAAAACAAATTCAAGAAATAGTCACACACAAAAATACACGTTTTTAAAGCAATCAAAATAAGAAATCACTGTAAACTGAGGATAAAACACACATAAAAACTGCGAATGAGATCAAGTAGTTGCTATCAGTTCGACAATACTTAGAATAAACCCTGAAGCAATAGCTGTGAGCCATGGGTTCGGAGAAAAAAGGGTGTAATGGGTCCCGAATACAATGACTTTTATTACGTGAAATCGGAGATAAGCGGTGAGCTGCCGAGTTGCTGTATGATCGCGCCCCCCTCGAGGCATGTTCCGAGGCAGCCCCCCCCCCTCCCCATTCATCCTACGTCATAATGTCATATATCTTATTTGTTGCAAATTTTGTCTACTTTCTGAATTTCTAGATATTTGTTCCCTAAAACAATAAAAAAATTGAATTTTTTGAAAAAAACCTATTTTGGGGGGGAATTTACCAAAATTTGGGGGGGTTGCCGGAGGAAATTTTGGTGGGAAGTTACAAATTCGGATTCAGCAACCCAAAAAACATAAAGAAAGTCGATTTCCAGAACTACCATTAATTTTTCCAGGTAAAATTCCCTGTTGCCTGGACTATATATCTGCTTTAAAATGTTAAGAAGTAAATTGCTTGCATTATTATTATATGTGTTACACCAGATGGTAACTGTGCGAAATTTAATTGGATTTTTATGAAATTTTGGAATTATAACAAGATAAGGATAATTTAAATTATTACATTTGATTTTTAGTAATTTGTGATAATTTAATAATTTTCTATTATTAATGTCAATATTTAATTTAGTTTTATTAAAAATATTACTTGTGTTAATTGCATTGTGAATTAACACCTTATAGTACTCTTTACAAATAATAGCATAATTATTTGGAGATTTATCTACATAAGTAATTATAAATTTGTTTTGTAGTTCTGATATATGTTTATTTATGTTTTTAAAAGCTGCATGTGTAATATGTTGATAATTTTTTATCATTTCATTTTTAAATTTATCTATTATATATATATAGAAGCTGGTAAAATTCATAAAAACATTGGATTTTAATGATTTATTTAATAACACTGATATAAAAGACTTACATAAAACAATGTGTATATTATTCAAAGAATTTAAAACTCAATTAAAATTTACATTGCATAATAATTACATCATATATGACAATATTATTTATAAACAATGCCAGGGAATACCGCAGGGAGGGACCGCTTCTAGTATTCTCTCTGACCTTTACTTATATTATTATGAAAGAAATATTGGTCCTAATAATGATTATGTATTTTATCGCTATATTGATGATATTATCATTTTTTATTTCAAAGATAATAATTGCACATCACCACTCAATTTTTATCCTAATCAGCTTACATTAAGCGGAAATTATATGATTAATAATAATATAAATTTTCTTGACTTAAAAATTAATATTGATGATAATTATAAATTAATATTTGATATTTATGATAAAAGATTTGACTTTCCATTTAAAGAAAATATTTTCATCAATTTTGCTTCATGTTTACATAAATCAGTTTATAAAAATATAATTATCAATTACCTTCATCGAATAAAATATCTATGCTCTGATATGAATAAAAACAAAAATATTAGATTTATACGAAATCAAGCAAAACTATATGGTTATCCTATTTTTTTGATAAATTAAATTATCAACTCTTTTAAATAACAATTATTACATCATATAAATATAAACATGTTCTGTAATAATTTATTTTGTTTTAGTGTGCGATAACATATAACAAATGATATAGCAAATGGGCAATTCCATGCAAAATAGGACATCATGAATGTTTTTTTTTCTTCTTAAGACATAGGTGTATTATATATCTTTTTTTAGTAAAAAGTCCAAAGAAAAATAAAATTAAGAAATTTTTCTATATTTAGGTGTATTTTTTTTGTAAATGGGTTGCAAAGTAAAAAAAAAATTAACAGCAAAAATTGACGAATTTCATATTATTCCAAATGCCAATTACTCATAATAGTTTTGTTTGTTTCATTACAGTTTTATTTTTTACAGTAGTAGTAAGTATCTTTTTATTAGTTAATATTTAAAAAATAAATATACATGTAAAATAATTTAATTAAAAAGGTTAATTAAATTTGTTCTTTGACATGTAACAAGAGTAACCCAAAAACATATAAAAGTTTATCCTAAGGAGAAAAAAATAAATTTAAATCAAAATTATCCATACAGATATGTTGCTTATCTGTATTTATGCACTTTTCAACAATATGAAATTAATTTATCAAAATTATGATTTATTACTCTAAATTTAATTTTGTAACAAGAGTAACTTTAGATTTTTTGTAACAAGAGTAACCACAACTTGCTTAATTTATTGAGTGATTTTAAATCACTTTTTTCATCATTTCAACACTATCTTTAATAGCTAGATGAAACTTGAAGTTATTGTAAATAGTTAAACAGTCTGGCACATTAAAAACTCAACTCAGCATAAATTAAGTTATAAATTAACATGTGATTGTTCTAGAATGTCAGGATTTTTTTTTTCTTATAATAAATATTTTAATTAATTATGATCTGTGACATAGCAACAGAAAATTGCTGTTTAAAAAAGTGTGACGAATGTAATTTCGAAAAGACTTTCTTAGACAAGTTCAATTTATCAGAAGATGATTCTGTTTCATGGTATGTATGGAAAGATGGATGGAAAAGAGAGAATAGAGAAAGTTCTTCAAGAAGGAACAACCAAAGATATATGTGATTATATATATTCTCTACTTCCAACATTCATGGAACATTGCTATATAAAAAGAAATCAGGCTGTAAAGTATAATGCTGCAAGGGAAAAAGCTTTATCAGAAGACTTTGACAGGAAGCAAGCACTTGTACAAGTTGATTTTTCCGAAAATTATAAATGTGTGTTCCAGGATGAGATACAGTCTGCTCACTGGGACCAGTCCCAGGTGAGTCTATTCACATCAGCACTTTATTATGATGGTAAAATACATCCATTAGTTTTAGTATTGGTTGAATTAACCCACAGTAAAGAAACTGTGATTGCATATATAGATATACTTTTGGAGAAAATCCCAAGCCATGTTAAATTTATAGATGTGGTCTGATGGGCCCACATCACAATTAAAAAATTAGTATGTGATGTCATTGCTACTTCATTCAGAGAGAAAACATAATGTGATTATAAATGGAATTTTTTTGCCATATCGCATGGTAAAGGACCAGTCGATGGAATAGGAGCTACAGTAAAGCGTGTTGTTTGGAGCAATACAAAAAACAAATGATGTATGGTACGCAATGCTTCTGATTTTGCGAAAGCAAGTGAATCATCAAAGATTGAGGTGATATAGAACCTAACATTATTGAAAAAAGAAATATGCTTTTAGATTGTAAATCTATTTTTACTGAAAATTTGCCAATTAAAGGCATAGGCAAAATGCACTTTTTCTCAATAATAAATGGAAAATCCATAGGTTCTATAGTAACAAAGAATGATGCCCCAAACATAGCAAGCCAGGAAGATGATTACATGACAGGAGAATGGGTATTAGTAGAGTATGATGGAAAATTTTATCCGGGTGAAGTTATAAGCAAAATAAATGACTCTTATTCTGTAAATGTGATGATTCCTGCAGGCAAAAATTGGAAATGGCCTAAAAATCCTGATAAATTTTTTTACAAAAAAGAGAATATTGTAAAAAAATTGAGTTTCCCATCACTTGTAAACTCTAGAAATCATTTTTTCTTTGATAAAATTTAATAAATGCATCATTATATAGTTATTTGCACTCATGATGTGTCTTATAACTTTTTTACCAAATCTTTAGACGGGAATGTAACAAGAGTAACCATTTTTTTGTAACAAGAGTAACCTGCTTTTTTTTCAATTTTAAATAATATATTAGAATTTAAAACTTGTAGATGGTTTTCATTTAATAAGTAATCATTCCTTTTTTGAAATAATTTTAAATTTGAAGATTTTATTGTGTAGTTTAGATAAAATAATCATTAATGTAGAGTGATAAAAAATGTATGTCTTTTTCAGGTAACAAGAGTAACCATACTTTAGATGACCCAGTCTATAAAACTAATAAAGTTTATCATGTTTTTCTTGCACAAATACAAAAAGTAGACATTTTTCTTTATTATTCAACAAAAAGTTCTGTGCATTTAAAAAAAAGGCATAAAAAATAATGCATTTCTATGTTAAACCACCACCATAAATGTAACAAGAGTAACCATGGAATTGCCCAAATAATACAATTTAAACATATTTAATGGACTATTATTTAGCTGGTTGGACATTGTTTACACTTTATATAGTCATGGTGAATGTGCATCTGCCGATCACCTTTGTATTAAGTGATACTAATGATCAATTATAATAAAATATCTATAAGATATGCATTGTATTAAAATAACTGTAAACATAACATTATACAAAAACACACAAAATTATACATGGATAGAATTGTTGATTATAAATCACAAACAAATATATGCGATAATCTTTTTATGTTATTTAAATGTTCAAATTCAATAATGTTATTTAAATAATGCATTGCATTAAAAAATGATTGAAACACATGTGTAATCTAAATATATTATGTAATATTTATTAATTAAATTTTTAAGATTGTGAAATTTTAACTTGTTTAAGTTATATTAAGAATAAATTTGATAATTAAATAAATCTCTCTATTTTTCCATCTTTCTATATATATATTTTATGATGATATTAATTCATTAACTAATATGTAGAAATATCAAATCTTAATTATTTTAGATAAATACTATATGATATATAAGTAGATAGTTGGCAGCACTTTGTAGATATAAGAATTCATTAACTAATTAGTAGAAGTATCAAATCTTAATTATTTTATGTAAATACTGTAAGATATATAAGGAGATTAACATAGAATGTAAAACTACAATGTTATTATTTATTACTATTTATATATATTATTAAAGCTAATATAATAAATATGTAAATCAAACTTAATTTTGAATAATTATTTTTCCTACAGAGGGCAGCACATTTCTTGTCAAATAAATGTTAAAAAATTTTTAATTTACCTATAGGGGGAGCTTATCTCTTATGTCTTTAAATTTTACTTTTAAATATTAAAATTAAATGGGAAATTTGTATATTCATTAATATTAATATGTTTTTGATTGTATTTATTTATTTTTATCACAAAAATAAATTTTGTGTGTTTTAAATCAATTGTGGTAAGGTGTAATAATTAAGGTGTTATTTCAAAATATGTTCTCTCAACTTGACTATCTCATCAAGATTATGATATTTCATCATGTGCGCCATGAGGTCGTAATGTTATAAATGTGGACCTTGTGATGTTTAAGGAATGTTTGATAATTATTGTGAGTAAGATATTTTATCTATTCAAGTTTTTTTTTTATTTCCAATTGTTTTCTGGTAATAATACAGTATACCTGGATGGATATACTGATCTTAGCATAAATGCCAGTATATTTATGAAATACTGTATTATTTTTAAAACACGTGTAGATACATCCAGGCTGATGATTATATTTACATGTGTTTTTTCATATCCAATTCTAATTTAAATCTCTTGTTATCCAATTTTCCATTATTTTACATTTCGGACATATTAGTTCATATTTCATTTCAAAATCCATTTTTATTCACTTGATATCAACTTCCAATTATTAACAATTATTATGGTTTATTATATAATTTTTTTTCTCTCTCTCTTTTTAAATATTCTTCATATTTTCAGTATTTTTGGCCAATTACCATTGAAGCAAATGCTATGGTAAAATTATGATTGCACTTGTTAATTTATTAACTTTGTGGTATTCTGTCTACACTTTATTACTAATTATCTCATTGGAGATTTAATTAGAATGTTACAAGAACTTGATTAATGTTTTTTGAAATTCAAAGATATTATAATTATATATATACAATTAAACTTGCGTTATAAAAGTACACTAATAAGTTACATAAAAATCATAAAATAAAAAAGTTTTATTTCATGCTTACCCAAACTTAATATCCAAAAATCTTTGATTAATAGGTTCATTCCACATCAAATCAACCAAAAATTTTCAATTTTCAACCTGACCATTTCAGATTTTAATGAAACCTTCAGGAATCATTCTCCCTGATGATACAAATAAAAATATACTTTATAATTTTTTTATCTCAGTAAATTTTCATACAATTAATTTTTTTTAATTTCAAAATATCATCATTTTTGGGCTTGTATAAACGTTTTCAATTTTGAATTTCTCAATTTCTATCAGGCGTAGAGAGTTGTTTGACCCCTCATTTTAAAGAGAATTTCATAAGGTTTAATTTGATATGAAAGTTGATTATGCTTGGTTTTAAAAAGGTTAATTTAATTTAAAATTTTTAAATTAAAAAAAAAAAAAAATTTTAATTTTGAAAAAAAAAATGGTTTTTCGTAATATTATAATCTTTAAATTCTGAAAGTTTTAGAGTGGGATCTCAATGGGATCAGCAGTTATAAAAAAATAATGTTTAAAATGAATAAAAGAATACTATCTTTAGCACAATCATAAAGTTGGCGATGTGCCAACTTTAAATACCAGCCCCAAACAGTGTTCAACATTAGTTTTTTTAACATAACTGCTGATCCCATTGAGATCCCATTCAAAAACTTCAAAATTTTTAAAAAAAACATTTAAAAAAAAATTAAATTAAAAATTTTAAAATTAAATTATATTAACTTTTTAAAAACCAAGTATAGTGAACTTGCATATCAAATGAAACCTTATGAAAATTCTCTTTAAAATGAGGGGTCAAACAACTTTCTACGCCTGAGAGAACTTGAGAAATTCAAAATTGAAAATATTTATACAAGCCAAAAAATGATTTTTCGAAATTAAAAAAATTAATTGTATAAAAATTTACTGAGATAAAAAAAATAATAAAAGTATATTCTCATTTATATCATCAGGGATAATGATTCCTGTAAGTTTCATCAAAATCTAAAATGGTCAGGTTGAGTCACTGGTTGATTTGACATAGAATGACCCAATACAGAAATGTATTTGGTAAAAAGATCACACCACTGATATCAGTACTTTTTTTTTCAGAAATAAAGTTACACTTCCTTGATGAGAAAACATGCGTTCAGCCATATTAATAAGCATTAGATATTAAAATGTGCATGGAATAATATAATAATTTTAAAAAATCTTGAATTTTTTCCCTACATCTTAACTGTAAGCTTCAATGTTTACATCTGTAATTATGTGCAGATTTTAGAGAGTCTACAGTAATATTAAAAAAATATATAAATAAATATTTAAAACAATTTTCATAATTAAATATTAATAAGAAATGGAGTATATTTTTACTGTAACTTTAAGATATAAATTTGTTTAAAATAATGAAGGATATCTGGATAACATCTGGATAATCATTGCATTTTCCTTTTGGAAAGAACAGTTCTCATATTATTAAAGTAATAAAAACTTTTAAAAACTTACTTTAAATAGAATTTGTCTATATTTTATCACAAAGTAAAAGATGAAATTATATTTTTTAATATTATTTTTGTTCAATTATACTTTTACATTAGAAATTAATTATAATATTTTTTCATTACACTGTTAAGTGAAGAACAATGAGAAATGCCACATAAAAAAAAAAATAATAATTTTTCTGAGTGTAAGTTCACTTGAAGAAATAAATTTTAATTGTTACACTAAGCAATTTCTGTTAATATTCTGCAAAAACATAAACATGATCATCTAATTCTCCATGTACAACATATGGGACAAATAAAATAAAATTTTTGGAAATATGTCAGAATACAATTTAAAAAGTTTTACTAAACGGATTTTCATGGGAGTTTCACTATTAATTAGATAAATTATGCAAATAAAAGAGGGGGGGGGGAGTTATATGTAAACTTTACATTCCAAATTGCAAAACTTAGGATCCAAGTTTTGCAATTTGGACATCACATGTTTCAGACATTTTTGTCCAGGGGAGAGGGGGGGGGGTGAAGTTCCAGAAGGGGAGATGCATTTCTAGATGACTTCAATTAAACATAAAATCTGTGTACATATACATGTATTGATTTCACCAATAGTTAGTTAAAGCAATTAACTTTTTATAGATATTTTATTATTTATTGATAATTCTAAAATATCAATTTATTTGAAAATGGGTTCTTTACCCCCAACCCCCTACTTTGTTTTTGAATTGCTACACCACTGATTTCTTTCAACAAAGAATTTATGAACATAAAAATTAATTTATGTATTCACTAAAAGTAAATAGATTTATTACTCATTTTAAAATTTGAAATTGAACAATAAAATACAAGCATGCTGCAATTTGCGAGGGAAAACAATGATAAAGAGTATGTATTTTATTCGAAATTTTCATTCAATATCGTACTCTTTGATAAATTGAGCAAAGCAACAAAGACGGCTATAAATGCACCAAACAGGTCCTGTCAGGTAAATCTGGCGCCAAAGTTTTCCCACTTGGGAATATTAATGTCGCCGATGGGTCAGCTCATATATATATAGCAGCCTTAGCTATTAATAGATTGCCGCGATGACTCTCTTAGTAAAGTATTGTTAGTTTTTAATGTCGCCAAATTAAGTAAAAGCTTAACTTTAATATGTTTTTGGTACTCGCATTTCTGACGTTGATATTTTAAAGAAAGTGTAATATGAAACATTATTATTTTTTTTAACTGTGCATTTATCGAGTTCAAAACAGTTACGACGTAATGAGTAAATATTGTGTAAGCATAGTGCATTTTTTGCTATAGTTTTTTTTTCAGCAAGTGAATTAAATTTCCAAGGAAGTTCCTGAGTGATATATTTAGTTTCCTTTAGTCATTTAAGAAATTTATTGTTAACCAATCATTTGTTTATATAGACATACAAACCTGAAATTTAAATGCATTATAGTGTTTCTTATATAACATTACATCCATTTAATGATTTTAATAAAGCTGGTATTTTTATTTATCTTTGTCATCATTTATAGTTTTTCCTTTTTAAGCACTTACTGCAATTCATAAATTGCCCTCACTATCAGCTGCAAAGAAATCAGGATCGTATTTTTTTCAGCAAAAGCTTTCACAAAGCCAAATGATAAACTCTACAGTAAGTCAGTAAGAGAAATAGGTGCTGTGAAGTAGTTAAGATTGAAGTGATCCCTTCATGGCATTCTTGTATGAGTAGTCTCACACAACACTTAGGTTATGGGCATATTAGATTCATGCAGATAAATTTATTTGACCTTAACAGATTTGAGTAAAAGTGCAGTAAAGTGTATAAATATGGCCCGAAAGAAGTAAAAACAAAGTTTTAGTAGGGGGGCTCTATTTTTTTTTTTAATGATGACGTTTAAATAAACAAATAATAATAATAATAATTTGAAAAAAAAGTTTCCAGCTAGTGTGAAAAAAAAGAGTTAGTATTTGAAAAAATTTATTGGCATTTAAAGAAGTTTTATTAGTATTTGAAGAAATTTATTAGTATTAACATGTTTTTATTGTGGAAAACCTGGACATTTCAAGAATAAATGTAGACTGAGTCTAAAAAGTTTAACTCGTCGAGAGTCATTGACATCGGCCAGCATGACATCATCTCAAGGTTCCTCCTGACAAGAAAGAATGCAATCCCAATGATTGAGCCATTGTACAATAACACAAGCCTCATTCTCCTACCAAATTTAAGCTTCATCGCATGGACAAATGTTAGCCATATCCCCACTTTTTCCTATCACCTATAATATCTAAACTCTTTATTTTTATTAGGTTTCATTTATAAGTATATACTTTTCTTCCCTTTTATTTCAGCTGTTTTTGTTTAGCAGTTTAAATGATACAGCAGTTAATTTTCGCTGACTTTGGCATCTTCGCTGCCATACATGCGCATCATCGCTCAAAGCCCTTTTTCCAACCACATTTGACCGCATACAATATTTTGAATGAGAGGTAGTGGGCTTAACCACAAGATGGCGCTACCCTCTCACATGAACAAGTTTTCCCGCATCGGTGCATGCCATGTTCCTTCCTCCATTCAGTTTGAAGCAGGGGGATTTTCCCTTTTCCGGCATCTACACTACGTGCTCGACTTGTGACGGGCTATTAATCAGGGTTGTAGTGGGTAGCGCTACTATAAATATTAGTGTGCCTGAGTACCCACTTGGGCTGTTTTTTTTTAACCCGGGTTTTTTTACAAACCTTAGGGTTGTAGTGGGCAGCTGCCCGGGTATCCACCTGGGCTTGTATTTTTTTTAAAAACCCGGGATTTTTACAACCCTGCTATTAGATCGCCGCAATGTTCAATTCAGCTGGTCTGGTTCCCCGTTCCTTTCATTTTATTTTGGTTTCGCTCAATAGATGGTGGAATGACTCTCGTAGTAAAGTATTGTTTGTTTTTAATGTTGCCGAATTAAGTAAAATTTTAACTTGAATATGTTTGAAGAAACCAATAAAAGATAGGGAAAGAAAAAGAAAAGTGTCTCAAATGAAACTAAGCTTAAGTCGAAACCACCAGAAAAATATTTATTTGTTGATCTGCTGATAGCGAGTGTGCAGATATTTCTTTACACGATGAATCAGAGTATGAAGACTTTTTGACGTATACTAGTACAGAATTTGAAGAACAAATGCATTTCGAAAAAGGGTTGCAAAAAACCTGGTTTTTTATAAAAAAAAACCAACCCAGATGGGTTTTTTGTTTTTTTAAGAAGTTAGGGCAAAAGAAGTCACTTATTTTTAGAAAGTATGTATTAAATTAAGAAATCTTATATTTTTATTAATTAACTTAATATACAAGTAATTTGAACTTAAATAACACAAATAAATCAGTGTAAAAGGCTGTAAAAAAAAGTTTTTACTTCTAAAATCATGTAATATTATGCAATAACCACATATCACATATTTAAAAAGTACTGTAATAGATTACTTTTTATCAGTATTCCCTTATCCGTTTTTATCTGTATTCCACTAGGAACATATATATTTTTTTAAATACTCCATGAAAAGCTAGTTAATCAAAGGCACTGACTACACTTTTGTCATCAGTGGTCAGAGGGTCAAAGAAGTATTGCAACCAAACTTGTTTTCAACAATGAATGAGAGGGGTACTTTTTCTCCCATATTCATCCTCTTATCTACATACCTACCAAGGAGAGGACATCTTTTCAAATATTGAGAAAGGGAAGGAGAGGGATATCAATAGCACAGGTGTGAGGGGTCAAACAATATAAGATTGTATTCATTGAATACAAACATGTTTTATGCATCACCTTTTAACTTAAAGGGGAAAGAGTAACCAGTTTTATAACCTTTCATTACTACTTTCTTCAGTATACTTTTCTGCAGGTGCAGATGAACTAATGTGTTAGTTAGGGTTAAGAGTGTATTGCACACCTTATAGATTTCTAATTTATTTTACTGCTAATAGTTATTTAATTATTATTTTTAATTGTGATTACATATTTATTTAATTATTATTTTTAATTGTGATTACATATTATTAAATTTGGTAACATGTCTACTGGATGTGGTAGAAAAACTGCTCCACAGTAGTTGGAAGTCACTAAATTAGACACCGAGAGGAAGGGGAAATGTTTATGCAATCACTGTGACATGGAAATAAGTGCTAAAATTGAAAGGAGAAATATGGTATGCAATCCAGCTAACAATGTACTTGTGAACACTGGGAATTACTTTTTTACATTAAAAAAAATTGTCAATTTC
Source organism: Maratus michaelseni (assembly GCA_963931845.1). Taxonomy (NCBI): domain Eukaryota; kingdom Metazoa; phylum Arthropoda; class Arachnida; order Araneae; family Salticidae; genus Maratus; species Maratus michaelseni. The sequence continues at coordinate 211,518,534 of OZ007599.1, read as the reverse complement.
ATATGTTCATATGGAATTATTAATAAATGAATTTATCTGCAGTTGAGTCGACAAGTAGATCATGTGCATCTGAAACTGAAAGGAATAATGAATTTCGCATAGAGTGCAAAAGTAAGCAGCAACGAATGATGGATGATTATACTGTTAGTACAACAGACAGTCACAAGCAGAATTTGGACTTAAAAGTAGCCAACTTTTTTTATGCAAATAACATTGCTTTCAATGCAGCCTCAACTAATGAATTCAAAGAAATGATAACAGCTTTATGACCAGGTTACTGTGGTCCTACTCGCACTGATTTAGAAGGAAAATTATTAGATAAAATGCATGAAAATATTAAAGAAGAAATGCAGAAAGGAATGCAAAATACTAAAAGTGTTAATTTATTATTGGATGGTAAACAGGGTGTAAACAATGTAAACAGGGATGCACTACTTGCAACATGTATTCACACAGGTGAAACATAATTTCTATTAAGTGCTATAGATTGTGAAAGCAATAAAAAAAACAACTGAATACTGTGCTGAATTAGCTGAAGAGGGTATTGTACATTGCATGAAAAATCTGGGTATAGAGGTTTTTGCAATTTGTACTGATAATGAAAATAAAATGGCAAAACTGAGACAAATTATTCCTGACAAGTACAAGGGTATTATAACATATGGATGCTCAGCTCATTATATTAATTTATTAGCTGATGAAATTACAAATAAAGATATCTTAAAGTATGTTACAGAAGTACAAAAATTTCTTCGCAACACTCATCAACCTCATGGTTTGTTAAAAGAAATGGGTAGTCTAGTCTCACAGTTACCCAATGCAACACATTGGAATTCACAGATTAATTGTATTGATATACAGTCGAACCTCGATTTAACGAATTGATTGGGAACCACAAATCCGTTCGTTAAATCGAAGCAATTCGTTAAATCGAATATCAATTTTTGTAAAGAGTATGGTATAAAAATATCAATGCAAAATACCCTTAGATATACAGATATGAAAAAAAGAATGATTATTGTTTACTATGAACTTAAAAATTATAAGTTATACGTTAGGAGATCAACTTTAAAATTATCTAAATTCTTTAATGTTACTTGCTTTTAAAACTTAATACATACATACGTATTGGCACTTTGGAAAGAAATATTTGATAGTGCTTTGTTTTGACTTTCCAAAGTTCTTTGTCGACTTCCAATGTTCTTATCTATCTCTTTTAATAAACACATTTTTTCATTTATTGAAAACCTTTTGCGTTTTCTGGATTCGTTGGCCATCCTTGCACAGTACAAATCAGTCAAGCTAAGAACACTCAAAGCAGCGTAAGCACACGCAATGCACAACGAATCGGCAGTTTCGAGCAGAGTCACTATCGGCTTTGTTTAGTACCAGCTTCGAACCAGTCCTGTATTGCAACACCCAAAAGTAACATTTCTTCGAAAATGTAGTTTGCACTTGAAGTCCCGGTCATCAAGGTCCAACGGATTTGTGAAAAGGTAGAGGTCCATTTAACCAGTCATTCTAGGACCCTCCTTATATGTGCTCTTTGTCATGTTTTTAGCTGAAAAGGAGTTGACTGTCTTTTAAATCCACCAGAAATGAGAAAAAAATTTGTAACACTTGGATTAGGGTGTGAAAAATTCAAAATTTTATGTGCGAAAAATTCAAAATTTTAGTTTTATGTGCGAATGCGAATTTTTTTTCAGCGATTGTTGTTCATTAAATCAAATCTAAAAATTCGTTAAATCAGAGCATTTTAGCTCCCTTTTTGTCGGGACAGAAAAAATATTCGTTAAATCAAAGTACGTTAAATCGAGGTTCAACTGTATATGTAAAAAATTACCATAAATATGTAGAAATATCTACTCAAAAACTCGGTGGAAATGCCTCAAAACATCATTAGAATTTTGGACAATGTCGCAATATATAAAGAAGCATTGAACATGCAAAAACAATTAGCAGAACTAGGAGATGTTCTGAATAATATGCAAGCAGAAAAAAGACAAATATATCTACAGCTGTTGAGCTATGGCTCGGTATATTTGAAGGTGAAAATCTTTCTCCATATAAGAAGCACATTGATAAGAGGATGAACCAAGCTCTTCTTCCTGTTCATTATTTAGCTAACATGATGAATCCTAAATATGCTGGGAAGAAATTAACTAATGATATGTTACAAAAAGCTGAGGAGTGGTTAGAAATAGAACACCCAAAATGGATAATTCCCCTCATGAGTTATAAATTAAAAGATTCAAACATATTTCCCCAAAGTATGTTTAATGCTGATGTCATTAAAAAATTCAGTACAGCACAGTGGTGGAAACTAATTGAAATGCGTTCTAGCGATGAAGATACGAAAGAGTTTTGCCACTTTATGATAGCCCTAAACACGTGTCCAGCTAGCTCTGAATCACTAGAACGAGTGGTTTTCCACATGTGGATTGGTTTGGTCAAAACTTCGTAACAGATTAGGATTAGAAAAAGCATTGAAATTAGTTAAAATTCATAGACACTTCAGACTAAAAAACGGTAGCATTAGTAACCTAAATAGCGAGTGATTTATGATGCATTGCATGTGTATTTTCAAATTAATTTAAATCCAAAATAATGAATGTCCATTTTACACTATGATTAAATTGCTATATTGTATTAATGCCTAAAATAAATTTCATATATTAAAACAGATTTTATGCACATAAAAGATTTTCTAATTTATTCATTATGGCTCACTCATGGATAATTTTTTTTCAGATTGTTGTGTTGCTTTTTTATCATAAAAAAAAAAAAAAAAAAAAAAAAAAAACTTGGGCGGTTTTTTTTTGGGATAGATGGGTTTTTTGCAACCCTGTTTTGAAATAACTGATGATTCAATAATAGAAGTTAATGACTTTGTTCTTGTTGAGTTTTGTGGAAAGAAGAAAAAAGTTCTGTTTGTAGGAAAAACTAAAGAAATAGAAGATGGCTATAAGTAAAATTTATGACAAACCCAATAGCAGAAACAGTATAGCATGGCAGCAGCGCTGCAGATTATTTTAGTCTTTGCAGATCAATCTAACAGCTTAAAACAAAATTCTGGGCTATGAAAAATTGCTAAAACTTCTTTTCTGTCTCTAAATTTATTGAATTTTCTTCTTATGTTTACTTTATAAATAAAAGTTTTGCTTATTTTATGAGTTACTGTAATTTCTTATAATAGTAAGCTTTGTCTGGCATTTTTGGGTCACAGAAAAATTTTGGTTTGCTGGAGATTAACACAGAAAATTCTGCTACTGGGATGAGAAAGAAGGAAGATTCTTGGAAATTTTATTTTCCAGAAAAGGAGGCCATTAGTAGCATAATACAAAATGATAATTAAAATGAAACTTCCTCAACCAAATTTAAGTGGAGGAACAGCTTGAGCTGTATTTGTAATGACATTTTCCATAAATTTTTATTTAATAAAAGACAAAATAATGTAAATAGAACCTAAATCAATCGACTATATTATTTTGTGAGTAAAGTTTATATTGTCAAAATGTATGGTATTTGTAGGTCCTGTTGTATTGTTGAAATGTACCCCACTTTCCGTTGATAACTGCCCCCCGGGTGGGGCAGATTTCAACAAAGTGCATGCTTCACTGAAGATGTAAAATTTGGTATTTTGCCTTCTGCTAAAAACTATGGAAAAAAATTGAAAGGATACCTCAAATATGAATTTAGGGAACAGATGTGTTACACTCATGCACCGATATTTCGCAGCTTTGTGATTGGTGCGATTTTCAAGACCGCGCCAAACCGATAACTTAATACAAAAGCCAAGTTACCATTACAGGAAAAAATCCCCACAATTTGGCAACTTTTTTTCTTTTTATAACTGCTAATAAAATTTTAAAAACTGTGCGTGAGTGTAAGACATCATAGCCGAATTTAGTAAATGGAACATTAGTTTTTAAAGCAGTATCACTTCACAAATAATTCTTTTGCAAAAATTGTTGAAAAGTGGAAAAGTTGCCACTTCCTCCCCGACAGGCTGTAACAGATAGTCAAATTGTTATGACAAAATAGCATCATCATAGTAGCATCACGCTACTGCAAAAACTATTCATTACTATAATACATTTTCAAATTAACATTTCTATAAAAGTTTTCTATAAAATTAAGATATACAACAGATGAACTTTAGTAAAGAATACAACTTAATGCCCTTTTACATTGCAACAATTGGGAGAAACATAAATAAAAATACAAGGTGGCCTTAATTAAACTGACAGTACTCAGTATGTTCTGTAGCACGATCTAATTGCAAGAATACCAAATTTTGTAGGATGATTATAGAAGATTGGGGATGAAGGATTTCATGGGAAAAAAAAAGCACCATACATGTTCTGTAGCATGATCTGATTGCAAGAATACCAAATTTTGTAGGATGATTATAGAAGATTGGGGATGAAGGATTTCATGAAAAAAAAGCGCCATATATCTCCCAGCAATGACTTTTGGACAGTGATAGAAATTGGGAATGAAAGATAGGCATCAAATGTAAATATCTTAAACATCAAATTAAAACTTTTAGTTATAATTTCAAAAATTCATTTTTAACATAACTGTGACACTGCATGTTACATTTTAGAAAACACGAATATTTTGATTTTATTTAAAATTATTGAAGTTCTTAATCTACAAGATTGTAATAATAGAAGCAATTGTAAAACTGATATAAAGCATTTTTAATTTATTACTATATTTAGAAATTAATAGAAAAATGCACCTATTCATGTAAAACAAAATTAAAACTGCATAACTTCTTAGCAAGTCAGAAACAAAATTTTATCCAAATGTTGATAATTACTGTTTAATTTAGTAAAAAAAGAAAAAAACACTATATAATGCAATTACAGTCGAATATGTGAACATGAAATCAAAAGATGCAATATTAATTTCTTATGTGTGTCTGTGTTAACCGTTAAAATAATAGTATTATCTTTTCAGTTAGAATTGTATTATTAATTCACATCAAATGAAATTTCAAATTAAGCAATTTAATGTTCAGTGTTTGACAGTATAATAGAAATGTACAACAAGCGGACTGCGATGGGTTAACTGGTGGCCTGCAGAGACCATAGATGCCAAAACCTTCAGAAATTGTGAATTTTACGAATTTGTCATGAGAAAAAAAATGCAAATTTTACTTACTGGGCACGTAAAAATCTCAAATTTCACCAATCGGACATGTAAAAATCACGAATTTTGCTGATTGGGTGCAGAAAAATTATGAATTTTGTCATTTCAGCACGGGGAAAGAAAATTTGAATTTCATTAGTCTGCCAGAATCAGAAATTCCGGAGTTGCAAATTTTGTTAATCGCTTAAGGAAAAAAAAAAAAAAAAAATCACAATTTTGTCAACTTTTTATACAGTTTGACACTTATTTTAATATTAACTTTCTAATAATTGCAATGTTTAGCCCTATTATTTTGACTCCAGGTTATAAAAAATGGTGCGAACATACAAGAAAAAGTGTACTAAACCAGAAGACAGTGAAGAAGATATTGAGAAAGCAATGGAAGCAGTCTGAAACGTCACATCTCTATGAGCAGCAGCAGACTTACTTGGAATGGACTTTTCAGCTTTATTTTATAGATTAAAAGAAGCAAGGCAATTAATACTCTAGTTAATGAAACCAGAAGATGTACAACTAACACAAAATGCTACATTTCCAAATACACAAGCTGTTAGCCATATCCCCACTTTTTCCTATCACTTATAATATTTAAACTCTTTATTTTACTAGGTTTCATTTATAAGTATACACTTTTCTTACCTTCTATTTCAGCTGTTTTTATTTAGCAGTTTTTAATCATACAGCAGTTCATTTTTGCTAACTTTGGCATCTTCGCTGCTGTACTTGCGCATCATCGCTCACAGCTCTATTTCCAACTACGTTTGACCACATACGATATTTTAAATGAGAAGTAGCTCTATTAGCCATAGAAGAAGGAACATAAATAGAAGTAAGATGTGGGGTGATTTCGCCCTTCGTCTTTCTCCGTTTGGCACCAATTTTTTTTATTTACGGCATTTTCGGAAACTATTTCAAAGGCGGGGAATAGGCAGGGCAATAGTATGGCATAGTTATTGCTGTCTTGGCACCTTTTTTTCCTCGATATTTTCTTATTTATTTAAGCGTTTGAAAAGAGGATTGTTTTGATTTTTGCTACGTCTGTTATGCGAAGGATATGTTACCTAAGGAGTGTAAACATAATGCAATCTATTTAAAGCTTTGTTTTTAAAGTTACATATATTTTTTTTTTGTTATGGGGTGGAGGGGGGGGGGTTATGTTTTTTCCTAAATACCAATAAAATAATACTTAAAAAACAATAATTGGTTGCTTTTATAACTAATAATTAATTCAATATTTTCAATTTTCCGATATTTGATATCTTTATTTTTATGACAAAAAACTCCGGTCTAATTTCTTTAAATAACTCATAAAAAAAGAACTTTGTCCAGAATAAATTTAAATTTGATATATTTTAAAACTTTATTACGTAATGCAGCTACTTTCAGTGCCTGATTTATAGCAGGGTATTCGGGGCACTGTCCCAGGGCTCGCAAATGCTACGGAAGATTTTTAAATTATTAGCCCAAATCTGAAGTTTTAAACTATTAAAAAACAAAATTAAAATGTAAAGTATTTTTTTTTTCATGTAAAAATAACTTTTAAGGGCTACATCATTCACGCGAAAACGCCAGCTCGCTAATGTTAATCCTATGGGAGAAATTTTTAAAAATATCTCATTTGCATTTCAATATTTAAAAATAAATTTTACCATTGGATATTTAAAATTGACGAAAGATTGAAAAATCGTCAGCGAGATAGAACACTTAAGATTATGAGGATGTTATAAAAACTTTTACTGCTAAAAAATTGAGAAGAAACATCATTAAATATCACAAAATTATTAAAGCATCTATCTGTGCCCAGGGCTCCCAAATTTGTAAATCAGTCACTGGCTAAACACATACATTTACCTCCCCCCCCCCTTCACCTTCGTAATATCAACTAAGAATTGATTGTATTCACCTGATTTTAAAATTTAAAACCAACCCCTTATTTAAATTTAACTAAAATCCCCTTTCTTCTGATGATTTTGATGAAAAAAAAATATTTTTTATAAAGAACTGAATAATTAAACAGTAGGATATTTTTTTTTTTTAGTTAAAAGGATTTAAAGTAATCGTTTCATTTTATGAAATTAGGAAATACTAATAAAATGTATCATATTTATTATTTCTGATGTCAACATCCCTTTTTCTAAGCAAATAAAAAACACAAAACGATAAATGAGATACCATATGAAAAAATTTTGAATAGGTTTCTGACATATTATACTCACATATCGTTGAAACATGTTTAATGAAAATTACATTTAATTAAAAATTAAATCAGCATTGTTTTCATAAATTAAATGAAAGGTTTTTCTCAAATAAGCGTTGCTACAAAAAAAAGATTAAAATTATTAAAATAAAAAATATATGTTCCAATAATGTTAAAGTGGGACAAAGTTGTTGCACACGTTTATATTATGAGCAGGGAAGACCGAGCTATGCTCGGTCAAAATTAAATCCGAGTTCAAATATCATGACCCATGACCAAAATGACCCACTAATTGAATTTTCTCGAACATGCGACTTAGCCCAAGAGTCTTTTCGTGCCCGAAAACCATAGGATGCAAAATTTAGTGTAAATTGAGCCGCTTTTTAGATCTTGACCCACAATGACCCAGAAATGACCCACTAATCGAATTTTCTCGAACATGTGACCTAGCCCAATGATTTTCGCGTGCCCGAAATTCGTAGGATACAAAATTTAATCAAAATCGTTAGAGCCGTTTTTTAGATAAAATTAATTTGATCCTCTCTGACCCAAAACTGACCCACTAATCGAAAGTTCTCGAACATGTGACCCAGCCCAATAGTCTTCTCGTGCCCGAAAATAGTCGGATACAAAATTCCGTCAAAATCGTTTGAACCGTTTTTTAGATACAATTAGCTTGACCATGACCCAAAATGACCCACTAATTGAATTTTCTCGAACATGTGACCTAGCCCAACTGTCTTCTCGTGCCCGAAAACCATTGGATGCAAAATTTAGTGTAAATTGAGCCGCTTTTTAGATCTTGACCCACAATGACCCAGAAATGACCCATTAATTCGAATTTTCTCGGACATGTGACCTAGCCCAATGCTTTTATCATGCTCGAAACTCGTAGAACACAAAATTTAATCAAAATCGTTAGAGCCGTTTTTTAGATAAAATTAATTTGACCCGCGCTGACCCAAAAATGACCCACTAATCGAAAGTTCTCGAACATGTGACCCAGCCCAATAGTCTTCTCGTGCACGAAAATGGTCGGATACAAAATTTCGTCAAAATCGTTTGAACCGTTTTTTAGATACAATTAGCTAGACCATGACCCAAAATGACCCACTAATCGAATTTTCTCGAACATGTGACCTAGCCCAATGGTTTTCTGGTGCCCCAAAATGGTAGAATACGAAATTTCGTCAAAATCGTTAGAGCCGTTTTTAAGATAATTTTTGCATATATATATATATATATATAACCACACACAAGATTTGCTCGTATTAGAATGTATGATATCTATGATTAATAAGCAAAATTTAAATTCAAATGCTCAATTTATTTTTCTCCCATGAATGACAAAAACGAAAATACCGGCAACCCATCATGTGAGGCAACGGTTTGTAGGAACGTCTACGCCAAGATAAAAGCCAAGTTTTCGCCAATATCGGGAGGGTTGCGAGAATTCTGTTTGAACACCTTCCCATAATCCCCGTAACAATTGACGGACGAAAACACCTTACATCTTCCTTCTCGGTTATTAGTATTTCTATGCTATTAGCCACAAGATGGCGCTACCCTGTCACATGCTCAAGTTTTCCCAGATCGGCGTGTGCCATGTTCGTTCCTCCATTCACGTAGTCACGCAGGGGTTGTTTCCTGTTTCCAGCATCTATGCCACGTGCTCGATTTTTGACGGCTATTAATAGATCACCACGATGTTCAACACTGCTGTGGCAGTATTCTGCCCTTAATGAAACAAACCGATCCCGTAATTCATAACGAGATTTGACAGTTTGCAATTCTGCCCTGCTTTCGGATTTTTCGACCAATCATTTCCAAGGTCACGCGTGGTTTGTTTATTTACGCGAGAGGTGAACGTGTGTTTTATACCTATTTAAATGCAGACTTTTTTTTTTAAAAAAATTTCAAATGATTGTTTTTTTTTTTTCTTTTTTTTTTTTTCTTTTTCCGAAGTAAAGTTTGCGGGAATTTAGAAGTCAATGATAAATATTATTTATAAATATTAATTAAGAAATAATTTTAAAAAAATATTAATTAATGATGAGACTAGGGAGATTAGATGGGATATGGATTTTAGATTAGAATTTAAATAAAAATATTTAAATATTTAAATTTGACACAGTCTCCATGAAATAAAGGAGAATACACCAAATTTAATAAAAAAAATATGAGGTATTTATCTAAATTCTGTAAATATACATTGTTGTTTAAATATATACTACATTTTCTTATGACCATACAGCAAAGATTTTATTGCTAATTTGTAAATAATGTAAATTATACATTATTTTTTTTTACTGTTCAGTTAATCTGAATTGTTGTAACGCATTTTTTTATTGTAACTTGAATTTGAAATTAAATCTTCGTAGTCATGTGACATTTCCTTCTCTTCCCCCTCCCCCCCCCCACTTTTTTTCTACTTTTCAGTGAATATGAATTGTTCTTATGCCTTTTTCATTAGACTTAAAATTAAATAAATATTTTCTATATAAATTAAATATTCGTAGTCATATGACACCTTCCCTCCGCCCACTCGCTCCTTTTAGGTAGATTTCGTAAGAAATACTACCTATTACATTCTCACCTAAGTTTGAATTTTTGAAAAATTTTTGCAGATCTACGCCGATCATGACTCCCAGAACCCAAAAACACTCCCAGTTCAAAACTTTATCTATGTCACTTTTTTATGGACACAATAACTGGAAAAATTCTGCATAAATCTCTTCCAAACAGATACATAAAAACAAGGGGCATAAAATCTCGTTTAAGTTCGTTAATGGGCAAAATCGAACCGGGGGGGGGGGAATGGTGGCGGCTTTTTGTAAAAACAGAAAAAAACCCATCATTACTTAATTATGATACGTATCGAATCCGTGTAAAGTTATTATTACTTCTAGGAAAAGGGTCGAAAATTTATGTATGACAGATTTTAGATATCATTAAAAATGGCCCCAAGGAGGGAGAAGGGAAGCGGGGGGGGGGTAGAAAAAAAAAATCATAACTCCGTCAATTCACAAGATGTCAAATCCGTATAAATGTATTATTAATCCTCTTAATATTATCTACAACTTTTATATTGACAAATTTTTTATCAAACCAACCCTTATAGCACAAAAAAATTAAAAACAAAAAAAACCCCTGCCGGCTCCGCCTGCAAACAAGTTAGGTTTCGAAGTGGGCGGTTCCCATCTGCCGTATCATGGCAAAAAGGTCATTTCTTCCGTAATTCCCAACAAACAGGCGCCCCACGATCTGCATCTTCGAAATCTACCTGTGCCTGTAGGTCGAGCCGTCAGGGATTTTTTTTTTTTAATCTCGTGTAATATACCTTTTAGATTTCATTTTAAAACTTGAATTATGTATATTGCAAATTGTATTTCCTTTCCACAATTTGAATTACATTCCGCATAATTATGAATGCAGCAAGTATATTTCAAACTAAATAAGATTTTTATGAGGTGTTTATCTAAATTTTATAGATATACAGAGTTATTTAAACATATATTACATTATCTTATGACTTGTAGCAAACACCTTCGCAAAGAGAGTTTTTTTTTTTTTTCGCCCGTAGTGGGTGATTAATAATGTTGAGGCTTTTAATTATAGATTAATATGTTTTTAATCTCTTACACAGGGACCGGTTGCACTAATATCGCCCACTCCCACCTTTTTTATTATGTTAATTAGTAAATTATTAGGGATCTGTTTAGGGAGAAATTGGGTCCCTTTAAAGAACCCTTCACAATATTTTCCATTTCAAAACTGGACCCTTGACAAAAATTTTCATCTCAAAACAGGGCCATTAAAAAAATTATTTGTCTTAAAAAAGGACCCTTCACAAAATTCTCTGTCTTAAAAACTTTTACAAATTTAATTATTTAAAAGTAAAATCTAACTGTCACTTTTACATAAAGAAACTGTATATTTTACATACACATATCTTCTTAAAAATGTATAAACAAGAACCAGAATATGACAATCCTTTCAAATTCACAAAATTATGACTAGATTTTTCACAAATGTAAAAAGCTGTTCATAATTTACAAGGACAGGACCCAGGGAGTTAAGTCTGGACAGACCTCTGATTATGCTAAGTATGCTATGAGATTTTGGAAAATTTTAATGCTGTTAGCGAAATATATTAATTAAACTATATACATTTTTAATGTTGTTTGTGAATTATGATTTAAACTAAACAATTTTTTAGTGTTGAATAAATATTTAATGTAGATAAAATCTTTTATTAAGTTATTTTTATTTATTTATTTTACGAATTATCTTTTTAACGAAATGTGTTAATTACATTTTGGAAACAAAACGAAATAAGTAGTAATGCTTTCCCTTATTAGTTTTCAATAGAAAATATGTTTCAATCTTTATGTATGTATTATGACTCAAACTATATTTCATACATATACAAGACAGTGCAAAAATATTCCAGTAAATTTCATTAGTATATAAATTCTATCGGTAGTGTAAAACTGTTTTCTTGTAACATGCAAAAATAATTTCGTAAGCAAATAAAAATCTTTTCACTCTAGTGAACTTTTAACTAATTATTAGAACTATTGGATTAGGGCGTATTTTTTTCTTTTCCTAACGGGTCTATAATACTTTATTATTTACAATTCAAAATAGTATTAAAATAAATTTTAACTGAAATATAATGTATGTTTAAAAATTTCGTGTAAACTGTATTCATTAGAAAATGTACCTATTCTAAAACACTGTGTTTTTGCCCTGTATCCTCATATACTAACGGATAACTATCCTCATATATATCGGAGTGCTGCATATATATGCGCGCCATCTTAAAACGATAAAGGAAACGCTTTCCGGCTGCCTAAAGCAGTCGGAAAAATTACCACATAACAGCCCCGAAATACGGGAACGAATTCAGAGACGGTAGGGGCAGAATGCGAAATTATCACTTCGTCGGCGCATTACGAGAAAGTCTTCCGTTCCGATGAGGGGAGAATGCTGCCGCTGGTCTGGTGTGCTTTGTCTTCCTCGCTCCTTTCATTTTGTTTTGGTTTGCTTTAGTTTGATAGATGTTGGAATGACTCTCGTAGTAAAGTATTGTTTGTTTTTACTGTTGCCAAATTAAGTAATATGTTTTTGGTACTTGCATTTCTGAAGTTGATATTTTAAAGATAGTGTAATATGAAACATTCTTTTTTTTTAAATGTGCATTTATGGAGTTCAAAACTGTTACGACGTAATGAGTAAATATTGTATAAGCATAGTGCATTTTTTGCTATCGTTTTATTTTCAGCAAGTGAATTAAATTTAGAAGAAAGTTCCTGAGTAATATTTAATTTTCTGTAGCCATTTACGAAATTTATTGATAAACAATCATTTGTTTATATTAGACATATAAATCTGAAATTTAAATGCATTATAGTTTTTCTTATATAATATTACATCTATTTAATGATTTTAATAAAGCTGGTATTTTTATTTAAATATCTTTGTCATCATTCATAGTTTTCTTTTTAAACACTTAGTGTAATTTATAAATAACTCTCATTATCATCAGCAAAGAAATCAGGATCTTATTTTTTCAGCAAAAGCTTTCACAATGCCAAATGCTAAACTCTATAGTAATAGGGAGTAAGAGAAAAGGGGGCAATGAAGTAGTTAAGATTGTATAAGATTGAAGTTATTCCTTCATGGCATTCTTGTTGTACGAGTAGTCACACACAACACTTAGGTTATGGGATCCATGCAGATAAATTTATTTGACCTTAACAGGTTTTAGTAAAAGTGCAGTAAAGTATATAAATATGGCCAAAAGGAAGTAAATAGAAAGTTTTAGTAAGGGGGGGGGGGCAGTATTTTATGTTTTTAATAATGATGTTTAAATAAACAAATAATGATAATAATTTGAAAAAAAAAAGTGTCCAACTAGTGTGAAAAAAAAAGTTAGTATTCGAAGAAATTTATTGGCATTTAAAGAAGTTTTATTAGTGTTTGAAGAAATTTATTAGTATTAACACACTTTTATTGTGGAAAACCTGGACATTTCAAGAATAAATGTAGACTGTTTCTATAAAGTTTAACTAGTCGAGAGTCATCGCCATTGGCGAGTCTTACGTAGTCTCGAGGTTCCTCACTGACAAGAAGGAATGCAAGTCCCGATGATCGAGCCATAGTACAACAACACAAGCCTTGTTCTCCTACCAAATTTAAGCATCATTGCAGGGATTTCAGAAGTCTGAAGGAAATAAACAAGGCTGTTCCAGGGATATTAGAAATAGAAGTCCTAAATGTAAGTCCTGTTCCTCTTTCTTTTTCTCACAAGCTAATTTAGTTGATGATGTGGCAGACTGGGTCCTTCACATAACTGCCTCATATCACTTTTGTAAAAACATATCCTTATTTATTGATTATACCCCACTTGATGACGAGAATATGGCTGTTGCTGTTGAGGGAGTGACATTCCCATTTGAGGGACGTGGAACTGTGAAATTAAAATTTGGTCATAGAATTATAATGTTTAAAGACGTCATGTATTTGCCTAAGTTAAGGCACAATTTAATTTCAGGGGCAAGATTAGATAAAAATGAGGCACATTTTAATGGTGGAGGTGTCGAAGCAAAAATTTCCTGCAATGGTCAATTTCTTTTCAAAGCTACCATCAAAAATGATGTATATTATATTTTCCCTAAAGTTCTTAGCCCTAGTAAAAAGAAAGTAAGCTTTGAGATATATGCTGTTAGCATGTTAGCAAGGAAGATGATATGAGGAGGTGGCATCGGCAGCTAGCCCATATTTGTCCATCTTTAATTATGCATACTTGTAGGAAAACAGGTGCTAGGAGGCTTACCAATTTTGAAGGAAGGAAATTTTAAGTGTGAGGTGTGTAAAATGAACAAATATAGTAGAACATCTTTTAAAGCAATAAATTTTATTAGGTCAAAAACACCATTGGAACTCTTGTACACCGATTTCTGGAGACTGTGTCAAATAAAGGGCAGACAGGGAGAGTGGTAATCACTTTCTCTATAATAGATGATTACTCACGCAAAGCATCCCTATACCCTATAAAGGAAAAGTCAGAGGCTTTTGAAGTAATAAAGTGGCACATTAATTGTGCTGAGAGATTTTTAGGCAGAAAAGTCAAAGCCACAAGGTCTGACAATGGTAAAGAGTATAAATAGCTGGTTAGAGGAGTATTGCACAGAAAGGAATCATTCATGCATTAAGAAATACGTACATCTACATCCTTAACAAAATGGCGTAATTGAATGTTACAATCAAACAGTTACAAATATGGCTAGAACAATGTTGAAGGAGAGTGGTTTAAATTCTAGTTTTTGGCTTCAAGCTATGCTTCATTTTACATATACATGGAATAGACTATGCCACAAAAATCAAACAAAGACTTGATTCTAAAGCTAAAAAGGAATACTTAGTAGGATACGCTTTTCGAATCAAGGGTTATCGGATTTGGTTGTCAGAGGAAAATAAAATTATTGAAACCTTAAATGTTTCATTTGACGAAACAGCTACTTATAAGCAGAATTGTAAGGAAGTAGTGATGGGTCCTGTTCAGGATGAATTTTATTGGTTTCCTAGTTCTAGCAGAGACTCGGAGGATGAGGATGTTGTTGAGGAGATTGGCATATTTCTGACATCTCCAATGACCCCCTTGAGACTTCTGCTGATATACAACTTGAAAGTCAGGAGTCTTCCTCGGAAGATGAATCCACTGAGAAACCTCAACCCATTTTGTGAGAAATGCATTGGATAAGGAAAGCTGTACCTAGGTCAATTGGTTCTCATACTGATATTTATTATTTTGAAGCCGAAAATCAGGGTCAACGTCTAAGATCTGCAAGAGAGGCAATAGAGTATTGTAGGAAAAATAATATTGTTTTCAAACCAGACCTGTTTGATCTTAAGGGAGCAAACACGTATCAGGGCATAGTATCTAGTCTCAGTTCTAGCAAACCCAGTGCAGATATTTGCCTACTTCAGACATGTCTATATGATTTGGTGACACCGCGAACCTATAAGCATGCAATGAGGTCTGATCAATGTGATGAATGGCAAAAGGCTATGCAAGAAGAGGTTAAAATGATGCATGAAAGAGATGTGTGGCATTTGACAAAATTACCCAAAAATGTAAATCCAGTAGGTTGTAGATGGGTATTTACAGAAAGATGAATCAGGAAAAGTTGCTAGGTTTAAAGCTCGTTTAGTAGCACAAGGTTTCAAACAAATCAGAGGTGAATCCTATGATGAAACTTTTTCTCTTGTCAATTTTTGTGTTATATGATTTTTCTTTTCTTTACTCGTCTCCCTAAAAGGATGTTACATATACAGTGTGACGTTAAATGTGCTTACTTTTATGCACCCCTTTCAGAAAAGGTTTTCGTGTCTCAACCAACTGGTTTTATAGAATCAGGGAAAGAAAATTTATTTTGCAAATTAAACAAGGTCATATATGGATTGCATCAATCGGGTCGCATGTGGTTTTATGAAATAAATCGTGTCCTCTTGAAAATTGGTTTTGTTAAGATAGAGTGGTGTAACTGTGCATAAGTTTTTGGTTTCGAGCTGATTTTGCTACTGTACATAGACAATATTGTTGTATTGGGAAAACATAGAAAAATAATAGATAAAGTTTTAGATCTTTTGAGTAAACATTTTGACCCGAAAGAAAAATGAAAAAGCTACTTGGAATATAGTTTGTGGAAGATGAAGAAGGTTTAAGCATTTACCAGCAGCCCTACATTAAGGAAGTATGTGATAGGTTTATATCATAAGTTCCCCCATTTCCTCTCTACCAATAAGCAAAGGATATGTATATTCAAACTATCCCAAACTGACGAGGAACAGAAAGAAATGTCAAAATTACCACATCAAAGTGTATTAGTCTGTCTTTCTTTTATATCCAACAGAACCTGCACTGACATAAGTTATGCAGTTAACATATACAGTCAATTTCAGGTAGACCCAGGAATAGTTCATTGGTATGGCTTACTTTGATTGTTGGGTTATGTTAAACATACTAGTAATTTAACTCTTAATCTCTCTTGTAATAGAAACCAGTTAATTACATTTTCTAATGTTGATTTTGCAGCTAATAGAGATGACAGAACTTCACTAGGTGGTCAGATTGTCTTTTTGGGGAATTCCCCTATTGCAGTTTTAAAGAAAAAAGTGTAAGTTGTCGACTATAGGAGCAGAATTTATCGCCATGACAGAGGCCACTACTCTGATTTGATAGGATATTAAAAGAGTGTTGTAATAAGGGAATTGTCACAGGGGAGAAGGTAAAGCCTATTTTATATGTTGATAACCGGGCAACCATTGACTTTGTAAAGTCACCAATTGAGAACCACAGAAGTCATCATATTGATGTAAAATTGTTCTTTGTAAGAGATTTGGTGCACCAAGATATTTTTGACATATGTTTTGTTAGGAGTAAGGAAAATGCAGCAGATGTCTTTACAAAGCCCCTCACAAAAATTGAATTGAAAAAATTCATTGAAAGCATTTTTAAATGTTAATTAATGTTTTTCGTATTTATTATATGTGTGCTGGAATTCAAATGTATATCTTTATATTGTTATTAGACTAAACTTATGTATCAGAATTGTATGTATTGTGTATGTATCAGGATTAATGAAAATTCAAAGTCAAATTTGTTTAGAGTTGAAACCTATAATTAAGAGTTTAAAATGTATTTAAAATGTGTATAGCATAATATATTTGTTTCATTTTATGTTTAAGATTTAAATTGCTAGCAATCGTGTGTAAATTTACAGTAAAGTAATATTGAAAATTTTCACTTGTTAATTTTAGGTAGATGTCAAAGGGCCGGCCCAAGTGAAACATTTTGGCTGTAGTTACAAAATTGGTAATCTTTAATAATTTAGTATCATAATTTTTCATATTTGTAATTGTATTGACATAGTTGAATTTAAAGTATAAAAATATTTTTTTTTATTTATGGCTATTGAAACTTTTGACAAATTGTATGGCAGTGGATATTTTGTTGTTACGGGCTATCTTTTAATGAAAGATTGGGATAATAAAAATCGTGGCACTACGTAAAAAAGATTGAGTGTACGATATGAAAGAAAGTAAGAATGTGTATGATCAAGTAGGAAAGTGATGTATGGAAATGGAATATATGTTTATGAAAATGTGATACATATTATACTATGTTTTAGCTTTTAGTTTTTAGGTATCTTGTACCTTAATGTCAATTACTGTTATAATCATGAAACGCCTTGCAGGCATGTGAAAGAGTTGTACTTCACAAAATGTCCTACGTGGCATGTGGAAGAAATGGTGTATCAATTAGTTTTTGTAATATATGCAAATCTTTTGACCTAAGTTAACTATAAGAAATTGTAAATTAAATTTTAGTGGCAGTTAATGGACTCAAGAATTTTTTTTTGTGTGTGTGATATTGTCGGGGAATTTTTTTTTTAGATTTAAGGAATTCTTTTCTAGATAATGTTGTATTTGATATCGGCATTTTGAAAATGTCAAATTATAGTGTTAATTTGTTCAAACACATGAGCTTTAATTGATATTGTATTGTTACATTTGTTTTTTAATATTTAATGTTGTTGAATTAACTAACGAATTGCAAATGGGATGGTTTTGTAACTCTAACTTGTTGTATAACTCTAACTTGTTTTTATATTTTTAATCTTTTTTTTTTTTAGTTTCATTAGATGTTTAACCTAACATATTACTAGCATTATGAAACTTGCTATATTGCTGAACTGGCTCATATATCTTATAAGTTGTAAATCGCTGTGCAGCTTCCCATCTTTCTTGGCAGGCTTTTTTTTATTCTTTAAGGTTTGAATTGAGTTGATAAGGTTAAGTTTTGCTTTTAGTAACTTTTGGTATTGGCAGATATTTGCACTAAATTGTTTTTTTATTTTTTATTTTTTTTAAGCATGGCATAATCTTTTACCTGTTGGTAGCCTGTATATGTAATAGTAGGAGGGGGGGAATGTTAGCCATATCTCCACATTTTCCTATCAGTTATAATATCTAAACTCTTTATCATTATTAGGTTTCATTTATAAGTATATACTTTTCTTAACTTTTATTTCAGTTGTTTTTATTTAGCAGTTTAAATCATACAGCAGTTCATTTACACTAACTTTGGCATCTTCGCTGCCATACTTGCGCATCATCGCTCAAAGCCCTTTTTCCCAATTACGCTTGACCGCATACGGTATTTTGAATGAGAGGTAGCTGACTTAACCACAAGGTGGTGCTACCCTCTCACATGCTCATGTTTTCTGCATTGGCACATGCCATGTTCGATACTTAATTCACGTAGTTTGAATCAGGGGGTGTTTCGCATTTCCGGCATTAATGCCAGGTGCTTGACTTTTTGACAGGCTATTAATCAGGGTTGTAGAGGGTAGCTGCCTGGGCTGATTTTTTAAACCAGGTTTTTTACAACCCTGCTATTAATAGATCGCCGTAATGTTCAACTCAGCTGGTATGGTGTGCTTCGTCTTCAACGTACCTTTCATTTTGTTTTCATTTTGTTTCGCTCAATAAATGATAGAATGACTCTCATAGTAAAGTATTGTTTGTTTTTAATGTCGCCGAATTAAGTAAAAGTTTAACTTGAATATGTTTTTGGTACTTGCATTTCTGAAGTTGATATTTTAAAGTTTGTTTTAAAAAAAAAAGCATGTTTCATATTACACTTTTATTTATGGCGTTCAAAAGAGTTACAATGTAATGAGTAAATATTGCATAAGCATAGTATATTGTTTGCTATAGTTTTTTTTTTTTTTTTCCCCAGCAATCAAATTAAATATACAAGAAAGCTCCTGAGTGATATTTAGTTTTCTCTAGTCATTTACAATCTTTGATCTGAGTTTGATCTTTGAGTGGAGGTGCAAAACGTCGTGAAATTCTTAACATGTTCTTGGAGAAAAAATTACAAAATTCGTCAGTCGCTCAAAGATGATTGCAATGGAATGTGTAACTGGAAGGTAACCACGCAGCAGTGGCGATCAATGACAATTTTTTTTATAATCGCCACTTTTACAACTTTAATCGCCACATGACGAGCGGCAACTGCTAATTTTCACCTATACTACCTGGTAGTTTAGGTTAACAGTCCTAAAAGTGGATACATGATTGGACCTCTGTGTCTGCAAGTTCTCAAGTACATTAAAAAGTATATTCATTGTTCAGAAGAACATAAAATACTCTTGGTGATGGGCAATCATGAAAGTCACTGTTCACTTGATGCTGCGATGTTTGCTAAGGATAACAGTATAGGGCATTTCCATGAAAAACTGGACATGAGGGTTGAAATTTCAAATGTCTTTTATTACTACAAATAATATATCAAATTAAAGGTAAAAATATGGCGCATATGAAATTACAGAGAACTAAGCTCTAAAAATATTTTTTTATAATTTATCTAGGCTCAAAGTTGGAAAAATTTGAAAAACTTTCGGCATGTAAAATAGGGTATTTTCATTCTGCCAGAAGCAATATTTAAAGCAGCAGCATTTTCAATATATATGCATATATCACTATTTGTGACCTTTGTGTATCTTTTGAAACACTTAATTTTTCAAAAAAATTTAAATGACCTGATTTTTAAAACAAATATATTTACACTGTCTCTCTGTCACAAAAAAGATGCTTCAAGTTATTATACAAAATGCATTTTTCCATGAAAATACATGAAACTTTCGGAAAGTTTAACTATTGCAAGTCTGAATAACTACAAAACGTTTAAAATTCATTAATTTTTTATTTTGTGTGAAATTTTAGTGTGACGGGTGTGGCAAAATTCTTGTGACAGGTATGACAACATTTTAAATTGCTTTGAAATATATTTAAATATTTTTTAAATGAAGTGTAAGTTTGAATCAGTCTTGTTTCTGAACATATTAAGGCCAATTTGCCAAAAAAGAGAAGATAAATCATGAAATATATATTTGAATTATTTTAGCAAATTGTGAGTTGGTAGCAATTTACTTTTAACTTTTGATAGATTTTCAAGAAAATTAATTTATTATTGAAATTCTTTACTTAACCATAACTGTATACAAGAAATAAATATGCTTGCCAATTTTCTTAACTGTAACTTTGTATCGTAACTGCTAACTGTATGTACTACTGCACATGTACTTTTACATTTGCTCATGGTGAAGAGTTCAAAGTTTTTTTTCAGATTTTAGGAGCAGTTTTCCTTTAACATAGAAAGTTTCTCATTCTTTCTATAAAGTTCTTTTTAAGTGTTTAAAAGTGTAATTTTTAAAGTACAAGTGAGTGATTAAAGTTGTAAAAGTGGTGATTTTAAAAAAAGCCATTGATCGTCAAGTGAAATATAGCTTTTTTTATGGAAATATGAATATTTACATTAATTACATCTATCTAGGGAACTGGTTAATTCTTTCTCCTAAAGGATGCAAGCAAATTTCAATGACTTTGCTCTATTTTCAATATTTTGCCTTTTCACCATGTATTCTTCAGTTGGATATTTTTTCAAGAAATACAGTTTTAATCTGCAAAATATATTCAGCAGCTTTGGTTCCACATACATTTCAAGTAATTTATTCCTTTTTTTCCACTGGATGCAAGCAGATTTTAAGGACATCACAGTATCTTCAATATTTCGACTCCTGCTACTTCCTCACCAGTTGGATTACCTTCCCTCCAGAAATACTGTATAATTCAACAAAATATGCTCACCACTTTACACTTCATCTGTATGTAATATGTGCAGTGTGTTAATATATTTACTTATAAAATAAAATCCAGTGTAACATTTTATTGTGTTTCATTTGTTTTTGTATTCTACATACCTAGCTGTTAGATTTTTTTATTTAATTATATTTTATATATAAAAAAAAAGGCAATAGATTAATAATTGTGTTTATGAACCAGGAATATATTTTAAAATAAAAATTAATGTTATAATTGATTTTCTGATTTTAAATAAATTTTTATGAATTTCAACTCCTTGTCCTTCCCGATTCTTATCATGAATAGTTGACTGGTATAAAACTCTGAATTATAGAAAATATGTTAAAAGTGGCCACTAATGAAACTGAATCTACTGGAAACTGTCTAACATAATTTCCAAGTTTTCACCTATACTTTAAAGCCTACAGAAGCTTTAGCTTAATGCTAACTGATGAAATCTACATTTGATAAATAAAAATTTACATTAACCCGTAACAGGGGACGTGCGGTCTCACAGACCGCATACCATCTTTCTCCCATCACCCCTATTTCATGCTTCCTCCAATTGAATGGATTCTTCCCCTAGCTTCATGTTTCGTCACCTTCACCTTGATGCTTTATTATCAGAATGCTCTGGCAGCTGCATCTGGGTGAAATTAAATCACATTCTGCTAAAGCGGTCTGTGAGACCTCACCTCCCTCTCAGTGTTACAAATTTCGGCAGTAGGTAGTACCGATGGCTTTGATGTTAGGTCCATGGAGATGCATTTATCCTTCTGATCCGCATTATGTGGAAGAATTGCAAAACATTTTAAATGATATTGGTAGTGATTTTAGTGAAGAAGATGACTGCGAAGAAGATTTCTGTGACGAGGACTAACTTTTTTGCATTCATAAAATCAATGAGATACTGATACTTCAGATACTGTCAAAAATTTTCTGTATTGTGCTACATAAAATTTTCATACATTAAAATTTGATTTATATATTAAACAAAATAAAATTAATATTTGATTCATAATACATACGTTTTTAGTTTTAATTTTAGAGAATTTACCGTAACATATGATATTTAGTGAGAAATTTTAGACTGTGGGAAAATTTTCTGGGGAAAGTTTTATTTCACTTTAAAGTGTAAAATTACTTTTTTCTTTTGAAAGTTAAATTTCAAGCAACATCTAAGTGAAATTTCAGGATGATATTTTAATTAGACGATTTAAAAAAAATTATAATAGTTCGCGGTCTCTGAGACCGCACGTCCACTGTTATGTCCTACTTTTTCACCTCCCCTGTTACGGGTTAAACAATTTTTTTTTAAATATATATTTAAGTTAATATTTAAGTAGGTAAATAATGTTCATTAATTTAAAGTATAAAATATGAGATATTTAAGTTGTTAAGTTTCCTACAATCTGATTTTAGCCTATTTTTGTTTTCCTCCAAATAAAAATTTTTCTCTATTGTTTCAGATAATGTCAGCTACAGAGAGAAAGCGAAAATCTCATCAGAAATTAAAAGACGACCCAGTTAAATGGGCAATACATCTTGAAAAAGACAGAGAAAGAGACAAAGCCAGATGTCAGAAATGAATAAATCTCAACTACAGAAAAAGAGAAGGGAAGATACTGATAGGCAGAGAAAGAGCAGGAGTAACAGAAGACAGCTTATCAATAATACCAGTGATGATGTATGTAAATAACATAGCTGAATCACCTATTGGCACCTTCAAATCTCCAAAGTCATTTGGAAAAGCAATGGCTCGATCTCGTAAAGTTTTACCTAAAAGCCCTCGGAAGAGAGATTATTGTTAGAAAATTAGCAATGAAGATTATTCCTGAAATCAAAAATTCCTTGAATGTTAAGAAAACTGATCAAAATAGTTTGTCAACTACTGAAGAGAAAGTTATTCAGTTTTATAATAGTGATGAAATCAGCAAACAAGCTCCTGGTAAAAAAGACATGAAGTCTGTAAAAGAAGCATCCTCTGGTAAACGGCTCTTAGTTCCAAAACGACATATGCTGATGACAGTTGATGAAGCTTTTGCCCAATTCAAAAGAGAAAACAAAAGTATTTTGAATGAAAAATCAAAAGTTTTACAGTTTGCGACCAAAACATGTAATGTTGGTAGCTGAAACACCTCACAATGTTTGTGTCTGCAAATATCATACTAAGAAAGCATACTAAGTCTAACGTGCTGTAATGTCCAAAATGAAAAGTGTATGACAGGAATTTGTGAAGACTGTCATAAAAAACCCAACATATTTGTAAATGAAGCTGACTATGAAGATAAATACTTAGTATATAAGCAGCGGAAAGAAGAAGATGGGTTCTTAAAAATAGTGGAGATACATTCTTCAGTTATAGAAGTGATAAATGAACTGAGTAATCAGCTGCCATTCTATAAGCTTCATTGCTTTGTGAAAACAACTCAATCTAGTTATTTTGAAGAAGTAAAAAATAATGTTGGAGACAGTTAAGTAGTAATACAAGTGGACTTTGCCGAGAACTATAGTGCAGTCTCACAAGATGAGATCCAAAGTGCTCTCTGGACTGATCCTCAAATCACCATTTTTACATGCTGTGCATGGTTGAAAGGTAATGTCATTCGCTCCTTTGCAGTAATCAGTGACGAATTGCAGCATAATAAATATGCTGTATGGGCATTTTTAAATGTGATTACTACTAATCTGAAAACAGAATTTCCCCAACTCAAAATGGTGAAAATTTTTTATGATGGCTGTGCAGCCCAGTTTAAAAACAAATACAATATTTCAAACTTGTGCTACTTTATCAAAGATTTTAAGCCAGCATATGAATGGAACTTTTTTGCTAATTCTCACGGTAAAGGAACAGTTGGCAGAATTGGGGGATGGGTCATTCCATATGAATTGTCTGAAGTGTAATAAAGGTTTCTATTACAGTGATATTGCAGGTTCTGTAGACTCCAAAAATAGCAGAAAGATCCAATTTTCACATTACATTAGGTTCTGGAAACAAAACAAACGAGAGAAAGGACTATATGCTAAACATAAAATATCAACTAGAGTTTTCAATTAAAAACAGTTTTCATATATGCTGTACACTGGACAGTTTATTGAGCTTTTTTCACCTCAGTTGCCTGGTATATATAGTCCAAAAATAAAAATAGTAATTCAGTTTATAAATTTAACATTACAAAGAATTGGTTTAATTTCACTTCAAACTGTCTATAAAAGAAGCTGGAGTCAGAGTCAGCACTTTTTTTTTTTAGCGACTCCGACTCTTCAGCCCAAAAATGGACCTGACTCTGACTCCGAGACTCCGTAGCCCTGCTTTAAAGTAAGTAGTGATAGTACTATCCTTTTGATGGAAAAGACTGCCAAATCAACACTGAGGGAAGTGGCAGTCACTGCTAATTGTGAATCTCCCCCCCCCCCCCCCCAGAAAGATTTTCAAAATGTTAGAATTAAATATTGGTGATCATGTTTTGGTTTCCCTGGCCAGTAGCAAAAAGCATAATAGCTTGTACTATGCTAATGTCTTGAATATCAACTTCCGTAAGGAAGAAATAAGCTTAAAATACATGCAAGCCACTGGGCCATACTGGATTTGGCCAGAGGAAGATGACATCTCAATTGAAAATTTTTCTGCTACTGTAAAAAAAGTAGCTCCCTCATCACTTATAAGGAGTAGAGGGCACTACAAATTTTAAACTAACTGCATAAATATGTTAGTTTTATTAAATTTCTTTTGTATATTTACTATTGTTGAGTTTACTGTCTATATTGATCACTGTATTTTTTTGGTAAACAACTTTCAAATTATACACTTTGCACAATGTCACACCAATCACTTCTTTGTCACAGTAGGAAAAAAATTCTTATACATTAAAATAATTAAAATTCATTATGAAAATTATGTATTAAGTTTAATTTGAATCTCTTTCATTAGAAAAAAAAATTGTTTTAATAATGAAACATTTAAATATTCACAAGAATTTTAACAAATGTGTATGTAAGTGAAAACTCTTGTCCCGAGAGAATCACACACGTCACAATTTTTTTTTTTTCAAATTAAAAGCTATTGAAATTATATATTTGCTCAATAATCCAAGCATATGCATGGAAAAACATACTTAAAATACTTTTCAGGGATTTCTTAGCTAATTTATTTCCCAAAATATAGATATAAACTCTTAAAACTTTGTCTGGATGTCACACCCATCACAATGGAATGGCCCTAATAGTGCTAGTAACATTTCCTCAGCATTGCTCTCACCACCTACAGCCTTTGGATGTTGGATTCTTAGGACCATTCAAATCCAAGTTGAGAGTAGCACAAAATGATTGGATGGTATCAAACGCAGGCAAGACCATCAGCATACATAACTTGGCTGCATTAGAAAATACTGCATATGCCGCCTCATTTACTAACAAAAACATCGCTACAGCCTTCCAAAAAACTGGAATCTGGCCTTTTTCATGGATGAAGACTTGAATTTGAACCTTCTTCTGTAACTTAACTCTATTCAACAAGCTCCTGTTTAATTCTATTGAAATTCTTTCTTGCAAACTTTTTCCTTCGGTCGGAGAAAAAACACGGCAAATTTCGTCGATCGGGTGTGAAAAATCATGAATTTCGTCAATCACCCATGGGAGTAAATAGGAAATTTAATCAATCATTCATGAAAAAAAAAAATCTGAATTTTGTCAATTGCTAGTAGTAAAAATTGCAAATTTCGTCCATCACTAATGAAAAAAAATCGTCAATTTTGTCAATCACTCCTAGAAAAAAAATCATGTATTTTGTCAATCACTCCTGGGAAAAAAAAGCAAATAATAGAAAAATATTGCAAAACTCGTGAAGCAATCATTGTTAAAAATTGCAAATTTTATGAAATTATGTGCATTTTTGCAAAATCAGTCTTTGAAGGAAAAAAAAAAACTTTATTTTTAGCAATCGGTTGCGGGGGAAAAAATAGCATAATTAGTCAATCATGCTTTCTTATTTAAAAAAATTATTAAAATTATTATTTTTTGGAAAAAAAATGAAGTTATTCTTCATAATAAATAGTATAATCATATATTCTAATACGAGCAAATCTTGTGTGTGTGTGGTTATATATATATGCAAATTTTATTTTAAAAACGGCTCTAATTATTTTGACGAAATTTTGTATCCTACCATTTTGAGCTACCAGAAAACCATTGGGCTAGGTCAAATGTTCGAGAAAATTCGATTAGTGGGTCATTTTGGGTCACCATGGGTCAGGGTCAAGCTAATTGTATCTAAAAAATGGTTCAAACGATTATGACCAAATTTTGTATCCTACCATTTTTGGGCACGAGAAGACTATTGGGTTGGTCACATGTTGGAGAACTTTCGATTAGTGGGTCATTTTTGGCTCAACGCGCGTCAAGTTAATTTTATCTAAAAAACGGCTCTAATGATTTTGATTAAATTTTGTATCATACGAGTTTCAGGCACGAGAAAATCATTGGGCTAGGTCACATGTTCGAGAAAATTCGATTAGTAGGTCAAGCTAATTTTATTTAAAAATCTGCTCAGACTATTTAGACTAAATTTTGCATCCTACTGTTTTGAGACTGTTGGACAAGGTCATGTGTTCGAGAAAATTTGATTAGTGGGTCATTTTGGTCATAGATCATTATGGGTCAAGCTATTTTATCTTAAAAAAGGCTCAGATGATTTGAATTAAATTTTGTATCCTACGGTTTTGGGGTACGAGAAAATCATTGTGCTAGGTCACATGTTCGAGAAAATTTAATCAGTGGGTCATTTTGGTCATGGGTCATTATGGGTCAAGCTATTTTATCTTAAAAACGGCTCAGATGATTTGAACTAAATTTTGTATCCTACGGTTTTTGGGCATGAGAAAATCATTGGGCTACGTCACACGCCCAAGAAAATCCGATAAGTGGGTCAAGCTAATTTTATCTAAAAAACAGCTCAGACTATTTTGACTAAATTTTATATCCTACAAGTTTCGGGCACGAGAAGACAATTGGGCTTGATCACATGTTCGAGAAAATTTGATTAGTGGGTCATTTTGGTCATGGGTCACGATATTTGAACTCTAAGCTAATTTTGACCGAGCATAGCTCAGTCTTCCCTGCTCGTTATCATTTATGTTCAGTTTTTTAGAAATTTTGCATACTTTTCTAAAATTTTTTGAACATCAACAAATTTCCATTTATCAAGAAAGAATAAGCTTTCATAAAGTGTGTTATGGTTATTAGTGTTGACTCTAGGAAAAAAGGGCCGCCGGGCGGAATTTTTTCAAAAAGGAACACTATTCTAAAAATAGGGCACATTTTTTCAAAAAAGGAACACTATTCTAAAAAGAGGACACGTTTTTCCAAAAAGGACACACTTGTTACCTTGTTCACAAAAAATATTTTGAACTGGTTTGTTTAGAGTCACCTAATAGAATTTGCGATATTTTCCCGCGATCAATTGAATTTCGCGACCCCCCCCCCTCCTCCCTCTATCAATTGACGAATTTCAAGATTTTTTTTTTCCGGCAATTTATCGACAAATTTCGCATTTTTTTGCAACTGACTGAAGAATTTTGCTATTTTTTCTCATGATTGAATGCTGAATTTAACGTTTTTTTCCCTCTACCAATTGACGAATTTCACAATACTGTCGAACCCCGTTAAAATGCGAACAAAAGACCGACCAAAATTTGCGTATTAATCGAAGTTCGCAAATTTTCGTCCAGTGGTCCATCTAATAAGAACCTATACATATAAAACATATCTTTATAACAATTTTTAGCGTTTTAAGTCATAAAATGATATTTTCTTTGTTTTATCATTATATAACTGATTATCTAAATTGGTTTATAATGGCTATTCTAAGCTTTAAAAATATCAAAGAGCCAATAATTATTGTCCTACATAATTATTGGTTCTACATTTAAAAAAATTCAGCTTCAAATGTAAAGCTTGGAGAAGTTTTTTTTTTTTTTTTTTTTTTTTTTGGGGAGGGGGGTGGGCTAAAAAGTCATTGCCTAAGACAAAAGCTTTTTATCAGCAAAAAGACACAGATTTCAAATTTGCACAAATTTGCAAAATTCATTTAAAGGTCACGAAAAAATATTAATTTCGTTGACAGATTCAGAAAAAACGCCAATTTAGTCAAAAGGCCATGAAAAAACGTGAATTTCGTCAAAAGGCTGTCAAAAAAACATGAGTTTCGTTGAAGGATCGCGGAAAAATGCGAATTTTGCCGAAGGGCTACGGAGAAAACGCCAACTTCGTCAGAGGATCGTGGAAAAAACTTAATTTCGTCGAAGGATCACGAATAACGGTCAATTACGTCGTTGGATCGTGAAAAAAAACAGAATTCTGCCGACAGATCGCGAAAAAACGGCAAATTTTGTCAAAGGATCACCAAAAGACTGTAAATTTCTTCGAACGATATCTAAAAAACGGAAAATTTCGTCGAAAGATCTCGAAAAAACTGTAAATTTCGTCAAAAATCACGAAAAAACAGCAAATTTCGTCGAAGAATCGTGAAAAAAAACGCGAATTTTGTCCAAAGGCAAAAGAAAAAACGCGAAATTCATCAAAGGATCTGGGAAAAATGGCTAATTTCATTGACAGATTGCGATAAAAACGCAAATTTTGTCAAAGGACTGCAGAAAAACTTGATTTTCGTCAAAAGACTGTAAAAAAACATGAGTTTCGTTAAAGGATCGTGGAAAAAATGCAAATTTCATCAAAGGGCCACAGAGAAAATGGAAATTTCGTCAAATGGCCGCAGAAAAAATGACAATTTCATCAAAGAATCGTGGAAAAAACTGCTAATTTTGTCAAAGGATCACAGAAAAAGTACGAATTTCGTCGAAGGGCCACGGGAAAAAAAACAACAACAACAAAAAAAAAAACGTGAATTTCGCCAAAGGATCGCGGGGGAAAAAAGAAACGCTAATTTCGTCAAAGGTTCATGAAAAAAACGTGAATTTTGTGAAATAATCCCGGAAAAGATGCAGCATTCCTTTAAAAAACAGCAGACACACAAAGTTCTATGCTTATTAATATAGACATAGTTTTTAATCTGAAACAATATACTGAACTAACTTTTGAAAAATCGGGTTAATCCTAACCCAATTTGCAAGCATCTACACTCAGCCTGAAATTGACTCAAATCAAAAGCAGAGTTAATCAGACCTGCAACAAGAATAATTATTGCCGAGAGGGAATTTTTCCCCTCCCTCCTCTACTGTAACCTTTCAGAATATTTGCTGTGAATTTCAGAATTTTTTTTTTACTCAGAAAGTCTGATAAATGCTAATGCCTTAATTAATTAGAACTACAACTACAACAGCAGCAAGAATAGATTTATATGATATATTGCGTATTGCAGACTATTTTTGAAAACATTATTAGTGTTGCAGACACTTGAAAATTGTTCTCTCACTGGGCTCACAATTATCAAAAATATAGACTTGTGTTCTGTTATATTACTAATATTCTCAATGACATTTCATATCAAAAGAAAATATTTTATAAAGAAAAAAAAAGAAATACAGCAAATGTCTCAGCAATCAATATTTTTAACGACAAAGAAAGCTACATGAAAGCATCTAAAATATACAGCACATTAAAATCCACAGTAATCATGTTGGTGATAAAAATATAAATTAGAGAAACTGCTATGAATCAATTTTTAATCAATTTTTAATCATCCAGTTAACCTTATTGATCAAAGCATCTGGTCTGATATTTTAATCAGATTAAAATATCATACCAGATGCTTTGATCAATAAGGTTAACTGGATGAATTATGCCCTCCAGATTCAACCGGGATAGCTCAGTGGTAGAGCGTGGCGGCTTCAGCCAAGCGATCCCAGGCTCGAATCCTGGCCCGGACATTTTTCGTCCAGTTGGAAATTTACAACTTGTACAATTTTTCATAGTTTACAACTGCTTGGAACTAACATTAAAATATTTTTTTAAATTACACTCTGATCTTAAAATTATGTTTTTCCGTAATGCTTTTCTATAGGGCCGCGATATCCACGTTAACACATCTTGCCGGGATGGCTTCCTTATGAGGCTACTTCACTCACGTATTCAATATTTAATTTTTTTTTTTTTCTTTTGTTTGTATTGGCTAGCTGAGATGGATATCTTGGTCATTTTTTACTTTTTTAATTTCGTTTACAGGTCTTTTAACTACCGGCTTCGAAAGTGAAAGTATCCTCATAAAAATAAAACCCAGCAAACAAATTTGAAAAAATAAAAAACGACCTTTGTATAGCTGTCCAATGCAAAATAATGATTTAAGAATATGGAAATGCAAATGAGATATCAAAAAAAATATATAGGAATAACGAGTAGGTGTGTTTGAGTGAGTGAAGAAGCCCCTAAAAAAGCCGTGATGATTCAAAATGCTACTAATTTTTTTCCTAAGAGAAACGATTCAAATTCTATTTTTTTACATATAGAAAGGACTCAATGAATGTATCAACAAGTTTGCGTTGTTCAAGTACAGAAAAAATATATATTGAGTTGCGAGCAAGTGAAAAAGAATCATACAAACCTCCCCCCCCCCCCCCTTAACGATAGAAAAAAAAATCCCATCTCCTATGCAAATTGACCAATTTCTTTCAAATTTTTAGCAAGTTGAAATAATAGTTGATTAGGCTGTCTAACAAATTTTTATTAAAATATAACAAGTTATTTGAAAATTACAGCACCTATCAAAAATGTCCTCTATAGAGAAAAAATAGAAAGGTAATAGTGGTTTGTTTTTGTTTATTCAACTCCTTGAAATCTAAGTCGAATGTTTACACAATCAGATCAACTTTGGATGGATATGCTGTGCTATGCCGAAAAAAAAAACAATAAATCTTTTTAACGGATTGGTGATAATGTTTCTTTTCTTTTCTTTTCTTTTCTTTGTGTGTGTGTGTGTTCGTAACAGATTTCATCGGAACAGTAAAGGAATTTTAACTCAGTCTCACATGGGCAGTGTTCACATTTCTTTTTAAAAGGATCAGAGCAGATTTGTTTTTTGGCAGGCGTTTTTTTGTTGAATGAAAGAGCACTTTCGTTACACTTCCTATTTTATTTCTCAGTACAGCATATACATCTGTGTTGGAAACAGTGGAAGGGACGTTTGCATTTGCAGCCTGTATGTTTGGCACTTTCACGACAGTTTTTAAATTGTTTCATCTCTTTCTTCATCTAATTTTTTCATGCGATTTCCAGTGTTTTATCGCGTTTTCCCACATTAGGAAAAGGAATCCAGTTTCAAACTTTTAGTTCAATATAGCAAATTTTTTCTTCTTTTCAATAAAATTTAATCTGAATTTCCACAGCGATTTTTGATTTTTTTTTGCGATTTTTTTTAATGTCATTTTTACGATTTTTTCACGTTTTACAGAGATTTTTTGGAAACCTTAACAGAAACCCGGTTTTAATCTATTAGCCCAGTATGATAAATTTTTAGAGTTTTGTAAATTTTAGTGTTTTTTCCCGTTTTTAATCTTTTATTCCTATATATTAAATTTTGCCTTCTGTTCTACTCAACAAATTTTATTCGAAACTCCTTCAGCTATTTTTTAATTTAGGGGGCTTTTATTTACGCGATTTTTAGGGGGGTTTTTGAGATTCGCTGCGATTTTATGACATTCGTACAAGATTTTAATCTCGCCTAATACAGCAAATTTTGTCCTCTTTGCATTAAAGTTTATTCGTATTCATATAGCGATTTACAATGCGATTTTTTTTCGCTTTTCGTGCATTTTTTTTATATTTGTAAAAAAGAAAAAGAAACCTGGTTTCAATTTTTTAGTATAACATTTTATTCCTCTGCGATTTTTTTGCGTGTTTATGAATTTCTTGTGCTTTTTTTCTGCAATTAGGAGTCTTTTTGCATTCTGCAGAGATATTTTAAAATAAAGGTGTAAGATATTTAACAAAATAAGGAACACGCTTTTCGATTCCTAATCATGCCTGCAAAATATATTCCTTTAAGAATTAGAAAAAAAAAAAAGAGTGTGAATGTGTCAAAGTTTCGCGTTGTTCGAAAAAATATATTATTCAGCAACTAACAGAAATAATGATTAAAAGAAAAAGAACAGAAGGTAAAATCCTTCCTTTTTTTTTACTATTAAAAAAAATAATTGGTATCTTCGATGTTAATTGGCCAATTTCGTTCAAATTTTCAGCCAGCCGAAATAATAAATTAGGCTGTGTAAAAGATATTTACTAGAGTATGATAAGTTATAAGAAAATTATAGCCCCATAAAAAAACCCACTGGGAAAAAAAGTTGACTACGACGTCGGTTTGTTTTTTTAACTCAGAGAACCGGACGCTGAGAGAATTAAATAAGCTTTCCATTTGATGTTTAAAAAAAAAGCAAGCTAATTTTACATACTTCCAACAACGATCGCTTGCACTTAAAACAAGGGCACGGCTTTGCAAAAATTATTTTTTCAAAAGGTGGGGAGGGGAGCTCCCCGTCAAATGTGCATGACCATACAACTGGAGAAATTTTCGATAATAAATATATATTTTTAAAATTGTAATGAGAATTGCATTATAAATATAGAAAAAATATGGGAAAATAAGAAATACAAAATTATTATTTGGATAAAATCTAAATTTTTCTATTTTAAGTCATTCATCATTGTGTGTTAGAAAAGGGGCAACCCCGCGCCCCTTTTCCACTGCAGTTCACTGTAATGCGATTTTCACACATAATTGTGAACTATTCACTGTCACTTTTACTCATCATGACAAAGCAGAGTCAGGCCTAAAGGAACAGCATCGACTTTCAACTGTAGTGTTTCACAAGATCATTTGACTAAAAATCACTTTTCCTAGAGCGAACTGTACCCAAAACCTGAAGAGTTGAAGTAAATTTGCCGGAAAAAAATCCGAATCCGATCCAATTCCCGATTAGTTCACATCCCATGCTCGAAATTCTCGTTAACACATCGGTAAGAGTGGGACCGAGCGGAAAAATATGTACTTTCTTTCGTGCAAATGCTGATAGAAGAAAAGTAAATGGTGGATTTTGATTATAAAAAAAAAAGCAATTGTGCGTTGTGAAACTCTCTTAAAGACCGCCGGGCACATCGGAGGGGTCAAAAAGGGACGCCGGGCGCGGAAGGGTTAAAAAGGGACGCCGGGCGCATAAAAGGAATAAAAAGGGACGCCAGGCGCATAAAAGGAATAAAAAGGGACGCAGGGCGCATAAAAGGAATAAAAAGGGACGCCGGGCACATAAAAGAAATAAAAAGGGACGCCGGGCACTGCGCCCTGCTAAAACGGCTTAGAGTCAACACTAGTTATTCACATAGATATGTAGAAGCCCTGTATATACAATTATTTCTATTTTTTTTTATAAACAAAAATCACCATGCTTCAAGAAGGTTTTTTTTACAAAATTTTGTATAATTAATATATATAAGTATATAAAATCGGATTTTAAAAATAACTATGTACATTTTCATCACCAACAATTTCAAAAGTCAGGAAAAAATAAACTTTTACTCCTAATCTACTTTCAGTGTTTATTAGAAATTTGTTTTAATTTCTTACATAAAGAAAGAATTCCATTACAGAAGATTTTCCCATCTTATAAAAATTGTAAAGTGTTTATTAAAATGTTTCAGTGCATATTATGAGGTTCATATTTATACTGTAAACAATTATATTCATATACTTTAATAAGGCTAACTTTACTCCTCAAAATAAAGTCAAGGAATATTTTTACGCCTTGAAAAAACCCGAACTATATCACTGTTACATTAAAATTGGTCATATTCTGTTTTTTATGTTGATATCCACATTTTATGGTTGAATGTGTTAAAAAGTACAATTTAGAATAGTATATCGCTTCCCCAAATTCATTCATGAAACTTTTTTATGGCACTGTTTCCATGTTTATCTTCATTCTTATTATTTTAATAAGGCTAACTTTACTCCTCAAAATAAAGACAAGGAATACTTTTACTCCTTGAAAAAACCCTAACTATATCACTGTTCAGAGTTTCCCTCAGACAGTTTCAGAAGGGTGCTGCACCCTGCCTGCCCTTTGGTTTACAAAATAGCACCCTTCTAGCCCATCACAAAAAGAATTAGCACCCTTCTTGCCCCTCAGTAAAAAAAGTGCCCTTTCTCCTATTTGCATTAAAAAATTTGCTTTCATAGTAAAAACTGACTCAATGTTGTCTTAAAAAGAGTGCCCTGACTTTTAAATATCAAAAGTGGCTTTAAAAACCAAAAGAATACCTTTAATAATTTAAAAAAGTGCCAATAAGAATCTAAAAAGTGCCCTCAAGAATCCAAAAAGTGCCCTTAAGAATAAAAAAAGTGCCCTTTTCTCACCAGCTGCACCCTGCCCTTTTTTAAACTTAGGGGAAACTCTGTCACTGTTATATATACAAACTAAACTATTGATATTGTCTTGCCAACTCAATTATGCTGACTTTAAATTTCCCAAAACACCTCTTTTGATTTTAAAATATATATGTTAATCCCTTCACTCATTGTCTATATATATGCAAAGGTTTAAGAAGGAAAAATGACAGAGTTCTGATAAATTAATTTTTTTTAATGAATGGTAGTTTTATAAGGCATTGAGAATCAAAAGAGAACATTGAACATTTATTCTTTTTTGTCTATTTTGTTAAATTCACTCCTCTTTTTTTTTTCAATAATTTTTAAATTTCTCAGACTTTTTTCTTTTCTTCATCTTGAAACTTTGCATATTTAGAAACAATAAGTGAAAGAAGTTTTTTACACATTATATACATGTTATAATATATAGGGGAGACCGGTACACACTGGACCTATGGACACAGTGGACCACCCCCTAATATTTTATTTAAATTTTTTTTAAGCTTCTCTTCTATCCTAATAGACAACAGTACTGCAATGATTATTTATAGCCTTCAGAAAATATGTTTAGCTCAGATTGAACTGTTTTATCCTGCTTTGTTGTTTTGAGCTTCTAAAAGTAAAATTTTTCATCATCATATTTTTATTTTTTTTAGTAATTAAAGGTTGTAGATAAATAAAATAAAACAGCTTTTTTGCAAAGCTAAGATACTTGTTTTTATTTTACTTTAAAGTTAATATGTTTAAAAGAAAGCTATAAACAATATTAATATGATTATTTATTGAACTTCAACATGGCGTACAGTGGACCACCCACTCCTGGGGCACAGTGGTCCACAATCCACTCTGCTCCTGTAATGCAGAATGTTCAAAATATTTAATAATTGCTTATTTTCTATAAAGAAAGATTGTTTTAAAGTAGTTTTAACTGTAAAATAAAGTAAACAAATACAAATAACAATTTATTTAACATAGTAAGAAATATTTTGTTTTGTATTTACTGCTTTTGATAAATATAACTGTAGTCTAATTGTTGATGATTCTACTCAAGTAAGATTCATGAGACACAAACTGAATGGAAATCAGTTTATTTCTCCTGAAACTGTAGATGAATCTGCTGTTGATGTCAATGATTTCATAATGTTGCTCTCAGACCCAAAATTATTTCTTGAAAATTCCAGGCTCAATCTTACTCATAAGTACTTTGGAATTTTATTTGCAAATTTTAATGTGCGCTGATTTTTTTGTACTTAAGTAAAAACTTCCACTAAATTGCAATTGTTCCTGTATTAATCTGTTATTATTTTCAAAATATAATTAATTTTGTTTCAAAATTTATATTACTATGTTATTTTGCAGGTGAAGGGGCAACAAAAAAGAATTAGATTAATGAAAAATAGATTTATATTGTATTTTAGATAATACCTAATAGTGGTCCACTGTACGCCAGTGTCCCCCGCTTCCGGGGTACACTGGTCCACTTTACAAGTGTATATATATATATTTAAATGTGTTGAAAACTATGTTGTGAGAAAATTATGATGAATGTAAAAAGATTTAAGGAATATTCAAAAATATTTTCATACAGATCGGCCAGTCTGTTAAAGAGAAAAAAATGTTAACTGAAAAAGTGCAGGGGTCGATGCAGGGTTTTTTTCTTGGGGCCCATTTTGTGAAAAGTAAAGGTTATTTTTGTGAAATTAATTATATTTTTGTGAAAAATAACATTTTGTAACAAAAGTTGAAATCCAGTTAATCAAATTCGAACCAAGC
Organism: Maratus michaelseni; assembly: GCA_963931845.1. Classification (NCBI taxonomy): domain Eukaryota; kingdom Metazoa; phylum Arthropoda; class Arachnida; order Araneae; family Salticidae; genus Maratus; species Maratus michaelseni. The sequence continues at coordinate 211,482,319 of OZ007599.1, read as the reverse complement.
ATTTATAAACAAAAACTTCTTTTAAATCCTTCTGCTGAAGTTTCCTCTCTGGTGAACTTGTTTGTTTACAAATTACACATTTTAAAAGATCACAAAATAATAAATTGTAAGTTTTTATGGAATAGAATTTTGTGAAAGGGCCTATTTTATCAAATTGATTTTTGTGAAGGGGTCCATTTTATCAAATTGATTTTTGTGAAGGGGCCCATTTTATCAAATTGATTTTTGTGAAGGGGCCCATTTTATCAAATTGATTTTTGTGAAGGGGCCCATTTTATCAAATTGATTTTTGTGAAGGGGCCCATTTTATCAAATTGATTTTTGTGAAGGGACCCATTTTATTAAATTGATTTTTGTGAAGGGGCCCTAAATAGGCCCCAAATTTTGCCTGGATCGACCCCTGAAAGTGGTCCACTGTGTACCGGTCTCCTCCCCTATATAACCAGGGCTTTACAGATTTGAAAAAATCTGGTAGCCAGGTACAAATCCTAGTCGCCAGTAAAAAAATTTACCCCCCCCCCCCCCCCCGTTATTGATTTTAAAAAAGCACAAAGGGTTTTAGGGTTATTATGAATTAAGTGAAAAAACATAATAAAAAACATATTTTGAATTACTATTAGTTACATAGTTTAGAATAGTACATAATTAAAAAAAGATAATACTAAGGGAACTTATCAAAATTATACATCTCTTGTGGTGAAAAAAAGGGGGAAAATATTGTAAATTCTGAATTAACCGGCATATTCAAGAAATGCTGGTTGCCGAATGCTTCACATGTCTGAATAGTTAAGTGCTACAAAATCTATATCTGATGAGAGGGCATCGATAGACCTAGCACTGCGACCAGAGGTCTATTGTACTAAAGGGCATCGATAAAATAGTGAAGCCAGAAAATTATTTTTTTGCCTATTTAGCCTATTAAATTCAGTCAAATAATTATGATTTTATTATTTTAAAATTTTCATTTGATTAACTCTCTTAGTTTTGCCAAATTAAAAATAAAAGACTAATTTTTTTATGTTTGCGTGTGTGGTTGGTTGGTTGGTTGTATAAGGTTTTATGGCACAAAGTCTCTTAAGGGACATGCTGCGCCAAAAAAATACTAAAAAAAACATCAAGAAGTGAAACAGAAACAATGTACTAAGTAAAATCAAAAAGAGCAATGGAAAAAGTAATCTGGATGGTGTTCCCATCCAGATATCGTCAGAAAAGTGTAGAAGAATAAAAACTTTTAAGTCCAAAAAAACAGTAGAGTAAACTGTAAAATTATTTAAAAAATAAAATTGCTTAAAAAAGTGCAATCTGGATGGGGGTCCCATCCAGATGTCACAAAAGTGTAAAAGATAAAACTGTTTGTGTGTGTGTGTGTGAATATAATTTCAAGTTTATTTCTTAATATTTTGTAATTTTGCAGCATCTATAATGAGACATCTTGCAAGAAATTTAATTAAACATTGTGACTTTCGCAAAATAACCCGAGAGCTATTATCTAATATGCATTGCTAAAAAGGAAAGAGAAAAAATTTTCCCGTGCTAGGATTACATAATCTGGATTAGCAGCCGGCTGAGGTTTACTTTGATCCAATGATTTACGATAAGAATTTAAGAATAAATAAATAAAAAAATACCCTACCCTTCTGAATTGCAATCAATGACTTTTTTATTTCCATTTACTGCAGATAATAATAAATATTATGTATATTCGAACAATATACATGAAATATTCTTGAATAAGAACCCAGTACCAGACACTTTGTCTCCAAGACAGAGTGACACTGAATTATTGTCCCACGTGTGTGGTGCACACAGGTGCTAGGCTCCAAGCATTTTAAGCGAGGAAGAAATATTTAAAAAATACATATTTTTCTTAATGAATTAGTCTTGAAATTTTAATTAAGTTTTATAGATTTACTTCAAATGAAATATTTATAATCACTTAATATGTTATTATTCTTTAAAAGGAAAGGAATGTGATAGGTTAATCAGTTTTAATTCTGAACAAAAAAATTCGGATTTGAAACTTACAAAAAGCGTAAGCCTTTTTTATCATTGCATCCAACTTTTAGATACCACATAGGTTAGATTGACAAAATTTCTTACTGTTATATTGCACGGAGTTTGAAACTTCCCCCCTCTCCCCACATTCTAATCACGTGACATGTTAGCCAACTAGAACGGAAAGGAATGACGTTTTATGTGCATGAAATTAACGAGAAGAAAGAGATCACCACTTGCTGCCTGCACTAGTAAGGGTGTTGGAGAGACAATTGTGCTCATTTCTTAGTTTAATTTTTGTAAAGAAAAAAAAAAGAGTCAGATTAAATAACTTAGTCACCAGGTAAAAAAAGTTAGTCGCCAGTGGCGACCGCATTTGTCAAGCCCTGTATATAACATGTTATAACACACATTATTCACATGTTATAAAACATAGTTTTTTATCTATGATTGTCCATAATGTCATTTACAGTCAACTCTGTGAAATTCACACACTTAGGGACCAAGGTTTTTGCGGATTATAGATCATCCCTTTGTTTACATTTTATTTTTTAAAGTCTGAGTATAAATTAAGAACAATTACATAAAAATTGCAAGGGAAAAGGAAAAATATAATGCAAAATTGGTGTAATATATTTAATAATTAAGTTAATATAAAGAAAAATTAAATTATATACAACACAAATTTTACTGATTTATTTATTTTTTTAAACAATGACACAAAGGTTAAATTTTAGTTTGTCGTATGTTTTTTTTCTTTTCTGTAGTCTATCAACACTCATTACTTCATGCTCTGAAATAAAATTTGCTCAAAGAAATTTAAATATTTATATTCCAACAATTTTATTATATATTTATTTATTAAACCCTCTACATAAGTTATCTAAGTGTTTTCCTTCTCTGATTCAGTGTGGTTTAAAACAATAGTTATAATTTCATCATCAGTCGTTGATTGAGTTATAGTTGGTTCAGATTCACAAGCTAGTGACTGAACCGAATTTTGTTACTCTAAAAAAGCAGGAACAGCATTCACTGCATTTTTTGCATAATTTAAAAGCTCACTGGTTTTATTTTTTGCACCTCTAGTATAAAAGCCACTGAAATCTTGAATTTAGCTGCTTTTGGGTATCCATGAAAAATAACTTGTTTAGAAGAATCACATGTAGAGTAAATACATTCACAGAAATTTTACTGAATGAAATATTCAATTGTATTATAAATATAAAATAAACAAAATGTTGAGATAAAGTCAGTTAACATTATATTTTCATCATTGTTTGAATGAAGAGTATGTTTGCGTTATGCATAACCAAGCAAATAACAGTGCCTATTTAAAATAAAAATTGACATTTTGATTTGGTTGTCCCTTTCACTTAGCTCAAATTATTATTTTTTTAATGCAGGGCACAAAATATATAAATTTTCTTCAATCGCCATTTATTTTATTGGAAAATTGGTAATTCATGAAAAAACACCACATTTAACTTTATGTATGAGCTTAACTGTTAACTGCAATTTTCACCGTTTACATTCCAACATGTAGTGTGGCTAATACACATTTGCAAGTTATATATCGGCAGATTTCACAGAGTTGACTGTATAAACATAATAATTATCTGTAATAGGTAGTACAGATAATTATTATGATTAACATATATTTTTTTGAGAAAAATCAAAGACTGTTTTTGAAAAATTTAAATTAAAAACATTTGAAAACTTACAAAAAAAATTTACTAATTTTACCGTTTAGCACCAAGCCAAAAGAGGAACACATTTGCTCTATATTAGAGGATGTTTATGTTCTGCAATAAATAATGGATTAATTATTGATACCATACTTTATTTCATATAGTCATTTTCAATTTCAATATTTGTTTAGTGCCTGTCTTCTACCAGCTTAATGGACCTATTCCTGTCATAATATTTGTTTTTCAAAATGCATTAAAACTCTTCTGATTTTGCTTGAAACTTCAATCTGCTGAGCATTATTAAAATGGAATAGTCTTCTTTCATAAACAATAACGTTCATGTTGTGTAAGAATTTCAATTTTCTTTTGCATAGTGTGGAATGGAACCAATAGATATGACAAAAAAAAAAAAAAAAGGGGTGCTGGATCTTATACTTGCTTGTATCTTTCATTAAATCTTTTACATAGCACCAACCACACGTTTAAATTTATTATTAATTGCAATTAGTGTAAGTAAGTGTTCATTATAACATAACACAAGACAATTTGCTTCATTTACTTCATGTTTTCAAAAGTAAAAGAGAATTCACATTTTCAAATTAAATCTGTTTCTGTTGCTTAATTTTTTTTAACTGTATACATTTAATTGTTTATATGATTAAAATATTTCAAAATAACCAAGTGAACTTTTTTAAAATTTAAATAAGCTTTTCTAATTGTTGGTTTTAGTGATTTAGTAAAGGTTATTTTACTTTAAAATGTGTAGCTTTAAAATTATATAGGGGAGAGTAGGGGCTAATGGGACAATTTTAAAGATTTAATAATTTTTAAATGAAATCAACAAATTTATGATTTTTTTTATGCATTGAATTTGCTTTATAAAAAAAATAATTTGAAGAGATAGCATTTGTTGGTTTTTAAATATAATGACTTTTATACACTATTGTACTTGTCCCCTAGGTTGGGGTCTATTAGGACACCCCGTGGGTCTAATAGGACATATTAAAATCAACACAAAAACTAGAGTTGCAGTACCTATTTTAAAGACAGCACATTTTACTTCAAAATACAATGTACATAAACAGTATATAGTATTAATTATTGAGTATTAAAATTTTAAAAATTAAAATCAAAAGACATTAAATTTGATGAACGAATATTTTTCCCCAGTCGATTGTAGACTGAAGTGTAATTTCATTACAATATCTTTAATTTCAGTCCAGTATTTTTCTTCTTTTTCAAGATAGACAAACTTTTGTGAATCACACCTTTTAGTGAGGTAACTCAGAAAAAGTTCTTAAATTCCACGATTTATTTCAATAACAACTGCCACATAATGAGATATAGAATGTTTCCCTTCAAATTTTACTATGACAAAATCATTTTCAAATATTTACTCTAAAATAACTTTTTCTTCGACATTAATTCTTTCTGGTAAGTCAGCATTACTTGAAGAATCATGTAGTACAAAACTACTTTCAGAATTTTCTGAAAAGGAAATACGTTTTTATTTTTTATATTAATTTAAGCATTTTTGAGATCTTTTTCTGAGTTACTTTAGTATTATCCACTACTTTTTCAGGTGTTTTTTAAAACCTTTTAATAAGACAATATTTTAAATGAATCATTCTTACCTATCACGAACAATAACAATAAGTATGTATGCATCTTGAATCCAGTTGTCCCATTAGTCCCCATATGCTGATATTTTATATTTTTCTAATCTACATAGTTAAATTATCTTTTGATAAATATGTGCTAAGTTTAATATAAAATGGAATATTTGTGTTACATTAATTAGTAGCCTCGTAAACAATTTCAGGCAATAATGAATTGTAAATGTCATTTAAGTAAACAAAATCAAACTTACTTTTTATAGTTGAAAACAAACTTTCTTCATACACTCTTTCAAGCAATTGCAAATACCTGACTTGTTGTTGTTGAAGTTAACAACTTTGGTGTTGCCATTTAAGTGTAGCATAATGCTTAGTTAAAAATAATATTATCAATGAAATTTGGGCACTGTCTCATTAGCCCCCCACTCTCCCCTACGCTTCACGTACATTAACTAATAGAAAAAATCCTGGATGCACGTAACTCCCGGTGCAGCAATCGCTAGAATGCATGAGATACATCTTATCAAATAAAATCAACAAAAATTCATTTACCTTTTGTTATTTTTGTTTGTATTCATCTTTTAATCACATTACAGTTTAATTAGCATTAATAAATGTATACAAGCAAACGTAACGGCATGTATTGAATATTGAAATAAATGATCTTGTTGTTGCCAAAACGTATATAGAAAAATAGTGTTGTAACTAATAATATATATACAGTAGAGCGCCACAAATCCACCGACCTAAAATCCGCCAGAGTCCGAAATCCGCACAAGCTTGCAGATGTAAACATTAAACATCTTCATCTTTCTTCCGTGGCACTAAAGGAACGAAGTTAAAGAAATGATGACGTCATTCCAAAGTGAATGATCGATTCAGAACATTCTCATCGATGACGGAAACCAGACAGATTTTCCATAGTATAAAAAACATTTCAATATCATGGACTGTGTCAATCTGGTGGCTGAATCATGGAATCTTGTTTCTCAATAAACATTAACTAATGCATGGCATAATATATGGGCAAACTTCCTGTTTATTGATAATGAAATTGATAAGGAATTTGCTGGATTTAATCTCGATCCAATAAAAGAAAAAGCAAAAGAACTGTTGTTTGTAAAAGCTGTTACAAAAAATGACAACATATTTGATGAAAATGAGATTATAGACTGGATGTCTAATTCGGATGAACTTAAAGAACAGTATCAAATGACTGATGATGAAATTGTTGACAGTGTTTTAAATCCACCCAAAAGCAATTCTGATGATGATGAAGATGAGTTGGATAATTCTGAAAAAGTTCAATTTGAAGAGGGTTTGAATTTGGGGGGAAAATATCTTAATTTCTTAAAACAACAAAAATGTGTTACTGAATAGGAATTAATGACTATTTATAACTTGCAAAAAAAACTTAAATTAGAATAATCTAAAATGTTGAAACAGACAACTAGTATTGATCAAATGTTTTCAAAGTTCAAAAAATAAGCTGTGTTTTGTTTATATTGTTTTCAATTTTTTTTTCATTCATAATAAAATAACTTAATAATCTAATATTTTATTGCTATTAATGTTTTTATTTATTTTTAATCTTTATTATTATTTGTTTTTTTCAATGGCCTAAAATCCGCAAAATCCCGAAATCCGCACAATGTCCTCTCCCAAACAGTGCGGATTTCTGGCCCTCTACTGTATATATATACTACATATACACTATATTGCCAAAGGTGATTGGTCACTTGCGATTTTAGACGTTTTGTTAACTAGCTAGAAAAATACATGAAGAATTAACCTGAAACTGCAGGTGTGTTAACAGTAGGAGTATAGCTTATATATTTCCGTGAGTATTTTTTTCCCCGATACCCCATAGGGGACTTGTCAACAAAGTGAAAATTAACGAATATCTTTTGGATTACCCTGTAAAACCTAATGTAGCAAAAGCCTTCAAACTCGAGATTATTAATAAGTGGTTTATTGTAATATACTGTGTTAATTTTTATGAGGATAGCATGTATACTCGAAGAGAAATTAAGGTTTTTATAAAAACCGACCCAAATTTCACCAAGTTTTTTGCTTATAATTTGCAGAGTTCTTAATGTAAAAAAAAAGTTATTTTGAGAAAATATGTCAAACAACATTGTACATAATACTCTGCAATCGGAATTAAAAAATAATAAAAATTGGATGAAAAATGAGCAGATTTACTAAAAAATGTTTCACTGTGCATGCGCAAATGCAATCAAAATATAATATGCATAATGTATTAGCTAAGTATATAGAGCAACTTTTGTGAAAGTCTCAAAATCATAGCTTGAAAATTCTGAAAATTATCGTCGATAAAATAAGCTCGAAATCCGTTGTTCCCAAAAAGAAGCAAAAATATGAGGGGTTGTATCAAATATCTGTTGATTAGTGCCAAGATAGCGTACACAATATTGCACATACTACTATATTTGGATACAACCCCTCATCCTTTTTGCTTCCTTTTGGGAACAACGGATTTCAAGCTTCTTCTATCGACAATAATTTTCAGAATTTTCAAGCTATGATTTTGAGACTTTCACAAAAGTTGCTCTATATACTTAGCTAATACATTATGCATATTATATTTTGATTGCATTTGCGCATGCACAGTGAAACATTTTTTAGTAAACCTGCTCATTTTTCATCCAATTTTTATTATTTTTTAATTCCGATTGCAGAGTATTATGTACAATGTTGTTTGACATATTTTCTCAAAATAACTTTTTTTATATTAAGAACCCTGCAAATTATAAGTCAAAAACTTGGCGAAATTTGAGTCGGTTTTTATAAAAACCTTAATTTCTCTTCGAATATTCATGATATCCTCATAAAAATTAACACAGTATATTACAATAAACCACTTATTAATAATCTCGAGTTTGAACAATTTTGCTACAGTAGTTTTTACAGGGTAATCCAAAAGATATTCGTTCTTTTTCAATTTGTTGACAGTTCCCTATGGGGTTTCGGGAAAAAATATTCATGGAAATATATAAGCTATACTATACTGTTTACACACCTGCAGTTTCAGGTTAATTCCTCATGTATTTTTCTAGATAGTTAACAAAACGTCTAAAATCGCAAGTGACCAATCACCTTTGGCAATATAGTGTATGTAAGTTACTAACCGCTGCTTGTATGAGTTTTGTGCACTCTAGAGACTGCTGCACGGCAAGTTACGTGCATCCAGGTTTTTTCTTTTTTCAGTTAATGTAAGCAAAGAGTACATATATATGTTACTAACCACTGCTTGTATGAGTTTCGTGCATCCAGGGTCTTTTTTTTCAGTCAATGTACACAAAGCATACGTATATGTAAGTTACTAACAGCTGCTTGTATGAGTTTCATGCTTTCGAACAATCAGGAATCTCTCACGATGCTCCCCAATGATAAACTGTGTGCTTTGTGGCAGTGAACTCACTACTTACACAGTTCCTATGAGAATTTCTTTCACAAAGTAAACATTTATCTTATTCAGTTTTGTGACAATTTACAAAGTTTAAGCAAGGAGAAAAAAATAGCTAAAAATTTGTAAAAATAGAAAAATCCAAAGGGAAAAAAATTGTTAGATGTTTGTAAAAATTAAAATATCCGGAGAAAATATTGCTAAAAGTTTGTAAAAATACAAAAAAAAAACGAAGAAAAATATTGCCAAAAGTTTAGAATCGTGAAGAAAAACTCGCTAAAACTGTGTAAATAGTCACAAAACGGAATAAAATCGATGTTTACTGTGTGAAAAAGCTTGCCGTAGGAAGCACGCATTCAGATTAGGTAGAATTTGGAGGTTGCTGATTTTTCGGTTGGTGCAATTAAAAAAAAAAATCGGCAAATCGTGTGTCTCGCTTGCTCTAGGATTCTGCCGAATGATTGAATGAATCAGTCAGTTCGCCACGATCATTTCAGTGCTGCTTCCTCCACATGAATTCAGTTAGGTAGGGATCAAAACAGGGTTGCCGGATTTTAGCCAGGCCAAAAAAAGCCGGCCGACTTTTTTTGGTTTTAACCGCTTAAAAAAAGCCGGCTTTAATTGAAAAAGATCGGCTTTTATTTAAAAAAGGAGGTTCACAGCTAATTCACATTAAATTTTCATTAATTTATTTTTAATGCACTAATAAATATTTCCTACTAAAAAATTTATAAACTTCTATTAAACTTTATCTAATAAACAAGTCTTTATCTGCTAGAAGGCAACTAAGAAGGCTATGCCTAAAAGAAAATTGAAATTCTTTGAAAATAATATATTAAATTAGACCGCAAGGCGGCGTTTTGAAATTGTATTTTACATAGCTCGAGATATACTTACATTTTAAAGATTATATTTAATTAAACAATAACAAATCACCACTATCAAAAATAAAAAATACTTACATACTACTATTTACTTTTAAAATTTATTAAAACTTAATAATTTATATATTTAATAAATGAAATTATCATATATAATACTTTAGAGCATCCATATTTAGTTAGTAATCAGTGTAGGTGAAAACTAGGAAATTTAGTTAGTAGCCAGTGGCCGGTAGATTCAGTTTCATTAGTGGCCACTTTTTAAAGTTAGTAGCCACTATTATGTTTCAAACTTTCCTGACATCTAGATAAATTATAATCGTCGTATATAAACATATTTTTCTATAAGAGTTTTATACCAATTGTATGAGTATGAGTGTATTTCGCATGATTAAACAGTATCTTTTAAAGAAAAATAATCCAACTGGTGAGCATGTGGCAGGAGTCGAAATATTGAAAATACTGAAATGTCCTTAAAACTCGCTTGTATCCGGTGGGAAAAAAGGAATAAATTACTTGAAATGCATATGGAATCAAAGCTGATGAATATATTTTGCAGAATAAAACTGTATTTCTTGAAAAAGTAATCCAACTAAAGAGTAATCATAACATGCATGTAAGAGCACATGAGAAAAAGCTGAAATATTGAAAATACAGCTAAGTCGTTGAAATCTGTTTGCATCTGGTAGGAAAAAGAATTAACCAGTTCTCTAATTAGATGTAATCAATGTAGAGATGCATATTTCCATGAAAAACGGTGTATTTCACTTGGCGATCGGTAAAAAAAAATTTAATCGCCACTTGGCGAGTGGCGACTAGGGTGGCGATCGATGTCTGGTTTTTTAATTGCCACTTTTTTAACTTTAATCGCCACGTGGCGAGTGGCGACCGCTAATTTTCACCTATAGTAATCAGTATTCTAATGTCTTAAAAAAACTTTTTAAAATATATTTATCTACTAAGCAATTACATAACTCATTCCAGTTAAGTTCATATGACAAGATTAAATCATAGAATGACCAACGTTGAAAGCGGAATTAGGAAGAATACATAATATTTGAGAAGATGTAAGTGTATAAAACAGAGAGAAGAATTAAAAAAATTTCTCAAAATAAAACTTGTTGAAATAAAAGTTTGAAAAGCTTGCTGCTATTTTCTTCAAGCATATGTTATTCATATTACTGATTTTAACAATGATAAATAATGTTTTTATTAAGTGGCTTTATGTATGATTTGAAATATTTATGAGAAAAAAATAAACTTTCATATCAATAGTCCAAGTGACTGATTTTTGTATATATCTGTGCATCAATCTGTAGCAAAACAAAATTTATCTATGATACAACAATGTTTACTACTATAAGAAATAATAGTAACTCATAAAATAAACAAAATTTGCATTTACAAAGAAAATACAGTATTAAGAAGATTACAGTAATCTAGAAACAAAGTAAAATTTAGATTTTTTTAAGTACAGCATTTTTTAAGCTGTTAGATTAATCTTAAAGTCTAAAATCTGCAGTGCCTACTGTCATGTTGCATAATTTTTACTAGTAGGTCAATAACACTTAAAATTTGTTGATTAATAAAGTATGTAATTAAACAACTATTGTCCTATTTAATTATTTAAAGCAGTAAAACTAAAAAAAAGTAAATCAATTTTAAAAAAAAAGATTTTATTTTAAAAATATAGCATTAGTTCAGCAATGAGTATGCCTTTTTAAAATTTAGCTAACATATTTACAATTCTGACTCTCATCAGCAGTTAGCTATCTGTTATTCCAATATTAATGTCTTCATTATTGAGAAATTAGGTTAGTTATTAAATTCTAACTTAGTAAAAATGTCTTTTAAATTAGTTAAAAAACACTTAAAAATCTACAGTTTATAAATAAAACGCTTCACTGGATAAAAGCCAATTTTGGCCAAAAAGGCCAATTTCGGCCAAAAAAAGCCGGTTTAAACCAATAAAAGCCGCTGGCATGGCTTTTATTAATTTTAGCCGGCTTTTTTGCAACCCTGGATCAAAAGTTTCTTCTTCTGCTCCTCCTACCAGCCTCTTTTTGCGAAGGGTGCATTAAATCTCGCTCCATAAACCCTCTATCATGTTGGTGTGCACCCCAGTAACCAGGTCCTTGAAATGATATTAATGGTTAACAGTGACCCTCTTATATTCACTAGAAAGGTACTCATAAGCCCGCCAATCATCAGAAATAACCTCAGTTCCCGGTAAAATCTGCCTCTTAGTAATCTCTAACACAGTCTCCTTCGTTCTATCATCCACCACTTCAAAAAAAAAACACTCATTACTTCCAAGCTCAACAGCACCAAACACCCACTTACCATCCATATGCTTTCCTCTATTATACTTTCTCTTTTTAAGCAAACTCATCTATCTCAACCATCTTACCTTCACCTCCCAAATCACTACTTTTAAACCCACACATAGACTTGCACACCTCTCTACAAAAATTTATCCAATCAGTTATCGATTGCTTAGCCACTTGTGGCAATCTCACAATCTGTCTATGCGTAAATTTCTCAACCCAACCATACGTAACAATTAAAGCATCAGTCATACTCATTTTACTCGCTTCAAACCCTTTACCAAGCCTTACACTCCACCTAACACTATGCTTTTCCCTTTTCACTCTCTTATCGCACTGTCATTGAAATCAAATCAAGATTGTTCTTTTCACACAATTCCCACATTTTGGACATTCATACTCATAATCAAACCTTTCTCCATACAAAAATCAACCAGAGCTCTTTTACCCCTACCACTCATTTTCAAAACATAGCGAAAATCATTCCTTGAGACAGATTTTCAAGGCATCCTCAACTTAAAATGGAACGCTTACGAAACAATATTTAATAATATACAAAAGTCGGCCCAAACAACTTGCGGCTTGCTTTGAAAACCTCTCACCGTCCAATGAATTCAGCCCTTCTTCCACATACTTCTCTTCTTTGGGCCTAGTGAAATCAGCAATAACTGACTTCATATTGCAAGACGTTTTTACGGTATAGAGCATCTCTGAACTCTGTGAATCCAACAATATGGCACACAATAAACCAACCAAATGATTTAATTCACTCATAAACCAATCAAATGTCCAGATCAAACAACGTAGGTGGAGAAGAAATATAAGAAACAAACTGGTAGCAAGAACATCTCATTTACTACCTCACCAAATCAAACGCCACCAAGTGTCTCGCTTGTTCTAGGATTTAGCCAACTACATTATTGAATGAATAATATATTTACCTCACATTGGCAAAATAAAGATGTTAATAGAGGAAATTTGGTGTTCCATGAAACGGAGGTATACAAACGTATCTTTGCTTAGTAAAAATAAAAAATAATATAAACAAATAAAAATAATTTGCAAATGAATCAAGCTTCACCGAATATATTTTTGATGTGTTCTATTACGTAAAACCTCTCAAACATTTAAAAAATATATATTTTGTCAAAAATTAACCATCATGTACCACAAAAGAGTAACTGTTTTTTAGGAAAGGATTATGACTCATAATCTTCTATTTTTCAATAAAACCCACCTGAACAAAGTTTTTTATAAAGGAAAACACAGATTTTTTTTTTATAATCCTGATATTAACTGCAAACATGATTTACAATCAAAGCTTAAAATATATACTTACATGATCTGTGAAGGTTTGTTCTGTTAAAGTTGATGGAGAATCTGCAAGACTTTTTGATGTATAAGCACCTTGTTCAACTGGCTGCTCTATCTGAGATTGGAAGGTAGCATTTGAACCGTGGGTTTCTAAAGGCACTGTTAAAGTTGAAGTGAAGAAAGGACCTGAGTCCATATCATTGAAATCTTCTACATCAGAATCTGAACGTTTGATTAATGAATCAGGTATTATGTTAAGGATTCCTTGTTCAGAAACAGGCATTGAACTTTGGTAAATGATTTCCTGGTTTTCAGATCCATTATTAATCTGCTCAGGGGGAACCATGCTAGTTTCAGTGGGGAGTGGTTCAGAGGACATGCTGGCAGTGGGTTGCGGTCCATAAACTGAGTCATCAGCAGATTCATCAACAGTTACCACTTCAACATCTCCCAGTACAGTCACGTTTAAACTTTTTGCAGAACTTACTAAAGAGTCTACCTGGTCGTGAGGTATGTGAACTTCCCCGTCATATATAAATTCTAAAATTTTTTGCATGTCCGAAAATGTCACATCTTTCAGTATAATAACTGGATGTTGGACAGTATGTTCTAAAAATAAAGCCTGAAAGTAGGTACTGACAGATGCCAAAACAATTTTGTGCGCTTTTAAGGTTAATCCTTCACAAACTAAAGTGACATCGACCATTGCTTCATTGGACATATAAGTTTTAAACTTGCTCAACGTATTAGTCAGTTGTTCATTTTCAGCCCATTTCAAGTAAATGGAATTATTCTCCATGATGACAAATCGGAAGTATAAAGGCTTTAGGAACAAAAAAAGAGACAAATCACCAAAACCATGCACCTCTATATAGGTTCATGACCAAAACTATTGTTCGCAACCACATAACATGATTCACTCTTATTCTACGATAACGATTAAAAGTTAGAGCTTTTCGATTATTGAAATTATTCGATAACTAGTTCGATTAACAATTACAGTCAGTACAGATAGGGTGCCTAGGTAAAAGAGTGGCGACCTACCCACAATTTTGCAAGTGCCTCGACTAAAGCTGCGTTTTCACTGGTCGACCCAACTACCTAAAAAACCCAGCGACCCAAGACCTTAACCTAAGAGCGTTTTCACTGGTTATAGGGAAGCACTAGTGCTAACCAATCATAGACAAGGTTTTACTGCGCAAGCGTCATATTTACGGATCAATATCAGCATATCAGCTGTGAATGATTATAAACATAAATAAATAATTATTTGTTGTCCTTGTCTTGTTATTAACAAATGTTTTGCGTGGAAATAATCGAAAGTTTTGGCTAGTTTTCGCTATTAGAGGGTCTTAAATAATGCCACACAAAAATATTAATCTTCCGTTAATAAATCAATGATAACTATTAATTTTTTTGTAGTTTCAAAAAATAAAACATATTTTTTTAATAATGACAATCGTAAATCATAAGATTTCGAAGTCACTCAGAATACAGTGAAAGCTCATTTTATCTGAGAGTAATTTTTATTGCATATGACTTGTATATCTAACATTATATTTCTGCTTTTCACAAGTTAAATTAAAAGTCTAAATATGTTTTTGATATTTACTTCAGTGCTATATACATTTTATTTGTACATGCGTATATCATTTTTGTGCCAGTGCAGTTATACTTTTGAAACAAATAGTAATACTTATCATTTATTTAAAAACACAGAACTATTTTTTCCCTTCTAAGACACAGTGATGAGTGAAACCCTTTCATTCACTCCTAGGGCCCTTTCAGGATTGTCATTATACATGAGGCTTCTCCAAGGTACATGCTAATAGCACGTATCAGTTGATCACACTGGCAGCTTGTTTTATCATATAATCACTACAATATAGAATTATAGAATGTAGTTACATCTACTTTTTGTGACACCCCCAACCCCTCCCCACAAAAAAAAAAAAAAAAAAAAAAAAAAAGTCTTCACAGTAAAATGCAAATTAAATGTATTTAAAATTGTAAATTTTACTGTACATCAAAGATTTCACATCAAAGTTTGATGCAGATTTTTTTTTTCCCATCTCTCTCATGGGTATTTTTTTTTTTTTTTTAATTATGTTTTGAGAAAAATAAAATGATGTAAAAAACAGTCAAATCCAGTTACTCTTAAATTCAAACTATGATATATATATATATATATATATATATGTGTGTGTGTGTGTGTGTGTGTGTGTTAAGTTTACCTTTTTGGCGAGCTTATTTTGTTTGCAAATTACACATTTTAAATCCCAACATTTTTTTTTTTTTTTAATGTAAAGTGTTCACTTTTATTAAAAAATAATTTTGTGAAGGTGCTTCTTTTATTAAGAATAATTTTGTGAAGTGGTTCCAATTTTTGTCAGAAGCAATCACTGATTTTACAAATAGATCACCAAAAAAAAGGTACTTTTATGTTAGCTGGGCCAATATTATATTATCTTGCCAATATCTTTTTTTCCCCTCCAGCTATAGCACCATTTATTTTTCACTTGCTTAGATTAGAAACAATGGCTTGATGTTGAAATAAAATATTTTGGTTTTTTGTGTTATTTCATTTATTATTATTTTTCTTTTAAATAAATGAGTGAAAGGCATGTACTTAAAATATATGTGATATGTGTATTTTAAATGAAAAATTCATATCTATACTAATATTATAAAGGAGTAAAGATTGTTTGTTTGTTTGTAGGGGGTAATCTCTGGAACTACCGAACCGATTTCAAAAGTGATGGTGACAACCCCTGCTCCAATATAGGCTATATTTAATGTCGGTGCCACTAACCCCAGGGGGATGCAAGAGCGAAAAACATTCTAAAATTGCGATTTTTTGCGTACCGAAGGAGCTAGAAATTTGAAATTTGGCATTGTAGCTACTTATAAGATGTAAATGCTCTCTAAAAACAAATTTTAAAAAAATTCGAAATTTAAAAGGGGGAAAAAAGCGAAAAGCGTTCTAAAAACATTCTAAATTACAATTTCTATGGAATCCCTAGAACTACCGAACCGATTTCAAAAGTGATGGAGGCAAATTGATGGTGACAACCCCTGCTCCAACGTAGGCTATATTTTTAACTAACCCCAGGGGTGGTGCAGGAGCGATAAATGTTCTAAAATTGCGATTTTTTTGTATACCGAAGGATCTAGAAATTTGAAATTTGGCATTGTAGTTACTTATAAGATGTAAATGCTCTCTAGGAACAAATTTTAAAAAAATCGAAATTTAAAAGGGTGAAATAAGCGAAAAGCGTTCTAAAAATATTTTAAAATACAATTTCTATGGAATCTCTGGAACTACAGAACCGATTTCAAAAGTAATGGTGGCAAATTGATGGTGACAATCCCTACTCCAACATAGGCTATATTTTATGTCGGTGCTACTAACCCCAATGGGGTGCAGGAGAAAAAAAATTGCGAAAATTGCGTCTTTTTTATACTGAAGGAGCTAGAAATTTGAAATTCGGCATTGTAGTTACTTATAAGATGTAAATGCTCTCTAAGAATTTAAAAAAAAAATTAAATTTAAAAGGGTGATATGTGCGAAAAGCGTTCTAAAATCATTCTAAATTACAATTTTTATAGAATCTCTGGAACTACAGAACCGATTTCAAAAGTGATGGTGACAATCCCTGCTCCAACAGCCTCTTTAATAAAAAGCTATGCGATGTTGACGACTGGGTTTTTTGCTAATTGTTGCCACAGATTAATCTCGGAAAATGAAACCTTTGAAGTTGCTGAAAAAATAATAGCTCGAAAAGTATTTGTCAGAAAATTGTTAGACAAACTGCGTTTGAAAGGTAAAAAATTGTATTTTTCTTGATATAAATTTCAAATCTAATGATTATGCCGTTTTTCAAATATTGAATTTCAAAAATTACCAAATTCCACAATGGAGTACCATAGCGAAACCTTCATGCATATAATGATAATGATAAGGGCGACGTGTCCTGACGTGTATATTGGCACGAGTCACAAATTATAGTAGCCTTATTATTCTGTTAAAATATAAGAGTGAATTATGAAATGTCAATATTTTGTTTGATTAAAAGTTCGTTAAGAGAAATTGACCAGCGTAGCTTGCTAGTTTTAAATAAAATGAATGATAAGTCTATATTTCAAAAGAAATTAATAGAATACTAATAATGGTAATAACAACAATATTTAGCGATTAATCTCATGTGCTAGACTGACATAAAGCCAGCATTGCATTTGGCAAAGATTCTGATTTTTTTTGTGATAGTTCGTTAAATTTAAATAGTTTTACATCATTATTTTTTAAAATGTATATACATATAAATACTTTAAAATTTGAAAAAATAGTGCAGGTATATGAATTTTTATGCAATATTGCTTAAATAAATGCATAATTTAGTCATTTTCGGTGGCATGGATGCCATAAATGGTGGTTTATTGCTCTTTTCTAGCGATCGTGAAAGTGCTACATTGGCGATATGTTTTTGTTTATTTTGTAATTATGATTAATAATGAAGGGGCGGATATTTGTATCAATAACACAAGTCAGATGTATGTTCCCAATAAAAAAAAATAATAACGAAGGCTTCTCTTAGTATTTGATTAATCTAAATTGTTTAAAAATCAATACTAAAAGTTATACAGAAGAGTAAACAATATTTAATTTGTTCCTAAATGTAAACTTAATATGTCATTTATTTGTATTGTTTTATTTATAACATATTATTTCTTTCGTTTAGATTTTTCACTTGAAAGTTACATCAGATTTTTTAAATTAATTATCTTTACTAAACTTAATAAGCTTAAAAAGATTATTATTAAAAATAACAATGTTAATAAACTTAAACTGTTAAACTTGCATTTATATTATATTAAGCTTAACTATTCTCATTAAACTTTTTCTCCTCATCGTTCAAAATATCTTAAACTGTTTAATTGTAAAATTTAAAAATAAAGTACAGTTGGAAATTTTAAATTAATAATCAAAATAACTGTTGAAGATTTCAATTACAAATAATATGAGGTTGTGAATCAATATTTTATTTTCAATATTGTCACAATAAAAAATAATTTAGACTAAAGAAAAAAAAAATCATTCATGTACATGAAACTATTCCAACGTTCTATTACCAACAACAATAGCGTAAACATTAAAATTTCAAGAATTAGGGATATTACATCAAATATGCTTCAATCAATCACTTAGTCTTATAGTTTTTTCACTCTAAATAACAAACAATAGAGCCTAATACTATTACTAATTTGTACTTTAAATAGCGTCACAAAAAATAGAGTGCAGATTTTGCCTGCCAATAAATTGCTGCAAATTTATTCACAGAATAAACATAAAGAAGTATTTTGTTTTCTTATTAACAAAGGTTTTAAAATATTTTAGTATTTGATTTCAATAATAAATAAATAAAATCCTTTTTTATATTTTTGAATGATAGTAATAAATAATCATAAACATAATTTGAGAATAGTAAATATTTACTGTGTATCGCACTAAATAATGTTACAAGTTTTTGAATGCATCTTTACATATATGTATCTAAAATATATAATTTTTTCCCATACAACTATGGTTGTTGTATTGTTAAAATGTAGTCAGAATATAAAATAAGAAATAAGTTAAATAAATAAATACTTTATTTTTCGCAAAACCTTGAATTTTAAGTGCGTGTATTTCATAGATTTGACAGCATCAAATTTGTAAACAAACAAACTTCGCCAAGCAAAGGTGCCAAAAGTAAGGGTTAACTTACCGGAAGTAAAAGGCAAATGTTTTTACATTAGTGTCCTCGGCTTGAGGTTTACAGAAAATTCAGTCTATAAATAGCTGTCAACTATTCCACTTTTTTGTTACCAGTACTTCCGAACAGAAGTCTTCCCCTAATCTTGACTTGGTTTAATTGCAGAATTTTGCAATTAAATAATGTTAATATTACTATTCGGATTTAGTAGCAACACAGATAAGGATTAGTTGGCAGCTATGCATATATATATATATATACAGTAAAATCTAATAAATGAACAAATAGCAAAAACATTTATAAAAAAAAATTTCAGAAAATCTTACTCGCTAACATTTTTTTATCAACCAACAATATAAAACATTCACGAATGTCCTGGTAAGTTGTGGTGTACAATATTTATAAGCTCTGGCTATATTTAAGTATTCACTGAAAACAAAGAAGTATCAGAGCTGAGCTCCATCATAAATTAAGCACTGATTGCTAGATATCCAGTATTCACTTATAAAATTCATGTAAAATAAATATTTCAATAATATTGAACACCTACTCCAATTCAAATCCATCAAAGCAAAATAATCTGAGGATTTAAAATTATAAACAAGCATCTTTGACTGCTCAAGTGTACAATTCTTAAAATTAAAAATAACACTAAGGGGCCATTCAAGTATTATGTAAGCAGTAAGGAGGAGTTCAGGGTTTGATTATTTTTGCTGACAGGGAGAAGAGGGGAGGGGGGGGATTATGACAATTCTTATAAATGCATTAGACAACGCAGCAACAACAAGGAAAAATACATGATGGGAAATGAGTATTCTGTAGTCCGCTCGGAACTTTAAACACATAACATTTCTATGATTCCTGTTAAAAATTTTAGTTATGATGACTAATTAAGTTAGGGCCCATTGTTAAGTTTTATTGTTCAATGCAATAAACAACAATATATTAAAACCATTTTGCATTCTTTTGATACCACACTGTGATGGTATCAAACTTTGCGCAAAATGTGCTAGGGGAGACCGGTACACAGTGGACCACTTTTTCAGTTAACATTTTTTTTTTCTCTTTAACAAACTGACCGATATGTATGAAAATATTTTTGAATATTCCTTAAACCTTCTTACATCCATCATAATTTTCTCACAACATAGTTTTCAATACATTTTTCAAAAAAAAATTTTTTTGCACTTGTAAAGTGGACCAGTGTACCCCGCTTCCGGGGTACACTGGTCCACCCACCGGGGTACAGTGGACTACTATTAGGTATTATCTAAAATACGATATAAATCTATTTTTCATTAATCTAATTCTTTTTTGTTGCACCTTCACCCGCAAAATAACATAGTAATATAAATTTTGAAACAAAAACAAAAAAATTAATTATATTTTGAAAATAATAACAGATTAATACAGGAACAATTGCAATTTGGCTGAAGTTATTACTTAAGTACAAAAAAGTCAGCGCACATTAAAATTTGCAAATGAAATTCCAAAGTACTTATGAGTAAGATTGAGCCTGGGATTTTCAAAAAATAATTTTGGGTGTGAGAGCAACATTATGAAATCATTGACATCAACAGCAGATTCATCTACAGTTTCGGGAGAAATAAACTGATTTCCATTCAATTTGCGTCTCATGAATCTTACTTGAATAGAATCATCAACAATTAGACTACAGTTATATTTATTAAAGGCAGTAAATACAAAACAAAATAATTCTTACTATGTTAAATAAATTGTTATTTTTATGTGTTTACTTTATTTTACAGTTAAATCTACTTTAAAACAATCGTTCTTTATAGAAAATAAGCAATTATTAAATATTTTGAACATTCTGCATTACAGGAGCAGAGTGGATTGTGGACCACTGTGCCCCAGGAGTGGGTGGTCCACTGTACCCCATGTTGAAGTTCAATAAATAATCATATTATTATTGTTTATAGCTTTCTTTTAAACATATTAACTTTAAAGTAAAATAAAAACAAATATCTTAGCTTTGCAAAAAATTTGTTTTATTTTATTTATCTACAACCTTTAATTACTAAAAAAATAAAAATATGATGATGAAAAATTTTACTTTTAGAAGCTCAAAACAACAAAGCAGGATAAAATAGTTCAATCTGAGCTAACATATTTTCTGAAGGCTATAAATAATCATTGCAGTGCTGTTGTCTATTAGGATAGAAGAGAAGCTTAAAAAAATTTTAAATAAATAAAATATTAGGGGGTGGTCCACTGTGTCCATAGGTCCAGTGTGTACCGGTCTCCCCTATGCCTATTTATATAAATTTGTAAGATTAATAGTATAAATTGATTGTAACTGTTTTTTCCTGGCAAACAGTGTTGACGTACAAAATGTCAAAATCATACATAAGCAAACAAAAAATGGGGGGGGGGGGTTACTATTTGCTTATTTTTTCTTATAAGAGAAGGACAGGGTATAAAATTACTAAAACTATGCTTACGGGTATACTTGAATGACCCCCTAAGGTCACTTAAGAGATGACATTACCGTACAACTTTTGTTTTATTCATGTTCGACGAAAAATATCTCTTCTCCATCAGAACCACCAGCAAAAGGGAAAAGGTTGCTAGAATTTACCAGAAAATGCATATTGCCAAAATTTGACGACTTTTCAATTTTTCTTAGCAGGAAAATTTTCCCTCTTTTTTTTTGCAGACAAAAGCATTAATTTCAAGCTTAAATTGATTAATTTTTTTAGATTTGTGTGATAAATGGGCTATATCAATATATATTTTAAATATTAATACTAGTTGACCCCCGGCTGACGTTGCCTGGCCCCATGATAATAAATTTAAAAAGAAACATCAAGTTTTTATTATTTTATATCTTTAACCAAATTTTGTATGACATATTTTAGAATGAAAAATATTGATATTTAGTGATAAAAGTGCTCATTTTCTTGTTTACGTAGGGTCGTTTCATATTTTTAAAATAAAAAGTTATTTTTGTCCGAACTCTTTGAAATCTTTATTGGTGATAAATAAACGGTTTTACAACCTGTGTAAAAATTTCGAGAAAAAATATTGTTATCTAGTTGTAAAAGAAATGTTTTCTTATATATATATTTTTTTGTTTGTGTGTTTTCATGTTGGCTCCTTTAACATAGCAATAACAAAATAGTTTTCATTTTCAAAACTTTCTGACATTTCAATCGGTTATAAATATAACTGTATCCAAGCTCTCTTTAAAATTTTGTCTGAAATTATATTTTAAAATGAAAAAATAGGTGAAAAAATATTAATATTTATTTAGTGATGCACTTATTTTCTTGTTTACATAGGGTCGTTTCATAGTTTTAAAATAAAAGTTCTTTTTGTCTGAACTCTTTGAAATCTTTATTGGTGAAGCCCCATGAGTTATGTCGCAAATTTTAATACAACCTTTTTTATTATCATAAACATCTTACGCAATATTAATAAAAATGGAATAAATTATTACAATAACAATAAACGCTTACTTTTGGTAAAGCTTTCTCCCCGCTAGATCAGTTGCTGGTGAACACAGCTTTTCCCATTTTACAGTCGAAAAAGCATTGCTGGTGTATACAGTTCAAATTATGCATCAATATACACCAAGCAATATTTATTCAACTATGCCACAATGCAGCAGTAGTTTTCACCAGAAAATGGCAGCTAGGTAGCATCAGATGTGGTCAATTCTTCCGAGGATGGCTCTTGGGAATGCCAGGTCAGTGCTACAGACTTGCACAAAAAAGTAGCGGTGTGAAGAGTCCTCTCACTTGGAGGTCAGTAGATAAAAGAAAAATGCCAATCTCGTGGCAATTAAGCCATGTGGTATCTCGTGAAATAAAAGTTTCACATGTGGGTGAACCCAGTTCCTTCAATCACATTGATATCTACAGTTGTCCAGGATACAACAAAATTGGCTCTAAAAAGAGAGAAGATTTCAGATTTTAAAAGTTTGGTTGAAGTAAAAATTAGGCTAGAAATATTTTATAAAATTTACAGTTTAATAATATACACAATATGAAGTATAGATAATGATAATTTGTGGACTTTTCCAAAATATTGTTCATTAAGTTAAAAATGTCATAAAATATATATTTATATTGGCACAGATGTCATATGTGTGCCACATATGACATCCACATTGGCGCGAATTTTTTCCCACCAACTTGGCGAACAAAATAAATTGTTGTTTATTTGCTTTTATTTTTTATTTCAATTCTATAAATTATTTTTATTATGTATATCAATATTTATTGACACAGACGTCATATACGCACCACATTAGCGTGATTCCCCCTCCCCCCAGCAATTTGGCAAAAACTTTGTTTTTGAATATTAACGTTATAATGTATGTTACGTTTGTTACGTATGTTAACGTTTATAACACTAATGTTATAATGTATATTAATGTTATAACGTTTTTTAATTTTTATATTGAAATAAAAAATCACGTGCTAATACTGCATGCTATTTGTAACGAAGTTTTTGCCAAATTGGCAGAGGAAAAAAATTGCGCCAATGTGGTGCATATATGACATCTGTGCCTTTATATTTTACAGATTTTTTATTTAAAATTGACTCACTCAAAAAAAATTCACTTTTAAATATTAATGATAAATCATAAAATGCTTTCCTAATCTATTATTAAAACAATACTTAATTATCTTTAAACATCTAAAAATTAATGGTTTTGTTTTTCCACATTGGTAAGTTCACAGCACTATTGTCAATCTGCAGATAATGAATTTTACCATCTATCTCTCAGACATCATTACACAAGCATAAAATTTCAAATAACAGAAGTTGCATAATGCAACATTGTATCAGTTTAAAAAAATTATCACTAGAATATTTACTAAATGTTGTTTTCCTTATTAAAATATAGTAGAAACCTAAACTGACTCAATAACATTTATCAGGATATAACGATCATCTTATAACTGATACAATATAAATATAACTATTTGTAAAATGCAGTAGAAAATGTTACATAAGACTATAAATGAAATACAGCAAACTACGTCTAAAACAGAATCGACCAGGACCGAGAAAATTTTCTATCATAGAGAATATTCTACCTTAGACAGTGTATAACTTTATTTAAAATGGGGACTTTAAAATCTTTTTGCATTACACAAAGTTTATTGTACACATAAAAGATCTAACCTAAATCATAAAGTGGTTTCTGTTATTCTAATGCTAATTTGTGAAAGAATAAAGTTACATGCCTTATAAATGTTTGTTTATTTCCAATCTAATTCTTAAAATTTTCCTAAAGAAAAAGTTAAACACAGACTTGAAACTAAATTTCTCCTTTTTTCTACATTCATAATTAAGAAAATAATAAGACTGAAGAGCAATCAAAGAATTCAAATCTAATAACTTGTTTATAATATTAAACCTGCTGCTTTCTTGTTGACCAAATAAAGTACATATAACAAATTCAATGGGATAACTATCAGATTCATTACTCCTCACTTAGAGAATACAGAATATTTTTTTACACAAAAAGAGCATTAATTCCGATCAAAGTTACAGGATTTGTGGATTAAACTATTGTGAAGTAAAAGTTAAATGCCATTCGAATTGAAATATCACACGAAAACATTGCTCAATTAATAACAAATCATACATGATAATGTGTGCCAATTCTTAGAGATGTCTATTTAAAAAAGTTGTATATGATTGCAATTGATTTAAATTTCATACAAAGTTTTAAATCTTCATAAAAGTTTCAGTATGAATGGAATAACAAAAAAGATTAAACTCAAATATAGTACATCTGCAGGTGAAATGCATAAAAAATGAAAAATTAAACAACAGAACAGCAGAGTTTTTTTTGTATAGCAAAGTTAACAAGTAAATCTCTGAAAAGTCAAACTGTTTTGAAATTAGTAATACATATTTCACCTTTAAAAGAGAACATGATAATACAAAATACACTGGCTTATTTAATTTAGAGAAAGTTTGTTTACATGCTTGAATAAACATGAATGTTCAAGTATTAACAAAACTGGATTGACGTTTGTCTTTAACTAATTTTCAATTTTTAATATCAATGGGCTGGGGGCTGGGCTACAGTAAACAAATCTTTCTTAATACTTATAATTATTTTAAATGAGAAAAGATAAATTTAATTCTAAATTGCCGAAAAACACATTATCAAATAAGGATATATAATAAATTAAAATCAATGAAACAAGTATATTTAATTCATTATGAGAAAGAAAAATCCATAATCATAATATATAATATTTTTATTTACTTTTTTTTTGTATTGTTAAGATTCAATCATAATAAAATAATTTTGGGAGCTGCACTTTAGGTATCTATTATTACATCAGAAACGAAATCCTTAAACGAACTATATATTTAGTATTTTAATATTAATAAAAAGCATCTGATTCATTACCAAAAACAGAGATATTTATCGTACAAAATAAGTGCAACAATAAATCTATACTGGATTGCTATTTACTAAACGGAAAAACATTAATAAAATATATAAATTTGTTAAGAAAACTCACTATTTTGCTTCAATCACAAAAAATTGAATTTCTTTTTTCAAAAGTAGAATAATTCCAAAATAAAT
Source organism: Maratus michaelseni (assembly GCA_963931845.1). NCBI lineage: Eukaryota > Metazoa > Arthropoda > Arachnida > Araneae > Salticidae > Maratus > Maratus michaelseni. The sequence goes on along the minus strand of OZ007599.1, from coordinate 211,456,729 downwards.
ATTTATCCGCCGCCATTATGTATGAAAAAGCTCTTTTCTAATTGGCTGAGCTTGGGTTAGATGGGCTTAGGATTGAGTACTGATCAAACCTTCAAAATCGCTACCTAACTGCCTAAAATCTTGGGTTTAGGTCGAAAGTTGGGTAAGTTAGGCCTTGGGTCGACCAGTGAAAACGCAGCTTAAGGCCTCGACCCAAGGCAGCTGCGTTTTCACTGGTCGACGACCCAAGGCCTAATCGACCCAACTTTCGACCTAAACCAAGGCTACACTAGGGCTGGGATTGCGGTGCCTCGCTTAAGATCAATCTTGAGCGTAAGTCTGACTTACGATATAGACAAAGCGTAATCCGTATTGCAGTGCCTCGCGATCTTACGCTAACCCGAAAGCTAACTTATACCCTGTTCTCATCGGACATTTAAGATATCTTAGAGCGCCATTTTTGAGGTGGTACCCTCCCAGAATTGAATACCTGCCCGCACCGCAAAACTCATCTAAGATAACTCACTGAACGACTGAACATCACCGTGTCTGAGATCTGAACAAACATAGAATGTGCGCATGCGCATATGTTAAAGGCAACCTCAGCAGCCAATCGGCCTCCAGAGCCAATCAGAGTGAGTGGTACTGACTGTATCTAGCAATACAAAATTCGAACTCACTAAGCGAGTCACTAAGTGAGTTTCTGGAACTCCCTCAGTGAGTTCCACTGAGCTCCACAATAGAAATTATTATTATAGATTATTATTATATTATTATAGAGCTCAGTGGTGAGTTCAGCGGTCTAATACTACGTTCAGATCGATAGTTGAGATATCTTAGACCGCTGAACTCACTGAGGGAGTTCCAGAAACTCACTTAGTGACTCGCTTAGTGAGTGATTGGCTCTGGAGGCCGATTGGCTGCTGAGGTTGCCTTTAACATATGCGCATGCGCACATTCTATGTTTGTTCAGATCTCAGACACTGTGATGTTCAGTCGTTCAGTGAGTTATCTTAGATGAGTTTTGCGGTGCGGCCAGGTATTCAATTCCGGGAGGGTACCACCTCAAAAATGGCGCTCTAAGATATCTTAAATGTCCGATGTGAACAGGGTATATCTCAACTATCCGATCTGAACGTAGTATTACGACGAAGCACAAGTGTATGCCCGCGCAACCGCAACAAATCTAACTACGGCCTCTGATTGGCTGACTGCAGGAGGACTTACGATGAGGCACCGAAGTTAGATCGCAGGAACGCCCATCCTACGATCCAGCGTAATATTTAAGATAGCGACGCACTCATAGACCTTACAATATACCTTACAATAGATTATTCCTCTGAGGACGCACTGCAATCCCAGCCCTCTTAAGATCAATCTTGAGCGTAACTCTGACACGATATAAACAAAGCGTAATCGGTATTGCAGTGCCTCGCGTTCTTTTTACGCTAATTTGGAAAGTTCCCTCGTTTCACGCATTTGGCGAAAAAGTCTTGGCGCGAGTAACCGGTAATGGGGTTGCACTCATGTAGGATGCGTGAAAGCATAATTTCCCTGTCCACCGCCGATAGACGATTGCGATTATCATGCTTTCTGATTAGTTGTTAAACCGAACGCTTCTTAAGTCATTACTGGTTGAACTTGGTTTCTTATATAATATCTATTAATTTCTATATAATCTAATTAATTTATAACTGTAATATAATATATATTATAGTAATATAATCTAATTAATTTCTATATAATCTAATCTCTATCTAATCTAATATTTATATATAATCTAATAATATATATTAATTTCTTATATTATATCTTCTTAATCCTCTAAAATACCGGAAATGACTTAAAAAGCGTTTGATTTTACAAATAATCAGAAAGCGTAAAAGTCCCAATCGTCGATCGGCGGTGGAGATGGAAATTATGCTGCGTGAAACGAGGGAATTTTTCATTTCTTCGTTTTAGCGTATAGTGTTACTGCCTCGTAAACGCGTACGCGTAAACAAACGTTCTTTTTTCAATAATTTATAAGTAATTCACGTTCAAATATTTATGAATTAATAGTTTAAATAAAATGGCTTCGCTTCTTAAATGTTTGTGAGTTTAAAATGATGCTAAAAATTAACTAATCTAACAAAAAGGGCAGACTTTTACTTGGGATAAGCTTTGAATGAACAGTCTTGCAGATCGCTTTTATTTTGAAGCTATTGTGATTTGTAATTATTGCAAGAGAGTTTTAGGACAGTGATTTGAATAATTTAACCCTCCAATGCATGGAATAGTTGATCAGCTACATCTAAGATTTTAGCGCATATATCACGTGGAGCATTTTTGTTTTTAAAATTTTTGTAAATGACCTTTTGCATTTATTCTGATGCATTCTTATTTCACCCCCTAGCAGGGCTTAATTTCTAAGAAAAAAGTACCGGAGACCTAATATTCTGCAGGTCTAATACCCGTAGCGTACACCCCTCCCCCCAATCAATCTAATTTTTATATTTATATTTTATACATTATTTTCAAAATTTAAAGCATTGTTCTTTTATTTAGCAAAATCAAAATTTTAAGTGCGTAAGCTATCACCTATTCCACTTTTTAGTTTTTATAACTTCCAAATAGAAACCTTTGCCTAATCTTAATGTTAATTAATAGCCGAATTCTGCAATTAAATAAGCTCAGGATCATGATCCTGAAATAGTGTTAACACAAAAAATGAATAGCTTGCAGCTATACACAGTAGCCCAGTGACAGAACTATCTTCAAGTGTCTGCAACACTAGTAAGGTCTTCGAAAATAGTCTGTAATATGCAATATATCACATAAATATATTCTGGCTGCTGTTGTAGTGCTAATTAATTATGGCATCATAGGTATATATGTACAAACTGTTTGCATCATTTACATAAATAAATTTAAAAAAAACTTGAGACACACAAAGGTGTTTATTTTAAAGCATTACGCAGAAAATTAGATAAAAAATGGAACTTTGGAAAATGTTTTATTTAAAAGAAGGCAATATTGTTCTATCATTTTCCAAAATTCTTGACATAACTGTGAATTTAATGATGATACAAATGAAGTTGATGTTGATATATTTTTGAAGTGGTTGTAAAAACTTGTACCATATCTATTAATTAATGTGCTTTTTAAAAAAATTTCTAACATTTATATCCTGCAGAAGGATTATTGAGTACAATAAAAACATACATATCTGCTGTGCCTATCTCTAGCGCATTTCCATCATCTGCTCTGGTTCTTTTCTGCATTATGTTGCTTATCACGAAACCCAGCCTTCGCATATTGCTTAAGATACTGGAATTGATAAGCAGAAACTGAAAAACTTTATAGTAGGAGGAACTTTTGGTTCTTTTCAGAAAAACATCGCTTTCACCTCATTTTTTTTCTTTAAGTATTACGAGCAGGAAAGACCGAGCTATGCTCGGTCAAAATTAAATTTGAGTTCAAATATCATGACCCATGACCAAAATGACCCACTAATTGAATTTTCTCGAACATGTGACTTAGCCCAACAGTCTTCTCGTGCCCGAAAACCATAGGATGCAACATTTAGTGTAAATAGTCTGAGCCGTTTTAAGATAAAATAGCTTGACCCATAATGACCCATGACCAAAATGACCCACTAATTGAATTTTTTCGAACATGTGACCTAGCCCAACAGTCTTCTCGTGCTCGAAAACCATTGGATGTAAATTTTAGTGTAAATTGAGCCGCTTTTTAGATCTTGACCCACAATGACCCAGAAATGACCCACTAATCGAATTTTCTCGAACATGTGACCTAGCCCAATGATTTTCGCGTGCCCGAAACTCGTAGGATACAAAATTTAATCAAAATCGTTAGAGCCGTTTTTTTAGATAAAATTAATTTGACCCATAAATGACCCACTAATCGAAAGTTCCCGAACATGTGATCCAGCCCAATAGTCATTTCGTGCCCGAAAATAGTCGGATACAAAATTTCGTCAAAATCCTTTGAACCGTTTTTTGGATACAATTAGCTTGACCATGACCCAAAATGACCCACTAATTGAATTTTCTCGAACATGTGACCTAGCCCAACAGTCTTCTCGTGTCCGAAAACCGTTGGATGCAAAATTTAGTGTAAATTGAGCCGCTTTTTAGATCTTGACCCACAATGACCCAGAAATGACCCAGTAATCGAATTTTCTCGGACATGTGATCTAGCCCAATGATTTTATCGTGCTCGAAACTCGTAGGACACAAAATTTAATAAAAATCGTTAGAGCCGTTTTTTAAATAAAATTAATTTGACCCGCGTTGACCCACAAATGACCCACTAATCGAAAGTTCTCGAACATGTGACCCAGCCCAATAGTCTTCTCGTGCCCGAAAATGGTCGGATACAAAATTTCGTCAAAATCGTTTGAACCGTTTTTTAGATACAATTAGCTTGACCATGACCCAAAATGACCCTAAATGACCCACTAATCGAATTTTCTCGAACATGTGACCTAGCCCAATGGTTTTCTAGTGCCCCAAAACGGTAGTATACAAAATTTCGTCAAAATCGTTAGAGCCGTTTTTAAGATAAAATTTGCATATATATATATATATATATATAACCACACACAAGATTTGCTCGTATTAGAATATATGATTATATCAGGGATGATTTAAAAAAAAATTAAATTCACAGCAAAATTTCTGAAAGGTTACAGCACAGGGTGAGAGGGTAAATCCCTTTGGCAATAATTATTTTTGTTGCAAGTTGAGTTAACTATGTTTTCGGTTCAGGTCGATTTCAGACTGAGTGTAGATTCCTGCAATTTGGATTCGGGTTAACCCGAGTTTTCAAAAGTTAGTTCAGTATATCATTTCAGATTAAAACCATACCTATTATAATGTGTTTCTGTGTACTGAGGCTTGTATTGATGTTTGTGTGTGTGCTGTTTATAATAAAGACAGTTGCATTTTTTCCGCGACCCTTTCACAAAATTCGCATTTTTTCCACGATTCTTTGACGAAATTTGCATTTTTTTCTGCGGTCCTTTAACGAAATTAAAGTTTTTCTTGCAATCATTTGACAAAATTTGCTTTTTCTGTGATCCCTTAACGAAATTTAAGTTTTTTCCGCATCTTTTTGTCGAGATTCATGTTTTTTCAGCGATCCTACGATGTAATTTGCGTTTTATCAGTGTTCCTTTGACGAAATTTACACTTTTTCAGTGATCCTTTGACGAAATTTGCGTTTTCCCCACGATCTTTTGACGAAATTTGCTTTTTTTGAGATCCTTTGATGATATTCGCATTCTGTCTGCTGCGTTTTGACAAGATTCATGTTTTTTCAACGATCCTTTGACAAAATTCATGTTTTTTCAGCAATCCTTTGACGATATTCATGTTTTGTCTGCTGCCTTTTGACGAGATTCATGTTTTTTTAGCGATCCTTCGACAAAATTCATGTTTTTTCAGCGATCCTTTGACAAAATTCACGTTTCCCAGCAATTCTTTGATAATATATGCTTTCTTCCGTGATTTATTGACGAAACACAGTCTTTTCCATTCAGTTCTACAATTTATCGCATGTTATCAGTTCACCATTCATTCTTGGAGACTAAAAATGTAATAGTCGAAAACAACAGGAAGAAAGATAGTAAATAACAATAAATATTCAAAATTTTCGCTTCATTGAATTAGGCCTAAGCTTTGAACTGATATCCCTGGCACTATCAAAACATTCAGTATAGTGCAATATATATATTCATTAAGATTTCTTATCAAATTCATAATATATGGGAAAGTGGAAAGAAAAGATTAGTAAAAGAAAAAGAACTGAATGGAAAATTCCAAAATTTTTAATTAATCCCATCGCTTTCGTACAGTCTTTTAAACATGTAATTTCAATGTCAGACATAAAGGCGACTCTATCCCCAGATTAAAATAATAAATAAATTAAAAGCCTTAATGATCATTGAAGAATCTGAACTAAGATGTTTAAGCTGCATTATGGGTGATTAAAGTTTTTCTATTAGAGTGCCAACAAGGTATGATATGGAAGAGCGGGCTTCGCCCACTATCAGATTGGAACATTAGATGTAATAAAGAAACATTTGTATATTTGTAATATTTTTGCGAGAACGTCGAGATGAGGGGGTGTGGGGAACGACTTTTTATTAAATATCATATTTATTCTACATGAACTTGCACTCACCACCAGGGGGTGCTTTGCTATCTCTGTTTCTATGGGCTGAATCACGACGGGGTATGACTCTTTCCACTTGACATCGATAGAGCTTACTGATTTTAGTTTGGATTTTCACCACCAGGGGGTGCTTTCCTATCTCTGGTTTTATGGGCTGGATCACGACGGGTATGGCTCATTCGACTCGACATTGATAACCTTAACGATTTCAGTTATCTTCATATAGAACAGATTGTGCCACCTGCCGGTGAAAGGTGTAACTAAAGGATTTTGCAACTAACTCAGGTTCTCTGGGTCACATCATGACGCGGTTTGGATTATTCGACTCAACATCAATAGAGCTTACCAATTTTAGTTCTGAGTTTCACCACCAGTTGGCGCTTTCCTATCTCTGGTTCTATGGGCTGGATCACGACGGGGTATGGTGTTGTTTTGATCTGGTGTACAGCAGAGTATAATCTTAAAGATTTGAGTGTAACTTCTTTATATTTCCCAGTGTAGTATAGCATAACTTCAATCTTCTAAGTAAAAGAAAATTAAAAAGTCTACTTACAAATTGAAGAGCAATATTTTGCAATAAGGAGGATGAAATTAATGGTGAAACTTTAGCAATAAACATAACTTGGGTAAAATCAAACATCTTTATTAATACCAGGAAAAAGCATCTTCAAAAATATACATCAAAACAAAACTAGATAACGGGCATAAACCTTCTCATTTTATAATGGTTTGCAACCAATCACCACTAACCAGCACATGCTGGAACTGTTTTTCATAAAACAAAGTTGAACAACATTTTCAACCTGAAACAAAACATTACTTCACAAAACACTACTTCTTGTTCAACTGACACATTTCAACCAACCATTCAACCAAATTTTAACTATGAATTTAACTGGAAAAATGTAAACAAAAGATGGATGCCTGCATGCTAGTGAAGTTAAGTGTTAGTTTTGTTAGTAAGTTAGTAGTTTCAGGGAAATACAGCATAAAGGTACCTTTTAATTTTAATAAAATAAATTAAATACTTAATACAAAAATAAAAGTTGAAAAATGGTGGAAAAAACTTAATAAAGAATTGTGGTTCTTCCACAAAATGCCCCCCTTTTCCAGCATTTTTCACTTATTCAACACTTTCAAAATAAATGCAGATATATACAATACATAATTCAAAATATCAATTGCAAAATTCGCTACTTGAAATTCAAAAAGTTTTTTTTTTTCAGTTCAGCTTAAGTATGCAGATCTAAGTTTCATAAACGAGTCTTTGCATAGAGACTTTGTTAGGAGATCAGCTAAGTTGTCTTTTGACCTAACATGAACACTATCAAATAAATTCTGTAGATACAGATCTCTAACAAACATGTATTTCAAATCGATATATCTATTTCTAATGTTCTCAGTTCTGTTCTTAATGAACTGTATAGCTGCAGCATTGTCACACTTTAATATTGGTTTTTGGGTACCGATAACATTTGAATCTAAATTAAGTGTAGAATATAGCTGACCCAAGGTTGAATTCAGATACTTAAGTTCTTTAGCAGCTTCTGAGGCTGCAATAAATTCAGATTCCATTGGAGACATAGCTACGCAAGTCTGTTTCACCACACGCCAAGTTATTGGGATGTCATTTAGGAAAATAGAATAGCCAGTCCAGGATCGACGGTCACACGAGTCGCTAGCCCAGCTAGCATCAACATAGGCAGAGAGTTGAACAGGAGGGTCTTGAAAGAGCATTTGGATTCCTAAATCCTTAGTAGTTCCAAGGTAGCACAGTATTTGTTGAAGACATTTCCAATGGATAGGTGCAGGATTTTCAACAAATTGGGAAAGAGCTGCTACTCCATAGCTGATATCAGGTCTTCAACGTCCGGAAATGTAGAGCAGGCAACTTAATAAATTTCTGTATGGGACGTCTTCCATCTGGTTGTCATCAGTTGGCATGTCTTTCCTAGAAGGAACAACTCCAGGTTGGAGTGGAAGAGAGATTTTAGTAAAGTTTTTAAAATTAAATTTTTCAAGACATTTCTCAATGTACTCTTTACAATGAATTTTTATAGCATCTCCTGTCATAAACTGAATACCCAAAAGTTTTGAAATGGGTCCCATGTCTTCTACTTCATATAAACTTTTTATAAGAGAAACTACTTATTTTAAAATTATTTCATTTTCAGCAAATATTGGTAGGTCGTCCACATATACTAATACCACTGCTTTCTTTTTATAGGAATACACACAAGTAAGTCCTGGTATTTCTTTAAAACCATTATTTGTAAGTTTGTTGTGTAATTCTTCATACCAACAACTTCCCGACTGGTGAAGGCCGTATAATGCTTTATGTAATTTTAAGACATGGTTTTCCTTTCCTGGAGTTACATAGTCTGCAGGTTGTTTTATATATATTTCTTTGTCTATGGTTCCATATAAATATGCACATCGTACATCTAGAAGGCAGTGTTTCCATCCTAGGATACATATAAATAAAGCTATGAAGAGTCTGATTAACTGGAAGTTAACAACGGGACTAAATGTCTCTTCATAGTCTAATCCCTCTCTTTGGTTATTCCCCAAGGCTACTAACCTTGCTTTAAAGTTTCCAAACCTATCATTTACTTTTCTTTTAAGAGTATATACCCACTTCCCAGACAACACAAACACATCCTAAAAACATCCAAAAGATGTCATATTTAGGACAAGCTGATATCCTGTGGACCGATGAAATGGTCCTCTCGACAGTTACAGGACATCCCCTAAGTTTCGAAATGTCACACCTTTCAACGTCCTATGGATGTCATCTCATGACACATTTTGGACGGTTATAGGACACTTGCATTACATCCTCTGGATGGTCCTATTGATATCCTAAAAGCAGCCACATAATGTCATAGTTAGGATAAGCTGATATCCTGCGGATGGATGAAATCATCCTGTATACAGTTATAGGATATCCCCTGGGTGTCGAAATCTCACACCTGTCAATATCCTATGGATGTCATTACACAACACCTTATGGATGGTTATAGGGCATCCTCTGGGTGTCAAAATGTCACACCTGTCAGCATCCTGTGGATGGTTTTCATGATATTACTGCCTTCAATTTGCATTTTTGAAATTCATATGTACATAAACATATGGCAATGCATAGATCTATTGTTACTGAAAACATTTATTTAATAAATTTTATAGTTTAAAAATATCTTCATTTATTAGATTTATTAGAGGGAATAAAAGTTTTTATTTTTTAAGAAAGGTTATTGAATAATCTTTCTTTAAAAAAAATATCCAATCTAACAAAGATCTCATACACTATATAATTTATTTAATAAAAAATGTTTTCACTAACAATATTTTGAGGTATATATGAATTTTAAAAATGCAAATTGAAGGCAGAAGATATCTTATATTCTCGATAAAATTCAAGAAAATTTAAGAAATTTTGTAAAATTCCTTACTTATATATATTGATATATATCATATATAATTATATAGCCCTTTCATCTTATATTCTCGATAAAATTCAAGAAAATTTAAGATATTTTGTAAAATTCCTTACTTGTATATAATTATTTTTTACATATTTTATTCTTAATTTGAACAAATATTATATAAAATGATGCAATTTAAAAATTTTTCATGACCTTTTTTTAAGTGCTATGTCTGAAGTGGAACTCATCATTCTTGTCGTAAGAAGTCATATAAAAACTTAAGGCAGTATTAAAAGAAAATATTTTTCCATGCTCAACAACTCAAAATTTTATGACACATTTTCAAACTCATTTTTAAAAGTAAAAACATGAAACTTGGCGGCGTGATTTATGAAGAGATTTATAAGGGACCTACGTTTTTATTTTTCGTTCAATTAATTAGAAATTGATTTACAAACAAATATTTTCAAATTACTTTTTTTTTTTTTTTGTTTCCAGCGCTATCACTTCGGGAAATTCGGTTCAAAATGTCCACTTTGACAGCATTTTTAAAAATATATTCTGCCTTTATCAAAAAATCGAGACAACGTTAAAATAAAGTTTCTGAATAAGAGAACCTGCCAATTGGATGCATTTTCGAGCAAAAATGAATTTAAAAATGTGTCTCAAAATAAGCAGTTTGAATTTGAATACGCCCTTAAGTTATTTTTAAATAACAATTTTCTTTTTTACTTTGCAATTATTTGTTTTACTTACTAAAAAAGCATGTAAATACCTGATCCACTTTAGGAACACCCGGTATATGCAACAAATGTTATGCATTTGATTGTTCTCTGATAAGGTGCCACATGAAATTTAAAAGTATCGTTTTGTCCTCTGATGATGGTTTTACATTGTTTTTCTAGAATAAAGCTACTGCATAAGTCATCTGTTAATACTTTTGCATTCAAAACAAATAAAGGACAGATAAGTATGCCCTTTCATATTTAGTGACCGAAGCACACATTTACTGCTGTGTTAATTTGGCTATACAGCTTCAGATTCAATTTGTTTTACTTACCTTTGTACTTAAATACATTACCTTACTTTAACAAAATGAGACAGTACCATGATTATGTAAATGTTAATGGCCCAGAAAGTGCATTTGATATATGTCACAAAGTATTAACACAAATTTGAGCAATATTAAAATATTGTTTGCTTTCATTGTTCTAACTTTAATGAATAAACAACTTCTGTATTTTAAATAATTGCACATATTACACTAAGTGCTCAATATAAAATAATAAACTTAAATTATATGACATACAAAAATTAAATCTTTATGCAAAAGTCATCAGAAGTGAATACCTGAAAATTTTACTCCCAATTTAATTGGAAATCAGTAAAGGAATAAAAATTAAAAAATATATTTCACAATGTCATGAAATATAGTAAGGGGAAAATGATAACCGCTGTTGAATAATCTTATTATTTTTTAAAAATTCTATAATGTTACAAATTGCACAATAAAAAAATTCACATTAAAAACAAAACAAATATTTATTTACAACTTTCACGATAAAATACAAAACAAATATTTATTTATAACTTTCCACAATAAAATACAAAACAAATATTTATTTACAACTTTCCACATCACAAAACATAATTTTTTTCTTTCTTTGCAACAATCTGGTTTCTTCCACCTTGCTGTTGTCACAGAAATTTCTGCTCGGCACACGTCTGTAAAGAAGAAAAGAAAAAATATACATTTCTACCTAACTTTATAAGTGCATCACATTCATTCAAAATGAATAAATCAGCATATATACACAAGATATACAATAATTTCTTACCGTTTGTTTCTTCAAAAGATCTTACAGTAAAATTTATTAAGTTATTTTTAGGAACTTTACTATTTAAGCCTTATGGGATATTTGAACAACTATGAAAAAGTAAAAGCACATTTTATTTTATGTCGAAAAACGTCATACAGCATGAAAGCACCCGCCTTGTTTTGTGTCGAATAAAAAAAAAAAAAATCTTAATATTTATAACTGATGGTAATGTCATATTTTTAATAATTAAAAATGATGGTAATTACAAGCAAAATGTACTACAGTAGACTCCCCAAATCCACATGAGTCCATCATAACACTGAAATTGTGCAAATTTTTGAATTATTTGCAGATTTCTGGTTTATTTACATTTTTTAAGCAGTAATACGAATGTAATAATGCACTTGAAATTACAATGAATATGTCTATAATAAAGTAAATTATTAAGTAAAACAATAAAGTACTAAATATTAAGAAAATGTAAAACTTGATTAAAATATAAAAAGTAAAGATCAAGTATGTATTTAGTAATGTGTAAGGCGTAAGTATGCTAAATAAAGATTAGATATCATCATCATCAACAACTGTTTTCAATCCACTGCTGGATTCTCACCAGATTTTTCCATTGTTTCCTGTCTAGTGTTTTAGTCATCCAATTAACACTGACCACTTATCTGATTTCGTCACTCCATCTTACTTGAGGTCATCTTCTTGGTTGTTTTACATCACTGGGATACTACTGTAGGGTGTTTGTGCTCCATCTACTGTCTTATCTTTTTGCAATGTGCCCCGCCCATTTTCCATTTTAGACGTTTAATTCTTTCAATGACGTCAAAAACTTTCGTCTAACTTCTCATCCAGGTTATTCTCTTTCTGTCTCTTCTAGTTATGCCTAGCGTACATCTTTCTATACTTCGCTGTGTTCGGGTCCGGATACCGGGTTGCGTTAGTGAAGGAAACACTCGATGGAGAAGTTTCTGTAGAAGCACAATTTTAGTCATCAATATTGGTTTGACACTAAACGGTATTTGCCGTTCTGCTGCACCAGATTTAGTACAACAATCCTATACTTTACAGATTAACAAACTACAACTTGTGTGTTCAGGGGTCGATGCAGGTTTTTTTTTTCTTGGGGTCCATTTTGTGAAAAGTAAAGGTTATTTTTGTGAAATTTATTATATTTTTGTGAAAAATAACTTTTTGTGGCGAAAGTTGATATCCAGTTAATCAAATTCAGACCAAGCATTTAAAAACAAAAACCGTTTAAAATCCTTTTGCTGAAGTTTTCTTCTCTGGTGAACTTGCTTGTTTACAAATTACATATTTTAAAAATCATAAAATAATAAATAAATAATAAATAGTAAGTTTTTATGGAATAGCATTTTGTGAAGGAGCCCATTTTATCAAATTGATTTTTGTGAAGGGAAACCATTTTATCAAATTGAATTTTGTGAAGGACTCGATTTCATTAAATAGATTTTTGTGAAGTGGCCCTAAATAGGCCCCAAATTTTTCCTGGATCGACCCCTGGTGTTTCATTTTAAAGTGCTTGTTGCACTTATGCTGAATTGGTGTTTGTTATGAGAACATAAGATTTATTTTTATAAAAGCTATGATTTATCAAACTTATAAGTTATAATGCTCTAAAATAAGACTTATTTTTGTATGGAGTAAAAAATTCAAAAAGAAAATAACAATGTGTGCAGTATTTGAACACACGGCAAATATGGTGAGAAAATGCTTTTTTAACCATTAAAATAATGTTAGGGCTTAATATACTTACATATCTACCATATTATTGGGAATATCAGCCGTACCAATGAAAATCTGTTTTTAAAAAAGTATATCCACGTAAGCGGCGCACCTGTAAAAATCTCTTTTTTTAAAATGTATAGTGCCGCACCCAAGGAACTCAAATTTACGTATAAATATTTTCACTTAAATGCCACACACAAAAAAAATTAAACTAGTAATTAAATATAAAGAACTATTGTAATATTAGTAACAGAGTTTCCCCCAGACAGTTTCAGAAGGGTGCTGCACCCTGCCTGCCCTTTGGTTAACAAAATAGCACCCCTCTTGTCCCTCATACAAAGAATTAGCACCCTTCTTGCCCCTTCCAGTAAAATAATTAGCACCCTTCTTGCCCTTAGTAAAAACAGTGCCCTTTCTCCTTTTTGCCTTAAAAATTTGCTTTCATAGTAAAAACTGACTCAATGTTGTCTTAAAAAGAGTGTTTTGACTTTGAAATATCAAAAGTGGTTTTAAAAATCAAAAGCATACATCTAACAATTAAAAAAAGTGTCTTTAAGAATCTGAAAAGTGCCCTCAAAAATCCAAAAAGTGCCCTTAAGAATCAGGGCCGTAGCGAAAGAAAATTTTTGGGGGGGCAAAAGGCAAGATTGGCCGACTCAAAACTGTTTCAAATCCGACTAATGTAAAATAGTTAATCTGTCGCATGATTTGTTAATTAATAGTTTTTACAATTAATTTTAACTGATTAATTATAATTGATAGTTAAAAATAAAATATATGATTTTGTATTACTAAAATTTTTCTTTGACATAACTCAGTAATTATTTAAAAGATTTACCAAGAACTTTACTGGAGAAAAAATAATATGTATTGATAAGAAAAAGTCCTACAGTTATATTTGTGAAAAACACATTTGTTTAGAATGATAGAATGAAGTGATGGTTTAGTAAATAGAACGTAGTGATTTTCAAAATAAAAGCTAAATAAAAATGTGATCTCTTAGTTCTAAAAATTATGATAATATAATGAATGTGAAGTACTTTCAATATTTTATTAGCCTGCGATAGAAAATAATTTGAACTTTGTATTCCAATTAGAGGTAATATCGTATGGAATTGACAACATACACTTTTAGTAATTATAATTGTAAAACTAAAAAATGCACACTATAGGGGTACTGAAAATATTTGGAGGAGCCTCAAAATTTAATTGCGCTTGGGGCCTCTTGAATGCTTAATCCACCACTGATTGTGTTTTATAGGAATGTCAAGGGACCGACAGAAACATTTGAATTATCCACGATTTCGAATTATACACGTTCGAATTATTCAAGTTTGACTGTACTATTTTTACATGAATTACACATCACACTGAACAAAGCAAACCATTCATACCTTTCTTATCACCATTTCCTGTCGAGTGGTTTCCACTGTCCAGCCATGTTGATAACTTCTTCGAACTTTTTGCAGCCTCCAAGTTTCTTCTTTTTAGAGTCTGTCTTTTTAGCACTTTCCAACCTAGTTGAAAAGTGCTTATGACTTCGGTTTGTCTGGCCGTCTGTCCGTGCTCTAACTCCCGTAAATATGCTCGGATTGCTCTGCAATTTTTATATGTTATTGTCGTTATCTATGGCACGTTCCCTATTTCAACTGAAGTGTGTAGCACTTATAGTTTTCTTACAGGGACACTCAAAAGAATTCCGTTACATTGCGGTCTATGGGGAAAAATCATTTGCGGTTTATTTTAAAAATGTTTCACTATTGTAAACGCATTGAAATTTATATAGATCACTAAGATGCATTAGAAGAAGCTTAATATGGAATAGTAGGTGTATAGCACTTAGAGTTACTTTACAGGGACAGTCAAAATAATTCTGTTACATTACGTCTATGGAGAAAAATCGTCTGCGGCTTATTTAAATAATGTTCCACTATTTTAAACGCATTGAAGTTTATATATATTACTAAGGTGCATTACAAGAGGCTTACTACAGAATAGTGTGTGTATAGCAGTCATCGTTCATTTACAGGGACACACAAAAGAATTCTCTACTGTCTGTTAACAATAATTCCTGGAAGTGCGTTTTAAGTTACTAAACGCGATTTTAATCTTAACTAGCTTTTTGTCTATTACGTGGTGTGTATAAATTCTGTAGATCCTATACAGGGCAGCACAAAAGTTCGCGAACACATTTCCGTTTATTGACAGAAACTCCAGAAGGAGAATTTAAACGGTGCTACGCGTTTCCTAACTAAACTAAAATTTAGCATCCTATGTATATATACAAATCTATAGATCATATACAGGGCTACATAAAAGTATTCGGATATTTTTCCGAATATTGTATATATTGAAAATTCCTGAAATTATGTTTTTAAATATGTTATGCGTTTTCCAAATTGTTTATTTAGATGTCATCTTTCAGCTTATTAAACGGTAATGATTTGTAAAATTATTTTAGAAGCGTTGGAAAGTGCTACATAATCTATGCTTCACGCATGATTTTTCGTTCTTGTTTTATTTCCACTTCGTTTCATAATATAAACTATTATCTCAACACGAGCAAAGTAAGATTAACCCCTTGGGGACGAGCGACTCGTATACGTGACGCATAAGATGCTCAGAATCCTCGAATATTCCTACCAGTTAATTTTAATTGTAAGCTTTGCCTTATTTAATGACAGCATTTCTGCGATTCAATTAGGCGAAAATTTCTGTTTTGAAAAATTGGTGGTAAAAGATTAAAAATTCCGTAAAAGACGCTCGTCACGAAGGGGTTAAGTAATAAACTATCGTACTATCACTACTATGCGACTCTCAACTGCTCTGATATTGATGAGCAGTTAGTAAACGAATGACTCATCATGAATAGCACTAGCACACTGCACGTCCTAGCCTGCACTTGACTCATCACTCGGCAGACACCTGGCGCGACAGGACATATTCGACTCGACATTCTGCTGTCTGCTCTAGAGATGCTTTTGCATGCGAAGCGTATGGAGTATTTGAACGGACACGCAAAAACGTTTACTCTAGCACTTTGATGGATTTTTTTATCATTAACTTTTACCTAAGTGCTGGGTTATTTATAGGAAGTTAGATTAGATATTAAAATACAATAATTTTTTAACCATCAGTTTGGGGCCCTGGAGCAGTGCCCTAGCGGTAGTTACGGAACTGAAACGCTGAACTATTTATATTGTTTTAAGTGCAAACGTGTTAATGTTCCGCAATCGACTCAAGGTTTTTTTTTTTTTTTTTTTTTTTTAACCATAAAACTACTTTTAATAGTTTAATTTTTCCTGAAATCCTCTACATTCTGAATTCTTTATTAAAAAAATAATTCCTTTTACGTATGATTTAGTTTTTTAAAAAAGTAATCGCTAACATGTACCGTAATTTCCGGCGTATAATCCGCGGATCAAACAATTATGTTTAGACCCAGAAATTTTATTTAATAATTGAAGTAAAATATTTACAGCGATCTAGTATATTCCATTATATAAAATAAAATTTCTGGGTCGAAACATAATTGTTTGATCCTCGGATTATACGCCGGAAATTACGGTAACCAGGGTATACAATAAAAATTAAGTAATTAATAAAGGCTCCAATTCTAATTTTTATAATAACAAGTGAAAAATCAGTGAAAATTATGTAATTATGTTATGTTGGCACAAGCATATAAATTTAGTTTTAGTTTTATAAAAAAAAATAATAATAATAATAAGTTTTTTAGGTATTAAATGTTAAATGCACGGATATTTTTTTTTAATTTATTCATTTTCTTTTTTTTAAATAGTTTTAAAAATTCTTCATTTTTATTTTCCAAACGTTCCTAAAACAGTTCCAAAGGGCATAAACATCATATCGTTGCTAGAACCTACTATGTATCAAGTATACATTTTCTTGAATTTTCTTAAGCGACTTTCGCATTCGGTCGACCTAGTTTATATATTGATAGTTTTTACCTATGTAAGTTGCGAGTGTTACTGTAGGACAAATTTCTGATATTTTCAAATCAATAGATCAGATTCATTTTTTTCCACTATTGGCCTATGTATCGACGGCCGACTTAGCTTTTCCATGTGTGGGTAAAGTATAGTATATGTCCAACATTTCCGGCTCTGCAGACAAGATTTATACATGATAATTTTTTTTTTTCAGTGGGTAGGCCGACTAGCTATTTATGTGATTCGAAAATGTGACAGAACACGTGACTTTCATACCGGCTGACCAGATAGATCTATTGAAACCATTACTTTTTTTACTCATAACCTATCTATTGACAGACCGACTAGCTTTTGCTATATGATTGTAAGGGTGTAGTGAAATGCATTCTGAAGACTTAAAGTCCTGCCAAACGGAATTTTCCGAATTGTTTTTTTTAATCGGCCTACTGACATACTACAGAGACACTAATTAAATCTGCTGATAAGCCGACTGAATCCTTTTACCAAACATTGGGGGGCAGCTGTCCCCCCTGCCCCCCGCTCGCTACGCCCCTGTTAAGAATAAAAAAAGTGCCCTTTTCTCACCAGCAGCACCCTGCCCCTTTTTAAACCTTGGGGAAACTCTGTTAGTAATATATAAATAATTTAACTTAAGTGCTCAAAAAAAAATATGTATGTATATATATATATATAAGGATATCATATAGAGACTTTGTGCCGAAACTACTGTAACATAACTAGAGCGGTATTCCTGTAATTTTTTTTTTTTTTTTTTTTTTTTTTTTCTAAGGGCGGAGGGAGATTCCTTTTGACAAAAGACATGTTAGATTTAAGGTATGCAAATGACAAAAAAATTTAAACAAGCAAAATATTACTGAAAAATGTTATGTAATAAACCATTATGAAAACATTTTTAAAATATGTAGTTTTATGTTAACTCCCCTGACTACTGCTACAAGCACCTTTTCGTCACCGAAGCAATAGTCAAACAGAGAAAAATACAGTCTATACCATCAGAAGCTGATGATCTTATTCTGATAACGTTCGGCGACTTCCGACTGCAAATAGTTTAATAAACAAAACAAAAACCACAGATAGTTCTCTCCTTTTTCTTTGCAGTTGCTTTTTTGTGGGGATGCTCTCATTTTCTAATAATGGATTATTTTTTAATAAAAGTTTGTTACACAGCCTAATTTACTATTATTGAACTTGCTGAAAACTTGAACAAATTTCGTCAATTGACGATGGAGATATCAATTATTTTTTGTAATAGTAAGGTAAAAACAGGTTTTGCTTTTCATTCTTTTTCTTTTAATTATTTTTTCCGTTTGCTTGAATCTCAATTTTTTTCCCATTTGGCACTAACTATTACGCTTGACGACAATAGTGTTGATATAACACAGTTTAGAGATACCTAGAATTTAAATATTCAGGGCCGAAATTAGCTTTTTTTTCACAGGGGCAAACAGGGATTTTGGCACCCCCACTAACCCTACCTTTCTCGCAAAGTAAATTTACAAAGATAATTTTACTAAGTTTTTAATAGCTGACTTATTTTAAACTGAAAAATATGTAATCATAAAATACGTAATAGTGAACTCTGTGCTTTGTCAAATACTTATTCAATAAAACCTGTGAGTACAGAATCAAAAGGAACAAGACAAAATGCAGTTTTATACAAGTTTTCGTCTTAGCAAATAGAATTGATGCTATTGTTACTGTTGGATCCGTGTATTTTTTTCATTTAAGACAGGATTCTATTACAGAAAGATTTTACTGTAGTTATAGTATTACATTACAATTGAACAGATGTTTAAAGTCCTAGTGTTATAAGTCACAATGTCTTAAGAACTGAAAAACCAGAATTTTCTGTAGGAATATAACAATGAATTCTAATACTGTAAAACATCTTAGTATGTTATCTACATACAGTTTCATGGAGCTGTCATTTATACTGCACTTCCTATTTATAGACTAATATGTTTATATACTTTCCTGAACTTAAATTCCAAATTATAATAGTGACTCGGAACAAAAAAAAAATTAAGTTTTTAATAAGTATTTTATTATGTGAATTTTCTACCTTTTATTTTTTAGTGTCCCATGAATTCTCAGTTTTTCTTTTGAATTTTCCAACTTACAAAACATTTTTGTCCAAATTTCATATACTTTTTTTTGTATCAAGCAACAAACCAAATGTTCATTTGTCGTCCCCCATGCCTTCCATTCTGGCGCCCGGGTCACATGCCCCCTCTGTGCTGCCTTTAGTTTCAGCCCTGAATATTAATAATCAAAAAGTGCTTCAGAATGTTTACATTTAAAATAAATGTCAATATACTTAAAATCTTGGTACTTTTCGGTTAGCCAGGCACCACTAATTAGAGATCTGCACAGGCCGGGCTCGGGCCTATTTTCCTTCACTGCACTCGGGCTAGGCCTGGTCTCCACTCGTTTTGGGCCGAGCTCGAGCCTAGCGATTACTCTTTACGGCCCGGGTTCGGGCCTTTCTTTTTTCCTGAAGGATCAGGCCGTGTCTTAAGTTATTTTTTCCGTACAGAGCCGGGACTGGTTTCATCCTTCTTAGTCTTCACACCCCAAAATTTTCAGTCCTGGTTTTGACCCTATAAAAATCATTGTCTCGGCTTGGCCTGGTCCGTTCGAAGGTCAGTAAAATAAGACCTGACACAAAAATCTTTGAAAAAAATGCATATAT
Organism: Maratus michaelseni; assembly: GCA_963931845.1. Lineage (NCBI taxonomy): Eukaryota > Metazoa > Arthropoda > Arachnida > Araneae > Salticidae > Maratus > Maratus michaelseni. Next base: position 211,436,904 of record OZ007599.1, on the reverse strand, counting down.
TTTTAAATTGCCCTTATTCTACAATTAAACATTAAAATTTATTATTTTTAAAGAAAAGTAGATTTGTACACTTATTAAAATATGGCTAAATTAAAATATAGTGAAACGTGTGAAAAAGAACCTGCTTATGATGGAATCCTGTCTTAAACTGAAAAATGTGTTGATCCATGCAAAATGAATATACTAATACGTAAGAAAAGAATATATAATATATTTACACCTGCTAAGAAGGCAAATTGTTTATAACTCATTTTTTGTTTCCTATGCAATTCCGTCTTAGAAGATTTTAATGTATAGCATTTTTCTGATTTTTAACACTTCAATACATGGAATATGGATTAAAGATATTAATGATAACTGAAACACATACATACAACAAATAGAGATTTATTAAAAAAATAAATATCGCAGACTGCGGCACTTCTATAAAAATGAAGATTGTAAACATGAAAAAAAAAAAGAGCTTAGATAGGAATTTTTGGTTAGATCTACTCCTACAAGGCAAATTTTTAACCAAATCATCGTAAAAATCAATGTTTTGTGGAAATTAACTCGGGCCGGCCTTTTAGCTTTTATACCGGGACGAACTTACTTTTAAATCGGGCCGGGTCAGGCCAATATTTTTTTTTGCTCGGGCCGAACTTTTGATTTTTGTATCAGGCCGGGCCTGGAAATTTCGGCCCGTGCAGACCTCTACCACTGATATATGTACATGTATATATATACCATATATCTGCAAATACATATTATATACATACATATTATATATATGTATATACATATGTATTTATATATGTACATATGTCACTGGCACCCGGCTAACCGAAAAGTACCAAAAACTTTAACATAAAATTATGGTTTATTTCTTCTGAAAAAAAAAAGTTTGAATTAAATGTACTTTAAGATAAAATGAAGATTTTCTATACTTATATGACTGCTAAAGAGATATTTATTGCCTTTTGACAGGTATGCTAGTAGAACTTTTAATTTTTGTATCGGGCCGGGCTGAATTTTTTTTTGTATGGGTACCAATACAAAAATTAATTTGGGAGATCTATCAATGTTAACTGAATATTTTAGAAATTACCGTACTAATTAGTACCTATGATTTTACAGTTTTCTGGTTGTAGAGCTAATGACCAGACATTTCGGTCAATCATAGTTTTAATTTCTGCATCCATTGCTTCTTTCCAAAACTTAGCTTTGGGGAGAGATTTTGCTTGTTTGGGGGACCTAGGTATTATAATTTCTGCACAGCAGGTTTCCTCACTATTTGGTTCATTATCATCACTTTCTACTTTTAAAATAATAGGACCTTCATACTCATCTTTATATGAAAAACTTATCAAATCTTTGTCATAAATTATTTTGTTTTTCTTGCAATACTCTTACATTTCTCTTTGGATTCTTAAAGTTTTCCCTTCAGGTGTAAAAATATAAATGTCAACTTTTCCCTTTGAGGCCTATTTAGTTCTTACTGTTCTTATCCTATGCAATTTAACTGTATTTGCTTCTGGTTCCGGACTTGGGGTGAGGGATCGAGGTTCCTCTTTTAATTCTGGCTCTTCCTCTAATTCAGCTGTGGTTGGTTGGATTAAAAGCACTGATTTTTGATCAACTTGTAATTTGGGGCTTGAAACACTGTTTCTTATGTTACCCCCCAAATCATCATCATCGTCAAACTCTGAGGAAATATTATGACCCTCTTTTGCTTTTCCTAACACTGCTTCATCAAAAGTTACATGTTTACTTTCTACAGTGGTATTTTCATCAGGAATCCACACTCTATAACCACTTGTCCCATACCCATATCCTACGAAAATGCCTTTCTTGGCACGAGCCTGAAATTTATTTCTTTTCTGTGGGGGTTGGTGAACATAGGCTATACAGCCATATCTTTTTAGATGATTTACCGATGGCTTCTTATCATACCACCGCTTGAAAGGAATGTCGTGTATGGTAGTGTGCAATGTCCTATTTCTTATGTAATTTACTGCCATAATGACTTCTAGCCAAAAGTCATCTGTTAAATTAGCCAAGTGTATTAATGTTCTCATTCCGTCAAACAATACACGATTATATCGCTCTGCGCAACCGTTCATTTGCGGCGAGTATATCGTGGAGCGTTCATGTCTAATTCCAAGATTTTCTGAAAACCTTTTTAACGGTCGGTTGCAATATTCTAATCCATTATCTGTTCTCACAGTTTTAACTTTCTTTCCAGTTTGTCTTTCTACCATAGCTAAAAAATCTTTAAGTTTACCATAAACTTCATCCTTATTACGTAATGGGTAACAGAAAGCCCTGCGAATGTAATCATCAATAAATGTTAAAACATATCGATAGCCATGTTTTGTTGTAACTGGAGCCGGACCCCATACATTGCTGTGTACAAGTTCCAATAGCTCTCTGGATCTAATTTGTGGCAATTTCGGGTGGATAGCTCTTGTACTTTTTCCTATAACACAAGATTCACATCGTGTTTCTTCACCTTTAAGTCTTTCAGGATTTTGAATTAGATTTTTATTAAACATATCTTTTAAAGTGCTTAAGTTTACATGTGCAAACCGCTCATGCCAGAGCATGATGTTATTACTATCTAGAGCATATGAACTATTATAGTTGTTCTCGTTATTTAAGTTTACTTTATGTGGTGTCTTAACTGTTTCATATTTCTCTTTAAATTCAAAATTCTCTTTAGTAGGCCAGCCCTTTATAGTGTAAAAATTACCCTTTAACTTAGAACTCCATAAGTATTTCCACTTAGATGAAAAAAATTTAAATGCTCTATCTAGTTGGGCATGCATTTTAGCTTTGTCCATTTTGGACATACTAAGTAGATTTCTATGAATAGAAGGAACATATAAAACATCATGTAAATTTACTGTCATTATTTTATTCCGGTCTTGAATCTTAAATTCCACTTCACCTATACCCTCTACTGGGTGGGGGGTTGTTCCCATACGTACCACTGCACCTGCCGGAGGTTTTCTTAATTCTGTGAAAAATTCTTTATTTTGGCATACAGGTGCCGACGATGCACTATCCAGGGTCCACTCTCTGTTTGCAGGAAAAAAATCATTTTCATAACACTCTTCTACTATAAATTCTGAAACGAAAGAACTGACTTTAGGTTTAGGCCTAGAAACTAAAGTTTTGTTTCTGCAAAATTTAGCAAAATGATCACTTTTACCACATAAAAAGCAAGTTGGCCTTTTCCTTATCCTTGGCTTAATTGTAATTGGTTTACTAGAATTTAATTTATCTTTACTTTTAACAGTTAATAAACATTCTTGTTTTTGAAGATCACGGAGATTTCTTCGATTGTATTCCTTTAAAATTTCTGCTTTTAAATTATCAAACTTAAATTTAGACTCAACACAATTTTCAAATTCTCTCACTAGGTAATCATATTCCTCTGTAAGGCACTGCAATAGTTGATAACATCTGTGATTTTCACTAATAGACTCCCCAGAATCAATTAACTTTCTATAACAATCCTCAAATCGAGCTATAAATGTAGGTAATTCTTCATCAGTAAGAATGCTTAAATTTCTGAACTCTGCCAGCCTATATGCTTTTAAGGATCTACACTCAATTTCTAAATTAGTTTTAAGTGTATCCCAAATAACTGAAGGGTCATCTAAATGATTTATTTCAAGCTCAACTTCTCTACTACAGTATGTTTTTAGTAAACCAGCAGCCTTACTTTTACTTTGGTTTAATTTAAATTTATCAATTTCTCCTAAATCATCTACCTTTGGCCATTTGCTTTTATTTATCCATATAATTAAACCTTCAGACTCTAAAATTCTCTTTATATTTGTTACCCCAGAATGGTAATTATGTCTTGTCAATAATAATTGGGGATTAGGGCTAGCAGCCATGTTTGTTTACAAACACTAAAATAATTCAAAGTTAAACTCATCAAATTAAGTCTTCAAAATATTATAATACTGGGCCATATAACCCTTTGTTGTTTTGATCTGGTATACAGCAGAGTATAATCTTAAAGATTAGAGTGTAACTTCTTTATATTTCACAGTGTAGTATAGCATAACTTCAATCTTCTAAGTAAAAGAAAATTAAAAAGTCTACTTACAAATTGAAGAGCAATATTTTGCAATAAGGAGGATAAAATTAATGGTGAAACTTCAGCAATAAACATAACTTGGGTAAAATCAAACATCTTTATTAATACCAGGAAAAAGCATCTTCAAAAATATACATAAAAACAAAACTAGATAACAGGCATGAGAAACCTTCTCATTTTATAATGGTTTGCAACCAATCACCACTAGCCAGCACATGCTGGAACTGTTTTGCATAAAACAAAGTTGAACAACATTTTCAACCTGAAACAAAACATTACTTCACAAAACACTACTTCTTGTTCAACTGACACATTTCAACCAACCATTCAACCAAATTTTAACTATGAATTTAACTGGAAAAATGTAAACAAAAGATGGATGCCTGCATGCTAGTGAAGTTAAGTGTTAGTTTTGTTAGTAAGTTAGTAGTTTCAGTGAAATACAGCATAAAGGTACCTTTTAATTTTAATAAAATAAATTAAATACTTAATACAAAAATAAAAGTTGAAAAATGGTGGAAAAAACTTAATAAAGAATTGTGGTTCTTCCACATATGGCTCTTTCGACTCGACTTACAGTAACATATGTGAGTGTGCATGGCATGCCCAGTGTTAGAATTCGAAAGTAGGCTTAGCATAGAATATTAATACTCACCTTCTTATTACTTTTCATGGGCTGCATCTACACGATGCTGGGCGTTAATGAATAAGAGTCCAACTTCAGAATTCATAAAAAGATCCATTTGCATTATAAAAGTACATTTAATTCCATCTACACGAGTACATCTTACATGTTACATCGAGATAAAACAAAAAACTCACATACATATTCTAAAACATTCTTCTAACAAACTTTACACTTTTCATATCACGCACAGCGCGTGCTACTAGTTTCATTTCACTTCATTTCTTAACATCCTCCCCCCTTTGAAACTTGGGGAGAGTTTCAAATACATAACAATTGTTATTAAAAAGATCCAACTTCTGTGGAGCCTTTACACATCTTCCAGAAGAGGTATATTTCTTGATTATGACACTATCAGGAGAAGATACATTTTCATGATTGAAATATCCACTGGAACTAGATTTCTCTTCACCCGACCTCTAAAATGCAATTTCATTCGTTTCATTTGAATATACTTCCAAAGGGAAGATGCGCTGCACTGGACGTAAAATAGTGCTGTGCTGAGTTTTTAACTTAACCGTGCGAACCTTACTATCCCTTCCAGGAATTAACTGAATGACTTTAGCTAAAGGCCAGAATAAACGCTTTTTGTTATCATCCCCAATCAAGACTACCTCTCCCACTCGCGGCTCACGTGTATGTTTTCAGTATGTTTTTGAACTAATTCACTGAGGTATTCCTTCCTGAAACGTTTCCTAAAATCGGTAAGAAGTTTAGCTCTATAATTCAGTCTTTTCCTTAAACTTCGCGAATCTAATTCGACAATATCCGAATTGCTAAAACATCGATTTTCAGTGAGAAACATAGCGGGCGTTAGAGGAACTAGCTCCAGTGGGTCCTCCGAGATATAGGTTAGAGGTCTGCAATTAATTATAGATTCACAGTCACATACAAGTGTATTCAATTCTTCATAAGTTAATACTGATTTGCCTAGAGTACGTATTAACAATTCTTTTACAATGCGAACCAACCTTTCCCACCAGCCTCCCCACCAAGCTGCGGTGGGAGGTATAAATTTCCAAACAATTTTATGCGTCATAGTTTCTCTTAAGATTTTATCCCAATTCAATTTAGAAAGTTCATTGGAAGCTCCCCTAAAATTCGTTCCGTTATCACAATAAATAGTGCTGGGCCTCCCACGTCTAGATATAAAACGCCTAAGTGCTAGCAGAAAAGCATCAGAAGATAGTGAGTTAACTAATTCAAGGTGAAGTGCGCGATAAACTGCACAAGTAAATAATGCTATCCAAACTTTCTCGCCATTTTTTAGGAATAGAGGCCCCGCTAAGTCTGCTCTAATAATTTCAAAGACAGCACAATCCGTCACGCGATCTGGTGGCAAAGGTGTCGGTTCGCTCGACAAGGATTTTGCTTTGAAACGTTTGCATACAATATAGTCAAACAATACATTCTTAATAGCTCTTCTAGCTCTAATAACCCAAAATCTTTCTCTTATTAAAGATTGCATTATTCTTATTCCTGCATGACAATTCCTTTGGTGTACAGATCTAATCAATAGCTTAGTGAATTCACATTTATCGGGCAACAATATTGGATATAAAAACGATTCTTGATCATTTCTCTCAGTTATTTTAGTTCTTACTCTTAAGATTCCATTATCATCTTTGAACGTAACAATATCATTCAGAGACCTTTTATCATACAAATAAGACATTTGAACTAAACGGATTAAATATTTTTCAGAATTTTCAATTTCATTTTGAGAAATATTGAAATCTTCACATTTATTAGATATTTTCCGACAGTTATTTACAAATCTCAAAATCCAAGCAAATACTCTTATCATCTTATCATAATTAGATATGTTATTTAAGAGCCAAGGGGGTGCGTCTCTAGCTAGATCAACATTCATCATTTTAACTTTCTTTCTTTCTAAATCTACTTCTTTAGGTTGACAGTCAATCGCGCCGATCGGCCAGCACTCAGGATTTTCCTTTAACCATTTAGGACCTTCCCACCATCGCGAACTAAGCATTCGTTGGGGATAACACCCGCGTGATAGTATATCAGCTATGTTTAAATTTCCGGGAACGTGCTTCCATGACTCTGTTCTGGTCAATTGCCGAATCTCTTTAACCCTGTTGCTCACGAAAATTGACCAATTCCCATGTTCTTTTATCCACCAAAGTGCAGTAGTAGAATCTGACCAAAATGTGATTTTTAGATCTGGCAAATTGATTGCTTTGATGACAGAATTCGCGAGTCGAGCACCTATACAGCAAGCTATTAATTCTAAACGCGGTATACTCAAAGTTTTGAGAGGAGCAACCCTAGACTTCGCTCTAACAAGTGTAACCTTTACTTCGGAACCAACTGTTGATCTAACGAAGACGCACGATGCATATGCCCCTTTACTCGTATCAACAAAAACATGAAGTTCAGATGAAGCATTAATCTCCAAATATCGAGGTAAAGCTACTTCTTTTAAAACATCAATGTTCTCCAACCATTTCAAAAACACGTTTACAATATTACCAGGTAATTCATGATCACATGGAATTTTTTGTTTCCATGAAACTTGTAGCAATAGTTTTGGAAGCAATGTAGTAGGAGACAATAAGCCGATAGGATCAAAAATCTTTTGTACAATGCTTAAGATTAATGTCTTAGTAATTTTCCTTTCACACGTTAATGCTTCTAAATCTAAACAACATTTCAAAGAATCATTAGTTAAATTCCAAATGATCCCCAGAACAGAAGTATCCCCAAAATGCTTATCGATATTCTTGCAAGCTACATTGCTTTCAAAACAGCGCAAATTGAAACATCCTTTAGACATCAGTGATTTCGCATTTTCAATAAACATTTCAGCTTCACCAATGTTAGAAACACCTGATACACAATTATCTACATAAAATGAACATTTCAATTTTTCAGCAGTTTCTTTAAATTCAGGGGGACAGTTTTCTAAAAGATGCATTATGGATGCACTTAATAAATAAGAGCTAGAAGAGACACCAAATACAACTCTACAATGTCTATAAACCAATTGCCCTTCATTACATGGAAAATAGAATCTAAGAAAATCTCTATCTTTAGGCATAATAGATAACATCAAATAAGCTTTTTCTATATCTGCAGTTATACCGATAGGATACATTCTAAAGCGATCAAGAATATCAGGTATTAATTCTATAATATTAATGCCTTTATATAAGCATTTATTTAAGGAGGGTTTTCCCTTCTCAGAAGCAGACGCGTCGAATACAGGGCGTATTTTTGTGGTTTCCTTATCTAACCTGATTACAGGCCTGTGCGGTAAATAATGACAATTATTACTCAGTTCGTTTTCAGGGACACGTTCAACAATATTCAAATTTTCCCATTCCCTGAATACTTCTTGATATTCAGTGAGAAACCCCCCAAATTTCAATTTATTCATCATTTTTTCATATCTCTTCCAAGCTAAAACTTTATTATCACCTAAGTTCTTAGAGTCACATTTCCATGGAAGCCCTATTTCATATCTGCCATCGGGAAGAATTTTCATTTTATCATTAAAATCGTTTAAATCAAAATCTCCCCCCTTTTCTAGACTCTGAATGGGGTCAGAAATTCCTATAGTTTCAAGTTCCCACAATTCGTTCAAAGGAACATTTCTAACATACATAGACAGCGATGTCAAAATGTTATGTTTCTTGCTACACTTTTGTTTTCCCATAACTGTCCAACCGAGCTTGGTTTCTATGGCAGTCAAGTCGCAGTTTAATTGAAGTAAATTACCTGTCAATAATTTCCCTATCATATCCGCCCCTATCAAAAGATCAATTTCAGTTTCCTTACAAAAATTATCAGTTAGATTAATTTTATTTATTTTCAGCTCATTTAATATTCTATAATCTTTAATTCTAGGGACAAATCCGCAAATTTTTCTTTCGGAAAATACTTCAAAACTAAACGCATTATCTCCTTCTAATTCACTCAGTTCTACGGAAAATACATCATGTCGTTTGGGCTTCGTTTCATCCCCCCCCCGAACAAAGCGTGAATAATTGTTTCTTTTCTTATAGGACGCATTTTTAATAATCTCGTTATTCTCTGACTAACATAGCTACTTTGGCTAGCAGTATCTAAAAGCGCGCGTACAATCTTTTGGCGACCTTGCGACCTAATGCGCACGCCAAGCGTTTGCATATACACAACTTCATTTCTATTACAATTAGAAAGAGAATTTTCTGATTTCAATTTATCATTTACATCATATTTTCTATTTTGTTGTTGACACATTATCTCAAAATGAGGTTTATTACAATGGGTACATCTTAACTTACGTTTAATATTACAATTTTTACTTAAATGACCAACTATTTGTAAGCATGAAAAACATGCACCTTTTCTTAACAATAATTTCTGTTTATCAGCCATTGACATCTTTCTAGCAGTAAAACACTTTTCACTCGAGTGAAATTTTTCACAAAAAATACAATTGTTTTTCTTACCTTGGTTTTCCGTACTCACCAGTGCCGATGCGGTGGCTAGTTCAGATTTATCGTAAATTTCAGATAAAGTGTCTCTTTTTCTGACATTAATCGAGCCAAAACCTTTTCTCGCCAGAGAAACTATTTCGTCTCCTTGGATTTCTTGGCGAAGAAAGTTCATCAATTGCTCTAAAGTTCGTGAATTCTTACTGGTAGATGTATCATGATTTCTGTTTCTTTCCCAAGTTAACAGAATTTCTTCCGGCAAGCAGCTTTCGACCAAAGGCGTCAGAAAGTCTCCATACTTTTCTTGAGTTCGACCCAGGCTTTCTAAGGCTCGGAGTTTACTTTCTAGTTCGTCATATAAAGAGGCCAAATCAACTTTCGTTTTTCCCGCAGTCGCATTTCTCATTACGAGGGTTAACAACTCTCTTACATATATCTGTACAAGTAGATCATCACGTCCAAATCTTTCTTTCAATTGCTCAATTGCTTTCGGATAATTTTCAGCGGTCGCTGGATAACTTGATATTAATCGCTCGGCCTTTGACTCGGGTTCCATGGATTGCAATAAATATTGCATTTCATCTTCTTCCGCAATAGAGTCGTCTTCATGTATTTTCTTAAACTGACTCCAGAAGGATAAAAAATTCTTTGGTTCACCATTAAATCTCTTCAGCTCAATTTTCGGCAACTTGAACTTTCGTCTTTCATTTTCACTAGGAGATTTAGAAAACTGCATCTTTTCGTCGATACGTGAAAATAATTCTACGTATTTTTCTCTATATTCTTCCGCTCCTCCAAAATCCTCCGTATATACTTTTTCATCTTCATCTTTCAAAAGAATTTCCGAAATTTGGCTTTGGCAAGTATCCAATCGCTGGAATTTGTCTATGAGTTGAGATTTCAAAATGGAAAGCTCTTTGAATTCACTTATTTCTTTAGTCAATTCAGCTTCAATTTTATTAGCTGTGACAGTAAAAGTAGTTCTTAATCCTTTTCTTTGTGTTTTTAAGCTATTTAAATTCATTTTCTCAAATTAATCAATTCAAATTCAAAAACACCGTCCCGCCGAGGGTACCAAATTTTTATGTTAGAATTCGAAAGTAGGCTTAGCATAGAATATTAATACTAACCTTCTTATTACTTTTCATGGGCTGCATCTACACGATGCTGGGCGTTAATGAATAAGAGTCCAACTTCAGAATTCATAAAAAGATCCATTTGCATTATAAAAGTACATTTAATTCCATCTACACGAGTACATCTTACATGTTACATCGAGATAAAACAAAAAACTCACATACATATTCTAAAACATTCTTCTAACAAACTTTACACTTTTCATATCACGCACAGCGCGTGCTACTAGTTTCATTTCACTTCATTTCTTAACACCCAGTGTATGCTGTCTAAGGTAGTGGGCCCCCCAACATTAGATTTGTTTAAAAATAAAAAATTGTTCAACACTGATTTCAGGTACATTTAAAGTTGTTGGCATTGGCAATGCCGGGCGGGTAAGCTAGTTACAATATAAGGGCTCAATACATTAAAACAGCTATAACTTGAGCTCTAATTAATGGAACCTACACAAATTTTACGTGTGTATACATAATCATTATAAAAAGGGACTGGCGATTTTTTATCCATGTCCTTTAAATCTAACTATAAAGTAAGTATAAGAGCCAATACAATCAACCGACTATAAACTGGGCCCTAAATTATGTATCTCACCATTTTTTTAAGGTACATATAACACGAGTTCCAATTAATGCATCCTGCACAATAATCATTAAAAAAAAAGAATTATTTGTCAATATATGTAAAGTGTAATTAAAATATAAGGGGACAACCAGAGCCGTCTTTAGCAAAAATGAGGCCACGTGCCATAAATTTTGCGAGATTTTTCTCTTCCAAACTACAGTGAAACTTCCATTTAACGAAGTCTCATCGTTACACTTAAAATCTTCGTTATGAAGAAAATTCGTTAAATAGAAATCAACTTAAATTCATGAAATTTGTCCTTCATATATGGCAAAGAAGGTAGTGGATTCAGAAGCATTTGATTCAGTTTCAACTATGAAACTGTCTTTTACAAAACAGTTGTGTACGGTCGATGAAATCACGTCACATTTCCAAGATTTGGCTCAAGCTTTCATCCGTTCTGATACACAGATTCTCAAACTTATGTATTCACTACATTGTCTTTTTTCTGTCTTTTTCGTAAATGTACTTCAAGATTTTTTATTATTCCTTAGACTAATGGCTGAAATTTAGAAGTTGTATTAGCAGGAACAAAAATAACTTTGATGTTGTTCGATTTGAATTTTAAAGCACATTCTTGTGTATGTACAAAGCAATTGTCTATCAACAATGGAAGCTCAGAATGGTAACTGTCTTACTCTAATTCATAATTTTTGCTTCAATGCATCTGACGCCATTACGTCACTGCATCTTCTATATAATTGAATGTAAAAAGGGGATTTTAACTTCCCCCATCTGTCAGCGCTGGAGTGTCGGTGTGAAAGAATAATTATAACAAGTGTTTTTCTTAGTGTGAAAAAAAATTGTTTTATTTAGCATCAAACAGAATGGAAATTATTTAAATGTGTTCATTTTCGTACAATCCGCTGAAATAAATTCGCATATCCATCGCAACAGCAATATCTTAGTTTGAATTCTGTACACGTACAAAAGTGAAATAAACTTCGTTATATAGAATATATTTTTCGTAATATGGAGATTAGTTTACATGCTAATGATGTCCAAAGTCAAAGTTCTGCAGAAAATTTCGTTAAGTAGAAAACTTCGCTAAATAGGGACTTCGTTAAAGGGAAGTTCTACTGTAGTTAAACCACCCATTCCCACCAATGTTGCCAATTTAGCTGATTTTTTTCATGTACCAGAAATTTTGAATAGTAATTTTTGCTTTATTTAATGACAGACATTCTGTGAATAAATAAAGTGAAGAAATTCTTGTAGATATTTTAAATTAAAAAAATTCTGCTTAATTGACAACACTACTTCTCATAACGGAATTGCCTTTTGAAAAGCTTGCATGACATACACATTGGTGCACTCAGGATTGCACTTTTTTGGGGGAAATGAGAAGGGTGGGAGTATTATGTTTTAGAAAAGGTATATACAGACTCTGACCAATTTCTTTTCATAATTCTCGAACTGGGCTCTAGTCTTGTTTTCTACCAATTTGGGTTGGCCATGTCAAAGAGGCATTTTATTTTCTTCTTTCTTTTATAAAGTAGTGAACAGTCGTTAAAGAGAGAGAGAACATCCTCATGCTTTTTAATCACCAAATTGCCACAGAGAGATGTTAAAGATACTGTTCCACTGGGAATTGTGTCGACTTTTCAAATTTGAAATGGGGTATAATCTACATATTAAAAAATGTTACTAGTTAGCGAAATAATCTAGAAATCCCTTCCTACACAGGAAGGGATTTCTGCAATTGGAGGCATAGCATGGTACGTTTAGATTGGAAGAATGGAAAAGCAGAGAATGGCTTCTTTTTCTTATTCATTTGTTCTCATGTATTGTAAATGGAACTTTTTATCTGTTCGTCAATTTTAATGCACTTGGCTCAGCTTTTCTTTTAAATTTTTTAATTGCAAGACATTTTTACCCGACTTTGATATACATTATAGGATTCATTATCTGGAATGATTAGACCTGGAGTATTCTGGATAAGGGGTTTTTCCGTAATTCGCAACACTTTATTATAGGTATAAAAAATGGTTCAAACTAACTAATTTCACTATTTTTTAATATTTATTTATCGAATGCATGCAATAATATTTATATATTTTTTAATTTGTGTTGTCTCTCGAATACTAGCATCGCCAAGTGGAAATTCTCAAAAAAGTGCACACTGTTCTTAAAATGGGCATTTTTGCACCCTGTTCCAAAAACACATTTTGAACTAGATTGTTTAAAGTCCCCTTTTATCAGTAGAATTTCGCAATATTTTTTAGCTTTTGCCCTCAATAGACACACAAATTTGTGATATTTTTCTGTGACCGATCAAAGAATTTCATGATAATTTTCCTGCAACTTATTGAAGATGTTAAATGATTTTTTGTCGATACTTGATTGATGAATTTGCAATTTTTTCCCCACAATTGATTGACAAGTTTTGCCATATTTTTCTTCTATCAGTGGACAAATTTTATGGTTTTTACTGTGACCGATTGATGAATTTCACAATTTTTCCCCATGACTGGCTGCCAAATTTCGAGTTTTACCGACTGATGGCGATATTTTCCGCCGTATTTTTCCCTATGACTTACTGGGTTCCCCACTACTCGTGGGTGTTTATTCATGCATTTGGCGGACGAATTTTGCAATTTTTTTTAACGATTCTGAAATGAAACAAATTGAGCTTTGGTTATTATTTTGTATTCCGGTTTTCAGAGCGTTCTAAATACGAGGACGTCAGATAACAGATCCCATACCGTATATATATATTGTATCAAATGACAAACCAAATCTTAATTTTGTATCCCCTTCGTCTCCCTCTAGTTTCGACAATGACTTCAGATCTAATTATTGAAACCTGTCCAAATTTTATATTATAAGGAGGCTTTGTCAAATTTGCTCCCCAAATTTTAGTACAGAATAAATATAAGGCCTAACAAATTAAAAGTAATGCAAGTTACATGAAAAAAAAGACTGGGTTTAAACGAAAATGTCTAATTTAAAGATAATAAGTTTTTAAAAAATGTGACTTGAAGAGCTGACATTTAAGGCATCTGATCTACAGATTTACACATTAGAAATTAATTCAATATTTATACTGCTTCTTTATGTACATTTTTTTTTTTTTTTTTTTTTTTGGGGGGGGGGGGTAAGCTTTGGGATTTGCCCGCGGTCAGCCATCTTGTTTTTTAAATCAAAACATTTTAACTTTTATTATTAAATATAAATAAAATTAGTCAATAAAATTAAAAACATGTTTATAATAATACAATAAACTTGTATGTGTTTATAATAAAAATTGTATATGTTTTATAAAAAAATAAATATGTGTGTTTTATAAAAAAAATAAATGTGTGTGTAAAATTAAAACATTTTTCAACTTTTATTATTAAATATAAATAAATTGTTCAATAAAATTAAATAACGTGTTTATAATAAGTAAATATGGATGAAAATTATTTTGGAAATGAGAAAAAAAAATATATGCTTTGATTTAAAATACAAGATGGTGAACCGCGGGTGAATTCCAAAGCTGTTCCCTCCCCCTTTTTTTCCCCACAAATGTACTATCAAATAATGGAAAATAATATTTTTGCAAAAGCTGTTGCAACTTAATATTTTTTTTAATTATTATTATTTGAACATCCCATGAGCTCCTCTTTTTTTACTTTTGAATAAAATGTTAATGTTAGACAAAATGTAGATAGTGTAAACATTGATTATTATTTAGTTCTAGTTTATTATTATTTTTTCATCAGGATGGCTCTGCCTCCTCCCGTCCAAACAGAGTTATTATTGGCTTTAATTTTAAGCATGGTTTTAACCATCTGGATGAAAATATGTTTTGATCATCAATGGTCAAAAGTATTTGTTAAATGATAAAATTAGTGCAAAATTCTAAAGGGTTTGTCAAAGTAACAATTAACAATATTTAATAAAACACTTAGAAGTTTTTGCTAGTACTTTAGAGTTACACTTTAATCTTCATTACTTTTTAATTCAGCACTTTTTTTTTAGCTAAGCAATTATCATAAGTACAAAATACTTTTTACAATTTGATTACATATCTACTTTTATATAAAAAGTGAAGGAATCTAAATCACTTTAAGTGACTTAAAATATATATATATATAGAACTCAAAAAGCGATTATGAGTGTTCTTGTGTTCATATTTTAAAAATAAGTTATCAATTGTTATTACTGATAGCTTAAATAATTTCTCAAATGTTGAATTTTTGTTTTAAAAATATCTTTTCAAAAAAAAAAAAAAAAAAAAAAAAGAGAAAACTCAAATTATTCTGTAAAAAATAAATATTGCAATTTCTTATAATGACCATATTGACATTTTTATGGAACAGTTTTATAAATCATTGACATAAGAAATTTACTCTTTAAATATGAATATTTGTCCTCCCTGTATACAATCCTATTTAGAAGCATACTAAAAGTCCTCAATGGAAAAAAAAAACTTACCAGAAATCTAAATGCAATGTCTGTATTTTTTTGTAAAAGATAGGCAAAAGATTTAACTGTTTAAAAATATCTTAGTATGCACTTCATAGTAAATAGCCATTCCGATTTATAAATAAAGCAACAGTAAACACAGTTATTGTTTATTTAAACTAAATTCTATAACAGTAATTCTGGAAACAGGTATTTTTTTCTTAATTCTTGGTCACCTACATTGATTCTTTAAGTATCATTGAATGGCTGTTTAATATTTTTAAACAATTCATAATACACAATCACTAATAATCTAATTTCATGAAATATTATTTTTTATATATATATTAAGTCTAATTTTAATTCTTATTTCTAAATATGAATAATTGTGTATTATTCTGTAATAAAAAATTATATACAAAATTTGTAGGAATTTTGATTAAGATATTAAGATTAGACAGATTAAGATAAGATAAATAAAAAAATAAAATAAAACCAAATATACATTAAAAAGTAATCTGCACAAGTACTTAGGGCTAACTAATGGTTAGCCCTAAATAGAAAGGATGTTAATTCATTCTTTTATAAATTGAAAGTTTATAAAGAGATAGAATTTTATTGAAAAATGAAGTACTCTAAAAAAAAAAAATAATAACTGCAGGGATATTTAGAAGGATGGACAAAAACTGATATAACTTAATCAACATCATGAAACAAAATTATACCTTGAATTAATGCTGAAGTAGAATGTTTATTCAATAACTCCCATTCCAAGCTTTGCTGAAAATTCCAACTTTTACATTTTCACAACCATATCCATTCAGAATTAAGTGTAATTGAGCAAGTATTGTCAATGATATGATGTGCATAACAAATCATACAGCACAGACAATACTCATTCAATTAATGTGCTGAGAGTTGATGGTGTTGTTAATAATAGTGAACAGGAACTGTCACTGAAAAAAATAATCCATATTTTAAAAGAATGCAGAAAAATATATGAAATACAAAGTTTATTAAAAATATAACCCAAGCTTATTTTAAGAGTGACGCGGGAATACTATAAAATTAATTATGCAAATTATTTTCTAGATAAATCACTTTAAAAAAGATTTACATTTACACAGTTCACGGTAGTATAATTATTATTATTTTGTGTGTGTGAAAGAAAATGCAGCCTTTGAACTTTTTAAAAGTTATACATGAATTTATACAGAGAAAAATATTTTTGTTAAAATTGCAATCTTAGTAATAAGTAGAATAAAAGAAAGAAACTCACTGAACGTATAAATTCTAGTATAAACAAACGCGATTAGCAATTTTATTTATTTGGTTCGACTATTTTCATCGATGTTAAAGTTCGGTAAATACAATTTGCCAACAATATTAACTATAAAAAGCCATATATATATATATATATATATATATATATATATATATATATATATATATATATATATATATATATATATATATATATATATATATATATATATATATATATATACTACAATGATAAATAATAAATATCTTAAAACTTACTTTTATCAACTTTGAACTTTGAACAAGGGGGGTGGGCTTTGAGACCTATAGCGGCAAGGCTGTCGTCTCAATTGATCTAATACGAGGGAATACAGACTATGCAATACAGAAATAGAACCTGAAACAAGAGTATAGAAGAACGTGCCGTGTGAGTCTGAGAATCCAGACTGCATCAACTGGTCCTGCCGCGCGGACCAACGACTCCATTCCAACTTCCAGGCTTGCAGATCCTTCCTCATAGTTTCTTTAACTTCTTCCGGTATATACCACCCACGGGGTGCTCCGTCATTCGTGACATCACTCATATCATCGTCATCATCGACAGCAACATCTACCTCTTGACTCCATTCCGTACTATTCACACTCGTGGAGGCTACCTTGGGACCTGGTTGGGAGCGGGTGCGCCTCTTCTTCAACTTAAGGGGGGGGGGACAACCCCCTGACAGCCTCCGTCACTAAGAACCCTCCCCGGAACTTCCGGCGAGAAACCACATAATGTAGCGCAACAATTTGACAAAGTAACTCTGAGACAATCAACAGCTTCCTTAAATCCAGAAACGAGAGTTTGAGTCTTCTCGTGGTGGCTATCCATATGATCTATGATAAGTTTGAGCATAATATTCGTACGGTTTTCCAAAACTTTTTTCATATTTTCCAATTCCGTGCTCTGAGAGCCAGTTATTTTTGCGTATGAGTTCGATTCAGGTTTGCGGTTAAAAAGCCTTCTTGCTTCGATAAAAGTTAAAAAGTTGGAACATTTATAACGTAGGAATTCACTTTCTGTTATACGGGCTGGGCATTGATTAAAATCCGACCGATGCTCCTCTCCACAATTGCGACACTTTACAGGTTCAGAACATACACTGGTATGGGCCATATCACAGGTGGCACAGAGTTGCTCAGATTCACATTTATGCGAGGCGTGGTTGAACTGGAAACATTTAGAACACTGGCGGGGACGGTCTACAAATTGTTTAATGGGCTGGGTGGAAAACCAGATTTTGACTTCCGACGGAAGGGAAGTACCCAAAATCGTTACAAGTACCGGGGAAACTTCTTGTCTACTATCCTTTTTCACGAATCGACGTAGTTCAAGCAATTGAAAATTATTGCTGCTTAAAAGTTCCTGACCAATTTCCTCCAGAGGAATTGTGACTGGAACGTTGAAAAGTAGGAATTTATTTGTAATGTTCTCCCATATAACTCTGGGTTTAACTTTTATACCAAGAAATTTATCAATATGACATATCTCAGTTACACACGAAACATCTGACGTACTAAGTATGAGACTGCCCAACCGTGTAAAACGAATATTATGAATTTGCGGGAAGTGTGCAACTTTATTTTTTATTTCAGCTTGAACAACGCGGGGATCCCTTTTTGGTAGGGCAGAAGATTCTATGCTAGTTAGGAAAATGTTGAACGCCTTACCGCCGTTGTCAGCCGCCATTTGCAGAAGCGAATCCACAGGTAATGAAGAATGAATCACACTAGGGTTATCAGTTGTAGGCAGAAAACCACTATCTTCGTTATTCAGCATTTCGATATTCACAGGGTAAGATTCCGAAATAGGACCAGGAACAATTTTAATTACAGAATTAGCCATAGTAGACGAGCAGGCGTTCTGCTCATTACCACGAAACCAAAGCTAGAAAAACTAACACCCAGGTCAGCAGATAAACATGGGACGTCAACAAGAATAAAACCAACAGTCACAAAAGGCAAGACACAACTTGGAGTGCCAATGAAACTAAAAACCCAAAATTCGCTTACCCCAGGTAGAAGAAAAAACACGTCGAATAATTATAAGAGGGTCCGGTAATTCCGAACTAAAGAAAAACTGAAACATAACACAAGCGAAGGGCAACGAGACGACAGCCCGCCGCTAACACGGTCGAATTACGTCTCCATCTTGAATTAAAAGTCTCTTCAATAAATTATAGACGACAAGCTTCTATTATGTCATTACTCCAACCAAGATTCAACAAGATCAGCCATCAGATCAAAAATCATGAATGAATTACAAACATAAACAACAAATCTACTTTTATCAAATTGTTACATTTCCTAAATATAAACAGAGGAGCCAGATAAGTACAAGCAATTAGTTTTGCAAACAACGCTAAGCTTGACGCCACATTTTAGATTACATCGCCTTTTTTACAGACCTTCCTCGCCAAGTTTTTTTCGCCAAATTGCGTGAAACGAGGGAAATTTCCAAATACGCCGTTCTTACGCTAACCTAGAGCTACGAAATATATAGGCTGACTCGTCAGGCATTTCTATTCCCGCTGAACTGGTTCACGTAATGTGTTTCAATGGCGTTGAATTGGTTTCTGTCTATTAGGTAGCTTTCAATACAAAAAAGTATAAAGCTACCTATTGCAGCCGTTCGGAGGAAAGCAGTTCCGGAAAATTTCGATATATTTTCACTGATCATGACCCCCAGACCCCAAAACCACCCTCCGTTCAAATGTTGATTTATATATATATATATATATATATATATATATATATATATATTATATCTGATCTATGTAATACGATAACGCCCGTATTTATAAATCTATTTTGATGAAACTAATTGTGTGTATTAAGGTCACTAATGTCTCGACCGAGTTCGTTGGTCAGCTTGGTCCGCCATTTTGTTTCAAGATGGCGGCCATTTAAAAATTTAAAACTAAAATAAATATACAAAAAAATTAAAAATTAAAATTTATTTTTTAATTACGTGTTAGGCCTAATTTGCAGGCCTAACTAATACAAGGATTCCAGAGCATTTTTTGGTTTACCTCTATCTTAAAAAATGGCTGAGATAGAGCAGTTTGAAATTCTAGGGTGGCTGACATTTTGAAACAAAACAGCACATTAACGCGATTACTCGCAAATTATTTTCCTTCATTGTTGTAATAATTTTCCCAATCATACGCATAAAACTATATATTCATATCCGTTAACGCCAAAATTGGCGACATTTGGCGAAATATCGCCAAATTTGGCGACCAAAATAAATCTTCATAAATGAAGCCAATTTGGCTATTGCTCAATAATTTGGCGAATTTCTTATTCAAATTCAGTATTAACGAATCTTTTGTAAACGTTTCTTTGCACTTTAACTTGTTGTTTTCGTGTAACATTAGCTAAAATTTTAAAACGAAGATATAGGAAAGCTACCTTTTCCTCCCGGTACAGGCCGGAAGGACTTTTTTTTTAACTTTAAAGGTTTAATTATGGGTAGTTGTTCTGCTATTAAGAGCCTACGCTAGTCACAAAAATTTTCGGTTCAAGATGGCCGCTGGCGTTGAGAAACAAACAAGAGGATGGTCCAACTTCAAATGATTGACAAGACAACTCCTCCAATTGAGAAAGAGAATGAATTCAACAAAAGATAACTGACATTTCTGTCACTCTTGGGTAGTTGCCAAGATTTTAAGTCCACAAAAAGAAAGGATTTTGCATCTTATCTTTGCATGGAATTAGAAAAGAAAAATGTTAAACAGATATACAGATTTAAAACATTGTGTATTTTGTACTAGGGGAAAGGGGAAATTAAATCTAAGTGAAGTGAGAGCGATGGGTCGATCCCCATTTTTTGGAAAATTTAGATATTTAGAAAATTTAGAGTTTAGAAAATTAGATTTTTTTAGAAATTTGCCCCCACCCAGGGTTTAATTTCTAAAAAAAAAAAAAAAAAAAAAAAAAAAAATTACCGGAGCCCTAATATTCCGTAGTACTAACAACCGTAGCGTACCGTTCCCCTCCGCCGTCACTTCAGTCTGTATATTTATATTTCATACATTATTTTCAAAATTTAAAGTATTTTTATATTATTATTATTTTTTCATTTAATAAAAAATTTAAATACATCTCTCTGCGTACACTTAGCTATCAACTATTCTACTTTTTAGTCATTATTACTTCCAAATATAAATCTTTGCCGAATCTTAATGTTAATTAATCGCAGAATTATGCGATTAAATAAGCTCAGAATTATGATTCGGAAATTGTGTTAACACAAAAAGTGAATAGTTCGCAGCTATGAAGAATAGAAAAATACTTTACTTTTTATTCTGATCAAAATAGCATTAAAATGATTTGAAATGGAAAAAAATTAAAATTTGAAATTTAAAAACAGATTGAGCTGGAGTCTGCCGAAACCCCAAGACTGATATAAAAACCGAGCCCGTTTCATCTCCATCTCTTACGTGAGCGACACTTTACGTCATTTATTAGTGTTTTGATACAAAAGAAGGCAAAAGATTGGAGATGGGAGGAAAAGGAAAGGGTTATTTAGGATTCGTTTTTCGGAAGCGTTATTGCATTGTGCTCCGGAGTTTCTATCTTTACAAGAAGAAAATATTGGATTCGTAAAAATTTTCGACTTCCGATTTTAAACGGATTTATACGTTTTAGAAGACCTGAATACGCTATGACTGTTTTTAGAAAATGTCTGTCTGTATGTATATGGCAAAAATTTTTTTGGGTGGTCTATCTCAAGAACTAATACACAGAATTTAATAAAATTTTAGATTCATTTAGACCTTAATATAAATTGGTGCTGATTAGTTTTTGGTGTGAACCATCCAAAGGTGCGGCTATGCTACTTTTTTCACGATTTCCGCAATATTCTCAAGAATTATATTCGCAATATTCTATTTCCGCAATATTCTCAAGAACTAATACACAGATGTTCACCTATCTTTCGATTCAGCTAGGCGTGGATATAAGTTGTTGCTGATTAGGTTTTGGTGTAAACCGCCCAAGAGGTGGCGCTGCTATGTTGCATTATTCACGATTTTCATATCTCAAGAACTAATGAATGGATTTTCATTAAATTTCAGATTCAGTTAGACGTTGACATAAGTTGTTGCTTATTTGGTTTTGGTGTTAACTACCCAACAGGTGGCGCTGCTATGCTCCATTTTTCAGGATTTACACTATTTTAGTGATAGTCATATTTCGAGAAACTAATGCATGGAATTTAATAAAACTTTAGATTTAGTTAGGTATTGATGCAAATTTGTGCTGATTAGTTTTGGTGAATATCGCCCAAAAGGTGGCGCTGCTATGCTGCATTTTTCCCGATTTCCGCATTAGTTGTATTTCAAGGACACAGATTTTCATCTACCTTCAGATTCAATTAGAGTGGACATAAGAAATTTCTGATTAGGTTTAGCTCTATACCGCCCAACAGGTGGCGCTGCGAAGCTGCATTATTCAGGATTTTTAAGAAAGCTATATCTCAAGGACTAATGCACGAATTTTCATCAAATTTTAGATTCAGTAAGACGTTGACATAAGATGTTGCTTATTAGGTTTTCGTGTAGATTGCCCAACAGGTGGCAGTGCTATGCTACATTTATCAGGATTTATACGATTTTAATGATAGTCACATCTCAAGAACTAATGCATGGAATTTAATAAAACTTTAGATTCAGTTATGCCTTGATATAAAATGGTGATGATTAGTTTTTGGTGAATATCGCCCAAAAGGTGGCGCTGCTATGCTGCATTTTTCACGATTTCCGCATTAGCTGTATTTCAAGGACTAATGCACAGATTTACATCTACCTTCAGATTCGGATAGATGTGGACATAAGAAGTTTCTGATTAGGTTTAGCTGTATACCGCCCAACAGGTGGAGCTGCGAAGCTGCATTATTCAGGATTTTCAAGAAAGCTATATCTCAAGGACTAATGCACGATTTTTTTTCAAAATTTACATTCAGTAAGACGCTGACATAAGTTGTTGCTTAGTATGTTTTGGTGTAAATTGCCCAAAACATGGCGCTGCTATGCTGCATTTTTCAGGATTCCCACAATAGCTGTACCTCAAGAACTAATGCACAGATTTTCATATACCTTCAGATTCAGATAAACGTTGACATAAGATGTTGCTGATTAGGTTTTGGTGTATACCGCCCAACAGGTTGCGCTTATACGCTGCATTTTTCAGGATCTCCACAATAGCTTTATCACAAGAACTAATGCATGGATTTACAAGAACTTTCAGATTGAGTTTGACATTCACATAAGTTGTTGCTGATAAGGTTTCGGTGCATACCGCCCAAAAGGTGGTGCTGCTCTGCTGCATTATTCACGATTTTCAAGATAGCTATGTCTCAAGAACTAAAGCACAGATTTTCATCAAATTTAAGATTCAGTTAGTCGTTGACATAAGATGTCACGTATTAGGTTTTGGTATAAATCACCCAACAGGTGACGTTGGTATGCTGCATTTTTCAGGATTTCTGCAACAGCTGTATATATCAAGAACTAATGCACAGATTTCCATCTACCTTCAGATTCAGTTAGACGTATACTGTATTTTTCGCGATTTCCGTAATAGCTCCATTTCAAGAAGTAACGCAGGGAGTTTCAACAAATTTCAGATTCAGTTAGACATTGACTTAGGTTGTTGCTGATTAAGTTTTAATGTATACCACCCAAAATATACGCTGCATTATTCATGATATTATATAGCTATATCTGAAGAAATAATGCACGGATTTTCATTTAATTACAGATTCCGTTAGACGTTGACATAAGTTGTTGCTTTTTAGGTTTTGGTGTAAATCGCCCAACAAGTGGCGCTGCTATGCTGCACTTTTTCAGGATTCCCTCCATAGCTCTATCTCTAGAATTAATGCACAGATTTTCATTAAACTTCAAATTCCGTTAGATGTGGACATAAGTTTTTGCTTATTAAGTTTTAGTGTATACCGACGAACAGGTGATGTTGCTAAGTTACATTTTTCAGGATTTACACGATTTTAGCGATAGTCATATCTCAAGAACTAATGCACGGAATTTAATAAAATTTTTGATTCAGTTAGGATTTGATTTTTCAGGATTTGCGCCCTAGCTCTATCTCAAGAACTAATGCACAGATTTTCTTCAAACATCAGATTTAGTTAGAAGTGGACGTAAGTTGCTGATTAGGTTTTGGTGTATACCGCCCAACATGTAGCGCTGCTCAACTGCAGTATTCATGAATTTCAAGATAACTCTATCTCAAGGACTAATGCACGGATTTTCATTACAGTACAGGTTTAGATAGACGTTGACATAAGTTGTTGCTTAATTGGTTTTGGTGTAAATCGTCCAACAAGTGGCGCTTCCATAATGCATGTTTCAGGATTTTTCACGATTTTAGTGATAGTCATATCTCAAGAACTAATGCACGGAATTTAATAAAATTTTAGATTCAGTTAGACTTTGATAAATGTGTAATGATTATTTTTTGATGTAAATCGCCAAACAGGTGGCGCAGCTATACTGCATTTTACAGGATTTGCACACTAGCTCTATCTCAAGAACTAATACACAGATTTTCATCAAATATCAGATTTAGTTGGAAGTGGACATGAGTCTTTGATTAAATTTTGGTGTATACCGCCCAACAGGTGACACTGCTAAGCTGCATTATTCATGATTTTCAAGATAGCTCTATCTCAAGAACTAATGCACAGATTTTCATCAAACTTCAGATTCTGGTAAACGTGGATATAAGTTGTTGCTTGTTATGCTTTGTTGTATATCTCGCAACAGGTGGCGCTGTATGACGCGTTATTCACGATTTTCAAGATAGCTCCGTCTCAAGAAATAATGCACGAAATTTAATAAATATTTGTATTCAGTTATGACCTTCATATAAGTTGGTGCTGATTTGGCTGATTAGTTTTAGGTTTAAATCGCTCACCTGGTGGCGCTGCTATGCTACATTTTTCACGATTTTCACGATTGCTATATCTCAAGAACTAATGCACAGAATTTCATAAAATTTCAGATTCTGTTTGACTGTGATATAAATAGACGATGATTACGCTTTGGTGTAAATAGCCCAAAAGATGACGTTGCTATGCTACTTTTTTATGATTTTCACGAAAGCTAAATCTAAAACACTAATGCACAGAATTTCGTCAAACTTCAGATTCATTTAGACGTGGGCATAAGTTGTTGCTGATTAAGTATTGGTGTATACCGCCCAACCGGTAGCGCTGGTATGCTGCGTTATTCACGATTTTCAAGATAACTCTATCTGAAGGACTAATGCACGGATTTTCATTACATTACAGATTCAGTTAGACGTTGGTATAAGTTGTTGCTTATTAGGGTTTCGTATAAATTTCCCAACAGGTGACGCAGTTTATGCAGCATTTTTTCAAGATTCACACGATTTTAGCGATAGTCTTATTAATGGATGGAATTTAATAAAACTATCCAGTTAGACTTTGATATAAATTGGTGCTGATCCGTTTTTGGAGTAAATCGCACAACAGGTGGCGTTGTTATGCTGTATTTTTCTCGATTTCCTCAATAGCTCTTTCTCAAGAACTAATGCAGGGATTACCAACAAATTTCAGATTCAGTTAGACATTGGCATAGATTGTTGCTGATTAAGTTTTGGTGCATACCGGCCACTGGGTGGTGGTGCTATGCTGCATTATTCACGATTTTGAATATAGCAATTTCTCAAGGACTATTGCAGGGATTTTCATTAAATTTCAGATTCAGTTAGACGTTGACAAAAGTTTTACTTGTTAGATTTTGGTGAAAATCGCCCAAGAGGTGGCGCTGCATTTTTGAGGATTTTCGCAAAAAACTTTCTCCTGAGCAAATGCAAATATTTTGATCAAACTTCAAATTCAGTTGGACGTAGACATAAGTTGTTGATGATTATGTTTAGGTGTATACCGCCCAACAGATGGCACTGTATGCTGGTTATTCATGATTTTCAAGATAGCTATATCTCAATAATTAATACACGGAATTTATTAAAAATTTATATTATGTTAGACCTGCATATATATTAGTGCTGATTAGTTTTTTGTGCAAATCTTTCAACAGGTGGCTATACTGTAGTCGTTAAAATATAGTAGGCTAAGTTGTAGACTATGCTACATTTTTCTCTATTTTCACGATAGCTATATCTGAAAAACTAATGCACGGAATTTCATCAAACTTCATATTCAGTTAGATGTTGACATAAATTGTTGCTTATTAGGTTTTGATGTAAATTTCCCAACACGTTGCGCTGCTATGCTGTATTTTTCAGGATTAATACGATTTTTGCGATAGACATATCTCATGTACTAAAGCATGGAATTTAATAAAACTTTAGATTTAGTTCGACTTTTGTGTATGTGACTTTTGTGTTTTTGGTGTATGTGAAACATGTATGAGATAAAATAGTTTTTGGAGTGGCACATCCGACAAGTTTTCTTCTATCTACACAAGAAAGAATATTGGATTTGTGAAAATTTTCGACCCTTCTTTTTTCTCTAGAACTACTGAAGTAATTTCAATAAGTATATATTATAAGTATTATAATTAGCTATATTCGGATAGTTTTGTTTTCTGGAAAATCAGTTCCTTTTTGTTATCATTCGTTTTAAAAAAACTAGAATTATTATTTATTAGGGAGGAAATTAGAGTATTAGGGAAGAAAGATGTTTGCGTCTGGGAACGGGTTTGTTTCGAACCTGGTCCGGTTTCCATTCACTTTACTGGGACCGGACATGGTCTTCGCTCTTTCAGGGTTGAGCCACGCCCGGGCCTTACTTTGCCTGTCCTACATTTGCAGGCTGGTTTGGGCCAGTCTTCTTTTTTTATTGGGTTGACCCTGAATACCTGATTAAGGCGACTCTTCGAGGTAGAGTTTTTAATGCCTCCCTCTGGCATGTTTTTAGAAATTAAGTCGTACCAGCCCGTGCCAATTAAGCTTTTGTACGGGGTGAGCCGACCTCGGGTAAAATAGATAGCTTTTATATCGTACCAGGCCAATATATATATATATATTTGTACGGGCCGGGTCGATCTGGGCCGAACTTTTAGCTTTTATATCAGTTGAGCCATTAAATTGTTTTGTGCAGGGCGTTGAAATTCCTGGCCTGGAAATTTCGACCCATGTAGACAGCTAAACAACATATCTAAGCTAGTTTTATGGGGTTTTATGCTTATTTCAGCCAACGTATCATAGGTACTGTATGTATGTTCCTTTAATATGTTTAAAAAATTGTTTACCGAATTACAACTAATCTTAGTTATAAAATGACGCACGTCAACCGCCGCGCCCACGTCTTGGGGGACTTTTAACGCACTAGAACAGGAGAGTCCTCCTGTAAGTGCTGCGTGCCGGTAGCAGCGCCTCCACCTGCTGACCACTCCTTTTAACCCAAGAGATTGACGACAAAAGTCGATATGCAGTGTAACCCACACTTCGAGGACACCACCACAAAACACTTGGGGAGACACTGAAGTCCTCCGACAGCTTCGTAGCTGGAACCCAAAAGAGGGAAACGGGTAATAGGCCTTATGCCGGATTACCCCAACGACGCTTATTGTACGGCAGTTTCCGATCATCGAATCCTAGTGGAGGAGGTGCTAGTACCGAGTGTTGCTTCAAGCCGCCTCACCCAGTAACCAAGCGTCACTGCGCAGCCACCATGCACCGTGCTCTTCGGCGTTCGATCTCGCCTCCGTAAACGCCCACAGATAAAGATTTGGAAACGATCTGACCGCTGTTAGCTAGTCGTTGCTCAGCGTCACCTTCCTCGACGCAGGGCGTGGGTCCCGCTCGAGCAACTGAGATAGGCCTACGAGGCAGCCTTCTACCACCTAGGGAGGAGACTTCCAACATTGACCGAGTCTTCACGCTGCAGAAAACCTAATCCTATGAAGGGTAGACCCAAACTCAGTGTCCTGCTTCACCTCTATCACCGGCGCACCACGTTGAGGTGGCGGTGCATTCGTGTCCTGCCCCCGTCGTGTCAAACATCTCGCTGTGTCGGGCTCCCGGTCATCTTTATCACTGAAGGGATCGAGTCGAAATCTCCGGAGGAGCCCGCCGAAACTCTTAGTTATAAAGAAACAAACAGTCATATATCTAGTTAATATTTTTGACTTAATTCTGAATACTGGAGAGTAATTAAAGCTTAAAACTGTCACTAGTAGTAAACTGAAGAGTATTATTGCCCTTCAAAAGATTGCGCCTTTATACGACTTCGAGAAGGTATCTCCCAATGTGTCCTAATATGGACATTTCCTCTAAAAATATTTTCTATGAATGCTTTGTATATATATCGTCCTACCGTAGTATAAGATAATTCTAAAAACAATCCGAACAATCGTTTTACTAGTACTAGTGTTGTAACGTTCTATCCTATAGCTGTATTTCCGAAGGGTTCGTTGTTCCTTAGGGAATTTTATTACAATGTGCAATTCCTCCATTGAGTCATAAGCGATGTTACAGAGATGTGAGCGCACCCTGTCTCTCTCTACCCATTGGTACCTCTGCATGCTTGGCGACAACATTTAACATCGCATCCAGATGCGTTCAGATCACATTCTGCGACGGCTGTCCTTTTGTCACCTTCTTTAATGTGGGGAGTATTGTGTCGTTCTAGAACGGACGAGAGTCCTGCCATTGTTATAACTTACCCTGCACTATTAAAATAAATGCATTAATTCACGGTAAAATTACTGGCAGGAAAGTGGCCGGACTTTTTCCATTCCGTTAATAGATTTTTCGTTTTGAGAGATAAAAAAAGGAAGAACTCCGTTTGAAGAAGCGGTAACTTTCCGTTACGCTCTCAGAAATACTTTCTTCGAATCACAGAAATATTCCTGGCATCACTACCAGGAAGGGAAAATTTCCGTTATGAATAACCTCGGTTATAAAAAAATTACATCTCTCTTTGTGCTGCCATCTGTAGATATTTATTATTAGATATACCTCAAGAATATTTTATGGCTGACCTTTGACTCGAACTAGGGACCTCAATGCCTTGAGCCAAGTGTTTTACATGTAAGACCATTGGGTCCTTGCTAGAATAAGATTTTGAAATCATGATACTGGATTTCTTCAAATCTCGGCTTGGGACTTAGAAACCTGGTAATTTTTAGAAAACTGGTAATATTTAAGTTAAATGTGGGGAGATTGCGTTATGAGATAATGGTGGAGGTTTTAAAACTTTAGAATTACTAAAGGATAAAACATGAACTATATATATTCTTAATCGGATTGTTAGATGTAAAATATGAATATTATATTTAGAATAAAATTCGGTAAAAAATGTTTCCTTTCTTGAGAAAATCGATTTTTTTCAGCTATTATATATGCTTTAAATGTGTTCGTATATATATATATATATATATATATATATATATATGTATGTAATAAAAATAAATTTTAGCCATTTTAGTTTAATTAATTTAATCCAAATTCTTACAATTCTACTTTTTTTTCCTGTCTTTTAATAATATCTTAAGTACCATTTATATTTTAATTTCATAACTTTAAATCAACATGTTCTTTTAATTCTTAATATAAAAACATTATTCTATTAAATGCAACACTTCTTGTAAAAAACACCTGTTTTATTTCTTCATACTTTAAAACATTGTATTTTTATTTCTTTGGAACATTATGTGTAACACCATTTTTATTTTTTATTAAAATTATCGTTCCATATCCCATGATTCTTTTCAACTCCCGTGTAAATTATTCACCTTTTTAAAATTCTGCTGTAAAAGAAAGAGTTACGACACGATGTCAATGGCACTCCCTTTTGGCCCACTTTTTCAATCATTACTTTTTTCATCATTACTTTTTTACCACATCTTACTTTTTTCTCCTAACACAGATTTCGTTGGTTTCTTAGAGAGCACAATGAAACTTTGTGCTAAGTCTTTTTATACCTATACCGCATACACTGACATGGAAGGCAAATTTTTACGCATGTCAAAGGGTCCGAATAACCTCGTCACTTGAGAAGTCCTTCCTCTACGCGTCGATAGATTTTCATCAATAAATTTTAATACATCTAATCGGATCTGAAGCTTCTATTGAAGTTGTGTTTATGTGGAGTTGTGCATTAGTATAATTTAGTATGGAATAAACTGTTTGTCTCAAACCCAGTCTTTTAAATGCTTTGGAGAAACATTTTTGGGAACTGTTGCCACTACCCACTCGATTGTACGACTGCAAATATTCTAAATATTTCGCCTGTTGCTTACGCTAAGAGTGTGATTTATATCAGCCATTTAGTTAACGTTTTGTGAAATAGTCAGCGCTTGTCTTGAAAAAACTTTCATTGATCTCTTAACCAATGCTGTAGTTAAAACAGGATTCAGGCCTGATCATACTGATAACGTCTTATATATAATTTTATATTATATATATATATATATATATAAACCGGTTCCGTCATAAATTCGTGCAAACTTAAAAAATTCATAATAAAAGAAGTAATGCTCGGAAAAATTTTCGTTTTATGCGAGTATGATCAGAAGGATTTTGGATTTTTTTCCCATAAATAAGCAAAAATGATTCCAAAAGTAACCAACAGAGGGCGCTCACACGTCATACTGAGGCGTTTTATGCAAATCAGGCTTACAATAAAACACCTGGCTGGAAATGGATTCGTCGTTCGATCTCGGCAGCATGCTATCGTTACCAGATCAAGCGCTGGTGGTTAAACTTTTTTACAAGAATGGTGAATCGACAACTATTGCATTGCGAAAGTTTCGCACGGAGAAAGAACTTCAGGCGCAAAAAAACCCAATTTCATTGAATGGGATATTCAATTTAGTACGACGTTTTGAGAAAACGGGGAGTTTGGAGGATCGTCCACGTAGTGGCAGACCATCCTCGAGCACGGATCGCGTCAATGTTGTGAAAAGTGTCATGGAAGAATTGGCAGCGAGCCGAGGGAGTAGCAGTGCTCGTGAAGCTGGGAGAATAACGGGGATTCCGTAATCGTCGATTCGACTTATTCTGCACGGGATCTTGGATCTGCCTGGTGAATTGCCTGTATCCGCACAAGATACAGGCAATTCACCAGTTATTACTGGCAGATAGAGATAAAAGACTAAAGTTTTCTACATGGGCACTGGCAAAAATGTAGCTGGACCCACAATGGTTGTTGAACGTCAACTGGACGGATGAAGCACACTTTTCACTGAATGATGACGTCAATACGCAAAACAGTCGTATCTGAACAACGTCAAATCCTCGTGAGTACTTGACCAAGCCAGTGCATGCTCCTCATTTGACTGGTTGGTGTGGTTTCACCGCGTCTTTTGTTCTGAGCAGGGCCCGACTTATGCAGGGGCATGTGGGGCAGCTGCCCCAGGCCCCCAATCTGAGAACCCCCTCCCCTCTGCTTTTAATTAGGATTTTTGTTAAACGGATGCAAAATGGTTTAAATTGGCCAAAAGTAACAAAAAATATTACATTTTCAAAGATTTAGGAAAGGAGTGTAGCCCTCCACTTCCTGTGCCCTAAGTCCCCTAAAAAGAACAATCTACATCATTAGAAAACTAATGTTATAAAAATTTATATAAAAATACTTTAGAGCAGGGGGATTGAAGTAACAACGTATCAAGTGTTAAAATTTGTTGCTATTAGTATAAGGGCATGCCTGCACTTATCTTTCCATATTATGGAATCGCCCAAATACATGCTGATGCACAACAAATATTAAATTTTATAATATAATAGAAAATTCTACATTATAACAAATAACCAAGAGTGATTGAAAGATCTGCATTTACACTTCAAAAGCTCAC
Source organism: Maratus michaelseni (assembly GCA_963931845.1). NCBI lineage: Eukaryota > Metazoa > Arthropoda > Arachnida > Araneae > Salticidae > Maratus > Maratus michaelseni. Next base: position 211,405,416 of record OZ007599.1, on the reverse strand, counting down.
ATGAGTCGTTATATTCCTACACTAAAAAACAGTGTTCTGTCATTTGTTAAAGTTGTGACCCTTTCTTGTGATACCCTGTATATGTATACAGATGTAAATAGCACTTGGTTCGAAATTTATGTATACATAAAATAGGTATGGAGTTTAATACTAGTCACTTCAACATAATTTCCGAACAATTTTCATGGATAGATAGAAAGGGGCCTCCCAGAATGATGCTTGCCCCGGGCCCCAGATAGTCTAAGTCGGGCCCTGGTTCTGGGTCCTTTCTTTTTTGAAGAGTCTTGTCCTAAATCCGGCTGGAAAACCTGTACAGTCACTGCAGGCCGGTATGTTACGCTTTTGCGTGACCACGTTATGCCTGCATTGCAGGAAAGCCTGCATGCAGGATGGTGCCCCGTCCCAGGTTGCACGTGCAGTCAAGATGTTTCTGTTGAACACTTTCACTGAAGACCGAGTGATAAGTCGAGGTTGTAAGTTTGAGTGGCCCGCATGATCTCCAGACATGACCCCGGCAGGTATTTGGTTGTGGGGATACTTAAAGTGTCGTGTACACCGGGGCTCCTCAGAAACTTTGGTGGAATTGAAAGATGCCATTCGACGGACCGTCGGTGGCATCGATGCCGACATGCTACATTCAGCTGTAACAGGCGTACTGACGCGCCTCGCTTCCCTAATACCTGGTGATAGTGGTCATGTTGATCATCTTTTACTTTAAAATAAATGCACAGTGTCATATTATTGTGATTTGTTTTATTGTCTGTTTGTGTTTGCCTGATTTGCATAAAACGCCTCAGTACGACGTGTGAGCGCCCTCTATCGGTTACTTTTGGAATAATTTTTTATTATACATGGAAAAATATTCAAAAACCTTCTGATCATACTCGCGCAAACCGAAAAATTTTCTGAGCATTGCTTTTTTTATTATGAATATTTAAAGTTTACACGAATTTATGACGCATATATATATATATATATATATACTAGCTGACCCGACCGGCGTTGCTCGGGCCCATGATAATAAAATTAAACAAACCTAAAGTTTGTATGATTTTATATCTTTAACTTGATTTTGTATTAAATTATTTAGTTAAAATTGCTTTGCACGTCGACTGAAAATCCTTTATCTCCACTTTCCGCAAATACGGGCGCATTCTGTTAAAACGAACCACCGACACGTGTTCCCACTGCCTGCCACACCGTATAGTATGCATGCAGCGCACGCGCTGCAAACTCTTTTAGTTCCACCTTCCCCCGCCAGGGGACTCACCCTGTTCAAAGAAACCACCTTCCGAATAAAATTTCAAATCGCGTCCCCGTTGCCACCAGCACCGAATAGCAAGCGTGCTGCGCACGCGCTCATAATCCTTTAGTACCGCATTCCAACGCTAGGGGGCGCAATTTGTCCCATACGAACATCCAACACGGGTACCCGTTGTATAAAGGAGTTGAATGAACTAATGCTCGTCGAAATCAGGCCCACAGAACTCTAAAAAATAATGCGCCCCTTGGCGGTGGAAGGTGGAACTAAAATCTGTAACACGAACGAAAACCAAGTTGAATCATCTAAAGGCCGTTGCGATTGGGAATCCGTAGAACTCGAGATAAGAATGCACAGTTAGATAAAGAAACTTGTAGGATTGCTTGTAGAGCACTTGGTTAAGTGCTCAACAACAATTCATTTACTTTGATTGTTGATAACCATCTTCATAAATATACGGGTTGTGTACTTTTATTAGGAACATAAATTAAACATTTATGAAAATCGTTATTTAAAATTTCCTGTATTCTCTATCCATAACATTTAAAAAACGCTACGTCAGAAGCTAAAAATGTTAAATTTCTTGGGAATTTGTTTTGTGTTAATCAGAGCAAGGCATTAACCCCTCCCTCCCCATACCCGCAATATAATTTGTTCAAGAAAACCACCTTCAGATACATTAACGTGATCATTATAAAAAAATAATTTTTTTTTGATAATTAGAACATAACGAAGACGCTACGCTATAATAATCGGCAGATTCCCCATCCTCAATTTCAAATCTATTCTTAATTATTTATCAAAATATTTATTCATTAGTAAAATTAGTAAAATTAGTAAAATCCTGTAACCAAGCATAGATTATGAAACACTTTCCAACACTAACAGAATACTTTAACAAACCATCGCTGTTTAATAAGGTAAATAAGTTATCTAAGTAAACATTTCAGAAAAACACAAAACACATTTGAAAACCAGATTTCAGCAATTACCACCCACAGCCGGAAAAGTACTCCAATTCTTTTCTGCAGCCCTGTATATAATTTATATATTTGTATATACTCTATAGTATGCTTCAATTTAGTTTAGCAATAAAACAAATAACACAGTTGGAAATTCATCTTCAGCAGTTTCCACCAATAGATGGAAACATACTTGAATTATTTTGTACAGCCCTGTATATTACATAAGCTTTTTGTACTCGCCACATATTAAGCTATAGTTTAATTCAGGCAAATACACGCTGAAATCACACTTCCAGGAATTATCATACATAGTCAGCCATGTATTCAGTTCTTTGCGTTGTCCTGTATATGATTTTATTTATATTCCACAAACCTTTCTTGGTATACTAAATATATTTCACGTTCAAAATGCATAACTCGATTAAAAATTTTAATCAATTTTACGCTGCTGCACCGTAATGCTTACAAATTTTTTTGTTTAGCCCTGTATATGATCTGTAGCATTTATACATAACTCATAGCATTCAAAAATTTAGTTAAACGCATACTTAACTAAAATCCTACTTCCAATTATGGCTTATAACAATATTTCGGACACAGTACTGTACCCGAAATATTTTGTGTCTTGTAGTAAACCTCAATAATGTATATCCATTTCATTATATCTGAAATGGCGTAACATAATTAAAATATGCTGCAAATAGTTTTTCCCCGTAGATCATCATGTAAAAGAATACTTTTGTGTAAATGAAAGAAATAAAAAAGGAAAACTGCCCAGTTAAACTGAGGCCATTGAGCTCACAGGCTATTCACACTAATTGTATATTATACTCTTATTTCAAAGAATTTGAAATAAGCCCCTCGAAAAATAAAGAAATCGACAATATATTAAGGGGGGATCATACCCCTCCCCCCTTATAGTTAACCAATGAACCCCCAAAACTAATCAGTGAAGCGCTTTATCAGAATGAACCTATATATAAAATTCGAAGAAAATCGGATAATTCTGCATGAAACTCTTATCTAAATTAAGGGGGGGAGGATTAGCCCCCATTACCCCGTTTATACTTAATCAATGAACCCCCAAAACTAATCAGAAAAGCGCGTTATCACGATGAACCTATGTACAAAATTTGAAGAAAATCGGATAATTCTGCATGAAAAACTCATTTATTAAATTCAGGGGTCTTACCCCCCCCCCTTTTTTTATACTTAACCAATGAACCCCCAAAACTAATCAGAAAAGCGCGTTATCACAATGAACCTATGTACAAAATTTGAAGAAAATCGGGTAATTCTGCATGAAAAACCCATTTATCTAAATTAAGTGGAGTTAGCCTCCCGTCCCCCCCCCCCTTATACTTAACCAATGAACCCTCAAAACTAATCAGAAAAGTACCTTATCACGATGAACCTATGTACAAAATTTGAAGAAAATTAGATAATTCTGCATGAAAAACTCATTTATCAAATTCAAGTGGGAGGGGGCTAACCCCCCCTTTTATACTTAACCAATGAACACCCCCCCCCCTCCACTGGAGTCTCCCCAAGTCCAATCTAGGGCTATTAGTCAATTGTTACGAACGTTAAAATTTATAAAGTAAGAAAAAAGCATGTAAATATTCAGTCTGCTGGAAAGATACTTTACCATCAAAAGAAGAAGAAAAAAAGTATTAAATTTGGAGTATCCCTTCCAAAGTTTTACGTAGATATACATACAGAAATAAATAATATATATCAGATAAACATGTAGACATCGTGGTGAGGTTTTTCCGAGAGGCGTATCTATAGAGTTCAGAGGATGCTTTGTCCAATCACAGAATACCTCTGGGTGGATCCGAGTAGAGGCGGTACGCATATAATTAATTCAGGTGTTTTTTCTCAATTTTGGTCAAAGTTGTCGCGTGATTATACTCGCTGTAATTGCAGTAGAATTATAAAAAGCATATTTTTGGAAAGCTTAAACACTGAGCTATCGTTGTTAGTTTTTATTATTATTTTTTTAATTTTGCTTGATATCGATTTTATAGGAGTTTAAAAGACACAACTCGATTTTTACCGGATCCAACCATTGAGTTGGTCCTCAGAAATAAACTGCAACAGAAATCGAAAAAGTAAAAACTAACAACGTTGGAGATTGGTCTCAACTATCCAATGAAAAAAAAAAAATATTTAAAAATATTAAAATGCGAGCGAGAAATCGCGCGATAACCTTCCCATAGACTTAACTTTAGCGTGAGCGTTTCTTCGCGTGACTAGTGTAGGCTCTTAACATGTGTGTGTGAGTTCATAAAATATCAAAATGTGATAGTGTGTTTTTGGGTTCATAAACGAAATATTGGTAATAAATTTCATATTCCGATAAAAGAATAAAAAGAAACGTGTCCAGTTAAAATTATGGCATTGAACTCACAGGCTATTCACACTAATTGTATATTATACTCTTATTTCAAAGAATAATACTCCCTAAACGACAATAAATTAAAGGGGGTGAGCCCCTGTTCCTCCACTGTACAAATAACCAACGAACTCCCAAAGCTCATCAGGGAAACGCTTTATCAGAACGAACCTGAAAAATTTGAAGGAAATCAGATAATTCTGCATGAAAAACACATTTATCTAAATTATCGGGGGAATTAGTCCCCCGTTCCTCCTTTCATCGTAAACAATGAACCCACAAAACTAATCAGGGAAGAGCCTTATCACAATGAACATAAAACAAAATTTGAAGCAAAACGGATATTTCTATCAAGAGTTAATGCGTTACGTATATACATACATTTACATACATACATACAAAACCAGCGGGAACATTAGCTCTCAGGCTTTAACAGCGTGTGAGCTAATTAAAAAAGAAAAGTGCCCAGTTAAACTGATGGCATTGAGTTCACAGTCTATTCACACTAAATGTATATTATACTGTTATTTCAAAGCAAAACGCCTTCAAAAAATAAAAAAATCGACAATAAGTTAAGGGGGATTAACACCCGTTCCCCCTTTATACTTAACCAATGAAACCCCAAAACTAATCAGGGAAGCGCCTTATCATAATGAACATATATACAAAATTAGAAACAAATCGGACAATTCTACAGGAAAAAAAACATTTATCTAAATTCGGGGAATTAGCCCCCGTCGCCCTCCCTTATAATTAACCAATGAACCCCCAAAACTAATTAGGGAAGCGCCTTATCACAATGAACCTATATACAAAATTTTAAGCAAATTGGATAATTTTGCATGAATAACCCATTTATCAAAATTTAGGGAGATTAGCCCCCGTTTCCCCTTTATAATTAACCGATGAACCCTGAAAGCAAATTAGAGAAGTTCTTTATCACAATGAACTTATATACAAAATTTGAAGAAAATCGGATAATTCTGCATGAAAACCTATTTATCTACATTAAAGGGGGTTAGCCCCCCGGTTGTCACCTTTATGCTTAACCAATTAACCTCTAAAACTAATCAGGAAAGCGCCTTATCACAACGAACCTACATACAAAATTTGAAGAAAATCGGATAATTCTTCATGTAAAACCCATTTATCTAAATTAAGGGGGAAGGATTAGCAATTTTTTCTCTTTATACTTAACCAATGAACCCACAAAACTAATCAGGGAAGTGTCTTGTCACAATGAACTTATAAACAAAATTTGAAGCGAAATTGTTATTTCTATTGAGTTATCGCATTACGTATATACGTACATACATACACACATACGTACTTACATACGTACGTACTTAGATACGTACATATAAACGTAAGTACAAACAGAAACGTCGGGCACATTAGCTGTCAGGCTTTGATAGCCTGTGAGCTAAAAAGAAAACTGCACATTTATACTGAGGGCATTGAGCTCACAGGCTATTCACACTAATTGTATATTATATTCTTATTTCAAGGAATTTAAAATAAGCCTTTCAATAAATAAAGAAATCGACAATATATTAAAGGGGATCATCCCCCATCCACCCCCCCTTATAATTAACTAATGTATCCCCAAATCTAATCAGGGAAGCGCTTTATTATACTGAACCTATATACAAAATTTGAAGAAAATCGGATAATTCTTCATGTAAAACCCATTTATCTAAATTAAGTGGGGAGGATTAGCCCGCGTTACCCCCCTTTTATACTTAACCAATGAACCCGCAAAACTAATCAGAAAAGCGCCTTATCACTATGACAGTATATACAACATTTGAAGAAAGTTGGATAATTCTGCTTTAAAACCCCATTTATATAAATTAAGATTAGCTCTGTTTCCCCTTTATACTTAACCAAAGAACCCCCAAAGCTTATGATGGAAGCGCCTTACCACAATGAATCTATATACAAAATTTGAACGAAATCTGACTATTCTGCAGGAAAAAGCAATTTATCTAAGCTAAGGGAGGGTTAGTCTCCTGTCATTCCTCTTTAAATTTAACCAATGAACCCCAAAACTAATGAGGGAAGCATTTATCACAATGATACACAATTTGAAGAAAATCGGATAATTCTATTTGAAAAACCCATTTATCTAAATTAAGGGGGTTAGTCCTCATCCCCCTTTATACTTAACCAATGAAACCCCAAAACTAATCAGGGAAGCGCGTTATCACAATGAACCTATAAACAAAATTTGAAGCGAAACGGTTATTTCTATCAAGAGTTATCGCGTTATTGACATACATACGTACATACAGAACCGGCGGGCGCATTAGTTCTCAGGCTTTGATAGCCTGTGAGCTAAAAGGGTTCTTAACTCTACTATAAAGAAAGAATAATAAATTATCTAATTTTTTATATACACATTTTATTTAAAATGTAGAAAATCGAATATATATGTATTCTCATTCATATTCAAATATACTTTTATTCTCGTCTCATAATATATATTTCTGCTCTAACGTTTTGGGAAAATCCATACAACCCGACCTGGAAAAACGTAATTCTGACCCACAAACAACCTTCTACAGTGAACCCGACCATAAAAAGACAATTAGTCACGGAGATGCGAAAAAAAAAAGATAGGGACAACTTGGCCCTATGGAAGACTCTATTCAACGATGAGGAAGTGCGCGCTATTCATAGGTTTTACGATATTTGAATATTAAACTAGTTGGACATGCCAATCTCAAAACTTTCTTCTATCTCATACATGTAAAAGCTTCAAAATTCGCTATCAAACCACAAAAAAAAAATCAAAATTTTTCGTCCTTCCGTTGTACGTCAGCTACTTGCTAATCTTCGGGTTACCTGTATTCGAGCAGCCGATGTATTATACTAAACTACGGAAAGTCCTTCTAGCCTGTACCGTCAGGAAAAAATAGCCTCCCTATTGCTCGGTTATGAGGCCTTAGCTAATTCTACTAAAAATACACAAATTTAAAATGCGTTGAACCCGATTACAGAAGAGTCATTCCCAGTTCTGGTCAATATTGAATTTGAATGAGAATATCGCTAAATTAATTAAGTTGGATTCACACGTGGCAGTGTACTTTTTGTCGCCAAATTTGGCGATATTTCACCAATTGTCGCCAAGCTTGGCAAATAATTTGACGTTGGCGAATATAAATATACAGTGTTAAGCATGTAAGTGTTGAAACGATGGTTATAACAATGAAAGAAAATTTAGCGAAACCATGTTCATTAAAACTCATAAATTAAATCCATTTATGGAGGAATCCTGCTGTATTGTTTCAAAATGTCGGCCACCCTATAATTTCAAACTGCTATATCTCCACCATTTTTTAAGAGCAAAACAAAAAATGCTTTGGAATCCTTGGATCAAGGCCGAACATTTAACGTAAATTTTTTTTAGGATTTCTAATATTTTTCTACATTTTTTTGAAATTAAAATCTTTAAATGGCTATCAATGCGCCCCCTCCAGCCACAATATCCCCAAATTCAACTGGGACCTGCAGGCTATAGTCCAAAACATATACAAAAAATTTGGTTCAATTATCTGCATAAAGTCATACACGTTTCGATGATACAATAGTGAAAATCGAATAAAAATCACGATCGCAGCGTCCCCTTTCGTCGAAATATCCCCAAATTCAACTCGGACCTGCAGGCTATAGTCAAAAACATAGAAAAAAAAATTGGTTCAATTATCTGTATAACTTCATACACTTTTCGATGATACAATAGTGAAAATGGAACAAACATCGCAATCGCAGCCCCCCCTCCCCCTTTCGTCTAAATACCCCCAAAATTCAAGTAGAACCTGCTGACCATAACCGAAAACATAGAAAAAAAATTGTTCAATTATATGCGTAACTTCATACACTTTTCGATGATACAATAGTGAAAATGAAACAAAAATCGCAATCGCAGCGGCCCTTTTCGTCGAAATATCCCCAAATTCAACTGGGACCTGCAGGCTATAGTAAAAAAACATATTAAAACATATTGGTTCAAATTGAAGAATAACTTCATACACTTTTCGATGATACAATGAGGTCAGACAGTCGGGCAGTCAGACATTTTGTAAAAACATGTTTTTTGTAATCTCTGACTCCTAAAACGTGTAAATCCGTCAAAAACCGGAAGTCGAAAAAAAATTCGATTACAACTACTTACTTCTATCATAGATAGAACAAATTAAAAATACAAATGTGTTCATTTTTCTATATAAATGATAAAATTGTTATTATAGATACAATGGAAGACTTATATTTTGTATTAAAACATGAATTGGTTTTCTTTCATTTCCGGTTCTAATCGAAATATGTGAGGTTCGGGTCGACTCGAGGGTCGGCGAAAATTACTTTGTCCGGTTGTGGGTTGATGAATTGGTTTTGTCCGAGTCGGGTTGCGAATTGAATTTAAATAATATTTTTGGGTCGACCGCAAGAATGAAAACCCAACCCGATACCTAAAAATCCGTATCTTTTTTTTACAGACTGCCGGAGTTACGTAATGCTCGAATGCACCAATGCAGGTGTACGAAAAGAGCCTCACGTCACTCTAGCGGTCTGTAAAAAAAGGTAAGTGGAATGCAACGCGGTAGCCTGTCTTTTTCGTTAGCCTCGTAAGAAAGCGAGGTACCGCAATCCCAGCCTAGATACCGGGCTTGCTCATTCATTATCATGACGTTACAAATGGTGACTGGCCCTGACTGACGCATACCCATTTTGTTTCGGGCTCGCACTTTCGGTACCCGAATTGCAACCCAGTCGAAAAGCCAAGCTAATCAGAACCGAGTCTTAGGCAACCCCAACTCCAACTGCGATAGATTTATTCTGAGCTGTGTACCAATAATGCGAAACAAAATGGATATGCGTCAGCTCCTATTATAGGAGTCTTAAGGTTATTGGTACGCAGTTCAGCATAAATCTACCGCAGCCGGAGTTGGGGTTGTCTAAGACTCAGTTCTGATTGGCTGAACCGGTTCTTATTAGCTTGGATTTTCGACTGGGATCGAATTTAGGTACCAAATATGCGAGGATACGCCAGCCTCTATTATAAGAGTTCTAGCCCTGACCAACGGCATACAGCAATTGGTACAAAACGATGGGCGCGCCGTTTTGTACCAATCACTGGTCGCTATACTCTTATAATAGTTCTACTGGTCGCTGCCAGCCACTATTTGTGACGTCATGAGAATGAATGAGCAATCCCGGTAGCATATTAGCAAACCATACATTGATTCACGTACAGAGAAAAATAGACCAATCATCTGGAGATCTGGCGTTTCAAAACTCCGCCCCTTGCTTCGCTGAAGTGTACCGTGGCGTGGCCACTGAGCTATATTTAGAATAAATTTTAAATTAATACTTTACATTCGAATTGTATTAATATTGAAATAAACTTATTCTAATATTTCATAAACATTCAACACTAATGCAGATTGATTATCGATACTGTATTGTAAACAACTTTGATGGAGAGATGAACCTCTCATCATCTGTCATTATGAAAGAACCCTGAACAATATATCACTATTCACAGACAGTCAAAGAGTTGTGGTACAAATATGGAATTTGGTATCAAAATCATTGGAACAATGATGTGGCTCTTAAAACCCTATTCATTTTATAAAAATATTTAATTTAAAATAATTGTTTTTATTCTATATATATATATGTATATATACGAGGCTTGTAAATTAAATAGTGGCAACTTAACCTTGAAACTCGCAGAAGGGCGGGCATGCGCAAATAGGATATGGGAGCGGTGAGGTGGCGCTGTTGTCAATGTGTAGAGTGCAAAAAACAGTCGCTGCTTAGAAGGGTAGTTGTTGTGTGGCGTTAAAGTGAGGAGTTTCGTTTCCATCACTCTAAAGTATGTTTTCAAAAGGTGATCAGCGGTCGTGGCTTAAAATCGAAGTTGCCCGTGGCAAAAATGCAACAGAATGCTATCGAGTATTAGTGGAAGCCTGTGGCACAAATGCTTTACCGTATAGGACAGTAGCACGATGGGTTCAAACATTTCGTTTGGGTCGGAATGAGACTGCGGATTTGCAAGGCACAGGTCGGCCCTCCATTCCTCAAGAGCAGATTGACATCCTGAGCCGTCTCCTTACCATAGACCACCGATGGACTGTCCGAGAATTATCCTTAGAGGTTGGTCTGAGTCATCAAACGGTGTGGCGCAAAATGAAGAAATTTCTCAACATGAGGAAAATTGCTTCCCGCTGGGTTCCACATCGACTAACCGAAGTACAGAAATGACACCGGTATGCACTGACTGGCACCCACTTGGAGAGATACCGCAACAAAGGAGACGCATTTCTGCAGCGTATTGTCGCCATTGATGAGACATGGGCACGAGCCTATGAGCCTGAATTAAAGCGTCAAACAAATTAATGGCGTCACCAAGGTTCACCACGTTCACAGAAATTTCGACAGGAACCCAGTCGGGTGAAGGTTATGGTGATTGTGGCATACGACTGGGACGGTGTGATTCTTACACATGCTGTACCGAAGGACAAACTGTCAACGCAGATTACTATTGCCGATTTCTACAGCACCATCTGCGTCCGGCTATGCGGCGCAAACATCCATGTTTATTGCACAACAATCTCCCTATCGTATTGCATGACAACGCTCGTTGCCATGTCGCAAACAATGTCACTCTCCTATTGCGACGGTGGCAGTGGGAAATCCTGGAACACCCTCCCTACTCACCCGACATGAGTCCTTGTGACTTCGATCTGTTTCCGAAGTTGAAGGAACCCCTCCGAGGTCACCAATTTCATGACCTTTCATCTGTACTCCACGCAGTAGGGCGCTCGGTCGCTCACATCAACAATCAACACCTTGCCACTGGTCTACAACGGCTTCCCGACATTTGGCAAAAGTTTATAAGCTTTGCTGCTGATTACATAGAAGGAATGTAATGCAATTGTACTTGTAAGTTCATTAAAAATTGATTTATACCTATGTTGCCATTACTTAATTTACAGCCCTCGTATATCTTACTGTAAACAACAGATACAATGATAACGAAATGGAGACACAAGTCTGCACTTTTACAAAGCATCTCAAATAGGTTGGTAGATTTTATTACTCAAATATATGACAGTCATAAATCTGCCTTGTACAGCTGCACATAAATATCGTCCGTTTTCCAGGAGTCTCCAGACCACGAGACCAAAGGGGGGTCGAAACGGCGGACTAATGGAAAACATGGTTTTGTTCGAGGCGGACCAATAGACGACAAAAGACGGCCCACACAAATCAATAGGAGGAGAAAACATCGCCCCCTCAGAATAGAAGAGGGATGAAAAAATTCATTCTAGTATCAGTTCGAAGTTTCTAACTAAGAGTCAACGGGTGTGCACAAATGCGCATTGCTTCAGTCAGTTTGACTATAATGCAAGATCATTAGATATATACACCTAAGTGATTATAAAATGAGCGCAAGAAGTTCTTTTTTTGGTTGTATCTGTGTCATTGAACATAATAACTTGGAGCTGATCTGACGATGGAGGACCTCTGCCTAAGAGTAGAAAAAGGTATCTCTGATTTATATGCTCAGTTAATAACTGTGCATAATATTTGAATTGTTTGTGGGAAAGATATAAAAATGCATTTTAATGCACACAAGGATTATTCTCTCAGATATTTTGCATTGTAATTTAAATTAATATTAAATGCAAAATAATAATAAAAAGTTTTAAACTGTTTTTTATGCCATTTGTAGATAGCAATTTTGTGAATCAAGTAGTAGATATAAAAGACTACTGGTAATTAATCCCAATGATTTTTATTTAATTGTATGTTGAATGTAAATATAATTGTATATAATGTGAATAAACTAATTTTAATGTTAAAATTCAGGATTTAATTTTTCTTCTTTTTGGTGATGACTCAGTTTCTTTTATCTAACTTTGATTTAGCGATTTTTTTCTAGATGAATGATTTATGAAAGGATATTAGTTTAATGATAACTTCATCTTTCTCTTACGGTCATGTTCACCTAAATAATCACAACGCTTTAATTTAAATTTAATATTCTAGTTTTTCTTTCGGCTTCTCAGCATGACCCAGAGAATTTTTGGTAATACGATCATTTTTTTAGATGCTAAATTCAAAATTAAAATTAGCTCTTTATGTTGATTTTTATGTGGAATGATAAATTTATTTCTAAAATCGTAACCTGATGTACACTTGGCAATATCATTCCAGCAAACTTGTTTAAGAATTTGGGCAAAATTTAACTGTCCTAATGTTAATCAGATTTCCGCAGCTACCAGATTTTATTGAGACTAAAAATATTTGTAACTAAATACAGCTTTATATCAGATCAGATCTCACAAAATTTTTGGCAAAGAAAACAAATGAAGTGCAAATGTACAGTAGTGACATAAACATTAGCTCTAACTTCTAACCAACTTTCCATGCCACGCCACACGGCAGCGAAGCAAGGGGCGGAAATTTGAAACGCCAGAGCGCCAGATGATTGGTCTATTTTTCTCTATACATGAATCAATGTACGGTTTGCTAATATGCATCCCGGTATCTAGTGTTGCCCTGCCTAAACCCAAGATTTTAGGTCTTTAGGAAGCATTTTTGAAGGTTTGATCTGTTCTTAATCCTAAGCCCATCTAACCTAAGCCCAGCCAATTAGAAAAGAGCTTTTTCATACATAATGGCGGCGGATAAAGGATATTTATTTTGTAATTATTCTGCTTTTGGAAAAAGAAATTCAATTTTTTGTGATTGAAGCAAAATAGTGAGTTTTCTTAACAAGTTTATATGTTTTATTAATGTCTTTTCGTTTAGTAAATAATAGTAATCCAGTATAGATTACTTATTGTTGCACTTTTTTACGATAAATATATGTCTGATTTTGGTAATCATTCAGATATTAATATTAAAATACTAAATATATAGTTCGTTTAAGGATTTCGTTTCTGATGTACCGTAATTTCCGGCGTATAATCCGCGGATCAAACAAATCGGTTTCAATCCAGAAATTTTATTCAATAATTGAAGTCAAATATTTACAGCGATCTGGGAAGTAACACTTTATAAAATAAAATTTCTGGTTCCAAACATGATTGTTTCATCTGCGGATTATACGAAGGAAATTACGGTAATAATGAAGATATAATGTGCAGTTCTCAAAATTATTTTATTATTATTGAATGTTAACAATACAAAAATAAAAGTATTTATTATGGATAATTTTTTCTCATAATGAATTAAATACTTTTTTCATTGTTTTAATTTATTATATTTGCTTATTTGATAATGTGTTTTTCGCCAATTTCGAATTAAATTTCTCTTTTCTCATTTAAAATAATTATAAGTATTAAGAAAGATTTGTTTGCTGTAACCCAGCTCATTGATATTTAAATTAAAAATTAGTTAAAGACAAACTTCAATCCAGTTTTGTTAATATTTGAATATTCATATTTATTCAAGCATGTAAACAAACATTCTCTAAAATAAATAAGCCAATGTATTTTGTTAATTTCATGTTCTCTTTTAAAGAAGAAATATATACTAATTGCAAAACAGATTTGCAATTTCAGATTTGCTTTTCAGCGATTTACTTGTTAACCCCAGATAGCAAGCAAGGTTCCGAAAACGGTCTCTTTTTCCTTTTCTTTCGATTTTTCTGCAAAGGTATATTATCTTTACTACCGTATATCACGATCACAGTAATGTTTTCAATATTGATTTTTGAAATAAACGCCAGGAAACCTACGTTCTGAAATCATCCTTTACACATTCATTTTCCGCGCATGCGCAACTTAGTTCGAGCTGCAAATTGTCCTTGTGCCTTTTCACTCACTCATGACTCATTGAAGGTGATATTGACGTGCGAGTAGGTCACATACCATCGCTCTGCCAGTGCCGGCTTTGCATTTGCATGTGTAATCATGTTCCATCTGAAGCATGTTAAACTATTTAGTATTGATTTTATTTCATAAAGATTTGCTTTATTGTAAAAACTACATACATACACATATTTCTGTTGTAGTTCTTGAAATTTCCATTTATAATATGTTTTTTATTCTTAACGAATTAATGCGAGTTCTTTGACCATACTTTCATTGCAAAATACAATATGTAGAGGTCGCATTCGTAAAGTTGAAACTCGTTCAACTCGTGCAGTTAATTTTCGCACTAGCCATTCGTAAAGTCTTTCGGTGCATTCAGTGCGTTTCGAAACTGTATTCGTAAACAGAATCCAGTGCGTTTAGTTTTAGAACTAAATACACTGAAGAAAAAGTCAGTTTGTTTCGTGCTTTAGCGGCGGCGTGTATACTGCGCAGGCGCGTGCCTCTCGATTTACGGATGTAAACAAATAGTTTCTGCTTGTCATGTTAGTAATAAATAATATTTTGTACCGAGAATAATAAAAAAATTTGGCTGTTTTGGGGGACCCTTCAGGTCTTAAATAGTGGTTTACAAATAAATGTCCAAGCTTTTGCTGTGAATAAAAAATAATAAATCAAAGATAACTACTATTAATTCTTTTTTATGTGCGATTTCAAATAAAAAAATACTATATATATATATATATATATATTAATAATTACGATAATGAATCTGAAGACTTAGAAGTCACTCGTAATTAAATGAAAGTCTATTTTGTCTGACAGTAGCTTTTTTGCCATATGACTGCTATCCAAAATAATTTTTACTTTTCACATGTTAAATTAAAAGACGAAATATATGTTTATGATTTTTATTTCAGTGCTGTGCTCATTTTATTTGCACAGTTTTGTCTGCATTGTATAGGATTTTTGTAAATAAAATTTAAATAACCCTTTAAATAAATACTCCTACAGTTATTTTAATAATTATTTGCAATGTGACCTTTACAGTGACACTTAAAATTATTTAACAATAATGAATTTAGTATTAACTGGAGCCAGTTCTTCCTAAATTTTTGCTGTAAATCTGCTTATTCTGAATACTGTTAAATTTTATGTTGCAATATTATTTTTTTAATTTTGTGATAGTGCAGTTATATTCTAGATATAACCGAAAACACTAAGTTACCTATGATTTAAAAACACAGAAGGGATATTTCACTTCTAAGATAAAGTGATGAGTGAAACATTTTGCCCAGGGTTGTCACTGTACATATGAGGCTGCTCAAAGGTAGCAAAATTCTAATTAGACATGTGTCAGTTGATTTCGTCATTTTTATAAGTATATTTATGTCATTAGAAGAGTTAGCAAAATATGTAGTTCCAGCGTTGGATAAATATTTAATTTTACTTCTTATTAGCACAAAAAAAATAATCAGGCTTAATGGGACTGGAAGCATTTAAAAAACTAAATAACAATCAGTTTCTTAATCAAATCTAACTGATCAGTATCAGAAGTTACTATTTGATTGGCATATAGACATACTGACACCTTGTCTTACCATATCATCACCATAGACATAGAGTTATATGGGCTCGAGTCTCACTAATAATTTTTAAAATGTAGTTTTCCCTCCACTCCGTTTAATATAAAATTAGTTTAATTTTTTGAATTTCTGATATTTTACGTTATGTGCCAGTTTTTAGCAGATAATTTTTCTTCTTGAGTTTTGTCATTTTTTCCTCTTTTTCATTTGATACAGAGATAAACAACATTAGAATTTTGTTTGTTTGTTTGTTTAGGCTTTATTTTTTAATTAAACTAAACTGCTAAAAGCTTGAACTTTTGATATAAAAAACAAAAACAGGAAAAAAAAATCCATATTCAGAAAAAAAAAACACGTTACTCAAAGATAACTTTCATTGTGATTTTATTATAAACGATTCACAAATAACAGCGAATATATCATTTTATAAATTGGTCTGTATATTCGAAATATTACATTGTCTAAACATTTTATTTAACTTGTGAGTTATTTATCACTATACGATTCATTTTAATTTCTTTAAAAGGGAGTTAAAAAAGCAAAATGATATTGGTAATTGATTTGTTTTACTCTAACATACACATATTTGAGTGGAAAAGAGTTATATATTGAGTTGAGCTCTACCAATAATTTTCAAAACTCTATGTCTATGATCATCACTACAATGTAGAATTATTAAATGGGGTTATATCTACATTTTGTGATCAAAAGAAAAAAAAAATCCATAATAAAATACAAAATAAGTGTACTTAAGATTGTAAGACATCTTTATGATCTTACATCAAGTGTCGATGCAGTGTTTTTTCCTTGAGTACCTTTTTTTTTAAATTATACTTTTTATAAAAATTAAATTTTATAATGAAAGACTAAATCAAGTTACTTAACCCCTTGGGGACGAGCGACACGTATACGTGACGCATAAGATGCTCAGAATCCTCGATTATTCCCACCAGTTATTTTTTATTGTAAAATTTGCCTCATTAAATCTTAGCATTTCTGCAATTCAATTAGGCGAAAATTTTTGTTTTGTAAAACCGGTGGTAAAAGATTAAAAATTCTGTAAAGGGCCCTCGTCGCGAAGGGGTTAATCCTACTTTTTCTTATGCCTTCCTGCTAAAGTTTACCTTTCTTGTCAGCTTGTTTTGTTTGTAAATAACTCATTTTAAATCCTAACGAATTGTTTAAAATATGAAGAGTTTGCTTTTATTAAGAAGAATTGTGTGAAGGAGGCTCCAGTGTTGAAGCAATCCCTGATTTTAACAATAAGTCGATAAAAAAAGTATACTTTTATGTTAATCTGACATAAATATTACCAATAGCATTTTCTCCTTCCTCTGCAACTTTTATTTTATGTGTGTTTAAATTAGAAATAAAAAGAAAACTGCCCAGTTAAACTGAGGGCATTGAGCTCACAGGCTATTCACACTAATTGTATATTATACTCTTATTTCAAAGAATTTGAAATAAGCCCCTCGAAAAATAAAGAAATCAACAATATATTAAGGGGGGGGTCATCCCCCCGTTACCCCCCTCAAAGTTAACTAATGAACCCCTTAAACTAATCAGGGAAGTCTCTAATTACAATGAATATATATATACAAAATTTGAAGAAAATCAGATAATTCTGCATGAAAAACCAATTTATCTAAATTAAGGGGGGTTACCCCCCCTTTCCCCCTTTATACTTAACCAATGAACCCCCAAAACTCTTCAGAGAAGCGCATTATCACAATGAACCTATATACAAAATTTGAAGAAAATCGGATAATTCTGCATGAAAAACTCATTTATCTAAATTAGGGTGGGGGGTTATACCCTTTCCCCCTTTGTACTTAACCAATGAACCCCCAAAACTATTGACAGAAGCGCATTATCAAAATGAACCTATATACAAAATTTGAAGAAAATGGGATAATTCTGCATGAAAAACCAATTTATCTAAATTAAGGGGGGTTACCCCCCCCTTTCCCCCTTTATACTTAACCAATGAACCCCCAAAACTCTTCAGAGAAGCGCATTATCACAATGAACCTATATACAAAATTTGAAGAAAATCGGATAATTCTGCATGAAAAACTCATTTATCTAAATTAGGGTGGGGGGTTATCCCCTTTCCCCCTTTGTACTTAACCAATGAACCCCCAAAACTATTGACAGAAGCGCATTATCAAAATGAACCTATATACAAAATTTGAAGAAAATGGAATAATTCTGCATGAAAAACCTATTTATCTAAATTATGGGGGGTTAGCCCCCCGTTTCCCCCCTTTATGAGCCAATGAGCTTCCCCCCTTTATGAGCTTCCCAATGAACCTCCAAAACTAATCAGGGAAGCGCCTTATCACAAGGAACCTATAAACAAAATTTAAAGTAAAACGGTTAGTTCTATCAAGAGTTATCGCGTTACGTACATACATACATACGTACGTACATACAGAACCGGCGGGCACATAAACTCTCAGGCTTTGATAGCCTGTGAGCTAAAAAACCTTAAATTTGAAAGAAAATGTACTGGTTTATGAATTACTTTATTTTATTTTAAATGAAATCAGTGAAAAGCACGTATTTTAAATACACGTAAAATATATATTTTAAATAAAATTAATGAAAGGTTTATATTCGAAATGAAATGAATGCAATACAAATAATGGCGATGGAAACATTATGTGAAGATTTATCTCCTGGGCTCGGTTAACTAAAAAGAATCAGAAAATACTGTGAATTTGACCAACAAGGTCAAACAACAACGTTCTATATTTTTCCATACACAATGTGCAAATGTAACAACACATCGGGTAACAGTTAACACATTACTCAGCTAGTTTAAAAATTAAAATATGAAAGAAGTGGGGAAGTTATTACTGAGTAAGTCTAAAAATAAAGCACTCTTTTATAAGTACTCAATGTTTGTCAAAAATATCATGCTTAATAATTTCAGGACTGCAATTCATAGTGTTCCAAAAACATTCTGTTACAATATATTAATTTGATGTGTCTCTGATTATTAAATATTCACTGCTTTGATTTACTCTTGGTAGAAAATGTGAATTAGTGAAGCATTATTTAAAGTATATATTTAGGATTTCCAGATTGATTTCTCAATGTGCAATCATAATTTAATTAATATTAAACTATTAATTGATAAAAGCGTATCTCTCTGTTCTAAAAAAGGATATATAATTATTAAAAGAAAGAACTTTATCTTTTTTCAAAGCCCCCTCCAAACCTTAGTATACAATAAATATAAAGCATAACAAATTTAAATGACCTTTTTCGAGACCTTAATTGATGTAGCCCACCCAAATTTTAGTGTAATTACAATATAAGGGGCCCAACACTTTAAAACTGAGACCCTGATTAAGCAACGTGCCCAATTTCTTTATAGAAAGAGGAAATTTTGTCTTTTAAGCCTGTTAAATTTTAGTATAAAATAAATATAAGGTCCAAAAAATTCAAACGGCTGTAACTCGCCAATAATTGATGTAACCTTGCCCTTTGAGACAAGCACTTTTTATATGTCTTCTAATTTTTAAGCACAAATTTTTCTGAATAGAATTTTTTGCCTTATTGAATCTTTGAAAATCTGCAATTACATAAGGCAAAATTTTCTTTTCAAATTTATCGGTGTTGAAGTTTTATGCTTCCTCGACAGCACATTACGCATGTCACTTGTTGCAAAAATGTTAAATTCAGTTCTAATTATTGAAACCTGTCTAAATTTCATATGAATATATATAATCATTAGGGCTGTACCTATATAACATTATCAATATTTTGCTAATTTTGTACCCCCCGTCCCCATTTACGATATCATAAGTTCTCATTCATTGAACTCTTCCCCCCCCCCCCAGACACACCTGATGATATTGTAATCAATGTTTAAAAATTCTTTTTACATATACATTTGCAGTGATGTACAGATATGGTCATACATTTATTAGTTAAAATTTGAACAGGTTTCAATAATTAGAACTGAATTTAACCTTTTTGCAACAAGTAAATCTGCATACTTTACGGATTCAAATGAAGAGAAGTTAATAAAACATCGCTATTATGTATGAAACAACTTTATATCAAATAATATCTACCTAGAAGAGATGCTAGTAAGTTACTATTTAAAGGTATTTAATAATAGCTAAAATAAAAATTCTCTTCCACTGGAGGGTTTATGAAATATCATTAGTTCCTTTTTCTCTTAGGTGTTTAAATATTTTAAGAATTCTCCCAAGGAGAAGAAATTGCACTATTTTTTTCAATTACCTAACAAGGAAAGTCTCCATAAGCACACACTCAGAAAAAATTACAGAATATTCTTCTTATAAGGATATATATGTGTATAAAAAAAAATTCTATGGAACCTCAATATAGTGTCCATAAAAATATAATGAAAATTTAATGTTTTTTGGCAATACAATGAAACTTTAAAAAATACCCTCTTGTAATAAATACTTTTTAAGGAAAACCTTTTCTACTCTTCTTGCTGAACTAGTTTAACTTAAATAAATACACTTTTATAACTACAGTTTTGTCATATACATTTATATGTATATATAATGAAATTCAACGATCACATTATATGGTTTAAAACAAACTTTAAATTGAGTAATTTTTTTTTCGAATTTCGAAACTTTCTGATTCTGAGCACTGTCAATTGGACTTCAATATTGTTAGTGTAGGAGGCAACAAGAGAACAGTACTGTTGTCATAGAAATGACGACTTATTCAGTATCCAAATTTATAAAGACAACGTTCTTAATTGGGCAGTTACTTTTAAAATGCATTTAACACTTATCCAGCTGATAAAATTTTGTAAAAATTAAATAACTGCACAACTAATTTATTGGGACTTCAATATTGTTAGTGGCTTAAGCTCATAGAAATAATAATAAACAATTTCATTGTTTTAATTTAAATTCATTAAGCACTCTGTGCATTTAAACACCTCATTTAATAAGTAATTTTCAAATACATTAAAATCACTTGTATTTGGTGAAGAAAAAATGTTGCTCGCCAAACTGCATCTTTTTATGCCAAATACTCAAAAGGATATCTTTTTTTTTTTTTTTTTTTTTTTTTTTTTTACAGGTTTTTTTACTGGAATTCCACAGATGACTGATTCTTTATACCATAATGAGTAATTTCGGTCCCCCCCCCCCTCAGAAGATTTTGAGTATGCACTTTAAGGGGATTTAAATAT
This sequence comes from Maratus michaelseni, assembly GCA_963931845.1. Lineage (NCBI taxonomy): Eukaryota > Metazoa > Arthropoda > Arachnida > Araneae > Salticidae > Maratus > Maratus michaelseni. The sequence continues at coordinate 211,384,176 of OZ007599.1, read as the reverse complement.
TTTTAAGCGATTTTTTTGCATAAGATAGTTGAGGTTGATCTCTAATATGGCTATTTTCTAATTTTCGATTTCAGTTTCAGATTTTTTTAACAAAGGTACTTTTACTTTCAAAACCGGTTCCGAAAGTGAAAGGACCTTAAAAATCTGCAACTGAAATCGAAAAAGTAAAAAATAGCCATATTAGGGATCGACCTCAGTTATCTTATGCAAAAAAATTGTTTAAAAAGATTCAAATTTAAACGAGAAATTCGAAAACAACCTGCCCATAGGTTTAACATTGGTGAGCGGGTCTTTTCAAGTTAGTGAAGATTCCCCTTAAGGAGACCTTCCTTCTAAAAAAGAAAAAAAAGTCTGTTTAATTTGAAAGTATTGGGAGAGTCAATAGCCCTACCTTGTGGCTGCTTGTGACTTAGCTAGTGCTTGTGCTTGAGCTGCTTGTGCTTGTGACTTAGTTTCAGGAACAATTAATTAACCTTTCATCAGGTGCAAAGAAGATTTCGTATTCCAACAAATATATGTAAGCAGTTATGTCAACACCACAGGAACTTTTTATGACGCTTTGTGCAAAAAAAATGATTCAACTTTTACTGATCACTATGCAGAATTTTCTGCATAAATTTACAACAAACAAAAATTTATTGGCAACCCCAACATTGCCAGATGAAGAAAATTATCATAGTAGTGAATAATAATAGCTATAATTTTGCATTTACAAAGAAAATACAATGTGTAGAATAATTTAGACATAAAGTAAATTGTATATTGAATATTAATGCCAGCAAATCTCATGCACATATAAAAATGATCTTTTTATTCGCACTGTTCAGCAGTATTTTTTTTTTCAAGAACAGCTTTAAATATATTTTATTAACAATATTGCAAATAATTCAGTATATTAAAAAATCTTTTAACACTTATTCCATTTTAAATTGTATATAAGTTTAAATAATATATTATTAGGTTGTTTAAATAAAGTACAAATAATGATATTTATATATATAAGAATATTTTTCTTGCTGTATGTTTGCATTGTGCATTTAAAGAAGCATTGTAATTTTAATTAATAAAATGCATATTATATATATGTTACGTTTCATGTTTTAAATCACGAGTGAATTTTTTTACACACAAACGCCTTGCAACAAAATTTCATTTAAGGCTATTTCAGGAGTTCTCATTGATTATATGGAAGAACAAGCTTTATCAGAGCCCCATTAACATTGAATGTCAGACTGAATAAAAGTATGACTGGATATTAGAAAATAATATATATATCTTTTTTATTTAAATGGAAATAACATACCATCTTGACTTACGGAAAATCATTTTGATGTATATAGGCATAAATAAATGTATAAAATGCAAATTATTAAATTTTTGGAATTAAGTAAATAAATTAGTAAAGTACCTTTAACAGTAATACTAATGAGTACCTATTTTATCTAAAATGTGTATGAATTACATGTATCCACAGATAAAATTATACTATTAGTAACTAAGATTAAATAAAAGTCTTGTTTTATTCATTAGCATCAAGGTTTTTCAAATATTATAAAAATACATCAAACTGTTAAAATTTTTAAACATACAATAATATAAGATAAACAAATATATATTTTTTTTTTTAACATTGTTTCCAGTTTAACATTTAAAAGAGTTATTAATCAATATGTACTTCGGTTTAAAAAAGTCACCATTTGGATTCAAATTTTGCGGAATATTCAATATTGAGCCAAATCACTCTTTGTTACACCTCTAACATGATGTATTATTAAATTGCTTTTACATATTTTTAAACAATTTATGGTACTTTTATGTTAGCCAGATGCCAGTGATATATATATACGTACATATGTGTATATATATCACTGGTGCACGCCTAACATAAAAATACCCAATTTATATTTATAATATACAACTAATAGCTATTATATCTAATTTTGTGACACACTATTTCTTATAATAAGCCTAATTTTAATTATTTTCAAATCTGAATAATTGTTTATTATTCTGTAAAATACAAAGTAATAAATAAAAGAGTATAATCAAACAAATATGCATTAAAAAATAATCTGTATTAGGCTATTCGGAACAGATGCTTTACACTCACGCAGAGATGTTTGGCGACTTTCTGGTTGGCGCGATTTTCAAGCCCGCGCCAAACCAAGAACTTGATACAATGGCTAGGTTGCTATTAAAGGAAAAAATCCCCTAAAATCGGCGACTTTTTTCCTTTTTATAATCGATAAAAAAAACAAAAACCTGTGCGTGAGTGTATGACATCATAGCCAGCTATTCTTTTGCGATAACACAACTCACGGCTAATACTACACATACAAAATTTATACGAATTTTGTATAAAATAATAAAATCAAACAAAAATATGTTTAAAATATTCAGCATAAGCTTTTATTTAAGAATAATGTTCATTCTTTTATAAACTCATAATAAAGAACGATAATATTGAAAAATAAATCATGTATCTCTCAAAAAGTAATAACTGTATGGATATTTATAAAACAAGACAGAAGCAGGTGCTATTTAATCAACAGTATCATTAAACAAAATTTACCTTGAATTAATATTAAAGTAAAATGCTGCCTTTATTATCTTGTAATCTTCACCCACAGTCAACGTCTAGTATGCAGAATTAGATGTAATCGAGAAAGTATTGTCAATGATGCGATGTGAATAGAGCAGTTCACATCACGTGACTTTTACCGGAGAATAATGAAAAAAGCTGTAGGACACACAAATACAAAAAGCATTGATAAAGGTAGCGATAGCTGTCCTACAGCAGCAGCAAAAACCTGTTCGTGACGTCACCTTGCACAGTTCTATTAACAAATCATACAGTACAGACAATACTCATTCAATTAATATGCTGGGAGTTGCTGGTGTTGGTAATGGTAGTGAGCAGGAATTGCCGCTGGAAAAAAAAAAATTAAATTTTAAAAGTTTGAAAGAACACAAAAAAGATTTCATAAAATAAGTATGAAAAATGCTACGATCATTTTGATCGATCTATAAATTTGAGAAATGCATTTTTTCAACAATACTGATTATAATAAGACAACTTATATACTATTATAATAAATAATAATTTTTTTTTAAACTTACTTTAATCAAATTGTTACATTAGCTTTTCTTTTCTTCACCAAGATGGACGCAAACGTAAACAAACTTCAGTGCAACACTAAGCGCACTCAACAGCGTTCGTACACTCGTAGAAAACTGGTTTACACCGAATTACACTAACCGCACTCATTTCAGTTTTGATACGAAAACCAGTGTGTTTAGTGTGGAGTTTACGAATGCGACCTAGAGAATAGCGTTTGTTTATGTTTATCTTTTAAAATATATTATTATCATTTATATTATTATCTATTGATGCTCCCCAATTTTAAAATATTCGTCTTATAGTTTATGTGCTTAAAAATTACCGTCAAAAATTTGAAATATTGTGTAATAATAATAATAATAATAATAATAGATTTTGTACTAGTATTTAAACTGTAATTTAGTCAAAGTTAATTATTTTTACGCATACGTTTTATTTTATTATATTTTAGTAATTTATGTTGTATAAAATTTCATTTAAAAATATTCAATAACAATTGTTTTTATATTGTGTACGTTTAAGATATAAATTTTTTTATTGTATGCGTTGCTACAATATTTTAAAGTATTGTTATTTTTATTACTTTGTTTAATACATTTTATTTTCATGAAGTTTAAAAAAAATGAGTTTTAATGATATCAAACTATTTAAATTTTTGACGTTTCAATATACATACTAATATTTATGAAATATTTTGAAAATGAAGGTTTATATTTTAAAGAAAAAAAAGGAAAATAAAAAAAAGTCTGAATAATGTTAACTGATTATTATTTTTTTTTTTTAATTACGGAGCATCAATAGATTTAATTCAGAGATAAATCATTCTGAAAAATTATTGTCCTTCTGTATTAAGTAGACTGAAAATATGCTTAAAGTAGACTGAAAATTGCATATTTTCTCAGTAATTATACAAATACCAAAATTTGGTTTTATATTGTTCTTAAATCTTTATGAAATTAAATTATGCAGTAATGTTTAACTTACTTCAGTTTGTCAATCAACTAATAAATAAGAGTAATTGGTAGTGGGCTTGAGGGGATTTGGCATTCCCGAAAACCCAAAACCAGATGAGCTGGGTCCAGAATTTTAAAAGTTGCATCCATGGTTTTTCATATACGCTTAAATGCAAACCGCACGGAGCAACACTTCGCCGTTGAGTGGGAAGAAACAAGTTAGTTGGACTCTGGACTGCCTGTCGAACGCACGTATTTTGAGTGCTGTAATTAATGATTAATGCTGAATTGTCGCACGCTGGTGCGATGAGTGTATTTTTAGTTTTCAATATAATTTGTTAAGTTTTAAAATGTGTTCTTAATTTATGAAGTTCATTATTTAATTTAATCAACTTAATCGATAATTAGTAATCGGGTATTAGAATGCCCGCTACTAAAGCGGTGACCTCGGTGTTTGAACACTTCTTCTGATAATCTGATTACATCTGCTTTATAATGGCCTTAATTACGGCGTATATGCATCATTAGTGACCCAAGCGGGTATATGTTTCATATTCCTACAAGAGTTTGTGTAAACACGATTGTGTGCATCAACGGTCAACTGTGTTTTTAATCACCTACAGGCATGTGGAGGCATCAGTGCTACAAGGTAAAGAGCTTGAATTCCGGTGAGTCGTATCTATTTTGATGGTGTTCAAATCATTAATACCCCTGTGTGTGCATATAAATTTTACTTGCCCCTGGATAAATTCAATATTAATTTTTGCGCATTTTATTTTATTTTTGTATATATATTTATATTGTGTAATAAGCTTTCAGTGCAGAATTATTTAAGTGCTTTCAAAATGAATATTTTTTATTTGCTTTATAATATGCTTATTTTGAAAATCGGGGCATGACGCGATTTATTTTGACATGCTATTATTAAACCTGGCCAGATCGAATCGTGATTTAAAATAGTGTTTATCGTATTATATTATGCTCAAAATTCTTGTTTCCATATTTTTCCTTGCATTATTATTTTTTATTATGTCTTAATTAGCATTTGTGTACATAATTTTTTCGTAGGGTTTTTGAAACCAGTTTTTCTGTATATAGTATATTTCCTGCATTTATTTTTTTCGTGGTTTAATTGTGTATTAAAATTCATAAAATATCAACAGAACCAGCGGATACTGTCACTCCAGGCATTCATAGGGTTGGGGAAAGGCAACCCCGTTTGGCGTGCAAATCCGAAAATTTGGTTTTTTCATTTAGAATCTCAATTTCAGCTGCAAGGGTTACTGACAGTGTTTCCCAGTTTCACCATTTAGTTGCATCAATGCAACCGGAGGAACTGGCGATATCATTAGCGAGCAGCCCACGGATCGTCAAAATCGGCTCGTAAATCAATATTCCATGAGTGAGGATCAGTGCATTCGCGAGTTGATTTCTGATTTGCAACTGGGGAATAAAAAGCCTTCCCGTTTGCTGCTTGAAATGCGAAGTAAAGCTGGTAGTCAGGTCAAGAATGATTTGCTGAAAACCTTATTTCTCCAGCGGTTACCCCCTGATGTTCAACAAATCTTAGCAATTTCTAATGACCCGCTTGACAAATTAGCCGAGATGGCCGATGGTATCATTGCTGCGAATGGTCCACCCCGCATGATTCAAAATATCCAATCAGGTAGTGAGGTGCTTAAATCATTAATTCTTGCACTCTCCACACGCTTGGAGAAGTTGGAAGTACAGGGGAATAATAGCAGGCAGAGCCGTTCCAAGTCCCGTGACCGTTTCAGGCAGTATAAACGTGATAAAAATCAGGAAAGGAATGCTAATTCTAAACATTTATGTTGGTACCATGCCACTTTTGCTGATAAAGCCAGTAAATGCTGCAAGCCGTGTTCATGGGATGGAAACTAGTACGGCCGTCACTCAACTCTGAGAGTGACGGCGCAGTTCAAATTAATAGGCTCTATCTCAATGACAGGACTACTCATTTGAAATTTTTATTCGACACGGGGGCTGATGTGTCTGTCTTACCTGTGTTAAAAGCTGATAAAACGCATACAGCAGATAAGCTACAACTTTTTGTCGCGAATGGCACGATCATTCCAACGTTTGGTCAACAGCTCTTTAAGCTAGATTTAGGCCTACGCAGGGAATTTCATTGGTTATTTATTCTATTCTGACCCAATTATTGGGGTTGAATTTCTTCGACATTTTGGCTTACTCGTTGATGTGCGTCACGGAAAGTTGCACGACCCCATTACCAATTTACAGGTGAAGGTAATAATTGATAAGTCGAATAGTAGAAATATACGCACGGTTTCTGAAATTACAAAATTCCATACGCTGCTTAATAAATTCCCTCGCCTAACCGATACTTCAGCCTCCCTTAAGCCCCCAAAGTATAATGTGCAGCATATTATTGAAACCAAAGGTCCACCTGTGTTGGCTAAGCCTCGCAGACTTCCTCCAGATAAGCTTCGCGCGGCTAAGCAAGAATTTCAGTTTATGATGTCGGCCGGTATTTGCAGACCTTCTAGCAGCTCTTGGGCTAGCCCGCTGCATATGGTACCCAAATCGAAAGCTGATTAGCGTCCGTGTGGGGATTATCGTAATTTAAACGCTGCTACAATTCCGGATCGCTATCCAGTTCCTCATATTCAGGATTGTAGACAAGCGCTCCACGGTAAAAAGATTTTTTCGACTTTAGATCTGTCAAGAGCATATCACCAAATTCTGGTACGACCTGATGATTTTCCAAAAACAGCAGTCACAACTCCGTTCGGTCTTGTTTTGAATTTTTGTATATGCCATTTGGTTTAGCCAATGCTGCTGCGACGTTTCAGCGATTTATCCATAGTGTTGTATGGACGTGAATTTTACATTCCATATTTTGATGATGTACTGGTAGCATCAGAGAATTACGAGCAGCATATCCGATATTTACAAATGGTGTTCGAGGTATCTCAATATGGGATACGTTTGAACCCATCTAAGTGTGTTTTTGGCCAATCTAATGTTAAATTCTTAGGGCATACCATCTCTGTGGAGGGCATGAGCCCCCTTCAGGATAAGGTTGACGCAATTAAAAATTTTCCCTGTCCCGAAACCATTAAAGAATTGCGACGTTATCCGGCCATGCTTAATTTCTATCGCCGGTTTATCTACCATGCTGCGCACACACAGGGGGTTTTAAACAAATATTTGCAAGGAGCCAAAAAGAATGACTAAAGCATAATTCAGTGGACAGAAGAATCTAATGATGCTTTTGTACGAAGCAAGGAAGAACTTACAAATGCTGCCACCTAGGCACACTTCATACCAACGGCACCTTATCTATTGCAGTGGATGCATCAGACTTTGCAATGGGTGCAGCCTTGAAGCAGCAGGTGAATGACAATTGGCAACCTCTAGCGTTATTTTCAAAATCTGTCACCGGCTCTAAAAAAATATAGTGCTTATGACCGCGAACTTTTGGCGGCGTATTCCGCAGTACATTTCCGACATATGATTGAAGGTCGGAAATTTACGATTTTTACTGACCACAAACCATTTATTTTTGCATTCAGACAAAAGCAGCTCACCACGGCAAACTCGACAACTGGATTTTATGGGCCAATTTTCCACGGTCATTCAGCACATTAGTGGTTTGCGAAATGTTGTGGCTGACGCTCTGTCCAGGATAAATATTTCCTCCATCAAGTCTTTTGTTCTTGATTTGGAGCTGATGGCTACATTACAAGCAACCAATATTGCTTTACAAAATGCGTAGCAAGACAACATTAGCTTAAAACTTGAACCAATGCCAGTAGGTGATGCAGCGATTCAATTGCAGTGTGACATTTCCACAGGTCGCATTAGAGCTTTTGTGCCATCAGACATGCAAAAAATAGTGTTCCAGAAATTGCACGAACTGTCCCACCCTGGTGTCAAAGCGACACAGAAACTGATTGCTGAACGCTATGTTTGGATTGGAATGCAGAAAGATGTTGCTTTACGGGTACGATCCTGCATCTCCTGCCATAGAAGCAAAGTCTACCGACACACGAGAAGTGCTATTGGTACATTTGAACAACTATCTGCTTAGTTCCAGCATGTTCACATTGATTTGGTTGGACCGTTGCCACCGTCTAATGGGTTTCGGCTTTGCTTAACATGTGTTGACCGATTCACCAAGTGGCCAGAAGCAATTCCATTGGCTGACACTACTGCTGAGAGTGTGGCAGAGGCCTTCTACGCCGATTGGATCACCCGTTTTGGACCACCTTTACGTCTCACAACTGACCAAGGTCCCCAATTCGAATCATCCCTATTTTCGGCACTGAATCGTTACCTGGGCATCTCGAAAGTTCATACTTCCCCATACCATACGGAAGCGAACGGTCAGGTGGAGCGATTTCAACGACTGCTCAAGGCTGCAATTATGGCCCACAACACCGATTGGAGCTGAGTTTTGCCAGCTGTACTCCTGGGCATATGAACTGCGTGGAAAGAGGATCTGCAGGCTACAGCAGCAGAAATGGTATATGGTACGACCATCGCTCTTCCAGGAAAATTCCTTGTTCCAACAGCCGGTTCACCTAATCCAGTCGATTTTATTGGCAGGCTACGGGAGGTGATGCGACGAGTACAACCAGCCACTTCTCGGTTGACACCTGAACGTAAAGTATTTGTCAGCAAGGATTTGAAGTCTTGCTCGCATGTTTTCTTGTGCAGAGAGGGGATTAAGAAGAGTCTGCAAGCTCCATTCGAGGGGCCTTACCAGGTTCTGCAACGGATCGACAAAAATTTCACTGTTAAGATCAACGACAGAACTGTTACGGTAAATATAGATAGAGTAAAACCTGCCTTCTTCTGCACTGAGGAGCAGCCGTCGAATCCTCAATCATCGGATAATCATTCTAAATTAGATTTGCCAGCATCAACATTCACAGAAGAGGAAGTGGAAATTCCAGCTTCCAAAACTCCTGTAACTACACGTGCTGGTCGGCGTGTCAGATTTAACCCTCACTACCTCTGATGGTGGAAATTATTTCGCTGTCGCTCAGGGGGGGGGGGGGCTACTGTGGGGATCTGGCATCCCCGAAAACCCAAAACCAGCTAATGAGCTGGGTCCAGAATTTTAGAAGTTGCATCCATGGTTTTTCATCTACGCTTAACTGGAAACCGCACGGAGCAACACTTCGCCGTTGAGCAGGAAGAAACAAGTTAGTTGGACTCTGGACTGCCTCTCGAACGCACGTATTTTGAGTGCTGTAATTAACGATTAATACTGAATTGCCGCACGCTGGTGCGATGAGTGTAATTTTAGTTTTCAATATAATTTGTTAAGTTTTAAAATATGTTCTTAATTTATGAAGTTCATTATTTAATTTAATCAATTTAATCGATAATTAGTAATCGGGTATTAGAATGCCCGCTACTATAGTACTTTTCACCAACGCTGGCGTATGATCTTTATTGACCTTCATGGCATGGGAGGGTTTTTCTATTGTACCGAGTTCTAAATTCCCCAGTATGTTACCTTTTTCACACTACATTTGATGTTGTTTCAACCCCAACTCTCAACCCCGCTCACAAAACAGAAGTGAAGTGGAAAAAAATAGATATCTACGATTTCCAGAGGAACCACTGAGGGTCACTATGAAGGGCACGCGTCTATTCTAAAAAAATGAAGTATAAAGGCTGACCATTATCACTTTCCAAATATAAAAACACAAAAGTAAAGATAACATAAAAACCAAGACATAAACAATTCCCAACTCAGAAATTTGAACTATTGTGAAACTTTCAGGATAATATAGCAGGACATAAGCAAAAATATTATATACAAATTTTCTTGTTGCCCAAATTCACTTTAAAAGGAAAATATTATCCCCGGTATATTTTAGACTTTATTTTTAAAACTGATTAATGGTAAGAGACAAAAATTAAGTTATCTATTTTAATTAGTTCTGTCGAATTCAAACAAAAGTTAGAAAACTTCCGGAAAATAATTCTTACAGTTTATTCTAACAAAATGCATATTAGATTTAAAGTTTTTAATGTTATCAACAATTAATATTTTTTTAGAAGCAATATATATTAATTAAATATAAAACATAAAATAAATTAAAATTTTAGCAATTACATAGGATACCTTTCAGACAAATCCTTTAAAAAGCATCTAGTCATTTACATGTTTGGGTTAAAAAAAGGTTTTAAAAATCAAAAATTGTTATCTGGGACTTTGCTATATAAAGAAAACTCTACTGTTCTGTTTTTTAATTTTTCCTTTTTTATGCATTTCCCCTGCAGATAGATGTATTATATTCTGGTTCAACTTTTTAAAATTGTTATTTCATTTATGCTGAAACTTTTATGAAGATTTAAAACTTTGTATGAATTTTAAATCAATTGCAATCATATACAACTTTTTAAATGGACATCTCTAAGAATTTGCATACATTATCATGTGTGGTTTGTTACTAATTAATTGAGCAATGTTATCGTGTGATATTTCAATTCGAAAGGCATTTAACTTTTACTTCACCATAGTTTAATCCACAAATCCTGTAACTTTGATCAGAATTAATGCTTCCTTTGTGTAAAAAATAGTCGGTATTCTCTAAGTGAGGACTAATGAATCTGAGAGTTATCCCATTGAATTTGTAATATGTACTTTGATTGGTCAACAAGAAAGCAGCAGGTTTAAAATTATAAGCAAGAGTTATTAGATTTGGATTATTCAATTGCTCTTCAGTCTCATTTTTTTTCTTAATTATGAATGTAGAAAAAAGGAGAAATTTAGTTCCAAGTCTGTGTTTAGCTTTAGGAAAATTTTAAGAATTAGATTGGAAATAAACAAACGTTTATAAAGCATGCAACTTAAAAAAAAAGTAATGTTTAATAGCTTAAATAAATAAACTGGCACATTGCGAATAATGTTTAGATTTTTTTTTAATGGTAAGGTATTCTTTCACAAATTAATATTAGAATGACAGAAACCGCTTTATGATTTGGGTTAGACATTTTATGTGTAATGCAGACTTTGTGTAATGCAGAAAGATTTTAAAGTCCTCATTTTAAATAGAGTTATACACTGTCTAAGGTAGAATATTCTCTATGATGGAAAATTTTCTAGGTCCTGGTCGATTCTGTTTAGACATAGTTTGCTGTATTTCATTTAGTCTTTGTCTAACATTTTCTACTGCATTTTACAAATATATTTATATTGTATCAGTTATAAGATGATCGTTATATGCTAATAAATGTTATTCAGTCAGTTTAGGTTTCTACTGTATTTTAATTAGGAAAACAAAATTTAGTCAATATTCTAGTGATAATTTTTTTAAACTGATACAATGTTGTTTTATGCAATTTTTGTTAATTGAAATTTTATGCACGTGTAATGATGTCTGAGTGATGGATGGTAAAATTCATTATCTGTAGATTATTGACAGTTATTGATTAACAATGTGAAAAAACAAATCCACTAATTTTTAGATTTTTAAAGATAATTAAGTATTGTTTTAATAATAGATTAGGAAATCATTTTATGATTTAATCATTAATATTTAAAAAAGAAATTTTTTGATTGACTCAATTTTAAATAAATATGTAAAATATAAATATATTTTTATGACATTTTTAACTTAATGAACAATATTTTGGAAAAGCCCGCAAATTAGCATTATCCATATTTCATATTGTGTATATTATTAAACTGAAAATTTTATAAAATATTTCTATCCTAATTTTTACTTCAACCAAACTTTTAAAATCTGAAATCTTCTCTCTTTTTAGAGCAAATTTTGTTGTTGTATCCTGGAAAACTGTAGATATTAATGTGATTAAAGGAACTGGGTTCACCACATGTGCAGCTTTTATTTCACAAGATACCACATGGCCTGATTGCTGCAATATTTGTATTCTCTTCCATCTACTGACCTCCAAGTATGAGAGGACTCTCCAAAACGTTAATTTATTTTTTGTGAAACTCTGTAGCATTGACATGGCATTTCCAAGAGCCATCCTCGGTAGAATTGACCACATCTGGTGCTGCTTAGCTGCCATGTTCTGCATTGTGGCATAGTTGAATAAATATTGCTTGCTGTGTATTGATGCAAAATTTGAAGTGTATACGTAAGCAATACTTTTTCGACTGTAAAATGGGAAAAGCTGTGTTTACCAGCAACTAATCTGGCAGGGAGAAAGCTTTGCCAAAAGTAAGCATTTATTGTTATTGTAATGATTTATCCCATTTTTTTAATATTGCTTAAGGTGTTTATGATACTTAATAAAAAATGTTGCATTAAAATTTGTCAGGGAAACTCTCTATATCTATATAATGTCAGTTGTTATTTTAATAAACCGTGGAGTTTAAGAACTTTTCCTGAGTTATCTTACAAAAAGGTGCGATTCACAAAAGTTTGTTTATACTGTAAAGACTTCGGGGATTAATGAAATGTTGATCTGGTAGCCGTGGCGCCCGAAGCATTACTTATTTCATTAGAAGAAAATATTTTATTCAACAGAACAAATACAGTTTATTCTTCTAAGAGTTTTAGTTTCATATATTAAATACTGATACGAGTGAGTTCGGTGAAATTTTAAACTATTGTGATTAAGTCCTAAATCTTTGCTTCAGATAGTGGGTTCAGTCTATTCTTTCAGTGAAGCTGTCGCGTTGGACCGGGTGTCCAATGGATGTCAACTCGAATTCTCTCCGGGATGCCTCTCTTTCAGACAGGGCGTCTGTTTCCTCCGGCTTCCCCTGCGCTGCTCGTTTCACTGCCAGACTCTCCTTTTTCAGGGTCACGTCCTACCCTTTTTCCTCCGAAGAACCATCTCTCTCCTCTTCTCTTCTTTCTCTAGCCTCCCAAAAAAGGGGGGCGGGGGAAAGGTTCATCCCGGCCTCTCAAACTTACGGCAGCCTATCGTTCCCATTCGCAGATTTTAAAGGACTTCCCTTGGCGTCCGATAGTCTCTGGGAATCTCTCCATCTGCGACCTCACAAGTAGAATCAATAATTCGTTACCGTCGGGTAGGTGCCAGCCAGTCTCCAGTATTGTTTCCCTAATGTCCAAACCATTCAGCGTAGGAGATGGATCGCTTCCTTAGGTTCGGCCCGACAACTCCTGCGGTCCATAGTAAAGTAACTCAGCTGGGATATGGGAAAATGTCACAGCATTACCCCCTCCAGCAGTTGAGATTTTTCAAGCATTTGGAAAATCTTACATCATTACTGGTGCGCTAGCCTTCCATCCATACCCAACACATGTTAATTCTCAATAGAGGCTTACCTTAAACATTATTATTCACAAGTTTACAATACACTCTACAGACTCACATCGTTAAATTAAATTTCAATATTCATTGCATGATTCAAATACACAATTATTTCAATTACAAAATTAAAAACTATATACAAAATTACTGAGTGGAATGTTATTTATTCCATTCTACTTAAACAGTCTACATGTGGAATTTGGTATCCCTGGCCTATATCCTAAGGATCTGCGAATATCCTGCCTTTTTCCAAAATCTCTAATTAGTCGGATGTCATTTCCGGCGTCGTTTTTCATCTGCTTAACATCGCTGCCTTTAGTTTCGTTACGCGGCGATATGTATCCTGAGGTTTCTAACCAATTAGATCCGAAAAACGTTTTTCGTTTTCTTCCCAACGCACAATAACGGTTTACCCCTTTTGTTGTTTTCTGTCCCGAAGATTTAAACCTAAAATCTTCCTTTCGTTTTAAGACTGTGTCTTTATTTTTTTCCCCAGGCTTACTTTCCCGGATTTCATTCCTTAAATAAAACACCCTCGCTCTTTCTTTATAATCCTCTTCCTTCATCCTTGATTTGGATGTCGCGCGGATCGGGGTCGTCGTAAATTTCGTTTTAATGGAAGATTCACAATGCGTTACTCCTGCACGTTGGCTAAGGGGAAAGGGAACAAAGCCTTTCTTTTCCTTCCTGTCCGGTTTTCTCACTTCATTCTTTTGATAAGCCGAAACTAAGCGGTTCGTGGGGTTGGGGGGAATTGGGCGGTCACTCCTGTGCCTTTTTTTCGGTGCTGCACTCCCAAAGCTAACAGGCGGTTTCGGTTTCATTCTGTCTAGCAAATTTTGTGTTTTGCTTCCCAATAAATAATAATCCATTTCTATGTCTGCATCGACAATACCTGCGTAAGTCCTAACTCTTTTTCCTAAATCACACAGATTAAGCTCTATTTCTGCGAGGGGTAGACATTTAAAATCATTTTGTAACGGTTGCTTTACCCACACGACTCTCCCTGTGTATTGTTCTCGGGTCACCTGGTTGGCACTAATTAAATCTAGCGACGTAGCAGTGTCTCTAAAAATTTTCATTTCTTTCCCATTTATAATCCCTTTTGTTAAATAGGGCTGGAACATTTCGTTTAACTCATCGAGGTCAGCCAACTGATTAACCACTTCAGGTATTTCACTACTCCATTTTAGTTTGGGGCAAAATTTGCGGATATGAGAAAAACTACCACAATGGAAACAAGACCTGTCTTTTCGCTTATCAAAAATTACATCTCTATCCTTTTTATCTTCCCTCTCCCTCCAATTTCTTTTCATCTCCGCGTTTTGGGGTTCTGTCTCTGGTCTATCAACCAAACTGTTTCCCTCAACCTGTTTGCCGTTATTTGGATATCTAGGCGGGGACTGTTTCATCTCTGTTCTTCTAACCGCCTCATAATGATCTAGTTTTTGGGTTAATTCCCCGGGCGTAATTAAATCACTCCAGGAATCTATGAAATGTTGTCTAATTTCAGAGGGCACTTTCCGTTTGATCTGGTCAGTAATTATCAGGTCCCTAAGTTGACTAAATTCAGACACCTGAATACCGCTTAACCATTGGTCGAAATAATTCGTAATTTCATACGAAAAATCTTTCCAATTTTTTTCTTCGGTCCGTGGTGTTGTTACGAATTTGATTCTGAAGTCTTCTGCACTAATTTTAAACCTTTCGAGTAATTTACCCTTCACAAAATCAAAATTGTCCGTTTCGTCTGGTGGTTCTCTAAGAATAACTTCTGTCAATTCTATAGGAAGTAAACCTAGCAAATTTGTTACCCATTGCGACTTATCTAATTGCGCTTTTAATGCCTGTCTCTCAAATAAGTTGAGATATAAGGAAATCTCCGATTTTCCCATTTCAAATTTAGGTAACACATTTTTTAACAGAATTTTAGGTTCCCTTTCTATTTGACTAGATGATAACGTTAAAGTATCATTTTCCCGTTCGGCCCTAATTCTCGCGAGCTCATGTTCTTTCTCAATTTTATCTTTTTCCAATTTCGATCTCTCTACACGGTCTTCTTCAATCAACTTTAATTGGTTTAACGCCATAGTCTCATCATAATCGGGGGCTTCCGTTATCTTTTTAACCAACTTAGGAATTGTATCATTTGACAAAACCTCTACTTCAAATTCTATCGCAAGGGTTTGTAGATCGCATTTTCGAAATCCCGATATGCCTGCCATAATCACTAATTTTAAATTCTAACACAATTTAATTCCAATTTCCCGCACATAAATGCAATATATAAAAAAAAATACACAATTTTTTTCACCCCCAAAACAACATAAAAATAAATACAGTAGTTTCTGCTCGACACAAAATACAATCAATATTCATGAAATTTTGAATTACAAGCAAACCAATTCCACATATAGGCTACAATTTGCCAAAAAAAACATATATCTTACTTAACTTAACTGAATTACTAACAGACTTCAACTTAGTCTTACAACTTCTTTAAATTCAAAATTTAATTCCTTAGCAATCTTCAAAATAAGAGAGCACATTAAAAATTTCGGCCGAAAAATACAATTAACATAATTTGCTTTTCACCAAACAAAAAAATTTTTAATTAAAAAGATTAAAAGAATTTTTCAATTACTAGAAACAAGATGAATTTAAAGTTTGTTACACTTTTAATTTACCTTCCACACACAAAAACATCTGTTGGTAATTAATATTTAAAATTTTTACTTATATTACCGAACACAAATAATTAAAGAAAAATTGCTTCCTGTCCAAAATTAAAAATATACACACTAAGCCTCCACTGAGAATAAAACAAGTGCTCACCTGGGTATAGCTCTGTGATTCTCGGCGGTGATTCTGCTTTCTTTTCTCTCCACACTGTCAGCAAAGTTCGGATGCTTCTGGTTGCTGGTTCAGCGGATGCAGTTTCAGATCAGCTCGAGGTCTCTGCCTTGGTTTTGGCGGGTCACTTTGGGGTCGGTGGATCTTCCTCGATTCAGCGGGATCTGTCTCTCTATCACAGGATTCTGTACGAACTCGGCGAGTTGTCCTGCTCTGCCCCGATTCGGTATCTAGATTCAGGTTCCCAACGGCTGGTGTAGATTCTGAAGAAATTCGGCGAGTTGTCCTACTCTGCCCCGAATTGATAAGCCTTAATCACTCTTGTTTCTTTTCACTACTTTAATAATCCTTTAACGCTGCCACCAATCTTCTGTAAAGACTTCGGGGATTAATGAAATGTTGATCTGGTAGCCGTGGCGCCCGAAGCATTACTTATTTCATTAGAAGAAAATATTTTATTCAACAGAACAAATACAGTTTATTCTTCTAAGAGTTTTAGTTTCATATATTAAATACTGATACGAGTGAGTTCGGTGAAATTTTAAACTATTGTGATTAAGTCCTAAATCTTTGCTTCAGATAGTGGGTTCAGTCTATTCTTTCAGTGAAGCTGTCGCGTTGGACCGGGTGTCCAATGGATGTCAACTCGAATTCTCTCCGGGATGCCTCTCTTTCAGACAGGGCGTCTGTTTCCTCCGGCTTCCCCTGCGCTGCTCGTTTCACTGCCAGACTCTCCTTTTTCAGGGTCACGTCCTACCCTTTTTCCTCCGAAGAACCATCTCTCTCCTCTTCTCTTCTTTCTCTAGCCTCCCAAAAAAGGGGGGCGGGGGAAAGGTTCATCCCGGCCTCTCAAACTTACGGCAGCCTATCGTTCCCATTCGCAGATTTTAAAGGACTTCCCTTGGCGTCCGATAGTCTCTGGGAATCTCTCCATCTGCGACCTCACAAGTAGAATCAATAATTCGTTACCGTCGGGTAGGTGCCAGCCAGTCTCCAGTATTGTTTCCCTAATGTCCAAACCATTCAGCGTAGGAGATGGATCGCTTCCTTAGGTTCGGCCCGACAACTCCTGCGGTCCATAGTAAAGTAACTCAGCTGGGATATGGGAAAATGTCACAATACTGAAAAAGAAGAAAAATATACAGGACTGAAATTAAACATATTGTAATGAATTTACCTCAGCATACAATCGATTAGAAAACTATTCGTCCTTTCTTAAATCTGTTTAGGGGGCACTCAGTTTGACACAAGAAAATCGCCATTCTGGCAGTCTCTAATTTCGATCCAGAATATTTTTTAATTATCAAAAAATGAATTAAAATGTAATCAAAAATTTAAAAGAATATTTCCGAGATATAGATAGCGGCGACCAAGATGTATCGCCAAGTAATATTATATAGGGGAGAGTGGGGGCAATTGGGACAAGGGTCTAATGGGACAGTGGCCAAATTTTATTGAAAATATTAATTTAAAAAAAAAACCATTATGCTACACCTAAATGACAACACCAAAGTTGCTAATTTAATAAAAAAAACAAGTCAGCTATTTGCAATTATTTGAAAGAATGCATGTAGAAAATTTGTTTTCATCTATAAAAATTAAGTTCGATTTTATTTTACTTACATTACATTTACAATTCATTATTGCTTGAAATTGTTTACGAGACTACTAATTA
This sequence comes from Maratus michaelseni, assembly GCA_963931845.1. Lineage (NCBI taxonomy): Eukaryota > Metazoa > Arthropoda > Arachnida > Araneae > Salticidae > Maratus > Maratus michaelseni. Next base: position 211,366,316 of record OZ007599.1, on the reverse strand, counting down.
ATATAACACAACTATTCCATTTTATATTAAACTTAGTTAAATTATCTTTGGATAAACATGTGCTATGTAGATTGGAAAAATATAAAATATCAGCATATGGGGACTAATGGGACAACTGGATTGATGATGCATAGGTCCTTATTGTTAGTGATAGTTATGCATCCTTTATTTAAAAGATTGTCTTACTAAAAGGTTTTGAAAAACACCTGAAATATTAGTGGATAATACTAAAATAACTCAGAAAAGATCTCAGAAATGTCTAAATTAATATAAAAAATAAAAAGCTTATTTCTTTTTCAGAAAGTTCTGAAAGTAGTTTTGTACTCCATGATTTTTCAAGTAATGAAGACTTACCAGGAAGAGCTACTGTCGGAAAAAATGTTCTTTTAGAGAAAATATCTGAAAATGATTTTGTTGTAGTAAAATTTGAAGGGAAACATTCTATATCTCATTATGTGGCAGTTGTTATTGAAATAAACCGTGGAATTCAGGAATTTTTTCTGAGTTACCTCACTAAAAGGTGCGATTCACAAAAGTTTGTCTATCTTGAAAAAGAAGAAAAATACTGGACTGAAATTAAAGATATTGTAATGAATTTACCTCAACCTACAATCGATTAAAAAACTATTTGTTCTTCAACTTTAATGTCTTTTGATTTTAATTTTTCAAATGTTAATATGCAATAATTAATACTATACTGTTTATATACATTGCATTTTGAAGTAAAATGTGCTGTCTTTAAAATAAGTACTGCAACACTAGTTTTTGTGTTGATTTTAATATGACCCATTAGACTCACAGGGTGTCCCAATAGACCCCGACCTAGTGGATTAATGGGACAAGTACAACAGTGTATAAAAATCATTATATTTAATAAACAACAAATGCTATCTCTTCAAATTATTTTTTTCATAAAGCCGATACTTCTTTCTATACATACCAAAATAAAATTTTGAAATTTGATTTCATTTTAAAAAAATTAAAACTTTAAAATTGTCCCATTTGCCCACCCCCAATTTTCCCCTATATGACGTTAAAATTATATTGACATTTTATGATGTAGGTATGATATTTTAGACGTAAATATTAGGAATATATATATTGGGTATATTTAGGATATATTGTGCTGTCCTCTAAAAAAAACCCATTTTTTGAAATTTTCTCTATATAAAGTCTAATAAAGAATTTAAACAATTAAATATGGCTAAATTTTTACAGCTTGTTCTGACTAAGATTTTATTGTTTGGCATTTTTCATTTTTCATTTTATCACTTTATTACAAAAGGACAACCAATTAAGTGAGAATTTGAAAGAAACCCACTTTTCAAAAAATTACCCCATGTTATCTGAAAAAAATTCACACCTGGCAGATTCCGCTGAAAATGAACATTTTATTACTTATGAAAGGTTCAACATTAAAAAAAATAAAAATGTATGTATATCATTCTAAAATTCTATTATAACAAGAAAATCTGTAAAAATGAAGCTCATGTTTTACCAGAATTCTGCAGTGGTTAATTTAAGTTATTTTAAAACTAAATAAACATTCCTTAGGCATTTTTTACTATTTTTATTATTCTAAATGGTGCATAAAAACAGAAAAGAAATTGACTTTAGTGAAATGTTTGATCTAGTACTACGGTGGGTTTTTTAGAAAATATTTCACTTTTTTTTTTTTTTTTTTTTGAGGACAGCACAATTCATATATAATAAGATTGTTAAAATCATCACGACTGTGGGATAGTCGTAATTGTAAAGGCCACTATAATGAGGAAGTATCTTTTAAATTCTTTGTCTCCTTAAATTTACACAATGTTTAGGAGAATGCACCCCCCCCCCCCCCAACATACACCTCACAGAAAAAAAAAGCTGTGCATAAATTTTTTTAATGTCTAATATCTATTGTAATTATAAATCAGGTAAAGTAACGTTATCAACAATATGTTTAGTTGGCTTATGTTAATATTTAAAATATACATTGACATGGCATATTTATCGCCCAAAGCTAAAAAAATAATCAATTTAAGCTTGAAATTAATGCTTTTGTCTGCAAAAAAAGGTAAAGATTTTACTACTATTAAAAATTGAAGAGTCGTCAAATTTTGGCTATATGAATTTTCTGGTAAATTCTAGCAACCTTTTGCCCTTTGCTGGTGGTTTTGATGGAGAAGAGATATTTTTCATCGAGCATGAATAAAACAAAAATTATACGGTGATGTCATCTTTCAAGTGACCTATAGCGTTATTTTTAATTTTAAGAATCGTACACTTGAGCATTCAAAGATGCTTGTTTATAATTTGAAATCATCAGATTATTTTCTTTTGATGGATTTGAATAGCACCAGCTGTTCAATATTCTTGGATTATTTATTTTACATGAAATTTATAAGTGAATACCGGATATCTAAGATTCAAAACTTTCTTTTCCCACCAAACTGTCTTTTAAAAGTTATTTGAGAGTATGTAAAGATATACTATTTTTATAATTAACGTAGTATTAGCAGTGCTTAATTTATGACAGAGCTCGTTATTTAAATTCTATACATTCTACATTAAAGTCATAACTATCCAATACTATATGCTATTTAATCATGTATATGTGTTCTTTCATTATTCTGCATCTTCATTAACCGCACAAAGGTTATTTCCTTTCTAAATTAAAATGCAACGACTGTTATTTTAACATGTACATTAATTCTATGGTATTCTTTTAACTGCAATCTCCGCTCTGTAAATCTATCAAAGATTACAGATGTTTTACATCTGAGGTGATTTTTCTATCAAACTTCAATTGTCCGTTGTAACTAGAATGCAAACAGTGCATACTTTCCAACTGCCAGCCTTGCCTTTCTCATTAAAATCTATTCACACCTTATATTACTTTTCCGCTGTTCTCATAATAATCCGCAGGGTTGCTCTTCTAAATCATGCCATTTTGGGATATCGCGCTTAGTATTGTATGGTTGCCTTGTTTCTCCCACGCAAAATTAATATAGCTGTCTACTAAACCATCTTAAAATTCCGAATGGCGATTAAATTAATACACATGTACATCTGGAGAAATTGATGGTGCACATGTGCATCGCAAAAATTGGTCAGACTTCACTTAGCCTCTGAATAAAGAAGTCATATTAGTTTTTGTGTGAAAGGACCACGTCCCAATTTCGACATTTTTTGTCATAGTCCGAATAAAAAAGAAAACATTGAAAGCACCCCTGGACTCTTCATTCTTTTTGCATTGCATATCTACTGACTTTTCTACAGGATCACGACTCTTTCGTGTTGCTGAACAACGAGAATACCAGTGTACACATCCCTCTATGTATCTGTTACGGCCGTGCTTCTGATAGATGTTTTTCCAGCCGCGCGTCCAAACTTATCGGTCACGAAAGTCAAAAGATCCGTATCTAGGCCATCAACTACATGACAACCATCTTTTCTGTTGGGATTGCTTTATTAATTTGTTGAGGTGTGATTATTAAGATTAGTGCTCCCCATTAAACGTTTATACGAGTATACGTACAATACGTATTATACGGGGTGCAGATTTTGGATACGTATGATACGACTAAGGCGGTTATACGTATTATACGAAACAACATATACGGTACATCGTATAATACGGATCTTACACCAGCGGTTAAATGTATAAACGTTTAAACGGTTTTCGTTCATTGCTTAAAAAATTATGCCTTTCTCCTGCTGGTATGCGGATCAGAAACTTTGAAAAACAGTCGCTGAGTCCTGTGCAGTCGGTACTTGCAAAAAAAAAAAAAAAAAAATCGGAATATTTTTTCTTAGTTTAGATTTTGTCCCCCCCCCCCCTCAAATCTAAACTATTAATTATGAAATGATTTACCTTTCGCATATCTGTAACACACGCACATAGCTTATTTTGATTTATAGCGTGGACATTTCGTCCGAAACATTAGTATTGCAAAACACAAACTTGCATTCATATTTTATACTGACATTGATCAATCAAAACTCCTGGGAAGTTTCATAATCTTATTTTTATTTTAAAGCACCCCACGGAGGGCACTCCTCTTCCCCCCCCCCCCCCCCCCCGGCCTATATCCCTAGTACAGATAATCGGCCGTAACAAATAACTAACTAAACATACTTTTATTTTACTTAAGAATACTTTTTTCTATATTAAAAATATTTTGAAAATACGTTTTACAGCCAAAAAGATAAGAGAAGGCAAGTCATTTTAAGCTTGTGTGATTGCGTTCTGAAACCTGCCGTGACGATTATTTGTCAGGCTATAAGCAATCGAAATTTTTAGGTACTAACACAAAAAAAAGAAATTTGTACAGATTAACAACAATTCTTAAAAAGAAATATCTTGTAATGCACATATACTTTGTATAAAAAATACCACGAGTGTCATGGTTAAAAAATGAAATTGCGTTATACATTAACACAGAATAGAAAACATTAGCACCGTGGAAAGAACAACATTTGACCTCCCGGGCGCAATTTGAGTATACGCACACAAAAATAAATATATTTTCTTTTAATTACGAAAGAATATACTTAATAAGGATTAACAATAAATCTGAAACGTGTATATTCTCCTTATTTGCACAAAAAGTCTTTTTACTTTCGTTATATATTTACAATAATCGTTTATATGGAAAAATAACAAGATTCTATGTATGAAATATATTATACAGATTGCTAAAGTAACGCCACCGATTTCCAACTTGTTCTCCGTTCAGTGACGCAACACTGATGAGATCCATTGGCATTAAAAGTAAATACGATGCTTGAAATATACGTACACTTGAATTAAACGTATACTTGAATTATACGTTTAACCGATATACGCTTATATACGTATCCGGATACGTTTAAACGTATATTTTAAGGTATATGTATTTCTTAAATACGTATTATACGTATATCGTTTAAACGTATAACTGAAATACGTATCGCATCGGGAGCACTACAAGATAAACATTGGATGCTTATAAAAGTTGTGTATTTAAAAATATATTTTAACTTTAATACTTATTTTTAAGTAAGCATTATGAGAGAGAATAAAAGAAAATAGTGATAAATTTACTCACGTATGTTGCAGTAATTGTTTTTCTGATCGGTGAATACACAATTATTATTGTCAGTAGTTAATTTAAAGTTTTTATTCAATAAATCAGTATTAAATAAAGAATTTTTTTGTTTTTGTTTTCGGCATTATTGCTCAAAATTTCGTTTTCTCATAATTAATTGGAGTACATTTTTACCCTTAATATAACCTGGATAACACGAAATTATATTCATATCAAATGGAATTATTAAACATTAAAATGAATTAAGAAGATAATGCATTTCAAGAACTACGATTACTTACGATTTATTTTGGAATAAAACTATAATTCTTTTTTCGTTGAAATAAATCAGAGTAAGTAAACAATATACATGCCTTTTAACTTTAGTTTCCTGTATTTTTACCCACATGAAATGCAGTTTTCCTGCCCTAAAAGTAAATTTGAAAATATATATATATATTTCCAAAAGACACAATTTTGTATTTTTCGAATCCGACCAACTTCAGCACTTTTCTAAATGAAAATTAATGCAAATGTATAAATTAATAGTGCATTATATTTAGATACGTTAAAATAATCTTTTGACTTTAATTTTTGTTTTTGTGTAAATGCGTCTTTAAAAGGTGTTTTTAATAAATAGAAGGCAATGTAAAATAGCCTGCACGCACTGGACTCTAAGCAGAATCCGCGTTTCATGTGTAGTGACGTCAAACCAATCCCGTCGCGTTTTCAGATCACTTGGTTTTGTTTTAACTCCAATAACTAGTTATTTAAAATTATTTTTGCGTTTCTGCGTTACGTTTTGAGGAATTTAAAGTCGTCTCCACCAATTAAACATAAAAGAAGGTATAATCTCGAGTGAGTGCAACTTTCCCATTATAGAGTAATTGTAAACTGTTTAAGGAAAATTAATTGCCCTAATTGTAGAGTAATTGTAGATACCACTGAATTCAAAAACCCTTTGGCTCTAAGAGTCAGCAAATTACTTTTAGCTGTTATCAAAATAGAAACAATTAAGTGTCTCATAGGTATTGTGCTCTCTGGTGCAATATCATACATTTTGGATGTATGGGGGGGCGGGGGGGTCTTTTTCAGACAGACAAATTTTCTTGAAATAATTTTTGTTAGAATTATTTGAAAAAGGAGATTCAGTGTTGGGAGATAGGGATTTATTTTTCGAAAACAGCTTGAAACCAAAGACTGCAAATTACATATCCCCATTTTTTGATAAAATTAAATTCAACATAAAAGGATGTAAGGATAATGAAAAAAATATGTCATGTCCACGTCGAAAGGGCTGTACTTAGAATTATTTTTTTTCTCATACAATTAATATTCTTTCACTATCTAATTAGTCAATATTTTATATTATTGCCTTTTACAATAATATTGGTAATCCACTAATTAAATGCTAAGTAGGATATTGTGATATAATTATAACAATATAAGTATATATATATATTTCAGCATTCACCATGGATATTTAATATGCTTTTATTACTATTTTTTTTTTATAATGGATATTTGATACATTTTACCATTAGATATTAAGAAATATTTAATTTTTTTAAATTAAAGTTAATTATTTTTTTATAGGTTTATGTATACTTATCTATGTAAGTATGTGACTATTATTATCCAACAGAAAACTACATTTATGGAAATTAATATATATATCCTATCTACCAATCCTTCCCCCTCTCCCTTTTTGTCTGCCATATTTGACCTTAGTTTAAGTGAATGTTTTGACATGATCAGCAAACCATTTAAAAAATATATTTTTTTGTTGTTTCTGCTTTCAAAATAATATTTATCCTCTATATTTGAAGACGTCAACATGCTGTACCTCTGATATAGTAATTATTTGTATAAACATAGAAAGAAATTACTATAAATATTGAATTGATTTTGTATGTATTAGATTACATATCTTGTTTGATATGAGATTATCCCTTTCTTGCCATTATTGATTGTTTGTAATTATTGGGTCAATAAATTTTAATTAGGTCTAATGAAACATGTGTAGTTAATTATTGAATTCTATACAAAATATGATACTCTTAATATTTACATTACTCTAAAACATTCTCAAAGGAGATCATTACATTTTCTTCGTTTTTATACGACTGGGAAATTTCTATTTTCTTTGAATGTTTATAAAGTATTTTTGAACTGATTGTGTTTAAACAAACTAATTATGGCTGTATTAAAAAAAATATATTTTTCCACGCTCAACAACTCAAAATTTTCTGACACATTTTCAGACTAATTTTAAAAAATAAAAACATGAAACTTGGTGGCGTGATTTATGAAGAGATTTATAAGTGATCTGTGTTTTTATTTTTCGTTTAATTAATTAGAAATTGATTTACAAACAATTATTTTCACAGTACGATATATTTTGTTGTTGTTGTTGTTGTTTTTGTTTCCACAGCTATCGCTTCGGGAAATTCGATTCAAAATGTCCACTTTGACAGCATTTTTTGAAATATATTCTGCCTTTATCAAAAAATCGACCAATATGAACATTATAATGTTTCTGAATAAGAGAACCTGTCAATTGGATGCATTTTAGAGCAAAAATGAATTTAAAAATGAGTCACAAAATAAGCAGTTTGAATACACCCTTAAGAGCACCAATGAACATAGCAACAACAACAACAAAAATATTAGCAATATACATATTAAATTTTTAATATTTGTATTTAAATGTAAAATAAGACAAAGGTGTGTGTGTGGGGGGGGGGGTATTTTAGCGGGTTAGGGGGGCCCAAAATTTTCAGTACCCCCGGGCCCCACGGGTCCATGTCTTTGTCACGGGAGAGGGGAGAATGAGGGAGAAGAAAAAGCAATTAACAGCCTGGCGACTTGTAAATATGAAAAGTAGCCATATTCAACCCTTACTCGCTAAACAATCATTGATATACGGGCCCCGAATGGAGATAAAACGAAGAAACATTTTTGCTCATTAAAAGACATCAGTAAGACATCCCCCCTCCCATCCATTATTATTCATTCTTCAATGTCAGTTCGTCTTGTAGATAAATTCTACACTGTACTGTTGTACTGTTTTCAAAGTAAAAATTACAGAAAAAAAAATTATTCTGCATATAAAAGTTTCATAAAAATTATAACTATATAATTCACCTTTTTGTATCATTAACAAAAACCATAACAAATTTCGTGTGGCCTAAAAAATAACAAGAAATGTATTATGTAAAAAATATAATTGTACAAACATTTTTAGAATATTTATTTATTTATTTCCTCATCAAAGATATCCCAAGATTCCGTTAAGGTGGTTCTCAAATGATATGCTCAACAGCACGAAACTTTCTGACGCATTTTGTGACTCATTTTTAAACGTAAAGGCATAAAATTAGTAGGCCTGACTATTGAAACAATTTGGAATGCAAATAAGTTTTCCATTTTTTGATCAATAAATTACTTATCGAGTTATGAGCGATTATTGTCTCATGACAACACGTTTTTCCCCTTTTTTGTGCTGCGGCGTTGGAAATTCGATTCAAAACGCTGACTTTGACTGTATTTTCTAAATTATAACTATATAATTCACCTTTTTGTATCATTAGGAAAAACCATAACAAATTTCGCGTGGCCTAAAAATTAACAAGAAATGTATTATGTAAAAAAATATAATTGTACAAACATTTTTAGAATATTTGTTTATTTATTTCCTCATCAAAGATATCTCAAGATTCCGTTAAGGTGGTTCTCAAATGATATGCTCAACAGCACGAAACTTTCTAACGCATTTTGTGACTCATTTTTAAACGTGAAGGCATAAAATTAGTAGGCCTGACTATTGAAACAATTTGGAATACAAATAAGTTTTCCATTTTTTGATAAATAAATTACTTATTGAGTTATGAGCTATTCTTGTCACGTGACAACACGTTTTTCCCCTTTCTTGTGCTGCGGCGTCGGAAATTCGATTCAAAACGCTGACTTTGACTGAATTTTCTGAAAGATCTTCTGCCTTTACCAAAAAATGGAGCCTTCACCAAAGCGCCTTTCGATTACAAAGTTTCTGAATTAAGAACACTTGCCAATTTCCGAACTTCCCAAGTTTCTGAACAAAAGTAAATTTAAAAATATGTCGTAAAGTAGCTAGTTTGGATTTGAGAATAGCTTTAAGGGGGTTGCTCAATCAGCTCTCTAAATTCCCTCGCTTATATTAAAGATATGGGCGTAGAAGAATGCACCGTACATTTAAAATATCTCCTTAGCAAATTACATTTTTTTTTTTTTTCTTCGTACTCTTCTTAAAATATGTTTTTTTCCGCCTTAGTTGTTAAAATATTTCTGAAATATCTGCTTAATTTAATATTTTATGTGTTGAAAGCTGACGAGCTGTGAGTAATATTTTAACACTTCAAGATAAATTCTGATAAAAACATTAGCAACTATGAATTTCATTTCAACCAACGTTTAAAAGGGTCTGTATTCACTATATCTTTGGTGAAATCTTGCGGTCTGATATTTATCGCTATTTTAATATTATTTGTGTGTTTACAGTTTGATTATTTTTAATGTGTTAATTAAATAGCTGTCGTTAAGGATTATTAAGTTTAGTGTATAATTTGTTGAGGATATACATTTTTTGGAACATGGTCAATTTAGTGCAAAAACTATAAACAAAATTTCGAAAGTTTATGTTTGCAAAATGCAGTGTCCAATGTTTTGTTTTACTCTCTTTATTTTATTTTGTTCAAATTTTCCAAATAATTTTACAAACCATTACCTTTTAATAAGCTGAAAGATAACATCTAAGTAAACAATTTGGAAAACGCATAACATATTTAAAAACGTAATTTCAGGAAATACCAACAATATTCGGAAAAATATCCGAATACTTTTATTCAACCCTGTATAGGATCTATAGATTTGTATATATACTACATAGGTTGCTAAATTTTAGTACAGTTAGAAAACGCGTAGCGCAGTTTAAAATTCTCCTTCTGGAGTTTCTGTCAATAAATGGAAATGTGTTAGCGAATTTTTGTGCTGCCCTGTATATGATCTACAGAATTTACACACACCAAGTAATAGACAAAAAGTGAGTTAAATTTAAAATCGCGGTCAGCAACTTAAAACGCACTTCCGGGAATTATTGTTAACAGAAAGATTATAATTATTTTGTTAGTCCCTGTAAATGAACGATGACTGCTACACACGCAATATTCTGCAGTAAGCCTTTTGTAATGCACCTTAGTGATATATATAAATTTCAATGCGTTTAAAATAGTGAAACATTATTTAAATAAACCGCAAACGATTTTTCACCATAGACGTAATGTAACGGAATTCTTTTGCCTGTCCCTGTAAAGTAACTATAAGCGCTATGCACACCCTATTCCATAGTAAGCTTCTTGTAATGTACCTTAGTGATCTATATATCAATTACAATTTGTTTGAAATTGTGTAACATTATTAAAATAAACCGCAAATGATTTCCCCCCATAGACCGTAATGTAACCGAATTCTTTTGAGTGTCCCTGTAAAAAAACACTATAAGTGCTACACGCTTCAGTAGAAATAGGGAACATGCTATAGATAACGACAATAACATACAAAAAGTTCAGAGCATTCCGAGCATATTTACGGGAGTTAGAGCACGGATAAACGGACAGACAAACCGAAGTCATAAACACTTTTCAACTAGGTTGGAAAGTGTTAAAAAAAGCGGGGTGGAGATTTTAGATAATAAAATTAATTATAATGTACTATATATATATATATATATATATATATATATATATATATATCATAAGCAAAAACAACTATAATCTTTCATATAAATCATTAAAAAAAATAATAATTAAAACAAATCAGTAAAAAAGATTCATGTGCTGTTAATATACTTTTATCGTAATCGGAAATATAGAAATACAAAATTAACATAAAAAAAAAAGTGAAATTAGGAAATTATTGCTAAAATTGAAACAAGGATTCGCTACGTAAATTGTCACAACAAGAACTGTTAACCCTTTCAGGTACAAGTAATTGTGTTACTGTAATGTTGAATTCACAGCAGGAATTTCGAGAAATTTCATTTGACTATATAGACAGGTTTTCATCTTAGCAGGTATACTATTCCTTATAGTTTATATTATTTTCACCGAGACCATGAAATTTTCCGTTGACAAATGTTTTCCGCTTTACATACGTTCTATTTCACTGGTTTTAGTATTTAATCTAGCTTACTTAATTTAATTGTGATATACATAACCTCTTCAAAATGCACGTAAAATATAACATTTCATAAAAAATAATGTGTGCGATTTTTTTAAACTGAATCTGGGAAACAAATTCATACCACTTTTAAGCAGAGTTCGTTGATTTAAATCAGCTTGATTTTAATCATGATTAAGATTAAACTGATTTTTTTTTTTAAATCTCTGATTTAAAACAACTTTCGTAAAAATTTTATTTCAAATTCAGGTCAAGAAATTTTGTAATAAATATTATGTTTTGAAAATAATAATAATAATAATAATAATAATAATAATAATAATAATAATAATAAACTTTGTAAATTTAAGGAGTCGGAGAGACTGAGAACTCAAAATGCATGATTTTTAATTTTATTTAAATCAAATATCACACTTTAAAATAAAAATCCCAATTTAAAAATAGAGAATCTTAGCTGAAAAACGTTAAAAGATTAATGAATATTTATCTATTAAAAACATCTAAATCTTATGTAAATTTTTTAATACAAAATAATGGGGACTTTCTGCGAGGATATGGAAAACGTTAGAATAAATAAATATAGGCCATTCAAAAGTTTTTTTAATTGAATTTATATAGACATCTCATTACTTCCACATGTAAATAACAAGTGGTTCAATATTCTGATGTAAGTTTATTTATGGAAATATTCGGAAAATAAAATGATTTCATGGCTTGTAATAGTCTGATATGTTTTTATATATATTTTTGTACAATATTTTATAATATATTTTCAACAAAGTTGAAAAATGTTTATTAATTCTGTTTGTCTGTCCGTCTGAGCTCTAACTTTCGTAAATGTACTCGGATTTCCATGCAATTCATATGTCAATGAGGTCAACTATGGCATGTTCGGTATTGAGAATGAAGTATGTAGCTCTTACAGTTCATTTACAAGCACACTCAAAAGAATTCTTTTACATTACGGTCTATGGGGCAAAATCGTTTGCGGTGTATTTTAATGATGTTAATATATCTCAAACATATTGAAATTGATATATATCACTGAGTTGCATTACAAAATGCGTATCATAGATTATAGAGAGCATAGCATTTATCGTTCATTTACAGAGATATACAAAATAATTCGGTACAGTACTGTCTGTGAACATTAATTTCTGGAAGCTTGTTTTCCGTTGTGCCACACGTTTTTAAATGTAACTAATTTTCTACATATTGCTTAGTGTATATAAATTCTATAGATCATATACAGGGTTGCGCAAAAGATGTCGAGTACATTATCTTTCATTGACCGAAATTGAAGAATGGAATTTTTGAACTTTACTGTGCGTTTCCTAACTGAATTAAATTTTAGCATATTATGTGGCATGTATACAAATCCATTGATCATGTACAAGGGATACACAAAAATAAATAAATAAATAAATAAAAAATTCAGATATTTTTTTAATTATTCGTTTTAATTACTGAAACTGGGATTTCAAATATGATATACGTTTTCGAGAATTGTTTACTTAGATATCACATTTCACCTTATGAATCTAAGAAGTTTTGTTACAGTATTCTCATTGTGCTGGTATGTGTTTCATAATCTATGCTTAACGCATGATTTTTCGTTCTTGTTAAATATAATTTCAATTTTAATTACTTATAAATGTAAGCTAATTAACAACTAAACTTTCTAAAGTCGTAGAAAAAAAAAAGATTTTTTTTTTTAAATTTAAATTAAATAAATCCAACTTTGATTTGGTCTAAACTCCGTAATTGCTTAGGAACTCAGCTGGAAAATTGGCTTCTTTTCAAATATTTTAATAACAAAAAATAACTTTTTTTTTCAGATCCATTGCAATTTGTAACATATAATCATGATCATCTTTATGTATGTATAATACATTCTCAAAATTCATTAAATGAATATTGTATGTACTCCAGAATATTGTATATAATCCGGAATAGATGTTTTTAAAAGAATTCTGTACCAATCTGGAATAGAATGTTTAAAATTTCATTCATAACAGTTTTCTTGTTTTATAAATATAATTATCTTTTGTATTTTAAGATTTTTAATTAAAAAAAAATTGGTATTAAAATTTTTTAGATTTTAGTAATGAAGGGTGCATATGCTTTTTAATTTATTAAATGGATAATTTAAAGTGGTATATATTTTTTATATAGAATAGTATATATTTGTTAAATTGCAGTTTAAGCAAGTGATCATATAACACAAAATAATTCGTTTTATTTATTTCATGTTTTCAAAAGTAAAAGATAATTCACCTTTTCAAATTAAATCTGTTTCTATTGCTCCATTTTTTGTAACTGTAATATTTAATTATTCATATGATTAAAATAATTCAAATTAACCAAGTGACTGAGTATTTTTTTTAATTTCAAATAAATTTAAATGAGCTTTTTTAGTTGTTAATTTTAATGATTTTGTAAAAAGGTTATTTTACTTTAAAAAGTATAATTAAAAAAATTAAATCTGATTAAAAAAAAGAAAAGAAAGCGATTTATTTATTTATTTATTTTTTAATACTTTTAATACTTCGAAATATACCTGCGCCGGTAAAGTGGAGCCAGCAAGGATTTATTTATTTATTTATTTATTTTGCTGCAAGAGTTGGTCCTATAAAAAACTTATTAATATAAAACTTGTAGATAATATTAAGAAGATTTATAATAAATTTAAGCGTATTTGATATCTTGCGAATGGACGAAGTTATGAATTTTTTTCTTCTTAAACCCCTATCCCCCCGCCCTCCCCCCCCCCCTCCACGCACACCTTGAGGCCTTTTTTAATGATATGAAACATCTGTCATATAAATAAATTTTTGGCCCTTTTCCTAGAAGTAATAATAATTTTAAACGGATTCGATACGTATGATAATTAAGAAGTTATGATGGTTTTTCTGTTTTCACAAAAAAATAATGATTAACGAACATGACGAACTTGACCAAGATTTTAAGACGGTTGATTTTATGTATCACTTTAGAAGAGATTTGTGCAGAATTATGGAAGTTATTGCGTCCATAAAAAAGTGATATAGACATATATATATATATAAAGTTTTGAACTAGGTTGGTTGGGTTGTGGGAGTCATGATCGGCGTAGATCTTAAAAAATGTTTCAGGAATTCCAACTTAGGGGAGAATGTAATAGTAGCATTTCTTACGAAATCGACCTAATATTTATTTCAAAAGTTTGTCGACAAATTAAGTACTAATCTAATTTACGTGTCAAAGTGGATTTGGTATGTATGAACTTTATTGGGGGTAAATAAAAATGAAGAAATGAAATAAAAAATCATGAACCTTGCTTTTAAGGCGCTTCTGGAGGGAAAAAAAAAATTCCCGACTCAATAATGCAAAACTCTAGCACATTTCAGTGATTTGAAATCGAATATATATTTTTTCATTTTTCGAGAAAGTAATATCTTGAGTTATAAGCAATTGTTGTCTCACAACGACCTTTATCGGGCTGTCGCATCCAGAAATTCTGTTAAAAACGTCATTTTTCACAGGTTTTTCTGAAAGACCTTCTATTTTTAACGAATAATGGAAAAGCTATTCGGTTTCTGAATAGCAGTACTTGCCAATCTCATGCGTTTGCGATCAAAAATGGATTCATATATATGTCGGCTCACCTGAGCATTACAACACAATCAAATTTCATTCTTACACAAGTATTTTTACTGAAATTGAGACATTCAGAGTGCGAACAAACATAAATCTGACAAACAAAAGTGAAACAATTTTTCATTTTCATTCGAAGTGTAAATAGTGCTATTTTTCTGGTACTTCGAGACGAAATTGCTTTTCATAAAGACATTGCTATAATTTACAATAATTATATTACTCTAATTTACAGAAAGTCTGAGAAAAATTTTAACGATGACTTCGTTGAGAGAATTTTTGAAGAATATCCATGCAGTCAACTGATTATATTTCAGTTTCATCAATCAATTTTCATAGTGTCATAAATTATTTTATCTTTACCCTTTTTTATTCAACTTAAAATTTCACAATTTGATAAAGTAACTACGCATGTTTATACAGTTTAATGCTTGCTAAGTTTTAGTTTTTAATTATTATTAGATTTTTATTTTTTATCAAATATCTTGCATGTCTGAAATATAACCGAAGTCTGTATTTTTGTTGCTGTTGTTTCTTTAAATCATTCAAAGTATTTTTCCAAAATATATGTAATGAAATCATACGAGTATATTAGAAGTGACTTTGTACAATATTCCTATGTCAATGTTCCATTTATTAGCATATTAGGTTTAAATTGATATCACACCTTTCCAGATTCATATGTAGTGTATTATCCCTTGACTCTTCTCCCTCAAACAAATGTTTTGGGGTAAAAGTGCCTGTTTATAAAATGAAATACATGTTTGAAATAAAAGTCTAAATAATGTAAATCAACGCTTTAAGTCTATTTTTCTTATTTTCTTGATAAATTCTCTGAATGTTAAAACATGTGGAATTACTTGAACACCAGACTAAAAAAAAGTTGACAAAAAGTTTTACAAAAAGAGCTTTGATGCAATCCGTAATGATTCATTGATGCAGTGATATTCAGTCTTCATAAATCCATTCTAGGTTAGTATTAGCATAAAACATGTTCGTTAATTAATAATAAAAGAAAAATGTTTTTATTATTATCCTAATAAATCTTCAATGATGGCGTGAGAAATACATTCTACATTATTTAAAAACAAAATATAAGGGCAAATAAAATGAAAGTTAAAAAAAAAAAAGAATAAAAAAACTGGGCATAAATTATGTAATAATTTCTAAATTGATATATTCGTGTTGTCCCCCCCCCCCCCCCCCCGCTGAATTATCATTGCAAAATATACATACTATTGCGAAATCCAATTATTTTACTCAACACATTAAAAGTTGTCAAATTATGGGTACAATAACTCTAGTAAAAGATAAAGATGATATAAATAATTAGATGTGTGAAAACCGTGTTAAATCTTAAAGGCATTTACGCTTTAGTTGAAATTTTATCAGCTATTTCGGGTGTAAGTGTTTTCAAGAAGCAATATCCAACAGTCAAGCTTAATGATAAATCCAAAGTTCATTCACTTTTAATAATAATGTTTAAAAAATAATCTTAATATAATAGTTTAAAATTTAACAATTTCGCCTCAAATAGAATTTGTTCCTATATCAGTACTCATGTTTAAAAGATAACGTTTTCGAAGCTTTCTCTAAAAAGCAAATATTTTAACAAAGCAGAGAAAGAGTGCAGGTGTGCAGGTGCCTTTTTACGGAAGTTAAAATAATCATTTTTAGTTTCCAAAGATGGAGAACATGTGGTATTTATTATCATCGATATGCGGCTCTGAAGGGACTATCTCAAACCAAGAAATTTGCGTAAATGTAAATAGTTCAGTCCGCTTAGAGTCTCTGGCAACCTTCTTGTTAAAGAGGTAGTTGACGCACCCTTTCACACCACTGATTGATAATATACGTGAAATTGTCGTAATCCCGGCCCCACAAATGCTTATTCCGTCTCTGATTTATTACGGTTTTAGCATCATTTCTCTTGCCAAACGAGCGCATTCCTTGCAGAGCTGAGCTGAAGGGTAACGCAGCTATTTGAATAGGCTCATTAATAATAATTAAAAAAAAACATATGACACCCCTGCGTTTTTATGGAGAGATAGGTAGTGGCCGAATTCAATACTTCCTATGTGGTCAGTCATAAATCAGTCATGTCATTTAAAATAGGATCCCTTATCCTAGCTCAGTTATATGACCAACTATAGTACACAATTATAAATGCAGGTGTCCTGCATCTGGTGGTATACTTTTCTTTAAAAAAGAAGCCTCTGGACAAAAAAAAAAAAAGAAAGAAAAGCAAGTAAATGGGTTGTTAAAAACAAAACCAGGCAAAGAGCTCTCCAAGTGTCCAATATACAATATCGGCAAACAATATACAGTCGGCAAAAACCTTTACTATCTGAAACCGGAGATTGATATCTGTACTCCTTGCACATTTTTAACGCATCTGTTATCGGACACCTATCCCCTTAGCATCTGAAGGGGTGTGCAGTTTATCCCGCTGAAGGAGGTTATGTCTGAAGCTTGTGATGCAGGCGTGGGAAGGTCATTTCCGCTCAAGACAATAAATTTTGAGGGTGATGGTTATTCAATGACATGGCATGCAGGTGGTCTGTTTTTAAAGTTTTGTTATTCCCACGAAATTGTAAATTAAAGCTTGAAGGCACTGTTTTGTATTATTGTGCTGCAAAGATTAAAAACTGGGTAAACAATGATCAACAACTATAGGATTGCCAGATTCCCGCCAGATTCCAGACTCCCGTAAAATTGTATAAGCCTGAAGAAACTCTTTATTCTGAAAGTAAAGATATTTTGAAAATAAAGATATGATTGAAAATAAAGATATCTTAAATACGTAGATAATATATAAAAGTCCGACAGGCAAGTGAACAACAAAAAAAAAAGTTAATTTGATTTGGTACCCTTCAAATCATCAAAAATGATGAAAATATCACTTTTTTTTATTTTGCTAAAAATAAACTTTACCTAGTATAGTTGAGCGAACTGACAGTTATAAGCGTAGTAAAAACACTTTATGACACTACCCATTTGGTATATCCTAAAGTAAAAATTATCGAAAGATCCAAACATGCGGTCAAAGTTGGGTTTTTGTATTGTAAATTTCAGTAGAAAGACGACACTCTAAGCTTTTTTTTTTATTTAAACGTAAATTCAAAGAAGATATAATTTTCAATCAAATGGCTCCCCCTCCCCTTTTTAGGTAGATTTCGTAAGAAATACTACCTATTACATTCTCACCTAAGTTGGAATTTTTGAAAAAATTTTGCAGATCTACGCCGATCATGACTCCCAGAACCCAAAACCACCCCCAGTTCAAAACTTTATATATCTGTCTATCTATTTATGTCACTTTTTTATGGACACGATAACTCCAATAATTCTGCACAAATCTCTTTCAAACGTATACATAAAATCAAGGGTTATAAAATCTCGGCCAAGTTTGTTAATGCGCAAAATCGAACCAGGGGGGGGGGGGGGGCTTTTTGAAAACAGAAAAAAGCCCATAATTTCTTAATTATGATACGTATCGAACCCGTTTAAAGTTATTATTTCCAGGAAAAGGGCCGAGAATTTATGTATGACAGATTTTTGATATCATTAAAAATGGCCCCAAAGGGGGGAAAAAAGTCGAAAGTAGTTAGAAGAAAAAGATTCATAACTTCGTCAATTCACAAGATATCAAATCCGCTTAAATTTATTATAAATCCTCATAATATTATCTAAAACTTTTATATTGACAAGTTTTTTTAGGACCAACAATTATAGCAAACAAAAAATTAAAAAAAAAAAATCTCTGCCGGCTCCGCCTGCAAACATGCTAGGTTTCGAAGTGGGCGGTTCCAATTCCGCATCATGGCAAAAAGGTCATTTCTTCCGCAATTCCCAACAAACAGGCGCCCCACGGTCTGCATCTTCGAAATCTACCTGTGCCTTTAGGCCGAGCCGTCAGGGATTTTTTTTTATTTAAACGTAAATTCAAAGAAGACATAATTTTCAATCAAATGGCTCCCCCCCCCCCCTTTTTAGTTCCAGGACAATTTGATTAATGATATGTGTGGTTTGGTTATTAAATGTATAGTATTTCTTTTTGGTCGACTGTAGTACTGTATTTCACGGTGTTGCACTGTACAAGGTATTGTTTGAAACGGGTAAATACAATGAATGTCTCGGAGGGTGGAACCCCATTAATCGTATTTTCGTATATCATGGTAAAATTTTATTAGTTTCTCGGTGTAAATGAAACATTTGTTACTTCGTTAGTTTTTAACAATTATTTATCAATAAGTTCAATATTTATCAATTCCTTGTCACTTTTTTCCCGCTCTTGTTTTTTCTGTCACTTTTTTTCCGGTTATCGCCAGCAAAAGAATTATTCAACATCCCCCTCCTCCTCCCCCCCCCCCCCACACACACGAAGAAAAAAATTAATCGAAAAAGCAAAATATTATAAATTCTTATTAATCTACACCGAAAAAACTGTAAAATTTATGGATATGAACAAATTTATTGCATAAAAATTAAGACCATTTTGTATTTATATATCAGAGAAGATATTTAAGAATTTTTTATTAAAACTTTTTAAAATGTGTTTTATAAAATAAATAGGATAGAAAATTAAAACTAAAAAGATGATTAAGTAGTAGCTCAAGTTAAAGTTCCAATCAAAGCCAAAAGTTACAAATTTTTTTCCAAAAATTTAGCATAAATTTAAAGTAAAACTTTTTAAAAATTTCTTTAAAAAGATAGAAAATTTAAATTAAAAAGATGGTTAAAGCAGTAGCTCAAGTTAAAGTTCAATCAAAACCGAAAGTTATAAAAAAAATTTTAAGAATGAAGATTATATAATAGTTTTTAACAATTATTTATCAATAAATTCAATATCACGGAATCACGTTCGAATCACGGAAAAAAGCGCACCGGAAAAAAGCGCACCCGGAAAAAAGCGCACCTACATCAGAAAAAATATTCATTTGGAAAAATTCCTACTGTAAATTAAAATATAAATTATTTTAATTAATATGAAAACAAATTATGTTTTGATTGTGAATTTGATACAATTCGTCATTAAAACGACATGCATTAAATGGATGTAAGTTTTTAGCTTACAGGCTATCGAATTTAGGTTAAAACGTCAACGGTAAAAATGTCAACAGGTAAAAGGTCAAAATAAAGATAATACATTACTTGTCATTGAACATAAAATTGAGATATATTATTTATTGAGATGCATATATGTCCAGTTATAGAAAACCGATTCTATGTTTTCTAAAGTAAAGCACGTGTATTTAGAAACCGTAACATTACTATAGGTTGCATGTATTTGCATTTCCAATGTCCCAAATAGGGTGAAATGTATTGCAAACGAGTTTGCAACAGAAGGAAGGGGACATCTTACTGTCTATTTCCCCTTTACTCGTTGTTACCCCTTTGTCTATTTACACTCTGGGATTCAACTTGAAAAAGGTTTTAAATAAGTTGGTTTTTGCAATGTAAAGGGGAGTGGAAAAAAACTTTGTCTCATATTGTCATATTATTCACTAGACAAGTGCGCAAATCCAAAAAAAAGCATCCCTTGTAAGCTCGAAATGTTTTTAATACATTCTGCAAAGAAATATTTTATTTATTATCCATTATTTCATTGTTCAATTAACTACTCTGAATAGGCATTTACATAATTATTATATTTTCAGTTTGACTATCAAAACTATATTATGTAATTAATATAAAAAATTAATTTTCACGCCAAGTTATCTGACATGTATGACGTCATAATCATATATGATGTATATGACATTTTATAAACTTTATGACCAAATTATAGTCGCATTTTTCATTCTATTAAATACTATCATATGCAATTAATTCAGTGATATCCCATGATAGGTAATGATTCTAGATTGTCATGGTGATTACGTTCATTTAACATTGGTCATATTACTTCCGTCTTACAGAATTTAAAAACAAAATTTGTGTAAAATTTGCGTAAACGTGTTTAATTATAGCAATCCTATAATCTACCAACAGTTTTTGGATAGATATTTCCGGAGAAATAGATATTAAATGGAAAAAAGACTCTAAATATGGATTTCAAGGTTCTGAAATTTTCAAAGCTGGGCTTAAGTTTCCCATTGGAATTTTCTGTAAATATCACCAAAAGATAAAGTGTTTCCAGTTTAAAATGTACTTATTCAATTACGGAAATTAATCATATCATAATAGCAGAAGATATAATTCATTTCACTGAAATAATAACAGTACGAACGCACCTCATTTGTCATGTTTGGCGTACATTTTCCAATTTGTTTGATTTTTCGACGAATGAATTATAAGAAAATGCTTTCTCATGATGACTTTATGCGTGCAGAAATTCGGCCGATTGTCTACTCTTGGGATAGAGGCCTGGAAAGTCTTTCTGACATTTACCTATATAGTTTTTTCTTCTCCTCAGTTACATTGATTATGAGGATGTTTCTCTTATAACGTCTGCTCGTTATAAGAGAATTCTCTTATTAAAAGTTATTGAATAATCACGTTGATTACACAATTTTACGGAGTCTAGGACAAAAAAGTGACAGGAAAAAAAATAACCGGAAAAAAGTGATAAAAAAATCAGTAACCGGAAAAAAGTGACAAGGAATTGATAAAAAATTGTTAAAAAATAACGAGGTAACAAACGTCTGATTTATGTCATTCCCGTAGGTTAATATTCGCTGTAAATATTTGTAAATGATAGCAATAGCGTAAAAAAGTGAGAATATTCACGTACGAGAAAGCACGTATTCATCACTACTTGATTTTTGACATTCGCGAATGCCAGTGAGAATATTTCTCATCAATGTCTATGAATGCGAATAATGAAAAATGGTATGAATATTCGCATAAGAGAATATTCGTTTTAATCACTACTTCATTCGTTAACGGAATGCAAATATTTTTCGTAGATGTACGCGAATGTCAAAAATCAAGTAGTGATTAAAACTAGCATTTTCGTATGCGAATATTTACACTACTTTTCAATATTCTCATTCATAGATATCGATGAAAAATATTCGTATTCGCGTTTGTGAATGTAAAAAATCAAGTAGTGATTAAAACGAGTATTCTCGTATCGTATGCGAAATTCACACCACTGTCCAATATTCGCGTTCACGAATGTCAAAAATCAAGTAGTGATGAATACGCGCTTTCTCGTAACGCCAATATTCTCACTTTTTTACACATTGCTAATAGCATTCACAAATATTTACAGCAAATATTCGTCTACGGGAATGATATACAATCACATTTGTTACCTCGTTAGTTTTTAACACTTTTATCATTTCCTTATAACTTTTTCGGTTACTTTTTTCCGTTCGTTTTTTCTGTCACTTTTTTTCCGGTTACCAAGAAATAAAACATGTTAAACTTCCCTTAATGAAATGTTAAAGTTGTGTTTTCTTGAACCAAATTTTAGAATTGTCTAGTCCGCCAGTTGCATCTCCGCCCTGTTTTTTCTGTTACTTTTTCTCCGATTACTTTTTTTCATGTTACCCTCCGCCCTCTACACTGTAAAAATCTGGCATTGGAAAAAACTTAACTTTTATTAATAAGCAGCTGCTCTTAAATAAAATTATTCATAAATGTGTGGGCCCTTTCCACTTTAGTTAATGCCCTTACCCTAATGCACGTACCCTTTTTTTCATGGGGATTTTTTCATGGGTGATTTTTTCCGGTGATGCTTTTTACCGGGGTGATTTTTTCTGGCGGTGATTTTTACCGTGGTGTTTTTTTCCGGGGTGATTTCCCCCCTACCATGAATTATATAAGCTTTCAGAAGAGAGAAAAATAACCCAAGGAAATCAGTTTAACCGTTGCCGAGATATTTCGGGTAGCGATAAAAAAAAAAAAAAATCCGTTAAAAACGCGTTTAAAGTTTTAAGTACCGTTCGTTAGTACATTGTGGGAAAACAAAACAAAAAAAAAAAAAAACATTTTTTCCAGCTCAACCAAGCGAAATTTTCTGACACATTTTGCAGGGGTCGATGGAGGTTTTTTTTTTTTTTTCCCTTGGAGCCCATTTTGTGAAAAATAAAAATTATTTTTGTGAAATTTATCATATTTTTGTGAAGTTTGTTATATTTTTGTGAAATTTGTTATATTTTTTTGTGAAAAATAACATTTTGTAACGAAAGATGAAATCTAGCTACACAAATTCAAACCAAGCATTTAATAATAACTTCTTAAGTCATTCTGCTAAATTTTTCCTTTCTGGTGCACTTTTGTTTTCAAATTACACATTTTAAACCTAACAAAATAAAAATAATTAATGGCGAAATGTTTTTATGGAATGGAATTTTGTGAAGGGGTCTATTTTATTAAGAGGAATTCTGTGAAGGGCCTGTTTTATTAATTGGATTTTTGTGAAGGGTTCCTAAATAGGCCCTAATTTTTTCCTGAATCTACTCCTGTTTTGTGGCTCATTTTTAAACGCAAAAGCATGACACTTGCAGACATGATTATTTAAGCGATCTGTCTTCGAAAATATTTTAATTTTTCGATAAATGAATTACATGTTGTATCATTAGAGATTGTATTTTTATGACGGCAGTTTTTACCCCCTTCCGGGCTGTTGCGTCCGAATATTTGGTTCAAAATTACAGCATTGACAGCATTCTGTGAATGATATTCTGCCTTTAGCGAAAAATGGAAAAACCTGTTGGATTACATAGTTTCCGAATAATGGCCTGCTAAATTAATGCGTTTGAGAACAAAAATCAATTAAAAAATAATTAATGCGTTTGAGAATCAAAAATCAATTAAGCCTTATATGTGTTTAACCTTTGAAAACGGTTTCGAAAGGACATTTATCAAATGTCAGGCATTCAGAATGTGATTTTTTTTTCTTTTCTTTTTTTTTCTTTCTTTTTTTTTTTTTTTTTTTTTGTAACGAATAACTCCCATAAAAATTAAAACTATTGAAAAATAAATTTAAAAATAAAATTCCACCGAAAAATTAAATACAATAAAGAGCCAACTAAAGCGATTTCCTGCCAAATATAAAATCAGCCATATTGGTTTCCTTTGAGCATGAACATAGATCTAAAGAACATAGATCTTTAGATCTGTGTTCATGCCTTTGAGCATGACAGTGGACAACCCAACTGTTACAATGTAACTTATCTGGAGCAGCAGGCGGGGGCGGCAGGCTGAGTAAATATTATTCCGACGACTGAAACAGGTTTTCCAGGCCGTAACCGAATTTCGGTATTACCGCGAGTTTCGGCCTAACACGAAACTATCTCAAATAAAATTTCAAACTAATATACATACATTAGAACCATTATAATATATATTAACGCGAATATAGGTATATCCCAGATACAATTTACTTATGGATATGTGTTTACAATAAAAGCAAAAATACTATTTATCGTATATACTCGTGTATATGTCGACCCCCCCCCCCCCCCCCGCTTCAATTCTTAAGCAAAATTTTGAAAAAAATTGAATTTTCGTGTATAAGTCTAACCATATTTCAGGTAATATGTTAAAAAATGATCTGTAATCGAGGATGAAAAGAATAATATTTTTTCATTAAATTAGTAAATTTTTTTTTTCATTTCTAATCAGACTTTTTTTTTTTTAAATTCAACGTTTTAAAACTGTATATTTATGCACAACCGAAGAAGCTTAAACTATTTAGAAACCTATTCATATCAATTTAATGATACTTAAAAAGAAAAAATTCTTTCAAAAATCTATCCAAGTCTTATTTACTAGGGTAAACAACTTAGACTGCTAAAATATAGTATGTCTTTGTATTGTAGGACTTTTAGAAGAGAGATCTAGAAGCATTCTCACGTTGAACTCTCTTTAAAAGGGGGATTAAACTGTTGAAAGGGATGTCGATATATTGGAGGGGATTCTATCCCAAGAGAAAATGGGTGCAGAACAATTACAGGGACATTATTGTTGACCTTTTGTTGTCATTCACAGAGAAATGATCATTGTCCGCTTTTATCTCACTCTTCAACTTACTCCTATATGTGACTACTCAAAAGACCTGCCCATTCACCGATTTCCTGCGAAATATATATATATATTTACTATCTCGTGTATAAGTCGACCCCCATTTTCAGTTCCCAAATATCGTCTAAATTTCTTTGACTTATACACAAGTATATACGGTAATTTTTTTTTTTTTTTTTTTTTTTTTTTAAGTTTCGTAACCATAACTGGAAGATATTTATTCATTATTAACTCTATTCATATCGTAAAATGCTTGCACAAAGAGTTTCAAAATGCTTAATATTTTTGTCGAAATGAGTTATTTAAAATATGCTGCTTTAAAAGAATAATAGCACGTTCATTTTTAGAAAGAAAAAATAAAATAAACAAGCAGTTTTCAATTTTCAGTTATTATTACATCAGCAGAAACTTTAATTAGCAGATATTTAATTTGATATCGATGTTATTGCTAATTTTAAAACGGTCATCTCCCACTTATGCGTGTTTGAAGAGATGTATTTAAAACAAGCCAGGCACATACCTGAGAGCAACGCATAAATGAGAGAATTTTGTGTCTTACCTTTTTTAAAACGTATAAATTATCATAAAAGGTAGAAATTAAATTTTTTAGTACCTCTGTAAAAATTAACATTTAACTATTTATTTCCAATTGTTTATGTTAAATTTAATTTTAAATTATATTATGTATTTTACATCACCTTGCTATTTATACTACATTTTAAATTATATAATGTATTATATTATACTTTACCCTGCAGAAACGTTGTTTGTTTTACTGTCACTTAAACTTCTTGAAATGAACTGTCAATATTAATTTCCTTTTATTAAGCCATGTTTATACAATGGTATTTTTCAATTCCTTTTTACTCTGTAGGTCCACATAAATGGACCTCAATTCTTTACCATTTAAAAAAGAGTACTCTAACATAATTGTAATGCCGATCTGAGAATAATAGGCTTCGATGTCCAAGATTCGAAATAATTAAAACATTTGCTCTGAAGTTAAATTTGAACAGAAATAATTCAGTAATAATTAATAACATTACATTAATACTCAGTAGAGAAAAGGTTATAATTCATGTTTGCATTTGATAACACGCCCGCGTTTCAGTTAGTTTTAAAGAGTATATATTTACATGAAAAGATAGGAGATTTACAAGAATCGTGATCACAAATTTCTTATTCCAAGGTCATTTTAGGGATAAATTCTTTTTTTTTTTTTTTTTTAAAAAAACGTAATCCTTTGTTTCTTAGTGAAAAAAAAACTTTTTTTTTTTTTGTAAATGTTTACTTTGCGCCATAGTATTCAAATCAAGTGAAATGTAGGCAAATGAATGACGCAAAGAAAACATTTCTAAAAATTTTACTTACGATTTTGAATAACGTGACGCAAAAGAAAAATCAATTTATTAAAATAAATACAGTTCAGTGTAAAATATATAAGCTCAGTGAAAGTGTGATATTTTTAACAGTGTATTAGAAAATTAAATGTATTGTTTGGATGTGTTAATATACTTTAGAAAACAAACCAAAAATAATTTAAATTGAATTTTAATACAAACCTTTAAAAGTCATATAAAAGCTTTACTCGAATTTTGATATCATTTCTTTTAAAACCAATATTTTGAATTTGTGAGAGATGTGAATGGTTAATAAATGTTAATGTTAATAAATTTTATGTATCTTTTCAAGGTAGAATGTTTGCACCTGTGAGTATAAATAGAACAAAAAAGAAAATGATGAAAAAGAAAATATTTTTTTAATTAATACCACAGCGTCACTCAAACAAACTCACAAGGGTTTTTGTACTGTGATTTACCATAGCGCTCTTCCTGCGGGCTTCGGTGGTACTTATTTATGAGCTCCAGTGAGGCTACAGCTATATATTTATATATTCACTAAAAATAAAACAGCATAATCTTGCTCCGACGCAAATTAAGCATGGAATATCATACTAATATATATCATACATAATTTTATACAATATCATACAAAATCGGCATAATACCAAAAGCAATATCATAGAAAGCGGCATAACACCAAAAATCCATTATCCAATCTCGCGTTATCTATCTTTTACAATATAGTATGTAGAATTCCGAACATACGGCGCATGTTGTTTATTGTACGAAAGTTTCCTTTATGACTTCCGTATCTGTACGTGAAAATTACTGAATACCAATGTAATTAAGTTTCGAATTAAGTTTTGAATTTTTTTTTACAACTAGGTTATGCGTTTTCTGAATTTTTATTTAAATAGTTCCTTTAACCTTTTGAAAAAGGTGTAGTTTCGTAACAACATTGTGGAAGTGTTGTTTCAAGAATAATACTGGCATAACATTTTCTTCCTTGCTTTTATTGTAGTGAAAAAAAACCCCCAAAAAACAGATTGGTGAATAAGGGTCAGCAGTTTTTGTTAACAACTGGAAGGGGTCTGTACTGCAATGTAGCAGCATGTGTCAGGACTAAAAAAGATAAGAAAGAATATATTCCTGTGGAGCATGTGGAGCTTTACTGCCACATCAATCACAATTAGCTGTGACAGAAATAAGATTGCCTTTTATGTGCTAATTTAAAGGATGATGCCGGAGGGTACGGTAGCCGGCGGGTACAGAAGCCAAGAGAATAATACTTTTCCCTTCAAAAGAGACACACAGGAATCTCATATAGATGCATACAATACATTTTTTTACTTAGAATTAAATTAACAGTTATCTGATTGTGTTGGAACCATGGAAGGATTACGTAAGTTCGTAGTTCCATGGTTGGAACAGGAAATATGCTGAATGATGAAAAAGGGTCGTTTTACACACTTGACAATAACAGAATTACCAGGTATGGTTAAGGTTAAATAACAACATTCGAATTAGTCATTTTGCCCTAGTGAAAAAAAAAAAATGCTTTACAAGATTCTAATTTTTTCTCCATCGCTATCATATTAAAAGTTAACCTAACCTTTGAACTACATCGCATGCATTAATTACATTTGAAACCTATTAAACTGAGTTAAAACTTTCTTTTATTTTAGGGTGACGAATCATTTACTGTTTATGTCATAAAGATTTTTAGGTTTGTTCTCAAATCCAAACTGGCTACTTTCTGGCACATTTTAAAATTCAATTTCTCAAACGTATGAAATTAGATGAACATAAACGAAACGAAAAAATGCAAATGGGTCCAAATAAAAAAAAAACTTTCAGTCTACATCAGGGCTCGAAATGGAAAAATCCACGAACTGGAACGCTTTTTCAAAATTAGTTTTAAAAAAAAATTAAAAAAAAGAAGGACAAAGAAATAAAAGAAACAGAATTATTATTATTTTTTTAAATTATTTATTTATTTTTATTTATTTTGCCATACTTTAGGTTTTAGAAAGTCGTAAATTTTTGTCACTCAATATTTCTAAATCACTCACTTTTTTGCCGATTATAGAGTTTAATTCATCATTCTCCACAATTAACCAATTATGATTATTTTTAATCATTTCAATTTTTCTTGAGTCAAAAAATATGGCAATTTATCCTTGTCTCTTACCGAATTTTCTTCTAAATTTAATTTTTATTCCTTACTTGGTGAAATGGCTTTAATTTCAGTTTGACAATCATTTTTGCTCCTTGCTACAGCATTTTCAATTTCTGTTTGAAACTAATTTTAGCTGCTTGCGGCAGTATTTCCAGTGTAAAAATCATTGTTACTGTTTGCTGCAGTTTTTAGTCAATTTTTTAAATTTTTCATTTTATTCATTAAATTTTTTGAATTGTTTATTTATTATAGTGATATTAAGTGCATCACCGCACGTCCTATACTTTTTTTTTTTCGGATAAACCTCAACCGCAAAGAAAATATTAATGATTTTCAGGAACTGTAACAATATGTTTTAATATTTGCACGAACCGGAGCGATATTTACTATAATTTCACGAACCGGAGCAATATTTGTCATAATTTTACGAACAGGAATATCGTTCCGGTTTGCTCCGGTACATTTCGAACCCTGGTATACATTTAATGTAAGCAGTACAGGTATAACAAGTTTTTTTAATTTTCTTGCATATTTGGTTTTATTTTGTTGAAGTAGAATCATAAGTCATTTTCAACATTTAGTTTGTTTTAGAATTTTGTTTTTAAGGCTGTTCTCAAATCTAAAGAAGCTACTTTCTGACACATGTCTGAATTCATTTTTGTTCAAAAATGCAGGAAGTTGACGGGTTTTCTTATTCAGAAACTATGTAATTGAATGATGTTTTTCATTTTTTTCGTAGAAGCGAAAAATGTTGTCAAAGTTGGCGTTTTGAACCAAATTTACGGACGCGATAGAGCGTGAAAGGTAGAAAACCTGTCGTCACTTGATAAAAATCGCTTATAACTCCATAAGTAATTCATTTATCAAAAAATGGGAAATATCATTGGATTCTATATCGCTTCAATAGTTAGACCTGCCAGAGCCATGCTTTTGAGTTTAAAAATTAATCCTTAAATGCATCAGAAAATTTCGCATTGTTTAGCCAGGTAAAATTCGCAAACACCCAAATTGGGTTGCGTACCACATTTTTGGAAACTCTGGTTTAGCTAATACCAAAACTATTTAAAAAATATTGAAATCGCTTCAGTAGGTTCTAAGAAATACATCAATATCAGCTGATGCCGATTTAAAATAACCACCAGTTTCTAAACACCCAAAGGGTTATTAAACATCAGGTTCATTTTTTTTTTTTTTTTTTTTTTTTTTTTTTTTTTTTTTTTTGTAATTCGACTTCCTTGTTTCCCAGGGAGGGTCATAAACGTGTCTCCTGTCTGTGACCACCTCAACGATTAAAATTTCGTAGATACAGCAAATAGGAATATAAAAACCAAATACGGATTTTCTTTTTAATTCAGCACCACCTTTTACCTCTGGGGAGGGGTAAAAAGGAAGGTGTCCTGGGGTACCCCTGTGGAAGGGCATGCACAAAGTTGTCTCTTTGAAGATAAAATGTTTGCAAGATATTTTCTAAGAATTGGATATCATCAGACTGGATAATTTTTTTAATGTTTCTTTTGGGAGGGGGGGGGGGCATAAAATATATCCTGTCTTCCTTTTTACCAGAAAATTTTGTACCCGGAAGAAAACGAGGGATCTTGTCACAATACGGAACCGAGATAAGCAGTCCCACATCCATTCAAGCGTGTCCTTCCACTCTCTTGCCTCTTCCCGGGTTCAGGGGTCAAAAAGGTTAGGGAAGCGATCCGGTAACACTTAGCTCCCAAGTGTATGAGATTTATTACAGTCTTTTTTTTTACCACAGTCCAAAAACTGACTATATATAGTGAAACACAAATCTCCAGAAAGCAAAAATGTGTTTATTTTACTTTTGTTTGTCGCAAAATATACATAACATCCAAAGAAATGTATTGTTTCAAATAAATATATGATTGGATGTTAATAAAGCTGGGAATAAGTAGCTGTGTATATATGTGTGCGCGTGCGTGGTCAGTTAATGGCGATATCGGATTTTATAACAAATACTGCAAATATAAATGTTGTAGACAAGAAAATAGGAAAAGGTTTCCGAATTAGTAATTTTCTTACATTTATTGGTAGGTATTTAAGGAAACTTACAGAAAAATATCTCAAGTGACCGGAGGTCTTTCGGGGTTTATATTAAGAAAACTATCGCATATAAAAGTCTAATAGTTTGGTAAATGAACATTGGTAGTTTTAGAGAGATAAACATGTTGACATAGACAGTTTTTAAATCGAAGAATTATTTTAAGCGAAATATTGAAGTCGATCAAAATAATTCCTGTAAAAAAATATATAGAATCAAAAACTATGCATAGCCATTTAACCACCTTTCGCTGACACATACTTGATTATTTTGCAGTGTGCAGAGTACAATACTTTTTTAATTTTGTCTAATTTTATTAGCCTTTTATTTTTAATTTTTGTTTGAAATTTCGGTATGTCAATAACAATTTATTACATATTTGGAAAAAGTCATAGTTTACTTATATTTTCCAAATTTTAAAAAAGCGCAAATAGTAATGTTTCCGAATATTTTACAATTGAAAAAAATAAATTTACATGTGAATATTAAAAAAACAAAGGAAACTTTAAATTAAATAAATTACTACACACGAAAAGTATTAAATCGGGAAAATTCTTTATATTTAGCACAATGTATTTAAAAGGCTATATTTAAAACTATTCTTTTTCTGAAAGGTTATATTTTAACGATTTTTAGCTTCAAAAAGAAAAATTTTCATTTCAATATTTAGAGAGATAACAGGGAAAATATGCAGGAAGATGAATTAAAATAGAGAAAAGAATTCATGTGTAACTTATATACCTGTTCCTGAAAATATCTAAAACTCAATAAAAAGATAAAATATAAGCTTAAATTTCCCATACACAGAGTTTTTCAATGGCGTGGTTCTGAATGTTATTCCCAAGCGGACGAATTTCTGTTGTCTCGAAACCAAAAGAATATTATCTGTAGCGTCATTAAAAAAATCCGGGAAGCAGCGACATTTTTATTTAAACATTTTACACAAGCTGATTTTCAAATGTGTAGTTTATACTTCTTAATGAATCACGAAAACAACCATCAGCTGTCGTAACAATGATGGATGGGGCTTTGGGAACCGACAAATTCTCCAGTCAAAGGGACATGAACAGCATCCCGATTACGAAAGATCGCGCCTGTTCATGATAGTATCATTTAATCTTCCGTAATTGGACAATCTTTTTAAAACAGAGCAAATTGGCGTGTTTTAACCATAGACTTCAGATAGCATAGACTGCTCTTTCCCATTCAGAGAAGACTTGAAAAGTTTGGCAGACATGTGTCACGTGTGTTAGGGAATTAGGGTTTCCAAAATGGCAATTTTTCGTTACTCTTGGCGTTACTCATAATTCATAGTAATAGTAATTCTCATTATAAATATTTGTTTTCTTAGATTTTGTAATCTCTCTTTTCATTTGAATATGTGTTTCAATCCTAAGTTTAATCGGGAGCTTTTATAAAAATTATTATATTATGATATATATAGTAGTATATTTTATGATATTTGGATTTTTATCGAAGTCCAGTTGGCTGTATGACAAACATTAATTTTGTTATGTTCAAACTAAGAAGAAAATTTCTACTTAAGACAAAAATCAAACTTATAGAAAACTTAATGAACATTAAAATTGAATAAAATATAATATTTTATGACTGCTTGAAATCGTTCTCAAATCCAAACTGGGTATTTTCTGACACATTTTTAATTCTTTTTTTTTTCACAAATGTATCAAACTGACAGGTGTTATTAAGAAACTATGTAATCGAACTGTTTTTTCCGTTTTTCTGAAAAGGTAGAAGATTTTTCCGAAAAGGCTGATGAATTTGGCGTTTTGAACCGAATTTTCAGACGAGACAGAGCAGGGCAGGTGAAAGAAATTGCCGTTTTGAGAAAACAATCGCTTATAATTCAAGCTGTAATTCATTTATCGAAAAATGAAACAAAAGAAACCCCGTTCGATTACAAATCAGTTCAATAATCATGTCTCCAAGTATCATGCTTTTATGTTTAAAAAGGGAGTCACGTTGTTGAGAAAAGAAAAATATTTTTTGATTTCCCCCCCCCCCCCCTTCCCGCATCTCGCCTCATTGAATACAAAACATTCGACTAAAGCCACACGAAAAAAAAAAAAAAAAAAATGAACACGTTTTGTTATTTGAAACATTTTGTTTTGAAGATGTTATGTATAAATATACAAGAATGATACATTACGTTTAAAACTCATGTTAAAAATAAATAAATAAACGTGTTCTTATTTTTAATCTTATTCTTATTTTAAGCACTATTTAATGTTGAAATTGGTAAAAAAAAAATTCTGTTAAAAAAGTTTCATTAAAAACTTTATAAAAAAAGTTTTTAGGATCAAAGATTATACATAGCAAATTGACATTCTTTTACAGACACATATTGGGCTGATTGCGATGTGCGACGTCCAATCATTTTTTAAATTTGTCTTAATTTTTTAAGATTTATTTTTTAATTTTTTATTAATTTTTTTATTAATTGGATAGAGATTTTTTTTATATTTTGAAAAGTCTTATATATATATTTACAGATTTAAAAAAAACGCAAATAATATTTCCAAACATTTTTCAATTCAAAAATATATTTACAAGTGAATATTAATAGAGATAGAGAACTTTAAAATAATTAAATTATCACGAGTGAAAAGTATTTAAGGATAAACATTGCGTTATATCTAAACAATATATTTTAAACAATTTTCTAATGGCATGAAACATAAAACCGTTCTTCTAGAGTCTAGACATTATTATAAAAGTCCAAAAGGCAGCGACATTTTTTACTTAGCCATTTTGTTTAAGCTGATTTTAAAATGAGTGACAGACAACAGCCGTCAACTGTCGCAACAGCAGTGGATGCGGCCTTGTGAACCGAAAATCCCCCAGTCAAAAGGAAATGAATGGTAACCCATTACAGAATATAGCAACTAGTCGAGATAATATAATTCAATCTTCCGTAATCGGGTAATCTTTAAAAAAAAACAGAGCAAATTAGCGTGTTTTTAGAGTCTGTCAGGTGTGGACGGGTCTTTGCGAGCATATAGTGGGCAGAGCACCCAAGTCATATAAATAACACACACACACACAAAAAAAAAAAAAAAAAAAAAACGTTCAGTAACACACGTGCAAAATGCGAATTTTCTTCATTAATTTAAAACTGTTACATTTCATAATTGTATGGAGCAGGTGGTGTCATCTTTATATGATCTTAATACTACGAATGATAATTTTTAATTTACGTTAATATTTTAATTTTTTTTTCATTATTAGCCTAAGCATTAACCCCTTCAGCACCAGACGTCACGTTTTCCTCCTACACCCCTACCAGACGTGCTACCCGTACATATGCATGTTATCAATATAACATTAGATAGGGATTGCAAAGGCTTACAGGCCCAACTAATGGCTCAACGGGGGATCAATGGGGTTTTGATCCCCCTCCGAACTTTCTGTCAGAATGACTATATAAATGTTCCATTATCAATCAAGATGGGCTAGTATCGCTTTGTTTGATTCTGTCAATATGTTGCAAAAATGAATGCGATTTCAACGAAATCTTTGAACGAATTTTCTTGAATGGAACTTTGTAGGTGTAGAAATTATCCGGCTGTCAAATAAAATGACTAAAACATACTGATATAGATTGTGAATTTTTTTTAGTAGAAACTTTTGAAGACGTGTTATTTTAAATATACACAAACATAAATGTTCTGATATAGCTCTTGGGTGTACAATTAAAAAAAAAAAAAAAAAAAAAAAAAAAGCATTTTAATTATATTCGTGCAAATCGGCCTTTCGAAAACTTTTAACTGACATTGACAATATCGATGAAGCATCATAAACACACAAATGAGACTATAAATTTATTTGCAAAAAAGAAGGCTCAGAGATTAAATTTTATTTTGTAATTGAATTACTTGAATTCATAGTAAAATATAATAATTCTTTTAAAACCGTCAAATTAATTAAAAAATGGATTTAAAATAAGATAAATAACATTTACATTTAGGGTAACAAATCCCCCTTTGAAATGAAATATTTTTCTGACGACCACATACTTTCATTCCATAACATCCTGTGACTTTTTTTTTTACATTTTCGCGGCTGATTCCTTATCTCAGAACCCCGATTTTGACCTTTCGTCATCTTGACCTTTGGTCCAGCTTACTTGAATGTCCTCACGTGAACTCAGGACTATGTGAACTCCTCCTTGTGTCTCCCAAAAAGTAGAAAGAGGATGCTATTTCTTTAATTGCAATTCCAGATGTTTTGAGACTCATAAATTTGCTGTTTCCTTTGGAATTCTGCCAGTGTTTCGTTTCACACTTTTGTCCATCCTAGGTGATACTGGAATTATTGATGGATATGGAAGTGCTTGACTGCCATGAGAGTTTTTTCTATGATTAATTGTCTCAGAATTCTTTTCTGTATATTGCTTCATTAAATGAAACTATTTTTTTCCCTATATTTATCATTATCCCAGTGAAAAGTATAAAATACAATACTAAGAGATGATATACTTGCCAAGATAGGGAAACTTCTGTAAAATTGGATTTTAATAATTATTATTTAAAAGAAATTTTCCAATTAAGTTCTTGCTGTTTAAATGAATACGAGGTGTAACACCCTTTGAAATTAACATATCAGTGTTACATTACAATAGAAGACCACTAATTCTCACAGCTTGGTTCCAAGCATTGTGCGGATTTGAGACTTTTTGCAGATTATAGGTCATGGCTATTTAAAATATATGTTTAAATTTTTTAAAAAATTGATATTTCCAACCAATTTAGATTGTTAAATCTTAAAAATAAATTAATTTTGAACTTGAAAATATAAATAAGGTAAGAATTATTTTTAATAATAATAATAATAATTAATTTTTTAAGGAAAAAAATTAACATTTTATCAATGTTTTCCAGGTTTATGTTGATGAATTCTATCTTGCAATCTATCAATAGTCATAGATTTTTGCCACTCTTTGTTGCTCTAAAAAATGTAATGTTTCTGGCCTAGTGAAAAACCTTCTTTTTTTTCATTTCAATGTCAGAAGCTAGCATAAAAAAGCAATGATATTCATTGGATTTTTTTTATTCAATTTTCTTTCTAAAGTAATATAACTATTGCGATTTATAAAATTTGTAATGATAAATGAATAAGTTTAAATGATTTATTTACGAATAATAATAATGTTAAAAAAATACAACAAAATTTTTATTTAGTTTTGGTACAAAATTATAGAGATGCCTGGTGTCGCCGTCTGTTTTTGAAAATGAGTACTAAAATTTTTATTTATATTTCAGAGTGTCACTCTGTTAAAATAATCATAATATTACTAATATATTTTTTAATTTCTAATGATACTTGTGATGTTGGCATATTGTGCCACTGTTTTAAGCCAATTGTGATTTTTCAACAGTGGGGTCTTTTCAGCAACCCCAAGAAGAAGGTGGGGATGTCAGTCATTTATCCACAAACAGTTATTTGTTATCGTTATTTCGCTCCCGCTTTAATAAGTTATAGGAAGCATTTCGCTTTGTATTAGATTATTTTTTTTCTTTTTCTTTTTCTTTCTTTTTCTTTTTCTTTTTTTTTCTTTTTTAAGAATGCAAAACCCAGAAAGAATGTATATTAAAATAGTATAGCGTTTAAATGTTTTGTATTTTTCTGTACATATATTTAATTGTAATGAGGCTTTCATTCTGAAAATTAATAGCATTTAATATATACTTAAAAGAGGGAGGTCAGAAAAAAGTCAATGTGGATTTAATATATAAAAACTGCTAATGAAGACATATGTCCCCCCCCCCCCAAAAAAAAGGGCATGACCCCCCTCTGAACGGAGAGCTGGATACGCCTTTGGGGGGGGTGGGCGCCAAAATCCATGTTTGCCACGGGTGCAAAAAAGGTTAGTTTCGGCACTGCCTCCGGCTAACGAGCAAAATTGTAATGTTGTTTTCTCTGTTTTATCTTATGCTAAAAAGAATTGATTTTTCTAACACATTAAAAAAAAACTTATTACGTATATGAATGTAATCATTAAGAGTATTAATCATTACTTCAGTCATTAATATTGCATTATATCTTTAGAATTATATTAATTGAGACAAGGCTTGTATCGCAGTGAAAACTGGAGCTTAGTGAATGTATTAACACGGGCTTGTCAGTCAGGACTTATAAATGTGGAAACAATCAGATTGCTAATAATAAAATATATATCTTCATTATTTATTACGCTGTTGAAACTTTTATTTCATCTTTGTGTGATAGTACGCAAGAATGCTATTATTAAATTATCAGTAGATTATATTTTACAATTGATGTTCTGTTTAGGGGGGGGGGGGTCATTGTTAATGTATGAAGTTTTTTTTTTGGGGGGGGGGGGGGAATTTGCGTCATTGGGTTTGGGGGGATGGTCACTACTGTTCTTTCTATTTTCATTTTTTATATAAAAAGTTCAAATGTTGATCATTTTATTCTAATTTTAAAAAAAATTGAACATAAAGTGAAAAAGTTTTCCTAATGTCGTTTATCCCTATAACAAAAAAAAGAAAAATAAGAAAAAATGGAACATTTAAAAATTTTGTAAAACACTAGAAAGTAAACAAAATAAAATAAAAATAAATAAAAGTAAAAAAAAAAAAATGTTCATTTTAGAAATTATTGAAGGGCTTGAACTCCACGAGCTCATACAATTCTACGCCAATAAACCTGACACGAAAAAAAAAAAAAAAAAAGGGACAATCTGACCTGATGCAGGATTTCATCGATATTTCCTCTATTAACTATATTTGAATAATAAATCCGTCCATTTTTGTATAAAAAAGATAAAATTGGTATAGCAGGAGAAAAAAATATAGAGATTACATTTCCCAATTGCTTTAAAAGATTAATTAATTTATTTTCATCATGAAAATTATTTTGTCGGGTTCGGATCGACGAAACTTTTTTCCCCTGCTCGGGCTGGATTGATTTTAAATGAAAATTTTGGGTACATTACAGTACATCAGTGTTAATACGAGACGGATACAGTAAGTCGAGTAACAGTAATAAGTCCGGTATAGTATCGTGCAGGACTCTAGACCACCGTCAATACAATGATTTAAACAACTGACAAAAAAAAAAAAAAAAAAAAAAAAAAATCATGATTATTATTATTTTTTTTTTTTTTGGTCGCGGGGTCGAGTTGATTTGAAAATAAATTTTCGGGAATACATCGTGCAGGACTCTAGACGACAACACAATGATTTAAAGAAGAAAAAAAAAACTAAATTAATTATAAATTTGAAACATACATAAACAAGAACGAAAAATCATGCATCAAGTATAGATTATGTAACACTTTCCAAAATAATTTTACAAATCATCACCGTTTAATAAGCTGAAAGATAACATCTAAGTAAACAATTTGGAAAACGCATAACATATTTAAAAACGTAATTTCAGGAATTTCCAACATATACAATATTAGAAAAAATATCCGAATACTTTTATTCAGCCCTGTATATGATCTATCATATACCCGAATTCATAAGTTAATTTCTTTCATAAATGCATGAAATTTGCTGGTATATTCGTAAATATATAATATTTGCATGTTTTAGACAGATACCAAGAAATTATTTTCCCATGTTCTTATTCATGCAAAGAATCTTACAGAAAGTTTTCTCAATGTTCGCATTTTAACATTTTAAGGCTATTTTCGAGGGTCGATAATCATGGAAATATCGTCTTGAGGGAGCAATCAAATACAAATCAAAATTTACCACATTTATAGGAAAAATAAAAACGATGTTCGATTGTTTAGTGCTTAAACAATAATGCCTGCTATTTAAATTCATTTCTATTTAAAAATAACAATGGATGAGATAATTTAGAATTTTTAAGCAGTAAAAAAAAAAAAAGAGAAAAAAAGAAAACATCTTTAATACTTATTTATATTTAAAACAAATTATTAGTCGATAGAAATGTTTTTCTTTTGGAGGGGGGGGGGGTCATGACCCCCATGACCTCCCCCTTGGATCCGCGCTTGCCCCCCCCCCCCCCTTGCCAAATAAATTTGCAAAGATAATTTTATCAAGTTTCTATAATAGCTGACTCGACTTGTTTTAAATTTAAAATATGTAATCACAAAATACATAATACTGAACTGCGTAATCAGCTTTGTCAAATATTGAT
Source organism: Maratus michaelseni (assembly GCA_963931845.1). Lineage (NCBI taxonomy): Eukaryota > Metazoa > Arthropoda > Arachnida > Araneae > Salticidae > Maratus > Maratus michaelseni. The sequence goes on along the minus strand of OZ007599.1, from coordinate 211,327,688 downwards.
TCAATAAAACCTTCAAAACGGAATAGAAAGGAACAGGGAAAAAAATCCACTTTATACAGGTTTTCATCTTCGCAGGTATATTTTTTGGTATTTTTTCTGTTGAGAACATGTGATTTTAAAATTCAAAACTGGATTGATTTCATTTTCACAGATTTTACGCTCTGTGCATCATTACAAATGAGGCGTTTAAAGTCCAGTGATATGAATCACATTGTCTTAAGAGTTTACACTAATCATGCGAAGACATTCGGAAGCAAATGTTAAATCTGTGGGAGCGTTCTTAATAGTTTTTTTTGTTTCATGGGATACATGCGGTCGATATCTAATGTACATGCATTTGTACATTTTCGGGATTTGTTACTTTTTTGAAAGTGTCCTCATATAAAAAAAAAAAATTCAAACAAAGTCAAAAAAGTTAAAACGCACAACGTTAGATATCGAGATCAAGTACGATATGAGAAAATAAATTATTTAAAAGTATTTAAATGTAAGCGAGAATTACGAAAAGAACGCTCCCATAGGTTTAACATTAGCTTGCGAGTGCTTTCGCGTGATTGCTGTAGGCTCTTAAAAGCATTAAATTTTTTTTTCCTTAGGATAGCTGAGGTTGATGTTCCGAAAGAGAAACTAACTTTATATATATATATATAATATTAAAATGCAAGCGAGAAATTTGATAAGAATGCTCCCATAGGTTTCATATTAGCTTGCGACTTTCTTCACGTGACTATAGTGTAGGTTCTTAAGAACTCAAAAACCAGGATTTTCTACAAGCATAACAATGTCAGCTTTACTGACTATGTCACCCTGGGCGAGATTTTTTCCCTGCACCCGTATAAATGATAAATCCGGGGGAAAAAAAAGTTTTACTAAGTATTTTATTTTGCGTATGTTTTAACTCCTTTGTTTTTAGTATCTCGAGCAGTCGTCCAACCTCTCTCCCTCTAAGCCAGAATCTGGTTGCAAAAACAAAAAAAATCCCTGACGGCTCGGCCTACAGGCACAGGTAGATTTCGAAGACGCAGACCATGGGGCACCTGTTTGTTGGAAATTCGGGGAAAAATGACTTTTTTGCGATGATGCGGTAGTTGGAACCGCTCACTTCGAAACCTAACTTGTTTGCAGGCAAAGCCGGCAGGTTTTTTTTTTTTTTTTTAAATATAAGGGTTGGTCCTATAAAAAACTTGTCAATATAAAAGTTTTAGATAATAGTAAGAGGATTTATAATAAATTTAAGCAGATTTGATATCTTGTGAATGGACGAAGTTATGAATTTTTTTTCTTCTTTTGGCCATTTTTAATTATATCAAAAATCTGTCCTACATAAATTTTCGTTAAAAGTTATAATAACTTTAAACAGATTCGATACGTATCATAACTAATAAATTATGGGGTTTTGTCTGTTTTAACAAAAAGCCCCCCCCCCCATTTCTTCCCCTTGATTCGATTTTGCCCATTAACGAACTTGACCGACATTTTATGCCCCTTGATGTGCGATTTCGATCTAACCGCACATCATTTCGGGCACCTTGTTAAAAGCGAAAAATTTCCAAATTTTAAACTCGCATAACACGGTGAGTTTTGGTCGTACAAAAATGATTCTTTTATTTTTATTTGATATATCAGAGCTTCAGGATTGTTTTACCAAATATAACTTATAGGATCAGTAGGCTGTACAAAAAGTTAACTTTTATAACTTATAACTGTAGATTGAAGCGTTTATTTCAGTACAAGTTGTTGCCTTATGCTGCTCTAACAACATATCAATATGCTCTTACAAGTACCGATTCTTATAAAATGGCAGACACTGTACCATTAAAACATAGTCCTAAATATATTGTAAACCCCTGTATTCTGTATATGGTTTTCTTTCACAGTATAAATTTTCAGTTTATTACCTAGTAATTAATCCTCCACCCCCTCCCCAAAAAATATAATTTTTCTTTAAATTCCGCACTTCCCCCTAAAATAATTAGTGGCTGGAAGTCTTTTTCTCTGTAGAGGTTGTTTACCTTATATTTTTTTAATGACATACAATACTACTCTTCTAACATCCCTAAAATATACTGTACTTAAATTCCAGTTTTCTGAAAATGGTCAAGTAATTTATTGTAGCGTTGTCTTTTCCTCTGAAATGCTTATTTTCTGTTATTTCTTATCCCACCCATCAAGAAGGTATTTTTGCACTCGGACGGTACGATACGACCCTGTCAAACACGATAATAAATTACTTAAAACGCTTCTGGAAAGCTATTCCTTTTATCACATCTTGTGGTCCTAATTGCCTTTCAGCATGTCTTAAACATTTTCCCACCTGTATTTCAAGTATATTTTTTTTATTACCGCACCTTCAAAGATAGCAAGATGCAGAATGGGTTATTATTGTCCTTTATCTAGAATTTAAAGAATGAGAAAACAGGAACATTTCTGGAAATTGAATGCCGAAAAAAAGTTAAAAGTGACATTAAAAAAATCAAGAATTCTTTTAATAGTGGAAAAAAGGGAAATAATAAGAATTTAAAAATCCCCCCAAAATGTACCTTTTCCCTAAATCCCCCCCCCCCCCAAAAAAAAAAATAAATAAATAAATAAATAAATTGTATGACGCAGTTTGCGTCACCAAACCCCTCTCTGGGTATCCCGGCAGAAAGAAAAAACATCATATTCCGAAAAAAAAAAAATGGCGTTATTCAAAGTCAGCTTTCGTTGTGATTTTAAAATATCTATCGTAGTGTACACATTAATACGCATTCAAATTTGTAAAACATCTTTAAAAGAGATTTTTTCTCTCTTCTAGTATCAAGTTTCTCTTCACAGTTCGTACTTATACGACTTATACGTTCTAAACAACACAAAATATTGTCATAATTTAAATACCGTATATACTCGTGTATAAGTCGAATAATTTTAGACAAAATTTGGGTGTTGAAAATGGGGGTCGACTTATACACGAGTTAGTAAAAAGAAAAAAAAAACTAATGAAAGAATATTTCACACTCCGGAAGAAGTGTGATATAGCGGAGTGAAATACCGGAGTCACCGGGTTTAGGTTGGAGAGAGAAATGAAAGCTGACAATGGTCATTTCCTTGTGATTGACTAAAAAAACTCTGCAATAACGTCGCTGTAATTGTTCTGCACTCATTTTCTCTTGGGATAGAATTCCCTTCAATACAGGGAATTCCTTTCAATATTTTAATCCCCTTTTTAAAAAAGTTCAACTTGAGAATGCTTCTAGATTTCTCTCCTAAAAGTCCTAAAATACAAAGAAGTACTATATTTTAGCAGTCTAAGAAGTTATCTACCCTGTAAATAAGGCTTGAATAGATTTTTCAAAGATTTTTTTTCTTTTTAAGTATCACTAAATTGATGTAAATAGGTTTCAAAAGAGTTTAAGCTTCTTCAGTTTCTGATAATTATACAGATTTAAAATCTTGATTTTTTTTTTTTTTTTTTAAGTTTGATTAGAAACGTAATTAAAAAAAAAAAAGTATTACAAATTTAATATATATATATATTTTTATTTATTCTTGATTATAAATCATTTTTCAACTTACTACCAGAAATGTGTTTCGACTTATACACGAAAATTCAATTTTTTTTCAAAATTTTGTGTAAGAATTAGGGGGGTCGACTTATACACGAGTATATACGGTAAGTGCTTTTACTCATTCGTAACGGCAGCATCACCGTGTTTTGCACAAATTTTTCAGGTTTACGAGTTTCTCATTGAGATTTGGTTCTAAGTGCTGTGAGAGTGTGCCCATTTACCTGACGAACTACAGAGATACACGGACAGTTTTTGCAAATATGAAAAGAAATTATTTAATATAAAAAATTACTTTTCTAAGTTCAATCTATATGTTCACAATGAAGTAAAAGTTCTAAATGTGTATGCAAGAAGTTTTTAGTTTAGCTGAAATAAGCCAATTTTTGTACAAAATATGAGACATTTTAATAAATAAATTCTTCGTAATCAAACTTTTGCAATCAAGCAACCTTTTCAAATGAGAACAAATAAGCGTATTCTTAGCGGAGTCTGCACGGAAGTTAGCGATCGTAACTTGCAATTGTGCAGACCGCCAAATTTTGTTACAAAATACAATTTTGAGATAAATTTTTATTACGAAAAAACATATTTTTCTGATTAAAAAAAAAAATTAACACTTCAAACTTTTTAGAAAATTTACTTTCCTAGTTCAATCCGTATCTTGACAGTGAAATAAAAGTTCTAAATATATATGCTAGAATTTTTCGCTTTTAATGAAATAAGTTAATTTTTGTGCAAAATATGATAAATCTAATTAAGACTGTTCTTAAATACAACAGAACTACTTTCTGACAGTTTTTTTTTTTTTATTCAATTTTGTTTATAATAGCCAATTCAAAAACTATGTAATCGAATGGCGTTTTTCACTTTTTGGTAAAGCAGAAAATCTTTCAGAAAATATTGTCAAAGTAAGTGTTTTGAACCAAATTTCAGGATGCGGTAGCAAGAAAGGGGTAAAACTTGTCGTCACTTGACAATAATAGCTTATTACTCAATAAGTATTTTTTTTTTTTTAAATGGAAAACTTTATCCTATTCCAAATCGCTTCAACAGTCCGGACTGTCATTGTTAAGCTCGTTTGAAAATTTGTCAGAAAATGCATCAGAAAGTTTCGCGTTGTTGAACTGAGAATTTGAGACCCATTTTAAATAAATTAATGTGAGCATTTTAAACAATTTAACCCATACGCATAGAGTTTTAGTAAAAGGTACAAAAGAAAAATGCATGGATAAGGAAAAAAAAAAGAATAGTGTGTAAAGCTATTTAAATAATGAAATTCATAAGAAATAAACTAAATGAAATTAATAAGGTAACAAGATGACGATGAATAATTCACAAACAATCGAACTAACGTGACACATTAAATTTTTTTTTTCCAAGCCATTTAAAAATATACAGTTAAAAAATGGTTTTCTTCAAGTCAAATTTTCTCATTCTTAACCCATTAGGCGCCGCTATATATATTTAGCAATTTTTTAATGAAACAGTTGTTTTTTATTTATGAATAGAAAGTCTTTAAGGTATTTCTGAAGAAAAAAATTTAAAAAATTCGAATATTTAGAAAAAATAGCATGTTCCCAAAATGGGAGCAATGGCGCCTAATGGGGGTAAATTTTTTCACAAATTTTACTTATGCCTCCGTGCATTTATGTTTGTTATTTCTCAGTTTTTTCGCTATAAAAGGGATAATATCATTCTGAAACTGATATTTTACGATTAATTCATATAAATTAGTCCAACATCTACATTTATAATAAAAATAAAAAATAAAATTTCTGATTCCATAAGCATTTTCACTATCCACCTCTTTATTTTTCTTCAATACATAATTTTTGTCCTACTATTTTACATGAAAATGATTGAACATTTTCTATGCAGCATTATATTACATTTTTTTCGTTTTCTGAAATTGGTTTTTTAACAATATATATTTTTTTTTGTTTTTGCATTTTGTTTAGTTTTTTCCATATTCCAATTTGAAGTTCGCCTGAACTTTCATCTAAAATATCAAGCCTGTGTTTAATACTTTGTCTTTTTTAAACACTAAATTAGATATTTCTTGATTGTCTCTGGATTTAGAATTTACAGAAAGTTCTACTCCACCAAATATAACATGGGATAAATCATCACATAAATTATTTTCTATTACATATGTAATAGAAAATAATTTATGCGACATACATAGGAGGAAGATATCTTCCTCATATGTTACAATACTGCAATCGGGTGGCAAACAAACGATTTCCGGAACATCCGAAAAATCATCCAAATCTAAAAAATTGTTCAATCATCTTCCATGTAAAATAATCAGAAAAAATTATGAAATGATGAAAAATAGAGAGATGGATAGTGAAAATGCTTATGGAACTGGTAATTTCATTTTGTTTTTTATTATAAATGTAAAAATTGGACTAATTTATATGAAATCTTCTAAAAATATTAGTTTCAGAATGATATTATACCTTCTATAGCTAATAAGTTGAAAAATAAATACCACAAATGCACGGAGGCATATGTACAAGTTTTCAAAAACCTTACCCCCATTAGGCGCCATTGCTCCCATTTTGGGAACATCTTATTCTTTCGGTAAATGTGATTGATCTATTATACATATTAATTCCGGATTGACGTTGTTTAACATAATACACTGTTATGAACATATTTTAACTAAAAAATATAACAATATAATAAAATATAACACCTTGTAATAGTATATTACTTTTAAATGCTAAAGGTGTAAAATTAACAACTATAATATATAAATTAAAATAACTTTTATTAGTTGTTTTACATGTTTCGACTCTTCTGAGTCATTTTCAAAAACATATATAGTAATATAAAAAATATAATTTTTATTATAAATTTTTTTTTTAAATTTTTTTTTTTCGAATACTGCCAAAAAGCTATTTTTCGCCTTTTTTAACACGTTTTAAAAAATAGAAATTTCTAATGAAACTTAACAAAAAAATTTCAGATGTCATCTAATATATTCAAAATGCAAATAACGTGAACATTTTAACATTTTATAAAATACGCACTTCAGAAAAAAATCTTAAAGCAATGTTCCCAAAATGGGAGCAATGGCGCCTAATGGGTTAAGCACAAGCTGAAATAAAAGCATTTATTAACACTTTGTGTCACGTATACATGTTGCTTAATGTGCTGAGAATCCTTGATTATCCCCACCAATTATTTTTATTTGTATACTTTACCTCATTTAATCTTAGCATTTCTGCGATTCAATTAAGTGAAAAATTCTGTTTTGATAAACAGATGGCAAAAGATTAAAAATTCTGTAAAGGACTCTCGTCAAAAATGGGTTAAAGATAAAGGAAAAATAAAACAATTGCATTTTCCAAAATCGTCTTATGATCTATACTAAAACAAGAACGAAAAATCTTTCGTTAAGCATAGATTATGTAACACTTTCCAACGCTTCCAAAATAATTTTATAAATCATTACCGTTTAATAAGCTGAAAGATAACATCTAAGTAAACAATTTGGAAAACGCATAACATATTAAAAAACGTAATTTCAGGAATTTCCAACATATACAATATTAGGAAAAATATCCGAATACTTTTATTCAGCCCTGTATAGGATCTATAGATTTTTATATATACTACATAGGATTCTAAATTTTAGTTTAGTTAGGAAACGCGTAGCACAGTTTAAAATTCTCCTTCTGGAGTTTCTGTCAATAAACGGAAATGTGTTCGCGAACTTTTGTGCTGCCTTGTATATATGATCTACAGAATTTATACACACCAAATAATAGACAAAAAGTGAGTTAAATTTAAAATCGATAACGACAATAACATGTAAAAATTGCAGAGCAATCCGAGCCTATTTACGGGAGTTAGAGCACGGACAGACGGCAGACAAACCAAAGTCATAAACATTTTTCAACTAGGTTGGAAAGTGTTAAAAAGAAAGTTAAAGCGAAATCTATCACACGTAGAAGTCTGAAAATTCGGGTGAGAATAGTCCAAGACAGGTCTTGGTGTAACCTGGGGTTCAGATTTTTATGTTTTTAAGGTCCGATCTCCCTGGGCCCTTTTAAGTTTCTATGCCCTAAATTGGTAATAACTTTTCTCCTTTTAGTCCGATTTTCTTCGTTTTCGGGACCCATTCTCCATTTTATTATTCCAAACTTTCTGCATTTCAGTTAATACACTGGCGCTCTGGGGTCCGGTCCGGGATCCCTTGGACTTTTTGGACGCTATGCATTTTTCTGCCCCTAATGATGTGTCCTCTCACTGCTTAACTTTTAAAAAGTTGAGCCTAGGACTCCTCTCCCTGTATCAACACCTTCATATTTTTATTGGTACCGTAGCGCCCTTTTTTAAGCATCCCCCCCCCTTTTTTTTTTTTTTTTTTTTTTTTTTTTTTTTTTTTTTTTTTTTTGCTAATTAAAAAAAAAATTATTCTAATGATTAATTCTCACCCTATGCTTAATTTGCTTAATTCCGACTAATTGAAGATGTAAAGCACTAAATACCAAGACCTTTTAACATGCTTTCATGTTAGGGATGGTGCATTGTGCGCCCTGCTCTCAACTATCAGTTGGATCTTTTTGGGCCCCGTATTATAGCTCTCTTAAAAATGGCCCAATTCACTTTTTTTTCCTAACAACTTCTTAAGTCCTTCAACTTTTTGAACAAATATATTCTATAGAATACATATTTCGCATTAATTTTGGAATTTTGAAAGGTTTAATTTTAACAACTAAATATTATATGTAGATATATATATAATCTCTAAAAGAATAATATTATATATCGAGAATGTTGTATTTATATTTTGGCAAAGGAGGTCAGGAAAACGGATGTGGAAAAAATAAATGTATCTAATAGTACAATATAATAGCTTGCAACCGCTTTTTGAATCCAAAACACAAGCCACATGCTATTTTGAGAATGTATTTTTTCATCACAAAAATTTTCAATATGTGTATACATAATTTTTTTACAAAACAGAAGAAAGAAACGTGGTTGATTGTATAAATTTGGCGACCCCTCAATTTCCGCGCCTGGGGCAACAACCCCCTTCGTCCCCGGTTTCGCAGGGCTCTGATAACGGGTCCCAGACAGATCAGCTAAAATAAAAGCATACCCTTCTATTCTTTTTTTTTTTTTCGTTTTTTTTGCATGGATTTTTTGCATGAGAGGAAACGATATAAAGGCAATTTCACTATGGTCACTTGCACACTGTTGAAAGGTACTTACTGGCCAATATCCTTTGCAAGTGTAGATGTCACACAGTAGGGAGTCGGTCCTGTGCTCGTTAGTAATTTCTTGGAAAACTTATGCTAAGCACATGTGTTTTTGAGATTCCAAAGTAGAAAAGGGAAATCGAATAAAGTTGTTTTTCTTCGTTTGTCTCGGGAAAAGAGGGTAAAATACGAAAAGTATAGCAACAGTTATAGGACTAAGTGAACTTTTTCTCGCAATTTCTATGTACTAATACACCTTTTTTTTTTTTTTTTTGGGGGGGGGGGGGGGGGTAAATTAAGTCATTTTTAAAACGAAAATTTTATACAACTTAAGCCACTGCTGAGGGGTCCCCTGGCAGGTTTTGGTCCCGGGGCTGCAGCCCCCCGGCTATGTATATAAATATGTAATCATATTAGATTATTCTTATTTTATGGTGCAGTTAAGTACCCTTTTTCTTCTCTCGAAATATGAGGAATATTACCAACATTTCATTTTTGATACACACACACACAAAAAAAAAAAAAAAAAAAAACCGCATGTGTAATATATTTCTGATAGTTTGTTACTTATTAGAGGTAAAAGCGTACATATGTATATAAAGTGTTAGGAGTTGAAAAAGTATTCGCTAAATAGAGGTGTCTGCTATTCGGGAGTGTCCGTTATGGAGGTGTTATTGTATATAGATTTTTCATCTGAAAAAATATTTTGGACATTGGTGTGAAAAATCCGTGTTAACCCGACTCGCAAGAGAAACTATGAAAGTGAAACCGACTTGCATAAAAAAGTATAAGACAGAATTGCGAGTAGCGAAGTGTTAACTTACTTGAGGCAGATATAAAAATTGTGTATTCATATCTGTATTCTAAAGACATAGAAAATATTTAAATTTAGTGACAGTATAGTAGGGGGGGGTGGAGGGGATTTACAAGACTTAAAGCACGGATAGACAAATTCGAAGTCATAAACACTTTTCAACTGTATAGGAAACTGTTAAAAATGAGTATATAAAATAGGAATTGTTACTTTGCAGATAAAAGCAGACTAAAGAAATAGATAAACAAATATATTCAATCGCAAAAAATATAACATAATTTTAAATAACGTACATAGCATAAGAGTCTAAAATAGGAACCGTTTTAAATATTTAAATACAAATTTAATAAAAAAATATTTCAGGGAACTGAATTAATTTCATTTTTAGTATAATGAAAAGAAATATCGTTTAGAAACTGTGAGAGAACTGTTTTTTAGAACTATTTTTAGAGGTATACATAAGAAATAAATAAAAATATATATTAAATAGGAACAAATCATGCTTATAATAGAAACCATTATAAACATTGTATGATAAATAGGTAAATTAATATTTAAACTGTAAAAAATCACTTTATGAACTCAACTATTCGCTCTTTCATTAACGAAAAATCTCTATTAATATGATGTATAATGTGATGCCTCTTAGACTGTTAAATTATTCTTTCTGTATTGCACCTCTGAAGAGCATAGTTGTGTTACAATAAAACTTGTGAAAACAAACCTGTCTATAACAGATTTCTTCTCAACCGGAAAAAAGTTTCGATGAAAAGGAACCATATAATTATACCTGCTAAGACGAAGAACTGCCTAAAATGGAGCATTTTTACGAGCCGACTAATTCTTTGCCATTTTTAATGCAGAGGCCCCATTTCAAGAGTTTCTTGCGAGAGAGTGGGGAAGGGGTGCGACTTTTTCTTGAGGGACTCTGTTTCAAATAACACACGGGATTGCGTAAATCGTCCACAAAATAACAAAATCCAGCACAATAAAAAGTTATGTGCAGGATTTTTCCTCTTAACTTCTTTCACAGACCGGGAATATTTTTAAATTTTCGTCGAACTTTTTTGTTTTTCGGAATTACGCAAAACTAGTTAATTTGTCAATTGAATGCGAAAAAAAAAAAAATAGCGAATTTTGCCAATTGTAAGCTGTAAAAATCGTTAATTTTCTAAAACAGCTGTGGAAAAATATTGCGAATTTCGCCGAAGATCGGGGGAACAAATAGCGATTTTTTTCAATCGATCGCGGAAAAAAAAACGCACTCATTACAACACTCATTCGCAGAAAATAGTCAAATTTGTGCATCGGTAGCAGAAAATCTCCGCTGTATTATATTTATATTAGGATATTTTTAAGAGAAATCTGCCACAAACAATTTGTTGGAAATTGGAAAAAGATTGCATATAAAAATAGTCGCAGATACTGGGCCCGTAATCAAAAGGTTAGTTGTTTAGGTTGCAGGTTGGTTTTTCACTATTTTGTGCCATGTTCGTCTTGACCCGATTTTACTAAGAAATTCTGAATATGTTTCTGATGAAAAAAGTATATATTTGAATATTAATGAGAATATATGTGTTGTGTTTATTTTTGGACATAAGCAATGAAATTGTGCAATATACTTTTTTTATAAATGTATTAAAATATAGATTAAATTTCTTTCACTTCGGATTCTGGTGCAACCCGATCCGTGTAAGACTCGAGTGTCAGGCTGTCGAGATTATTAAGAGTGTTACTGTATATAATATGATTTAATAAAGCAATTGATTTGATAGTATTGTAATGATTGCAGTAAATAAAATGTGACACTATGCAAAAATCAAATCTTTAAGATGTTTAATTAACCCACTACTGCCTCCATCGCCCTCTCCCCCAAAAGAAAAATTCCCCTACATTTTGAACTAAAAGAGGAAATTCACCTCTAAAATTCTAGCCCTGAGGAGATGAGTTTTCTTTTGACCATGTTGTACACATAGGGAAAAAACAAGACTAAGAAGCAATTGATAGTTTTTTATCATTCCAGAAATGAATTAAGTTTAGTTTGCTTTTCATATAGAAGTTATAGCTTATAAGTTTAGATAAATAATTAAAAACCACAAGTTAATCCAAAATTATTAAAAACTATTAATTTCTTATCTTGAGTAAGCCCCGCTACTTTATTCACATTTCAAATGCACCGGCACCCTTTCATTTTGTGTACCATACTTAAAATATTTCAAATATATAATTACAAATGCTCAAAACGGGAGTAAAATATAGTAATTTTTTAAGAGTCTAAAGGAAAATATAAAGAATGTATTAACATTGAATGTTTAGAATATTGTATTCAGATTATTAAATAAGTGTATTTTAGCAATTTTAACATTATTTGCAGAGTTCAAAAATAAAAATATATGAATAGCAAAAACATATTACATCGAATTTTCATATATAACTAGGAATACTATTAAAGTGATTTGGAATCTAATAGCGTTTTTCATTTTTTTAAAATGTATTACATTTTGAGTTATACGATATTTTATTTTTTTATTTATTGTTTGAGTTATATGTAGCCAATTGCTGCACTGCAAAAAAAAAAAAAAAGTGTTGATTTTACAGTATAATACTGGTATAATACCCCAGCTGGCAGTATTATACCGTAAATTTAACAGTAATAAACAGTAAAATAAGCAGTAATACGCTGCCGCGCATGCGCGTCAGCGTATTACTGCTTATTTTAATGTTTATTACTGTTAATTTTACGATATTGTAAAATAAACATTTTTTTTTTGCAGTGTGTTTCATGACGACCTTCCTTGGGTATCGCCTCCCGAAATTTGGTTTAAATCATTAACTTTGACAGCATTTCCTGAAAGAAAAAATTGTTTGTCTATATCGAAAAATGTCAAATGTTTTTCAATTTACAATTTCTGTATAAGCGAATCAAAGGCGTAGCTTGAAAATTTCATTGGTTGTGGGGAGTACCCGACGTTTGGCGACCTCTTTTTATTACTTTCAAATACCCTTCCTTTTCTCGAAGATTTTAAGGAGGGGCGGGGGATACCTATGCACCTTTTGACTTTTAGTTACTTGCTTATAGCTTTTATTTGCCTAACGTTAAATATATAGGACCGTTATTTTAAAAATTTTGATTTAAAATTCAATATTTTTAAATGTTTCTGTTTCCATGCATAACCTGGGTGCTTATGTTTACCATTATGCGAATGTACTATACTATACGCATTTATATATCGTGCAGTATGTGTATCGCTACAACTACGCAGTCAGATAAAGTGTTGCATGTTTTCAATCATTTAAATAACGGAGCACTACAACGTTTGCCATATGCTGTAGTGCGCCCCTGCATTCTGAAAGGTTGGACAGGCCTGTTCTAAGATGTCCAACGCGACAATCGCGGGCGCCCTTTCGTAATTTTAATGTTACTAGCTTTTTTGAAAAAAATATTTCAGGTACCTAACGACGCCCTTCAACTTGAATACATTGGATGGAAGAAAAATAAAAATGAATAAAATTATGAATAAAAATGAATTAATTAAATGTATCAGAAGTAAGCCAATCTCGATTTACGTACAGTTTCAATAAATTTAAATTGAATTTTCAAATATTTGTACCTCGCCTAAAATATTTCTTTCGTGCTTTTCCTATTCCGGCGCCTGTGTGCGGTGTACACACTGCACATTGGGTCGGCATACTTATTTTCTAATACTTTAAAGGCTGTTTATAAAGGAATTCTGTTGTAAACGGTAATTTAAAAAAAAAAAAAAAAAAAAAAAAAATTCATGCATACATACGTTTTAAGATGAAAAAAAGCTATTTTAAGCTGAATTTCCTGTACGTTTTCGTGTAAGCAGATTTTATTTTATTGGTGAAGGGCCCCACATTGGAATTAGTACCGGGACCCACGATCTTTCTGTATGGCCCTGTTTGAGACATTAAATTAAGTGACTCTGGGCAAATGCCCCACTTGTCCATAGATAGTCGTATAATCTTTTTATATTGGAATCCAAATTGACTATTTTTTAACAGATTTCTTAATTCAGTTTCGTTCATAAAAACATGGAATTGACAAATGCTTTTATTTAGAAACTGTAAAGACGAACATTCTCCCATTTTTTGGCAGGCGGTCTTTTAGAAAATGCTGTGAAAATTGTAGTTCTGAATAGCACGCAACAGCCCGATAAATATCATCATAAGAAAAACTCCCTTATAACTCAAGATGTGGTTATAACTAAAGAATTCATTTATCAAAATGTGAAAAAAAAAAAAAAAAAAATCTATCGGATCCTAAATTATTTACATTGTTATGTCTGCATTTGTTATTTTGCATTTTTCCTTTTGTTTTGTGCTTTTAAAGTCTCTCATTGTCGACCGAGTAAAAACGTTCTCTCTCTCTCCCTCTCTCTTTCTTTTTTATTTTTTAGAACTATTATAACCAATAAATTTAGATTCTAAATTTTATTTCAAATCATTTTTGGAAAAACATTTTTAATTTTGCTGTGAAATTGTGTTTTCTTGGACAAAATCTCCAAATTTTGACTCATATTTTCTGTTGCCTTCCTTAACTCTACCCTCTCCTCCTTTGTAAAAGTAAAAATAACGAAAAATTTTCGATAAAATTTTTTTTCATTTTTTTGCCTTTATTTCAACCTTTTTAAAATCTATGCATGTAAAGTTTTATTTCTTTTAATTTCATGTCTGCCCCCTCCTCCTCCCCTCAGTAAAAGTTTCCATAAATATATGAAAGTTGTTTTCCCCGTAAACAATTATGTAACCGAATACTTTTGTGTGGCCCCGTAAATGAATGATAAATGCTTTACACTCCATATTCTACAAAAAGCTTATTGTAGCGCACCTTAGAAAATTGTATCAATTTTAATATGTTTGTAATAGTGTTACACGATTAAAATGCACCACAAACGATTTTTCCTCATAGACCATAATATAAAGGAATTATTTTAGTTACCCTGTAAAGTATTTATAAGTGCTATTTGTGCTGTATTCGATAATAAGCATCTTGTAAGTGCACTTCTGCGATGTATAATTATTTGAATATATTTGAAATAGTGTAACATCATTAAAATACACTGCAAAGGATTTTCCCCCATAGATCATAATGTAATGTAATTCTTTTGAGTGCCCCTGTACTAGAAGTATAAGGACTACACACTGTTCATGTTAAATACTGAACATGCTACAGTAAATCTCAATAACATATATCAATTGTATGGCAATAGCACTGACAGACGGCAAACAGACAGACAAACTGAATTCATAAACATTTTTCAACTATGTTACAAAGTGTTAAAAAATGGTTAATACCAGGGGGTAGTCCAATTTTAACTGGATATCGAATTGGAAGCCATTCGATGAAGGATTTTAGGAATTATAAAGATGTAAAGTTTGCCTCTAAATGATAGATTTTTACTCATATCGCCTGTCTGTAATATTTTTTCACATTTATTATTCTTTGGCGTTAGTATTGACCATCACAAACATACTGCGATTTTTATAAATTTTAATTTTATATATGCGAAATATGAGTTATGACATTAATATTCTAAAACAAATTATACGTATATGAACAGTCAAAACTGGTGTTTAAAAGCAATTTTCATTATATGAAAAGTTGGTTATAAGGTAGCAAATTCAATATAATCAAAGCTGTATCAGTTTTATAGGGGGAGGGAACGTTTTTTAACACTTTCCAACCTAGTTGAAAAGTGTTTATGACTTCGGTTTGTCTGGCCGTATGGCAGTCTGCCGTATGTCCGTGCTCTAACTCCCGTAAATAGGCTCGGATTGCTCTGCAATTTTTATATGTTATTGTCGTTATCTATAGCATGTTCCCTATTCCAACTGAAGTGTGTAGCATTTATACTTTTTTACAGGGACAGTCAAACGAATTCCGTTACATCACGTCTATGGAGAAAAATCGTTTGCGGTTTAATTAAATAATGTTTCACTATTTTAAACGCATTGAAAATTATATATATCACTAAGGTGCGTTACAAGAGGCTTACTACAGAATAGCGTGTGTATAGCAGTCATCGTTCATTTACATCATACACACAAAAGAATTCTCTACTGTCTGTTAACAATAATTCCTGGAAGTGCGTTTTAAGTTGCTGAACGCGATTTTAAATTGAATTCAATTTTTGTCTATTACTTGGTGTGTATAAATTCTGTATTTCATATACAGTGCAACACAAAAGTTAGCGAACACATTTCCGTTTATTGAAAGAAACTCCAGAAGGAGAATTTTAAACTGTGCTACGCGTTTCCTAACTCGACTAAAATTTAGCATCCTATGTAGTATATATACAAATATCATATACAGTGCTGAATAAAAGTATTCGGATATTTTTCCGAATATTGTATGTGTTGGAAGTTCCTGAAATTACGTTTTTTAATATGTTATGCGTTTTCCAAATTGTTTACTTAGATGTTATCTTTCAGCTTATTAAACGGTAATGATTTGTAAAATTATTTTGGAAGTGTTGGAAAGTGTTACATAATCTATGCTTTACGCATGATTTTTCGTTCTTGTTAATTCTTAAATACCCTGGTTGAAATTTGCTGAAGTTTTCAATTTTGTTTGTAAATGTATCAGGGACAATGGGATTATTAAACGGGTAAAATGAAAAATTTCAGAATACCCTCAAGTGAATTACTTTTTTACGATAATAGATCAAAGTTTAATAACCACCTTTTACATTAACCATGCTTGTAAAGCAGAATCTGATTTACTAAGAGGAGAGGGGGGGGGGGGGGTGCTGATTACAATAAACAACAATTAACCTATGCTCTTAAATACAAAAAAAAATGGTGATTCAATTATACGGTAATTCGTATAAGCGTCGGATTTCTAAACTTTTTCTAGTAGGGTCCCATACTTTTGATTTGCCCAGAGGCCCAGGAAACCTGTAACCGGTCCTGATCCAGTCCCTAGCGCCGTACACATTGTCAGGAGAAAATATTATAAAATCGCTTGAGTGATATCATATTTCTTTTATTTCAAAAATTGGTTATAAGCTGAATTTTACTAGACGTCAAAAATTCTAGTTTTTTATAATAATAATAATAATAATAATAATATTTCTTTTAAATGTAAGATGTTGTTGCAGTGGGATACTGTTACAGGTACGTTAAGAATTAATGGATATTTATGGTTCCATTCGAGAAGAATCTCTTTCTCTGTATACACACACATATATAATAAAATAAGATATTTAAAAAAATCCAAAATGAATTTTTCATTAATCGAATTTGCATTTAAATAAACAAATAAAAATTTTAGTAATTTATTCAACCAAATTAATTTAATGAAAATCTCTATAATAAAAAAAAATTACAGAAAAAAATGGTATTAAACACAATTCTAGCTAAAAAAAGCCCGTTTAAAAATTAAAATCTTAAATATCTAATTAATCTTCTAATAAGAAAACGGTAAATTAATAACTGGAGCTGAGATCTTTTCGGTTGATATAACCGAATTCGGGTGATACATGAAAAAAAGATCTACAGCATTTTATTCAGAGAACTTTCGCTTACTTTTTTGATTTTCATAGCCAATTAGTTGCCGTTTCTATGCTTATATTACAAAAAAAAATCTTATTTCTGACAGGTGCAAGGATGAGCCCCGGTCTGTCACGTCACATGATAGATTAGTCAAAACGTTGACTATTGACAGGATCTCTCCAATAAAACTTTTTTGCTAATTTTTACTGCCCAGTGAACCACGGGGTATCGCTAACATCTATGGACTTCCTGCAAGATGTGTAAGATAAGATTAACGAAGCTGTTGAAATGGCTGTACTGTTGCAAGGACAATTTCTTCTTCTACAACCCATTAAGCGGGACAGACCTACATGGAATTGCCCCCTGGCAAAAGGGTAGGCTCCCCACTGGTGCAATGTTGAATTTTATTTTCACTGTCGCCAATCCTTCGTTTGTTCCCTTTCCCATTTCTTTTTGGACATCAGGATTACTATCTGCATATAAAGTTTCATTTTAACTGATGTTTTGGTATTTACATTCATATCAATATCATATTCTCTTTCTTATTATCATAAATATTCGCACACAAGAAAATGTCCAAAAATTACAATCGGACAAAACCCGCATGTTTTAAGGTGGGTTAGTAGGAAGAAGGATTTTCCATCGCACTTAATGTTTTCATATGGGAAAATACCCCCTTCCTGTAATGTCTCATTTTGTAATTCCTTCCCAAAAATGATACTAGATTATAGAAAGAAATAATTCTTCATATTCGTACGCTTTTAGATTTTCCGAATTTTTCTTTCAAAAATACTTTAAAGTCTATGTTAATTTTAAGCTAATAGCTTGAAACGTCAATATTCATTTCAGCGCATTATTTTAGCGATTTTAACGCCCCACTGCAAATGTGTTTCTACAACCGTCGAATTTTTCACGTGGAAAGTTTTGTTTGGTTTTTGTATGGCTTAATGTTAATAATAATCAATATTATAAACCAAACACATGTCTGATTATTGCTGAAGTCATTTTGATAGTGGTAGCAACGAATTGACTGATAAATTTCGTTTTGACAGCATATTTTAAAACTTCTAAACGTCGCACAATTTCATTTTTTATACTGTCGAATAGGAAAACAAATGCAATTTCTTTGAAAACTGCATTTAAATTAAATTTTTTTTTATAGGTTTTAAAATAATTTCCAAGCATGAATTTGTTTTAAATCTATCTCTATCACGTGCAGCCCGATTGCGAAATATTAATCCGTTTGCATTTAAAACATATAGTTTCACATTTATTCCCGGCTAACATTAAGGAACGAAATAAAAAATTCATCAAAATATAAATATAAATATAATACAAAAAAAAAATTGTAAATTTAACTGACATGTTCTCGAACTACGCGCTTAAACAGTTAAAATTTTCATAATAATAATAATAATAATAATAATAATAAAACCTGCAGTCAGCAGCGAAATCTTGGACGAATTCTTTTGCCATTAACTCCTGGCATGCGGCTAATACAGAAGTATAGCTTAATTAAATTTCAAAATTTATTTGAATATATTATTATTTTTTTTTTTAATAGAAATTCTTTTTGGCGGTGTTAATGAATCAGTTTAAATATGTATATTTTAAATATGAATAATCTATTAGAATTAGAAAAAATTGGTTTTCACTTATGTTCTGTAACCGGGGAATCACGGGTTCAATTCCCTAGTTTTGATAATAGCATATTTGTACACTGATATATCAGTAATACATTAGTATATATGTTGCTTTTTTCAAATGCTTTGCACTAGAATTTGAAAAAATCTATGCAATATTATAACACTTAAGACGTTTACAAAAATATTTCCCTCAACTCAGCAAAACAAAGCTGACATATTCACAGACTTCTATTTATGAATAAATGCATGGAATTTGCAGTGACGATTGTTGAAGAAATTTGAAATCAAATAGCATTTCGCATTTTCGATAACTGTATATCATATTGAATTATAATTTATTGATGTCTCAAGACGCCCTTTATTGGGCTATAGAATATCGAAAATAGTCTTAAAGCAAAAACTTGGACAGCATTTTCTGAACGATTTTTTGTCCTTATTAAAAGGCCCCACCAGTGGCTGAGAGGTTGTGCTCTCGAAGCTGGTAGACGGGAGGTGCTGGGTTCGATCCCAATCGCGCCCGTCGGCCTAATCGTTCGGAGTTTTCGTGGTTTTCTTCGAGCCGTGGATTTATCCATGCGTAAATACGGATTAGGTTCCCTTAGAAAGTCCCCCACGAAGGGCACTCCCCCCGGGCCTATATCCCTAGTGTAGATAATTGGCCGTCAATAATCAACCCAACCCTTATTAAAAGATGGAAAATGCCATTCGATTCCTTAGTTTATGATTTATTAATAAACAATAAATCTATTGTATATGAATAAATCTGCGAATTTTGTGTGAAACGCATGCCTTGTTATAAATGAAAACTCTTTTACTCTCAATCATAGTTAACTAGTCCCGGCACTTTTGTAATTTATCGGTTCAAAGCCTGGCCCGGTCCGTGCAAAAATCAGTGAAAACGGGCCCGGCCCAGTCCGACCTCTGTTAAGACATTTCTCAAATCAAAAGTAGTTACTTTCTAATACATTTGTGAATTCGATTTTGTTCAGAAACGCATAAAATTGGCAAATGTTATTATTTAGAAACTGTGTAATGGAATAGCATTTCCATTAAGAAAAAAGAAAAAAAAAGAAAAAATCTTTCAGAAAGTACTGACAACATTGGCGTTTTGAATCAAATTTCAGGACGTGATAACATGGAAAAGGTTAAAAACCTGTCGTCACGTGACAAGAATCACCTATACCTCGATAAGTAATTTATTTATCAAAAAATAGAAAACACTAATCGATTTTAAATCGCTTCAAAAGTCAAATCTGTCACTTTTATGCATTTACAGTTAAAAACGAATCAGAAAATATTTCAGACAGTTTCGTGTTGTTGAGAATTTTCAGTCCTGGTTTTAATAAGGAAGAAAATCATTGTCTCAGCGCAGCGTGGCCTGGTCCGTTCGAAGGTCAGTAAAATAAGACCTGGCACAAAAATCTTTGCAAAACATGCATACATTTTTAAATCGCCATTGTTCTACAATTAAACATTAAAATTTTTTTTTTTTTTTTAAATGGTAGATTTATACGCTTATTAAAATATAGTGAAACGTGGGAAAAAGAACCTGCTTATGACGGAATCCTGTCTTAAACTGAAAAATGTGTTGATCCATTCAAAATGAATATACTAATACGTAAGAAAATAATTTATAATAAATTTACACCTGCTAAGAAGGCAATTTGCCTATAACTCACTTTTTTTTCCCTATGCAATTCCATCTTACAAGATTTTACCGTATAGCATTTTTCTTTCAATATATGGAATATACGGATTAACAATATTAATGATAACTTAAACACATACATACAACAAATAGAGATTTATTGAAAAAATAAATATCGCAGGCTGCGGCACTTCTATAAAAATGATTATATATAAAAAAAAAAAAAAAAAAAAAAAAAACAAGAATGAAAAATGCGTCAAGCATAGATTATGTAAAATTTTCCAACGCTTCCAAAATAATTTTACAAATCATTACCGTCTAATAAGCTGAAAGTAAACAATTTGGAAAACGCATAACCTATTTAAAAACGTAATTTCAGGAATTTCCAACACATACAATTTCCCATTTTTTTACACATCCCATTTTTTTTTTCTGCAACTTAAGAATTCTTCGGTAGATTTAGCTATTTCCATGATTAAACTGAAATTAGAAGAATAACAACTTGACACTATCATAGGAAGAAATTGATTCCTATGACAACGTGAACGACGATGGTTAAAATTTTTATTTTAATCTGGATCAAAAGATAAATCGCAATAATTCAAGGTTCGTTATATTCGAGATCGGAGCGGAGATAGCTCTACACTTTCGAAGGCAGTGGGGGCCCACAAACCCAGGTTCATTTGGGAAAAACTGGCCAGCTCTGCTCTGCTAGTAGATTAATTACAAAATATAATTTATATAATTAGATTAGTAATTTATAGTGATAGAAGAAACCTATTGAAAAAGAACAACTAGCGCAATTATTACAAAATTTGTATGCTTTTTTTTTTAAATGCATAGAAAATATTGACAAATATTTTAAAGATGTAATAGTCGTACATGATTTTTCTGAACACAAATCCGATACCAACATATTTTTTTTAGAATTTTGACTGTATTAACTTTAAGGTTACTTCGTTTGTCGGTGTTTACTTTTTAAACTTTTTGCAAAACATTAGCATTTTTTTTTTTGGGGGGGGGGGGGGGGGGTCTATAATTTAAAAGAATTGTTCAAACTCGCGAGAATAAAAATTCATATGATATCAGAATTAATAAAATCATATCAAGACGAATCATTTCTTCATAGCACTCAAAATAAAATTCAATCTAAGCAGCTGCTAAACATGCTATAAATATCAGAGATGAATTTTGTTTATTATTATTATTATTATTGGTGACCCGAGGCTGAAAACGTCAAACTATATTTTTTCTTCTGAAATCCTATTATTCAGAATTTCAGTTTTGCTTTTATACATGCGACAGTTTGCATTATAAACCTATTCCAGAATGATAGCACTTTATTCTCATTGTAAGGTGATCTAAGGAAACATCTATGCAGATACATTCTGTAGCATTTTGCTTTGCTGTACTATTAATAACTACCGTTAATTAACTTTGATCTATGACACAATAATAATAAAAAAAAGATTCAATTAAAAAATATATCCTGCTGTTTATCCCAGACGAAAATCTGTCCTTTTCTGAATGGTAAGGATGTCGTTATACAAAAATCCCAATTTTCTTTATCATTGTAGCGCTCCTAGGTTCCATAAGTTTTCCCCCTTTGTATTTGCCAGTGTGTCATTCATTATACGGTTGCAAGTCCCGGAAGACTCCCGTTGTGTTCTCCTGACTGAATGCAGTCATAAGGAGAAAGAAAATAAATCCACAGTCCAAGGAAATTAATCACATTTCCGCCATATGCTGTCACAAGACATTTTGTGCATTTTACAGGCCGATACGGTTTTTTGTAAAGACCGGAAAGTAAATATTATACTTGAAAATAAGAAGCAATTAAAACCAAACTATAGTACCATACCATAACAGCTTTAAATTATCTCTTAGTTACAGGGGAAAAAAAAAGAAAAAAAAACTTTTTTATAATTTTATAGAAAACTTTATATAGTTACTTCATTATTAAGTTTCAGGGTCTGGGGGGGGGGGGGGCTTCAGCCCCCTTACCCCCCCCCCCCCACGTGGGTGCGCCAATGGCTGGATTCATAAGTTATACAAAAAATAAACTTGCCGTACAGGGCACCGCGTCGATATTTAATCTTTTATAAAAGGATGAGGACGGCCAATAAATATTTCGTAATGTTTCGGCTTTAACACTTAGAACTACCATGAGCCGTCATTTTGACGGTTACCTAATGAATATATTCCGATTCGAACCAGAAATTTCTTTTTAAAATTAAATTAAATATAAAACTCATAGAAATACGTTAAATTAATAAGTTAAGTGGTTATAAATAAAATTTCTGGTATGAAATAGTTTAAAAAAACTATAAGTAATATTTCCGATAGCTCTAGTGTTAATTTTTTGCTTATTTTTTAAGTGCTGGTCCAGGTTGGGTCTGAGCATATAAATTTCGTTCGGTCCTCACACACCTCTTACCCCCCCCCCCCCCCCCCCCAAAAAAAAAAAAAAAAGCGTTTATTCTGAAAAAAACAGCAGCATGGCGTAATCCAAAAATTGGAAGTACTACAAAAAAATAGGA
Organism: Maratus michaelseni; assembly: GCA_963931845.1. NCBI lineage: Eukaryota > Metazoa > Arthropoda > Arachnida > Araneae > Salticidae > Maratus > Maratus michaelseni. The sequence goes on along the minus strand of OZ007599.1, from coordinate 211,304,758 downwards.
TTGTGCTGTCATAAAATGGCACAGTGTGTGTGTCATTAAATGTGCAGTCATAGAATCACAAATATCTTATTGAAATTATTATTTTCCTTCAGAAAAAAATTAAATTAAATATTTGCGACATTCAGATTGTTTCAAAAAGATGTAACAAACTGTAAGAAATGGCAGAGCACACTTATAAATAACAATTTTTGCACAGAAAACCAGGGTCGCAGTCCATGAATTCGGACAAAAAATAAAGCTTATCTATTTCAACCAGAACTCTGATATTTATGCAGACATTTAACAATAATGGTGATAGTTTAATAAAAATTTCAAGTCTTACCTATCTTTATGTGAAATACGAAACTACGAAAAATTCTGGGAATGCATAGTAATTCAGTCAGTGACATCGTACATACATTCATTTCGAAATATAGATGGCCTAGTTCAACGCTGTTTGGACGCAGATGATGATAACTTCCATCAATTTTTGTGATATTGTTGCATTTGGCAAAAACGTCTATTGAAAATTTCGTTAAAATAGCTTCATTATTGTTAAAGTCTTGATCAAGAATTCGTGTTTCGCCTGAAATGAAACATTTCATGTTTTTGATTGAACAAATGGATTGCCACCCTGAATTCCTACACATTTAATTTTTTCGCGTGTTTGTATTATTCCACCCTTTAAACTTAAAAAAGAAAATCATTATGACATAATTACACGAAAAATGTATTGATACCTCATAAGACCATCCTCAAATTCAAATCTGTTATTATCTGACACATCTCCAGAATTTATTTTTATTTGTAAACACATAAAACTGACAGATGTATTTATAATCGAATAGCGTTTTCCAAATTTCGATAAGGCACGGGATATTTAGAAAATTCAGTAAAAGTTGGCATTATAAACTGAATTTCCAGACGCAGCAGTGTGATAAAGATCGTCATTGAGACAACAATGGCTTACAACTTTAAATGTAATACATTTATCAAAAAATGAAAAACCCTATTTGATTTTCAATCATTTCAGCAGTTTTGCTTGAAATTTTCATACTTTTGAGTCGGTGAAGGTGTCGGAAAAATTCTTGTTGTTAAGAGTGGATTTTTCTTTTTCCAGAATGGCCTTAAATTAGAAATAAATTTTATTCAACAACTAACTAACTGGCCTTGCGTTACCCAGGCCGTGATAATAACCTTAAACAGAACTCAAGTTCGTATGATTTTTTTTTTCTTTAAAGAAGCTGAAACAAGTGTTTTAAGAAGGAGATTAATATTGAATATTGATGGTAGCTGAGGTTCGATAAATTTTTTTGTCGTTTAAGTAGTACCTGGAAGTCCTAAAAAGTTGTTAGAAAAAAAAAAAAAAAAGATAGTCAATCGGACAGTTTTTAAGGAGCTATAGTAGCGGGCCCAAAAGATGACAACTGATGGTTTTGAGCAGGGAAATATGAGAAAAGATCAAAAGATTCTAGTACTTAGCACTTTAGATCTTCAATTAGTCGAAATTAAGCATAAGGTATAAATTATCATTAGAATAAAATTTTAAAGAAATGCTCACAAAAGTGCCCTAGGACCCCAATAAAAATATGAGGGTTGTGGTCCGGGGACAGGAGTCCAAGACTAAACTTTAAAGTTATGCATTGAGATGGTGACATAATTAGGGGAATGAAAAATACATGCCGCACAAAAAGTTAAAGAGGCACCGGGCCCGGGGTCCTAACTGGCATGAAGAAATGTAGGAATAACTAAAAGGAGAAAAATCCCAAAACCGAAGAAGATCGGATTAAAATGGGACAAATTAAAAATTTAAGGAGCAAAAATTTCAAGGGGCCCCTACCGGCCCAGGATCTTAAGGGGATAGATCACCTTTAAAATGGTCAAAAATTCAGTTTCAAGGTTTTGATGTTAGTAAATAGTGCATTTTATTCTGAGTAGAAAGGTACCAATGTTTTTAAGAGGCGATAATTATTGACGAAGATATAAAGTAAAACGCAATCGTCATTCTTGGTTTTTGAATGGAGAGTGAAAACTTTAAATGCATTTAATTCACAATAATGATTTTCAAACTTGCGCGCACGATTTCTCCAAAAATAATTTAGATAGAACCTCAAAATTTTTCGAACTTATTAATGTTGTAACAATGAACAAAATGAACTAGAATCTTTTAATTTGGTCAATAAATTAAAAAATAATTAACTGTAATTCATCGAAAAGCGCATATAAAATGCGTTTTTAATTTAATTACAGTTAATTATTTTTTAATTTATTGATCAAATTAAAAGATTCTAGTTCATTTTGTTCATTGTTGCAACATTAATAAGTTTGAAAAATTTTGAGGTTCTATCTAAATTATTTTTGGAGAAATCATGCGCGCAATTTGAAAATCATTGTTGTGAATTAAATGGATTTAAAGTTTTCACTCCCCATTCAAAAACAAAGAATGACGATTGCGTTTTACTTTATTTCTTCGTCAATAATTATCGCCTCTGAAAAACATTGGTACCTTTTTACTCAGAATAAAATGCACTATTTACTGACATCAAAATCTTGAAATTGAATTTTTGACCATTTTAAAGGTGATCGCCTTAACGGGAACATAAAAATGGGTAGGGGGGGGGGGAGTAAGTGAGGAAATGGATCCCAAAAACGAAGATCGGATAAAAAGGGACGTTATATTAATAATTTAGGGCACAAAAACTACAATGGGCTCCAAGGAGCTCGGATCTTAAAAAACTGAGCGACAGATGCATAAAGACCTGCCTTGGTCACCCCACCACCAACTTTTCAGATTTCTAACGTGCGGCAGATTTCGCGAGCCATCGCACACACAAAGAGCGAAACTTCCTTTTATTAGTATAAATTGATTTCACATAGATCAGTTTGTATTGAGAAAAGTAAAAAAAAAAAAAAAAAAAAAAAAAAAAAACTGATTCAGTCAACAATTTTCCATATTTTTGAAGGTGCGTTTATTTATTTTAGTAATGCATTTTCAACAAACAAAAATAATAGCTAAGAAAACACATAAATTTTAAAGAAAATAAGTGAAAATTGCCCAGAAAACAGTGAGTAAATGAAAATAATTTCTGAATATTGATTGCTTGAAACCGTAACCCATTTTTATCATAATAACTTTAATATAAAATAACTTTTAAGTGTTAAGTTCACTAAGAATCACATTTCAAAATAAAATGAAATTTTTGTCATAGTAAAATAATCGTGGCTAAAAATGTGACTCTTTAAAGGATCTCTTATTTCTAGCAGTCTATTATCATTCAGGAACCAAAACCACCCTTAGATCTCAAACACAACCTTTTCCGTAGAACTTCATACGTTCATTCACTATTACCCGTCGAACAGATGTTTCCTTTATTCAACCCCCCACTCCTGGAAACAGAAATTCAATGGAACAATGGAACAATGTAGTAAGCTTTCTGGAACTCCTAGTTGCATACAACTGTATTTCCAGGATAGAGGTGGATTGACTTGCGAGGCAAAAATGAGCCGTGAGAAGTTTAAGGGGTTAGAGATTAAATAGGTATAGAAGTGAAAAGTATAAGGAGATATAAGTAGTGTAACATAAAATTTTTAAGAGAGAGAAGGAAAGAAAAAAGAATTCCATTAGTTCCTAGGATGTTAGACGAAACCTACCGAGGGTCGAACCCATCTCAAGCATAAAAAAAAAGACTCTTTACAGAGACCATACAATAAGTTAATTTAAGTTGTGATAAGTGAAAAACAATTAAAAGAGGATAAATGCTTTTTTTTTTTTTTTTTTTTTTTATATATAAATAATTTAAATCAATGACAAGAAAAAAAAAAAGAGAAAATGGAAAATAAAGAGAGAGGAAAACTCAATCATTATTATCAAGCAAAGTAACATATTTAGGGCGCTTACGGTTAATGGGGTCGGAGACCTCATAGTCTGGTAATTCCGCAATAATTTCATTTGGTAAGTTATAGATATTTTTATAGAATTTTTTGGAGAGATGACTGATACGCTGTTTAAGAGAAGTAGTGCAGAGATCTCTGCGGATGGTTGTGTTTCTCAAGTAACGGTGGCCATTCCTGATAATACGAAGACTTTTGTTGTGATATTTGTAAAGGTAGTTCATGTTGGTATTGCTAGCGAAGCCCCAAATCGGACAAGCATAGGTAAGGATAGAGCGAATACATGCATTGTAAAGAATAACTTTATTTTTAATAGAAAGGGTGTTACTTTTAAGAAGAGGAGCTAGTGAGACAGAAATACCGGCGACTTTGCCTCTTATGTTTCTAAAGTGTTTGTTCCAGGTAAGTCTCCTATCGATGATAACCCCCAGATATTTAGTATCGTTAGACCAAGGAATAGTAACGTTATTAATGGTAATACGGTTAGGATAAGTTAGTTTTTTAGAAAAGTAAACAGCAGCAGTTTTTTGTTCGTTGAGTTTAATACGCCATTGGATACACCAGCTCGTGAAGTCATCAATGTGTTTTTGAAGAATTTTATAAAGAGTGTATGGGTGGTGTGCTGCAGCGTAAAAAGCCGTGTCGTCCGCATACAGTGCAAGATGAGTGCGTAATGTGCGTGGGATATCATTAAAGTAAATGTTAAAGAGAGTGGGTCCAAGGACAGAGCCTTGGAGGATGCCTGCAAGAATTTGGTAGAGTGTTGAGAGTAAATTATTGATGCGGACGCAAAAAAAAAAACGGTCACCAAGGTATGAATGTATAAGGTGAATGAGGCTGGCTTTAATACCGTGTTTAATTAATTTGAAGATGAGGCCCTCATGCCAAACTTTGTCAAAAGCCTTAGCGACATCAACGAAAATAGCTGCAGCAGGAGTTTTCGTGTTGAGGTTTTCACTGAGGAATTCAATAACACGAAGAAGCTGATGTTGAGTAGAGTGCTTAGGCCTAAAGCCAAATTGCTCTGGAATAAGAATGTTATTTTTGTCTAGAATGTCATGGAGCTGGGATCTGATGACTCGTTCAACAACTTTGCTGATAGAAGGTAGAAGTGAGATAGGACGGTAGTTGACAGGATTTAGTAAATTGGAGTTAGGTTTGGGAATGGGAGCAATAATAGAAGTTTTCCAAGGTTTAGGAAAGTAAGAGTAATTGAGAATGGTATTAGTAAGTTTGGTGAGATAAATGATACAGTTTAAGGGTAAATTTTTAAGTGCAATGTTAGGAATATTATCATAGCCAGGTGCTTTACGGTTTTTGAGGTTTTTAATAATATTAGAAATGATGATGGGTTGAATTTCAGTGATGGGGTCAGTAGGTGGGGTAGATAAGAAATTTCTAACTGTTTCATGAATATTAAAAAAGTGTTCAGGGTTAGCCAAATAAGGATTAGGGGAGAACTGCTCAGCATATGATTTAGCAAGAATTTCTGCTTTTTCTTTATCGGTGTATGCTGTACTGTTAAAAGCAGTAAGGGGAGGGATTGGGGTGTAGTTTTTGTTAAGTTTTTTTTTGATAAAAACTACACCCCAATCCCTCCCCTTACTGCTTTTAACAGTACAGCATACACCGATAAAGAAAAAGCAGAAATTCTTGCTAAATCATATGCTGAGCATATGCTGAAATTCAATGACGTACTTACTGGCGTATTTATTGGCTAGCATTATTCAACCACCCAAAGCAAGTTATCGCTCTGACCATCGCCAAGACTTTATCGCTTTCTTAAACCTGTTTTATCGCCATATTTGGCGGGGTCAAGCATAGGTAAAGTCGTCCCTTATAATGCGTTCTATTATTGTTAAGTACCAGGTTTTTAAAAGGCTATTGCTTACACCCCTAAATTTAGATCTTAATTTAAGTGAGTTGTGATGATAGGAGATGAGTTTCAATCTTAAGTAATTAATGTGTGGGATCCAGTTAATGTTAGAATCGATTGTTATACCAATAATTTTGAGTTGTTGTACGTGATGTATGCTAACGCCATAAATCCTCATTACTGGTGGTCTATTGGGATCTAGTAATGATCTTGTAGCAAAAGGTGGAAAAAATCTAGCTGATAAATTTTATCTAATGGAATTAAAAAAAAAATTAAATGGTTAACTTTTTGAAAAATATTGGCAGGGCAATCTCATTTTTAACAATTTTGCAATTTACATTCCCTATTTATATCTAACAGATAAAAAATTAAAGAAATTTCTACTTTTTTGGGACACGAGGTATGCATTATATTATTTATTGATAATAGTAAGCCAATCAATTTTTCTTCGGCTTAAAATTTTTCAACCTTTATCCTGATTGTAAAATTGCTAATTTGGCAGCAATAAATTTATAAAGCTTGGGCCAAAATATGCCTATGCTACAGTACTAAGTCAAATAAAAGGCGATTTCAAATTTCGTGCTATTATCAATTGCTCCGCCACTTCTAAAATATATTTTTCCCGTTGTTGGCAGAATCCACCTTTACAATTAGTAACAATAATTTCTCAGATCCCTCCCCCTCCTCCCAAACGGAAAGCGTAAAAAATAAATGAATCGTATAAAGCGGAAGAGTGGGGAAAGGTACCAGAGAAAAATAGGGCCTTAAAAATTGCATCTATTAACAGTGATTTGAAAAACATACTAAAATAATAATAGTAATAATAAACCAGATTATTAAGAGTAACTGTGGGTATTTTTTAAGGAGAGATGAAGTGATTTAGTACATTGTGAAAATTTTTCATTTTCTAGACTTTTCAGGGTACGGAAGGGGCAGAGGTAAAGTGATCACAGAAAAGTTATGAGGTAAAATTTTCAGATTTTACACACGAACATCAGATTTTGGTATTATACTGAAAGAAATGTAAAAGAAAAAATGCTTTTATATCCTCCCTATCCTCCATTAGTATTATTTTTTTTAAATACGATATAGTTATGTTTTTAGATAGTTGATAAATTGCTACTCTATTCGTTATCTGAAAGTGAGTTAACACATTCAATGTATTTTTCCCTAAGGAATTTATCTTTTCTATTGAAAGAGGGGAATGAGTTATTGTTCTTTTAAAATCTTTTTCAAAATATGCTACTCTGAATAATTAGTTATTTCTTTATAATTATTAGGATACTTACTTAGGGTTTTTATCTGTTTATATTTAGTGATATTTGTGGTACTATAATGTAAAGAATCAACTCTAGGGGTTATATTCTATTTCTAAAGTATTCAGTCATGACAGTCATGAGCAAATGAAAAAATTTTGTGATTGAGTCTGAAAATAGGAGTTTTGTATTAAAATCGAAATCGTAATTATCTGACAAATTCAGAAGCTACCTATATTCGCAAATGCACGAAAAGTTCAGATATTCTTATTCAAATACAAAAAAATCAAAGAATGTTTACTTTTTTCTTCTTATTATTTAAGTAAAAACAAAGAATTTTTCAGAAAATATTCTCGAAAATGGCGTTTGAAACACATTTTCGAGACACAGTTGTCAGGGAAAGAATATTATCATCCAGAGTTCAATTGTAACTCAACATTTAATTTATTTTACGTGGTTCTTAACGCAATTGTGGTTTTAACATATTGGCATAAAACTGGTAGGCCTAACTATGGAAGTGATTTGGAATCGAACTGAGTTTTCCATTTTCTTATTAATAAATTACCTATCGAGTTATAAGCAATTCGTATCACGTGACAACGCGATTTTTCCCATTCTCGCTCCTGCCTCAGAAATTCGGTTCAAAACGCCGACTTTGACAGTATTTTCTAAAATATCTTCTGCATTTACCAAAAAATGGAAAATGTCTTTCAATTACATAGTTTGTGAATAAGGACACCTGCGTTTCCGAACAAAAATGACTTGAAAAGCTGAAAGGTTAAAACCAGAGAGGGGACTGACTGATTTCTGATTTTTTTTAATTATTATTCATTTTTGTTCTCAAACGCATGAAATTGACAGGTACTCGTATAAAAACTATGTAATCGAACATTTCTCCGTTTTTCTTTCAAGGTAGAAAACCTTTCAGATCTTTCAGAAAATGCTGTCAAAGTTGGCGTTTTGTACCGAATTTCCGGTTGCGGCAGCGCCTGAAAAGGAAAAAACTGCCTCCATGACAGAACAATCGTTATAACTCAGGATAAAATTTATATATCGGAAAAAAAAACTTTTCGCTTACAAATCTCTTTAATAATCATGCCTATAAATGCCATACTTTTCTGTTAATGACTCCATGAATATGCCAAAAAGATTTGTATTGTTGAGCTAGGAGAAATATTTTTTTTAGAAGTGCCTTAACACCATATTAAAATTTCGTGACGATTCGTCAATTTTTACGAAAATTAAAGCCTAGCGAGTCAAAAAAAAAAAAAAAAAAAAAAAAAAAAAAAAGACACTATGTTTGTAGATTTCTCCTGTCTAAAAGTAGTCCAGGGGAAATGTACATGTTACCTTGCAAAAGGTCGGGTAGAAGATTTTATTTTTTTGACTTGTATATAATAAGGCCAGCATGGAAAAACCGAATTATCCAACAAAATTTCTTAAGGGAGAATTTTCTGTGGCCAAAAAACACCAACATTTTGGGACTTTTATTGTTGTTTTTTAAATATCTAGAGACCCGTTGTCGTAGCGTATTATTTGTTAAATACAATGTTAAAGAGGACAAAATTCTCTACAACTTTCATATTTACAACTTTTTTATACGCTCAATAGCAAGCGCAGTACGATATTTCAAAAATAAGACAATTTTTTCAATGTCCTTAAAAATCGTGAAAAACGTAGTTTTGTCCCGACGCGCGACGATTCAAATGTTCCCCACAGATGTAATGATGTATGTCAACTTCTACAGATTGACAGCAGAAAATTATATATTATTTGCACACCCTCTTCTTCATTTTTATCATAACAGACATATTTTAAATTCAATAAATCTATATAATTTAGTAAGTAGGGGAGAGTGTAGATGGCTAAGACAATTTTCATATTTAGACAATAACTTTAAGTATATACAATTGTTAATTTTAAAGTATTGTTTAAAATAATATTTCAGTATTTAGTAACTTATTGGCACGACAGTTTCAATAAAAAAAAACCTTGTTTAATTTTAATAATTATTTTTATAACCCATGCATATGTTCATTTTATTCCATAAACATTTTATTCTATAGTACAATGGTATATTTTATTTACCGATTATTGATGACATAAGTTTTAATGTTTTACTGTTTTAAGTATATCAAACATTGGATTGTAGTTCTATATAAAAGGAGGTACTCAAAAAATACATATATCTTATGTAACAAATATTTTTACCTTATAAAATATCTACAATAAAAATGACAACATATTACTTCATTAACTAATATTATGCATTTATATCTTTTGTAAAATTTAAAAATTCTATCAATAAAATATTTGAGATAACTATTTTCATAACAATTTTCAAAATATTAGTTTTAGTAAATATTGTCAATATTTTCCCAGTTTTATTATATATTATGACAAGAAATTATAACATTTTAGCGTGCAAAAATATATAAAATTTTAAGATTTCATCTATTAAATGCTTTAAAGCTCAAACAGAAGAACTTGTTGTTGAAAAATACACTTTGTGGAATATTCTAATATTCTGTAATATGTACTGTTTTGAAACTATATCTGTTGAATTATCTCAGTGCTACCATCTATCAAATGAAATACCGAGTTATTTATGATTGTAGACCATATAAACATTTTTGTTGTTATACATTCATCCCCTATCTCATTCAAGTCCACTCTCCCTACACAATAAAGTAAGGTACGCAGCATGACTGCATAAGCTAAATGAAAAAATGTATTTTAATAATGATAATTTCTACGGGATATTTAACAATATTTTTGTCTCTTTGATGGGACTGTTGTAAGATTATTAGCGTTCAGTTTCCTGGATAGAAGACATATCAAGGATCATGGTTCTTCTAGAGCAGGGGTTCCCAAACTTTTAGACCGACGTACCACTAAATCGAAGTTCATACTTCCGCGTACCACCAGATAAAAAACGTAAAGCTAATATAGAAAAATCTATAAAAAGGAACCTGCCTAAAACGAAATATATCTTCGGTCTTTCCTGTTTCCGTCATAGCAGGTTTTATTGTATTTAAAATTGAATAATTACATAACTAAATTGTTACTAAGATTGGCTGCTTTGTAATAACATTCAAGTAAAAAGTAGTATCACCATTAAATTTTAACAATACATACAATAAAAAAAAAATGTTTTGGTATAGGAAAAAAGGCACAATACTTAATGACATATTGGCGCACACTGATTCATGTACTGTTACAGTAGGCTAATTTGCTTCTATCGCTAATGAAAAGGGTGGACTTGTTTTATCAAGCACAGCTTCCTCATGTCTGGCTCAATATTAGGTAGTTTGAGTCATAAGTCACATTCGAAGTTTACTTTATTCGTGTGTTTGTTTTTGATGTAACGAAGGGGGGGGGGGGGGGAAGCACATTCACAGATATATGTTGTGCTAAACACAAGCAGACTTCGACGATATCACACACAAACGGTACTCTCATATTCTCGCCAATAAAAAATCTGTGACGTTCATCCCTTTGAATGTGGACTCCAGTAATCCATCACAGGAGAGCTGAATAAGCTCACTTCTTTCTCTATCGTGAGATGATATGCTGATTTCTGTATTTTATTCCACGTACCAGTATCGGATTTCTGCGTATCAGTAGCCAGAGCTTCCTGTACCAGTACTGGTACGCGTACCATAGTTTTTACCAATCCCTGCTCTAGATGTATCTTTTCTTTTTTTCCTGGCGGTTATTTGTCCCACGTCCCCTCTTCCTCATACCCACTCTGTATAACAGAGCGGGTATGTAAGTTGGAAAAATAGCCTCATTTTTAAAAAGCCGTACTGCCCTTAAGAATAGGGTGGGGGGGGGGGGGTGCAAATAACAGATAATGTACTGCTATCAATATGTAGAAGATGACATCCATGATTAAATTCTTGGAGAAAATTTGAATCATCGGGACAAAACTACGTTTTCCTTTTATATAGAACTACAATCCAATGTTTGATGTACTTAAAACAGTAAAACATTAAAATATATGTCATCAATAATCGGTAAATAAAATATACCATTGTACTATAGAATAAAATGTTTATGGAATAAAATGAACATATGCATGCATTATAAAAATAATTATTAAAATTAAACAAGATTTTTTTTTTTATTGAAACTGTCGTGCCAATAAGTTACTAAATACTGAAATATTATTTTAAACAATACTTTAAAATTAACAATTGTATATACTTAAAGTTATTGTCTAAATATGAAAATTGTCTTAGTCATCTACACTCTCCCCTACTTACTAAATTATATAATTTATTGAATTTAAAATATGTCTGTTGTGATAAAAATGAAGAAGAGGGTGTGCAAATAATAGATAATTTTCTGCTGTCAATCTGTAGAAGTTGACATAACATCATTACATCTGTGGGGAACATTTGAATCGTCGCGCGTCGGGACAAAACTACGTTTTTCACGGTTTTTAAGGACATTGAAAAAATTGTCTTATTTTTGAAATATCGTACTGCGCTTGCTATTGAGCGTATAAAAAAGTTGTAAATATGAAAGTTGTAGAGAATTTTGTCCTCTTTAATATTGTAATTAACAAATAATACACTACGACAACGGGTCTCTAGATATTTAAAAAACAACAATAAAAGTCCCAAAATGTTGGTGTTTTTTGGCCACAGAAAATTCTTCCTTAAGAAATTTTGTTGGATAATTCGGTTTTTCCATGCTGGCCTTATTATATACAAGTCAAAAAAATAAAATCTTCTACCCGACCTTTTGTAAGGTAACGCCTTTTTTTAGTACATTTCCCCTGGACTAAAGAGGTAATCCTCGGAATTAATCAGGAAATATTTATCAATGTGAATAATAAACGAAGAAGTTAGGTAAGGGTAAGGGGGGATAATGACTTTAGCAGGATTCTTGCATAGGAGTGGTCGACCTGGTTTCATGTCCCTACTATTTACCTAAAATGTGTTTAAAAACGACTTACTGACAATTTCACGGGGTAGGGGGAAATGAGGGAGACGAAAAAGCAATTAACAGCCTGGCGACTTGTAAATAAGAAAGGTAGCCAGATTCAATCCTTACTCGTCTTTCTTTACAAACAATCCTTGATATACGGGCCCCTCGAATGGAGATAAAGCGAAGAAACATTTTTGCTCATTAAAAGACATCTGTATCACAACCCCCCTCCCATCCATTATTATTCATTCTTCAATGTCAGTTCCTCTTGTAGATAAACTCCACAGCCTCTACTGTTTTCAAAGTGCAAATCACAGAAAGAAAAAAAAAATCATTCTGCATATAAAAGTTTTATAAAAAATTATAACTAAACAATTCAGCTTTTTGAAACATGAGCAAAAACCATAATAAATTTCGTGTGGCCTAAAAAATAACAAGAAATGTATTATGTAAAAAATATAATTGAACAAACATTTTTTAAAACATTTTTTTATTTATTTCCTCATCAATGATATCCCAAGATTCCGTTAAGATGGTTCTCAAATAATATGCTTAACAGCACGAAACTTTCTGACGCATTTTGTGACTCATTTTTAAACGTAAAAGCATAAAATTAGTAGGGTATTGAAACAATTTGGAATCCATTTTTTGTCATCCATTTTATCATAATCATCCATTTTTTGATAAATAAATTATTTATCGAGTTATAAGCGATTCTTGCTACGTGACAACACGTTTTTCTCCTTTCTTGTGCTGCGGCGTCGGAAATTCGATTCAAAACGCTGACTTTGGCTGTATTTTCTGAAAGATCTTTGGCCTTTACCAAAAAATGGAAAACGCCTTTCGATTACAAAGTTTCTGAATTAAGAACACTTGCCAATTTCCCAAGTTTCCGAACAAAAGTAAATTAAAAAATATTTCGTAAAGTAGCTAGTTTGGATTTGAAAATATCTTTAAGGGGGTTTCTCAGTCAGCTCTCTAATTCTCCTCGCCAATATTAAAGATATGGGCGTAGAAGAATGCACCGTACATTTAAAAAATCTCCTCATAAAATAAATTTTTTTAATTTCTTTTTTTTTCGTACTCTTCTTAAAAGATGTTTTTTCCGCCTTAGTTGCCAAAATATTTATGAAATATCTGCTTAATTTAATATTTTATGTGTTAAAAGCGTAATATTTTAACACTTCAAGATAAATTCTGATAAAAACATTAGCAACTATGAATTTCATTTCAACAAACGTTTAAAATGGACTGTATTCACTATCTTCGGTGAAATCTATTGCGGTCTGATATTTATGGCTATTTTAATACTATTTATGTGTTTACAGTTTGATTATTTTTAATGTGTCAATTAAATAGCTGTCATTAAGGATTTTTTTTTTTTAAAGTTAAGTGCATAATTTGTTGAGAATATATATTTTTTGAAACATGGTCAAATTAGCGAAAAACTATAGGTAAAATTTCGAAAGTTTAAGTTTGCAAAATGTAGTCATTTATGTTCAATGTTTTGTTTTACTCTCTCTTTATTTTATTTTGTTCGAATTTTTCACTTCCAAATAAGCCAGAATTTACTCTATATATATTATGTCAATTGATTTAACTATGTAATAATAACAAAACAATGCGCGAAACTGATTTAAAACAATAATAATAAATAATCATTAAAAAATATATTGCTTTTAAATTGCTGAAATTTTTTTCATTTTCAGTTCTGTAAAGAAAAAAAAATGCGGGGGTGGAGATTTTAGATAATAAAATTAATTAATGTACTATATATATATATCATAAGCAAAAACAACTATAATCTTTCATATAAATCATTAAAAAATAATAATTATTAAAACAAATCAGTAAAAAAGATGAATGTAATGTTAATATACTTTATCCTAATAGGAAATATAGAAATACAAAATTAACATTAACAAAATTAAACAAAAAAAAAATCTGTGTATATATGATGTAACATATAAGACAAAGGCTTTGCTCACTGTATTATTAAAAAAAATATATGAGGTATTTTCTAGGACATATAAATACTGCGCACAGTACATTGCATATTTGTTTTCTGTTTTTGTTCTGTTTTCTGTCTTTTTCTGGAAAAAATGGTAAAACCACCTATAAACGATAATGTATTGGTATTCTTTCATATGTCCCGTTTAAAATAATAATAAATGTTTTAAAATACATTTCATTTTCAATAGCGAAGAATTGTATAGTAAACCTCATTATCAGAGCATGAATTTTGTGAATATCCAATCATATTTACGAAAATTGAAGCACAGGCAGACAGACAAACTGAAGTAAAAAGTTTTTAGATATGTTAAAATATGTTTTTTTTTTCTCTTCTTTCAGGCATATTTATAATTTTAAAACTCTTAAACAGTAAAATCTTTTAAGACGAACTCACAAGATACCGAATAAAATTCCACTATAGACAGGTTTTCATCTTAGCAGGTACACTATTCCTTATAGTTTATATTATTTTCACCGAGACCATGAAATTTTCCGTTTAAAAAAGTTTTCCGCTTTACATACGTTCTGTTTCACTGGTTTTAGTATTTAATCCAGCTTACTTAATTTAATTGTGAAAAGCATAAACTCTTCAAAATGCACGTAAAATATAACAATTCATAAAAAAAATAATGTATTCGATTTTTTAAATTGAATCTGGGAAACAAATTCATACCACTTTTAAGCAGGGTTTGTTGATTTAAATCAGATTGATTTTAAGATTAAGATGATTAAAATTAAGATTAAGATTAAGATGATTTTTTTTTTTTTTTTTTTTTTTTTTCTAAATCATTGATGTAAAACAACTTTAGTAAAAATTTTATTTCAAATTTAGATCAAGATATTTTGTAATAAATATTATGTTTTGAAAAAAATAATAGTAATAAAAAGTTTGTAAATTTAAGGAAACGGAGAGACTGAGAACTCAAAATCCATGATTTTTAATTTTATTTAAATCAAATATCACGCCAGAGTTTCCCCCAGACAGTTTCAGGAGGGTGCTGCACCCTGCCTGCCCTTTGGTTTACCAAATAGCACCCTTCTTGCCCCTCATAAAAATAATTAGCACCCTTCTTGCCCCCTCCAGTAAAAATATTAGCACTCTTCTTGCCCCTCAGTAAAAAAAGCGCCGTTTCTCCTATTTGCATTAAAAAATAAAGACAAATTAAAAAATTTGCTTTCATAGTAAAAATTGACTCAATGTTGTCTTAAAAAGAGTGCCCTGACTTTTATATATCAAAAATGGCTTTAAAAACCAAAATAATACTTTTAACAATTAAAAAGTTTCCTTAAGAATCTGAAAAGTGTCCTCAAGAATCCAAAAAGTGCCCTTAACAATAAAAAAAGTGCCCTTTTTTCATCAACAGCACCCTGCCCCTTTTTAAACCTGGGGGAAACTCTGATCACACTTTAGAATAAAAATCCCAATTTAAAAATAAAGAATCTTAGCTGAAAAACGTTAAAAGATTAATGAATATTTATCTATTAAAAAACATCTAAATCTTATGTAATTTTTTTAATACAAAAACATGGAGACATTCTGTGAGTATATGGGAAACATTAGAATAAATATAGGCCATTCAAAAGTTTTTTTTATTAAATTTATGTAGCTATCTCATTACTTCCACATGTAAATAACAAGTGGTTCAATATTCTGATGTAAGTTTTTTATGCAAAGGTCTGGAAAATAAAAGGATTTCATGGCTTGTAATAGTCTGAAATGTTTTTATGTATATTTTTAACATTTTCCAACAAAGTTGAAAAGTGTTTATTCATTCGGTTTGTCTGTCCGTCCGAGCTCTAACTTTCGTAAATATACTCGGATTTCCCCGCAACTGATATATGTTATTGAAATTTACTATGGCTTGTTCGGTATTGAAAATGAAGTATGTAGCACCTATAGTTCATTTACAGGCACACTCAAAAGAATTCTTTTACATTACGGTCGAAATCGCATGGGGTCGAATGAGGCAAAATCGTTTGCGGTGTATTTTAATGATGTTAATATATCTCAAACATATTGAAATTGATATATATCACTGAGTTATATTACAATTTTTATGCTTATCATAGATTATAGAGAGCATAGCATTTATCGTTCATTTACAGGGACATACAAAATAATTCGGTACAGTACTGTCTGTGAACATTAATTTCTGGAAGAGTTTTTTCCGTTGTGGCACGCTTTTTTAAATGCAACTAATTTTCTACATATTGCTTGGTGTATATAAATTCTATAGATCATATACAGGGTTGCGCAAAAGATGTCGAGTACATTATCTTTCATTGACCGAAATTGAAGAATGGAATTTTTGAGCTTTGCTGTGCGTTTCCTAACTGAACTAAATTTTAGCATATTGTGTGGCATATATACAAATCTATTGGTTATGTAAAAAAAAAAATCAGATATTTTTCAATTATTAATTTTAATTACTGAAACTGGGTTTTCGAATATGACATATGTTTTCGAGAATTGTTTACTTTGATATCACATTTCACCTTAAGAATCTATGAAGTTTTGTTACAGTATTCTGATTGTGCTGGTAGGTGTTTCATAATCTATGCTTAACGCATGATTTTTCGTTCTTGTTAAATATAATTTCAATTTATTTATAAATGTAAGCTAACAACTAATGTAACAATAATGTAATGTAATGTAACAACTAAACTTTTTAAAGTCTTAGTAAAAAAAAAAGAAAAAAAAAAGACTTAATTTTTAAAAAAATTTAAATTAAATAAATCCAACTTTTATTTGGTCTAAACTCCGTAATTGCTTAGGAATTCAGCTGGAAAATTGGTTTCTTTTCAAATATTTTAATAACAAAGAATAACTTTTTTTCAGATCCATTGCAATTTGTAACACATAATCATGATCATCTTTATGTATGTATAATACATTCTCAAAATTCATTAAATGAATATTGTATGTATTCCAGAATATTGTATATAATCCGGAATAGATGTTTTTTAAAGAATTCTGTACCAATCTGGAATAGAATGTTTAAAATTTCATTCATAACGGTTTTCTTGTTTTATAAATATAATTATCTTTTGTATTTTAAGATTTTTAATTAAAAAAAATTGGTATTAAAAATTTTTAGCTTTTAGTAATGAAGGGTGCATATGATTTTTAATTTATTAAATGGGTAATTTAAAGTGGTATATATTTTTTATATAGAATAGTATATATTTGTTAAATTGCAGTTTAAGCAAGTAATCATATAACACAAAATAATTCGTTTTATTTATTTCATGTTTTCAAAAGTAGAAGATAATTCACCTTTTCAAATTAAATCTGTTTCTATTGCTCCATTTTTTGTAACTGTAATATTTAATTATTCATATGATTAAAATATTTCAAATTAACCAAGTGAATGAGCATAGGCGTAGCGTGACCGGAAATTTTTGGGGGGAGGGGCACAAATGTTTATTAAAGACACACATGCGTACACATAGCCAATATCCTATATACAGTGGTTTGTTGGTTAAAAATGGCCTCTGTTAACGGCGTTGTGGCAATGTTATCACACTAGGTAAAAGGAATTCAGTTTTGATCTTCTAGCCTAATATGATGAATTTTGTCTTCGTTTAAAAGGGTTTATTCGGAAATCGTAACAGCTATTTTTGAATGTTAAGCGAAATGTTTGTGATTTTTAGCGTTTTGCGACAATTTCTTAACATTTGTGTTTGGGATTAAGTTTCAATCTTTTAACACAATTCAGTAAATTTTGTCCTCTGCATTAAAAAAAAAAAATGCGAAATTTGTATGTGATTTTTAGTTTTCTGCAGCGATTTTTTAAACATTCGTAGGAGAAATCTGGTTTTATTCTTTCAGCAGATAAATTTTTCTACTCTGCTATTTTTAAATTTTTTGCAAATTTATTATGCGATTTTTGCGTTTCGTGCCGATTTTTTTTACGTTCGCAAATGGAATCCAACAT
Source organism: Maratus michaelseni (assembly GCA_963931845.1). Taxonomy (NCBI): domain Eukaryota; kingdom Metazoa; phylum Arthropoda; class Arachnida; order Araneae; family Salticidae; genus Maratus; species Maratus michaelseni. The sequence goes on along the minus strand of OZ007599.1, from coordinate 211,286,867 downwards.
CAGTCTTTTAGTCCAATATAGCAAATTTTGTGATCTGCAATTTTTAGATTTTTCATGATTTTTTTATGCGATTTTAAGCGTTCTTCAGCGATTTTCTTAAGATTTCGTAAAAAACATCTGGTTTCAATCATTCAATTCAATATATTAAATTTTGTCCTCAGCGATTTTGAAATTTTTCGCGAAATTTTGCGATTTTTGTGTTTTTCCGCGTTTTGTTGCAATTTTTTAACATTTCTGATACTAATCTTGCTTTAACCTTTTACCCATTATAGTAAATTTTGTCCTCTGCAATTTTTAATTTTTCATGAAATTTTTAATGATATTTTGCCATTTTTCGCGTTCCGCTGCGATTTTTAAACACTCGTAAAAGGAATCCAGTTTTAATCTTTCAGCCCATTATCCTAAATTTTGCACTCGGCGATTTTTTTACTTTTCGCGAATTTTTCATGCGACTTTTTGCATTTTTTTCGCGTTTCGCGGAAGTTTTTAACATTTATAACAGGAATTCAGTTACACCCTTTTAGCCCAATATAGTAAATGTTGGCCTCTTTTCAATAAAGAGTATTCCGAACTCGTATAGCTGCTTTTGAATTTTTCACTAATTTGTTAAGCGGTTTTTAACGTTTTTTCGCGCTTTGCGGCGATTTTTTGACATTTATAAAAGGAATGCAGCTACAATCTTTTAACACAATATAGTAAATTTTGTCCTCTGAGATTTTTTAATTTTTTTAATGCGATTTTTCCTTTTTTCTGTTTTTTTTTTTTTTTTTTTTTTTTTTTTTTTTTTTTTTTTTTTAAATTTTTACGTTTTGTGGAGTTATTTTCACATTCGTAAAAAGAATCCGGTTTCAAACTTTTAGTTTAATAGAGTAATTTTTTTTTTCTCTTTTCAAAATGTTTATTCCGAATTAAAAGAATAATTTTAATTTTTCATGCTTTTTTTTTTTTTTTTTTTTTTTTGACATTCGGAAAAGAATTTCATCTACAATCTTTTAACCCAATATAATAAATTTTATTCTCTGCTATTTTTTAGTTTTCCGCGATTATTTCTTGTAATTTTCACGTTTTTACGCGTTTTGCGGCGATTTTTCGAACCTTCATAAAGGAAGTCTGGTTTCGCGATTTTTGAATTTTTCATGAATTTTTTTACGAGATTTTTTCACTTTTTGTGGAGATATTTTCGCATTCGTGAAAAGAATCCGGTTTCAATCTTTTAGTCCTATATAGTAAATTTTTAACTCTTTTCAATAAAGTTTATTCGGAATCCGTACAATGATTTTAATTTTTCATGCGATTTTAACGTTTTTTCGCATTTTCAGCAATTTTTTAACATTTGTTACAGGTATTGGTTCTGAACCTTTCAGCCCAATATAGCAAATTTTGTCCTCTGTGATTAAAAAAATGAGATTTTTACCGATTTTTCGCATTTGGCGGCGGCGTTTTTGAAACAACCTTAAAAGAAATGCGGTTTCAATATTTCCGCCCAAATAAAGTAAATTTTATCCTCTGAAAATTTTGATTTTTTCACGATTTAAATCGCATAAAAAATCGTATGCGATTTTCTGGGTTCCGCCGCACGTAGCACGGGGTCAACCTATACAATGAGAATCTCATTCATCATTCCACCCCAATTTTCTGGGAGACGAAATACTTTTACTTTCATTTGCGTTTCAAAAAGTCTGCTAAAGATGGTCCCCTTTTAAAATAAATCCCTTCGGGGAAGAAGGGCAATAGGATGACAGTTTAGACAAATGACTGTGCTCTGCTACAGTTGACTTTCGAGACTACAAACACCTTCCCAATTGCAACAAAAAAAACATTTTTGCGGATAGAGTTGTGCAATACATATAACTATGATTTTTCACTATTTGTAAGCTATTTATTTACATATTAATAAAGAAAAACATGGAAAAATAATTGAACAATCACAATTTTCAAAAACTTAGTTTCTGAAGAATTCTCAATGAAATCAAATTAAATGTTCTTATTAAATTGAAATAAATGAAAATATCTTATCCATGAAATATAATGAAGAATCAATGGTCAAAATACATGTTAAAAAAAACTAGGGGATTCAACACGGTCTTCCCGTGTTACTGAATATAGGTGAACACCACTCTTTTAATTGAAAATGTAACAGAATTTTTTACATTTAATATATATATATTTTTTTTTAGATTTTTCACTAATAATATCAATATTGGCCTCGTGCCTAGAGTTAACAGCAGAAGAAATCGCTTAGACAGCAACATTTTGATTCCGATAATTTCAATGGTTTAAGTGCGTAGTTCGATTGCATCTCCTTTATTTATATATTTATTTATTTTATTTAGTGATGAAGTTTCAATATTCGTTATGGAATATAAGCCGGAAACAAATGCTGAACTGTTTATATTAATAAAAGTGAAGTATTAATCTTTCACAATCGTCTTTAATTATTTTAACACTCAGGAAAAATCATGCGTCAAGGAATAGATTATGTAACACTTTCCAACACTCCTAAAATAACTTTTTGCAAATTTTTACGGTAATGTGTAAGGTGATATCTAACTAAACAATTTTGAAAAATAATAACATAGTTAAATATCCAATTTCAGGAATTACCAACACTATTCAGAAAAATAACCGAGCTCTTTTGTGCAGCACTGTATAGGATCTATAGATTTGTATATATACTAAATAGAATGCTAAATTTGAGTTCAGTTAGGAAACGCGTAGCACAGTTTAAAATTCTCCTTCTGCAATTTCCGACATTAAACGGAAATGTACTCGAAAATTTTTGTGCTGCCCTGTATACAATCTATACACACCAAGTAATAGACAAAAAAAAAAGAGTTAAATTTAAAAACGGGTTCAGCAACTGAAAAAACATTCCCAGGAATTATTATTAATAAGCAAATACTTTAACCGAATTCTTTTGTGTGTCCCTGTAAATGAACGATGAAAGCAAAAACACAGTATTCTATAGTATTCCTCTTGTAATCCACGTTAGTGATATATATCAATTTTAACAGGTTTGAAACAGTGAAACATTATTAAAATAAACTGCAAACGATTTTTCTTCATAGACCGTGATGTAACGTAATTATTTTGAGTGTCTCTGTAAAAAAAAAAAAAAAAAAAAAAAAAAAAAAAAAAAAACTATAAGTGCTGCACACTTAATTTTCAATATGGACCATGCCACAGTAAGCCCCAATAACACATATCAATTGCATGATGATCCGAGTATATTTACGCGAGTTAGAGCACGGATAGACAGACGACAGACAGACAGACAGATAAACCGAATTCATAAACACTTTTCAACTATGTTGGAAAGTGTTAAAAACCATAAAAAATGAGTAAATGGCAATACAGTTTTCAAGCAAATTACGATACAGTTTTCAAATAAATAGCATTTGAAAGTAGATTTTTTTCAATTGAAAATGTGCGATGTTTAGAAATTAAAAAAATTGCAGTAGCAAAAGTCGCAAAACCGAAATTTTCATTGTCAATTGTTGCCATTCGCAAAATTACGTCAGCGTTACGCACGGATACGTTTGTCCTTTATAATATAGATTGTATTAGTAAAAAATCCACAGAATTTAGTTATTACGCTTTTTTCTCTTTAATTAAATAAATTTATTGGCATCGAATTATATAGTTATTTTATCTAATTTGCCACTATATTACATTATGTCATGTATTGTAAAAAAGGGTTTACAACTTTAATAACCAGCTTTAAACAATGGATTTTTTCTGCATTTCAGTTTCTGCATTTAATATTGCATTTGATATTGAATTTAAATATGAACTGAACAATTTAAATATGAACCTCTCAGGGTTAATATTTGAACATTTCTATAATATACCCTACCATAACATAACCTAATACAATAACAGGTCAAAAGTAATTAAATTTTGATTCATCTAAAAATATTCTTTGAGACCAATAGTTTATCATGCAATTTTTAAAGTTTCTTGAAAAATTCATGTTTTTTTTTTTAATGCGGCTTTTTTTCTGCTCCTGGGTTGCATTTTATTGTTGCATTTAACTGATGAGTAAATTAAAAAAGATTACTACGAAATGAAAGAAAATATCTTGATTAAAAAGAATTATTTCAGTGAAAGATAAAACAACAAGATATGTTTAAATGAGATTAATTTTTCAGTACATTAAAAATATCTTACGTACAAATTAAATGTACATGAAGCATTTTCAATATTATCAATATATTGGCATTTAAAAAGTAACAAGTGATTATTGTTTATTTAAAGTCATAATTATAACAAAAATAAGAAAATCAATCTTAAGTTATCAATTATATTATAGCACAATTGAAGTTTATGATTTATGTTTGTTATCCTTTTAGTCCGTGTTTTTTTTTTTTTTTTTTTTTTTAAACATATTTAATTTATTTGTATGGTTGTAAAATTCGGAAACGCATTGTAGTGGAAGGCTGCAATTGATTATTGAAAATATCATTTTTAGGGTTTCGTTCATCTCGCGAAACCCTATTACTCTCGCTTCGTTGTCTGTCCGTCACAGAGCCCGTTCTCAGAAACTATGTAACTTACAGTCATGAAATTTTGTGTACTTATAGCTAAATACGTATTATGAAGCTCAAAATCGTATTATTTTTAATATGTAGAGATAAAAAACCAAAAATCTAACAGCCTTTTTCTATTAAATTTAAACATTTTACGTTGTAGCAGTTGCCAACAATTAAAAATCCACAATCAAATTATTTCTACAATAATTAATTTTCTTTTGAAAGATTTCCACGTGAAAAATGAAAATGAAATAAAAAGTTTCACCAGTTGAAAAAAAGATTAATATGACATCATATTGGTAATAAAAAGGAAATTTTCAAACATTTCTCAATAATACAAGGAGTATGAGTATGTGTAAATACAGAAAGTAACTTAATAGGACGTTATTAGAGAATTTAAAAGAAATTAATCTGACGTCTAACATTTTGAAAGTCTCTATACAACATATTTAATTTTGAAATTGATATTTTTTCAATATCGCATTTAGTCCACATGACAGATATTATTATGACAGAGTATAATAGCGGGCTTCGCCCGCTATCGGACTGGTTCAGATTTTCGAAAAAACGAGAAAAATAGACCGGTAAATTATTACTTTATAAAAAAAATGATTTTTTTTTTTGAAAATGAAATTTATTTGGATTTATTAAAGGAAGGATAAAGTGTTTTGAAAGGAATATTAAACGAAACCCCTATCTTCGATCACACTTACCCACTTATTGATTATTTTGCAAGACTAAAAAAGGGAAATAAAAAACTTGCATTTATATCTGAGAAAGGACGTTAAACTTTTCAAATTCATTAAAACGCACACTACTTATAAAAATCTTTAAAATCTGTTTTCGTAAAATAAGTAACTATAGCCATGGTATTTACATTTATTTATATTATTAAATTTAAAGCTTTTAAAAAGAAAAGGCTTTATTTTTAATTAAATACTTGGGGGCTCTGTTTCCCGATAGCTCACACCTGACATCCCCCTGAGGCACGCTTTAAGCGTCACTGTAAAATTCAAATAAATCATTTCATTACAATCATTTTTAAGCACATTACAAAATACTCGATTTCATTAGTTTCTATATCAAACAATTTTTTTGTACATTAAATTATCAATTTTCTTTTCTCTGATTTACTTGCAAATATGCAGTTTACGTACCTGACACGTTACAGAAATAAAATCCAATGATTACTAAGAGAATAATAATAAAGCATTTTATTTTTATAGATGAAAGGTTCCTTTTTCTTTTGAGAATGGCGTCATTATCACCACGCTTCTGTTTGAGATTTATTGAATACCTATTCTGATTTCAAGAAAATAATGTGTAATTTTCGGAAACATTTTATTCGGTGCATATAAAATTTATTAAAATGGAAAAAAAAAAAAGAAAAAGAAAAAATTGTAGGAACTTTATGTGCAGAGCTAAAGATTGGTGAATATATACGGACGCAATCATACTAAATTATTTTATTTCCATAAATGTCTTTTCTTTTAAGAATGGTGTCAGTTTTACCATCCAAACCAAACTGAGAATCCAATTATAGGTTATCCCTTGAAAGCAATTCTAAAAAAAAAAAAAAAAAAAAAAAAAAAAATCCCGCTCAACATCGCGAAACATTCTGTCTAATTTACGGATTCATTTTTAAACACAAAAGAAGAAATTAAAAAATGAAAGATTTGGAATTGAACATTTTTTTTGTTGTTGTTTTATAAAGGAATTACTTATCGAATTATAAGCTATTGTTGTCAGGTGATAACAATTGTTTTTCTACTTTTCCGCGCTATTGCGTCTGGAAATTCGGTTCAAAACTTTGACAGTATTTTCTGAAAAACCTGAAGTCCTAATTAAAAAGTAGAAAACACCATTCGATTACTTAGTATGCAATGGTCGATCCAGGCAAAATTTGAGACCTATTTAGGGCCCTTCACAAAAATCTACATAATAAAACAGGCCCTTTCACAAAAATCAATTTAATAAAACAGGACCCTTCACAAACATCAATTTACTAAAATGGCCCCCTTCACAAAAATCAATTTGATGAAATGGGACCCTTCACAAAATTCTGTATAATAAAATAAACCTTTTCACATAATTCCTTATAATAAAATGGAGCTTTCACTAAATTCTATTCCATAAAAACTTACTGTTTACTAATTATTTATTATTTTGTGATGTTTTAAAATGCTTAATTTGTAAACAACAAGTTTAACAACCAGACAACAATTTGTAACAACCAGAGAGGAAAACTTCAGCAAAATGATTTTAAAAAGTTTTTTTAATAAAGGCTTGGTTCGAATTTGAGTAAATAGATTTTAACTTTCGATACAAAATGTTATTTTTCACAAAAATAACATTTGCTTTTCACAAAATGGGTACCAAGAAAAATAATTTCATCGACGCCTAGTATCTGAATAAGACTAAGTACTTTAACAACTTATTTAGCAAGAGGAGGAGCAGAAATTTTCTGACATATTAAAAAAAGCTTATTTTTAATTTCTAACATTTCTAAACATTGTAAATTCTATATGTAAATCCCGATTTGAATCTGGGAATTTAACTTGAGGCCACTTATTCTGTATCATAAAATCGAAATGAGTTTTCTATTTTTTTTTTATAAATAAAATACATTATCGAGTCAGACGCGACTCGCATCGCGTGACAACACGTTTTTCCCCTTGCTCGCGGTGTTACGGCGAGAATACGGTTCAAAACGCTGACTTTGACAATAATTTTGAAATATTTTCTTCCTTTACCAAAAAATAGAAAACTTCTTTCGATTAACCTGTTTCTGAATCAGAACACTTCCCAATTTCGTGCGTTTCCGAAGAAAATTTGATTAAAAAATATGTCACAAAATAGCCAGTTTGGATTTGAGCAAACTTACCATATAGCCAATTATAATTAGTTCCTAGATATGCGGAGAAGGAATTAGTTCTTAAAAATTAATGATGGTTTTAGAAAAATAAAAGTTCTATTAGATTTTAAAATATTTTGTTTTAGAATAGAACAAAATTGTATTAATTTCTTTTAATCCACTGTCAAAACGACAAAATTTCAAAGTTTTATTAATTGAACAAGCTTTAAGATTAGCCTCTTAAGGCTCAAATCCAAAGACGCTACTTTCTGACATATTTTTAAATTCTTTTTTTGTTCGGAAATGCATGAACTTGGCAAGTGTTTTTATTCAGAATCTGTGTAATTGAAACACGTTTTCCATTTTTTTTTTTCTTTGTGGTAAAGACAGACGATTGTTCACAAAGGACTGTCAAAGTCGCCGTTTTGAACCGAATTCACACAGCGGCAGCCCGAGAAGCGCGAAAAACGCGTCGTCACATGATCAAAATCACTTATAACTCGATAAGTAATCTATTTATCAAAAAATGGAGGACCAATTTCGATTTCAAATCACTTCCATAGTCAGGCCTGCCAATTGTATGCATTTGCGTTTAAAAATGAATCAGAAACTGTGTCAGAAAATTTCGCGTTGTTGAGCAGGTCATTTGAGAACAACCTTAAATAATAACTCAGCATATTTTTCTTTCTTTAAGGCTGTTCTCAAATCCAAAGGGGCTACATTCAGACATATTTTTTAATTCCTATTTGTTCGGAAACGCATGAAATTGACTGATGTTCTTATTCAATTAATTTCAGAACCACCTTATTCAAACTGGGGGCACTGTTCTCTACAAATTATGGCTGCCAACCACAATCCAGATATCGCAGGATCTAAAAATACGCTATTTTGCGCTGTTTTACACAATAAAACCCAATTACAAAAGATTGGATGATATTACACAAGTAAAAATGACGTCATATTTAAATAAATATTGGAACGCATTAAATTGGCAGGTGCTCTTATGGTGCAGGGCAGGTGCTATATGGCAGGTGCTATTTTTTCTTATGCAGATACTATGTGATGGAATGATGTTTTCCACTTTTTCATAAAGGCAAAATATCATTCACAAAATACTATCAAAGAAAAATTTGTGGTCACGTGAAAACAATCGCGTATAAATATATAAGGTAATTCGTTGAAAAAAAAATGGTAAACACTATTCGATTTCCAATAGCTTTAATATTCAGGCCTGCAAGTGTCATGCTTTTGCCTTAAAAGTGAGCCCATGAATGTTTCAGAAAGTTTCGCGTTGTTGGTTGGGGGAAAATATTTTTTTGACAACCGCCTTACAATATGACATAGTCGCGGATACTCAGATAACTGACATCAATCTCAAAAGAAAATATCATTTTCATTTATGGGACTAAAACAATTTAGTATGATTACATCACTACGATATCATATTCAGTAATGTTTAGTTCTGCACATAAACTTCCTACATTTTCCCCATTCTATTTAAAAAAAAAAAAAAACCATTTTTTATGCACTGTATAAAACGTTTCTGAAAATTATATCATTTAAAAAAAATCATATTAAGTATTCAATAAAACTGAAATATTAAAAAAAATGATTGAAGTAAATGATGCACTAACCTAATCTCAGAAAAGTGGACTAAGGTAAGTGCCCTAAAGCTGATACCCCAAAAATATCTCCTAAAGCTGACATCTTTAAATAAAACAAATATTTAAAGCATTACCAATTTTCTAAAATAATTTAAAATATAGTTTTTCTTTCCTCTTTACCTTAATTCTAGTGGTGATAATGACATAATTCCCTAAAGAAAAAATGCCCTTTTATTCATAAAAATAAAATACTTATTATTATTGTGTCAGTAAACATAGAATTTTATTTTTGAACGTACAGGTACTGAAATTGACAAGATGTTTTAATATAAAAAGTACAACTCCCTTAAACAGATAATAATGCATTATTGTTATTATTATTTTTAATCTTGTAAAATAATAAAGAATTATGTTTAAATCTATTATATTTCAAATTATATTTACACATTCGGGTTTTCTTTGCAAACTCTCTGGTTAAAGCAATAGTTTAAAAAAGATCTATCGGTAACACTATCGGTATTTAAAACGCAGAAAGATATTTCGTTTTTTATTATATTACATGCTTGGGAGGTATTGTAATTCATAGGTACTTCATTTTCTTTCCATTGACAATCCACCACACCCCTCACAATTTCCACCGTGCGGTGTAAAACTGGATGTAATTATCTTAGGGGACCATACTTAAATGAAAAAGAAAAAGTTTAGATCTCTTTCTCTGAAGATCAGACGCACCAAAAGTGAACCATTGTTACACATCCCTTGACAGCCAGCCACTGCCCACATAACCCAGACCGTGCTGGGTGCGATTACCCCATTTTCTGCGGCTTTTTGCGGTTAGCGGTAATTTTTTAACAGTTGTAAAATGAATCTGTTTTCAAGCTTTTAGACCAATATAGTATATTTTGTAAATTTAGTATATTTCAAGATTTTTTAGTGTTTTTTTGCGGCAAATTTTTGACAATTTTTTTTTTTTTTCCTCCCGAAACGGAAGGAACTGACTCTCTGTTAAATTTTGCTCTGCTGAGATTAAATTAAAGTTGGAAGAATACAAAATCGTCGTAACGCGGACTACGATGCTCACAATATTAAACTATTCTGGACCGAAATAAAAAATCACAAATTTCAAGGTTAGTTTGATTTGAGACTGGAGCAGACGTAGCCTGTACGTGTGTACGCTGTTGACGGCAGTTTACCAGGTTCATTTAATTCAAGGTTCACTTGGAAAAAACCCGACTAGGGAAATGAGGAAAGCTCCACTAGTTCATTTTATTGAAATTAATATTTTTGTAACAATCAAACTGGCAAGACATTTTAAATAAGTTTAATCAGCACTTTTAAGAAGAACTAATCATTTAAGCTATATATGCATGGAAAATTGCACCTTGGATAGCAACGGTTTTGCTTAATAGAGGTATTTATGGAACGAATCACCATCGTTTACCAAGGTACGGCTATACATTAACTTTAAAACATGTCATTCAAAAAGACTCATACTTTAAAAAAAAAAAAAAAAAAAAAAAAATCATAACCATTGCATCTCAAAAATGCGAAGGTATAGTAGGCGATTAAGTACCGTCAATAAAAAAAAAATAATAAATAAGAGAGAGGAACATATTTAATTATGCACAAAACATATCTTAGCTATACTGCCAAAATTGGAATGCCTTTATAGTAGACGTTTGCTCTGGTCGGAATTTCCAGGCCCGGGCCAATGTAAAAACTAAAAGTTTGGCCCGGCCCGTTCAAAAATCAATTAAATCAGGCCTGGCCAGAGTCGATTTTTCTTAAAATAAAATTAGGATTATTTTAAAGAATACTGCATACATATTTATGAGAAAATTTTACCGCATAATTCAAACTACATCTCCACAAACTATATAATACAGGATTGCAACATTAATGATCACTTCGATTCTTATACTATTACATTCAAATATATACTCATTAACAAAATTAGTGTAGTTCAGAATAAAAGAAAAAAAGATGATTAAAACATAACTTTTGAAGCTGTATATTAAAAAATACTTCTCTGTAATTTATTAAAGTATATTTCCAGAGATTCCGTTAACAAAAGTTTATTATCTATTTTATTTAAAAAACATTGTCTGCCCGACACGTCCTGGGAACAATTAAGTCTCGGCTCTGCCCGAGAATTTAGAAAAAAAAAAATTCTCCGCCTTTTCCGACCCTTTTAAATTTGCTATATTGTGCCAGTCGACTGCTTAATTTTATTTGTCGGCCTGTCCCGGTTCATTTATTTTTTTCCTCTTACCGGCCCGTTAAAAATATATGTGTTTATTATGCCGGCCGCCCCGCTTCGCGCCGGGTACGGGCTTCAAACCAGGCCCGAGCTCGTGTCGACCTCTACTTTATAGAAGGACTTTTGAAGGGAAATGTCTTGATTTTTTCGTTATCGTACAGGTCAATTCTGAAAAACTTTCAGTCACTTCGCCCAGCTCAGATTTGAACAAGCAATTTTTGGTACCAATTTCATTGCTTCAAAGAAAAAGAGCTGAGTTGTCTACTGAACTGACTTCCGAGTAAGTAAAAAGAAATGAGAAATATAAAATGAAAATAAAAGTATTTATTTCATTTCGATTCAAAATAATAATCAAGTGTCAATACAAGACAAGTCTTAAGTGACTGTATCATATTTTAGAAATTGATGTTCAGAAAGTTGGGGGGGGGGACGTGCCCCCCCCCCCCCCCGAGGCTACGCCTATGTGAATGAGTATTTTTTTTATTTCAAATAAATTTAAATGAGCTTTTTTAGTTGTTAATTTTAATGATTTTGTAAAAAGGTTATTTTACTTTAAAAAGTGTAATTAAAAAAAAATTTAATCTGATTTAAATAAAAAAAAAATTCCGATTTATTTATTTTTTAATACTTTTAATACTTCGAAATATACCTGCGCCGGTAAAGTGGAGCCAGCAAGGATTTATTTATTTATTTTGCTGTAAGAGTTGGTCCTATAAAAAACTTGTCAATATAAAACTTGTAGATAATATTATGAAGATTTATAATAAAGTTAAGCGTATTTGATATCTTGCGAATGGACGAAGTTATGAATTTTTTTCTTCTTAAACCCCTATCCCCCTCCCCCCACACACACACCTTGAGGCCTTTTTTAATGATATGAAAAATCTGTCATATAAATAAATTTTTGGCCCTTTCCCTAGAAGTAATAATACTTTAAACGGATTCGATACGTATCATAATTAAGAAGTTATGATGTTTTTTCTGTTTTCACAAAAAATTAATGATTAACGAACATGACGAACTTGATCGAGATTTTATGCCGGTTGATTTTATGTATCATTTTGGAAGAGATTTGTGCAGAATTATGGAAGTTATTGCGTCCATAAAAAAGTGATATAGACATATATATATATATATATATATATATATATATATAGAAAGTTTTGAACTAGGTTGGTTGGGTTGTGGGAGTCATGATCGGCGTAGATCTTAAAAAATGTTTCAGGAATTCCAACTTAGGGGAGAATGTAATAGGTAGTATTTCTTACGAAATCTACCTAATATTTATTTCAAAAGTTTGTCGACAAATTAAGTACTAATCTAATTTACGTGTCAAAGTGGATTTGGTATGTATGAACTTTATTGGAGGTAAATAAAAATGAAGAAATGAAATAAAAAATCATGAACCTTGCTTTTAAGGCGCTTCTGGTGGGAAAAAAAAAAATCCCCGACTCAATAATGCAAAACTCTAGCACATTTCAGTGATTTGAAATCGAATATATTTTTTTTTCATTTTTCGAGAAAGTAATATCTTGAGTTATAAGCAATTGTTGTCTCACAACGACCTTTATTGGGCTGTCGCATCCAGAGATTCTGTTAAAAACGTCATTTTTCACAGGTTTTTCTGAAAGACCTTCTATTTTTAACGAATAATGGAAAAGCTATTCGGTTCTTGAACAAAATGATTCTGAATAGCAGCACCTGCCAATCTCATGCGTTTGCGATCAAAAATGGATTCATATATATGTCGGCTCATCTGAGAATTACAACACAATCAAATTTCATTCTTACACAAGTATTTTTACTGAAATTGAGACATTCAGAGTGCGAACGAACATAAATCTGACAAGCAAAAGTGAAACAATTTTTCATTTTCATTCGAATTGTAAATAGTAGTATTTTTCTGGTACTTCGAGGCAAAATTGCTCTTCATAAAGATATTACTATAATTTACAATAATTATATTACTCTAATTTACAGAAAGTCTGAGAAAAATTTTAACGATGACTTCGTTGAGAGAATTTTTGAAGAATATCCATGCAGTGAACTGATTTTATTTCAGTTTCATCAATCACTTTTCATAGAGTCATAAATTATTTTATCTTTACCTTTTTTTATTCAACTTAAAATTTCACAACTTGATAAAGTAACTACGCATGTTTATACAGTTTAATGCTTGCTAAGTTTTAGTTTTTAATTATTATTAGATTTTTATTTTTTATCAAATATCTTGCATGTCTGAAATATAACCGAAGTCTGTATTTTTGTTGTTGTTGTTGTTTCTTTAAATCATTAAAAGTATTTTTCCAAAATATATGTAATGAAATCATACGAGTATATTAGAAGTGACTTTGTACAATATTCCTATGTCAACGTTCCATTTATTAGCATATTAGGTTTAAATTGATATCACACCTTTCCAGATTCATGTGTTGTGTATTATCCCTTGACTCTTCTCCCTCAAACAAATGTTTTGGGGTAAAAATGTCTGTTTATAAAATGAAATACATGTTTGAAATAAAAGTCTAAATAATGTAAATCAACACCTTAAGTCTATTTTTCTTATTTTCTTGATAAATTCTCTGAATGTTAAAACATGTGGAATTTCTTGAACACCAGACTAAAAAAAAAAGTTGACAAAAAGTTTTACAAAAAGAACTTTGATGCAATCAAAGTTCATGATTCATTGATGCAGTGATATATATTCAGTCTTCATAAATCCATTCTAGGTCAGTAATAGCATAAAACATGTTCTTTAATTAATAATAAAGGAAAAATGTTTTTATTATTTTCCTAATAAATCTTCAATGATGGTGTAAGAAATACATTCTACATTATTTAAAAACAAGATATAAGGGCAAATAAAATGAAAGTTTAAAAAAAAGAAAAAAAAACTAGGCATAAATTATGTAATAATTTCTAAATTGATATATTTGTGTCTCCCCCCCCCCCCCCCCCGCTGAATTATCATTGCAAAATATACATACTATTGCGAAATCCAATTATTTTACTCAACACATTAAAAGTTGTCAAATTATAGGTACAATAACTCTAGTAAAAGATAAAGATGATATAAACAATTAGATGTGTGAAAACCGTGTTAAATCTTAAAGTCATTTACGCTTTAGTTTAAATTTTATCAGCTATTTCTGGTGTAAGTGTTTTCAAGAAACAATATCCAGCATTCAAACTTAATAATAAATCCTAAGTTCATTCACTTTTAATAATAATGTTTAAAAAATAATCTTAATATAATAGTTTAAAATGTAACAATTTCGTCTCAAATAGAATTTGTTCCTATATCAGTACTCATGTTTAAAAGATAACGTTTTCGAAGCTTTCTATAAAAAGCAAATATTTTAACAAAACAGAGAAAGAGTGCAGGTGTGCAGGTGCCTTTTTACGGAAGTTAAAATAATCATTTTTAGTTTCCAAAGATGGAGAACATGTGGTATGTATTATCATCGCTTTGCGGCTCTGAAGGGACTATCTCAACCAAGAAATTTGCGTAAATGCAAATAGTTCAGTCCGCTTAGAGTTGCTGGCAACCTTGTTGTTACAGAGGTTTTTGACGCACCCTTTCACAGTGTTGATTGATAGTACCCGTCAGATTGTCGTTATCCCTTAAAGGGTAAACAGGCCCTTTTAATAACTACTACCAAAAGAATGCGACGCTTTTACGGGTATATCAATCAGGAGTGTGAAAGGGGTGCGTCAACTAACTATTTAAAACACATGGTTGTTGGAAACAGTAAACAGATTAAGAACGCTTTGCTTTTACAATTTTGTGCCAGTGATGGTCCCTTCACAGCCATTGGGTGGTGATAATAATTACCACATGTTCTCCTTGCTTTAACAACTAAAAATGATTCTTTTAACTTCCGTAGAAATGCACCTGTTCTTTTTCTCTGTTCCGTTGCAATATTTGCTTTTTATAGGAAGCTTCTCAAACGTTCTCTTTTAAACACGAGCATTGGAATTGGAACAAATTCTATTTGAGACTAAATTGACAATTTTTAAAGTATTACATTAATGTAATACATGTTTATTTATTCATATATATTATTATTAAAAGTGAATGAAATTAGGATTTATTATTAAGCTTGAATATTGAATCTTGTTTCTTGAAAACACCTTTACACTTGCAATAGCTGATAAAATTTCAACTAAAGCTTAGATGCTTTTAAGATTTCAGACCGTTTTTACATTGTACCTATAATTTGACAACTTTTAATGTTTTCGAGTAAAATAATCTGATTAAAAATGAATGAATTATTTATGTGGAATACTTAATTTGGCAATACTATATTTTACACTGATAACTCAGCGTGAAAACAAACATCACAAATATATCAATTTAGAAATTATTACATAATTGTGCCTAGTTTTTTTTTTTTTTTTTTTTTTTTTTTTTTTTTTTTTTTTTTACTTTATTTACTCTTATCATTTTAAAATAATGTAGAATGTATTTCTCACACCATTATTGAAGATTTGTTAGGAAAATAATAAAAACAATTTTTTTTAATAATTTAAGAACACATTTTATACTAACCTAGAATGGATTTATGAAGACTGGATATCATTGCATCAATGAATCATTATGGATTGTAACAAAGTTCGTTTTGTAAAAATGTTTTAGCTTTTATTGAGTCTGGTGTCCAAGTAACTGAACATGTCTTAATATTCAGAGAATTTATCAAGAAAATAGGAAAAATGCCCCTAAAACGTTGAGAAACTTATTTAGATTTTTATTTCAAACATTTATTTCATTTTATAAACAGACGCTTTTGTCCCAAAACATTCCTTTGAGGGAGAAAAGTCAAGGGATACACATGAATCTGGAAAAAATTTCTATCGATTTAAACCTATTGTGCTAATAAATCGAATATTGACGTATTAACAGTGCACAAAGTCAGTTCTAATATATTCATATTATTTCATTAAATATTTCGGACAAACACTTTTAATGATTAAGTGTAAAAAACAAACAAACACAGATTTCAATTTCACAATATTTATATTTAAGACTTGCAAAATATTTGGTAAAAAATAAAAATCCAATAATAATTAAAAATTAAAATTTAGAAAGCGTTAAACTGTATAAACATGTGCTGTTACTTTATCACACTGTAAAATTTTAAGTTGAAAAAAAGTAAGACAAAATAAGTTATGATACTATGAAAATTGATTGTTAAAACCGAAATAAAGTCAATTGACTACATTAGATATTCTTCAGAAATTCTTTCACCAAAGTAATCTTTAAAAATTTTCTTTGATTTTCGGTAAATTATAGTAAGGTAGGTGACCCAAAGATGGCCATAGTTAAGCTTTGAGAATTGTTTATTATCTTCTGGTGGGGTGTGTGTGGCTGAAGTTTTGTTTATAAAATTTTTCACTTATCTCTAACACATATGAAGTATACTTTCTTTATAAAATAAAATGTAATTACTTTTATAATACAATCTCAAAATTATAGCTTTTAGTCCACCTTTGGCGCACAGTGTTCCAAAGGTGTGGCCTATGTATTGAAATCAATTTAAAATGTGAAAAAAAAAAAAAAAAAAAAACTTTGCAAGCTATTTTTTTCTGATGATCCTTTCATTCTTTTGATATCTTTCGAGTTTTTCTTCTTAATCTTCTTATCTCTATGACACGAAAATACATTGAAGCACTTTTTGTGCACGGTAGTTCATGAATTTTCTTCTGGGAGTTACTGACTTCTTTTGGGTGATCTCTGTTGTTAACAATAAATGTTAATAAAAAAATTTCCGATATTTATGTAGAAATTTTGAAAATCAGCCTTACTACACTGATTTCCTCATTTGTTTTATAAGGTGACCACCTTGGGTACATGTGTATGGTCGCCATTTGTACGACGTAAAAGTATTAATCTTATAAATTTCTTAGAATTGAAGTAAATGGGGTTAAAGAGAAAGAAATAGGCTGTCAGAAAACACATCATAATTCAAAGTTCTAAGAATTAAAATACGTGTAAATTAAAATATCATCTTACCTGGAAATTAGAACGACTTACTCTGCAAAAGTGAAATCACTGCATAAAATGTCAGAGGATCTAGGTGATCTCTTTGAATTCAGCATCGTGCACTACAGATACACGATTGACAATGCAGTAGCACCATTTTGTGATTAAAAATTAAATTAATTCTACTTTTGAGGGATGGGATATACCTTAGGAATACTGGCCACCTTTGGTTCACCCCATCTTAATATATAGTAGTTATTGTAAATTATAGTAATATCTTTAGACGAGCAATATCGCTTCGAAAGTACCACAAACATACTACTATGTACACTTCGAATTATAATGAATAGTTTTTGAACTTCTACTTGTCAGATTGAATATTCGTTCATACTCTGAATGTCTGAATTTCAGTAAAAAACTTGTGTATTAATGAAATTTGATGTGTTGTGATGCTCAGGTAAGCTGACATATTTATGAATTCATTTTTGCTTGTGAACGCATGAGATTGACAGGTTCACTTATGCAGAAACCATGAAATCGAATAGTTTTTCCATTCTTTGTAAAAAACAGGTCTTTCAGAAAATCCTGTCAAAAATGGCGGTTTGTATAGAATTTCTGAACGCGACACTCAGAAAAAGGTCGTTGTGAGACAACAATCAGTTATAAACTCCAGAGGTAATTCCTTTATCGAAAATTTAAAAGAATATTACATTCCAAATCACTTGAATGCATTCAAGTGATTTGAAAACTGTAGCACATGTGCTACAGTTTTTCATTATTGAGCCTTTTTTTTTTTTAATAGAACCGCCTTAAAAGTGGTATGAATTTGTTTTAATTAGGTTCAATTAAAATAATAGCATACGTAATTTCTATGAGCACGTAGAAATACTGTGAACACATTATAATTCTATTATGTTTCACGTACATTTTAAAGAGGTTATGTATTTTACAGTTAAATTAATTAAGATAGATTAAAGACTAAAACCAGGGAAAACGAATAGCGAAAACATTTTTAAACGGAAAATTTCATTGTCTCGGCAAAAAGAATATAAAGAATAGTATATACCTGACTGCTAAGATGAAAAACTGTCGAAAGCGAAATTTTATTCGGTGTTTTAATAAATAAATATTTGACAAAGCCGATTACGTATTTCAATATTACCAGTGTCACAGCGTCTTGTTTTTGTTAAATTGTGAACAACTCTTTATACTGGTGAAAAATGTAGTCGTATTTTTTTGAATTTGAAATGATCGTTATAGTTCAATATTAAATTTGAATACGGTTCGAATACATACATTATTAGCTGATAAAGATTTTTTTCTTATTTGCGTACGTCTGCATAGCTGACAAATTATTTTAAATTAACTATATTGAAAGAGGATGTCTTAGCATATGACTACTTGGTCATAGGTCATATCGTAGGTCATAGGTCATAGGTCAGAGATATTGATATCTCTTAGGAAGGACTTTCTGAAAGAAAGTAAATTTTTCGAATGCCTATATTCATAGAAAACGAAAGTACTGAATATTTGATTGAGTAGCTCAAATTATTACTGAAACAGCATGACAAGATGAATTTTGTATTATAGTGTAAACAACCATTTAATAGTGTAAATTATACCTCAATATCGGACTTTTTTAAAATCAAGTTATATGTTTGCTTGAATCAAATAATAACTTAATGGTGCAGTTTTAAAACTTCTTGAAGAAACTACTTCTATATTATTTTTTATTTTGTTCGGCCAATCCACTAATAAATTTTTTTATATGATTTGTTCATGTGCAAAACTAGATATTGCATATTTTTATTTCTGGCTGATGTCAGATTTAATGCTGTCCTTTAGTTTCGTAATCAAAATACATTAAACAATAGTGTTATTAAAAACTGAGTTATCACTATTTACATTTAAAATTTGAATTGCGGAAAATTCTAGTTACCTTAAGTATTATTATTTAAAATCTCTCTCTCAAAATTTTAATTTCGGAGTAAATTGATAAATAAAGAAAAATAGTTACATTGGTAGCTTTCGAAATTGAAAGGTAGTGATAGGATTTGCTTCTCTTTACATTTTTTCCAGGGGTTAATATTTACATATTTCAGTGTAATTTTTAGGATTAGTAGTTATTATAAATTTATTATTATTTTTTTAGTATGCAAGCTCTTTTATATAAGTGTGTCAATAATCAATTTTTTGACAGGCATATAATTTGTTTAAGGCTGTTCTCAAATCCAAAGCAATTACTTTCTGACATATTCCAGAATTCATTTTTGTTCGGAAAAGCATGAAATTGGCATGTGTTTTTACTAAGAAACTTTGTAATCGAAAAGAGATTTCCATTTTTGGGTAAAGGCAAAAGATGTTTCAGAAAATACTATCAAAGTTGATGTTTTGAACCAAATTTCAGGACGCGACAGCACGCGAAAGGTTAAAAATATGTTGCCACTGACAAAAATCGTTTTTAATTTGATAAGTAATTTATTTATCAAAACATTGAGAGCATCATTTGATTTCAAATCGTTTATAGTCAAGACTGCCACTTTTTTGCCTTTTTGTGCAAAAATGAGTGAGAAAATACCTCGGAAAGTTTCGCGTTTGTTGAGCAGGCAATTTGAGTCTTACAGTTAGTGAAAATTTCCGTATTTCAAACAAACATTATGAATGCTCGCTAAAACATATGTAACAAATGTCCTTAAAAATTTGACAAACACATGTGCACTAAAAGCTTAGTAATTCTTGAATTACAGTGGATGAAAATACTGCGCCGTTAGTATATGAAAAAGAATGTTTGAACTATTACTTTTTCTTATGAGCTATGTAATGTTTATATCATGAAATAAATAAATAAGAATTTGAGACTCTAATTTCCCCTATTTCACTTTAATTGAAAAAGCAAATTTCTAATTTTATTGTTTCATTACATTATTTAAAGCTGTTAAAAATTATAAATAAAAAATAAAGAATAAAGCCCAGATAAACAGCTGGAATATTTCTAATACATTCTGGCATAGGAACTTTAAAATTGCTGACATAACTATTCAATCACTTTGGAATCCAATATCTTTTTTTTTTTTTTTTTTTCATTTTTATTAAGAATCGCTACCCGATGACAATTTTTACCTGATTGATCTGTACACGAGTAAAATCAAAACATAACAGCAACTTTGACATCGTTTTCCAAATGATCTTTTGTCTTCATAGGAAAATGAGAAAACTATTTTTTTTAGTATCTGAATAAGAATATCTGTAAATTTCGTGCACTTAAAATTATATTTTTTGAGAAAGTGTCAGAAAATAAACAGTTTGGACTTGAGAACATCTTTCTGAGAAGCTGCAGGTGGTAGCTTATCTCTTGTTCGCTAATCACTTATTTCCCTACGGGGTATCAATTTCCCCCACTTCGCCTGGAGGCAAAAAGGGTCTTGTTTTATGTTGTGGGATGACCATTCTGTTGACAAATATCTAAATATCATTGGACCTATAAAAGTGTTAATCTTTGTCACTGCGATACAGCACCAATATACCTCTTTCTATTTTTCAATTGAGTGAAGTATCCAAACATAAACAAGTTGCACTTTTTTACAAAATATTATTGACTCCACGAAACAACTTGTCACCAATTATGTTTTCTTTTTTTTTTCCAGGGGGTGGGGGGTGGGGGGTGTACATGCTGTAGTTTACTCGCATGTAATATTCAAAATTCACTGTTATTTAAGCATTTTTCCAATGCCAAAATGTGAAAAACAAACATATATGATCGTTTTTTCCGCAAAAATCGAGACAAAGACACGATATGAGAAAACCGAATGAAAAATTACTAAGTTATATTAAGAAATTTGGGAGAAAAAATCCAGTCGTGCAATTTTTTTTTTCATTAAGTATCCATTAGGCTCTGATCCTTTCGCTCACTTACGAGAATAATTAAAGTGAACAAATGCTATTGTAAATTAAGTATATCGATATATCGGAGGTATACTATTTACACCACTTAGTATTAATAAATTTTTTTTCCAGAATTTTTTAATAAAATTTTACTTTTACGTCATTTTTTCTTATTTTCAAATGAATGTTTTCGAAATTTCTGGTGTGAATTCAACATTACAGCAACACAATTACTTACTGGTGAAAGGGTTAACAGTTCTTGGTGTGACTAT
Source organism: Maratus michaelseni (assembly GCA_963931845.1). Classification (NCBI taxonomy): domain Eukaryota; kingdom Metazoa; phylum Arthropoda; class Arachnida; order Araneae; family Salticidae; genus Maratus; species Maratus michaelseni. Next base: position 211,265,480 of record OZ007599.1, on the reverse strand, counting down.
ATTTACATAGTGAATCGATCTTGTTTTAATTTTAGCTATAGTTTCCAGATAATAGAAGCAATTAGAAAAATATTTTTTTTTGTTTATTGCTTGTTTTGTATTTTTATATTTCTGATTATGATAAAATATATTAACATCATGCATTTTAGTTACTGTTTTTTTTTTTACATTATTATTTTTCTTAATGATTTTCTTAATTTTTAATGATATGATAGAGTATAGTTGTTTTTGCTTATGATAAAAAAATATAGTACTTATTAATGTTTTAAATCAGTTACGCGCATTGTTTTATTATTATTACACAGTTAAATCAATTGACATAATACATAAAAAGTAATTTATGGGTTATTTGAAAATAAAAAGTTAAAACAAAATAAAATAAAGAGAGAGTAAAATAACACGTTGAACATAAATCATTACATTTTGCAAACATAATTTTTTTTATATTTTGCTTACAGTTGTTGAACTAAATTCCCGTTTTCCAAAAAGGATATATTACTCAACAAATTATGCGCTTAACTTAAAAAAATAATCCTTAACGACAGCTATTTATGTAACACATTAAAAATATTTGAAATATTAATACATAAATACTAATAAAAATAGCTATAAATATACCAGACCGCAAGATTTCACTGAAGATCGTAAATACAGTCCAATTTTAAACTTTTGTGGTGATTGAAATTCATAGTTGCTAAAGTTTTTGTCAGAATTTGTCTTGAAGTGTTAAAATGTTACCCGCAGATCGTCCACTTTCAACGCATAAAATATTAAATTAAGCCGATATTTCAGAAATATTTTGACAGCTAAGACGAAAAAAAAAAAAAAAAAACATCTTTTAAGAAGAGCACAACGAAAAAAAAAGTTAAAAATTTTGATTTCCTGGAGGAGATGTTTTAATAGTAATTTCCAAACTGGTTACTTTATAATATATATATATATATATATATTTCGAAAACGCAAGAAATTTGCAGGTGTTCTTAAATCAGAAATTTTGTAATCGAAAGACCACAAATTTTTTGGTAAAGACAGAAGATCTTTCAGAAAATACAGTCAAAGTCGGCGCTTTGAACCAAACTTTTGACGCCACAGTACGAGAAAGGGGGAAAACGTGTCGTCACGTGACACAAATCGCTTATAACTCGATAATTAATTTAAAAAAAAAGGAAGTCTCATTTTGGTTTCATATTGCTTCAATTAGTCTGGCCTGCCATTTTTGTGCCTTTCTGTTTAAAATTGAGTCAGAAAACTTTCGCGTTGTTGAACATGTCATTTGTGGGATATCATTGATTACGAAATAAATAAACAAATGAAATGTTTGTACAGTTATATTTTATACATAAAATATTTATTTTTAGTCCACACGAAATTTATTATGGTTTTTGCTAACACTACAAAAAGCTGCATTGTTTAGTTATATTTCAGCTGAAAAATTTATATGCAGAATAATTATTTTTACTGATCTGTTTTGCGAAATCAGTACAGGAAGTCGAATTTCTGTACAAAGAGGAACTGACCATGACATTGAATAATATAAAGTCAGAGGAGGGATGTGATACAGATGTCTAATGAGCAAAAATGGTTCTTCGTTTTACATCATTTCAGAGCCCGTGTATCAAAGATTGTTTGTGAGGAAGCAACGAGAAAAGCATGAATGTGGCTACCTCTCTTAATTACAAGACATCAGGCTGTTATCTGTTATTCTTTTCCTCGATTTCCATCCCCTACCGTAAGGCTCTTATCTTTGTAAAAATTCATAAAAAATATACGGGTATTACAGAAAGGAAATAATAAAATACATAATTCTAAACTATGCCATTTTATCTTTTAGAAACTTTTGATCTTAAACTAAAATTCTCTTTTGGTAGCAATTGCCATGTAGTTTCTATATAAGTATATTTTTAAATTAATATCTTGACTCTATGTTTCATTGATTTTATCTTCATTTGTTTACTCCTTTTCTTTTTTCATTTATTCTTTTTTAATAGTTTGAAATTTATGTTGCTGTTTGAATTGAATTTTTTTTTCTTTTTTCTCATAGAAAAATAAACAAGTATGTCTAACCTGTTGACTTATAATTCTTTTATTTTCAAAATATTTCTAATATATAAATGACAGAAACATCAAATAACATTTAGGTGTACGAATAAATGACATTTTTTATAGTTTAAAACTTGTAATTTATAAATTACGAATATATAAACAAGCAATATAGAAATTTCGACTATAAAATAATTCCACGAGAAGCATTGCACTTCAAAAAAGTCCTTCCGGCCTGTACCGAGAGGAAAAGATATCTTTCATAGTCCATATTTTTAAAAGTTCAACTAATTTTACTCAAACACCCGAAGCTAAATTGCTTGAAATCCGATTATAGAAGGTTCAATCCCGGTTTTCGTTAATACTGAATTTGAATCAGCATTTCAGCATGAGAGTTACAGCATAACAAAAATCAGATTGTTTCAAAATGTCAGCACACCTGGAATTTCAAACTGACGTATCTCTGCCATTTTTTAAGATAAAGCCAAAAAAAAAAAAAAAAAAAAAAAAAGAAAAAAAAATCTGGAATCCTTGTATCACAATCTAACACTTAACGGAAACAACTTTTCCAATTTATTATTTTTTTATACATCTTTTTGAATAAAAAAAAAATTAAACGCCATTTTGAAACAAGATAGCGCATGAAGCTGGCCAACGAACTCTGTCGAGACCTTGGTATGTGCTGTACACATGATCAGTCACATTCATATCGGTTCATAAATAAGAGAGTTACAGCTTAACAAATATCAGATTGTTTCAAAACCTCAGCAACCTAGAATTTCAAACTGCCATATCTCAGCCATTTTTTAAGATATAGCAAAAAAAAAAAAAAAAAAAAAAAAAAAATGTTCCAGTATCCTTGTATCACGTTATAACACTTATCAAAAACAATTTTTTCAATTTATAAATTTTTTGTACATACTTTTGAAATTTTAAAAATTTTAATTTTTTATCTGGCCGCCATTTGGAAACAAGATGGCGTATGAAGCTGGCCAATGAACTCGGTCGAGACCTTCAACATTTGAACGGAGGGAGGTTTGAGGGTCTGGGGGTCATGATCGGTGAAAATATATCGAAATTTTCTGTAATTCCTTTCCTTCGAACCGGCTGCAATAGGAAGCTTTTTGTAATGAAAGCTACCTAAAAATCTAACACTACACCAGTGTTGTCATTTTTCTATTAAAAAATGTAAAAATATTTTTCACTAGTAATATTCGTCTTATTTAATGACAATTAAATACGCCTAATATTTAGATATTCTGAATAATTATTATTATTCGGAAGGTTTCCGAATAACAAAAATTGCCATGATTATGTAACAGAACTCCTTATATAAAACAAATAAAAGAAAAACATTGAGAATAAAATTATGTTCAAGCTTATAAATTTATTTTACACGTTTGTGTAGTGTATATAAGTAGTAATTTGATCGTATTTTAATCGTATATTTGGATTCTTATATCGATTTAATTATAAACTGCTTATTAGGTAGCTTTCAATACTAAAAAATATAAAGCTACCTATTGCAGCCGTTCGGAGGAAAGTAATTCCGGAAAATCTTGGTATATTTTCACCGATCATGACCCCCCAGATTCCAAAACCACCCTCCGTTCAAATGTTGATTTATATATATATAAAATATCCTAATACAATCGGAAGAAAGATTTTTAACTATAATGCATTTTCAAAAAATACATCTGATGCAAGTACTTTTCCGTGTAAATGCAATGACCCCACTCTAAAAAAATACATTAATAATGATCATGGACATATAATCACTGGTAATCTTAATATTGTGAATGATTTTAAACTGCAAAAACTAATGGGTTATGGTACTAAATATAGACTTCCTTCTAAATTTAATGTAAATTCTATTATAAACAGTTTACATACGATATAGATATTTTTATTTATAAAATTTCAATCTCATATAGTAAACCTATTGAATATTTTAATCAATGGAAAATACTAGTTATTGAAAACTTAACTACGTCTTTAAAACATAATTTATTGCATAAGGTTAATATTAACACAAATCATTTCTTCCAACAAATTACTAAATTACAAAAAAACTATGTAATCACATACATTGACAAATCTCCTAATAATTATGCAATCATATGTAAATCTTATTATCACCGACTACTTACATCCTGTATTTCTACTAACAAATCTTTAAAAAAAACTAATGAAAATCTAATTGTAAACAATCGTAAAATTCACAGTTATTATAAACTATTAAATATTTCTTCTACTAACTTTAATTATCCTTATTTAGTTCTTATACCCAAATTTAAAAAAAAAAAAATGAAATTTAGGACTGTAACTATTGGGTGCAATACATATAATAATATAGCCAATAAACATCTATTAAATATTCTCAATCAAATTTATACACTGACAGCATCCACTGATAATACACATTGTATAAAAAATAGCTATCAACTCGTCAATATTTTGAAAAGTCTTAAATGTGTTAACAATATAATGACATATGATTTCAAAGATCTTTTTAATAATATAGATTTATTAGATTTACATAATATTATAAATGCTTTATTTAATAAGTATCATCATACACTAAATTTACCAATTCATATAGATACTGCTTATTTTAAATTTAACAAATTTCATTATATATAATAATTTTATAATGCAAGATAACACGTTATATTTACAGAAAGTCGGTGTACCACAAGGGGGATGTACATCTAGTGTAATTTCTGACTTATACTTGTATCACTATGAAGGTACTTTTATTAACAGTAATATACATTTATATCGTTATATTGATGACATAATTTTAATTTCCACTGATCACACTCATATTTCTATATTTCCAGTAGATTATCCCACTAATTTAGATTTAACGGAAAACCTCCTTTCTAACAATACGATTAACTTTTTAGGTCTTAAAATCACACTTAAAGAAAACAAAACAACAATTGATCTATTTGATAAACGTTAAGAATTTAAATTTAAAGTTAATACATTTACTAATTTTAAATCTTGTCTTCATAATTCTGTATATCGTAATATACTCCTTAATCATATATATAGAATAAAGAGTTTATGTTCTTCTCAACTAATTACAAACAATATTAAACAAGAAAGAAAAATCATGCGTCAAGCATAGATTATGTAACACTTTCCAACGCTTCCAAAATAATTTTACGAATCATACTCTTTAATAAGCTAAAAGATAACATCTAAGTAATCCGAATACTTTTATTCAGCCCTGTATAGGATCTATAGATTTGTATATATACTACATAGGATGCTAAATTTTAGTTCAGTTAGGAAACACTTAGCACAGTTTAAAATTCTCCGTCTGGAGTTAAATAATACGGAAATGTGTTCCCGAACTTTTGTGCTTCCCTGTATAGGATCTACAGAATTTATACACACCACGTAATATACAAAAAGCGATTTAAAATTAAAATCGCATTCAGTAACTTAAAACACACTTGCAGGAATTATTGTTAACATACAGTAGAGAATTCTTTTGTGTGTCCCTGTAAATGAACGATGACTGCTATACACACAATATTCTGTAGTAAGTCTCTTGTAATGAACCTTATATAAATTTCAATGCGTTTAAAATAGTGAAACATTATTTAAATAAACCGCAGACGATTTTTCTCCATAGACGTAATGTAACGGAATTCTTTTGACTGTCCCTGTAAAGTAAGTATAAGTGCTATGCACACCCTATTCCATATTAAGCTTCTTCTAATGCACCTTAGTGATATATATCAATTTCAATGCGTTTAAAATAGTGAAACATTATTTAAATAAACCGCAAATGATTTTTCCCCATAGACCGCAATGTAACGGAATTCTTTTAAGTGTCCCTGTAAAACAACTATAAGTGCTACACACTTCCGTTGAAATAGGGAACATGCTATAGATAACGACTATAACATATAAAAATTGCAGAGCAATCCGAACATATTTACGGGAGTTAGAGCACGGACAGACGGACAGACGGCAGACGGCAGACGGCAGACGGCAGACGGCCATACGGCCAGACAAACCGAAGTCATAAACACTTTTCAACTAGGTTGGAAAGTGTTAAAAACTAATCTATGATGCATTACAACATTTTCCAAAAAAATTCATATATTCTTTAATATATACTTAAATGATCTTAGCAACCAAATTAACACATGCGTTAAAAAATGTATAAAGAAACATATAATATTAGAAAATAGTTACATTAAAAGAGATATATATATATAGAATAGGACGGATGGGTGGGTAGATGTTGGATTGAGGAGGTGTGTGGCGGTGTTGTATGGAAAAAACGCATAGTTAATTTATATTGAAAAAAGGGGGGGGGGCATTTTAATTTACACTTACGTTTGCTAATACACATTTTATAATGGACTATGATTTGATAATTTTAATGCAAATTAATGTAGTTATATCTACATATTCATTAATTAATTTAAAGGAATTTATATTCATTACTATTAAGAATGTTTTTGATTAACTGTATTTACATTAATGCCCACGGTAGACAATATCATATTAACTTCTAATATAATGTATACTTTCTTAAATGCTAATATAATACATGTATTAATTTTTATTAAATGTTCTACCCTATCCAATTATATCATGTGTATTTAATTTTTAACATTGTATGCAGAAAAATTATATGTAACTAATTAATTTCAATATTTAATTAATATTAATTTTAAATCCTTAGCATCTTAATTCGAATAATTTATTATTTTAATTTTAATTTTAATTAATTTATGTGATGTTGCATTTATGGCAAAGCTATTTAATAGTGGCTATGTCATTTCTTGGTACATATTTTTATGTAGCATTGATCATTAATTATTAATTTTACCATTTTACATCTTATTTTTTAACATCGAATTTTTTATTAATACATCCATTTTTACTTTAATGTAATTGGATATTTTATTTATTATTTATTATTTTATTTTATTTATTTATTATTTAACTAATTGTTATCCCTCTTTAGATGTATTTGGTTTAATTTTTAACTATTAATTTCTTCCACTGCTTTTATTAATTCATAGCATAACCACTATTTCTCTCATAGATGGCAGCACTACGGTTTGTGTTGCTTTTACAAGATTATTCCATGGCAATTCATCATTTAAAACTTATTTTGGCAACATGTAAAGATTTTTCGCAATTCATTGCCTCTGTTTAGAGATGCTCCTATATTTGGTTACTGATGTGCACCAATATCCTTTTTAATCCAATTGTGTTTCGTACTTTATGATTAAATTTCACTGTTTTTATCTCTTTATTATGGGTAAGGTTTCTTTCCTTTTTAATATTGTTTGTATTTTTTGAACTTTAAGATTTTTTCACAGGTTTTGTTCTTTGTTTATGATGTGGTAGTCCCAAAATCATATTCTTTAGCAATGTTATGGCTAATATTAAACCACACATTTTATTTGTGTGGTATTTAGGCATTTGGGACTTGATAACTCTGTCTAAATTCCACAAATTTCATTCATTCATTTTTATTTCATTCAAGTGAAATAATTTTCACTTTGCTAAACAACGCATAACCAACAGAGTGAAAAATGTGTCCAGACCGAGGATCGAACCCAGATACCCTGGTATAGCGCACCAAGTGCTTTACCATTTAAGCCATCTGGACGACATCCAGTTTGGCATTTTTCACGTATACGTTGGCAAGGCTGCAACATCGCTGCGCAAGATGAAATGTCATACATGAGCACACTACCCAGTGGTGTCCATGAGACGAATAAATTCCCAGCGTCAGATAATATCAAAATTTCAAATTAAATTTTCAGCAGGACTGAAACTGCGCGAAAATTCAATAACACTAACAAAGGATGTGAATTAATTTTCACTTTGATAAACAACACATACCAACAAAGTGAAAAATGTGTCCACACCGGGAATCGAACCCAGATACCTTGTTATAGCGCACCAAGTGCTATTTACCATTTAAACCATCTGGATAACGAGGTTGCATCCTTGCCAAAGTATAAAGAAAAATTCCAGACTGGAAGGTTATGCGCTGTTTAGCAAAGTGAAAATTAATTCACATCCTTTGTCACTGTTATTAAATTTACGCGCAGTTTCAGTCCTGCTGGAAACTTAATTGGAAATTTAGATATTATTCGATGCTAGGAATTTATTCGTCTCATATACGCCACTGAGTAGTGTGCTCATGTATGACATTCCATCTTGTTCTGCAATGCCTTGCAAACGTATAAATGAAAAATGCAGACTGGATGTCGTCCGACGGCTTAAAGGGTAAAGCACTTGGTGAGCTATACAGGGTATATGGGTTCAATCCCCGGTCTGGACACATTTTTCACTCTGTTGCTTATGCGTTGTTTAGCAAAGTGAAAATTATTTCGCATCCTTTGTCAGTTTTATTAAATTTACGTGCAGTTTCAGTCCTGCTGAAAATTTAATTGGAAATTTACGTATTAATATTTATTATCCCGTATAAAGAAATAAGAAGTTTTGCTGAAAAATAGAGAAATACTTATAAAGGGCCTTTTCTAATAAAAACAAAGAACCTAAACGTAGAAAACTTTATTTTAAAGCATTTAGAGGGGGGGGGGAGAGGGAACGCAGAACACCTTATTTTAAAGGAGTCACAAGACTAATACACAGATCACTTAATTTTAATGTATTCCGAGGACTCATACACATAAAACTTTATTTTTAAGTATTCTGAGGACCCATACACAGAGCACTAAATTTTAAAGGATTCAGAGGACTCATACACACAGCACTTAATTTTAAAGTATTCTGAGGACCCATACACAGAGAGCACTAAATTTTAAAGGATTCAGAGAACTCATACACACAACACTTAATTTTAAGGTAATCTGAGGACACACATTTAGTAAGTTTTATTGCCATGGTTCAGTGGACCATCTTTTCTCTCTAATACACAATTATACACTGATACACAACCAGAAAACAGCAAAACCCTCCAACTGAGGACAAATTTTATAAACCAATAAAAATTTGTACAAATCATAAAAATGCTTAAAAACGAAGGAAAATGACTTTTTTCTATCCGAGGACGTCCTCGGATCCCTGTGCGTCCTCAGTCAGCGGGTGTGTAAACCTGTTTTCGTCCGCGCTTCCCCTGAAACACGAACCCACACACACACACACACACACACACAGTCTCGTGTAACATGGTGAGTGCGGACATGGTCAGAATCCGGTTCACTGAGGACATCACACGAAATGTGTATTTAGCTATGTTTTTTATATTTTTTAAATAAATATATGTTTAACAATACGTATTTGTTTTAGAAATTTAGAAATTTTAATTATTTTAGATACGCTTTTTTTCCCAATGTATCCGAGGACATACCCATACACACATCTATCTGTGGACGTACCCATACATACATCTATCTGTGGACTTACCCATACATACATCTATCTGTGGACATACCCATACATACATCTATTTTTGGACATACCCATACATACATCTATCTGTGGACATACCCATACATACATCTATCTGTGGACATACCCATACATACATCTATCTGTGGACATACCCATACATACATGTATCTGTGGACATACCCATACATACATCTATCCGTGGACATACATACCCTTACATACATCTATTCGAGGACATGCCCATACATACATCTATCCGTGGACATACCTATACATACATGTATCCGTGGACATACCTATACATACATGTATCCGTGGACATACCTATACATACATGTATCCGTGGACATATGTATACATACATCTGTCCGGGGACATTCATATACATGTATTCAGGGGTCGGAAAAACTACTTTTTGTTTGTAGCGAACTACAACTACAACTACTTTGTGAAAAATGTAGTTAACTACAACTACAACTACTTATTTTAAAAAGTAGCGACTACAAACTACTTTTCAAAAGTAGTCACTACTTCGCTACGTTTCGCTACTTTAGTTACCATCGCTAATTAAATGCACCGCAAACAATTTTTCCCCATAGACCATATAATGTAACTGAATTCTTTTGAATGTCCCTGTAAGCGATATATAAATGCTACACAGTTCATTTTCTATACTGAACATTTTATGGTAAACTTCAATAACATATAAAACTTTCACTGCATTCCGAGTATATTTACGAGAGTTAGACCACGGCCAGACAGACAAAGTGAATTCATAGACACTTTTTAATTATGTTGGAAAGTGTTAAAAAGAGGAAATTTGAAAGCAAAAATTGTAATAATCTTACAAATTTATGAGAGTAATATAGCACAGTAGCCCTTAAGATGGTTCTCAAATTCTTTGCTCAACAACGCGAAACTTTCTGACACATTATCTGATTCATTTTTAAACACAAAGGCATAAAACAGGCAAGTCTGACTATGGAAGCGATTTGCAATCGAAATGAGTTTTCCATTTTTTGATAAATAAATTACTTATCGGGTTATAAGCGATTCGTGTCACGTTTTTCCCTTTTCCTCTGCTGCGGCGTCGGAAATTCGGTTGAAAACGCTGACTTTGACAGTGTTTTCTGAAAATTCTTCTGTCGTTACCAAAAAAAATATATATAATAAAGAATAATGGAAAACGTCTTTCAGTAAGTAATTTAGTACAATTGAATAATAATTTTAATAATTTAGATATTCGGTGTGAGATGCGATCCAGTAATTATTATTAATAAAGAAAATGCTAACTCACCTAGATGTGCAACTTCAGAATGTAAGCAGATGATTTAGATACTGATAACTTTTTATTAATTGGACAAAGTTTACATGCTACAGAATAATTACTACTTTCTTGTTCTATAACTTCAAAATATTCATTATATGCCGACCAGGGCAATTCTATACTATTTTTGTCTGCCATTCTATTACATCAATCTCAAAAGAAGAATCCCCACATTAAAAGAAACAAGATCTAATAATGAGTAAGAAGACAAAGTGTTGCCAGCAAGAAAATTAATTTTTTTGATGAATGAATACTTTGCGGTTTTATTAGCAAATCCAGCAAATAATAGCTAACGGGCAAGCTGACGCTTTACGTTTCAGCTGCTAGTTTGTTTGAAAGCAGAAATCATTCCTTCCTAGTGCACTTTTCTCTAATAATAAAATGCTGTACTTGTTCTTTTTCTGTGCTTTTTCGAATATACTTTAATTAGAGTTCCAACGATTTTAAACTGGCAGGAAGCGAGCAGAAATTTTGTTCGAAGGGAATATTTTGGATGATTGCTTATTTATTTAATGTTACTGGACAGCAAAGAATACGGAACTTAAAAAAAAAAAAAGAAGAGTTTTAAATTTTGTATATGGAGAGGTGGAGGAAATTTTAGGGGAAGGGGGATAATTTATATTACTGATTATTTATCGTCGCTACAGAGCACTATTTAGAGATTTGTTCTTATATAAAAAAATAACTTAAAGATTTTAGATTTATTTGTATGCCTGGGGGGGGGGGAAGAAGAGTAAATTATGGGAGGTTAAGGGACAATTTAGATGATTTATGTTTAGATAAATCCGTTCTTTTTTTTTTAAATACAGATTTTACATTTCTTCGCTTGCTGGGGGTGGGAGGAAAAAGGGAGAAGAAAATAGTCAGATAAAGTCTTAACATAGCCAGACGACTATATTTTGATAAAAAACAATCGTAGTCGTATAAAAATACATTATATTGAGAAGATTTCTATGGATTTAAATGACAATACACGAAGTTTCTGACACCCAAACTGTGAAAATGATAGTTAATTTGTGCCGTGGCCGTCGTCTATGAAAAAATCTATGATACCGCAACTGAGATTTTTCGCTGACATTCGCAAATTGTTGCCGAGAATATATTTCGCACAAATGAAACGAGTTATGATCACAAGATTGGCACTTTTTTTCTCCCTCCTAAAGTAGCGTCAAAAGTAGTGTCGATGCTCGCTACAGACTACTGATATTTTGTATCGTTCTACTCGCTACACTACACTTTTTTAAATGTAGCTCGCTACACTACAAACTACTAGAAAAAGTAGCGGCTACTGTTGTTTCGCTACTTGTAGCGCGCTACTTCCGAGCCCTGCATGTATCTATCAGTGGACGTACTTATATGACAATGGATATACGCATGGCAGATGATATTTAAATTTTTAAGGTACTAAACGTGCGATGATTTTCTAGTTCCCTTATTCGTATTTAAAATTCGATAATCTTAACAGAAAACGTAAGACCTAAAAAAATCCTAGACGACAGATTTATGAGTTAGGTTTTCATTGAGATTTTCAGTTTTTCTTGTCCGAAAATTTAGACAAAAGTACCAAAAAATAGTTTCTGCTATTTTAGATATCCCGATATTGAGTAGATATTGAGTAGGGAAAAAAAATGAAATCTATTTAAAGGGTATTGTGCGGTGTGTGTGTACTAAAGCTAATCTACTGGGACTAGCGACTCTGAGTTTGTACGCACTTGCTTCTGGAAAGTAATTTTGTGCACAGATTGCTTACGGAAAGGAGGGGCATACAAACGGTGTACCAAGCGGAGGTTCTAGACAAAAGTGTCAATTAATAAATTCTATGATTTTGCGTGTTTCAACTTTGGAGTATAGGAAAAAAATAATATCGAATTTCAAGGAATTGAACATTTTTTATTTTTTTGGAGAACTGTGCAAAAGTTATAGGGAGTGAATCGTAAAGAAAGTCCTGAATATTTTTCAATTTAAACAAGTTGGGAATTGTACGTTAAAAGTTACAAATGAGGTGCGTTCGCACTATAACTAGTTTTACAATGTTAAAAAGTCATCTATATAGTTAAAACAGAAGACTGTTTTTTTAGTCATCTGCCCTGAAATTTCTATTGAATTAATTTTGATAATTATTAGTATTTTTTTAATGAAATCTGTTCATTGGCAGATGTGCCAGCACTAGCTATTTTTTTAAATATTCCCATTTTTATATTCTAATTTTAAAAGTTTTTATGAAATTTCTGTAAAATGTTGGTAATTGTGTTAAGATTTTATCTCTACAACATAAGATTAATTTGCCATCACTTTCCACCAATCAGAAGCGGGATTCAATCAGTGTATATATCGTTATACACTGCTCAAAACAATTAAAGGATATTTGAAGTTTTATATAAAATAAAGATATAAACGAAATTTTTTTTGCCGAAAATAGAAGAAGAGAATCACAAATGCAAATTTTTCTGGTTTTCAAACTGTGGAGTATGCAAATTTTGAGTTCGACGTCAAAAACGTCGCTTCAGCGGCAGCGAATGAAATTTGACTTTCAACTGGATAAAAGAGAATGAAGACAAGGATGATCGGCATTCAGTGATTGCTTTGTTTCGATGAGTACGATGTCTCAGCGAAGTCATTTGACAGATTCAGAAGCTTGGAGAATTGTTGGTAGGTTAGAAGGGGGCCAAACTCAAGCCGAAGTAGCGCAAGCCATTGGAGTGTCACAAAGTGTCATTTCCAGGATCTGGAACCGTTTTTTGGAGAGTGGATGTGCAGGCCGAAGACCAGGGCAAGGTCGTAGACGGGCAACAACGCCCAATGAAGATCGGTATTTAGCGTTAACAGCTCGGAGACACCGAAACATGAACGCTACTCTTCTCCAACAACACCTTCGCTCGGCTACAGGCACCACGATTTCAACTCAGACTGTCCGAAACCGGCTCCATGCTGTAGGTCTGTATGCTCGCCGACCGATGGTATGTGTTAGATTAACATCAAGGCATCGTCGCGACCGCAGGGAGTGGGCAACCGAGCATGTCAACTGGAGGAGAAATGAATAAAGCAATATTCTGTTTTCTGACGTGTCCCGTTTTTCTGTACATCCGGATAATAGGCGTATTTTCATCTGGAGGGACCGTGGCAGTAGGAATAATCCTGCGTTCGTGCACGAAAGTGTCAGATTTGGCGGTGGAGGAGTGTTGGTGTATGGTGGCATCTCCATTGACGGGCGCACTGACCTCTACATCATTCGAGATGGAGCTCTGACTGGTCTCCGATATAGGGATGAGATCCTCAGACCTATTGTAGTCCCTTACGCTGCAGCAATCGGAGATAACTTCATTTTAATGGACGATAACTGCAGGCCACATCGTGCAAACCTGGTGGAGGATTTCCTTTTCGAGGAAGGAATCGTTCGAATGGAATGGCCAGCGTGTTCTCCAGACATGAATCCAATCGAGCACGTTTGGGACGCTCTAGGAAGACGAGTTTCTGGCCGCCAACAACCCCCACAAACTCTCCAAGAACTGGAAAGAGCTCTTCTGGAAGAGTGGGGCAGAATACCCCAACTCGTCATTAATAGCCTCATTGAGTCCGTGCCTCAAAGGTGTTCAACGTTGCTGGCCGCCCGTGGAAACCATACCCCCTACTGAAAATGATTTTCTTTGAAGAAAACACCTTTTCTTATTCTTTTTTTCTCATATGCACAAATTGTGTTTTTTTCCTTTTGTACACAAATGCGCAATAAAATGCATTTTTTTCTGCCAAACATGTGTAATTTATTCTCATATAACCTACTATGTCTGTCGACCATGTATCAATCAGCTAAAAAGTTTCCCAGATACAAAATCCACCTAAAACTGCAATATCCTTTAACTGTTTTGAGCAGTGTATTAAAAAAAGAATCTCAATGGTTTTTCATAAAATTTAAGCATAGTAAAGTGATTGCGGTCAATTATGCAGTAATCACAGAAGAGCAGAATACAGATTATTTGTTGAGAAATAATATTAAGTAATCTATGTAAATAAAACAACAGTAAATAATATATCATAAGAAGTAATATGAAAAACGAAATGTTTCCGATGAAGAAAATGATGTCATTCGGAAAACAAAAAAATGAATTTTCCTCCATGAACATAAAGTATTTTACTAGTCTTGTGTCAGTGTGACGCCATATTAACCGACCCTTAAAACTGCATCTAAATAGACAGAACTTCTGCTATTTTTTTACTTCCTTGGCATGCACAAAATAAAATATTTCTGAAAAGTAAATCATTTCTATTTAATTATAATAAATATTTAATGAAAAATTTTAAACAATTGGTTAAATGACTCTTACGGTAATAATTTCCTATATAATTTCATAAAACTGATTTTATATTCCAAATTTTATATTCCACATACTCTGAAATTAAAAGCTAAATCGTCTACTTATGAAAATGATATCATTTTTAAAACTTGCATTTTCAAACACAAAATTTCAATTTTAACAAAGCTAAATTACGTAAATGTCTAGATTTTTACTGAGATCAGATCTTCAATGGAATGTGGTTTTCATGTGCAAAGTTTTGAGTATGTTTGGGTGAATATCATGCTTTAAATTTTCAGAGTCATTTTCTTTTTTCATTATATTATTCTTTTATTCATAAGTTTAAATTGTAATATATTTATTTAATATATTCTGTTGCGTCGAATTTCGATGGGTGTAACTAGTTGTTATTATTTCAGTTAAATGAATTATATCATCTGTTATGGCGAAATGAGCACGCCTTTTTTTTTCTTTTTACATATGCCATGTTTACAAATGCGATTTTTTTTTTCGACACCAGGCAGCACTGCAAAATTTACCATGGAGATCTTGTTTTGCGAATGATTACCTCCATGTGGTTTAATATTTCTATGACTCACAATGAATGAATCTATTTTGTTTATTTACTGTAATGGATTGAGATATTCGGAGGTAACCTAATTTCTACTGAAGTTATCTCAGAATGTATACATTGTTTAATGTAACGCATCTCTCAAGCAAACCATTTTTTTTAACGACTTTTCTAAAAATGTAACTTTTCTGCCATTTTATTCGAAAAAATAATTTTGAATCCACTTGGCATATGAAAAAAGATGTGGTTAGCTTGTATTTTTTTTCCTCAGTCACATGACTTGCACTTTTATTATATAGATTATACGTATGATAGGATTTAACAGAATAAAGAAAACTTTCATTAATAACTTTTAGAGCTTTGATTGGATTTTCATGATATTTGAAGTGACTCGACAAAATTCTGCAACGATTATATATATTAAATTTCAGATCATTCGGTTGGGTCGTTTTTGCGCTGTTATATGCGGACAGACGGACGGACCAGACGACGATTATAGGTGCTACGTATTTACATAATTACGAACGCACGTAAAAACTATATGTTTGAAAATGAATTATATGTTCATTTTAATACAAAAGAGATAAAATTTATATTAGAGATATAATTGTAGACTACCTTTCTATTATTGTATTAAAATAAGAATAAATTTTACTTTCATTCTGGGTTCGAGTTCGATTCAGGTTGAAGTGTGTCTGGTTTCAGGTTGACTTGAAGCAGAATTCTCGATTTCTGTTCGGGAATAAGCCTACTCGCGCAGGACTCCAATGTAGACCTTACAAACAAACATTATGTTATTGTGCTCTATCTATGTTATTCATTTTCTTTGCTTTTTTGTACAGCACTATTGCTACTAATGTTAAGTCATCTTCTGGAATATGTGAATACTGCATCGTATTGATAACTTTTTTTTAGTCATTCATTTTTAAGACACTTTTTAAGACACACTTTCCAACACTTAAAGAATATTGTTAAGGAATATAATAAAAACACATAATGCAGTAAATATTAATTTTTTGCAATTGCTGTCCATATCCGGTATTGTGTCACCTTCTTTCCTGCAGTCCTGTATGTCATGTGCAGAATTTAAACACACCAATTAATATACTATAAATTAGTTAATTTCAAAATTATTTACCAACTGAATCCATACTTCCAGCACTTATTATTGATCATTGTCCGTTCTATAAACGAAATTTTCTGTGGGAACTTGTAAATGAACTATAAATGCTACTTATTCTACACACCACACAAAGCGTGATGCAGACCATCTCAGTGATGAATATCAATCTCATTATGTTTGTAATATCGTAACATCAATAAAAAAATCTCAAACGATTTTCTTCCATATTACAACTGAATGTAACCGAATTATTTTGTGTATCCCTTTAAACGCACTATATATGCTATACACTGCATTTTCAATACTGAACGTTATATAGTTAATCTAAATAACATATGAAAATTACATGGAAATCCGAGTATATTTATGAAAGTTAGAACACGGGCAGGCTGTTAGACAGACAGACAGAAGGTAACCTAATTAACATTTCACAACTATGTTTAAAAGTGCTAGAAAGAAGAAAAGCTCTTGAAGCTAGAAAATGGAGGAGAAGAAAATTTCTTAGTTTTTCTTATTTATTGGTGCCTTTATGAACGAGACGAATTTTTTGTCAAAACAGCAGCATAAAATCGACGAAGGAAAATTATAAAAATAAGAAATTTTTTGGTTATATGTGCCCTAAAGTTATTAAATTGAATTATTCACAAACTTACTATTATCATTTAAAAAAATGCTGTAATATTTTAATTCCATACACGTTTTAATAACATTAACTAATAGTTATTTGTAATTTATTTAGTTTTATTAACATTTTGTTTCCTTCTAAATTATTAGATCGTTTTAAAGTCACAACTGTTTCATATATGATTAAATTTAGTAATGCTGTTTGTCTTTTAAACTAACTATACTTACTATATATGAGTTTATTTTATATATGAATTTATTTTAGATTATAACATGATTTATAAAATTAACCATTTATAACAATTCGCAAAAATAATTAAATTTAAAATTCTGCATATGATTAAATCATTTCAAATATGAAACAATTATTATAAATGTAAATTAATTACATATTTTCGAAACATATCTGAATTTATGAAAAAAATATTGTAATTTGAATGTCCTATTATTCGATAATTTTATCAGAGAAAACAAGTTGGATTTAAGGATAACAAAGTTTTTTTAAAGGTAAAAAGAAAAAAAAAAATAATATGTCTGAAAAGCAAACGTTTTACACGTGTTTTCTGAAATCGGAGGATCCAATCTCATTTCGAAACAACAGCACAAAAGCGTGAAAGCCCATTTTCAAAACAATTGAACAGTTTTCATTAAAGTTGCGTTCAAACAACACTTGCTACAAAAAATCATAAATTATTTCTCTAAGCTTTCTTTTCCAACGGCCTTGTGATTATCAACAAAAAAGATGTCTCAACAAAAGAGAGGTGATAAACATGTCGGGGATCACCTCCACTGACCACTGACCTGCTGCCGAGTTATAGGAGACTGGCCGCATATCAGAAAGAGACTGACCACATGAAAGTAGCAGCAGTTGCCAACTGTAGTCCATTTGCAGCTTAAATATAGGTGGCGATTAATTATTACGCATTCCCCCCATTTGTAAGGGTCCTAAAAATATTTTTCTTTCATTAAACAACACAATTTTTCCTGACACATTCAAACAGTAATTTTCTCTCCATTTCCCTGAAAATTTCAGGTTCTCATAGTCATGCGCTTAATTTTTAAATGTCATTCTCTATTTTCCTTTAAATTCCATATATCGTGAATTTATAGTCAATCGCTCCCCGATGGCTATCATTTCGTCATTTCATGTTATATAAGTCTGCCTAAAGCGTCAAATGTGCCGTCATTTTCTGATACATTAGTTTGTTTACTTTTGTAGGAACACTGTTCGATTTCCAAGAACCTGATTATGATTACTTGCAAATAATGTCTTTATCAATAAAAGTATTTCACATATGTGTCAGAAAGTAGTAGATTCAAACTTGAAAACAGATTTGATATTCACCAAATAATTGAAAATATTTTGGTCATAACCTTATAATAAACTTAAACTTAATCATGCTTTTTCACCTAATGTTCAATTGTTATAAGAAAAATTGAAAAAAAATTTTTTTTTCAAAGTCATGAAACATATGATACATTTTTTTATAAAATTTCAAGAACCAAACACGTACGAGACCTTTCCTCGCTTTCATATACCCCTGCTTACACACATGGGTGAAACAAGTAATGGCGGTCAAACAATGTTTTTTTCTTCTTTTTCTTCTTTTATTTATATGATTTGACAATATTTTTTCTAACTTCCTTCCTCAAACATTGTCGTTTTCAAGAGATATTAAATAAATATTATTAAATAAATCTACTACAAACACATATTGCCCACAGCCACAGACAAACCATTATTATAATTTAGAAAAACGTGGTTTTAGAGACTAACTTGAATACGTTTGACTATTTCTTCACTAATTACCGATTAGCAAAACATGTGTATTTACTAGGGAGATCTGTATTTCCTTTCAGCCTGGCCCCATTCACCCTTTCAAAATCTCACGATCTATCACAACTTGTAGCTAGTTCGGCGCAGCTGGACGTAATTTTTTCAGGTGAAGGAAATGCTCCTATTTATAACATGAATTTTGAGAATTGTGCCGCTAGATCATATAACACAACTAAAATGGTTTTGAATAGAAAGTTTTTGGATATACCATTGCATTCAAAGGCAGTTAAAAGATATAAATGCTTTCTCGCCGAAATAGCTTTTTTTTTTTTTTTTTTTTTTTTGAGGTAAGTTAAAATATACATTTTGTTAATAAAACAAAACAAAACAAAAAAAAGGTAAATGGTTTTAGTTATTACCTAGGGGGAGCTCAATCCCCCCAGCCTCCATCTGGTTATGGACCTGGAGGATGGAGAGAGACGCGCAAGATGCTAAAAACTAAGTAAGACGGAAAATGCACTAAATGATTGATTAATCCTTAAGGTGGTTTTCAAAAGACCAGCTCAACAACGCGAAACTTTCCGACTCAATTTTAAATGCATAAAATTAGCAGGCCTGATTATTGAAGTGATTTGGAATCGAAACGAGTTTTCCATTTGTTGATAAATAAATTACTTATCGAGTTAGATTCGTGTCACGCGACGACACTTTTTCCCTTTTCTCGTGCTGCAGTGTCGGTAATTTGGTTCAAAACTCCGACTTTGTCAGTATTTTCTGAAAGATTTTCTGCCTTTATCAGAAAAATGGAAAACTCCTTTCGATTACAAATGTTCTGAATAACAACACCTACCAATTTGATAAATTTGCGAAAAAAAATGAATTAGAAAATGAGTTAGAAAGTAGCTCATTTGGATTTGAGAACTGCTTCATATAGTTTCTTTAGAAAATACTACATTGATAGCTAAACCCACCTATGTTTTTCTAATGATCAAAATACGAGTTCTTACAAGTTAACACTTTCCAATATAGTTGAAAAGTGTTTATGAATCTAGTTTGTATCTCTGTCTACCTGTCTGCCGTTTGTTTGTCTGTGCTGTAATAACTCGCATAAATGTACGCGGATTGTCATGCAATTGATATGTGTGATTGAGGTTTACTATGTTCGGCACTGGAAATGAAGTGTGTAGCACTTATAGTTCCTTCACCAGGATACTCAAAATAATTCTGTTACATTACGGTCTATGGGGAAAAATCATTTGCAGTTTATTTTAATGATGTTACACTATTTGAAACATTGAAATTGATGTATATCATTGTGCTGCACCAAAAGAAGTTTACTACAGAATATGAGTCTAGCACTTATAGTTCCTTTACAGGGACACTCAAAATAATTTCATTTACAATGCGGTCTATGGGGGGAAATCGTTCGCGGTTTATTTTAATAATGTTTCAATATTTGAAACATACTGAAATTGATTTAGATCACTGAGGTGCATTACAAGAGGCTTACTATAGAATTTTGCGTGTATAGCATCCATCGTTCATTTACAGGGACACATAAAAGTATTCTGTTAAAGTACTGTCTGTTAATAATAATGGCTGGATTTGCGTTTCCATTTGCGTTTTTAAATTTAACTAATTATTTTCCTATTACTTTCCTATTACTTGGTGTGTATAAATCCTTATAGGTCATATACAGGGTAACACAAAACATCTCGAGTGCATTTGCGTTAATTAACGGAAATTGCCAATGGGGTATTTTCAACTGTGCTATGCGTATCCTAACTGAACTAAGTTTTTGCATTCTATGTAGTATATATAAAAATCAATAGATCTTATACTGGGCTACATAAAATAATTAGGATATTTTTCTTTTATTGTTGGAAATTTCTAAAATTGGATTTTTAAATGTGTTACACTTTTTCCAAATTCTTAAACAGTAAATATTTCTAAAAGCATTTTGGAAGTGTTGGAAAATTTTACATAATGTGTACTTGACGTATGATTTTTCGTTCTTTTTTTTTTCTTCTAAGAGACAGCAATTTTAAACACCTGTCCCTCCACCAAAAAAGGAAAAATCTTACGAGCTGCCTGTGGTGACAACTTATTAGAAATATTTCCATATTTTTAAAATATTTTTTATCAGTTGTTTGTTGAGACACAAAAACGAATCTAACCATTCATTCTATTAATTTTTGGCTTTAATTTAACAATTTAGATTTCTTTATTATTAGTTTTTTAGAGTTTAACGTGTCTGAAAAAATTGGAAAATTGTTTGAAAAACCTTTTTCTAGTTACTAAACAAAAAATTGTATAGATTGTTAGAAATCAGATGGGGCATCATATGGTATCGGATAAAAAATTAAGAAGTTGAAATTTATTTAAACATGAATTTATTCTTTATTTTCTATTGAATAGGTTTCCATAAAATGTCATTTTTATTTTTTAAAATAAGCAGGTATTAAGTTTCACATATGCATTTTTTTCTAGAGATATTTTAAGATACTTTATGGTTGATGTAGCCACATTTCTAGACTAAACAAATGTTTATTTTTGTTTTTTTTTAGTAAGTTTATACTAATTTCTGTACAAAATAGTTTAAAATTATTCTTTAGTCAGGACTCAAACTCTTCTATGGATAGCTTACTTCTTTCTTTCTGTATCACCCCCTTTTTAGGTGTGTTCGTAATTATATAAATACGTAGCACCTACAGTCCTCGTCTGGTCCGTCCGTATGTCCGCATATAACAGCGCAAAAACTACCTAACCGAATGGCTTGAAATTTAATATATATTATCGTTGCAGAATTTTGTCGAGTCATTTCAAATTTTATGAAAATCGAATCAAAACATAAAAAGATATTAATGAAACTTTTCTTTATTCTATTAAATCCTATCGTACGTAATATATATAATAAAAGCGCAAGTCAAGTGACTGAGGAAAACAAATACGGGCAAACCACTTCTCTTTTCATATGCCAGGCGGTCATTTTTATTCAAAATTATTTTTTCGAATAAAATCGCATAAAAGTTACATTTTTCGAAAGATCGTTGAAAAAAATTGTTTGTTTGAGAGATGAGTTACATTAAAAATGTATACATTCTGGGATAACCTCAGTGGAAATTACGTTAACAGTCGAATATCTCAATCTATTAGAGTAAATAAACACAGGAGATTCGTTCATTATGAGTCATAAAATTATTAAACCATGGACGTAATCATTCGCAAAGCAAAATCTCCATGGTGAATTTTACAGTGCTGTTTGGTGTAAAAAAAAAAAAAAAAAAAAAAAAAAAAATCACATTTGTAAACGTGGCATACGTAATAAAAAAAAGAAGAAAAAGGCATGCTAATTTCGCTCATCGCAGACGATATAATTCATTTCACTGAAATAATAAGGATGATTTTTTACATTGTGAAACTAGTTATAAAATGAACGTATAAAAATCATATGTCTCGTTTAACGTACAATTTCCAACTTGTTACTGTATAAATTTGTCATAAAGAAAAACGAATTACAAAATGTGTATATAATTCAGGTAAGAAGAAAAAGAAGCACATAGAAACGACTTACAATCTGCAACCAAAACGAAGGGAAAAAGTGTAAACTTGATAATGTGAAAAGCATTTGTGGTACACAATCATTGAAAAAAGTGTTTCTTCAAAAAGTAAGACTATATCCTTAACTTAGTTCCAGATTTTTCGGAAACACGCATATTAATAAATATAAAATAATGAATAAAGAGTATGACGTATTGTTTTATTTTCCTAATTTTTTATTTCCTTAATTTTAATTGTTTTACGAGCATCCTGATTAGATTCCTTCCTGTAAAACAGCTGATTTGTTAAAGACTGTATCCTCAGTTAATTTATGTGCAGCATATTTTGAATGATAGATTTTATTTTATTGAATTTACGGAGTTTTCGTTTTTAAAATTCATATGTCTGAATATTATGGCATACATTGATTGAAAAATAAAACTTGTACATTTAAAAGGTTGTCAGGCCAGGATGCAGTTTACATGAAAATGAAATAAAATTAAAAAGTGCTGTTACTGTCGCCATGGTGGACAACCCTCTAAGGCAGCCACTCTGTCGGTATTAGATTACACATTTCAAAAATCTTAGAGGTTATTTGCTGAAAGCTGAATAAAATATTTCCATAAACTCTGCCAATTAATTCATAAGACAGCCGATCTGGTTCGTTGCTTACATAAATAAGAAATGGAAATAAATTAATGGTTTTCATGCTTTCATGCGTATGTTCCGTTCAGATAATCTTTGATATTACTCAACTCTTTTACTGCAAATACGATATTTTTAAATACTTTCTTACTTTTTTTCTTTCGCAGAAAATTATGTGAAAGTTTAATTTTATAATTAAAAATAATTATAATTAAAAATAATTATAATTAAAAATAATTATAATTAAAAATATATTGTTACTTTATAGTGATGTTTCGTTTTATCTGTATCATATTTTATTTAAAAATACATTTAATAATTGATGCATCTCTTAAACCTAAAGTTTGAGATACTAGCGAGAAAAAAGATAAGAAAATACAGAAAACAGGGGAAAAAATCAATTTTCTAAAATTAATTTGTAGTTTCATATAATTCATATGATTCACAGTTAATTATTCTCATTATAGAAATTCATATCTTGAATATATATAAAAATTTGCATTATTTTGATAATATCGAAAAATCCATATAAATAGAGTTTCAGTTTCAACCCAAAATAATTCATGTGTAAGCTGTTTCGCTAATTACTGACTTGCAAACAGAGTTTGTTTTATTCATAGCCGGATAAGGGGGTGGGGGTAGGGGGGGCATCATTGATTCAGCGGCCCTCGGCAATGACTTAAGTTGTATCAAAATTTCGTTTAAAACATACTTAATTTCTATTAAAAAAAAAAAAAAATAATAATAATTTTGTCTCTAAAATGGTAACAATACTCTCAAATGATGAGAAAAAAGTCATGGTTCAAGTGTCAACATGCATCATTTTTTCCTTTTGCAGTTTTAAAACGTTGCAAGTCCAATATAACGCTCTGTTGCTAAGCTATTCTTTCAGTATTTTTACCCTCTTTTGCCTGAGAACCGAAAGCGGGAAAACCCCTTTATTCTAATTCTAACCTTTCCCTTGCAATCTCAACAAACAGGTGCACTGCATATGTTTTCTGAGAAATTAGTAAAGAGGACCCCCCACACTCTCCAACGTCGGATACTTCCGAATGTTATGGACAGTACCCATTGCCGGCGCTAGACATTTTACTGCCTGAGGCGAGCATTATTTTGCCGCCCCTATGCCGTGATTGTTTTTTCACCACTTCTCAAACTTTTTTTTTAAGAATAAGTAAATTAATTTTGCTAACTATAAATTATTAATATATATATATATATATATATATATATATATATATATATATATAATTTACATTTAAGAAATTTAAAATAATCTAATTAAGAAATTTTGCCGTTATTTTGAAAAAATAACAATAGTTAACTTGAAATTATTAAATGAATAAAAATGTTATTACTCAAGTAGTATTTACAAGAAAGCATCATATCAAGAATTAAACTGACGCTACGCTTCAAAATCTCATTCGCCTTGCTTTTCCATTTGAAAATGCATTTATTTATTGTATCGACGTTATGAATATTAGGAAATAAAAAAACAGTTGCATCAGGTCAAGCTGAGTTTAAAATATACATTTTTAAGCCAAAATATGTCAAACATTAAAAACAATCCAATTACATTAAAAATTTGTATAGAATTTCAAATAGCAAAATAATTATATCAATAACAAGTTATATCTTTTTGAAATATGCACAAAAATAAAATCCCCTGTTAGTAGTATTTAAAAGAAAATAATTATTAAAAATAAAACACAAAGATCTAATTTTCCTTGATTTTTCTTTGGTGAAGTCATTTATTATTATACGGAAATCAATATCATAAAGCAATCACATTATCAAGAAAAAATAGATAAACATACTAACACAAACTACGCATTATATTCTTGAAATTAAAAGAAAAATTATGATCTGAATAGAAAATTACATATGTTTATTTGAAATTGTATACATGAAGATTTAATTTTATATCTGTAATATTTACAAAAACACAACTATCAACAGTGAAATAAATAATTCTATACTAATTCGTCTTGAATTTTTTTTGTCAAAATCATTTACTATATCACCCTAATATTAAAAAATAATTGTATTTTCATTCGCTAGAATAATTTAACTAATTGACCCGACCAGCGTTGCCCGGCCACATAAAAAAATTGTACAAAGCGCGAAAAAACTAAAAAATGTAATATAAAATCGCGAAAAATATAAAAATCTCTCCAAGAATTCCGAATAAACTTTATTGTAAAGAGAACAAAATTACTATATTGGGCAGAAGATTGATGCCAGATTCCTTTTACCAATGTGGAAAAATCGCAGCGAATTGCGGAAAAACGCTAAAAATTGCAATCAAAAATCGCAGAGGACAAAATTTACCGTATCTGGTAAAAAAAAAAAAAATATATTTTACGGATGTCCAAAAATCTCCTAAAAACTCTAAAAATCGAACAAAAAATTAAAAAATCGCTGAACGAATTCCCAATAAACTTTATTGAAAAAAGGACAAAATTTACTATATTGGGCTATAAGATTAAAACCTCATTCCTTTTACTAATGTGGAAAAATCGCCGCGAAACGCAAAAACAAACTCGCTAAAAATTTAAAAATATAGCAGAGGACAAAATTTACTACTGTATTCTAATACATTCTAACGTAATTCTTTCCCAAAAATCAATCAACAGAGCGAAAAAAGCGAAAAAAGCATTGAAAATCGCTGAATACAAAATGTAATATATTGCGCTAAATGTTTGAAACAGAATTCCTTTTATGAATATAAAAAAAAATCGCCACAAAACGCAAAAAATGCTAAAAATTGCATTGAAAATCGCAATAAAAATCACAAAAATTTCAAAAATCGCGGAGAACAAAATTTAATATGATAAGCTAAGTTTGAAACGGAATTTTTTTTTTTTACGAATGTCAAAAAATTCAATGTGAAAAGCGAAAACTCGAAAAAACTCTAAGAATCGTATTAAAAATCACTAAAAATTAAAAAAATATCGGTGAACAAAATTTACTACGTAAGGCTAAAAGTTTGAAACCGAATTCCGTTTACGAATGTCAAAAAATCGCCTCAAAACGCTAAAAATCGCTAAAAATATAACAAATCGTAGAAAACAAAATTTACTAATAATGGACTGAAACATTGTAACAGGAATTATTTCACGAATGTCAGAAAAATTACCGCGGAACGCGAAAAAACACTAAATATCGCTAAAAATTCAAAACTCATAGGTGTGAAAATTTACTATATTAGGCTAAAAGTTCAAAACAGAATTCATTTTACGAATGTCAAAAAATCGCCACGGAATGCGAAGAAAAAAAGTTGAAAATCACATAAAAAAATCAAAAATTGCGGAGGACAAAATTTACTGTATTAAGCTAAAAGTTTGAAGCCAAATGTCTCTTACGAATGTCAAAAAATCGCCGCAGAACACGAAAAATTTCTAAATTTCAAAAATAGAGCAGGACAAAATTTACTATATTAGTCTAAAGGTTTGAAACCGAATTCCTTTTAACAACATCAAAAAATTGCCGCAAAACGGTAAAAAACTCTAAAAATCGCATAGAAAAATTCAAAAATCGTTGTACAAATTCCGAATAAACGATTGAAAACAGGACAAAATTTACTATATTGGGCTAAAATTTTACAGCTGGAATCCTTTTACTAAGTTAGAAAAATCGCCCAAAAACAAAACAAAATAAAAAGACGCTAGAAATTGCACAAAAATTGCTAAAAATTAAAATTAAAACATCTCCGAGGAAAAAAATTACTAGAGTTGTCTAAAATATTTTAAAAAGAAATATTTTCCGAATATCAAAAAATCGGCTCGAGAAAACGCTAAAAATCGTGGAAAACAAAATTTAATATATTAGCTAAATATTTGAATATTATTTTTGGGAGAGTAGTACACAGTGAAATAGTACACACAGTAAAATATAAAAAGCTTTTAAAACGAAGATTATGTTTCTACCTCTAAATATGGTACGTACGTATTATCCGGGCCAAGTAAATACACGGCGGCAAAAATGACGCCTATAATACTAATTACAGTAACCCTTTTAAGTCTAAATATTTAAATTTTGAGGCTAAATATTTGAAACCGAATTTCTTTTAAGAATGTGAAGAAATCGCCATGGAATGCGAGGAAATGCAAAAAATTGTATTGAAAATCTCAAGAACTTCAAAAATCGCGGAAGTTAAAATTTGCTAAATTAGGTTAAAAGTTTTAAACCGAATTTTTTTACAAATGTAAAAAAAAAAAAAAAAAAAGCAGCAGAAAAATCGCTGAGAATCGCATTGAAAATCGCATTAAATACAGCTAAAATTTCCAAAATCGCGGAGAGCAAAATTTACTATATTAGGCTAAAATTCTGAATCAAAATTCTTTTAACGAATATAAAAAAAATCACAGCTAATCGCAAGAGAATGCTAAAAATCTCGTAAAAAATCACTAATAATTCAAAAATCGTCGAGAACAAAATTTACTAAAGTGAACTAAAACATTGTAACCGGAATTCTTTCATTGTAATTAAATGCAACACTTTTGACTGTAATTACATGCAATGTACTCCGTATTTTTATTATAAGAAAAAAAAATTATCTCTCTTTTTTCTTATGTTTGGACATATAAAGTGGATAAAGCGAATTTCGCAAACAACATTTTTTTTTTTTTTTTTTTTTTTAATTGTCAGGAAAATCGAATATTTTTTTTTTTGTATGCGCAAAGAAAACGCGCATTCTCATTTATAAAGCTGAGAAATTTTACTGTGGTTGAGTCAAAGTAATGCTATTTTTTTCTAATTGTCTTTTTTATCGATTTATGGTCGATAATGCACAAAGCTCCGTCATTGTTATTGTCATATTATTGTATTTTAATTTATGTTAACCCGGGCAAAGCCGGGTGGTTCTGCTAGTTTTTCTATAAAAATGTTTTCAACATCCTTTATAAAAGAATTTTAATTGTTGAATAATGTTGATAATGACGTAAATTTATGCAGAAACTGTGCCAGACTTTCCAGTAAAAACATTGTAAAGTCCAGTAAAAACAGTGTAAAAAAGGTGAGACTATTCGCGTACGAGAATGCTCGTATTCATCATTACTTGATTTTTGACATTCGCAAAAGCGAATATTTCTCGTCGATGTCTACGAATGCGAATATTGAAAAGTGGTGTGAATATTTGCATAAGAGAATACGCATTGTAATCACTACTTGATTTTTGACATTCGTGAACGCTAATACGAGTATTTTGCGTTGATGTCTCTGCGAATATTAACACCACTTTTCAGTATTAGCGAATGCGAAGGTCAAAAATCAAATAGTGATGAATATGAGCATTCTCGTACGCGAATATTCCCACTTTTTTACACTATTGCTAATACCATTTACAAATATTTACAGCAAATATTCGTCTAATAGAATTATATAAATCTGACATTTGTTACCTCGTTAGTTTTTAACACATATTTATCAATAAGTTAAATATTTATAAATTCCTTGTCACTTTTTTCCGGTTACTTTTTTTCCGGTCACTTTTTTTTCCGCTCTTGTTTTTTCTGTCACTTTTTTTTTCGGTTACCGCTATTTGGTAATACATAGGATCAGTTTTGGGGTATTTGCCGATATCATTGCATTTTAATTAAAATTGAATTTTAGTTAAAAGCTTCTCTAGTATTTTCCCGCAGTACGATTGGTATAACGTCTGTACTTATTTGCAAATTACTAAATACATTCATTCACCACTCTTTTAATCGATGTATATGTGATTTATTACATGCCACATATACATGGGATTTTAAAATAAATAAACGTGAAATTTATATTCACAGTTTTTAGAATTGTAATTTATCGATATCTATATAAGAACGATAAATGGCGCATGATTTAACAAATTTTTGTTTTAAAATGCAATCGGGTTTTAATAATCTTATATTAATGCCGCCTACTATCTCATCCTCCAAAATAGTAACACATTCTCTGTATAGATCAACTGAGTCGCCAACCATTGTAAACAATATCTCAATTTATTTTTGGACGAAAAATTTTCTTCAAGTCATCCTTCAAGACCATCTACCAGATAGAACTTCAAGATAGAACTTGGAATAGTAATTAACCGTTAATGTGTTTACTAAATGCCGCATTAGCGATAACTTTGGCTATAAAAAGTAAGGTAAAGCTAGGAGAGTCTGCGCACAATTCAAAAGAATAACAATAAAAAATCTAAATATTAATTTTTTGCTAAACTATCCATGAATAATATTTACTTCATTTGTTTTTTATGCATTTCCATTGCTATTTTGTTGTTATGTTGTAATTTAATAGAAAAGTTGTAATAAAACCAAGAAAGTTATTTTCCGCAATCTGTCCGTACAGGGTTGGTGTGATTGCGCACATGAGTAGGAGAGATTGTTACTAATAATAACTACAATTAAATTGTTAACAATAATAATTACACTTAAATGACATTGTTGTAAGGTTTTTGTGAACACATATTATTGTATTAGGAGTGAATATTTTAACCTAATGATTAAAGAATCAGAAAAAGGAAATAATATTAAAAACGATTACAAAATTTTAATTAAGGTAAAGCCAGGAGAGATGGCGCGGCCGGAGAGATTGCGCACATAGAGGTTCGGGGGGAAAGAGTAGAGTGAGAGCGCAGCGACTCCAGGTAATTGATAAACAACAGTAATGGAGTGTCTACTTGAAAGTGCACGTTGATTGCTTTGAGCGTCTAAGATAAAGTATTGCTATTTTGTTTTGTTTTCCCAAAGTAAGTGCTTGAATTTTCATAGCTATGCATCAGAATTTCTATACAATGTTAATTGTACAAAATATTTTAAACTTAAACGATTTCTCATAAGGTACTAATCTAGACTAACAATTTGAACATCAACGGTTCGTTTTAGTAGCGGCCATGTTTAAATAAAAGGCCACGCAATCTCTCCTACCGAAATTGGAGAGTTTGCGCATCTGCTACTTAGGAGAAATGGCGCATTGTTCCCATTAGTTTAAATGCTAGGAGAGATTACGCAGTTTATTGGTAAATTTGCATAAAAAATGAAAAATGAAAATGGACTAATTTTAAGTTAAACGTGTTATTAAGTTACATAATTTTATTTTGTAATCTTATCTGGACTTGGTTTTTCTGATTCTTTATTTTTTTCCCTTTAATTAAAATTTTTTAATCGTTTTTAAAATTGTTTCCTTTTTCTGATTCTTTAAGCATTAGGTTGAAATATTCACTCCCAATACAATAAAATTTGTTCACAAAAACCTTACAACAATGTCATTTAAGTGTAATTATTATTGTTAACAATTTAATTGTAGTTATTAATAATAACAATCTCTCCTACCCATGTGCGCAATTACACCAACCCTGGAAGGACAGTTGCGCAAAATAACTTTCTTGGTTTTATTACAACTGTTCTATTAAATTGCAACATAACAACGAAATAGCAATGGAAATGCATAAAAAACAAATGAAGTAAAAATTATTCATGGAAAGTTTAGCCAAAAATTAATATTTAGAATTTTTATTGCTATTCTTTTGAATTGTACGCAGACTATCCTAGCTTTACCTTAAAGGGAAAAAAAATTAAAGAATCAGAAAAAGCAAGTCCGGATAAGATTACAAAATAACATTAAGTTACTTGATAACACGTTTAACTTAAAATTAGTCCATTTTCATTTTTCATTTTTTATGCAAATTTACCAATAATCTGCGTAATCTCTCCTAGCATGGAAACTAATGAGAACAATGTGCCATCTCTCCTAAGTAGCAGATGCGCAAACTCTCCAATTTCAGTAGGAGAGATTGAGCGGCTTTTTATATAAACATGGCCGCTATTAAAACGAACCGTTGATGTTCACATTATTGGTCTAATTTATTAGCTTATGAGAAATCGTTTAAGTTTAAAATATTTTGTACTATTGACATTGTATAGAAAATCTGATGAATAGCTATGAAAATTCAAGCACTTACTCTGGGAAAACAAAACAAAATAGCAATGCTTTATCTTAGACGCTCAAAACAATCAACGTGCACTTTCAAGTATACACTCCACTACTGCTGTTGTACAACTACCTGGAGTCGCTGTGCGCTCAATCTACTGCTTCCCCTCGAACTTCTACGTCCGCAATCTCTCCGACCGAGCCATCTCTCCTGGCTTTACCTTAATGATTTTTCTTAAACTTGGAAAAATCTTATATATTTTTCTAACAAGAATTTCAAACGTTGCGGAAAAATTTTAAATTATTTTGTGAGAGGAAATTTTCGAAATCAATAACACTTGTTGTTTAATAATGACAGTGATTCTTTTTTTTGTTTCAAACATTTTATCTTTCGTCCAAAAATATATTTTAGAAGTATCTAATTAATTAGATATAGAAACAGTTTGTCAAATTTCTTATTGACTATGTCCTCAGATGTGGCATTCTAGGTTTCTTTAAGAACCTTAAGCATAATACAATATTAACATTTATATAAAGATATTTCGTGTTTTAAATTAATGTGTTAGAAATTATTTTCATCTTAAAATTTATTCTCTCTTGAATTTTGAAAAATAATATCGTAAAAAAAAAAAGAAAAAAGAAAAGAAAAGAAAGAAAATTAACGAATATTTTTGCTGCTGGAATACGAGTACTCCTATGAACGTGAATTAGTACAATACGAGTACTCCTATGAACACGAATTAGTACTTATTATAATTATTGTTTTTTACTATTATTATTGTTATTATTAACTTGTTTTGAACCCTAGTGGTAGTAAAATATATATATTTTTTCCACAATCCTAAATATATTTTGAAATTCTAAGTCAATTGTACTATGTTTTATAACTGAAACTTAAAAAAAGAGTTTATTGATAAATTAGAATTTTTACTGAATATACATTTTTTTTTATATTTACACACGACCAACATGGGCATATGTTTAGAACATAAAAATAATAAGAAGTCGAACATTAAATTATTTTTAATTCAAAACCAAGAATTACATTATCGTTTAAAAAATGTGCGCCCCAAAGTAGTGTAAAAAAATAATTTCTTAAGCTCTAATTAAGACTGTTTTCAAATCCAAACTGGCTACTTTCTTACACTTTTCTGAATACACAATTGTTTGTAAAAACGTGTGATTGGCAGGTACTCTTATTTAGAAACTATGAAATCGGACGGTTATTGCATTTTTCGTTAAAGAAATATGATCTTTCAGAAAATGCTGTCAAAGTTGGCGTTTTGAACTGAGTTCCAGACGTGATAGTCTGAAAAAGATCATCATGAAACAACAATAACTTATAATTCAAGATGTAATTTGTTTATCGAAAATTGGAAAAGATTAGAAATATTCTATTCCAAATCAATTCAATAGTCATGTCTGCAAGTGTCATGGTTTTACGTTTAAAATTGGTTACAAAATTTTGCGGGAAATTTCTTTTTTTTTTTTTTTTTTAGATTAATCTTAAATCTGATGACATACAATGAAGAAATTTTCATCCATATAACATTAAGATTTTCTTGTTTGAAATTAAATTAACGCATGTGCTTCAAATTAAGTTTTATTTATCTATGAAAAGAAAAAATATATTTTTTAATAATAGATGACGTCCTATAAATATAAAATAATAGATAATGATAGATAATTTTAATAACAGATGACTCTTCACTTTTCATGATTTTGACTATCAAAGTATTTTGTAAGTCTAATTTTTGCTGACTTTTAAAAGGCAAATTTCAAAGTAAATTTAATGGATCAGTCATTTTGTATCTGAATGAGAATATCATATGCTTTTAGGGATGAATGGAGGAAAATGATTTTGTGATACAAATATTTAACTTATTATTTGTTTAAAAAGAATTTTAAATTGAACAATTCTGTTTTATAATAGTAATAATAATAATACTAATAATAATCTTGTTGATCTAAACATCTTATTGACAGGTTTTGTATGTATTTGAGGAAAAATTTCTTGGAAAGTTCAAACCTATTAATTTCTTATGATTATCTGTCACAGATTGTCTCTTGATTTATTTCAGCCGCTAATACTTTGCCAAACAATGTTCTCATCAGGTAATAAACATGTATTTTATATTACTATCTATTTCTTACAAACAATAATATATTTTAACATAAATTATTTTTATTTAACCAGTCAATCGAGTTTTTATTTAATAAAATAAAAAAAATAAAATATTTTCAATTTTAATAATCAGTTGAAGATACAGAAAGATCACAAAATTGTAAATGTGGGAAAAGGGTTTTTACTTCATAACGTTCCTTATTTAAAAAAAAAAAAAAAAAGGTAAGTGTGATTGAAGATCGCATAAAGGGTTTCGTTTAATATTCCTTAATAATTCACTTTAATAAATAATCACTTTAATAAAGTGAAATAAATTTTAATCTTCTTTCTTTAATAAAGTAAAATAAATTTCATTAAAAAAAATCATGTTTTTTATAAAGTAAAAATTTACCTGTCTGTTTTTTTCTCGCTTTTTCGAATGTCTGAACCGGCCCGATAGCGGGCGAAGCCCGCTATTATACTCTGTCATAATAATATCTGTCATGTTGACTAAATGCGATATTAAAAAAAAAAAAAAAGTCAATTTCAAGTTTAAACATGTTTGTATAGAGACCTTCAAAATGTTAAAATATGCCAATATTTCCATAATCGGGTTTTTATCATGATTCAATACGTTCCTCAAACTCTAATGACGTTATAATCACTTGCTGTCATCTTATCTACTTGCTTTCTCTATTACTTATATTGATACTCTCTTTGTATTATTCTCAAATATTTGAAAAAGTCCGTTACACTTCCAATAGGACGTCAGATTAATTTTCTTTTTAATTCTCTAATGACATCATATTAAGCTGCTTTCTGTATTTACACATACTCATTCCCCTTGTATTATTGAGAAATGTTTGAAAATTTCCGTTTTATTATCAATATGAAGTCATATTAGTCTTTTTTTCAATTGGTGAAACTTTTTATTTCATTTCCATTTTTCAAGTGGAAATCTTTCAATAGAAAATTAATTAGTGTAGAAAGAATCTTATTGTGGATTTTTAATTGTTGGCAACTGCTGTAACGAAAAATGTTTAAATTTAATAGGAAAAGGCTGTTGTATTTTTGTTTTTTTATCTCTTTATATTAAAATTATACGATTTTTTTATGTTATCCTTTTCAGCTTCATAGTAGGTATTCAGCTCTAAGTACACAAAATTCCACGTCTGTAAGTTACATAGTTTCTGAGAACCGGCTCTATGACGGACAGACAACGAAGCGGAACTAATAGGGTTTCGTGAGATTAACGAAACCCTAAAAAAAGTGCTTTAAATCCAAATCCATCCCTAATATGTTAAATACAAATTAAAAAGATAAAAGTCATCTTCACAAGCCCCAAATCCACATTAAAAACTACATTACTGCAATCTTTTCAATATTTCCCTTTTAGTTGTCTTATTGTAGAGCATAAGATTTCATTTGTCTCCTTCACGTAAAGCATATTTTAAAAATATTTCAAAACAAAAATCCTCATTGACAAATTTAGGAGGTAGCCTTGGTGTATGTGTGTGTGTGCGGAAGGGGGGGGGGGGCAACCCCACTGGAAGATTTTAAATTTAATGCTTATTAATATTGTTTAAGTACAAATCCTCTCCGAAACCACCGGAGCTTTCAAAATACTCCTTTGAGAAAAATGCCTGATTTCAACACTGAAAACATTAAAGAATTCTTGAAATTTCTAAATTATTTAGCGTACTTAGTTTTTACTTATTCTCATATTAAATGTGGGGAAAAATGAATCCATATAACATATTGTACTGTTAAAATTGAATTGAGTTAAACGAAATTTTCTCAAACAAAATTCTTAAAAAATTATTACAATTTATAAATTATTTAACATATTCAATTTTTATGCATTTCTTCCTCAATCTCTTTCATATATCATTCTCTTATCAATTATACATATAAAAAAATCTATATAACTATAAGTTATAAAATTCATACATTTGAAATTTTTTCTCGAAATCAAAACTGATACAAAATTATTTCGTTTTATAAATTATTTAAGTCTCATTTTTAGGGTTTCGTTCATCTCACGAAACCCTATTGCTCCCGCTCCGTTGTCTGTCTGTCACAGAGCCATTCTAGAAAACTATGTAACTTACAGAGTTGAAACTTTGTGTATAAATCAGAATATCAGCTGTGAAGAGCTGAAAATATTAAAATTTGAAAAATTCGTATTATTTTAATAAATATAGACAAAAAAACCTAAATTCTAACAGCCTTTTCTTATTAAATTTAAACATTTTTTGTTATAGCAGATGCCAAAAATTAAAAATCCACATGAAATTCTTTCTACAATAATTAATTTTCAATCAGACGATTTTCACGAGAAAAGTGAAAATGAAATAAAAAGTTTCACCAATTGAAAAAAAGATAAATATGAAATAAAATTGATTGACGTCATAGTAGTAATAAAGCGGAAAATTTCTAAGATTTATCAATAATACAAGGAGTATGTTTATGTACACAAAGCAGGTCACGTCATAGAGAATTAAAAAGAGAATCTGACGTCCTATTGGAAGTTTAACGAATTTTTCAAATATTTGAGAATAATACAATGCGAGTATGAATATGAGTAATAAAGAATAGTAAATATATGAGTTTGAGAAACATATTGAATCGTGATAAAAATCCGATTATGGAAATATTCGCATATTTTAATATTTTGAAGGTGTACAACATGTTTAATTTTGAAATTATTATTTTTTAAATATCGCATTTAGTCCGCATGACAGATTATTAAGACAGAATATAACAGCGGGCACTTAGATATTCAAAAAAACGAAAAAATAGACCGGTAAATTTTTACTTTATAAAAACATGACCGTTTTTTGTTGCTGAATGGATTTATTAAAGAAAGGATAAAGTGTTTTGAAAGGAATATTAAACGAAACCCTTTGAGCGATAATCGATCACGCTTACCCACTTGTTACTTTCTTATCAATTGTAAATACATATAAATATAATATAGATATATATATTATAAATTTGGGATGTATTAAATTAGTAAAACAGAAAACTGTAACATTCAGCTTTAATAATATGATAATCAATAGTATTTTACTTGTTGCATACAATTCTATATCTGCAATTTCAACTAAGATGACTACATCTAACTAAATGTTCTTGCTCTGTATATTTCTGCGTTGTTAAAGATGAACTAACTACTTATCAGGAGAAAGTACTTAGCCAAAGGTGCGATAAACTGCCTAATATGCAGCTTCTCACAGAGTTGTAATCCATCAGGAATCCAAGTTGGGGTAAAATTGAGAATGGAAATTCTATTGTTAGAGGTGACCCGTGCTAGCCGTTACCGAACCATGTTTTCCCTCCCTTTTTAATTTACAATAACCGTTTAAATCAATAAAGTTTTTGAACAGAATTTGATTCAGTATATTGGCGGATTTTGAACAAAATAAAAACAGTATTGATTTTAGCTTTGTTTTACTTCATTTAATTTATAAATACGGAGATTACTGTACTTTTTGTCTTGGCTCTGGGGAGGTGAAGGTGGTGTGCGTGTATGTGTGTGTGTGGGCGGGGGATGCTCTGTTTTGAAAAAAATCAGAACAATATATCATTCATTTGCTGATTTATTGTTAGGCGTTTTTTTTTTGCGTTTTCTTTGATATGAAACCTGCTGTATATATGAGTGCCGTGGTATTCTACAATTTTGGGCTTATAACGTGTTTTTCTATAACTGAACATATATGTACCCTAATAACTAACATATCTCAATTTTAGGTTCAATGAAGTATTTATAATTATTATTTTTTTGTAGCGTTGCCTTTTTTTTACCTAAATTCATTAAAGCAGAATCACAAAAGACGAAAAAAAGTTATTTTGTTTAATCAGGTTTCTGTTTTAGGAGGTATAGAAATTATATTGCATTCTTTGCCTTCGGAAAAAAGAAGAATCATTTCTGTATCTTAATTAGAAATGGAGAAAAAGGTTTACAATGTATTTAGTTGTCCAAAATTGCATATTTTTTTAAGGAGTCATTTTTTGCAAACTTAAAAATAGCTACACCTTAACAAGATGGCCAATGGAACATATCGTAACTCTCAATTAAAAGGCGCTCAATTTCCGATATAATGTAATTATTTAAATTGTGAAACAATCCCAAGTTTCAAAATTTCATTTGTATGTTCACAAATTTAACAATGTTTACGGGTTTACGGGTTTTAAGAATAAAAATAGGAGTAATTAAAACTTTTATATTTATAACTTATTGCTGGAAGATATTAAAAAAAAATGTATTAGTACTTATTATCCCTTATAAGGAAATAAGAAGTTTTGCTAAAAAATAGAGAAATATTTAGAAATGGCATTTTTTAATGAGAACAAAGACCCTAAACGTAGAACACTTTATTTTAAAGGAGTCAGAGGACTAATACACAGAACACTTAATTTTAATGTATTCTGAGGACTCATACACATAAAACTTTATTTTAATGTATTCTGAGGACTCATACACAACATACTTTATTTTAAAGTATTCTGAGGACCCATACACAGAGCACTAAATTTTAAAGGATTCAGAGGACCCATACACAGAGCACTAAATTTTAAAGGATTCAGAGGACTCATACACACAACACTTGATTTTAAGGTAATCTAAGGACACACATTTAGTAAGTTTTATTACCATGGTTCAGTGGACCATTTTTTTCTCCCTAATACACAATTATACACCGACACACAAGCAGAAAACGGCAAAACCCTCCAACTGAGGACAAATTTTAAAAACCAATAACAATTTGTACAAATCATAAAAATGCTTAAAAACGAAGGAAAATGACTTTTTTCTATCCGAGGACGTCCTCGGTTCCCTATGCGTCCTCAGTCAGCGGGCGTGTAAACCTGTTTTCGTCCGCGCTTCCCCTGAAACACGAACCCACACACACACACATATATATATATAATTATAATTTCAAAATAAACACAAAACACTAAGTGACGTAAAAAAAAGTCCTTCCGGCCTGTACCGGGAGGAAAAAGTATCTTTCATAGTTCATGTTTTTAAAAATTCAACTCATTTTACTCAAACACCCGAAGCTAAAATGCTTGAAACACGATTATAGAAGATTCAATCCCGGTTTTCTTTAAAACTGAATTTGAATGCAAATTTTAGCATGAAAGTTACAGCATAACAAAAATCAGATTGTTTCAAAATGTCAGCCACCGTAGAATTTCAAACTGCCATATCTCAGCCATTTTTCAAGATAAAAACAAAACAAAAAATGTTGTGTAATCCTTGTGTCACAATCTAATATTCAACGGAAACAAATTTTTCAATTTATAATTTTTTGTACACCATTTTGAATTTGTAAAAATGTAAAATTTTTTAACTGGCCGCCATTTTGAAACAAGATGGCGGAGGAAGCTGGCCAACGAACTCGGTCGAGACCTTGGTATGTTCTATTCACATGTTCCTTGGTATGTTCTATTCACATCCGAATCGGTTCATAAATAAAAGAGTTACAGCATGACATACGTCAAATATATATATATATATAAAGATATATATAATATATATATGTGGATATATATAAATCAACATTTGATCAGAGGGTGGTTTGGGGGTCGGGGGGTCATGATCGGTGAAAATATACCAACATTTTTTGGAACTGCTTTCTTCCGAACGGCTGCAATAGGTAGTTTTTAGGTAGCTTTCAATACTAAAAAGTATAAAGCTACCTATTGCAGCCGTTCGGAGGAAAGCAGTTCCGGAAAATTTCGATATATTTTCACCGATCATGACCCCCAGACCCCAGAACCACCCTCCGTTCAAATGTTGATTTATATATATAGATATACCCATATATATATATATATATATATATATATATATATATATATATATATATATATATATATATATATATATATATATATATATATATATATATCCATATATATATATATATATATATATATATATATATCCATATATATATATATATATATATATATCCATATATATATATATATATATATATATATATATATATCCATATATATATATATATATATATATATCCATATATATATATATATATATATATATATATATATCTGACCTATGTCATACGATAACGCTCGTATTTATAAATCGATTTTGATGAAACTAATTGTGTGTATTAAGCTCACCAATGTCTCGACCGAGTTCATTGGCCAGCTCGGTCCGCCATTTTGTTTCAAGATGGCGGCCATTTAAAAATTTAAAGCTAAAATAAATATACAAAAAAATTAAAAATTCAAATTTATTTTTTAATTACGTGTTAGGCCTTGATACAAGGATTCCAGAGCATTTTTTGGTTTACCTCTATCTTAAAAAATGGCTGAGATAGAGCAGTTTGAAATTCTAGGGTGGCTGACATTTTGAAACAAAACAGCACATTAACGCGATTACTCGCAAATTATTTTCTTTCATTGTTGTAATAATTTTCCCAATCATACGAATAAAACTATATATTCATATCCGTTAGCGCCAAATTATCGCCAAAATTGGCGACATTTAGCGAAACATCGTCAAATTTGGCGACCAAAATAAGTCTTCATAAATGAAGCCAATTTGGCTATTGCTCAATAATTTGGCGAATTTCTTATTCAAATTCAGTATTAACGAATCTTTTGCAAACGTTTCTTTGCATTTTAACTTGCTGTTTTCGTGTAACATTAGCTAAAATTTTAAAACGAAGATATGGGAAAGCTACCTTTTCCTCCCGGTACAGGCCGGAAGGACTTTTTGTAATAAAAGCTACCTAAAAGAAGAAGAGGAAGAAGAAGAAGAAACAAAATAAGATTGACTACTTTCTAAGAAACGTCATCAGGGGGTGATGCCTATAATGTTAGCCAAAAATGTGGAATTTCTGTCATGAGAATAACGATTTTAGCATAATTTCAGTCTCATTCCACCTCAACTTCACACAATTTTTGAAGATACCGCAGAAGGAGAATTTGTATTCAGTAAAATTTTGGCTTATATGTTAAGCTAAAGCAAGTAAATGTCGAAATCCCCTGCTTCCTCTTAAAATATCATTTAAGTTCTAAGCAGGATTCAGAAGCGATGTACTGAAATACTGTTTTTAGTTTGCTCAAAGTTACGAAATCGCATGTTAATACTTAAACAAAAACGTTAGTGATACGATAAAATAAATAAAATAAAATAAAATAAAATAAAATAAAATAAAACGTATTTTGAAATTTAATACATATATCTTTTTTACATCAATAAAACACATTCGGTGCTTCGACGACGAAAATTATTTATAAATAAAGACGTTCTGGTGAATTTTTCTTAATTTCCATTCCAAGTAATTAGTGATTTTTTTTAATCAATATCTTCATGAAATGTAGCGCTTCCTATCGTTTACAAATTTTTATTTAATACTAGTTTTCAATAAAGATGTACAGGAAATAACTATTCAGAAATGAAAAAAGACAAAAGAGTAATATTCTCTTTTATAAATCCTTCAGAAAATTGTTTTCGAAATTTATAAAATTTTAAATTGTATAGAACATTTAAGGAATAGAGAGTAAACCGTGTTTACCATTTTAATATATTTGGGTGATGTTAACCGATTTAATATGGATAATCACTTCATTTCAGAATTTTGAATTATTTCTACATTTTCTGCTTTTAGGAAAAATCACATAAATCAATTTCACACTGAAGACTTACACCACAGCTTGTAAATTTATCTTTAACCATCCATTTCGTGGTACCATGCACAAAATATTTTCCGTTTTGTGGTACATACACCATTTCGTGGCAACATGATAAAATTATAGTAAATGGTAAACTTGTCTCAGATCCAATTTTTGATAGATGCATCTAGTTTTTGTAATGTTTGGGCTTTTTACTTTTGAAGATAAAAAAAAAGAAAACATGGTTCACATTTCTTTCCTTCTTCACATGTATGTGGTAATCCACACTGGATTATCACTGTATAAAATATTTCAAAGCATAAAGGATAAATTAAAAATGAATCCATCTGTGCCTCATCTGAACAGATCAATAAAAAATAAAATAATTATAACCCGAATTCAAATTTCCAAATTATACAGGGTGCCCCTCTTACAGCTGGCCAATAACTAGTTCCTAAATTTTAGAGGCATGCTTCTAGTTATAAAAATGGTTCAAATGTTGTTCTCCAATCTCCATCATATTAAAAGCCATTTACGCCAATAAAGTTATTCTTGTAAAAGTTTCGAAATTTACATTTTTATACGGTCCCTCGACTTTATAAGTTATATTTAGAAAAACATACTCTACGGTCTAACAAGTTAAAAGCAATGCATTATTTTACAAAAACCTACCCAGTAGTTATGTTACTTTGAATTTTATGAATTTTTAGCGTTTTATGGCACTTAAAAGCAAAAGTGGGTTTAAAGCCAAGAAAAACCTAAAATTCATAAAATACAAAGTATCATAACTTGGTAAGTCATAAAATAGTGGGATTATTCTTGTTTTACTTGTTAAAGCCTGAAGTGCTTTTTTTTTTCCTTATTAGGTGCGTTCGTAATTATATAAATACGTAGCACCTATAGTCGTCGTTTGGTCCGTCCGTCTGTCCGTCCGTCTGTCTGTCTGTCTGTCCGTCTGTCTGTCCG
Source organism: Maratus michaelseni (assembly GCA_963931845.1). Classification (NCBI taxonomy): domain Eukaryota; kingdom Metazoa; phylum Arthropoda; class Arachnida; order Araneae; family Salticidae; genus Maratus; species Maratus michaelseni. Next base: position 211,223,491 of record OZ007599.1, on the reverse strand, counting down.
TCCGTCTGTCTGTCTGTCCGCATATAACAACGCAAAAACTACCCAACCAAATGGTTTGCAATTTAAAATATATTATCTTTGCAGAATTTTGTCGTGACATTTCAAATTTTATTAAAATCGAATCAAAACTTTAGGAGATATTAATAAAAATATTTATTAAGAAATTTGATTTTTTTTTTAAATCGGTGCTTTTTTGTTATAGGAGCTTCCGATGGATGTTAAATCGTCAAGCGACCGAGATGCTTATTTTATTACAGAAATTAATCTGCAGACGATATAATTCATTTCACAGAATTAAAAATCATCAAGATCTGAATATTTATATAACTAGCTGATACATATATATCTGAATATTTATATAACTAGTTAAGATATTTGTATGAACAGTGTCATAAAATATATACTTAACTAGCTGTTTAACCCGTTCTACGCACGGGATATCATGAATTTAATTCTAAAACGTGCGTACGAACGCACCTCGTTTGTAACGTTTGACGTACAATTTCCAACTTGTTACTTATAGGAAGGACCCAGGACCCGTACAAAAATGTAAACTTCTTAACTTTTACAAGACAAACTATTTTAACTTATATTTAATACTTTTACGGCTTCTAAGATGATGAAGAACAATATTTGAAACATTTCTGATATTGGAAGTATACTTCTAAGTCACAGTTTATGTAAGAGGAGAAACGCTTTTTAATTATAATAGAAGGAATTTGATACTCTTCTTCTGAGTAAAAGTAAAAAAATAAAAAATAAATATGCATTATCTCTTATTAAATTTGATTTTACTTTACAACTTTTCCAAAATATGGTTTCAAATCTCATTTTACTTTTGATTTTTTATAGCATGTGCCGTGCTCTTGTGCCTCGTAAGAGCATCAGATCTTGTGTAACGATGTCCACATCCGGAAAATGGGCACTGATAAACTTTCTTTTCGGACGTTTGCAAATGTGTTTTCAAGTGTTTGCTAAGGTGGTCTTTCCGTCCAAATCGTTTTTTGCATATCGTGCACATATGTGGCTTAAAACCACTGTGAATTCTTTTATGTCGGGTTAATTCTTCGTTTCTTGAGAATGACTTGAAGCAGTTTGGATATTCACATCGAAACGGCTTGGATCCTAGAAGAAATAGGAATAAAGTTCAAATAAATGCATGCTACACGCATAGTTATTATAGCTTCATTCTTAAACAAACTTCATATTATAGAATAATTATAATATATTGTTAAATGGCTGGAAAAAATCATGTACAAATGTTGTGAAAGAAAATTATACAATCTTTTTTAACATCAACGTAATTATTTTTTAATATAATGTTCAACCCATGTATAATAACAGAAAAACTATTCCATTTTCCCATTTCATTTATCCTTAATTAAGGTTCTGACGAAGTAACTGATGTTATACCGTTCTTTTATGCCGTCTGATTCGCGACCTGTGAAGGTATGTATCTGACATCATAAGGGTACCGTGGGCTTCATAATATTATATGCAGACGCTCACGAGTCCAAAAGTTAAGGGACAAATGGGGGGAAAATCAGGACAAATGCGAGTAGGACTTGCAACTGAGGGTTCCGTACCGTTATGTTATATTACCGTTACAAAAAAATTCCGTTACAATGCGTTAATTTGGCGTTAGTACCGATTATGGATATTCACGAGTTTGTCACGTAATAAATCGACATAGATTTATATATTAATGATTTTCGGATTTTTTCTTTTACATGTACTACAAGACTTTCCTTCGTGCCAAAATTTAAGGTTCTTGGTCAAACGGAAGTACCCTATAGGTTTTACTCACAAAATACTCTCTTCGGAAAATAATGCGACCAATATTTAGAATTTGAAGAAATATTTTGTATGGAATGGCCATCAAAATCACCCATCTGGAGTCCGATTGAATAAGCATATTTGAGAGGTGTTTTCATTTCCACCCTGACCTTTTCTGGCCAATGTGTCTGTCTTTTCCATGAATGGACGCATATACCGCAATATTTGCAATATTGCATCCATATTATACTCTTATGCCAGTATTTATGCAGTGTTTCAATGCAAATATATTTGCAACGTAAAGCTAACCTTTCTATAAGCTAACTTTTCTAGCGTTGGTTTCACGCTAGGCGTTACAGTTTTGAAAATTGTTGTTGGGGCTCAACTCTATTTTACACAAATATGTGTATGTGAGTGTAAAAAAGATTGATTATCAAATTAATGTTACTTTTTTAACTCCCTTTTAACCATTTCAGGAGCAAAGTACTTTCAGTACTAAAATGTTGAAATAAATGACTTGCACTGGAATTTAAGAAAACAATTATTTGTAAATAAGAAAAAGGCTATATTTCACAGACAAATTAAATGGAAAAGATTTTAGCAAAATTCTGGTGCCAGTGTGACGTTTGGGAATTAAAATTAAGTGGTTTCATAAACATACCACTGCCCCTGAAAGGGTTAAAGAAATTAAACAGAATTGTATAATAATAAATAATAAGTTAAATAAAACATTAAGACAATATAAAAAATCGAATGTACAGAACGGTTTATAAAACGATACTCGCTGATATTCGCGAATCGTTTATAATAAAATCACAACTGATTTTAAGTAACGTCTTTATTTTTTTTCGGAATATGGAATTTTTTTTTCTATTTTCATTTTTATATAAAAAGTTCAAACGTTGGGCATTTTATTCCAATAATAAAAAAAAGAACATAAAGTGAAAAAGTTTTCCTAGTGTCGGTTATCCCTATAACAAAAGAAAAATAGGAATAAAAAGGAACATTTAAAAGTTATATATATATATATATATATATATATATATATATATATATATATATATATATATATATATATATAAACATAAACTTTTTTTATATTAAAAGGGAAAAAAAGTCCATTTTAGAAATTATTGGTGGGGCTCGACCCCACGAGCCCATACGACTCTACGCATATGGTTTCACGTGCCTATAAAGGGAGCCGTAAGCTTTTTGTTCAAGCTCTCTCAGACGAGTAGATGTTTTCTCTTGTAGAAAACTATTAAGTTATTAAGTAGGTATTATTTGGCCAGTAAGATTTTCTTGTGTTTTTAAACAAAATCCGTTTATGTCACAGAGAACAAGAAGAACGATATTTACATGTTTGTTACCGTGTTTTATGACAGATTTAGTTTATTTTTTGAAATAATAACATAATAATACTAAATGCTAGGTCATTTTATTACACAGATCAGTGTTGTGAAAACTCACCAAAATAAAATAAAAATGAACTAATTTAAACTCAAATTCACCTTCTGAAAAATGAGTTAAGTTCGTGATCAAATTCAAAATTTATAAAGCGCATTCTTAAAAAAGAGCGAGGTTCATTAAGGATTCCTTAAAAAAGCAGAAGAAAGAGAAAATCGCAATAAGAAGCTTTTTCTTAATTTTATGAACTTACTATAGTGATCTATAAATATGTTTAATTAATCTAGTATTGGAGCAACACTTAAACCGGTTTAATTGAAAAATTGTAATTAATATAATTAATATCTGTCAATTATTCTTAAATTACTTGAGTGGTTTTTAGTGTTAAATTATCCGGGTAGTTTTCTCTGCAAAATGTGACATACCATTAAGAACATTAAAGAAGTAGATCTTTTTAATTTTTTTAAGTTCTGTCAAGTCTTTCTAATTTTCAAAGCCACACAATTGCATATCGTGCACAACAAAAAGCTTATTAAATAGTTTTAAAGAATTATAAGAAATATGCATATTATTTATATTATTTTCTAACTAATACATACAAGTTTTTTTTTATACAAAATATCTTAATATATAAAATTGAAATTCTAGCATGCAACATTAAAATTTTATATTGCTGTATTGAATCATTACAATGTATTTAACAATGTTGTTATAATTGTATTAGAAACATTTTCAGAAAATTGGGAAAAAATTGAATGACTGTAGTTTTGACTAAAACTCACGGATTCTTTTTTAGCGTAACTCAACTCACGCTAGCTTTTCAAAAACTAAATCAAACTCAACTCAAAACTCTCAGAAAGTGTGTCAAACGCACGAATTTGAACTGAATGAGCTTGCTTTTTCACAACACTGTACACTCTTTTCATCTCTACTCAGCCAAAACTATGCTTTAGATGTTTTATCAAATAAAAAGGAGACAACAATGAATAATAAATAATTTTTAATGATAAAAACTTGCAGATTGTTACAAATAGTTTAAAACAATGCTTTCGATAATAATATAATGGTATGATAACAACACTTTTGACAAAACACTATTTGTAGTCTTTTTATGTTTTTTTATACCATTGGGCAATATTCTTATGTAAAATGGGCCCACTCAGCTTAACATCCCAAATAACATGGATGTTAATATGCCAGTCCCAAAATGAAAAGCTCGGAGATGACATTCGTGGGCTAGCTCATACATGTTAATACTTCAAAAAGCGTTTTTTTTTTAAATTATGCATTTTAGAAACGAAAAATGAGTAGTTACAAGATCTGTTATTTATTTTTTTTACTATACTTCAAGTTTTTTGTCAATAAATGTTTCAAAACCATGGGGGAGGATTTCGTAATGAAGTCTAATCAACGGGTAATATATATATAAAAAAACGAGAAATATTTTGCCATTACAAATATGCAAATTAAACCTAGATTGGACAACTGAGTGATTCAGTATGATTCTTTTCAACAGCTACCGTGCCCGTGCCGATAATTGAACAAAATTCGCACATAACAACACAGCACTTTATGACATTATCACAGCACAACCTTCAGGACGATTTTATCCAAAATTTTGTACAAACCTCGGCCTCTTACATTACATCTAAATATAAAATTTCGTCGAAAAATATTCATAAATTATTTACTTAAACTGGAAAAAATGGAGCAAATTTCACAAAAATCGCTATCACAGAGCCTCTTCCATGAGAATATCCCCATTTTGAACTGGGACCTGACTACCATAGTCAAAAACGTATGAATGAAGTTTGGTTCAATTCTATCATAACTTCATACACTTTCCTATGATACAAAAGAAAAATTGCACAAAAATCGCTATCACAGTGCTCTCTTCCGGGGGAATATCCCCAATTTCCACTGAAACCTGACGGCTAAAGTCATAAATACAGGGTTGTTATAATTAAAGTTCGCCTATTCAGAAGGCTCTAGAGCTGGTTCTATGGCTCCAAACGAAACAAAATTTCACTAGTACGTAGTTGAAGAGATGCGCTCTGCGAAAATCGAAAATAAGTTAGTTAAAATTTTTGTCAATAGGTGGCGCTGCGCCAATATTTAAGCCGATATTTGCAGATTCGTTTATTTTGTAAAAAAGAAAATACAGGAAATTTTATTTCACAGTTGGTAAAAGTGAACTGTTTCAGATTCGTTATATCAATTTCGGTCAATCCAGATGAAACACACAAAATCACAAAATTTCACCCAACGCTTGAAAAAGATCACATTTCATTCAAATTTTCGACGAACGACGTCAAAGTGATGTCGCAACTTCGAAAACTTGAAATACCCTTCTAACCACCTGACGATTTAAAACTTGCTGATAAAGTGGTGTCTGTGATTTCTTTGACACTGGAACAGTTGATTGTTTCTGAAAAACATTTGAATCTACGCTTTGTGCAGAGTGGTAACTTTGAAAGAAAAGGCACTTCTTGTAAAGTTATTTTATCAAAATAACAGCAACGCAGCTGCAGCTCTTCGAGAATTCCGGAAACTAAAAGATGTTAGACGTGGACCAATGTCGGATCGTGGAGTTCACAAAATGATTAAAAAGTTCGAGGAAACAGGAAAACTCGACATTCTTCCTGGCAGAGGACAAAAAAAGGTAGACATTTCTAGCATTGAAGATATTTCTACTGCTGCCGTGGTTTTAGCAAGCCAGTCATCATTTTGTAATGCAAGTGTGCCAGCTATTGCGAATGAAGTCGATATGCAGATTTCCACTGTGAGAAAAGTGATGCGTCAAATTTTGCGCTACTATCCATACAAGATTCAGAGGGTGCAACAACTAATACAGGGTGATACCGAAAGTCGGCTATCATTTTCACTACAGTTTCTTGCAGGAATGAATGTGGACAATTCTTGGCCCTGGAATATTCTATGGAGTGATGAAGCGCATTTTTATTTAAACGAACAAGTGAACACACACAACTGTCAAATTTGGGCGAAAGAGAATCCTAATGTTGTCCAAGAAGTTCCATTGCATGCAGCTAAAGTGACGGTGTGGTGCGGTTTTACAGCTACGTTTATGATAGGGCCATATTGTTTTGAGGAACTAACATCCACAGGACCCATTACATGTTCCGTAAATGGGAGAAGGTATCTCAATATGTTGTCAAATTTTCTGATTCCCGAGCTGCAACAGCGAGGCTGCCTTCAAAATATCGTGTTTATGTAAGACGGTGCACCACCGCACATTACAGTTTGGACTTTCTTAACAAGCCATTTTACAGAAGACCGCATCATAAGTTGTTATTTTCAAACAGTCTGGCCACCACGATCTCCTGATCTAACACCATGCGATTTTTGGTTGTGGGGATTTTTGAAAGATTCTGTATCTAAAGACAGATGTCAGACAATCTCTGATCTGAAAGACAGTATTAGACTTCATATTCGCTCAATCTCACAGGACAGTTTACGCAATGCTATAGAAAGCACAATTCTGAGAATGGAATGCGTTATTGAAAATGGTGGAGGATTCATTGAGCATGCGTATTGTTATTCTTCGTTATTTCCTCGCTGTCGAGCGACATGTTTTATTTTTGTTGATGCAGATTACATAACATAAAATTATATTCATTTTTCTGTATTGTTTGGCGTCATAGGTCAGGCTCTAGAGCTGTCTGATTAGGTGAACTTTAATTATAACAATTCGAAGTTCGTCGAAGTTTGTTGAAATTTTTAAATTTTGTACTTCGTCTGGATTGACTGAAATTGATATAATGAATCTGCAAACATCGCCTTAAATATTGGCGCAGCTCCACCTACTGACAAAAAATGTAACTAATTTTTTTTTTCGATTTCGCAGAGCGCATCTCTTCAACTACGTACTAGTGAAAATTTGTTTCGTTGGAGCCATAGAACCGGCTCTAGAGCCTTCTGAACACAGGCGAACTTTAATTATAACAACCCTGTATATATATGGAGTTTGGTTCAATTCTATGCATAACTTCGTACACTTTTTGATAATACAATAAGGAAAATGGCATAAAAATTCCTATAACAGCGCTCCTTCCGGCGAAATAGCCCCAATATCTACTGATACCTGCAGGCTATAGCCAAAAACATATATATTTAAAGTTTGGTTCAATTATATGCATAACTGCATACGCTTTTCTATGATACAAAGAGAACACACATTTTGTAAAACCGTGTTTTTCGGGATCTGTGACCACTAAAATGTGTAAATTCGTTGAAAACTCGAAGTAAAAAAACTTTCGATTACAATATTTTTTTCTGTTTTTGATAAAATAAAGGAAAAGTCCTGAAAATGCCCTAAAAATCAAACCGTTCCTAGAGAATCTCTCCTGAAGGGCCATCGGAATAAAGACAATAGCTCGCTGATTCTTATTAAATTCTCTTCTTCGTTAATGGGATTTATCACCCTTATGAAAACTTTTATGCTGTAACTAAAAACTCAATGTAAACTTTGGAAAGAGTCATACGTAATAAGACATTGCAATTGAAACAGAGACTCTTTTAAAACGAAGTTTATGCTTGTACTGCTAGATGTTAGGCTTTTCACTGATGTTTTGGAGTGTTGTCCGAAGACATTTAAAGTGTGGATGTTGTTTCGTTTGCAAGTTGCGAAAATAGACGTCAAAGTTGCTCATTTAATTCTGTTACAGATCCTATATCTAAAGTATAATTGTATGTGGTACGAGAGAGAGAGAGAGAGTTCGAATGTAGTTCAACATCTGTATAATATGCTGAAGTATTTCTTTACTTAATAACAAGGATTTAACTCTAACAAAGTCGAAGGGAGAAGTGCATAATTTTTTCCCCCAACAAATCGACGTGGTATACAATGAGACATGGAACGTTGGCTGTTACACCGTGAAATTGTGTCTACCTATGTAGCATTGGAATTACATTTATTCTATCATATATTATAATAAGAGCAAATCTTGTCTGTGTGTATATATGCAAATTTTAACTTAAAAACGACTCTAACGATTAAGACGAAATTTTGTATCCTACCGTTTTTGGGTACTAGAAGATCATTGGGCTAGATCACGTGTTCGAGAAAATTCGATTAGTGGGTCTTTTTGGGGTCAATACGGGTCAATGCATTTCAATGGGAGTGAAAGTTGAAATCATATCATATATTCTAATACGAGCAAATCTTGTGGGTGGTTTTATATATATATATATATATATATATATATATATATGCAAAAATTATCTTAAAAACGGCTCTAACGATTTTGACGAAATTTCGTATCCTACCGTTTTGGGACACCAGAAAACCATTGGGCTAGGTCACATGTTCGAGAAAACTCGATTAGTGGGTCATTTTGGGTCATTTTGGGTCATGGTCTAGCTAATTGTATCTAAAAAACGGTTCAAACGATTTTGACGAAATTTTGTATCCGATCATTTTCGGGCACGAGAAGTCTATTGGGCTGGGTCACATGTTCGAGAACTTTCGATTAGTGGGTCAATTTTGGGTCAACGCGGGTCAAATTAATTTTATCTAAAAAACGGCTCTAACGATTTTGATTAAATTTTGTGTCCTACGAGTTTCGAGCACGATAAAAGCATTGGGCTAGGTTGCATGTCCAAGAAAATTCGATTTGTGGGTCATTTCTGGGTCATTGTGGGTCAAGATCTAAAAAGCGGCTCAATTTACACTAAATTTTGTATCCAATTGTTTTCGGGCACGAGAAGACTGTTGGGCTAGGTCACATGTTCGAAAAAATTCAATTAGTGGGTCATTTTGGGTCATTTTGGGTCATGGTCAAGCTAATTGTATCTAAAAAATGGTTCAAACGATTTTGACGAAATTTTGTATCCGACTATTTTCGGGCACGAGAGCTGGGTCACATGTTCGAGAACTTTCGATTAGTGGGTCATTTTTGGGTCAAAGCGGGTCAAATTAATTTTATATAAAAAACGGCTCTAACGATTTTGATTAAATTTTGTGTCCTACGAGTTTGGAGCGCGATAAAAGCATTGGACTAGGTCGCATGTCCGAGAAAATTCGATTAGTGGGTCATTTCTGGGTCATTGTGGGTCAAGATCTAAAAAGCGGTTCAATTTACACTAAATTTTGCATCCAATGGTTTTCGGGCACGAGAAGACTGTTGGGCTAGGTCACATGTTCGAGAAAATTCAATTAGAGGGGCATTTTGGGTCATGGTCAAACTAATTGTATCTAAAAAATGGTTCAAACGATTTTGACGAAATTTTGTATCCGACTATTTTCGGGCACGAGAAGACTATTGGGCTGGGTCACATGTTCGAGAACTTTCGATTAGTGGGTCATTTTTGGGTCAAAGCGGGTCAAATTAATTTTATCTAAAAGACGGCTCTAACGATTTTGATTAAATTTTGTGTCCTACGAGTTTCGAGCACGATAAAAGCATTGGGCTAGGTCGCATGTCCGAGAAAATTCGATTAGTGGGTCATTTCTGGGTCATTGTGGGTCAAGATCTAAAAAGCGGCTCAATTTACACTAAATTTTGCATCCAATGGTTTTCGGGCACGAGAAGACTGTTGGGCTAGGTCACATGTTCGAGAAAATTCAATTAGTGGGTCATTTTGGGTCATTTTGGGTCATGGTCAAGCTAATTGTATCTAAAAAACGGTTCAAACGATTTTGACGAAATTTTGTATCCGACTATTTTCGGACACGCGAAGACTATTGGGCTGGGTCACATGTTCGAGGACTTTCGATTAGTGGGTCATTTTTGGGTCAAAGCGGGTCAAATTAATTTTATCTAAAAAACGGCTTTTACGATTTTGATTAAATTTTGAATCCTACGAGTTTCGGGCTCGCGAAAATCATTGGGCTAGGTCACATGTTCGAGAAAATTCGATTAGTGGGTCATTTCTGGGTCATTGTGGGTCAAGATCTAAAAAGCGGCTCAATTTACACTAAATTTTGCATCCAGTGGTTTTCGAGCACGAGAAGACTATTAGGATAGGTCACATGTTGGAGAAATTTCGCTTAGTGGGTCATTTTGGTCATGGGTCATTATGGGTCAAGCTATTTTATCTTAAAAACGGCTCAGACTATTTACACTAAATTTTGCATCCTATGGTTTTCGGGCACGAGAAGACTGTTGGGCTAAGTCACATGTTCGATAAAATTCAATTAGTGGGTCATTTTGGTCATGGGTCATGATATTTGAGCTCAAATTTAATTTTGACCGAGCATAGCTCGGTCTTCCCTGCTCGTAGTTATTAAGTTGTTGAACAGTTGGCAGTAAACGAAGTTGCAAAGTTGGTAACATCTCGTCAAATTTGGCGATATTTGTTGAAATGTTGGCGACATTGGCACGATTTGGCGGGAAAATCGACTTTTAAGATTTTCAATGCCAAAACACATGCTTGGCGCCAGATGGAAGAATGTCACCAAATTTGGCCATATTTGGCTATATATCAAATCAGCCTGGAAAAAAGTAAACAAAAAGGAATATACCGGAAAATTTTGTAACTTCATGTTTGAGAGATCTGTATAATTTGAAACATACCTGGAAGATAACATTATTAAATGCCATAATACTGTCTTTGCTCCTACTATACACTCAAGCTGGATAAAATTTCAGTGTATTTTACACATTGACTCGCACATTTTCTCATGCATTAAAAATAATTACACGCTGACATACTGTTTTCCAAATGAAACAAATTTGAAATTGTACACGAGAAAAATATTTTACGGTAATGTAACAACATAATTTCATAAATGCTTAGGACAGGTCATATAAATAAATAGTAGAAAAATCATGTAATAACAAGCATTGCGCTTTATTACATGCTTGTTGGATTTTCCTATCGTTCTTCTCTAGACAGAAGGTGTGAACATTTTCATTTCTTGGAAAAGATAGAAACTTGCGGTATATCACTTATTATAATACGAGCAAATCTTGTGTGTCTGTGTTTGTGTGGTTATGCAAATTTTATCTTAAAAATGGCTGTAATGATTTTGACGAAATTTTGTATCCTACAGTTTTCGGGCACGAGAAGACCATTGGGCTAGGACAGATGTTCGAGAAAATTCGATTAGTGGGTCATTTTGGGGTCACTACGGGTCAATGCTTATCAATGGGACTGGAAGGTGAAACAGTTATTAAGTTGTTGAACAGTTGACAGTAAACGAAGTCGCAAAGTTGGTAACATCTCGCCACATTTGGCGATATTTGGTGAAATGTTGGCAACATCGGCAAGATTTGGCGGGAAAATCGACTTTTAAGATTTTCAATGCCAAAACACATGCCTGACGCCAAATGAAGAATGTCGCCAAATTTGGCTATATTTGGCGACATTTTGCGTACAAATTGGCTTTTAGAATCTGAGGGATTTTTCTAGAAATTCCCAATAGGAGTCGAGATACATGATTCAACCAATCAAAGCCCATAGAACGTTCTCGAAAACAGAATTCAACCAATCAGAGTACATAGAACTTTCTTAACACGTTGACGGACACTTGCGGCTATAGCCGTCAAAGCGAAGTTCACAATGTGGAATGACGGCTATAGCCGCCCAAAACGAAACGGTCGTTTTTAGACACTACGGTTATAGCAGCAGCACAAATGCGCATTTACCGGCGTACAAGTAGAAGCCCAGTGTCATGTTTTGGAGACAATTTTTTAGGTTGAAGTTCGTTTTCCACCTGTTATACGAGTTGCAGCTTCAGTAAGCACGTGGAGGGTGGCTAGTGGTCAGGGAAAAATACAGTAAAAAAATAATAATTACCAGTATATTCTTATAGAAAAATTCAAATTGATTATTTGATCGAATAATCAACATAATTTTTTCTATTAAGAATATACTGGTTTTTATCGCTTTTTCTGACTATTTTTCCCTGACCACTAGCCTCCCTGACGTGGTTGTGAAGGGAGTAGTGCAACCTAATTAAAGGTGCTGAATTACTCAAAATTAAGTTTATTTAAGCAGAAAGAGTAAAACTATACTTCTAATATTCTAAAAATTACAAAAACATATAGTGTCAATTTTCGAACTTCACTATTTCCTACTGTCCGTCAACGTGTTAACACATGCTTTGCAATAAATGAAAGATTATCGACAAATTTGGTGATATTTGAAGACATTTTGGCAACATTTGGCGACATTTGGCGAAAAAATTTGCTTTCAGAATCTGAAGGAATTTTCTAGAAATTCCAATAGGAGTCGAGATACATGACTTAACCAATCAGAGTCCATAGAACGTTATTAAAAAACGAATTCATCCAATCAGGATACATAGAACTGATTGTTATATGCTGTACAGAGAAGTTATTGTTGTATCGAGTTAAAAACAAAGCTAATTTTAACCGAGCATTGCTCGGTCTTCCTTGCTGGTAATGAATAATATGCATTATATGTTACTCTAATATGCTTTAAATGTTTTTGAGACGTGGGCGCCCATAGGCTTTTTTCACCTTACCACTACATAGCATTTGCAAATTCAATCCCTTGATTTATTTATTTTTGGACCCTTTAAAGCCTCTCTACAATGCAGCTGTTGATACATAGATGCTCAGAAGTCCAAGCCAAACATGTCTTAGGATAAGCCGGGGTAATTTGGTGCATCATTTTCAATTATTGTTATTATCATGATCTTATTGTATGGTATGAATCTTTAAAAAAATGCACAAGTACTTATAAATATGTACTGCGCATTAAATATATCCCTATTATGTAAGTAGCACATTTTCACTAAGAAAAATAAATATTTTCTGGATTCTATCAAAATCTGTGCAAAATGACCACCTTCCATAGTTTCAATATCTTTCTACTTACATGAAGCCACAGAAAAAACGAGATGCTGTACGTATGAATAAAAATTTGTATGTTGAAAGTACACTCTAATAAGTATTGCATTTCTTTTTTTCTGCACCCGCGTAAAAACAAAAAAAAAGCAAAAAAAAAAAAAAAAAAAAAAAAACGAGGTAATTTGGTGCCACTCTATTTTATTTAAAAATTGATTTATTTTTACTGTAGTTTTGTTATGTTTGCTGATTATCACAAATATTTTGTTTCTTAATCATTTCACAGAAGTATACAGCTGATTTCTTTATTCCAGATTTATTCAAATAGGAATTAGGCTACTGAAATGTGTAAGGCATGAGACTTAAATTGTATTTAAAATTGTTTACGCTATGGCATAGCCTTTTATTAAGAAACTGTTGGAAAAAGTTATTATTTTTTTTTATATAGGCCTATTATTCCAAAGATTGTGTAATGTTTAAAATATCATTATTTTCATTCTAAAATGTTCCACTCAAGCCTATGTCATTGAACGGGGTTCATTTTGTCGCTTTTGTGTAGCACAACAATGTTAATAGCTATTTCTTAAGAAATTGTTTCAAAAAGTTTTATTTTTATTATTATTATGCAAAAGGTATCTTATCTAAAATATCATAATATCAATTCTAAAATGTTTCCCTCTATATTACTGAGCTGTATTAAAACCTTCTAATTATCAGTCATGCTTTCACTGATGTATAAAAAACGTGTTTATTAAAACTTTTATTTCAACTAACCATGTTGTATTAATCATTTATGTGTAATTTAGTTTGAAAGGGCATCTTTTAAAGAGCATAAAACGTTATGACTTTCAACATAGTCTTTAAAATTCTTCGTGTAATTTCTATTTCCAACTGTCTCTTTAAAAAAGATATGCTGTCAAAGAAAAATTCACAGTGCTGTCAAATGTTATCTGATTTAAATGTTATCAGTGTTCTGAATAGCACATTGTTAAAGGTACAAAATGGCAAGCACATTATTACCTCATTAAAATCACCCCCCCTCAATCGTATTCAAAATATACGATTGAGGGTGGGGCAGTGGTTAAAAATGTGACACCAAATTACCCCTTGAGAAGTACTTTTATTTTTCCTGTTTTTTTTTTTTTTTTTTTTTTTTTTTTTTATATAGTTCTACATTACTAAATACTGACTAAAATTCATTCTTTCTTTTAAAAATTTCTCCCTGAAAAGTGTATGTTTTGCCTTGTACATTTCAATCTTTTTAACCTTCTCCCCGCCGTGAACTGATATATCCTTTCACTATGCTGCAGGTTTCACTGCAATAGAAGCAATGTTTAAATTAATATATTTATACAAATATAATGCAGTTTTAAAACATTAAGTAATTATTTGTACTCTTAAGGGTTATACTCATATATGTAATTAAGTTTTTTACATCAAGTTTGATAATTTTTCTTTTTTTTAGCATTTAAAAAAAAATTACAGCGAAAACAACATTACAAATTTTCCCTTTTTCTCGGCGGTCACGGGGTTAAAGACCTATAGTTTTTTAGTTTTTTTTTTTTTTAATTTTAGTTAAAAAAATTAATTACCAAATTACTCCGCATCACCCTATACTAGATTAAACATGCGTTGTAGGGGCCATATTTCCAAGCTTTGTAATATATCCAAAAGTCACCGGACCTTTTCGATTTTAGACATTTTATCAAATTTCTAGAGAAGTACTAGACAAATATTTCTGAAACTTCGGCGATATAAAGACCATACTTGCTCCACAGTAAAGATTCCCTCATGAGTGCATTTAAGGGGCCAACAATAAATTGAAAAGAAATAAAATATTTTTAATAACTTCTATCATTAAAATCTGGAAATTATCTGTAAGTTTCATAAAATCATTTTAATTGTTATGTGAATTTTTTGTATGCATTTTTGTACGAATAGGATTTGTTTACTAATAGAAAAAATGTACTTTTATATTTATGAAAATATAAACTTTTCTAAAAAAAAAAATTGATATTTTTTCTTGTGCTTCATGGTTATATCATGCAGTTTTCAACCAAATTTCACGAAACTTGGAGAAAATTTGACAAATCATTACATGAAAATTTAAAATGAAGCATATATACATCTGATAACACTGCGCAATACTGAAATTGCTTCTGAAGTGAAATTCTGTATGAAATTAACCCACTGGAAACGGATTATCACCAAGAAAAAAAATCATTGCCTCTTGTTTTGTAAATATAGATGCGCAAAGTTAAGATTTCTTTCAAAATATACATTATTTGAAATTAATATTGAAAAAATAAAATAGGAATTGTAACCTACAATTTTTTTAAACAGAAATCGATTTCCAGAAGTTTAAAATATGCGAGTGCAAAATTACAGCTCATACGATAAAGTATTTTTAAGTCATGCTTAAAACACTACCCGCATCACAGTTGGTTTTGCAACAATATTAAAAAGTAATTTAACATTAGGAGTTTCAAATTTTACATCCTCATAATTTCTAAACTACTTGACCGAACGACTTTGCGTTTGGTACCCCAATGTAAACTCCAAATATGATGATTTAAAGAATCCAAATATGTTGTCAAAATTGGGTCTTATTGCTGAAAATGTCAAAACTTGTTACAATTTGAATATAGAGATGGCCCCCTAAGCTTACTCAAAAAAAAAAAAAAAAAAAAACGTAAACTGAAAGAAAACATAATTTCCGATCGAATGGCTATTTTCATTTTTCATTGTGACAATTTTGCAATTAAAATAATCTGGGGTGTTCTCCTTTTTTTTCCTCCCTCTCTCTCTTAAAGCTAAATTTAATAGAAATCTAAAAAAATGTATTACACTATATAAATTTAATTAAATCATGATTACAGTTATCATTTTTAATAAATTGAATTATATTTATTGTTCCTAATTGAATTAATTTGGTAATTAGTTTGATACCCGAATGTAAAATTTACCAAAGAATCCAAATATGATGTCAAAATTGAGTCTTATTGCTGAAAATTTCAAAACTTTGTTACAATTTGAATATGGAGACGACCCCCTAAGCTTATCCTTTGTTTTACCATAAACTGAAAGAAAACAAAATTCCCGGTCGAATGGCTGTTTTCGTTTTTCATTGTGACAGTTTTGCGATTCAAATATATTGGTGTTTCCCTTTTCTCTCTCTCTCTTTATTGAAGTGACTGTACATATCACAAAGCTAAAGTTAATAGAAATCTAAAAAAAAAAAAAAAAAAAAAAAATTAAAAATATTACACTATATAATTTTAATTAAATCCTGATTACAGTTATTGATTTTAATAAATTGACTTATATTTATTATTTCTAATTGAATTAATTTACTAAGACGTCGTTTCATGTAAGTCACGCAGTATACGTAATAGAGCGACAGGGGTATTAAAGCATACATGCAGTGCATATTAAACAGCAACAAAAATATTCTATAAAGGCACGGTCTATGAAGTTATTTGAAACGCAATCATTCAATTTTTCACTTACTTTTTAAAAATTACGCACGTTATTTTTACTTTTTACTTGGATGCTTATTTCCATATTTGTAACTTTGGAGTAACTCGAGCCATAATTTTAGTAAATTAAATATAGAATATTTTTGTTTGTTTTGATATTGGCTCAGACTGAGCTGAAACATATGTCAACAGTCTAATAAAACCTATTTTACTGTTTATAATCTTTTTATTTTACACCTTTTAGCAATTAAAAGAGGTATATAATAACAAAGGATTATGATTTGTTATATTTATCTTCTTGTCATCCCATCTAACCAACCAAATGCTTTTACTCATTCTGAATTGACAATAATTTTCTGTAGGCCCATAATTGCAAACCCTTCCAGTTTTTTAAAACTCCTATTTCTGAGTAATCTATATATTATTTAATAGCAGAATTTCTGCCATTAAATAAAGCGAAGTATTTCTGTTCGGAAATAGTACTACTCAGAAACGGAAGATTCGGTAGCTTTGTGGGTTTTCCTGTTATCACATCTACTTTAGCTAAACACTTTCTCGCATTCTGAATTAACACTATGCTTTTTATTAAACCCTTCTATAAGCTAATATTATTAAAATAACCGTACCTTTTAATTCCAATTCTTACTTTCTAAGAAAAGTTGGAACATACGACTTTGTAGTTAAAAATATATTAACCTTTAAAGACACAGACGGTGTGCAGAGTGTGCCCCTCAATGAAAATAAGTTGCTAATTCCAAAATCGTAATTAATACTTCCAAATTACGTGATTAACATATACGCTCCTTTTACCCTGTTTCCAAAGACCTTTCAATGTTCAACCAATGTTTAAAGTTGAAGGTCTCAATTTTTTTTGCTATCTTTCTTTTTTTTTATTGGTAAGTCACCATTGGCGTACGGAATACGCCGCCCGTGTATTTGTGTAATTTATTCTATTTTCTTTCTTAATTAATTTTTTTTTATATATATGTGACGTTTATTACTTTCATACTATTATTAGACACTATACGCTATTCTTCTTTAGCAAAAGTTGATATTTAGGCTTTAAAAGACATTGACACATGGAGTACGCAAGGCTCCCAAATGGTCCGCAGACTGAATATCAATAATTTTTAACAGAAAATTTCATGGTAGGTTTCTAGAACATTTCCGCAAAAGTTTACCCACAAAGGTGGTTTTCGGAAAATTTGCAAGAAAAATCTAAAAATAATTTTTTTCTAAGAAAATACCGGTATTCAAAAAGCGGACCATTTGGGAGCCCTGAGTACGGCACTCGTATATTTTACGTTACTACAAACCGTCTGTATTACCGTAATTTCTGGCGTATAATCGGAGGATCAAACAATTAGATGGCTGTAAATATTTTACTTCAATTATTTAATAAAATTTCTGGGTCGAAACATGATTGTTTGATCCACGGATTATACGCTGGAAATTACGGTACATTAATTCTAATTAACTTAATATTTTTATAACAATTTGATGTTTATTACTTTTATACTACTACTGGATATTGCATGAAACAATGGTATCATTAAAACTTGTTATTTAGGCTTTAAAAGCCTATGGCGCATAGAGTGTGCCGCCCGTGTCTTTAAAGATTAAAATAGCAGAAAAATAGCAAACTTACCCGTGTGAACTCTCATATGACTATTTAATTGTCTGTTGCTGAAATACCTTGATGAACATTGAGTACAGGAAAATGTATTCTTTTTAACTGCTTTAAATACTGATGTTTTTGAAAGTCCTATTTTAACATTAGATGGCTTAATACTGAAGAACGTGTTCCTACTGCCACTCTTAAAGTTCTTATTTTGGATGCTATTTTCTTCGATATTACTTTCTTGAGATGAGGGAGGAGGCGAAAATGGCCTCCAAAATTTAGACTTATTTTCATTATTTTCTTCATTAACAGTATCTTTCGAAGTTGATCCTACTTTTGGAGGAGGAGAATTCATATTTACTTGTGCGAAGCTCTTTCCATAATCGTCTGTACAAATTTTATTCAACCATTTCGTAGTTTGATTTTCTTCGTAATTAATTAGCTGGTTACAATTAGAATGATCCGGTACTGTCGTAAATGTTGAAAATTGATAAGTTGTATTGAATCTTTCGTGGTAAGAGCTGGCCACAGGATACACATCAGAGTTATATAAGGCACCAAAAAAGTAGCTATATGCGTTCAAAGGATTATTAATATTTGCAGAATGCACACTAATTGACATTAGGGCGTATTTTAGAAAATGACGAAACTTCCAATACAACAGCTAAAAAGTTATTTTTCTTCAAATTTCTTGAATACGATATTGTGACTGTATTAAAGATAATTTCTAATTTGCAGCTTATATGTATTATAAAAGGGATGTTTAGCGTTTTAAGTGAGTTATGATGTTAAAATATATAAATCCGGTTTCTCAGAAAACAACAGTGCCGTCATAAAATGAAGAATAAATATTTACCCAGTCCACACGTCTCCTCCTCATATCTAAAAGAAGTACACCCCTCACAAAACACAATTAACTTGAATAAAGCGTAAAAGAATAGAGCAGTAGCAAGTGATAAGACGTGAAGAAGGCACTGATTAGAAGTATGAATACGGAGTGAAATCACTTATCTTAAAACAACAATAGAGTTGTTGACAAAAATCAGATACATTGGTTTCAATAGGAGGTTTACCTATGGGCGTGAATAAATATCTGAGATGTTTGGGTCACCGGTTCAATGATTACACTTAAAGTGTTAAAGAGCTTCGGGAATTCTGTCGAATTATCAAAAATTGCTTTTGTTTTAGCCTGATATTCAGGTTTGAAGTTCAATTGCGTTACTTAATTCGAAGTTGAATCTCCTTTAAAAGTAAATATTTTCCCAGTAATTAATGTTCGCTATAATGAATTAAAAACTGACAATCAGCCCTACTTAAGTAGCTTGCATCATCTACTTAATATTCATCAATTCATTAGAAAATTTGTATAAAATATTCTTCTGCCTATGAAGTGGTTATCTATTTTGTTTTATGGTATTTTTAACTGATTAGAATTTTTTTGAATTGTTTTAAATCTGGATGATATATATATAGCACTTTCTCTTTCGGCATCTTTCTAAGAAGCAAGACTAACAAGAAAGAAAAATCATGCACCAAGCATAGATTATGAAACACTTTCCAACACTAACAGAATACTTTAACAAACCATCGCTGTTTAATAAGGTAAATAAGGTATCTAAGTAAACATTTCAGAAAAACACATTTGAAAACCAGATACAAGCAATTACCATCTACAGCCGGAAAAGTACTTCAATTCTTTTCTACAGCCCTGTATATAATTATATATTTGTGTATACTTTATAGTATGCAACAATTTAGTTTAGTAATAAAACACATAAGACAGTTGGAAATTCATCATCAGCAGTTTCTACCAATAGACGAAAACATACTTGAATTATTTTGTACAGCCCCCCCCCCCTTAAGCTTTTTATACACGCCACACGCCAAATACACGCTGAAATCTTACTTCCAGAAATTATGATACAGAGGGAGCCATGTATTCAGTTCTTTGCATGGCCCTGTATATGATTTTATTTATCTTCTACAAACCTTTCTTGGTATACTAAATATATTTCACGTTCAAAATGCATAACTCGATTAAAAACCCATTTTAATCAATTTACGCTGATGTACCGTAATGCTTACGAATTCTTTGTGTTGCCCTGTATATGATCTGTAGCATTTATACATACCTCATAGTATTAAAAAATTTAGCATTCCTTATTAAAATCCCACTTCCAATTATGGTTTACAATACTTCGGACACAGTACAGTACCCGAAATATTTTGTGTCCCTGTAAATGAACGATAAATTCTATGCATATAACAAGTACCTTGTAGTAAATCTCAGTAATGTATATCAATTTCATTACATTTGCAATGGCGTAACATAATTAAAATACACTGCAAACAGTTTTCCCCCGTAGACCATTTTGTAAAGGAATACTTTTGTGTGACACTGTAAATGAAAGAAAAAAGTTTTACACTCCATATTCTACAGAAAGCATGTCAGAAATTGATATCAATTTCATTATGTTTGTAATAGTGTAACATGATTAAAATGCGCCGCAAATGATTTTCCACATTAAACCATAATGTAATGGAATTCTTTTCAGTTTCCCTGTAAACTAATTATAAGTGCTAGACGTACCATGTTCGATATTAAACATCTTGTAGTGTATTTCAGTGATGTATATCAATTTCAATATATTTGAAATCGTGTCACATCATTAAAATGTACTGCAAGGATTTTCCCATATAGACCAAAAATGTAACCTCATTCTTTTGAGTGCCCCTGTAAAAAAAGTATAAGTGCTACACACTTCATTTTCAATACCGAACATGCTATAGTAAACCTCAATAACATATATCAATTGCATGACTATCCGTATATATTTACGCACGGACAGACAGACAGACGGCAGACAGACAAACCGAATTCATAAACGCTTTTCAACTATGTTGGAAAGTGTTAAAAATACACTGGTCTAAGTTCACAAGATATAATTTATAAGTTCATCTGTTATTCTATCGGTGTAAGATTTAAATAAAATATTATGCATAAAATCATACACCGCGGCCAGAACACAACGTAACATTTTGTGGTAATTACTCTTAATTAGTGGAAATCATTTTTTAAAAACTTCATCCATTTCTTCATGAAGTAAATGAAATGTTATTTGAAAAAAGAATCATTTAAAAAAATGGATGATGTGAAATTTGGAAAAAATTAGTTGCCACCTTACTTTAGTCACGCGATGACAATCGCAAGGTAATGTTGAATCTAGAGGGAAAGTTCTTTAAAATATCTTGTTTGCGTTTCGATATTTGTTTTTCTTTCTTTGCATTGGCTAGCGTGGGCAATATCTGCAAATACCTTTTTTTTTTTACTTTTTCGATTTTGGTTCCAGTTTTTTTTTAAAATGAGGACACTTCGAAGCAGGTTCCGAAAGAGAAAAAAGTAAAAAAAAAAAGTAAAAGTCCTCGTGAAAAAAAAGCAACTAAAATCGAAAAAGTAAAAAACGGCCTTTGTAGAGATCAACTTAAGCTATCCAATGCAGAAAAAAAATTTAAAAATATTGAAATGCTAACGAGATATTTTAAAAGAACCCTCCCATAGGAATAGCATTAACTTGCGAGTGTCTTCGCGTGTTTGAAGTTAGTTCCTACTGTAACTCCCTGGCAATCAAATGCAAAGAGGTCCATTTACATCAATTATCTTTGGTCATAGGTTATTTAAATGATTTTTACACCAAAATAACTTAGAATTTCAATCCACACTCTAAAATTTGGTTGCTTGCTGAAAAGTTGCTACAACTAGCAATTGCCAGTATTAGAATGGCTACTCTCTGCTGTATCAGAAAAATCTGACGTGTGTTTACATTCGCCTTATTTAAATCGCCAATTCGTCTTATTTAATCGAGCAGTTAATTAAGGCGAATTTTTCTATATAAAAATACTGGTATTTTACCTGAAAAATTCCCTTACCGGTGGCCACCCTGGTTACAGAAGGCTAATTTTTTTTTTTTAAATTATACAACAAAGTTTCTTTATTTATATTACAATTTAATATACTGGTACAGCTCTAGAAATATGATTGATGCAATATATGAGTGTATACTATTCAGGGTGGAGTCAAAAAACGAAAGTTGGAATTTTGATTTCGGATAGCAGCCAAAAGTTGCCTTTTAGTACCTGTAATATACGTGCAAAATTTCATAAATTTTGAAAAAACTCCTTCAGGGCTCTACCATGACTCTTTATATTTTCATTGTTTCACGCAATAGGTTTTTACCATAAATTGTACAGGAAATAGTGGTCTAATTAAGCCCTAACGTATTATAGTTACTTCTAATTTTCAAATGCAAGAATGCTTCACAGGCATAAAGTTAGATGCTTTACGGGCTAGGTTTAATATATACGACTTTTTTGGTAAAGAGCCAACATTTACAGAGAGACTAAGACCGCAACCTAATAATACAGTGCTTAACATGCTAACAAAGCACGATGGAATGAATCTGATGGTGAGTGCCACCTCACACAACGAAAGGGTGCAGAAGGGTGAGGTGGTGGAGGAATCAGAATCTGTACAGTCTACTGTCCAACCTGATGTACACTCATCATGTAGTGTTGGAGTCGTCCGTCCATCATCTGTTCGCCCTGGCTGTTCCCATTGGTCTGATACGGTGTCTGATACAGTGTTCGTTGGTAATCTCGCTTGACATTTTTATATTTAAAATATTTAGTGTAACTTCCTTTATCATTTCTAAACCTTAAGTCTTTATTTTAAAATTTTTGAAACGTGTTATTGAGTTTTAGAAATTATTTTCTTCATTTTTAGCGGAAAAAATTAGTACGAGTGGAGGCAAACCAAAGTTTACCGTTACTAGAAGTACAGTGGAATGTCCCATATTTGGTGTTACTTCAAAACTAAATGAAGTTGTTTTGCGAACAATAGCAGACGTTATAAAATGTTACTTATATACAAGATAAGAATTAGAACAAAATAGGAATGGTAAAGATCCACCAATGTCATAGGTAATTCATATTCTAAGAGAGAAGGTCGAAAAAATTTGGAAGAAAGTATAAATTCCGGTAGTTTCCCAGAGGCGTATTGATCAAATAATAGACAACGATTTTTCTGAATATCAGAATCTTATTCGATTCACCAAATCCAAAAGAAATGACAATTACATGAAGAAGATTCAGTTTTTCAAATCTCAAGTTGTAAGTAAACTTATAGACATTTCGGCGTGCAAATACAAGGACACATGTACTGGACACATTACACCATCTTTTGGTTCAGAAAAGCATTTTAAAATATTTTACTGAAAACAACTTAAACCTTGACAAACTTATGGCTATAGGTTGTGATGGAACACTTGTAAACACTGTGAGAAAGAATGGTGCTATTAGATTTTTTGAAAAAAAGATTGCCAACAGATTGAAAGTTTGATTTTGAAAGATGAGTGAAATTAATTACTGAAGCATCATTAGCAGTTGTAGGAGTAGAAGCAAGGGACGGTATATACGAGCAAAAATGAAATGAAAGATAATGCCTCGTTTTGATGCCAAAGGTCCATATAAATTAGAATGAAATATTAGATCGTTTTACAGTATATCATATATATTCCTTTTATAGTATTCCCATATATTCAGAAAACTGTCTTTCCGATTTATTCAAAGAACTATTTCTCATGTATATTCAAAAGATAAAAGTGAACTGTATATCTAATTATTTTGTTTAATATCTTCTTTGCAAACAATTCACATTTTAGGGTTACCTTTACCTTCAAGGTGTCAAAACATGACGGTACTTGGATTGACCACAAGTAATACTTTAATCAGTCATGTTTTATGGGTTATTTTACTGAAATAAGAGAAATTCTGTAAAAAAAAGATGAATAATTTGAATAATTTACAGTATATAGTGCAATCTTGGTTTTCACACATAAATGGCATAATTTTTAAAAGCTGGTAGAGACCTAAAGATGAATTCCAAATTAAAATGAAAATTTAACCTAATATTCAGTGTGCCAAAAGACAAATTTTGAGACCTATCCGAAGTAAAAATTAAAAAAAAAAGATTCATGGTTATTTATACTTCTTTGGTTTTTCATGTATAAAGGGCATAATCTTTAAGAACTGGTAGAGCTCTACAGGTGAATTCCAAATTAAATGAAAATGTAACCTAATATTCAGTGTGTCAAAAGGCAAATTTTGAGACCTATCCAAAGAAGAAATTTAAAAAAAATGTTTCATGGTGATTTTCATTCCACCCTAGTGTGACTAAACATAGACTAAAACAAGGACCAAAATCTGAAAATTTGCACAGAAAATTTTTACCCCGGTCTCTTATTACCCCAACGTTACCTATAAATTTTTATTACACAAATTTTTATTGCAAAATAGTCTTGAATTATTATTATTCAAAGTGAAGGGTATACGAAAAAGTACGTCTTTGCTAAATGTTATGTAAAATCCACTTTTTAAAAGTAGCCAAAATCATACCAAAACAGCCCTAATGAAATTTTGAAAAGTTACAAAGAAATTCCACAGTTATTGTCTTGCTCTAAACTACAACAGATGATCAAATTGGCATCCCATAACTTCTAGACACGCGTATCCATGCTTAATAATATTTACGAAGACTCGTTTGAGTATGTCAGGTTTTTAGCACTTTCCAACCTAGTTGAAAAGTGCTTATGACTTCGGTTTGTCTGGTCGTCTGCCGTCTGGCCGTCTGGCCGTCTGTCCGTGCTCTAACTCCCGTAAATATGCTCGGATTGCTCTGTAATTTTTATATGTTATTGTCGTTATCTATAGCATGTTCCCTATTTCAACGGAAGTGTGTAGCACTTATAGTTTTTTTACAGGGACACTCAAAAGAATTCCGTTACATTGCGGTCTATGGGGAAAAATCATTTGCGGTTTATTTAAATAATGTTTCACTACTTTAAACGCATTGAAATTTATATATATCACTAAGGTGCATTAGAAGATGCTTAATATGGAACAGGGTGTGCATAGCACTTATAGTTACTTTACAGGGACAGTCAAAAGAATTCCGTTACATTACGTCTATGGAGAAAAATCGTCTGCGGTTTATTTAAATAATGTTTCACTATTTTAAACGCATTGAAATTTATATAGATCACTAAGGTGCATTACAAGAGACTTACTACGGAATATTGTGTGTATAGCAGTCATCGTTCATTTACAGGGACACGCAAAAGAATTATCTACTGTCTGTTAACAATAATTCCTGGAAGTGCGTTTTAAGTTATTGAACGCGATTTTAATTTTAACTTGCTTTTTGTCTATTACGTGGTGTGAATAAATTCTGTAGATCCTATACAGGGCAGCACAAAAGTTCGCGAACACATTTCTGTTTATTGACAAACTCCAGACGGAGAATTTTAAACTGTGCTACGCGTTTCCTAGCTGAACTAAAATTATCATCCTATGTAGTATATATACAAATCTATAGATCCTATACAGGGCTGAATAAAAGTATTCGGATATTTTTCCGAATATTGTATATGTTGGAAATTCCTGAAATTATGTTTTTAAATATGTTATGCGTTTTCTAAATTGTTTACTTA
Source organism: Maratus michaelseni (assembly GCA_963931845.1). Taxonomy (NCBI): domain Eukaryota; kingdom Metazoa; phylum Arthropoda; class Arachnida; order Araneae; family Salticidae; genus Maratus; species Maratus michaelseni. Next base: position 211,197,888 of record OZ007599.1, on the reverse strand, counting down.
GATGTTAGCTTTTAGCTTATTAAACGGTATGATTTGTAAAATTATTTTGGAAGCGTTGGAAAGTGCTATATAATCTATGCTTGACGCATGATTTTTCGTTCTTGTTGTATGATCATTACGAAAATCGCTGCATTATTCGGTTAACCCAGCCATACTCAAACTGCGGCCGGCGGGCCGCATCTGGCCAGGTGAACTTTTATGTGCGGTGCGAGACAAATAATTATTAATCCATATTTATAAAATTAATTGAGATATGCATAAAGGGTATTTAAGGCTTTCACTGTTGATTTATATACTTTCATGGAAATACAAAATCTGTCCTGTTATTTCTAATTAGGGGAAGGTGGCCTAAAATGATCCCCTTAAAGGAAAAACTTGTGTAAAATAACATAACTTTTTAAATAAAACTTTGGCCCTTTACTAATATGTTTTACACTATATTTTGCATTATAAACATAGTTTAATAATATTTTAAACCCAAATTGAGTAATGAAAAAAACAGATTTTTTAAAAAGTGTCCAAAGGATCATTTTACCCTCACCAAAGGGAAAAATGATCCTTCATTTAAAAATAATTGTAAATTGTTTTTTTATCAGCAAAATAAAGGATTTAAAAGTAATTATGACAATACATATAAGTGTAATTAACATCTAAAAACATTCTCCATTAAGTAAACCAAGTCATATTTCTATACATGAAAGACTGTAATCTAAATAAATGTGAAAGCTAGTGCCTACCTTATGAAAGATGTTGTAAAAACCAATTTTTCAAAGAATTCTATCCAGACGCGTAATACTGCGATCGCTTGAATACCACCATTGCTTCTTTAGTTATCACAACTAGTTTATGTGTTACCCTGTAGATAGCGAGCACTGTCTGGAAGAAAACATATGTGGATCGTTTTGCCCGTTAGGACCATTTTAGGCCACCTTCCGCTAATTTAAAATTATTTAAAACATCTTAAATGCCGTTTGCTCAGTCAAAAGTTCTTTTTACAGGTAGTCCTATTTTTGCTACAGTGGTGTATACATTTCTCAATCTTCAACACCAATTAAACATTATTCCAAGTTAAATAAATTTGCACTATATATTTCTACATTTAAAATATTAATTGAAAGTGTTTGCATTGAGCAAAAGACTGATTTATTAAAAAATAATAATAAAATCTGTTTTGTTGTTGTTGTTGTTGTTTTAGAATTGGAAATTTTGCATTGTTATATTATTACGTTTTATACTTATTATAAAGCTAATGTTATTTATTGGAGTTAAAGGTTTGTCACGAGGAAGAAAAACGGAACTAAAAACTTTTCACACTACTATCTCAAAACAACAGTATTTGGGGAATATTTCTACAACATTGCAATAGAAATCTACCACGAAGTATATTGTTTAGAAATAGTGGAGTTAAATTTTTTGGTAACATTTCTTCCTCGACAAACATTCAACCTTACTGATAATATTAACTTTCTTACCATGCTTTTAAATACTACTTTTGTTATCTTACTATTTTAATTACTATATATTTACATTATTATATAAATGTATTGCAGATGCAGACCGCTTAATGTCGAAACATACGTTTGCGGTCCGTGAGAAAAAAGGTTGAGTATGGCTGGGTTAACTGTTGAGTCGGATAGCGCATACTGTTCATTAGTCTTCTTTCGAAAGATATCCTTACATATTTAAACGGTTTCTTGTTGGAATAATTAACCACGATAATGTAACGACACTCTCCAGGCAGGAAAAATCACCATCTTGACGTATACACACGATTGCGCATTTTTCGACATCATTCTGAATTTTCGCCATTATTCTGTCTCTACGTTAATTTATCCTCCAACATAACATACTATAGTATTGCACTTGGCGGTTTTTAAACATCTCCAAGTATTTTGTGCTTGTTTTAATAGAATATGGATTATTGAATATCCCAAAAGCACTTATTTTTGGGGGGACACACTGCACAAAACCTACGCTATTGTTAGCTTAGGCCAAAGTTGGGCAAATTGTAATCATGAGTAAGGGGAAAAATATATGCATATACAGCGTGTTCCAAAAAGGAGTACCTATTTTTAAATATGAATAAGAAATAAATGAATAGAGTTATTAAAAAAATTCTTGCTGGAAACGGATGTGTGAAGTCTGGAATTTTGTTTAGAACACTTTATTATGATAGTTTAAAATCTGACCGACAGATGGCGCTACAGCACATTTTGGTGGCTATAATGAACAAACGGAGCATGCGTGAAGACCAGACAGAAGTAGACGTGGTCAGTGAAAGTTCAGTAGTAACCATTTCAAGGGAAACAGTAGTTGTCGTTCCGTAAATTCTTCAAAAAGGTGTATTCGTTGGAAGAGAGAATTTTCGTTGTTTTAGAATATCACCAATTGGATGAAAGTTTCACAACAACAAGAAGGGGCTTCCAGAAAAGATTTAATGTAAAGAAAGGTCCGCAGCCGAAGGCAATAAAGAAGTTAACGGAAAAGTTTCAACGAACTGATAGTGTTGCGGATGGATTGACGGGGACCGTTGGACGACATCGGTCGTCAAGAACAACGGCAAATGTTGAGGTTGTTCATAATACCATTGCACACACTCCAAAAACCTGTGTTTGCAAAACTGAAGCTGCCTGTGGGATAAGCAAACAACTACGCAGAGAATTCTGCGAATATACCTGGAAATGTTTCCATACAAATTGCAAACGCGGTACTTAGGGTACTTCCATTGATGGAAGAATCGATTTTGCGAATGAAATGCTGCAAATGATTGATGGTGTCGACATTCAAGCAAGCCAAATATGGTTTTCTGACGAAGCCCATTTTTACCTGGATGGCTTCGTCAATAAACAAAATTGGCGAATCTGCGGTTCTGAAAACCCTCATGTGTGTGTTCCACGATCGTTGTATGCAAAAAGAATTATTGAATGGGCAGCTTTATCCAGCAGAGGCATTGTTGGACCCTTTTTCCTACAGGAGACAGTGAATGCCAGTCGTTACGCTGAAATATTGCATGAATTTGTGGCCATCCATAATGCCTTGGAAGATGTACCCAAAACATCCTGGTTCATGCAAGATGGTGCAAGGCCTCATCGAACATCTGAGGTTTTCACTCTTTTTGAGAAATACTTTGACAACCGGGTGATTGCCTTAGATTACCCGAAAGTAACCGGCAAGGGTATGAATTGGCCATCTTACTCACCAGATTTAAATCCGTGTGATTTTTTTTCTTTGGAGCCATCTGAAGGATGTGGTTTACTGCAAAAATCCCACTTCTCTAGCTGAACTCCAGCGATTAATCTCTCTAGAGTGTGCAGCCATTTCCGTACAGACGTTGCAGGAGGTGTGTGCTAATTTCATTCTAAGACTCCGACATGTTATTGTGATGAATGGAGGACATAGTGAAAATATTGTCATTTAATTTTCAACTATTGCGGATGAATGCAGTAGTCGCAGCGCCATCTGTCGGTAAGAATTTGAACTAACATAACTCATATAAATATGAGTTTATGCCCCCCCTTAATTTAGATAAATGGGTTTTTCATCAGAATTATCCCATTTTCTTCAAATTTTGTATATAGGTTCATTGTGATAAGGCGCTTTCCTGATTAGTTTTGGGGATTGATTAAGTATAAAGGGGTAACGGGGGTTAATCCCCCCCCCCTTAATTTAGATAAATGGGTTTTTCATGCAGAATTATGTGTTTTGCTTCAAATTTCCTATATATGGTCATTGTAATAAGGCGCTTTCCTGATTAGTTTGGGGGTTCATTAGTTAATTGTAAGGGGAGGGAACGGGTTGATGATACCTCCTTTAACATATTGTCAATTTCTTTATTTTTCGAGTGCTTATTTCAAATTCTTTGAAATAAGATTTTAATATACAATTAGTGTGTAGAATAGCCTGTGAGCTCAATGCCCCCAGTTTAACTGAGCAGTTTTCTCTTTTTATTTAAACTTGTAATAAATATGAGTTTCAAGCCATTAATTTTTCATCTGAAAAATTAAGTTATCATACTCATTTTCTTCTCCAACAGTGACTGCTGCTATATGAACCAAATACATAAAATATCGTCTGCAGGTTATTAAAAAAACAGATAAAAAAACTGGGACTAACGAATGTTACAGAAGGAAAAAATTACACTAAGAAAAACATTGCTCATTGTTTATTCTAAAATAAGTTTTAATGGAAAAAGAATGTGAGGAATTCTCGAACAAATAGTTAGTAGAAAATATTCTAATAGTTTGGATCTTTTTTACTGACTCTTATTTGTGTTATACATTAATTAAAGAGTATATCAACACTCGAACGAAGATCTTTGCAGTAGATAAATATGTCGGCAGAGACATGTGTATATTAGCTCGGAATTTCTCTTATTTTTCATTTTATGTTTGATATATTCATATATCTCTCTGCTATTACTATGAAATAAAAATATTACTTTAAATATTGTTACATGGAATATTTTTCTTTGATACAAAAAATGCTTTTTATATTTCAGATCTGACTTATAATCTACCATTATTACTGGGGACATGAAGCACTATCTTTGGAAATTTCATTATACCGCAATGAGGCAATGATTCGCCTACAGGACTTCCTAAAGTTGTTCAGTGCATTTCTTCTACTCTTTCTTGAAACAAATTGTCATGTAAGAGAATAAAGTTCTTGATCAGAAATCCGCGTCTTTTCCAAAGCTATGCAAGTTTTACTTCCTCCAGAGGTGATTGAAATTTCCCTGTATGTGTACCACTTCAAATGCAAATAACAGCATGTTTCAACAACAGATGTCGCCACCACAATGTTTTGAGATTTTGATGATGTTGTTTCCCAATCTGAGCTCCATCGCATCATATAGTATTTCAAGTTGGCGTAGATCCTGTAAAAGCGATAACATGAAACTATAAAGAAAATAAAATAAAAACACAGTAAAATACTTAATGTTAGTTGGAAAATTAACATTTATGGTTTTAAGTTCATATCACCATGGACGTACTCAGGATTTTTGTTAGGGGAAAGACAATGAACAATAGTTAGTGCATACAATATCGTCTGCTTGTTATTAAAAATAGATTAAAAGAACTGGGACTAACAAATGTTACAGAAGGAAAAAATTACACTAAGAAAAACATTGATAAAATTTTAAGACAATTCGGGTTTTATTCTAAAATAAGTTTTAATGGGAAAATAATGTGAGGAATTCTCGAACAAATAGTTAGTAGAAAATAGTCTAATAGTTTGATCTTTTTTACTGACTCTTATTTGTGTTATACATTGATTCATGAGTATATCAACACACGAACTAAAATCTTTGCAGTAGATAAAAATGTCTGCAGAGACATTATTATGTATATTAGCTCGGAATTTCTCTTATTTTTCATTTTATATATTCATATCTCTATGCTATTACAATGAAATAGAAATATTAATTTAAATATCTACATGGAATATTTTTCTTTTGATACAAAAATTACTATTTATATATTTCACATTTGACTTATAATCTACCATTATCACTGGGGACATGAAGCACTAGTTTTGGAGGCGATGATTCGCCTACTGCTGGAATTTTCATTGTTTTTTAACATTAGTAAATTAGCGTTTTCGCAGGCTTTTTTTTTTATATATAATTATGTATATTAAAATCAATAGAATATTTAGCATTTTTTTTTTTTTCAAAATTTTTTGAGAATGCACTTATGAAGGCCTTCTTTGTCAGATTAAAGTTATGTCCGAATACAAGGAATTTTTACATTGTGTGATATACAGGGGGCCCACTGAAGCCCTGTCAACCCCCATTACATTCAAAACGGGGCTATGTACTGAGTGATGGGACCTCTTACAACGCGACCTAGCTGAAAATTATAGAGTTAGTTTTCTTATCTCGTAAAAGGTACGAGATACAAAAAAAAAAAAAGTCAATTACACGGTTGTAGAGAGTAGTCCTCGATTTAGTATGAAACGATTTTTTACATGCAAAATAACTTGATTACAAACCTTAAAATGTAAACTTTTATATCCAATTACCAACTTAAATACGTCTTTATTTGCAAGCAGAAGTTTGGCATTATGAGGCAGACTCACTTTAACTAATAAAACTAACACATGAAAGTGAAGTACCTTTTATTTTAATAAGAAAATCAAGTTAAGTATGCTCAAGGAGTTCATCATCGGCAGAAATGTGTACCGATGATAGATTCATTGAGTGCATTTAAATTGATTTTCTTATTAAAATAAAAGGTACTTCACTTTCATGTGTTAGTTTTATTAGTAAATGTGCTTCTGAAGCATAATGCTACACTTCTGCATGCAGTTAGTAGTGTATAAAGCTGATGCTTGTACATAAAATTTACATTTCAGGGATTCTAATAAAGCTACTTGCACATGCAATGTATCATTTCATACTAAATCTAACTACAACTTTTTTTTAACTTTCCCTCCAAATCTGGTACCGTTTTCAAAATAGGAACAATAACTCTACAGTTTGCCTCTAGGGCGCAGTAAGTGATTTCATCGCATAGCGTATACCCAATTTATTACACCTTAGACACCACATCTATGACTATAGCTGTCGCCGTTCTGAAATTAATGTGGTGGATACGATTTTAGTGCGCACCTTTTTAATGTGGTGGACACGATTTTAGTGCGTGCCTTGTATTTTAATAAAATCTCTAAAGCTGGAATGAATGTATCATTATAACTTTATAATTGTATGAATTGACAACGTAGTTCGTTCTAAATATCTAGATATCTAGTTTCCTTTTTCACCAGTACTTTGAACTAGTTCAAATAAATTAGATAGTTCATTATTTCAATAACAATGATAATATTTTGTTTAGATTAGTTTTAAAATCATAATTGTCTAAAATATCAACAATAATAATGGATTAGCAAATAATTATTCCTATTCTTTACCATTTCTTATAATTAATTAGAATAGCTTAATTATTCTTAATTCAAATCTCGCTATTTTGGAAAATAATGTCTAGAAATACTTTATTACTGAGAATTTAGCAAGTGTTCTAAATTTAAAACCAATGGATCATGAAGTTTTCTCACTTGTTTTTTCTTGATGCAAAGAGATACTGCGAAAATATACCAAAATAGTGGAATTCGAAATCAGAAGTATGTATAATATTTTCAAAACAAAATTTGAGCCCCTGTCATTTTAACAATTTTGTGCCTGCTGCAAGGGCATGTCAGGATAAACAATTTCTGAGTAAGTAACAGTTCCAAGTGGCTACTTTTTGTTTGGAAAATGAATTGAATAATTCCCAAAATGCTAAAAAATCTAAATTGTAAAGCCAAAGGAAGAGGTTTGCAGGCGGTACTCTAGCTCAAAGTCCCAACCCTTTTAATTGCTTATTCGGCGCCGTCAGTTATCACTAATGATGTACTGCGATAGCTGGAAAATCCTCGGAGTTGGCACCAAATAATGTTGCTGCAATTGCGTTGTACTTAAAATTAAAGTATATCAGCCTCGTTTTATATTCTCGTTCATTCGTATAGCTCTCTCTTTTTTCTGTATCCTTTGAAAAGAAGGGAAAAAAGCTCTAATAAAATTACTGCACTTTTTAAGTAACTGCATATGTAGATAGCAATAAATAAATGTAATTCTGAATCAATTTTATTGAGAAAACTAAAATATACATATAAATATCTTTTGAAAACAGATACTGAACAATTACTTATAGTTTATCACCTATCTTAATTTTTCATTGCTGTCGGTTATACTGCTCCTTCAATTGTATCGCTTTTTTTTACGTCTCCCGACATGCGCAGAATAACGAGGGGCTACTGTTACTTTGTACTATCAGATCAGGTCGACGATACCTTTCAGGATTCCAATTTCAAAAATGTCATGAAATGTATTTTCCTTTCTCTGTTGTGTGAAATTTCCTATCAAATTTGAATGTTCTTAAGATTTTGTTGCATCTCTGTTTGGATGTGTTAACTAGCTGGGAGGCGGGGACCCTATTTAGAAAAAAATCCTCTATCTCGCGCTTATGTGACGAAATTCAGCACTTTGCACAGTTTCTTATCTAAGGCTCTGATAAATTCTGAAATATGCTTTTATTACCTTAGGAGAGGGGCAAAACATTTTGAAAAGCTACTTTGTATTTCATATCTATGTTCTAGGATTTACTACTCTGTAAAGCTTTATTCCGCGAAGAATAATATAATATAAACCAGAATTTATTATTTTTATTGAAATAAGTTACCAAACTGGAGACGTAATAATAATTTTTTACATAATGATTTCAAAACACATTTCTCCCAGCAGAAATTCTTTATTTAGTCGTCATTAGAATTAAGGGAGCTTGAATTTATCACTCATCTCAAGTCAAATGCGCATAAACGCCTTGAAGGCTGCATCATTCGCATATTGGTGACATTCTTTCCATAGCATCCAAGATCCAAGTGCTACTTTTGGTGGCCCTGATATTTGCGGAGTGACGAGTTTGGACTGTATACAGGACTTCCTAAAGTTGTTCAGTGCATTTCTTCCACTTTTTTTTTTTTAAAACAAAACTGCCGTATTTTCATGGCGGAGAATAAAGTTCTTGATCAGAAATCCGCGTCTTTTCCAAAGCTATGCAAGTTTTACTTCCTCCAGAGGTGATTGAAATTTCGCTATATGTCCTTCTCCGCTTCAAATGCAAATAACAACATGTTTCAACAACAGATGTCGCCACCAAAATGTTTTGAGATATTGATGATGTTGTTTCCCAATCTAAACTCCATCGCATCATATATTTCGAGTTGGTATAGATCCGGTAAAATCGATAAAATGGAACTATAAATAAAATAAAATAATTAAAAACACAGTAAAATACACGTAATGTTAGTCGGAAAATTAGCATTTATGGTTTTAAGTTCATATCACCATAGAAGTACGTAGGACTTTTGTCAGGGGAAAGGCAATGAACAATAATTAGTAAACTGTTTTAAGTTTTTCTTTTTAATATTTTACTACTATAGTCAAAGATTTAGGGTAGGAGAATCCCCCCCCCCCCCCATACATACCTACACCTTCATGTGAACGCCCATGCATGTCACAATCTACTTGTTTTAATCTCTACATAGTTCTTTACATTGGTTGCCATTCTGTGGGAAAAAAATGTCATATTTTCCCACTTATTTCACATTTGCTTATCAAAAAGTAAAATAATAACATAACTTGTTATTGAATAATTTTCTGTTCCTTCACAGAGTGCAAGTTTAAAGATATTTTAGTCATTAAATATGTAATGATGGTTTACAAAATGGGAATAGGAATATTGTCATTATAGGAATTATTCTTATGCTATAAATGTTATAATATTCGTTTAGAAATATTCTTCTTTGGGGGAAAATGTGAAAGAACCAATGCTGTTCTAGACACAATATAGTATTAGTAATTTGGGTTTGAATATTTTCAGCGTACTTAGAAACAAATGAAAAGTTCTGAAAAAAAACCCATTGAAAATGATAATTTTCCGATGGAGAAAAAAAATCTACAGACAAGCATTGTTTCGATGGGAAAACTAAGAAATTTCTTGCCTAACGATGACATAGTTGTTTTTTTGTTGGAACTATTTCACAGCATTGTAGGTGATCTGAAGAACAATAGTGTTAAGCTATTAGTTCATTTTTGAGATTTTTGGTCAAGTTCTGTTTTTGTTGGAAACTTTCAATGAAGAATATTCTCGTGATGTCAATGTGGTAAAATTGCAGCCAACGAAAGCAACAGGCCACGGTACTCCCCCAATCTCGGCTGCTTTTCAGACTACTTTGATCACATGGCGGTTCGACAATTGGTTGAAACTAAGTTGAAATTATCTTGAGGTGGAGGTATCGTGGCCTGACTTGGCTGCGGGTAAAATGGTGGCGTAATTGTTTGTCTACACTTTGTATTATCTAAACTATATAAATTTATCGAAAACGATTTCTCCCCATAAACCGTAATGTAACTGAATTCTTTTGAATGTCTCTGTAAAGAAACTATAAGTGCTATGCATACCATATTCTATAGTAAGCCTCTTGTAGTGCACCCCAGTGGTATATATCAATTTCAATATGTTTGAAAATAAATCACACATGATTTTTCCCAATAGACCGTAATGTAACGGAATTCTTTTGACAGTCCCTGTAAAGTAACTATAAGCGCGACAAACTTCATTAATATCGAACATGAAATAGTAAGCATCAATAACATACATCAATTTCGTGACAATCCGAGAATATTTACGCGAGTTAGAGCACAGACGGACAGACAGACGGCAGACAGACAAAACACTTTTCAACTATGTTGGAAAGTGTTAAAAAGAGGAAAGTGCTGCCACATAGATATAGACAAATAGATAGATAGACAGACAGATTGATAGATAGAAAGAGAGATAGACAGGTATAAAAAGACTATATAAAGAGACATAGATAGATATATAAAAAATATACATAGAGGAAAATGTAATATTTTATATTAAAACTCTGGAAATCAAAATCCTCAGACCCTTAAAATCTTGGGATCCTTAGGCTTGTTCCTACTGTCTAGATAGGCCGCAACGATAGGAAAAGTTTTATTTCGAAGCATCATTATTTAAAAGCAACAAATTTTTTGGTAAATGTCTTTAACACGTGGAATAGAAATCTACAATGAATATTAATTTTCAAAATACTGGTGAGATGAAATAATTTTTTCCCGGCCTTTGTGCCTACTATGCCTAGGTCATAATCAGGCCCTGATATATGCCACTGTTTTCCAAAAAATGTGAACATATGAATTTCGAATTTGCCTACCGTCAGATTTCTCTGTGGTTTGGTTTGGTTTGGTAGATTTATGACGGCTGATTATCTACACGAGGGATATAGGCCCTAGGTCGGGAGTGCCTTCCGTGGGGGTCTTGCTAAGGGATCCTAAACCATATTTACGGCAAAATTCGAAGAAAACCACGGAAAACTCCAAACGGTTAGGTCGAAGGGATTAAATAACAACGAAGATCCAGCTTGGAGAATTATTACGTACAAACTGAATGCTAACGAATATAATCGTGCGTGTACCCTGTAGAAAAAGATAAATGTTTCTGAACCTACGAAAATACAATTTTTAACCACCAACGAAAACATACCATAACCTCTTCCGAGTTACCCACGATTTCACCAACAGGGTTTTGAACCCAGCACCTCCCATCTACCAGCGTTTAGAGCAGAACCTCTCAGCCACTGGGGGGGGGGGGGGGTAGTTTTCTCTGTGAGCGACAATGTTTTTGCACAAAATTTGAGATGATCCGAGCACTTCAATTTATAAAATTATAAACTTTTTTAAACACCTTGAAGAGCGGTAGGATATTTTTCACACCACTTAATTTCAATAAAGTGTTGTTTGTAAAAAATCATAATTTTAAAACAAAATTTTACTTTTATAACTTTGATCGAAAAAAAGACTTATTTTAAAATAATGTTTCTCGAAAATTCTGATGTGAATTCAGCAGTACAGTATCTTACATCACTTACTTGCACTGAATGGGTTAAAGAAAATATGTTCATTTTGCAGGGCAGTTCGTTTAGATACCAGTATTGATGTTTGATGTACTATGTATTATATATTTTCTTTATATTTTCCCTGTTACTGGAATATTCCAACTGTAAATGCGAAGTTAACTGTTAGTTATATAACATTTTAACAGATGGCGACACCAAAATTTTTGAAGAGAGGAAAGGATATGAAGCAAGAGAAAGGTACTTTAGAATTATTATTACTTTTATTATTTTTCCTTTTCAATGGGGCGTAAAGCAATAAATATATGAAATACAGTGTACCTAAACTGTTTATGTCCTAAGTTTTTTCGAAGTAAACATTGAAAAATCATTATGTTTTCGAATACAGGATGCTTTTCAGAGAATCCATGTCTAAAAATTCCTTCAGGCCAGTGGCGTAGCTACATGTTCAGCGCCCTGGAGCAAGTAAAATTAGTGCGCCCCCGGCCCCCCTGTCACTCGAAAACGATCTGTTAAACTTTGAATTTAAAAACCATACATTAATTCTTATTTCGATTTAAAATCTTACTTTTATTTGGAAGTCAAACCATTTTAAAAAGATATTAAACTTAAGAAATAGGAATGAAACAATAAAATTAACTAGAATTCTTTAAGTATGAATGTACCTATTAATATTTACTACGAACTGGCCGGTATTTTTGTTTTAAAAGTGCCCATGGGCCCAGTACAATTTGCCGCCTTCAGTAACTGATTTTCGTTTCAAGGTTTTCGAAGCTTTATAATAAATAGAGGTCTGCAAGGGCCGAAATTTCCAGGCCCGACAAGTAAAATTTTTTTATTGGGACGGTCCGGTATAAAACCAAAAGTTTAGGCCCAAGCCCGGCCCATACATTTTTTTTTTTGGCGCGATATAAAAACTAAAATCTCGGCCCAAGCTGAAACAGGTATAAGACCTAAAACTTCGGCCCGGCCCGACTGAATTTCTGAAGCAACAGTATCCTACTATTAAAATTATTCAAAAATCACACTTTACTTGTGCATAGATTTTATTATCAGATTATGCTCGAAATGCGTGGAATACAAAATATCAACAATATTAATCGCCACTTAAACAATTACATACATAAACACTGATTTAAAAAAATGACTTAGACAATTACATTCAATTGAAGATTCAGTAAAGAGAAGAAAATGAAGAGAAGAAAAATTAGGAGAGTAGAAAGATCAGTCATAGACAGGTTTTATGTCAAAGGTTTTACTGTACTTTTTCCCCCCTATAAATCTATGTAGTATTCTTTAAAAAGAATTTTAATTGTAGAACAATGACCATACAAAAATCCATACATTTTTGCCAAAATTTACTGTGCCGGGTTTCATTTTACGGATTCTTGCAACTGCCAGGCCGGGCCAATGATTTTCAGACGGGCTGAGTCGGGACTGGTCTGAAAATTTCAGCAAGTTCAACCCTCTAAGAAGAATGAAGTCCAGCTCCGGTCTGCAGAAAAAAGTTAGATCCGGTCAAAAGTCATGACTAGGCATGGCCGGAGCCTGCAGAAAAAAGTAAAGCGCAGCTCGAGTCTCGTGAATGAAAATTGGACCTAGCCCGTCCCGCGGGTCCGTGCAAACCTATAATATAAAGTGATAATAAAGAAACACACTATTGTTAATAATTTTTTTATTTTGAATTGCCGCATTTGGATTAAACACGTTTCTCCGTTTCTTAGTGCCAGAAAATGCTGAAACTTCCAAAATTCCAAATATCATAATTCAATAAGTTTTGGTCGTACAAAAAAGGAAGTTTTTTTGTTTTACCTGTTAGAGTACGTAAAAAGTTTGTCTAAATATAACTTATAGGATGCAGGGGGCGTATAAAAATTTAAAGTTCGTAACTTTTAAAAAATAACTATTTTGACCTAAATATATTTTTAACACTCTGAGGAAAAAATTTGAAACTTTTTTGCTATTGCAACTATATTTGCAAAGTCAATCGTCTAAAAAATTAGGAAATGAACAAAGATAAGAGTTCACAATCTTATATGCTATTCAAGACTGCAGTGTTTCTTCCATCTTATAATTCGAAAGTTCATTGATAAATGGTGTGTGACATCAGGCAGAAGGTGGTAGAGATAAGTTCGGGCTCTTTTTTCGGAGCCCGAGCCCGATACCGAAGTATACAATAGAGAAAAAAAAATTATAATACTGTTTTAAATTTAATTATCGCATTTTTAAAGTTTAAACAACTTCGTACACATAAGTAACTGTTAATCTTTAGCACACAATTTTATGAAATTTTTCATTCAATCTTATCAAAAGAGAAGTTTGGTATCAAATAAAAATATACTTCATACAAAAGGATTCTCATATTTTTTTCTCCATCAACAAGCAAATCTGACGGAAAGATTAACGCAGTGCGTTTTATGAATAAATACATTAAATTTGCAGAAATTACTATTTATATGCCGAAGAATCAAACAACGTTTTCCAATTTCCTATAAAAGGTATACAACTTAAATTATAATCGATTCCTTCCTCACACCAATCTTTCCTGATTATCGTGTCCCTGAAAATCATGCTAAATTAAAAATTTGACACAGTTATCGGAAAGATCCGATGTTTTTATAAGAAAAGAGGAAACACTGCTTTATTGCTTACTATCGAAAAAACAATACATGCCAGTTATATCTATTTACGAATGAAAGTGACTTCGTGAATGTGCAGAGCAGAGCCGCAGCATAAGCAGAGATCACGATGAAAAATAGATATAAGAATCACTAACGTTATTTTCATACGAAGAGCGATTATGACTCGTACACAATAGAAAACAAAAATTTTTGAAAATATTGCAAACCTTGTTGATCGAAAACAAACGAAAATATTCTTTTCGCGTTATATATATATATATATATATATATATATATATATATATATAAATCGTTCCAATTAAAAGATATCCTACTGTCACAAAGGAAAATTAAACAACAAATTCTCGTCTCTTCCAATTGGCACGATATCAACAGGTAGGCGACGTTTATGCCGGAGTTACAAATATCACAAATTTTCTTTTATAATAGCATTATTATATTCTAATACCAGAAAATAAAGACACGATTTCTATTCGACCTTCATTCTGAAAAAAAAAATAGCATTAAAACGATTTGAAATGAAATAAGTAATTTTTAAGGAAAAAAAAAAGTTTCATTTGTTTTTCTACTAGTTGATCCGCCCCGGCATTGCCCGATCTCATTAAAAAAAATAGCACAAAACGCGAAAAAACTCTGAAAATCACAATAAAAATTCGCGAAAAATATAAAAATCGCTGCAGCAATTCCGAATAAACTTTTTTGAAAAAAGTACAAAATGGTAATATTGGGGTAGAAGATCGAAACTGGATTCCTTTTACTTTCGTGTAATAATCACAGCAGATTACGAAAGAAAACTAAAATATTAAAAATTCCAGATGACAAAATATACTACATTTTGGGCTAAGAGATTAAAACAATTTCTTATACGAATAATGTCGAAAGATCTCTGCGGAGCGCGAAAAAATTGCATAAAAAATTAGCGAAAAATCTGAAATTTGCTGTACGAATTCCAAATATACTTTATTGAAAAGGTGACAAATTTACTATATTGGGATAAAAGATTAAAACCGGATTATTTTCATTAATGTAGAAAAACCGCCTCGAAACGTGAAAAAACGATAAAAATTCCATTAAAAAAATCTATTTAAAAATTCCAATAGCGGGCTTCGAGGTGAACATTACTACACACAAATCCAAAGCAAAGGTATTTTTTGCTCTAAAATCTTTCCTTTTATTATTTGAGAACGATCGATTTCTTAAAAAGTTTCCATCTTTGAACGGTTATTACTCTTTTTGATTTTTGATTTATTTGAAGTTTTAAAATGTTGGTCCACATGAAACTTCCTTTCACAAGGTACATTTTTTTCTCATATGATACACTGTATAACTTCACAACAAGTTCTTCATTGTGAACTTTTATACGCGTCTGAATTAAATAACTTATCTGATTTTACTTTAGGTTTTTTTTTACATGATAGTTAACTGCGTTAGATAAAATTTTACACTATTAAACAGCAAAATGATATAATTAATGAGCATCTCTCATACTTAAAATAGATTCCCTACTCACCCCCACCCCCATGTTTTTCAATATCAAAAGCATTTAAACATATGAGAGGATGGCGCCCTCGAACAATTATGTCTTGACCGCCAGTTTCACAACCACACATTAAGCGACTTCCTGTCTAGGAATTTATGAGGATTTTGGATATATTTTTTTTTCTTTTACCGAATGAATAATATAAAATATGCAATTTGGTTGAAGTTTAGAAATGTTATGTATATGTATTTATAGAGAATATAGCCAAAATATGCAAATACATATGCTCATATGCAATTGTATGTAATCCGGATTCTGCGTGATTAATTAAAAAAAAAAAAAAAAAAAAAAAGAGGAAATATTTTTTCAAATCTTTATTTTATCTTTTCTAATTTTGCGCCCTTCGGATTCGTGCGCCTGGAGCAGTTTGCTCCAACTGCTCCTCGGTAGCTACGCCCCTGCTTCAGGCTGTTAATAATACATCCAAATCCTCTACTTTTACCACAATAACGAAATAACTTTCATCCTTACGTGCATAAAATTAATTTCAGATATATTTATTTAAGATTCCATGTAACTGAAGAGTGTTTATATATATATTTTTAAATAAAAACATTTTATCTTTCAGAAAATATTACTAAAAACAATGTTTTAAATTCATTTTCGGAGCTTGAAAATAACAACAGTTGGTAATTATTTAGCAATTAATTATAGTAAAATATCACTTTTATTTGAAAATGTATATATTAAAACACTGTTATTTCTTTCGCTCCTGAACAAGAATATCTGAAAATGTTATATTTTTGTTTTAGCGTTTTTTCGCGATTGTTTGGGATTTTTTTTTCTGAAACGGAAAGAACTCTCCGGTGAATTTTGCTACTGCCGTGATTAAATTCAAGTTGGAATAACGACAAATCGACTCCTATAGCAATGTGAACGACGATGTTCAAAATTTGAATTTAATCTGGGTCGAAATAGAAAAATCACAATAATTCAAGGTTCGTTTGATTTGAGACCGGAGAAAGCGTACCCCGAACGGGTGTACTCTGCCGAAGGCAGTTAAGCTCCAAGCCCAGGCTCGTCTAATTCGTGGTTCGTTTGGGAAGAAATGGAGCAGCGAAGCTCTGCTAGTAAAAAAATAAGGAAAACTGTTTTGAAGCAAAGCCAAAGAATATATATACTATTCACGTGCTTATGCATTGGAATTTAAAATTACATATGATTTCAGAAATTGTTTGCTTTTGTTTAATTAATAAAATATTAAATTTATTACTTTACACTTTATAAGACCACTTTATAAGACTTTATGAGACCAGGGGTCTGTCCAGACTTTTTCCCAGGGTGCTGTTTTTGTGAAATTGTGAACAACTTTTTATATTTGTGAAAAATCTAGTCATAATTTTGTGAATTTGAAATGATCGTTATATTCAGGTTCTTGTTTATACAATTTAAAGAAGATATGTGAATGTAAAATACATATATTTTCTTTATATGTGTAAAAGTGAAAGGTCAGATTTCACTTTTAAATGATTAATTTGTGAAATGTTCAGTTTAAAGATAGAAAAATTTTGTGAAAAACCTATTTTTAAGAAAAAGAATTTTGTGAAGGGTCCTGTTTTAGGAAAAATAATTTTGTGAAGGATCCTGTTTTAGGGAAAATAGTTGTGAAGGGTCCTGTTTTGAAATAAAAAAAAATTGTGAAGGGTCCTTTAAAGGACCCATTCTTTTCCTAAACAGATCCCTGAAGACCAATTATTTATCTTAAGTCACCCTCTTCCAGAAATGGAATTTCTAAAAATCTGATATCAAACTACTCTAGTAGTAATTATGTAGAAACCTTACTAAATAAAAAGAACGAAAAGTCATGCGTCAAGCATGGATTATGTAACACTTTCCATCTCTTCCGAAATAATTTTACAAATTATTACCGTTTAATAAGGTGAAAGATAATATCTAAGTAAACTATATTTGGAAAACGCATAACATATTTAAAAATCCAATTTCAGGAATTATCAACAACATTCGGAAAAATATCCGAATACTTTTATTCAGCTCTGTATATGATCCATAATTTTTTGTATATATATGCTACATAGAACGCTAAATTTTAGTTCAGATAGGAAACACGTAGCACAGTTTAAAATTTCCATTTTGGAATTTCCGTCAATAAACGTAAATGTACTCCAGAATTTTTGTGCTACCTTGTATATTATTTATAGAATTTATACACACCAAGTATGTAATAGAAAAATAAAATGAGTTAAATTTTAAAACGCGTTAAGCAACTGAAAAAGCACTTCCAGCAATTATTGTTAACAGACAGTACCAAATTCTTTTGTGTGACCCTGTAAATGAATGATAAATGCTATACTCAAATTATTCTATAGTAAGTTTCTTGTAAATGCACCTTAGTCACATATAAATATTTCAATTTGTTTGTAATATTTAAACATTCTTTATAATAAACTGCAAACGATTTTTCTCCATAGACCGTAATGCAACGGAATTCTTTTGAGTGCCCTGTAAAACAGATTTAAGTGCTATATATACAATATACACACAATATTCTATAGTAAGCCTCTTGTAGTGCACCTCAGTGATATATATCAATTCCAATATGTTTGAAATTGTATAACATCATTAAAATAAACCGCAAATTATTTTCCCCCATAGACCGTAATGTAATGGAATTGTTTTGAGTGTCCCTGTAAAAAAAAAAAAAACTATAAGTGCTACACACTTCATATCCAATACTGAACATACCATAGTAAACCTCAATAACATATATCAATTACATGACTATACATATATATTTTCGCGAGTTAGAGCACGGACAGACAGACGGCAGACAGACAAACAGACGACAGATAGACGGCAGGCAGATAGACAGACAGACAAACTGAATTCATAATCACTTTTCAACTATGTTGGAAATTGTTAAAAACTTACATGTAAAACAGCTATGACATTGAAATAATACCTTCGTCTCGAGAACTACTGAAACAATGTCAATGTTTCTTTTTAACACTTTCCAACATAGTTGAAAAGTGTTTATGAATTCGGTTTGTCTGTCTGTCTGGCTTCCGTCTATCTGTCTGGCTTCCGTCTATCTGCCGTCTGTCTGTCCGTGCTCTAACTCGCGTAAATATGCTCGGATCGTCATGCAATTGATATATGTTATTGGGGCTTACTGTGGCAGATTCGGTATGAAAATGAAGTGTGTAGCAATTATAGTTTTTTTACAGGGACATTCAAAAGAATTCCGTTACATTGTGGTCTATGGGGAAAATCTTTTGCGGTTTATTTTAATGATGTTACACAGTTTCAAACATATTGAAATTGACATATATCACTGAGGTGCATTACAAGAGACTAATTATAGAATGTGGTGTGCATAGCACTTATAATTCCTTTACAGGGATACTCAAAAGAATTCCGTTACATTACTGTCTATGAAGAAAAATCGTTTGCAGTTTATTTTAATAATGTTTCACTATTTCAAACATAATGAAATTGATATATATATCACTAACGTGGATTACAAGAGGCTTACAATAGGATATTGTATGTATATCTAGCTTTCATCGTTCATTTACAGGGACACACAAAATAATTCTGTAAAGAGTACTGCTTATTAATAATAATAATTGCTGGGAATGCTTTTTCAGTTGCTGAACGTGTTTTTAAATTTAACTCATTTTTTGTCTGTTACTTTTGTGTATAAATTGTATAGATTTCATACAGGGCAGCACAAAAGTTCTCGAGTACATTTCCGTTTATTATCGGAAATTGCAGAAGGGAAATTTTAAACTCTGCTACGCGTTTCCTAACTGAACTAAAATTTAGCATTCTATTTAGTATATATACAAATCTATAGATCATATACAGGGCTGGACAAAAGACCTCGGATATTTTTCCAAGTATTGTTGGTAATTCCTCAAATTGGATTTTTAAATATGTTATGCGTTTTCAAAATTGTTTAGTTAGATATCATCTTACACCTTACGGTAAAGATTTGCAAAATTATTTTGGAAGTGTTGGAAAGTGTTACTTAATCTATGCTTGACGCATGATTTTTCTTTCTTGTTTAATATTTAGTTTCGACAATACCTAAACTATACATTGATCTTTCGGCAAAAAATAAAAATAAAAATTCAATAGCTGTGTTAATTTTGTATTTAAAAAAAAAAAAAAAAACTAGCTTTCTGTTGTTTGCAAAATTGCATATCCAGCATATTTTTTTATGTTCATTTATTTCCTATAACGATCCATTCATAGATTAGCTACTGCCAAAACAAATGAAAAAAAAATGTATTATAATCGCTTCAATAGTTCCAGAGGACATCATCTCATACTTCATCTCAAACATTAATTATACATCAATCTCAGCTTTTTTATTTGTGATTTGGCAACTGCTGCTGCCCCCTTACAAAGCAGAATAATAGAAAAATCTGAAAAGTGAAAATTATTATTATTTGTTTTTAATCACGGTGAAAGCGCATATCGGATGTTATCATAACATCACAAAACAAATTTGATATACATCAGTTATTGCTAAAATTACAGCAATCTTTCAACGCATGTGAGGAAAGTTTTTTTCAACTTTTGCCATGAATATTGAATTTGATGACTGTAATTTTGGTAATTAATCATTCTTTTGACAAAAAAGACCCATTTGTTTGAAAAATAAAAACCTTTTTAACCACTGGTTACAGGTGATAATTTAAAACTTCGTAAAATCGATAAAAAACTTTATTGTTTTGAAATCATCATTGAACTGATTTAAAGTGAATATAAGTAATTTATTAAAGAAAAATTTAAATAAAACACGGATTTTATTGGTTTATTATTTAATCTTTTTGTTTTATTTTTTTCATTTTCAAATTTCACCATGAATATTATCTGATATTTACTAAAATTTTACTTCTCGATTACGAAATTCGCTTAAAGAGAAGCTTGATATAAAAAGAAATAAATCGGTCAAGTACGAGTTTAACTCGCGCTCAAAGGGTTCTGTACATTAAATTTTCAATTAATAAAATCCTACCACCCTCAATTTTTCGTAATTTTAGTTTCAGTAGATTCGGAAATAGGAGGGGGGGGGGGGATATATTTTTGCAGTGCACTTTCTACGATATCTCTGAAAATATAATACCTAAAATTAAAAACAGAATATTTGTGCGTGATTTTTCACAAGATGCCCCACACGATGTACATATATATATTTTTTTCAAGTAGCGTTTAAAAAGCAGCAAGTTACCAAAATAAAACATAAAAAATAATCTTTTTCATAACAAACAAGAACGAAAAATCATGCGTCAAGCATAGATTATGAAACACTTTCCAACATAGCCAGAAAACTGTAACGAAACTTCACCGTTAAATAATGTGAAAGAAGATACGTAAGCAAACAGTTTAGAAAACATATAACACATTATAAAATGCAGTTTTCGAAATTACCTTCCAGTATCAAAAAAGTAGTAGAATTATTTTGTGCAGCCCTGTATATGATCAATAGATTTGGATACATAGCATGATGAAATGTAGTTCAGTTAGAATATTCATATTTAGAAATTTTCTCTAATCGATGGAAATGCACTCGAAATCTTTTGTACAGCCCCGTATATTATCTGAAGACTTTTGTACACACCACATATTATGCTAAAAGGGAACTTAAAACTCACTCGCAGCAATTACCAACCGTAAAGAACAATGCATCTTTTTCTTTGCGTTCCACTGTATATGAATTTATTTATATTCCACAAATTTCTATTTGTCTACTAAATATAGTACAGCAAGAAAATGCTTAACACAATTAAAAACTAACCCTTAAGAAATTCAATCCCATAGTCTGTAATACTTACGAATTCCCTTGTGTAGCCCTGTATGCGCTCAACCGAGGTTATACACTCACACGTTCTATGAAAAAAATTAGTCTTAAACTTAAAAACGCAAACCAAAGTTGAAAACCAACTTATCACACATAGACTGTAAATATCGCACATCTTCTGTAACCGATATCTTTTGTATGTCCCTGTAAATAAATGCAATGCACATCACACTTTCAAGAGAGGAATTTATAGTGCACCCCAGTAATGTATATAATTTTCATTATGTTTGAAATAGGGAAATATCACTAAATTACACTGCAAACGATTTTCCCCATAGAACAATGTGTAAGAGAATTCTTTTGTGTGACCCTGTACATGAATAATACATGCTTTGCACCCCATATTCTACAAAAAGGATGTTTTAATGCGCTTCATAATGATATATCAATTCCATCATGTTTTAAATGGCTTAGCATCATCAAAATGCGCTTGAAACGATTATTTCCCATTGACTGTAATGTAACGGAATACTTTTGACTGTCCCTGTAAAAAAACTATAAGTGCTACACACTTCAGTTGAAATAGGGAACATGCTATAGATAACGACAATAACATATACAAATTTTAGGTCAATCAGAGCATATTTATGGGAGTTTGAGCACGGATAGTCGGCAGACGGACAGACGGCAGACAAACCGAAGTCATAAACACTTTTCAACTAGGTTGGAAGGTGTTAAAAAATGAAGAAAATTGTTTAGAATCAACACCAGGTTATTTATATTATTCATACCCATGTACCTGTGGCTTCTGAATTACCGCTGCTTATGCAGTATACGGCATTTGAAAATTGCATATGATTTCAAAAGATGCTTGCGTTTTTTTTAATTAAAAAATAGTTTAATTATTTGCTCTGGTAAATGGTATTGAAAAAACCTCAAAGATTTTCTTCTGTCTCTCTCTTTCAGAAATGAAATTTATAAAATCATAAATTAAAATAATATACTAGTAGTTTAGCAGAAATTTAAGTAAAAAATAATGAAAATTGTTTAGATTAAGCGCCAGCTTATTACATTATTTGGTGTAAAAAGAAAGGTATATATTTATTTATTGTGTTTATTTATCTACACTGGCTAAAATTCCTTTTAACAATTGTAACTGCAAAAATCTCTCAATAGATGGCATTGCTATTTATTTACGGAAGGAAATTTCTAATTTTCAAGAATTTCTATTTCCAAGAGCATCATAAAAACGGTATAATTTCATTAAAACAGCTTGAGTGACTTGAATTAATTGGCGCTTAAATTGAAATAAAAATGAGAGTTAGCATTGAAATGAATTAAAATGTAATTTTATAAAACTGGACATTTAAGGGATTCAACAGATGAAACTTTTTTTTTTTTTTTTGTTAAAAGGTTTAAATATTTTAAGTTTTCTTTATTATCAATTTAATAGCTTTCATAATTGCTTATCACAAGGCATATATTACAATAAAAGTTCATAAACGAAATTTTTTTAAAAATATTTTTAAGAAAGCTTTTACATCGTGCTATTTTAAATAATAATTTTATACTTCTTTAACAATCAACACGCTAATAAATATTGTATATCTTCAAATTATCAGAAAAGATAGAAGAAATGTGCTTTAAGTATTTCTGCAGATTAATTTGTTACTTTAATTTTGGCGTACGCCATATGGCGTACGTTAACGAAAGCTTATGATGAGATTATACTTGTAAAATTCCTGTAATGTAATATTCACTTTTCATTCGTAAAAAAGAAAATCCATCTAGAAAGTCAGAATATCTTGAATCAAGAACTGAATGAAGAAGATGTATAGCTAATCGCTTTCAGCTAAGATGCAGCTAATCATTTTTTTTTCTTTTAATTTGGGAGTCACAGTTTGAGTAGGGTCATAATGTACGTACTTCTAAGTAAATATTAAGTTCACACGGTTTTACGAGGGAAAACATTAGCTGTATCATTTTCTCAGTTTTAAACGACAAATCTATGAAACTATGACATTAGTGACTTTTCATCTCTCTCGATTTTAAAATACATTTGTATCACTGTTTTAAGGAGCCTCTTTCAAAGTTTTCTCGTGATAGTTTGGAGATTTACAACTCAAAAAAAAGAAGAAAAAAAAAACTTACAGCCTTAGTTTGGAAGTACACCTAATAGGTTAGTTTGTATGAAGTTTCAGTGGCGAAACAAATGGTCACGTCACAAATGTCGCAGTGACAATATTATTAAAATGTGACTTCTTTAGTTAGTCATATAGTAATTTCAAGTGACCATCATTTGATTGGGTAGAGATTGATGATTAGTTTTTAATATGAGGATACTATAATTTTCAGAATCGCTTCCAACCGGTTCCAAAAGAGAAAGTACCGGCAAAATAGTATTAAATAATTGTATCAAAATCGAAAAAGTACAAACGCACAACGTTAGATATCGACCTCGGGTATCCTATGCAAAATAAATAAATAAAATAATTTACAAATATTAAAATGTATGCGAGGTATTTGTAAAGAACGCTCCCACAGGATTAACATTAGCTTGCGAAGGTTTTCGCTTCACTAGTGTAGGCTTTTAAGCCTTTTGGTGGGCCTCCCTTCCCGGCCTGAACCTGACCATCTTTTGGTGACTCTAATGTGAAGTCTCCGTGACCAATCATCAGGTAATGTTATATATGTCGTAAGCTAATTGATAAATCCGGCTGTTGTTTGCAAAGAACCTAGGCTGTTTGCAAAGAGCCTATGCTTTTCGCAACGATCCTATGCAGCCTTAGTCTAACTGGAAATGACCATTTGTTTCTCTATCAGACTGATAATTTTGAGGCTTATTGCATTGAACCTATGCAGTTTCAGACTAATTGTAAAATGACCAATTTTTTGTCAATCAGCCTGATATTTTTTAGGTTCAGTGCAATGAGCTTATGCAGTTTTAGGCTAATGAGAAAATGACCAACTGTTTGTCCAAACAGCCTGGTTCTATCGAAGTTTATTTTAATAAGTCCAAGGTTGTGATTGGCTATGGATAATTTTAGTATATAAATTAGCAGCAGGGACTTAAAATGTTTATGAAAATCTATAAGAAAATTGTCTTATTGACTTTGATTTACGCGCCGCAGTGTATAAGATTAGTGAGAACGTTATTTTTATTTTAAGGGTATTTTTTGTGCAAACACCCTCTACAGAACTATCAGTAAAATCTGCAGATGAGGTAGATTTTCAATGCTTTCAAAGTATTACCGTAATTTCCGGGGTGTAATACGCGGATCAAACAATCATGTTTCAACCCAGAAATTTTATTTTCTAAAATGTAACTTTCTAGATCGCTGTAAACATTTGACTTCAATTATTAAATAAAATATATAAATATATTTTTTGCTTATGCAGTTTTAGGCTAATGAGAAAATGACCAACTGTTTGTCCAAACGCCTGGTTCTATCGAAGCTTATTTTAATAAGTCCAAGGTTGTGAATGGCTACGGATAATTTTAGTATATAAATTAGCAGCAGGGACTTAAAATGTTTATAAAAATCTATAAGAAAATTGTCTTATTGACTTTGATTTACGCGCCGCAGTGTATAAGATTAGTGAGAACGTTATTTTAATTTTAAGGGTATTTTTTGTGCAAACACCCTCTACAGAACTATCAGTAAAATCTGCAGATGAGGTAGATTTTCAAAGTATTACCGTAATTTCGGGCGTATAATCCGCGGATCAAACAATTATGTTTCAACCCAGAAATTTTGTTTTCTAAAATGTAACTTTCTAGATAGCTGTAAACATTTGACTTCAATTATTAAATAAAATATATGGGTTTAAACATGATTGTTTTATCCACGTATTATACGCCGGAAATTACGGCACGTAGAGAAAATAAGTTGCTGAATGAAAATATTATAAAACATATATAAGAAAAGTACTTTATTGGCAGATTACATATACGAGCCTGAGTGTCTCACTTTAGTCAATACTTTATTTTTATTTTAAGGGTATATTTTTCCGAAACACACTGAAACACATCATTAAAATCCACAGATGAGGAAATTTCATAGATTTAAAATCTATTCTTTGTAATATTTATGGCTGTTATGCTTTTCTTCTATAAAATTGCATGAACTCAGAATCAGGAAAAGAACTTTAATAAAAAGAAAAACTGCCCAGTTAAACTGAGGGCATTGAGCTCACAGGCTATTCACGCTAATTATATATTATACTCTTATTTCCCTCTCGAAAAATAAAGAAATCGGCAATATATTAAGGGGGGGATCATCCCCCCTTATAATTAACCAATGGACCCCCAAAACTATTCAGGAAAGCGCCTTATTACAATGAACAATTATATAAAATTTGAAGCAAATCGAATAATTCTGCATGAAAAATCCATTTATCTAAATTAAGGGGGGATTAGACCCCCGTATCCCTCTTTATACTTAACCAATGCACCCCCAAAAACTAATCAGGGAAGTGCCTTACCACAATGAACCTATATACAAAATTTGAAGAAAATCGGATAATCCTGCATGAAAAACCCATTTATCTAATTTGAGGAGGGTTAGCCCCCCCTTTCCCCTCTTTATACTTAACCAATGGACCCCCAAAAACTAATCAGGGAAGTGCCTTACCACAATGAACCTATATACAAAATTTGAAGAAAATCGGATAATCCTGCATTAAAAATCCATTTATCTAATTTGAGGAGGGTTAGCCCCCCCTTTCCCCTCTTTATACTTAACCAATGGACCCCCAAAACTAATCAGGAAAGCGCCTTACCACGATGAACCTATATACAAAATTTAGAGGAAATTGGAAAATTCTGCATGAAAAACCCATTTGTCTAAATTAAGGGGGTGTAACCCCCCGTTTCCCCCCTTTATACTTAACCAGTGAACCCCCCAAACTAATCAGAGAAGCGCCGTATCAAAATGAACCTATATACAAAAATTGAAGAAAATCGGTTAATTTTGCATGAAAACCCCATTTATCTAATTTCAGGGGGGGGGGGGGTAGCCCCTCGTTTCCCCCTTTATACTTAACCAATGGACCCCCAAAACTAATCAGGGAAGCGCCTTATCACAATGAACCTAAAAACAAAATTTGAAGCAAAACGGTTAATTCTATCCAGAGTTATCGCGATACGTACATACATACATACATACATACGTACATACATACATACAGAACGGGCGGGCACATTAGCTCTCAGGCTTTGATAGCCTGTGAGCTAAAAACAGAAAAATCACCAGTTATACGATATGCGCTAGACGTATGCAAAGTCAAGGTATACTTCCTAATAAGCACTTAGATTATTTTACAAAGAATCTATATGACGCAATTTATAATTCAACATTAGCTGTTGAATAAAATCTTATGAATGCTTCTAATAGAAAAATGATTTTTATTGTTTTATTTTACAATTTAATTATTTTGATGCTTAAATCTGTATTTTTCCCTTTATTCTTCTTATTTTCTGATCTTTATATCCTACACCCACAAAATTATATCATAAAAACAAAAAAATCTATTTTCAAATTATTTTATGATTATGATTTCTTCATTACGATTATTTTCATGATTACGATTCATGATTGAAATAACTTCACTCTTTCAAGATCGTCACTGTTCGTAATTCTCTTTTATTTCGAACAAGTTTTCCCCCAATTTAGATTCAAAAACTATTCCTTGTAATATTTGTAGTCATTATGGTATGTTTGTCATATGCAGTCATATATGTAGTCATTATAGTCATTATCACTCCAATAAACTACTATGAACTATAAAGTAGGAAATAACTTTAAAATATATATAAATTCCTGACTTATATAATCTGTGAGATAAATGATAAATCAATTTCCTCGGTATCTAATAAATCATTTTTGGTCGAAAAAAATTATGTACAATATACCATTTTAACTGCAATTTATAAAAATTTTCAAACTTCAAGGGAAAAGTTTTATCTGGATATAATTATATTATTTTACACCTAACTGGTCTTTTAAATGTATAATTTTCCGTATATGCAAACATTATTTTAAAACTTTTACTTTAGTTCAGTAATTTTTTTTAATTTGCATTTTTCAAAGGACAGATTTTGAAACGTCCGCGTTACGCCCTCATATGTTCAAACTATTGACAGTACACGAATATGACATTTTAGTGATAAATCTACCTTAAAGGTGTACTCAAATCCAAACTGCTTATTTTGTGACTTATTTTAAAAATCATTTTTGCTCTAAAATTCATCAAATTGGCAGGTTTTCTTATTCAGAAACTTTACAATGTCCGTATTGGTCGATTTTTTGATAAAGGCTGAATATATTTTTAAAAAATGCTGTCAAAGTGGACATTTTGAACCGAATTTCCCGAAACGATAGCGCTGGAAACGAAAGAAAGTTATCGTACTGTGAAAGTAATTGTTTGTAAATCAATTTCTAATTAATTGAACGAAAAATAAAAACACAGTTCCCTTATAAATCTCTTCATAAACCACGCCGCCAAGTTTCATGTTTTTACTTTTAAAAATGAGCCTGAAAATGTGTCAGAAAATTTTGAGTTGTTGAGCGTGGAAAAATATTTTTTTTGAATACCGCCTTAATTTATATTTATGGAACATTTTTTATTTCATAGCATTCCTATATCATTTTAGTACTATTTTATTATTTTTCCTACTCTTGAGATATTTTTATTTTTGAATGTTTCCGGCATTTCGTTTCCAATTATAAGCTTTTAAAATTCTGCAGTTTTCTTTTATACTTGTAAAATAAATTTCCTTTTTTTTAACCATATATTGTTGTTAATTATTAATAAATTGTTTTGAGATTAAGCTACATTTATAGTTAAAATTTTGTCTTACGATTTTATATTATTTAAATTTAATGTAATATCCTTTCCATGCGTGATAACCCCATATGAGTTTGCATTGTAAAATAACCCACAAAGAACTGTGTATATTTTATTTTTACTGCCTTATTACGTATACATTTTATATGCAGTTTAATAATGTTTGTGAAAGACAACAATAGGTGGCAAAACCATTTGCTTTTCGAAAATTCAGTTTGGAAATTTGTGTTTGACAAATTTCTTTCTCCTTGAAAAGAGATTTTTGTCAAAGAATACCTGCTCTTGGGTCTAAATTAGAAGATAAATATAAATGCTCTTTTCCTCTTTATCTTACTGTGTCTTATGCTTAAATAACCATATGAAACTACATAATTTTAACTGATATTTTATCTTTACTACATATAAACTTCATATAATATTTGATTGGTAATTTTGTAATAAGTGAAAGATTTGGAAAAATCCAATATTATTTGTTTTTAATAATCCCCTTTAAATCTAGTTTAAGCGTAAAATATTTGTTTTACTCATTTTAAAATAATTATTGAATGATATATATACAAACTTAATGTAAAATTTAACCATTGAAACATAAGAAACTGGCCATACACAATGAAATCACTATACCATATAGCAGTGTCAAATTACAAAATAAAATATGTAGTCCTAATAAATGAAATATTATTAATTCAAATGGAAAAAAAGGAAACAAGAGTATAAACACATATAGAAGCTTATAATGTAATTCACTTTTTCAAGGGCAGGGAAACTACATTTATAAGCAAAGAATGATTGTTTTCTGTATATGACAACAGCTTAATGCCAAAAACTATGTCATACCGCTGCCCGAACAATCATTGAAAAACAAGGAGACCTTTGAAAATGGAATATTATAAATCATACTAACAATTTGAATAAGAGGGGAAAAAATTAAATAAATAAATAAATATATAAAAAGGAAGATAAAGAAAAGATTTACTTACATTAATTATTTACCCATATTCCTAAGCATAATTTCACAAGCACATGGTCAAAAAATTGTATCTAACGGAAAAGGTTAAGTTAACCGTTAAGGAATATCTTTCAGATCATAAATTGTTACCACCAGTTGCAGTTATTATTTTTAACTACAGAGATTACAACATTTTCTAAGTTAAAAATGTAAAAAAAAAAAAAAAAAAAAAAAAATAATAATAATAATAACAATAAAATCTATTAATTTAATTACTATAATTTTAATTTAATAAATTTAAAATATATATTATATTTAATATTAATTATTTAGATAAAGAATAACAGTTTCTAGTATAAGATATTTTATTTTTTACATATGACAATATTTATTTATATAATTTTCTTTAAAATTATAATTATTGTAAAGTATTTAATGCCATTTTAACAATCCCATTTATTATCTTAATTAATCTAAAACAATAATGTAGAATTCGAATGATATTTTCATTTTATAAATAATTATTTGCAAATTTAGAAATAGCATAGATTATCCAATATGGCAATACACTTATTGGAACTTATATCTAGCTAAAAATTACCTACCCTGAAAAGAAAAGAAAAATAAATTTAAAGATATATGTATTAGTGTACTATATTAAAATAAATATGTATTATGTACTTTATTTAAATATCTTTTTAACATATTAATATTATATTGTAATGGATAATCTTTGTAACATCCTTAATAATTTTAAACTCCATAATAATCATAAACAATAAATTTAGAATTCACACTCATTTATATTTTTAATTTATGAATATTTGTGTAAGTATCGTCTGCAGCCAGCTAAAGCTGCATGTTCCTTGGTTTCATGTCCTCCGAATTCATGTAAGTTTCTTTTTCTTACTTTCCGCGTTTGGCAACACTCAGTGTTCTGTTTTGCTTCTTGTTTTTTGGAATGTGAAAATATGATGTTATAGAATAAGCCGTGTGATGGCTCGCTTATATTTGTGTGTGAATAAATCCGCTTTTATACAGTCCATTAGTTTTAGTTAAGTGTTTTTAGTTAAGAACCAGCAATGTGTGTGTGTATAGTTTAAAACGCAATAACATTCTTGGTACAAGTCTAGCCGGAGCGCTAGTGAAAGAAAAAAAAGGTGTAGAATCGAACATTTTTCTCAACTGCCGTGATGTCGGTTGTGACGAAAGATTACCTCAGCTTGTGAGGTAAGTTAACTTTGAACATTATATTTCGTGTGTAAAAATAATTTGCTATTTAAAACTGTGGAATTGTAATGAGAATATAGTTTAGATTTAAACTAAATTTCGTATTAACATATTTTAGAACTAGTTTTGGGTTTGATTTAAGTAAAAATGAGTGAACTAACAACTTTTAAAACAAAAAGAACTGCTCTACGGAGAAGTGTAACGAATTATATTAAGAAAATTGAAAGTATAATCGCAGATGGTGAGATTAATTTAACAGAATTAGAAGAAACTATTGAACTGTTAAAACAGAAAGAAACGGAACTAAAAAAACTTGATAGGGAAATCGAAAGTTTAATTACAGATTCTAAACAATTAGAGAGTGAGATAGATAGCGCGCAGGAAATCTCATAAAATTGATTTGTGGAAATTTAAAGGTGAGAAAGTATTGAAAATCGAAAATGCTAAGTTAAGTAAGAGTGAAAATAAATCTGATAGTGTAATTTCAGAAAACATTTTTGAGAATATTAAATTACCTAGGTTATCATTACCTACTTTTGGAGGCAATATCACTGAATGGATAGCGTTTAAAGATCTTTTCAATGCATGCGTAAACAGTAATACGACTATATCTAATGCTCAAAAATTGCAGTATTTGAAAGCTTCATTGAAAGGTGAGGCGTATCGCGTCATTCAGTCTATCCAAATTTCGGATTCTAATTTTGAAATTGTATGGAATCTACTAGACGAAAGATATTCAAATAAGAGAGAACAAATTTTTGCATATATTAAACGATTTCTAAGTTTACCAGCAATTAAAACAGAATCAGCTGTTGCTATTTTAAATCTAGTTGATAACATTAATGAAGTTATTTGCTCGTTAGAAGTATTGAACCAAACCATTGACAAATTTGGGGATACATTAATGACTTATTTAATTTTGCAAAAATTGTATCCTTCTACAAAATTGTGGTGGGAACGTCAGCTTAAAAGCAATGAAATTCCGAAACTTAAGAACTTAATTGAATTTCTTAAGAATTATGCAAGAACTCTTCAAAATAGCAAGTTAGTGGTAAATAAGGTACCTAAATCTGTATTTCCAAATAAGAGTGCTTTTGTAGCTACTTTGAGTTGTGGTTACTGTAAAGAAGAACATAGTTTAGCTAAATGCTCGAAATTTCTTAATTTGCCTGTTCAACAACGAGTAGATTTCGTAAAACATAATCATTATTGCTTCAATTGCCTATCTAATATGCATTTTCTCAATAAATGTAAGAGTCTAAATACGTGTCATCATTGCTTTAAGAAACATCATAGTATTTTGCACATGGTAAACAATTCAAGGAATAAGACTCAGACGAATAGTATGTCCCCACACGCACAAGAATTTATCCCTAAAAAAGTTGAGTCAGCGAGTGATAATGTTTCGTCTACAGTCTGTGCCTCTCATTATGAATCAAACGCAAAGAGTAATCAAAAGAGTCATATTTTGTTGTGTACCGCATTAATAAAAGTTCAAAATTGTCAACAAGAATTTGTAAAATGCAGATGTTTATGTGATACAGGCTCTCAGAAGTCATTTATTTCTAGAGAATGTGTAAACAAATTAGGATTAAAGGTAAAAGATAGTTCTATTTCTGTGTCATGTTTGGGAACATTTAATACTGTGAGTAATGGGGAAGTCGATTTATTATTCATTTCTCACTTCAAAAGTGATCTTAGAGTATCAACATCAGCATTAGTAATGGATAAAGTGACAGATAATATTCCCTATGTGTCTTTACCTTCAGTCATTTGCGATAATTTCAGTGATTTAATGTTAGCTGATCCATTGTTTTACAAGTCACAAAAAATTGACATTTTATTTGGTGTAAATGTATTTATGCATTTAATGACTGGGGAAATTGTCAAACGTGAACCTAACCTTCCATTTGCCTTAAATTCGAGACTTGGGTGGATAATTTTGGGTACTACAAATTTTGAAACGCTGGCAACTGATCCAGTACATGTAAATCATTTAAGTACAAAAACTGACGAGTTAGTAAATTCATTCTGGGAATAAGAAAAAATTCCAAATGTGCAACCTTTAACAGTTGAAGAAAAACATTGTGAAAAACATTTTGAGAGTTTTCATTTTAGAGAAAATTCAGGCCGCTATTCATTCGCATTACCATTCAAACAGGATCGAGATATTTTAGGTGATTCACGCCAAATGGCGCGCAGAAGATTTCTTTATCTTGAGAAAAGATTAATATCCATGCCAGAAATTTACAACCAATATGTTCAATTTATGAAAGAATATTTATCTCTGGGCCACATGGACTTTGTTCCGAATAGAGATCGTGAATTAGAAACTAAACACTATTACATCCCACACCACTTCGTCTTAAACAATTCTAGTTTAACTACCAAATTAAGAGTAGTTTTTGATGCGAGTGCTAAAACAACAACATGCGTTTCTTTAAACGACACTCTAATGGTAGGTCCCAAAATACAAGATGATTTAATTTGCATTTTATTAAGGTTTAGCTTTCATAATATTGCCATAACAGCTGATATAAGAATGATGTATAGGCATGTAAAAATTCATGACAAAGATAAGGATTTTCAGAGAATATTATGGAGAGATCGTCCAGATAAACAAATACAAGTCTTTCGCTTAAATACTGTCACGTATGGAACTGCTGCTGCTCCATATCTTGCAACTAAAGCTTTGAGTCAGTTAGCAATTGATGAGGGTCTTAATTTCCCAAAACCAAAGTCTATAGTTTTAAGTGATTGTTATGTCAACGATGTTTTAACTGCTGTTGAGAATAGTCAGGAAGGTACTGAATTGATATCTGATTTGCAAAAAATGCTAAAAAAAGGTGGGTTTGAGCTACATAAATAATCCACAAATGAACCATCACTATTGAAAAATGCTGAGTTAGCAAACACAATTAACGATAATATACATAGTGTAGTGGGCAATAAGGCCACAAAAGTTTTAGGAGTGGAATGGCATCCTGATAATGATGTGTTCAAATGTAGTTTCAGTGATATAAATTATCAAGGTGTCCCTACTAAAAGAATTATTCTGTCATTTGTCTCAACGCTGTTTGATCCATTGGGGTGGATTGCACCTTTTGTGATTCTAACTAAAATGATCCTTCAAGAACTGCGGAAATTACAATTATCATGGGATGACCCAGTACCAGCAAATATTGACCAAACGTGGAAAATTTTGTGCCAAGAAGTCAAACTCTTAAATTCGATATATATACCTAGAAAAGTAATCTTGCCCAATTATTCTCGATGTGAACTTCACGGATTTTGTGATGCGTCAGAAAAGGGTTATTCAGCAGTTATTTACGTTAAAACTTGTGATAGCTCTAACATTGATGTGAAACTTTTAACAGTTAAAACTCGCGTAGCACCACTAAAACCTGTCACGATTCCAAGACTGGAATTATGTTCTGCAGTATTACTGGCACACTTAATACAGGCAGTCAGAGCTGCATTACATATAAAACCTGATTCTGTGCACGCATGGAGTGATTCACAAATTGTATTGTCATGGCTAAGATCAAATCCTAAAAGATGGCAAGTTTTTGTAGCCAACAGAGTATCTGAAATCCAATCCATTTTACCAGCTGAGAATTGGAACCATGTGGACGGAAAAGAAAATCCTGCTGATTGTGCATCACGTGGGTTACTTTCTACAGAACTACTGTCCCATGACTTGTGGTGGAACGGCCCACTATGGTTAAGAAGTAGTGAGGTTCCAGTGCATGAACCTATTCCCATAAATGAAGAATTACCAGAAGCACGTAAAACCTTATCATTTGTAGCTTCTGAAACTGTAAAAGAGCTTGATGTTATATCAAAAATATCTTCGTTTTCCAAATTGCAACGCATATTTGCTTGGATATTGAGATTCATCTCCAATTCAAAGGTAACACGTGTAGAAAGAAATACATCCCTTTTATCAAGCAGTGAAATTCAAGCCGCAACACGCTGCATTATTCGGATAGTTCAACAAGTGAACTTCAGTAAGGAAATTCAGTGTTAGAAGCTGGAAAAGAGCTACCTGCAAATAGCAGTCTCATGTGCTTGTGTCCAATTTTAGATGATAACAAAATATTAAGAGTAGGAGGAAGATGGAAAAACACACAGCTGTCGGAGAATGAAAAGCACCCAATCTTATTACCATCAAAGCACCATGTGACTAAGATCATAATTAAACATTATCATGAAAAATACTTACATGCATGTCCAGAACTTCTTCTTTCTTTAATTAGACAGCAATTTTGGATCATTACTGCTAGGTCTGTTATTCGGAAAATGGTAAGAGCTTGTGTTACGTGTTGCAGATATAAAGCTCAAACAGCAAAGCAAATAATGGCTGATCTTCCAGCATCCAGAGTAACACAATCACGACCATTTCATCGAGTTGGAACAGATTTTTCAGGACCATTCATGGTTAAATATCGTGCAGGACGCGGAGTAAAATCATTTAAATCATATGTGTGTGCATTTGTCTGCTTCGTCATCAAGGCAGTCCATCTTGAAGTCGTCGAAGATCTTTCAACAAAGGCATTCTTAAGTGCATTAAAACGATTTATTGCAAGAAGAGGGAAACCTTTTGAGATTTTTAGTGACTGTGGAACCAACTTCAAAGGTGCAGAAAAAAAAATTAACAAATATCTTTTGCAGTGCAAGCAGAATGAAGAAATTCGCAAATTTTTGTCGTCAGAAGAAATAACTTGGACATTTAATCCACCTTCTGCTCCACACTTTGGTGGACTGTGGGAATCTGCAGTAATATCCATGAAATCGCATCTGAAGAAAACCGTTGGTGACACTGTATTAACCTATCCTGAGTTCCAAACCTTGGTTACACAAGTTGAAGCTTGTCTCAACTCTAGGCCACTGTGTCCCATATCATCTGACCCAACAGACTTGACTGATCTAACGCCAGGTCACTTCTTAGTTGGAACTTCGCTAACCTCCATACCTGAACAAGATCTAAGTCACAGTCCCTTGAGTCACCTCGATAGATGGCATGTGACACAGTTCATCCTACAGCAATTTTGGAAAAGATGGAGCCGGGAATATTTGGCTCAACTTCAGCAAAGACCTAAATGGCAGAAAAGTCAGCGAAATTTAGAAGTCAATGACTTAGTCCTCATCAAAGATGATAATCTTCCACCACTTAAATGGAAATTAGGGAGAATACTAACTGTTCATCCAGGTTCAGCTAATAAGGTCAGAGTTGTGACGATCAAGACTAGTAGTGGTGTAATCAATCGTCCAGTAGTGAAACTGTGCCCTCTTCCTATAGAAACTAAAAACTGTGAACTAAAAACTTTTTAATACATTTTTCTATTTTTTTTGCATTAATTTGTTTGTGTTATTAATTGTTTTTTCATTATAGTAAGAAATTGTAAACAACTAACCACTTGTTGAAATCCCAGGGGATTTCAACGGGGGCCAGAATGTTTGTGTAAGTATCGTCTGCAGCCAGCTAAAGCTGCATGTTCCTTGGTTTCATGTCCTCCGAATTCATGTAAGTTTCTTTTTCTTACTTTCCGCGTTTGACAACACTCAGTGTTCTGTTTTGCTTCTTGTTTTTTGGAATGTGAAAATATGATGTTATAGAATAAGCCGTGTGATGGCTCGCTTATATTTGTGTGTGAATAAATCCACTTTTATACAGTCCATTAGTTTTAGTTAAGTGTTTTTAGTTAAGAACCAGCAGAGTGTGTGTGTATAGTTTAAAACGCAATAACAATGAATGATATTTAACTAAGTTAATCCAATTCAGCACGCACAAAAAGGAGTTCAAATCTTTAGCCAAATATATCAGCAATTAAAATATAAAAATATCATTATTATTAACAATAAAAGGAGATTTAACATAAAAAATGTACAAACATATAACCCCAATGAAAATTAAATTCTTATGCGTAAATTTTTTTTAACTAAATAAAAAAAAAAAAAAAAAATTTTTTTTTTTTTTTTTTAAACTAAATAATAACCCGCTCGCTCCTCCGAGTGTTCTGGAATCGACCCTTTTGGTAGGGGAGAAGACCCGGAGCTCGGCATTGCGCGCAGTAGCGTCGACACGACGGGAGCCGGTGACTGACGAATCTCCACCTCAACGTTGGTGAGCGGGTGGTAGCGTGGTGGCGGAGTAGCCAACTTCGCTGGGTGGTGAGTCGGCTGGCGGCTCACAGAACCTGGGTTGTTCCCCCTTTGGGCCGGTTCTCGGCTGCAGGGGATTCAGGCCTTCGGGCGGCAAAAAACCACCACATAGGCTGAATTCTCGCACCTAGTTGGTTGACTGTGTGTTGCCGACTTGGATGGTGATGTGAGAGCAAAGGCTAGCGAACGGAGATAGGACAGTCACCACCATTGTCTAGGGCAAGAAGGAGGGGAAGTCGGACTCTGTATGACAAGGGAACGCAGGCGGTTTCGTAGTGACGCTTGTCGGAGCGCGAGGTGGCATGCAGCAACCCTCGGTTCCGTGCAGGCGGCGGAACGTAGGTGGCGGGTTAGAAGAGACTCGCAAGTCGAGTCTGTAGGCCCTTCGAACCCCATACACCCACTGTGTCTCCCCTTGTAGCTGGAGTAGTTGTGTGCCGCCCTCAGGGTCGAGCAGGAAAGAGAACGTTCAATCCGTTCGTACCAAGAGCGTGGGCGGTCGTCGAGGTGCCGAGACCCAACGTGACCCAAGCGCCTTCTCTGGGAGGATTCAGAACCATTCTCGGAACTGCCCGACTGCGAGGAACCGGGCCGGTGGCTTGTCTTTTGACGACGACCGAACCCCCCTTCGAACCTGGGGCCGAAACCAGTCCAGCGCGTCTATGCGTAGTCAGAGCTTTCTGTGCCTGACGGTTGGGACTAGCAGAACTCTCATAACAATACCTTCTCGTTACTAAACTCCAACCGGGTCCGTCTCTTTGGCGCATTTGAGGGGATTTTCCACGTCCCTCAGAGTCCGGTAGTGGTCCTTCCATTCTTCCGTTATTAGTGCATATGTGCGTGATCTCCCAGGAGTACCACGTCGCTTGGATCTCGATGCCTCGCGGGTGCTCCTTGGTGAGGGACAACCCAGCCAGACGTGTCTATGCGTTGAGACCAGTTTTCTTCGAGGTCTCGGGTTGGCGAGAAGAACCTCCCGCTCTTTTGTAGTGATATGATATGTGCATGACCCGCTGAATGGTTCGCCATTCGGCGGTGACAACCCAGCCAGGCGTGTCTATGCGCTAGGGACCGAGTTTCTTCGAGGTTCCGGGTTGGCGAGAAGCACCTCCTGCTAGCCGCCCCAAATGAACTAGTCGCTTCCTCCTTCCCTAGGATTTGATATTCGGAAGGGGCGGTAAATTAATGGGAAGTGGGAGTGTTCTCCATTAGGCTGAGGACCCGTTTTCCCTTATGGGATTTCGGCAACGAGGCTGGGGTTCACTCTCGCTATCCGCCCAAGTGAAAAGTTAGTGGGCCTTAGAGGGAAGGTTCCACTAATGTTGCTTCGACCTATATGTCATCAAATCTCACTTGGGAAAGGGTCGTAGAAGTGCAGGTAGGCGTATGCCCCCGCTTCTCCCCCCGGCCGAAGAGCACCACCTAGGAAGTCCCCGGGTAAACCGGATCTTCCCTGGTCGTGACTCGCATGGGTTCTTCAAGAGCCTGGAATCGGCGGTGACGCGTGGCCGCCTTCGGCGGTTGCGACCTCTGTCTTAACTAAATAATAAGGATAACCATATTCAAATGCATGTTGAAGGATGAGTTTTAAATTTTGAGTTTTAAAATTATTTGAACAAAGATTGTTCATTCTATGTGCAAAATTTAGTAAAATATTTACAAATACTGATTTATGTATACATGACATATAATTAGTAAATAAGTTTACTTGAAATGTAAAATCATTTCGCTTGTCATAAATGTCAAACATAATTTTATTATTATCTTTAAGAATTATCTTAAGATCAAGAAAATTAATTTCATTATTTACCATAACATTGAAACTATATATATACAAAATTAAATATAATAGACTCAACTTTCAACAATCGTAATCATTTGGGTAATTTGTTGATTGTAATGGAGAAGTGATATAGAATGCGAGTTTCTGAAGTACCTACCAAAAAACAATATTATTTTCTATGCTAAACTAATTATTTATTGTACCTGTAAAAATATTAAGTTAAAAAACTATCTATGAATGAGCTTATTTTTACCAATCATTCTAACAAATTACTCTTCTTTCTGTAAGTTGGAAAATGGCACCATTACCAAAGAATTCTCTCGGTGAACATCTACTAATTATTAATCTTACAAAACATAAAATGTTATCAAAAAGATTAATTGTTTAGCTATATCAGCTGTAATTTCTAGTATTCTGTGCGAGTGAATAACATAAATACGAATTAGAAACATGTGTCTTATATAAGGTGGAGCCATTGTATTGCTTAATCCGAGTCTTAAATTCCATGTGCAGAGTGAATCCTTTGAAAATTCTGAAAGTTGCGAAAGTAGCGACTACTTTTAAAAAGTAGTTTGTAGTAGCTACTTTTTAAAGCAAGTATTTGTAATTGTAGTTAGCTACATTTTCAATAAAGTAGTTGTAGTTGCAGTTCGATAGAAAAATAAAATAGTTTTTCGGACCACTAAGTGTGAGTATGCAGGATGGAGGTCAAATACTTCTTAGATTTCAAGGAAACAGAAATATTTCATGTACAATGCACAGATTTATAAATTTTCATACGTTTCAAAAATTTAAAGTTTTTTTAAAATTTATATTTAATTTCTTCGAATACAAGCACAAGTGAATTGAAGGTTTGTGAACACTCATGTGCCAATTTTGAGAGAAGAAAATTTTTACCATATCCCTAACCCCTTAATATTTGAATATAGAGTAGAAAATCTATATTATAAAGCAAAAACATGCCTGAGAGTAATGCTGACGTCATATAGACGATGACAATAATTTAAGCAATCCATTTGCTTTTTTATTTTTTATTTTATTTTTTTTTTGAAAATTTAATTGCTTCTAACTATCGAAAAAATTAACTTTACACTGTCGGATAGGAAACACAACGTACTTTCAAATGCAATTTGTTTGAAGGCTGTATCTTAATTTCCTGTGTTTATGATTTTTAAAATAATTATCAAGCATGAGTTTTTTAATCTATCTCTATCACCTGCATCTCGATTATGGAAGATTAATCCGTTTGCACTTAAAACAATTTAAATAGTTCAGCCTTTGTTTCCGTCTAACATTCCATACGAAATTTACAATTCATCAATAAATAAATAAACAAATAAAGCACAAATTTAACAGATATATAATCAAATTACGTACTTAAACACTGAAGTAATCTAAATTTTAAAAAAGCTGCTGTAAGTAGCAAAATCTTTGGCGATTTCTTCGACTTTTAACATTTGGCAAGCAGCTAATACGAAAGTATTGCTTTTAATAAATTTCAAAGCTTAATTTGAATACATAATTGATATATATATATATTGTACAGAAATGCTTTTTTATGTGGTAGCAGACAAGCTAAAAAACCTATAAAATGTAAAAATCTATTAAAATTTTCAATTTAAAAGTCGCTTCGGCTCAGTCGCAAGAGTAGATTGATTTGTTTATTTATTTTTTATTTTGAGATACATACATCAGATTTAAATTTGAAAGGAAATTTTAAATTGCAAATAATAGTTTAAAAATCGCTCGTAGGCTGTAATATAACCCAGATCATTCAATGAAAATTTTTTGGATACTATCGAAAGAGTTCGTGTGTCCCTGTAAACGAACTGCATGCACAGCATACTTGACTAACGAAATATATTTCGAATATTTCGAATATTTTCGAAATATAACGAAAATAATTTCAAAATCGATGCACTGTCTCAATTAGATTTGAATTGATTCAGTATTTCGGATGTTATCGTGATGACAAGTTTTACATGTTTGCTCTTGTGTGTCCATGTGAACGAACTCCAAGAACTACATACTCGATTAGCAAACTCTTATAAGATGCTGGCATGATCAATACACTGTCCCAATTACGCTTGAATTGATTAAGCATTTCGGGCGTTATCGTGATGACAAAATTTGAATTTCTTTTGATTTTGTGTATCCCTGTAAACGAACTATATGAGCAACATACTTTATTAACGAACTCATCCGACATATTTACAAGATAAATACACTGTCCAAATTAGGTTCGAATTGGTCCAGTATATCGGACATTGTCGTGATGAAAAATGTTTCATGGTTTTGCTTTTGTATGTCCCTATAAACGAATTGTATGAGCTACATACTTAACGAACTCATCTGAGACTTTTTGAGATCAAAACACTGTGTAAATTAGGTTCGAATTAGCTCTGTATTTCGGACGTTATCGTGATGATAAGATTTGCATTATTATATATAGATAAATATATAGATATAAATATAAACGAAGCGGTTGGAATCGGTCGATTTCTAAAGAAATCAACCTAAAAAATGGTTTTCATATCTTCTGAAGACTGACTAGTATATTTAGTAACCCGAGATGTCCAGGTTGAATTCTCTAGTTTATGTAATTATAATATAAAATTCAGAAAAGTTTAGTTCATTGAAACTTACATTAAATAGGAATTTCTAGGCATTATTATGAAATGTTTACAACAATACTGAAATTAATTAACAAAAAATACTATTTTTTAAAATTTCTTAATTCTTGTAAAATAATAAAGTAAATGAACTTTTATGTGTAAATGAGATATTTTTCCGAATGTAATTTTTTCTTCAATGTATATTTCAACAGCATAAAAGCTATCCATACGAAAATTATCGAGAAAACATCCGTTTAAAAAAATATTTACCTTCGTAAAATTAGCTGTGATGTTTAAACACAATAAAACATTTTGCATGAAATTTAAAATCTTCTGTTATGAATAGAATAAAATAAATTTTATATCAAAATTTCATTTATTAAACTTTAAAGTCCCTTCCGAGCGTAAAGGATTAAGAGAAAAAATGCGCTTTATAGACAAGTAATTATTCAAGTAGCACAGATTGTTGGCCCATCGTTGGCAGTTTGTGGAGACTGTTGGGTATGGTAGAGTTGGGAATTGTCTGGAAAATGGTAAGTTAGAGACCCTTTCTAATTTGGAGCTTATCTGAGCGGCTAATGGTTGGACCACTGTTGGCAAATAGACCAATGACCAATGAATGATGTTGGCAATGACCAATGGTATGACAAGATTTCTTACTGTGCCCGAATGTGGGGCAATGATTAGCCAAAAATTAGTCAACGTTGGCCCAACTATTTTATGCTACGTAGGATATTTGAAAGCTAAATTCAATAAGTTTGAGAGATCAACCAGCGAGTTTGGGTGGACCGGGGCGTTTAATATATCGGACAACTCCAGCGGCTTCGAGATCATTATAAATATGGGTGGTGGGTGGGTGGGACAGACCGCCGCTACTTCGCGGAAAAGGCGACGAGATCCCTTTACTTCAGTTACCGACCAGAACGGTAGTAGGCCCGATCACAGAAGATCCCACCAAAAAAAAAAATTGAAAGCTAAATTCAATAAGTTTAAGACATCCGCCAGCGGGTTTGGATGTTCCGGAGCCTTTAATACATCGGACGACTCCAGCGGCATCCAGATCCTTATCTGTTTGATCGGCTTTTTCTTACTACTAGATCGCTTTTTCTTAGCTAATAATAACCAATGAATAATAACAAGTTTTCAAACGAAATAAATTATCCAATGAAAAAGTTAACTCAATAAGACTTAAATTCATATTTTTTTAATACTTGGAAATTTTTCCATGGAAAAATACTTTTTCACTATGTTGGCTATACGCCTATTAAGCAATTAAAATTTGAATATCAATAAGACTTTCGAAGAATAAGAAATACAGAATAGAAGAAATTCTAAGAATATTTGTAACTATATGCTATAGAATAGAGTTATATCAAGATAATTGATCAAGTATAGGATATATATATATATATATATATATATATATACTGTTATATTAATAGAAATATTAAATACATTTCACATATCAAATTTTCTTTAATTGAACATTTAGTTCTAACGGAGCATAAATTGTCAAGAGAAAATTGCGCTTTATACACAAGTAATTACACCATTTGATCAGCTTCTCTTTAAAACCTATAACGAGATCGCATTTTCTTAGTTAAAAAAAAACTATTGAAAAATAACCTGTTTTCAAACAAGACAGAGTATCCAATGAAACAGCTGAATAAGATTTTCTAAGAATACTAAATATAGAATAGAATGTTAAGACTATATGTAACTATGGAATAGAAGAATTATAAAACCGGATACAAATATCTACTCTTGTTAATAGACGCATTAAATAAACTTTATATCAAATTTTCTTTAATTGAACTATAAGTCCCGTCGGAGCATAAAGGGTTAAGAGAAAAAGTGCGCCTTAGTTAAATTAAGCCGCCTTAACAAGTAATTATACCATTCGATCAACTTGCTTAAAGCTTACAACTAGATCGATCTTTCTTAGCTAATAATATCCATTGAATAATAACCAGTTTTCAAACAAAACAGAGTATCCAATGAAACAGTTAGCTGAATAAGATTTTCCAAGAATACCATTGCATTACGTTTACAAGATTCAATTCATAATTGGCATATGCTCCCTCGATGAATAATGCAACGATTTAGATCTGGGTTTACCGATAATGGGCGCTATTTGCGACGCACTTGCTCTTGACTTATTTAGTTAAACTAACCTTTATTGAATGAGTACACTTTCTGAGAATGATGAATTTTGGGTGTTTATTGAATTCAGTTAACCATAGCGATCGTTTTTGCAATCAGCAGCCAAACAGTAATGTGTTCCTTAAAATTGATATGTTGCATTATATACTTTCGAAGTATCTTTTTATGGTGTATTTTAATAGATAAAATAAAGTTATATCCTTATCGATGTAATTATATAGATATTTATAATTTTCGCACCCGATCAAATGTTTAAGATACATTTTTATAGTTTCATCCACACATTCAGTTTTAATCGTACTTAAAATGTTAAAATTTATTCATTATTTATTACAGTTTCAGTTATCCATAATTGCAACTTTAAAATGGTTACAAATGTTGTTAATATATTCATTATTTTAATAATGTTACTTGCACATTTATACTTCTTTTTCTGCTTCTTTATGTAATTAGCAGTATATCATGTACAGTACAAAAAAAATTGAACGAAAGTCATATACCTTCAGTTCTAAATATCGTAGGATAATGCTGTTTCATCAAAGTTCCTTATTTATAATTTTCTATCCTACTATTATAGTTAAAATTTCCCGAAAGATCGAATACATATTGACGATTTTTAAATCGCCTTTGAAAAAAACTCAATTGAAACACCTTTATTTATTTTTATTTCATTCAATTTGTCACGTCGCATTTAACCAAAACATAAAAAATAGATAATGAAACTAATTGTAAGAACATCGTGAGAATTATACTTAGTCTAATTACAGAGTTTAGATATTTTTTATTGTTTAAAATTTGGAGATTACTATTTACAAATTTTAAAGTTTGCATTCATTAAACTATAGAGATAGTCCCTCTTGAAAAGTTAAAGATATCAATTAAAAGTAAATGTTATCTCCAATTGATTCGTACCAGTACTATTATTTGTTGCAGGAATGGTAAGGTTGCTCACTTTTTTATGGCTCTACACCACATGCATATAAAATATGTAAAAAAATAAATAAAAGTAAAAGTAAACACAAAATAAAAAATTCGAAATCAAGTCAAAACTC
Organism: Maratus michaelseni; assembly: GCA_963931845.1. NCBI lineage: Eukaryota > Metazoa > Arthropoda > Arachnida > Araneae > Salticidae > Maratus > Maratus michaelseni. The sequence continues at coordinate 211,153,655 of OZ007599.1, read as the reverse complement.
TTGTTCTAAAAGAAGCATGATAAACCTTTTGCTTCAAAGTTTTTTTGTGTATGAGTTTCTCCTGCTCCTGTTATAGTTTAAACTTTTTAGAGGTCAGTCAGCCTACATATTTATTAGAATCTTGAATATTTCAATAAAAATCTAGATACTTTTTTCATTCGATTTGTCATTCCACATTTACTCTCAAATATAAATTTTCATTGTTCTTTTATAAAGAACTCATTAAAAATAAGTTAAAATGTGTTTAAGGAATATGCCAATATTGATAAATGTATTTTGAAGATTGATTAATAATGTTGCTATAAGTGTTGAAATAAGAATATAACAAATACTTATTAAAGACACTTATCTAGGAATCCATAAAAATATCGCCGAAATACTAGTATTTTAACGTACGTGAAATGGCAAGAAATAGAATTTCAAATCTAAGTTTAAATATGGTCCCGTAAAGTTGCAGATTTTACATATTTTCTCATAGATTGTTCAGCAATGGTCAGAAGAAAACGAAAATTTATTTTGGGAGGTTTTCGACCCTGCTATGATTCTAATGGAAAAAAAATTGCATTTGAAAACAAACAAAAAAAGTTCTATTAATATTTTTTAATAACTATATTATTAATTAAGAATTGAGCCGTTGATTTTGAAAGTGGGACATCAAGTCCATTTTATGTTATTGCTTATGATATTTAATGGGTGATTGATTGAAACCCATTTGAATGGGTTTAAAAAAATTCGTAAACAGTAATAGCCTTATTTTATATTTTTGTGGTCTTATTTTATGTAAATTTAATATGCAATAACGGTTATCCGTGTTATTTGAAATAAATCATGGTTTTAGTATGCGCCAATGGACTTGCCTCACTTTCAAAAGCAGTGATTTGGTGGAAATGTTGATTTTCTTTGAATGGAATATAATTATAATAACAAAAAAAAAATAATTTTAGAGGAAAAATAAGAAAAATTATTCAGTAGTAAGTTGTATATATATATAGTTATATATATAGATAACTATATTTCTTAATTAAGAGAGGGAAGATTTTTAACGTATTTATATATAAAATTCTGATTGTGCTTGTTAATATTATGCAACATAAAAAATAATTATATTCAAAGTGGACTAAAAGCAATGATTTGGTGGAAACGTTGATTTTCTTTGAATGGAATACAATTATAATAACAAAAAAAAAACATTTTTTTAATTTACTTATTTATTTTGTTTCAATATGTCCCTCTTCTTTAGCAAAGTTACAATAAAACAAAAAAATAAATTTAATTTTAGAGGAAAAATTATTCAGTAGTAAGTTGTGTATATATATATATATATATATATATATATATATATATATATATATATATAACTATATTTCTTAATTAAGAAAGTGAAAATTTTTAAAGTATTCATATATAAAATTCTGATTGGGCTTGTTAATATTATGCAACATAAAAATTAATTCTATTCAAAGTGGGCTTGCCTCATTTTTAAAACCAACGCATTAGAAATATCGTTGACCAAATAAATTACTAGTAACAAATTTATACTGAGATTAAAAGATATTTATTGTGATTTGATTAAAAACCTAAATTTTGTGTTAATTCGTAATGCGATTCAACTCTAACTAGTTTTTTCGCAAAATGAACTTGCCCCAGTTTTAAAATAAAAAACTCAATTAATAAATAATTTAAAAGTAATTTAATACAAAACGTGAATGTACATTATGTTTATGCTTTTAGTAAGAATTAGATAAAAGAAAAACGTAATGAAATGCAAAAGTTCTACGAGTGGAAAATTTCCAAACTGAATAAAATGTGAACTCGGGACCTGTCGCATACTCGTCTCCTTGCTTGGATAATTTTCACTCAGTTTGGAAATTTAGAACTCGTATGATTTCTTTATCAATCAATTTGATTTAGACAACAGTAATAAAGTATACAAAATTTATTCGAGTTATGTTTGAATAACTCCCTTTCCCTTTAACGTTGATTAATTATTATTATTTTTTTAATAATTTATATTTCACAAACAAGGAATTCAAAATTTATTAAAATTTGTATTTATGAAATTTTTTGAATGTGAAATGTAAATATATAAAATTATTTCGTTGCAATTGAAATTTAAAAGTTAGGTTCACTTAAAAAAAATATTGATCAGCCCAGATGACAAAATAAACGACACACATTATAAATCTTTGAGCGAATTAAAACATTTCTTTTATCTTGCATCAATTAAAAAGTTATTATCTTTGTTTTAGCTCGCTTTCGAATTTCTTCCTCCACGCAGCACATGCATTGTGGACATGTTTTTCTTGCACAGCGTAATTCGATAAGGAAGGGGTGAGATATTTAAGGGGAAACAATAAAAAGATAATTATTAGACGTTGAAAATAAAACTTTATGGATTGATACGAAGATAATGAAACGTATATATATAAATATAATTATTCTTCGATCATTAATATTATGTTAATTATATTAGTTACACAATTATATTTCTGCTTATGTAACATTTTGGTTGTTTATTGTTTTAAATCATATTTGTGTAGTTGTTCAACCCTAAAAAAAGCACCACCCATACTATTTTATCACCAAAAGTTTTCAAAGAGGTACGAGAGGCATCATTCGACTGTGAATTGTATCTACTTTCCGAATATGAATGCGAATTTCGATAGAGGGAATATTAAAAACTGTATACTAACTTTGCATTTTGAAACAGTAACACACACTCATGACATCATATTTGAATTCCCTGGATCAAAGCAGCCCGGATACTTTTTTAAAATCTTCATAGAGTTAGAAGAGTTCAAAGTTTTAGGATACTAATATTAAATCCACGTGACAAACATTAATTTATATCTTTCCAAAAAATCATCCGATTGATTAATTTTTTGTATTGAAATACAATGAATAGATCCAATTATATTCCAAAATTTTTTTTTCGATTCAAAAGCATATTTTAGATTATGAAAATTATTATAAATTCATATTAAAAAGTTAAGAATTATGATCTACTTTAATTTTTACATAAAACGAACCGCAATGGTCAGAAGCATGGGCGTGTAAGTTTACAGCGTATTCCAATCATTAGTTTTTCGAGATATATAGATAAATTTTACTTTTTTAACCTATAGTATGGTGCGGGTCTTCAATCTTTCATCTGATAGTCGTTTGCAACCACAAATTCCGAAAGGTAATCTTCACCTTATTTAATTGCTGAAGTTTCTGTTATTAAAAAAGGCAAATCCTTTTATTCTAAATTAGTGGTAGCTTTTAGGCCCGCGGGTTAGATATTGAAGACCCCTAGTCTAAAAAGACCGTCTCCCATAATCGTTGGCATCCACAGAAGTCAAAATCTTAGACTGCCACAGGAATTTTCTATCTTATAAACTATGTTTAATGCATATTTAGAATTTCTATATAATTTTTTCTGGTAATTAATTAAATTTTACTGGCACTTTTCGTCGCAAGAACTTAATTTTATATTCCAAAATTTATAGATAAATCCCTAACACAGTTTTTTAAAAATTCTATGCAGATTCATAAAAAGTATAATGAACCACACCTTTTACCGGGCTGCCTTGATCCAAGAAACTCAAATATGGTGTAAAATGTGGGTGTTACTATTTAAAAACTCAAAATTGGTAGAGTTTTTACTATGTAGAGGACCTCTACATCAAAAATTGCATTCATTTCGAAAAGTATAGACACAACTCTCCATCGAAATATACCTTTCGCATATCTCGGCGAGAATAGGGTGATGAAATAATGCGTCCCTCCCCCCAGGACAGTACGTTAACGTATATTGTCATAACATTTTTAGGGTATATTATTTACACATTATAGCTGTAAAAAATTTATTACGCAGCTTTTTGTCATTATTTTTATCAAAAGTTTAAGTAGTTGAGTTCGATTGAAATCGTTGTATAAAAGATGAGCGCGAATAGAAATTGTTATCCCTTCGTAAAATAAGATTACCAAATACTGCATTCGTATCTTAAATATTGCTTGAATTTCTTACCCATTTTGTATTTCGCTCAAGCCATGTTATAAAAGACTTAATCTTGGATTTGGATTCCGTATGTAATATGCGGCTGAAAATCTTTGCCACGGGCTTTCCGTTGAATTCTAAACCTAAATTTCCGGAATGACGGTGAAAGCGAGCTTAATTTTCGCCCTTTCAAAGGCAGTAAAATTTTTATTGCATTTTCAAAGAATTATTTTAAACGTTATAGTTCGTCCAACATAAAAGAGTCTTTTGAGCTGCTTGTAAGGTGTGCATTATACGTCCACTGTGGTTATTTACTACTATCTTTCGAAAGTTCAATATTTCCTGGAACTCGTTAAATTATCACATTGTTCAAAATAATAATGTGTTTTTGAAATATACATATAACGGAATAAATTGAGTAATGGGGTAAATGTTTTCAGAGATCAAAGAGACTTTTATTATTTGTATTTTTGTAAGTCACGTACCATTTGTTTGTCGTTAAAATACACTGTAAAATTTCTAATATAAAATAAGCGTTTAAACCTTTCAGGGCCAAGTAATTGTGTTTCTGTAATGTTAAATTCACACCAGAATTTTCGAAAATTTTTATTTGAAAATAAGGAAATGCTGTTTTACAGCCTTTTTTCGCGAAAGATATAAAAAAAATATATTAACCAATTCCGGTATGATTCTTGATTAAAATTAAGTGGGATATAATATATCCCACCACCCTTCAAGGGATTAAAGAATTTAACTGTAAACCCGTAATTAACCACGATTCTAGAAATGTTTTCTTTATTTTCATAATAATTCTTTTACAGAAGAACCAATTTAGTAGAAACCTCAGAAACTAATAGGGGTTTCCTAAATTAACAGCTGTCTTGCCAAAACAATTACGGGTAGTAAAGGATTTCTATTACTTCAAAAAGTTATCGTAAACCCCGAAGACTATTGCTGTCTTGGATTTCTGATTAGTCCTTCTCCAAATGGTTTCTAAAAATGAGAGAAAAGGTTTCCGAATCGTTGGTAAGTATAAAAATTACGTTTGTAAACTTTTCTACTGTATCAGGGAAATGTTCTGCAATTTCTTATAATGTAAGACTAGTTCTGCAATTTTTTATAATGTAAGACTAGTTCTGCAGGATATTACACTCATAAATTTTTTCAGTTTTAATATTATCTTTATCATTTTGATTTTTTAATTAAAAAAAATTACGAATTTCTTGGCAATATACAATATTACTCAAAAATTAAGAAACAATTTTCTTCATTCTACATTGATGTGAATCTTAAAATATATGAATTAAAAATGGATAGCAAATAATGTGTTACATGTTAAAACTGATTGTTAAATATATAACAATTAACAACATAGACAAACATTAAAAAAAGTTTTATGCCTATACTATAAAACTAAAACATGTTCGCGAGTAACGCTCCTGTCATAGTGACGGAGGCAACACCCGATCAACAAATTTCGCTTTTACTGCAATTTTTTATATATTATAAATAAAAACAAATTTAACAGACATGCAATCTAATTACGCACTTAAACAACTGAAATTGCCAGAAACAAAAAGGCTGCTGTAAGTAGCGAAATCTTTATCGATTTCTTCGGCTATTAACTTGCTGGAATGCGGCTAATACGAAAGTATCGCTTTTAATAGATTTCAAAAGTTTATTCGAATACATAATTGATATTTTTCAAATAAAAATGTTTTTTTTGGTGTTGTTTGTAGGCAGTCTAAAAATATATATGAAATGTAAAAAAGCTGTTAGAGTTTTCAATTAAAAAAAACAAAACAAATGGTTTCACCTATTTTCTGTAACCTGGGATGACCGGGTAGGATCCTCTAGTTATATTAAAAGAAAATTAGGATCAATAATATTGGTATGTTTCAAAAGATTCAAAGGGTTTATGTATCAGAACGCAGCTTTTTCCCCTTTCACTCTCTATTCCTCCGAATAATTCGAAAAGTTAATCCGGAAAACCGTATCTTAAGTATTTTTCCCTATTTTCTCCATTTATATCTCCCTCTTAGTTGCGTTTCTAAGATCTCACCGATTCAAAGCAATGTTTAGAAGAAACTAAGCTTGGAATTAATAATTAAAGGATCAACTTATACCGGGTGATTCAGATTAGATGTCTCCCCGATAATCTCTTAAACCACTGATAATAGTAAGGGTTATGTATCAGAACGCAAATTTTTCTCCATTTACTCTCTATTCCTCCGAATGATCTGAAAAGTTAAAACGGAAAACCGTATCTTAAGAATTTTCCTTATTTTCCCCATTTATATCTCCCTCTTCGTTGCGTTTCCAAGATCTCACCGATAGCTAGAACCGATTTCCAATAGCAAAAAATGTAGAAATCAAGTACAGCCTTTAGATATAGCATTTGTTTTACAAGCGGCTGTATACATAATAAAATGTGAAATTTAATTTTTTATACATACGTCGTGTCCTATAAGTCGCATTTAGAAAAATGTTGTCCTGCGTCTAAGAAGGATATTTTCACAAAATTTTCATTCTTTTACGACCAACTGAGTTATGATACTTTCAATTTTATGAAATTTTAGTGCTTTCCAGCATTAAAAGTGTGTCTCGCCCTTTTTACTTACCCATCATACGTAGTATAGGGTAAGTCTTGTAATCGTTTTGAAAATCGAAAAAAATTTTTTGACGGATTTACACGTTTCAGACACTGGAGATTCCGAAACACATATTTTTAGAAAAAAAAATTTGCCGTCCGTCTGTGTGTCTGTGTGTCTGTGTGTGTGTGTGTATGTAAACGCTCTATCTCCCGAAAAAATTGAGATAGAGACTTGCAATTTGGTATGTACTTAGTATGTAATAATGGGAAGAAGCCTATTTCCTTTCATTAACTTCGATTAACCGGAACTATTTTATTCGGAACCTCGAAATATTCGTTTTGATAAAAGGTATATAAAAATTTTCGAAATTGTTTATTTTAAGAAATGAATATAAAAGACAATAAAAAAACATAAATTTTACATAAAGCATGAAGTTGATCGGATAATTAGTTGCCGAGATATTTGGAATCCTATTTTCCACACTCTTCGATTTTTCATGACCCTGTATTTCATCCAAATTTCACTTCAAAGATATATTTTAATTGGAAATTTGACGCTTAATCAGATGCAATAAACCGCTAGTTAATAGGGTTATTATTTTTGGAGTTATAAGGAAAAACCTCTTTCAAGCAATTCAGTAATCGAGCCTTTAAAGTTTGTGACGTCATCAAGCCACGATTTTATTTGAATTGCAATGCATTTTATAAGTAGTTCACACATTTTTATTTTAATATTTTATATATTGCATATCCATGATGGGTAAGTATTACGGTGGCCCCCAACGACTAGTTAGTGCTTGTATATATATTTCATTTCGTTTCATATTTTTTCAATAAATCTCTTTTTGTATATTCATAATTTTCCATTATAATTGTTTTTACACCTATTATCGTTAGATATGTAATAGCTGTTCATTTTTATTCAATTTTCTTTAATTTTTGGATTGTAATTGATCGGTCAATTTGGATGAATAAATTTTGGCTTTGGCTAATTCATTCAAACAGAAATCAATTACGTTTTACTTATAGTTGTAGAATATTGCTCCTGATAAAGTGTTCCACGATATAAGTTTCAATTTGCTTCTTGTCATTTTTTCACCGCATGCACTTTGGATTTTTTCTTCATATAACTTTATTTTTTCTATTTATTTCATTTTGAGAATCTCAAATTTTTGAATATATTTCTATGTATTTTATTATAATTATTGGTTCTTATATTGTTAATTGTTTATGTCATTTGATGGTTATTATTAACAAAAGCTATATTATATATACATATACAGGATAGCTGGGAAGGTAGATGTTACAGTACGGAGGAGACGGTTTATACATATATATAAAATTAATTTATAATTTAAATATATTCTCTTACACTTCATTAATTATTTTTAATTTAATTTCCATTAACTTAAACTGAGTTACATTTTTTACAGTCTAACCCACATATATTATTAATTAGTTTTGTTTAAATAAAATTATGTTATTTTAAATTAATTACAAATTTCTATCAATAGATGGCAGCACTATATCTGATTTAGTTCAAGCAATTCTGGCCTCATCATGATATTCACACTCTGTCTCTTGACTCCATGGTTTAATGAATCAACTTCAATCGTTCATGAGTATTTTATACTTATCCTATATAATCATAATATTTCTGGCAACATGTTCAAATAATACAAATTCTTTTTGAAATTTGCTGTGTCATGACTGCCTGAAATTACTGTTATTCAGGATTTGATTGCTTTATTTAATCCATTTATTTATTTATTTTTAACATTTCATTTCTGGTTTTATTATGTATGATTGCCCGAATCTTGCATATTTTAGCCCATTATGGCTCGTGCAAGGATAAAATCGTACATGTTTTTTGTAGAATCTAAAGTAATTTGCGCCAGATAATTCTGTCTTATTTTCCAGAAATTTTGCTATTTTTCGCTATTTCACTAATTTTCAATATGTCACTATTTTTCTATTTCTTATCTCGATTATTATTATTATTATTATTATTTTGGATATTTTTCATAACAGGAATGACTTTATTTTTAATTGTCATTTTCAAATTTGTGTACGATAAAATCTATGTTGTCTTATATTGGTTACAGTGTGTATATATATATATATATATATATGCGCTGCTATATAATTATCCCTTTTCTTTTATTTCATCATGAATAGCCAATTAAATATTAATTTTTATTTACCATTTTGTGTATTTATTATGTATAAAAAAATTATAATATCAGAAAAAGTTTAAAGAGAGGTGGCGAGGATTGATGAAAAAACTATAAAAATATATAAAAAACAGAAATAAATTTTGCAAATACGCTATTTTTAAAAAAAGTAAAATCACTCCAAAAAAGTATAAAATCGAAATGCCACTATGGAGGGTTGAGATCGGGACTGCTGAAAAAAGGTTTATAACATAACAAGGGTTTATTTTATGTATTTTATTTATATGTCATACATTATTCGACATTGTGGCACCTTAATCTAGGCTATACTTGTATTCCTCTTAATTTAAATCTCCAAATTTGAATCTGACTACATCTTTGTCGACTTATTTTGCTTTATGAGTTGTTTTTGTTAATTTTTAATTTTTTTTGTTTATTTTTGTTGAATTTTCATTCATTTCTTGGCTATCTTATTTCAATCGTTCGGGATTTTTTTCGATATGTTATAAGGAGCTTAATATCGTATTTTTTAGGCTTTTTGCAGACAATATTCAACGAAATAACATATATGCAATATGAATTGGGCTTATGAAACTCTTCTGTAGATTCCATAACACATTCATGAATTTTTATTTTTGTAATTTTATTCTCCATTAATTAATTATTTTCTCCATTTAATTTCACACATGTGATTTCATTTTAATTATATATATATATATATATATATATATATATATATATATATATATATATATATATATATATATATATATATATAAGCATTAAAGAATCATAGAGACAAATATTGTTGGAGCGAATAAAATTTTTTCATTCCAACTTATATATCATTAAAACAAAGTAAAAAAAAAGTATTCTTTAACGCACTGAACGAATTTTATGTGATAAAAAATAGTTATTTGATTAAAATTAGTAACGAAAGTAAGCAAGATAATTTTCTTCAATAATTTCACCGCATTTGCCCGCATACATAATATCAGGACTACAAAGGTCGCAAGAAATATCACAATAATTTGTTAATTTTTCAGTTCAACGCAAACATTAACCAACGTGTAACCAAGTATTCTATAATGCAGTCAATGAATTTCGTGTAATAAATATTCAATCAAAATTAATAACGAAAGTATGCGAGACAAATTTCTTCCAAAATTTCACCTCGTTTTTCAGCATTCAACATTGCATGCTCAGAATTGTTTTTGTTAATCTAATTGATTACACGTCTACAAATTATAAACATTAAAATGTGTTTTCGTGTAACTAATAGCAGAAAATACATGACTACAAAGTTTACAAGAAATATTATAAGCATTTAGCTAATATTTTTATTAATTTTTTCAGTTCAAAAGGCTGCGGTTACTCATTTTTATTGCTGAACTTAATGTTATCATTATGATTCTGGGACGTGAGTAGGATGAAAATGGGAAGTGTATTACAATGTCATTTCTAACTCCCGTTATCACAAATGAATACCAACTAGGAGTAACGCCGATTAAATGTCGCTCAATTCACTGGTATATTCATATGGAATTTCAGAATCCGAGCACTGGTGAATCTACAAGCAGGAAACAGAGTAACGAAATGCCAGGAATAACGAATGATATATAGCTAGTGATCGTCGATCGTGATAGACGAAATCAATCATAATCATTCACGATTTAACAATAATTACCAGTGGCTCGCCAATAGCTTTCTCTTCTCCGGAATACCAACCTACCTTTAACACGGACATTCGGTTATACTGCTCTCCGTCCTTTTATCTGCTGCATAGATCTTATATACATGGATAATACACATACTCAAATTACTGTCGCGGAAGAAAATGCGCTTCGTTCACGAATTGGTCACGATATTGAGGGTTGGAAGCAAATGATGCGAAATATGATGACATGAAGAAAATTACTGGACATATACAGGAATATAGTCAGTGATGCCGTATGTAATGCTCACTAATAAAATGTATAAATAATACATTCCGATATATGGAGAGGCTAGTTCAGTATTGTTTGGATGCTGATGGTAGTTATCATCTCAAGTATTAGTACTTTCTGAAGAATGGTTACGGCAATGAGGCGTCTTTTGTTCTGAATAGGCGAAGTTTATATTTGTTTGTTTTATTGAGAACATACATTTGACTTGTGTGTTTGATACAAATATCCGCTTATAAGTCATCGTCGAGAAGAGGACTGGATAGTCACAAGGAAATAGCATCACTGAAGAATTACAGCCGGACCACCACAATCAGGGTGCAATGGAGGTGACGGGAGGTGAACCGCCGCCCTGAGTCCTATGACCTCAAGCGGTTAGCGGAGTGGTGCCTTAAGGGTCCTTTCCCCTCACGCGAAAACACCCGCTCGCTAATGTTAATCCTATGGGGCACTATTTTTCTAATACTATTTAGTTTGCATTTCAATATTTTAAAACTATTTTTTATTTCCATTATATAGCAGAGATCAATCTCTATTTCCGCCATTGATTACTTTTTCGATTTTCTATGTGGATTTTTTTTTACGAAGATCCTTTCACTTTCGAAACCATGCCACATAGAATTAACATTAGCGAGCGTGTGTTTAAGCGTGAGGGCAGAGCACCCTTAACCACTCGTTTACGGAGAGCCCTCGAAGTTTATGTACAGTCAGAGGCAGAAACAGCAACAACAACAACACCCAACATTATTTTCGGTTCGTTTAGAATAAAATAACAAGAAAGATGCCATTAGACTGTGGACGTTGTCTTCTTTCTGAATATGAATGTAATTTTGGACATAGAGGTCGTCTACATATAAAAATTACACAAAATTTCATTTTCCAAATAGTATCTGTCTGTGTAGTACACTCTCAGAAAAAACTGTAAATTTATGAGCGTTTTCCCTTCAATTTTCACAGGCAACAGGCTTATTTGATGAAATCCGATCCACTAAATAAGAGGCCTGATCCCTTAGATACATAGAAAATTAAGGGCAATCCACATATTCTTACAGTTCTAGCCATCTGTTAGCAAAAATACGGCACGACGCCATACATTTTCCTCCGCTAGGGCGTAACCCTTCATTTTAGCCCTGTTTCGAAAAATATTGTCACTTAACCGCGACCGTAACATATATTTTACCCGCCAAAAAAAGATTCTGTAATTATTATCTAACGTGCTTACGTGCTACGGAACAGTAAGTAAAGTATTATTGTGTTTTGAAGTGCATTATATCCTGCGCATTATAATGCTGTATTAGTTTGCCCCGTAAAATTACGGGCTGCACAAAATGATGGGCATGGATTTTTTTTTTATGGGGTATGACTGGAATCTCTGCTCCCGGACTCTGTCCGTAATTTTTTTTAACAGTGTAGTAATATCTGTATCCCTGAAGTGTATCTCTGAAGAATCTGCGAATATCTGTATCTCTAAAGTTAAAAATATAACCGAATGTTATCACTACACTTCATTAGAAACTTTCATTCTGAATATAAAGGATTATTAAAGTTAAAATATTAAAAAACAAAACAATGATTAACCCGGGTTGGCACATATACGTACAAGCGGACTATTTTGTTATTTTACAGTAAGTAATATCTAGTCATCTAGTGTCTAGAGTAATATCTGTCTGTCATCCACGTTTGACAATTTATTTGAGTTTCACTGATCAATAAAAAGCGGGAAAGTATATAGTTTATGCACTGTATAAATATCCTCGTAGGGTTAAAAGGGGTCATATTTGAAAATGTTAATATTACACCCACGTGACAAACTTTAATTTATATCGTCCCAAAATGTCATCCGATTGAAAAGTTTATTTTTTAATGAGACACATTGAATAAAACCAAATATAATCTAGGCGTTTCTTTGATTGAAAAACATATTTTAATTATGTAAATTGTTAATAAATTCATATAAAAAATTAATGAATTATGACCTAACTTAATTTTTATATAAAAAGAATCAGCGTCGTTGAAAACATAGCTATGTGCTTTTACAAGTCATTCCGATCTTTAATTTTCGAGATAGAGAGAAATTTTACTTTCCGATGATCTAAGGGGGTGGTTTTCCATTATAATTTGCATCCACAAAAAAGGAAATCTTAAAATGTAACCGGAAAAATTTTCTGAAATTTTAAGTTAGTTTATTTTCTATTTAGAATTTTCAGAATTTTTTTTTCTGGTGACTAACTGAATGTTCCCGGTACTTTTCCCTGTAAGATCTTAATTTTATTTTTAGAAATTTATGGACGAACCCCTAAAAAATTTTAAAGAAAGAAAAAAAATTAAGATTAAAGAAAACAAAATGCATAAATTATATGCTGTTACGGGCTGATTTCATCCAAGGAACTTAAATAAAGTGTCAAAAGTGAGTGTTACCATTTGATAAATGAACATTGGTGCAATTTTTAATATGTAGACGACCCCTAATTCGAAAATGCATTTGTTTTCTGAAAGAAGATATTTTTCTTTGTATAATGACACATTTGTTGTGATTTTATTGTAAACGATCAGTAAATAAAATCGTGTGTGTCATTTTAATTTAATTAATTTTTTTTTTTACATGGGTCATGCATGAAATCGCCTAAAATTGTGACCCTTCATTAATATTTTCAAAATAATATTTGCTTATGTATCAAAAAGTTTCCGAATTTCCGACTTAGACTGTTGGGTTTAGTCTGTTTAACCCCTAATTAAAAAATTGCATATATGTTCTGAAAGAAGACATTACCCCGATTCTTTTCACAACTTTATTGTGGTCTTATTGTAAACGATCTGCAATTAAAGGAGGGTGTACAATTTTTTTTTTTTTTTTTTTTTTTTTTTTTGCCACCGACTGTATACATCACGTGTATCAAGTTAACTTTTAATGACAGTATTACACATTTCCTTGCACTGGAGATTTGAATATAGACTCTTTCTAAGCTCAATTATTATTAAACACATTTTTTGGCAGTCAAAGTGCGTGAGTTTTATTTTACCTGTTAAGAGCATACGCTAGTCATGCGAAGAAACGCGCAAGCTAATGTTAAGTCTAAGGGAAGGTTATTTTTAAATTTCTTGCTCGCATTTTAGTATTTTTAAATGATTTTTTTTGTAATTGACAGCTCAGGTTGGTCTCTAACGTTGTTAGTTTTTGTTTTGTTTTTTCGATTTTTGTTGCAGTATTTTTATAAGCGGACATTTTCAATTTTGGAAAGTACCCTTATATATATATATATATATATATATATATATATATATATATATATATATATATATATATATATATATAAATGGAACCAAAATCGAAAACGTAAAAACTAACATCGTTTAGAGATCGATCTCAGCTATCCTATGAAAAAACAAAATCATTTAAAAATACCAAAATGCGAGAGAGAAATTTGAAAATAACCTTCCCATAGACTTAACATTAGTTTGCGCATTTCTTCGCATGGCTACTGTAGGCAATTAGGGCGAGAAGATTTTTTTGGGTGGATACTAAATATAATTCGCATGACCTGGATACCTTATAAAGAAATAAATGTATCATTTTTTCTGAAATGCGTTTATTGACCTAAATGGAACATTTATAATTGGAAGAATATATCTATGATTATCGGTTTAGAAATTAACTATTGGACAAAGAAAACGCGAAGCACCTTATTTGAAATCGATAATTAAATAAATGAGAGGAATGTGTGGTTTAGACTATTAATTTGTGAGGAAAAATTGAGGAAGTTAAGTTTATGAAATAATTTATAAATGTTGAAGTAAAAAATATAACCAAATGTTATCACTACGCTTCATTAGAAACTTTCATTCTGAATATAAAGGATTATTAAAGTTAAAATATTAAAAAAAACAATGATTAACGAATGATTAATCCGGGTTTGCACATATACGTACCAGCGGACTATTTTTTTTTCTTTTTAATGATACCATCTTTTGAAAAACAATCTCTGCCATACACTTATACTAGGATAGTGTCAATAGAAATATACTACAAAGAAAATTTTTGTTAATTGTGGTACGTTTGAATAAAAAAATAACGCTAGTTCAGCCTGGTAATTAAAGGGTTGAGCAGGAATGAAAATATTATGTTATAACCCTGGAAATTAATTATTTCTTGATTCCAACCTAGTTAGGCTATTTGGCTTACCACAGATCAGGATGATTTTCTTCAACGCTTAACTTTTTAGAGCATAGCTGCCATACCTTCCGAATTTTGAGTACCACTATTTTTGAATAGTATTCTTCATCTTATTTAAACATAAACTTATCCCATTAAATAAAGCAAAGATTTCTATTCAGAAATTGTGTTACTCAAAAATTGGAAGGTTTAGCAGCTATGTTTTAGAGGCTCAGTTTGGCACATCGGATTGAAAAAGAATTTAAAAATTAAATGTCATTGATATTAACTTGAATAAATTAGCAGTTATAACAGAAATAATACTTTTTTTTTTAAAGTATAGATTATATAAAAGAGAAAATAGACAGAAAATCTCAAAACCTACTTTTTGCCGTTTTTTTTATAGACATACTTAAAAAATAATAATATAAACGATCCAAATTTCTACAATTCGTAGACGTACTTAAAGTGATTCAGTGTATTAAAAGGACAAAATAAATAAGAAATGAACTTGTTCATACCCCCCCCCCCCCCCCTCGTTAAATTGTCATGTTTCCAATTGGAAATATTAGCATGTAAATGCAAGATTAGCTTGCAATGAAAGGGGGAAAATAGGTTGCATTTAGGTTGCTTTCTAGTGTACCATAAAACAGAATTAAAAACATAAACTTTTATGGTAGCTTGTTCAAAATACTATTGTTTTTAAATTTAAAACGTTTCAACTTAAATTATATGTGTGTTTAAATTAATAAAATCTTTCAAAATGTCTTACTACTTTGTTTATCATTTAATTTACTCATCATTCCATTCCACCACTACAATCCGATGTCTCATTCATATTCCATTTTTGAATTTACTGAAGAGAGAATACTCCTCGATTAAGGACATTATAAAAATCATCCATAATTTTTTTCTCCATATTTTAATGATCGATATTTTTTAACTAAAGTATTAGAACGCAAAATATGCAATATATATATACATATATGTAAAAATAAAATATATGTGGATCATAATTCAGTCTGCAAAAGGTTAATAGTGTAAAGATTTGTTTTGAAATACCCTCTACAGAAATACATTTCTTTCTTAATGCTTCGTAGTGTATTGTTGCCTTAGCGAATTCAAAATTAAATCTGTAGGTAACTTGACAGCTATTGCGTCAAATGACGCTCACTTGAGAGAAATAATGAAACGAATGAAAGATATCACATTTCATTTCACAGCAATGACTATGATACTTGTGGTAATTTGTGACGTCAAAGAGACGTCACATCGACTGGCTATGCTATTTAGGGTAGTACCTATTTGCTACATTTACCTTTTATATCATTTTCATTTGAATTCTTACAGTTAACTGTTCCAAAATTAGAATTTTGAGTTTGTTGCTTAACTTTTGGACACCTGTGTTTTATCACTGGAATAATGACTTAAGTTTGTTCGTTTTAGAAAATAAATTTTGGGCAAAAGGAATCGTGCAACTTTTTTTAGACATCTGATGTATAAAAAAATGGACGATAAGAAATAAAGTGAATGTATAAAAATATACATTTATGTAAAAAATATATATATATATATATATATATATATATATATATAATAAACAAGATAAATTACAGCAATTTAAAAATTAAAAAAATTTGCTTTCAGTGTAAGAAAAGCGTCTTTTTTGTATCTGTTTTTAAACAAGTAATTAAAAAAATTAAGTCTATTCCTAATTAGGTCAAAAAGAAATATTCTTTCTAACGATCTACACGCTTCGCCACTGACGGTATTTAGTCCTAAATTTTTACCCTGCTAAATATCATATAAGAGAAAATTATTTTCGAGAACTTCCTTCCGTCCCAGG
This sequence comes from Maratus michaelseni, assembly GCA_963931845.1. Lineage (NCBI taxonomy): Eukaryota > Metazoa > Arthropoda > Arachnida > Araneae > Salticidae > Maratus > Maratus michaelseni. The sequence continues at coordinate 211,136,967 of OZ007599.1, read as the reverse complement.
CGAAGCTCGAACTTGGGACCTTGTGGTTACGAGCTCAGAGCTTAACCGACTGCGCTATCAAGACTTGTGAGTGAATGCTTTTAAATGGAATTAATGTCTGAAATAAGTCGGCCGCGTGTTGATATTTTTTCTCCCATATAAAAATAAATAAATTAATTAAATTTAATTAATGAATTAATATTTGAAAAAACTGTATTAACATCAAGTGTCATCCACTACAAGTTTAAAAAAATGTAGTTGAACTTTAGTGGATGAATAAAAAGTATTTTGAAAATTTGAAATTGAAAATTTGAAGAAGATATATAAATGTATATAGGGAGAGTGTGAACTAATAGTAGGAATTGAATAAAAATAATGATTTCTGGAAGCTTGTTTAGAAAACTTTACAATATATTTAGTATTTGGCCAAGTTTTGAATTTTTTATGCATATTTTCGAAGTATAACGGGTATTCCATAAGTTCCTTCACATTTCACAGATTCATAAAAGTTTAACAAATCGTCGTATTGGAGTGCGGTTTGCAATATAAGGATCGTTTAAGAAGTAAAAGAAACATAAAAGAACAAACTATATTATCAAGTGAGAATATACATCCATTGTATAATATCAATATTTTTTACATATTTCAATAACGTGGGCCTTAATAGCCCCACCTAATGGTAAAAATGTGAACTTTTTTTTTGCCACAAATATCCTACTTTTTGAAAATTAGTCTTATGGTGCAACTCGCACTCCGATACGACAATTTGTTATTATTATTTTTTTTTTTTCAAATAATTTTCTGAAATGTGAACGAACGTATGAGACTTCCGGTATTGTCAATATTATTTTAAATATTATTCAAAAAATTATTTTTTTTTGTCTTAGTACAAGAATAATACACTGAGAATAATGACACTTTCAAATATGAGTAAATAGATGTATTCATTTTGTTATGAAACTTTTTCTTTTAAATATGACAACCCAATGCTTTCAATTCTGAAATACCAGAAATACTCAAAATATTGAAACATTGACATACTTAAAACTGAGCACATAGAGGTCAGTTCATACTCATTTTTGAAACATGGAAATACTTAAAAAGGAGCACATAGAAGTCAGTTCATACTCATTTTTGAAACATGGACATATACTCAAATATGAGCACATGATGTTTTATTCTTGAGCGTGTGCATGTTTTATTCTTGAGTGTGTGCATGTTTTATTCTTGAGTGTGTGCAAGTTTTCAGAAATGAGTATATATATATATGTTTCAAATTTGAGTAATTTTGATTCGGAACCATTTTGACTATGCGTCAAACTCAGATTTGAGTATTTTTTTTATCAGTTTTGAAAATGTCGTTTTTAGAGTGTAAATGTGATCTTCTTTATCAAAGTATTCTTATGCATGACAAAAGTTGATAATGAATCTCCTTCCCTTCAAAATAAAGATTTTTTTTTGGAATGCATCACTGAAGGTGCACGCATTAATCACAAGTAGTATTATCATTAATAGGTATTATCACTAAAATAATGGCTTATGTATCATTGTTTCAAAAGGTGTACTTTGTGCAAAAAGATTGAAAAGTGTGATTACCTTGAACTATTTGATGTATGTAGTTAAAAAAAAATAAAACGAGTATATGAAAAATATATTTAAATAAAATTATGTATTAATAAATTATTTTAAAAACAAGCAAACAAAGGAAAATAGAGTGATTTAAAATATTTCAGATTTGTTTTATTATATGGAAAATACTATTTTTCATATATGTTATTTAAAAATGAATGATTAGTAAAATGTATTTAGAAAACTTTATATTATATTCAGTATTTACATAAGATTTTAATTAATGAAAATATTTTAAACTATATTTTTGCTATTATTTTAAATATATTTTAACAATAATTTTATTTTTTGTTTTATTTTATTGTACTTTATTTTATTTTTCGTTATCAGAATAGACTTATTCTTTATCAAAGTGTTCTTATGCGTGCAAAAATTTGATAAAGAATCTCATTCCCACAAAAAAAAAAAAAAAAAAAAAAAAAAAAAAATTAAATTTTTTGAATATATTTGCTTTACCTGATCTGATAAACTTTTTATACGAAAGTGTGTTTCTTACTTAAGTAAGTTTTTTTTTAATTTCTCACCATATTTCTTTAACCGTAAAATTTTCAGTCATTCTTTTGAAAAAAAATATTCCTCTATTATGAAATACGATTTCAGAGTTTAAATTATAATCTTCTATTCGATAAGTATATCTCTACCTAATGAAAAGAATGCGAATTGTCTGTAAAAATTCATACGTACGTAGTTGCATAACCTCCTTCTCAAACCATTAGTATCTTCTTATCAGGCTGGACTCAGTTGTCAAGAAATTGGCAACGTGCGTTGGGGCGCTTATCACCTTCAAACTTGTTTTTTATCTTTTGGTATTCACGTATAATAAATAGACAAGAAATTTCTCTTGTTACCGTTTAGTTTATTTCTCGCTCATGCCCATGAAGTTAAACATTTCACCTGCAATCCTGACAAATTCCTCTCCTCTTCTTGAAAATTAATGCAATACGTGTTGAGTAAGCAGCGAAAGCAATAAAGGCAGCAATTCAGGGCGTTATCTCTATCCACTTAAAATCAACTTGGTTCTAATTGCTTTGGTCCGGCACTAAATAGCATTTAGATATGTGGATAGTGAATTGAATCTAGGAGAGGTAGTTGTGTTCCTTATCATATAAAATGATTTATCTGGAGCACAATAATTGCCAAGATGTTCAACTACCATACCAATAACTGCGAAGAAAATTATGAATGATAAAAACAGATAAAAAAAGATTTTACAATTAGCTCATCTTCTGTCATTGATGTCTTAATTGTGCGTGTACTAGCACCGGCAGTGTTAATCAAAAGAAAACTGCTGTAGTCAGTTTTCTATACAGGGTGGCCCAAAAGTTACTAGTTTATTTAAGTTAGACATTCTCAAACATATATTATAAATATAAAAGAAATTATATTGATACCATTTAATTTATTCCTCGCTCATGTTTTGCAGTTAAACATTTCCCCTGCAATTCTGCAAAATTCCACTCCTCTACTTCAAAATTAATGCAATGCGTATTGCGTAAGCAATAATTGCGTTATGTCTGTTCACTTAAAATCAACTTGGTTCTAATTCTTTCGGTCTGGCACTACATAGCATTTAGATATGTAGATAGTGAATTGACTCTAGGAGAAGTAGTTGTGCTTCTTATGATATAAAATGATTTATCTGGAACACAATAATTGCTAAGATGTTCAACTATACCACACTAATAACTGCGAAGAAAAATATGAATGATAAAAACCGATAAAACAGATTTTACAAATAACTCATCTTCCATCACTGACTTTTTTGTGCTTGTAGTGTGTAGTGTTAATCACAAGTTTTCAAAACGAAATATGCTGTAGTCAGTTTTATATGCAGGTTGGCCCAAAAGTTGCTAGTTGATGTATGATAAAGAAATGCTCAAACACGTATTATAAATATTCAATAAATTATCTTGTTACCATTTTGTTTATTCATTGCTCATGTCTTTGCAATTAAATATTTTACTTGCAGACCTGACAAATTCCACTCCTTTTTTTTTAAATTAATGCAGTTTCTATTGAGTAAGTAGCAAAAGAAACAAAGGCAGCGATTCAGTGCACTATCTACATCCTCTTATAATCAACTTGGTTCCAATTGCTTTGGTCCAGCACTAAATGGTATTTATATATGTGGATAGTGAATTGAATTTAGGGGAAGTGGTTGTGGTCCATACAATATACAATGATTTAGCTGGAGCACAATAATTGCTAAGATGTTCAACTTCCATACCGATAACTACGAAAACATTATGAATAATAAAACAGATAAAAAAAGATTTCACAAATAGATCATTCTCTTGTGTCACTGATTTCTTAATTGTGGTTGTGCAAGCACCTAAAGTGTTAGGGACCATATACTATAGGGAACATATACAAGTTGGTGATGGCATTCTTTACATCAAAATATATTAAAAGTGTGGAAAAATTGCATCACAAATACATCTAAACAAATCATTGCATAGAAAGAAATCATGTAAATAGATAGTAAATGTTCTTTTATATCATAGAAATCTAAAAAAGCAATTCACGAAGCATTCTCAAAGGGCTTTCCCTCAACTCCAATACATAACTGAGAGCTTTTCGAATAATACTTCTGTAAATATTTTGTAGTCCTTCGTCACAAATGATGTTGCAAGCATCGATTATCTGAATTCAAGATCTACTGAATATGTATTATCTTCCGTGTTTTTTGTTTCTTAAAATATCTCACATATTAATTTTTCTAATTTGATGTATGGTACCCATTAATAATAATAAATTTTTAATTCAGAATAGCTCATTCAAGACACAGGTATGCAGTTTTTTGTAATGATCTTGTTAGAGTAACAGGGAAGAAATTTCTAATTGACCATTTTTTTTCTGGGGGGGGGGGGGGGGTCATTTAAAAAATTTAAAAAAAAGTAAATTTTTTAACATTTATTAGAGAACTCTTTCATTAACATAATACAGAAGCAACGCTAATGACAGCATATAGTAATTTTATTTTTGTGAAGACAGTTTATTTCCTATAGAGATATAATTATTCTGAAAATTTTATGGCAGTAGAAACGCGAGAGAGATACCAATTTCTGTATACATGCGATGTCAGGGGAAAAAAATAAGAATTTATTTTGAAAACAGAGATACTGCGTAGAACATGTAATCGAGTGATGAAATGTTTTGAATAGAATGAAGGTATTTAGTCAAAGGCGAGATCACAACGGAAGAACATTTTGCGCTCTAATGATCGTCATCGTTTGACACAATTTGCAACTTTTCATCCAAAATACAGCCTGAAAGTTATTGAAAGGACTGTAAAAGCAAAGGTAATCTTTTAGTCTTTCGATGGACTAGTGGAAGAATTTTGAAAAATGCTGGTTATTTTTAACTGGTAAGATTTCTCGAGGATTACAGAAATGAACTTCTTTAATGACCTTTAAACTGTCCATACTTCAGTTTTATTATAAACTAGCTGACCCGCCCAGCGTTGTTCGGGCCCATGATAAAACGTTAAGTAAAACCCAAATTTGTATTACTTTGTATATTTTCCCCGATTTTGCATGAAATTATATCGTTAATGAAAAAATCGCAAAATCGTAAAAAAAAACATTTACTTCTTTTTTGAAGTAGAATCGTTATATAGTTTAAAAAAATAACTTTTCTTGTCCAAGCTCTTTGAAATTTTCAATGGCCATAAATATAACGGTTTTACAGCCCGAGTAAAAAATACGTCAGAAATACTGTAATCTGGTTGTAAAATAAATATGTTTTCTTTTCACGTCAAGTCCGTTAACATAAAAAAAAACAGTATTCATCGTCCGATCTCTCTGAAATTTTAGTCGTTTATAAATATAACTGTTTCCAAATCCTCTATAAAATTATGTGAAAATATATGCATTTTAGATAGTGAAAACGTTATCTGAAGCCGAGCGTGACTGCGGAAAACATCCCTTTATTATGGGTTTTGGCCGAAAATTTCTCAGATTTAATTTTTTTGTAAATACTCGTTCTCACCCAAACGTTTCGAAATTGTTGTAGGTGATATGAATCTGGTCTTCCGAGATGTACTAAAAAGATTGTGTCGAAAAACGAACATTTACTAATTTTTAGCGCAAGAAAACAAAAAATTCTGGTGAGCCGACAAATGACCTGCGTTCACCGGTGTTTTTCAAAGGGTTAAAAGCAGTATTTAAAAAAAAAATATATTATACCGTCTATTAGAAGAAGGTTTCAACTTTAAGAACATATGTTTGGTTTGTCTGTATCTCTAAAATTGTGCTATTGAGGGGAGTTGGCGTAAGGGAAAAAACATAAGCCCGGGAAAATGACCCTTTTTCAAAAATGTCTTTCAAAGGGTTAACATAATTTTTTTTCGAATTGATTACAGAATTGGAGACGTAAAAGTGCGATCTTTTAGAATATTCTGTTCGTTTTTAAATAAACCAAACGGTGTAGTCTATATAATTTAAAACATAATTGCGAAATAAACGCATTCTTCATGTAAATGGTTCTTCATTTTCGTACGATGTACAGAATCGGGTTCTGGGCATGCGCCAGTTCTGAAAGCCGGCTCGCAAAAAATAGATGAGTTATTGATCAGTTTTTAATTAATATTTTTGTCAATTTTCAAAGTAATAAAATTCTGAGACTCAGGTGCACATGGCCAGACCTTGGACTAACCACACCTAAATTTTCATACTTCTAGGTGGTCTAGATTTAGCTAGCCACCGCAAACAGACAAACAGACACATACACACACAGAGCGAAACTTTATTTTATTAGTATAGATTAGCGAGTTATCAGTATTAAAATTCTTTATAAACAGGATTCAAAACGTGTTATGGAATAGAAATTATTGTTGTGGATTTAGGCGAAAATATATCCCAGGACCTTTTGGAGTCTTTTTTTTTCATTCGTATAAAAAGAGGTTACAACAGTGTATCTCCCGAAATAATTAAAAGATTAAAAAAAGAAAAAAATATGTGTGAAATTATATTCTATTTCGCCAATTTATGAATAAAATACAACGAGTTAAAATCTTTCAAATGATTTTACGCTCTATATTAACAAATAATAATAAAACATATTTTAAACATATAGTTTTAAATAAAAATACACTATTCAGTTTCCTTTTAGAACATATTAACTCAATATTCACATTAATTAATTCTTACAACTGTAATGAATGCATAACTTAAAATATTAAGGCACTCTTATGAAAATAAACCATCCATTACTTCCACTAAATATGAGAGGCAATCATTATTGATACAAATGAAGACAATCGTTTAGTTTCCGCGCCGACTCTGAAATTATGTTTAATCGCTATTATCTATTAGCCTTTAAAGATAACAAGCCTTTTCCATTTCGTTCTTCAGAATTATATTAAATCGTTGGAACACAAGTTTATTCCTTCTCTTAGGAGTTTCACCATCGATGTTACAAAAAGCCTGGATATTTCATTTTCCTAAAATATATTGAAATTCACGCTGTCAGAGAGAATACTTTGGTTAATTCAATAGCTATTGATTTCTTCTTTTCCTTTCGCACGACAAATAATTTCTTCCCGTCGAATGGTAAACTTAATTTAGCCGATGTGTAACATTCAGAAGCTGAACTTAAATAAGTGCTTTAAGTGCATCTCGGGGTTAGGCTGAAATGGAAAAGCGACTTTTAATTATACGGAGAGGGAATGGGTGGGTGGAATAATAAAAAAAATGTGTTTTGCAATTTGCAGTCGATTTCGGATTATGTCTTGGGAATTTTTATTACAATTTTTCTGGCTTTAAGAGAGTGGGAATTAATTTGAGGATGCGTTCCGTTAGCTTTTAGTCCTATGGATGCAGTAATAATAAAATTGCTTTCTCGATCAGAGTTTTGTACGAATGGATATACTTTTTTTAAATTCTTTTTACGAAGTTTTAAATCTATTATAAAATGAAAAACACTAGTAATTTTAAAAAAGTGTAATGTTTTAGTGGTGGAAAATCTATATCTTGTACTTTTTAAACAAATCTCTGAAGAAAAAAGTTCTTATTGAAATGACATTCACTTATCTTTGAATGATCAGGTTCTAACTGACAAAATCGACTAAATTGAGATGATGTCACCTATTGTCTTTAATATTTGTAATTTGAGATTACATATAACGCATGCTAGCGAATATGTCGAGCGTTAAGGAGTTTTATAAGGTTCTAACTGCAATGTTGCTGTAGAAAATTGAAACTTTTATCCCATTTGTTTTATGGTAAAGCTTAATTTAACCGATATGTAACATTGAGAAGCTGAACTTTAATAAGTGCTTTAGGTGCATCTCGGGGTTAGGCTGAAATAAAAAAAAAGATACTTTTAATTATACGGAGAAGAGTTGGGTGCGTGGAATAACAAAATGTGTTTTGAAATTTGCAGTCAATTTTGGATTTTCTTGGGAATTTGTATTTTTGACTTTAAGAGAATAGGAATCGATTGCGGATTCATTCGGGTTAGCTTTTATTTATGTGGATGCAGTAATAAAAAAAAGTGGTTTCTCGATCAGCGTTTTGTACGAAAGGAAATACTTTTTTTTTTTAAAATTTTCATGAAATATTAATCTATTATAAAATGCGAAAACTAGTAATATTTAAAAAAGTATGAAATTTTAGCAATGGAAAATGTATATTTTGTACTTTTTAAACAAATCTCTGAAGAAAAAATGGCTTATTTAAATGACATTCAGTTATCTTCAAATAACGAGGTTCTAACTGACAAAATCGTCTAAAATAAGATGACGTCACTTCTAACTCTCGTATTGATAATCTTTCTCAACGTCCAGTTAAGCGCAATAACCTTGGTCGACAGCTCAAATGGTATTCACCATTAACCTGACTGGACCTGATTGCAGCCGAAGTCCAATCAGGTAAATACCACTTGAGCGTTCGGCAGTGCCATTTGCGCTTAACCGGGAGTTGAGGTAGATGATGAATACCGTGTCTTTTGTCTATAATCTGAGATCACATATAAAGCATTCTTGGAGTATGTAGATAATTAGGAAATTTTACGAAGTTTTAACTGCAGTGTTGCTATCAAAAAATAAAATTTACTACTCATTTTTGGTATAGTAAACTTAATTTTTAGCCTGATGCGTAATATTCCGAGACTGAACATTAGTACTTAATCAAGTGCATTCCGGAGTTAGTCTGAAATGGAAAAGTGTTTTTTAAACATGCGGAGAAGAAATGGGTGGATGGAATTAAAAAAAAATTGTTTTGGAATTTACAGTTGATTTCGGATTATGTGATGGTAATTTTTATTATTTATTTATATTTTTTAAGGATTTCACCTGTCGTAACAGGTCTGGGTGTGACACCAGATCTATTACACTTTTTTAAAGATAAACCAGGCCAACGCCTGGTTAGGGTAGCTGTATTGCATCATGCAACTATTTTAATCCAGTGGGGTTCGTCTTTAAAACGGCATAATAGATCTGGTGCCATCATAACCCAGACCTTTTATGATGGGTTAAGAGAATGGGAAGTAATTGAAGACTTGTTCAGTTAACTTTTACTTCTGTGGGTGCAGTAACAAGAAAAGTGGTTTCTCGATTAGAATTTCGTACGAATATAGATACCCGATTTTTATATGAAAATTGATATCTGTTATAAAATAAATGTTCTATTAATATTTAAATAGTATGACATTTTAATGTTTGAAAAGGTACATCTTGTATTTTTTTTAAAACGTTCTCTAAAATAAAAAAGTGCACTTTATTAAATGACATCCAGTTGCCTTTGAATGACGGGGTTCTAACTGACAAAATCAGCTGGAATGAGATGACTCCACCAGCTAAGTGACTTTAGCCTACAATTCGAGATTATATCTAACGAAATTGGCTGCGGATTGTGACTTGGGAAATTTCAATGCAAATTTTTGGCTTTAAGAGCCTACGCTAGTCACGCGAAGAAACGCTTCAGCTAATGTTAAGTCTATGGGAAGGTTATCGCGCGATTTCTCGCTCGCATTTTAATATTTTTAAATGATTCTTTTTGCATAGGATAGCTGAGGGCGATCTCTAACGTTGTTAGTTTTGACTTTTTCGATTTTGGTTCCAGTTTTTTTATATAAGGGTAATTTCACTTTCAGCCAAAATTAAAAATGTCCGCTTATAAAAAAAACCGTAACCAAAATCAAAAAAGTAAAAACTAACAACGTTAGAGATCGACCTCATCTATCCTATGCAAAAAGAATCATTTAAAAATATTAAAATGCGAGCGAGAAATTGCGCGATAACCTTCCATAGACTTAACATTAGCTGAAGCGTTTCTTCGCGTGACTAGCGTAGGCTCTTAAGAGCCTACATCAGTCATGCGAAAAAACGCGCAAGCTAATGTTAAGTTTATGGGAAGGTTCTTGCGCGATTTTTTTTGCATAGGACATAGGATAGTTGAGGTCGTTTTCTAACGTTGTTAGTTTTTACTTTTTCGATTTTGGTTCCAGTTTTTTTATATAAGGGTACTTTCACTTTCAGAACCGGTTCAAACCAGTTCCAAAATTGATAATGTCTGCTTATAAAAAAACTGTAACCAAAATCAAAAAAGTAAAAACTAACAACGTTAGAGATCGACCTCAGCTATCCTATGCAAAAAACATCATTTAAAAATATTAAAATGCGAGCGAGAAATCGCGCAAGAGCCTTCCCATAGACTTAACATTAGCTTGCGCGTTTTTTCGCATGACTGATGTAGGCTCTTAAGAGAATGGAAATTGATTGAGGATTCATATAGTTAGCTTTTCACTGTAGTGAGGTACTGAGAGTTAAGGAATCTTACAGGGTTCTAACTGCACTCTTGCTATCGCAGAAGGAAATTTTCATTTCATTTTTGATATAGTAAGCTTTATTTAGCCGATGCGTATCATTTCAGAAGCTGAACTTAACATTTAACTTCTGTTAGCGGTCTCACAAATCGATCGCTGCTTTTTTTCAATTTTCACAGTTTAACTTGTAATTTTCAGTTTAACTACAGATACTAGTGAAATTTTGTTCAGTTTGGAGCCCTAGTACTACCACTAGAGACTTCTGAAAAAATAATCTCTCTCTATATATATTTGTCTTACGTGGCGCAGAAATAGGGCTGAATTTCTACCTTATCGTTGGCAACAACCGTAGTTTCCAGAGTTCAGACCAATGAACAGACAAGATTGTGTTAGCTCCACCTCCAATATAGCGGTCAGTTAGCAATTATTAAAAATAAAATAATATGAACGTAATCCAAAGCGTCTGAGATGATTCCTCATTTTAATTATGACTAATATTGTCGTTTAATTATGAGTAATATTGAATTCTCAACTCTTATTTAGAATTTATTTACGAATTTCACTCACACAAAAAATCGGAGATAATAAAATATAAACTTTCTAGAATCCCCTGCTGCCATCTGTTGATGTTTTATTGAAGTAAAAATGATTTTTCTTCAATTTCAATGAAGTAAAAATTTCTTTTGCAGAAATCTATAATCAATTCGAATAGTAAAATGTTGAACGAAATTTAAACAATCATTGATGATAAACTATCTTCCTACCACGTAGTGTTTTTTTTTTCTTTTGTGAATTTAAGCCGTGCTGTACAATATTATAGGTGCAATAAGTTTTAAACTAATTATGTTTCCAAGATCCTTTTTTATAGTATTTAAATGATTTATATGTCCATTAGTAGCATCAACTAAATGCATTTTTAGTTGTGTTTCCAACGGAGTTTTCGATTACTTTTTTTTTTACATTAAAAAAATTGTCGATCCTTTTTTCATAGTATTTAAATGATTTATATGTCCATTAGTAGCATCAACTAAATGCATTTTTAGTTGTGTTTCCAACGGAGTTTTCGATTACTTTTTTACATTAAAAAAATTGTCAATTTCATATGTTCAAATGATTTATTGTAGTACTTATTCCGGCTAGAATTATTAGAAAAATAAAAAGGGGCGAGCGAGCGAAGCGATCTGTGACCGCGTAGCGGTCTCAATGTGAATTGCTTTGCAATTCACGGGGGGTTGGCGAGCGTTAGCGAGTAGGGGGCTGAGCCCCCTAGTTTTAATTATAATAGTCCTGTACATAAAGTTTAGTACAGAAATAGCATCCTATGTAAGATTCTTTCTTTTGCTATGTCATACTTTTGTCTATAAGAGAAGGAGATGTTGAAATTTATTTTGGATTGTCACCAACCACAAATGGTTTAAATTTAAATATTGTTCTGCTTCAAAATATTATTACTTTGACTGTGATAAACTATATTAAAGTAAAATTAAAATAAATGGTACTTCAATATATAACAACGAGGAAAGCATAAAATATATACAGAAGAAAGTCTGTAAATTTTATATTACATTTGCCTTCTTTACATAATTTTTTTCCATTCGTGTTACCTTGAAAATCGTATTAGTTTCTATCGCTCGATGTTCGTTCGCATGAAAAATATATGAAAATAAACAAATGAGCTACAAGCACACATTTATATTTTCTTTTATTTTAAACAAGGTTGAGATTTTAAAACTGCCGTAAAAAGACAATTCTTTATCCACCAGAAAATATTTCTATAGAAGATCTAAAGTTAGTTAAATGCACATATTATTAGATTCAAGAGTATAAAAGTAGGTAAAAAATAAAATAAAAATTATAATTAGTAAATCTTGTTTTTTCTTAATGCTTTTGATGCTTGACAAAATATTTTTTTCATTGACCGCTGACAGTTTTTGTATTTTGCGGTAAATAGAATTTTTTCCGAATTTATGTATTATTTCCGAAAACTGTGACGGAGAAGGTTTTTCAAGGAAATCTTTTAAAACTGGTATAAAACACAATGATATTGAAAACACCATAAAAATTAAAGGAAACGCAACGCGTTTCAAAATGAAATAATATATTTTCCCCTTTGGAATTTTTATATTTGCATTTATTTATTTATTTACGGTTTTATCCTTTGTTTCTGACTTTTTGTAATAATCACAGACACCAAAATCTGAGTCGTTGATAGATGTATTCAGAACACACTGAGCCCAAACAAATGTTTTTCTTAAAATTTCAATATGAGACTCGATATATCCCACTCTTACTTAACAGGTAACATTTAAAAGACACAAATAGATATTAAAGATGTTTAAAAACTGTCCTAGTACTTTCGGCTGGCTACCGTGACCATCATCAGGGAGCGAAAATTGTTACTGACTAATATTGAAATTTTATTAATAGAGTAAGGTGAAATTTGCATTTCGCCCTATGTGATTTTTTTTTTCTATTACTTGGAATGTGAATAAAAAAATTGCAAGTTTCATGTGTTCATGAATGAAAATATACCCACAAATGGGGAAGAAAGTAACAAGTTTGTATTTTAAAACAGAAAAAAATTAAGCAAAATGGGTCCTGCAAGCTCTTAATAGGGTATTTGATTTACTCGATTTTCCATACACGTAAAGAGAAATCTAGCAACTTTCCATTAGAAAGTTTTCCGAAAAGACATGTGCACAACAATAATATCGCTAATTGCTTAAATCAAAACTTTCATTATTCAATTATCATATTGTGTTTTTAAACTTAATGCATCATTAATGCAATATGCTACAAAGCGGCACTGCCAGGAATTTCAAATCGAAAGAGTTTTGAACCATCCTTACTCATAAAACGAATAATTTCTTTTTTTTACATGTTCATTAAGTATTTTACAGTAAATACATGACGTGTAAAAGCCAAATAAAGTACAATTAGCTAAAATAAGTTTAGTGTTCAGCTGTTTCGGGGTTTCATAAAAAGAGCATCTTCTTCAATTTTCAGAGCAAAATAAAAAATAGACAATTGAAAATAGCAGTAGCAACATGACACGCACTTTTCTGGTATTGTTTGTCACACTTTCATTCATTTTTCATTTAAGTAGGAGCTTCTATTAAGAGACGTTGAAATAATTGTGTGATTTTGGCAGTTTATGCTATTCTTTACGTTGCTTTTTACACATCATGCATATAACGCCCTTTTTCTACTGCGACAGTGCGTCACGAATTAGTAACCGTAAGAATGTTTGAGTATACGCCAATATGAAAGTCATTTAAGCTTTAATGAATGCTGCGCAACAGATTCGATACATTTTCTCTCGAAATGATTATTGCAAAGACATTCGTCTGAGGCAGTAGACCAATTATACAATCCCAAAGCAATAATTTTTCGGCGAATGGGTGCTGACGTTTGCAAGCTATTAGATCTAATGCACTCTGGAGTCTAAATGGCTTGGCAGAAATCGGCGTCGTTGATGAGATGTAGTCACGGCACACCGAGTCCAATCGGCTCTTCAGCTGACAACTGGCGTGCACATAGAAAGTCAGGGGTCATTCTATTTATCGGGAAGGTGGGGTCCTTTTAAGAGCTTCACTTGACATTTCATTAGCTTCAGAGTGAGGCTGCCTAGAGATACAGGCTAGATTAGCCTTATCAACGAGACATGACTGATGTTGATTCAGAAATTGGCGCTCCAAGAATAAACGGACTTTCAGATGAGCTTTTTAGCGATAAAAACGTGAGCGGCTACGATTAGACCGCGGAGGCGGGAAAGAAATTCAATAGAATTTAAGTAATCGGTTTTTCATGTCGCCGGATGTTTATTGATGACAAATGATCAATCAAAGAGTGAAGTCAGCCAATAAAGACATAACTAGCCGATTAAATATGTTATGAATGCGGGTAAATGGTTTTTCTTTATGTCAAATACACGATTTAGAGGTTTGTTTTATGGTGCTTAACTGTAATGCGATTTCTTTAAATCCATTGCTAGAAAAATAATGTTTTAAGTAATATTTATTAGATTCGATAAATCTTTTTTATATCGCATGCTTAGAGAGTGTAAAATATAAAGTCTTTCTTTTTCAAAATCCCTTGCACACATCAGTACACATTTTTTATATCATATGTTGGGAATTTTTGCATGTCATTTTCGAGAAATTTTACTTTGTGAAAATAAATCAGGTTTGTACTCCTGCTTAGGTTCAGTAATTTGGTAAAGTGGTGCGTAAAAATTAAAATATACCCAGTGGTTTCTACGTTATACACTAAAATAGGGGTGTTCAACCTGTGGTCAGCGGGCCACCAAACTACTAGTATTTTTGTATAGAAAAAATTGGCTTATTTAACGACAGAAAATTTGTGATTAAATAAGGCAAAGATTACCTTTCGGAAGTTCTAGTAGCAAATGACTTTCATGAAAAAAATCGAAGATCGCCTAATCTAAAAGATGGAACACTGGTATGAATCAAAAGATTCCACTGATTGTTTGTACATCATTTCGTAAGATCTCACTTTCAATTACAAATTCAATGAATATTTTCATAAAAAAATTACCTAAAATCATGATGTGGAAACGATAGTGATAAAATAGCATAATAGAGAAAAGAGTTTCAATAAATCCTTCATTACACCTTGTGATTTTTACTATATCAAGATTCAATTTTGGTACGTCTTGTCGACCTTTCATTATCCTATAATTCACAGGATTTTTAAAAAATATAGCTTGTTTCATATAACACGTTAATTAAAAGTGTTAATTATGGCTATTTGTAAAGCCTACGCATATCGAGATCCGAACGACAGATCTTTTGATGCCGAGTTGCTGAGAGCAACTATAAATTTAGATAGGAAAATGTATAGCTAGGGCGTGAAAGATAGAAGAGGAAGTATGAATTTGAAAAACGAAAGTTGTCTATTGTAACATTTTTGATCTATTTTGAGATGTTGTGGTAGCGTGAATTTGAATCAAACAACATTTAATAAAAAAGGGAATTTATTAATAATAAATTACTAATTGCATCTAATAAATGAAAAATCGGGTTCGTTGCGGTTATAGCCAGGTGAAATAGATGGCTCCCATTCAGCCAGTAGTATGATGATTTCTAGTACTTTCTCCTTCCGAGAATTAATTAATTCTGTAACAGGACCTTAAGCTGAACCGAGTCCAAATTATTCGCTCGTTATTATTTAATAACTCCGTTATAACTTCTGATCAGTTGATACTGTCTATACTCAGAACTATTCTAATATTCAGTAGGAATAATTAATAACAACTTGATAGTTAGATTGGAAGCGGATGCTTCTTTTTCAACCAGAGTTTTGATGAACTCGATTACCAGTAAGTCCTGAACCGGATTTTAAAATTCTCACAGCGAGATGCCGTGGTCCTCTCAGTTTGCTGAGAGTTAAGAATTGAAGAGCAACCACTCTTCTCTCGTTCAGAACATTAACTAATTCATCTCCTTCCACCCGATAATTTTTCAACTCCTGGGATGGGTGAATCCAGAGGGGTTGATTTCTGCTGTGCGTCTCACCACCATAAGGGATGAGGTTTACCTGCGAAACCCTCAAATTCCATCTCAAAGATTTCCCACGCTTCTCTCTTCCGCCAAGATGCTGCCTAGCCTTCCCGAACACGTGGTTTTCTCCCGGCGTTACGGCTATCTGTCAAGGTGTGAGCTAAGCATTCCAGTATTGTGTTGTAACGTCACTGGGCCTTCATGTTAGTGAAGAATGGTCTCCCTTTTAAGTTCTTAGCTACGATGCTAGGCTTTGCCTAAAAATCAGTTTTTTTCGTTTTTACATTGTGTCAATGGAAAGCTCGCTCCTGCTAAGAAACTTATCTAAATAGTAAAGTTTCTACACTATATTCGCTCGGCAGAGGAAAATGCTCAACTTCTATGGATGTTAGTCGAAAGAATTACTGCTTCTCGGCAATCGAAAGAATGAATGAAATTCTAGAAGAAAGTTATCTATTTCAGGTGCGAATTCTGACAGAGGGAGAGAGAAAGATATGAATGCACGTAAATGTTTTTGAAGACAGGTGGCAGGGATGTAGCTGTTAAGTTGTGTATTGACTTGAAGGTGCGATGTCTCTATCGCAGGGTGGATCTGCGAGCCGTGGACTTTGTGCTCAATGGTCGTGTTAGGAAAGAGGGTGTTGGAAATGTGCTCCTGGAGGAGTTGGAGGAGAGATGCTTTGTCGAATTCGTATCTTAAAGTTATTGCTTTGGGTGTGATGCCGGTGAGTATGGGGTTTAATCTTAGGTAATTTATGTGTGGGATCCAGTTAATGTTGGAGTCTATTATTATTTATAGAATTTTGAGTTGTTGCATGCGATGTATGCTAACGCCGTTAATCCTCATTACTGGTGTTCTGTCGGGATCTAGATGGCGTGGCTTATTGAAGACCAGCGACTGGGATGTCCTCGGTGATAGTGTGAGGTGTAGTGTATCCAGAAGCTGTCAGAAGTTTCGTAGGTTTGCGACAAATATTTCCTCTGCATGACGACGAATGCGACTCGAGAAAATAAAGCTGAAGTCATTAGCAAAGGCATAAAGGGTGTATCCCAGTCAGTTCAGTTCCTTTAGCAGAACATTTGCTACCAAAAGACAGAGGATTGGCCCAAGGCAGGAGATCTGGGGGCAACCCTTCTGTAGCCGGTGGGATGAGGTGCCAGCGTCCCAATTAATGAGGACGCTCCTTTGATACAGGTACGAGCTGATGAGCTCAGCTATGTTCCCGGGACAGTTAATAGTTTGTAGTTGTGTGAGAATGTCGCGCCATTCTACGTTGTCGAAGACCCCCTGAATGTTGAGCGAGGCACGTGAAGTGTAAATTCCTTTTGCAAAGCTTTCTCACATGATCTGCCCTCTCTGAACCCGAATTGCCTTGGATGTAGAAGATTATTAGATTCGAGATAATGAGACAGCTGGAAAACGATCAGCTTCCCTAGAAATTTGTCTACTGTGACAGGTGTGTGTAGCAAGCAGATCTGGTGGTATGATTTTAATTCAGAGGGTGACTTCCCATGTTTTAGATGATATACTAATTTACCTTATTTCAATACTAGCGAGAAATAATTATAATTTAGGCAAAAGTTTGCCCAGCATGTAAATATTTGTGGGAGTATTTTGTGTGCTAGTTTAAGTATTCTGAAATCTATGGAATCACGGATTTGTGCTTTTTTTCGTCAAATGTGCATAGTGCTGTCTTAACTTCCGCTTTAGTGAATGCATTGTCTGGTGGAGCATTAAATAGTATGTCTGTATTATCTGTTGTAAGATATGCCGAAGGACCGAAGGATTCTTGTGTTAAATATTCTAAGTAGTTTTGTCTTGATGTTGTATTTGGAGGTTGTTCAAGCTTAATTTCATCTGAAGTAAAGTACTTACCGGACTTTCTTGTCATCAGGACATTGTGCTTGTGCGGGGCCGCCAGCTTAGTGTGCTTGCGCCCAGAATTTTGCTAGCTCGAGATAAAGCGTCATTTTGCCTCAGTGCTCCTATTTTTTATTTTAAAATTATTGCTATGGGTGGGATGCCGGTGAATATTGTTAGTGCCTCAGTGGATATTGTTCGGTACCCACTTGAAAGTTGTAGCAAGAAAATTCGTTGAATTGAATTGAATTTTGTTTAAGCTTTCGGCGAAGTGCGGTAAGGTGATTCTTCCTTGCACTGAGCTCCGGTGTCCAGAATGAGAATGTTTGTGTCTTATGAACTGCTTTCAATCGAAAAGATGCGTTCGCAGCTCTGTGCATGATTTCAAATAATTTTGTTGTGAAGCCGTTAATTTTGTGTGTGTTATCAATCTTAGCCAGCTGACTCAGTAGGGACTGTTTGTTTGATTTTATGATGTTGTTAAGTGGGGGAATTCTGATTTAGTGGGTGATTTCTGATTTCTGCCTTCGGCACCATACATCCTCGAATTTGTATAATTTTATATTTTTAAGCGAAAATCTTTCCAAACGAACTTTGAGCTGGGACCACAAATGTCTTCGGCAGTGTACACACACTACGCACGTTCCGATCTGTTTTTGAAAACGAACCTCGGATTTGTATGATATTTTATTTTTAAACGAAAATATTTCTAAATGAATCTGTTAAAATTTTCCGCTCAAAGTTGCACCGATCCATGGAGCAAAATAATGAAAAGCACCAAAAAATGGTATTTCCTAATTTTTAAAAGCACCACGAAATAGTGCAACATCCAAAATTGCTTTATTTGCACCACGAAATGGTGCAACGTAACAGCGAATCAGAAACGCTGATTTCTGCGCATCTACATCGTCTTTATGAGATAAGCAGACGAGAAAGGAAACAAAATTTTCATCTCCGCCATTGTTGGAAAGGGCATTTCTGGGATTATTTATAGAATGACATGGTAGGTTATTTCTAATTTTAATCTTTGATTATTGTAGATTTTGTATCTTGTGAATATGAGCTTAATAGTTTTTATATGTTTTATAGAAAAAGATTGATCTCGTGTATATGCTGAGCATTATACTGTGATTTTTCTTCTCTTTTTTACATATTACAGTATTTAATCTAAGAAAATTTATCAAGATGTATTTTTATATTGATATTTTAAATTATTATTTAAATCTCAAATCTTCAATGTTTTAGATTTGTTTAACGTTTGCCAAATTTCTAAAGTGAATATGAATTTCTTATTTATATCGTAAGATTGTTGAAACAGTGTTAAATCTAAACGCTGAAACATTTCATGCATCTTGTGGTGTGGTTTTTCCGTTGGCATACGCAGTTTCACATTAGCTGAGCTGCATGAAAGACTGCGAATCAAAGATATTGGCTGTTGCTTAAGCGAACAAAACAATTTCTTTTCTTTCTTTTTTTTTTGTAAGAGGAACGTACATAAAAAGAAATACAAATGAATTGAAAAGGAGTTTTAATTACAGAATAAAGGCAGGGACAAGATAATTTTACAGTGTAGAAAATAAAGTACATTTAGGGTGAAAATTTTGAAAATAGTTATTTTAGGGTAAGGGGGGGGGGAGGTTAATTAGAAGTGGAATATTTGAAGGTAATTCCTCTTCATATCTACATTGTAGTTTCTATTTTTGTTTAATAGTATAATTTAAAAATACTAATTATTAATTTCAGTAGGTTTTTTTTAATTGTATGTATACATTTTTCTGCGTTATTTTGTTTATTTTTTTATATTTTAAAGATTAAGTAATTTTAAAACATTCATTTTAAATAAGTTTATACTTACTTATATAATATAAGATTGAATATTTTTTAATGATAAATTAAGCTATAATTAGTTTAGAATTCAAAATGTTTTTCAAACAGTGAAGAGTAGTTACATTTGCAGTCATTCTGTTCATTTCTGTATGAATTTCCTGATTTTATTTCCTTCTTTTTTTCTATTTCTATTTTTTCTTATTTTATGAAAAAAAATAATCTTAAAAAAGTAAATTTTGATAGATAACAATCATACATAAATTTAAAAAGGTTTCGTGAACTTTTTACAAAAAAAAAGTAAATATCAGATCAATATTTTTCAATATGACATATAATATAATATGAATTAAATAACTCATAACTCATATTCACAAGATACATAATCTATAGGCATAAAAGATTAAAATTAAATATGATTTATCGTGTTGTTCCATAAATAAGCATCGTAATAATATCAATTTGCCAGCAAAACTTGATGTATAGATCCACATACATATACAAATATTTAAGTAAAGAATGGCTAATCATACACATAAAAAAGCATTTATCGCCCCCCCCCCCTCTCGTTATAAGGTAAATGATTCTTCTTTTTAAAGATATTTCAATTGTTTCAATATACTCTAGGATTGATATTTACTGCTTTACTGATTGTTTTTTTCTAAGATAGCTTGCGTGTGTTATACAAAATCAGAAACCTAGTTTATTCAGTGAATTATAATGCATTTCAATTGCATTACTTTGCTTTTTTTTTCTCGATATAAAGCGCTTATAACAGTATCGCAGTTTTTATGTACGTTAATCTGGAATTAAGGTGTACATCATGTAAAAAGTACGATGGTGTTGTGAGTACATCATATTGGAAAAAAATCAAATTGAAATATATTAAAATTTGCTAAATAAACCAGGTTTCTGAACTTGTATAACATACGCAAGCAATCTTCAAACAAAGATCAATCAGAGAAGCAGTAAATATCAATTCTAAAGTTTGTTGAAACGATGAAAACATCTGTGGTACTGGAATTTGGTGAGTCGTGATCGTAAGTTATTAAAAAAATAAAAGAAGACGCAGGAGAGACATCTTGAAGAAAGAGTCGAAAATTAAATATATATATGCAGGTTTAATCCAGGTTCAGATAAAGCACAGGTACATCGTCGAATAGGTACAGCTGCCGAAGGCAATGGTACCCGGGACTCCAAACGTACACTTAATACAACTTTTACATGTTGTTATCAATCACAAGGTTCGAGAGAGAAGAATGATTAATTAGACAATTTCTTTGGTGGATACAGAGCAGTGATGACAGAGTTACATAAAGCCAAGTAGCCAGATTAACGTACATTTGACGAGAGGAATGTGATAGAAACGCAGGTGTTATTTTCCGTTAAATGTTAAGTCAATGGGAGATTGATGACGAACAAATATGAATTTTTAGATGCCAACAGTGAGGAATGAATATAGTAGCCTCGCAAACCACAAGAGTCTGGTTCACATAGGGTTGTATTAAGGAGTGTTACTAAAAATTAAAAATAGACATGTTCGTTACAATGATAATACAATTTCGGAAGATAGAGGAACAAAAATGTAAAACGAGAAAGGGTAGCAGAGGGCATCTGGTAAATTTGACTGAGCGTGGGATAGAGATAAATCCACAGTTGCTAGGCGAACAAAATAATTTCTTTTCTTCTTTTTTTTATAAGAGAACGCAAAGCGAAATAATTACAAATGAATTGAAAAGGAGTTATAATAAAAGTGGAAAAAAGGCTGGGACTATATACATTTACAGTGTAGAAAAATAAAATATATTTAGGATGGTAATTTTGAAAAAAGGTATTTTAGGTGGGGGGGGGGGCTAAGGTGTAAATTAATTAGAAGTGGAATATGTGAAGATAATTCCTCTTCACATATTTCTCCCCAACAACCGAAGAAAGAAAAATTATTTTTGTTGTATTAAGGAGGGCATGAGCACCGGAAAACTTACCTGCGCCTCTTCACTAACATAGCAATTCACATATAAAATCATAAAAAAAAAAACACTTGTGATAGAACCCTGGTAAATTATCTAAGCGTAATTGATAATAATTCACAAAAAAAAATGTTGAAACAAAAACAAAAACACCATGTCTCAAGTAATATATGCATGCGTATAGGCATGATAAAATAAAGACAAGCTGGGTCGACCTCTTATGCTTGAAGATTTGAAAAGTATACATAAATATGAGCTTAAAATAATAATCAGTATGTTTCTGGGTTTTTTTCTTTAGTTTTTTTAGGAGTGTGCACACATATATCATTATTTAAACCAGAAACTAAAATTAATCATTAACTTGAAATGCAAATTCAAGCAATAGCAATTACTTTTATTGCTACAATTGTTGGGTATTTCCAACATAAACTTATGCTTTTGAGACATGACAAAAAATATAATGTATAAAGTAAATGTCATTTGGCCATATATCAAACTATATTCAATTATTTGAAAGCCTTTAATATGAGACATATTTTTGTATCAGCAGAAGAAATTGCTGTACATATATATAAAAAAATAAAGCTAAATGTAAATAAATATATAGCATACTTGATTATGAGAATAATATAAAGGAGAATTTGGCGAAGTAGCATATTTAGAAAAACTGGCATAATTTTATATAAAAATGTAAAATCGCATATCTTGCAAATATTGACAAAATTTAAGGACTGTCAGAAATGTGTAACGTGGGATATAGTTTCTATGTAGGGTGAATGATCACCACAACTTACCGTCCACAACATGTTATGAAACATGACACATGAAAAACAACTTCATACGTTGTTGTACCGGGATGGTAAGGTAAAAATGTAATGAAACATTACATAGTATGTAAGAGTAAGAAAAATTATGTGAACTAATTTAAAATTGAAAAAAAATAGCATATGTTGTATTAAATATGAAAGGCAATTTAGATGTGAATTAAAAAATGTGACATCATGTACAAAAAAAATGTGACTGAGAGTGTGTTAGGGGATTAGTGCAAGATGAAGTGTGAGCAAAATAGAACATATAAACACTGTTCGTTTAATTTTGTACCTCCATTTACAAAATGTGAAAATTTAGACTGAAAAAAAAATTTAGAGACAATTATGTGGACATTGGCATTGTGTAAATGAAAAGAGGTATTTGAGAAAGTATGTACAGTCTGAAAGCAACCATTAATATAACTTCGGCAGAAGAAATGACTGGTATAAATACCAAAGGTTGCAATTACATAACAACCGTGAATAAATACTTCCACAAACAAGTGTAGTGTATGAAAACAAATGCGAAAAAAAAAGGGTATGTCTTTAAAAATTACATATATTGAACGAATAAAGAAGGTTAATTTGCGAGCATTTCAGTAGGCAAAACAAGTGATGAAAATGAGGTGTGACACATACTCTATGGAAGAAAATAAATGGAGAAAAGGAGAATTTAAATTAGAACATATACAGTGAAAAGTTATCAATTGCATGTACTAAAGTATTTTACTATTTAATATGTCAGGAATAATAATTTAAAAAAAAGAGAACCAGTGACAAAAATTCTTAAAAGATATATAAAAATGTGACTGATGAAATGTTGTGTTATACATGTAAGAAAAGTAAATGTGTAAAATGCTGTGTATGTCCACAGAATGAAAAATTGATGCCTCTATTTCAATAATTTCATGAAAGCGACATGCACTACCAGAGGAAAAATTTCCTATAAAATCTTATTATAAAAATAATAACATTGCCATACTGGCATGATTCAGTAGTGCACATTTTTTATTTTTCAACTGTAGACAAAATTTAGCAAGGAAAAAAATGGTTATTTAACTTATTTTTATTAAAAAGAATATGTGATTATGTAAATATGACAGAAAATGTAGAAGTATAGTAAGCGATAAAATGAATAATGAAAGAAAAGAAAAAGTATGTTACCATGATAACTAACATTACCAAACTTGTTGCGATTGCAGTAGGTAACTAAGTACAGTGTTGTTTACCATAATTGGTGCATATAGCGAATTCTATGAACTCCTCCAATAAATATATGGTATAACTAGTACCTAATATAAAGTTACATGGAAAACATGATGAGATGATACATGTGCAGAGATTGTGTTAATGAATTATGTTGAATATTACAAATAGTATAGATAGAACCTACAAGTAAGGTATGTAATGTCAAAGAAACAGGTGTTAATTAAAAAAAGAATGTGACAAGCACAGTTGTACATTGAATGGTGGAGCAAATACTTTGACTGGTATTATATATTTATATATCCTTGATTAGTAATGCTTGAAACATTGATTAGTAAAAAAAAAAACTGTAAATGAGAAAACGGAATGCATTAAGTATAGATTATAGAAGTATGTGTAAGAAGTTTGTGTAAATTTACAGGAAGAAATACTTGATGCGTTAATCATGAAAGTTTCCTGAAATGAGTGCATTGTACAGAAATCTGAGTTGATTTCTAAGAATCGTAATATTAAATATAATATAATTAACATTAAGGCCTGATTCAGTAATGCACCCATTATTTTGTATCAGCAAACGAGTATTATTTAATGAAAAGTATGTTTTTTTTTTAAATTATGTGTCTATTTATATAATATTGACTAAAGTGTTTATCAAAGTGGAATTGATATATGATGTCGTATACTGATGTCGGAAGATATAAAAAGGAACAGAACAAAAAAAAAATGAATGGTAAAGAGTATAACAAGGATTGGTACAAACTGGTAGTGTATAAGGATTGGTAACTTTGACTAGTTGTGTAATTGACATGTGTAATTAAAAAGGAAGGAACCATTGTAGATTATAAAATTGGTTATTGAATATAGAAAAGCATTTTCAAATAATTGCAAGATTGCAATAGATCTCCAAGGCTCTTTAAGCTGTTTAAAAAAGTTCCTAAATAATGCTACTAAAATAATACACATTGATTAAATTATATCAACTTAATAAAAATTACACAAAAAATATACTTGCCATCATACAAATAAATTTTATCTAAGTGTAAAAGAAAATATGGCATGTATAAATAAAAAAATAAGAATGTCTTTAATTAATTAGTTGCTATATCGGTAAGCAGTGCCATATGTTTATAACGAAGAAAAATATTACTTAAATGATTCATTAAAAAAAAAAAATTTAACACGGTTGTGTCTAATTATGAAAAACACATTTTATAAAAAATATATATATATTCTATCTTCTTTTGAAACAGAAAAAAACATATATGAGGATTAATGCTCAAAACATTCATAAACAATCAAAAATGGCAATTATGTATTTACTCTTACATATACAAACCTGAAATTTTTCACTTCTTTGAAATATGACAATAAATATGGCATAAATAAATAAATATGTGTAAAGAAATTGAGAAGGAAAGGTCATCTTTAATATAAGTATAGATGTGCAAAATTTGTTGTACACAAAACCTTATATATTTATTAAAACATGAACCAGCACTGGGGGAAAAAAACTTTAAAAAAGTAATTTTATACATGGCCAGAAATATCTGACACAAAAGTACTGCAAATTGTTTTAACATGACAAAAGTGACCTTAAAGTGTAAAAAAAAAACATGTTAATTTAAGCAAAGTTATGTTTATTCATGTGTGTAGATCAAAACTTCGATCAATAATACAAAGAAATGTGTCATATCAAGTGTTATCTATTTATCAAATAAAGTTTAAAAAAGCAATTTTGAAAAAAATAAAGTGTATATATTTTGTAATAAACAGAGTGTATCATGTCTAGATCGTGTAATAATTAGGTTTTCTTACCAAAATATAACCGCAATATTATAATTATATTTAAATTTAACAACAAAAAAGGAATCAATGAATTAAACACTAAAAGTGTATTGTGAAGAAGTGACACCAAGTTTATCATGAAAGATTGATCCGAATGAATTGATGGAAAATTATCGCTAAAAATTCAAATCAATTAAAAATGACAAGATCTTACACTCTTTTCTGGATCCATGAAAAAAATATGCAAGTATATATCACTCCAACACAATATAAATTTATAATAAGAAATTAGATAGTATCCTACGAATATGGAATTCCTATTACGAAACTGTAAGTATGTAATATGTTTGTATGAAAGTACATTGCCATTACTTATTACCTGTTTATTTTGTGCGAGCACCCCTAATGTCAACACTAAATTTTGAATCACTGTAACTATGCGTCCAAAGGATATATTAAAAAGAAAGGACAATTCGTTATAAATAAAAATGTATATATATATATATATGGCAACATGTACCGTACTGCAACATAAAATTTATCCGTTGACTGATCCAGTATATAAACACAAGGTTATTATACTTGTATTATTGTTAAAGACAATTAATTTATTTTGATGATGCAATTATCTCATAAATGTATTATGCTTATTCGAATAAAATAAAAACACTGATATAGTATAGCATATAATACCAAATACAATAACAAACAAAAAAATCAGATATAAATGCAAGTACACAATATAAAAATGAATGGAGAATTAAAAAAATTATATACATTGTATGCATGTTAAATGCAAAGTCAATCCTAGTGTAATTAGATTCTATCCTTGTCAAAATCTGTAAGTGTAACAAGTCATGAGATGCGGGCATAGATCTATAAAGTACTTAACTGCCATTAATTAATAAAGATAATATTTAAATTAGAATAAAATTAATGTGACAATTATTATTACAATTATTGTAAATATTTGTGTGAGAAGAAAAATATAAAGGAAACAAAAATAGAAGATTTAGTTGTTTTTTTTTTTTAAATTTTATTTTTATGTGAGAAAAAGAATGTGTATATATATGCAAATAACTCATAAAAGATAAAATTCACAGCAGGATTGTCACGTTAGTATTTCCCTTGATGAGGAAGATACTTGGACCAGCCGAGTAGGCACACAAGGAAAATTCAAACACAACATTAAGTACATTTTGCGCAACATGTACACAAGTGTGTACATAAATGTACACAAGTGTGAAAGATATCAAATTTGCATATTATACATTTTCTTTTAACGAGGAAAATTCAAAATCTTATTAAAAATATTCTTTCAATAAAATTTGCATGAGCGGCAGCATATATTTAAAAATGTTGAAATACTGTATGGCAAACTGCTACTTAGAATAAAGGATTGTAGGAGAAAAATACACAGGATACACAAAAAGTTAACTATTTATAAAGAAATATATTTATGAATGAATATTATGCCTTTTATCTCTATTGTTAGATTGTTAAAATATTATTAAAAAAAAAGCATGCTTATGTTGAAACACAACTACCTAGTGCATACATGCTAAATCTTTATTAAGTCAGTTTGGGCAGTAAATAAATTGAATTTTTATACTATAAAAGCACATATATATTTTTCATTACCCTACCTGACTGAAAATATCCTCATGTTGAACAATATAAAAAGAAGTGACTTACCACTTGAAATATTAACATCAGTAAATCCATTTAGCACAAATATAAGAAGCAATTTTTTTATATCTAAATATAAATTGATGTAGGCTAATTAACGGTGAAATATTTCACGCAATAATCCTTAGCTTTGAAAGCAATATTCGTAAACTAAAAAATATACTTCGCGATTAAAATGTGCATTGCAAATGTCCACTAAAATATGAGAATCCTTGCTATAATAATAAAGATGGGTCACTGGAAAGTTCGTGCTCTATGCACTGTTTATTAGTCAAATTCTTTATCCGCAGCATATAATGAATTATAAGTCTATGACTGAGCTTATGTGAAGTTCAAGAACTGAAATAAACCACAGCGCAATCAATATGCAATTTTTTTTTCTTGTCTGTCTCATCAGTTACTCTTTCCCTATTTCGTAGTATAATCTCGAAGGCAAAGAGAGAAAAAAAAGAAGAATCGCGGGTTAAGTGTTTAGGACGAGTGCGATGGTTTCGTGAAATATGCTTGACGTCAGGGTCGCATTATTAATTATCGCCGGTAGAAGCTGTATTCAGTTATACTTTCGGTAATTCAGTTCCGCAATGAATTATTGTAAATATCAGCAGTTCTACAAGTCATGAGGAGAAAAAGATCGAGTCTTGGAGTTTTAGAAACGAAAGTTTCCATTTCATACATAAATTCGTGAATATTAGGATGCGAAAAACAAACGGCGGCGGTTCATAACAGCTGTTTTATAGATGGAGAAAAAAATATATAACTTGCAAATTAGACATCAGATCTGCATAGCGTTCATACATATCGCCGGGAAAAAGAAGCGATGAAGCAGTTTTCGTCTATCAATTCTCTTGAACAGCTAAATTTAATATGTAAAGGGGAAAAAGGTCCTGCGGTTTAGCTGCTTCTTTAATAATTATCCGAGACTCGGAGAAAATTATATTCCATATAATTCTTCCATTTGAAATATTGGAGATGATCTTTCATACGAGAAAAACATGGGGAGTTCCAAAATTTTATCGTCATTTCCAGTTTTGTTATGTCCACACTGTTTGCGAAAACACGGAAACAAATCTCTCCTTATGTCTACAACGATTTCCGAAACATACTCAAAAAAATCGAGGATATTATTTTAAATAATAGTTTTTTTCGTTATTTACTATTCGTTGATTCCCGGGTACCGTGCTGTAAATGTTATTGTACAAGTGCTATGGTCAAGGAACCAATCTGTGGTACTGGAATTTGGTGAGTCGTGATCGTAAGTTATTAAAAAAATAAAAGAAGACGCAGGAGAGACATCTTGAAGAAAGAGTCGAAAATTAAATATATATATGCAGGTTTAATCCAGGTTCAGATAAAGCACAGGTACATCGTCGAATAGGTACAGCTGCCGAAGACAATGGTACCCGGGACTCCAAACGTACACTTAATACAGCTTTTACATGTTGTTATCAATCACAAGGTTCGAGAGAGAAGAATGATTAATTAGACAATTTCTTTGGTGGATACAGAGCAGTGATGACAGAGTTACATAAAGCCAAGTAGCCAGATTAACGTACATTTGGCGAGAGGAATGTGATAGAAACGCAGGTGTTATTTTCCGTTAAATGTTAAGTCAATGGGAGATTGATGACGAACAAATATGAATTTTTAGATGCCAACAGTGAGGAATGAATATAGTAGCCTCGCAAACCACAAGAGTCTGGTTCACATAGGGTTGTATTAAGGAGTGTTACTAAAAATTAAAAATAGACATGTTCGTTACAATGATAATACAATTTCGGAAGATAGAGGAACAAAAATGTAAAACGAGAAAGGGTAGCAGAGGGCATCTGGTAAATTTGACTGAGCGTGGGATAGAGATAAATCCACAGTTGCTAGGCGAACAAAATAATTTCTTTTCTTCTTTTTTTTATAAGAGAACGCAAAGCGAAATAATTACAAATGAATTGAAAAGGAGTTATAATAAAAGTGGAAAAAAGGCTGGGACTATATACATTTACAGTGTAGAAAAATAAAATATATTTAGGATGGTAATTTTGAAAAAAGGTATTTTAGGTGGGGGGGGGGGCTAAGGTGTAAATTAATTAGAAGTGGAATATGTGAAGATAATTCCTCTTCACAACATCTTTAATAATAATTAAAAAAAATCACACAATTACCCCCCAAAAGTTCACCAATTTATGGTTCAACCTTAGCACCAAATATTGGAAAAAACGGTTCACCATCTTATGGTGTGGCAGCTGCTGCAGCACCAAAAATTGGTGCAACCTTGCTCCAAATTTTTAACAGCGTAATGTTGGCGTTCCCATTGCCTTTCGCGGCATGCAAACTCGAATTTGTGTGATTTATATTCTTAAATGAAAATCTTTTCAAACGAACCTAATGTTGCGGGATACACTGTCTTCGGCAGCGTAAACCGTCGAATTTGTATGATTTTATATTTTTAAACGCCAATCTATCCAAACGAACCTACAGTCGAGGATTGAATAAGTGGGCATTTTCTTTCTTTTCTTTTATCTTTTTACTTTTTTTTAAAATTCCCTCTGGAACATGCAGATGGCAGTTTAATCTGCGAAAAACGTAAAAACTAATACGAAATCGACCTGCAGATTTTTCTTTTAAATAGTAAATATTAAAGGAAAATGTCTTACATATGCTGAGGTGCCAAACTCTCACTGAGCTTCCGCAATATGTGGGTTAATTTAACCAAGGTTTAATACGTTTCGCATCAAAAATTTTTTTTAATAAATGAAATTAAATATATTCCATGTAGAAATCTGAAATTAACTAAATAAAAATTCTTCAAATAATTTTTCTGGTTCGAAACGTTGTTAAACTCGGTCAAATTAATCCACATATTACGGACGATTAGTGGCAGCTTGGCACCTATGCATATGGACTACATGTTTCATTTTGAGGTCGGACCAGCTATACTTTCATTATTTTCAAGATCTTAATATATATTAATACAACGAATGTAAGAATTAAAAAATAAAGGCAAAAAGTGCTTACAATAATCTGTGTATTTTACAATAAATTTAATTACAAAAGTTTTGAAATTAGTAGTTTTTCAAATGATGGTCCAACTATCCATAAATTAAAAACCCATAACATTTGTGTAAAAATATAAAAAAAATTATAAAAACAATCACCATTCATGAAAATGCTATCAATGCTACTAAGTTTATTTGCAGTAGTCGCACATGTATACGTCTTTTTCTTTCCCCGCACATTCTGTATGTGCCCATATTGGGCACAGAAATCTAAGACATGCCTTTGAGGACTTGCAACTTCGAGTGGTCTCTTTCTTGGAAACAGTTGACACTGGAGAATGGGCTCAGTTATGAAGATGGCTCAGTAATGGGCTCAGTTGTGTGACCACTAGATTCATTGGAGGTTTAAGACTAGCCCGTTTTTAAACCGATTTTCCTAGTCCATTATTGCCCCACCAGTGGCTGAGAGGTTCTGCTCTCAAAGCTGGTAGACGGGAGGTGCTGGGTTCGATCCCAATCGCGCCCGCCGGCCTAATCGTTCGGAGTTTTCGTGGTTTTCTTCGAGCCGTGGATTTATCCATGCGTAAATACGGGTTAGGTTCCCTTAGAAAGACCCCCACGAAGGGCACTCCCCCGGGCCTATATCCCAAGTGTAGATAATTGGCCGTCATTAATCAACCCAACCCAACCCTAGTCCATTATTAGACCAATAATATGTTCAACATTTTACTGAAAGGCAGCTATTATCAGTTAAATATATCCTTTCAACAAGGATCTCAAAACGTAGCTTATAATCCTATTCGTGATGCTGTAACAACAAAACATGCAATAGTTATCGATTAAAATGTATAGAAATTCGAATTCACTTTCCTGATAAAGTTTCGAGGTCCGAAAATATGTGATTAAAAAAAAATGGCGACTACGAACGGCAGAGATGAATTAGCTGTTTCTACTTCTTCCCATTTTATTTTCTTATCAAAATGTGATAGTTGCATGTCTACACCACCGCCAGATTGCCGAACATTCTAATATTTATTGAATAGCTAGCCATTTTTAGACCCTAGTCTATATTTGAAAATTCTCCTCTAATATTTTTTTAACGAAAAACACTATTAGAACCGGAAAGGTACCCTGAATAAGTTTTTTATTCTAACACAGGGAGCCAGGCGATTGCGATTTCAAAATAGAAAATATAGGGTACCTGTTCCCTTCGTCTGCTCTGCTTGAAGAACCGAACCGTGTATTACACGGTCAGGTGCAGACACAATCGGCGGCATGATGGAACTCGCCATTTTCTGAAGTTCATTAGGGTTTTAAAATAATATTTCAGCTAATCTTAAAAAAAAAATAATAATCTGAACCTCAGGTTCATTTGATCCTGTCTTCGTCTATCTTAATCAAATTCTCAGACTTCAACGTGCAATATATTTCCCTAGCCAATACACACTCGCACAAACATCTTTCTCTTATAAATATAGACTGATGTTCACTCTACTTGTTAAACAAATCTGTTTTTGGTGGCCAAACTTGGCTATTTTTTACATTTTTACTATTTTTCACGTTTAATCTATTTATCTATTTTTCTCACTCAAAGCGAACGAAGGTTTTTTGAATTTGATATATGTTTATGTTATGGATATAAGAATTTATAAAATATTAAAGTAAATTTGGTATCTCACTTCGCTCATATGAAAAAAATCAGTTTCATTTGCTATTTTTTAAAATTTCATTTTAACATTTTATCTATTTATTCCCCACAGAGCGAATGAAGGTACTAGTCTGATTTTGGTATATATGTTAGGGGTAGAAGAAATTATGAAAACTGAAAATATAATTGGTACCTAAATTTGCTCATATTTGAAAAAAAGACTTTTCGTTTATAAGATAAATACATTTTATTATATAATATTTTTATTTATTTATTTTATAAATTTACATTAAATTATATTTATGTAATATCAAATAAATTGTGATTCTGTAGTATCAATTGTTCTGTAGTGTGTTTTTTACCGTTGTATCTCAATTTAAATTAATTCATTTATACGCATTTATACCCGTTGTATATTATATTAACGTTTTTAAAATTAATTGTGTATTGTTAGTTAATAATTGTTCTATGATGTACTTTAAAATTAACATGAGTGTTCCAGAGATTACTTTTATATTCTTATCGACCCTAGTCTTTTATAAGCATAAGTTCTCCAAAGCACAAATGGTGTTTTTATGAATTCTTTTACCTTTTTAAACATGTAGTTTTCCCTGTTATTCTTTCTTAATTGTTATGTGTAAGAATGGACATTTTTTCATACGCATTGAAACTGATTTATTGATTGACCAATGAGATATTACGGAAAATGAAACAGAAAATCATAAATTTAAATAGTCTAAAAGTCAAATTTAAATCTGAAAAGAAAAATGTTTTGTAATTCTACAAAAAAAAAAAAAAAATATTCTACGTATTTTCTTGAACAATAAAGGAATGGAATATTGCAGTGCTAGACGGATGTTTAATATTCCTTTATAAATGCTCTGATCTTACGATTCATATCTTCAATGTTCAGGAAACTATAGGATAAAGTATAAATTCATTTCTAAACCACATCTTAATATTTCCAATCCAAATCCTATTGTGAGTTCGGACAATGTCCATTCAAAGACAGTTTCAGATATAAAATGGAAAGACTGTCAAATATTTGATGATAATGCACTACATACACGGATATTCTGATTTTATGAGATATTTATATTTTGAGCTCCAAAAGTATTTTGTATAAGAGATTACGAAATATTTTTCATTCAAACAATTTTCTTCAAAAATGTCAAGAGAGACAAATATAAGGATTTAGTAAACGTTATGATGTATAGCAAAGCATGTAGACATTCTACTTACAAAACAGATTGAAATCGCTCCTTCCATGGTAACTGAATCGGAGTAGAAAAGGTGGATTAGCCTTGAAACCCTGCAACTTTGTCTTATTTACTTTAAAAATATATCGGAAAAGTCAAATGATTGTTACTTGTATATTTTAAGTGCCGTGGAAAAAATTAGGGAGAAAAAAAAAAAGAAATCTTTGAATTCCAAATATCTTACTGCAGGAGCAACTTTCAAAAAGTAACAATTCCTGTTGCTCTTTAGAAATAAATGTAACATTTCGGAGAAATTTTTAGAATGTAACTATATACATTTTTATTGTTATTTCTATGTTCAAATAAAATTATTGTTATTTGTATAATCAAATCAAATGATTGTTATTTGTTTGTTCAAATCAAACGATTGTTAGTTGTATATTTTAAGTGCTATTGAAGAAATTAAAGAGAACAAAAAAGAGATAGCTTTGAATTTTCAAAAATCTTATCTCAAAAACAATTTTTTTTTAAATAGCATATTCCTTCTGCTCTATGTATCATTTTGGAGAAATGTTTAGGATGCTACTGCATAAATTATGATCATTATGTATATGTTCAAATCAAATGATTGTATATTGTATATTTTAAGTACTGTTAAATTAAAGAAAGCAAAAGATAGATGAATGCCTAAATCCTTATCACAAGAGCATCTTTTAAAATGTAGCATTTTCCTCTTGCTGTTTAGAAATAAATTTATTATTTTGGGGGAATTTTTAGAATGTAACTATATAAATTTCGATTGTTATTTGTATGTTCAAATCAAATTATTGTTATTTGTATAATCAAATCCAATAATTGTTATTCGTTTATTAAAATCAAATTATTGTTATTTGCATTGTTAAAACAAGTTATTGTTATTTGTTTGTTCAAATCAAATTACTGTTGTTTGTATGATCAAATCAAATGATTGTTATTTGTTCAAATCAAATGATTGTTATTTGAATATTTTAAGTGCTGTTGAAGAAATTAAGGAGAAGAAAAAAGAGATATCGTTGAATTAAAAAAATTTATCTGACGAGCAACTTTTAAAAGCTTAGCATATTCCTCTTGATCTTTAGAAATATACGTTCTGAAATGTTATGGAAATTTCGGGGAAATGTTTAAGATGCTACTGTTTAAATTATATCATTATTTGTATGTTCACATCAAATGATTGCTTATTTGTATGTTTTAAGTGCTATTGACGAAATTAAGAAAAGCAAAAGAGTGATGAATATCTGAATCGTTATTTCAGGAGCAACTTTTAAAAAAGTAGCATATTTCTCTTGCTCTTTAGAAATATATGTATAATTTTAGGTGAAATGTTTAGAATGATAAATAAACAGATGATAAATAAAAGATAACAGAAAATTCTGCTTAAAATTTTTCATTTTAGTCGCTGTAGAATTTTATCTAAATTCTTAAATTTTCTTCGGCGAGGAATAACTCATATGATTGCAGAAAGTTCCTTGAAAGTTTGAAATTATCTTTTTTTAATAGTGTAGTAAAATATTAATTTAAAGAATTTTTAATTGTAGATTAAAATTCCAATTGATGGATAGAATAGAAGTGGAAAAAATCATGATATCTTTGAGGTGTATGTACAGTTTATTTTGATTTATAAAATAATCTTTTTTAAATTCAAAACAAAATTACGGTTTCATTCAAAGATATGTTAATTTTGAATTTTTAATTGTAGATTAAAACATTAATTAAAAAATAAAAACATGAATCGAATAGAAGCTAAGTGGAATAAAATTGTGATTGTCTTTGAACCTTTTTAAAATCTGCTGTAACACATCACTGGGATTACTAAATGAAAACAAGCAAAACACTTTTTGATCTACCATTTCAAATCTCTCAACCATCAGAGTGACTTCATTATGTTAGGAATTCCATATTAGCAATATTTTTAATTTAAAAATTAAAAATAAATAAATAGTATTAAGGATAGGATAATCAAAAGAAACTGTAAATGACTACCGTTTTTTTTTTTTTTTTTTTTTTGGTAGAAAGTTATTTTCATCATTTTGTACAATATTATACATTTTTATCTCATAATAACAAAAAAATATGTAATGTGAATGTAGCTAAATGTGGTGACACATAAATGTGACAAAGGAAAATAATCGGACACAAATGTGACATAATCAAACATCCGTATTTCAGGAACAAAATTGAGAAACATGTTATTGCATTTAAAGTGTTTCCTCTAAGGAGAAATTCTCATTGCAGTATGCATTGTTAATTATCAAACTCCCACAATATTTCCTAAATATGGTGAATAATCCCGAAATTGAGATTACTATTTCGTTTTGTTTATCTTTGAATGTCTAATAACCCCTATCGGCGTTACGGCATTGAAGGTCTGTTTCATCTCCGTAAATCGAAAGTCAGAGAAGAGACATGTTTTGAACTACTAGTTTAAAACGTGTTCTAGTATGTTGTTCTAAAATTTTCATCACATTTAGGTGTCTGATTTTTTGATAGACCTATTAGCGTCAAATTGGATCTTTCAAATGCGAGGCTTTCAGGAGATGTACTATTGTACGTTTATGAGGTATTTGATATATTAAATCAAAATGATGTTTAAAAGCAGAAATTGTGAATAATTGAACTTTGTTGAATCAATATATTTAGGAATTTCGACATAGTGATAGATTAATCTTTTCCTTTGGCTAAATACTTATTTACGTACTCCAAATGATCAAAATAGGAAAATCCATACTTTTACAACAGTTCAATTCAAAATTTGACGTACTAATAGCGGTACACATTTAAGCAAAGAATAAAGAGATATGATCAATAGATCACGTTTTGAATCCAAGTAGTAGCGGGCAACGCAAAAGTGCTTTTTCCCTCTGGGTCAAAAGGAATGGTTTGATTTATTGTATTCAATTGTATTTAATTTAATAAAAAAATATTTGGAAATAAATACTGATTATTTAAAGCAATTCTATTACTAATTTTACTTTTCTTTCTGGATGTAATTCTTGCTAACAAAATGCTCAAGGGAGCTTCTAAAAACGCTTAGACGTTAAATAATCTGTCGAGGATACTAAAGCTGCTCGACTGACATTATGGCAGGCAAACCTATTTTTATAAAAGAAAGATGTTTGTCTGTCTGTATGTCTGTGTGTATATCCGCGATGACTAGGCAAATCTACCACACTTAGAGGTCTGTAAATTTGGATTAGGATAGGCGAAGGCAGATCCGAATGAACCTGAGGCTCAGATTTTTCCATTTTTGATAATTAGCCGAGATATTAATTAAAAACCATAATGAACGTAGCGAAATGGCGCTAAGCCACCGATCATTGGGATTTCTGAAACATTCCGAGGTTCCTTATCACGGAAGAAAGAATAGGGGGAAAACGCTCCGTTTATTTCGCATATTTCCGAGCCTGCATCTGCTTAACTAATTAAAATACGAAAAAAAACCTACTTAGGCTGGGTACTTTTTCGGTTCTAACGGTGTTAGCCGTTTAAGAAAGTACTAATATTTAAACATTCAAACAAAAATTTCAAACTTCAAATTCGTGTTTTTTTTTTTCGCATGTTTACAAGTCCGCATCCACTGTTTCGATCGAAATACGAAAAAACAAAAGATACCCACTTAATCTGGGTATCTTTAACGACGTCTTTGGTTTAAAAAATATTAATATGAATCCTTTAAAAAATTAGTTTCATAATGCCGTTTTTGAGTTTTCGTTTTTTCTCTGAAATTTTTTAAAACCTGCATTTACTTTCCTGAATGAAATACGAAAAATAAAAACAAAACCACTTATAGATGGTACCTTTTTCTTTCTAACGATGTCTTTGTTTTAAAAAATATTAATATTTGCTATTTAAAAATAATATTTTCTGGAAGCCCTTTCACGAATTTGGAAGACTTTCTTTTTTCTTAGTGACTTTACAGAATTAATTTCAGGTTTGAAGAGAATTATTTTAGAAATTTTAGGAGGATGGATGTGAGATATCGCTTCATGTCTTATCAGAGGGAGAGGGGGCGTTTTTTCTTATTTAGGTTTTCTCGGAAACTATTTATTGGCCATAATCGAAAATTTAATATATCTAAATGTCAGAAATTAAATCGGCAATGACTATATCGGGGACCCGTTACACTGTTTGGAAATATTTTCGTGTAATATATAAATTCATGCAAAATCGGTTTAAACATATAAAATCATACAAATTTGAGGTTTCATTAAAAATAAACTGGAGCGTTGTCCGGTGTACGCTGTCGAACGCAGTGGGGCCCCCAACTCTAGGTCCGTTTGGATAAATTTTCATTTAAAAATATAAAATCATACAAATTTGAGGGTGTACGCTGCCGAAGGGAGTGGCGCCCCCATCTTTAGGTTTGTTTGGAAAGATTTTCGTTTAAAAATGTGAAATAATTCAAAAGTTTTAGATATATTTAAGTTTATTATCACGGGACAGAGCAACGCCGGGTGGGTCAGCTAGTAGGAAATATAATATTTCTTACTCAACAATTTATGGTCAAGTGAAAAGATGAACTTTTGCGGACAGTCGCTCTAGGTTATCTGATAAAATGATAATGTAAGAGCTTAGTGATAATATTAAGATTATCAGGTGTGTAATTGTTGAGTATGAGTGCGAATTTCCCCAGGTACAATTGTTACTATTAAGCTAGGTAAAATAGTTGATGTAAGCACAATTCTAATGAGTAATTCCAAACATTGGAAGTGGCTAGAATAGTGTGATAAAACATTTTATCAACTGAATAAAATTAATTACATACTTGCCAACGTTCCGTTTTTTTTTTCAAATAAATTAAAAACAGAAATTTATAAAATAACAGACGTTAATGAATAATCACCTAGAAACAAGAAACATCTCATTAAGTAGTATTTCTGGTTCAAGTTATGTTCATCTGACTTGAAAAAAAGAAACGGACGGTTAGCAGCTAGGCATTACCAGAATTATTAAATTCCCGGAGCAACTACAGCATTCCACGAATTCCTGAGAATAAAAAATTTATTTTATGGAATTGCTGTGTAGAAAATACAGTAATAAACATTGTTTTCGTAAAGTTAATGTTCTTTGGCCATTAATTTGCTACTTCTTGTTTATTAATTGTCATAGTTTAAAGTTTATTATATTTAACTCAATTATACTGATTGATAAAGATGCAATACGAATTGACACTTTTCCAGCTGAGTGAAAATGTATCTATGTTGGGAGTCGAACCCGAAATCTCTGGCTTAAATTGACAGCGCTCTGCATATTGAGCTACCTGGACCGACAACCGGCAGGAACAATTCCGCCAGACCATCTTTTGGGAATAATATCTGATCCGTTGTCGTAAAATGGAAGCAGATGAACAGAATACATACTGCAGGTATCTCCATTAAACGTTGAATTCGTTAATACTGATTGGTAAAGATGTCATACGCATTGACAGTTTTTCTACTTTTGTTTTTTTCAACTGAGTGAAAATTTGTCTAGGCTGGGAATCGAACCAAGAACTCTGGCTTAAATTGCCAGAGTGTCTGCCAATTCACAATTCACACAGACAACCTTTTGATAAAAGCATGGCAAAAACAATGCCAGTTCAAAGTTGTAGAAGTGTGGTTTTAAAATTTTGTAAAATTTTTTAACTAAAATTTTTAAATTTTACATTAAGAATTGCATTTTTTCTTGATTAAAGTATTTGCCCTGTGTAAAATTACTTAGTACTATGTGAAAAAGGTGTAAAGTGCTGAAAGTTTTCCAACTCAGAGAAAATTTGTCTAGGCTGGGAATCGAACCCAAGAACTCTGGCTTAAATTGCCAGAGTGTCTGCCAATTCACAATTCACACAGACAACCTTTTGATAAAAGCATGGCAAAAACAATGCCAGTTCAAAATTGTAGAAGTGTGGTTTTAAAATTTTGTAAAAATTTTTAACTAAAATTTTCAAATTTTACCATAAGAATTGCATTTTTTCTTGATTAAAGCATTTGCCCTCTGTAAAATTATTTAGTAATATGTAAAATGGTGAAATATAAAAAAAGAGTTCAATGAGTACGGAGTCCCTCTAAATAAATATACTGTAAATTGTTATAAAAAGCAATATTTTGTGAATCATAATCCTCTCCTTGAAAACAATTCATTTTTATTCATAACAATTAAGATAATCCAAAACAAACTAATTGCACAATTTGCAATTTCTGACACACCCCTGTAACCCCTCCACCCTTTTCAGAACAGTATATATCGCTCCCAAAAGCCCATGCTGCAAATGGGTATTACAACGACTCATTTGTGTCTGAATTCTTTCCCTTAGGTAGGCCATAAATGTCTGCGTACAACTCTACTTGACTCAATTCGAACAGCTTCTAATACACCGCGGTCGCCGCTCCTCTCCTATAAACTCTCTTCACAGAGATCATTGATTGAAGAAGTTTGCGAGGGAACTTCCAGAAATGTACAGCGGCTGTTCTTCCAAGATCATTTTTAGCTCTCCTAGGTAGAATTGAGTTTTCACATGGTGACATTTCAAATATTAAACCTCTTGAGACAGTTCGTGAAATGGAAAATATATATACACTAGGAAAGGGGCGGAATACGAAGGATTTAGGTTCAGAGAAGATGCATGAAATGACAAGGAAATACGTGATATTCTCTCACAGTAGCACTTAAAAATATGATACATACTTTGAAGTTTTACTCAATTTATTTGAGTTTTAGAAGGCCGGTTTGATGTTTATGTCCGTATGCATAGGAAATTAGATGTTTCAAAACGGTGCTTTAAGTAGCTGTTCAAGAAACATAGTCTTGTTCGTTTACAACCATTATAATCTTTTCAGATGCAAACTAAAGGATGTTTTAAAACACTTTCTAATATTGGTCTAATTTTCATTTGTTTATCATTCGTTGAATAGTTAACAATTGCTCATGAATACTAATAAATGTAAAGCGTATTTAATCCATGATGAATATTGTCTAATATGGAAATATAAATTTTGTGGTTTGTATTTATATAAAGTGAATAGCAGTTTTTCAGTTACAGTAAGATAATATCGCGAGTTATTTGTTTGATTTTAAATAGCTGTAACTTTCTGGAGTACATGGGTCTCACAAAAAAAGAAAACTAATGAGAATTTAATCACTTTAAATGTAGTACCATGAACTGCTGGGAATAGGAATGGTGGGGGAGAAGGAGGGGGGGAGGACAAAACTTAACGAGACGACAAAACCAATCGTCTTAAAAATATGTACTAGTTTTTTTAACGATTTTTATCCTGTGTCAGTCCGCTAACATGATAATAAGTTTGGAAATTGGGTTTGACGTTGTTGGCATCAGTGCTTTCATACTTACAAGATTGTAAATAACATCACCAAAAATCACATATAATTGACATCTCCAAAACTTTTCTTATAAGTAACAAAGCTACTGTCAATAGAGGTTCAGCATTACTAATTTTTTCTTATTACATAGGCCTATATAATGGTACTCTATATTGGTTTTTACATTTTTATTAAACAGTTCATTTAAACGATGTTTTTTTTGTTGTTATGCCATAGAATGGTAATATGTGGGGTGAATAGGAACACAGTAATGTTTGTGTTTCTATTCAGATTCAGCAGTTATAAAGACCAACGAACTCCCCCATGAAAAACAGAAACCCAAGAACAATCTTCATCAGATTACTCTATACATGACAGTAACAAAGAGTTTGTATTTTCAACACCGACATTTTTTCTTCCCGAAAACTTCGTCATTAATAAAGTGTATGGTTAGACCAAGGATTCAGTCAGGCTCTATGCTTGTAAAGTTCTATACCCTCAAGATGACAGGCAGGTTCTAAAAAGGGTTTTCGGAAATTTGTCGAAACGAAGAAGAGGCATTCTTTGGTCTGAAAAACGCTATGAAAAAAAAGTTACCCTTCGTAAAATGTTAAAACATTTGCATGTTTTAAGAGCATGATAGGCTTCGAAAACTACCTCATTGATTTATTTTTCTTTCTTCTTTTTTGTATTAGGGCGAGAAAGACTTTCTCATTTTCAAGAAAAGTTATGTTTATATAACAAAAAAATTATTTTTATGTCATTGCATATTTTACTTCGATAAAAACTTTGTGTTCATATTCACCCCTCAGAATTGTTACTCCGTCCTTATTATTTTACACGTGTACAAATAGGTACACTCATGTAGTTTAATAGGTGTTCCTATTAATGTAATAGGCGTTCCTAAACACACCATATGTTTTTTATATATAATTTATAGTTCATTTTTTAATTTTATGTTGTTTTGATATCAAAAAGGAAATATAAGATACAAATTTTAAGGCAGAAATTTTTGCTTTAAAAATATTAAATATTTTTTTATGCCGAAATGTGGAAACTGTTTCTATTGGCTCTATTTTACGGTATTTAGTTATATTAAAAATAATTGTTTAAAAGAGGGTTCTGAATTGTGTGTTTGGACTTACAGTAAAGCTTCAAGAGTTGTAAAAAACGGAAAAATAATATGCTAGCTAGATTTTTA
This sequence comes from Maratus michaelseni, assembly GCA_963931845.1. Taxonomy (NCBI): domain Eukaryota; kingdom Metazoa; phylum Arthropoda; class Arachnida; order Araneae; family Salticidae; genus Maratus; species Maratus michaelseni. The sequence continues at coordinate 211,095,557 of OZ007599.1, read as the reverse complement.
ACAATTTTAAATACATCTACATCATTAGAATTATTACACAATTTAAAGCAATTAAATTACAATCTAAAGCTTTACCAAAAAGATATGAATTAAATTTAATTTAACCAGCAGTAAATATTTAGATTAAGACAAGTTTTGAGAAGATGCATTAAATGGCAAAGAAATACGTGATATTTTCCCATAGCATTTAAAAGTATGTACTTTGACATGGTATTAAATTTATTCGAGTTTTAGAAGATAAGGCATACGCATATTATGTTTGTATGTACGGGACATTCGATGTTTGAAAAAGGTGCTTTCAAGGAACAAATCTTATTCCTCTACAACTGTTTTAATCTTTTTAGGTGTGAACTAAAGCATGCTTAAAATACTTCCTAATGTAGGCCTAATTTTCATTTGTTATTGTTGTTGTATTGTTATTATTAGTTGTATTTGTTGAAATCACAGTCACTTTTTATGAATACAAATGAAATATAACGCGTGTTTAATCCATGATGATAATTACCTAATACATTGTTGCCAACCTTCCGTTTTTTAAAAAGATATACATACTTTGAATTAGAATAATTTTTAAAATAAAATGTTATTTTCCTTTTATGCAGTAGTTATATGTTTTCATACATTAATTGAAATTTCTTGTTGAAATATATTAATTTGACTGGAAAAACCCCCTGAAGTTTGGCAGCCATGTTAATATAAATGTGCCAGTATTGTGATTGTTTAAGGTTTCCAGTTCATCACTAAAGTAAACATGTTTATACAGTTACAGTTCGTTACTAAATTCAAACCAATATCACTTTGGGGCTTACGTCTTTGCTTTTAAATTTCTGTAGCTTTCCAGAGTACATGAATATTAGGAAAAAAAACAACTAATGATAATTCAATATTTTTCTTCTAGAAGTCAATTATTTACAAAATACTTCTTTAAAAAGTTTCAGCAAAGAGAGTTTTTGTTTTCAGTCCAAGGTTTTATCCATTTTTTTATTTCCATGAGTTGAGAACAATCAATCAATAATAGTGCGACTCTAGTAATAATTTTAATTATATCTACATAATTAAAGCTGGAAATTGCATTAATATATTTTAAAGCAATTAAACTTTCAACTAAATCTGATTTAAACTAAGCCTTTGCAGAAACTATATTTAGTAAATTTAAATTTAATCGACTGTAAATGTACAATTTAAGACAAGAGTTGATTAAAATTATATACCTTAGCTAAGAGCATTGGAGAATCCCTCCTTCGAGAAAAAAAAAAGCATAAACTTGTTTGATGACTATAAAAGGTTTACATTAATTTTAGAATTAGATCTACATTCAGTATTTGATGTTTGCAATAGAAATTTTTGACTGATTTAACAGATCTCTAAAGTTTTGAAAAATATAGCTTTTCTTTTAAATAGATTTAGATTTAAAGCATCAACGATCTTATTTTCGGCAAAAATTACAAGAGTTACAAATTTTAAATTGTTAAAATTATTATGTAATAGGTCAAATTCGTATTTATTACACAATGCTATCGGAAAGATTGACTATTTTTGACATTGAAATGCCAATACTTATTATTATTTATTATTATTCTAGAAATATTATATTAAAATTCAAATGAGCTATGATGATGAAGTAATGAAAATTGGATACACAAATAACATTGAACTAGGTGGTAATAGCAACCGATTGCATAATATTTTTTTTAATTTGTAATTGAATCAATAACATTTGTTTTCAATATTAATTTATATTCATTATATTATTCCGTGTAATTAAGAACCTGCAGGGTATCCACAAAATCTCTTTGCAATTTAAAGCTTTTATTACAAGCACAAATGAACAGATACATGTATGGAAAGTAGTGCAATATTAGGAATATATATTGAAGATTTTTTTTACATCAATTAGCAAACCTCTATTAATTTGGCTTGCTGTTTTAAATATGGTAAATGACATGCAGATGCTGTCATTTTATCTTGATTTTCAATATTATGTGCTTTTTATTCTGTGTGCTTACAAGAAATTCTCCCTGAATTTTTTTGACCACGTCCGTCAATTTGTAAATGGCACAAGACATTTATGGAGACCGGTTCAGTATTGAATAAAGCAAAGAGTAGACAAAAAAAGAGTATCAGAAGAAAACATCGACGAATATATATGATATAAAATCTTATTATTATTTTTTATTATTCCAAAATTGATATTTTCTATGTTAAATTTCTCTGTATCAATTAATATCCTTTATTCAAAATGTATTCTAGTTCAAAAAACCTCAAAAGAAATATTTTCGCAGGTCAAAATGCTTGCAGTTATTTTTATCAAACGTTAGATAGATTTTCTCTTTTAGTTATCTGTGATTTCAATTCAGTAAATTAATGTATTGTCCAGATGTATTTAAAATTTAAAATCTACCCTTATTTTCCTTCGTATCTTTTGATAAAAGCAAGCGCGGTTTTCATTTAACTTCCCTGCTGGGAGAAAATGCTACATCACTAATTTTAATACACTCCCATGACACATTTTTTAAAAAATGGCTTAACTGATACGTCGCTACTGCTGGAAGACGCTCGGAGATCGTTCGTTCAAAAAAGTTAATATACATTTATCCGTAACTGTCAAGTGTGTGGCGCTTTGGCAGATTCGCAGGCTAAAATGTTGGCGGCACTGTCAGTGTAAAAGGTACACAGTTCTCATCTAAATTTTGGCTTCTTGTGTTACGTAATTAACTACGAAGACCACCTCTCCTCTATAACATCATGATGTCTTACAGCCAAATAAAAACAACTTGCACGTAATTCAGAGTTTTCATTCATGCATACTGTTTTTACTATTTTTTTTAACTGAGGATCACGACTTTGTGTTCTTGGCGGACGCAATGTGTAAAAGACAATGTGCAAATTCTATGGTCATGCAGTTTTTTCCTATATGATATTCCCTACTATCTTACTGCATTTTTTATTGATACAGCTTTCACATCATGACCCAAAACAACTGAACTACACCATAATTATCTGCATGACGCGCTTCGTGCAACCAAAACACATACAGAGGTACACATATAGAGGATTATTAATTAATGCAAAAAAAATCAATATACACTACTAATATTGTACTACTTTCTATACATGTATTTGTTCATTTGTGTTTGTAATAAAAGCTTGAAATTATAAAGAGACTTTGTGGATACTCTGTATTTTGTCATCCAGAATGCCACTAGAATGAAATTCTGTCAGTTATTATACAAAATTATGTGTCATCAATTCTTCCCTCATGTTACAACATCTATAAATTGCGTATACCGTAAATATTTAAAGAAAAATTGTATGAAATATGAAAGTATGACTGAGTCGAGACAGTAACCTTATTAAAAAGATTTTTAATTTCCTGCTAAGTAAATATGCATCTTTCTGAAAAAATCAAAAGTAAATTGGATTTTGTTCATTCAGCAAGGCTCCCACTGATGCGCTTCTTGAACGCCACTTTTTCCATACAACAATGGTAGGTTTCCACAACATTTGCAATAGAATATACCTCGAAAATTATTGTTTGTAAACAGTGTTATACATAAGGGAGACCAGTGGGACCCCTGATACTGGAATACAACATTAACACAATGAAACTTTAGACAGTAAAACATTTTTTTACACAAAATACAAAGCACATAATATGAAAATCAAAATAAAATGAGTGTATCTGCATGTTATTGACTAGATTTAAAAACAACACGCCAAATTAAACTTTTTACAACGTTTTCATTTGCATGAAAAAAATTACTTTTAATTTAGTCTAGTGACAAGCAAAAATAGCTTTGCATTTAATTATGAATTCTAGAACGGAGAAAGTTTATTGCTTTCTGAGGCAAACTTATCAGTGAGAACACTGTCATTATTTGAAGGAGAGTAAAAATCTCTATTTCCCTTAAACGTTTCATCGGCGATATACTGCTGAGTGGAATGTTCCCAGGGGGTCGTCCCATCAGCGGTTGTTCCGAAAATTTTCACCAGAAAAAATTGCTACGAAAAAGTGACGCTGTAGGGGAGTGTTAGTAATGTTTCACTCATCAATCTTCATTCTGTATGTATAGAATTTCGCTTTAATTTTGTAAAATCTAGGAGCAGGAGTATAAATATATTTCAATCGTTATTACTTATGGCTTTTCAACGGCTTCTCTTTTGCATTCTTCTAGAATAAATTTATTATCTGAAAGAATGAAATAATTGGTGAATTTATTTTATTACTTGTTTATATAAATTGAGTTTTTTCTGAATGATTTGAGATCACTTATCTGATGTATGGTAATAAACTGATGGATTTAAAAATATTTTAGATTGGAACTATTCTTTTTTACAAAAATATTGGAGCAGGACTTAAAGTGTACAACAATTATTTTAAGAAAAATATATATATATATTTTGTTTGTTTTCATCTAAGCGCTCTATTTCTTTATGAAATTTTATTATGTTAGGAGAATTTATGTCTAAAATTTATCTGTGAGATAAAGTTTAAAATAAGAGGCAATAATTTTAATTCAAAGAAAAGGGGGACAGGACGGTTATATCTTGAACGCATGGAAATAATACAAATATGCTGCAAATATTAGTCTATTTTTTTAAATTTGTATCACTATACTTAAAAAAATTAAATATTTTAGTTATTATACAGCATCACTATTATTATGTATATAGTATCTATCAAAGTAAAATAATTATTTCATATTTTAAGCAGCTAATTTAACACGCACAAAAAAGATTGTTTTGCCCATTTTATATTGCTAATTTTTTTTAAATCTATTTTTATATTAGAAGTGAATGCATATGTCACTTTTCGACTTACAGAGTTGAGATATAAACAAGAACGAAAAATCATGCGTCAAGCATAGATTATGTAGCACTTTCCAACGCTTCCAAAATAATTTTACAAAACATACCGTTTAATAAGCTAAAAGATAACATCTAAGTAAACAATTTGGAAAACGCATAACATATTTAAAAACATAATTTCAGGAATTTCCAACAGATACAATATTCGGAAAAATATCCTGATACTTTTATTCAGCCCTGTATATGATCTATAGATTTGTATATGCTAGGATGCTAAATTTTAGTTTAGTTAGGAAACGAGTAGCACAGTTTAAAATTATCTTTCTGGAGTTTCTGTCAATAAACGGAAATGTGTTCGCGAACTTTTGTGCTGCCCTGTATAGGATCTACAGAATTTATACACACCACATAATAGACAAAAAGCGAGTTAAAATTAAAATCGCGTTTAGTAACTTAAAACGCACTTCCAGGAATTAGTGTTAACAGACAGTAGAGAATTCTTTTGTGTGTCCCTGTAAATGAACGATGACTGCTATACACACACTATTCTGTAGTAAGCCTCTTGTAATGCACCTTAGATATATATATATATAAATTTCAAGACGTTTAAAATAGTGAAACATTATTTAAATAAACCGCAGACGATTTTTATCCATAGATGTCATGTAACGGAATTCTTTTGACTGTCCCTGTAAAGTAACTATAAGTGCTATGCACACCCTATTCCATATTAAGCTTCTTCTAATGCACCTTAGTGATATATATAAATTTCAATGCGTTTAAAATAGTGAAACATTATTTAAATAAACCGCAAATGATTTTTCCCCATAGACCGCAATGTAACGGAATTCTTTTGAGTGTCCCTATAATAAAACTATAAGTGCTACACACTTCCGTTTAAATAGGGAACATGCTATAGATAACGACAATAACATATAAAAATTGCAGAGCAATCCGAGCATATTTACGGGAGTTAGAGCACGGCCAGACGGCCAGACGGCAGACGGCAGACGGCCATACGGCCAGACAAACCGAAGTCATAAGCACTTTTCAACTAGGTTGGAAAGTGCTAAAAACAACTAAAAGTTGAATAGAGATGTAATAAAAACGCACTAACACATCTTTTTTGCTCTTTTAAACACTAAACTCCGCTTATGAGCATTACTCTTGCATGTTGCATTATTTATTAAATAGGATTTTCTGATATTCAAATTTTAATTGCTTAATAGGCGTATAGCCAACATAGTGAAAAAAGTACTGAAGCTGGGACTCGAACTCGGGTCATCAGATTAGCGCACTGACGTTCTACCAACTGAACCACTTGGGAACGATACTCAGCTTGGAACTTTTTCACCATAACATGTTGGCAAAGCTACAATTGTACATTGCACACAATTGTACATTGTACATTGTAGCCTTGCCAACATGTTATGGTGAAAAAGTTCCAAGCTGCGTATCGTTCCCAAGTGGTTCAGTTGGTAGAACGTCAGTGCGCTAATCTGATGACCCGGGTTCGAGTCCCGGCTTGGGTACTTTTTCACTATGTTGGCTATACGCCTATTAAGCAATTAAAATTTGAATATTATGAATGCAAGGCGTGAGAAATTTTCTCTGGAAAAATTTCCAAGTATTAAAATATGAATTTAGGATTTTCTGTTTTTTTTTTTTGTTGTTGTTTTCAATTACTAAAAGCTCACAACTGTATGTGACTTGCCCTACCAAGTAAAGATGGGCAAATCCCCATTTTATAAATATGTTTATTAAAGACTTTCTCTCTTTTTTTTTGCAGAATATGTCGTTAAAGAAAAAAGTTTTAAATTTATAGAACTGAAAATATTTAATCCGTAAGTCACGTCGTCAATTTCTTGTGTATTGTGAAGCAAAGATTGAATTACCACAAGGGCATACTTCCACCACTTTTTTTCTAAATAGTATAATTTTCACCTTTATTTTATGACAGAAATTCTGTGTTAAAATAAGTTGACAATTTCTATTCAGAAATACTGGTGGAAGTTGTCTGTGTGGTAATTAGGCTTTCTTGTGAATCATATGCATAGGAGTCCCTGTTACCCAACGACGGTCATTACGGGTTAATAAGAAATCAATAAAAACGACTGTGGTAATATTTTCGGTATAATTATAATATTTTTATACGTTTAAGAATACATGTTGTAATGTCCTTTCAAAGATAATTTGTGAAGTGATGGTTGGGTAGCGAAAGGACAAAATTTCGAAAATACTTCCTTACATCCGAAAGATCACTTTATTAAATAAACAAAGATTTTCTTTGTAGATGAAAAAAAAATCACATTACAATTTAAAAATTAGAATAGATTTTGTAAGTTTAACGACATGATGATCATTCGTTTAAATTTAGGCAGATTAAACTTCAGTATACGTAAAATCCACTATAATTGACGGTTAGATTTGTGTAGTAGGACTTTTATCCAGAACATAGGTTGTATCTCAAAAGGTGGTTCTATGTCTACACAGAGCGTCTTGCGGCCGGATTTTTTTGCAGTCACACGGGTGCTTGGCGTACCCTGTATTTCGAAGAGATGTTTGGGCACCTCTCCGCGTATCTCTCTCAGTCACCCGGGTACTTGGCGTACCCTGTGATCTAGAACAAAAGTCTGGCACCTCTTAGCGTATCTCTTGCAATCACCCGAGTACTTGTCGTACCATGTATTCTGAGCAAAGGTCTGACATCTCTCAGCCTCTTTCTCGATCTGAACTCTTAATTAAAATGCTCTCGCTCATGGTTTTCACAATGGGAGGGGATTTAGTCCGAGGAGAGGCTCTTCAGGGCCACTTGTACCGTGGGACCATGACATCACCTTCAAGCGAGTACGTTATTGGTTCCTTTCTAAAAAGGGGAAATTAAGCAGTTCCACTTTGGTTTCTTACGGAGATTCTTTTCTCAACAAGACAGGCCACCAGCATAGTAAGTGCTGTCATCCTTGGCGGGCAATGCTATCAATTATAATTCTAAAGTTTTCTTTGGTTCACAAAGGAAGTTCGAGATTGCCACTATTTCAAAGTAACGCCGGCGTGAAAAAATATGCTGGAAATGTTCTTTTAGAAATTTTTACACGAGAACTCTCAGATACCAAACACTGGTTCTCTCTCACTCACCGGCACAGAGAAGTAAAAATGGATTATTTACAATGTATTCAATTTTATTTAATTTTAAATTTATAAAATTATTTTTTGCATTTATTTCAAACATAAATTTTAGGATCTAAACATCCTAACTAATAAGTTTTCATAGAAAAATATAGCGCTAATATTTTACAATAAAATTCAATATTTTTTTAATATGCAATATATATATTGTGCAAAATCTGCTCCGCTCAAATTTTATTTTGCTCAAAAACAATGATTTTTCCCTATCTAAAACATTTTTATCGCCACCAGTTTTTTACCATACATGAGACAAGGAATCGTAAACCATTTATTAAAACAATATTTTTTTTTATAAGCGAGCAATAAAAGAAATACACAAATCTACCCATTTTTTAGATAATAAATTAATTCTAGAAGAATCCTAAAGAGATGCCGTTGAAAAGCCATAAGTAATAAAGAGCGAAACACATACGCTTGTTTTTATATTTTGCAAAATTAAAGCAAAATTCTATACATATAGAATGAAGATTGATGAGTGAGACATTACTAACACTCTCCTACAGCGTCACTTTTTCGCAGGGAATTTTTCTGGTAAAAATTTTGGGAACAACCGCTGATGAGACGACCCCCTGGGAACATTCCACTCAGCAGTATATCGCTGATGAAACGTTTAAGGGAAATAGAAGTTTTCACTTTCCTTCAAATAATGACAATGATCTCAGAGATATGTTTGCCTACGAAATTAATAATCTTTCTCCGCTCTAGATTTCATAATTAAATCCAAAACTATTTTTACCTCTCACTAGATTTAATTAAAAGTAATTGATCATTTTTCATGGAAGGGAAAAGGTTAATTTTTTTTTATAAATGTGCTTGTTGATTTTAAATTCCTTGACTAACATGCAGATATTACAGAATATGCTGGAAATGCATTAACATGTTCGCGACTACCGACATACTAAATTATAGAAATAACTCATTCAATATTCAACAGAATATACTATATTTGTTTTAAGAGGGGAAAAATGGATCATTTTGTTTAAATTAAAATTAAAAAAATATTTTGTGGATAAAGGTGTGACATACATAACTTTTAATTTATAATGGTAATTGTAATTGTACTGTTGGTAATTTTAATTTACTACATCAACAAAATAAAAGTACTTGTTCAAGTGGCTACATATCCTTTTAATTTGTCGGTCAGGGCTGAACAAGGGTACTGTCCCGAGGAAGTATCGAACGTTAAATGACATTTATACAATTTTTTTTTGTGGAAAAACGTGTCTACTTACTTCTAAATTACATATTTTAACACGTTTATAATACTATTCTGATGTACGAGAGTTAGCGATATGCAGACTGCAAACGATCCTCATATACAGTATTATTTTATGCCTTAATTGTACATGTTCAGAAATGAGACTATATGACGATGAATGATGCATGATTTTTCAGAGTGCCATGTAGTACGTCCATCATGATTTTTTTTTTGCTGGAGCAAGAATCTTTTGTAAAACTCATTTTTATATAGTATTCATTCATCCAAGTGCATTGTGTACAATGTATTATTGTAGATGCTGATGCTTGTACTGGACCCTTAAAGCTAGGAAAAACATTGTTCAATCTGCAAATAGTCAGTGATCCTGAAATTAACTTTTCATGTGAAGATAACTTGTATACTATAAGCGTATTTCCTGCTCAAAGGTGCGTGGTGTGGCTGTGAACAAAATGACTGTCCTCTCAAGCTTTGGTTTATCAAGCTGGTTTTGTTCTTGCACATTACTTCATCTGCCCTTCCTAGATCAATGAATACTACCTTTGCATGATACTGATAACGTTTTGATTAGCGCGAACAGCACTTTTCACTATTATAATTCATTGCCTGAATATTCTCTTACGAAAAATTTGGGTATTTGCTAACGTGCCAGCAGTTCGAAATTCTTTGAGTTTTTACGTGACGCATATATATATTATATATTATTTCAGGCTATTTGATGAAGTGTGTAATGGGTACAAATTGAGGTAGACATCTTTGCAAACTGAATTACTTTAATTAAATATCTAGGTTAAATGAAGTACTATATACAACAGAGATAATATAGAATTACGACATTGTAGCGACCTATGGTCAAGCACATCGTCTTGAGCAGTGTTCCGCTCAATAGTCAAGCCACAATTTTCTTTACATTCTAATTACACGTGCGGCTCTCAGCGATAAGTGCTGAGTTTTTACTTTCTCATACAAAGAGAGATACGCCACTTAGGCATGCCATGGGAACCATGCTGAGATTAGCTTGTTACCACTCTCCATCGAGGCCAATCGTCATACCCCCTCATATATATAGATAGATAGATAGGCTGATATATAACGCCACGCTAAATATTACCATTTATTTTGTAATAGATGATAAATGTTGTGGTTTCGAATGGCACGACCATTGCTTATTTTTGTGTTTAATCAACAATATCTTAAATACCCATCTGTGAACTCATAAACACTCCTCTGGCTGATGGTAACACTAGTAATTATGTAAAACCTCCTGATAATCCTATTAATATCAGGACTCTATATTGTCCGTTTGTGATGAATAATTAAGTGATAAAATAGCGATCATAACTTGGTTAGACACGTTTAGTTAAATAACATTGTAAAAACTGTTTAACCTTCAACACATTGTATGTATGTTAAAGTAAACAGTGGGTTTGTGTCTTCGCCCCAGGATTGCATTTATATTCTAAAGCGAAAGCTGGGTTCCTGGGCGGTCATCCTTTGTACGTTTGTGAACCACAGAATGGGGGGGGGGGGGTTAAAATCCGAAAACAAAATTGACGGTTTGGGGAGAAAATTGCAGTTGACGTATTTGATACTTGTAGTTTCGTGTCAGCCGACAGAGAGCTAGAATTAACTTTTTGGGCATCGTCCGTTGGTTCGAAAGTTCTTTCTGCGTCATCTTGCTTTTTCGTAAAAGTGAATCTTGAATCTTTGCTCGTTTTCTGCGACGTCTCGAAGAAATGTTGCCCGTCCAGGAGAGGTGATAATTTTTATAGACCGAAGCCAAAAGAAAGTTCTTGCCCCTATATCACTTCAGGCTACTTACTGAAGCATGTAGTGAATAGAAGTTGAGGTAGATATCTTTGCAAACCGAATTACTTTAATTCAATATCTAGCTTAAGTGAAGTACTATATACAATAGGGATAATATAGAGATATAGGGATAATATAGGGATAATATAGGGATAATACGACATCGTTGCGACCTACGGTCGGACATATCATCTTAAGCAGTTTTCTACTCAATAGTTAGGATACAACTACTTGTACATTCTAATTACATGTACGGTTCTCGGTGATAAATGCTGACATTTACTTTCTCATACAAAGAGAGACACGTCATTTAGGCATGTCAGGGGAACCATGCTCAGATCAGCTTGTTATCACGCTCCATCGAGGCCCATCGTCATATCCCCCCATATATATATAATATATATATATATATATAGAGAGAGAGAGATAGATATAGATATAGATATATAGATATATAGCTAGACAGATATATAACGCCACGTGGGAGGCTCACCCACCATCCCTTTTCTTTAGATTTTAAATAAAACTTGATTATAACTTATTTCTTGTCTTATCGCTGTGCTAGCCAGGGTACACTATGCACAAGCGTAGCATTATATTTTATTTTATCACTTTATTTATTCTTTTTTATATTTTGTTTTAAATTGCAAGCGTATTAATAGTTTTTAATGAACAACTATAATTAAAACTTTTGATGTGAGCGTACAAGATAGGCATGCATTAACACTGAAAGATTTTGTCAATTGAGGGGGGTTAGAATGACAGTGGACTAACTCAAAAATTTTGAAAATCAAGGTAACCATGTTTTCACTTATCGTATATTAATTTCTGTTCAATGTGTCAGTCAAATAGGTCATAGTTCACTTAGCGAGTCGCTAGAGGGCAAAACAAGTGGGACCACTCAATGCAACGGCAATACAACAAGTTTTAAAAACCCTTCATTTCTTAAATCACAAAATTTTGACTTACTCCCCTGTCATTCTAACACCTTCCATTGTTATGAAGCCGATTTGAATGGGATTCATTCAAAAAGGTTGTCTGAAAGATATAAACAATTAAAAAAAAATACTTCAATTTAGCAAATTCTATTAAATATTAACTTACAAGTTTTTTATAAGTACATAAGTTTGTCACATTAAAAATAAAAATAGAAGGTAACATCGCCAAGCTGGGTTCATCGCAAATTCTAGTAACAAAGCCTATTTCTTCCCAATTTTCCATATTTATCGTATGGTACTGAAACTATTACTTTACATTATTGTAGCAAACAAATGTCTACTGTTACGCTACATGTTAATAGTAGATTAAAAAATTGCATGCATAGAAATTATTTGGTACTCGTATATTTCCCCTTCGACAACTTGCTATGAAAAATAACTGTAGCCAAACAAAATGGAATTTAACGCTAAAGATGCACAAGCGTAACTCCACATTCACTTGACGCCCCATCCGTTACACGTTCACGAGTTTTGGCCAATAACCTTAATCGAATCTTTTATCAAAATTTGCAGCGATCATTTTGGTGGCCAAAAGGCATGGCCATTTAAAATTGTAATAAAATATTCATCATTTTTATAAATTCAGCGCCACTTAAATAACTCACTTAAATATGAATCTAGGTGCTGACATGCTGTTGCGCGGTGTTTTTTATTTTGTCATTTAGCTGAATCCCAAAATGTTTCGATGCGTATGTGTACCAGTATCTGGATCTACAAAGTTACAGCGGTGGTTAATTTTGGAATGTTCAAATTCCGCAGGTTATAATTATTCAGTTTTATAAGCCATCCTCAAATCTGAAAGAATCATAGATCCTTCTATATGTTTTTTTTAATTTCTTCCACCAGATTAGCCGCACTTCTGCCGGGGACTATTACTGTTAACAACCCATCAGCTTCTCTACATAATCCACTAAACAACCATTATTGTGGAAGAAGTCTACCACCTTGATTTTTTTTTTCGCTTTGCAAAGATACTTCGTAAATGTCTACAATATTTTTAGGACCTCAGTATTTTCCGGAATATCTTTCTAGAAGGTCGAGGTGATTCACATCATGGCGTAACTGCCCTAGGCGTTAAAGCATAACACCAAAGCAATCAGTGGCGACGTAAACAACCGATGAAGTACACTGATTAGTTGGGTCTTATGATTTTACGCCAGGAACGCCAACGCTTAGGGCGATAATGCCATAATGTAAATGCACCTTAGACGTACAAACATTTTGAAGATATCTATTCCAATAAATCACTGTTGTATTTTTGCCTAAATCCAACTATTTTTTACCTATTTTATTGGTGTTCATTTGACCAGTTATAAGGAAAGGACATGTTTATAATCAAACACTTCTGTCAACCAATCTACCTACTACATTTTTGCCTTAGTGATCATTTCAGGAATCGTCATGGCGGCGTAGACCAATTGCGTCACAGACCTGTTAATCTTAGACCAATCAGATTGCCTGAAGTCTTGTAAGAGTCATAAAGATTGACATGTATTTTCTTGCTTCCCCACAGTAATTTATACCATAGTGATGTCAGCTGCCATTTCCTTATAAATAAACCTTAGTGCACTCACAAATGTAATTTCGGAGCCGTCGAACCACGCTCTCTTTTTAATTGGTATTCGCGTATCACAGTTTTTACATTACATCGACATCGTTTATCCGTTTGCAAATAAAGTCTTATATCAGGCCCATCATGCACACTTTTTTTTATGGCAGAATTCCCTAATGTTTAAAATAATTCATCAGGTCAAGTCTTGTAAATGGTAGATCCCAGATATTTATCATATTTTATTTCGAAATGCGATAAAAACACTGGCTTATCTACAAAATAAATAATAATGGAATATGTACATCGGCGTACTAGCTCTGCATTTGAAATTAAACGTGATGTCACGCTTTTGTATCATTGGCGTTAAACCCCATTGTTTGGCGAAAGTTTTCTTTTTATGGAAAGTGGTCGATTAGAAAGTAGACAAATATAAATTATTTAAAAAAATTATTAAAAATTGTTAAGATGAAATTTTCAAATGAACTTTATTAGAAAGTACATATTTACCCTATTATAAGAATTGAAATGGGAATAAGAATTGCAATTATGCGACATTTGGAAGCGAGGACATATTCAATCAAATGAAATCGATAGCGCATGTCGCAACATCTAATGTTACTTTCAAGCTTAGAGTTAATGATGGACTCGTTTATATTTTATAATGCAATATATAATGACTGTTTTGTTTCAAATTATGCTATTTCATCATGCTCTAAGAAAACACTAAGAAAAATTTATGCCCCCCTTTTTTTCTTAAAATTGCTTCCTCAATCGTTTATTCTCCCGTGAACAACATTGAAAAATGTTTTTAAAAGTCAGCAAATTTTATATTTTAATTAACCAGTTTATGAAGCATCCATATACTTTATTAAAATTTAGATCATTCATTTGAATATTGTTGTTGATTAATTGAAGCAAAGTTCAGATCGCACTTATCTTCTTTTGGTCTATGACGATATGATTATACATACTTCAAATTTAATGGATCACTGTCATTGTAAAATATGATTTTACAAAATTTTATTGTGTAAAAATGCTTCAAACATTTTATTTTACATTTAAAATTTTCTTAAATAAATAATGCAATACGTCTGAATGATTTGTTATTTCTTATAAATTATTAATATCTTATGAAATATGCAGAAAGACTGACAGGAGAAGGTGGGGGAATTTCATCATTTAAGTATGACAATTTATGTTACAAAGTTCAGAAAAACCTCTTCAAAAATATTCTAATTTTTTACTGCGCATTGAAGAGTTAGTAAAATAACGTATTTACATTTCACCGTTTTTTTAATCTAACTTTGAATAATTATTAATCAATGCGCATATATTTACAAGGTTAAGTGCAGATTTGTTTAAAGTCAACAAAAAGACTAATTTTTTCGACTTCCTGCTTCTTTTACACGCAAATTGTGATTGTTCAGAAAACTAAAAAAGAAGAAAAAAAAATTGGAAGGCAAGGGGAAAAAAATAGTGTTTTAAGAAAAAGCTTTTTAAAAAAGCAGCGAGCTTAAAAAAAAAGAATACAGTCAGGAAATGAAAAACAACGTTTCATTTATGTTCTTGCGAAGTACTGTGTTTAAACGAAAGGAAAACAAAAACGGAACAAAGAATAGGGAGCCCCCTCCTATACAGAAAAAAAGGAAAAAAATGCCCAAAAGCAATCTGATTCTCCGTTTCCTTTAACAAGCATTCTGATTGCAACCAGTTTTGTATTAGGTATTCATGATATGCACGATCAAACGTTTTCACCGAAGAACAGAGAACTGAAGGGGGTTTTATATCCGTATAACGACCAATACAAGCTTAGAAACAAACTTAGTTTTTTCTTTTATTTCCACGCCATTCAACAGTTTTACAATCGAAGCCGTGCTTTTATGTGCAGTTGTATAAGTGGCTGGGTTTTTCAGTTAAGCAAACATTTTAAACGTTTTGCTTTTCCGTTTTCCATTCTTTTAAAGTTTATTGCTTGTGACTAGCTGAAAGGCTTGATAGAAGAAAAGTTTTTAATTGCTAAGGGATTCGTCTGTTATTTGCACAACTGTTAAAAAGGATTATGGTTTAAAGGATAGTGAGAAAAGCAGGTAATATAAAACGTATCTGAGAATCTATGAAGCAGTAAATAATTAAATTAGTTAAATTATTTTGCTTAAATAAATTTAAAATAAATAGTTATTCATTCACGATTTTAAAAAATATTTCTTTTCTTTAATAAAAGCAATTAATTTTACTCCTTTGATTATAGAGTTTTAGTGTATCATATGTGACTGGGTCATACTCCTAAAAACGTACAAAACGATGTCACAAAAGAGTAATTGCAATTGAAAATATGTTATAAAAGAAATGTAGTGTAATATAACCGTACAATACCATGTAAACGATTAAATATATTTTTTTTCATGTAAATAATGTATCCACAATGTATGGAAAATCATTTCCGTGGACTGTAAAGCCCTAATTTGTACCACTTATTGGGTATATAAAGTTGAATTAACTTTTTTTCATGATAGATTACATATTTGTAGTTCAGTATGCTTTCTAAAGCTCATCTCATTGAGTTTCAAAGGGTAATATTGTTTATTTATAGTTTTATTGGCTAAATAACTATTGTCACGTAAAATTTAGATATGTCCGTGGCCATAAATAGACTGCTAAATAGTTTAACAGACGACATAAAGAATTATTGTGAAAGAGAGGCTTTTTAGTCATTTTAAACGTAGCAATATGTTGTAAATGTTATCAGTGTAAAAAAAAAAAAAAAAAAAAAAAAAAAAAATTCTTTGAATAGCTATGTAAAAGTCATGAACGTAAAGATCGCACAATCAGTTACTTAATCAAGATAAAGAGAAGTAAGCATTATAAAGTAGTGAAATTGAATAGAATAACAGATAAAATTAATTGCACAAAATTTAATGCAGCAGCATTATTCTGTTCAGTCTAATATTTAGTGTGTTACAAATAACTTACGAAGAAAAGTCAGGTCAGGTAATTTACGTGGACATCACGGTTATGACCATAGAAACCTTGTAATGTAATAATGAAAATTTAATAAATTCTTTTTAAGAATCTGGAAAAGTACTGGCATAATGTTATACAAGCTTAGAGTAATACAAAAACTTTTTAAAGAGCCTTAATTTACATTTTTTAAAGGAAATTTAGTATTGAAGACGTACTTTCTCGGAGAATGATTCGATTAGTGGCATGCAATACTAAAAGAAATAAAAGAAAAGTGGCTAGGTTTTTCTGTTAAGTAAACATTTTAATGTATTCCACTACTTTTAAATAGCCATTTTTTCGAAAAATATCACATAATTTTTAGTTTTTTTATTTGAAAGCCTATACAGTTGGTCCTCCTCAGACTATACAAAAAAGGCAGTCTCCGTACTATTTTATCATTAAATTACCACAGAGACATGCAAGGGGTAACAATCGATTGGGATTTGTACATTTTTTAGCTTATGAATGCAGTTTTTGAAGTAAGGATCGTTTACATATTCAAATTTTAATCCACTTTAATTGATTTCCTTGGATCTAATCAACAAAGAAAAGTGTATAGTTTAGATAGTTTTTCTTAAATACTTCACAGAGTTATGAAAGAAAATGTATTTGATGTTTATCCATAAATTTAGGAAGATAAAATTAAGATATTACAAGGTAAAGAACCGAAAACACTCAATTTGTAACCGGAAAACTTATACAAAAACTCTAAATAATAATAAAAAAATTAACTTTGTATGAAAGAAAATTCTACAAAATGTTCCCGGTTACATTCTAAGATTTTGTTTTCTGTGGATCATTTTATAACAGAAGACCATCGAGTACTTGGCTAACGCCCAGTGGCTGCACGAAAACATATATTTTGTGAACGTTAATGACTCTTGATTATCTGTGACATAATTTTAATAAAATGAGTCACAAAGACGCAGACAATGATGACAAAGCATCATTAGATAATGTTGTGATTAACTTTGGTAAAATTATACAGGGTGGTCTAAATAAAACCGTGCCGGAAATTAAAATCTCCGTGACACATAAAAAACTAAAAACTACTTAAATTGAGCTTCAGGATAGTTAGGGCCAATTTCATTTGGACATCCTGGACCATACTGACCACCCTAACCACCCGAAATCTACTGAAGTTAACATCTATGTAGTTCTTTAGTTTTCATGGGTCACTGAGCCTTTCATGTTCGGTCCGGTTTTATTTGGACCACTCTGTAGAAGAAGGAGAATACATA
Organism: Maratus michaelseni; assembly: GCA_963931845.1. Taxonomy (NCBI): domain Eukaryota; kingdom Metazoa; phylum Arthropoda; class Arachnida; order Araneae; family Salticidae; genus Maratus; species Maratus michaelseni. Next base: position 211,077,746 of record OZ007599.1, on the reverse strand, counting down.
CCTCAACAAGTCTAAAATTGTGATAAGACTGGGTTACTTTGTTACAAAATAGCCAAGAGGACTCTTATCATAAAAGAAGAAAAAGCATTTCATGGACATTAACCAATGAATGATAAGTTAATATTGCTTTAACAACAGCAAGTACAAGTGGAGGCTGCAAGATGAAACCAATGTTAATTTAGCACTCATAGAATCCCCGAGAATTAAAAAAGTTCAGTGTCTATAAATCAATTCCGTTGCTTTTTGGAAGTCCAACAGCAAAGTCTAGGTCACAAGAATAAAATTTAGTGATTGGCTTCGAGAAGTCGAAGCCTAACTTGAGCAAAACAGTCTGTCTTTAAAAGGCATTTTAACAATGGATAACGCATATGTCCACCCAACATTTCTGCAAGCAAAAATACTAGAGGCACAGATTTTATGAAGGCAATTTTTTTTCTCCCAAAACTACTTCTCTGATTCAACCTATTAGGCTCAGCTGAAAATTGGAAAATTTAAAAATAATTACACAAGGGCGCTTTTTATCATGTTCTTAAATGTGTAAAATTATCAACACAACGTTAAGAAAAGTTTGGAAGGAAGAATGCAACATTGCCATAGCAATTAGGCTAATTGCAAAGGTTTATAAAGAAATTTCAATGAAATGGCTCAAAGTTGCTTAGAGGAAACTGTGTCTTTCCTATGGTAATGTAGAAACTTCAGATAAAAAACACAAATTGGTGAAGAATATTGTGGCAACTGCTCATGATCTTAACTTGGAAGAAGAGGAACAAGATGTTGAAGACTTATTGATAATGCATGATGAACTGATTAACGTAATTTCCGGACTATAATCTGCGGACCAAACAATCAAGTTTTGACACAGAAATTTTATTTAATAAAATGTAACTTATTGGATAGCTGTAAATATTTGACTTTAGTTACTAAATGTAATTTCTGAGTCGAAATATGAGTGTTTGATCCTCGGATTATAGGCCGGAAATTACGGTACAGACGAGCTAAAATAATTTTTACATAAGTAATGTGAAGAAAAGAAATGAAAATTCCATCAATAGATAAACATGGAAAGGAAAAATTCATTACGGCTGGTGAAATCAAATAAATATTTTACTAAATTTGGAAGAAGTACAAAATTTTACTATTTAGTGTATTCCAAACAAATCTGAGGATTTCAGAGATGCAGATGTGTTTAATGAATAGCCCATGCCGTTTTCTGAAACATTTTTAAAATGGACAGAAACAAACAATCCTATACATATATTTTACAGATCCATTTGCTTAGAAGCTCCGAAGTGAAATAAATTGTCCTTCAGATGAAGATTATTAATTAAAAACTGTTTTCATGCAAAATTCACTAATTGTTTAAGTTGCTAAGTTAATTGTTAAAGCTAATTGTTTTGTAGCAAACATAATAAATAAAATTTTTAAGACATTTTAAATGAGGTTTATCTGTATTTTAATTATGTAGTATGCTTGTGGGGGAATGGTCGAAAAAAATAAAGGAATTTTCAATTAAATCGTATGGGAAATCGCACGTTGGATAACGACGGTCTTCTGGAATGGTTTACAGTTGTGAACCGAGGTATTACTGTATCCCAAAAACTAATGATAGGATTGAATTGTAAAAGTACATAACAAGGGACGACAAACATTCTTTTTATGTAAAAAATAATGTAGGCCATAATTCATCATTTCTTTGACTGAAAATAAATTCACGATTCTAATAATTTAAAATATGATTCTAATTCGAAAAAAATGCCTCGAATATGTTTCAGTCTATTCATAATTTTATTAAAAAGGAAACATTTCATTCTGATGATTTTTTCGAAAGATATAAATTAAAGTTTGTCACGTGCATTTAACATTAGCATCTGCTTTTTGACATCCTGTGACTGTATAAAGATTTAAGAAAAATATCTAAACTGTAGCATTTTCCAGGCTGCTTTGATCCAAGGAACTCAAAAAAGTAGGTATTACCATATGAAAAATTGTATTTGATATAATTTTAAAATGTAGACGACCCCTATTTAATAAATTGCATTCATACTCAAAAAGAAGACGCGATTCAAAGTCGAATGGTAATTCTCGCATCTCTCTGCAATAGTTTGGTGATAAAACAGTATGGGGTTCCTTTTTAGCTCATAGGCTATCAAAGCCTGTGAGCTAATGTGCCCGCCTGTTCTGTATGTATGTATGTATGTACGTATGTACGTAACGCGATAACTCTTGACAGAAGTAACCGTTTTTCTTCAAATTTTGTTTATAGGTTCCTTGTGATAAGGCACTTCCCTGATTAGTTTTGGGGGTTGATTGGTTAACTATAAAGGGGGGGGGGCGGGGGGCTAACCCCCCTTAATTTAAATAAATGTTTTTTTCATGCAGAATTATCCAATTTTCTTCAAATTTTGTATATATGTTTATTGTGATAGGGTTCTTTCCTGATTAGTTTTGGGGGTTCATAGGTTAAGTATAAAAGGGCTAAGGGGGGGGGGGCTAGTCTCCCCCCTTAATATAGATAAATGGTTTTTTCAAGCAGAATTATCCGATTTTCTTCAAATTTTATATGTATGTTCATTGTGATAAGGCGCTTCCTTGATTAGTTTTGAAGGTTTATTGGTTAAGTATAAAGGGGGGGACGGGGGGCTAACCCCCCTTAATTTAGATAAATGGATTTTTCATGCAGAATTATCCGATTTTCTTCAAATTTTGTATATAGGTTCATTGTGGTAAGGCGCTTCTCTGATTAGTTTTAGGGGTTTATTGGTTAATTTTAAGGGGGAGAAACGGGGGATGGTCCCCCCAGCTTAATATACTGTCGATTTTCTCATTTTTCGAAGGCTTATTTCAAATTCTTTGAATTAAGAATATATTTTACAGTTAGTGTGAATAGCCTGTGAGCTCAATGTCGTCAGTTTAACTGGGCAGCTTTCTTTTATTTTTTAAACGACTGTACAATTAACTAGCCAAAACGGTTTTTGTTTTCTTCTTGGTATCATTGCAAGTGTATATGTCTCTTTTTGTTTTAGCTTTCGAACCAGAAGTGTGTAATTAATTAACCGTAAATGTGTATTTAAGAAACCTTAAGAAAGAAAATATCCTGTAAGATTGAGATTAAGGGAGATACAACATATAAATTTGGAAAATTTTAAGAAGTTGCGGTGAATAGATATGATTTTCAGAAATTGAAACTTTAAATGCGTTTTCTGAAAAAGAATGATTTTATGAACAACCAGTTACTAAAAATATTTTATTTCCAAAAATTATGACTATATTTATATCAGATCGCCTACAATTATGTGATGCTGTAAGCATAATGAAATATTGATTTAACACTAGAACTACCACGAGCCGTCATTTTGACGGCTGTCAAATGAATATATTCTGATTCGAACCAGAAATTTCTTTTCAAAATAAATTAAATAGAAAACTTGCAGGAATATGCTAAATGAATAAGTTACATAGTTTTAAATAAAAATTCTGGTGTGAAATAGTTTTTATAAAACTTGAGTAAAATTTCCGGTAGTTCTAATGTTAAATATCTGAGAATTTCCTGAAATTTTACAGCCATGTTTATGAATTATATGAAAGATAACCAAAATGGGTATTTGAAGGATATATCACTGGAAGTTTTTCTTTTATAGATTAGCTCGTATTTCATTACTTTTTTAGTAACTTAAATTGTATAGTTATTTTTTAAAAATGGTAAACAATCATTGTTTTTGTCGTGAGAATATTTTTCGTAAGTATAAAATATTTTATTTTTCTTAAAATTGTAAGAATGAAAAAAAAAAATTTCTTTAACAATAGTTCTGTAACCAATGAAATTTATCTCTTTGGAACTCATTTGAAACAGTCAATATTATATTCATTTTTGCTTTATTTAATAAAATGGACGTCAAATGTAGTGGGATACCTAAAATGTGTCAATTGTTTGTTTCCCATTCTGTTAAGGTTTATTACTTGTTACTAGGCTTAATAAAGAAAAATGTTTAATTTCAAAAAGATTCGCCTGTTATTTGTATAATTGAGAAAAAAAAAAGATAAAGGTTCAAAGGTAGCGGGAATAGCAAGCAAAATTTTGAAGCATTTTGATATATAAAATAGTTTGTCATCTGGTGTATAAAACAAAAAATTTGTTAAATAAATGAACAAGCAACTGTTAGTCATTCATATTAAAAAAATCTTTCTTCTGTTAAAAAAATATTTAAAAAATTTTCTTTTTAAAACTTTTTACGAGAAAGTTCTAGCGTACTACAAGTGAGTAGGGACATAGTGTAGGAAAAAAACAGAACAATAGCTATAACTCCAATTTTAAAAGGTCCAGAATAAAGTTGATTGCACCAAGGTTTATTCTTTATGATTTCTTATATTAACGTTATAGTTAAGTTTTCTTGAAGGAACGTATGCGTATTTATTTTTATACAAACAATCAATTCTTATTGAACATCTCAATACGAATCCATATATTTATTCTTTTCATTCGATATGTCATACTACTTATAACCCAAATACGCCTTTTCATTATGCTATCTTGAAAAATACGCCAAATGCGCATTTTCCGTGTGCTATCTTGAAAAATATGCTAATTGCGTATTTTGATTATGCTATCTTGAAAAACATGCTAAATACGTATTTCCATTACGATTTCTTGAAAAACATGCTAAAAACGCATTTTCATTATGCTATCTTGAAAAACATGCTAAATACGTGTTTTCATTCTGCTATCTTGAAAAACATGCTAAATATGAGCTAAAATGTTTTCGGGGACTGTGTCAATATTGGGAAATACATTTTGAAGATTAAGTGAAATTAGGACTAAAAGTAGTAAAATAATAATATAACATTCATTTGTTAAAGAGAGTAATATTATTAAACAGAATATCCATATGAAATAAGCTGAAATTAGATTTTCAACTTTAATCTAAAGTTTGGTCCCTTAATTTTGTCGATTTTACATATTTGCTGATAAATTGACAACTATTGCCAGAAGTGTACGAAAACTTGTTTTGTGATTTTTGACTATGCGTATCTTAATGGTGATGAAATAAATGTTTCTATTTATGAATTTTTACATTAATTATTAATTACTATTTCAAAATAAATTTTATTAAAAATATGCTTGTAAATGAACGACAAATGCTATGCACATCATATTCTACAGCAAGTATCTTGTAGTAAACCTCAGTAATGTATAGTGTAACGTAATTAAAATACGCTGAAAACAGCTTTTCCCCCATAGACCATTAGGTTTTTTTGTGGCCCTGTAAATGAATAATAAATGATTTGCACCCCATATTCTACAAAATTCATGTTTTAGTGCACTTTATAAATGCATATCAGTTTCATTATATTTGAAATGGTGTAGCATAATTAAAATGTACTTGAAACGATTTTTTCGTATCGACTGTAATGTAACGAAATACTTTTGACTGTCTCTGTAAAACGAACTACAAGTGCAACAAACTTCATTTTCAATAGCGATCGTGCTATAATAAGCATCAATAACATACAAAAATTATAAAGCAATCCCCGTATATTTACGAGAGTTAGAGCACGCACAGACGGCTAGACAAACCGAAGTCGGAATGCTTTTAAAAATGACTTTTGAACAAACCTGCAAAAAGTTTTTATCAGAGTTTCTATATGAGTTTGAATATCTCTATTTCTGAAAAGTTATCGTCGCCTTATTAAAACACCGAATTTTTGCCATTAATATCTATTCAGAAATAGTAGTACCCAAATTCCCTGACCGTAGAAACTCTGTAGAAATTCCCTGTCTTATAATATTTTGAAACTTCATAACTTGCTTAAACCGATGTTTTTCAGTGTGAGAAATTTTAAATTCCCATAAGAGCGATACTAATTGTGAAGACTGTGCATATCAAAACTTTTATGCCACTTTGTAGTGCTTCAAAAATAGTATCAATAAATTTTATTTGTAGAATTTCTTTTCTATGTATCACTTAATTACAATTACAAAACAACAGTCATACTTATGCTGATACTGAAGCTGATTGATTTTGTAATGTACGAAGTAACTACAACTAATAGAAAAATTTATGAAAAAAATTAAGACACAATTCTGCCGTCAATGAAACGTTAAAATGTTACGCGTTTATTTAAGATTTCCATTTAACTGTAAATTTAAGGGAAGCCATATTAGGATCAATCAATTTTTGCCTATATTGTTATAGAGGGAATGTCTTTTAATTAATAATTCGCAGCCTGAATAAAATACAGCTAGAAACAAAAAAATATCTCGCACGTCTTAATAATTATTTGTATAAATTTGTTTTCTTTTGTAACTAGCTATAATATAAGCAATTTTCCATCTGATTAACTTAATCTTCGACTGTTAATCTTCAGTCAAATGCATATAAGGTCAGCATTACATTTAGTACTGATCTGTTCTAATATGATAGACATTGTGAAATTTTTTAATTTACTTTCTCATTCACATTTATATTTGAATTTAACGTATAGTTAATCTATTCTAATTCCGTCTGATCTTGTCACTAGCAATTTCTTTATCTAAGTCGAACGTATTCAAGAGTACCTCTTTCAAAAGACTTTGCTTCTAAAAATAGAAATCTGAAAAGTGAATGTCTTTTCAAGTACAAGCAAAAAGTTTATTGTTTCAAGAATTAGGATAATAACACGTATCTATATTTGCGTTGCTCGACTCTCCAAATATTCGCAATCTAATGCATATCACCTTAAGCAAAGAGGATTAAAATTTTAATCTTCCATTAATTCCTCTGTAACTGGATAAAAAAAATCTACTTGTAATGCATATCAAATAATTTATAATGAAGAATTCTTCTAATACCACTTAAGTCGATGTGACATCATTATGACGTCATAAATGACAGAAGTGTCACAGTCACAACGGTGGCCAAAATATGTGTAAGACACATTTAATTCGTTACATTATAACTCCCAAGTGACTGTAAATTCGTGATTCCACCGTTAATTCAGTGTGATAGATTTTTTAGTCATTTGCAATTTGTTGCAAAAAGGAACATATCGACGGCAGTTACTTATAAAAGACGCACTTTCCATGGTTCGTAACGACAATGGAGTGAATAAGAGTTGTTGTACTTTTGACAGAATGCAGCCACTTTTATGTCATATTCTGGTCAATTGTTATTAGGGTCCTATACTCCAAATAGCCAATCATAATGAAGTGACATGTAATCAGATATCTTTTACATCAGGGATAACCAACCTGGCGCCTACGGAACGCCGCTGTTTTCGAATACTAATCTTCGCCTTTTTTAATTGCAATTTGCATTATTTAATGGTAGCTCTGCAATTAAGAAAGGTCAAGAATAGTATTCAGAAATAAAGGTATTTCGTGGGCTCTGGACGGACCTGCTGTACATAATACATTACGATAAGTGTGTCATATGAATTAAAATGTTTTTCTCATACCTTGATATTTAAATTTTTATTGTAATTACACGAAGTACCGGTAATGTAAATTTTGTCTCGGTCACTTTTAAAAACAAAGCTTCGCTTTAGTTTGTATTGTTTATGTAAATGGTTTTCGAAAACTTCCAAGAAGATTTAAAACCCAAAGCCTTAAAAGTGCTTTAAATACACAAAATTACAATAAAAGCTATGAAACGTTGTGAATACTTTGCGTTCCTCTAATGTCATGTGCATTTTTTTTATTTTAAAAAAGATATCAATGTTACGCATTGTAATATGAAAGGAAGATTTAAAAGATAAACCTGATTATTATTTCTGTAGCATAATAATTTCTAATTACCACTGACACATTGATAAGGGAGAATATATGGTTAAATATGTGGTCTTTTTAATATAAAACAATATGAAGTTTTCAAACTCAGTCATAGATAATTATGAACATAAAGGGATGTTATCGGCAATCTACAGTCTGTAAAAATTAAAAAATCTGTGGTTTAAAATTTTATTTATTTAATGAAACTGCATCTTATATTAGTCATTATTTCTTATGATTATGATTTATTTAATATTAAGTTCAAAGCTCGGACCGGGAACCGAACGCATACATTCATAAGAAAATAAAATGTTGAAGCTGAATTTATAGAAAACAATTCATGAACGATAAATAATCCGTAAAACTTAATAAATATACAACGAAAAACTGTAAAAACAATTTTCAAGACTAGCAATATTTCTAGCGTTTGTATTTCTTTTAGAGTTCTATACTTAAATGTAAAAATATTTATGTGATTTCCATAGGCGAAGACAGTCAATACCTATAATAAAAAGCTTTATCTTCCTTTGGAATTTATAACTGCTAATTTTAATTCAATATAAAACCACTATGACTGCACTTGCTTGAAAGAAATCAACCAAATCCCTTTTTCTAGGCATGTAACAATTACTACGTTTGACTTCCTGAGAGGGACTGCTCAGACGAGGAAATCAGGTCTGTAGAGCATGGATGTCTCTCCCTGTAACCTTTATTAAGGTCTAAAAGAAAAAAAAACAGGAAAAGAAAAAAATTGTAGATACGTAACAATTATGTATCTACGTTATACCCTTATTTTGAAAAATGCCATAATAAACTAACAATTTTAATTTATTATACAGGTTTTGCATTTCCCCTGCATGAAGTTTAAATTTTCAATACATGAAAATGAAAATGACGATTTCCCAAACTAACATGTATTATATATATATTGTTATTCTAAATGTAAATTATTATTATTATTATTTTGAGTTTTACAAATGTACTTTTTATTTCCTGATTATAAAATCGCCTATTAGAGCGAAAACAAGTTGGAAATTGTACGTCAAACGTGACAAATGAGGTGCGTTCGTACTATAGCTAGTTATATAAATATTCAGATCTTGATGATTTTTTATTCTGTGAAATGAATTATATCGTCTGCAGATTCATTTCTGTCATAAAATAAGTATCTCGGTCGCTTGGCGATTCAACCTCGGAAGTTCCTATAACAAGAAAGCACCGATTTTTAAGAAACATTCAAATTTCTTGATAAATATTTTTATTAATATCTCCTAAAGTTTTAATTCGATTTTTATAAAATTTGAAATGTCTCGACAAAATTCTGCAAAGATAATATATCTTAAATTTCAAACCATTCGGTTGGGTAGTTTTTGCGTTGTTATAGGCGGACGGACGGACAGACAGACGGACGGCCGGACGGACGGACACACAGACGGACGGACCAAGCGACGACAATAGGTGCTACGTATTTATATAATTACGAACGCACCTAAAAAATAATAAATGTTACAGCAGCGTAATCCAACTGAGACTCGCGAGTACCGCTATTTCTGAATAGTAATATTCGGCTTATTTTATTGCAGAATTATGCAATTAAATAACGCAAAAACCACTATTTGGAAATAGGGATATCCGTGGTACACAGCTGGACTACCTGGCTTAAAGTTTTTTACTCGCAAAAATATCTACGTAGACAAATGAATGAAAAGGTAACGCAAAATCATTAAACGTTTTGAGATGGTTTTAAAGAAAGATAAATGCACAATTTTTAAAGCTTTGTAAGCACCCAACTGATCAATAAATTATCAAAGAAACCTAGAGTTTGATTTTACCTATCAGTAAAATTAAATGAATTACTCTTCAGTAGAAAATGTCAGATTTCCAGCCCATCAAAAACGTGTAGAAAACGTCGACCTTAAAAGAGAAGAAAATATCTTCTTAGTGAACGGGTTAAAAGTTACACCATCACGATAGAGGCAATATTTAATTTCGCAAAAGAAATCACGCTAATAAAAATTAAACTTGATAATATTCTTTCTAAATTGTTCTAACTCTTATATTTATTAGCTCAGACACTTAGGTCAGTGTAGGGAACTGTTGAACTCCGCCAGGAAGCATGGTTTTCCTCTCGAACCACCATGTTGTGAATGTTCCCAATTAGTCAAAAACAATGCTTTGATAGATGATGCAGTTTTTGACCGTTGATCCGGAGTAAATCACAGGGTTTTTTTATACGCTAAATTTAATTAGTCAATCCACGTTCGAAGTGCACGCAGGGCATTTTAAATCTGTGTACGTCGTTTAAACTATGCACTCCCCGATAATTAGGGATTCTAAGTTAAAGAGTCGGTACTCTTAAAGTAATAGACGAAGTAATTGTTTCATGCCTAGAAAAAAGGGTTTGATTGATTTTTTTATTGATTTTTTTAAAGCACGTGAGAGCATTCATAGTGGTTTTATGTTGAATTAACATTAGCAGTTTTAAATTTCTCAGGAAGATGGTAGCTATGTGTTCAGGATTATATGGATCCGGGATATACTATGTGATATGTACAGGGGTCGCAGACTTCTATGCTTAAGCTACCACTACTTACAATCTTCGTGATAGATTTCTTATGCATACGTCAAATAAATATACCACGAAGATTATTGTTTGAAATAGTGATAGTCAAAATATAAAATGCTGCAAACCCCACAGGCAGTGTATAATAGAAATCACTTGATGATAAAATGACCACTGCTGGTGAATGTTCCCAAATAGTAAAAAATAGTTCTTTGATAGATGATGTAGTTTTTGACTATTGAAACGGATAAATCCCAGGTTTTTTATACGTTGAGTTTAATTAGTCAATCCACGTTTCATGTGCACCCAGGATATTTTAAATATGCGCACATTGTTTAAACTATGCACTAACCGATAATTAAAGATTCTAAGTGAAAGAGTAGGTACTCCTAAAATAATAGACGAAGTCATCGTTTCATGTCTAGTAAAATGGTTTGATTGGTGTTTTAGGTAGCTTTCATTACAAAAAGCTACCTATTCCAGAAGTTCGGAGGAAAGCAATTCCAAAAAATTTTGGTATATTTTCACCGATCATGACTCCCAAACACTCAAACTCCCCTCCGTTCAAATGTTGATATATATATATATATATATATATATATAAATCTGACATGTGTCATGCTGTAACGCTCTTATTTATAAACCGATTCGAATGTGACTGAGTATGTGTATAGAACATACCAAGGTCTCGACCAAGTTCGTTGGCTAGCTTCATCCGCCATCTTGTTTCAAAATGGCAGACAGTTAAAAAAAATTATTTTTTAAAAATTCAAAAAGATGTACAAAAAAATTATAAATTGAAAAAATTCTTTCTGTTAAGTGTTAGAACGTGATACAAGGATTCTGGAACACTTTTGTTTTGGCTATATCTTTTTTTTTTTTTGAGACCGGCGACCAGGCCCCTACCTGCCAGGTTTCCCTAGCTTAAACGGGTTTAGTGCCTGGTACCGGGGCGCGTAGCGCCACTGAAGAGATGCCGCGTAGCGGCTGGCCGTTGCTGACAGGACGGCTATGTGGAGGACTTAGTTTTGTTTCCATTTTGTTTTGCTGCTAATTGATGTTATTCTTTTTATATGGACCTGTCATCGTTATGCGAGTTGGTCTCGTAATTTAGAGCCTTGATCAGGTGACGAGACCTTCACCTGATTAGGCACCCCCAGAGGTATTATTCACAGGGAACTTGGAGGACTTTACACCCACGACGGATTTTGGGGATTTTGGCTATATCTTAAAAAATGGCTGAGATATGGCAGTTCGAAATTCTAGGGTGGCTGAGATTTTCAAACAATCTGATATTTGTTATGCTGTAACTCTCGTATTTATGAACCGATATGAATGTGACTGATCATGTGTACAGAACATAGGTCTCCACCGAGTTCGTTGGCTAGCTTCATGCGCCATCTTGTTTCAAATTTGTGGCAAGTTAAATTTTTTAAAAAAATTAAAAAATTCAAAAAGATGTATAAAAAATTATAAATGGAAAATGTTGGTTCCGTTAACTGTTAGATCGTGATACAAGGATTCCGGAACATTTTTGTCTTGGTTTTATCTTAAAAAATGGCTGAGATATGGCAGTTTGAAATTCTAGCGTGCATGACATTTTGAAACAATCTGATTTTTGTTATGCTCTAATTCTCATGCTGAAATTCGAATTCAAATTCAGTATTAATGAAACTCGGGACTGAATCTTCTATAATCGGATTCGAAGCCTTTTAGCTTCCGGTGTTTGAGTAAAATGAGTTGAATTTTTTAAAACATGGGCTATGAAAGCTACCTTTTCCTCCCGGTACAGGCCAGAAGGACTTTTTTGATTTCTTTCTTTCAAGCACGTAAGCGCATTCATAGTTTTTTATGTTTATTTAAAACGATCAGTTTTAAATTTCACAGGAAGATGGTAACTATCAACTATCTTTACTTATGGGGATAACATAAATATTTTTGTATAATATATAAATAACATAAATGCAGATGCTAGCAATAAATCTACTTTTGAAAATCTTTGTTTTTACAGATTTTTCTTAATTGAATATTTATGTTTTCCATTCGAAGACCATGAACTTTTTATATATGTTTGTTTTTAAAATTGTTCAAAACTAGGAATTATGCAAAAGAAATTCATATAAAAATGTGCACATTTTTAAACTTATTGCCATTTATTTAATGCTAATATTTAATTTTATTACTTCATCAGTTATCAAATGATTTCTCTCATGCATATTACATAGTATTATGTTTGGACATAGTTTTTATATATATCCATATGGAACAGCATTCCCAATCCCAGTATCAACATGCATTCCCTTTCAGTGAATATAAATAGCTGTAAAATTTTCTAGAGTTTAATTTCTTTAGACACACTATTTATCTTTTTGTTAAAATTTCACAAACTCAAAACAACATGAATATTTTTCATTTCATTTTTTATTCCACAGAAAATTTCATACCCACATCAAAATTAAGATTCATAAACGTTATCGTAAGACAGAATTTATAAACTGAAATTTCTCTTGTGTTCATGATTCAAAAACAGTTTAAGAAAAATCAACGCGTGGACTTCTTGACACTTCTAAACAAATATATTAAAAAATATATTTGAAATAAAAATAATAAAACATAGGAAAATTTTTGCATCATGTTTCTATAAAAACTATTATTTCTCTTTAATAAGAAGACGGCCACTTATTCTCAGAACGTGTATCATTAAATATTCGTTAAAAATCTATCCATCTTTCTTTGTCGTAGTTTTATTTAATATGTGTTTTTAATATAAAGTAAAATAACAGAATTGTCACTGAAGTTTAAGCTGTTTAATTTCATTTTACGTGCATATAATTTTAAAAACAAACATCAAACAAAAACTATACTCATAAATCGTAAAAGTCACAAATGATATTTTTCTATTTACTAAGAAAAAATTAGTAGCATGACACTTTTTAAATCATGTATTCTAGTTTGCTGATTAAAACTTTGCATTAAGTATAAATTATTTCAGTCTACACCCATATGAGTTAGTTGCTACTTCACTTTTGCAGTTTAATTATAGTTTTATTCAGATTTAAGTTCATATAATATGTAACTAATTTATTTAAGTATTATTCAAGTATTTATTCAAGCTCTATACTGGCAGTTAAATATAGTGTAACAGTTAAACTTAATCCTTTTTCAACGTGCCTTGATTATCTATATATTATACCAATTTTAGCATCACTTCTCAAAACTAGCTTATAAATCATGCTTTACTTCACTATTTTTGTCGGTAACATTTCTCTGGAAGTCTCCTGTCCAATGCATTTCATAAAAGACACCTAATCAACAAGCTAAAAGAAAACTGCACGTAAACACTGTATAATAAAAATCGTTTCAGAGTTATTATTTTATATAATATTTGTTTAGTCACTTGAAAAAGTAAGAAAAATAAAATGATTTTATAACTCTCTGAACCAATACCTGATTGTACATGACGTTTAGATCCCCCGATTTTATTTTATTGATTCCCTTAAATTGTTTTCCTGTATTGTTTTGCTAGTGTTCGTGATGGATTATGGGAATTGGAGGGAATAGAATAGAAGGCGATCACTGGATTACTTTTATAAAAAGAAATTACAGAAACTGGAAAAATACAAGAGAAATTTGTTTTTTTTTCTTTTCAACTTACATTGGTTCCTTTTAATTTACGTTTTAAAAAGTGATTGGTGTTGCAAGTTTTTTTTTTGTTTTGATATCCATATGTTCATGATCAGGGGTTTACAAATTTGATAAAATCTGGTAGCCAGCAAAAAATTCTAGTCGCTAGTAAAAAATGTTTACCACTTCCTCAACATTGATTTTCAAAAACCACATAAGTTTTTTTTATGAATTAATTGAGAAAAAATAATAAACATAGCTTAGAATTATTAGTTACATAGTTTAGAATAGTACATAATTTAGAAAGATTATATAAACTAAGTTTTCTAATAAAACTTATCAAAATTATATATCTGTAAAAAAATATAACGTAAAAGCTGAATTAATCGTCATGTTCGCGAAATGCCGATTGCCAAATGCTTTAAATGTCCAGATAGTTGAGTACTACAAATTCTATATCTGATGATGCACCGATGAAACAGTGAAGTAGTAAAAGAATTTTTTGCCTATTTTCCTGTCGAAGTCAGTCAAATAATTCTGATTTTTTATTTCAAAATTTGCATTTGATGAACTTGTTTTTGCGAAATTAGTAGAAAAAGTTAAAAAATTGTTTGTTTGAATATGATTTCTAAGTTTATTTCTTAATATTTTGTAATTTTTCAACATTTATAATGAGACATCTTATAAGAATTACGAAGAGAGAGAAAACTGCCGTTAGTGCTCATTTCTTAGGACAGTTTTGCACAAAGCCATAAAACTTAGTCGGCAGATGAAAAAACTTGGTCACCACTGGCGACCTGTCGACCGCATTTGTCAAGCCCTGTTCATGATACTTTTAATGTAGTCTGTGATTTTTGTCCCCTTTCACCTACATGTACTTGAAAGCACGTTTAAAACGATTTCTCCTTTTAAACTGCAAGAATTCTTTCATATTTTTTTTTTCATGGACAATTATTATACGCACAAAAGTGGTTTACCATAATGCATCGATAAAATTCTTTACTTTTAAGTTTTAAATAGTGATTGGTATTTGAATTGAATTTTGCTTTGATACCATCATGGTCATCACACGTACCTTTGATGGTCATCACACATCCAATGTAGTCTTTGTTTTTTTATCTATTTTCATCTACCAGTATTTAAAAGTATATTTTCAGTAATTTATTCATTTGAAATATAAGAATTATTCCATATTTTTTTCCATTGACGATTAATTTTCGTATAAAATTCCAATAATGCATCTATTCAAATTTGTTGCTTTTAATTTAAGTTTTAAACCTTATTGGTGTTACAAATACTTACTATTTTAATTTCTGCATGTTCACCCTGCTTTTAAGATAGTTAGTGCCTACTTTCATCTACAGATATTTGAATGTATATTTGAAATAATGTAGTGATTTAAACTTCAAGAGTTCTTTAATTGGTGATTACATTTTTGACAAAAAGGACTTCCAGTAAAATATAGAATTAACGATCCTTAAAAAGAAAATAAATAAATTAAATACAAGATGTGCATTTCTTCTTCTTTCTTTATCCAAGCATGTTTCAAGATACATATTTCGTCATAAATTCCATTATCTTTGACCAATTTATTATATAAATACATATAAAAAAATATAGGGGCTCAAGCTCATAGTTTTCATAAGCTTCTGAGCTCGATCTGAAATTAAAACTTTCAAGGATGCTCAAATTTTAGTCCACCCAGTACTCAGACTTCTTGCAAACTTAACAAATGGGGGGAAATAAGCGAAATACAGAGTGTCCATAATTAAACGACCCTACTTTAAAGTTGTCTACAGACGAAACTATTGGTCAGAAAGTTGTGAAATTTCGTAAAGGATATAATGAAGGAATGGGAATTTGTTTAAGCGAAAAAAAAAGTTCAAAATTTTGCCATCAGACGGCGTTTTTAATGAGTCAATTTCATTTGAAACATTAGGTAAGTCATGATAAACCAAGAACTTTACCTGATCTTAAAGACAGCATTTCACGACATGTTTTTAGCATTTCCCTGAACACACTGCGGTCAAATGTGGAACATGCTATCCTACGATTCCAGATGGTAGCTGAAAATGATGGCCGTCATGTGGAACATGTTTTGTTGCAATAAAATATGTAAACTATCGTAAATGTATGCTAAATGTGTAATTCATTAAACGTTCTTGGTTTATCAAGACTTACCAAAAGTTTCAAATGCGATTGACTCATTAAAAACGCCATCTGGTGGCGAAATTTTGAACTATTTTTTTCACTTAAACAAATTCCCATTCTTTCATTATGTCCTTCACAAAATTTCACAACTTTCTGACCAATAGTTTCGTCTGTAGACAACTTTAAAGTAGGGTCGTTTAATTATGAACCCCTCTATTTTTCCTGACAATATCTGAAAAGCAGCTCGTCATTTTTTAATGAAAATATTAGTTACAAAATTAATGTTACTAATTTAAATATTTAATTTAAAGGATAATTTTCAGTCAATATTTTCTACAGGACATTTTACAGCATTACTGGTATTTTTTGCAAGGTATGACAATATTTTGTATATCTTGGATTTGAGTGAGCACTGGATTTAGCTTTGGCTCAGAGGTACATTTTCAAGCCTGAAGTTTGTAGACTCAGACCTTCAGAAATGAGCTCGAATGCAACGTTTTCTGTATGCGTCATGTATGCGGTGAGTAAGCTAACATTGCCTTCTAGGAGTAATATAAGAATTTTTACCAGGAAAGACAGACAGAATCAACAGACACGCAGTTACCCCTTTATTAAGCTCAACGGAAAATAGATCTTTAGAAAAAAAATTGGAGTTTGAAGAAGAGGTTACAAAGATTTAATCTGTGTGTATAGTGCTGTACACACCTGAATCGTGAGAACTGTATGCAGGCACTTATTTCGAATGTGTGACACCCTTGTGCAGTCATTCATTTTATGCCCTCCCTTCCCTTCCCTTCCCTTATTTAAACTATAATAAATTGTGGAACTATTTACTTCAATTTAAAACTCTATAAAACATCTAAAATTAACTGAATACATAAAACATGGAAAAATATACTTGTTAAAGTTTTAGTGATTATTCTGAAAAGGAAATTAAGAGGTAAATACATAGACAATAGTTACTACAGTTAATTAGCCCCAATTAAAAATATCGCTCAACACTCCATTTTTGTCAAACGAAAAATATATGATAGAAATTACAGAAAAATATCACTATACAATTTTAATAGTCCCAGTAAAATTCACACAATCCTCCATTTTAATGAAACAAAATGTATGGTGGAAATACACAGTAAAAAGTCTTTACAGTTTAATAGCCCATATTTAATATATATATAACAGAAACATCCAATTTAGTGAGTCAAAAAGAAAATTAAAAACTTTGTAAATTAGTAATCGCTTTGCGATATTTACGGAACATAAAAATGATGACTTTCTGCACCTTTCAATTTGGGAATGCATTTATTACTTACTCAAAATTGAGAGTGCCTGTGATGTCTGATTCTATGGCGAGCACTCCAAGACTAAACAGTCGTTCTTGATTCTGTGCTGTCCGTAAATAGTTTTTGATATATAAAGCAGAAAATTACCTTTCAGCAGAACAGTTTGTTGCTGCAGTATAGTTGTAAATAGTGAGTGCATGGTAGTTAAATAAACACAACTAATTTACTTTGAAGCCATGATACTGCAGAGAAATGGAAGACAGGACAACTTGTCATCCCTTTCCTCTTTTCATAGATAAGAGGTAGATTTTAAAATGGATGCATTCTTCAGCAAAACTGCGCTCGCTGTCCGAATCGTAAATGACTCGAAGTTTCTCTGCAGCATCAAAAATTTGAGTAGTTTCTAGTTTGGTGATATTTGAAAGAAATGTAACTCTTAAGTTATACTCTTTGCAGACATAAAATTTCTTTGGTAACTTATTCTGAGGAGTTTGTATTATCTTAGAATATGATATTCCCATTCTTCTCCAGATTCCTTCGTTATTTTTAAAGAAATCTGATACTGTTTCTTTTTCTGGATTTTCTAATTCCGCATGTAAGTGAGATGATTCACTAAAACGTCGCTTAAGTTTAATTTGAAATTTTTTCTTGAAATCTCATCAGCTGAAAAAGACGAAACTGATTTCGGATTCCTAATTTCAGCAAGTTTCTTTTCAGCTGAATTTTTGTAAATAGGAAAATGCTCTGTAGTTCTGTTAAAAACAGAATAAAAAAGTATATAGTCATTTCAAAAATAATTTAAATGTCTACATATTCGGTTTACAGTTTGGTTATTGCTTTGCCAAACTATTGCAGAATACAACCCCACACTGATGTCATGAATTCTACCTCAATACTTTGTAACTTTTTAAGAAGACCTTAACTACACATCTAACTTTATTCTTTTCATTTTTTGAAATTGCTCTTAATGCAAATAACACTGCTTTCCAATTTGCATTTTCCATTTTGGTCTTACAAGCGTCCTTACGACGTGACACTATCGAGTTGTTAATACTGATTTTCAACGTCATACTTGCAGAATCAAAAAATGTTTCCAAGATGTTCTATCTTCCTGTAGAAGCTGCAAAGTAGTTGTATAAACTTTGTATTAATTTAAAAATGGTATAGTACCTGTACAACATTGTACTGTCTATTCTAGCTAAAAGGTAGCATGGAACAAACGAAAAATTGACATTAAAAGGAAATTTGCTGTTCTAACTATGAATAATTATGTATAATACACCGAATTGCAGAAAGTACTTATGCACTGTAATTTCTCATACAATGTTGAGCATATTTTGATTAATTCTCTATTAGTGTTAATTAATAATTTGCTATAAAAATGTACATTAAAATCTTACGGAGATATAGTGTGTTTATGCTAAAAATTCTTAATTTTTTCCCCAATAAATTTACAGTGTTTTAAAAGGTAAACATAGATTAACGAATAGCAACATATGCGTGAAAATAGAAAAAAATTCGTTGATCGTGAAAACCGAAATTTTTGGTTTCTTGCCCGGTAGTTTTTCTAGTCCTGATAATCCAAAATTCTGAACGACCTACTCTGCAATGTTCAATGCTTTTGTCGTATGAACTGTAAACTCGTCTTCATACTATACTTAGACTAGGTTGTATACGCCAACTTAAACTGAGATTTTCGAGCCAGAGCCAGATTAAGGTATGGGTACACGGGGGTCCAGGATCTAGTCACGGAGTACCATCACTTTCCAGTAGACTTTTTTAAACCCAAAATTTCTGTCATAAAGAAAGCAAAAATTATTATTCTGAAATAGTGGGGAATACGTGCTTCGACTTTCAAAAATGCTTAGTCGTGCTCTGTTTTAAGCTGCGGTACCCGTGCATCCACCGATCTGAGATCATTTATTGATCCAGCTAAGTTGGTTAGGGAGTTTAAGCTGGCATAAATAACGTATAATCCTAGCATAACGTAGTCGTATAACGAACACAGCATAGTCATATTTTGCAGGCGTTGTGATTTTATACACTCGAAATGGGCAGTTTTTTATTGCTAGCTACTTGAAGAGCTACCTACACGGAAGTGGTGCATTAATACTACCATACGATCTCAATACGTTTTCGTTGATCTACTGCGAGTTTCATAAGAAAAACCAATAAGAAAAACGAACATCTTTTTACTACTTTGCAGTCATCGAAAAATTTTACAGCCTCAAAATTCTGCTGCCTCTAAAATTTTGTCAGCCTGTTGCATATGTTGCACTTGTCTAAATACCGCCCTGACTATATGCAGGGGTCGGAAGTAGCACGCTACAAGTAGCGAAACTAACAGTAGTCTCTACTTTTTACAGTAGTTTGTAGTGTAGCACGCTACATTTTGAAAAATGTAGTGTACAGAGTTGCACGATACCAAAAATCAGTAGTTTGTAGCGGGAACCGCGCTACTTTTAACGCTACCTCAGGGGAAAATACGTGCCATTCTGCAAATCCCGTGGCCGAAACTTGCTTCTTTTGTGCAAAATTTGTTCTGCTCAACAATTTGAAAATCTCAGCTGCAGTGTATATCAACGCATCGCACAAAGTCACAAATTTTTCCCATTGGCATTTGCTGCTAAAATGAACTACTAACCCACTGAAGGAATTAATTTTCTTGCTGGTAAAACTTATCTATTTTACCCTTTATTAAGTCATGATATTTTAACGCTGGGTTTTTTATTATTCTGTATTGCTTTATTTACAGATTTATTTATTTTTTACATTTAGAGTTGTTTTTCTGTAATTTTCTAGATTATATACTATCTTTCTTAATATTTCTACGAAATTCTTAATGTGTGTATAAACTAACAATTTGAAGACAAATACAAATCATTTTCTTGTATGTTATCTTTCTTAATTTTTTAATGTCCTGGGCTATGTCGCAATCATTTAATTGTTTCAAGCAGACGCAATGTAACAAGATGTCGCTTTATTATTTAATCCGTGCCTTCCGTTCCTAGTGTGAATTGAAATCTCTGACAAAATCGAAAGTAGCGAAGTTGTAACTACTTTTGAAAAGTCGTTTATAGTCGCTACTTTTTAAAACAAGTAGTTATAGTTGTAGTGAACTACATTTTCGACAAAGTAGTTGCAGTTGTAGTTTTCGCTACAATAAAAAAGCAGTTTTTCTGACCCCCTGAGACTATATGTATGTAAGGAATTATCCGGGGACGACTTGGGAGACTAATAATTTGAGAGAAACAGAGAAATAAGTTGGACTCGGGACCTCTGGACAGATCGAACTCGTTTATTGAAGCATTTCTTCGTACAGACATCTTCGCGCGTTCAATCGGAGGTCCCGCGAGCCATTTACGTTGTTTTGAGAACTACATGGCCGAGGGTTTGGCTGACCGCTCAAATGTGCCAAAAAACTGTCTTCTTCGCCCTTGCATGGGGTTTTAATCAGAATTTAGGATATTTTCCAGCAGAGGGAGAAAGAGTCAAATTGGGAGGATCATTTATTTTAATTGGTCAATTAGCTTTTGACTGATGTCTGGGGTCTTATGCCGACACCAAGGCTTGGCCGGGCCTGGGAACTGCACGCCACAGACTGCTGCAAGAAATGCAAACTCATCACTTTTAAAACTTAAAGAGATGTCGAAATTGATAGATGAAAGTAATATTTGTGAGGCTGAGAAACAAAGATCACAGGGGCAGATTAGATTTAAGCATTAGATTTATAAGTTAGAAAAAAATGTTTTAGGATTTTAAATTTTAATTTTGCATTTTAAAAAGGGTTTATTTTTATCCTTTCACATCCCCCCCCCTCCAAGAGGAGATCCACCAGATTTGCCTGCAAAACTGGGGGAACTCACCCGGAAGACCGAGAATGCCAAAGTGAGTTAAAAAGAAAGTGTTTAATTGAGTAAGGCTTCAAAATAAGTTAATGTTAAAGTGAAATTTACAACTAAGATTGGTAAAAAGTGAGGGCTGAATTTTGCTGCTGGAAAAATATTAAAAGTTTACATTTTGACGCGTAAAAATTGAGGAAAAATTAAAGATCTTATGATAATGAAAAAAATCTTGTGTGGATAAATATACTAAAAATATCAACGTTTGACACACAATAACATCGTGTAATAAACAGACGCACGTTTCATGAGTATCCTGGACTCATTTCCTCAGTGTAAATAAACTTAAACCCTATTGTATCCCCCCAAAGACATGAAAATGAATCTAAAAACCCAAATGAAAAACTCTCGGTGTGTTGTTGTTTTTCATTTGGGTTTTTAGATTCATTTTCATGTCTTTGGGGGGATACAATAGGGTTTAAGTTTATTTACACTGAGGAAATGAGTCCAGGATACTCATGAAACGTGCGTCTGTTTATTACACGATGTTATTGTGTGTCAAACGTTGATATTTTTAGTATAAAGATCTTATGGTTTTATGCTAAAAATTTCTAAATTTGGGATATGGCTCTCGGGACAATCTGACCGAACTTTACATTAAAAACTTGAAAAATATAATAATTATACCACAAAACATACGAAATCTATGAAAACAATAATACACTAGTGTAATACTAACACAAGGAATATATGAAAAAAAAATACAATAATAAAATAATATTGTTTTAAAGTTTTGTTGCATAATTGTGTGGCTTAAAAGTCTCTGGACATTTTTGTGCTATTTTTGTTCAAGTCCTTACAGCACAAATTTTCCAAATTTTATATAAAATTATATTTCTGTACAAAATTATAATTCTGTAAACATATACTATTAATACGAAAAATAAGAAATTATTCTAATATCTGAAATAATTGAAAAATATGGTTTTTATATGCAACATATTCACATTAGACAAATACTTGAAAATATTAAATTATGAAAAAGAAACTTGAAATTATTTGTTCACATTTTTTCAAAACGTGAAAATATTAAAATTGCCGTAATATAAATTTATTAAAATTAAAAGCTTATGTAAATATTTAAAAATGATGAAATATACTGGAAAATGGACAAAACATGTGTGGACATAACAAGTGTAAGATATAGCGTTTATTTACAGGGACTACTGGTTAGGTAAGTAGTTTTATTTGTATCCTAAACCTTTGGAGGTTTTAGCAGATCCTAAACCTCTGGGAGGTTTTAGCAAAAATTTAAAAAAAAAGAAAATTGAGCATGATATTTTTATTTTGGATGAAGATGTAGATGCAATTTAATTGTAAGCAATGGAATTTACTGTTTTGCAGACTGAGGTGTATTTGTTTTCCCCAGTGGCATCAATAAATCCGAGCAGCAATATAATAAATTACAACTACATCTCACTGTTAGCTCAAAGAAAAAAATAAAAATTAATTCCTGTTCTAGACAAGTATAAATCACAGAACATTTTTCCTTTAAAATTGAGGCCAGAACGCTCCGAATTTTCCTTGCTAGTTTTTACGCAAATAGCAAAAATCTTTTTTATTTTTAAGGGTTTTACTACTGGCAAAGGAAAAATTAATTAATAAAACAAAAAATAATAAACCTGGTATGAATAAAAAAGGACAGTGTTTTAGAAGTGCGTGGCAACCTGGTGACAATTCTGTTTACTAATGGATCTATTCTTACCAAAAATGTCAGCAGTCGCCACATTTGCACATGTACATCACTGAATCCTCTTTGATTGCACAGGGGTTTTTTTGGTTGGAGTTTAACCAACTCAAAAACTTAAAAAAATTGTGGGCTTAAAGATTTAATGGACTGGAACCATGGTCATCTTTAAAAATTGAATGGGTGGATTTAGACACTATTGGACTTACCACGGCAAAAGTGGGTTCACCAAGGTCATGCCTAAACCGATTGGTTAATGAATTGAATTTATTTTGAATATTTAAAATGGTAAGGACGGGGCCTTCCAAATTTTTCTTTAAAAACTGGTTGGGGTTTAACCAACACATGGGGGTCGTTTAGAGAATGATGGGGTGTGACATTTTAATTAAAAAAGTGATAGAGATAATAAAGTTGCACAAGAGGAAATGGCAAAAATAGTAATATAGCATCTAAAAATACGGAATAAATGTACAGAAAAACACAACATTAATACTTACTTACATGATATATTTTTAAAAATACTGGCAATCTGATTGGTATCTCCAACAGTTCAATAAAAATATATTTTCATATAAAAAGAAATGAACTGTAATAATGAATACGTACAATAGGTAATAATTAAACACACACAAAATCTAAAAAAAATAATAATAATATATTTACAAATTTAAAAAAAATTCACCTGGAAAAATTGGGTAAAAATTTGATGAAAAATACTTGGTGAATAAAATGATAAAAACACTGAACTATCACTGCGCAAATGTATCATTTCATAGCTCTATAGCTATTTTCTGTTCTGTTTCACTCTTATATGGAAAAAGTTGTAAAAATAAACAAAAATGTTGTATGTTTAAGTCTTCTTACTGGAAAGCGTTCATAAAAGTAACTAGTTCAACCCATTTATTTATAATACCATAAACATTAAATTCAACTGCATTTATTTTTTGGGTGATCGCACGTATGCTTCACCTAATGAAAAAGAAAAGAAACTACTGTTATCAAAACTTATCACAATTTTAATGTGCATAGCTGGTCATTTCCAAATTTCTTATAACTTTAATAACTTTGCACTTTACAAAAAAAATAAAGCCAATAAAATTTTAAAATAATAAATTTAAATTTGCTTAAAAATTATAAAATCTCTTTAACACATTTTAGAAAAATCTACTTTTAAACTTTTAAAAGTTACACATTGATAACAGCAATTTTTTTTTTTTTTTTTTTTTTTCATTCTTGATATTCTCAGAAGTAACTTTTCAATATTAATTCGTTAAGCAAATAAACAAATAAAATATTTGTAGTTATAAAATTATTTTATCTAATTTTAAATTCCATCTTTTGAAACTGGATAGATTACATTATTTTTTTTTATTAAGCTAGAGATCTGTGTACGTATTTCCTTTTAAATGAAATGTTACTTTTTACGATAACTTTGTAAATTTCTTTTATAATCATTATTTATTTATTTTTTAGTTTAATGCATTTCTGCTTATATAAACTGAAAATGAATATCTTTAGACAAATTACTTACAGCAAGAAAGTACAAATAGATGTTTATACATGTAAACAAAAATTGATGTATATAAATTGAATACAAAATTTCTTACTAATAGACTGAATCTTTAGAATCTCATTAAAAGTAAAGCATACTTTGGAAAGCGCTTAGGAAAACTTTATGTAATTGTATATTGACAGTAAAATATAAGTGAACTAACTAAGTCAACTAATACTTTATAAAGTGGAATTAATTATTAAAAAACTTTCATTTCAATAATAAACATTTTAACATATTATTATATGTATTCGACTAAGATAAACACCTGCAATTAACATTTAAGCATATTTACAATGTTTTCTCATTATAATGCATAAGGAATTTCATTTTAGTTTTCCGCTATGAACATTCAATTATAGCTCTCTTAATCTTCAATACATATTGTAAGTGTCAGCTTTTGAATCCTCTACTGTTTAATTACATTTTTCCAGAAATACAAGAAAACGCGGAGAGAGACATATTATCAGGAGAGTTGTTAATGAAACTTACTGCGGTAAGTATGCATCAAACGCTTTAAAAAGCTGAATTTAAAATGAATGCATTTTTTCTCCTGGTAAATAAATTAGAGATGAATCTTCATTTGTGTGTAATTACCGGAATAACTCAGAACAGAGCAATGACTATCAAATTTTCAGATGAAATGTCATGAGGTGATTCTAATCCTGTTTAATTAGAAGAATAGTTGCCGTTTAAAAGTGCAAGTGACGCTGGATCTCTCTCGACGAGCACTATTAAGTCTCAGTTTAGGAAGCGTTAAAAATGCGCACAATTTCCTGATTGAAAAATTTGCTGACGTAATTCAGTAACGCTAGAGAGAAAAGATAATGCATGTAGATGGCCAGTAGAGAGCATGCAATTAAAATGAACAGTTTGCATAGGGCTTGCATGCCATTTAAATGAGCTAGGTTTACGTTGTCTTCTCAATTACATAACTCATTAGTCAAATAAAACTTGCTTTGTGGGGGCAGCCCATGAATATTAATTTATCTGTGTCTGTTCCTTATGAAATGCCTCCGTAATTTCTACAAGTGGATACTTCTCAAAGTAGAAACAAAGTTTCAGGAAGGTATGCCAGACAATTAATCCGTTAAGTGACGTCACTTGCGAGCACAATAGGAGGCGTGAGGAAAATGCTCATTTTCAAAGTATATTGTACGTAGATGGTAAGAAATGGATTGCATCAAGCCTTACCCCCACGAGGCAATACCACTAAGGGGATTAATTAACAAACAGTAGGAATTCTTTAGAACAGAGCAAGTGGGAAACAAATGTTTGCTTCTATATGTAAGAAAAACATCAAAAATGGATTTGTTACTGAATAATGTAAGCATTCTATTATTTAAGTTTTGAAATTATGATTAGTGACTATACGTTAGTGAGCTTTATTGGTTTCGTGTAATTCTTTAGAATAGAGCAACAACAAATGATTGCGCTTATATGTGTGAGAAACATTGAAAACGGACTTGTTACTAGATAATGTAAGTATTCTATCATTTAACTTTTGAAATTATGTTTAACGGTATACCACAGGCAAATAAACTTTATTGGTTTCGTCTTCATGTGTAAATTCAATTTAAATGGAATTTAATATAGAAAATTACAATATCGGCATTACTGATAAATAAAATAGCTCACACTTGAAATAAAAAACATTCATGAAATATAATAATGACAGAATAATTTGGCGAAATTAAATCTGTTTGCTAATGAAGACGCATCTAGATGAATGATGCCCAAAATTCTTCTTTAAAACTAAGAAATGTAACATTTAGCTTTAAAAGAATCTATTATGACTGAATTTAAAAACAAAGAGATTTAAAGGACGTTCTTAATATAGAAACAATAACTTCATTTAATATAATATAATATTATAAGTTTCTCAAATTAATAGGAAATACCTATTCGTTATATTCAATCTAAAAGATTAACGAAAAAAAAAATAATTTGAATCATTGAGCGCTTTAAAAATGAAGAGCATACTCAAAATACTCTTACGCCCAATAAAACCTGAACACCATAGAGTGTATTCATTTTTCAAAGAGGATTGAATGGCCTGCAATATAAACAATGTAACCATTTCAGAGGTAAAACAAAAACGCTCAAGGAACTTTCAAGCTATTAGCGCACGGCTTATCACGTTAAAATAACATATTTTTAACACAACGGAATGGCATTAGCTCTCTGTTGTATTTATTTTATATCATTTCTTGTTGATTTCAGCTCAAGTAGTGAAAGTGAATAAGAAAACTATATTGATAAATTGATTGCAAATTTATATTTTATAAAAAATTTCATCGGTAAAAAATTGCTATAAAATTTTAAAAATATATATTTTTGTTTACATGGTTCGTACGGTCCTTTAATTAGAGTGTCAGTATTTTCGAATAATAATCTTCGATTTATTTAATCGCAGAATTCATAACAATTTTTTTTAGATTAAATAAGGAAAATATTACTATTCAGAAAGAGTGGTACTCAAATTCAAACAACGTAAGAAACCTGTTTTTATAAAAGATATATAGTTCCTGGGATTTTGTAATAATTGCTACTAGACCTTTAAACACTGTCTGAAGTTTTACAATGTGCTATACAGAATTTTAATTTCATCAAATAATATATCGCTATTATCTTATTATTTTGTTTCTACAACCATTTGATAAAATATTTATGAATTAAAAAAAAATAATTTATTGTATGTAATTTTAAATTGGATATCTTTTGAAACTATATAGAATAAATTATTTTCATGTTAATCCAAATGCCTGATAACTTATTTACTTTTATGTTAGATTTTATTTTTACGACAACATCGTAATTTTTTTTTTTTTTTTTTGTAATCATTACTTTAATTTAGCACAATTTTAATTCTATATGGGCTGACAATGAATAGTTTTAAACAAATTACTAACAGTAAGAAAGTGCGAGCCGATGTGCATAAATTTAACAAAACTAAATTATCAAAACAAAAATTTCTTATTTAAAGAAATAATTTAAATTTTAATTCTATATGGGCTGAAAATGAATAGTTTTAAACAAATTACTAACAGTAAGAAAGTGCGAACCGATGTGCATAAATTTAACAAAACTAAATTATCAAAACAAAAATTTCTTATTTAAAGAAATAATTTAAATTTTAATTCTATATGGGCTGAAAATGAATAGTTTTAAACAAATTACTAACAGTAAGAAAGTGCGAACCGATGTGCATAAATTTAACAAAACTAAATTATCAAATCAAAAATTTCTTATTTAAAGAAATAATTTAAATTTTAATTCTATATGGGCTGAAAATGAATAGTTTTAAACAAATTACTAACAGTAAGAAAGTGCGAACCGATGTGCATAAATTTAACAAAACTAAATTATCAAAACAAAAATTTCTTAGTTAAAGAAATAATTTAAATTTTAATTCTATAAAGCGCAAACAGATGTGCATAAATTTAACAAAACCTAATCATTAAAACAAAAAAGTCTTACTTAAAGAAATAATTTTTATCCTATGTTTATTCCTATATATATGCTGTTTTATGTAAAAGTACGCCTTAATAAATACTCTATTTCGGTCTGTCTCATTTATAAAACGTTTGTAAAATTTATAATTTAGTATTATACACATAAATTCATAGAAGTAAAAGATTCGCATAAAATTTTAAAATAATCATTCTTTATTTGAAACCTCGAATGCTTCAAAAATTAAAAGCCTACTCAAAATACTTTTACGCCAAATGAAACGCGATCCCCAGTCTATTCACTTTTCAAAACGAGATAGAATGGTTTGTAATAAAAACAATGTAACAAATTCAGAAGTAAGAGAAAACGCTCAAGGAACTTAAGAGCTATCAGTACACGGCTTATCACGTAAAAACGACATATTTTTTAAGACAACGTAATAGTATCAGCTCTCTCTTGTGTTTATTTTATTTCCTCGTCCTGTTGATTTCACCTCAAGTTATGAAAGGGAATAAGTCCTCAGAGGGCAGTGCGAAACTTTGCCAGATAGTTGGCAATTTCCGAAAATAAAGTGATCGAGTATAAAGAATGCCAATGGCGTAGCTGTATATGCCTGTGAGGGGAAATTTAGAGATTCGTTAGACATTCTGGGAATGAACAATTTTTGGGAATAAATGATGCGAAGTAAAAGAATCTTGAATCATTTTTTTAAAATTTATTGTAGTTTTGAGCTAAAGATAATAAATAAAAATTTTATTACATAAAGTGACCACGACAAGATATCAGATAACAAAGACCAGGATACAAAATGTAAATTATCTACCCCACTACCTCTGAGCTCCAGATATAGAATATCTCTTCCTCCATCCATAAAGAAGATTTGCTTTTACATGTTTTGAATGTTAAAACAATTTTGTACTTTATAATAAACGATTTCCAAAAAATATTTTTTTTAGAATTTGATGCTTATTCCTTCTTTATCAATAAAGACAAATATTCTGTTTAAATTTTACACTTACATTTATTCGTAATTTTCTGCCGAATGTATTTTTTTACTTTTAAAAAGTTTGTCAAAAGAGATGTGGAATCTGGTTTCTTCCTACGATTCATTTCGAATAAATCGTAGCTTATTATTATTATTGTTGAATTTCTAGAAACCGGGACAATTTACTAATTTCAGGGGAAAAAAAAGGGACGTTTATGAAAATCTTGTGGATGCCGAGACATTATTTCTAAAACCGGGACATCTAGGTAATCGCATTCTTACCGTAATATCGACGAATAAGCTAAGTGCATTTAACCCACTACGCGGGAATACCGAGTCTGAATCATCTTCTATAATATTCAATCACAAAAATACTACCTAAATTAATGTGTTTGATTTAAATATTTAATTAACTGTTTAGTCCAATTAAAAATTTTATATTTTAAAGGAATTTTTATATGAAAAATATTTAAATTATTTTGACAAGCTAGGCATTAACACAGAAAACAAAAAAAAAATATCTTTGATCTAATTTTGGCTAATCAAGAGGCAAATGTAAATAAATTCTCTCTTATTTTCGCTGTGAGGAAAAAATATGAAATTTATCTGAGATTCTTGGAATGATCAAAATTTGCGAATAAATGATGGGAAATAAATGTATTCTAAATAAAAAATATTTTAGTAGTTTTGAGATAAAATAATAAATGACAATGCACTTACTGTATATCAACAAATTGTTTGCTTTCTAGAAAATAATATATTTATGTAATAGCTAATAAGTTTTTAATAATATAGACCTTCATTAGACATCCCTGAAATGATGAGATTTTGGGAATAAATGATGTGGAATAAATGTATCCAGCATCAACAATATTTTAATATGTTCGAGCTAAAATAATAAATGAAAATGTTTTTAATGTTTATCAGAATAGCTTAAGAGCATTTAATTAATCACATAAAGCTGAAACAAAGATTTTTTGTCTAGTTAGCCTCTGGCCAGTAGATGGGGTTTTGTTTTTAGTCGCCAGTTTCTAGCAGATAAAAAGTTTTTATTTAGTAGCCATCTACTGGGTTAATGCGAATACTTCCATTGATAGGCCAAACATGCATAAATTGCATTTAAAACTGAAAAAAGCATTATATTGCAGTTAGTTAAAATTGTTTTTACTTAAATATAACAATAAATAAACATTATTATTTGAAAAAAAAAATGAAATGAAAATTATTAGGCCGGTCAATCAAAATATTTAATCGATTACTGGTGACTGGCAACTAGTTATTTTCAGCTTTATAATCACACGTGATTACGAAGTTTCACTCCCAAAAATCGTTTCTGCATTAACCAGTTTGATTTAAATACCCGTTTTAATCGAATTATAACATTTTTAGGGTTTCGTTCATCTCACGAAACCCTATTACTCCCGCTCCGTTGTCTGTCTGTCACAGAGCCATTCTCAAAAACTATATAACTTACAGAGTTGAAACTTCGTGTATATAGATGAATACCAGCTGTGAAGAGCTTAAAATATTAAAATTTGAAAAATTCGTATTATTTTAATAAATAGAGATAAAAAACCAAAATTCTAACAACCTTTTCCTATTAAATTTAAACATTTTTCGTTATAGCAGATGCCAAAAATTTAAAATCCACAATGAAATTCTTTCTACAATAATTAATTTTCTATCAGACGATTTCCACGTGAAAAATGAAAATCAAATAAAAAGTTTCACCAATTGAAAAAAAGATAAATATGAAATAAAATTGATTGACGTCATAGTCGTAATAAAACGGAAAATGTCTAAGATTTCTCAATAATACAAGGAGTATGAGTATGTGCAAGTACACAAAGCAGATTAATATCACGTCATTAGAGAATTAAAAAGAAAATCTGACGTCATATGGGGTTTTATTAATTTTTCAAATGTTTCAGAATAATACAAAGCGAGTATCCATAAAAATAATAGAGAATAGTAAATATATGAGTTAGAGAAACATATTGAATCGTGATAAAAATCCGATTATGGAAATATTCGTATATTTTAACATTTTGAAGGTGTACAATTTGTTTAATTTTGAAATTATTTTTTTAAATATTGAATTTAGTCCATATGACGGATATTATTATGACAGAATATAATAGCGGGCTTGGCCCGCTTTCCGGCTGGTTAAGATATTCGAAAAAACGAAAAAATAGACCGGTAAATTTTTACTTTATAAAAAACATTTTTTTTTTTTTTTTTTTTTTTTGCTAAATGAAATTTGTTTGAATTTATTAAAGAAAGGATAAAGTGTTTTGAAAGGAATATTAAACGAAACCCTTTTAGCGATCTTCGATCACACTTACCCACTTGTTTAAAGAAGTTATTCATATGAGAATTATTTTGAGATGTGAAATTAATTTCAACTGAAAGGAACTAAATCCAAAAACAAACAATTTTAGTAGTGAAATAAATATTGCTATTATTTAGGAAATTATATGGTCGGCAAAAGATCAGACTATTAGAAATTTTCAGCAGTTTAGAATTTAGATTTTCTTTTCTAGAGAAATAAAATAAAGTAATGTGGTGTGTAATAAAAAATACCTCGCTAAAAAGTATAGTAATTAAATTTTTAAGGTAGTTCATACAGGGGAAAGACATTTATTAAGTAGATGAAACATGGAAGCTTTCAGTTGTCACGTATATGTAAAATGTCAGCTAAGGGAAATTTAATAAAATTTTTTAATTTTTATGAATAACTTCTTTGCCGAAATGGCAATTACTAATGTTAATCACTTCTGCTTATAAAAAGTGCCATTGAGTTATAAAATATTCTCATATGTGACAATTATAATTTAATCATTTAAGCTTTTTAAAAAAGTAAAAAAGCATTTGGTGAAATAAATGAAGTATAAAAGTTCTCCGTAATCAAAAATTAAAAGTTAAGAAAATCAAATGATACGACTATGAAATGACTGATTTTTTAAAAATTAATCAACTATTACATTCATTCGAATTCTTTTATATGTATAACTCTTTAATTTTAATTTCCAACTCTTATCCAAGACTTTTCACAGTCTAAATTCAACAATAAAACAGCTTTATTAGTGGTTCAATTCATTTAGCGTTTCTGAATCAATTCATAAGTACGTACGCCATAAGATTTATTTTCACGATGAAACTTGAATAAAACTGGCTACATAAAACTTTTAACATCAATCACTTTTTCGAAAGTTTTTACCGGAATGAATAGGCAAATACTTATAAACATTTTAATAATTTCGATTTTTTTTTTTTTTTAAACTGAAGTTACTCTTCACAAACAGAAAGCAGAAATGTATCTATCGAAAAATTTCGAAACCTCTTATCACCTTAAATATGAGAAATCTTTTTATAAATTCCAACAAAACCGTTTGAATGCAATTTTGAGCGATAAGAGGATGATTCAAGACAAGGAAAAAAATCTTATTTTTCACCGATAAAATTATTGTAATTCTAAACTGCGTATCAGATTTCCCCAAATAACAATATGTTAATTCTCTCATGGCTTTCAAGTGTTCCCCGAGAGAATCTTCATTTTTTAACAACTCGAATAAAACTATTTTGTGATGAGTTGCATGAATAATTCATTCGAGAGATGTAACTCATTGCCAGAATTTTTTTTTTATATTGTTTATAAGTTAAAGTACCGTTATGGAGCCTTTTACAATGAATTTTGCTTATTATGATAAAGACTTTTTGAAAACTTTATGTTTCTTTACGGAGAGAAATTTCTTTGAAAGGAAAAATGGGAACCTAAAGTTAAAATTTAATTGGTAATTTGCATGGATTAAGAGGAGTTGAAAGTTGTACTTTAGGATTTAAGCATCAAACCTAGTTAACTTGTAAAGATTTGTAAAATATTAAACTTGAAAAGCTTGGCTGAAATGAAATTTGAAAATATTAAATGTGTATAAATTGTTTATGAGGGTGAAATTTAGTATATAAAGAAAAAGATACATCAAGTGGCTGAATACATGCATAAAAAAATTATTGGATGAAAAGTCAATGAAAATAGGAAAAAAAAATTACATTACAAAATTAGTTTTAAATAATATATGTAATATGCACAGTGCTGTTCAGAAAAATGTAGATCCTTCTTTAAATTTATGACTTTTAAGACCTTGAATGAAGGATATTTCAAGCTTCACTTTAAGGAGAAAAAAATATTTGTAAAATTTGAGAAGTTGTTGCATCTAAAACGCGTAATCTGGAATAATGCATTAACTACATTTTGAAAAAAATCAAATACTTAAACACACAAAAGAGCAAATGTCAGGCGTCAGAAGAGTGAAGAAGTAAAGAGTTATCTTTTCATCTAAATACATATCAATAGATAGATTAAATTAAAATGTTGAAAATTATATTAAATGGGTGTTTTTAATTTCTTTGCAAATATGTTCTTGCCTGCTGTCTAAAGAACATTGTATATTGTAATACTGTAACGAATAATGTCAATTTACTTCCATGGGTACTTGCTTAATGTCAGTTTATTTCCAGGTAAAACAAATTGCTTAAATGATCTATGGACATTATGTGTTAAGTGATCTTATGGCATTATGTGCTTCGAAAAATTTAGTTTGGATAGGTTAAAAAGAGATCAGGACTTCTTAAGCTTTACTTTACGGTGCGGATTTTCCCAAAATGCCAGCCAAAACCCGGAAACAAAAGTTATACCAATAGCATTAAAATATATTTTGCTCATCTGTATTGCGTTAAGTAAAGGCATCAGGGTTTATGTTAGTTTATACCCAGATGTTGAATATTTTGAAAATTATATATCTTCATTGTTGAAAACGATGCACTGAAAATTAATATTTTCTGGCGATAATTTTTAGAATTTTATGGTGGACCGTGTTTCACGGAAAGATGTGTCAGTAGGTTTTGACCGTAATAATTTAAGAATTTTTGGAAAAGTCACAACAGAATAAGCAATTTCAAATTTTCATATCTTTATGAAAAATGTGTTGAGATCCAACTGAATCCAATATAATTAATAAATGAGAGAAAATGCTTGTAATCTTATCTTTACAACATGATTAATTTTATTTGTTACACTGAGGGGTAAAATGTCATTTTATTGTTTAATTAGTTCACTCATTAAATACACGAAATGTCTTGAATTTTGCACTGAAGCTCACAAAATTACACTCTACGGTACCTGTGAACCCCACATTTATAAAAGTCCCCAGTTATTTAATAACGTAATTACGAATTCAGAATGGCTTTACTAAATAACTGGTGATAACTCTGAATCATAGTCAGAATTGACCGTTCTGACTATCAGCTCTTGTTCAAAAAAAAAAAAAAAAAAAAAAAAAAAAAAAAACGCCAGTTTATGGTGCGAAGACTTTATGATTGTATGTTCTTTTGCTTATTCAACTCTTTCTATTGTTGAAAACAGTATTACTGATGCATTATTTTCTGTTTACGGATTCTTGTGTGCAAAAACTTATTAACATGTCTCAAATTTTTACAAAGACAAAGTGTTTGTAAATAAAACATGCAAAAGAACATGCAAAAAAAAAAAAAAAAAAAAAAAAAAAAAAAAAAAAGAAAGAAAAAGAAAAAAAAAAAAGCAAAGATTATTGCATCATAAGCTTATAAAAGTAAAGGAATATTTTATTATTTTTTTTAGGTAAATAACCATCTATAGATAGGTTAAATTAAAATCCTAAATAATTAAATGAAACAGGTGTTTTTAACAAAGCAATTTTAATTTCTCTGCAAGTGTTTTCGGCTTCTCTCTAAAGAACATTGTATATTACGCCACTCTAATGAATAATGTCAATCTACTCCCATCGGGATGTTTTCCTGGTAAAACAGATAAAAGCCTTTTACAAAGGCAAGAATTAACCTAGTTAGCCTCGAATCCAAAATAATCCGTCTGTAGCACTTTGTTGTCGTGAGGAGAAGGGGTAGGGGGGCTGTGAAACACCTTCAATGCTACGCATTCCTCCAAATGTTTAATGCACCCTACGGAGTTTTATGCGTGATCGGGCCATGAAACTTGTGCACTTTTTTTTATCGCCAAAGCACTAGATTGCTGCTTCTGACCGTTTCCAGTATTAATCAGGAGTCTCAACATTGCGGAGTATTTTCTAGACAGAGTCGTCCTGGAGTAATTAGAGGCACTTTTAATTAGTAGGCATGCAGCCGTGAAAAGTGCCAGCACCGGATTGTAATTACGGTGTCATCCCCATCACAGTTTGACGCGACTTTTGCGTGAACAACGAATAAAATATCTCACCAGGAATAGGGGGAAAGGAACATGATGATTAAAATTGCTCGGGAGACCCTGCATTTTTCTTCGCTTCCTTTGTCTTTCCTCTCACCCTTAATCGCTTGCAATCCCTCCCTCGCAGATACCCCCGATTTGCTTACAGTTGATTAAGAGCTCCAAAAGATCTCACAAGCTGAGATATTTTATTTGAAAATTTCTTGACAATCGATAAAAACAAATAGACTTAAAATAAAGTTAGATTAGGGAAAAGCAAAAAGTGTTTTCTAATTTTCGTAGGAAATTTGTGATGTGTGTCATTTAAATTTAAAGGTTTCGTCGTAAAATTTTAATGCTATTAATTTTGATTCTTGAATTTTTTTGAAGTGACTAAAAGTAAACTAGACTAAAATAAATTAAGTTTTTTTTATGGCAAATTTTAGGGGTTTTTATAATATTGAATCAGTTTTTTTCAAGAGTGGCATTTTTATTATAATGAAAAAAAAAATGTACCTTGAACACTCAGATTTGTTATTCATTACAATATCAATTTGCTTGAATTCTCATTCTGCAAATTTGGCATCTTTCTGGGTGACATTTTGGTATACATTAAATAATTTGAAAACGACATATTTTCTTTTAATGTTACGAGGTGGAACCCGTCGTAATTCGACGAAAAATGTTTGAAAAGGAAAAAACTATTAGATTGAATTTATAATAAACAAAAATAATTACAATAAAAAAAAATCAATCTTACATTGGCTAGTCTAACTCTTAAAACAAGTATTATTTTTAACCAAAGTTACACAAATAACTATTTTCATTAACTTCGATTTTTCAAATTATAAAAAAACTTTGTTCGTATAAGTAATCAGTAACATGTAATGAAGATAAGTAATTATGATGAAGTTATCAGTTGAGGCTGTAATCTTTGGTATTACGGAATGAAGCATCAGCAACAATTACGTCACTTTGACGCAATCATATTTTTTCATTTAATGAAATCCAAACATAACGTCATTTTCATCGTCACAAAGTTTACATGCGTACTTCTCATATTCATATCCATCATTTAAATTTTTTTTTAATGCGCAATAGGTTTTTAATAAATATATTTCCAAACTTGACGTCACATTTGCCAGCTACAATTTTCCATGATAACATACGCACTCTTGACTTAGGTTCTAATCTCAGTAACGGAGAGTAAAAGTCCAGAAATTTATGTATTTTAGTGGCATTCGTTGTAAAATATTTAGTTTTATCAAAGAAAATGCCGGTTTCCTTCAAGATATGACGTCATTTTCATTAACTGAAGGATTTCGACTCCTTCTGACACTAGCGTCTCAAACTCCGTATCAGCAGAATAAAAATATATTGAAATGTAACACATGAGTGAAAATGCGTATGTGGAGATGCAATGTATAAATGCAGATTGGCCTATTCGAATAAGAAAGGACAATATGTGCAAGGGAAGTAGAATCTCATTCACAAATGCATTACAGTTTATATATTGGTTCATCCGGAAAGTTATGCGCTTTTTCAAAAAGCGAAGAGCGGTTTCTTCTAGTTATTTTGCTACTACTGATAAGGAGTGACCTTTAATAACGCTGATATGTACATTAGGTCCTTTCTGCTTTGCGCTCCATTATTCTTACTGGTGTTGTGGCATAAATTTTGTTTCAATGCAGTGATAAGAATAGAAAGCCAAAAAGTTCATTTTCGTCATATTATGCTAATTTTATTTCAAGAAAGATAAAAATGCTAGTCAGACTGTTCTTAAAATTTGTGCTGTATATGGATAAAGTGCTGTTTCAGATGACCCCAGTTCGAAGGTGGTTTGAAAAGTTTAAGAGAGGAAATTTCAACCTTAAATATGATGTCCGCTCTGATGATGACCATCATCTGATACACTATACTTTTTAAAATATTTAACCTATGTAATAGATTCTGAACTGTGTAACATGGATTCTTTTAAGCGGTCCTTCTTTACGTATAATAGTGTTACGGAGCTGGCATGATCTTCGAGGCTAAAATAACCGCGCTTAAATTTCTCAGACGACCTTTGAACTTTGTCATCTGAAACAGCACTTTGTTAATAAACAGCACAAATTTTACGAGAAGTCTGACTAACATTTTTACCTTTCTTGAAATAAAAGAGAAAACATGGCGAAAATGAACCTTTTGGTTCTTCATTTTTAGCACTGCACTGAAACAAAAATTATGTGACAACACGAGCGAGAATTATGCAGTGCAAGCAGAAAAGACCGATTGTACATATCTGGGCCATTTTTGGTCACTTCTTAACAGCAGTAGCAAAATAACTAGTCGAAACCACGCTTTGCTTTGAAAAACCGCAGAACTTTCCGGATGATCCAATATTTCTGGAGCAAAGATCTGACTTCCGATAAATTTTTATTTCCGCTGTGATACGTCTAAGACAGCGGCCGTGGCAATTCCAAATTTTGTGTACTTTGCCATAGATACTAGTTTAGTCAACCAATGTTTACAAAGGACATGCTTTTTTTTAGTTATTCAGATGTTTTTTCTTTAGTTGCATTTTAGTTTTCTCTTATTTAAGAATCTTTCTTGCTTAAAATTTGATTAATAAAGATTCCGTAGACATTAATTTAATTAATTACAAAAATTTACAAAGGAAATCACCGTGTTCAATGATGCATGTTTATTTTTGTCGAAATATATATAATGCAATAATCTTTCATATAAATTTAGTTACACCTTTTAACGGGCTTAATAATTCTTCAGCAGTGTTGAAGTGAGTTTGAATCAGAAACAGAAGCCCACTCGTAACCATGATTGGAGACTGACCACCATTTTTGGCGATCTATCTTCTTGTCATATATAATACGTAAGTATCGAAAAAAGTTAAAAAAAAAACTTATCAATCATGGGAAGAAAAAGTCAACAGCAAATTGTAGTAAAGTGGCAGTATTTCTTATTGGTGTATATTACTGCAAATGTTACTTTACAACAACGGAAATCATATAAATCCACACGTTTTTAGAACATTCTTTGAACGATTATGATGATATGTAAAAGAATCGTATGTTATGAGGATTTTTTTTTGAGGATTTTTTTCACAGATGTAAAACTTCAAAAGTATAAATTATTTTTTCTACCTCCTTTTTGTTTACCTTCAAACTTAATACCTCCTCCGTACTCGGAGAACTCTTCCGTAGTCGGGTTCTTACCTGGATTACGAACAGGCTATTTTGCGATGGTCATTAGCTGCTGTTAACGGAAATATGTTCATTGTTCATATAGATTTTTTAAAAATCATGCTTTAAAATTACTTAACATATCATATATAAAAAAAACAATTAATTGAGTTACAATTTTCTAATAAATTGCAACTTTTGAATTATAAAGGAATGTATGAACTTCAATTTGTATGAACATTCAAACAAATTGTATTTGAAAATGCATTTCCCCTCCTATCCGACACTTTTTAAATTGAAATTGTACGATTTCTAGAAGTTACAAAAATTGCAGTGAAAGCGAAATTTATTGGTCCGCCATTGCCATTGTCAAAATGACACCAGCTTTACTCACGGATTTGTTTTTGCTTTGTAACATAGATTAAAAAATCTACATCAAGTATTAGTTTTCAATAATTCCATAAAACTAGTTCAACAATTCCATATAAATAAGTACGGTAATTTTCTTGGGTAATATATTGATATAAATTTAGTAGTTATCTCAAATATTTAATTTTAGATTTAAGTACAAATGCTGAAAGTATCTAGCGATAATAAAGAGTAAAATTAGAGTGACATAGCAATATATTATTTTCGAAATGTATTTCTAAGAAAAAAAAAAACTGTTAAACATCTCAGATTGCTTCTCAAAATCGGCTATTTCATTTATTTAACATAATTTATTGTATTTTCATAAGAGAAATTATTGCATGAGCAGGGAAATTTAATGGAACGTATTTATTCATATGAAGATACAATAAGTTTATACAAAAAACTAAACGATTCGACCATTTTAAAAATTCATGTATATATCTGAAAGTATGCATAGTAATATATGTATAATATATATATATATTATTCTATGAAAATATGTGTGTTTTTTTAGATATATATAATTAAATGGAACTGCATGGGAAGACAAAAAAAAATTTAAATTATACTTAGAAGATTAAAAGAAACATGTTTTGGGTTGAAAGAAAACATCATAATTGTACATACTAATGTATTTTCATGCATTTTAATGCGTTGACAAAATAATCGGCGTTTTTTTCTTTTAATTAATTGGATGAATTTTCATTATTTAATATTTTGCTAATAACTGACTTAAAATTGCCGAAGACTTATGTGACAGCAAAGGAGTTGGGTAGATAATCATCGATTCTTACCCCTATCCCTTCCCCCAATAGGATCCAATTTTTCTTTTGTCTAAGTTGTTTTGAATTATTCTAGTTCAAAAACAGAGGTATATGTAGAAAATTTTAATTTATTTTAATTACATCAATGTGATAACTGATGGGCTATTTCTGTATTTCGGCAATTAAAAATGGGATTAATTACGGGAAAAATTACGAATGAAGTTTAACCCCTCGTTGGTCGCGCTATGAACGTTTCTCTCATGCTAGGCTTTAAAAGCGTCTATTTAATTTAGAAATTACTTTGGGTTTCCCTGTTTTTCTTTAAATATACATTATATGGTATTTAACCTAAAGAAAGTTTTAATTTTTTCATTACGTGAACTGCTTACAAAATTGGAGAGAATAGTGTGAGAGAAGTGCTCACACGCGATCAATGGCATCGTTTAAAAAGACGCGACCAATAACGGGTTAATTGTCTGCTATTTCAGCACCCCTAAAATAAATATGACCTCTTTTTGTTTTGCTACTACTTATTTATTCCTTAGAAATTTCTTTAATCAATCATTGTTTTGTTAGCACATATCTTCAGTTCATAAATATGCCCAAGTTTTCTAGTCTTATGTATGTTGCATTTATTTTTTGTGTGTGAATTAAAAAAATATTTTTTATTTTTGGAACAAATTTACGTGTCTGCATTTAGCTTTACATCCAAGTAGAAAATGAACATTTTTGAACGCCTTCTAAATATCCAGAGAATATTTTACGTGCTGTCTGAATGTTCAGCGAACATTCATAAATTATTTAGGAAGAAAATCATCGAGAGGACATTATAGGCTGACTTAGATAAAATATTCAAGGGAATTCTTCCCTAGTGAAGGTATCCTGTCAGTAGAGATGATGTAAGTAGCCAAACAAAGTGATAGCTTCTGAATTGAATGCTTTTTAACAATAGTTATACAATTATTATAAAGTTCGTCATGTCTTTAAGTATTTTACTTATTTTTCTGTCTCTTCATCAATAATCTCTTCCCAATTAATTAATAATTATCAAATAACACTATTCTTTTGTAGTAATACAATAAGTCGCACGATATTTAATTTTTATTATATAATTTTTTTTCATGAGAAGTATTTAAATGATTGTCGTGCTTCGTTCATTTCCTGATATTAACAGAGTAAACATAAATAACATCTATTTCTTTAAAATATGAATTTTTACTTAAATCATGACCATGTTTTTAAACCTGGTATATTAAAATAAGTATGACAGATGTGATATATTCATGGGAAAATGTTATGTTGAAATATACCCATTCAATCTTTCAAAAATGTATTGGCAGAGAAAACCTCAATAAAACACTTTTACTCTTTACTGTAAACCTCTGTTGAAAACCTTTGACTTACGATACAAAGTTTGCGGGTTGAAAATTTCATTTTAGAGAATGAACTTTAAAAGAAAATAGCCCCAGCCGACAGAAATCACATTTCAATCATGAGTTAGAGGTACTTCAAATAAAGAAAGGCAAAGGAGATTGATTTGAGAGTCCCTTGCCTTTTCCAGAAAGGTAGAGACCACTTAAGCCCGTTTACTTCAAGAGGAGGAGTGAAAAACCAGCAATAGAGGCCTTGCCAGTTGCCACCAACAGCTAATCAATTTAAAACCCATCTGCCTACTCTTCAGTCTATTTCTGCAATTTTCCTGCTACTGGGTTCTTTCTTTCACTGTCTCTATTAAAGCTTTTATCGATTTGGGCCAGCCAGAGGCAGCTATTTCTTAAATGACTCCATTATCTCCTTCAAGCGCCGTGTTCAACACCTTATTACGTTTTTCCTTCAATTGCTCAAGGATTAGTATAGAAATGTTGCTGCATTTTCCGACTTTATTCCTTTCAATCAGGAGTTTTCTTTTTTATTTGGGAATCTTCTTTTTCTTTCTTTCCCCCGCTTTATAAAACGGGTTGAAGGTTTTAATGCTCTGAAAAGCAAGGAAGAATCTAGGCGGGATGTAATTGGTGGAAAAGTCGGACTTTTCTTGAATGATATAATTTTTGTAGAATAAAAACTTTCACGAAGCTGCAAATTAAATTACATGATCACGCCAATAACAAGAATACGTCGAATTTAGTGTCATCAAATATACATAGGTACCAATGATTAGGGATTTTGAATGTTACTATTTTTACCATTAAATAAAGCAAATATTACTATTTGGAAATAGTGCTATTAAAAATCCGTAATCATTGGCACCATTGA
Source organism: Maratus michaelseni (assembly GCA_963931845.1). NCBI lineage: Eukaryota > Metazoa > Arthropoda > Arachnida > Araneae > Salticidae > Maratus > Maratus michaelseni. The sequence goes on along the minus strand of OZ007599.1, from coordinate 211,035,960 downwards.
ATATAAGAAACGTAATTTTCACATTTTTCCACAATAAGTTTTTATTTTAAAATTTGCTTGCATATTAGTACCGAATAGTTTAATCCTTAAGTTACGTAGACTGCTGGAAGATGCATTATTATACTCTATAATAGGTAACGGAATAAAAAATATGAGTTATTAGGCAAAAGAAATGTCATGTTATATGAACTGAAACGAATCACGTAACATAAAAATTTTGAAGGAAAAATTATAGATTTCAATTTCAACAATTACCGATCTTTAATAACTTTTTCAGTTGCGACTGCTCATCAAATTCTTCATTAATCGATGCTATTTAAATTTTCTATGTTTAATTTTACCAAATTTACTATACTTCGTTTTTGAATTTTGAATTTTTGGTTATTTTAACAAGGAAGTCAATCTTTTACAAACTTTCTATAAAAAAATTTAAAAAACAAAAACAAAATGGGTGGTGATAGGCCAGTTAAAATATTTCAATCCACATTTGAAAGATTGTGAAATAAAATATTTAAAATTTTTCAAGCTATAATATCCTTTCAGGAAATTTCATAATCTGTTTTGACCTTCTCTATATTAGAGAGTTGCTTACTTTTTATATACAGAAAAAAAAAATCTCGAACCATCAAAATATCTTTAAATCATAATATCTAATCGACTAATGGTTTATCGACTAATAGTTTGGTAAGGTTTTTTTTTTTTTTTTTTTTTTTTTCGTTGCTTTTCTACATTGATATACCAACACTATTTTAGATGTTACATTTGTCCTAGCCAAATGAGTTTATTTTATGCTATTTTGATGCCCGAATCTGAAAATTAAAAGCAATAATAATAATAACATGTGATTTTTCGCTAAAAATCGCAGCAACGATGTTATACAGAGTGTCCCAAAAAGACTAAAGCGCACTTTAATTATTTACCTGTTGGAAATACCTTGGCAATGCAAATAGCAAAAGTGTTCAAAATAAGGTAGGAATTAAGATTAGGTTGGTGTAAAAATCCTGCCATTAATTTTCAAAAAATTACGCTTTTAATTTTTTTGTACAGTTCTTGGGACCTATAATAAGTTTTATTTAGAAAAATTTCTCCATGCTCTGGCAAGTATAAAAGCAAAAATTCTGTTCTTGTACGACCAAAACTCACCGAATTATAATACGTTGACTTTTCTGAAATTTCTAACCTTTCCTGTACTAAAAAAAATAGTCTGTCAGTTTTAAGTGCCGGAAAACACAGAAATTTCATAAAATTCAAAGTATTATAACTCTGTGAGTTTTGGTCGTAGAAGAATAGAATTTTTACTGTTTTACTTGTCAGAGCATGGAGAATATTATTTCCAAATATAACTTATAGGTCCACATAAAACCGACCAAAATTCGAAATATCAGAACTCGGTGAGTTTTGGTGGTAGAAGAGTGGAATTTTTACTGTCTTATTACTTGTCATAGCATGGATAAATTCTTTTGTAAATAAAATTTATAGGACCACGGACCGTATAAAATTTTTTAATGTAACCGTATAAAAGAGTGTAAATTAAAAAAAAATAGTGACAGGACTGTTTCATTAACATAATCTTAATTCCTACTTTATTTTGAATACTTTTACAATTTATATTGTCTACGTATCTCCAACAGGCAAAATATTAAAGCGCGTTTCAATGTTTTTGGGAAACTCTGTATAATTATGTAAATCCCTTCATCCATATTAATATATTAATAAAAAGATTTGATACATTTATACAAATATTTTTATTCAATACAATTAATGTGAATTATCATTTTACTATACAGCGTACAATTAACAGAGTGAAAAAACGTCCAGGCCGGGGATCGAACCCGGATACCTTGGTATAGCGCACCAAGTGCTTTACCATTTATGCAACCAGGACGACATCCAGTCTAGCATTCTCTCACTCTTATATGGTAAGGCTACAACTTCTGTAGCACAACATGAAACGACAATCATGAGCACAACTTCAGTGGCATGCATGAGACAAATTAAATCCAGCGTCTCATGCTCAGTGTCAAACTAAGTTGTCTGAATTCTTCCATATGTGATAAGCTTCCCAAACATCAAGGTCGTAAATTGATGAGCACTTCTGAATTATTGAACTTTCTGAAAAATTAAAACTGAGATTGTTAGACCAGCAATGGTGTTAACAATAGCATAGCGTTTAATGTTACAATTTTTAACATAGTTTTTATGTTCCCCCAAGCGGACCTTAAGAGGTCGCTTAGTTTGATCTACGTACATTCTATCACACTCGCAAGATATGTTGTAAATTCCCCAATGTGAAAATATGTCAATTGGATGTTTGAGATCTGTAAATTTTGTTAAATGAAGCATAAATGACTTTAACATCGAATCTTTTCAAAATATTGGATATTTGAAGGCTAATTCTCGGAAAATATGGAAGTATAATAAAATTTTCATTGAAAACATTATTAATGTTGGAATGTGTACGTTTAATTAGTTTATTACGAATCAACGATTTCAACAGGATAACCCCGGTCAATGGCAATGGATTTAATGCAGTCTAATTCTGCTTTGAGTATCAATGGCAATGGATTTAATGTGGTTTAATTTTGTTTTGAGTATTTCTTTACTAATTATTTTTTGAGTAATTATTTCAATTATTAAATCTTTTAAGGTATTGCCAACAATTAAAGAAACTGGGGTATCCAACCTGGCCTCCTAGATTACAGATTATAGATGAAATTTTTTTTTTAAATTGAAAACTCTAATAAACGTTTTATATTTAATATATATTTTTTACATTGCCCACTAACACTAAAAAGCATTTTTATATGAAAAATGTGAATTATGCATTCAAATAAAGCTTTGAATTTTATTGAAGGTGATAGATACTTTCGTATTAGCCGCATGCCAGGAGTTAATAGTTGAAGAAATCGCCAAAGATTTCGCTACTTATAGCAGCTTTTGTTATTCGAATATTTCCAGTGTTCTAAGCACGTAGTTCAATTACATGTCTGTTAAATTTGTGTTTCATTTATCTGATTTTATTTATTTATTTATTTATTAACGGAATATTAGTTTTGTTGTGGAATATTAGCCGGAAACACATGCTGAATAATTTATATAGTTTTAAGTGCAAACGGGTTAATCTTCCGTAATTAGGCTGCACGCGATAGAGATAGATTTTAAAAAATCATGGTTAAAAATTATTTTTAAAGCCATAAAATATCAGTAAACTGAGATAATAGTTTACAGACAAATTACATTTGAAAAGTACACTGTTTATTTCGCACTCGATGGCGTAAAAAATTAAATTGTGTGATGTTTAGAAGTTAGAAAAATTGCAGTAAAAGCAAAATTTATTGTTCAAGTGTTGCCACCGTATATGACGTCAGTGTTATTTCCGGACATGTTTTTGCTTTATAATATAGATGTGCTTTGGGAGGCGAAATAATTGTTCAAAATTTGAGCAATTAAACCCATTTGAATACAGATAAAATCCAAAGATGGGGGTGTGTGTCTCTAAACCTTTCAGGTTAATTAGAAGTGCACATGGCAAAAGACAAAATATTCCCAAGGCGCCCTACTCTGATAATAATGAGAGGTTTTTCGAATAACGTATTCTTATTTCAAACGTTAATTGTTGTTTAATGTGCAAAAACTCCGGTTTTCATATTGAATGTAATTTTCCGGGAAAAACAGACTTTTCCAAATAAACTTTTATTTTATGACTGGCAAAGGCGGAAGTAATTTTTTAAATGTTTATTATAATTATTTGAGATATTGTCTTTCAGCAAAATGTTTCTCAATATTTCGCTATATTTTTTTTTTTTTTCATTTCTGAATCCAAAACCGAAATATAAGACTTTTATGTATAAATATTTTGATATAAAATTAGAATAAAGAAAAAAAGAATACTGAGGAAAGAATAACTTGAATCAAGTTATTTCAATTAAGCTACAAATAAATAGAGTTTTTAGCTTCATATTAATATAAAATTTTAATCATTAGAATGTATCGAAACTTATAAAAACGATTTAACTTTTATAAAAATAAATGTTGACGAACTGTATACAATTTTAATCTTTTCAGGGAAAATCTCAGAATGGCTTTAAAATTGTCATGAAGTCTGGAATACAGTTTTTCTGCTAAATGTGCATATAAAAATATTAAGCTTAGTCATAAAGGTGAGTTGTAATTTTCCAACTGGACGAAAAATGTCCGGACCAGGATTTCTTTACCAATTTGAATAATTGTGTTAAAAATTAATCTAGTTATAAAGGTATTTGAACGAAATTAGGCAATAATATGTTTTCCTTATTATTTTGAAATTATTTTGAATTAATAATAGAAAATGACAATTTTTAAATTTTTAAGCAAATGTTTGTTTATTAATTTTGAGTTATTTTTCCATTAAGCATATTTAAATACATGTTAAAACATCTAGTGCAAAAAGAAAAATCTTCCTAAAAATCTACTTTATTCTACTCGTTATTTTTGCTTTTAAATTACATTTACTTTATTTAATAAAACTCTTTCCTTTTCTATTTTTGATGCAAGTACCCTGTTTAAAAAACTACTCAAAAATGATAATCTAAGCCAAATCTCCTTTTATTTTTATGTGCAATTGTATTATAAATGAATGCATGACATTCTGATTTATAAGTAACTATACAAACTTAAAAGTAATTTTCTAGATAAACATGAACTTTGATTACCGTATTACTTACCCATCATACGTAGTATAGGGAAAGTCTTGTAATCAATTTTGAAAATCGAAAAAAAAAAAAATTGACGGATTTACACGTTTCAGACACTGGGGATTCCAAAAAAAATATTTTTAGAAAAATTTTTTGTCGTCCGTCTGTGTGTGTGTGTGTGTGTGTGTGTGTCTGTGTGTCTGTAAACGCTCTATCTCCCGAACAAAGTGAGATAAAGACTTGAAATTTGGTATGTACTTAGTATGTAATAATGGGAAGAAGCTTATTGAATTTCAGTAACCTCGATTATCAAGAACTATTTTTTTCGGACTCTCGAAATATTCGTCCTGATAAAAGTTATATAAAACTTTTCGAAAATGCTTATTTTAAGGAGTGAATATAAAAGACAATCAAAAAACATAAATTTTGCATAAAGAATGAAGTCGATCGGATAATGAGTTGCCGAGATATTTGTAATCCTATTTACCACACTCTTCGGTTTTTCATGACCCTGTATTTCATTCAAATTTCAATTCCAAGATATATTTTAATTGGAAATGAGACGCTTAATCCGACGCAGTAAACCGTTAGTTAATATGATTGTCAATTTTGGAGTTATAAGGATGTTTCTCTTACGCAATTCGGTAATAGAGTACTTAAAGTTTATGACGTCATCAAGCCCCGATTTTATTCGAATTGCAATGCATTTTATAAATAGTGTACACATGTTTTATTTTCATATTTTATATTATGCGTATGCATGATGGGTAAGTATTACGGTGGCTCCCAACGACTAGTTTTACATAAGGGGTCACCCATTAATTACGTCACGCAAATTTTGTGTCTTTTTTATCCCTCTCTCTACCTAGATCACAGGTTGTCACACTTGAGTGACACCCTCGCCCTGTTGTGGTGTTACATTTTCTCCATTTAATAATTTAGAGATAATTTTATGCAAAATATGTTACATACGGTTTTACTGATATAAATAAACTATAAAACCGTTAAGATCTTCCGTGCTTTTAATTCAAGATGTTGAAATTCAAAAGAAAATGGAATAATATATCCATTACTAAAAATAAAATAAGAATAAAAGTACACATTTTTACTTTCTTCTATCTATAATAGAAGAAAATATTGTAATCGAAATTTTTTTCGACTTCCGGTTTTCGACGGATTTACACGTTTTAGGGCTCAGAGATTCCGAAAAACATGTTTTTACAAAATATCTGTCTGTCCGTCTGTCCATCCTCATTGTATCATCGAAAAGTGCATGAAGTTATGCTTCAAATTGAACCACCTTTTTTTTCTATGCTTTTGGCTATGGCAAGCAGGTTCTATTAGAATTTGGGGATATTTCGACGAAAGGGGCGCTGTGATCGATATTTTTGTTCCATTTTCACTATTGTATCATCGAAAAGTGTATGAAGTTATGCTTCAAATTGAACTACATTTTTTTTTCTAGGTTTTTGGCTATGGCAAGCAGGTTCTATTAGAATTTGGGGATATTTCAACGAAAGGGGGCGCTGTGATAGCCATTTACAGATTTCAAATTCAAAAAGATGTACAAAATAATTAGAAATCCTAAAAGTCTTTTCGTTAAATGTTCGGCCTTGATCCGGAGAATCCGGAACAATTTTTGTTTTGCCCCTATCTTAAAAAATGGCTGAGATATAGCGGTTTGAAATTTTAGGGTGGCTGACATTTTCAAACAAGACAGCAGAATTCAACCATAAACGGGTTTAATTTAGGAGTTTTAGTTAACATGGTTTTGGCAAATTTTCTTTCACTGTTGTAACTATTGTTCCTATTATATGCTTATCACTATATGTTTATATTCGCCAACGTCAAATTCTCGCCAAACTTGGCGACAGTTGGCGAAATATTGCCAAAATTGTCGACCAAAATAGGTTGCCATAAATGAAGCCAACTTGGCTGTAGAGGACTAATTTGGCGATATTCTCATTCAAATTCAATGTTGACGAGAACTGCGATTGAATCTTCTTTAATTAGCTTCCACGCATTTTACCTTCGTGTTTTCCAGTAAAATTAGCTAAAATCGTAAAACCAAGGAATAGGGAGGCTATCTGTTCCTGTCGGTTCAGGCCAGAAGGACTTTTCGTAGTTTAGTATACATCAGTTGATCCCATCCCGGTAACCCGACGATTCGCAAGTAGCTGACGTACAACAGAATGACGAAAAATATTGATTTTATTGGCGATGTGATAGCGAATTTTGAAGTATTAACATGACTGAGATAGAAGAAAGTTTTGGGATTGGCACATCCGACTAGTTTAAAATGAACTTTAGTATGCTATTTGCAAATAGCTTTTGTGGGCTTCTCCCCACTCTTGATATGTGACGCAATTAATGAATGAACCCTAACATAGATTCCAAGAGAAATTGCTCAATAAATGACCATAAAAAATTTCGGAACTATTTTGTCCGAATATTTTGACGAATAACAGTTGTGCACTTTAAACGCAACGAACAATACCTTATGGCGGATGTGCATGTTAATTATATACGTCTAGTTTTATATACGTTTTTTGTGGTGCAATAATTTACCATTTACCTTTTCGATAAAGCGAAGTACCTCCCGCATCTCTTTGCAACAATTTGTTGATGAAATAGCATAGGATAGTGCTTTTCCCCCCAGAACTGTACATTTTGGATATGAATTTTGATAATAATACGAAAAATTCACCAAACTATGCTGCGGAGCGTCAAAAACGAGGTATGATACTAATGTTACTTCGAATTTTAACAAACCAACAAGGAGACTGAGCTATGCTCGGTTAAATTAGCTTTGCGTTCAACTCGATAGAACAATAAATTCTCGCTGTATAAAGAATTTTATCTTTTAACAGTATTATTTACAGAAACAATCAATAGTAAAACTATGTACATATTTCTAAATTTTACATTACTTACATTACATATTTGCAACGAAAGGGAATCCTTCCAAACTTCATTTGAATTCTGTTTTCGAGAACGCTGTATGGACTCTCATTGGTTGAATGTATCACGGCTTCTATTGGGAATTTCTAGAAAATTTCTTCAGAATCTGAAAGCCAATTTTTTCGCCAAATGTCGTCAAAATGTCGCCAAATATCGCCAAGTATGGCGACATTCTTTCATTTAGCGCCAAGTATTTTGTTGTTTTTTGAGTATTTTATTGAGTACCCTGATTGGTTCAATTCTGTTTTCGAGAACATTCCATGGACTCTGATTGGTTGAATCATGTATCTCGGCTCCTATTGAGAATTTCTAAAAAATTCCTTCAGATTTTAAAAGCTAATTTTCACCCTTCAGTCCCATTGAAATGCATTGACCCGTAGTGACCCCAAAATGACCCCCTAGTCAAATTTTCTCGAACATCTGACCTAGCCCAATGGTCTTCTCGTGCCCGAAAACTGTAGGATACAAATTTTTGTCAAAATCGTTAGAGCCGTTTTTAAGATAAAATTTGCATAACCACACGCACACATACACACAAGATTCGCTCGTATTATCATATATTCTAATACGAGCAAATCTTGTGTGTGGTTATATATATATATATATATATATATATATGCAAATTTTATCTTAAAAACGGCTCTAACGATTTTGACGAAATTTTGTATCCTACCGTTTTGGGGCACCAGAAAACCATTGGGCTAGGTCACATGTTCGAGAAAATTCGATTAGTGGGTCATTTAGGGTCATTTTGGGTCATGGTAGAGCTAATTGTATCTAAAAAACGTTTCAAACGATTTTGACGAAATTTTGTATCCGACCATTTTCGGGCACGAGAAGACTATTGGGCTGGGTCACATGTTCGAGAACTTTCGATTAGTGGGTCATTTGTGGGTCAACGCGGGTCAAATTAATTTAATCTAAAAAAGGCTCTAACGATTTTGATTAAATTTTGTGTCCTACGAGTTTCGAGCACGATAAAATCATTGGGCTAGGTCACATGTTCGAGAAAATTCGATTAGTGGGTCATTTCTGGGTCATTGTGGGTCAAGATAAAAAAAGCGGCTCAATTTACACTAAATTTTGCATCCAATGGTGTTTGGGCACGAGAAGACTGTTGGGCTAGGTCACATGTTCGAGAAAATTCAATTAGTGGGTCATTTTTGGTCACTTTGGGTCATGGTCAAGCTAATTGTTTCTAAAAAACGGTTCAAACGATTTTGACGAAATTTTCTATCCTACGAGTTTCGGGCACGCGAAAATCATTGGGCTACGTCACATGTTCGAGAAAATTCGATTAGTGGGTCATTTCTGGGTCATTGTGGGTCAAGATCTAAAAAGCGGCTCAATTTACACTAAATTTTGCATCCAATGGTTTTCGAGCAGGAGAAGACTGTTGGGCTAGGTCACATGTTCGAGAAAATTCAATTAGTGGTTCATTTTGGTCATGGGTCATTGTGGGTCAAGATCTAAAAAGCAGTTCAATTTACACTAAATTTTGCATCCAATGGTTTTCGAGCACGAGAAGACTGTTGGGCTAGGTCACATGTTCGAGAAAATTCAATTAGTGGGTCATTTTGGTCATGGGTCATGATATTTGAACTCAAATTTAATTTTGACCGAGCATAGCTCGGTCTTCCCTGCTCGTAGTATATGATATGTCGCAAGTTTCTTTTTTTTTCAAGAAGAAAATGTTCACACGTTCTATCTAGGGAAGACCGATCGGAAAATCCAACAAGCATGTAATGAAGCGCAATGCTTGTTATTACATGGTTTTTCTACTATTTATTTATATGATCGGTCTTAAGCATTTATGAAATAATGCTATTATATTACCCTAAAATATATTTCTCGTGTACAATTTCAAATTTGTTTCATTTGGAAAAAAGTATGTCAGCGTGTAATTATTTTTAATGCATGAGAAAGTGTGCGAGTCGATGTGCACAATACACTTAAATTTTATCCAGCTTGATTGTATGGTAGGTCTTATGGCGTTTAATAATGTTATCTTCCAGGTATGTTTCGAATTAAACAGATCTCTCAAACATGAAGTTAAAAAAATTTCCGGAATAGCCCTTTTTATTTATTTTTTCTCCGGGCTGATTTGATCGGAGGAACCCAAATACGGTGTCAAAAGCGAGTGTTACCTTTTGAAAAGTCAAAGTCAATACAATTTTTAGTGTGTAAACAACCTCTATTTCAAAAATAGCATTTTTATTCCGAAAGAAGACAATTCTCAGTCGAGCGGTACATCTCGGAACTCTCTATAATGATTTGAGCGGCATGGGAGTTTCTCTTTCTTTCAACCGATTGTAAAAAAAAAAAAACATTTTCCTTGAAAGGAACATGAAAAACATTCGCAGATAATGGTTAAGAAATCTCATTTTATCTCAAATATGGAACAATACAATAGAATGCCGATTATCTGAACTCCAGTTAATCGAACGCCGAATTATCTGAATCTCTATCAATCTCTCTCATTTTTTTTTTTTAAATCTTACGACTTAAATATAGACTTTTTTTTTCTTTATAAAAAAAAATGTGGCAGCAAAACGTAAAAATTCTAAAACGAAAAAGATTTAATCATTATCCGATAGGTTAAATTGTTAATCCAAGTTAAGTTCTTAGAAATGCCAGTGGACAGGGAAATGCAAAATCCCAAAGATTATATAATAAGAAAGAAAAATCATGCATGAAACATAGATTATGAAAAACTTTCCAACACATTCAGAATAATGTAACAAAACTTCACCGTTTAATAAGGTGAGAAATGACGTCTAAGTAAACAAAGGATGACAAGGGATGGCCGCGCCGGAATAAACAATTTGGAAAACGCATAACACATTTGAAAACACAATTTCAGCAATTAACATCTGTAATCAGAAAAATATCCGAATTCTTTTGTGCAGCAATGTATATGATCTATAGATTTGTATATATATTACACAGTATGCAAAGTTTAGTTCAGTTAGAAAATGCATAACACAGTTGAAAATTCCCCTTCATCAATTTTCATCAATAAACGGAAATGTAGGCGAGATGAATTGTGCAGCCCTGTGTATTAACTATAGAATTTATATACACAAAGTAATATTAAGAAAAGAAATAAATTTAAAAACGCGTACTTCAACTGAAATGCACACTTCCAACAATTATTGCTTATAGACAGTACTGTAACCAAATTCTTTTATGTGTCCTGTAAATGAACCATTAATGCTATGCGTACCACATTCTAAGTAAGCATCTTGTAGTGCATCTCAGTGATGTATATCAATTTCAATATTTTTGAAAAAGTGTAACATCATTAAAATACACTGCAACTGATTTTTCCCTATAGACCATAATTTAACGGAATTCTTTTGAGCGTCCCTGTAAGCCAACTTTAGACGCATAATCGCACTTCATTTCCAATTCTAAACATGCCATATTAAACCTCAATAACCTATATCAATAACATGGTAATCTGAGTATCTTTACGTGAGTTAGAGCACTGATTCACATACAGACAAACTGAATTCAGAAACACTTTTCAACTATGTTGGAAAATGTTAAAAAGGACTTAATTGTCTCCACAATCTCATTCCTCCGAAAAGTAAGAACTTTATTCTATAAACAAAGTTTTTGTCTTAAATTGTCCATGGACAGATGCAATTCTAGAAAAATGCTACTCCCTCCTTTCTTATAATGTAAGGTAAATATGAGAGATCAGTTTCAAAGAGAGAGAAATAATTCAAATCTACCCTTTTTATAATCTTTAAGTGATTACGGGACACTGATACTTAGCTTTATGGGCATTATAGTCTGATGGTGACACTCAGAAAAAAGGGAGCACTAGAAATACTTCAGATGAATATTAAAATAAAAAGAATACTTGTCTTATGATAGAAAAGCAACACCTTTCTTATTTTATGAGGTATTTATAACCACATAGAACAGAACAGGAATAATTCTACATGAAGCATTGACACTGTGAACAGGTAAAACTCATGTCACAACTTGAAAATTTTCCATCAGTGGTGGAATCGTTTTTTCTTTAATGTTAGTCAGTGTGCTTTTATTTGTTCAGTTATCCAAACTTTTGCGTATCCGAACTGGATACTATCTCGACAGATCTATAATCGGCTATCTACTATAGGTTGAAATTCGTTTATTATGCCAATATTTTGTTCAAAATATGTCATAAGTATATTTTTAGGTGAGTATTTAAAATTGTTCATATGATTCATAACATTATTCATATTCTTACCTTAACTTGAAATAAAGCATTTCTAAAATAATACTCTAATCAGGGGTCGGAAAAACTGCTTTTTTATTGTAGCGAACTACAACTACAACTATTTTGTCGAGAATGTAGTTAACTACAACTACAACTACTTGTTTTAAAAAGTAGCGACTACAAACTACTTTTCAAAAGTAGTCACTACTTCACTACTTTCAAATTTTGTCAAAGTGTTCAATTTACACTAGAAATTGAAGACACGGATTAAATAATAAAGTGACCCCTCGTTATATCGCGTCTGCCGGCATACAATTAAATAAATGCGGCATAACCGAGGGCATTAAAAAATAAGAATGACACTATACAAGGAAATGTTTTGTGTTCGTCTCGAAAAAGTTAGTTTATACACACTTAACAAATTTCGTAGCAAAATTAAGAGCGATATTATAATCTAGAAAATTACAGAAAATCAACCCGAAATGCAAACAATAAATAAATCTGTAAATGGAGCAATTCTGAGCAATAAGAAATCTGGCGCTAAAACATGAAGACATCTTAACAAGTAAATAGACAAGTGTTGCCAACAATAAAATTAATTCCTTTGGACTCTGAGGTTAGTACTTGATTTCAGCAGCAAGTATCAATGGAAAAAATCTATGACTTCATGCGATGCGTTGCTATACACTGCAGCTGACATTTGTCACTGCGATTTGGAAATTTTTGAGCAGATCAAATTCTGCAAAAAAGAAGCGAGTTTCGACCACGTGCTTTGCAGAATGGCACTTTCTTTTTTCTCCTGAAGTAGCGTTAAAAGTAGCGTCTGTTCTCGCTACAAACTACTGTTTTTTTGTATCGCGCTACTCGCTACACTACATTGTTCAAAATGTAGCGCGCTACACTACAAACTACTGTAAAAAGTAGCGACTACAGTAGTTTCGCTACTTGTAGCGCACTATTTCCGACCCCTGACTCTGATAATGCAAAAAAGTTTCGAAGTAGTCTAGTAAAAACGACTCCCAGTTTTACTGTAATGGAAGAAATCTAAAGCTTTTGACAAGTCATCGGAAATAGTGTGACTGCATTCTAACTGTATGCTTATTAACCCCTTCAGGGGCAGTGGTATGTTTGTGAAACCACTTTATTTTAATTCCTAAACGCCACATTGACACCAGAATTTTGATAAAATCTTTTCCATTTAATACGTATGTGAAATATAGCCCTTTTTCTTATTTCCAAATAATCTTTTTCTAAATTCCGGTGCCAGTCATTTATTTCAACCTTTTAGTACAGAAAGTACTTTGCCCCCGAAAGGGTTAAAAGCGTTGTTCAAAAACAAAAAAAAGAAAAAAGTACTCATTTCTCCAAGTAATGGTACTTGATTTGTTCTGTTGGTTTCTTCACTTCCACACCCCCTTTTCTTCCAACTTCATGGCATTTTGACCAAATGCTAGATATCCGTGCATTATTTCTTACATACTAAATCAAAATGCATAGATTTAAAAATGTATTTAATAAGAAAATCAAAGCTTCCATGCTTTTTGAATTTTTAATGCATTGCAAATCTTTCAATTATTATTGTAAAGTCATAAATATTTTTTTAAATTTCTTTTCAAGCCCTGTTTCTCTTTCTTTCTTTTTTTTTCCATGATTGGCAAAATCTTACGTGAATATATTTTTTTCTCTGGTTGTAAACCCGCTAAATTTGTAAATAGATTGAAATCAAATGCTATAAATAAATGAGTCATACTTAAATGGAAAATTTAATAATACTTAAATTGAGATGTTTTTAATTATTTTAATCTAAAATATTACTGAAATATCATGGCATTCAAGAAATTTTCCTAGTCTGAAAACAATTCTGAATTTTATTACGTTGGATGAAATCTAAAGCTTTCAGCAAATCATTAGCACATAATTGGAACCTACCCCTTGCTTTTTAAAAGCGTTGTTCAATAATAATAATAAGAAGAAAACAGAAAAAAAATCCCCTCTCAAGTAATGTTATTTGTTTTGCTAAATTGGTTTCGCTACTCCCGCTTCTGTCTTCATAACATTTCTGACGTAAGAAATACGTACACCATTTCGAATATACAATATATAAATTAACTGATTATAATAAGTTAAAAATGTATATATTAAAAAAATCAAAGTTTCGATGTTTTCCAATTTTAAATGTACTGGGAAATTTTTAAATGCTATTGCAACTCAGAATTACTGTTTTTTTTTTTTGTTTTTTTTTTTTTTACGTGAATGTGAATTTTTTCTGGTTGTGAATGCACTAAATTAGTAAATAGTTGCAAATCAAGCGCAATAAATAAATAAATCGTATTTAAACAGAAAGTTTAATAATACTTTAATAGAGATATTTTCAATTATCTTGACATAAAATAAAACAATACCATGATATGCAAGAAATTTTCGAAGTCTCATAAAAACGATTCCGAGTTTTACAGCAATGGAAGAAATCTAAAGCTTTTGGCAAGTCATCAGCGCAAGTGTGATTGCATTCTAACCCTAGCTTATTAAAAGCGTTGTTCAATAAAAAAATAAAAAAAAAACTGAACAAAAAAATCATCTCTCAAGTAATGTTATTTGTTTTGCTCCGTTGGTTCCTTCACTCCCTCCCTTTCTTCATGGCATTTTCGACCAAACGATAGAAATCGCAAGCATCATTTATCGGCATCATTTTATTTCGGGGAAAAGGAGCCAAGGAAAGAAAATGACCATCTGAGGTGGGGAGGGACTAAAAATAAGTGTCGGAGAAATTTTGGAGATGAAAAACGGTCATCAGCGATGTGTCTGGCTTTTAGAAGAAGAATTGTCGAGTCTCATCTAGGGTCCTCCAATTTTCTACGAAATGAAACCCCATAAAGCATCCGACAAGGAGAGAAAGAGCAAAAGGGGGGATCAAAAAAAGAGGATGGAGAGAAAAGACCTATAATGGTAGAAGAACATCCTGAAGACACAACAAGAGACAGATAAGCGTTACCGGGCGCCATCTGTGGAGAAGATTCACTAATGTCACAGAAGAGATCTTGTAATGGCTTTCTTCCCCATTTCATGAAAAATAAAAGAATCTCACTCAAGGAAGAAAAAAAAAAAGGCCCCCGCCGTGATAGAGCAACCTGTTCTTTTTCTTTTGTTTGCGGATATTTTCCCGAACTGTTTTCGGCATTATTTCCAGAATTTTGCTAATAACATATTTATACGCGTCGACAGTATGCTCTAAGCTGTGGATCAAATGGAAAATGTCGATAAAAAGGGATCAAGTTGGATCTGTCTCTGGTACACTCGACAGGTTTCGCGTAATTGCTTTTCGAAAACTATCCGCTTATTTTATTTTCCATAGATCGAGGCAAACAATATCGAGGATTAAGGGTAGGAAAAACGAAGTCTTTTCAGGCAATTATCGGGCCTCAACTCTTGCTCTTTGTGCCACATCACTTATCCGTTTCCATCTTCATTCAAATAAGGAGCTAAAGAGGTATCTAAATACTGGATTTGCCTGATAGGCGCTTTTTTTATGTTCAACAGGGTAATATCAAAAAGTATCGAGGCGCACTCTTTTGGGTTTGGCAGCAAATAAAAGCAATTTGAAGAGCTTTTGAAGAAGCTATTGTTTCAAATATGTTTTACCACTGAAAAGATTTTTTACTAATACCATATTAAGCTCATAAAGAAAATTTGAAATCCTTAATATTTTCTCCGTAAACGCATTAAGTAATGTGCTGATATTGTAAATATATTGTGTAAGGTAAATATGCAACACTTTCTGTTGTTTAATGAGATACTAATACTCTCAGGATGGCAAGTTTTATATACATAAATGGTGAGCGAAAATAGTATTATAAAACTTTTTACTTTTTAAACAAAATATTTTATAATACTGCATAGTTAGTCTTAAACTATTTATACCAAATTTATTTTTTTAACGTAAAAAGCTTTATTTACGCTAAGTTGTCCTAAGTTGGCTTTGAACCTTGTGTTTAATATTTAGGTAAATTATGCACAAAATCACACATGCTTTAGTTTTATGAGAAATTAATATTCTGTGGATGTGGCGCGTTTTATACATATAAATGAAGAATGCAAATAGTGTTATAGGTTTTATAACTTTTCAAAGCATTTTCTAATACTGCATATTTAGTTTCAAATTATTTCTACCAAATTTATTTTAAACGCCGAAAAATTTATTTATAGTAAATTGCTATAAATTGGTTTTGATTTTTGAGGTGCATGTCCAAGTAAATTACGCAAATAGTCATACATTCTTTATTTTAATGAGATATTAATGCTCTGAGGACAGAAAGTTTTTATACAAAAAAAGTTTAATAAAAAAAAAGTTTAATAAAAAAAAGTTTAATAATAAAAAAAAGAAAGTGAAAGTATTATAAGATTTTTAATTTCTTTAAGCGAAATATTTCTCTTATATTGCATAGTTTGTCTTAAATTATTCATCATAATTAGACGCAGAAATATTTATATTTTGTTAAATTATTTTAAATTGGCGATCGATCTTAGAGTTGGATGATTAAGTAAATTACACATGAAGTCTTTCTAATTTGATGATTTGAAAATGAATCTGTTAAAATTAAGGAGAGTTAATTAATTCTGGAGTGTCCGGATATAAAATTGACGAAATTTTAATTTTTATATCACAAAATATTTAATACTAATTCTATCCATATAATTTGTGCTTTGTAATTCCCCATTCTAAATGTCTGTTACTTCAAAATATATGTTGGATTGTTAAATTAATAACACATAATAAAGCTGATTTGATTGACTAATCCATTTAATAATATTCTAAAACATTTTGAAAAATACTCTAAATATTCGACGGATGAATGATAGTAATTTTAATCAATGCCAATTTCTTTTACTATTTTATTTATTCTTCGTTCAGAGCCGGCACTCTGTTTCTGCAAAATATATCCGTACTTTCGTTTCGTAAATCACTGACGATCGTTTTATTTAAGGTTATTTCTCGAACACCGATCTTCAAATTCAAAAAGCAGAGGTAGCAAGATCAGCTGCCCTTTCCCAACAGTAGTAAGTGCTCTTTCAATACGTGAGGTATTCCGTCGAAATATCACCTTCTTGCATCCCTTTTCCCTGTTTTGATCAATATCGTCTACAATTGGAATGACAGAAATCGTACTTTTGATGTTGCCTAGATATAAGGGACTATCTTTTATTTACAAATTTATTTTTATATCGTCTACGATTGGAATGACATAAATTGTACTTTTGATGTTGCCTAGATATAAGGGACTATCTTTTATTTACAAATATGTATCGTTTGAATAACTTTTGGAAATCGCTAAAACACTTATCAAATCATCCCGAATTAGCCCTGGTACACTTAATTTTTCAAAAATAATTATCCTGAGTTAATTCGCACCATCAAATCATAGAGAAAATTTATTTGCCATGTCAGAATTTAAATTTAAGTTGTTATAATATATGTATTTATAATTTATAAAGTTTATTTTGTTTTTCAATACATTTTAAAAAAGTTACTCTTTTTTTACAAGCTACATTTGTTTGATTTGCAATGAGGGATTATAATAGTGACGTCGAAAATGATCATAATAACCAGTACTAGTAGTAGTGAAAGTGGTGAACTCGGAGATAATTTTTTACTATTCATTTTATGAAAAAAGAAGTAACAGAGGAAAAATTTCGAAAAATATTGTTGGAATATTTTATGCCTTGTTTTGCCTATTAAAAATACGAAATAAAATAAATGGAAAATTTCACCAGGAAAAACTAATACTAGTTAACCGGTTAAACATATATTCCAATTTATGATACATAAATCACATGATATTCAAATATAGCTTTCCACACATTAAAAGGCTATTTTTTTATAGTGTTATGTATAATGTTACATTCGCAACTTAATTCCACATTTCTTTTTCTTCTTTTTTATGATGGTCTGAAATACATATAATTTGAATGATACTTAATTTTAATCAAATGATCTTTGTTTGTTTTGGAAATGTCTTTGATGGAGAGTTTTACCTTTATTAGTTTCTCAATAAAAATAATAAATAAAATAAATAAATGAACGAATTTTCTTTTAAATATTAATAATACTGGTAGTTTTTATCTCCAATGTTTTGATTTAAGTTTTTGTATATTAAACAATAATTAGTTTTTCTTTATAGGTTATATTTGGCAGTATTAATCCATATATTGAATCGACAACTAGACCGTACAACCAGAAGCTTTACACCGGAGAATGTAACCGGAATTATGTTTACATTCCAATATTCACCATTAAAGTGTATGTTTTAGATATTTGAATGCAAGATATTATTTCAAAATTCCCACTTCATTTATTTAATTTTTTAACACCACTTTTTTTTCAAATTTAAATTTTCTTTTTAGACTTCTCTTGCAAATTTTGTAGAAACCTACTCTGACGGTTATTGTTGTTGCAAATATCGTAATAAATATATTTAAAAAAAGGACCAGTGGGAGCGCTGTTATTTGAATATCGATGCTTGTACATAGTGAATATTGCTGTTTATTTAAGATTAGCCGTGAAGCAACCCATTGTGTTGCGTTTGTATTATTAGAGATCTTTCGGGTTTTTGGGTAAAAAGGAATCTAATTGTACTCTGTATTTAAAAAATATTTATAATATTAATTTGATAAATTTTTTACTTATCAATGATGCAAGTCTGGGTTTTGCACCCGATTATGGAATACTAAGTCCTTGCATTTAAAAATCCAGTTTTTAAATAAAATGTGCAAGTCATAAGCCAAAAATGTAATTAGTATTATTTATAAATCTTAACTAGACATTTGAATCTCTATAAGATTTCTTAAAATTGATTAATTTTTCCCCGAGTTTTTGAGTACCAAAAAATTGGTTGATTGGTTAGTTCTCCCAGTTTTTTCCTGTTTCTTCAAAAACTATTTTATATACCAAATGCAACAAACTTCATATTGTACCCAGAAATATTCTCTATCAGTCCCTGATAAGTTTAGCATTTCTTGTGCAACAGTTTCTGAGCCTATTCCGGATAAACAGACAGATAGACAAACATTTTTTAAAATGTTATTTTTGAATATGGTTAGTCTAAATTGTCGAATAAACTTAGAAATAGGTGTTTTTCTGAACATCACAGACAGGCACTCCAATTTTGATGAAACAAACTTTGTTGCACCTTTTCACGCATGAAAATCTCATACGAGGTTGCATTGAAAACAACCCCCAGAGAACAGTGTGTGTTTTATTATCACTCCTCTGTCACATGTAAACCTCATTTGTAGTCCAATAATGTGTGTGAATTACAGGAATACAAGGTAGAGCTGAGTCATTTTCTTTTCACATATTCAGTTGCAAAATACGCCTTTGACAAATTTGTTTTTATTCTGCGATCCAAAGACGCCTTTGGCAAATTTGTTTTTATTCGGAGTAAGAAAAGATTTACTCAAAGAATTTCTGCTCTTCGATCTGAACAAGAACATACCAAAAGTGTTTTTTTTATTTTACTTTATACTTTGTATTAATATGTACAAAGTTTAAATTATCTCAAAAAACAAATCAATAACAGTTATTAATATTTTTTTAGGATTTTTAAATATCATATGAGGTTTGTTTTGTAATTTTGCAAGAAATGTAAGACTTTTTAGACATCGAAATTATCTGTTCTTAGTAATGCATTTGAAATCTATTTTAATATATGTCATAAAAATACAATACATGATTTTCATCTACTTAAGAATAATTCGTGCATGGTAGAGGGTTAAAATGTTGAACCTCCAAACAGATTATAGTGATTTGAGTGGAATTCAGTTTTGAAACCATGCGGTTTGAGAGATGTTGTTTTAAAATATGTCTTCTCATAAACATCTGAAGGAATAAATAAAATGTTTAAAGTATTTATTTTTCTTCTTATTTTCTTTTAAATATTTTTTTTCATTTTACAGAATAAAATTATGGATTAATGATATAATGGGAATAATTTTGATGTGTAGCAAAAATATTTCAAAAATAAAAATTATATCTATAACTACTAATTTATTTGCATATTCAGTATTTGCATGAGAACGTACAGTACAAAAAAAAGTTCAAAATTTAGAAAGCTGTTTGAAAAAGCTGTTGACCACTCTCGTATATTTTTCTTACTATAAATTTATTTACAGAAATAGGTATAGTTTTTATATTATTAAAACAAATTTAATATATATGTATCTTTGTTACTCCCTTCAAAAAATGTAGCTGAAATTTTCCACGTCTTTAGCATAAGTGAACTTATTATCAACGCGCACTTATTTATAACACTAGTGGAGTTAATTAACATAACATATTTTAAATATTTAACTCTTATAAAGAGTTTAACATATTGTATGCGTCTAAAATTGTACACAAGTCATTGAATACACTCCAAAACTATGCACAGTTAAAAACAAGTAAGTGTGATCGCCGATCGCACAAATAATCGTTTAATAATCGATTAATATTCCTTTCAAAACACTTTATCCTTCAATTAATAAATCCAAATTGCTAATTTATGACTATTAAATCCTTACATAGATGGTAGCACCAATAAATTTAATTTTAAAATGATTATAAAAGGAAGTTATTTTTCAATCAAATTAAAAATATTCAAATAAAATTATTTAAATAAAATTCAAAATTCCAATTTTATTTAAATTTCGAATTTTAAAAATTTAGCGGAGATTTAAATAAAATTTTAAATTTCTAAAAACAAATAAAAAAAAAGTTTAAACAAAATTTAAAATGCTGAAATTTCTCAAGAATTTAGTTGAAGCAAAATTTAAAATTTCTTATTTTTTTTTTCAAAATAAAAAAATTGATTAAAATAAATTTAAAATTCCGAATTTTCAAAAATTTTCAAGTTTTTCAAGTTTAGACAAAATTTTATTTTTCACAACTTCTCACACCATATAGAAAGCGTGCTGCAAAATCTG
Organism: Maratus michaelseni; assembly: GCA_963931845.1. Taxonomy (NCBI): domain Eukaryota; kingdom Metazoa; phylum Arthropoda; class Arachnida; order Araneae; family Salticidae; genus Maratus; species Maratus michaelseni. The sequence continues at coordinate 211,015,155 of OZ007599.1, read as the reverse complement.
TCCGTTCCATTTACCAACGGTAAGAGAAACACGTTATTCTAAACAAACCTCTATCCGAACAAAACTTCGATATACAACCTACCCGTAGATATATAGGTAGAGGGCGTGGGGGACTCAAATAAAAAGTCAAGAAATTTTTACTAAAAGTACTATTCTGAAATAGTGCTAACTACGACTCATAAATCAAGGGTCAATATTTTCTGTACGAACATCCGACACGGGTCCTCACTGACTGCGTCCTCCAAACCTCGTCGTAATCGGGCCCATAGAACCCCAGATAAGAAAGCGCAGCCCACTAGTCTCTATCATAATACCATAATATATGTCATGTGGACTAATTGCGATATTTAATCAAAAATAGTTCCCTCCCCTCCCCATGCTGAACTATAGAAACGGGGCACACGCGGTCCGATAGTGGGCAAAACCCCTAGTTTCCATCATAATAATATCTGTCATGTGGACTAATTGCGATATTTAATCAAGAGTAGTTTTGCACCTCTCAACATCCCCGAAAATATAACAAATGCAAACGTTTCTTTTTTAACCTATAATAATCCCACGCAATTTTTAATTCATTTATATCTTTCTCTATTCAACAGATACCCAGACAATATGTCCGCCGTGAAAAAAGCAATTCTTTTTCTGCGATCAATTTAATAAAATATTAATAAACATATCCGAATCTAATTATATGACTTTTTTGAAAATTAGATTTCTGTGTTCAGCGTTACATTCTGTGCATCAAACCGGTAAATGCAGTATTTTTAAAAAAATTATAGAGCTTCAACTGTCCCAGTAGATTAAAAATGTGTGGTTTTTAGTCTCAGCCAGGTGTTTCTCATTCAAATTGACCTGTTCAAAGGAATTATTTTTCTGCAATCGAATTAATGAAATAATAATTAATGTCTTCAGGTATATTCGGAGGATTTTTACGAAAATTACATATTTGAAATCAGTGTAAAAAAAAAAAAAACAAAAACGCATAGATGTGTTAACTTGAAATCCATAAATGCAATATAAAAAATTTCTATAGAGCCTGAAAAATGCATAATGCGCCATCTTTTTGCTGTGGGAGCAGAAGTCAAACCGTTCGTCTGTGGTTTTCCAATGAAAGGAAATTCAACGAATTTATTCAAATCGATTTTTAATTGATATTTACCCTTCTAGTGGGAGTAATTAAAATATTTTTAGAAATTCTGAAAGAGATTTTTTTTTTTCGTTTGTGTCCGAAATTTCACGGTTCTCGGTGGAATAGTTTATAAGATAGGGATGTCTTTAAAACGTTCAGTCTATTATCGCCATTGCAATGCTGTGACTATGGCAACCTTTCCCTCTCTTCTGGAGTTTCAGAACGGATTTTCTTTGCGATTTGATTAAATTCTACGCTTTAGTTGAATATTTTCCATTAATGAGTGGGTTTTTAATTAATATCTTACGTTAATTAAGACTTTTTCAAAATTTATGATTTCTCGTGTGGCAAGAGGTATTCAGCTGTAAGTACAAAAAATTTCAAGTCTCTAACTTATACAGCTTCTGAGAACGGACTCTGTGACAAACAGACAGGCAGACAGACATAGGAGGGAGACGAATAGGGTTTCGTGAAATGAACAAAACACTAAAAAGAATCTACTAAAAATTGAGATCCTTAACGTACTCACTTTTTAAGCAAAATTGTATCATGAATGAGTATATAACATATTCAAATATAAGTGACCATACATACTTAAAAATAATCTTGTCGATAAATGCCCAATCAATCAAATACAATCTCATATTCCCCCGTTTTATGTATTATAGATTTCAAGAGAAATAGTTTAATAAATGTGCATGGACAATTCAGAAATACTTTGTAAAAATAGTTTGAAGAATTAAAGTTGCACACTTCAAACTTAAAGAAGTATATATATCTTATGATTTTAAAATACTTTGAAATAAATTTTCGGAAAAAATATGATTTGTAAACTATACTATTTTTTGTAACGAAAATTGATTTTTACAAGCTTCAAGCATTCAAAACTAAAATTACAACTCATTCCGCCAAATAGTTTTTGAGTTATGCTTAAAAAACTACTCTCACTGCAATCTTATCGTAAACGATTAAAAATTATTTTAACATAAGGAGTTCTAAATTTAAATCTTCATAATTCTTAAACTACTTGAACGAATGGCTTCCTTCTGGCTATCCTAAAGTAAAATGTACTGGAAAATTTAAATATGATGTCAAAATGAGGTGTTTGTATTGAAAATTTCAGTGTTTGATGCGCTTTCAGTGTGAAGGCGGATCCCTAAGTGAAATTTAAGAATAGCATTAATTAGTAGACATTATATATTTCTAATCGGTTGGTACCAATCACAGTTTTATGCGGTGAGCTGCGGCAGAGTTAGTAACGGAGTAACTTTTTTCACGGCTGTACATGGATAAATTCGGAAATAATTTGTCCAAATAGTTTGATAAATAAAAGTTGCACATTTCAAACATAACGAACTATTTTTTACGAAGAATGTATCGAATCCATGTGTGTCTTTTTTTTTTTTAAATTTACATTTCTTGTGGCGCAGTAATTTATAATAGACGCAATCGTAAATGTTACATATTCAAAAGTGGATATCCAAAATAATGAATACGCATGTTTTTTGAAATTCGAAAACGAAAACGAACGTTTTTCGAAATTCGAAATTTGCAACGAAGTATTCGGTCATACGCTATTCTGACCATAATATTGTCTATATTATGGTCAGAATACTATTAAATTACGGCTGTGTAATCGTTTTCTATAAAACCGGTCGAATGACCCGACACTTTGCTGCAAATTATTTACAGTGTTGAAACTGAAAAACTCGAAGCTATGATAAGCAGAGAAAATATTCAAAAATGAGTATTTTTTTTTTTTAATTGGTGTACCTATATTTAAACGCGCAGGGGAAAAAAATCACGAGAAAAAAATAGCAACATGAGTAATTCAATTAATTAACGCAACAAACAGGTAAAAAATGAGATCTTGATATGAATTCATTTCCATGGAGATTTTATCGCGTAGTTTTCTAACATTCTGTGAAAAGCTAAATTGTCCCGAGGATAAATGCTGTTATTAGCTGTTGAGAAACAACTCGCATCGCTCTAATTGATCGTAAGGCATCTGAAAAATATTAGCTATTCTACCTGAATCTGAACTTCCCGTAAAATTCGATAATTAACTGCATTTTTATTTTATTTTTAAACAAGTATAAACTTCCTGAAGTAAAATAAAGAATATTAAAACCATTGTTAATTTTCTCACGTTTGCTATCGTGTTCTTCTCCAGGCAGACCAGTTTAATAATGCAAAAGTATTCCTTAATTAATTAAAAAATCTACGATCAGAATACTCTATCTAAGACACTTAGCAAAGTGGAAATTAAATGTATTATACTTTTGTTTTGTTCATTTTGAGTGCGTCAAAGTTGCAATCTAGGTATTTCACGAATTTCCAGAAAGTACCTTGAAATTTTCATGCTTTTATTCTAAGAATATATTCTAGCTTAATAGCTAAGCGTTTTTGACGATTTTCCATTATCTTCGTGTATGTCAATAAAATATTTTGTGGATTTATATTTTTGTAACAAGAATATATTTTGCATGGGAAAAGTAACTGCATTGTTTAGTTTTATATCTTTCTATCCTGGCGGAAATTTAAAGTTATATCAAAGGAAAGTTGATATACATTTATTTAATACGTCTATTAACCCCTTCACGCTCATGAACTCTGAGGTCAGCACCTCACGTACTACCGGTACGTCACTATATTCATAATAAATAAAATATGCACAACCTGGTATATGTGTATGTATATGAATAAAACCGTCTGGGAATGAAGAAGGTAATAAAAGTACATTTTATATTTCCTGCCAGTTACTTTGCCGTAATTAAACAGCACAACCATTTTATGAAGTTAAATATTTTTAAAAATGGATATTTTCTTATCCATTTGAGTATGGATAACTTTTATACCAGGGGCTCCCAAACTATGGTACGCGTACCAGTATTGGTACGTAAAGCTCTAGCTACTGGCACGCGAAAGTGCGATGCTGGTACGTAAAATGAAATACCAGCATAAAATCAAAAACGGCATTAATTTATTACTTTGGAAATTTTCGAATGAAAATTAGACTCTGTAAACGTTTTTTTTTGTGTTGATATTGTTGTTATAGCAAACTCTCTGAAATACGCACACGCTATTTATGATACAACCAGTTTTCCAGAATTAAACACATGTAATTATTACATTTACATGAGAAAAAATTAAAATTTGTAAATAAAGACCTTATTTAAAAATTAATCTATTAAACAGTTTTAATTAGTAGCAAAACTGTTTTAAACATGTTCTTGTCCGAATAGGAGAAGTTAAAGCTTTTTTTTTTTTGGTACTGGTTATTTCGGTGTTGAAGTTTTATATCAAATATAATTCATTATTTATTTCTGTCAATTGGAATTTTTTGTCTTCTTCTGTACCAAATGTGTAAGTTTCTTTCTATTTCACGGAAATCGGTTTTTAATACAGTAAATTTATTTCAAATGGTGATTTGAAATCGAAAAAAATATGAGAAGTTCCACTTTTATAGTTTTTCCTTTATTAGCATTGCGTTTGATGCCTGGTGGTACGAGGAAGTATGAACTTCGATTTAGTGGTACGTCGGTCTAAAAGTTTGGGAACTTCTGTTTTATACTGTTGAAAGATGTACAATACTAATAAATTAAGTTTCTGTAATCTGAATAAATAATTTTAACGTTGTATTAATTTATATTAAGTCATTTTAATGCGTTTTATATATTATTTACTTAATGTTTTAAAAATATTTTTATTGTATTTTGTTAGTTAATACTCGTTCTATGACATACATTAAAATTTACATGTATATCGCAGGGGGGAGGGGAGGGGGGCTTTTAAAGCCTTAACAATCCCTGGCCTTTATTTTACTCATAGCAGATTTCCAACGATCCTTCACACAAACATATTACTTCTGGGATATATTAGCCATCGTTGAATAACGGTGAGCAGATTCACAGGTGATTACCGCATCATTTCTCATTTATGCTCATCATCAAGATCTGTATTTGATCCTAATTGTTTAGACAATGAATAGTACTATCACACGCATAGTTATTTCACCATCTAGATTTTATACATGATTTCTACTAATAGTACAGTTCAAACTATAATATAGCAAACACTTGTGATACGCGAAGTATGATTAATAGCCTGAAATATCCGGTTGTAAGCTATATTGCAATTTAAAGCGAAACATGTATGACAATATATATACTATAGTTGATAAATATCATTTACAACTATTGCTTAATTATTTGACATATACAAATCATTTGAATATTGGGAACATAATATAACATAATATATTAGAAAAGAAATTACTTGTCAAGTATTAATTATGAAATATCCTCGAATTTTATGCACTCCAAAATCTTGGAAGTTTCATAAAATGTTACCGCATAATACAAGACAGTTTATATATATCAAATTTTTAAAAGAAAAATTTAATTATTAAGTTTATTAAAATTAACATAATTGTAAAATTGTAAATTAAAGGAAAAGGATGAAATGGAGGGAGGGATTTTGTTAAACATCGGCCAGCTTTGGTCATATTGCTATTGGAGGGATATCTTTAAGAAGGATTTTTAATGGGAAGTGACTCGAATTATAGTTTGCGTACAAGGGCAACCTTGAAAACTTTACACAGTAACACCGCTCAGCGACCATGTTGGTTATCGTGCCCACGAATATCGGTCTTAGTTCCTCATTTTGTGGCAAACATGCAAACCACTGGGCCGAGTGCCTCCCTTCCTCTACGGTTGCCAGTTTGTATGTTTTTCTCGTAAGTTGTATGTTTTCAAATTTATAGTAAGATGTACTCTTAAATATTTCCTGTGCGACGATTACTTCTGTGTTTTTTTTTTTTTTTAACCTATTTGACTTTTATAATTTCAAGAATATTTACGAATTTACCTTTTCAATGTGCTTAAAAAAATTTACTTTTCATGCACTTTTTGCCACAAAAATGTGACTGCAAAATTCATTAAATTAATAAGCGTGTTAGAATAATATAATACAAATACATTTGGAAGATGACAACTAAAACATTTAATAAATGATTTGTTTTTAGAGAAATTTTTTTAAAGAATACATTATTGGCACATTTAAAGTACGATGTGGAAAATGACGGTAGTTGGATACAATCAAAACAAACTATTGTCAATATAAATATTCCGTTTTTTTTTCGAGTTAACTCTAGCAACTCTCCTCCCGCCTCTCCCCTTCTAAAAAGAAAAAAAAAAATCTATAGAATTTATTTTGAAATTTCCAATCTTGGATTTAGAAAAGGATCTATGAGTGTTTATGTAACAGAAATAGAAGAAAAAAAAAGACTTTAATGTTGTACTTAAAATATCATTAAATAATGAAGACAGGAAATGACCCCTATCTCTCAAATAAAGACAAAATAATAATTTGTGAACAAAACACAAGACTATGGCATGATTAGCAGCAATAAATTTTTGACCCGAAAGAAATGGTTCACGGTGTGGGCGAATACCGGTAACCAAAATTCTGTTAAACTGCTACGGTAGCCATAGTTACCATGCCGTTTTAGCTACTAGTTCAATTCTGTGTCTTATTCTTTAATAGTCCTTTGTAACGCCCTGGTCACGAAACGTCGAGTTAAGTGGGATCTATCACACGCACAATTCGATATTCTACCCGAACAACACTATGCCGTAGAGATCGTCACTGCGATTAAGAAAGTGATTCAACTCTTTCGTTTTACCGATTGGATTTTAATGACTTTTTAACATCCGAGAAATAAATGCTTACTTTGATTAGCTTGAAGTCGTGGTACAAAAATTAATAAATCATACATATTGCTCCAATTTCATGTCAATTTTTGATCAAAATTTTGACAAATACAAATACATTATATTTTTCTAATTATTACATAAAAATCTAGAAATAATTGCTTGCTTTGATTAGGTAAGAAGTTGGTTACAATTATTAAGTCATACATATTGCTCCAATTTCATGTCATTTTCGGACCTAATTTTTTAAATATATAAATTTATAACCTTACTTTTTAGCTCACAAGCTATCAAAGCCTGAGAGCTAATGTGCCCGCCGCCGCCGGTTCTGTATGTACGTAACGCGATAACTCTTGATAGTATTATCCGTTTTGCTTCAAATTTTGGTTATAGGTTTATAGTGATAAGACGCTTCCCTGATTAGTTTTGGGGGTTCATTGATTAATTATAAATGGGGGAACGGGGGACTAATCCCCCCTTAATTTATATAAATGGGTCTTTCATGCAAAATTATCTGATTTGATTCAAATTTTGTTTATAGGTACATTGGGATAAGGCGCTTCCCTTATTAATTTTGAGGGTTCATTGATTACGTATAAAGGGAGGGAACGGGGGGGGGGCTAATATCCCCCCTTAATATAGATAAATGTGTTTTTCATGCCAAATTATCCGATTTTATTAAAATTTTGTTTATAGATTAATTGTTATAAGGCGCTTCTCTGAATAGTTTGGGGCGTTCATCGGTTAAGTATAAAGGGGAGAACGGGGCATTAATCCCCCCTTAATTTATTTAAATGAGTTTTTCATGCAGATTTATTGGATTTGATTCAAATTTTGTTTATAGGTGAATTGGGATAAGGCGCTTCCCTGATTAGTTTTGGGGGTTCATTGGTTACGTATAAAGGGGGTAACGGGGGTTAATTCCCCTTAATTTAGATAAATGTGTTTTTCATGCCAAATTATGCGATTTTATTAACATTTGGTTTATAGGTTCATTGTTATAAGGCGCTTCCCTGATTAGTTTTGGGGGTTCATTGGTTAAGTATAAAGGGGGAACGGGGGGAGTTAATCCCCCTTAATTTAGATAAATGGGTTTTCATGCAGAATTACCCAATTTGCTTCAGATTTTGTATATAGATTCATTGTGGTAAGGCGTGTCCCTGATTAGTTTTGGGGGTTCATTGGTTAAGTATAAAGGGGGAACAGAAGACTAATCCCCTTAATTTAAATAATTGGGTTTTTCATGCAGAATTACCCAATTTGCTTCAAATTTTGTATATAGATTCATTGTGGTAAGGCGCTTCCCTGATTAGTTTTGGGGGTTCATTGGTTAAGTATAAAGGGGAGAAACGGGGAGCTAATCCCCCCCTTAATTTATTGTCGATCTCTTTCTTTTTCGAGGGGCCTTATTCTTTGAAATAAGAGTATAATATACAATTAGTGTGAATAGCCTGTGACTTCAATGCCATCAGTTTAACTGGGCACTTTTCTTTTTATTTGTTATGCTTACACTAGCCTATCCACTCGGCGTTGTCCGGGACGTCATAAAATAAGCATGAAACGCGAAAAGGCTCTAAAATTCGCTGCACGAATTTAGAATAAACTATACTGAAAAGAGAACAAAATGTACAATATTGTGCTAAGAGATTAAAACCTGAGTCGTTTTACTAATGTGAAAAATCACCCCGAAATTAAAAATAAAAATCTGAACATCTCATACAAATTACTAAAAATACAAACCTTATAGAGGACAAAAGATTATATTGGGCCAAAAGATTGAAACGGGATTCCTTTTAATAACATGGAAAAATCGCAGCTAATCGCAAGAAAACGCTAAAAGTCACGAAAATGTATTTCAAAAGTCGCAGAGAACAAAATTTACTATATTGGGTTAAAAGATTAAAACAAGATTTCTTTTATGAATGTCGAAATATCACCGCGAAGGACGAAAAATCTCTAAAAATCACATAAAAAATTCGCGAACAATTCAAAAATTGCTATATGAATACCGAATAAACTTTATTGAGAAGAAGACAAAATTTACAATATTGTGCAAAGAGATTAAAACCGGATTCGTTTTACTAATGTGAAAAATCACTACGAAATTATAAAAAAAAACCGCAAAAAATCTCATAAAAAATTACTAAAAATACAAAACTGGCAGAGGATAAAATTTACTACAGTGGACTGTAACTGGAATTCTTTCACGAACGTAAAAATCGACGCGAAACGCGAAAAAGCACTAAAAATCGCGGAAGGCAAAGTGTACTATATTAGGCTAAAAGTTTGACACCGAATTCCAGTTGAATGAACCAATTCCCGTTTAAATCGATCCCATCCAACGCGAGAAAAAATGCAACGTTGCTGTTAGAAAATGGTGGTAACTGACGTGTATATTTAGGAAAACATACTTTTAAATGTAACTAAAGGGGGAGTAGAATGAACCAATTCCCGTTGAAATCGGGAGCATAAAATCCGAGAAAAGAATACCACGTTAGTTCGAAAATGGTAATAACTGAAGTCTATATTTGGGAAAACATACTTTTAAATGTTAATAAAGGAGAAGCTTAATCTAAAAGGGCCGCCAGAGGTCTCCCCTTCCCATCCTCAAATTCAAATCTATATCTTAATTAGTTATCTTAATTTTTGCTCATTAGTAAAAATTCGCAATCATTTCTTTTAATTTTTGCAAAGTAAATGGGGGAGAAGCAAAGTAAATGGGGCCGGGAAACAGATCTCTTTGTAGTTCTGTTTGGAAGCCGACCATTGTCTGGCTCTTTCTCACATTTTTTGAACTGTCGCCTTCAGTTTTTTGCAATTAAGAAAATTACCGGCCGATTTTTGCAAAAATTGAATATTTGAAGGCAGAAATTTTTCTGCGTATGTATGACGATTTTCAAATCGATACCTCAAATAGTTTTCTTAATTTTCGCTAATTAGTGAAAATTCTCAAATTCATTCACTTCCACTTGCAAATCAAGAGAAAGTCTGTTGTTTTCAGAAAAATGGTCGATTTTTCGATTAGTTTTTTAATGAGTTTTTAATTATTATCGCGGCTAATTGCGGTCGGATTTCTTTGAAAATTAAAACTGTGGACTTTCGGAATTTTACCGCGTCGATAAGTACCTTGAGCGCCTCTCAACTCCTCCGCTACGCAGAGCCTTTCCCTCCGAAACGTGAAAAAACGCTAAAAATTGCATTAAAAAATATTTAAAAAAATCTAATAAAAAATCTTAAATCGGGCTTCGAGGTGCGTAACAACATACATAGAGGTATGTAGTATTTCTTCCTACCATATCTTCAGAACACAGTCGACAGACACACACACTCTCTATCTCTCACACACACACAAACTTCTTTTCTTATTATTATTATAGATAATAATCGAGGGGGAAATGCTCGCTTTGATTAGCTGGAAGTCTTGCTACAAAAGTTGATAAGTCATGCATATTGCTTCAATTTCATGTCATTTTCAGGCCAAAATTTTAAAATATATAAATACATAATTTTGCTTAATTTTTATATTCTAACATAATCTCAATTAAACTTCCTCTGCCTACGATTTTTACTTTCTTTTCTTTTAGTGTAAATTTTAAAAGTCTTTTCTTTAATCCGGGAGCACATGCGCAGGGTATGACATACCCAGAATGTATACAGTTTTTATTTTGCCACCAATACTTCCAAACAATTATCGTCGCCTCGTTTAAACTCAGACATTTTATACAAATGCTGCGATAAAATAAATCGAAGTTTACTTTTTGTAAAATAGCTCACCCATAGAAAAGTTTTGTTGAATCAACAAAAATTTGGTTGGCCCAACAAAACTTTCCGTTTAAATATGGGTCAATGGAAAATTTGTTTGAATCAACAAGAAAAATATTGTTGATTTGTTTTGCAATTCCAACAAAAAATTTTGTATCGTCAGCAAAAAAATGTTCTGCTAATTCAAGTAAAAATGTTTCAATTTTACTTGAATTAACAAAATTATTTTGCTGAATGTTTTCTCAAAATAAATATAATTATCTGTTACTTTAAGAGTTCTTTTCGGTTTCGGCAACAAAAACTTTTGTTTAAAGAACAATTGTTTTGTGTAATTTTAAGAATTTTCTTTGTTTTAACAACAAAAGGTTTTTGTTACATAAACAATTATAATATTTACTTTAAAATTATTTTTTGTATTAGAACCAATCTAAACTATTTTTTAATTCGCTTTCAGCAGTGAATTACGCCTGTAATCCTTGAATAATAACAAGCGAATTTTTATCCTGCGTTTTTTCAAGCGTAAACCTACAGATTGAACAATGTCCGAAACTGGGAATCGAAACCGGGTCCTCAGAATAACGATCTGAGACTCTAACCACTGAGCCAGAAGGAACGATATCCAAAATCGAAATTTCTCACTCTTATATATGTTGGACCGGCTGCAACCGCAGCACAAGATGGAAACGTCATCATGAGCACAGGGCCCGCTTAAGACATAAAAGTAGGGGAAGTCCGACGTTACTATGAGGCCCCCCTCTATTACAATTGCTTTGTTATTTACTAAATCAATTTTTGGTATGCTGCAACAATTTGAAATTTTACCATCAAAATTTCGAGTAAACAGCAATTTAGAAAGAGCGAGCTTCTTAGATGAAAATTTCGTAAGGAAAAAATGCATTTTTTTACCCTGACTGATTTTTTTTTGAAAAAGTTATTCTGAAAAGTAAATTTGGGGGTATCTTTGTATTTCTTTGGGTAAGCACGGGCTTCCCGGGACTATTCGGTAAACAGGCCCTGCATGAGCATACAAATTTCTGCTGCAAACATGAGACGAAAATATAAAGCCCAGCATACGGCAACATATAGTTAATTTTTAATTCATTTTCTGCAGTGAATTACGCCTGTAAAAAGCAGGATAAAAATTCACTGGTTATTATTCAAGGATTACAAGCGTAATTCACTGCAGAAAATTAATTAAAAATTAACTGTGTTGCCGCATGCTGGGGCCTCAGAGCGCTATTCTGAGGACCCGGGTACGATTCCCGGCTTGGGACATTTTTCACTCTGTCAGTTTACGCTTGAAAAAAAGCAGGATAAAAATTCACTGGTTATTATTTAATAAGTACAGGCGTAAATCACTGCTGAAAATTATTTAAAAATTATTCCGTGCATTAGTTCTTGAGATTTAGTTATAGTGAAAATCTTGAAAAAAAAAAAAAAAAAAAAAACATAGCAGTGCCAGCTGTTGGGCTATTTACACCAAAACGTAATCAGCTTCTATTTGTGTCAAGGTCTAACTCAATCTGTATTTTGATGTAAATCAGTTCATTAGTTCTTGAGAAATCGCGAATCTATTGCAGAAATCGCAAAAATTGCAACATAGCAGTGCCACCTGTTGCGGGATTTACGCCAAAACTAATTGGCACCAATTTATATCAGGATGTAATTGAATATAAAGTTTTATTAAATTCCGTGCATTAGTTCTTGAAATAGAGCGCCCTCAAAATTTTTGTCACATACAGACAGACAGAGTCATAGACAGTCATTTTCTAAAAACAGTCAAATCGTGTTTTCTTATATGGTTTTCTTATATTTAAGGCAGGCCTTCCCTCAGGAGCATCTGTCTAGGTAGGAATACATTGAGTGCGAAACATATGCTACTAGCTGGTGTTATTTATTTAATAATGGTTTATCTTTTTTATAATTTATTTTTAAATTAAAATTTTTTCAGTATAATGTGGGTCATACTTTCATAAGCAGTGATACTTCCCTTAAAATAAAATTTATAGAGCACATCCGTCTGTTTCTACGTTCATTGAAAATATATTTCAGGTTTTTCACTGCACTAGCACATCCATACATACGTAGTTCATCATTCACAATAGGCACATTCAAGCAGTTTCACAATTCAAGCTACATTAATTAAATATTTTATTTCCGACTACACTAAGAAAAGGTACTCGAATTGAATTATCTGATGATGAATACTATCACATTGCCAGGTATGCACACGGAGTATCTGCCCTCAGCCTAAATGTTTTCATTAATCATGAATGCTACAGTCCATTTTTTTCTTATCTAATGCACGAAAAAAAGGGAAGAAGTAGATTATATAGCTTATAGTTCGGAATTTTATTATAATTTCTGATAATAATTTGATTTCTATAATTCCACTTCTAAATAATATAATCTATAAGATTTGATACAACTTGAAAACTATTAATCTAAAGCGAAGTAAAAATTTCCAGTCTATCAATATGTATTAGAAACTTAATTCCAATATGAACAATGAATATAATAATAAATATAATAGATGCAATCGAGCAATAAATCCAAATTGCAATACGTCCTTACAGGTCTGATACATTAAATCCCCCCCCCCCCCCAAAAAAAAAAAAAATCTTTTTTAAAACTTTTCTTTCTTTTTAATTGCTTTATATGAAGACAGCATGTGTGAACTCAACTTTAATAAAACTGCTACAAAACTAAACTTTCTCTCTGATACAAAATCGAAAATTTATGCTATATATGAACTCTTAAATTTAAATTAGTGAGCTTAAATAATATATAAACGACTGATACATACAAATTTTAATGAAGTGTCAAATGCCAAGGAATAACTCCATCAAACTGTGCTGCGCTTAATCATAGTGATTTAATCCTTCGGAAAATCTTTGTTCTCTTCATCATCTTGAAGAGGGGAAGTATGTTTGGCTAATACTTATTTACCAGAGGTTTGTAACTTTCTCCATTGCGCAGCTGGCAAGTGGAAGGGAATGGAGGAAGTATCGTGCATGATCTCACAGCCTGCAATTATACATTAATTCGACCTAAAGTAAAAAAGACATAGGAGACATACAAAAAAAATGGGAAAAAACGGGTAACAACTTACGAGTTGACCTCTGAGCTCGCTGGTAGCCGCCTCTCACATTAAAAAGCCTGCAATTACGTTTAGCTTATCGATGCTAAAGAGGGGCTGGTCAAAGGAGAAAGAGAGCGTGAGAATTTTTCATACCCAGAGGCCATTATTAATATTCTGACTCTTTTAAAAATATCTTCATGTTTAAAGGAAAATAATAAAGTAATTGTTCAGTCATGTTAACTAGCTTCTTTATTCTTTTTAATGCACTTTAGAGGCGTTTATTTATTTATTTCAATCTCTTCCTTAGGCGTAGACTTTTCAAAATTATTGAGAGGGCTTAATTAGAATATTTTTACACGCAAATTTCCTTATGTGGTTGGTTGTTTGGTTTGGGGCGCTTCTGTCATATTTTCGCACGATGGCTAAACAGACTGAGACCTCCATTTAACCCTCTCACACATGGCAACCTCATATGAGGATATATAGTAAAATAACCCTCATAAAACTGTACACATCTTCTTACCTCTTTATTACAAATAAACCGCATACGAAGCTCAACAATGCTTGGGAAATACAGTAATAGATGGCAGAACCTTTTCGTATATTATACATATTTCGTATCGTATATCTTTTCGAATATTCAGTTAGAAATGTCGCCTTTGATACGTTTGTTTCTGTTCTGCACGAGGCAAGATTTTATCAAAGAATTTATGCACTTGGATCTAAACAAAAACATGAGCAAAAATAATTTTTTTACTTCCTACTTTAATGTATGGAAAGTTTAAATTATCTCAAAAGTATTTAATCTATAACTATTAATGATAATTTATTATTTCTGGTAAAGCCCATATGATGTTCGTTTTGTATTTTTTAAATAAATGCAGTATTTTTAAGAATTTACCATTATTTATCTTTAATAATTCATTTTAAATCTATTTTAAGTGCAAAATATGTTTTACATTCATTTAAAAGTGAATCATGCATGGAAATATTAAAATGCTTTCAACCAACTACAAATACCTCTATCTGAATATATCTATATGTCTATGTGTGCAATCTAAACTCTTATCTATGTATAATGTTGCTTATTAAATCCTTTTTAATTGAAATGAATCATAATCATATATATTTAATAGAAATAATTTACAACTGAATGTGTTACATAAGCTTATAACGTTAAGCTCCTGTAAAAATCCGAATGATTAAATATACACGGCATTAGAATGAACCAATAAAAGGTGTATACCTTTCCTTTCAAAGTTATTTTGTTTTTTCGTTGACAAAAGGGTTAAAAATGGCAAATTTCAGAAAAAAGCAATTATCTGTTGCAAGAAAAGATCACTGAAAATTTTTGTAATTGAGATAAAAAAAAAAAGAACAATTTTTATATTAATTAGAATAAAATAAGGATTATAGAATAAAGAGTCCACAATTAATATGACTCTTTCAGAAATATCTTCATGTTTAAAGGAAAATAATAGTTATTGTTCAGTCATGGTAGCTAGTTTCTTTCTTTAGGCGCTAGAGGACCGTTTATTTGTTTTATTTCAATCTGCGTGCATAATTTTGAATCTTTGAGGTAAAATAATATTGGTAAATCAAAAGATATTAAAAAATATTTTATTGATTACAATAAAATAATTTTAATAGTAAGCTATAATTTCCAGGGAGCTGTGGAAAAGATCGTAATTAAACTCGGATGCCATTATTAATATTCTGAATCTTTTAGAAAAATCTTCATTTTAAAGAAAAATAAAAGGTAATTGTTCGGTCATGTCAACTAGTTTCTTTCTTTTTCTAGGCCTTAGAGATAAGTTTATTTATTTCAATCTGCACATAGATTTTTGAAATTTCATGTTTTGATAATATTGTTAAATTAAAGGAAAAATCAATAATATCGTATTGAATCACAAGTTTGGTCTGAAACCTACTGCGAGTTTCTAAGTTATTTTTACGTGATTTGCAATATTTTTAGTCCAAATGTTATTTATAATTTTAGTTATATATTTTTTTGTTTTTGCCATTTTTTTGGAAATTTAATTGAATATGATTATATTTTTAAAAATTGGGTTCTTATTATTGAGACACAGCTGCTTATTTTCAAGCGTATCATGTACTTGGTATAAATTAATTTAACATATGACGCCACATGCGATAAATAGTTCCTTAATTTTGATGTATACGTATCGTAGTTCTTGAAAAAAAAAATGCAAAAAGCTCCCTACATAAATTTTAATGTAACGTTACTTTATAAATCCTTATTACACCATATATTATAATACGAGCAAATCTTGTCTGTGTATATATATGCAAAATTTATCTTAAAAACGGCTCAAGACCATTGGGCTAGGTCACGTGTTGGAGAAAATTCGATTAGTGGGTCATTTTGGGGTCAATACGGGTCAATGCATTTCAATGGGAATGAAGGTTGAAACAGTTATTAAGCTATTGAACAGTTGACAGTAAACGAAGTCGCAAAGTTGGTAACATCTCGCCAAATTTGGCGATATTTGGTGAAATGTTGGCGACATTGGCGGGAAAATAGACTTTTAGGATTTTCAATGCCAAAAACACAAGCTTGGCGCCAAATGAAAAAATGTTGCTAAATTTGGCGACATTCGGCGAAAAAATTGGCTTTTAGAATCTGAAGGAATTTTCCAGAAATTCCCAATAGGAGCCGGGATGCATGATTCAGCCAATCAATGTCCATAGAACGTTCTCGAAAACATAATTCAACCAATCAGGATACATAGAACTTTCTAAACATATGCTTGGCGCTAAATGAAAGAATGTCGCTAAACTTGGCGACATTTGGCGGAAAAAATGGCTTTCAGAATCTGATGGAATTTTCTAGAAATTCCCAGTAGGAGCCGATGTACATGACTTCACCAATCAGAGTCCATAGAACCATTCTCAAAAAAAGTATTCAGCCAATCAGGGTACATAGAACTGGTTGTTATATGTTGTACAGAGAATTTATTGTTATATCGAGTTGAAAACAAAGCGAATTTTAACCGAGCATTGCTCGGTATTCCCAGCTGGTTACGATTAAAATGACATAATATTCGTCGCTTCTGTAACTAAATAAGTTTTAAGTAGGCATTAGTACTTAAAACATATTTTTAGTCAAAACTACTTGGAATAAAGTATGCTTTTGTTCTAATTTTCCAGCACACTTATTTAAATATTCTTTTTTGCTGTGTACAATATTTGAATGCATCATTTTAGAATTTTAGACATGCAGGATAAAGAGAATATTGTTAGCCATGTTTCTCAGTTAATTAGTGGGTTCGTCTACAATAAACGTTATTTTTTCGGTCCGTGGCAGTTAATTTAAAAAAATAATATTTTGAGGTTTTATCTAATATAACACATTAAAAATATGTAATTGCTAAAAATATGATTTATGAATATATTTTGTTTTTTAATGAATGTTTACTTCCGTTACGTGTTAGAACTAATTTCCTATGACAACATATTCATTTATTTTGTAATGTGATAAATATACCTGTTAATCAATAATATTTTTTTTCCTCTGAAAATTCATTTATATGTAAATTCAATTTTGTTCAGGAAATTTTCTTTCAAAAATTATGTATTTTAAATTGCATTCTCCGTTTCAATAAAATTCTCTGCAATCAGTTTCTAATTATAGCAGCATTCGACACCTAATAAAAGTAATCCGAGCCAGGAGGCATCCCTTTTTAATTTCAGTAGATAGCTGTTAATGTGCATATTGCCGTTGTAATAAATTTTGAAGTATTCTCACTGAACTAGACAAGGAGATGAACATTATGTATCTGCCGTCATTTATTTAATAAAAATAAGTTTTTACTTCATAGACATAAAGCTTCTTTTAGATATTCTCTTCAAGTTCCATGTCCTACCCTAAAATGGCATGGTAATATGAAACAAAACGTTGTGTATTTGTTTCCTCCTCAGTTATTTAAAAAAATAATTACTCCCTAAGTTTGTATAAAATAAATTAAGCACCAAATAATGAAAAAGCCATACAACCACCTATATAAATATTAAAAGAAATGAAACATTATGTAGAGATATAAGAATAAATTTTTTTGGGTTAAATTTTTTATTGAATTTTTTACGCTAAAAAAGGTAACGTTTTCCGTAGTGTCATGCACTTAAGAAAGTACAATGTTGTAAATTTATAATCCTCTAAGTAGTTTATCCATATTTTTCCGTTTCTCTAAAACAACTTAAATCGTCTGGAGAAAATTATTTTTAACATAATTATATTTTAAGATATATATATAGCATGAAGAGATTTCAAGTGTATTTTAGAAACAGATAGGGAAACAAAATGTAAATTAATATTATTTTTATAATTTTTTTATGAAAATGCAGGAAAGTTCTCATACGCTCAGAGGGTTTTAAAGAAGTTATGAAAAATTACTTTTACTGATTGTTCCGTTATAGTGTGAAATTGAAAGCATCTCAATTAGTTATGTGCATGTTATAGAGCAAGTAATATTACTCAACTATTTGTTTAAATTTACACATGCAAAAAAAAATAGTTCTCAGATACAAGCGTAGTAGATAAATAAATATGTCATTATATTTCTCAGAGATAAAACAAATTTTATTCCATTGAAAATGATCAGTTTCTCATTATATTACACTTATCAACATTTTTTTTTTTAGAAATGAATGAGGAAATATTAAAATTTTCTACGCGGAATTTCACATTTCGGAAGATTCCTTCTGATTTCATTTCTATATATTTTTATCCCATTAATCTAGAAGAAATGACTGTATTTAATTTTAATGTTTCATTCTCCATCTTATTAGTATTAGTTAAACGCTTTTGTGATTATATGAATATTTCTCAAAAAGTTATAATTTTAACATTGGTTGTATGATTTATCATTATTTTAAATGAAAATTTGGTTATGTAGAGAGTGAGAATCAGATAACTACATTTAATATAAGTTACATTAAAATCTCTTTTCCTGTTTAACCTTTCAGGGGGAGCACTGAAATTTTTTACACGAGCGAGTGCGCGAAGTATTTTTTGCAGACAGTAGTTTGCTATTAAAAATACAAGGTTTTCTATAACAGCAATCAGAGGCATCTTAGAAAAGTAGTTATACATACCAGTATTAAAAGTATTTGTAAGAACAAATTAGCCATTTGTGAGAACAGAGCTTCAGAAAAATTATGTCTGTCATAAAATTTGCGACAGCGCGCCCGTTGGAGGGTTAAAGGTAAAATATTTGTTCTTTTTGGGGATAAGTTGCATTAGTTCCTTTCTATTATATATATGTATCAAATGTATAAAACTAAAAAGTTTAGACTTCTTTAAATGTAAAACAAAAGTGTCGGATTATCGGAAGAATAAATATGTTTTGCATTCATAAATTTATAAATCGCGATACCATATTTAGCAAGAATAAGTAGAAGATTTCTATAGAAAACAACCAAAATTTCAACGAAAAGAATTTAAAAATCATTGGAACGTTCCATGTATGCGACTTACTAAATTTACATAAAATAAATTAATGTTCTAAGTTTTACATTGAGGATAAACACACAAATTTTCCTCGTCAGACGCAATGCACAAAGAGAACTCACAATACGTTATGATTTCTTATTGATTAGCGCAATGTTTATTTGATTAATTTAATACCGGAAAAAATCATTAAGCGGACGTCAATATTCTTTCCAAATTGTTTGTAAGATAAATTATTTAGTACAACGTCAGATTATCTTGCTCGAATCATTAATTTCTTTAACATACTAGGCCTTTCTTAGTCATGACTTTTGAACCTATACTTGAGTAGCATGCATTTAAAAACAGTTTGATACCTTCCAACAACAACATTTATAACTTCTTGTTTAGCTGTAGTTTTGTAAATTTTTAGTAAAATACACTAAATAAAGTTGCTTTGAGTGTCCAAATTAAGACAGGTAAACTTATTTTATTGTAAGATATATCACCATAATTTTTTATACCTTAAGATAACTGTATTCTATAAAGTTACCGCATGTTTTCGTGTATACCGCATGTTTTCGTGTATGCCACGCGGGTTTTATTCCAACAATTTACTTTAAAAATCGAGGTGCGCGTGATACATGATGATTTAACGTTAATCAGCATAATTTTTTATAACTTAAGATAACGGTATTCTATAAAGCTACCGCATGTTTTCGTGTATGCCATGTGGGTTTTGTTCCAAAAATTTAGGTTAAAAATCGAGGTGTACGGGATACATGATCATTTAATATTTGACAGACACTACCTACACTTAGCCTCATTATATGTGACTGTCGGTCACAGCATGAAACCACTTTGCGGAAATTTTGTATTTAAATTGATGAAAAAACGAAGGTACCTTCTCCTGTGTGTGATACCTTCTAATATACCACTATACAATAATACCTCTATATAATACCTCCTGATTACTGTATGAATTTAATAAACTATAATTGCTAGGTTTTAATGGAATAAAATATGTTTGAAGTGTTTTCCTCTTACATTTTATCGGAAAATTCCCCCTTTCCCAAATGATGCATTACAAATTGGGGTGCACGTAATACAAGAGGACGTTTCATATACGAAAACAGACTGAAGTTATAATGGGATATATCTTCCATAAGATAGAAAAAAATAAGAGAGAGTTGACATACGACTAAAAAATATCGGTTGGTTCAGAGGATTTTGGACAAAAACTTGGCGAGAGTGCCATTGTCGCCAAATAAAAATAAATTGTTTGATTAATTTGGTCTAACATTGGCTTTAAATATTAGAATTAAAATTTAATATTAATGTATGAGCATTATTATTTAGTAACTCATAATTATTTAATACTAGCTAATCCGCCCGGCGTTGCCCGGGCCCGAAATATTAATAATCTGTTCTACATGAATATGACTGAAATCTGTAAGGCTATCGAAATCAAGTCGAATGAGGCAAAATTCGTCGTAATCGGGGTCATAAAACCCAAGATCGGAAAGCGCATCCTGGCGGTCGAAAGTGCAGCTAAAATATTTAAGGCTATAGATATCAAGTCGAATGAGCCTAACCCCGTCGTAATCGGGTCCATAGAACCTGATATACTCCTATAGTTCCACTTTTCACCGCCAGGGGGCGCAGTCTGTTCTGGAAGAGGCCTTTTCAGAACACTTGACCCAACCAAATTTCCTAGTAGAATTGAAATTTAACTACGGGCAAACATTGCCAAAATAGCGGAAATCGCGAAAGTGGGTTACGTAATCGATCGGTTTCTAAAGGGTTAATGTAGATATTTTTAAAAATCCAACGATGCATTTTGAAGAAAATGAACGTGTCTATGATCTGGAGTCTACTGTTTGTCCGTACTTGCATTTCCCGAGTCGATGCCGATTTTTAAATCTGGACCAAAAGAAGGAAATTCGCGTGAGTGAGTTTTGAAAAGGATGTTTTTCGGAGGGTTAAAATTAATTTTTTTCAAAACGGATACCAGATTTTAAAAAACAAAGGGATATAGATTAGGCACGGTATTTTTAGTTTTTCGTATCTTGTTTATAAAGGCCAATTCGGATTTTTAAAGATAGGAGAAATAGTTAAAAAAGCGAAATTGACTTACGGTTAAAAACGTTTTCGAAAGGGTTAACGTGATTTATTTTTTAAACTAAAGGTTTCTGCCTAAATCCGATAGAACGTAGATGTCTTTAGGTGTGTTTGCTTTTTGTTTGGTTATTTTAGAAAGCCGATGCCAGATTTAATATATAGCAGAAAATCGGAATTCGCAAAAGAGAGTCCTGCGCACGAATTTTTTTTTTGAAGGGTTAATATTCGTATTTTTCAAAAACAAATACATATGTCGAAAAAGGAATAAATGTAGATATTGTCTGGTATTTTTAGTTTTTCGTACCTGTTTCTGAATCGCCGATGCAAAATTTAAAAAATTGCCAAAATCGCAAAAATCGCAAAACGGCATACAGAAAATATACTTTTTTGAAGGGTTTTGTATTTTTTAAAACCAAAGGTGGCTTTGAAAAGGAAAAAAACAGTTCTTTAATTTGGTGACCTTCGTTTTTCCGTATATTTTGTATGCCGGTAGATGCAAGGCTCGGAAAACGGGAGAAAATAAAAAACACGAATTCGATGCTTTTAGATTATTTTTTTTGAAAGGGTTAAATGTAAAATTTTTTCAAACCAACCAGATCGTTCGAGACGTAAAAGTATGTTCTTTTAGAATATGTAGACGGGTTTTCCGTATTTTTAGCCGTTTGTCCATGGCGAATTTAGAAATACTTTAAACAAAAACGGAATGTCTTCTGCTTTCTTTCTTCTGTTCCGGAAGATACGGAAATTGGTTTCTGCACATGCGCCAGCTCGCTTCAGAATAATGACTTTTTTATTTGTGATCTTTGATCAGTTTTTAATTGATAACTACTTTAATTTTCAAAATTTTAAAATTCTGAGGCTCAGGTATACCAGGAGAGTGTTTGGACTACCTAAATCTAAATTTACAGACTTCTAGGTACGCTAAATTTTCCTAGCCATCGCCAACAGACACACACACACACACACACAGAGCGAAACTTTCTTTTATCAGTATATATATATATATATATATATATATATACTAGCTAACCCGCCCGGCGTTGCCCGGGCCCGAGATAATTACAATCTCAGAGAAAGGCGTTAACCCCCTCCCTCCCAATACCCGCAAATATAATGAATAATTTGTTCAAGAGAACCACCGTCACCTACATAAAATCATTAAAAGAGAATTACATTTTTCTGATAATTAGAACATAACGAAGACGCTACGCTAAAACAGCCGGCAGATGACACCCTTTCCCGACCTCAATTTCAAATCTATATCTTAATTAGTTACCTAAATTTTTGTTCATTAGTAAAAATTGGCAATTATTTCCTTTCATTTTCGCAAACTAAATGGAGGGTTCGGCCCGAGAAACAGATCTCTTTGTAGTTCAGTTTTTAATGAAAGCAGATCCCTATCTGAAACTTTCTCGGATCGTTTTCACGGGCGCCGGCAGATTTTTGGCAGTTTTTTGCATAAATAAAAAAAATTACCAACCGAATTTATCAAAAATCACATATTCAGATACAGAATATTTTTTTTTACATATGCTCAGAAATTTTCAAATTGATATCTCAATTAGTTTTCTTAAAATTCGCTAATTAGTAAAATAATTTCGAATTTGTTCATTTCCGCTTGCAAATCCAACGCGCTAGTTCGTTTCTTTCGCCATTTTGACTTAAAAGATGACATTTTAGAAGCGAGGGTTAATGAGAATCTAATTAATATCTAGGCTAATTATCAAAATATTAAAATTCTGAGGCTCAGGTGCACATGGCCAGACCTTGGACTATCCACACCTCAATTTCCTGACTTCTAGGTGGGCTAGATTTTGCTAGCCATCGCCAACAGACACTCACACAGACACACACACACGGACACACAGATAGAGCGAAACTTTCTTTTATTAATATAGATATAAAATATTAATATTAATAAATTTGCAATAGAAAGTTTCAAGAATTCTCGCTAAACTATCCGCAACTCAAGCAAGAACTTAAGAATTGCCAATTTGTAGTGACAAAATTGCCTGTTAGAAGTGTTCTAATTTTTTATTTAATGTTAAAAAAAAAATATTATTATCCACATTTTTATGAGTATTAAAAAAAATGTTTCCTAAGCATGGGTATAATTTTTGTGTGAAAATATTAATATTTAGCTGAAAAAAAAAAAAAAAAGTAATTCATGAAACACTCGACTTTCATCCAAAGATTTCTAACGAAAAACGTCCCTCTAAAATGTTTCAAATAGATGGTGATGGCGCTCGAGTAGGACAGTTGCATCAGTTCTTCTGCGTTAATGACACTTTCAGTTTCGCGTCGGCAGATGGCGCTACGTGTGCATGGTTGTATGTTTGTAACGGCAGAGCCGTGCGACCACTATTTCCTTAGAAATCCTTATTTTTGCATCGCTACTCTGGTTTATTTAATTACTTCTGTGAAGAATCGATGCAACCAACCAGTGAACCAACCAACCCAAGAGATTAAAAGCGTATTTTTAATGAGAGTGCTTTGTGCATTTTAATTAATATTTCAGAAAGTAATTAAAATATTAAAATTCTGAAGTAATGTTGCACCAGGAGAGGGTTTGGAGTACCTAAATCTAAATTTCCAGCCTTCTAGGTGGGCTAAATTTTCCTAGCCATCGCCAACAGACACACACACAGAGCGAAACTTTCTTTTATTAGTATAGATGTGCTTTCTTTATTACATGGCTGCGCTAAATTTAGAAAAAATATTTTTTTCGGTATATATATTGATGCCACAGTTAAACAGCTTTTAACTTTTATAGATAATATTTTTCCAATATGTTAATGGTCTTAAAATGAAATATATATAATAATATTTAGTTTTTCTTTTTATATTTTATTTGGTTTTAATTAGAAATTATTAGAATTAATTAGAAATTTATATAAAACTTAATTGTTTGTATTAAAATAACTCTATCTGTAGTAATTAAATATATTGAATGTTCGTTTCGTCTCTTATATTCGTTTATATTCGTCTCGTTATTTCGTCTCTTATATTCGTCTATCTCTTATTTTCGTCTCTGTAACTGCACTTAATTGTTGGATTCCTATATCAGTTCTTCTCAAATTCTGTGAATACATTCCTTTTTATTTTCTTCTATCTTTACAAGAAGAAAGTATTGGATTCATGAAAATTTTCGACGGATTTATACGTTTTAGAAGGTCCTGAACACGATTTGATTGTTTTTAGAAAATGTCTGTCTGTGAGTCTGTCTGTCTGTCTGTATGTGACACAAATTTTGTGGGCGCTCTATCTCAATAACTAATGCACGAAATTTAATAAAACTTTATATTCAGTTAGTCCCTGATATAAATTGGTGCTGATTAGTTTTTGGAGAAAATCGCCGAACAGATGGCGCTGCATTTTTCACAATTTCCACAATAGCTATATCTCAAGAACTAATGCACTCATTTTCATCAAACTTCAGATTCAGTTAGACCTTGACATAAATAGAAGCTGATTACGTTTTGGTGTAGATATCCCAACAGGTGGCGCTGCTAAACCACTTTTCTCATGATTTTTACGAAAGCTATATCTCAAGAACTAATGCACGGAATTTCATCAAACTTCAGATTCTGTTAGACCATGATATAAATAGATGCCACTTACGTTTTGGTGTAACTTGCCCAACAGGTGGCGCTGCTATGCTACTTTTTTCATTTTTAACACGATAACTATATCTCAAGAATTAATGCACGGATTTTCATCAAACTTCAGATTCAGTTAGACGTTGACATAAGTTGTTATTTATTAGGTTTTGATCTAAATCTCCCAAAAAGTGGCGCTGCTATGCTGTATTTTGCAGGATTTACACGATTTTAGCAAAAGTCATATCTCAAGAACTAATGTACGGAATTTAATAAAACTTTAGATTCAGTTAGACCTCTGATATAAATTGGTGCTGATTCTTTTTAGTGTATGCGAAACCTGTGTGAGATAGAAGAAAGTTTTGGGATTGACACATCCGACTAGTTCTATTATTGCTATTGAATTTTCTATTAATTTTCCCTTTGTTTTTAAATGATCTTCATTTTTTATTTAATTCAATTTATTATACGGCAAGTGATAACACTTTTTGATTATTTGCTAGTCTATATGAAAGAATACATTTTTGCGACACGTGGATGTTCTTGTCGACTGAATATTAAACACTCGCGTGTCGCATTGTTTTTCATTTTTCATTATATTTTTTTATTCCATTTTTGTTTTATTTTATGATTAAATCATTTTTATTTCATTTTTTGTTTGGCAGCATCTATCTTTAAAATGTTTATGATTCTTAATATATTGAGATTTCCTAGTAGGTTATATTTATTAAGATTTTTCTATTCAATTTAGATGTTTTCTATAAAAATTAATGTAAAATATTGTTACATGTCATCTTTAAATTATAAAAGTAGTATAAAAATCAAAGGAAAATATACTAGAAAATTTAAACACAATAAAATGAAAATGCAAATATAAAAAAAACTATGAATATCTTATGGATTCATCAGAGGAGTTTCATAAGATCATTATTTCATTATTCCGTCAAATATAGTCTGCATTAAGCTTAAAAATGGCAATTTTAATCTCCTTATAACATGTAAAAAAAACCCTAAGAAATATGAAAATAATGAGAAATCCAAAACATAAATTATGATCAATCTATAATAAATAAAAAACTAAAGAATAGTAGACACAACAACTCACCAGTAAAAAAAAAGGTGTAGTGATGACTATTAGATGGAAAAATGAACCCTTTATGCAAGTCCACACTCTCTGCCAAAGGATATGCTGAATCATGGAGAAAAAAGAAAATAATAAGAGAGAAGAGCTGGTGTTGTCATCTATCTTTAAAAAAAGGAGCAATATTCTATAGATTAAGTTATTGTAAATCTAAATATAAATAGATATGAAGATTAAAGGAGGGATAATATTTTAGTAAACTATGTTTCTTGAAATGTGTATACTCAACATTGAGTTAAGGGGATTGCGAAAACTTTGATAATTACAGATGGTTGAACGTTGTCCACATGGTTGTCCACCTTTTAGTTTAAAAGGTGTTTAACCAATATATTGTATCTGGCATGAATTCATTTAATACGATACATGACATTATAATCTTTACAGAAATAAATATAGGAAGCATTATGAACAATTTGCAACTGTTCAGCAAGAGGGCAAATCCAACAACGTGAAGAGGAGCATTTACTAAATTGAAGATGTGATGATGGAGAAGAAAATAGGTAGTGGGATGTCGATCCATGGTCAACCCTATAATGTACCATGTACCGGGCATTATGCTGAGAATTAACACAGCCTAAATTGCCAGTCGCTAATAATTCACTAAGAACGGTCATACTGAATAAAGAACATGAAATGCAACATGTAGGGAGTAGATTGAATGAATGGAAAACAAATAATCGATAAAGATATAAACTAAATAATAAGTAAATAAGAAATATTAACTTTTTTATGTTATTTACAGAGGTGGCAAGCTCCCACTAATCTTCCGTAATATGTGAATTAATTTGACCTATTTTAAGAATGTTTCGAACCAGACCTTTTGTTTGAGGAACCTTTATTTACTTAATTTTAGGTTTCCACGTGGAATTTATTTAATTTCATTTCTAAAAAAAATTCTGGTGCGAAACGCATCAATCTTGGGTCATATTAACCCACATATTACGGAAGATTAGTGGGAGCTTGGCGCCTCTGTATTTATATTAGTGTTTATACAGGGTGCATAGGAAAGTCCCTTTAACCTGAAAATACTTGCGAACGGAGAGAGATACAACTATGAAAGTGAGGTAATGGTATAGTAAAGCGACTACGCCCGATATAATGCAAACGACAGCAGTGCCCTCTAGTGGCGAAATTTGGAGATAGCCTTTGCAAATCGAATACGAAAAGAGATACAGCAAAATTTCCAGTTAGAAAGTTTTAAAGTATCAATTAATTAGTACGGAACGACATTTTGTTCACACGGATAAGATAAAATGTCGCCTGTATACCCCAAAATGTCCGAAATCGATGCGCGACGATTCTACTCCGCATATTCACATTTCTGAAATGTAGCAGTGCGCAACTGCAGATTGTGACGTTGTACTGTACTGTAACGTCTGTAAAACGTTCATTTCCAATGCATTTAAAAATTTTAGTTTAAAAGGTGTTGGCGCTCGCTTGATACAAACAGTATAATCTCATAGCATAAACTTATGGCAGACGATAATTTGAATCCGAATGCGCAAGCGGTTTTATTTTAATTTTTTTATTTTCGGGTATGGTGATAGTATTGAATGGCCTCCACAATCACCGGACCTCACTCCGTTGGCTTTCTTCCTGTGGGGTTACATAAAATATAAGGTTTATGCAACTCCACCTACAAGTCTGCTAGATCTACGTCGTCGTAGTGAAGATGTTTGCAATAGTGTGACACCTTCCATGCTGTGAAACGTGCATGGAGAATTACTCTCACGAATACAGACGTGTATCGTGAGCAATGGCGAACTTTTCGAATATACTGAACATTAACTTTTTATCACTGTGAGACAGTTTGTCTTTTTTTTTGTGATGTTATCAAAATGTATTGACGTAAGTACTTATTTAAGCAATAGATAGTGCATATTTCTTCATACTTCTGGCTATTCCTTTCAAACGTTTACACAAAATGGAGTGCATCGATTTCGGACATTTTTGGGTATACAGGCGAAGATTTATCTTATCCGTATGAACCAAATGTCTTTTCGTACTAATTAACTGATGCTCTAAAACTTTCTAATTGGAAATTTTGCTCTATCTCTTTTCGTTTCCGATTTACAATGGCTATCTTCCAAATTTCGCCACTAGGGGGCGCTTCTATCGTTAGCATTAGGTCGGGCGTAGTAGCTTTACTATACCGTTACCTCACTTGCATAGCTGTAGCTCTCACCGTTCGCAAGTATTTTCAGTTTAAAGGGACTTTCCTATGCACCCTGTATATACATAATAGGCCATAAATAATGAACTCAACCTTCTCTGATATTTAAATGTTTTTGCATGTAAACGCCAATAATTATTTAAATTAATTGTTGAATTTGCCATGATGTTTTGATAACTATACAGTCTAGCTTGATTACTGATAAATTAAATGTTTTTATTTTAAGTTTTATCTGACCAAAATATTTTTTTCTGTGTTGGTAATTAAGTAAAATATTTTATAAACATATTCATGTAAGCATAAATCATGATGCGTTTTTACTCAAAAAGGAAAATCAGTTCTTTTATCATAAATATCAAATATTAATTTATTTTTATTATAAAGCTTTATTTTTAAGTTGACTTCATTTTTTATCATGTAATTTTCACTAAATGTAAGCTGTGTGGAATATTGAGTAGGTAATGCTGAGATATTAGAATCATTGAAATAAAATATATCATCTATATAACAATAGTAAACATAACCATTGTTATTAATTAATGCACTTCTTTCATCCTCTTTAATAAAAAGGCATGCGTTGTGTGCTGACGACTGGAATTTTCGCTAATCGTTGCCACAGATTAATCTCGGAAAATGAAACATTTGAAATTACTGAAAAAATTAATTGCTCGAAAAGTATTTGTCAGAAAATTGTTAGACAAATTGCGTTAGAAATGTAAAAAATTGTATTTTTCTTGATATGAATTTCAAATCCACTGATTATGTCATTTTTCAAATATTGAATTTCAAAAATTACTAAATTTCACAATGGAGTACCACAGCGAAAACTTCACGGGTAAAAAAAAAATAATAACAGCAATGTGTCAGCACGAGTCACAAATTATAGTAACCGTATTATTCTGTTAAAATATAAAAGTGAATTATGATGTCACGAGTGCATGATTTTTATTTAATTCTCGACAAATACTTGATGCGCCATTTCTTTTTAGTTGTGTATAATATAGGTTAATTCACGTTATTAAAAATTGTAGCTATTAAACATATAAATCAATGGAAAATTGTAAACGTAATAGTAAACCGTATTAAAAAAACATAACTTGGTGAAATAAGTATCCGTTTTTATGTTACTTTAGGATATTCCAGGTAAAGGTACAGATTACTTTAAAATACAAGGTTAAATTCACCGATATATTTCGTTTGATTCAAGGTTCTTTTGGAGAAACCGACCAGCGCAGCGGGCGTAGTCTGCTAGTAATAATATAAATAAAGATAAGAAACTATGCTTGAATCAGTACCTCTTTTAGGAATTTTTTGACATTATTTATAAATGGTATTATTACAAATAATATAATTATGATGTAATGTAATGTTCAATACTGATTTAGTGAATTTAACAGACATGTATTCTTTAAAAAGTAAACACATAGCTCCGTGTATATATATATATATTAAACTTTAAGTAAAATTTAACCATTGAAACATAAGAAACTGACCATATACATTGAAATCTCGATACCAATATATATATATATACATATATAACCATTAATGAAACATTACCGTAACACCAACTTAAACTATGAAATTATGATTTAGTATCTAATAATTAATTGACAACGAAAGTGTTATATATATATATAAATGGTATCCCCAAAAGAGAATGAAACACGCTTTAATTGTTTACCTGTTGCAAATACGTAGGCAATGTAAATTTGAAAAGTGTTCAAAATATGGTAGGAATTAAGATTATGTTGATGAAGTATTCCTGCCATTAATTTTCAAAAAGTTACATCTTTTGAATTTTTATACGGTCCTGGGTCGAATAAGTTATCTTTCGGAAAATTTTCTCCATCTTTTAACATGTACAACAGTAAAAATTCCATTCTTCTATGATCAAACCTTGCCAAGTTGTGATACTTTGAATTTTATGAAATTTCGGAGCTTTCCGGCAGTAGAAAATTTTCTATCACTTTGTAGTGCCGTTAAACTCCAAAAATTCAAAAAATTCGAAAAATCATAATATAGTGCGTGTTTTAGGCAGGATTATTTTATCGGCATAATCTTATTTCCTACCTTATTTTCCACTATCCACTTTGCAATCTCCATTGCCTACGTAGCTCTAACAGGTAAAATATTAAAGTGCGTTTAATTTTTTTGGACACCACATATATATATATATTATATATATAGTAGATTGATTGATAGATATATTGATAGATTTCAAAACAAACAGTTCTTTTACATTCCACTTTATGGAATTTTTATTCCAGTTTATCAGACGTCTTGATTCGCAGTGAAAAAGATGATTGTGAATTAAAATTGATAATTGCTTAGAAATATTCCAATTCAAAGACGGATATTTATATTTTTCCTACTTCATCGCATTAAAGAATTTTGTTTATGTACAATGAAAATGATTTCGCAAATTAGCGTGTTTCATTAATTATTGTTTAATTGTCATTTAAAAGACATTGAAATGAAAAATTCAAGGAAATTCTCTAGTTATTAAAGCAATTTCGAAGAAATTTGGAAATGAGGTGCAATATTAGTGAGCGAGTCGTTTGAGTGTTTCGTTTCCGAACGTGTCAAAGAACTTTTAAGAGAGGAGCCTGGGGAAACGAACATTCCGAAAGCAGATTTATCGTTATCTATTGCAAGCCTTTTGTTCGAAGAGATAATTGAAAATGATGGAAGGTGTGCTCGACCCTCCCCAAATGCAACTCTCTTCGTTTTTCGTTCTCTCTGGTGGCAAGGAATTAAAGTCACGACATTTTATGAAGCTACTCACGTGCCACGTTCAGCCTTGTCTTCTACCTCGAACTCAAAATTAGTGGCAGACTGGCTATTAGCGTATTCGGGAAATTGCTGCATGATCTGCAGTAGCTCACGATTTCCTTTTGGGGGAGAGAGCGTGAGGGCTGAACCGAGATTTTCTGACGCTCTCTGGGAGTTGAGTAGGAGAGAGAGCTTCTATTGCTGTCAACGTAGCAATTTGTTTCGTTGGGAGCTCTCTCTCTCTCTCAGATGCAGGCCAGAAGCCGTTAGTTGAGTAGTCCATGTGAAAGACTATTTCCTCCGATAACTCATCTAGCGGGGAGAAAATAAAAACTCAGGTATATGGAAAAGGGTAAGAAATAAATGCCATATCCGTGGAATATATAACTTTGTTCAACGGAATAATTGATAAAGGGTTGGGAGTTAGAAACAATTCCATTTCGAGTAGTAGTGTCAATAAACGTTGAGCTTTAATAAATTTGCTTTCATTTTAATGGTAAAATACACCTTGTGCTGAATTCCATTAAGTATAAAAATGATATCGCTGAATTAAAAAAAAATCAAAGATCAATTGTTTGCTTATAAAATTTTCGAAAATAAAATTATTAATATTTTTATTTTTTTTAATTAAAAAGATCATTGACAGATCTCTCTCTCACTCACTAAAAATGTGGACCAGAAGCTGTTAGTTGAATAAAGAAAGAATACTTCCACCGATAACTCATCTAGTGGTGAGAAAATAAAAACTGAAATATATAAAAAATAGTCAGAATTAAACGCCATATCCGTGGAATATTTAGCTTTGTTTAACGGAATTATTGATAAAGGGTTGTGAGTTAGAAACAATTCCACTTTGAGTAGAAGTGTCGATAAACGTTGAGCTTTAATAAATTTGCTTTCATTTTAATGGTAAAATATACCTTGTGCTGAATTCCATTAAGTATAAAAATGATATCGCTGAATTAAAAAAAAAAAAAATCAAAGATCAATTGTTTGCTTATAAAATTTTGAAAATAAAATTATTAATATTTTTATTTATTTTATAATTAAAAAGATCAATTGACAGATCTCTCTCTCACCCACTAAAAATGCGGACCAGGAGCTGTTAGTTGAATAAAGAAATAATATTTCCCCGATAACTCATCTAATGGTGAGAAAATAAAAACTGAAATATATAAAAAAAAGTAAGAAATAAACGCCATATCCGTGGAATGATTATCTTTGTTCAACGGAATAATTGATAAAGGGTTGTGAGTTAGAAACAATCCCACTTCGAGTAGTAGTGTCAATAAACGTTGAGCTTTAATAAATTTGCTTTCATTTTAATGGTAAAATATACCCTGTGCTGAATTCCATTAAGCATAAAACTGATATAGCTAAATTAAAAAAAAAATCAAAAATCAATTGTTTGATTATAAAATTTTCGAAAATAAAATTATTAATATTTTTATTTCTTTAAATTAAAAAGATCAATTGACAGATCTCTATCTCACTCACTAAAAATACGGACCAGAAGCTGTTAGTTGAATAAAAAAGACTATTTCCTCCGATAACTCATCTACTGGTGAGAAAATAAAAACTGGTATATATTAAAAAAAGTACTAAGAAATAAACGCCATATCCGTGGAATATTCAGCTTTGTTCAACAAAATAATTGATAAAGAATTGTGAATTCTATTTCTGGTAGCATTGTAAGTTATCGTTGAACTTTAATAATAAATTTGAAATTGTAGTTTCACTTCAATGTAACAGGAAATTATATTGTTATTATTGTATAATGAAAGCCGGATGCTAATGACGTGTTATTACGTATTATGTTAAATACGCATTATTTGTTTATAAAATTCGCAAAATGAAAATATCAATGCATATTTTTTAAATTTTAACGATAAATTTTCTTGTAAATCTCTCTCTCTCTCTCTCTCTCTCCCTTTCTAGATACGGTTACAAAAAAAATCAAAAATCAATTGTTTGGTTATAAAATTTTCGAAAATAAAATTATTAATATTTTTATTTCTTTAAATTAAAAAGATCAATTGACAGATCTCTATCTCACTCACTAAAAATACGGACCAGAAGAAGCTGTTAGTTGAATAAAGAAAGACTATTTCCTCCGATAACTCATCTACTGGTGAGAAAATAAAAACTGGTATATATTAAAAAAAGTACTAAGAAATAAACGCCATATCCGTGGAATATTCAGCTTTGTTCAACAGAATAATTGATAAAGAATTGTGAATTCTATTTCTGGTAGCATTGTAAGTTATCGTTGAACTTTAATAATAAATTTGAAATTGTAGTTTCACTTCAATGTAACAGGAAATTATATTGTTATTATTGTATAATGAAAGCCGGATGCTAATTACGTGTTATTACGTATTATGTTAAATACGTATTATTTGTTTATAAAATTCGCAAAATGAAAATATCAATGCATATTTTTTAAATTTTAACGATAAATTTTCTTGTAAATCTCTCTCTCTCTCTCTCTCTCCCTTTCTAGATACGGTTCAAGATACGAAGCTGTTACTTGAAAGTCAATGTGGAAAACTCTTTCCACCGATAACTCATCTAGGGGTAAGAAAATAAAAATTCGGATATATAAAAAGAGTTAAGAAATAAACATCATATCCCTGGGATATTCAGCTTTGTTCAACAGCATAATTGATAAAAAATTGCAAGTTTTATTTCTGGTAGAATTGTCAGTAATGATTGAGCTTTAATATTAACTTCCAGATTCAGCTTTTATTTTATTTTAACGCGAAATTATATTGTTAGTCGAGATCGGATGCTGAATTGCATTACGCAGAAAAATGATATCGGCGAATTAAAAAAAAAATAATTAATTAATTTGCTTATAAAATTCTCGTAAAATGAAATTACCAACAATAAATTAAAAGACCAATGTCCTTATAAATGTCTCTCTCTTTTATGGACCAGAAGATGGGAAAAAAGAAACTCGAGTATATAAAAAACGGTAAGAAAAATATTCGTGGAACACCTTCTTTGTTCAACAGAATAATTGATAAAGCGTTGGGAGTTAGGAGCGATTCCATTTTTGGTAAAATTGTAAATAATTGTGGAGCTTAAATAACGAATTCTTGATTGTGCAAGGATCTTTAGAAATGTCAGAAAACAATACATTTTCGAGATTTAAAGAAGCATTTTTAAAGAAAAAGTTTCTTTTGCCGACACTGATTTCGGAAACGTTTCCAAATAGTTTTCATAGTGTATTAATCAGTTTTTCAGACCAGAATATCGGTTTTTATGATGCTGTCAATTCTAAAAGAAACATTTCAAATGCAGAATTTAATGATTGAGCTGGACCGAAACGTCAATTTAATGTAATTTTAAGTATTATTTTACATAAAATTTTTCATACACCATTCAGTAAAATCGTGTAGTTTACTATACACAATATTTTTATACAATAATGCGGAATTTAATTTATGCATGCAAGAGTAGCAAAATAACATAAATTTTAATGTCAATATTAATTATGTTAATTTATCATGTATGTCTATGAAACATGTTTGTTGAACATGCAAATGTTTACTTGAGAATTGATAGCTTACAAAAAACCTATATT
This sequence comes from Maratus michaelseni, assembly GCA_963931845.1. Classification (NCBI taxonomy): domain Eukaryota; kingdom Metazoa; phylum Arthropoda; class Arachnida; order Araneae; family Salticidae; genus Maratus; species Maratus michaelseni. The sequence goes on along the minus strand of OZ007599.1, from coordinate 210,980,621 downwards.
TCGTGCTGGAAAAACCGATTAATACGCTATAGAAATTACTCGGAAACGTTTCCGAAAGTCAGTGGCAACAAAGAAAAAAAAACTTCGTTCTGATAAATGCTTCTTTAAAAGAATATACTGGTTTCTGAGATTTCTAAAAAAAAAAAAAGAGAACGCTCATTTCGGAATTATGGGTAACTTGGGAGAGGTTATTGTATATTTTCGTTCATGGTTATATTGTATTTGCCTGGATTAAGAAACATTTGTCTTTTTTTTTACAATGTTGTGCGTTAATAAAAACAACTAATATAATTAAAGATTGATGTATTTTCAAAAATTTCAAAATAATGTACATTGAAAATTTCGTAATAAATGCATTAAAAATTGCATTTCATAAAAATGAATGCTAATTGAGATTAGATATGTGAATTTTAGCCAGACTACATTAAAAATATCCATTTTTAGTTAGAGGGTAAAATCTGTCTTTTGCTGTGTTATACAAAAACATATGTCAGCACAACACCTTTTTTCAAATATATTTGAAATATTAAATCTTGATAACTATTAATGAATAGATCGGATTTTGTATTATTATTAAAACAGGAGAATTAATATTAATAATAGTGACAGCATCAATAACAATTGCAGATACGTCAGACATATTCTTCTTGATACCTTTCGAAATACGACTTAGGTTGTTTGAAATATTCTCAAATTTTATATCCCAATATTCTTTTACCATTTTCCAAATAATTTTCATACGGAAATCAGCACTAGGAAGAAAGAAGATGATTACCCCTTTTAACTATATTTAAATTCCTGTTCTAATTTGTATAAATTATCATTCTACCCCAAATGAAATAAAAATAAAGAAAGAAATATTAATTTAATTATCTTAGGGCATGTCTTAATTTAATGATGCTAGTAATTTATTAAATCTAAAATGAAGGACACGTTGGGCTTATTCAATCGTTTTAATTATCACTAAGAGCTAAAAAACTAGTTCACCACAATATAATAAAATACATAATATTATTTAGATTATATAGCAGGGATTTATTTGCACTTGAGAATTAAAAAATATATATATTGAGAATATATAACTTGCATTTATTTGCACTTGAGAAAAGATATAGTCTCAATTTCAAATAAATATCTGTTGTATAACCTTAATATTTTTATGCCAGTTAATAACACAGAACTTAAAAACGCCAATTGTCATAGAAAATGTACGCTATTTTTTTTCATAATCACATAATAAGATCACTAATTATAGTTTAAAATATAGATAAAATGCTTAAGTGATACAAAGTTTATTTGTATATATAGTTATTATTTATTATATATATTAATTTGTTATTTATATATTATACGCCTTAGTTCCTTTGAAATATTCTGAAATTTTATGTCCTAATATTCTTTTATCATTTTCCAGATAATTTTCATACGGAAATCAGCACTAGAAAGAAAGAAGATGATTTCTCCTTTTAACTATACTTAAAAGGTAATTTTAAAAAAAATATATTTTTTTTAATTAAAAATATTTTAACTATATTTAATTTCATACTTTGTATCACTTAATCATTTTATCTATATTTTAATTATTTTTTTTTCTTTTACTAAAAAATTCTACTCCTATGGTACAAACCTCACTCCAATACGACAATTTTATACAATTTTATGAATTTTTGAAATGTGAACGGCCTTATGAGTCACCCGGTATATGGACGATACATTTAAATTTTTATATTACCGTTGCAACTGTTAGAGCCCTACTCTATACTCAAAGCGGAAGACAACTTCCTCTCAAAATCGGAGCATTTTCTCTCTGAATCCAACCTCGTCAAAGATGAAGCAAAAGGTGGTGACGGGACATCTTCTTGCTAGGCGGTGAAACCCCTTCACAGGTGATGAAATTACCACCATTTGGCAGCAGAACAAGAACGTTTCTTCTCCTTTACAGGTCTATAAAAGAGCTCTATTTATTTATTTATTTAGTTTCATCAATGAAATGTCAATTTTTTTTTTTTTTTTTTTTTTTTTTTTTTTTTTTTTTTTTTTTTGTTTAATAAAACAATTCTAAAAAAAAAAAAAAAAAAAAAAAAAAAAAAAAAAAAAAACGGGTTAATTAAAATATTAAAGTAAGATAAAACAGTTAGAAAAAAATAAAACGAGTATACAGTTAAATGTTTTCCATGTAGAATATATTCCTTAAGGAATCCATTATCCGCAAAACTTTTAAACTAATTTTCCTTTTAGAAGTTTACAAAAATGCAACATGTTGAAACTCGGATTGAAAAAGTAAAAAAAAAAAAAAAAAAAAAAAATCTTTAAAAGTTTAGCTAAGCAGACCGAGTGATTTTGACGATTTGTTTTCCTCGAAGAATATATATGCTTTAAGGAATCCGTTTTATCCACAAAACTTTTAAACGAATTTTCCTTTTAGAAGTTTACAAAATTGCAACATGTTAAAACTCAGGTTGAAAGAGTAAAAAAAAAAAAAAAAAAGTTTGTATACTCGTTCTTAAAAAGTTTAGCTAAGCAGGCCGAGTGATTTTGACGCAGCTATAACATAAAAAAGGGATTTACTTATAAAAAAAATTTAAAGTACTGCTGCATGTTTTTTATATCGTTTTCGATACTCTACATCTATTTAAAAAAAAAAAAAAAAACATTTAAATAAATCTTATAAAATTATTTAATATGCTTCACACTTTTAAACATTTCAGATCAACGTTAAGCTATTCAATGGTGGAAAATATTAAATGAACTACAGTATTATCCAGGATTAGGCTTGTGTACTGGGTTCTCTTTTAACCTCTTTGCTACTGAGTATTAATTTAATATTATTTATTATTACATAATTATTTCTTGACTTCAGAGCAAGAATTTTAATCTATTTGTATTATTTCGAATCTTAGACGTCGAAGCATATCTTTCTGAGATCGAAATTGCAATTATGGACGAGTATCATTAATAAAACGCGAAAGAATGGAATGAGTACCAACGTAGGTCTACATATCTGAAATATTTTTTTCAAAAAAAAAAGTGATTTTATGGTCTAGTATTTAGCAAGTTTATCCTTCAACATTTTATCGGTTCACAGTTTAACATTTCATCACTTAATGGTTCGAACTCACAAGTGTATGGTCCAGTATTGTAGCATTTCATGGTTCGTTGGATGGTTCAAATAATGGTAAAAAACTTGTTCTATTTTATTAATGAAGCTAGTACAACACTAAAATTTTGTTGATACTATCAAGAAGTTTTTAAAGTAAAAAAAAAAAAAAAAAAAAATACTAATACAATATAAACGATAAAAAATAGTAGTAACTCTCCATCCCTAATCTTATATTTCCAATAATGTTATTACTTAACCTTCGTTTGACAGACAATGTAATACAATACAATTTTTATAAACGAAACTTATCTGTGGAAATTTATTATCTAACTTAAAAAATCTGAAAAGTTCTTGAAAGTAATTTTAACAAGAGATATACTAGATTAGATATACATTATACTTTATACTACATAATACTTTGGATATACTTTAATTAGATATACTTTAATTATATAAAGATTAGATATACTTTAATTGGGTACAAAGTATTGTACCCAATTACCATAGTTAAAGATGCCATTTATTGAGGATTCTCAATAATCGATTTAAAAGACCAACTTCTGTGGCGTGATTACTGACAATTACTCAAAATTTCGGATCTTATTACTGAAAAAGAAATTTCACTGGTTGGCGTCTCTTGTTAAAACCCTAACTGTTACTGGGAATCCGTTACAAGTGAGATGTCAGCACAGTTATAATGACAGGTGTTTATAGCAAAACTTATAAAATGATTCGGTCATCCCATGCTTCTTCTATTTTGTTCCCCGCAGTATAGTAATTGGCTTCGATACAGACGAGTGTTGTGTGTATATTTATGTCTCTGCAAAATATTTTTCCGGATTAGAACTATACAGTCACCTACTATTCCTTACATAGGTTGTAAAATGTCTCAAATAATATACTTATAACATGAGCAACATGATGCTGCTGTTGCTTTTAATATAATGAGAATATCATGATGAAAAAATATTCATATAACAGTTTTTTTACAGGTCAGGGAATTTCCCTGACTTTAGGGCAGATATATGCTAGTATTTACTTACAGAAAAACTAGATAGGTGCATAGAGACCATGTCGTTGCCTCATTAAACAATATTCTCAAAACAATATTCTGTTACAAAATTCATATATTATAAACACGAAATAAAACAGCTTTAGCTGTAGCTCAAAATTTAGACCTTAGATTTTATGAAAAAAGTTATTAAGTTCTAAAGACATGTAAAGAGGCAATAAAAATCTTTTAATGACATTTTGTTCCCTACAGTAAAAATTATATATTCACAACTTATAATAATTTTTCAGTTGTTAAAAAATATGTAACAGTATTTTTTTTAATATTTATTGTTCAAACCATATACTAAAATATTTTAAACTCTCTGATAATAAGAGAACAAAATATTACATATTACTAATTCTGTGGATAAACTGGCAGAATTAAAGATACAATTTTTCAGACAACTAAAATGGGTGTGTAAATTTTCTCTGCTTATACTTTCTATCATGCTATTTAAATTTAGTAAAATCCCAATCCTAAGTAATTGGCATAAGTAGTATATGTAAATTAATATCAATTCTTCTTGGAATTTCAAAGTTTAAGTTACAACATTGTCTTTAATGACAAATACTGAGATAATTTACTGTGGAAAAATTTTAAAAGCTCATTTTTTTTTCTTTGAATTAAAAATATTATTTTTTTTTGTATCTTCAGAGGGTGCAAGCAATGTATTATAGATCCCTCTTCCAATGCAACTGGCAACCCTGCGACATATGCCCTGCGATATTAAGGCCTGAATATTTTGAATTTATAATCCTTGATATTTGTTTAGTTGTGTGGAAACGACAACCCGATATGCTGCATTTGGATTATTTGAGATCTTCGTATTTTTTAGGGGGGTGGAGAGGAGACAGGGGAAGAAATGTAACTTTATTCCTCATTTAAAAAATAATTATATTATTATTTTTTATTAAATTTCTTATAATGAGTAGAAAATTGTATTTACAATACTGATTAAATGAAAATTACGGAAAATACATTTTATAAGTTATACGATTCTGAAGCAATCAACAGTAAAACATCGCAGCTTCCACATAGAAAATGTCTGTTTTCAATTCGTGCTCCAAACGTCAAATTTGCAGATTAAAAGGTGTCATTTTATGAAGATTGACTTTTAATATCGGAGCTGGTGTAATAAAAATTCTCTGAAAATAGCATCTTTTTCACACAATTGAGGAAAAATATATTTAAGTTTCATGAATTAAAATTCTTGCGGTTTTCTAATGATGTTTTACACTAGCGAATGCTTTATACTTTTAAAGACGTTGAGAACAGTAATAAACATCATCTATTCATATAAAACATATTTTTTCATTTAAATTTAAATAAGAAACTGTTACCAATAAAGACATTATAATCTCCCTGTCTCCCTTTCATTCACGACAATGGAATAACCCAATTGCTACCATTTAACTAATTAGGCATAATTAGTGAAAAATTAAAAAAATAATGATATTTTGAATATTAAGTCAAATGTTCAAATTTCGAGAGCTATTATAACATACTCGGGTCGTTACAAATATTTGAAACCCGTTTTAGCTCGTAGTTTGCCATGTCAAATACATATACATATTAAATATACACTATATTGCCAAAGGTGACCAGTCACTTGCGATTTTAGACGTTTTGTTAACTATCTAGAAAAATACATGAGGAATTAACCTGAAACTGCAGGTGTGTAAACAGTATAGTATAGGTTATACATTTCCGCGAAGATTTTTTCACGAAACTCCATAGGGGACTGTCAACAAATTGAAAAAGAACGAATATCTTTTGGATAACCCTGTAAAAACTAATGTAGCAAAAGCGTTTAAACTCGAGATTATTAATAAGTGGCTTATTGTAGTATACTGTGTTCATTTTTATGAGGATAGCATGTATACTCGTAGAGAAATTAAGGTTTTTATAGAAACAGTCCCAAATTTCGCAAAGATTTTTGCTTATAATTTGCAGAGTTCTTAATATAAAGAAATTAAGGTTTTTATAGAAACAGTCCCAAATTTCGCAAAGTTTTTTGCTTATAATTTGCAGAGTTCTTAATATAAAAAAAAGTTCTTTTCAGAAAATATGACAAACAACATTGTACATAATACTCTGGAATCAGAATAAAAAAATTAAAAAAATTGGATAAAAATGAGCAGGTTTACTAAAACATGTTTCACTGCGCATGCGCGAATGCAATCAAAATATAATATGCATAATGTATTCGCTAAGTATATAGAACAACTTTTGTGAAAGTCTCAAAATAATAGCTTGAAAATTCATAAAATTATCGTCGATAGAATAAGCTCGAAATCCGTTGTTCCCAAAAGGAAGCAAAGATGAGGGTTGTATCAAATATCTGTTGATTAGTGCCAAGATAGCGTACACAATATTGCACGTACTGCTATATTTTGATACAACCCCTCATATTTTTGCTTCCTTTTGGGAACAACGGATTTCGAGCTTATTCTATCGACGATAATTTTCAGAATTTTCAAGATATGATTTTGAGACTTTCACAAAAGATGCTCCATATACTTAGCTAATACATTATGCATATTATATTTTGATTGCATTCGCGCATCCGCAGTGAAACATTTTTTAGTAAACCTGCTCATTTTTCATCCAATTTTTTTTTTATTTTATTCTGATTGCAGAGTATTATGTACAATATTGTTTGTCATATTTTCTGATTTTTTTTTTTTTTTATATTAAAAACTCTGCAAATTATAAGCAAAAAACTAGGCAAAATTTGGGACTGTTTTTATAAAAACCTCAATTTCTCTACGAGTATACATGCTATCCTCATAAAAATGAATACAGTATATTACAGTAAGCTACTTATTAATAATCTCGAATTTGAACGCCTTTGCTATAATAGTTTTTACAGGGTTATCCAAAAGATATTCGTTCTTTTTCAATTTGTTGACAGTCCCCTATGGGGTTTCGTGAAAAAATCTTCGTGGAAATATATAACCTATACTATACTGTTTACACACCTGCAGTTTCAGGTTAATTCCTCATGTATTTTTCTAGATAGTTAACAAAACGTCTAAAATCGCAAGTGACCGGTCACCTTTGGCAATATAGTGTATACAGTCAGTTTTGGATACATAGACTTAGTGAAATGATGAAAATATTTCTTACTTCATTATAATTTTTATTTTTTATTTATGTTAAAACTAACAAAACTATACACTACAATAATGTTTATAAAATTCTATCCATACAGATTTAAACAAACTTTCCAAATTCCACGTACTTACAGGTCTTACAGCAACATGAAATTATCGTAAAGAAATAAGCAACAGGAACTTTAAATCCATTTGAACTAGGATTGTGATTCGGCTGAATTTGATGCAACTAAGTATAAAAAATTCAAAACTTTAAAAAAATGTAAAGGTAATTGAGTCAGAAAGAAATATATGTGTCATTACAAAACCTAAAATATCTGATGTTATAAAGATACAGTTTATTATTTTAAGGGTCTTTTTTTCCAAGGGACAAAGTGCAACTAAATATTTTTCAACTATTTCTTTTTTAGATACAAAGGCAAAATATTGTACAAAATGGTGGTGGAGAAGCAGCATTCTTTTCTAGTAGTGAAATCTCTTCGTCGGTGGTCAAATCGTCGCATACTCACCGCTTGTTGCTGAAAGAGTAAAAATTCCATACACTAAAACGGAAAAATACGAAAAAACACACGCTATCGACTCTGGGTCTGTTAATATAACAAATAATGTTAGCCCGTCAGCACACGCGCTGGGATAAAATCTACCCCAGCTCAGAATCATTACTTAAAATGTGAGAAACTCGTTCGTTATCATTCTGAACTTTATACTTTTTTTCAAGCAAGAACGCCTTATATAAGACGTTCTTGCTTGAAAAAGTATAAAGCTCAGAATGATAACGAACGAGTTTCTCACATTTTAAGTAATGATTCTGAGCTGGGGTAGATTTTATCCCAGCGCGTATGCTGACGGGTTAAGCACATTTTTAAATATTTAAAAATTTAAATCTCCAATAACTATATAACTATATAACTTTATATATTGACATAGATTAAAATTTACATTTTTATTAAAGTAAAAGGACAACAATTATAAATAATCCCATCATTGTCTTCAAGCATTCTTCAAACAATACTGAGGTTCCTCGAAATGTTTGAAATTTTTATGTCATAATATGCAATTTTATGCGCAATTTAAAAACATTTTACGAAAAGGAGTAATTGGAAGAAATAAGTTGATTTATTTCACACTGATAACATTGAAAGTCCCACTCTTTTTAGCTATGCCAACTGTCAAATTTGCTGAAAAAGATATAAACAACCTTAAAGTATAATAAATATGCATTTAATTATCTCTCGATATGTATTAATTTAATGATGTTAAAATTTTATAACTCTACATTGAAAGACGCGTTGTGATTACTGACCAGTTGAATTAACTCATTAAGAGTTTCAGAACTAGTTCACCACAACATTATCTTTGAGCGTCTATTTTAGAAGCATTACTTAAAATTTCTACTGGTTCAAGCTTAGCAGGACGCAGAAATGTTATACCAATTAAAACAAGCACTTGGACTGTTACATGAGAACAAATTTCGGGACAACTATATAACTATGCATGACAAAAAGTTTACAGTATTATTAATGCAGGAGAACTAAAATTAATAATAGCATCCATTTCAACAATCAACGTGCTTAAAAATATTTATTTTTAATTTTATGTCATAATATTCACATTTTTGCCATGTTTTTATATGTTTTCATACGGTAATCAATAATGTAAAGAAAGGATTTGTTTTAATTTCACAATAATTATATTGAAAGACTTGTTTTATTTATAAGAGCTACCAGCATTTTATTACAGTCAGCATGCAGCGTTACAAGAACAAAAGTTGAACACAGTATTATGTCTCCATTACCATGCATGACTTGGATTAAAGTTTACATTATTAATAAAGTAGGAACTCAAAAGTTAATAATAACATTATTTTCAACAAACGTGTTCCAGATACTTGTAGATTCTTTAAAATATTTACACATTTTCTGTTATAACATTCGATATTTTACCGCGTTAAAAAAATGTTTCATAGGGCAATCAGTAGTATGAAGAAAGAAGCTGATTTGTATATTACGATGATTATACTGAAATTCCTGTTCCATTTTATCGGCTACCACCATTTTTCTCAAAGGATATAAACAACAACAAAGAAATAAATATGCGTTTAATTATCTTTCGATAGTCATTAATTTAATGATGCTAAAAATTTATTAAATGTGCAATGAAGGACATGTCGTGATTATCGATCAGTTTAAATAACTTACTAAGAGTTAAAGAACTAGTTCATCGCAATGTACTTTCTGAGCAATTATCTAAGAAGCATTACTGAAAACCCATACTATTTCACGCTGAAACGAATGAAAAAATAAAGATACCCCGTGATCTTTTATCGTGAAGGCTGAAATTAATTTTGTTGCTCTGAATAAATAATTGTACTTGTCACTTTTCAAAGAAGAAATCGTGAAAAAGAAATATATGAAGAAGTAATGGTTATGAAATATTGTCTAAACACACAGCTAAAATAGTAAGCGAGTTATCAGTTATGAAATTACATGTTATGTCATCTCTTGAAACATTCGATGAAAGGTGTTTGTAACAATTTATTGAGATCGAGATCTATATACATATACAGATTGAAAAAAAATTACGATTTATCTACACGAATTATTTATGCAGTTGATAAAGACGCGTAAAATAAAACAATATTCTAATAATCTTTCTTGATCTAATTTCAGTGATAAATTATTTCTGCAGCTGAAAGAACATTTATATTTATACGTTTCTAGTATATGATAATGACCTGTCATTTTACAAATATTTTTTGTCACTTTTCAACGACAGGATCGTGAAATGAAATATATGAAGAAATAATTTCTATAAATGTTGTTTAAACTCACATCTAAAATAGTAAAGAGACTTATCAGTTATAAAATTGCCTGTTATGTCATTTAGTGAAACCTTTGATGAAAGGTATTTTTGACAATTTATTGAGATTGCGATCTATAAACAGATAGAAAAGAAATACGATTCATTTACATAAATAATTTATGTAGTTGATAAGCACATATAAAATAAAACAATATTATAATAATCTTTTTGATCTAATTTCAGTGATAAATGATTTCTGCATCTGAAACAACATTTATATTTATGCGTTTCTAGTATCTTCAGTTTTCAGTGTTTTTAGAATGACTTTATATTCCTCTTTAGTCACAGAATCGTGTAAAAGAAATATATGAAGAATTCATGATTATGAAATATTTAAAGATGCAACTAAAATAATAGCAATCGAGTCACCAGTTCTGAAATTACATGTTATATAATTTCGTGAAACTTTTGGTGAAAGGTGTTTTTAAAAATTTATTGAGATCAGGATCTATAAACAAATGGAAAATGTATATGATTTATTTACACGAATTATTTATGCGGTTTGTAAATGGACATAAAAGAAAACGACAAAATAATCTTTCTTGATCTAATTTCAGTGATAAATGACCTGCTGCAGCTAAAACAGTTTCTTCATTTATATGTTTTGGGTATATGCTTTTTCAGTAATTTGTAGTATATGCTAATGCTATTAAAAAATATATTAGTTTTGTAGGGATATATTTTTTAATCACTTACAGTACATTTCACTCTTTTTTCTTTTCATCACTATCCAAGTCTTTTGTATTATTAAAATAATAGAACAAGTAATTTTGTAACAAATAAATCAACGCGGCTTCAAGTGACTGTTTCTTGATAAACGACTGCTTCTAATTGTACAAAAATTCATTTTATTAACATTGCCTATTTTTTATTAACTTATTGAGCACTAGTTGGCGTATTTTAGAAAGAGCAAGGTTGGCATAAGATAGTATTTTTGTGACACCCACATTCAAGTTAATCTACTTTGTCGCCATTTGAGTGTCTTTATAAATAAAAGAGTGGTGGCATAAGCACATGGAGGATGCTCAAATTGTAAAATTTTGTCCATATTATTGCAACCTACATTCCAGAACCTGACAATACTGAACGAGTTCTATTAACCGAGTGAGGCAAGTCAACAAACGTTATCTCGCGATAATGGAAGGCTTGCCAAGTTTTTGTTCAAAATCTTCTCTTCCAATCAAACTTTTTTCCTGGTATGTCGGCCCTATCATATATATAGAGACACTCTAGGTGCATATCGCTCACAATTTCGTCCAAAATCCTCTCAAACAATAAAATTTTACTTATCGTATGTCGTCACTTTCTTGTTTATGAAGGCCCTCTAGTTGGTCATCGCTCAAGAATTTGTAAAAAATCATTTCGACCAATCAAATTTTATTTCACGAATATCATTTCTCCCACATTTAAAAAGGCAATCAATTGCTCATTGCTCATATTTGAAATGCAGTAAACAATCATATATTAAAGTATATCACGTGTCTGTATGAAAAAAATATATACTCGATACCATGAGTCATTTCAGCTTAATACCTTTCATAATGTACTAGAATTGTAGTGAACATTTTTCATTCAAATCCGTTCAGTGGTTGTTGATAAAATTGAGGACATACATACATACATACATACACACATAACCAAAAACAGAAGGCTCTTTTTTTTTTTTCAAGTCGCTTAACACTTGTTGACCGGCAATTTATATGAAATCACTTTTTAAAAATGCTTTTTTGTTGTCAGTATATTATAAAAACATACTGGTATCGCCTTATTTAATCGCAGAAATCGGCGATAAAATAAGGCAAAAATTAGTTTTCAAAATTTTTCATAACAAACAGAAAAAAAAAAAAAAAAAAAAAAAAAAAAAAAAAGCTGTGTAAAATTTGTCAGCATTGTAAACATTGATAATCCTCGTGACTGGTCACCAGTGTGTTAAAAATAACACTTCGGCTTTCAGTTAAGCTTCTAGTCGTTTTAAAATTTGTTAGGCACATGCAATGTTCTTTCTCAGTTTCTTCCTTCGTCTAAAAGCCACCACATCTTTTCTTGAGATATAGGGGTAGCATTTAAGTAATTTTTCCAACTAACGTTCTTCTTGGTTACTTATCATTGTATATGATAACTTTTTTTTTCTAGTAACATAGTTAAAATATCTATAGTTTGAGACTTAACAGTCTGATTTTTAGTAACCCACATGCTGTTAAAAGGAACGTTAATTCGTAGTTGGACAGGGATGTGGTTTAATTTTTATCATTAGCTACTTGGATAATCAGAAATTATCATGTAAGTATGAGCATAAACTAATTATCTCGAACGTTACAGGCAGCTTATAGGCACTGAACTAGCATAATTTCCTGTACTGTGCCATATAGACAGAGCCTGATTAATTAAAATACTTTTTGTTAATTAAAGCTTGAGTATCCTTGTACAGTACTGACTTATTGCGTACCTGGATTAGATTGGCAATGTTTTTCAAATATTTTAAGCTCTCAAAAGTTCATGGTGGCAATTGTAATATTGAATATCTAAAATATATTTTAGTTAAACTACTTCTATCACACATCAAGTTGGAAACTTTTTATTTCCTTGGATCAGGCCTGAGGTACCACGTTTATATCTGTTTCCATTGTTAAGACAAATTGTAGACAATAAATTCTAAAATCTTTTTTTACAGAGCGAATAATTAATAAACAGAGCGAAATTTTTTGGATATCTGAAATTGAATAGATAGAGGATAAATTAGGATATTTTTTATAGCTTTTATGTTTGGAAAATTCAAATGACATTTTTATACAAGATGAAAACGGCTTTTCTAAATCGCAATTTCTAAAGAAGTATAATTTAAAATTTTATAATTTTCCGTTTTTATTTCGTCTGTATCTATTACTATTATTTACTATTGCAAGAAATGGCGTGACATTTTGTGTTGCAATAACCTTTAATTATAACTACTTTTGACTTTAGTTGGTAAAAAAAAAAATGAACATTTACTTCTTTTGAAATAAAATATCAAATGTTAAATTGTTAAAACCCTGTTAATTCCATTATAGATTTATGCCATTATATTGAGATAAACAGCAAGAAATATTTAAAGTATAGATTTTTTTTGTATGTACCCATAAGAAAATTGCAATACTTATCTTCTAAAACAAAACGTATGCCAGACAAAAATTATTTTTATTATTCAGAGGAAGTTTAATTCGATACTTGCAGTGTGATTCTCAATAATCCATTCTATAAAATTGTATTTTGATATATTGTGACAAAACCTTATTCAACAATATAAAGAATATTTAATTTGTGATATTAAATTCTGACCGTTTGTTTGTATTTCTGAATTACGCCGTAGCTGCCAACTTTTACGTTTATTCCCTTACCAATGTTTTTTAACAAAAAAAAAAAAAAAAAAAAAAAAAAAATCTCACTCGAAGTGAATATTCTGTCCAATTATTCTGTGAGAAAGAAAAATGGCAATAATATGTATCATTATATTTATTGATGTCATTTCTTCATCAATATTGAAATGAAAAATTATTTTTATTTGCAATATTTTTCGTTTCATTTCATTGATCAAATTACATTTTTCAAGAAAATTCGACGAAATAAAATCATATTTTCGCATATTCAAGCTTAACGAATCAGTTTAGGAGACAAAAAATCGTCTGCCGACAATTTAGAAGGCATTTCATCGCAGCTTCTTTTTAGCTTTACATTCAACCAAGGAGGTAAAATTAAATTAAGTTCCTTGCTTTTAACTAGACAACTATTGCTTAATATTCAAAAAGATCGAATTTGAAGAAAAAACAGATTTTCAAGTAATTACTTCTGAGATGGCGGTTGAAATTTTTTACAAGGGTGTTAAAATTGAAATAGTTTATCGAGTAAAAACGATTTTTACGCAACTAATATATTAAAGCGAGAAGCAAAAGTCTTATTTTGGGATCTCAGTGCAAATTCGACCTTACTGCGCATGCCTCAACTTTTTTGAAGGGTGAATAAAGTAGGACACAGAATTAAGAATAATCAAGAGGGTTGGAGAAAGAATAGCTCGTCTATTGGCCTTCACTGCTTACAACCCTACACCTAGGAAATACTCCTTCTAAATTCTTCTTCATTCTATTTTTATCCCCCCCCCCCTTCTTGAAGGGAGCATCCATTTTTCCACCTGTTTGAGAGAGGGGTGAACAAAAGGGAAAAGGGGGGATGCGCTTTCCCTTTTTTGAAGGCTGGAAAGAGAATTGAGAGAAAAAAAGGGGGGGGGGTTCTCCCCTTCTGTAGAATTTGAAAAGGGATCGTTTTCTGGAGAAGAAAACATATTTATTTTACAGCCAGATAACAATCTTTCTGACGTAATTTTTACACGGTCTGTAAAACCTTTATATTTATAACCATTAAAAAAATTATGTTTTCTTACGAGCACTTTTATCACTAATTATCAGTATTTTTTATTTGTGGTTCATTTAAGGTTTTATCATGGGACCGGGCAACGCCGGGTGGGTCAACTAGTTTATTTTAATTCTTAAAACTGAAAAAAAAAATGTATACGTTCGTCAAAATGGTGCCTTTTTTCATTCCACCACATCTGAAATTTAAAGCCAGATCTTGATAGAAAGGAATGCTTTTGACAAAGATGCTATTGAAATAAAATCCCAATAATTCACATATTCAAGCTCAAGAATAGGTTTATTCAAGGGGAAAAAAAGGAAAAACGTCTGCCAACACATCAATAACGCATTTTTATACTAGCTTGTTAAAGACTTTTAACAAGGTTGAAAAGTGTTTATGAGTTCGGTTTGTCTGTCTGCCGGTCCGTGTTCTAACTCGCGTAAATATACTCGTATTGTCATGTAACTGATATACACTACATGGCCATTCGTCACCGGACACTTTTAATTTTATACATTTTGTCGAATATTTAAAGATATACATGTCGGGTTCTTCTTAAACTTCAGGATTAACTTAAGGAATCTTTCTAAGGAATCTTTATAGGAATATGTTTGACCTCATATTTATCAACGGTGATTGGAGCAGGAAGGCAATTAGGATGGCAACAAAAAAATTGAAGATAAATAATAATATTTGGGATCACCCTGTAAAGTAAAATGTACGAAGTCATCTATAGCTACAGCACACGAATGTTTGGATATTGTATAATATGTGTATTCATTTGTGTAACAATAGCACGTATATTTTCGGAGATTTAGCAATTTTTTTTTTTTTTTCTTAGTTCAAAAAATTCTTGCATGTTTTTTGTTTATATCATGTACGGTTTTCAACCACATTTAACGCCAGTTACAGAAAATTTGCCAAAATGTAGTAGAAATATTATAGTGTAATTGGAATATAAATATATTAAAAATTTGATGAAATTTGAGCAGTTGTATGAAATACGTTTTATATGCGCATGCGAAAACAATAACAAAGATTTTTTTTTCATTATTTAATAGTCAACTCTATAGAGCAACTCATTAAAAAAAACTAATCAAATATCGTGAAAATTTAGAAAGATATCAGCGATAGAGTGAGATAATTTTTAGTTGCTCTCTAAAAATAGCTGAATGGATTTTCCACAAATTGTCATTTTTAATTTTTATACTATTTTTCGATTTTTAATGATACTTTAGTATTCCTTGGAAAATTACCCTAATGGGCCTATTCGAACAAAAAAAAAAGAATTATCAAAATCGAAGGATGAGTTTCAAAATTATTATAACCTGGTACAATAGTTTTCCAAGAAGAACTAATGTGTAAAAAAAAAAAAAAAAAAAAAAAAAAAAATGAAAAATAGTATAAAAATTAAATATGACAATTTGTGGAAAATCCCTTATCATTCAGCTACTTTTAGCGAGCAACTAAAAATTACCTCACTCTATAGCCCATATCGTAGAGTGAGTGCGCAGCGACTCCAGGTAGTTGTACAACAGCAGTAGTGGAGTGTCTACTTGAAAGTGCACGTTGATTGTTTTGAGCGTCTAAGATAAAGCATTGCTATTTTGTTTTGTTTTCTCAAAGTAAGTGCTTGAATTTTCATAGCTAATCGCCAAAATTTCTATACAATGTCAGTAGTACAAAATATTTTAAACTTATATGATTTCTCATAAGCTACTAATCTAGACAATTAACGGTTCGTTTTAGTAACGGCCATGTTTAAATAAAAGGCCGCGCAATCTCTCCTACCGAAATTGGAGAGTTTGCGCATCTGCTACTTAGGAGAGATGGCGCATTGTTCCCATTAGTTTCCATGCTAGGAGAGATTCCGCAGCTTATTGGTAAATTTGCATAAAAAGAAAGTAAAAATGAAAATGGACTAATTTTAAGTTAAACGTGTTATCAAATAACTTAATTATTTTTTGTAATCTCATTTGGACTTGCTTTTTCTGATTCTTTATTTATTTTCCCTTTAATTAAATTTTTTAATTGTTTTTAAATTATTTCCTTTTTCTGATTCTTTAATCATTAGGATAAAATATTCACTCCTAATACAATAATATTTGTTCACATAAACCTTACAACAATGTCATTAAGTGTAATTATTATTGTTAACAATTTAATTGTAGTTATTATTTAAATAACAATCTCTCCTACCCATGTGCGCAATCACACCAACCCTATAAGGACAGATTGCGCAAAATAACTTTTTTGGTTTTATTACAACTGTTCTGTTACAGTACAACATAACAACAAAATAGCAATGGAAATGCATAAAAAACAAATGAAGTCAAAATTATTCATGGATACTTTAGCAAAAAATTAATATTTAGATTTTTTATTGTTATTCTTTTTAAATGTGCGCAGACTCTCCTAGCTTTACCTTATATTATGACAAAAGGTTATAATTTGTTATAAGCGGTTTTATTTTTAATTTTAATTTATTCATTAAAAAAAGTGTTTTCATAATTACAAAAAGTCACACCCAAGAATGTGTTGGAAAATGTTAAAAATGCAACTGATATAAATTTAAAATCAACCGATCTTCCTTTTTCCAGAAAATAATAATGCACAATTATCAGCATTAATTCTAATTTGCATACACAAAACATTTATCATTCGCTAATAAAGAGATTTCATACTTCTTTTAATTGCTAAAAGGCGTAAAATAAAAACTTTATAAACAGTAAAATAAGTTTTATTAGACTGTTGACATGTTTGTATGACAGTATATTATGACAAAGCATTATAATTTGTTATAAGCGATTTTAATTTATTGATAAAAAATGTGTTTTCATAATTACAAACAGTCACACCCAAGAATGTGTTGGAAAGTGTTAAAAATGCAACTGATATAAATTTTAAATCAACCGATCTTCTTTTTTCGGAAAATAATAATGCACAATTATCCGCATTAATTCTAATTTGCATACACAAAACATTTATCATTCACTAATAAAGAGATTTCATATTTCTTTTAATTGCTAAAAGGTATAAAATAAAAACTTTATAAACAGTAAAATAAGTTTTATTAGACTGTTGACAAGTTTGTATGACAGTATATTATGACAAAGCGTTATAATTTGTTATAAGCGATTTTATTATAAATTTCAATTTATTCATTAAAAAAAGTGTTTTCACAATTACAAAAAGTCTCACCCAAGAATGTGTTGGAAAGTGTTAAAAATGCAACTGATATAATTTTAAAATCAACAGATTTTCCTTTATCCAGAAAATAATAATGCACAATTATCACCATTAATTCTAATTTGCATAAACAAAACATTTATCATTCGCTAATAAAGAGATTTCATACTTCTTTTAATTGCTAAAAGGCGAAAATAAAAACTTTATAAACAGTAAAATAAATCTGTTATAGGCGATTTTATTTTAAATTTTAATTTATTCCGAAAAAAAGTGTTTTCATAATAGCAAAAAGTCATACCCAAGTATGTGTTGGAAATTGTTAAAAATGGAACTGATATAAATGAAAAATCAGCTAATCTTCCTTTATCCAGAAAAGAATAATAACTCAATTATCAGCATTAATTCTAATTTGCATACACAAAACATTTATCATTCACTAATAAAGATATTTCATACTTCTTTTAATTGCTAAAAGGCGTAAAATAAAAACTTTATAAACAGTAAAATAAGTTTTATTAGACTGTTGACATGTTCGTATGAGAGTACATTATGGCAAAGCGTTATAATTTGTTATAAGCGATTTTAATTTATTGATAAAAAATGTGTTTTCATAATTACAAACAGTCACACCCAAGAATGTGTTGGAAAGTGTTAAAAATGCAACTGATATAAATTTAAAATCAACCGATCTTCTTTTTGCAGAAATATAAATGCACAATTATCAGCATTAATTCTAATTTGCATACACAAAACATTTATTCACTAATAAAGAGATTTCATACTTCTTTTAATTGCTAAAAGGCATAAAATAAAAACTTTATAAACAGTAAAATAAGTTTCATTAGACTGTTGACATGTTTGCATGACAGTATATTATGACAAAGCGTTATAATTTGTTATAAGCGATTTTATTTTTAATTTTAATTTATTCATTAAAAAAGTGTTTTCACAATTACAAAAAGTCACACCCAAGAATGTGTTGGAAAGTGTTAAAAATGCAACTGATATAATTTTAAAATCAACAGATCTTCATTTTTCCAGAAAATAATAATGCGCAATTATCAGCATTCATTCTAATTTGCATACACAAAACATTTATCATTCGCTAATAAAGATATTTCATACTTCTTTTAATTGCTGAAAAGCGTAAAATAAAAACTTTATAAACAGTAAATTAAGTTTTATTAGACTGTTGACATGTTCGTATGAGAGTATATTATGGGAAAGCGTTATAATTTGTTATACGCGATTTTATTTTAAATTTTAATGTATTCAGAAAAAGAAAGTGTTTTCATAATTACAAAATGTCACACCTAAGTGTGTGTTGGAATGTGATAAAAATGGAACTGACATAAATTTAAAATCAATCTATCTTCCTTTATCCAGAAAGAATAATAACTCAATTATCAGCATTAATTCTAATTTGCATACACAAAACATTTATCATTCACTAATAAAGAGATTTTGTACTTCTTTTAATTGCTAAAAGGCATAAAATTAAAACGTTATAAACAGTAAAATAAATTTTATTAGATTGTTGACATGTTCGTATGACAATATATTATGACAAAGCGTTATAATTTGTTATAAGCGATTTTATTTTTAATTTTAATTTATTCAGAAAAAAAGTGTTTTGATAATTACAAAAAGTCACACCCAAGTGTGTGTTGGAATGTGATAAAAATGGAACTGACATAAATTTAAAATCAATCGATCATCCTTTTTCCAGAAAATAATAATGCACAATTATCAGCATTAATTGTAATTTGCATACACAAAACATTCATCATTCTCTAATAAGCGATTTCATTTTAAATTTTAATTTATTCAGAAAAAAAGGTGTTTTTATGTTTACAAAATGTCACACCCAAGTATGAAATTAAAATATCAAGCAGAAATCAATAGCAAAGGCACGTTTTGAGTCAACAAATTTTACTTATGTTTATACACAAAGAGATAAAAAAAATGTAAACTACAAAACAAGCGTGTAGGACGAAAAATAGATATTAAAGTTTTAAAAAAATCATCATGTTAGTCATTATTATTTTAAATATTCAACACATTTATTATTTAATTACACCTAATTATTTAAAAGCGCAATTAATCATTTTTCTGATTACTATTTGATTGATAATTAAGCCCTTTTTGCTAGAAAAAAAAAACTACGGAAAGATTTTTAAGAAACCGAACATCAGTTTTTAAACTAAACATCAATCAATCTCCATCCCCTAACCTTCAGATATACAACTTAATAACTATAATTATAGTTTGCATATGAAAGCATTTAATAGTTTCTTAGAAACGATTTCACTCAGAATTTTAATTTATTTTAAAGCAGGAACG
The DNA here is from genome assembly GCA_963931845.1 of Maratus michaelseni. Classification (NCBI taxonomy): domain Eukaryota; kingdom Metazoa; phylum Arthropoda; class Arachnida; order Araneae; family Salticidae; genus Maratus; species Maratus michaelseni. Next base: position 210,960,574 of record OZ007599.1, on the reverse strand, counting down.
AAAACTCCTACTTCAAGAATAGATTATAAAACACTTTCCAACATTTTCCGAATACTGCAACAGAGCTTCACCGTTTAATAAGGGGAAATGCGATGTTTAAGTGAACAAGGTAAAACTGGGCAGGGAGGTCTACCTTTCGGCTTAAGCTCAACTAGCCCTGTTTGAGTGAACAATTTCGAAAATGCATAACACAATTAAAAACCCAATTTCCGCAATTACTATTTATAGTCGAAAAACATCTTGTTTTGCGCAGCGCTGTATATGATCTATAGATTTTTTTTATATATACAACATAGTATGCTAAACTTTAGTTCAGTTAGGAAACACATAATAAAATTCTACTTCAGCAATTTCCGTAAATAAACGAAAATTTACTCAAGATATTTTGTGCAGTCTTGAATATATGATTTATAGAATTTATACACATGAAGTAATATGCAAAAAATTAGACAAATTTAAAAACCATTAACACCGTAACAGAATTACCAGAACAGAAAACGCACTTCAAGAAATTATTTTTTATGTTCAGTACTGTAACCGAATTATTTTGTAAATGAACCTCTGTTTTGTAAATTGCCTGTAAATGAACAATGAGTGCTATGCACAGTGCACACCCTATTCTGTAGTAAGCCTCTTGCAGTGCACCTCAGTGATATATATAAATTTCAATGCGTTTGAAATTGTGTAATATCATTAAAATACACTGCAAACTATTTTTCCCCATATACCGTAATGTAATGGAATTCTTTTGAGTGTCCCTGTAAATGAACTATAAATGCTAACATACTTTCATTTTCATTACCGAACATGCCATAATAAACCTCAATAACATATATCAAGTGCATGACAATCCGGGTATATTTACGCGAGATACAGCATGGACAGACAGACAGACAAACCAAATTCATAAGCACTTTTCAATTTTGTTGGAAAGTGTTAAAAATCTACGCTGTTCATCTTCAGTTTATCATATTTATTCATAATGGTAAAGAGCTATACCATATTTTTTATATAAATCCAGGGATATATGAGAGTATGTCAATAAAATATGTGTATATCAATAAAAAAATAAACAAAGGAGAGAAAGATCTCACAGGTTTCATTCAATGGCATAAATACTAACCTAAGTAATGAAAATAATTAAAGAAGTTAGATACAAAAATCCTTATGTTCGACAAAAGCCCAAGTAAAGAATCTGAATGACATATTTTGGTTCTTTGTATTAAGCACAAAAGTGATAATTTGTGTCGCTTTCAAATTTGATATTTTCAATTCTTGGATAATTTGTGTCCACTAATGAAAGCTATTTTGATTTTTTTAAACTGTTCTTAATTTCCGCCAAATTTTATTAATTTTACAACACATTTCTTTGTATTTATTAAACACAGTATATTATTTTGTAAAGTGGTATAAAATCAAAGAGGGTAGTAAAATATTATTCTCTATAATAAAATTGTCTATATACATCACTGCGTTGCCACATGAGCGGAATTTTTTAGCATTCTGAATTAAAAAAAATACCTGCCAAACTGGTAACAATGATATACATATCTTTCGGATGTCTCTAAAACCACGGCTGGTGCAAGTGTGTTCGTGCAAGGTGTATTTTCAGCATGCGCGTTATAACAACTAAATTAACCACAGGTAAAATGCCAAAGGATTCGCGGGCCACAGATAAGTTGACGGCGGGCCACATGTTTGACATGTCTGGTTTAGAGGGACACACAAAAGAATTCGGGTACCTTACTGACTATGAACAATAATTGCTGGAAGTGAGTTTTCCGTTGTTGCACAAGCTTTTAAATTTAAGTAATTTTCTGCATCTTGCTTACTGTGTATAAATTCTACAGATCATATACAGGGTTGTACAAAAGATCTCGATTTCATTGCCGCTCCTTGTCACTCATTGACGAAAATTGACGAATGGGAATTTTCAACTGTGTTATGCGTTTCCCAACTGAACTAATTTTTAACATATTATGTAATATATATACAAATCTATTGATTATATACAGGGCTGCGAACAAATATTCGAATATTTTTCCGATTAACTGAAATTCGGTTTTCAAATATGTTAAGCGTTTTCAAACTTGTTTAATTAGATATCATGCTTCACCTTATTAATCTATTAAGTTTTGTCACAATAGTTTGAATGTGTTGGAAAATGCTTCATAATCTATGATTAACGCATGATTTTACATTCTTGTTTAATTTTACATTTAAGTATGAAGGTAAAACCATATTAAGCTCCTTGCATTTAACTGGAAGATTATTGCCCACTATTCACAAGAATTGATTTTGAAGATAAAACAGATTTTCAAGTAGTTATTTCTGAATGATGGCAGTTGAAAATTTTCCAAAAGACGCTAAAAGTGCATTGATTTCTCGAGTAAAATTGACATTTTAAAGACATTTCATATATATTAAGACATAAAGACATTTCATATTGTTATATGGGCAAATCGTGTGTGTCTGTGTGTGTGTATGGAAATTTTATCTTAAAAACGGTTCGAATGATTTTGACGAAATTTTGTATCCTACCATTTTAGGGTACCAGAAGACCATTGGGCTAGGTCACATGTTCGAGAAAAATAGATTAGTGGGTCATTTTTGGTCACAACTGGTCCGGTTCAAGCTAATTTTATCTAAAAACGGCTCTAATGATTTTGACGAAATTTTGTATCCTACCGTTTTGGGGTACCGAAGACCATATATTGAGTTGGGCTGGATCAGATGTTCGAAAAAAATTTATTAGTGTGTCTTTGTGGTCACTACGGGTCAATGCATTTCAATGTGAATGCATGGAGGTTTAAACAGTTATTAAGTTGTTGAACAGTTGGCCGTAAGCAAAGTCGAAAAGTTGGCAACATTTCACCACATATCACCAAATTTGGCGACATTTGGGCGACATTGGCGAGATTTTGAGGGAAAATCGACTTTTAAGATTACTAATGCCAAAACACTTGCTTAGCGCTAAATGAAAGAATGTGCCAAATTTACGCCTTTTCACCAAATTTTGGCGAAAAAATTGGCTTGCAGAATCTGCAGGAATTTTCTAGAAATTCCCAATAAGAGCCAAGATACATGATTCAACCAACGAGCGTCTATAGAACGTTCCTGAAAATATAATTTAACCAATCAGGTTACACAGAACTGATTGTAATATGTTGTATAGTGAATTTATTGTTATATTGAACACAAAGCTATTTTTAACCGAGCGTAGATCGGTCTTTCCCGTTGTTTTTTATTAAATCTTTGAACGTTATACGATTAAATAAGGCCAAATTTAGTATATAATAATACTGGTAGTGAAGTTATGCCGCATCCCCTGACGCTATGCCAATGAGAGTTATTATTATCAAATCATGTCAATATTTAAAAAATATTTTGGGGGTTCAAAGAACGGAGTTGGGTAGATAATGCTCAATTTGGCCCCCGATAAGGTAATTTTTTTTTCCTTTTCTAAGATGTTTTGACTGTTTTAATATAATTTAGGATGTACATTTACTGCCTCTCTTATTTACTTTTGATTGAAGATTGTTTAAGTGTGTTATAGAAGATCAGAAACATAGGTTTATTTAGCAGATTTTAATGTATTTCAATTGTATTATTTTGATTTTTCTTCGAGATGAAGCGTTCATAATACCATCGTAGTTTTTTTATATGTTAATATGTAATCTATCAATACATAAAGTATATAAAAAATACTACGATGGTGTTATGACCACTTCATATAAAAAAAATCAAATTTATACAATTGAAATACATTAAAATGTGCTAAATAAACCTGTGTTTCCGATCTTTTATAACACATTTGAACAATTTTCGAACAAGAATAAATCAGAGATACGGTAAATACATATTCTAAATTACATTAAAACAGTTACAACATCTTAGATATAGGAAAAATGTAGTTTGACCCAGTCGAGGAATCAAAAATGAGCTTTATTCACCAACTCATTTGTTCACAGTAAACAATTCTATACACATTTTCTGACAGAAGAAACGTACACCAAATTTTTGTGTAACCCTGTAGTTATAGAAGATTTCGAAAACATTCCTCTATCTCCAGAAACTTGTAGGAGAAGAACCAAACAGAAAACTCAAAAGATAAATTTTTCTGAGAAAAAGGTTTTCGGAACCATGAGTAAATTACGTGGTAATACTAAATTTTCGTAAACGGTTCATGAGAAAACGCTTTTACAATTTTATACATAGTGTTTATAGTTGTTTTTATCTGAAATAATTTACCATCATGCTAAAACAATTACACCAAACTACATTATGGAAAGTTATTTGCCGTTATTAAATATTCAAAATTACGTTGTTTCAGTTACTTGAAGTACAGAAATAATGATAAACACGCTGCAAATAAATACGCCGTGTACTTTGAAAATTCAGAGTACACCCGTGTGCTATGTAAGCAAAATGGCCTATGAGCTTAATTTATAAAATCAACGTGCGGGCAAAATAGTGTTAAAAAGATGTTAAGCTTCTATTACACAGTATCAGGGATAAAAATCACGATTCAAGTATTTGCTGCACCCATAACACATCAAATTGCTTTATCATGCATTTAACGCTATGAGAACCGGTGCAATTATAATAGTCGAACTATTATACCAATTCGTGATGCTCCTTTTATTTCTTCTATTGCCAGAATATATGTGATATTTTATCCATTTCTTTTCTAAAATTATAATTATAGAGTATAATAGGCGCTTCCTGATTTAAATACATGTTTAAAGGGTTAAAAGCTTTATAATGGGAAAAAAAGAATGCATTTGAACTTAGAAATGCTCTTTAATTTGAGGTAGTGCTATGGATTGTTGAACTGTTTGAACTTTCAATAAAGATATGTGAGAAAAGATAATAATACATTATTATTGAAACAAATTTAGAAGATCAGATAAAAAGTAAGATCATTTGTTCATTTTAAAAGAGTGTAAAACAAGTTCAATTATATAATAGGAAAAATGATAGAGAAAACGTGGAAGAAATACATTGGTTAGTCAAAGTTCGGTATTTTGGAGGAGAATGTTTTAATCATTTGTATTTTAATGATAATAGCCCAAAATTTTGTTGCATCTTAAACTAAATCTCAAAACTCTATTTGGGGGGGGGGGGGGGTTACATTTTGAGGGTATAAAAGATAGAACTCGAGATATAATCAAGAAAAGCCTTTATAAAACAAAGTTTCTTTTGCTGCCACTGTTTTTAGGAAATGTTTTCGAGCAGTCTTTATAGAGTATTAGGAATATAGGCTTTTCTGATGCTATCAATTCTCAAGTAAACATTGTCATGTTCACTAAACATCTTTTATAGAGAAATTTGGTAAATTAACAGCATTAACATTGACATTAAAATAAATATTATTTTGATATTCTTGCATTTATAAAGTCAATTCCGCATTTGAAAATGTTTATTTTAGAATTGATAGCATCATAAAAACGATATTCCGGTCTGAAAAACTGATTAATACACTATTAAAACTATTTGAAACGTTTCCGAAAATCAATGTCGGTAACAGAAACTTTTTCATTAAAAATGCTTCTTTATCTCAAAAATATATTGGTTTCTGAGGTTTATAAAAATAAAGAACACTTTCGCAATCATAGGTACAAGACATGACAATCAAGAGGTTATTGTATGTTTCCGTTCATGGTTACATTATATTTTCTTCGATTAAGAAACATTTGTCTTTTTTTTTTTTTTTTTTTTTACTTATATTCCATATCGAAATTAAAATTTCATCAATAATTAAATAAAATAATAAAACCTAAATAAAACACAAATTTAAGATGTATAATCGAACTACGCGCTTAAACCAGTGAAATTATTAGAATAAAAAAGATTGCCGAAAATAGCTATCTTTGGCGATTTATTCGGCTGTTAAATCTTGGGCACGAGGTCATTTCAAAAACATCGCTTTTAATAAATTTCAAAACTTTATTTGACTACATATTTGCTGTTTTTCATATAAAAAGATTTTTTGTACTATTAGTGCGCAAGATATTAAAAAAAATATATTAAATGTAAAACATATTGTTCAGTGGCTTTCACCTATATTCAGTTACTTAAAAATCCGCTACAGTCTTAAACAAATTGGAAATTGTACGTTAACGTGATAAATGAGGTGCGTTCGTACAATAGCTAGTTATATAAATATTCAGATCTTGATAATTTTTTATTCTGTGAAATGAATTATATCGTTTGCAGATTAATTTCTGTAATAAAATAAGTATCTCGGTCGCTTGACGATTAAACCTCGGAAGCTCCTATAACAAGAAAGCACCAATTTTTAAAAAAAAATTGAAATTTCTTAATAAATATTTTTATTACTATTTTATAAAGTTTTGATTCGATTTTCATAAAATTTGAAATGTCTCGACAAAATTCTGCAAAGATAATATATCTTAAATTTCAAACCATTCGGTTGGGTAGTTTTTGCGTTGTTATATGCGGACGGACGGACAGACAGACGGACGGACCAGACGACGACAATAGGTGCTACGTATTTATATAATTACGAACGCACCTAATAAAGGCGACATATTTCACTGTTCCTCACACATCTTCATTTACATTGCAATTGAATTTTGAAAATTCATTAAGTCGAAAAGCCAGTGTAACGCCCGTTACATTTAGATCATTTTCGCAGGTTTTGAGGACAAAAAACTAATTTTGAAACGGAATTCAACATAAGATTAGACAAACTTTAAACAAAAAAAAAATCCATACAAAAATCTGATCATCGTGAAGTTTAGAACAAAAAAGCATTCAAATATATTCGAAGTTTCCATCAGAGGACCCATCTTATTGATGGGCGCTGCTGCTTAAATGGTGGTTCTAAAACAAACAAACAGGGGTTTAAAATTTCGAAATTGAATGTAGAAATCTGTTAACCATTTAATATAAAAAAATGTTTAATTAATTTTTTTGTTTAATTTTGAAGGAAAATTTTAGAGTGGGGAAAAAGGGCAATTTTTTTTAGAAGCAACGTTTGTAAAAAATAAATAAGTAAATAATAATAATTATTATTAAATAATAATAACAGGGATGAACAGGGATGACCATCTCGGAAATTCAGCTTACGCTTTAGAGTGATAGTGCAATCCCGAGAGGCAGAAATAGTAATAACAACGACAACATTAATAATAATAATAATAATATATATACACACACACACACACACACACACACACACACATATATATATATATATATATATATATATATATATATATATATATATATATATATATATATATATATATATATATATATATATATATATATATATATATATACACATATTTTATTGATACATTTTTTTAAAATTTTCTTTTTTCCTCTCCAATATGTTTTATATTATCTTGGTTTTAAATGCTATTTTAATCTGCATATCGTCAAAAAAATATGTTTTCATTTATCATCACAACTTTCACCCAGACACAACAAGTTACATTTTATAAAAAAAAATTGTAATGTTGCAATTTTTTGACTATATCTTTTTTCTGAAAATATTTAACATTCTTCGCCATAATGGCATCATACATGTATATAGTACTACTCCATGGAACATCAATAATACTAATTATTGCACATACTTTATTAGACATAAAAAAGAGAAAAAACATGCCTATTTTGAAAATAACAAGAACAAAAATCATGTATCAAGCATGGATTATGAAACACTTTCTAACAGTATCAGAATATTATTCGACATTTCCTTTTATTTTTCGTGCAATGAAATGAAATATATAAATAGGCAATTAAAAAACACACATAACTCAGTATAAATACATTTTAAACAATTGCTGTCCATATGCGGTAATGTGTGAGAATTCTATCGCGTAAGCCTGTATATAATCTGTAGAACTTATACACAACACATAATATACGAAAAATTAGATACATTTAAATATGCATACCATAGAGGAAAACACACTTTCAGCAATTATCGATCACAGTCAGTACTGTAGACGAATTCTCTTGTGAGTCTCTGTAAATGAACGATAAATGCTATGCACTCCTTAATCTATAGAAAACATGTTGTAGTGCACCTCAGTTCTCCTTTTCAGGTGCGTTCACAATTATATAAATACGTAGCACCTATACTCGTCGTCTGGTCCGTCCGTCTGTCCGTCCATCCGCATATAACAGCGCAAAAACTGCCCAACCGAATGGTTTGAAATTTAATATATACAATCGTTGCAGAATTTTGTCGAGTCATTTTAAATTTTATGAAAATCGAATCAAAACTTAAAAATATATTAATAAAAGTTTTCTTTATTCTATTAACTCCTATCATGCGTAATCTATATAGTAAAAGCGCAAGTCATGTGACTGAGGAAAAGAAGTACGGGCTAACCACATCTTTTTCCACATGCCAAGCGGCCATTTTTATTCAAAAATATTTTTTCGAATAAAATTGCATAAAAGTAACATTTTTAGAAAGATCGTTCAAAAAAAATAGTTTGCTTGAGAGATGAGTTACATTAAAAATTGTATAGAGTCTGAGATAAATTTAGTGAAAATTAGGTTAACAGCCGAATATCTCAATCCATTAAAGTAAATAAACAAAAGATTCATTCATCGCGAGTCATGGAGATAATCATGGAGATAATCATTCTCAAAGCAAGATCTTCATGATGAATTTTACAGCGCTGCCTGGTGTCAAAAAAGAAAATTCGCTTCTGTAAACATGGCATACGTAATAAGAAAAACAAGAACGAAAAATCATGCGTCAAGCATAGATTATGTAACACTTTCCAACGCTTCCAAAATAATTTTACGAATCATACTCTTTTATAAGCTAAAAGATAACATCTAAGTAATCCGAATACTTTATTCAGCCCTGTATAGGATCTATAGATTTGTATATATACTACATAGGATGCTAAATTTTAGTTCAGTTAGGAAACACGTAGCACAGTTTAAAATTCTCCGTCTGGAGTTAAATAATACGGAAATGTGTTCCCGAACTTTTGTACTTCCCTGTATAGGATCTACAGAATTTATACACACCACGTAATATACAAAAAGCGATTTAAAATTAAAATCGCATTCAGTAACTTAAAACGCACTTCCAGGAATTATTGTTAACATACAGTAGAGAATTCTTTTGTGTGTCCCTGTAAATGAACGATGACTGCTATACACACAATATTCTGTAGTAAGTCTCTTGTAATGAACCTTATATAAATTTCAATGCGTTTAAAATAGTGAAACATTATTTAAATAAACCGCAGACGATTTTTCTCCATAGACGTAATGTAACGGAATTCTTTTGACTGTCCCTGTAAAGTAAGTATAAGTGCTATGCACACCCTATTCCATATTAAGCTTCTTCTAATGCACCTTAGTGATATATATAAATTTCAATGCGTTTAAAGTATTGAAACATTATTTAAATAAACCGCAAATGATTTTTCCCCATAGACCGCAATGTAACGGAATTCTTTTGAGTGTCCCTGTAAAAAAACTATAAGTGCTACACACTTCCGTTGAAATAGGGAACATGCTATAGATAACGATTATAACATATAAAATTTGCAGGGCAATCCGAGCATATTTACGGGAGTTAGAGCACGGACAGACGGCAGACGGCAGACGGCAGACGGCCAGACGGCCAGACGGCCAGACGGCAGACGGCCAGACGGCCAGACAAACCGAAGTCATAAACACTTTTCAACTAGGTTGGAAAGTGTTAAAAAGGGCATCCTCATTTCGCTCATAGCAGACGATATAATTTATTTCCCTGAAATCATAATGATGATATTTTTACATTGTACAACTAGTTATAGCACGAAACAAACGCACCTCATTTGTCACGTTTAACGTACAATTTCCAACTTGTCAATTTCATTGTGCTTGAAGTAACATAACATCATTAAAATGAACCGTAAACTATTTTGCCCCATAGAACATTATTTAATTTAATTCTTTTATGCTTTCCTGCAAACGAACTATGAATGCTATTTATGCTATACTCCAGAGAAAGCATGATGCGGCCTACCTAAGTGATGCATATCCATCTCATTATGTTTGAAATATCGTAACATCAATAATATGCATCGTTAACAAATTTTCTCCATAGACCATAATGTAATGAAATCCTTTTGTTTGTCCATGTACAGGAACTATAAATGCTACACTTCTTTTCAATACCTAATATTCTATAGTAATATTCAATAACATACGAAAATTCATGTAAATCCGAGTATATCTACTAGAGTTATAACGGTGTGGCATAAGAAAAAAAAAACGTTTCAAAGTGTATCAATAGATAGCGCTGTAAGTGGCATACTATGCAAATTAAAAGACACTCATGTGCAATTAAAAACCGAATCATTATGTGCTTTTTATGCGGTTTTTGGCCCAAGGCCAATTAAAAACCGAATTTTCCAATCCAATGTGGTACGACCTTGCCGTGGTGGATGGGCTTTCCACTAATAGTACTACAACTGTTGACTGATTTGGAAGTCGTTTTTTCCGTCAAACAACCGAAACATTCATGCACATTGAGCAGTACGCTTGGTTTATTGTGCAATTTATGCCAAAGCCGCTGTATTTCGATTAAAAATGTAACTTGTAACCGAATCTACTTTCGCTTTGCCGCTTACAGCGCTATCTATTGATACACTTTGGAACTTTTTCTTTCTTATGCCATACCGTTTTCCCCTTCTTGCAGTATATTCAGTTCAAATTTGAAGTCATTCTGACCAGTGGTTCCCTTTTTTCAGCATTTTGAAAGTGGGACTTTAATTATAATCTCCCTGTACATATAATTTATTTTCCTATCTCTATATGCAAACGCTCGTTAAATCTCCTTTTTTAACCCTTAAAAACTAAACATCATCACGTTAAATCCTTTTACGGAGATACTTATTCAGAAGTGTCCTACTATTATAAAAATGAACTGCATAATTCTATACTAACGACTCACTAATAATAGATTGTTTCATTCCTTCGCTTTATTCCTATATCTCATGTGTCATTAAATAGCATAATAGCTTAATGAAATGTTTCTTTCACTTAATCAGTGTAAAGAAAGTGGCTAAATGCCCCAGTCTGACTGTTTTTATATCTAACCATATCACTTCATGGCTCATAAAAGCATCGAATCAACCATTAGGCTACTTGTACGGGCAGAGAAACGATGCTAAAGAAACCTACCCTCTCATCAAGCTATTAATCCTATTTGCACGGCCAAATATTGCTTCTGGGATTGGGTGGTCGAATGAGTGATGGAAGATTGTGAGTTCATCTGTGAACCTGCAGGTCAAGATTTTAATGATAAGCAGGAAAGTTGCCTATAATAACGCTTTGGTAGTCGCGGCAAAGTTGCATTTAGAAAATTATTCATACAAGATTTTTTTTTTTTTTTTTCTTTTTTTTTTTGTACGGGTTAGGGTATGCATCGTCTTTTATCTCGGTTTATCTAATGAAAGCGGTAAAAAAATTATTAACTCTTTGAATTATAGTCGTGGAAAAGTCACATTTAGAAAATTATTCATACAAGAACGTTTTAAATATTAGTTAGGGTATCCATGTTTTGTTTTGTTTTGGTTTATCTAATTAAAAAAGTGTTAAAAAATTATTAATAATGCTTTGATGTTATACGGTAGGTAAAATTACATTTAGAAAATTATTCTTATACAAATGCTTTTAGTATTAGTAAGGGTATGTTCTTTTATCTTGGTTTGTCTAATGGTTTAATGTTATGCGGTAAATTTATATTTAGGAAATTATTCGTACCAGAATATTTTTGATAAGAGTTAGGAATTTGCATATTATTTTATCTTCCCATATCTTATAAAAAGAGATAAAATATTAATAATAATGCTTAGATGTTATGCAGTAAAATCACATTTAGAAAGTTATTCACAAAAGAATTTTTTTAGTATTAGTAATGGTATGCATGCTCTTTTATTTTTGTTTACCAAATTAAAAAGCGATAAAGTTATTGTAAGTAATGCTTTGACGTTACGTAGTAAAATATTATTTAGAATATTATTCATACACGACATTTTCAGAAAGAGTTAGGAATATGCATGTTCCTTTATCTTGGTTTAGCTAATAAAAAAGCGATAAAAATTTATTTATAATACTTTGAGGTTATAATTACGATTAAGTCACATTTGGAAAATTATCCATATATTAATGTTTATACTACGGCTTGGGATAAGCGTTTTCTTTTATCCCGGTTTATCTAATAAAAGTGATAAAAATTATTAATAACGCTTTGAAGTTATAGTCGTTGTAAAGTCACATTTAGAAAATACAAAAATATGTTTAGTAGAAATTGTGGCATGCATGATTTTTTATCTTATTTTGTATATTTAACAAAATCAATAAAAAAATAGTAGAAGCATCATTACATATTGAGAGTAATAAATGTTCACAATCGTGCAAAACTTTCGTAATTCATAAATCATACAATAGCATACAAGTTTTTTTTTTTAAATTCTGCAATCTGAATTATGAAATGTATGTATATTATGGAGACAATCTCAAATTATTAGTAAAAATGTGTAGGGGTCAAAACAAACAATTTTTACTCAGGAATTTTCAACAGGTGAAGAACTTTGTGTGAAATGTTATGACATCAAGGGAAGGGCTGGGCGCTTACTGTAATTCGGTCATTGTTACCGTATATACTTTCTAATCTACATTCTTAACCATGGAACATCTTATTTAGGGATTATTGTTTGGACAATGATAATGGAATTTCTAAAATGTCTCGTGATGTCATCACTTGTTAATCGAAGTAAATCTGTTAAAAATATTCTTGGAGTACTTCCAGTACTGGTAAAATTGTGAACGGAAATTCGGAATCGACTTGGAGTAGCCATCCTGTGTTTTTTATTGAAGAAGTAGATTTTGAGCAGAGACAAAGTGCTAAAGAAAAACTACACTCTCGTGAAGTTGTTAATCCTATTTGCATGGCCAAATATATCATTTGGGATTGGATAGTTAAATGAGAGATGAATTGGGACTTCATCTGCGAGTCTACAAGTTTGGATCCCAATGGTAAAGCAGGAAAGTTGTTTTAATATTGCTTTCATGTTATAATCGCGGTAAAGTCACATTTAGAAAATTATTCATACAAGAATGTTTTAAGTATGATTTAGGATATGCGTGTTCTTTTATTGTGGTTTATCTAGTAAAAAGAGATGAAAAAATTAGTAATAACGCTTTAAAGTTACAGTTGCGGGAAAGTCATATTTAGAAAATTAGTCATACAAATAAAATTTCAATAAGAGTTAAGGTATTGTGGAACTCTGCCATCAGTTCATCAAAGGACCGGAGGAAATACGCAAATCAGGGTTACCTAATGATTATATTAAAACGTTAATATTTACATAAACATATTTACAAATTACTGGAACGTCTAAATAATATTATAATATCAGAATTAATTATTCCGGCTCGCCGAAGCATCCTTGTCTCGGAAGACTTCTCTTCTTCATCCCATCGTTTTGTCTGTTTCAATCCTGTTCACGTCTGCATTTTTACTTATGTTCTGTGACGCAAAGGAAGACCCGCAGAAAACTCGTTTGTGCCACAATCAAGGGCGAGGACTGGGATTCTCTAGTCCACAACTTAATCCTTCTGATAGTTTCGTCTGACCACAGGTAATCATCGACAAAAACAACAGAGATTGGAGACTGGTATTCTGAAAAGATAAGAAAAACAAACAGTAACAAAAAATTCTCAACAAGAATTATACGCGAGTGTTTAAGCCAGTTTTTTTCAGTGAGGACAATTCGTCATGTAATCATCCAGTCTGTATTCACACACCACAAAAATTATCTTTGAAAGCATCTTCAAAATAAACAATTTCAAAATAAATATTTTGAGTCAAGAATTTGTTTTTTAAAAGAAAAAAATTCGTCTTTATAACCTTGACGGTGTTAAAATCTTGAAGTAAAGAAGATTCTTGTTTCTTTTCTTCTTCTTCATTTTTCTCTCTTTTCACCACATTTTACAATAAAAAATGGGATGATTTCTTTTAAGTTTGAAAGTTTCTTCATAATTAAAAGATTTGTCATTATCGAGAAAATATTTGTCAAAATCGGTGTCATCTGCTGAATACATGTCACATTAATTTTATTTTATTTCAGAAATTATTTTTTTATCACGAAGTTTCTTTTTTTTTTTCAACATCTGGTTTCGTTTTTTTACATCGTAATCTTCACAATAACTTACTTCGGATTTATCTTCATATTCATGTAGCGGTTTCTGGACATTTTTAATTTTCTTAGGAGCATTACTCATAAACGCCTTACCTAACATTTTCTTCAGATCAACTTTTTAAAGATTTTCTTCCTTTCTCACTTCTGAATTAGATTTGTTCACAGTTTTGGGCAAGTGTGACACTTTTTCTTTATAGTCGAAATCAGAAGAATACACGAAATTTGTTTCATTCTGGATGTTTTTGAAACTATTACTTCGTTTTATTTTCCTTTTCAGCTTACACCACTTATTTCTCTCATGGAAAGTGGTGTATATTTATTTGTGTCTACATGGTTAAAAATGAGCATAAGAGTTTTTAGAAGTAATAAAGGGCAAGTGAAATGTGAAATGATAGATAGCGAAACAAAGGTAGGAAATATATCTAGAACAACTGGGAATGGATTAAACTTTTTTGTTAAAAAAGGTCGAACTTAATCATATGTGTTTTGTACGTGGATAACTGACTATGTTTTTCATGATAACTTTTAATATATGTATGTTAATGACAATACAAATAAATTTATTTTAAAGAAGTGTAATGCTAACTAACAATAATAGTACTATTAAAAAAAGACATATAAAGACTACTGCTGTTGAAAAAAATAAATACTAATGCCTGAGGAATGGTAGAAACTAAAGTAAGTTTAAGTATATGAACGGGCGTTATAAAAACATGATGTTCTGTTTTTGAACTGTTTGAAGTTTATGCAAGCTTTTAATTTTCTCCGACTTTTCCGTTTTTAATGCCACTTCTAATTCTGAAAAGTTAATCAATATCATAAACAAAAAATAAATAAAGGATCACCTCGATAAAAAATATTAAATAAAAAAAAAAAAACGCAGGTATTTAAATCGTTATAATATATCAATATGTTCAAAATTCTAATACATGTATTTCCCAATTGACTTGATTACTTTACGAACGTTCCTAATGCTCCGTTTTATAAAATTAACGATATTATTTTCAGCAATATAAATAGTTAGAAAAAATAAAATAAAAATGCCAAGTACATAGTCTTTTTTAATGTCACATATAACGACATTTTATTTTGTTGCTCTTAAATTATGTTACTTTTTTTGTAATCTGATTCTTAAAGTTATAGGCAACTACTGAGAAAACTATAAAAGCATATACTGAAAAACATTAATATCTGTAAACAGAAGAACAATATTAAAATTTTTTTAAACTTTTATTTTAAAAATATTTTTTCAAATTGTACCAACAGAATTATCTTATTTTCTTGATAAAATCATTTTCCTTCATAAAATCATTTAATAATATGCCAAAATGGTAGTGTAAAATACTCAAATTAAAAAAAATATTTAAAGGGTAGCGAGCTCCTTTAAGTGGATATTAAATTATAACTTGGCCAGTTACCTATTGTACGTCCTCTGTATGATTCAGGCCGAATACTTTAATGTGATAAAAGAATGCTTCCTTAACATAACAGTCAGTTACGCATCAATATGTTATTTAAAAATCTTCTCAGTATTGAGCTGTTTAAGGCAAAAATTATTACTTTAAATTATTGTTAAAAAGTGTGGCAGTGTGATCAGAGTTAATAGAATAATGTATCTTTGCAAAGCGGTCATTCCTATAATCGGGCTTGGCCGTATATAAACATACAAAATTATATAGCCGATTATAAAAGTGGCATACCTAGCAATAATAATAAAGTATGTGAAGCATTTTTTTCCAAATGTAAGTTTGTTGATATGCTAACTATATATAATAATATTATTCACAATATAACTATGACTTATTTCTGATATATAAATCTTTAATCACCTCTTTTTGTTTTAAACGGGAATCATGGTTTTCTTAAAGAGTTAAAGGGAGGTATTCTAAACAGGTTCGTATAAAAAAAAGTAATTAGACAGCCATCGAATATGGTATTGGCCAATATGCGGCATCACGAAATCTCTTTATTAATTATGAGACTTGTCTATTGGCGTGCTAGTTGCAGCTTTCTGTAGCGGGTTAAGAGGCTGGCATTTTTATTACTTTTTTGCTGTGGGGGTTTGTGATCGTGGCAAACTCATTGTTATGAGTCGGACGATAGAAAGCAGAGCCGAAACTCCGCCCTATCAGGATCTGATCTTGCTACTTTCAGGATCTATGTCGTGATCGAAGAGGGGGTGGAGTGGGGAAAGGATTAATCAAGATGGGTGCCCCTTTGAACACCGCCACTAGTCATGTCCTTCCGCAATCGCTGAAGATACAAAGTTTAATGCTGGAAACATTAAAGCTTCCACAAAACGAAACCAAGAACTTTATTATTACATGTCAACAGCTGAAGTTTATTATTCAACAGGGTGTCTCAAAGTTATTAATACCGATGTTAAGGATGATAATACCCTTCAAAACAAACAATTTTTGTAAGTAGTGTCGCAATCCACATATTCAGTAAAAAAAACGGGGTTTCTCACTTGAAACTGAACCGGGTTTTCGTTCATAAATTGTTTTGTGTGAAATGAAATGACTTCACCGGAAGTGTTGGAAGTGTATTGTAATTCAGTATGTGGCATCGAATGTACTGTCAGGTCATTCTGAATTATGGTGCGCCTAGCTCAGTGTTTCATCGATATGAATCGTGGCCATTTCCAATACTTCTCGTTTCTCGTGTCGTCATCACATTTCACAGAAAGCAAAGTAAGTCTATTGAAAGAATCGTACACTACCTTCACTATTGGAAAATGTGAAAGAAAATCCAGATTTGGCATGGATTAAGACATCCTGTATTTTTGACTGAATGAATGAATTTCGATTCTGGTTCCCTATAGAAAAACTGTTTGTTTTGATATGCAGCGTAACCCCGAAACGTGTGCACACTGAGAAAAATGACACTTTCAAATCTGAGTAAATCGATGTTTTTATTTTGTTATGAAAATTTTTGATTCAAATATGAAGACCTAATGCTTTCAATTCTGAAATACCAGAAATACTCAGAATATTAAAACATGGACAAACTCAAAACTGAGCACATATAGGTCAGTTCATACTTATTTTTAAAACATGGACATACTCAAAAATGATTAGAATCAGTTCAAACTCATTTTTGAAACATGGAAATACTAAAAAATGACACAGTCCAGTTCATACTCATTTTTGAAACATGGGCATACTCAAATATGAGTACATGATGTTTTATTCTTGAGTGTTTGCATGTTTTCAGAAATGAGTATATACATGTTTTAGACTTGCATAATTTTGATTCGGAACCATTTTGACTATGCGACATACTCAGATTTGAGTATTTTTTGCTCAGTTTTGGAAATGTCGTTTTTAGAGTGTACTGATAATTTTGAGGCACCCTGTGTATTAAAAATTTATGGAAGGATGATTTAACATTGATGATTGAAATTTCATTGTGAAATGCTGTATCGGTTTGGGGTTTTTAAATTTTAGGAATTGAAAACTTATCCAGAATGCTTGTTAGCTGAACTATTACGTGTCTTATCTGATGATGAATATATTTGACGTGTTTAAATTACTCAATAAATCCATTTGCAGCAAAAATGAAAATAAACAAGAACGAAAAATCATGCATCACGGCATAGATTACGAAACACGTTCGAACACTATCGGAATACTATTAAGAAATTTCATTTTTGTTCACACACTGAAATAAAATATCTAAACTTAAAAAAAAAAACCTCACACACAACGCCGTAAAAATACATTTTAGCAATTGCGGTGGATAGGCGGTAATACACTGTTAAAAATTTGCAGCAAACTGTCCAGTCATTCGACCGATTTTATCGAAAATGATTACATAATCGTAATTTAATACTATTCTGACCATAATATGGGCAATAATATGTTCAGAACAGAGTTTAATTACGGTTATGTAACCGTTTTCTATAAAAACGGTCAAATGACTGGACAGTTTGCTGAAAATTTTTAACAGTGTATGTACGAATTCTATCTTGCAACCCTGTATATGATCAACACACTTTTCAATACGCTAAAAATTATTTAAGTTTTTAAAAGCATATCACATCTGAAAACGTACATCCAACAGTTATGGCTCGTAGTGAGTCCTGAAACCGAACTCTTTGAGTGTCTCTGTAAATAAACGATAAATTCTACGTACTCAATAATCTGTAGAAAATATGCTATAATGCACTTCAGCAATGTACATCAATTTCATTAAAACAGGGTAACATCATTAAAATACACTGAAAACTATTTTCCCCGTGGATAATAAAGCAATGGAAAATGGTTTTCTTATAGCTATATTTTGTCTACCCGGGAGGTCCGGGTTGTTTCCCCTAGTTTTCATAAGTTTGTAATCAATTGTTAGATTAATTACTTTACTGAAAACTGAATCAATTTTAATGTTAAAGAGAAACATCGGATATATATAGGGATAGTTGTTAGAACAGTTTATCTATTTCATTATTTTTTCTTTTATATACCATTTTGTATAAAATTCCAGATACAAATCTCGTGCTTCACTCTAAAAAAAAAAATGTGTAGATTTTACAGAAAAATCCTGTCGGCAATGCTACCAGATTTTCCCTCTAATTGGTAGGGAGAAATCTTGTTAAACTGCTACAGATTTTCCCCGTATGAAACAGAAATTCCCTGTGTTACAGACAGAGTTTCTTTATATGAAACAAAATTTTGCCATCTTATAGAAAAGGCAATCCTGTTCAACAGGAACAGAATTCTTCTGTATTGAACAAAATGTTTCTGTGTTTATAACAACAACCTTACTTACAGAGTTCCTTTTTCTTCTCCTTTGCAGATTTTTTGGTAAAATTGTAATAATTAAAATGAGGGACTTTGTTCAAGGTTACTTCCATTTTTCTTTACAGTATTTCTAATATTTTTAAATTTGTTTGTTAGTCAAAAGTGAAGAATTTTATAGCATTAAAATTTCCCACAAGGGGCGCAGATAACAGACAAAATCTCTACTTTACATGGAATGTAGCTATTCTGTTTAAAATGTAGTAGATTATCTGTTAAAACAACAGGAATTTTTAACAGTGTGCATTGAATTAAACTGTTTGTAAACATTAATCATTAAAATTTCATGAATAGAAACAGGCATAAAGAAATTCGAAATGAATAATATACAGGGTGTCTCTTCTTATCGTTGACCAATAACTAATTTTCAAAACGTTAGCCCTAGAGGTATATTTGCCAAAATGTTTCAAATGTTTGGCTTCATCATATTAAAATTCATTTACGCTAAAATAGTTATTTCTTTAAAAGTTGCGAAATTTGAATTTTCTTTCGGTCCCTGGGCCCTATAAGTTACATTCAGAAAAACTTCCTCCATGCTCTCTAACAAGCAAAATAGCAAAAATTCTTCTTTTTGTACTACTAAAACTTAGCGAGGTTTAATACTTTGGATTTTATAAATTTTTGGCTTTTTCTTGCATTTAATAATTGGAGCAGCGATGGGGAAGTTTTAGGAGTTAAAACCCCCACAAACGCCTAAAAAACAATAAAATGCTTACAAAATCCATTGTATTAAGATTAATACATGGCATAAAAAAACATAAATAGACAAAGTTATTTTAGCTTGCATCTGTTTCAACGGTTCATAATAACTCATTCTTCAGTGCAAAATAATTGAAAAGAAGTGAGGTACAATAGCAGAAACTGCGTACGTTATTGCTTCTGCAATTTTTTTTATATGAAGATTGATAAATGTACTTTTTTTTATGAAGCTTTGGAATATCTGAATGTTAAATTAAATTTAGCTTCTTAAGCTTTTCAATACGTCGGTTTTTATATGTCAGGCATGTACTAAAAACTATTTTATGAACATGTAAATCAACGATGTTGTTCATTTTATGATTAAGAATGATTCAAAACCCTCCCAGTTAAAGTTCCAAGTAGCACTACGGATTAAATTGTTCACATTTTGGCCATTTGATATCTAAAAGCTATTTTTAACACTTTCCAACCTAGTTGAAAAGTGTTTATAACTTCGGTTTGTCTGCCGTCTGGCCGTGCTCTAACTCGCGTAAATATATTCGGATCACCCTGAAACTTTTGTATATTATTGTCGTTTACTATAGCATGTTCCCCATTTCAACTGAAACGTGTAGCATTTATAGATTTTTTCTTTACAGGGGTAGTCAAATGTATTCTGTTACATTACAGTCAATGGGAAATAATCGTTTCAAGTGCATTTTAAAGATGTTACGACATTTGATACATGATGGAATTGATACATAATTATGAAGCGCATTAAAACATGCTTTTTGTAGAATATGGGGTGCAAAGCATTAATTATTCATTTACAGGATTAAACAAAAGAATTCTGTCACGCATTGTTCTATGGGGAAATATCGTTTGCAGTGTAATTTAATGATATTTCACTATTTCAAACATAATGAAAATTATAGGCATTACTGAGGTGCACTATGAATTGCTCTCTTTAAAGTGTGGTGTGTATTGTGTTTATTTACAGGGACACACAAAAGATATAGGTTACAGTACATGTGCGATATTTACAGTCTGTGTAACAAGTGTGTTTTCACTTTTGTTTGAGTTTTTAAGTTTATTAAATTTTTTCATGCACGTGTGTGTTTATAAACTCGTTTATTCATGTACAGGGCTACACAAGAGAATCCGTAAGTATTAGAGACTATGGGAGTGAAGTGTTTAAGGGTAGTTTTTAATTGTGTTACACATTTTCCTGCTGTACTATATTTAGTAGACTAATAGACGTTTGTGGAATATAAATAAATTCATATACAGGGCTACGCAAACAAAATATACATTGTCGTTTACGGTTGGTAATTGCTGCGAGTGAGTTTTTAGTTGCCTTTCAGCTTAATATGTTGTGAGTACAAAAGTCTTCAAGTAATATACAGGGCTGCACAAAAGATTTCGATTGCATTTCCATCGATTTGCGAAAATTGCTAAACGTGAATATTCTAATAGAATTAAATTTCATCACGCTATATATCCACATCTATTGATCATATACAGGGTTGTACAAAATAATTCAAATAATTTTTTGACACTGGAAGGTAATTTCGAAAACTGTATTTTTCTATGTGGTATATGTTTTCTGACCTGTTTACTTACATATCTTCTTTCACATTATTTAACGGTGAAATTTCGTTACAGTTTTCTGGCTGTGTTGGAAAGTGTTTCATAATCTATGCTTGACGCATGATTTTTCTTTCTTGATTGTCTTAAATATGCACTACCTTAAAACACATTGGAACCTGACTTTATGCACACCTTTCTGAAATGGGCCATAATTTTTCGGACAATTTTCTGATTTCTTGGTCACTGATAAACCAATGTCTCTCGTTAAAACGGACGTTTAGTTAACCAGACAATTTATTGTTATCTCTACATCACACTGTCCATTTTACCGAGACTTCTATAATTTTAGTGGAGCATGAAATTTTTTTTTACTTAAAAAGTTTTTTTACACATTTTTAATAATGTAAAACACAGTAAGATTTTTTAAAGTGACTTTTTTTTTTAAAGAAATTCTGATCGTAATTTCAAAAAGTGTTCTGTTTTCCGTAGTATCGTCTATAAACTTATTTTAATCGCAAGTATAAGATTTTCATTATTAATGGGGCAAATTAGGTTTACTAAACATTTGGTGGGCTAAAATTCGATGCGTCTGATTGAGGTTAAAATAAATGAAAATATTTGTTTAAATCAACAATTAAGTGTAATATATAATATGTAAATTAATAACTTGCATGATATACTGTCATTAAATAATATTATTGATATTGGCAGAATTTATTTTTTTATGTAGAAAACCCTTGGTTAATACTTATAGTTATTCCTATCTTACAATGAATATCTTTCAAAATATAGACAAATGGAGGGGAACAACTGTATTCTTAAATATTTTCCTTAATAATAAGCTACAAGACATAAGATACTTCTTAGTGCATAATAAGTAACTATAAACGTAAGAAAAGCGAGATTTTGTGAATTCATTATCTTCTACTCACGATGTTTGTTAGACCCCCTACATAGAGGCAATTAATTGATTCTTATAACAAGGGTCTAAAAACTAAGCTGATTTATCAATATTCAGCTGGTTTTGCTTCTATAAACACCATTATCTATTTTTCAGCCTTGGAAGTTAGTGATCCACCTAATAAGGTATAATGATTTCACGATGAATGTGCATAAATATGAAATCACGATTTAAAAAAGAATTGTTTTGGTGTAAAAGATGTGTGTAATTACTATAAAACACGTTTTTATGACCAGACGCTTCAAAAAAGTCGAAATATACTTAAAGATTTTAATTTACTGTTGTTATAAAACTACAGATTTGGAAGAATTTTTAACTGGTGTGCGACGGTATAGAGTACATAAAATAAAGATTTCGTGCGTAACATGAATTTAATTATAATTTTCATTTTGTGTATACAGTTCTTTTTCTTGGTCTTTTGAACGCTTTTTGAAGGAATTGTTCTGGTTGTTACAGTTTAAGGAAAATAATAATAAGTAGGTCTTCTATTATGCAAGATTTCTGATTATATAGTGTCTTTTAATAAAAAAGTTTGATATTATAAATTTTATTTGAGTTTAAATTTAGTAATACATTTTAATCGGCTTCTTTATAAATCCATTGCACTTTTTAAAAATGAAGTAATGAGAACAATTATTATATTTTTGATTTTTTAAACGAAATATAATACCGCTATTTTTGATTAAATTCCACTAATAAACCGAGTCACCATTAAAAGTAAATAACGCAAGGTGGTCCAGCACCAAGTGATTTTAAAAGTTAAATACTTTTTTGTTTGGTTACTTTTTACGTTTCATTTTAGATTTAGAATATGAATCCTTTGGAGTTTTACAATGTATAAATAAATGGTTGACCAAAAGAAAGGAGATAAAGGAAAACAATGAAAGTTTGTGATTCATCTATAAAGACAAAAGAAAGCAATAAAGGTTTGTGATCCATTTATAAAGGCTTAAAGATTATACGATGAATGTGCATAAATATGAAATAACGTTTTAAAAAAGAATTGTTTCGGTGTGTAAAATATGTGCGTAATTACTATAAAACACGTTTTTACGACCAAGACGCTTCAAAAAAGTCAAAATATACTTAGTGATTTTAATTTACTGTTGTTATAAAACTACAGATTCGGAACAATTTTTAACTGCATGCGGACGATGTATAATATATAAAATAAAGACTTCATGCGCAACATGAAATTAATAATTTTCCTTTTTTGTACATAGAATGTTATTTAATCGGTCTTTTAAATGTTTTTTGAAGGAAAAAAGCAGGTCTTCTGTTCTGTAAGATTTCTGATTATATCATGCCTTTTCATTAAAATTTTTGATATTATAAATTCTATACGAGTTTAAATTTACTAATTATGATAATTACATTACATTTTACACAATCGTTTTATATAATCGGTAAAACAATGTTCATTATTAATATACGTGCCCGACCAACATACTTATAAAAATAGAATAAATAAAGCATTTTTATCAGACTCTTTATAAATACATTGCACTTTTTAAAAATGAAGTAACGAGAAAATTTATTATACTTTTGAGCTTTTTCCAGGACTATAACAACGCAATTTTTTATTAAATTCCACTAATGAACCAAGTCATCATTAAAAATAAATTACGCAGGGTGGCTCAGAAGTTATACAAAGTGATTTTAAAAATAAGAACTTTTGGTTTAGTTACTTTTTTCTTTTAATTTTAGATTTAGAATATGAATACTTTGTGGTTTTACAAAGCATAAATACATGGTTCAAAAAAAGAAAGGGGGGAAAAACAGTGATATTATTTTCGATATCAATATTCAGTTCTGCGCTGTAATGGCACAACGCGGTCTACTATGTGCTAGCTAAGTTAGCAGCAGAATATTATATTGTCGAAATATGTCATTAAATTGCTTATTGTAATATTTCTTTTTATTATTTTCTTTCTGGGATGAGGAGTCATTAAATGTTTTAAATATGGTTTTTGAGCCACAATAATTGTGCGTTGATTTTGAAAATAGCTTCTGCATGGTTAACTTCCAAAATGTCTAAATTCTACATTTAACCTCTTAGGTTCCAGCAGTTTCTATGTGCAACATTATGAGATGTCTCTCCTGTACCCAGGGATGCTTCTTAGAAACGGGCAGGGAGTGCCGTTATCTGACTTGCGTGACAGTTGAACAACGCAAACATGGAACAAATTATTTTCTAAATAAAAAGTTTTTTTTCCTTGCGTTATATATCATATTGTAGCTTATCAACTTGTCAATTTTAAATAGTGATACATATATAATAAACTTTTGTTAATAATAACCATCAAATCACATAAATAATCGATATATATATGTAATAAAACTTTTTGTTAATAATAGCTATTAAATCCCAGGAAAATCAAAAATATATATGAACCAATAATTATAATACAATGCAAAAGTTTAAAATATATAATAAAACTTTTTGCAATTAATATAAGTAAACTATTAAATAACAAGATAACTGACACAATATAAATAAACCATATATGGTGAAGAACAACATTTGAAACATTTTTGTAGTTATAACTATATCTCTAAAACTAAGAGTTTAGGAAATAACCACTGGTTAACAATAAAAAGGGACACCCTGTATAGACAGAATTTACCTCCATAATGTAAAAAACTACTGAGACGTTACTTGATATAAGATAAGCTGATTTACCTAAATTCAATTTAACCTCGTAATTTTCCGTAGATCTGAAAATTTTAGCTTTATCTTCCGTAATATTTAAGAGTCGACTTATTCAGACACATCAAAACCAATTTGTTTCAAAATTGACTGGATTTTTTCGCTCCGAAATTTATGAGCAGCAAAGGAGCCGATGTATTTTTGAAACGTTTCTCTGAAGCCTCGAAAACCTATTGTTTTCTCAGGTTTGTAATTATTTTTTCTGAAAATACTTTCTGAAGATAAAAAAGAAATTTTCTGGAAACGTTGGTAAACTACAAAGTTAAATTGGTTGTCATTCCACGAAACTATTCTGAAATATTTTACAGTGAATGTACTTAGTGAAAATAAATCATGTCCTCAATTTACACTCTTTACATTCAAATTATTTTCATTCAACGTAGAAGAAAAGTTTACCGTATTTCTGTTTCTGAAAGTAAGATGTTTATCTTGGATGCATTTGACTGCGAGAACGAAAGTTTTTGAAATACTCACTTGAAATTGAAGATGTAAATACACGATTCAATTCAATATTTTTAAGTACTTCGCATTTTTTTTTATTATTATGGTACAATCTAGCTTGTTTGTATCTTGGTTAAAAATAAGAAACATAGGTTTTGATTCTTCATTACATTTGGTAATTCATTCAGTAAAATTTCATAAAATTTCGTGAACTACGTAAACTATATGTAGACGTAGAATAGTCCCTCACTAACTTTAAAATCCAACAATTAATTTCTTATAATTATTTCTAAAAAGCGTAAAATAAAAACTTTATAAACTTTAAAATAAGTTTTATTAGACTGTTGACATGTTAGTTAGTATCAAAGTAATAATTTGTATTTAAAAATTTTGAAGTTAATTTCAGCATTGTTATACAGTCAGGGGAAAATTACTATTGTTTTTTAACGATTGTATTTTAACACTAAACATACCAGGAATTTTAACCAAATTTTATACAAATATATCACACGAGAAATTTTATTTAAATCTATTTCATTTTACTTTAACTTGTTTCTGTGTGATTTATATTTTATTTATTTTATGAAGAATTTTTTTGTTCGAATTTAAATATTTTCATTTGATACCGCTCAAATGACCGGTTGTTGGTATATTTAATGTTAATTACTGCATGATAAAAATGTTACTTATTTCATCTTCATATATTTTAATTAATTAATGAATTTTAAAGCTATAGAGTTCTTCTTTTTAATTGATGAAAGGTGTAAAATAAAAATATTATAAACAGTAAAATAGGTTTTATTAGACTGTTGACATATGTTTCAGCCCAATCTGAGCATACAACATATTGTATTTAATTGTACATATTGCATTTAATTGCATACAATATTTAATGATGCAACATCATTTAATTTACCAAAATTGTGGCTCGAGTTACCCCATGGTTACAAATAGGGAAATAAACATCCAAGTAAAAAAAAAAATAACGTGCGTAATTTTCAAAAAGTACGTGAAAAATTAAATGATTGCGTTTCAAATAACTTCATAGACTGTGCATTTATGGAATATTTTTGTTTGTCTTGATAATGGCTCAGATTGAGCTGAAACATATGCCAACAGTCTAATAAAACCTATTTTACTGTTTATAATATTTTTATTTTACACCTTCTAGCAATTAAAAATAATATAATTACAAAGTGTTATGATTTGTTATATTTATAGCTATAGAGTTCTTTACGAAACACCCTGTATATGTGTAATTGAAAAACTTTCTGAGCGACAAACAGATGAGTAAACACTATATTGTAAAATTTTGTTTCCAGGCAGAGTCGGGAGGAATTTAAGTTGAAAACACTTATATTGATCTTTTCATCTGAGAAAGATTTTCGATGTACTTTCGAAGTAATTTTCACTCTTTACTTATTGTAATGAAAAATGATTAGAATGTCGTGCGGTGATTAATCATTTAAGCCTTCCATTTTTAAAGAACCGGTAAAGTGTCGTATACCATTAATTTATATTCATGGTCTCATATTGAGGAATTTCGGATGCAGTTTTGCATCATGAGTATCAAAGTAATTAATTTTCAGGGCCACACGTTAAAAGTGTTGATGTCCAAAATATTCGAACGGAATCATTTTAATAATTCTTTTCAAACCTGATAGGGTGGAGAAATATTATGAAATTTTGTTTCGAAGCTATTAAGCAAAGGGGCTGACTAGAAAAGGTCCTCAATGGAATGATTTTCTATACGAAAAGGGAAACGTTATTTTAAACTTATATGCACTTCATTAGCGTAATGTTTCTTTCAGATTTTAAAGGGAAGAGGTAAATCATTTGTGAGTTAAACCATTTAGTTTTTGGTTCTTTGTTAGCAAGACTCAGCAGTTAACCGTCTCATGCATGAATTATTTTTAAATGGAAGTAAAACATACTTTGTACTTGTAATCGATTTAAAATTGATTATTAAGATCATATAAAGTTGATTTTTTAAAATTCTCATATTTACTACAAAATTATGAAATGAACCATACTTGAGGTTTATAAACAATAAAAAATGTTATTATTAGTTATTAAATAGTTTTTGTAATATATTAAACTTTGGATAAATTAACACAAAGTGAAAAATTAAAAAAAACATTTTTTGCTATGTCTGAAGATCTCTAGATCCAAGATCAGAAATTATTTGAGAAACAGAAACAAAATTGTCAAAGGTCCAACTTGAAATGTGAATGTTTGAAAAACGTTTTTGCCAGGAATTTCTGTATTTTTAAGCAATATCAAACCTTATATGAGGATTACAAGAATAAAAATTAAATATGCACAATTTTTAGATGTTGTTTTTTAATAAAACCTCATATATTGTTTACATGCATGAGAATGTTAAGGATGTTCTCGAGCATTTCATTTTTCCCTCTCATCAATGAGAAAATTTCTAACACGAACACTATGCGAAAATTTCCTATATGCACGTAAAAGAAGGACATTTTCAAACACTACAAGTAAGTACTTACGGCTGCTCGTCATTAAACTTCCCAATTTCCCTCGCTAAAGCTAATGTTAATCTTATGAAAGTAGGATGCATTAGTATATTTAAACTATCTCTTCATGAAATTAATATTTTTAACTTCTGTTTTCTTTGTATTGTTTCTAAAGGATGTCTCTTTTTTTCTTAGTTGTCAAAATGTTTATAAAATGTATACTTAATTTTATGTGAAGTGTTAAAATATTATTCAGTTTCGTTAAGATTTTAACACGTAAAATTATATTTTAAGCACATATTTAAAAAATATTTTGATAACTAAGAAAAAAAGAAATATCCTTTAAGAACAGTACAAAGAAAACAGAAGTTAATATTATTAATTTTCTGAAGAGATATTTTAAATATACGAAAGCATCCTACGCCCATATGATTAACATTAGCTAAGGGAATCGGGAAGTTCACTGACGAGCAGCCTTTTGAATGGAATAGCATTCTATAATTTTCCGTAAACAGTCTGTACCTTCCATTAAAATTGATTGTTTTCTGGTGATAGCCTTTAAAGAATTGATCGTGTCTTTAAAGTCAGCTTAAAACGTCAACATTGACCATATTTTTTGAAAGGTGCTTTGTCATTGTAAGAAAATGGAAAACAATTTCTTGGTATCTGAATAATACAGGGTGTCCCAGTGGGTATGCACGGCACGATTTCTCCATCTGTTAAAGATCATCGAGACGAGCCTTTTGATATAAAACATGCGTGTCTATAAATATAGCGTCATAGTCTAATAATGTAATTATGTGCGATTAATTTTGACATCAGAATTTTCATACCATTTGCTGACTATCATGAACAGCAATCACCAGCGGAAGTAGTTAAAACATTTAAGAAAAGAATCGGCAACCGCCACAAAATTAACGGAACGGCAATTACCAGAACGTACGAGGAATTCAAGGCGACTGAAAATGTAATTGCGTGATACGGAAATGATGAATACAAAAGAAAAGACAGCAAGAACAATTGAAGATTATGAGAGAATGAGAGAACTGTGTAAAGTACCTCCATCAACTTTAGTACACTGAGCTTCACATGTAACAGGAATTCTGAATCAGCGGTCAGAAGCTTGCAAGGCAAATGAAGAATGCAAGGTAAAAGTAAAAAAAGTCCGCGTTGTCAATGCCAGTTATTAGTGTTCTCATTTACTATTATCCTAATTTATGCTTCTCTAATTAATCTATGCTTATCTGGTTAATAACTGATTCTTTAATCATGTAAGGGAATGCGATAAATATAATGTTTTGAAACGAATGCGAACTACAGTTATCATCACTCTATTCTATCCTTCCGCGCTGACCGCTAGAAATCCTGTTGGAGAATAGAAAGATAGATCTCCTGTTACATATGGATCTCAGTGCTTCAGTAAGACAATCGGTGAGAAAACTGAGCATGCTTAAAAGCACAGTTCATCGAATTTTAAAGGTTGATATTGTTTTTTTTCTTGGAAGATCCAAGTCAATCAACCAATAACAGAAGTCAATGTTGTTAAACGATTTTAATGCACGAATGTGACGATTAGTATGATCAAAAGTGGCGAAAGCGATTTAAAAAGAATTTGGTTCAGTGATTAGACGCACTTTCACTTTTAAGCATGTATTAATAAACACAGTTGGAAGTTCTGGGAAAGTGAAAGTCCTCGTCATGCAATTGTTCGACCAATGCACCCATGTAGACAGTTTGATGTGCAATATCCGTCAAAGGATCGTTGGGCCAATTTCTATAACGTAAAACGTCACAAGTCAAGTGTATTAGAACATGTTGAATAATTCAACTATCCCGTATTTATGCGGCAGAGACAACATCCACGATAAAAGAATTATAGAAGATGGTGCTAGATCTCACCGAACACAGCATACTTTCTGTTTGTTAGCAAAGTACTTTGATAATAGAGTAAGTTGTTTAGATTCCGTAAAGAAGAAATGGAATAAATTGGCCATCTCACTCTATGACATATGTATGCGTGCGACTTCTTTTTATATGGACATTTGAAAGACAAGCTCTATTGTAATTGACATGACGAAATATGGAACGGAAATCATTTTGAAAATCTCATATATTCAACATTTTAATTAAATACAACTTTTCATTTAAATTGCCTGATTTTGCTGGACATTTTCAGCGCACTATCTTTCTATGGATATCTAAATGCTTGTCTTGATTACTGCTATTGGAATCTGCAAAAATCTCACGCTGCGTACCAACTGGGACACTCTTAAGATCTGCAAATTTTGTGCACTTCTGTATGAAAGTGACTTCGTGAATGTGTCAGATATTAGCTAATTAGTATGTGACAACAATTTTAAGATGTTTTTGTATTATTAATAATTTCTAATAATAAGTCAGCTTTGAGTCTAAAAGTTTTTTGACTAAAATTCATGAAATTGTAAGGCATTGAAATTTGTTGTGCTTGCCTAGGAAGTTTTGTTTTTGTTTTTAAGCAATTTACTGTATTGAGCTAAAAGATTGGAAACAGATTCCTGTTGCTAATGTGGTAAAATGGCAACAAAACGTGAAAAAACATTAGAAATCGCATAAAAAATTAAATTTAAAAATATCTATTCAAAAATTCCGAAATCGGGCCTCGAGATACAAAACTACATACATACCTTCCCACAAAATTTTGTACCCTGCGTACAGCGGTCTTTTCAGAACACATCCGACAAACACAAAATGATACACAGATGCACTAACTTCCATCTTTATTACACTTACAGATTATTACATCCTTTTTGTTCTACTATTTTACATGAAAATGATTGAACATTTCTTATATTGCATTTTTTTCGTTTTCTGAAATTGTTTTTTAATTATTTTTTTACTTTTTGCACTTTGTTTACTTTTTCTATATTCCGATTTCAAGATTCGTCAGAACTTTCGCCTAGAATATCAAGTCTGCGTTTAAAACTTTGTATTTTTTTAACACTAAATCAGATATTTCTTGATTATCTGTTGATTTAGAATTTACAGAAAGTTCCACTCCACCAGACATATCATGTGGTAAATCGTCGAACAAATTATTTTCTATTACATCTTCCTCATCTGTTACAATACTGCGATCAGGTGGTAAACAAACGATTTCCGGAACATCCGAAAAATACTCCAAATCTAAAATAAAAAAATTTCAATCATCTTCCATGTAAAATAGTGTGGAAAAAGAGATGTAATGATGAAAAATAAAGAGATGTATAATGAAAATGCTTATGGAACTGGTAATTTCAGTTTCCTTTTAGGTAGATTTCGTAAGAAATACTACCTATTACATTCTGCCCTAAGTTGGAATTTTTGAAAATTTTTTGCAGATCTACGCCGATCATGACTCCCAGAACACAAAAACACCCTCAGTTCAAAACTTTATCTATCTATCTATCTATCTCAGGCCTCGGAGCGGTCTCTATAAAAAGAGACTAAAACAAAATTTGTCCACCACTATTTCCTTACAAAAAAATTCGTTTTAGATTTATCATGCATATATCGTAAAAACTTACTTCGTGAAGGGCGTTTTCTTGCAACTGTTGTAGAAATCTCCCACCAAAATAACATTAAAAAATTACCGGTGGAGCGGTCCGAGGCCTGCTATCTATGTCACTTTTGTTATGGACACGATAACTCGAATAATTCTTCACAGATCTCTTCCAAACTCATACATAAAATCAAGGAGTATAAAATCTCGGTCAAGTTCGTTAATGGGCAAAATCGAACCAAGGGGGGGAAATGTTTTTTTTTTTTTGTAAAAACAGAAAAAAAACATAACGTCTTAATTATAATACGTATCGAATCCGTTTAAAGTTATTATTACTTCTAGGAAAAGGGCCGAAAATTTATGTATAACAAATTTTTTATATCATTAAAAATGGCCCTAAGGGAGGGGGGTTAGAAAAAAAAATTCATAACTTCGTCAATTTACAAGATATCAAATCCGCTTAAATTTATTATAAATCCTCTTACTATTATCTAAAACTTTTATATTGGCAAGTTTTTTATAGGACCAACCCTTATAGCAAAAAAAAAAAAAAAAATTAAAAACAAAAAAATCCCTGCCGGCTCCGCCTGCGAAAAAGTTAGATTTCGAAGTGGGCGGTCCCTTATGGAACCCAACTTCGGCATCATGGCAAAAAGGTCATTTCTTCCGCAATTCCCAACAAACAGGCGCCCCACGGTCTGCGTCTTCGAAATCTACCTGTGCCTGTAAGCTGAGCCGTCAGGGATTTTTTTATTATAATTCTAGAAGTCGGACTAATTTATATGAATCCTTCTTAAAATATCAGTTTCAGAATCATATTATACTTTTTATAGCTAATTAACTGAAAAATAACTACCATAAATGCACAGAGGGACATGTAAAAGTTTTAAAATAATTGCCCTCATTAGGCGCCACTGCTACCATTTTTGAAACAACTTATGATTTCGATAATTGTGATTGATCCATTATACATATTAATTCCAAATTGATTTTGTTTTATATAATACACAATTATAAACATATTTCAACTAAAAAAAATATTTTTTTGTTATAAAGTTATTTTTAAAAAAGTATATTTTTATTCAACATGCGGTCAAAAAGCTATTTTTCGCCTTTTTAAAACGTTTTAAAAAATAGAAAACTCAAATGAAACTTTAAAAAAAAATTACAGAAGTCATCTCATATATTCATAATGAAAATAACATGAACCTTTTAACAATATATAAAATTAGTCGTTGTGGGCCACCGTAATACTTACCCATCATGGATATGCATAATATAAAATATGAAAATAAAACATGTGTAAACTATTTATAAAATGCATTGCAATTCGAATAAAATCGTGGCTTGGTGACGTCATAAACTTTAAATGCTCTATTACTGAATTGCGTAAAAGAAACATCCTTATAACTCCAAAATTGATAATCCTATTAACTAACGGTTTACTGCGTCGGATTAAGCTTCTCATTTCCAATTAAAATATATCTTTGAATTGAAATTTGAATGAAATACAGGGTCATGAAAAACCGAAAAGTGTGGAAAATATGAATACAAATATATCTCGGCTACTAATTATCCGATCGACTTCATTCTTTATCCAAAATTTATGCTATTTTACTGTCTTTTATGTTCACTCCTTAAAATAAACAATTTCAAAAAATTTTATATACCTTTTATCAGAACGAATATTTCGAGAGTCCGAAAAAAATAGTTCCGGATAATCGAGGTTACTGAAATTCAATTAGCTTCTTCTCATTTATTACATACGAAGTACATACCAAATTTCAAGTCGCTATCTCAATTTGTTCGGGAGATAGAGCGTTTACAGACACACACACAGACAGACGGACGGCAATTTTTTTTTTCTAAAAATATGTTTTTCGGAATCTCCAGTGTCTGAAACGTGTAAATCCGTCAAAATTTTTTTTTTCGATTTTCAAAACGATTACAAGACTTACTCTTTACTAAGTATGATGGGTAAGTAATACTCGCTTTAGAAAAAAAATCTTAAAGCAATGTTTCCAAAATGAGAGAAATGATGCCTAATGGGTTAAAGTTCGGTGTCTTTTTCGGAATACCCTGTTTTATATGAAATATTTTTATTGAAAAATATTGTTTTGCATTTAAAATAAACTATGGTTGAAGAGGTTAATCTACTTTCCCAATTATTTCTGGCAATACATTTTGGATTTAAATGAACTTTTCGAGGATTTAAGAATTTAAAGTAAAAAACAAACTGAAATGTGTTGAAATATGATAAGTTATTTATAAAAGTACTTAGATTTCAGTGATCGGATTATGTGATTTCATCATAGTGTCATATTTTAATGCTTTAGAACTGATGTGTTTGTCATGATAGTGTTCTTGACAGGAAAATATAAATTTTCAAATGCAGGATTTTTGTAAGCCTCTTACGAAGTCAAACTTGATAAGAAGGTCACCACAGTTGGTTATTACATCCGAAGATTAAAACATATATATATTATTTTGTTCTTTTAAAAGCTAAAGGTTTTGTGTTGATGTTTTATGACTAATAAAAAATCGTAAAAATCAGTATATTTAAAACGCAAAATTAAATTTTTAAGACCAATTTCGGCTGATCTGAGTTTGCGCAGTGAACATTTCATAGGGTATGCTTTTCTGTTGCTTAACGGCGTGGGAAACCATATTTGAAGTTCTGTCATTTAAGAGAAGCATTAGTGAAAGTTGAGATGGCAGAGTGGTCTAAGGCGCTAGAAAGAGGAACTTATACGAAAACGCGGGTTCGAACCCTGCCCCTGTTATAAGATGTTTCTCTAATATTTTTAATGTTCTGATAACTCAGTTCATTAATGTAAATTTTAAATTATATCTTATTTTAGCAGGGAATGTTATAGAATTTTTTTCCATTGTTATTAAATAAAGTTTACCATCCCCAATATTTTTTATATTAATGATTTTGTATTTAAAATTTTAAATGAAAAGATTTGGCATGCAATTAACAAATAAAATTATCTACAATTTTTGGTACATTTTTTATTACAATTGATCGATAAGGCTAAGATAAGTAGGTGATTTTTTACCATAAGAAAATAGAAACACAAAGAAGTAAAATTATTTACATAAAAAAACTGTGCTTCCATGTATTGGCATCGCAATACAGTTAAATGTTTATATGTGAGAAAACTAATAAAATATTTTAAGGAAAAGAACTTGGAGTTATTCTTATGAAAACTGAATTCTCTGGAAAATGTTTTATTGTCTGTGCCGGTGTAAAAAAGAAATATTATGCAGCCGGTCCCCAGCCCGGTTACAAAAATATATGTTTTTATTTTGTTAATTATTGTTAACAAATATCAAATATTCTATAAAAAAAATTGACATTTTAATAATGTTATGAACATTTTTTCTATGGAACTTTTAAGTTCTTTATTGTCAACTTTTGACGTCCTCTATCTTCTAAATGGATTATTTGGATTTGAATTTATCTGTTTTCGAAAGTGTAGATGCATTCTGTAGATTTAATTTTGTGCATAGGGCATTTTAACTTAACCCGGGAGCAATCACGCCGGGTATGACATACCCAGGGTGCGTACGGTTCTTACAATTCTCTCCAGTATTTTTTGAAAAGTAATTTTCAACTTACTTTATCGCAGAATTTGTAGCAGTTGCTCCGACTAAATAAGGTGACGATTATTATTTGTATATATTGGTGACAAAGTAAAAACCATTCATACGCTGGGTAAGGGTGATTTCTCCCGGGTTAAGCAGACTAAATTACCTTCTTTATATACAAATGTCATTTTTCATTCTCTATGTTCCTAAGTCCCATATAATCCTATGGGACTTATTTCTCAATTTCTTAATTATTGCTGTAACTTTTTGAGTTTTCACGATATTTCACAGGTCTTTTTATATGAGTTGCCCTATAGTATTGACTATCAAATCATGACAAAAAATCTTTGCTGTAGTTCGCGCATGCGAGGTTAAAATTTATTTCATAAAAATACCTATATCTCATCAAATATTCGATATATTAATATTTTAATCACAGTAAACTATTTCTACGATTTTTTTATCAAGTTTTTGGGAAGCGGTGTTAAATTCGGCTGAGAACTCTGCATGTTATAAAAAAAAACCCTTCTGAAGTTTTCACAGAAACGTTAACATCTTCACGAATATACGTGCTATGCTTACACAAATGCACACAAATGTTGAACAGGACCTATATAGTCATTTGCTACAGTGGCAGACCATTTTTACCATTTTCTGTTACTTGGGTGATCGAAATTATTATTTTATTATTACAATTTTTACCCCCTGTGATATGAGAATCATATATTAAATTTTAACCTCCCTACTCTTTATTTAAATTATATTTTAAATATATCTATAACTACAAACAATAATCCCGCCGTAATTTAAACTCTTTCACTTTTCACGGTCACTTGTACTGGATCGCTAATATCTCACGGTCTTTCGATTAAAATAAAAAGAAAAGAATTAAATCAGCACAGATGCCTTTTTGTAAGTTACTTTTCGAAACCAAGCTTAAAACGCAATACATTCTTAATGCATTTTTGCGGCCAGAGAGTCAAATTATGTCTAGCATTTGCATCCAAATCATATACATGCCCTTATTTGGTCTCCCTAATAACTCAATCATTCACACCCAGTTCTAAAAATATATTATGGTCGTTAAAAACATAAGCTGTTTGGACTATCAGAGATATCATTCGCATGGGAAAGTATTCGACCGTTGTAGTCTTCTTGGTGATATTAAATTTCGAAATGGAATACGTTAATATGCCAACAATCTGGCACCCTTGCTCGACAAATACCATTAAATCTGTACGTTCCGTCTGGAAGTGTTCTCGCCTAGACAATCTGTTAGCAACCCTATTTGGCTAGATATACGTCACTTCGACTCGAAGTCGAGTCGAGAGAGCAACTTCACTCTGGCTCCGATCTCCTTGCTATCAATGTCCTTTTAATAAGGGGCTCTGATGCTGACCCCTCTTCTGCCTTCGATCATCTTATTTTGAAAACGATAACTAAATAAACATCCTGACATTTATACTGGAGTTTTTCTTTTCTCATTCACCTCGAACCTGGATTCATCTTCGGATTATCTTCTTTTTATGCATCAACAAAGTAACCCGAACAATTAAAATTACATTATACCCCTCCCCCCTAATTGTCCTCGCGACAAAATATTCACTGAAAAACATGAAGTCAAACATGTTCTTTATATCCTCAAAGTTCAAGGGCATTCCGGGCATTTCCTCACCAGTTTCAGTAAGAAATTCGACGGAACGTCTGAAATTGGTCACTGCCCTTTAATTTCTGGACACCAATATATGTATAGCTACAAACTTCTACGAATGTTTGCCCCGACTAATTTCGTAAAATAATTTTTCTCATATAAATACTCATCAAACACTTGCTTCCAACGTAAAATTATTTAATAAATATGAGTTACTTTTAAACTACATATATATAAAACAAACCTCGACGTTTCGGTTAATCTTTATAACAATCATCAGGAGAAAAAACCTTCATAAATATGAACAGCAAAAATTAAAATGTGTTACATGATTGAATCACAATATTCAATCTGCCAAGACGTTCAAATAACGGAAAATTATAACAACATATTCAAAATACGCCTGGTGGCGCCCTCTATGAATCAGAAATGTAACTGGAACTTATGTTCAACGGAATTAAAGTTCATTTTAAAATGCATTTCCATATGGCAGGAACCGAAAATGATGGGATATCGTTGCAAATTTCATGTTTTCTTAGTGAAATTTCTATAGATTCACGGATGTAGGCTTTAAAGGGATTGTTTTGTCTGGAAATAACTTTGACGTTGTTAAAATCAATAAACCTAACCTGTCCGTTAGCAAAAGTTCTTGATAAGGCAATGGAAAATTTATTGTATTTCAAATCTCTCTTATGTTCTTTAAGTCTCTCTACGATGCGACGTTTTGTCATACCAATATATGCAGAATTTGTACCATCGGTCCATTCAAATGGAATTTCATATACCCCAGATAAACAAGTGGCTGATAATGGGTCAATGCTTCTATTCAATAAATTAAACAACGTTTTAGAATTGGATGCCACCAGTTGTATATTATATTTCTTGAAAACTCTCTTTAATCTTTCAAAAAGAATGGGGATATATGGAATTTTTCTGTAAACCTGACTAACTTTAGGAGAAGAAACTACTGTAACCCTGTATTTATCAATTAATTTACGAATAATGTGCGGTTTATATCTATGTTTCATACCTACATTAATAATATAATTAAGTTCTTCTGCTAAGAATTCTCCTGAACAAACCAAAAATGCCCGACGTACAAACGATCTAAAGGCTGCAATTTTGAAATTCCAAGGAGAGGCTGCGGTGACCGGGATAACACAATCTAATGTCATGGGTTTCCGGAAAATTTTTCGTTTTAAACTATTGTTTTCTTTAAGGAGAAGAACATCAAGGAACGGAAGCGAATTAATATCCTCTAATTCCATCGTAAATTTAATATTATTGTCCATGTGGTTGATATCATCAAAAAATTTGATTAAAGATTCTCTACCTTTATCCCAAACCACAAAAATGTCATCAACATAACGTAACCATAAGGTGGGCTTAGGATTACACATCTCAAAAATATGTTCTTCTAATGGTCTTAATTTAAATTCAGCGAGTATTTAATTTTTGCTGTTCATATTTATGAAGGTTTTTTCTCCTGATGATGTTTATAAAGATTAACCGAAACGTCGAGGTTTGTTTTATATATATGTAGTTTAAAAGTAACTCATATTTATTAAATAATTTTACGTTGGAAGCAAGTGTTTGATGAGTATTTATATGTTAATTGTGCAACGTAAAGTCCTTATTAATTAATTTTTCTCCTTATTCAACCGTAGAAATCTGTTATTATATAATATGATTAAATAAAAAGAAGATTTCTATTTTAAAATAGTGGTGACAAATACTCATAAAATATTTACAATGTAATATACTACGAAAAAGCTAAAAACAACGTTGAAACACACAAATTACAAAACTTTAAAACACATACGGCCGTTTCAAGGATACAAAGATCCCCTTCATCAGTGTAAGGTGGGGAAAAAATTAAAAACAAAAGAATGTTAAAAGGGTTCAAAAGAACCCTCGGCTATAGCCCCGAGTACTCGCTGTAATCTGACCAAAATGGCCATTTTGGTCAGATTACAACCAGTTCAAATGAGCCCGCCGAGGTAGGTTTTCTGTTTTTCCAATTTTTGACATATTTCTATGATTGATTATACTAATGTATCAAACACCGATTTGTGCATTATACAAGGTGATTACAAATGAATATCCCAATTTTGAAGGGCTTTATTAACAAAAGTATAGAAACTACACGCATTTGTGAAAAATACATAAAAAATAAGATTGTGAAATTACTAATAGCAAAAATTTATAAATGTTCAATGTGACCATCAGCAGAAAAACGAACGACATCCATTCTGTAGGAGAATTCGTCCCACACGGTTTTCGGGTGTTACAGTTGCGATAGCTGCAGTCATCCTCGTTTTCAATTCAGCAGTGTCAGCTGGTAGAGGCGGGAAAAATACCTTATCTTTTATGTATCCCAAAAGAAAAAAATCCCAAGGAGTTAAGTCCGGGCTTCGTGCGGGCTACTGATGAAGATCAGCATCCAAATCTGTTCTGCGACCAATTCACCGTTGCGGCAGTTGCTCGTTCAAAAATTTTGGTACAGAAAGGTGCCAGTGGGGTGGTGCACCATCGTGTTGGGTGAACTCGCAACAGAACATGCCGGTTCACTTTCAACCCGCCACTCGTTGCGCCATCTCTCGCCAAAAAGACGAACCTTTACATTTAACAAACTTCATAACTTCTCACTTACTTCGATATGTGAAATGGAACACTACCTTTTATTGTTCAGAAGATTCAGAAGAACTCTTCAAAGTTGGGATATTCATTTGTAATCCCCCTATACATTAAAAAAAAGCATTATTTTTTAAATTGATAACTTAAAAATTTATATTGTAAAAACATTAATGTTATAAAGCACGTACAAGTACTTAAAGAATTCAGTAATATAGCTCTGAGGAAATCTAAAAGCAAACACTGTTTTCGCAAAAGATGTATGAGTAAGTCAAAGAAGTAATATGATTGAGGGGGGGGGGGCGGAGGGCATGATCAGAAATAAAAAGACAGTAATCGAAATCGACACAGTCATCGATTCCAGCTCCGTAACTGTGGATGTTCAGAAAAATCCTTATTTCCGAGGGACCTGCATGAAAATATAACGTCAGCATAAACATCGATGGGAAATATTATTAGATGGCTCTATTTTTTCCTTTACTATAAATGTTCTGAAACTTCCGTGATCACAAGTAATCTTTCAAGGGGTGAAGCACAAACTGTTTTTAGTTCATTTATCGGTACTTTCAGAGTGGACTGTTTTTCATAATGTTTCTTGAGGAAAAATCATTCTAATGGTTTTATGAAGTATTTTAGTTCATTGTATTCTTATTTCCGAGGGAATATATAAACGTGAAGATATATAATATGAATATATAAACGTGAATATATAAACGTCTTCATAAATATCGATGAAAAATATTATTAGATGTCTCTATTTTTTTCTTTACTATAAATGTTCTGAAACTTCCGTAAACACAAGTAATATTTCAAGGGGGGGATCACAAACTGTTTTTGGTTCATTTATAGGTACACTCAGAATGTGCAGTTTTTCGTACTGTTTCTCGAGAAAAAGGCATTCTAATAGTTTTATGGAGTATTTTAGTTCATTGTATTCTTATTTCCGTGGGACCTGCATGAATATATAACATCTGCATAAACACCGAATGTGAATTTTTTTTTTAGATAGCTCTATTTTTTCTTTCTGAACGTTACGTAATCACAAATTTAGGGGTGAAGCACAAACTGTCAAACTGTTTCTAGTTCATTTATCGGTACACATCAAAGTGCAGTTTTTTATACTTTTTGACGTAGAAAAGGCATTTTAATAATTTCACCAGATATTTCAGCTCATCACTATTTCTGAGAGACCTGTATGAAAATAATATAACGTCAGAATAAACATTAGTGTGAAACAGCATGAAAACACATAAGGCGGAATTTAAAGGGACTGGAAAAATATTAAGACTGGTCTTTTTCATAGCAGGTACACTATCTGTGAAGAACCTAGTGGATAAAATGCTAAGAGCCTACGCTAGCCATGCAACAACACTCGCAAGCTAATGTTGAACCAATGTCAGAGATTGTTTCAAATTTCTCGTTTGCATTTCAATACTTTTAAACGATTTTTCTGCATAGGACATCTGAGGTCAATCTCTAACCGGGTACTTTTTAGCATTTTTATTTTGGTTTCCGATTTATCTATTTATTTATTTATTTATTTATTTATTTTTTGAGGATACTTTTACTTTTGGAATCTGTTCTGAATAGAAAGTGACCGCATAAAAAAAAATCTGCCATAAAAATTGAAAAAGTAAAAAGTACACGGTTACAGAAAGTATCCATCATTTAAAAGTATTGAAATGCAAACGATAAATTTGCATACTATGCCATTGGTTTAAGATTAGTTTGCGAATGTCTTCGCGAGATTTAGTGTAGGCTCTTAAGTGATATTTTAGTGAATTTGTGTAAAAAATATTTAAAGTTAAAGCTTTAAAGTAGGATGCTTTTTTATGTTACTTCAGTCAATCAATTTTTTTCAGGTACTCTTTTGAAGAAACAACATTTACAATGTTTGGGTTTAATTGACATAGCTGCAGCTTTTCTAATCAAGGAGCATTTTAACGACTTTTCGTTCGTAACTTGTTTCTTGAGTTATACAAGGTGTTTCAGTATAACATTGACAAACTTTAACAGGCAGTAAAGCACACTACTATAAGCAATTTTTGTATAAGAAACCAGGGTCGAAATCCACTCATTCATTCAAAAGTAAAGGGTACATCACTTTAATCTGAGCCCGGATTTTTAGTCATAACTTTAAGAGTAAAATAAATATTTTAACGATATTTACAACAGAATTATCTTGTTGTCTGCAAAATGTTATGAAATCACGAAAACTTCTAGACGTGCACATCTATGCATTCGGTGCACTGTATGTAATGTCAACTATATTTCGAAATGTGGATCGTCTAATTCAGAGCTGATTGGATGCGGATTGTAACCACTGTTACCACATTTCGTGATATTGTCAGATTTATGTTGGTGGAAGTGGTAACCATCCTCATCAAATCAATGCCAAATTAGATGATCCAATTTTCTGAACAATTCTCAAAATATATACTGCACAGGATATATAATTACTGTGTACTTCTACCACTTTTCGTGATTTCATCACATTTTGAACACATCAAGTTCTATCTACTGTAAATATCGTTATAATAACTTCACTATTTTTAAAGTTATGACCAACAATCCGGGCTCAGATTAAAGTGAATCACCCTGTAATTTTGACTGAATGAGTAGATGGGTTTTCCCTGGTTTCCCATACAAAAATTATTTGTTGTAATGTACTATACAACCTCTTAAACTTTGTAAACTTTATACTGAAACACCCT
This sequence comes from Maratus michaelseni, assembly GCA_963931845.1. Lineage (NCBI taxonomy): Eukaryota > Metazoa > Arthropoda > Arachnida > Araneae > Salticidae > Maratus > Maratus michaelseni. The sequence goes on along the minus strand of OZ007599.1, from coordinate 210,918,604 downwards.
GTACATCGAAAAACTTTTTTCTTATTAGTGGAAGAACATGTTATGTACATAGTCAACGTAAAAAAATAAATAAAAAAAATAAATAAATACTCCTCTGACTCACTTACGTCCAAATTCACTTCAATCACTTCATTCAAATTACATTCAATCTAAAAGTGTGACTGCTACCAACCAATTAGTAATAACGTCTATTAATTAATGATACACTTATATATTTCTTATGAGTCGTCTATATATATAAGTTGTAAGAAACTTGAAACTTTTCAATACTAACACATAATTTTGACATAATGTTGGATTCTTTGGTACATTTTAGCTTCAGATACATCCAGAGGTGCCAACCTCTCATTAATATCTCGTAATATGCGGGTTAATTTAACCCAGGTTTAACTCGTTTCGTACCAGAATTTTTTTAAAGAAATGCAATTAAATAAATTCCACGTAGAAACCTGAAATTAAATAAATAAAGATTCATCAAATAATTTTTCTGGTTTGAAGCGTTGTTAAATTGGGTCAGATTAACCCACATATTACGGAATATTAATTACAGATTGGCACCTCTGTACAACATCATTCAGTCAAGTAGTTGAGCAATTATGAAGGTTTAAAATTTAGAACTCCTAATGTTAAATTCATTTATAATCGTTGCAAAACATATTGAAATCCGGATAGTTTTTCAAGCATAACCCAACAATTACTTATTAACAAAAATTAACCTAAAAATTACTTGAGCTATAATTTTGGATTCACACATTTTAAGCTTCTAGAAATCGATTTTTGTCAAAAATCATTATCCGTTACAATTCCTATTTTTTTTTTTCGAAAATTAATTTCTATATATATATTTCAAATTAATTCTCGTAAATATATAATATACTTTTATACAGTGTTAATATAATATGTTTTAATTTTATTAAGTGTTTTTATCTAATTTAACTTTGTTTGAAGCCACATTATTTGTGACTAATTCATTTCAATATTTAATCAATATTAATTTTAAATTCTTTGATTCTTAATTCAAATCTTTAGTATTTTAATTTAATTTATTTTAATTGATGTTGCATTTTTAGTACAGTTATTTAATCGTTGTTGTCATTTAATGGTACATTTTTAATGTTGCATTAATTATTAATTTTTCCATATTACTACTTAATTATAACATAGTATTATTAATTTATACATCCATTACTTAGATATTATTCAACATTCTATTTATTAATTAATTTCATTTATTTATTATTTAACTAATGGCTATCATTAAGATAGTAATTTGGTTTAATTATTAAACACTAATTTCCATCCATTACTTTATATTTACTTTTACCACTAGAGGGCAGCACTATTTTAAGTTGTTTTTTATTATTAATTTTTCCATCTTAATACTTATTTATAACATAGTATTATTCATTAATACATCCTTTAATGTAATTCGATTTTCTATTTATTAATTAATTTCATTTATTTATTATTTAACTAATTGGTATCAATTGAGATAGTAATTTGGTTGAATTATGAAACATTTATTTCCATCCAATTCCTTCGATTCAGATTATATTCACTTTTACTAATAGATGGCAGCACTAATGTTCCTGTTTATTTTATAATCCATTATATTTTAACATTATTTCTGGAATCACTGCACAGCAATTTATATTTCTAAACAATTTATATTTCTAAAATTGGCAACATGTTATGATTTTTTATGCAATTCATTCCCCAGTCATGTTGGTTTTCATGATGGTTCATGAACTGCAAGGTATCTTATTTATATCTATTTTCATCTTTATGGATTTTATACTTAATGTCTCTATTAAATGTTCTCTCTGTATTTTATAAGCATGGCTTCTTTCCTTTTTAATATTGTATTTTATTTTTTATTTTATCACTGATTTGATTCATTGTATTTGAGATGTAGTCCCAATATCATATTTTTTAGCAATGTATGGCTAATATGATGATGAAACATCTCATTTCATTTTATTTGTGGTATTTAGGCAATTGGGACTTGATAATTCTGTCTAAATTCCACAAATTTCATTTCAATTAATTCATTTAATTCCATTGATTCAATTTTTATTTAATTTCTTATTCTTTCAATGTTTTTTGATTCCATATTAAGTGTGTTGGGGAATCTTTCATTGTCAACTAATTATTTCATACTTAATTATTTCATTGTTTAAGTTGGTGTTATGATAATGTTTCATTTATGGTTATATATATATATATATATACAGTGAAACTTCCATTTAACGAAGTCTCATCGTTACACTTAAAAACTTCGTTATGAAGAAAATTCGTTAAATAGAAATCAGCTTAAATTCATGAAATTTTTCCTTCAGATATGACAAACAGGTATTGGATTCAGAAGCATTTGATACAGTTTCAATTATGAAACCGTTTTTTACAAAACAGTTGTGTACGGTCGATGAAATCACGTCACATTCCCAAGCTTTGGCTCAAGCTTTCATCGGGTTCACACAGGTTCTCAAACTAATGTTTTCACTAAATTCTCTTTTTTTCTGTCTTTTTCGATAATGTAATTTTTATTATTCCCTAGACTAATCACTAATGGCTGAAGTTTAGAAGTTGTATTATCATAAACAAAAATAACTTTGATGTTGTTCGATTTGCATTTTGTAGCACATTCTTGTAGATGTACAACGCAATTGTCTATCAGCAATGGAAGGTCAGAAAGGTAACTGACTCAAATTGATATTTTTTGCTTCAATGCATCTGACGCCATTGCGTCACTGCATCTTCTATATCATTGAACATAAAAAAGGAATTTTAACTTCCCCCAACTGTCAGCGCTGGAATCTCGGTGTGAGAGAGTAATTATAACAAGTGTTTTTCTTAGTGTGAAAAAAAATGTTTTATTTAGCACCAAGCAGAATGGAAATTTTTTAATTGTGCTCATTTTCGTACAATCCACGGAAATAAATTTGCATATCCATCGCAACAGCAACGTCTTAGTTTGAATTCTGTTCACGTACAAAAGTGAAATAAACTTCGTTATATAGAATATATGTTTCGTAATATGGAGATTAATTTCCATGCTAATGGTGTTGAAAATCAAAGTTCTGCAGAAAATTTCGGTAAGTAGAAAACTTCGTTAAATAGGGACTTCGTTAAAAGGAAGTTCCACTGTATATATATATATATATATATGAATTGTACATTGTGATTTTTTTTAAATACAGAAATCGTTTTCTAGAAGCTTGAAATATGCGAATCCAAATTCTTAAGCGCATACCACCTAATAGAGTTATGCTTAAAAACTACCCGCATTTCAATCTGAATTTGTAAGAATTAAAAATGAATTTAACATTAACATTCCCAAACTTTAAACCCTCACGGTTCTTAAATTACTTGACTGAATTACTTTACGTTTAATACATGACGTCAAACTTTGGTATTGGTATTGGAAATGTTAAAGTGTGTTGCAATTTCTATATGTAGATGACCTCCCAAGCAAAATTTAAGTATAGAATTAATTAGTAGACATTATTAATTTGTTGGTACAAGTTACATTTTTATAGGATGATTTGCAGCCGAGTTTGTAGAGGTGTATTTTATTTATTTATTTATTTATTTATTTATTTATTTTTTTTGGGGGGGGGGGCACAGACTGTACATATTTGATATCAACATCCTCGTGACAGATGGTTTATGAAAGACATAAACATATTAACTTTTTTAACACAATTATTCAAATTGGTAAAGAAATCATATGAGTTGTAAATTTCCAACTGGACGAAAAATGTCCGGGCCAGGATTCGAACCTGGGATCCCTTGGCTGAAGCTGCCATGCTCTACCAACTGAGCCATCCCGATCGAATCTGGAGGACCTAATTCATCCATTAACCTTATTGATCATATCATCTGGTCTGATAGCTGAATCAGCTCAACAGAATAAATCGCAGGTAATTTGGAACTCCAGTAAACGCTGGATACGTGATTACACTAGATTAATTTTAACACAATTATTCAAATAGGTAAAGAAATATATGAGTTGTAATTTTCCAACTGGACAAAAAGTGTCCGGACATTGTCTTTATTATTTTTCGAAAATAATGAAGCCAAAATCGTATAACTTCGAAGACGTATATTATTTTCTGCACAGCTTGGGGGAGAAAAATAAACAGATTGAATGTTGGAAATTAAATGATATTTGGCACTGTACAATATAGGTAGATAGCGACGTTTTAAGTAGCAGAACTTTTCTAATTATTGTAGACTAGTTTCGGTCGCATTCAGTTTATCATCATCAGTGCAAAAAATGATGGAATTTTGCTCATATAATACAGGAGAAGTGGGCTTGAGGGAGAGATTTATTGATCAATAGAATAACAAGAAATCACAGCGAACATACTGTAAAAAATGACCAATGTTTCTTATTTTATGAAAATATACTATAACAACGAACGAAAATGTAACATAATCTTCTGAGTTTTCCGAAATTCCGATTAGAGTGTTCCATTGTCTTTTGAATACACAGAAACCAATACATTTCCAAAATTTAAAGAATTATTTATAAAAACAAAGTATTTTTCGCTGCCCGTATTTTTCACAAACGTTTCAGAAGGGTTTTTATAGGGTACTAGCTTACCCGCCCGACGTTGCCCGTGCCAATAACCTTAAATGTACCTGAAATCAGTGTTGAACATTTTTTTATTTTTAAACAAATCTAATGTTGGGGGCCCCACTACCTTAGACAGCAAACACTGGGCGTGCCATACACACTCCCATATATTACCGTAAGTCGAGTCGAAAGAGCCATACCCCTTCATAATCCAGCCCATAGAACCAGAGATAGAAAAGCACCCCTGGTGGTGAAAATCGAAAAGCTCTATCTATGTAGAGTCGAATGAGCCATACCCCGTCGTGATCCAGCCTATAGAACCAGATATAGGAAAGCACCCTTTGTGGTGAAAATCCGAACTAAAATCAGTCAGCTCTATCGATGTCAAGTGGAAAGAGCCATACCCCATTGTGATCCAGCCCATAGAAACAGAGATAGGAAAGCACCCCTTGGTGGTGAAATTCAGAACTAAAATAGGTAAGCTCTATTGATGTTGTGTCGAATGAGCCAAACCGTGTCGTGATGTGACCCATAGAACCCGAGTTAGCTGCAAAATCCTTTAGCTACACCTTCCACCGCCAGGGGGCACAATATGTTCTATACGAACATAACTGAATTCATTAAGGTTATCGATGTCGAGTCGAATGAAGCATACCCCGTCATGATCCAGCCCATAGAACCAAAGATACGAAAGCGCCCCCTGTGGTGAAAATCCGAAAAGCTCTATCTATGTAGAGTCAAATGAGCCATACCCCGTCGTGATCCAGCCTATAGAACCAGATATAGGAAAGCACCCCTTGTGGTGAAAATCCGAACTAAAATCAGTCAGCTCTATCGATGTCAAGTGGAAAGAGCCATACCCCATTGTGATCCAGCCCATAGAAACAGAGATAGGAAAGCACCCCTTAGTGGTGAAATTCAGAACTAAAATAGATAAGCTCTATTGATGTTGTGTCGAATGAGCCAAACCGTGTCGTGATGTGACCGATAGAACCCGAGTTAGCTGCAAAATCCTTTAGTTACACCTTCCACCGCCAGGGGGCCCAATATGTTCTATACGAACATAACTGAATTCATTAAGATTATCGATGTCGAGTCGAATGAGGCATACCCCGTCATGATCCAGCCCATAGAACCAAAGATACGAAAGCGCCCCTCTGTGGTGAAAATCCGAACTAAAATCAGTAAGCTCTATTTATGTCGGGTGGAAAGAGCCATACTGTAATGACTTAACGAACTCCAGTGATCCAAGGTGATGATAAGCATCCAGCACTTTTTATTAGGCATCGTTGATACACAAGTTAAAATAAGATGAACAATTAAAAAACATTACACTCTGCCATCAAAACCCCAGCGTACACAGCCATCATATACTGTTCACGCGCACACATCATTTTCCGCTCACCATCGTCTGTTCAACTCTCTCTGCATCTCTCTTAGCTTAGCTCGGTTCACTTCTTTTTGACCTGCCAACTAACATCTCTTGCAGTCTCTTTGCATATCGAAAACTGTCCTTTCGATTCGATTACACAGCTTACACGGCAGTCAACCTCCGAAGCTAGGCGACAAAACCAAGGAGAAAAACTGGACAACACCTAGGCCAGCAACTCACGAGTCAGGCTAGGCCATAGATTTCTTCGGTCGTTACACTGCTCTCATTGGCTGGCTGCTTCGTTGCCGAGGCTATTTCATGGGAGGAGCTTGAAATAGCCTCGAACCCAAAATTCCATATACACGTTTTAATTTTTTTTTAAAATCTAAATTAAAATTTAAAAATCCGGCCGCGAGGTATACTATCCGGTGACAACATCTACACATGACAAAAATTTCTGAGTCCTAGGTGTTATAATTACGGAGAAATCCGCGGGCAGGCAGACAGACGCTTACTCTTTTATAGAGATAGAGATAAAATGAAAACATTCAGCAAATAATTTCCGTTCTCAGGTGATTAAGATTTAATAATTATTTACTGAATGTTTTCATTTTATTCAAAGTAAAGTTCAAGGAAAACATTAGATTCTTGGACGACTAAAAAAGTTCTTAAATCATAAACATCACTCAAAAACACCCCAACAAAAAAATAATGAATATATAGAAACAGCTCAGAAAATCTGTTTCATTAAGAATATTTTTAGTCGCCCAAGAATCGACTGCTTTTCTTGAACTTTACTTTCTATAAAATGAAAACATTCAGAAAATAATTTCCATTCTCAGGTCAATTGATTAAGATTTAATAATTATTTACTGAATAAAACATTAGATTCTTGGGCGACTAAAAAAGTTCTTAAATGAAACTTCTTAAATGGAGTTAAAAATGGTTCTTAAATGGAGTTCAATAACAAATCTTAATGAGAACATACATCTTAATAATTTATCGCATGTTATGAATTCACCATTCTCGGGAACTAAAAATGTAGTACAAAACAATTGCAGGAAAAAAATTGTAAACAATAAATAGGGTAGATGTGCCACTAATGGACCGCCTTCCAGTAATGGGCCACCTTCAATGTTTTTGGTTTATAAAAAAATAAACAATAAAAATTCAGCTTTTTTTATTTCATTAATATGCTTTCTTTAAATTCTAGTTTTAAATACAATCACAATATCAATTATCTATCACTTTTTGTGGGGTGTCCATTACTGGAATTTAGGGTGTTTTGATTTATTTCTGTTATTTACAATTAAATTTCGATTCACATTGGGAAATGTGACTATGAGCATGGTTAAATATTGTTGGTAGATTAATATAATATTAAAAAATGTGAAATATAACAATTATAACTATTAATTTAAAAATAATTTTTAAAAGAAATTCCTTAAGGGTGTTCATTACTGGCACATCTACCCTAAATACTCAAAAATTTAATGTAAATTGTTTTTTTTCCATAAAAAATATTTAATTTGTAAGTATGAGGTAAAAAAATAAATCACAATGGATTCCTAACCGCCCAAGAACTCAAATTATTTACTGAATATTTTCATACTAAAAATGTTAAATAATGAAACAAACTAACTAAAAATACAGTCAAAAACAGTTTCTTTAAATATTATAAGCGTTGCACAAATTATTTACTGAATATTTTCATACTAAAAATGTTAAAAAATGAAACAAACTAACTAAAAATACAGTCAAGAATAGTTTTTTTAAATATTATAAGCGTTGCAGATACATGAAGATATACTTTCTGTTCAGTGAAGTGTAAGATCAAATAGGCCTAAACCCCAGTGACAAAACTAACTATCGGGAACTTAATGTGATATATATTGCATATTTCAAACTATTTTTGAAATATTTTTAGCGTTGCAGACACACGAAGATAGTTCTGTCACTGGGTTTAGGCCTATTTCATCTTACACTTCACTGAACAGAATGTAAATAAACTACTTACGGAAACTTAAAATAAATATATAAAAAAGAACAGAAACTAACTTACGGGAATTTAAATTAGTAAAAAATATATTTTACAATACTAAAATGTTTAAAAATAGAAAACTATAGCTCAACAGTGAAAACTGCTGTTTGATCTCGTTAGCCAAGCTAAAAGCTCCGAGCAGTGAATGTTTGGGGCTATGGACAAACCTTTCACCTGCTCTCATTGGCGGATTGTAAATAGCCTCAAACCAGAATGTCATATGCACGTTTGCTGTCGCTTCGCTGGGTGAGCTTGAAATAGCCTCGAACCCAAAATTCCATATACACGTTTTAAAAAATCTAAAAAAAAAAAAAAAAATCTAGATTAAAATTTAAAAATCCGGCCCCGAGGTATACTGTCCGGTGACAACATCTACACATGACAAAAATTTTAGAGTCCTAGGTGTTATAATTACGGAGAAATCCGCGGGCAGGCAGACAGACACTTACTCTTTTATAGAGATAGAGATTAATGAGTGTCTTCAGCTGGAATACCTGTTTTTCGAATGTCATCCATTCTCAAGTAAACATTTTCAGCCACATAAGTTAATTTATACATGAAAAAGTAAAGAAAAAATCTTAATTTTAATGTTATTGTTAACGCTGTTAATTTTGCATGTTTGTCTGTTAAACATATTTTTTGAGAATGAAAATGTTTACTTGAGAATTGATGGCATTCGAAAAACAGGTATTCCAGGCTGAGGACACTAATTAATACACTATAAAAACACTTCGGAAACGTTTCTGAAAAATACGGGCAGCGAAAAATACTTTCTTTTTATAAATAATTCTTTAAATTGTGGAAATGTTTTTGTTTCTGGGGATTCAAAAGACAATAGAACAGAGTATTCGGAATTTCATATAACTCAGAAGATTATATTATATTTTCGTTCGTGGTTATAGAATATTTTCATAAAATAAGAAACATTGGTCATTTTATAAGAAACTGGTCATACAGTGCAGCCAATAGTAAATTACATGGGAAAAGAACTGATAATATGATAAAATGTTGGTAGAAATTAACAAAAGGAGGTTTTTAATATAAGGTTTACAGCAATCTGACAGAATATTTTTGTTTGTTTTGATAATGGCTCAGATTGAGCTGAAACATATGTCAACAGTCTAATAAAACCTATTTTACTGTTCATAATCTTTTTATTTTACACCTTTTAGCAATTAAAAAGAAGTATATAATTACAAGGTGTTATGATTTGTTATATTAATATTTTTACGATTTTTATAGATATGGTATGCTACAAGAAAGTCAAGTTCAAGTACTGAAGTGGGTTTAGAGAATAAAGCTGAGCTAAGCTGAATTAAAGTCAAAAAGTGTGATTTATCTATTTGATATATTTTGCAATGACCAATTTGTTATTTTGTTGTTTACAAATAGATTGCTTGTGTTTTATTATTCGAAATTTGAAGATACGTTTGGATTGTTCAATATAAGAAAGGCCACACTGGCAAGTCATACTACAGCTACCCTAGGAATTAGAAATACAAATCGGGTCTTTCAGTTTGGAGAGAATGAGTTTGTTGGCAGGGATGAAATATATTTTTAAATTATATTATTTACGAATTTTAGCAGTGGGAAGGCTGAATTTCGTAAAGTAAAGTAAAACAATGTTAATATTGGAAAGAGGAGTAAATTGAGGTAAACGTGAGGAACATGAAAGCTGCAGTTTAAATAGAGCATAATCTATATGATGAAAGGATTGTAACCTCTGTCAAAAGCAACGGCTTTGATATAATGACAATGTTTCACAAAGACTGCTTGATATTAATATTGTCAATATTCGTTAAGATATTGACAATTTCTCAAATAGCAGGAATCTCAATAGAGTCTTACAGTTTGGAGAGAGTGAGTTTATTGGCAGGGGTGAAAAATATTTTTAAATCATATTATTTAAGAATTTTAGCAATGAGTAGGATGGATTTGGTAAGGTAAAGTAAAGCAATGTTAATATTAGAAAGACAAGTAGATTGAGGTAAACGCAAGGAACGTGAAAGCTGTGTAATTTAAATAGAGTAGAATTTTCTAAGGAAAGATGAAAGGTTTGTAACCTCTGTCAATAGCAATGTCTTTGATATCTCACAAAGACTGATCGATATAGATAGTGTCAATATTATTTGAGCTATTGACAATATCTCAACGCTTTTCTAATGAAAGAAGGTATCATGTGTACTTAACATGCTCTTTCACTGATGAAATAGTCCGAAGACGTGTATATACATGAGTTGGGTTGGGTTGATTTTTGACGGCCAATTATCTACACTTGGGATATAGGCTCGGGGGGAGTGCCCTTCGTGGGGGTCTTTCTAAGGGAACCTAACCCGTATTTACGCATGGATAAATCCACGGCTCGAAGAAACCACGAAAACTCCGAACGATTACGCCGACAGGCGCGTTTGGGATCGAACCCAGCACCTCCCGTCTACCAGCTTCGAGAGCAGAATTTCTCAGCCACTGGTGGGGCCCGTGTATATACATGAATAACACGTTCTTCCACTAAAAACTGCCTTATTTGAAAATAGAAAATGGGGATATTCTATATTTAAATTTGATGGAAATAAGTTATTCTACACGGAAATCTGCATTTATTTCAAAAATGTCAGTTAACATGTTCACCCACTAAGCTCTTGAACTGTATTGTAATATTTTACGCGAGATCGTATTTTTTCTTTTTTAAGGCATTATATACAAGTTCCGTTTTCACAGATTTTATTGTATTATATAACTGACTCTATTTTTTTTTACTATAAAAAAGCTGTTAATACATTTTAAGAACACAAGTAATCCAAATTCGAAAGAACGAAATCCAAATTTGTTTGACTTCATTTATCAGTACACTCTAAACATGCATTTTTTCACAGTTTTTTGCAAAGAAAGACACTTTAATAGTTTCATCAGCTATTTTAGTTCATTGTATCTTTACATCCGAGAGACCTGCATGAAATAGTTAGATAAACATAGATGGATTATATTATAAGATGGCTCTATCTTTTCCTTTACAATAAATGTTCTGAACCTTCCGTGATCACAAGTAATCTGTCAAGAGGCGAAGCACAAATTGTTTCTACTTCATTTATCATTACACACAGAGTGTGCAGTTTTTCATACTTTTTCTAGAAGAGAAACATTCTGAGATTTTCATCAACTATCTTAGTCCGTTGTATTTGCTTAATATACAAAACAACATGCACTCAATTAGAAAGTCAGTTGACTTCAAAATCAGTAAGTATTTCTGTTTATAGAAGTAATAAATGAGCTGAGAGGTTTTAACACTTCCTGAAAAATAAAACAATAAACTTTCTGTTTCTTTTTTCTTTTTTTTTTCTTTTTTTTTAAATAATGAAAAACTTAATTCCGAAAGACCTGCATGTCTTGTGTGCAGTGTTTCATATTTTTAATACTTGTACCTTGTTTCACTAATTTATATTTTACTAAATATTTTGACTTGAGTCAGGGACTGGCTCATTGGTGACCTTGCGCCAATAAAAAACAATCAACTAACCAACTGAAGAACATCCATGAAAATATAACTTCAGCATAAACATGAATGGAAAATATTATTATATGGCTCTGTTTTTTTTTTCTTTACTATAAATGTCAGAACCTTTCGTGGTCACAGGTAATCTTTCAAGGGGCGACGCGCAAACTATTTCGATTTCATTTATCGTTACACTCAAAATGTGCAATTTTTCGTACTTTTTTTTGAAGAAAAACATTCTACGATTTTCACCAGCTATTTTAGTTCATTGTGTTTGCTTAGTTTACAAAACAACATGCATGTCATTTAACAAGTCAGTTGTTTTCAAAACAAGTAAGTATTTTTGTTCATTGAAGTGATAAATGGGCGAGAAGATTTTACTTTTCTAAACAATAAAGCCGTTAACTTTCTGGAGATTTCTGGCTTTTGTTGAAAGTCCTTATTTCCAAGAAAACTACGTGAAATTATAACGTCAGAATAAATCTTACTGGAAAATATTATTAGATAGTTTTGTTTTTCTTTACTATAAATGTTTAGAACCATCCATGATCAACCGTAATCGTTTAAGGGCGAAGCATAAATTGCGCCGACTTCATTTATCGTTACACTCAGAATGTGCAATCATTCATACTTTTTTCCAAAGAAAGAACATTGTGAAATTTTCAGCAGCTATAGTAATTCATTGTATTAGTTTTATTTACAAACAACATGCATGCTTGTTAATGAGTCACTTAATTTCAAAACAATGTTGTTTATTAAAGTGATGATGGACTGAAGGGGTTTTACATTTCCCAAACAGAAAATCTGTAAACTTTCTAAGAATTTCTGTTTTTTAAATAAAGAACTCGTTTTTGATGGACCTGCAAGAAAATTTAACGTCAGCATGAACATAGATGGAAAAAATTATTAGATGGCTCTATATTTTCTAATAATATAAGTGTGTCCATGCTATTGTTAGACTGAGAACGTGCACCTTTCCATACCTTTCTGGAATAAAAACCTTCCAAGATATAATCATCTATTTTGTTCCATTCCTTTAATTTACAAAAGGACATGCATGTCTCATTACAAAGGACATGCATGTCTTATTAGGATGTTTCATAAACATCTCCCTAATTTTAAAATTAAATTATTCATTAACTATTTTAAATATGAATCAGATAAAAGTAGACATCCTTATTAAGTAAGCTCATAAATTACGCAAAGAACAATTTAAAAAATTGTTTAATTTTTTGTCAATAGATCACGATGCGCTTTTCCAAACTGTAAAAATACTCAAATTAACTACAAATTTTAAATTACAAAAAGGTTTTTTCACGTTTAATTAGTTAAATAGAATACAAAGTAAACACCGAGATACCTGTAACGTTGTCTTACATGTAAGTTAGGGCATTCTTGCACTTTGAGACATCCCAGCGCCATTTATTGGCAAAAATTGGAACTATTTTTAAAATTATTGTGTACAAAACTTATGAGCTATTGATAAACATTTTGCTTATTCCATTTTTATATTTATTATAGTTAATGAATTGGTGAATTTTGTAAGTTAGAGAGTCCTTTATAAAACACCCTCTATATATCAGTCGCTTTCAAAAGAAGTAAGTACAGTGTGGGCCAAAAAATAATCGGTAATTTTAAATGTTAATAATTTTTCATTTATTTTTCTTCTTTTAGTTTAAAATAGGGACGTTTTGAAGTTTTATTATGCAAAGATTTCCAACTGAACTAAAAGTGTCAGTGTAAGAACAGCATTTTGAAAATCAACGTTTAATTAATGTGCGCTTAATCCCTTAAGCTCCACAACGTACCTGTGTACATCATGAACTCGTCTATTTATAATACCAGGACGTATGTGCGTACGTCCTCATTTTAAGTCCAGACTGCAATGTTCTAAGCATATGATTTTTACGTCGCTAATTGCTACTGTGATTGGTTTTGTACGAGTTTTATAGGAATGATAGTTTACGCACCCAATAGATGGCGTTACTTGTAGAAATTCTCTTTAATTTTCCCGCTGCTGTGCTTCTTTCTTCGTTGTTCATTTGTTTATGTGTTGGTCATTCTGTTCAATTGCGTTTAAATTGTTGTGCTTCGCATTCGGATTTGTGTTTTTTGTATCTCTTACAGATAAAAATAATGATATAAACTACTTTTGACAAAATTTAATATATCTGGTATTCAGCATATTACCATTACATTGAATATGGTGCTTAAGGGGTTAATATTCTGCAGTTTTATGTCAGAAATTGGTCTACCTTATGCAAGGTAAGTCAGCAACAAAACTTTGCTGACGATAACGTGTACTTATATTGCGTATTATATCATATCTGAAGGAAGATTTCTTCCATTAAAACGTGTGTAATATGCTCTTTGAGTCGCAATATGTGAGCGTTGATATTGAAAATATAGGTCTATGCTTTTGTTACGCTATGTACCTCTGCATGGTAAATCTCTACTAAGGAAAAGAAAAATAACTAAGGAAAAGATTTATTACTTTTAAAATCACACAGTAAATTTTAGGCCACCCTGCATTCTTGTTTGTTGAGTGACAAATTAGTTGAAAGAATTTGGCTTGTCTTAAACATTTATTATTTACTTACGCAAGGCTCCCAATGGGACCGCTGTTTGAATACCGATTTTTTCAAACCAAACACTTCTTTAGATTTTTCTTGCAAATTTTGCAGAAACCCACACCGAAAGTTATTTCTATTGTAAATGTTGTAGAAACCTACCACGAACATTATTCTTCGGAAAAACTGGTATTCAAAAAATGGACGATTTGAGAGTTCTTCTTACGTTGTTTGCTGGAAACTTTCTCCAGCTTGCTATTTTTTGTTGAAACTAATGGAATCTTTTTCAAGTTGAGCTTTCCTGAAGTTATTCAAAACTGAATTTTTTATTATTTTAGATTTTATTTGGTGTTTATTGGAAAACTTTTACATACCTTTCTCCAAATAGCATGTATTTTAGTGGGAAAAGCTTACATGATTATGAAAAATACTTGCTAGGTGTGCGCTAAATACTTTCACTACTTATTGGGTATCACTGACTCAAAGCAAAACTTGTGTTATTGATACCCAATATCAATCTGCTTTGGAAATCCGAAGCTTCTATCGCGAACTAAACTTCGATCACATTGATTTGATAATATGTTTATAAAATGGTTACAAACACAGTTTGAAAATATTTTTACAAAGAAACATGAATTTCAGTTTCCTTGTTTTACATGACAAACTATAAAAATAAAAAGTCGTTTTTTTAGTTTCATACTTTTTAGTTTATTTTGATAGAATAGTTATTCTGAACTCGCATACAAATTAAAAGAATTTGAGATATTATTGAAACCTCTCTCATCCACACACTCACATGCAAAAGAAAATTTATGATGAAATAGCATATTGTTGAAAAGATTGAATGTTTTAAATCCTTATGGATATAAACATATCCATATGGATATAAACAAGATCTATTTATTGATAAATAAGTAACCAATATAAATAGATAAACAAATCACGAATAGCATTAATAATAAGTATGTCATTATATCATTTAATAATTATAATATCATAAGTTCCCATTTCCATCATTTTCATCGTCATTTTCAAAATGATCCTATATTACATTTTATTATTCTTGTATAAAATAATTTTTTCAAATATGATATTAGCCATATTTTACGATAATTCATTTATATAGAACCATTTAGAGATTTAGAATACTTAACGTCTTTTTTTTATTTTTTAGATCTCATAGGAAATGTAATTTTATTTTTCAACACAAATAAGAGAATTCTTTTGAACTAAAATAAACTTCGGATAAAACTAACAGTGTTCGACATTTTCAGGAAAAAGACAAAAGGAGAAGGGTTTTCGGTCAAACCACATGGATTTCCCTCCTTCATATTGACGTTCGTTTGCTTCTAGAAATAGTTCCTAAAAGCATTTCTTGTCGAAAAAAAGTAAGTCTAAGGGTCGATACTTCATCTAACAGCAATAGATGGGAAGTAACACATTGACTGCCTCTTATCTTAAGTTCAATGACGGACATCTTTATTGGTTAGGAAATATTTTCTATATCTTTTTGAGTATATAAGAAAAATTCTGTGACCTGTTAGCATGAAATTCGAATGAAAATGTTTGTTTAACGAAAGTACGTATCATGATTTCATTTCTTTTCCTTTTAAGTAGATCTCGGTTCGTGTTTATCCGATGAAATTATTTCCATTTTGATCCTCTCACGCTTTGGTACAGAAGGTATGTAAATAATAAAGATAATTTTGGGAAGAAATTGTTTTTCGACTGGTTTCTAGTAACTGTAAGAGATTCTTGGGAAAAAATATTGTTCACATTATATATATCGTCTAAAATGTGTTTATTCAAAGAAGCAAGTGCTAATTGGAGAGTTAGTGAATTTCAAAATAAATATGTTTTTAAGTTCTTTTTTATTAAAAAAAAATATATATATATGCATATATTACAGATCATTAATATATTTAATCTTCTATGAAACCACTTTGTAATTTCTTTGAGTCGTTGTCATATCAACTGACTGCGAGAATATAGCAATTTTTTCAAACCTTTACTAATATGTGCGCGCGAAATATATTTTCTAAAATCTGTTTAACGAAGGATTTAAAAACAAGTATCACTTGAAGAGCCTTTTAATTGGAAAATATAATTTAATACTTTTTTCTTTCATATATATTTTATTTGAATATTAAATACAAAAACCACAAGTTATTTATTTATCTATATCTAACCTTTTGTGAAACAATTTTGTGATTTGTTTGATCTGAGTATCAATTGACGGCGAGAAAATAAATATTTCTTCTTACAGAAAAGGAGATCCATCAAAATGTAGACATACGTTGAGTGTATCCTGACATAACCTCCTCTTTAACACATTATTTTGTTCTTAATTATTTCTATATATCCTTTCATCCGTTGAACTGCTACTTCTGAGATCAAGAGCACACATCTAGAGTCTTCTCGCAAGGTGTGGTGACATACATCAAGCTCTAACTAGCCTCATACATTTCACCTTTCTGTTATCCGCAAAATTGGAGATCATTATCCTTGTTTTTATTCAGCCGTGCATTAATATGGGTAGAATTGCTTAAATGGTGAAGTCTGCGACACCGCTATTCCTGTCTCTTCATCGTGATGACATATATCTCGTATCAGAGGCGTAATTAATGACGGGCAGGGTAGGGCAATCGCCCCCTCTGAGTTTCAGAATTTTTATTATCATCGTCTGTTTCTTTATTTTCTTATTATAACTTGAATGCTTTAATTTAATTTGTTTTGACAACATATTGTAATATTATACCAGTGTTCTTTTGCAAATATGTATGAAAAATAGTACATTTCAAGTGGACCAAAAGAAAACTTTGCATTATTATGTCCAACGAAAGAATTATTCTCACTCTAAGCAAAATCTGAAATGATGCTTCCGTCTCTTATATTGTATCGATCTACCCAGGATTTTCATAAGGGTTGGGGATATAGGGTTAGTTTTCCTTCTATAACAGCCCCTCTTCCTAACACACTAAAAAAACTCCACCCGAATGCCCAGACTGTGTATTTGGTTTCATGCAACCTGAAAACAATTTCATTTAGACAAGAAAAAGGCTGTTTTATCCCTGATTTAGAAATCATACAAATTCTCTAACCAATTAATAATCTATGTGCATATTATTAGATCCATCATCTAAAATTCATTTATTCAAAAGTTTAAAAACTTATGTTACTTGGTGAGCCACAAGATGAATTAATATTGTTCGGTTGTTTGAAAATTAAATTAACGCGTTATTATCTAATCTTCTATGAAACAATTTTGCTATTTTCTGTATCAATTGCCAAACAGAAAAAAAAATTCTTCCAAAAGGGGAGGACGAGCTCGATCCATCAAAATTTATATCCATGCTGAGTGTATCTTGAGATGGCCGCCTCTTTAGCACATTATTTCCTTCCTAATTGTTTCTCTATATCCTTTCATCCGTTGAATTGCGACCTCTGAGATCAAGAGCACGCGTCTAGAGTCTTCTGGCAGGGTGTGGTGGCATACATTAAGCTCTAACAAGCCTCATACCTGTCACCTTTCTGTTAGCAGTGACGTTGGGGCTTATTATCCCTGTATTAATAGCCTCGTTCGAAGTCTGCGACACCTCTCTTTCTCTCTCTTCATCGTGATGACATAAATCTCTTAGATTGCATCTACCTAGCCCCACCCAGTCGCCAGGTAGCTACCGAGATTCTTCCTGAGCCTGTAGGCATCTGACGGTACTTGTTCACCGTGGACCTGACCGTAGTGAAACAATCTTTTAATAAATATTCCCTCGTCCATAAATCAATGGCATCGCTGAAGAATGGGGAAATTTAAATAGCGGGAGCACGCATATTAAAGATGACGATTTATTTTTTAGGGTACTCTTCTTTAGAAATCTATCCGATAAAGGAAGACAGCCGCAAGGCTTTTACGCACTCAATACCCGGTTACAAAATAAAATTTCAAGGAAGAAAGAGGAAACAAAATGCTTCAAGCAGTGAAAATTTAAGTGAAAAATTGAAGTGATATCTATCTGTAATTCTATTGCGTCGTGCAATTCATAATTTGGGAAATAAAATGAAAGTGTTTTATTTTATTTATTTATTTATTTTTTAATCACTGGATTATTTTTTAACACAATTATTTCAAATTGGTAAAGTAATTATACAAGCTGTAAATTTCCAACTGGACGAAAAATGTCCGGGCCAGGATTCGAACCTGGGATCGCTTGGCTGAAGCCGCCACGCTCTACCACTGAGCTATCCCGGTCGAATCTGTAGGGCATAATTAATCCAGTTAACCTTATTGATCAAAGCATCTGGTCTGATATTTTAATCAGCTCAACAGAAAAGATCTCAGGTAATGGAACTCCAGTAAACGCTGGATACGTGAATACACTGGATTATTTTTTAACACAATTATTTCAAATTGGTAAAGTAATTATACAAGTTGTAAATTTCCAACTGGACGAAAAATGTCCGGGCCAGGATTCGAACCTGGGATCGCTTGGCTGAAGCCGCCACGCTCTACCACTCAGCTATCCCGGTCGAATCTGGAGGGCATAATTCATCCAGTTAACCTTATTGATCAAAGCATCTGGTCTGATATTTTAATCAGCTCAACAGAAAAGAGCTGATTTCATTACCTGAGATCTTTTCCGTTGAGCTGATTAAAATATCAGACCAGATGCTTTGATCAATAAGGTTAACTGGATGAATTATGCCCTCCAGATTCGACCGGGATAGCTCAGTGGTAGAGCGTGGCGGCTTCAGCCAAGCGATCCCAGGTTCGAATCCTGGCCCGGACATTTTTCGTCCAGTTGGAAATTTACAACTTGTATATTTTTTAATCGTCAAAATTTTTCTGTATTGTAACCAATATTTAAATATATTTCGCGAATTATTTTTCTGTATAAGTATGTAAAATGGTACTGTATTGTAAGTACGATAGTACAGTAAAATCTGCTAAGACAGTATGGCAAGAAACCAAAGAAAAATTCCATTTAAGATAGATTTCCATCTTAGCAAGCATACTATTATAATTGTATTGCATTCTTTTGGCCGGAACCATGAGGTTTTCCGTTTAAAGCAGGATTATGTTATACAACAGGTTCCATTTTCACAAGAATTTCTGTTCTAGAATATAAAACTCAATATTTTTCAGGAGAAACTTAATTTTGTTACATTTACTACATAAAAACGCTAAACGCTGTAATTTACTACACAAAAAATGCTTTTTCGCACTCAGTAACTGGTTTCAAAACACAGTTTCGATAAAAAAAAAACAAAAAAAAAACAGAATACAAGTGAAAAAATTGAAAAAAAAAAAGAAGAAGAATCTATCTATATAATTCTATTGTGAATTACTAATTCTATTCAGTTCTAATTCTATTCAGATCTAATTCTATTCTTTCTAAATCTATGATTTGTGAAAGAAATAAAAAATTTACTCAAAATCGAACTTTTATGTAAAGTATCGATTGTTTAAAGTTGTTGCGTAAATTACTTTTCTCCATGAATAAATATAATGATACCAAATTAAATAAATCCATGTTATTTAACGTTAAAAACTGAAATGAAAATTTGAAGTCATAAACTAGCTGAATTTCTGGTGCAGTGCAATTCATAATTTGTATAATTAAAAGAAATTTTATTTTTAAAATCGTCAAAATTTCTCTGTGACGTAAAGATTATTTACAGTTATTTCATAGAGTATTTTTCTCACAAAATAAATGCAATTACGAAATTAAATAAATCCATAATCCCATAAGTGGTGAAGACTTATGGGAAAAGTAGAATTGATATTTATTCGTAATTCTAAATTGTGCCATGCAGTTCATAATTTAAATTAAATTTTCAGAGTGTTCTGATACTAAAAATAGAAAACCGCGTTTTTAGTGCCCAAAAAATGCGAAAATTCGGAATCCTAACATTATTGGGTATCAAGTATCATAATTGGGTAATTTTTTGTCGTAGAAGAATTAATAATGGAGTTTTTACTGTTTTATTTTTTTAGGGAGAAGGTTTTTTCTAAATATAACTTATTGGAACCAGGGACTGTATAAAATTTTAATTTCGTAACTTAAAAAAACTATCTTGACGTAAATGGATTTTCGTATGACGAAGAACAATGAAACTTTTTGCAACTAGAACTATACCTTTAAAACTAGCGGTTCAGGAATTAGTTATTGGTCAATGATAAGAAGGAACATGCTGTGAAACGTTTTATCATGAAGTACATTTTTACATAAATAAATACAATGACACAAAATTAAATAAAGCCATATTATATGTGCTGAAAGCTTATGTGAAAATTGAAGTAGCTAAAACTATAATTCGATTGTGTCGTCAAAATTTTCATGTATCGTAACTAATATTTAAATTTATTTAATGAATTATTTTTTTGAATAAATAATAAAGCGATACTAAATTAATTATTGACATACTTATAATATAGCGTTCTCATTTTATAAGTATGACAGTACTATGATAAGTAATTTATTATATTTCAGAAGAATTTTGTTCATTTTCACTATATAGACATATTCCGTTGAGCTGTCTACATGGAAGACCAGTGTCAAAAGGTTGTCTGAGTGAATTGTGTCGGCCGGCTGTCGGTTTACGTAGTTCAATTGTAAGAGCATTGACAAGGAAAGCCAAAGAGACTGGGTTCAATTCACGTCTTGGACTTTTTTCTCTCGGTCGAAAAAATTTCAAAATTGTATTTTATTTTTACCACTTAGTATGATTTTATTAAAATAATTAAGTGTATCCACGTTTCCATCGTTTAATAGAGTTCCTTTACCTGCAATATACTCCGTTGAGCTGTCTACATGGAAGACCAGATGCTATTGTATGAGTGAATTGTGTCAGCTGATTGTCATTCCAGTTAGCTCAATTAGAAAAGCATTGGCAAGTTAAGCCAAAGATTCTCGGTTCGATTCCCGGCCTGGACACTTTTCACTCAGTTAAAAAATTTCAAAATTGTATGTTATCTTTACCAGTTAGTATGATTGTGTTAAAATAATTAAGTGTATCCACGTTTCCAGTGTTAATTGAGTTCCTTTGCCTGCGACATATTCCGTTGAGCTGTCTACATGGAAGACCAGATGCTATTGTCAAAAGGTTGTCTGAGTGAATTGTGTCAACCAGTTGTCGTTCCACTTAGCTCAATTGGAAGAGCAATGGCAAGTTAAGACAAAGAAACTGGGTTCGATTACCGTCTTGGACACTTTTCACTCTGTTCGAAAATTTTCAAAATTGCATTTTTAATATTTGATATTTTGATATTTAATAATTTAAATAATAATGCTAATTTTTAATAATTACATATTAACAAGATTTTCCGAGAGAGAATTAATTTTTTACAAAAATAATGATAAATTAAAGAGAAGAAATAAATCAAAACAATTTAGAATAAAAAGCATTTCACTTCAATTTTCTCGAAATTTCCTTTTTGTTACGTAACACCCCCTTCCACTCGTATCTTCAATTATTGATAACAATTATTTTTCGGCAAACTAAAATATGAACTACTTTATCACTAATAATGGACAAAATGCATCATCATAATATGTGTTATGTCCATTTAAAACAATTATTTCAGTAATTTAAAACTAATTACAGGATATTTTTTAAATTATTAAAATTACTTTAATTTGAAAAAATAGGCCCAAAACTTTTTTGCGGGGGAAAAAATGTTCCATTATATTTCGTACAATAACTCTTAATGATAAAACCTTTTTCAAAACATCTGATGAAAATCTTTTAATTTTATTTTCTGGTCAACGGAAGAAATTCGACGAGTATCTCAAGTATCGAAACATAAAACACGCAGTTTTTGAGTTTTAATATTTGAAAAATCGAAACATATCAGCGAATTTTACAAATATCAGCTTTTAGTAAATCGTGCAAGTAAATATGTCAAGGAATTAAACATTATTCAGTTAACATGAATAAAAAGAATGCAATTATAAGCTGCTTAAATACTTATTATTTATTCTAAATTGCACATTTTTCGAAAGTGTATTAAGTATTTTCGTATAAAAAACTTTTTAAACAGCATTTTATTGTTTAAAACAGAAATTCTGATGCTGTAAGCCGATTGACATAAAATAAAGCATAAAACGATTAATTCTGAACGCTGTTTATAGAGGTATCTTTTATCTACGAGAATTTTTTTATTGAAATTAATCTACGATTTGAACTAATCTAGAATAAGCTGCAACATTGCAATGCTAGCACCACTTGATGCACTGAAAATCCACTTAAAAATGCTATCTTCTTTGAAAAGAAAAAAGCTATGAATCACTTCAATTTTAAGCGCAAAAAATGCAGTCACGATGAAAGGAAATAGAAACTTGGAAATTCATTTAGAAATGATAGATGATTCCATTTATATGATTTCTTACTCCAGTAATTAAATTCCTCCGTGTTGATTATCGTTGAACAAAAGTTTGATCTATTTTGATTTTGCAGGACTGACTTATGCATTGAGTAATTTAGAAATTATTGAAATATCAAGAATCTAAAATGTAAACATTATTGAAATTATACAGATATGCGATGTTCTAATGCTTTGTATAGTTATAAGTTAGTCGTGATTACATAATTGAAAAAGTGATTAGAAAGCACATTTTTAGGGGAATACTATAAAAAATGAAATATTTGTAAGGAAGGATTTTCAAAATAAGTAATAATAGTTATAAAATATTGAATAAGAAACAAAAAATGAATGAATTGCTTTAACGAAAGAAATGCACCCACGAAGAAAGGAAGTAGAAACGTAGAGATTAATTTAGAACTAATAGGTGATACTATTTATATGATTACTTATTGTTCATTTATTATCAGATCATATACAAATATTGAATTTCTCTATGTTTATTTGTTAAACAGAAATTTGCGTAAATAATATCGGAATTATACAACCATGCTGTATTCTGATGTTTTGTGTAGCCATAAATTAATTGTGATTAAATAGTTAAAAATGGTTACAGAATAATATTTTTGGGGAATGCTATCAGAAAAAAAATATTTTTAAAGGAAATGGAAATTTACAAATTAATTTTGAAATGAAAGAGGATTCCATTTAAATGATTACTTGTTCTCAATTTATTATCACATTAGATATAGAAATTGAATTCCTCGAGGTTTATTTGTTGGACAGATTTTTCTTTTCTAGATTACCTTATGCGTTGGCAGACTTAAGAATTACTCCAATGTCAGTATCTAAAATTTGAATATAAATGGAATTATACAGCCATGCAAGTATTCTGATGTTTTGTGTAGCCATAAATTAACTGTGATAAATAAAAAAAAAATATTAGATAAGAATTATTCTTGGGAACACTATCAATAAAGAAATATTTTTAGCGAAATCACATTAGATATAAAAATTAAATTCCTCGATGTTTATTTATTGGACAGAAATTTGTGTGTGTGTGTGGGGGGGGGGGGGTAATTATTATTTTGCAGGATTACCTTATGCGTTGGCAGACTTAAGACTTGCTCCAATGTCAGTATCTAAAATTTGAATATTATTGGAATTATACAGCCATGCAGGTATTCTGACGTTTTGTGTAGCCATAAATTAGAAGTTAATTTTGAAATGGTAGAAAATTCTATTTAAATGTTTACTTGTTCTACATTTAATATCAGATGAAATATAGAAATTGAATTATTCTTTGATGTTTACGTGTTGAACAGAAATTTGCATTCTAGTGTCAGGAACCGAAAATTGCATATCATTGGAATTACAGAGCCTTGCAATAAGATGATATTTTGTAACATCAAAAGAATCAATTACTTTAATTTTAACCTCAGAAAGTGCAATAACTATTAAAATAAGTAGAGACTTAGAAATTAATTTAAAAATGTTTGACTTTTCAATTTGCATGATTATATAGTTACTCCAAGTTTATTATCAGATTAGATACAGGAATTGGATTACTTGATCATTTTTTGCTGAACAGAAATTCGCTTTATTTTCGTTTTGCAGAACTGACATGCAACGTGATGTAAAAAAGTTCGTTCGGACATGATCGCTAAAATATATTTTTAAAAATGCCGGTACTCCAAAATTCCAGGTAAGCAAAAAGGGACGCACTTGACACGAAGAGTAGATCAGGAATAGTAAATACTTTAATTGTTCAGGTTCACATCATAAAGCACAAGTAGAGAAAAAAAAAATAAGTTCGATCGATAAGACTGCAGGTGGAAATGGCACCCGGGATAGTTATGTATTATCTTGATACTACATCTTCACAGAGGTAGTGGTCAGAGAAGGAATGAAGAAATTCATACACTACAAATTTTTCGTTAGACTTATTGACATATTTAATTTGGCGTGAGCAAATGAATCAGAAGATATCCGTTAGGTATTAACACAGGGAGACTTTTGAACTTATAAGGAAAAACTTGATAAGTTAGCAAGACTGAAAACAGGCTAACAAAACGTTACATCAATTTTGGACACCAGATGAGAAATGCATAGTTAGACTAAATAAAAAGAAGAGGCTACGGCTTAGCCATTATGTAATTCAGAAAGAAACAAATGCATACATGAGACATTATAACGAACTCTAAAAGAGGAGAAAATATATTTCTCTTGCCGGAACATTTGTTTTATGTTTTTATCTGTTTTATGTGGGTGATCTCGCTTGATGACTAAAGATTGGAATTTCCGTGTGAGCCTTTAACGTAGAATTAGCGTACTTATTTCTTTCGTTTATTTAGAAGGGGAACACATAGAACTTAAAAACATACAATTTAAGTAAAATTTAAAATAAATGAATCAAGGAATGGGATTTTTACAATAGTCGACTTGTCTTTTTATATGATATCCCCTATGTAGTTGACTAACAAATTATGAAACAAAATTATTGTTATTGTTCGCGCATGTGCAACTAAAATTTATTTCATAGAAATGCCCATATTTCATTATATATTTAATATATCCACATTCTAAGTGCAGAATATTGTTTCCACTGCATTTTTTTGTCGAGTTTCCTGAAAGTGGCATTAAATTTGATTGAAAAGCTGGCATGGTATAAGCAAAAAACATGCGGAATTTTATTTGAAAATGTTTGGTAAACTTTTATATTTTCATGAAAATGCATGTTATTTTTACACAAATGAACACAAATGTACAAGATCCACATAGTCATATTCTATAGCTAGGGGTCATTTCCGGTATTTATTTTGCAGAGTGATCGCAAATATTTTCTTTATTTAATTTGTTGTTAGTCTCCTAATTGCTCTCGTGAATAAACCTTCGCTTAAAAATATGAGACAACATATGTTCTTTACATCCTTGAAGTTCCAGAAGAATTCGTCAAGTATTTTTCTAGCTATTTTATATATTCTTCAATTATTTAATAAGGCTCTAATAATAGTATCACCCATTTTATAACCAAAATTTTAATCACTTCAATTTTAAGATAACAAAATGCGCTTCTTAAGGAAACTAGGTAAGATTAAAGATGTTGAAAGTGAAGAAGTGCTTTTCTAAACGCCTTATGCCTCTCTCTCGCTTTTTCTTATATATAAGTATGGAGGTGAGGTGGTGTTGTATGGAAAATTAAAATGCAATGGTTAATTACAAAAAAAAATGGCAAGAGTGGGTTATTGGTTTACAATGCATCCATCCATTACATGTTACTCATTTTCTGATTCTATACACTTCATTTTTTAACAATTCGATTAATCACATTTACTAACCAGTATTTCATATGATTGGCTTCTTTGATTTGAGTGGGACAATGTCATTTCAATCAGTTGATCTATCATCATAATTTACTATCACAAAATTTAGCTTTTTTAATTTCCTCCCCATTAACTTTTATTCATACAGAGCACTTCTTTTATATTTTTAAATTCTTTGATTTATGTGGAATAAAGTCATTTCTAAATCATTGCATCAATCATCTTTCTTTAATAAATATTTGTCTTATTGAAATGTTTCCTTCACTCCTTTAAATATTATTTTTATTTGTTTATAGATATAATATTGTTATGTACTGTAATCGTATTAATTAATTAATTTAATTTAATTTAATTTAATTTTTTACATAATTTTTTACATTAATTTATTCATTAATTTAATGAGTGTGAGGTGAACTACCTCTTAACTTTTCAATCAATATATACATTAAATTTTCTGAATTTATTAACTAAATTTTAGGCACTTACTTTAAATTTTTACATTCCATTTGTAATAACTATTTCTGATATTTTGCATAAACTAACACTAGGTGGTAGTTTTGGCAGTATTGTATCTAAATTTCTTGTTCGCATATTTTGAATGGTTCTGATACATTTTCTTGGACGGCCAAAAAATGGCCGTCATGTACCATGGTGTTGCTTAGTTCTGGCTTATTAATATACGATTGCCCGAATCATGTATTACTTTAATTATAGCTTATATATGGATGAAATCGTATATTTTTTGTGGTATCTGTAAGTAATTTGGGCCTGACGATTCCGATGTATATTTCTCGAGTTAATAGACCGTTACCAGACTTTTCATTGTAAACTTTTCTCAGAGCATTTTACTCTATTAAAGCACCATCTACGAATTTTTAAATATAATGTTAAATACAAAAGTTACATATTTTTTCCCGTAGAATCCGAATCTGAAATAAAAAAGGAGGTTGTTATTTAAGATTTCAAAGTTTCCCCGTCTTTCCCCCGAGGAGGCAGAGTTGGGGGGGGGAGCAAATTTGATATCTCTAAATAGATTTTTCAAAAATATTGAACATGTATTTTTTCATTTTTCAACCCAGTGTATATTTCTCGAGTTATTCGAACGTTTCCAGACTTTTCAGTGGAAACGATTCTCACTGCATTTTACTCGATTACAGCGCCATCTACGATTTTCCGAAGAAAATGTTAAATACTAAAGTTACGTATTTGTTCTCGTAGAATCCGAATCTGCAATAAAAAAGGGTGGTTATCATTTAAGATTTCAAAGTTCCCCGCCCCTTCCCCTCCAGGGGGGCAGAGTTGGAGAGGCAACTTTGATATTCCTAAATAGATTTTTTTTAAATATTGAAAACTTGTTTTCTGTTTTTCAATCCGATGTATGTTTCTCGAGTTATTCGACCATTTCCATACTTTTCGGACACCCAGTATATATTTGTGTGTCGTTAGCCATGCCGCCTGTCTTCAGTTGATTTTCTAAGTTGATATTTATTCACGGTTGTGATTCTTCATGTTTTAATTTTTTGTGGATTTTGTTAATTGTTTTTATTGAGTTTTAAGTATTTAAAGAAATGGATTTATAAATATATACATATATATATATATAACCATAAGAAACACATATATTATAATTTACCATACACAATTGTAATTAATTGAAAGATGAATTTCTATGGCACTGAATTTCTTGTGCAATTCACGAATTGATGGACGCGGGCACTAGAAATTCATGGAGATCATCTCAGTATTGGATGAAGCAAGGGGTAAACGAAAAAAAAATCCCTGACGGCTCGGCCTACAGGCACAGGTAGATTTCGAAGACGCAGACCGTGGGGCACCTGCTTGTCGGGAATTGCGGAAGAAATGACCTTTTTGCGATGATGCTGCAGTTGGAACCGCATACTTCGAAACCAAACTTGTTTGCAGGCGGAGCCAGCAAGGATTTTTTTTTTTTTTGGCTATAAGAGTTGGTCCTATAAAAAACATGTCAATATAAAAGTTTTAGATAATATTCAGAGGATTTATAATAAATTTAAGCGGATTTGAAATTTTGGGAATTGACGAAGTTATGAATTTTTTTCTTCTAAACTCCCCCTTCCCCCCGCCCTTAAGACAATTTTTAATTATATCAAAAATCTGTCATACATAAATTTTCGGCCCTTCTCCTAGAACTTCAAACGGATTCGATATGTATCATAATTAAGAAATTATGGGTTTTTTTCTGTTTTCACAAAAAGTCCCCCCCCCCATTCCCACCCCCTTGGTTCGATTTTGCCCATTAACGAACTTGACCGAGATTTTATGCCCCTTGATTTTATGTATCAGCTTCGAAAAGATGCGGGAGTTGGAACCGCCTACTTCGAAAAATAACTTGTTTGCAGGCGGAGCCGGCAGGGATTTTTTCGTTTTTAATTTTTTTTTTTTTTTTTTTTTTTTTTTTTTTTTGCTATAACGGTTGGTCCTATAAAAAACTTGTCAATATAAAAGTTTTAGATAATATTAAGAGGATTTATAATAAATTTAAGCGGATTTGAAATCTTGGGAATTGACGAAATTATGAATTTTTTTCTTCTAAAACCACCCTTCCCTCCCCCCTTAAGGCAATTTTTAATTATATCAAAAATATGTCATACATAAGTTTTTGGCCCTGTTCCTAGAAGTAATAATAACTTTAAACGGATTCAATACGTATCATAATTAAGAAATTATGGGTTTTTTTCTGTTTTCACAAAAAGCCCCCCCATCCCCCCCTTCTTGGTTCGATTTTGCCCATTAACGAACTTTTATGCCCCTTGATTTTATGTATCAGTTTCGAAAAGATGCGGGAGTTGGAACCGCCTACTTCGAAAAATAACTTGTTTACAGGCGGAGCCGGCAGGGATTTTTTGTTTTTAATTTTTTTTTGCTATAACGGTTGGTCCTATAAAAAACTTGTCAATATAAAAGTTTTAGATAATACTAAGAGGATTAATAATAAATTTACGCGGATTTGATATCTTTTGAATTCACGAAGCTATGATTTTTTTTCTTCTAAAACCCCCCTTTTTCCCCCCTTGGGGCCATTTTTAATGATATCAAAAATCTGTCATACGTAAATTTTTGTCCCTTTTCCTAGAAGTAATAATAACTTTAAACGGATTCAATACGTATAATAATAAAGAAATTATGAGGGTTTTTCACAAAAAGCCCCCCCCATTTCCCCCCCCCCCTCGGTTCGATTTTGCCCATTAACGAACTTGACCGAGATTTTATGACCCTTGATTTTATGTATCAGTTTGGAAGAAATTTATGCAGAATTTTTTCAGTTATCGTGGTCAGAAAAAAGTGACATAGATAGATAGATAGATAGATAGATAGATAGATAGATAGATAAAGTTTTGAACTGGGGGAGGTTTTGGGTTCTGGGAGTCATGATCGGCGTAGATCTGCAAAAATTTTCAAAATTTCCAACTTAGGTGAGAATGTAATAGGTAGTATTTCTTACGAAATCTACCTAAAAGAGAATCAGAAGGAAAACGTCGGCGATTATCCGCCTCGGCGTGCTTCGTGCAACCAATAGGCACACATAGATGTTTATTAATTGATGCAAAAAGCACTTCTGTATGTATTTGTTCATTTGTGTAATTAATAAAAGCTTGAAATTAGAAAGAGACTTTGTGGACACCTTGCATATATTATTCTATCATTCTCAATAACTTGCTTGATGTTTAAAACACTGCCACCAATTGATAGAAGCCAGATTAAACCTTAAAATTCTTCTCTTTTAAAACAATTTTTGCCTTCCTTTGTCCGACAGCCTTCATGACTAATAACACTAAGCAAACGCCTCATTTTGAGATTATACATGATATCTGAGTATTTGTTTTAGCTGTGTAATGCGTCTTGTTTGAAAATAGTTTAGTTGTTTCTTAATTTTATAATTGAACTAAATTAAGTACAGAAAAGAATGAATATGTTTAATTTAAAAAAATTATGTTTCATTTTTGTAAGTGTTGTCATTCTATTTCATCGAAATTTAAATTCCAATAAATTAAAAGCGACTAAAGAGAACTAAAGATTTCAGAAAAAGCGAATAAAAGAATTAATCAAATATAGTAGGAACTTGTGAGTAATTGAAATTTCTAGTTTCGATGCGGCTATCTCGCCTTTTATTTATTTAGTTTATTTTCAATAATTTTTTTTTTATTGATACAATTTTTCTACAGACAGTTGTAAATAAAAATAAATAAAATGGACTAAAAATGTTTAATTTTATGCGCTTAAAATTACCATTGATAAATTTTCGAAACATTATTTCTAAATTTATTGATTTTCATTAAAAATACTCAAAATGGACTTGCTTGGTATAGTTTGAATTAAGAGAAATATGATGATCTTATCAAATTATGTTTCTTTTAAATACACTGATAATATTTTTTATTTTTTTAAACCCGCCTTGCTTTAGCTCATAAAATTCATTCAAAATTTCCTGTTATAAAAAGAAAATGAAAGATTACGGTACGCAAAGTCTATAGAGATTTGATTCAAAATTGATTGTTTCATTTGATTCCAAAATCTATATGGTAACAAATAAAATTTAAAATAATTTTGTTTACTAACTTAATTCTTCAACCTATAAAAATTTCATGCTGGCCCAAAGAAAATTTTACTTACTGTGATAAATTAATGAAATGAGTCATATGTATTTCATTGGAAATTTTCCATTTCAAAAACAAGAAGGCTAATGAAACAAATTTTCCAAAGTTCAGGGGCTAGGTTTGAAATATTATACATGTTTGAAAAATACATTCTGTGATTTAAAAAAAAAAAAAAAAAAAAAAAAAAGGTAAAGTAAATTTGTTTAACTTGATTTTATAAGTCTTGAAAAATACAATGACGGATTTAAAAAAAAAAGAGTTTTCGGGCATGATAATTAATAATTTTATTTGCTGTGGTAAATTAATGCAATTCGTTAAATCATTTTAAATACAGCGCAGATACAATGTCTCCAAAAGTTTCTTTTTCATCAAATTCTGTTAAAACCATTCTTTTTAAATCAGATTATTTATTACTTCATTTTTTTTTTCCTTTTTTCCATAAATGCCAGAACAAGATTTCGGAATAATGCCTTACACATGGAAAAGCTTGTCTTATCATTTCATTCCATAAGGGACTGAAACTAATTGAATAAAATTACAAAGAACTTAAATATAGTAACATCAATTTTCATATAAAATTACTTTTCCTCGAGCAATTTTGCTTTAGACCAGAAAGACAATAACCGGCAACGTTTTTGAAACGCAGCTTGTTTCAATGAATTCTGATCCGAACTTTTCGCAAACAATTAAAAGGAAGAAAACTGAATTCGACCCAAAATTTGATAATGAGCATTTCTCATCTTTCCGGAGCAAAGAAATAATGCCTCGCAAAGAAGAGAATTAATCACTCATTTTCTTCAGGTGAAACACCTTACCAGCTCAGGAGGAAAGGGGGAGGGAAAGATCTTAATAACTGGCGATATTGGAGATGTTAAGAAGGCGAAATTGATTAATCTACTCCTATAAAGAAATCGCGTGAACAAGAAACCAAAATTCACGGTATAAGCACTTGTATTCGCTGAAGCTTCGCACCAGAAGGTCAATTAAGTGGGAAAGAAAAATAACAAGTTAACTAATAATTGTGGAATTAATGAGTCATCCGTAAGCCGAGGGATATTAAACCCACCCCTGAAAACGACAGAAAAGTGTTCAAACTATCACAGCAGGTTCAGCGCGCAGCCATAACTTAATTATCCAGAATTTATTTTGCCTTTCCTTTCCTAGAAAGTTCTCCAGCGAACTTTTTCCACTTTTTTTAATTCCCTTCCCCCTTTTGCTTCTAACTTTTAATGTCATTAAGATTCTGGAAGCCTTCGTAACAGATTCCCAGCGATTTCATTTGTGTAACGCTCTGGTCATTATCTTGTACAAGCTGGCGCCGCACTCGATTTTTCACTTATTCCTTCACTCCAGCTCTTTTCTTTTTTCGACCTCCCTCTTTCTATTTTCCATCTTCTGTGTTCTCTGGCTCAAGCGCCAAACGCATAACAATTACCTGAGCTACCGGCGCTGTCTTTTTAAAGAGAAGCTAGCTGTTCAAGAGGAAGTGAATTTTGTCCCAATTCCATAATCAGTCGAGAAAAGAGTGAGAGAAGGATTTCTTCAATTAAACATCGCGGGATTCTTTTTCTAATCCAGAGAAAAATCTTATCTCCAAAGACACTTTGCCAGACCGCCATCAAACCCAATTGGAAAGAGTTTCTTGACATAATGTTTAAACGAAATGCTATTGCTCATAATCGACATTGAGGAGTTTAAATTAAAGATTAATAGTTGAAATGGGGATTTTATATGAGAAGCATTTTGAAATTGAGTAAACGAATGTCGTTTGAAATCACGTGGTTAAAAAATAAACGCTGCTTGATTCGGATAAAATGTGGAATGATGCGTATCAGGGTAAGAATAATAATCCAATAAATTTTCTTCAAGAAATAGGGCACATAATTATTCTCAAATATGTTTTCAGGTAATTTTCTTTATCGTCATTCTTAATGTTTAAATAATTGAGTTAAAGGTGGTGAAGTATTTAAGCGAAAGTTTTAAATTTATATGATAACGAGTGTGCAGATTTAAAGATTTTATTATGAAGTGCGATATCAAATATTTACTGGGTTTTATATTTATATACGGTGGAGCCTCATTAAATCGACACCTCAGGGAAAGAAAAGAAAATTATATCGACTTTAGCGGATGCCGACGTAACGAGATTCTACATAATTTACACTTAAAAACTTATTTTAAAAATCATTTGTAAACTATGATTTGACTATGATCATTTATGCAATACAAATCACAATATCTATAATAAATAAGGATGGACTATTAAATCTTTGTAATAAAATATATTAGAAAAGGTTAACAAAAATGATATTACTCAAAATGATTTTAAGTAAAATTAAAAATTAAGATGGATCATAGAAAAAATAATGGATTTTAATTCGAAAGTGTTGATTAATGAAGGAGAATTTTATTAAGATTAGTTATGATAGAATAGATCAAATTCTAGTCAAGCAGGTTACTGCAAAAATGTGTCGCGTTAGCAAGTTTCTTCCTTATTGAAGTCAAGATTGTACCAACCATGTGAAAATAAATGTCGAGTTACCGGGGTAGTTGAGTTATGCAGGTGTTGAATGATCGCGGTTTGACTGTATGTTTATGTAATAGGAAACATCCCGTTTTTTGCATTTAATAATACTAAGTACAAATATTTTCACGTTGCAAGTGGCAGTCAGCCTAGTGGTTAGCATGCTGACCACAAAATGAAGAGTTTGAGATCAAAAACTGAGAAAAATTACACTGTCAAATCTGAGTAAATCGATGTTTTCATTTTGTTATGAAACTTTTTGTTTCAAATATGACGACCCAATGCTTTCAATTCTGAAATACCAGAAATACTCAGAATATTGAAACATGGACATACTCAAAACTGAGTACATAGAGGTCAGTTTATACTCATTTTTGAAACATGGTCATACTCAAATATGAGCACATGATGCTTTATTCTCGAGTGTGTGCATGTTTTCAGAATTGAGTATATACATGTTTCAAACTTGAGTAATTTTGACTATGCGACATACTCAGATTTGAGTATTTTTTGCTTCAGGTTTGAAAATGTCGTTTTTATAGTGTAGGTTCGATGCCAACGTGATCTAAGTGGGGTGATTGTGCAAGGTTTTCTTGTACGCGAACGATAATTCATGTGACTTTTTTTCTTCATAAGTCCTGAAGGCATCTCTCTTATAACAATATCGACAAAACATTCCGATGATTAAGAAATTTTAAGACACGGTAATCGTTCTTTGATGTATATTTTGAATTTGTTAAATATAATATCAGCACAGTAAAAGAGAGAAAATTTGTTGAAAATAATTTTCATAAATTGTGTGAGAATATTTCTTATTGCTAAATAATCACTATTTAATCCTTCCGGTCCGATGTTTATTTTTAGTTAGGATTTTTTTCTCTCGATTTAAACATAGGGATGCCTATTTTCAAAAGGCTTAGGTCAAGTTTTTATTGAAATTAGACTAACAGTTTTGATATTACATTCTGTACTATTAATTGAA
Organism: Maratus michaelseni; assembly: GCA_963931845.1. Classification (NCBI taxonomy): domain Eukaryota; kingdom Metazoa; phylum Arthropoda; class Arachnida; order Araneae; family Salticidae; genus Maratus; species Maratus michaelseni. The sequence goes on along the minus strand of OZ007599.1, from coordinate 210,884,727 downwards.
AAGTTTGAATTTTCCACTATTCTATTATTAGACAATAGCCCCTAATGTATAAATTCTTGTGAGTTTTGAAATGATATATGACTTAAAAATGCTTCATTGAGTATTGCATAAAACAACCTGATCTAAATATATATATTACACACAAAATTTGTTATTTGTATGTCTGTTTAAAATGAAATGATTTAAAACATTATCTTTTTACCATGGAAACACAATTAAACTTTGCATTTTTTTTTTTGCCGCAAAAAGTTATGTTTTTAACGTTGCGCCCTTCTGATTTATACCTTTGATATCAATCTTCAAGTAACTTTCCGGCAGTACTGAGTTTCAGAAATATCTGCTATCGAGGAAACGGCAGTGCGTCCATTAGTGAATAAAGTCCAACACACTTTTAAATTTCACCTTCATTTCTGTCCAAGACTTTTGCTTTGGCCTGCATGCTATACATATTAGTTTTTCCAACTAATTCAGTAGTAATAGAAGAAGGGGGGGGGGGGGGGGTTACATAGAAAATATTGCGCGGTGTCTGAAAATATGTCGTCAAAGTCAGAAACAAGTGATTGAAATTCCATATAAGGAGTCTTAAATTCTGCCATTTTCCACCCAATTTTGGATGCTTCTTTAGAAAGTTTCTTAGATGAAATTTTCGGATGTATTACAAAAGACGATACAGGTACATCTAACTCTTCGTCACAAAATTCGTTAAAAAGATTTTTATTTTTTTTTTTTATGCAGGCATTCTTTTTTAGTTTTCTTACTCTACAATATGCTAATCTGCAGGAAATTATAAATGATATTAAATGACGAATTATAATACGAATCTCTTTTCAGAATCTGTATTAGCTTCAGATTTTTAATTATCATTTAAGCATCATATTCATCTTCCGAATCTTGAACTTCAACATCTGAATATTCTAGGTTTTAAATTACCTCCTTCACTGATAAGTGTTTTTTTCGTCTTCTACCTACATAATAAAAACAGAAAAACAAATAATTAGTTAAATAATTCTTTCCAAGAAATTATGTGTTTATCCTATTATATGTCAGCAGAAAATATAAATAGCTAACCCACATACAATCGTAGAATTAATTCTCTCAAATAATAAAATTATTCTAAAATAATTATTACCTGTAATTATTCCCCAAAACATATGTAAACATATGTGCACAGTTAAAGTTACTTCTTTTAAGAACCAGCGTTCTACTATTAGGGCACATATCCAAATACCACTAAATCAAAAATTACAATAAATTTTTAATGACAAAAACAGACATCAAACATATTTTAGGATTTTACGCATTAGTTAAAGTAACCTTCTGGAAGTCAATAAATTCAAATACTATTTAATATCATTTATAATATATCAAAAGTAAGAGTAAACAAAACTCACGTAACACGTGCATTCGAAGAAGCATCCATCTTGAAGGAATCTTTCCATACATATATACGCCGTTTTTAAGGTAAAAAATATGAAACAAATGTTTTAAGTAGAATGTCATTTTAATAAAATACGGCGCTCTCGAGGAACATTTCACAAATATTATTGAGTAATGGATTGAAAAATTGCGTTGTAGTATTAGTAAGACAACATATCCGAAAGGGTTGAGTACATTCCTTTATGAAAAAAAAAAATGCTTCACTTTATTTAAAGCTAAACAGGAGTTTCCGTATATTAAAACAAATAGTTTGATAAATTATTTAAGGCGTAGAAAACTATTCTGAATTACTGGTAATATTGCTTATAATGTAGTTATTGTTCTTATTTTTAAGCTCTATATATACGTTTGAATTATCTAAATATAATGTTCTAATGTTAATAGTTATGTAAATATATTATTGAAATGTTACTAACAGGTTTTATTTCATTTTACTGTTATTCTGTTTTACTTGACATTTTCAGTCATCCGACATAATTATATAATACTTATTAAATGTTACATAATAATTCGGTTTATTTATCAGAGCGCAAATTTTTCCCCATTTACTCTTTATTCCTCCGAATGATTTGTAAAGTCAATCCCGAAAACCGTATCTTAAATATTTTCCCCTATTTTCCCCATTTATATCTCCCTCTTAGTTGCGTTTCCAAGATCTTACTAATAATTCACTCATACGTTTTTATTCCAATTTCTTTGTTATTCAAAAATATTCAGCATTTCGAGCTATTTGATATATTATTTAATATTATAAAGTATTGCCTTACAGTTTTCCGTTCAAATTTTTAATTTTACCTCTCTTATTCTATATTAATTGGCATTTACTCTTATCCGACCGAGTCTGATTTAGGTTGGAATCTGTTGAGTATTGTTATTTTAATTTTGAATTTTCTGTTACTATTTATCATGCATAAAAAAGTAAGAAAACAATATATTAATGTTATATATAGTCATGGTATGTGTTCTGCAGCTGTCATTAAGAATATTTACAGCTGATATCAACCAATTTCAACTTTTCATCCTTAGCTTTAAGTTCCAAAAGCTCCGCTATCTAATTATCAACGCTTGTCAGCAGTAGTCTGTAGTTTCTCGAGAACTTATATTTTTTGTGCCTTACAGTGAAGACTTTTACTTTTTTAGATAAAAGCGATAAAGCTGCCTTTAATATTTGTTTATTAGTATCATCAAGATAGCCCGAATGAAAAACCCGACACATTTTTGTCTATGAGCGCCTCTTCATCAAATTTTCCGATGAAAGAATACTGTTCCTTCCCTGAGTTATTTATGATTAACTTGACATTTGCTTTATAAAAGAAGACTGGAAACAGAAACAAGTTCTTAAAAAATGGATATAAAAACTATCTTATCTTGTTTAAGTAATTTTTTGACACTTTATTTGCCAGCTGCGTTAGAAAGCACAGGGACTGATAAAATACGCGGAGAATGATAAAAAAAAAAAGGTTATTAAATATACGTTTTTCGTTGAGATACTGCTTTTCATGTATTGTTGATATTTAATGGTAATTGGTTTTCCTTGGGCCTTCACAATTTTTATTGCCATAATTGAACGTTTAAAAATATAAAGGGTATTATTACAATACATTTGTAAAATATGCATTATCGATGGTTTAAAAACAAAATAATTTCATGGAGTTTCTTTCTTTAATTAGGATATTAAAGAAATTGTTAAATATTTATTATTCTCTTTTCATTGTGTAGCTAGCGAGTACAAAGAATATACTTGGATACTTTTTTCTTCACATCGCTTAAAAAATCTACTCACTTGTTACAAATCTTGTTACAAAACTAACTAAATTTATTGTTTTTTATATGTTAAAATCTTTCAATCAGACTTTTTTAATCTACCTCAACAATGAATATCTGTCCATTAAGTGTAGCTAATAATCATAGCAAAATGGCCTGTTCCTAATCCAGGTAGGAGAACGACTACCGAAGAGTGCTGTGACTACGGAGAAGGTAGTAAATTGGAAAGTAAACAAAAAGTGGGGTCGAGAAAATAATACGAGTATATACATTGAAGTTTTACATCTGGGAAAAAAATTTTTCGTAACATACGATTCTTTCACATATCTAGATAGTAAAAATACATATCCGTCAATATTGGCGGTAAAACCACCTGACCAATAAATTTCGATTTTACTGCAATTTTTTTTAAAGTTTTAAGCATTTAAATTTTTACACCATCGAATAGGGGGTAAAATGTTTTTTTTTTATTCAAAAATCTCAATTATTGATTTTCTCTTTTAAAAAAAAGTTTTCAAGCATGAATTTTTTTTTAATTATCTCTATCGCGTACAGCCCAATTACGAAAGATTAATCCGTTTGCATCTAAAGCATTTTAAATAGTTAAGCATATGTTTTCGGCTAATATTCCATAAAGAAGTTAAAACCACACCAATAAGAAAATAAAATAATAAAATAATATAAATAAAACACAGATTTAACAAACATGTAATCGAAGTACGCGCTTAAAGCACTGAAATCACCCGAATAAAAAAGGCTGTTGTAAGTAGTGATCTTTCGGGATTACTTAGCGCTATTAACTTCTGGCATTACGCTAATACGAAAGTCTTTTAATAATTTTCAAAACTTTATTTGAATACCTTGTCTATATTTTTATATAAAAATGCTTTTTGGTGTTGTTATTTAGAAATCTAAAAATAAACATTAACCCTTTCGGGTCTGTTGTACTATTAATAGTACATGTCTTTCTATTGAGTATTATTTTGTCTTATTTTCGTTATTGTTTTTCTGTAATAAAAGTATTATATGTCTATACATTTATTATTATAACTTCTTTTATGCTTTAGCATTCAGTAATAATAATAATAATAATAATAATAATAATAATAATCGCCGTTGACAATTCTGTTATTTCAACCGTATGTTTCACTCTTTAAATTTAAAGTTGGGGCTACTTTTCCAAACGTATAAATTGTGATGAAATGTAAAAAAAAAAATTAGAAAATGTTATGCTTGTTTAATACTATTGTAATAAGGCATTTTTCCAAACGTCTTCAAAATTTCTTCTTTAGTCTAATTGTCCCATGAATAGTATATGCCTGTTTAATACTGTTATAATAAGACCATTTTCCAAACGACTTCAAAATTTCTTCCTTAGTCTATTGTCACAAGAATAGCATACAAAATAATTATTTTTGTTAGATTTCAGTAAATTACATATCCGTTAAATTTCAGTAACCTTTAATTATTGTGATTTGGATAGCTACTTTTAATATTATTAAGGTAAAAGTAAATTTTCACAAAAACTGAAAAAAAAAAAATTCGGACCCGAAGTGTTTAAAGGTAAAAAATTTATTAGTTTTCAATAAAAAAAAAAAAAAAAGGTTTTAACCTATGTTATGTAACCCGGGAAGCCCGAGTTGGATCTTCAAGTTATAGTAATTTTAATAATTTTTCTTCGATTTTTTGAACTACTGTAAAACTACTCTGGCGCAGAATGTTTAATTTACCGTATTTACACGCATATTTATCGCACTTTTTTGTTTTGTCTTTCGTGCAAATAGCCGGGGGTACAAAAATTTGGTGAATTTTTAAGGTATTTAATCACATTTATTCTCCTTGAAGGAAAACTCAAAATAACATAATAAATGGCTATTTTTAAGATATATGTAATATTTCAATAAATGATTAAATATAAATTGATAAAATTGTCTAAAACCAAAATAAAACTAAGTTAAGTTAGTGGAAGAGTACTGGTTGAATTCTAATTTACTGGTAGAGTTTTCAATTTAAAACAAGTTGGAAATTTTACATGAAACGTGAAAAATGAGGTGCGTTCATACTGTTATTATTTCAGTGAATGAATTATGTCGTCTGTTATTATGATATGATTAATTTCCATAATAAATAAGAACATTTTAAGTTGGCAACATTTTATCTTTTGTTGACATTTACTAAAAATTCCAATGGGAAACTTAAACTTAGCTTTAAAATTTTCAGAACTTGAAATCCATATTTAGAGTCTTTTTCCATTTAATATCTATTTCTTCGGAAACATCTATTCAAAAAACTGTCGGTAGATTACTGCTGTAATTAAACAATTTTAGTATACAATTTCGGATTTTAAATCCATTAATACGGAATTAATCGGATATCATTGAATTAATTACGTATGATTAGGGTTTAATAGAATAAAGAAAGCTTTTATTAATAACTTTTTAAGTTTGGATTCGATTTTCATAAAATTTGAAATCACTCGACAAAATTCTGCAACAATTATATATATTCAATTTTGGGTAGTTTTTGCGCTGTTATATGCGGACAGACGGACGGACCAGGCGAAGACTATGGGTGCTACGTATTTATACAATTGGGAAACAACTAAAAAATGGTTCTAAAGACCGGGAAGCCCGGGTTGGATTCCCTAGTATTCTCTGCAATTTTAAAATAATAAGACTTGTATATGAAACCGATTATTTAAGACGAATGGAATACGAGTTTTACTGACGAAATGTCTAAGTTTACGAGCATTTAAAATATAGAGTTTGACTTTAAAACAAGTTTAATTTAAATTCGTTTTTAAAGCAAGTGTCTATCGTATTTTACAGAATAAATTTTTCATTAGTTTTAAATCAATTTAATGGTTTAATTTTCTAAAATCAAAATAAAAGTAAATTAGTCATAGAATACTGCTAGAATTTTAATTTAATGGTAAAGTTTTAAATTTCAAAAATGGTCCCCGGTTTACAGAGCCGGATGATGATGGATGCCCAAATAATAATAGATTTTTTTTATTACTATTAATAAATAAACCAAATATAATATGTATGCCCAAATAATAATAGATGGTTTTTCATATATACTATATAAATTTTCATTTTTGTGTTTTATCGACGTAATTGATATCTACGATTATCAGATACATGTGATTAATTCATTTATAAAACATATTAATTTATAAGAAACACACTTTCACGTTTCCATTTTCTCCACTCTTGAAATAAATAAATAATAATAAAACAAATCTGTTACATTTGAATATTGCATAAAGAATATTAGAATGACTCAATTTGTAAATATCTATTATTTAAAACCATATTTAATTGTATTTTCTTAACACTAAATATACCAACAACTGGTCATTTGACCAGTATCAAATTAAAATATCTCGATTCGAACTTAAATTTTTAAAAAAATAAATAAAATATAAATCCCACGGAAATAAGCTAAATAAAAAAGTTAAATAGTTTTAAATAAAAATTCTGATGTGAAATATATTTTTTATAAAACTTGAGTAAAATTCCCTCTATGTTTAGTGGTAAAATATAATTGTTAAAAAACAATTGTATGATTTTCGTCTTACTGTAACAATACTCAAATTAACTTTAAAAAATTTAAATACAAATTATTTCTTTGATACTCATTAACATGTCAACAGTCTAATAAAAGTTATTTTGCTGTTTATAAAATTTTTATTTTGCGCCTTTTAGAAATTATAAGAAGTGAATTATTGAATTTTAAAGTTAGGGAGTAAAATAGGTTACGTCGAAAATTTTACTGAATGAATTCCCAAATGTAATGAAGAATCAAAACCTATGTTTCTTTCTCTTTATCCAAGATGCAAACAAGCTAAATTTGACCAGAATTGTTTAATTTCGATCTCGGAATTCTATATTACGCCATTTCAGACACATTTACAAAATATTGCACAAGTTTACAAACGCTTTACAATTTCAAATAGTACGCGTAACATTTAAGCAACATAATTAAGCAGTCATAGATGATAACAGATTTATGTAGGCCTATAAGAAAAAAAAAATGCGATAGAATGAACATTATGTTGAAAAATTTTATCTTTTGGCACAGCCCTATAAAAGAATTTTGAAGGATTGAATAGCTACTTTCGAAAGTAAATATACTATAAAATAATTAAACAACATATTAGAAATTTCTGGCATTTTGATCAGGTTTAAGGTAAAAAAAAAAAAAAGAATGAAATTTTAATTTTACTTTCAGGGGAGGTAGGGATGACCTCGTGAAATATATTACAATGACAAATTTTAAATCGCAAATTACCGCATTCCATTTTAATATTATATTAAAATTTCATGTCAGTTGTAACCTTTGTACGCGTAAGTTAGATTTAATATTATATTAAAATTTCACGTCAGTCGTAACCTTTGTACGTAAGTTAGAAAATACGATATTAACAGAGAAGGACATGAGCATGCATGCCCTTACATACCAGTTAAATTATTAACTAAATTCTTTATTATATTTTTAACACTGAAATGCATCATTGCTTAAATTTAATTGATTACACAGCTTGTCAGAGATTCGTTTACTCTAAAAATGACGTTTTTTTTTTCAATCTTTAACCATTCGCGTGTCTTAGGTATAGTGAAATGAAAATGTATACAAATGGATACAAAATGCAGCTATAGAAAATATGTAAGCTCCATGCGAAAAAAAATGTAGCATATAGTTGATCAGTTAGACCATGCATTGAAGGGTTAAATCGGTAAATAAACTTGTCATTGTTCATTTCAGTTGCATTTTAATACATATAATACTATTTTTCATATATCACGAAAAATTTCTACAGCCAGAAAAACCTTTAAATGTTGAAATGACATTTAGCTTTTTATTCGCTAGAATTTCTTTTAAACAAAGTTATTTTAACACAGATGTTGGTTCAATGTTTGTGCTATCATTTAAATAGCACAAACATTTAAAGCATTTCCTGCTTCGTTATTTAAATAGCACACAGACATTTAAAACATTTAAAAAACTTTTTTTATACTTTCGTGGTTTACTCTATAAGAGTCTTAACTTTTTTAAAGATAAGAGTAGCAATTAACTATGAATCTTTTCTCTTAATCCAATAAGAAAAGAGAATATCTTTCTCCGCAAAACTTTTAAAAGGTGTCTTTTTTGGCATCAATTTCGGCATCAATAGCTTTTAGGCATCAATTCGGACTTGAAAATAAACAAACTACGCAACAAACTGAAAAAAATTGTTTCAAATTCTGCCAAAACAAACATGACAAATCCACCACGAAGACACAATTCGAGTTCAGACGAAAAAGTTGACAATCTGAAACCTTTGTGCTGCCATTTCAAACAGTTAGGTGATATTTAATTCTAGGTCAATCAGTCGCACAACACTTGGCAAAAGTTTCTTGCCTAGTCGCGTCAATTAATGAGCTTTTTATGTGACAGGTCTTTGTTTCCCAGAAAATAATATAGTAGCTCGCGCCTGACTCGCTTCAAAATTGATAGCTATAGAGAAAAAGATGCAACAATTTTATTGATATTTAATTTGCTACATTTGTTTTACTTGCTTGTGAGTCTTGTGGATAATTAACATGTGCAAATTGGATATTTTTAACGATTTCCAACATAGCTGAAAAGTGTTTATGAATTCGGTTCGTCTGTCTGCCGCAAAATGGAGTAGTTGGCGCAAAATCCTGGCCAAAACTAATTTTCATTTGTTTTACAGTTAAAACCATTATTGTAGACTTACTGTTAGTAAATACACTTAATTAATGTTATATATGCATAAATGTATGCATTTATTTAAATAAATATATAATACAATGTTTACTTAATTGTTTATTGTTTATAAGAGGAAATTAATTGTTGATAGGTTTATTTTATTTACAAGAAATGTTTAATTAAATGTGGTTAACATAAATGTTTAATTATTTATGGAAACCAATGCATATAATATATATATTACTTTTAGTATTTACCAAAGTTGAGTCTCTATAGTATAAAGGTGCTAGTTTTTGAGTGGTTTTAATAGGTTTGCAGTCCTCCCAAATATCATTGATATCTAAAATAGGCAACAATATGCGGAACATTTTTTTAAAAATTTGCCTATAACTATAACCAGTACGATTATAATTAAAAAATGGTCCGACAAACCCCGACACAGCTTTAAAAAGCTTTGAATATATTAGATAATATATTTCAATAAATTAGATCTAAAAATGCTTTACTCCATTTTCAATTTAAAGTAATTATTATTATATGAAAAGTAAAATAATTTAATGCACATGTCAAAGTATAAATTTAAACACAATAACAAAGCTGAAACATAACAAAAACGCATGTCTTCTCACAAAGAAATTTTCACTTCAACTGAGGCTAGGAGCTGCCGGAAATGACTCATGTAGATCGATGCACTAGTTAGTCAGCTATTATAAAATATGCTTTTTATAATTGTTGAGCAAATTTCAAGTTCTGCCTTTTTGGCCATATTTTTGCATCAAATACTCCACGGCATGCCGTCTGTCTGTCCTGTTCTAACTCTCGTAAATGTACTCGGGTTCCTATGATATTTTTATATGTTATTGAGGTTTACTATGGAATGTTCGGTATTAAAAATGGAGTGCGTAGCATATATAGTTCGTTTACAGGGACACACAAAATAATTCCATTACATTTTGTTCTATGGGGGAAAAATCGTTTGCTGTAAATTTTATTGATGTTGTGATATTTAAAACATAATGAGGTTGATATGTATTACTGAGATGGACTACAACGTGATTTGATTTCACATGGGTATAAAATAAGTAGAATTTTTAGTTCGTTTATAGGGACGCACAAAAAAAATTCCATTACATTACGACCAATGGGGAAAAATCATTTGCGGTGCATTTTAATGATGTTATGATACTTCAAACATAATGAAATCACTGAAATGCACTGCAACATGTTTTCTATAGATTATGGAGTGCATAGCCTTTATCATTCATTTACAGAGAGACACAAAATAATTCTGTTACTGGACTGACTAAGATCGATAATTGCTGGAAATACGTTTTCCGCTGTGGTATGAATTTTAAACTTTCTAATTTAAATTAAGTAGTGTGTATAAAATCTATATATCGCATACAGGGTTACACGGAATAATTCGCAAATATTGCTGGATATGAACAAAAATTGCTGAAACTAGATTTTAACTGAGTTATGTGTTAGAAAAAATGCTTATTTAGATATCTCATGTCATTTTACGAAAAGATGAAAATTCTTAATAATATTCTGTTACTGTTGGAAAGTATTTCATAATCAATGCATGATACATGGTTTTTTGTTCTTGTTTTTGTTTGAGTTTAAATTGTTTTTCATTTTTTAAGGTTTAATATTCAGTGAGTGGTCCTATAACAACATCAAATCATTTATATACATACGTACAAACATACATATTTTTGAAATTGTTTTATTCATAGCTTAATTCTAATCCCAAAGCGATTGTTTTTAAATTGTTAAATCTTTAAAATACTTGTCTTGAGACTGCTCTTTACACTGCTTACTGTAAAACTATATTACAGGACTTAGGTAGCTTTAACTCTTAAAATTATTTTGTACAGTAAAACCTGTAAAAATGAGGTCTGTCCATGAGGACAAAAGTTTCAGGCCTAGACATGTACATTATTTTTTTCTGTGACAGGTCTTTGTCTCTTAGAAAATAATAGCATGTGCACGACTAATGACAGAGTTCAAACTGATAACTATTAGAGAAAGCAGGATAATGAAATAATTTTACTGATACTTACTCGTTACCTTTTCTCGATTGCTAATAAAGAATTTGTAAAAAAAAAATGTACAAATGCAAATTCTGTAAATTATTCTTTATGTTATATTTGAGGCAGGAATGGTTTATCTTTAAAGATAAATCTGCAGTAAATGACTGCTACACGATGAAAAAAGATAAATGTTTTATTTCTTAATCCAGTTCTTACCTTTCTTAAGGTTTACGAAAATATAATACGACTCCTGCCGAATTCCCCGTCATTCAAAAAGACGTTGTATTATCAATAGAAACCTCAGAAACCAACAGATTTTTGAGGGTTAAGGAAAAATTTGGGAAATAAATGTTCTTTTGCTGCTCGAAGTTTACGGAAACGTTTCTGAGTAGTTCTTACAGTATATTAATCAGTTTTCTCAACCCGAAATATCAGCTTTTTGCATGCTATCAATTCCTATGTAAACATTTTCATGCTTAACAAATATCATAGTGTGACAGCATTATCATAAACATTAAAATTAATGGCACTAACATTTAAATTAACATTATTTTATTCGTCTTGCCTGCGTAAATTCTGAAACGCGGCTGAAATTGTTTACTTGAGAATTGATAGCTTCCAAAAAACCGACATTCGGAATAGAAAAAAACTGATTACTACACTGTAAAAACTACTTGGAAACGTTTTCGAAAATTACGGGCAGCTAAAAAAAGTTTTGTTGCAGAAATATATAATTTTTTTAAATCTCATAAATCTATTGGTTTCAGAAGTTTCTAAAGACAAAGAAACGCTTTTCGGAATTACGGGCAACGCAGACCAGGATATATTATATTTTATTAAACCTTAAGAAAGATGAGATATAGATTAAGAAACATTTGTATTTTTTTAAAGTGTGCAATGAATAAACCATTTAGGGATAAGGAGGCAGAAGTCGGGCATCGCCAATTTTTCTTAAGCTGAAACTTATGTTTATTTTTCTTTCTTATAACAGATGTAGTACAATAGGTATAGTAATAGATATACTACAATAGTACCTATAAATAAATAAATATATCTATATCTATATTCGTCAAACTTTACAGTTGCAAAATTTTAAAAATTAGTAGAAAAAGTCTCATTTTTACAAAAGTGAATATTAAATTCTATATTGAAATTCATTTACACACATATTGAATTTGTAAAACGAAAACAAAGAATTGTTTACCATAATTCCATATATCCCGTGTTTATAAGTAACTAATTAAGTTGAGCCGATAAAGCAGTATGGTTAACGTGATAAGCCATGTATATCTAAATATACTACCTGGAAGGACGAATGGGACACTAAGAGAGATGAAGTTATGGGACATGTTTCATTTCTTTCTTCTCTGTTCCCAAACAACTATAAATATTTAATTTCTTAATTTTAATTCATTTTTGTAAAACTGAACAATTGTTTCAATATTTATAGTGCAATAAATGTGTCAATTTTAAAATAGAATCCACTATTTACTTTTGATCTATAAAAAATGATTTTTCATCCACAAAGGATTTAATCTTTCAACTGCAAATTTTCTCAAACACATATTTATATTAATAAAAGAAAGTTTTTGTGTGTCTGTCTGTCTGTTTGTTTTTTGGAGATGGCTAGGAAATATATCGGAGGAAATATATCGGAGGGCTGCAAATTTGGATAAGGATAGACGCACACAGGTCCGAATGCACCTGAGACTTAGATTTTTCGTTTTCTGATACTTATCCAAGATATTAATTAAAAACCCTAATAAACGAGCTTCAAATTTTGGCATTTCGACGCCGTTAAATTTCTTTCTTAAAGAATCTGTGATTTTTCAAACACAGGCGAAGTAAACGTTCTGTTTTTTTTTCTGCATTTTGAAATCTCGATGAAATTCCCGATTGTAACGCTCTCTTTTGTTAAAAAATATTAATATTTACTGTATCAAAAATATACGTATATATATATTTTTTTCTGAAGGTCGAAATCATATTCGTTTTCATGTTTTCTATTTTCTCTGAGAATTTAAATTGACATCCCAGTTTCGGAAATGGAAATACAAAAAACAAAAAATATATCCACTTATTCAGGGTACCTTCTGGTTGTAACGGTCACTTTTGTTTAAAAAATATTAATATTTACTAATTTAAAAAAAAATTCTGTAGGTCAGTTTTATATCCTTTTTCATGTTTTCTGTTTTTTCTGCAGATTTAAACTGTCATATTCTTTTCCTGGTTCTCCACTCCTCCCGCTGTTGAGGAAGGAGTGCGACAAATTTTTCTCAATTTTCAATTTGTCTGGAAATTAAAATTTTTTAGAAATACTTTGACTTATTTTCGCTTTTTTTTAGTTTCGGATAACGATTAAGATTATTATGGCACAAATATAAAACTGAGAAGAATATATTGAGTAAGAAAAGTTTTTATGAAAATTGTTCCATTATTGCCTCATTTCGTTTTTAATTTAATAAATGTTTTATTTATAATTCGGTCTATTATCAAACTGAACCTTTTTTGAATTTGTCTGTAAAATACTTGTTTTAGAATTGTTTAGTACACGGCTTCCAATAAAAAATGTAAAACAAGAAGTAACGATAAATATAGTGCTAAAACCGCCTTTTATAAAATTTAGTAACATTTAGAAATTTGCGAAAATATATTAACAGAAGATGAATTTCAGAAATTCTAATTATGATTTCAAATCAAAATTATTTCATTGACCGATCTGAATTTTTTTTTGTTTTGATTAGCTATTGTAAAAAATAATTAATTTTAGTTTACTATTTTATAGATTATTTTGGTGTTTTAATTTTAATATCAAGGAAACATTTCCGAACTTTTCTAAATAAATTAATGAGAAATAACTATACTACTTAAAAATAAGTTATTGATATAGTGTGACTAAAATTTTAGCTTAAAAAAGAAAAAATAACAAATAAAAACAAAGATATTATGACCATTTTCAAAATTTCACTGAAACTTTATCTATAAAAGTAATTATAATAAACGCATGCTATATTTTTATCTTTTAGTTAAATAAATGTTAAATATTAACAATATGTTGACCTGAAATTTATTATGAAATCTTGGTTTTCAAATAAGTGAAGCGTCGCCTTCTATTAAAAGTGTTTGGTACACTTTTAATAAATTTTGCCTGCAGTCTAAAAACAATGTTTTTAAAACTGAGCAAAAAAAAAAAAAAAAAAAAAAAAAAAAACCTCAAATCTGAGTATGTTGCATAGTCCAAATGGCTCCGAATCAGAATTACTCAATTTTGAAACATTTATATATTAATTTCTGAAACCATACACACACTCAAGAATAAAATACAGGGTCATTCATAATTCCCTCCGGGGTTTCGAAACGTTATAGTAAAAAAACGAAGACGAATATGAAAAAAAGAAACATATGAAATTATTCCGAAACTATTCAAGTTTTACTTACATACATTACAGGTGTTCTATGTGTGAACCCTTGGTCACACGGCATACATCCATGCGATAGTCCAGTTCCTGCCATACTCCGTTTCTTTAAATCTGAATCAGTGGTGTCAGTTCAACGGGCCTTTCGTAATAAACATCGAAAACAGGACCAACTGACAAAACAATTCATGTGTGGTACCGGAAATTTAAAGAAACGGAGTATGGCAGGAACTGGACTATCGCATGGATGTATGCCGTGTGACCAAGGGTTCACACATAGAACACCTCTAATGTATGTAAGTAAAACTTGAATAGTTTCGGAATAATTTCATATGTTTCTTTTTTTCATATTCGTCTTCGTTTTTTTTTACTATAACGTTTCGAAACCCCGGAGGGAATTATGAATGACCCTGTATTATGTGCTCATATTTGAGTATGTCCATGTTTCAAAAATGAGTGTGAACTGACTTCTATGTGCTCATTTTTGAGTATTTCCATCTTTCAAAAATAAGTTTGAACTGATTCTAATCATTTTTGAGTATGACCATGTTTCAAAAAGGAGTATGATCTCTATGCGCTCAGTTTTGAGTATGTCTGTGTTTCAATATTCTGAGTATTTCTGGTATTTCGGAATTGGAAGCATTGGGTCGTCCTATTTGAAACTAAAAGTTTCATAACAAAATGAAAACATCGATTTACTCAAATTTGAAAGTATACATTTTCTCAGTGTGGCAACACTTTCACGATTATATATCGGTATAAGTATGCCACAATGTTTAATGAATTCAACGTGAAATGTACTACATCCTACAGAATTTGATATAAAAAATTATTTTCTCTAATGAAAACTAAAAAATGTTCTACGTAAAAAACATATAAGTGGAGATACGGTTTAAAAACGTGCCCTCAGTCAATGATGTCTGTTCAATAAATACGAATATACTCGTGATCATTAAAGTACTAAGATTTGTCTGTTGAAAATTTTAAGTTGTTTGCTTTTTCCTCTAGAAATTAGACAAGTTGATATTGAATATTTTTTAAAGACGAATCAGAGCATATATACCAATATTTTATTTAAATAAAAAAATATATAAAAGAATTTAGCGTCCTTTTTTTAAAACTTTGATTATGTATTTTGAAATCGGTAACCCCGAGTGTGATTTTGTATGTGTTCTTAAAACACACACACAAAAGAAATCGTTTGAAGATGATCCAAAAAATTCCCTTTTGATGCATCAAAAATCAAAACTTCAGTTGAGTAATACTCCAAAGCAGTAGAAAGCCGTTCCCATTTTGAAGATCCTTTTTTCTAATAAAGTAATATGCAGATAATTGACTTCATGTCATATAAAGGTTAAATCGTGTCACTTTTACAACTTGTCTGCCACGTAAAATCACCATCCCAGTTTCACCTAAATTACAGAGTTCATACATTACGATGTCAAAACCTTCAATACTTAACCAGTATTTTGAAAGCTATGAATTTTCAAATGAAATTTAACTTTAAAAAATGACATTCTTTAAACAGTTAAACAACTTTATAGCACTCTATGCATTGTTTTTTGAAATAAAAAACCCTTTAATATAAAGAGTGCTTTTCTACACAGTACCGCTTTTAGTTGATGGGACCCAGGGGACTGATCAGTCAGAGTCCCGGACTAGCAAAATCGGGGTTATTATGTATTGTTTTTTTACTTTAAAAGACTAAATAAAATTAGACACACACACACACAAGAAATCTTTTGAAAGTGATATAAAAACTTCCTTATAAGTGCATAAAAAATCAAAACTTCAGTTGAGTAATACTGCAAAGCAGTAGGAAAGCCGTTCCCATCTTGAAAATCCTTATTTCTAATAAAGTAATGTGCGGATGATTGCTATAACCTTCATGTCAAATAAAGGTTAAATCGTGTCACTTTTACTTGTTTGCCACGTAAAATCACCATCCCAGTTGCGCCTAAATTACAGAGTTCATACATAACGATGTCAAAACTTCAATACTTAATCAGTATTTTTAAATCTATGAATTTTCAAAAGAAATTTAACATTAAAAAATGGCATCCTTTAAACAAACAATTTTATGGCACTCTATGCATTGTTTTTTAAAATAAAAAACCCATTAATATAAAGAGTGCTCTTCTACACAGCACTGCTTTTAGGGGTGGGGTCCAGGGCTCTGATCAGTCAAAATTCGGAATCGTCAGAATCGGGGTTATCATGTATTGCTTTTTTTAACTTTAAAAGGGTAAAAAAAAAATCAGAATTGTTAATGAACAGTAATAATAAAAAAAATGCTATTATTACTCTTATTAGTGGTAACTGTAAGAAATTTTTCTTAGAATTACGGAATTCATCGTATTGTACAGCGTATTGTACTTCCATCTTATTGTACTTCCCTATTGCATATTAACTAAAATGGATCTATTTTGTAATAAGTATGTTGTGCGTCGATAAAGACTAGAATAATAACATAAACACATTCCATTTAATAGCTACACAATAGCTATAACTTCCCACAGATGAATACTTTTAGAAAAATGAATAAATGAATTTAGCTCATTTTATAAAAAGCCTAGAAAAGTCAATCATGCACAGGGGCGCCAAAAACATTAAGACAGCCCCGCTTCCCCTATACAATATGGATAATTTCAAAATTTTCTTATCTCATAATATAATTTGTTGAAAGTGGCAGGAGAATCGTTAGTAATCTCCGCTCCGGTCTTTAATAAGATTCTAATAATAGTTAATTAGCCAAATTCCCGTTTCCTCCTACCGTAATTTGAAAAGCATTAAACTGTGTAGCATTTTAAGACCAATTATTGTTGTTCTTAAACGCTGTTATAGTCAATCATGAATAAGTACTGCCTTAATTAAAAGACTTTTGCCTCGTGTTCCCGTTTGACAGTAACCCCCATTCTAAATTGATTAAGAACACACATTAAATTCTCATCATATGGCTCCTCGTTTAACTTGTCTAAATGAAGTCACTCTTGGCACTCATTAAGGAGGATGAACTCCGTTTCGAGGACCAAGCCCGTGGGTCGGCGACAAACAGACTGGCCACCGATTCCCAGCCACAACTGGCGACCAACCATCGCTAATTATTCGGACTGTTTCAGAGGACCATTCGTGTAATGCCACCTTACATTTTTAGACATAAAATGAGAACGATCGATCTAAAAGCACTTAACTTACGATTTAAATTTCCGGTTTTAAGTTAATGTTTGTTCTGGATGAAGTATCACTTCCACGTGACTTCAGAATTGTAATCGTTGCAAGGCCTATTAAATATGTTATCCTGCTCCTTAATTTGTAGAGAATCACATATGAAGCAACAAATTATTATCTAAATTCTTTATAAAAACTGCTTTAGAAAACGATTATACCAGTTAACTTCGTCGGACCAACGACGCATATATGCGTTTTCACAAGGTGTCTACAATCCTTCATTTAAGTACCAATTTTCCGTATAGTAATCTTCGTCCTATTTAATCACCGAATTTCGGTGATTAAATGTATGAAAACTACGAAAATTGTAGTATTCAGAAAATAAATTTGCATTCGGGACTCTCGTCGCTAAGGGGTTAAACTAAAGTTCTGAAGGAGAGTAATCTTCTCATCTATTAATAAATTGTGTAGTTTTTCGTATTGACAATTTAGAGTGATTAAAACTGGATTTGTAAAAATTTTAGAGATTTTATTTTTAAAAAGTGTAAAAATTATCCAAAATTTTTCACACTTTAGCTGCATGTTTAATATACACCATCTTCCTGTTCGAAAGTTATTAAGGATAAGGAATTCCTATAAGCTTCTCAGTTTTAGGATTTTAAGAAAATCAGGTTTTGAAAAAACTACTATAGTTTGTATATATACATATTTTTAGTGTTTCAACATTTTAAATACATAAAAATCCCTAACTAACAAATATTCCACATACGCACAACGCACACATACATCTTTAAGCTTTTTTTGTAAAAACAATGAAATTTTAATTTTGGTAATGAAAGGAAATTTTATTTTAATCGGAAATAGAATTGAACGTATTAAAAGATAAAAACTACTTGAAAGACTAGAGTCTTTTTTGTCTTTTCATCCTGGTGAAACTAGCTAAAGAAAATAAAGATCGGAAAATAAACTTTTTTTTTCAGAAGGGACTTTGGTTTTAGTTGAGGTGCGACAAATTCATTTCCACAAATGAAAACTAAGATTAACATTTTTTGTCAGATCGAAATGAATAAAATATTATTTTATTTTTTAATGACTAATTTATAATTGTTTAGTAAGGAAGTTAAAGACAAAACTGTTTGTTACAGATTAAGAAATATATTTGATTTTATATATATATATATATATATATATAATGCAGAAAACTTATTATCTCCACTATATCAATCAATTTACTGACGGCAGAAAAAACACACTATCTAAAAACAAATTGAAAAATAAGTATATGCAAAATATTGCTTAGAATATGGATATCCAATCCTTTTGTGCAGACTTGCCAAGTCTCCGGATTTTTGAATACCAGTATTATTTTAGTAAAAATGTTGTTCTTTTAAATCGCAGAATGTCCCGATTACATAAAACAACATTTTCTGTACAAAAATACTGGTGTCCAAAAAGCCGGAGACTTGGCAGATCTGCTTCTGTGATTGGATGTTGGTATCTAGCTGGTTAGCAGTGTTCGGATTAGCTCTTCAGATTCAGGTAGCCAGACCATACAGAATTTCAAAATCTTAAAAGCGGTGATCGAAGAATTAAAATTTTGTTCTAAGCTATTCTGGAATGGGTGCATAGTAGCTATGTGGTATGTCATTGGTCTAAAATTCTGTAAATCCCAGATCGGATGCAAGCAGCGGAAAGTTTGATAAATGGTTTTTAATTTAGATTAAAAAAAATAATTTGATTGAAAAAAATGGAAAGTTTCTATTTATCAATATTTAATTAGATGATAAAAACATAATTTGGAACATTATTAACAATTTATATGATTAGAATTTTTTCATATTCGTTATAGTGATTATGGTTTTAACGAATTTTCTATTTTTAGAAATGTCAATACCAATTTAGCTGAATCCGCAAAAGTTGTTTAGGTTTTATTGTATTTGATGGTCACGAATCTCTCATACTCGCGTTATAGTGATAGCGGCTTTAACGAATTTCAAGCATATTGGAGATTGCCACACAGCTAGGTTGCTCTATCCAGTGATTTGTGTTTTGTTTTATGCGCGCGAAGCGTCCATATATGCGTCAGTGATTGCGGTTTAAGGAATTCCATGCATTATTGAGATTGCTACATTCAGTGATGTTATTTTTTGCTGTTTTCATAGGCGAGAGGTGCTCATATATGCGTTAGTGATCAGGTACATGATAAAAAAAATACTAATTTACAAAATCTTGCAGAAAAAATACTGACATTATTAAAAGTAAATTACCCATTATGTGTAAAAAACATATTTGGCTTTATTATTTTTTTTTTTGTAGAAATGAAATAATAAAACATTTGATAAATATACGTAAATTATTGCTGTACGTATTTTTTAAATTATTCAGAATCATCGTTAAATTATGTTGTAATTAAATTATGTGCATCAGAAATATACGTTGCATGATTTAGCTTCCAAGACATTAAAAGTCAGTTTGGCCTGTATATCTGCATATGAAGGGCCAATCAGAACAATGCTAAAACAGGAAGTTGCCAACATCCAATCACAGAACGAATGCCTATCCAAATTTAAGCCGCCTGTGCAGAATATGGTTCATTTATTAAACAAACAGTTAAAAAAGAAATAATTGATATTATTGAAAAATCATATTTTGATGTTGGATGAACATTTACACAACTGTTGTGAGCAATCTTATATATGATTACTGTTACTTCACTTTTAACTTTGATGTAGAAAGTATCCTAAAAATAACGGAAAGTTTTTAAATTCCACTAAAAATGGAATGGTGACAGCTATAGAAGTTATTCTTGTAGAAGATTAGTGTTTGTAGTGGGGATTTTCTTTACTGCTTGCCATAGTTTCAAATCCCACACGCTGTTTCAAACTGTTAGAATGCTCAAAGTGGAACAATGTTCACTCTTTTAATCTTCGGTACTTTACTTACATATTATCCGTGCCAGGTCGATTGCATTGCGCCTACAATGACGCCAAACATATTAATTAAAGTAACCCCCATTTTTCTGGTTTTTTCATTGTAACTGCATAGTTTATATTATATAGTTGTCATATTAAAGGCAGTGGAAGACGTATTTATATACGAATAACTATAGAATATGATATAGCATAGATATGTGTATAGTATATTATATTCATTGATACTATTTACATTAAAGAATATTTATATTATGTTCTTTCTGGTGAGTATAACAATCCGACGGAAATGAAGCTACCATCGTGAATATCATTTATTGCTAAAAGCCGTCAATTTTATTTATGCATTTGATAAATGTACACTAAATTACTGTTTTGTATTATTTTAGTTTCCTTTTATCTTATTTATCATTTTTAACGATGTTAGGTATGCATTCAATGTACATTAAATTACCGTTTTGAAAACAATTGGTGATTCACAACGATAAACACGATTGGCGATTGACAACTATTTTTGTCGAACTATCTTCCTGGCACGGATAATAAGTAAGTATCTAATCTTCACTCTATTTTGATTTTCAAACACCAAAAAAATAGTTTGAGTTTTGAAATTTCAAGGATATTTTGAGCAGATCTACAGTTTGAGTCAGTGCAAGGCCATCTATTAGTGATAGTTGGAAATGCAAGGAAATGTAGTAAAGAAATTTTTGACTTCACACATTACTCTTCTGTAAAAATAACTTCAATAGCTGTCATCGTTTACTTTTTATTGAATTTCAATGTTACGTAAAAGGTGACATTTAAAAAACATTAAAAGCTATTTAAAATGCTTAAAAATCCTCCAAGCACTTTCGATTGGCAATCGCAACCATCCCCAGGGAGCGAAATTCTTTTCTACTGCCGTCTTACTTATCTGAACCTTCGTTTGGCTTTGAGGTGGAAAAGTCCACTATTTTTGGGTGTTGCTTGAGTTAGTTTCCATGGATACCTTGATTGAAAATGTAAACAATTTTGAAACCTACGCGAAAAAAAGAGGGGTTTTACTGCGCGTTTATCTTTTAATATTTAGGATATTAAACCATATATTGGGTATGTTGTATGAAAATGTATCGTTGCAAACCTGATTTCCTTTACATAAAATATTTATAGATTCTTTGATGACGTATGTATAGTAGTTTGATGATGGATAAATGACTTTTGCTTGGTTAAACTCTATTAGAATATTTTGCTTACAATTTAAACGCGATAAAGCAGTAGACGGATGGCCAAATCTCTTTAACAATTTAACTCTTTCACTCCTTTTACAAGGTCAAGGTCAAACCGGGCGGGGAGGCTTACCTTTCGGCTTAAGCTCAACTAGCCCCACCCAGCCACCCCTTTTACAACCAACAATAATACTATGGAATATATAGATATGACGAATAGAAAATTTAGTGAAAGAGTTAAAGCACAAAGCAGATATTAGATTTCGCCGTCTGTCATTTCAGTTAAAATGTTACATTTATATTGTAAGCAAAATATTGTAATAGATTTTAATCAAGTAAAAGTCATTTATTCATCATCAAACTACTATGCATCCCTTATCAGAGAATCTATACATATTTTATGTAAAGGGGTTCAGGTTTGAAACGATACATTATCATACAACATACCCAATATATAGTTTAGTATCCTGAATATTAGAAGATAAATGTACAGTAAAACCCCTCTTTTTTTTTCTCTTAGGTTTCAAAGTTGTTTATATTTTCAATCAAGATATCCATGGAAATTAACTCAAGCAACACACAAGAAATAGTGTACTTTTCCACCTCAAAGCCAAAAGAAGGTTTAGATGCGTAAGGCGGCAGTAGAAATGAATTTAGCTCCCTGAGGATAGTTGCGGTTGCCAACCGAAAGTGCTTGGAGGATTTTTAAACATTTTAAACATATTTTAATATTTTTTAAATGTCAAATTTTAAGTAACATTGAGATCTATTGAATCTCATATTAATATTTTAATAATGAAATAAGGTGAATATGTGAATTTCACCCTATGTTTTTTTGGAAACAATAAAATTTTTTAAATAGTTTTATTTAAACGAAGTACAAGAATTAAAAAAAAAAAAATGTTATACGCATTTTTATAAAAAGTGCTATTATGCAATCAATGAACATTATCTATTTATTCTAAAACAATTTGGTTTTTAGTTAGATTAAGACAAGTACACTGAGGCATTTTTCGGTGGAGAGTAATATAAATATTGTGAGTAGATGAATATTATGGAACAGAAAATACCTATGAAGTTAAGTGCATTCGTAAATTTGTCTATTTATAACGGTTCATATACTAAGCAATGTTTTTGTAATAGTCTTATTGAAGGCAGAAATAGAACAAAACATATCTGAAAAAAGTTTAATACTGTTTATTTATACAAAATACTAACATTTAGAAAAACATTATATGAACTTTAAAAAAAAATGCCTTTATACAATCAATATCTACATCTGCTATCTATATTATCTACCTATTCTCACACAATATGATTTTAAGGATGTTGGATTGTGACAAATCTATAACATTAGGATAATGATTGGGAGAAAAAGAGATATCGTGGGTGGATGAATATTATGTAATACAAAATATCTATCCATGCAGTAAAATGCGTTTGTGATATTTTCTATTTATTACGGCTCAGATCATAAACAATATTTTTTCAGTGTTCTTTTGAGGGTGAAATAGAACAAAAATATAACTGAAAAAAGTAATAATAAGGTAAGTGTACCAGTAATTGACACTATGAGGAATGTCTTTTTAGTTTTTTAGATATAAAAAGAATACTTTTATTCTAACAGAAGTTTTCAAGCATTTATATTGTTTATAAGTCCTTGACAAATAACGTGCTGTCTTCAATAAATAAAATCTATATATTTAAAGCTAAAAGAACATTTTGTCAAATGTCAAATTCACTAGAAAATGACCCATTTGCGCATGCGAAAAGTTAAATCTAGAACCTATCCAATTTTAGAGTACTCTCGAGTGAAGAAAGTGTGGCCGAGTGGTTTAAATCGCGTTGTTTCGATTTTCAGTTCGTCGGTTCGATACTCACTCCGGACGGGATGATTTTTCTTATTTTATTGGCACTAATTCATTTTAATAATGTCATATTTAATTCAGGAGGAAAAGTTATATAATTTTTTTATTATTATTATTCGAAGGCTTTATAATTAAGTAAAGTTTAACACCCTAGAATATTTTGTTTTAATTAGTAAATTTAAATTAAAAGTATTTAAATTAAAAGATTGTGCATGTAATTATCGATTAAATAAATTGAACTGGTCTAGAATTTTTGTTATATTTGGTATGATCTTTATCAAGGTGCCATATATATAATAAGATAAAAGTATGTGATTATTTTTCCGTAAAAAATGGAAAAATAAAACGGGAGAAAACAAAAAGAAGGAAAAATATTCATATAGGAACTATCAGTTATCTTGATATCCATGATTTAATAATCAAACAATGTATGAAAATGTAAAATAAAATTCCAGTAATTAAAAAGTATGTATTATAAATCGTTAGCTGCAAACAGCAAAGTTTAAATTCGGGGTTTTAGAATCATCCTGATAAGAATTAATTTAATGAAAAATTTTAAAGGTCACGAAGTAAAAAAAAAAAAATCAGAAACACGAAATATTGTTATTTTTTCAAAATATTGGGACTGTGGTAAATAAAATTTAACAACCGACAATATTTGTTTAAATTACTTATTTTATATTAAAAATATTTAAATTTTTTGCATGTAGTTATCGATTAAATAAAGTGATCTAAGCTTTTATCTATATTTTGTGTGACCATTATCAAGAAGATATATTTGTATAACTAAGAAAAGTATATGATTATTCTCCATAAAAAAAGAAAAAGAAAAGAAGAGAAAAAAGAAAGAAGCAAAAATAGACATATAAAAATTATAAAAGAAATCACCTTGATATCCATGGTTTGGTTTAATATATAAATAATGTGTGAAAATGTAAAATAAAATTAAAGTAATTAAAATATATATATTATAAATCGTTAGCTGCGAACAGCAAATTTTAAGTTCTGGGTTTTAGAGTCAGGCTTATAAAAATAAAACTAATGAAAAATCTTAAAGGTCGCGGTTTAATTTAAAAAAAATAAACAAAAATAGAAAATACTAAATATTGATATTTAAAATAAATTGAGACTGTAGTAAGTAAAAATAAATCATTCAATTAATATTTTTAGTTAAATTCTTGCTAAACTAATTCAAGCTTAATAGGGTGTAAATTAGAAGTTTAAAATTATTTCACTTCATTAGTTGATAGGCTGGACTGACAACACCATATATCGTCTTATATCTATAGGAATCGCTTACACAATATAACAATTCATCAAATTTCCAATACCTAATTAATTTAACAGCAACTAATTAAAAATAAAAGCATATTTTTAAAGAACCTTTCAAGTTATTTACCGTCAAATCTTGACGAGTACCTCTAGTATCAGTATAAAAGTAATAATATAGTTTGAAATGTGTGACCCTTCCATTGTATCTGTAGTTGGTAGTTCAGATCCAGTAGTTGGTACCTAATGTTCCAGTAGTGACACCTAGTACTTAGAACATCTAAAAAATTGTTTTCAAATTAACATAGTTTAAAACAACAAAATAAAAACAGGACTTGGTAAGGTTTTAATTGTTTTTAAATTCATTTATTTAGCTATTAATTTAGCTACAATTTATGTATATACAGTGAATTCTCGTTAGTGCGGACTTCCAAAGGAGGCTGTTTTTCATCCGCCCTAACCAAAGTCCGCATTATACGTTAAGCATTTCAATGGTGTAAAAAAGAATCCCTGCGCTAAATAAATTAAATTCAGTTTTTGACAGAATTTAAATAGCGTACCAACTTTATGCTAAAAGAAGAAACCTTTTCTTTAATTTAGTAATTTTAGTGAAAAAACAATGTCGAATTGCTAATAAAAAAAATCCCTGACCACTCGGCCTACAGGCACAGGTAGATTTCGAAGACGCAGCCCGTGGGGCACCTGATTATTGGAAATTGCAGAAGAAAGACCTATTTGCCATGATGTGGCAGTTGGGACCACCCACTTCGAAATATACCTCTGGCTGTAGGTGGAGCCTGCAGGGATTTTTTTTGTTTTATTTATTTTTTTTTTTTTACCGTAAAAGTTGGTCCTATAAAAAACTTGTCAATATAAAAGTTGTATATAATATTAAGAAGACTTATAATAAATTTAAGCGGATTTGATATCTTAGGAATTGACGAAGTTATGAATTTTTTTCTCCTCAAACCCTTATCCCCCCCCCCTCCTTGGGGGCATTTTTAATGAAAGGAAAAATCTGTCATACATAAATTTTTGGCGCTTTTCCTAGAAGTAATAATAACTTTAAACGGATTCGATATGTATAAAAATTAAGAAGTTATGGGTTTTTTTTCTGTTTTCACGTCTGCTTGTAGGCGGAGCCAGCAGGGATTTATTTATTTATTTATTTATTTTTTGCCGTACGAGTTGGTCCTATAAAAAACTTGTCGATATAAAAGTTGTAGATAATTTTAAGGAGTTTAAGGAGATTTACAATAAATTTAAGTGGATTTAATATCTTGGGAATTGACGAAGTTAGGAATTTTTTTCTTCTGAAACCCCCACCAAAATCTGTAGTTGGTATTTTTAATCTGTAGTTGGTAAAAAGCCCCCTCCTTGGGGGCATTTTTAACGTAATCAAAAATCTGTCATACATAAATTTTTAGCCCTTTTCCTAGAAGTAATAATAACTTTAAACGGATTCGATATGTATAAAAATTAAGAAGTTATGGTTTTTTTTCTGTTTTCACGTCTGCTTGTAGGCGGAGAAAGCAGGGATTTTTTTGTTTTTAATTTTTTTTTGCCATAAGAGTTGGTCCTATAAAAAACTTGTCAATATAAACGTTGTAGATAATTTTAAGGAGATTTACAATAAATTTAAGCGGATTTGATATCTTGGGAATTGACGAAGTTATGACATCTTTTCTTCTAACCCCCCCCCCCCCTTGGAGCCATTTTTAATGATATCAAAAATCTGTCATACATAAATTTTCGGCCCTTTTCCTAGAAGTAATAATAACTTTAAACGGATTCGATACGTATCATAATTAAGAAATTATGAGGTTTTGTCTGTTTTCACAAAAAGCCCCCATCCCCTCCCCCCCCTTGGTTCGATTTTGCCCGTTAACGAACTTGACCGAGATTTTATGCCCCTTGCTTTTATGTATTAATTTAAGAGATTTGTGCAGAATTATTGGAGTTATTGTGTCCATAAAAAAGTGGCATAGATAGATAGATAGATAGATAGATAAAGTTTTGAACTGGGGGTGTTTTTGGGTTTTGGGAGTCATGATCGGCGTAGATCTGCAAAAATTTTTCAAAAATTCAAACTTAGGGAAGAATGTAATAGGTAGTATTTCTTACGAAATCTACCTAAAAGAATAAGTTACTCAAGACAAAGAAAATATGCAAAGAAATTGCTACCGATATATATAGAAGACGTTCTTGGTATGTATGTCTGTATGTATGAATGTATTTTCCTTATACAAATCTACAGCTTTTGTCCGATTTGAACGAAACTTGATGTAAATAAATTTTAGAACACGAGTAAAATTACTGTCCACTTTAAAAATTCCCAAGTCCATTCTTTACCACTTTGTTTCAAGCAATATAGAAATCTATTTTTTTCCAATTTCTAATGTAATTTCTTTACTGTTGCCATAAAAAGAAACTGAGTATGGACAAAATTTTTATAAGCCAATAAAAATTCAGATTTACTCACTGTAATTTGAAATCCGAAATTGACTTCATTCTGAGAACATAATGTGTTTTTTTTTTTTTTTTTTTTTTTTTGCATATATAAGGAAAAAAAATTACTCTAAGTGCATTTAAATGACGTAGTACATTTATTTAATTGCATTTGAAGTTAAAACATCTACTTTACCTTTCTATTTCAAGATAAGATAAAAATAAGAAAAATCGTTTGCTGGATATGACGTCACTTTCAATGTGTCATCAAAGTACCTCTAAACAAACGGCTGTTATACTTTATTTCCTATTTCTTTTCCATACAACTAAATGTTATAGCTATAAGCTATAGTTACTGTTTTATTATTACGTTAGAAGCAGTGATAACATTTTCAACGATTTATTTTAAATAAGAATTGAAACATAGCAACATTTTTTTAGAGTCAGTTCTTTCTCCTTCCATGACTGACGTCACGAATGAAAGCTTCTAGAAACTCATTGTTTTCATGTAATCAATCTAGATTTAGTTTTTATGGATGAAAATGTGAGTTTCCATTTTAAAATAATGCCATGCGAAATAGAATTTCACAAAATGCTACCCCATATGGTTGAATGTTTTCAGGAATTGTTAGAGAAATTGTATATTTTTCAATTACATGCCAACCCCCTCACACACACACACATACACAAAAAAGAAAAAAAACTATATCCTTATTTATAAAACTGGGAATTTTACTATATGATTTCGTCAAAGTAACGTCAATTTTTACTCTCTTTTATTTAACTTAACTACATGTATGTAAAAATCTAATTTTGTAATTGATTTTTTACTCACCTGACGTGTTAGAATTGTGAATATTATGCACACAGGTGTATTTCTGATAAAAATTAATATTTTTAGAATTTAATTTTAAATTTATAAATTGACTTTGAGACAATTTTCTGTTAGCCGGGCGCATGTAATAAATCGCCAAATTTTCTATATTGTTACAACTGTATACGAGTTGCAATAACAATGGAATTAATTATGCGTCAAACAAAGCTCGATAAACCATGCCAGTTTGTTATGAAACTGCTGCAATTAAATTTCTACTGTTTTAGACACAAAAAGTAGGAAATAAAATATAAATAAAATATATAGAGTGAAACATTTATAAAAGAACTTTTTATCAATTAATTGTTCAATATAAATTAATTGCGATTATACGTTGATAAAATAATTTAAAAATGCTCAATGGATAGTTAAATAATATATTTTAATCACTGTTGCCGTATCTAAAAAAGAAACAGAGCGCTATCAAGCGTTAGTCAAAGCAGCGATTTTTCCATAATCGGTATCCACAACAAATTAACGTATTTTATCAGAGATTTTTTTCAGCAACAAGAATTGTAGTAAAAAAAATTAGACGTGATTTTTAATATAAACATAGAGTTCTTATAAAAGAGTTTTTTAAACTGTTTTTATTTTTGTGCCTATTTATTTATTTATTTATTACAATTTATGGTCGCGAATGCAGAGGGCTCCGTTCTCGTGATTTCTGTATTTTTAGGATATTACATTTTTATTTATTTTACCGGCCTCAAAGGATAACACGGACAAAGCCGGGTGGTTCTGCTAGTACTAATATAATTTTACTTTTATTAATCTCCCACCTTTCCAAAATTACACCAAACTTGCTTTTGAAGAAATAATGTTCAATAATAGTTACGATTCTGTCCGGCGAATTTGTGAAAGATTTTCCGCATTATACGATGAGTAGTACGCATTAACACTAGAATGTGCAGCCTGAGTGTATTCGGCTTCGACCAAATGATTAAATGTCGAATCGAACCAGAAATTTCTTCATAAAATATGTTAAGTATAAACCACACAGAGGTAAATTAAATAAATAAGTTAAATTGTTTTAAATAAAAATAATGACACAATTTTTTTAAAATAAAAATTGAGTAAAATTTAAGAGCGTTCTAGTGTTAAGCCATATCCTTAACATTAATTGCAGATAGAAAATAATGGAGAAAACGATTTTGTTCTCATTAAGCGAAGATGTATTAACGAGTGTCCACTGTATTTATAAACAAGTGTGATTTTAATGTAATTCTTTATAGAGTATAACGTTTTTAACATGAAAAGTTCAAGTTTCTGTTTGGTAATAAAAAATAAACAAAATTTTCATTACTTTCTTTTTACAAAAATGCATTAATTATATTATATCTGCACCATATCTACTATTACATGAAATTCAGTTTTCATCTTATGATGATGATGAAGTCCACTAAAGACTAAATTGTCGTCATTACTTTTAAGTACGCGTTTTGTCTCTCTAAGTATACCTTTTCGTGTTCTTAAGTTTTCTCTTTATTGCTTTAGTTTTTCCTAGCCTCTGCTTTTTTTTTTTCATCCTTTTACTCTTCTTCTTTTCTTTAATTTTTTTTCTTTTTTTGTGGTACTCTTGTCATAAATCGGATTTAATTACACTCGATAAAATTTCTTTCATTTGTTTATTTATCTAAAGTACTCGTATTTTCCAGGCCGTAGCAATATTTGTGTGAATGGACTTGACAATCTATTCGGATCGGGATTGTTTGACTGATCACTTCTAATAGAACATATGTTTGAGATTGAGCTTCTTTCTGAGAATTGAGCTTGTTTCTCATTTTTAATTGCTTTTGGCCCTTGTTTTTGTTTTCGTGAGTGTGAAGTTACATTTATATATATTACATGATTGCTACATTTCTAAATTTCATGTTTTTGTTTTCTGATTGCGGTACAGCGAGGAAGCTGATTCTACAAGTGTATATTTCTTCCCTTTATTTATTTCTTTATTTAAATGGGCACAAAGCGCAAATGTTTACTCTATAACAAACTTTAAATTTCATGCTACATAATAATAAATCTTGAACTTCATGTTTTTATATTCCTGTACAGTGAGGAAGCAGAATCAACAGTTTTCTTCGTTTCCTTTTTTCTTATCTTATTTGAATATTTGTATAGTCGCAAAGTGTAAATACATACATTACAGGGATTCCTGAATTAACAAGTAAAAAAACCAAACTAAAGAAATGTTGATTAGAAATATCATTCACAAAGTTTTTACATATTGTGAATTCTCTACCTGACAAATGTACTAGAATACTCACTAGCATATTTACATGGAAAGCCAACTATTTGTAGTTGACACAAGTTACCTAATATAAAAACTAATAAAGGCAAAAACCCTCAATAAATCATAAATTGCGAGAAATAATACTTATTTACGAAACAAAAGTTTTTCATAATCCTTAAACCTGGAAATGTCGAGAAGAGTCAACCCACGGCAGCGTTATCAAAAAACGACTATCCAGTGATGTTTGATTTCGCAATATAGTGTGAGAAAAATAACTCGGACAAACGTTTTAGCTTATAATGTTTTTAATAACCATAGACTTGAAAATCAGTATAGACCTGTGACTTACAGCAAAAAAAAATCAAAGTGGCCAACATTTGCTATTACGCAGAAGCGAAATCTTTAAAAGACTTTTCAGGAAAAGGCAGCAACTCATACCCTAATAGTTTCACTCATTCCTCCTATGAAGAGAATTAAAATATGTATGTGAGTCTTAGAACAACTTTTACCCTGTAATATTATCATTCAGAAAAACCCATCTAGTTAATATCTAGAGGTTTGTAGGGGTCATTTTTAAACTCTCAAGAACTTTGATAGATGTGGTTTGCACCATTCTTATAATCTTTTTGTTCTGTGTGCAGAAACAGAATCTTTAACTGTATCATTTTTTATTTCTTAATCGCTCTTATGACCAGGGATGCAAAACACTCTCCAAGATATTTTTGTTTGTTGCCTTTATCTACAAAAAGGAGTGGTGTTTTACTATTTGAACAAATTCCACTCCAAAACATACTGGACTTCGAGTTTGGTCGTCTTTCGATGCCATGTGAACTAAGAGTATCCTTCGACCGAATAAGATTGTTATATCGATTATGGCCAAATTCGATTGTGAATTTAAAAAAAACAGCCTTTTACCACTAATATTACAGCGGCCCGCTTCATTGGTGTTTTGCTTTCTTGATAGCCGTCATAAGTTTCTGTCACTTTTTTATTTTGTAAAGATGGACCCAAGAAACTATTTCACGCTTTGTCGAACGGTTTTTCGATTAATGTTAATCTCATTTACGACTTTTTTCTTCAAAACTTTGGGAATGCATACCGTCGTCCTTGCGGTCAATTTATGTTTTCTGGAAACGTTTTCTGTTCGTTTTATATCTCGGTTTGGTCTGTCCCTATTATAACCAAGCTCATAGAATTTTTTTCACGGCATCCGACACAGCCTAACATGAAGCGATAACACCCAAACGAACTCTCATGATCTTATGCCTTCAGCATTTAATTCAAGAATCGTATATTTCTAGGACACAATTGTTACAAAGATTAAACTATATTTCTATGAGTAAAGATCGAGCTTTATTTCTCCTGTAGAGAAAATAAAATTTGTGGTAGAAGTTAGCGGATTTTTATAATTTCAAGTCCGCGCTGTTTTCTGTAACCCTGTAGTTCTAAGATCTCTCAGAAGAATATATAATTTTCGAAATGGTGTGCAGTTCAAATCTGTATCGTATTGTGAATTCTTATTTTTCGAAAGCGATATGTGTCAACTACAACGTATATAAATAATAACTTTGTCTAAGTAAAATGTATACGATTGCTCTATTTATTTAGACAAAGTAAAAGTTTTAGGAAGACTATTACACAGTATCATTGATACAATAATGACACAATATATTACACAGATATATATATATATAAAATTGCTTTTATATAATCATTAAATATTATCTACGTACTCTAACACAATATGGTTTTCAGGATGTTGGATTGCAACAAATGTATACATTAAAACATTGATTAGGAGAAAGAGAGATAGCGTGAATAGAAGAATATTATGTAGCACAAAATATCTTTACAGTTAAGTGCATTCGTAATGTTTTCTCTTTATGGTGGCTTTCTTTTTAAATAATACTTTTGCAATGCTTTTATTAAGAAAGAAATAGAAGAAAAACATGTGAAAAAATGACCCAATTAGTATTATTATCTTTTTAACATACTCCGTAAAATTTTTCTTAATAATACTATTAATCATATTTTCTGTAAAATTGATTTTCCAGATGTTTCTATATAGATATTAATTAATAATTATCTGTATCCGTACGTCAAGTTCCCTTTTTCAGTATCCTATTATTTAATAAAAAGTGACAAAATTTTTTCAAAAATTGTTTCATGCATTTTTACAACCACAAGCTTAGTGGTTGAAAAATTATGAATTTATTCATTAAATTTCCAGGGATTGTGACTAAAATGCTTTCTGGTTTAAATAGCGACAGATTCAGACTTTAAAATATATAAAATAATTAAGTAATAAGAACACATTACCCTTAGTACTTTTCCCTCTAAGGAAAGTTAAGGAGCATATATTCTATGAGGAAGGAAAATGAAAATATTCTCTTTTTGACAAATTCATAAGAAACAGTTAATTTATATCATAATATTTTCAAAGTTTCCAATTATAACGTTGATTTGTTTAAAAAAGCTGCTAAAATAAAGATTAATTGGTTAAAAATCGTTAATTTATTCATTAAATTTCCAGGGATTGTGACAAAAATGCTTTCTGGTTTAAATAGCAAAAGATTCAGACTTTATAATATATAAAATTATTAAACAATGAGAACACATTACCCGTAGTACTTTTCCCCCCTAACGTTAAAATTATCAATCAGTTTATTGAATTTCGAGAGGTATTAGCTTTTTTGCATAGTTAAGGAGCATATATTCTATGAGGAAGGAAAATGAAAATATTCTCTTTTTGACAAATTCATAAGAAACCGTTAACTTGTATCATAATATTTTGAAAGTTTTCAATTATAACGTTGATTTGTTAAAAAAAGATGCTAACATAAAGATTAAAAATTACTAGAAACTATGATAAAGCTTTTTATGATTAACTGTTACTTCCCTTGTTCACTGAAGATGGCTGGCTAGACTGCTGTTCATGGTTGTTATATGTTTAATTGGTTGGACCTATTACTAAGTCTTTCCATAAGGGTATTATCAGCAATGTATTTCTCACTGGGTGGCTTACACTCATTAGGAGGTCGAGTTGATGGACAGTTCATATCAATGTGGGAGGCCAAGAGCTCATTTAAAGGGGATTGTGTTTCCGTTATTTCCTTTTCTTATTACTTCTGCGAACTGAATCTATTTTGTGAACATATAAATTCTTATTTTTATGTAATTTCAGCATAAAAATTACAACAAAAGTAATTATGACTCTGTTAAATATATGAATTTAAAGATAAGAATAAAGTACTCATTTTTCAGTATCTTCTTGGCTTGTGATAACTAATCCAAAGTCACTAATTTCTGACACGTTTGTGACATAATTTTTAATCTGAGACACATAAAGTCTGCATGTATTCTTATTAAGAAACTGGGAAAATCGAATAGCATTTTTACTTTTCGATAAATGTAAATAAATTTTAAGAAAATGCTTTAAAGTTGGCGTTTTTAACCAAATTTACGGATGCGACAGCGTGCAAAATGTTGTCATAAGGGCGGAATCGCTGGCAACTCAAGATGTAATACATTTACAGGAAAATGAATAACTCTATTCGATTCGAAATTAATTCCATGTTTTTATGTATAAAAATTAGTCCGTGAATGTGGCAGAAAGTTTCGTGTTGTTGTGCGGGGAAAAATATATTTTGAGAACAGCCTTAAAATCAATTTTTAAAAACATACTTATTCATCTTTCCTTTAAAAAAAAATATAAACTTCTGTTTTAGAAGTACGTATAATGATGATTCACTACACAACACAAAAAGTAAATTAAATAAGAAAATACATTCACACATGAATTAGACAGATCCACTATAAAATATAGTTCGTTAGGTTTCAAGTATGCAACTTTTATCCTTCAAACTTTTGGGACTAAATATTTTCGAAAAATTATACACGCACAATTTATTAAACAAATTTTCTCGAAATTTATATTATGTAAAATGGAGAAATACAAATTATTTTTAAGTACGTAATTTATATGTGAATATCTAATTCACTTCTTTATGGAACAATTGTACTCAAAGCAATAGGTTCAAATTCTCATTTTTGAGTGTTTTTTTTTCTGTTTTTTCTTTTTTTTATAGTGCTGATTTTTTATACTCTTGTCCTGTTTTCTCTGTTTATCCCGTGTAAAGTGAGATAATTTTTAAACTTTTTTTTTTTAAAACAAAAATTTAATATACCCTACATATTCTTCTGATCTGGTTGTTTTAAGAATTATGGTTACTTTTTGGTTATTTATTGTCGGGACCAGAGTTTAAAATATACGGAAGCAGAGAAAATTTGGCTGTTAGTTTTTGGTTAAAATAGATGGTACATAAATCTGAAAACATCGTTTTCCCATTGACGTCCCGATTGATTTCCGTTAAAACATCGCCAAAAGCATACACCCTGCCATCTATAACATATAAAGCTATCTTTAATGAATTATGAAGAGCCCTTGCTGTAAAGGACAGCGTTCCGACGCAATAAAATATGATGTTTGAAAATCATTAGTTTTGTGCCGTTCGCCCCCAAGTCTCTGATAAATGTTTCCCAACACTATAATTAGTTAAAAGTTAAAACCGCACACTTCGTGATATCGATATCATTATCGATAAAGATTTTTTCGTCAGTCCCTCAAGAAAACAAGGAATTCGATTCGATAATTAGAAGCGTATTGAACGTCTTCGTGGCCACTTAACAATAACGTCAATCTACTTAATGTTCCAAGAAATGGGTGAACGAGCATGAAAGGTGGGGAGAATTTGTTGGCATTGTTTTTACAGTTACGGGGATTTGTGTTTGTTGGAGAGTGAGGATCGAGCTGTTTTATTTTAATCGATATCGATTAAGACATATGGAGGTACTTGAATTTCTTAAAAATGACTTTCGTTTATACGATTTATGAGACAGCTGATTTTGAATGATAAACGAGGAAATGTTTCGATTAATTAGTTTTTTCGTTATATATTGTTAAAAAAAAATGTTATCTAGTAGTATTTTGATGTTGGATAGTACTGTTTTAACGCGTTTCAGATAAATGTAAGTATAATTGATTCAAAATCCATTGTCTCAAGATCCAAGATAAGAATAACGTTAAGAAAATATCTTTAAGGAAGAGACACAGGTAAATTATTATTTAAATTCTCTGCTAAATTTAGTATTATTTATAAGTAAATGATCAAGTCAAAACAAGCAGCAATTATTACATATACGAGACAATATTGCGTAATATTTCATAATATTATACACATATTTTAATAAAACATTTAAAGGTTATCAAATTAGTTTTTTTTTTTTTTGGTTGGGTGGTTTAGATGGCTGGATGAACGGGTGAAGTGGCATGAAAGGTGGGGAGAATTTGTTGGCATTGTTTTTACAGTTGCGGGGATTTGTGTTTGTTAGAAAGCGAGGGTCGCACTGTTTTTTTTAATCAACATCGATTAATATAAATGGAGGAAATTGAATTTTTTTTAATTACTTTCGTTTATATGATTTTCGAAGCAGTTGATTTCGAGTGACAAACGAGGAAATGTTTCGATTAATTAGTTTTTGTTTGATATATTTTTAAAAATTGTGATCTAATAGTTTTTGCACAGATAACAAGCTGTTGGATGCTATTGTAACATAATTGCATGTTTAATTTATTCAAAATACATTGTACCAGAATGCAATATAAGAAATATATTGCGACAATACGTTTAGGGCAAGGCTTAAATAGGGATGAATTTTACATTTTATACACAAGTCAAGCGAACTGCAATTATTAACTATAAACTATAATATTGCGTATTATTTCAAAGAATGTGCATTTTGCAAGATATATTTATAATTTATATATTTTTTCCCTAACGGCTGCCTACTCTCATAGTGGCCCAAGTGTTATATATTTGAATTTCCTTAAATATAAAGAATTTGTTGGCATTATTTTTACAGTTGTTGGGATATATTTTTGACAGTGAGTATCGAGCTTTAATCGATATCGATTAAGACACAGGGAGCGTACTTGAATTTCTTAAAAATTGTTTTCGATTATACTAGGGGTTTCCAATAACTGAACCGCGGGCTTCAGAGATGCTACTTTTTTCGTATAGATTTATTCGCCTCA
Source organism: Maratus michaelseni (assembly GCA_963931845.1). NCBI lineage: Eukaryota > Metazoa > Arthropoda > Arachnida > Araneae > Salticidae > Maratus > Maratus michaelseni. The sequence goes on along the minus strand of OZ007599.1, from coordinate 210,848,270 downwards.
TTCAATTGCTGAAGTTTATTTCTAACTCTGCGATTGAATAAAGTGAAGATTACCGTAAGAAAATACTGATATCCCTACGGTCTGCGAGTGAGTTTTTGGAAACCCTGGCTTATACGATTTATCAGACAGCTGATTTTGAATGATAAACGAGAAAATGTTTCGATTAAGGCATGTTATAATTTTTTTGTTGAAAAAATCGATTTTTTTCCATATTTTTACTCCTTAAACTCTCAAAAAATTTGTGGTAAAGTAGTTTTTTTTAAAATTCGTATTGGTTCAAAAGTTATCCTCCTTTAGGTGTTGCAGTGAACATGCACATTTTTAGGGTATTGTGTGCGATGCACAAATAGAAACAAAAGAATTGAGGAACAGAAAGTGCAGGAGGGTTCATTATATGGGCCTGGTATAGATGATTTTATGTAAGTTAAAAATTGTCACTGTTATCTATGTTTAGAAACGTTGCAAAACTTTAAATCTGTTTTTCTCGAAACTCTGTTTTACAAATCGGTACCAAGTAGAACTCGTGATTGAATCAACCGATTTGGGTTGACATTTTCATGCTTTTCTAGTATATATTATTTTGTAGTCCCTCACGGACGCGTTTTTTCAATATTCAAATTGTAAATATATTTTGAGTGATTTAAATCCGAAAATTTTTGTCTAAAATCGACAACTTAAAATTTGAATTAAAATTTGCCATTTTCTTCAAGATAGAAAAGTTGAAAAACCCATCCGAGAAAAAACTAACAATTTTAAGAGGGTTTTTTTTTTTTTTTTTTTTTTTTTTTTTTTTTGTTACAGATAAAAAGATTTCGAGATTCATCTGGTACCGCGGAATGCTTCACTTTTTGCACACACACGTATCAAAGGCCACCAGAGGACCATTTTTCAACCAATTTCTAAATAAATAATTGTTTTTAAAACTTCAATATTTTCTCTCTCATTTGAAAAAAAAAAAAAAAAAAAACACATTATTATTACTGTATAATTCCGCTAAAAAAATTGCAAAAACTAGAAAAAATTTAGGTTTTTTTTTTTAAAGTTATAACATGCCTTAAAGAGTTTCTGTATTCTATATTGTTTAAAAAAGTGATGTAAAATTTACTTTTTTTAGAGAGTAAGATGTTGCATTAGTATTATTTTAATATGTTTCAGCTAAATGCAGGTATAATTCGTTTAAAATTCATTGTATCATGATTAAAATATAAGTAGAATATTCAAAAATATATTTATAGCGAAGGTTGAAGTAGGAAACTATTTAAAATTTCCTCCAAGTTTAACATTACACATAAATACTAAAATTAGGACAATTATTAGCTATAGGAAACAATACTGCGAAATTTTTGAAAGAAGATATATAATTCATGAAACTTTTGAAAATTTCATTTTTTTCCCTACACTTTATATACATAGGGTGCCGTGCGTCTTTATTTTACTTGCCCGATAACTACTGTAAAACCTTGTAAGATGGAATCGGAAGAGACAAGAAGAAATTGTTTTTTAGGTTTCCATCTTAGCAGGTAACCATCTCTTAAAATTGTACTGCATTCTTTTTAATAGTACCTTGAAATTTTCCACTTTCAAGGTTTTAATGCAAACATGACTGCGATTATTTGAAGCAGCGAGATATCATTGTGCAATATCAATGAAAAAATGTCAACCATGTTATAAGTAATGCTTTTTATGGTGTGTAATAGAATTAGTTACTTTCTAAACTGCTTTTCCTATCTGTAATCAAATGACATTCTACTTGCAGCCATTTTGTATTGTTCGTGAATCATTCAAACTAACAAAATAACAACGAATAAAATAGAAATGAAACAATATAGATACACAACGTGAAGTGGATTAAAAATATTGATTGGAGTTTCAATAGCTGATGCAACATTGTACAATCGGAAGTATGGGAGACCGGGGCTTGTTGGCCTATTTTTTCTTCAGTATTTTTTATTTATTTCATTTTATTAAAATTAATTTTTTTTAGTTTGGACAATCAGCGCATCTTAAAGCAAAACCACGTAGGAAAAAGTTTGAAAAATGTTAATTAATAGTTTCTATATAAAGTTCAGAAGGACATCAAGTCACTGGGCCAACCTGTCCCGTCGAACGGGGTAGGTTGGCCCACTAAATAGATTTTATTTTCGGATTGCTAACGGGAATGAAAAACACATAACATGTCAAATGTAATTTGAATTTGGTATATAAAAAGATACAAAATATAAGAAAATATGTTTTGTTCAACTTAACTACTGCCTTCATCGAAATCTTTCTCATCATCATAATGAATGCAAACATAAAATAACATATCCACAGTGACATATGATTCATGTTCCCAACAATTGCACCTGGTACATTGAATCCACTCTTATCCTGATTAACTATTTTTGAATGATTTAAAACAACGAACACATAGGGAATTCTCTTTGTCTTTTTGTTCTTCTTCACTGGATAGCTTTGATCTCTTGTTCAATTTCACTTCAAGAACAACCACTTTCATTGTCCCTTCTGTAACCTTTCCTCTGTCTGATTTTTTAACATAATTACGAACCATCTTGGCATCTAGAAATGAGGCAGTAGCTCTATTAGGCTATAGACAAAATTTAAATTGGGACCCATATTAATGCAAGTTGCTTTTAAAGAAATTTTAAATGATGTCACTTACAATTTATGTTAATAATAGAGAATACAAAAAACTAATACAATAATTTTATAATAAAGTTTCTCTAAATAAACTTTCGGAAACTTCGTAGCTTTCCAGAAACAACTAATTCTCGAGTCTCTTTTACATTACACCGTTTTGCGTCAGCTATTTACTCAATAAAAGAAAAATTATTTTGTGAATTCAGATTAGTTATAAATTTTAGATAATAAAAAATAGATTTTTATGGTATTTTAATATTGCTTTTATTATTATTATTTTCTGTTTATAAAGCCGGCTCTCGGATTTACGGGCCTAGACATTTGTCTTATTTGCCTATTAGTTAATATTGCCCTGCCAATAATTTTATTGACTTTTATAGGCTTATAAATGTAGAAAACAAACTCTTAGGCTGCGGGACATGTTGGCCCACTGGGCCAACATGCCCCGGATTAAATGGGCCAACTTGCCTCATATCTCCATTTTGGTTTTTGATCGTCGTATCAAAATATTCTGTTGATATTTAAAAAAATCAGTAGGTAGAAAATAAGCTCTGAACAACGGTCTTTTAAATTGCTATTCACCAAAGTAAAACTTTAATTTAAAAACAAATAGAAACGAGTATTTATAAATGCAAAAAAATACTTACCTGAGTGAAAATTTGAAGTTTAAAAATGGCTCTCGTTTAATTGGTTCTTCACTGTTGACGCTGTTGTGGGTGAAAGAAGACGTGATAAGACACATGTTACTTAGCTATAGTAACGATATCCACCGGATAGTTTGAAACATATCGCAGATGGGCCAACGTGCCCCTTATGGCCAACATGCCCTAGTCTCCCCTATTTTGAAGAATCACTTAATTTTAAACACATTCCAACATAAGTGTTTACGAATTCGGTTTGTCTGTCTGTTTGCCTTTCTGTCCGTGCTCTAACTCGCGTAAATATATTCGGATTGCAATTGAATTTATATATGTTATTGAGGTTTACTATGGCATGTTCGATATTGAAATTGAAGTGTATAGCATTTACAGTTCGTTTAAAGAGACACTCAAAAGAATTCCGTTACATTACGGTCTATTGTGAAAAATCGTTCTCGATATATATTAATGATGTTACACTATTTCAAATATATTGAAATTGATATATATCACTGATGTGCAGTAGAAGAGGCTTACTATTGAATATGGTGTGCATAACATTCATCGTTCATTTACAGGGACACACAGAATAATTAGCTTACAGTATTTCTATGAACAATAATTGCTGGAGGTGCATTTTCAGTTATGGTACGCGTTTTTTAAATTTAACTAATTTTTTCCCTATTACTTGGAGTGTATAAGTTCTACAGATCAAATACAGGGCAGCACAAAAGATCTCGAGTACATTTCCGTTTATTGATGAAAATTTCTGAAAGGGAATTTTCAACTGTTCTATATACGTTTCCTATCTGAACAAAAGTTTAGCATAATATGTAGTCTTTTATGCAAATCTATAGATCATATACAGAGCTACACAAAATAATTCGGATATTTTCCCGTCTATTGATGGTAATTCCTGAAATTGTGTTTTCAAATTGCATACTCAGGCACACCATTTCAGTTTCAAGCTTAACGTTTTACTTAATTTAAGGAGGTCCGAGACACAAAAATCTCCAAAAATCACATTTTTACTGATTTGGCATTAAAATTACTACTCTAGAATAAAATGATGCAAACCACACGTATAATTAGGTCAAAAGTTATTTATGTTCTAACGATACATGCATAGTATTTTTATGTTGTACAGTATGTAGTTGAAACTTTTTTTCCAAGATTTATATGTATTTATTTATCTCAGTTTGTATTTTTTCAAGATTTGTCATATTTAAATTGCTATCTAAATTTTTATGGAAGATAAATTTATTAGTAAAAGTAAAGTTCATCAAATATTTTCATTTATATATTGATTAAATTTCCCTCAGAATTTTCCGTTTTGAGAGAAAATTTTGAAAATATGGCTCTCGTAGTAAAAAATACTCATAAAAAACTCTCTTAGAAAATATTGTATCCTTTTAATAAATATTTTTGTAAATATTGAAGACAAATTTAGACTGTTTTTTTCGCTTCTGTACTAAAAAAAAAAAAAAAAAAGAATTATTTTTCCAGAAGATATATCAAATTTTAAACACCGTTAAAATTTTAAATTTTTTAATACTTAAAATTTAATTTCAAATCTTTTAAAGAATTTGCACTTCACAATAAATACATAAAAAAATAAACAAAGAAATATATAAAAATTTTAATTTTTAATTTTATTGTCCTGGAGTACCTTTATAAGACATGTGATTAACAATGAATATCTTAACAATTTTCCTGGAGTACGCTTCATTGTAGCCCTTGACATCAATTTTCTTCACATCTGACATTAATAACGCTTCGTTCACTAAATGGAAGTAAATGCAGTAAATCTGTTACACGCACGATCTCCATTGTTCATTGATTAACAAATTGACAGTATTCTTTTAAATATCAGCTGTTTAACATTACAGTTCGTACTTAGGATCTAAGAGCAGTTTTAATTTATATAATTCCAACGTTTATGAGTTATGTTTGTCTGTCTGTCTGTCCGTACATTAACTCTCGTAAGTATACTCGGATTGCCCTGTAACTTTAAAGTTCATTCATTATTAATATAGAATGTTCGGTATTGAAAATAAAGCATTTATACTAGTTCGTTTACAGGGACACACAAAAGATTTCCGTTACATTATGAGTAATCGGGGTGGGGGGGGGGGGGATCGTTTATGGTGCATTTTAAAGATGTTATGATGCTTCAAATTGAAACATAATGAAATCTAAAATAATCACCGACAAGTAAAGGTACCATAGTCTGTAGCGACGAATTTCGATTTTTATAGCTCATTCGATTTGTCTCATCGAACTTAGTAATCGATACCTCGCATATCGCCTATTGAGTTTTTGTAATGACAGGGAGCTGAGTCAAAGTTTAAAATTTCGTTCAGTGAAAAACAGATGTTTTCAAAGAAATAAGTGTAATTTAAGTTTACTAATTGTTTTTACAGTGGCATACATTGCCAATAACTACTATAAGGTTATATTATTGCTGTTATTATACGAATTTGTAATTGTGGATAAAATATTCATATGCTACTTGACAGGCAGGTTTCTGCAAGTTATGATGCATGTATTGAATGCGTCGTCGAGTCAGCTGAAGAAGCCTTTGCTCGTTGTGCGCACTGTGAGAAATATTTTTGTTCTACTTACTTCTTCGGAATGAACAATGTGTCAAAAATTGACTATCATCAATGCATGTCAGTGTCAGAACCATAAATAAATTTAAATCTTACTGATTTCTTTGACGGCAACTGGTTTCAATGAACGAAATTTTAAACTTTTACCCAGCCCCCTGTCATTATCAAAACTCAATAGCCGATATGCGAGGTAGAAAATTACTTAGCTCAATGAGACGAATCGGATGAACTATAAAACTCGAAATTCGCCGCCTCAGACTATAATTCCTTTACTTGTGAGGTGCACTACATCATGTTTCCTATAGATTATGGAGTGTTGAGCATTTATACTTCATTTACGTGATCCACAAAAGAATTCCGTTAAAGGAATGATTATGATGGATTAATTGCTGGAAGTGCTTTTTTCCCATGTTGTATGCATTTTTTAAACGTATCTAATTTTTAGTGTATTACGTGGTGTTTATGAATTCTATAGATCATATATAGGGCTGCACAAAAGAATTAGCACGCTTTATGGGATATGGACATCAACTGCTGAAAATGGAATTTTACTGATTTACCTTTTTTTAAAATTGTTTATTTAGATATCTCATTTCATTTTATGAAAAAAGAAAATTTCTTAATAGTATTCTATTATTGTTGGAAAGTGTTTCCTAATCTGTGCTTGATGCATGATTTTCGGTTTTTCTTTCCATTGTTTTCAGATATTTAGTCTCTAAATAAGACAAATATATGAAAAGTTTTTTTTTCTTTCTTTCTTTTTCTTTTTCTTTTTCTTTTTTTTTATTTGGTTGTTATAGTTCCGCACACTGCATTGCGCAATGGGCACTGAGGAATACGTCCTTGACAATTTTCATACAAAAGCTTTTATACACCGATAAATCGTGAAAAATTTTAGTACTCACGTTTTATATGTCATGCTAAACAGAAAATTTAGACAAGCCGAAGTGTTGCACTGTAAAAGGGTAAGAACAAATTCGGAAAGTTATAAAAATCATCTGGTTATAGAGGCCAGTGTGGATTAGATATCAACATTTTAATTATTTTCCTAAACACCAGTAGATGGGCCTGGTCTTGCCTGTGGCGATTTGTGAAGAATTATGTAGCATAAATCAGGCGCATCCTAGAGAAATCATTGGGAACTAGGAGTGTTAATATATTGCTTGTGAATTTACCGCATAATAATAATATTATTATTACTTCAAAAATTTGATGAAACATTTTGAAACTATTTAAGGTAATTTTCAACAAAAAGAAATTATATTATTATTATTATTATTATTATTATTATTGTTGTTGTTGTTATTATTATTATCCAATATGTTGGAAACGGACTTTTTATCCAAAATTCGGGTTGATGAAAGTAACATTTATACATTTTGAAGGATTTTATTAACTTTAAATTGTATTTTTATGTAATCTGAAATTTTACATTTTGAACTTAATTAAATGTACAACTGACTATCAAAATCAACATTTTTATTTAGCAATAAATCTTTTTGAAAATTACAGCAAATGTTTATAATATTATCAGACCCACATCCAGCAGTATGCAAATTGTGGTTAAAATATTTTTAAGGTTCTTGAGATAGTCAAATTTAAAAGTTCTAAATCTCAAATAATTAGCATTTTTTCAAAATTTTCCATGTGCATTCCATTTTTACATACAGGTTCAAACTTCATTCACAATATTAATTTTATCCGTAACACGAACAAATAATCATTTGTCATGCATTATGAAACATCCAACACTATCGGAATATTGTTAAGAAATTTTATTTCTGTTCATGCAATGCCAAGAGATATCTAAATAAATATAAAAAAGAACACAACGCAGTAAAATTGTATTTTTAGCAATTGCTGTGTATAGCTGGTAATGCGTGTGTGTTCTTTCGTGCAGCCCTGTATATAATCTACACGTCTCGCAATGCACTAAAAATTAGTTACATTTCAAAATGCATATCATAACTAAAAATCCACATCCAGCAGTTATAGCTCATAGTCAGTCCTGCAACAGAATTATCTTGAGTATCTCTGTAAATAAATGATAAATTCTACTTACTCAATAATCACACTGTGGTGCACCTCAGTAATGTATATCAATTTCATTAAAATATGGTGTAACATCATTAAAAGAACTGCAAACGATTTTTCTCCATGGGTCATGATGTAATGGAATTCTTCTGTGTGTCCCTGTAAACGAATTATCATTGCTACTTACTCTATTAGAAAGCATGTTACCATCCACCATAATGATGCATATCAATTTCATTATGTTTGAAATAGTGCAACATCATTAAAATGCGCTGAAAACAATTTTTCCCATTGACCGTAATGTAACGGAATATTTTTGAGTGTCCCTGAAAATTAACCATAAGTGGTACACACTTCATTTTCTATACCGAATATGCCATGGTAACCTCCATAACATATGTGGATTTCATGGCAATATATTTGCGCGTGTTAACGCACGGCCAGACTGATAGACGGCCAGACAGATAAGCGGCCAGACAGACAGATGGACAGATAAATCGAATTCCTAAACACTTTTCAACTAGTTTGGGAACGTTAAAAATTAAATTTACTATAAACTGGATAAATAAACACCTTTCAAGTAATGATGCAAAGTGTTAAAAATGTTATATTCCACTATTAATAGCAGACAAATAGAGAAGTTTGTCCTTAACAGCAATCATTCTGTCATTGTGGTAAAATACGTTACACTCACCAAATAATATGCAAACATGCCATAATAAACATCAAAAACATATATGAATAACATGGCAATCGGAATATATATTCACATGAGTCAGAACACGGCCAAATGGCCAGAAACCGAATTAATAAACACTATTCAACTATGTTGCAAAGTGTTAAAAATGTTATATTCCACTTTCAATAGCAGACAAATAGAGAAGTTTTAAGAGAATGTCCTTAACAGCAATTAATCTGTCACTGTTGGTAAAACATGTTTTACAGGCTTTGTTAATATTTTTAGATCATCTTGACGCTTTGGACTAATTTTTTCCTGCAATTTTTTGAAATGAAAAAATAGGTTAATTAGTTTGATAATAAAATACTCTTTAACTACCTGCAAACTATTAATATTAACTACTTACTCTTTTAAATATAGTTCACATAAGAAGATTTAAACAGACAAAACATTATATTTGTAATTCTGAAAGTAAATGAAATTATTTTTAAAGAACTGACAACGCAACTTACTTTAGAAGTTGAATATTTATAATACTGTTTCAGAATATTTCATATTTAAGGTGGTAAGGTTTCATATTTAAGGGGTAAACAGAGCGAAATCACATGAAAAAAGTACGTTTTTCTCAGGAACAGCTTTAGAGATTTCACTATATTTATATTAAATAGCTTTTGTAGTATCTAAACCATAAATTGATCATTCGGCAATAAATAACGACAAAGACAAATCATACGTAAAGCATAGATAATGAAACACATTCCAACACTTTCAGAATACTGTAAAAGCATTTCATTCTTTAATAAGGTGAAAGATGATGTACAAGTAAACAAGGTCAAGGTCAAACGAGGTGGAGTGGACTACCTTTCGGCTTAAGCTCAACTAGCCCCGCCCGACATGTTTGTTTACTATGCGGCAAGGCCCCAGCCAAGGAAGCGATGCCCGGAGGACCACCCGGGATTGAAAAACGAATCACACGTTTGAAAACTCAATTTCAGCAATTACCATCTATACAGTCGGAAAAATATCCGAATTCTTTTGTGCAGTCCTATATATGATCTATAGATTTATATATATACTACACAGTATGAAAAATTTAGTTCAATTAAGAAACGCATAGAACAGTTAAAAATTCCCTTCAACAAATTCTGTCAATAAGTAGAAATGTACTCGAATTCTTTTGTACATCCCTGATCTATACAAGTTATGCACACAGAAGTAATATGCGAAAAATTAGCTAAATTTAAAAACGCACTCCACTACTCAAAACGCACTTGTAGCAATTATTGCTCATAGACACTACTGTAATCGAATCCTTTTCTGTGTCACTGTAAATGAACGATAAATGCTATGCACATCATATTCTACAGTAAGCATCTTGTAGTGCACCTGAGTGATGTATATCAATTTCAATATGTTTAAAATAGTGTAATATCATTAAAGTACCTTGAAAACGATTTTTCTCCATATACCATAATGTAACGGAATTATTTTGAGTGATCCTGTAAACGAACTATAAATACTACACACTTCATTTTCAATACCGAACATGCCAGTGTACACGTCAATAACTTATATCAATTATATGGCAATCCGACACTATTTACCTGAGTTAGAACACGGGGGGAAAAGACACAGACAGATAGACGGTCAGACAAACCGAATTCATAAACACTTTTCAACTATGTTGTAAAGTGTTAAAAAGGGAAATTGCACGGTTTCTTGATTGAAAAAATAAAGTATTCTATTTTTTTAAAAATTAACGTTACTAAACGGAAGTGATTTTTCAGAAAAGAAAACGATCGAAATGTGACTAATTATAATTCTCCCCCCACCCCCCCCCCCCCCCACCCCCCAAAAAAAGAAAGAAAATTTGAAATTTATTTAGTAGTTCTCGAGAAAAAGATAGTCAATATCAACTGTTTCTTATGTGATTTCGTAACTGTTGCTGTCCCCTAAATTTAGAATATTTTATATTTAATCTAAATAACTAAAAGAAGAATGAATCATTTGAGCCAAATTCTTTTTATTTATAAACCTGTTTAGAAAAGATAGCTGTATTTAATTAAAAAAATATATTTATAATTATTGGCTTAAACTGACGATTTCAACGTAGTAAAGTACCTTAACAGCATAAGCGATGAATAGTATCAATATGGCAATATTTTTCCCTTTTTGAAATTTAAATGCTTGCTAGAATTTACAGTTAATTTCCTTCTTTCTAATCATCCAACTTCATGTGAGAGAGGAAGAGACAATAGATACAAAATTATTTTCCGTTATCAGTATAGGTAAAAGGAGAAGTTTTACGTAAATATCTTCAACAGCAATCATTCTGTCATTGTGGTAAAACATGTTTTACAGGCTAAGCTAAATTCTCCAGGCCACCATTTTGACGTTTAGTCCCCTCCCCCCCCCCTTCCGAATGAATTTTTAAGATGAAAAAAAAAAATCTTGGGCAATTTGATGCTGGAATCTTCCAGAACTACCTAAAACAAATACAGTCATAAAATGAAAAATTGCAACAAAATCACTAGATGAATCTTTTCTTTACTATGGTGATTTACCTATATTTGACCTATATTAATTGAAATGCATCAGGTTTGTAGCTATACCTATCCTTTTAACATTTTCTTCGTTGAACCTTTTTAAATGTTATTTCCATCATAAGGTAGAAACAGAAAAAATGTAATATGTAATACAAAATATTGTATGTAATACTGGTAGTAAATCAATTAAAATTTGTTTACACAAGACAATGTAACATACCTTATTTATTAAACATTGGTTATACTACTTCAGTGTTTTTTATATTTAAATCTTGAGTTGTATAATCAAATAAATGAAAGAAGAATGAATCAATTGAGCTCAATTTTTTTATTTTTTTATTTAATTATGATGGAAAGGTAATTAATTATATTATTAAAAGAATTTTGTTAGAAGTATGTGCAGTTTATGTTTATAAAATCCCCTGCCTCTCCAGCAAAAGGGCAAAATTACAATGAATGAATTGGCAAAATTTCATTGTATTTTTTTTAAATGTTAAAAAGATAATTTTATCCGACATGATATAAAAACTTAATTATATACACGAAGATAAAGCTTGCGAGTATTAACCATTGTTTAATGTTTAACGCAGTGTTAAATCTGTAAAATTATATACACGAAGATAAAGCTTGCGAGTATTAACCATTGTTTAATGTTTAACGCAGTGTTAAATCTGTAAAATTATATAAATTTAAATAATGCATGTATTGAAGTGAAAACTGCAGCTCTATGAACGAGTTATCTCGGGCTTGACAGTCAGAGGATTTATTTAAAAATAAGCATTTTTCATTTTCATTTTTTTCGGTTATTTTATACCTTAACGTTGTCTCATTAAGAAATACGAACACACTGGCTAGAAAAAAGTTAACCAAACATTTAATTTTTTAACACAATTAACAAAATGCATGTTCATAATTTATAAGATTAGATACATCAAGATAAAAATAAAACGCGAGATTTACAGTAAGGAAAAAATATGTTTTTAGCGCGTGTAATGAATGCTAATTAAGTATCGTTTAAAAATATCCAAGAATATGATTGATACATCATTATAATCGCATATCATAGACTTACAGCACTTACAACGATTTGAGCATCTTTCTTACATAATAAATTTATTCAACTAATATTTTTTTAATTAAAAATTAATGCAACGTATCTTTCACTGAAACTATCCTTCTCATCTTGCCTTTATCTTAGTTTATATTTTTGGAACCTTTTAATATTTCTTTGTGCATAATTACAGTTTACATGTCTTAATCAATATTTCCGCTATTGAAGCAACGCCTTAGACGACACCATCTGACTTTATAAAGAAGATCTTCTATCTATCTCTTTATTTTTATTAAGGGATTTCTAAAAATAGGGCTCATCACCCAGTGGAAGAGGATTGCAAAATACTTAAAAAGCCATTACATTGAGTTCCCAGTGTCCAAGCCATCATTTTCGCAATCTTCTTGTTCTTACTTTCTTTTCCTGGAAAGTTGTTGAGTAAAAAAGTGTTCATTAGAGGTCCCCAATTTAAAATCTTTTCAAGTATCTCCCGCCCCATGATCTGGATTCGTATTGAAGGGGGTCTGGTGTTAAATAAACATTAACAAGACCCATTAATTGCCAGTCCGTATTCAGGAATTCTTATCTTTTGTTGCGGCCCGCTAGGCGAACTTAAGAATACTTAACCATCGTTGCTGTAGGATGAAAATTAGTAGTATTTTTTCTGAGCTCAAGTCAGTTTTATCGTGCACTCTTTTTCTGAAACACTCCATCAAACTGGGATCGAGATAAAAGCGAAGTTGTGCGAGATAAATTGAACATCTTTCTTAAGGTTTTATTTTATTCTTCTTTTTATTTCTTTTTTTACCCATCCGAAGTCGCTCGTGCCCCAAAGCGACTCCTATCAACTCTCTTCAATGACTACTTTTCCGCAAAATTTCCAATTAGTAATTGAACCTTGAATTAAAAGGAGCGCGAAGGGAAAAAAACTTTCCGGGCGCCTTCGTAAAAGGGGAAAAAAGATTTTCTGCTCCGGTGTAAACAGCGAGCCCCAATCTGCCACCGGATCTTCAAAGAAGAAGAACAAAAGAACAGGGAGGGCCAAACGGAGTCCGGGTAATTAAATCAGCACTCGAAGGCTGCAGGTCTTTGTTCGAAACAACTCCTCTGATGTTCGAATCCCGCTTACATTTCAGAGCGCTTGTTTTCTACCGTTTTTGTGCGGCTCTCGCCAGCCTCTAATTAACAGTAGAACGTTTTGCTTTAGCGGATGCTTTAGGCTAAAAAGAAGTGCTACTTCCATTCCACTGGGAACGTTCCGTAAATGTTATCGATTGCAACTCTTTTAATTCTTTTTCCCTCTACTCGAAATTTTTTTCACCCTCTTTTAAAAGCTTCGAATGATTGTTTGATCGCAAACAATGTCTTGAAAATTCTTTGACGTGTCACTGAAAAGATATTTATTTATGCACAGATTTTTTTCCAACTTTTCTTTGAATACGAGGATTGCATTTTTAAAAATACTCAATACAATGAGTTGAATAAGTTTCAAAGTGAATTAAAATCGTACCGACCGCGGCTCCTGATGCCATCATGCAGCCACCAAAATTGGACTTAAAATAGAAAACGTTTTGAGGCTGTTTCCGAATTGGTTAATTGTTTTGCTATTTCTTAAATTTTTTCAGCCCTTTCTCCGGAATTTTTTATCCCTTTCAAACAGGTAGAAGTATGTGAAATATCGGAAATCAAGTCTAAAGATTTTTATTTTCAATTAAACTTTAAAATCACTGGAACCTAGAGCAAAATAATAAAAATAATTAATAAAGAATAAAAATAAGCATAATTCTTTTCAAACGTCATATAAGAATTTTATACATCTTTTTAGTTTTTCTTAACTCTCCGAATGTCGGTTGCCATAAAATTTTGACTTAGTTGGTATTATATGAAATGGAATACAATTTAAGTGTTACTGGTGTATTTTTGTTTAGGGAAAATGTTAAAAACATAAAATTATAAGAAAAAAATATTTATAGAATAGTGAATATAATAATTTAACTAAAAATTGTACTGACCAAACTCATGATGCCGTCATGTAGCCACCAAAATTGGATTGAAAATAGAAAAGGTTTTATGGTGTCTCCGAATTAATTAATTGTTTTGCTACTACTTCTTTTTTTTTCAGTCCTTTCATCTGAAATTTTCTCTGTCTTTAAGCTGGTAAATGTATGCGAAATATCTGAAATCAACTATAAAGATTTTTATTTTCAGTTTAATTGTAAAATCACTGAAATCTAAAGCAGTATAATAAAAATAAAAGTATAAAACTTAGAAAAATATTTTTCGAATGTCACATAGAAATTTATAAATGGTTTGTGTTCCTTATTTCTTCGCGTGTCTATTGCCATCAAAGTTTTAGATTATTTAAAGTTATAGGAAAGAGTTTTGAAATTTAATAGTGTTATTGGTGTATATCATATGATATTCGTTATAGGAGAATGTAAAACAATGAATGTTTTTCATTGAATGAATTGAAAATGAATATGAATTAAAACAGCACCGACCGCAGCTCCTGCTGCCATCCTTCAGCTAACAAATTTAGAATTAAAATATAAAATGTTTTTAGACTGTTTCCGAATTAATCAATTGTTTTCCTTATTCCCGAATTAATCATTTTTCCCCCTTATTCCTTAATTTTTCCAGCCCTTTCTCCAAAAGTATTTCTCTCTTTCAAGCAGGTAAATGTATGCGAAATATCGAAATCAACTATAATGATTTTCTTTAAAGTTTTACATTAAAAACATTGAAATCTATCGCAAAATAAAATAAAAAGTTAATTTATAAAACACTTTTCCATATATTTTTATTTAAAAAGTTAATGATCTATAAAAGTAAGCATTTGTTTTTTGAAATGTGAGTAGAAATTTTATAAACGGCTTAAGCACTACACCTGGGGAAAAAATGGAATCAGCACTCTTTATTCGACATCTCACAATCAAATATATACATCTCAATCATAATTGGAAAGCTGTAATTATTTTCTTCCTAATGAACGATTATGAACATTACTGAGGTACAGACACAACGGAAATTACAAAATAATCCCTCAGTAATTATTTATAATCTTTTTTCTAAAACTTGTGCAAGGAAAAAGTTTGGAATCATGTTGATACGGGGAAAAAATGTTTGGTATACCACTCGCTTGTTTATGCAAATTTCCATGCCTGGTGATCAGGTTAGTGTTATGCAATGGCCTTGCGCAGTTCCACTTGAAGAGGATATAAATACAATACCTTTTTTTTCTTTGTTCATTTCAAACCACTAGATAGAATTGCACCTGTAAGATATCTGGATTTGAAAACCAGAGAGGCGCTCGTAAAGCTGCTAAAGCAAAGGAAATTGCAGAGAAATGTTGATAAGACATTTTCATGCTCACAATCTACTGTTTCCATTGCCCTCGCTAAGGGGAGGGACGGGGGGGTGAGCCTCCCATTCCAAACGTTCGTGAATTCTGTTACACTTGGCCAATTTACAAACTTAATTGGCAAATTTGTTTAAAATTTTAATAAAAACTATGATACATTTTCTATTTCTGATAGACTTGGCAAAAGTTACAAATGAAATTGGGAATGTTATTAAACTTCTCACAAATAAGAACTATATTACATTTTCTAATTGTATTAACTTGGCAAAATTATATTTGTTTCTCAATCAGTTGGCCAATACTGAAATTTGACTTCGCAATTTAAGGTCCTATCCCCTCCCCCCAAATAAAGTCTTAGCGATGGCCCTGACTGTTTCGAAAACTTCGAGAAAGTTTGTAAGGTTTCTGATGTTAATGAGACGCACGTGTAATGTAAATTACTGTTTAATTAATTTTATTTTTCTTATTTATTATATGGATCTGTGTATTATTATCTACGTACTTGAGTTATAGACTTTAGTTATATAGCTTTTATTATCGTTCTTCACACGACTTCATGCAGTGATATTCTGGTATTGCTTATTCTTGTAATTCTTTTTTCCTTCAGCTCCTCTGACCCCCCCCCCCCTCCCTCTCAAACACACACACATTCGTCGTCTCATTAATTTTATGTTCGCAGTTTTCAAAATTTCTATCATTTTAGGATTCAAGTATATTTTTCCGTGTATTTTACAATGTATTTTCATTAACATAAGCGTCTCGGAAGTCCAAAAGTTTCATAATTTTGTTTGGAGTAAAAAAAAAAAAAATAGTGATTATTCTATAGTATTTAAAAGAGAGTTCTTGTCTAAATAAATCCTGATCTACTTCGATAGAAAAAGGCATGCCAAAATAACAATAAAAAAACTTTTTGTTAATAAAAATGTTGAGTTTAATTATATCAAAATATCTCAATACAGTTTATCATATTTTCCTTATATGCTATGAAATGTAGTTTCTAGGTAACTGTTAAATCAAAAAGGGTGGAAAAAGGCATACGTACCGTTTAAAAATTTTAAATGATAAAGAAATATGTTTTATATTTTTCAAACATATGCACAAAATTCCATCAAAAATTATACAGACAATTAATTGCAAATGCCCAAGAAAATTATTGACAAAATTTCAATTAAATTCGTTTAATTTAAGACTGTCAGACCGAAAAATTAGTATCCATTATGTAACATTTAAATCAATTACTCAAATGTGCCATTTTCATTTCAGTGTGTGGTAAAATTTTAAAATCGTCGGATTTCCTCTCCCCCCTCCCTTCCAAACAACAACAACAACAACAATATTATGACAGGAACGAAAATATCCTATATTTTTTGAAAGAATCAACAAAATTAAACCAAAAACTATACAGAGAATTCAGAGTACCTCATCAACATATCTACGAAATATCAAACTAATTGGATGCCTTTTTCGACAGTTATTGCAGGACACACTCTGACACCAAAAACTTTTCATCTCTGCAGTAAGCCTTCGCTTTACTTTTCGGCAATTAGTTAAAGTTACCCGAAATCTCATGAAATTAAGTGTTAAAGTGATAAGTGACGGATCCTCCGGGAAACTGCAGCTTAATTTTCAAATAAGAAAGCGTTCAAAGACGTGAGAAGAATGTTTCGTGAAAAGTTTGCTGAATGGTATGTGCTACCCGACTCAACAATCAATAACTGTATATATATATACATATATAGTTAAAATGAAATCACTTGTGTTAAAAATTAAGAAAGAGACAGTATAAAATTCAAATGAAATACTACAAAATTAAACACAGAAAGATGAAAATCAAATATGAAATACTATGAATAACTTATGGATTCATCCGAGGAGATATTCAAGTATAATTCATCGTAAAAACATGTTATTTCTTCAAGTATTGCCTAAAAATGACAATATTATGCCTTTATAACATATCAAAATGAAACCAAGAAATATTAAAACAAAAAGAAAAAAAAAGTAATCCATAAGCAATGGTTAAAAAAAAGGGTGTAGGAATGATTCGAACAGATTAACCTTCCTAGTACTATTGGGGTCTTTTTTGACCCCCATTATTTTAATAGATACTTAAAGATTTTCGTATTTGACAAAAGAAAAAAAAATAATAAATTAAACTTAATCAATAACATTAATTCGACACCTAGTAGGAAGAAGTTCCATTTAATACAAATAAATTTCTGGTTTAAATCATACAAATCTAAGCATGCTCATCAAAAATCAAAACCTGTTACTAGGAGGATTAAAAAAAATGCAATACCCCACACACTGAAAAGAGATTTTCTGATTCTTCACGTGGAAAAATAAGAACAAATAGCGGTGCTGCCACCTGACCCCAGAGAGCGGAGCACTGTACTAAAGATTAAGTTAATATTTAAAATATAAGATTAAAGGGGATAATAATGTAGTAAACAATATAATTAATAGTGATAAATAATTATTGTAATAAATGCGTAAAACTCACTTAATTTTTTTCCCTACAATATTTTTTCTTCGTCCTATTTTTCACAGCGAAACTTTACATGCAACAAGCCTCTCAAGTGTTTGTTTACTTTCCCTTATCAAACAGGATTCGTTGAAAACGATTTAAACGCTATTTCATCCGGTTAATTTTATTATAATCACAATTTATCAAAATATACTTATAAATCCGAAATCTATTTTTTAAAATAATACTTGCTGTTGCATCTTAAATCATTGCGAATATTTTACATACCCGAAAATACCTAAAATATATAATTACTAGTTTTTAATATTTTTAGTTTCTTTTACGTAACCTGAATCAACATGTTATTAAAATGTTAGTTCATATTTGCAACATTTCTGGAAGTAGGTTACTCGGTAAGTATAACTATTATTCTGCTTACTTCTCAGTAGGTAATTCTGAAAATAGATAACTTGATAATTATGCTTAAAAATATATACAGAACTGTATATCAGCTAACAAAGTGTAAAAAACTTTTCAAATGTTACCAATATTTAATTTATCGAATATACTGGTTGTCCCATCTATCCGTTCACATATCAAAATTTCGTAAAAAAATATCAATTGTCGTGTTGGAGAGCAGTTTGTACCAAAAAACTTGACAAAGAGCCATATATTTTTGTGGTAATAGAAAAACAAACAGTTCAAAGGGTTTAATAAGTAAGTAAGTTCAAATTTCAAAATATCATAAAACTTAATATATTGTCGTAATCGGGGTGTAGTTTACACCATATGACTTTTCAAAAGTTGGAAATTTTCGTAACTAAAGGGAAAGAAGAGTTCAAAACGTTCCGCAACTCCGTTCACATTTTAAAAACTCATTAACAAAATTTACAATATTGTCGTATCGGAAAGCGATTTGCACCATAAGACTTGTAAATGGTCAAAATTTTTGTAGTAAAAAACAGGGCAAAGAGAAATTGAATTATATTTTTTCTTTTCCGCAAAAGGTCCAACACTTTGACAACTCTTCTGGTTTAAAATGCACTCTGATACGAAAATTCGTTAATTTGTGATTTTTTTTAAAGTGAAACGGATCTATAGGGTATTTGCTAGTTTATTTTGCCGTTTATAAAAAAATCTTTGTAGAAAATCTATCTACGTAAACAATTTAAATTATTCTTGAATTGAAAAGTTTATTTTAGTAATGATTTATTTAGTTAGTTAATGATAGCTTATTTCTTCAGTTGCAAGTATAGTAATGCATGCTGCATGATAAAAGTTTGGCCTAGCTTTTGCTAGATAACCACGTCATAGATCGTTCCAAGAATGCAATATGATATGAAAAACGCTTAGGTTTGTTACAAAATCGTCTTTAGATTGATAATATAAGACTTTTATTTCAGAAAATAAACGAATGGCTCAATTAATATGGATGTTACATTTCTGATAGGAAAATTTAATTTATTTCTTATGTATTCAAAACTTGTAGAGAAGACTTATACGTTGTCGTTTTAAAATCTCATATACAACGGAATAACACAGAACTTTATTAGAATTACTAATAGACTAATTAATTTGGATAATTTAAGAAACTGCAATTTTCAAGAATCTAAAAAAAAAAAAAAAAAAAAAAAAAATGAAGTCAACGTGCGACGCAGGGTTTTCCGTTGTAGTTGGATCTAAATGTAGATCAGCAAAATGGTAATGGCGAATGCCCAAGTTTATCTGATAAATAATATTCAGTATTTTGTTTTTGAAGTGTTTAGGTACTGTTATATTTTCAACCATATTATAAATATAACTTAAATTTCCTAGAAAATTTTTCCGATCAAAGCATTCAATCCACCCCTTTACACACATTCTTGTTGTTGGCATGTCATAAATTATATTTACTAAAAATCCTTTCTAAACAAAAATTTTGATTTATTTTTAAATTAAATTATTTTTATACAGAAAGAAAGTTATATGAATAGAGAAATTTCACTGTTATAGTAAAAAAAGGAAAATTAAAAGGCATTAAAGACGCACTGAAGGCAAGGATTTGAAGCCTCTTTCTGTCTTAAAGGAAATTAACACATGATTTACTTACGCAATTTTTACACTTACAATAAACCTTTTTTTACCTATAATTACCCTACCTAATTTTTTTTTTTTAGCTTTATCTATATTAATATTGAATAGCATATAAATTTACATTATTGCGATTTCAAAAAAACATTTTTATTTAGAAGTTTTGATGCAGGAAGTGAAAATTAATACTTTTAAAAAAGAAATTCCCATGATTTTGAAAGTTCAAATATTATAGCTAATTCCACGATTTGCCAAAATCTTCACTTTCGGTTTCTTTATTATCCTGTAAAGACAATTACAGTGAACTTTGCTAATTGAAAGAAAGTGGAACGTTATAATCAATCACAAAGAGCTAACATACGGTTTTATTAAACGCAAATTATCCAAAAGAATCTTAAATTGTAATAAACAAATCCAAAACGGAGACCATAATTCCAATAAACTTTTATAATATTTTGTGTTAAAATAAAACGTACAAAAGGAAATTTTGGAATATCTGCATGCACTCTAACCTTTAGTATCTAGAACCTTAGAAGCTAAGCCATCAAACTGTAGCATGAATCTTGAAAACTTTTAAGTTAATTCGCGTTTTATTGTGAAGACAATTCCCTCGGCACATTTCTTACTGATCAATTTGTAAAGGGATTTATTTTCGGTCGGTTGGTATAGCTCAGTTTCCTCAGTACTAATTAGTTTCCGAATAACCCGAAGTTTTATTTCCGCAGCATGCTTCACAAGAATCTTCAGTCTTAATAGCATTTGCGAGTCTATGCAAATGCGAAATCTCCGTTTCTAAGTTTGAAGGTATAGTATTAAACTAATTGCAAATGTGTTGTATGAAACCAAATACAAGTAATTTTCAAAGAACAGCAACCCCCCCCCCCCCGCCCCCTTAAAATGATATAAAACATGTATTTAATTTTTTATCTAAACTGTAATAAAAATATACCGCATTTACTCACGTATTTTGTGCACATTTTTTACCATTTCTTCGGTTAGCATTTGCGAGTCTATGCAAATGTTAAATCTCCGTTTCTAAGTTTGAAGGCATAGTATTAAACTAAATGCAAATGCGTTGTATGAAACCAAATACAAATAATTTTCAATGAACAACATAACCCCCTCTTTAAAATGATATAAAACATGTATTTAAGTTTTTCAACTGTAAAAATGTACCGCATTTACTCACGTATTTTGTGTACATTTTTTATCATTTCTTCGGTTAGCATTTGCAAGTCTATGCAAATGTTAAATCGCTGTTTCTAAGTTTGAAGGCATAGTATTAAACTAATTGCAAATGCGTTGTATGAAACCAAATACAAATAATTTTCAAAGAACAACATTAACACCCCCCCCCCTTTAAAATGATATAAGACATGTATTTAAGTTTTTCAACTGTAAAAATATACCACATTTACTCACGTATTTTGCGCACATTTTTTACCATTTCTTCGGTTGTAAAAGTTGGATGCGAAAAATACGAGAGGTTTTTTTAGTATTAATTTTCAAATAAAATGAAATCAACTTAAAATAAAAGGAGATATGACCTTCTATAAGAAGAATATAATATTTTCATAAATGACTAATTAAGATTAAACAAAATGTATAAGTTTAAAAAATTCGTAAATATATTTTGAACTGGAATAACATAATCTTTTTAGCATTTTCCGACATAATTGAATTTTTTAATGAATTCGGTTTCTCTGTCCACCCGTCTGTGTATCCGATCTCTAACTCACATAAATATAGCCGCATTACCACGTAATTGATATATGTTATTGAGATTTACTATGGCATGTTTGGTATTAAAAATGAAGTGTGTTCATTCAAAGTTTGTTTACAGAATTTCCTTACGGAATTCGTTTACACTCAAAAGAACTCCGTTACGTTATGGTATATGGAGAAAAATCTTTTGCAATGTATTTTAATGATGTTAAACTGTTTGAAACATATTGAAATTGATATACGTCACTGAGATGCGCTACAAGATGTTTACTGTAGAATAATGTGTGCATAGCATTCATCATTCATATGCAGGACACACAAAATGTTCGGCTACAGTACTGTCTATGAGCGATATTTGCTGGAGTGCGTTTTCAGTTTTGGTATGCGTTTATAAATTTAACTTATTTTTTTGCATATTACTTGGTGTGTATAAACGGGAGTGTGTGTTATATACGGGATGCGCAAGGCTTTTCGAAAGAACTTTGTCTTTCTTCGTCAGGCACAAGGAAGATGTACAACCACTTTGAAGGATCTGAGACTGATCAGTGTCTTGCTCCTGCTTTCAAAGTGATTGAACGTCTTCTTTGCGCCTGACGAAGAAAGACAAAGTTCTTTTGAAAGGCCTCGTGCATCCCTTATTTTATGGTGTTTTTAAGAAGTTGTTTATGCTTTTATGTGTACCATTATTTCAGAATAGTAACTTTGCTTTATTTAATGACAGAAATTACGTGATGAAGTAAAGAGAAAATTACTAGTAGAAAAAAGTGATAGGTATTTTGAATAAAAATATTTTTCAATATGGCGCCACTATTACTGATGCAATTTTCTGTCAGGGGACTCCGAGCGCTACATCATCAGATGGTCAATACCTAATAGTTCATGCAGGTTGGTTCGCGTCCACAAAGAGTTGCCGATATGCTCTACCGACATTTCAAGATTTTTTTTAAATCTCTTTGGACATTGAAAGATTATTTGTGGCAGGCATATGAGGTTTTTTAAAGGGTTTAATCTTCGAGGCAGGTCCTGAAACACTGAAAGACACAAAAAAACTATTCGGGACAACATCCGGGACGTACAAAAACAACATGGTGAAGAATATTGTAGCGAATTTCTAGTGTCGTCTATGAACGTTGATTGTGCAGATGGGGGCAATTTTGAAAATATTTTTTATTAATTTCTCGCATTGTTTGAGTTTTTCTGAAAATGCCAGTAAATTTGATCTAGTAATAACGGAATTGTGTTTATTTACTGTTTAACACTTTTTCTTGGATACATTGTAAAGTCAACGTGGGGATTGTATGAAATTCTATGACATCCTATTTCTCCGAGGAAATTTTATTTAAGAAACTTCTTGACTTATTTAAATAACTCATTCTTATTTTTTATTTAAGTAAGCTGCCATTACTCGACTCACTTGTTACCACTTCATTTTCTTGAATTTGTTGCAATATCTATATGGCAGTTACACCCTGGTCGGATTTTTATGCATGAAGTACCTTATTTGGAACCATATAAAATCCCACGATCTCGGTATGAATCTTTATTTTCTTTTATCTTATAATAAAAAAAATTCCTGATTTATTGGATGTGAAATTTAACCCTTTGTGCCACGGTACTTTAAAGTACCATTAAATAAATTTGTTATAAAATAAATGTAACACATCTATTGGCAGTAATATAGTTTAGGATGAATGTTTATACTTTATTTTAACCTGTTCCACAACATTATTCGTTGTACAAAGCAAAAATATTTTTAGATGGATAATTTCTTTTCCACTTATGCGTGTTCGTGTTTGTTGGTGTTGAAACACATGGAGTGAAAATTTTGTTATGAAAAATTTCTATATTTGTACGTCGGGCTATTATAGTTTGATTCTATAACATACTAAAAGCATTATTTTGAAGAAATATTTTGAGCAGCGTTATAAATATTCAACAAAATCACTCTAAATGCCGATTTACTTTATTAATTTTATGCAATCGTTCTAAAATTAATTTAATGGTTGCACAGCTCTTCTAACGTATTTTCAAATATTCTGGCACAATGCCAAAGGTAAAACTTTCATTAATTTATAATTTGGGTCATAACTTGTTAATCTCTTTGTAAGATAAATTTACGAAATATATAATATCAATAAGTATTAATCCCACAATATTAGTTCAATCAGTTTTGAATAAATTATTTTCAGAAGCACAAATATCTATAAAATTATTTGATGTTTTCAATTAATAAATGTTAATCTTTGTATTTTTTTAAAGATTGAAAATTTTTATTTCATTTTTTTTCTTAAACCCTGAAGGCAAACTGCCTATAGATAAAATTTACACTTTAAGGTGCAATAATTAATTAAAATGAGAAATTACCTTATTTTACTCCCATTATTTTTTCTCTCGTATATTGATTGCCTCGTGTGTTTTTAGCAATTGCTTTTCTAAAAACAAATTGTTTATGCAGATAAAACATACTTAGCCAGTTGCAACCCAGCAACACGACACGCATGCGAATTTTCTATTTCTTCACAAACCTGTAAAACATGTTTTCCTACATTGACGGTGATATTGGTGTTAAAATAATGTTGTAATGCTATGCTCTTTTTGCGGGTGTTAATCTTTCGGTATTTTTTATTATACTTGCCTTGTACTGCTAATGAAAGTTATTTAGAAAAGGAAGAAATTAATCGGAAATTCCAACAGACATTTTAAGATCAAGTGCGTACAAAGAATAGTCATTCTTGGGAATGCAAAGATTGCTCGTTACAGATAAATTTGAACACATTATGCGTCCCTTCTAATCGTTGACCAATAGCTTATTTCTGAACTGTTAGTTTCAGATATATAGTTCCAGTTTCAAAAAAATTCAAATATTATTCTTCATCCTATAAAAATCCTTTTACGTCACAATAGTTCTTTTTTTAAAAAAATTACGAAATTTAATATTTTTATATGGTCCCTGGGTCCTAAATGCTACTTTTAGAATAACTTTTTATTATAAATAGACGAGATATTATCCATTTATTATTTTTGTAGAAATTATAATAGTTGCTGTAAAATATATAAAAATTAAAGTATTTATCATTCATTCTAAATTACATTGTTAATTATTTATGTAAAAACGCGGAGAAGAAGAAACACGGGAAGACTCCGTGTCTTCCAGAGAAAACGGTTGAGATTCTCAGTAAATTCCCACTAGTTCTTATAGTTAAAACCTTTTGATCAAGATTCTTGATTATCAGGTCGCTCTTGTTTGTAATAATTTGGTAGAAGAAATTTGGACTTGCATCGGAAATTTTGTACAGAGAAAAATGGGAGGTGTTAACCTACTTATTTCAAGTTACTGTTATAGTATAGCACATTTCAATTTATTGAGAGTTTTTGTAACAGTAATTTCGCGTTTATTTTTCAAAAAATTGTTCCCTTCTACTGTAGTGTGCCGCTAAGAAACCGTCACATATATGAAGTGGTCGGGGCAAGAGAGTGCTAAGCCCCATTTTTGAACTTCTGAGATATTTCAATTTGAAAATGTGATCAAATACTCAAATCAAGATATATAACATAAAGTTTTTTTCGCCAATGTCTTAGTAACATTTGAGATATTCTGAGTAACAATATGGCATTATTTTAATGATATTAATGCTATTACGTTCTTTGTAAATTAGCTATCTTCATTGGGGGGGGGGGGGCATAAACGTCTGGGGGTAAAAACGAAGCATGGGACATATCAACAGCCGTCTTTGAGTTTTTTCATGTAAAATTAGAAAATCTTCAGTATTTTTATGCATGTAAATTTACAGGTATTTGATATTTTATAGATGCATTTATACAGAGTCAAGATATATCTACAGTAAATTTACAGAATTGTTCCTCTGTTTTTTAAAAGAATCTGTGTTTGTAGTCCCCTGTAAATTTACATAAGATAAATGATTTCAATAGACTCAGCGTTATTTCAACAACAATTTCTTTTAAAAGCGTTTGTTGTAACTAATGAAATGAATTTTATGGCATTTTTAATAAAGAGGATCTTAACGTTC
Organism: Maratus michaelseni; assembly: GCA_963931845.1. NCBI lineage: Eukaryota > Metazoa > Arthropoda > Arachnida > Araneae > Salticidae > Maratus > Maratus michaelseni. The sequence goes on along the minus strand of OZ007599.1, from coordinate 210,822,419 downwards.
CAATGGGACCTAAGTGGTTAAAAATTATGTCCATAATTACAGAAATTTTATAAAGTTTAGCAACAAATAATATTTAAACCTTTTAAAATTTTTACTTTGTGTAATATTTTCTCTTTATATCATTTAACTGCACTTCTTCAATTACACATATTTTAAAAAGATGCACCATACACTAAACCAAAACGTTTTCACATACTGAATTTACATGTAATAAAGTTAATTAACTCAAAACATCTTGTAATTATATACTTCTTTTTAATTGCTAAAAGGTGTAAAATAAAAAGATTATAAGCAGTAAAATAGGTTTCATTAGACTGTTAACACATGTTTCAGTTCAATCTGGGCCATTATTAAAACAAACAAAAATATTCTGTAAATGCACGGTCTATGAAGTTATTTGAAACGCATTCATTTAAATATTCGCGCACATTATAAGATAAATCATAGAGATTGTAATACGTAAAAATACAATATGTAACGATACAGCATCATTTAATTTACCAAAATTGTGGCTCGAGTTACTCCATCCAAGTAAAAAAATAAAAATAACGTGCTTATTATTATTATTATTTTTAAGTATGTGAAAATTTAAATCATTGCCTTTCAAATAACTTCATACATCGTGCATTTATAGAATATTTTTGTTTGTTTTGATAATGGCTCAGATTGAGCTGAAACATGTGTCAACAGTCTAATAAAACCTATTTTACTGTTTATAATCTTTTTGTTTGACGCATTTTTGCAATTAAAAAGAAGTTAATTAACTCATTAATGATAATATAATTTTAAAAAGCAGTTGAATAATTAATATGCAATCGATCATTTAAAAACTATATATGACATTGTTGTTTTTCGAAATGCACTTTTTTGATGCAAACATGTCATTGAATATAGACTTACACGTAGAAACAAAAATTACATAGTCTTATTTATGTATTGCCACTCAAAATCCATGAAAAAATGTCGGTTATTGAAAAAATAAAACCCTTGTCCATGACAATACTAACAAGATAAATTCCTATGCCTAACAACAGAACAAGAAGAAAATGGGATAGAACGCGATGGTTAATGTGATTATATACCTTACTACCAGCCCTTAAGATGCAATCGTTAATGATTCATGTCTATTTTGTCAAATACCTAATAAAAACATTATTAATACCTTTTTTGTAACATTTGTATATCTATAAATACCATTTCGAGCAAAAACAACATGTCCAAAAATTTCTTTTAGCTTTTTGTAGATCTAATTCTTATAAAATAAATTGATAATTGACTAAAAAATGTAAAGATCTAATAAATATAATGAGTACAAAAAAGTTGTTAAAAAGTCTAGCATTTCTACGAGGGGCCATCAAAAAGTTCTCGAAATTTCGTTGTAATAATATTCTGAATATCATTTTATTTCCATTTATATCCGGCACAAATTTTTCACTGTTTAATCGCTTAAAATGATATATTTAAATTTTATTTTTCGGTACAGTTCCTTAAAAAATGAAACGAATATTGGTACCTTTATACAAAAAGTCCCAAGTTTCATTTCTTTTTTAAATCCTAAATAAATATATTTTACATGGTATGAATTAGAGATCTGCACGAGACAGGGCTTTGTTCGAAGTCCCGCCTGGCCTTAATTATTTTTGAATTTTTTTTCCGAAATTTTTGCTCGTTTAAAGTTTTAAAATTGTGATTCTTTTAGCAGTAATTTTTTTAAAAATTACATTAACATTTTAATAAATCTCTATTTGAATGTAATATTCTAAATGATCCAAGAGATGTTGCTAGTCTGTATTTCATGGCTTGTTGTCATATAGACAGAAATATGTTGTAAATGTTCCCTATAAAAATGCATTGAATATTCTTGATACAAATCTTGTTTGTAACTTGTAAGTTAAGAAAAAATGGACAATTTTGCAGAAATTGAGTTGGGTCTGAGGACATATTTTTCTACAGCTACAGATCGCACCGCCATAACTTAAAGCTTTTTGCAATTTTTGTATCCAATTTATTTGCGCAATTTTTTTTCTTTTCGTAAAAATAATAGTGAAACTAGTAAATGTAGTTTTTAGAAATTTACTTTGGTTTAATAGAATACAGAGAAATATTTTCAAACATCTACTTTTTTTTTTTACTATAGAGTTTCAAAATTATGATTATTTTTAACTATATTTTTCTTTTCTTTTAAATTACATTAATGTTTTAATGAGTCTTTATTTGACTCTTATATGCTAAATGATCCAAGTGATGTTGCTATTCTGTATTTCATGGCTTGCGGATACATTGACAGAGTAAATATTTCTCATAATATTCTTTAAAAGAATCTTGTTTGTAGTTTAAAGAAATCGACCTTTATTTTTTGGATAAATTGAGTCCGGGCGGGCTGGATTTGTGTTTATATATATTTCTACAGTTTCAGATCGTGCCTGAATTTAATTATTTTACCGAATTTATTTGCGTATTTTTCTCTTTTTGTAAGAATAATAGCAAAATTGGATAACGGAAGTTTTTTAAAATTTACTTTGGTTTAATAGAATGTAGAGAAATATTTTAAAACGTCGGCTGTTGGGCCGGATTTGCACTGCCATTTTTTTTATACAACTTTAGGTCGTGCCTGAATTCAATTCATTTTGCAACCCAATTTATTTGCGCATTTTTTTTTCTTTTTGTAAAAATATTACTGAAATTGGATAACGGAAGTTTTTGAAATTTGCTTTGGTTTAATTGAATACGGAGAAATATCTTAAAACGTTTGCTGTTGGGCCGGATTTGTGCTTATATATTTTTTTACAGCTTCAGGTCGGGCCTGAATAGTTAATTATTTTTGCAATTTTCTTACCCAATTTATATGCGCATTTTTTTCTTTTTGTAAAAATATTAGTGAAATTGGATAACGGAAGTTTTTGATACTTACTTTGGTTTAATAGAATAATAAGAAATAGTTTTAAAACGTCTGTTGTTTTTTATTATAAAATTTCAAAATTTTGATTATTTTTAGACATATATATTTTTTTAAATTACATTATTTTTTTTAATAAGTCTTTATTTGAATGTAACACAGGCAAAATTATCCAAGTGATGTTGCCATTCTGTATTTCATGGCTTGTGGATATATAAACAGAAATATAGTGTAAACCCATAAATATGTATGCAATATTCTTTAAAAGAAAACTTCTTTGTAGGTTACGCGGCAATTATTTTCATAAAAATTAAGCCAGCAAATCACGCAACGCGTATTTTTGATGCACACAATTCAATTATAACAAAATTTAATAATGATGCTGAATAATTAAAAAAATACGTGCAGAAATAATTTAATTAACATACATTTATCAAATATCTTTTTTTTTTAAATTTCTACAAACGCAATAAAGCGAATTGCGCACCTATCGTGCTTTTAATAATGTCAGTATTGTTTGTGCAAAGGTTTGTAAACTTTGTAAATTAGTATTTATTTATGTACCCGCTCACAAACGCATGTATGAGTGCTTCGCGTCCATGGGAAAAATAAAACATGACTGGGTGCATCAACCTTGTCGTGTAGCAATCTCAAAAATGCATGAAATTCATTAAAGCAGCTATCGCTATAATGCGTGGATTAGCGATTCGCGCCCATTAAAAAAATAAAAAATAAAAATACAAAAAAAGTGGATTAGGCTAAATTGTTGTATTGGAATCTCTAAATATAGGAAATTCATTAAAACTGCAATCACTATAATGAATATTAAAAAAATTCACATTATATAAATTGTTATTATTGTTTCAAATTATTTTTAAAACTTAATTAAATATTGAAAAATAGAAAATTTCCATGTTTTCATTCAAAATTATTTTTTATAATTTAAATAAATATCGAAAAATAAAAACGTTCAACTTTTCAAACTTTCCGCTGCTACACTGTAAAAAAAAATTGCAGTAAAATTACGGGCAGAGGCCGGCAGCAGAGATTCCAGTCATACCCAATAAAAATCCATGCCCATCATTTTGTGCAGCCCGTAATTTTACGGGGCAAAGAAATATAGCATTATAATGCACGGGCACTTTAAAACACAATAACACTTTGATTACTGTTCCGTAGCACGTAGCACGTTAGATAATCATCACAGAATCGCTGTTTTGGCGGGTTAAAAATTTCGAAACACGAGTAACTAGTCGTTGGGGGCCACCGTAATACTTATCCATCATGGATATGCATAATGTAAAATATTAAAATGAAAATGTGTAAACTACTTATAAAATGCATTGCAATTCAAATAAAATCGTGGCTTGATGACGTCATAAACTTTAAAGCGAGGCTAACGAAAAAGAAAGGCTACCGCGGTGCTTTACCCGTATCTTTTTTTACAGACCGCGGGAGTCACGTGATGCTCGAATCCACCAATTGAGGTGTACGAAAAGAGCACACGTCACTCTAGCGGTCTGTAAAAAAAGATACGCGGAATGCACCGCGGTAGCCCGTCTTTTTCGCTAGCCTCGCTTTAAAGGCTCGATTACTGAATTGCTTGAAAGAAACATCCTTATAACTCCAAAAATAATAATCCTATTAACTAGCGGTTTATTGCATCTGATTAAGCGTCAAATTTCCAATTAAAATATATCTTTGAAGTGAAATTTGGATGAAATACAGGGTCATGAAAAATCGAAGAGTGTGGCAAATAGGATTCCAAATATCTCGACAACTAATTATCCGATCAACTTCATGCTTTATGCAAATGTATGTTTTTTTATTGTCTTTTATATTCATTTCTTAAAATAAACAATTTCGAATTTTTTTATATACCTTTTATCAGAACGAATATTTCGAGAGTCCGAAAAAATAGTTCCGGTTAATCGAGGTTATAGAAATTAAATAGGCTTCTTCCCATTATTACATACTAAGTACATACCAAATTGCAAGTCTCTATCTCAATTTTTTCGGGAGATAGAGCGTTTACAGACACACAGACACACAGACGGACGGCAATTTTTTTTTTTTCTAAAAATATGTTTTTCGGAATCTCCAGTGTCTGAAACGTGTAAATCCGTCAAAAAAATTTCGATTTTCAAAACGATTACAAGACTTACCCTATACTACATATGATGGGTAAGTAAAATGAAGTGTTACACCCTAGCGGAGGACAATGTATGGGGTCGTACCGTATTTTTGCTAACATATGGGCTAGAACTGTAAGAATATGTGGATTGCTCTTAATTTTCTAAGTATCTAAGGGATAAGGCCGCTTATTTAGTGGATCAGACCGTTTTTTATCAAATAAGGCTGCTGCCCGTGAAAATTGAAGGGCAAACGCTCATAAATTTACAGTTTTTTCTGAGAGTGTAGAATCCGAACTGTGGTACACAGAACTAGAGATTGATAACTTACTACATAACTACTACGCACTCATTCCGAAACAGCTTAGAACATAATTTTAATACACCGATCATCGCTTCCATGACATTAAAAGTCAGTATGGTCTGGATATTTGAATTTGACGAGCCACTCAGAACGACCCTGAGGTAGGTATGATCTGAGCCGAATAGGTATTGTGAATATGCGGCTGGCTCGAGACGGATTTCTTTGATTTTGTTGCGCAGGACCCGAACCTAAAAATTTCAGCCCATGTATAGTATAGATCATACACACTACGATAAATATTTGTCAGAAATTGAATACTCCCTCACCCATTTTATTTCTGAATAATGCGAAGGATTCATTTTTATTAAAATCTGTTTTATGCATGATTTAAAATATATTTATGAAAAATAATTTTAAGACTTGTTTCAACTAGGACAGCAATAGTCGTTTACATTTTGCGGAACTGTGCATGCTACAAATTGTATATAAAATCGCTATGATAATTTTTTTAATAAACTATATTCCGAATCTCTGATCTCAAATGATAATTTCAAAATACTACTTCAATATAAAAATTTACTCCTTAAAATTATCTGTTTGTAATAGTTGTGTAAAACTCAGTTCACTCTGACCTGTGATAAGCGCACAGGCTGACAAGTATGAAGAACATAACGCTGAAATTTGTGAGTTTGCATCCGTGCAGCACAGCCTTTGTGGCTGTGGGACTTCCAGGATTTTCCTTAAAAGAAAAACAGAAATATTGCCACTTTCTCTTCCGAAGTTCTCCTTAGGCATATTTATGAAAAGGGCCGATACTTACACCCTCCTTCAGTCTTCTTCTCTGTGTGCCTATTTGTCTGTATTTATGTATATACAGGAAAGGTACTTTCAGTTTGACTCAAGACTTTTGGCGATCTGCCCTTGACTTATTTCGGCCCACAGTAAATGTAAACATCTTTGTTTTCAGCAAATTAATAACAAAGCAAATAAAGCAAATTAATAGCAATTAATTCACAAAATTAATAGAAAACTTAATAAATCGCATAAATATTTATAATGCTTTTGAGGCTGGTTTAGCGGGAATTTCAAAATTTGAATTTTTTTTAATTTATTCTCGTTAGATTCACAAAATGTTTAACCGCACACGAAAACCCGCATATATATATATATATATATATATATATATGCTGGGTGATTATGATTAATGTTCAACTTTCAAAAAGCTGTAAAAAAGTACCACTGATCAGAATGACCTGAAATTTGACCTGAATATACCGGTAGAAGAGTCAAATAGTATGGCATAAGAAACAAAATAGTTCGAAATTTTAGCAATAGATGGCACTTTACTTGTCATAAGGTAAATGGGTTCGAAAACCAGTGACATTGGAATCCTAAAACGACGTCTATTGCGTGAGTTGCAGGTTAAACCAACTGCACCGTTCAATATGCATGACTATATCGGCTTTTTACTGAAAAATGACTTCCAAGTCATTCAGCAATTGTGGCACTCTTAGTGAAAAGACCATCCACCACGACTAGGTGTGGCCACATCGATGGAAAAAAATCGGTTTTTAATTGTCCAGAAGACCAAAAACTGCAGAAAAGCAACATTAAAATCAATTTTTAATTGTCCTGAGGCCCAAACCCCCCAAAAAACAACAACAATGCAATTGGTTTTTAATTGGCGCGAGACTTGCTCAAGAAATGCTAAATATGCTGTCCACCGTTTTCTGCCACAAATTGAAACCGAGAAACAGTATGTTTCACAATAGATCGGAGTGTATCAGTGGTAACGTTGTGAATATGTTGCGCAATGCGTGTTTTCAATTGATCTAAGTTAGAAATCGGGTGACTGAATACAATATTTTTCAGATAACCCCACAGCAATAAATCACAAGGATGAAGATCAGATGATCTTTGCGGCCAGGTTGTTGGAAAATGACGACTGATAATTCAATCATTTCTGAAACGTACGTTGAGCAGCTGCTTTACTGGATGAACAATGTGTGCCCGCTTGCATTAAGTTATGCTGCCCACACATGCACGCTGTTGAAGTGTTGGAATGACGTTATTGTTGTTTCAAACAGATTTATAGCGTTCACCATTGAAGGTACAGATAATTGGACCCGCAGGACATATCGGCTCGAAAAAGAATGGACCTACGATAAACGATTACCGTAAAACCCGCATCATACAGTTACCTTGAATGGAGAGGTACTGCCTTGTCCAAATCCGAACGGAATTTCCGTTGCCCATATTCTGCAATTCTGAGTATTGACATACCATTGGAGTTAGAAATGGGCTTCGTCTGCCCACAAAATGTTCTATGGCCATTCCTTGTCCTTTTCCATGCGATCAAGATATTCTATAGCAAAAGCTTTTCATACTAGCAGGTCAGCAGGATGGAACTCCTGAACAGAACATGGGTAATTGTGAATGGATAGCAATGCAGGATGCTTCGTAAAATTTTATGCACCGTGCTCACAGACATATTTTACGATCACGCAATTCCCCGTGCACTGCAGCTTCCCATACCACAGTTCGTCTTGTCCTGCAGGCCTCATCTGCTATTTCCGTCTATGCAATTGGCTTCCTCCTTCTGCTACAGATTTCATTTCAAATGAACTTGTGTCTTCCAATTTCTTAATCATTTTCTCCAATCCTTTGGTAGACATCGGACCACAGCCTTCTTTCATACCCTTTACTGTCCAGAACTTCTTCAGAGCTACTGCCGCACAGTCACCGTTGTTGTAAAACAGTTTCACAAACATAGCAAAATCGTTTATTGAGAAAGTCATGATGAGCTTCTCAGATGCAATATGAGGGAAACGGCAGATACCCCGAATCTTTATAACAAACGCAATGTGCGGTGCTCATGACACGTTTTTTGTTTTGCATATTATGACGAGTAAAGCGCCATCTATTGATAAAATTCCGAACTACTTTTTTCTTATGCCATACCATTTCCTCATTCTTCGCGTATATTCGGGTCAAATTTCATGTAATTCTGACCAGTTTTTCTTTTTTTAAGCTTTTTTTAAAATTGAACTTTAATTATAATCACCCTGTATATATATATATATATATATATATATATATACTATCTGCCAATCACTATTTGGACACCTATGCAAATGCCGATATCTGCTGTACTGATACACGTTACTCTCTCCCTCGTTAATTATGCTGTCGGAAACAACATTGGCATCAGTTGCATGCAAGATGCCACGAAGTACAGAGTTATCTAATTTCGAGAAAGGTGTAATCATCGGGTACCACAGAAATGGCCGATCCTTAAGGGACATATATAGCGAGCTGAATTACCCAAAATCGACTGTGGCCTATGTGATTCAGAAATGGAAGTTTAGCGGTGATTGTCGGAATAAGCCCGGAGTCGGCAGACCCACGAAACTGGGAGATAGATACCGACGGGTGCTGTTCAGAAAAATTCGGAAGAACCGCACCCGACCAATGGTACATATACGCCAAGAGTTTCAACAGGCATCCGGGTGTGTTGTTTCGATGAATACCATCCGTAAGGAATTTCATCTTTTATGTTTTCATGGTCGTGCTGCCGCCCATAAGCCTTTGATCACCAAGTCCAACCGCACTGCTCGGTTAAGGTGGTGCAAAGCAGTCGACAGTGGAAACGGATTCTCTGCAGTGATGAATCAAGGTTCACGCTCTACCGTTCAGATGGTAGGGTCTGGGTTTGGCGTCGACCTGGAGAATGCCTCCTGCCAGAATGCAATGTGCCTACAGTTAAGTTCGGCGGAAGGGGAATTATGGTCTGAGGATGTTTTTCCTGGTTTGTTCTGGGACCCTTGGTCCCAATTCATGGTAAGCTCGTGTGCTTCCTTACATTGTGGCAGTTCTACGGATTGGACCCATGTTACTTCCAGGATAACAACGCCAGCTGTTATGTTGCAAGGTCCACCATGGACTAGTATGGTGACAATGAGGTTGATCGACTGGACAGGCCTGCCCAGACCCCAGACCTGAATCCAATCGAAAACCTCTGGGACGAGTTGGATCGTCTAATTAAAGGACACGACAACCATCCAAAATCAGTGAAGGAACTTACCTTAAATTTCCAATTAAATTTTCAGCAGGACTGAAACTGAGCGCAAATTTAATAACACTGACAAAGGATGTGAATTAATTTTCACTTTTCTAAACAACGCACAACCAACAGAGTGAAAAATGTGTCCAGACCAGGGATCGAACCAAGATACCCTGGTATAGCGCACCAAGTGCTTTACCATTTAAGACATCTGGACGACATCCAGTCTGTATTATCTAATAGATAAATATTATCTAATAACATATTATCTAACAGATAAATATCTAATAGATATTATCCGGTGCTGGGAATTTAATCGTATCATCTACGCCACTGGGTAGTGTGTTCATGTATGGCATCCTATCTTGCGCTGCGAAGTTGCAGCCTTGCCAACGTATAAGTGAAAAATGCCAGACTGGATGTCGTCCAGATGTTTTAAATGGTAAAGCACTTGGTGCGCTATACCAGGGTATCTGGGTTCGATTCCCGGTCGGGACACATTTTTTGACTCTGATGGTTGTGCGTTGTTTAGCAAAGTGAAAATTAATTTACATCCTTTGTGAGTGTTATTAAATTTGCGCGCAGTTTCAGTCCTGCTGGAAATTTAATTGGAAATTTAGATATTATCCGATGCTGGTAAATTAATCGTATCATGTACGTCACTGGGTAGTGTGCTCATGTATGACATTCCATCTTGCGCTGCGAAGTTGTAGCCTTGCCATCATATAAGTGAAAAATGCCAGACTGGATGTCGTCCAGATGTCTTTAATGGTAAAGCACTTGGTGCGCTATACCAGGGTATCTGGGTTCAATCCCCGGTCTGTACACATTTTTCACTCTGTTGGTTGTGCGTTGTTTAACAAAGTGAAAATTAATTCACATCCTTTGTCAGGAACTTACCTTTCTTCACCAAGCCGAATGGAAAAAATACTACTGGCTGTCATACAAGGACTTGTAGAAAGCATGTACAGGACGGTTGCGGTTGTAATTGCTCCTCGTGCAGGCTCTACTAACTTTTTAATGTGAATAAATGGTGTTTTATTTTCGATCACATGTGTTCAAATATTTATTGGTAGATAGGGTTTATATATGTATTTGTATATATTCGTGTATATATATATATATATATATGAAGGTGGGCTGATAAGTTCTCAGCCTGACACCAGAGATGTAACAAGTATGACCAAATGACAATGATGTTTATAAAGTATGATCCTTTAGATGACATGCTGCCGAGTTTCAGACGCGTGAGTTTATTGGTTACTGCTTGGCGATAAAATAAATTAAACAAGTTTTGAAATTTTCTAAAAACGGAAAAAATTGTAGTTAGAGCTGTCATAAAATACTTTGTTAAAAAAGGTTTATCTCCAACGGACGTACAAAAAGAGTTACATTGCACCTTAAAGGATTCTTGTCCTTCATATTCGACGATAAAAAAGTGGGCTGCTGAATTTAAACATGGTAGGAAATCAATTTACGATGATGAACGTTCAGGACGTCCAAAAACTGCTACGACCAACGAAATCGTCTCAAAAATTCACAATGCCGTATTGTATGATCTCTGATTGATATACGCGAACTTCCTGACATTGCAAACATCTCGATAGACCGTGTCCACTACATTTTACACGATGTTTTGGGTATGAAAAAGCTTTCCGCTCGAAGCGTGCAGCGTTTGTTGAACGTCGTTCAAAAACGCTAAAGAATGAACATTTCTCAAGAGTCTTCTGAAATGTATTGTGTTGCTAGTTGAAAAATAAAATGAAATATTGTCAAAAATCTTGTCTTTTCTTTGGCATTCCGAGAACTTTACGAACCACCCTCGTGCAGGGCTGTACTAAAGAATTCGCACACAAGAGTGTGTTTTAAATGTATTTTTTTATACCGCTAACCAGGCCCCTACCTGCCCGGCATGAATGCCTAGTTTGACGGGTTAGTACCTGGGTGCGGGGCGGAAATCGCCTGATCACAGTATGGCTGTGATCCACCTGACTATAGATTTGTTGACATCGCTGCTGTGCTTGCTCTCTTGTGGTTTGCTACAGTTATCTTTGTATGCCGGTTCAAGGTTTCTGTTTAACTTTATTGAATTGACAGATTTAATAGGTCCCGTAATTTAGAACCCTGATCAGGTGACGAGGCCCTCACCTGACTAGGCACCCCCAGAGGTATAATTCACAGGTAACTTGGGGGGGGGGGGCTTTGCACCCACGACGGATTTTACATGCACCAGGCGCCATTAGCGTACGTAGATTTTCATATTTGTCGTCTCTGTTGACTTGTCACGCTCATGGTGGATTGTAGCTGTAGTGTTTATCGCCTTTTTTAGGGGACTGATTTCACTTTTCGTTTTTATTTGTCTCTGACAGGGTTTTTTTTCCGTTTTTATGGGCTCACCCCTTTTGTGGGTTGTTTCTGTCTGTTATTATTCGTTGGATTTTGTCTCTTTCTTGACATATTGTTACCTCTAGCTTGTGCTAGAGCTGGTTGTCACATTTTGAAACTTGGTCTTCTTTCGAGAGTTTCACTGGTTATTATGTCACTATCGTGGGTTTTGTCACGTTGTAACTTTTGTTACTGGTGGTTGTCACATTGTAATTTTTGTTACTGGTGGTTGTCACATTTCTGGGTGTTGCACACTCATTTTTGTTTTCTTTGTCGCTTTATCTCACCCAAGCATTGGAGGTTTTGATTTTATTTTTTTTTTCTTTCGTGAATACGCTTATTACGATCAATCCATTGAATCCTAATGGCTGTTATCACTGCTTTTGAATTTTGTGCAACTTGTTGATTTGTTGTTTGAAAAACTTGTTGCACTAATGGAGTGGGGCTTGTTCCGTGGCCGTTAGTCCGTCATATATCTATGAGGCTGTATTCACTTGATGAGACGCAAGGGGCTACATTGAAAAATAATATGAAATTTTGTCAAAAATCTTGTGCTTTCACTGTCAGGACGAGAACTTATCAGCCCACCCTCGTATAATCAAAATACGATAAACAAGTTCTTCCAACAAAATATGACCAAATCTGTAATTTAAAGATGACACGTAATTAATTTATATAGGATACCTTTAAATTAAAAAAATAGCTAACAAATTCGAACAAAAAATGACCGAAACTGAATATAGAGATGGCATGTAGTAATATATATTTAGCATATATTGTAGCTTTATATATATATATATATATATATATATATACACATTTAGTATAATGTAAAATATCATTATGCACTCCAGTACCAATAATAACAATCTTATTTCGTCATTTTAGGAAGTCAAATATCTTTAAATAGGTGTAAAATTTGTAAAATATTAAAAAATCCTTTAAAAATTATTCTACATCTTACAGTAGTTTAGAAACTATTATTTTCTCTTCTACAACTGATCTCTGGAAACTAACCTCCCGTGTATTCCAAGAGGGCGCCAAATATTAAAAAAAAAATCAGCATATATTTTATGAGAGTAATACTCCTTAGGAATCTCTAGTGATGAAACAAAAAGATATTTCTGTTCTTAAAAGGATTTTAGTAGAACAAATAATCAAGGAAATGAATTGCAAACAATTATTAAAGGAGGTAAAAGAACTTAGTGGACACTGAAATATTTATTTACTTCATATTATTCATTTTTTATACAACGAAAAAAATAAAGTAAATTTAATTTATGATTTAGAGCAATATTTTTACTATATGAATATTCATACACTGAAAAAAAAAAGAGTTATCTGTTTTTATTAAATAGATGCATGTCTGAAAATTTCTAACTTTGGAATTTATTATCCTCTGCTTCCTGTAAATTAAAGAAAAGGTACTAAAGTAAAAACAAATGTCAGCCTTTAATAGAAATGTAATTTGGTTCAAAAATTATTATTAATGTCAATGTGAATATTTTTTCCAAGAGAATATTGTATTGTTGAACACTTTAATTGTTTTTTTTCACAAAACATTGATACTTTTATAAATTTGTGTGAAGAAATAATCTTTCCGCAAAAATCTTTTTTTTAGTTTAATGTTTTATTTCTTCTTATTTCTACTAATCCTTTTCCTAATTTAATTCGGAAGTTTGTGCAATCACACGATATTTAACTCAGTTATATAATGCACGATAAGTTGTGTTATATTGATAATGATATTTGACATATCAATGATAAGAATATATTTCCTCCAGTTATATTTTTCTAAAAGTAAAAGCTTTAGATTTCAAAGGTTACATATAAGTATAGACTCACTTGCTATTAATAATTACATAAAAATAAAAGTTTATAAGTAAGTCGGTTTTCAGTTGTTCTGATCCTTTGACGCATCCTTTAAATTTGCCAATTTTGGTCAAGAAATATATATTTTTAAACTTCCTCTGACGATAGAGTTATTATTCAGAACCAATTAAGACTCTGGTTATAGAAATATTATACCATTATAGTCATACCATTAGGTTTTAGACGTCTCTTATTTCTGTCAGCGTTCTTTCTAAGAGTTATCTATTTTTAAAAATAATGGTGTTGTATTTCAGAGATTTATTATTATAAAACCCTTTACCATGAATAATCATATCAATAGCAATTTATAAACACGGCTATTTCTGTTTCCGTCATTATTTGGTGCATATTTTAAATTTGCCAATTTTGGTAAATAAGTCTTATTTTAGAATTTTTTTTTTTACTGACTCTGAATATAGAAAAATAGTAACGCACCACGCTAACTAGTCTGTTTTCTTCGGTCAAGTATTATCTGCTCCGAAAGCAAATCATTCATATTTTATTTATTACTTACCCATCATACGTGGTAGAGGGTAAGTCTTGTAATCGTTTCAAAATAAAATAAAAAATAAAAAATTGAAGGATTTGCACGTTTCGGACACTAGAGATACCGAAAAAAAATATTTTTGAAAAAAAAAAATGCCGTCCGTCTGTCTGTGTGTGTGTCTGTAAACGCTGTATCTCCCGAACAAATTGAGATAGAGACTTGAAATTTGGTATGTATTTAGTATGTAGTAATGGGAAGAAGCTTATTGAATTTCAGTAACCTCGATTATCCAAAACTATTTTTTTTAGGACTCTTGAAATATTCGTTCTGATAAAAGGTACATAAAAAAATTCGAAATTGTTTATTTTAAGGAGTGAGTATAAAAGACAATAAAAAAACATAAATTTTGCATAAAGAATGAAGTCGATCGGATTATTAGTTGAAAAGATATTTGTAATCATACTTTCAACACTCTTCGATTTTTGATGACCCCGTATTTTATTAAAATTTCAATTCAAATATATATTTTAATTGGAAAAGACACGCTTAATCCGACGCAGTAAACTGTTAGTTAACACGATTAACATTTTTGGAGTTATAAGGATGTTTCTTTTACGCAATTCAGTAATAAAGCATTTAAAGTTTATGACGTCATCAAGCCACGATTTTATTCGAATTGCAATGCATTTTATAAGTAGTTTGCACATGTTTTATTTTCTTATTTTATATTATGCATATTCATGATGGGTAAGTATTTCGGCGGCCCCCAACGACTAGTTTTTATTTCTATTAATTTACATGCTAAAGTTGGGTATAAACACACATTCTTTTGCTCAACATGCAATATAAAGTAATAAGTTGCGTTCCAACCCTATTGATATTTTAGTATATGTGTGTTTCTACCTTTCCTTCAGTTATCTCTTTTCATCGATACATATTTTTCATTTTAGAGGGTATTATAAGTTCAAAATCATGTATTATGAATAATAATAAAAAATAATAATTTAAAAATACGTCGATTATCTGTTGCATGAATTATTTGATACGGCCTTGGCCAGCCATGGTAAAAAAATTTACTCTAGAAATGCATTGTTTTTTGCTTCTGATAGAGATAGTTTTCACTCAGAGCCAATTAAGATCTGAAGATAAAAATGTAATAATTCACAATATTAGGCTTTTGAGTTATCACTTTTTCTGTCGACTTATATATTATTTGTTTCGGTAACAGATAGTTGCTTTTATTTATTTGTATATTTCTAATAAATAATTCACATTTTACTTATTCTTTAGAAACTATTCTTTATCTACTATTTTCTATATTTCTAATTTTCTATATAATCTCTTTTTTCATAATGGAGTCTTGTAATGCATCCACGCTATTTGTCTCAATATGTAGCGTAAAGGAAGTTGTGCTTCACCGATTATCATATTTCTCATATTGGTTTGTTGAAAAGGATATATTTTCATTAATCATCTGTTTCTAAAGATAAAAGGATTGCAGATATTTACAAAACGTGTGAAACCATTTCATATGAATAGTCATAAAAATAATATTTAATTAAGTAGATTTTCTGTTACACTCATTATTTAAATAATTTATTAAATATATTTTATTATTTAAGTAAATGCAATAGATTAGATGATTAATTAGATTTGTAGATTAATTATGTTAAATGATCAAGATTTATTATTTAAATAGATTATTAAAAAGATTTTCTGCTACACTGATGCGTCCTTTAAATTTGCCAACTTTGGTCAAGATCTCTTACTCTAGAAATACATTATTTTTGACTTTTGCAGTAGATAGATTTATCACTCAGGGCCAATTAAGACTCTGGATATAGAAAGATAATAACACACCATATTAGGCTTTTGACTGGTCTCTTTTTTCTGTCAACGTAGCTATTATCTTCTTCGAGAGCAAAATGTCTTCAAGACGATGACATGATAATTATCCAATGTCACTTTTCAAACTGTCTACTAACAGCCATTTGAATTAGCTGAAGCGGAAAATGTCTTTCATTCTGACCATTGGATGTGGTTTTGGGCTGTCCTTACTTAGGTTGAGTTTTAGTACCTCGTTTAATTGGTTCGTTTGTAGAATCTGTTTCTTTTTCAGTTTCCTTGTTCTTGCTTCGTAATCATCTTAATGATCGGACTCTGACTCAACAACGTGTGAAAAGACACACGAGTTCTGTGTTCTGTGTTGATGTAATCAGATAGGCACTAACTTTAGGTTGACAGCAAAGGGTTGAACATGTAAACTGAGAATGCTTGGGGCTAATGCAAAACTTTCTTTTTTTCTTTTTTAGTTATTTGTTTTTTTATTAAATAAAATATGCACAAAAATAGATGAGCGCTGCTACCTTGTTACTATTTTAAATTAAACCAATGAATTGCTGCGTATTTTAGATTGAAGTAACAAGAAATTATTTATGAAATTGCATTATATATATTATTTTTTTTTTAAACTCTCAAAACATATTGCATGCTGGTGTGATGGATTTATAAATAATATTTAATTTAGTTTGTTGGTGCTATGGTCGTCTTGTACGCCTGAAAGTTAATAAGACATGAAATTATTGTTTAAAATTGTTAAACGTTTAAAACCGTCTAGTGATTAGAATTCTGGGATACTAATGGGAAGATCCCAGATTCGATTCCTAGTTCGGAATTAGCTTTGGAGTTTACTTTAAGATGGAAGTTCCGATATAAATAGATCTCGTGTACATCAAAGACATATCACCAAAGAACTAACTGAACGAGTACGGCAATTCTAGCCAGATCTAGGATTTGAAACTGGCATAATTTGAGAAAGGACCAACATCTCAATCGCTAAGAAGATGGCAAGCGGATCTATAGTTACGCAATGCAAATATAATGGCTATGTTGATTCTTAGGAAAAAGATAATTTTAAGATGGCTGGCTTTTCAAATGAATCACAGAATGATCATATATGTAGCTTTAATAGCAGTCAAAACTCGACAGCGCCAAACATAGTAAACTAGATCAAATGACATAGAAGGAAGCATAAACTCATAAAAAATAGTATAGAAAGAGCTGCACTGCATGCGTTACTGTACTGACCGACTGAAGCTCTAATTTCATTTTATAATATGTCTAGCTAAAAAGATATTTAATGCATCACAGAAATGCATTTGTGCTGAAAGTTGTTAAATTTAAAAGGATGGAAAACTAACTGTAAAAGTAACGAAAGCAAAAGTTAAGCCAGATCTGACAAATTACAAAGAAAAGAAAAAAAAAAAAACATACAAGTACAATATTACTTTCCATCTGCTTCTTATTTCTAAATCAGTCATTAAAAATGTACTTAAAAGAATATTAAATTATTACAACTGTTTTCACTATAAAGTAGAAATAGAAAGGTAAGAATTAATTGTTTACATACTAATTATTTCATGTAAAATAAGCTTCATCAAGATTGATTAATTTCACACAACAAATATTTGAATTGAACTAATACATTTGTCATTTAAACATGCGGTTTTTGTCAGATAATATGCCAAACTAAATACCGCAACTCCAAATAAACATATTTTCGCAAAAATCTTTTCTTTATCAAATTCGTGTAGTGTAAAGTAAATACCAATCGGATTTTCTAAACGCGCAAAAAGAAAATTCGTGGCCTCCTAATTGGTTTTGGCGAAGAAAGATTTCTCTTTTCCACCGAAGCGAATAAAAGAACTCCAAAAATGCTGGAGACAAAAGACTTTAATTTAAAGCGCAAGAAATTCAGCTGTTTTTCTTTAAATGCTCATTAAAGGTGCACGCTGTTCTTCATCACAAGTAAACTACCCAGACATTAAAACACGTTCGTAAAGAACTCTGAAAAGTTATTATTAAACAAGTCGGCTTAGATTTATACTTTCGCCGAGTTCTTTTTTACCCGGAATTATTCCAAGCTTTATTCTTTATTGTTCATATTTTTTAGCTTTTTTATTTTATGTTTATTGTGTTCCCTTTATAATTAAGTTACATTTTGTGCTCTTAAAAGCTCTCTTGTGACATTATGAGAGGCGTGAAGCATTTGCTAAATTGCTAAGCATTTTCGGAAATCGCTTGCAGAAGATTGTCATTAAATCTTTTGCCATTCTGTAAAGAAATTGCCCAACATCTCTCTGTTACCATGGACATTCTTCAGGAAGTTTTTTTCTTCGAAAAACTGACGTCTTTTATAATCTAAACTTCTGTTTAAGGAGGCAACATCTGGGCGTAGCTTCTTGTACAAAACAATTTTCTTTCTTAATGGTCAGGTAACTTTCTATATTTGACAGCAAAAATTTGAATCCAATTCTTTGTTTATAATAATTTCAAACAAAAATAAGTTTATATTAAAAGTTTGAAGCTATTTTTATGAGTTAAGCTTAATGATAAGTTACTGAAATAAACTTTTTTTTTCATTATTAGTGCTAATCAGTATTTGTTTTTGAAGTATAAATATGCAAAAATTGCGATAGCAGATTTTCCGTAATAATTATGGTTTTTAATAAAAGTATTATCTTTAACTCAAAAATTGTTTAATAGCTGTTTCGTTAAATATTAATGCCTGATATTAAGTATTATAATTATCCAAAATATTTTCAACGATAGAAGGTAGGTGAAGCCATAATGTTTTTTTGGAGTCGTCTACTTACTGTAATCATCGACTGACATAATATGTGTAGAAGTAAACGAAGACAAAATCACTTTGTAAAATTACATGTTTTGAAGCAATAATCAGTTTTGTACCACTAAAGAGCATGAGTATTTTTAACTATATAGTGCAATGTGTTCCTTTCTATTTTCATTTAAAAAAAGCTTTGATTTTAATTAAGAACTGGTTAAGATCAGAATTCTTTGGAAAGAAGAATACTCATTTAGCTGCATAAGTATAGAAATATTTTATAATGTACTTTAAAATAACACGAAATTTTTTGTAAACATAGTAAAAGCCCTGTGATTTTTTTTCAAATGTATCTGTGTAAATCCCACCAAAATGAACGAATTTTATTATATTATAATTTTTAATTATACGTCGCATAAAACCATACCTTTTATTGTGAACTAAGGAGTCAAATCTGTTGGAATTATATCTCTCTAATACGGTGTGAAGCCTTATTTACTTAAGCTAAGTGCAGCAGCCGGGAAAGGAACCAGTTCTCAATTTAGTTTTGGGGGAGGTGTGGAGATCATCTCTCTTTACGAAGCATTTTTTCAATATTAATATATATTTCCATATGAAAATATGCTGCTTAATGAAATTTTCTTGGCTCAGGAAGGGGAAGTTCATGACCGTGTTGACAGTCTCCTTAAATCCATTCTTCGATACATAGGTGAGGTATGGACTCAAATTGTTAAGGACATACACCAGAAGAAGTTTTCAGCTATGTCCAGTGCCTCATTAAAGCATTAGGCTAACTAGGCCGTGGCTTTGTGTTACTTTTTCGGGTTTATTTTTGTGGGTTGGAGGGAGACATGCAAATTTTGTATGCAGTTCTCGTAAAGATGCTGTTTTAAATCTCTTTTGACCCTGTACTGGTTGTAATCAATATTTTGTACTTTTAGATTAGGATCATATTAAAACAAAAAATATATTTATCTAAATCTGTATTTATATATTCATATATCTATTTTAAGGCATTAAAAATGTTTACATTTTTATGCCAGCACAGGGAAGGATAATTAATAGCAAGCATTGAGCCACTCTTTGTTCGGGTTTTGGCTATGTTTTGTTAATAGTGAACCATAAATGCGTGGCTAAAATACATTCAATATTTCGTACACGGAAATCTCTTTTGGTCACTTCTTAGATGCTATTTCTTGTGATTTGTGTAGCCAAACAATATACTGGATCGTCGAAAATTACCTCAAACATATTACGATCAGTAAGTGCTCGGTGGCGTTGATCGTTGTCATCTAAAAACCTTCCATCGTTACTGGGTTACGTGTAGCTCATAAAAAGTTGCAAATAGTCCTTTGGCAGTTGAACATAGAAATTTCCGGTCAATGACAGTTGCAGCTTGACCAGAGGACCCAAACAAAGTCCGATAAACATTTCCTCTGCCATTATAGAATCAACTCCAGCTTGTACAGTGCGCTGTTAATGTGCTGCAATGGGATTTGTTCTACGTCTGAATTCGACCATAAAATCATATCAACTAGCAACACGACTCTCTATAACACGCGCTTTAAGAAACCGATACATGAAGTTTCACGATTCCTGAACACTATATCCAATCAATGCCATTTTTAAAAAAAATCTCATCTTCCTATCTTCTGTCGCATTCAGCATTCAATATGATAGCTTGAAAAATCTGTAACGTTTGTCTGTTAGCGCGAACGCTTCTGTTCAAAGCAGTCCGTAGCCTTGATCATTCAGAAAATGTCATTGGTCACTGCGCTGTCCTTTAAAGGTTTAAAGCTTTCTATTTGGTATTCCTAGTACACGTTTGATACTATGGAGTGAAGAATCTTAAAATTCGCGAAGGCATTATTTAATGATTAAACATTTTGCAAAAGTCTGAAGCTTGCGAGAGACTGCACTAACAGTCACCTGACTCTTCACACCCTTTCAACGTTAGACAGTGCTGCTTATAAATTTTCTTATTGCTCTCTTACACTGTAAATGAACTACAGAAATATTTTAAAAAATTCATTGTAATTACATTCTAAAAACATTGTAATTACATTCTAATAAGAAAACTTTGTTTTTATCTTTAGAAACCTGTAAGTAGAACAAATACTCTGCAACCTCAGAAACCAATAGGTTTCCAAAATTAACAGAAACGTGTTCTTCAAAATTTATTACCACTTACAGTGTATAATCTTTGGGAATTCAAAGTGTGATTCGGTTTAGAAATTACTAAAAACGGCAATGCCTTTGGGAACGGTTAAAAGATTTTTCTGTTCTCTTTTCCAATTATTTTTTTCTTGTTATTTTCAAGGTTATTTTTCTTAGATTTAATTTACGATTATTAATATTATTTTAAGTTTATATAGTAAAATGAATGTATATGTATATTTTCATTTCTTTCTGCTCTCTAGTGATCTAGTTTAGTAGGAATGACGAACACAGAAGAAAACTTAATTCTACAGATAAATTTTTTTACTTTTAGTTATTAATATTTTTGCAATTATATTTGTGTCAGACAGCTTAACTTAAAACGGAACAAAAATTATTATTCCTGAATTTCTGTATCTTTTTTAATATCGATCCATTACATGAATAAGAAAAGCGGAACGGCAAACAAAAAAGTGACTGCACAATACCGCAGATCAGTTGCACTCTACGGAGGGTTAAAATAACAAGACTTCAGAATATAATAACTTATGAAAACTTTCAGTTATACTCAAATTATTTACTTGAAAACTTTAGTACGGGAGTCAACAAAATTTATTTTCTGGCGTGAAAGCTGAATTTAAGTGTGGAAAAAAAAAACTGCCGATAAAAGCAGTCTGTGTATAAAGTTTTCTTTAACAGGAGACAAAATCAAATCGTAAAAAGACCCTCTTGGGTCACAAGAAATTCCAATTTTATCGGAATCAAATAAAGGTAATTTAGAACTTTCACGTCGCTACTTGACCAATCAATACAGATTTTGCTTCTTTGACTCGGCTAGAATGGAGTTTTAACCACTTGTAGGAAATGGCTTGTCAACATCTCCGCTTGCCAGTGGCAAGTTGTCGATTTCTTTCAGTGGTATTTTTATTTGACCGTTTCAGGCAACTTCATAGGAAGCATGTCGTCCACAATAATACTTTTTTAGTAGCTAAAAATGCTGGGGGTTGCACTTGTATTGTATCGGTCATTTCTTTAAAGGAAACTTTTATTTTTATTCAAAATTTTATTGTATGTTTAGACAGAAAAGGGAAAAGATTTATTTTAAATATTAAGCGGAGTGCCTATATTCAGAGAACTTTTTATAATGATATACGTTGAGGAAATAAATTTATAGTATATTTTTGATAGAAAATTATGAAAGTATGTAAAATTTTATTTATATTTTACTCACACTTGATAATAAAATTTGATTTGTTTATTAGTTAATTTGATTTGACTGTACATAAATAAATAAATAAATAAATAAATACTTCGGGGTAAAAGGAAATTTTAAAATATATTTAGTAGAATGAATTGTCAATTGTCAGTTAAAAATGTACTTGTCAGATTCTATGAATAAATAAAATTTGATGTTATCTTTAATCAATGCGCACTAAATATATACATTTTTTCAACCTATGCTGTTTTGATCTTTTTACTGTAAAATGCGCTAGAAGCTTTAAAAATATATCATAATTTAAATGTGTCACTTATTGTCAAAAGAATTGATAAAAAATAATTATTAAGAATTATTTGTACATTAAATATTGTAGTACAAACAGATTAAATAGTAACTTACTGTACATAAATAAATAAATAAATAAATAAATACTTCGGGCTAAAAGGAAATTTTAAAATATATTTAGTAGAATGAATTGTGCAGTGTTTATCAGTTTTGAAAGTTGTGGAGAATCATTATAAGTTAATATAAACATCAGAACTAAGTTGTAATCTCCACTAATAGCATATTTATCCATTAACAGCCATAAGAGAAATCAAACAGCATTATAATTCTGAATGACTTCTACTATGAGATTAATTTCATACAGTGAAATTCGTTTCATATTATTAAATACTTTACATTCTAAAACTCGGGAGAGCATTTAAATGTCAATTAACTGAAGTTTAAAAATTTTAAGTAAATCTGAATGAATTGCACGAATGAAAATGAAACATTAAACAAATGAATAGTAATATTTTTGGAACCATAAAAATTTATAAACGGATTGTGATTTCGAAGTCAAAGTAGACAGCCAACGGCCAATCATTTCAGTAAATGTAAAATATTGAAAAAAAAGGTCTGATATTTATTTCTATGTTTTAGTTCCTTACACTACTCCAAGAATACTATCAGGGAATTTTCTTTATAAAGTTCGACAAAATTTAAAATTCTCAATTTCCCAACAGAATATATAAATATGTGTAAATAACTTTCATAATTTCTTTAATTTTGTATTTATATTATAAATCAATAAACATGCTTGTGAGTAATGCTGACGTCAGTTTGACGGTGGCAACACCTAACCATTAAATTTAGTTTTATTTCAAATTTTTTTTTTAATTCTAACCATCGCACAATTTAAATTTTTACATTGAATAGAAAATAAAATATTTTTCAAATGCAATTTGTTTGAAAATTTTATCTCAATTTACTGATTATTTATGATTTTAAAAATAATTTTTAAACATGATTTTTTTTTTTAAATATACCTCTATGTCTTTAAAAATATATCTATATATGTCTATTTTTTAAAAATATATAGCATGGAGCCCGATTACAAAATATTCACCCGTTTGCACTTAAAAATCATGCATAAATAAAATATAATATTCATGCATAAATCATGCATAATCATATATAAATACTTCAGCATTTGTTTCCGACTAATATTCCTTAAAAAAAATCAAGCTTCCTCAATCAATAAATAAAATAATAAAATAGCATAAATAAAACACAAATTTAACAGACATGATAATTGAACTGCGTGCTTAAATTACTGAAATTATCAGAATAAAAAAAATTGAATTTTTTTTTTCAGCTATTAACTCCCGGCATGGGGCTAATACGAAAGTACTGCTTTTAATAAATTTCAAAACTTTTTATGAATACATAATGGATATTTTTCAAATAAAAATGCTTTTTCGTGTTATTAGTAGGCAATCAAATATATACACTATATGACCATTAATGACCGGCAACTTTCAATTTTAGACATTTTGTGGAATAGTTAAAAATGTACTTGTCAGATTCTTCTGGAATTTTATAATTAAAAAGAACAGGTTTGACTTCATATTTATCAACGTCGATTTGATAAGGAGTATAATTAGGGGGCCAAAAAAAATTAAAGAAAAAAATAATACTTGGGATCACCCTGTAAAATAAAATGCACGAAATGATCTATCGCTACAGAATATACATAGGCAGACATTGTACAATATGTGTATTCATTTGTGTAAGAATAGCATGTATATTAATAGAAATATAGTGTTTTTTTTTTTATTAAAAAAATTCTTGCACGTTTTTTGCTTATAACATACAGGGTTTTTAACCAAATTTAACGCCAGTTTCAGAAAAATTGACAAAATATAGTAGAAACAATATAGTGCAATTGAAATGTAAATATATTAAATATTTAAGGAAATATGGGCAGTTGTATAAAATATTTTTTATCTGCGCATGCGCGAACGATAAAAAGGAACTTTTTGCCAACTAATAGCCAACTCTATGGAGCAACTTATTAAAAAAAAATCAGTCAAATATCGTAAAAATTCAGAGAGATATCGGCGTTATAGTGAGCTGTTTTTTAGTTTCTCACTAAAACTCGCTAAATGATAAGGGATTGTCCACAAATGTCATGTTTAATTTTTATACTATATTTCATTTTTTATTGATACTTTAGTTCGCCTTGGAAAACTTTATTGCACCAGGTTATAATACTTTTGGAATGGATCCTTTGATTTTGATAATTCTTTTTTTTGTTCGAATAAGCTCGTTAGGGTAGTTTTTCAAAGAGAACTAAAATATCATTAAAAATTGGAAAATAGTATAAAATAAAAAATGTCAATTTGTGGAAAATCCCTTATCGTTCAGCGAGTTTTAGTGAGAAACTAAAAAATAGCCCACTCTAACACCGATATCTCTTTGAATTTTTACGATATTTGACTGAATTTTTTTTAATAAGTTGCTCCATAGAATTGACTATTAAATAATTAGTTCCTTGTTATCGTTCACACATGCGCAGATAAAAATTATTTTATACAACTGCCCATATTTCCTTAAATATTTGATATATTTATATTCCAATTGCACTATATTGTTTCTACTACATTTTGTCAATTTTTCTGAAACTGGCGTTAAATTTGGTTAAAAACCCTGTATGTTATAAGCAAAAAACATGCAAGAATTTTTTTAATTTTTTTAAAAAATCGCTATATTTCTATTACTATACATGCTATTCTTACACAAATGAATACACATATTGTACAATGTCTGCCTATGTATATTCTGTAGCGATAGATCATTTGGTGCATTTTATTTTACAGAGTGATCCCAATTATTATTTTTTTTCTTTAATTTTTTTTTGGTCCACTATTTGTCCTTCTTATCAAATTAACAATGATAAATATGAAGTCAAACCTGTTCTTTTGGATCCTAAAATTCCAGAAGAATCTGACAATTATATTTTTAAATATTCGACAAAATGTCTAAAATTGAAGCCGGTCAGTAATGGCCATATAGTGTATGTATATGGATATACTGATCTTAGCATAAATGCCAGTATATTTATGAAATACTGTATTATTTTTAAAACACGTGTAGATACATCCAGGCTGATGATTATATTTACACGTGTTTTATCATATCCAATTCTAATTTAAATCTCTTGTTATCCGATTTTCCATTATTTTACATTTTGGACATATTAGTTCATATTTCATTTCAAAATCCATTTTTATTCACTTGATATCAACTTCCAATTATTAACATTTTATGGTTTATTACATAATTTTTTTTTCTCTCTCTCTCTCTCTTTTTAAATATTCTTCATATTTTCAGTATTTTTGGCCAATTACCATTGAAGCAAATGCTATGGTAAAATTATAATTGCACTTGTTAATTTATTAACTTTGTGGTATTCTGTCTACACTTTATTACTAATTATCTCTTTGGAGATTTAATTAGAAAGTTACAAGAACTTGATTAATGTTTTTTGAAATTCAAAGATATTATAATTATATATATATGTGTAATAAATCTATTAGAGTTTATAATGAAAGAAAAATAGTTTTCATACATATTCTGTAACCCGGGAAGCCTGCACTGTTAAAAAATTTTCTGTGAAATTACGGAGAATCTACTGGTAATCTGTTATCTTATGTAAAGTTAGTCTTATGTAAAATTACAGAGATTAGAAAACAGAGATTCTGTTAAATAACAGAGAAATTATTCGGTAAATTTACAGTCTACTGTAAATTTTTCTGTTAAAAAGAATCTTTATTATTATTTATGTATTTAAAAAAAAAAATCATAGACAGACAACGCCGATTCTATATGATTTAGTCTGAAAAAAATTCTTGCACTTGTAAAGGATTTTTTTTTTGTTACTGGAATAACTCTAATTGCTGTAACGCAGGACTTACAATAATCGCTTCGACCACAGTTCTGATTCCAACCCGTGTTATCCGGGCGGCGGACAGGAACTATAAAGACTACACCATTTGGGCTGTTACTATTTCGTGCCAAGTATGTCTTTTATGATTTAGTCTGAAAAAAATTATTGTACTTGTAAAGGATCTTTTTATTTATTTGTTTGTTTTCTTTCTTTTTTTTTTTTAATGAAGGAATTTTAATGTATTTTTTTTTTCAGCAAATTTAACAATGTTTTCGAGAATTTTTCGAAGTTTTCACAATATACATATTATATATATATATTTTCTCACAATGCGCGAATATTTTTTGGAAACGAATTTTTTTTTTAGTAGTAAATAAAAGAAAAATAAATTTAAAGCATATAAGTTATTTAAAAAGAAATGACTTTTAATATTTTCATATATATTTAAATTTAGAAGATTAAACTTTTTTTTTGTAATATTTATGTATTTAGAAGGTTGATATCTTTTTTATAACGCATATGTCATTAAAATTCTACGACTCCTAATAATAATATATTATAATTTTTTATAAATATTAACACAAATTATAAAATGGACTAAAATAATATTTGAAAATTATCTTACCTAAATTGTAAATCCAGATAGAAATAAAAATTTATTCTTTAAATAACCACACTCTCTTTCTATCTTTTGATCAAAGTGATAGTCGATAAAAATCCCCGCTAACTCCGCAGAGATGAATTTCCCCTTTCTAAAATAATTCTCATTTTTAATAAAACATTTTTTTAAACAAAAAATGTTTCTTAATATTTTTAATAAAATTATAAAAGAATTTTAAAAGTGTGTATTTTGAATTACAGGTTGTAACAAATATAAAAATATCTTTAAATAAAGACACGGAAATCCCTACAGGGGACCTAATATAAGAAAAGGGAAATGTCTGTAAAATGATGACAGAGAAACTCGATCAAATGCATTTAACGGAGAACTAGTGTAAATTTACAGAGAGTCTCGTTTTTTTTTTCTGTGATTTTACAGAAATTTTTAACAGTGCGGGTTGGATCCCCTAATATAGATAATAAACAAATGCATTGTTTTTCCTCTCAAAACTACAAATTAAAAAACATAAAATATCATAAATTAGCAGATATTAATCGTACAGTTTGAAAACAAATACAACCGTCACACTTACAAACAATAACTGAATAACAAAGTCAGGAAAATTATAATGATTCACTTTATAGGGATTATGACGACTTTTATAGAATAGATATTATATAAAATGAAAGAAAATTCCCAATGCAAGACCGTTTTAGTTGTAGATAATTTTTTATTGAATACATGGCAAATGGTTTTTGTTAACGAACTTTTTTCTTACTAAATGGTACAATTTCTTGCCCTGTGACCCACTAGGGTTTTTCTTAATTCTAAGCACACTTTGGTAATTTCTGTAGAAAAGGTTTAAATATTTAAATACGTTCAATTTATTTTGAGCATTACCGCCGTGAACTGATATATCTGTTCAATAAGCTGTAGGTTTCTCTGCAATAGAAACATTATTTAAATTAAGGTAATTCTACAAATATAATGCCATATTAAAATACTGTGTAATGATTAATACTGTTAAGGATTATATTCATATACATAATTAATCTTTTTATATCATGCTGGAAGATTCATCTTTTTTTAGCCTTTAAAAAAATACAGACAAAATAACACTACAATTTTGCCTTTTTGTGGGCGGTCGGAGGGTTAATATGAAGCGTTTTCTAAGTTTACAAAATATTCCACTGTGCTCGCCTAGTATTTCCATTAATACTAGGCAACACTTTTGCAATTTCAAGGAGGGGATTTTCTTCAATTTCAAGTATTTGCTAAATTTAATGAATTATTAAGCGTTGAATCTTACATTTTCACTACTAGGTTTTTTAATAATACGAATATTTGGAAATATTTGGGTAATTTCAAAGGAAGGGGTCCAAATTTTTAAGTATGTTTAATTTATTTTATACATTTTCTTTAATTAAAAGCCTTCACTAAATTTTCTAAACCTTACACTGTGCACTACTAGGATTTTTATTCATATTCAGCAAAATTTCGAGGGAAAGAATCCAAAATTTAAAATATGTTTAATATATTTTGTATATGTTCTTTAATATCAAGTTTTAATGTTTAATAAAATATTCTTTCTTAAATACATCCTGCGAAAATGACGCATTTTTCAATTTCAAAATATTAAAATCTAGTATTCATGTGTAGATACGTCACTCTAAAAAAAATTCGTGAAAATACAAGAGATTTTCCGTAAAATTTTACGGAGAAGTTTCATTTTTCCGAAACAACAGTACAATTTCCGTAAATAACATTAGTTCTGTAAAGGAGATTTCAAATCCGTAGATATGCAGAAAGTTTTCCGTAAATTTGATGATTTTTTTAAAAAACAGTACAATGTCCGTATTTCCCCATTTCCGAAAATAACGTTCAGAGGTTTGTATACAGATATCGTCTTGTTTGACATGCGAATTAAGATTGTTGTATTTACTAGGGTCCAGGGTCTTCTAGGATCCAGGACTGGACCGGTACTGTCCGTGGGCTTATTTTCTGTCATTAGACTCGGGCCAATCCTGGAGCTCATTCTAACTGGGGTGTCTGGACGGTAATTTTTTGTGAAAATAATAATGATATTTTTTTATTTTTTAGTGAAATCTTTAGAAATTTACTTTATTTATATAAATTACAGACATTTTTTTTGTTTTAAATCTACTTTTTTTTTTCTTTATAGTGCTTCAAATTATGAATTTTTTCACTGACATTTTAAAATTTTATTTTAATTTTATTAACGTGAGGCAATATTAGGTTATTAAACTTTTCGTAAAATAATATATTTGCAAATTATTGGTATTGAACAAAACTGATTTGTCGTATAAATTTGTGAATTAACCTAAAATTTATTATTTTATAAATTATAATTTTAGAAAGTTTATATTTTTTCTTTAAATTTATAAAAATAATTAATGATTTTTTCTTTACTTTTATAAAAATGAAGTTTATAATTTTATAAAGTTTGTAATATATTTAGTTAGTTTATAATTTTATAAATTAAACTAAATTAATTTAGACTAAATTAATTTAGTCTAAATTAATAAATCCAAATTTAAACGTACCTAACCCAAGGTCATTAATTTCAAATTTTTCGCTAAAAATCTATTTTTTTTTTTTTTTTTAATATTTTTAAGGTTTCATAAAATAATATTTTTGCAAATTATTGGTATGTAGGTGTTAAACTAAGCTGATTTGTCTTATAAATTTGTGAATTAAACTAAAATTTATTATTTTATAAATTATAATTTTACGAAGTTCATAATTTTTTCTTTAAATTTATAAAAAATAATTAATAACTTTTTGTTTACTTTTATAAAAATGAAGTTTATAATTTTATAAAGTTTATAATTTATTTCGTTAGTTTATAATTTTATAAATTAAACTAAATTAATTTAAACTAAATTATCAAGTCCAAATTTAAACTTACCTCTTCTAAGGTCATTAATTTCAAAATTTTCTCTAAAAACCTATTTTTTTTGTTTTGATTTTTTAAAATTATTCAGTTTAACAGAATCGTACACAAAAGCTCTCAGTAAAGATTAAATATAATAATTTAATTTATTATAAAATTGTTTATTCACATAAGTTTTTAAAATAAGAGATAAAGAAAATTTACTTTAATAGCATGTAAAAAATACGTCTACTTAAGATAATTATTGTTTTTAGAATTGATAAATAGATCAACAGACAAATAATTTTAAAAAGTATATGTACTATTGCAAAAAGAAGCAACATTAGTCTTAATACAATGTTTTACGCATATAATACATAAAAAGTTAAAATTTATCTGTTATAAAGCATCAAATAATAAAGCAAGATATTAAAAATTATGAAAATTAAATATTGAAAAAATCCATCTAACTATAAAACCGTTAAGTTTTTGCATCATTAAAAGCATGTAAAATAAATAAGAACATTTGAGTGAACGAAGTGTCCGGTCTTAGCGTAATGGTACAGCCCGCAAGTTTACTACACAGATGTTTCCGCGTTCGAACCCCTTCGTGGCAAAGTGTTGGTTTGTTAACTCGCACAGAAATGAAAGAAAAAAAAATAAAAAGTGTTATAAGATGTTCCTTGAGAAGTATTTTTCTTTTTTTTTTTTGGTCCTATAAAATTTATTTTAACAATATAAAAATATCTAAAAAATACGGAAGA
The DNA here is from genome assembly GCA_963931845.1 of Maratus michaelseni. Taxonomy (NCBI): domain Eukaryota; kingdom Metazoa; phylum Arthropoda; class Arachnida; order Araneae; family Salticidae; genus Maratus; species Maratus michaelseni. Next base: position 210,791,809 of record OZ007599.1, on the reverse strand, counting down.
TATCTGTGAAAAAACGGATATTTCAGAAATCACGGAAAATTTCCTGGAATTTACGGAATTTTTTTTCCGTTAAAATACGGAAATAGTACTGGCGTCTCGATTGCATGTACAATTTCAATTTTTTTTTTTCAGGAAATTTTTTTTACAGTGTTGTCCTTCTTTAGTACCAAAAATGACCATTGTTAACAAAATTTAGTATAGTGATTTCTCGGATAACGAAGATAATAAATACCCGGATAACATTCCGTGTCCAATTAAAATTCCGTTATATTAGAAAGCGCATTCAATATAGAGAATTCAATTAGAAAGCGCGTTCAACCCATATTCGTTAATCGAACAAAAACCAGCAAAATAATATTTTGTTAGCCTAAAACATCGTTAGCAGAGGTTTTCGTTAGCTGAAGTATCACTGTACAAGGAACTTATTTGAAATCCCGCCATAACTCACAAAAGGAAAATCTGAAAATCAATTGCATGCTTTAATTCTGTAACCATTTCCAAATACGAAAGCACTTGACACACAAAATAAGAATAGAAAAAAATCACGTAACAACAGCGAGATCAGAATGCCGCGTTTTAAATTTTATATATATATTGGTAGAAAAAAAGAGAAGAGAATTTCAAAATAAGATTCATTTCATGATATTATTAAGATTATTAAGGTTCATTTAAACGACTTTTTTGATTTGATATGATTTGATTTGATTTGGAGGGTGCTTCGAGATTTTAGCATTGAAGCTGTTGTTTTGAATGATCATACGTATTTTCTATTATTTCAGATCACAATTAACAATTTTTGTAAACAAAAGATCCACTGGAAAGATAGCGCACTGCAGATTGCACAGCACAAATAACTATAAATTTCAACCAGAAACTCAACTCCACAAGGAAGGTGCTGGAATAGAACCAAGCACCGCCACGATGATGTGTCGGAGTGTGTACCTCTGGTTCATGGGCTGAAGGGATGTACTTCATATTATTGCCTCCTTTTTTCCTTCTTTTATCAAATTTTTGTACGAATGACAATATTTAAATTCTATCGAAATAAATCAGCAGTTCCCAAACTGCGGGTCGCGGAATGATTGATCAGTGCTCCAAAGATACGTAATTAATTTCATAAGTTGCAAAATTATAACTAACGCAATACGTCACATCTTTAGAGGAAGGAATTGTGAAAAATTATAGATTAACAAGTTCATGAAAAGACGGTTTTTTATTCAACTTTGTGTATAGAGAACGACTTGAGGTTAAAATGAAGAAATTTCAACAATGATATACAGGTTGATCGGAAAGTATCTAGCAAAAATTTAAAGGGTGATAAAGGGGACCAAAATAAGCATATATTGTCATAGAATGTGTGTCCAGAAATAACGCGTATAAGCGCCATCTATTGGCGCTTATACGCTATGTTTCATTGCTCCTTTCACATTTTTCTTCGTCACCAGTTCTTAAACGCGACATTTCCGGACACACATTCTATGACGAAAAATGCTTGTTTAGATTATCTCTACCACCCTTTTCAATATCGCCAATTATTGTTCTATCGCCCTGTAGATTCTCTCCTTGGTATAAAACAATATTGTAAAACATTGACTTTTAAACTGTAGTCGTTTATAATATTTATTAATAATTGTACTTTTCAATGCGAAAAAACATTAGTTTATGTTTTATCATTATACAGCATTATTATTATTATTATTATTGTTCTTCGCATTAGAAATACCTATTAACTTTTTCGTGTACATGCTTTGTAATGATGTTAGCCTTTTCCGTAGGATAGATTGCATACAAGCTTCTATGTATTTTCATTTTAGGTGGGTCCAAAAAATATTTCTAATTTAAGAAGTTCGCATAACAATAAAGTTTGGAAACCAGTGAAATAAAGTATTGTACTTTCAAAATAGTTTCAGTTTTGTCTCTATCTTATGCTGTCAGAAAATTAACGATGCATGTAACAGTTGTCGATGTATTTAATATTATTATCAAGATTAATTTTCTGAAAATGAAGTTTCTTAACGACTGTTTTATTGCAAAACACCATAGTAAAAAAATATGCAGAAAATGGTAGAAAATTTTGCATGCATGTTGTGCAATCACAATTAAAGGAAACATAATATGATCAATTTGTAGAATTTATTGAAATGCTGTTGTTTACAGAAGTTTTTACCGAAATTTGGAATATGTTTTTCATTAGAAAATACGAGCAGGGAAGACCAAGCTATGCTCGGTCAAAATTAAATTTGAGTTGAAATATCATGCATGACCCATGACCAAAATGACCCACTAATTGAATTTTCTCGAACATGTGACTTAGCCCAACAGTCTTCTCGTGCCCGAAAACCATAGGATGCAAAATTTAGTGTAAATAGTCTGAGCCGTTTTTAAGATAAAATAGCTTGACCCATAATGACCCATGACCAAAATGACCCACTAATCGAAATTTCTCTAACATGTGACCTAGCCTAATAGTCTTCTTGTTCCCCAAACCTGTACGGTGCTAAATTTATTTCAAATCCTCTGAACCGTTTTTAAGATAAAATAGCTTAACCCATAATGACCCATGACCAAAATGACCCACTAATTGAATTTTCTGGAACATGTGACCTAGCCCAACAGTCTTCTCGTGTTCGAGAACAATCAAAGTTTGGATGCAAAATTTAGTGTAAATTAAGCCGCTTTTTAGATCTTGACCCACAATGACCCACAAATGACCCACTAATCGAATTTTCTCGAACGTGTGACCTAGCCCAATGATTTTCGCGTGCCTGAAACTCGCAGGATACAAAATTTAATCAAAATCGTTAGAGCCGTTTTTAGATAAAATTAATTTGACCCGCTTTGACCCAAAAATGACCCACTAATTGAAAGTTCTCGAACATGTGACCCAGCCCAATAGTCTTCTCGTGCCCGAAAATAGTCGGATACAAAATTTCGTCAAAATCGTTTGAACCGTTTTTTAGATACAATTAGCTTGACCATGACCCAAAATGACCCAAAATGACCCACTAATTGAATTTTCTCGAACATGTGACCTAGCCCAACAGTCTTCTCGTGCCCGAAAACCATTTGATGCAAAATTTAGTGTAAATTGAGCCGCTTTTTAGATCTTGACCCACAATGACCCAGAAATGACCCACTAATCGAATTTTCTCGGACATGTGACCTAGCCCAATGATTTTATCGTGCTCGAAACTCATAGGACATAAAATTTAATCAAAATCGTTAGAGCCGTTTTTTAGATAAAATTAATTTGACCCGCTTTGACCCAAAAATGACCCACTAATCGAAAGTTCTCGAACATGTGACCCAGCCCAATAGTCTTCTCGTGCCCAAAAATGGTCGGATACAAAATTTCGTCAAAATCGTTTGAACCGTTTTTTAGATACAATTAGCTAGACCATGACCCAAAATGACCCACTAATCGAATTTTCTCGAACATGTGACCTAGCCCAATGGTTTTGTGGTGCCCCAAAACGGTAGGATACAAAATTTCGTCAAAATCGTTAGAGCCGTTTTTTAGATAAAATTTGCATATATATATATATATATATATATATATATATATATATATATATATATATATATATATATATATATATATATATATATATATATATATATATATATATAACCACACACAAGATTTGCTCGTATTAGAATATATGATTTGCATTCCTGCTTTTTTTTCTTTTCTTTTAACAATAGTCTGTTAGAACTCTTATTACAATTAACATTTATTTAATGAATTGTAAAAATATATTTTTTGAGTCATCGTATCTTGTGCTATCTAGTCTTTACATTTTTCACCAATATTTCCAACAAAGCTTTTTTTTCCCCCTCGAAGCGGAATTAATTTTATTTATAGTTTCTCCATTCTATCTTATACATTTAATCAAGAAATGTATTTTAAAAAACTTAATCAAATTTTTAAAAAGTCTACAACGTTGTGAAATTCTTAAATTTAAGTTTTTAATATTTTGATCCATTTTTTAGGGTTTCGTTCATTTCACGAAACTCTATTCGTCCCGCTTGGTTGTCTACCCATCACAGAGCCGGTTCTCAGAAACTATATAACTTATAGACTTGAAATTTTGAGCACTTATAGCTGAATATCTACTATGAAGCTCAGAATCCTAAAATTTTGAAAAAATAGTATAATACAGAGAGATTAAAGAAAACCAAAAATCTAACAGCCTTTTCCTATTAAATTTAAACATTTTTTGTTATAACAGTTGCCAACAATTAAAAATCCACAATAAAATTCTTTCTACAATAATTAATTTTCTATTGAAAAATTTCCACGGGAAAAATGAAAATAAAATAATAAGTTTCCCCAATTTAACAAAAGATTAATATGACATCATATTGGTAATAAAACGGAAATCTTCAAACATTTCTCAATAATACAAGGAGTGTGAGTATGTGCAAGTACAGGAAGCAGATTAATATGATGTCATTAGAGAATGAAAAAGAAAATTAATCTGACGACATATTGGAAGTTTTATGGACTTTTTCAAATGTTTGAGAATAATACAAAGAGAGTATCAATATGAGTAATAGAGAAAGCAAGTAGATATGACGTCAGCAAGTGATTATAACGTCATATGAGTTTGAGGAACGTAAGGAATAATGATAAAAACCCAATTATGGAAATATTGGTATATTTTAACATTTTGAAGGTCTCTATAAAACATGTTTAATTTTGATTTTTTTTTTTTAATATATTGCATTTAGTCCACATGACAGATATTATTATGACAGAGTATAATAGCGGTATTAAAAATACGCTGTTGAAAAAACGCTAGTATAAAAGAGTATAAACGCTATCGGACCGGTTCCGATTTTCGAAAAAGCGAGAAAAATAGACCGGTAAATTATTGCTTTATTAAAAACATGACTTTTTTTTTTCTTTTTTTTTTTTTTTTTTTTTTTTTTTTGGAAAATGAAATTTATTTGGATTTATTAAAGAAAGGATAAAGTGTTTTGAAAGGAATATTAAATGAAACCCTTTGTTCGATCTTCGATCACACTGACCCACGTATTTTTTATTCTGATAATGATCAAACTTGTGAAATTCCTCATAAAAAGCAATGTTGATAATCTACGAGTTTACATGTAATAAAGTAATTTACTTACTGGGGAATAAGGGCGAATATTTAACATAACAGCGCAAACTTTTTCTGTCATTTGAAAAAGGCAGAAGTTTAGGGCAGTATAGCTCAAAGAAAAACTGCATAATTACATCTTTTAATAAAATAAAGTATAAATCTGCTTATAATTTTGAGAAAATAAATTTTCAACAGAAAATTATCTGAATTCTGGTTACATGTTAGGAAGAATTTCTGCTCTGCATGTATTTTACACCCCTTTTTTTTTTTTTTTTTTTTTTTTTTTTTTGAAAATGGGTTGTTAATCCTATTGTTTATTATTATAATTTTCCGTAATTTCCGGCGTATAATCCGCGGGTCAAACAATCATATTTCAACCAAGAAATTGTATTTTATAAAATGTAACTTACTAGATCGCTGTAAATATTTGACTTCAATTATTGAATACATTTTCTGGCTTGAAACATAATTGTTTTATCCGCGGATTATACGCCGGGAATTACGGTATTTAAATTTGCTTAATGTTATTTGAATTGAAACTTAAGGCAAAATCTTTGTACCTACATTGAAAAATGTGCGCGATGAAAAAATTACGAAATTTCTCCTTATTTCACCTATTTTAATGCCGGCAGCGTTTATTTTGCGCACTTAAAATTTTGAAAAAACTGACATGCTATCAGGGATGAAACGGAGTGATCTTGGAAACACGCCAAAACACAGAGTCATTTATCATACATATTTTCCCTACTGAAGAAGTTTAAGTCCGAAGCGGAGTTCCATTAAAAAAGAAAGTTCTATGCTTCACAAAGGTAGGATTGAAAGACTAAATACTTTTGAATAACTTTTCTCATAGCCTGGTGCATCTTTTCCAGTCTAGATTAAAGTATGATAGCGTAATGCATAATATTAAAATATAATGTTAACAGTATGTGGGAGATAGAAAATTTACTTAAAGCAGAAATTGTTAATGCAATTGCTTGAATTTATTCGTGTTTACTTTATTACAGTCGCTACTATATTGTTACACAGCTGCCAAACTTTTTTTTCAAGTTAAATAAACATATCTTGAACCAGGAATTCTATCAAATGAAATCAGAAAATTACCACATAGAAACAAGACACATTTTATTAAATAAATTTTCTGATTTAAAATATATTTTTATTTAACATGAAAAAAAAAACTGGAAGGCTAGCAGTTATGTCATTATATGAATTTGCTCAATACAGAGCGATTCTAAATATATTCCAAAAATGAAACGATACATCAGAATTACAGAATTACTATACATTTAAAAGTATGAATAACAACCATTGCCCAGTATTAGATGTATATATATACTAGATGGAACCCGTCAAAATTTGACGGCAAACAACTTGATAGTACCATAAAAATAAAATTTATAGTTGCTTTAACTTGACAAATTTCATAGTGGGGAGGATAATATGATTAAGTGGTCACAGACCTTTCCAATGATATATAACATGAGGGTTGTGTGCAAAATTTAGAAAGTACCCCTTGGGGGGGGGGCAAAGTGGGGAGATGGGCATCGGAGATGCATAATATGATATAAGTGGTCACAGGCCTTTCCAATGATATATAACATGAGGGTTGTGTGCAAAATTTAGAAAGTACCCCTTGGGGAGGGGGGGGGGCAAAGTGGGGAGATGAACATCGGAGATGCATAATATGATTAAGCAGTCACAGACCTTTCCAACAATATATGACATGAGGGGTGTCAACAAAATTTAGAAAAGTATCCCTTGGGGGGGTGGGGGGGGGCAAAGTGGGGAGTTGGACATTTGAGATGCATAATATGATTAAGTGGTCACAGACCTTTAAAATGATATATAACATGAGGGTTGTGTGCAAAATTTATAAAGTACCCTTTGGGGGGGTGGGGGGGCAAAGTGGGGAGATGGACATCAGAGATGCATAATACGATTAAGCAGTCACAGACCTTTCCAATGATATATAACATGAGGGTTGTGTGCAAAATTTATAAAGTACCCTTTGGGGGGGGGGGCAAAGTGGGGAGATGAACATCGGAGATGCATAATATGATTAAGCAGTCACAGACCTTTCCAACAATATATGACATGAGGGGTGTCAACAAAATTTAGAAAAGTATCCCTTGGGGGGGTGGGGGGGGGCAAAGTGGGGAGTTGGACATTTGAGATGCATAATATGATTAAGTGGTCACAGACCTTTAAAATGATATATAACATGAGGGTTGTGTGCAAAATTTATAAAGTACCCTTTGGGGGGGTGGGGGGGCAAAGTGGGGAGATGGACATCAGAGATGCATAATACGATTAAGCAGTCACAGACCTTTCCAATGATATATAACATGAGGGTTGTGTGCAAAATTTATAAAGTACCCTTTGGGGGGGGGGGGCAAAGTGGGGAGATGGACATCGGAGATGCATAATATGATTAAGCAGTCACAGACCTTTCCAACAATATATAACATGAGGGGTGTCAACAAAATTTATAAAAATTCCTTCCTTAGGGGGGGGGGGTGGCGGGATGGACCCCGGAGATGCATAACATGAATAAGCGGTCAAAGACTTTTCCAGCGATATATCACATGAGATGTGTCAACAAAATTTATAAAAGTGCCTTCCTTAGGGGGGGGGTGGGTGGCTGGATGGACCCTGGAGATGCATAACATGAATAAGCGGTCAAAGACTTTTCCAGCGATATACCACATGAGAGGTGTCTGCAAAATTTAGAAAAGTGTCCCACTTGGGGGGGGGGGGTTAGACCCGAGATGCATAATATGATTAAGCAGTCACAGACCTTTCCAATGATATATAACATGAGGGTTGTGTGCAAAATTTATAAAGTACCCTTTGGGGGGGGGAGGGGGGGTGGCGGGATGGACCCCGGAGATGCATAACATGAATAAGCGGTCAAAGAATTTTCCAGCGATATATCACATGAGAGGTGTCTGCAAAATTTAGAAAAGTGTCCCACTTGGGGGGATAGACCCGAGATGCATAACATGAAAAAGAGGTCACAGGCGTTCCAACTTGCAACTTTTTCTCGAAGGCATTTGACAATATTAAATTTTTTTTTACCCAAGACAATTTAACGATATTCTTAATTTTTTTGCGTAATTCGTCAAACGTTCATGGAAAAAATCATGAAATTCGCTAATCAATAGTTGATAAATTATAAAATTCAACAATCGATAGCAGTAAAATCGGTCAATCGATAATGGAAAAATCACAAAATTCATCAAATGGTTCACGTAAAAAAAATTGTCCTGCACACTGATGATATGATCAAAAGGGTTTTGAAGTATAGGACAAAATTAGCACTTGCCAAACAGCGAGTAATCCTGAAAATTTGGCAATGGACTTTATTGCCACCACTGGTCAAACATAATAGTCACACTCACCAATTGCGATGATTGAATGGAAAAAGATTTTTTTCTCCGCTGTCGCTCGACAAATTTCGAAACCATTTGGCGAATTTCACGATTTTTTCTCCGAAATTGACGGATTGTGATTTTTTTTCTCGAAGCCATTTGACGATATTCGAAAACTTTTTCCCCCGAAACCAGTTGATGAATTTTGCGATTTTTCCACTGTCGATTAATGAATTTTGCGATTTTTCCGCTATCGATTGACGAATTTATCAACTATTGATTAATGAATTTCATGATTTTATCCATGAACGAACAAATTGCGCACTTTCTTTCCGCTAATGTTTGACACATTTCGCCCTTTACAATTCAGCCAATGAGTTGAACGTTGTTTCTTTCCAGAAATGTCAAGAATGAAACAATGATTCTTTAGGATGAATTTTCTTCGTTCGATGCACCATGGAAGAAAGAATGTGTGCAATGCAGCAACGGGCGTCACAGACTTTTTAGGGCACCTGCAGACTAAAAACATCTAACCAATCTTCGCGGGGGGGGGGGGGGGGGAATCACAGATTTCGTCAAATGATTGAGGAAAAAACAATAAATTCATCAAAGGATCATGGGGAAACATGACTTTCGTTAAAAGACATCAGAAAAAACATTAATTATGCAAAAGGATCGTGAAAGATAAGCAAATTTTGTCAAAGAATCGCAAAAAAGGAAAGTTCACCAAAAGGTCATGCTTTTTTACTAAATTTTGTCTAAAAATTGCGGAATAAAATGTATTTTATCAAAGAATCGCTGGAAAATGCGAATTTCGTTAAGGATCATGAGAAAAATGCGAAATTCTTCAAAGGATCGCTGAAAAAACATGAATTTCGTCAAAGAATTGCTGAAAAAACATGAATCTCGCCCAATAATAGAAAAATCATGGTTCATAATCATTATATCTAGTAGTATATGTAAATACAGTTTGTGATATAAGACAAAATTAACACTCACCAATCGGCGAGTAATACTGAAAATTGGTAATTGATGTTATTGCCAGTACTGGCTAAACTTAATAGTCACACTCGCCAATTGCGATGATTGAATGTAAAACGAAATTTTTTTCCCGCTGTCACTCAAAGAATTTTTAAACCATTTGGTGAAGTTTTTCCCGAAACCATTTTGTGAATTTCCCGATTTTTTCTTCAAAATCATTTTTCAACAATATTCGACCCAATACGCATGCGTCAAAAAAATCGCCGGCCAATGAGGTGAGAGTCTATTACTGTCTCTATTAACGTGTTTGGGATCATCTCCTGTTTTTTTTTTTTCTTGCACATTGCATTAAACCTAGGAAGGTATTTATATAGAACTCACTGTGGAGTGTTTAGAAGGTATTTATTTTATTTATTATAATTTGTATGAATACTTAGGTGTCCATTTCGGATTTACTGTTTAAAAATGAATTTAGGCTCATTTAACATTCGCAAAATCAATCCCGATGGAAATTGTGTTTTTAGATCTCTATCATTTTGTGTATATAGTACAGAAAATAATTATTCAAACGTACGTAAAATATCGTAGAACACGTAATACAAAATTGGACCACTTATAGTCCGTTTATTATCGGGGATGAATCTTATGGTGTTCCGATTGCTAATGAAAACGATTATGTAAATATATGGTTCTTCATAGAAGTATGTGCTTCTTCACACTTCAATAGAAGCATTGTTTAAATTAATATAATTCTACAAATATGATGCAGTTTTAAAATATTGAGTAATGATTAATATAGTCAAGGAATCTACTCATATACGTAATTAAGTTTTGGTACTTCTCTATTATCTCATCGACCACTTTTCATAACAAAAAACTATCGCCAAACTGTAACGCCAAATAAACGGGAGAACGTTGTCATTAATACGCGCAAATGTTGAATTAAAAACCACTTGACGACATAACAAACACGTATAATGCTTCCGACATCAAGTAAATGGGATTGCATTTTTGACATTTAATCATACATTTTGGCAATAGTATTTTGTTATGAAAAGTGGACGATGGGATAATAGAGAAGTACCTAAGTTTTTTATACCAATTTTGAAAATTTATCTTTTTTTGACATTTAAAAAAAATAACAGAAAAAACATTACAAATTTGCCCATTTGCTCAGCAGTCAAAGGATTAAGAAAATATTAATGATTAGCGGAACTGGTTCTAGCTATGAAGTAATATTATTTTGCTCAAAAACCCCCAGCAAAAAAATAATTACAAAGAATAAGTAATCGTCTTTAAATATACAAAAAACAATGTGATTAATGGCCAGGATTTTTTTACATATAACATTTTTTATATACAAAATAAAAACCGAAATAACCTCATTCATTTCACCCGATGTCAAAAATAGTTTTGTTTTCCACATTCTTGGGCAAAGCACTAAATCAATAAAATCACCAATTTGTGACAAATTATGAGTTTCATATGAATCGCCCATGAACGGACATGCAAACTGGTAAAAAATGAATGTAATAAATTAAAACATTCAAGATTTGTATACATACAAACAATACAATGTAAATATTAATATTGTTTGTATATATACTTCTTTGTATACATATATTGTTTGTATACATACAAACAAATATAATGTAAACATTATTCAAATATTAAGAGTTTACAAATCAAAACATTCTAAACATTTGTATACATACAAACAATATAATGCATACATACTCTTTACAAATTAAATAGCACACTTATGTAATGACAAAACTTTTAAATCGAATAGAGATAATATATTTCTGTTAAAAAATAATGCTAAAGTTCAGACTTACATATATTATACATTCACATAAAGCTAGTCACATTCCTGCATATTTATTAAATATTTAGTTGCTAAATATAGAAATAATATTTTATAATTTATATTCAGGCGCTCAGATTCGCTTTTTTCGAACACATAATAATAAAAATATTACTACCGTGCGTACTGTCTTTTGACATTATATTTACATAATCGAATTCATTATCAATCGGAACACCATAAGATTCATTCCTGATAATAAACAGACCATAAGTGGTCCAATTTTGTATTACGTGTTCTACACGTTTGAATAATTATTTTCTGTACTATATAAACAAAATGATAGAGATCTAAAAAAAAAATTTCCATCGGGATTTCGCCAACTTATGAGCCTAAATTCATTTTTAAACAGTAAATCCGAAATGGACATCTAAGTATTCATACAAATTACAATAAATAAAATAAATAAATAAAATAAATACCTTCTAAACACTCCACAGTGAGTTCTAGATAAATATCTTCCTAGGTTTAACGCAACGTGACAACAGAAAAAAACAACAGATGATACGATCCCAAACACGTTTGTAGAGACAGTCATAGACCCTCACCTCATTGGCCGGTGATTTTTTGACGCATGCGTATTCGATCGAATTTCGATGGAATAGATTTGACAGAATTACCAAACAGCTTTAAATATATGGATTCTTCATACGTGGCGTGAGAAAACAACCGTAGAAGCATAAAATTAATTTGCCTTATTACATTCCACCAATCAGAAGCGTGATTTCACCCCTAAAACTTGCGTCATATTTAAAATTCAATAGTTTTCATAAAATGTAAACATATTAAAATGATTGCGTTTAATTATGCACTAATCGCGGAAGAGGAGAACACAGATTATTTATTGAGAAATAATATTAAGTAATCTGTGTAAATAAAATAACAGTAAATAATCTATCATATTTAGTAATATGTTAAGCGAAATGTTTCCAATGAAGAATATGACGTCATTCGGAAAACAAAAGATGAATTTCACACATGAATATAAAATATTTTGTTATAAGTGTGCCAGTGATGACGTCACATTCACTGACTCTTTTATTCCTGCTCCTAAATAAACTGAACTCTTGCTATTTATTTAAAGGTCCTTGATAAGCACAAAAAAAAAGAGATATTTTTAAAAATTACGTATTATAATAAATACTTAATGAAATTGAGGAATTTTAAACACTTACTTAAATGATGCTCTTAATCTCGGAAAGGATGAATGATTCTGATGATGAAAATGATGTCATTATTCAAAGAAAGGATGCATTGTCATATAGACTCCAAAAGTGTCATGGCACACGGTAGAATTGTTTCCAACAAACAACCGATTACAGGGTAGGTTTTCCAGTGTGAGAAGGGGTTACCTCCAGGAAAAGCCTAGCAACATAGCCAGGAAATGCATAGCAACGGTTTGTTAGGTACTCCCACGGGCGTCATGATATTTTGCTATCACGTAGTATTTTCCCAAGAAATTTTCGAAATAAATTTAAGCTGTGCTGTACAATATTATAGGCGTAATGAGTTTTAAATTAATTTTGTTTCCCAGGTTTTTTTTTTCTTTGTAATAATTGTACATTTCAAAAATTTGTAAATTTCATAATGTTCAAATGCATTTTTAATTCTGTTTGGAACAAAGTTTTCAATTACTTATTTTTACATAAAACAATTTGTAAATTTCATCTACGTTCATATTTGTAAATTATATATATAGAAATGGTTTATGATAGTATTCCTTCTGGCTAGAGTTGATGCAAAAACGGGCGAGCAAGCAAAGCGAGCTGGGACAGTGTACCGTCCCCAATGTGCATTGCGTCGCAATTCACGGGGGTTGGCGAGGGTTAGCGAGCAGGGGTGGAGCCCCCTTTTGTATATATATTACTTCAGGATACTTGCTGAAGAGTGTAGTGAAAAGAAATTGAGGTAGACATCTTTGCAAACTGAATTACTTTAATTAAAGATCTAAGTTAAATGTAGTATACAATAGAGATAATATAGAATCGTATAGAATTACAATAATATATAAATATTACAATAATATTACAATACTATATCACATTAATACAATAATAATATAGAATTACGACATCGTTGCGACCTATGGTCGGACACATCGTCTTGAGCAGTGTTCCGCTCGATAGTCCAGCTACAACTGCTTGTACATTCTAATTACACGTGCGGTTCTCAGCGGTAAGTGCTAAGTTTGCTCCATTCTCATACAAAGAGAGATACGTCAGAGAGATAAGCCACTTAGGCATATCATAGGAGCGATGCTGAGGTCAGCTTGTTACCATGCGCCACTGAGGTCCATCGTCATACCCATATATGTATACAGAATAATTCCAAAAATATCTGGCGAAATTGGAAAGGCAAATCAGGGGTATGCAAACAAACAAAAATCACATAGAACACATGGTCACAATTAACTTATTTAGATAAAAATACAAGGGGTCTTACTCCAAACTGAACCTGAACTTTCTTTTATAAATTTAACATTGATGAAACTAGTTCAAAAAATTTTTCAACTTTGCTTTGTTCGAAATGCGATCACATCATGGCAATTCCCGGAAGTGGCCACCATCCGTTTCCAATCAAAAAGAGTCAGATTCCATGTTTCGGAGCGTAGTTGACGGTTTGTCCGGTGTCACTGATCGAATTGCTGTGTACTTTCAGAATTCTTGACACATTTCACACAAGGCAAATTAAATGTGTTCAAAATATCGTTACACATTATTGTTACAATTTTGAATGGTAATTCGAGTTCGAGTTCGTCTTTGAATGTGATACCTTGTATTTTTAAGTGAATAAGTGCATTGTGATCCTATGTTCTTATATGATTTTCATTTTTCTTTCTGTACGGATGATTTTATCTTTCATTTTTGCCAGATATTTTAGAACTATTCGGTATTATTCACTCAAATATGTAAACATAGACAGATAGTAGTATAATTTTTTATCTAGTTCCATAAAATACCAAGGTATTTTTAATCATACTGTATGTGTTAGTATTAAGAATCTACACTCTCAAAAAATCCGTGAATTGAACAATTTTTTCCATTGCCTTTTTTCGTTAAAACACAAAAATTTTCGCTTTGATTTGTTTCGCTTCCCGAAAAATACGGAAATCTCACCAATCTAACGTAAAATATACCTGAAATTCTTCAATCTAAGTCTGCAATTTCTTCAAACCCCATGGATGTTCCGGCAACTTTTCCGTATTAGAAACGGAATTTTTACGTATGATATTTTCCTTCAAAACACTGAAAATTCAAGAAACGAAGGTCAAATTTTCCTGAAATTCTCCAGTCACAATACAGAAATTTCTTCAAATAACATAAAAAACTCTTCCAATCACAGGGGTGTTCCGGCAACTTGCTGTCTGTATTTTTTACGTTTTTTGACGAAATTCATTTTGAGAGTGTATATAAATGAGGTTTAAGTATCAGACTTTATATGTATAAAATATATTTAATTTTTAAATCACAAACAAATTCCAAAACTTCATTTGAGCAAGCATTCTGAATGGAGTCACAAGTAACATTAAATAATTATAGATTACGTGCTCAAAGATAATAAAGGTAGTAATAAACTTAACTTTACTATAATCTCTCTAAAATTTGTTGGTTAGTGTTTAGAAATAATTTAGAAATTAAAAGTGTTATTTTATATCCAACCCAGAAAATTTATTTTGTATGCGATTTTTTACAGTAACAGTGAATGAGCTCCTTACTGTAAAGAAAAAAAGTAGTGGAGAGTATGGTAAAACCGGGTAGGTGGGTCAATCCGGGTACCCCGTTTTCTCGCTAATGTAGTTGCGACTGGTGCTGTTCAAAGGGCAACACCAGTATTAATTACCTTCCTTAGTGTTCCCAGCAGTGTGCCATCGGCTTTTGAAGTGAGTTAATATCTGTGCCCGTACAGAACTACTGGAAACAAATTCACCTCAAAAGTTTAAAATTTTTGGTGTCGTTCCTGGTCTTTAAATAAATCCATCCTGGCGGATCGATTTAAGTAAGTAAACCACTGTTTTCTATAGCCTTCACGCGGTATTTTGATGCAAAGTAGAAATTTGTACGTCCAGCTATCCAGGAGAAAGACCATGTTGATTTTTCGTCGTCAGTTGGGACAAAACCGGGTACCCATGGTTTTGCATTCAATTTTGCAATGAATTGTTTCTTTACTCAACAGGTGGTGAAGGATGAATACACTGTTCAAACTTCAAAATGAGTGGGCACATGAGGAGTGCAGCGGATACGAGAAGTAAAAGCTGAAAAAGCGATTACAAGACAACAGTAAAAAAGGTTTGAAAAACTGAAAAAAATGTTACTGACCTTAAAAAACGTATATATGTTTTAGAGTTTGATTCAAAATGTATTACAATAAAACTTATTTTTTTATTGGAAGTGTAAAAACTTAATATTTGATTAGCACCCAGTTTTACCCTACCACTAAAATTCAGAGGTGTTTCAGATGATCCTAGAAAACAAATTTTTCCAAATACAGATGGGTTCTTTTTCTGTGACAACAGGTGTGGTTTTTCAATAGCCCAGAAGTACCCAAATACTTTGTGGGGTGTTCCGATTTTTGTGTCCCTCTAGACTTTTGTTAACAAAGGAAAACTTTTAGGTACCCTGTTTTACCCTACTTCCCCCTATACACGAATAACAATTGAGAGTAAAAATAAAAGTAAAAATATTCAAATCAAGCACGTTTTTTAACTTTTTTTTCAATTTATTTGACTGTTATTGCCTAAATACTAGCGAAACTATATTTACTAATCTATCTTTATATAATTAAATTCTGTATTTAAATTTAGCAACCACAAATAATATAAACATCACTTAAATTTATAGAAAATGTTTTCGTATAGAGTTATAAAATTTTTTTAATGAAACAAAATGAAAAATAATCATTTGTCTCTGAAAGGAAAATAAAATAGTGGAAAATAATATCGAAATTAGAATTTCCATTTAGAAAATAATAAACGAACGTAAATAAAATCATTACGTTAAGAGATGAAATCATGGTGTCACGAAATTGCAAAAATATTTATTTATGGTGCACAGCAGCTAAAAGCAGGGAGAATTCATTTGATTTCAATTTGTTTTCCACAAACGAATTATATAGCATAATAAAAAATATCATTTATATTTTTCTTCATTCAGTTAGTATTCATAATTGCCTAATTTCATTTCCATGTATTAATGATTAATTAAGAAATCTAACAATAAAAACTGTACTAACTTTATTCGTGTTATACTGAACCAATGACAGTGTAGGAGTTAATGAAATCAGTCATTATCTGTACATTTATAATCATCATCATCATCTCCTATTTGAATTAGTATATTGATTTTTCAGGTGATGCTCATCTATTTTTAGAAAAAAAAAAACCCAAAAAGCTCTATGTTCATTTAATATATTAAAAATTATTTTGTCTCTTTAATTTTAAAAGAAATTTTACTAGAACAGCAAAAATCATTATTAGGAGGCATTAGAAGGTGTTAATCGGACTAATATTTGAACACCTATGAAACATTAGCATTTATTTATTTATTTATTTATTTATTTATTTTAAATCGTCCAGTTTTTCTGGCATAAATTATGAAATGGAAATTGTTGATGCTGAAAATTCTAAATAGATATTATTTACATGTAGTAAACATATTACTAAATAAATTAAAAGTTTTATTTTGCTTGATAGAAATGTGCGCTAGAAATAATTTCACGTTGTTAAAAAATATATTTTTATAAATGAAATTTTGATAGCATTTTTTTCTTTCTGTCTTTTTCTTTTTTTTTTTTTTTTCTTTCTTTTTTTTTTTTTTTTTTTTTTTTTTTTTTTTTTTGCTTTAATCTAAAATATAACTGTGAAGACATATAAATTACATTGATTTGAGGGAAAAAAAAACCTATTTATTATTTGTTTAGATTTATGAATATACGTTTTAATACGTTACTTAAGAGCGAATGTTATTTCATAATTTGCATATCAACTTATTTTCTAATACCGTTTTTTTTACGATGTTTTTCTGCCATTAACACTTAAATCTAGCATCAGCACTTACTATTTTAAATATATTTGTTCGCTGTTTATATTTTGTTCGTTCGAAATATATAACAAATTCAAACATCCACAGATAATATACTTCATTAACTGCTGAAATGTCGTAAATAAAACCATAAAAACGGTAAAAAAGTTTCTATACATAAACTGTATACATGTTTCGAAAAAGATTTGAAAAGGCTTCGGTGAAACCGAAACATGTAGACAGCTTATATGTGAAACTTTTTTACTGTTTTTATTTAACACCTTTTAGCAATTAATGAAGTATAATATATTTGGTCATGTAGATTCACTAAGAGGAAATTTCAAATTCAGGCCATAGCGAAACGAAATGAAGTGAGGAACAGTCCATCAGAAGAAGCGCGGTACACATAATAGTTGTCGAGGTATTTTATTCAACGTGCCATAATCGCATTCTTCTTGAGATGCGCACCTATATTTGCCCTTTATATCCTACTATTATTTCTATTAAATATTGTCAATAATTTTACATTTTATATGTTCTGAACGAATATAGATATTTAAAATAAAATAGCGAAATTTATGTGCCAAACTGTTTGATAATATACACTCATAAAGAGTTAAATAGATAGCACATAAGAGGGCATACTACTCTTAAAGTTTCAAAAAAATAGATTTTTGAAGGAACATGAAAGAGCAATATTTTCTGCACATTTTAAAACAATCCATATACAGGGTGTCCCAAAAAGGAGTACCTATTTTTAAAAATGAATAAGAAACAAACGAATAGAGTTATTGAATAAATTCTTGCAGGAAACGGTTGTGTGAAGTCTGGAATTTTGTTTAGAGTACTTTATTATGTTAGTTAAAATTCTTACCGACAGATGGCGCTGCGGCTACTGCATTCATCAGCAATAGTTGAAAATTAAATGACAATATTTTCAATATGTCTTCAATTCATCACAATAACATGCCGGAGTCTTAGAATGAACTTTCACTGACCACGTCTGCTTCTGTCTGGTCTTCACGCATGCTCCGTTTGTTCATATAGCCACCAAAATTTGCTGTAGTGCCATCTGTCGGTCAGATTTTGAACTATCATAATAATGTGTTCTAAACAAAATTCCAGACTTCACACATCCGTTTCCTGCAAGAATTTTTTTAATGACTTTATTCGTTTGTTTCTTATTCATTTTTAAAAATAGGTACTCCTTTTTGGGACACCCTGTATATATATAAAAACTTACAATTACGCTACTTATGATTAAAAATACATGAGGTATTCTCGGTAAACAATGATTAAAATATTATTGACACGTCCACTTATGGGTTCCAGAAAAATATGCTCTGCAGAGTTTTTCTTGGGCCTGATTCAGAACGGGTGAACCAAAAGTTCGTTAAAAATTTAAAAATTCATAAAAAAGGAAGAAATGATGATAAAGAAGTGCGGTTTGCAAGAAAAGGCTCACAAGGTAGTCGATTTTTTTAGCAGCAAATAATAATAATAATAATAATAATAATAATAATAATAAAAGTCACCTGTAGATGGCGCTAACATGCGAGAGATTCAGCAGAATTATGCAAATTAATCCTGCAATAAAAGATCAGGATACACGAGGATTTCTCATCGCTTTCAGAATGTCATCATTACCCGATCGAGCATTGTTGCTGCAGATGTTCTATTTGAACGGAGTTGGGTTGAGTTGATTATTGACGGCCAATTATCTACACTAAGGATATAGGCCCTATTTGAACGGAGAGTTTCTGCAATTCATTCCGACATCTTGCATTCAGCTGTAACTGGTGTTGTGATTCGCTTTAGTTGTGTCGTACAATGTTCTAGAGTTCATGTTGAACAATTGTTATTGCAAGAATAAATGGTTAGAGCCTGTTGCCTTTTCATTGTGTTTCGGGTCGTCAGCGCCCTCTACCAATGACATTTTTAACTTAAAAAAAAAAAAAAAAAAAAAAAAATCCGACTACCTTGTGAGCCCTCTCTTGCAAACCCCACTTCTTTATTATAATTTCTTCCTTTTTTTATGAATTTTAAAAGTTTTAACGAAATTTTGGTTCACCCTGCACATTTCCCTCGAAAAATCGAATTTTGAACATTTAAGAGTAGTATGCTCCCTGAAAAAGGATTCGAATTTGTCAAAATAACGAGATATTTTCATATGAAGTTATTTTTATCAAGATTCTTGAATTTTGGCTTAAGGCTATTCTCAAATGAAATCTGGCTACTTTCTGACACATTTTTTAATTCATTTTTGTTTGCAAATGCATAAAATTGGCAGGTTCTCTTATTCAAAAACTTTGTCATCAAACTGTTTTTCAATGGCGTTTTGAGCCGAATTTCCGGATGCGAAAGGAAAATAAGCTGATGTTGTGGGTCAATGATCGCTTATAACTCAAGATGCTATTCATTTATAGAATAATGAAAAAACTGTTCAATTACAAATCACTTTGATAACCATGCCTGCAACTATCATTCAGAAAATATGCCAGAAAATTTAGCTTTGGTGAGCCGGAATTTATTTTTTTATTATTTTTTTTTTAGAAGCACCTTCATATGAAAGTCTGTTCAAACATTTTTGTCAAAATATAATAAAATGTTTATTCTAATTTTTAATTTTCCAGAGGAACAAGTAGACAAGAAGATATTGTCTCTATAAGAAAGTAAGAGCCCTAACTTATAGAATGCAAAATGAAACTGCGGAATTTTTTGACCATGTAAAAATAAACAAAATATTATAATTAAAGTTCAAAATGGTGCATATATATATAGTATTGTGTTTCGTTAAAATATTTTTATTTTTTTCTATATTATTTTACTGATTTTATATAAAATAATGAAAGTGTTAAAGTTAAATGTCATCTGTGCGCTAATTGATATTTTTCATTGTGATCTTCTTTCTCGAATTTTAATAAGGATGATTTTATTAACTTGAATATTGTACGTACTTTCTTCGATATTAAATTAAAAAGAATCTATTGCATGCCATTTTATGTTTTCCCTTACCGTTACCGATACGTTGCGCCTTTAGTATGCCCATAAGATAAAAGTTTAAAACATAAAAGAAAAAGTGTTATTTAATTATATCTCTGAAAGATTTTCATTGACTTTTACATATATGTTATATTTCAAAACTTTCATGTTTAGTTAAATTATGACGAATCAGATGTATGTCAAAAATTCTTTACGAGATTTAGTGGGTTTTTTCCTTTTTTGAAAACAATGTTTTGCTAATAATTTACGTCTCTTTACTTGTGATTTGATATTATTTAAAAGTAATACGGTTTCCTTATAAAAAATTTAAAAATAAACCATAAGTTTTAGAAATAACTGAAAATTTGAAAACAGGGGAATCACATGGCCTACATTTACCGTCGTTTGAAGTTTAAGCCTGTAACAGTTACAAAATGCTACTACTACTACTACTAATAATAATAATAAAATGAGAAAAAGTTATTTACTTGAAGCAAAATTAAATATTGTAAACATGTAGTCGTACGCAGGTTTTCAGTTAGTGGGAGGAGGGGGAGGGGGTGAAAAATAGCTGGTACCTACCGTCGACCGCGAAAAATAGTTCTGAATATTTTTTTAAAAAGAAAAATAATATGTTATAAGGTGTTACCTATTATTAAGTCCGTAGACAATACGAGGGGAAAGAGGGGGGGAGCTCTCCTCCTGAAATAAATGGGAAAGAATCTACTCATACACTTTTATTTAAAAGAAAAGCTTTGTAGCTGAAAACTCATAAAGGTGCCATCCCCATCTACCCCGCTTCGGAAAAAAAATCCTGACTATGAGCTTGAATCTTTTAACTCTTTCATTATTTAATATGATTCGCTTAGAAAATTGAGGACATGCAGTAGTTATAGTTAGAAGTAGTAATGAATGAAAAGGGTCAAACTAAAATAAATTACCATTTACCGTTGTAATGAAATAATAATGAAAACTTTAAAAAAACTATCATACAACGAAATTGCAATCATGCAATAGTCAGCTCAGTCATAATCACAAGCACATTTTTATAATTACTTTTTTTTTAATTCTTACTTTTTAAAAAAGATTTAAGGGAGTGAGGATCTTCTGCATGCCCTACGTACATCCATTGTTAAACGTCTAAAATTCCGCATAAAATATAAGAATATTTCAGTAATAATTGTAGTAATTTTATTCTTTAAAAAAACAAATAAAAAGCCGCTCCTTTCTTACACGGAAGCAACTGTAAATGCGGGGTTTAGGGATGCCTAGTTATATGCTTGCTTAGTAATAACAGCATTTACTCGATTAGCGCATAATCACAAACATTTAATGTGTGCGAGACCACACGTTTTGAAACCAGTTTGCCCTCTCGAGAAGACGCCGACCGATAATTATAATTAACTTCGTGGTAGACTTTCCAATTGTAGAGAAAAAAGCTGTTAAGGGGTTGACCACATATGATCGAGATATGATTTCTGAGCTTGACATTTACGTGCAGTTCGAGTTAAAAATCACATATAGAGATAAAATATTTGCAAAAATCAATATATTTTTCATTTCAGTAGAGTGTTTAAACATAAGATTAGAAAAATCTGTTTTTTTTTTTTTTTTTTTTTTTTTTGTTACATATTTAATGAAATCATATAAATTAAATTTATCGGATTATTCACCGAATAAGTTGCTTTTCCACTATTAAGAAAATGAAAAAAAAATCTGTTTTATTAGTTACCTAAAAAGTATTCCAGACGGTATGCGGATTTGTTCGTACCATTTAAGATGATGAGTGATTTTCGGATCTTTTAGAGGACTTGTAAAAATTGCGATGAAATAACAATTTATATACGTTTTTTATGCCTTGTACATGTTTGTAAATATTTTTAAATGTGTATATATATATATATATAATATAAAAAAATTAATAAAATAAATTTTTTGAAAAAAAAAAAACACTTGTTTAAAATACCGGAAAGGTAGGGAGAAATAATAGTAACAGTATTAAGTTATTTAAACAGTTATGCCATTAATTTTCAAAAAATCACACTCTTTAAATATTTATACAGTCCATGGGTCTTATAGGTCATGTTTAGAAAAATTATCTCCATGCTATCACACGTACAACAGTAAAATTTCCGTTTTTCTATGACCAAAATAAACCGAGTAATAGCACCTTGAATTTTATGAAATTTGGGAGCTTTCCGGAACTGAAAACGGACAGATAATTTTTTAAGTTCTTGAAATTAATTATTATTTTTTTGTAATTCCTTCACTTTTACAATTTACATTGCCTCTGCGTATCTCGTGTGACTTTTTGAAAATTAATGGTAGAGCTATTTCATCAACATGTTAATTCCTACTTTATTTTGAATATTTTTTCAATTTACATTGTCTACAAATTTCCAACAGGTAAAAAATTAAAGCTTTACTTTAATTTTTTGGATCACCGTGTATTGTCTGCAGAACTCACAGTAAAGCTACTTTCCACGCGCAATTTCTGTTTTTTTTTTTTGTTTTTGTTTTTTTGTTTAAAGCGTTAGAGAGTTACGAAAATGGATTTGAGAATATTCTTGATGGATAACTGTGCTAAACGTTAAGAAGAATTGTCATACTGAAAATCCATCCTTCGATGTTTCTATCCATGGTAAATGTTAAATCGTTTTTTCAAACATAATAGACTATGTAAATTGTTTATCTTCTTATCATAGAATATAGTTCTTATCATAATCACTAAGGTCACGAAGTGAGTTTTGGGAGAGCATTTGGTTAAGAAAGTACACAGTATTTAATCCAAGGCACGATTAACTACATACAATTTTTACAACATATACAAAACTACAATATATAATTACATAGATTCTATTATTACATAGATTTCTATTATGGAACCAAGGATATATTTAAAAACATTTCAAGAAATTTTCTTCCGTTTTGTAAGACCATATATTTATGCACATTTTTAATGCATGCGCCACGATTACTTCCACATCCAATAATTTTATTTCCCACTCAACGGCAAGTCACGTGTTACAAGCTCCAGACAGACGGGAAAAGGAAACACAATAAAGGGTTGAATTTGAAATATTTTACCCACCCTTGCCTCGCGACAAAAAAGGGTTCATCAAAAAGGTAATTTAGTAATACAAAGTAGACGAAATAACTTTAGAAACAAGTGGGTAAGCGTGATCGATTATCGCTCAAAGGGTTTCGTTTAATATTCCTTTCAAAACACTTTATCCTTTCTTTAATAAATCCAAATAAATTTCATTCAGCAACCAAAAAAAAAAACATGTTTTTATAAAGTAAAAATTTACCGGTCTATTTTTTCGTTTTTTACTTACCCATCATACGTAGTATAGGGTAAGTCTTGTAATCGTTTTGAAAATCGAAAAAAAATTTTTGACGGATTTACACGTTTCAGACACTGGAAATTCCGAAAAACATATATTTAGAAAAAAAAATTTGCCGTCCGTCTGTGTGTCTGTGTGTCTGTGTGTGTGTCTGTAAATGCTCTATCTCCCGAAAAAATTGAGATAGAGACTTGCAATTTGGTATGTACTTAGTATGTAATAATGGGAAGAAGCCTATTTCATTTCAATAACCTCGATTAACCGGAACAATTTTTTTCGGACTCTCGAAATATTCGTTCTGATAAAAGGTATATAAAAATTTTCGAAATAGGTTATTTTAAGAAATGAATATAAAAGACAATAAAAAAAACAAATTTTGCATAAAGCATGAAGTCGATCGGATAATTAGTTGCCGAGATATTTGGAATCCTATTTTCCACACTCTTCGATTTTTCATGACCCTGTATTTCATCCAAATTTCACTTCAAAGATATATTTTAATTGGAAATTTGACGCTTAATCAGATGCAATAAACCGCTAGTTAATAGGAGTATTATTTTTGGAGTTATAAGGAAAAACCCTTTTCAAGCAATTCAGTATTCGAGCCTTTAAAGTTTGTGACATCATCAAGCCTCGATTTTATTTGAATTGCAATGCATTTTATAAGTAGTTTACACATTTTCTATTTTAATATTTTACATTATGCATATCCATGTTGGGTAAGTATTACGGTGGCCCCCAACGACTAGTTTGAATATCTAAATGCCCGCTGTTACATTCTGTCTGAATAATCTGTCATGCGGACTAAATGCGATATTTAAAAAAATAATTTCAAAATTAAACATGTTGTACACCTTCAAAATATTAAAATATGCGAATATTTTCATAATCGGATTTTTATCACGATTCAATATGTTTCTCAAACTCATATATTTACTATTCTTTATTACCCATATTCATACTCACATTGTATAAATATACTCAAATATTTGAAAAATTCGTTAAACTTCCAATAGGACGTCAGATTCTCTTTTTAATTCTCTATGACGTGATATTAACCTTCTTTGTGTACATAAACATACTCATACTCCTTGTATTATTGATAAATCTTAGAAATTTTCCGCTTTATTACGACTATGACGTCAATCCATTTTATTTCATATTTATCTTTTTTTCAATTGGTGAAACTTTTTATTTCATTTTCACTTTTCACGTGAAAATCGTCTGATTGAAAATTAATTATTGTAGAAAGAATTTCATGTGGATTTTTAATTTTTGGCACCTGCCATAACAAAAAATGTTTAAATTTAATAAGAAAAGGCTGTTAGAATTTAGGTTTTTTATCTATATTTATTAAAATAATACGAATTTTTCAAATTTTAATATTTTCAGCTCTTCACAGCTGATATTCTGATTTATACAAAAAGTTTCAACTCTGTAAGTTACATAGTTTTCTAGAATGGCTCTGTGACAGACAGACAACGGAGCGGGAGCAATAGGGTTTCGTGAGATGAACGAAACCCTAAAAACAGCAATAATAATAACTATAATATTAATTACAATGCAAACCAAAATATGTACTTACTTACTTATTGACAATGAAAAACAAAAACTCAGTTAAAATTGAAAGAATCGTAGTATCACATAATTTTCTACTACTGAGAATATATAAAAAAAATATTTTAAAAAACAATTCATGAGAATATCGAAAAACAACTCAAAACAACACAAAAAACAATTAAAGACAAGAATTATTATAAAGTAAGAAAAAAGAAATATATTCATGTATACAATTATTATCAAGTAAAGAATTATTCTAGAGAAAGTAAAAAGAAATAAAGAAAAACGTATAGTGATATATAAATATCAGTAGGTAAAAAAATAAAGCTTACACGTCTTAACAAAAAAGTTTGTTGTCAGAGCGTTTGTGAGTTCATAGTGTCTTTCAGCTCTGAATTATATAAAAGCTGTATAGCTCTTTTAATAATGGAATTATTTGTTTTTACTTCATGTGATCATATTTTTCCACCTCTTCCTACAAATACTGTTGTCACTTTTCCCAGCTTCCACCAAGTTCTAGGTAAATTTTCATCATCCACTAGCACCACATCGTTTATCTTGAAATCAGATGTTTTATTTTGGTCCATGTAGTAAGCAGATCTTAAGTTGGGAAGATATTCATTTTTCCATCTTTTCCAAAAATGGTTTAGAATATTATCCCTTAAAAGGAAGCGTTTCACTAAACTTTCTTTGATTGATTGTAAGTTTTCGTCATTCTCTTTTATAGGTGGTAAACATTAAATTCGTTTCCCCATTAAAAACTGGACAGGCGTAAGGGGGGTGGTTCTTCTAGCTCAGAATGGACGCATGTCAACGAACGAGAGTTAATCATAGCCTCTACTTCAACTAGAAGCGTTTCTAATTCCCTCGGCGTTAAATTGGATCTTCCGATAATTTTACGTAAGCTTGTTTTCACTGAACGAATCAATCGCTCATTAAATCCACCTCACTATGCTGCACGTCCACAATACATTATCACGAAATTTCAGGAACGGCGTAAAACTTCTTAACATCTGGATGGTGGGATGCTTTCCATATTCCTTTTCATATACGAGATCAGCTCTTTTTAAAAAAATTGCGTTTTCTGAATAGATTATGGCACACAACCCTCTTCTGGAAATGAATTGGCGAAATGTCAATAAGAACTCCGCAAGTCCTTCACTACTTCCAAATGAATTAAGATTGTGATAGAGCAAGTAAAAAAAAAAAAAAAATGTATGTTTATTTTCGCTCCCCTTCACGTAAAGGGATAAAGGGTTCCAACAAAATCAAGGCCAGTGATCGAAAATGTGGGTGATTCGTTAATGTACCAGGAAGAGGTGCTACTACTTGTTGACCAGGACGTATATAAAATATCTTACATGTATTACAATTGTTGAGGTCTAAGTTTATATACTGTCTTCCTCTTACAACCCATTCACGAGTTTGTAAAAGAGTGTCAGACATTCCTGCATGCAGAACCTTTTCCTTTTAATCTCTTATAATTAAATCAGTAAATTTATGCTTAGCAGGAAGCAGGATAGTTTTTTTTTTTTTTAACAAGATATTATTTATCATAAAATGACAATTTAGCCTGTTGTAACCGTCCTTGTACCAAGAGTAAGCCTTTTTCTGAAAACATAAGATTTAATTGAAGAAAGATTTGTTCCTTAAGAATATTTTTTTATTTTTCAAACATTTTTCAACTTTAGGAAAACTGTCTTCAAGAACTAGCTTTAACCAAACATTTTCGGCATGTAAAATTTCGTTGGACGATAATTCTGAAAATTTTCTTTTTTCTATTTTAACTCTAATATTGCAAATAAATCTGATTACCCATGCAGTTACACGATAGCGCCTGCTTGGGGAGCTAGATCTTCACGAATTTAAGATTGTAACTTTATCGGTCTTATTTGTTTGAATTAGACAAGATAAAATGGTTGCTGACTTTTGAGATCGCTCTTCAGAAACATCATGTAATTCTATTGCAATTATTTTAACACTATACGACTGATCTTCACGTAAGGAAAGAAATTCAGGGCCATACCACCATTTATGAAATATATTAAATGTTTTCGGAACAATCTCTTGTTATTAAATCTGTGGGATTAAGCTTATCATTGCAATGTCTCTATAAACTAGGATCTGATAATTCACGTATTCCTGAAATTTGATTTGCAAGGAATGGTTTCATTTTCTTTCGGATCCTTTATCCAATGAAGGAGAATTTCTGAATCAGTCTAGAAAAATATTAGATACTAGGATAATGTTTTTAATATAATCTGCAACTCTGGCACCAATAAGCGCACCTACCAATTCAAGGCGTGGAAATGTCAATTTCTTTGAAGAGCAACACTAGATTTAGGCATGACAAATATAGTTTTGAATTTATCTTTAGAGTTTTATACCGAAAGTATGAAACTGCACTATACGCTTTAGGATTAGCGTCAGTGAAGATACGCAACTGAAAATGCTATTTTTCCATGATCACTAAAGAGCTAAAATAATATCTGGGAATTTTCAAGCGTATAAAGTCCTCAACTTCTGAAAGCCTAATTTTCCCATCATTTTCCAGCTAACAAAAGTAGTCTTCATTCCATGCTATTCCCATTATTTACAATTTTTGCAATGAACATTTAATACGAATGACAAAAGATGCAATAAATCCGTGTGGATCAGATATCATAGTTGCGATTTTCAAATCATTGCGTTCCGTAAATCAATTATTGTTTAATTTGGAAAACAATGGGCGCAATTCCAGTCACAAATTATTTTTATTCCAGGTCAAGTCTAATACTTTTAATGAGGTATTTCAGAAACCAGAATTAGAAACATGTAAATTTTAATAAATCCATCCTTTTCTAATTTCCTCAGAATTAGTTTCAAATTTTCTTAAATTTATTTCATCTTCCTTAAAAATATCAACAGAATAACAACATTATATTAAAAACTTCCTTAACATTATCTTCCCAGAAAATAAATCATTAACAAAGTAGGCGAATAAAGCATATGAAATGTCTTTTCTTTATATTTTTATATTTACTAATATGATGTTTAATTGTGCAAGCCAGAATAAAAAGACTCTAAATATAATTCTGAAAGCAGCTCTAGTCATTCTATAGAGAATTATAATTCCCTCTCTTAACAAAATCTTTATAGTATAAAAATCATAGATATCTTATTCTGCGATAGATATCTGGAAGATGGCCTTTTCAATGTCAACCAAAAAGGCAATTTTATATACATGAAATTTTAAAATGTCTAAAATATTTCGCTTCAATTTAGCGCCAGGGAGAAGTCATTCATTTAGGGATAAGGAATGAGTTTATTTAGGGCAGGCCTCAAAAACTATACGCGCTTTTGCAGTAGTTTTGCCCTCATGGATGACAGGCATACGTGGCATGTAGTAACAAGCTTAACAGTGATTGTCAAAAAATTGCCCGGGTCATAATTCTACTATACCCTTATTATCTTACTCCAGTAAAATGGAATTATATTCTTTAACTAACGAAACATCTTTCAAAAATTTGTTTTCTAAACTAGAAAACCGTTATATATATATATATATATATATATATAATTATAATATCTATGAATTTCAAAAAACATATCAAGTTCTTTTATCATTCTACTTAAATCTCCAAAGAGATAATTAATGATAATGTGTAGACAGAATACCACATAGCTAATAGATTAACAAGTGTAATCATAATATTACCATAGCTTGTGCTTCAATGGTAATTGGCCAAAAATACTGAAAACATGAAGAAAATTTAAAAAGAGAGAGAAAAAAAAATAATAATTTGGAGTTGCTATCAAGTGAATACAAATGGATTAAGAAATGAAATATGAACCATATACAATGGAAAATTGGACAACAAGAGAATTAAATCAGAATTGGATATGAAAAAACACATGTAGATATAATCATCAGCCTGGATGTACCCACATATGTTTTAAAAAATAATTCAGTATTTCATAATTCTACTGGCATATATGCTAAGATCAGTAGAATCACCCAGGTATACTGAATTATTACCAGAAAACAATTGGAAATATTAAAATTTGAAATAATAAAATTTGAAATAAAAAACCCGTAAAGAATAGACAAAATATTTCACTCACATCAATTATCCTAAAATCTGTATACAACACCTCACTGAATTACTACCTGATATCAGTTTGAAATAATAAAATTGGAAATAAAAACCCGTAAAGAGTAGATAAAATATTTTACTCACAATAATTATCGAGAATCCTTAAACATCACAAGTTCTTAATGATACCACACGTCTACATGGCACACATCATGAAATATTTTATACTTGTTGACATAGTCGAGTTGAGAGAAATTATTTGAAAGTCAAGTTGAGAGCACATCTTTTGAAATATTACCCTAACTATGACACCCCAACACAAATTGATTCAAAAACACACAAATTTATTCCTGTGATAATACACTATTAACGAAATTATATCCATGGATATTCAAATACTCCATTCAATATTAATCCCTAAAAGTAAAATTAATATACAAGCGATAGCGCCCTCTATAGGTAAATTAAATATAATATTAACAATATTATCAACATCTACCTGACAAGTAAGGTGCCTCCATCTATTGGTATGATAATTATTCAAAATTAAGATTGAGTTACATATCCACTATATTAGATTTAATTATATATATAAACAGTAAAAAACAATACTACCTTGTATTTTTACATAAATATCGTACAAAATCCCACTATATGAATAAATTTACGCAGAATTAAAACCATCTTATACAGCATTTCAAATATTCTTAACAAGAGATTGTATTATGTAAAAGAGATATTATTTTTAATACAAAGTGCTGGTGCTGCCATCTGTGTTAATCCACTTATATATATATATATATATTATAGAATTTATATAAAATAATTAATGTTTTATTTTACTTCTACATAAATATATTAATTAAATATATGTTTGTTTTATTTTTTATTTTACTTCTTAAATATATATTAGAATTTAGAGATTGATTTAAATATCAAATTAAATATATCAAAAACAATTTAAAATATCTCAAAATTTATTTAAAAAAAATTTAATTAACAGTATTACTACTGTGTTGCAATCTTTATAATGCAATACAGTATTTAAAAGACTTATTAAAATTAAACTTTCAAAAAAAAAATTATATATATATATATATATATATATATATATATATATATATATATATATATATATATATATATATATATATATATATATATATATTGCATATATATATATATATATATATATATATATATATATATATATATATATATATATATATATATATTGCATATAGATATGTTTGTGATTTATAATCATCAATGTTATCCATGTATAATTTTATGTGTTTTCTTTTTTTTTTTCTTTTTTTTTGTATAAGATAATTTATATATGTTTTAAAACTGAACATCAGTAACACTTAAAACAGAGGTGATCGGCTAAACGCACTATCACAGACTATATAAAGTATATATAATGTTCAATCAATTAATAAATGTCCTTATATGTTTGAATTGTATTTATGTATGTTATAATTGTAATTGGCTATATCTTTTGTTATATGTTATCGCACACTAAAACAATAATTTAATACGTACCATGTTTATATTTATATGATATAATAAATGTTATTTAAAAGAGTTGATGATTGAATTTATCATAAAAATTGGATAACCATATATTTTTGCTTGATCTCGTATAAATTTAATATTTTTGTTTTTATTTATATCTGAGCATAGGTATTTTATACGATGAAGATAATTGATAATTATATTTTTATAAACTGATTTATGTAAACATGAAGCAAAATTGGTAAAAATATTTACTTTAAATGGAAAATCAAATCTCTTATCATAAATATCAAAAATTAATTTATAATTATCATTAATATTAATTTTTAAGTCAAGAAAATTTATATTATTGTTAATTAAATCATTTTCGCTTAATTTAAGCTGATTAGGATAAAAATTGAGTGGTGATGTGCAATTTTTATCATTGAAATAAAATATGATAATGTCATCAATATAGCGATAAAATACATAATCATTGTTCAGACTAATATTTCTTTCATAATAATACAAGTAAAGGTCAGAGAGAATACTAGAAGCGGTCCCGCCCTGCGGAATTCCCTGGCATTGTTTATAAATAATATTGTCATATATGATGTAATTATTATGCAATGTAAAATTTAGTAAAGTTTTAAAAAAATTAACGGAAATATGTTCTTTTAATTTTAATTGAGATTTAAATTCTTTAAATAATATACACATTGTTTTATGTAAGTCTTTTATATCAATGTTATTAAATAAATCATTAAAATCTAATGTTTTTATGAATTTTACCGGATTGATATTATGTATTTTATTAATAAGTTGAAAACTGTTTTTTAGGCAATGTTGGTTATTATGTTTTAACGTTATATCATATATCTGCTTTAAAATATTAAGTAGTAAATTGCTTGCATTATTATTATATGTATTACACCCGATAGTAACTGTGCGAAATTTAATTGGATTTTTATGAAATTTTGGAATTATAACAAGATAAGGATAATTTAAATTATTACATTTGATTTTTAGTAATTTGTGATAATTTAATAATTTTCTATTATTAATTTCAATATTTAATTTAGTTTTATTAAAAATATTACTTGTGTTAATTGCATTGTGAATTAACACTTTATAGTACTCTTTACAAATGATAGCATAATTATTTGGAGATTTATCTACATAAGTAATTATAAATTTGTTTTGTAATTCTGATATATGTTTATTTATATTTTTAAAAGCTGCATGTGTAATATGTTGATAATTTTTTATAATTTCATTTTTTAATTTATCTATTACAGAAAATCTCCATTCACTAAAATACTCGATTGGTTTATTGTAATCAATAGCAATTTTATATATAAATAAATCAATATCTTGAATAAACTGCAATATTATGGATTTGATATTACACCTATATGGAAGGCGAAATTTTGTTCCATTATGCATTAAGTTTTGTAAAATAGGTTGTTCTACAATATTAAGATCACCAGTAATGATATGACCATGTGTTGTATTTATGTACTTTTGAAATTTTGGGTCATTACAATAACAAGGGTAATTATTTGAAGAGACCAATTGTTTTACAAAAGAATTGTAATTAAAAATTTTACGTCCAAGTGTGCGATTATATTTATATGTCTTGTGAATGGTAAAATTTTTTATTGGAAAATTATTAGTAGTGTTGTTTATGATATTGTGTAAATTGATATTATTAAATACATGATTGGAAAAATTTATAATTAGTTGTGTATTATTAGTTTTATATTTAGGTTTATTAGAAAGACTTGTATTTAATAGGTTTGCTCTATAATGAAGAATATCATAAAAGATATCACAAAAATGTGGAGAATATTGATTCTTTTTAAATACCTTGAAATATTGGTTTAAATATTTCTTTTTAATACTAAAAACATGTTTTCTGATAGCAAACCAACAATAATCATTACAAAATTGTGCCTCAAGATCATCAAGCTCCTGTTGTATCACAATATCATCAGTGTATTTTTTGTTATTATGTTTACCTCTACCAGATCTTGAAGTTTTTTTTATGTTTGAAAAATTTAATCCTGAATAAAGATTTTTATAATTTTCATATTTAGTTAAATCTGAAAATACAGGATGTGATTTTTTGTATACTAATTGATTTAATCCATAAGGATAGGTAGTATTAAAATGTCTTACATATTTAGATTCTAGAAAAAGTCGTTCAGTAAAATTGTTTTGTATTTTAAGTATTTTAATAGTAATATTTTTAAAATCATGATTTTTGAAATGAGTATATTCAATATTATGAGTAGTTTGAAATTTAGATTTATTAAATTTATCAATATGAGAACGATGTAAATTTAGCCGCTTATGTAATTTTTGACAAGACTGTCCAATATATTCCATATTACACGAATTGCATTTCAATGAATAGATTACATTGTATGCTTTACAAAATTTTACCAAATTAAGATTGTGATTATTTGAAATCTGGGACTTATCAGCTAAAGGACATGTAAGGCAACGCTTAGATTCACACTCTCGAAAACATAGTACAGGCTTGGGACAATAGAATAGGTTATCTGATAACGATCCAGGAAGATCCCTAATAATCTTCCTGTACCGAGCATTAGTCCCGGATCCACCAAGGCCTAAATTGCCAGTATCTAACATTTTACTTATAACTGCCATATTGTTTGAAAGCAATAAAAATTGCAAGAGATACATATAAAAATATAATTATAACATATATAAATAAATTTTGTTTGAAACAACCTTATTTTTATAAAGTACTTGAATAACCATAAAAGAAAAATAATAAGATTAATGATTGTTTAATACTTGATTAAATATAATAAAACTATATACATATATACATAAAGTCCCATTAAGCAAACTAACATCAAAAGACAACAATATAAAATCCCCTAGCAGTCATAAGTCAATACAAAATTAATGTTGGAAAAAAAAAAACAAAAAAAAAAAAAAGAACCTGAATAAGATGTTATAAAGATGCATTTGAAAATTCAATAGATGAACAAATGATACCAAGAAATAATAGTAATATTATATAATTATTATTATTAAATTATTATTAAATACACCATTAAAAGCGCAATGCAGCTATAATAACTATGTATTTCAAACAGAAGTTAATCAAAGTGATTTATGAGCCAAATAGGCTAAATTATGGTATCATATGAAAATCAATAATTTCATCTAGATAATTATTGAAAAGAATATGTAAAAACCCTTCCATACCATTTTGCGCACTGCAGCATAATTTTATAGAATGTTAAATAATTATAATATCTATGAATTTCAAAAAACATATCAAGTTCTTTTATCATTCTACTTAAATCTCCAAAGAGAAAATTAATGATAATGTGTAGACAGAATACCACATAGCTAATAGATTAACAAGTGCAATCATAATATTACCATAGCTTGTGCTTCAATGGTAATTGCCCAAAAATACTGAAAACATGAAGAAAATTTAAAAAGAGAGAGAGAAAAAATAAATAATAATAATTTGGAGTTGCTATCAAGTGAATACAAATGGATTAAGAAATGAAATATGAACCATATACAATGGAAAATTGGACAACAAGAGAATTAAATCAGAATTGGATATGAAAAAACACATGTAGATATAATCATCAGCCTGGATGTACCCACATATGTTTTAAAAAATAATTCAGTATTTCATAATTCTACTGGCATATATGCTAAGATCAGTAGAATCACCCAGGTATACTGAATTATTACCAGAAAACAATTGGAAATATTAAAATTGGAAATAATAAAATTGGAAATAAAAAACCCGTTATATATATATATATTGCTGCTACAAGATTATTTCTAAGTTCATTGCCAGTAAATTTTTCTATGCTCAATTTAAACAGATTCACTGCCGATATCGGTTCACTTCCGGTGTTTGAAGCATTATCAGTGCCTGCCACTAATTTAGGCTGAATTTAAATTTTGTACTTTTTAAGTCTATTTTTAATTTTTAATTTTAAACTTAAATTTTTTTCTGAATATTCCTCTACATACTTCAATTCCTTTTGATGTTCTTTTATTAGATCGTAGATTCCTAAATCCAATCCTTAAGCACACTTTAAAAAAAAAATTCTAAAGATTTCATTAAAGCATGACAAACAGTATTATCAACAGCAAATAACAACAAATAATTATATTTTGTTATTAATTTTGTGACTGCTGTGCCAACTTTTGCTCTTTTTCGTTTTAGCTTTTCTAGAGCATACATAATTTTAAAAAAAACTGGATTCAAAACACAATTAAAATGTTAAATTTAAATCAATTAATATTCAAATTCAACCAATAAAAATTTTCATATTTTCAAATAGTTAATGGTTAATGTTCAAAATGTCAATAATAAATAGAGATTAAAAAAGGTGTTTGTTTACCTTTTATTTTTGGATATCTGGCAACAAAGTGTAACATTTTATATGCAATGGTATTTTTGTATCATAATCACCAAGGGCACGAAATGAATTTTGGGAGAGCATTTAGTTTAGTAAATGCACAATATTTAGTCCAAGCCACAAATAATTCACGAGCACGATTTAATTGTTCACTTTGTGTTTTTTGAGTTCAAATAAAACACACTAAGATATACAAAAGGTTCTTAATTATGTAAACACTTCCAAATTATATACGATTTTTACAGTATATACAAAATTATATCAGTATTTATGTTTTCATTATTCCAGTACTGGAACACAGAATATAATTTTAAAACACTTCAAGAATTTTTTTTTCCGTTTTGGAAGCTCACATATTTATGCAGATTTTTGATTCCTGCGTAAAGATTACTTCTACATAAAATTATTTTATTCCCAGCTCAATGGAAGTCACCTTGTGTAAGCACCAGATAGGTGGGAAAATGAGACCCAAGAGTTGGTTCAGTTTACAAATATTTTACATTTTTAATTAAATATAAGTGCGGTAACGGTTTGTTATTTTTATTATTGGAGTTTTATGACCAATATCAGAATGATAATATTTTAAATACTTCCATTACTAATTAAATGGCCTTTCATTGTTACATTTATTAAATATACTAAGAATTGAAAGAATATAATCGTAATTTATTTATTCCGGGTAACTTAGTATTAGTTTGGAATATTGTAGCTGGTATAAAAAGTACTCCATTAAATAGAGTATTTTTAGCACGCTACTTACGTCTCTATAGAAAGAGAAAACATAGCTAATAATCTTATTTTTATTTATTTATTTATTGTGAGAATCATATTTGGTTGCGTTCTTTAGAAACTGGTTACTTCTTTTATTAAAACTAACGGAACCAAATCTAAGATGTGAAACTGCAGACACATAAAGAAACAATAAAACAAATACTCGAAAAATTATATTGAGAATTTATCTAACCTAATGTGACATTGGGCTATGCATGTTCGAAGTAAGCATAGTCTTAAGGGACATGGTCAGCGTTGAATAACAAAGCATTCTAGTCCTTCCTTTCATCAAAAGAAACTATCTAAAATTTCGAGAAACTATGCCAAGAAATCCATTATTAAACTCTGAAAACATTTCGAAGCTAGTTTGTTTGCTAACTGCACTAATTTCCAAAAATTTAAAAGAAGTACAGAAATTGCATTGACAAATAAAATTTTAAAAGCAAAATAGCTATTTATAAAAGGTTTTAAAGTAATATTTTAAATTAATTTTATGAAGATTTTTTATGTTCAAATCGGATTTAACGAGCCATGTAAGACTTCCATTTGAGCAAAGAAAAATGTAGACAACCCATTCGTATGCCCATTCGTATGCACAACCCAAATGTAGACAACGTCTTCACGTTTTATAAAATCAATTTTACGAACATCAAACAATGTTTAATAATATAATAAATAAATTACAGATTAATAACGAAAAATTCTTCCACTCGATATTAATCTCTCAAAAACCACATAGTGAAGTTATATATTATAACGTAATACATTATGTTATAGGAGACGGAATTAAATATTGGGCATTCTGGAAATAGTTGCCAGTATAGTAGCTATAATTTCAACGTTTTTTATTTGTGTAAAACAATAAATCTGAATGAGTAAGACATTGTCTTTATTTAAATTAATTAGATTTTTGAAAAAATAATCGATGATTTAAACTCTGGTGTATTGTCATGAAAAAATAATTCGCATTTTAACACGTTAAAACCATTTTAAAATGTCTATTTCGGTTTCTTTAAAGCAAATTTTACTTAAACATCTTCGTTAAATGACTGTCAATCATCGTTAAATGATTTTGTAATTTTTTTAAACTTACACTACCCAGTAACGCATATATGAATTCATTAAAATATAATTTTAAATAAATATAATCAGAAAAACTGTAGTATCTAACTGTAGTATCTAAACTGTAGTAACTAAATATGAGTATTTCGAGATTTTTGAAACACGATTTTTAATGAAGTTGAAATCGTTAAAAAATTATTTAATTACTCTTGATTGATATTTTCATAGAAATTCGTTCTTTGAAAAAGATTCTTCTGAGATTAATATCTTTCCATCTGTGTTCCTGCCACACTGTTATTAGATTACCCGTTTAAAAATAGACGTTAAAGAATTACATTTTCTGCAAGTGTAATTTTTCACTCAGCAAAATTACTGTTGGCGATGCGGCCATGTGGTTTTTAAACTACTTCCAGATTAATCTCATTAAGAAGCTAAATAATAATTAAGATTGGCTATCATTATCAGTAACTTATTTGGCTGATGAAAAGATGCCGTCTTTTGCCTGGAGGAAAATTTGAGCATTACCTAGGTAGCACAGCAGGAGTTGAAGATTGTTGACAGGACGTTTCCCAAGACAATAATTAGTCCAGTCGGATGTCATAATCGCTACGCTATCGATGTCTCTATCGTGAAGGCTTATGAAAAAGCTTTTGAACTTGCCGTACGAGGCTTTGTAAAATTGTTTTTTACAAACGTTCTTTCTCCCCATTATTGTTGTTATCGTTAAGCTATGCCTCACGCGAAAAATTCTTCCACTCGATATTAATCTCTCAAAAACCACATAGTGAAGTTATATATATATATTGAAAAGAAGTTTGCTTTCTCTGTTTGTAGATTTACTCTGGATTTGAAAATTATCTAAATAGGAAACTAGCATTTTCAATTAAAATTAACATGGTTTCTGAAGTCGATATTTCAAATCATTTATACGGAACTAGGGTCGATGAGACTACAGTGGCTCTTTTCAATGGCGAACATAGAAGTTTCTTCTAAAATTTATTTCATTACAATATGTTTATTATTTATTATATTTATTCAGTATATATAGAAGGACGTGTCCTTAAACTAAAGAAATACTCTTGTAGTGATCACACTATTTTAATGGGTTATCTTGATTAGATATTGGTTACAGATTAATAAATTTAAAATAATACTATTTAGATTTGAAGAAACACATTTCTTTCTGTTAAACTTTTAACGGTCATCTTAAAGAAAAGCAGCCGAGAGAGCACACCCTACTCGCATTATACCCAACATTACAACTGGCTTGAACTTTAATTTTTACCGATTACACATCGACTTTCTTTGTAACGAAAATGTTGAATCAAAAAATTTAATTAGTAACATGGTCACTGATTTATACACTGTTAAAAATTTGCAGCAAACTGTCCAGTCATTTGATCGTTTTTTGAAAAAAAAAAGTTTATATAACCGTAATTTAAATGTATTTTGATCATAATATGGGCAATAATATGGTCAGAATATAGTTAAATTATGGTTATGTAACCGTTTTCTATAAAAACCGTCGAAAGACTGGACAGTTTGCTGCAAATTTTTAACAGTATAGCCACGAGTCAAACTTTTCGTGGGAAACTGATTCATTCGTCTGTTGTCAGGTAGAGACAGCAGAAAAACCAGATGCCATGCGGAGTAACCGATACTCGGGCACCCTGGCTGCAGCACGTCCTCGTGCGCATGGCGCACCTGAAAATAGATCTTTAAAAAAGAAAATTAAATCATATATAGCAACTTAGCAGAACAGACATCCAAATACGACCAACAAAAAAAAGTGAAATATCGTCGTTTATTATGCAGGCTGCCATGTCATTTTCGTTGTTCTATCACCTTACAGAGTACAGTTGCATAAGAAGATACCCACCTGCAACGTCTTAAGATGGTTTCGACTTGAAAGGAAATCATCTTAGGGAAATAATAATCACTTGATTTTGCTGCCCTCATAAAAAGGAAAGTGTAACATCTAAGCAAATAAAGTTAATAAAGTCATACAACCCCATGTGAAAGGAGGTGTTCTTATGATGAAGAAATACTCTTGTAGTGATCACGCTATTTTAATGGATTATTTTGCTTAGATATTGGTTACAGATTGCTACATTTGAAATAATATTATTTACAATTGAAGAAACAAACATCTTTCCGTTATTCTTTTAAAAGTCGTCTTAAAAAATCGGCCGAGAGCATACTTTCTGACTACTGTCCTCGGACCAAACATTACAAGTGTCTTGAACTTTGGTTATTACCGATTACGAATGCACTTTCTTTGTAACGAAATTCTGAATCAAAACATTTAATTAGGGACGTGGTTAATGATTCATAGCCACGAGTCAAACTTCTAGTGGGAAACTGGTGAGTTCATCTGTTGTCAGGTAGAGACAGCAGAAAAAGCAGATGACATACGGAATAACCAAAATATACGAGGGTTATTTTTAAAGTAAGGTCCTTTTTGCAATAAAAAATACTAAGTACATTTAGAAACTTTATTTTTTCCAAGATTCTTTATACTCTTTTCTACTTTTATACATAATTTCAATGCCTGTTGAAATATTTGTCGTAACGTCCCACGAGTTTTTGTGACCCTTCCACGTAGAATGCCGCCGTCTGGGAAGAAAGCCACACCGTAACCACCGTTTTCACTTCTTCAGTAGTGTTGAATAGCTGGCCGCCGAGAAACGATTTCAGGTATCGGAAGAGGTGAAAGTCACTCGGAGCAAGATCAGGACTGTATGGGATGTGCTTAAATTGCGTCCGTCAAAACAGTTCGATTAGAGAATGTGTTTTAGAAGCAGCGTGTGGGCATTCATTGCATTAAGACCATACACCTCACATATCTGGCGATGAATGTCCACTGCTGTCATGTTTCTCAGTGTCGAAAACCAGATTCCTGACCGTATTTTACAGTCGGCGGGATGATCAATCGACATGATCATGTTTATCGCTCACTCTGAAGCAACACACTGACACCATAGGTGTACAACTGGCGTCTGCTGTAGCGCAAGTGATGCCAGTAATCTGCTTTTGCTGCAAGCGTGGGAGATTTAAATAGATATTTGGTAACGGACCTTACTTTAAAAATAACTTTCGTATATAATATTTAGGTTCACTGTAATTTTTAAACATATCTTTTTTGGTTGCCCAACTTGGCTATTTTGATCTTTTTTTTCTTTTTTTTTTTTTTTTTTGCTACTTTTCATATTTTATCTATTTATTTCACATAGAGCGAATGACGGTACCATTTTAATTTCGATATATGTTTATATTAAAGTTATAAGGATTTGTAAAACATTATAAAATAAAACGGGTACCTCAATTCGCTCATACTTAAAAAGAAAATTCCGCAAATATATTTTGACTATTTTATTTCGCATTTTAACTGTTTGTTACACGCAGAGCGAACAAAGGTAGGATTTTTGATTTTGATATATGTTTATGTAAGGGATATAAGGATTAAAAAAAATATTAAAACACAATTTTACCTCAATTCACTTACACTTAAAAAATAATTTTTTTATTCACAATATAAGGTTTTATTATGTTATATTTTTTAATATAATTTATTTTATAAATTTTTATATACTTATATAAAATTATATATTTTTAAAGTCATTAAATGAATTATATTTCTACAGTATCAATAACTAAATTATTTTACAGTAGTATAAGTTTTTCTTACGTTATTATTAATACATAGTATATATCATTTACATGGCATTTTATAAATAAATTTTCATTGCGCATTGTTAGTTAAAAATTGTTCTATGATATAGATTAAAATATACATGATCATCGCTGAGGCTACTTTTAAAACCTTATAGACCTAATCCTGTTACGAATAACCAAAATCCCATCAGGGAGTCGAGATATCATAAAATATAAGGAACCGAAAGTTTTAAATTTTGAACCACCTCTATAAAGACTTATTACAATGAGAGTTAGGTTAAATAGTACATTCCGATTTTTTTTTTCATATTATGGTGGAATGAAGGTCCTACCTACACTGTAAAAAAGACAAATGCTTTTTAGACTAGGAAAATATAATATAACCACGAACGAAAATATAAAATAATCTCATCCGAGTTATTCGCGATTACGAACATAAATCTATCTTTAGAAATCTCAGAAACCAATATATTTTAAAGATTAAAAAAAAAACATTCATAAAAACAAAGTTTCTATTGCTGGCACTCATTTTCGGAAAAGTTTCCGATAGTTGTTTTTATAATGTATTAATCAGTTTTCTCAAACTGAAATATCGGTTTTTAGAATGCTATCAATTCTCAAGTAATTTTTTTTAATCCTGTTCAACAAACATATTTTACATATAAACATTAAAAATCAACAACATTAACATTAAAATTAAAATTAATATTAAAATTAATATTATTTTTTTACTTTCGATGGTTTAAATTCAATTACGCCGCTGAAAATGTTCAATTGAGTGTTGATAGCATCCTTAACCGATATTCCGGTTGGAGAAAACTGATTAATACACTAAAGAAACTACTCGGAAACGTTTTCGAAAATCAGTGGTAGCAAGAGAAAGTTTGTTTTTTAAATCCTTCTTTAAATCTCGAAAAGATATTGGATTTTGAGGTTTATAAAGATAAAGAACACTTTTAAGAATCGTGAGTAATTCGGAAGAGGTTATTGTACATTTTCGTCCGTTGGCTATATTGTATTTTCGCAGATTAAGAAACATTTGTCTTTGTTTAACAGTGTAGGTATAAAAAATCCCGTTTGAAAATTCGGCTGATATGCATAAAGAAAAAAACTTTAGCTAATTGAAATTTTGAACATTTTAAGGCTTTCATACGTCTTTTTTCTCGTCTTTATAAATCTTTTTCACTGAAATCATCTTCTCGTTTTTGTTATAATGTATCACATTGGTGTTTCCTGTTGTTAACAAATGATATCGCTAAAGTATTTTAAGCTATACACATTAGCTGCCATTTTTTACACTTTTATAATATCACTAAATGTTAGTAGAATACTTTGTCTAATTGCCAATTTCGGCGATTAAATACGTCAAAATGTACTGTGCGTACTTAAAGAACTCTTACCGTCGTCCGGTAGCTAATTAATAAATCATTAGCTTTAGAAGTTTAGTTCTAATTGCAAAAATGTTTCAAATGTTGTTCTTCATTATATCATGTACGTCAAAATAGTTGGTTTTGTAACGATAACAAAATTTTAATTTTTGTACAATCCCTGGGTTCTTTAACTTATGTTTAGAA
This sequence comes from Maratus michaelseni, assembly GCA_963931845.1. Classification (NCBI taxonomy): domain Eukaryota; kingdom Metazoa; phylum Arthropoda; class Arachnida; order Araneae; family Salticidae; genus Maratus; species Maratus michaelseni. Next base: position 210,749,485 of record OZ007599.1, on the reverse strand, counting down.
AAACTTTCTCCTTGCTCTAACAATTACAGTTATATATTATTGTACGAGCAAATTTACCGAGTGATGATACAGCATAGCAATGAACATGGAGAAAGTTTTTCTATATGTAACTCATTGTACTCACGAAGCATAAAATAATAAAATTTCGTAACTTTTACAAAAAAAAAACAACTATTTTGACGTAAATGGCTTTTAATATATAATACCTAAAACATTTTTGTAATTGGAATTACACCTCTAAATCTAATGGCTTACGAATTAGCCATTTTAGAACTATAAAAGTGAATACAGTGTAGAGTGAGAAATAATTTAGAGATGTCATTGAATAACAACAGGTTTAATGAAGAAAAAAAGTCATAACATTATAAAAAAAAAAAACAAGAACGAAAAATCATGCGTCAAACATAGATTATGTAACACTTTCCAGCACTTCCAAAATAATTTTACAAATATTTACCGTTTAATATGGTGAAAGATGATAGCTAAGTAAACAATTTGGAAAACGCATAACATATTTAAAAACCCAATTTCAGGAATTATTAACAATATTCGGAAAAATATCCAAATTCTTTTGTGCAGCCCTGTATATGATCTATAGATTTGTATATATGTTACATAGAATGCTAAATTTTAGTTCAGCTAGGAAAAGCGTAGGACAGTTTAAAATTCCCCTTATGGAATTCCCGCCAATAAACGGAAATGTACTCGAGGATTTTCGTGCTGCCCTGCATATGATCTATAGAATTTATACACAACAAGTAAAGAACAAACAATGCGTTAAAATTAAAAATGCGTTCAGAACTGAAAACGCACTTCCAGCAATTATTGTTCACAGACAAATTTATTTTGTCTGTGTCCCTGTAAATGAACAATGAATGCTATATACAAAATATTCTATAGTAAACCTCTTGTAATGAACATTAGTGATACACTATATAAATTTCAACATGTTTGAAATAATGAAACATCATTTAAATAAACCTCAAACGATTTTCCTCCATAGACCGTAATGTAACGGAATTCTTTTGAGTGTCCCTGTAAAGGAACTATAACTGTTATACACACTTCATTTTCAATACCAAACATGCCATTGTAAACCTCAATAACATGTATCAATTGACCACATTTTAAATTATTCTTATTAATCTTTATTTTTCAAGGCTTGATAATTTTGAATTTAAAAATAGTTTGAACAGAAAATGAGAAGGATCATTTCAAAGTTAGAAATTTATTGTATTGTATAGATATAAATTTCAATTTCAGAAAGGTACAAAATTCTCACATTATTTTTACATTAACGACAGCTAGTTAAATTGAATTTCTACTATTAATGTTATATTTAATAATGCGGTTATTGAAAAATGAAAAACATTACAGTGGAAAGTTGATTTATTACATTTATTATTCAGTATTAATTTATGATTATCAACTTGATAATATTCAAAAAAGAAATATCTCTCAATAGAAATTAACTCAACATTATTGACAATATTAGATAATACTATAAATAATATAGATAATTCTATTTAATATAGTAAATACTCTGGATAATACTATACCCATATTAAATATCAAATTTGCTGTCCTATAGTAACACTTGATGCATTCATCGCTTGAAAACAACATCATTTTTGATTATAATTACTATATTGGAGTGAATTTTGTTTTATTGGTTAACAAATGCATACTTATTATCGTTGAACAATAGCTAATTCCTAAACCATAAGTTTTAGAGTTATAGTTCCCAAATTCAACAATGTTTCAAATGTTGTTAAGGGATTTTTACGTTTTTATCATTGCATACTAAAATAACGCCATATTTATAATTAATGGTAAATAAAAAAAAAAAAAACTCATTAATCAGAAGTTTTTTGTTAGTCTTTTCTGTCTGAACAGATAGAAAAGATTGCACATTTTAACTACACAGACAGAAGAAACATTGCTAACATTTATTTTAACTACGCAGTTTAAAATTATTTCTTATGTATGTTACGAAAAATAGTTAATATTTTTCCATTTTTGGGGAGTTTTATTTCATTTACTTCTGAGAAAATAGCACAAAAACGAACAAGAGAATAACCTACATATATATTTTTATAAATATATAATTATCTGTCGCAGGATCACTCACGCGAATGAAACAGACTGAACGACATCTAATTTTGCAACCATTACTTAACTACTCTCAAATGGATTATGCTTGATTCACTCGGTATATATGATTAGTCTGAACTGAAGTTATTTAGGGAGCCGTGGTCATTCTCTCTTGCACTAATGAAAGAACGAACGAACGAACAAAGTCATATCGTTTATTACATATTTTACGTCCAAGCTTAAACATGGGTTTTCTGTCGTGCGAGAGGGGACACTTCATTGAAAGCTATTCGCTATGCATTGACTCAAAAGCGTGACAGAGAAAGCTAGAAGTTAATTACATAGTCGCACGCTTTAAGCAAGTCACAGAAAAGCTTAACAATTGTGCTTCTGTGAATGATTGAGCTATCTGAGTAGCCGATAAATAGATGTAATCTGTTAGATGCTTCCTTAATTTGCGACATACTGTCTTGGTTAGGATATTATATTAACCCTTTACGCAGGGCCCAAATTTGACTTTTAGGTGCCCTGGGCACAGACTTGATACGGAAGTCCCTACCTGTATATAATATGTTGTAACGTTAAATTTTTTTCATGTGACTTACGAAACATTTAAATGTGTATAATATTTTTAATGCCATAAAGAAGATTAAAATAGGTTATTCAGTGAAAGCGGCCGTGGCGAGAGAAGGAAAATTAGCACAATAAGTTTGTGTTTACCATTTTCCCTGTTTAAGGCAAACAAATACTTTTTTCAATATTTACTCTATTTAATGTATACATAAATAAGCAATTTATCCAATATATACATAGAATAACGAAATATTTAATATACTCATAAACAAGCATATAAACAAGCAATAATAGCGAGATTGAAGAAACGAATTTGTAGAAAAAAAATTACAAGCACTTCTTGCGTTCTATTCACTATTTCATAACACATAAACAATTTATTCATCTAACACTTACAATGTCATCTTCAATATGCTTATGTTGTATCGTTGATACGACTGTACATTATAGGTACCATTAAAGTCTAAATCGGCTAAACGCTTTGCGAAGAAGAGTAGAAATTTAAAGGAAAAAAATATTTTCCTGATCTAGGTTCACATTTTGCTATAGAACAACATAAAACAATGTAAATCATGAAAATCTACTGCAGTTTTAAAAACTTTATCTACAAAATTGGGATCCTCTAAGTTTGGCAGCCCTAGGCCCGTGGCTCTTGTGCCCATGCTTTAATTTGAGTCTGCGTTTACTGAACTGTGCATCTGATACATACCAATGAATACTACATATTTACCCCTGCGGCATATATTTACACAAAACGACTCTTGATCCACGTGAATATTAACTAGATGTAGCCAATGACGCTAATTATGTCTTCTAAATTGAGCTGCCAATGGCGCACAGTGGGACGAAACTCCGGATTTCAGGGGAAAATTCTGCAAATCATCTCATCTTTTAGGAATATCGTTTGTGATCACTGTTTGCAATGTACATTTTCAAGTGAAATCTCATCTTTTAGGAATATCGTTTGTGATCACTGTTTGCAATGTACATTTTCAAGTGAAATCGAATGAGATCATTGTCAGGTCGACATCGAATCAAATTGATACGTCTGATCATTCTCGAGATAATTATGGGCCTTTAATGAAATAATTTAATTTATATGCCTGTAATAAGGGAGTACGAAAGCTACAATTGCGGATAATTGCAGTTGATATAAATATATCTGTTTCTTGAATGTATGTAAGTGGGAAAAATTTCCAAACCATATCTGAGGCTAATGGAACTTCGACAATCAAATTTACTCGTTATTTTAAAAATGTGAATATTGTATCTTAATTCTCCATATATATAGTAATGCAATATTTGAACGGATTAATTGTGGTTTTTTGTCCTCTATATAGGAGGTAAATACCCTCAAAGTTTCAAAATTTTATCTTTGAAAATAGAGATGCACGGATAGGAAAAATGATTCGGCTATAGTTGACCCATTTCTAAAAGTTTTTTAAAAGCCTACTTTTAGACCCATCTGTACGGGTGCAATTTTTTTTTCGGAAAAATTCAAGCAGGAGTTTCTTCTTCCAATATATCAAAGAATAGAAAACCAATAAAACCGGTGATTAAATAAAAAATTCACGTTTGGGTATTTTTGCCACTTCGGCCCCACAGTGTGGCGTAGCTACATATTCAGCACCCTGGATTTATGGACTTGTCATGCTGAAACAGAAATCATATCATAAATTAATATTAGAGAACGAAAAATAAAGTATTTTTTATTTTGTCTATTAAACTTTTACTGCGCAAATTTAGAAGATTCATTCAAAATACGTCTCAAAAGAAATTTCATGAAATTTTTTGCAAAAGTACAGATAAATCGATATTTACTGTACCAAAAATGGATTTATGTAAAATATTACTATTCTATATGTACTTATTGTGTCGTGATTTTTATAGGCCTGTAGAATGTCTAAAACGATTTTTTGTATCTTTTGTATGTCACATGAGAATTTGGACATGGAAGTTTGAGGACTTGATATTTTGCGACCGAAATGAGATGACGCTTAGATTTCTAGGGATTTTTTTGTCTGAAAACAGGCCTGATTTTTGCACGGGGAAGTGGGGCATTTTCTCAGGGTTCCTCATAATTTGGCAGTCTGAAACTTAGTAGTAGATTTTTTCCTTTATATTTTATTAAAAAACATGCGCGTTATTCATATCATTATTAGTTACTTTATTAATCATAATGTTGTGCATTGAAGTTGAAACAGCTTTAAAACTAAGTTTTGATGTAATCATTGATTTTACTAGCATAAAAGTGAAAAACAAAATTATTTATTTTAAAATAATTTATGTGTTTCATCTGTTATTATTAGAATCTCTGTAAAAGTCGCTACCGCATTATTTTTTTTTCGTTTTTGAAAATAAAAATTAAATAAAAATAGCGATTTTAAAAAGTAACCTCTATAATTACTATGTTATTTTAATCATATTAACCTCCTGAAGTCAGTAATGCTATAGATGTGGATTCAGTATGTGTATTCCTATTGGTGTGCATTTGAAAATATAAAAAGTTAGGTTTTTATGATGCAATCTATAATTTTTTCAACATGATAGTGCAAACAAAGAAATAAATAATTTTAAGATAAATAATTAATTCACATGTTTTCTTACTAGAATTTCTATGGTGGTGATTCTCTCACATTTTCCTTTCTACTTTTCAAAAATATAGATAATTTTTAATTCATTAACATATCTTTTATCAATTTTGTCTTAATCTCATTTCATACATTGATACTTGTACTATGTATTGGAATTTTCATAAGCAGCATACAGTTACAGACTATGAAAGCATTTTTGTGTCTAACTGTGGAAAGCCCCAATGTTTGCTTTTTACAGAGGCCCCTTGAGTCAAAGTCGGTCGCTGCAGATTTTAACACATTTTCTCTTCAAATATACTTCTTCAAAGCATTCCCTAAAGATGACATGACTAAAATATGATTTATAATCATAAATGTCTAATGTCAGTAATTAATAACTTCTCACTTCAATTTTTTAAATATGTTAGTTTTTTTTTTCTTTATTGCAGATTAGATATTCGACTTTCCCCTTAAAATTGTTCTAATGACATCACTATCAAAGGTTGCCGTTGTTCCGCCGAAAGCCTTGTTTCAATGTGGTAATCTTTTGTGTTCACGTGTCATAAAATATAATTCCTCTAAAGTATAGTTTATTTAAAAATATATATTTAAATTTTAATCTTAAATTAATTTTTAATGAAGTTTTTGCTAAATATTTCTTTACAAGAACTTCTAAAACAATCATCTTACTTCAAAGTATTATAAGAAATTTATTTTTAAAAACGAAAACAGTAAAAATACTCATATTTAACGACGCAAGAAAACCATCATGAAATATAACCGCTGACTAATCGAAAACGTTCTTTGTTCACAATAATATTTGCTATTTACTGTATTTTCCGGCGTATAATCCGCGGATAAAACAATTCTGTTTCAACCCAGAAATTTTATTCAATAAATGAAGTCAAATGTTTACAGCGATCATGTAAGATACATTTTATATCATAAAATTTCTGGGTCGAAACATGATTATTTGATTCGCGGATTATACGTCGGAAATTACGGTAGGTGTCATAAAGTATATTTCATTATTGTTGCTTTAAAAATACATATTATTAAAAAAAATTCTTATTTTAAATTTTAGTTATAAATCATTTTTCCTTTTTCTGAATTTTTTACTAAATATTTTTCTGAAAGAGTTAAAATCATCCCTCTATTTTAGAGTATTGAAACAAATACAATTTTATAAAATTAAACAACAAAAGAGTCATTTTTAATGACACAAAATAAATTTCGTCTTCTGAAATTTATATTAACCAACATAAAAAGAGAAGAATATAAAAAAATAGTGATCGAAAGAAACGAGAAATTAAACAGAAGAAAACAGATTTGATTTCATTATTTTGTTTTACAGCCATTAAATATTCCCCCCATTGTACTCCAAGTCCACATTCTAGTGTTTTAAGCGACAATAGAAAAATCAATTTACGCAATAAGTTGTATCTATTGCCTTCCGTGTATATCCCTGATTATTTGTTCGAGTTAGTTTCGCTATCTAGAGTAATAAAACAAAAAGTTCGTGAGCCTGTCTGTCTGTTTGTTTGTCTGCATGTCTGTCTGTGTACACTCTCATGCTGTGATGAATAAGGCCAGCGCTACGACATCGAGCAAAGAAGTACTTCAAGGTGTAGCCGCTAAGTTTTCGAAGAGATTTTTTTCAAAATTCAATTTTGATTTTTCTTTCAAATTAAGTTTTAAGGGATTTTTTACACGTTTTTTGCATTACATATTTTCCGTCCACCTTTCACACCCAGAAAAAGGAATTGATTAAAACTACAAAATATGTTTTGTTGAGTACGTTTTGGTTGTTTTAGCAAAATTCAAGTAAAATTGAACCATTTTACTTGAATTAACAAAACATTTTTTGCTGACGATACAAAAGGTTTTTTTGGAATTGAAAAAAAAAAAAAATTGTTGATTCAAATAAAATTTCCATTGACCTATATTTAAATAAAAAGTTTTGTTGGGTCAACCAAATTTTTGTTGATTCAACAAAACTTTTTTCTGGGTGCACATCTTCGTTTCAAAATGTTACAGAATTTCACTCTTTACAGCACAGAATAGAACAAATAATGTGCTTTCAGAAAAAGTTTGTATCAAAACTCTAACATAAGTTACGGATTTTTAACGATTTATTTAAAAAAGTCAATAATGTAATTTTTTATGGCAGGTTACAGAAAATTAAGATTGGAAATTAGCTGACATATAAAACAGACAAACCAAAGCAGAAATACAGGTGTTTCAAAAATTAAAATAGAAAATATATTTAATCCTTTTTGTTATGAGGTGTTTCATAAATCTATAAAATTTGGTATGGATACAGGGTGTTTGGAAAATTCTATGGAAAATTCGGGTAGTCTCTGTGGCTCGTAGAAAGCATAGAGACTACCCGAACAGCTCGATCAGCTCAATGAAAACATAAATATGCAAATCGGGATCATCAGAAGTATTGTCTACTATACAGTGTTATAAAGTATTGGTTAATTGTATATGTTATTAATTATCGGAAGTGAAAGTTTTTGCGTAATTACACCCAGAAAAAAGTTTTGTTGAATCAACAAAAATTTGGTTGACCCAACAAAACTTTTTATTTAAATATAGGTCAATAGAAATTTTATTTGAATCAACAATTTTTTTTTTTTTTTTTTTTTTTTTTTTTTTTTTTTTTTTTTTTTTGCAATTTCAAAAAACATTTTGTATCGTCAGCAAAAAATGTTTTGTTAATTCAAGTAAAATGGTTCAATTTTACTTGAATTTTGCTAAAACAACCAAAACGTACTCAACAAAACATATTTTGTAGTTTTAATCAATTCCTTTTTCTGGGTGTAATGCAGTGATTCTTCTTTAAATCTTACGTAAATGAAGTCACGGTAAAAGCTAGTTTTACAATAAAACATGAACGAAAAAACTGCTTAGAATAAATTAAATACTCATTTTATTAAAGCTCGTTAGTGACTGCATTAGTTTATTTTTTATTTATATTTTTGACTTTTTAAAAAAAACTTGATTGTCATTTTGTCCGTGTACTTTCTACATTTTTCATTTCTCGGTTAAAGAGAGTTATAAAATTATCTCTTTAGACACAAATCAATGAAAGGAAAAAAAAACTCAATGAAATATTAGTGCATAATCGTATGGCATTGAGTTCATTTAAATTTTGAATTAAAGGCTGTTAAAAAATGCTATAAAAATTGTTTAGTTTGAGTAACAATAAAATCATTCATAAGAAATAGTAAAAGAAATAAAAAAAATGTATTCTTTAATTAAAATATTGTTTTTTTTTTTTTATCTGAATGTTATTTTTATAAAGTGGGTGTTGTTTAACAAAATTCATTTTTTTTTCAGGAAATCGAATGTATGTACTCTTGCCTAACAACCATGCCTGACTTTTATACTTTGTTATGTCGTTCTTTATTTACAATAAAAATGAAAATAATTTTCGAATTATTTAAACACACATTTTAGTAAGTTGTCTTATTAAAAAAAATTTAATTGTCGAATTGCAATTTTAAATTATTGAACCTACATATTATCAGTTGTTATGGGTAGTTTGACAGAAATCTATAATCCATTTTTTTTTAAGTTACCAACAAAACTCTCCAGAATAAAAGCATTATAAAGAAAGACCTTCTGCATGTCGCCCAAAATATCTGAAAATAGACCTGTTGATTGTAGCTCCTTCTAAATAATTGGAAAATAGTGTCACAGATAGAGATTGTCTTATCACACATTCCATGCGTTTTTAGGTTTTAAGAAAACTGAGTTGCAGTTTTCTGGCCTTCAATTGTTTTTAAAGAGAAGTAATTAATCATTTTTCTTAGACAAATTTATCTTTGTGAATATAAAAAAAGTTTTACTTAGAAACCATACTGTTAAAGTACGGCATAAAGAATGCTGACGACTTATATCGCAGTATATCGTCGATGTTATCGTAAGTAAAATTCAGAAGTAGTAAAAATTTCCCTTACGTTCAGCTATTTACAAAAACACCATAAAATAATTTAAAATCTTGTTGTTTTCACTAAGAGTAGTTAAATTAAACCTACTTTTTTTCGGAAATTATTTTATTTATTAAGATTGACTGTAACTGGTTTCTGCGAGAGGTTAATCTAAGCATTTGAATCTATTTCACAAATATATACGTATACAGTGCGCCGAAAAGAATATTCAATACAATAAAAAGATTGATGGAATCTATAAAATAATTTGTACGATTTTAGCTACATTAGAAAATGTTACATAAGCATTCTTTGATGTAGAAGAAACGTTAACAAAAATTTAATGTAACCTCGTAGAGATCTATGGTTCTAAAAACCTTTCACTTATCATCAGAGATTTTTAGTAAAAAGAACTCGTTATAAACCTCAGAAACCAATATATTTCCAAAACTAACACTAAGGTCTTTTTCAAAATTTGCAAACAGCAAAGGCGTTCATTTATTTGAGAATTTGTTTCTAAAACCTAGAAAATTTATTGCTTTCTGAAATATGGGATTGATCCTATGTGATTCGAAACATGTAATTGTTTTAAGAGATATCGGAAATGTTTCCAGAAACGTGAATAACTATACGAGGTTCCATTGAATTTTGTAAACGTTTCTGCCTTATTAGGAAAAAATTTCTGTAACTTTTTACAGTGTATGTAAAATGTTCAGTTCCAGAATATTTTTAAACTAAAATATAGCGTATCTTTTAAAACCAGTTTCTTAACAACAGCTTTAAATTTTATCCTTTCTACTGGAAAACTATTTACTAGAGTATAAATTAATAGCTCAACTTATTTGTAATGACTTAGAATCACCAATTCATGGTCTTCACAACGAACAAAAAATGCTAAATTCTTTATGAATGAAAATTCACCTTAAACAAGAATGCCCATATTCGAATTATCTCTAAGGAAATACATATTAAACTATAATATGTTTTATCTATCCATCCAGGAGAAAAATTCCTTGTAAGTATGTAAGAGAGTGTAGTACTTAGGCGCAAAACCACTCATATATTTAAGTAAATGTTGATAACTAATAAAGTTTTAACTGCGAAAAAGCAAAATGCTTCTTTTGCAATTGAAACATGATCTCTCTTTTGAAGCAAATGAAATTTATATGTTTCATTTTAAAAAGAATTTTAACATACACACAAAAAATGCAAATGTTTTTCCAAAATTCAGATTATTTACTTTGATGCTGTTACACGATTATACAGCTCTAAATTTTTGCAATCGAAAAAAGAGAGAGAGAGAGAGAAAAAATTGCGTTCCATATTTATTTTGAAGTGATATTACGTGTTTTTATTTTATTTTTGCCTGAAAATTTGCACATTTCTCTATTAGCATGCAATAAAAAAACATAAGTGTTTTAAATTTCTTAATATAATACAAAGTGATCTGTCAAGACCGCGCTAACTGTGCAGAACGAGAATCCTATCTCTGAGTATATAAAAATTGATCAAGGACCATATCTCTACTATCATTTGTTTGTGGGAAAAATGCGGAAGAATTTTGAAATTAATACCGGTTCACATTAAAATTATGTACATGAATTAATATATATTCTATATCATACGATGTTAGCATGTGAAGATGCTCAAAGTGACCAACACGCATATATGAAGGAATGTTTGAGCACAATGTGAAATAGAAGAATGAATACAATTAGTCCTCGTAGGATTTACGAAACTCTATAGACTCGTTTCTGTTTTCCAATTTTGTTAACCATTCAACGGAGGACTCTGTTATAGTATGTTTCAATACGTGTAAAAGTTATTTCAAGCATGTAAACATAGTATCACAATGTAAGTACTGATGTTAATGTTTTCAGTAAAGCTCATTCTTGGTACTACGGATGTGACATCACACCTATTTCTTTTTCACTTTTCTTGAAAACCATGCATCATCGAGGTATGGTTCTTTTGTAACTTTTTATGACAGGGAGAAAAAAAAAATGGAAAAAATTCGTTTCATAAAAATTAAGGTAAAGCCAGGAGAGATGGTGTGGTCGGAGAGATTGCACACACAGAGGTTCGGAGCGAAGGAGCAGAGTGAGCGCGAAGAGACTCCAGGTATTTGCACAACTGCAGTAGTGGCGTGTCTACTTGAAAGTGCCCGTTGATTGTTTTGAACGTCTAAGATAAAGCATTGCTATTTTGTTTTGTTTTCCCAAAGTAAGTGCTTGAATTTTCATAGCTATTCATCAGAATTTCTATACAATGTCAGTAGTACAAAATATTTAAAACTAAAACGATTTCTCACAAGCTACTAATCTAGACTAACAATGTGAACATCAACGGTTCGTTTCAGTAGCGGCTATGTTTATATAAAAAGCCGCGCAATCTCGCCTACCGAAATTGGAGAGTTTGCGCATCTGCTACTTAGGAGAGATGGCGCATTGTTTCGATTAGTTTCCATGCTAGGAGAGATTACGCAGCTTATTGGTAAATTTGCATAAAAAATGATATATTAAAATGGACTTATTTTAAGTTAAACGTGTTATCAAGTAACTTAATGTTATTTTGCAATCTTATCTGGACTTGCTTTTTCTGATTCTTTAATTTTTTTCTTTAATTAAAATTTTTTAATCGTTTTTAAAATTATTTCCTTTTTTTGATTCTTTAATCATTAGGTTTAAATGTTCACTCCGAATACAATAATATTTGTTCACAAAAACCTTACAACAATGTCATTTAAGTGTAATTATTATTGTTAACAATTTAATTGTAGCTATTATTAGTAACAATCTCTCCTACTTATGCGCGTAATCACACCAACCCTGTAAGGACAGATTGCGCAAAATAACTTTCTTGGTTTTATTACAACTGTTCTATTAAATTATGGAAATGCATAAAAAACAAATGAAGTCAAAATTATTCATGGATAGTTAAGCAAAAATTAATATTTAGATTTTTTTATTGTTATTCTTTTGAATTGTGCGCAGACTCTCCGAACTCTATCTTATATATTTTTTAAATAATTATTGCATACCACTTCGTTTTTATAATAGGAAGTAGAAATTAATAAAAAATATTTTTTTAAATAATTATTGCAGTTACCACCTCGTTTTTAATATTAAAATATACTACATAAGCAAACTTGATGACAGCGTACAGTAATTTTGATTTCGCGAAGATAGGATGTTTGTTATAAAGATATAATTACACACAAAATGTTATGAAAATGGAAAATCGAAACCGACTTCTGTTTCTCAGCAAACCCGGCATTAGGATTATCTGAGAGCAGAAAAAAGTGTCTAGTTTGAAAACATGGTTGTCCTTTAAAATGTGAAATCCAGAGATGAAAACTTTTGAATAGGATGAAAACGATTTAAAGATTAGATCACGACGGAATGACACTTTGTACGACAAGTCGACATCGTCAGGAACAATTTGCAGATTCACGTAAAAAAGGCATATAATTGATTAAAAAGGTTGGAAATGCAAATGTAATGTTTGCTTAAAGTACTAATACTTCTTTATGTAATTAAAGCTTTCATTAATTGAAAATAAAAATCATCTATACTTATTTAATACATATTTATTATTTTATATAAAATTAAACGAAGATTAACTCACTTACTTTTATCCTTTTCAACTTTATATTGAAATTATTTATGGGTTCACCAGTGATTATCGTTGTGAAAACACTATTCAGATGTTCAAAACTTATAATATACTCCTGTTTTTACTGTGGCCGTAAAAGAGCTATTTAAATACATTGCTTATATGAACATTGTTAACAATTATATAATAAAATAAAATAAATAAAATGAATAAACCTAGTTTTATTTATATTTTTAAAAAAATTTACCATACTCTAATAAGTTAAAAAAAATCATTCTTTTACAACAACAACTTTCTGTGTTACAATACTTTGAAATTTATGAAATTTCAAGATTTTCCTCTTCGCGTTTTATCGTTTTGTGTGCTAGAAAACGCTGAAAATTTTAAAAAAATCAAAGTACCATATTTCTGTAAGTTTTATTTGTTCAAAAATTATTGATTTTTTTTAAATTATTATTTTACTTGTTAGACACAGAGAAAGTTTTCCTAAATATAATTTATTAGAATGTAGGGACAGTTTAAAAAGTTTAATTTCGTAATTGTCACAAATATAACTATTTTGTGGTAGATGGTTGTTAATATGATGGAGAACATCAGTCGAAACATTTTCGAAATTGGAACTATACCACTAAAACTAACGGTGTAAGTATTCGCTATTGGGCATTGATATGAGGGAACACCCTGTATAACAATTATAATTAAATATAATATTGAGATGTGGAAAAACGAGACAAAAATGGGTTTTAAATTCACATGACCATATCTACCATATTGCTATATTTAGCGAATAAAATCTTTTAATATAAATAAAAGTTCATCATGTATAAATCTAGGACAACACGCTTAACAAAACAGAAACATATACGTAAAGATTCCCTCTAACAATTCAAGTCGTCTTCATAGCGTAAAATTCCTTCTCGAGTCAAAACGGTCTTCCGAATTGCGAAATTTAACTGTCACAATGAGTGATACTCCAGAGCTCAATATCTTGTTTGCAATTCGTTGGAGTCAGACCCCGTGGAATGGAGTAAACTTGAAGATCATTCGGGAATGTGGAAGATATATGATGTGCAGTGGGGGCTAAACATCATAGATCTTAGTCCTAAATGGTCGATTGTGCACATACTTTGTAGGAGTTAATACGTCTTCCTCGAAAAACTTTCAGCGAAATCGCTTAAATTTATAAAGTTTAAAGGAATTCGTTTCAGGCCTAATTTCAAAGTGCCAGCAAAGGGAAATAATTTTATGAAAAGATTATTTTTGAGATCTGATAAGAATGAAGATAATCTGTGTTACGACATCGAAATATCTGTCAGTTATATAATAGTAGACAATAATGGGTATTACGGTCACAGATTTTATTTAATAAGAAAATATTGACTTTATTAAATTTTGATTTTATAAGTGGGTCATATCTGGCATTTTGTCATCCTTGAAAAACTTTTCAGTGAAATTGTTTAATTTTATAAAGTTAAAAAAATATTTCAGGCATAATTTTAAAATGCCAAAAAAGGGAAATAATTTTAAGAAAAGTTTATTTTATTTTATTTTTTAAATACGGGAGGAATAAATATTATCTGTGTTGAGGCATCAAAATATCTGACAATTATATAATTATATTACATGGATTTTCATTCACAGACTTCATTTAATAGAAAAATAGTGGTTTCACTGAATTTTGTTTTTTAATTGGTTTCTATCTGAGATTATGTCCTCCTCGGAAAACTTTTAGCTAGATTACTTAATGGAGCCAGAAAGGTTTAAAATGACGTAAAAATGTATTTTTTTATTGTTGTTATTTTTATAATGTTTGAACCTTTAAGATTGTCATACAGTTAGTCCGATAGGAAAATTCCTAAGACAACAGTAGGAAGAGCAGTAAAAGTTGAGCCGCAATAATCAGCAATCCCTAGAAGAGCAAAAGTTTAAATTCAGTTATCTCGAAAAAATATTTTTCAGTGATTTTGAAACCATAACTTCTGAACAAGTTACTGGATTTAAATGTTTTCCGTCTTTCTTTTCCTTTTTTTCTTTTTCTTCTTCTTCTTTTTTTTTTTTTTTTTATAAAGCAAATTAATTTCTCTACAAACTACACCTGGAAACAAATAAGCAAAACAATTTTTTTTTTCAAGTTATAACAAAAAGTACGATCAAATTTTATGGATTTTGAATTTTTATTACATTTTTTTTTCAATTTTTAAAAATTTATTTTTGTTTGAGGTATAATCGAAATACAACCTAATAAGCAGTATAAAGAAGAAATATTGACTCAAAAATGTGGAACGTGGACTTCATATTATGCCATCCTTGAAAAATGTTCAGTGAAATCACTTAAATTTATAAAATTTAAAGGAATTCATTTTAATTACTAGGTTTTGCAACGATAACCTTTGAACAAGTTAATGGATTTACATGTTTTCTTTCTTTCTATTTTTTCCCTTTTTTTTTTTTCTTTTTTTATAAAGCAAATTAAATTTTCTACAAACTATACCTGAAAAACAAATAAGCATAACAATTTTTTTTTCAAGTTATAACAAAAACTGTGATCAATTTTTATGGATTTTGAATTTTGTATTATATATATTTTCAATTTTTTACAAATTTCTGTTTGTATGAGACATAATCGAAAGGCAACATAATTAGCAGTATAAGGAAGAAATGATGACTCAAAAATGTGGAACTTTGAATTGAAATTATGCGTTCCTCGAAAACAGTTCAGTGGAATCACTTAAATTTATAAAATTTATAGGAATTTATTTCAATTATTAAGTTTTGCAACGATAACCTTTGAACAAGTTAATGGATTTACATGTTTTTTTTTTTTTTTTTTTTATAAAGCAAATTAAATTCTCTACAAACTATACCTGAAAAACAAATAAGCAAAACAATTTTTTCTTCAAGTTATAACAAAAAGTATGATAAATTTTTATGGATTTTGAATTTTGTATTATATATTTTTAATTTTTTTTAAAAATTTCCTTTTGTTTGGGGCACAATTGAAAGACAACCTAATTTGCAGTATAAAGAAGAAATGATGACTAAAAAATGTGGAACTTAGAATTGATAAAATATACGTTCCTCGAAAAATTTTCAGTGGAATCACTTAAATTTATAAAATTTAAAGGAATTCATTTCAATTATTAAGTTTTGCAACGATAACTTTTGAACAAGTTAATGGATTTACATGTTTTCTTTTTCTTTTTCTTTCTCTCTCCCTCTCCCCCCCCCCCCTTTCTCTTTTTTTTTCAATAAAGCAAATTAAATTCTCCACAATTTATACCTGAAAAACAAATAAGCGCATAACAATTTTTTTTTCAAGTTATAACAAAAACTGTGGTCAATTTTTATGGATTTTGAATTTTGTATTATATATACTTTTAATTTTTTACAAATTTCTTTTTGTTTGAGACATAATCGAAAGACAACATAATTAGCAGTATAAAGAAGAACTGATGACTCAAAAGTGTGGAACTTTGACTTGATATTATGCGTTCCTCGAAAAATGTTCAGTGGAATTACTTAAATTTATAAAATTTATAGGAATTCATTTCAATTATTAAGTTTTGCAACGATAACTTTTGAACAAGTTAATGGATTTATATGTTTCCTTTCTTTCTTTCTTTCTTTTTTTTTTATAAAACAAATTAAATTCTCTACAAACTATACTTGAAAAACAAATAAGCAAAACATTTTTTTTTTCAAATTATAACAAAAAGTATGATAAATTTTTATGGATCTTGAATTTTGTATTATATATTTTTTTTTCAATTTTTTGTAAATTTATTTTTGTTTGAGGTATAATCGAAAGGCAACCTAATTAGCAGTATAAGGAAGAAATACTAACTCAAAAATGTAGAACTTGGACTCCATATTATGAATTCCTCGAAAAATGTTCAGTGAAATCACTTGAATTTATAAAATTTAAAGGAATTAATTTCAAGCCTAATTTCAAAGTGCCAGAAAAGAAAAAACAATTAAGAAAGATTATTTTTTTTAATTTGAGAATAATAAAGGTTTTGTGTGATATGTGACATCGAAATAGCAATTATTACATAATAGTAGACAGTAATGGCAATTATGTGGGGTTTCATTCATAGATTTGATTTGATTTATTAAGGAAACATTGGTTTTATTAAATTTTGATTTTATACGTGTGTCATATCTGAGA
This sequence comes from Maratus michaelseni, assembly GCA_963931845.1. Classification (NCBI taxonomy): domain Eukaryota; kingdom Metazoa; phylum Arthropoda; class Arachnida; order Araneae; family Salticidae; genus Maratus; species Maratus michaelseni. The sequence goes on along the minus strand of OZ007599.1, from coordinate 210,732,524 downwards.
TTATGGCTTTTTTTTTAAATTTTCAGCGAAATATCTTAAATTTATAAAGTTTAAAGGAATTATTTCCAGGTACAATTTTAAAATGAAATCAAAGAGAAATAATTTTATGAAAATATTATTTTTGAGTTCTGGGGGAAAAAAATTGCTGTGACATAAATATCTGGCAGTTATATAATATAGTAGACATTAATGGGTAATACGTAAATTTTCATTCACTGATTTGATCTAATACGAATATATTAGTTTTATTAAATTTTGATTTGTAAGTAGGTCATATGTGAGAATATGCTTTTCTCGAAACACATTCAGCAAAATCTCTGAAATTTATAAAGTTTAAAAAACTTTATAAATCATTTTAGTAAAGTAAAGTAAGTCATTTAAGTCCTGTAAGTCATTTTAGGCGTAATTTTGAGTGACAGCAAATGGAAATAATATTATGAAAAAAATATATTTTTTAGATCTGAGACGATTAAATTTATTATTTTGAAGTCGGTCATTCATACTGATTGGTAAAAATGTTTATACAGATTTACAAATGTTGCCTGAGTAAATTGTGTCGGCCGGTTGTCTGTCCAGGTTCTCCATATATCTTATTCTAAAATGATATCATATGTAAATACTTTAATGGAATTATTTAGTAAACATGATAATTTGATATTTCATTTATCTATTTTGATTTAATAGGAAAAATACTAAATTATTATTCATCTGATTTGATGTAGAGGTAGAAAGTAGGTATTATGTACCACTACACCTGATTTGGTGTAGTAGTAGCATAGGTAATTTAAGCCAGAGATTATGGGTTTGATTTCCGCCTGGGCTCTTTTTCAATCAGTTGGAAAAATATTAATTCTTAGGAATACAGATTTTCTGTAAAAGATCATCAGAATTTATAACAGATTTTTAATAATAGAAATTAAGAGATCTTGCGTTATGTTTATTCACCCAATTGATTTGTTGTAAAAAATATTGGTTTTAGTAGGTTGCGATTTTATAAGAGTATGATATCTTAAATTGATCTCATATATATCTCATTCTAAAATGACATAATGTGTAAATACCTTAAATGAATTATTTAGTAAACATAATAATTTGGTATTTCATTTATCTATTTTTATTTAATAGGGAAAATACCAATAGGTAGAGCATTGGCAATTTAAGCCAGAGATTCTGGGTTCGATATCCGGCCTGGACTTTTTTTCATTCATTTGGAAAATTATTAATTCGTAAGAATAAAGATTTTCTGTAAAGGATCATCGGAATTTATAACAGATTTTTAATAAAAGAAATTAAGAGATCTTGCGTTGCTTTTGTTCACCCAATTCGTTTGTTGTAATTTGATTTACTAGGAAAATACCAATAGGTAGAGCATTAGCAATTTAAGCCAGAGATCCTGGGCTCGATTTCTGGCCTGGACTCTTTTTCATTCCGTTGGAAAAATATTAATTCGTAAGAATAAATATTTTCTGTAAAGGAACATCGGAATTTATAACAGGTTTTAAATAATAGAAATTAATAGATCCTGAGTTGTTTTTGTTCACCCAATTGATTTGTTGTAAAAAATATTGGTTTTAGTAGGTTGTGATTTTATAAGAGTATGATATCTTAAATTGATCTCATATATATCTCATTCTAAAATGATATAATATGTAAATACCTTAAATGAATTATTTAGTAAACATAATAATTTGATATTTCATTTATCTATTTTTATTTAATAGGGAAAATACCAATAGGTAGAGCATTGGCGATTTCAGCCAGAGATTCTGTATTCGATTTCCGGCCTGGACTCTTTTTCATTCAATTGGAAAAATATTAATTCGTAAGAATAAAGATTTTCTGTAAAGGATCATCGGAATAAATAACAGATTTTTAATAATAGAAATTAAGAGATCCTGCGTCGTTTTCGTTCACCCAATTGATTTGTTGTAAAAAATATTGGCTTTAATATTTTGAGATTCTATTAGAGTATGAAATCTTAAATTGGTCTCATATATCATATTCTAACATGACATCATATGTAAATACTTTAAAGGAATTATTTAGTAAACATGATAATTTGATATTTCATTTATCTATTTTGATTTAATAGGGAAAATACTAAATTATTATTCATCTGATTTGATGTAGTAGTAGAAGGTCATGTTTTCTTACGTCTCATTTTTGAGATTGGCACAATTAGTCTTATACCAAAAGCTCTTTTACCCACATAGTTTTCAGGTGCTAATTAGTAATTCATAGAGAATGGTATTTTTTATTACCCCTGTATCAATTAGCAATAAAATTTTTGAAATGATGTAGGAATTTGTATTTTTATAAGTGCAAAATTTCTAACATTTTCTTGGATTAGGGTCATTCAAGTTATAAAAGTCATTCAAAGTTTTTATTGTTTTTATTATTATTATTAGTTTTAGGTATAGAAATATCTACACTCCTAATTATAATTTTTTTAAAGGGTAAAATGTACTCTTTTTTTTAAGCAATTTCTTTATAACTTATAATAGCAACGACAATTTTAGCCCGCACTTTTTAAAATTCACGTATTCATTTTATTTAGTGTTACGTAACGTGTCCTTTTGTTACTATATGACTTTGATTTTACTTGTGTATCCTTGATAAATCACTGCGTTCATTAAATGACACTAAAACAGGGTGCATATAATCACACACAGATTCGATACATTCCTTTTAAGATATAGTTCTTTGTTTGAAGTGCGGAACTTTTATTCCAATTATTGAGCCGAAATATTTCCTAATTATATTTGCAGATTAATTAAGCAGTTTTTCTTGAAATTTGTAATTTACAAATAGAGTTAAACAAGAATACATTTATGTGTCGGTAAAATTATTTTTAAGTACATATGGTTATATGTATTTAAATGTGTCATGCACTCATTCATGATGAGCGTTCGTACGCCTCAGAGGATTCAAGGGATGTGAATACTGCAATTTTGGTAAACTAATGGTCGCCCTGTTATATTTCTTTTAAATGCTAAAAGGTGTAAATTAACAACATAATATACAGTAAAATACAGTAAAATAACTTTTATTAGGTTGTTGACATGTTTCGGCTCACTACAATTTATTATTTATTATATTGTAAATGGTCGCCTATTTAAACATGAAATTTTTTCATTAGCTAAGGCAAATATTACGCTACAAAAAAATTATTTAAAATTCCCTGAGGCGTTCGAACCCTGGTGATTCAATTATACTTAAACAACAACAACAAAAAGTAGCTTCATGTTCTCATTGCTAATCACATTTTTTAACAACTGTTGTATAACAGTAAAAGTTATTAATTAATAGGATTTTGTATTCATGTTAAAATAATTTTATTTTATTATTCTTTTTTTTTTAAATCTTCCTCATCATGATTTTTTTTCCGCGAAGAAATAAACTAATAATTAAAATAATATATTTTTCCCTTTTTAAGCAGCTGCATAACAAAACAATTTCTAAATGATGAATATTAAAAATGAATTAATTGCATATGACTCTGATTTATAAGAAATATCGTTGTTAAATTTATAGGGTTTCATGACTTGCATGAATTTCTTATTTTCAATTTTGCATGAAACATTTGATCAAAATTATGTTTTAACGCGTATCCTGTTCATCATTTCTGCACATATTTTGCACATTCATAAATTCGGTATAAATTCATCTTTTCTGAACTTAACAACTTCCCTACAAAACAATTCATTGATTTTACATTTTTTGATATATGTAACTCTAAGAAGGAAAAAAAAACTTCAACTTCAGTGCATGAAACATTGCACTTTCAGAAATATAAAAATTCAAAGGAACATCAAGAGAATAAAGTAAGCGTTCGAAAGTCAAAAGTAAATTATGTAGGTTTTATTTATTTTGTTTTAATTTTATTAAAAGAATGATGCATAATTTTAGATGCAATTCATTAGAAAAGTAAAAGTGTTGCCGTCGAAAAATCAAAAGTCAGACTTTGGTTTATACAACTTCTTGCTTGTAAAACTGATTTTTTTCTCAGATTCATTTTACGCTAAAATATTTTTAAATGGCGACCATATTTCTTATATTTCAGACTTAAACATCTTTCAGATGTTGGCTATATTGGCTATATTTTAAGCATTTTTTATCTTGAAACATTTTTAATTGAAAAAATCTTAAAAGGTGTATATTGAAAGCTTTTGAAAGATGTGTCAGGACTTGTCGGACCATTTTGAATTTTTAATCGTATTGGTTATGGTTTTGAAGGCCAATTTTTAAAAAATGTTCCGCATATAGTTGCCATTTTTATATAATAAATGTTTTTTTTTCTGTTTTTTTTTTCGGGGGGGGGGGGGCTAGTAATCTATTAAAAGTATTCAAAAATAGCATCTCTATACTATAGAGACTCAACTTTGCTGAATAATAAATGCAAATAATATATATATATATATATATATATATATATATATATATATATATATATATATATATATATATATATATATATATGTATATATATATATATATTATATACATTGGTTTACATAAATAATTGAACTTTTATATATAGTAAAATTAACCACATGTAATTAATCATTACTTGTAAATAAAACAAATCTATCAACAATTACTTTGCTCTTATAAACAGTAAACAATTAAGTAAATTTTTTATTTTATATTTATTTTTTAAATAAATGCATTTATTTATGTGTATATAACATTAATTAAATGTACAGTAACCCCTTGCTATATCGCGCCTCTGTATACCGGGCATTCGGCTATTTTGCTCTTTTTTAGTTATCCCCCGATAAATTTAGTTTCTCGAAAAATCATATAAAACTTTTGAAAAGTCGAAATCTAAGCATATAATTGAAATGCAATTAGTTCATTACCTTTATTAAATTTCCAGTGGCAAACAGATAATCAAAGACAATCAAAACAAACAATTCTGGATTCTAATTTTCAGAAAATGCTATAAAAAGTAAGTAAATATGTAGGAGAGACCGGGGCTTGTTGGCCCATTTTTCTTCATTATTTTTTATATATTTTATTTTATTAAAATGTTATTATTTTTTTTAGTGTACACAATCAGCACACCTTAAAGCATAACCACGTAGAATTTTTTTTTTGAAAAATATTAATTAATAGTTTCTATATGAAGTTCAGAAGGACATCAAGTCACTGGGTCATCCTGCCCCGTCGAACGGGGTAGGTTGGCCCACTAAATATATTTTATTTTCGGATTGCTAACGGAAATGAAAACCTCTTAACATACCAAATGCAATTTTAATTTAGCATATAAAAGATACAAAGGATAAGAAAAGATGTTCTGTTCAACTTAATTACTGCCTTCATCGAAATCTTTCTCACCATCACAATGAATGCAAACATAAAAATCACATCCACAGTGACATATGATTCGTTATCCCAACATTTGCACCTGGTACATTGAATCCACTCTTCTCAAGATTTACTATTTTTAAATGTTTTAAAACAGCGAAGACATGTGGAATTCTCTTTGTCTTTTTGTTCTTCTTCATTGGATAGATCTACTGCTGCTTTAATTGATCTCTTGTTCAATTTCACTTCAAGAACATCCACTTTCATGTCTCTTCTGGAACCTTTCCTCTGTCTGAATTTTTAAGATATTTGCGAAAAATCTTGGCACTAGAATGGAGGCAGTAGCTGTAGTAGGCCATGGACAAAATTTAAATTTGCACCCATATTAATGCAAGTTTATTTTAAAGAAATCTTAAATAATGTCAATTACAGTTTTTATTATTAATAAAGAACACCATAAACTAATACAATAATTTTATGATGAAGTTTATCTAAGTAAACTTTGAGAACCTTCCTAGCTTTCAAGAGACAAATAGTCCTCGAGTCTCTTTTGCATTACACCGTTTTTTCGTCAGCTATTTACGAAATGAAACAAAAATTATATCATGAATTCAGATTAGTTATAAATTTTAGATTATATAAAAACTTTTATGGAATTTCAATATTACTTTTGTTATTATTTTTTTTTATAAAGCCGGGCTCCTGCGATTTACGGGCCTAGTCGTTTGTCTTATTTGCCTATTAGTTAATACCGCACTGCCCAGTAACACACTTAATTAAAGACTTTTATTGACTTTTATAGGCTTATGAATGTAGAAAACAAACTTTTAGGCATCGGGGCCAACATGCCCTGGATTAAATGGGCCAACTTGCCTCATATCGCCATTTTGCCTTTTGATCATCATACCAAAATATTCTGTTAATATTTTTAAAAAATCAGTAGGTAAGAAAATAAGTTCTGAACAACGACTTTTAGATTTCTATTCACCAAAGTGAAACTTTAATTTAGAAACAAATCAGAAATGATTATTTATAACTGCAAAAAAAAAAAAAAAAAAAAAAAAAAAAAAACTTACCTGAGTGAAATTTTGAAAATTTGAAGTGGCTGTCGTTTGATTGCTTCTTCACTGTTGACGCTGTTGTGGGTGAAAGACGACATGATAAAGCACATATCACTTAGCTAGTAACGCTATCCACAAGATAGATTGTAAAATATCACAGATGGGCCAACGTGCCCCTATGGCCAACATGCCCCGATCTCCCCTATACTGTATATGTACGGTTTTATATTTTTTTAACGTTTTATCATCTCTTTTGTGTTGAAATTGTAGTTTGTTTCAACAAGTCTTAAATCGAAAACCCCATAGCTTAATTTAGAGCTCTTTATTTTTCATTTATAAGCACTCTTCTCCCCCTCCTCGTTATATCGCTCCCCTCGGTATATCGCGCTTTTTTCTTATACCCCAAATAGTGCGATATATCGAGAGGTTACTGTATTAACAAATAGTAAGCCAACAGCAATAGCTTTAACTTTAAAACACATGAAAAATAATTTTGACCAGGATTTTGCCTCAAATACTCCACTGTTCGACGTCACGGCATTGAGGGCAGTTTTATCTACCGGAAGTGAGACTGGGCAAAGATGACACATTTTAAACTAGAGATCTAAAATTTCACATTTTGTTGTCTGATTTTTTGATAGACCTATTAGCGACAATTTGTACCCTTCAAATAGAGAGAGGCTTTCGGTAGATGTACAAAGTGAATTTTATGCGGTATTTTGATATATGGAATTAAAATTATGTTTAAAGGTAAAAATTGTGAATTATTGAACTTTATTGAGTTAATATAGGGTGAAACCCCCAGTTATTGATACCTAACCAGTAACTGACACTTGAGCAAAAAATCTAACTCAAATAAGCATTTTGTTGTAAAATTCTGCAAAGTAATGTCATCTAGTGGTAAAGAAGACACTTATTTTTATTTTGGAGTCAATTTATTCATCACTAGAGTGTCAAGAACATATTTAATGATGAAGAAACTTTTGAGAATACGAAAAGTGCCATTTTGAAGCAACCATCTTCTTTCTAAAATTAAGGAAGTGTTTTTCTAATCTATTTGTAATGCAACCATCCTAAACTTTTTTCTTACAGTTATACTTGTAGAAATTAGTTTAATGATACATATGACATATTAGGGCCATGATTTAGGGTGTATAGTTATTTAATTTATGGGGGTGGGGGGTGCCAGTTATTGGTTCCTAGAATTTCATTTCACCAGTCTCTGACAGAGGTGTTAGTTATTGGTTATGTTAAAGAAAGTTGAAATCTATTATTTGAACTGTTTAAAAATGCATAATAATAAATTAAATTTATCTTGTAGTAAACACCATTAAAATTTAAGTTATTTTACCGGTGTCTGATACCAGATGTTAGTTAATGGTTCATGAATGTCATTTATTGGATATCTGTAATTGGATATATATTATTAATAATGCAGTACTAAATATTACTCCTATATACTCTTATTATATATTCTGCATTACTAATAATTCAGTACTAAATTTTTACTCCTATATACTCTTATTATATATTCTGCATTACTAATAATGCAGTACAAGTACAAAATTACTAAATCCCACATTTTATAATAAATATTAATGTATTTTGTTCTTATAATAAAGATTAAAGTTTTTAAAGCATTTTAATTTTTTTAAATAAAGTGTGAGTCACTGGTTCACTTTGTGTCAGTTATTGGTGTTCCAAAATAGGGATGGTGTCAGTTACTGGAGTTTTTGAGCATATTTACGAATAAAATTAATTTTTATTAATAAAATGTATAATTTTTCAAAATTTTGCCAACAATAATTTTTTAATATATCTTTTCTATCCTTTCAAAAGCAAAGGTAAGTATAAAAAAGTCCTTCCGGCCTGTACCGGGAGGAAAATGTAGCTTTCCTATATATTCGTTTTAAAATTTTAGCTAATGTTACACGAAAACAGCAAGTTAAAATACAAAGAAACGGTTACAAAAGATTCGTTAATACTGAATTTGAATAAGAAATTCGCCAAATTATTGAGCAATAGCCAAATTGGCTTCATTTATGAAGACTTATTTTGGTCGCGAAATTTGGCAATATTTCACCAAATGTCGCCAATTTTGGCGAGAATTTGGCGCTAACGGATATGAATATATAGTTTTATGCGTATGATTGGGAAAATTATTACAACAATGAAAGAAAATAGTTTGCGAGTAATCGCGTTAATGTGCTGTTTTGTTTCAAAATGTCAGCCACCCTAGAATTTCAAACTGCTCTATCTCAGCCATTTTTTAAGATAGAGGTAAACCAAAAAATGCTCTGGAATCCTCGTATCAAGGCCTAACACTTAATTTAAAAAAATTGAATTTTTAACTTTTTTGTATATTTATTTTAGTTTTAAATTTTTAAGTGGCCGCCATCTTGAAACAAAATGGCGGACCAAGCTGGCCAACGAACTCGGTCGAGACATTGGTGAGCTTAATACACACAATTAGTTTCATCAAAATTGATTTATAAATACGAGCGTTATCGTATGACATAGCTCAGATATATATATATATATATATATATATGGATATATCTATATATATAAATCAACATTTGAACGGAGGGTGGTTTTGGGGTCTGGGGGTCATGATCGGTGAAAATATATCGAAATTTTCCGGAACTGCTTTCCTCCGAACGGCTGCAATAGGTAGCTTTATACTTTTTTGTATTGAAAGCTACCTAATAGATTTTAATTTTTGTAATAGTGATTTGAACACGAAAGAATCCTTAAAGTGTCAGTTACTGGGGGTTTCACCTTAGTTAGTAATTTATATACACCTAATTTTCTTTTTGCACGATCATACTTTTAAAGTTTTATGGACACCGAATACCACCTTTTTAATAGAAATCTTAGCCATATTTAATCCATAAAATCTGAAATTAAGTTTGGGAAGAGTGTATTAGTGATTTTCTTTAGCTGAGTTATTAATTACCTGCCTCAAATGATCAAAATAGGAAAATTGGCGTTTTATAAAAAAATAATTAAAAATTTGACGTTATAATAGTGGTGCATATTTAAGTAAATAATAAATAAATGTGCTCAATGGATTAAGTTTTGATACAAAAGGCGGGGTGTAACTGAAAAATGTCCTTTGTCCTTTTTCCTATAGAAACACGGGGCTCGAGGTAAATGATCAGAATTATTGCCTTCAGTTATATTTCATTTAAATTTTTAAAAGATATTTTTACTATTGAATAAACATAGATTATTTAATACAATACTCTATTATTTAATACATTACTATATTATTATTATTACTTTTCTTTTCAGATGTAATTTATAGCTAACAAAATGCCCAAGGAGGCTTCTAAAATGCCTTAAAAGTTAAACGAGCTGTCAAGTATGTTAACGCTGATCGACTCCATCATGACAGGCTCACAGGAAATGTAATATTCCTCACTCAACAATTAATAGTCAAGTAAAAGGATGAATTTTTTTTTTACAGTCACAGACGGCTTATCTGATAAAATGCTAATTGAAGAGTCTAATGGTAATTTTAAGTTTAACAGCTATGTAATTGTTAAGTATGAGAGTGATTTTTTCCAGGGTGATTTTCACTATTAAGATAGATAAAGAAGTCGAAGTAAGTACAATGGTAATGAGTGGTCACAAAAATTGGAAATAGCCAGAATATTGTGATAAAATATTTTATGAACTAAAATACAATAAAATACATGCCTGCCAACCTTTCAGTTTTTTCCCAATAAACAAAAACCAGAAAGTTTTTTAAATAAAAGAAGTTATAAAAACAACCACGTAGAAACAACAAACGTTTCATTAAGTAATTTTTGTGGTTCAAGTTATATTTATTATTTTGATTTGAAAAAAAAACTGGAAGGTTGACAGCTATGCATTTTCACAATTGTTAAATTTCAGGAACAAATACAGCGTTCCAGGAATTCCTAAGTATAAATAATTTACTTTATGAAATTGTTGTGTAGAATATACAGTAATAAACATTGTTTTAGTAAAATTGATGTTTTTTTGTCATTCATTTGTTACTTCTGTTTATTGATTGTCAACGTTAAGTGTTTAGAGTATGAATGTTAAATAATTCATTGTATAATTATTATCCAGTATTAAGTATTTCAAAAACTGATTATAATTAAATTAATGAGATTAAGATGAAATAGCGTGCATAACATACATTCTCATATTTAGATATTTTGGACGACTCATTTAGATTTTAAATACTGTGACAAAAATGTCCTAAATGGGACAATGATATATTTTTGTTTACATTACACAGAATAATTCAATAACTTCAAACAGATTAGTTTTTACTTAAAAGTATAATAATCAATCGTTTTTTTACTGATATTCGGCATTTTATATTTAGTCAAATGCGAAATATGCCAAAATGTGACAAACTTATGAGAGATACTTTCAGCAACTCAACGGATTTAGGCAAAATAACCTTATTTAACCATGAATTTGTTTGCGTTTAATAGTTTATTTACACTTCAACTGTATTAACCAATTGATATTTTATAAATATTTTTTGCTTCCACTGGTATATGCTATCAATGCATTCAGAGCCCCCAGGCCAGAGAGTTATTTACTTCAGGCCCTTGTATTTTAACTTTTATTCATTTGTATGTGCTTCTAAAATAATTCAGCTGTCGAAAGAGGTAACTTTCTTATGGTTATTTCAATGATGTATTTCAATTGTTGATGTTCACATTCTATTCTTATCTACGTAAAGGAAAAAATGCTAAATATATTAATTAAATTTTTTTTAATACGTGTTTTCAATGACTGACTCTTTAAATTATTCTGAAATATAATTTCTGATAGTCTCTAGTAATGAAAAGTTATAATAAAAGGAGTTTTAGTTACTGGAGTTCATTATGTTTCCCCTGAATTCTAAATATAGGGGAGATGGGGGGATGAATGGGACATTTTCACAAAAACCGTTAATTATAATTTTTTATTTAAGTTATTATCAATATTATATATCATATGTCATACATTAAGTACTTGACTCCATCTTAAGCACAATATTTATTCAAGATTATTATTATACAGAAATATAAATGAAATTTAAAAAGAAGTTCTTCTATGTCCCAATCATCCCCACAGCAGGGATGAATGGGACACAAACATTTTCCTCCCTGTATTCAATGTCAAGGACTAAAAGCTAACAAAAATGCCTCCTTGGCAAAAGCTGAGAGATTATAATTTGTAATATGATCTCCAGGATTATTTGTTGGCCAATTATCTTGGACTCATCTCAGCTTTGCCTTAAAAGACCTATAAACAGAAGCATTCAATGGCTGAAGACAATGGCTACAATGAGGATACCTTGAAATAAAAAACTACAACATATCTTAATTGTTTATATTGCGTAAGACATTTAAGTAAGTTCAAATGTAAAAAAAATTACTTTTAAGCAGAGTTTTCAGGAAATGCAAATTTGAAGAAAACTGAAAACAGCGATTTGCTCTTGCTTTTGGTTCTGAAGCACACTATTGTAGTGAAATCTATGAGGATAGGAAGCAACTAAAAAAAAAGTTTATTGCCTGAAATATTGAGAACGTCCCATCCATCCCTTGTCCCATTCATCTCCCATCTCCCCTATATGTATTTATAAATATATATTTATAAATCTATATATTTAATTTTTGTCACTATGTTGGCTATACGCCTTTTAACAATTAAAATTTGAAATATTATATATTTATAACTTAAAATTGACCTTAGTGAAAAATCATGTTTCATGCATAGATTATGAAACCCTTTTTCACACTACCAGTGAATTATTACGAAACTTTTATGCGGTGAAAGTAAATATCTAAATAAAGAATTTAGAAAATGTATAATGCAGTTGAAATCCCATTTTCAGCAATTACTTCCCATCCAAGATAAATTATTCGAAATCTTTTCTGCAGTCCTCTATATATGCCCTATAAGATTTTAGACGCAGCACACACTAAAATTTCATTCAAAAGAAAAACGCCTACTACAACTAGAAACGCACCGCCGGCAATTAAAATCCATAGGCAGCAATGTTTTCATATTATTTTGTGCATTCCTGTGTGTGATTTTTTTACATTACACACACACCACGTAGTGTACTAAAGTTTAGTTCAACTCATCGCATAACACAGTCTAAAATGTACTTTCAGCATCCTTGTCTATAAACGGGAACATATTCGAACTCTTTTGTTATTGCTTTGTATATTATCTATTAAACTAAAATTTATTTACACTCGAAAACGCATAACACATGTGAAAACTCAATTCCATCAATTATCACTCATATCATAGACGATAACGACTCTTTTGTGCACCATTAAATGTTGTGGGAATGTCATTGTCATGTTACATGCATCATTTCCTATAGCGAAAATGTATTATGCACCTCAATAAAGATATCATTTTCATTAAATTAGAAATAGCATAGCATAATTGTACTTTAATAATCACTGTTTATAGACAGTAATGTAATCGAATTATTTTGTCTGTCCCTGTAAAAGAACGATAACTGATGCCTTTTCCGATGGAATTATGTTTTGATACATATAAATTAGCATAAATGATGCATATAAATGTTTCAAGTATTGTAACATCATTGAAATATATTTGAAAAAATTGTCCCCATAGGCCACAATGTTTCCTAATCCTTTTGAGTGTCTCTGTAAATCTCAGTAAATATTCTGATCACTCTATTTTCATTTGAGAATATATGAGAGAACATATATATAAATTTATTAGGAATCCAAGCATATTTACGAAATTTAGAGGGCGGTCAGCCAGCCGAATTGGAGTCACACTTTTCGACCACGTTGGAAAATGTTTAAAAAATAAAAAGAAGGTAAAGATAAGTGATGCAATAGTTGGGCATAATCAGATAAAAGCCTCTATATAAATAGTTTATTTTTGGTTCCAAATGAAATATTATAATTTCCCAATGCTCAGATTTCTTTCACGAATCATCAGCCAACGTCAAAGAAGTGTGGGTATTGTTTTTCATTAGTAATCAGACTTTTTCTCTGGTATGAGGTGGTCTACTACTAAAACTTAAGTGGCTGAGTAATGGTGCTTTTACGTATATGATAATCCAGTTTCTAGTAATCCGGGGTACATGACTGAGTCGGGGACTGGGACAGGCCCTGCTGGACCACCCACAACGACGTTACATGTCATTTGCGATCAGTTTGCTGGAAGACGTTAAGAAGAAATTTTACAAACTTGTAAATATTATGCTACAATATTAATGCAGGGTTCGTACGCTTTTACCACAGTTTTTTAATAGAATTTTAATATTTAAAATTTAAATAGCAGAAATTGTAGACCACCTCCTTTAATTGCAGAATTTGTAATACTTTTCTGCATTTAAATAAGGTGAAAAATTCTATTAAAAATTGTGGTAAAAGCGTACGAACCCTGTAATGTGGTTGTGGTTAGAGATTCCCAAGACACACACTCTAGCAACAAGATGAGGCAAGCAGGTTTCCAGTATAGAGCTCTGACGTAAAAGATACTACCCAAACGGTATGCTGAGGCATAGTTTTTGAGGAACTCTGGCCTGAGAATTAATTGTAAAAGTTCGATGCAGAGTGCGACGTTAAGACGGCTCATATGTTTTTGTAAAAATCCCCTATTTGCTCTCAATCTTTGTAAATACTGTAATTATATTGTCTTACTGATGTGTAATATTAATCTAGAACCATTAAAATATTGTTATTCAATAAAGTGAATTATTTATTGAGTTTTTGAGTGGGAGTTCAGGACAATTGTATCTTTAAAACGCCCAAGACGCCTTGCTGTTTTCACTTTTAAAATCCCCTAATTATTGCCAAAGTAGCTCATGAACTTGTTGCTTTCGTTTCGACAAGTATTTCTATTCGAGTTTGAATCATATGCAGTGTTCCAGAAAAAAAGACCGAGAAAATGTTGGTTATATAGACCAGTCTTTTCAGCAAAGTTCTTTTTTACCGATGTAAATTCTCGACGCAGGAAAAGTGGATCAGAGCAATTTCACCAGATGCGAGGAGTTTTTTTTTTCTCCCTCGTTTTTCTTCATAATGATAAAGTGTTACGGAGTGCTTTTGAAGACAATGTGCCAACGTTTTGTGAAAATACGGAATTTCAATAACTGAAAGTAAGTGTCATTTTTTATATACAGAATGATGTTACAAAATATTTTTTATAGTTGTCGATGCCGTTTTGCTCATATTTTTATTATGATCATATTTTTACTGGCCTAACTTTTGCTAAACATGCCGATCAATATCGAACATGGTATTTCTGATTCGGACTCACCCGGGATTCACAAACTTAGTGATTGCAGCCTGACTTCTCTCTTTTACTTATTTTCTTGCCTGTCTTGTAATACTTATCCGGCTCACTCGACTTAGCATAACAGAGAGACTATAAAAGAAGAGAAGCGGAAACAAACTAAGAAAAAATATGTTTAAGTGTGCAGTAAGGGTGAAAACTACATCAGGTTGCGTCAGTGTTCCATAGTTATCAGTGTTTTTCTTTATTTCTGCCTGTGTGATTTATGGTAATAAATTATAGTGCTATTATATTTCTTTTTTCTCATCTAATGTGCCTCTACATGTGCTTTTTATTAGTGTTCTGCTTCAACTCCAAGTGACTTTTTTTTTGTTGTTGTTGGAGATTTTGGTTTTCAATCTGCATAGGGACAATATTTGAACCTAGAAGAGAGAACATTTTAGACAATTATTTTTTTACAATATATATGAACTTAAACAAGAAATGAACAGTGTTAACTTTTTCAACATTTTTCTTACAAATTGATATTTTTATGTGTTATTTTTTTTTACTTTTGTTAAAATATGTTTTTTTATATTAGCAAACAACACAGTGTTTTTTTTTTGTTTTTTTTTGTCGTGTGTTGCAAAATTTTCTTTTAGTGTTTCTTATTTTTACATGCTGCGAAAACTCAACTCTATTTTTTGTAGACATAAGCAGACGCGGCACAGTGCTTTTTTGTGTGTCGCAGATTTTTTTTTTTTTTTTTTTTTTTTTTACAGACTAAGAAGTTCTTGAACTGTTAGAAATATTGTAACAGTAATATTTCGTTTATCATTATTTATTATTATTATTATTCAGTGTTCCTCTTGTTTGTATATAAAAAAGGGTTTTTTCATTTTGAGTATTTCACATGTATATATCATTTGTTTTTGCCTATGATAAGTACTGCTGGCTGCTACAAAGAGAACATTTTCAGTACTTTTTATTTTCCTTTTTTTTTTGGATGAGTCCAGATTTTGCTTAGATGAAGCACATTTGACGGTTTTTTTCTTTTGGACAAGGCAAAACTTTGCTTAGACGTGGCAAATTTGACGGTTTTTTTCTTTTTGTTTTGAACGAGGATAATGTTATCTAGACGAGACAAATTGCGACTTTTTTCCTTTTTTTTTTTAAATGACGAGTGAATGATGTATGACAAATTCATGTCAAAAAGCAACGACTCTGTTTTTTCTGTTTTTTCCTTTGATTCTGTTTGAGTATATCCCCAGTGCAGGCCAGCACCAGTACTCTTGTCATAGTTCTTCTGTGCTGTTGCATAGATAGAAGTTAAACCCTAGTTCTTTTATTTAAAGTTTTATTTTGTTAAAGTTTGCATTCTTGTTGCTTTTATTCCAGGTGGGGACATGGTCGTCCACATGTCGAATGGCCGAGCGTGGTTGTGGTTAGAGATTCGCACAGCACACACACTCTAGCAACATGATGAGGCAAGCCGGTTTCCAGGGTAGAGCTCTGGCGTAAAACACGCAACCCAAACGGATATGCTGGGGCATAGTTTTTGAGGAGCTTTGACTTGAAAATTAATTCTAAAAATTTGATGCAGAATACGACTAGAAGTTGATCTGGATAAACGGTCCGATCTCTCTCTTATGTTTTCGATGTTCAGACGGCTGATATGTTTCAGCAAAAAGCCCCTGTTTCCTCTTAATCTTTGTAAATACTATAATAATATTGTCTTAATGAAGTGTAATATTAATCTAGAACCACTAAACAATTGTTATTCAGTAAAATAAAGTATTTAGTGAGTTTTCCCATTATTATATTAATAGTTGATAATTAATCATAATTTTTTTGTACTTTCATTCTTTCTTAAAACGAATAAAGAATGTTATTAACGGAAAATAAATAAATATATTATAATTTAATATTGTAATAAAATCGCATATGCTTTAAACACTTAAAATTTCTCCACGAGGCTGTTGCTGAAAAATAAAGAAGGAAAGAAATAAATTGATGATTTGTCAACTCAGAAAGTTTCCCTTTCTGTAACTGGCATCCTCTAACGCCCTCCATTGTTCAGCTTTATGTCGGTGAAATGCAATTTTTCCGACAATATAATACTTTCAGAAAAGAAAGGACTAACGAGAAAGAAGAGAATAAATTCTAAAAATAAAAGTTTACAAATTAATGAAAGTTTAATTACTTTAAAGTAAAATCAGACCGCTTAAGTGTGTAATTATTACTTCTAAACAAAATATCTAAACTTAGAAAACATCGTACATTATTGGCCATATTAACAAGGGATATTTTTATATTTTAGTTTAATTCCGAATATGCAAATTTTTAACCAATTTAAAACAATAAAAAATATTTACTTGATGACATTTGAGTGATGTATGTTTGAATTTTTTAATTTAAAATTTGGAATAAAAAACATTTCTTAATGATCACCTTACACACAACATTGTACATCATTTTCTTTAAACCAAATTTGGTTCATATAGTCCTGTTTTAATTCATTATGTAACTACGTGTGTATTGTTTTATAACTTTTGTTCCTATCTTTAATATTTATGCAGAGTAGTGAAATATTTAGTCATAATTTTTTTTTTTTTTTTTTTTTTTTTTTGCTAAAATTTGTTTGTTTGTTCGTTTGTTTGCTTTTTTTGCATAAAAAATGTTTTTTTTTTAATTCTGGGATTTTTTTTTTTTTCAGAAGTAAAGTATAACCATCCGGATTTTCTAAGAATCATTTGGCCACTTTGAATCTGATTAAAAATACTTTATTTTGAATATTTCCAGCACGAATTTCAAGAAAAAATATTAAAATATTGTCTCGTAAGTAACCGTCGAATAAATATTATTTATTTATTTATTTTTTTCGAAGACCAACAGAATAGATTTTTTTTTTTCCTTTTCCATAAAATAATAATTTGTTTAATACATCTATCATTTTATATATTTTATCCAGATCATCGCTTATACTGTTTACTGTTGTTCAAAGTGATAATTATATATATACTACTTTGAACGATAGTAGAATAATCCCCAACAATTCTTTAAGGCGATTCTCAACAAAATATTTTTTCCTGCTCAACAGCGCGAAATTTTTTGACAAATTTACGGACTCGTTTTTAAACGCAAAAGCAAGACACTTTCAGGTCTGACTATTGAAGATATTTGGAATCAAATAGTGTTTTCCTTTTTCTGATAAATGAATTACTTATCGAGTTATAAGCAATCGCTGTCACGTAACGACCGTTTTTTTCTCCTTTCCTGCGCTTTCGTGTTCGGAAATTCGGTTCAAAACGCCAATTTTGACTATATTTATTGAAATATATTCTGTCTTAAAAAAAAAAAAAAAAAAAAAAAAAAAATGGAAAGCATCATTCAATTACATTTTTTTAATAGGAACACCTGTCAATTTCATATCTTTCCGAATAAAAATGAATTCAGAAATGTGTCAGAAAGTAGCTCCTTTGGATTTGAGAGCAGCCTTAATACCTTAAAATTCCAAATTCATTGAAACAAACTTTTTATATACTGCGTGTTTCAGTAGGATTTGAATGATTTCAATTAACTATATTTTATTCGTCGTCAAAATAAGATATAATTTCATAATGTGTAGACATATGTGTAACAGAACAGTCCAAGTTTAAATGGCAATGATAATCTTATTGGTAAATCACAAATGGTCCATGCAAATGTCACGCTACGTTATTTTGCACTCGCCAACTCCATCCAGACTCATTTTAAAATGTTTTCACCGAGGCTAACGAAAAAGACAGGCTACCGTGGTGCATTCCACTTATCTTTTTTCACAGAGTGACGCTACTTGCATTGGTACATTCGAGCATCACATGCCTCCTGCGGTCTGTAAAAAAATATACGCGTAAAGCACCGCGGTAGCCTTTCTTTTTTTACAGACCACCGGAGTCACGTGATTCTCAAATGCACCAATGCAGGTGTAGGAAAACAGCATCACGTCACTCTAGCGGTCTGTAAAAAAATATAAGTGGAATGTACCGCGGTAGCCTGTCTTTTTCGTTAGCCTCAGTTTTCACTATATAACCTCACACAGTATGCGAATTTTTCTTTTTTGTGAGAATATGTAAAGGATGTTGTTTGGAAACCATATTTTCTCCGAGATTAGTGTTGGTAATTGTGTGGATTTTTTTATTCAGAAATCAAAAATTAATATTTCGTATTAGTAATAATGACGGATTAAATTAAGCTAATATTATTATTTCGAAACAGTGGTAAATTTCTGAATGACATGACAGCTGGAAACGCAGCCCAAAAGATGTGCGGACTACAAGATCGCACTAGTGCTGCGGTGCAAAGCATTTATAAGAAAATTGCCGAAATGAGTCTGTATGTAGTTGACGAGTACAGAATTACGAACGGTGCTCACATTGAACATTTATGCTAACTTATGCATTATGATACATCACATTATGATATTATACATTAACATTTATGATAATTATATTATAACTATAATATAATCGCTGTCGCTGAAACTTAGACTATGGTGTTACACATGTGTACGCATGTCAAAAATGGTAAATAAAATATAATGTTGTAAATAGTTCGTATCATTTGAAAACACGTTGCATTGATATTTTTCAACATTTGAAAATAAGGGCAATCATCTATAACAATTTCTGAATATTACATCGTAAATCCAGCTAAACACTTTATTTTATTTCAACGAATTTTAAATTTCTTTTCAATATCTGAAGATATTTGGATTGAAATAATCACCAAATATTCTTTAATATCGAATTTTTAACACATCCATATAAACTGTCTTTGTATGCATTTTAAAGCAGGTTTTAAAGATTATGTACCTTTCATAGAGTTTTATCAGCATTTTACAGCAACATAAGTGGTGCAGGTATAAGAAAAAGGAAAATAGAATATTTTTCCCTGGTTAAATCATCGGTGGATTAGTAAGACCGCTCCCGTGGATGTATTTATTAGGTTCACTGTAAAATAAATCGGTCAAGTACGAGTACAACTCGCACTCAAAGGGTTCCGTACATTAAATTTATTAATTACTGTTTATTAATTAACTAGCAGACTACGCCCGCTGCGCTGGTCGGTTTCTCCAAAAGAACCTTGAATCAAACGAAATATATCGGTGAATTTAACCTTGTATTTTAAAGTAATCTATATCTTTACCTGGAATATCTTAAAATAACATAAAAACGGATACTTATTTCACTACATTATGTTTTTTTAATACGGTTTATTATTACGTTTACAATTTATTACCTACCGTTTTCCATTGATTTATATGTTTTATAGCTATATTTTTTAATAACGTGAATTAACCTATATTATACACAACTAAAAAGAAATGGCGCATCTAGTATTTGTCGAGAATTAAATAAAAATCATGCACTCGTGACATCATAATTCACTTATATATTTTAACAGAATAATACGGTTACTATAATTTGTGACTCGTGCTGACACATTGCTCTTATTATTTTTTTTTTTTACCCGTGAAGTTTTCGCTGTGGTACTCCATTGTGAAATTTGGTAATTTTTAAAATTCAATATTTGAAAAATGGCATAATCAGTAAATTTGAAATTTATATCAAGAAAAATACAATTTTTTACATTTCTAACGCAGTTTGTCTAACAATTTTCTGACAAATACTTTTCGAGCAATTAATTTTTTCAGTAATTTCAAATGTTTCATTTTCCGAGATTAATCTGTGGCAACGATTAGCGAAATTACCAGTCGTCAGCAACACATACCTTTTTATTAAAGAGGATGCAATCCTACGATCCCTGAATTTTTTCATTATTTTAGTTTCAGTAGATTCGGAAATAAGAGGGAGGAGGAGACATATTTTTCCAAATGTACTTTCGACGACATTTTTTAAAATATAATACCTAAAATTAAAAAAAAATATATTTTTGTGTTCGATGTTACGAGATCTTTCGAACGGTACCCTACACGATATCTTAAAAAGAAATTAAAAAAAATAATTTAACTAATATCTCGTTAATTACCGACAACTTTTTTGAAAATCATTATCAAATATCCTCGAATGACTCTGCATGGATAGATACCTCGAGCGCCCGTCAACCCGCCCCCCCCCCTACCCCGCTGAACGCCCGAAAAGTAAAGTTTGTGTGTAACAGAAAAAAGTGTTTCTCTCAAAAACTATTTTAACTAGGAAAATTGCTATGGTTTTCCTGCAAGATTTAAATAAACTCCTATCACCCCTAATTTTTTCATAATTTTAGTTTCAGTAGATTCGGAGATAGAGGGGAGGGGGCATATTTTTTCAGTGCATTTTCGATGATATCTCTGAAAATATAATACCTAAAATTAAAAAAATATTTTTTTTTGAGCTCGATATTACGAGATATTTCACACGATACCCCATATGATACACATTTCTTTTTTTTTTTTTTTTAAGTAACTTAATTGACCCACTAAATTTTTCCCTAAACATATTTATGAATGGCTAATAATCTGAAAATATGTGGGTCAATAAGCTTTATAACTTTCCCACGTTTGAACTTTCCACGTCCCATAGTTTACGAGAAAAAGGACTCTGACAGACGGAAAGACAGACACAGAAGTGATCTTATAATAGTTCCGTTTTTGCTTTTTAAGTACGGAACCCTAAAAAAAAGACAAATGACTCAGTTTTTCACTGTTGGTTGTATGCTTCGCAGCGAGTGAAAATTCACACCTTTATTGTATTCAGGATAAATGTGACAAACGAAAATAAACAATAACTTTTTCGGAGTTACCCAAGATTCTGTAAAGCGTTCTTTATATTTCAAACCTCAGAAACCAGTATATATCCGAGATTAGAAGAAGCATTTACAAAAAAACAAAATTATTTTTTCTGCCAGTGATTTTCGAAAACGTTTCCGAGTAGTTTTTATAGTGTATTAATCAGTTTTATCAACCTGGAATATGGGTTTTCCGGATGGTATCACTGCTCAAGTAGACATTTTTTCATTCAACAAACATGTTTTACAGACAAACATGATAAATTAACGGCAATCATTTTAACATTAAAATTAATATTGTTTTTGTTATTTTTGCATGTATAAATTCAGTTACGCAGCTGAAAATAATTGAGAAATGGCAGCATCTTTTAAACCCAATGTTCCAGTTTCAGAAAACTGATCAATACACTATAAAAAATACTCAGAAACGTTTTCGAAAATCACTGGCACAAAAAGTAATTTTGCGTTTATAAATACTTCTTTAAACCTCAAATATAGATTGATTTATGAGGTTTTTAAAGATAAAGAACGCTTTTCGGAACCGTGAAAACTCACAAGAGGTTGTACATTTTCGTAAGGGATTATATGTAGATTAAAATACAATTGTCTGCTTTTATAGGGAAGAAATAACTGCCAAAATCTTTTTTTAAACCTTCCACGTGAGTCAATTCCTTTCCAGGCAGATGTTCTAAGAAATAAGATTGCTTAAATTTAAACCAAGAAATGCAATTTTTTATTATCAAGCAAAACTAGTAATTTAGTTATTTGATGAAGAAAAAAATATCCAAGTGTCTGGTGAAAATAGTATTGCATGGAATTCACCGTATAATATCGTAAATCCCTCACGCATTTTCTAGTGATGTCAATAAACTTGTCTAGAACACATCTGAATCCGTTTAAGACCTATATTATGTTTGGGTAGAAGAACGACGAGTCTTAAAGGTAGACGTCTAACAAAGCAAAAATGAATTTCTTCAAGGAAAAACGTGACTTTATAGTAATTTATTTTGTAAAATGCAGCTTAAGTTTGCAAATAAAAAGAAATCCCTCAGTCTCTATATTCGTGCATTTTCTTTCATCACAGGAATTCTCATACAACTTACTTTGTCATTAGAGTAGCAACCAAACACTGATTTTTATCAGGAAAATAATTTTCCCATTCTTATTTATTTAACGCATTTTTCTTCTTCATCCCTGTTTTGTCATCGCTGAAATTTTAGAAACTGGCACATTTCAGGATTTTAATTTCATTTTGCCTCACCCACTCACGTTTTTGAAAATTACTGAGGTTTCTTTCACCGTTCATTTTATTTTCCCAAACTTGAAATGAATCTCCAATCGTGTAGAGCGGTATACTTTTGTTTTCGCTTTCTAAATGAAAATATAGGGTACAATCTGCTGAATTTTTTACGCGGCAAAACGTGTGCACGAATTTTGGTGTGATTAGATAGTCTGACATAAAAACTGATAAATTCCA
The DNA here is from genome assembly GCA_963931845.1 of Maratus michaelseni. Classification (NCBI taxonomy): domain Eukaryota; kingdom Metazoa; phylum Arthropoda; class Arachnida; order Araneae; family Salticidae; genus Maratus; species Maratus michaelseni. Next base: position 210,709,658 of record OZ007599.1, on the reverse strand, counting down.
AACCAACTATAAAACGACCATTTTTTCTTTATTTTTTCACCTATACAACTTTTTTAGCCTTGAGAACTAAATGATAGACCATTTTATCATCTACATAGTAATCTAGCTGACTGAAAAAAAAAAAAAAGATTAATTCACTAAAAAGAAGTATTTTTCGAAAAAAACAATTTTTAATTTTTTTTTAATACTTAACTCAGAGGATGAAAGGTTGAACACTAAAAGACTGAAATTTATCTTTAAAGATTTTTTTCTGTCCTAAGAACTGTTCCTGAAAATGAACAGTTTCTATCAAGTGTACAAATCGTTGCTTTAAATAAATTAAATGTAGTTTAATGAATAAAATAATTTTTAATACACTAAAAACTCATTTTTAGGGTTTCGTTCATCTCACGAAACCCTATTGCTCCCGCTGCGTTGTCTGTCTGTCACAGAGCCATTCTCAGAAATTATGTAACTTACAGAGTTAAAACTTAGTGTATAAATATGAATATCAGCTGTAAAGAGCTGAAAATATTAAAATTTGAAAAATTCGTATTATTTTAATAAATAGAGATAAAAAACCAAAATTCTAACAGCCTTTTCTTATTAAATTTAAACATTTTTCATTATAGTAGATGCCAAAAATTAAAAATCCACGATAAAATAGACCGGTAAATTTTTACTTTATAAAAAACATAACTTTTTTTTTTTTTTTTTTTTTTTTTCTAAATGAAATTTGTTTGAATTTATTAAAGGATAAAGTGTTTTGAAAGGAATATATTAAACGAAACCCTTTGAGCGATCTTCGATCACACTTACCCACTTGTTTAAAAAATATATATATTGTTTATGACCTTTGTTTGTAAAATTTATAGAGACCCAAAATAAATAATTGTGATTTAATTTGAACCTGCAATTCCTTAAATTCATTTAATTTTTTTAATCTCTTGAATTGATTGAGTATTTTTTATGTGATTAGACAGCTTAATTTAAAAACTGATAAATTCCACACCCAGAAAAATGTTTTGTTGAATCAACAAAAATTTGGTTGACGCAACAAAACTTTTTGTTTAAATATAGGTCAATGGAAATTTTGTTTGAATCAACAAAAAAATTTTTTTTTGCAATTCCGAAAAAAAAATTTGTATCGTCAGCAAAAAATGTTTTGTTAATTCAAGTAAAATGGTTCAATTTTACATGAATTTTACTAAAACAACCAAAATGTACTCAACAAAACATGTTTTGTAGTTTTAATCAATTCATTTTTCTGGGTGCAAGTAGACTAGAACGATTCATTTTGAAGAAAACGTTAAACTACCATACTGTTTTTTCCGCTTTGAAAACTAAATGATAAATTATATTTTATCACCTACACAGTAATGTAGCTGACGGAAAAAATAATAGCTTTAATATTTGTTTGTAATACTTGGCTCGGGGATGTAAGATTGAAATTTAAAGTACTGAAGGTTCCTCTTGTCATTGAAAATCAGTCTTACATACGAATGACCGGATAAACTTCGTTGAAGTCGTATACGAATCGTTCATAAAAGTAAAAGTCAATGTAATGTATTAGGAAAATACTTTTATGACGCTAAAACATATATTTTTCGAAAAAGGGTATTACTTTTGTTTGTAATACTTCGTTAAATAAATAGAATATTAAATCTTTGATTTTAACACGTCACTGAAAATCTGCAGTTGGCACTAATTTTACGAATCACTGGTTACACTTAACTCGATAACTATTATACGAATCATCGGTTAAAATAAACTTTAACACAGTTGTTTGGAAGAAAATAATTTTATACTAAAAAATTAGTAAGTGAAAAATATTGATTCCATTTTTCATATTTTATTATAATTGCCATGTTGCAATTTATGAATGTTGCAAAAACGCAGCTCAGGTAGGATAGCTTAAGTATCACTCAACATTTTGAGAATAGCTTAACTATCACTCAACATAATGAACAAGCAAAACACAATACTAACGATTATGTGGATAACATGGCTTCAATATATTATGAATGTCATCTCTCCTAAGGAGACATGGATTCCTATAATAACTGGAACAAGTCTCCTATCATGTTGCCATCCAGACGGCTAGTACGCTTTTCCATACATTCTTCTCTCTGATAAAACGTGAAGCCATATAGGGAGCAGAGACATGTGGTTTCAGATGATCTATTTAGGTATTATCGAAGGCTAGAACACAAAGGTAATCGTTCATATATCATTTAGACGAAATTAAATATAGATATCATTTGAATAAAACTGAATTTAAAAAGTAATGTTTATTTTAATACATTTTAGCAGTCATTCAATTAAAAACTATGAAATTAATTTTTTTAAAATGTAGAATTAGGTTATTTTTTCTCAGTTTAAAACTATTTTAAGGTAATTAGGTACTTTAGAAGTCATAACTCTTAGGTTATGTTCAGATGTTATTTGAAAAAAAATGAATCATTTGAACAAAAAAAAATAAAAATAAATGTTAATTTAAAAATGTTTTAACAATAATTGACGTTTTATATACAAAAAATAATTGAATTTTGTGCATCTAGTAGTTAAAAAAGCAGAAATAAAATACAGAAAAAAAGCTTTTTGGCTCACAGGGCTATCAAAGCCTGAGAGCTAATGTTCCCGCAGTTTCTGTATGTACCTATGTATGTACGTAACGCGATAACTCTTGATAAAATTATCCAATTTGCTTCAAATTTTGTATATAGATTCATTGTGATAAGGCGCTTCCCTGATTAGTTTTGGGGGGGGGGGTTCATTGGTTAAGTATAAAGGATGGGAACGGGGGGGGGATATTACCCCTTTAATTTAGATAAATGGGTTTTTCATGGAACATTATCCGATTTACTTCAAATTTGGTATACCGGTTTATTCTGATAAGGCGCTTCCCTGATTAGATTTGGAGGTTCCTTGGTTAAGTATAAAGGAAAGAACGGGGGTAATCCCCCCCCCCCCCTTAATTCAGATAAATGGGTTTTTCATGCAGAATTATCCGATTTGCTTCAAATTTGGTATAGAGGTTTATTCTGATAAGGCGCTTTCCTGATTAGATTTGGAGGTTCATTGATTAAGTATAAAGGGGGGGAACGGGGTCTAATCCCCCCTTTTATTTAGCTAAATGAATATTTCATGCAGAAAAGCCTGTGAGCTCAATGCCATCAGTTTAACTGGGTACTTTTCTTTTTATTTTCAATTCATATAATGGCTTGATAGAGCCTTGAATAACATTTCCACTATAAATTCCTGCATCAAGTAGACTTCTCTCTTTCTTTTAAGATCTTCACACGCACTCTCACTCACGCACACAGGACAGATTCAAATCAAATTAATTTTCATTATATCCTTATTATTCTTTTATCAACTTATTTATTTATTTACTTTGTTTATGGAACGATTTGTGGGTATACCTTCAAAATTTAATAAATGAATAAATGATAGTAAATAATTCTGCTGTGGAAGAAAATGTTGTCTATTTCAATCAAAATTGCTAGACATATTACAGGAAATGAAAGGAAAATAGTTTTTTTTTTTTTTTTTTTTTTAGTTTTTTCTACAATACGCGTACATTTTCCTCGCCAGAATGGTTGTGGACTTTTGTGCCTTCAAAACAAGACCCATGATTATTTATTTTTATTTTTTTTATTTTTTTTTCTTACTAAAAATATAAATAAATACTCGTAAAACTATTATTCAGAGATTTATGCAAATGATAATTTTGAATTCGTATTTGTAATCAAAGGCTATTCTGGAGATGTATGTTTGAAATGATACTCGTACTCACAAACTATTTCCACCATAATACGTGGATGGCGCACACAACTTCCAAATTACACATTGTCATTCTGGAATCCACGATATGGAAGATTCCTATGATAATACGTACATAATCCAAATAAAACATTTTGTCGATCTACATGACTCCTAGAACCCAAAACCACCCCCAGTTCAAAACTTTATATAATCTCTTTTTTATGGACACTATAACTTCCATAATTCAGCACTTCCATAATTCAGTAGATTTTATGTATCCAAACTGATACATAAAATCAACGGCATAAAATCTCGGTCAAGTTCGTTAATGGGAAAAATCGAGCCAAAGGGGGTCAAATGGGGGGGGTGGCTTTTGTGAAAACAGAAAAAACCCATAACTTCTTAAATTTGACACGTATGGAATCCGTTTAAAGTTATTATTACTTCTTGGAAAAGGGACAATTTATGTATGACAGATTTTTGATTTCATTAAAAATTCCCCCAACCGGGGGGGGGGGGGGGTAAATAAGGGTTTCAAAAGAAAAAAAATCTGAACTTCGTCAATTCACAGGATATTAAATCTGCTAAAATTTATTTTAAATCTTCTTAATATTATCTACAACTTTTATATTGACAAGTTTTTTTTAGAACCAACTGTTACAGCCAAAAAAAAAAAATAAATAAATAAATAAATAATTCCCTGCTGGCTCCGCCTACAGGCAGAGGTATATTTCGAAGCGGTTGGTTTCAACTGCCGCATTATGGCAAATAGGCCCTTCTTCTGCAATTCCTAATAAACAGGTACCCCATGGTCTGCACCTTCGAAATCTACCTGTACGAGCCGTCAGGTTTTTTTTTTTTTTTTTTTTTTTTTTTTTTCCTGAACAAAATGAAAAAAATGTCCGACAAAACTGTAGCGCATGTTCCGCACTCATAATTTTTTTAAGTTTGGTTCTTCATCATACATAACTAAGTATCTAAACTATTGTACTTCTTATCCACGAGAGTTATCAGCAATTTTTTATAAATTAGATAATCTTTTAAATTCTTTAATAGGCATTATTTGCTTTTTTAATCTGAAATGTAGCTTTTATAACATAGGAAATTTATCAAATTGTACAAACATATAGTAACTAAAAGGAATATTACAAAAGTTGATCTTAAAACAAGAAAAAAAAAAACAGTTCACTGAAAATTTCCTGAACTTGGCGGTAATAAATAAATAAAATATTAGTAAGAATATTAAGAATAAAGTATGCATTTAATAGGAAAAAAGTGATCGTGCTTTCTCATCTTTGCGTTTCTAACTTTTTTTTACGATTTTTTTATATTTAATGTTATTTTTTCATTATAGTAGTAGATCTAGTAACAGTTAAAAAAGTCGATACGTCGATTTTATGACAATTGTCAAATGAAAGATTTTCAAGCTTTGAAGAAAGTTTAAATATATATCTAGTAATTTATATGTTTTATATTTTCTCAGAGAACTAAAGGTATAAATTTCATAAAGATAATTTTTTCAGTCTTTAAATTTATAAAGAATGAAAATATCTTAGAAAACATCCATTGTGGCAGAATCTTCTTTTCGTTCTGTTTCATTGCCAATTACGCAGATTTCAGTTCTTTTTACAATTGTATAGATCTACATATAAAAGCGCAAATCATATGATCATCCGAAATTAAGAAGGTGCTGACCGCTTCGAATTTCATTTGCGTCCATTTTTTAACACAAATATTTTTTTGATAAAAATGTATAAAAGTTTCATTTTTAGAAAGATCGTTAGAAAAATTAATTTTTGAGGGATGACCTTCTAATACATATATATATATGTGTGTGTGTGTATATTTGGAGTTATTGGCAATTAAAATTTCATGCCTAACGTAAACAAAATACTTCAAAAAAGTTGAATCATGTTTTTTATCGTTGCGAAAACCAAGAAATATAACACTTCGTTCCCATGCAGATAATAAAATCAGAAAAGACCTTTGAAGTGACCATGAAATCTAGTTTTAGTTTTAGAAGTGAAGTTTTAGACATCTCAACTCGCTTTTCGCGTATTAATTTCTGTAATGAAAAAATAGAGATTTATGTCACGAAATGGCTGTTACTGGCTTGCTGGAAATTATCACAGCAGCAAAGGTAAATTTGAAAGTTTATTAGCCCTGTTGATAATCTTGCTCCCTAAGGCCGTTAATTTGATTAGACACGGGTTCTTAAAGAAAGCGAATTGCTTTTCAATGAATGCATTCAACGTTAAAAAATACCAAGCTTTGGTATGTTGCTTTTTCTGTGCTACACGATTATCGGATTATCGGATAAACTATTTAGGTAAGTCATTCTTTTTTATACACTGTTAAAAATTTGAAGCAAACTGTTCTCTTATTCGACCATATTTATAGAAAACGGTTACATAACCATAATTTAACTCTATTCTGACCATAATATGGGCAAGCATATGGTCAGAATACAGTTTAATTACAGTTATGCAACAGTTTTCTATAAAAACGGTCGAATGACTGGACAGTTTGCTGGAAATTTGTAACAGTGTAATGCTTGTGAGTTCTGTATATGGACAAAAAAATATGATTTTTTTTTTCGTTTAAAGCATTTCATGAATTTACTTTGTAACGAATTGATTCAAGTTTATTTAAAGCATAGCTTTCGTGTTATGTAAATGTGCTATTTGTGCTTCCTCAATTAAACTTAGTTTCTCTTCGCATGACGTAATAAGATTATGCCTTATAAAATACTTTCAAATAATACACCCTGTTTAAGAATAACTCCTAAATAATATAGTTTCGTTATTATTCTCCATATATATTAGTTTTGTTAGCATTTTTGTACACTGGTGTGTGTATATTTTCATATGCAAATAAATATTTATTATTAACACCATTTTGTGTGCTGTTTTCTGAAACATATTTTGCTTCTAATAGTGCAGGTAATATTCCGCTTCATTTTTATATTTTATTTAGTATAAAAAGATTGGAGCACCTCACAGAAAATTTCTCTGGCGGTTCATGAATAAAGTTTATTTTTTTTCGCATAATTTATAAAAGTACTTTATTTATTTGTTCGCCTGTAAAATTTATTTTGGGGCCCCGGGCTATACGCTTCTGAAGAGAGTCGGGCTCTTAAAACGACCGTCTAGGACGGCGAAGTCTGCTCATTTACAGATATTGACATATTGCTGATTGAATGGTGAGATTGAAAAATTGCTTAATATTTACATGATTTGTGATTTATGATAGAGCTAATATCTAAATTTTCATATAGGGCATTTCCTCCAACATCCAAAATGTATTGAAACTTAAAATATATTTATATATGATGTCTTCTACACAAGTAGAATTTACTTAATATCGAAAAGTATTATCGTAAGCACGGCTTGACAAATGCGGTCGCCAGGTCGCCACTGGCTACCAAGTCTTTTGATTTGGCGAGCAAGTTATTTAATCTTTTGGTGTGATTTCTGTAATTAAAAAAAATACATAAGAAATGATCACTGATGGCATTTTTTCTCTCCCCCACCCCTACTCGTGCGCGGCAAGCAATGATCTTTCTCTTATCTCATACTTTTAATGAAAGAACTAAATTTAAAAGACATTTTCCAATTCACTACCAGAAAACACCATTCTTTTCAGCTATAGCCAGCTAGTATATGCCACGTGATTATAATGTGGGGGAGAGAAGCTATTTCAATAAAACTAAGAAATAATGTCAATCCAGCCTCTGTGACATCTAAAATTGGATACAATGCTAAAAAAATACTCAACTTTTTGTAAGTTTCAAATCTGATTTTTGCGCTTATACAAGTTGTCAACATAATATAAGTGATTATAAGTTTTATAAGTTTCATTAGAAAATATAGTTTATATTATCTTTCTAAATTATGTACTATTTTAAACTATGTAACTAATAATCGTAAACTATGCTTGTTGTTATTTCTTCTCAATTAATTCATAAAAAATCTCTCTCTCTCTTTCTCTCTCTTTTTAAAAAAAATCAACAACGGAGAAGAGGATAGGGGGGGGGGGATATTTTTTTACAGGCAACTAGTATTTTTTTCTGGCTCCCACATTTTGTCAAATTTGTAAAGCCCTGATCGGAAGTGTCATGACTAATTAATACATCCCACTTTCCTTTATTATTTTTAATTTACAGAATAAATAAGAAAAAAGGGTTACATGTAATTGTTTAAATGCTTAAAACATAAACAGGAAGATTTCGTAACACTTGTGAATTACTTTCGCATTTTTCATCTTTATATACACACATATAGTCTTAATACGTTTATGAATTCCGTTTTCATGTCATTGTGATCGTTTCTCGAATTTTCATAAAAATGTTTAAAAATGATTTGAAGTTTTGTAAGAAATTTGGGTGGATTCTAAAATGTTACGCGTTGGAAATAATTATTGTAATCTAAATTGCTTTCATATCAGATATGAGGTCACATTAATATATTTACATTGTTTATCAAACAATAATACTATTTAGTGCAACATGTTTGCGACTTTTTTTTTTCCTATTTCGAAAATCACTGGACATTATAGTGAACTAAATTTCATTTATACTAGTTATGAAATGTTTTATTGATTATTTGCTTTAGAAAAATGAACAAAATATTCATGTTATTTCATTGGACATTTTAAAAACTAAGATTTGTAATCCACATAATTGCATTATTTGATATTATTTTTTATAACACTGATGTACAACAATGATGCAAGTAACAATAATAATAATAATAATAATAATCCGAATACACGCTATACTATTAGTTGAAATTGATACAACTATAAAAAATTACACCGTTTTCATTTCGTGAAGTGTTCTTTAAAATTGAATGTAGGTTATTTTCTCACAAAAGAGAAATTGAACTTAACTTTAAAAAGTTCAATAGAAACATCATAATGGTATTGCATACATTCAGCATGTAAAGATGGAAAATTCAAATTTTTATTGATTTTTGTATGAATGGTTACTGAAACAAATTTTATTGGAAAAGGAACGAATTAATATTAAAATGAAGTGACGATTAATTTAGCACAAGTGGAAGAAAAATTTTTGTATTTATAATTTTTTTTTTTATTATATACTACGTAACAGTCGAATACTTTCGATTAAACTGATTTTCAAATATTGATTTTTAATTATTAACACAGTTATTAAAAAATTTTAAATTGAAATTTACACGATTTTCGTCACCATTAATATCAGTGTAGTCGAACTCCACACCCGACCCTCCCCGATTCTTTCTTAGTACAATTCTCGCCATTGTTTGTCAGCTTATACACTGTTAAAATTTGCAGCAAACTGTCCAGTCATTTGACCGTTTTTATAGAAAATGGTTACATAACCATAATTTAATACTATTCTGACCATAATATGGGCAGAATACAGTCAAATTACGGCTGTGTAACCGTGTTCTATGAAAACGGTCAAATGACTGGACAGTTTGCTGCAAATTTTTAACAGTGTAAGCAAATATGCAAAAATAGTAACGTTAGGAATCTGTTTATCATATTAAAGTTTGAAAATCCATTCTCTGGTATTTCATGTGTGTTAAATACTAACATGTCAACGACCTATATATGGATAGTTATATAAGCATATTCATACTATTTTCGAAACGCGTTTCTATTTATTGACATAACTCTTAAATGCATTTTAATTTATAATTTTACCTAAATCTGGCCAAAAAAAGAGAAGGAAAAAGAACACCCCATACATTTTAATCACCAAATTTCCGCCACCAAAAAAAAAAAGCCTGGCGACTGGAAATAATATCTTCTTTCAATTTATGTTATAAAAATAAGCTTAGTGGGTCTTCTTGAAAGTATTTTTTTTTTTTTTTTGAAAAATATGATATTTTAAACAGAAATCGAATTTTAGAAGCTTTAAATATGTTAATTCAAAATTACAGCTCGATCCGCCAAGTAGTTTTCAGTTACGTTCAAAAAATTACCGCATTGCAATCTGTTTAGCAACGACTACAAATGAATTTAGAATTAGGAGTTCCAAACTTAAAACCTTTATAATTCCTAAACTACTTCACTGAACTACTTTCCGTTTGGTATCGTAAGGTAAAATTTATCTAAAAACCCAAATATGATGTCAAAATTAGGTGTTCGCGCTGAAAGTTTCAGAGGTTGGTACAATTTCAATATGAAGACAACCCTACAAGCTTTTTTTAACGACACTAGGAGGCTCGGCCTCCTACGAGTTACGCTACCAACCAGCCTCATTGCGATACGGCAAACTCTAAAAACACGCTTAATTTGACCTAATTTTAATGCTTTAAAACGATTACGGAAACTCCTGTAATCGTGTTTCAATTTATTTCTCTTTAATTGAGGAATTTTAAGGCCGAATCAACTGCTGTCGAGACAGCTAACAACTTTTTTTGTGATTGATTAAATAAGATCAATTAAATATTTGAAAATCAGCTTGTATAAAATGGCTAAGTAAACAATATCGCTACCTTCCATAATTTTATAACGACTCTATAATAAGATTGTTTTAAATAACACATTTTAAATGTTTCGTTTTAAATATAACGTAATTGACACAAAAGTTTTGTTTCTCTATTAGTATTCACGTGAAAATAATTTTTTTTTAAAATGATTTAAAAGGCCGTCTCAAAATATGAAATAAATCTCTCTAAATATATTTTTAAATTGAATCTGGTGTTGCAAATATTATTATTTGAGCATTTAAAGTATGGCAAAGTTTTATTTATCTTTTTAATATTCACGTGTAAGCACATTTTTTATGACGTAGGTTTCTTCATTTACTGCTCTTAACACGTAATCATTTAATTATCACGTTAAAGTTTTATTTCTGTTTCTAATACTCACGTGTAAATACATTGTGCAATTGAAAGGGAATATTATTATTTGGGCTGTTTTACAAATTGGCAACAATACAAATAAATGGCCTTTTCGAAATAGAAAATAAATCGCAAATAAAATGACGAAATTTTGAATAAAAAATTTAAAAAATAACACTCAAAAGATTAGTCAAATAAATAAATAAAATAAAATAAAATAAATTACACACTGCACACCGGAAGTTTGTCAACTATATCCCTTCAAAAGATGGTCAATGCCTATGCATAGTTTTTTTCCCTACTTTTTAAAGAGAATTATTTTGACCGACTCTAATATTAAATATCTCTTAAAATAATTCTTCGATTTAAAAACTGTCTGCTTCATCGTTTTTATCAAACATTTCTCTATAATACATACCAATTTTCATATTTTTATTTGCAATAGTTTTCTTAATATTAGCCTAGAAAGGCCTCCGGACACGATAAATTCATTGCCAGTGGTAGTAGCGGGGATTACTTTTAGGTAGATTTCGTAAGAAATACTACCTATTACATTCTCACCTAAGTTGGAAATTTTGAAAAATTTTTGCAGATCTACGCCGATCATGACTCCCAGAACCCAAAAACACCCCTAGTTCAAAAGTTTATCTATCTATCTATCTATCTATCTATCTATCTATCTATCTATGTCACTTTTTTCTGACGACGATAACTGGACACATTCTGCATAAATCTCTTCCAAACTGATACATAAAATCAAGGGTCATAAAATCTCGGTCAAGTTCGTTAATGGGCAAAATCGAACCAAGGGGGGGGGGAAATGGGGGGTCTTTTTGTGAAAACAGAAAAATCCTCATAATTTCTTTATTATTATACGTATCGAATCCGTTTAAAGTTATTATTACTTCTAGGAAAAGGGCCGAAAATTTATATAGAACAGATTTTTGATATAATTAAAAATGGCCCCAAGGGGGGGAAAAAAGGAGGGTTTTAGAAGAAAAAAAATCATAGCTTCGTCAATTCACAAGATATCAAATCCGCGTAAATTTATCATTAATCCTCTTAGTATTATCTAAAACTTTCATATTGACAAGTTTTTTATAGGACCAACCGTTATAGCAAAAAAAAAATTAAAAACAAAAAAAAATCCCTGCCGGCTCCGCCTGCAAACAAGTTATTTTTCGAAGTAGGCGGTTCCAACTCCCGCATCTTTTCGAAACTGATACATAAAATCAAGGGGCATAAAATCTCGGTCAAGTTCGTTAATGGGCAAAATCGAACCAGGGGGGGGGGGGGCTTTTTGTGAAAACAGAAAAAAAAACATAATTTCTTAATTATGATACGTATCGAATCCGTTTAAAGTTGTTATTACTTCTAGGAACAGGGCCAAAAACTTATGTATGACAGATTTTTGATATAATTAAAAATTACCTTAAGGGGGGGAGGGAAGGGGGGTTTTAGAAGAAAAAAATTCATAACTTCGCCAATTCCCAAGATTTTAAATCCGCTTAAATTTATTATAAATCTTCTTAAAATTATCTAAAACTTTTATATTGACCAGTTTTTTATAGGACTAACCGTTATAGCAAAAAAAAAAAAAAAATTAAAAACAAAAAAATCCCTGCCGGCTCCGCCTGCAAACAAGTTATTTTTCGAAGTAGGCGGTTCCAACTCCCGCATCTTTTCGAAACTGATACATAAAATCAAGGGCATAAAATCTCGGTCAAGTTCGTTAATGAGCAAAATCGAACTAAGGGGGGGGGGGGGGGATGGGGGGGATGGGGGGGGACTTTTTGTGAAAACAGAAAAAACCCCATAATTTCTTAATTATGATACGTATCGAATCCGTTTGAAGTTATTATAACTTCTAGGAGAAGGGCTGAAAATTTATGTATGACAGATTTTTGATATAATTAAAAATTGCCTTAAGGGGGGGGGAGGGAAGGGGGGTTTTAGAAGAAAAAATTCATAACTTCGTCAATTCCCAAGATTTTAAATCCGCTTAAATTTATTATAAATCTTCTTAAAATTATCTAAAACTTTTATATTGACAAGTTTTTTATAGGACTAACCGTTATAGCAAAAAAAAAAAAAATAAAAACAAAAAAATCCCTGCCGGCTCCGCCTGCAAACAAGTTATTTTTCGAAGTAGGCGGTTCCAACTCCCGCATCTTTTCGAAACTGATACATAAAATCAAGGGGCATAAAATCTCGGTCAAGTTCGTTAATGAGCAAAATCGAACTAAGGGGGGGGGATGGGGGGGACTTTTTGTGAAAACAGAAAAAAACCCATAATTTCTTAATTATGATACGTATCGAATCCGTTTGAAGTTATTATAACTTCTAGGAGAAGGGCTGAAAATTTATGTATGACAGATTTTTGATATAATTAAAAATTGCCTTAAGGGGGGGGGGAGGGGGTTTTTAGAAGAAAAAAATTCATAACTTCGTCAATTCCCAAGATTTCAAATCCGCTTAAATTTATTATAAATCCCTTTAATATTATCTAAAATTTTTATATTGACATGTTTTTTATAGGACCAACTCTTATAGCAAAAAAAAAAAAAAAAAAAAAAAAAAATCCTTGCTGGCTCCGCCTGCAAACAAGTTTGGTTTCGAAGTAGGCGGTTCCAACTGCAGCCTCATCGCAAAAAGGTCATTTCTTCCGCAATTCCCGACAAACAGGCGCCCCACGTTCTGCATTTTCGAAATCTACCTGTGCCTGTAGGCCGAGCCGTCAGGGATTTTTTTTTAATATGACAATTTAGAGATTAAAATACAGGGGTATTCTCTCTCTCTCTCTCTCTCTCTCTCTCTCTTTTTACTGTACTTTTCAAGTGTCAAAATTCTTATATTGTATAATAGTGGCATGGCTAAATCAAATGAAAGAAAATATAGAGAAAGGTTCATATTTAGAATTTCAAGATCCTAATAAAAATAAATGTGTTGACGGTTCCCTAGAAAAAAAAAATTAGAAAAACTACTACAAAACTATAGAAAATCACAAACAACACGCAAGCAAAATTAGTCTGTGGTTTTCAGATATGTAGATCTAAATTTCATTATTATATTATATATTGAGTACTGTAACATGTATTTTAATTCCTACATCGTTGAGTAAAACTGTTTTGGAGATCATAATAGTTGTCATTTCTCTATTATTCTGGAAGGCATTGGAAAAGGTAAGGTACAATGATCTAGGCATCGGGAATTAAAATGGAGTACTGATTATACATTTCTCGTTTTTCCTTTTTCTTTATCCAATTTCCCAATTCATTCCAATGTGTTCTAATACTATCGCAGTTCATTTATATGGCAGGATAAATTATTTATTTAATGTTTACGTCTTCACACACAAATATTTGGTGTTAGAAAATAATTTTGAAGTAAGAAATTTCACTCTCAAGCAAATTCTCTATGCGCTTTTGTGTATTTTGTTTTATAATAATCCCACCAGATAAATATTTGAACAACAGTTGTTTGTAATGGCATATTTAATCTACATATGCTTAATTAATACGTGTTTAATCAAAATTTGAATTTGAAATAAATATATAAATATTGTGTTTTTAATGCAATATTTTTCTATAGTGAATATAAAAATTGTGAATTACATACATTATACGTATGTTTGCATGCTTAACCGAATTTATAAATATCAGTTTTATTTTCTTTGATTATGTCATTTTAAATTTCATTTTAAAATTATCTAAATTGTATTGGTAAAAAAGCTTTTAACTTCGTTAAAATATATACAGTGAAACGTCCCTGTGCGACCACCTCCCTCAACGACCATTTTTACATGGAACGGAATTTAATCCCATAGGCTCAATGCTAATTATACCTCCATTACGAGATCTTTCTCCGTAGAACTCATTCCATGAGCGACCAATTTGTTTGAAGAAATTGAACTAAATTCCGCAAATTCTTGGTCGTTTGACCTTAATTTTAATTTAATTTAATTTAATTTAATTTAATTTAATTTATTTATTTATTTGTTTATTTATTGTATTTTAATTTCATTAACCTTTAAACTCCTTTTGTGCTTTTTCAGGCAGTGAATCCAATTCTGATGACTAATCAGGAGTGCCGGACAGTGAACTCCCTATCCTATTCTCTCAGGAAACTTTTAAATAAGTAGATACATTAATAGAATCTTCATTATATGTTCAAGTCGAAAAAAATTTGCATTTATTCACTGAACTTCGACAGCGTTTAGAAATAAAAGTTGTAAAAGATAAAATTAATAAAAAAGAAAACTGTCCAGTTAAACTGAGGGCATTGAGCTCACAGGCTATTCACACTAACTATATATTATACTCTTATTTCAAAGAATTTGAAATAAGCCCCTTGAAAAATAAACTGACAATATAAAAGAGGGGAGATCATCCCCCCATTCCCCCCTTATAGTTAACCAATGTATAGTTAACCCCCTCTACTAATCAGGGAAGCCCCTTATTACAATGAACATGTATACAAAATTTGAAGAAAATTGAATTAGTCTGCATGAAAAAACCATTTATCTAAATTAAGGTGGGATTAGCCTCCCGTATCCCTTTATAATTAACTAGTGAATCCCCAAAACTAATCAGGGAAGCCCCTTACCACAATGAGCCTATATACAATATTCGAAGAAAATCGGATAATTCTGCATGAAAAATCCATTTATCTAAATTAAGGGGGGGGTATAGCCCCCCCTTTCTTTCTTTATACTTGACCAATGAACCCCCAAAAATCATAAGGGAAGCACCTTATCACAATGAACCTATATACAAAAATTGAAGAAAATCAGATAATTCTGTATGAAAAACCCATTTATCTAAATTAAGGGGGGTTAGCTCCCGTTCTCCCCTTTATACTTAACCAATGAACCCCCAAAACTAATCAGGGAAGCGCCTTATCAAAATAAACCTAAAAACAAAATTTCAAACAAAACGGTTATTTATATCAATAGTAGTACGTACATACGTACGTACATACAGAATCGGCGGGCACATTAGCTCCCAGGCTTTGATAGCCTGTGAGCTAAAAAGTAAAAGATAAAATTATAAAGTAAACGATAAAATTATAAAAGCAAAGCTAACTTCAATTTATACAGTTTTTACACCCTTGTAGCAATTAACTTATGAATTTAAATTAAAGTTTTCTTTTGGTACTTATTTTGTTTTTATTTTTTTCCTAATGTGAAAGATAAATTTTCATAACACTAATTGTAACCTTATTTTCAACAATCAAAGACTAAGATTTAAACATGACCTCCATTAAAAGAACACCTCAGAGCGACCTATTTTTAACGCTTTAGGGAGTTTTTACTGTAATTTAAATATTATTGTATTAAACCTACCCTTACGAATCAGTGTACTGAAGTTAATTTTCATTCATACACTCTGTTTATTATTATTATTATTATTATTATTTTATGAAATATATTTTTAAATCTCAAATTGTCCTCGTAGTGGTTCAAAAGATATCATTCAACTTGGAATTTTATATTCTATAATTATTTATGTATAAAAGAAGTAAAGAGCGCGCCATTTTTTAATATAAACAAAATTATAGCAATACGCAATATTCAACGTCATATTTAGACTCTATAGGAAAATATCATTAGCGTCTTCTAACAAAGGAGATTATACAGTTCTTTTGTGTATATTATGCATGTCCATGCATAAATTTTGAATGAATGCTCCGACTTTGATTTTTGTTTTCATATATATATATATATTCTTTTTGAAAAGTCTCGTTCTGCTGACGGTGCCGTTTTAATTTCAACAGGACCTAAAAATGATATTATCGTTCGTCTATCTGTTTTCTTTTCCTATCTTAATTTTGTAGTTTTTAACTTTATTAAAAATTGCCCATTTCTGAATTCTTTCACTGCTGAATAAAGTTTTGAGGTACGCTGTACTTACTACTTTACGTTTTAGAAATAGCCATCTTATCATGCATAGTTTTTTCACGTCAGAAGTTTTAATACATCATATTGCGCGTCAAAATGAGCCATATTTGCAACAATGGTATTTGAAATGACTGTCTTAAATTGGGTCTGGTTAGTGCTATTTTTAACACTTTCCAACCTAGTTGAAAAGTGTTTATGACTTCGGTTTGTCTGGCCGTATGGCCGTCTGGCGTCTGGCGTCTGGCGTCTGCCGTCTGTCCGTGCTCTAACTCTCGTAAATATGCTCGGATTGCCTTGCATTTTTTATATGTTATTGTTGTTATCTATAGCACGTTCCCTATTTCAACTGAAGTGTGTAGCCCTTATAGTTTTTTTACAGGGACACTCAAAAGAATTCCGTTACATGACGCTCTATTGGGAAAAATCATTTGCGGTTTATTTTAATGATGTTACACAATTGCAAACACATTGTAATTGATATATATCACTAAGGTGTATTACAAGAAGCTTAATATGGAATAGGGTGTGCATAGCACCTATAGTTAATTTACAGGGACAGTCAAAAGAATTCCGTTACATTACGTCTATGGAGAAAAATCGTCTGCGGTTTATTTAAATAACGTTTTACTATTTTAAACGCATTGAAATTTATATATATCACTAAGGTGCATTACAAGAGGCTTACTACAGAATAGTGTGTGTATAGCAGTCACCGTTCATTTACAGGGACACACAAAATAATTCTCTACTGTCTGTTAACAATAATTCCTAGAAGTGCGTTTTAAGTTACTGAACGCGATTTTAAATTTAACTCACTTTTTGTTATTTACGTGGTGTGTATAAATTCTGTAGATCCTATACAGGGAAGCACAAAAGTTCGCGAACACATTTCCGTTTATTGACAGAAACTCCAGAAGGAGAATTTTAAACTGTGCTACGCGTTTCTTAACTGAAATAAAACTTAGCATCCTATGTAGTATATATACAAATCTATAGATCCTATACAGGGCTGAATAAAAGTATTCGGATATTTTTCCGAATATTGTATACGTTGGAAATTCCTAAAATTATGTTTTTAAATATGTTATGCGTTTTCCAAATTGTTTTCATAGATGTTATCTTTCAGCTTATTAAACGGTATGATTTGTAAAATTATTTTGGAAGCGTTGGAAAGTGTTACATAATCTATGCTTGACGCATGATTTTTCGTTCTTGTTTCTTTTTATAGCTGCACGTCTGGTTCACTCTAATTGTTTCGGGTTCGAATCGGTTTCGGGTTAAGTTCGACTCTAATGGGGATAAGAAAAAAAGGTTGCTAGAAAAACACGACAGTAAGAAACAATCCCTTGATATCGGCTTTGTTTCTTTCTCAAAAATTACCGATTTTCAGATGACAAATTTGAAGACTTTCGATGAAAACAGTTAGGAATTATATAGATGTGAAATTGAATCCTTCATTTCAAAAAACACGTAAGTCAAGTTTTTTCCAAATATACTTTTTTTGTCGCAAATGCTTCCTTAAAGGTAGAGCCATGATCTGGGTTATAACCACACAAGTCAATGTATTCCTTCCTCTTCAAACAATATACCTTCTAATTTCTGTTCATTACTTAAACGAATAAAGTCAGCGACTTAAGTGGCTTTTGCATGCAATACCAGATTACATGCGGATACCATATTACATTACCATATTACCATTTACATGCAATACCATATTAAAACGTAAAAATTTTCCGGTATAAGTGCTATCTTCGTTCGTTAATTTTGATTAAAAATATGTTTAATATGACTATTTTGCTCAAATTAAACACCACCTAACCTTACTGCTTGCTAAAACGACATAAGTCGGAAACAGTTTTTCTGTTATTCTTCTTTTTATTATTCATAAATTATAAAAAATATTCGATATTTACAAACTTTGAAGTCGAAACTCTATAATCATCCCCCAATAAACCAATGAAAACTCGTTTACTTGTGAATAATACAGTTTTTTTTTTTTTAATTTCTGAAAAATTCTGATTTTGTGGTTTTTGAAATGACCGATTCAATTGTAATTGTAATATCCTATTGTTAAATTAATTTTTAATATTTTCATTCGAATTTCCTGTAATTATTACTTTTACTGTAAGGTTAGTATACTGTAAAAAAAGACAAATGGGCCGTTGTTTTTTAAAGTGGGGCAAATCCATTTTATGTTATTGCTAAATATTTAATGGTTTGCATTTGAATGGGTTTTAAAGTATTCGTAAGCAGTAATAGAATATTTTTTATTTTTTGTGGTCTTATTTTATGTTAATTTAATATACAATATTGGCTATCCGTGTTAGCTCAAAAAAAATCATGGATTTGGTATGCCTGGCCTCATGGTATGGACTGGCCTCAATTTCAAAAGTAATGATTTGTTGAAAAAGTAGATTTTCTTTGAATGGAATATCTATCTATCTATCTATATTATAAAGGACAAACGTGTCCGTGCGTAACGCTGACGTCATTTTGCGAGTGGCAACACTCGACGATGAAATTTCGTTTTTGCGATTTTGCTACTGTATTTTTTTTTAAAATTCTATACATCGCATATTTTTACTTTTTACACCGTTGTATAGGGGGGGGGGGGATTTACTGTCAAATGCAATTTGTTCGAAAACCGTATCGCAATTTACTCATTTATTATAGTATTTAAATTAAATTTCAAGCAGGATTTCTTTTTTAAATCTATCTCTATAGCTTGCAGACGATTACAAAATATTATTACGTTTGCACTTTGAGCATTAGAAAAAGTTCAGCATTTGTTTCCAGCTAATATTCAATAAAGAAATTAAAATTTCATTTAGCAATATATAAACTAGTATATATAAAACACAAATTTAACAAACGTGTAATTGAAATAAGGGCTTAAAACCACTGAAATTAACAGAATAATAATAATAATCATAATAAAACTGCTGTAGATAACGAAATTTTTAACGATTTCTTTTCGGCTATTAACTTCTGGCGCGAGGCCAATACAAGATTACCGTTTTTAATAAATTAAAAAATTTTATTTAAATTTATAATTGACATATTTCACATTAAAGTGCTCTTTAGTGTTGTTAGGGGACAATATAAAAAATCATTAAATGTAAAAAATGTATTAGAGTTTTTAATATAAAATAAATAAATGGTTTTCATATATATTCTCTATCCTGGGAAGCCCGGATTGGTTGACCTAGTAATTATAATACAAAAATTTTAATATTGTATTTTATTTACTTATTTATTTCATTCTTCTTCAGAAAAGTTGTTATAAAACAAAAAATAAATTTAATTGTCATATTTCCAAAGGAAAATATAAGAAAAATTATAATAATATGTATGCATATAATTATATTTTAAATTTAGATAGTGAAGATTTTTGAAGTATTCATGAGGAAATTATGACTGTGCTTGTCATAATTTCCGAAGCACATATAAAATATACTATATCCACGAACGAAAATATAATATAATCTTCTGAATAATCCGAAATTCCGAATAGCATGTTCCATTGTCTTTTGAATCCCCAGAATCCAATACATTTCCAAAATTTAAAGAATTATTTATAAAAACAAAGTATTTTTTGCTGCCCGCATTTTTCAGAAACGCTTCCGAAGGGTTTTTATAATGTATTAATTAGTGTCCTCAGCCTGGAATACCTCTTTTTCGATTGTCATCCATTCTCAAGTAAACGTTTTCAGCCGCATAAGTTAATTTATACATGAAAGAGTAAAGAAATAATCTTAATTTTAATGTTATTGTTAACGCTGTTAATTTTGCATGTTTGTCTGTTAAACATATTTTTTTAGCATGAAAATGTTTATTTGAGAATTCATAGCATTCGAAAAACAGGTATTCCCGGCTGAGGATTAATACACTATAAAAACCCTTTGGAATCGTTTCTGAAAAATACGGGCCGCGAAAAATTCTTTGTTTTTATAAATAATTCTTTAAATTTTAGAAATGTATTGGTTTCTAGGGATTCAAAAGACAATGGAACACCCTATTCGGAATTTCGGATAACTCAGAAGATTATATTATATTTTCGTTCGTGGTTATAGTATATTTTCATAAAATTAGGAACATTGGTCATTTTTTACAGTGTACAAATTGGACTTGTCTTACTTTCAAAATCATCACATTTGAAATATTGTTGATCAAATAAATTACCAGTAAAAAAATTATACTGATATTAAAAGATGTTCATTGTGAATTGATTAAAATATAAATTTTATGTTATTTTGAAATAAGACTTATCTTTAACTAATTTTTTCACACAATTCCTTTAAAAATAAACGGCTGAAATGTTTCTCAGTTTAGTAAAATATAATATAACTACTAACGAAAATATACAATAACCTCTTGTGATTACGAACGCGTTCTTTATCTTTAGAAACATCAGGAGCCATTATATTTTCAAGATTTAAAGAAGCATTTATAAAAACAGAGTTTCTTTTGTTGCCACTGATATAAGGAAACGTTTCCGAGTAGTTTTTACAATGTCTATGTCTTCTCAGCCTGGGTTTTTAGATGCTATCAATTTCAAGTGGACATTTTCATGTTCAGCAAACATGTTTTACAGACAACATGGTAAGTTAACAGCAATAACTTTAACATAAAAATTAATATTATTTGGTTACTATTGCATGTATAAATTCAATTACGCAGCTAAAAATGTTTAACTGAGAAATGTTGGCATCCTAAAACCTACATTCCGTGTTGAGAAAACTCATTAATACACTATAAAATCTACTATGAAACGTTTACGAAAAACAGTGGCAGCAAAAGAAACTGTTATTATAAAGGCTTCTATAATCTTGAAAATATACTTGTTTTTGAGTTTCTAACGGTAAAGAACACTTTTCGGAATCATGTGTAACTGGGAAGAGGTTATTGTGTATTGCCTTTCGTGGCTAAATTATATTTTCGCAGATTTAAATATATATATATATATATATATATATATATATATATATATATTACAGTGTATTAAGTATTCTAAACATAAATAATTGATTTTCATGCAGTTTTATAGCTTTTAAATATGAAATAAAAATTATGAAATTAATTACACTGGATTAATTTTAACACAATTATTCAAATTGGTAAATAAATCATACGAGTTGTAAATTTCCAACTGGACGAAAAATGTCCGGGCCAGGATTCGAACCTGAGATCACTTGGCTGAAGCTACCATGCTCTACCTACTGAGCTATCCCGGTCGAATCTGGAGGGCATCCTGTTCGAATCCTGGCCCGGACATTTTTCGTCCAGTTGGAAAATTAAAACTCGTATGAAATTAATATTTGAGAAAATAAATATTTACCTATTAACCTATGAAATTAACCTTGTAAATATTAAAAATATTTATATTTATTTCTAGAGTATTCGCATATGCGTGTATAAAATCCCAGCTCTTTCTTTAGTTTTAGAGTTATATTAAAAACTTCTTTAGCACTACTATTTGAGGGACAATGTATTAATTGAAAAAATATTTAATTTTCATAATTTATGAATAAACGTAACAACTGTGTTAATTATTTGATAAAATATTTAAATAATTTATTCAACGTTTCATATATATGATATTTGATATTGAATTGTATTAATAAATACTACATGAAATTTGAAAATTCCATAAATATAATTCGATTTTGAGTTCATTTTAAATCAGTTCATTTAAAAAAACTGAAAAGCTCCAAAACTATTTCTACAGAACTTTGCAAAAAATTACTTTTAGGCTATTTTCATGATTTAGATTATTTTTCTAGTTTCAAAATGACGCATCAGTACTAAAGTTTTAAAAATTTGCCTCTATTTCAATTTGGATACTATCATTGTGTTTTAAATATAGATTTAAAGAACAAAAGTTTCCAATCGAACTGTACTTTTTTAATTTTTTTGCTATAAATAAAATAGTACGTGGTGTTCAGCTTTTTCTTGGACCGGGTGTTCATTTTTTAGATTATACATTACACCACTCCAGCATGTTTCCCCTTAAGGGTACTCAGTTCCTCTCATTTTAGAAAAAAAAAATAACAAAAATGTGGAATTTTATATTTGTATCCTCAAATGAATCTTAATATCTGTAGAACATTGTGTGCCGTAATTTCTTGACGATTTGATACAAATAGTAAAGGAGATATGGTTAATTTTCTATTTAATATCACTTTTTTGCAAATGAAATGTTTAAACTCATTTTTCTCAGTTCGTATTTTTTCATATTCTCTATGTAATCAAAATGCTAAGGCCTCCACGATAATTGAGTAAATTGTCTGAAAATTTTTAATGTATCTTTATACTCTATTAGAAAACTAAGTACCGATTTTTTTATATGTTTGAAAATTTTGATTAAATCTTAACTTAAATATATGCGATTTTCGTAGGTTTATTCCATATACATCCAATTATTAATTTTTTTTCTTCTGATTTTTCTTTTCTTTGTACCAAAAATCCGATACTTAAGTTTGTAGAACACAATACCCTGAGTATAAGATTTAAAAAGTCTAATTTAAAATACCATAATTGGAAAAGAAGAAAAAAAGTTTAAATTATTCTCATTTTTTTAATTTATTTTTTCTTTAAATATTAATTTATTTACATTTTAAGGTCTTTTGTTATTTGTAATAATTTTGCTTTAATGAAACATGGTCCAAAAACTTTAATATATGTGTTATTGACAGTTTTTTGTTGTTGTTGTTGTTGTTTTTTATACCGAATTCCTTAAATCAGTGTGTGTCAACCTTTTAGAACTTGAACCTTTTAAATTAAAAATAATTTTGGTGACGCACCATCAATATTTCAATTAAAGTTACTCCAATTCATCCATATTATTTAATTACAGAATAAGTAACAAAGGAGAAAAAATATTCAAATATCTGAAAAATAAAACTTATATGGTGTAGTTTAGAAAATAAATCTAAAGGTATATACCCAGACTCAGCATTTTGGATGTTTAGAAACGGTAGTAGTAAATATTACTATACTCCAGCATCTGACCACTTACAAGTTTCTTAAATTGGTGTTTGGCGTTTCGGTAATACTTTCTGTTTTCACTTGCAGCATGTGTATTGCAACAATACAACTTAAAAGTATAAAAAAATATTTTAACCCGTTACTTTTCTGTATATTCCTTAATTTGGGTTGTCACTGAGTATCGTTTTGTACTTTTTTGACTCGAGTCTAGCCGAAGATTAAGAAAAAAACATGCTTAAAACCAGGAATTTTATTTTATAAAATATCATATAATACATTTGTGTGTCATGCATATTTTACTTCAATTATAAAGTAAAATTTCTGTTACAAAACATATGTCTGCTTGATCTGCGACTCATCCACCTGTTTTTACGGTATATCATTTTGGTTCTCAGTTGGCCGGTAATGAAAATAAATGAAATTTCAATTCAGAATATGTTACTTGTAGATTTTTTTTTCTGTTACACTTTTGTTTTTATAGAGACTGTACTACATAAGCCTTAGCCAAAAGTATTGAGCAACCTCATATTTTTAACATAGCTTTAAAAATAACATACTGACACGTGTATATATTTAGCAATCAGTTATGACATTATGAGTATTAAGTTACTATAATTCATAAAAAATGACAGTAAACGAACAGATAAACTTTTTACTAACCCTTTTAATTAAGCCATCTTCCTTAAAAAGAACGGGATTTTTAAAAAATAAAATTGTTAAACCACTTTGTTTTACTGGAAGTTTCGTTGTTTTGTTATGCAAGTTAATAGTTGATCATGAAAATTAGAATAATTCTTGCAGAAAATGGCAAAACATAAAAAACTTAAGTCTTCAGAAAAAAAAATAATAATAAAGAAAAACATTTTATGTTAAAAAAAAGAAAAAAATACTTTTTTAAATGTATATGTAATTTTTTATTATTTTAATTTTTAACATGTGTTAATAACTATTACTTTTAAAGATAGAAAATAAAGCTGTGCTCAATACATTTAGCCAAGGCTGTATTAAATTTTTATAATCAATTTAATATAATCTCGGTACACTAAAGGAGCTGTCACCATGCACTTGTGATCTTGTGGACTGTGGCCAGAGTTGGACAGTGTCGAAAATACGTGTATTTGAAATACATTTTCAAAATACATTTGTATTTTGTATTTTAAGCTGATAAAAAAATAGTATTAGGGTTCCGTACTTAAAAAGTAAAAACGGAACCATTATAAGATCACTTCTGTGTCTGTCTCTCTGTCTGTCAGAGCCCTTTTTCTTGTAAACTATGGAACGGGGAAGGTTCAAACTTGGGAAAGTTATAAAGTCTATTGACCCACATATTTTCAGATTATTAGCCTTTTATAAATACGTTTTGGAAAAATTTAGGGGCGACTAATTAAGTTACTTGAAAAAAAAAAAAACGTCTTTTTGTATATCGTGTGGGGTATCGTGTGAAAGATATCGTAACACCGAACTCAAAAACAAATTTGTTTTACTTTTAGATATTGTATTTTTAGAGATATCATCGATAATGAACTGCAAAAATATGTCGCCCCCCCCTATCTATTTCCGAATCTACTGAAACTAAAATTATGAAAAACTTAGTGATAGTAGGTATTTATTTAAACTTTCCAGGAAAAGTATACTGATTTCCATAGGTCACGTATTTTTTGAGAAAAACACATTTTCTTGTTACACACAAACTTTACTTTTCGGGCGGTCAGCGAGGGAGTTGACGGGAGCTTTAGGTATCTATCGACGCAGAATCATCCAAGGATATTTGATAATGATTTTTTAAAAAAATGTCGGTAATTAGCCGAGATATTAATTAAGTTACTTGAAAAAAAAATCTTTTATGTATATATCATGTAGGATATCACTCGAAAGATCTCGTAATACCAAATTGAAAAATATATTTGTTTTAATTTTGGTATTATATTTTCAGAGATATCTTCGAAAGTGTACTGCAAAAATATGTCCCTGACCTAAATCATGAAAAAATTAGAGGCAGTAGGAGTTTGTTAATGATAAAGGATCAGGGCCCATAAGCCGTGTTTTTGGCCAATGAAATAGACTAAAACTCGATTTTGTTATACTGATTTAATTATTTCACTTTTTAATATTAGAAAATTTATCATGTACGATTTCAATAATAGTTTTTGCATTTTGTTCGGATTTATATGTCTTATACAAGCTCAAAGTTCGTATTATTCGTAGTTTTTGATGAAAAATACACAATTTCTCCTAATTTTACATCAATTATTTATATGGGCGCAATCGTGCAACACTTTCTTCTTTACATATATTATAAAATACATCAAAATGTACAATATATGTAAAAATAAAAGTGTTGCAAAGCTGCGCTCATAGTAAAATATTAAAAAATATATTAAAAATTGAGGTAAAATTAGGAG
The DNA here is from genome assembly GCA_963931845.1 of Maratus michaelseni. Classification (NCBI taxonomy): domain Eukaryota; kingdom Metazoa; phylum Arthropoda; class Arachnida; order Araneae; family Salticidae; genus Maratus; species Maratus michaelseni. The sequence goes on along the minus strand of OZ007599.1, from coordinate 210,683,787 downwards.
AAATTGCGTATTTTTCATCAATAACTACGAATAATACGAACTTTGAGCTTGTGTAAGTTATATAAAAATGAACAAAATGCAAAAAAATATTGCTGAAATCGTACAGGATAAACCTTCTAATATTAAAAAGTGAAATAATTAAGTCAGTATAACAAAATCGTATTTTAGTCTTATTTCATGGGCCAAAAACACAGCTTATGGACCGTGATTCTTTAATGTACGGAACCCTTTGAGCGCTTGACCGATTTATTTTAGTAATATATTTTGTAATGATTTTTCTAAGTATTTTGTATTTTCGAAATACTCAAGATACGCTTCTTCATATTTCAAACTGTCGTGTTAACAATGACGTGGTTAAGGGAGTTTTCATTGCATTCATCCAGTGTTTAAAATTTGCTGTTTTTTGCATATTTTTTTCAAAGATAATGTAAAATATATTAAAAATCTTTTAATATATTCGGCAATGTTTTCGAAGAATTATCCAGAAGATTCTATTGAAAGTAACACTGCAACACTTGGTGACTTACTCATACATATTGACAGTACCCTTACTTCGTCAAGCTCTCAAAATGCTATAGATCTTAAAATATTGTAGTTTTTAGCTGATAAATCGATTGATCTGAAAATGTTGAATTCATATCCAACAGTGGAAAAAATCTCTTTCAGTTTAATACGAATCTTCCTTCAAGGGCTCCGGTCGGAAGATTTTTTACTTTTGTGACCATTATTCTCAAAAAAAGGAATTTATTGAACGTTTTTGAATTTGAGAAATTGGTTCTGTTTAAGTCCAATCATAATTTTGCTTTGTAGAGTGATTGTTTTTTCTTCAATTTTTATAACAATTTATTTGTATACTTTAATATGAAAACGAATTATATTCATGAAAAGTTTATTTTCCATATTCCTTTTTAAATTTCATCTATAAATATAGTTTGTTGATTATATAAATAACCCCCCCCCCCCTCCCCTAGACTTATTTATTTTCTTGATCAGTTTTGCTTCTTTACTTTGGAAATTTATACATCGAAATGTTTTAATCAGTTTTGCAACAGAGCTAACTGTGCGTGTGCTTAGTGCAATCTGATACACAAAAAGTATTTATTCAAAATGTATTTGGAAAATACATGTATTTTGTATTTGGATTTTTTTTAATTTGAAAAGTATTTTCTATTTTCTATTTTAGGTTCTAAAACCATTGTATTTTGTATTATATATCGAAAACGGTTTTTCGATGTATTTTGCCCAACTCTGGCCGCGGCACACCGGTTAAGAAACTCTGCAATGAATCAGAGTGAACGTTGTGTCCTCTTCTCATTTATTGTATTGGACAGATGAAATCGTAGAGCACTGTATCTGAGTCAGTCCAACACGGATAAAAGCTTTCATTTTGGAAGTAACGGAAGCGACTTTAGTATCATGTCTCCAACGAGACGGCTAGTATTTTCTTCCGAGCAGTATTTCCTATGATAAAACCTATTATTATCCAAGTAATTACCAGATGGATTTAATGGTCTGTCAGAAAGTTGTTTGGAAGAATAGCTTACAGTTTCAATTTGATTGCGATAGTTGAGAAAACTATTTTTCGCATGTAAATATTTAACTTACGGTTAGATAAACACTTTATTATTAAATTAATGTTTAAATACGTATGTAACTTAAGATCATAATAATAAATACTTCATTTTAAAAAATTAAATAGAATAAAAAAATATCCATTGATTTCAATCAATTAGCACTAAATGCACTCTCTCGTCGCAATTGTGTGTCACTACACTGCTATAAATTAATTAGAGTGAACTAAGAAACACTGCTATAAATGAATTAGAGCTCTGTAGTTATATTCTCTGCTCGTGCGCTATATTGGAGAACCGACGAAATCTGAGTCACAGTCCAACACGGATTTTCATTTTGCAAGTAACGGAAGCAGCTTTAATATCGTGTTTCCAACGCAACGGCTAATATACTCTTCCAGGCATTCTTTCCAACAATAAAACCTATTATTATCTCAGTAATTACCACATGGAGTTAATAATCTATTAGAAACATATTTTTTAAAGAATAATTTGCAATTTCAATTTGATTGCGTTAGCTGAAAAAAAAAAATATTTTTTCGTATTTAAAAATTTAACATGCGATTAGCTATACAATTTACAATGAGATTAGTGTTTAAATAAAATTTTAACTTGAGATCAGAATAACATTTCTTCATTTTAAAATTGGATAAATGTTTCATACAATGTATAAAGACAAAAATCATTGATTTTATAAAAAAAAAATATTGTTAGACTGGATGCTAGTAAGAAAAAAACATTGTTTACTTTATGTAAAATATTCGTCTTTAACAGACAAACACAATATTCAATTATAAAATATAAACGATATTCAACGAAAAAAAATACAATTTACCCCGTAAAGTAACCAACTTTTTAAAATCAGCTAAGGCGTCAGTATTTGTCTGTAAAAATCAATATGATGACTTCATCAAATAAATGACTTTTTAAAAAGATGATATAATGACATTGTTTAAAATTCCCCTTCAGCAATTTCCGTCAATGAAAGGAAATGCACTCGAATTATTTTGTGCATTCCTCTATATAAGCTATAGAATTTGTACACACGAAGTAATATGGGAAAAAAGTAGTTAAATTTAAAATTGCAAACCACGATTAAAGCAACACTTTCATCATTACTCATAGACAGAATTATTATGTGTGTCTCTGTAAATGAACAATAACACTGCATGCTGTATTCTATAGTAACTGAACATGCACGCTGTATTCTATAGTAAACATATTGTAGTGTACCTAATTCATGTCTATTTCAAGATGTTTGAAATAGCGTAAGATCTTAAAATACACTGCAAAAGATATTTCCCCGCAGACAATAATGCAACGGAATGCTTTTGAGTTCATTTGTAAACAAAATATAAATGTTACACACTTCATTTTCAATACCGACCATACCTCAATAACATCAATAACCTCAATAACCTCAATAAGATCAATTACATGGCAATCCAAGTATATGTACACGAGTTAGAGTACGGACCGACAGACAGACAAAATGAATTCATAAACAATTTTCGACTTTGTCGGAAAGTGTTAAAAACATTATTAGAAAAGCTGTACTGCCAAATAATTTAATTTATCAACCAAAAAAAAATTAAATGCAAATTTTTCTAAAATAAATAAATAAATAAATAAATAAATAATAATGATAATAATGTGTTAAAAATGGTATTTGGAATACTTTTTGTTTTTCCAAATTTATAAAAAAAATGTCATACTTGTCGCCTTCTCCCCTACAAATACAATTTTCATATGTAATAAATATCGAAAATGCAATTGATTTTTTAAAACGCATATTACTGTATGGAAATATATTTTATATATGCTATTATGAAATATTCTTTCAGTGATTTTCGACTTTTTGATAGATAAGTTGCACTTTCAATTCAACGTCGTTAGTTGGAAAACAGATTCACTGATTCTAAATATTCACTCAAGATTAGATATAAAATTTCCGATTAAAATAATATTTGAATAACAACATTTCAATTCGAGATTAAAATAATGTTTCTGTCATTTTTTAACTTCAATATGAAAATTTTCATACATTTATTGTTAAAAAGGCATCGTAGTTAAACGCAAAAAATAAAAATTAAATAAAAAATGTAACTGTACAGAAGACAGTTTGGAATTTTTTTTTCTTTTTATTATATATATCTATCGTTTTCATTTAAATAACTTTGTTTGATATATTATTTCTAGATTTTCAACCAATATCTTTTAGTACTATTATTTTTAGCTGTTATGATAAGCTATGTAAAAACACGTATACTCTGCCACGAAGCTTTGTAAATTTTGCATTTATAAGGGAATTAAATTGTCCTACATTTTACTACACTGTTTAAAATTTGCAGCAAACTGTCCAGTCATTCGAACATTTTTATAGAAAACAATTACATAACCATAATTTAACTCAACTTTGACCATATTATTGCCCGTATTAGGGTCAGAATAGAGCTAAATTACGGTTATGTAACCGTTTTCTATAAAAAACGGTCGAATGACTGGACAGTTTACTGCAAATTTTTTACAGTGTATAATCAAATTTAAGATATGAAAATTTCGAGTGGCAAATTTAAAATTTTTTTTTCATTCATTTGAAAATCAAAGTAATACGGCATCCAGGGCCTGATTATCCAAAAGGCACGTGAAGCACACGCTTCCCCTCTACAATTTAAAAAAAGGCCCGAAGATCACTGGGAAGCGGGCCCTATAATACCCATCTCCTGAATTTTTTATTTTTTTGGAAAATAAAGTTTACTTAATCCAACAGGAAATTCACGCACTACTTCACAAAACTTATTTAACAGGGAAATATGAATGCCATCGATAGGATGTTAATTAATCATTTAGTATCCTGATGTGCCTGTTAGAAACCACCCGGTAAATTGAGCATAAAGCTATATGTATTAAATGTACCTGAAGTATATACAGGGAACATAAAAAGAGCTGTTTAATGAAATATGTGTGACCTCGACTAAAATACTTCCGGGAATAATATTGACATCATTGGTGAGTTTTGAATGAAGAATTGAGAAAACTTTTACCAAATGAACGGGGGGAGGGGGCTCTAAATTAAACCGTGCTTCCCATAGATTCAGAGGTTAATCGGGCTCTGACGGCATCTGGAAACAAAGAGCATGAATCAACAATAATAAATTAATTTTAATTTTAATAATGTAATAATTTGTTTACGAATTTAAAAAAAATCACGCTAGAACAATTCTTAAAATTTTCCGCCTGAAAAACAATAATGAATTCTGTACCAGTTCCTTTCGAACCGCGAGCTATTCCAAAAGGATTCATACGAAAATTTTGAATGGTATTTTTAAAGTCCACTCAATCTGCTCACGAAAATTTTCAGTAGTATAATTTAAAATCAATTTTACCTCATCGTTTTAAAATTTAAAATAATACGTCATGTGAAATCAAGAGCATGAATTAACAGTAATTAATTACGTTAAACTAAATCGAATAATTTTTAATAATTTTATTTTTGTTTACGAATTGTAAAACAAATTCATATTTGAACAGTTTCTTAAATTTTCTGTCTGAAAACAATAATAAATTCCATACCCAATCCTTTTGAAGCGCGCAGAAAAAGATTCATACGAAAATATCGAGTGGTAATTTTCAAAATCAATTGTACCTCATCATTTTGAAATTCAAAATAATATGTCAAGTGAAATAGAGAGGATGGATCGACAATAATTGATAAAATAACATAAATTAAACAGACTTCGTATAAAAAAATCTGATTATGTTTTCGCATTTTTTAAAAACGCGTTCAATAATATCTTAAAATTTCTATCTAAATAATAATGCTAAATGTCAATCCATATCCCTTTAAATCGTAAGCTATTCCAAAAGGATGAATCTATCCAAGCATATTAAAATAAAAAATGAATTTATATATTTTAAAATACGAAAAGTTAAACCATTTTTTCAGCAGTATTTCTTAAAGAGAAAAAAAAAATCAAAAACCTAAATTATTCATCGTGTGAAATCGGGTGTAAAAGTCATCATAATTTAATTAATTAAATTAACTTTTAATAATTTAAAGTTTTTACACATTTTTTGAAATCGTATTAGAATATTTTTTTTTTCTATCTGAAAAACAATAATAAATTCTACATCACATCCTTTTTCAAACGTCAAACTATTCCAAAAGGATCCACCTGTCCAAGCATACTAAACTTAAAAAAAAAAAAAAAAAAAAAAAAAAAAATCAAATACTTTAAAACACGAGAAGTTAAAATTTAAAATACTGATTAAAATTTCGGATAATTAATATTAAAATACGGAAGTTTCGAACAATATTTCTTTAAGAGAAATTTACGCCATCATTTTAAAATTCAAAATTATTTATTGTATCAAATCGGATTTAAAATTCAATATTATTTAACTAATTAAAATAACTTTTAATAATTTTTAAAAATTTACAAATTTTTTGAAAGCGCATTAGAATATTATATTTTCTATCTGAAAACAATAATAAATTGTACACTTAAATTGCACACTTATTGCCTTTTAAACCGCAAAATATTCCAAAACAATCCACCTGTCCAAGCATACTGAACTAAAAAAGAAGATAAATGTTTAAAACGTGAAAAGTTAAAATTTAAAATACGGACTGAAATTGCCGATAGTTAATATTAAAATACGGAAGTTTCGAGCAGTATTTCTTTAAGACAAATTTACACCATCATTTTAAAATTCAAAATTATTCATCGTGTGAAATCGGATGCAAGAGTCAATAATGTTTAATTAATGAAATTAACTTTTAATAATTAAAATTTTTTACACATTGTTTCAAAGCGTATTAGAACATTTTTTTTTCTATCTGAAAACAATAATAAATTCTACACCACATCCCTATAAACCGCAAGCTATTCCAAAATGATCCACCTACACAAGTCAACTGAACCACAAAAAAGTTACAACACCATTCCCTGCATCCGAAAATTACCCGTCAACACGTTGCCACACTTAATATTCTCCCACCCTTTAATCGTGATACGAAATTTTGTGGTTCTATAATTTGGCTCAAATGTTATTGGAGCAATCGAGCGATTAATCGCCTAACCTGGCAGCCATGTACCACCGGTGAGCGCTCAAGTCGTTTAGATCTTGTGGGGAGTAAGTAGTTCGGATTGCATCCGAAGTGATAAGACGTGAAGTAGAGTGTGGAGTAGAGAATTTAAATCGCTCTCTTTGAATTCCGACTGAAAGCATGCTTCGCGCTTCTTTGTTTTGAATAGTTTATGGAAAAGTTTAACAATATTTTTTTCTGTCAGCCTTTGAACTGCTATTTAGGTAAATTTAGTAGTATGTGTGTAAATTATTTTAAAGAAAACTCTTCAGTCTAGGAAAACTTTTTTCGCTCTTTTTTGAATATTGTCGATATGCAGTGAAAACTATAAAAAAACATATTATAAAAATCTCTTAAGTGTACAAAAAATATTGTTAGAGTTATTCAAGAAAATATATTTATGTGAGGAATTTTTTTGGAATATTTCTTCGATGAATTTATGAATTTATTGAGTTAGAGAAACTCATGCTCTATTATTTACAAGAACATATAATTGTCAAAGATTGATTATCTTTGTACAGTAAGGCTTTATGAAGCCTTGTTCAGAAAAACAAAAATAAAAAACTGGAGGGTGATTAATTAGAAAAACTTTATACATTGTTGTAAATACTAAAAACTTTTTTGGGATTCGAAACATTGTTGATAAATACCATTCATATGCCATAAGTTGATGTTTAAGCCAATGTTGTCAATAGAAAATTTGGCTTTATCTCATTCATTCTGAATGGTTGTGCTGAACATTTAATGTGCTTATAGATTGGTCCACACACCATGCACCACGATCCGGGAAATAAATCACCTTTCTCTGCTTCCAAGGTGACACCAACGAGGACATGGCATCCTCATGTATATGCCAATCCTCCTAAGCAACTGACCCCTCATTTCATTATAGACATTTTGGGTGTTAGAGATAGTTCTTCACCTTTTCAACCTACCCAAGTCACAGGCACTATGACTTTCCAACCACCTGCTTCACCACTTCCGATTGTTTCTCAGGCTATTGTAAATGGTACAGGACATTACCCCAACCATCAGCCGCAACCACATCAACATTTCCACAACAGTAGCAGTAACAGCAGTAGTTGTTCCAGCTACAGCCCTTCAATAAACTCTGCAGGAGAGGATCTTACAGAACATAAGACGGTAATTGAACAACCTCTGAACTTGTCTTGTCCGGAAAAAGCCAGAGGTGATACACCATCACCTGTTCATCTAACTCCTCTTAGAGTGGCCAAACCCAGCCATGGGCCACCGGTGATCCATACTGCCTTTACGCCCTCAGCGGCTGGTCTCGGCCTGATTCCAAACCCATCTAATGGTCCCTTGGCCCCCAAAAAGCCGAATCTTCCATTAGTAGCTCCAAAAGTTCAAAACAATGGGACACAAGTGAAAGGTAAGTGGATACTATTTGAGTTTTCCGAAATGTTTTCCAATACTAAGGTACAATCAGAGATTCTGGTGTATTCGATTTAGTCAAAATCGAGATCAAGGGCCAGTGTAAGTGATAATTGTTTTATTCTTGTCTTTATCTTCTAAAGTTTAACACTAAAAATATATTAAATGGGGGAAGATAAGTGGACTTTTGTACATCTTTTGTAGGGAATTCTTTTTACAGTCGCAAAATTAAAATTAATTTAATTTAGAAGTTTTTCAATTTTTTCATTTAAAATATTTATATGATATCTATATCAATTATCGTGATTGCTTTGGGTCAATTTTATTTTTATTTATTTATTTATTTATTTATTTATTTATTTATTTATTCACTTTGAGGACATTTTTCTTTTACGTTTAAAAAATTTAAAAGTAGCTATCCAAATCACAAAAGTAATGGTTTACTGAAATTTAACGAACATGTCATTTACTACATTCTAACGAACATAGTTTTTTTGTGTACTGTTAATATGACAACAGGCTAAGAAAGAATTTTTGAAGACTTTTTGAAAAATGTCGTATTACAACATATTAAACAAGCATAACAACTTTCTAATATTTTTAATTTTTTATCATAAATTATTAGTTCGTAAAAGTAGCCCTTATTTAAAATTTAAAGACTGAAATATATGTTTGAAATACAGGAATTACCAACAGTGTAAAAATATTTAAGCGAACGTTTTCTTTTTGTTTCATTATTAAATGCTGAAACATAAATGGAATTATAATATTTAACGCAATTATCATTACTACATAACAACAAAAATAGTTTCTAAAACAAAATAATTGTCAATTAAAGACATGTCCTATTTATAAGATGCCAGATCCGAGTGGGTTAATTATATTTCTACATTTTTTTAAGCATAGATAATAATTTACTGAATTTAAAAGACACCCACTAATAAGATATGGTACCAAAATCAATTCTATTTATCTAATTGAATTCTACGAGTAAGTTACAATTGAAAATTTAATGCTCAGCGTGCTAAATAACTCTAACTTTTTTTCCGAAAAATTATAATTATTTTAAAAATTGCTTGTTAAAAATCAGAACATTTTTATCAAATATATTTTCTAAAATGGATTTTTATCTTTCTTGAAGTGTGCAAGTTTATTGTTATCAGAAAATATAGTTAACCGTAGTTCTTCCTCTTTAACATTAATCACGAGGCTTGTAATTTATTAAATTAAGTTCAACATATTAATAAAGTTATAATTTGCCGATTTTTTTAGAGTAAAATAACCCGAAGAGTCAAATGTATCAATTTATTATTAAAAAAATATATACTAAAATATAATTAGTACATAAATTTATTCAACGCCGCAGCAATTCTATTTTAAGCTTGTTGCGAAAATTTTTGTTTGACTTTCATCAAAATCAATCATCAAAACATCGATGAAATGTCTAGTTTATTCAACTCGGCACCTGATGCCGGGGTAACATTTGCTCTATCTTTGCTGCTGAAATTCAAACAAATAAATTCAAACTGTCTCTTGGGTTACAAAGAAGTTTTTTTATTATTATTATTTTTTTTTTTTATTAGACACTTTCTACAAATAAAAGAATTTACATCTGAAATATAATTAGACAGATTTTTACTTTCTAGCACTATATCATTAAAGTGCATGAACAAATTCACGACACAGATTACGTAAATTCGAAGAACCAATAACTTTATTATACTCTAAAACACGTGTTATGAAAACCTGCTTTCAATAGTCAAAAGTGTAGATAAATCCTGTGTAAAAATTGCAATACATCATAAAACTGCTCAATAATCGTTGAATTCTTATTTTTGATTTGATTGGAAAACAAACCTTAAGTAGTTCTGTCTTTCTATAAAATATCTAATATTGAAATATATATATATATATATATATTTCTGTTGTGTATTTTACATACAAATAACACTGAGTAACGTGGAGATACATTTTACTGTCTTCAAAGCTACTTTAGATAGCATGTATCCCATTAAAACATAAAACGTTTTATTTAGAAAAATTTTAAATTCATTTCTTAAAATAAAAAAGAAATCAAGATAAATACATTATACATCGTAACATTTATATTAATATGATACAGTAAAAAGTGAAATTTGTATTAATTTAAAATTTTACAGAAACGGAATCCCTAAAAAAAATTAAATAAGAAACTTCTGAAATACTAAGGTATATTTTCAAATTTTATTAATGTTAAAATTACAATTTATAATTTGTCAAATTATGCATTAAAATAAATGAAAGTGGACAATTTTTATTCATTTAATTTGTTGAAAGATTGAGACAATTAATAATATTTAACAATATTTGATATAATATTATTTTAGTATAATTATGTAGACATAGTAATGTAAAGTAATTAACAAATTCTTAGTAAAAATTATTTCAGTTCTCTCAAAACATCAGTTTCGCTAGAAAATGGTAACATATATATTCTTTCATTCTCGCAACATCTAAATAAAAAATAAAATAAAAGAGTTAACACAAAAATTATTGCATGCGAATAAATGCGAGAACATCATTATTAGCCGCACACATTTTAACTGTCATGTTCGTTTTAATTTTGTATTTTGCACACGGTTCAGCTTCTACAGTTTTGTAGTAGATAAAATCTAAACATATAATCTAATAATAATAATAAAAAAAACTCTACTCCTAATAAAATAGCGGAAGTATTATTATGTGTAACAAGTTACTAGCCTGTAGGAACGTTCTATCCATAATATCTTGAAGTACCGGCTTTCAATTTTGTTACATTCATCTGGAGATAAGACATCCTTTGGAAGGAAAGAGAGAGGGATAAAAAGGATCTTTCTAATGATAATAATGCAGTGTCATGAACTGTTTGACAACTTTCATATTTTGTAGATTAGGATACTATCATCAGAATCTCTACAAAGCATATAAATTTTCATTTTAATGGTTTTTCTCTCTTTTTTTTTTTATTCAATCTACATTCTAATAGCTCCCAGTTCAAGTAGCAAAAAGGGAAAGGAAATGAGATATATGTTTTTGAAATTTATCATATTTTATGAACGTTTTACTTCTGCTGTGACAACTTAATTCATTTGGGACGACTCCTTAAATTATTTTAGTTTTTTCTTAAATTATTTTAGTTCCAATTGCTGGGAAAAAAATAAAAACTATAATTTGGTATTATTTGCAACTTAAAATATTGTTGAACATTTCTTTCAAGGAATCTAGTTTGGGAAAAAAAAATAATAATTCCGTTTTAATAAAGAAAGCCCTTTTTTTATGTAACTGCAGCTTTTGTTTAAAATATTTTACTAAACAAAAGCGGAATATATGCAGATTTTACAGTTAAGAAACAGTAATAGGTACGATATTTTAAAAAATATAAATTTTTGTTTTAGCTATATAACTTAAAATGTTGTTCCACAATAGTTTTTAAAAATTTAGGCCTGTAATTTTCCCCAATTAATACTGACTTAATACCTACCCATGGAGAGGAAAAAGTGGAAGATAAAAAAGACTTTCTAATGATAAAATTATAGTGTCATGAACTGTTTGACAACTTTCAAATTTTGCTAATAATGTACTCTCTTCAGAATCTGTACAAAGCATATAAATTTCTATTTTAAAATCTTTATTTTTTAATTCAATTTACATAATAATAGCTAGCAGTTCAAGTATCAAAAAGGGAAAATTGAGGAGAAATATATTGCGATATTTACCATATTTTATGAATGTTTTACTTGTATTTTACAATTTAATTCATTTGTGATAACTCCTTCAATTACTTATTTTTTAAGAAGTTGTCATCGGAGATTTAATTTATATAAATACTTCTGCTTTATTGCCTAAAAAAATTCAAAATGTAACTGAGGCTGTTTGAATTGCTTAAGAGATTCGGTTTGTAAAAAAAAAAAAAAAATGTTTTGTTATTGAAATATTTTTTTTTTTTGTCAGAATTTAATAGCTAGCAGTTTAAGTATCAAAAAGGGAAAGTTGAGGTGAAATATATTGCTATATTTACTATATTTTATGAATGTTTTACTTCTATTTTGCAATTTAATTCATTTGTGCTAACTCCTTCAATTACTTATTTTTTAAGAAGTTGTTATCAGAGATTTAATTTATATAAATACTTCTGCTTTATTACCTAAAAAAATTCAAAATTTAACTGAGGCTGTTTGAATTGCTTTAAGAGATTCGGTTTGTGGAAAAGAAATGTTTTGCTATTGAAAGATTTTTTTTTATTTTGGTCAGAATTTAATTGCCCTTTTCGTTTAAAGCACTTTACTAGATAGAAGAAAGGTTTGGCGAATTTAATGATAAGAAACTGTTATAATTGTGACAAAAAACTTTAAACAACTTTTATTTTTATCTACATGATATAAAACGTTGTTGTACGATAGTTTTTAGAAATACATGCCTGGTTTTTTTTCTCAACTTATTCTCATTTAATATTTTTGCAAGAGGAAATATAGCGAGGAAAGGGATAAAAAGGATCACTCTAATGATAATATTGCAGTGTACTGAATTGTTTGACGAATTTCATATTTTGTTGATAGTATACTGTTATCAGAGTCTCTACTAAGCATATAAATTTACGTTTTAATGCCCCCCCCTTTTTTTTTTATCATATCTCCATTCTAATAGCTCGCAGTTCAAGTTGCAAAAAAAGAAAGAAAATAAGAAATATTTCTTTATATTTATCATAATATAACGTTTCATTTCATCGGTGACAATTTAGTTCCTTTCAGACAAATCCTTAAACTATTTTAGTTTTAAAAAGTTTTTAAGAAGTTGTGATACATAAGACTTTTAATCTTTACAAATACTTATTTTTTATTGCCTTTTTTTTTTTTTTTTTTTTTTTTTGAAAATTTCAAAAATTTAAATGAGGCGATTTGAATTGTTTTAAAACATTTAGTTTGTGAAAAAAAAAAAAAGTTACTGACATATATACTCCCCCCCCCCCCCCCCCCCCCGCTCCCCCCAAAAAATGTATCTGTCATTTCCGTTTTAAGCACCTAAGTTAATAGAATCGGATAATAAGCAGGATTGCAGATTTTAACGTTAGGAAACAGTTATAATTGTGACACAAACTTTAAACAAATTTTGATTTTAACTATATGACATAAAATGTTGCTGTGCAAATACATTTTAGAGAAGACTTGGAAAATTTACTTAACTTATTCTGATCTAATACGTTTGCAAAAAGAGCCGAGGGGTGATAAAAAGTTGTGATAATAATAATAATGCAGTGTTATAAACTGCTTAACAATTTTAATATTTTCCAGTTAATACAAAGTATCTTCAGAATTTGTATAAAGCATATAAATTTCAATTTTTGCTTTGTTTTTTATCCAGTCTAATATTCTAATAACTCGCAGATTAAGGAGCAGGAAAAATAAGTAAAAAAGAAATATGTTATGATACCTCTCATATGTTCTGAAAGTTTTATTCCTGCTGGGACAATTTAATAAATTTGGGACAACACTAAATTATTTTAGTTTTTGGAAGTTGTTGAAGTATTGTCATAAAAATATTTTAAGAAATTTAACCAATATGAAAACTTTTGCATTTCATATAGATTCTACCCCGAGAAAAAATTCAAAAATTAGCTGCGGCTGCTACACAAAGTTTTTAATTAAACTGAAAAATAAACAGATTTGGGGATATCGGTGTAAAAGAAAAAAACCCCGAAAAGAATCGAAAACAGTTTCAATTGTTGAAAAGTAAAAGTATATATACTGATGTTAATTCCGACTTAAAATGCTGCCGTAGAATTATTTTAAAAAACTTAGTTAAAAAACTTGGTTTAAAAATAAAAATATGGTCTTTTTTTATATTTTTATTTACAAAATTTAACTAAAGCTTTCGTTTAAAGCATTTAACTGATCATAGAGAGAAATAAGCAGATTTACGCAACTTATTGTAAAGAAACCATTATAATTTTGACAAACATTTTTAAACATCTTCTAATTTTAAATGTTAAACTAAAGAAGTTGCATGAAAAAGTAGTACATTACGAAAAAGTTACAATTGTGACAAAAAGAAGTAAACAAATTTTAGTTTTAACTGCTTGATTTTGAAAATTGTTATACAGTAGTTTTAAGAAATATATAGGAATGCATTTTTTTCCTTCCAAGAGTAAAATATATTCTAACTTCTTGCTATTTTTTTAAAATTATTATTTAGCTTCAACATTTTTTTAAAGTAGTTAATTAATCGGAGGCAGAAAATAAACGGATTTGTAAATATCAGTGTTAAATAACTGCTACAATTCTTGCCGAATTTGACAAAAAAAAAAAAAAAAAAAAAAAGGTTTAAAATTAGTTTTTATTGTTTCATGTTAATAATATCTTTTTATATAAATTTCTATTAGCTACGAAAAAGTTTTGACTAGAATTAAATTAATCGAAGCCCGTATTAATTGAAAAGATTCCGTTACTATACTTTTTATAAGATAAATATATATATTTTTTTACAATGATAAATATTTGTTAAAATTTTATAAAGCTGTAATAAATCTATAATAAAGCTTAAATGTAATAAATATTTTTTCAATAAAATATATAAATGGATACATCTAAGCCTATTCAAACACATACCGACGCAAAAAATGTTTAAAAAGATCGAAAAAATAATCAGGATTTATAAAGTATTTTCTGTTATTTCATGTTGAATAGAATTTTTTTTTAAGTACCGCCCAACAGAAGGGTAATTTTTATATTAGTTCTTGTAACTATATACTTTTGTAAAATATATATATATATATATATATATATATATATATATCAATAAACATCTTTGCGAAAATATACAGGTGATTTAAAAAGAGAAATCGCTTGTTGTTCTTATTTCTTCTGAACTAGATTTTGTTGTTAAAACTTGATTTTCATACTTGCTGCCGTCTAACTTTTCATGATGTAAAAATGGTTTCTAAATTTGGTATATAAATTATTATATTTTAAATACGAATAAAATAAATAAATAAATAAAAATGTAATATTACAGTAATTACAGTTCAAAAGTTCTCGGGTGTTCATAATATTTATTCAATTTTTATTTTAATTATAAACATATGTAAAAAAAAGAAATATATATATATCATTAAACATCTTTGCGAAAAATATACAGGTGATTTAAAAAGAGAAATCGCTTGCTTGTTATTCTTATTTCTTATGAACTAGATTTTGTTGTTAAAACTTAGTTTTGATACGTGGTGTCGTCTAACTTTCAATGATGTAGAAATAGTTTCTAAATTCGGTATATAAATTATTATATTATAAATACGAATAAAATAAATAAGCAAAAAAAAAATCTAGTATTACAATAATTACAGTTTAAAAGTTGTCGAGTGTTCATAATATTTATTTCATTTTTATTTTAATTATAAACATATTAAAAGAGAAATACTCTAACATCTAGTGAAGAGCTTTTTAATGCAATTTGTGTAGTATTCTTGAGAAACCATTTAAAATTCAAAACAGTTTGTCATGTTTTATATTACATATATAGTCAATATTTGCCATTTTTATTGTTACTTTGAGTTTATAGACGTCAGTAATTTTCTTTGTCAAACCTTTATTAAACTACTGTTGAAAAATATTAAAATAAATAAAAATAACAAAATTTATGGAAATAAAGATATTAAAATAATATTTTTCTGTAAACATCATATTAAATAATTGAAATTATACTTTTCTAGCATCTAATTGAAGCAGCATTTACTTGCAGTAAAATTAATTATCATTTAGTAAGGAATAAACGAATGTTACACCATCATAATTATCAATAACATAAATTTAAATTTACAATGAAAGTTATATAATCTCTATTTTATTCTTTTATCTATTATTCTATTATTTCCCTATTTTTAGAATTAAGTTGAAATTTGCACTCAAGTGTAATATAAAATTATAAAGCAGCACGACATTAAAACAAAAGACGTTTTGTAAGGTAGTTTGAAATTTATTTATTTTTTTCTTTTTCATTAGTTTATTTCATTTCTAATTTTCTTTCTTTTTCTATTATTCTTCTTCCGTAATATTTCCTGGTCGAAGTAGAATTACTTTGCTAACACAGAAAAAAGATTTTAGATTGTTCGACACGTACAGTCAGTATAAGAAAATGATACACTCCATAAAATTTAATCCACAAATTGTCACAGAGAAAAACGAAAACAGTCATTCGATTACGAAGTATGTCTTTTTTCAATTTATGTTGAAAAAAAAAAAAAAAAAAAAAAAAAAAGCTTAGAGAACCATCTTCATACTGAAATTGTACCAAACTCTGAAATTTCTAATACGAACTATTCAAAATCGATTCGATTCAAAACTTCTTCTGGGTATGAGCTGTAATTTTGGATTAGTATATTTGAAGCTTCTAGAAGTCAATTTCTATTTAAAAATGCATAGGGTTACAATTCTTACATATATTTTTTCGAACATCACTTTTAAAATATGTGTATTTTCCAAAATTTATAAATTGTAGCCAATACTTTTTTCTAAAAAAAACAGGAAGAGATTTCCTTAACCTTTAACTATGCGAATCCAAAATTTCACCTTATTCTTAGCAGTAGTTTTTAGTTATTGTTTAAAAACTACATGCATTGCAATCTGTTTTGTAAGCACTACAAATTAATTTCCATTAGGAGTTCCAAACTTTAAACCTGCATAATTCCTTAACTACTCGATCGAATCACTTTTCATTTGATATCGGAAGATAAAATGTACCGATCAAAATTGAGTGTTCGTATTGAAAAATATTTATTGAAGTTTGGTACAATTTCAGGATGAAGACGACTCCCTAAACTTCTTTTTTTTAAAAAAAATAAACTGAAAGCAGACATAATTCATAAGCGAATGAATATTTTAATTTTTCTTGTGATTTGTTTAATATATATATGACTGTACAGATAACATAATATGACATATACTGACATAACAACATATACTGACTGTACAGATAACATAAAACAAAATAGAATATTTTAAGTTAAGTGTCTGACAAAATATGATTAATTTTATGTTCCTTGTATGCTTCATGATAGGAAAATTTCCCCCATTGTAATAAAATTAAAATGCCTAATTTCGAAATATTTCGATTCAAAATTAATTAAAATTTATCTACGTTTGAAGTTCCCCCACGCACTGACCTCATTCTTAACGCACTATTTTTATAAGATGCAACGAGAGCAAATAATGGAAGATAAAACAAATATAATTGTAACTATCTAGACGATTAACAGAGCGTGCAAATAATTAAATGAATAAATATAAAATCGGGTAAATTTTAGGAAAATCAAGATGTTTTTTGTTAAATGTTATGTTGGATTTGAAACAACCAAAATGTTATGCTCTTGAAATTTGTTATGAAATAGAAAGTCTATCCGTAACTACTGTTAAAAAATTATTTTAAAAAAATTTTTTTGCACGCTGATTAAAAAATTAAGTTGAAAGAAAACCCTCCCTTATGACATTTTGTCCTAAACAGGACAAAACTAGAAGTAGCTTAAACTAGAAATAGCCTAAGCTGCATGTACATATGTATATTGTAATAGTAAATTAAATGCATTAAATAAAATATCACATTTAATCAGAGATAAAATTTACATAAAATACACTAAAAACATTAAAAATACTGCAAACGTTTCAGGCTATAATCTATCCCCTCATCAGTGCAATTATGTATGCTGACCGGAGAATTTTCAACCATGTTTTCAGTTAATAAAGTTAACCAGTTGAAACTTGAAAAAATTTTGATGAACTTCCATTAGAGCAAATTTTCAACCATGCTTTCAGTTAATAAAGTTAACCAGTTAAAACTTGAAAAAAATTTGATGAACTTCCATTAGAGCAAGGATGCTCTAATGGAACATCAAAATTTTTTCAAGTTTTAACTGGTTAACTTTATTAACTGAAAACATGGTTGAAAATTCTCCGGTCAGCATACGTAATTGCACTGATGAGGGGCTAGATTATAGCCTGAAACGTTTGCAGTATTTTTAATGTTTTTAGTGTATTTTATGTAAATTTTATGTCTGATTAAATGTGATATTTTATTTAAGACTTTTATTCATCAGACGTTAAAAAATGTTTAGTTATTTTATTTTTAAATGCATTAATCCTGAGTTTTATAAGTTTTTTTTTTTTTTACTTTGTTGGTAAAAGTATTATTTTTATTAATAATCGCGTGTAATAATATATTGTTTTTTTTTTAATTAAGTTGATGCAATTTGTGATCATATGATTATTGCAACGTTAAAATAGAAAAGAAATTGCTTCTTAGAGCTTAAGGGGAAGTTCTAAGAAGCAATTTATTTTTTATCTTTATTTTTTTTTCTTAATTTTAGCTATTATAGGAATATATTTTACTGATAAAATGTCTTTGACAAATATATATAAAAAAAATTAACATAACTATTCAGTTTCAGTGCTATACATTTCTAAGAATATAAATATTTTGGTGTGTTATATCAAGGAAAAGAACTAGCTATAAAAAAGAAAGAAAAATAAAGTATTTTTATTGATGGTTTCGTAATAATTTCTACTTTTTGTTTTAAAAAGGCAAGATAATATTTTATTATAATGTGATTTTATTTTAGACGATTTATATTATAAGCTGACATTTATTTAGTAATATGGCAAGATCATTATTTATTGATGTGACCATTACTTCATAATAGCGAGAATTAAAGTAATCTCATAAGATAAGTCTTAGATTAAAAAAATACAATTATAATCTGCTTAAAACATAAATAATTATAAAAAAATAGCCATATTTTTGGTATATTCTTTGCATAAAATTTGTACGGAAGAGCATAATCGTTATATAAATAAACATTTTTATCGCAAGAACATTTGCCTGCATATACCTACCAAAAGTTCTCATTTCGGCAATTTCGATCAGGTATTTTAATCAGTAAACTCATTTAAATCCATCCTGAAAAAAAAAATAACCATCAAATTCACAATTAAATTCTTAAGACGATTAAACAGAGACCCTTTTATCATATTTTAAATGAATCTTGTTTACTTGAAACGTATTTCACATTTAAAACGGACTTCTTCGAAATTTTATAGCTAAAATCAGCAGGTACTGTGATTTATAGAAGATGAATTTGTTATCCTGCGGCTACTCAAAACTGCTATTTAAAGTAGTAGATATAGCTGTGTAATAAAATATAAATCTTAGTCTAAAAATTGAGATTCTTCTTTCCCTCATAATTTACTTAAAACATAATTGTATTCCACTTATCAATTTCTTATCTCTTTCTGTTAATAGAGTTGAAGATAACACTAATTCTGTCCATTACAATCTAATAGGAACTTCTCCGATAAGAAGATATGTTTCTTATATCAGCATCGCACTTAAGCTCTTAAATTAACAACTGAAGAAAGCAAAACAGCTAATTGTGAAAGCTGTTTGCAAGAAATTTTTCTCTATCAGTCTTTAATTACATCAGAAACTCCCATTCTGGGCTATCTAAGTGCTCTTTGAGCACTTGAAATACTTTACAGATAAATCTAAGCAGGAAAATCTACTGATACATTTTGTCATGCAATTCAAACGCCAGATGGTGTAGGAATTCATCTAAAAAGCCTGATTTCACGTGTTTGGCAGAAAGCCAGCTTTCAGGCACTCTTAATTGTTCTTTTAGTCTGCTTTTCTTTCTAAAACGACCTTTCATTTATTTGGTTGTCTTACTGTCAAAACCATATTATGGTCTTTTACTCCCTTGTGAACATGCACCTGGATTTTTCGCAGAGACCATAAGCAAGTCAGGATTATTTTTTTCCTGTTAGAGGTTAAATGTTCGGACTTCTTTTTTTTTTCGTTATATTTTATTTTATTTTAACGAAAGTATAAATTTAACAGAAGCCAACATCACGGAATTATTATTTCTTTAAGTTCCAGGAATAAAACATGATGAATGAACATTTTGTCCGCTGAAAAAACTTTTAGCTAAAAATATTTGCGATTTTTAACTTGGAAAATCTTTTAAAATATAATTTAATATGTTTGACTTGGTAATAATCTATCTTAAAGTTTATATGATTTTCGATAAATAAAAAAAGATGACAATTATTAAAGAATTTGATTTGGAATATTTCTCAATTTGCCATGAAATAAAGGTTTAAAGGGCGTTTCTGTTCATCGCAAATGGTTTAGAACTGATGTAAATAAATGTACATACGGACCATAAGCAAGTCAGAATTCTTTTTTTCTCTCTGTTAGATATAAAATTTTCGAGCTGCTTTTTTAAAATTATACTTTATATTATTTTAAAAGAGTATAAATTTAGCCGAAGTAATACGGAATTATTATTTCTTTAAGTTTTAGTGGGGAAAATTTACGATGAACTTTTTGTTCGCCGCAAGAACTTTTGAATAAAAATGTTTGCGACTTCCAACTTGGAAATACACTAAAATATAATGTTTCACTTGGTCAAAATTGTATTTCGGTAGATTTAAGTTTCTCTAACTTTCAATGTTTGTTTGTTTTTCCTTTTTTTTAGACGAGAAATTATTTTTAAAAAAGGGTATGGTAGTTTTACTGCACGTACACATTTGATCCGTTTGGGAAATTATGTCTATTAAATCAAAAAATTCACTGGAAAACTCATGTCAGTAAAAACATCAATAATAAAAGAATTCAAAACATGTATGAATAATAGTTTAAAATTCCCAAACGTCCGTGTTAAAAGAGCAAAATTACCCTATCATTTTCAAAATCGAAGCAGAAGTAGATGAAAGATTTAGTGTACAGAGTTATTTTCTTAAGCATTTTACTTGTAATCACATCGGTGAATTTGAAAAACTATAGTTTTTTTTTTCTTTTCTAAATTGTTAAAAGATCATCTTATGCAAATAAAGAGAGCCATAACATTGTCCTGTCTTTCTCGAAAACGAAGAAGATATACACCCACATAAAAGCAGAAATTGGTGAAAGGCTTAGTTTATAAAGATTTTTAAACAGTAATCTTTCTTTATTTTTCTGTGTTTGTGTATGGCAGTTTTACTTCATATTCAAATTTGGTCCGACTTTATTTTTTAATATGTGTATTAAATAAGAAACACACTGAAAATCTCATGTCAGTAAGATAATTAACAATAAGCAAATTCAAAACATGTATGAAGGATGTTTTAAAACTCCCTAAATTCTGGGTCAAAGGGGTAAAATAAATCTATTTTTCTCGAAATCAAAGTAGCAGTTAATGAAGGATTTAGTTTATAGAGTTATCTTCATAAGGATTTTGCTTCTTGGTTCATGATACACATTCACTAGACTTGTATGCCTGACTCGCAGGATTTTGCTTTTGATCACATCAATGCGTTAAATAAAAGTATAGTTTGTTTTATTTGCTGAACTGTTTAAAGATCATCATTTGCATATACAGAGAGAAATATTTGCATATTTTTTGGAGGGGGGGGGGGAGAGTTGGCTGTTAAACTCAATAATATGCAAATTAAGAGACTCAACAATTCTGTAACTAAAATAGTTGTATAATTTTCCCTACATCATGATTGTAAATGCAATAATGTACTTACTTACCTTGTTTTTCACTAACGGCAATTTTAATTATGAAGTTATTTCATGGATGAAAATGTAAAATCTTGTTTAATATCTATTTATCTCACAATAAATTTATTATAATTGTTAGCTAAATAATTGATGTGAAAATAAATTAAAGTTTAAATTACTTTTATCCTAATGATAAACTATGTATATGATAATATTAGATTATGTGTGACGCAATATGTTTAATTTTTACATTGCATATTAAACTTTCAGATATATTGCAAATAATTTTAATGTATAAATTAAGTCTTAGATTTTTAATTCATTGTGAAAAAAAATTGCATTATTGCATCACAAAATAATTTATTATATTTACTATAATATGGTTGAATTTTATATAGTAACATATATTAGTTAAATCAATTACAAACAATTTCAGCGCACGAATTAAATTCGTACTTATCAGATTTAACTTGTAACAATAAAAAAAAAAATAATTTTCTAGCATGCCAGTATATTTACAGTAAGAAGATTCTTTATTTAAATTTCTAACATTACGAACTCTAAATAAACTAAACTGCAAATGGTAATTTTTCAAACCGCTCTCGTTTCTTTGGTTTATATACGAACAGAAGAATCCCTGATTGTGAAGAAATGTATTGGAAAACATTCTATTTTGTTTGGTTGCATGTGCTATTGGTGATCATTGATTTAAGGCAGCGTGAGGTGAACTATCCGGAACAGATTGAAGTCGGAAAAAGCGAAAGCTTTTCTCAAGACATCAGTAATCGATGTTAGTGACAGATTTGAAGTTTTCTCGGCTGCGCTGCTCTTCAATAGACTGGTATTTTCTTATCGTCTGAAACCAGATGATCGCCTGTTATTTTTCCGTTTTTTGTTTATAATTTTAAATCGGGGATTTCTTCATAATCAACAATTCGATTAATCTTCGCAAAGTTTTACAGAACATTTTTATAGTTTTAATAGTATCGAAATCCCTGTAAACTAACAGATTGGTCAATAATTTAAAAAATATATATTTTTGAGATTTGTTTGCATTAAAAAAAAAAAAAAAAAAAAAAAAAAAAAAATCTGCTTCGTATAAGAATATCCATGGTGTTCGCTTGCTAAAACAACTAAGAATGACAATTATTTATATTACAAAATCACCGTAAGTTAGAAGAATGGACAGTAATTTTTAAATCTATATTTTTGCGATTTAGTTCAGAAAAATTCTGATTTGTATATGGAATTTTTGAATGTTCACTTGTATAAACAAGGAAGAGCAAATTTGTTTTTAATTTTAAATCGGTGATGTTTTCATAACAATCAATTCAACTAATACTCATAAAGTTTTACAGAGTATAATTTTAATATACTCAAAATAGCTGCAAATTTTAATGATCGGGCAATAATTAAAAATATATATATTGTTGCGATTTGTTTGTATAAAAAATATGCTTTGTATAAAAGCGTGTGTGAATTCACGTTGTTCACTTTCTGAAACAAGTAAGATTGAAAAATATTTATATTTAAAAATTATTTTTATGAAATTACTGCAATTTAAAATATTGAACAATAGTCTTTAATGCTAATATTCTTGAAATCTAGTTGTATAAGAGAAATTTTCATTAGTTTATGGAAATTTTTGAATGTTAGCTTGTTTAAACAGGGAATGGCAAATTTGTTTTTAATTTTAAATCGGAAATAACTTTACAATACAACAATTCAGTAATATTTACAATGTTTTACAGACTGTAATATTGCCAAAATCTGTATTAAAATAAAACATCGAACAATAATTTTAAAAATATGCTCCTGCGATATTTTATATGACCAAAAGATATTTTGCATGACAGTATTCTTGATGTTCCCTTGCTGGAATAAAAGAATGAGAAATATTTTACATAAATTACGGGATTACAACATTTCTTCAAAAATCGCTTTCACATTTACAAAATCACTGTGAATTAAAAGATTGGTAAATAGCTCTTAATATTATATTATTTGATTTATATGTGTAAGACAAAGACAAAATTTTGCTTTATATGTAGAACTTTGGGGTATTCACTTGCTAAAACAATAAATAGCGGGACTGTTTGGATATATTATTAAAAGGCTAACCCCGTTACTACGAAGATTTTTTTTAATACCACTTGTTATTTTGTGTTTTTTGTTTATAATTTTGAATCTATTATTCCTTAACAGTCAACAATATCATTAATATATTTGTTTTTACTGAAGCCGATTTTCATAGTTTTAGTGTTATCAAAATTCTTTAAACTGAAAGATTGGAAAATGCTTCAAAAATATTATTCTGCCATTTATTATAATAAGAAATAATTCTGCATTATATAAGAATATACTGTCGGGAACAGGTGTTTTTGTGTGTGTGTGTGTGTGTGTATAAAAATATGCTTTGTATGGGAATATTCCTAGTGTTGTTAGCTTACTGGAAAAACGCTACAACGCTAAATGTTTAGATTACTTAAAATATTATTACATTACTTCAAATACGTATTTTTTTATATTTACAAAATCACTGGACTATTGTTTTTAGTGCTATATTCTTGCGATTTATTTATACAAGAAAAACTCAGTTTTTTTTATGTGAATTTTTGGATGTTCGCTTGTCGAAACACTGAAATGCTTTTTTTTTTCTTTTTTTAATACTATCAAGAACACTTATGTATTACCACAAAGAATTGTTATAAAATTAACAAAATTGCCATAAATTAAAACTTTAGAATATAGTTTTTAATATTTTATCCTTTATATTTGTTTGGTTAATTATAATTTTCGTTTCTATGAAAAATGTTTGGGTTACTTGCTGATACAAACTTTGCGAACATCTTTCACTTGATTTTTTTTCTTTCAATCGAATATTGCCTTTATGAAGATCTATAGATTTTTTTTTTGTTGTTGTTTCATTAATTTTTTTTTCAGAAGAAACTGTAGGACAGTGATATTACAGTTAATTATAATATTGAATAAATGTTTTAATTAATGATTTGCATAAAGAGAGGAAAACGAATTGTTAGTTTGTTAAAATAAATTTAGTAATCATCTTTTAATTGTGTCGTAAAAGAATATCGAGAAATTGGCGGCAGATACGTATAGTTAAAGAAGGTTATTTTATCATTTTTAAGCCGTTCTTATACAAAGTTTTTTAACCTTATTTTTTTTTTTTTTTTTTAAGCTTGTGACTGGTTCATAAAAAATAATTTTAATATTTTTTAACTGGAATTTTACTCTTAATTATTTAATTTTACAACGGAATATCGAGAGGCGAAAATCTTCTTTTTGGCCAAAGTTTTCTAGAAAATTCTTGTCGTTAGCTAGAAAAACCTCTGTTGTCTATTAGTCCTTACATAGATAATCTACAATGTAGCAATTTCGGAATTTTTACAGAAATTGTTTTATTTGACAAAAAAAAAAAAAAAAAAAAAAAAAAAAAAAAAAAAAAAACTGTAAAATAAAATACTGAATAGTTTATTTATTAATTTGCTATTTATTGGGAATTGTTCTAATTTTAGAGAAAACATTCGGAATTAAATTGCTCAACACTTAAGTTACTTCAGTTAAGTTAAATTACTAACACCACACTTGCAGTTTTAGAATCAAATATTATTGGTATAAGAAGTAATTTTACTTTTATTTGACTGTTAGTTATGCGATTTTCTAAATATGTATTGTTTTAATGTCTTAAACAGCTGAATATCATGTTTAAAGCATTGCAAATCAAGCCTGATCTGTGACTTTGACGTGTTTAGTTCGTCTGCAGTTTAAAAATTTAAGTATACGTAAGCTAATTACAATAATCAAACTTAAAAATGGGAATAGATGTCTGCAATTTGATAAAAGGTTACAGAGTGTTTAAACATTATCTAACCAAACATCAATCTTGCTAAAAAACAATTATTAATAAATTTTGATTAATATTATTTCTTTTAAAAAATGAAGAAAACTGAATTATTATTTCAACATGATGTTTTAGAAGTATCTTTAGATTAATTAATAATATTGCTCAATATTTATGTATTTAAACATTTAGGTGCTTAAAATACATT
The DNA here is from genome assembly GCA_963931845.1 of Maratus michaelseni. NCBI lineage: Eukaryota > Metazoa > Arthropoda > Arachnida > Araneae > Salticidae > Maratus > Maratus michaelseni. The sequence goes on along the minus strand of OZ007599.1, from coordinate 210,658,126 downwards.
ATTGTAATATCCAATTTCATAAAAAGGTTTTGCATGAATTTTAAAATCTCATGTGTACCGTAAATCATTGCGTTCATTTTTTAACCCTCTAAAAATTATCCTTGAAATTTCTAGGAATAATTTATGAGAAAAATTTATTCTCGACACGTCTTCAGAGAATGTGTTGTATAAGAAGTATGGTTTTGATTGGTTTTGAATTATATATATAATACATGCTGCGAGTGTCGGCAGAGTTGAGATTCATTTACCTGATAAATCTGTTAACATATAAAATTCACATTTCAAATCAATTTTAAGATATCTTTTACGGGTACTAAAATTCTAAAACTCTTTAATAAAAACAGTCTATTATTATACCAAAATATTTTATTTTCTAATTTTAACATTAACGTATTTTCAACTGTATAAAAAATAGTATCAACAAAATCATTTTAGCAAAATTAAAATTATCACATTTATTACGTTGTATCATTGAAATAAATATTAAAAATAAATTATTGTTTTACAGGACTTATTGGTCGAAAGAGTCGTTCTTCGTTCATACATCTATGAAACGACAAGATAATTAAAATCAGAGCTTTTCTAAAAAGTTAAAAAAAAAAGAAAATTTAAAAGAACATTTAAAGTTATTCTTCTGAACAGCAATAAGTATCACAATTATTTAGATTACTATTTTGTTGATAATTCATATATAGTTTGAATAATGAAGATATATTGTCCAGAATCATAGAAAAAAAAAGAACAAAATTCATGCTGGTGTAAGTCACGAGTTTTCACCATTTTCAAATACACCGATCGAGTTTGAGCTGTCATCCGAGCTAACAATATTAAATAGGTCATGCGGGTTTCATTAATTTCATTCATGGGTTTACCCTTCAATAAGATTTTTTTTTCAAATATAAACATATTTTGTTTGTAGCATTATGCCATAAAACTAAACAACGTCTTTAAATGTCATAAGCTAATGGAAAGCAAATTTATGCAATCATATCAGAGGATCAATTCAAACTTAAAGCAATATCTAGGTTTTACTTCGAGAGCCGATAATATAGATCACACCTGCCTTATAATTAAGCAATTAATTTATAGAAAAATATCAGTTATTTAAGATGTAAGCAGTAAGGTGTTGTATTTCATTAACCGAATCAGTGTTCTGGATATATCTGTATATATTTGAAATTGTTTTGAGATCAACTTCCTTTGTATTTTAAAACTGATAACCAAGCAATTAAATGCAATATTTAAAATAAAGTCTACGTATCTACAACGTTTACGATGCATTGTAAAATTAATAATGTAAAATATTTTCTGTTGCTGAGACTTTTTTAAAGCATAAGATATTTTTTCAATCATCTACTATCGTAAATAAATGTTTGTAACTTCTGTTAAGTATAGAACGTTTCTGAGAAAGTAGGAAGTATCAAAATTTTCAATGCTTAATAAATATTTACCGAAATGTTTATATATAATAAATATTTGCCTATATATATATATATATATATATATATATATATATATAAAATATTAAACCATTAAAATCGTTTGACAAACACCGATCGTCATGTGATTTTTTGGTATATAAATCATATGACGAACTCAGATCGCGATGCGGTACTGGTCTATACATATTTACATGTAGTTCGGTTCCTAGCTGACGTTTGTATATACTTTGAAGTAAAATGTTAACTTGTAATTCCCCCAATCTAACGTTATACAATTCATCAAATAATAGTCATTTGTCAAAAAAAGTTATTTCATTGTTCGTATTTTTCTGTTGATCTCTGTCAATATCTAACTGCAATGGGATTGTGCTTTGAGAATTATCTATGGAAATTAAATAAAAATATATTTATTAATTTATTTTATATGATTTTGCTTTGAACTGCATACTGTTACGTGATTTCAATCTGATTTCTCAGACATTTAAATACAACTTCATTGGGTTAATTAAAATCCAATCGAGAGGTTTATGAAATTCTCAATTTTCGCTGCGGTCCTAATATATTTTACTACATTTAGACCTGTAATCAATGAAAAAATTGACTCAACATAATCCTTATCATTAGTTGTTTATTTGTTATAATTCGTTTACGAATTTAAGTCACGTAACAAACGATTTTTCAATATATGTATTTTTTTGTTTTTTCCCTATAAACTCTAGTAGCAGTAAAAATATTGTTGATAATTTCAGCTAAATATAATATTTCACTTACTTAGATTGCATTCACAATGAGGTTTCGAACATATGTAAATTTGTTAAGATAGAAAGAAAAAATAATAGCTTGAACGAAATACGAAAAATAAATCAACAATACGAGTAAAGGGGGCGGTTCACGGTCATATTTTTGTTATATATTGCCTGCATTGGATATTTGTTTTGATTTGAGTTGCACAGAAACAAATAGTGTTTGTATAATAATTTCGATTTAAGCAAAGTAAACATGCAACAAGGGATCATTAAAAGCAAATTTGACAGTAAATTCATCAACAATTGGTTTTTCTACTGATATATTTTTTAAATGCATAGTTAATGAAAAATAGAAAGTTATGGTGAAATAAGCCGATTTAGACAAGTTTTTTTCTATCACATACACCCTTTCTTATAATCACATTTGTCAAACCTTCCAATTTTTTGAGTACCACTATTTTTGAATAGAAGTATTCTCTTTATTTAGTGACAATTTATGACGCTTTAATTAATGACATAGATGATTTGATTAATAGAGTGTAAGAAATGTATTTTACTTGGATCTAATTAAACATTTTACCAGTTTTCCATAAACTCTTACAGTTATAGTAAAATTAATTAAATATGGTTCCTATATTCTCAGTTAATAAGTTAAATAATTATGACTAAGAAACATAAATTATTACATATTTATCATTCACATACTTTTTCTTCAATTAATGTATGTAACTGTGTAGGCAACAGTAATTTTTATTTTGTCCATAATTTTCTATTGATACTAATTTTTTCATACATTCTTTTATTAAGTGCATTAACGTTAAATATATAAAATTATAATCACAAAGTAAGGCTAATCTTAAGTAACGTCTGAGTTACATCTTTTAGAGGAAAGTATCTTATAAGGTATCTTATTTTCTCTTTCCATCTATTCAGGGGGGGGGGGGATAAAAAGATGATAAGTGAGGATAAGCTGATATCTTTTCCAATCAAGTAAATTAAAAAATCAATAATTAAACTTTTAAAACCATCTTTAATACTTCTTAACCTGCAATTAATACGAAATTCACATTCCAGCAGCTCACATATCACACGCATTTATGAAGACTAAACATTAAAATTTAAAACATTGGCGGTTTTATTGGAATTTATTTTAACCAAAAATGTTTTTTATGTTTATATAAATATAATTTTGGACAAGCTATTTTTAATTTCTTTTTTAATGTTTCTCAACTAACTATGATAATTTAAAGTAATAAAAAGCCAATTTCAAAGTTGTAAATTATTTCTTATTCTGTGAGGAATCACAAATTCCACTTATGTTAGCCCTGTATCAGATCCCTGTATCAGTATTTATATACGACAGACGTAAAGTATATATATATTTTTTCAATAAAAACAGAAATCGAAACTAGAAGACTTATGTCCAAGTTATCCGTTTATTACCTTATTCACTAAAATGTAGTTTTATGGCCATAATTAGAGGAATATTATTAAATCATGATAATGTTGAAGTTATACTTTGAATATTACAATTGTTTATATTTACAAGAGAAGAAAAAAGAAGAAGAAAAAGGTGAAAAAAGTCGTGAAACTAAGAAAATATTAAACCTAACATACCAACCTTGGAAACATGTAGCCAAAATATACACAAATTTAAATTAGTAGCTTTTCTGCTTGGAAATCGTTTAAATGAAATCATTTGATTCTTCAATATTTCAGTAAAGAGAGAAAAAAAAAAATATTTATTTACGAATTCAAAATTTCTTTTCCCGATTAAAAAATCATCTTAAGGCATTCCCAAAATTACCGTAAAACAAAACGATTTAATTCTTTTCTCAATTTACCAAAAAACATAAAACTGATAAAGACATTTTAAATTCACGTCTTTAACATCATCAGTAATCATTTCCCAGAGAAATACCTTTTGAAAACACTGATTAAAATACATTTCTACTAATCACTATCCTGTTGAAGAATATAAATTCTCTGCTGCTTCTTTGAAATTTATATTCCAATTCCAATTTCTTTCAGAGTTTTCATCAGCAAATGGATGCCAGCTTTTACTTCAAAAATTATTTCAGATCGAAAATAAACTCCAGCCATTTTTTGAAGCACATGTCTACATAAGGTTCTTTTAGACTTGACTAGAACCATATTTTTTTCCAATAATAAAAAGCAGAAATTGCAAATGGGAGACTTATGCCCAAGTTTTGAGTTAATAACTGTATGCCTTTAAAGACGTGTAATGAACATCCTTAAATCATGATAAGTTTTAAATTATTATTTGGATATTACTATTGCCTGGGTTTACCAGAAGAGTATTTCTTTTCAAAAAGTAGAAAAAATGAAAGTAGGAAAACATTAACCCCCCACCTTCTTTCCCATCCTAGAAATATGCAGTAAAAATATATACAAACTGAACTGATAACTTCTTCTGTTTGGAAATCGTTTAAAGAAACCATTTGATTCCTCGATACTTCAGATAAAATAGAAAAAAATCCCCTTTTGCACACCAAACGAAAGACTTATTTACGAATTTAAAATTTCTTTTCCAGTTAAAAAAAAAAAAAATAAAAAAACCCTCTTAAGTCATTGCCAAAATTACCGTAAAACAAAACGATTCAATTCCTTTCTCAATTTAGCAAAAAAACATAAAACTGATAAAGACATTTTAAATTCACGTCTTTAACATCATCAGTAATCATTACCCAGAAAAATCCATTTTGGAAACACCGATTAAAATACATGCCTAGTAGTCATTATCCTGCTGCTGAATATACATTCTTTAGCGGCTTCATTGAAATTTATATTCCAATTACAATTTCTTTCCAAGTTGCGATTCATCAGACAACGGGTGCAAAAGCCATTTCTTCAAAAATTGTTTCGGATTGCAAATAAGCCCCAGCGCGCCCGTTTTGCGGCGGCATTTCGCTACAGCAATCAGCCGGTACAAAACCCGTTTTCTAATCCTTTTATTCATGAAAAGCGGGAATAATCTTCAAAATAATTCTAGCAAATCTGTTATCGGTAATGAGGAAGAAAGTCCGGGAAATGAGTTCATTTATTAAGAGACGGCTGTGCTGTGTTGATGATTAAATACAGTTTTTATTCAGGATGATTTTAAAAACTTTTAAGATCGAATTGCATAAATCAGTAATTTGGGATATAAATTACTGACATTTTTATTTGAATAAATTACATTTGTCCGCTCATATTCTCTAAGTATCTTATGAGCAAGTAATTATTTTATTTATTTAAAAGATGAATTTAAATTTGTTTTTAGCGGCAATATGTCTTAAATATTCTTTGAAAGAAGCATAAAAAGTCATTTTATTCAGCAAAGCTATTTTTTTAAGTATCAAATTCTGATACAAAAAAAAAATTAGATTCAATTAGCAAAAGTAATACTTGTTGTTGAGTATATATCAAATTTCTATAAACATTATATAATGGAGAGCTTTCTTATGACGATTGTTAATCGTAGATTCTTATTACTAAACTCAGGAGTGAATGCCATTTTCTTTTAAACACTTTTAATATTTCTTTTTAATAACGAATCGTTAACAGTGTTTTTAAATGGTTTGGGGGGGGGGGGAAACTTCAAGTGGTAGAAGAAGTAAAATAATGTTAAAATCCGAAATAAATGTAAAAATTTTATACTGCTCAAAGATCTTTGAAACCTCATTTTTAAAGGAATCAAAATTAGAGAGTAATTCCTTTTTATCGAGATGGTTAAGGCGAAAATTATTTTAAGTGTTATGGAACTGGCCGAAGGAATTGCTCCAAAAAATGCAGAAAATAATAAGAATTAAACAGTGACCTTACAAAATATCGGGAAGCTACGTCATAAATTTATGAAAATTAGCTTATATTTTAATCTTTTGGTACTATAAGTTTTTATTCCATGTATATCCAAGCATATAAACATAAAATGAGAGAATTTTGGATCTTTAAACATTCTTTTGCCAAAAGATATATATTTCTTGTATAATTACTCACCAAAATTTGTAATTATTTTAGATTTTGTATACACATATGGGTGATCTCGAATTCATGGTACAAACTTTAAGGGTTGGTACAGGACACTGTAACAATCATTTATTGTATAAGAAACTAGGGTCAGAAATCCATTTATTTAGTCAAAATTACAGTGCGTCTCACTCCCATCCGAAGTCGCGTTTTCGTTCATAACTTTAACAGTAGTAAAGATACTTTAATGAAATCCTTACAATAGCCTTACAATTCATACAAAGATGATTCTGTTGCGAATCTTGTTGAAATATCGTCACTACTGTTAAAGTTATAAACGAAAACGGACTTCGGATTGGAGTGAGAAGCCCTGTAATTTTGACTAAATAAATGGATTTCTGACTTTGGTTTCCTATACAATAAATGACTGTTACAGTGTCCTGTATCAACACTTAAAGCTTGTACCATGAATTCGAGATCACTCTGTATGTGTATACACGTGCGTGTGTCGTTTGTAATATTGTGTTTTTTATTTAAACTCATTTCAACAGTAAAATATTTGCTGTTTTTATAGCAATATTCTTAAGTTTCTTGGGTTCATTTTAATGGTCACAGTTTCTTATTTTTGTACTTCCAATTCATTTTCTACTTTTGCTACTAACTCATGCTTCACCTGAGTTTAACCACCTATCCTTTCACGAAGTATTTCATAATGTATAGTCTTTTTGAATTTTCATTTGCTGAATGTTAACACTATATATTAACAATGCATTTTTTTTTTTTCATATTCATTTTAATCCAGTTACTCTACATTATATGAATAAGATATATAAAGTCATGCAGATAAAAAAAAAGGGGGGAATTTCTTTTATTTACTCTTATATGCATTAACCTTATCTTGATCCGAGGTGATGTATAAAATTCTAAAAAGCCAAGTTCTTCTCAATGTTACTTGAACGACAGCCGCTCGTTTAAACAAAAATCAAAGGCAATTCTGTTTCGAAATCATCAAAGAATCAAACAGCTCCGGGAGCAATATATTCCTCCACATCTCACATAGCAAATACGCTGTAACTGCAATCCAAGAGGCTCTTTTTATTCCCCAATGGATCAGGAACCAGAATAAGGGGAGCATCTATTTTTGCATTTTTATCACAGTGCAAACTCTCTGTTCACATAAATCACTGACATGGATTCGACGATAAACAATTTAAAAGTTAAACGGAAGCGTTGTATGATACATACGTAAAATATGCACTTTTTAGTGAAAGTACTTAAAAAATATAGATGAATCACTTCATTAGAAATAGTCTTTCTAAAGATTATTTTTACATTTTTACGACAAGATTTTTTTTAATGCATTTAACTATTTGCGTATTGAGTGCAATAGAGTAATATAGCTTTTCCTTCTTATAATATATATTTTTTAAACTCATTATTCTATTTGAGTATATAATTTAAAGTTTTTTCTTTCATTTTTTACATTTTTTAAATTCGCCAACGATGAATTGTTTTGAAACTTCTGAATTCTAACAGGTAAATATTTGAGTAGAAAATAATTTTAATATTCGGATTGTTTTTTACTGCTTTTTTTACGATTTTAATGTGTAACTACAAATACTGGATAGCTACAAATAATTTATACTGCTTAAAAATGCATATTAATCACTTCATTAATAATAGTCAAAGCTTATTTTCATGCCTGTACGACAAAAGTTTAATTATTTATTTATTTATTTTATGTACTACGTGTAACAGAGTAATATAAATATCGTTTGTATATAGATATTGTGTATATCATTTATAATATTTTTTTTTTTTCTCACATAAACTAAGCATTTTTTTACAATATTTTTTACACCCCGGGTTCTATTTGTGTAAGTCGTTTATAGTAGTTACTTTTTCTTCAAATAAACCGATCTAAACTAAAGTTTTTTTCAAACTTCTGAATTTTTACTTGTAAATATTTTGTAGAAAGAGATTTTATGACACATATTGTATTTCGCGGTCATTATTTACGATTTTAATATGTAACTACAAACTTTTAACATACAAAGTGCTACATTCTTTTCAGGATTCAGAATCAAGGAACTAACTTACCAATTTTTAGGTGCGTTCGTAATTATATAAATACGTAGCACCTATTGTCGTCGTCTGGTCCGTCCGTCTGTCTGTCCGTCCGTCCGCAAATAACAACGCAAAAACTACCCAACCGAATGGTTTGAAATTTAAGATAGATTATCTTTGCAGAATTTTGTCGAAACATTTCAAATTTTATGAAAATCGAATCAAAACTTTAGAAAATATTAATAAAACATTAAGATTATTATTTTTTTTTTAATCGGTGCTTTCTTGTTATAGGAGCTTTCGAAGTTTAATCGTCAAGTGACCGAGATACTTATTTTATTACCGAAATTAACCCGCAGACGATATAATTCATTTCACAGAATTAAAAATCATCAAGATCTGAATATTTATATAACTAGCTATAGTACAAACGCACCTCATTTGTCACGTTTGACGTACAATTTCCAACTTGTTATTATTATTACAGTTCAAATCTTCTGTTCATATAAATGTACTACGTCTAACGTACTATCACTGATATGGATTCTATGCTAAACAATTTAAACGGTAACGGAAGCGTTATGGGATGCAGAACTAAAATATGCAATTAATTTTTAAAAAGTGCTTAAAAACCATCAACGAATCAATCATTAGACATAGTCTTTCTGAAGTTCATTTTGGGGCTTGCTCGACAAGTAACTATTTTTCTTTTAAATTATTTAATTTATGTATTGCGTGTAATAAAATAATATAGATTTTTTTCTTCTTATAGTATTCTATCCACCCCTTGTTCTATTTACGTATATCGTTCATAATAGTTACAGTTTTTTTGTTTTCACATAATTTTGCTTCTGCTAAAGTGTTTTTTCAAACTTCTGAACTATAAATGGTAAATATTTGTGTAAAAAAACATTTTATGATTGAATGCCATTTTTTACGATTTTAATGTGTATCAATGGATAATGGATGGGCGTATAAAGTGCTGCATTATTTTTCTCGGGAATATTTTCTTTTATTAAAAATCATAATTTATTGTCATAATTCTTTTGTAATCCTTTAATCATCTCTTGTGCATTCGAATTGAAAATTTGCTGTAATATATATTTTTTTAAATATTTTAAAAGTTTTTATATGATATAAAAACATAGTAAAATATTCAAATGATTCTATTTTATATCTTCAGTGTATAATGTGCTGCTACAAAACGTTTCTTATATGGAATAGACAGTTACTCTTTGTAATCAATTTCTGTTTCACCACAAAATTCATTTTCCCTATATTTCAGTGATCTACACAAATACATCTGGAAGGCAATCATGCTGTTTTCTTTCTGTGAATAATGTGTTTTAGTATTAAAAGTGAAATTTATATATAAATATATATATAATGATATGAAAAGAAAATCTCCCGGGATTTTACATTATTCATAATTAGTGTCACACGTCATTGTTTTTCTACTATTTTAAACGATTTTCCATAATTTTATTGAGTTTTGTTCGAACCAGCGAGTCATCACTATTTTTTTAACGGAATTTTCTTAGTGTTAACTGAAGTGACCTTTATCTCGCACAGTTCTCTATAGATAAATAAACAAAAAATATCAATCTTGACGAAGTTGATTTATGTCAAAAACAATGCTACTATTAAACATACTTTTACGTATATCTTTTATAATAAATTTCGAATTATATGTATATATTATATATATATGTGTGTGTGTGTGTATTAAAATATAGGAGAAACGTTATATCTTCAAATATAGCTTTTCATAAAAGTTTCTAAAGTTAGTTTTATTTATATTACATTGTAATCCTGCAAGTGGAGCGATACTTTTTACTTCCGTCAAATTCATGTCTCTTCTTATTATAAATTATTTCTTAAAAATTTATTTTCAGAAAAAAAAGTAATCGCACATTTTAAAATATGGTACACTATTTTATAATTCAAAATTCAGAGTAATAATTCGCCTGAAGCAGATAGAAATCTTTGTGCATGACAGCATAGCATAATAGAAAAAAAACCTTGATAGTGGATTACAGTTACTCTTTGTAACCAATTTCTGTTTCATCACAAAATTCATTTTCCTTATGTTTAAATGATCTGAAACGCTGTTTTTCATAGTGATTGTTTCAATATCATTATTGCAATGAGTAAAATACGGGAGCGTCATTTAATTTAGTCGCGAAAAATGTAGTCGATTCGCTATAAATCAGAAGTTAAAATTTCTTCCTTAAAAAAAAAGAAAAAAAAAATATAAGACAACCATAGTCCCGAAATAATTTTGGCATGCTATCCGGCAATCTTGTATGATATTGCATCTGCGTCGAGGTTTTTATTTTTAGGAAATATACCGAAAATATTGGGAAAAATTTGGCACAATGTTGTAAAACATTTAATGAATTCCCAAGATTAGTGAAATATTTAGATAATATTGGTGAAACATGTATGAAATATTTAGGTAACCTTGGAAATATTTCCGATGATATGTCTCGGTAGTACTAGCATGATATTTTAAATGTTTAGTTTTTCTCATTGATCTTTGCAATTACTAAAAATAATTTTGTATTCTCACCCAATTACAAGAAAAACTGTAAGAATTACTAGAAAACAGCTAGCAACGATTCCGGTTTATAATAACGGTTACTAAAAAGTTATGTAGCATACAAATTTACTAAAAAATTTTTAGTAATCTCAGGATTTTTTTTTACAGTGTACGACATCAGAAGGAACATCAAACTTTTAAATCATAAAAGAAAAGTCTAAAACTAAAGTTTCTTTTAAGAGCTTTAGTTGGTATTTTAAAAATACATAAAGCATACCAAAAATTACGTAGCATATTACTCGTTGATTCGGCTCTCTATTTTGATAATTTTACAGAATACAGATTATTTTCTTTCCCATTCATAACATAAGCTTTCACTTTCACCTTAACGTGATTTTTATTACATTCGACACAAACTTCCTGTTCTATTTCAAATTTCGGAGGGAAGTATGTTTAGCCTGCTGTGCTTAGAAGAGATAAGAGATTAGATGCTGATTGTTTAAGGGTTTCCAAGACAAAAACACATTGAATTGATTATACAGATTTTATGATACACTAACGGATAAAATTTAAGATTAGAAATACCAATATAAATATATATTTCCTGTGACATTTGAAGCACAGCTGTGGGATGCTAGAAAATGGTAAACGTTTTCATTACTCCATCCTAGGTGTATTCATTTAGTCCTATTGAGCTTTGGGTATTGGGAATTTCTGAGATACCATATGATATTTGCTTCAAAATATGATATTGTCCTTCCGTTAGAATATTTATATGAGTAAACTTATTTAAATAATAAAGTCCAAATAAAACGTATATTTTGTCCCCCTCCCGTTTTTTGTTGCTCCGTGCCATTATTTATAAATTTTAAGATAATGTCTTTGCTCGTTTGTTTCGTTAAAAAAATAATCCAATGTAGATAGTCAATTTTAATTATAAATGAATTTTAAGCAAAATATATCGATATGCCTGTAACGCGCGTGAAGAGAGAGAGGGGGGGGGGGGTGTATACAGGACGTTTCATAAAAGATGGGACAAACTTTAAAAGGTGATACAGCACACTACACCATAAAAATTTTGTATAGGAAAACAGTGTCGCAAAATACAGTCAAAAATACAGGGTGCCGAATATGATTTTTCTGTTCATGACTTTGAGAATAAACAAAACTTTTAACGGAATTTTCAATAGAGTTATCGTACTTTGTGTTAAATGCAATGACCCTGAAAAGTGATGGAAGTGCTAAGTATTTCGGTCATTGACACCGTCTATTTCAGTGCGCTTTAGATGAAGATGATGGCTACTGCCACCACTTTTCGTGATATTGGCATACGTCACACAAAGCGAGGTAAGTCTGTTGAAAAACGTATTAAAATATCTTCATTTTTGTTAAAATCAAGAGCAAAAATCTGGCTTCAGATTGAAGAGTGTCGCCCTGTATTTTTGACTGAATAAATAATTTACGCCACTGGTTACTTATGGTGAAATAGTGGAATCTTACCACCTCTCTTTTCTGAAACACCCTGTACGCATGAATTAGGGATACATATAATTAATGTAGTTTTTATCATGAAATGTAAATTCAGCATTTGATTTTAAAGCAGCGTTTAATCTCCTTTATCTTCATAAATTTCTAAGGCTCCCTCCATCTAATTTTTCTATCCCAGTTTAAGAACTTCTAAAGGAAAAGAATTACCATAAAATAATGTGAGCTGTTCTGAGACCTCTAGCGGGCAATACATTGGACGGAATCTAATACCATTTGGTGTGCATACACAGTGAAGCCAGCAGGTTCGATTTCTAAAGAAATCAAATATTATCAAAATTAGACACCAGGGGAAAATTTGGCATTATTTGAAATAAAAAGGAGCTTGTGACAGCTGTCGGCAACTTCCGAGGCGAACTCTGTACTTATTCAATGCGGTACATCTACAAACTACCAGGAACTTCATTAACGTCAGATAAAAGTTTTGTTTAATTAAAACCTGCAAACTATAACGGCTAATGTGTTTAAACGTTTATTTAAACAGATGCATGTTCACTAGTTTTCCAATTTGCTATTAAAGTTCACTACGCGAATCTAACTGAATTCAAATTTTAGGCAGCTCTGGAAAAATTCGCATGCAGCTACTGGGATATTTGAACTGTAGTCATATTGAACAACTGCTGTAATTAACAATAAACGTTATTATTTATTGTGAAGAAATGTTGTGTTTGCAGTTTCATTTCGTAATTACGCATTAATTTATCACAAATATTAAAGAAATAAAATATTAATTATTAAAATATTAATTATTAAAATATTAATATTATTACTAAATATAAAAATATCAAACTCCTTCGTCCCCAGATTTTGCCTAGTGGCAAATTTTGGTACTAATATTTTGAAATTTAGAAATAAAAACCGCATGCTTCACCGTGCACGTAGACGGCTCAGACCACCTCCTTTTATTTTATGGCTACCCAATACAGTACATCAAAATTCATTGTCCCGCCTCCCCCCCCCCTCCCCACCAAAAAAAAAAAAAAAGATTATATTTATGAGCACTTCTAATGTATATGTGTGTAAGAATATTTTATAGATGCATAGATAATAAATATCTTGTAACTGGAATTAATGTTTAAAAAATGTCACTTTCCTTTATTTAAACAAAAACGTGTGGCATTATACTACACTTTAAGAAATGCACTATCTAAACAATACAATAAGTGATAAGGATTTTCTATTTTTATATAGCTTTAGTTACAATGACATTATTCATTTATTTGATGCTCTGCAAAATTGTCAAAATGACACTTCAGCCTCATTAAATCAAATTTTTAAAATACGACTACATCTAATTATAATAATAACCACACAACAATTTTCTCAGCAAAAATTTAAATATATAAATATATAAAGTTTTTGAGTTGTGCATCTGGTAACTTATTTTAATATTTTTATTGTCACGATGGATCATTCATTCCTTTGCCGCAGCCATTTTAGTACTTGGAATAACTAGCATTTCCTCTTCCCCTGTAATATGATTTGCCATAGAAAGACGATAACTAATACACAGACAGAAAGACAGATAACAAATGTCATGGAACTGGAAATTAATATAAAAATGGTATTTCCATCCATTTACATAAAAGTGTAAGTCAGTATACACCGCTCAAAAAACTTCAATATTCAAACAAAGTATTAATCGATAAGGATTTACTATTTTTATATGGCTTTAATTACAATGATATTATTAATTCATCTGATGCTCTGTAAATTTTTTAAACGTGACATTCCAGTCTCAATAAATCAAATTTTAAAATACTACAACAAATATCAATAATAGTAACTACACAACGCTTTTCTCAGCAAAAATCTAAATATCTAATCCGATAACTTATTTTAATATTTTTATTGTCACTCGAAAATGAGCGAATCACGGTGGATTATTAATTCATTTGCCGCAGCCATTCTGGTACTTGGAATAAGTAGCATTTCCTCTTCCTCTAAAATATGCTTTGTCATACAAAGAGGAGAAGACACTAATTCAGATTTAAAAGGAAACAATAAAAAGAATTGATGATGAAGCATATTTAGTTTGGTGGACCTGCATTTCAAAAATAAAGAAACGAACTAAATAAGTCATTTAAAACTAAATCTTATTTTTCTGAAATAAATCTCATTCAATTTGATAAATTTTAAGAACTTTTTATTTTCTTATGAGTACTTTTACATTTCCCATTTATTAATTTTTTGAGCTAGTTTTCGCACTTACATTTTTTTTTTCTAACATTTTGTAATGTGAGAAAAAATGCCTTTCAAAGCTTGTGTAGAAGAGCTGAAAATGGTAAATGAGATGTATTTAAATTTTAAATTTGAAGATAAAATTTTCTTTAATCCTCTAAGCGTTTGAACATTTTTTTTCGTTCATCTAACTGTTAAATAAAATTAATATCATATTGAAACAAGTTTGAAATTGTACGTCGAACGTGACAAATGCGGTGCGTTTGTACAGTGAAATGAATTATATTGTCTGTTATTATGATATGAATAATTTTCGAATAAAATAAGTACATTGTAAGTTGGCAAAATTTTATCTTTTGTTGACATTTACTGAAAATTCCAATGGGAAAATAAAGCCTAGCTTTGAAAATTTCAGAACTTGACATCCAAATTTAGACTCTTTTTCCATTTAATGTCTATTTTTTCAGAAACATCTTTCCAAAAAACTGTCGGTAGATTATAGTATTGCTATAATTAAACAATTTTAGTATACAAATTCGGTTTTAAAATTCAGTAATACGGAAATAATATAACTCCATCTTAAATAGGCCATAATCACCATGGTAACCGAGAAACATTACCTATCATGGGATATCATTAAATTAATTACGTATGATCAGATTTAATAGAATGAAGAATGTGACTGTAACTTGGTCATACAGTTTATAAAATGTCATATACGTCATACATGACTATAACGTCATACACGTCAGATAACTTGGCGAAACCTCTCTGTCACTTGAAGATTACTCCTCGGAAGCTGCTATAACAAGGAAGTACCGATTTAAAAAAAAATCAAATTACTTAATAATTATTTTTATAAATATCTTTTTAAGTTTTGGTTCGATTTTCATAACATTTGAAATGACTTGACAAAATTCTGCAACGATTATATATATTAAATTTCCAACCATTCGGTTGGGTGCTTTTTGCACTACTACATGTGGACAGACGGACCAGACGGCGACTATAGGTGCTACGTATTTATATAATTACGAATGCACCTAAAAATATCTCCTCAGTTATTTGTAAATTTCGTCTTAATTCTCTGTCTACTTTTTCGGTCATATTTCTCATTATTAATCAAAAATTAATTGTAGTATGAGAAATAAATCAAAACATCGTATAACTGAGTAATGGTCATGAAACTTTTAGTAATGGCCACACTATAAAAATAAATGTTTGTATTTGGAAAATGTCTGAAACTTCAGACTACCAAGATTAAATGATGCGAATTAAAGTGAGATAAATAAATATTATTCAATAAATATTAAATATTTTCATATAACTTTATTTAAATTTATATTTTCTAAACACAATTCAAAATAATTTTATTTACAATTTCAGCAATATGTAAAATGACGAAAAAATAAAAAAAAAATACCAAAATTATTAATAATACTGAAATATTCGATAAATGTTTTGTTCGCTGAGAGTTTCTTAATTCCTCATCTCGACCTTTTGGGGTATTTATTTGTATCTAATATTGTTTCAAAGCCTGTTTCATATTACCATTTTGACTACCTGTTCTTTCAACATGGATAATACATTCTTGGTCATGTGTATTGGATAACCTTGTAAAAATGCATGGCATTTCAGAAAACAAATTAAGTAGACAAAGGATTAGCTTCTCTAAATCGCATCAGTTCGTAGGTCACCATTAAAATTCTATATAGTAAATACCGCTAAGCTATTTATTTTAAAATGGAAAATACCTTATAGCTAGGTAGCTTAATGTGAAACTTTTTGTTTGTTTTATTGAAAATATTATAAATGATTTAAAAGAGAAGAAAACTCATTCAAGAAATGCAATTTATATTTAATTAAGGATGTTTAAAAGCATTTTTTATTATTTTTTGTAATCTTTTCATTTTATATTAGCAAAGTTCATTCAAGAGTGATACGTTGAATGAATTTTGTTTCTTTCACAATTCATAATGAATAATGTTAAAGAAGTTGGGAAATTATTTAAATAAAGTTTTGAAATGTACGAAAACATTTTCATTTTGCAAAAACATTTTCTCTTTTTTTTTTTTTTTTTTTTTTTTTTTTTTTGTTTGCTGGGAGGGGGAGGGGGGGGGGCTTTTCAAGGACCTCGATTTCCTTTGTGTTTTCAAGCATTTTAATACTGTTTTTGCAGTACTCGGTTAAAAATATATATACAACATGTTTGTTATTTATTCAACAATATTTTAATATGGAAACTAAAATTAAAACACATAGACTCATTTTTTTCTTTCTTTTTTTTCAATCATATCTTTCCTTATTTTTTTATGCACTTCAATGTATTCCCATTCATTTTCCTGTTTTATATAAATATCCATTATTCAATTTTGTAAGTTATGCTTTAAAAAACTGCATTTTCTTTTATTCACAACTCATCTGAAACAAGTTAGGAAGTTATTTGAGTGAAACTGTACAATAAGAAATTATTTTCATTTAGCCAAAATATAAATCTTCTGGAATTTTCTGTTTGTTTTTCTTTTCTGTGTGTGTGTATGTGTTTTAGGGTTTCCCCATTTTCCTTATGTTTTCAAGCACTTTAAGTCCGTTCATACAACCGTCAGTTATAAATTACGTTTGTAACTAATATTAGATGGATATTTATTCAACAGTATTTTAGTATATAAAAGGTGTAAAAGAGAAAATTCCTCATTGAAAAAAAAATTATGTTTACTTAAGGATGGTTAGAAATATATCCTGTATTCTTCTTCGCATTCCTCTAATGTTAGATTAACAAAATTCATTCAAAAGGTATGTTTTAATTAAATTTGTTTCTTTCACAACTCCCAGTGAATAATGTTAAACAAGTTGTGAAATTATTTGAGTGAAATAATTTTTATTTTGCAGGAAAATAAATCTTCCGCATTTCCTCTCTCTCTCTCTTTTTTTTTTTTTTTTTTTTTTGTCTGTGTGTGTTTCTGGGTTTTACAAAGCTTAAAGATTTCAACTATGCTTGTTGCATTTTAAAACCGTTTATTCAACAGTCAGTAAAACATTAAGTTTATAACTAGTTTTAGATTGTTCTTTAGATAGTTTTTTTTTTTTTTTTTGTTTTTTGTGTGTGTGTGTGTTTGTGATTTTTAAGGATTATCAAATTTTTTTCTGTATTTTCAAGCGTTGTTTGTAAAACCAGTTTTGTAGTCAATTAAAAATTACGTTGATAATTTTTTTCTGGTATTCTTATTATATTATACTAGAAAAGTTCATTTATAAGTTTTGAATAAACCGGAAATTTGATTCTTAACAAATCATAATAAATTATTTTAAATAAGTTGTGAAATTATTAGAGTGAAATCGTAAAATATATGAAATTATTTTCATTCTGAGGATTTGGAAATCTTTCGCAATATTCGGCTTTTTTGTGTTTCAAGGATCCTCGTTTTTTTGTGTTTACAAGCATCATTTTAATAGAATTTTTGCAACAGTCTGTTTAGAGTAAAGTTGGTAGCTTGTTTTATACTGATATTTATCAAACAATATTTTAAAATGAAAACTATAACTAAAATATATGGAGTTTGTTTCTTCTTTTTTTAATCACACTATCCATTTCTTCTTTACTTTCATGTATTTTTCTCTTTTAATAAAATTTATTCATTTTTGTAATCTTCTCAGATTAAATTTACAAAGTATAGGGGAAAAAATTGTTAAAGAAACAAAACTTATGTTCATTCAACTCATAATAAATAGTGTTAAACAAGTTGTGCGATTATTTGAGTTGTTAAATAAGTGAAATTATTTTCATTTTGAAGAGAGAAATCTTTGCAATAGTCTGCTTTTTAGTGTTTTTAAAGATCCCGATTTATCGGAGCATTTTATACTTTTTTGCAAAAGTGAGTTTAAAAGTAATTTGATAGCTGTATTTAGGCTGATATTTATTCAACAAGAATTTAATATGAAAACTAAAACAAAAGTACATAGATTTATTTTCCTAATTTTTTAACCATACCTTCCACTTTGTATGCACTTCCATGTATTTTGAAAATAAATTTTATTCATTTTTGTAATTTTCTAATTGTAATAGCTTATAATAAAGAATGTAAACTAGTTTGTGAATTTATTCAAGTGATAAAGAAAAATTAATTAAATTATTTTCATTTTGTAAATATAGAATTTTATTCTTATTTTCCGCGTTTTTATTTTTCTTTATTTTTTTATGTACTGTTTATTTTTTATTTATTTTTTATTTATTTTTTATTTATTTGTTATTTATTTATTTATTTATTTATTTTGGGGAGGGGTTGTCGATGACTTCTTATTTTCCCTGTGCTGTGCTTTACAGCCTTTTAGCATATATTTTGGAGCTGTCAGTTAAAAATTAAGATTATAATTAGTTTTAGGCTGGTATTTATTCAACAACATTTTAAATGGAAATTAAAGATATAAAGTTACGTGTGTATATTTTCCTCTTTTTTCTCTGACCTTCTACCTAATATGTACTTCCATATATTTTTCCTTCTTTTTGCAAGTTTGCCTGTTTCATCGCTCATTTTAAGTAAATAACTGTCTTCCATACAGGATTGTAATAACAATAATAATAATAACAATTATTATTATTATTATTATATTGCATTGCATTCGAAAATAAAATTTACTTTGTGGTACGGATCACCCACTTTTTTTCATTTTATTCTCCTTTTATCCAAATATATTCGCCTAGTGTACTACTTGAATTAGATCCACTAATTGTCAAATATGTTTTCTACTAATTTTCATAAATTTCAAAGAAAATAATATAAAAAGTTCTAGAAAATGAGTAACATTACAAATAAATTTTGTGTCAATTGCAATAATAACAGAAAAATTAGCTACCAGTATATATTAATTATGATTAATCTATAAAATAATATGAATTAGAATTTTAACTTTCAGAGAGCATTTGATTTGTACTTTTCACATTTATATGGAAAAAAAATTCGAAAGTAATTTCACCTAGAAACAATATATCCCAGTCAAATTACGGAGAAAATCCGGCCACAAAAATGACAGGAAATTTCTTTTAACATACTCTCTCTCCGTAAATTGTTACAACTCATAAAATTATAAATGGAGTTTTGAAGACAAAGTTAATTTCCTGATGATTTTCAGTATTAGACTTTATATTGCAGAAGATTAAGATGTTTTCAAAAGTTTAAATGTTAATGGAAGAGGAAACTTAAAGAATAGTACTAGGAAAAAAAAAATAGCTACATAAGGGGTCTCCGTAAAATAACAGTTTCAAGCGACAACGCAAATCTGCTTCGATTAAAAATTCGTTTTTTCTGTACTTGTATTATGATACCCTGTTAAAAAAAAAAAAAAAAAATAAGAAAAGAAGAAAAATAGTTTGGGGGGGGTGGGGGGGGGGACTGAGTGTAAATTTACGGGTTTTGCGCATTAAAGCCAAAAAAATGAGATATTCGTTTGTGAATTTTTTACTTTTCTACAGCTGTTTTAATAGTTAGCATCCGTATTTATCACCCCTCCCCCTTCCTTAAACATCTTTCTTAGCCGTTTGATTAGTTAAATTTTCTATGCAAACATCGTGACTTAATAATAATAAAAAAAATGCCAAATATCATTTTTAAAAAATCCCTCAATTGTTACTATAATAATAAATTTATCGGAAAATCAAACCAATTAATTAGTTAAATACCTAACTCTCAGAATTACACATTATAATGCGACTATCTGATACAATAAATGCCTTTCTTTAGAAGCGGAAGTACAATAAGGTGATTGTCGCCCCCAGCATTAAGCTGAAAGGATGTACTTATTAAGGTTAATTATCCCTAAATCGTTCCTTAAAATGCTGAAAAATAAGGTTGTTGGATATTTAATAACGAGCATAAAAACACGATGTAATCGTAAAACCCTCTCTTAAGTAGAGGAGAAAAAACTGGAGAAAAAAAATTCTCCCCCGACCGGAGGAAAAATATTAAAAGGGGTATAAAAACGGGGGGCTTAAGACTTAATTAACCTAAGATAGGAAATTTCAATAAGCAAATAAAGAAGATTAAAAAGTTTGCTCACGAGCTAGCTAAATGATCGGTCTTTTTGCTATGGTAACTTAAGCAAGCGCATGATGAGTTAAGTGGAGTCTCCTTATTACTTTATATAATGTGGCTTCCCTGCCTTTGCTTTATGGAAGCCCATCTAGGTGAAAGTGATAGAGTATCCAAAATGAATAGTTTCATCATTTACATCGCCGCGTTTCTTGATGGATAATTTTTGCGATTAAAGAAGCTGGATATTTTAACGACAAGAGTCAGAATTTTTCAATACATTTTTAAATGTAGTTTTTTTTTTCGCATTTTTTTAACAGAATGGATCTTCGCTGTAATCGGCCATTTTCAGAATTATAATTAAGGAATTTGAGAAAAGATTTATAGGGCTATATTTATAGTATTTTGTCAACATATATAGTAAAGAGCGAAAAAAAAAGCAAAATTTATTTTCATATAAAAATAAACTTTTCAAATAAATATTGCAGTTACTACTTTGCTTTTAGCACTGAGACATACTAATTAAGCAAAACGAATGGCAGCGTGAAATAATTTTATTTTCGTAAAGATGGGATTTTTGCTATTAGGATATAATTACTCTCAAAATGTTTTGAAAAAAGAAATCCAATACAGACACCAATTTCTAAGCAGACGTGGTATTAGGCTGGTCTAAGAGCAGAAAAAAAGGCTAGTCGGAAAACAGGGATACCCCCTAGAACATGTAACTGAATGATGAAAAGTTTTGAATAGGATGAATGCCTTTAGTTAAAGGCTAAATCTCGAAAGAAAAGTGTTTTGCACGCTAATGTTCGACGTCATCTGAAGCAATTTGCAGTGTTACATAAAAAAATAAAGCATGTAATTTATTGCAAAGTTTCGAATTTATTGCAAAGTTAGATATCGATAACGATGTCATTGGGAGGGGGGTCGATGAATTATAACGTATGATATCATAAAGGGGGAAGGGGGTTCAAAATTACCAACAAGTTTATATCGTTATATATGCACAGCCCCTTTACATTTGCTCTCGAACTCGAGGCTTTTCATCCGCTCTTAGATATGATTTTTAGATTATCCTACATGCCCATCCAATTATCCTTTAAATTATAATGAAATAAAACGTAATTTCAGATAACATATTTATAAAATGTGTTAATAATTTTGGTTTGTTGAAATAATGTATTTTGTGAAATAACAAAATAAATGAATTTGAAGGTATGGCGCAGGACTTTATCAGGCATCGTTTACCAATTGTAGTATTATCAATATAACACCTTAAAATGACATACAGGGACATAACTGACTGGTGCCTGATAAAATTACTCTATCATACCTTACGATATAGTTGTTTTGTTATTTAACAAAATACTTTAAGTAAAAAAATATATATATCAAGAAAAATAATTAATAACACTCTCTACTAACAGATAAATAGCTCTCAAAGTAATAAATTTCATCTTTACATATGCATCATATATAGGCATTTTGCCCGTTCTTAAATACGAGTGTTATATCATCTAATATGCCAATCCAATTATCTTGTATGTACAAATGAAATCAAACGTGATTTCATTGCCTTGGATAACATCTCTATAAAATGTTCAGCAGAAACGTGAAAAATCTTATTAAACCCTTCCCATCTGACCTTACAAGTGTAACTCGATAAATCTGAAAGTGATACTTTCCAGCCGGTGGAGGGGAGGGGGGGGGGTACTAAATACAGAGGGCCTCGCGAATCAATTCACAGTGCAGCCTGATTAAACCCTGATGACAGATCGGATCCCCAGCGCATCCTGCTGACGTAGCAAGCTCTCAATGGCGGCTTTGTCTCTATGCTGAGTTGGCGACAAGAAACCAGTAATAATAAATATTAAACTAGATTCAGACTCGACACTGATGCTATTGATTTGGTTCAGAATATCGGGCACATCTTTTAGAGATATATTTGAAAAATGACAAATAAACTAAACAAAATACTTTCGTATTGGAATCAAGGACATGGGTGTTTTATGTAACGTTTATATTAACAGTAAACATGTATATAATTCAGAAATATTTTATGTATTATGTATGAAAACGAAATGTTGCTGAATTATATCAGGTGGATAAAATCATATCTCTTCTAAGATTTGTTTATTTTTTAATAAATGTATTTTGCCTTAATAAAAATAAATCGTCTGTAACTGTAGACGTTTCACCTCTTATCGAAAAATAAATTTTGCAAACACCAGATAGTTAATTCCACAACTCTCTCTCTCTGTCTTAATTATACATTATAAGATTTAAACTAGTATTATAAGATTTAAACTTACATTATAAGATTTAAACTAGTATTATAAGATTTAAACTTACATTATAAGATTTAAACTAGTATTATAAGATTTAAACTTACATTATCAGATTTAAACTAAATCAAGAAAAGTTCTTGATAGGATTTTCAAACACATTACAATAATTTATGTACAGTTTACTAAATTATTACAAATATTTTATTGATAAAAGATATATCCATTGTATCAAGGTTAGATTTAAGAGTTAAAAAAAATGCTTTAAGAGAGAAAGGGAGGGAGGGGTATGCAGAAAATTGGATGTAAATATGTTAAAGACTTGACTGACTTTATACCGTTATAAACAATAAATGTTACCAATTTATTTTCAGATACAGTGTAGAATACCATATGGATATATACAGTTTATCCTACGAGGGGCAGTCGGAAAATAAGTTTTCCCTGGCGACTGTGGACAGAAGTGTGTATGAAAGACAAAAAATGTTATGAGACATTAAAGATAAAACATAACTTTATTTTTCCACATAAGTACCAAGTACATTGAGACATTTGTCATACCGCTTTATAAGCTTCAAAATGCCCCCCAGGAAAAAATCAGGGCTTTGCATTCGGACGAAGTGTTGAACGGCTATGGGCGAAAGACGACACAGCAGGTGAGTCTTGCAATGTGTTTGCAATATGTATGCAATATGTTTTAACTTGCAATATGTTGACGCTGTGGCAGTCAACAGCGCCATCTGCTTGATCGCGGTCGACCTCTACCCAATGGTGTATCGGTGTCTTGCACGTTCGCGTTCACCTACTGTGTCGTCTTTCGCCCAGATACAGTGTAGAATACCATATGGATATATACAGTTTATCCTACGAGGGGCAGTCGGAAAATAAGTTTTCCCTGGCGACTGTGGACAGAAGTGTGTATGAAAGACAAAAAATGTTATGAGACATTAAAGATAAAACATAACTTTATTTTTCCACATAAGTACCAAGTACATTGAGACATTTGTCATACCGCTTTATAAGCTTCAAAATGCCCCCAGGAAAAAATCAGGGCTTTGCATTCGGACGAAGTGTTGAACGGCTATGGGCGAAAGACGACACAGCAGGTGAGTCTTGCAATGTGTTTGCAATATGTATGCAATATGTTTTAACTTGCAATATGTTGACGCTGTGGCAGTCAACAGCGCCATCTGCTTGATCGCGGTCGACCTCTACCCAATGGTGTATCGGTGTCTTGCACGTTCGCGTTCACCTACTGTGTCGTCTTTCGCCCATAGCAGTTCAACGCTTCGTCCGTATGCAAAGCCCTGATTTTTTCCTAGAGGGCTTTTTGAAGCTTATAAAGCGGTATGACAAATGTCTCAATGTACTTGGTAGTTATATGGAAAAATAAAGTTATGTTTTATCTTTAATGTTTCATTACATTTTTTGTCTTTCATACACACATCTGTCCACAGTCGCCAGGGGAAACTTATGTTCCGACTGCCCCTCGTAATTTTTAATTTAATAATATCACTGATGCTTTAATTTTAACCAGTGGAACTGAAAACAAAAATTTTCAGAATTTCTTCAGCGAATATCAGTATTTCATAAAAAATGGGAATTAAACGACTACACTTAAACCAATAAAAAATTTAATTAATTTTTGTTATTGAAAATCCTTTGATAAGCAAAACAACTCTAAAACATAAAATTGTTTTCAAAGTGAAAGTTATGAAACTTTAACAATGACAACAACTTTCTTTAAAACACCCATCAATCGATACACATCAATGCTGAGACGTTTGTCTAATTGGGGTTAAAAGCGACTACTCAAGAAGCGTTTGCTGCAGTTTAAGATGTTCTCTGCCGGATATCACCCTGTAAATAACAAACAGCACCAGTTAAAGTTATAGCAAAGCAAACCAAAGTGAAAATACACAAATGCTCGACCGATTAAAAATGAGCAAATCGGATCACGCTGCCCTACGATCGTCAGGTTAAGTATTAAAGCAGACATGCTTTTACAGAAAAATATCAGCATTTCATTACGAAAATGGAATCTAAACAATCACAGTTAAATTTTAAAGAGAATATTAAATTACTTTTTGTAGTTCAAAATCATATAACAAACAAAACAGTTTAAAAATTAAGTATTTCGAAAGTAAAAGTTATGAAACTTTAACAATAAGAACAACTTTCTTTATAACACAATCAATCAGTGCACACGCATGCTGAGATGTTAATTGGGGTTAAAAGCTACCACTCAAGAATCATTTTCTTCAACATAAGAGCTTTTCTGTCGGATATCACCTGTAAGTAAAACAAAACAGTAGATAACCTTAAAGCAAAGCAAATAAAAACGAAATAGAAATTCCACCGATGCTTGACCCATTCACGTGTTTTTTTTTTTACCGTGTATCAGTTGTTTTAAGTCTTAAAGTAAAAGTTTCTTTAAAAAAAAAAGTTTTTTGGCAGATGAGGATAGCCAATTTGATCTAATTAAAGACCTATCTGATCTTAGGCTGTCTTAACCAATGAATATCACCAATTTAGCTTGATATACAGCAAGAGTGCACAGAATTTCATTACAAATATAAAATCTAAACAATCACAGTTAAATCATTAAAGAGAATACTAAATTACTTTTTGTAGTTTAAAATCGTTTAACAAACAAAACAAAAATAAGTTTTCTTCAAAATGAAAGTTGTGAAACTTTAACAATGAGAACAATTTTCTTTACAACACCCATCAATCGATACACATGAATGCAGAGAAGTTACTCTAATTGGAGTTAAAAGCTACTACTCAAAGAACCATTTGTTGCAGCTTAAGATGTTTTCTGTCGGAAATCACCCTGTAAATAAAAAATAGCAGCAGCTAGCGTTAAAGCAAAGCAAAAAGAAATTCCACAGATGCTTGACCGATTCAAGATGAGCAAATCGGACCACACTTTCCTGCGTTCGTCGCAGGAAAAGTTTTAAAGCAGATATGCTTGAGAAGCAGAGAGTAACTGCTCATCTTTTAAAGTCTTCTAAATTTTCCTAGATGGTTCCGGTTTTACCACAGAAGGGGTCAGTAGTTTTATTTGCATAGCACGATGACCACTAGTGCTTGATGCAGCATATAGATGCTATATCATTCCTTTGGACTAGCCACTTGAGTAGCGACGCGTCTATTAATAGTTCCAACACAGAGCCATTTAAATGGGGTTGTTTTTTCATAATAGATCGAGTTATGATGATAAAGGAAGTATACGCATTACAAGGGTGAGATTTAACACGCGTCGTAGCATGCGTGATAGGGTTGCGTCTGGATGCACACACTTGGAACAGCGTGCTAGATATTTTTATTAAACACCGTGGAAGAGATAATAAAGATAAACAATTAGAGTCATAAATAAATTCATGGCTGTTGAAATCACGAATGTTTTGCTGGTGAATGATATCCTTTTTTCTGTATGAAGGATAATTGCACGAAACGACCGTTTATTTAAGTTTTTACTGCATGATGGTTTTCCATCCTGACGATAAAAAAACCTATTTGATAATAACTCAATGGTGTAAAAAATGTAGAAATGTATTTTTAAGTGGTACAAATATATTTTTTAGACTGTTAGCAAGTTTTTTTTTTTTTTTTTTTTTTTTTTTTTTTTTTTTGTAATGTTTCCACTTCCTTAAAGATGGTGATTTTCCTGATAATTGCTGGTAACTGAGATAAGAAATTCGTGCTGCTCGGTATTTAAATATCATTATAAATTCTTCAAATATTACATTTATAATATGTATTTCGTACACTTGTATTACAAATGCTTGTGACAAAATTACTACATGCAATTTTACGTTACCTTTTCATTCAACAGGTTGTAAATGTCATCATTAATATATGTAGAAAGTCAAATATTTTACTAAATTCCTAAAGATATCTTCCTAATTCACGGCTCTTTCATATTAATACTGCTGAATTTACTATATTTTTATGTAAAATGTTTCAAATATGAGATTATTCTGCTTCATTATATTATAAAACGAACCCATTTTTAAAATGCACGTTACGTTTTTAATTTATAAACATCTAATTAAATATAAATCCTTTTAAATTCCTTTCGTAAATAAACTACAAATATGTTCCTAACTATTATAAAGAGCTTCATAACTGTAACCCAGTACAGCAGCACCTTTATTTGGCGCCTGGTACGAAAGTCTTTGCTCCTTTTTCTACCGATCATCCGTGCATCAGTAATGATAATTAAGGTCTCCTAAGGGCCTATCTGGCTTGGTGCCTAGTGCCGGCTCACTACTCGCACCACCCTTGCTGCGGCACTTCTGTAAACTATAGATCGGAAATTCAATTAGGAGGAATATATTTTATTCAAGCATGTCAAACTTTTAAAATGTGTGGATAATGATAAAATAATTTACAATTTTCTTCATACGGATGTCTACTATTTATTGAATAAGAATAACTAAATGTAATGATTACATTTACTTGAATACATTTAAACATAGATGATATGTATTTCCATAAGGTAATTCACATTTTCAAGAGTCATTTTAAATATACCAGTTTCGAGAGAAAAATTACAGACTGTGTTTGAGGAAAATCATATTTAGAGATAATTATCTAACTCATTAATTACCATAACTATTTTTTAAAACCTATAATACTATTTATTTTTTTTTATTTTAAAAGTTAAGACTGAATTTAAATTTACTTTATTGAATATTAGGTCTCACTGTAGTAAAGTAGTAGCCTTTACGCTCCCAATAATACATTTTAATCATTTAAAGAACTCAGTTTCAAAAACACAATGAAATCAACTGTTGTATACCACAGACTATTGTAGAAAGTATATAAAGAAAAAAACTACTGACTTTTTCAATCAGCATGTGGAAAACAGTTCGTAAAGGCAAAAGAGAAGAAAATCTTGCTGCATCATTCGGCAAAGAATGGGAGCCTTTAATGATTTTTCTTTACAATTTTTTTTTTCTAAACCTGCAATAATTCACGATATTTGGATAATGCTTTCTCTGATATATCTGAGATTTTCACAAAAATTCCCATTCTTCATTTAAAATTCATCATTTGCGGACAATTGAAAAAAATGTCGTGAAAGCGTAACGAAAAGTTATTAAAAATTAAGTACATTAAAGAAATGATAGAAACTCCTACAAAATATATCCATCAAAACACTACTTATTTTTTAAAATATGTGTAGTTTATTGTATATTGGATAGCAGGTTCTCTATTTATTTTGATTCAGTTTTGTACATCAGATCCACATATAAATTACCCATTGTTTCAACTGGAAAATCTTAAAGGCTTGAAACGTACATTCTTGATACATCATTTTATAGCTATATTAATTTTAATTTAGGATAAAAATATTAAGTGTATATTTAAATATAGTTATTTATAGAAAACTATAATGGATTCATATATTTGTTAAATTTTATATGTCCCTGTATTTCTTAAAATAACTGCTATAATATTCTAATAAGGAAGTTTTATAAGCTGTTAAACGCGCAAATAAATTAATAATTATTAGTTTATTATTAATTTATTAATTATTAATTAATGATTATTTATTTATTTATTAATTAATGATTATTTATTTATTTATTTATTTATTAAAATTCAAAATGCTACTCGTTTATTAGCTCCTGTTTTTACATGTTATAAAAAAAAAAGTGCATTGTTTTTATAAGCGACGATTAGTAGTTTGAACGAGTTTGTGAAGGCTTCAACAAGTTTGTTTGAAGTTTAGATTCAGTTTTTCAAATGTTGATCACACGATTTCTGCAATATGATCATTGGAAATAAACGACCCACTTATGCCTTTTAGTTAATTCAATATAAAATACCTTCTACATTTAAAAATTATTTTTTTCTTCTTTCTTTTATTCTGTAAATACTTATGAGAAATATAAATTTAAATTATCCAAAATAACAATTGAAGAAAACACAAAACCATACCACGTGCTTCATTTTCGAAAAATTGTTAAAATCAGAGAAATGAATTTACGATTCAAGGTGTACATCTATCGGTATTCCTAGGAAATTAAATTAAATTTGTATTTGAAATGATTTTAGACATTAGTGTTTTTTTTTTTAAATAAAACTGCGTTAAACTATTTAAAAAAAATTAACAACTACTCATTTTTAAAGTGACAATGAAATCTACAATTAAATCCCTTTTTCCCACGTAGTAAAAAAAAAAAAAAAAAAGCTTTTTAAAATAACTCCCGATTGTCTTTTATAAGAGTATAAGAAAAAGTATAAAAAATTCTCGCTAGATAAATGCATTTCGATGGGAAAATAGAGAAAGAACGACATTGTTTTTCTTTCTTCGGGGGCAAATTTGTGGATAAGGTGGATAATTTGTCGAATGTGATTTTTTTTTTACCTTAAAAAAAAAAAAAAAAAAAAAAAAAAAAAAAAGACAAACGTGTCGTGCTTGATACTAATATGTTTTTTCCAATTCTGTAAATACTTATAGGAAACGTAAATTTAAGTCCAAAGTAACAGTTGAAAATACACAAAACCATGCTACATATTTCAATTTCGAAAATCAATAAAATCAGAGAAATCAAATATATATAATTATAATATACACGGACAGCTAATCATTATTATTAGGAAAGCATGGTATATTGAATTATTTTACTATTTAATAGATTTTTACAAATCTTTAAGACATTAATTAAACAATTTAACAATTAATAAATTTTAAATTGGTAATGCGATACATAATTAAATCCCTCCGCGTAATTGAGAAAAGCTCTTTAAAATAACTCCCGAATGTCTCTTACAAGTGTATAAGAAAAAGGCGCGGAAAAAGCATAAAAAAAATCTCACTAGATAAATGCACTCCGACAGAAAAACATAGAAAGAACGACATCTTTTTTTTTTTTTTAGGAGATCTAATATTTTCCGGCAAATTTATCGATAACGCGCCCTCTGATGTGAGAAATTTTTTTACAATATTTTTTTTTCCTTTACCGACACACGTCTCGTGCTTGATTCAAGATTCATTGTTTGAGAGCGGCTATCAGAAGCTTGAATGAAGTCGTGAAAGCGTAATGAAACGTTATTTGAAGTTAAGTGCTGCGTTTTCAAAAGATGATTGCGGCTCCCATAGCATCTGCACCGGAACTAAATGGCTACATTACGGCTGACGATAACGAGCTTTATTTTCCGTATTTTGAGTACGACTCGTTTTGCATATCAAGTAGTCATCATTTACGATCGTTCACGTTTTCTCCCCGCAAATCGTTAATTTCGGAATGTCGTGAAATAGGGATGTTTTCCAAATTTCTGCTTAGAAATATGCTTGGCGATTTCTATTTCCTGTTTTATTCCTAATTAAGATTACGAATAAAAGCTAATGTTTTGTAAATATCTGAGTTAACTGTAAAAATATATAAAAGTACATATGTAATAATATTATAAAAAGGGTGTACAGTTCTACCACAATTTTCAAATATGATTTTTCGCCGTTTTAAATCGAAGTAAAATATTATAAATTATATGATTAATTGCAGAAAGATTTTTAGGAAAAATACTAAAGGCTAATGTTAGTAAATATCTGATTTAATTGTAAAAAATATAAAACTACAAATATAATAATA
Source organism: Maratus michaelseni (assembly GCA_963931845.1). Classification (NCBI taxonomy): domain Eukaryota; kingdom Metazoa; phylum Arthropoda; class Arachnida; order Araneae; family Salticidae; genus Maratus; species Maratus michaelseni. Next base: position 210,627,716 of record OZ007599.1, on the reverse strand, counting down.
TTATAAGCAGGGGGTGTACAGTTCTACTACAATTGTCGAATAAAATTTTCCGCCGGTTTTAATCGAAGAAAAATATTACAAATTCTGTGATTAATTGCAGAAAGATTTTTAATCTTCAGAAAAATACTAAAAGCTAATGTTTGTAAATATTTGAGTTAATTGTAAAAAAATATAAAAGTACAAATATAATAATATTATAAGCAGGCTGTGTTTAGTTCTACCACAATTTTCTAATAAAATTTTTAATCGAAGAAAAATATTACAAATTATGTGATTAATTGCAGAAATATTTTTAACTTTAAGAAAAAGTATTAAAAGCTAATGTTTGTAAATGTCTGAGTTTACTGGAAAAAAATATAAAAGTACAAATATCATAATAAAACAAATATAAAATATAGTACAAATATATAATATTATAAGAAAGATATGTACAGTACAGTTCTACCATAATTTTCGAATAGAATTTTTCGCAGCTTTTAATCGAAGAAAAATATTACAAATTCTGTGATTAATTGCAGAAAAATTCTTAATCTTAAGAAAAAATACTGAAAGCTAATGTTTGTAAGTATCTGAGTTAACTGTAAAAAATATATAAAAGTACAAATATAATAATATTATAAGCAGGGTGTGTACACTTCTACCACAATTTTCGAATAGAATTTTTTGCCGTTTTTAATCGAAGAAAAATATTACAAATTCTGTGATTAATTGCAGAAAGATTTTTAACCTTAAGAACAAATATTAAGGAAATATTTCTAAACTGAAATAGTGGTGTCATACTTCTTGGAATTTCCAAAGAGTGTATGACCTTGATTATAAGAAAATATATATATATATATATATATATATATATATATATAGGGGATGTACATCTAGTATACTTTCAGACTTATACTTGTATCATTATGAACGTACATTTATTAATTGTAATATACATTTATATCGTTATATTGATGACATTATTTTAATTGCTACTGATCACACTAATATTTCTATATTTCCAGTTGATTATCCTACTAATTTAGAATTAACGGAAAACCTCCTTCTAACAATACTATTAACTTTTTAGATCTTAATATTACACTAAAAGAAAACAAAACAATAATAGATCTATTTGATAAACGTAAAGAATTTAAATTTAAAGTTAATTCATTTACTAATTTTAAATCATGTCTTCATAATTCTGTATATCGTAATATACTCCTTAATCATATTTATAGAATAAAAAGTTTATGTTCCTCTCAACTTATTAACAAAAATATTAAAAAACTTATCTTTGATGCATTACAACATGGTTTTCCAAAAAAAATCATTTATTCCTTAATATATAGTTAGTTCCTATTTGATCTTTACAACCAAATTAACACATGCGTTTAAAAAATGTATAAAAAAATCATATAATCTTATAAATATTTACAAAAAAAAAAAAAAAATTATAATAGGACGGTTGGGTGGGTAGACGTTGGATTGAGGAGGTGTGTGGCGGCGTTGTATGGAAAAATATGCATGGTTATTCATTATTTAATTATTTTAAATGAATTTATATTCATTATTATTAAGAATGTATTTGATCTAATGATTTGGATTAATACCTTTGGTGGACAATATCATATCTACTTCTAAGATAATGTTTACTTTTATACAGTGTTGATATAATATGTTTTAATTTTATTTAGTGTTTTTATTTAATTTAACTTTGTTTAAAGCCACATTTTTGTGACTAATTCATTTCAATATTTACTCAATATTAATTTTAAATTCTTTGATTCTTAATTCAAATCTTTAGTATTTTAATTTAATTTATTTTAAATGATGTTGCATTTTTAGTACAGTTATTTAATCGTTGTTGACATTTAATGGTACATTTTTAATGTTGCATTAATTATTAATTTTTCCATATTACTACTTAATTATAACATAGTATTATTAATTTATACATCCATTACTTAGATATTATTCAACTTTCTATTTATTAATTAATTTCATTTATTTATTATTTAACTAATGGCTATTATTAAGATAGTAATTTGGTTTAATTATTAAAAACTAATTTCCATCCATACTTTATATTTACTTTTACCACTAGAGGGCAGCACTATTTTAAGTTGTTTTTTATTATTAATTTTTATATCTTAATACTTATTTATAACATAGTATTATACATTAATACACCCTTTAATGTAATTCGATTTTCTATTTATTAATTAATCTCATTTATTTATTATTTAACTAATTGGTATCAATTAAGTTAGTAATTTGGTTGATTTATGAAACATTTATTTCCATCCTATTCCTTCGATTCAGATTATATCCACATTTTTTTTTCTACTAATTGATGGCAGCACTAATGTTCCTGTTTATTTTATAATCCATTATATTTTAACATTATTTCTGGCATCATTGCAAAGCAATTTATATTTCTAAGCAATTTATATTTCTAAAATTGGCAACATGATATGATTTTTTATGCAATTCATTCCCCAGTCATGTTGGAGTTTTCATGATGGTTCATGAACTGCAAGGTATCTTATTTATATCTTTATTCATCTTTATGGATTTTTTTTTATAAGTATGGTTTCTTTCCTTTTTTATATTGTATTTTATTTTTTATTTTATCACTGATTTGAATCATTGTATTTGAGATGTTGTCCCAATATCATATTTTTTAGCAATGTTTGGCTAATATGAAGATGAAACATCTCATTTTATTTGTGGTATTTAGGCAATTGGGACTTGATAATTCTGTCTAAATTCCACAAATTTCATTTCATTTAATTCATTTAATTCCATTGATTCAATTTTTATTTAATTTCTTCTTCTTTCAATGTTTTTTGATTCCATATTAAGTGTGTTGGGGAATCTTTCATTGTCAACTAATTATTTCATACTTAATTATTTCATGGTTTAAGTTGGTGTTATGATAATGTTTCATTTATGGTTATATATATATATATATATATATATATATATATATATATATATATATATATATATATATATATATATAATCATAATTTCACGTTTCAGTTGGTGTTATCGTAATGTTTCATTATTGGTTATATATATATATATATATATATTCTGTTTTAGTCTTAATTAATATTACGAATAAAAGCTCATGTTTGTCTATTTGAGTTCAATGAAAAATATAAAATCGTAAATATAATATTATAAATAATATATATGTATAAATAACAATTGAGTTTTCAAGTAACTTTTGTTTAAATCATCAAATATCTTTTTTTTCATCGGTGTAGCAATATCTAATTTTCTTTTCTGTTAAGGGAACTTAGGACTCTTAAACAATTCAAAAAGTTTAATTTTTGAAAAATATATATATTAAAGAGTAATCATTGCTGAAAACTTTAAAACAAAATAAATGGGACTCTTAATAGTTGTTAAATATGGAATATTTTCAAAGAGAAAACTTAAAAGTCATTTTTCTGAAAATGCGCAAGGTAGTTAAAAACTTTTCAACACTTTTTTAATACATTTTCTGGATATATAGTATATCATATATCCAGGCTCTATAAATTAAACCCAAATTTTTATCTTTTTTCTTTTGAAAAATTATTATTATTATTATTATTATTATTATTATTTTGTGTGTGTTATGTTGCTAAATTTTTTAAAATCTTATATAAGCAAGATACAGTTTTTTTTTTAAATATGAAATACAATAAATAAAAAAAATTTTAGGTTCAGTGTAACCGCAAGACTCTTGAGTATAATTAAATACCAAACATTTTGTTTTACATACAGAAATTCTTTTGGAATCATTCGCGTAACCTGTGATTACAATTTCGTGCTTCACAAGTTTAAAAACCCCTATAAAAACTAATTTTTCCATTATGATCTGAAAAAATATAAAATAGAAGAAAAAACTCTATTACTGCCTTTAAAAATTGTGTTTTTGTAATGTATACTTTTTAAGATAAAAATGGTCAATTTTGTTCACTTTTCGACATTTTAAGAGTCCTAAGCCCCAATAACAAATACGTACAAAATGTCCATCTTATCGATGACCAATATATAATTCTTAAAAAATTAGATTTAGAGGTATAATTTCAATTGCAAAATATTTCAAATGTTGTTATCCATCATATTAAAAGCCGTTTTCGCCAAAATAGTATTTTTGTAAAAGTTACGAAATTGAAATTTTTATATGGTCCCCTGGATTTGAAGAGATTATTTAGAAAAACATTCTACATGCTCAAACACGTAACAAAATATTATTTTACGGATTCACCGAATTATGATACTTTAAATATATCACTGTTCAGTTTTTTCCGACAATAAAAATACGCCTTTCCGTTTTAAGGCTGTTGGTCACTCAACTTCCCAATTCCCATCGCTAATGTTAAACCTATGGCCATAGAATGCATTCGTATATTTAAAATATCTCAATACTTTAAACTTATTTTTTCTTTGTACTCTTCTTAAAGGATGTCTCTTTTTTTCTTAGTTGTCAAAATATTTCTAAAATATATGTTTAATTTAATATTTCATGTGTTAAAAGCTGGCGAGCTTCCGAGTAAGATTTTAACACTTGAAATAAAATTATGTATAGTTTAGAAATATTTTGACAACTAAGAAAATAAGCGACACCCTTTCAGAAGAGTACATAGAAAAAAGAAGTTAAAAATATTGAGATATTTTAAATATATGAATGCATTCCACACCCACAGGTTTAACATTAGTGAGGGGAATTGGGTAGTTGACTGACCAACAGCTTTAACAAAGGAACACTATTTTTGTTGAACTATTAGGAATTAAAAGAAAGAAAATATGAACAATTATTACATAAACTGTTACTTAAGTCTGTTATCAAATCTGAACTGGCTACTTTTTTATACATATTTTAATAAATTTGTTTTCGCAAATGTATCAAATTGGCAGGTTCTTTTATTAAGAAATTGTGTAATCGAACTGTTTTTTTTTTTTTTTTTTTTTTTTTTCGTTTTCGGTAAAAACAGAAGATCTTTCAGAAAATGCTGTCAAAGTTGACGTTTTCAGCGGAATTCTTGAACGCGACAGCGCCTGAAAGGGAAAAACCCACCATCCTGAGACATGCTTGTTACTCTAGATATAATTCATTTATCGAAGAATGTAAAACACTGTTCGACTACAAATCACTTTAATAATCATGCTTGAAATTATTTAGAAAATGGGTCAGAATAATTTCGCGTTATTGAGCGGGTAAAAATATTTTTTGAAAACCGACTTAACATAATGTGTGTGTGTGTGCGTGTAGTTACAGATAAATTTCATTTAAATAACATATAACGTACATAACACAAATTTAAATCAGTTTTTTAACAGAAATAATTTAGAAATATGATTATGGGACATTTCTATTTGCTCAAATAAAAAAAATAAAATTTCTGCTTTTTCATGCCCCCCCCCTCCACCCCCCCTTCATTTTTAACCAAATTCTAACAATGGAGATTATACAATTCACTTGTTGTTTTTTTTTGTTTTTTTTTTGTTGTTTTTTTTTGTTTGTTTTTTTTTGTTTGTTTGTTTTTTTTATGTATATTCGCATATACATAAAAATGCATGAACGGATGCTCTGGTTTTTATTATTCTCTTGTTGCTGAAAAGAGCTCGTTTTGACTGTGTTTGTAGAAACATTTACTGACAATCGATTTGTTGTTGGTCCTCTACTTGCCCTCGTGATCAAATCGTCCCTGCAAAATATAAGGTCAAACATATTCGTTATATTTCTGAAGTTAACAGAGGAATTTGTCAAGTATTTATCTAGATATTCGACAAAACGTCTAAAATCGAAATTGTCCGGTGACTTTTGGCCATATAGTTTTGTACAGTTATGTGTCGGATAAAGCTCTTTTGATCTCAATTACCCAATTGGGTACAGAGGTAGAAAAGAAGCATTTACTTCTTAATTACTCACTTAAAAAGTATAGTTTTCAATACATTCGGAAACGGCCATTTTGTACAAAAAATTTCTGTTAAATCTAATTTTTGCTCTTTAAGGGGGTCCGGGACACAGAAATCGTCAAATTTTTGAAAAATATTTTATTGTATTAAAACATTTTCTGTTTTTATCCGTTTAAAATGACGTTTAAATCATGTTTCTATCTTAAATAAAACAGGATATATTAATTTTTTGTTTTAAAAATCTTGCTTTAAAGTAGTGGTTGTTATGAAAACGTTTTTGCGTTTTTCTGCATGATGGGTTCTTTTACGCATTCTCGTCTTTAAATCGTTATAAGTCAAAAACAGTTAAAGATAAATTGTTCAAACTTGGAACATGTCCTTTTCAGTTATTTTACTTTAATTTTGATTTAGCAAATTAAAAAAAAATATTTACTTTTGGAAATATGATTTTTTTTTAAAGTTACATCATTTTTTAAAAAGTTTTTACTTTAAATATTTAATTTTTTTTATTAATATTTTTTTTAAATGCTGAATCAAAATTAAAATTTATATATTTCTGTTTATCTAAATAAAAAAAAAATGAAATTCTACAAATAATATTTCGAGTTATAACAATTTTAAATTACCCCACTTTTTTAATAAATTTTAAATAAATTTTTTTTTAAAGTTATGAGAAGTTTTATCATGTGATTTTGTTTACAGATGATATGGTTAACCATCACAAAAAAATTCAAAATTTTAACTCAATAAATAATTTTTTTTAAAAAAATGTGTCTCGGACCCCTTTAAACAGTAAATAAAATCCCTCTTCTTAAAAGAGAAATTTACTGAAAATGGCTAAAATTAATTTTTTACTTAAAATAAAGGTATTACTTTTTTTCCAATTGTTTAAAAGTAAAACTACATAGATTCCTTTTCATCGAGTAATATATTTTTTTTTCATACGAATTTTTTTTATTTAAATTGTAATGATAATTTGATCGAGAGGGATATTTATATGAGGAAAACTATTGCCTCGGACATTGATTTCTCATACATTTATTTTCTAAGTTGTTTTCTGCATGACCAGGAAGTAAGTAATAATATTCCTCACGAACGTTCAATGATTAAATGAAATCGTTAATCCAGCAAATCGTGCTTTCTTGAATGGTCAACTGGTCACTTATAACCGCACCTCGTTTTCCTCTGCAAATGATAATTCCCACCTTCTAATTAATATGCATCTAAGAGTATCGATACCTCCTATTTATTTAAAGTCATTAATAAGTAATGTTCAATTAAAGAAAGGTCATTCAGAAGTAAACATACATGATAAATCATTAATTTAACAGACATGAACTATGACGGCGTGCAGTTTTAAAGTTATTATTTCTATGTCATATACATTTTTCCGAAAATTTAAAAGCACATGATGAAATGCTTTACGAGGGAATTTATTTTGTGGCAAAATTTAGTTTTATGACATAAGAAATACACATTTTCGTTTGAAATGAACTTTTAAAGATTAATTTTACATTTTGATATATATTTTCAATTCTGAAGAAGAAATATCCGATGTTAGAAGTAGCCATTTAGACGCACAAAAAATGCTTTAAAATATTCCGTAAAATGTTTTCATATTTTTTATTTTTTTTTAGTGACTGGTCTATTAACTTTTTGATTACGGGACAGGACTGGCTACTAATTTTATATTCCATAGTAGCACAATCTTTTTTTTTTTTTTTGGGGGGGGGGGGGGGAGGGATAGATATTTTTTAAATATACATATCCTAACACAGACAGTATGATTATTTTTACAGAGATTATTTTTCAAAAAGGGATACGAAAAAAATAAAAAATTGTGGCTGGACGTACATTGTCTCAATCTTGTAATAAAAATGTTGAATGTCCTTCTTTTTGCAGTTTTTTTTATATACAGAAGTTATTTTTTTTATACTGAAGCCATTTTTCTGTATATTAAATTAATATTTAACATTTGAAATTTGTATTTTCAACAGAAGCGTATCTGTTTAATTTTATTGGCTATTCAATATCTTTGTAATATCACTAACCCCAAAAGCTTGGAATTTTAACAATAAAAATTCATCTTGAATTTTCTATTGTAGATAATCTACTTTAATGGCGTTAAAAAGTACATGTTGTGTATTTATATAATAATTTATTAAAACTCTATCTTCATAATGCTGAACTAACTGAATTAACTGAAGCTAAACCATTTCATTTCCTTGTTAACAGCATTTAAGTTTACAAATACAACAAAATTCCTATTTTATATTTAATATCTAATCAACATTGAATGACACATCAGAAAGAAAATAACAGAAAACTTGCATTTAATTTAATTTGTGTTCAACAATTTCCTAATGTTCTTGTTTCCTTTTACGTTTTACATAAATTCAATATCTCTAAAATTTGAAACTGGCGTTAAATCTTATTATCATTCAAATAAATTTGAGGTAAACAATTTAATTTCGATTATTACTTTTATGTATAGTCCGTAATTATTTTTATTTTGTTGTACAATTCAAAGAGCATTACTGTAAGTAATATCCATAATGGTATGATTTTAGAATATTAAATTTTGAATGAAACACAAAATAATACTTAATGCATCATTATTTAATTTACAAACTCATTAGCTGCAAAATTTTGCGATTTTAACTTTTAAAAAAATCTTGAGTTCCCTATTGTAGATGATCAATTTACCTTATCGGCATAAAAAAGTACTTGGTTCATATTTTTGTAATAATTTATTATTTCTACCTTCATAATACTGTACTACAGCTAAACATTTCATTTTCTTGTTAATGGAATTTAAGTTTACAAATATTTATAACATCATTCTTATTTTATATTTAATATTTAATCAACAGTGACTGGCACATCATAAAGAAAATAACAGTAAGCTTGCATTTAAAATAATCTGTCTTTTACATTTCTCTTATTATTTTTGTTTCATTCTGCATTTTACATAAATGCAATATGGTTAAAAATTGAAAATGGCACTATTATCATTCAAATTGATGAAAACATTTTAATTTGGATTATTACTTTTATGTAATCCATGTTTATTTTTACTTTGTTGTGCATTTCAAAAAGCATTACTGTAAGCAATATCCATAAAGAGATTGTTTTAGAATGTTAAAACTCGAATGAAACAGTAAAATAATGCTAAATATATTCACAGGAAATAAATTACATTTATTTTAACTTAAAATGTCGCGTCTTTCCGCCTGCTAACTTATTTTTCAGATTTTATTACATGTTGTTAACTTTGGCATTCTCACTAAAAGGATATGAGATGTTCACTTATGATTGTTTTAGCTTCTAAAGAACTTCGGTTGTTACACAATTCCCACATAATATTTTTTTTGTCTTAAGGGCAAACAAAACTATTTTAATCATACACTGCACGAATTTTTCTTTTGGAAGTATGTTTTTTTTATACTCATGTTTAGTGTTAGGTGCCAGAAATTTTTATTTTTTCTTCGCCTTATTTAATAGTAGACTTCTGTGGTTACATAAGGCGAATATTTTATTTAAATATAGTGGTTGGTTAGAATTGAATTTATTTATTAAAAGATAAATTTTAATTGTTTCATATATATGCATCACATGCGCACAGTATAGGGTTAATGTAGTTTTTGTGCTACATGTTGATTTCATTGCTTGGATTTTCAGCAGCATAAAAGCTTCATTTAAATATTTCAATTTACGTTGCTTAAATGTGTAAGCCATGTATGTACCGGGTGCCCTAAAATGGGCCGACTGATTTTAAAATTATATAACTTCCAAATGGTGACAGATGTTTAAAAAATTCTTGCAGGAGAGTAATGTAAGATGTCAGACGTTTTTTTTACAGCGATTTCTGATTTTAGTTCGAATAACCAGCAATAAATGACCCTGCGAGCGATAGGAGTTCAATCCAGGCCAAAACTAAAATCACCCAGCATTGGTGCCAAGGAAGGAGGTTCAATACGTGGAGCGGGTGTCATTCTCTAACACAATCTTGTTCGTAGAGCCCGATTCTGCATAAGATTTTATTGGTGAATGAGACCCACTCCATGTATTGAACCTTCTTCCTTCACATTAATGCTGGGTGATTTTTGCTTTTGTCTCGATTGGACGTCTATTGCTCGCAGCAGCATCTATTGCTGATAATTCAAACTAAAATCAGGAATCGCAGTAAAAAAAAAAAACTCCTGACATCATACATTACACTCCTGGAAGAATTTTTTTACACCGTTTTTTTTGTCACCTTTTCCAAGTTATTGAATTTTAAAATTAGTCAGTCCATTTTTGGACACCTGGTATGTTTAATAGGGCGAGTGTGCCAATAATTGACCATTCAGTTGGAAATTTCTTCAAGTTATTTGTTCTTCCTAATAATATTATTGGCACATTTTTCTGCAGTCTTCCCTATATATTAATTAAAGTACGAGTTTAAAAACATTTTCTCATTTTATTTTCTAAAATTTAAATTATTTGCAGTATTAGTTAGAAAATAAGATTGCACCAGTAATTTACAACTTCTTTTTCGGTGCAAAAATCAAAATATGAATGTTCGTATTTAAAACTACTGCTAAAAGAGGCGTATACTGAGGGATACAAAAGTCAGAAAACATTTTAAAACACAATAATTCACAAACTGATAAAAATAGAAAAGTAAAAATATTTCTAATTTTTCACGTTAATCTTCAAGCACATCTTTAACTGCAATTATAACTTGTAAAAAAACATTTCTTTGAATGCTTGTTCTTTAACAGCCAAAGTTAGAATGTATACCCATTAATCCCTGTTTTCTCCAGTTTTTATAATTCAGTGGTCAATTACTGGTACACTCACCCTAAATGTTTAAAAAAAGTAATTTTACAAACACCTTTTTAAACAATTTATTCGGTTATTCCGAATTCTCTCGGATACACGGGTCAATCAACTATTATTTGCACCTATCCTTATGCATCATTAAAAAATAATAATAAATGTATTTTTAATATATTATAGATTTATGAATTATAGGTTTAATTTATCCGAAGAATAGCTAGACTAACAATCTGCGCTTTATCAGTGCAAAATTTCAAAATAATTCTAAATATCTTTGTTTGTTTTTTTCACGGAAACGTAGAAAACAAAACAAAAGAGTTGGTAACACAGGAGACAAATATAGACATTCTCACTAAAAGATATGCGATATTCACTTATTATTGTTTTAGCTTCTAAAAAACTTTGGCTGTTACACAATTCACACATATTTTTTTTCTCTTAAGGGCAAACAAAAATATTTTAATATAGTTTTGTACTACATACTGCCTTCAGTGCTCGGATTTTCAGCAGTGTAAAAAAAATATTTATATATTTCAGTTTACTTTGCTTAAATGTTTAAGCATGTATGGATGTTTAATAAATACTTGCAAGGAGGAATTTTACAAACACCTTTTCGAGAAAAGGTGTTATTAATAAAAAATCCCTTTTTTAAACAATTTTTAACCGGTTATTCCGAAATCCAAAATATATATTTATATATTTTTATTTGTGCTATTTTTACGTTGATTATTTATTTTACTATAACAGCACAAAGTTCAATCCACCTATTTTAAATATTTCAATCCATGCTATATAAGTGCGAAATTTGAAGATAGTAATTGTAAGTATCTTTGTTTTTTCATGGTAGCGTAGAAAACGAAAAAAAAAACTTTCTGGGGACGGTAACACAGGAGACAAATATACACGTTCTCTCTAAAGGATATGATATATTCACTTATAATTAATTTAGCTTCTAAAGAATTTTGGCTGTTACACAATTAACACACTTTTGGGGGGGGGGGGGGGAAACAAAAATATTTTAATGTAGTTTTGTACTAAATATTGCCTTCAGTGCTTGCATTTTCGGTAATGTAAAAAATAAATTTATATATTTCAATTTAGGTTGCTTAAATGTTTAAGCATGTATGTATGTTTAAATACTTAAAAGGAGTGATTTTACAAAAAACTTTTCAAATCTTTTTTTTTAAAGAATTTAACCGGTTATTCCAAATTTACTCAGATACACGGGTCAATCAACTACTATTTTCACCTATCCTTGTCCCTCATAAAAAAAAATAATAAATGTATTTTTAATCTATTTTAGATGTATGAATTGTAATTTTTATGTATACGAAAAATAGTTCGACTTTTAATCTACGATTTATCAGTCCAAAACGTCGAAATAAATGTAAATATTTGTGTTTTTTCATGGTAACGTAGCAGACAAAACAAAACTTTCTGGTGATGGTAACATAGGAGACAATAAATATAGACATTTTCACTAAAGGATATGCGATATTCACTTATTATTGTTTTAGCTTCTAAAGAACTTTGGCTGTTACACAATTCAGATATAATATTTTTTTTTCACTTAGGAGCAAACAAAAATATTATAATGTAGTTTTGTACTACATATTCCCTTCAGTGCTTGGAATTTCAGCAGTGTCAAAAATTCATTTTTATATTAAAATTTATGTTGCTTAAATGTTTAAGTCATGTAGGTCGTATGTTAAATAAATGTTTAAAAGAAGTGATTTGACAAACAAGTTTTCAAGAAAAATTCTATTGCAAAAATTCTATAATAATTTTTAAAAATTAACCATTTAACCCATTAAAGCCTACTGGTACCATATGGTACCGGAATAGCTGCCCTCCATTTTGTTGTTTGTATACCAGTATATTTTAAGAGAAATATTCTCTTTATCTGATGACAGAAACTTCGTAAAAAAGGGAGATTAAAGTTGCTACTCTGCAAAATTGGTATGAAATGCAATTTTTGCCTTTTAAAGAGAAAAATAATTCCGGCTTTAATGGGTTAACCAGTTATTCCAAATTCGCTCAGATACACGGGTAAATCAGCTATTCTTTGCACCTATTTTTGTCCCTCATAAAAAAAATAATAATTTAAAATAATTCAAATCTATTATATATATCAAAATTGTAGTTTTTATTTAACCGAAGAATAGCTAGACTATCAATCTACGCTCGCTCTATCAGTGCAAAATTTCAAAATATTAGGCTGTATCAAAAGTATTTTCGTTTTTTGAATGTTTTTACACCAAAGCCTGTGTAGCTGGCACTTTCTCACCCCCCATTGTTGAACATAAAATGTTATTTAAGAGAATAGATGTCCTTCTATATTCTATAATCATACAGGCTTCTTTCTTTCATTTTTAGGTTACGTAAAGAGTGATACATATGTTGAGATTTTATGCATCTTAAGGCATGATGGGGGTAAAAAAAAAGTGATTAAGGCTAATGGTCAGAGAGATCTCAAACTCCCCTCTCTAATGTTTAACCTATGGGCGTGTAATAAATTCGTATTTTTAAATGCTTTCTTTTACTTTGCAATTACGTATGTATGTGGCAGTCAAATATTTTCACTCATTTTTCACGCACTTCCTGTTGGCATAGAGCTTTGAAATTTGGAATATATATGTATTCCTGAGTACAATACATGAATTGAACATTGTTTTTTTTTAATTCGATCCCTAATGCCCCCTTCGCCCTTTGGGCAAAGTCGGCCCAAAACTTGTATTTTCTCCATAGAAATAACGATTCGATTGTTTAACATTAATTTTAAAAAAATAGCTCCATTGTTGCAAGATTCATCCACTTTAATCACATTGTTGCCCGCATCATTATGACGTGAGCATTTATATGAAATATAATAATGAATGAGTATGAATTGCTGAAAACATATGAATACAATGAGTATTTGTTGAAAAGTACTAATGACAGGGCTACCACAATAGTGCCAAATTTTGGACAACTTGGCGAAATATCGCCACATTTGGCGACAAAAAAGTTGCCAAATATGAAGCCAATTTGGCAATAGCTGGCTAATTTTCAAAATTCCCATTTAAATCCATTAATATTCCAAAATCTTCTTCCATTGGCATAGCCTACTATTTTCTATAAAGTGCCATAAGACAAAAAAATAAATAAATAAAATAAGAAAGCATGTATTTTTTTAAGGCCATTACACTTATTAAAATATCTATTCAGGAAAATAATATTTTTAACTTATACTCTACTGTTCTTAAAGGATGTCTCTTTTTTTTTTTTAATTGCAAAAATATTTCTAAACTATATATTTAATAACTATATGTTTAATCTTACTTAGTTTCGGTAAGTATACATAAAATTATAAATTAAATGTATATTTTAGAAATATTTTGACAACTAAATAACAACAGAACAGTAACACACAATACAGAAGTTAAAAATATCAATTTCCTGAAGCGATATTTTAAAAATACGAATGTATTTCACGCCCATAAGTTTAACATTAGTGATGGGAATTCGAGATCTTTCTGATCAGCAGCCTTGAGGTAGTAATTTGATAAAGTATAATAGTATCAGTCGTAGTAGTAAATGGAATCGTAAACTCGAAAGATAATTATTTACCATTCATTTTTTGTAAACAAATATGTAACATACATGAGAAATATTGGAAGAATATTTTATGTCTTACATCAATTATTAAATATACACAATAATAGAAATATATATTTATATATTTAAAGGATTAGTTAAACAGTTAAATATAATTCAACTTTATTCACTAAAATTAATTCTTTAACATGTAAAAAGCACACAGTAAGTATAAAATGTCACCTTAATATTTGGACGTTAATTACCTATCGCTGTTTCCTGTTCGATTTACAAATTTAACAACAAAGCCTTCTGAGACGAGCATTTAAGGAAATAACTTACTCAGATGTTTAGTTGACCAGTGTGCGCTTTTCCAATATTCTCGACAGGAACTGAATAATTAAAGCTATTCTAATTTTTCTCTCCGGTTATTAAAATGACCGCTTCCTCAACTGAATGATTTCGAGTTTAGACAGCTTGTGAATTAATGAGACAAAGTTTAATTCGCCATTCACTCAATTGTTTTCTAACAAAATTAAATCAAGATCCAAATTGTGCTTTACGAAGTCTTATATAGATGATTTTTGGATGATTGGTATGTGTCACTGCATTTAATAGCAGATTTTTCTTTTAACGTAATGAAAATATACCGATATTCTCAATTCTAATGCAAATTAAATAAATTCATTAGTGTCCAGAAATGGACATACAATCTTTAAAATTCAGTAATTCGTTAACTATAATAAATATATTGATGGAATAAGTGACATGCTTACAAGGTAGCTCATACATTTTGTATATAGTAAGTTAAAAAAAAAAACTTCAAAATTTAATCAACAGATGGCTCGGTATTGTCTCTTAACCCATTGCTGCCAACTTCTACGCTTTTTTTCTTATCACTGAAATTTAATAATAAATTTTGCCTTCATTAATCACAGATTTCGGCGATTTCACTTAAATTTTAATAGTAACAAAAAAAAGTAAAAGTTGCAAATGTGTTAACCTGTACAAATGTTAAAACTAACTTCAAAACGAATAAAATATAAAAATTCCCAAAATTCCAGACCGGAACTGGATAACTAAAGCAATTCTAAATTTTCTCTCCTCTTCCTCAAGATAATGATTTGGACATCAGCAAGCTTTTTAATTAATGATATGAAGTTAATTTACTATTCATCAATTATTTTCTATCAAATTAAATTCGGAAATCAAATTGTTCTGTACAAAATCGTATCCTAGTGA
Source organism: Maratus michaelseni (assembly GCA_963931845.1). Lineage (NCBI taxonomy): Eukaryota > Metazoa > Arthropoda > Arachnida > Araneae > Salticidae > Maratus > Maratus michaelseni. Next base: position 210,612,173 of record OZ007599.1, on the reverse strand, counting down.
TTTCTGAAAGATTGTTATATGTCACTGCTTCAAAATAACTGTAATTTCCCTTAACTTATTGAAAATGTAACTGAATTTCTGAATTCAAATATAAAATATATCGCAAAAAAAGTGTGTCGCAAAAAACCAGCTGTTCCCACAGTTTAAAATTCAGTAATTTCTCAGTATAATGAATCCTTACTTTGCACCACTTTTAGAAAATTAATAAAAAATAAAAATATAATTGGGATGATTGCTTATGTAAATAAGAGTGCTTATGCGCTGTTTTAGAATCAGACATAGCTCCAAAGCATCATAGATCAACTTAACGTCATTTACAAAACTCATTTTGAGATTTTACTGTGCCTTACAGGAATTTTGTTTAATAAACTCTAAAAAGCGGTGAAAAGTAGCCCCGAAATACGGTATTTGATTTCACTGATATGAAGAAAATATATATACAATTTATACATATATATTGAAAATTGTTAACTTAGCATTTTTTATTTGTACTTATTTGGCAATCTTTAAATTTTATTAAATTTATTCTGGAATACATAGTATCAATCGCTGTAATTAAGCGCATTACACTATGTATTTATTTGACTTTATTACTAATTTCTTGGTGTGGTATTAATGCTGATATTTCTTTTTTGGTTTCTTGTCCAAAATTGTCATAAATAATTCTTTAGATATACACTATATTTATTTATTATATTAAACAAAATTAATTAAATTCCAGTATATTCTATGTTTATTTATTATCTTAAAATAAATTAATTAAATTCAAGTATATTCTATCTGGTCAGGTTGTATTTAGTTATGGTCATTTGTTGATTTGATTCGATCATATAAAGAACAAAAAGGTGTATTGCATAAATAAACCAAAATTGTGTTCTTTACTTGATGCTTAGCTGACAAATAGTTTTCCACTAAATATTTTATTAAATCAATTTTCATTTAAATCAATTAATCATACTTGACTAAAAATTTCATCTATATTGAATTCCGCTGCTTTAAAATAAAGTTTCAGCTGCAATTAAATCACTTGTTAATCAAATCAACCTCATTTATCAATCAAATCACAAAGAATTGAAATAAAATCATTATGCAAATATTTCCACATAGAAAAAACTACTATGTATTATCAAATTATAGTGTTATATATGGGATTATTTTTAATAGTTTAATGAATAGCTTAAAAGAATCACAATATTTTTTCTGATATTTTGCATTGAATGTTTTATATTTCAGTACGATGAAAAAGCAGCAAGCTACATGATGATAGACAATATAAAAAGAACTTCCTGTGATCTCATTTATTAATCAAATCAACCTCATTTATCAATATTATCACAAGAGAAATAAAATCATTATGTAAATATTTTCACATAGACTAAACTACTATATTTTATCAAATTATACTGTTATATATAGTATGATTTTAAATAGTTTATTGAATAGTTTACAAGAATCAAAATCATTTTTCTGATATTTTCCAATTAACATTTTATACTTCTGTATAATAAAAAGCAGTATAGATACATAATGACTAACAATGCAGAAAAAAAAACCTTCCTGTGATCTCATTTAATAAACGAAAAATAATTTCTTGCTCAAATTTAGGACAAGTAAATTAATTTTTGTCACCGAATGCGATATGCATTCTTAAGAAATCATTGTGCTTTATTCTTTTATGTTTAATAAAACAAAATATATATATATTTATTTCACCTCTAAAAATCTTCAAGTCAACACTTTTGGTTAATAAACATTTTAAAGTAGAATTTAGAATTCATGTAAATTATACATGGTGGCCATAAAATAACTTTCGTTGTGTGGAGGCGGCATTTGTGTCTAAATATAATGAACGGAAGAAGACCAAATTTCATATTTAGACTTTTGAAGACATGGGAAAATGTACTCTGCGTTGAAAAGAAAAAGTATATCTTTTAGTACAAAAAATGCCGATATGGAAAATTTTGACAGTTTCAAAGTTAAAATATTATATTTTTATTAATCACTAGTAAAATGGATTATGCAATTTTTTTGTGCTTGTGTAACAGCATTGGGAACATTCAAGCGAATAATTCATTTCAATTACTGATGAATTGTGCTAAGTATGCGTCAAATCTTGGTGTAAAAAAGTACAGAAAATCTTGCCACTAGATTTCTGGTACTACTTATTGCAGAATTCTTTCTCTTCATCCCTTCAAATGTCTAAATATAAAATACGGTTTTAGTCATTAGTGTTAGTTACAAATGCTTTTAAACAGAACGAAAATATTTTATGGCCACCATGTACATTTTTACAAGACTAACAAAATTATTAATTTTCAGTAATTTGTTTTTGCTGAGGGGAAAAAAAATACAAATTTCATGTAGCGAGATCTAAATACGCCCTTTGGCTACGAAACAAAAACAAACGCCAACAGGAATTTCCCAAAGCCTTGAGTGTCTTCATTACTTGGTACGGTATACGTAACCTCTCAACGGATGAACATTTACAGAAATATAAAAAAAATAATAAAAGTTACCTTTGGAAAATCCTAAAAAAATTAAAAATTTATAACTTTCGTACTTTTTACATAACTCATTTTTATCTGTTTAAATTCCTGAAAGTGTATGAGAATAAAGATATTAATTACTCATATCTGATTTATGACAATACAAACAATGTTTCAATTCTTATTTGGTGTTTCTATTTTTCATTTGCTGTCCTTTGATTAATGCCGTGACTGGATGAGTTATTTACAGTCTAATGAGTCGATATTTCGTAGAAGAACACGAAGATACTCGAGCGTAAGGTCACTGATTCAATATTTAGAACCGCAAATATTTTGGACACAGCCCGTTAACAATTCACTTTTTTTTTCCTTCTGTAAGATCAGTGTCCTTTGCTAGATGTTATGTCCGTCACACTTGGACAGTGGTCACGCTTTGACTTTTCTTATAGAAATACATATTTCTCTGTTTTATCGCTATCCAAAGTCACAAACATTAGCCAGATCATCTGATGGTCTCGCTTGAGAACATTTTCTCGAATGTTTTAAACGTGGCTTTACGGAAATCGATATAAAAATGGACACAATTAAATTTGAGTAATAACTAATGTTAGTGTAAAATGCGCTGCATATAAAAATTATGGTCAGGAAATCCACAACTATTTTTATCATAAAAATATCCGTAGTTCGGGCATTGAATAGGAATATAAACACTTTTCTTGAAAGTAAAAGGCGAAGCCGCAGCAAAGGTGGTGCGAGTGGTGTGGTGCAGGCGCCAAGCTCTTTACAGCGCTGACTGGCGCTTCATCGGCGCTTTCAATTACCACCACTTATGCTCCAAGCATCAATAGAAAAACAAACAAAATTTCACTTCTGATTTATATGATTCGTGTATTATATGATTTCATTTACAAACCCATACATTTATAATACTTCTTATATTATGTGTATAACAGATTCGATATATTTATAATATGATATATATCTTTATATATCTATATATATCTTTAAAAAAAATTATGTAAAATAACTCAATGCATCCATACATTTAATTTATAATAATGTTTGTAATATATATCTATATTCTCCTTAATAAATCGCAGAATAGTATTATAAATCCTGCGATTAATTGCAGAATATTTTTTAATCTCTGCACTCTGAACACTGAAAAATATTAGTTCTCAAAATTGAGTAAAAAGTACTCAATTTTAAATATGTCACATACTCAAAACAACTCAGAGTTCTCAAAATTCAGAAACATGAGTATATTTTTGATTCCATGGTTGTGTTTAAATATGAACCGTTATGTACTTTTTTTGATCTCATGTATGTATTCAAATATGAACTCTGTTCGCTCTCTATTAAATATTCAATATTTTTTTCTTATTTCTTTTTTTATGTAATCAGTAATACCTTCTGTAAATATTAAACTTATGTAAATATTAAATTATGTACAGTATTTTAAAATAATTTAAAAGTACTTGAAAACAATGCTCTAGGTCATAAAAATACGAAAAAAAATTTGTGTTGAATATATAGTTTTCGAAACAATAGCGGAAAGAAAAATAAATAATTAAAAGCCTATAATGATAAAGTTGCGGCAACTTAAAAAAGAATTTAAAAAATAAGTTAAATATCACTTCTTTACAGTTGTATTTATAGAAAAAGCACATTAGAAAGTTTGAAATATATTCAAAATATGGTGAAATTATTACATAACATAACATAGTTTCATTTAAAAGTCATATAATGTACTTTGCAAAGATAGAATAAAAGAAACTTTCTTCGATAAACTTACAATTCCCTTCTCTATTTAGATTTCACTCTAGCATTTGCTATTGGCGTCAAGTGCTGTGCCAATAGTAAAAACGATAAACGATAAACTAACAAAATCGTTTATTATACTTATTATTAAGCATGAAAGTATGTATGAAACATTATTTTTTTAACGAACTTATTTTCATTATTATTCTAATATTTTATTTTCTTTTAAAATTCAGTCTTTTATTTGTTTCCTCAAAATTATGACAGAAAAGCACTGATTTAATTTTGAAAATTCATAGCAGCAACATTTTTATTTGCGTCTTTTCTTTTTCGTAGCTGCCAACTGCTACGATTTTTCTGCACCCCTATTTCTGAAGGAAAATTTCGGCTTATTTAATCACAGAATGTCTCCGATTACATAAGACAAAATTTTTATTCGTAAATATGGTACCAAAAAATCGTAGTAGTTGGTAGCTATGTAATTAAAAAAAAAGAAATTAAAAAGTAGACGACAAAATTGTTAATTAACTTTTTTACTTTTATTTTTGGCACCAGGCGCCAAATAGTGTTGCTGTGGTTCGGGTAAAAGTGTACGGTGAACAAAGGAGTCTAACATTTTGTTATATTATCATGCGTAGTTAATAAAGAGCGAAGCATATTCGAAAGAAAATTAAGATACAGTTGAAACCTCCTGTAATTAAATGGTCAAAGGACTTATCTCTCATGTAAGAGATCCCACTTATGGTTTCGGGCCGAGACAGAAAGATTTCAAGTTCTTACTTTAAAAATTAGGAAGAAACTAAATTAAACTATAAGTACGTATCCGAAAATACTTAGTAACATTTATAAGTTAGATTTTTCTTTTTGCATTTCCATTTTTTTTTTTACTTTTCTTATTCTTTTACCGTTTGTTAAACTATTTTTAAAAATGGTGATTCGTTGGCCGAACTATTTGGTAACCGAATGATAATACTAATAATGGTATTTGAATATAAAAAATTCCTTCCGGCCTGTACCGGGAGGAAAAGGTAGCTTTCTTATATCTTCGTTTTAAAATTTTAGCTAATGTTACACGAAAACAGCGAGTTAAAATGCAAAGAAACGTTTACAAAAGATTCGTTAATACTGAATTTAAATAAGAAATTCGCCAAATTATTGAGCAATAGCCAAATTGGCTTCATTTATGAAGACTTATTTTGGTCGCCAAATTTGGCGATATTTCGCCAAATGTGGCCGAATTTGGCGAGAATTTGGCGCTAACGGATATGAATATATAGTTTTATGCGTATGATTGGGAAAATTATTACAACAATGAAAGAAAATAATTTGCGAGTAATCGCGTTAATGTCCTGCTTTGTTTCAAAATGTCAGCCACCCTAGAATTTCAAACTGCTCTATCTCAGCCATTTTTTAAGATAGAGGTAAACCAAAAAATGCTCTGGAATCCTTGTATCAAGGCCTAACACGTAATTAAAAAATAAATTTGAATTTTTAACTTTTTTGTATATTTATTTTAGTTTTAAATTTTTAAATGGCCGCCATCTTGAAACAAAATGGCGGACCAAGCTGGCCAACGAAGTTGGTCGAGACATTGGTGAGCTTAATACACACAATTAGTTTCATCAAAATTGATTTATAAATACGAGCGTTATCGTATGACATAGGTCAGATATATATATATGGATATATATATATATATATATAAATCAACATTTGAACGGAGGGTGGTTTTGGGGTCTGGGGGTCATGATCGGTGAAAATATATCGAAATTTTCCGGAACTGCTTTCCTCCGAACGGCTGCAATAGGTAGCTTTATACTTTTTTGTATTGAAAGCTACCTAATAGGAACCTCCTTCTAATGAAAGAGTAAATTATACAAGTTAATTTAATGACACAATTTATAATGATAGTTTTATAGTTTCATATGAAATATTTAAAAGATACGGTCTTTTATTATTTATTTTATAATTTTCAAAAAACGTCTTGTGGTGAGCAAATTATAATTGTAAATGGTTTTTATTCTGCACATTAACTGTCTTCTGTTTGGATAAAATTTTAAGATTAAATTATTCATATATTTTCGAGATAAAGGTATTAAGTATACCAAAAATCCTCATATACTTTCAATGGCTTGGTGCATGCCTTACATTAGAGGATGCTGGAAATATTTGTGAAAAAATATTTCCTTTTTACTATAACTTATTGTAAAATCGTATAGTACAGGAACCGATCCCGAATATTTTACATTTAATGTTTTTATAACAGTATTTTTTTATGGTTATTTATTTCTCTCTGTGGAAAATTACTACAAATTCTAGTCAATTAAATTCAAAAGAGTACATTCAGATGTATTAAACGATTCAAATAATAACTGAAGAGATATAAATATCTTTAAATTAAAAGAAAATGTACTTTTTATTTTCTAAATGGGCAAAAGTAGTTCAAAATTCCCGTGTTTTGAAAACTATAAAAAAAATCCCCAAAAACCTTTTGTTTCCCGGTTTGCAATGTCTTGTAATTCTAAAGTTTTTTGAAAAATGTTCTATAAGATCATCTTCAGCACTTAAACAGCACTTTTCTTGCAATTTAACAGAAATTGACAGCGGCAGTCCGCAAGTCTATTCCGTACGCTAGCATCCATTTCTGTTACAATTCTAATGCCGTACATGCTAAACTCCCCGTGTTCTTCCATCAAATGTGGATTAATTGGACGACTTTTTTAAACAGGTAACGAACCAGAAATTCTTTAAGAAATAAAATCAAATAAGTTCCCCGTAACAACACGAAAAAATATAAAGTAAAGAAAGATAAAATAAATTTTATGGTTCGAAACCAATTTAACCTGGGTCAAATTAAACCACATTTTACGGAAGAATAGTTGGAGGTTGGCAAGTATGCAAAGGATCTTCTTTTCAAAGGTTGCCCGGACGATGAAGTTTACACCGTTTCCATGGTGATTACCCGCTGACTTTAGCAGACTCGAAGCCTTGTACTTTAACTTTCCTGCATAACAATATATTTTCTTCATCAGCGTTCGTTTTTTCCCCTTTCCACTCGTACCCAGAAACGCGTTATTAACTGCGTGTCACTTTAGGGTATGTTTTTAATGACATTTAATGTCTTTTTTATTAATAGTTTAAAAATAATTTTGTTGATAAAGTAGTTGAAATTTATATTAGCACGTAGGCATTAAGTTATGATTTTATCCAGGGATGCCGAACGTACAAGCGTTCCCCACGCTACATTTTAAAAATTTAAAACACATTAGATATTTTTGCCTCCATTCAAATAAAATCTAAATAAGCTTTTTTTTATTATTATTTGTATAAAAATAGAGTTGGCGTTTTGAAGAAAACAAGAAGGATTTTTTTTAACTCTTCTTGTACGTGAGCAGAACATGCATTTTAGTTCGTATACACCTAATTAATTTATTTATAAAATACCAAAAATTTCAAAATTATTTCACTCAGTGGTTGTGAAGCTATTCTGCGCCAGTACGGTAATTTGTATTCTTACATATAAGCGTTTAAAACCCTTGAGTCCAAGAAAAGACCCTTCTTCATTTGATTGATATTATTGAACAAAATGCTTGACAAGACAATATTGTTTCAATAATAATTTCATAATTGTGTTTTTTTTTCTTTCAAATAAGTTTCATTTGATATAAAAATTGAGAATTAGATGTTTTCATGCGTTAAAGATGAATTGTTTCCTCAAATCTCCTCAGAGTAATCTTTCTAAATATATAAGTTTTCTATTCATGTTAAGAACTCTTTTATTTGTTTAATTTACGAAATCAAAGAATTATTTTAAATAAACATTTCTTACAATTACTTTTATATTCATCATTGGAAAAGTCATCCAGTCTTTCAAAAATTATTTACCCAGTCTTTTAGAACAAGGAAACTGCTATAGCGGCTAAAAGTGTATCAGCCTAGTAACCTTTCTTAATGTATAATTTTTTAAATCGTTACAATAATAGTCTAATATTTCATCAAAAATAGCATTTAAACTACAGAATTAAAAGACGTTTGAAATAAATATTTCTTTGGAGTACTTTTAGATTCATTATTGGCGAGGAAAGGTACTTCAAAAACCATTTTATCCAGTCTTTTACAACAAGGAAACTGAAAATGGTTACAAGAATATTTCATTTTTTGCTGCACCTATTCAGAAACATAAGAATGTGAATATTGACACATAAGGTTAAAAGTCCGACCGTGTAATCAATACGAAATGTGAAACCCTTGTAAAATATTAATTTAATGAAGAGAACGTTTAATGAGTGCATAGCTTATTTTTACTTTGACAGGATGCCTTGCGGTCACTTTTGTAAGCGGTGACTAATTAGATTTAATTAGCTCATGCATCTATAATGTATTAATCGCTTTGCTTAGGGATTATATCCACACTAAAGCATGTCATCAATCAATTCTAACAAAAATTACCAAGACATAATAAAGCAATAAAAAACTATTTTTGACAATGAGAATAAAAATATTGCGACTGTATTTTATAAGCAATGTGGTAAGATGAAAATATTATGACGATATTGCTAAATATTTGGTATTATTATATTTTTATATTATATTTTTACATTTCTTGTGTGTTCAAAGCATTTTACATTTTATTAATAACTTAAGATTTTACAGAAAGTGCTGACAAATAAATCTGAAAATGTAAAATAAATTAACGATTTAGCATTTTTAATTAGTATTTGTGGTTCAATACAAAAAAAAAATAATAAAAAAAAAAAATAAAAAAAAATCCAGACTTAGTAACTGTAATAAATTTCAAGTGCTATATTTGTTACATTAATGTATTGAAAAGACCATTACTGAAAAGATAGAACTCGCGTTTATAGCAGTTCAGAATAATAAATTAATAATGCATCTTCATTAAAAATAACAAGCGATTAAACTATATTTAAACAAGTTGATGGGAACGTGTAATTAGATGTTTTTTCTAGTGCACTACGATAGTTATCATCGCGAGCTTTATAAAGATTTAATGGCTGTCTCTTTAGTTTTTTTTCTAAATGTATTTCAAGAAACAGAGTTTATAAATTCGTGGAGATAAACTTATGATCCAAAACCATATTTATAGGTGTTAGCTGAAATTACTCGGGTAATTCTACTTTTATACAGATAATTCGGATTAATTTAGTCTTGTGATAGATATTACAAAAGATTGTATCCTTCTTCAGTTACAATTTGTTGTTGACACTATAGTTGATAAATCTAAACAGTATAATTGTTTAAAATATATTTTCTTTGTAATTATCACTTCATAAGCCGTGGTTGTCTGATTTGCAAAAATTTCAGATTATTGGAGAACATTTACTTCTGATGCCTGAGTTTCCTACAACTGATGCCTATTATTTTCTATTATGAATTATGATAATTTTTAATATATATTCGTCTGAAAACTTCTTGTAAAAGACACAATGTAACAAATATTATAGGAATATCAAGATATTTTATATCCTTGATTCTTGATATGACTCTTTTTTGTCAATTCATAAGTATTGGAACTATGAAATTTTATTACATCCTTGATAACATTTATTAGAGCGCATTTATTTGTATGACTGAAACTCCTAATTGTAGGCCTATCACTGCCAACCATTTTTTATTATTTTCTTTGCCACTATCTCAAAACAGTAATCTTCGTGGTAGATTTCTACTAATCTTCAAGGTACATTACTATTGTTTAGAACGAGTGGAAACGTTGTATTTCCCATTTCCACTGCAGTAGCAGCGCTGTACGTCCCAATTCATAGGAATATCCAAACCTGTTATATCTTTGAAAATATTTATTGGAGCACATTTATTTGCATGTTTGAGACTCCTATTTCCCAGTTCATAGGAATATCAACATCTGTTATATCCTTGCTAATATTTATTGGAGCATATTTATGTGCATGTTTGAGACTCCTATTTTCCAGTTCATAGGAATATCAACATCTGTTATATCCTTGATAACGTCTTCGTGTATACAAACAACGGGAAATCTCTTGAAGACAAAAGCAACTCTTACCAAAATCTGAATGGCAGTGATCGAAGGATCCCTTTAAATTTCTTTTCAGAAAGAAAACCTAAAATGACAAACCTCTGGTTAATTAGATAAAACTTTAACAGAAATCAAACTCTGTAAAAAAAAATTCAACAAAGTTTACATAAAGATAATGTTCTTAGGAGGACTGTAATTTAAATTTTCAAATTATTTTGTTCAATATAAATACATATATCACTTTCTGGCATCTGAAAAAAATATTATTACTACGAATTATAATTCAGAAAAGATTCTAGAAGATATTTGTCTGAAAATGTTTTGTAAAAGAAGCAGTGTAACAAACATTCTATATGAGATAAATATGTATATACACGGAAAGTTCTATTTACAGAAGAACATTTCAGCGTCCTATATTATGAATATTAAAAACTCGCAATAGATATTCGTTTGAAAACATTTTATAAAAGACATATAGTGGTAATATATACCCTTCTTCGGATAAATATGCATATACTGAAGTTCTACCTACAGAAGAGTCTTTCCGTTTTCCCTATTATGAATTATGATAAATAGTTTTCATTAATATATATTCGTCTGAAAACTTCTTATAAAACACACAATGTAACAAATATCCTATATAAGATAAATATGATAAACGGGAAAAAGTTATACCAATAGAAGAACATTTAAGTTTCCCCTATTACTTTTGTAGATAACTCTTAATAGCTATTCTCCTAAAAACTTTTTTGTAAAACATAATATGAAGAATATCATGTTTAAGATAAATGTATATATTCTGATAAAGGCATGCTTACAGAAGAAGGCTTCAATTTTCCTATTGTATATGCAAATAATATTATCATACTATTTCATAATTCATTTTCCGTTTACGAAAACTTAACTTTAAAAAATAATAACAGATGCACTGTAGCTACATTGTATGAAATATGCAAGTGCTAGTACACTTAGTAGTTCTTATCTACTCAGGTACAAAATTCCCTTTGCTCAAAATTAACAGATATTCTCAGTGAGGATCCCATGGGGAGAAAGGAGATCCGCTTCATCTTTCCAGCTGATATTCAGTAGCTATTGTGGGTCTTCCTAAACTTTTATCAAAGCCATTTTGTAAACTCATCCTGCTTTCTGATAGTACTTGATTGCATCTGATAGTCAGGTAGGATCACGGGGAGCCAAGTTTTAAACCGCGCAAAATACTGAGCACAGATGTTATATATGCATATGTGTCTGTGTGCGTATTTTGCAGATGATTGTGTCCAGGTTACTTTGCTCGTCGACTCTTGGTGAAGTATCAGTTTACATTTGTAGAATACTTGCACGTGCTGTACAAACGTTCAACTTGTTATCTTTTCGAAACGTATAATACTATTTCCTATTTCCTGAGCGTCACACGCAAGTCAGATGATAATAATTGTCAGTAAACTTTGATTTTTTTAATTTGGTCGTATTTGCAATTGGTATATTGAAAAAACAAATGACAGTGTTGCATTTTTTTTTTCTTTTTCCTTGATATTCTCATACATTTAAATTACAATTACAAACGAAACTGGAATTAATTTTTAATGAAACTTGTTCGAATTAGCGCTGTTAAAAATGGGTACGTAAAAATAAAAAAAGTGTACTCGTGTTTAAGGATTTCTATGTGTTGTAATAGTTAAGTTACGAGTATTTAAGTCTCAGTTTCGAAAAATATACTTACTCATAATTTTTCAATACACCGGATGATTCGAAATTTTAATGGCAATTACCTCTCAACTCGCTGATGATAGAAAAATACCTTGAATCACAAAAACTGTGCATGAATGTATAGCTTTCGGATATGGCATTTGTTTTAAAGAGGATGTATTCATATTAAAATAAAATGTTTAAATTTTTATATGATTTTTTTTCTATAACTTATATATTTAGCAGTAGGTTGCCCTGCGTTTAAGAAGGATATTTAAAATATTTTATTATTTTACAACCAAAATTTCCCTAGCATTACTTTGGATTTTATGAATTTTCAGTATTTTTTTTTTTTTTTTATATTTAATGTGTATATAGCTTCTTGTAAAACAAATGTCATATCTAAAAGCTATACCTGATTTACATAATTTTTAAAACTGGACGTATGTTCCTTTCATCTGCAGTTTAAGCGATAATCGCCATAACGTCTATTTTGAATCTCCAACCTCCTGAAAATGTTTCACTTTTATATAATTTCGATACTACATAACTTCGTTTTTACGAATGCGCACAGGATATGTTCAAATTAATTAATAAATATTTTTATTAATATTTAAGTTTTCATTCGATTTTCATAAAATTTGAAATGACTCGACAAAATTCTTCAACGATTATATATATTAAATTTCAAACCTTTCGGTTGGGTAGTTTTTGTGCTATTATATACGGACAGATGGACAGACAAACAGACGGACCAGACGACGAATATAGGTGCTACTTATTTGTATAATTACGAATGCACCTAAAAATTAGAGTATTGCAAACAGAGTGTTCGTGTTTGTTATGAATCAATCAAACCCATTATTTATTTCGTTCTTATAAATATCTGAACAGAATATTTTTGAATCGTTAATATGTTTAAGAACATATGAAGTCATTTCACATTAAAACTTATTAAATTATTTAAAAGAACTGGAATGCTTTAACAAAATTGGAAAATGAAAATTATATCAGTGTTTATTTTACACCAATTTAGTTGGTATTTCTATGTAGTGCAGATTATTGGGAATCTTTTACATTTAAAGACTTTAATCTTGAAAAGTACAACCTTAATTATATATTAAACATGAACTCCGTTAGCAAAAATCTAAACCACATATTTATTATTTTCCTAAACGAGAAAGCAATAAATCTCCTCTATTTGATAACAAGCGATTCATTATGCTCTTAAAGAATACTCTAAATGACTTTTCTCCCCTCAATCAAGAAACGTATGCGATTTCCCTTCTGTTAGAAAAATCCAACCCCCCATTTCATTTTCCTTTTCTTTTTTAAACAAGAAGAAAGAAATAAGCTTTCTCGAGGATAATAGTTCTTTTATAGGATGTTTTCTCTTAAAAGTGCCATAGCTTGTCAAAAATATTCGCGAATAAAGAACTACGAGAAAAACATTTATAATATTTGGAAGACTTCAGTCTTTTTTTTTTTTTTTTTTTTTTTTTTTAATGATTCTGTTTCTTTTGTATCATTTAGTTAAAGCGTCATTTTAATGATTGGATATAAAGATTTAAAAAAAAATTCGCATTAACTTTTAATTAAAAAACTCCTAGATCTTCGGTTGAGGAATATATATGGTAGAAAACTGAAATATCTTATACAGTAGATACTGGATAATACGAGTCAACTTACATCACAGTATCGGATAAAATCGAGATTTTTAAAATTCCCTTCAAATTGCAATGTGCAGAAAAGTAACCGGTTATAACGAAGTCCGTGTATGAAAAATAATTTTAACACTACCTTCAGCTTTATTGTATTGCCGGTTATCACTATTATTAAAAAAAAAATCCTGCTAATTTTTTTTTTGTTAAAACGAAAATCCCATATATTTAACTTAAAACTCATCTCTCAGCGAATTCAATACTCAGTCTTTCTCTTGGGTATTGTTTTTTGCGCTGAAAAGACGTATTACCTGTTGGATTCTCTATTTGTTTTCAAAGGAAGTATCGGTGCATTGTACTTGCATTTCGGCCACTATTCCATAATAAAAACTTAATTATAAGACTAATATTCTTGCTGCAACATCCTATCATATAAAATATAGCGTCTTATTATCCGATACTTGATTGACTAATAAAGCAACTATAGCGGGGAAAAATATAGATTTTGTTCAACAATTTTTTTTTCTGATTCTGTGTTATGAAGAAATCGTTTTACGTTATAACCACACCTCCACAAACAAACAAGATATCCAACCAGAAAAGTTTTCGAGAAATAGAATGAAAGAAGATATCATTAAAATGTTTTCCAGGAAACAATTTTAACACCATCTGAATTCTATATTCTGAATCCTATATATATATTTGAATTCTATATTTTATCTAGATTTAAGGTATAATATTTAATTATTAAATTTAAAGGGCTTTATAATTCTACCGGAAGTTACTGATGCACATTTTAAAAAAATTATTTATTTAAGTATATAGTATAATGTATGTGTGTATGTAAGCATACCAACTCTTGCCTTTTAGATTTTACTTATATTTAAAATCAGTCGAAATAGACGCTGTTGCTATTTTAGCTCCTTAACTTTAATGGTATGGAACTAAATTAACTAATAATTAACTCTTTGCAGATATTCATTAGTTGTAGTTTAATGCGTTAATAGGAAACCATGTCGTATATTTTGTTTAGAATGACCATTCAAAGCTTCCGAAAATAAAAGTTTGGAAAATAATTTCTAAAGTGAAAGGAATACTTTGCTATCGTGTAAATTTCGGAAAAGGTTTTACTGGTAATTTCGGAAACCTATTCGTTTTCGAGATTTCTGATTATTTCTATTCGTCTCTTAAATGTTTACGAAGATTAACAAAAAAATATAAAATAAAAAGGTTTTCCGACTAGCCTGTAACTATGAGGTTACATTGAGTTTTCGCAAAATTCTTTCTAAGGGTGTCCCATAATAAACAGATATTTTAAATTTGCGCCTTTTTTTAGGTTAAATCAAAGTAAAGATTTGATGTTATCAGCAACAAAAGCAGTCTTTGAAGTTAAATCATGGAAAGGTACACAATGGTACAACGCATGGAAATTTTAAAAATTCACTTTAAAATTTGCGGAGATTGTTCGTATATATTAATTAAAATGTCAGCTAATTTTGGGACACACTTTATATAGAGATGGACATGAAATTGTTCTGACACTGGGCTTTAAAACAAGCCTCAATTTGTTGTCAAGCATTAACAGACGCTAGATTTGAACATAGCACTCAATACTTAGTAATGTAAATGTTCCGTTAATGATGTTGACCGTAGTTGTGAAGTGAAAATACTATAAGTTTACTTATAGTTTGTTTGCAGAAATGTATCGACAGTAAAAAGACTTGTGTGAAAATATTAATAACTAGCAAGCTACGCCCGCTACGCTGGTCAATTTCTCTTAACGAACTTTTAATCAAACAAAATATTGACATTTTAAATTTACTTTTATATTTTAACAGAATAATAAGGCTACTATAGTTTGTGACTCATGCTATAGTCAATATACACGTCAGGACACGTCGCCCTTATCATTATCTTTTTATGCATGAAGGTTTCGCAAAGGTACTCAATTGTGAATTTGGGTAATTTTTGAAATTCAATATTTGAAAAACGGCATAATCAATAGATTGGAAAATTATATCAAGAAAAATATAATTTTTTACCTTTCAAACGCAGTTTGTCTAACAATTTTCTGGCAAATACTTTTCGAACTATTATTTTTTTCACTAACTTCAAATGTTTCATTTTCCGAGATTAATCTGTGGCAAAAATTAGCGAAAAACCCAGTCGTCAGCAACGCATAGCTTTTTATTAAAAAGGCTGTTGGTGCAGGGATTGTCACCACCAATTTGCCACCCCACCATCACATTTGAAATCGGTTCTGTAGTTCCAGAGATTCCATAGAAATTGTAATTTAGAATGCTTTTAGAACGCTTTTCGCTCATTTCACCCATTTAAATTCCGATTTTTTTTTTTTTTTATTCTTAGAGAGCATTTACATTTTATAAGTACCTACAATGCCAAATTTCAAATTTCTAGCTCCTTCAGTATAAAAAAATCGCAATTTTAGAACGTTTTTCGCTCCTGAACCCACCTGGGTTTAGTGGCACCGACATAAAATTTAGCCTATGTTGGAGCAGGGATTGTCACCATCAAATTGCCTCCTTCACTTTTGAAATCGGTTCTGTAGTTCCAGAGATGCCATAGAAATTGTAATTTAGAATGTTTTTAGAACGCTTTTCTCTCGATTCACCCTTTTAAATTTCGATTTTTTTTTTTCGAGAGCATTTACATCTTATAAGTAACTACAATGCCAAATTTCCAATTTATAGCTCCTTCAGTATAAAAAAAATCGCAATTTTAGAACGTTTTTCGCTCCTGCACCCCCCTGGGATTAGTGGCACCGACATAAAATATAGCCTATGTTGGAGCAAGGATTGTCACAATCAATTTGCCACCATCACTTTTGAAATCGGTTCTGTAGTTTCAGAAATTCCATAGAAATTGTAATTTAGAATGTTTTTAGAACACTTTCGCTCATTTCACCCTTTTAAATTTCGATTTTTTTTTTTTTTGTTCTTAGAGAGCATTTACATCTTATAAGTAACTACAATACCGAATTTCAAATTTCTAGCTCCTTCAGTATAAAAAAATCGCAATTTCAGAACGTTTTTCGCTCCTGCACCCCCCTTTGGTTAGTGGCACCGACATAAAATGTAGCCTATGTTGGACAGGTATGGTCATCAAAAATTTGCCACCATCACTTTTGAAATCGGTTCTGTAGTTCCAGAGATTCCATAGAAATTGTAATTTAGAATGTTTTTAGAACGCTTTTTGCTCATTTCACCCTTTTAAATTTCGATTTTTTTTTTTTTTTTTTTTTTTTTTTTTTTTTTTTTTTTTTTGTTCTTAGAGAGCATTTACATCTTATAAGTAACTACAATGCCAAATTTCAAATTTCTAGCTCCTTCAGTATAAAAAAAATCGCAATTTTAGAACATTTTTCACTCCTGCACCCCCTTGGGGTTAGTGGCACCGACATAAAATATAGCCTATGTTGGAGCAGGGGTTGTCACCATCACTTTTGAAATCGGTTCGGTAGTTCCAGAGATTACCCCCTACAAACAAACTAACAAACAAACAAACAAAAAAACAATCTTTACTCCTTTATAATATTAGTATAGATGTCCGAAAAATTCCTTAAAATATCCCGTCTGTAATAGATTCTGAAAATGAATAAATTAACACCAATAACCTAAACATGTGAAATGATTTTAATACATTTCGTAGATTTAAACTTTTTTTTTAGAAATTCGGCTAAAACAAAGAGAGGAAAAGAAAGAATACTTTTCAGCATTTTTATTTCAAGATTTATTAATTAGAGGAAATCAAATATGTGGTGAATCTCCTGAATATAATGTAATATTTATTAACATCAGAAAAAGCATTTTTTTAAGTTGACATGGCAGCAAATCTTTTATTTCTTTTGTTTGAACGAATTACTTTTTAAGCTTAAAATGTTAAAAATAATTTATTGAAATTAGCCCTACCAATACTTCCAAACTTAAAACTAATGTTATAAAAAAACTAATTTTGCAATTTCTCATAACAAAATAACACATGAAGCGCACACACACGCACACACATACACCTGCATCTGTTAAACATTTATACATTTGACGGAAAACATCTTTCGTTAAATCCGGTTTCCTTTATTATTTTCATAGTATGACGACTTTTCAGTTTGTCAGTGACCATCTTCTGACACTATCTCTTCATCTAAAGCAGTTGACTTAACTCTTGTTAACAAACTACCAGATCATTTATTTGTAGTGGATTGGTTGGTCTTGAATTGGCGGCGACTTTTTTCATTAGTAATCTGATTGGATAGATGTCGTAGGAAGACATGGGGATTACCATGGACGGCATATTCTTTCAGCTGGAAACATATAGCTGAACTGAAAAAAAACCATTACTCTCTTACAGAGAATGTTTTCAGACTTGCAGTAAACATGTCATGGTAACAAGAATGCATCATTTATTTGACGGAATAACTTGTTTATGATTTAGTAGAGTCGGTGGAATAGTCGCATAGAAAAGTAATATTTTTATTTAAAAGCTTTCCAATTTGCACATAAAAAATTCTTTCAAAACATAGAGGGGCAAAACATCGAACAAAAATATTTGCGTGTTACTTAGGATGTATTTCACAATTATCGTTTCAATTTTCATTCCATGCAAGAATCCGTAGTCGCTTTGGAAGATGATAATTTTAAGAAAAATAATGCAAGAACACGACACACGTGCTCGCCTGCGCACACATGCACCTATCTACAGGGTGAGCATAAAGTATTTCGCTGATTATATAAAAAAAAAAAAAGAATATTGTGCAAAAACTGTTGCAATTAGATTTATGTTTACTTTTGTAACTTGTAAATACATTAATCGAGTTTGCCGAATTACCTCTGTAAATTTCTTAGAGATAACTATCTTGAACGGTTACTTTTTGCTAACGTTTCGTAATCAGGGAAAGACTTTGTGATCACCCTGTGTGCAGATAGATAACTATGTAGATAGATAGCTATGTAGATAGATAGCTATGTAGATGGATACAGACAGACAAATTTATATATTTGCATCTAAGCTCAAATGAATCGTGAGTAAAACACTAGCAATAGACAAAAGCAAAACCAGAAAGTTAATCATTTTTAAATATACGAAAAGAAGAAAGTGTAACCAGAAAAAATCTAGAAAATCTAAGAATATGACCATAAAATCGAAGATATTCACATCAAACCAAATAAATAATTTATTATTAAAATGAATTTTAACTAAAAGTACATAATATCACATGCAACAAAAAAGTAGCAGTACATTCATTAACCGTATTTGGAAATGAAATGAAGATAAAAATTATTGAGGATGGGCTTGCATGGATTTTTACATTATAGGAAAATAAAACAAAATATTTATATTCTCAATTAAAATAAAATTACTTTAATACCCTTAATGAAATAAAGATCCATATCTATGTATTCTTTTTACAGTGTAGAGGAGTTTTAATTGGGAAAGGCATATTTTTTATATGCGTTACATTGTTTTTTATTTTAGAAAAAGCATGAAATAGCATAAACAAAATGAAAAAAAAAGCTGAAATGCACTATAAAAGGAATAAAGATGCAGGTAAATTTAAGACGTTTGTTAATTAAAATACATATTTAAATTTAATTTTAAAATCTGAAAATTTTTATTCAGAAATAGTTGCACTGGAAAATAAAGGAAATAAAAAATTCAAACCTTTACTTCAGCACCAACAGTAAATTAAAAGCTTCTGATTTTATAAGTAATTTTTTATTTAAATAAAAATAGCTGCAAAGAGGAAGAAAAAAGTGTTATTAATTTAACCACTTTTTATTATTATTATTATTATTTTTTTTTTTTTTTTAGAAGTTCAATCAAAGTATTAAAGGAAGTAAGACTAAAATGTATGACATAACCAATCGAGACGCAATAAATGTCTCCATTGTTAAAATTACAATAAACTTGGAAAACTCAATATCATTCTTGCAAATCTTTAAATTTATTAATTCAGTTTGTAGTCGACCCCTTGCAGCCGCTTTTTAAGTGCTCTGTCGCGTGAATGGCTGCAATGGAATTGATGAATGATCCAACACGATCTTCAAAAAGAGAGATTTTCCGAAATTTGATTCGTCTATTTGGTCACTGCGAAGCTGGATGATAGCCGAGAAAAATGGTCTGCGATCGAAAAATTAATTTCGACATTATGTGCAAAATGATGACATGTTACGATGGAGGTTTGGGGGTTGTACTTTAAATAACAATTGTTTCCGATTATTTTCATAAGGGAAAGGAAAGCTATTACCGAACAATCAATTTTTCGTTTAAATTCTGCGAGACATTTTTTGGTTATTCTTTTAAATGAGTACTTAAATTGTCTCACGTGTTTTAGGCTTTATTTTATAAAGATTTTATTTTTATTTGCATTGTTTTATATTTTATATCATTTCGAAAGCTTTTGTATTCTGGCACATAAACGCAGAACATATGTATAAATATATTTCTTTTTCATTTTTTTTGTTTAGTCCATTAAATTGTTTTTATTTTTCTCATTATTGTTAAAATCCTATGAACGTTTCACCCGCCTTCTTTCATTATGGAATTGACGAATTAAAAGGCTTAGGAAATTTGAAAATGTATGTTGATCATGAACATATATGTTCATGAACATATATGTTCTTGCATTAAATTATGAAAATATTTGCCACAAATATGAAATATAGGTTGACACTTACTGTTGCATAATATATGTAAGGTATACAAATGCCATTCTACATAATTTATACTTTTCATAGGGTTTTTTATTTTTTTATGAAGCATTAAACAGATGCGCCAGAATTCTGTCTAATGCTCATCCTAAAATCACTGTGGCCAAATAAAAAGCGGGTAATTTATGTTGAGTTGGTTTATGTTATGAGAATCCGCAGATTAACTAAATTATTAAGATTTTATGCTCTGAGAAACCTGTAAAAATATTAATGCAAGTTTTAATTATCAGTTTCACTATATAAGACAAAGCAGAATAATATTGATTTAACCAACTTATTTAAAAATATAAAGATAAAAGAAGAATGGAGACAAATCATAAATTCTTCATTAAATATAAAAAAAATTCCTTCTTCATTTATGTGATTCAGCTTCGGATTTACCCGCATGAAAATTCGTTAGTAAAATAATGAAAAATTCTTAAATGGAAGAAAATAATAATAATTTCCTTAATAATGTTTAGTTTTTGATTCCAATAGTTGCGCATTTTAAGTTATATGTAAGTTCGATGCAGATAATATTTAAAAGATACTAATTAAAGTCTTGCATTAAGCATTGATTTAAATAAACTTTCGCCCATTATACAGAGCAAAGAAGTCGTAAAATACATAATGTAAATTGCAATTTCTGCGAGCTTGTCTTGTGCAAAATTACTTTAATAAAATTGCGAAAATCATAAATTTATCAGAAGACTCTTAAATTGCTTTTTTAAATAATTGAAAAAAAATTATATAACAACATTATAAAACAATATCTTTATGTGAGACTTTATATAGCGTAGCTACAATCTACGAAATCTGTTAAGTTTATTTACTGGAGTTTTTTTTTTCACTTTGAGAGAAAAATAGTTAAGACTGCGATTTTATGATTAGACATTATAAAGGCTATATGACACCTAATTAAGACTAACCATCAATTTTACCTCGTAGTTACATGAAATTGCACAGTTCTGTATAGAATATAAATTACAAATTTATAGTTGGAGAAAAAAAAATTGTGTTGAGGGAGAAAAAACAAATTATGTTGAGTTTTAAGATTTTGTTCTATAGCTGAACGAGGTTCAAAAAACACACATGCTTATTTTGCAAAACACATAAAAACATCCATAAATTTATTAACAACTTTCGAAATTAATCATTTCTTTTTGAATGCTTAAAAAATTCCGGTCATATCTTATAAAGCTATAAAGAGTTTGCTACACATGTAACATAGTTCCAAACATAGTTTCAAACTCCAAACATAGTTTCAAACATAAGCATTTATAGAAACGAATAGATTGAATAATATAGAATTGCTGTATAGATTGAATAATATAGAATTGCTGTAGAACGAATAATATAGAATTGCTGTTTCAATACATATTGTAGAAAAATTATTCGTTTTTTTCTGTGATCCATAAATTTACTTATTCTATTCCGTTATCGAGATCTATAAATTCATAGAATCAACATGAATCTAAAGAAGAAATATAAAATTAATTTTAGACCTATAAAAAACTAAATAACAGAGTTCATATTTTTAAACTATAACTTGAGCAATATAACATAGTTTATATTGCATAGCATATATAGTAATAATAATGCTGTTTGATTTTAGTATAGGATTCAAAATCATTTTATAATGTAGTCGACGTGTGAACTTGTTGACACATAGAGTGGTAAACGATTTAAAATGATGCCTTTAAAGTTTTTATTGCTGCGGAAAAAAATCTGTATATTTCGGTGACTCACTTATTTAATTTTCCTATTTTGTTACGGAGATCTATAAATTTGTCAATAAGTAATTTTCCACTTTAAGCGCTTTGCATACTGAATAAAATGTTGCTCTTGGAAACCAAACCAAGTTTCCTGAAAGGAAAAGAATGTCTCAATCATTCTCTTCTTTAAAAAGAGCAATCTCATTTTATTTTTCGGGAGCCATTGTTAGGCAATATATTGGCTATCACATAATATCTCTTTTTTCCCACTTAGACATATCAGCTGAAGCCCTATTTTCGCGTGATATTTCTTTTTGCAACTTGGCAACGGTAATTGAATCCAATTGTAATGCTTAGAATTAAAATGTAACTCATAAAGAACTTGTTACCATTCCGTTTATTTATGGCTCAACATGTGAATCAACGTGTGACGTTGTTTGAAATCAAAGAACTGTCTTTTACTTTACATTTAACTACTTAAAATGCAATGAGTATTTTTCCCTCCCACAAAGAAAATAGTTGTCTGGAAGAAAAAGTTATGAGGCTTCCGTGAATTGAGGAAGTAATTGGGGAAATTGCTCAGTAACTTTTGCCGGATGAAACGCATTTGAAAACTATTGTAATTTTTTTTTTTTTTTTTTTTTTGCTCTTCTCCATTGTTACATCATAGCTCTTGGCTGAAAGTTAAAGTGTCTAAATTGAAATTTTAAAAACGCATCCCATTAAAGTAACTTAAAAAGAATCGTTGTCTGCTCAATAGCACTCGTTTCCTTTGTAGAATCTTTTGCAATAATCATTTTTTTTATTTAATAATACACCTTTCAAGTAACTTTAGAAATCTAATAATGTCTTTGTAGAAATTCTACTGTTATAAATGAAATAAAGAAGAAATAAATTAAGCAGTTTGGTTGCGGTTCAGTTATGGAAAATAGTATTATTTAATTTGAACATGATGTTTGAGGAAATAGTTGAATGCTGTTTCATATGAACACCAAAATTCCAAATCAGTGGTTATTTGCATGCAAACATTTAAATAAATGAATAAATATGTAAAAGAAAATTCCTATCGTATTTCGTTTATGGAAACGGTTAATAGCAAGACGTTTATAAAGAAAAAAGAACGGAAACAGTTATTATTGTGTTTTTGTAATAAATTTCATTTATTTACTTTCTTTCAAGGTAACATATTATGAAAAAATATTTATTGATTTAAAATACTAGCTTATTATAATGGATATGAAAATTATTTAAAATGCTTACAATAGTTGGATAAATACGGGATTATGTCTTCCTCGACGTGTCTAAAAAAGCCCTTTTTAATACTTCGTCGGTGGAAAAAAAAAATTTTTTTGGTAAATTCTGTAGCATGAAATTTAAATTATATTTTCAGAAAAAGAAAAACAAATTTTGTATCTGCAACTTTCAAGGTGTTACATCCGTTGTAGAATCTTCTATTATCACCTATTGATCAGCAGCCGCTTTATCTCTTGAACATACCTTCAATTTGTGCGGTTTTAATATTCTCTATCTATTGCCCCATGAAAATCGGGGGATTTATTTATTGGATAAAAACTGATGGGAAAAACATAAAACCATTTTGAAACGTAATAAATAATATACTCGTTTTCATAATTGTTTTTCCATACTTTCATTAAAAACAAAATTATATATATTTGAATTGTGAGGCACAATTTTCAAGTTTTAGAAAAGTTTCATTACTTTTCAGTATTAAAAAAACTATAGTCTTTTTACATAAAATCATTCTTACGTTATATAAATTTCAAATAAAACTGTAGTCAAACATTAATAATAAAAAAAATTATTATTATCTGACTATTACTGTACATTACTGACTAGTACTATTAATTGACTATTACTGATATCGGATATTTCCTGCAGAATAAAAGAAACAAGTGTCAAAAGAGTCAAAAACATCAATGTCAATAAAGATTCTCCTGATACGTTATGTATCTAATTAATCACTTTATTGACAAACTTAGAAAAATTATTCGGCATTTATTCTCTTAAGTTAAATTAAATACGTTAAATCTTAAGGACATTGAGAAATTAAATTTATCGCATTATGACGAATGAAATGAAAGGTTATGCAATGAACTACGCTATCCGTTTTCACTTCAGCTTTTATTCCTAGAATTCAGCAGTGGTAATTTCATCTCACCAATGGCTATTCGTGCCACTCCATTTGGCATAACAGATGATTCCGAAGAGGGGGTTTGCGCGGCAATTACGTCCCTGTTCCCGTTTCCATTGCACGAAATCGTCAGCTCCTTTTGCTCTTTGATTAAGTCAGGAGGATTTAGGAGGAAATCGAGATGCATCCATTAACGGGCTACTTCATTCATCATGGCGTCTGAGCACCGCACTCTGCCGACAGACAATTCGTAATGTGATAGTTGTGGCCGATCAAGCTAATTAGTTGATGAAGGAAACGCTTGCTAACTCTTATTCTGACTTTTCTTCCGCCGTCCCTCCCCCTTGTAATAGGTTTTATCGCGCGCCATTAAAAGACACTTCTTCTATTATCGCCTATTGATCAGCAGCCGTTTTATCTCTTGAACATACCTTCAATTTGCGTGGTTTTAATATTCTCTATCTATTGCAGGAGACCACTTTTATGAATTTGATGACACCAAGATTGATGAGAATCGGCCTTGTTTTACTCGGGAATAATAATAATAATAATAAAAAAAAAAAATCCCGCCACAGATCGATGTCTGTGTGCTGGAATATCGATGATTACTTGCCACGAAACGAAACTGATTCTTCGGAATATTTCGTGATGATATATTGGGTACTTCAGCTTGGCAGCCAACTGGAATTTTACAGGAGTACTACGATTTCTTTGGCGTGGGTGTGCATTGAATTTTTTTTAAAAAAAAAGCAAAAGGGATTGCTTTTAATGTTTAATCTGCATTGAACTCGCGTTAGATTTGAAGTAGTTTTTAAAAAATCAACAAACGGATTTTAAATTGTCTGTATGTGTATTGTTAAAAGAAAAAAAGTAAGAAGAGAAAACAAAATTAAAGAAAAGAAAGAAAAAACTAGAAATATTACAACAAGATGAAGCTCATTCTTCGGAATATATTGAGAAGATACATTGCGTACTTTAGCTTGGCATCCAACTGCCATTTTATTTGAGTACTACTCTTCCTTTGGCATTCATTATGTAAGAATAAATGGAAAACGTAGTTGCTTTTTATTTTTATCTTGCACTAAACACTGACTAGATTATTAATCGGATTTTAAAACTCAACAAATTGAATAAAAACTGTTTGTATGCTTAAATAAAATTTCAAATTTCACTCAAGTTTTACAATTAGTGTATTTTATAATTATTTCCTGGAGATGAAACTCATTTTTCAGAATTATTTGCGTACTTTAGTAGTAACTATCTTCGGTATGCATTAATTTGAATTTTTTCTATTTTACATTTTATTAACTTTTTAAATTTTTTATATTTATCATTACATTTATATCGCGATGTAAAAATGGATTCATCCTACTTCAAGTATATTTAAAAAAAAAAGAAAAAAAGAAAAAAAAAAAAAGAAAGAAATACATTTCATAATTATTGCATGCTATTATTTCATACATGTGAAATGGGGCCAATTAATAACAACACTCTAAAAAAAATTTAATAAGTAGGTACGGACAACAAGTTCGCGGATTGGAAGATATTTTTTTTTTTCATTTGAACAATTTTTTTTGTTTTTGACTAGAGAATTTCAGAAATTGTTGAACTTAGGTTCGCGTTTTTTTTTTGTGGGGGGGAGGGGGGGGGAGGACATATGTAAAAATTCCGTTTCTAATACAAAAAAGTACAAGCAGCACAGTTGCCAGAACACCTTTGATTAAGTTCAGTTTTTATGTTATAAAATAATGTTTATAGATTGGTGCATTTTCTGTATTTTGGGGAAATTGAGCAAATCAAGGCGGAAATCTTCGTGTTTTAAGGGAATGGTGGACTTTGAAAATACGAAAAAATAAATAAATATAAAGCAAACAAAAACCAATGTTTGATTAAAATTTTGCTTTGATAAATGGAATTTCCTTTGATCTGGGATCACTGTTAATCAATTCGAGTACGATTTCATTCCAGTCAAGCATTTAACTACTTTTAAGCAGTTTTAAAATCTCATTTATAACCAGTGGTCCCAGACGAACTAATTTTCCTCCAATCCCTTTCGTATTTTTCAAGCACGTGAATGTTTTTTTGTTTGTTTGTTTGTTTGTTTTTCTTCAAACAAATGTGCATCTATTTGTAAAACAAAGATTAATTAACAAAATTAAAGTTATAAAATGCAATATTAACTGCAAAAATCGAAAAAATATTGTCCAACTTGCGTAAAAAAAATGCTATAATTTTAGTAACAGTTGATGTATATTAAAATAAAAGCCAATATTTGTATAATTTTTAGAATATGAGCTTACTCTAAAGTCATCATTAGTTTTGAATCATTTAAAGGGACATGGAGCATTTCAAAATTGATCTTCTGATGCATTATTTTCCTTAATAAACACTTTTTTGCGCAGAAAATGTTTATATGAAAATATGTCGTGTGCACGTAGGAAATATCTGTTTCATGTCAGTCTTAGTTTATAAAGTTTTTAAATAAAAAGAGGAAGTTCTTACTTTGAAACTCCATTATCCCCTTAACTAAAAAATTCGTTTAATTCTCTTTTTTTTTTTTTTTTTTAGCGTGTATTATATTAATTTATTTTTGCAATTTATCATTAAATATTCGTGCAGTGAAAAAATAATCTTTATAAATATAGATTTTCCATTCACTTTTCGCATTGGGTAATTTTCGTTTCGCATCAAAGAGGAAAATACGCTTTCAATAACACTTCATAAAATACTTCTTATTCATTTATACCTCAAACTACATTCCAATACTTGTTAGTAATCAAATCCAAACAGCTAAATACATTATTGTTAAAAGCTTCTAGATTTAAGTCGTGAAACATCAACAGAAAACAGGTTTTCCGATAAAAAGATTTCAGTGACACAACGTTAAGTATTTAAGAAAAATGACATCATTTATAAAAAAGGTCTTTTTAAGTGAGTGCTCGTAACACTTGAAATCAAAGCGAGACCAAGTGTCAAAACCGCTGATAAGTAACCGCCTTAACGCTTTTTCTTAAGTTTCTGATAACACTGTGATAACTGGTCGTCTTCAATTTGCAACTTCTTTCTCTGACCTTGTAGCTTTATGAGCGATTAAATTTTACAAATGTCACTTTACACCCAACACCTATCTTCATTGCTGTTTAAATGAAAAAATAAAGAGTAATGTCACTCTCTCATTAATTAACGTATGTTGAAACTCAAAAGCTAGTATCACTCTCTGCATCTATTTATTTATTTACTTATTTTTTATTCCTAATTCATTTTGTTTATCTCTGTCCTTGGTAAGAATACTGTAAGTAAGCTGAACAAAAGAAGCAGATTGATATGATTTTGAAGAGAAATTTTATTATAGCTATTCTACTAAACGATTATATTTTTTCTTATCTACTACACGTATTTTGTTTAGTGAAAAATATTCTGTGTCATTATATAATTACATACATTGCAGATTGATATAATTTTTTAATGAAGCTTTATTGTAACTATCCTAACAAACGATGTTTCGTCTTATCAATTACACGTAATTTCTTTAACGAAAAATATTCTATGGCAGTATAATAATTACATACACTGCAGATTGATATGATTTTAAAGAGAAACTTTATTGTAGATATTCTAGTAAATGATTGTATTTTTTCTTATCGATTATAAAAATTTTCTTAGAAGAAAATATTCTATGTCGTGATATACATTGCAAATCGATATATTATTTAAGAAAAACTTTATTGTAATCTATTCTACTTAACGATTTTATTTCTTATCAATTATATGCATTTTCTTCAGGAAGCGTCATTATATGTCATTATATAATTACATTTTTATAACCAAATTGAAGGAAATGACATAGAATTCATCATATATTTAACAAAATCTCTAATTTCCAATGAAAATTTTAATAAATGTAATCATTTACTTTTCACAGTAGGAATATATGAAGTTGAATGTATTTAAAATGTTTTTGTAGATCATATCAAACTATTTTTATTGTTTCTATGTTAGCATTGTTGTAGTAAGAAATTCCTTCGTTGTTTTTTGCAAGTATTGGTTTATTTTCTACTTCCATTTCTTATTAAAATGAATTTTTATTTGATACTGCAGTTCCTGATTAATGACGTGATAGATGTACTACGGCAGATTTCTCTTATTTGATATATTTTATGTGTTTTTCGCTCATTATGTAAATATATATATATATACACAATATGTGTAAATATATATATATATATATATACAATATATATATATATATATATATATATATAAACTTATTGCAAAAATTAACCATTGAAACAGAAATAACTGACCAAATGCAATGAAATTATTATCCCAAATAGCTATGTCAAATTACACATTATAAAACAATATATATATATATATGTGTAAATATAGATATATGTACACTGCTGTCCAAAAATTAAGGGGCAGTGACCGGAGGCTTTCGCTTTTTACATGGTTTGTCGAATATCTACGGAAAAAAAGAATTTTTTGGTATAATTCCGCGCATGCGCAGTTATAAATTATTTCATACAAATGCCCCTATCTCATCAAATATTCAATATATTAATTTTTTAATTGCAGTATACTATTTCTACTGTTCTTGAAGCAAACATGTGCTTTACATCCCAGAATTTTAAGAACAATTTGTCAAGAATTTTAGTAGATATTCGACAAACCGTGTAAAAGGCGAAAGCGTCCGGTCGCTGCCCCTTAATTTTTGGACAGCAGTGTATATATATATATATATATATTTTTTTAATGACTCTAATATCACACCGTTATTTAATATATATCACAATTAGCTCACTTTAAGTCAAAATGATATGATTAACAATATAATAAACTTTCTTGACTTAAAAATTACTCTTAATAATAATAAAAAATTAACATTTGACATTTAAAATAAAAGATTTGACTATAAAAATATTATACTCAAACATCTACACAGAATAAAATATTTATGTTCAGACATGAATAAAAACAAAAATATTAAATATATCTGTAATCAAGCAAAATTAAATGGATATCCAAATTACACGCCAATTCAAGCATTAATTTTTTTCAATGATACTTTTGGTGTTTATACATATCTTATTTGATGTTTATATACAAAAATATAAAGATTATAGGAGGTTGGGATCGAGTATGTTGGCTGATATATATATATATATATATATATATATATACATATATATATTTATATATATTATTATAAAAAAAAATCCTAAAATAAATACTGCGGTCATTACTGTGTAATTTTATAAATAACTTGTTCAAAATATTATATTTATATATATATATATATATATATATATATATATAGTGTTATTGTTTTATGAGTGGTCATTAATAATAAAAGGAGAATTATTATACTAAAAACTTAAATAATTTATTTTTTTGTTTAATAATTATTTAGGAATATTAGATGATAGATGGGAATTGAGCAATTTAATTACAATTACATTAAATTGATTTAGATATTAGAAATAAAAATTATAAATCAAGGTTGAAATTATTTATTAATTATGCACATAATTTTTGCAAGTATTTAATATAATTAAAAATAGATAATAAATTAGTTGATTAACTTTTTCATTATTTGTATTGATCTATATTATTTTTAATTTTATAATTATATTTTTATTGGTAAAATAAATTGAATTAATATATTTTCTACACTTAAAACTAATTAAAAAATATATATATATTTATCTATTTATTTATTTTAAATTATAGATATAGACGGCACTTTGATTCAGGAAACCTATTTACTTGTAATTCCAGTAAATTATAGAGGGCGGTAAAGTTCTACATATATTGTATATTTTTACTGTAGGATATTAATCATATAACGTTTTCAAATAATTGTGTTTCTCAAAATTTTACATAGTTTTATTATCAATTACTGAATTTTCACTTGTAATAATTATTGTTTAATATATTTTACAGATTTTCAAAATCTTTTAATGTCTTAATTTTAAATTACTGTCACGGTTGTTTACATCCATGTTGTTCATGTGATATTTCAAATGTTTAGGCTGTATATATCGTGTAAAGCAACATGATATGTGAATAAATTTTCTTTTTTATCCATTTTTCATCTATTTTTATATCACTTCCCCTTGTTCAAATTGTGATTGGGTTTTATTTATTTTACTTACCTGGCATTTTTTGACATTTTATATATTTATTATTTTTCTGCTTTTCCCTAAACCTATTATGTATGTATTACTATGCTATCTCTAAATTGGAGTTTCGGTAATTTGTTGTCTGAATTTGTTAATTATTTATTAATTTAAAAATATTCATTATACCCTTACAACGTGCCATCTTTAAACTGGCGTTTGGGTCAGAATTTAATGATAGAATATATGATGATAACATGTATATATTCATATAATTACTAAATCAAATTTCGATATATCTGCCAACCATTATTCGAGACCGTATTCAAGTAAACATTACATTTAATTCTGCTTTGGAAATATATTAACCTTTCGTTCGACATTTTATGTCATTTTATGTCTTGAAATCATTTCTTTATTTACTAAAAAGTTTGAAGAAATATTTCCGTTCATTTTTTATTGATTTCCTGAAGAAGTACTGTTTGTTAGGGAAGGTTGGTGGATGTTAGTGTTAGTCAATCAAGACGTGCTAGTATTCGAATTCCAGTTTAGGCATGAATGTTTGTAATAAGTTGTATTCCACCTTTAAGGTCCGTTCAGATCTCATTCATAGAAGGAGGATCTTTTGTCGGCCTCTTTGATGTGTGGAGTCTTCTGTCGTGCTGCAAGAGAGAAGTGTTCTTTGGATGACGGTCCCTCACATATTTATCACCATCCCTGCGAAGAATTTCTTTTGTTGATTTTGTGCGCTTTGCTTCGAAACCTTTGAAGAGCAATAAAAAAATCACAACTGTCCATTGAGCCTTTGGAAAAGAAAGCTCAGAGAAATAATTTATGACTTCTCGTCGCGGAATTTGAAAATGTTATCTGAACGGAGCATAAGATAACTGTAACAAAATTTAATGGTAGCGCACCAAACCATCCTGAAAAAGTGCGATTTATTTATTGGAGGAAAGTGATAAATTGCTAAGCGAACATTGTTTTAATACATGTCTTCACACTTGTCACATTTCGGCGTGCACCTGGTGAAATTTAAAATTAGTAACGGTAAATTTCTTGCAACAAGTTTTCTACGACCTTATAAGCGTTTTTACATCAGGGCATGTTCTTAAGCCCTTTATAAGAAGAAGCTTGATGAAACCTAAGCTACATGTTTACAAATTGCCCGGACCTGAGCTTAATAGCTTTCAAACGGAATAAACTGGACATGCTTGGGTTGTTAGAGAAAGTATCTCCGCTAATGACCGATTATTGGCAGTAGAGTGCTGGCTGTCTGCATTAACCGGGATTCATTTGCTGGTGATTACCGATGTTGACATAGACTGATGAGTCGATAAAGCAGCAGAAGGTAACCCAGATAAGGCCCCAGCCACCACAGCCATTACTTAAAGCCAGATCCCGAGCAGTATCCAGCTGACAAGAGAGGACAGCTATTTGTCATCCAACCAGCTCCGAACCCCGCTGCTTACAAATGACTACCACGTTACGAAGGGAAAGATGGAACCTGCGGGTGGTTCCTCGACCTATTAGAAACTCCCTTCTCTCATTGGGTTCTTTTGTTCACAGAGACGGCATCTGCAGACAAAGACTCGCAAGTGAAATATAAAGTACCGGGTAGAAAATTCATCATAAAGAGATATTACATTATTTTTATTTAAAGAGTGAAATGGATATTTAACTTCAGGGTAAAGAAATAGGCATTAATAAATTCGTGCTTCTGAAATTTTGACGATAAAATAGGTAGAGATAGAACTGATGAGAATTTTTACATAAGAAATAAATATATAATGAAACTATTAATTTAATATCTATTGAAGCGTTGTGCAAGAGTGAACTCATTGAGTTGAAACTCGTGAGTATCACTCACTTTCTGTGAGTTTTGAGTTGAATTTGAACTCTTTTCAAAGCGAGCTGAGTTAGATTTTAAAAAAAACATGAGTTTGACTCGAAATTACAACTCAAACTTATTAATTTTTTTCCCGAATTTCCTAATAACTTTTCTCGCCGTTAAAAATGCGTTTTTTTTTCTTTTAAATATCAGTTCGCACAAACTAGAGAAACTCCAGCATAGAATTTCGAGAAAACATGTGTAGTAAACTTGTGTTCTGTGATGTGTTTATAGCATCTCATAGTCAATATCTGTAGTAATCTGCCTCCTCTCCCATCATTCCAACTCTCTAAGCACCTTAAAAATTTTACAATAATTTATTTACTTTGCTATCGATAGTTCCAATGAATGTCACCCATCATTGTTTCTTTATTAATAAAACGCGGGAGAGTTCAGTCGTTTAAAACATTCTTGAAAGGAAATTTTCCTTAACACGTTTACCCCTGCTTTATCCGCATTTGGTAAGAAATAAGTGGAAAACAATCCAAGAAAACATGTACTTGCCTTCAGAGTCATGTTAAAAATGGGCACTTCAAGTAAATAGGAGTTAAAACAAACGTAAAGAAAAGGAAAAGGCTTGGTCATTCCCGTTTTCTATTAGTTTTTTTTAACAATTCATACATTATCTAATATTTAGGGTAAGCCAAAAATCCTTGACATATTTTAAAATCTAACAAAAAATAAAGTAATTGGCGTAGAAACATGCTTCTCAGGATTGAAAGTTTTTTAAGCGCATTATAAAAATTAGTTTAAAAGTTTTTTCATAGATGGAGCTATATCTTCAAATCAAAAAATAACATCAAAATCACAAAATAAGCAGTTACACATCATTAATTTAGTGTAGCAAATTGGTAGAAGACATAATTATCAATTGAATGGCTACTTTCGTTTTTCTCTGTGACAATTTGGCAATTAAAATGAATGGGATCTCCTCTTTTTTTGTTTGGTCGACTGTGCAATGTACTTTAAAAGTGTATTTTAACATATTTAAAACATATTTAACATATTTAATACAAAGTATTAAAACATATTTAACACATATTTAAAAGTGTAAAATGAAATTGGGTGCTTTTTGAGTGAGATTCAGGTTCAAATGAGCACATAAGGGCACACGTTGAAATATTCTAGTAGATTGTACAAAATAAATGGTTTATTTCCTTTGTTTCTGATGCCTTATTGATGCTTTTTCTCAGTCTTGAAGGTCTAGCGCCATCTACGGAAAAATTTAAAATTAACTTTTTTTTTAAACATAACTTTAAAACGTGAAAAGCATTTTCATTCAAATTTCATTTGTTGCAATTTTATTTGTTGTTGAATTTCAAATAATGTTAAGGTCTTTTTGTCCACCTTGTATTATTTGCAGAGAAAAGTATCCTATGAATGTAACACTAGAAATCACTTAAGTAATTGACAAAAGAGAATAATTGACAGAAATTACTTACATTAATAATAATATTTCAATTGTATCGGAGTATTTTAAGTCTTTGTCCAATACTAAATCAATTAAAGACATTTTTGACATCACTATAATAAATTTATAAAATTAAACAAAATATTTGTTTCCTTTTTTCTCATGATTCTCCTTTTCTTATTTATCTTTTTTTTCATTTTTTAAGGAAAACTTGTTGACACTAATCTACATATAAAGTTAAGTAGGGTATCCCTTGTTATCACCGACGATTAATCAGTTACTAAACCATTAGTTTTAGAGGTGTACTTTCAATTGCAAATGTTGTACTTGTATCATATTAAAATCTATTAATTTACATCAAAATAGTTATTTTTGTAAAAGTTACAAAATTTCAAGTTTCATACGGCCCTTGTGTACTATATATAGAAACATTTTCTCAATGCTCTCACAAGTAAATCGAAACAAAACAAAATATTTCTCTACCACTAAAACTTACCGAATGTATGATATTTTGAATGTTATGAATTTTCAGCGTTTTCTGGCACTAAAAACGAAAAAAACCCGATTTGGCACTAATTCCGTGTTTGAAAATGGCTAATGCCTGTTTATTTGTGAAGATTTCCAAATAGAGAAAATGAGAGATATCCAGATCTTGGCTCATGTGGGCCCACATGTGCCAAATGTGTGTTCGCTACATTTGGCACATTTCTGTGCGTGTTACAAGATTAATGAGTCAGAATAATTTCAAATAGAATAACAAATATTTTATTCATATTTTTAAAATACAGTTTTTATAGAATTGAAATGAATTAAAATGACGTCTAGATGACGAATTACTACTTCAAACCAATTAAAAAGATATTTCTAATACGCTGTTTCATCTCGTCGTTCTTAATACTATTTTTTTTATTCCTGAAAATAATTAAATAATATTTTATCGAAAACATACCAAAAGCATGTCAAGCTGTACATATCGCGAATTTTGTATACATTATTCACAAGCAGAAGAAAATTTTAAATAATAAGAACCAACTATATTACGATTTGCAATATTTGTTTTAGAAAATCATGTTAAGCATGGAATTTATATTGTCTTTGCACTTTTCCTATAAAGATGTTTTTTCCTTCATTTCCATACTTTTCTTACGAATCATCGTGAAATATCGCCATTGAGTTCTACACCCTCGTAATTATTTTTGAAAATTGCCATTACAATTGCAACAAAAACTGAAGTTGGCAATGAGCAATCAGCTTAAAATTTAAGCAAAATTCTATAATTTTACCTTCTATGGATTACACACATATATACATATATATAATAAAAGTTTTATTACATAAAATAACTACTAAATCGTAACGTAATCGACACTATAGAAAATTATCTATGTAATTGTAAAGTGTCCTTTAATTTTGAATCCGTTTTCAACTTCACCCAGTATCGTTTTATCGTATTCGAGAGCCCTAAATCTGGTTGATTTTTAGTGACCCCTTACCAATTAAACCATATTCACTTACTTATTTTTCCAACGGATTTAAGCTGTATAAAGAGGCAACTATCTTGTTGTTATAAAAGAAAAAATATTGATGTTCATAATATATTTTTATCAACCTACAACAAAATGATTGCTAGATACATAAATTGTAGTTTAATGTGCTATTATTATGTACGATATTTAACATTATTTTGGGAATAACTTCGCACTTTTTCTAATTATGATAATAATAAGAGCAAACATAAAAGCATTTTCATTATTATTTCCTTCAATTTTAAGTATAAAAAGGAAAAAGAAATGTATAATAACTCATATTCTGCAAATGTTGGCCCTTTTATTGTGTTGGAGCCCCTTTAGTTCACTCGCAAAGACTGTACTAATGACATCATCATTATTAAAAAAAATTCTCGAAGAAATTCTTTAAAAAAAATTCTCTCCATTGATTTTGACGTTCTTATAATCGCTTTTAAACATCAAACGCATTTAGAAAATCTAAAACATTCAAATTATAGAAACATTTTCAAGTTTAACTTAAAAGAAATTGAAGGTATATTCATTAAACATATTTTACAAACCTCAAACCTTTCAATGAAGAGTAGTGCGTTCTCATCATTTGAGAAACAGCCATGCTTGTAACATATAATATGATCACCTTAGAAGCTTAATCGTGACTATAGTACATATATGTCTCTAACATTTTGGGGCCTTTCACCCTTTTGATGTGATCGACAGCTGGCTATGGTCAGCAAGATCAAAGGAAATCTAGATCTGCGGATGCTAGTAATAGCATATGAAGTAGGAATATGTCATCTGTACTTTGGGGGAGCTTTCCATATTTCATAAACTGTTTGAATGCGTCATGAAATATAACTGTTACATTGATATTTCTTTGGAATTCAAAGTATTTATCTGCTATAACCTAAGTTGAACTAAGCTTACATAATAGTCAATTGTATAGTGGACTTAATAAATTGTATTACAATGTGTTATGACTATATCATGTTTATATAAAAAAAATGAAAACAAAAGGCAATTTTATTCCTTCAGGTGACTTTGAGTTAAATTTAAATTGTTAAATAAAAGAAAAAATTGTGCGTTCACCAAATCATTTAAAAATATATTAGATATATCCCAAATTTCAAATCTATCATTTTTTTCTTGTAAAAATTTCAAAGTATATCTCATTTGTTTTTTTGGGGGATCTTATGAAAACCATTTGAGTACATCATCAAATATCATGTTAACATGTTTCTTACATTGGTATTCCTATGGAATTCCAAGTGTTCTGTTAGAGTATGTGAAGGTATAACCTACGTTGAATTATGCTTATATAATATTCAATGTATCATTAACTGAATTATATTTGTATTATAATATATTATAAGCGATTTTTTTTAAGTCTAAAATCTGACTTAAATATATCACAGAGGTTTGTGTAATTTCAAAAAGTATTTCAAAATTTATGAGAACTCGAATCCATATCACATTTCACTGGCGGTGGAGAGGTTTCGAAAGGTATAAACCCTTCTAATAATTTTCATTTGATTGTATTATAATATATATAATATAATAATATATACTGTATGTTGTTTAGAAAAGGCGGAAAAAAAGGTGTTTACATATTTTAAGGTAATTTTGATTCCGGTTTAAACTGTAGGTAGAGAAAGAAATTTGTCCATTTGTCATCATATTAAAAAATATACATTGGATATCGTTTTAAGTTTTAAGTGTATCCGTTTAGTCTGTGTATATACAGGGTGTCCCAAAAAGAAGTACCTATTTTTAAAAATGAATAAGAAACAAACGAATAGAGTTATTGAATAAATTCTTGCAGGAAACGGTTGTGTGAAGTCTGGAATTTTGTTTAGAGTTCTTTATTATGTTAGTTAAAATTCTTACCGACAGATGTCGCTGCGGCTACTGCATTCATCAGCAATAGTTGAAAATTAAATGACAATATTTTCAATATGTCCTCAATTCATCACAATAACATGCCGGAATCTTAGAATGAACTTTCACTGACCACGTCTGCTTCTGCCTGGTCTTCACGCATGCTCCGTTTGTTCATATAGCCACCAAAATGTGCTGTAGCGCCATCTGTCGGTCAGATTTTGAACTATCATAATAACGTGTTCTAAACAAAATTCCAGACTTCACACATCCGTTTCCTGCAAGAATTTTTTTAATAACTCTATTCGTTTGTTTCTTATTCATTTTTAAAAAATAGGTACTCCTTTTTTTGACACCCTGTACATACGGGCACTTAATATTTATTAAACACTTTCTATAAGTTACATATAACTTACGGTGAACAGACTTCTCGGATTTAAACTTAATGTCCCTGTTTCTAACAAAACCCTAAATTATCCATTTTACAAATTCAGTTTAAAAAACGAGCAAGTTTAGATATTTTGAAATAAATTATATGAAAAATCCATATCCTATTTTACTACTGGCGAACTTCTAAATCACTTCTCACTGTAAAACAAAGTACAGAAAAGTACGAACAAATGAAAATGCAAAATAAACTGCATCTTTGATTTTATTTATTTATTTTAAGAAGGATATAAGCAGCAAAATGAATAACGTTTTTGAAAATCATTTATACAAATACCAAATTTATTTTTGTATTCGTAAATAGGATATATTCTACATTCTGCGGTTGATGGGGAGAGGGGGGGGGGGGTATAAACAAAAAAAACCCCATTCCATTTTACATCCCACTTTTTGTTCTCTGACATCTGGTCACCTTCTATGTAACATATTTCAATTTAAAAAATAAACTAAAATAGGTTAGAGTAATTACAAGAAAAATGTGTTTTTATAACTTTGGAATCATTAAGCTTTAGACGCAATATCGTAATAATGTTGTTAATATATGTCAACCAAATAATATTAATAAAATAACTGCACACGAAATAATGATAATTTCTACTTGAAAAATACTTTTTTCTTTTACAATTACAATGTTTGTCTAATATAATTAAGAAATAAAATAAATCCAGTGAAAGTAAGCTTTAGACAGTATAAACATTTACACTACATCACTTAAAATGGGTGAGTGATTCCCGTAGCATGTTATAATTTACATTTACATCAGGTTCGTACAATCATTTGAAACTTACGTTAAGGAAAAACACGTGTAATCTTACCTTAGTACTTCACAAACAAATTAATGTTGATTCCTCACGCCAGTTCCAGATTTAACATTTAATGCGAATTGTATTTTAAGCATTATATTACACATTATCAAAGAACACCTTATCTTGCTAATGTATTTTATGGACACAAATAACTATTCCACTTCAGTTTATTTCCAACTTTTATCTTTATTATTATGTTTTATTATTAATAATAATTAAACATGTTATAATGCTTAATTATTATTAAACAATGTCTTGTTCATAAATGGTTGAGAAAAATTAATGATAAGTATTAATGTAAAATGTTACATATTCATGAAAGACACCATGTTAACTTCAATTTCAAAAGTTATAGAACATTTTTTTTAGCCTAACATATAAAACTCGTTATCAACGAACTCTTCACCGAGTATATTTTAAATTCGCACATTAACCCTCTAATGTCCATGGTAGCATATATGCTGCCACCACTGTTTCCAATTAAGTAGATTTTTTAATTCAGATACTCCATATTCATTCCAGGAATTTAAAATAGCAATATTTTCTTTATTTAATAACAAACATTCCGTCATTATATAAAGGTGAATTTATTATTGAAATTTTCTGGTATGAATTCAGATTTTCTGAATTACAGAATTTCTAGAACGTATTCTACCATGGGAATTAGAAGGTTAATTACCACTATTCTCAGAGAAATGTAATTTAAAAAAATGTAATTTTTTGTGTATAACTATTTCTCTGTATTATATTCAAGTAGCTTACTGCAAAATATAGTGATTGTTAATGCATTATTTACTAAAATATATTAATCATTTGTAATTTAGCATTTTGAAAATTAAGTAATTAATAACAAACTGTACAGATATGTAAATGCAATAAATTAAACATAAGTCATATTTAATAATAGATGCTAGTTTTCTCTTCACGAATTTTATTCTTCGTTTAAATATTACTTGTTCAAAAATATTTCAGTTAGAGGCACTTCAAACGCTGAACTCTTAAAGAAACCAATAAAACAAGTTTCATTTAATCATTAACTGCTTAACATTTTCAGTGGAACATTTGTTAATATCAAGCTTTTGCAACTGCCTAAAATAATTAAAAATCGTACTACGTCACAGCAAAATTTTCTCTAAACAACTTTGGAACACTTCGCGTTTAATTTTAGTAATTATTTCCTTATTTTGTGTTATTATCACATCTCATGTCGTATCACCCCATTTTTAATGTGAAAGACCAGTTTGAACAATTTTAGTAAATTTATTAATATTCATTACCTTCTAGTTTATTAGTTTTCCGATAATTTTACGTTTTTGTGTCATCTGATAAAGTGTTTCAAGTGTTTTTCTTCTTTATTTCATTTGAAAGTCAATAATATAATTCGAAAATTAATTAAAAATGTATTGCAGTATTTGTATTATTTGTCTATCAAGCATATATATAGAATATTAGTACATGTTTGTTATAAACTGCAGGATTTTTTAAGTTCTCGTCAAACATTTTGATAAACTATTGCGTGTTAAATTCTGCTTTGCCAGACATAGATAATCTATTGCAGCATGTCTGATGTTTAATTTAGAAAAAAAAAAAAAAGAGGGATAGTTACGGCGCAGTCAAAAAACTACACAGCCAGCTTGAAAATGACATGGCACATTTCAGAAACAACATGACCCAGCTTCATACTATTACTATGCAAAATATTCCAGTAATTGTATTATTTCATTATAAAACATAAATTTAGAATAGTAGTAGATGTTTTTTGTAAACCTTAAAAATTTTAAATTCTCCTGAAGCAATTTAAAAAGGAATTTAAAGAAGGAATTTAAAGGAATTTAAAGGAATTAAAAAATTTTAAATTCCTTTAAAATGTAAATTCTTGTCAAACATTATGAACTATCATGTGTAACATACTGTTTTATCATACACAGAAATATAGGGCAGTGTATCTAGCCCTCTAAGTGTCTGAGGGATTTCCTCCATTTTCTTTAAAATATTTGTAAAACTTAAAATAATTTAAATTTTCTTCCCCCCCCCCCCCCCCCGTTTGTTTATAAAATACATTTCATATCCTTTTATTTTACATATATCTTAAAATACAATTTTGTTAAAAAAAATTCCGTCTAGAGCCGATTTAAGTAGTTTTTGGGAAACGGAAAAATACGGGCAAAACGCTTAGAGGGCTAGTGTTTATATTTGGAAAAAAAGAGATGAGACATAGTGGCGATGGCGTATTAAAAACGACACAGTTAACCCGAAAATGACACGCGTCATTTGAGAAACGACCCATCCCAGAAACTCTTTAAAACGTCTGTAATAATCCCTAAATATATATCGATGTATACTTTTGTGTATACTGCTTTACGGATACTTTCAACAATTCCAAAAATCTTCTGCAATTCTTCTTTCAGTTTTTAATTTTAAATTACACTTTAATTGA
This sequence comes from Maratus michaelseni, assembly GCA_963931845.1. Taxonomy (NCBI): domain Eukaryota; kingdom Metazoa; phylum Arthropoda; class Arachnida; order Araneae; family Salticidae; genus Maratus; species Maratus michaelseni. Next base: position 210,571,501 of record OZ007599.1, on the reverse strand, counting down.
AAGCGCAATTTATCCTGTAGAAAGCATATGCTAAAGCACATTATCGATACCGTCTGAAAATTGTTATGATATTTAAATCAATTCATGATTGTACAAAAGTAAAACAAATGCATAATAAAATAAAAATATATTTTAACTATTTTTGTAATAATTCCTATATACAGTATGTAATTAACGTCGATATTTATTCATTAATTAATAAAGAAAATGGAAGACTATAAATACATTCCCACATCATTCCTTGTAAATTTTCTCCCGTTTCTCTTTATAAACATTTATTTATCCATTTTCTTTTTGTTTACTGTTAAAGGAAGGTTGGAATGAGGAATGAGATCTCCTCACTGAGCTAAACATACTGTAATATCTCTCAGTCAAAATATACTCTGTATTCAGTTTTCTCCTGAAAAAGATTAATAATGATCTGATTAAGAAAACATAGTTTTATAAATCTGCTTAGAATGAAATATTTTGAATATTTTACTATTATACAATTAGTAAATTGTCAAATTGGTTTATTATTATTATTTTTTTTTGTCACATGTCTTTCGAAAATATAAGAAATTCAATTAAATAATTTTGCAAAAAAGCATTTAAAAAAAATGTATTAAAAATTATAGAAAATATAAAGATAATTTATACGGTTTCATCCATTTACCTATACTTATCTATATACAAATGCCAAATAAATATATTTCAATTATTTTTTCTGAAAAATCTTCTGAGCAATTAATGACGGCGTTGTTACTCCTTTAATGCATTAAATGGTGGATACGAAAATAAGAGACAAAATACGTTCCCGCATCATAGCTTATGAATTTCTTTTCTTTCTTTTTTATAACCATCTCTTTACCTATTTTCTTCCTTTTCGCTACTGATTAAAAGAGGAGTTGGGATCACGGAAGTAAATAAGCTGTAAAACCACTAGTCAAAACATTCTGTTCAGTCTTCTCACAAAAAGATTATAAATGATTTAAGGAACCGCATACTTACGAAAACACAGTATTATAATTCTGCTTAAAAGGAAAGAATTCAAATTTTTCGCATTAATAAATTGTCCAATTGATTTATTATTTTTGTTTTGTCATATGTCTTTCGAAAATATAAGAAATTCAATTAAATAATTTCACAAAAAAGTACTTTTAAAGACGATTTATTGAAAATTATAGAAAATATGAAGATAATTTATACGGTTTCATCCATTTACCTATGCTTATCTACATACAAATTCCAAATAAATATATTTTAATTATTTTTTCTGATAAATCTTCTGCACATTATGCAATTAATGACGGCGTTGTTACTCCTTAATGCATTAAATGGTGGATAAGAAAATAAGAGACAAAATACGTTCCCGCATCATAGCTTATGAATTTCTTTTCTTTCTTTTTTATAACCATCTCTTTACCTATTTTCTTCCTTTTCGCTACTGATTAAAAGAGGAGTTGGGATCCCTTCACGGAAGTAAATAAGCTGTAAAATCACTAGTCAAAACATTCTGTTCAGTCTTCTCACAAAAAGATTATAAATGATTTAAGGAACCGCATACTTAACCACAGTTTTATAATTTTACTTAAAAGGGAAGAATTCAATTTTTTTACTATTATACAATTGTCAAATCGGTCAAATTGTCAAATTGTCAAATCGGTTTATTATTTTTGTTTTGTCACATGTCTTTCGAAAATATAAGAAATTCAATTAAATAATTTCACAAAAAGTATTTTTAAAGAAGATTTATTGAAAATTATACAAAATATAAAGATAATATTTATACTGTTTTATCCATTTACCTATGCTTATCTATATACAAATTCCAAATAAATAATTTTTAATTTTTGTGATAAATCTTCTATACATTATGCAATTAATGACGGCGTTGTTACTCGTTAATTCATCAAATGGTGTATAAGAAAATAAGAGACAAAATACGTTCCCGCATCTTAGCTTGTGAATTTTTTTTCTTTCTTTTATATAAACATCTGTTTACCTATTTTCTTCGTTTACACTACCGATTAAAAGAGGGCTGGGATGAGGAGTGGTATCCCCTCACGGAATTAAATATGCTGTAAAACCACTAGTCAAAACATTCTGCTCAGTCTTCTCACAAAAGGATTATAAATGATTTAAGGAACCGCATACTTACGAAAACACAGTTTTATAATTCTTCTTAAAAGGGAAGAATTCAAATTTTTTACTATTATACAATTAATAAATTTTCCAATTGATTTATTATTTTTGTTTTGTCACATGTCTTTCGAAAATATAAGAAATGCAATTAAATAATTTCACAAAAAAGTACTTTTAAAGAAGATTTATTGAAAATTATAGAAAATATAAAGGTAATTTATACGGTTTCATTCCTTTACCTATGCTTATCTATATACAAATTTCAAATAAATATATTTTAATTATTTTTTCTGATAAATCTTCTGCACATTATGCTATTAATGACGGCGTTGTTACTCCTTAATGCATTAAATGGTGGATAAGAAAATAAGAGACAAAATACGTTCCCGCATGATATCTTGTGAATTTCTTTTCTTTCTTTTTTATAATCATCTGTTTACCTATTTTCTCTCTTTTCACTACCGATTAAAACAGGGCTGGGATGAGGAGTGTGATCCCTCACGGAACTAAACATGCTGTAAAACCTCTAATCAAAACTTTCTGTTCAGTCTTCTCGCGAAAAGATTATAAAAGATTTAAGGAAACGCATACTTAACCACAATTTTATAATTCTACTTAAAAGGGAAGAATTCAAATTTTTTACTATTATACAATTAATAAATTGTCAAATCGGTTTATTATTTTTGTTTTGTTACATGTCTTTCGAAAATATAAGAAATTCAATTAAATAATTTCACAAAAAGTATTTTTAAAGAAGATTTATTGAAAATTATACAAAATAAAAAGATAATTTATACGGTTTTATCCATTTACCTATGCTTATCTATATACAGATTCCAAATAAATAGTTTTTAATTTTTGTGATAAATCTTCTACACATTATGCAATTAATGACAGCGTTGTTACTCGTTAATTCATCAAATGGTGTATAAGAAAATAAGAGACAAAATACGTTCCCGCATCTTAGCTTGTGAATTTCTTTTCTTTCTTTTTTATAAACATCTGTTTACCTATTTTCTTCCTTTTCACTACCGATTAAAAGAGGGCTGCGATGAGGAGTGGAATCCCCTCACGGAATTAAATATTCTTTAAAACCTCTAAGTCAAAACATTCTGTTCAGTCTTCTCACGAAAAGATTATAAATGATTTAAGGAACCACATACTTACGAAAACACAGTTTTATAATGCTGCTTAAAAGGGAAGAATTCAAATTTTTTACTATTATACAATTAATAAATTGTCAAATTGGTTTATTATTTTTGTTTTATCACATGTCTTTTGAAAATATAAGAAATTCAATTAAATAATTTCCCAAAAAGTACTTTTAAAGAAGATTTATTGAAAATTATAGAAAATATAAAGATAATTTATACGGTTTCATCCATTTTTACTATATATAAATATCTATATACAAATGCCTAATAAATAAATTTTAATTATTTTTTCTGATAAATCTTCTATACATTATGCAATTAATGACGGCGTTGTTACTCGTTAATTCATCAAATGGTGGATAAGAAAATAAGAGACAAAATATGTTCCCGCATCTTAGCTTGTGAATTTCTTTTCTTTCTTTTTTACAAACATCTGTTTACCTATTTTCTTCGTTTTCGCTACCGGAGGGCTGCGATGAGAAGTGGGATCCCCTCACGGAACTAAATATGCTGTAAAACCTCTAAGTCAAAACATTCTGTTCAGTCTTCTCACGAAAAGATTATAAATGATTTAAAGAACCCCACTTACGTAAACACAGTTTTATATATCTGCTTAGAGGCGAGGGTTTAGAGGTTATTATTATTATATAATTATCAAATGATTAAATTTGTTTAATATAATAAAATTTTTGGGCACAATTTTATTCGCACTAATAAAGGATATAATTGAACTATTTCACTAAAATAAAAACTTTTAAATAAGATTTATACTAAAAAAAGTATAGCAAACTATTGAAAAGTATAGAAACGTTAAAATAAGTTATAGGATCTATACCCAACTCAATAATGGCAAACTGCAAACAGAAAATAACGTAATACATTTTAGAAAGGTCAAGTCCCACCTTCCGCTATAAGTAAGTCTAGAATAAATTAATAAATATACACATGGATTCTTTTGCGTACACTGCTGCATGTATAATTCCAAAACTTCTGATAATCCCTTGCATTTCTTCAAAAGTACTTTTTATTAAATAGCATAATTTATCATTTAAAAAATACATTTTAAAACACATTATTAAAATTACGTTTTGAAAATAGTTTTGATGTTTAACTAAATTCACGCTTGCACAAAATAAATAATCTATATTATAATTGTTTTTTTTTTTTTAAATATTTCTTGTATACATGCTGTCATTATTTATTCTTTAATTATACAAATGGAGGATAAGAAAAGAGGAGACAGTAACAAAGACAAATGCTTCTTAATCCACGAAAATATAATATAACCACGTAGGAAAATATACAATAACCTTTTCCGAAATACTAACGATTCCAAAATGTGTTCTTTATATTTTGAAGCATCAGAAACCATTTTTGAGATTTTAAGAAGCATTTATAAAAACAAAGTATATTTTGCTGCCACTGATTTTCAGAAACGTTTCCAGTTAGGTTTTATAGTGTATTACAGGGGTGCAAAAATCTAGGCGCCAATGGGCTGATTCCCACCACTAAATTTTATTAGTATTCTTCGTCAAATTTTATTAGTATACTTCGCCTAAATGTTATCAGTATTCTTATTAGGCAAATAATACTAAAAATTTAGTGGTGGAAATCAGCCCATTGGCGCCTAGAATTTTGCACCCCTGGTGTATTAATCAGTTTTCTCAAACCAGAATATCGTTTTTTATTATGCTATCAATTCTCAATTAACCCCTTGAAGGACGGTGGGATATAATATATTCCAGTTAATATTAATCCCGAAATGCCACAATGACGCCAACATTTTAGAATATATATTTTTTTTTTTTTATATAATGTACGTGAAGAAAAGCTTGTTCTTAATTTCAATTAAATTTATTTGAAAATCCTGGTGTCAGTCTATCATTTCAACATTTTAGCAACCGATGTATTTTGCCCCTGAAAGGGTTAAAAATTTTTAGCTCTGTGACTGAATTTATACATGTAAGAGTAACAAGATAATATTAATGTCAACATTAATGTTAATGCTGCTAATTTATCACTTTTGTCTGTAAAACATGCTTGTTGAACATGAAAATGTTTTCTTGAAAACTGACAGCATCCGAACAACTTATATTCCTGGTTGAGAAAATTGATTAATACAATATAAAAACTACTCGGAAACGTTTTCGAAAATCGATGGCAGCAAAATAAACTTTGTTTTTATGTATGCTTCTTTAAATCTTTATTAGTTTCTGAAGCTTTTAAATATAAAGATCGCTTTTCGGAATCGTGGATAAGTCGGAAGAGGTTATTGTTTATTTTCGATTGTGATTATATTATATTTTTTTAGATTAGGAAACATTCATCTTTTTTTTTTTTTTTTTACAGTGTACATTCCCGCATCATACTTTGTGAATTTTCTTTATTTCCCCTTTATAAACATGTGTTTACCTATTTTCACCTTTTTAATCAACTGTATGATTCCCTCATCCAATTAAATATGCCGTACCAGTCAGTCAAAATACGTTGTTCAGTCCCCGCACGAAAAGTTTATAAATTGTCTAAGAAACCGCACTTATGAAAACACAATTTTATAACTCTGCTTATATGCGAAGAATTCGAAATCATTATTATGCAATTATAAAAATTATAAGTTCGATTATTAAAATTATTTGAGCAGATTCTTATTTGGAAATTTAAGCGATAGAATGAAGCGAGAACATTAAAATAAATATTTTAAAAGATTCATTGAAAAGTTTGGAAAATGTTAAGATAATTTATAGGATCTATATCCCCATGATCCTACTTATATTATACATAAACAGAAAGATAGACAGAGAGGTGGGAAGGGAAGAAACAAATGTGAATTCTGAGAAAATAGAAATGCGGTAAATTTTAATGCATATGTATATTTCATCGTAAATTGCAAAAAAATATAATTTTGGTGAACTTAAAAACGAAGTTACCAATATATATATTTATCTATTGCTATATATCTATATCAACAATAGCTTTGATACATTTATTGTTGTTGTGGATGTTGTGGTGTATTATTTTTTGATCGCAACTCATAATGCATTATAACACTCATAATACATTTTAATAAAGGCATATATGCACGATTTCTTTTTCATTTATTAATAATATTTATAATAAGTTCATCAACCTTCCATATTTGAATCATGCAGCGAACGTGAGGTAGAAATATTTTTTTTCACAATTTAGGTTTTATTTTCTCTTTCATCCGGATTAAATGAACTGTGTTACTTTTGAAACTAGTCAGTAGAAACTAGTATTAAGCTTTCTTTTAAAGCCTTGCACGCTTTTTATGTTAATTGACATTTTAGAATACACCGCGGTAATATATTGAAATTTAATTTCTATACAATCATTTTAGCAATTAGAAGCATTATAAAAAAAAATCAACTAAAGTCATAAACCCTTTTCAAGTATGTTGGAAATTGTCAAAATAAATGCTTTGTAGCTTTCGTAAAATAAGAACAGAATTTTACATGTAAATATAAATATGTTTTTTTAATACCAGAGAAGTGACAATGATACATATATTTATGTATTCTGATACATGTATTTAAATTTCTAAAATACACATAAATGTATCTCACGAGAAACATTTAACAATACTAACATGTTAAGCGTAGGCATAATTCACGTCGACACTGAATGCAGTTAGAAAAACTTGATGCACTGTGTTGACATAATTATTGCTTTGACATATTTATTGTTGTTGTGGATTATGTTTTGATCACAAATTTATGTAATGCATTGGTAAACTCAAATAATTCATTCCGTATTCTTGAAATTTCAACAGAAAAAACGACCGATATTCCTTACTAAGAATAAAAATATTCTCTGTAACTTAAAAAATATATGGAAAGAATTTTACATGAAAGTAAAAACTTGCTTTCTTTTGATGCAACAAAAATTACAGTATACATATATTTATATAATTGTGAAATATGCATTTAAATTTCTAAAATACACGCAAATATATCTCCTGAGAAACATTTAACAGTGCTGACACGTTAAGCTTAAATATAATTCGCCTGGACACTGAATACAGTTAGACAAATTTGATACACGGTGTTGATAAATTGCTTTGAAATATTTGTATAAAGGTGCTTTGATCGCAAATTAAAGCAATTCTTTGGTAATCTCAAATGATTGTTTCCGTATTCTTGAAATTTGAACAGCGAAAGCAATCGATATCCCTTACTAGGATTTTGCTGACACCCTTAATATTAAGCGGAGTGCATAAATTACATCTGATGAAGAGATGGAATAAGTACTCAAAGCAGTCATGACAGGGAAATTATCTTTACAGAAACGGGCTTAATCTACAGAAAAATACGCGCTTCGGGTTGTTTCAAATTAAGTGGGAGTTAAGGAAGGAGCACTTAGGCTGCATTCAGATGGCTTGTATGATCGTTTGATGGCACGTAATAATTTCATTTCTGGGTGGTTCCCAAGAAGTCACGTATTTCCAAAGTGCCCACTACTTCCCGGTTTATTGATAGATATGCCTAGGACGTTGAATGATATTACAAAGCATAGTCTTTAATGGGCTGTGTTCAGATGAATGATTGACAAAATGATTTTCACAGCTAGATCTCACATAAAGCTGTCAAAATGTTTGTAGTAGAAATGCCTATTTTATCACAAACGTAGACAAAAATTGTGACCTGTTCCAGCAAAAAAAAAAAAAAAAAAAAAAAAAAAGCAATTATGATTTCACTGTTTATTCATTAATGTAATTTACATATTAGCTTGTTAAGAAAATGAAAAAACTGCGAAAATCCGTTTTTTGAATGTTATTAAATAAAAGAGAATAGGGAAGGTGGCACTTATGAAAATTGAATAAAAAGCTTGGTTTAGTTATTTTTCTATTACAAATAATTGGACATATTTTTTTCTGTTGCATTAGAAAACTTACTTCTCCAATATCGAATGCAAATGAAAAAATTATAGCGAATCTTTTACACATTTAAAAATGAAAAAAAAAACTTAAATTGGAATTCATTAGACATTTTTCACTTCGTTATTATATATTATTAGATTGTATGATCATTTGTTGACACGTAATAACTTCATTTTAGGTTGATTCTCGAGACGTCACGTATTTCCAAAGTGCGGACTACTTCCCAATATATTAATAAATATGCCTTGGACGTTTACTAATATTACAAAGCATAAAATTATTGGATGCAATACTGTGTAATTAACGATTTTACTGTTCATTCATTTATATAATTTTAAAATAAACTTGTTAAAAAAAAAACGCTGAAAAGTCAGTTTTTTAATATTATTAAATAAAAGATAGGGGGAAAAGTGTTACTTTATTGAATAAAAATCTTGCTTAGATTACTTTTGCAAGGATAATAAAAAAAAAACACGTTATTTCTGTTGTATTACATCTGAGAAATTTATTTTTTCAACATGAAACACAAATCGCAAAATTATAGTAAGTCATTATAAACATTTAAAAACGGAAAAAATGTCAAATCAAAATACATTAGGCTTGATTTTTCCGTTAGTATATTGTATTGGCTTTAATGATAATTTGATGACACGTAATAGAAATCTCATTTCTGGGTATGTCTGGGACGTCCTGTATTTTCAAAGTGCCCACTTCTTTTCAGTTTATTGATAGATATGCCTTAAACGTTGAATGATATTAAAAAGCGTAGTATTTAATGGTCTGTGTTCAAATAAATAATTGACAAAATGATTTTGACAACGCGATATCACATAACTCTGTCGAAATGTGTGCAGAATAAATGCTTATTTTATCACTAATGTAGATAGTAGTTGAATCCTGAATCGGAGACTGTTCTATTGAAAACAAAACAAACAAAAAACCGTATATTTGCAATTTTACTTAGTTAATTTATGTATATTTATATAACATTGTTGGTCCGTTCGGTCATGAATGACTTACACAGCAAATTAATTTGTGATTAACTGTTAATTAATCGCCAATAATAGCGAAAAAGTCAGTCAATTTAATATATCTTATCAAGTGTTTTAAATAACAATAAATAAATAATAAGATTTTCTTTCTTTAAATGTCCTCTATTTTTTTTTTTTTTTCAAGTAACTGACATATTTTAAAATTACTTACATTCGAAAAATGTTTGCATCAAGAGGTCGTAAAAAAGAATATTGTTTTAAAATGCAAAAATATGTTGTGGTGTGCTTTACAAATTAAGCTCTTCTTACATGTAGATACCGAATGCCATAATGTAATTTTTAACATGCTGTGTTTTTAATAATACTTCCTGTGGATTACTTGAAGTTGTGGACGCAATTAATGAACCAGCTGTGCGTTTCTCAGCATGGTCAGGCTGTCATAGTCTAGCTGCTAACTAATTTCTCCTCATTATTATTTTTTTAATTTGAAAGATAAGTGAAATAGGATCTACAATCAGAATATTTCGCAATATTTTTCTCAATATACTTTAAAGATTGCCTAAATATTTAAGCTAAGTAGTAAATAAATATACATTTAAAAACAGTAACTCCGAAATGTGAAACAAAATGCAAAGGGCATTCCATAAAAACTTAGAGTAATTTTTTTACGTAGTGGCAACACCGCGAAATTAAAAAATAAAACTGCAGCCGATTTTTTCAAACTGTTAACTGTACGTTTATAAATATTCGAAACGAAGCAGACGATTTTATTTTTGTAGTGTCGTGCTTGTTTAAAGAACTGATTTTATTTGCCCTACAGAAATGGAGGTGAGAGATTCAGAGTTAAAAAACGAATTGCTTTTGTGCCATAAAATTTTCCTATCGTTTGGGTGAAACAACTCCAGAAACAGTTAAGTTAATGAAAGAAGCTTACAAAGACAAAATGTTTTGGTTAGTCTACGATTTTTAAATGGCATGGTGATTTCAAGAAAGAATGTTTATCTGCAGAACTGACTCCTAAGCCTGGCCGACCGGAAAGTGTTGTGAATGATCGAAATGTTAACACTTTGTGGGCAATCTTGCAAGAAAATATGCGAACGACATGTGAGGAGACAGCGGTGTAAAAACTCCGGCGGGATTTATAAAAATTCGAACTGGTAGCTGTGGCTAACCGGAGTAATTACTCAAGTTGATTTGTAGAAAGAAAAGTTTTTTTATTCGAAGCTCGAAGGACAGAGCATTCCTTCTACAGGTTTCATTATTTAAATAAAATAGAACAAAATAAAATAAGATGAAATGCGTGGGTGCAGGTGATTATAAACGAGTTCCATAAAGTCCTCTAATTTCTCCTTAGGTCTCTACACCAGACAGTCTCGTTCCAAACTTAATTTCCGTTCTCTGTATTCGGTGATACAAATTAAACAGGACAGGGTGTCCTTGGGTGATCGAGACGGATCGCTCCTCCGTTTCACTTCGCTCTCGCTTCACTGCCAGACTCTGCTTTTTCAGGGTCACGTCCTACCCTTTTGCCTCCGAAGAACCATCTCCTCTCGTCTTCTCTTCTTCCTCTAGCCTCCGAAAAAAGGGGGGCGGGGGAAAGGTTCCTCCCGGCCTCTTAAACTTACGGCAGCCTATCGTAGTGGATCTCTGGTTCTCGTTCCCAGATTTTAAAGGACTTCCCTTGGCGTCCGAAAGTCTCTGGGAATCTCTCCATCTGCGACCTCACAAGGAGAGTAATCAATCCGTTAGTGTCGGACTAGGTGCCAGGCAGTCTCGGTTATTGTTCTTAAAATGTCCACGCCATTCAGCATCGGGAATCGATCGTTTCGTTTGATCTGACCCGACAACTACTGAGGTCAATAGTAACGTAACTCAGCTGGGATATGGGAAAATATCACAGCATTACCCCCTCCAGCAGTTGAGATTTTTCAAGCATTTGGAAAATCTTACATCATTACTGGTGCGCTAGCCTTCCATACATACCCAATACACAAGTTAATTCTCAATAGAGGCTTACCTTAAACATTATTATTCACAAGTTTACAATACACTCTACAGACTCACATCGTTAAATTAAATTTCAATATTCATTGCATGATTCAAATACACAATTATTTCAATTACAAAATTAAAAACTATATACAAAATTACTGAGTGGAATGTTATTTATTCCATTCTACTTAAACAGTCTACATGTGGAATTTGGTATCCCTGGCCTATATCCTAAGGATCTGCGAATATCCTGCCTTTTTCCAAAATCTCTAATTAGTCGGATGTCATTTCCGGCGTCGTTTTTCATCTGCTTAACATCGCTGCCTTTAGTTTCGTTACGCGGCGATATGTATCCTGGGGTTTCTAACCAATTAGATCCGAAAAACGTTTTTCGTTTTCTTCCCAACGCACAATAACGGTTTACCCCCTTTGTTGTTTTCTGTCCCGAAGATTTAAACCTAAACTCTTCCTTTCGCTTTAAGACTGTGTCTTTATTTTTTTCCTCATGCTTACTTTCCCGGATTTCATTCCTTAAATAAGACACCCTCGCTCTATCTTTATAACCCTCTTCCTTCATCCTTGATTTGGGTGTCGCGCGGATCGGGGTCGTCGTGAATTTCTTTTTAATGGAAGATTCACAATGCGTTACTCCTGCACGTTGGCTAAGGGGAAAGGGAACAAAGCCTTTCTTTTCCTTCCTGTCCGGTTTTCTCACTTCATTCTTTTGATAAGCCGAAACTAAGCGGTTCGTGGGGTTGGGGGGAATTGGACGGTCACTCCTGTGCCTTTTTTTCGGTGCTGCACTCCCAAAGCTAACAGGCGGTTTCGGTTTCATTCTGTCTAGCAAATTTTGTGTTTTGCTTCCCAATAAATAATAATCCATTTCTATGTCTGCATCGACAATACCTGCGTAAGTCCTAACTCTTTTTCCTAAATCACGCAGATTAAGCTCTATTTCTGCGAGGGGTAGACATTTTAAATCATTTTGTAACGGTTGCTTTACCCACACGACTCTCCCTGTGTATTGTTCTCGGGTCACCTGGTTGGCACTAATTAAATCTAGCGACGTAGCCGTGTCTCTAAAAATTTTCATTTCTTTCCCATTTACCATCCCTTCGCTTAGATAGGGATCGAAACTCTCATCTAAATCGTTCAAGTCTGCCAGTTGACACACTATTTCGGGTTTATCATTTATCCTTTTTAGTTCTGGGCAAGAGTATCGGAGATGGTCGGGGCTATTACAAATAAAACAGGGCATACCTCTTCTCCGTTCAAAAATCTCGTCCCTATTTTTTTGTTCATCCCGATCACGCCAGTTTCTTTTTACTTCAAGCCCCTTTTGTTCCACTTTCGGTTTATCGGTGAATCTATTCCTCTCAAACGATTTTCCATTATTTGGGTTTTTAGGGGGAGCTTGTTTTCTCTCCGTTCTTCTGACCGCCTCATAATGATCAAGTTTTTGGGTCAGATCCAATGGCTTAATTATTGTACTCCAAGAGTCAATAAAATGCTGTCTAATTTCAGAGGGCACTTTCTGTTTGATCTGGTCAGTAATTATCAGGTCCCTAAGTTGACTAAATTCAGACACCTGAATACCGCTTAACCATTGGTCGAAATAATTCGTAATTTCATACGAAAAATCTTTCCAATTTTTTTCTTCGGTCCGTGGTGTTGTTACGAATTTGATTCTGAAGTCTTCTGCACTAATTTTAAACCTTTCGAGTAATTTACCCTTCACAAAATCAAAATTGTCCGTTTCGTCTGGTGGTTCTCTAAGAATAACTTCTGTCAATTCTATAGGAAGTAAACCTAGCAAATTTGTTACCCATTGCGACTTATCTAATTGCGCTTTTAATGCCTGTCTCTCAAATAAGTTGAGATATAAGGAAATCTCCGATTTTCCCATTTCAAATTTAGGTAACACATTTTTTAACAGAATTTTAGGTTCCCTTTCTATTTGACTAGATGATAACGTTAAAGTATCATTTTCCCGTTCGGCCCTAATTCTCGCGAGCTCATGTTCTTTCTCAATTTTATCTTTTTCCAATTTCGATCTCTCTACACGGTCTTCTTCAATCAACTTTAATTGGTTTAACGCCATAGTCTCATCATAATCGGGGGCCTCCGTTATCTTTTTAACCAATTTAGGAATTGTATCATTTGACAAAACCTCTACTTCAAATTCTATCGCAAGGGTTTGCAGATCGCATTTTCGAAATCCCGATATGCCTGCCATAATCACTAATTTTAAATTCTAACACAATTTAATTCCAATTTCCCGCACATAAATGCAATAAAAAAAAATACACAATTTTTTTCACCCCCAAAACAACATAAAAATAAATACAGTAGATTCTGCTCGACACAAAATACAATCAATATTCATGAAATTTTGATCGCAGGTCACAGATTTTTAAAATTTTGAATTACAAGCAAACCAATTCCACATATAGGCTACAATTTGCCAAAAAAAACATATATCTTACTTAACTTAACTGAATTACTAACAGACTTCAACTTAGTCTTACAACTTCTTTAAATTCAAAATTTAATTCCTTAGCAATCTTCAAAATAAGAGAGCACATTAAAAATTTCGGCCGAAAAATACAATTAACATAATTTGCTTTTCACCAAACAAAAAATTTTTAATTAAAAAGATTAAAAGAATTTTTCAATTACTAGAAACAAGATGAATTTAAAGTTTGTTACACTTTTAATTTACCTTCAACACACAAAAACATCTGTTGGTAATTAATATTTAAAATTTTTACTTATATTACCGAACACAAATAATTAAAGAAAAATTGCTTCCTGTCCAAAATTAAAAATATACACACTAAGCCTCCACTGAGAATAAAACAAGTGCTCACCTGGGTATAGCTCTGTCTGCGATTCTCGGCGGTGATTCTGCTTTCTTTTCTCTCCACACTGTCAGCAAAGTTCGGATGCTTCTGGTTTCTGGTTCAGCGGATGCAGTTTCAGATCAGCTCGGGTCTCTGCCTTGGTTTTGGCGGGTCACTTTGGGGTCGGTGGATCTTCCTCGATTCAGCGGAATCTGTCTCTCTATCACAGGATTCTGTACGAATTCGGCGAGTTGTCCTGCTCTGCCCCGATTCGGTATGTAGATTCAGGTTCCCAACGGCTGGTGTAGATTCTGAAGAAATTCGGCGAGTTGTCCTACTCTGCCCCGAATTCATAAAACTTTGTCACGCACGTTTCTTTCACCACTTTAAATCCCTTGAAGCTGCCACCATCTGTAAAAACTCCGGCGGGATTTATAAAAATTCGAACTGGTAGCTGTAGCTAACCGGAGTAATTACTCAAGTTGATTTGTAGAAAGAAAAGTTTTTTTATTCGAAGCTCGAAGGACAGAGCATTCCTTCTACAGGTTTCATTATTTAAATAAAATAGAACAAAATAAAATAAGATGAAATGCGTGGGTGCAGGTGATTATAAACGAGTTCCATAAAGTCCGCTAATTTCTCCTTAGGTCTCTACACCAGACAGTCTCGTTCCAAACTTAATTTCCGTTCTCTGTATTCGGTGATACAAATTAAACAGGACAGGGTGTCCTTGGGTGATCGAGACGGATCGCTCCTCCGTTTCACTTCGCTCTCGCTTCACTGCCAGACTCTGCTTTTTCAGGGTCACGTCCTACCCTTTTGCCCCCGAAGAACCATCTCCTCTCGTCTTCTCTTCTTCCTCTAGCCTCCGAAAAAAGGGGGGCGGGGGAAAGGTTCCTCCCGGCCTCTTAAACTTATGGCAGCCTATCGTAGTGGATCTCTGGTTCTCATTCCCAGATTTTAAAGGACTTCCCTTGGCGTCCGAAAGTCTCTGGGAATCTTTCCATCTGCGACCTCACAAGGAGAGTAATCAATCCGTTAGTGTCGGACTAGGTGCCAGGCAGTCTCGGTTATTGTTCTTAAAATGTCCACGCCATTCAGCATCGGGAATCGATCGTTTCGTTTGATCTGACCCGACAACTCCTGAGGTCAATAGTAACGTAACTCAGCTGGGATATGGGAAAATATCACAGCGGCATCAATTAACATTTCGAATACGTCAATATTTCGCATTCTAAGCAACAATTTACAGCTTCGCCATGTTTGTTCCAGATGGGTCCCTCATCACCTTACTAAACAACAAATACAAATAAGAATTCACCAATGTTGTAAGTGTAAACAAATGCTTCAAAATGGTCCTAATTTCCTAAAGACTGTAATAACAGGTGATGAAACTTGGGTGCATCATTTTGATCCCTTTATTAAGTCCGCAACAAGTGTATGGTAGAAAATTTAATACAGATTCTGAAGTTATTTCAGCAGTGCTGGGTTCTTTGAAGCAGCTTCCAGAAAAGGCTTTTCTACTTGTTTTGAAAAGTGGGTTGGAACGATGGGACCGTTGAATATAATCTGAGGGAAGATATTTTGAAAAAGAATGATGTATTTTTAGCTGTAAATATATTTTTTGATTTTTTATGATTTTACTCTCAGTTTTTATGGAACGTCCTTTGTATATTGCTATTATTACATTAGGAGCATTTCTGTTTGAAAAAGCATGTTATTTCATTATGAGCTTGTTGAAAAGGGAAATAATTTCTCTATTAATGAAAATTACATTTAAAAGATAAAAAAAAAAAAAGAAAGAAAGGTCACTTAATGGAATATATATAATAAAAATTATGTTTCAGCTACTTTTCTGAGAATAATAATAGACACAAAATCCGGGATTTTTTATGTTGCAATTTATCTCTGGAACTATAATTTTGGCAAAAAGAAGCAAAAATCGAAAATAAAATCAATTTTTACCTTTTTAGAGTAGAAATTACTCCAGATTTTAGACTAAAATGATAAAAACTGCATGTAAATACGATAATTAGATCAAAAGATATAACATTTTTTATGTTGACATCTTTATGGTTTTTCCTCTTATAAGTAGAGTCCTGGCACGTGTCGGGTTGTACTTGATTCGAATTCGAAAATTCTGCTTAATGTCAACACGAAACAGAACCCGAACCCGACAAAAAAAATCACAACTCAAAACTTAACCCGAACACGAAGCGAAAGAAAATTAATCCATATTTTAATACAGTTATGGAAAAGTAGTGTACAATTATATCTCTAATATCAATTTTATCTGTTTTGAATAAAATTAATAATATGTTTGAATAATTTAAATACATAGTTTTTTCAATTGAAAAATATTCAGAACAATATTCAAATGAAAAATATTCAAAGTCCGGACAACTCGGACGCGACCCAGAAGAATCAAAATGCAACCCGAAAACGACCCGAAATCGAAACATTTAAAGTCAACAAGAAAAATTGAAAACCAATGAAAAAACGACCAATAATAAAAAAAAATTAGTGACAACCCAAACCTCCGGTTGGATTCGGGTAATTACCCGACACGAAGCAGGACTCTGCTTCCAAGATATAAATCATTAATCTCAGAATGTGTTGTTCCAAAATTTCTCACATTTAAATCGATATCTAAATGTCTACGAAGGATAAAGCTATGAATCATTCTTCTTTTTTTTTTCAGCTATACGTTCTTTAGATTGTCTTCGGAATTTTTTGTTTTGAGACAAAAAAATTAAAATATGAGTCTCGTAGTTAAAAGTGTCATTATCTTCCCTCCAATTTAATTAGACCGTTTAATTAAGCTATTTTACTTTTTTGAAACTAAAGTTTTTGTTTATCTCAAGGACAACTTAATATTTATTATTTTCTGTTTTCAAAAATGAAAAAAATATATAAACAAATGTTATTATATGAAAATACGTATCAAATTTTAAATATGGTTATAATTTAGCATATTTAATTTTTAAAGATTTTACATATGAAAAGGGGTGTATTCATAAACATGCTTTTCGAGGAAAAAAACGAGTAAAATTAGTCACCAATAAAAATAAGTATATTTTTGTGTTCCTTGAACTTACATGAAATTACATATTAAAATCAAGAAAAGTAATGTGCATAGGTTAATTAGATTTAATTTCTATCCCCGTTATTCTATTCTTTGTATGTATGTATATATAATATGTATATATATATATATATATATAAAACTTTAAGTAAAATTTAACCATTGAAACATAAGAAACTGACCACATACACTGAAATCCCGATACCAAAGAGCCCTGTCAATTTACAAATTAAAATTGTAGTCCTAATAAAAGTAACATTATTAATTCAAATTAAGAAGAAGAAAAAAATAAAATAAAATAAAATAAATAGAAAATAAGGAATGAAATATAAACCACACGAGTATATACACAAATAAAAGCTTATAAAGTAATTTACTTTTTCAAGGGCAAGAAAATCACATTTATAAGCAAAGAACGATTGTTTTCTGTATATGACACCAGCTTTTGCTAAATATAGTGCCATATCTTGCCCGAACAATCGCTGAAACAATATTGAATAACAAGACCTTTACAATGGAATATTATAAATTATACATACAATTTGAAAAGGAGTGTGAAAAAGAATTAAAAAAATTAAAAAATATATATATTACTTATATTGATAATATCCCAAGATATTTAGTATATTGTGAGCACATGTACAAAGTTGTATCCAAAAGAAGAGGTTAAATTCACAGTTAAATAGAGAATCCTTCAGATCATAAATTGTAACCTACAGTTACAGTTATTTTTATTTAACTAAATAGATTACAACATTTAAAAAATGTAGAAAAAAAATTATGATATACATATAAATAAAAACCATTAATTATTTTATTTTAATTTTAATTTAATAAATTAAAATATATAATATTACTTGATAATTTGAAAGTATTTCATAGATATTATTACCTCCATACTAAATTTCCAAGTTTTAATATTTTAAATAAGCTATACTACTGCTATCTATTGTAAAAATATTAGACTATTTTAGCATACTATCAAATACATTGCTGCTGACATCTGGTGTACAGATATTCTACTAAAACTTTAATATTGTATGTATAATTACTTATATGCAGCTGTAATGTAGTGTAAATATATTAATTTTACTAGTTAATATTAATGATATATATAGAGAATAAGAGTTACTAGTATAATATAATTTATATTTTAACTAACCCATTTAAAATATATCTTAATTTAACCCAAACATTAATGTAGAATCCATATGATGCTTTCATTTTATAAATTAGTATTATACTTAGAAATAACATAGATTATTCAATATGGTAATGCAATATATGTGTGTGTGTGTGTGTGTGTGTGTGTGTGTGTGTGTGTGTGTGTGTGTGTGTGTGTGTGTGTGTGTGTGTGTACGTGTGTTATTATTAATAATGACAGGACATAATGGCCAGTTGTTATTAATAATAACCGTGGTCATTATTAATAATTATTAATAACATTATTAATAATTAATAACATTATTAATAACACAAAAATTTCCCAAACCAAGAAAGAATTATAAAGACTATTGAACAAGTGTTAGATATAATACAAATGCAAAATATAATACATCAAGACTGGAAGAAGTCCATACATATTCCACTACATCAACAAGGGTAAAAGTATGAATATTTATATATATATATATATGTATGTGTATATACATGTCACAATTAGATAAGAAGAGATTATATATATGTGTGTGTGTGTATGACTAAATTCACTATTTTTATAACTATTATTTTTTTTTTTTTACTTTTTATCTTACTCATTCCATATTTATTATTATTTCAATTTTTGGTAATTTATTTATCTTTATTGTTATTTCATGGTTTAAGTGTGAACATCTTTAATCTCGGGTTAACATGTAATTTTTCCATGTGTTTGCAACACTCATTACTCCAGTTCGATTGCAGTGTACACGCGGGTGTGTGAAGACTTTCTTTTCTTTTCTTTTTTTCTCACATTATGATTTTTTAATGATTAATGTCTTTATTTGTCATTCATTATTTGAATGTTTTCATATTAGCATTGAATTTGCAATTTTTTCCTTATATGGAGTTTATGATTTTTCCAAACTTCATTCCTATAATTTCGTTTTAAATTGTAGCATTCAATCGAGCAATGTTAGATAAACACGTTTGCTTAAAATCAGTTTATATTTCCCCGAAATCACTGTGACTTCCTTATATTCACGGATACTGCCCTTGATAACGTGTTTCACAATATAAGATTCCTTATTTCTCATTGCTTTGTTTTTTCCCTTTCGTTTTAGGATTTTTATGGATACAGTGTATTTAGCACTTCGAGATTAAGATTATTTTTAACGTATTTTAATACTTGGTCTTATTTTTCTTGCATCGATTTTATCTTATGGTTTAATAGTCATTTTTTATAAAAACTATTATATATATATATATATATATATATATATATATATATATATATATATATATATATATATATATATATATAAAATAATTCGGTCTTTATATTAGAAAATATATAAAGATTAGGGGAGGTTGGGTTCGTTGTTTGTACGGATATTATATATATGTGTGTGTGTGTGTGTTACTTTAAAAAACCATGATATGTAATAATAAGTTGGTCAATTAATCATGGAAAAAATCTGTGGTCATTGCTATGTTATTTTTTTACTACATGATTCATTATAAACAATTTATTTGTTATTAAATTTATTTTTTATGCGATATGATACATGCTAAAATGAAATTCATAAATAAATATTAAAAACTAGAAAAAAATCTTTTATTAAAATTATTTATGATTATTCGATACAAGTTAAACATTATGTATTTTGATTATAATTATAATATATATAAATATGGTAATTATTTGAAACAAATGAATATAAGTTAAAGATGATAGATATTTATTATTATTTGTTATTTACACACGGTAATTACTATTATTAATCATTAAACGATGTCATAGTCGATTAATTAGGTATAACATTGTCTTTAAATATTAAAAATAAAATTTATTATGAATGTTTGAAAATTATAATTCAGTAACTATTAGGTTGTTCAAAAAGTTCTTTCTGTTTGGGAAAGTTGGTTCGTCCCGGAAAATTCTATCATTTAATTATTAGATGTTAATTCAGATATCTAATGTCTAATAATTGACGGGTAGAATTTTCCGGTGCGAATTGCTTTTTCCAAACGGAAGGAACTTTCCGAAAAACCCAATAAGTTCAATAAATAATTATTTAGTAATGTTAATAGATGACAGCACTAAATTTGTTACATGATTTTAATTTACAATATATTTTTGCAACTTATTTACAGTCTTGAAACTTTAAATTATAATTTTTTTCTAATAGGTTAGTGGTCTTAAAATTAAATATACATAATTATATTTAGGGTTGTTTTGTATTTTATTCAGTTTTAATTAGTAATAATTTATTGTTGAATAACTTTTAATTAATAAATAACTTGACTGTTTGTATTCAATATTAACTGTAACTTTATCAAACATCTTGCATGTTCATTTCGGCTCTTCTCTGTAACCGTTGACTACATATCTCAACACGTTATGAAAGGCTGTGAGTACAATATTTATTTTTTAATTATTAATGGATTTTCTAATTTAGTGAATGAATTAGAGAGAAGTCTTTCAGTGATTAAAAATACAGGTACTCTGGACGTATCTCAGTTTTCTGTTAAATTCTGTTATTATACCTTACAGATCAAAGACTGATGTAGAAAAACTTTAGAAATTTGTAGTCTAAATCACTATATGCCAATTTATTGCCAAGTCTGCAAGAAATTGATATTAGATTAGATATAATTTCTTTTTATTTGCATAATTATTTAATTGCAATTGCGATGTCTGACAATATTTTTCTGATATTAAAAGCCAACGTGAGATAATTTATTTCAAAGAACAGAATCATATTTTATTTTAAAAATGGGTGTAGATCTTTTGCGATTAAAAAATCAACTATTGATACTCTGAATATATCTTAGCTCTCTGTGAGACTATAGTATCATATTTTACATATCAAAGGACATGAATAGTACAACCTTCGAAATTTGTCGTCAAATCCATTAATTTCTACATGCAATTTCATTGTTAGGTTCGCCAAATATTGATGTCAGATTAAGTCAATTTTCCCTACCGTTTCCTCTAGTTTTGGAGTTCATTTGATTCTATGAAGGGAAAAATCTCGATAAGGGGTGACCTCTTCACTGACATATTCAGCCTATTAGCGGACAAACTAGAATTGCCTTCAGATTTGCAGTCGGCCTGTCACCCTAAAGTGACAGATTCTGTTGGGATTCAACTCCCAGAGGCCTGGCGCCGATATTTTGTATCCTAGCCAGATCAGACTGTAACATTAAGCTCAGTTATGATGGCTATACAAAGAAATACCAGTCACTACAGGGATAATCTATTGACTTTTTATGGCTTTTATAATTTTTTTTTTCAAAGTTTGTCAGCTGCTAATATCCTTTTTCAAGAAACAGAATAGTATAGCAGATATTATAAATTGAATATAAAAACATCATACTGACTTTTAATATTAGAAAAAAAAAATCAGGCACCGAGAGGTATTTTTAGAAATTTCTGCCATTCAAAAAAATGAAAATCAAAAAATCGTATGTTCATGTCGCTTAAATTTATCAGTAATGTATGAAATAAACATTTTGTGATTTGAATGGCATTCAACCTTTTCGTATCTGGCGTCCTAATAATATTACATGTGTTTACATGTACTATATTTTGGCTTTAGTGTTACTATTTTTAATTATTTACATGTAGAAATGATAATATATGTCTTTACAATTACTATTATCACTTCATTTATGTTTCAACATTTAGTAATAAAATTAAAAATAGCATACGATTAAAGCTTCATACACCGTTTCTTAGACTTTTGCTACAAGCATGTGTTCCATTCTTAAAAAATTATGTGTCCATTTGCCCGATGCATATAAAGAAAAATAAATTGTGAGAAAAGAAAGAAAAAGTACTGGAAAGTTGTGATGTCCATTTAATTATCCTATTATAGTAACAATACAACATTTTTCAAACTTTTTTCAAAAATTTTATATAGCCAATATTGTCATATTGATCGCGAGCAAAATAATTACTGATCTATTCTTTAGATTTCATAAAATCTTAATTTTTGTCATTTAGATAGCTACTTCTAATTTTTTAAGCTAAATGTAATTTTTCCCAAAATAAAATAATAATAATCTGACCCAAAAGCAAAACGAATACTTTACAACTTGTAAAACTAAAAAGTACATTGATATAAATAAAGAATCCGTTTTCAAGGTAAAATAAAATAATGTAACACTTACGACTTTAGGAAATTAAAACTTAGTTTACGCCTGCAACTCTAAATTCGTTGATATTTTAAAATTTTGATATACACGTCTGCTATCTATAAAGGAACTATAAAGGAAGATATTACTAACTACTCTAATTCTTTTTGAATTAGCTGTGATATCATAAACTCACGATTTATCTTGGAATAATGTCGATTAAAATGTTTGGTGTTTACATGGATTTTTCTTGCTGTAATTCAAAAAATAAATTGCAGTAAATAGAACTTTTAAAAATATAATTTTGTATTTGTATTATCCTATAAGAATAATATTGTTCTACATTTAATACATATTTTTGCACATAGGTTGATCTTTTTATTATATAAAAGTTTTTGGTAAGTTTTTATCCGATAAAAATATATTCAAATTTTTCATTGAGATAAAAATTGAGTGAACTTTTTTTTCACCAAAAATCTAATAAAGGCAAATTTGTATTTTAAAACTATTTGTCTTATTTCATTTTTTTATTTCGTAATATATTCTTTTTCTTGTGTTAAAGAAAATCTCTATTTTTGCATAGTTAAATTTTTTCATGTTGAACACCTAGTATACAAAAATATACTCGCCTTGATAAGGATCTTATTTATTAGAAATGCCATAGTCTGATTTATTATTTTTCCAAATGTGTAAAAATGAGTTTTCAATACGTGTCATTATCAAGTAAATTTAATTTATTTTTACAAATGAAATTGATACGTAAAATACATTATCGTATAAATTTAAGAGTTAAAGGTATTGTAAATATAATTTCTAGTATATACTGTTGCAGCTTATTAGCTGCAGATGGAACGGCATTTTTTGGGACATTTTCAAGGAGCTGCAAATGTTATCAACAAAAAATGAGAAATTTAAAAATTAATTTAAGTAGTCATTTAAAATCTAAAAAAAAATCGATAAACTTTATCTATATCGGGACACCATCGGTACTTAAATTACTTAATTCATTTATAGTTAAACGAAGTTTTTATAACTTCATGCAAAATTATGCTTGTTTTATCACTTGTTTGTAAACATAATACTTAAAGACGATTAAAAATTTACCATAAACCGGTTTAAATTACCTTTATGTCGAATTTTTCAAAGCCTTAAATTAAATAAACTTTTCACTCAAATCTATCAAAAACACAAACTTTACGTTTGCATTTAAATAAAATTAATACCTCTTCATCCAAACAAAATTTTAATTAAACGACAAAAACAATAATTAAATAAAAATGATGTCTCTGTCTCGTAATGCAAACAGGATTTTTGTTTCTGAGTATAATTATGGTTTAAATAAATTAAATATTCTTAATTAATGCATGATTATATGTTTTTGGGTTTGTTGATTTCTGTAAGTAACTGACGTAAATCAACATCTGAAACATTCAAAATTTATGTTTAGATAAATCACAAAAATATAGAGATAGCCAATGCGATGGTCAATGGTTCCCAGCGTACAATTCCATTTATGCATCCGTTCTTTGGACTAGTTCAAATGAGCTAGATAGTGTTCATTATTTTAATAACTATGACAATTTTCATATAAGGTTTGAAAAATAAGTAGATTACTAAAGATTTAATTTAATTATTACACAATTAATTGTATCTAATGCTTATTACTCTGTTTTACAGAATTAAATTATTATTAATTCGTAATACAAGATTTTTTTTTAACATAAGACGAAAAGAAAATGAACCATTTGCAAAATGTGTTGTCCAATTGTTGCAAGTTAGTTCGATCACGCACGTGGGACAAAGTGCGGCAGCGGCAGTGACATGGAAACGTCGTTCACGTGGCTCGAACCATACCTTTTGTGGAACCATGTTATTTGAGCAAGTTAATTCGATCATGAACGTGGGAGAAAGTGAGGCAGCGACATGGAAACGTCGTTCACTTTAAACATGTCCAGTTCGAATCATATCTTTTGAGGAACCATGCCATTTGATCAAGTTTGTTCAATCGCGCAGGTGGGAGAAAGAGGTAGGGGCTTGGAAACGTCGCCCACTTTAAATGTGTCTGGTTCGATGAAATTACTTTTGCAAAATAGTTCATTTGAACTAGTTTGTTTGCAAACAGCATATCTCTACAAAAATACAATTGTAATTTACATTTTTAATTGCCGCATTTATATATTATCTGCATGCAATAAATTTCTTTCTTCCTGTAAAACTCATTTAAGTATGGTTTTTTATCGCAACATTCCGTCATTTTCTGTTAGCAAATTCTGTATATTTCAGACCTGAAAGCTTTTTACCGAACATTTTATACCGAAAGTCAGAAATCGTTCCAAAAAAATATTTATTACCTATGCATCGTTTTCTATCATTAATGAACTATACACAAAGAACACGATATTGCAATGGAACACCAAAAGCCTCATGTTAATGACTCACCCACACTATCTGGCGCCATTTCATGACCACAGGGGATCGTCGCCGTTGCCACCTACAGAGACTTCAAGTTTGGTTTTATTAACAGCAGAATTCGGGTAGCGACAAAAGCCAATTAGTGTTTGGGCACACTTGCAGCGTAAAATGCTCATTGATTCACCGATGACGTTTTATAAGTATTAGGATGCATCAGGCTGCATGTGTTAGATAAAGTCAGCAGGGATCAGTTAAAACAAAAAATAAATAAATTTAGAATCTTTTATTGAGTAAAATAGTCTTATAGAAATTAATTCACCGATGCCACTGGCAAATTGAAGAAAGCATTAACTAGGTAGTTTTTAGATTTTTAGTTAATATTTATTTACAAGACATTCAATAAAGGAAATGAAAAAGAGATTTTGTTAAGCATCGGCCAGTTTTGACCATATTGCTGCAGAAATGGTACCTTTAGGGTGGAACTTTGAAGTAAAAGTGACACTAGTTACATTTCTCTTACAAGGCACTCCCTGATATATTGAACCCACGAACACCAACTCAAGCTCCTCATTTTGTAGCCAGCACTTAGGCACCACTTGGCTAAATGGTTCCTACGTTGTTAAGTAACAAAAACGCGCAATTTAAAAGAAATGTTTGTAAAAAGGAATAATAAAATAACATAATGTGAAATACATATAATTTCATTGTCTTACAGAAACTATCAAAATCAAGAATCACAAGAACTGAGTGTACCCGAAGAGGAAAATCTGTGACAACTATGTACATATTTATATCTGTTTATCTATACATACATTTAATTTTAGATAAACGCAGAAACTTCTATTTTATGAACAAAAATAAAGTTGAATAAAAGTAATTGGGGCAAAAAAGGGCAATTTTTAAAAAAAGTACCAGCTTCGCCATTATTAATTTTTTAGATCTCTTTGCGAAGCTTTTCTTTTTGTGCACTTTTTTTTTATTTGTAAAAATAACATTATTTAAACACGCTTCAACAAACTATGGAATTGATGTCATCAGAATATTTATATAAATGAAACATTTAAGAAAATGTACAAGTTTAACATACTTTCAATTTTAAGTTATCTTTAGAAAAACTAGGAAGAGGGGTGTATAATGAAGGGTATATTTTTAATAAAGTAAGACACGTAGCAAGTCGATTTTTGGAGAGAAAATATTTATTATATCTCCTCCAATAAACATTGTTTTGACTCTATAAAACACCACAACGACACCAGTTATTAACAAATAGATTATAGATAATCTTTCATCCATATATTTATAAATTTTCAGACTCGCAAATTTATTTCTTATTTAGTTTACGATTCATTTGTTTAAAACACTACTTCTGTTTCAAAGTTTTTTCGAAAAGATGATGAAAACTTATAGTTAATCTTGCACACAAACACTTGTGAAAGATTCTCGCAAAAGATAACATGGGAAAATAAAGTTAATCAAAATAAATTTTTCGCCAATTTTTGAATTTTTCTGAAAAGTACAAACATAAAAATAAAGATGCATCTAGAAATATTTTCATTTCATACATTTTAATACATTTTAAAGATGGTAGCTACGCGAGTATATATATATATATATATATATATATATATATATATATATATATATATATATATATATATATATATATGTATATTTTTCACTTTTAACATATGTTTCGTTTTATTCTATCTTGAAACCTTATGATTTTTCAATTAGCTACATTTTTAGCATAATAGTTTTTTCTGAAGAAACATTTTTATAAAACTATGTTTTATATTAAAACAAATTATTAGTATTTGTTTAGTATCTACAATCGTAATTATTAAATTCAGATTCTTCGCTTTGTAGTAGAAAGTCCTGAATTGGAAAATTTCATGTTGCATATAGATTAAGGTTATTAATATTAAACAATATTATTTAATATTATTATATAAAACATATTAATAATAAACAAAAAAGCACACGACATTTTTTCTAAGAGGTGGAAATATGTTAGATGTATATAAAAAATAAACTATTTCGGATGACTATTGTTGTATTTGACTTATAGATTATTTTAGTCTTAATGTGTGTTATAAATTGAGTTAACTTTTATGTAGCATATATTTTTTTACGCGTTTCATTATTTTCACGATCATAAAAAAACGCAATCATTTAAATACATTTAAATAAAATCAATTTCTAGAAAAAAAATCTCCTTTGTTCCTTTCGGCATTTGTTTTAGAAAAAATAAAATTTCTAACTTTTCCATTTTAACAGCTTTTGTGTAATTTGTATGAGCATTGATCTAATAAAATTTTTAAAATCAAACTTAATGGCCAGCAACATTTTATGAAATATATCCTGTAAAACGTCAGTCCAGACTTCACTGAAAAATCCCTCTAATTTATAAGTATTTTGTAGCTGTCATTACATATCGAATCGAAAAATATCCATCACATACTGATAATAATATATTCCATCACTTGAAAATGCAATATCAATGATTCAAGAAAATCAATAAGGCCTATGTATGATAAGGGAAACATCAACTAATAATATAACTGGAAGATTATCATTTGAAATATTTGAATATTTAGAAAAAATTCCGATAAATATTAGTTTTCTATTTTAACATATAATTTGAATAAACATTGATCTTTAAAGAATAAAATTTACAAAATCGAAATTTATGGCCAGCAACGTTTAATGAAATATATCTTGTAGAACATCATTCCAGACTTCACTGAAAAATTCCTGTAATTTATAAGGACTTTATAGCCACCATTTAACATCGAATCGAAAAATATCCATCATATACAAATATGTCACAGAAATAATATATTTCTTCACTTGAATGCAATATCAATGATTCAGGAAAATAAATCAGGCATATCTGTGATGAGGAAAACATCAACTAATAAAGCATTGATGAACTCTGCATTCAAAGGTAGTGAATCACCATCAGAAGGATGTTTTCATCCTTAGAAAATTGGGAGAGGAATGAATCCCGTTTAAATGCTTGCGGCTTCACTGTCTTTAAAACCATTAATGGTTGTATGATCATTGACAATAGGCACTTTATTAGCTGCATGGGCGGGATTTCAGCAAAGATGTCTTGCATGCTTGAAGGTTGTATTTTATTAATTACACGTAATTTAAGTCTATTGATCCAAAAAATCGAAAAGCGAGAGTGGGGTTATTTTAGTTTATGATTTTTATCGGTACGAGAATTAAAAATATTATAATAATAATATAAGTAAACGTAAAGGAATTTAAATATAAGTTATTGGGGTTATAAATATATTATTTTTATAATTATAAGAGTAATTAAGATTTTTAATAATTAGAAAGCTTTATAAATGATAATATAAATTCATAATATTTCAGAACTATCGTAATATGAAGTGAAAAACACAATTTAATTAATTAATTCTTCTATATAAAACCAATTTCTCGTTTAAGATAACGCATAATTAAAGAAGATGGTTTGATCTAACCAAGGGTAAAATACTGTTTACTAGTATATATATATTTAAAATAAAATCACATGTGCGAAAATCAAAGGAAACGATATTGTAAAAATTCAACACAATAAAATGCAAATGCAAACATGAAAAACTAGAGGATCTTCATAAGACGTCGAATATTGTCAGCATTAAGCCTAAAATGACAATATTAAGCTCCTTATAACATATCGAAGAAAACCCCAAAAAGTGAAACGAATAAGCTATGCAAAAAATAATTTATGATTCAACTGTAATAGATAAAAAACTATATAATAATAGACACAACTCACCAGTACAATAAAGAGTGTAAATGATTAAATAAGATATAAGAATATTATCCATATGCTAGTCTATAGCTCATTACTAAGAAATGCAGGATAGATGAGTCATTGGCGAAACAGAAAAAAGTCATAATAAAAAAGAAAGTGTCTGGTGTTACCATCTAGCATTAAATAAAAAAAGGAAAAGCTGGAACTACAATCTATCTTTTAAAAAAAGAGGAGCTTTTTGGCTAACGATAAATTACAGACAATGTAGTAATTAGTGTAAATTAAGATATAAATAGATATTAAGATTAAAGGGGAATAATATGATAGTAAACAATATTTAAAATTAGAAAGTATGTACTTAATGGTATTTAAAAATATGGAAAGATAAATGTAGGTAATAACATAAAAATTGAATAGATAAAGAAGATAATATTAATTAAAAATATATATAAATATAAAATAAAAAATAAAGACAGAGATGAATATGTAAATGATAAATTAATAATAAAAAAGTAATAATTTAAGATATATATATATTAGTATTTGATCATTAAGCATAATAATGTGCAGAGGTGGGTGGAATGAGACTTTACAGATTTATTCATTTAAAATGAACAGTTTTAAAAGTAAAATAAGTAAAACATATAAATTAGTTATTAGAATACGATACTTTTGTAAATACACATATTTTGTTTAATCATGAATTTATTTCAAATAGTCTAAATCTATATTTATATCATTTATTATTCATCGACAAATTATTTGTCTAATTGACGTTGACATCGTAAAAATTCATTGAAAATTTACTAGAAATAGCTATTTCTTATGTAGACAAAAATTAAGCTCATCTATTTAAGTATGAATGGATTTAATAATTTATAAAATTAACTAATTAAACAAATGAATAACATGATTCATGATGATTAATTAATTAAATGATTTAACACTTTGATTGCCATGACACACAAATATTTCCGTTCAGAAATATTTCCCAGAGCGCCATACCACACGAATACGTGTGCCATCAATATTTTCACTGAAGACAATTTATTGCTATGAAATGGGACTGTTGCTAATTTATTAGCATGTACAGGGTGTTTATAAAGTAATTATACATTTTTGAGGTATCTATACGTTTAAAGCGAAAAGCGCATTCTGTCAAATTCGCACTCTCTTTTCCACACGAAAATCCACATGCTTCAACGTTTTTTTTAAGTCTTCTACCCTCAGAAACGGGTAACGTGTTTAGCTCTCACCTGTTTAGCCTAAGGGGATTGAAAAGGGTTGATTGAAAACGGATGGCGTAATATGGTCATTGCGTTTAAAGCTTTTTTTTTTTTTTTTTTTTTAAAGAACTCATGTTTTCACTACTAAATATGGATACTTTTTCGTAAAATTTTAAAGAGAGCTTGGATACAGTTATATTTATAACCGATTGAAATTTCAAAGCGTTCAGAAGATGAGAACTATTTTTTTACTTCTATGTTAAAGGAGCCGACGCAAAAACAAACACAAAAGCGAAAAGAAAACATTTCTTTTACAACTAGATAACAATATTCATAAAATTTTTACATGGGTTGTAAAACCGTTTTATTTGTAACCAATAAAGATTTCAAAGAGTTCGGACAAAAAGAACAAGAAAATGAGCGCTTTTATCACTAAATACTAAAAAATTTTCGCGAATTTTTCATTTAAAAATAAAATTTCATACAAAATCGGGTTAAATATATAAAATCATAAAAACTTGATGTTTTTTTTTTTAATTTATTATCACGGGCCCGGGCAACGCCGGGTGGGTCAGCTAGTAGGTTCTAAATCCAAGTTTTTTTGTAAGTGATATGATAGAATGCTTTAAACTGAAGAAGGCATAGCCATTGTTTGTGCTTGTCTGCATAAAACAACGTATGACCAGGTTCAGAAAGATTTAACCCTCATTACGTTGACATTCTCCACAGCTTCCAGTAAACTATAACACGTAGCTTGCCGAGATGTATAGTTTTCAGTTTCAAGTTTATGCACAATTTGAATGTGGGAATGGTAATGTAGAGTTTTCCAAACAGTACAATGCACAATAGCGAGCTCCCAGCTGAGTCTTCACATAAACAACTTTTGGGGCTATGTGCAACCACTTCTTGTACTCTTTGCACAACATTTGGTGTTATTAGATATCTGTCTTCATCATTTCTGGTTTGCTTGAATTGTTTACCAAGCTTTTAATAGTTACTGTGATAGAGACTGATTTTTTGAATTTGTAGGCGAAGTCCTCCTGCACCTGTCCATACATGTAGACAAGCACAAACAATGTCTATTTTTTCTTCTGTTGAAAGCATTCTATCAGATAATATGCAAAGAAATTTGATTAAAATCCCATTTCTTAAAAATGTATAGAGACTTTAGAAACACTCTGTATTTTAAAAAAAGAATCATGTGTCCTCTCAGGCATGTTCAGTGATATCAGTTTGGCGTTCAGCGTGCGAAAAGTAACTAAAATTTGATATTTTTGAATTAAAAATATATAAAATTAACCCTTTGTTTAAAATTAACAAACATTGCCTTGATTGGGAATTGGGAACTGACTCGATAAACACTGAAAACCGCTTTGTAGATGTCTGCCAAAAAATCAGGTCAATCTATGGTGTAGTACCTGTTAAAGATTAAAAAAATAATTAATTAGAAAATATATTTTCATCTGACTATTTTCAACGAAATGGATTATTTTATTTTAATTTTTTTAAGATTACAATGAAAATTTCGTTTAAATGTAACATAAATTTATATTTATAGCATTCATAATTCACTATTCGACTAATTCACACATTAACTATAAAGGGTCATCGTTGATCATTTAAAAATCTTGGATTCCTGAAACGTTCTTGGGCATCTCAAAATAAATACGTTTTCTAAACTTAAAATCATTAATCTGTATTATTTTCATTTTGATGACTGCGTAAATAATGCTTTTTCTAAAACAATTATTTTTTATCTAATGGAGAGTGATGAAATGACACATTAACACTTTAGAGGAAAATGCATTGTGTTTGTCTCTTTGAATGCATAATATTGAAAAGCACTAAGCATGAATAAATTTAAGTCATTCTGCTAAAATTTCTTTCATCCTGTTAATTTTGTTTTTCCGAATCATCTTGATATTGATAATAATACTAAAAAAAAAAAAAAAAAAAAAAAAAAAAAGAACGAAAAATCATGCGTCAAGCATAGATTATGTAGCACTTTCCAACGCTTCTAAAATAATTTTACAAATCATTACCGTTTAATAAGCTGAAAGATGACAACTAAGTAAACAATTTGGAAAACGCATAACATATTTAAAAACGTAATTTCAGGAATTTTCAATATATACAATATTCGGAAAAATATCCGAATACTTTTATACTTACCCTGTATATGATCTATAGATTTGTATATATACATAGGATGCTAAATTTTAGTTTAGTTAGGAAACGCGTAGCACAGGTTAAATTCTCCTTCTGGAGTTTCTGTCAATAAACGGAAATGTGTTCGCGAACTTTTGTGCTGCCCTGTATAGGATCTACAGAATTTATACACACCACGTAATAGACAAAAAAGCTAGTTAAGATTAAAATCGCGTTCAGTAACTTAAAACGCACTTCCAGGAATTATTGTTAACAGACAGTAGAGAATTCTTTTGTGTGTCCCTGTAAATGAACGATGACTGCTATACACACACTATTCTGTAGTAAGCCTCTTGTAATGCACCTTAGTAATATATATAAATTTCAATGCGTTTAAAATAGTGGAACATTATTTAAATAAGCCGCAGACGATTTTTCTCCTTAGACGTAATGTAACGGAATTATTTTGACTGTCCCTGTAAAGTAACTCTAAGTGCTATACACCTACTATACCATATTAAGCTTCTTCTAATACATCTTAGTGATCTATATAAATTTCAATGCGTTTACAACAGTGAAACATTTTTAAAATAAACCGCAAATGATTTTTCCCCATAGACCACAATGTTACGGAATTCTTTTGAGTGTCCCTGTAAGAAAACTATAAGTGCTACACACTTCAGTTGAAATAGGGAACGTGCCATAGATAACGACAATAACATATAAAAATTGCAGAGCAATCCGAGCATATTTACGGGAGTTAGAGCACGGACAGACGGCCAGACAAACCGAAGTCATAAGCACTTTTCAACTAGGTTGGAAAGTGCTAAAAAAAGAAGAAGAAGAAGAAGAAAGGAGATAATTTACATCGATGCCACACATTTCCCCCCTAAGCTCCACTATTCTCGGTACTTTAAATCGTTTTAGGTGCGTTCGTAATTATATAAATACGTAGCACCTATTGTCGTCGTCTGGTCCGTCTGTCTGTCTGTCCGTCCGTCCACATATAGCAACGCAAAAACTACCCAACCGAATGGTTTAAAATTTAAGATATATTATCTTTGCAGAGTTTTGTCAAGACATTTCAAATTTTATGAAAATCGAATCAAAACTTTGGAAGATATTAATAAAAACATTTATTAAGAAATTTGATTTTTTTTTTAAATCGGCGCTTTCTTGTTATAGGAGCTTTCGAGGTTTAACCGTCAGGCGACCGAGATACTTATTCTATTACAGAAATTAATCTGCAGACGATATAATTTATTTCACAGAATTAAAAGTCATCAAGATCTGAATATTTATATAACTAGCTATAGTACGAACGCACCTCATTTGTCACGTTTGACGTACAATTTCCCACTTGTTTTTCATCTCTACTACATCCTTTCCATGAAAAACAAAACGATTTTTTTCTTTGAATGAGTAATATTGGTAAGATTTACTTTACAATATTACAATGAAGACATTCACACATTAAGCACAAATAAATTAATGCCATTCCAATGGCAGTTTTAAAGGAAATTTTCTATTTCCCATATAGTGTTAATATGTTTTCAAATAATCCCGCATTTGATAATTACACATAAAGAAAAAAAGAAAGAAAATTATTGCACGGTGCCTCATTTTTTCCGACGAACCACTATTCTTGGTATTTTAGTTCTTTTCCCTTGGCTCTAAATCACTTCCATTCTGTATTGATAACTTGCATTTACTATTTTTTCTGAAACAATTATTGCCTAATCAAACGCTTAAAAAAACAACGACCATACATGTTTTGCTTCATTTCTTCCGTCTCGTGTTCTGTTTTTTTTTCTCTTTAAATCATTTGTATGAGTAATTCAAGCAAGAGAAAAAAAAAAGCATTATGTAAGCTTTGGTTCATTATAATATCCGTAAGAGAATTTTTGTGAATGAATTTGTACGTAAATGTTAAGCTGATAAAAAAAAATCCGACTCATTTTTTAAGTACAATTATATCATAAACACAGAGCTCCCCAAATGATCCGTTTTTTGAATACCACTTTTTTTCCTATAAAAAAAATATTTTCTACATTTTCCTTGCAAATTTTGTAGAAAATACCTCGAAAGTTATTTCTATTTCAAATGTTGCAGAAACCTACCACGAAAATTTTGCTTAAGAAATACTGGTATTAAAAAACTGTCAATTTGTGAGCCCGGTAAACGATTACATGATATGCTGATGTTCAAATATAAATAACTGGACGTATCACTACATAGTATAAAACAAAGTCGCTTTTTCTGTCCCTATATCCCTATGTACGCTTAAATCTTTAAAACTACGCAACGGATTTTGATGCGGTTTTTTTTAATACATAGAGTGATTCAAGAGGAAGGTTTATATGTATAATAACCATATGTTT
Source organism: Maratus michaelseni (assembly GCA_963931845.1). Classification (NCBI taxonomy): domain Eukaryota; kingdom Metazoa; phylum Arthropoda; class Arachnida; order Araneae; family Salticidae; genus Maratus; species Maratus michaelseni. Next base: position 210,537,192 of record OZ007599.1, on the reverse strand, counting down.
TGCTTTGTAATTTCAGATAAACCACTACATAGTATAAAACAAAGTCGCTTTTTCTGTCCCTATATCCCTATGTACGCTTAAATCTTTAAAACTACGCAACGGATTTTGATGCGGTTTTTTTTAATAGATAGAGTGATTCAAGAGGAAGGTTTATATGTATAATAACCATATGTTTTGCTTTGTAATTTCAGATAAATCACTACATAGTATAAAACAAAGTCGCTTTTTCTGTCCCTATATCCCTATGTACGCTTAAATCTTTAAAACTACGCAACGGATTTTGATGCGGTTTTTTTAATAGATAGAGTGATTCAAGAGGAAGGTTTATATGTATATCCATTAAATAGTGGAGAAATACTGTTATTTTTGAGGTTTTTAATGTGATGTCGTAAATAATTTCATTTTTTTCGCTTATACATTGCAAACGCAGGCTGAACCCTACAAGATTTATCAAAATAATGTACTAATTATTGTACACATTAAAAAGATCTACAGAAAACACAAAGAGATGAAGGTTTTCAAGGTTAACCCGAAGCAAAGCGAGGGAGGGCCGCTAGTTTATAAATAATCTTGTCGATCTCGCATTACATTTTTTTATATATATGCTACTGATTTAAAGAGAAATTGTACAATAACAGTGCATAATACATTCAGAAATATTTTGACCAAATCGTTTAAAGAATAAAAGTTGCACATTTCAAATTTGGCGAACTGTTTATTCTGGAGGATATGTTGAATCCATGTGTCATGTGTGACTATATATGTGTGGCTTTTATTTACATTTTTTCTGATGCAGTGATTTATCATGGACACAGTCATAAACGAAGTTATATATTAATGATTTTATATAAAAGCACAATGTATGTTCTAAAAACGAGTATGTTTATTTTTTCTAAATTTGAGATTTAAATAATCGGGGCTATTATAAAGCGAGAAAATACTGAAAAATGAGTACATTTTGCTTTTTTTTTTTATACCTATCTTCAATGGTGTAAAAATTCCCAAACTAAACCTTAAAAAAAAAAAAAAAAAAAAAAAAAAAAAAGAAGAAGAGTAAATTACGCTCAGCAAAATACGCTTAATACCTGAGTTTACATTGAACAGTACAGCAGGTGTTTAAATTCTTAAAGAATGAAAGTTGCAGTCAAAGTCTCTTATTCATAAATCAATTTTCTGTTTGAAAGGTGAGGTAGGCATTACTGAACTTAATAAGAAGATAACCAAAGTAAAAAAAAAAAAAATCACACAAACTTACCTTTCTGATCGTTTGATTAGACGCATGGGAACAGCATTATTCTGTTAGAAAGTTGAAAAGTATTTTTCCCTAAGTAATAACCTGACTCACATTTTGATGATTTTACACTCCAATCCTTAACCCCCAAGCGCTTATCACTACTTATCATACATCTTAAAAATTCTAGTCAATTTATTCATTTTTTATTCTTATACCAGCTTGTTGCCTCGTTCGTAAACGGCACCCACTGATGCTGCCTGCCATATGGCTAGTCCCTCCCTTTTCTCTTCTCCCCATCGCAACTTTCCACCACTATTTAGCAAGTTAGAAGGCATGAAACTCATCAAGTATCTCTTCATTTTTTATGCACATATCTTTTTATTATTTTTTTTAATCTTGAAGCTGATTTTCTTCGTGTTCCCTGACCAAAGTAAGTTGGTGAGCATTATGGGTACCATTTTTTTCCCTTAGACTCTTAATCTTCTCCGCCGATTATGCGATTGAAAGCAGTACTTAAGAGATGACCTGGGGCTAAGCGCTTTAGACGAGTTCGAAGTCTTTTACATCACCCTAACGACTACACAGATGGTGCGGAAGTTAAATTACCTGCGTGGAAATAAAAGTTTTTCGGTGTTATTGATGAGATTTAATGGTGGTGGTGGTTTAATCAAGAGCAATTTGAATTTACGGCTACAAGTTGTTGCGGATCGCTAAGATTAATTGAAATCATGCCACCGTGATCTAGAGATGAGAAGAATTTACGTATAGTCTATTAAAAAGGGAGTTAAGTGAGTAAATGTTTTCATGTTTCCCTTAATTTGGATAACATTTTTCTCACGAAAAAGTATTAAAGATCTTTCTCGAGAAGTGTTCAAAGTGTTCATTATACGAAGAAAATGTGGCCTAAAGACATTTTACTGAATTTCTTAGTTCTTATTTGGTTGTTCTGCTTACGCTTGAAATGAACAAAGTTATTGACAAACTTGACAAAGTTATTGGAAAGCAGGTTACTAACAGTATTCAGGACACAAATACGATTTTTGATAGTGGGAAAACTGTACTTCTTTTACTTTGCTTAAGAAAGAGAATGCCTCAGATGGAAATCTGTCTTTTCAATTGGTCTTTTGTTCTAGTTACTACTGCAGAAAACCACACATATCAAAAATTTTGGCATTAAAGCTAAATTACCTGCATGGAAGTAAATGTTTTTTGGTGTTTCTCATGATATTTAGTGGTTGTGCTGGTTTAATTAAGACCAATTTAAATTTATGGCTACATATTGTTACAGATCTCTTAATATTAATTGAAATCATGGCTCCGTGATCGAGAGATGAGAAACATTTATCGAACAGTGTCTTAAAAAGGGAGTTAAGTTAGTAAATGTTTTCATGTTTCTCTTAATTTAGATAATATTCTTCTTGTGAAAAGTACTAGAAATCTGTCTGCTCAATGTATTCAGTATATAAAAAAAAAATGTGGCCTAGAGCCATTTTGCTGAATTTCTTAATTTTTTCTGTATTGTTTTGCTATACTTGACTTACGTATGTTTGATACTCAAAATTATTGGTAAAAAGATTGACAACATTATTTAATACGATTTTTCATAGTGCTAAACCCGTTTCTGTTTTCAATCTGATTAAGAAGGAGAATGCCTTGGGTTAACACTGCCTTTACAATTGGTATTTTGTTCTCGTTTCGTCTACAGAAAACCAGATGTACCTAGAATTTTCTTCCGAATGTTTCTATTTAAAAGCATGTAGAACTTTAGAGGACTCGCGTACCATTTCATGTTTGAGAAATATAAAGGGCTCGGCTGAAAGATTTGCCCATAAAAGACTTTCATAACATTCTTACAAGACAAGTGTTTCACATTTGGATCACTGCCTTTAGAAAAGTCTACATGAAAAGAACCTTTTTCACTACATTTTATAAAAAAATTGCATAATGTTAACAATAACTGTATTCTTCTTTCAAAAGAAAAAAAAAACTTATACATCGAGAAGAACTTTGTAACTTACTATAGATTATGGAGTACATAGCATTCATCGTTCATTTACAGGGACACACAAAAGAATTAGGTTACCGTACTGACAATGTACATTAATTGCTGAAAGTGCGTTTTCAGTTTCTGCACGCATTTTTAAAGTTAGGTTTATTTTTGCGTATAGCTTGGTGTGTATAAATTCCATAGATCATACACAGGGCTGCACAAAAGATCTCGAGCATATTGCCGCTCATTGACGGAAATTGCCGAATGGGTATTTTCAACTGTGTTACGGGTTTTCTAACTGAACGGGTTTCTTTTAGCATACTATTTAGTATATATACAAATATTTTGATTATATACAGGGATGCACAAAAAATTCGGATATTTTTCTTGTTATTATCACCTTTCACCTTATTAATCTATGAAGTTTTCTTGCAATATTCTGAATGTGTTGGAAAGTGTTTCATAATCTCTGCTTAACGCATGATTTTTCATTCTTGTTAGAGATGCATTGTGCAACACAACTTTATTTCAGCATCTGCCAAAGCCTCAATAAGTACTGTGAATGAATCCTTTTGCTAATATTTTTCTCCATTTGGCTACAGTTTATTTTTCCTAATTAACCAAATTCCTAAGGTTTGTTAAAAGTCAGGAAGAACCCTGCTTGCATCCATATAAATTTGTTTGGAAGACTAGTTATAGGTTGCCTTATTTTTAGGTTCATCAAATTATGTGTTATAATATGAAGATAATAATTATAAACTACTCAGAAAATGTTTAAACATCAAATTCAGTTGCAAATAGTATTTTTTCTTGTAATAGAAGAACGACATGAGGGGGTCGGGACAAGAAAGTGCCAAACCACATTTTTGGAAATAAATTTAACACTGTAATCTGTTGCTTAATATTGTGAATTATAATATCCAACATATAATTTGTTTCTAATGTCACTTGGTGGCAGCATATGTGACAGGTTTCGTTTTTGCCCAAGATGTTTATGCCCCTAATGAAGATAGCTAATTTACAAAAAATGTAATAGCAATATCATTAAAGTAATACCATATTGTTACTCAGAATATCTTAAATGTTACTAAGGCATTGGCGAAAAAACTTTAGGTTATATATCTTGATTTGAGTATTTGATCCAATTTTCAAATTGAAATAAATATCTCAGAAGTTCAAAAATGTGGCTTGGCACTCTCTTGTCCCGACTCCCTCATATTTTTTCAAATATTAAAATATATCATGTATGACATTTTTTATAGGTATAATCTACATAAAAAATGAATAAAATATAGAATGAAACGCTTTCAGAGTATCTTGATAACGCGAGGAAATGCAGTAACAACCGCTAAAACAGGTTTTTTTTAAAAATATATATATACAGTAGTAGTTATACATTTTGAAGTATGGAATATGTTTTCATATTTAAACTAAAGAGGTACATAACAAATCTGCCGAGCAGCAAGTTCTCATGCATGTTAATAAATGAAAGAGGTTTAATTTTCCTAAAGATTCATCATAAGATTCGTCACAAGAATCACACAAGTTCATTAAAATAATAACTTTACAACAAAATGGCTTACATTTCTGGCTATCACTATATGGCAGTTGCATATTTGCCTTGAATTTAAAGTGCCCCTCAAACTGCTAACAATGAACCAACCAGTTATAAATATACATCTTTCTACTGTCTAATGATTTCGCTTTTCTAGAGTAAGTTATTGTTATTTTCAAAAATCTTAAATTGTAGCTTAAAATGTAATTACAACGATGCAGTATTTGTTTTATAGAAAACAATCGAGGTTAAAAAAAAAAGCTACTATAATATATTATTTCCCTGAGAAAAGTTGATATTCTGAGTAGTAGTTAAGAAAAACAGGAACGTTTTTTCCTGTAAATCTTACGAGTTTCAACAGGTAAATTCGAGGACATTGCACTTCTTGTAAAAATATACATTAGTTCTTCATTTCTTCTTTTGTGAATAAAACCAAAGAAAAAAAAGCGCAAAATAAATATTGTTTTTCAAATGAGAAAAATGCTAGACGCTAGATGTGCCTAAAATTAAAAACATTTCAAAGCAGATGAGACCTTTATTTAAAGCTTTTGAGTTCAAGAATCTGAATTAATTTGTCTCCTTTGTAATATCCTTCGGTCTTCAACCTATTTATGCTTTAATTATGCGAATAGAATCTAAAAAATTTAATGTATAAAAAATAGATGCTCCGCCACAAAAAAATAAATTTAATGTATTATCATTATGCAAGATAAATTTTAAAGATAAAATTAAATGGAAACAAGTTGGAAATTGTACGTCGCCAAACGTGACAAATGAGGTTCGTTCGTACTATAACTTGGTTTTATAAATGTTCAGATCGTAGTACAATAGCTGTTGCACTCTTATGCAAAAATGCATGAATACAAAATTTATTTTATGTGCAGATTTTCATATTATAGATATTAATTTTATTTTATGAAATTAAGTTTCAATGCACTTTTATAAACAATTCATTATAATTATGTTACATTAAAATTATACTATGCGCAAATATCCAGTACAAGACAATGTAAAAAAAAAAATCAGCGTTATTATTTCAGTGAAATGAATTATACCGTCTGTTATTATGATACGATTAATTTCCGTAATAAAATAAGTACATTTTAAGTTGGCATCATTTTACCTTTTGTTGACATTTACTGAAAATTCCAATGGGAAACTTAAACCTAGCTTTGAAAATTTCAGAACTTGAAATCCATATTTCGACTCTTTTTCCATTTAATATCTATTTCTCCAGAAACATTTATCCCAAAAAACTGTCGGTAGATTATATGATTGCTATAATTAAACAATTTTAGTATACAAATTCTGTTTTTAAAAACGGAAATAATGTGACTTCACATAAAATATGATGTAATCACCATAATTATCTATCATGGGATATCATTGAATTAAATACGTATGGTAGGATTTAATAGAGTGAAAAAAAAAAAACTTTATTAATATCTTTTTAAGTTTTGATTCGATTTTCATAAAATTTGAAATGACTCGACAAAATTCTGCAACTATTATATATAATAAATTTCAAACCATTCGGCTGGATAGTTTTTGTGCTGCTATATGCGGACAGACGGACGAACAAGACGATGACTATAGGTGCTACGTATTTGTATAATGAAGAAAGCACCTAAAAGAACTTGTAAAATTATTTTTAATTGAGAACTTGTTTTGCATATCATACGCATTTTAATGCGAGAAGTGGTAACGAAACATAAATTTCATGTGAATGATTTGCAATAAAATTGTGACACTAATTGTGACACTAATAGGAATAAAATTTTACTCTTTGTTGTTGTTGTTGTTATAGCAACTTGAACTTCTTTTTCAGCAATTGCTTTAAGATCATAAAATGCTATATTTTCTATAAAATTCTCCATTTGGAACTAATTACTATATATTTCTTTTATATGTTGAATATACATCGGTGTTTTGATATTTGTATATGTAAATACATTTTACTATAAACTTACACAAAGAGGTGGAATATTTATAAATTTTTTGTTTATCATAGAAAACTTTCATGATAAACTTATGAAAAATATATGCTTTTAGAGGAAAGATTTATAAATTTTACATTCCATATTTAATTATAGCTTATTTAAATATTTTTTATTAATTAAAATTTTATTACAAAAGTTCAACAAACTTAGAGTCTTTAATATTAAATGTAGCTTTGGCTTCTACATCATTAGTTACAATTTAAACGAAGTAAATAGAACATATACATTTTTTTTTTTTATTCTACTGCTCAGCTATACTCTCAAAATATTTTTCCTCTTATGAATCGATTTCAGTAAAAATAAATTCACATTTAATTATCTTATTGTATTTTAAATTAATGAAATCCTTGTCCATTTTATTTCGGGTATGTTATTTGAGATATTTTTACGAAAAATATTTTATCAAGAATTTTTATAGAAATACATTAATTTAGGAATACATAATCTTAAGTATTTTAGATGTAAACTTGTAAATATAAATTACTGAAAAAAAGACTAACTTGTAAGTAATAGAGCACTGTTTATATTTTTATACGTTTATCATTTATATTACTCTCACATTTATACGTCTTTCCATTATGATCTGAAAATGTTGAAAAACTAATATTTTGATTATGCGTCTTTTCATTTATTCGTAGTTCTTTAACGATCCCTCGAGGGACGTATAACGGTGTTGTAGCAAATTAATGCAGGCTATATGTAACAATTGACAAAAAATAAATTAATTAAATACACTTAACAATTAGCAAAAGAGTTAATTGCTAAGTGTACTCTCATCTTTTTCACATTTTATATTTTTACAAAAATGCTGAACTAATATTCATAAATTTCCTTTTAACATTCTCTGAACGAAATAATGTACGGCAAATAAAGCTTTTAATTAAAAAATTCACACACAAACTCGATTGAACAATTTAAATTTTCCCTTTTCTTTCCTTTTATTTTACAGATTATCAGTTTGGAACTATACTTGCCAGCAAAATTATATTTAAATAAAGCTGATTCCGTTTATCGTTTTTTTTTTTCTTTTTTCGTACTAAGTGTTGCACGTGTAAAACATTGATATCGTTGCTTTGTGCTCATTATGATATTAGCTTCTTTTAAATATCGGAATCAGTACAGTGGCGCAAATGGAGAATAAATTGTTTAAAATCCCCTAATTACAATTCTAATTCGTTTCCTAAGGGACATGTCATCAGCACAAATCTACTTTAATCGATGCGCAGAAAGATCTAAAATACACCTCTTCTTTTTAAAAGTTGAATGTATGTATACAATATATTTTAATTGTTAAATGAAAGCCAGGATAACATTCACTTACAAAATGGCTGGCATTGTTATCAATAAAAAGAATGAAATGTTATAAGCATAAGAATATTTAATTAATTAATGAATAACTTTCATATCATTTCTTTTCTGGTTTATAAAAATGCTAGAAAAATATTTAATTTATAAATAAAAGGATATTCTACATTATATTTAGTTTCTGTATTTGTATATTTGAACCGTTTTCTGGCAATTTGTAGTTTTTGTATTTTAAATATCTGTGCAATTTTTCTAATCTATAGGGAATATCTTTCTAAGTTTATTATTTTTTCGAAATAATTTGTCTTTATATTCTGTTTAAATAATTTATTGAAGCTTTGTTGTTAGTAAAATAATGTTTTAAAAGTCATGCAAGATAATGCAATGCTATATGTGTAATGTAGATATTTAAAAATAGAATGTAAGATTAAAGAATGCAAATGACTTAATGAGATTTTATTCTGTTTGTTATTGATTACCATTAATTATCGTGGGTTTATGAATAAAATATACATCGGTATTTCATAAAACGATAATTAAACGCTATACCGAACTCAATCGGCAAAATGTATTGACAAATGCCAATTTTATTTGAATAAGGGGCATGTCAGAATTTTAATTACCAATTTAAATTGAAATATAACGAATTATATCAAAATTATACATTGAAATAGTCCGTTATAGAATTATTTCAATAACGAATAATAATGAATTCGTTAATCCTATTGTAATTTTAATAGCATTAACTAATTTTAATGCTATTAAAATTCTTTATTTCTTAAAAAAAGAAGGGTGTACAGCTCTTCATTACTAGTAACATACGATAGTAACATACTCTCCATTGCATATACGATAGTAATTTTAGGTGGGTCAAGCTTCCCTTAGGTGAATCACTCCTGTTCAAACGGTGAAAATATATGATAAATAAACATATGTGCCCAACATTTAGGAAAGTCCTTAAAATAACAAACAAAAAATTATTCCATACTTCAACCGCTTACTTTTAGCATTTAAAAATCTTTTTCTCCAATTCGTTAAGATAGTCATTTCGTCTACTTAAAACACTACTTTGTATGCAATGATTCAATTAAAATTAATTCATTTCTATTTCATACCGACAAATGTGACTGTATCGCTACATTTCAATGACTGATCCTGGTAGTGTGTGTCATACCTTTCGTGACACTCTACAGATATATTGCCGAGAACCCGGAAACTCGTGACTCAGGGCAAAATAAGCACGCAATACCCTTTTAATAGCCAGAACTTTTCACGAGAAGGACTATGTCAAGACTCCGAGACCTTTTATTTCTTTCATGATATCCAATTATATCGTTCCCGAGATAGTTCTTTATAACTGAGATGAATGCATTGATTATTTTGGGGGGATTACTGCGTAATTGGTTTTCAACAATCCCAGATGAAAAAATATTGTAGGAGAGTTACAGAACATTCACAGAAAGAAATGTTGGATTGCAAAGGCGGAGTTTTTAAAGTTATTATTTTGCTAATTTTTTAGTAATTTACCCTCTCGTGCAGAGTAAAGACATATGAGGTTCTATTAAAAAACAATCATCAAAGAACTGTGCATTTTTTTTATTACTCATTTATTAAATATTCGTATGAAGGTCAATAATACTTTCGAAAAGCAACAATAGATGGCAGATATATTTTATTTTCGAATATTCAGTTCGGAAGTTCACATTTAACAAATTTATTTTTCTGTTTTGCATGCGAGAAGATTTTCTCAAAGAATTTCTGCCTTCAAATCTAAAGTTATTATTTTGCTAATATTTTAGTAATTTACCCTCTCGTGCAGAGTAATCTCCTACGAGGTTCTATTAAAAAACAATCATCAGAGAACTGTGCATATTTTTTATTACTAATTTATTAAATATAAACCTCGTATAAAGGTCAATAATGCTTTCGAAATGCTGCAATAGATGACAGATATATTTTCTTTTTGAATATTAAGTTCGGAAGTGCACATTTAACAAATTTATTTTTCTGTTTTCCATGCGAGAAGATTTTCTCAAAGAATTTCTGCCTCCAAATCTAAACAATATTTAGAATTTATTTTATTAAAAAGAATTATATTATATTATTAATTATATTTATATAATATAATTATATTATATAATATAATATTTATATAAATATAATCTTAAATTATATTTATAATTATATTATATATTAAATTATATTTTATTATTATATTTAAATTAAATGTAAGCAAAAGTGATCTATTGTTTTTTTCACTTTCTACTTTGTGTTAATTTATGTAACCAAAGTTTAAAGGATAAAAAAAAAAAACACTGTTTAACAACTATTAATAAAACCTTTTTATGGCTCGTTAGCCTTATATGAGGATTACTTTTTAATTTTGTAGTAAATGTAAGGTTTTTAAAAATAGTAGTAATATTATTAATACTGGAATCACAACTATACATAATTAATAATCAATTTCTAGTTATTATGTTCTGTTTTTAAACAGATATCCTTTTATTTTTAGAAAAAAGCTTTTTTTAATTTAAAAAATGTGTTCGAACCTCCAAACAATTAGTTACTTTTATTCAAAACACTTATATTATTTTACGATGAAATTTCTAAATAGATCTAACAAATGTGTAAACTGGGAGCAATTTTTCTAAAACTAAGTTCCTTATTTCTTTCTCCAACACCTTTTAAATTGTTAAACTGCTTTCTTTTGTTCCATAGAAGCCATCATAGAGCTTTTAAATATAAACAATAATGCTATTACCATGTTAAAAATAAATTAACTAGTTTATAAAGTAATTAGTTTATAAGATATAACAGCTGTCTACATTAATAGAGTTTGTGCATTATTTTATTTTAATTTATATTAAAGTGTAATAAAAGACAAACATTCCAATTAGTTCTTTCATAATAGTTAAAGGAATGGTTTGCGAATATTCTTCACATGAAATTACTTTAGATTATTACTTTATATCTTAAATTAATTACTTAGATCTCAAGATTAGTTTTTTATATATTGAACTAATTATTAGCTTTATAAATTTTAATTTCACATTTAAACAATGAACAATTCTTTTCATGAAGTGAGAGCGACGTTTAAGATTTTTTTTTTTTTTACTTTCTATTATCTATAATAGAAGAAAGTATTTTGCAATCGAAATTTTTTGGACTTCCGGTTTTCGGCAGATTTACACATTTTAAGGGTCAGAGAGATCCCGAAAAACGTTTTTTACAAAATGTCTGTCTGTCCGTGTGTCCTCTTTGTATCATCGAAAAGTGTATAAAGTTATGATTAGAATTGAACCAAACTTCGTGTTATATGTTTTTGGCTATGACTAGCAGGTCCCAGATGAAATTGGAAATATTTCCCCGAAAGGGGGCGCTGTGACAGCGATTTTTGAGCGATTTGCCTTATTGTATCATCGCAAAGTGTACGAAGTTATGCATAGAATTAAACCAAACTACATATATATGTTTTTGAATATGGCCGTCAGGTCCCAGTTGAAATTGGGGATATTCCCGTAGAAGGAGACGCTGTGATAATGATTTTTGTGCATTTTTTCTTTTGTATCATCAGAAAGTGTGTGAAGTTATGAATAAAACTGAACCAAACTTCATACATACGTTTTTGACTATGAGCATCAGGTAGGTCCCAGTTGAAAATGAGGATATTCCCCCAGAAGGGGACGATGTGATAGCGATTTTTGTGCGATTTTTTACAGTTTAAATGAAGAATTTATGAATATTTTTCGACGAAATTTTATATCTTATATGTAATGTGGCCAATATTTGTATAAAAGTTTGGAGAAAATCGGTCTGAAGGTGGCACTGTAATAGCGAATTTAGGTGCTATTTTTCTTTTGTATAGTCGGAAAGTGTATGCAGTTATGGATAGAATTGAACCAAACTTCATAAATATGTTTGTGACTATATAGACGTCAGGTCCCAGTTGAAAATGGGGATATTCCCTGGAAAAAAGGCGCTGTGATAGCAATTTTTGGGTAATGTTCTCGATTTTTTTCCAGTTTAAGGGAAGAATTTATGAATTTTTGTTGACGAAATTTTATATTTAGATGTAATGTAATAGGCCGAGGTTTGTATAAAATTTTGAGAAAATCGTCCTGAAAGTGGCGTTGTAATAGCGAATTTTGTTCTATTTTCGGGATGGGTGCAGTAGCTGTTGAAAAAAAAACCATATTGAATCACCCAATAGGTTGATTGAATCACCCAATCTAAGTTTTTGCATATTTAAAATAAGCAAAACTTTTCATATATTTTTTTTATATTACCCATTGATTAGACCTCATTACGAATTTTTTCCCTCTCCTCTCCCTTCATGGCTTTGAAACATTTATTGACAAAAACTTTAGTATAATAAAAAATAAAAAAAAGAGCAGAAATATAAACTACCCACATTTTGTTTCTGACATGCATAGTTAAAAAAAAAAAATAAAAAAAAATACGTTTTTTGAAGTATTAACATGTATGAGATAGAAGAAAGTTTTGAGATTGGTACATTCGACTATTGCTGGTTGAATATCTACACTTATTTTATGTAATAAATTCATTAATATATGATATTTTAAATAGTTATTCTATTAACGTTAGCCAGGGTTGGCAAAAACCCGGGTTTTTTCAGAAAAAACCCAACCCAGTGGGTTTTTGGGGTTTTTTCAGGGTTTTGGGGTTTTTTTCAGGGTTTTCGGGAGTTTTTCAGGGTTTTTTCGGGTTTTTTCAGGGTTTTAAGGATTTTCTTCTTGCCGTTCTTTGTTTGTTTTGTAACAACTATATAATTAATGGGATGAAGTTTTAAAAAATAAATGTTAATACTTTAATAATTTTTATTTAATATATTATTTAATTATAATTATATAGAATTTTTATTCAATGTTAAAAATAGTTTAAAAATTTGTAATGATTTTAAAGACATTTTATGACTGAATTGAAAGAAATTTTTTAAAGTCAAAATAATTAAATTAATAGTCTAAAATTTTATTTGTTTATCTTTTATAGATAAAAATTAGATTTAAACAGTGAATCATTTACTTTTGTTTTATTAAAATTTTCTTATGTAGTAGAATTTTATCAAATGTTTGGAATTATTGTCCTATTAGGGGGGGGGGGATGAATTCACTTTTAAACCATCTAAATTGTAAGCTTAAATTCCTAAATCTTCCAGAGATCTTGATGTATGGGAGGGAGGGAAGGGGGGGGGGGGGTTGCATCTCAATAGCACAGAATAGCTGCATGTTGTGTCATAGTCTGCGATCGCCCATCCTTCTGCTTTTGGCGAAATTAGATAAGGAGGGGGGGGGTATAAACAATAGAACTATCTCAAGAATAAGAAATCATTATTTTTAAAGAATTATTTAACAAAGAACTTTATATTACATTATATTTTAAATACTATATTTACGTAAGAATATTTTATAATTGAATTTGTTTGGATCATCAATACTTTAATTGGAAAATGAAAAAAATACACTCCAGTGTATCTTTCTTTTGTTTTATTGATGGATTTGTATCAGGTCAATTTTCTTTTTCCCAGCTGGCTGCTGATGACTGAGATTTAATTAAAGTTTTAAACTGCAAATAGAAATAATAATAATTAAAACAAGAACTAAACGATATTTTTTTCTTTTCCTTACTTATTTAAAAAAAAAAAAATAAAACTTTTAATTATCCGATTGTGTTTAAATTTTCAGCAAATTCAAATAATAATAAATTAGGCAGCTTACCAAATTTCTATTAAAATACAATAAGTTTTCAGAAAATTAGAATCCCCCCCCCCCCCCCCAAAAAAAAAAAAAAAAAAAAAAAAAAACTACTATCACTATCTTAATCTTGCATCTGATAATGAATGTTCTTAGCTATGCAGAAAAGATTCATTATTATGGTGGGTTGTGCTGCACTATAATACTATTTCACTAAAGAAAGTGAAATGAATCAATGATCTACCCTTTATGTTTTGTTCAACTTAATTTAGTTTTATGCTTAATATATTTTGAATCATACTAAAATACTCGTGCCTCTAATTTTTAAGAATTGATTGAACCCCCCACTGTTTTCGTCATATTGACAAATAATCCTGATTTTTAATTGTTTATATAATTTTACATGTATTTTTTTTTTTTAAGATAATTATTTTCTCTGTGAATTTTCCAAGTTTGTTTCAGATAGAGCAATTATGCCCATTTAGAATTTTCTGAAAACTATATCTGTGACCTATAAAATGTATATTATGTTTGGTTTAAATTGATATATTTATTATTAGTTAGATAAGTGGAATTTTAAATAAAGATTTTGATAAAACCCACTTGGGTTTTTTCAAGGGTTTTTTCAAGTGGGTTTTTTCTAAAAAAACCCACCCGGGTTTTTTCGGGTTGGGCAAAATCAAGCCAACCCTGACGTTAGCAAATACATGAGTTCATTAATATGCTCTTAAAATAGCTGTAGAGATCGTAAAAGTTCCAATATTTTGCGAGAATTATAAGACAAAATTGCAATGAATGATGCATTTAAAAAAAAAATTGTGTTCCAAAATTGAAGCTACAAAGCACATATTAGTAAAAGAAATAATTGAAACTTGATTAAAACTATTTTAACAAAAAAAAAATATTTAAAATTATAAACAAGTCACATAAAAATTGCAAGAGAAGATTAATTACTATTTTTGCGAATAAACTAAAAATTAGTGAATATTTTTGCAACATGTTTTAATGATAGATCTACCATCTTAATTCTATTCATTCAAAGTTCAAAATCTGTTTACTTATCGGTTACTGATGTCTTTATATTCCATTCTGTTTCGGGTTACCACTTTAGCTTACGGGAAGAAAGTCTTCTGTGATATCTAGTTATTATTTAGTAAGTACAAATTATCTACACTTAGTGACATAAGACAACGTTCTATGCTTAGAAAATATTAAGTATTATATGTAAACATAAAACTTAAGTACGTATGGATAATTAATTGTTTTTATGAAAATTTGCGCATTGTATCAAATATATTGTCGATATATATATATATATAACAAAAATAAATGTTGATTATAAAAATTTAGAGAAAATTTATCAATTAATCCCCTGCACATTCATAGACGTAAATTGAAATCCTGATAGAAAATTATCGATTTGCCATATATAATCAAACTATTATGATATTTTATCCTTGTTCGATTTAGAAAAAACATAATTATGCAGTTTTGCCATTTTATATAAATTGAAGCTGCAACTTAAAAATAAAAACTTCATTTTTAGCGAGAATTAAAAGCGAACGAATACTACACATCGTTATTAATGATAGAAGTGCAATAAAATATATCATCTGCACTGAAGAAAAACAACCAGTAGATTCTTTGTCACATCAGATATGCTACATAATTCCTTAAATATAAAATAAATAATATACAATGATAATTAATATAACAGCTGGAAAAAAAGAAAAAGATTTTGTCGCGTATGGTTATAATAACTACTACATAATTTAAAATATCAAAATAATTTTAGTATAATTATAATAATTATCTTATCATATTAGTATCTTAGTACATTGAAGCGTTAATCATTATGAGAGACTAAAATGGTCCTAAATTTTGAAACACGTTTTGAAAGGAATAATATAAATCCAAAAACGTAGTGATTTGTCCACATTTTTTTTTTTTTTTTTTTTTTTTTTCAAAAATATTATGTTTATGAGTAAAATTAATTTGTAATTTACCAACACAAATTTCCCCCTGCAAAAAAAAAAAAAAAAAAAAAAAAAAGAAATGAAAAACTTATTGTAGTAAATCTATCCCAAGAAATGTCGTTATGTAGTTTGCAGTCATACCCTTATTATAGTAAAATAAAATAAAAAACTTCTCTTATTCTCATTTTCCAAAAAATGAAGATATTCTTAGACTATTAATAGAGTGTTTTCCTGAAACTAAATCCACTATCTATAGCTTCAGAAGTGCTGCTAACCAATCACTTACTTTTAGCCAAAAAGCCTTCTCCAAAACACATACTAGAAATTTTTTTATCTATAACATCCGAAGCCCATTGTCGGGTGTAAAAAATTCAGGGCTAAAATATTACGAACGAGGATGAGAGAAAAGAAGTTAATAATGTAAGTCTTCCAAAAAAGAAAAGATTCCGGGAATAAAAAAACATCAAAGAATTTATATCCGGAGTCTTTTGAAAGTAAATCTCTTCTCAGAGACAATTCCCGGGGAGAGGAATTTACTTCAAAAGTGCTCAATAAGATGTCGCGTATGAGTGGGAAGTATCAAATGGTCATGGGGATGCTCTGAGTAATGCCTAATCCTGTTACAGCCAGGGGCTGTGACTCAGTACTATTGGAAGCAGTATTTACCTTGCCGGGAGACTGGCGCTCAAACAGTGTCGTCCGCCCCTCTTTCTAGCAAAGAAAAAAGAATTTTCCATTCAATCATTGGGACGCTCTTAAAGTTCCTCTTACTTTTCACAGATAGCCAGGAAAAGACAGCTGAATCTGGTGAAATGAGGAAATAAAATAGCTATTGATGTAATATTGGCTTAGATAACTTTATTAAGTGTCTAAATTAGGATAACTCTGCCGTGATTCTATAAGTCTCAATACAGTTAAAAATTAAAGGAAGAAAAGAATATGGTTGCTGATAGACTACTGGAAACGTGAACTTTTTATGAGTATTTAGATACACTGTTGGAAAATATAGCCTCATTTATGGTACCTAAATTATGGTTTTCTTTTGGCGTAGAAAATAATTTTAGTTATGCGCCCGTGGTTTTTAGCCCTTTAGAAGTTCCATCATCGCCCTTTTAAAATATGGATTTTAACTTCAAAAGAGAAAGCTTTCTCTTTTGAAAACACCGCTAAAAGAATGATAGAAAAAGAGTATGATAAATATATTGTTTGAAAACAGTTTATATGACAATATTTATAATAGAAATATAATGCACGCAACAGTTATAACAACAGTAAAGCAATTTTATGTCTACGAATGAGTAGTCTTTTTTATATATAAATTTTTTAAAAATGTGATTTTTGTCATTTTTTTTTTATATTGCACCCTTTAAATACCTCGTGCCACCCAGTAGAGACAGTTTTCATTAGATAGATCAAACCTGCTATACATATGTTATATCTTTAAAGCCCAAGTTATTAAAACAATTTAAATATTTAATAATAAAATAACAAAAGAAAACAGGCATAGTCCTGCAGTGGTGATTGTCTTAATACTTTTACACTTAATACTTTAATATTAACAACACTTTAATCTGCTTAAATGGTTTAACTTAAAAAAAATAATAATCCTTTTTAAATTATTATTTTTGCTTTTAATGCACTTTATTGTCTTTTTTCTTCGCATCTGTGTAATTCACCGAATCTCATCAAATAATGCATAGCAATAAAATAACACAAAAAAAAAACTATATTCAATTTAGAATTTTTTGCAGATATTTTTGGCAGAAACAAAAGTCTTGCGTTGTTAACTCTAAAGAAAGTTTATTATTAATATTAAGGTTTTTTAAAATGTTTACTAAACACACATACAAATAAAAGAAGCTAAAGAGAAAATTTATAAAAGCTATAATAAAATCTTAAATTTAGTATATTAATCATACATTACTTGAAATGAAGCATAAATGTAGAAAATGTATATTCATTTGAAATATAAGAGATTTTTTAAATGTATATGTATTAAAGTAAAACAAACTATTATTTTATTTTTCCTTCGAAATTTAGGATTTTTGTTAAAGTTTTATTTGTTTATTTTAACTAATAAAATTTGCATCATATTAAATTCAGAAAGATCAACTAATCATCCAATTGTATTCTTTCAAAAAAAGAAAGGGAAAAAAAAGAGAAAAAATCGTACTTCCAGATTGATGTTCAAATAAGTGCGCTCCGTGTCAATGTTTCTCCCCTCTACTACCGATATTCGATTATTGGGTCCAAATAGGATAATAACCCCCACGCAAAGTAGGGCAGAGAAAGCAATTTTCGTCTTCATCGGACAAACTTTATTGCTGGAAAATCAACGTAATGATTTATACTGGATGGAACTACAGCAATGATACACTCCGAAGTGCTTGGGTAATGTATGATTAATGGAAAAGGTTTCTGTTAAATACGAGTAGAAATTTTGCAAAATTCGTGCATTGTTGTGATGACAAATTATTTTTCTTTCTCTCTGTTCCCTTCTTTTTAATATAGTAGAAAGCGAAATATGAATCACGGTTTAATCATATCTGCCGTTTTTATACATGAAATCTTTGTAACAAAATGATGGCAATTTTAGTGTCATTTTCACTGTGCAACTGAACCAGATTTTTCTTTCTTTCTTTCTTTCTTTTTCTTTTCTTTTTTTTCTTTCTTTTTTTTGCGTAAGCACGATTAACTTATAGATTTTTTTTTAAAGTTCATAAAGTAAAATAAGATTATAATATTTAGACAAAAAAAAAAAAGAGTGTATGCACTCAACTAAGTATTTTCTTTGCAAAAGGACTTTTGAAATTTATTTATCTCTCTATGTCTCTTTCGTAATCTTTGAATCGGGTAATTTTCTATATGACGATTATGTATTGTCTATTTATTTGCAATGTCAGGTTAATGAATTCATAAAATGGGATTAAATATTTTTTTTTACTTAAATATATTAAGAAATCATTTAAAATATTAATGGAAGCTTTAAATTAAGGATAAACATTTTGTAAAAATAGAAAGATGTATTTTTACTAAAAGGACTTTTTAATAAAAGTAATTTAATTATAAAAGTAATATTTTTAACTTTTTTTTTTTTTTTTTTTTTTTTTTTTATTGAAGTTTTTCAAAAATGGGTAAATTTATATTGTTGCATGTGCTAGTAATTAATAAAATTATTATTCGAAATGTGGTTAAAGAAAGTCTAAAATCTATGAATATAAAAAAAAAAGCTTTTAAGAATTTAAAATTAAATTAAATAATTTCGTAAATTTTTTTTATCAACTTTTGTACAAACAAGCAAAAATATTAACTATAAATAACAAATGACACAACATTCAACTGGTAAATTATAAAATAAAATAAAGTAAAAGTGTTTTTAAAATATTTTTATTAGAGAATTATTTTCCGATTATTATTTCTTTTGTATTGTTGTATTTTTCATGATATAGTTAAGGAGACAAATATATTTAAAACAAGTGTGGTCCATATTTTATTAATAACTTATCGATTTTTTTTTTAAATATAGACTTTAAAATATAACTCTTTACAGTGAATTTCCCTATTCTCTATAGACAAACAATTCTTCTAAATAGACGTATATACGTTAAAATTCAAATTTACGAAACTGGAATAAATGAATGATAAGTCCATTAATAATTGAAGTCACTAAATGGAAGAAGGTGTAAATAATTACTTGTGTAAGAAGGTGTTAAGTCACATTTCTCTCAAAAATTGTTTTATTTTATGGATGAAGATGTCATAAAGTAATCTATCTTATGATAAAACTAAAATACTAAAATTTTAATTATCATTGAAAATATGATAATGGCAATATTTCCACCTTTGCACCATTTCTTCATTTCACCAATACAAATTTAACAAGTCGATGTGCTGTCTTTACATGATAAGTGTCCAACCAAGATTAACCATCCATTTTACGGGTTCGGTAAAATTTATCCAAGAATATTTTTCTGTTCGGCTCACTGAACCATAAAGGGCAAAACTGGAAAATTTCATTTGTAGCCAGTAGTAACAGTTTTAAGTTATAAGTGGCCACTTTTTTTAATTTAAAAGTGCTAAACAATAAACTTTTTTTTAAAAAATTGCTACTAGCATTAATTTAAAATTAAATAGGTCAAAAAGTGGAATCATTGATGGAATGAAAAAAAAATTTACTTTCTTCTTGTAGGAAATATGACCATAAGGTGGCCACTGGCAGACAATTTTTTAACAGCCACTTTTTTCATTTAATGGCCCTGTGACCGATGGTCGTACTAATTTTGCCCTTTACTGAACCATGTAGTTAAAATAAAGATATCTTTATAACTTCATTTTTTTTAATATAATTTTTTTTAACATCGAGGTTTTAATTATTTTATTATATAGTTTAGAACAAAATTAAAACTATTCAAAAATTTCTGGAACTCAGAATTACTTTTTCAAATATCGGTAAAATTTACCCAAACCATATAACTTTCAAAAACTCGTGGAACAGAGGGTTTATCTGAAGTGTATCGTTTAAAAGCGTCAAGTCGGCTATACTTCGTGACGACTAAACTCGTCACAACCACTTAAGAGGTTAAATGTCTGGAATAGCTTACACTCAACCAATAAGCACTACATAGTGTCAAATGTATCGCTACTTACAATTGTCATCAAAGTCTTAAGAAAACAATTTTCTGTCATTGTTGTAATTTGTGGCTGTCCCGCACTATAAAGATCGATCTCTAAAGTATGTCTTGAATTATAGACCAGATCCTTTTTTGAGTCAACCTCTTTTGCTTTGTTACCTTCCCCATGGCCGCTCTAACATAGCATGGAGTGCAGCAGATTTTCCAAAATGTTTTTCTTCGATCCCATCTCTCTATTTATTTATTTTTTGTACGTTTTAGAGTATCTTTTCTCCAAAGCTAACAAAGCGAATTTCTGCAAAGAGTTTTGTTGAATAGGTGTTTCGGTAAGATATTCTTTATTTCGCAATACAAAAGATGACCGGAACAAGTTTCCATTTAAATGAAAAGAGAAGTACATTGAAACTTACATATATTTTTAACTGCGGCAAGATTTTGTGTTACTAAAGCTAAATTTAGTGAGTTTCATATATTATTTTTAGATTTCACTGTCTTTGTTACATAATGTTAAAACCATTTTTTTTTCACTAAGTGTAGTTAATTTTAATATGATATGAAAAGATATTTGGTGAACGTAATTAATAAATTGGTTCTGAATATTCGTTATTTCGAAACATAAAAGATGATCACAAGTTTCCCTTTAACCCTTTCAGGGGCAAAGTACTTTCAGTACTAAAATATTGAAATAAATGACTGGCACCGGAACTTACAAAAAAATTTATTTGTAAATAAGAAAAAGGCTATATTTCACATACATCTTAAATGGAAAAGATTTTAGCAAAATTCTGGTACCATTGTGGCGTTTGGGAATTAAAATTAAGTGGTTTCATAAACATACCACTGCCCCTGAAAGGGTTAAACAAAAAGAGACATTGAAAGCCACATATATTTTAAACTGCAACACGGTTTTGCGCGTTACATTAAAGCTGCATTTAGTGAGTTTCATAAATTCTTATAAAATTCACCGTCTTGGTCATATAAAATTAGCAACGTTTTTCTCTTCAGAAAATGTAACCGATTTTATTATGAAGTCAAAAGATATTTCTTTTAAAAAGTTAATTATATCATTAGTTCTCAATATTCTTTATTTCGCAATGTTAAAAGATGTGCTGTTCTAGACATCTTTTAGCATTGCGAAATAAAGAATATTACCATTATTTACCAAAT
Source organism: Maratus michaelseni (assembly GCA_963931845.1). Classification (NCBI taxonomy): domain Eukaryota; kingdom Metazoa; phylum Arthropoda; class Arachnida; order Araneae; family Salticidae; genus Maratus; species Maratus michaelseni. The sequence goes on along the minus strand of OZ007599.1, from coordinate 210,515,623 downwards.
TTACCAAATTTACCATTTAAAGGAAAAAAAAAAGTGCATTGAAACACACAAATATGTTTAACAGCAGAAAGAGTTTTTGTTACATTAAAGGCTAAATGAGGTGATTTTCATAAATTATTTTAAATTTTCAATGGCTTGCTTAGGAATGAATTTTCCTTTTACGAAGTGCAGCCGGTTTTATTGTGATGGCAATTGACCCTTTTTAAAAGAAATTAATTAAAATATATCATTAATTCTCAATAGTAAACTTATCTAGCCAATAAAAATGAAAATTTTCAGATGTTAGAATTATTACTATATTGTATTGTTATAGTTTATGATTTATGGGGATTTTTAAAAGGTGAAACGACTTCCGCAGTCGAAGTTGTGGCTAATAACAGGTTTTAACATAGTTGAAAAGTGTTCAGCCGGTTTTATTGTGACCGGAGACACACAAGTCAAATTAATAAACACTTTTCAACTATGTTGGAAAGTATTTATGAAGTTGGCTTGTCTGTCTGCCTGCCGTCTGTCCGTGCTCTAACTCACGTAAATATACTAGGATTGCCATGAAAATGATATATGTTATTGAAGTTTATTATGGCATGTTCAACATTCAAAATGAAGCGTGTAGCGTTTATAGTTTGTTCACAAGGACACTCAAAAGAATTCCGTTACAATACGGTCTATGGGGAAAAATAGTTTGCTGTGTATTTTAATTATGTTACACTATTTCAAACATATTGGAATTGATATATATCACCGAGGTTTACTACAAGATACTTATAATAGAATATAGTGTGCATAGCATCCCTCGTTCATTTACAAGGACACACAAAAAAAATTCGGTTACAGTACAGTCTATTAATAATGAATGCTGGAAATGCGTTTTCAGTTGTGGTATGCTTTTTACATTTAACTATTTTTTTGTATATTACATCGTGTATATAAATTCTATAGATGATATACAGGGCTGCACAAAAAATTTCGAGTACATTTCTGTTTATTGACGGAAATTGTTGAAGGAGAATTTTCAATTGTTATGCGTTTCCTAACTCAACTAAATTTTAGCATACTATATATACAAAACTATAGATCATATACAGGGCAGATATATTTCCTACTATAGAGGGTAATTGCTGTAATTGAGTTTTCAAATGGGTTTGCGTTTTTTAAATTGTTTACATAGACATCATCTTTCACTTTATTAATCGGTGAAATTTTGTTAGAGTATTCTGAATGTGTTGGAAAGTGTTTCATAATCCATGCTTGTAGCATGATTTTTCGTTCTTGTTCTTTCTGCTGTAACGTGAAAAAACCGATTCCACTCTTTGAAGCGCGAAATGATTCATTCCTTTTATAGCGGTTTAAGGGAAGTGTGGCCTTAGAAAGTGAACAACAACAAAAAAAAAATCATCTAAAGAAAAATGCAACAAAAGTCTACGTTTAATTTTAATTTTCCTTTGCTGAATTATCTAGAGTCATCTCAAATCAGTCCGACTATGATTTCAATCAAATCAAGTTATACTAATTTTACGCAGTTCTAAAATTTTCACGTTTAACCGATAGTTAAAATGACACCAGGCTAAACAATTTTACTCCAATCCCTTACATATTACTTTCATTTATGGTTTTATTTTTTTAAATAAATTGGCATCTGTCTGTAAAACAAAGATTAATTACAGAAATTACAGTCATCAAATGCAATATTAAGGGTAAAAATCGAAACAGCTCGTCAAGCATGCATTAAAAAAAAAAAAAAAAAAAAAAACTTGCTATAATTTTAGTAATTATTGATGTATATGGAAACGATTGTATATTTTCAGAAGTTGAGCCTATGTTAAAGTAGTCATTGGTTTTGCATCAATTAGAAAAAGCCTGGAGCAGTTTTAATATGAATTTCTTATGCATTATTTTCCTAAATGGAAACTTTTTTCGTGCAAATAAGTTGTATATTTTGTTTCAAAACATGCTACATATAAGTAGGAAATGATTATTTCGTGTCAGTCATAATTGATAGAGCTTTCAATAAAAAAGAGATTTTTTTAAAATTTGAACGTCCACTATTCACTTATGTTTCGTACTTTAACCAATAAGTTATTAACGTTAAAAATTATTTTTGCTTCAAATCTACTACATTTTCAGCAAAGTTTATTTTTTTAATTAATATTTAAAGACATGGTCTTAGGATTACGCGAGATATTTTTTTAAAAAAGTAAAAAAATTAGGAAAGATTTAAAAAAAAAGATAATAATAATAACATAGATTTGATGTAAATTTCACAAACAATACATAAAACGAATATACAGCTACATTTTAAATAAAATTACAATTTTTATTATGATTTTTTATAAAATTGTGAAGCTATGTAGCAATTTATTTTTCATCCTATGTAATTCATATCACTTTATTACAATTTTTTTTACATATATTATTGTATTTATTAATTGTTCGTTATAATTTTTTACAATTATTCATACACATAATGCAATTGTTTTATTACAATTTATCGTAATGTTAAATAGATATTATATTGTTTTTCATGGCTATGTTGCCTGGCATGTTTAAAAAGTAGTGAACGCAGTTCAAATCCTTTTAAAGAAGTAATTCAAAAGGTTGATTCACACCACATTTTTTTTAAAATCATATTCTGAATTCCAGTTCTTTTTCCATGACATTAAAATTATTGTACGTTATTCTTTCGTGCAATTTAGATAAGGATGAATTAAACAGTATACATTAATAACATATCTATAAAAACATTTATAAACTATAAAAGAATTGAAAGGAAATTTAATTATTAATTCAACTAAATGTTTTATGCATTCTAGCATAAAAATAAGTAAATTAAAGCATGTTTCGTATTTTCTCCAGTCCTGTAAAGAACATTATTTCACTCAAAAACGCATTTAAGCGCATCGAGAAAACACGGAGAGTTATTAAGGCTCCTCTTCAGTAAACTTCCCGATTCCCCTCGCTAATGTTATTCCTATGGGCGTAGGATGCATTCGTATTTTTAAAATATCTCCTCGGAAAATTAATATTTTTAACTTCTGTTTTCTTTGTACTATTCTTAAAGAATGTCTCTTTTTTTCTTAGTTGTCAATTTTTTTCTAAAATATATACTTAATTTTATATGAAACGTTAAAATCTTATTAAGATTTTAAAACAAAAAAATGTAAATTAAACACATAATTTAGAAATATTTTGATAACTAAGAAAAAAAAGAGACATTCTTTAAGAACAATACAAAGAAAACAGAAGTTAAAAATATTAATTTTCCGAGGAGATATTTTAAAAATACGAATGCATCCTACGCCCATAGGAATAACATTAGCGAGGGGAATCAGGAAGTTTACTGAAGAGGAGCCTTAAGCGTAAATTTTGGATGCGTTAAACGCATGTTTTATTTTATACCCAATGCCGTTATGAGCAAAGCTGGAATTCTAGATTCTATCTCATTTAGCGTCATGAGAATCAAGCGAAAGCGAATCCAAACACAATACGGAATTATAATAAGAACAAGAAAAGCTATAAAAATAAGAGAGAAAGGAAACAATTTGAACCAAATGGTTGAGAGTCATTGATTAATAGCATTATTTTCTAGACGAAATTTTTGGTTGTTTTAATACCATTAAAGTAATATTAAGTTGAATTTTAGTAAAATTTAGACAACGGTGGATTAACCAAATTAATAAAAATACTTATAAACTGTAGAAAATTGGAACAGCACTTTGAATATTAATTCGGCAAACTGTTTACGTGTTCAGACATAAAAATATGTGAAATTGTAACATAAAAATATGTTAATTAAATTTTATTTCATATTTTCTTAGTCGGGTGGAAAACAACATTGGGTCAGAGATGCATTTCAACGATTTGATCAAAACTCGAAAAGCTACTAAGAGTAAATTTAGGGTACGATAAAAATACGTTTTATCTTATACGTTTTATCTTATACCGAATGACTTTCTAAGCAAACCTTGAGCACTGATTCGTCTCATTTAGTATCACGAGATTTAAGAAAAGCAAAAATTGAACATCGAGCGTGAAAACGAATCAAACATTGTAATCAGATCCAGGCAAGCTATACAAATAGGAGAAAATCAAATATTTCGCATCAAACTGTTGAGAATCACTGATTTGTATCATTATTGTCTAGACGAATTTTTCCAGTTCTTTCATATAATATTAAAACACTATTACGTTGAATTTTCTAAAATTTAGACAACGGTGGATTAAGAAAAATAATATAAGCATTTTTAACTGTAAAAGAGCAGAACAAAATTTAAAATACTAATTCGGCAAACTGTTTTACGAGTTCAAACATAAAATTAAGTAAATTAAAGCTTGTTTAATATTTTCTCAGTCGAGTGGAAAAACACCATTGAGTCAGAAACGCATTTCAACGCCTCGACAAAACTCGGAGAGCTAGTAAGAGTAAATTTAGGGTACGATAAAAACATGTTTTCTTTTATACCAAATGCCGTTCTGAGCAAACCTTGAATCCTAGATTCTGTCTCATTTAGCATCACGAGAATCAAAAAAATGGACACGGAACGCGAAAACGAATCCAAACACAACATTGAATCATAATCAGATCCAGGAAAAGCTATAAAAATAGGAGAGAAAGGAAACAATCCTTTGTCATTAGGGAGAAAAATACAGTGGGATCTAAAGGTGGAACAGTGGGACGGCTAAGCAGAAATTGATGAAATGAACCGTCTAGGAAGCTCTTCAATCGTCCCTATTTTTTCAACTTTCCGTTAAGTCGTTAGGAAGAGCAATTCGTAGAGAAAAAGAGCCATACAAATCCCTTGTTAACGCTTCATAGAATCAAAACCTTTTCTTCATTTAGAGATAGAATAAAGCAATGTATTAAATGCTTCATGGAAGCTAGAAAATGCCAGAAGTAGAGTATTTTAGATTATTTTTCTAAAAGAGGGCGTGATATTTAATATTATATGCTAGAATAAAAATATTTTTAAATGCTAGAAGATATAAAAGTGATGTATTTTATTGAGCGGATTACGAAAGAGATGAAATTTCGGAGCGCATGTAGAGGCGTTTGAAGTGTCATTTATTTAAAGAATTCTGTTGTATTACTTTTTCCAATTTAAAGAATAGAATTGAACATCTATTTGATGTCGCGTGCTTCCAGTAAAAAAGCAAAAGAACAAAGTAGCATAATTGGAAATACATATTGTGCTTTAATATTATATAAATTTAAAAATTAAAAAAAAACTGTGTTGGGTACTACATACAGTTGCATTTCAGTTTATGTGTGAAGTTCATTATCAGTCGAAGTAGCTTTCCCTTTATTTGCTATAGATAATTTTCTATATAAATTATAGATAATAACGAAACGAAAATCATTTTTGAATTCATCTTCTATTCTACCATCATAAAAATTAAGAAAAATATTATCTCTACCACTAATATCACCGGACTATAAAAAGTTAATTGGCACAAAAACACATAAAATAGTATTTTTCTTAGTACGTTTTTACTAAATGATTTAATCTCTTAGATAATGTTATTTCTTGAATATTTTTTTATTTAAAAAAAACTGCATTTACAAAGCAATTTATTTCACGTCAAACGCCTATTACAACATAATTAAAGACATAACATTCTTCAATAGCAAAATTTCTGAGAGTGCTACTGAAAAAATAAAAATAAATAGAATGCATTGGAATATAATAATTTGTCATTTCCTATATTATCATAGGTTAAATTTGTTAAAACTGAGAAATTGTATGAAATATACATAAAAGCATATCAAGCGTGTTTTGTACAGTATAAAGAGTGGTTGTAAAGAAAAAAGAAATTAAAATTCATTTTTCCAATATTTAAACTCAATTAATTTTTAATAATCACTAGATTTTAGTTATCCTATTTACTTTTATAAAATTATCTTTAATCGATCAATTCCGTCCATAGTTCAACTGCACAAATTAACTTCCTGTAATTATTACAATTTAAAATTCCCTAGAATGCAATCGGAGGATAAAGAAAAAAAATTGGAAGTTCTTTAAAACAAAATTTTAAATTCAATTACTTTTACAGTCTGTAGTTTATCTTAATTATCTGAAAACGTTCTCTAAGTTAAAAAAGAGAAAAAAGAGAGAAAAAAAAGAAAAGAAAAAGAAAGACAGTAATCAAAATTCTGGAAATTTGGAAGCTCGCTATTTTCACGTACCCTCATTTTTCAAAATACTATTGTTCCTTTTTTTAAATTAATAAAATTTTCACGCCATTTATTCAATAAATATTTTTTGTTAATTGCGTAAACTTTCCCAAATCCTTTCTAAAGTGTTTTGAACTAAATTTCTCGTTTTTTGTCTGCGTAGCTATATATTTTTAGTGTATAAAAAGCCCCTTTTTTATCACAAATTTACCGTATCAGCAATATATATGGTAGCACATTAAGAAAATAATTGTATCTGTGTTCCCATATTATAGTTTAGCCATTAATTAAAAAAAATCCACTATAGTATAATTTTCTTTCGCAACCTCTTTTTTTAAAATATACTTTTTAGAATAAAATGAAAAATATTAAAAAAAAAATTCAATATCTGCATAAGGATATATTTTATTCTCAATTAATTTACAAATACTTCAAACTTTGTCAAATGGACAAACATTTTGACATTAACACGTTGAGTGCCACCATATATAAGCTTTCAATTAAGCTTTCATAGGGTGCCATTATTACATTTAGCGGTAAACTAATAACTTTAGTGATATTTATTACATGTAGAATTTATAAAAAATGTGTTTTATGCACCGCTAGCTTTCACGCAAGTAATTTGTTTTTGGTTTTTTAAAAGGAATTTTTCTCTTTTTTCAATTTATAATGGTACCAATATTGTTTTTCTTTTAGTAATAACCATAATTAGCAACAAAAATGGATCCAATTTTTTTTTTTTTAAGGAAAACGTAAAAATTATGAATTCAGTTGTTTTATGAATGTTGTTTTATGTTGATGAAATAAAACTTTGAGTTGTAACCAAAATATGCTTTTTAGTCTTTCTATAACTCATCTGAAATACAAGATCATAAATTAATTAAAAAAATAAAAAATAATGCTTTATCTAGGTGTCATAGAACAACAGAGATGTATGTTACTGGAGTGCCTCTAAAATTAATATGCTTTAAATTTAGATTTACATAAAAATCCGTAAGTACACATGGCACTCAACGTTTTAAAGATTCAAATTTTGTCAAATACCTTCGCATCATTGCAATTGCAAAGAAAAATGAAATTTGGGAAAAACTATTTAACAGAAAATGAATCTATCCGTTGAAATACTACAAATAATAATAAAAGTTTTACCAGGCAAATGAATTAGGTTTTATATAAAAATAGACAGATTTACAGAGTAACATTTAATTTTTTTCTTCAAATATTATCCTCGGGTACCTTAAAGGTTCGAAATCTGTTTTTAAATTTATGAATTTTTGTTTGTCCTACATCCTAATAAAATATTCATTATAACTTCTAAAACATTCCCAAAAACTTGTTTTTAAAGTATTTTGATGTATGTTTTTCTTTCTCTGTACTTTTCTTTCTTTTTTGAATAAGTAACACATTTACACTACCAATGTTAAATGTGGTAATAAACTTCTAAAAATAATTGTGATTACATTTGTATTTTCATATTATTTATTAGTTCTTCATTAGAACTCCACCACTATCGTATAATTTTCTTTCGCAACGTCTCATTTAACAACAAACTTTTTGGAACAAAACCAAACATTTTTCATTCATATCAAAATTATTTAAATATCTGCCTTAGAATATATTTTATTATCAATTAATTTTTAACACCTACACTTTAAACTTTGTCAAACAGATAATCACAAAGACTCAAACTTTGTCAAATACCTAATTGCAAAGAAAAATAAAATGGGGGGAAAAATTATTTAACAGGAAATGAAGCTAACCGTTGAAGATACTTTATCGTTTGTTCGAACTATTCTAAAAATAAATTCTGAATAGCAAAATACGTAACAGTCTATCTATTTCCCCCTATTTAAGCGCTTTAATTCCCATTTAGTTTGCTTTATTTCTTATTTTTATTCTACCTCCCACCATATGGAATGGGAAATGTCGTCGTGAACAACTTCTAACAATTACACCCATTTTCATTCTATGGCTAATTACTAGATAAACATTTAAAATAAATTATGATAAATTAATGCATAGCGGAATATACAGTGAAATCAAAATAAATTAAATATGAGTGCATTCTTCCCAAACATGTTTATCTTCATTTTGAAACTGTTTAGCTCTAGGGGACGTGATTATTTTGACCTCTATTTTGAATTTAAAAAAATCACGTCATTAGGAAAAGGATTACTGACGGTGCATTAAACGTCATAAAGCGTAATTACTAAAATCCACTTGATGTTTGTTTGTGATAGCGGAAAACTCATCTGTAACTCATAGGACACCTTCTCAGATTCTGCTTTTGTTAGGATACATTACCAGTTTAATTGCTATGATAAACCTCTAGGGATGTCCACTGGGCTCAGTTAACTCTGACATGCGTGAAACGCCTTCAAATTGGTAATGATGCCCTAGCGCCCGTTAGACACATAGCAGCAAATTAGCTCACCAGAAATAGGGGGTTTGTGTACAAATTACAATCTTCGGAACAGCTGAAATTGGGATCCTTATTTTCTCCAAACTCACATAATATTTATCTCACTTATTAATAATCCGTTAGTTATTAATTTTGACTATTAATATATATCGCTTCGTGGAAGTGGAAGAACATGTAGGGAATAATGCAAATAATCAAAATAGTTAATTGCAGCATATTAATGTCTGTTTATGTAGAAATGATTTAGTCTCTGTTGGACTGTTATTCCAATGAAGGATAATCAAAACATTTTACAGTATATTTGAGAAACCGCTAATTGTAGCTCCAATGCAGTAGGCTTTTAGGTGTGTTTAATCTTTATTTTAAATGAGTAATTATAAATATCGAAGAATAGTTTGTAAAAGGAAAAATAAAAATCACAATAAAATACCGGTTCAAAAGTTCATTTTTGTTACTCAAATATCTATGTCAATTTTTTGGCGTTTAATTCTGAAAGTAAAATTGAAAAGAACAAACAATTGTCAAATTTTCTTGCAACTAGTAGAAAATGAATATTTAGATATCCAAATTATCCGAAACTATTTCCTGTAAATCACAATAATAATAATAATAATAACAATAATAATAATAATAGCAATAATAATAATAATAATAATATCAATAAGTTCAAAGAGCTCCAGTAAGTTGTTTGATAATTGTAGCACGGAAAAGGGACAAATAATAATAATAATATTATTATTATTATTAATTTTATTATTATTATTATTATTATTATTATTATTATTATTATTATTATTATCAATAATAATAATAATAATAATAATAATAATAATATTATTATTATTATTATTATTATTATTATTATTATTATTATTATTATTATTAATATTATTAATATTATCAATATTATTATTATTATTATTATTATTATTATTATTATTATTATTAATTTTATTATTATTAATAATAATATTATTAATATTAACATTATTATTATTATTAATATTATTAATATTATCATTATTATTATTATTATTATTATTATTATTATTATTATTATTATATACAAACAATTATTATAAACAATAATAATAATAATAATAATAATAATAATAATATTATTATGCTTTATACAAAATTTAAAATGTACCAAATTGATAAACATTATACTTTAAAAAGAAGAAATAATGGGCAGTTGTTTCAGCTGTAAAGAAGATTGTCCTTTAATATATATATATATATATATATATATATATATATATATATATATATAACTCGTAATAGTTTCTATTTCTGTTGAAACCAAATACAGATAGACACACAGATACACACGAACGCACACATACACAAAAGAAAAAAAATAGATGCCTACGCTCAGATTTCTCATATGCTTAGATTCTAAAAAAATAACAACAAATCCTTTAGTCTTTTGTATGTAACTAATTTAATTCTAAAATAAAATAAAACAATGCAAAAGAAGTGTCTCTCAATAATGTGTGTACTGATATTATTCTTATTATATTATATGTTTCTACTTTTTATTGGTACAGCTGCTTAATTTTCTTTTTTTCTTTTTAATGTCTTCACAAGAAAAATTCTTAAATAATACATTTATAATAAATCTGAATTGAATCTCGTTTTTTAACCTATCTCACATATTCGCATATCAAGAAACAAAGTTGATTATGTAGATGAGATTTTATGAATATTTTAAAAAACAATATTTTTATATATTTTTTTTATAGTCTGTACTTTATAATGTAAAATTTTGATATTTTTTTTCTCAATAGTTATTAATTTATTTACGAATACTTAGCTTGTCTATATTTATTCCGGTTGAACCAAATAATTGATATTACGATTAATTTTATTTTGTTAAATTTTATAAAACAATAAAGGAAAAAACTATCTTCTCTGACAGAACGTTGTCAAGTTATGTCACTTTTCTGGGGAATGTTTTACGCCTTTTAAAATCATTAGGCCTTGTCTCAGAGAAAGGTGAGTAGTGATTTTTGAAGTCACTTTTGATAAGGAAGGACTCGGGATATCTTTATTCTTGAGGTTTGTATAAAAATGTCTTACTTTTGTTAATGTGTGATATTACATAATAATGATATAAAATTGCATTAAGTGATTGAAAATTACAGGATAGTATCACGAATAGTTCAGCTTATATTTTAGATCGAGGTAATATTCAATGGTTTAAATTCGAGATAACATTCAATGGTATAAATTTAATCGAGGCAATATTCAACGATATACATTTAATCCATTGCAAAGTGCACGGAGTTCATTTTGTCATTACAGCAATTTGAAATTTTGCGTTAATTTGGAAATCACTGACTTCAATTCAACTAGATAAGCATTTTGATTCGATCGTGTTGTCATATGAGCATAGCGTACTTTTTCAATTAATAATTTTATCGCAAAACTTTTGATATATTTTTGTAAAATTAGCTGATAAATGACATGAAATTTTATACCACTGTAAATCAAACATAAGTTCTTATTTGTTTACATTAAGAAATAAAATCGATCTCTTCTAAAAAATTCTTAAAATTATCTCTCAGTTTAGGTTATAGTATATTTGTACTCTTATTATACTATATAACTATATCTATACTATATACTATAAAAATATATTACGTATCTCATTCTTTTTTTTTCTCTTTAATGTGCCTAATTTTATCAGTAAAATAATCGGGTTAGAACCAGAAATTAAAATAGTGAATAAAGTAATAATTAATAATAATTAATAAAATAAAGTAATGAATAATTTGTTTGAATTCCTCTTGTAGTTTAAATGTGATTTTGTTTAAATCTCAGTCATACGGCAAGAAGAGGAAATTAATTTGACTTTATTTTTTGACTTTTCTTTTAAATAGAAAATTAAGAGTAATGTGCATTTTATTAAAATTTTAAAATAAAACAATACTTATTAATTATTTGTTTTATCTATTATTTTCAGCCGATGATTAATTTTGTTATCTACTGTTTTACATAAACTATTAATCAAGAATATTCGATTAAATTGAGATTATTTGAAAAGAATATTAATAGTAAAACATACATCACGGTATTACCGAAGTGCTATATTACACCATGAAGAACATGCAATCTTGAAGCATTTTATTGCAATATTAAGTGCTTTTCATTAGTACTAGTATTATTAATTTCTAAACGCATTTTAATTTAAAGAAATTACACAAACATTATCCTCAACTAACTCCTTATGACACAGAATTAATAATTTACGATCATTTTCAATTTACCTATTATCATTCTCTTTTACAAAGACGAACATATTCAAGGATCACTCTTTTGTCACGCTTTAGAATAGTAAAATAAAGCAGCTACCGCATTCATTTCTACTTTAGTTTCCATATCATATTCGCTTCTGTTCATAAGTTCTACACGAAGTGGACGACAAACATCTCGAGACCATCCCGAGCGTGATAGTGTTACAAATTGAGCACTTTATCGTGTAGTTGCTTCATTATTTTTAAACACACAATGCCGTTAACGGAAGCTCTTGGGGTGTGGATTATTAAATGTGTTGCCAGACATTAAAGCAATTCCTTTCACTGAATATGCAGAAATACGAATTTTACAGCGAGTTTTAAAAGCTCGTGCTTTTGATCTAGCAAATTCTCTCGTTGCATTATTTATTAATTGTAAAATGCATTTTGAAATTGAGTAAATATCTTTATAATGAATGCACAACTCGAAAGTATTTACTCTTTTCTAACTGTAACACTAGATCGTAAACTATTTTGTACATGTGATGACGAGCATCATTCCTTGCTCAATATTTAACAAGGTAGTTTATATAAATTAAGATTTAATGTTCCTTTTGTGTCCTTAAAAATAAAATTAAATAAAATTAAAAAATATGAATCCGTTCTACTTTTTACTTTTTTATGAATAATAGACGATTTATTTCTTTTCTTACACAAAAATATTTGTTTTAAACTGATTTTTATATACATGAGTTAAGGAAACAAATGTACGATAAGGACAATAAAATCTAAAAGGTCTACTTCTAAAAAAGAGAAAATTTGAGAACGTTTCATTTACAAAAGTAAAAAAAAGTGCATTTTCTGTTTTTGAACAAAACTTTATTTTCGCAACAAAACAGATAAGGGGCAAGTAAAAGTTATAAACTTACTTCTCAACTGAACACATTTTAAATTACTACCATTTGTTCAATTCTTCAAATTACTTATAAAAATATAATCTTTTATTAAACATTACGTTTTGCCAAATCTTCTTTATTATTCTGTAACTGTATCACAAGTTAGTAACCTATTTGTGGCGAGCATCCTTTCTTGTTAAATGTGTTTCAAAGTAGTTTTTATAAATTAAAATTTAATTTTCCCTTTTTGTTCCTAAAAATAAAATTAAATACAATTTAAAAATATGAATTTATGTCATTTTTTAAAACTTACTTTTTTATGAATAACAGACGATTGCTTTCTTTTCTTATACGAAAGTATTTGTTTTAAACTGGTTTTAGGTACATGAGTTAAGAAAATAGATGTACGAAAAAGGTCTATCTCCAAAAAAGAGAAACTTTGAGAACGTTTTAATCGCAACAGTAATAAGAAGGACAGTTTCTGCTTTTGAACAAACCTTTAATTTCGCAACAAAACAGATAAATTGCACGTAAAAGGTATATTCTCAAATGAACAGATTTTAAATTACCATAAGTTTAATTCTCCAAATTACTTTAATCTTTAATTAAAATTTATGTTTTATCAAATCTTCTTTACTATTTTGTAACTGTATCACTAGATAGTAATCTATTTTGCATATGTGATGACGAACATGATTCCTTGCTCAATGTTTTCCAAAGTAGTTTATATAAATTAAGATTTAATTTTACCTTTGCGTTCCTAAAAAAAAAAATTCAGGTTTTTAATTTACTACTTACTTTTTAGCACTTTCCAACCTAGTTGAAAAGTGCTTATGACTTCGGTTTGTCTGGCCGTCTGCCGTCTGGCCGTCTGTCCGTGCTCTAACTCCCGTAAATATGCTCGGATTGCTCTGCAATTTTTATATGTTATTGTCGTTATCTATAGCATGTTCCCTATTTCAACGGAAGTGTGTAGCACTTATAGTTTTTTTATAGGGACACTCAAAAGAATTCCGTTACATTGCGGTCTATGGGGAAAAATCATTTTCGGTTTATTTAAATAATGTTTCACTACTTTAAACGCATTGAAATTTATATATATCACTAAGGTGCATTAGAAGATGCTTAATATGGAACAGGGTGTGCATAGCACTTATAGTTACTTTACAGGGACAGTCAAAAGAATTCCGTTACATTACGTCTATGGAGAAAAATCGTCTGCGGTTTATTTAAATAATGTTTCACTATTTTAAACGCATTGAAATTTATATAGATCACTAAGGTGCATTACAAGAGACTTACTACGGAATATTGTGTGTATAGCAGTCATCGTTCATTTACAGGGACACGCAAAAGAATTATATACTGTCTGTTAACAATAATTCCTGGAAGTGCGTTTTAAGTTATTGAACGCGATTTTAATTTTAACTTGCTTTTTGTCTATTACGTGGTGTGTATAAATTCTGTAGATCCTATACAGGGCAGCACAAAAGTTCGCGAACACATTTCTGTTTATTGACAAACTCCAGACGGAGAATTTTAAACTGTGCTACGCGTTTCCTAACTGAACTAAAATTATCATCCTATGTAGTATATATACAAATCTATAGATCCTATACAGGGCTGAATAAAAGTATTCGGATATTTTTCCGAATATTGTATATGTTGGAAATTCCTGAAATTATGTTTTTAAATATGTTATGCGTTTTCTAAATTGTTTACTTAGATGTTAGCTTTTAGCTTATTAAACGGTATGATTTGTAAAATTATTTTGGAAGCGTTGGAAAGTGCTATATAATCTATGCTTGACGCATGATTTTTCGTTCTTGTTATAAATAACAGACGATTGTTTTCATTTCTTGTATAAAAATCTGTGCTTTAAATTAGTTTCTAAGAAGCATGAGTTCAGAAAGTAAATATACGAACAAAATAATAAAATCTAAAATATCTGCTTCTAAAAACGAGAAAATTTGGAAAAGTTAGCCGGTAATAATAAATGTCTTTTCTGCTTTTAAACAAAATTTTATTTCGCGTCAAATCAGATAAACGCTGCGAAACATTTATAAGCTCATTTCACAACTCAGCACATTCTAAATCACTGTTAGACGTATTATTAAATATAAACTTAAATTAAGTCTTCAGTTGCATTAAGTCTTCCCTTAATAAAAAGTCACAGGACTTGGGAATCTATCAAATCTTCTTGCTCCATCTATCTTCATTTTGTCGATATGTCATTTGCATCACAATTTAACGAATAACAAACATAGAATGAAATTTCAGAACTTTAAATTTGTTTAAAATAGGTAGTGAAATATTTATTTTTATAATTGTTTTAATGTGTTCATTTTATAGTAAGTTACCATGATGGCTAGAGCTTATTTTTATTTTCAATATTCTCCCATTCGATATATTTTCGACTTCAATCTCAATTCTTCATTCTCAAATCTTCTTTCGACAATAAAATCTCTCTGAATAGGATAAAAAAGACGAGAAAAACACACTTGAAATAATTAAACCACAATTCCTTTGTTAGAACTCCGTAAAAACCTAATATGGTTTCATAACGAATGTCTTATAAAAGCACATTCTAGATCTATGTGCCAAAGTAAATTTAAGCTTCTTTTTAAACATAGTTATTTTTCTACAGATATCTCCTTTACTTTACTTGGATACTTCAGACGTCTTAACAATTCTTACTTCAGCTCAAAAATATACGCGCAAAATTAAATATGTAACTTTTTAACTCCTTAAATAAATTTAATTTCTTGCACGTCACGATCATGTCAAAAGTTTTATTTATTTATTTGTTTTGTGTAATGATCAGCCATTTATTAAATCTTAGACTTCAAATAAGTATGAAACCGTTATGACGAGGAAAAAAGACCCAAAAATATCTGGCAAGAAAAAAATAAGTAAAAATACTTTTGCTAGAACAACGTAAAAATTTATTGTAGTATAAATGTCTTACTTATAATAAAATCTCTTTCTAGATTTTTACATCAAAAGTTAAAATTGCAGCTTCACTTTAAACATAAAAATTATTTGCATTCACTTCTTGTACTTTACCTGAGTACCCGAAACTTCAGACTTCTTTACACTTCTTACTTCATTTCAGAACATCGTTGCATATTGATTGCATTTCATTTTTTAAAACTTCTTTATAGTACTTAATTTGCTGCTCGTTTTTATCACGCCAAGATGTTATTTATTAGCATTGTTGTTATTATTATTATTACTACATTCGATAAATTTTTTACTTTAAATAAGTATAAAGTCATCCTGCGGTGTGAAAGCGCCGTGAAAAACGATACAAAATAATTAAATAATAAGACATATGTTACAACACCGTAAAAAACCATTATAGTACCATAATGAAGGTCTTAGTACTTATAAATCTCTTTCATGTGCCAAAAGACTAAATTTCAACTTAAGTTTAAACATAGGAAATTGCCTTCATATATTTCTTGTGCATTAACTGAAAAAGTACTCCAACTTCAACTGTTTTTACACTTCTTACAACATCTCAAACCATCGTTCCTTTATCTGAAACCATCTAATTAAACTAGAAATATTGAGGTGATAGATACATTTTACCTGAAGTGTGCGTGCTCTTTATTTTTTTTTTACCATTCGCAAACAAAATAACAATAATCAAATAATCTCATGTACCCGTGAGGAATAAATGGGTAATTTATTTGTCAGTAGCAAAGTTTTTAACTGCCCTTCATCCAAAGAACGTGTAGAAACTCCTGTCACTATTCTGAATCATATCAGGTAAAATGTTTTGCTTGGCACGATGGAAATTATTGATATTAAAATGTACCCAAAAAACACTTGCTAAAATTATCACGTATCAAAAACAACTGCCTAGAAAATGAAGTAAAATATCTCCTTCATTTGTTAAAAATATCAGATATTCTCTTATGATAAATAATACAATCAATTCTAGTCAAGCTAGTGAAACTTCTTGCTTCTTTATTATATTGGCAGAAATCATGCTTTGCATTTTGTTTGTATAAGCTTGCTTGAATTTACGCTGTATAAAAAGATACAGTTTGCGTACTTTAATTTATTTTTTATTTTGGTGAATGGAGGAAACGTGATGTATCTCACCGAGAAAAATTTTAGGGACATTTTATTTTACGTTAGATAATGTATTAAGAATTGGAATAAAATCAAATTAACGCTGGTAAATATTTTAAAAAAAATAATAGTAGCAGTTGTATTTTGTCCTATCCATCTATTTAAATGTTGTTAAATAAAATGGGATATTTATCGCAAATTATTAAAGTTGAATTACTGAATTTATGAAAATAATCTAAGAAAATTTTTAGTAAGTAGCATTTCTGATTCTTAAATGTATTTTAAGATTTATACTAGGAAGTATGTTACAAAACAAGCTAATAATTATATTTACTCAACTGTTTCTATTAATGTTCTAATAAATTCTAATAATTTCATATAACCATCCAGAAATACTGATTAAATGATACTCGCATCTCAATTATGTCTTGATATCAAAAGTCACGGTAAATTTATTATAATAAAAAATATATGGTTAGTGGATTATTTAACTTTCCAACAAAACCACGGTGATTATCTAGTAAAACTCTTTGGATTTTATTTTCTGAGTAGCATTTCTAATAATAGGATATGGATCTATATGATTGCAAATTGGAATGAAATTTTATATACCTAATTATTTTTTTTTCATCATGAAGAATTTCCAACTGTGTTTGAAATGTTTAGCTATTATAAAGGTAGTCAGTAATTGGAAAACGTTATTTATACCAAAATGTGTCACTTACACCAAATAAATTCGAAATGCAATGAGCTTTACTCTTTTTCCAATTTGATTATTCAGCACCATATTTGTCTATATCAATGTAAAAAACAAATCTAAAAAAAACGACATAACACATAATTCTTTCTTATTTGCCTTCCTCTACATATTACGACTCTGCAAAGTTCAAATTGTTACGTTCTTTTCATGGTAAATCCGTATTTACACAGTTTGTACAGTCACCTAGTCTAAAATATATATTTGTATCTAGAAGTTTAAAAAAAGCATGTCCGTTATCTTTAAGCTATCCTTGAATGTGCAAGATCTGACAAGAATTAAATTTTAATTATCTTTACTTAATTATTTATATAAATATTTTTTATAGTATACCTGTCTCAAAAATGTATTGATACAGTCGCTATACTCTCTAAAATTGAACCATTAGCAGATAAATAGCGTAAGCACTATAGGTTAAAAAATATTGGTGGTATTATAAGCTATATACATGTCTTTATCCACCTTGTAATTAACTTACACAATGCTAATGCAAGAAGAACATAGCAAACGTTAAAGTTTTGAAATGTTTTTAACAGCGTTCTTTTCATCCGAAAATTGCCATCATCTTTATTTGTGCGAGCAATATTCATCATAACTTACATCAGATAAAGTTAAATGACATGTCAGACAGGTGAAAAATTTCAAGGAATCAAAGATTTATTATTAGTTCTCGTGGTTTTGAAAGTAATTTTGATGTTGACGTTGTTGGATTACCGAGTAAAACGATATTCTACGGGGTTATTCCTGTCTAGGTCGCACATGATACCTTTTCCCAAATAGCACCCCCTAAAAATAGCCATTTTGTCCCAAGCTTCAAAGTTTTAAACGGGACATAAGTGTCTTTGCCCACGTTGTAAATGGTCTTCTTATCTCACTGCGCCATCTTCGAAAATACCAGTAACTGCGATGAGAAAATGAGATAAAGCAATTCTTTATTTGCCAAGTTGAGATGAAGTTGCCATCTTGAGTTGTAGAACACAAATAAATATTAATCTTTTCAATGAATATAAAGGCGAAGTAAAAACTAATTAAAAAACACTAACTGAAAAGCAATTCAGTGACATTTTGAATGTTAAGTGTTGACACACAGATGCGTAAATTGATAATAATTGAATTGTTCTTTCAACTTCTCAACTGAAAAGTATTTTTATCAAACGATATTTAAACTTCTTACGCTAACTTTTTTTTTTTATGACTACACTATTTATGTGAGTAATATACGTGAGTAATATATATACGTGAGTAATATATGTGAGTATAACTTCAGTTCTTTCCTATGTTAGAAGTCAATAACAATTCACAATTTTACTGAAAAAGTCATCAATTGTGTGAAAGAGTAAACGATATACTTTCCCGTAAATTTAACGAGTACAGAGTACTTCATAATTAACTAAACCATGTTTCACAAGATTAATTTTAACACAATTATTTCAAATTGGTAAAGAAATCATACGAGTTGTAATTTTCCAACTGGACGAAAAAATTTCGATCCCAGGTTCGAATCCTGGCCCGGGCATTTTTCGTCCAGTTGGAAAATTACAACTCGTATAAACAAGGGTTTTTTTTTTAATAACGTTTGTTTTTTAATAACTTTTGAAACAATACTTTTATATTTGCAAAATAGGTATAGAGATAAAATTCAAAGAAAGTAAAATATGTACAAATAAAATACGGAATAGAGTAATAAACATTTGCTTTATTTTGGAGTGTTTGAATATATATATATATTTTTTTTTAGATTTCTTTAAAAAAGATTAACCATGATGATAAAATCGTCAACACTATTTTGAAGAGTTCTATCGACATACAATAACTAGCTTTTACTTCGCATTTAGTTTCTCTTTTTTTTCTTTCATTTTTTTTTCTTTTAGTGGTAGCTAAAATTTGATATTTGGGAAAACCGGTCCATTACAATTAACTAATAGCGATATTTTATTTAAATGAATTACAATTTGTGCAAACAAAAGTGATCCTAAATTTGTGAAAAAAAAATTGGTAGGTACACGGCGCTACACAGGACTACATTAAATATCCAGATAGCCAAATTTAAGATCATCGGGAATAGTGCAAGTATTTATATTGAAAATGCGGAAAAACTCATAAGTGCTCTAGTTTAAGAAAACATTCAGAAAGTAAAAATAATGGAAACATAAAAATCACCAAAGCTTCAGTCGCAGCTATCACAGAAACTTCAAATTTCCAGAATAAATGTTCATCGTATTTCATATGAAAATTACGCGTTTTTCTAATATTCATGAACAAAACAAGTACTTAGTATATTCTATTTGTTTTTATGTATGTACATGTCTTGTACATTTTGAATTTTCTTTACGCGTAAATTTTGTAAATTTAAAGGCATTGGTTCTAAAGTTGTTAAAGAAAAAATCTTGAGGATTTAATAATGGACCCGCCATGTATATCTCATACGTCTATCGTAAACTATTTTTCAAACAATCTTACACATATATTGAATAAATATCGTATAACTTTATTAGATGAAAGATGGGGAATAGGAATTTTAATTGTGAAACAAATTATATTAAATTAAATGAAATAGACTTAAGTAAGATACAAATTCTTCCGATGCAAGGAGATTGAATTATTTTGATAGCTTAAATAGCAGCATTAAAATATGCTAAGATGGAATCATAAGGGACCAGAAAAAAACTCAAGTCAATGTCTTAGTACAAGTTATTGTCTTAGGTAACTCTCTCATACATGTAATTCCAAGAAAATGTTTCTTCATGTCGTCCAATAAGAATAATTTGTCTTTAATTTACATGCCTGAAATTAAATACAAAACTAAATTAAATTTTACACAGAATTTACGATATTTAACTGATATGCGGCAGCTGACGTATGATAACTGATGTACGATGTTTTATACAATATTAAAAATTCACCCATATTTTCCAGTGTTGTTATTCCTATATTAAACGTTGGGATGCAAAACTTTCAGTAATAAACTTTTAGGTTTCTATGATGCCTTGATCTAAAGGGTGAGACTGTTTTTCCTTTGATCACAAAACATAAGAACATTTAATGCCAGAATTTTCTTACACGATTTCTTATTTTCCGATTTAACATGTCGTTTGAAAGAAATATACTATAAATTTCAGTGTAAAATTTACGGATCAAATAAACATGTTTAGATCCAGACATTTTATTTAATAAATTATAATTTTCTGACCCGGCCTGCGTTGCTTGGGTCCGTGATAATATCTTTAAATACACCTAAGATCAGTGTTGAAGGATTTCATATTTTTAAGGGAAAATCTTTCCAATCGAACCTAATGTTGGGTAACCTGATGCCTTCGGAAGCGTATAACCTAAAATTTATAAAATTTTATATTGTTATAGTACGAAGTTTTCATTTTTCGGCAGGATTTCGTTATATACACTTTCCGTTTTAACAGGTCTTACTGTAATTTAACATATGTTAGTTGGTGATCTAAACAGTTTAGAAATAGGAAAGCGTTATTGACAGCTGTATATTTAGAACTGAAAGAATGAATAAATATTGAATTAAACTAGTTCTTGTCATGCTGAAGTAGCAGAGTAATTGAATTACAAAGAATATTAAAAGCTAATTAGTGTTACAGCTGTATTCTGTTTATTTCTTAGGAACCCTATCTTTGAATGCACTTATAGGCGGATGTAGTCGGGAATCTGGGAGATTTAGGTTGCTGAAAATGTTAATAGGGGACGAAATCTCCAAGTGTTTTTCTTTGGGCGGCAGGAAAAGGGAAAATAATATGTGCCTAGCTCAATCGCTTCCATTTTCACTCCCAAAATAAACATAGAGGTTGAAGCTGATATCCTGGCAATGATAACATTCGGTTTTTCTCACTTCGTATTGAGATTATATACTGAGAATGTATTCTTCTGGATAAAATTGTGCGGTTTTCCCTTCCCTTTTCATGCTCTTATGATCCTCTTTAGGTCCTCAAAATCTGAAAACTTTTCATTGAATTCTAAAAAAAAACAAATACTCGTTTTTTACGGAACTATTACATTTTTTATTATAATTTGAGGTATGGTTCTTTCAGCTGTTAAAATTTGAAAAGATTAACTATTAAAGTAATTGTAAACGGAAATCACGAACTATATCATATAATTAAAGTCAGTTAATTTAAATGTGTATGACTTAAAAATAAGAATATATTATCGATTAATCCTCCTGATATCTTTACTCACTTACTTATGATTCAATCTCCAAAATTTGAGAAATTTTCATTGGATTTCAAGGTTCAAATTTTCAAACTTTTTTTAAGCAGCTATTATTATTATTATTTGAGATATGGTTCTTTCAGCTGTTAAAATTCGAAAAGATTAACTATTAAAGTAATTGTAAATGGATATCACAAACTATATCATATAATTAAAGTCAGTTAATTTAAAGATATATGACTTAAAAATAAGAATATATTATCGATTATTCCTCCTGATATCTTTATTCACTTACTTATGATTCAATCTCCAAAATCTGAGAAATTTTCATTGGATTTCAAGGTTCAAATTTTCAAACTTTTTTTAGGCAGTTATTATTATTATTATTATTATTATTATTTGAGATATGGTTCTTTCAGCTGTTAAAATTTGAAATGATTAACTATTAAAGTAATTGTTAACAGAAATCACGAACTATATCATGTAATTAAAATCAGTTAATTTAAGGATATATGACTTAAATTTAAGAATATATAATCGATTAGTCCTCCTGATATCTTTATTTACTTACTTATGGTTAGGTCTCCAAAATCTGAGAAATTTTCATTGGATTTCAAGATTCAAATTTTCAAACTTTTTTAAGCAGCTATTATTATTATTATTATTATTATTTGAGATATGATTTTTCCATTTGTTAAAGTTGAAGATATTAATTTCAAGAATAAATATATATGGAAGCATACTTGCCAAATATCCCGATTTTAGCGGGAGATTTCTGTTCAAATAAACATATTTAAACCAGAAATTGTATTTAATGAATTAAATCACGTAAATTTCGAATGATTACCACACAGAAGTAAGACTCATTTATTTAATTAAATTTTCTGGTTCAAAGTATGTTTTTTTTTTTTGTTTTTTTTTTATTTAAAACAAAATCCGGCAGGTTGGCAAGTATGTGCAAAACGTAATATAATTAAAATTGTTTACATTAAAAAAATACCAAAAACGAATAGTTTTAATAAAACAACTTAGAAATAAAAGAACTTTACGTTACTTTAAAATGATACGTTTTATACGGAAACTGAATTTAACCTCATATCCTGACAATGATAACATTCGGTTTTTCTCACTTCGAATTGAGAACAGAAACAGAGAATGTTTCCTTCTGGATATAATTTTGCTGTTTTGAGTTCCTTCTTTGTACTCTTAATATCCTCTTTAGGTCCTTCGAAATTTGAGAACTTTTCATTGAATTTAAAAACCAAACAAATACTCTTTTTTAAAGCAACAATTGTTCTTATTAATTTTTCATCATATGATTCTTTAAGCTCCAAATGAGACAGACATTTACTTTTTAACTGTTGAAAAATGAACTTCTTTAAGTATAATTAGATCTTTATAATTTAATTATAATTTAGACTTTCCAAATAATTAGAACTGATATTATAAGAATCGTTATACGTTCAGTACTTTTTAGTTATTTACATTATATGAAGTTAGTATGCAAAAAATAAATAACTTTAAAAAATGAGATACATAAAAGTAAAAATTTTAACGAATTTTTATTATAATATTTACAATTCAAATTTCCGTAACAGGTCAAATCCTCAAAATTAATATTTTATATACATGATTTATCTTTAGTATTTTAAAACATTGCAGTTTTTATTTTTTCTACAAGTTGCTCATTTTAACATCTTTTTTCAAAAGTGTAAATGTAGCTATATAAATCATAATTATTCCTTTCATTATTGGAATAATTGCTAATACCATTTAAAGCTGATAAATTAAATAATCAATATGTCGCTTACAAATACTGATATACAAATTAATTACATTTATTTTATACGAAACAAGTTGAATTCAATTCAATTTAAAACAACAAATTAAATAAAACTCACAATATTTTTGTATTTTTTTTTCTAATGCAACGCAAAAATTGAGAAGAAAACTAAATATATTTCTTTTTCAGGTTCTAAAATTTATAAAAAAACAAAATTAAAACTTTGAAAAACGTACAACATGTATATAAAGTTTCATGTCATCTGTTCATGCTTTTTAAATGTATTTAATTCCACGCTATTGGTGGATGCTATACCCAAAGTTTAGGCATGATAGATTGAAGTGAGGCGCATCTTATCGCCATAATACACCCTCGACATTTAAAAATGGTAAAATAATAATAAAAAAAAAGTGTTCGCAAACTCTTATCGCCCTAAAAGCCCAGAAGGTCCAACATATGGATGGGTAACTTGGGTGAAAAGAAAGTTAGGGGTTCCTCATTTACCCTACTTTGTAAGTCACCTGAAAAATGATCTCAGCCTCTTGATAGAAGCACACCACTTCAATCGATAAATGGTCATCAAAGTGTCTTTTGAGCTCTATATTTTTTTAGTGGAAGATTTATTGGCTCTCTAGACCAATGGTTTTATGTGTCCCATAGCTTATAAGTATCAGTAGAGTTTTCTTTAATTTTTTGAAGGAGGAGATGAATAATGTCAAACGCTTTCTTTAAACTATTTCTTTCAAGAACAAGTCAGTAGCATAGCATCGTTTGGGAATGCAGTACTTTCTTTTCGGCTACTATTTCGAAAAGTGAAGATGAACGTTTAAACGATTGTAACGTTCTAGACTGCTGGTTTAAGTGATTAGATACATTTAAAATATCAAAAGTTAGCGGAAGTGTTAAAGCTTGTTATCCTACAAAAATATTAAATCAACTTGTGCAAATTTTAAAGGAATATTAAAATCCTTTCGCGTCTGGTGTCCAAATAATCGTGCATATATTTACACATACTTTATTTTATTTTTAAAATTACTATTGTTATTATCTGCATGTAGTAATAATAGTATATATCTTTAATCACTTCAGATATATATGAAATCGTCATCAGAATATATACACAAACCACAAATACAATGTACATAAAAAACGAGCGATTAAAGATTTGATGAACAAATCGAAACATGTAAATTTTAAATTTTAACATCTTTAATGTTTATGTTGACGTCTTTTAAGCGAAATAAAAAGTGCTTTAGTGTATATTTAAAAGTTAATTCTAATGGACGTATTTTGACTCTCCACTTTATTTGAAATATAATAACATTTGAATCGTTAAAAAATGTTTTATTTGAAAATGTTATCACTGTAGATAGATAATAAGATTAATAGAAGATTTGTATTTAATATAAAAGTTACATTTATTTGTAGTTGCTGGACTATATAAGGTGATTCTAAATTATCTGGAAAAAACGAAAGGATATATCAAGCGTACGAAAGCAAACAAAATTAATATAGAAACATAGCGTTGTAATTTATTCAAATATATAAGGTTTTTTTAATTCAAAGTTGAACCTAAAGTTTCGTTCAGAAAATTAATAAAAGACATTGTAGTGATATTAGGGAAAACAGATTTTAAACAGAGATCAAAAGATTTTATTTACTTTGTATAAAATTCAGTGATATCACGAGAAGTGCTGAAAGCACATGGTAATTTGGTCAGTGACACCAAACATAGTGTCAGGCTAAATAACGACATATGGAACGTCTGGCTCAGAGTCCCTTGGTCACGATTTGGGCCTACTTCCAGCACTTATTGTGATGCAATTACATTTCTCACAAAGCAAGGGAATTCTGTTTAAAAATTAGTTAAAATATCGCCATTAAGTTTAAAGTTGTGGATAACCATTCAGGTTTTGTTTGCAGTGAGACACCTGTCTTTTTGATTTTGACTAAATAAGTAAATTTAAATCCACTGTTATTACATGATTTTTGTATGTTTCTGTATATCTAATTCATACCATTCAAGTCTCCCGTATTTTGAAATTTTTAGTGCAATTATTTTGAAATAATCTTCATCTTATTTAATCGCAAATTTCTGTCATTAAATAAAGAAAATATTTCTATTCGATAATAGTGTTACTCAAAACTCGGGAGACTTCGCAAATATGTTGATGTGTCCTTTTATTTTTCCAAGATGTTGTAGCATCACCTTGTATAAGTATCTGCGTAAGTTTTCAAAGGTGTTTTAGCATCACCTTGTATAAGTATCTATAGGATTTTTACTCATTTATTTCCATTTTTCTAGAGAGGTGATTTCTCACGTGGAAAAAAGGTGTAGTAATAACGTTGAACATTTTTAGCACATTACTAAATTAAGACGTAATCATTCATGACCCATAAAAAAAGTTACACTGGAACGTGACTTCGAGCTTGTTTTCCAATTATAACAAGTCAGCGTAGACATGTTAGTAACCAAGTTTTTTCTACTTCCGTCCTGCTGTGTGAAATTAACATAGCGAATAAATTCCAACAATTGTTTTCGAGTCAGAATAGGATACGTCTAAAGATTAATGATTTGAAACACTGTTCATTTGAAAATGACATCTTGGCTCAAGACACCAGTCTGCTTACTGACTTCCCCATTAAAAAATTCCTAGGTTCTTTTGTTTATGGATGAACTACAAATAAATTATATATAAGCAATGTAGAAAAACAAAAGGAGAATTTATTCACATCATGAGTGAAAGGGACTTTTATAAGATAAAAGTCTTAAAAAGTATCAAAAAGATAAAAATAGAATGTAAAATAAATATTCTTTGTTAAGGAGAAGCGTAAGCTCGTGAGATTATTTTTTTGTTTATAGATAGACTACAAATAAATTATTTATAAGCATTTTATAGAAAGAAAAAATAATTTATTCATCATTAAAAGTATTAAAACACTAAAAATAGAATGTTAAATATTATTTATTTTTTAAAATTATTTATAAACAAGAAACGTAAGTATTATGGGAACGAAATAAGTAGATAAGGCTCATTTTTACCGCCTGAAAAATTCAATTTCTTTTTCTTTTCTTAAAATATTTTGATATAATATAGTATCTGTATTTACCATCTTTCTCATTGGTGTTTGTTTGAAGATTGTTTAAATGTGTTATACAACACCAGAAACACGGGTTTATTTAGCAACTTTTAGTGTTTGTCAGTTACATCAATTTGGTGTTTTTTTTACTATATGAAGTGCTCATAACACCATTATTACCATAACACCATAGATTTTTTATATGTCAATATGAATATAAAAAAGCAAAGCATATATTAAAACAAACTACGATGGCGTTATTTGATCTAATTTAAACAATCTCCAAACAAAAATCAATCAGAGGGGAGGTAAATACAGACCCTAAACAATATTAAAGTTGTCAAAACATCTTAGAATTTTTTTTATATTTTTAAATTGACTGTAATTTAATAAACAAACTTTTGATAAACCAAGAACTGTTATAAAACTTATGGTTAAACGATTAAATTGTCGTTACCTTATAAAAGTCACTTTGCCAAGTTCAACTTTCACGTAAAGAAAACAAACGACATCCGAATTGTTGTTTTACATTTTCAACTTTTATAAACTATGCCAAAATATAAAGATAGAATTTTTATACAGCTTTATAATATTTTGAAACAAAAATAACGTACAATACTTTTATCAACGGAAAAAAATATTTTTATATTTAAAAGAAGAAATACATAACACATTTATATTTTAAAATGACTCATGCACATTATCTTTCTTTCAAAACCATTTATTTGTTTTTGATTATTTAGGTTTAATTCATTTACATAGTCGTGTTCATGCATTCGTGTTTGTGTTTCTGTCAATTAATATTAAACTTTTTTGAAGTATTTTCCGCAAGTTACCCAAGTTTTCACGATTGTACAGTTCTTTAAAATTTTAGAGTTTAAAATTAAAGTAAATATTTCTTTTTTACTTTCTTCTATCTTTACAAGAAGAAAGTATTGGATTCATGAAAATTTTCGACTTCCGGTGTTCGACGGATTTATACGTTTTAGAAGGTCCTGATCACGATTTGGCTGTTTTTAGAAAATGTCTGTCTGTGAGTCTGTGACTGTCTGTCTGTCTGTATGTGACAAAAATTTTATGGGCGCTCTATCTCAAGAACTAATGCACGAAATTTAATAAAACTTTATATTCATACTGACATAAATTGGTGCTTATTAGTTTTTGGTGAAAATCGCCCATCAGGTGGCGCTGCTATGCTGCATTTTTCGCGATTTCCGCAATAGCTCTATCTCAAGAACTGATGCACTTATTTTCATCAAACTTCAGATTCAGTTAGACCTTGACATAAATAGAAGATGATTACATTTTGGTGTAGATATTCGAACAGGTGGCACTGCTATACCACTTTTTTCGTGATTTTTACGATAGCTATATCTCAAGAACTAATGCACGAAATTTCATTAAACTTCAGATTCTATTAGATCATGACATAAATAAATGCTGCTTAAGTTTTGGTGTAAATAGCCCAACAGGTGACGCTGTGATGCTAATTTTTCATTATTATCATGATAACTATATCTCAAGAACTAATGCACGGATTTTGATCAAACTTCGGCTTCTGTTAGACCTTGACATAAATAGATACTGATTATGTTTTGGTGTAACCAGCGCAACAGGTGGCGCTACCATGATACTTTTTCATGATTTTTACGGTAGCTATATCTCAAGAACTAATGAACAGATTTTCCTCAAACTTCATGTTCAATTAGACGTTGACATAAGTTGTTGTTGATTAGGTTTTGGTCTAAATCTCCCAACAGGTGCCGCTGCTATTATACATATTGCAGAATTTACACGATCTTAGCAATAGTCATGTCTCAAGAACTAATGCACGGAATTTAATTAAATTTTAGATTCAGTTAGACCTTGACATAAATTGCTGCTGATTATTTTTAGTGTATGCGAAACCTGTGTGAGATAGAAGAAAGTTATGGATTGGCACATCCGACTAGTTGTAAATTAGTTTACAGTTTTTTTGACAAATGATGCCATTAATATTATCAAGAAAATTAAAATGATTAGAAGAAAAATAATTGAAACGGGAATATATATATAAAAAATTTAAGTCTCATTAGGTAGTTATCGGATTCGGCCTAGTCTGTGAATTTCGGCATTCACCTGACAAAACATTCAATAAAAATCCGATTTGAGGGAAATATTCCCCAATTTCAGTATTGATACTCTTTTTCCATTTTCAAAGTATATATATATGTATCATTTTCATTCTTCATACCAATAAAATAAAATCAGTTGTTAGATACAATTAAGTACAATCTGACTAGATAACAGTATAAACAATTGTAACAGGCCAATTCCATTATCTAAGGTAATAGGCAAATAAAAATTTAAATTATAATAACACACTAATATTTATATTGTATACGACTCTAACTACGGGCTATTTTATTATAACGTTACATTTCCTGCACTTCAATTCACTACTGTAAAAAATCCTACATAAGGTAGACATCACACAAATATGGTAGAAAACAATCATTTGAAATGCCAGAAAGAGAAAAAGAAATCATTATACTATATCAAATAAAAATTGTGTATTAATGATAATTTTGTTGGCACGTCTTGGCGAACTTAGTCACAGCATATCAGTGAAACAAGCAATATACTTTTTTAACTATATGTGTAAAAGCTTTATAATAAATTTTTACAACCACTTACTTAAAATGTAATATTGTTAAGCTGTCAATAACATATTGATAATTAAATTAGTTTCTCGTTTGTTCTTCCGAAAAGATTTTTTTTCGGTTGTTTCCTCTTAGTTGGCTTTCCTGTTGATTTCCATGCAGTTTTATCGGAACAGGTGAGGCGCCCGAAATGACAAGCAATAAAATTACCCATTTTTCTTAAACGCGTACCACCTTTTTCAGGTACACTGAGAAAATAATGCATTCTTTTAAGTGGCGACTAATTGTTAAATGAATTATCTGCCACTCAATAAATTAGTATCTTCATTATGGGTGGAGCGCGCAATGCACCGAACAAAGTAAAGCACGATGACTTTGCTA
Organism: Maratus michaelseni; assembly: GCA_963931845.1. NCBI lineage: Eukaryota > Metazoa > Arthropoda > Arachnida > Araneae > Salticidae > Maratus > Maratus michaelseni. The sequence goes on along the minus strand of OZ007599.1, from coordinate 210,486,000 downwards.
ATTATAAGAAGAGAACGTTTTCTCACCTTTTACTCATCATAAGATTTTTAGATAATAGAGTTTTTAGACCAATTTTAGATAATATTGGAAAAAGATGCAAAATTGTCTTTTATAACTATTTCTTAATATAATTAATTATTGTGTTATGGCAATGCAATTAAAAATTAAGTCTCTTATCTTTATATAAGAGAAGAAAAAGGAATCCCCCCCCCCCCTTATCCCAAATGGAATTCTAGTAACTATAAAACATAAAATACTTAATTCTTCGGGAAAGGAATTTTCCTGAGCCACCCCCTGAATTCATCACTGATTGTATTATCACTTATTATTTGCACCTACTTTATCACTATTTTGAATCTTTTACAATGCTAAAAAAATAGCTTTGGCGCTCAGTTATACCAAAATACAAACGTAACAATTAAGTTAATTCCTTTTCATTCGTTGCAAAACATATTGAGTTTGTAAAACATAACTTAAAAAACTACTTGACGGAATGAGCTGTAATTTTTTATCAGGGCTTCTGATAAAGCTATTTTTACATGTAAGACATCATTTCATACTAAATAGATATCGTAATATACCTTTTTCTCGTATTTCTCTTCAGTTTTTAAGATAGAAATCCAAAAACGGAGGTTTTCTACAACGGGGGAGCTGCTAGGTATTTCATCGTGTATTGCTTACTGCATACCAGTTTTATTATTACCTAGACACTGTGTTAATGGCTGTAGCTAACCAGGTTACCAGTTATTTAAAGCAAAAAGGAAACAAGGAATTACCTTGTATATAGGACAGTTTATAAAGAAGAAATCAATAAAATTTTGCCAAGTTTTGAATTTTACGTTTATATTTATTGTTTCATTAGTCTGTAATAGCGATTTTTTGTAAAAGTATAATTTTTTTACGTGTGATCCATGTGTTGGTTAAATTACTAATGGTAAAATAAGGATTAAATTACTAATTTTTTAACTCATAGAAATTAGATTTTTTTTCTTTTATCAGAAATTGCGTTATAGTCGGATACTTAAAAACTTTATCTTCTCAATTTTATCTCTCATCTAGTCATTAAATTTCATCTTCTTATTCAATATTGAAAATCTGACTTTTTAAAAACATCTTGCTTAAACTTTAACTATTGTTAGCGCTGCTTTTTAACGACCGCTTCTTTTTTAAATTTGTACAGGTTAACTTGTAACTTTCAGTTTAACTACAGATGCTAAGGGAATTTTGTTTCGTTTGGAGCACTAGTACTATCGACAGAGACTTACGAGTGTAAGTGAATTTTGACTGTAAAAATCGTGTACATAAAGTTTAATATAGAAATAGCTATGCGTTAATCTTAACCTCTTATTTATCTTTCGGTCTCAGAGATCGCTCACAGTATCTATGAAACGATTTTTGTGACAGTAGTTAAGGGTTAAATCGGATATATAGTGAGATATGTTGTTTTCGTTTATTTTGAATTGGCGTAACTCTAAAGTGATCCAATGAAATAAGCATGATACTCTCTCGAAGTTATTAAAAGATTCCATTTAAATCAATGAAACTTTAGCCTTAAAATTTGCATTGATTTGTTAACTGCGTGAGCCTGTTTTCAATTATTTTTCCTTTTCGCTTTTCCTCATAATTAGTGTTATCTTACCAGGCACAGAGAAGTTCAATTTTTCCTTCCGTAATCGGATACTCGAAGGGAAATTAAAGCATAACAACGACTTCTTATTAAGAGGTAGACCTATCGTGTTTAAATCAAGACGGAAACATTAAATGGCGCAGTTAAACAATTTGATAGAACAAATTCCAATCGCTTAAATGCCTGACTAAGTCTTTAGTGAAACAATTAAATTTCCATTTTGGAAAAATATGCATTCCTAATTGTATCACCAACGGCAATTGAGATAAAATGCTTAATTTAAATGGAATTTGAAAAGGTAGTTAATACTGTAACTTTTAATGCTTTAAGTAATAAATTCCTTGTGACAGGCCTTTTCTCAAAAGGAAGAATGTCGAATTGAAATGAAAACTGGCCATTGACTGGACTATAAACTTTGGGCCATTGACTGGACTGTTTTAAAAGTAAATCGAATTTTATTTTGTCATAGTTAAATATTGTTTTAAATTTAAAATTAATTAGTTCGTATTTAGACAACTTTTGGTATGCTCCCTTGTAGGCTAATTAATGAAGGATATATTGCTTGACATTTAAAATATTATGTATAATGCATCCAAAACAATTTTATCAACGAAGCATCTGAGGAAAGTTATTTAAACTGTCCAACTAAAAATATACGCAGTGTAATTTGGATGCGGTACATACGGATATAATTGGTTTTGGCATAATTTTAATAATTGTTGTGTCAGACCAATTCTAGCTAAAATCGTAATTTTCAACAAAATAATTGTTTACAACAAATATATGTCTTTAAATTAAAAAGACTATTTTTCATATTGTGTTCCATAAACACAACATCATTCCTTTTTTGTCCGCCGTATCAGTGACTCAAATCTAGGAAATTGAAAATTAGAAAAATCACCATGGATTAGTTCGTAAGCCAGTAGATTTTGCCTACCAGAGTTTTGTGTGGTTTTCGTTAAAGCAAACACCTTTAATTTACCTTTAATATTGTAAATGACCTCTGCTTGAAATAAATTTTTCCTGGAGGATTTTTCTGACGAATGAACTGTTCTAATTTAAACATTGTAGCGTAACATTGATATACAGTGGAAACCTTTTTTAACGAAGCTGGAAGAAGCGTAAAAATTATTGGCTATACGCGGACGATGTTTTAATCGTTATATGTATATAACATGCTGCTATTTGCAGGAAATTAAAAAAATCTGATTTTTCCGATGCTTCGATTTAACCGGGTTCGAACCGGGATCTACTGTATCTCATATGATTGCCATTCCATAGCAAATTACTGTAAAGCAATATTTACTACTGGTGTACCAAATCACACCAGTTTGCCGTGGGAGAATTTCAGGTGTGCCGCGAAAATTTCCACTCAAATCCTATCATGATTTTACGAGGTTGGGATTTTTGTACCGCAACAAACTTAACCTTTAATTACTGTCACAGAAATTGCCACATAGCTACTGTGGGCGGTCGTTGAGACCGCTTGATCGAAAAATGAATAAAACGCTCGATTAACTGATAGAATGCTGTTCCTGTACCAATATTTATGTGCAGGATTGTTATAATTTAAATTCACCTATTCAGAAGCGCCTAGTGATATTACTAGGGCATAAAACGAATCAAAATTTCACTAGTATCTATAATTAAACTGAAAGTTGTAAGTTAAGCAGTGAAGATTGAAAAAATCAGTGGTCTGTGAGACTGCTAACCGCAGTTAAGGCTGTTGATCAGTCTTGAAATGCATTTCACATTTCTCCTCAGAAATTTAATATTTGTAATTTTTTTTTCTGTGCATACTTCCGAGTTAATTCGGATTTCATAATTTTGTTTTAAAATAACATCCCGAGTTATCTATGGTTTAGAAATTTTATACGTTCCCTATGCACTATTTCGAGTTTTCTCGTACGATTATTTTTTTTTTTTTACATCCGTTTAAAGTTCAGTTAGGAAAAATTTGGTTTCGCTACGCTTTTGCGACTGCACTTCATGTCACTGCGCATGTTTACGTATCAGATAAGTTTTCGCAGGAAATAAAGTCATTAATATAGCGCGTATAACAGGTTTTGCGTCAATTGCGTAAAAGATTTCGATATTTATACTGAAACTGATATATCAGTGTCAATCTGGTAGTGATTCTTTTTATCTATTTATAATGGAAGAAGAAATTGATGATGACAGCAATACAGATTTGTCTCAGGTAAGAGTGCGTCATGATGTCCCTTCAACTTTTATTTCTCCCACTTTACCTCGATTCCCATTTTCCCACCGTTGTTGATCTTGGTGATGATTTACTTCAAATATTTGAACCTTATTTTGATGGCAGTTTGGTGAATCATATACAGAAGAAAACTTACAATTACATCTCTCAGTGTGCGTTAACTTCTGGTTCCAAAATTGTTCCTTCAAAATGTGAGGAACTTCGAGTTTTCTATGCCTTTTTAATCTTTACAAATTGTTGTACGGAAACCAGAACTACAAATGTATTGATCACGTTGGGCAACTAATAAAAACCGTTTTTTATATGTATATTTCGTATTGTTACATGTATAAATGTTTACTAAAAAGTTCAAATTATTGATTTTTCTAGGAATTCATAAAATATTAAATAAAAATGTTTGTATAATTTTAAATTCTTGTATTTCCTGTCGTGCCCGTGTTAACTCCGAATAAAAATATAGACTTTTTCATATTCCGATTATCTACTTTATTTTTGTTTTAAAATTGAAATTAATACTTGCCAGAGTATTATTTCCTTAAATAGATCGCTAAACAGTTTTGTTAAAAAATGACCCAATTTTTTTATGATTTCTGAAAAAAATAGGTACGTTAGAGGTTAAAGAGAATGTGTATCTTTATTTTTTAGTTCATAAAATATTCCTGAAATATTTGCTTAATTTTATTTGATGTGTTAAAATTTTTTATTTGAAGTTTTAATCTCATAATTGTTCAGCTTCACCAAGATTTTAATATATAAAATATAAAATTAAACATCTATTTTAGAAGTATTTTGTCAACTAAAAAAGAAAGAAATATACTTCAAGAAGAGTAGGAGTTAAACATTTTAATTTCCTGGTGAGAAAATTAAAAAATACGGATGCATTTCATGCTCACAGGTTTGACATTGGAGAGGGGAATTTCAGATTCAACTGACCAACAGCCTTAAATGTTTAACTATGCAATTTCCAATGTGATCAGATTTAATGCAGTAAATTTGAATTTCTTCCAGATTTAGTTTAGCATTATATAGCATTTATTTTAGCATCTTAATAAGAATGTGAATCGTGAAATCGCGAAAATGTTCTCACAGTTTTAGATAAAGCTAATGCTTTCTGAGAAAAATTATTGTTGCGGAAAGAATATAGTTGAAACTGCAGTAAGAAATAGTTGAACTAGTATAAATGTGTAAACTGGATTATAATCTGTTTGAACAAATTTTACAAAATATAGATTTATTGTACATAAATTTCTAATATATTTACCCACCTATACTTGACACAATTTCTCTGAATTGGATGAATAACGCTTTTGTTTTATAAATATGTCAACATGTATCTATTTAAATATTTAAGAGGAAAAATAGGTAACAAAAAAAACTCTGCTGCGAAGAATTATATTGTACTGTACCGTATGAAATGTTTTACTTCTAAAGAGTCAATGATACATAATAAGTAGTATCTAAGTTGTTAAAAGTACTGATGTATAACACAGTTTATATAATATTAATCATTCCGTTCCTGGAATTTTTTAGTAGCAAAATAGTTAACATGACGTGTATAAAACATCCAATATTGTTGTATGAAACTTTTAACATCTGGAAAAAAAATTCTTATCAATTCATAAAAAAATTTAGCAGTTACTACCAACTTTTTTATTAAGATCAGAAATTTGTAGAACAACAAATATTTCCTCCGGCTTTATTTCCGAAATCAAGGAATGGAATAATTTATGTCACAGTACTTATTAATGTATAACAATGTCGTCTCTCAAATGTGATGAAATATACAAGCTATTTCGGTATCTCCTTTTTCGGCTATATTTACCTCAAATTCCCAAACAGATGCGGTTTAATTTTGAACCAAAGCGAACACTGTCAAATGATTAAAGTTTCTATAAATCGGCCACCGCATTTAAATTGGAATTGCTGTGAATGGCTGGGGTCCTACGATATTAGGTCGAATGCCATTAGCGTGTGTTGTGCAGTTCATTAAGTCTGCATTTAACATGATGAAGACTGAATATTACAATCGACATTTATCCGGCAGTTATCATCCGTTTAGCGATCAATGCCTCTTCCCAAGAGAAATATGTCAAACATTCAATGATACAGTCGAGCTTGTGAATCATTAACGTGCGCTTCCGAGTTGGACGAGTCAATAGCTACTCTCATTTAATAACTTTGACAGCAAGCTCCCGTCGCATTGCCTCAAAATGTTTAATATAATAAGGAGGGGGCCGCCAACTAATTGCTTTCAAGATTGAGCTGAGATCTGTTCATTTTGTCTTCTTCAGTTCGATATCAGCTCGGCGAAGAAAACGGATTATGGGACTCGATGAAGTATTAACGGAAAGTTGGTGTATGCTTGATTATTTGAGTTAATGGAAAGAGAGGAGACGTGAGATCATAGATTGTCTCTGTTAAGAGGACAAGTACTAGGGCAATATCGAAGGAAGTATTCGGCTAGAAGTGTTTGGTAATTATAAAGGGGCTTTTATGATGTGAAATGGAAGTTTATGTTCGAAATTTATGAAGTTGTTGGTTAAAGTGATTATATATTCAAACAATGCCTTTTTAATATAATTTATAAAAAAAAAAAATTTTGAAAATGTAGTTTTTATTTTATTTATCGTTAATACTTTGTTTTACTAATTCATTTCTATGCAAATTTTAAACATTTATATCTACCATTGAATAAAATTTCCAGATGGTTCCACTCATCATCTCGTCTATTTGATAAGACACTGTATAACAGGCAAGAGTTGGAAAGTTCGAATCCTAGATTGGAATTGGGTGTTCGTTTCGGCTCGGAATCCATTTAAAGTGAAAATCCCCGTCTGTTTAGTTCTCACGGGTAAAATATGGCAGTGGCATTAAACCAACCAAACCAGTTGATCAAATGAAAGTATCAGCTGAATCAGGAAGAGAATTGTCCATTTCTTTGCCTGTCTGTTTGCTCCCTGGATTTCGTAAAATTGTCGCATTAGTTAAAAATGTTCAGTATAATAAGGAAGGGGTCGCTAACTAATTGATCCCTGATATTATTTGGGTTGTGTTCATTTTGTTATTTCGGCTCGCTATCAGCTCAGCGAAGAAAACGAATTATAGTACTGGATGAAGTATTAACGGAAAATCTGTGTGTGCTTGATTGCATAAATCTACAAAATTTACATTTGTGAAAACTTTCTTTAAAATTTATACTTATTTGATAGATTTATACATTTTTAAGAAGGCTTATTCCAAAAATGACCTAATTTTTTTTTTATCACGTACAATTTTTTAACAATCTGCGCCAACATGTTACATTAATGTGTATAACTTCTTTAACTTAATATCAGCAAATAAATAAAATGGGACAATTTTATTTGAAAATGTATACATACGTATACGTGTAAATTGCGTTAAAATAGATTTAAATTATTTTATTTCTCTTAGTCAAGGGTCTTATACTGCCTTCTTCTTTTGCAAGTAAAGCTGCGTTTTTTTGGTTTTTTGTAATGCAATGATATTGCATTTTTACGATTAAATATCCATCAATATCCGGCTATCATATATTACACTCATCCTGCTATAATAGGCACAGAAACTGTTTCCGTTATCTAAAAAAAAGTTTTAAGACTTCTTTTAGTATAGTCAATAAAAATCCTCCATTTCTTGGCTTAAAGCCTGAGTGAGGCCACTCGGTCCGGCGGAGCGCCTGTTAAAACGCCTGTTCTCTCGTTATATATATACAGTAGTAGAGGTTTTAGGTGCTAACAAATGTTTTCCCGTTAGTCTGCGGCCTAAATTTCAGCAGACCCTTTAGGCAACACAAAATCTCTGGTTAATTCAGGATATTTAGATTGATTGCAAGGCATCATTGTCTATATATTATACTGAAAATCATCATGAATAGCAATAGCTGAATCAGAATCAGGCGAGTCTTCAAATACATCTTGTAGAAAAGGGTAAGAAATTTGGGGACTGTGTGGAACAAGTGGTAAAGCTCAGTAAGATAAAGCCTTTCTTGATATTTGACTTATAATCACCAGCATCATATGAGAAATAAGTTAATCCAAAGTGTGGTATTTAGCCTCCCCCCTCCTCCCTCTATTAGCAATTGGATTAATTTTACTTTTGCACAATATTATTAAGTCCTATAATATAACTAACTTGGTGTGAAGCTCATGGTCTACCCTGATCTCCTAATTTCACCCCAAAGTAGTTGAAATAATTTTTTATAATGAAATGTGTAACAATTCACACATTTAATTTTGTGGAATAACAAGACTTTTTGTTAAAATAAATGTTTGTTCATTTCATTTAAATTAGGCGGCGTAATTGCAATAAGCATATTGTAAAGCTTACATATCATAAAAGTAAAGTTTGTGCAAAAATGATACGTAATACACCATGTTTATTGTCATTTTTAAATTCAACACCGAAAATTACATTAAGGACAACTAAAAATGTCTAAAGTTTTTTCATTGTAGATCTGTGTTATTTGAGTTAATAGAAAGAGACGAGGCGGTAGATCGTAGATTGTTGCGTAGATTGCTTTGTTAAGTGAGCAATTACCAGTCAGGTATTAAAGTAAGTATCCGACTAGAAGTGTATGGTAATTACAAATGTGCTTTTATGATTTAAAGTAGAGGCTTATGTCCGAAATTAATTTTTTTAAATTGTTAATTGAAATAATTATTTAAGCAAATTAAGTCTTTTTAATCAAATTTCAAATAAAAGGTTTCTGATTTAAAAATTAAAAGGAGTCAAGTTACAAGCGGAATGATCATATTCGCGTAAAAAATTACATAAAATAAAAATTTCGCAGGAAATAATTTATATAACTAACATATATATTCAAACATGACATATTTCTATACCACAAATTTTATTTTACTTATTTACTTATTTTTATTTAGTGTCAATATCTCATTTTAGCTTTTAATTTTCATATGTGTGTGATGATTTCCAAACATTTTATTCTTTTCGAAAGATAAAATTTCCAGGTTGTCTTCATCATCTTGTCTATTGGGCTAATAGACAAAAGACTAATAGGTGCGAGGAACCTCATTCCAGTCCTGGTTTACAGCTGTGTGTTCGCTGTGCTTAGGCATACAATTTACACTGGAGTCTCAATCTCATGATCGTTCTTGCTACATCTGTTTCTTAAGTGTATTCTGCTTCTTATTATTATAATCATGAATGTCGTTTACTTTATGTTTAATAATTCAAAAAGATGAAAATAAATGAGCACACGATAGAATTATTATTGTCCATTCACTTACAAAATGAAAACATATAAATACTATCCAACAAAATACAGTACTTAAATAAATTACAGTTATCTTTAGTAAAATGTTTATTGATTCAAATTAATTCTAGAAATATTCTCCAGTACGTTTTATAATTAGATTTTTCATGCATTTTATGTCGAACCTTCTCTTTCTGACGTTCCGATAAATTTGCACTTGTAATGCAGGCTTTATGCTAATCATTACAATATGCTTTCTTCTGTGATAGATTTATTTTGTAAAAAATTCTTGCATGATGCATGATCTTTTCCAAAAAAAAAGAATTATTTTCGACGTAAGCCTTCTTACTATCAAAATGCTGCTTGTGGCATGTTTTATGAAGCACAAAAGAAAATGCATAACCGAATAAACGTAAAGAACTATTTTCTTGGATTTCTGCAATCCAAATATTAGGGAAAAAAGGGGAATGCAGAAATGGTGGACACAGCTGTCGACGCATGCTGATCAGGACGTGCTGAGATTATTAAAATTTTTGACGTCTATGCGCATATCTTGAGATGGACAGTGTCCAGAAAGTGGCCATAATGTTAGATTGACAGCAAATGCCGGGAAAAGTGGTATTTTATAAGGATAAAGAATCTGAGAAAACGACAGCTTGAAGTAGAGAGAGAAAAAAAAGAGGAAGTCCTGAAGCAAAAGGGTTTTTCTTTTGTTTCTGAATACAATCGCAAAGTGCAGGCGCAATGCAAAAGAGGTGGAAAACGAAAAAACATAATACATTCAAAGGCGAGATCAAGTTTAAGGGCGATGTGGAATAAGATATATCCCGAAATAGCTGTGAGAGCTGCATAAAGCTTTGACTGTGATAGAATCCATCCTTACAGCTGTTTTCCAACCCAAATTCTTCCTCCCACAAGCGGCAGATATTGCCTATCGAACTTGATATTGCATACATGTTTGTCTGTTGTCTTTTTGAGCATCTGCATCGCAGTCGGTTATAGAGAAAATGGCAGGAACGTCTTTTAGCCGGCTGGCCGATTCAAATCTGTCCTTACTTCCACTTCTAGATCCTCATTCTCGCCCGGGTAGAGATGTTATTCGAATGGATAGGAACTATCCCCTACTCCACCCTTCACTTTCGCTCGATTTCGAGTTAGACGGATTCCCTTCTGCCCTCGACTACTTATTTCCTTTTCCCCTTTCACCAGTCGATTGAAAAGGGGAGAAAATCTAAAGTAACTGAAGAAAAGGGGCAAATTCTGTTTTCGTGATAGGCAGGCAAGTGTTTGCTGATGTAAGCTCACTGAAGGATGTGGCGGTGCTCAGAATTGCAAATACCTCTTTAACGGAAAAATACTCTCACTGCAATTCTCATCCGACCAGCGAAAAATAAGGGGGTTTCGTGATATTACCCTGTCACTGAAACCAGATCTACTCAATTATGAAAACTGACCAAATACTCTTTATTCAGAAACAATTAATTAGTTTATTTTTAAACAAAATAGCGACAAATTTAGTCAAAGAATTGTCAGTCTATTGAAAATGAAATGATGAAAAAAAAAGGTATGGCATGAAAAAGTCTGATCTTTTTTCTTTTTTTTTTCTTTAAAAAAAAAAAAATAATTACAGATAATGTTATTATTGCATAACATAAAATACTCTCACTGTAATTCTCATTTGACTAGCGAATAATAGGGGCTTCGTAATATTGCCCTGTCATTGAAACGCGATATATTCAATTGTAAAAACTAATCAAATACACTAATTAATTTACTTATTTTTTGAAAAATAACAACTCTGGTGAAAAACCTTATTCGAACAAAAATGCATTTCTGAAAGAGAAAGAGAAAAAATGCATCTAAGCTTCTTTGTTTTGGGTGGAAATTCCTTAACTTGTAATGGTTATTTAAAATGTTGCTTGTAATGCTTAATTTGGTTTTCGTGATAGGCTTGCAAGTGCTTTCTGATCACTGAAGGATGTAGTGATGTTCAGAATTGCAATACCTCTTTAACGGGAAAACACTCTCGCTGTAATTCTCACCCGATGAGCAAAACATATGGGGGCTTCATGATATTTCTCTGTCACTGAAACCAAATCTATTCAGTTGCAAAAACTGAGCCAATAGCAATTTGTATAAAAACAACTTATTTTTAAGGTAATTGTTACAAACTTCTTTTTATTTTATTCATTTGAAAAAAAATGCACCTATTAAACTTTCATTTCATATGGGCTGGGTAAATATCATCCAAGAACTTCTTCTATTCTAAACACTGAACTATTTAAATGAAGTAAATACATTTTTTATTACTTTAATTTGTCAATTATATAATTATTTTCAAGTTAATTGATATTTATCTACATAACAATACGGGTTAAATGAAAATTAAAATTGCTTAAACATTTTGGAGCTTAAAATTACTTTTGAAAACATGGGTAAAATTTACCCAATACGTGGAAATGTGTAAATTTAAAATACTCATGAACGGAGGGTTGAATAAAAAAAGGTTTCCATGTTTCTTCATAGTTATATGCAATGTTATTTATTGTATAACCAGTTTTATACTCACACATTCTCTATTTTTGAAACGTTTATTAATAGTTACATATATGTTATATATATTTCTTAATAAAATCTTTACTTGCGAATTTTCTGTGTTTGGGGAAATTTCTTAAAAATCACGTAAGTTAGATTAAGGTTGCGATTGTGGATAATGAGCTTAGAAGCTGTTTTAAGGTTTCATAAAGGAACCTCCTTGTTTTATAATAAAACGAAAAACATAATGAAGAACAGCAACAGCGAGATACATGTGCTGCTGCTGTTTTTTGTTCTTCTTTTTTTATCTCCATTTTGCTCTGAAAGTGAATCTCTTTAAAAGCCTCGAAATAATCTTATACTAATTTTCTTAGCTATCTTTGCTTTTCTTCTCGTTGTCCTTTACGCATCATTTATTCATTCTAACACACAATTTTTTTTCTTTGAAGCTATTTTATATGTTTTTAGTTAGTCTGAGAGGAGTTTTTATCCCCAAAATTCCCCACTTCACTGCGCCAGTAGATTTATAAGAAAATAATTGTTTAATTTCTTAAAATTAGAGTTGCAAAAATCCGGTTTATTGCCAGGTTTATTTCCAATAGACCTGGTTTATTGACAAAAGACCTGGTTTATTCCCAAAAAACCCTGCTTATTCCCAGGTTTAAACCGAGTTTTTTCTAGCCTTTGCAACTCTACTTAAAATAGTCTAACTTATGAAGACTGACTTGTTATTTTTTTTCACTAAAGAAAAGAACAAAGTCAAGGTCATAAATACGTGCGATTGTTTCTTTTAATGCTATAAAAGAAATACGGAAGTTACATGGCGGAGTAAAGTACTTAAAAGGTTTTGGAATGCAAATGCTATATCTTGTTTCTTTTCCATAAATTTCTGTAGGAAACAAAAAATAAAATATTCAGAGGTAACTCATTTGCTTACTTATTATTATTTTTTTAATTTCCTATGGAATGACATATTTAACTCTTGTCGAACTAGAAATTGTCGCATAGCAACTTTGAGCGGTACTTGAGACCATTTTGATCGAAAGATGAATAAAAAGCTCAGTTAACTGATAGGATATTGTTTCTGTACCTATATTTATGTACAAGACTTATAATTAAAATTCACCTATTCAAAAGTCTACCTAGGAGGATAATACTTGGGCTCCAAACGAAACAAAACTTCACTTGTATCTATAGTTAAACTGAAAATTGCAAGTTAAACTGTAAAGATTAAAAAAGGAAGCAGTCTGTGAGACTGTTAGCAATAGTTAAAGGTTAATAAAAAAGGAATTTTATAGTTAATTTTTTTTTAAAATATTATAGCCGTTTCTTCTGTGAAATTTAACATGATTATGAAAGCTACTCTATAAGATACGCCTACAGAAAGTGATGAAATATAATCAGTTTTATACTCGGAGAGAGACACAGGCTGGGGTTGATTGATTTACAGGAAATACTGTTGAAAAACGACTGTCATTATTTCTATAGTATAATTTTGTATCACTAACACTTTTCTTGGAATATATTACTTAAAGGCAAGAATTTTGTACTATTACAGTTTTCTTTAAAATTTTTAATTTGTCCACCAAATTAGCAAATAAAAGACGATAAAATCTAGATTAAATTTTTGCTTGAGCATGAGAACAGTAAATGCAGAAAAACAGATTGAAAGGAAACTTATTTTTATTTCTCATGTGTGTTTTAAGAGCTGGTCATACTGGTGCAGAAAGCACGAAAATGTTTATGGGGGAAATAAAACTAAAGGAAAGAAGGATCAATGTTCTACTCTAACCTGGACCATCATAAAGCATTCAGAGTTCCGGGTCCTAATTATTCTTTGGAGCCTTTACTTCTTTTCCTACATTATTCTGATTGAGAGTCTTCTGTTAATTTTATTTCAATATTTAAATTCATATACTTCTTCAAATTTTAGTCTATATCGCTCTTTTATTTGCATTAAGCTTATTTTTTATTATAGATTTAAGATGCGTATGTAATGATTATATTGAAGTAAAGATTCTGAACTCAAATACTTAACATAGCGTTTGAATCGAAGTTTCAAACCACTAAGAGATTTTAATGTAAAGGGTTGTTAAGTGAGAGTAAACGATTTCAAGTTTGTTCTTCAGTTCATTAAAATGATTCTACATGCGATCCGAATTTCTTAATTTGAAAGTTAAATACAATGACACTTCGCTTTATGGACACCACTAAAAAGAGGACCCTCGTTTTACGAACAATCTGATAAACCATTGTACGTCCCCTCACTAAAAAATACATTCAACTATTACAATTTTCTATCCCAACACTGTCCGTTTTTATCGAGGTTTCACTGTATTATGAAAATAGTTTAAAACCAAGAATATTTTTACTGATACCCCTGGCGATATCGAAGTCCTGTGACTGAGCCCCCTCTTCCCCATCTGTGAAAATAGTACTAAAAAGGCAATAAAAGTGTCAAACACAATTTATAATTAACTATTTTTCTTATTTTATATATTTTTTGTACATTAAAGGAATATTATTTTTCTGGCTCGTAACAGTATTTTGAGTAATATAAGGTATCACACAGGAATTTTATATTTAGCAACACTCTGCATTACTTCTTGTTACATTTATGAACATATTTCGCATGCAAGTTTTATGGAAGTATTTAATCAACTACGATGAAATCATCAACATACATGTAACGAGATATGTCTTGATTATAAATGATGGTTCAACCTTGGCAAATCAACAACCCAAAAGCGGATATAAAGTCGAAATATCGAATTAACTCAGCATCAGCTAGCAATCAAACTATCCGATTAACTCCACAGATAACTACCATTTGACTTCTGTTACACGGAAGAGCCTGCATCTGATTGAAAGATCGACGCAGCTATATTGACGATGTAACTCAAACATATCTCGTGCAAAGATTGCGTAATGAGCTACAGAATGACTCTCATTAAAATCAACTAATTGGAAACAAATTATAGACGCACCGTTTGGAGGACTTCATTTGCAGCGTAATATGGAGCTTTTAATACGCAAGTAAAACCATTAAAAATCGTTAAATGAATTTGTACACGCAATGTGGCAGTAATGGTGAGGTAAAGCTGGATAACCAATTCTCTTTAACTTTCGAGAAATATGCATGATGATTTTAAATTATTCCCTTTATCATACTTCTCATAGTAATTTGCTCAACCAGCTAGAAAATACATTTTCGCTTTTATGATAGCTTATTTAAACGTTAAATGAGTATCTACTAAATGTTAAATGCAACGTCTGGTGCTGACTGGATAAATTTACATTGTTACAGATTTTGTTTTCTTTTCCTTTTTACAATGTATCGTCTGTAGAAAAATATCTCTAAATTGTGATCTGTATAATTCTTTCTTCTTTTTTTTTTAAATGATGGTAAATACATTTTATATGTTTCATATGCTTATAAAATATGTGTAATGAATTTGAAGTGAAAATTATTCTGCTACTTTTAGATTACATTATCGAAAATATACATTTTCGTTTTTATGATAATTTATTTAAACGTTAAATTAAAAATGAACATCCACTAAATGTTAAATACTGGTGCTGACTGAATAGATCTACATTGCTGCAGATTTTGGTTTCTTTTGCTTTAAACAACGTGTCATCTGAAAAACAAAGTCTCTAAAATGTACTCGTTATTATTCTTGCTTTTCTTTTTCGTTTCTAGTCTTTCTCTTTTAATGATCATAAAGGAATTTTATTTATTTCATATCCTGATAAAATCCCTGCAATGATTTTGAAATAAAAGCTTCTTCTGCTTTTCTTTCTTTCTTTCTTTTTTTTTTTTTTTTTTTTTTTTTTGATTACCTTGTTGAAAAATTACATTTTCGCATTTATGATAACTTATTTAAACGTTAAATGAGTATCACATAATTATTAAAGGAAATTTCTAATGCTGTTTGGACAGATTCATATTGTTGCAGATTTTGGTTTCTTTTCTATTAAACAATGTATCGTCCGAAGGAAAGGTCTCTAAATTTTGCACTGCATTATTTTTTTAACGTTAATATAAAGTTTTTAAATAATTTATACATTCTCATAAAATATCTGGAAGAATTTGAAATGAAAGCTATTTCGGATCTTTCTTTTGGATTACAGCTATTGAAAAAGACAATCATCACTATCGCAGACGTTTCAAAAGTGACACATGCCAAGATATTAAATTTTTCGGAGTTTGAAAAATGCTTAAAGCCTAAAATTAAGTTAAATAAAATGGATGAAATAAATCCTATTATTTTAAATTCAGTATTTTAAGTTTAGATTAAATTTATTTACGGTGTTTCCAAGCAATCCAGGGCATGATTAACTTTTTGGTGATTTGTAAAGAGTTTCTAATTCTAATAATAGTTCTAGTTTCACTGAGTTTTGCTATTAATTTCAAATTTTGAAAACAGCTATGTAAAACCGTTGAGAAGTCTATTTTTTTTATATTCGATTATATTATGGAAACGAACTAGGCCGTCTAAGGATATCGGGTGCCGTGGGCCTGATTGCTTTTGGGAAGGGGGCGGGGGAGGAAACTTATCCTGTAATCTATATTTACTTATTTTAAATTCAGTATTTTAAGTTTAGATTAAATTTATTTACGGTGTTTCCAAGCAACCCAGGACATGATTAACTTTTTGGTGATTTGTAGAGAGTTTCTAATTCTAATAACAGTTCTGGTTTCACTGAGTCTTGCTATTAATTTCAAATTTTTAAAACAGCTATGTAAAAACGTTGAGAAGTCTATTTTTGTTTTATATTCTATTATATTATCGAAACGAACTGGGCCGTCTAAGGATATCGGGTGCAGTGGGCCTGATTGCTTTTGGGAAGGGGGCGGGGGAGGAAACTTATCCTGTAATCTATATTTATTAATTTTCCTAAACGCATTCAACTGTAGAAAAGTATATGTAATGAATAATGAAATGAATGATTGTTGTAAGTTTATATTTAAATAATACTTTTGTAGTTTTTATGTTAGTCATATATATAAATATAAAAATAAATTGTAAACGAAATTAAACTTAATAGCTTTAAAATATATATATTTCACTTTCATGATCAAACTATGTAGGGAATAAAAAAAATGTTTTCATCCCCTTTCTTTGTAAAGTAAGTACTAAATTTAAAGTCAAATTTAAAAAGTTAAAGCCTACGGAAAAACCAACGGATATCATTAATGTTTTTCGACTTCGATCAAACGTTTTATTAGAATATAGCAATAAATAACTGTAAGACATTTCAGCTACTAACTTCTTTTTAAACGTTCAAAGTTTCTCCAAAACGGGGATTAAAATGGATTCTTTCGAATGTAATATGCACGTAACCCCCTATGCTCGGAAGCAGGCATGATGTCAAGTGTTTTCTTGAGAAAGCACAAAAGGAACTGACAATAAGGAAATAAGTGTCAGGAGAGAACGAATTTGTTGCTGAGAGATGCTGTAAATGGAGAGAGGAGACCACTTTTATAAAAAAGGATTGAATTTTGATTGAGCAGAAAAAGCAACTGGCGTGTTGATCAGAAGAGGAGGCTATTGCAAACAGAGTTTCGAAATATATGCAACTAATCTTTATAATGTGTTACACCAAAAATTTTTGCAAGATACTGATGATGTAACTATAACATATTCCAGGGGGGGGGGGGGACGAACCTATGGGTACGCGTGACCAAGGTGACACACAGTTTTTTTGGCGCGCGAAAAAATTTTTAATTAATAATTATATAAATATTTTTTATAATAAAAAAACTGTGTTTAACACGTACATCCTATCACAAATAATGCAATTATTTTGCATGGATTGATACATTAGAAAAAAATGATACATTTTATTTGATGCCATGCATCCAGTGTTGCCAGTTCGCTACTATTTTTTAATTCACATTTCTTGATGCCATCACTTTTTGGCAGTAGAAATAATCTCCTTATATAATGACAACTTAAATAATGTGAAAATAAGGCGAATTGTACTATATTAAGAAAGTCGTGGCAATCAAGCAATTTTAATATAAAAAAGTAGCGGCCTGGCAACACTGTATGCACCGATAGATAACTATTTTGCGTTTCTATATGAATTTAAAAACTTAATTTCTTCAAATGAATTTCAAGTTACATCTACAATAAAGTGACAAGTGGATTTAAATTTGGTACATATGTTATTAAAAATAACAAAATAAGAACAAGGTATAAAGCACCTTTCCTCGAACGTACTAAAGCAAAAATATCATGAATAAATTATTAGTACATTTTTTAAGCAACTTTAATTACACTAGTTTACAAAAAAAAAATTGTTCATGAAATGAAACATATATTATTTATGTAAGCTATGGACGGTAGTTAAAAAAATATTTTTTTATTTTTTGTAGCACGTCACAATCCTGAGATATGAAGGTCTTTATTTTTTATTTACCCACAATTGTTTAAATATGTTTATCGTTTTATTTTGTAAACATCTGTGTGATATAAAAGTCTTATTTTTATATAAAAATGTCATCTAGAGTGTGTAAACTACATCCAAACCGATTTTTTTATGTTTGTAGCAAAATTGTGCAGTTAAATCATGGTTTTTCTATAACAAAACCATTGCAAGAAGCCTATTTTACATTATTTTGGATTTCTGGTGTCAAGTCAAGATAAAAATTGGGTTCCTCATGTGATTTGCTCTAATTGTAGATTGGTCCTCTGCTCCCAGTATTCAGGTAAAAATAGATCACTGAAATTTGGTAAACCAATGATATGGAGAGAGCCAATTTACCAAGTAACTGATTGTTACCTTTGTTTAACAAAAACTTTTGGTTTTAACTAAAAAAAATAAAGATAGCATAAAATATTCAGACGTTCCATCAGTGACTAAGCCGGTCCTTCATTCAGAGGATTTATCAGTTCCCACACCACCTGGCAGAAGTAACCAAACTTTGGACACTTCTGCCACTTTTTGGATAAATCTAATTTGGATAAATCTTTCAATACCTTTGCTCTGTATTTACGATTCTTTCTGCGGTTTTCTGCGAAAGGAATATTTGTGGGTTCTCAAATCAGGAGAATATTGGACCATACAAAATTCGAGAGCCTTTTAACCGAGGAAGAAAAAAGCAGCCTGGAACTCTTTCAAAAGTGTCATTAACAATTTTTTAGGCAATAAAAAAAGTGACAATTATAAAGAGATTGTTGAAAATTTATTGCAAAATTACGAGTGTATCAGTGTAAATATGTCACTAAAAATTCATTTTTGCATTCCCATTTAGATTTTTTCCCAGAAAATCTTGGTGGTATGAGTGATGAACATGCTGAGCGATTTCACCAAGATTTAAAATCATTTGAGCAAAATTCTCAAGGTTTTTGGGACTAAAATATGCTAGGTGACTATTGTTGGTCTGTTGTGAGAGATACAGATGAAAATATTTATAAAAAAAGAGCAAATATTACCCTTTTTTAATTGTCTATTGTTTATTTAGATGTAGTTATTTGTAAAAAACCTTCTTAATAAATATTTCAAAAAACTGACGTGCTGGATTTAAAAAAAATATTTTTTCCTAGATGTAAATACCAAAAGTAACGTAACCGTATATACACTGCTCAAAACAATTAAAGGATATTTGAAGTTTTATATAAAATAAAGATATAAACGAAATTTTTTTTGCCGAAAATAGAAGAAGAGAATCACAAATGCAAATTTTTCTGGTTTTCAAACTGTGGAGTATGCAAATTTTGAGTTCGACTCAAAAACGTCGCTTCAGCGGCAGCGAATGAAATTTGACTTTCAACTGGATAAAAGAGAATGAAGACAAGGATGATCGGCATTCAGTGATTGCTTTGTTTCGATGAGTACGATGTCTCAGCGAAGTCATTTGACAGATTCAGAAGCTTGGAGAATTGTTGGTAGGTTAGAAGGGGGCCAAACTCAAGCCGAAGTAGCGCAAGCCATTGGAGTGTCACAAAGTGTCATATCCAGGATCTGGAACCGTTTTTTGGAGAGTGGATGTGCAGGCCGAAGACCAGGGCAAGGTCGTAGACGGGCAACAATGCTCAATGAAGATCGGTATTTAGCGTTAACAGCTCGGAGACACCGAAACATGAACGCTACTCTTCTCCAACAACACCTTCGCTCGGCTACAGGCACCACGATTTCAACTCAGACTGTCCGAAACCGGCTCCATGCTGTAGGTCTGTATGCTCGCCGACCGATGGTATGTGTTAGATTAACATCAAGGCATCGTCGCGACCGCAGGGAGTGGGCAACCGAGCATGTCAACTGGAGGAGAAATGAATGGAGCAATATTCTGTTTTCTGACGAGTCCCGTTTTTCTGTGCATCCGGATAATAGGCGTATTTTCATCTGGAGGGACCGTGGCAGTAGGAATAATCCTGCGTTCGTGCACGAAAGTGTCAGATTTGGCGGTGGAGGAGTGTTGGTGTATGGTGGCATCTCCATTGACAGGCGCACTGACCTCTACATCATTCGAGATGGAGCTCTGACTGGTCGCCGATACAGGGATGAGATCCTCAGACCTATTGTAGTCCCTTACGCTGCAGCAATTGGAGATAACTTCATTTTAATGGACGATTACTGCAGGCCACATCGTGCAAACCTGGTGGAGGATTTTCTTTTCGAGGAAGGAATCGTTCGAATGGAATGGCCAGCGTGTTCTCCAGACATGAATCCAATCGAGCATGTTTGGGACGCTCTAGGAAGACGAGTTTCTGGCCGCCAACAACCCCCACAAACTCTCCAAGAACTGGAAAGAGCTCTTCTGTAAGTGTGGGGTAGAATACCCCAACTCGTCGTTAATAGCCTCATTGAGTCCATGCCTCAAAGGTGTTCAACGTTGCTGGCCGCCCGTGGAAACCATACCCCCTACTGAAAATGATTTTCTTTGAAGAAAACACCTTTTCTTATTCTTTTTTTCTCATATGCACAAATTGTGTTTTTTTCCTTTTGTACACAAATGCGCAATAAAATGCATTTTTTTTTCTGCCAAACATGTGTAATTTATTCTCATATAACCTACTATGTCTGTCGACCATGTATCAATCAGCTAAAAAGTTTCCCAGATACAAAATCCACCTAAAACTGCAATATCCTTTAATTGTTTTGAGCAGTGTATATCATTTCATGAACAAAAGTCGTGTAAACTAGTGTTGTTATAAGTTAGATATTGCATTAAAGATAAGTAAGAAATTACTAAAATAAAAATTTGTGTATTTTTCCTTATTACAATACGTGCTACTTAAATGAATTAATTTTCGAATCAAAAATTCATTAATTTAAAAGCTGATTCCAATATACAGAAAAATCCCATTTTGTTCTTAGTTATTTAATGCGTTAAAGCGACTGTTTCTATTAACTAATGCTTTATACAAACAGCCTATGCTACAATATCTTTTTATGTAAACATTTGGCACGGTAAAATGTTGATAGATATTGTTTGTAAACTTTTGGCACGCGTACTCAAAAATGTTCGCTATCCCTGGCATATTCTATTAAAATGCAGATAAAAATAGAGGATTTTTTTTTCAGTTTCTTGAATGTTAGCACTACACTTTATAAAATGGGTACTTAAAAGCAACATGTACTCATATTTTGAGTATTTTTTCGGCTTATAATAGATCCGAGTAATTTAGCCTCAATTTTGAAAATCACGCATACTCCTTTTTAACACTTTCCAACCTAGTTGAAAAGTGTTTATGACTTCGGTTTGTCTGGCCGTCTGCTGTCTGTCCGTGCTCTAACTCCCGTAAATATGCTCGGATTGCCCTGCAATTTTTATGTTACTGTCGTTATCTATAGCATGTTCCCTATTTCAACTGAAGTGTGTAGCACTTATAGTTTTTTTACAGGGACACTCAAAAGAATTCCGTTACATTACGGTCTATGGGGAAAAATCATTTGCGGTTTATTTCAATGATGTTACACATTTTCAAACAAATTGTAATTGATATATATCACTAAGGTGCATTACAAGAAGCTTAATATGGAATAGGGTGTGCATAGCACTTATAGTTACTTTACAGGGACAGTCAAAAGAATTCCATTACATTACGTCTATGGAGAAAAATCGTTTGCGGTTTAATTAAATAATGTTTCACTATTTTAAACGCATTGAAATTTATATATATCACTAAGGTGCATGACAAGAGGCTTACTACAGAATAGTGTGTGTATAGCAGTCATCGTTCATTTACAGGGACACACAAAAGAATTCTCTACTGTCTGTTAACAATAATTCCTGGAAGTGCGTTTTAAGTTGCTGAAAGCGATTTTAAATTTAACTCACTTTTTGTCTATTACTTGGTGTGTATAAATTCTGTAGATCTTATACAGGGCAGCACAAAAGTTCGCGAACGCATTTCCGTTTATTGACAGAAACTCCAGAAGGAGAATTTTAAATTGTGCTGCGCGTTTCCTAACTAAATTAAGATTTAGCATCCTATGTAGTATATAAGCGTTGGAAAGTGTTACATAATCTATGCTTGACGCATGATTTTTCGTTCTTGTTTCTTTTTCTTTTTTTTAAACAAAAATGTGTTAGTTATATATGAGACACATACAGCCGCGCATGTTTGGTTGGTTGCACTAAGACCATCTTTTATACACAGGGGCTAAACATACCAGGATCTCCATTTAAAGTAGACGTTGACCCCTTTACGAACATCCAAGATTGCAAAGGGATTTGAACCCGAAATCTCTTGACTTTTAGCCAACTCTTTTTGACTACGCAGAGTTAAAAAATCTAAATAGAAATCATAGGTTACAAATTATATATATTTTGGAAAATTAATTTAAAAAAAATATTATTTTTTAATTTCATTTTTGAAAAGAAATATTAATTGTAACCTGTGAATTTTTTTAACAGAAATCGAGTTTAGAAGCTTCAGATATGTCTATATAAAACTGTAGCTCATTCTGCCAAGTAATTTTTGAGCTATTGTTAAAAAGATTTTACTATTGCAGCAATCTGTATTGTAGCGATTAAAAATGGAGTTCCAAACGATAAACCTTCGTAATTTCTAACCTACTAGACCTAATGACTTTCCGTTTGATATTCGAAGGTAAAATTTACCAAAAAATACAAATGTCAAAATTGAGTGTTCGTGTTGAAATTTTCAAAGTTTGATGCAATTTCTATATGAAAATGACCCCTAAGCAGCAAAATTTGGGTAATTTTGATGCTTTTTGCTATTTTTAATTAGTAGACGTTATTACTAATCGATTGGTAGCAGTTACATTTTTGTACAATAATTTTTGGTAGGGTTAATTTTGGGAGGAATGTCCTTTTTTTTTTTTTTTTTTTTTTTTTTCGTCTCTCGCGATTATAGATGCAAGCAATTTATAAGCAAATGTTTCTTGAAATCTATAAATATGTAAAATGGAATAAAACGAGGTTATATTGTTATTTATCGGTAAGGTTAATTTTACATACCTATGGATTCTTATGTTTGAATATGTTGCTTATAATAAAATTGTACTTAAAAGAAATTGAGTATATATTAAGATAGATAGGTTCTCGTAGTTGAGTAGATGTTTTGTTAACAGTGTAGATTAGGCTCGATTACTTTTTTAGTCAAATTTATTTATTTTCATACATACTTTAAGTTGTTACAACTTTCTGTCCATATTCATTTTTATTTTATTGCAATGCAAAAATACTTGAAATAAAATTATGTTAAACAATATTTAAAAAACTAAAAACAACTGAAATGCCTAAAAAGAAAATTTCGTTATTGGTTTTATTTCTTCCTCAATTTGAATAATATGTCATAATTTTAACAGCTGAAGAGGAATTCTGGAAAAATAAAATAATTATTCTGGAATTTAAGAACTTCATTGGACCATTTCTTGAGTCTTAAGAAGTTTCTTAAATGTAATATGTACTTAATTCCACCGTTCTCTTATTATGCTGCAATTGAAATAATTTCATCCTTGTATGTAGTTGTTTGATAGCAGGAATTTTTTCCATAAAACTATTTTATTAAAGGTTACGGTAGCATGATAAATTCTAAAATCAGATATACAAGGAGAATATTAGGGTTTCATTACGAATTCTCTATTATGTTAATGCATAATAAAGAATTCGTATGTATACATATGTATACTTATTGAGAAAAACGTGAAAGCTCTTTTATAAGTTTTCAGGATGATCAAGTTATAATAATTAATAATAATAAACCCCTTCCCTTACAAAAGTGCAAGATTTAAGTGAAAATTTCTATGGCAAACGACGTAATCTTGTAAGAATTGACGCTTCAAAATTATATTTTTATCGTCTTCTTTCTGATGCAGCAGGCACTATACGTCACTGTAAGTATTGGCGAAACAAACGTCACCACTCCTCCGGTCGAGATGTGACTGTCTTTAAATTTTATGCGCAGTTCTAATTTTAATGTAAAGTTAGGCTTCTTTGTGATGTGGCTCAAGACTTCTGAATTAGAAAACCGTAGATTTACTTCTGTGCTGAGAACTCGAGATCCTCTGTTCTCCTTTGCTTTTATCGTTCATTTTCGTTTTACTAATGTCCTTGTCGTTTTTTTTTTATTATATCCGTAGCGAGTTTTACTTTATAGTTGCTATCGCCGTAAAAAAAAGATCCTACTTTTGGAAAATAGAGAAGAAGAATGAAGCCCTATTCTTCTATTACTGTACTTCTCTAAGCAAACTAAATTAGTTGTAGAAGGCTGACTATCAGCAATGATAATTACATTTAAAAATATAATAAAACCTGTTAAGGCGGAATCGCAAGCGACCGGGAAAATTACGTTTCAGGAAGGTTTCTGCTTTAGCAACTACACAATCTCTTATAATTGTGTTGTATTCTTTTCGCTGTGACTATGAAATTTCCCTTGAGGCAGGATTGTTGTACACAAGTTTCGATTTCACAGGTTTTAATTGTATAATAATAAGAAATACTATTTACAGAATAATTTATTAATGTATTGCGAAACGCATTTTACTTGTATTTGGACATTTGAATATAATAAAAATTGCAATGATTTTAAAGGAAAGTTTCTGTTATAATGCATTTTATAAATTTTATTGAAATAACTTAAACAATTCTATTTAAATAATAAAGTTGATACTTAATTTATAAATATATGTTTTGTTAATGAAATTAATTCCTTCCTCTAAAGCAGATTCTAATTTTTCTTTCTTTTTTTCAGGTAAAACGAACAACACAGCTACCAAACCAGCTAAAAAGAAAAAAGAAGTTAAAAATAGCCCTCCACCAGATGGTAACAATAATAAAAGCCCAATAGCTGGCTTTGTCCATGACAGTGATCCTGTCCCGCTAGGCTCTCTAAGTCCAACGAGTAGTTTAAATGGCAATAGCAACTGCTCGACGATTCTCAACTCCACTCTCGGGGACTGTAAAACGACATCAACAAACTGTTCCAGTGATCAAGAGAGTGGAGATAAAGCGAAAAGAAAAAAAGCAAGGACTACATTCACTGGTCGACAGATTTTTGAGCTAGAAAAACAATTTGAAATAAAGAAATATCTGTCTTCGAGTGAAAGAGCTGAAATGGCGAAACTATTGAATGTCACAGAAACTCAAGTAAGTAAAAAATATTTTAACACGTTTTTCTGTTTTGTTTCTGTCTTTTAACAAGCAAAGATGATTGATGTAAAAGATGTTTCCATACTGAAAATATGTCGAAATGTGAATTATATTAAGGGTTGTTATCATTATTTTATTTTTTTTAGAAGAGAGGAGTGGGGGAGAAATTTCATACATTCTAGAAATCTTTTTCTTTTCTAGCGAAACAATTTTATAGTTATATTCATAAAATAAAGCATACATAAGATGAGAGCCTGATTCGAAAGGGAACGCGGACATTATTCCTCGAGCCACAGCCTCCAAATGTATTTTGTGTACACTGTGTGAAATAACATTTTACGTCATATTTGTCATTATTGTTTATATTTAATTTTAGAACTGTAAAACAAATTACAACTCCTGAATGATGCACACTAAACTCAAGACTTGAGGGCTCACTTCTGGTGGGCCCACTACTGGATCATAGGGGAAGGTAGCATTTTTCATTTTTTCCAAGGAATATATTTTGAAACTGATTGTTTAGTCTGATATATGTAGGTCAGGACTAAAACAATAGGCTTAAACAATATATATCTTCTGGAGTTCACTATTTTTTTAATGATAATTACATAAATGTCCTTAAGTGGCTCACTATTGGTACATTTACCTTATATTGTTTTGAGTGCAAGAGGTTAATCTTCCGTAAATCGCTTTGCATCCGATAGTCATTTTTTAAAAATCATGCTTGAAAATTATTTTAAAAACCATAAAAAAATCCATAAATTTAGATCGAGTTTTCAAACAGGTTGCATGTGCAAAAGTGTAGTTAAAAAATGCAGTAAAAGCGAAATTTATTGGTCAGGTATTGTCAACATCCAAATGACATCAGCGTTACTCACGGACAGGTTTTTGCTTTATAATATAAATGTATCATTTTTAGTAACACAGGATTGTTTAAGAAAGATGACCCCGGCATATTTTTATTGAAGTTGATCAAGCTCTGTGTGAGATCGCACCTGTTAAGTCTCGGTGGCGCGACATACTTAATTATCTTATAAATTATAGTTTTTTTCTCCAACTCATCAATTTTCAGGATAAAGATGCAAAATAAACGTGCTCTTCTTACCCAGATTCATCATCTCGCAGGAGTATGATCCACATTCAAGCCTCGCTCGTTATCCTTTTAGTGATACGTCATTGTCGCTATTTTGATCTATTGGTAATGCACTTTTTCAGAGTATTCCTTTATTTGGATGCTGAAAAATACTCGTATTTATGTGTTATTATTATGTTAAATTAAGACATGCTGTCTTTAGTTTTAAGCTATATATATTGCAATTTAAGCATGTATGTGAGTTACAAAAGCATATATATTTAAACATGATTATTGGAGCATTGACAGATGAGCTTCTTACACTGCTTGTTGCATTTTCACACTAATAAAAAAAATGATAGAAACACGCGCTAGAAATATAGTTCAGGGTTATAAGATAGTCTTTTTTCGATAATTTTTTTTTTTTTACGTCATACGTCCAGCTGGGAATTTTAAGTTCGTAGTCTTATTCGCGAGAAAAAGTTAATTGGATTTGTGTTGCAACTTTTAATGATTTTTCACTACAATATTCAGTGAGTCATTTGATAGTCATGAAGCAATTTTACATATGTTTTTCACATCTTTCACCGCACGTGAAGATTGATTTAGGAGTAAATTACAGAAAAAAACTGTCAGCCAGGACGCCTGTAAAAAACTGTTTATTTTACGGAAAATAATATGTATTTACTACGAATTTTCTGTTATTTTAACCAATTTGGTCCTTAAGTTCGTAATTAACATAGATTATTCCCATAAAATAAACAGTTATTTTTTGGCGTCCAAGCTGACAGTTTTTTTCTGCAAAATCAACAGTTTTTTACAATGTACTTGCCAACCTTACAGTATTCTTCCTTAAATCTTTCTCAATTTGACGATCCAAGTCAAACATGTTTTAAACCAGAACTTTTACTTATAAAAAAGAATCAAATAAATTCCACATAGAAAGAAAGAAACATTTGATCAAATTAATTTTCCTGTTCAAACAATATTTATTTGGGTGTGATAAAATTGTCGCTGTTTCAAGGAGAGATGTTGAAAGGTTGGCAAGTTTATATTTTTGAAAGAACTAGCTTTTGAATTATATGTATAAAGATTTTTTAACCAAAGATTGTTTTTAAAAATTGAAATATTTCATTTATGTTTCAAACATTCATTAACATTAAAATGAATAAATAAATAAATATAATAAGAATATTTGACGACATAAATTTATAATAAACTTAAACAAAAATTTATCAAAAAATAAAGATCTAATATCACAAATAATTCTACGAAAACTCATTTAAGAAAACAACTTTCATGAAAATATTTCTATTCTTATAAACACTATTACGTAAAAGATTTTTATCAAAAGGTTTGAAAATTTTCGAAAAATTAATTAAGCTTCAAATCTTAACCACACGAAAATTAACAAATGAATGAAATAAAGCCAAAATATGTAACAAAGAATAATAATAAAATTATATATACATTTATAATAATAAAATAAAGCTCTTTGTTATAAGAACTAATTCTACTCATTTTGTAAGAACTTTTTTTATGAAAATATTTCTGTTCTTATAAAGATAATTCTGAATAAGAAACATGTAAACATTTCCATATTCAAATGTCAGAGTTGCCAACACTCTGTATTTTTAAACATAAGTATTTCTGAATACTTATGTGATCTTTAATGCATATCTTTGTCTTATTAATTAAACGAATTTCTGTACTACATAAAGTGAATATTTCTATTAAAAATAGTGGTATATACAAAAATACGGAAGGTGGTTGGCATCTTTGAAATATTATTGAAACTTTTGAAACACTACGTTTTATAAATTTTAAGCAAAGGTAAATGGACAAATGAATGGATAAATAAAAAAAACCGCAAGAATAATAACAATAAAATTATAACAAACCTCAATATATATCATAAAATAAGATAATGTTGTTTGTTATGAGAACTAATTCGACGAAAATTCATTTATAAGAACGTTTTTTGAATATTTTCATCAAAGGTATTTCTATTCTTATTAAGGCTAATTACAAAATATGTAACATTTTCTTGTCCAAATATTAGTACATTTTTTTTAAAACTATAACTAAGTTTTAAAACTTTTTTATCATATCAAAATAAATGAATGAATGACTAAACAAAGAATGTAAATAAAAATAGAATGTAAATAAAAATTTGTTTTAAAAGGAAAAAGTCGAAGCAAAAAGTAAGTTTCAAGTCTATCACATCAAAATGAAAAAATGAATGAAAGAAAGAATATGTAACAATAAAATTATAACAAACCTCAATATATATCATAAAATAAAATAATGTTGTTTGTTATGAGAACTAATTCGACGAAAATTCATTTATAAGAACGTGTTTCGAATATTTTCATCAAAGGTATTTCTATTCTTATTAAGGTTAATTACAAAATATGTAACATTTTCTTGTCCAAATATTAATACATTTTTTTAAAACTATAACTAAGTTTTAAAACTTTTTATCATATCAAAATAAATGAATGCATGACTAAACAAAGAATGTAAATAAAAATTTGTTTAAAAGGAAAAAGTCGAAACAAAAACTAAGTTTCAAGTCTATCACATCAAAATGAATAAATGAATGAAATAATAAAATAAAAATATGTAAAATATAATAAATTTCAATGTAAATTTATTATAGAATAAAACTCTTTGCAGAAAGAATGACTTCGTATATACTAGGCCAAGCCTAAAAATTCGAATTTTGGATTATGGAATTCTAATAGCGCAAAAAAGTTGCACTATACCATCAATAGTAACTGTGCAAAATTTCATTTTTGTTGATTAATATCTTTTGCCTCCTCAAGACGGACAAAGTTTCGAAAAACTGCCAAAAATGGCCATTTTTTACTAAAAGTAATAAAAATTAGAAAAAAGGACAATCGTTTTCTAACAGCAGGCAAATGGTCTACCAGTCCATCGTAAGTAACTGTAAAAGATTTTAACCAGATGGGTTAATAACTTTTCCCTCCTCAAGACGGCCAAAGTTTAAAAAAATAACCCGCAAAACATAATATTTTGATACAATTTTTTTAATTTACTGCATGAAGCTTTGAACAGCTAATAAAGTATTAATGAATAATAAACAATCAACAATTTAAGTTCTCAACTAAATGTATTTTTACATTAATAAAAATGTATTAAAATATCATGTTTTTCGGGTTTTTTGAAAAAATTTGGTCGTTTTGAGGAGGTAAAAGTTATTAATCCATCTGGTTAAATTTTTTTCAGTTAATTATGAAGGAATGGTAGATCATTTGCCCGTTTTTAGAAAACAATTGTCCTTTTTTCTAATTCTTATTAATTTTAGTAAAAAATGGTCGTTTTTAGAATTTTTTCGAAACTTTGGCCGTCTTGAGTAGGGAAAAGTTATTAACCGATCTGGTCATTTTTTTAGTTTATTATTAAGGAATGCCGTTTAGCCGTATGTAGAAAAAAAACTGTCCATTTTTCTAATTTTTATTAATTTTAGTAAAAAAATGGCCGTTTTTTGGAAGTTTGCCGAAACTTTGGCCGTCTTGAGGAGGCGAAAGTGCAACCGATCTGGTTATTAAACTTTTTTGCAGTTAGTTATCATGGTTTGGTAGACCATTTGCCTGCTATTAGAAAACGATTGTGATTTTCCTAAATTTTTTTTAGTAAAGAATGGCCATTTTTCGAAATTTTGGCCGTCTTGAGGAGGCAAAAAATATTAATCAATGAGAATGAAATTTTGCACAGTTACTATTGACGGGATAATGCAACTTTCCCGCACTATTAGAATTCTATAATCCAAAAATTGATTTTTCTCGGCCTAGTATGTACTCATTTATAAGAAAAAAATATTCATTTTTCAAGAAAATATTTCTATTCTTATAAAGACTAATTTCTAAGTAATAAATAAGTAAAAGTTTTATTATTGAAATACTTTAATCCATTCGGGTCTCGCGTCCGATTAATAGGACATGTCTTTTCATTGAGTTTTATTTCGTCTCAATAATTATTTTGTTATCTGCATGTAGTAATAATAATGTTAGTTTTGTAGTGTAAATACAATTATTATTATGACTTCATTTATCTTTCAACAAGTAATAATAATAATAATAATAATAATAATAACAATAATAACAGTTTTTTAATTATATTTTTACCATTGGTGATTCTTTTATTTCAAACATATGTTTCTCTTTTTAAATTTAAAATGGGGCTACTTCTCTGAACAAATAATTTGTGATAAAACATAAAAAAAATATTAAAAGGTTATTATGTATGATTATAATTATATATTACATTAGTATGCCAACTCCATCAGGCATTAGCATATATTGTGCGGAGAGCAACACTTGTATGGCAGTATCTTTTCATATTATTTCTTTAAAACATACTATTTTTATTTTTTCTAAAAACTTTTTAATACTGTCATTAAAAAACCTACATTATCAGCATTCAATTAAAAACATAGTTTAGAACATACAATGGGGATTATATGTATGTAATATATCTTATAAAACGCCAGACTGTGTCTTGATTTTTTTTTCTAAGTAACTAAACTGTGTTTTTAATTTAATGCTGATAATGTATGTTTTTAATGACAGTATTCAAAGTTTATAGAAAAAGAAGTAATAGTATGTTTTAAAGTAAAAATAACATGAAATGCCTGTTGCAATTTGTATACTAATGTAATATATAATTATAATACAGGTATTAAGGAAATAAGATATTTTGTTTATTGACTATCTGGTTATTATGTATGTTTAACCCTGTTGTAATACATTTTCCAAATGTCTTTAAAAATTCTTCCTTAGATTATTGTCATATGAATAGTACGCAAAATAACTATATTTGTTAGATCTCAGTAAATGATATATTAGTTAAATTTCAGTAAATTTTAACTTTTGTAATTTGGATAGCTTCTTTTAATATTATTAACGTAAAAGTAATTTTTTTCAAATATTGAAAAAAAAAATTCGGACCCCCAAAGGGTTAAATAATAACGAAGTTTCAAATCCATTAACCACTGGAAAATTATCAAAATAATCAATATATATAAGTAAATAAATCATAAGACTGTAACGATGAATTTATAATAAATTGCAGCATAAATTTATCAGAAAAAAGAAAGCTATTTTCTATAGAAATTAATTCAAGCAAAACTCATTTATAAAAATTATTTTGACAAAAATATATCTATTCTTTTAAAAGTATGAAAGATTTCTTATCCAAATTTTGTGAACACTTTTTGAAGTTTTAAAACTTTTCACCACGGTAAAAAAGAAAAGAAATAAATAAAATGTTTTGTTACATGAAATAATTCAAAGAAAACTTATAGAAACTAGTTGCATGAAATTGTGAAAGTTTTCTAATGCAATTGTTATTAGAACTTTTAAAACATGAGTTTTTAAACTTTCTACTGCATGAAAAGGAATAATAATAATTTTAAAAATAACGGTAAAAATGACAAAATAATCTTCAGCCTAAATTTATTCCAAAATTTAAAAAAATCATTTAGTATGTATTAAAGCAATTAAGCAAATTCGAATAATTTGAAGTCATTAACCCAAAGTTTAACGTAAAATAACTGGAGCATATTTTATGAAAACATTTTTTAGTTTACTTTTGATTCTCCTTCATTGATAAAAAATTTAAATAAATATTTGCTTTTATTATCATCTTAATTCTACTCATCCTTTTATTTATCATTTTCTTTCATCCTTTTTCTCCTTTTTATCCCTTTTTTACATCTCTTTTCTTGTGTGCGTAAAATATCTTTCCACCTGTTTTTGTTATTAATGTAGCATCATTTCGCTTTTAATTCATTTATTTTACTACATTCATTTTTTTCCCCTCAGAATAACAATTTGCCCTGTTTTTTGTTTTTTTTTTCTTTAGTTTTACGTTACTTTTATTTTGTAATCAGGAACATATTCTTTAAACTAAATATGTCAGTGCTTTGTTATTGCGGAGTTGTTTTTTTTTTTTAACAAATCAAGATATTTTGACTTTTGTACATTCGCTGAAGCGGATTTTATTTTTATTAATTTTCGTATTAAATGTTTTTTGTCATGTTTTGAGTGTTTTGTGTTATGAAAATATAAAACACCCATCTTTAGTTCCTCTGACAGCCTATATTAAAAAAGGGGGGAAGTGAGCGATTATAAAAGGGAAAAGTTGCACATTATTATCTGGAAAAGATTTTGAATAGTTCAGATCGATAGGAAATAATTTCATTTTCAAATCATCGGATGTACATTTGCTTATTTATTTTAAATGGAAAATATTACATTTAATTTTTAAATGTTCAGTGACAGCATCAAAGCTTCAATCTATGGCGATTTTTTATTCTAGCATTATATTGGGAACAACGACTACTTGAGGACGTATGACGAAAGTCATTTATATTAAACATTTCTAAATTATTAATTTTGGGGCTGAATGGCACTGGCGTAGGATAGCATTTGAGTGTCCAGGAAAATTCAAAACATTGCGTCCCTTACTCAGTGGCGAGTACAGTTTTATTTTATGCTATAGCATCTTATGCAGTAATTTTTTTTGCGTCCCTGAAAATTAAGTGTAATTTAGGGCAGTTGCTCACTCTCCTCCCCCCCCCCCCCCACATGCGCTACGCCGCTGCTCGTAGCAGGATGGTTTCACATTTTTACTCGGACGTTGAAACATCGCTGTGTTCTTTCCATATACGTGCACGTAAAATCTGTATTATAAAAAATCGTCTTTCTTAGTGGGAGAGGGATATGCTGCTAGTAGATTTCTCGGAAACAATGCGAAATTTTAAGAATCTAGTGGAACAGGACTCATTTTTTCAAAAGTTATAATTTACAAAGCATGTGATTATTTTTTATAGTAAAGTATTGTTCAGTTACATAAATAGTTGAGTCAGTTACTGTATAAAGTGCTGAAAGTGGCAAAATTATCCAGTACTGTAGCAAAAGACATCGATGATGATTTGTGTCTGTACCTGTATTGCGATTTTTTTATTAATTAATTAATTTTATTTTATTAGTGTCATTTTTTTGTATGTCAGTTTTAGCAAAATTATCTATGCTTTATATTTTACCTGAAAATGTTTAAAAAAAAATTAAGAATATTAATATATTTTTTGCATTATACCATTTAAGTATTTACCAAGTAAACTTGCTTTAAAATACGAAAATTGAGTCTCAACTTAGAACAGTCATTTGCTGTCAAAATGTTAGTTTTACTATTTTACCAAAATAATAAACTTCGACCTTTTATCTTTTCGCAATTGATGTTGTGATAAAGTGAAAAGCTTTTAAACTAATTGTCAGTTTATTGAATATAATTTTCCAATGTTAGTTTTAGCGTTTCATTGAAACAACGAAGTATAAATACAATATTTTAAAACACAATAATTAAATTAATAAGCATGAAATATTGTATAAATGTTCTACATTTGCTATAAAATGGAATATGCAATGCTCATTAATAAATTTAGACAATTTTCTCTTATTTACGATGTTTGTATTTAAAATTATTGCCCAAATTTAATTTTTTTTTCATAAGGAAATACTTTTTTTTTTTTTTTTTTTGTAGTTTCTCAGATATTTTCTTGAGAACGGGCCATTCCTTAGAAATTATTATTATAATACCGGGTAGGCCAAAAGTACCGCATCATGGGAAACACATGTATTGTTACAATATGTTCTCAATATATATATATATATTGTATTGATATATTTTTGCCTCCGTTGTTAAAACACAACTGCAAGCGATCGTTCCTGTTCCTCAGAATGTTGGCCACTAAGATTGGCGTTATGGCATGGCACTCAGTAGCAATTCGCTCACGCAAATGGTTTTTATCCCTGATCTTCTCACTGTAAACTTTCGATTTAAGGTAATCCCATACAGCAAACTCTACACGCTTTTCAGTAGTCAGCATTTTCACCTGCAAATTAAAAAATAAATAAAAACCAAATTAAAAAATTAAACTCCTATGATGCGGGACTTTTGGCCCACCCTGTAATTCAGTTTATAGATTTGAAAGTACACATATTTTATTCCAGAATTACCACCTTGAATTAAATTTTTCATACACATGTTAATTTTTTGACATCATTTGACTATTTTTCTCACTAATTTATTTATTTGTTTTTCAATTTCTTGCAAAGTACAATTCATTTAAACAAAAAACTATGGCTTTGAGAATTTAAAAAAAAAAAAAAATTAAAAGTCCTCCAAAAGTGTACGGATAGCTTAATGAATTTTATGCTTTGAAATTTTTGAAATAGGCGGCTACATTAAATAGATACTTTTGAATGCACTCTTATGCAAAACAAAACTTATGATAACAAAAGCCAAGATCTTTTAATGCTGTGACGTACTTGTTTAATCATAAAATTTATTTATGATTAAAGATTTTTAAGAAAATGTTTCTTCTTTTTCGCTTTGTTTTGTACGTTTAATAAATTTATTTCTGGATTTTCTCTTTTTTTAGATAGGATTTTTTCTGCTTTATCGTATATTTTATCACCTTATGTACTTTTTAATTCATCTATTTCATCATTAACTTCTATATCTGTTTAAGTTTGTAAACTAGGACTTTTATTCCTTTATGGCAACAAATGGACAACAATTATTCTTTCTCTGATTACTTTTCCTGGTTTAAATTTATTTTGTGAATATATGCTGTATATAATACATATACACTGAAAAAAAAATAATCAACTTTTTTTTCAAACTTTAATATGTGAAATTATATTGAGGACAAAATGAATATTTTCATCATGTCCTTTAAATCCTTTGTAATTTCATTTCATGTGGTAAAACTCTTTTTAAAATTAAATAAAAGCTTTTTCCCACTGATAAAGAGTGTTTGTTAATTCTATGAGTTCTCATGGAAATAAATAAAAATTATACCGATATTAAGTTGTAGAAGCGTAGAAGTGGATCAGAGTTTTTCTCTTGATTAATATTCTATATGTGTGTCACTGAATTTTAATTTTAAGAAAAGCTTTCAAAATTGTTAATTCAAACCTGGCTATACAAGTTTTATCGGCTAATTGTATAATATATTATTAAAGTTCTGACCTATTCTTCAACAATGGAAAAGTTTTCCTGTTACTAACAAATTAGTTTTGTCATATAATTCACCAAAAATGTCGAAATGCATAATTCTGATTTAAAAAAATGTAGAATCATAATGTTTAATGTAAAATAATTTTTGATTGAATTATTTTGTTTTTGTCGACCCTTCGCGTATTTATCACACTTGTACAAGAAGAATAGTTAATGTTGCATTTCTCATTATGCTTACATTCAGAATTCATATACGCTATTAAGTAGAGAGTTTCAGAATTCATTACTCAATTAAATGTTTTTGTCATGTTTTCATCGTTTTGTGCTATTTTGTAGTTATGAACGTTTACGGATATAAAACTCCCATCTTTTTTCCCTCTAACGTCCTATATTTTTAAAAAAGGGAAATGATTTTTGTCTGAAGTTTTCCCTAAACGGTAGCGTCCCTGATATAAAAACATCGCAAGAACATTTAGACTTTATTAACAATGAGACAATTTGTTTTTGTATTTGAATTGCTGAATCAAAATAATCAATTTCTATTTTCAAAAATCGTGACCTATTAAGTTGCAACTATGCATAATCATTTATGCCCTATCAACAAAGTATTTGATATTTAGTCATGTATACTAATCATTATTTAAAGAATGTTTTAAAAATGTGTAAAAATGTAAAAAAAAAAAAAAAAAAAAAAAAATTCCTTCATTTGTAAAAGTAATTAGTTTTTCAACTGAAAATGCTTTCTTTTTTTTTTTTTTAATATGTTTTCATTAGTGATAGTTTCTATGAAGTTATGTGCTTATAACAACCCTAATAGTAAATCAATATTGGGACAATATCGGCTATATCTTGGATAAATATTGGATCCTTGTCTAAATATCGGCATGAAGTATTGCTCCAATATTTGGGTGTTTACATTTTGCCAGTAGCTCAAACAATACTGCCAATATTAATAATATTGTCAATATTCGCAAGATACATTTCCCCAATGTAAAGCCAATGAAGTCAATATTGAAGTAAGATTGGTAATCAATATTTCACCAATGGTAAAGTAATAAAGCCAATATTAGAACAATATTGACATTTCATTGGAAATATTCCCATTGTAAATTAGCTTGTATTAAATTTAAATATAAATAGCTTGTAAATATAAATTAGCTTGTAAAGTTGAAATGTTATAAAGTTTGTTATAATCTACTCATGATGCATTGTTTTTTCCTTTTTATTTTATTTATTAAAACGACCATGACATACCATGACATTTTATTAAGCGCGCAAGTGACGTCGTCTTGATGGCTAAAATGAAGCAATTTTAATACAAAGTTTAAGAGTATGTATTTCATAAAAAAGACAAATCTGCTGCAAATAAACTTTTACTCCTTGAATTATACATAGTGTAGTATATATAAAATGAAAAATAATTATTTTTTACAGTTTATCAAATACAGTTGCTTAACTTCTATATACTTTTGATTAATAATTTTCATACATGTCTGTTTGGTACATTTTACTCAAAAACTACAAAACCTATGACTTTCAATTCTTTTGTGGTCATTAGAAACAGACCATTTGAATAATAATTGGAAACAGTTTATGTTTAAAAAATAACATTAAATTTTTTTAGCAAAATATTTTGAAAATCATAAAAAATACACAATACATTCCTTTATAATTTCAATATTAATGTACGGACATCTATTATTTTAACCTATTATTAATAAATGTTTCTAATGACCATAAAAAATTGAAAGTGATAGGTTTAGTAGTTTTTAAGTAAAGAGTACCAAGCTAACACAGTATGAAAATCAATTAATCAAAAGTACTTAGAAGTTTAGCAACTGTATTTAATAAACATATGTAAATAATTTTTTTTTTTCATGTTATATATGTAGTACAATTTGTTTACTTTAAGGGATAAATGTAAAGTTTACAGATTTGTCTTTTTATAAAATACATACTCTTAAACTTTGCGTTAAAACTGCTTCATTTTAGCCATCGATATGTCACATGTGCCCTTAACACATGTACGGGCATGAGGTTGCAAAATAAACCCTTAAAAATGTATATTAATCTTAAATATTAAACAGGTGTGTATTAAGCAGTTATTTTACATATATTTTATTCGTTTATCATTCAGCAATGTAGCATCTCTACCTAATGCGTGAAAACAATAAAAAACTTATTTAGCTGGAGATTTTTTTGTCATCTTTACAGTGGTGGGAGTACATGTATTGACTGATTAGACCTTTAAAATGAATGTAGTTTATTAATCTTATTATCAACCAGGTTCATAAATCGAATATGACAATAAGGCAATTTTATAGTTTTTATAAGAATTTGCATTCAGCACCCATCTTCTCTAAGTAATGCTGGGAAAATATTAAAATTGTACGCTATCTATGGATTTTATGCATACAAATTTACGAGGTGTTCAAAGCCATAAACCAAAGAGCAAAGCCAGAGGGGGGGGGGGGTAAAAATTTTTGGTGAGGCTAATTCGTGTAACTTTTCTCTTTTAAAAAAATTAATTTAGATAGAAGTACGCTTGCCTATTGCGGAATTGATATAAAAATCAACACATTGAAAATAATTAAATTTTCCCAAATTTTCAAAAACTATTGCAGGAACTCTATTATTTACGTGTTAAAATATCTGTCAATATTCATTCAAGATCTGTGGATCCGACCAAAAAAATGTAATTAAAATAATATAATTCAGAAATATTTCATCTCTTATAAGATCTTGTTAGTTTTTACCTTAAATGTAAATAGGGTAGAAAATGTTACTAATTCTAGCTGCTTCACATTTAAAATACCTTTACTGTGAATAATAATAAAACATTGTTCCTAAAATGTTTATCAGTTTTCGTCATGTTTTAAGTATTTCTATATTTTGACAATTTTAAAGTGTTTACAATAAAAAGTTTTAAAATATTTAATGTAAAAATATAGTATTATAATAAAATATTTTGAAAGCTACTGGGTATGGGTTTAGTGAAGGGTATATTGTGGTATACGCCGTATACCTTCTGGATTTTTTTAATATGCTCCGCATACCCTCTGTTTCTCAAATAAAACTATAGTGTATACTCTTTGGGTATACCCTCTATGTATAGTGTATACCCTCCGTTGTTTTACGACTACAACACTGTTTAGAAGAATGCTGAGGGGTGGGGGGGAGGAGAACAGCCCACTCTGCCTCTATCTGGCTAAGGCCCTGGGATACACTCTTAAAAGAAAATACAACCTTAAAATAAAAAGAGTACTAAATAATCTTGGACACTCAGACG
The DNA here is from genome assembly GCA_963931845.1 of Maratus michaelseni. Lineage (NCBI taxonomy): Eukaryota > Metazoa > Arthropoda > Arachnida > Araneae > Salticidae > Maratus > Maratus michaelseni. The sequence continues at coordinate 210,447,402 of OZ007599.1, read as the reverse complement.
CTTAAATCAAATCTGCCAATAGGACATATTTCTTATATTTTATAATTATTTTTAAAATCATAAAAAAAGTTCCTGCCGTATTGTGTTCAAATAAAATTATGCATAAACATTCGCTACATGCTTTTGACACCATGCTTTTTGGACAAATTTTGATAATTTTGTAATTAGCCAAAAACTGCATGGGCTCATTGAAATAAGCCTGAAAAATATCAGGCTTATATGGAAACATATGGTCATTTTCCAATTAGCTTAAAGATTCATACACTCTTTGCAATATGCCTGGCAAATATTAGGAAATGGCGCATGATTTTCCATTTAACCTGTATCTTTTGCAAAGAGGCGGATTTTTCAGTTAGACTACGACGTATACACAGCCGCCGATATACATACACATATTATACTCACAATTTAAATATTTCCCTCCTCTTTAACCTTATTTAGCAAACAAATCAAAATTAAAAATACCTAACCGAAATTTTTGAATAAACCATCAAATAACACTACCGCACATACCATTTCATCTAACAAGCACTATTCAATGCATCATTTCTAACTATCTGGCTGCCCTTCGGTAAACAACATACATTAATTCCTGAGTGGCTTAGCTGTCTTGTTTTAGTCCATATTTATCGGATTTCAAAACATTCTCCTCTTATATCGAGCAAACTATATTCATGCAGCGCGACACAAAGCCATAACGAGAAAAGAGGCGAACGGCGCTTCTGTTAACTCTGCTAAGGATGCTGCTGTCCTTCATGCGATGATAAGATGATTTCCTCTCGCGTTCGCTGATTCAAAAATGGATCGTATTCCCTCCCAAATAACGTGAAAGAGAAAAATTTATCACAATTGAGATCGTCGCAAAACTACTCTGGGGAATCACAAAATTCGATAAGCAGCGAAATTTTTCTGACTTCGGGGGAGCAAGCAGTAAGTGTCAGAAGATATTTTTTATCGGATAGCAGGAACAGTCGTACCATTTAAAAAACAAACTAGCGTTTTGTTGGTTCCGGATACATATCCATTTGTATTTGGTATTTGCGGTGTCGAGATAAATGAGATGGTTTAATTTAATTTTGAATTAACCGAAGAAGATTAATTAATTGAAAAATTGGTTTTTCGTTCTTAATTGAACAGTTATAGTAGTGGTATTTAAAGAGGTGTATTTAACTACAATATTGTTGATAAATTCTGATATTGTATGAAATGAAAAACTATTCTATATGTACGATGTTTTAATTGGGAAATGAACAGCCCTACTATTAAAAAATAAACTATTGTTTTGTTGATTTCGGATTCATATCCATTTTTGTTTGGTGTTTGCGATCTTGAGATAAATGAGTTAGCGTAATTTGAATTAACTGAAGAAGCTTAAATTAATCGAAAAATTGGTTTGTTGGTTCGAAATTAATTGGACAGTTATATAATATTTAAAGAGGTGTTTATTACATTTTTTTTTGTAAATCTTTGAAATTGCATGTAATGAAAAAACTTTTATATGCTGATATTTTTTTTTTTTTTTGAAAAGGAACAGCTGTATCATTTAAAAAACAAACTGTAATTCTGTTGGTTCCGAATTCATTATATGTTATATAATTCATTATATGGACAGTTATATAATATTTAAAGAGGTGTTTGTTACAATGTTGTTGTAAATCCTTGATATTGCAGGTGATGAAAAAAACTTTTACATGCTGATATTTTTCATTGGAAAAGGATCAGCTGTATCATTTAAAAAACAAACTGTAATTCTGTTGGTTCCGAATTCATATCCATTTTGTTAGCTATTTGTGGAGTCAAGAAAAATGGGATAATTTAATTTAATTTTGAATCTAATGAAAAGGAATTATTAATTGAAAAATTGACCTGCCAGTTCTTTAATTAAATAAGAATTTGCAGTGGTATTTAAAGAGATATATTTAACTATAGCTTTTATTATTTATTATTATTTAATCAGTTTTAAACGCTATGAAATTATTTATAATTCAAGAATTTTTCTCTTTGATATATTTATTACGTTTATACTTCGTTTGGATAATAAATCTTTGCAATATTTACAAGAAGCTAAATTAATTAAAAAATTACTTTGTCAGTACTTAACTGAATAATAAGAGTTATATTTTATGAGACGTATATAACTACAGTTTTTGTTATTTATTCTTATTTAGTTATAAAACTTTTAAACTTATTTATAACGCAAGAATTTTTCTATTTGATATGATTATTACGTTTGGTTACTGGATCTTTGAAATGTATATAATGTGAGAGATTTCTTTATTTTCTGCATTATTTGTTGCCTTATTATAAATGCTTTTAAATTTATCCGCAAATTTATGTAGAAAATAAATCTGAAAATGCTATACATAGATGTGTCGGATATTTAGATTAATTGCAACGTATCATAGTTGTGAAATAATGCGTTTGTAAGATGTGAAGATTAGTTTGAACAAATTTATTACTTGCCCATCATACGTAGTATAGGGTAAGTCTTGTAATCGTTCTGAAAATCGGAAAACAAATTGACGGATTTACACGTTTCAGACACTGCAGATTCCGAAAAACATATTTTTAGAGAAAAAAATTTGCCGTCCGCCTGTCTGTGTGTCTGTAAACGCTCCAGCTCCCGAACAAATTGATATAGAGACTTGAAATTTGGTATGTACTTAGCATGTAATAATGGAAATAAGCTTATTGAATTTCTGTAACCTCGATTATCCGGAACTATTTTTTTCGGACTCTCGAAATATTCGTTCTGATAAAAGGTATATAAAAATTTTCGAAATTGTTTATTTTAAGGAGTGAATATAAAAGACAATAAAAATACATAAATTTTGCATAAAGAATGAAGTCGATCAAATAATGAGTTGCCGACATATTTGTAATCCTATTTTCCACACGCTTCGATTTTTCATGACCCTGCATTTCATTCAAATTTTAATACAAAGATATATTTTAATTAGAAATGAGACGCTTAATCCGACACAGTAAACCATTAGTTAATATGATTATCAATTTTGGAGTTATAAGGATGTTTCTTTTACGCAATTCAGCAATAGAGCATTTAAAGTTTATTACGTCAGCAAGCCATGATTTTATTCGAATTGCAATGCATTTTATAAATAGTTTACACATGTTTTTTTTTTTTAATTTTATATTATGCATATCCATGATGGGTAAGTATTACGGTGGTCCCCAACGACTAGTTTTCTATTAGTATTAAAAAATTTTATGCAAATGACATGGGGAAAAAAACTGCATAATACCGGCTTAAAAGTATTATTTGTTGTAAAGATTAATCAATAAAGTATTATTTCAAAGTGTATGTTAGTAAATAAGTAAGTAAAGTAATAAGTAATAAGTAAAATAATAAGTACAAGTAAACTAATAAATAAGTAATAAGTGAGTAGCTATATTAACTGTCAACTTTCAGGGATTATTCTTTAATTAACGCAGATTTCGTGGTTAGTAAAATTATTTACGATTTACTAAAAACTTTCAATATATTCTAATTTTATATTAAATTATTTTTAGCTTCTGAAAGATTCGATATTTCGATTTTATGCGTTTGTTTTTTCATATGTGTACGCATATTAACAACATAAAATTCAATAAGAGTAAATAATGAAATCCCTACAGCTTAAATTAGTTTTCTTTCTACGTTTCACATTGGAATACCTTGGGAATAGCTTGTGATACTGAATAACATTACATTTATTGTCTGAAGTATGATAAGTGATACTTTTGTTGTAGATTTTCTGATACTACTCGCAAATTATTGCTATAATATGTAGAGGTAGTAAAAAAAAAAATCTAAGCTATATAAAATATAGGAGTTAGTAAGGATCCTGGACAATTTTTTTTTTCAATTTACAATGCAAAAGTGGTGTTACGCAAAAGGAATAATATCTCTCTCTATTTGTTTTCTTTTGTGTGTTTTGTGATATTTAGTTATCATTTTAAAAAGAATTAGTGCTTTAATTTTCTTGCGTATGTGTGATTAGAAACGAAGCTATGTGCCAATATTCTAAACTTTACTAAGCCACGTGAAGATTTTTTTTTCATTGAACTATTTTGCTTCAATTTTTTTCCTTCTACTTTCAAAGTGCTAAAATTTGTATTAAAAGAGCAGCTCACCTTGAATATTATTCTTCCATTCACGAAAGCTGAAACGAAATATTATCATATTTACATCGCTAAAATTATATTATGAACATTCTAGGAAAATGCGTTGTATAATTTACAAAGTTAGCGACTAATTTCTTATATTAAATGCATTAAAAATAATCCTTAAAGTAGTTTGACATCATAGATTAAATAATAAGATAGGATACTGTCATATAGCGTAATGGCAACGCGATGACGATCGCAGGGCGAAGATAAAAAGAGACTTCTCATCCACGGAATATTTCTGCAATTGAGTGTTTACCTCAATATGATTTTTCTTTTTAAAATTGTTTCATGCTTATGTTTTCAACAAAAGGTGATTTTTTCTTTATTTTTGTGAGTAAATTACGGATTAACAATATCAGTGCTAATAATAATAAAAATAAGCTAAATAACGCATCTTTAATATTATCAATCGAATAAATACAATATAATCGAAATTAAAATGTACATAAAGCAATGCTATATTATAAATATATACAAAGTACTATACCCTAAAAGTCCCAGAAAATTTCTTATTCTTAATATTACGGAGAAAATACAGATGAAAAATCGGAAATTATTATAGTTGCACGCAAAAGTATCCTGCATATTTTAATTTTCATGTACCAAGTGCATAAATATTAATTATACTTGTATGTTTCATTTCGTATTAGATTATTTCCAATTAACTTTATGCTCACCAAGAACGCTTAGAAACCAATTGTGTGCTACATAAATTAATATATTGCATTAATATAAAGCATGCAAATAATATTCGGCGACGAAAATAAGCGATGTACTTACTGTTTTGTGTTATCTGATGGAAAAACGAAAAAAAAAAAGTTGGGAACTTCAATGCAAGACAAGATTCTGCCTGGCATATTTTAATATTTAAAAATGTTCTGAATCGAACTGTTATTTCCTTAACAATAATAAAATTATTAATAATAAGACGCTTAAACAACGCGCAAAAGGTTAATTTAGAAAGAATAGCCTGCCTCAGAAAGAATACAATAAAACCGAAGAATAGATATTAAAACATAGAGCATGCATATATTTCATGTATATAGTAAATTTCAGTATCTTGTTATTTTTCCCCTTGTTACTAGTAACGCTACCCGTATAGCAAGCATGGTGGCAGTAACGTCACTGTAACCTCACTGAAAGTCACAGTAGTCAAGTCACCTCTGTGACAAAAATGTCACCCCTAAGTTACGTCACATTGTGACTAAAATGTGAACTTCTCTGAAAAAAGAAAAAAGACAAGAATACGTGAAAACGTTATTCATTGGGAAATTTCACTTCTGGCAAATTTTATAATTTTTGTGATGTCACAGCTAGTCACGCACGTCTAGTGGTGGAACAGTGGCACACCAGAGAACCAATTGACACCACTAAATTTAAATATTATTCTTCGGCTTATTTAAGGACCGAATTTCTGAGATTTTTTAAGGCGAAGAATACTAGTAAAATGTAGTGGTGACAATCGCCCAAACGCTGCGACACTGTTCCATCACCGCGTACGTCACATGAGGAATAAGACCAAAAAACATCCATATTGTGAAGTCCCATAGTGACCAAAAAACCACCATATTGTGAAGTCTCATTGTGACCAAAATGTAAATTAAAAAAATCTTTGAAAATGAGAGGAAACTTTAAAAAAGAATTCTACCTACAGCCAAAAAGAAAAAAAGAAAAAGACACCAGCCGGGATAATAAGGTCGGGACGAATTTCTGGTAAAATATGGTCACCCGACCCAATGCAGGATCCTAATACTGCCTACCGAAAAAAAAATAGCCGACCCAATTAGGTCGGGGTAGAGCTACTAGATATATCCAGCAGCCTTAGGTCGGAGTGCGTTCTGGTAAAATGTGGTCCCCCGATACGATGCAGAATCGTCACAAATGTCACACTTTTCACTAATTAATCACACTGTGATTTCAGAAAGTGGTCACAGAAAGGCTAAAAACGGCCATAACGACCTCACATCTACGTTATTGTAACTTCACGCCACATCGACGGTCACAAAGACACAATGTGACGTCATCGTGACGTCACAATATTTTACGGGTAGTATCGCATACCATTAAGGATTTTGATGTAACTACCCTATCTTATAGGTTAATATATGATTCACGTCGGCACTGTAATCTACATTCTATTTCTCGGTATCAAAAATACATTTCGTTTTTCTGTCCTTTAGAGAAAATTTAGTTTCAAATTTACATTTATTTTGTAGAAAAATATAACTATCAAAAAGGTAAACATATTAACTGCTGGAAATTATCAATATCCATTTCCAAAGTGACTACTAATATTTGAGACTATGCGATAGTATATGCCTATAATAATCTATGAATGAATTAAAAAAAAAAATTACGTCTGAAATTACAAAGTATTTTCTGTATAAGTAAGATGAAATATAAAACTTCGATTTTAAGTCTGCATAAAAGAATATCTCATCTTTTTTCTCATTAAAATAAATAATTTTGTAGATTTAAACTTCTTATTTTTTATTTATTAAAGAAACATTCACTCATTCAAAATTTTATTTAAAGAAAAAAAAGATTCTCTCGAAATACGTAGCTTATATTCTAAAATAGAAATAAGTCATATTTTCAGATCATCTAGATCTAATATTTTATAAATTATTTACATCTTTTGTTCTTCACAGTTTAGTACCTAAACTGAGATGCCCTCCATGGAAATGCACTCATATGTAGGTAGATCTTACAATGAAAAAATTAAATTAAATTAAAAAAAAGCCCGATTATAGATTATAATTTTAGTTTTAAATAAAGCGAGATAAAAAGCACCATTTTGATCCATGGAAGGTTTCTTATAAAAGCATATTTTGTCATAAGTAGCCATCAACACATCACAACACAACCTAACATCTTAATTTTATAAAATTCTACAAAATTAATAAAAATAAATATGTAATCTACCCCTCAAAACAACAAAAGCATAATAGATGTACAGAAGATCCTAAATAAGTAAAGTTAGTGTGTAAGCAGCTTTAATCTAAGGCTTTTATAATTGGAGTAATGATTTGCGTTGAAGATTTTTCTTTAATTTTTTGTGCTCTTTTACCCTTGTGTAGGCTTGATTTGATTAAAAAAAAATTCTTAGATGTTTAGAGAGGAACTTTTTGAAACAGATAAGAATAATAACTATTTCAGAACCATAACAATAACGGAATTCTAGAAAAAATATTAAAAGTATTGCTTTCACAAATGAGGGGGTTAGTATGACAGTGGAGTAAATCAAAAATTTGAACAATCTGGATAACCATATTTTTACTGAACGTATATTAATATCTGTTCAGTGTGACAGTCAAATAAGTCATAATTCTCTCAGGGAGTCGCTAGAGGGCGAAACAAGTTGGACCACTTAATGAAACGGCAATACGACAAGTTTGACAAAACCGTTCATTTCTCAAATTACTAAATAGTGACTTACTCCACTGTTATTCTAACCACCTCAATTAAAAATGTAATTAAGCTACGTAAATATTAATTTCAAAATAGTTAATTTAATGTATCCAATTTAATTTCATCAAGATTTAAAAATTCACATTTTCTTTTCAAATTGTTATTAAAAAATTGTTGTTAAAAAATTTTAAGTTTAGAAATTGAAAAATATTTTTCACTATTTATTTATTTCATCACTATTTTTTTTTTTTTACCACACACCTTATTATCACTACATACATAGCAATTAAAAATAATTAATTTAACATTTCCTGTTTCACTACAATTAGGATTTAAAAATTCATAATTTCTTTTTCTATTAAATTATAAAGTTTTAAATATTTTTTCTTAATCTTTCTTATTTTAATAGTTATATATTACATTTTATAACTTATCTAGGACTTGGTTTTCAAAGTTCCCTTTTCTTCTGAGTTGGATGTGTGTGGGAGGGAGTAAAAACTTTAACGATATTCTTTAAAAAAAAAAAAAAAAATGTCTTGGGAACATTTGTGGCTATAAATTAAATATAGCCCTTACATGATGAGCATAACCATCACGACTAACTTGTAATATTAATTTTCAATTAAAATTTAAGCGTAACCCATTTCATCAAAAAATGAATAAAAGTACTTTTTCTGTAAATTAAACCTTCCTTGAATTATGATTAGATTTTTGCATATTTTAAATTTTATTTATTATAGCGCTAAATAAAAAAACAGTGAATTTTAATTAATTTTTAACAATATATATTTTAATAGGACAACAAGTTAAGAGCTAATATAATTGCTTAGTAAATATTTCACATGCTGTGTAATTTTCCTTTTAATAAAAGTTTGCGATGGATTCGTAGTTTCGTAATGGAATTTTAGATTATATTCAGAAAATAGGAATGGACGAAACTGAAAATTTATATGGGGGAAGTTTTTCAATATTTAGAAAATATAAAGAACGTTTTGAATATTTTACCTAGTGAATCTGGAAAATTTGTTTATTTCCATCTATTTTTTGCTTAAGGAAATTATAACAAGAAAGAAAACTCATGCGTCAAGCATAGATTATGAAACATTGTCCAACATATTCAGAATTCTGTAACAAAATTTGGGGGGAAATGATAATACAACTTGGAAACTCATAAGGGCGATTCCACCGTTACGTGTGTAACATTTAGAGTGTTTTTTGCAAATTGAGACAAATTTGGAAGTGAAATTATTTAGATAACGTTTTACTTTTTTTATTGCTATTACAGGACACATACAGAATCATTTTTGTAGTGACATCTTTAGTCTAAAGTAATAACTTTTTTTTTTTTTTTTTTTTTTTTTTTTGAAATAGTAAAGTCTTTGTTACGTATGTGACTCAGAAAAATCACACACGTAGCAACGACTTTACCATTTTTAAAAAAAAAAAAAAAGAAAAAGAAAAAGAAAAAAAAAGTAATAGACTAAAAGTGTCACTACAAAAATGATTCTGTATGTGCCCTGTAATAGCAATAAAAAAAGTAAAACGTTATCTAAATAATTTCACTTCCAAATTTCTGTCAATTTAAAAAAAAAAAAAAAACTCTCTAAAAGTCACACACGTAACGGTGGATTCGCCCATAACATATTTGAAAACACAATTTCAGAAATTACCGTCCATAGTCGGAATAATATTCAAATTATTTTGTGAAACCCTGTATATGGTCAATAGATTTGTATATATACTGCATAGTATTCTAAGATTTAGTTCAATTTGGAAACTCTTAAAACAGTTGAAAATAACCTTTCAGAAATTACCGTCCATAGTCAGAAGAATATTCAAATTATTTTGTGAAACCCTGTATATGGTCTATAGATTTGTATATATACTGCATAGTATACTAAAATTTAGTTAAATTTGGAAACTCTTAACACAGTTGAAAATACTCTTCCAGGAATTTCCGTCAATAAAATGAAATGCATTCGAATTATTTTGCGCAGGTCTGTTTATGATCTACAGAATTTATACACACCAAGTAATATGCAACAAATTGGTTAAATTTTAAAACGCATACCACAACTGAAAACGCACTTCCAAATATTATCGCTCATAGACAGTACTGTAACCGAATTATTTTGTGTGCCCCTGTAAATGAATGATAAAATGCTATGCACACCGTATTCTGCAGTAAGATTTTCGCAGTGCCCCTCAGTGATGAATATCAATTTCAATATGTTTGAAATACGGTAACATCATTAAAATATATTGCAAACAATTTTCCCCATAGACTATAATAACTAAATTATTTTGGCTGTCCCTGTAAACGAATTATAAATGCTACACACTTCATTCTCAATACCGAACATGCCATAGCAAGCCTCGACAACATATATCAATTTCATGGCAATCATAGCATATTTACACGAGTTAGAGCTCGGAAAAGTAAACACACGACCAGACAAACCGAATTCATAAACACTTCTCAACTATTTCGGAAAGTTAAAAACAAAAACGATTTCATTAAAGTAATGTATATATATATATATATATATATTCAAACATGTATCACTAACATTCAGTTACTTAGATGTCTTTTCATTTATTTTATCCAAAATAATTGACATTGGTATTTGAATCACTTATTTTTTGGATAGCCCCTGAAAAGGAAAATAAATCTTTCCCTAATTGGCTTTGCATTGCAATTGTCCTCACCAGGTAAGGAAAAAGGGAGCCCCTAATCTGCTCAGAAATATTTCCCTATCTTTCTAGCTTTACGTCAACCTGTTTGCAGATCATCTGACGAAAAATTGCAGTAGCGCTTACTTGATTGTAAAGAAAAATATTGTTTCTTTTTCTTTTTAACTGCCAAGAATATTGTAAATTTTTATTGCTGTTGTTTTTTACTGTTTTTCTTTATCTACTTTTCCTTTATCGATCTTTTCCCAAAGAAATTTTGATGCAGTAAAACCTGTAAAACGTAATCTGTCTAAATAGGAATTCTTTTCACTTCGCTTTCGTTTCCGTCTTAACAGGTTTTGCTGCATTCAGTATAAAAGCAATATTAATATTATTGTAACATGTAACTGTATACACTGAAATAGTATTTTCCCCCCATAGAAATACTGTTACTTTGTATAGAAACTATTTTTGGATGAGATGACTGTATATGTGTATTATTTCCAATAGAAATGCTAAATAGTTGGTGAAAAACCAACATAACTATCATTACAGCAGATAATTGTATATTTGTTTATTGAAATAGAAAGGCAAACATGGCATGATTTTGGGAACCGGGCACAAAATCATCAAAAATTTGTAATAACATTTTTTACCTAATTTATGCCAGAAATTATGAGTTTAAATAAGGTGAAAACTACTAATCGAAAATAGTGATATTAATTTACCGGGGCCTGTGCTCCGTGGAATAGTGAAACATTGAAAGCAATTGAAACAAGTAGCCATTTTCAAAATGTGTGATCAGGATAAATTTTCGAACAAAAACTGTTTTAAAATTTATTCTACCAGTGAGTTTTAAAAATTTTAAGACTCTATAAAAAGTAATAAGCTCACAGAATTAGACTTCGAGCAGTTTCCTCTTCCCAGATCTTTCCTAGATCCTACCTAGTATTTTCTATCATTTTTCATTTTTCTGCAGTGCATATTGGATTTAGATTGTTATACAGAGCAATTTTTTAAAAATTATTTTTATCAAAGTTTTTTTTTGTGACTATATTTTTTTCCAAATTTAACTTTCAGTCAATTTGTTTTAAAAAAAAAAAACCTAACTCACAAATCTGTCATTATACATTTTAATTGTTATTTTGAAAATATTATAGCGTGTCCATAAATTATTGATGGAATTTTTTTATCTCATAACTTTTGATTTAAGAGTATGACGAAAATTATTATTACATATTCGTAAGGTACAACTCAGTTTTTCAATAATACAAGTAAAGTTGCATACGTGTAAGTTGGAACTCAAAATGTTATTAATCAAATAACGATTATAATCCAATAAAAATTAATATTAAAATTTTATCAAATTTATCAAAAAGGAATGGTGGGAAATATCAAACGAAAACTAACTTTATGCTCATAATTCATTAATAACTTTTTGATAAATTTGAAAGAAAAATAATATTAATTTTTGTTTGATTATAATCGTTATTTGATTAATATTTTGAGTTGCAACTTCACGCATATGTAAATTTCTTTGTGTTGTATTTTACGAATATATAATAATACTTTTCCTCACTTTCCATAAAAAAAAAAAAAAAAAAAAAAAAAAAAAAAAAAAAAAAAACTTTTTGAGTTTGACTTTACAAATATATAATAATACTTTTCATCACATTTCTGAAACCAAAAGTTATGAGGTAAGGAAACCCTGGCAATAATTTATGGACACCCTGTATATTATCAAAATACAACATCGTGATTGAATAGCGTTTAAGTAGTTAACGGTAGCGTTTAGTAATAACACTAAGTTTAAGTAATTTCGCATTTCACCAATGTAATTTGCAAATTGAAGAAAAAAACTTTTTAGAAAATTTTAGGAATTTTACTGTAAAAATCACTGTCAGACTTTTATTATTTAAAATTCCATTTCTGGAAAAAAACACCGTTCTTTTTATGCGGAAATTGCAATTTAGCATAGAGTTAAAATTTCAGCATTATTTAAATGCGTATTATAAATGATTTTTCCAAACATTTATTCACGTTGTGAGAATACAATTTTTTAAAAGAAATATTCGTTTAGAGGGTGTTACAGAAAATAACAATGATAATTGTATAAGTTAAATTTTTTTTTATAAAAGTGAAGGAAAATTGCGATTTGTGTTTCCGACCTTTTCCTACAAGTCCTTTTTCTATTGAAAAAAATATGTGGGCAGAAACGCTTAACTACAAGCAATAAATAGCACAAAAGTTGAACACATTCTCATGTCTTCCACTATTAAGAATATCAATATATACAACAAAAGGAAAATACCCAAAAAGGTGATGAATATTACTACTGTATATAGGATATAAAATCATAAACCATTGTTCCTAATCATAAGTCTGAAATTTGTGCATAGGTCCTATAATTCCTTAAATCAAACCGTTTATTTTTATATTTAAAAATCTGTGTCACATGTTTCCCTACTCTTTATTTTGAATAGCTGCATTTTCAAAGCTATTTTTACATTTAGTGTTTTTAAATATTATAGTGAACGTGTGAACCCAAAACGTTCTTCATTGGGATATAATATTTATGTGATTAGCAGTTTATAAACTAAACGGGGCAAGATGTTATTGAGAAAAATAAAGTCCAAATTCATAAACTTAAATACCACTGCTTACCTTGCTTGTCTTCATCGTGGTTCGAGAAGTAGCAAAACTAATTGATTTGTACAGTAAGAGTGATGAGGATCTTTCAGAAACATTCCAAATTTAGCATTATTTATATACTAATTTTTACCTAATTTTTACGATGAAACTTCATTATATAATCATATTATCATTTTATAAATATGCTTGTTAATTTTACTTATTTTACTCTTATTCTAATTTGATACGTTAGGGAGTAAATATTTCTTTTAAATTGTTTCAAAAATGAATTTTCAGATATATCTATTCAGCAACAATTTGTAACATTTCTAAAACATTGTCTACTGCCTGTATGGCCCAACTAATTCAACTAGGGGCCCAATCACTTTTTCTGCAGCAATGTGTGGTAATTTTTAATAAAACACACCTATTTTGAGAGTTTTGATAAGGAGGTACTTAAAGGTATGGGAATGAATGGATATGCGATTACTTATCGGGGTTCTGTGTATAGATTTTGAACATATTTCTTCTTTTTTTCGGGTTAAAATGAATATACAGGGAAGTTTGGGGCAACTGCCGAAGTTGCCCCGTGTTATACTGGGGACGTGAGTGCCTGAGAAGTATTTTTTGACTCATGTTTACCAAATGCATAGTAATGCATGCTTATTTGTTTGCTTGTTTACGAGTTGCTAAAATCATACCTTCTCAGAAAATTAAAGCTACTTTTTTTAAGAAAATAAATAACATAACTTGTATTTGATACTTCTAGAATTAAGACTTCTCTTATACTTAAGTGTACAATAATAAAATGATGACGTATAATGAATATCACTGATAATAACCTCGCATGACCGCTATTTATCAGTTATTAGGTATGATGTTCAAAAGACGTCATAACCGCGTGTTGAAGAGTTATCATTATGTCCATTTCCCTTTATACTATTGCTGTTGTTGATACTGAGTATTCATGTCCCTGAATTATTGTAGTTTTATCTGCCATCACGTTTCCGTCAGATTTAACTACGTAATACCTTTTCCGTTAACTCCGCATTTAACTTACGAAAAGGCAAGGATGATTTGAAGCCTTTAAAAAGAAGATTCGTGACCACCGATAGTTGCTACTGCATGTGGGAGAAATTTTAGGTTATATTTATAGATTGATTGCTTTTTAAGGAAATTACAGTAGATCTGCTGAAAAAATAGCCACACATATCTTTTGGAAAATAATGATAATGAATTTCAGAAATAGTTTGGAAAAAATGTGTAACCATGTGTGTGCATGTTTTTATCAAACGTATTTCATCATGTAAACTGTGTCATTTACATTAAATGTTTATTTACGTCATAGCACTTTTTTTTTAATTTATTCAAATGCATACATGAACATATCTGTAGCTATGACATTTTAATTTATGTAAAATTAAATTAAAGATAATACTCACTTTTAGATAACGATAACTATAACCGAATATTTTAAAAGTATTCCTGTATTAGTTAGTCCTGGTTAAACTATGTATATTCATTTAGAATATTCCTAAACCCCAGTTTGATCAAGTTTAAAACTATTTTCCTGTTCATCTACGAAACTTCTTTTTTAAAATTATTTGCATATGCGATTAAGTGAAAATTTCATTACTAAAAATGAATAAATAAATAGCAAATTTTTGCCCTATTACTCTCTTATGCAGACAAAATTAGCTAATATGAACATGTATAGATAATATAATTTGAGTAATTTCACATGTTCTCGAAAATTTTGCATGAAATTATAATTTTGTTTTCGGCTCACTTCTTTAAGGATTAAATATATTAAAATATAGTTTTTACTTTATATGTAAGCAAAGTAAAAAAAAAAAGTGTTTCCGTTTTCATAGTTAAGATTTATTATATAGTTATTATTAGATTATAAAGATTATTATTATTATTATTAGATTATTATTAGATTATAAAGATTATTATTATTATTATTAGATTATTATTAGATTATAAAGATTATTTTTATTATTAGATTATTATTAGATTATTATTAAGATTATTATTAGATTATTATTATTATTAAGATTTATTATTAGATTATTCTTATTAGATTTATAATATAGTTTTTACTTTATATAAGCAAAGCAAAAAAAGTGCTTTAGTTTTTCTTCGTAGTTTATTAAAATAAATCAGCAATTCTGTATTTATTTAAAAAGTTTTAAATATGATTTCCAGATAAGTTCAAACTGTTGATGGCCTTCTAAATTTGGAATTTTTTCTTTCAAACGAGTTAAGTAATATTATGCGACACATTGAATAAATGTGGTCTTTTCTAGAAAACTGCGCACCTTTAAACATTTAAATTGTGAAAAAAAATGTCAAATTTAAAATTTTTATGCTATACAAAAATCCATATACTCTACAATACATCTCAAAAATATTTCGGAATTTCACCCTTACATAAACACACTGAATTTGCAAATATTTTTCAACTATTTCCAATAAAAAGGAAATGTTTTATTACATTTATTAATTTAATTTAGTATTAGTAATAGTAATAAAATTTAATTTAGTTTTTAATGCTAGGTATTTGTAAAGAGTTTACGAAATTGTTTGAATTTTTTTCCTAGTTAAACATTGTTTCACACGTAAGACAATTTAGAGTCCCATTAAAAATATCCCGACAACTCTTCTTTTAAAGCATTTGTGATTATATGATTGTTTTTCCTTTTCGTAATGTAAAAATACTTTTCTTGAAAATTAATGCTATTAAGTAAAATTTAGTATTTCAGCTTGCTAATTATATTACTAAATTGAAGCAAAAAGCTTAAAAATATACAAAATAGGCATTTTTAAAATAGTAACAAAACTTGACGGTGTTTTTTGTTTTAATACTTCAAAAATTACTTTTAGCACTTGTGTAATAACAACAAAAAGGAATTTTAAAAGGTTTTGAGGTCATCATCAAAATTTGAGGTCATCATTCTATTTCATCGTAGTAATAGTTCATTTTCTTGTTTTTATTATACTTTCTTACTTCAGTTTGTTCAGTGAAAATTCAATTGTCTTATTTTATTCAACTACAAATTGCTACTTATAACTTTTATTTATTTTTTGAGGTACCAAGTCTCCTTAAGCAAAAGTATGATTTTGTTTTTTCAAATTTGTTCAATGAAACTCTGAAATAATGTTTTCTAATTAAATATATTTATATAGGACTATATGATTTTTCCCGTAATCTATTACAAAAATTTTGTATGCTTTTCACTTTAACAGAAATTGAGGATATTAACGAGAAACAAAATTTGAGGTCATCATTCTATTTCATCGTAGTAATAGTTCATTTCTTGTTTTTATTATACTTTTCTTCTTCAATTTTTTCAGTGAAAATTCAAGTGTCTTATTTTATTTAACTAAAAATTGCTAAAAATAAATTATGTGACACAAATAAGGAAACGTTATGAGTATAATTGCTAATTTTATATCAAAGACAATTTTTTTTTATGATGGTCTTTTCCCTAACGTCTATTTATACGTCAGACGTTTGCATTTTTTTTATGTCTAAAAGTTTTAAATTAAGTACGTAATCACAAAATGGATGAACATACGCATGCAGTGACCCAAAAACATATATATGAATGCATGTATGTATGTATATGCATGCGCTTAATTTAGTTTAAATAAACTGATTTCATCTGAAAATTTAAAGTTAAGCTTACAATAAATAACCAAAAATTAACTCGCGAAACATTTGCTCTATTACACTCGTCAAATCCATAAATCTGTAATAGAATGAAGAATCAAAATTTGTTTTTACATAAAATACGAGATTTTTTAGTATTTTATGTTTAGTGTCAAAGAACGCAGGATTTGTATTACTACCCTTTTTTCATATGAGTTGTAATTTCCTAACTGGGCAAAAAATGTCCGGACCAGGATTTCAACCCAGGGATATCTTGTCTGAAGCTGCCAATGCTCTACCAACTGAGCCATCCCGGGCGAATCTGGAGGACCTAATTCACCCAGAGGACCTTATTCATCATAGCATCTGGTCTGATATCTGAATCAGTTCAACAGAATAAATCGCAGGTAATGGAACTTCATTAAACGCTGAATACATGATTACACTAGATTAATTTTAACACAATTATTCCAATTGGTAAAGAAATCATATGAGTTGTAATTTCCCAACTGGTTCGAATTCCGGCCCAGACATTTTTCGCCCAGTTGGGAAATTACAACTCATATGATTTCTTTACAATTTGAATAATTGTGTTAAAATTAATCCAGCCTTATAGTTTCGATTATGGCTATATTTTGCAATTCATCTGTCGTGCGATAAAAAACTTAAATTTTCTACCTAAAAAATAAGTATTAAAGAATAAATTCTTTATCAGTTATCTATAAGTTTTTTGAGTTATCACGGGATACAATATGTGTTCTTAACATTAAATTTTTTTGACAACACAAAGTGTAGCTGGATTCATTTCGTCAAATATATAGTTGCAAAAAACTTAAATAACACAAACTTCTTTAGTTATAAAAGCATGCAGTTGGAAGTCAATTATAATGTTCTTCATTTTCTTCCGATTAAATTTAAAGCTTTGAAGACGTCTATATTTTGCTGTAGAAAAAAAAAATAAATATCCAGCGTTTTTACATAAAAAAATAAAGTGTTAAAGGATAAATTCTTTATCAATTACTCTAAAAATACCTTTAAATATCACATGATATAATGTATGTTCCTAACATTAAACTTTCTTGACAACACAAAGTGTAGACACAGAGCAAGAACTTCAAATTAACAGATAAAAATTGCATCATCCAAAATTACCCTTATCCCTTTGCCTGAAAAAAGGATCAAACATACTTATTAAATAGAACTTATTTCTTAGCTCCAAAAGAAAGTTTATAAGGAACAGACATATTTAAATGACAATCCCAACTTTCTCCTCCTAACTTTCGACATGAAACGGAAGCATATAAGCTTCCTTAGTGTCAAAGTACGGGCTGTCAACTCTCGCAAACCCTTTTCAGACAATGATAATAATAATAAAAAAAGAAAACTTTTTTATCGCAATAACCGTCGAAAAGAGCTTCTAAACAAGAAACGTTTTATTTATTTGGATCGATCTAATTACTTTGAAAGTACTTGGAAATTGACATGCTTGTAAAATTTGCCAGAAATTCCAAGCAACATATCTAATTCTTTACCTTCTCTGTGTATATTCGGATTCGGGAGTAGTCTTTCAAAACAGTTCTCTTTTATATTTTAAGATTTTATATTTTCCTTTTCTTTAAACATGACTATAAGACCCACATGTATTCACTAATATTACTTAAGGAATAAAAACTTAAGGAATTTATTTATTATTCTTTATTATTTTTTATAATTATTCATTATTTATTATTTATTGTTATTCACTGTTGTAATTTATGAATTACTTAATTTTTTAGCATTAAGAAAGGAATAAACATTAAAACAATTAAAACAAAAAATGATGTATTTGTTTGAATCGATGCAATTACTTTGGCAGTACTTAGTGTGTGTTTTCTCTGTGTGTTTTCTGGTTTAGGATTTGTCTTTCAATACTATTTACTTTTTTTATTTCTAGATTATTATTTCCTTTTTCTTTTTAATATGAATGATGTTCGCTACGATTACTTAAGGAAATGAAAAAAATATCATCTAATAAAATTATTGTATTTTAAATTGCTTGGGCTTTTAGCGTTGCAAGAAACAATTATTAAAACAAATTAAAACAACAAAGGTTTTATTTATTTGGGTTCTATCTAATTTAAAAGTACTTGGAAATTGACATGCATGTAACAGTTGCCAGAAATTTCACACAGCATACCTAATTCTTCTCCTGTGTGTGTTTTCACATTTAAAAGTCTTTCAAAGCAGTTTTTAAAAAAATAAGTTGCTGTATCATTCTTTTTCTTTCAACATTGCTATAAAAACCACTAGTAGTTGCTAATACTTATATACTTAAAACGATGAAAAAATTCTTTTTAATTTTTATTTCTATTTTATCCGTAAAGTATGAAAATATAGATTATAATCAGGGACGAATAATCCTATTCAAACTCTTTCCTACCAATAATTTCTAGTAATTTTTTCTAATATGTTTTCTAGAAAGGGGTTTACCATTAAATAAGGAGATTAAAACTATAAAGAAAATTTGGTGGGAAAGATCATGCCGAGATTTGGTTGTAGGATTCGCCATTATAATATGCTTGCCTTGATCTTAACAACTTGTCGCTGCTAGGAATTATCTCCTACTAGAACTTTCATTATTGCTCAGTCATAAGTTTAATACGTTAAATCCCCCCCCCCCCCTCTCTCTTAATATAAAGTTCGTTGATTTATTTATTTTTCATGTAAATAAAAAGATTCTCCAACTTTCAACGAGCCTTTTACTCGATTTTTGTTCTGAAACTTTAGACAAAATACATTGGCTACAAAGAAAATTACTTTTTCTTCATATCAAATATTATTCGTTAATGCTTTATCACGCATACTTAGCAAGTGTGTCATTTCAATGGATTACCACGAGTTCATGAGGTTTATATAATAATAGCCTATGATAGTTTTAAACTTACTTTTTTATATGCATAGAAATTATCATTTGCATATTTTTTCCAAAAATCTAATTGTTTTTCATTTTTCTCTCTGAAAGATAACTGACTCGTTTTACTTACCCATCATACGTAGTATAGGGTAAGTCTTGTAATCGTTTTGAAAATCGAAATTTTCTTTTTGACGGATTTACACGTTTCAGACACTGAAGATTCCGAAAAACATATTTTTAGAAAAAAGAAAAATTCCGTCCGTCTGTGTCTGTGTGTGTGTGTCTGTGTGTCTGTGTGTCTGTAAACGCTCTATCTCCCGAAAAAATTGAGATAGAGACTTGCAATTAGGTATGTACTTAGTACGTAATAATGGGAAGAAGCCTATTTAATTTCAATAACCTCGATTAACCGGAACTATTTTTTTCGGACTCTCGAAATATTCGTTCTGATAAAAGGTATATAAAAATTTTCGAAATTGTTTATTTTAAGAAATGAATATAAAAGACAATAAAAAAACATAAATTTTGCATAAAGCATGAAGTCGATCGGATAATGAGTTGCCGAGATATTTGGAATCCTATTTTCCCCACTCTTCGATTTTTCATGACCCTTTATTTTATCTAAATTTCACTTCAAAGATATATTTTGATTGAAAATTTGACGCTTAATCAGATGCAATAAACCGCTAGTTAATAGGATTATTATTTTTGGAGTTATAAGGAGGTTTCTTTCAAGCAATTCAGTAATCGAATCTTTAAAGTTTATGACGTCATCAAGCCACGATTTTATTTGAATTGCAATGCATTTTATAAGTAGTTTACACATTTTTATTTTAATATTTTACATTATGCATATGCATGATGGGTAAGTATTACGGTGGCCCCCAACGACTAGTTTTCAAATGCGTTTGCTTTGGATTCATCAAATCTTTTGCTTACATGTAGAAGGAGGCAGTGCCCTTTTCTTTTTAATGTTATTTTCATTGTTAACGTTATTTCTGTAATGTTCTTCAAACACATTTGAAAAATATTAATAAATACCTGAAATGAATATAAATTTTATTTGAAATATGTCAAACATTTGGACATTGCTGATAACTTTTACACATTTTTCTCACCGGAAAAGTTTAATAGTAAATTTTGTCTTATTTAATCGCCGATATATGAGAATTAAATAAGAAAAACTCTCTATTCACTTTTAGTAGCAACAAGAAAGCGTAAAAGTTGGCAGCTACGCATTTGGACATGTCGGGCAAAAAGAAAGAAGAGAATATATTTCCATACCAAATCGTCCCAGATATCACCAAATTGTCCCCCCCCCCCCAAAAAAAAAAAAATAAAAAAAAAAATAAAAATAAAACAGCTATTCAACAGGGAATTATGTCTTGTTACTTATCCATTATACGTAGTATAGGGTTGTAATCGTTTTGAAAATCGAAAAAAATTTTTGACGGATTTACTTTTCAGACACTGGAGATTCCGAAAAATATATTTTTAGAAAAAAAATTGCCGTCCATTGTCTGTGTGTCTGTAAACGCTCTAATCTCCCGAACAAATTGAGATAGAGACTTGAAATTTGGTATGTACTTAGTAATAGTGGGAAGAAGCTACTTCGATTATCCGGAACTATTTTTTTCGGACACTCGAAATATTCATTCTGATAAAAGGTATAGAAATTTTTTTGAAATTGTTTATTTTAAGGAGTAAATATAAAAGACAATAAAAAAACAAATTTTGCATAAAGAATGATGCAAATGCCCTGATACAATTTGGGTATTAAATCGATCCCCTAAGCTTACTTTTAAAATCATAATTGAAGGAAGCTTTTATTTCCAGTTGAATGGCTATTTCGGATATTTTTGTGACAATTTCGAGATTAAAATGTATGGGGGGTGTTCTCTTTTTCTTTTTTGTTTGGCCGATTGTGCACATTTTCCCATTCATTCTATCACGATATAAAATTTATTAGAAAATAATAAATACTATTTATCCATTCACGATTATTTGTAATTTGTTGATACTGGAGTGTTTGATAATTATTTGATAACACATTTTCCAAAAGTGTTTATGTATGATTCATAAATTATGTATGATTCATTTTCTGTTCATTCTTACATAATATGAAATTCCTTAGGTAATAATAAATGTTATTTATTGAAGCGCATTATTTGTAGGCTTTCCAATAACGCAACCGCCGGTAGCAGAACAGCTATTAATTCCGGACACTAATCTTATATAAGGCGAATATTTCTTTTGGAAAATAGTAGAAGTTCTGTGGCTCGCCGTCAAGTTGTCTTGTTCATTTTTTATACTGAAGGGCTTAATTAATATTTGCTGGAACATTCCAAATGTATTTTTAAAGACTTTTTTAGGGACAATAAAAAGACTCAATTCAGAATCTACTCTCAAAAACTGGCGAAACAAAACTAAAAGCGTTCCGCAGAAGCGAAAACAATAACGATCATATACTTCAACGCTTGATATCAATGAAATCTTTTTAACAAGCCAGCAAGAGCAGGAAAAAGAGGAGAAAAGATTACAGAGAAATGTGAACCATCCCCGTAATGAAATGGAAGAACCCAAACATCAAACAAAATATCTGAACAACAAGCCTATAGAGAAACTCGTTAGATGGAGAAAAAAAATTATGAACTGTAACTGAAAAGGTACTGTCTATAGAGAATTTTAGAAAATAGACTAATTTTAACTATTCTATATTAGAATTGAGTAATCGAACTTCTTTGCGATCTTTCAAAATCTTGCAAATCTGAAATCGTTCAAGAAAACGAAAATTCCAAAAATAAAAATATCCGTAAAAATTCATTGTTTCTTTACTGAATGAGTGTGACCTATGCAGAAAAATTAATTAATTAATAACGTTCGAAAATTATACACCAAAGAACAAAATATTTTAGTTTATTTATTCACATGTAAGTATGTCATTCTATGTGCAAGTATTTTATGATTTTATGACGTATGATAAATTATGGAAAAGTTAATCATTTTTCATTAACAATAAAAATTTGAAGCCAATATTCATATTTTATACATATTACATACATGCACATCCTTTTTCGTAATGTTTACATTATTTTGTATATCTAACATATAAGAACAAGAACGGAAAATCATACATTTGGCAGAGATTATGAAACACTTTCCAACACTAACAGAATATTATTAAGAAATTCAATTTTTTCATACGATGAAATCTGATATCTAAATGAGCAATTTAAAAAATACATAAATCCATTTTCAGCAATATCTGACCATATTCGAAGTCTTTCGTGCTGCGCTGTACATGATCTGCAGAATTCGTGAACAACACGTCATGCACTAAAAATTACATAAAATCTGCATATCGCAGTGAAAAGAACACTTAAAGCAATTATCGATCACCGAATTATCTTGTGTGTCTCTGTGCATGAACGATAAATCTTACACATTTCGTAATCTATAGAAAATAAGTTGTATTGAACCTTAGTGATCCTTTTAAATTTCATAATGTTTCAAGTACATGTTCAAAATGCACCGCAAATGATTTTTCCTCATAGAACATAATGTAAAGGAATTATTTTGTACGTCCCTGTAATTTGAACTATAAATGCTACTGATTGTATACACCGGTAATAAAAATGCTGTAGTTCACGTCAGTAATGTATATTAATTTAATTATCTTTTGAAGTATTGTAACATCAATAAAATGCGCCGCAAACGATTTTTCTCCATAGACCACAATGTAATGGAATTCTTTTGTGTGTTCCTGTAAATGAACTATTAATGCTGCACATTTCATTTTCGATACCGAACATTCTATAGTAAAATTCAATAATGTATAAACATTTCATGACAATCCGAGTATATTTACGAAAGTTAGAGCACAGACAGATGAACAGACAAACATAATTCATAAATACTTTACAACTATGTTGGAAAGTGTTAAAATTGTTGAATTTAAACTGTTTTAAATGTTACTCTTTTAATTACTAATTTGTTAGCAAAATTATTGATATTTTTGCTCCTGATATATTAACAGTCTATATATTCTGTTCCTTAAAGAACATTATATTCTTTTTAATTAGATTAATGATGTAAATATATATTTATTTTATTATGAATACTCGTGAACTACTTGTATACTTTTACTTTGCTTGAACAACTAATCTCGCGTAGTGAGGCGAAAGTTTTTAGAGGCAATAAAAAGAATGAAAATGAAGAAAAAATATCTAAAGACGTTCCGCAGAAACGAAAACAATGAAACTTCAACACTTGCTATCAATGAAATCATTTTAACAAGCGAACAAGAGCAGGAAGAAAGAAAAAAGGACGAGATTGCAGGGAAATGTGAACCATCCCACTAACACAAAAGTGAAAAAATGCTAGAGAAACTTGTTACATAAGAAAACGTGATATGAACTATTACTGAAGGTATTTCCAATGCAGAATTTTAGAAACTAGACTTACAGCTCCGTATAAAATCTTTCTTTTTCGCATTATCTTAAAAAGTCGCAAATTTTAAATATCTAGAAAAAACAAAATCCCCCCCCCCAAATAAAAATTACCATAAAAATACAATATTTCTTTATTTAATGAGTGTTACAGATGTAGGGAATTTAATTAAGAATTTTCGAAAATCATCCTCTAAAAAATATTTTCATTTATTTACTTACAAGTAAATATGCTATTCTATGTGCAAATATTCTAGGATTTTATGGCACATAATAAATTATAGAAACATGAATCATTTTTAATGAATAATGGAAAATAACAATAAATAGTCCTATGTTATACATTATATGTACATAATTTTTCATGTTTTTCTTACATTAATTTGTATATCTACCATTAATGTAAAAAAACAAACAAACATTGAATTGAGAATGTATTTTAAATGTTACTCTTTTTATTACTGATTTGCTAGCAAAATTATTGATCTATTTACACCTGATGTATTAACAAGTCTATATATTCTGTTCTTTAAAGAACAGATATTATTTTTTTATTAGATTATTGCTACAAATATACCACAATAGTTATGAACGTCTTGTATACTTTCTCCTTGCATGAACAAGTATTCTTGCGTAGCTTGGCAAAAGTTTCTAGAGGCAATAAAAAGACACGATTCAAAATCTACCCCCTAAAAATAAAGAAACAAAAACTAAATGGGTTTCACAGAAACGAAAACAATAGCAATGAAACTTCAACACTTGCTATCAATGAAATCATTTTAACAAGCCAACAAGAGCAGGAAAAAGAGGGGACGAGATTACAGGGAAATGTGAACCATCCCCGTAACGCAAAAGGAGAAAAAGACATCAAACAAAATCTCTGGACAACGAGCCTAGAGAAACTCGTTGACACTTTGACATCCGGCATCTATCCTTTCCCGAAAACCTGAAGGAATTGGATCAACTTACCTCGCCGCACAAGAGCTTTATTCTACGACAGACGGCCGATGAAGAGGATGAAAAAAATTGTATCGCTATCTTTGACATCGTGAAGTTGAAAGGATAAGTAGCCCATCCAAAAGCACATCCGGCCGTTGCAAAAGCGTATTTAGAAAGATTAGGCTCCAGCATGAAGTCAGATTGCTGCTTTTCCTGCTCATTTTTCTTTCAATCTTTCCTCTCTTTAATCTGCTTCTGTTTGACACAAACCTTTTCAAACTTAGTATCCTTTGTGCTTTCCTTACCTAAAGTGAAAGAAATTCGCCAATTTTAGGATAGAAATAAAGCGATTAGTTATAAATACACGTCACTTAAATGAAATTTTTATATTGAATTTTATATGTCACAATCAGTTTTCTCTTTAGAAAAAAATTCTACCAATAGAAATCCAGATTTTTTAATGTGCGATTGGAAAACCTCGAAGGCAAACAAGACTATATCA
Source organism: Maratus michaelseni (assembly GCA_963931845.1). Taxonomy (NCBI): domain Eukaryota; kingdom Metazoa; phylum Arthropoda; class Arachnida; order Araneae; family Salticidae; genus Maratus; species Maratus michaelseni. The sequence goes on along the minus strand of OZ007599.1, from coordinate 210,422,077 downwards.
TATTTACAGATTCTCTATTGTGTGTATTACATTATATGTCATATATTAATGCTTGTATTTTATAGAAAATGTGTAAACTAGTGTATCGATTTAGCATTTTCAAATGCCTGAAAATTCGTAAATTATGTTTATTTGCTTTATCTCTTGCTTTATATTGCTTTATTTAGGATACGTAACCCATTCAAAAAAGCTTCCAGACGTTGCAAAAGCATATTTAGAAAGATTAGGCTTTAGCATTATGTCCTGTTCCTTTTTTTTTCCCTGCTCATTTTCCTTTTAAACTTTCCTCATTTTAGCCTGCTTCTGTTTGTCACAAACCTTTTCAAACTTAGTTTCCCTTCTGCTTTCGTTATCTAAAGGGAAATAAATTCGCCAGTTTTAAGATAGAAGTAAAGCGATTTGTTAAAAAATGCAGGTCATTTTTACATTAAACGACATTTTTACATTAAAGGCAGATGGTCCATAAAGCAGGCTTTTGGCCCAAACGCATTCAATGTCCTTAACCTGCGTATATGTGAGGTATAACTTTATAAAAAAAAATAAAGAAACAAATAAATTAGTTCAAAACATTTTATTTAAGAACATAATTATTAAGTGAAGTACCAAGAAATATGCACATAGAAAAATGAAGTTTTTAGACATTTATTTAATGTTACCAATATGTTTAGAAAGAAAAGTCAAAACAGCATAAAATCTATCTTTTAACAAGCTCTTCGTGTTTTTTCATTGCTTTCTGAGCAGTTGGCGGTGATAGCATCTATGATAAAATAGTTTATGAGGTTTAACTTCATCGATGTTTTTCTAGTGTTCAATGTTAGAGGTTTGTTCCGGCCGGACCGCAGACCAGGCTCGGGCCGATTTTCTTTCATGGGACTCGGGCCTGGCCAGACTTCTTTTTATCCGATCCGAACCGGGCCTGGACTTCTTTCTTCCCCTCGAGCCCATGTTGGGTGGCATTTTATTTATTTATTTTTGTAAAAACAAAGTGATGTTATACGTTTCTGTAACCAAATCTTAAAAAAATTAATTTCGTTTAATAAATTACAGAGAAATATATTTTTTAAATTACTTTCTTTGTGTGTAGAACTTTTAAATTATGATTTTCATTTCATATTTTTCTTTCATTCTAAACTACGTTAATTTTCTTACTGAATAATTATTTGAATGTAATTGTCTAAGTCAATTTTTTAATTAGTATTTTTGTACGTAATTGTCTAAATGGTCATTAATACTATTGTTATTACGTATTCCATGAATTGCGGACATATAATCTACAAATTAAAATCTATGCGTAAGTAAATGTGCTCTTTTGAATAATTTTAATTGTAGGATAATTTTGCTTCATAAATATCGACATGTTTTGCAAAAATTGAGTCGGGCCAGGGCTGGACCAAATTCTTAGATTTCATAACGAGCCAGACTGGGAAAATAATATTTTTGTATGGATACTGTCCTGGAAATTTCAGCCCGTGCAGACCTCTACTCTAAGTATCATAAAATAGAAGCTACGTGTGAACAATACCTTATTACATGTGTTTTATTTGTATGATAATGTTACTTTGGAGATATATGCATGTTTTGTAAATACTTTGCATTGATAATACCAAAAATAAATCAATGGAGGACAACTGTTGTTATATTTTATCCAAGCATTATATAGTTTTGAAGGAGTATGTCACGATGCTAATTGAAAAACCTTCGAATTCTTGTTGAATTTGTGTGTCGATTTTCAATTCATTTATTAATCAGATACTAAACAGCGTAAGAATTTGTCACGTGTCTAACATTTACTGATTTGACGCGCTTCAAACAATGACCAAAAATGAGTTCTTATTTATTTTTTTCTATAATTCTCTTTTTGTTTCAATTACAAATATCTCAATCATAAATATTATGCAAGTAACCCTACAATATATACTTATAACTTTTCGAAACACTTTAACACAATTATTTACTAAGAATTATTAAAGACAAATGTACTCCAACTCCACTTGTACAGGAATAAAACAAACAGCTATGCGCATATTGATGTTTCGAATGAACAGGTTACGAATTGTTTATAATGGGCTTTCCATCAGAACAGTATTGTAACATATTTATTTTTTATATATCATACTTCGTGATGTCCTTAATAATACATTTAAAGGAAAATTGTTGCGTTATTGCTTCAATGCCGACAAAAATGCAAAATAAAATGATTTTTTTAAAGAAAGAAATAAAAACATATACTAAGTTTGCAGGTCTTAACGATACAGAAATCCCGCTAATTAGGTAAAAATATTGCTTAAATTTTAAAGTTCTAAAATTCAATTTTAAAATAATAAATTCAATACGTAAACGGAACATATTTTTTTACACTATTTTTTGTGCAAAAAATCTGCCTTTTGATTCTCATACTTTTGTATGTCATAATAAGCTTTCTCTTTCCAGAATATTTCTGCTATAGAAATTCAGGTTTTTTTAATGCATGAAATATTCAAAAATCCAACCAATGTTATATCGTATTTACAGATTCCATACATATGCGTATATCTCGCACATTAATCATAGTTTTTTAGAAAATGTGGTAAAAATTATGTATATTTAACTCTTTTAAAAAGATTGAAAATTTACAAGTAATACAAGTTCATTTTTTCCTAGTGTTTTTGTTTATGTAATGAAAAAAATATTTATCATACTTTCTGAGATGATAAAATTACCGCAAATTTTTACATACAATTATTAAACATAACAAAATAATGAAAATGTTTAATCAATTTCAAATATCCGGATTATTATCTCAAATATTGAAAATGAACTGGATTGAGTTATTTATTCATTCTGAGACAGTAAAATTATTCAATTTAAAAAAAAAGACCACTATCCAAAATTATATCTTAGTTTACGCATTAATTATTACTTTAATCTCATTCACATGAATTTTCTCATTTCACCAGATTATAGTACAAAAATAAAAGATATATTAATTTTCGCTTTAATTTATGTTACAAAGTTCAAAAATACTCTTAAACAAAGTTAGAGCTTCTTTTACAGTTAATGTTTTACTTAATTGTATTGAACATATTTTGTAAAATTCATATTTTCAAAAAACATAACGCTTTCAACACAAAGAACAAACTTTACATAAATTTCTTGATGTGATGGGAGCTATCGAAATTGAAACTGTTGAAATAAATCGCTTTTTCTGAAAGGGAAAATTTGTTACTAAGCTGTATTTAAAAACACTTCTCAAGAAGAAATCTTAATATTTTATATATAAAAGTTTTACCATACTAGAATATTTTCAGAGGCAACTTATGACTTTTCTCAAAGCTTTATAGTCGTAAATGACACAGTTATCGTTTTCAAAAGGGTAGACAAATTTTACTTTTCCAGTCTGTTTTAATATTTATATTGTAAATATTTATATGAATTTTTTGTAAGTAGTTATCTAATGCTTATGTAGTAATTATTAACTACACTGAATTGATATTTTACTGATAAAATAGGGAATACCTACATTGGGCTTTATTTATCTAATTTTAAAAACTAAATACCTTTCAATGTGCTATTCAAATCGTATATTAATTACATGGTACTGAATGCAAAATTAATGGTTTGAGTTATTTTTAAATGTAAACAAATATAATTTTAATGAATTATTATTTAACAAAGCACGATTTCAAAACAATGAAACTTTGCTTATGCTTTTACTGCTGAAAAACCATTATTGGGTTAACTTGTCAAATTAGTTTAAACTTCGTTTTCTTAATATCATTATGGAAGTAATTATATGAATACGATATTGGTTCTTAAAATTGATTAGAATTTTCTTTTCTGATAATGCAATTAAAATAACAATTTCATCATATTTTCAGAACGCCAAAATTTTTGTTGTGAAACTATAATATAAGACTTTTGTTTTAAAAATAACTTATTTGATGAATAATTTCTTTTGCTGTTTTCCAATTAAGTTCACCTTTCATAATCAATATATAAATATTATTTTCAATAATAATAATAATAATAAGGAATTACGGAAAAAATATTTACATTTTCGTATTAAAATAAGTATATCTATAATGATCCTATAAAATTATATAAAAGTAGATAACAAAGACAAAAATTTAATGAGCAATAGTCATTAAAATTAAGTAATAATGCGATGGATTTTTATTTTGCTAAATTATTTGTGGGATATAAATTTTTATTTTCAACAAAAACTAAACATACGCCAGATTTTACCTGAGATAGAGTCAATTGATTTGAGTACCATACTCATCATGATAAGAAAAATTTTGATAACATAAAATTTGTAAAAAGAAAGAAAATTATTATTTTGAACCAAAATTAATGTTATCCATTTATCTTATATAAATTGTGTAAATTGCATTACTCAAAAGCCAGAAATTCATCATATAATTATCATTATTTTTTCTTTAATTAATCTAAGAGGGTAATTTAAAATGAAACAGTAAGTAACTGAAATGGGGGGGGGGTCTAACGTCCGTTAAATTAAAATATTTTTATAGGTTTTTGGGAAAAGACAATTTGTTTCCGAACGTATCATTTACCATTCACCTTCATTAGATTCATCACCATTAGTATAAACAAATTTTAAAAAACAAAATTGTTTATAATAAATAGTTAACATGATCATCAAAATCACAAGGAGATGATTTGTAGTCTCCACCACAGGATACTTCTGACTGGTGGACAATGCTTACTTCTTAACGGTGAACATGAAACAAACAAACAAACAAACAAACAAGGATTTAATTTTTTTTTAGTTGCATGTTTAAATATGGCAAACCATTCATTTTTACCAAAAATTATATTATTATTAATTTAAAGAGAATTTTTGGAAAAAGTAGAAAATATTTTCTTAGAAGCAGCATTTGTAAATTATATATATATATATATATATATGCTTAATCGACGACATTATAATTCTTCATACACTAATAAGTGGGACATGAAAGATGAAACTCATGCCTGTTATGATAAAGTATCCACAAGTGAAAGTATTGAAAAAATTGTGAAATCTATAGTACAATTATCAAGCCCAAATTACTGTAGATTCCACAAAACATATACGATTTCATTCTAGCACGAGCTATAATAAACCAAAAAAGTGCAAGATTTGGCTACTGTAGATAAAAAGCCACAAAAACAGAATGAAAAAATGGGAACATGCAAAAGGAGAATAATTCAGTTATTATAAAGTATCCACAAATGAAAAATCGCAAATAAAAAAAAAAACATGAAAACTAGATGGAAATAGGAGAACATCCAAAAAGCGAATAATTAAGAACCGCGTTGTACGAGACTAGATAAGCATGCCTGAATTACTTGATTACAATACGTTGTTTTACCAATTCTATAAATTCAAGCTGATCTTAAACATATAAGGAATAGGATTTATATAATATATATGAAGACAAATTTTATGGTTCAACAGATCATGTAGCTTCGTGGTCGACTGCTTAATTACTAATTATCCCACAATGCCCACGAGTACAATTTATTCTTTTTTCCCCCGAAAAACACATTTTAAATTTCAAGAAGAGGTACTGAATGCTTCGCGAACAAAAGCACGTAGTAGTGCAGGTTTTTTTTACTGAGCCTGAGCGGTGACAAACGCGGCATTGGGAAGTTGGAGTAACGTCCAATTTTTATGACTAAAAAGAAATGATTTTTTGAAAGTTTTACACCTTCACCCCTTCCCTTTTAGAACAATATATATTTTTCTAAAGAAATATTAACATATTAAAATTTAATGGTGTTAACATTTTATAAGTTTTTACGCTTGAAATAAGAATCTAAAGTAACATCCCAGAGAAATAGAAAACGTGAGCCAGTTTTGAAGATCATGCATAAATTCTTGAAGAATTGGTGAGAAATATATCGAAAGGAGGTTCAAACGCATTTCACAAATTTCAATAATTTGTTTTGAAAAGTATTACAAGGTTTAATTTTGGTAATTAAAATGTAAGCGATCCTTACATTTTTAACAAAGAACTTCTATTTCTTAAATTATTATTAAAAAATATTGGCCGAGATAAATTACAAATGTAAATTATTTTGATTTACGTGAAGTGATAAAAATTACTGAAATGAAATGCAATTTGGAGCAAATGTCTAAAGTATGCTAAGGTACAATTTTAAGGTACAACTTAGATCTTTAAAAGTTTGCAGCAAATAACTTCATATTCAAATTTAGTATTTAAAGCAATGGCACAGATAAATAGAAAATGTGAGCTATTTTGATTTAAGTAAGTTGTTGACAAATTTTTGAAATATTCATTTAAAGCAAATGGCAATTTTCCTTTTTGTAAAATACATTCCAAGGTAGAGTTTTAGGTATCTAAAATTTAATATATATTTAAAAGTTCTCTGCAGAGAACTTTATTTCGGAAATTTATATCTAAAATTATGGCTTAAAGAAAGACAAATTATGAGCAATTTTGATTTACGTAAATTGTTAAAATATTGCAGAAGAATTTTTCGAAAGTGAATTGAAGCGCATTTTAGAGAAAATTTTATTAATTTTTTTCTAATATTTGTCAAGGTGCAATTTATGGCATCTGCAACTACATTATTACTTTGTCATAAAAATGAACGTTTAGATTTGAAAATTCGTGGCATATTTTAATCTATTATTTTGTGAAAAACAATTTTTACTCAAATTTAACCAATGTTTACTAAAATTATTAATATATACATTAATAGTGTTCTAATATAATTGTCAAACATTACGAATTAATGTATATAAATGCACGCACACATATATATGTGTGTGTGTTTATTCATAAAAAAAGTTTTTTAATTAAATTATTTTTAATTAATTCGCAATGAAAACATTTCAGGTAGCATTTTTTTTCAATGAATGCAATTATTCCTTCGCCTATTAAAAATCATAATCATCACTTATTTATTTATAAAAATGATGATTTAAATGATTTTTAAAGCTCAATTAATAAAATAACTTTGACATAGAAAAAACAACAAACAAAAGAATTTATTTGATTCGATTAAAATTAAATGCATTGCATCGCAATGTGTAAAAGCTTTTCGCATAATCGCATTATCGTTAGTGAATAAAAAAGATGCTGGGTATACTCGCTAGATGAAAAGCTCTTTATGTAACAGAAAAAAAGTATAAGGAGTTCTTCATATTTATTTTGTACGGATCACATTAAGAGAAAGCGCCCACTCATTCGTAAATGATTTCGAGTCGAAAATATTTATGATGAACGCAGGCATATACGTATATAAGTGAAAATTTGCTTTCGTGTAAGAAAAAAAATCTTAGGCGTCGTTACTTAAAAAAGCACAAGCATTGATATGTATATATTTTACACATGATACAGTATTTAGATTTTATAAAATAAACGTAGAATGGTCCATTACAATTTTTGCAAAAAGTAAAATAAATTAAAATAAAGTTGACAAACAAAAAACAGAGTGATATTTTATATAATTTATGTCATCGCGTCTTATTTAATTTGCACAAATCAATGATGCGATAGTGAGAACACATAAGCATAAAAATAAAATTTGTAAATTAATGAATTCTAAAGCTATTTGATGTTTAATTAATTAATTTTTCGCTCTAATTAAGATATTGATTTTATGTAAAATTAATTGACGAAAAGAAACTTAACACATTTATTTATCTTAAGTTTTACTAAATTATTTTAAGTACGAAAATGTTTGCTCCTCAATTTTGTAGAGTTTCTGTACACAGAAATAAACCAAAACCCATTGCTTAACTTTGTTTGGTATTACTTTAATTAGCCAATAATATCAAATATTTATAGAAAAAATGTGCAAATTATAATAAAATCACTGTAATTTTTATTTTATTTTTTGTGTTTGTGTGTGTACTGAACAAAATGATTATAACAAGAACCTACTTAACCCCTTGAGACCTGCGGTTAAAATAACACTTCAAATACATATTAATTGGATTTTCACAAACAAATTAACACCATACAGAACAGAAAGAGGCATTTCTCTGAAATTGATACTTTAAGGGACTGGTAATTTAGATTCTCAAGTATGTATCTAAAATTACTAGCCCCTTTAAAATATCAATTTAACTATCAATAACCTAAATTTACGCAATAACAAAGTTAAGAGGTTTAACCCTCTAATTCCCATGGTAGAATACGTTCTAGAAATTTCGTGATTTAGAAAATCTGAATTCATACCAGAAAATTTCAGTAAGAAATTTAACTTTATTTAATGACGAATTGTTTGTTACTAAATGGAACAAATATTGCTATTTTAAATATCTGGAATGAATATGGTATATCTGAATTAAAAAAACTCCTTAATTGGCAACATTGATGGTAGCATATATGCTACCATGCGCATTAGAGGGTTAAGCAAGTGAATAATCTACAAATCCTAAATTTTTTCTAAAAGGTTTAAGTTAAATAAATATGAAAATTACTTATTTTCTTGGCCACACTGTCTTGAAGGCATTTTGCAAACCCAGATGAAAATAACAATTAATTTATGAGGAAATAAACATTAGTGCTGTTAAAGCGAAAAACATTCAGCCATATAAAAGTAAAGTAAAAATGTAAAAAAAATTAAACAGACTAGTTTTTATGAGGAAAAGAATAGAGTTCTACATTTATGTACCTGAGATCTGAAGAGGTTAAACTAGCAAGATGGTTTAAGAAGTGTTTCAACAATCTGCTGAATTAACTTTTCTTATATGAATGTCTTGAAGTTTATGAAAAATATAAATTATAGTGTACAATATTCTTGTAATTTAAATTTAGCTTCCGTTTTAAGGAAAAATAAAGCCATTGAACGAAAAAATAAGAATAAAGAAACAAAGGTGAACTTTCAAGTTATATAAAGTATGTCATGTAGGGGGAAATATGAGGGGATGTTCATGTACTGCTTTTAAAAATATGTTGCAAATTGTAGTAAAATAAGTGTATTTTTATTTTTATTTTTTATTTTTTTTTGTAATGAATAGAATCATTATAATTAGTGCTCGCGAACATACGTTTAATACGTTTTGTAACCGATAACGATTTTGGATAGTTATAATATGGAAAAAGGCTTAACTACGTATACGTTTAAACGTATATAAACGTATATTTGCGAGCACTAATTATAATAAGCTTCTGAACCAACAGGAGTTTCGTCATTGTTCTAAATCATTTTTCCTCACATTTTGGGTTTTTAATGTAAGAAAAAAGATTAAATATAAATTTCAATATATCTCGTATTGCAGCTTTCAATTATACTACACAAAACCTGTTTTTTATTATTGCCTATGTCTTCCCTTCAAAGATATGTTAAATTTAGTTTTAACTTAACGGAAAAACGATGCTGAACAAAAACAGAGAATGAAGAATCAACGATCACCTTTCAAATTACCGAAAATGTATCAAGTGGAAAGAAATGTGCGGGAATGTGCGTACCAATCTTAAGAATTGCATTTGTCTATCACTCACATATGTTAGAGATATAAATACTTGTCCGGCACCATTCCAAACATCTTTCATTGTGTTACTGACTCCTGAAACGATTTCAAGTGATATGACAAGATGAGTTCTGTTTAAATGTGGAGACAAGCAGTATGTTTAAACTGTGGCCTCTAAGAGATCAATTCAATAAATAGATGAGCACACAAGTGATGTGTAAAACTTCACTTCTACGCTAATCGCAGCCTAAAAGCCGTCCGCCCGAATTACGCTTAGAATCCATTCTATGATGAGATAAAAGGGACCGACGACTGCAAAAAGAATACTAATTACACTTGTAAGAGCTGTTGCTTCACGATGATGTTAAGTAACTTCTGTCCGTGCTATAAAAAAGTGAATGATAAAAGCCCCCATCAATCTACATTTAGTATGGGTTCCGCGGGTGTACTTTGTAACACACCGCGTAGGAGGTTACATTGGTTACATCAGAGCAAATCAAGCAACCAACTTCACCAGTAATATAAATGCTATTTAAAACTCAATTTATTATTGTTTTTTAATTTTGCTCAGCAAGTAACAACTCAAAGCGCTCATTATTCTCCATTTTTTTAATTATACCGTTTTTTAAGCATTATTCGGCAAACCCATAAGACAATAATGAATGTGTTGTTTTTATACATAGATATGAACTTTAATATATGTCTGTACCATGTCTAAATGAAGTTGTTCACTGGGTCTTTTAAAAATTGGAATTAGTTCATTATTTTAATGACGTGACACTCGACTTTGGTGTGGAAAGTATAAATTTCAACATATCCTCTTTAACAAAGAACTATATTATGTCACCCAATGTCACCCTCACTGCCTAATGAGACAAGGGTATTTGCATTGGGCTGTTAAAATTTGAAAGCCAAAAAATTTCATACTATCACTTATTTTAATTATTTTAATAAAGAAATACGAGAACTGAAGATAATAATGCGTCAAAAGTGGGCTTCACAAAATAAAATGCCCCTTTTTTTCCAGAAATATTTACAATTCAATGTTCTGTACTGCTACAAACATAGATTAATTATATGCCTAATTTTATTCCTAAAATATTAGTTTTATTCGTCTATTAGTTGAAATTGTGCTTAATTTTTTAGTTTTATTTGAGGAGGAAAATGAAATAATTGAAATAATTTATGAAGAATCATTTATTAAACAAAGACATTAAATGCATATTTGACCTAGACTCAAAACTGTTATAATGATCTTTATAATACTGCTGGACAGATCCGTGCAAATTATAATATAGCTGGCTACGTTAAAGAATCTGCCCTTCAATCGCCAAAACCAACCATAGTAACTAGGTGGTACATTTAGTTAACTTAAATAAAATATTCATAAGTGATAGTACAAGTAAACCAATGCTCTAGTACAGGGTAATGCGAAATTAAAATTAAACCACAGACGTTCGCGTTAAAAGTCAAGTACCTAATTAAATTAAATGAAAAAAAACTTGCGTTGTGTTGTTTTGTAAAATTACCAAATACCTATGAGCCTTCCGCCTAAATTAAACATTAACGTTAAAGTTAAAGATTATTATAATAATTAATTTTAATTGTCGGGAAAAAGTAAACTAAACATACTTGTAAAGAAAGAAAGAAATTGACCTAAAAGAATTATACACAATTAAACCATGATGATTGACAGAAAAACGAAGGTAATTAAATTATTTATTTAGAGAAATATGAAACATTATATACAAAAAAAAAAGATAAAAAAAGAATGCTCAATCGCTTCCTAAGTCTTATTTAAGCCTTAAATCTGATTACATATAATTGCTTATTTAGAATTATTATGTCATTGATTAATGTCAACACGGCATTTATTTTTAATCGTAAAATTATATTTTAACATAGTTAAGAATCAATAATTATTGGGTTTGATTTCTGAAGACAAAGCACTATTTTAAATTCATAAAAAGTATATATAAATAATAGACAACAGTTATATAGTTGGTGATTAATTTCATACCCGATTGCACAATATGAGTAGAGATTGAAGTTCACAAAATCATCTTTGTCTTGATTCACATAATAAAAATAACAAATCTTTGGGTGGAGCATTTGTGATCAAACTTAGAGCGAATTAAATTGTTGTGCTCCGTCGTATAAACAAATGGTCTATTAATTTTTATTTATTGCTGTTTTAAGCAAAACATCATAAATCGGCCATGTAGCATAACAAGTTACATTTTTGCTGTGTTGATAGTATAGCATTATTAGGTGCTATGCATCTGTAAGCAAAAGTATTAAGATGTTTTACAGTTCCTAGCTGAAGTCAGAAGTTGAAATCTGTATGTATGGATATTCTTAGAGAGAGTGTCTACAAGATATATAAAATACAAAAAGGTACAGCCTTTTTACATTGAATGAGCGGGTTTACAAAATTCTTAAAATCATTGGTTAAAAATCATGCTAACAATATTATAGATTACAAAAAAAAAAAAAAATGGATGTTGCAATGTCACACTGAGCATCTAGTAACCATTTACTTGAAATATCAATGGGTCAAACACATAAAGTATTAAGAAACTTTTAGGTCTTAAGAGTCCCTATTTTATTGAGGTGCAATAAATTAGCTTCTATTCACGTTGTAATTTAACGGCACCAATCGTCGACACACCGACTGGAAAAATACTCCTCTGGTGGTCTAGTTGTGAATGAAGATATTTCTTTAACGAAGATATATCAAGTTTCCTATACAGAATATTAATTTTCATGATGAAAATATTTAATATAAATTCAAACAATATTTTTCATTTATAGTATAACAATGAAAGATTATAAATAGAGTAAGTCCCGGATAGTTGTCCTATTTAAGCCCCTTCATTTTTCTTTTTTATAGCAATGTTCTTGTAGTGCACATGTAACTTATCAACTCCAAGTTTTATGTTGAACATCATAAAAAATATTATTACTTTAATATAAATACTATATAAAATAGGGTTTTTATAAAAAAAACTTAATTAATGATTCTAGCCATATATCCCGAACCTCGGGGTTAGACATCCCACTTGATCACGATAAATGCCACATATGTAAAAAAAAATAGGAAGAATAAGTAATCAACATTCATAATTTAAAATATGGATTTGCATTTGACTTAATACCTAATTAACAACAAATTTGATTTTTCTTTTTAATTTGAGCTTACAGACTCTATATACTAATCTTGCATTACACTCCCACATGAAAGGATATTTGGTTTTCTCAATTGGAATAAATGGGTATACAAAATTTGAACCCAATCGGATAATTCTAACGAAGGCTAAACTTGTTAGTCTACAATAAGAGGGATTACTGTCCCCCCTACATATATTCGATGTACAAACTCTAAAAACTAATTTGGGAAGCAAATTTAAAAATTTCAAATTAAATGCGTTAGGTTTTTATGTTTCATAATGAATGAGTTCAAAATAATGATCCCGGCATAATTTCGCTCTGTTGGAAAAATCTCAACTATGATACTCCAACCATTGGATAGAGTTCAAAATATTTTACATATTCTGCGGATGGTTAAACTTACGTAATTTAAATTAATGGGGGGTGGGAGAGAAAATTTGCTAACAATAAAAGGACTATTATTTCAACGAATAAAGAAGTATAAAGAGGGATTATACCTCTAATATGGTTTCTCCGTTATAGTCTTTCTAAATTTTCTGTCAGAGCGATACACTTAAGGGATTTTATATTTCTATTTTGCATTAGATTTCTATTTAGAGCTTCTGAATATATTCTGATATAAAGAGAGAGGGAAAGTTCGGAATATGTGAATTAAAATGTTCTGATCAGAGCTATAAATACCAAACACTTAAATATTTTTCACTTAAAAATGTGAGGGAATTGCAATCTTTTGAACCAACTTTCTGAAAAGAAACAAATCATTTTTAATCGTTGCTTAAATGGAGAATTTATATCTACTAACACTGCCCCCTGACTTGTTAGGTAATGAATTCCCCGGAAAGGTCATGGTCAACCAAAAGAAGAAAGATTTTTTTTCTCACTATCCAGAAGATTTCAAAAAATATTCTCACACAACAAAGTTATTTGATAATTTTAAATGAGGCGTTTTTATTCCGCATCACAAGTGGGGCATATATCTCGATGCAGGTAGGGCATGTATCCTTTTAATCCGGGATAGATACCCCCAGTCAGTAGCTCTAGAAGTAGGGACAAATATGGCTGCAACCTATAATTAACACATTACTCGATACCTGTTTCAGTGGCATTCACTAAATATTTCATGAAAATTCTCTAGTAAGTACAATATATTTCATCTTCTACTTGTCTCTATATTGCAAGAACATAAAACAAAAGCCAAACTTACCTTCTTTGATGAATATAACTTTTATTTAAAGAAATAAATTGCTGTAACTTCGTCTACTACTTTTTTTATATATAACAAATGAGAGTAGAAGAATGTCACTTGCCTTGCCACACTTCCGCAATAGCTGAAATGCAGTCACTAGGGAAACTAACCCAATCGAATATCTAACCTGGATTTACCCTATATGAATTTTATATTTTTACCATTTATAGAACTTTTTATATTAAATTAGAACCATTTTTATTATTTAAAATTATACAAATCTTGCTTTGCGTACAAGATGATGTTGTGCATAAATGCCCGTCAAATGCATACTACTTTTATATCCGAATTAGTTTTCTTTATCTTCAGAATAAACAAATGCTTAAAATCATATTTATTAAAGTATACTTCTAGAAATTTACACAAGATTATTCTCATTTTTAATTTTTGATGCTTTATCTTATCGCACAATTTAGTATATTTTAATTATTTTGCGCACTTGAAATATGAGTAATTCACTGTTTATTTTATCTGTGCAATTCAGTTAAAATTTTGTATCATACGTAAAATATCAAAGTAGTTAAATCTAATTCTGAGGTATCATCACAACATATTTAACGTGAACATGTACAGTCAACCCCCCCCCCCCCCAAAAAAAAAAAAAAAAAAAAAAAAAAAGGACAACACCCCATACCCTTTTAATCATCAAATTGTTGCAGGCAAAAACGAAAATAGCCATTTGACTGAAAATTATGTCGTCCTTTAATTTATGTTAAAAAAAATAATCTTATGTAGTCATCTTTATAGTGAAATTGTATCGAACTCTGAAATCTGTAATAAGAACACATAATTTTGACATCATACTTGACTTTTTCGGTAAATTTTCCTTGGGATACCAAAGGGAAAGCCATTGAGTCAAGTAGTTTAGGAATTATAAAGGTCTAAATTTTAATTCTCCTAATGTTAAACTAATTTGTAATCATTGCAAAGCAGATTGCAATGTGGGTAATTTGTTTAAACATAACTCTATAAGTAATCTATGAATTTTATAATAAAAATCTATTTTTAGAAGCTTAAAATAAACCTAAAAGTTACAGCTCATTCCGCCAAATAGATTTTGAATTAGGCTTAAAAGCTACATCAATTGCAATCTGTTTTGCAACAAAGCGTCTGGCATATTGAATTTATTGCCACTAGGTTTTCTAATAAAGTTATTTTTAAATGTTAGACATCATCGCATGCTAAATCGAAGACGTTCTACATCTTTGTAATTAACTTTTTTTCTTGCACTTAATATCGTTTTCGATATAGGAAAGCTAACTCCACAGTTTGCCACTAGGTGTGCTCTAAGCGATATCAGGTTTATGACAATTAGCTGTGTCGCCATTCTGAAGTTAATGGGGATAGACTTTACTTTTGTAAGCATTCTTTATAACATTTCGTGAAAATTCAAATAATAATCTCTCAGAAATGTTCTCTTTTCCGACAAGAAAATATAAAGGTTTTTACACACTTAATTTTTTATTTTAAATGTACTGCAACTTGCAAAACATTCATAAGTACAGTAGCAATGAAATAGTTAATTTCTTGGCAAACAATTAATTGAAAAATACAGAAAAAAATTGTAAAAACGTAATAAATGTTATGAGCGTAAATATCCGTTCTGAAGCGGAATAATTTAATATATATATATTGTCAATAAAAGATTTAAGAAATAGAAGACTTTCTTAAATGTGTATATCCGATATATATAAAATCAAAGGCATTAATCCCGAATTTGAAATTGTTCATCATAATATATTTACAGACTTAATGTGCTTAATTAACATTGAAAAAATTATAATTACCCCAGTATTTGTTATATTAATAATTTAAAAAGAATTATAACATAACAACACGCAAAAAAAAAAAAAAAAAAAAAAAAAAAAAAAAAGTTTAACGAGTCATGAAAATTTAGAATTGAAATATTGAAATTGAAAGAAATTTTGTGAAATAATTCATTAACGATAGAGAGATTTTATTTTTTTTTTAATTAACAAAAAAATATTAAAAGTTTAAATGTTGAAAATGCACTTTATCTTGTGAGTTTAACTTGAATAATATTTTAATAATTTCATTATGTTTAACAAATTGCTTGTTTCAATGAAGAAGATAAAAATGTAAAGAAATTTTCATTAGACGTTTTTCCTTTCTTTTTTTTCGAAAAAAAGAAAGATCCAGGAACATTATAAATTTAGAAATGACACTACGAATTGTAAAACAACAACAAATGCAATAAAAATAAAATAATTATAAAATAGTAATTTTCTGACAAAAAATTAATAATTTTTTTTTAAATGCAATAAATTTTATGAGCAATACTAAAAATTAAGCAAATCTCACTTAAAAAATAGCATAAAATAAACATCAGTATATAGCCTTGAAAAATTGCCTGTCATGGTTAAATACCCGTGCTGAAGCGAAATAATATAATATATACGTATATATATTGACAACAAAAAGAACAAAAGGTGGAAAATTTTAACAGACAAAATCCAATTTAAAATTTATATCACACGTATCAAGTCAAAGGAGTTAAACCAAATTTTGAAATACTATATCCTAATTCATTTACAGCAATTCAATACCTCAATTTGATTTAATAGTATTGAGAAATGTCAGTATATTTATATTAATTCGTTTGAAAAATAATTTATCATCACAAAACGACGAAAAAAATATTTTCTCAAAATTTAGAATAAAAACATTAATTGCAAGAAATTTTGTGAAGTAACTTATTAACAATAATAATTACAATTTCGGAATTTTCTGGGAAAAGAAATTATGAAACAATTTAAATGTTGAATATGCAATCAAATTTGCGAGTTTAACATGAATAACGTCTTAATAATTTCATTAATTACGTTCAACTTGTAACTTACGTTAACTTACGTTTGACTTGTTTCTGTTAAAAAGATAAAATTTAATTGAATTTTGCTTAAAAATTTCCTCTTTTTCCAGAAAAATTATGCAAAGTTCAGCGAGTATTGCAATTCTTAAATGACATTCATTTCGTCTTGCAAAACAATCACAATTACGGTAGTTATGAAGAAAATAATTTTCTGGCCTACATTTAATCAAAAATGTAAATAAAAAGAGGTGGTAAACGTACTAAATTTTATGAGCAATACTGAAAATGATTATTAATATATCACTTAAGAAATAACATAAAATTGTATTTAGTAAATAGTTTTCAAAATTTTCCTGTCATGACATAAATACGTATCCTAAAGTGGAATAATTTAATAAATGTACATATTAACAATCTAAAGAGCAAAAAAAAGAAAAGAATTTTACGCTCAAAATCCAGTATATCGCATGTATAAAATCAAAGAAAATAGACTTAGATTTGAAATTCTTTATCGCAATGAGTTTACAGCAAACAAATGTCATAATGTAAAGAATTAGAACTTTTATCTCCATAAAATAAAAAGACGATCTAGTTCTATATATTTTTCTTCTCTCCAGTTAATATCTTTTCTGAAATACAATAATGTATTTAATTACTGTCATAATAAATCTTTTGGGGAAAAAAATGTATATAGAAATTTAGACTAAAAACATTAAAAATTTTGTAAACTAGTTCATAAACAATAGTAATAAAAATTATTAAACGTTTAACTATTGAAAATATAATTTTAATTTCAAGTTTAACTGGAGTAACATTTAAATAATTTCATTAATTACGTTTCACAAAGTACTTGTTTCTCATATAAAGATAAACTTAAATGAATTTCAGTTAGAAATTTCCTTTTTTTCTCCGAAAAAAAAGATGCAAAGATCGACGAATATTACAAATTGAAAAATGATATTACAACTTGGAGAACAATTACAAACACAGTAGTTATGAAATAAATAATTTTCTGGCAAACATTTAATCAAAAATGCAGAGAAAAAAATCAAAAAACGTAATAAATTTTATGAGCAATACTAAAAATGATTAAGCAAATATCACTTAAGAAATAGCATAAAATTAACTTTAGTAAATAGCTTTGAAAAATTACCTGTCATGGCGTAAATACGCGTGCTGAAGCGGAATAATTTAATATATGTATATATTGACAATAAAAAGAGCAAAAATAGAAGACTTTTACACTCAAACACCTGAAGGGAATATATTTTCTATTTAGATACACATAAAGAACAAAGTAAATGAAGCTTCTCATTTGGAGTTTCACCAAATTTTCTTGTTACTGACAAAAATTAAGTGAATCTCATTATTGAATAAAGAATACGAAAATGCTGAAAAAAAAAAAGTCAAAGAATTCAGGATTTGTTTGAACACCGGATGTGCGGGAAATGGCTGAATGAGAGAAAACAGAAACATGTTCACATCCTAAAAGTGACACCCTTTTGTTTTTAGCCTGGCAAATTATGGTAATTACGTTAATAAATTGCATTTTAAGACAAATCCAAAAGGCGAGAAACGTAATTAATCCTGCAACGAGCAAAAAAATTCTAGCTCTGTTACTTTTCTGTTAGCGTTTCACTAAACTGTGCAAACAGAAATTATTTACACAGACTAGTTTTCTACAGATGGCTTGAAAAGCAACCAGGTTGGTTACATTTACTTCAACGACACAATCAACAATGAATAAATTGTATAAATAAAACGTTGTTTGCAAAAGATATGTATCTTAATGTGTATAATGAGCTTTGGAAATGTATAATTTTGTCAATAAATGTTTTACTAATTCTTTTGTCAATAAATGTATAACATCATTATCCGACATATTACATTATTTAGATCTTTTTAAAGATTTTTTTTTATGTCGACACGTTAAGATTACTTAAAGTCAAAATTACGACAAATAAGGGACATTGTTTATTTTAATGCGAGCTGGTAGTTTTGAACTAATTTCAGTTTCTGCTTTAGAATATTTTTTAAAGAGAAATTGATGGAAATTCTTTATTGATTGATCATTACAAAGATCACTTTCTAATGTCAAAATAAATATGCCTCAGAATTCATATTGTTCTCGGAAATAATAGATGTCTTGTTTTGATTAGTATTTGAATGAGCTGATTGATTATGATCATATAAAAATATTGTTTAATAAGTCATGTCGAAATCATTCATATAAATTTATTTTATTCGTGAGATTACCGATTTTGTAACCGTTTAAATTTATTTTGTTACTTTTCACCACTCTACAGTGCCAATGATAATAGTATGACGGAGTGACGGGAAAAGAGTCATGTAACTATTAATGCCATGTAATTAAAAAAATATTCTATAACATTATTATCCCACAATTATATATAATTCTACAATAACATTATTATTAAATAAAAAATTAAAAATAAACACTCAGAATATATTAGTCATTAATGGAGATATTCTATGTGTAAATACTAAAAATAATAAACCAATTGTAGATATAATTTCACAGTTTTCATTTTAATACAATTTTAATAAGGTGGGTGTTGCATATATGGCCATGCTAAAGTTTAAGAAGTTTCCCTGCCGTCATTTTGAAAAAATCCTAATATAATCATGAATTGAACAGTTTTAGTTTTTTAACGTTCTCAGGTTAATGGACTTTCATAAAAAATATATATATATATTGTATTTCTCATGAAAATAGTTTTACTAAAAAATAAAAAAAAATAAAAAAAATAAAAATAAATAAAAACAATTGCAAAAGTCTACCAAGTGGCCATATCAGGAACATGTGCACATGATATGGCAACCATTGTTCCATGCTTCACAAATCGTGATTGTTTTCAATTTAAAAGTGCTGTTCTGCTAAATTAAATAAGTTTGGTGTAAAATAAATAAACATGATACTCAATAATTATTTTTGATATTCAAAAGTGGATTTGAAACAGGATTTTTCATCAAAAAGGAAGTTGTTTACAAAATTGAAATTACAATTTAAGTTTTTATTTAGAAAAAAGGGTGAAATCCTTTCAGAGTTAAAAAAAAAAAAATAAAACAAATTAACTATCGTAATTGGAACAAATAAAAATGTCTTTATCCTAGGTTTGCATGGTGCACTTGAACTTTCAGAAACAAATAGAAATGAGTCTTCTAAAGAGTCTTCTAAAAACTGATCTAAAATTTATTTTTATTTTTAGTGTAAAATAAAAAATGATCCTAGATCCTATTCATTAACTTTTTAAACGGATAATAAAACATAAATTTGAATTTATTTAAATTTGTAGCCTTAAAAATAGCACGTGACTTCAATAAATCGTTACTACTATTTTTAAATCTTAGCAAAAGTATTTAGATGCTATTTTTACGAACTTTATAGAAAATTATTTATGGCTTTTTCTGTACATAGTGTATTTTAACCCTTTATGTCCTAAATTATTAATTAAGAATTTCACCTCAAAAATTCCCCTCTGCTAATATATGATACATTGGAAAAATTATATAATAATATGAAATTTAGGAAATATTCATTCATTAAAATTGATTATTAAATCGATTGTTATAAAGTTTTTGTAAAATAATTTCAGCAATCCTTCTATTAATCAACAAATAATATATGTTTTAATCTCTCAATTCTTATAAATTGATAAAAGTTCGTTACATTACCAAACTTTAAGAAATGGTATAGTATATTACATCAAAAAATTTTTTGCATAGGTTTCTTAAAACATATGTAATAGATTTTGGTTATAAAAAACAAAAATAATTATCCTTCAGATTTCTGTCTTATATTTTAATAATAATGGTTATTCATTGAAATGTGTTAAAGCATCAATATAATTTTCTATATATCCACATTTTCATATTTTAAATAATTATTTACTTTTTAATTAAAGCTGTCATGAAATTATGTTTAAATATTGTATTTACATAGTAACTGAATACAACATTTATGTGAGATGCAGCATGATTAAATCATTTAGATGCATATGAATTAACGTCTATTTATCCTATGTAAGTCTTCATTGTAACGATTTGTAAGCTAGTGATATATTGATGCTTCTAAAGATCTTTCAAACCAGATGTCTTTAAGATAAATGGTGTTTTACAGCATTCTATGTTAAGTACGGGAGAAATAATTGGCTTTCTCGCGGTGCTGAATTAGTGCTTTGATTCATGGTCAGTTCAGCTTCAATGTTTAATTCTACAACAGTTTATTGCGAAATAATTTATAATTTGTATTATACATTCTTATTCCATACTATCTATATTTGATTAAAATCAGTGGAAATGAAAAAGATATATATATATATATATATATATATATATATATATAAGAAAACTGCGTTAGTAGGAGATTTTACCTACGTGTCAGAGTGTTTAAGATTAATAGATAGTCCTTTCATTTTGAAAAATAAATTTATCACTTCAGGCACGTCAATAAAAACTGTAGATGAGGCAGATTTTAATGCTTCATGTTGACAATCTATTTGAAGTTTTCGTCGTCTTTTCATAATCGTGCTACATGCTCCATTTTCCATGATCAAGGTTCTTTCCTACCTATAGAGTAGCATGCAAAATAAATCTTTTAAAATTAAAATAAATCACTATGACTTAGTTTCAAGAAAAACGTAGATTAACTTCGGGTATTATGGAATAGTCGGGTAATATGAAATGCAATATCATAAACTACTTAAGAACGTTTACAGAATCCCCCCTCCCATTCCCAATAGCCTGCAGTTCGTCAATCGGTGTCAGGGCGCTTTGTGTGAATAAATATTTGTTTTTCGCCTTTGGAAAGTTTCAGGACATAATTTTTTAATAGTTTTTATTCATTATTAGAAGTAATATTTTTACATTGAAATTAAGCATAATGTACGGCGAAATACTAACAGTTTATGAAGTAATACTCGTTTTTTAGCTCGCGATTCATACCATTTAATATAAAGTAATTTTCTCCAAAACCGGCGGTGTCGGGTTATATGGAATAATTTCTCATAATATTCCATGATTATGGTGGCGCAAAGACTGATTCTTATGTTTGTGATTTGTGCAAATCTGAAGTATGAACTGGAATACGTATGAACTTACTACGTAGACATTATATTTTGATCATGCTCTCTTGATACCATTACATCTGTTTTTCGCCAAATTCCGTTCATTTTCTTCATTTTTAGCCCTATTCTATATTTCCCGACTATCTCATAATACCCTTCAAAAAAATTTCCATTATTATTATTTGTTTGCATACAATGAAATTTCGTAAAATGATTTTTGTCTACAAATAACTAATCATAAATAGTTGAAGTTTGTGATTGTATTCGGTTTTCAAGTTTTAAACAATATCAAGTTGTGATATTGCCTCAAACTTAAATGATATTCCATAATGCTCGAAGTTTCCCTATATACAAAATAAAATAAAAAAAACACATTCTAATAATAGTTAAATCCACGTTTTAAGCGCCGAAAATTAATCTCATAATTGCTGACTAGTTTCAGTAGCATAATAGTTATCGTCATCAGTGCAAACTTAGTTAAATATAGTTAACATTTTTGTTAGAATTTGTCATAATAAGTTAGAACTAGAATTAGACATTAGTTTGAATTATTTAGTATCTTACTTTTAATTTTAATTTTCTCTGATTACAATAAATATTGCGCTTTTAAAACTAGTCTGAAATTATGTGATTAAATTTTTGCTGCTTAAAACGTGTTCTTAATTATTATATTTTGGATCAAGGCAAAATTTTCTTCAAAAACACATTCTGTTAAATATTTCAGTTGA
Source organism: Maratus michaelseni (assembly GCA_963931845.1). Classification (NCBI taxonomy): domain Eukaryota; kingdom Metazoa; phylum Arthropoda; class Arachnida; order Araneae; family Salticidae; genus Maratus; species Maratus michaelseni. The sequence continues at coordinate 210,399,582 of OZ007599.1, read as the reverse complement.
TTGTCCACGAGTTAGTTTAATTTTGGAAAAACACAGATTCAACTAAAATATTTAAATTGAGGTATTTTTCATAATTACAGTGTCCTTAAGTTTTTTTTTATAACAATGTTTTTTTCCACAGGCAAAAGTAGTACCTACACTGTCGTTGAAAACAGATAGTCATTTAGAATTTAAATAGCTTTAGGAATTTATACTTATAATGATCCATGAAACATCTGGACGCAAGTCGTAACTCCTGTTTTAAAAATTGCAGACTAAAGCTGTTTCCGAGAGTTTTGCTTATGATTTTCTGAACTTCTCTTAGATTTGTTTTCTTGGGGGACTGTCTGCATATTTAGCTTGGTCGAATTTTGAAATTTTCAGTACCAACCTTTCTTTTTTTCTTGTTTTTTTCTTTTTGGCTTTGTTGTGCTAAATTTAGCCTAAATATAAATTTTCATTGCTCTACCCTGAAGAAAATGCACCTTAAAAAGAAATTAAAAAATAGTTAATAGTAAATAATATCAAAACTTATATTTCAGCATAATTATGTGTGGAAGGAATTAAAAAAACTTATAAACTAAAAGCTATAGCGAAAGTTATTAATACTTCTTATAACAAATCATTTACATATCTTGTATTAATTACTAGCAAGTACAAATTTTTAATTATCATTTTTCAAATGTTTTTAATACTTTTCATTCAAACATATGCACATGAACACTTTCTTTTTTAAACATTCTTTTGAGTGGGTTCCACGTTCCACCTGAAGCTTTCATAAAAACTTCGAAAAGAAGCTAACTGGACGTAATAATTGAAAATTTAGATTGTGGACGCAGAAATTCAAAGGTATTTTTTAAAGTTTTACATTAGTTTTAAAATAAAATATTAATTAAATTTAAATAATTTAAATAAAATTATATAATTCAAATATTTTATGTTTTAGATATTTTAATTCCTCCTACAATTAGAATGACTTATCTTAAAAAGTTTTCCTGGATTCTAGCGAGCTTTTTTAAATTTCCCTAGAAATTTGAAAAAGAATTTACGTGAATGTAATAGTGAAAAGTGTTTGTTATGAAAACCTCAGAATCTAAAGTTTTTTTTAAGTTTTACATTAGTTTTATTTAAAAAAATTAACTTATTTCAAAACGTTTAAACTTTAACATTTAATAATTAAAATGTTAACGTTTTAAAGATTTTCATTCATTCAACAATTATAAAATGTTCTTTATGAAGATTCTTCTGGAACCCAACGAGCTTTTTTGGATTTTCATAAAAGTTTCTAAAAGAGTTTAATTGGATGTAATAGTTGAAAGTGTCTGTGAAAACCCAGACATCCAAAAGGTTTTTTAAGTTTTGCATTCATTAAAAAAAATAGACACATGTTCTCCTTAAATTTTCGGGATTCCATGGAGTTTCTTTCCTTTTTTAGATTTTTGAAGAAACTTAATAAAAAGTGTTTAAGTTAATGTAATAATTGAAAGTGTCGATTGTGAAGAACTCAGGCAGCCAAAAATACCATAATGACTGTGTTTTTTTTTTTTTTTTTCAAGTTGTTTTAATTGCGAAAGTAAATAGAAGTTTAAGAGGAAAAGCCTGAATTTACAGTAAAGAAAAAGTCTTAAAATCAATTATGTGGCTGCCTGCCGTGTAAATCAATCAATATATACAGAGGACAGAAATTTTCATTCATTTTTGCATAGGTTGTTGAGGGTGATTCTGCTCTACCACGTAAATTTGCCTGTCTAGGCCTGTCGCCGAATTTTGCGAAGGAGTGCCTGGTGTCGAAGCCTTATATCTCTAAGTGCGCTTAGTGCACTGGGTCGATATGTGGCAGAAACGGGAGCAGTTAAAGTACTTAAGACCCTGTCCTTTTATGAGCACAAACTGAAGATTTATGGCCATTGAGTCCGTAATTATAACACGTGATTTTCCTTGATTTCTCACCTGGGGACAATTTTGGAGTGTCCATGGGGATATGCATCGACTTAGGTTTAAATTTGGGTACGGATCAACTTTACATTTTATAAATTAGGAGCTTTAGTTTAAAATCAGCTATGTTGGGACATCCATATAAAATCGCTTTATTATGGAGTGTGTCATTAATTACTTTTTTGATGTAATGAATTAACGAGAGGTGATATATATCGCCTGTCTGTGCTACTTCTTTCATCGTTAGGAAGTATTCAAGCAATTTTTTAGTTGACGAACAGTTTCGTGCGTCCAGTAAATGGTGAATTTGTGCGGGCGAAGATGACTGAGTGAATTCACGAAGTAATGCCTGTTTCAACGCCGAATATAATGTGATGTGTCCCTCGCTTCGCACAAAAATAATGCTATATTCTCCAATGTACGTTCAACAAATATAAACTTTTTCATTTCCGAAAAATGGAAGGAGTTAGCAAGTGATTCGAATCCTTCGAACCACGTTCGAATATTTTCAGATTTAGCCCCAGTAAAAGGCGTAATCAAATGTTCAAAATTGTTAAAGAAAATTTTTGTTTCAGAGCAAAGTGCGTGTATTGTAAACTTGCAACGTCTGTCTTTACATCTGAATTGGTGGACTGCAAACCTATGTTAGCTGATGAAGTAACAGCATTATCTACTAATGTATGCTAGGGTGTATTACTCTCATCAATTTCCGCATCAGAGGCCGAATTTTCAATAAAAGTTTCCTTAAAAGCGTGTACATTTGACAAGGCCTCTAAAATGCGATGCGGAATTGCGTCTGCATTTCCTTGAATGCGTATCGACAAAATTTTCACGATGGTAATTAATTGTAGTGGCTCAAATTTAATGGTGATTTCATTTAGTTTCTGTATAAATTGCTCACTATCGATTGGGAAGGGATTTTTTTTATAAATATCTTTAATTCCTTCCGATTGTCTCGTCCCTTGTCATGTCAAAAATAAGGGAATGCAACAGTCCAATTTTATCGGCTATTGCAGTTTTCAATTGTTTATTTATAAATTGGATATCCTGCAATTCCATCACTGATAATTATAAAAGTGTCACTTATTTGCTATAAGGTTAATCCTAGTTAATCCGGCATATGCCCCAACACGAAAACATATAAACACAGATGTACGAACTTAGCTTGTTAAAGTGCACGCTGAAATAAATAATCACCCTGGAGTACTTTTTGCTTAAGAGGAAGGGTAAAAATCACGTTTCGTTAGAACCACTTATGGTTCGCACCGCAGAGCCGGAACAGAGAGATTTTTCGTCTTGAACTTTATTCACACTGGATTCATCGTCAGAAATGGAAGATTAGCTTTTCTTCTTCGTAAAGAATGGCATGCAGGGTTGTCTAGGGAAATTTTTGTGAGTCATTCAGTCGAGCCCCCATGTAACAGATGGCGAAACTCAAGAATAACTCTTATTTAGCGATTAATAGGTATTTAATAGGATCTAGGTTATATTTACAGGGAAACCATAGACTATGTTTACAAGAAATTATAACAGTTACAATGATTAGGGGCAATAGGGGCTACACAGAACATATCAGCTTTCAAATTACTCTCTACGAGAGCGCTTCGGAACCGTCTGTTCCATGTTTAATCTAGGTGCGTTCTGGTGCTGCTCAAATCAATTCTCATTATAGTTATCAAAATTACATTGCTCATCATTTCCATTCTGGGTTTCGTTACTATGTCATGAACAAACTATGAGAAAGCGGTCTGTTGCTAGGGTTTCAGGCGTCGGAATCCTATGACCCTACATTTATATATAGTATATATATCAGCATAATTATGTGTGGAATGAATAAATAGTAAACTTCATTTTATAACAAAAATTATCTCAAGAAATCTATCTATACTACTTATAAAAATTATTTAAATATCGTACAATAATAGCAAATATAGCTTTCTAATTATCTTGTGTGGAATGAATAATAGTAAGCTTCATTTTATAATAAAAAATGATTCAGAAAGGTATTAATACTTTTTGTAAAAATCATTTAAATATCTATTACTAACAGCAAGTATAGCTTTCTAATTATCGTTCAAATTTTTGAATTTGCTAAGTTTTTAATCCTTACATAATTTTAACGCTGTATAGCTTTTATATAATTTTAGGTACATCTGTATATATAATTAAAATTGCATAAACTCACTCTATAACTAAAAAATACTCTATATTAGTCTACATACACTAAGAAAGTATATAATTTTATCAAACTTGTACATAATTCAAGCTATATATATGTGTGTGTTTGTATGTACCGTTACAATTATACATACCTTATATATAACTACGATACCTAACTGTACGGATAAGCACACTGTTTGTGTAAACATTAGCATTTAGAAAGAACGTTTTCTTCTTACAAATTCTTCTGGATTTCACCGGAAACCTTTTTATATTTTCGTAGAGACTTTTAAAAAAAGTGTTTAACTGGATGTAATAATTGCCGATTGTGAAAAACCCAGACATCTAAAGCTGCCTTAATGACTGTTTTTTTTTTTTTTCCTTCTTTAAAGTTGTGTTAGTAGCAAAAGTAAATAGAAGTTAAAAGGGGAAAAGCGTGAAATTAAAGTAAAGAAAGCTATAAAAGCATGAGTAAATTACGGCAACGTCAAAACATGCAAGTTTCTCTCGAGGGTCTAGGCTCGTTGACAGGTAGCCAGACACTCGCTGTATTTATAGTCAAGTAGAGAAAAAAGTGATTTTGAGAAAGCAGAAGCATCTCTTGCCGGTTGTTTTGCGGCGCTAAAACCTGACGTTTTGATGGATAAGGGAACCTCGGCGCGAGCGCTTGCTTCCCAGCTGATTACCTATCCTTTAAAACATATGGGTGACAACAGACAAGAGGTTCTGGTAATTAAAAGTATTCTGATGAACTCGCTAGAGAAATCTGCTCGGCTCTAATTAGAAGAGTTTAGATCGTATTCCGGGTAATGTTAATTCCAATAAGTTAGAAACTTGTTTTGTACGAATCTACGTGTTGTTAATTAAGAATTCTTTGTAGTACAAGCTATTATTTAATAATACTTTGAAAATAAAAAGGCTGCATTTAAAGTGAAAAAAAAAAGAGAGACTTCATACGACACGACACAGTAATTTAACGCATTGCCTTTATCCCTTTTTTGTAACGTCATATTATTGTACGTATTCATGCATATATAAAGAAATTTATAGATTGATATATGTTCTTTAAAACATATTGGTGATAACACTTGTGAGATTCATGTAATTAAAGTTCTCTGATGAAATTTCTAGAGAATGATTGTTAATATGCTTATTTGTAGGTTGATATATGTTCTTTAAAACATATTGGTGATAACACTTGTGAGATTCATGTAATTAAAGTTCTCTGATGAAATTTCTAGAGAATGATTGTTAATATGCTTATTTGTAGGTTGATATATGTTCTTTAAAACATATTGGTGATAACACTTGTGAGATTCATGTAATTAAAGTTCTCTGATGAAATTTCTAGAGAATGATTGTTAATATGCTTATTTGTAGGTTAATACCTATCCTTTGAAACATATGGGTAACAACATACGAGAGGTTCTAGTAATTAAAGGTATTATGATGAACTCACTATAGAAATGTACTCTGCTCCAATTAGAAGAATTTAGATCTATCGGGGTAATGTTGATTCCATAAGCTGGAATTTTGTTTTGTACATATCTATTTTAGCTAAGAATTACTTTTTTACACCCATGATTTAATAATACTTAGAAAATGTAAAGGTTGCGCGGAAGGATAGAAAGTGAAAAAAAAAAAAGCAGTCGAAAAAAGAGCAGTCTAAGACACATCGTTGTCTTTATCCATTTTTTAAATGTGTTATTATATGTATTTCAATATCGTGTCCGCTTTTTTAAATACTTTTTAGAACAATTAAATGTATTCTGATGAACTCGCTAGACAAATCTCCTAGGCTCAATTTAGAAAAATTTAGATCGTACTCTGGGCAATGTTAATTCCAATAGGTTGAAAATTTGTTTCATGCGTATCTATGTCTTGTTAATTAAGAATTCCTTGTAGTATAAGCCATGATTTAATAATATTTAGAAAATGTAAATGCCGTCCTAAGGGAAACAAAGATCTCATACGACACAACTTTTCAGTGCATTTGTCTTCATTCATTTTTTGTAACGTAATATTCCTATACGTACAGTGACCTGTTACGTATGTGCCTTTTGGTAATACACATTTTTCAGTAATACATTGTTGTTTTTTTAAATGTCTCAACATGTAAAAAGAAAAAAATAAGGCTTTATATTCTTTACTTAACCCTAGAATACAAACCTTTTATATTTAGTACTTAAATACTAACCATGCGTAAAATTTACTCATTCCATATTTAAAGTACATTTAAGGCATATTTTAAAAAATAATTCTTATATATACACTCATACATTTGAATTTTATTCAGAAAAATATTCATTACACATATCCTTGTAATATAATTTTTGCGCGCATTTCCTGGGTGTGGTGAGTAAAATTTACGCAGGTTAGTATTCTAGGGTTAAAGCACTTTTTAAAAATTATATATCTCAAATAGGAGCGAAAAAAATATAGTTACTCGATAAAAGTGATTTGCAACAACATACATCGTTTTAGGCTCCGGAAAGAAATGAATGGATTTTGACACTCATCTAAAAGAATATTATAATTGTCAAAAATTATAAAACTTGTATTAAAATATTTCTTAAAAATTTTGAAATATTTTATCAAAATACGCTGAAAGGATTCTAACAACTTCATATGTCATGTATGAGTATAAAAATAATATACATGCAGTATTAAAAAAAAAAAACTCAGCTGGAAGGGAAGCTGGCAAAAAATAAAAGAATTATTGAGCCCTTCTAAATAGCAATTTCCAGATGTAAACGTATAAAATAGATTATGAGGAATTATTTTTATTTTATAAAAGAAATGCAAATTTGTTCCATAAATCACAGACATTTTAAGCTCTACATCTTTTAATACGATGAAATATAATATCCTACTGTTGTCGCGTACTTTACAACAGAACACTAAAGTTTCATCTTTTGATATCTTTAAAAATGTTCCACTGGTTTGCTAGTTTTTTTTTTTTTAATGGGCCCATATAAAATTATATGCATATTTAATAATAAAATACAACATTTATATACCAAGTGTTCCTTCTCATAGTTGACCAATAACTAATTCCTTAACCTATTTTAGAAGCTAATTTTAGAGGTATAGTTCCAATTTCAAAAAAAATTCAAATAATGTTCTTCATTATATAAAACTTCATTTACCTCAAAATAGTTATTTTTTTTTAAAGTTACGAAATTTAAATTTTTATACGGTCCTTATGCCCTGTAAGTTATTTATAGAAAATCTTTCTTCGTGCTCTAACAAGTAGAACGGTGAAAATTCAATTCTTACACGACCAAAACCTATCGAGTTATGGTTCTTTGAATTTCATAAATTTTCAGCTTTTCCTGGCATTAAAAATAGATAATATAATAAATTAAATGTAATTTTTTTTTAAAACATGCTTTCATTAAAATTCACAAAAAAGTCAACTTATATTATAAAGCATAAATGTGTGCTTTGCTCAATGCTCACGTCATAATGATGCGGAAAACAATGTGGTTAAAATGGATGAATGTTGCAACAATGGAACTATTTTTCAATTAATATTAAACAATCGTAACGTTATTTCTATGAGCCCCCCCCCTCCCCCTTAGGAATCGAATTTTAAAAAGTTAATGTCCAATTCATGTATTGCCCTCAGGAATACATATATTTTGCAAATTTCAAAGTTCTATGTCAACAGGAAGTGGGTGAAAAATGAGTAACAAATTTGACTGCCACATGCATACAGAAATGTAAGTTAAAAGAAAGCCTGTAAAAACTAAAATTGCCTGAATCTATATGCTTACAAAATAAAATTCAGTTCAAGAATCTAGTTACATATTTCATCTAATTCATTCATTATTTCGTCTTTTGGATATAAAAAAAAATATAGACTTCCAAAAAATTATTGAGATCGCTCTTATTTCTGAGTCACTCATTGAATATTTAGATTAAAATTTATATGAATTTAAAAGTCGATGCATTTACCTGATTGTGTGCTTTTAAAAATAAAAATATAAATGAATGTGACGCATTTTTTTTAAATTAACTGTAAATGTTTAATGTTTTTAATACTTAATATTTATTGAATCATTAAGTTAAATAAAAATTGTATGATATAGTTTTCTATAATAGAAATAGTTTTTTATTTCTTAAAACAAAAAAAAAATAACATTGATTAAGAAGATTAAAAATGATGTACATAATTCAAGTCAGACAGTAAAATGAAATATTATTGTTATTTTTTTTTTTTACAATTAAAGACACAAGGAGTAAAAATTCAATTTCAAAATGCTATTCAATTTAAAAAAAAAAAAACCATAACTTTTAATAGTTTTAAAATTTGTCAGCTTTAAATAATGATGATTTAAGACAGAAACTCTTGAGTGTGATTTAGAATTATGTAATCATCTCTTTTACTTATCTGTGTAAGTTTATAAAGTGGAATGAAAAATTTTGAAAGAAAACAAAACATTAAACTAACTTCTCCATCAGTAACATCAACCCGTCACCCAAAATTACTCAAGTCAAAATTTCCAGGTCGTTAAAAAGTGAAAAAGAAATGATATTGAGGGGAGGAGGATGACGATAAAATAACGAGAAAGTGTGCCAGAAAAGTTGCTCAAAAAAAAGTCACGGGTAGCATATGCTTAAATTAACGTGACAGGGGGATTCTCGCCTTTCGTTGATTTTCTTCACATGTATCGAGTCACAGGAACCGTTTCAATGTTATTGTAAATGTGATCTAAACTTATCCTTTGCACAACGCTGCTCTTCATTTCTTCGGGTTTAACGCTCTACAATGTTATTTTCATACAGATATTTGCTGCAAAAGGGTTTGCTAATTTCATTCATTGTCAAATCGGTGTTAATTAGGTGTAAGTTGAAGCATAAGGATTGAATTTTAACAAGGCTTTTTGACAATGGATGGTTTACTCGATGGTAGAAATATGAATTAACATGGAAAAACAATCTAATAAGATATTTAGGGGAAATTTTTTTCAATATAATTTCCCATATAATTTCCATGTAAGTTATATTTTCCCTATCAATGCAAAATATGTCCTTTTAGGTTATCACTTTCATCAAACAAAATCAGCTACCAAGTGGTTTAGCTCAAAAGTAGAAATACATTTTTAAAAGCAAGAATATTTTTCATTTGTAATTAAACAAAGACGTTTCAGTATATGCTGCGCATAAACTTAAGTGTAACCTAGAGCTGCGAGATATCTGGGCCTATCAGTAAATTTACGTTAATGTATAAACTAAAGCAATCTTTTTCAATGCCCACACTCAGTTTTTTCTCTGTATTAATTTTATTTACTAGTCAATTGTTTTAATTTACGTAAATTAAAATTTTAGTTTTAATGATACATAATAACTCAAAATTGCTCATTAGGTTCAAGTGATAAGATATTAGGTTCGTTTGAAAAGATATTTGTTTAAAGCATAAAATCGATTCAGCACTGAATTTTGTGGTATATTTATTTTTAAAAGCAAGAATATTTTTGATTTGTAACTAAACAAAGATGTTTCAGTATGGTGTTGCGAGATATCTGGGGTCTAGCAGTAAATTTCTGTTAATGTATAAACTAAATCAATCTTTTTCAATGCCCACACTAAGTTCTTTTCTGTATTAATTTTATTTAATATTCAATTGCACGTAAATTAAAATTTAAGTTTTAATGATACATAATAACTCAAAATTGTTGATTAGGTTCAAGTGATAAGATACTAGGTTCGTTTGAAAAGATTTTCGTTTAAAACATAAAATCGATCCAGCACTGAATTTTGGTATATTTAAGGTTATTATCACGAAGTCATACCAACGCCGAACGACTGGGGTAGTTATAAAAATAATTAGAGTTTATTTTCATAACTAAATTAAAATATGGATTAATGCACTAAAATATGGGGTTTAAGTGCGTTAGATTCGGGCCGAGTTTCGCCTTAAAATAGTATTTTCGGCTTCGGGTCCATATAACCGACCAAATAAGTTTAACAAAATAGGGTTGACACAAAAACACGAAATTAAGAAATAATTCCTTGAAGTCGGTTTTATTTTTTGTTAAAAAAATACTTCTATAAATAATAATATATATAAATTTAAAATTACTATATTGCATTTTTATTGAAAAATGTTTGTTTTATTCATTTATGTGTATTCACAAGCGCTGAGAACAAAATATATAACTCAAATTACCACTATCGCAACAGTCCTGTTCTCAAATCTTTCAGTATCTATATCGCACAAAAACACGGTTTTAAGTAACGTTTATACTACAAATACTATTATATGATTTTTAACTCTACATGCTTAATTATTTTACATTCCAATTTATATTGAAAAGAGGACATCCCCTCCCCTATATATCTAATATATATATATATACTGAAAAAAAAGGTGTTGATTTTATAGCAGCGCGGTAGCGTATTACTGCTCATTTTACTGTTTTTTACTGTTAATTTTACGGTATAATACTGGCAGCTGGAGTGCCAGTATTATACTGTAAAATCAAAAAAGAATTATTTTTTATATTGTTATATTTGCTTTCTGCCCATATTTTATAGTTTCATATCACAATAATTTGTTTAATGTTTTTTGAAAGGTGTATCACTTTTATAGCTAAATTATATTTAGAGAAATTTAATTATTTTAAATTATTATATAATTTTTTTTTGCATGTGTTAATGAAAATTATTCCTTATTTTGGGCAGAACATAACGGAATTGAATTAAAATACACCCTTAAGAAAAAAAATGATTCCAAGATTTTTTGGGCAAATTCTCTAAAATATCCTATTTATATTAGCTTCCCCCCCCCCCACAACTTTGATATTTATTTATCTATTTAAACAATTCTATTAGAGTTCGTTAGAATCTCTTAAAAAATTAAAAAGGGCCTTGAATAAAAAGTTATCAGGAAATAACCATTGTAAAAATGAGCTCAAATGTGTTTTTTATCCCAAAAAAGCTCATTTCTAATTAATAGCTATCGTCGCATCTACATCAATTTAACAGACAGGGAAGTGTAATCTTAGTGTGAAAAACACGAAAAACAGTTAAAATCAAGCGATTAGAAACAACCAGTAAATACTTCCTATAAATAGATTAACTTAGGTAGAATCAATTAACCTCTAAAAATGCTTGGCTTGCCGAAAGCCAATTAATCCGAGAAGTGTTCGTTATTTATAGTTAGATCTTGACTACGAAATAGAAGGCGAAAGAATTTTTCAAGAAAACGTGAAAGGTATTTCTATACTATTTTTAATAAATGAGATTGCGTCATGCATCTTAAAATAATTTATTTTAATGAATGACCTTCAGTACTAATTCAGGAAGTAACTGACAGTTTTAAAAGCATTTCTTTGATTTCGCTTATTCATTTATGTAAATAAATGTGAAATAATAGTAACAGCAGTTGAACACACACATAAAAATGTCAGAGCACAGTACTTACAGCATTATAAATTTCAAATTAACCGCAATCGAAAAAAATGACAAAAAGAGAAATAATTATCACGAATTATTGCACTTCACTTCGGATATAAAGTAAATTAAATTGCATCGTATTTTAAGTAATATTAAATATATACTATTAATATCTCTAATAACGCAATCAATTGATGTGGCATCACTAAGAAGGCTCAAATGGTCACAAATGTCACAGTCAGAGCTATGACCAAAAATGTGACTTTTTAATTCGACACGAAATGACTCTGAAGTGAGTATCATTTGCAAATCGTTACAAAATGGGACATATCGATGTCACAGTGACTTGATACTATTCCATCATCCATGTTACATGATGACAATATAAGTTCCTTTTGGTGACGGGATATTCACATTTTATCATATATTTGTGCTTATAAGGGATCAAGGCTGCTGTCAAAAGAATATTTTCTCCCAAAACTTTGACATATTCATACGCTCATTTCTATCCATGCAAGTATGGCACTTACAGATATGACTATTGGAGGGATTTGGAATCGAATACCATTTTCCTTTTTTGATAAATGTATTACATTTTGATTACTTAATTTATGTTCGATTTATGTCTTATAATGAATGACCTTTCCTGGGATGTCGCGATCCGAAAATTGACTATAAACTCGAATTTTGCAGAATTTTTGGCTTTATCAAAGAATTGAAAACGCTATTTTATTTCGTTGTATCTGAAATAGAACACTTGTAAATCTTACGCATTTACAAAATGGCTTGGTAAATGTGTCAGAAATTAGCCAGTTTAGATTTGAAAAACTGATAATTATTATCATTAACCTATTTCAAATTAAAAGGAGTATTTCAGTTTCAACGAACGTATGTATGAAAAAATGCCAAGAAATAAGTGAATAAATTAAAGGAAGGACTTCCATTTCAATGAAATTATTTATTGAAAAGGCTAGAATTCCACTGTAAGTTCATGGAATAAAAAACTAATTCCGATTTTAATGAACACGTCTATGAAAACTGCCCAGAGATTCCTTGTATAAGTGGATTAGATGTTGTTTAATTGAAACTATTTCTAAGCATAGGCCTGTTTCCACCATGTTTCTCGTAGGCCTTCCCAAGAGAATTGTCAAAAAAATATATATATTTAGCCTCGTTATATGTAAGATGCAAAACTTGCTCAAATAACTTCGTCCTAACATCACCATCTTAAAATACACAAGGACCCTGAGGAAGATGATGTTTTTTGTGTGTGGGGGAGGGGTGAATTTTAAATGTGCAATTATATTACTTGTAGAATTTTCTAGAAATATCCAGGTGTGAAAATTTAATATGTGATTTTAAAATAGAATGTTTTATGTTCATATTCTAAATAGAATTTGACATGTTGCAAAATTAATCATACGTTTTCATTATTATGCAATAAAAAAATTTCAGTGATTACACTTCGTTGTGATTATTTAATTTATTTTTTTTATTTTAAAAGTTTATTGGTAATTCTTATTTTGTTCATTTGAAGCCCTTGACAAAATGTGGGTTACTTGGTCCGTGCAGTTCTGACTCATCTGCTAAGACGGCATTGTGCAAGGAATAAAATAGCAAACTTCAACACTTTGGATGATCGCGACGAGGTTGTATGACCGCAGGACTGATCTTAACATTAGTTTATAACGTAGACGAGCTTGTACTTAAACACTGTAAAAATCAGTAAAAGTTTTTGTTTAGTAATAAAATATAATTATGTATTTTATTTGTTTTCCTGTGACGATTGCTTCTAATTAACATGTATAAAAATAACTCCGAAAGCTAGAGGAAAGATTTTAAAAATTGTATAAAGAAAATGTATATTTGACTATATAAGTCTATCATAAATGCATCTATAATAATTCCTTTTCTGGCTTTTTTATCTGCTACTGTAACTGTATCACAATTGTTTTAAATGCCATTTTACAATCAAAGCAACTGTTATATTCACATAAACTTTTTACAAGCAAATTAAATTTAAGATAAACATCGATGCATGGTAAAGAATTACAATTGTTGATTAACATTTTTCTGGGAAAAATAAATTATTTAAGTTGAGAAAATTGAGAGATTACTAATTCTCCAATATTCGTCATAAGTTCTGATTTTTGTATGGCGGGTGGAGTAATTTCTGGCAGATGTAATTAATAAAAATATCTAATGTGAATAAAGAAAAAATATTTATCTTTCAATATAATTAATAAATTTACATTCACTCCATACCAAGTTAAAAACATGTCGGTCTGTAACCTCGATACTATATTAAAATTTCATTAAAATAGACAGTGAATGACACCTAAAAATAATTTGAAATATACCCGTTCATAAAATTTTCAAAATATTAGTTTAAACATAAAACGTATTTTGTATTTTATTTTTTAAGGGATTGATTTCATTAACTAATCTGTGTAGAAACAACTCCGAAATATAAAAGAAACATTGCTAAAAAGGTATAAATAAAATATATCTGATCGTATAAATTTATCATAAATATGTCAGTAAAAATTTCTGTTCTATTTTATCTGCTCCTGTATCGCATCTGTTTTAAACGCCATTTTACAGTCGAAGCAACTGTTATCTTAACATAAACGTTTCGCGGGCAACTTAAGTTTAAGATGAACATCTATGCACGGTACAGAACTACACTTGTTGATTGCCATCTTGACTCGGAAAAGGTGTATTATTTATACTTGGAAAGCGGAGAAAGACGAGAGATTACAGATTCCCCAGGTTCCGTCATAAATTCTGATTTTTGTTCGAGTACAGCAGGATGAGTAACTTCTGGCAGAGATGAAATGTAAAACATGATGAAGAAGAAGACTTTTCTCTATCGCTCTCTTTCGCAGGGATCAAGAAGCCATTTCTGTATAAAGAGAAAAAAAAATTGCTCTTCAGTGTCAAATGACTTCGGAGAGTTCTTCTTATTCTTTAACACTCCTAGTTTCAGAAACTTTTCACCAGCAATGGATTTTAAATTCTACTGCATTTTCTCACCAATAGCCTTGTTTGGTTCTTTTGAAGGAGTGATTTAGTTTATACGTTTTCCTGCGATGTGTATAGCACTGTTAAGCTTTCTCTGTTTGCCATAGACTTCCCTAGTTTCTATTTCATTTTCTTAAGATCAACTATGTCTAACTTTAAACAGGGCATAAAAATTATTATAACTAATAAATGGTTGCATTCAAAAACTTCTTTTAAAATATTTTGTACGTTTTCGGAAGTTGGAAAGTCAAAATAAAACATCATATACATTTTGAAATTCATTAAATTGGAAGCATCTATCAAGAATATCATTATAACGTATTTACACATTTAGCTTTAACGGCAAAAGAAAAAAATACTAATATGAACAAAGAAAAAAATATCATTTTCAGCTATCGATTATGGTTTAATTGCTAAAATTGCTCTTATCGAATGCGATTTAAAAGATTTATTAAGCCATTTCTGTATAAAGAGAAAAAAAATTGCTCTTCAGTGTCAAATGACTTCGGAGAGGACTTCTTATTCTTTAACACTCCTAGTTTCAGAAACTTTTCACCAGCAATGGATTTTAAATTCTACTGCATTTTCTCACCAATAGCCTTGTTTGGTTCTTTTGAAGGAGTGATTTAGTTTATACGTTTTCCTGCGAGGTGTATAGCACTGTTAAGCTTTCTCTGTTTCCCATAGACTTCCCTAGTTTCTATTTCATTTTCTTAAGATTAACTATGTCTAACTTTAAACAGGGCATAAAAATTATTATAACTAATAAATGGTTGCTTTTAAAAACTTCTTTTAAAATATTTTGTACGTTTTCGGAAGCTGGAAATTAAAATAAAATATCATATACATTTTGAAATTCATTAAATTGGAAGCATCTATCAAGAATACCTCTATTGTAACGTATTTACAAATTTAGCTTTAACGGCACAAGAAAAAAATACTAATATGAACAAAGAAAAAAATATCGTTTTCAGCTATCGATTATGGTTTAATTGCTAAAATGGCTCCAATCGAATGCGATTTAAAATGTAAATTGCTTTCATAATATATCAAATAAGTAATGCATTGTACTTTAGCATCAATAGCATATGCAAATTTCATTAAAACGTATTCATATCAATTGCATTAAAAGTAATTAAAAAAATATTCATCCATAATCGAGAATACAATTTAAATTTTCTGTTCAGGTAAGACGTGTGAAAATGTTTAGGTAAATTCGATTTAACATACAAGCGCTAAAATGAGCCCCCTTAAATCTCACATTAAAATTTCTTTAAACATAGAAAGTACAAAGTGAGAAAAATACAATCTTTCCTATTTTAATTCAGCTAAGCATTTAGATTTTGAAGCATCTAATCTTTCTTCGAGGTAGGAGTAAAAAATAAAATGTATTAAATAGACGATTTTTGATTTCATATGTAAAATATCTTATGTATTTAATTAAAATTAATATTTAACATGAGTCCGTCAGATGTATACCCTTAATGTGACATTGCTATAATATCACACCTTAAATATCATCAATCATAATTGTAGTTTTACGTGAAAAATGATATTTTTAGCAAGTATTTTAAGATAAATTTCAAAATATTCAACTTTATCATTCAAAGTCTTCCATATTTTACTGCGACTAAGCACTTATATTTTGAAACATCTTAGGTTTATTTGAGTGATAGAAAAGCAATAAATTTCAGTCAATGAATAAATTCTTGATTACACATTTAAAAAAAAAATCTCAATGACATTGCAATTCAAATTAATATCTTACAGGTGTTTTTCACATGAGTACCATTAATGTGACGGCCTTATAATATCACACTTTAAACATAATTAGTCGTCATTTTCATATATTAAAAATAACATTTTTTAAAAAGAGATTTTAAATAAAATTCTGAAACTATTCGTCTTTATCATTCAAAGCCCTGCATATTTTAGTTAGGATAAACATTTATATTTTGAAACACAAGCTTCTTTGAATGACAGAAAATAATTTATTCAATAAAACATTTTTGATTTAATATTTCAAAAATCTGTTGTCAATTATGTTTAAATTGAAATTAACATTTTGCTTGTGTATATTATTAATGCGGCGACTCTACAACAGCAGATTTTAAGTTTTATTTGTCATACTTGTCATAGTATGTAATAAAAAGAACATGTTTACAAAGTTTTTTAAATAATTTTGTCAAATATTCATTTTCATTATTCCAACTCATCGATATTTTACTTTCGCTAAGTATTTATATTCTGGAACACTGAAACAATTTACTCATCGAATTCTTGTAGAACAATTTCCTCGCTGGGATTCTATTCACTAAATATAAATTGATACAAAACTTAGATGATGGTAAAAATATTATTTCTTCTAAATTTTGTTCAAAAGTGAAAGCAAAGCTGTATCATGCTGGTATATTTAGTGTAACAGTGTCACACTGTAACACTAAATATACCATAAACCGGTCATTTGATCGTCACCAAATGAAATTATTTCGATTCGAACCACAAATTTCTCCATAAAAAAATAAAACATAAATCACACAGAAATAAGTTAACCCTTCTTTGCATGAGTTTTTCTTTTACAATTGTGTTTTTTTATACATATATTAAATATTAGACACCAGAAATTTTAAGATAGATTTTTAACTTTGTTCAGCAACATAGTTCACGGGAAATTTACTGGATTAATATTTCTATATAAATATAGTGGTGGCGAAGAAGTTGATTTATTTATTAAAAGTTAAATGAACAGTAATGGAAATTTACATCACTATGCAATTAAGGGTTAAATAAAATGTTAAATAGATTTAAATAAAAATTCTGGTGTGAAATATTTTCTATAAAACTTGAATGAAATTCCCGGTCTGTTTAGTCTTACGTTTAATTTATCTTAATTGTCACATATGTGAAAAAAATATTAATCAAATTTTTCAATTGCAAAATATTCCTATTTATCATACAAATTTCTCGATGTTTAAGTTTGGCTTAGCATTTAAATTTTGAAACAACTATACTTTTTATTCGACAAATTTCTCTAAAACAATTTACTCACTCAGATTCTCACTAGACATAAATTGTTATAAAATGTTAATGGTGTCAAAATAATACCAAAAAATAAACTTATTTCTCCTAACGTTTTTCTGGAAGTGGTCATAGTTAAAACAAGCAGTGTTCAACAATATTTAAGTATCATTTGTTTTACTTGTCGTATTATACGAAAAAGAACATCTGCAGCAAATTTTTTAATTGCAAAACATTCAAGTTTACCATACAAAGTTCTCTATGTTTAAGTTTGACTTAGCATTTAAATTTTGAAACAATTATTTTTTTTACTCGGCAAATTCCTGCAAAATAATTTACTCACTCAGATCATCACTAGATATAAATTGTTACAAAATGTTAATGGTGGCAAAATAATACCCAAACAACCTGATTACCCCCAACATTTGTCTGGAAGTGGTCATGGTTAAAACAAGTAATACCGTGCTTCAACAATATCACACTTTAAGTATCATTTGTCTTACTTGTCATATAATATGAAAAAGAACATCTTCAGCAATTTTTTTTCATTGCAAAATATTCATGTTTACTGTAAAATATTCTCTATATTTTAGTGTGGCTTAGCATTTATATTTCGAAACAGCAAAACTTTTTACTCACCGAATTCCTGGAAACAATTTACTCGCCCAGATTCTATTCGCTAGATATAAATTGTTACAGAACTTTGATGATGGCAAAATAATAAGAAAAAAAAATTGATTTCTCCTAACATTTGTCTGGAAGTGGACATAGTGAAAACAAGCAGTACCATGCTTGAGTTGCCAGTTGGCGGCTTGCCCGGCAATTCCATGGCTGTTTCTCACACAAAGCAACGCGAAAAAATATCCCAAATCTTCTTCTTGCCAGATGCGTCATTAATAGTACCTGCAAAGATCGATTGGCCGCATGTGAAGCTAAACATCTATCATCAGAGTCGAGAGCAAAACATTAGTATCTAAAGTAAGGCGTGTGTTGGCCTCCTAACTTGAACCGAATATTTATAATGCTTTTGCTCTTCAAACTCCCATACTGAGAGAAACCCCATTAAGATATTTTTTGTCATCCTATATCTATCATAGGGAGCATTTGTCACAGATTTATATGCACAGGTTGTTTTTTCTTGGCTTGAAATGAACACTTAATCTGAGAATAATCTGGAACTGTTTTCTCTAACTAATGGTTTGAAAAAAAAAATACTTAACTTTTCTTTTATATACATTTCTCCGTCTCTGTTTTTTTTCTTCTAGTTTCATTCTCTGAAACTTTCACAATGGCATTTCTCTCTGATTGGGTAGAACTGAGGTGAATTAATTCAAATAGATATTAGAATATGTGTAAAATTAAAAAAAAAACAGTTACAGCATCATTTAGTTTCTTAAGTTTTTGATTTTTTTTTTCAAGAAACGCATTTATTTACTATTATAAAAATGCATACATAAATAAATAATTGCTTCTTTAACACCACTAGAGCAGCAGAATCTGTATTTGATGCTTGGTCAATATACTTTTTAGGTGCGTTTGTAATTATATAAATACGTAACACTTATAGTCGCCGTCTGGTCCATCCGTCTGTCCGCATGTAACTGCGCAAAAACTACCCAACCGAATGGTTTGAAATTTAATATATATAATCGTTTCAGAACTTTGTCGAGACATTTCAAATTTTATGAAAATCGAATAAAATCCTTAAAAATATATTAATGAAAGTTTTCTTCATTCTATTAAGAGCCTATGCTAGTCACGCGAAGAAACTCGAACGCTAATCTTAAGTCTATGGGAAGGTTCTTGCGCGATTTCTCGCTCGCATTTTAATATTTTTAAATGATTTTTTTTTTTTTTTTTTCGTAGGATAGCTGAGGTCGATTTCTAACGTTGTTAGTTTTTACTTTTTTTATTTTGGTTAGTTTTTTTATAAGCGGACATTTTTAATTTTGGAACCGGTCGGAACCGGTTCTGAAAGTGAAAATACCCTTATATAAAAAAAACTGGAGCCAATATCGAAAAAGTAAAAACTAACAACGTTAGAGATCGACCTCAGCTATCCTATGCAAAAATATCATTTAAAAATATTAAAATGCGAGCGAGAAATCGCGCAAGAACCTTCCCATAGACTTAACATTAGCTTGCGCGTTTTTTGGCATGACTGATGTAGGCTCTTAAATCCTATCATACGTAATGAATTCAATGATATCCCATGATAGGTAATGATTCTAGGTTGCCATGGTGATTACGTCCTATTTAAGATGGAGCCATATTATTTCCGTATTACTGAATTTAAAAACCGAATATGTATACTAAAATTGTTAAATTTCTTAAGAATATTAATACCTTTCCTGGTTTTTTAACTTCGTTTTCTTTTTACTTTTTTTTTTTCGAAAAATAAGCAAATATTTTCCATATTCATGAAACTGAGCTTTGTTGACGATTTTTTAAAACTGGTTTAAATGTGTTATCAACCATACAAAGCGGCGAACATCAAAGCAAAGTGTAAAACTTCTGTTTGTCTTTTTAATAAATGTAATTGCGATTAATTTGTATTGTTTGTTTTTAACTATTATCTCTGTGATTAGTTTGAAACTTTCACATTTTCAATTTATATCTGGCATCATTTTAGATATACAGGGTCCGTCAAAATGAATCGTACACAAACTTTGGTCAGTAACTTTATTTGTACTCGGTTTATTCGAAATTTTAATCTCAAAATAAAGCCTGGAATATGCATAAAATTATAAAAATGGTTCAACCTCTCATTTCAATAACCATTTCAAACCTTCTCTTGAAACTTAGGCTGCACGGAAGAATTCGTACATATTTTCGGATATGGACAACAGTTACTGGAAATGAATTTTAACTCACTTATGTATTTTTTAAATTGCTTATTTAGACATCTTATTGTATTGTATGAAAAAATAAAATTTCCTACTAATATTCTACTAGTGTTAGAAAGTATTTCATAATATGTGCCTGATGCATAATTTTCCGTTCTTGTTTCTTTTAAATATGAACTTTAGATATATTTTAGTTTGGGTAACAAAAACAATAAATATATGAGTATAAAAATTCTAAAATTGACTCAAATTACTGAATAAGGGTTAAAAAGACCATCATCAATATGGATTGAGTACATACAAATGCTGATTTTAGTGTGGCTGTGAGTTGAAACGCATACTTTTTTATGTAAGAATACATGAAAATTTTACAGCTACCGTATAGACGTTTTAAAGATTCTTAAAAAAAATAACTTTCAAGTTCATTAAACTTTATAAGAAAAAAATGGCCGTATCGAGAAAGAGAATATTAAATGAAATGGTCTTGTTCTAAAAACGCTATGTTAAAACATAAAATGAAGGGAAGTAAAATAATACAGAGAAATAATAATAAGATAATCTTGAAATGAAAACTGATAGAGTGATGAGACAAAGAGTTCGAAATGAAAAAAGCAGAATATTCAGGGCCTGATTATCCAAAAGGCACGTGAAGCACATGCTTCCCCGCTAAAATGTGTTTGAAAGGACTCCAAAAATGACTGCAAAAAGGGCGCTCCAATCACAATTGTAATTTTTTTACATTGTATTTTAATTTTTTCGGAAAATAAAGTTTGTTTAATCAAAGAGGAAATCCACACACTACTTCACGAAACTTATTTAACAGGGAAATATGAATGTCATCAATAGGATATTAATTAATCATATAGCATCCTCATGTGCCTGTTTGAAACCTGGGAATTTGAGCATACAGTATCAATTCAGTACAGCTATATGTACTGAATATATCTGAAGTATATACAGGGAACATAAAAAGGTGTTAAATTAAATATATATGACATCGGCTAAACTACTCCCAGGAATAATATTAGTATCATTAGTGAGTAAGAATTAAGAAAACTTTTACCAAATGAAAGGAGCCCCCAAAGTAATACCGTACTTCCCCTTGATTCAGAGTTTAATTGGGCGATGTGTATACTGCTCTTTCAAACAAGGGAAATCAAGTATAAAATAGCAAGAGTTACGTTTTACCATTGTTTTTACAATAAAATATGAAAAAGTAATATTTAATTAAGTAAAATGCATTTCCGAGCTATTGTACATAATCTGTTATGGGAAATTCATAGCAGAATAGTGATGTATCAAATAAAAACCTCTACTTTACTATACATATTTTATATAAGCTACTCTCTTATAAATATTGTATTATTTTTTATATATAGAAATGGAAATATTTATAAAAAAAGTCAACCATTTTTTACTAAATGAAAAAGTGTTACCTTAAAAGATTCAATATTCAACCAGACATTTTTTCCATATTTATATCATTTTAAGCTAACATGCAAATTTCAGCTTATTAAGAAATAACTGTAAATGTTTAAATGATTGTACTATGTTAAAATTTAGATAATTTTATGTACTTATTCACTTTTTATAAAATTCTATTGCAACAACTGATTTCTATTTATTTTCTTTCAGGTCAAAATATGGTTTCAAAACAGACGAACAAAATGGAAAAAACAAGAAGGTATTTCAAACGCTGAAGCTGCTGAGCACAAGCATACAATAGAAAAATCCAGTTCTTCAAAAGGAAAAAGCAGTAAATCTTCGAAAAATTCTAACAAACCTGATACACCAGTAACTACAGAAACTGGGACTATTTCTACAAATATTAACACAAATCCCCTTTCTGTTCCCCTTTCCAATGGCAAAATTCCTGGAGGAGAACTTAGTAACGAACTATCTTTAGATACCATGGACATAAAACCCAATCCTCCTCTTCCCGAAAATTTTAGTAATCCAACCATTTCTCGAATATCTGAAGAAATATCCTTATCTATGGACGTAGTAGACGGTGGTGATAATGAAAGATCTATGTCTGTACCTCTTGAATCCTCACACAGTTCTAGTCACGAGGAAAGAGGTGATCAAATGACCTATCCTCCTTTTCACAATCAAATGAATCATGAAGGGATGTCGGAACCAAATTCACCAATTCGTGTAGCTGATTCAATTGTAAACTGCAATGGACCTTTTTCAGCAAATATTTCCGAAGACCACGAAATGGTTAATATAGATGCATCTATTCATCAGTGATCTGAAAACAAACTTTTATTTGTTTTTCTACTAAGAGAAACTCAACCATTTTTTAATAAATGAAGAAGTGTTACCTTAAGAGAAGATTCAATATTCAACCAGACGTTTAAATCTGCAGGCAGTTGACATATGAACAACATTAAAAAAAAATATTATCTGTAAAAAGCTAAACTGGTTAATGTTAATACACAGTGGGGACAGACTACATTCATTTTATAAAGTATTTTATGTTTCACAACAACAATATTATGTTGATTCTGTGTTTTATGAAACAGAAAATCAAACTCAAATACAGTGAAAGAGTTGTTTGGACTTTATAATTGAATAAATTATACATTATAACTAATTTAAAAATGAAAATACCAGTTTGTATGGTTTTTCATTTAAAGAAATATTTCTCAAACGGAACAATAAAGTCGCAATGTCGGCTTTCAACTTTTCATTTTCTTTCATCATGTAAAATAACATTTCATTGGATAAATAGTTATGCTGTTTATAGCTGATGTACTAAATCAAAAATTAAAAGCATGTAAATTTTAACATAGTTTTTAAAGATTTCTTTAAAAAGTGCTGTATAATGAGCTTTGAAAGTAATTTTTAAAAAAATTCCATTACTATATGGTTGTGATACTCCAATTTTTTTTTAAATATTTCAAGACTCATATTGTTTCTCTTTTTACTGCACTGATTAAAGAAATGGGAAACTGTATAGAACATAGCATATATTTATATCTTTTTAAAAATGAAGGCCCGAATTAAATGTCGCACTGTGTTAGAATTTTAGATCAATGGGCCTGGATCTTCTGCCTTACAATATTACTCTTTTCTCCGGAGTTCCATGCGGTGTTGTTGAGACTGGGTCCCTATGTTTATGTGTTCTATGTTTGTGATGTTGCAAAAAATAAAAATTATTGTAGAAACTGTTAAATTGCATTGATTACTGAGTATTGATTTCTTCTGTTTACTTCATTTTCTTGAATTCTTCTTTTGCATTTTTTTAACAGTCCAGCTACAGGATGTCTAAAATGAATTTAACTTTTTAAAATTCTATAACAATTGAATAAGTCATCCTCAGAATCAATTGAATCAATGATGAATCAATGATGAATCAGAATCATCAATATAAAAATTATTGTAGAAACTGTTAAATTGCATTGATTACTGAGTATTGATTTCTTCTGTTTACTTCATTTTCTTGAATTCTTCTTTTGCATTTTTTTAACAGTCCAGCTACAGGATGTCTAAAATGAATTTAACTTTTTAAAATTCTATAACAATTGAATAAGTCATCCTCAGAATCAATTGAATCAATGATGAATCAATGATGAATCAGAATCATCAATATAAAAATTATTGTAGAAACTGTTAAATTGCATTGATTACTGAGTATTGATTTCTTCTGTTTACTTCATTTTCTTGAATTCTTCTTTTGCATTTTTTTAACAGTCCAGCTACAGGATGTCTAAAATGAATTTAACTTTTTAAAATTCTATAACAATTGAATAAGTCATCCTCAGAATCAATTGAATCAATGATGAATCAATGATGAATCAGAATCATCAATATAAAAATTATTGTAGAAACTGTTAAATTGCATTGATTACTGAGTATTGATTTCTTCTGTTTACTTCATTTTCTTGAATTCTTCTTTTGCATTTTTTTAACAGTCCAGCTACAGGATGTCTAAAATGAATTTAACTTTTTAAAATTCTATAACAATTGAATAAGTCATCCTCAGAATCAATTGAATCAATGATGAATCAATGATGAATCAGAATCATCAATATAAAAATTATTGTAGAAACTGTTAAATTGCATTGATTACTGAGTATTGATTTCTTCTGTTTACTTCATTTTCTTGAATTCTTCTTTTGCATTTTTTTAACAGTCCAGCTACAGGATGTCTAAAATGAATTTAACTTTTTAAAATTCTATAACAATTGAATAAGTCATCCTCAGAATCAATTGAATCAATGATGAATCAATGATGAATCAGAATCATCAATATAAAAATTATTGTAGAAACTGTTAAATTGCATTGATTACTGAGTATTGATTTCTTCTGTTTACTTCATTTTCTTGACTTTCATGACAGGTACTTCTTTTGATGAAGTGACTATCTTAAGTTACAATAAATATGAGTTAACATTACTTTACATTGTTGAAATTTCTTCATGATCTATAAATGATATAATAAAAATAAAATAAAATTCGAGACAAATGCTCTTTCTGTAATGGAATGAGGATAAATTATATAAAAAACGGCATTTTGACCTAAAATAGATAGAATATGTATTACAAAAGTTACAAAAAAGATACATTGAACAAATATTAAGATACATTAATTGATATACAGGGTAGTCATAAAGTCTTTCCCTGATTATAATAATTTATTGCAGAAAAACTAATATAATTAGGCATACGCTTGTTTCGATATATTGTAAAGACATTTATGAAGTTTTTAATACAAATACTTACGTCAGTAACTTTCAATGTGAGCACCCTTGGTAGCTCGAAGAATGTCAAGACGGTATTTTATTTCTCGCCACGTATTGCCCAACATTTGGGCTGTCACACTAGGCACAGCATCTGTGCTCCTGACCTTGGGGGGAATATCCCTTGAATATTCAAAAATTATTAAAAACTTAATAATTGGATTTATTACAGTGTGTTAGGCGAAAGATTTTTATGTAAACTATGTTCAGTTTGCTTTTCAAAGGGGCCTTGGATTTACCAAGTCGTATGTCTAGGGGATTATCTATCCAAATGAAAAAAACTTAAGAACATGACTTTTCCCATAATAAAAATTTTACAGTATTACATTCAATGGTTATTTCGTAATAAGTTTTTGTAATCAAGGAAAGACTTTATGACCACCCTATATGATGCTAGTCATGAAAAACTATACTGTAATTGAATCGGTTATTTTGAAAAGGGCGAAAGTCCATTAATTCAAAATTTTCAGGAGAAACTGGTGCTACTTAAAAATATATATACATTTTATATTCACTAATAATCGGTAACATAGAAAAATATATTTTTGTGTTGTAGACTTGTGCCCTTTTCAAAATTCATGAACAGAAATTTAATGAAACATTCATATTTATATTGTTTACTGAGTCTTTATTTTAAGAAATACCAAATTTCTTACAATCTTAAAGTCCTCAATCTTTTGACATTGATGGGGACTGGTCCTTCATATGTTTTTTCAATTGACAGCTCAAGTTGCTGTTTAACCCATCAATGCATTCTCTTGTAGTGACAATGCTGTTGTCAAATGTATATTCAAAGTGCATAACAGATGCTGTCTGAAATCGTATTTTAGCATTTTTGAGACATTTCTCCCTCTTGATTCTTCTGAAATGTCTTCAGTTCTTTTGTGCAGAGATGGCCAACAATTGGCAAAATTTAATATATCGTCCGTCTGAACAAGTCACAGTAGTTTTTTTTTTTGGTGTATTTAATATTAACGAACAATAGTAATTTATTTCATAGATATTTTTGCCGCTCTTTTTATAATGGAGAAATCTCTGTCATTTCTGAATGGACACACGTTCATGGACAAGTGACTTTTCAATACTGAAAGTTGTTTTGCTCTTCCTTTAAAGTTAGAGAAATAATATCTAGAGCCCGCACAGGTGCCTTTTCGTTTCAGAAGCGATAAAATATCGGGAAAAGTATCATATTCTGCAACAAAACCATTTTTGAGAATTTTGGACTATTGCACTTTCTAGAATGACTGATTCAATTAGGAGTTGGTCGCTATTGTTCTTACAGGAGAGTAATGTGTGTAGTTGGGAATTTATTTACTATGCTTCCTTGTTTTAGTAACAGATATTGCCAATAGATGGCTCTGCATTATCTTAAAGTTGTAATCTTTAATGTGTGATTGTAATATCCAACCTTGCAATTTCAAACCACTAACCAATTTTTGATGTTTATAATTATTTTAAACTAACAGAACTAACTAACCTAACAGATTAAAAGTTAAAATCTAGGTGAGCTTTGATCCTTTTTCATACGATATTTTTTGCGTTCTAACTGTTTGAGAGAGCGCAGTACCCTCTATCTGTAATATTTGGAACTATAAAAGGAAGCGTGGTTAAGAAATTCCCGACTTCACACATTATTCTCCTACAAGAATTGCTCCAATAGCTGTTACAGGTTTACTTCTTATTGAAAATTTTTAAAAATGTTCAGATCATTTTATAACATCCTGTTTAATTAGCTCTTAAATCGTCATTAGAGTAAAATAATGGTGATTCTAAAAATGTTGATGAATACTAATAGGATATTAAAGGTAATTGGAAATATCGGATTCTAAATAATCACACTTTATATTGTTATATAAATTTTAGTCAAATGAACACTAACACTCTGATTACTTACACTATCGAAATGACGATTCAAGTGTCGATAAACTTTGGAATCGATGATAATAAAATTTCTGCTACTGTCGATATTACACCAATGCTTATCGACAATAAAGTAATTTCAGTTCTGATTTGCATCAAGCACAAAATATTAAGTACTACTAAAAATATATATTTACAGATAGTTCCATACGTTTGGCGATAAACATCTCGATATTATCATATCTAGTTATATCGCCAATTCATTTCGTAGATATCACATCCAATCTTATATATTTCTAGTTATCTGTGCAATCTCAAGTGAAATCTGTTCGATTTCTATTATAAAAATGAAGTATTACGTCATTAAGCTAATTATAAGTATGAAGTGCTTTTTCTTAACATAAAGTTTGAAACTATTTATTTCGAAGGGCGTGCTAATAACGATATTCGCGTTTTTAAACATTTTAATGACAAATGACACTAACACTATTGAAGATTGTTTTTAAAAGTAAAACAGAACACACCAAATTTCTATATTGTTTCTATACAGTTATATCATTCACCTGGTAATTATTCCATATAAAGATGTAAGAATAAAAAAATATATATTAAAGCAAACCCATAATCATGAATTTCATCAAATTATGCCGAGAAAATTTTCTAGTACCCTAACGTTAAATATCAATCGCCAATAAACTTTCTTCTTTCTTTCTTCCATGATTAATCACAAAACTTTAAATTGGCGATCAGATTCTCATCGCTATTTCCTCCACTAAATTTTAAAAGCATATCACTTATTATTGGTTTACATTTTCGTTGTGTCAAGATGAGACACAAATGCATCGATTTTATAACAGTAAGAGGTTACTGAGTATTATTGAGTGGTGTAAATTAATTAAATTGACACGAATTACGTTGGTTATTATGTAGATAATCGTTTATCGTTTCCTCTTAATTGCTAAATTCACTGATGGCATAATTTTCGATAGTTTTAAATTTCAAGAAACAATATGAAATTCAAACTTTTCAGTATTTAAAAATATTATTACATAGATACTGAAACTTGTTTATTTTTATTTATCTTGTGTCAATCATTTTATCATTTGAAAAAGTGCGTAAAACGTTACCTATACGTTGTTTGCATTCAGCTTATTTAAATGCAATAATGAGATGCATTTTTAATACGCTCAGTTTATATATAAAATATGTAAAAAATAATTAAAATATTCGCCTTCTGCCTAGGCCTTATGCCGAATAATTTAAAGTGGAATAATTATCATAATTTTTAATAATTTAAATTATTTTCACCAGCAGCAAAGTTTTAGAAAGTCTGATATATGTCGATGGCTAGTTTGGAATATCAAGCTTTTTCTATAATAAAAAAACTAAGACTTAAAACTTTTTGTATATAGATCAAATTCTGTGATGAAATTACTTTACTAAGTATTCTTCTTTTATCAATGATTTATAAATCCATCACCGTCAAAGTGTTAAAACACATACATATACACATAAATCACAGTATTCAGAAAAATAAACAGACAGTAATAACAGTCTGATGATATTTCGCTGGTACGAAAACTGTGTAGACACGTTTGAAAATACTCAGTATGTAACATAATAAAAATTCGTATACTAATTTTTTTAAGCTTGAAATGTTTGATTAAATATAACCATTCATCATAAAACAGTAATTTCCAAAGAAATTCATTGCTGTAATTGTACTACAGCTTATTTTATACATTTACAATATTATGTTTAAATTTGGATTTTTGTAGACTGTAGATATATAGACAAATATAAGAGTATAATGTCATATCTTTATAAAATTTGCATGCAACTATCTGAAAAGTGCCACTGTAAAACATAAAAAGTATTATAATTGTGTCCGTAAAAATATCGAAGAGAGAAAAATTATCATTTAAAATGAAAATATTTTTAAAAGTAGGTTAAAATTGATTAGTGTATGCAGAAAATCTGTTAATATGATATAAATCATCAAATTGGCAAACATATAAATCTACACAACTACGTTAGGAAAACATAGCTTACATTATTTTATTCAAGAAACTTCAATTTATAAAATATATAACCGTTCATTTTTTCATATTTTCACTATTTCCGAAAATACACTCTTGTAAACTTCTTTTCACACCGACGGAAAAAATAAAATTCAAAGGTGATGAATATGTATTATCCCATAAATCCAAACCAATGGGCTTCCATTTAATTCAGTATTGAAATAGTTGTATTTACTGATAACTCGCTAAATTTTAATATAACTGAAGTTTGGGAAGTTTAGAACCATTAAATTGTTGAATGTCATCATCATTCTCAAGAAATTGCATTGTTTGGTAATTTTAAGAAGACCCATTTAAAATAACCCGGATCTTTCAAAATTACAACAATAGTGCGTAAAAAGACTTTAGACGATGTCGATCATTTGCGGAAGAAGTGTTCTTCCACCGTGGTCTAGCTTTTAAAAAGATACCTTCATCCTATTCAAAACTTTCATCACTTGATTATATGTTCTAAGAGTATCCTTGTTCTCAAACTAGCCTCTTTTTTCTGCTTTCATACAAGCCTAATAAGGGATTTGCTTAGCAGTAGTAGTCAGCTTCGAATTTCCATTTCCATAACGTTTTGAGAGTAATTATATCTTTACAACAAAAATTGTATCCACAAAAACAGAATTATTGTACGTTGTCATTAAGTTTGCTTATGTACTGTATTTCAAAATTAAAAGCAAAGTGTAACTGCAATATTTATTTAAAAATATGGATTTTTGTATGAAAACAATTTTGCCAACATTTTTGCTTTTTTCTATACAAGTGATAAAACATTATCGCATAAATCATCCTATATGATATAAATAATAGTATAAATCATCACGCGTAGTCCTTTTTTAAAGTTATGAGAAAGCTCACACAAATTAGTTTAAATAAAATACTCTCTAAATATCTAAAACTCTAGATATATATATGCTTTGATAAATCAATTTCTTCTGCAAGGTGCATTTTTTCAAAACATTTAAATTTCTTCACCGAAAGCCATTTCTATATTAACACAAATTCATAGAAACAAAGCACTCTCTAAATAATTAAATAGTCTAGACAAATTATGTTCTGAAAAACCAAATCTTTTTGCAATATGAATTGTTTTCAAAATATTCAAATTTATTAACCGAAAACCTTTTCTAACTGAATATCTAAAACTCTAGATATATATATATATGCTTTGATAAATCAATTTCTTCTGCAAGGTGCATTGTTTTCAAAACATTTAAATTTCTTCACCGAAAGCCATTTCTATATTAACACAAATTTATAGAAACAAAACACCCTCTAAATAATTAAATAGTCTAGACAAACTATATTCTGATAAACCAAATCTTTCTGCAATACGAATTGTTTTCAAAATATTCAAATTTATTAACCGAAAACCTTTTCTATATTAACACAAATTCCTCTAGACAAAGCACTCTTTAAATATTTAAAAGGTCTAGACAAACTATGTTCTGATAAGACAATTGCTCCTGAAAGCTGAATTGATTTCTAAACATTCAAAACGCCTTAACCGAAAACATTTTCTATATATGTTGCCTATACAAATTTATTCGCCAAGAATCGTAGATAAAATCAAAGTTTTTGTTGATGCTTTACATATATAGACTCTTTTTGTACCTTCTTTTCTCTTGATGCCCAATCTCCTGAACTCGATCGATTCAAATGAAAACAGATCGTTTTTTTCTGGATTTTATGTGGATCTCCCTAGCTGCTTAACCAAAGCAAGAAGAATGAGAGAAAGTTTCACTTAAAACTGGATCTAATACGATGTAATCTGGCATTCAAATGCTGGGATAACGTCATGTTATTTATATGTCTGCTGTGTTAGGCTGCCCCTTTCATAACTCATGCACGAAAATACGTTATTTATGCATTGTTGTCAGAGCCATATGGAAAAGAATTATGGTGCATAACGAAGCATATCGGTGAAATTCGATCGCAACAAAAAACGCCAAACGGATTTTTTTAGATCGGGAATTCTCGGGAAATGTTTGGATAACTTAACATTTTTTTTTTATTTATTATTCATGGCTATACTATTCACACATCTCACATACCATTCTAAAGCTTCTACTGTCACCAAAAGTGGATCTTAAAATCAACCTAATTAAGAAAACTAGGAACAAAATACTTTTATTTCTATGTGTAATTGAACAGGTCTTCTGGGATTAATCTGTTTTTAAAACATTATTTTGTAAATGTCATCACTTTGGAAAACATTAAATAATAAAAAAAATAAGTGTCAGAAAATTTTAAGAAAAATACGATGTCATTTTCTTTTAAGCACAGAAATTAGAATACCGGGTGCGCCATAAATTCTTAAAAACTTTAAAAAATTATTTAAAAAGAACAAATGATAGTAAAAAATTGCGGTTTGCACAAATGGGATTAGCGGGAGATCGGTTGTTTTTTAATTTAAAAAAAGTTGTAGTTCAAAATATTACCGATAGATGGCGATGGCATGCATAATATGAAGCAGGTTTATGCAAATAAGGCTGTCAATAAAAAAACCTCCATGCCCACGATTCTTCATTCGATGCCAATAGTACGTTATCGTTACCCGATCAAGCGTTTTTACTCTTTTACAAGAACGGGGAATCAACAACCGGCGCATTGCGAAAATTCCGCATTGCAAAAGGAGTCAACACAAGACAAGCGCCCGTTTCATGTGCTGGGATACTAAACCTTCCAGAAGCTTCAAAGAAACGGGTAGAAACGTTTGGAGAACCATCCGCGAAGTGGAAGGCCTCCTTCACGCTTGCTTCATATTAAGCATGTCAGCGCCATCTATATGTAATTTTTGAACCACAATTTTTTGGTTATAAAAAAATCCAATCTCACTCTAATCCTATTCGTGCAAACCACAATTTTTTAGCATTATTTGTTCCCTTTTAATGAATTTTTAAATTTTTAAAGCATTTATGGCGCACCCGGTATTTTCATAGATATTAGAAATTAATACCCTGTTGGCAAATTCGAACACATGTAAATTTTCTTAATGGTAGTTTAAAGAAATAGAAAAGAGGAAGAAATAATTCATGCCCAAGTCCTCATTACTCAAATATCCAAAAAAAACTTTTACAATATTATTTTATCAATTGAGTCTCGTGTAAGAAATTTCAATTATCTTCATAACCATTTTCACAACCACCGAATATTTCATAAAACTACAAATACAGCCATTTATAACAGCCCATAAATTACTTGGATAAAAATATTGTTTTATCTCAAATCTCATAATGTTTTCAGACTTTTTTGAAAAAGGCCTACAATAGGTTTTCTCCGAAATCTATAATTTTAAAAACTTTGTTTCTTTTAGAAACTTTCAAATTGCCCAAAAAAAGATACGATTTAAGATAAACTAAAACACAATTTTTGAAGGACATTTGTGTTAATAGTATTGTAAATACTTCATCTTCATCTTTGCTTAGTTTATCTGAAATCTCATAACTTTTCTGACATTTTTTTAAAAAGTACAGCGTCTATTAAAAATAGGTGTTACGATGTTAAAATGTTATGAAAACGTAACTTACTCAGTGAAGATTAAGGTGGTATGACATCAACCACTTGAAAAAATATATACTCACACAAGTGAAAATAAAATAAAGTTCAAATAAAATCAGTTGCGCTGCTACATTAATCTACGATCTCTAAATTCGTGTTAAAATATTTATTTTCCATTCACATCATTAATTTGATTCTTTTTGAGCTAAAAACTTCTTTCTTTGTCTGGTATCATATTTTAAGCTCTTTCTTTCAGCCATAAGTTAGAATAAAATGAATTATACGATAGTCGCTGAACAAAAATACATATTTCTTTATTCATTCTTTCTTCTACTGCTCAACCCCCTACAACATGATCGATTTGAATGAAAACAAATTGCTTTTTCTCCCTATTTTACGTCTGTCTCACTCCCTGTTTAAACCAAAGCAAAAGCAATGATCGAAACATCGTATTAGAAGCAGTTTAAAAGAACGTGATATTTGACATTCAAATGCAGAATAGCAAACCTCATGTCATTTATATGTTTATTTTCGAGACACTTCTTTTTACAAATGATATTGAAGATTATTCGCTTGGATGTGTCTTTTGATTCCCAAAAAAATCTGCATTTGAAGAAACAAAAAAGAGGATAAGGAGTTATCACCTGAGGCAAAATTTATGCCTGCATAAAATGAAAAAAATAAAAAAAGAATAGTAGAGCTTTTACTTTAAAAAAATTTAGATTTTATTAGTTTTAAATGGCTATTAATAAACATGCGAAACGTATTTTTGTTATCTTAAAACTTATGAAGTTTACTTCAAAATATACGATTAATTATTAGAATTCAATCCGAATTTAAACAATCTATATGCCAACAAGCACGTTAGGTTAAAATTGTTTAGCTGAAACGTTTATATCAGTTCGCATAAAGCGAGAAATATTTTTTAATTTAAATGATAATGTACATTTACTATTTATTTTTATTGAAATCTAATTGCTCTTTTGGCTATTTTTAAAATTTTACCTATAAAAGAAGAAATGTCCAGTATTTTCCAATATTTTCTTTATATGTTTATTTTCGATACAAATGATATTGACGATTATATGCTCGGATGTCGTTTTTGATTCCCCAAAAAAATCTGCATTTGAAGAAAAAAAGAGAATAAGGAGTTATCACCTGAGGCAAAATTTATGCCTGCATGAAATGAAAAAAATAATGATAGTAGAGCTATTACTTTAAAAAAAATTAGATTTTATTAGTTTTAAATGTTATTATTAAACATGCGAAACGTTTTTTTGTTATCTTAAAACTTATGAGGTTTACTTCAAAACATACGATTAATTATAACAATTCAATCCAAATCGAACAATCTATATGCCAATAAGCAAGGTACGTTAACATTTTTCAACTGACCGTTTAGAAAAGTTCAAATAAAGCTAGGAATACTTTTTAATTTATATGGCGACGCACTTTTACTATTCATTTTTATTGAAATCAGATTTCTATTTTGGCTAGTTTTAAAATTTTACTTATAACAGAAGAAATGTCCGATATTTTCCTTGATATTTACTTCTACATCATATTGTCAAAAACAGGAAGTCCTGCCTCTGAATTATATACAACTGGACTAGCGTATTACTCACTTTTTTCACACTCTTCTCACTAAAAAAAGTAAATAAATAAAATGTCACATTCAGAAATTTGATTAATTTCTAACTACTTTTACGGACGAACTACATACAAGTAGAGAAATCCGGTAAAAATATATAAATGTGATTAAGTTCAAATAAAAAGCGCTTAAGCAAACTGTTTAGACAAATTAAATATGTATCAAAAATTAAAGGGGAAAACGAGATAGATTAAAACTAAACAAACATACGTAGAGGAACTTCGTGTATTATGGAATAGTCGGGTAATATTGAATACCAAGGTTTCTGGTTGGTAAAGTGCTGCTACCAAGCGGGAATATCATAAACTACTCAAGAATGTTTCCAGAATGCGCAGTTCGTCGGTCGGCGTCAGTTAACGTTGTGTGAATAAATATTTGTTTCTCCTCTTTTGAAAGTTTCAGGAGATAACACTGACTAACAATGAAAAAATTGTTTAAGTATTCTTTACTGATTTTGTATAATTATGATGTACTGAATTAAAAAATTACATTGGTTTTGGTCAATCAGGTCAACTTTTTGCGTTATTGAGTTTTCGTTAACGTGTACATGTATTTTCGCACTATTGGTGTATTATGACAGGTATAGCAGAAACATGAGCAAATACAAATTTATTATTTCTCAGTTTATATTGTTTTACATTAAAACTTGACAAACCATAGCACAGACTGCTCCTTCTGCGCTATTGAGTTACTGGGATCAACATAAAGAACCGGAGCAGTCTCACGTAGCCTTATTTTGCATCGGTACGTTGTCCTAACGCTCATTGTGATGAAATCGCAGTACCGGATTCCTCCAGCGTTGAAGAAAGATAAGAAGAATATTTAGATGTTAATAATGGTGCTCCAATTCCTTTTTCTCAACAGGAGCTCAATGATGTAGTTCGCGATCTCAGCTTGTCTAAATCCTCTGCCGAATTGTTGCCATCAAGATTGAAAGAAAAAAAAACTCCTATCTGGCAGTGTTCGAATCACCTTCAATCACGAAAGACATCAAGAGTTCCTCCATTTTTTCTCAGAAGTGAAGTACTTGGTGTACGGTACAAATATTGGCGAGCTTCTGAACAAGCTTGGAGTGCCAAAATACGAACCCAAAGATTGGAGACTGTTCATTGACAACAGCAAAAATTCACTGAAATGTGTATTGCTGCACAATGGCAACCAGTATGCCTCTGTACCTCTTGCTCACTCGACTACACTGAAGGAGAAGTATAAAGTAGTGAAGTGCGCGCTGGAGAAAATTCGTTATGATCAGCATTAGTGGTTGAAATGTGTAGACCTGAAGATGGTGAACTTTTTTTTGGGACAACAGTCGGGGTACACCAAATACGCATGCTTTCTGTGTATGTGGGACATCAGGGGCAGATCTCAACATTACCGACAGAAGGACTGACCTGTGTGGGAGGAATTGGAGTCTGGCAGATCTATGAATTTCAACAACAACCCTCCGGTGAACATAGACAGGATACTCTTCCCACCGCTGCACATCACGCTGGTTTTGATGCAATAGTTCACCAAAGCTCTGGGCAGGGATGGTGAATGCTTCACTTATTTGTACCTGGCTTTTCAAGGATTTACTATTAAGAAGTTGAAAGCTGGTATATTCGATGGTCCTGATATCCGTAACCTTATCCGGTATCCACAGTTTGAAAACTCTATTAAATAAGTGGAACTGGAAGCATGGAAGGCTTTTGTTCTGGTGGTGAAGAACTTTCTGGACAACAAGAAGGCGACGAACTATGTAGAACTGAACTTGTTACCACTATACTGACTACTTTCATAAACCTTGGATGCAACATGAGTATAAAAATGCATTATTTATTTTCACATATAGATCGCTTTCCCGCGAATCTGGAATGAATGAGGGACGAGCAGGACGAGAGATTCCATCAGAAGATGAAAGAGATGGATACCAGGTATTTGGGACGCTGGGATACAGATGACGGTAGATTACTGTTGGACTTTGATGAGGGACGTCGTTGCTGCTGAGCATTCTAGGCGTTCCAGGAAACGTACAATCAAGCTCTGAATTTTGAACAATGATGGCTTAACATGCAATTGACATGTACTTAGTAACTAATTACCAATCTCTCCTATACAATGTACACTGAAGTTGGTGAATGAGTGATCATTTAGTTCCAATGTGATGTCGGCGTGACCGATTTTGTACTCATTTGCATCTCGTCCCTAAAAAAAACATGTTGACATCAACATATTGTTTAAAATTTAATTAATAAATTCTATTTTGTTAGTAAAATATATTTTTCTATGAAAAACAGAATTTGGAGAAGAAATATTAACAAAATCTACAGGTCATGTCACAAAAACTTAATAAATTTAGTTCCAATATCGCAGTTTTTTTAACCGACATAGCACAAAAACCTGACCTGATGAAGAAAAACGGATGTCATTTTCGAATTCAGGGGTGCAAAAATGCTCTGAATCGGATTCAAAACCTTAAACAATTCTGAAAAATTATTTTTTGTAACCCAGTGTAATTTTTCAATATTTTTTTATTCATCATTAAAAGTAATATTTTGCATTGAAATTAAGCATAATGTATACCGAAATACTAACAGTTTATGGTGTAATACTCGTTTTTTAGCTTGCAATTCACACCAATAAACAAAGTAATTTTTTCCCAAACCGGCAGTGTCGGGTTATATGGAATCCAATATCTCATAATACTCCATGATTATGGTGGCGCAAAGACAGATCCTTATACTTGTGATTTGTGCAAATCTGAAGTATGAACTGGAGTATATTGGCTGACTACATAGACTCTTTATTTTGATCATCTCTTGATACCATTACATCGTTTTTTTTTTGTCAAATTTGTTCGTTTTCATCATTTTTAATCCCCTATTCCATATTTTCCGACACAATACCCTCAAAATACGTTTATTAATATTATTGTTTGTTTGCAAGTGATAAAATTTCGTAAAATTATTTTTGTCTATAAAAACTATACGCAGATAGTTGAAGTTTATAATTGTATCCGGTTTTCGGGTTTTAAATAATATCGGAATGTTGTATTTGCCCCAAATGTAAATAGTATATTCCTACTACAGTCATTTTAGTAATTTTTTTTACAAATAGTGGGAAAAAATCGAACAAAGCTGGATTTTTGCAAGGATGTTCATTAGTGTATGTAGTTTAACATACTAAAAGACCTCATCGATCCGGTGTGAGCTTTCTCCGCCAGGGGGCGCGAATGATCTTGAAAATCGGTTTTTTTGTGAATATAAACGGTGGCATCTAGAAAAAAAAGTTCAATTAGAAAGATGTACACATTTTAATTTCCTACAAAAAGTGTCTATAACATCTTTTGTCACACCAATCCTTCCCTGTCAAATATCAAAAACAGTGAACATAACTGGAAAAATGTAAGGAAACACGAAGAAGAACAAATACCGATTTACTTTCTAATCCTTCCCCTTTTCTTCTGCCATTGACTGCTTCTTTCTAGACCGATTTCGCACGCCTGTACAATAGGTATTGTGTCAGCACATACTTATGTCGAAATATACCACGTGCTTGTATCTTTGCCGTGCTTTATTTTAAATTGATGAGCATTTCGTTGGTATTAAATCACCCTAACTTATTGAATGAAGTATTCTTTGCGAGTTTTCAGAAAGTGAGTACTTTTATTAGCCACGTATGTTAAAGAAAGTTTTAAATAGTTTTTTAAAAAATTTGGTGACTTGAAACTTTCACGTAAAGATCGAGTTCTATCATTACCGATGATGAATAATTCGTTTAAGTTTAAAGATAATACTGTGATCTGTGATCCACTATTGTTTTTTCAACGTATTTCCATTTGTATGAAACAGCAAGAAGATTTGGAAACTTACTTTCAATATGAACTATCTCCATATCCTTTATCATTATTTGCTGAAAATGGTATGAGAAATGTATGTCCTAAGAAACTACTGTGGTAAATGTATAATCGTTTTCTATGGTTATTCTGTTGAAGTTTATAATACAAAAATGGCTGAAAGAAATTGTCGGTATTCGAAATTTGTAACGCCCGACATCGATTTTAACGAAGAAATGAGTGTGTCTATTAGTCAAGAAATTTTTTTATCTAATCAGCAAAATAAAACACATCTCATTTCTATGCTCATGGAAAAATTTATGGATATGGTTTCGAAGCGAAACAAGCAGAGGGTGATGCTGACACACTTATTGTTAACACAGACATTGAATTAGTAAAGTCTGGTGTGCATACTGCTATTGTCGGCAATGATATTGACTTGCTCGTATTGTTGACCCTTAGCACCTCCAGAGACAGAAATATTTTTTATTAAGCCTCGAAGAGGAAGAATTGCAACCAGCTTGTATTCATCGCACAGTCTAATGATGCAGTTCTGAAAGATCACATATTGTTCATTCATGCTTTTACAGGTTGTGACTCTACATCTGCATTGTTTGGGAAAGGCAAAATGTCGTTATCAAAAATTTTTAAAAAGGAAAGAGTCCGTAACATTCAAGCTGCCAGCACTTTTAAAAGTGGCAAATCATTTCAAATTGAAATATCTGAGGCAGGAAAAACAATTTTTCTTGCTTTATATGGTGGTAAAGCAGAAATTTCTCTGAACAAGCACCATTGCATAAGTTTCAATAAAGTAGTTGCTGTTGGCAAAAAAAAAGCCTTTCATCATTACCGCCTACTGAGGATGCTGCTAGATTGCACAGTTTACCTGTTTATCATCAAATACAATATTGGTTCGGCAATAAACTTCTTCCTGAGAACTGGAGCTGGCAAAATGCACCTAATTTGTCTCCAATTCCAGCTACCTTACCTCCCGCACCAAAAAATATTTTTGTACTTGTTCCAAAGGATGTGGTAAAGCGTGTGGATGCCGAAATATCGAATTGAAATGTTCTGATATTTGCGTAAATTGTTGCGGAGTTTCATGTCACAATGCAAATAAAGTTGAATTTGAAGATGAGGAGAATATTGACAATATCCTGCCGACTGCAAGGGATGAGGGAATCGCTACACCTGAATTTAGTGACGATATCGAAGTCCAACCAGAAAATACTGGAGGCACTACAACAACTGAATAAAAAAAATACAGATCATGACGAAACTGAATCGGGTAAAGAAGTTGAAGATGTGCCAACGACTACTCAAGCAGTCAAACGATTGAGATTTGAATAAGCCAGTCATTATATGAGGACTATGCGTACGGGGGTCACCACAATAAAAAAAATGCGCTAAATGCTTTACCTCAAGGGTGGTGTGGAAATAGGCATATACGGGATATTATACACTCACCTCCTTTCTTCAAAAGTAAGAATTTGGGACTTTCAATATAATTTCTTTGAAAATAGCAGCAGGTTTTCCGTATATTTATCGTTTTTATTCCAAGGATGTTTACTGTTTTTGATTTTTGACAGAGAAGGGTTGGTGTGACAAAAAATGTTCAAGACACTTTTTATAGGAAATTAAATTGTCTACATCTTTCTAATTGAACTTTTTTTTCTAGATGCCATCGTTCATGAGATATTCACAAAAAACCGATTTTCAAGATCATTCGCGCCCCCTGGCGGGGAAAGCTCACACCGGATTGATAAGGACTT
Organism: Maratus michaelseni; assembly: GCA_963931845.1. NCBI lineage: Eukaryota > Metazoa > Arthropoda > Arachnida > Araneae > Salticidae > Maratus > Maratus michaelseni. The sequence continues at coordinate 210,359,801 of OZ007599.1, read as the reverse complement.
TTAGTATGTTAAATTACATACCCTAACTAGCACCTGTGCAAAAATCCAGCTTTGTTCTAATTTTTTCCGCTATTTTTCATAAAATGACTGGACTATCCATAATACCCGAAGTTTCTCTATTATCTCAGTTTCATTTACGTATTCATACAACACGTTGATCTGTTTTTGTTTTAAGGGCAGTCATGATAGCGAAGCCAGTCTATGTGACGTCACAATGGCATCACAGGTATCACAATCACAATATTAACAAAATTGTGACTTTAATTCGCTCCATACTGACTCTCAATTGACCATCACTTGGTGACTCCAATGTGATGTCGGTGTGACCAATTTTGTACTCATTTGCATCTTGTCTTCAAAAGAAACATGTTGGCATCACAGTTACATAGATACAACACATCTTCCACGTCAATGACAGCAATAAGAATTGAATTTTGGTCACGGTGCTCTACTATTTTGGTCATATTTTGGACACGTTGCTATAAGAGTAATCTTTTAATTCAGTCTTGAAGCACCATTCAACTGCATTTATGTAGTTGTGAATCGTCAACAGCCTTACAAATGTTCCGTTAATGGTTTTCTCCTAACATACCTTTTATGGTTTTTTGAATAACAATGCAATTCACACAATAATGGGGTTAAAGTGTTGGAACATGGTTAAAAGGATTACATTTTTGCACATCCAGAAATAAATATTTTGGGCATAAAGAAGAACAAACGCACATTCATAGTTTAGCTATGAAAAGTAAAAGAGCGATCTCGTTCGAAATACCATTTTTCAAAGCTTGCTTCCCTATAGTATGTTCAGTTTCCTTCTTAAAAAAAGGAATGCTGTTGTCTAGTTTCAGATTACAAGATTTTCTGAATACCGCTAGCATTATAAAGTGGAAAAGGAATGTTTTCGTTCCCTGTCATCATCGAATTCTTTGGGGTTATTAAAACAGCTACATTTCATTTTCTTAATATTATTCTTAAATGTTTAATATTAATACTATAAATTTCTGAGAAAACCAATACGATGATAACAATTTCCTTAGTATTTCTAAAAATGCGCAATACTAAATTTTTCATCTAATAAAACGACTATGGTAAAAATTGTTGATTTAGGATTATAAGTCATAATATTGCAATGTGAATGTCTCTGATTATATTTAAAATGCAGTAAAAGTTAGCAAAACCTGACTGCAGCTAATAATGTTTGTATGTTGGTTCAATATCTTCACTGATTATTGCAATTATCTAACCAAGTTTTCAAGTTTATATATATAAAAATATATTTCAACGAAGCTGAAATATTCTATGTATATAATTGTAGTAAGCCATAACTTGTCCAAAAACTAAAACGAGAACTAAGTTTTTCTAGAAATCAAATATTCTTTTTTTTTTTTTTTTTTTTAATGGAAATTATTGGAGAGAAAAGAGAAAATTCCATGGGATGGAAGTTTCCATCAGATGGTTAATGAAAATTTCCGTGGAAATTAATTTTTTAAATAATATCACCAAAATCTTAATTCAGCTGCGCAATTTCGGTTAATCCAAATAAATTGAAAAATTAAACTTGAAAACGTATCTCATTGGCCAAAACTTTTTTATTTTGTTTCACTTCGGTTCTAATAATATTTTGACTTTAAATTGATTTAAATACAAAAGTTGATTTTTCCGCATTAAAAAAGTGTACCTCAGACATGCTCTTCCCAGACTTAAAGAAGCCTTTGTGCAACGTTTCTTTATTTTGTGATAAACAAAAAATTAAGGATCAATCACATTATTTCGAGATAATTTTACGATAGTAAATCTATTACAAACAATATTTGATTGTACTCAGATGAGGGAAATGCTACATATTACATAAGTTAATATTCTTTTAAAAAAACATTAAGAACTAACAATCTGCCTCTGACGAACTTAGACAATAATGCTTGAAACTCGTTTAAGTATCCTACGTCATCCGTTTGTAAATCCTGGTTGCAACACAAAATCCGATTTCTCTGTTTTTAAGAATTTAACTCAAAAATTCTTGTCCAGCACTTTAAGAAGTCTACGATGCAATTCTTCTTTATTTTGCGAAAAACAAAAAATAAACGACCAGTCACATCATTTTGAAATAATTTTTCGAGAGTAAATGTATTATAAACAACATTAGGTTTTGCTCAGATGAGAGGGAATACTATTTATTATTGCTTAAGATATATTATTTTAAAAGACATTAAGGAATAATAACACAAGTCAACACAAATCTGGCGTTTGTAGAATAGCACTTTTTTCTTAGTAAATCAGTCACGCTGATCACAAATATGGCATTAGTTTTTTTGCTATCACCCACAGTTTTTTCACAAAACAAAAAAGGAGGGGGTGCCTCTTAATAAAATTAATGTGTAATATTTATTAAATAAAATACATTATTAATAAAAACAAAAATTAATTTCTTAGTAAAATGACATTAATAAATGTTAAAATACAACACTGCACTAAAGGATGTGAAATATAAATATAGATGGCGTTGTTTTATGTGTTGATATTTGCCTGAGAAGGCGCAATTTTCTCCCGCGCATTTGTACTGAGAACATACGTTTATTTTGTTCGTTTATTGATATCTTACGTTTGTTTTGTAAGTTTCTTACAGCAATATGGCATCAAGAGGTTGTATAAATCCCGGATCAAAGAATGTGATTTGGCAGAACTTAGTTGATCCAAAAGAAGTCCTCTTGCCTCCCCTGCACTTTAAATTAGGTTTAATGAAACAATTCGTAAAAGCCTTAGATAAAACAGGGGATAGTTTTCCATATTTAAATGCAGTTGTTCCACATTTATAGGAAGGTAAAATCAAAGATGTGTTCGTCGGTCGAAATATAAGACGGTTAATGAAGAACGAAAAATTTGAGGAAAAAATTAAATCAGTCGAGAAAAATGCATGGGTTAGTTTCAAAGACGTTACTCAGAAATTTTTAGGAAATTACAAAGATCCTAACTACGCAACGATTGTTGAAAAAATGCTTCAAAACTTTCAAAAACTAGGTTGTAACATGAGTTTAAAAATGCATTTTTTGCACCCTCATCTTGAAAATTTTCCTGAAAATCGTGGTGAAATGAGTGAAGAACAAGGTGAGAGATTTTACCAAGACATAAAATGCATGGAAAAACGCTATCAAGGACACTGGAATGTAAATATGTTGCCAGATTACTGCTGGGGGCTAAAAAGAGACACTGAATGAGCTTCAAAATCTAAAGGACACAAGCGTTCTTTTGAGGATAAAGAAAAGTAATTTTACTGTATATACTAGAATATACTTTCTTATAAAACATGCACACACATTTATATATGTATATATGATTTTACCTTTTTATCTGACTTTTTTGTACATTTTTTAATCAATGTTGTGTAAATTGTATATTCTCAAATTCCTAATTCTTAGTATCTTAATTGTAAAAAATCCTGACGTGATACATAAAAATGGATATTATTTTTGAAATAAGCATAGCAGATTTATTACAATTTACATAAATTCATGAAAACCCCAGACAAAAAGTTAAATTTTGTACGCCTGTGTAATTTGCCTCTGACTAACTTCGATTATAATGCTTGAAACTCTTTTATTACCGGTAGAGTCGGGGAATCATTTAATGTAAATAAAACTGATTATAAATTAGTTAATCCGTTTTCTTAAATATGATTAAATGAGACAAAAAATTTAGAATAAGATATATTTTATAAAATTGTTTTTTAATAATAATGTTTTAGCTGCGTTTACTGAAGTTTTTCTGCACATTTGACTGTGTTCATATGATCACGCCCATAGCTAATGGGTTAGGATCCTGCATCATCCGTTTGAAAATACGGGTTGCAGTAAGAAACCCGATTTCTCTGCTTTTGCAGAAATTAATTATGAAAGTCTTGTACAACCCTTTAAGAAACTTACAGTACAATACTTCTTTATTTTGCAATAAACAAAAAATAAACGACATCACATCATTTTGAGAAAATTTTCCGATAATAAAATTGTTATAAACAACATTAGGTTGCGCTCAGACGAGAGAAATATAATTTATTATTACCTAAAATAATATTCTTTTAAAAGACATTAAGAAATAATAATCTGCCTCTGACGAACTTAGACAATAATAGCCACACTTGAAACTCGTTTAAGGATCCTACGTCATCCGTTTGTAAGTCCTGGTTGCAACAGGAAGCTCTGGTAGAAAGCGTGGCCCACCCCGGTCGATGTTGGTGCTAAGTGAACAGAGGCCGCGAATTTTATAGCCACTCAATGGCAGTTAAGGCCCGATTTTATGGGCCCAGGAAAAGCGAATACGCGGGCAGTAAACGGCCCGGAGCCGCGGCACAAATACGAGGCTCTAAAAATTGAGATATAATACGACAGTTAAGGTTTATTTCCCTCAAATAAGCGGCTGGGGTCCCCACGCACAGAATGGATTCCTGCGGTAGCAAGGATTAAGTAGCGATCACGACAGCGGCACGGTCAGAGATTAAGTCGGCGCACATGAAGCCCTGCCTTTTTTTATGAAGACTATCTTTATTTGGTGCCTGTTTATTGAAGGTCAACTCACGGAAGCTGAGAAAGTAGAAAGCGTCTATGGCGAAAAGGTTATTAAAACACGTGCCGAATTGTCACTGGTAACGATATCTTTATATTCTCTAGATAGAATATCTACGAAAATGAACTCAAGGTTGACAATTTTTGGGGGTAGGGAATGGGGTTAAATAATGATGTTTCATTTCGGGAAATAGGTCTTTTAGGGAAAAAAAAGTTGCATAAGATTTCCAACGTTCTTTTTCTGAAAAATATTGTTTCAATTTCACAAAAGTTAAATAAAATTTTCCATGACCAGATTTGAATGATCACATCTGCAAACTCATATTTTTCTTCGGAACACCCTGGTCCCAGCATTCAACATTTAGTTTAAATTTCGTACAATTGATCTAGATAACATTGTGGATTTGAAAATATTAGTTATTTATTTATTTAAAACACTAAACTTGCATGCATCACAAGTGTTCAACACTAAGCTTACAAAAGTAAGAACATAAGTAAAAAAAAAAAAACAAGTTGGAAATTGTACGTCAAACGTTACAAACGAGGTGCGTTCGTACGCACGTTTTAGAATTAAATTCATGATATCCCGTGCATAGAACGGGTTAAACAGCTAGTTAAGTATATATTTTATGACACTGTTCATACAAATATCTTAACTAGTTATATAAATATTCAGATATATATGTATCAGCTAGTTATATAAATATTCAGATCTTGATGATTTTTAATTCTGTGAAATGAATTATATCGTCTGCAGATTAATTTCTGTAATAAAATAAGTATCTTGGTCGCTTGACGATTTAACATCCATCGGAAGCTCCTATAACAAAAAAGCACCGATTAAAAAAAAAAAATCAAATTTCTTAATAAATATTTTTATTAATATCTCCTAAAGTTTTGATTCGATTTTAATAAAATTTGAAATGTCTCGACAAAATTCTGCAAAGATAATATATTTTAAATTGCAAACCATTTGGTTGGGTAGTTTTTGCGTTGTTATATGCGGACAGACAGACAGACAGACGGACAGACAGACAGACAGACAGACGGACGGACAGACGGACGGACCAAGCGACGACTATAGGTGCTACATATTTATATAATTACGAACGCACCTAAAAAAAAGAAGTGATAGAAAAATCTATTAAACATTGCGTCTAATAAAACAGACAAAAGCAATGACCCTCATTCAAGACTTGGCAAAAACAGAAACTTTACTGCCCAAGTCATACCTAACTTTTTACATCATACTACTAGGACTGCCTGGAACATTCCAAAATGGAACTGGAACACAAACTGCATCTTGAAGTACCTTTTACGAACAATCACACAAGTCACTAGAACTCAAGATAAAACGGAACAGGTAATTTCAAATGTACGATGACCAGATTAAAATTGGGATACTTTATAATTTGTAAGATGAAAAATTCTGAATTTAGTATAGGCTTGATAGAGTGAAAGAAGTTTCTGGTGTGCCTAGCATTACAATATGAAGCATCACATTCGTTTTAATTAGAAACTTTTGTTCATAATAAAAGGACTCCATGCTAATTATGATGACTATGGGCAAATTTACAGCATCTTTAGCTAAAAGTCAGCAATTTCATTCTCGTAAACGTTTGACATTTGACATTTGACAGAGGTTGCTTTGAGACCTATAAGCTACAAGGATGTTGTCTTGAATGATCCATATTTTTTATTCACAGAAATAGACTTTCAATTGATTATTTTTTTTAGATGGCGGTTAAAATTTTTGCATGTACAGGACTTTGACAAATTACATAAATCTTCTTCTTGGGGACGGGATAGACACAGGGAAGTTGACAACACTGAAAAAACACACACTATGACATCCATGGCCTCACCCGGGATTCGAACCCTGGGCCCTCACCGTGGCTGACGGCTCCGCTAACAAGCGCGCTGCCGGGCGGCCTCGTAAACGTTGTGGTGACTATGTACACAAGCAAAACGAATGTCGATTCCTCTGTCGTCTAACTAAATAATTTAATATTATTACCCCATTTTATGCCATTCGTTTCACAAGGGGCTGTATCCATATTAAATACGAAAATTAATGTTTTATAAGACCCCCTATTTCCTACCAAGTATATTTAGAAAAATTTTGTCCTGCGCCTGAGAAGGACATTAAAAAAATCCCATTCTTTTACATTGAGTTATAACAGTTAATTTTATGCAACTTCAGTGTTTTCCGGCACTAAAAGCGCGTTTTTATTGTTGCGGTTTTTAGTTTGTTGATGCTATTTTTATTAAAATTTAAAAGAAAAAATATTTTTAATTTGAATAAATTGTGAAAAAATATCTTAATTAAATTACATTTTTCAAAAAAATTAAATAAAAACATAACTGCTGATATTCAGGTTTCATGAATCAGTTTATTCTAGAGAGCAAATAAATCGTCTGTGAACAAACTGATATCTAAAAATCATTACATCGTATTTTTTTATTTTTTGTGAACCCCTATTCACAAAAATTTAAAGAAAAAAAATAGACCTTCTATTGATTATTTCTTAAAGATGGCGGTTAAAATTTTTCACAAAGACGTTAAAAAGAGAATGGATGTAAGAGTGACATTCTTAAAAGCAACTGATAAAACTCTACTGATAAAACAACTTCCAACTGATAAAACTCAAATATTTTTGTATAGGCTCATCAAAATGACGTCATTTTCATTACAGCGTCGAAATATTAAAAAAAAAAAAAAAAAAAAAAAAAAACGAAATGGTTTTGACAAGTGACATTAATGAAAAAGCGTCTTTTCACTGAGAAAACTGCAACTTTTACTATAACTACATCAAAATCACATTTTCTGCAAAATATTATTTTCGCAATTACCATTTAACGTACATTGTAAATATTATTTCTTACTTGGAATTTAATATTCTATAATTTAAAAAAATGATAAACTTATAATATAAAATAAAAAATATTTTCTAAATGTAAAATAAATTTAGATTTATTTTTCCCGCAAAATATTGAAAGATCTCATGCAAAGCAAGTTCTCATGCAACACATCGAACAGCTAGGCTACTATGTAAAATATCTCACAAAAGGTTTCACATTCAATATTATGTTTTACATTCTGCAAAGAAACACAACTTGGCTAAAAATAGAAAATAAATATAAATAAATAAACACTGAGCCAACTCAAATCATGTGCGAAAAACTCTTAGTGTATCTATTAACCTTATCAACATTCCCTAGAATTCCAGCAAAATAATCAGACGAGTTTACTCATATTTGTATTGATTTACATGGGATACCCACTAAAAAAGATGTGAAATTGCTGTCATTGTCTATCTGTTATCCCACCAGTCACGTGGACGTACCAAGTAACTGGAGTATTATACTCTTCCGATTTTCCATGGTAGAAACAGACTGGACATCTCTTGATGCGGTTGCCCTAGCAACGAGAACGTATATTCCATCCCACATTATCAGCTGAGCTCGCAGAAATTGTATCCGCGGCATCTATAAACAATGTTCTACATCTCTTTTTATCATGACCAAACGCACCGCATCCAAATTTGAGTTGTTTCTCGTTTTGTAAAACTGTTTCTATTTTTGACATTTACAAATAATCAAGAAGTATTTTCTTCCTATCAATCAAATTAATATTAAATAATAAAGCAATTATTTAATAATTATGACGATTCATTTGTCGAAAATTAGATTTTGTAAATAATGATGATTTATCATATTATATATTTATATAGTTATATGTTATATTATAGATTTTTTATATTTATAATTTATATTCATTTTTAATTCATATTCACTCTTTATATATTTTATATTCATAATATAAAACACTCTATTTTCTGCATTTTTTAAATTTTTTATTTAAACCTTTCAGGGGCAAAGCACTTTTGTTCGTAAAATACGGAAATGATTGAATAACACCAGAATTTAAAAAAAGATTTCTTTGGAAACAAGTAAAAGGTTTTGTTCACGTACACGATAAAATGAAAATTTTCATTCCGAAAATCTGGTGTCAATGTCGCATTTAGAGATTAAAATTAAGTGCACCAAAAATGTACCACCGCCCTTAAAGGGGTTAAATATGAACAGTAAAAATTCGCAAATATCCTAATATTACAGAAACATTTCCAAAAATTCAGTGTAATTTCACAATAACCCATGATTTTGGAAACCTTTCTGTAATCATCGGGGAATTTCTAAGAGAACAACCAAATCAGTAATCACAAAAAAAGAAATTTCAAAACTAACAGAAACGAGTTTTTAGGAATTTATGGGCTTTAAAAAGAAGGGGAGCTTTTATTTTGAAATAGTTTCCATATATCTTGGGAAAAGATTGTTTTTTTAGGTTTCTGCATGTTCCTTATGCAAATGGCATCTTAAGATAAGATAAGGAAAGTGTTTATGGAATCATGGGCACATACGAGTTTACATAGAACTTTAGAAAATGTTTTTGATATATCAAGATAATTTCCTGTGAATTTTTAGTCTGGTAGGAATTTCAGAGACTGCGACTTTGTAGCCTATAAATTTATCAGGGTTGCAAAATGATTTCATTTACTAAAAAATGAACGCAGAAGTTTTTAAAACATGTTCTGATGATTATATATTATGAGTTTATTAATTGTTCATAACTTCACTGCATAAGCAATAAAGAAAAGTAATCAATCAAAGAAAAGTAATAATTTAGAAAAATTCTTTCTTCACAAATAATGAAGTTTTAAAACTATTTTTCTCTGTTCCGAAAACAAAATTATATTTTAACAAGAACGAAAAATTGTGGATCACGCATAGAATATGAAATACTTTCCAACATTAAAAGAATATTATTAAGAAATTTTATTTTTACATACAATGAAATGAAATATCTAAATAAACAGTTTGTTGGTTTCCAAAGGACCTGCTGAACAACGCGAAACTTTATGACATATTTTCTGACTCATTTTTAAACGCAAAGGCATACAATTGGCAAGCCTGACTATTGAAGCGATTTGGAATCGAAGCGATTTTACCCTTTTTTAATATGTAAATTACTTATCGAGTTATAAGCGATTCTAGTGCTGTGGCGTCGGAAATTCGGTTCAAAACGCTGATTTTGACAGTATTTTCTGAAAGATCTTCTGCCTTTACCAAAAACTGGAAAACTTTCTTCGATTACAAAGTTTCTAAATAAGAAAACCTTCTTCCGTTTCCGAACAAAAATGAATTTAAAAAATATGTCATAAAGTAGCCAGTTTGGATTTGAAAACAGCCTTATAAAACACACGTAACTGAATAAAAATCTATTTTCAGCAATTGCTGTCCATATTCGGTAATGTGTGCGGATTCTTTCGTGCAGCCCTGTATATGATCTATAGAATTTATACACACAAAGTAACATACTAAAAATTAGATAAGTTTAAAAATTTCAAACCACAGCGGAAAACGCACTTCCAGCAATTATCGATCATAGTCACTCCTGTCAGTTCTATACGCAAAAGTCGGAATTCTTTTGCATGTCTCTATAAATAATAAATAAATATTGCCCACTCCAGAATTTATAGAAACCTTGTTGTAGTGCACCTTACTGATCTTTTTTAATTTAATTATATTTGAAGTAACAAAACACCATTAAAATGCACCGCAAATGATCCCCCTATAGATCATAATGTAATGGAATTATTTCGTGCATTTCTGTAACGAATGTTAAATGCTACTTATTCTATACTCCTGAGAAATCATGTTATAGTTCACCTCAGTGATGCATATCAATCTCATTATGTTTGAAATATCGTAACACCAATAAAATGCACCGCAAACGAATTTTCTCCATAGACCATAATGTAATCTAATCAACATCAACTTATGTCAGCATCTAACTGAATCTGAAGTTTGATGAAAATCCGTGCATTAGTTCTTGAGATATAATTATCGTGAAAATTATGAAAAAAGTAGCACCACCTGTTGTGTTATTTACACAAAAAACGTAACTAGCATCTAGTTATGTCAAGGTCTAACAGAATCTGAAGTTCGATGAAATTCTGTGCATTAGTTCTTGAGATATAGCTATCGTAAAAATCATTAAAAAAGTTGCATAGCAGCGCCAAAACGTAATCAGCGTCTATTTATGTCAAGGTCTAACTAAATTTGAAGCTTGATGAAAATGAGCTCATTAGTTCTTGAGATAGAGTTATTGCGCAAATTGCGAAAAATGCAGCATAGCAGCGCCACTTGTTGCGCGATTTACACCAGAAACTATTCAGCACCAATTTACATCCGGGATTAACTGAATATACATTTTTATTAAATTCCATCCATTAGTTCTTGAGATAGAGCGCCCACAATTTTTTTGTCACTTACAGGCAGACAGTGTCTCACACAGAGATTTTCTAAAAACAGTCAAATCCCCGTGTCCTGGACCTTCTAAAATGTTTAAATCCGTCGAAAACGGAAAGTCGAAAGTTTTTATGAATCCAATACTTTCTTCTTATGTAGAGATAGAAGAAAGTAAAAATCCATTTGCATTTACTTTATTCTATATTATGTAACAAATATGCCCAAGTGACCTTTCGAAATCATATTCTATGTATGAATTTTGCTAATGTATTTGATTTTATTTTAAAACTTTTCTTCTGAAATTAAAAAAAAAATCTTATTTATTCTTTTACTTAAATTGAAGGTTTTTATTTCTTTTTTCTTTTTTTTAATTTATTATTCTTTAACTTTAAATTTGTTCTTATATATATAACCATAAATGAAACATTATCATAACACCAACTTAAACAATGAAATAATAATTAAGTATGAAATAATTAGTTGACAATGAAAGATTCCCCAACACACTTAATATGGAAACAAAAACATATTAAAAGTATAAGAAATTAAATAAAAATGGAATTAAATGAATGAAATGAAATGAAATTTGTGGAATTTAGAGAGAATTATCAAGTCCCAAATGCCTAAATACCACAAATAAAATGAAATGAGATGTTTCATCATCATATTAGCCATACATTGCTAAAAAATATGATTTTGGGACTACATCTCATAAACATTGAAGCAAACCAGTGATAAAATGAAAAATGAAATACAATATTAAAAAGGAGAGAAGCCTTACATATAATTTACAAAGAAAACAATTTATAGAGTCAGTAAGTATAAAATCCACAAAGATTAAAAAAGATTAAAATAGATACCGTTCACCTCAAGAACCATCATGAAACTCAACCATGACTTGGGAATGAATTGCAAAAAAAAAAAAAAAAAAAAAAAAAAAAAAAAAAAAAAAAAAAAAATCATTACATGTTGCCAATTTTAGAAATATAAATTGCTTTATAATGATGCCAGAAATAATGTTAGAATATTATGGATTGTAAAGTAAACAGGAACATAAGTGCTGCCATCTATTGGGAAAAATGAATATAATCTGAATCGAAAGTATTGGATGGATATAAATGTTTAATAATTAAACCAAATTACTATCTTAAATAATACCAATTAGTTAAATAATAAATAAAAGAAATTAATAAATAGAATATCGAAATACATTAAAGTAATGGATGTATTAATGAATAATTCTATGTTATAAATAAGTATAAAGATGGAAAAATTAATTATTAAAGCAACTTAAAATAGTGCTACCATCTATTGGTAAAAGTGAATAAAATCTGAATAGAAAGTAATGGATATAAATTATTGTTTAATAATTAAATCAAATTACTATCTTAATGATAGCCATTAGTTAAATAATAAATAAATGAAATTAATTAATAAATAGAATATTGAATTACATAGAAGTAATGGATGTATAAATGATTAATTCTATGTTATAAATAAGTAGTAAGATGGAAAAATTAATAATTAAAGCAACATAAAAATATATGTACCATTAAATGACAAAAACGATTAAATAAATGTACCAAAAATGCAACATCAATTAAATTAAATTAAAATAAAATACTAAATATTTGAACTATGATACAAAGAATTTACATTTAATGTTGATTAAATATTGAAATGAATTAGTCACAAATAATGTTCCTTCATACCAAATAAAATAAAATATAAACACTTAATAAAATTAAAACATATTATATTAACACTGTATAAAAGTAAACATTATATTAGAAGTAAATATGATATTGTCCACCATAGGTATTAATCCAAATCATTATATCAAATACATTCTTAATATTAATGAATATAAATTCATTTAAATTAATTAAATAATGAAAAAGTAAATCTAACTAAATTAAAAAACATATAGAAATATCACATCGCAGTCCATTATAAAACGATTATCAAACAAATATGTAAATCAAAATGCCCCCATTTTTTTTATATATATTAACAATATATATATATATATATATTTAACACCTTCCAACATAGTTAAAAATTGTTTATGATTTTGGATTGTCTGTCTGTCGTCTGTCCGTGGTCTAACTCTCGTAAATATAATCGGATTCCCATGTAATTTTAATAGATTATTGATGCTTACTATAAAAAGTTCAATTTTGAATTTGACGTGCGTAGCATTTCGAGTTCGTTTACAGGCAGACAGTGCCTAATTACAGCCGGGGCAGACTTCCAACAGTAAATTTGAATAAAAATGTTCGCCTTATTTAAGCGATTTTTCATCCAGATATTCTGTCATAAAATAGGTAAGAATTTCAATTCAATTTTACTGGTGGAAGTTTTCCCCGGTGGTAACCAAGCCCTGCCGAGAAACACAAAAGTAATTCTCTTACATTATGGTATATTGGGAAAAATAGCTTGCGGTGCATTTTATTGACATTACGATTTTTCAAACATAATGAGATTTATATGCATCACTGAAGTGGACGGCAAAATGAATTCTCAGGAGTATAGAATAAGTAGCATTTATGGTTTATTTACAAGGACGTACAAAAGAATTCCATTAAATGATGATCTATGATGTAAAAACGTTTGCAGTGCACTTTGATAATATTACACTAGTGTGCAAAACTTAAGCAACAAACACAAAATGCTAATTTCTGAACACGTAAGTACTCAAAAAGAAATTCTATAAACTGCAAGTGTAGAAAATAGGCACTATCCTAACAGCACAGACAGTCGACATCGCAAATGGTCACAATTGTCCCAGTCACTACAATGAACAGAAATGTGATATCTTTCATTTGTCTCATTTTTACTCTCATTTGGTCACTCCACTGAACAGTCACCATGACTGCTGCTTTTTGAAGAGTCACCAGGTGACTTTACAATGAAGTCATCTTGTGACTCTCATGTGACTGTCATTTTGACACTCCATTGTATAATCATCATGATAACTGTTCTGTGACGAGTTCCCAAGTGACAGAAAAGGAAATCATCTGGTGACTTTTCACAAAGGAGTGCAATGATGACTTCACAATAGAATGTCGATCACCGGAAAGTCACAATGCGACTTCATTGTGACATTATTTGGCGACTTATCACAATGCAATGCTCACAATGACTTTAAAGTTCAGTCTTCAACTGACAGTTACTTGAGAATCACAAGGTGACTTCATTGTAATGTCACCTGGTGACCCATCACAAAGCGACAGTCACAGTGACTTTTCAGTGTTAACAATCATTTGAGAGTAATAATGAGACAGTGAAATATCGCATATTTTGATTCACCGTAGCGATTGTGACACTTCTAACCATGTGTGACGTCAAGGGGACTTCACATCGACTGGCCGTGCTGTTGGGGACCTCTTTTCTACTCTTGTTCTTTATAGAATTTCCTTTTGAGTACTCACGTGTTCAGAAATTAGCATTTTGTGTTTGTTGCTTAAGTTTTGCACACCAGTGTATGATGCTATATACATAATGAAATTAAACAGGATCACTGAGGTGCACAACATGTTTTCTACATTTTATGGAGTGGGTAGCATTTATTATTTATTTACAGAGACACGCAAAAGAAATCCGACTTTTGTGGACAAGACTGACTATGACCGATAATTGCTGGACGTGTGCGTTTTCTGCTGTGGTATGCATTTTTAAACTTATCTTAATTTTTAGTGTATTACGCGGTGTGTATAAATTCTATCGATATATATAGGGCTTCACGAAAAAATTCACACACATTAGCGGATATCGACAGTATTTGCTGAAAATGGATTTTTACTGAATTACGTGTTTTTTAAATTGCTTATTTAGATATTCCATTTCATTTTACGAAAAAAATGAAATTTCTTAATAATATTCTGTTAGTGTTGGAAAATGTTTCATAATCTATGCCTAACGCATGATTTTTCTTTCTTGTTTCTTTATGTCTTTTATTCAAATTGGATTAAATCATCTTAACAATTCAAATTCATAGAAAGAATATGCTTTTAAAATGAAAAATAAATAAGAGCATTTTACTTAATGGTATGTTTAAGATTTAGTAAAGAATTAGATTTTATTGATTTTTCAGATTTATTTGAAAAGGTATTAGTTTTCTTTTCTTTTTTTTTTTTTTTTTTTTTTTTCTTCATTTTCTTTTCTTTTATCTTAAAATTTTGTGAAATCGATTTGTTATTATTCAGTTTTATTATCAAATAATCTGTAATGATGATCTTTCATTTCTCTTTTTTGTAAATATATTTCCAATATATCTTAATAGTTTAAATTGTGCCTGGAAATTTTAACTAAATTATCGGAATATTTTTAAATATTTATTTTCAAATTTCTGAAAAAAAAAAGTTTGAGTTAGTTTTTTTTTTCTTTTTTCTTTTTTGAAAGAGCGAGTATCAGTTAGTCCGCATTTTTTTAACCCTTTGAGGCACGGAGTAATTATGATCGAAAAAAAGGAAATGATTGATTGACACCAGAATTTGCAAACGAATTTCTTAAAAAATAAATACTTGCTTTCGTTCATGTTCATTATAAAAACAAAATTTTATTAAAATATTCTGGGTTTCGTGTATCAGTTTGGAATTAAACTTAAGTGGTCACATTTGTGACCACCGCCCTTGAAAGGGTTAACTCGTTCTTAATCCAAGATTCAAATCTGGAATTTTAAATTTGATATCCACTGTATTACTGTGGCATAATCTTTTAGAATTATATCACAATTATGTCATAGCAATTCTCGTAGCATCATTGTAGCAAACGGGTTACGATATCAAAGATTATACGAAATATTACAAAATATTCAAACAATCAACGAAGCAAATGATATATCATTTTATTTTTTATACAAGGTGTCCCAAAAGACACAATTTAAAATTCAATAAAAGATCAAGCAATTAGCGTACGAGAGTGCAGTTTGGACGAAAATGCTTCTTATGATCTGAAATTTTGTTTAAGCAAAGAATAAAAAAAAATAGTTTCAAAAGTTTCTCATAGATGGCGCTGCTTCTGAAATAACTAGAAGGCCTTTATATATAAGAATTGCGAAAGACACGTAATGCGTATGCACAATTTTTGTCCAAACTATGGCAACCCACATTCCAGAACTTAACAATACTCGAACTCCTGAGTTCGATTAAACGAGTGAGGATGGATAGACGAGTATTGTTAACTTCTGGAATGTGGGTTGCCATACTTTGGACAAAAACTGTGCATACGCATTGTGCGTCTTTTTGCCATCGTTATGTATAAAGGCATTCTACCTATTCGATAACTTTCCAAAAGCAGCGCCATCTATGAGAAATTTTTGAACTATTTTTTTGTTTACTTAACAAAATTTCAGATCATAAGAAGCATTTTCGTCCAAACCGCACTCTCGTACGCCAATTGTTTGATCTTTTATTGAATTTTAAAATTTGTCAAGGAGTTTTGGGACACCTTGTATATCTTTCTAAAATAGTACATACGATAGAATGACTATTTTAAAAACATAAATATTGCGGTATATTCAAAAAGATATAAAATTTTTTTGGCAGTTTGGACACTTTTACGGAGTTAGTAGATGCCGATATTTAAGTTTTTTCTTTGGTACTGTTAAAATAAATAAATTTGTGAAGGATCCTGTTTTAGGATGAGAAAATTTGTGAAGGGTCGTTTAAAAGACCCAATTTTTTCCTAAACAGATCTCTGGTATCTCATAAAAATTCGGGAAGTAACTAATGTTGATACATGCCTCAAAATATGTAGCCAGTAGGGGAATGACCATTGTTCGATTCCCCTCCGAAATGTCTGACAGGATCAATATAAATATGTCATTAAATATCAGTCAAACACAATCAAGATTAAAAGACCAAGTATAGTACAATTCTACGCTATTATCGTTTTATTGTTCTATTCCGTCAGCATTCGGCAAAAAATGAAAAGAATTTGCAGGAAAAATTTTAAATTCACACGATTTTTTCTGAATGGGAAATCGAAATTTTAACGCTTCCAAAAAAAGGAGGTGGGGGACTACAATAACCTGATATAGATCGTACAACTTGTTTAACTGAAACTAGCTGTTCTTTTCGCGGCGGCACACATGGATTTTGGCGCTCCCCCCCCCCCCCCCCCATTCCCTCTTCTGCAAAATTTACAAAGATAATTTTAGCCAATAGCCAACTTATTTTAAAATTAAAAATATGTAATCAAGAAATACTTAATATTGAACTATGTTATCATCTTTGTCAAATATTTGCTCTATAAAACCTGTGAAACCGGAATCAAAAGAGACCATGTAATTTTTTTCATTTAAGACAGGATTTCGTTATAGGCAGATTTCATTTTCACACATTTTACTGTGGTTGTAGTACATTACAAATGAACAAGCGTTTAAAGTCATGGTGATATGAGTCACAATGTCTTAAGAACTGAAAACCAGGATTTTCTGTTGGTATAACAATGAATTCCAATGCCATAAAATATCTTAGTGTGCTATCTACAGCCAGTTTTATAGAAATATCACTTATACCTCTCTTCCTAATAACAGACATGATATATCTAGATGCTTTCTTGAACCTAACCCAATTTTCAAAATTATAATAGTGACTTAAAACAAAAGCCAAAAAAAAACTGTTAGGTTTTTTCTAAGTATTTTATTTTGTGAATTTTCTACCCCACTGTTCCGGAGAGTCATCCGACCTCATTAATATTTCTTCATCTATTTGTCAATTTTCAGGCACTTGGCTCAGATTTGCTTTTAGATTTTCCAGCTGCAAAACATTTTTACTCAAATGTCATACACATTTTTTTTTTTATCAAATGACAAACCAAACCTTCATTTGGCGCCCCATCCGCCTTCCGTTCTGGCGCCCGGGGCACATGCTCCTCCCCCCCCCTTCTCCCCCTAGTTTCGGCCCTGGCCGTGACTCTTTTTTCCAAACATCCACAAACTTTATCAACATCAACACAAAGAAAAGTATAAATTTATTTGTAATGAAAGGGGATCAAAGATTAAATTTTCTTTTGTAATTATTTATATGAATTCACAATAAAGCTTAAAAAGTCTTTTAACACTAGCTTGTATTCAATTAGTAAAAAAATGAATCTAAAATAAGATAAAAAAAAATAATGTTTTGAGCCCACAAATTCCCCTCCGAAATGTATTTCGGACCTTGCGTGCTTCCGAATTCCTCATACTATTGAACGTAACCTAATGTTCCCCTCAAAGAATTTTGAAGAAAGTCCCTTAACTAGTCTACCGTTTAAAAACGGTGTTCCGGAATGATTGAATTTTATGTCGATAGATGGCGACAGATTCGATACCGAGAAAACATTTGCGCAAAAAAATGTCATCTCGAATGCAGGCGAGCTCCCTCGAATGTAATTGACTGATAATGATCCCCTTGGAGAGAGCCGGGGAAAAACGGAGAGAAGGCGGAAAGGGAAAAAAAAATGAATAAAAACCCCAGAGAAAGACCGACTAGTTTTATTTGCAATAGAGCTTCAATAGCACTTCCGTTGAAGAATGAAACGATTTATTCCTTTAATTTGAATTCGAGCTCGACTTTTTCTCTCCGAGCGATAAGTGTTGTAATTGAAGAGTGTTTGAGTCACAGGAATATTGGATGTTGGCACCATCTCTGTTCGTGGTTTCTTAGAAATAAATGCTTCCCTCGCTAGTAAATGTGGTGCTACATCAAAGAGATGGGGAGAGGGGGAGAGTTATCAGCCAAATTACTACTGTTACTGTTTCAATCGCTAGTTGATGAGAAAAAATCCATAAGGAAATAAAAAAAAAAGAATGCAAGAAAATTGAACTACCGTCGTTGTTAGTTTAAGGCTCTTGTGCATTATTTAATTACAGATGAAAGTAGTTCCTTTTTTCTCCCCCCCCCTCCCCTCTTTTTTTTCTTCTTTAAGACATGTGCATTTGAAGACTCTAAATTAGTAATTACTTAGGATAGAATTGTCAGTCCTCATTTAAGGGGAAATTTATGATTTTTGCGGGGAAGTTACGATAGGAGCAGAGAACTGCAAATGAAATGATTTAAAATCTATTTAACTTACGCAATAAATGAGTGCTTCTTGATTTTCTTTGCGGATAATTTGTCTTTCTCCATACACCAGGTGATTAGGCGATACTTTGAAAATCAAGCAAAATAAGTACCTCGGCTTTGAATAGCTTAATGTATCTTTAATCGATAAGTTTCGTATGCGACTTTTATAAGGATCTTTAAACGTTGGAGGAAGAAATATAAAGAATTTTGCGAATTACTCCAATTTTATAAAGATTTAAATGTTTCTGCGAAGGAAACATATTCTCGTTCTATGGATATAAATATAATAAAAGCTATTGCGTTATTTTTATAGGAATTTTGCATTAAAATTTTTATAACATTGCTAGAGAAATCATAGTTATAATGGTCATTTCCCATTGGGATTAGGCTGTAAAATCTCGTTTGCAGTGTCATTGTAATTAAATAAATATAATATTTTCACGAAAAAGAATTTAAGAGCGGCATATATGTTTTTCAATCATTATCAGTTATGCAAAATACTTGAATCAGAGACTCAAAGCCATATACTCACTATAGCATAGAAAAGGAATATTCTAGAAATACTTAGCCATTAGTATTAAATAAAGATAAAATTTTGATAGGAAGATCTTTTAGAAATAAGCCGCTGAATTCGTATGTTTTTATTTTGACTAATAAAATATCTGATACATTTTCGAATATGATATTTTTTCTTCCAAAGAAATAGGTAAAATATTCATTTTTGTTAGATTATTCATTAAATACTTAACATATCAAAATAACAGTCATGAATATTTCGTTTCAAATTTTACATTGTTACAAATAATGATTAAAAATAACATTGATATTTATTTAAAAATATATATATTCTTCAAGATGAAGAGTGTCGAATGTCAAAAAAAAATCATTTAGATTATTTTAAAAACAATACATTAAGCTCAAAATAAGATCTAATTAGATTTAAATTATATTTTATGGCGCAGATCATTGTTGTCATTAAATTCTTTAATAGGTTTTCAAACAACGCCATCAACATATAGAAAAGGTAGAATGTAGGTGGTCAAAGAAAAAGATATGAGTTATAAAAACAATTGGAAAAGATTATAAAAAAAAAAAAAAAAATCTGCAATCTCAAGATTAGCTTCAAAATTAGATTAGTTAACCAAAAATTAAATTAACTAACCCAAATTAGATCACTTATATCCAAAATTAGATTTTATAGGTACGTTAAAGACTATCTAAAAGATACACACGAGAAGTATACATATTACAAATAACCTCTAAAAATTAAATATTAGTCATTTAAATATAGCATAATGTAGGGTTATAAAAGTCATTATAATTAAATAAATATAATACATTCAAGAAAAAGAGTTTAAGTAGCGTCATATATGTTTTTCAATCATTATGAGCTATATAAAACACTCGAATCACAGACGAAAGCCAAAAACTCATTATAGAGCGGAAAAGAAATACCCCACGCAGAAATACTGGCCGTAGTATTAAATAAAGATCCGATTTCTTTTAGAAGGTTTCACAGAAAAAAAACAAACCCTGCTGAATTTGTGTGTTTTTATTGTAACTAATAAAACGTAATTTATATTTTCGTAAAATATTCAGTTTTCTTAGATTTTACATTAAACGCGTAAGATATTTAAAATAACAGAAATTCATCATTGTTGTCAAACATTTACATTTTACAATGAGAAGTATATACGTTACGAATAATGGTAAAAAAATAACGTATTGATCATTTATTTGAAAACAGCCCACTTCAAGATGAAGAATCTCGAATATTAAAAAATCCACATTAAAAGCCAAAAATAAAGTACAAAATAAGATCTAAAGTTAAATTAATTAGAGTCCATCGGGGTTAATATCAGACACTCCAAAGAAAAGGAACCAATTTATACTGTAATAAAATTGGCTTTGTGATTATTTTGCAAGCAATACATCATTTTACTTATATTCATTACAAATATACTCAAAATTTAATAAGAGCAAGAACGAAAAATCATGCATCCGACATAGATTATGAAACACTTTCCAACACCAACAGAATATTATTAAGAAAAAAAATTTCATACGATGAAATGAGTTATATCTAAATAAGCAATTTAAAAAATACATAATTCAGTAAAAATCCATTTTCAGCAATTGTTGAGCATATTCGAAGTCTTTCGTGCAGCCCTGTATATGATCTACAAAATTTTTAAACAACACGTGATACACTAAAATAATAATTAGTTAATAAAAAACGAGAAAATAAAATACAAATGAATGAAAAGTCATCTATCAGGCATAGATTATGAAATACTTTCCAACACTAACAGAATAAAAAAGAAATTTCAGTTTTTCATACAATAAAATGAGATGAGATTTCTAAATAAGCAATTTAAAAAACACATAACTCAGTAAAAATTCATTTTCAGCAATTCCTGTCCATATCCGGTAATGTATAGCAACTCTTTCGTGCAGCCCTGTATATGATCAAAAATTTATAGAAACCACGTAATACACTAAAAATTAGATGAGTTAAAAAATGCATGTCACTGCGGAAAGAGCATTTCTTCAATTACCTATCATAGTCAGTCCCTTAACAGAATTCTCTTGTGCGTCTCTGTACATGAACAATAAATCCTACGCACTCCATAATCTATAGAAAATAAGTTGTATTGAACCTGAGTGATCCTTTTAAATTTTATATTATGTTTTAAGTATCATAACATGTTCAAGATGTACCGCAAACGATTTTTCCCCATAGATCATAATGTAAAGAAATTATTTTGTACGTCTCTGTAATTGAACTATAAATGCTACTAATCGTATGCTCTGGTAAAAACATACTATAGTCCACCTCAGTTAATGTATATTAAATTTCATTATGTTCTAAAGATCGTAACATCAATAAAATTCGCTTCAAACGATTTTTCCCATTGACCATAATGTAATGTAATTCTTTTGTGCATCCCTGTAAATGAACTATTAACGCTGCACAATACATTTTCAATACCAAACAGTCTATAGTAAAATTCAATAATGAATAAAAATTTCATGCGAATCGAATTTTATTTACGAGAGTTAGAACACGGACAGACAGACAGACAGACAAACCGAATTCATAAATATTTTCAACTATGTCGAAAAGTGTTAAAAATCAAAATATACATATACATTAAACAGTACTTTTTTAATAACAAAAGCTTTCTGTAAGATTTCAAAATTTTGATACGCAGCACTTAAATAAAACATAGGTAAATTAATCTAATACGCTTTTATTCAGCAAAAAAGGATGAATCATTTTAACCTTTAAAATGTTTAATATATTTAATGTAGCCTGAGTTACAATCCATCAAACTCAGGAGGCTAATGTGAAACAGTGTATGGGGTTATGAGACAGAACATGGGTCTGTAATAATACTATTCTATCATATAGCTTCAAACATCCACCACAAATAAAAACAAACAGTGTTAATCGTTAATTGTCTTTTTGTTTTCATTTGACAGATTTTTCTTTCTAAGCCTAATAGTATATTTTTCTCTGTTTGTTACAGATTTTTAATCGAATGATATGCATTGCTAGCTAGGGAAAGAGTTCATCCACATTTTTTTTATATGAAACGATAAAAGGATATTCAATGGTGAATCATTACGTTGTTCAGCTAAAAATCGTAAGATTAACAGGTCGTTTTTGTACCGTAAAAATATGCCGATGCAAATTAGTACAAATTCTGCATCTTTGATCGTAACTCCTGCGAACAAAAATTCATCAATTTCTCCAAGTTCTTTTGAGAGGTTTCTTTTACAGATAATAAATAAAAATACTGCTGCAAAGGAGAAAAGGAAAATAATAGATCCCAGTTCAAAAGTAATGACAAATGAAGAGTCTATAGGCGACAGAAAAATTAAAAATAGAAAATGAGGAAGAAAAATCAAAAGCAAAAAATCTTAAAACCATTAACAAGCTAATGAAGAGAAGCAAATCCAAAAAAACTCAGAAATAAGACAAACCAAATCATAGTACTATAACAGAAAACGAAGATACAAATGTTGGGAACTATACAGGACAAATTAAAGATGCAGTGGATTGCACAAGCACAGAAATTATTACTCAAATATCAGGTCAGATATCGGTAGACTAAACTGAAAATGAAGAGTTTTAAAAATACGCAAACATAATCACAAAAAGAAGAAAAAGTTGATTGATAAATTGTTCAAAGGAGACAGCACAGACAGTGAAGAAATACATTCATTACATGACAGTGATGAAGAATCATTGGCGGATTTAATTACAAATGCCACAAAGGAAGAAATTGCCCCAGTTATCCACGAAACACCAATATTTCAAGAGAATATTAAAAAAGGAACTTTTGTTTTAGCTGACCTTAAACGTAGAATTAAATAATCTACTCACAATAAATGCCTTTGTCTTATAAACGAAGTAGGTGAATGTGAAGAACAGGTATCAGTGCCCAAGGTATGAGTAGTTCAAACAATCGATCTAAGGACAGATTTTGTTTATGAAAAAAATCAAATCTCTTTGGAGTGAACATTATGAATACTTTTGGTGTTTGCGTTTCCTTGAAACCACATTAAAAATTAGGAAAACTACATATAATTTTCCTGGCTGTGTAATTATTAATAAAAAATGAATTAACTCAATTAGTCAAGATCATATACTACATTTCTGATATTTTCTTTTTCAATAACGGGTGGGTGTTATAGCATTGCAAATTATATTCTGAAAACTCAGAAAAATATAGTTTAAGTGTTGCAGATAATTTTTTTTTTCTTAGTTTTTCACCCTAAATTACCATTTAATAAATTAGGGAAGGAAATTTAATATAGCGTGTTTTCATCACCCAAAATTGAAACAAAATGAAAAATAAATATATTTGAATAATACAAGCTGAAATATTAGATTCGGGGCAACTTTGTTACAGGCCTCTCATATTCTTAGTGCTTATAACCAAATAAAAATAACGATGTCACTTTGCTCACTCTATTTTAATCACTAATATTTCACTTTTGGACGTTATTTGTAATAACATGTAAAGTGTAATATTGGTCATTCATTTAAAAATAGTGCAATGCAAGATGATGAGAGTCTGAAAATGTTTTAAAGAATTCAGCTTACATTACTTTAAGAGCCCATATTTAGGAAAACATTTAGACCAAAGTTTAGATTAGTTATATTCGAAATAAGTTTTTGATGTAGATTATTGTTTCATAAAATTTTGCAATAGATGTTCAAAAAACAGAATTTTTTTTTTATGTTGACAGATTTTTTTTAAAAAAAGCAAAAAGTAGGGGAATAAAATAAAAAAAAAAAAATCAGAGAGAAAGAACAGAGTGACACATTAGCAATTATCATAAAAGTTCTCTACAATTTCAAGATTAGGCCCAAAATTAGATTAATTATATAAATAAAAAAACGCTCATTTAAACTGGTGGCATTGAGCTCACAGTCTATTCACATTAATTGCATATTATACTCTTATTTCAAAGAATAATGCCTCTCGAAAAATAAAGAAATCGACAATAAATTAAAGGGAGGGCTTAGCCCCCCGTTCCTTCTTTATACGTAACCAATGAACCTCCAAAACTAATCAGGGAAGCGCCTTATCACAATGAACCTATATACAAAATTTGAAGCAAATCGGTTAATTCTGCACGAAAAACCCATTTATCTAAATTAAGGGGGATTAGACCCCCATTACCCCTTTACACTTAAACAATGAACTCCCAAAACTAATCAGGTAAGCGCCTTATCACAATGTACCTATATACAAAATTTGAAGCAAATCGGATAATTCTGCATGAAAAACACATTTATCTAAATTAAAGGGGGAATTAGCCCCCGTTCCCCCCTTTTATATCTAACCGATGAACCACCAAAACTAATCAGGGAAGCGCTTTATCAGAATGAACCTATATACAAAATTTGAAGCAAATCGGATAATTCTGCACGAAAAACCCATTTATGTAAATTAAGGGGTTTACCCCCGTTCCCCCTTTATACTTAACCAATGAACCCCCAAAACTAATCAGGGAAGCACCTTATCAGAATGAACCGATATACAAAATTTGAAGCATATCGGATATTTCTATCAAGAGTTATCGCGTTACGTACGTACGTACATACAGAACCTGCGGGCACATTAGCTCTCAGGCTTTGATAGCCCTGTGAGCTAAAAATAGGGTTTTATGGCGTAAACTATTGTTCTCCTTAAATTTTGCAATATATTTTAAACATATTTTATATATTTGAGAACTCTGATAGGAAAAGCTAAATGTAGAATGAAAAGTAAAAAATAACAATTTACAGTGATAAAGTAATTAGAAATAATCATAAAACATTTCTATAATCTTAACGATTAATACCAAAATTAGATTAATAATATAAAAAATTAGATTTTATGATGTAGATCTCCTATCTCGTTAATTTTTGCAACAGACGTTCAAACAACGCCATTGACAGGCTGAACAAGAAAGTAAAATCATGCATTAAGCATACTTTATGACACACTTTCCAACAGCATCAGAATATTGTTACAAAACTTCATTTTTTTAAACTGTGAAAGGAACTAGCTGTATAAAAAATTTAGAAAACACATAACACAATTGAAAACTCATTTTCAACAATTATCTTCCATAATCGGGAATGTATTCGAATTATTTTGTGCAGTCCTTTATATGATATATATATAATTTTACATACCACATGATGTACTAAAATAAGACTCAGCTAGAAAAAATTTCTGGCACTCACCATCCATAGGCGGCAGTGTATCCTTATGCTTTGTGCAGCCCTCTGTATGTATTTAATTATATTATACTCACGCCACATAACATACTGAAATATAGTTCAGTTAAAGAAGCGTAACAAGGATGAAAATGTATTTTCAGCAATTCCATTCATAAAAGTTAATCAATTCGAATTTGTTCAAACTTGTATATGATCTAGAGAATTTAAGCACACCATATAATATACAAAAATTTAGTCATCTTGAAAATGAATAACACAACTGAAAACGAATGTCTTACAATTATGGCTCATAGACGGTAATGTATCGAATTGTTTATTTCGTCCCTGTAAAAAAAAAATTAAATGTTTACGTGCCCTATTTTTTGTACGGAAGATATTTTTGCACACCTCAATAATGTATATGAATTTCATAAAGCACCCTTCAAACAATTTCTGTTTACAGACAGTAATAATGCAATCCAGTTCTTTTGTGTGTCTCTGTAAACAAACGATAAATTGGCTACGCACACCACTTTCTATAGAAATATGTTATAGTACATATCATCAAAGCTTATAAATTTTGTAATGTTTGAAATAGTGTAATATCATTAAAATATACTTCAAGCAATTATTGACCATAGACCTTTATTTACCTGAATTCTTTAAATTTCCCTGAACACGAACTATAAAAGATACAAACTTCATTTTCAATTAGGAAACATGCTACATTATACCTCAATAATATACATCAATTTCGTATCAATCTAAATATATTTACGAAAGTTATGCGCGGACAGACAGACGAAATGAAATCATAGACATTTTTTAACTATGTTGAAAAGTGTTGAAAATAAAATTTTGGCAGAAGGCAAAGTTAAAATTAAAATTACCGAGAGTAGAGAGAAAATGGGGCTCCGGCCCCAGGAGGTGGAGTGTGGAGCGAGGAGGGAGGAGGGCTCCTCCTCCTGAAGTGCCCTCCACCTCCCGAAGTGCCCTCCTCCTCCTCCCAAAGTGCCCTCCTCCTCCCGAAGTGTCCTCCACCACCACCTAAGATAAGGGGATTAATTAAGGATTAGTGTTAATTAATTTTAATTGCGAGACTTAGAAATTTTTCGAAGCAATTTTTTTTTTCGCGGAGAATTTTCTACTAGAATACGAGGTGTGTTTCAAGGGATTTATTTTAGCTAATTAGAAATTTAATTAATTAATTTTAATTGCGAGACTTAGAAATTTTTTGAAGCAATTTTTTTTTTTTTCAACTAGAGTATATAATAGCGGGTAGAATTTTAGAGTTGAATGGAAAATAACAATACATTTTTGGTGCTGCCATCTATCGTTTGAATTTAGTACTTTTACAAAAAGTCTGGCTGAGGATCGAACCCTCACAAAATGAAATCATAGCACACTGATTTACGTTATCTTAACCATTGTGCTATGATTTCATGTCTCAGAAAGTATTTTAAAAGAAGAGGTCTGTGATATCACCATATGTGCAGGTCATACGTTTTTAGTTTGCGAATTATTTTTGTAGATTATTAACCAATGATAACTATTTATTCACGAACCAATCACACAGGAGTTTTTATAATCATGCGCGCCCCCTAGATTGGTATAAATTGATGTGAATCCTGTTCATTACATTATTCATTACATTGTCGTTGATGTGTAAGGTTGTATGATTTAAGTGGAACTCGATTTAAAAAAATGTCTAGTGTAGAAAATCAAATATCCTTCCTGATACCCAAAGAAGAACCTCTTATGATGGACATTACCCCCAAAGGGGAACCTGTTTCGAGTATTGAAGTGAAACCGTCATCGTCAGGAGAGATCAAGTTACCCCATTTTTGTGAACTTTGCAAGAAAGGCTATTCTACAAAATTTGCGTTTAATAGGCATATGACTCATCACTCAGATGAAAAAGTTCTTACCTGTGGTGTTTGCGGAGAAACCTTCATTTGGAAATATGATTTACGAAATCATGCTAAGACTCATTCAAGGACATATAATTGTAAGCTGTGCAATATGGTGTTTCCACGATATTGTGATTTGTATAAACACAAGAAGATTCATAACACTTCCAAACCGAAGAAAACGACCAGGTCTTCCAAACAGCAAAAAGATGAACAGCGTAGAATACTGATTAATCGACTTTGTAATTTATTGCAACAAGTATGCAATTCCTATGAGCAAACAAAGTAACTTATGACGTCATCTATTTTTCGAGTTATATGATTGGGTTAAGCCTTTTAACTGTAACTGAGACTGATTTTTTAACCTATATAAGCAATGGATCCAAACACCTCAGCTAATTCTGTATAAACTTTAAAGAAGATTGTAACCAAGTATCATGGCAAAAAGAAATCACGAACAAGTGCTTTCGCCTAATAAACGTTCTTGTGTAGATTCACCTTTAGTATCAAGAATTGAAAGCACTGAAGGCCTTGTCTACATTGACGAAACAACCTCTTTTCCGGACACCTGTTGTGAGCCCACCAAGGATATATTGAATGAATTTTTCATTGACTTTAACTTTGCAAAACCTTCTACCCCAACGACATCCCATGAACTTATTCAAGAATCTTTGCAAGAACCCATTCAAGAACCACTACAAGAATCAACTGCTCATGCTTCGAATGATGACTCATTTGTATTTTGGAAAGAACTTGGAAACTCAATCTTTTTAGGGTTCGAGTTACAGAATTCTGATTATTCTATCCACATAAGGGAATTTACGTCTGAAGGAATTCCCACCCAGAATGGAATTACTATGGACATCCAGACTTGGTATGAGTTCCAATATAAAATCGTTGCCTTTAATTTAAGATACAAAAGTTCCTCCTTCGTTAGCAATAACAAAATGTTAGTTTTAAATGAGGATAATTCTGTTATGTGTCTTAAAAGTTTAACGAACGATTCTCATATCAAATTAAACAATTATCAATTAGAACAATTAAAAGAAAAAACCTATAAACTGAATAAGAAATTGATTCATCACCAGTATGAAAAACATTTACCTAACTTATTAAAGAAAAAATGTAAACAGGCTACAATGACACAAGAAAATGAATTTGTGTTATGGTCTAAACTAATTTTCTACATCGAGAATAATATTATAAGTATATTTAATGAAATTTATCAATGTACGGGATGTGTTTTTAGACATCCAAGTGTTAGCCTGCATTCGTGTTTTACATTTAACAACCGTGAAAAATTTAAACAGGTTGGAGATATAATTTTAATGCTGGTTAATTTTGATGATGTACTGTCCATGTTTTTAAAGAAAGTGGATTTTGTTAGCGATCACTTTTTATGTAACCTGAATGTACAAACTTTTAAAAGCGTATTGTTTGAATAAACTATCTTGATTTTACATCTGTGTCATTATTTCTATAAAATACATGTTTAAAATACAGGCAATAAACTTGATTAAAATATAATAAACTGAATGACTATACAAATGAATGAAAAAAAAAAATACTTACACACCAGATTGAAGAAAACATGCCTTGTACTGATCACTGCTTAAACTGTTCATCATATCTAATGGGGAATCCCCACAAGTGAGATCATCCTATCCTGTGCCTTCATGACATCACCTGGGATATCACTACACATGCGCGAGCTTATCTAATCAGTGATAAGATTATCAGATAACAACCCCTATATAAGGTCGAACATATCGTGAGGAATCATTGCTTAGCTGTTCCTGCCTCGGTGTTCCTGCTTAGTTCGTGAATATTCCTTGACTTGCTTGCTCAGTGATTTTCAACGTGTAAAAATGTCTTCAATCATCTTTTCGGATAATGGCTTGAACGTCCAATATATAAGTGACTTTATAGAGAAAGCCCATGCTGATCGTTATTTGACGGAGTTAAAAACATTACCATTCTACAGACCTACTTTTCATTTGCGAGGAAAGGATGTAAAACCTAAGCGATTGGTTTTAGCTTATGGAGATCCCAATACCAGCTATGCCTTCAGTGGAACAAGTGTGCCCTCCAAACCTTGGACTTCACTTATGATTGAACTTCGTGATAAAGTGGAAAGAGAAACAGCCTGTACTTTTAACTATGTGCTACTTAATTTGTACCAGGATGGAACTACCTATATCAGTCACCACAAAGATAATGAATCCAGTTTAAATGCTATGTTCCCTATCACAGTACTCAGTTTTGGTGGTCAAAGAACTATTGAATTCAAGAGACCTAGTGTACCCTCGACATTTATCAAACTAGAACATGGATCCTTCTACAACATGTTGCCACCTACCAACGAATTATTCACACACGGCATCGGAGCAGAACCTGCTATTAAAGACGTTCGAATTAGCCTCACTTTTCGACATTTAATAGTTCATCCTCTTGATTTGAAAAAGCCAAGACTGGACTTGATGAATGATCCTGAACTGAATTTAGACTTGTTTGCTGACTATTCTACACCTACCACGTCTAAACATGTTTCACCATTAAACAGACCTGAAGAGAAACTGTCTACACATACATTTCATGAATCAGATGGATATTTCTCAATTCCTTGGAATCTTGAATGGAATACCTGTGCTCAAATTGAAATGGATAAAAACTGTAATTTGAAACTGCATATAAGAATTTTTAAAGAAGGTGCACGCGGCGAATTATTTCCAACCAAAAATGGCATTGTAATGACACCTTTAACGTATGATCATTTCCAACAAAATATGATCAAGTTCAACTTTTATTCTGTGAAAGACAGTTACGTGTCCAATAATCAACTTTTAACAGCATTTTCCGATGAAGGACATTGCATATTACAACAGATTTTCAAGGCTAACCAACATAGCTTTCATTTTAAACCAGAAGGAATACGTTTATCTATAGATCAATTTTTAAAATTACGTGAAGCAATTCCTGAAATTACCGACTGCATGATTGATATGCTTCTTGTAAAAGCGATTCCTATGTCTGTATTACGAAAATCAAAAAAGTGTATTCAGACACACACTAATGAGGATAGTGCGAAGAAGCATTTCCTTTCTTGTTTTGACCAAGAATTAGAAAGATCTCTTAATCAAGTATATACTTGTTATGCCTGTACCATTAGCCAGTTATCGCAATTAGACCATGACTGCTTAAATACTTCATTAAGAGAAAAATTTGTTCTGTATAGAGATAGTGCATTATTAAATTTTAATGTCTATCAGTTTGTGAAGAATCTCACAGCAAACTGTCTTTGTCACTATACACCTGCATTTTTTGATACTTTGAATTCAAACTTTTATGTAAACTATTTAGAAACTGTGTTTGTAAATTCCCATGAAGTCTTTTAAAACTACAAAATGTTTGTAACATTTGCTTGAATAAATTTTTTTTTTTTTCTCTAAATAATTTCTATGTGATTATTTCATATCTTTAAGTGTTTCTTTTTTTCAGATATGAGATATGTAGAAAACAGTTTACAGTTACGAAAAGTAGTTTTGAACTAAGAAAAAAAAAAAAAGTTTTAAATAATTTTTGAAAATATATTAATGAATACTCTACAAGAGTTATTTAAGAGAGAAAAGTTTTATTTATGAGAAAGTATTTATATTTTAAGAAAGTTTTAAGATTGTTCTCAGTTCAAAAAAAAAAAAAGTATACTTTCTGACACATTTTTAAATTTAATATTTGTTCACAAATGTGTTAGAATTTTTCGCGTTGAGAACCATCTTAAAATAGTATCGGTTTATTAAAAAGCAATGATTCATTCTTCACTTGATTGAAACTTTATAAAGGAAAATGTTTTACGTGAAAAAGTTAAGCATATGAAGAAAAAAAAAATTATTATTATTTCAGATACACTTACTCGTTAAAACTTTGTTTTTACACTCAAATAATTATTTTTTTGTTAATAATTAAACAAGAATTTAATTTACAATCACTCATTAAGATTTTGCTTTTAAACTCTAATAATTATTTTCAATAATAAATGTAGAAAAAAGATTACATACTTTCCAAAATCACCATTTCACGTAGAATGCTGAATTTAAAAGGGTATGAAAGAATGATTTTTTTTTTCCAAGTATTATAATTATAATTAAAATTTTAGTGAATACTATTTCTAATTAAACAAAGAGTACTTCTTAGTTAGAGAAAATTTCATATATGTTCATATCAGCTATGATTCCCCGATAAGCAATCGCTTGGAAAAACCTTATCAGATAACCGATAAGATGAATCACACAGCGCAGATAAAAACAGATCGCGGGCGAATTTTCAGTTATAGTTTTTTCCTACTTGTGTAGTGTTACAAGCTCTTGGATATACTTTTCTACTTGTGTGTTTCTAAAGACTATTATGGATTCAAGAACTCAGCAGCAAATGTCTTTAAACTTTGATAATGAAGTAAGTGTATTTTAATATATATATATATTTTTTATTATATAATTTACTTTCAAAACTAATTTTAATTCAGCAAATTTATTAAATAATTTGTGAAATGACTTAGTCTAAAACAAGAATGATTTTTACCCGAGGGGTACATTTACTTAGCATAAAGCATACTAAAATCTATTTTCAAATTTTATGAAGGGACCTGTTTGTATATGCTATAAAATTACTATTCTAAGCTGTGATATTTTACTTAATATAAAGCATGAATAATTTTTACCCGAGGGGTATATTAAATAGAGGTACTTAACTAAAATTTTATGAAGGGTTTTGTATATGCTATAAAATTACTATTCTAAACTGTGATATTATTATTTTTTTATATATTTTACTTGCCGTAAATCATGAATAATTTTTACCCGAGGGGTATATTAAATAGAGTTACTTAACTAAAATTTTATGAAGGGGTATCCGTATATTATAAAATTGATATTTTACGTATCGTAAAGCATACTAAAATCTATTTTTTAAATTTTATGAAGGGGAACCGTATATTCTAAAATTACTATTCTAAGCTGTGATATTATTATTTTTTTGATATATTTTACTTAGTATAACGCATGAATAATTTTTACCCGAGGGGTATATTAAATAGAGATACTTAACTAAATTAAAATTTTGTGAAGGGTTCTGTATATGCTATAAAATTACTATTCTAAGATGTGATTATTATTATTTATTCATATATTTTACTGTAATGCATGACAAAATCTATTTTTCAAATTTTATGAAGGGGTCTCGTATACTCTAAAATGTGATTATTCATATATTTTACTGTAATTCATGACAAAATCTATTTTAAAATTTTATGAAGGGGTTATATACATTTATTATGAATAATTTTTACCCGAGGAGTATATTTTACTTTGCCTAAAGCATGACAAAATCTATTTTCAAATTTTATGAAGGGGTCCAGTATATTCTAAAATTATAAAGGTTTTATTTACGAGACAGGAGTATAATTTTTTGAAATATAAGATTGATTAAGTATAGCAATGATTTTATTAAGGGTAACTATTTTTTAATGCCTATTTAAACTATTTTTAATGTATATTTAAAATATTTCACCTTAGAAGTGTATAGGCCTTAATAATGCTACTTGTAATTTATTTTCATACCAGTATAATGTATTAGTTTTAAATAATTAATTTTGGGAAATATATATCGAAATGATTTTATTCTGTGGAAATATCTCTCAATATTTTTAAAAGTTTTGTGAAATGCTATTATTTATATGGAAAACTTTTAGGACTCTATATTTTTAAATTGTTAGTTTAAAAAGAACTTTATATACATTTTAATACTTCTCACAAGTAAATATGTTTATTATAAAATTTATATGTAGTAGGGAAAAAGTTATTTGAAACAGTTTTTCTTATTATTACAAATTTTTAATCCAATGTGTGGACCTTCATTAGAATAATGCAAAGTTAGTTTATAATGTCAGCCATGAATATTTAAAATAGACACTTTTTATTTAAAGTTTTTACTTGAATATTTAAAACAGTATTCACATTTTTTTCAACTCGTTAAGTATTCTAATTAAACAATCTTCATTAATTAGTAGCGATATCTTGTAATGACTCATTGTGGGAAATCCCATGACGTCATACTTGGGAAAAACCGATGAGGTCATAGATAAGATTCTCTTATCTGATTAAATAGATAAGCGCGCTGAGGTGGATTCATTCTTATAGTAGTTGTCCTAGAGATTGTATGCTATAATTAGTGCTCCGAGCAATTTTACTTTATTAATCTTTGTGAAAAAGTAATAAACGATGAATTCAAAAATTCAAACTCAAGTAAGTTGAAAAACTGTTTAGTATCATCCTCTATTTTTTTATAAGATTATTTTCCTTTCTAAATGATTTTAACCTAAGAGTTTTCCATATGTTATTTGATTGCTAAGCGATTTATTTTTGAAACTCTCTAAATGAATCTATTCAAATACCTATCTATTGTAATACTAATTTTCTTGAAAAACTTCTAATTAGAAAAAAAAAATTGTTCTTTTAGAAAGATATGACTTTTCTGTTTTGATCTCGCTATTAATATCTGTATGTATGCTAAATGTATAGTTATTTAAGTGAATGAAATTTTAACTTAATTTAAACTATAAACAAAGTCATTATTCCCTAGCACTATTCTATATGAATTTTTTTTATAACATGTTATTGATGAACCCTTTTCGAAAAATAATTTATGTTTTCTAATTTAGTGGGAAACTGATTTAAACATCAGTCCCAGAAAAATCGACGCCATAGAAATAAGAGTTCTGAAGGAAATGGCTGAAAAAACCCCAGCACCTTCAACGCAAGAGTCTTCTCTGGTATATTATTACTATTATTATTTATTATTAGTGTGTAAAAATTTTAATAAATGTCGATTGTAAACGAGAATTTTCTTTTAAAGTGGGACATGGATTTTTCCCTCACGTCTAACCAAACAAATCTGATCGACCAAGTTGAGAAGATGTATAGAAGTGAGAGAGAGAAAAAAAATCAAATGATGGAGTCTCTGAAGGTATTTTTAAAAACTTTATAAAACAACTAAAGTTTAAATTAATTTTTTTTTTGGTAAAAGCTTATAGGGGATATTCTTTTTTTTTTTAGCGTAACCTGCCCAGTATGGTTCAACCAACCACATCAAAACCCCATTCTGATGTTCCTAAGGTATGTTTTCTTTAGTATATAATAATTATAAGTTGTTTTTAAATTACCTATTTCAAACTTGAAAAGATAAAGTTTAAATCTTGATAAGATAAAGTTTAATTCTTGATAACGTAAAGTTTAATTCTTGATATCTCAAAGTTCAATTCTTAAAGCTTAAAGTTTAAATGTTGATAAAGTTTAATTCTTAAAGTTTAAATCTTGATATTACCTTTTTTTAGTAGGCATGTTTATAAAGCTAGGGTATGTATTTCTTTTCAGGATCAGCATGTGTGTGAATTGTGTAAAAAATCGTTTTCACGTAAGGACAACTTAAAGCGACACCAACTGATTCACACAAAGCAAAGAGAAGGTCCATCAAATATGAACCCTTCTATCTCAGTCGCAGGCCCATCTAGTGCCCGTCCTTCCGTCGCAGGCCAGTCAAACGTGGAGTCCTCTAAGGTAATTCTTTAAATATATTTTTTGTCTTTTTTTTTTAATGTTAGTCCTCGAGAAAGATTAAATAGTTTTAAAGATTTTTTTTTTAATAGTATCATTTAGAAAATTGGGAGGGTTTCGAGAGACTGAAATACATTTTCTGTTTAACTTAGGTTTTGTTTAATAAAGGGTGAAACGAAGGGTTTTTTTTTTAAATAAAAATTAATTCTTTTTTTTTAAAAAAAATGTAAAAGTTTAATGAAGACTTATATTTGAATGAAAATTAATTCTTTAAAAAAGTTAAATAAAATTTTAAATGAGGGTTTTTTCTTCTTTTCAGGATGTTCACACTTGCGATGTGTGTCAAAAATCTTTCTCCAAAGCCTTCAATTTGAGACGTCATCGTGCTACCCACACAAAATCATCTGACAGTCTGTTTACCTGCGAAATTTGTCAATCAACGTTTACCAGATTCGACAGTTTTCTACGTCACAAGAAGTGCCATTCAGAGGATGAAAGCTGTTTTAAGTGTGATATTTGTCAAGAAATGTTCACCCGGGCTGACAACTTAAAACGGCATTTAATATCACATGAAAACCCCCAATATAGATGCCCTGAATGTGGAGGAAAATTCCCAAGAAAAGAAAATTTAAATCAGCATATACGCACGCAGCATAGCAGCACATCCAAATACGTCTCGGTGAAGCGACCCAGGACAACCACACGATCCAGTACAAGACCTCGAAAAGAATCTACAGCCTTAAATGTTTTTAAAGTAGTCACGATTGATTCTGATGAGGACACTCACCATGACATCACAGTTTTCTTTGACTCTGCTCGTGAAGAATTAAGGGAGGCTCTGGAGGAAGCTGTTGCAGAAAGGGATGCAATCAAGTGGCATGTGATGATAAAGGTTATACTTGAAAAAATATCTGTAGAAGGCGAGCAGGAGCTACTCTCAACGTATTTCCACTCAGACACTTACGAACAATTTACGAATGATTCCATTGAAGAAAATTTAGAAGAAGCACATCGGAAAATTATCAGTTCATTCGAAAAATTTGTCCAAAGGGGGTCCGGATGGCTTCTCAAGGAAGTGTCATATCTTGAACTTAAAATGGGAAAATATTCCCCTTTGAAAGGTAGCAGCTATCTTCAACTCCCAAAAGACTTGAAAGGCAAAGAAGCCATACTTAATATCCAAAACTTCGAAGATCAGAAATGTTTTCTCTGGTGCGTCCTGGCACACCAATTAAATTTAGATCGTAAGGAACATCCCAACAGAGTCACCAAGTACCAACCGTTCGAAAATACAGTCAACATGAATGACATATCCTATCCAGTACCATATCAGAAGATTCCTCTAATTGAGTCAATGAATGATTTAAGAATCAATGTTTTCGGGTACGAGGAGGGCGAACTTTACATTCTCTATGTATCTAATAAAACGAACGAGGATGTGATTAACTTACTTCTTCTTTGTGATGGTGAGAATACTCATTACACCCTTATAAGGAACTTTTCAAGATTCATGTCACATCGAAGTGGTCATAAAAGTACTGCCTATTACTGCTATACCTGCTTACACAGATTCACAAGACCTGAATTACTAGAAGATCACAAGCCCTATTGCAGTAACCACACCCCTCAAGTAATTAAAATGCCAAAACCCGGTGAAAATATACTCTCATTTACAGGAATCCATTTGCAAGCTCCTATGCCCTACGTCATCTATGCAGATTTCGAATCCCTGCTCGTACCCATTCACACTACTGAACCCTCCAATAAGTCATCTTACCAAGTAAAGACTGCTCGTCACGAGGCTTGTGGGTTTGCGTTCGTTATTGTGGGCTCTGACGGACGCACCTATAAGAAGATAGAAGTGTATCGTGGTGAGAATGCTACAGAAGAATTTATTAAAGCCATCCTAAAATTCAAAGAAGAAATCACATCGAAATTATTAACCATCGCCCCGATGAATCTCAGTGACGAAGAGGAAGAAGCTTTCCAGCAAGCCACAGAATGTTGGATATGTCATAAGTCATTGGGCAAGGAACGCGTCAGGGATCACGATCACATTTCTTCAAAGTATAGGGGAGCTGCCCACCCCTCTTGTAATATTAACTTCAAGCAGAGTAAAGTGATTCCTGTCGTGTTTCACAATCTTAAAAAGTATGACGCACATCATATAATGCGTAAGCTAGGTTGCTTTAAACAGCTGAAAATAAGTGTGATTGCTGCCAATATAGAAGACTACATCACATTTAAATTACAAGAATATGATTCCTCTATTCAATTCTCATTCATTGACTCACTGCTCTTCCTCCCGGCCTCCTTGGACAAATTAACATCAAATTTGAAACCATGCGACTTTAATATATTAAGAGAAAACTTTGCTCAAAATACAAGAACTGAACTACTATGTCGCAAAGGTATTTATCCCTACGAATATATGAATTCGTTTAAAAAATTTCAAGAAACCCAGCTTCCACCACCCTCTGCTTTCCACAACACATTATCGAATCAAGATATCACAGAATCAGACTATGCACATGCGAAAAATATATGGAATACTTTCAGAATAAACAATCTCGGGGAATATCACGATCTATATTTAAAGACCGATGTGCTTCTACTAGCTGATGTATTCGAAAATTTTAGACGTCTCTGCAGTCAATATTATAATATTGACCCATCTCACCTCGTCACTTCACCAGGCCTGTCTTGGCAGGCCTGTTTGAAAATGACTGAGGTGGAGTTGGAATTATTGACCGATGTGGACATGCTGCTGTTTATCGAAGAAGGCGTACGCGGGGGTGTGTCGCAGATCTCCCACAGGTTTGCGACCGCCAATAATAAAGATGTTCCAAATCACGTCCCCAGTGAAGAAACATCCCATATCATGTACTGGGATGCCAACAATCTTTACGGTTGGGCGATGTCCCAGTATATGCCCCATGGAGGGTTCCAGTGGTGTGATGGCTCCAACTTCACAGAAGAAAGCATATTACAGATACCAGATGACTCAAGTACTGGTTACATTTTCGAGGTGGACTTTGAGTACCCTGAATCCCTTCACGATGACCATAACGACTATCCTCTTGCCCCGCAAAGACTCACCGTACAAGAAGAAATGCTGTCTGACTACGCAAAGAATCTTCTACAGAAGGGGTTCAGAGGTACTCCGAAACTCATCCCCAACTTGATGAGAAAAGTCAAATATATTTCTCATTATAGAAACGTTAAATTATACATTGAATTGGGGTTAAAGCTAACGAAAATTCACAGAGTTCTCCAGTTCCAACAGTCCCCTTGGCTCAAACAATATATCGAATTTAACACGGAAAAACGCAAGCAAGCAACTAGTAACTTTGAGAAGGATTTCTTCAAATTACTAAATAACAGCATTTATGGCAAGTGCATCGAAAATCTTAGGAAGAGGCGAAATATTGAATTATCTAATCAAGAAAGAAGATGTGAGAAACTAGTCGCCTCTCCCTACTTCAAAAATTTCAAGATATTCGATGAGAATCTCGTAGCTGTTGAAAGGCAGAAGCCCAGTATCTTGATGAACCGGCCTATTTACGTCGGGTTTTCGATACTAGAGCTATCAAAGGTGCTCATGTACGAATTCCATTATAAATTTATCAAACAAATTTATCCTGGAAATCGTTCAATTCTGCTTTTCACGGATACAGATTCTTTAACCTATCTCATCACGACTGAAAACCTACAAAATGAGATGTCTCTCAATAGGACGCGATTTGATTTTTCAGATTACCCCCAAGAACACCCCCTTTATTCTGACACGAATAAGAAAGTCTTGGGGAAATTTAAAGACGAATTAAATGGCTTGCCTATTCATCAGTTTGTAGGTTTGAAGTCGAAAATGTATTCGATTAAATCCTCCAAAGAAGAAAAAAAGCGAGCCAAGGGGGTCTCAACATCTATAGTTAAAAATAAATTGAAACATGAAGATTATGTGAAATGTTTGGAAAGACAAGCAACAACCTTTGAAGAACAGTCAAGAATAGGGCAGCAATCACACATACTTTACACCCTTAAACAAAATAAAAAGTGTTTGTCACCCTTTGACGACAAACGTTACCTGCTAGAAGATGGAGTAAGTAGCCTAGCTTACGGCCATTATAAAATTCCAAGATAGTTAAAAAAAAAAAAAAAAAAAAAAAAAAAAAAAAAAGGAAGATATCAAAATCTTCCAAACAAATTTTTGGGAATCGATTGTGTGATCTACCTCCCCGTGGTGATTCCTGGGACCAGGAAGTTTTGACTCTAGGTCACTTCTAGCCAAAAGCTCACACCTTAAGGCAAAATTCATTTCAGTTGAGAGTTTATATCTTAGATTACTTTCAGCTGAAAATCCTACATTTGGCAACTTTTAAAACTAAAAATTCTATTTTTTGACAATTTTTAAAACTAAAAATCACAAAAATTTCTTAAGTTCTAGAATTGAAATTAATCACCATTTTTAATTAAACCATTACTAACTTTTAAAATTCACCTCTAACATGTATATCGAATAACCTACTCTAGTTTAAAAAAAAAAAATTGATTCGAAAAAATTCTAAGTTCCCCAATTAAAATTAATGATTGATCCTTTTTAATTACTATTTTTAAATACAATTCACAAACTGAAAAAATATTTCCCACCCTACTCTACTTGAAAAAAAAATTGCTTCAAAAAATTTCTAAGTTCCTCAATTAAAATTAATCACCCTTTTTAATTAAACCATTATTGACTTTTAAAATTCTCCTCTAACATGTATATCGAATACCCTACTCTCGTTGAAAAAATCTCGCGAAATTTTTTAAGTTCTGCAATTAAAATTAATTAATTACTATTTTTAATTAATATTTTTAATTAATTAATCATTTACTTCTACTGCATACACTCATAATCAAACTGCATACTCTCGTTGAAAAAAAAAAAAATAATAATAATAATTTTGCTTCAAAAAATTTCTAAGTTCCCTAATTAAAATTAATTAACACTAATCCTTAATTAATCCCCTTATCTTAAGTAGTGGAGGAGGGCACTTTGAGAGGAGGAGGGCACTTTGGGAGGTGGAGGGCACTTTGGGAGGAGGAGGAGGTGCACACTTTGGGAGGTGGAGGGCACTTCAGGAGGAGGAGCCCTCCTCCCTCCTCGCTCCACACTCCACCTCCTGGGGCCGGAGCCCCATTTTCTCTCTACTACCGAGAGAAAAAAAAGAACGACAAATTAATTAAAAATGATTGTAAATATCTCTGCAATCTATAATCACCTAAATCAGAGATCCCATGCCTAAAGTCTCCCCTTTCTTTAGGCATTGCCCTATACATGCGCTTTACCATTATTCAAACCAAATAAATTAATTTGATCTTTATAAATAAAATGTATTAATCCTTATTGCATTATACCTGAATTCCATTTCAATTTTACGAAATTTCTATACGACGAACGAAATGTTTCAAAACAGTTGCAGATATACTTGTAAGATTTTTTTTTATCTATAACTTTTATTTACATATTTTTAGTATATTTAGCTTTTATTTTCAAGTGAAAATGCAAATCGATTTATTATATATTAGAGTATCTTTATTTACTTTTTAATTAAACTTCGAAGGAAAAAGTAACATTTAGAGCCCATTCTTGCCATGCTTTATTTATCAATTAAATTTTAATGCTTTCTAATACTTTTCACTTACTATTTCAAATTAATGGATTGTTGTTTAAAATATCACATTTTAAAATTTATTTTAAATAGGGAATTTTGTTTTTATCACAGAAGAAAATTTTCAGAAGAAACATTGTCCAATAAGACCAATTTCAATGATGGAGATGCGTTTTAAATAATCAAATCGTTAAACGAACTCTTTTAACACGTAAATAATATTGATAAATGAAACGGAAAAGTTAAAAACAAATTATGCTTCTTAGGGTTTCGTTCATCTCACGAAACCCTATTCCTCCCGCTACGTTGTCTGTCCGTCACAGAGCCGGTTCTCAGAAGCTATATAACTTACAGACTTGAAATTTTGTGTACTTAAAGCTGAATATTTCAAATAAAGTGGAGAGACAAAATACGTCCATTAGAATTAACTTTTAAACATACACTAAAACACTTTTTATTTTGCTTAAAAGACGTCAACATAAACATTAAAGATGTTAAAATTTAAAATTTACATGTTTCGATTTGTTCATCAAATCGTCATCAGAATATACACAAACCACAAATACAATGTACATAAAAAACGAGAGATCTAATGTAGATGGATCTAAGAGCGGTGTTAAAATTAAAAGT
The DNA here is from genome assembly GCA_963931845.1 of Maratus michaelseni. NCBI lineage: Eukaryota > Metazoa > Arthropoda > Arachnida > Araneae > Salticidae > Maratus > Maratus michaelseni. Next base: position 210,318,360 of record OZ007599.1, on the reverse strand, counting down.
ATAGAGGGCATTGTTCACATAGTGACTGTTCAGACTCTCTGGTTTTTAATTAATTTAATCTCTCGTTTTTTATGTACATTGTATTTGAGGTTTGTGTATATTCTATGATGACGATTTGATGAACAAATCGAAACATGTAAATTTTAAATTTTAACATCTTTAATGTTTATGTTGACGTCTTTTAAGCAAAATAAAAAGTGTTTTAGTGTATATTTAAAAGTTATAGCTGAATACCTACTATGAAGCTCAAAATCCTAAAATTTTGAAAAAATCGTATTATTTTAATATAGAGAGATAAAAAAACAAAAATCTAACAGCCTTTTTCTATTAAATTTAAGCATTTTTCGTTATAGCATTTGCCAACAATTAAAAATCCACAACAAAATTCTTTCTACGATAATTATTTTTCTATTGAAAGATTTTCACGTGCAAAATGAAAACGAAATAAAAAGTTTCACCAATTGAAAGAAAGGTTAATATGACGTCTATTGGTAATAAAACGGAAATTTTCAAACATTTCTCAATAATACAAGGAGCATGAGTATGTATAAGTACAGAAAGCGGGTTAATATGACGTCATTAGAGAATTAAAAAGAAAATTAATCTGACGTCATATTGGAAGTTTAACGGATTTTTTCAAATAATTGAGAATAATTCAAAGGGAGTATCAATATGAGTAATAGAGAAAGCAAGTAGATATGACGTCAGCAAGTGATTATAACGTCATATGAGTTTGAGGCGAGGCTAACGAAAAAGACAGGCTACCGCGGTGCATTCCACTTATCTCTTTTTATAGACCACTAGAGTGACGTGATGCTCTTTTCGTACACCTGCATTGGTGCATTCGATCATCACGTGACTCCCGCGGTCTGTAAAAAAAGATACACGTAAAGCACCGCGGTAGCCTTTCTTTTTCGTTAGCCTCGGTTTGAGGAACGTATTGAATCAGGATAAAAAACCCGATTATGGAAATATTGGCATATTTTAACATTTTGAGGGTCTCTATACAACATGTTTAATTTTGAAATTGATTTTTTTAATATCGCATTTAGTCCACATGACAGATATTATTATGACAGAGTATAATAGCAGGCTTCGCCTGCTATCGGGCCGGTTCAGACTTTCGAAAAAAACGAGGAAAATAGACCGGTAAATTTTTACTTTATAAAAAACTTTATTTTTTTTTCTTTTTGGAAAATGAAATTTATTTAGATTTATTAAAGAAAGGATAAAGTGTTTTGAAAAGAATATTAAACAAAACCCTTTGTGCGATCTTCGATCAGACTTACCCTCTTGTTTATATTCTGGATCACTTTACTTTTGTCTACTTCTGCCTGTTGAGAGGAACAAACTGTGCAGAACATTTATTACATGCGTTTTTTTATTATTCATCGGGCCAATAATATTTTTGATAGTTCATTCAAGAAAACTTCCACCTTTCCTCATAGCAAAAACTTTTCAAACTGATATTTTTGAGTAAATATTTTCGTACGACACGCCTACACAAAATTGATCAACTAGAAAATCTTCCTCTTTCACCCAATAAGATATTTACAAAAAAAAAAAAAAACAGCGTACTTTTATCTTTAAATTTAATTAAATTATGAAATATGAAAAAAGGGACATACCCTTTTTGTATCATTCAATAGGCTATTTCATCAGTAAAGATAGGAACGCTTCACAAATTAGATTAGAACACACTACAATTGAAGCATTTTCGTAGAAGAAAAAGGACTTTTATTTAAACTTGTAATATATTTGCTCATTATATCCAAATTTTTCTCATCACAATTCAGTTTTGTCAATGTTTTATTTGTAACAGACCAACAATTTCTGTGTTTTTTAGTACGATAAAAATGGGTTTTCCTTACATCCGTGCTTGCTATAAACGAGTTTCGTTACTTCAAATGTTCTACACTAAATAAATTTCAGTAACAATAAAATCCCTTTAAAAAATAAGAAGAAATAATAAAATCAGATTACCAGCGATAATATCTTGCATTCAAGTCATAATTTCTTTAAATTGCCTATGTTAAAATATTCTCAAAATTGATCTGGAAAAGAGGAGAATGGAAATATGAAAACTGACGACGAAAAACGAAAAACTATACAGTACCTCAGAAAAAAATACAAAAAACTCCACAGTCTGCTTATCTAAAATATAAAAATGCATGCTACAAATTGAAAAGCTCTTTTATCTTACGGTGATTGAGTTTTAAGTGTTCTAGTGTATGTGCGATCTACAATTCTTTTGTTACAAACATGAAGCATAATTTCCCTTGCTTCAAAATGCCTACGGAGTGCTTTTAAAATAGTACATTTTAGCAAGAACTTTAATGATAACTATAAATTAGCATACATTTATCTCAAACACTGTACGCTAATTCAATTCTACTAACAATTATAAACCCTTTAAAAGGCATAAGAAGTATTAATAAAACCATGCCATCAGTGATAATATCTTACGTTCAATTCATATTTTCTTTAAAATGTCTATATTAAAATATTCTCAAAATTGAACGGAAAAAGGGAGAATGGAAATATGAAAACAGACGAAGAAAGATGAAAAACTATTCAGTGCTTCAGAAAAAAAAAAAAAAAAAAAAAAAAAAAAACCCACAGTCCTCTTATCCAAAATATAAAAGTCACGCTACAAATTGAAAAGCTCTTTTATCTTACGGTGATTGAGTTTTAAATGTTCTAGCGTACGTGCGATCTGCAACTCCTCTGTTACAAGCGCGCCGCGTAATTTTCCAGAGCTTCGAAGACAAGCCCAATAACGGGATCTGTGCAGATGACAAGAGTCTGGCTTAGCTGTCATACAGCGCCTGGATCTCTCCCTCTTTTAGTGATGAGAGAGCAGCATCTGGCATGATAGAGCCTGATTGCTCTAGGAAGAGGATGGAGAAGCTCCCTACTCCCTTTTCTTCTGCGTAGAGGAGGATGGAGAGCAAATATTGGAAAAGGGGAGGGGGAGATAAATAGGAGAAAAGAACTGCTATAATTTCTAGTGCTTGATGTCAGATGCGGAAATGTTTCTCATCATTTTATTCGGTAAAGGTGTTGCCACAAAAGTAACACACGTGATCAGAAACTGAGCAATTCGACTTCAGATTAACGCAGCTTTGAGTGATGTTTATGTGGGTAAACAAAGCGAATTCCACTAACTTTTCTGTGAAACAAATAACGTTGAATAACTTTATTAATATGCTGCTAGTCGAAGATATGAAGCGCATTATTAATATGAATACGGTTTTGAAAGCTGTACTGCTGATAGATGCAAAAATCAAGCGACTGAAAATGCGAATTAGGCTTTCATCTCAAATAATCTATTGGAATAATTATTTTCTAATTTATATAGATGTACGTTTTAGAAATATTAGCTATTAGGAAAAATAAACGATTTCGTGAAATGTGATTGTATCTCATAGCATAATTCTTATTTTTAAAATAATAATAATAATAATAATGCTATATCTAAACTCCCTGAATTCTAAGAAAATCGTCAACAACTTTTGTTCTAAAATAGGTTAAACAGTTAGTCCGTAAAAAATATGCATACAACAATTTCCCTTTCATTTCAATTGTTAAAGGAATTTTATTAAATTTTATAAGAAGTAATGAAATGTTTATAAGGAGTAATGAAATGCTAAATGAATTGATATGCGACCTAAAGATGATAGTATTTACTTGTATGTGATCATATGTGTACATAAACAGGCGCACGCACACACACACACACGAAAAGAAACTTAGGAAATAACATACTATTTTGTTTCAATTTTAATGAAAGTCGTAAAATCACATCCATAATCAAAAGTAGAAGAAAACTTCGCTAGAAAAATTCTAAATTATTATTATACCAAAATAAATAATTTTTGTCTTGCACACTCTAACCAGAGATCAGCATTTTAAATATTTTTTCTCCCACATGACTAGTAAACTTGCCTTTTTTTTCAATAGAACAATAGAATAACCCTTATCACAATAAATCAATCTTATAATAATTGGCACAGCGCTGGAGTTGATACTGAAATTTGTAATAACCTTAATATAAATTTATAATAACCTTAATATTAAATAAAATATTTATGTAAAAAAGAGAGAAAACGTCTTTTCGGGAGGATAGATATTCAATACCTTGAAGTTTCATTTATTTAAATCAGTTATGGACTCATAATAATTTTTTAATCCCATTCCTTGATTCCCAAGGTATATTTTAATTACCACGAGTCGCACTCGTGACTGATTCGCAAGGCAAAGTTCACTCTAGGCGCACAGCGATCCTAATTTTTTCTACATTTCCTACTACTATTTAAAACTAGTCGTTGGGGTCCACCGTAATACTTACTCATCATGGATATGCATAATATAAAATATGAAAATGAAACATGTGTAAACTATTTATAAAATGCATTGCAATACGAATAAAATCCTGGCTTGATGACGTCATAAACTTTAATTGCTCTATTACTGAATTGCGTAAAAGAAACATCCTTATAAATCCAAAATTGATAGTCATATTAACTAACGGTTTACTGCGTCGGATTAAGCGTCTCATTTCCAATTAAAATATATCTTTGAATTTAAATTTGAATGAAATACAGGGTCATGAAAAATCGAAGATTGTGGAAAATATAATTACAAATATCTCGGCAACTCATTATCCGATTGACTTCATTCTTTATGCAAAATTTATGTATTTTGATTGTCTTTTATATTCGCTCCTTAAAAGAAATAATTTCAAAATTTTTACATACCTTTTATCAGAAAGAATATTTCGAGAGTCCGGAAAAAATAGTTCCGGATAATCGAGGTTACTGAAATTCAATAAGCTTCTTTCCATTATTACATACTAAGTACATACCTAATTTCAAGTCTCTATCTCAATTTGTTCGGGAGATAGAGCTTTTACAGACACACACACAGAGACAGACGGGCGGCATTTTTTTTTCTAAAAATATGTTTTTCGGAATCTCCAGTGTCTGAAACGTGTAAATCCGCACAAAAACTGTTTTCGATTTTGAAAACGAGTACAAGACTTACCCTATACTACGTATGATGGGTAAGTAATAAAAAAAAATCTTCATGGTAGATTCCTTTAACATCTGCAATAGAAGTGCACAATAAATATTATAGTTTTAAAATAGTGGTATCAAAGTGTTAAAATTTTAGGATGCAGGGAGCCCTGGCTTATTTGAAACGAGCGACACTAGTCAGTGAATAATGCACAAGGTGTTAAGCGACTGATCTAAAGCAGATTGATTAGGCAATCTATTGATAATACTCGCCTGTTTGTTGTAATCTTTTTAAAGTTGGCCAAAATTTCAGAAAAATCTAAAATAACATAGGTGCAGGTGACAAGCAAATAGTTTAGCTGTCACATAGCATCTGGATTTCTGTCTCTCTTTCTCACTCTTAAGGATGTTAAAAACAGCATCTTGCAAGGCAGGGCTGGATTGCTTCTGAAGAAAGATGTAGAAATATTCCACACTTACGTCCTCATTCGTTAATAAAAATAAAGAGTTATTTTATGATAAACGATTGAAAAGTAAATGAATTGTAATTTTCTGTGTTTAGTGTCAGTTTTCAAGACAATACTCATTATGTTTATTTGATGTTATTTCTTCAATTACTTTTTCAATTCTGCAGAGACAAATCAATTTGGAAGCAAACTGTGACAATTTTGCTTGTTAATTGCTTGTTAAAAATCTTTAAATATTTTTGTGGGATTTATTATACAAATAGTTTCTAAATGAGATTGATGTAGCTAAACAATAATAATACAGTAAAACCTGCTAAAACAAAACCATAAGGGATAAAACCCCTAACGTTGGAGAAGATTGGAAGAATCAGATAATCATCAAATTTTTCACAGTTTTCTTAGAAGTAACTGCTAACCAGTCACTTTTAGCGAACAAAAGCTATAAGCAATATTGCGTAGAGAATTACCTATGCAAACAATTTCATTCATTAAATTTTATTTTCGGCCCAAAAATAACAAGGCTACATAACTCCAATCTTCAAGTAAAACACAAAGAATCTCAAAAACATCGAATATTTCATAGTTTTCTTAACAATAACTTATTACTAGCCGCTTTTCATGAAAAAAAACTATTAGCAATATTCTAGGGGATTACTTATGTGCAGAAAAATTAATGCATGACGTTTTCTAGGCCGATGAATAGCAGAACTACACCTCTCCAAATTTTGAATAAAATAGAAAGAAACAGCAAAATTAAAATGGAATACAGAAGGTCATTCGCACTTTATGGAAATGATTTTCACAATTGATTTCTGAACATATTTGCCATAATCTTTGCGACAATTTTACTCTACTGTATAGCCCTGACTCTTGATAATAACACTGGATCGAAATTTTCATCATAGTCGATTTTTCTCTTAGTACTATCATATCAGGTTTCTCCCACGCTTCTTGGAAAACTTTCTAAAGTCTTCCAATGTGTTGTGGATAGCGCTTTCTAACGCACGCTTTAACAAGCACATAGGTGGTGATAAATAAAAATTTGTCGTAACATTGTAACATGGAACACTGAAACATGGCTTTATTTAAATGAGTGTATCAAAAGAAGAGAAATTTTTATCAATTAATAGAAAAAAGAAGAAAAATGGGTTTGTGAATATAAAGAAAAATTTCCAAAAGAATTCATGATTGCTTCTGTATTTTGTTATGAAATGAAATTAAAGGTAAAAAAATGCAGTAAATCTAAGGTGATTTAACTGTATTATTAGTAAAATATTTTAGAAAACATTTTTAAAGAAGAAATTCCAGCTTTATATGAAAAAGACATTAATTGAGCTTCATATGAACAAAGCCTCCCAGCCATTCTTCCATAACTCAACTGACGCATATTTAGCAAAGAAAGAATCCCAAACGGAAATAAATTGTGTATTAATTGATAAAATGCATGTAAAATCACCTGACGAATATCCTCCCCCCCCCCCTTCCTCATCAATGGTCGTTTGCTGTATTTGGATTGTTTAAATGAATTCACGTACATTCAAAAGACTTTGGAAAGTTTTTACAAGAGGTATCGGGAAATACTGATATGACTGTAACAAGAAAATTTTATTATCAGAAAGGATCAGGGTCCATAAGCCGTGTTTTTTGGCCCATGAAATAAGACTAAAACTCGGTTGTGTTATACTGGCTTAATTATTTCACTTTTTAATATTAGAAGGTTTATCCTGTGCGATTTCAACAAGAGTGTTTGCATTTTGTTCGGATTTATATGACTTACACAGGCTCAAATTTCTTATTATTCATAGTTTTTGATGAAAAATACGCAATTTCTCCTAATTTTACCTCAATTATTTATAGTAGTGCAATCGTGCGACACTTTCTTCTTTAGTAGAAGGAATATATTATAATTTATTCTTATATATCCTTTTATTAAAGGGCAACATATTACAAAGCCTTTCGTTATATTGCACATGCCGGGAGACAACAAAATATCGCGATATAACTATAGAGATTAAAACATTATAAAAGATGGTACCTATAAACAAATGTTTATATTTTTCTCAAAATGTTACACTATATACGTGTTACAATGTTCTTAATGTAATTAACAATAAAGCATCACGCTTACTTATATTGTTATTTATATCTGCCGTTACCAAGTAAGCACAGTATATTTATTTAATTATTTATTTAATTGAGACAACAGAAAAAAGTGATTATCCGAAAAAGTGTTGTATATGGATGCGATATAAAGAAGGACAATTGTACAACTAGATAATGTTAAATAAAATATGTCATATTTCTTGATCTGCCATACATATTTATTATTTATGTTGCTTTAATCTTTTAAAAAAATCGTACTATATGTAAGCGAAACTTTTTAAAATTTCTTATTTACTTTTAAAGTCTTTGAGTTTTGCACCATTTTAACTATGTTGAAAACTGTCTAAACAACAGAAGAGCTTAAAGTAATAAAATTGTAAAATTTTACAGTAAATAAATAAATAAATAAATTCTTTTTTTTTAAACATTAAAATTTCAACATTCCTAATAATAATAAAAATATTATAGTTACGAATACTATGTTCAATAACTAAAAACTAAATAAAATCACCTATATTTCTTGGTCTGCCATATCTATTTATTGTTCATGTTATTTCGATCAAAAAGCAAAAAAATATATGCTATTAATTTGAAAATAAAAACTTTTTTATTCGTGTATTTATTTACAATTTTTTGAGTTTATCATCAGTTTAACTGCGTTAAAAAGTGTTAAAACAGCAAAAATTGGTTAAAATAATGACTTAAAAACCCAATGTCTTATTTCATTCAAATATTAAAACTTCAGCATTCGCAGTGAAAAGAAAAGTCAAGTTATGAATGAATGAATAAAAATAAAGTTATGAATGAAGTCACTATGTTAAATAAATTAAAATTAATAAATTTTTTCATACTTCTTAGCTGCCATGCGTAATTATGGTTTATGTTATTTTTATCTTTTAAAAGATTTATGCATTTTTTAAAGCCAAAAATTATTAATTTAACTATTTTTATATTTTAGAGTTCCGCACCGTTTTAGTACAATAGAAAAGGTTAAAACAGCAGAAACGTTTAAAGTAATGATAGTTTAAACTATACAGAACTAAGCCCAAACATTTGTTTGAAAGAATTTTACTCAAACATTCGAAGTAAAAGAAAAATCGGAGTTATAAATGCAATTACTCTGTTTTTATACAGTTATTAAATTTTAAAACGTTTGCACGCTGATACGTAAGATTTCCAACCTCTGCATTATAAACGTCCCACTTAGGCCATGTAACTTAATGACAAGCTCAATAACGGGATCTGAGAGGGTGACAAGCCACTAGCTTGCTGTCACATAGCGCCTGGATCTCACCCACTTTTAGTGATGTGAGAGGAGCATCTGGCATGATAGATCCTGATTGCTTCAGGGAAGGATGGGGATTCTTCCCCATCGCCCCTCTCTCGGATAAAAGAGGATGAAGAGCAAATATGTAGCGGGAGGTGAGGGGGGTAATAAATAGAAGGAAAAAACTACAATTTCTTGGTCTTAACGTCAGATATGGTGACTTCGGTCATCATTTTATCCTGTTACGGCGTTGCCGCAATTGCAACACTTAGGATCGGAAGATGAACAACTTGGCCGCAAATTAGCTTAAGTTTTCGTGATTATTTATGGGTTAGTAAAAAGGTTTAGCGTATATTTTACAGTTCGTAAAAATATCTAATGTTTCAAGTAAGTAGAATTATTTCAAGTCGTTCAGAAATATTTTTTAACCCCTTTCTGCGTGATTTTTTTAATAGCGAAAAATATAATATGCTGTTGCTTCGAAGTTAATACGTACATAAAATATACAAACAATTCTTTAAAAAAAAATTTATATTGGGAAATTTTACAAGTAGTTCAGAAATATTTTTTAACCCCTTTCTGTGTGATTTTTTTTAATAGAGAAAAATATAATATGATGTTGCTTCGAAGTTAATACGTACAGAAAATGTACAAACAATTCTTTTAAAAAATCTTTATATTGAAAAATATCAATGAAAAAATCGCTTGACTCGTTTATAGCACAATATGCATTTGTAGATCTTTGCATACGTTCTACCTTTGCAATAGCATAGAACTTACATTCGGTTCGTGTTTTATTAAAATAACGAAAATCAATTAAGGGCATATCACAAATGATCTATTTCAGGCAAAACATGTATGAAATTATCGTACAGTTTTACTCTCTTTCTCTACATAAAGAATAGTTTTCTGGTTTGGATCAGATATTTAAAATTATACAGAAAGGTGTTAAATAATTCCACTTGATCTTTATTATGAAAACCTAAAACCTTTCACGCATGGTCACCTCATATGAGGTATTATTATGAAACAATCCTCAGAGAACTATGTATATTTTAATTTTTTCTCTTTTATTGCGTATTAAACTTATATGTTGTTCCATAATACCTGTGAAGAACAACAATAGAGGGTTGAACCATTTTCTTCTCGAATATTTAGATGCAAAATTAGCCTTCGACAAATTGATTTTTGTTCTGCATGAGAGGAGGTATCTCAAATATTTTATGCTCTATCTAAACAACAACATGACCTTTTTTTTTTACTCTCCACATTCTGTTAATGTATCAAAAGATTAAACAATCCGAAAAAATTATTTAACAGCTTATCAGTATATTTTTGTTGTTGTTGCTTGTAAAACCCATATAAAGTTCGTTTTGTAATTTAGTACTGAGTGTATAAACTTTGAAAAATCGATATTATCTATTTGAAACCTATTCCTTTATCTATCATTTGAAATCCATTTCAAGTACATAATTCATTTTCTTTTTCGACCCTTTAAAAATAATTCATCTGTGAGATGGTTATTTTCAAACAAATATTCTATACAAAAAGGTCAGCAACACTATATTTAAAGTCCTTAAAAGAACTCAACTATATCTATATAATTTGAAACGCTGGAGATAGAAATAAGACAATAAAGATTATATATATATATATATGGGTGGGTGTGTGGGTGTGTGTTATAACATATTAAAATTTATTTACAATCCTATATAATCATCCTTTTCATTGCGGTTCATTCAGTTAACAATCTATGAAGTTGCTTACAGTATTGTGGTAAGATTAATTTAAAAATTCATTTTAAGTGTATTCGTAAATCACAAATTCTTCATGCTACAAAGTCATTTTCTAATAAAAAAGAAATCAAATGAACGGAAAATAACGCTTCAAGTAAAGTATTGTGGATTTCATTATATATTAGTACATTTTAAGCAATCATTTAGATCAAGGCTGTCCAACGTGTTTTTCTGAACATCGAGCTGCATAGTTGGCTCACATTGTTAAGAATCTGTGCATCTTATAAGACGCCGGCATATCGTTACTCCATACCAGGGTTGTCAGTATGCCTCTTTTTTTATTCAAAGAATCCGAATTCAGACCAGAAATTCCGAATAGTAATTTCTGTAGTATTTAATGAAAGACATTTTAAAATCATTTAAAGTAATATTTTTTCGGAATTTCCTATATGAATTTGGAATTTTTTAATAAAAAATAAGGGCAAAATTGGCAGCAGCTTCCTGCTATATAAGGTAATATAGTTCTATGTTTCCAGACATGGTAATAATGGCGCCTTTCAATGTTTGCCACTAGATGAGGTATTCCCGCGCTTCCGGAAAGGTTTGAGAGCCCTGATTTAGGTAATTTGAACAATTTATTTCCTTATTAAAACAATGTTTATGTTTTTGTTGTATACAAATAACTTTTTTAACATCATGAACAGAAACTTCATGGATAAATAAGTAGTATAAGTAATAGGGCAGGAAATTATACTCAATTTATTGCATAGCGTGGATTACTTTTCTAAATTCATGTATTATTTCTCTATTTTCTCATATTAATGAAAGGGAAAGGGAAAACGAATAGAGAAGTAAACAAACCATTCTATATATAAGTTCACAGGGGAGAAAAATGGAAGGAAGGAATTTAGATTGAAAAAGTAATGTGAACCATACTATACATAAATGCAAAGGCCTGAAAAAGTTTTATATGTGATCGAAACAATCTGTCGATAATCCCCCTCACTCACTCACCATACCATGTTTTTCTTTCTACAAAATTTTTGCAATAACAATTGAAAGTTTACGCTTAGACAATCCCTCCCAAACACTTTTACCGGATTCTTCTATCAAATAAAGAGATATTTATTCAGCTAACGATCTACTATTATCGTATTTGACAGAATTCTATAGACAATAATGATTAAATGATGAAAAAATGTAAGAGCCACTCAGAAGGTATTTTATCTTAAACTAGCAACCCATTGTGTTGTATTTGTATTTTATAATATATTTCGAGTTTTTGAGGAAAAGGAAATCTAATTGTATTCTACATTTAAAAAATATTTATAATATTAATTTCACAATGTTTTTATGTGTAAGGAAACATATTTACAATTAAAATGTATAAATCTTAAACTAAAATGTAATTATTATCATTTCTAAATCTTAATTAAACATAAGATTCCTTAAAATTGATCAATTAGTTCTCGAGTTTTTGACTATTGAAGATTGGTTGATTGATTGATTGATCCCCCCCCCCCCACACACACAAACACACACACTTTTTTTTTCGTTTCTCAAAAACTATTTTATATATCAGAATACGAAAAACTACAGATTGGAACCAGAAACATTTTCTATCGGCTCCTGATAAGTTTAGCGTTTGGTTCGCAACCGCTTCTGGTCCTATTACAGGCAGACAGACAGAAATTTTTGCAAATGTTATTTTTGACTGTACATTGTCTAAATAGTCGCATGAACTTAGAAATAGATGTTTTTCTGGAAATCACAGACATACAGTGCAGTGTTATATAGATGTATAGATTACTGTTCACTGGACAGTTAAAGTTTCACCATCCTAACAAGTACGGACCACTGCATTGTTCTTATGTATGAAAGACTACGATTTTGATTTTCAAGATAATCTCCTTATTTAATTCACATACCTTCACATAATTCACAAGTCTACAAATCTCCAACTCCAAGGACAAATGGCCACAGATTTTACATTTCTTAAACTACCAGTACAAGGTGGCTTTAAATGGCTAAGATTATGATACAAAATTATCTATTAGATGCTGATATGCCCGAAATGTCATTGTGGGATGTTCATTCATACAGCGTTTACACAACAATACTCTCATCACTTAAGTAAATTACACTATTATAAAAATCTACTAAAAACTGAGAACCTGAACCTACTCCTTTTTTTAAGTACAATTGAGGGGGTTGGGGTAAGAAAGTGCTAAGCCACATTTTTGAACTTCTGAGATATATCAGTTTGATCAAATACTCAAATTAAGATATATAACATAAGGTTTTTTTTTGCCAATGTCTTAGTAACATTTGAGATATTCTGAATTACTATATGGCATTACCTTAATGATATTACTATTATGTCCTATGTAAATTAGCTATCGTCATTGGGGGCATAAACGTCTGGAGAAAAAGCGAAACCTGGGACATATGCTGCCAACAAGTGACATAAGAAACAAATAATATGTAGTATATTATAATTTACAATTATAAATAACAGATTACAGTGTTAGATTTATTTCACCAAAAATGTGGCTTGGCAGTTTCTTGCCCCGACCCCCTCAATTGTATCATAAATGTGTGCACATGCGTACTTAAAAATAACCTTGTCAATAAATGTAAATAAAATCTCGTATTACTCCATTTTACATATGATAAATTTCAGAAGAAATTGTTTAATATATGTGTCTATACAGTGCGGAAATATTTTGTCTGAATAGTTAAAAAAAATAAAAGTTGCGCACTGGAAAATTAACGAACTATATGGTAAATACTACCAATCCGATTGGGATTATATGTTTTACTTACATTTCTTGTAGCTCAGTGCTTTACCATGAACTATTCATAAAAGTTAACAAAAAAGATCTCCTTGAAGACGAATTTCTCAAAAAGTTATGAAAAATACTGAAGAATCTATACTAAGGCATATACAATAAAATATACATTATATTTAGTGGCGTAATCTGGACACATTTTCTAGAATAGAATTAATAACTTTGAGTTTCATAGTCAAAACCGTGCGATTTGGCGAAGGTTATGTTGGCAATAGGCACGATTTAGGAGAAAAAAGTTGCGAGACACTTATGAATGTAATGTCTTTGACACTGTTTTTTTAAACGAGTATATTTTTCATTTTTTCTGATTTAAAATGTAACTAATATCATAATTTATGTAAATTTAAATAATAAAGTAATTTACGTATATTAATTATTTAATTTTATCGTTGAATTTTCTTTTAAAATATTATTTTTCAAGCTGCAAGATATATAGATATAGATATAGATATAGATATATATTATTAACCCTTTCCGGCACAGACAAAGTCTGTTCGTAAAATGAGAAATTGCTGACTGATACCGGAATTTACAAACGACTTTTTTAGAAAATATGAACTCCTTGTTTTAAGCTTTCATTATAGAAACAAAATTTTATTAAAATATTCTTGGTGCCGAATGCAAGTTTGGAATTAAAATTAGGTGTGCCCGGAGTGGGACCACTGTGCCGGAAAGGGTTAAGGTGACTTTCAAGCACTTACTTTTTGATCTGAAATATTAAATTGATTTATTTTTCTTCTTACAACGTGTCACGTCTGTTCATATCGGAATAAACTTATGCAATATCATAATTATACATATACACATGAGTAGAATATTCAGTATTTTCACAAAATGTTTAGAACCAATAACCAAGAATTGTTTCACTTGTGCCTACATAGGGCGTAATGCCCATGTTTACCGCAGATCGAGGTTGAAAATATATAAACAGAGTTCATCTTGATGCTGTTGATCTTCTATTTAGTTCTCGCAGCAAGCTGCGGAGGATGTTGCATGAAGCAGTCTGTTGATAAGCCTTGGTTAGTGGTGAGCAATAAGTGGGGGGGGGAGGGGAAGCCCCTTTCGAGCCATACAATTTTCTATTTTAAAATTTGAATTCGAAGATTTTAAGAATTATATGCCAAAATAGAAAATGAAAAATGCATATAATTTAAATACAAAAATACAATTAATAAAACAATTAAAGAATAATACACGATGCCAAACAGTAATAAGAAAAAGCTATATACAGGTACAATGCAAAATTACAATATAATTTTTTTTTCTAAATTATTAAGGAAAGTTGAAATCCACCGATGCCAAATGTGGGCGGGAAGACGTAAAAAAAAATTAAATTAATGAATTTATGCCAAAGTGAAAAAGTAAGTTAGCAAATATTTTGAATTTGGAAAAACACAATGAAGCATTTAAGGTGGTTCTCTCCTTCTCCTTTTCGAAGGTGGAGCAAAACCGTCATCTCTACTAAGGATGGCAAGCGGTCTCGGTTTAGAGTATGTGCATATGTAGATCTCCCTTGTCCTAAAATATGTACTAAAAAATGAGTACGTGTGCTGTTCAAAAATGTGACTTAAATATTCGCAGTTACTGCCTAGAAAGTGTAGTTTTACTTATTTTTATGTTACCATTATTAGGAATCTACTTTTTTCCAGAATACTGAATTTTATAAAAAATTAATGGGTTGACAAATAATTTAATCATGAGCGTCTTTTTTTAATTTAAAAATGCACGTAGAAATAAAACGTATAGGCAAAAAGTTTTGTTTTATTTGAAAGGGCAATGTTTGCTCTACAAGTGAGCGAATTTTGATTTTTGATTTTATTGATTTTTGTGTATTTTTAGATAATTAACATACAATGTCAAGTGGGCAAAAACTGAGAATTTTCGACACTGTTTGCTTTTTGCATTCTCCATACTCTCCAGATTTGGCGCCACCAGATTTCCATCCGTTTTGTTCGCTTGCGATTGGGCGGTGTATCGTTGAATAATAACGTAGAATTGAGGGCTTGGCTGAACGAATTTTTTTAGTCAAAACCGGGAGATTTTATCACCGAGGCATCAAAAAACTTATTGAACAATGCGAGAAAGTCGTAAAACAACAACTGAGAGTATATTATTGAATAATTTGTTGTAATGCTTTTGTTTAAAACAAATTTTTAATAAAATTCTCATGAATTATACATCAACCCAACACATTTTAGCTATATTTATTAATAATATATAGAATATTGAATGATTTTCAAAAATCCGATTTCATTAAATCCTATTATACATTATGCATTCAAGATACAGTATTTTGTCAAAACTTTTATTAACATTTTAAATTTAGTAGAACAATATAAGTGAATAATATTTCTCGGATGCACGATTAGGGTAAGAACTTTTTTATTAGAAAATAGATTAACAACATGAAAACAGAGATTCATTTACTTCTCAGAAAAAGCTCTCTCTTCATTGTTAGTGATAAATCTCATATTACTTCCAAGAGAGATTCTCTCCTTTCTATTCTTCTCCTTTTCTCTTTTTAGAAGTAGGTGCGAACATCAGTTTCACTGACACTCAGAAAAGAATGAACACGTTTCAATCAAAATCCGACAGCCCTTTGCGTCATAAGTTTAGCAGTTTAAAAGGAGATAGGTCTACTTGAAGGAAGGGTGCATTTTAATACACTTATAAAAGGGGATGCAACTTTTGAACAGTTACAACTTTTGAACTTTTTGTTAATCGAAGATATAAAATATGATGTACATAGGTATTTTCTTCATAACCTTGCTCATTATTAAATTTATAGTTTATTCATTTTATACAAAAAAATATATAATGATATTAATCATCTCATTAATATATTAAAATTATTTTCCTTTAGAAATCCATTATGTAAACATCTGAAATTAAAGCAACGATGTTTTCTTCTTGAGCGCACTGAATTGGTCTACTGCATGACACTGAAAATTGAAATAGCAGAAAATAATGGGAAACGGAAATTATAAAAAAGGAAAAAAATACAAAAGACAGTAATAATATGTAAATACATTATACCAAAAACCTATTAAACCAACAAAATTTTTATTTGTTTTTGTTTTTATTGTTTTATTGAGAACATACATCTAACTTGTGTGCTTGACATCAAGTGCCTGCTTATAAGTCATCGTCAATATTTTATTTGTCCATATTTAAACAAAAATAAAAAAAATCAGTCAAACACATTTGTGTTGGATTAATAACGATCGAACAACTATTGACGATCTAAACAAAATTGCTTGGCTCAACAAAATTTCTTTTTAATGTGGTCTGTCTTGTTCAATGCCAGTTTTATTGTATCAACAACATTTTTCTGGTGCATTTTACACGAACAATCCACATAAAGATTTTTTTGGTCAAAATTGCTAATTATTTTAGGTATGATATACTGGCTCTAAATTTTCTGCATGGATTTACTTAAAAACACTACACTGAAATATGGCTGGAATTAAATACATGATTTTATTTATACTTAATGTAACCGTTTCAATGATTTGCATAATTTCGTGAAAGTAACACATTTTGTTAGTTTAAATTTTTATGAATAAAAAATGGTAATAAATGTTAGAAATAACTCCATATAAAGCTTTCAATATTAATAAATGTATTTTAATAATTACATATAAAAAAGTTGCTCACAAAAGTAGATTTATTTTTTTCTTACATGCAAGTTTGTAAGAGAAAGTGGAGATTGAAGAGGTCCAGTGTAAAGATTTTATTCATAAAAATAAACAAAATCTCTGAATGAAGCAAATCATCACTTCACTTGCACTGATCATAAACTGAAAAAAAAATATATAATTGATTGTGCTCCATGACAAGTTGCAGAGACTGCAGCCACATATAAAGGAACAATGCTGACTCATTAAAATTGAATTATTTTTTAGAAAAGTGCACAGAAATTCAATTCAGTGTTGTCAGATTAGGTAATTATTTATTCAAAATATCTACCTCTTTTTTAGACTATTAGTCTTTGTTTATTTAATCATGTAATGTCTGTTATTAAATAAAGAGAAGATTACTCATTCGTGGTAGATTTTTGGATAAAGAAATTCATCAACTTGGCAACACTGCTTTCCTCAGTCAACTGAACGTATTTATAATTCCATTCTGAAACATGGAGTTCAGTGTTGCCTGGAACCGAATAGTAGCCAATTCCAGCACTTTTTATAATGTCATCACATTTCACACAAAGCAAGGCTTTTGAAAATGTATTTGCACAATTTTTTTTTATTTAAGTTCTTAATAAAAATCTGGGTTCAAAACTATGGATGAAATTCTATGTTTTTACTTGAATAAGTAGATTGCAAAACTGGGATCCATTGTGTTTGTTCACGTATAGTATCATTCCTTTCATTTTACAGGTAAAGTTTGGGACAACCCTCTATACAAAATATGTAGATATAATTGTAATTTGAGACAGTAAAATCGTCCTTTTGATCATTTCAAGATTAGTGTTTCCCCTCAAATGTATGATGCTTTCGATATATATTTTCACAGTGTCACTAACATAAGTAACTTTACATTTTTAATTATTAATGAGCACGCTATGCACATATGCTGATAAAAAGATAACACATCAAATGTGATGCGCGTATGGTCAAATGATGAATCAATATCCGTTCTAAAGTTTTTCGTATCATTTTAAATGCTAGAGGAAGAGGCGAAAATCCTCATTTTTTAGTCATACTAACTACATAAACACAATATGAAATATTTGTAATTAAAATAGTGAAGAGCAGAGAATGTGTCATACCATATAGTTTATTGCAAAACACTGCGCATGGTACATTACAATTGACGGCAGTGCTATTTTAATCGCTCACTCACCACCAAAGACTGTATGAACTTGATATTGCACATATTGGATTAGAAATGTTTGCGAATAAATGGAATTATCTAATAAACTACATTTCTTGTCCCATGTTCCATCAGTTAAACGTCCAATTGCAGGGAATGGTATTCTTGTGAGAGCTTGTGGCACCTATATGCATTTATGAATAGACGCAAGCTAGCAGCTAAATCAGCAGAAACATTTTTCTAAACCAGGTGTCGCATCGCATATATAAAATTGCAAAAATTCCTTTGGAGATAATTGGTAAGAAATAAAATAATCTGACAAATCATAGTTCTTATTCCATGAGTTAGACGTTCTATTACAGGAAATAATTTCCTGAGAGAGTTTATGGCATCTAGATACATTTATGAACAGAAACAAGTCGGCAGCGTTCTCAATGTTGCAGTCAATGACTGGATGAAATTTTGGGATCATTAAGTTCGGTTATTCTAGAGGTACCAGTTACAGGAGAAATGTTCATTTATACCATAAGCATGTATTTTAGCTGGTGAAGATCATTTCTGGCATTACGATGCACCACAAAGTATTGTTAAGGAACGGTTCAAGAAACACCAATTTAAATTTTAGTATTACCTGGATACGAATTTAGTTGAACGAAAATAGAATTCAGTTGAAATATTAGGGTTCAAATAGAAAATCATCTTTTGCAATTCCTCTTACCATCATCATCACTCCATTATATACTAGAAAAAAGATTCCTGTTTACATTTCTCGATATATTGCATCAATACCAGCTTGAGTGAATATGACGAACCCAACTATTTCTTTTATTTACGCCATGTTTGTATTAAAGGACTAAACGATTATCCTTGTGCGACGACTTTGTGTTTTGAAATCATAGCATCCCTAGTTTATTCCTTTCAGTTACGCTCTCTTTATACGACTTTATACTCTTTATACGACTAAAAATGACCCTTTCGTATAACCTGTATATAATGGTGCCACTAAAGTGTGCGCAGTGTGCTGTAGTTTTGAGCTGACCTTCCCTTATATATCGCAAAGTTTTAGAATCACTTATTACAATGTGTACTTGTTATTTTTCTTGTCAGGAGAAATCCTATAAATTGGAAGTTAGAAGGTAAATTAACATAGCTATTCTGTGTGTAACAATGTGTTAGGATCTGCATAATGCTCTTTTGGGGAAGGGTTTTTTCGTGTCTCAGATTAATATATTAGTTACGCTCAAATTGACTCAAAAGAAATGTTTTCTAATTCATGTAAAAAGAAATTTTTCTGCATTAAAACATTCAAGTGTTATAATGCAAAACAGTCGCCATAAAATTATTTGACAAGACATATTCTCACAAATATTGAAAATAATCAGAATTTTCTGAATGTAGGGAGCCTTTAAAAAAATTTTAAACAAGGACTGGGTTCATCTGTTTTTAGGGATTTTTATTTCCTCCTGCGATAATTAAAAAATGATAATCTGATGCATTTCAAATTTCTTCGAAACATCACGATTTTCTACGATGTTTGTGTCCAAATATTACAAGAGTGCTTTTATGCATAACAGAGTGGCGACAAAAGTACCAGGGCTCACGCTCAGATTGAAGTTTTTGTTCAAACCAAAGCAACCCATATGCTAGAACTTGGTTATACTCGCCTAGACGAGTTCAATTACAAAAGTGAGGCACCTGAACAAACATTAGCTTGGCGATAAGGACAGGCTGTTAGAAGAGCCTGGCGATTCTTTTTTGTCCAAAATTTTGTCGACTAATCAAATTTTATTGCCCGTACGTCACCGTTCTGTTATATATAAAAGCACTCTAAATATTCCTGGTCATAGTGATAATGCTTAATGATTAAAACTGCCAATTAGTTTCTGGAAGAAAATATTGAAAATCCAAATTCCTGGATTTAAAAATATAATAAAAAAAGAGTAACCAATATATTTCCTGTTCCCATTTTTACTTCGTGTACATTTGTTTCCATCTACTGTTATTATGTTCGCTTTATCTGGAAAATTTGATTTAACTTGATTTTCCACTCTTGAAGAGTAATATTTTGTATTTAGAAGGTAAATATTATGCCTAAGGAAAATTTTCATTGAGTCATGCTGCAAAACACCAGTGCCCGTCGGAGCATAGAACGTGGTCAGCACTTGGAAAGATGACCAACACAACACAGCAGCTAACGAGAGAGACCGGCTATGATACTTGAATGTAACGTGATCAAGGTAAACTGAAAAGCAGTTCCACTGTTAGTCAAAGTCAGCCTATGTTGATCATGTGACGAACGAGACAGATGAAAGTTTTCGAGACCTGTCATGTTCCTAACTCGCATGAATGTTATGTACGTAAATGTGAAGGCCATGGCATTGGTTCTCTATTTGGGTGGTTACTAGATGGAAGAAGGTTACTGTACCAGACGTTTATTCCTTCCGTCAATAATCAAAATTTTGAGGTTCTCATAAGAGCTAGCTGAGGTCACAGATATGGTGGCTTCACAACAAATTGACAACATTAATGAGTGAAATGCTAATAAGCTTGTTTTCCGCTAAAAAAATCGTATCGTTGTAATTTTAATTTTAAATAATTAATACCTTTTTCTGAAAAATTAAGTGATTTGAAGATAGCAGAAAATTATAAAATGAAGTTTCAGAGTCTGTTTCCAAACTTTAAATTTTATTGCGACTCTGAAGAAACTTGTCACGGAGTTGCAAATGTCTGTCAAATTTGACGAGATTATGAGTTGGAAATCTTCCATCTTTCTTTTTAACAGCATCATTTCGCTCTCTTGTAAACCCATTAATTTACGGAATATGCCATTTAAAAGCTTGAGAAGTAACAGGAAAATATGCTTTGTCAGGCCAATTACTTAGTCTCCAATCATTTGAAAAACAGCATCTTTTTCATAAATATTTTGATGTAAAAGGCGCTAGAGAAGAAAAACAGCTGAAGCAGTTTTGTGAATCGAATCGAGAAACTCTGCTACTACAACTTGTTTTCTTTTGGAGAGTTCCAGGAAAGCTTTATCCTGTGGCAAAAGTATCGGTAAAAGTAGAAATCTCTTTCGGAGCGAGAAAATGGAGCTTTTCTTTTCTGACTGTTTTTCTTCACGAGCCAATACTTCGGACAGCCAATCAAAGTGTCAGTCGCCGAAAAGGCGGGAAAAGTGGGTAGGCGGGTCCCTTTGCGTGCAAAGCAACTTGTGACGGGGTTGATGCAGCTCACGGACTTTACCTGAAGACGTCAACTGATCGCCAGAACAAATAATGATTATTACAAATGAAATTATCCAAGAACTGAAAATTAATCTAAGATCATTAGAGTTTTCTTTCACATATGAGGGGATTAGAATAACAGTGGAGTAAGTCAAAAATTAAAATCGAGATAACCATATTTTTACTGTACATATATTAAATTCTATTCAGTGTGACAGTGAAGTAACTCATAGTGTCATAGTTCACTTATGAAGTCGCTAGAAGGCAAAACTAGTTGGATCACTCAATGCAACGGCACACAACTTTCACAAAACCCTTCATTTCTCAAATCACTAAACTGTGACTTACTCCACTGTCATTCTAACCCCCTCATATGTTTTACAATACATTTATTACATTACTTATAAAAGAAATAATAATAAAAAGCACGTGAAAAATAAAAATTGAAAACACAACTATATATAACAGAATGTGAGATATTATTATTCTCATACCTCCCAGATAATTGGAGAAAATTGTGTATCATGGGACAGCATGGGGTTTCAGAGATGCAAAACCGTCGACGGTACTGACCGATGGGACCCAATCTTCAGGTGGTGAAACTCTGACTGAAAAAACGGAAAGGAACTTTCTTCTCAAGGTTTAGATAGAATCCGTGATTTTCCTTTGCAGTCCTGCAAGGCTGTAGTCGGAATTTTCGCCCGGCTGCTTGTCTAGTGGTTTGAGTGCTTGCTACTTATTAAAAAAAAGAATCGAGTTTGAATTCCAGTTCATGCTTGAACTGGTTGTTCGTGGCTTCTTGTTCCGTTGGATCGATTCCACTTTAAATGAAGGTTCTGGTATGCATAGTCTTCGTGTGCAGAAGATCATCGTGGCATCCCAAATTAACCTATAAACCAATCAAAAAGTGGTATTTCTCTCATACAGAGTGTTTCAAAAAATTATACACAATTTAAATGATTTTAACGTTACGGATTATAAAGGTCCGAGTCATCTTCAGTGAGAGCGTGGTTTAAATTTGGAATGTATCGTTTAAAATGCGATGGACATTTGATTTTGAAATTCCTACTTCGCCAGCTGCGTGCCGAAGATATATACCAAGCTCTCTTCATTTGCGAGGTTTTATTATGACCGCGGTCTTCCCGAACGATGCTTGTGAACATTTTGAATAGTTCCATCTGCCTCAAACTTGTATCTAATTGTAGCGAATATAAGTTGTGTAAGGGGATCTGTTTTCAAACTCTCTTCCAAACTGTCTCTACACTTTACTCACGCTACGTTTTTTAATTCCCAGTAAAATTTTAGAAAAAATTCACTTCGCTTAAATCTTAGTCTGGTTTCAGCCATTATTTCAAGTTAGTTAAACCTGGAAGGAAAAGAAGAAAATGCCGGTTATTAGGGAAGAAATTGTGTATTCATTTTTTGAAATACCCAGTATACTTGTAAAAATTTAATGTCTTGTCTCTTCCCAACATGAAAAACTGAATATGACCTTGGAAAACACACTTTGTTTTCACCCATGTCTCTGTAGGTTTTGTCATAACACTAGAAGACCAATTATCTCCTGAACACTTCATCATAAATACAAAAAATGAATAATTGAATCATTGAATGAATAGACTTATTATTACCAAAAATAAATTTTATTGTATAATTTTTTAACAAAGAGTTTAATTTTGTTTTTATTTTGTATGAGATTCCTCCAGTTTAGAAGTTTAACTCTATCATTATCACTCATCTGCTAGAAAGGGGGCAAAAACCCTGTCACTTGCAACGTAGATTTGCAACGTTTTAGCAACATTGTATACTGTCTGGTATGTCCTTGTTATTTAAAGAAACATTTTAAGTGCCAATTCAGACATAAAAGTTCACACAATGAAACTCTAAATATTCTTTGATGATTGAAGAAATGTGAGCCTTGCTAAAAAAGTGTGCGACAATAACAATAAATCCACGCGGTTCCTAAAACAATTTCAATGAACTCGTTAAAAAGAGGTAATATATCTTTAAACTAGATATTTCAGTGCACAAATAAGGGGGAATTTAAAAAAGGGTATATGCCTTGGCTGAATCAGAAATGTGAAAACGTGAGGTTATTTTATTAATTTATCTAAAAGTATTGCATTTACCTTTTGCCATAATTACTATTTCCAGGAATAAAAATTCTTTATCTGTTTGTGCACTGGAACAATCATATTTGTAAAACATTCAACATTGATAACTAAGCATAAACGACTGATCTCTTTGCCAGCGATTAAACTTTACAATTTTATGGTAATTATGCCATTTTCCTGTAAAAGTAATATAGGGAAAATTATGGTTGGTTGATTGATGAATGGGGTTTAATGGCACAAGGTCCCTTTACGGACATGCAGCGCCAAAAAGAAAGAAGGCAGTTAAAACAAAACTTAATATTTTTTTTAAATATACCTTAAAACTTTGTCGTAAAACTAAATTGAATTTAAACAAAAAAACTTAATAAGAAATGTAGAGTGATGATAAATGTAATTAAAACCATTCAGTGAAATCATAATATATTTAAAAACGACAAATTTTCATAGCTAAAATCTGTACAATATGTTGAATGACGGTTGGTCAAGCAACAAAGTATAAATACTCCAAATTATAAAGCATGAACACTTTCATTTAAAACGAAAGATTATTAAGAGGAATAATTTAAAATCACGTAGGCTCAAACTTCTCAAAACCAAATTTTCATCTGTATCAGAGTCATGGGTGTAAGATTTGGATTTCATAGCTTCTTCCGCATAGCGGAGCAACTGTTTGTAATCTTTAATATTAACAATTGGTGGGCATGACGTAATCTTTTTTTTAGGGGTGGGGTGGGGGGGGGGTCCTCACAGTTTTACACTGTGAAGAGGCTTGAGATGAAATTTTGTTTTTCTGTGCACATAACTTTTGGAGAAAAATCGTATTAGAGAAAAAGCAGGTTTTTGCAACTTGATTACAGACGTAACAGAGAAGTGTATTGATTAATGTTTAAATGGACCTATTGTGACAGGATGTGATGGTGATGGTAATCTAGTATGCTTACATTTAGAAGGACCAAATTATTCTAATGTGACAGGCCTGTGAAGAGAAGAGAGTCGTAAGAGTGCCAATTGGGACATATTTGTTATCCTCCAAAAAGCGTGCATATTACGGGACATTTTCTTAACAGTAGTAGATGATAATGCGACAGACACATCAGCTGATGTAGAAGATGAGCTTTGGTGCTTATATGACTTTTTGTCATACAGCGCCCCATGCTTAGTCACCTTGGGTCGTGACAATGGTGGGGGACTAATTTTCCTAGTTTTTTTAAACTATCCGTAGTTATGTGTTTTTAACACTTTTTGTTTTTGTGTTTGTCCATCCCTTCGAAGGAAGTCCAGAGGTGACCTTTGTAGGTGCTCCTCGATTCCGACCGGGGTAAAGCAAATCTTGGGAGGGAGTCCTTGATTATTTTCGGAGCCTATGACTGCTCTCATGGGCTTTCAGAGGCCCTTGGGGGCGATGATGTCATGGTCTCTCCCCAACGGGAACCGGACCTGATCCGGCCCCTTTAGTACATTGAGAAAGAGCCTCTGTCGCAGCGTTCGGATATGATGTAGTTGTACATGCGAAGATATGTCTTACAACGGGTGCCTTTTGGATGTGGTGCCCCTGCTGTATGAGTAATAAGGCCGGGAGACGGTCTGCTTGCATCGCGGGGGTGTTGCATTCACCGTGAAAGAGTCTTACAGATTTTGAGGATTGTTACCGCAGTTTAGAGTATGAAACCCCAATAAATAAAGTTCTAGATTCTACAAGTTTGCGCGCTTCAGGATACGAAAAATTCTGAATAATCTTAGCAACCGTAATCTTTTTTTCACGGATCCAATTTCGACAGGAACAGGAATATGCAGCGTGATTATCTTTCCTTTTGTCACAGTGTCCAGAATTTTCAAATTTTGCATTGTTGTGGCCGACTGTTGCACAGAAATCACAATTAACGGAATTACGACAAGATTTTTTTTCCATGGTCAAAACGCTGGCACTTAAAACAATGTAAGGGGTTAGGTATAAGACTAGGATTCCAACTCACATGATCTACGCTCTCTAGAGCACTTTGTTACGGAAGCCCATTGACCAAGTTTACCCACACGCCCCTAAAGCCACTGCTTACCCCACGTAAGGGCAGCGCCGCTACACGTAGCTACGCGGCATCTCAAACTGCACCCTGAAACCTCTGGAAGTCTGGTCCCTCCTATATTAACACCCTGGACAAAAGGGTATTACCAAGCATGATTCGGGTGACATCTTCGGTTTTCCTCAGGCATTCCAAGTAAACGGGATACCTACAAGAGTGCCGGGCCCGAAGCTTACACCAAGGTTCCGCGGACTTGCTTACGTTACCAAAGTCTCCGAACATCATATATTATAATACGAGCAAATCTTGTGTGTGTGTGTGTCTGTGGTCCTACAGGTTTTGGGCACGAGAAGACCATTGGGCTAGGTCAGAGGTAGAAAATTCGAATAGCGTGTCATTTTGGGGTCACTACGGGTCAACGCATTTCTATGGGACTGAAGGTTGAAACAGTTATTAAGTTATTGAACATTTGGCAGTAAACGAAGTTGCAAACATGGTAACATTTTGCCAAATTTGGCGATATTTGATGAAGTGTTGGTGACATTGGCAAGATTTGGCTGGAAAATCGACTTTTTAGATTACCAATGTCAAAACACATGCTTGGCCCAAATGAAAATATGTTGCCAAATTTGGTGACATTTGGCGACATTTTTGCGAAAAAAATGGCTTTTAAAATCTGAAGGAATTTTCTAGAAATTCTCAATAAGAGCCGAGATATATGATTCAACCAATCAGAGTCCATGGAACGTTCTCGAAAACAGAATTGAACCAAACAGGGTACATAGAACTTTCGCAACACATGCTTGGCGCAAAATGAAAGAATGTCGCCAAACTTGGCGATATTTTGGCGATATTTGAAGAAAAAAAAAGGCTTTCACATTCTGAAGGAATTTTATACAAATTCCCAATAGAAGCCGCGATACATCATTCAACCAATCAGAGTCCATAGAACGTTCTCGAAAACAGAATTCAAATGTAGATTGGAAAGATGCCCTCTCGTTGTAAATATGTAATGTAAATAATGTAAAATTTAAAAATATGTATATAGTTTTAATATTGATTGTTTCTGTAAATAATACTGTTAAAAATAAAATTATTTATAGTAATAATACAGCGAGAATTTGTTGTTATATCGAATTGAACGCAAAACTAATTTTAACCGAGCATAGCTCGGTCGTCCCCGCTGGCGGAATCTTATATAAGAAAGCCACTTGCTCCTTGTCAATGGATGGTAGGGGATTAGGTACCTCCTACACAATCCGGCACGGACAATCTTAGCACGTGTGCACATTCGTGCACCCGTGCCAACCAAAGGCCATAGCTCACAAGATACGCCTATGTAAGCTTCCATCCTTAAACAGATGAATAGTAACCTGGGTAGCCAAGAAAATACTAAAATTTTATTTTGTATACCACTATTTTCATGTAATATTATTCGCCTGATTCAATCGCAAAACTTCTTTAATTAAATTTGGCAAGTATTTCTCTACGAACATGCTAACATTTCAAAATAAAATTTTAGTATTGTCCTGGCGACTTTGCTAGTAATGATCGCTTGCTTGATATCTAGCCAGTGACGGAGTCAGTTGTCAAGCCGGTTGCTGCATAGGGGATCAATATGCACATCGAATCTACCCGAAGCAAAAGCAAAGCGGTGAGTTGCTTTCCCTCATCTTCAGGGATTCCCCTTTCCAGAGTCACCAATCGGCAAGTACGTGGTGCTTTCCATTTTTTCAAATTACAATACTCTGATTTTTTTTTTGTGTGTGTGTGTGTAGATGCGTATGTATTACAATTTTGCAATAGTCGATATCGGCTTATTGGGAATCGCCCTCACCTCCAAAGAGAAAGCCACAATGAAAGTGAAACAAAGAGGAAAGAATAGAAAAGAAGGTTCGCGAAACCCTTAAATACTTAAAGAAGGTATCCTTCTGGGGAGAGGAAAGTGAGGTAAAACCGTAAAGTCTTGTGAAAACCGCATATTTCAGTTTGACACAATTTGAGCAACCCTCTAGTGGCTAATGTTTGAAATACTTAGCTCTAGGCAGAAACAAGAAGCAGTCATTATGGTATCTCCATATCAGCACTTGTGTAGTGTTTGTGCTCGAAGGTTTATTTTATCATTTTTTGTTTTAATATTTGCTAGTTTTCAAAATTCTTAAATATGAACACATTCAGAGTTATTGAATTTTTTTATATTATTGTGCATAGCATAGTTTATAAAGATTTATTTCCATTAATGAAACTGTTTCTAGCATTTATAAGTGCGATTTTATGAGTGGTTTATTTTACCTTCATTCTCTTGGGGTAAAACCGAATATCCTACGTTGTATAAAAAAGGATATTGGAAAACAATAATTGACGATCCCGTAAACAATGTTTGAAGAAAAGAGAGCCAAAACTACATGCAGTGATTATGATTTTTATAAAGCTTATAAAGAGTTGAATTTCTTTTCTGCAATTTCTCAAATTGGAATGAAGATAATTATTTTTTGTGTTCAAATATTAAATCATTAGACTTATAATTGAAATATTGTTAGTTAAATTTCTTAGTTAAAGTTGTAAAAAAAATTATATTGTTTCTTTTGACGAGAAAATCTAACTTTTTCATTTCCTGTAGGATTAACATATTCACGCGGTTTTACCCCACCATTGGGATAAGACCGGATAATTTCACTTTTTATAAATAATTAATCATTAATAATCATTAATAATTAATCATTAAGAACCTTTCTGTCCCTTTCCCGATTTAAAGGGAACTTCTATTTGAAACTTCTTTCTGAATCTGAATGCCTTTTTCACTTAAAAACTGAGTGGCATTGCAGGTAATCTCAAACCGGACAATTCAACGTCACACAGTCACGCCTTTACACAGTTGAATCCATGTCTCGTAAAAACTCACCGCCTAAAATCACAATTTGACGTCGTTGTGAGGTGACATTACTGAAATGCCACAATGATGTACGGCTACTTTTAAGCGTACTAATGTAAGCTTACTATTTGCTTTATGTTGTAAACTTTTGTGTTAACTTTGTGAAATTTTTCACATATAAATTTTGAAATTTTAAAATTCATATTTATGATTATAAATATCATTTA
Organism: Maratus michaelseni; assembly: GCA_963931845.1. Classification (NCBI taxonomy): domain Eukaryota; kingdom Metazoa; phylum Arthropoda; class Arachnida; order Araneae; family Salticidae; genus Maratus; species Maratus michaelseni. Next base: position 210,289,644 of record OZ007599.1, on the reverse strand, counting down.
AATTTACTGTTCCAGATATAAATTCAAACCCAACGTGTAATTACTTTTTATAAAAGTTCCTTAAAAGCTTTTTGCACTACTTGAGAAATTAACAGAAACAGTAGAATTTTCCATCGCTTTAACATTATTAAAATGTACAACACTTATCATTTACTAAAAAGTGCATATATGGTTGTAGAAGATTAATTTTTTTACAAAATCTTTGGCACAATTTTATCAACTAATAAAAGTTCAAGTGAAACAGAGTGGCGCAACTTTTAATGATGAAAATCTCGGCTAGTACCATGAATGCACTTCATTAAAACTTCTGGAACAGGATAAATGTGTTTGTGAAAAGTTTCTTGCATGCTGATTCAATCGTACGGAATACAGCATAATGAATGGCGAATCATTTACTCTAATTAGTTTAATTCAAAATGCAAAATAAGAAGTTGTTATTAAAGCCAAGACATGCTTAATATATAGATTGAATTAAGATTTTATTGCTTGACACTGTTATTGGATAACATTTATGTATGCATATGAGATCTGCAACTACCTTTATCACAAAAACTACTGACATCTATTGTAATTTATTTCTGTCTGACACATTCAAGGATTTGATTCAAAAATGACTTTCAACACAAAAAAATAAAATATGGAATGTTATAAATTGCGAAAAAAAATGTCAAAAAAGAACATATATATTATATTTTCATAAAAAGCATATATGAAATTAGTTGTGAACATCAACCATAAAATTGATAAAGTATGCTATTCGAATTAATAGGGGGGACCTCAAACATACTTATTCAGATTAATATCCAATTACTCAGCTAATAAAAAGTATAATTATGAAGTATAATTGGAAAATTGTGTAAAGTGTAATTGTTTGAAAGTTGTTTGATATGCTCTTGTCTTAATATCAAAGTATTTTTTAAGGCATAGTTTATATCATTTCAGAGGACTGAAAAAAAGTACACCATAGCTGTCAACATTTTTCATAGGTTATAAAAAAAAACAGAAATTTTATATAATAAAATGGGTCTTGTGTGTGTGTGTGTGTGTGTGTGTAAAATATGAAAGAATGCTTAATATATATAAAGATATTAAGGTGTATTATTTGTAATTTAGGTTTTGTAGATTAATATATAAGAGGATATTAATATGGCGATATGAAATTTTTTTGAAGTGCGCTGCTATCTACCTAAGCTTAAGAATAGTTACTTGATATCGAAAAATACAATAACTTAATTATAGAGAAAAAAAGAACATTTTACAGATTATAATTGTAGATTGGTAAATAATGAAAAATTAAAATCTATATATGGATAAAATGGTAATAAATAGTATAGAAATTCATATTAAAATAGAAATATAACCCTGCATCATGCAATGATATTGATTTACCATATTTGATCGCAATGCCACGAATAGTTAACAATCGTTTATAAAACAAATAGTTTTAGATTATTTATAGCATAGGCATGTATTTAACATAGAAGGTGTGTAAAGTAAAATGGAAAAAAATAATACATAATCTCTAAATTAAAATGCATACTAGGATATTTTTAAGTAACTTTTTTCAGCAATCCACATTCCGTCCTCCATAATGGTATTTCAATTTTATGTAATTTTTAAAGCATTTATATGTATTTATATTTTTATGTATATCTTATTATATATATATATATAATTGAGAGTAGCAGATTAGAATCGATGTATCATTGCTACAGATCAATTGTACAATAGGCTACTTTTTCTTATTGGTACCATTGTGATAAGATAAACAATTGTGTAATTGAAATTTTCGTTTAGTACACAAGATCAAAGTGTTATCTGTATCTCTGACAAGGAAGGTCTCCATAATCGCATACTCAGAAAATTTTGAAAAAATTACAGAATATTCTTCTCATGAGGATATATACGTTCTTAAAAAAAATTGCTACGGAACCTCGATATAACGTCCGTAAAAAAATTATGAAAATTTCGTGTTTTGGCGATTTATCGCTGGGTTGGCGACACAATGAAATTTTTAAAAAAAACATTCATTTACGATAAATTTTCTTTTAGGAAAAACGTTTTCTACTCTTTATACTGAACTAGTTAACGTAAGTTTAACTTAAATAATTTCACTTTATAACTACGGTTTTGCCATATATATTTATATGTACATCTAAAAGAAAATTAATGATCGCATTCTACGGCTTAGAACAAAATTTGAACTGATTAAAATTGCTTTAAACTAAAAATTAATTGTGTGATTCTGAGCACTGTCAATTTGTCATCGATATTGTTAGACAACTGGAGAAAAGTCTTGGTGCCGTGGAAACAATGACTTATTCAAATTCGAAATGTATAATGAAAGTTTAATCGGACATTTACTGTTAAAATACACTTAAAACTTAACCAGCCTTCAAAACTGTATAAAATTAAATAACTTCAGCAATAGTTAATTTGTATATGTATTACATAACTTTATAGAAAAAATAATAAACTATTTAATCGTTGAAATTTAAATTCATAAAGTGCTACGCATTTAAACACTCATTTAACCAGAAATTTTCAAATACTATAAAATCGCTTGCATTTGGTGAGGAAAAAGTTTTGCTCGCCAAATCGCGTCTTTTTACGTCAAATACTCGAAATTATTTTATTTTTTTACAGATTTTCTGCAGGGATTCCGCAGCTAAATTTGACTGATCTCTTATTACGTACATGAGTAGCTTCATTAGCATTTTTTTCAAAATATTCTGAGTATGCGCTTTAAGGAGACCTTTCTTGTAAGTACAATAGTGTTCGTAATATTTACAATATATCTGGTAACAAAAACCTTTAGAAAATGGTATAAAAATAACACTTACTGGTTATACATTTCTGTCTTTTACGTTCATTAAGCATTTTGAATGCTGTATTAATAAGTTTTTCCGGTTAGAAAATGCCACAAAAAATAAATGTATTTTACGTTACACAACTAACAGATTATCATCAAAACAACAGCTTTACCGCCAAGAGGAGAACCTCATACATTGATGAAATCATTGTCTTAATCATAGAGAGGGAACAATTCAACTTCTTTCCAAGTTCAATCGTCCTACGCCTGCACAGAATGCCTCGTCATGGCAAATGAATAAAAAACGTGGATATTGAGTGGTTGTTGGGCAAACAGTGCCTCAAAATAAAGTATTTTTAAACACATATTGATTGGTCAAAAAATAGAAAAATAAATATAATCACAGTTATCGTAATTCCTTTTCTATTCTTTAAGGTTATTTCATTTTTATTGGAATTCTAAATTTAAGAATGGTTTATGTTTTGTCAAAAGAACTAATTGATATGTATTTACAGATAATTGCTTTTACATTTTCTTGCATATAGTTTTCAGTGTTCAGTATTTTTTGAAAAGAGGTTGCTTACATATAAAAATACGGAAAAAGCAAAGCCGAGACTGCTTCAAAATCTCAAAAGCATACTGAAAAAGCAGAAGAAATTCCGTAAAAGCCCAATATATAAATATGTACTTAGTGCTTCACAGGATCTCAATGGTCAAAATATTGAATAAATTTTGAACCAAAAGATTATTTTATCAAATTTTCAAGATTTACATATGAAAACAAGTAATTTGAAGCAAAAAAAATTACTTGTCAATAATGGCAAGTTCACCAAGTTTTTACTCAAAATCCTCTCAACCAATCAAATTTTATTGCTCGCATGTCGCCACTATGTTACATACTATAAAATCACTCTGGGTGCTCATCGCTCTCGATTTCATCCAAAATCCTCTCGACCACTCAAATTTTATTGCTGATATGTCCGCTGATATGTTTATACATTCAAAACGTCACATGGAGTGGATAATCTGTACACGGCGATTGGCACAAAAACGATGGGCGCGACGCTTTGTATTTTGTATATGATTGTATATGTTGGATGTGATTATTAAAAGAGAACTTTTAACTATAGATTTGTATCTTTCTATTTTGATTAATAAAAAAATCCTAATCTTTAGGATGCTTTTGAATTATTAATCATCTGTATTTTATTTTATTATTATTATTGATTAATATTTAAGACGAAATGTCTTTTCACGTTTCACGAGAGTAGTCTTTTTTTAATGATTTAAAATTTAGAGGAATATAAGTGGAAGAAATATTTAATTCTATTTATAACGAAAAGAAAATCATATAGACCTTATTATATAAAATTTGACTTAGTACACATGGGTGAAATGTCTTAAAATGTTTAATATATAAGGATTTTTTTTTTTTTTTTTTTTTTTTTTTTTTTTGAGTGGAGAAGGGGGTGTACTGTACATCATGTTATTAAATCTTGTGGGATATGAGTAATAAAAAAAAAAGGTTTAACTATATATATTTGTATCTTTCTCCGTTGATTAGAAAAATAATCATAATTAATACATTTGGATGCTTTTGAATTATTAATAATCTGTATTTTTTAATTATTAAAATAACATTTTAAAGGCAAAATGTCTTTTCACTTTTTATGAGAGTAATCTTTTTTGAATTATTTAAAATTTAGAGAAATATAAGTGGGAGAAGTATTTAATTCTATTCATAACGAAAAGAAAACCATGCAGACCTTATTATATAAAATTTGACTTAGTAAACATGGATGAAATGTATTAACATGTTTAATATATGAAGATTTATTTTTTTGGAGTAGAGAAGGGGGTGTACTGCACATCATGTTATTAAATCTTGTGGGATATGATTAATAAAAGAAAAGGTTTAACTATAGATTTGTATCTTTCTCTTTTGATTAGAAAAATAATCATAATTAATGCATTTGGATGCTTTTGAATTATTATTACTCTGTAGTTCTTTTTATTATTGAATTAAATTTAAGACAAAATGTCTTTCCACGTTTTATGAGAGTAGTCATTTTTTTTTCAATGATTTAAAATATAGAGAAAGATAAGTGGGAGAAATTTTTAATTTTATTTATAATGAAAAGCACGTCATATAGACCGTATTATATAAAATTTGACTTAGTAAAAATGGGTAAAATGTATTAAAATGTTTAATATATGAGGATTTATTTTTTGGAGTGGAGAAGGGGGTGTACTGTACATCATGTTATTAAATCTTGTGGGGTATTGTTAATAAAAGAAAACGTTTAACTATAGATTTGTATCTTTCTCTTCTGATTAGAATAATAATCATAATTAATGCATTTGGATGCTTTTGAATTTTTAATAATTTGTACTTTTATTGATTATTGAATAACATTTAAGACAAAATGTCTTTCCACGTTTCATGAGAGTAGTCTTTTTTGAATGATTTAAAATTTAGATAGGGATATGTGGGAGAAGTTTTTAATTCGTTTTATAACGAAAAGAAAGTCACATAGTCCGTGTTATATGAAATTTGAATTAGTAAACATGGGTGAAATGTTTTAAAATGTTTAATATATTAGGATTTAAATAATAATTTTTCATATTTTTTTTGGTAACTTATTATTTCTATTGTTAAAAGTTACAACACTCATCACCATTTTTAACATTATTCTCAGCTATCCCTGTTTCAAAATATTTGCATATTTGTATCGATGCCCAATATAAAATTATTCTGTATAAGTTTCCTTTTAATTCGAAATTTTTTATGTGTATATCTCAGAAAGCAAATTATGGTATCAGCTCTATATGGCGCACAGGATAAATAGACAGCAACAAGTGAATGGAAGGATCTGAAATTTTCATAACTTATTTATATAAAAATTATCTACAAAACGAACCATAATTTTGGCTATATTTTAGGGGAGGGGGGAAATGTTACGGTCGAAAATACTTAAGAATTTCTAGTAATATTTAATTTATTCATATTAATTTTGAATTTTTAATATTAACTTCATATTAATGTAAAATATTTTAGGTTCAATCTATAGGAAATAGCAATATTTATGAATACTGAAAATTTTAAGACGTTCTATAAAGTGGTTCTAAACATATTCTGCATGAAATATCAAATTTCCAAAATTAAAGCGTCCGAGTGGGCAAAAGTATTCGAGATAAAGGCGTTTTAAGTTACTGAATTAAGGCAATTTTCAAATCCAAACTGATTACTTTCTAACACATTTTTAATTCAATTTTGCTCGCAAACGTATGAAACTGGCAGGTGCTCTTAATCAGAAACTATGTAATCCAACAGTTTTCCATTTTTCAGTAAAGGCAGAGGATCTTTCAGAAAAAGCTGTCAAAGTTTACGGTTTGAATAAAAAATCTGAACCCCATAGCGCGGGAGTAGAAAAAAAAAGCTGTCACGTGACAACAATCACTTACAACTCAAGATGCAATTCGTTTAAAGAAAAATTAAAAAAAAAAGGTTCGATTACAAATCACCTAGATAATTATGCCTGCTGCAAGTAGCATGCTTTTATGTGCAAAAATGAGTCTGATAATGAATCAGAAAGTGTCGCATTGTTGAGCGAGGGAAAATATTTTTTCGAGAACCGCCTTAAAGGAGAGAGTATGGAAGTGCTTTAATTCTTTGTGTGATATGTTTGAAATAAAATTGTATATAAATATAAACCATATAGAAATATATATTTAGATCTATAATTACCTTCGTTTAATATAAAAATTAAAAATTCAATTCTTGATGGGTTAAACATTAATTGTCTCCTTAAATAATATATAACTTTTTACGTTGATTTATATAAATTACTCCTACATATCGCGTAACAACCTGTTAACTGCAGCATGTTGCCCAACAATATCCAAACCCATTATCTTCTACCCGGACTAAAAATGATGGTCAATTTCTCTGACTTTGGCGAAAATTATTTCTGCAGAGCGGTTCATTAATGGCAAATGTGGATTCGTGGCCCTGTTTTGTCCTGGACAGCGAAAAGGCGTGTCTAGCTTTAGACTCTAATCCCTATAGGCAGTGCTGTCAATAGCAGCCCTGCTGAGAGTGATGGGCTTCTGCTTTTACTGCAGACAATTTTTCCACTGCTCTGGAACCTCATCGTAACTTCGCATTCATCCTTCAATTTTCTTCTCTTGCAAAGAGAGTTTTTACTCTGGCGAATAAAATGGGTGCACGCCACGCATTGTCGCCAACGTCTTCTCTACGAAAGTGGGATACAAAAGATGAGAGATAGGACGAAGATTTAAAATTTCTCTTGGCGTTATCAATATCTAGAGTTTCTTTCGAAGAAACTTTTCTCCTCGAAATATAAAACTAGATGATTTGCAGGAGTTGTATTTTGGGGGGTTATATATATCACACTAACGAAGAAATACCTTTAAAGATGCAAGTACAGGAGATGATTACAGATATTGTATAAACTAATAAAATAAATAATATATAATTGTAAAATAATAAATTTATTCCTATATTAACTGCCGACAATAACTAAATGAAGCCAATTTACATCAGACGAGAAAAAAAGTTATTAAATTAGCAAAATAAATGAATACTCTAATTTATAACATTTTAGGTATAGTAGAGCAAAAATACTGCCATCAAGGCTGAAGGTATGCACTTAATATAAAATTTAAAATAAATAAATAAAATTAGTAAGAAAAAATAAAATTTATGAAACGGCTATTCAGTTATACAATTAGTAAATAATAGTCTATTTTAACAAATCACAATATATACAATCACAATACATACAATTATTTTTCAAATTACTAACAAATGGAAATAATTAACGCTAATTAAAAACAATATGAAAGAAAAATTAATAAAGTAGATTTTTCTGATCATAATGTTATGTATTGAAACAATCAATAATTAACGAGGACGTAAAAAAAGAGGTAATGAAATTGAAATAATATAATTAAAATTTAATAAAGCAATTTATATTGAGATAACAAATAGAGAGTAACAGTCGTTTAAATATATATATACGAAAAGTTAAAATTTTAATATTGCAATTAGAAAGTGTTAAATTAAATTACAGAGTAATTTAAAGAAATAACATGAATTCAATGTGTTTATAATATTATATAATAATCATAATTACTATGGGTTGCTATAAAATACACTAAATGCAACCCACATTAAAACAGACCAACAATTATACAAGATCCCAAGAAGTTTTTTGTCTTGTTTAACATGTGATCCCGATTATGTAAGATAAGTAGATATATAAACCCAAACACCACCACCCAACCTCCTTAATCTGATATCTACCTGTCCTATCAACCATTAAGAAACTAAACAACTCCACGCAACCTCCGCAATTTATCATCTAACCACCCTATCAACCATTTTATGAGACCATACAACAACACCCAACCTCCATAATCATTCATCTGTCAACCCTGCCGACCATATAATGAAGCTTAACAACAACACCCAACCACCATACTAATGCATCTACCCACCTTTCTAACCTATTTTTAAATTAAAAAACTATGTCTAATATTGTTTTAATAACATATGTAGTGTACCCATATAAAAAGGCTAGTTTATAATCATATTTTAAATTTCGAACTTTATTTGGAAAAACATGTTTATTTCAATGGGCAAAGTTAAGTTAAATACTAACATAGACAGATTTATGCAAACAGGAATTATAATAGGTGAATAAATTTACATAGAAAGGGAAATCGTTACACTTATCATAAATGTCAAAGGTAAGACTTTTTTGTTCATTTATAGTTATATAGTTTAAATAAAGGAAGTTAATGGCATTATCTGCAATTTCATTTTCACTTAATTCTATTGAGATAACGTACAGGTAGTAAATAAGACGATTGTTGTTTCATATAAAAGACAATAATGTCCTCAATGTACCTGTAGAAATAACCACCAGTTACAGAATTATTTCTTTTGCAGTAAAATAAATATAAATCTGCCAAAATCTTGACGTTTTCCACATTGTGGCAAATCTGTGCATTATTTATAGATAGTGTAATTAAATATTATGTAATTATGATGTCGTGCAAATCTAGTTAATGTTTTGAAATAAGAAACTCAGATAAGAGAGTTTAATTTTAGAAGATTCTTATTTTCTTTGAATATAAGATTTTTTTTCTAGCTTCGATATACAAAATATTTTATTGTATATATATATATATATATATATATATATATATATAATAAAATATTTTGTAAATAAAGTGACTATTAAATCATAAAATAATATCGACGCTAAAAAAATTGGATAACTTTTAGACATTTTTTATTTAGTTATAAAAAATATTAATAATTTGCAATCATTATCTAAATCGAATACAAAAATATGAAAGATAGGAAGAAGAGAGGTGGATGAAGATTTTTTAATTATATTAAACACAATTACAGACAAAATAATCTAAGTGCACTGGAAAAAGACTGTTGATTGTACGGTATAATACTGGCAGCTGGGGTGACAGTATTATACTGCAAAATCAGCAGTTTTTTTTTCTTTTGCAGTGTGTGTTACGTCGAAAAGTAAAATTTTAAGTATAATATAAAAAGTATACATTTTATAGAAGATTAAAATATATTTGTGCTATGTTTGGTACATTTATATCATTATTATTATTAAATTACAGTGCTATAATTGGGAAACATTTCATGTTATAATGTTTATTTTTATGCTATATCTAATATAAAATAAAACAATTATCCACGCATGGAAATTTAGATGCTAAAACAACGCACGTCTAAAATGTGAAACTTAGCTTCAGGAATTAAGCAATATAGGTTAATTGCTATTACGACTTAATAAAATTACAATCCACTTTAAAAAGATTTGCTTGCTGTAAACTCTTGAAATTAAAACACTATATATTTTCTTCTTCACTGAAGACTTTTTCAATTATTTCTTATTTTCTAAAAATAAAATAAAAAATAAGAAAGAAAGAAAAGAAATCGACTTTCATATAACTAGTAAAAGGAAAAGAAAAAATGATTTCTCTTCTGCAACAGTTACTTCATTGTTGCTAAGTTTATTGTAGAAAATGGTGTATGCTAGAAGTCAAATAAATATAGATTTTTTTTTCTTGGCAATATACCCAATATTCAATAATAAATTCCATTTATACACCAATTTCCATCAAACAATTAGTAATTTTTCATTTGAAAAAAGTGTCTGTAGTTCATGTTTATACCCAATTTCTATATATTAACCTGTATATTTTCATTAATAAATGCGGCTATAACAGTGTTACATCAACCGTAGGAGAATAAGTAGAGGAAACTGAAATTTGAATTGCAACAGACAGCTTCTATCGACATCTGATACAATAAAGAGCTAAGCGATAAGTGCGTTCCTTGTGTTTCAGCTTAATTAACAAACGTGTTCATTTCAGCACTTTACAAACTGACAAGCAAGACCATCGGAATTAAAGATTTTATTTTGCTACTCCTGGTTCAGAATACCGAATAAAGACGGCTTTCATTCGACCGGAACTAAATGCTAAGGTTACTTTTTGCTGATTGATTTAATAGCAAATGAATTTTCAAAAAAGATAATCATGAGAGAAAGATAATTAGCGATTTAGAATGTTAATACTGGCATTTATTATTGTTTTTTTTTTGTTTTTGTTTTTACTTATAAATTAATATTCCGCAGACTAACCCTTTGAAGACAGACTTACGCTAATTGACTAGAAAAGAAAGCCACTACTCTCAATATTGTTAAAAAAAATGGTAGTTAAAAATAAATAAAGTTTGCTCATTTCTTAGTTTATAATAGCTCTGAGTATTTAGATCTTAATTTTGAAAAACTCACATACAAATATTAAAATTTTTAAGCGACTTATAAAACAGGAACTTCCGTTTTCAGTTGTAATGTACATGTGTATGTGTTTATGTCAGACATTTCCTCAAAAACCACTAAAAAGATTTGAATGTTTTCTTTTACTACAATTGTACATAGTACATCAGAGAATGTTTTAATCTAAAAATAGTTGCCGTATTGTGTAGAGATTTTTGTACAGCAACATGTAAAAATTTTTAAAATATGATTATCTACTTCATGTCAAACGTGAGCCATGCTGGAGAGTTTAGTGACTTTATAAATAAGAAAATGGCGATATACAAGCTATAAAATTAGATTGGTCGAGAGGATTTTGAACAAAAATTTTCAAGCCTGCTATTATCGCCAAGCTAAATGTTTGTTGATGTGTCTCACTTGTTTAATCGAACTTGTCCCGGTGAGTGTTGCTAAATTGTGGAATGTGGGTTGCCATAGTTTCGACAAACGCTAATTTGAGCATGTACCTTTGTATGTATGTCGCCACTTTTTTATTTATGAAGGTATTCTACTGGCAAAAAAAGTAGATTCAATTGAATGGGAACGAGAAAAAAAAGGTCGTAAAAAAAACACTCTGTTGTGCCAAACCACTCTCACTAAAATCTAATCCTATCTCATACTGATGTTAAAAAATGTATGTTTTCCAAATATGTTAAAAAATAGGCCATACAAGCTTTAATCATAGACACTTGCTCGCTAGAGAACTAGAGCTTATTTGCCTCTATTGCTGATTTCTCATCTTATCACTCATCACGTATTAACATACAAAGTGATTATAAAAAAAAACTTCGTCGATATATGGTTCGTTGGTTGTATTAAGTTTTATGGCGCAAAGTCCCCCAAGGGACATGCTGCGCCAATCGTCGATATATTAGCCCCAGCGACCGTACCATTCAAGGAAATTTGATTCCATTTCGGATGTGGTTATTTTATGGTATAGGCTCAAAAATGAGTTAAAGAACTATAATCAAGGTCTCACGGTTACAGTGACGAAATTTTGAAAAATTCAAATGGCTACAATCATTTTTTTTAAATCGCAAAATGATTTTTATAGTGAAAACCATAAATATCCTTACAAAACTAATTTTAACTGCAGAAATTGCGACATAAAACAAACGCGAATAAAAGCAGTGCGAAGAACAGATACGCCCACACAGGCCACAAAAAACAAATAGTTTTACTCGTACTACAAAATTTTTAAGTAATTGCGTTCGCAGATGATGACACGTCGCATGCGAGAGACCATGGGCAACAATAAATCACGGCATGAAGACAATTAAGAATTTCAAGTTTGATGGCGTTTTTCCTGTCTGACTCACTTAGTGGATTCAGCATATATACCTAGAATTTTAAATTGTTCTTGTAGCACACAATTCGTTCTTGCAGCACACAATTTGTTCTTGCAGCACACATGGAGCACGAAATGATGGCCTTCTTTGCATTTGTTTTATGTCACCATTTCCGGCATTTCTACACATGAAATTAATGTTTTAACGCTATTTATATTTTTCACTGTGAAGATCAGTATGCGATGAAAAAACTGGATGTTGCCTTTTGAAATTTTCAAAATTATGTCATGGTAGCCGTAACTGCGAGATCTTGATCGTTGTTCTTTACCTCATTCTTGAGCTCATTCCACAAAATTACCAAATCCCAAATGGTATCCCGTTCCTTTGAACGGTCCGTCGCTAGAGGTTCATGTTCATATATCGACAAAGTTTTTTTTTTTTATAATCACACTGTATTTTCTTGCACGCTGCCATTTTTATAGAAATTACATTGAGAAACTATATAAACTAATTTTATAAATCATGTAAGTGAAATATCTTATGTGACCCTTTGAAACGCATGCAGATCATTACAATAACATTAAGGACAGGTTACCGTTCATAAAAAAAAAATCGATTTTTTTTTATCCATTATGGTGTGTAGAATAAGCCCCTAGAACGGTTATGTGAATTTCGAAGTATTTGGGATGTTACAGACAATTGAAAGCGAGCGTGGACCAGCTGAAAAACAAGTATACCGGACCTGGCGGGACACAGCGCGCACGTGCTGAATTCTTTGTTTCGTAGGTATAAACCAGGGCTATCTCAATATATCAAGATGGTCATATATATACCCAGGAATCGAGAAGAAGTAAACTGTAAATAAAAATTACTAAACATTTTTATACTCTTCAGTAAAACCTTAATCGCATTTTTAAAGACATTTTTCAGCGCGCCGTTTAAAGTAGCGTTTCAATGGATCAACCTATCCACCTTTTTCTTTTTGGAAATTAAAAAATATTTATTTTGTGGGGTCATGAACTTTTCATATGTAAACAATAGTAATTGTAATATTTTTTAAGCCACGTTGAAGTTAGAGTATCTAGTGGGTAAGTGCGATCGAAAATCGCACAAAGTGTTTCGTTTAAAATTCCTTTCAAAACACTTTATCCTTTAATTAATAAATCCAAATAAATTTCGTTTTACAAAAAAAAAAAATTATGTTTTTTTATAAAGTAAAAATTTACCGATCTATTTTTTCGTCTTCTCGAATAACAGAACCGGCCTGATAGCTACTCTGTCATATTGTCATGTGGACTAAATGCGATATTTAAAAACAAAAGCAGTCCTCCCCCCTCTCCCTTTCTTTATTAACAATCCCTATTCGCATTTTTAATTACATCGTTGTCTATTAGCATTTTATTTCTTTTTTCTATACAAAAATCAGCATTTTGTGATAAAATGTAAATTCGGTTCTAATAATGTGATCTTTATAAAAATTAGATTTCTGGATTCAACATAAAAAATATGCATAGATGCAAAATTTTCAAATCGGTAAATGCAATATTTAAAAAATAATAATAATAGAGTTTTTAATCTCTTACTACCCTCAAAATCTACGGGTTTTTTATTTTCCTCCTTTCAACAGTTGAGAAGAAAAGCGAAAAGCCGGTATGTCGCGCTGATAAATCGCATAAGTCTCCGATTTGACAACCAGCTGCAAATGTTCTTTTGATTTGGATAAAAAATATTTTCATTAGTGCGAAATTAATTCGTAATTTCTGTTCTAATTACGCCATCTTTAGAAAAATTAGATTTATGTGTTGGCCGTAAAAAAAAAAAAAAAAAAAAAAAAAAAAAAAAAATACGCATAGATGTGTTAATTTCAAAGTGATAAATGAAATAATAAAGAAAATTCTATACAACCTGAAAAAATGCTTTGTCTGCCATCTTTGATCTGTATGAACAGGTATCAGATTGTTAGTCTGTGGTTTTTCAATGAAAGAAAATTAAACGAATTTATTCAAATCGATTCTTAATTGATCTTTACACTTTTAGAGGGAGTAATTAACAATTTTTTAGAAATTCTGAAAGCTATTTTTTTTTTTGCGTGTGTGTCGGAAATTTCGCGTTCCTAAGTGAGATAGGAGTGTGTTTTTGAAAACGACCAATCTGTTATCGTTCTGTATGTTTATTGCAATGCTGTGACTATGGTAACCCTTCCTCCTCTTCTGGAGTTTCAGAATGAATTTTCTGCGATTTGATTAAAGTCTATGCTTTAGTTGAATATTTTTTTTTTATTAATGAGTGGGTTTTTAGGATTTTAATTGATATCTAGCGTTAATGCAGACATTTTGCAAATTTTATGATTTTCAGCGTGACAGTAGGTATTCAGTTCTAAGTACACAAAATGTCAAGTCTCTAACTCATACAGTTTCCGAGAACGGACTCTGTGACGGACAGACAGAGAAGCGAGACGACTAGGGTTTCGTGAGATGAACGAAACCCTAAAAAGGGCGAAAAAAATGATTTTTTTTTTTTCAAACGACTATCATTTTGCCAAATTTCGTCCCATTTCACTAAAAATAAGTTCATGCCCCCCCCCCCCCAATTCAATATGTTGTCAAATAAAATTGATTATCTTTCTTTCAGATGACTTTGACAAGCTGTGCACTTGTATGTTGTGTGTTGTCAAGCTGTGTATGCTGTACCTGCACAGCATACACATATGCAACTTACTAAATCCTCCTCAATTTTATTAATTTTTGCATAATAAAAACATTTTTTACACTAAAAACTATGAATAATAAGTGGGTAAATTGAGTTTTTGTGTTATTTTATTCTTTCTATAAAAACAAAATCTCGACTTGACCTACTTTTCGGGTCTATGAGCGGTAACTTCCCCTTAAGTATTGACTTTTTATATTGTTGGACGTTTCATTAGTTTTTTTTAATTTTGTTATATTTTCTATGTATAGACAATGTTTGTCTTTAGTTTGTCATGTATTACTATTTCCTGTTTTGGCCTTACCAAGACGAGATCTCCCCTTCCTCCAGAATGATAGTTTGGTTAACGAATATTTCAGCACGTCTTACATTATTTCACACTTTCCTACGTAGTTGAAAAGTGTGTATGACTTCGGTCTGTCTGGCGTCTGTCCGTGCTCTCGCATAAATACATATGGATTAATAAGAACTTTTACCATAGGACATTGCCTATAAAAATTAGAGTATGCAGAAATAATAGTTCGTTTACAGGGACACAGAAGAATTCCGTAACGTTATACTCTATGGGGTGGGGGAATTGTTTTTTGTGCATTTTAATGCAGTTACACTATTTTAAACATCATGAATTTGATATTCCTTATTGAAGTGCAATACAAGTTTTTTTCTGTAGAATATAGAGTGCATGACATTTATCATCTATTTACAAGGACAAACAAAAAATTCGTTACATTATGACCTGTGAGGAGAAATAGGTTGGAATGTATTTTAAAGATGTCTCATTATTTAAATCATGATGAAATTGTGCATTTGCGCATTTGAGATGTGCATTGCTAAGGTGAATTACAAGGGGCTGACTGTCGACTATGGAGTGTATAACATTTATTCGTTCATTTACAGGAACACAAAAGAACTCGGTTATCTGTGTATAAACGACAGTAGCTGGAAATGCGGTTTGAATTGTGGTAAATTTATATACATTATTGAGGTGCACTGCAAAATACTTACTGTTGAATATGACGTGTATAACAGTTATCGTTTATTTACAGGGACACACAATACAAAAGATTTTGTTACAGTACTGTCAATGCGTTTTCAGTTGTGTTGTGGGGTTTTAAACTTAACATAAATGTACTAAAACCATATTTTAGTACATTACATGGTGTGGATAAATTCTATAGCTCATATACAAAGCAGCGCAAAAAATTCGTAAGCATTATTGCCTATAACAGTGAATTGCTTAGAGGTGTTTTTTAATTGTGTTATGCATTTTCCAGCTTAACTATATTTAGTATACTAAGATACGTTTGTAGAATATAAATAAATTGTTATACAGGACAATGCAAAAAACTGAATATATTGGCGTCTAAGGATGGTAATTTCTAAAAGTGCGATTTTAATTGTGTTATGCATTTTCCAGCTTAACTATATCAAGTATACTAAGATATGTTTGTAGAATATGAATAAATTCTTTTACAGGGCTACGCAAAAAACTGAATATCATGTCGTCTATGGATGGTAATTTCTAAAAGTGCGATTTTAGTTCTGTTATGCGTTTCCTAGTGGTATTACATTTTAACTTAATATGCGGTCTACAGAAATCTGTAGCTTGTATACAGAGCAGCACCAAAATTTTCGAGTTACCTTCTATGGGCCGTAAATTCTGAAAACAAATTTTCAAATGTGTTATGCGTTTTATAGCTGAACAATTTTTTTTTAAATATGATAAATTTTAGAAATGTATACAAATCTATAAGTTCCTGGATAATGAAATTTGATTGACTAAATTTTCTTAATTTTCTTTTTGACCGATTTAAAAAAAAAACGCAGTAAAATTATTCTTTTCGAATAACTTAAAATAATTGAACACTAAGATAATGTACAGCTAAGAATTTTCCGTGGAGGAGGGGGGGGGGGGCTGTCATCCGTAAATCCACTATGAAATTAATTTTTTAGTTCTGTTTTTTATGTTTTTGTGTTAAAAATTTATCTCAAACGGGTGTTTCAAGACAGTTTTGAATTCAGGCGGCGGTGTACCGCGGGTATATACAATTGATTTGCATTTCTCAAACCAATGAAATGCAAATGATGTGCATTTCCCTACGTACGCCTATGAGTGCAAGTAATTTTTGAAGGACTTTATATTTTTCTGAAAAGCAATTATTTTCTTACTTAATACACCAAAAATAATTAGTTCATAATAATTATTTATACTATCCATTTCACTGTCTTGTCCTCATTGAAGACATCCTCATTCCTAATAATATGTGGCACTATCTGTTATCAATTTTTTTCATGAATTTGTTTTAATTAGTTCCATGATTTGATGTACAATTTTGTCACTCGATCTATGATCTAATCAAATTTTATTGGATGAAAAAGATATTTTGAACTACATTCATCTGTTCGAATACATTCTCTGAGAGTACTGGCATGTATAGTAGCATGATTGTATCACAGTCATCGCGCATATGATACAATTGTATCAAATTCAGACACTTAAGTGTCTGAATTTCTAATTGTCTTAATTTCAGCCGTATCATCATTATTCAGAAATTTTCTTAGTTCTTTTATACCCTGATCATAATAAGACACTTTTGTGTCTTAAATTCAGATATCTATGATGTCTGAAATTTCACATTCAGACACTTCAGTGTCTGAATAGCTTTTTCATACACATATGTGTCCAAATTTAAGACGCCTCTATTTGCTGTGTAATTTCTGAAATTGTATGTTCAACTGTGTTGTGCGTTTTCTAAATTGTTTATTTCGATATCTTCTTTTACCTTATTAAATAGTGAAGTTTCGTTACAATATTCTGGAAGTGTTTCATAGTCTATGTGTGACACATTATTTTTATTTCTTGTTGTTTCCTTTCTTTGTTACATTGTTTTTTTAATTACTTTTCATCTTTAGCATGCTGTTCGGCGCAGTGTGTCCCTTTTGAAATCCTGTACAAGTCACCCAACCAATGAATAATGCCTTATGCCTTTTATAGTGTACCATACTCACTTATATTTTCACTTATATAGTCACTTATATAGTCACAGTACCACTGATATAGTCACTACACTGCCTTTTTTTAACAAAAGAAAAAGGAAATAAATAGTTTGATAAAATCATTTGCGATGAGTTTTCTTAAGTTGTTGAAAGATTTTGTGATAGGTCTTTACCATCAAGAAATATTCTACCACCCCCGCCTACCTCAAAACAGCACAGTATTAACAAAAACAAATAAATAAATAAAAATCCCAAAATTTGTTCTTTTCTTTTTAACATCTGATAGTTTGACATACTAGTGATGATTTACAAGTTATTTGTAATATTTACTATTATATTAAAACCAATGATAATGGAACCTGCCTATAAGGGAATCTTGTCTTATTTCAAGTTCTAGGCGAAAATATAATAAAATTGTATATATGAGTTTGTTATAATCAAATTGTTTAAAATTGTATATACTGAGCTGTTTTTATCGAGATTGTTTATAATAGTATACATTAAAATATGTAGAATGTTTGATTATTATTGATTTTCCCATTAGAAAATTTGACATAAAACAGTTATGACTAAACGTGAGTGTACACTGTATAACCAAAGCTAACTATAAGTAACCAGATAAGTTGAGATGTTTCAAATAAATCCCGGTCTTGAACTGGAATAAACTGCTACGTCTTTAAAAGATTGCAAATGCAGAATCAACACTTAATCTATGTACACAAATTTCCACAGTACGATTACAATGTTTGTTGCGATTGTAATATTAGTAGAAAACCACATTCATTTAATAAAAATCCACCAAGCTATTTCCACACTAGACAAATTTACTACACATGAGGTGCCCTAATTGAAACCAAAACTAATATTTTTAACTGGTTTAAATAACACATAATAAAAATTATTCTTAAAACAATATTTTTACAAAATAAAACTAATAAATCAATTTTATTTACTAGGTATACGTAATTCTAAGAATTTAGACTAATCTAAAATCTTAGGTTGATACAACCTGATTATTAAGTATGCAATATCAATCGGTTTATTAAAAGAAAAACTATAATTTTTAATAACTTAAAAAAGAGACAATAAAAAAAATTATTAATAAACAATCTAATTACAAAATAAAATAAATAAATAAATTTTATTTTTGAAGTATTTGTAATTCTAAAAGACGCCTTAATTCTTAAGTTGAAATAACCCGATTGTTAAGTATGCTAAATAAATTGGTTCATTAAAATGAAAAATCTTCGTAAAATTAAAACCAAAAATTAAATAAGAAAATCAAATATGTATATATATTGTTATTTTTTTTTTCAAAATAAAACGAATAAATCAGTTTTGTTTGTAAAGCATATGCAATCCTAGGTTTCTAAAACAATCTGAATTCGAAATTATACATAACCTGATCACTAAGAATTCTATATCCATCGATTAATTTAAACTAGTCGGATGTACCAATCCCAAAACTTTCTTCTATCTCATACATGTTAATAGTTCAAAATTCGCTATCACAGTGCCAATAAAATCACTATTTTTATATTAAATATTTTTATATATAGCCCCAAATTCAATTGGGACCTGCAGGCAATTATCAAAAACCTACACGTAAAATTTGGCTCAATTCTATGTATAACTTTATACACTTTTCGATGATACTATAATAAAAATGGCACAAAATAGCTATTACAGCTATTATAGCTATTACCTTCCGGCGGAATATCTCCAAATTCAAGTATGACCTGCTGGTCATAGCCAAAAATCTAAAAAGGAAATTTGGTTCAATTCTATGCATAACTTCATACACTTTTTAATGGTACAATAATGAAAATGGCCCAAAAATCGGTGTTACATCGCCCCCTTCCTTCGGAATATCTCCAAATTCAAGAAGAACCTAATGGCCATAATAGCAAACCCATAAAAAATGTTTGGATCAATTCTATGGATAACTTCATACACTTTTCAATGATACAATGAGGACAGACATACAGACGGACAGACAGATATTTTGTATAAACATATTTTTCGGGATCTCTGACCCCTAAAACGTGTAAATCCGTCGAAAACCGGAAGTCAAAAAATATTTCGATTACAGTTCTTTCTTCTATTATAGATAGAAGAAAGTAAAAAAGTAAACAAAAACAAAAACAAACAACTTTAAAACGTGTATCGTATAAGGATTCTAGAATTGAATGGTTGTCTGTGTGTATGTGTGGAAGAAGAGTTATCATCAGATTAGATCAGATTATGTAGAATTCTGAATTTAGACTGTTTTAGATACTTAGGAATGCATATGCTTTACAAACAAAACTGATTTATTCGTTTTATTTTGGAGAAAAAAAAAAAATATATATATATATATACTTTTCTACATGTTTATGTTACAAATTTAAAATTTCGAGAAATGAAGAAAAAACTATTAATGTCCTTGATGAGGGATGTCCTGAGCACCTAGTGCAACATATCCTCTTCTTCCGATCTCAATTACCCCCCACTTTCGTCTTCATTGACGAGTAATTAGAAAAACTAGTTATGGGGGTAAGGAAACTGAAAATACTATATTTTGACTTTATTGTTTTAATTTTTTATTTAAAGTAAACAATCTTGTATATTATGAATTTGCAATTTTTAACACGGGGTAATCATCATTCATTCAACATAGCTTTTCCAACAAAAACCTAACTTTTCAAAATTTGTAACATAGACACTTCGTCTAGACACCCATTCAGTTATATACGAATCTCATTTTCTGAAGTATTTTCTACTTTCAAATAAATTATCGAATATTTCCTCTTTGCTTACTATCGTAGAATTGTTCAAAAGATGTCAATATGTTTTCACATAAAAAAACAAATAGGTCTAAGTACTGTTACAATGAATTGCGCCGATAAAATCTGAGAATATGTAAATACTGAAACTCATAAGCATAGATGTCAGCGTTTGATAGTTTATTCTTATTTTACCACTTCTTTCATAAATTATATGGATATTCTATAATTTATTTAATCTATTAAACTACTTTTGATTCTAAAATTAGAAAATATTTATAAATTTAAAGGCACAAGCTATTTCTTTTGTCTAACTTATAAAGAAATTAACGCAATAACAATAATATTTAGTACATAAGTGCCTCATACTACCTTGCCTATGAAGCCCTTACGTACTAAAGTGCACTTATGTGCGCAAGTGTACTTAGCAGTGCACTTGTGTAGTGCCTTGTTAAGTTACATGTAGCAACTTAGCAAGATATATAGCAACTTAGAAAGATGAACAGAAAGTAATAAAAAATGGCCAAAAGAATGACGCATCATATATGCAGAACATCGCTGATTAACATGGAATACGGCAATCCAGCACAACCATCCCTCATATTGCTAACGAGGTTTTCGATGATAGCTGGTGGCAAGAAATACCAATCATCTAAAAGCGCAGATTTTAAATCCTGAAGGGGTTTAATGACAAGTCTGACGTGATGCCACGGCTTTTCCTAGAACATCATAAGCATGTTCAATGCGATTAAGGGATTACACCTAGTAATGCGGTAGAAAAAATGGTGTTTTTCATAATTATGTTTTTTTAGCAATTGTATTTCTTCATTTTTATTTCAAAATACAATACTTAAAGATAATTTTGATATATTATTTAAAAAAATAAATATATTTATCACTCTTTTGATTTAAGTCTTCTTTTTTTTTTTCTTTTTGGTGCTTTGCAGTGGCTACTGTAACTTAAATTTGGCTTATCTCAAATTTAAAAAATGAACAGTTATTAATTAAATAAGGTTAATTCTAAAGACTGGACGAATGAATTTATGGTAAACTGAATTTTTTTTTTTAATCAAAATATCGACTGTCTGAATACAAAGTTTAATTTTTATCTTATAAAAATGCGTTTTTTGATGATAAAATTAACGAAAAAAACTCCTTCGTTCAGTTTCTAAATAATTATATGAGAAAAGAGCTGACAAAATTAGAATTCAATCGATTCAGTAGTTTTTGATTAATCGTAGTCACCTATTTGAAGAGTACACTTTTGGGAAAAACGAGTTTAATTTTTTGTGGTATAATTACAGTGAGATACCTATTTATTTATTTTTTACGTACATAGACTCATCTATTCCAGCAACATAAAGTAGTCCTTCTTCACTAGATAAAGCCTTTAAATCTGCAAGTTGCAAAAAATCGGTATTTGAAAATTTATGATTAGGTGTAACCTCTGATGGTCCAGCGACCTAGAAAACCAATCCATACGACGAATGTCCTCTACCTCAAGCAAAGCATCAAAGGGTTGTGCTCCGTGTAGCCTTGAATTATCGCCCATAAAATTAAGTATGGACTGGCTTCTGCCGTAAAAGTCTCATAAGAGGTTTAAAAAAAATCATATCTACCCCTATATGGTTACAGTATCCACATCGAAGTGGTGCAGGGGTGTCTGGCTGTCCAACGTAACTCTCCGTCCACCAGACGGATCCAGTGGTTCCGACAGGTGCATTCAAAATGATTTTTTTCATGAAAAAAAGAGACTGAAATATCTGACTTTTTCTGGTATGTTCTACTCATTTTATATGCAGTAGCGATTAAAATTTTGTTTGAAATTTTTTCTCATTTTTAATTTGCTTCATTACTTCCAATGGACCCGCCCATTGGAACAGCCATAATAAACATTCACAATTTTATAGGGCTACCATGATTTATGATTGGACACGGCTACCAGAATTGGCTATTTATCGCTAACTTGTCGCAAATTTTTATCGCCAATTTTAGTGAGTTCATGGCGATGTTTTGAGAACATTCTGTATTGATCAAGATAATCTTGTGTAAGGTATAGGAAGGCGTGTAGCATCTGTTTTACCGGTCATATATCAGCAATCACAATTAGTGTGCAGACTGCATTAGACTATAGTTGTTTTTTAGTGTTTTCCTTGTAATGAAGACTTGATATTTGAAACTTTGGTGCTAAGTTAAGTTTCTACGTGATTTTTATAGTACAAATTTTTATCATTTTCCTTTTTACTTTGCTTCTATTGTTTGTTACGTAAGATTGAATTGGAGATGAACAGGAAAAAAAGTTTGGCTTAAGAAGTATTAAAAAAATTAAGGAAAATCCAGACGATATAGAATACATAACAAATGATGATGAAAATATTTCGTCTGATGAAGGCGAAAAAGATAATGTTGTAATATGTAATGAATGTTCAGATTCTTACTCGGAATCGGATAATGATTGTACTGAAGAAAACTTAGCATGCACAAGCACCTGACATAATTCCTTTGTTTAATAACAGCCTTATGTGGTATAAGGATAAAATTGCCAGTCTAGAAGGAAGATGTACTAAAATTAATATTTTACGTGAAAAATCAGGACTTACAAAATTTGCAAATCGTAAAGTAGAACCAATTTCATCTTCATTCTTTCTCTATTTTCGTAAAAATCTTTTAAAGATCAAAATAAAATGGACAAATGCTGAAGGCAACAGAGTATTTGTTAATGAATGGTAACCGATCGATATTATAGAACTAAAAAAATTCATTGGACTTTTATTGATTATCGGAGTTTATAAATCGAAAATTGACGAAGTATGCGAACTTTAGAGCTTGAAACGTTAAGACAGACCTTTCGTGACATTGTTGTTGTTGGCGTGTCAGAGAAAGTGCCAAGGCACTTCTCTGAAAGAAGGGGTGCCAGAGCCTCAAGAGAGGTTGGACTTCTAGAGCTGGTCTCCTAATTTTGAAACAATTCCAGATGAGAGACCTGCACCTGGATTGGCACCCCCAGAGGTAACGCTTATACTCAACTTGGAGGACATTGGAGCCACGAACAGATTTTACGTGCACCAGCTCCCATTAACGTACACGGTCCCATAGCAGCGGCAGTCCATAGAGGTTGTCACCCTCCCAAACACTGACCTAGGTCGATGCTGCTCGCTTTCGGTGATCTTACGAGAACCGAGCTTAACTGTCCGCGCCACCGCGGGACTTTCGTGACATTTTTATTCGCAATTGATTCACAAGTATATTACTTGTTATAAGATTTGATAATGTTGCTGAAAGGCGTAAAAGAAGATCAAGTGATAAATTAGAGCCAATAAGGAAATGCATTGATTTGTGGAACAATTATTTAAAGGGCTCTTATATTCCTAATTGGTCTATGACTGTCGATGAGCAACTGGTTCCTTTTCGCGGAAAATGTCCATTCTGGCAATATGTGCCATCTAAACCGGGAAAGTATGTTTTGAAACTTTGATTAATTTGTGATAGCATAACATCGTATTCGTGGAAATTGGAAGTATATACAGGCAAACAGGGCAAAAGAGAATCGCATCAAGATGAAAATGTAGCTAAAAGATTTTTAAAGGAAAATGAAAATTCTGGTCGTTATATCACATCTCTTTTACATCATATGGATTAGTAATGCACCTTCCGACAAAAAAATTATCTCTTATAGGAACAATTCGAAAAAATAAACCGGAATTACCTGTTTTGTTCACTAATCCAAAATATCGTACTGTGTATTCGACATTATTTGGAATCTGGACTTGTACAAAACCTCCACTTGTCAGTGTAGAGGACACGGCTCAAATCTTTCTGTGTCCAAGATGTATGTATTTGGCGATGAAAGACGGGCTGCAGATACTGTGACCACATAACGATATTGTAATGAGGTTCTTGAAACTTATGTGAGACTTTTCCGGACAGCTGCTTATCCAGACTTCATTTTATGGACGATAATGTGTGGCAGCATGCAGCACAATTTTTCAATGATTTTCTTGAGGATAAGGATATTCTTCGTATGGTTGACTCCTAAGTAGACTTGCAAAGGCTGGAAAAAACCCAGTTTAAACCTGGGAATAAACCGGGTTTTTTGGGAATAAACTTGGTTTTTTGGGAATAAACCAGGTCTTTTGGGAATAAACCGGTTCTATTGGAAATAAACCTGGGAATAAACCTGTTTTTTGCAACTCTACTCCTAAGGCTGCTGGATTTTAATCACATTTGGGATTCTCTAGCAATAGCCTTAAAATCCACGCTTTTAGATGAATGAAATTTGTTCCACAAGCTGTCATCAATAACCTTATTAACATTATGAAGGCCCATTGTACGATCTGTATAGGCATCATGGCCACACTCATCACCACCTGAAGCGTCAGGTTTTATCCATTTTTTTCTACTCTGTATATTAAAAAATTTTAGTTTCGTCTCATCTTGCTATGTTGTTGTGTGATGAATTATGAATCCACTTATGTGTGATGAATCCACTTATGTGTGATGAATCCACTTATGTGCAAAATTTCATGTTTTTACTCGTATATTGATTTCTTTATAAATTATATCTAAACTGTTTGAGACCAGTGTATTCTTGATTATAAAAAAGAATCAACTTAAAATATACATAAGATGGCAAAAATTAAATAATAGTTTTGTAAATTAGTAACAAATTTATCAAATGAAAAGCAGTTTCAAGATGTAATTTTTTTTTATACGAATTCCTTCTGTAATCTTGCTCATTATGGATATCAGTGTATGTGTTTTTATGTGTGAATAAAAGAAATCCAATTAATCACGTCTTTGTATGATTTACTTGTAAACCAATGTATCTCTCATATAACATAAGAAAGCCGAAGTTTATGAGTTCAATAATCCGCGAACCTACCATGATGGCTTTGAAATGATTTCTGGAATTTTTGTACACTCCACGGAATTTAGGTTACTTCTTCTAATAAAGACTGTACTGAAACTTCCTCTCTCATATCAAATAACCAAAATTGGTTGATACTTAGTATCTTCCATCTCTACCTCTCAATATTCTGCACTGCATCCTCGGAAAATAATAAAAACTTGAATATGCTAATAGAAAAAAATATTCTTTATATTAGAATGAACGGTCACATTATGCGAGAACTGTAAACGATATTTTTGGTTCTTGAATGACGAGTTCTGAAATATTCAACGTAAATTCATTAGACTAGGCTTAATTGATTACAACAAACGTACAATTTATGGTGAATTACAAACTTCTGTAGAAAAATGGTTTCCTTCAAGCTCTAGTACTGTCGAATCAGATTTTAAACAGAAAAATGAGTAAATGAGTAAATTTTTTCTTAAAATACGCAAAAAAAATGTTTTTAACGTTATAATTTACCATCGTTTTTTTTCCTGCATTAAACAAACAGAATTTTCAAACCAAACATTTGTGGAAAAATATATCACCGAAAAGATAACTTGACACATATGAGCACTATTTATAATGTATTGGGCTGTTTAGTTCATAAGTTTCGTGTAACGTGTTACGAAATTTCATAAGTAAAATGTTTTTAATCTGGTGTTATTTGAAGCGTTTTTATTACGCAAAAGTGACAGTGCCGCTGCTTTAGTCTTGTTCTCCCGATATGCAAATTTGATTTATGAGCTAAATCGTATTCTGACCCTTATTGACCCGTAAAAGTCCTGCCCACGTATGATTCTTAATTGCCAACCGAGAGAGTTAAAAAACATGCCAGACAGGAAATGTTATGGGCTCGAACTATTGGCTTTAGTACAGAAGACCGCCAACTAAGCTTTGAAGTAAAATGACACATCTGGGGGGTTTCTATGAAACAACCGAGGCGGTTTCGTCTTTTCAGAACGCAGAGGAAATGCATTAATGAAATGGATTAGAATTACAGTATAGAGATGAAAAAAATGGTTACAAAAAATAACGCCGATTCAGAGAAAAGGGAGATAAACAATTTCCATATACATAAAAATCATTTGACTCTCCTTTTTTGATGTTACTGTAGAATGCTCGTCTTCAGCTCTTAAGTTTACTGGGAGGGGAATCTAATTAGTGTACTACTAATTAAGTCATTTATTAAAAAAAATGTAGTGTCAGTCATATAAGAATATAAAGTTTAGAAATTCAGCCTCTACTTTATTTCCGCCATAATGAATTATAGTTGTTTAGACGCTGACCTACTTTTTTTTAATCAAACCAGAAATGACAATTTTTACAACTGCTGCACTGACATTTATGGGACAAAAAAAGAATCAACGGTTTCTAGCATTTTTTTAACTTCTTAAATAATGCTACAAGCATGTTATTAAAATAATTTGCAAAATAGTAAAATTATATGATACGAGATTTGAAGTGAATGGGAGTTACAATTTTAATTTTGGTTTCTTTATAATTTATTTAATGTTATTAAACCTCTTCAGATATAACATAAGCAGTATATATTCTTCTGAAAGAGGAATAAACTTTTTTATTTTATTATTGGCCAACATTAGTTCCAGCAAATTTCAAGCAACTTGTGAAATTTCTTATAATTTACGTCTTTCAAATCTCAGATACATTAAATAGTTTAGTGGCAATAGGAGCACAACGATTTTCAGTCTATATGAAGTTTGTGTTACAGCAGGAAACCGTGAGTTATAATGCTAGATATAAAGATGCGATATTCAAAAAAAGAAAAAAAAGAAAATATATTATGATCTGTGAACAATTATCAAAACAAAAAATAAAATAAATAAAAATAACAAAAGATTCATGAGCCCCAACAACTCTTACTACAGCTCAAATGCGTTTCAATATTTTCGACTCAATATTTCGAATGGTAATAGTCACTAAAACAAAATTGTTGATGTCATAGTAATTTCGAAATAATATAAAATACTGAATAAATGGTTAAAGGAATAAATCATAAAATTTTAATATAAAACACTGTCATCAAATGTATAAATCTTAAATTACCTATAATCTATTAATCTAACATTAATATCAATCATTTCATTGTCATTACTTTGGGACAACGGTAAACCATGCTGTAAAGAACCGGTTCTCACACGAACATCGATATGAAACAGCATCAAGCGAGGTCAGATCTTGAGAATGTGACCACCTTGGAACATTGCGCTGATGTTGGCTTCGTGTTAATGGTACAGGCTTGTTCATAAAGTCAGTAATGTGAACAGTCCTCTTTCTGAGAAGTCGGTAGGTGGAAGAGAGGTACCGAGACGGGAGATTTCGTCATTCGGTAAGAAGCAAAATTGTGGGAATGCGCTGAGGCATAATCAGTCTCCCAATCATATGCCACCTGTTAAATGGAAGCTGTATTACTTTTGCCCAGCGCCTTCGAGACCTGGTCTGTCGTGTCCGTCCACCAGGGACATACATATTATTACTTTTTTAAATAATTTATAATTTTGCTATTTTTTTATTTAGTAATTTATTGTTAATCAATGCTTTTATTTTTCTAGAGATATTAATATATTTTTCCAAAGTTTCATATTACCTATTCATCAACTCAACACAAGGATATTTTTAATTTTGTTTTGCGTAGTCTCATGTCAATGTTTGTCACAAATGTGAATTTTTCTTGCATACAAAATATACTTAACATACACACAGCTTACACAAGTATTATAAGAAAAAATAATTCAACCTTACTCATTTCCGTTTATCATTTCTATCACTTACTTAAGACAATAAAGTGAGGTGCTCATCTTTCCCTTACGATTATTTTTTCCCCATTCTTTTCCAAGTGAGTATCGTTCAAAAAGCTTTCAAAATGTCTCTTTTGCTTTCTTCCATCTAAACTATCTTCAAGTGAAGCGTTTAAGGATGCTAAAAATAAGGACCGGGAGCCGCGATCTTAAACACCCTGGGGTCGAGTTTTTGTCTCTTCTGTTGCTTATTCGGCATTTGGATAATGTCACAAGAGTGCCAAGTGAGGCGGCAGAATTAGTTCTCGTGTTGATTTGCTTAGAGTTACTTGCTGCTGATGCGTTTAGAAGCCGGCTGTTGCACTCAATTCGTTAACTGCTGAAAACAGGGCAAGTAGAACTTACTTAGAGTTCCCCCTCCCCACCCCTTCTTAACGAAAATTTTTATGGGGTTGGAATGCTAAACTTATAGGCAAATTTATGCTAGGGGATTTCATCGGTAAGAGGATGAGTTTTATGAGGATGAGTTTGAAGAAATTTATTAATAATATCTGTGTAAAAAAGAGAGGTGATTTAAGGTTTATTTTGTCTATATAAGGTGTTCCTTCTCTTATAGATTCCCAATAGGTTATTTCTAACCGTTAATTATAGTGGTATGCTTCCAACCGCATAAATGTTACAAATGTTGCTTTCTATTACATTAAAATGTATTTACACCAATAAAGTTATTGTCGTAAAAATTTCTAAATTTAAATGTTAATGTGGTACATGGATCCCATAAGTTATATTAAGAAAAATATTTTCTGCTATATGCTCTATTATATGCTCTAACATACAAAATAACTAATAATAAATACAAAATAAACAAGCGTAATAAATACAGAATAAACAAACATAATAAATACAAAATAAATCATTTTTTTACGACCAAAACTAACCAAATTATGATACTTTAACAGCAGTTTTTCAGCCCTAAAAATAAAAAGAAACATTTTCAATGCTGGGAAAAGCAGGAAATTCATAAAATTCAAGAAATCATAACTCGGTAAATGTTTCTTGTTAGAGAGTGGTATTTTTTTGTGTTTTATTTGTGCATGTTTTTCTAACTATAACTTATAGCACCCAGGGGCACCATAAAAATTGAAACTTGAAATTTTTTTGAAAATAACTATTTTCACTATGATAATACAGAAGAACATTTAAAACATTTTTACAGATAGAAGTATATCGCTAAAATTAAACAATATAGGAATTAGTTATTGAACAAAGATGAGATGGTTCCCTGTATATCCCTATAAATGGAATTAAAACTGAAATGCTAGTAAAAAAAAAGTTTAAATATAGCAATAATAAATTGTAATATCAATATCAATTTATTTTATTGCTGGAGAGTAAAGGAGACTACTATTATATTATTGTTTTATAATATGGTAGTATACGAAATTATAGTATTATATAAAATTATTATTTTAAAAATTATCACTCTCCCATTGCTTGAAAGATACCACGCTTGAAGTTTAAGTTCATAAAATTTTACATAAAAACGATTCATAAAAACGATTGGCATTGATTTTATGTTTAATTTTGCACAACTGGCTTGATTTTGAATACTATAGACACAGTTTCAATGTCGACAAATTACATCGTTTCGAATACAACAACAGTGGGAAACATTCTTACCATGGGTAAAAACGCATTTCTGTACAGGAAAATGTTCAAGACAATCTAGAACAACAGCCACAATATTACTTTAAAGCATAAAGTTACCGTAAAATAAAATAAGATGCTCGCTCAGAGCCGTTTAGCAAGTTGTACATTAAACTAAATATAATATAATTCGATAACTGTATACATTAGAATATGTGGTCTAGTTTAGGCTGTGTCGAATAAGACGAAGCAAGGCAATTCTTTGGCTTATATCAGCAGTAGTCAAACATCAAGTCACGTGAAGTTGATAAACACAATTGATTAGACCAATGGTTCAAGAACAATAAAAATAGGCAATTTAAAAATATCCTCTCGACCAAACAAATTGTTTTAATACGTTGTTACCCAACTTCACGTGATATTTTTGTTATACCCAAAAACTACCCTCACATGAGCCGTCTAATTATAAATAGTCCATATTTTCTAGCAAAAAATAAAAATAAATAAATATCGGAAATTTTGGAATTTAAGAAGTGTAGTATTGTGTAATTAATCCATGAATTATTAGCCAATGGGAAACAGCGCACATCAATTTTATTCATAATAAATGACAGCACGGTTATTATTAATTACAAATGAGGCTAAATATTACTACCACTCTGATGTTCCAAGAAATGTATGTGCTTTTCAGTGACATTTTACAGCGACTCGTTATTATCGGATCTTTAAAAGCATTGATATCGGGCACATGTCCTTGATATAAAAGGTTTTAAAAAACCTTCATAGCCAAAAATCACAATTATTGAGATCAGACTACCTCTTTGGTCATGCTGTGGGGAATGTACGGATAATTATTCTGCTATAAGAGAAATGTTGGCATAACAAATACTATACCTGAAGTCCAAAGTGTGGTGGTGCATGATTCTGCATGAAGATAGTCAACACTATTGTCTGCATTTGCCTATTTTGTAGCATTAGCCTGGTAGCATTAACGTAAGAGTTCATTTTACACTTTGGAGATTTTTATTTAAAAGCTAAACCCAAATACTAAGATATGTTGTAAAAATGCATCCCACTGCAGATTTCAGTGAATGTATATACGTCTGGAGGCACACGATCGAATTTGTCGCAATCCATATGCGTCAGTTGTATGTCTTAATATCATTATTCAAATAAAAGTGGGTTTTATCACTACTTGATATCCGACTGGTCAATATCATCTACTTTCATGTTCGCCAAGCATCTCAAAGCAAACTTAACTTGGGTGATCACATTGAATTTCTTGTTATTAAAAAGAACAGAAGTTATAGATATAGGACTTCACTATCTGTTGCAAGATTACCACAACACTGAGTACTGAGTGCCTGTTTGCCCGTGCTCAGTTGCACATTCCTCAAATTTCATTTCAAAATAGTACTTGAAACGTCTTCAGTTTGGCAATAAATGATAATTTTAACTTTCTGATCTGATTTCATTTCTGCATGTTCGATAGTTTCAAATCGTTAAATCAGTTTTCGTAATTTTTATTTTAAGATCATCGGGGCTCTTCGTAACTTCTTTAACCACTTGAATTCAGGAAGAGAAGTTAAAGCATTCCAGTGGTAATACCGCATCACTAACAAAGCGCGACTACGAAAGCTAAGAGCCATCGAAATAACAGTTTATTTCTTAGTGGTAGCCAGCAAAAGACACAGGCCGCGGCACTCCATTGATCTCCACGACTTTTAAACCTACCTTGATCATATGACAGTTCGACAATTTGTAGAAGCCGGCCTATTTTGATCACGTGACAGCCAAAAGAAATGAAAGTATCGAGTTGTCTCTTTCGTTGGCTGCATTTCCGAGTACAAAGAATTCTCTCAGTTTTATCTCAGTGATCGCTCTACACTTAATAAGATTATGCGAGTGCAATTTACTTGGTAAAGAGTGTCAAAATTGATTATAATTGGGACTTTTGATGCTTTTATTTATTTATTTTTACTTGGAAATCGAAACCGTATTTTTCACTACATACATCCAGCAAATTTTGTTACACTTTGCCCAATACATTACTGGCTAAAGTGTATTGAACGTACATAATTTTATGATCACCAACAATGTGACTGTTTTCTGTACTTTTAAAAGCTTTACGAAAGATACATAATTATATATTTCAACTTATATATATGCACTTTATTCATTGAGTGCTTGTGAGTACCATATGCACTCAATGCATTCTTTGCATCATATTTTTTAAATACTGTAAATGTGTAACCATTTTCTTTTGTAAGTTTTTATTATAATTATTATTATTTTCTTTTTGTTAGTGTCTTTTAATTTTCTCACTTCTTCTCCCGCTACATATGAAATCAATTACATAAGCTTAATGCTAATTTTAATTTTATTTATTGAGGTTTAATATTAAATTTATTATTTATTTCGTGAAAATATATTGAGATATCAAATATCTATTTTTTGCAATAACGATTTCTCTTGAATGAATTAAAAAAGAACTTCATCTATAATAATGAAAATTAGGAATTCTTATGTTTAAAATATGCGAAAAAAGTATCAGTAATTTGCTTTGATTAGAAATATCCTACCACCACTTGCGGTGGAGAGACTTTAGCTGTCTTGTTAATTTATCCCCCATCATTAGTCCTGCATATATTACGATCACCCTATTCGCTAAACTAGGAAACATAACTTCCCCTTCCATTTAACTTGAGTTTTTTTCGCATCGGGTATTGAACAAAGCTTGCGTGCACAGTTTAGAACAGGGCGAAGCAATTAAATAGGACCACGCACTCGTTTTACGATCCCCCTCTTCAGCCCACTACCTCACTTTACTTGCATGCTAGCTATCGTATGTCATGGCACGCTGCTAAGTGGCATGGATGAATTGCTATACTTTTTCTCGAATGCAAATAAGGCATCATCTGCTGCTCTTTTAGTAACTTATCTGCTTATAGACTTCTCAGCTGTCGCAACTATGAGAATTCTAGTTAACACGCTTTGATGATTTTACTATCGTATTTGGTCAAAGTGATATCAGTTCTAAAGGGTTGGGTACCTTTGATTCGACCAAAAAGTCGATTTTTTTCCCTCATATGAAAATTTTATTAATTTGCGAATATTTTAATTAAACCGCATTCAAAATTTTACGTTAAAATTAAAGTTATGTTTAATAAAAACTTCACCTATTCTCATATACGGCATAAAAATGTTGATTTTGAAAGCCGTTCTATTCAAAATGTTGATG
This sequence comes from Maratus michaelseni, assembly GCA_963931845.1. Lineage (NCBI taxonomy): Eukaryota > Metazoa > Arthropoda > Arachnida > Araneae > Salticidae > Maratus > Maratus michaelseni. The sequence continues at coordinate 210,256,654 of OZ007599.1, read as the reverse complement.
TTGCCACTTACGCCAGATTTAGACGACTATCCCGGAGGATTTCATCCTCTAGTTAATATTCTTAAAATAAAATTGCCCTTGTTTCGAAAATGTTTCCAAAATTCCGACTGTTATGGATTATTCATATTCAATGGTTGGAGTATCTTGCTTGAGGTTTATTCAACAGAGTTAAAAATGTCCCGGGCCATTACTCGAACCTGGGTACCTTGGCTGCCGTGCCAAATGTTATGGAATATTTATTTTTTTATTTTTGAAATAATACAAATTTTGTTTCAATAGTAGGTCATTATAATAAAAAAAAATAGCTCATACGGCTCTGTTATGAGAGTGTAATTCTGCGTCCAAAGTATATATTTTTGGAAAATACAAATCTATTTATGAATTAAAACTGTAAAACTTTAAAATATTTAGCTTCCTGAATTGCAAAATTTATAGAAATATTGTCTGTTTACCATTACAAATTAATAGAAAAAACGTAAAGTTTGTTCACAAGAAAATTTGCATTATTTTGCTTAAGTTAAATTGGCGTTTAAAGGGTGGACATATCATTATGTAACGCGCGGTAGTAGCCAGCAACCTAATCACTCACAAACTGTGTTTGTATTTCAGAAAAAAAACTGTACATGGCAGCACTACAAATTGTAATGTCTGTGCCCTAGCGCCCCCTATTTCATTTTATGATTGTGCTGCAATTATTAGCACTGAATGTAGTTGCAGTTATGTAATGTGTGTACTGTGACGTTATGTTTTGATGTTGTGCTAAAATTAAATGTGTAAAATTGATTTCATTCGTCCACCTTATTTGATATGTGTGCTTACTTATTTTAACTAAATATTCAAGACAGAATAAATGGCGGTGATACAATCGATTAAAAAAAGCGAAAATGTTCTAACCAGAAATATTTGAAAAAGAAGTGATTAGTAGAAAGCAAAATGGCTCGACTTCTGATTTCATTATGGATTTACGTCATGTTATAGTTTACTAAAGGTGTGCTATAATTTTATTTCCTGCACAAAGTTGTTTACGGTGGTGGTAAGACAACATTTTTTTTTCTTTTCTCAACTGAATAAAGTACTATCATGTTTCAAAATTTTAAGGAATTTAATGATTCCATTGAAACGTTCCAAACGTACGTTAAAAGCTGGAAAAATGTTTTATATTGCATGCTATTAAACAGGAAAAGAACGTCCCTGCTATTATTTTTGTATGGGTCCTAAATTATATAATTTATTATCTGATTTATGTTTTCCTGAAACTGCTAAATGCTTGAAATATGAGGAGATTGTTGATATTCTATTGAAGCACTTAAACCCCGCATCTAATACACTTTGTCAAATAATAAAATTTCGTAATTCTTATCAAATGAAAATGAATCGATACAAGATTTTTCTGCTAGATTAAAAAAACGACAACTTTTTATGCATTTTATGGTGATACATTACATGAAAATGTTTTGGAGCAGTTCCTGAGAGGTTTAAAAAATGAAACTATTCAAAGTAAATTATTTACGTAAATTGATGATTTAAATTTTGATAAAGCCATTGAAAAAGCGGTAATTTTACAAAATGCCGAAATTGATATTTCTGTTTTGAAGCATAAAAAATTTAATATAAATAAACTTGCGTGTACTACAAATGTACAACCTACAAATTTGCTAATAATTTTCAAAAACAGAAAATCAATAATCATGCAAATAATGTAAATAAGGGAAATTCTGAGGTAAATAAGAATAAATTGAAGTGTTACAGATGTGGAAATGCATCATATTTAGCTAATGAATGTATATATGTTAATACAATTTGTAATCAATGTAAGAAAAAGAGTCATTTGAGTAAGATGTGTAAAAGTAAAAATAACAATATTCAGAAACAAATGAATGTATTTCATACAGTTGATATTTTGAGTCATGATAAATAAAGGTACTACCCCAATAAAAATATCTGTTTTAATTGAGAATACAGCTAAAACTGAAATTGAGTTAGATACCGCTTCCGGAATTTCTGCAGTGCCTGTAAAGCGTTCGCAGAATTTTTCCAAATTTTAAAATTTTTCCACCAGATGTTCAGTTAAGAACTGCAACTGGTGAAATGTTTACACCTGTAGGGTATGTAAATTTAGATGTTTCTTGTAAAAATAAAACTAAAAATCTTAAATTATACACGGTGTCCCAAAAGTCCTTGACACATTTTAAAATTCAATAAAAGATCAAGCAATTGGCGTACGAGAGTGCGATTTGCACGAAAATGCTTCTTATGATCTAAAATTTTGTTTGAGCAAATAAAAAAAAAAAATAGTTCCAAAACTTCTCATAGATTGCGCTGCTTCTGGAAAGTTATCGAATATGTAGAATGGCTTTATACCTAACAATGGCGAAAGATGCACAATGCGTATGCACAGTTTTTGTCCAAACTATGGCAACCCACATTCCAGAAGTTAACAATACTCGTCTATCCATCCTTACTCGTTTAATCGAACTCAGGAGGGCTAGTATTGTTAAGTTCTGAAATACGGGTGCCATACTTTGAACAAAAATTGTGCATACGCATTGCACGTCTTTCGCCATTGTTATGCATAAAGGCATTCTATCTATTCGATAACTTTCCAGAAGCAGGGCTATCTAACAGAAATTTTTTGAACTAATTCTTTTATTTGCTTAAACAAAATTTCAGATCATAAGAAGCATTTTCGTCTAATCCGTACTCTCTTACGCTAATTGTTTGATCTTTTATTGAATTTTAAAATGTGTCAATGACTTTTGGAACATCATGTATTTGATTAAAGAAGATAATTTTCCACTTTTATTTGGAAGAGATTCGGTATCTGCATTTAACATGTTTCCCTCTAATTTGAAATCTGTATATGTAAATGAAATTGCGAATTCTGTTAAAAATTTGAAAGTATTATTAAATGATTTTTCTGATTGATTACTAATAAAGTTGAGGAGATAAAAGTTTTGAAAGCAGAACTTTGTTTAGAAAAAAATTCTAAGACCATATTTTGCAAAGCTAGAACAGTTACTTATGCTCTACGTGGAACAGTAAACGAAGAAATTCAAAGATTACAAAATAAGGGTATCATAAAACCTGTCACTAGTAGTACGTGGGTAAGTCCTATAGTTCCAGTGGTTAAGCTTAATGGTAAAATTCTTTATGTGGCGATTTTAAAGTTACAGTAAATAAATTTTTGAAGGTTGAAAAATATCCTTTACCTGGCTACATTAGGTGGTGGTTTGCATTTTACAAAGATTGATTTAAATCAAGCATATCTTCGGTTACCTGTAGACGAAAAGTCACAAGAGTTGTTAACTATAAACACTCCTAAGGACTTATTGCAATTTTTAAAGTTACCAATGGGTCTTACTAGTTCTACAGCTATTTGGCAAAGAACATGTGAAAAAATTTGAAGTGGTATTTGATGGTGTTACAGTTTTTATTGATGATATTGGTGTTACAGGGGAAACTGGTGAAATTCATTTGAAGCGGCTAAAACAAATGTTAGAGAGATTACGTGAATATAATATAAAGATAAATAAAGACAAATCATTTTTATGTCTGATCAAGTTACATATTGTGGTTATAAAATTGATAAAGAGGGTATTCATAAAACACAAGATAAAATTGATGCTATTTAAAATGCTCCTAGATCAATAAATTTATCATAGGTTAAAGCTTTTCTAGACTTAGTTACATATTATTCTAAATTTGTAATGAATTTATCTACAATTTCTCATCCTTTAAATCAATTGATAAAAAAAAAATGTGAAATTTATATGGTCTGCTGTTTGTGAACAAGCATTCAAAAATATAAAAAATGAGATTATTTCTGAAAGGGTCCTTACCCATTTCAACCCTAAATTAACTTTAGTGTTAGCAACCGATGCTTTTCCATATAGTATCTCTGCAGTTATTTCGCATGTGATGCCAGATAATGTGGAAAAACCTATTGGTTTTGTGTCCAGAATTCTAACTAATGCAGTAAAAAGGTATAGCCAGTTAGATAAAGAAGCACTAGCTATTATCTTTGGTGTAAAGAAATTTTTTCAATATTTGTATGGTAACAGATTTATTTTATTTACGGACATTAAACCACTTGTGTCTATTTTTTCTCCTACTAACAGTATTCCTGCAAAGATATGCATTATATTTACAAGCGTTTAAATATGATATTCTTTACAAGAAAACATCTGAACACAGAAATGTGGACGCTCTTTTACGTCTTCGATTGCGTAGTGAAGATTTAACTCCACAATTTAACTCAAGTAATGTAATTGATGAATCTGAATTTTTTTCCAAATTAACCAAATTTCTACATTACCTTTAAATTCCAAAACAATTGCTGTAGCTACAAAATATGATCCTTTATTACGTCAAATTTTTCATCATCTAATTTTAGGTTCTCCAATTCTTAAAGATTTACTTTTTGGCTGTAAGCAAGAAGAAATTACTCTTTAACATAGTTGTATTTTTAAAGTATGTAGAGAAAATTCATAGAAAGATTCCTGAAATTCATAGAAAGCAAATTTTAAATGATTTGCACTTTGGACTTTTCGGTACAGTGAAAATGAAGTCCTTAGCTCGCAGTTTTGTATGGTAGCCAATTGAAGATCTTGCACGGAATTGCACTACTTGTGTCAATTTAAAAAATAATCCTCTCAAGGTCTCTCAACACATCAGTGGGAATGGCCTACTGCTCCATGGCAAAGAATTCATATTGATTATTTTGGTCCAGTTATGGGTAAAATGCTTTAACTTGTGGTTGAGGATGATAGCAAATGGCCAGAAGTTTTCATCCTTCCTAATACAATTTCAGAACATACGATTACTTGTCTTTCTTCTCTTTTTCCAGATACAAGTATCCTATGACTTTGGTATCTGATGCTAAACAATTTACTTCTGAAGAATTTAAGACATTCTTAAAGAATCATGGTGTAAAACATAGGTATAGTGCTCCCTACCATCCAGCTACAAATGGTAAGGCTGAGAGAGATGTGCAAATCCTCAAACGTGGATTAAAAACCTTATATTTATATTTGGTACTTTACAAATGAAATTAAATAACTTTATTTTACATTATAGAAAGATGCCTCATGTCACAACGGGGGAAAGTCCTGCATCTTTATTTCTAAAGCGGCATATAAGAACAAAAATAGATTTGATACTTCCAAACGTTTCAAATTTTTTTCATGATAAGCAAAACTCGAGAAACTCCAGTACAAAAGTAAAAGAATTTAAAATTAACCAGAAAGTGGCTGTTAGAAATTGTACTCCTGAAGCCAAGGGGAAAATTGTTCGCATTATTGCACGAGAAGGCAAGTTACATTATAGAATTCAAGTTGGTTCAAATATTTGGAAAAGACATGTTGATCAGATAATTAATGTAGGTTCAAAGGTACATTTAACTAATGATACAAATTATGAAGAAAGTGATACAGAAAGTTACAGAAGTGAAAATACAGTTGTTAATCAAGGTGGTTAACTCAAATAATGCATCCTATTGTCACAGATCTCCTATTGTCACAGATCAGCTGAATCTTGTGTCCCAAATACAGAGTGTCTCATTTATTTTGCAACCCCCAAAAAAGAACAATGTACAAACATTAATTTTTATTTTACAGAAGTGCTTAAACGACTACAAAAAGTGTTGGTTATTTTACAAAAGTGCTTAAACGACTACAAAAAGTGTTGGAAGTAACCGTTGTTTTCATCTTTACATATCTGGGCCCGTTTGAGGAGGTTTCCAGACACATTCTGTAATGTGTTTGGTGTGATAGCATTTATCTCTTCCGTAATGTGAGTTTTCAGTTCAGTAATCGAGGCTACCGGTTCATGGAACACGCGATTTTAAAAAATAGCCCCACAAGAAAAAATCGGGCGGTGACAGGTCTGGATTGCATGGAGGCCATAGTCCATTTGTAATTAGCCGATCACCAAAAAATTCTTGGAGAAATGAGAGTGTCGGTAGCCGAGTGTGAAGGCGCGGTATGCAGCGGCTCGGTGAACGTTTGTTTGTAAAGGTAATTTTCTTACTGACGTGGCCGGTTTCTCCTTGGTTTTCGCCTCGATTGCCTTCATTTTCTGGTCAGTTAGGACAAACGACAGACGGTTCTTTCTTTTCAGTTTCACAGTCCATTCTGTTTGAAAATGGTCCACAATTCACTTAATTGTGCTTTTATTCGGCACCACCGAGTCGGGAAACTTGTTTTTATATCGTTCCTTGCTTACGAAGACATTCGAAAATAATGTTCAATAATAAACGCGCGTTTTTCTGCACATAGCACCATGTCTCAAAACTACCTTTCACTTCGTTCTCCTTAGCACTGAAGTGTCTCGTGTGGTTTTCTAGCATGTTGGTAGTGTTGCTCGCACGCTCCTCCACACCGCAACCTGCGCTAACGGTGTGCGCGTGCATTCATGTTGTTTATTTGCTTCGCGTTTACGCGGGTTCCAAATAAATGAGACACTCTGTACTCCAACTCCTAAACCAGCTAACTTTGTCCTCCCAACTACTCCAAGTCCTAAACCATCTGACTCTTGTGTCCCAAATACTCCAAGTCCTAAACTAGCTGACTATGTTATACCTCCAGTTCCAAAACATATGGTTCCAAATAGTACATTTGATGATGATGCAGATCCTTTAAAAACTAATTCTTCTTCTTGCTCCCCACAGGTACCTAGACGTTCTACAAGATTTCGAAGAGCTCCTACCCAACTGCAATACTAAGTGGGGGAGAGTTGTAGTGTTTATATTTCAGATAAAAAACTGTGGATGGCAGCACACAAATTGTAAAGTGTGTGCGCTAGCGCCCCCTATTTCATTTTATGATTGTACTGTAATTAGCACTGAATGTAGTTTTAGTTATGTAATGTGTGTGCTGTGACGTCATGTTTTGATGTTGTGTTATAATTAAATGTGTAAAATTGATTTCATCCGTCCACCTTATTTGAATATGTGTCCTTACTTATTTTAATTAAATATTCAAGACAGAATAGCAACTATTCTTAACCACGATGGTTTTCTAGTGTTACCACAGCGTCAGTGCCCATAGTATTGGTATAATTTTGAGAAAATTTTGAAAAGCCTTCTCTAGCACACCAGACTATATTTAAAAATACTGCTAGAAGAGGGTCAAGCAGTAAAGAATCAAAGAAGGCATCGAGAATCTTAATACAGTTTTTTTGTTTAACGTTATTTTTTCCAAACTTATATAAACTTAAAAATAATATCACGAAGAAATATATGTAATATTGATACATACATATTCTTAAACAACACATTTTGTCTATTACATTATAGCCTTGGTGGCAGAAAGCCCCTACTTATCGAACAATTAAAAAAATTCGAGCTAAATTTTATTCAGTTCTCGAACAGAAATTTGGTTCTTGACCAGTGAAGGTGTCGTCGCCAAATCTACCGATTAAATAAACATAGAAAAGGTGATGTAAAAGTACTTTTTTCATGCGTACTAAGAACACGCAGATGAGGTACAATGATCGCAGTGTTATTAAACGTCATGCATTTTGAAATTCCTGTACAGTGAAGTTGCTGAATCCACAGATTTTTTTCCTCATGGACACGAAGCACATATGCTTTCGATATAGTAATCCCAGTGATAACAAACTTCATGCATTTTGAGATTCATAAGTATGAAGATAGCCTATTAATCATAGTAGTCTAAAAAAATAAGAATTGAATCCCTTCCCCCCTTTCTCCCTAATATTAAGCAATTCAAAGTCCCACCAATACAATTATGTGTACAGTTTTTGTTATATTTTTTATTAAAACGTTAGAAAAATGCCATTGCCTCATGAAATGTACAGTTTTGCAATGTGTTTTTATATTTTACTGCACTGTACAGTGTATTGTTTGAAACAGGTAAATACAAACATTAACTTAGAAGATGGGAATTAATTGATCGTATTTTCATTTCAAGTTTATGGTATTTTTACGTGCATACCATTTGTTACTTGCTAAAAAATTAAAGTCACATTTATTTGATCTATCATTCTTATTTCGTACATCTTAAAGAATAATTATATATATATACCGGGAGGTAATCATATAAGTATCTCTATTTGGAGCTGTCTTTAGCTCGAAGGAATAACCCAAATGAAACCAAAATCGGTACACTTACTATTCGAGAAGGGGGAAAAAGAATGGAACAATAAAAAAAAATAATTGCAATAATCACCGACAGATGGCGCTATTGAGTGTGCAATGTAATGTGTAATACAAGAAGAAAGAATTAAGCGTAAAACCGGATGGCATACCTAATTTATTGGAAAATGTCACAGTGAATGTGATTACGCTTTCGTATGGTGGCGCCGATCATATTCAGGTTTCACATGGCCATTGTGCTGGAGGACACAATCTAGGCGGTGCACAACGTGCTCAACTGCGGAATGTAACGCATCAGGAGTGATATTTCGCACATGTTGTGATATGAGGTAAAGTCATTGAGGTTTTGCGACACCTCCATGGTACACAATACTACACATTATATGTTGTTGTTGTTGTTGTTGTGTTGTGGCTTATCCTCCAACTGTCTGACGAAGTCAGATAAGATCCAATCGACTGTTAATCTTCAGAAAATCAAGACCCAGAAGGGGGAAGCATATAAGTCCTCCCTGGAAAGATACAAGCAGTCCAGAATGTGTTCTGCAGAGGCCTGTTGAGCTTGACATTTAGAGCGGACTTCAAAGATCTTTCTGCCCTCAAAGAACGATAGACTTTTCGTGTGTCCACTTGTCAATCTTGAAATTGTTGTTCGAGAGGCTCAGTCACAGTTTATCGCGAACGAAGGGCCCGGCTCCTTACCCGCGTACCATAGGTGGCTGGGAGGGACCTTCCACTCCTTTGAAATTTCAGATTTAACTCTAGATTGATGCTCTGAGTAGGTAACGCCGAATAGGAAGATATAGATTGACAACAACCCTCCTTGGCCAAGCGATCAGCTTGCTCATTGCCATAAATGTCTACGTGGGATGGAATCCACTGAAAATGAACATCATGGAGCTTTGAAATAATTTTAAGTTTAAGAAGGATGGAAATACTAGTTTTATCTCCAACTGTAATCCAGTTGTGAAGGTGTTGAAGGGAGCTGCGACTGTCTGAAAGAGTCCAGAGGTCTCCGAAGTCCCGCTCGCTGAGAATAGCCTCGAGGCCTTGTTCAATACACATTACATGTCACACTCAAAAGCGCCATCTGTCGGCGATTATTGCAATTATTTTTTTTATTGTTCCATTCTTCTTCCCTCTTCTCGAATCGTAAATGTACCAATTTTGGTTTCATTCCGGCTATTCCTTCAAGCTACAGACAGCTTCAAATAGAGATACTTATATTATAACCACCCTGTATATGTATATATATATATATATATATATATATATATATATATATATATATATAACTTTAAGTAAAATTTAACCATTGAAACATAAGAAACTGACCACATACACTGAAATCCCGATACCAAAGAGCCCTGTCAAATTACAAATTAAAATTGTAGTCCTAATAAATGTAACACTATTAATTCAAATTAAGAAGAAAAAAAAATTTAAATAAATAGAAAATAAGGAATGAAATATAAACCACACGAGTATAAACACAAATAAAAGCTTATAAAGTAATTTACTTTTTCAAGGGCAAGAAAATCACATATATAAGCAAAGAACGATTGTTTTCTGTATATGACACCAGCTTTTGCTAAATATATTGCCATATCTCGCCCGAACAATCGCTGAAACAATATTGAATAACAAGACCTTTACAATGGAATATTATAAATTATACATACAATTTGAAAAAGAGTGTGAAAAAGAAGAAAATATATATATATATATATATATTACTTATATTAATAAGCCTAATACTTATATTAATAAGGTTAATTTGTTAATAATAAATATTAAACCACATAAATAATCGACAATAGATAAACCGATAATTATAATACACTACATATATATATCCAAAAATTTAAGATTCTCAGAATGAAAATAAGTGGGAAAAAATACTTAAAGATATGTGGAGAAAAAATCCAATGTGCAGAAGGTGAAAATTATTACAAGAAGCAATTGGAAACTTATATAGTGGAACACTTTATCAAGGGCAATATTTCCCTAATATAAGTAAAATGTAATTGATTTCTGTTTGAGTAGATAGCCATGAGCCAAATTTATTAACTCAAATTGCCTGATAAATTACAAAGTCAATTTTAAAGAAAATTGAATAAAAATGGGCAAATATTGAATAACTGAAAATGATATGTGCAAAAATCAATGAATAGGAATCATTATTAAATACAAAAATGTATTTAATAAAGAACTGTGAAACAAAAAGAGAAATATAGCAGTAAAACATACCGAACTAGTGACATTTTAGCTCTCAAAAACCATGTTATCCGTTACAAATGCACGTTGCATATATCCGTTACATTGACAGTTAAATAAATAAACAATTCTTACAAATTTAAAAATAATTCAAATAGACCTACAAATTATTTTTAAACTATATCCAATCTTAATAAGGATGACAATAATGAAAGCAATTTTGAACTTAAAATATTTACAGCACACACGCACAAAAGAGGAGGAAATGATACGATATATTTAATGATAATCGAATTATTGACTGCGATATGTCAATGCATATTTTTAGCAGAGCCATCTATGAGCAAGAAAAAAGAAGATAGCTTTAAAATTTATAATTTAACAAACATAAAAAGCTACGAATTTGTAAAAAGCATATATTAATTAAAATACTTAATAAAACAAATGCATATAAAATTATGAAATAATTACATTTATTTCCTTTTTTTTTTTTTTTTTTGAGAAATTATAAATTCCAATCAATATTAGAACATATTTAAAAGTAATATAAAACCAAATATTTAGATTCTATTGAGTATTTTAGACGCGTTTATTTGGTTCTGCCATCTATAATTAAACATATATAACATTTACGTAATTTAAATGAATTATAATGTTTAAACAAAAATGGTTGTATCATTCAAAAAAGAGAGGATCTTTAAATAATATAAAATGAATGAGTTAATAATAAAATTAAATATTAATAAATATAAGACTTAAAATATAATAATAATAATAATAATAATAATAATAATAATTTAAGACCTTGTGAAAAAGAAATTACATAAAATTGAGGTTATTCATACCTATTGAAAAATTATACAGGGTGTCCAGCGAATAAGACCCTGATTTCAAAATTAAATATCTCAAAAACAAAGATCAAGAGAATAATGCAGTAAAGGGCTTCTTTATTAGCCAAGCTGTAAAAATGTTATACAGAAGTTTCAAAAATGTAGTTTTCAAAACCGTTAACAGATGGCGCTGTAATCGCAATGCCTATAAATTGTGCTTCGAAGTCCAGAGCGATCAGTTTGACCGTTGAATCGTGAAAGGAGGTTAGCGTAGAGGTTAAAATCATGTATTCCATTGAACAACGTGTTTTTCTCGTACTGGAATATTACAGATTAGAACGCAGTCCTACGGCAACAAGGCGCAGCTTTCAAAAAAGATTTAATGTTCCGAAAGGACCCGATGCAAAAGTCATTCGCAAGCTCTTTGCCAAATTCGAACGAACCGGCAGCGTGGATGATAATCGAGGGGGAAACGTTGGACCCAGGCAAACTGTAGTCACTCCTGGAAATGTCGCCAAAGTTTCTGGAATTGTTCACCAAAATCCAAGAAAGAGTGTGCAAAGAATTGCATCAGAGACTAGTTTAAAGCGTTTCAGTACGCAAAAATATTGAAAACAGCCTACGGATGTTTCCGTACAAAATCCAAAGTCATCAGACTATACCCACAAGAGCTTTGGGACAAAGAGTTGACTTTGCGAACCAGATTCTCACAATGATTGATAATGAAGGGTTTGATGTTGGCCGCATCTGGTACACAGATGAAGCACATTTCTACTTGAATGGATTCGTGAATAAACAAAACTGGAGATTTTGGGGCTCCGAAAATCCTTATTTGTGTGAAGAGAAACCACTGCATTCGCCTAAAGTTACTGCTTGGGTTGAGGTATGCACCAGAGGCATTATCGGCCTTTTTTTCATGCGGCAAACGATCACTATAGGGAACGTTACGTTACAATTTTGGAACAATTTGTCAGCACACAACTGGCGGTGGAGGATCGACCAGGTATCGATTGGTTCATGCAAGATGGATCTCATCCACATCGTACAGAAAAGGTGTTTCACCTTCTTGATGAGTACTTCGGGAATAGAGTAATTGCGTTGGATTATCCCAAATTTACTGTCACAGGAATGGAATGGCCTCCATATTCTCCCGATCTGACTCCTTGTGACTACTTTCTGTGGGACGCATTGAAATACACTGTCTACCGGAACCATCCCACTATGCTGGACGAGCTTGAATCGTCGATTTGTGTGGCATGCGATTCCATTTCCGTTGAGAAGGATGTGACTTCAAATTTCATTATTCGTTTACGCCACCTCATTGTTTGGAACGGTGGACATTTTGAAAAGATTGTGTTCTGATTGAAAAGAATGCTTGACTTGACTTTTTTTTGTTTTAGATTGCTTGTAGAGAACGAGTTTTTTGGCGTACAGCGCCATCTGTTAACGGTTTTTGGAACTAAAATTTTGGAACTTCTGTATAACATTTTTACAGCTTAGCTAATAAACAAACCGTTAACCGCATAATTCCATTGATCTTTGTTTTTGAGATATTTAATTTTTAAATCATGGTCTTATTCACTGGACACCCTGTATTAAACAATTTACAAGTAATATAACAACTTTTGAATCTAGAAATTAAGTTCATAAAGGCAATTTGATAATGCAATCTAAATATAATAGGATTATCGTTTATGTAATATAAAATAAATTAAAAATGTATATTGCTATATATATAATTTCACTTGATATCCAATTTCCAATTTTCTTACATTATATGGCATATTATATCATTATTATTATATATATTTATTTCTAAATTTTCTTTAAAACATTCAGTATGTTTGTCTGCGTGCCATGACTGAAATGGCGCATTGGTAATCTGATGTTTGCTTTTGTTGATTTTTTGTATTAACTTAATTGTATTCAGCATACACTTTATCATTACCTATCTTTAAATAGGAGCTTAGGTTAGATTTGATGCAAGAACTTGTTTAATGTATTTTGAAATTCAAAGGTACTACAATTATATAATATATAAATATTCCTGAATAGGTCAAAAATTATCTTTGTCAATTGTTTTCCTTCATTTTAGAATGCAAAAAAATTCAATACAGTAATTTTCTATTATGTTGATCCTGGTTAATCAAATCGACAACTTTTATGAATCAAACTAGTAGAAATAAACGTAAATTTATTTAATAATTTTCCCGCATATTGAAATCCGTTCATTTTTTCAATCAAATTTTATTACAAAAGGGACGGCAAACCCGTGTACCAGAAGGGTCACTTGCCACCATTATTTAAAAAAAAAACATTCTTTGACTTATTTAATAAAATAAATTTTCAGATTAAATATGGTGAAGAAAACTATTCCTGAACAGTAGTGGGAATTGGCTTTCTGGCCCACGGGTCTGCAGTCCCTATTTTACACCAATGGTATTCAGTTAAAAGGCGTAACTGTATTTACGTAGACTAAAATGCACCATTTCAAAAAGATTTAGTGGGAGAAAAAATTTTAATTCAAAGAAATAATTGCCTACAAGGGGTACTAGAAAATTAATGTTGATGAGATAGAAATACAGTGCAATTACAGCTGTTTGTGTATGTGAGAAAGAAAAAAAATGCGTGTGTAGATAGAAAATTTCTTAGCACTGGTGACTTAAGACTCATATCTGTATCATAAGACTCTTCATCTATTAAGACTCATAAGACAAACATCATATACTTCAAATTAATAATAATAACTCAACAATAATAATATCTAGTTGTATCATAGAGGCAATTTAAAGCGGTTTTTTTATATAGCATGTTAGAATAAAATACAGGGTGTTTTTTTTAAACTGACACTATTCAGAGCCGTCTGTAGCTCGTTCTAATAACTGGATTGACACAAAATTTTGTGAATGGACTAAGAAAACCATGGGGAAAAAGATTCCAACAAAAAAAAAAAATAGTTCCAATCACCGCCGATAGGGGGAAATGTGGCGCTGTACATTGAAAAAACCCCATCAGAAACAGACAAAATTAATAATTTGGATAAAATGCCACGTTTTATTCATCATTTACACTTTCCGTTTCGTTGATCGCAGTTGAAACATCCATTATCACTTTTTCTGCCACCGGTTTACGTCCTCTGCCTGACCGAACTACTAGCGAGCCTGTTTCTTCGAATTTCAGAATCATTCCTTTCAATGCATTAACGAATAAAGGTCCTTTGCGCAGTTTATGGCGTGTTCTAAGTAAACGAAGAGCGGCTGGTGCATTGTACTGGTTACAATATAAGAACTTCACAAGTAACGTGCGCTGCGGTAACGTGAGATTCATTTTCAACCTGAGCTGAAATTGTTTCTCGGTGTTTTTCGCATGCATTTATGACTTAAACTATTGGCGCTACTGTCGCTTGCGTAAGTAAAAATTTGCATTTTCATTTTTTGCCCGTATTTTATGCTAATTCCCAGTTGCATAAATGACCACAGCGCCACATTTCCCCCTATCGGTGGTGATTGAAACTAATTTTTTTTTTTGTTGGAATCTTTCTTCCCATGGTTTTCTTAGTCCATTCACAAAATTTTGTGTCAATCCAGTTATTAGAACGAGCTACAGACGGCTCTGAACAGTGTCAGTTTAAAAAAAAACACCTTGTAAATGACATGGAAAATAATAGATGCGTCTGTAGATAAAAAATTTCTTAGCACTGGTGACTTCATCTGTTAAGACTCATAAGACAAACATCATATACTTCAAATTAATAATAATAACTCAATAATAATAATATCTAGTTGTATCAGAGAGGCAATTTAAAGCGGAATTTTTATACAGCATGTTGAATAAATGACATGGAAAATAATAGATTTATAATATTTGGTGTTCTAGAAAATCTTACTCCATGTCGGTTATGGCATCGTTTAACTCCTTGAAGACTGGTGAACCTCTTAATTTTAATTCATAAATGCCACATTGGCACCAGAATTTTGGAATAAAAATTTTCCTTTTATTAAGTACGTGAAGAAAAGCTTTTACTATTTTAAAATAAATTTGTTTGTAAATTCTGGTGTCATTCAATCATTGAAGCATTTTACAAATATTAGTAATATGCCCCTGAAAGGGTTAAAACATGAAAATCTTAGATTTAAATTAATCATTGAACTTAACTTTATTATTTTTTTAGTCTGTAAATTCCTGATAAAATTTCACTTTTTTCAATGGTACTCTTCACGATGCCAAAGAAATTTTGAACTGATACTTCAAAGAGTTTTTGCTACTATTAAGTTGCATGTTGCACTTCAACTACTAATGACCACTTTGTTGACAAGATAGACATATTATCACATCATAAGAAGGTTATATCAGTATTAAAAAAATATGTAATCTAGAAGCAGTCAAAAAGGAACTTTCAATTTGATTTATCTAGCCTTTAAAAAAAAATTCCGCTAGAGATTTGCTCCGGGGAGAAATCAAACAAACGATTGAGAGCCGCGAATCACAACAAAAAAATTCCGGAAGTGTATAGTTAGTGGGCAACCAAACAAAAAAGGCGAAGCTAAATGTAAGTCGAAACCTGGAAGACGAGCTTACATCGTCGTGGATACAGGATAAAAAATAATGCCCCTATAAGCAGAGCCATCTATCTTGATATCTGTCGGCTGCGAAACCAGAGATCTTCTAGCATCCCCTCCCCGCGCTTAGAGATCCTACTCCAAGATCACAGGCTCCTTGGATTGGTTGGTGCAGGGTGGCGTGTTAGGGCCCTGTGCCGATAACAGCATGATTAAGATGCTGACTCCCGTAATATACGGGAAACTTCACATCTGATTTAACTGTTCATTTCTCCCGGGCTATCACTATGCTCGATCGAAGAGGATTCTTAAAAGACAAGACGACATGGAAGGAGAAAGATGCTTTAGCTTGCATCATTATTGTTTCCCTTTGCTCTTTATAGCTTGAGGCTGCTATTAAACGCCTAACCCATGTCGGAATATTTCATACTATTCATTGTTTCTCCGTTTAAGTCTAGAAAATATATGTATAATCGGCATAGATTCTCTCTTGCGATTACTGTAAGTGATAAATGACTCAATGAGGATTATTAATAAATGGTGCTGTCGAAAACAAAAGCTTTGTAGGTAAAGTCACATACATTGGTGACCAGTGTATGAGAAGAATTGTTTTCAGTATAACCTATTATTTTTTGTCGAACTACTCTTTAAATTGCATGAATATTTATTTGCCAAAATAGGCCGCGAACATCGCATACCTGACTATCGCAAGCGTAAAAAGAGCAACTGCCTTGTGTTTTAAAACCCCAAAATATATCAGCGTTTAAGACACTTATGTGGGTTTTTCTTTAAATGAGGTTTCAAAGATACCGGAAGGGTCCATAAGCGAATATTTGCACGGTCCGCCAGGGACATTAGTCGGGCCTACCCCCGAATCACAGAACAATGACCCTTCATGAAACACCAAACCCATGTCGGGATTTTTCATACTTTTCATTATTTCGTCATATAAATCCATATAATATATGTATATTCAGCATAGATTGCTCCTTGAACTTATTCCAAATGATAAATAATTCAATGATGATTATTATTATTATTAATGCTGTCAAAAACGAAAGCCTTATAAGTAAAGTAACAGACATTGGTGACCAGATTATGAAAAAAGTGTTTATATTTTATTATTATATACGGATTGGTTCAAAGGGATGTAATACTCTTTTATTTATCTTTATTTACGTATGCAGTTATTTAGCCCCTTCGGGATCAGCGTCCCATACAAGAATTTTATTCGGTTGGCCCCGCTTTTTTTAAACAGTTACATTTCCTTATTTAATTAAGAAAATTCCCTTATTAAATATGGCAAATATTACTTTTCTTTATTACTGGTACCAAAACCAATTGCTATATGCACCTGTTGAAGAAGCACACATGCACCCATTGTCCTGAATGGGTTAAAAGGTGCAATTAATGGTAAGATTTTCATTACATTTATTTTGGATGAATGACACAGAAAAAGAGCGATATATCTGAAATAATCTATATAAAGAGGCACGATATAATGAGAGGCTACTGTATTAAAGAATACAAGAGTTAGCTTTAAACTGTCATTTTTTGTACTTACCATGTCAAGTAGCAGTCATCTTATCGCAATCTTCTATTTGAGAACTTAGAAAAATACACTGGGGTAAATTCTTAAAATTATTTTCATGCAAACCTCTTCTTTAACAAATATTTAAAAAAAAATAAAGCAATATGCAATAATAAGAATGTCATAATTTTTTATTATTATTATTTAATTATTTTTCTTTTACTTTTCCTAGTTTTAAAATAGAAATTTTATCACTAATTTAATAATTAATCAATTGTTATTCTTCAAATTCTTTGGTAGCTATTTTGACTTATCAAAATATTGTGAATAATCAATTACTATAATAAACTGAAAATGAAAGTAAAAAATGTTGAGGAATAAGATTTATCAGCTTTTTTTTAAAATTTAATTGATTTATTATACACAATAGAATGGAGGAAAGAAAATTAACAGACAGTCCAAAATGTATTATCTTTGAAAACTTTGATCACATTACTATTTAAATATTTACAAAATTTTTCGTAAATATTTCCATCATAATGGCTTCCACAAAGCACAGAATCATTAAAAACTTTGAAAGGATAATTAAACAGCGAATCAAACAATTAGTAACGTCATACGTAATAACCAAAATGACTATCAAGGTTTGATGCTGTCGCAGATTTTGAATTTTAGAGCTTTTTAGCACACAATGTATTAAGGCAGAACAATAGTGAAATTGGGATGAAAATCGTTGTCGCTGACCATTTTCGAAAAGCGTCAAAGAAAACCGTTATTCTGAGGTCGTTTCAAAGTCATAAGCTTACAAATGCTGTTCAAGTAGAGCAAAAGGGGAGCTATTTGTTAAAACTTGGTGAAATTTTCTTTGCTTTGCATATTATGGAAAGTTTTACAGCGCCAAAGAAACGTATTAGAGATAGTGGGACTCATCGAAATATAGATCGGAAGCATTCCGGTTTCAGTTTTAGCGCTCCTTTAGAGCTCCTAAAGACAACGTACCGGCTGCTTTACAGTCATTAAACCCCGCTTTAAAGAGAAAAGCAGTGATTTTTAAAAGCAACGTCCCAACTTTTGTCACCCAATTTGATCCCTTAAAGCAGAGTGAGAAATTATTCGTCGTCCTGAATAGCTATAAAATTCTTAACGAAGACTAATTTTGGGTGCGTTATACGTTAATTAGGGAAAGCTTTGATTCTTTTCAATTTAATACGCATTTTTACGATGTGCAAGCATCGTAACGTCCGCAGTTTGGTATCCATGGGGGCATCATTGAAACGTATCGTTTTGAAAAGTGATAAATTGATATTTCTTGGAAAACCTAGATAATACATAGCCACCTTTAATGCCCTTCTCTGTTCTGTCAAGCACTTTTAAAGGGTAAATTATGAACGCGTCTTGAACGTTAGACTGATTTGCTAAAGCAGCACTAAAGGAAAACTATTATGAAAGTATGTTTATAAAACATCGTTACTAGTTAGTTATTGCAAAATGTATATGAAAAAGAACAAAAGTGAAAAAATGTGTTTTTGTTTTATAATATAGATAGATAAAGAAAAATTTCTAAATATCGTACATCTCGGGGACGCGGAATTTTCAGCTATTCGAAGGTGTCCGCTATTAAGAGGTAAAACATACAAATATGTGAAAAAGTGTTTGCTAAATAGAGGTGGCCGCTAATCGGGAATATCCGTTATTGAGATTTTACTGTATAGAATCAAAATACAACAAAATAAATAGAAAAAAAAAATTAAGATGCATACATAATTCTATCTTTTATTTTTTCGTGCAGTAGGGTAGAATAGAAAACGTAATCAACATCCAATATCTTATTTCACAAAATATCTTTTTGCGTTCACTTATAGATATCAGTATGATAAGAATCAATTATACCTGCTAGATTTAATCAGTGATCATTAATAGGTAATAAATAAAAATCTTATAATTTGCTACTATAACAAAATACACTTTTTTCATTCAAGCATAAAGATCTCTAGCCAATAATAGATAAATTTAAGTGAAATATTTAGACATTTCGATATATCTGGGTATTTAAATGGATTATTAAGTTAATATTTGCAACAAAAAGTTTTAAACAAGATGTCTTTGACAAAACAAGACCTCTATTTAAACAAGAACTTTCAATACTTTATCATTAAAGATATATGGTAAATCGAAATGATTTACTGTTAAGAAAAGGGTTAAATAAAGATTTAAAAACTATTGTTGTTATAATTACTATGTTTAAATTATATATTTGTTTTATTACTTGCGCACTTAAAATGAATTCAAATCTCTTTAGATCCTTAAACACGATTACTTTGGAATTCTAGCATAAAATCATACAATTTAAATTTAAGCATTGTTTCAAATGACTTTTACATGTACATTATTTATTGACTTTTACATAAATGGCAAACCAATAAACGTAAGGATGTTTTCTTATAGTTAAACATATAAAAACTTTATTTTTTGTAAAAAACTTGACCTGTAAAAAACTAATAATTACAAAAATCTCAATTTCTATATGAATTTTAAAAATAGTCAACGAATAATATCGATAAAGTTTTATAACAAAAATCTCTGTTTAAAACACCTTATGAAGATTTCTTTTGAATGTTTTAAAAATACCTACAATCTAGAATAAAAACCATTTCATAGTTTTAAATATTTCTAGCAATTTGAATCAATTAAAGAATATTTGAATACTAAGTTTAGTATAATCAGAAATTATACTATTTACTGAATAATCGGGATATTTCTTATGATTTTGTTTTTAATGAAAATCATTATATTTCATTAAATTTATATTTTGAAATGAACAGCGAGAACAGGCATAAATTCTAAGAAGTTTTTAATTAAATACAAATTGTAATTTCCATTATCTGACACAAATCATTAATTTAAAAATTAAAACCTCCAGTCTTCGTTGCTTTAATTATTTTTCTTTAAAACTGAATCTTTAAAATTACTTGTAACTTTATTAAAAACAATCAACCATATTTATATTAAACGGTAAACTCTCCACCGCATTTTGAAATCTCATACAATCCCGCAAGTAAGTTACGCTGCTGAAAGTGTATATGTACAGTGAAGATACATGTAAAGGAAAGACGCCGAAATTTCAGTTACTCGAAAACCTCAGATAATATAATATAGAGCAACATTAACTTTCCCTAACTTATCTTAACTTTTTTCCTAAACTTTTTTCCGTGGCCCGTTCACTACCATAACTCTCCATCGCGGTCATCCATTCATTATTTTTAACCCCCCCCCCCCCCTTCATTTCCAATTTTCAAAGGCAGTAATACCTTTCGTTAAAAATATCTATTGGTAAAATACAATCGATTTAAAAGGCCAGAAAATATTCAAATACTTTAAACAAAAAGCATTTACTCCTACAGAAATACAGAACAAAAAAAATAAATAATGCATCAAACATAGATTATGAAACACTTTCCAAAACTTCCAAAATACTCTAACGAACCTTCACCATTTAAATAGGTAAAAGAAAATAGTTTAGTAAACATCTTAGAAAACGCATAATAAATTTCAAAGCCAAATTACAGCAATCACTGTCCATAGTCGAAAATATACTCGAATTCTTTTGTGCATGTCTATACATGATTGATAAATATGTATACACACTACATAGAGTGCGAAAATTTAGCTAAGTTAGAAAGCGCATAACACAGTCGAAAATTTACCGTCAGCAATTTCCATCAATTGACGGAAATGCATTCGAATGATTAGATTCCCTACTAACATCAAAAAGCATTTTTATATGAAAAATAGCAATAACGTTTTCTTATAAAGTTTTTCAAATTTATTAAAAGCGATACTTTCGTATGAGTCACATGCTAGGAATTAAGCGACAAAGAATTCACCAAAGATTGTTAGTTACAGCAGCCCTTTTGATTCTGGTAGTTTTAGTGGTTTAAGCACATAGTTCGATTACGTGTCTATTAGTTTTTTGTTTTATTTACTTTATTGTATTTATTTATTTATGTATTTATTTATGGAGATTTAATTTCGTTGAAGAATATTAGCCGAAGCAAATGCTGAACTAATGATATTGTCTTAAGTAACATTAAATAGTTAATCTTTTGCAATCGTGCTGCACGTGATAGAGATTTTTCTTTTTTTAAATAATGCTTGAAAATTATTTTAAAATCCATAAAAAATAAGTAATTTGTGATACAGTTTTCAAACAAATTGCATTGGAAAAAACATCCTCCCCCCTTATTCGACGGTGTAGAAATTGAAATTAGGTTATGTTTAGAAGTTTAAAAATATTGCAGTAAAAGCAAAATTTATTCAACAGGTGTTGCCACCGTCAAAATGATGTCAACTTTACTCACGGGCATGTTTTCGCTTAATAATATAGATACAGTAAAACTTCTAAATATCGTACACCTCTGGACCGCGGAATTTGAAGATCTTCGGAATTGTCCGCGATTCAGAGCTAAAAGCATACAAATATGTATTGGAAATTGAAAAAGGTGTTTTCTAACTAGAGGTGTCTGCTAATCGGGAATACCCGATATGGATATTTTACTATATTAAATCAAAATAAAATAAATTAAATAGAAAAATAATTAGATACATACATAATTCTCTTTTCTTTTTTCATGCAGTTGAGTTAGAAATAGAAGACTTAGTCAACATCCAATGTCTTATTTCCCAAAATATGTTTTTGTGTTACAATTCTAGATATCAGTGTGATAACAATCAATTGTACTCGCTACATTTGATCAGTAATCATTAATAACTAATTAAAAAATATATGATTTGATTCTATAAAAAAATGCACTTTTCTCATTCTAGTATAAAGATGTCCAGTCAATATCAGATAATTTTAAGTGAAATATTTACACATTTCGGTGTATCTAAGTAATTTTTTTAAATGAATTATTAAGTTAATATTTGCAACAAGAATTTTTCTTTTAATTTTTAAACAAGATGGTTATGACTTTCACTATTTATATCAAAATGATTTACTGTTAAGTAAGTAATTAAATAAAATAAAAATAAAAAACTATTGTTGTTATAATCACTATGTTTAAATTATATTTTTTTTCTTATTACTTGCGCGTTTAAAATTAATTCAACTCTCTTTAGGTCCTTATACACGATTACTTTGGAATTCTAGCATAAAATCACACATTTCAATTTAAGAAGTGTCTTAATTGTCTTTTAACATTATGAATGCCAAACTAAAAAACTTAATGCTGTTTTCTTATAGTTGAACGTATAAAAAAATAATAATAATAATAATAATAATAATAATAATAATAAAATCTGCCCTATCAAAGCTAATAATTATAAAAATCTCAATTTTTATACGGATTTTAAAAATAGTCAACGAATAATATCAATAAAGTTTTATTATACAAATCTCTATTTACCTTATGAATATTTCTTTTGTATGTTTTTAAAATTCTTACAATCTAGAATAAAATCCATTTTATAGAGTTTTAAACATTTGTAGTCATTTCAATCAATTAAAGTATATTTGACTCCTAAGTTTATTATAATCAGAAACTATATTTACTGAATAATCGGGGTATTTCTTATCATTTTGTTTCAGCTGAAAATGATTATATTTCATTAAATTTATATTTTGAAATAAACAGCGAAAATATGCATAAATTCTAAGAAGTTTTTCATGAATTACAAATTGTAATTTTCATTATCTGACACAAATCATTAATTTCAAAATTAAAACATCCAGTCTCAGTTGCTTCAATTATTTTTCTTCAAAACTGAATCTTTAAAATTACTTGTAACTTCATTAAAAACAACCAAACATATTTATATTAAACGATAAACTCTCCACCGCATTTTGAAATCTCATACAAACCCGCAAGTAAGTTACGCCGCTGAAAGTGTATATGTACAGTGAAGATACATGTAAAGGAAAGCCGCCGAAATTTCGGCTGCTCGAAAACCTCAGATAATATAATATAGAACAACATTTCCTAAACTTTTTTCCCGTAGCCCGTTCACTATCATCTATCTCCATCGCAGTCATCCATTCACTAAAAATGTTTACCCCCACTCCCAATTTTCAAAGGCAATAATATCTGTAGTTAAAAAAAAATCTATTGGTAAAATACAATCGATTTAAAAGGCCACACACAATGTTCAAATACTTTAAACAAAAAGCATTTACTCCTACAGAAATACAGAACAAGAAAAATAAATCATGCATCAAACATAGATTATGAAACACTTTTTTTTTTACGTTAATATTTGCAACAAAAAATTTTCTGTGATTTTTTTAACAAACTTTCCTATTTTATCATTAAATATGTATGGTATATGGAAATGATTTACTGTTAATTAAGTAATTAAGTAAAAATTTACAAAAATAACTATTGTTGTCATAATCATTGTGTTTAAATCAGATGTTTGTTATAATACTTGCACAATTAAAATGAATTCAACTGTCTTTCGATACTTAAACACAATTACTTTGGGATTCTAATATAAAATCACACATTTAAATTTAAGAATTGCCTTAATTGTCTTTTACCATTATGAATGCCAAACCAATAAACGTAAGGATGTTTCCTTATACTTGAACATGAAGAAAAATAATTTTTTTCTGCCCTATATATAATTTTGAAATGAACAGCGGAAATATGCATAAATGCTAAGAAGTTTTTAATTCATTACATATTCTAATTTTCATTATCGGACACAAATCATTAATTTAAACATTAAAGCATCCAGTCTCAGTTGCTTTAATTATTTTTCTTCAAAACTGAATCTTTAAAATTAATTGTAATTGTACTGAAAACAATAAGCCATATTTAAATTAAACAGAAACGCCACCGCATTTGAAATCGCATACAAACCCACAAGTAAGTTACTCCGCTGAAAGTGTATATGTACAGTGAAGATACATGTAAAGGAAAGCCGCCAAAATTTCGGCTTCTCGAAAACCTCAGATAATATAATATAGAGCAACGTTTCCTAAGCTTTTTTATTCCACGGCCCGTCACTGCCATACCTCTTCATCGCGGTCATCCATTCACTAAATTTTTACCCCCCCCCCCCCCCCCCCGCGCCTCCTCCCAATTTTTAAAGGCAATAATATCTATAGTTTAAAAAAATCTATTGGTAAAATACAATCGATTAAAAAGGTCACACACAATGTTCAAATACTTTAATCAAAAAGCATTTACTCCTACAGAAATACAGAACAAGAAAAATAATTCACGCGTGAAGCATAGATTATTAAACATTTTCCAACGCTTCCAAAATACTCTAACGAACCTTCACCTTTTAAAAAGTTGAAAGAAGATAATTAACTAAACATCTTAGAAAACGCATAATACATTTCAAAACCAAATTTCAGTAATTACTATCCATAGCCGAAAATATACTCGAATTCTTTTGTACATATCTGTACATGATTGATAGATTTCTATATATATTACATAGATTCAGAAAATTTAGCTTAGTTAGAAAGCGCAGAACACAGTGGAAAATTTGCCGTGAGTAATTTGCACCGATAGACAGAAATGCATTCGAATAATTTTGTAAAACCCTGTATAATATCTACAGATTTTTATACACGCCTTTTATTAAGCTAAAATTTAATTCATGATAAAATGCATAACACAACTGAAAACTTACTTTCAGATATTACCATCCATTGACGGCAATGTATCCAGTTCTTTTCGTATAACCCTATATATAAATATATTGATATTCTACAAACATCTCTTAGTATACTAAATATAATTAAGCTGAAGAATGCATAACTCAATAGAAAAAACACCGTTAAAGAATTATCGCTCATACACAGTAATGCTTACTAGTTATTTTTGGTAGCACTGTATATGATCTATCGGATTTATACACACCACGTACTATGCAAAAATTGAATTGAACTTAAAAACGCATGCCACAACTGCAAACGCACTGCTAGCATTTATCGCTCATAGGAAGTACTGTAACCGAAATTTGTGCGTGTCCCTGTAAATGAACGATAACTTTTATGCACGTAACAGCAAGCGTCACCTCAATAAATTCCATTATGTTTGAAATAGTGTAACATTATTAAAATACGCTGCGAACAATTGTTTCCTGTAGACCAGTCTATAATCGGATTATTTTGTGTGACCCTGTAAATGAATGATAATTTCTTTGCACTCTATATTCTACAGAAAGCATTTTTTAGGGCACCTCAGAAATGCATATTAAATTCATTAAATTTAAAATTGTATAACATGATTAAAATACATTGCAAACGATTCTGCCCCATAGACCATAATGTAATTATTTGAGTGTCCCTGTAGAGTAGACGAACTAATGCTACATACTCCATTTCTAATAGCGAACATGCTATAGTAAACCTCAATAACATAAATCAAATACAAAGCACTCCAAGTATATTTACGAGAGATAGAGTACGGCCAGACGGCAGACAGACAAACCAAAGGCAAAAAAACTTTTAAACTATACGTTGGAAAGATTTAAATAATAATATTAACCGTTTAATGTGAAATGTGAAATGTTTCTTGTAAATAATTCTTCAGGTTTGGAGAAAAAATTGATAATCTAATTCTTAGATCTGGCTCGAATTACAGCATTTTTATATTTATTTTTAACACTTACCAGCGTAGTTGAAAAGTGTTTATGAATTCGGTTTGTCTGTGTGCCGTCTGCCTGTCTGCCATCTGTCTTTCTGTCTGTCCGTGCTCTAACTCAAGTAAATATACACGGAAAATCATGCAATTGATATATGTTATTGAGGTTTATAATGGCATGTTCGATATTGAAAATGAAGTGTGTAGCATCTATTAGTTTCTTTACAAAAACACCCAAAAAATTTCGTTACATTACGGTCTATGGGGATAAATCTAATCAATTTAAACCTCATTTGGACCGTGTTTTTATCTTGCGAATATCTCGGATGAGTTCAATAATCAAATATGTTGCTTATGTATTTCATTCACAGAGAAACACAAAATTAAATCCCGTAACATTTTTCATCACGATAACATACGAACTACTGAACCAATTCAGACATAATTGAAACACTGCATTGATGAATTCGTTAGTCAAGTATGTTGCTCTTACAGTTCGTTTACAGGGACACACAAAAGTTTTTGACGGCAGTCATTGAATGTTTCGGGTTATATTACAGGCTATTTTTAAACTATGATTTCAAGAAATGTTTATTATTTTTTATATAATTGTCTCATTCAATTACATTTTGTAAGCTTAATTTAAAATTTCCCTGCAAATTTAATCTGATGAAATTAAAAACCTTAAAAAAAAAATAATAAACAAATCAACCTACTCTTCCGACTAAGCCGGAAGGACTTGATTTAAAAAGGAAACTCTTACAGATTTGTTACATTCAATATATATTTTTACATTACCTACTAATACAAAAATGCATTTCTTTATAAAAAAGAATATCAATTAGTATCAAAACAAAACATTGAAATGTATTAATAGCAATACTTTAGTATTACCCGCATGCCAGAGACTAATAATCAAAGAAATCGCCAACGATTTTGCTAATTACAGCAGCATTTTTTATTCTGATTAGTTCAGTAATTATGTATCTATTAAATTTGTGTTTTATTTACATTATTTTATTTATTTATTTATTTAGTGAGGTAGTGTAAATTTCGTTATAGAATATTAGTTGGAAACAAAGGTTGGACTATTTAAGTTGTTTTAAGTGCAAACAGGTTAATTTCCTGTAATACAGCTGCACGCAATATAGATTTTTTTTTTTTTTTAAATCATGCTCGAAAATTACTTTTAAAGCCATAAGCAATCAGTAAATTGAGATGTATTTTTCAAACAAATTGCATTTGAAAGGACTTTTTTCTCCCTACTCGACGGTGCAAAAAATTAAATTGTGTCATGTTTAGAAGTTAAAAAAAATTGCAATAAAATAAAAATTTATTAATCATGTGTCGCCACCGTCAATATGACATCATTGTCACTTTTTTTGTTTTATAATATCGTATCGATAGATGCAGTACATTTTTTCTAAATATCCTACACCTCGGGGACACGTAATTTGCAGCTATTCGAAGGTGTCCGCTATTAAGATGTAAAACATGCGAAATATATGTGAAAAAGTGTTTGCTAAATAGAGGTGGCCGCTAATCTGGAATACCCGTTATTGAGATTTTATTGTAATACTTACGCATCATGGATATGTATAATATAAATTATGAAAGTAAAACATGCGTAAACTATTTATAAAATGCATTGCAATTCAAATAAAATCCGGGCTTGATGACGTCATAAACTTTAAATGCTCTATTACTGAATTGCGTAAAAGAAACATCCTTATAACTCCAAAAATGATAATCCTATTAACTAAAGGTTTATTGTGTCGGATTAAGCGTCTCATTTCCAATTAAAATATATCTTTGAATTGAAATTTGAATGAAATACAGGATCATGAAAAATCGAAGAGTGTGAAAAATATTATTACAAATATCTCGGCAACTCATTATCTGATCAACTTCATTCTTTATGCAAAATTTATGTGTTTTTATTGTCTTTTATATTCACTCCTTCAAATAAACAATTTCGAAAAATTTTATATACCTTTTATCAGAACGAATAGAGTCCGAAAAAAATAGTTTCGGATTATCGAAGTTACTGAAATTCAATACGCTTTTTCCCATTATTACATACTAAGCACATACCAAATTTCAAGTCTCTATCTCAATTTGTTCGGGAGATAGAGCGTTTACAGACACACACACAGACAGGCGGACGGCAATTTTTTTTTTCTAAAAATATGTTTTTCGGAGTCTACAGTATCTGAAACGTGTAAATCCGTCAAAAAAAATTGTTTTCGATTTTCAAAACGATTACAAGACTTACCCTATACTACGTATGATGGGTAAGTAATACAACAAATTAAATCGAAAAAGGATAAGATACATATTTAATTCACCTTTTTTTTTCGTGCAGTAGGGTAGAATAGAAAACTTAATCAACATTCGATATCAAATATCTTTTTGTTTTCAATTCTAGATGTCAGTATGGTAAGAATAAATTGTATTTGATACATTTAATCAGTGATCATTAATAAATAATAAATAAAAATCTTATGATTTCCTTCTCTAACAAAATTATTCGATATTCAGAAGTGATTAAATTTACAAAAAAAAAGATAAAAGAATTTCTTATATCGTTGCCACTGTCAATACGACGTCAGCTTTACTCGCGGCCATGTTTTTGCTTTATAATATACATTTTTAAATGACAGCTCATTTAGAAACACGCTTTATTTGAAATCAAGGTATCACAAAATAAATGTCAAACTGCAATAGTTATATTTTTTAAAGTGACTAGGGTCGATAAGGCTTTTAAAATATCTCCTACCACATTCATGTAAATTTTAATGTATATCGTAGAACAATTATTGGCTATCAATAAATAATCAAAAAATATTTACAAAACGGTAAGTACATAATATATAATAGGTGTTAAAAATAACTTAATGTAAATTTATACTACAGTATTTTTTTTATTTATTGACATTGCTAAAACATAAGTAATTTATTGATATTGCAGAAATTTTATTTGTATAAATTAATAAAATATATATATAATTAATATATAAATGTATAAAATAATAAACTTTATTAATCTTCTAAATGAAAAATATATTTCAGATATGAGCGAATTGAGGTACCAATTTTATTTTAATGTTTTATAAATCCCCTAAATAAAAATAAATCAAAATCAAAATATTTGAAAAATAATATCTGCCGTACACTTATACCAGGATATTTTCAAGAGAAATCTACAAAAAAGAAAAATTGTTATATATTGTGGTACGATTGAATATAAAAATAATTGCCCTTCCTAGCCCGTAATCAAAAGGTTCTCATGTGTGACTCGTGTAAAGTAAACAGAACTCGCAACGTCCAAAACTTTTTTGAGTACCAATTTTAAAATGATATCTTTATTAGAGACTTATATTGCAGATGTTAAAGGCATCAACTACGAAGATTTTTGATTTGAAATTGTGGAGGAAATGTAGAAGTATTTAGGAACGTTGCGAGCCCTGGGTTAAGAGCCTACATCAGTCATACGAAAAAAACGCGCAAGCTAATGTTAAGTCTATGGGAAGGTTCTTGCGCGATTTCTCACTCGCATTTTAATATTTTCAAATGATTTTTAGGGTTTCGTTCATCTCACGAAACCCTATTGCTCCCGCTCCGTTGTCTGTCTGTCACAGAGCCATTCTCGAAAACTATGTAACTTACAGAGTTGAAACTTTGTGTATAAATCAGAATATCAGCTGTGAAGAGCTGAAAATATTAAAATTTGAAAAATTCGTATTATTTTAATAAATAGAGATAAAAAAAAAACCAAAATTCTAACAGCCTTTTCCTATTAAATTTAAACATTTCTTTTATAGCCGATGCCAAAAATTAAAAATCAACGATGAAAATCTTTCTACAATAATTATTTTTCTATCAGACGATTTCCACGTGAAAAATGAAATAAAAAGTTTCACCAATTAAAAAAAGATTAATATGAAATAAAATTGATTGACGTCATAGTGGTAATAAAACATAAAACGGAAAGATTTCTCAATAATACAAGGAGTATGAGTATGTGTATGTGCACAAAACAGATTCATATCACGTCATTAGAGAATTAAAAAGAAAATCTGACGTCATATCGAAAGTTTAACGGATTTTTCAAATGTTTCAGAATAATACAAAGCGAGTATCAATGTGAGTAATAGAGAATAGTAAATATATGAGTTTGATAAACATATTGAATCATGATAAAAATCCGATTATGGCAATATTCGCATATTTTAACATTTTGAAGGTGTACAACATGTTTAATTTTAAAATATTTTTTTTTAAATATCGCATTTAGTCCGCATGGCAGATATTACAGTGAGAGAATATAATAGCGGGCTTAGACCGCTATCGGAATGGTTTAGATATTCGAAAAAAAGAAAAAATATACCGGTAAATTTTTACTTTATAAAAAAAATGACTTTTTTTTTCTAAATTAAATTTGTTTGAATTTATTAAAGAAGGGATAAAGTGTTTTGAAAGGAATATATTAAACGAAACCCTTTGAGAGATATTCGATCACACTTACCCACTTGTTTTATTTTTTTGCATAGGATAGCTGACGTCGATCTCTAACGTCGTTAGTTTTTACTCTTTCGATTTTGGTTCCAGTTTTTTTTTTTATATAAGAGTAATTTCAGTTTCAGAACCGGTTCCAACCGGTTTCAAAATTGAAAATGTCCGCTTATAAAAAAAACTGTAACCAAAATCCAAAAAGTAAAAACTAACAACGTTAGAGATCGACCTCAGCTATCCTATGCAAAAAAATCATTTAAAAATATTAAAATGCGAGCGAGAAATCGCGCAAGAACCTTCCCATAGACTTGACATTAGCTTGAGTATTTCTTTGCGTGACTAGCGTAGGCTCTTAACTTTGTCTTATGAATCAATCACGTGTGTGACTCGTGGTAAGTAAAATATACCTTGTGAATTAATCACGAGCGTGATTCGTGGTTAATGCACAAGGGATGGATTAAATAACCATTCTAAGTACATAAATAATTTAAATAAATAAATCCACAAGGTGTTAAATTGTAAAAAGTACCCAAGTTTAGGCACCAATAAAAATCTGTTTAACACTTGCAAAGAGCCTAACAACAATAGAAAAAAACGAAATGGAAAATTTTTAGAAATAAATCTTTTATTTTCACCACTTTCACAGTCTTATCGATTGTAGTAATTTTCATACATTTATTGTTGAGCTTATTTCAAAATTTTAGACCCAAAAATATATCCCATGACAACAATCCTAAAAGTTATGTAATCTAAAATTTTCATACTAAATAATGTTCCTTTGTGAAACACTTTCAGCAACTGTAATATGTTTGAACAAGAGTCTCTTTGTCACGTTCAAAAGTTTATGTAATGCGATTATTGGTGATTATCTTTTATGCTTCAAATAATAATGATGTAGGTATTATTCAATGACCTATATTTGCATATGTTTCTCGTTTTATCACTTCACTTTCTCTTTAGTGAGGAATAACTACGTCTCGTATATATGTTTCGAATTTTGCAATCTCCTATGATGATTACAGGTCATCTTTGATTAATTTTCACTGTGTACTTGTATTTATGTCGGTAATAAAAAATTCCGTCATATTGTTCTCACATTTACTTAAAATAAAGTTCAAAGAATTCTTGGAAAATTGCTGATAAACAACATTTCACAGTGAAAGAAAAATGAAAAGATTCTAAAAATGTTATAGTATTTCAGATTTTATCTGCATACACTGTAAAAAAAAGACAGAAAATATATAATAACCACGAACGAAAGTATACAATAACATCTTCCGAGTTACTAACGATTTCCTTCAGAGGTTACTTCACTGAGTCGAAAACACCCGCTCGCTAATGTTAATCCTATGAGGGAAATATTTTACAATATCTCGTTTGTATTTCAATATTTTTAAATGATTTTTCTTTTCATTGCATTGCATTGAATAGTTGAGGTCAATCTCTATGCAGGCCTTTTTTTACTTTTTCGATTTTGGTTGCAGTTTTTTTTTTTATTGAGGATACTTTCACTTTCGAAACCGGTTCCGAAAGTGAAAGTATCTTAATAATAAAAACTCGTGATCAAAATCGGAGAAGTACAAAAAGTCCTGCATAGAGATTGACTTCAGCAATGCAATTAAAAAAAATCATTTAAAAATATTGAAATGCGAACTTGATATCGTAAAATATCCCCCCCCCCCCATAGGATTAACATTAGCTAGCGAGTGTTTTCGACTGAGTGAAGTAGCCTCTTAAAGCTTTCTTTATCTTTAGAAACCTCAGGAACCAATATATTTTAAAGATTTAAAGAAGCATTTATAAAAACAAATTAATTTTTGCTGCCGCTAATTTTGACAAACGTTTCCAAGGGGTTATTATAATGTATTAATTAGTTTCTGAACCGAGAATATGTAGGGTTTTTTTATGTTTTTTATGCCATTAATTCTCAAGTAAACATTATCATATTCAAAAAACACATTTTAAGCGCTGTGAAAAAATATGTAAATGTTTATTAATTTACGAAAATATATTATAAACACTACCAAAAATTTACAATAACCTCTTCTGAGTTACCCACGATTTCGAAAAGCGCTCTTTATCTTTAGAAACCTCAAAAACCAATACATATTCCAGATTTAAAAAAGCATTTATAAAACAAAGTTTCTTTTGGCTGCCACTGATTTTCAGAACCGAGTAGTTTTACTTACGCATCATACGTAGTATAGGGTAAGTCTTGTAATCGTTTTGAAAATCGAAAAAAAATTTTTGACGGATTTACACGTTTCAGACACTGGAGATTCCGAAAAACATATTTTTAGAAAACAAATTTTGCCGTCCGTCTGTGCGTCTGTGTGTCTGGATGTCTATGTGTCTGTGTGTCTGTAAACGCTCTATCTCCCGAAAAAATTGAGATAGAGACTTGCAATTTGGTATGTACTTAGTATGTAATAATGGGAAGAAGCCTATTTCATTTCAATAACCTCGATTAACCGGAACAATTTTTTTCGGACTCTCGAAATATTCGTTCTGATAAAAGGTATATAAAAATTTTCGAATTTGTTTATTTTAAGAAATGAACATAAAAGAAAATAAAAAAACATAAATTTTGCATAAAGCATGAAGTCGATCGGATAATGGGTTGCCGAGATATTTGGAATCCTATTTTCCACACTCTTCGATTTTTCATGACCCTGTATTTCATCCAAATTTCACTTCAAAGATATATTTTAATTGGAAATTTGACGCTTCATCAGATGCAATAAACCGCTAGTTAATAGGATTATTATTTTTGGAGTTATAAGGAAAAACCTCTTTCAAGCAATTCAGTAATCGAGCATTTAAAGTTTATGACGTCATCAATCCACGATTTTATTTGAATTGCAATGCATTTTATAAGTAGTTTACACATTTTTATTTTAAAATTTACATTATGCATATCCATGATGGGTAAGTATTACGGTGGCCCCCAACGACTAGTTTAATAGTGCATTAATCAGATATTTCAAACTGGAATATTGTTTTTTAGGATGCTATCAATTTTCAATTAAACAGTTTCAGCTGCGTAATTGAATTTATAGATAACTAGGGTACCCAACCAGAGCTTTCCGGGATAGAGAATGTATGTGAAAACCATTTTTTTTTCATTATTATTATTGAAAAATCTAATAAATTTTCTACATTTAATATATATATATTTAGATTTTCCCCTAACAACACCAAAGAGCCTTTTTATATGAAATATGTCAATTATATATTCAAATAAAATTTTGAAATTTATTAAAAGCTGTTATTTCCTATTGGCCTCGTGCCAGAAGTTAATAGCCGAAGAAATCGCTAAAAATTTCCCTATCTACAGAAGTTTTTTTATTCTAATATTTTCAGCGATTTTAAGTGCTTATTTCAATGACATGTCTGTTAAATTTGTGTTTTATTTATTGCTTCATGATGTTTTAATTTCGTTATTAAATATTAGCTGGAAACAAATGCTGAACTTTTTATATTGTTATCGTCTGCAAGCGATAAAGATAGATTTACAAAATATATATGCTTGAAATTTAATGTAAATGCTATAATAAATGAATAAATTACGATACAGTTTTCAAACAAATTGCATTTTAAAGTAGATTTTATTTTCCTATATAACGGTGTAAAAATTTAAAATATGCGATGTTTAGAAATTTTAAAAATTGCAGTAGCAAAAATCGCAAAACCGAAATTTGATCTTCAAGTGTTGCCATTCGCAAAATGACGTCAGCGTTACGCTTTACGCACGGACACGTTTGTTCCTTTATAACATAGATATAAGAAATTGAATATTGCTTAACTGAATTTATACGTAATTATGTATGCGTAATTGAATTTATAGAGAATATATAGAGTAACAGAATAATATAAATTTTAATATAGCATATATTTTAGCATTCGAAAAACCTATAATCCGGGTTGAGAAACTGATTAAGACATTACAAAAACTTCTCGAAAACATTTCCGAAAAGCAGTGGCAGTAAAAAAAACTTTGTTTTTATAAATGATTCTTTAATTTTCGAAAATATATTGGTTTCTGAGGTTTCAAATGATTAAGAACACTTTTCAGAATCATGGGTAACTCGGAAGAGTTTATTGTATATTTTCGTTCCAAGTTATATTGTCGTAGATTAAGAGGTGCGTGGACCTTTATTCGATCCAAAATCGACCCAAAAATCGAAATTTATTTTTGTGTGTATTATTATTCTTCAGTTTGTGTTGAATCATTTGAGTAAAACTGCATGCAGCTGCAATGATTTTTCGCAAGATTACAACCGTTTGAATTATGTATACACAATCAATTTTTCGGTGCTTTAGTAAACATTATACCTGTTTTTGTCAATACAGGTTTTACATATTTTTAAGATTTTTGAAATGCTTCATGCGTCTTAATTTTTGCTCAAAATTAATAAAATTGGTAAGGAAGAATCCTGATAATGTTTACAAAGAAACTGTGTATGCATTTTAAAATGAGAATTCGTTAAGATAATTAAATTTGATTAATAACTTATTAAAATGGTAAATTTTGATAGAAATCGGAATGGAATTCAGAACAAAATCCCTCATAAATTAACAATTCAATGGATTAAATAAATGATACACATATTTGTTTCTAATCCAGTTTTAAGTGATCCAAATTTCAAATCGAGGAAATATCTTAAAAATTAAGACGCAAGGAGCATTTTAAAATTTGGTTTATAAATTTTATTTTTTTTTTTTTTTAATCTTAAAATTATATTAAGATTGGAATTTTTTTTTAAGTTATTCTATATACTTATGGTGAAATGTATATATGCACAAAATTTCATATATCTATGATGAAAAATAAAAAAAATTCAATTTTAACGTCCACCGTCCACTTAAGAAACATTTGTATTTTTTAAAGTGTACCTAAATGCTTTACATAAATATAAAATTGACATTTGCAGTTACCCAATATAGGTTGTATCTAAAATGAAGGTCAGAACTGCAAGGAGTGATAATATAGTAAGTCAAGAGCAATACTTTTAGGGGAAACCAGGATCACAATCATCTCATTCAATCAAAAATACAGGGTGTCACTCACCCAGCCGAACCACGATTTTTGTTGCTCTCTCAAAAAATTTTCGTCAAAACACGTAAACGTTCTGGCAGCACAGTTGCCAAAATACTCGAGTTATTTGAACAAATATTTCTGTTATTTGACGAAATTTCCGTCTTTTCATTGGAGGATTTAAGAAAAAATTTGAGCGGGGATTTGAGGGAAAAGGGGTATCCATAAACATTCCGTTTCTGACAGGAAAAAGTTCTGACAGCACACGGTATATACAGTGATAAATTCGGAGCAATGTTGCATTCAGGTGGTGGCCCGTGTGGGGACATCCTCCCCCGGAAGATTTGAGATTGCATACTTTTTAATGATCAAAAAGTTCACGTCCCCGCCCTCAAACTCTGTAATATCCCTCCCCCCCCCCCGGATCCACAAAAATACTTCCCGGAGTAAAATGTCTGAATTCAACACTGATTCAAAGGGTAGCCCAGGGAGCACATTATCCTACCCCTCCGTCTCTCCGGAGCATCAAAGTCAGTGATGAATTCAGCGGGTGGACAGGATGAGGGCATACCCCACTGCACCAAAATGCATCCCTTCAGAAAGATTTGAGATTTTGTATTTGGCAATGCTTCAAAAGTGCAACTCCCCCCCACCACCACCACCGGGAACTCCATACCCCCCCCCCCCCCCCCCCGGAGAAAAATGTCTGAATTCAACAACGATGAAAGTCTCCTCCCACACAAATTTTTAGAATTTCTCTTTTGTCTGAAAGCAAAAATCTTCCCCCCTCATCCGAAATTTTATTACGATAGTATGATAAGATTATTATTTTAAATGATATAAATGAAAATATATCGATAGTAGATGCTATTCCCAATTGACTAGCTCCTGTATGTGTTTTGAGCAGTGATTTTCGGCAGAAAGGGAGGTGTTTGCAATTTTTACAGGACTACATATGCATGTGAGGTTGTATATACAAATTCATATATTTATATCAATGCATTCAGTGCTGAAGTTTTAGTTTATACCAGTTTTTCTCAAAGTAGGGTACGCGAAGGGGTTCAAGGGGCACGAGGCGAGTTCCTGTCACCAACAAACATATGGCACGGTGCAGCTAAATAAGTCAGTGAACAATCCCCCCCCCCCCCTTCCAACTCATTGGCTGCCTTAAAAACAATATATAACAAGAACGAAAAATCATGCAACACTGGTATCAGGTATAGATTATGAAATACTTTCTAACAGTATCAGAATATTATTAAGAATTTTTTTTTCATATAATGAAATGAGATATCGAAAAAAAGCCATTTAAAAAAACACATAATTCAGTAAAAATCCATTTTCAGCAATTGCTGTCCATATCCGGTATTGTGTGCGAATTCGTTCGTGTAGCTCTGTATGCGATTTATATCATTTATACACACCGCCTAATACACTCAAAATTAAATAAGTTTAAAAATGTATACCATAGTGGAAAACGGCCTTACAGCAATTATCGATCTTAGTCAGTCCTGTGACCGAATCCTTTTGTGTATCTCTGTAAATGAGCGATAAATGCTATGCTCTCCATCATCTATAGAAAACATCTTTTAGTGCACCTTAGTGATCCTTTTAAATTTAATCATGGTTGAAGTATCATAACATCAATAAAATGCACCGCAACTGATTTTCCCCATAGATCATAATGTAATGGAATTTTTTTCTGCATCCCTGTAAACGAACTATAACTGCTACTTATTCTATACTACTGAGAAAGTATGTTGCAGTACATCTCAGTGATGCAGATAAATCTCATCATGTTTGAAATATCGTAACATTAATAAAATGCACCGCAAACAATTTTTCACCTTAGACCATAATGTAACGGAATTATTTTGTGTGTCCCTGTAAAAGAAATGTAACTGCTACACACTTCGTTTTCAATACTGAACATTCTACAGTAGACCTCAATAACATATAATCGTCCCTGTAAAAGAAAATGTAACTGCTACACACTTCGTTTTCAATACCGACCATTCCACAGTACAGGGGCGTAGCTACCGTGGAGCAGTTGGAGCAAACTGCTCCAGGCGCATGAATCCCAAGGGCGCAAAATTAGAAAGAGCAAAATAAACATTTGTAAAAATATTTGCATATTTTTTTTTTATTTATTAATCAGATATTATAGTTGAATCTTGTTACAATCTGCATATTCCTATGGTATTTTAAATTGTTTTTAGCATCAACTACTTCATTTAAAACATGATTTTATACACAGTTAAAAGAAATTACTTCTATTCGTGAAGTTTTAATTTCAATTCATACCATATCGCAGCCTCAAATAAATTCTCCAACACCGTTTCAGCATGCCTGATTTTTTTTCTTTAACTTTTTCCATATAGGCGACAGTTAAAGATTTTCAAATCTTAAAGTAATCAAAACTTATTTACAGGGTTCTCATCGGTTACTTTATTAGCTACCACTAGTTCCAAACAATGATTTCCTGATACATTTCTATTGAAAATGTTTCAGAAATTTATAACGATGATTACTGTATGGAAATAATGGCAGCCAAAAAAGTCATCGCTGAGAAATCTATATTTAAAATGTAGCAGCAATCAATGCCTTAGATATTTAGTTATTTCCCGATTTGAAAACAAAACAAAACAAAACAAAAAACAATAGTTTGGCAAGTTGAAGAAAATTATTGACCATTTTACAAACGAAAAACCAAGAAAACGAAAATTTTGAAGTTTGTATTTTTATTTTGGGGAATTAAATATGCATATGCTTTGTTTTATCAATACAGATTACAAAACAATAATAAGAGCTAGATTTAAGCATATTCCAGTGGGGGGGGGGGGGGGGGACGCGTTCCTTAGCACCTTATTATAGCGTATTCAAATTTACACCACTTTTTTCGAAAAGTATTATTCCACATTAATCTTTATTTAATGGCATAGTTTTAGGATTGAATAAGGCAAAATATATTTTTCGAAAATAGTAATGTGAGTTTGCTTGGGCCGTAATCAGTCTCTCCCCCTGCCCACATGCACATTACCATCCAATATCACATTAGTAGTCAATGAGTTTTCGAATTATAAAATGAAAAAAAAAAATGGGGTTACTCCACTTAACTTTCTTAACACTTTACAGGAAAATATTGTGCGTTCAAATAAATAATAATATAGCAATAAATAAAAACTCAGATCCTAATTTTATACAAAGGTGAAATATTTCCACTGGTGATGAAGACCTCGTGTTTTAAAGAAAACGTGTCCTTTCATTCATAAAGCTTAAACATTTTCCTAATGACATCAATTTCAACAAATTTTCATTCCGCCTGTATTGAAATAACTTTTTTTTTTTTTTTAATAAGAAAAAAGGATTTTACTAAATTAAGTTACATTCTGGCTGGCCGGATTGGCCCGCCTGGCAACCGATCCGCGCGTCAATGCGCCCTAAACCAGGTAAAGCTGTGCCCTCCCTCAGGTGAAGCTAATAGTTACAAAATTTGTCAGTTTTTTGAAGCATTTATTTATTGATGATTTTTTTCTCTTTGCAAAGTAGACCAATTGCAATTTTTTTTAAAGTTTATTTGTTTCAGAGGACCATTAAAATCTTTTAAAAGATAATGTATATTCTGTGATTCTGTCTGTTACCATTGGCGACATGATTTGCCCAAGAATTCAGCCTGTCTGGCACCAAACAGTCGCCTCTACTTCAAAATATATATTACGTATTTTATCTTTTTTGTAAAATCATTTATTAAGTTATTTGTCTGAAATTTGTAAGCTTCGTGTATTCGTATATAAATTTGAATTCTGTGATTGTAATTTTCCCTGTATAAATGTTAATTATATAGATTTTTGCGCTTGGTGTACAAAAATTTTTATAACGAATATTTTCGGTCAAAAAAAGGTAGTTCAAACATTCTTTTTTGTTACAAATTACATTTCAATATGTAAACGGCACTGTTTCAATATTGTCAGCTATTTTGTATATACGTTAGAACAGGGCTGTTCAACGCGGCGCGGCGTCCTTTGAAAGGTTTTTTTTGCACTCCTTAGCAACTGGTAGCCACTCACGAGTGGCTATGGAAACGTTCTTTACAAATTTCTCATTACATTTCTCATTATATTTGAATATTTTAAACGATTTTTTTCTTTGCATAAGATACTGCAGGTTGATGGTAAACGGTTATCTTTATTCTGTTTCGATTTTTGGTTACAGTTTTTTTTTTTCTTTTTATGGACGTTTTCAATTTTGGATCCAGTTCCGAGTTTGAAAGCGTCCCCAGAAAGAATCTGAAATGGTAATGGATGCTATTGGTCTCTACTGGCAAGGTGGTAAAATAATGAGTTTCATTAAAAAAGTTGCGCCCTCCAAAAATCCAAGGTCTGCGCACCGAAATAACAGTGACCGAATACGACCCCAGTAGCAGTAGCAGCTCTTCAGGGGGTTCAGAATCACTTTTCCAGCAGAATTTTAGTATATAAAATTTGATCTGTTTTAATCGTGGGAATTTCTACGATTAAACAAGGAGAAATTTTGTTTATGCACAATTACTGGTAGTAAAGTGATTGTGAATTCCCTGAAGAACCGTCACTGTCTGGATAGTGAAACGTTGTTGTATATAAGATGAACGTGAGCAATAAAAATAATTTAATTGAGATATAAGAGAAAATGTTTATCAGTTATCGTCACTGAAAGGTTAAAAAATAGTTTAGATACCAAAACCGTCGGTCGATGTCTTCGAAAATTAATACAATTCTTGTGACTTATTTATAACATACATGCTGACATCATCGAAAAAATACCAAAATGTGCTCTGGGGACCTGATAACATGTGGAAATAATTCAACATACATGTTTGCGTACGCATTCAATCATTGTAAAAATTGTGAGAACGGATTTAAAGTATTTGAAAATGTAAAAATATACCATTATTTTTATTTATTTTTATTGTGATTACAATACTTTCCTATTTCCTTCCTTATATTGTATGTGTATGGAAAGTAAAAACTGCAATTTTGAGTGATATTTAACATTTAAGGCTGTCAAACAGGGTTCTCGCTGCCGATTGCCATTGGGCCCGAAATCGAGCATTTGGCGAGAAAACTAAAGATTGAAATCGCTAAATTGCAATAATTTTTTTTTTCTTTCGGCGACACTCTCAATGATTATTGCACGAATAAATCTTTTTTGTGTAACTCATTATTTGTGTTTAGATATTCTTATGAATCTATTACTAACATTATTTAAAAATGGATATAGTTTTTCTTTAGCCAAATAACAAAGATTAGTCAAATGCCAGTGAGAACCCGCGTGTCAACTTATTGTTGTTCATTGGCTAATTCCCTAAACTTTTAGAAATAAAGTTCTGATAGTAAAAAAGTTTCAAAATTGTTCTTCATCCTCTAACAAGTAATTTAAGTCAAAATAGTAATTTCTTTAAAGTTTTCGGGGATTACATTTTCATTTGGTCCCGGGTTCTATACGTAATATTTAGAAAAATCTTCCCCGTACTTTAACAGGTAAAATAATAATTTCGTTTTTGTAAAACCAAAACTTATCAAGTTATGATAGTTTAAATTTTATGGAATTTTAGTATTTTCTGGAACTAAAAACAGAAAAACGTGCTTTACCCATATGCGAAAAGTTAAAACAAAAAATTTTGACAATAGTGATTTTCTTTTTTTTTTAAGTGGTATTCTATAATGCTTTGAAACTTTTGAACCGAAAAACAGATATTAAAGGGCGGAAGATTGTACTGGCCCATTGGAAAACAAAAGTCCGCCCAATTATCGGTAAATGTTGGTTGGTACTCCGTACTTAAAGAATTATAGTTCATTTCATTATTTATTTCTTATTTTTAAGTTTTTGTATTAGTATTTAATACGTTATTATAACACTTTAACTATCAAATAAAAGTAAGGTTTTAAATCGAATTAAGAACTTTAAATCAAAATTGCGTAGAACTTTTTCCAGTGCTTGATAAAAGGGCGCACAAACTTTACTTGCTCCAGGGCGCTGAATATGTAGCTACGCCACTGCCACAGTAGACCTCAATAACATAAAATCGTCCCTGTAAAAGAAATGTAACTGTACACACTTCGTTTGCAATACCGAACATTCTACAGTAGATATCAATAAAATATAATCGTCCCTGTAAAAGAAATTTAACTACTACACACTTCGTTTTCAATACCGAACATTCTACAGTAGACCTCAATAACATATAAAAATTTCACGGCAATCCGAGTATATTTATAACAGTTAGAGCATGGCCAGACAGACAGACAACCCGAATTTATAAACACTTTTCAACTGTGTTGGAAAGTTTTAAAAACGCACTCGATGTGGAAGATGTCTTAATGACTCTACCTGAGTAAATTAACGCCAAAAATTTAGCAAATATGTAAGAGTAAACAAACACACCCGTTATATTTAAAAAACTTGCAGCTTGTAAAACTTACATAATGTAAAATAAAAGTGTTTTTTTTTTTATCATTTGTTATTTCTTTTATTTCCCTTTAGAGTTTTTTTATTCAAAACACCTACCAGAAGTTTTGGATAGCAATCTTTGCTTTATTTAATCACGGAATGTCTGTCATTAAGTAAAGTAAAAATTACTTCTGGAAAATTGTGGTAGATATTTTAATAAGAAAACGCTTTGAATTGGCTACACTGCTGGTCAACATTGTTTTATGATATGTAGATTCAAAAGCACAAACGATGTCTTCACTGGCTTTAGGAATCAACTTAGAATGATTTAATAAAAATCGTAATTTCCAGCTAATTTTAAAACTTTATTTGGATATAAAATAACTTCAGAGCATCAAATTTCGTATAAATTACTCAATATATGTACTGCAAACCAGTAGCGCATCCATGGGGGGAGATAAGAGGGCTGAAGCCCTTCCCAGACCCCGAGATTGGACTAACGATTTAAAGTTTCCTTAAATTATGAAAGATTAACTTTAAAAAAAAAAGTTATTAGAAAAACAAAAATTTGGGGAAATATTGATTTTGCTTTAGAATATATCATATTTTAAAATTGTTTTTTAAATTAAAAATATAAACACGTCTGTTACATGCTAACTAAAAAGGTTTCGTTTTACTCAAAATCATAATTGCCCCAATATGAAGTGCAGTGATCGAATGTCGAAAATATTTTAAAATTAGCTTGATTTTGTCTAATTTGTATTGACTGTAGGCTGATCAAAAGTATCACACTAATATACTAGTCTCCACTGGTCAAAAATTTTAGAACCAGAAAAAAAAGACCCGGAAAAAAGCTATCTTTGCCTGGCATGGACACAGTGTAAAAGCTAAAACTTCTCCCTGAAGAAGTTAACTTGTCAGTAGAACCAGTCCCGACCCAGTCAATTTCTTCAAAATATCTCTATATTTCTTAACCAACATTACTTTCCATTTTTAAATTATTTTTAAAGAATAACACTCATAGTTCTATAAACAGTATAAAGTCCAGCATTTTCTAGATTATATGTTCGCAAGACATGCATAAACAATTACAACATGAATATAATCACATAAACAGGTTCAAATGAAGACTCAGTAAGAAACGGAATATAATTTAGAAAGAGAAAACGATTATTAAAAATATCATACTTTTAAAGCCCTATAAAGGAAAAAAAAATGTAGAATTTTTTAAAATATTTGTCGTTTATTTATTAAATCAAAATAAATTTTTAAAGTGTCCAGCAGAAAATGTACAATATTATTATTTTTTTACCAAAAAAAAAAAAAAAAAAAAACATGTCCGACATGTCCCGGTAAAAACTAAGCCGGGCCTTAAATCTAATAAAAGAAAAATGACCCGAGCCCAGACCATACAAGCTTATAAAATATAGTAGTCCCTCCCAAAGCGTAATCTTGGGTGCGCCAATGCTGCAAACCTGTGATTCAAGTTTCTAAGCTTTAATGTATAAAACGCGGTACATACAGTGATGAATTCGGAGCAGTGTTGCATTCAGCAGTGGTGGCCCGGGGGGACATTCCCTCCCCTGAGTATTAAAGTGTACCACCGGAAGATTTGAGATTGTATGCTTTTTAATGGTAAAAAAGTGCAATCCCCCCCCCCCCCCAGAAACTTCATAATTCCTCCCTGGATCCACAGAAATACCTCCCGGAGAAAAATGCCTGAATTCAGCACTGATTCAAAGGTCAGCCCAGGCAGTACATTCTCCTACTCCTCCGCCTACCCGGAGCATCAAAGTCAGTAATGAATTTCTGGACCGGGGTGGGCGGGATCATATCCCACTGCACCAAAATGCATCCCTTCAGGAAGATTTGAGATTTTGTATTTGGCAATGCTTTAAAAGTGCAACTCCCCCCACTCCCGGGAACTCCATAAGGTCCCCCCGGAGAAAAATGTCTGAATTCAACAACGATGAAAGTGTCCTCCCCCACAAGTTTTTAGAATGTATCTTTTGTCTGAAAGCAAAAATCCTCCCTCCTCATCCGGAACTCTCTTATTTTTCCCTAGAACTGCAGAAATCCTCTCAGAGAAAAGTGTCTGAATTCAGCACTGTTCCAATCGCACCCAATGAAAGAGACAAGCAGAGGCACTCCACCGATCTCTGTTGCTTTTCAGCCTACCTTGATCATATGACAGTTTGACAATTGGTGGAAACCAGCCTCTCTTGTTCAAAAGGAGTTGAAGTACGACGATCTGTCTCTTTCGTTGGCTGCCGTTCCAATTAATAGTGTTTTAGATATTCTAAATTTAAATTTAGATAAATTTATATAAAATTCATAACAATTATCTTTTGTATGAAAGATTTTATTTTCATAATAGAAGACATGTATTACTAAAATTGGAGATTTGCGAGTAGGACAGGCCAGTACACTTCTTGAATCTTTTAATGAAGGGAAAAAACCCTAAAAAATTTCCTATCGATAGTTTTTTTTCCCTTTGCAGATAATTAAATAGCATTAAAATGCCGAAATAGTATTAAAATTTATTATTAAAAAGCTCTGCTTAAATATTTTCATTGGAATCTCGTCCCGAGTGAAAAGTTTAAGGATACTTAAAAACAGTGGCGCAGCCAAGGGGGGGGTTTGGGGGTTAAACCCCCCCCCCCCCCGCAGAGCTAAAAAAAATTACTATAATTGCCGTTTATATGAATCAAAACTAAAGTTAAAATTAAATTTTTTGGCCTTTCCGCCTTGGCGGAATCCGCCGCTTTGTTAAATCAAATTCTATTCAAAAATGTGATTCAATTAAACGGCGAAAATTCTACTTAAAACTGTGAAAGAGCATATTACAAGCATCGGTTAAGTCAAAGTCAAAACTGGTTATTTGGACTGCGTCACTTTGTCAAGAAGAGCTGGGCAGTATCGAAAATACATGTATTTGAAATACATTTTCAAAATACATTTGTATTTTGTATTTTAAACAGATAAAACTAAAGTATTTTGATAATGTATTTTGAAATGATTTTTCCATGTGTTTTGTATTTTGAAA
Organism: Maratus michaelseni; assembly: GCA_963931845.1. NCBI lineage: Eukaryota > Metazoa > Arthropoda > Arachnida > Araneae > Salticidae > Maratus > Maratus michaelseni. Next base: position 210,211,779 of record OZ007599.1, on the reverse strand, counting down.
ATACTCAAAATACATTTCTCGATTATTCAAACTTCGTACTAAACTTGTAGCTGGTATAAAGTTTAAACCACAACTTGTGTTTTAACCGCAAATTACTGATTCACAACAGGAAATACATGCTTGTTTGTTTTGTATAGTCTTTGAATTCGTTTCTAGAAGTTAATATAAACATTTTTTTTTTTTTTTTTTTTTGCATAATAAGGATTTTTATCTTTGGCTGAAACATTTTTGCTGAATGGTTTTGCTAATGCTTTTTAATTCTTAATGTTGCTATGCGAAAAAATAAATAAATTGTTCAGACTTTTCCTGAGTATTGCATTTTTAAACTATGTTAGCAGTGTAATGCAGTTAGTTGTTGCATAGACGCGTGAAAAGATTGATAATACATACCCAAGAACTCCTAATGAAAGGAAATTAATTATTTGTGATATATCAGTGATCATGCTGCATAAATATGTTAGTTTTATTAAATTTCTTTTGTAGATTTACTATTGTTGAGTTTACTGTCTATACTGATCACTGTATTTTTTTGGTAAACAACTTTCAAATTGTACACTTGGGACAATGTCACACCCGTCACTTCTTTGTCACGCCCGTCACAGCAGGAAAAAATTCTTATACATTAAAATAATTAAAATTTATTATGAAAATTACAAAGTTTTATTTGAATCTCTTTCATTAGAAAAAAATTGTTTTAATAATAAAACAGTTAAATATTCACAGGAATTTTAACAAATGTGTATGCAAGTAAAAACTCTTGTCCCGAGAGAGTCACACCCGTCACAAGTTTAAAAATTTTGTTTTTTAAATATTGAAATATTTGCTCAATTATCCAAGCATATGCATGGAAAAACAAAATTAAAATACTTTTCAGGGATTTATTAACTAATTTATTTCCCAAAATATAGTTATAAACTCTTAAAATTTTGTCTGGATGTCACACCCGTCACAATGGAATGGCCCAATTTTAGAACGTTTTTTTTTTTTTTTCTTCTGCTACTGCAATTGTTCTTGGTCTATATGTCTCTAAAGTAACAATAATGCCAAATTTCATGTTTCTAGCCCTAATTGTACAAATAAATTGTAATTTAGAACGTTTCCTGCTCCTTTTCCCTTTTTAAATTTCGAACTTTATAGAAACCATTTTTAGTGAGCATTTACATCTTTTTAAAGTAACCGCTAGTCCAAATTTCAAATTTCTAGAATCAACAATATCATAGAAAGTGCAATTTTAGAATTTTTTTTTTGTTCTTGCACCCATTTGGAACGTGATGTACCGAAAAAAAGTGTTTGGAAATTGTTGTATAAAATATAGCCTATGTTACAGAGGAGATGGTTAACAGAATTTTGACACCATTATTAAGGTTCCATACTTAAAAAGTAAAAATGGAACTATTAAAAGATCACTCATGTGTCTTATTCTTCTGGCGCTCAGCGGGGAGTTAAGGGTTATCGACGCAGAATCATCTAAGGATTGTTGGTAATGATTTTTGAAAATATATGTTTGTAAATAGCTGAGATATTAATTAAAACCCATCTAGAAAACAACGGCACGGATCAAAACTGTGTTGCTACTTTGCGACTTACTTTTGAAGCGCGCTTATTGACACAATGCTAAGCTTAAACTTTGTAACAAGATCTTTGCTTTAGGTAAGACGAATCATGATAGTCAACATTTTTCATACCAAATGAATTCAATTATTGAGGGAAAATATTGAAAAATAATTCATAGAATAATTCTAAGACATTAAGAGTAAGTAATTTTGAGACAACAATCGCTTATAATTCAATATATAATTCATTTATAATGAAAAATCTTCTCGTTAACAAATCACTTGAATTATCATACCTCGAAAGGTTTTCATTTTTGAAAATGAATCGGAAAGTTTCGCGTTATTCAGCATACTTTTTTTAAATGCTTTAAAATTGTCTACTATTACGACAAATATGATTGACAAGTAACTTTTAGTGTGAAACTCAGCGACTTCTTCCGAAGCGTGATTTGTTCTCTGCCAAATTTAAACTTTGTACAAGGTCTTTGTTTTGGAGGGAGATATATTCATTGTTTTTCATTCCAATACCAATAAAATTAAATTCTGGCATGTAATATTGTTTTAGGTATGTGACTATGTCATGTGAGAATATTGCCTTTGAACAGTTCTGATATTTTGTGTGGAACCCTTTGTACGCGAATAAAACTCACATATGACCAATTGACCAATTTCTTTTTAAATCTGTTCTGTAGTTCCAGAATTAACCCCTGCAAAAAGAACAAATGTTGCTGTTTTATAATATTAGTATAGATACGACTACAATTCAAACTCGGATATTTTTAGAGAACTTTAACAATAATTAATATATTTTAACAAAATTTTCATCAGATTTACATTAGATAATGCGAAATTCGATGTCATGTTAAGTACTGTAAGGGCACAGTAATTTAGTCTACAATACCGTGTTTAATATCAACTACATTCCAAAACATAGATTACCTTAATTGAGTTGTCACAAATGGCAAAAAGCAAGGTAAGTAAGTCTATTGAAAATTTTGTTAAAATTGCTTCTTTATTATTAAATTTAGGAATAAGAATTCATGATTCTCATGAAACCTTGTGGATTTTTGATTGAACAAATGGATTGCAAATCTGTTATTTTCTTTGTAAAAATTATTTGCTGTACTGTGCTCTTCCATCTTAAAGTTTTCTCCTCATCATTTTTAAACACTTTATAAATCTAATCAATTTTTGTGTTATTTCATTGGTGCATTTTATAGTTTGTCACTCTAATAATGTAAACGCTGTTTAAATGAACCGTAACCAACGTAATTGCAGAGATAAGCATTATGATTTCACTCATTTAAAAGACTGATTCCATTAACCGGTGATTCATTTAAAAGACTGATTCCATTAACCGGCGATTCATTTAAAAGACTGATTCCATTAACCGGTGATTCATTTAAAAGACTGATTCCATTAACCGGTGATTCATATAACCGGCGACCACCTTTATCAGAAACTCAAAACCCCCCCTAGAACCGAATTCTGGCTGCGCCACTGCTTAAAAATGAGTCAAAGAACTGCCCAAGACTTGGTCAAAGTTAATGTGTATTCAAATATCAAATAGTACGATCAGGAAGAATTTGATCGCTGGTGCTGCCATCTATTATACATTTTGTCTACTAAAAGCAGTTACCAACCTAGTTATCCTCGAAATCCCATGTTATCCTTGGGGAAAATTAGAATGAAACGGGATTACTTAATAAATAATGTATTTTCATATTCAGATAATTGATATCTTATATCAATGTATTACATTTAAAAAATTATCTCCTTAATTTTAAATGTTTGTTTAAAGGTATTAAGTTTCGAACTTTTACTAGAGTAAAATTTATTGCTTTTGTAAAAATACTTACAATTTATGTTAAAAAATTAACTTTTCGGATGCTTAGTTCGTCGGTATGAGGCATGAACTTTCTGATAGTGAAAATTTATTTTTGAAAATTGTATCATGCAATGAATACTGTTTTTTAATTTCTCCATAACACAATAACACATAAGGTTTCATGGTCGGCGAGGAATATAGTCTCGAAAAAAGACGAAGGAACAAGAAAATTAAATAATGTCTACTGTTTAAAACTGTACAGTACGTTATACACCCATACACACACACACACACACATTTATCCCACATTCCATATTAATTTTCTTTTCCAAATTATATATTTTACTTCTAAAAACAAGAATCAATATCTTAAAGGGAGCGGGAAATCAGCGATATTCTAAAAATACGAAATATTACTTTAGGGAAAATAATGCGTAACACGTGAAATTAGGTCATAAAAAAGCAAGAATATTGAGTTATAGAATTTCTATTTTTATATATGTTTATTCTGATTTTAAAAAAAATGGGATTCTTTCAAAATCGAAATAAATAAAAATTCTGGGATGAAAACTGATTTTTGCTTAAAGGGTCGTGATTAATTAAAGTTGTTCTCAAATTTAAATTGGCTACTTTCTAACACATTTTTAAATAAATTTTTGTTCGCAAATGCATCGAATTGGCAGGTGCTCTTATTAAGAAACTATGTAATCGAACTAGATTTTCTTTTCTTTCGTTTTTCCGTAAATATAGAAGATTAGGGCAGAATACATGAACGTCGTGAAAATCAAATTTTGAAATGAATGTGTTGTAATGTGAATGGACAAGTAATGTCTGAAGTTCCGTGTTTGGACAATAGAGAAATTTATGCTCAACATGTACTTTTTTAGGAGCGTTCGTAATTATATAAATACGTAGCACCTATAGTCGTCGTCTGGTCCGAACGTCTGTCTGTCTGTCTGTCCGCATATAACAGCGAAAAAACCACCCAACCGATTGGTTTGAAATTTAATATATATAATCGTTGCAGAATTTTGTCGAGTCATTTCAAATTCTATGAAAGTCGAATCAAAACTTAAAATGATATTTATTAATAAACATATTTATTAAGTAATTTGAATTTTTTTAAATCCGTACTTCCTTGTTATAGCAGCTTCCGAGAATTAATCGTCAAGCGATCGAGATGTATTGCCAAGTTATCTGACATGTATGACGTTACAGTCCTATATGACGTATATGACACTTTATAATCTGTATGACCAAGTTACAGTGACATTCCTCATTCTATTAAATCCTATCACACGTAATTAATTCAATGATATCCCATGATAGGTAATGATTCTAGGTTACCATGATGATTACGTCCTATTTAAGATGGATTCAAAATATTTCCGTATTACTGAATTTAAAAGCCGAATTTGTATACTAAAATTGTTTAATTATAGCAATCCTATAATCTACCGACAGTTTTTCTGGATAGATGTTTCCGGAGAAATAGATATTAATTGGAAAAAGGGTCTAAATATGGATTTCAAGTTCTGAAATTTTCAAAGCTAAGCTTAAGTTTCCCATTGGAATTTTCAGTAAATGTCAACAAAAGATAAAATGTTGACAACTTAAAATGTACTTATTTTATTACGAAAATTAATTATATCATAATAACAGACGATATAATTCATTTCACTGAAACTAGTTATAGTACGAACGAAACTCATTTGTCAAGTTTGACGTACAATTTTCAACATGTTTAAAATTTAAACTGCAAAAATTTGTTGATATATTGCGTAAGTTACATCACGCCTGGATAAAAAAAAAAAGTAAAAGTTCTGGAGAAGTTCATATACTCAGTGCCTGACTAACCCTACGCGAGGGCCTAAGGCAAAGCTCCAATTGAGCTCCCCATAACATTATTGTAGTCACAATTTGTACTCATTTTAAGAAAAAAAATACCTGATTTTTAGCTATGAGGAGAGGGGAGGGGGGTCTTATAGGTGAGGGCCATGAGCAGCTGTCCCATTTGTTCTTGCGATAAACAGGTCCTGCATGTCACACAATAATGTCACACAAAGAATGGACGAATTTCTATACTTTCCTTTAATTCAAAAACTTTAAAAGCTCTTTGACTTGATAATATTAGTTTTGATATCGCGCGCAGGATTTCTTTACAACTACTTTATGAAAATACTATTACTTGGAAATTTCAATACAATTTCCTATAATATTGGCTGAATCTGAAAACGTTTACATAAATAAATTTCAAAATTTCAAAATTAATATGGAAAAATTGCATATTGCTAGAAAAATTACATATAGTAATTTATTTTTATATAGTAATTTATTGTAACGTAATAGTAAAACCTTTTCGTGGCTAATTTAATTTTCTAAAATATCTTCAAGATTTTAGACAGAACATTTTATATTTATTTGTTATGAACATTCCAGATACAGTGACATTACGTCGCTTTGTGTTGGTTCAGTAACATTATGTCGCTGTATGAGCATTCATTTCATATAGCGCACCAGTACCATAACTGGTACACCGAGATATAAGCGTTTAAAACTTTTGAGTTAAAAGAAAACTGCTTTAAATAGATGGATAATGTAAATGTGTTCATGTATTATTTGATATTTTTGAAAAAGAAAGAGCTCTGAAACAAATTTTGGTGCCAAAAATTTCAGAAATAAAATTGTTTTCTTTTAAAATAAAAAAAAACAAAAAAATTATTTTTAACACGATTAAGGTGAATTGTCCCCTTAATATGACTTTATTGCCATTATACTTAAACAACCTATAAATAATGCTGCACCGCCTAAGTAATAGGATGTTTTATAAAGCACTCGCTAACTTTAAAATTCAATAATCCATTAACTATAATAAATAACATGTAAGTAACATTTTAAACAGGAAGTTCATGAATTTTATATAGAGTAAATTTATAAATAGCTCAAATTTGAATCAATAGATGGTGCTACGCTGTCTCAAACTGTAATAATACTCAAACTAAAATGTAAAACTTTATCAAAAGTCTCTCAGTCTTTACACATTATACCATCTGAAACGCGAATAAAAGGTTTGTATTTTGAAATTTTAAAGCTAATTTAAACGTTCTTACAGTTTGAGACAGCACAGTGCCACCTTTTGACAGAAATTTAAACTATTTTTAAATTATTTTATATAAAATTTATCAATTAACCCCTTGAAGGGCGCTGGTATATTATATATACCACTTAATTTTAATCCCAAAATGCCACAATGACACCAGAATTTTATTATCAAATTTTGAATTTATAGGGTACATGAAGGAAAGCTTTTACATATTTTTAAATAAATTCGTTTGTGAATCTTGGTGTCAATCAATCATTTCAATATTTTAACTCCAATAGTACTTTACCCCTGAAGGGGTTAACTGAAAAACGTCTCATTTATTTCATCTTTTAATTTATTATCCAGTGGCTCACAAAAGTGTTCGTACACTTTAAAATTTTGCAGTAAAAAGGATTTTCCCTGAAATTGATTTAGAATATGAAGTCCAATATTTTTTCACACCATCTCTATGTTATTCCAAATAACACTCAGCATTTTTTTTTTTAATATTGACGGTTTTCTTTTTTATCTAAAAATAAAAATAGAAGGAGGGAGAGAAAAAACACGCCACAAAAGTCTTCGTATACTCTGAAGCATTTTCGGATAAATTCATAATTAAAATTATCGTCTGTCATTCTATTTTTATTTTTGCATTTTGGTGACATTAAAAAATAGTTTGGCTTTATATTTTGCTCGATTGGTCCACAATATTCTATTTATTAATAAAAATTGCTCGTAATCGTAAAGAAACAACTAACAGCATTCGAAAATTAATTATCTTTCATCATAATAGTGGTAAATCAGTTAGAAATATTGCTAAATGTGTTAATTTATCAAATTCTACAGTGCAGTATGTGATAAAACGCTTTAAAGAAGAAAATCGGAACGAAAACAAAGTAAGAAAAGGTCGTCCGTCAAAGTTAACACAACGTGATCAAAGAATTATAATTAGAAAAATTGTAAAAAATCCACGTTTAGATGCTGTAAAAGTTGCTACAGAATTTAATGAAAAATATTCTACTTCAATTTCACCTGAAATTGTTCGACGCGTTCTGACAAGGAGAGTGCCAAGCTTGGTAATCACAGATTTTGATTATTTTTATATATGTTGTAGGGTAGAAGCCCCTTAGTCTCAGGTTCAATGGATTTTATACAACGTTCCTTAGTTCTCGAGAAATGGGGGGTCTAATATTATAACAGAACTTAAATACTTACTTTGTAACGTAGTAACAGCGTTGGTCGTAGCTCAGTTGGAATGGCGTCTGCTCGTTGTTTGGAGGGCCCGGGTTCGATGCCGGAACGCGCTATGTTTGTTTTTTTATAAATAAACTAGTAATTATAATTTAATAATCTCAATAAAAAATTTTGTTAACATGATTAAATTTTATTTTAGCATTTTTGATTTTTTTAAAAATCACTTTTAAAATGTATTTATCAATGCAACGATATTGAACAACTGTGTCAATTCGTGATTCTAAACAAACATTATTTATAAATTGCCTTAACGAAACGCTGCGATGATAATACTACTCTGTTTTTAAAGTAAAAAGCATAACTATATTAAACTTTAGAATAAAAATTAAATTACCACATATTTATGTTTTATTTTATTGTAACTAGAGGGCGCCACAATAGACTTTGGTAATTCCTTTTTTTTTAGTTTGGGATTGGGTTGGGTTGGGTTGATTATTGACAGCCAATTATCGACACTAGGGATATAGGGCCGGGGGGGAGTGCCCTTCGTGGGGGTCTTTCTAAGGGAACCTAATCCGTATTTACGCATGGAGAAAATCCACGGCTCGAAAGAAAACCACGAAAACTCCGAGCGATTAGGCCGACGGGCGCGATTGGGATCGAACCCAGCACCTCCCGTCTACCAGCTTCGAGAGCACAACCTCTCAGCCACTGGTGGGGCCTTTTAGTTTGGGAAGTTAAGTGGTTTTTGTTTTCAATTTTTTTATCGCACAAGTGCGTATCATTCTATAACAGCTTATAATCGTATAAAAATGGAAGAAGCAAGCTGTAGTTCACAAGATGATCAATCTGAAGTGTCGGGATTCGATGAAAATCAGAAAAGTGATGTCACAAATGCGTTGAAGCACTGTAAAACTTTTTTGCAAAAAATGGATTTTTAACAAATTATCCAGTATCTGAAATATCTTCGTTTTCTATTGCGATGGAAGAAGAATTCTATATTAGATAGTAAATATGCTGATTTTGGAACGATTTTTGAATTTTTACTAGTCAATAATAGATCCAATTTTTATAATGCTCTTTAAATGATGGGAATAGTTTAATAATGGTTTAAAAATAAAAAATGCTAAATTAAAATTTAATTATGTTAACAAAATTTTTTATTGAGATTGTTAAATTATAATTACAAGTATATTTATAGAAATAAAAATTAGAAAAACAAAACGTAGCGCGCTTCGGCATCGAACCCGGGCTTTCGGAACAACGAGCAGACGCCATACCAACTGAGCTACAAGCAACGCAGTTATTTCGTTACAAAGTAAATATTTAAGTTGTGTTATAATCTTAGACCCCCCATTTCTCGAGAACTAAGGAGCGTTGTATAAAATACATTGAACCTGAGACTAAGGGGCTTCTACCCTACAACATATATCAAAATAATCAAAATCTGTGATTACCAAGCTTGGCACTCTCCTTGTGAGATCAGCTGGAGTAAATGGGCGTTCTGCCCGTAGAAAATTTTTTGTTAGTGCGAAAAACAGAAAGCTCAGGCTTTCCTTCGCAAAATCAATGATAAATAAACCTGAATAGTATTGGAATAATGTCTTATTTGCAGACAAAAGCAAATTTAACATTTTTGTCTCCGATGGGCGTATAATTGTATGGAGAAGAAAAAATGAAGAACTTAATCCCAAGAACTTAGTTGGAACAGTTAAGCACATGGTGGTGGAGGTATCCTTGTGTGGCGGTGCATGCCAGCATCAGGACTAGGTAATTTAGTATTTATTGATGACATAATGAATCATGCTCTTTATTTAAATATTTTAAAAGACAATTTAAAATTATCAGCCCAAAATTTGGGTACTTTGTTTTTTATCAGGATAACGATCCTAAGCACACGGCACTCAACGTTCGCCTCTGGTGTCTTTATAATTGTCCACAGGTTCTGAAAACACCACCGCAGTCGCCGGATTTGAACCCAATAGAACATATTTGGAGAGACCTGGAGGTTTGAATACGAAAACACGATATTAAAGCGAAAAACGAACTAAAAACTGTAATGATCGATGAATGGATGAACATTGATGCAGAAATTACCAAAAAAACTTGTGAAATCTATTCACAGGCGTTTAAAAGCTGTTGTGGATGCTAAAGGATACCCTACTAAGTACTAATTTATCAAAATGTTACAATATTTACCAATATGTAGCGATTTCTTTAAAGTGTACGAAGACTTTTGTGTGGTAACTTTTTGGTTATTTTTTTATTATTAATTTCTACAAAATAAAGTTTTACTGTGTATTTCAAACATTTTATGTAGTTTTGTTAAGAATAAGTTATAGATCTTATTCTTAAATACCCATTCTGGAATATTAATTTTAATTAATGGATAGAGCAATATTTTATTGAAATATGTAAGTGTACGAACACTTTTGTGAGCCACTGTATAGCTAATGAATTATCGATTTTTTTTTTTTTTTAAGTTAGGGAGTGTTTTATAAAACACCCTGTATATAAAGTTCATATTAAGATACTAAATTTTATAAAAGAAGAATTCAGAATTATTAAAAACTAATTCATAGTATTAAAAGCTAATGTGAAGCACCTGGAATTATTTCTGACGAGTGCAAAGAAAGATCCCATTTAATGCGCAATCAGTAGCATAAAAATATACACAAATCTTAACTCGCCGTCATTTATCACCCAAGCATTTCAAAAAAGATCTTAGTATGTGATAACATATTTGAGGAAGATAGGATGAGTGGAGTTAGTGCTAAAAGTATTGTTTAAAGAGGAAGAGGCATTTAAGCGAAGGAGATTTTTATCAATAGTGATAAATATAACTCCTTTACGTAGATTGCTGCTTTCGTTACCGTATTCAAAGATGAGTGTCTGAAAGAAATTAGGTTTTTTTTCAGAAAGGAAATGGAGATAATAGACGAATTAATGATCATGCTTGTGATTAATTGCTTTTAATTTTAGAAAAAAAAAATGTTTTCTTTCCTTTGTATATGCCTGAGATAGCGAATTCATAGCCGTTTGTACCTATATACTTTTCTTTCTTTCATTCATTTTATTTTTTATTTATTTACTTATAGCTGAATAAAAAAATCCTGTAATACATTTTAAAATCCCAAACCTGATATGGAAGCTGCATTCCATGATCTCGCTTTAATTAATTTCATAAGGTTTTTCTAACAGTGAAACATACACTATCTGGTCAAAAGTATCCGGAGACATTCGATTTTAGACGTTTGGTCGAAAATCTGGAGATATAATTGAGGGGGTCGGGGCAGGAAAGTGGCAAGCCACATTTTCGGTGAAATACATATAACACTGTAATCTGTTCCTTAATATTGTAAATTATAATATCCAACATATAATTTGTTTCTAATAACACTTGGTGGCAGAATATGTGACAGGTTTCGTTTTTGCCCCAGATGTTTATACCCCCAACGAAGATAGCTAATTTACAAAAGACGTAATAGTAATATCATTAAAATAATGCCATGTTGTTACTCAGAATATCTCAAATGTTACTAAGACATTGGCGAAAAAACTTTAGGTTATATATCTTGATTTGAGTATTGGATCAAATTTTCAAATTGAAATATCTCAGAAGTTCAAAAATGTGGCTTGGCACTCTCTCTTGCCCCGAACCCCTCAATTGACGAATTGTTCTTGAACTTTTCAACTCAGTAAAGAAGTATCACGGTAGCTCAAGTGGTAGAGCATTGGCAATTTAAGCAAGAAAACTGCTATGCTCGACTTCATTCCTGGACATATTTTAACTCAGTTCAAAAAATTACAATTCATTTTATTTCTTTACCAATAAGTATGATTGTATTAAAATAATAAAGTGCAATTACATATCCATCTTTTTTTTTAGTTCCTTTACCTGCGGTTTTTTCTGTTGAACTGTCTTAAATGGCAGACCAGATGTCATAGCCAAAAAAGGTTGTCTGAGTGAATTATGCCGGCCTGGGTGTCTAGTCGACCAGGTAGTTTAGATGGTAGAACATAAGTAAAAATGTATCTAGGTGATAAACCAGAAAGATCCCGTGACTCCGACATGCACACTCTTTCACTCAATTGGAAAAATTACAACTTTTATAAATTATAGGACCCAAGGACCATATAAAAATTTAAATTTCGTAACCTTTTTTAAAAATAACTATTTTGTCGTAAATCGATTTTCATATGATGAAGTATAGTAATAATAAATTAATGAATTAGAAATGAACATTAGAAATGAAATTAAACGACATTTGAAACATTTTAGCAATTGGAACTCTACATCTAAAACTAACGGTTTATAGACAAAGTATTTCTGAAGTTTACATAATTTCGGAATTTATTATTTCTAAATTTATTAAACAATTTCTCTTGATATCAATAATATATAATGTGGAGTAATACGAGATCGTGTTTATAGGGCGTTTTCGGCAAAGTTATTTTCAAATGTTAAATTTCAAATATATTTGAACATGTCAAGAGTATTTGTGATGCAATTTTACTTTAAAAGGAGGGTGAATGGTCTCGTGAAATGTTCAGGTTTTCATTTTTTAGCAATTTTTTTTAAACATTGTATATATTTTTTTCAAATAATAAGAAATAAATATTTTAAAAATTTTAAGTTAGCTGACACGTGCCATGTGAAAGAAAAAAATAATGTGGTATGAGAAAAAAATTCATGTTAAGTAAACAATTTTTATACTTAATATTTATTACAATTTTTAAGTAAATATTTTTTTTTCATTTTGTAGCTTTTTTACATAGAATAAAAACACATTGATCGTGTAGTTACAAACACAAAATGTAGAAAAAGTAGTCCTAAATCTTCACAAATAAAAGTTCTTAAAATAAACGGAACAAAAGTTTTAGTTTACATCATTTGATAGAAACAGTTCAATTTATTAAGTTTTCATTTCATTTTGGCATAAAAAATAGAAAGTACATAGTATAACTCCAAATCTATTTTTAAAAGTTTTCTGAAAACTTAATAACATTACTAGATAAAAACAAATAGATTTGCTTAACAATTAGCTCATTAAATATGGCTTTGAATAATAGTTAACTGATTAACTAGGAATGATATCAGTTTTTTCTTAACTACATAAAAACTGTGGCTTAGAGATATACCAAAAATTGGGAATGCCAGGGGTAGAAGAGCTATTATTGTTAGCACAACGCATCATGAATTAGCTCATTGATATCAATAAAATTAAATACAGCTAAATTTAAAAAAAAAATAGCAAATATGAGCACGAACTAAAAGAAAGCGTTACTAAAAGATAAATTCATATCTATAAATAGCTGATATGATAGTCTGGAGCTTGAGAGAAATTAGCGATGATGGAATATTTTTAGATTAGACGATCTCAGAAAATTTCTGTAGTCAGCATTTCCTAAGTTAATCTATAATATCTGCAATGTATATTTTGAAACAGTTATTTGACGAAAACATTATATAAATAAAAGTATGTGCAATGTTTACATACAATTTCGCCTTTAATGTATGAATTACAACTGATAATTCATTGACAGGAAGGAGGATTTGGGGGGGGGGGTGCATAATATTTTGATTAGACAATCTCAGAAAAAATTGTAGTCAGCATTTCTTTAGGTGATGTTTAATATCTGCAATGTATATTTTAAAACTGTTATTTGATGAAAACTTTAGATAAATAAAAAGTATGTGCAATATTTACATACAATCATTTCTTTAATAATTGAATTAAAATTGATAGTTCAATGTCGGACAGAGACAGAGAAATACACAAAACATTTAGACTAGAAGACGATCTCATAAAAATTCTGTAGTCAGCATTTCCTCAGTTAATCTCTAATAACTGCAATATATCTTTTGAACCAATTATTTGACGAAAATGTTAGATAAATAGAAAGTGTGTGCAATGTTTACATACAATTCTATCTTAATATACGAGTTAAAACTGGTAGTTCATTAACGGACAAAGGGCAAACGGACAAATTTTGCAATAATATAGAAGAAAATTTACCACAAATTTATCTACTATGCCTTACCACACGTGAAAAATCTGATAGCACATTGACTGTATTAGGAAAAATTGTATGTGACTGTTAAAAATTTTGTAGTTATAGGATGATTTTATAGCACAAACTTATTAACTATACCTCTCTGATTAGAAGTTGTGAAAGTACATTGATAGAAATAGAAAGAAATGAAAATGAAAGAATTTGTTTAGAGGTATTTATGCTATTATGAAATTTTCAAAGAAAATCAGCTAAAATTTATTTTACATCATATATACGTCTAAATTAACAACTAATACATTATGTTACAACATATTACAACATTAATTAATAATTAATACAATATAAAAATATTTTAATTTATCAGTCCACGATTCTTCTACAATCCAATCTCGTTATCTCTCAATCTCAACTATATTTCTCATAGAGGTTAAAAACTCAAAATATGCAAAGAAAAAAAATATAAAGTAATCCGTTTTTAATATCACTGTCTATTCTATAATTGCAATGCTAATTAACATTAGTAAAGACAACAAAATATATCTTCACTCTGGTCTATTTTTTGTTGTAATGCTGCTATAAAGAACAAATCTTTAGCAAATCTTAAACACAATAAGTCAAAATCATGTTAATGATGAAAATACATTCCGTAACATTAATAATAACATTTTGTCTTCAAAATGTTCTCGTACAGTAAGTAGTGTTCCTATCAGGGCCCGACATAGACTATCTAGGGCCCTGGGGCCCCTTCTATCTATCCATAGAAATTGTTCGTGAATTATACTTAAGTGGCTCGTACTAAACTTCATACCCATTGTACAGATACATAAATTTCGTACCAGGTACTAATCATTTCTGTATACAGGGCATCACAAGAAAGGTACACTGTAAGAAAAAACGGCAAAAATTTCAGCATAATTTGCTGTAAATTTATGCACCCAAATTGCCAGCATTTTTTGCTGTAAAATTTAATATGATTATAATCGTATTTGGAGAAAAATTATCATATTTGAAGCACAATTCCAAACATAATGTAACTTAAGGCATATTTTACTATCAATTTACAGTAAAATATGCTGGAAATTTGTGTGCATAAATTTACAGCGAATTTTACTGTAATTTCTGCCGTTTATTCTTACAGTGTACTAGTAGTTGGAAACTAGTAGTAAAAATGATGGATTAGTTGATGGGAGTATTTGTTTGCAAACTTTCCCTTAGCTTATCTAGGTATATTATAAGATGTCTAAAAAAATGCCCCCAATTGGTCATCATAAATTATTTTAACTTGCCTCATAAGGAGGAAAACGTCAATAATTAATTTCTCTTGAAAAAATTGGACTACTAAGTTGTTAAATTAAATTTTAATCATTAGTTTTCTTATGATATAGCTAGTTTCTTTTTCTTTTTTCTTTTTTTTTAGGGGGGGGGGGACTGCACTAGCTTCTTAAATATTTGAAAATGTTTTTGGATAAAAAGACTTTTTGTCACTTTTGGCCAATTTTAACCATTTGGCACCCTCTTAACGAAAAACCTGATTGCTGTCATGAGGTCCCCCTCACATGGGGGAAGGAGCATCTGCCTCGTATGCCCCTGCATTAGTCAAGCCCTCGTTCCAATGTCTAAAAATTAATAACAATAATGTCCGACAAAGGAAAACAAATGTTTCTAGTTCACACGAAGACGTTTTGTGCATGCCAATAATACAAAGGTGTTGGGGTAGCGTGGAATCTTTTTAAAAGCCTGTGGGGTAAAAAACATAGCACAGCAGTATTTCTGCACTTTTGTTGGTTAGTTCAATATTTTATTAAAAAATAATTTATAATAAACTGAAATGTTCTTATTGTGAATTATAACGGGTGTCCCAAACTGAGCTGACATTTTAATTAACATACATGGGAACAGTCTTTGCAATTTTTTCACTATTTTTAAAGAAAATTTTTATAGTTTCCATGTATAGTTCCATATAGTTCTAGGTTTGTTCGATTGTGTACGTTTCTATGATTTAAACCGAACGGGTAGAAGTACCAGCAAATAAAAAAGGTCTACTTTGGTTTAAAAGAGAAGAAAATTGTGTCAAATTTAAAATATCAGTTCATTTTGAGAGAACCTTAGATTCAAAAATACTCCTTCCCCCAACATAAACGGTAATTTTCCTTTTATCAACTTGTAGCATTTTTAATATAAAATTATCGCGTTAGCTAACTTCCTAGATTGAAAAATTTTACAAATAAATCTGGAAATTAAATCTGGCAAAAATTTTAAATATCTAAACATTTAAATGTACAAATCGGAGTTAATCAAAATTAAGTAAAGTTAAATTAAATAAGTGAATAATTAAATAAGTTCATCAAATCGTCAACAATCAGAGCCGTAGTGAAGGATATACTGTGGTATACGCCGTATATCTTCGTATAACTTCTTGATTTTTTAAAGAAACTTCATCCATCGCGTGTTTCTCAAATAAATATAGCTATAGCATATACTCTCCAGCGTATATATTCTCCGCCTGTAGAGTATTACCCTCTGTTTTTTATGACTACAGCACTGTCAATAATAATAATAATAATAATAATAATAATAATAATAATAATAATAATAATAAATCCAAATTATAAATCCAAAACGACTATCATTTCAGTTCTAAATAACAAGGAGAGATAATATAGTGGTATACTACGATATTTAACTTTGGATGTTTGAAGTACTTACGTAGGTATCCCATAAGAAATTCGAGCCATATAAAAAATTCGTATGAAATTTGGGCCGATATGCATAAACAAAATTGTTTCAGATGATTGAAATTTTCAGTATTGTAGGGCTTTTATAAGTATGTCGTATATTTTTTCACTAAAATAATATTTTCACTTTTGATTATAATATGCCACATGACTTTATGTTGTTCTTTCATTAAACCTGTTGTTAATTAATAATATGTCTGCAGTTTTATGCTATATGTTTATTTACATGTATGAAAATCGACCACAAAAGAAAGATGTTCACAAAAGTCTTAACATCTACTACATTTAAAGATTTAAATACCGATTGAAATATTAACTTTACTACTCCATTGTCAGTACTTGTCAAAGCAGTCAAACACCTTGCATATGATTATAGTTTACACGTATTATATAAGATATTGCAATAAAGCAAATTCTGGTGGGTGCTATAAATATAATACAACATTGGTGTTTTTGTTTAAGGAGTTTTGAAATTTGTTTTAAATTGCCGATTGCGTTAATTTCAATCATGTTGATTTTACACTCTATCCACGCAACAACATTCCAATTGCAGTCTTTGGATTTCTAACAGCGTAGATCTCAAAGATACCTAAATATATTCTGCTACAGCTGTTTTAAGCATGATTAGTCAACGAAAAAGCAGATATTTTAGTAAATCGCGTAAATTTTACTGAAAAACATAAATAAAACTGTTACTAACTAGTTTTAAATTTTTGAAATGTAGTTGATATCATAAAGATTTTTTCAATTATTTTTTAATAAATTTTTGTATATAATGAATACTTACTCCAAAATAATTTAGAAGTGTCATTAATTAATGACATGTGAAATGAAGAAACGAAACAAAAAGTAATGTAACACATCATAGCAAAAGCGAGACGATCATTTCAGTGAAAAGGAACAGTGTACTTATAAAAATCCAAAAATGCTGAAAAATTCAACCAGTTAAAACTTTTTTGTTTATGCACGTCAGCCCAAATTTTATACTTTTTTATCTAGAACCTTCAAACCACCAAACTTTGGATTTCGAAAAGATGTATCATCTTGCTAATTCTTCTTGTTTGCAAGATTTAAAAAAAAGTAAAGTACCGTTTTAATTCATACTATAAAGTTCTTTATAATTTTATGTAGTTTATATTAGAGCCCTGCACGTGTCGAGTTGTTCCCTACCCGAACCTGAAATTTCTGCTTAAAATCAATGCAAAACTCGATCCGAACACGACAAAAAAAAATTTCGTCAACCCAAAACCTGACCCGAATCCGATCGATACACTTGAACCCAAATCCGAAGTGAAAGAAAATTTATCCATATTTTAAAACAATTATGAAAAATTAGTCTACAACTATATCTCTAATATCAATTTTATATTTTTGTATAAAAATGAACACATACACACCCATTAATATTCAAAATATAATATTTGAATATTATTTCTGATAATAGTCCTGAATATTAGTCTTGAATATTTTTTATTTGAAAACTATCCAGGACTTTCTTTTGAAAAATCGGGGCAACCCGACCCCGACCCGAAAGAGTCAAAACCTAACCCGATGCAGAACTCTAGTTTATATTATTATTAAAAGTTAACTACACATTAAATTTTAACCTAACATTTATAAATATAGCAATGCTATAAGTTTATTACATATTTGTGTTTCTGAAGACACAAAACGTGGAAATACATATTCCCGACAATTTTGAATGATAAGTTAATAAAATATAAATTATTGAAAAATAAACTAATCGCTTTTAAAGGGAAAAGTACATGTATTTGGAGCACAAATGAGTTTTAAAGCGATTTAGTACGCATTTTCACACGTGCTGTCTGTTGAAACTATGCGCGCTAAAACGCTTTAAAACTTATTTGTACACCTTATGAAAAACGGATAGGGAAAATGAAAATGAAAAGAAAAATAAAGATAATTATTTTCTATAAATCATTTATCTCACTTAGCCTAAATTCAACCTAAACTATTAGTAAACTTCATAACTTGTATGAAATTCAAATATATTATACTTTCAGGGCACTTCCAGACTTTCATTTTTTCCATAGAAAATTTTAATCAAAAAGTGAGTGACCTCCAAATTTTTTTATACAATGAATAGACAATTATTGATTATTACGTGTGTCAAATAACTTTTCTCTACTTTAGATAAAATCTTTTCTAATAACCCTATCTTTATGATAACATTTTTTAAATAAATTTAAATAATACGAGATTGTTTCAGAATGGCGTTAATGATTACATCACCAATCTTAAAAATAGTTTTATCACATATTATCTTTACGCCGCATTACATCAATCAGTCGATTAAGTTTTTAAAAAATGATTTTTAAAAACTTCTCGATTACGTGATGATTAGATAAGTCCTGTATCTTCCCGAAATTTTAGTAGTTTCTTATCGCCTAACGCATTCAGGATATCAGTTTTATCTTATTAACAGTTTAAGATAGTCTTTCAAGTGAAAATCTGTGATACTTTAACAATAAATAAACGTGTTAATCGGTCTTGTCTTAAAACTTATTTCATTTTAAAGCTAATTCACTACAAGTTACAAAATTAAGAAACTGAATCAATAAAACCCTACATTTTTAAAGTGGGTATTTGCAAATAAGTAAAAAGTACTCTTTTTTGTTTTGAGTACTTCCTCCGCTTGTAATAGATTGGAATATTTAAATCTGAATTTTGAAAAACGTGCGTATTATTTTTTTAATATATACATGCAATTATATAACTTCTTTTTTTACGAATGCATCTATGATTAATTACTGTGCCACAAAATATGTAAGTAAAACAAGTCAGAAATAATCACACATGGATTCGATAGATCCTCCATCAGATATATGTGTAAACAGCATTTCTACTTTTTATTATCAGTAAGTAAATAAGTTGACGTGAAACCATTCTAGTTTCAAAACATTTAATCTACTTAATACTTCATCGCTCTCTCAAATTAAGTCTACATCAATCATCATTACAATGCAGAACTACTGAATGTGAAAATTCCTGCTTTTTTTTCTTTTAGATCAAAAAATCTATTTAAAAGAAAAATCAAAATATTTTTCGATACTTTGCAAAGATGGTTTAAATAGATTCATACCATACTTATTGTTTCATAATTATGCTAATCACTAAAGAGAATTATAAACTACAGACAATGAAAAAGGATTTTTTCACATTCGATATAGTTCTGCGTTATACTGGCGATATCGTGTATTCTATATGCTTTAACTGAATTTGTTGATCAATCTCATCAAATTCCATGGCCAACAAAATGAACATTTGTCTTTAACATCTTAAGACACTCGAAAATTATCAAATATTCTTCACTAATCACCAGAATCAAAGTAGACCACTACTGAGGAGAAAATTTAAATTGTTAGCATAGAGATCACATTATTCGTAGTATCTAAATTATCTCAGCGTATGAAAATAGCAAAAATGGACTAAACTAGCAAGAGGTAAGATTCTCTATTTGTTACATAAAATAAATAATATAGTAAAATTAAATTTTGATCTTTTTTTTTTTTTTTTTTTACAAGAAAACCCGCTCTGCGTTTCCCGGGATTACATTGAAGCTTTTCATTTTTTTCAATATGAAAAATTTAATTTAAACACTCTGAGCATAAAATAAATACAAATGAATTAAAATAAAAACGTAATCGCTAACAGCAACCTGTGTTTGATAGCATGTTTACAAACAAAAACCCGTCAACAACCACCCCCCCCCCCATTTTTTATCAATCACACAAGCTCGCCCCCATTCGTACACGATCAGATCGTCCCTTGTCCTTAGTGACGACAGCAGCCATTTCCTTATTCTCCTCTCTCTTTATTATTTTCAAGGAACAAAAATGTTCCACTGATACTTTTATCGCATATTATAAAATCGCATCTTCATTACGTTTAAAAAAAAAATCGTGAAAAGTTGTGTATTTAGTATATTTATTTTCCTTAAAATTGCCTGAAAGTTCTCTCCATCCAAGGATATAAAATTTAAATCTGGATAATAATGATTTTGATATCGAAATCGTTTAATAAAAAGCAAAGTCCTCAATTTTCTAGAAAAAGTAACTTTAAAGAACTTGAGAAAAATCGAAAAATAGCTGTACAAATTCGAAATTAACTTTATTGAAAAGATAGCAAATTTACAATACTGAGATTTAAAAAAAAAAATCAAAACGGATTGCTTTTACATATACCTAAAAATCGCTAGCAAACTTGGAAAATCAGAGAAAAAAGCAAAAAATTGCATTCAATAATAATAAAAGAACTTTAAAGCCATTTATCTCAGAATGTATTTTTTTTTTCAAGATTCGCCATGTTTAAATTGATATATCTCAATTTATATGAAAGATAAAGTTATGAGACTTTGTACTGTTATTTTCAGTTATATATTGGTTAACTTGTCTTTAGGATTTTTTGTTTTGGAGAAATTTTTGAAAATAAGTGCTTGCCACAAACAAAAAATTAGTTCATACAACTAATCATTCTTCCAAACGATGTAACAAAAAAATTTCGTTATCGCAACCAAAGAATTTTTCCGTGTGTATAAGTTATATTTAAAAAAATAATTCCACCATGCTCTGGCAAGTAAAACAGTAATAATTCCAGTCTTCTATCACTAAATCTCTCAGTGTTATGATACTTTGAATTTTAGGAAATTTTATAGCTTTTCGGTACTAAAAACAGGTAAAAGCAATTTCTGTACTGGAAAGCTCCGAAATTGCAGAAAATGCACAGTTTCATAACTCGGTGAGTTTTGGTCGTAGAAGAATGTGCTTTTTGTTGTTTTTCTTGCCAGAGTATGTAAAAAATATGTCTAAATATCTTATAGAACACAGGGACTGTATAAAAATTTAAAAAGTGTAACTTTTTGAAAATTAATGACAGGACTATTTCATCAACATAATCTTAAATCCTACCTTGTTTTAAACACTTTTGTAATTTACATTGATTAAGTATCTCCAACTTAAAAAAAATAAAGCGCGTTTTAATCTTTCTGGGGCCCGCTGTATGCTAAAAATATATCAGAAAAGTACATAAAATGACTTCTATCTTTTCTATATAATCATATTTCTGTCTGTTCTAATAGAAGGGATATATGATTAGTTTCATCGACAACGTTTCTGAAGAAACCGATTAAATCAGTTACTATTTATGAGTTCAATCAATGCACTAATTATTAGTATCGAAAGTCCAAACGCGCGTGAAGAAACTTGATGCACTTTAAAAAAGAAAAAGAAAACTACGGTTAACATCTCACTTATACGGAATGTACGGTAATTATTTTTAGTACCGCTATTTCTGAATAGTAATTTTTGCTTTAATTAATCGCAGAATTAATAAAGTAAATATTACTATTCAGAAATAGTGGTGCTAAAAATAAATACCGTTACGCTCGTATAAGTGAAAGAATGTTCGAAGAACTTCTCTCTATTTTTTTCCTAAAATAGTGATAAAATTGTCTTAATATAGTTGCGTCATAAACGTTAAAATCTAAATTTTAAAAAATTAGCAGGTAGACAGGCAATTATTTGATAAAAATATCTGTTATCTATCTCGTCATTTATGGCTTTAATTTTATTGTCTCATTTCATATATTCCATTCACTGTACTAAGTATTCAGCGGATTGAATTTATTAGATCATTTAATAATCTTGACATTAAAAAATAAAACAAGTTCAGAATGAAGCTAATTAGGTCCTGTCTTCATTTGCTGATAAAGTTCATAGTGCTCAATATCACACTGCTGATAAAGTACACACCTTCTCGGGAGTACTTTATCTAAATTCCAGATACTTTTAACATGTAGAATATATTCACATAACCTCAATAAAAGAAATATAATGCAATGCATAAGAAATACAGGTCAAAAGCAGCTATGTTGGTGAAATCTGAAACTACATTTTATGCCCAGATACTTTTTTATCATTTAATGTATATTCACAACTCAATAAAAGAAATACAATGAAATGCATTTGAATTACATGTCACAAGTATAAATATTTTTAGCAAAATCTCCAGATATTTTTCATCCAGATAATTTTTAATATGTAGAACATATGCACATAGTCTCAATAAAATGAATATAATGAAATGTATATGAAATACAGGTAAAAAGCATGAACCTTTTCAGCGAATTTTTCAGATACATTTGATTGTTATCTAGATACTTTTTATCATGTAGTGTATTTTCACATACATGTATTATCACAATTGAAATGCATATGAAAAACAGATTATGGAACTTTCCTGCGATGTTCACTATACACGGTGGAGTTGGACATTACTACAGATTTTATTTAACAAAATCAATCATTGAATGCCGTATAATGCATTAATTAGTCGATTAATTCTTAATTTATTAAATAAGGCTGCATCTTCCTGTGCTGCAATACATGCAAATGTGCCCCAATATTCTAGAATCATATGACAAAAATGCTATAAATCGCACAACATTTAGTACATTGAACTCAAAAAATTTAAAACATTTTTTGAAAAGCTTTTCCTAGGAATAAGATTGGCCCCCTAATACTTGAGTGAAATCTATTCTCAACGGATTTTTTTAATATTGGCAATTTTTGCGAGGTAGATCAAGCTGATAATAAAAGACATAATATATATATTATATATTCCCGTATAACTCAAGATGCTGAATAGGAGAAGTTAACGTGCTTCACATCTGTTCCATGAATCTGTGATTAATTGTTTTTGCACAACTTTGAAAAAACATTTCTCTACAACTTCGGGGGAGGGGGGAAAGCGTTTGAAGAGATTTCTTTCTTTCACTTAAAGAATATAAAAGGTTCGAAAACCCACTTATTTGTATTTATTGTAAATTATTTCACGTATTCTTCCTTCTCCAGATATCTTCTTCTATCATATAAAAATCACTTAGTCTTTCAACTACACGATAATATTTATATAATTAATATGTAAATCATAGCAATGTATCAAATGTCTTTAAATGAATTAAAAATGTCTTATACATATACATATAAACTGTCACGTCAAAATATATACATGTTATGATAATTCGGTAACATGTCATGAAGTTAGAAGTAAATAAAGTAGAGATCGGTCTATAATACGTTATCATAAGGCTTTTAAAAATAAAACTTTTCTATAATTCCGTATTTAGTTAAGGTAAAGATCCATTCGATGAAGACTTAAGATCACTATATTAAATATAGCTCGTCGTTATTATGCCTATTGGCCTTGGTAGAAAAACACTGGTAATTTCCCGAATAAAAAAGAACAACTCTTTATAACAGAAAAAAAAAATTATTGTTTTTTTTTCCTTTATAATACAGTTGAAAAGCATCCACCACAAATCCTTAAAAAAGTTGGGCATTTTCACCACTAAAACTTTAGCAGTTAGTCATGCCGTGCTTTCAAACGAACTACATTTATAAAACGATGTTATAATAACATTCGAATACTTCGATGACTCTCTTAGAGACAGCAACGTAACTTTTTAAAACAACAAATGCCACGGAAAATCTGTGCTCTTTTCTCATATTCGGTGTTAAATACCAAGGGGCTACAGGTTATTTACCTCAATGCGGATACGTGGGGCAGCCAATAACAGCTTCAAAGCGTGGAAGAACTATATTTTAAGGTTGGAAGAAGAATGTACTGACGCGGTCCTTCGAGAAAAGCGCGCGAATAGACTTCTGGAATGAAATACGAAAAAGAAAATGGTACAAAACAGATAACTTTAATAGAATAAGTATAGGCATTTTAAGATTGAGAAATAAAAAGGCCTTGAAGAAAAATGATTACGGGAAATGTTTTTTAGAAAGATTTGGAAAAAAGAATAAAATATTAAAATACGCATTTTTAATAGAAAGGCATTTAAATAAACGGAATGAATAGAATATTGTTTAAGATAGGAAATAATTTAATAAACTAGGATTGTAGAATTAATTTAGAAGGGAATTTTTTATGGAATAAATTTAATGAAGCGCGGATATTTAATTTTCGTAATATACATATATTTCGATAGTGTGTCTTAATACAGTATACAGTGTCTATATACGGTGTGTCTTAAAAAGGACTGCCCTATTTTAAAATTTAACAATTCATTAAATATATTAAATACAGGGTTTTTCACTAAAAAGGAGCCCCAGAAATTGTTGCGTTTAAATTTGTTTTTCTAAGGAAATAGTCTATTACATTGTTGCTATGGTTATAACATCGCATATTAAAAATAATTTATTGCAATATCATCACCGTTTCTCTATTTACTTTTTTAATCTTTCCGTATGTTTCACACTGAAACTATCAGTTGTCGTTTCTTTCACTCTAAGCTATCACGCATGTGACAGTATACTATAAGAACTATTCTAGCTAATAGCTGCCACTAAACAGCTAAAAACAGCTGTCAAATGTCAAAAAAATACACGAATGGGACGTAGTTATTTTGAGCTGCAATTTCATTATAGATGTCCTCTAATAATTTGGCGATAATTTCTAACATTTTCAATATTAGGTATCTTAGCTACTTAATAAACATGCCACTTACTTCTTTTTATACATGGTGTCCCACTAGAGAGTAGCTTCGTAAAATGTTTCGTTAAAAAAATGCATTGCAAGAAATAAAACAAACAGTTACATGTCATACGCGTACGTTTAAGAAATGCGTAGTTTGTGGTGTCATCTTGTTGCTAAAAACCGATTGTAAGTTTATCATCATCTATCTGATTTGCTAGATTTTATTCCACCTGACTTTGTATTTCACCTGACGTGTATTTTTTTTTAACTTACTCCTGTACCTTTTCTAAACGCAACATTTTCCGGAGCTACTTTCTAGTGGGACACCCTGTATAAAGAGGAATAATGGCATGTTTATCAAGTAACTAAAATACCGCACGATGAAAACCTTAGAATTTATTGGAGGGCGTCTATAATTAAATAGAAGCTCAAAAGAATTACACTCATGCGTATTCTTTTGACATTCGACAGCTGCTTTTGGCTGTTTTATGACAGCTATTAGCTAGAATTGTTCTTTTAGTGCACAGTCACATGTTTGACAGTTTAAAGTAAAAGGAACGACAACTGATAGTTTCAATATGAATCATACTGAAAGATTTCAAAGTAAATGGGAAAATGGTGATGATATTTCAGTAAATAATTTTTAATATACCGTGTTATAATCATGGCAACGACCGATTTCTTTTGTAAAAGAAAGTTGAACGGTAGGTCTATATCATATTACTGCTGTAGATGCAAATGTTGTTAATTGCCTATGTAAGTAATATTAGTCATTTTTTTCCTTTTCAGATCTATTTCAATATATCATTCATGTATGAATTGAATGAAATTTATTTATTTATTATTTTTCCTAACTGTCGTTACTGTGACAATTTTGTTATAATTAACTGTGTATATTATATTTTACGTTTGAAATAAATATGTGATATATATATATATATATATATATATATAATGGGAATGGGAGGAAGCGATGTTACGTACGAGTACATTTGACCTTAATAAACTTTAATTAATTCATTTTTTAATTTCTACATTTCGCAATTTCGTTCCATTTACATAAAGTTTGATAATTTTACAGTTTTCTGTGTATTCAAATGTTTTCAAACAAATGTGATATTTATTTAACCTCATTTATCTAAAAGTTGGGCCACTAAAGTAAATATTTTTTCACGCCAAGTTGATTACCAAGTGGGCATGTTAAGTGGTACAAATAATTAGTGGTTTATCTATATCATATTAAAGCTAAAGAAATAAATCATTTTGATTATCTTTGTATGTGTAAGGTTTTTTTTTCATATATTTGTCTATCTTACATTCATGTATAGGAGTTGAATGGGGTTTAATTATTCCCTTTCCTAAAACAAAAAAACCTTTAACCTTAGCCAATATTTTACTCAGGTTCGTAGAAATATTTTTCTTCTGAAAAATAGGAAGATAATTTTTCTATATATATATAAGTTCTAAGAAAGGAAGACCATATAAAAAAGTAATTCAGAACAGCTCCTTGAAATAAAAAAGGCC
Organism: Maratus michaelseni; assembly: GCA_963931845.1. Classification (NCBI taxonomy): domain Eukaryota; kingdom Metazoa; phylum Arthropoda; class Arachnida; order Araneae; family Salticidae; genus Maratus; species Maratus michaelseni. The sequence continues at coordinate 210,185,343 of OZ007599.1, read as the reverse complement.
ATATCTGAAAACTTAGATGGATTTGCATTTTAGGATTGCAAGTATATTTCTACCTACAGAAAACAACTTTAAAATGTAAAACAAAAATCAAGCTTCACCTTGCAAAAAATCCCGAATATGTCAATTTTCCAATTTTTTTCCTAAAATGTATTTATATTAGTGTATTTATATTCCTTAGTGTATTCTGGCGAAGTTACGCAAAGATGGAATGATTACAAATGAAAATGCTTTTTATTGCATCCGTTTTCCTTTAAATGTATCAGAGTTCCAATTATTTAATTCATTTTTCTCAGCTCCAGGTATTTTTTTTTTCATTTTACTACTTTTAAAATACTTAAACTTCAACAGATGTGTACGAAATGACATATAATTTTTTTTATATAATCATAAGCGTATATTCAATATAATTAGGAATGGATTTTGCAATAGAATTTTTTTGCAACAAAAGATCTTTTTAATGTAAATATGAAGAAATTACCTCGCATTACTGCTTATTTTACTGTTTATTACTGTTAATTTTACGGTATAATACTGGCAGCTGGGGGTGTCAGTATTATACTGTAAAATCAACACTTTTTTTTTCGCAGTGCGTTAACACAAGAAAATTCTGCTAAATGTACAAGAATTCATAAATTGCATCAACAAAAAATGAAAAATAATGTAGGTGTAATCATAAGGTTCATCCTGTAAATCTCCTTTAGAGTAATTGGTATTAGTGTCAAATTTTTTTAGTGTCATATCAGTACAATGCATAACTGTTTACGTTAGGATGATTTGTGTTAAAACAAAATGTTAAAAAATGGGATTTTGAAAAAAAAGCTAAAAGTACAATTCAACTCTATATTCTACCAGTTAAATTACCAATATTCAAATAAGCATTGCCTAATGTAATGCATAACACTTAATGATATACGAAGTCAAACTTTGTATGTCATACTTGAAAAACTTTTCCCGTTATAAGTATGTAAATTTTTAAGCTCTTAAATATTAAATTATTTTTCAAATGCCTATAAATCATGTTCTAAGGAATATAGAAAGGAAATTCTAACTAACAAGGGGACCGCCAAACATGATGCGCACACATTTTGATGATTTTAAAGTATGTTTGTAGGGATCATACCCCTATTCAGGTCAAAGGTTTCCTTCAAATGGGCTTTAGTTTTCGAGAAATTTCGGGTTAAAGTTCAGCATGCATTTCAAATACCTATTAGTTCGTGATCTTGAACAAGATCTCCGTGGTGCAGAGCTAGCGCTCGCGATTTGAGAGCTGGCGATGAGAGTTCTGTCCTCTCATGTGACTTTTACCTTTTTTTAATATATTTTATATATTTGTCGCGTTATAAGTTTTATGCACAATTTTGAAATCTGTATCTTTGAGCTTTTTTATATTTTCCTAATAAATTCCGTTTACATTTTCGAATTTTTCATGAAAATTTATAGTTTTTGCGCAATTTTTATTCTAATATTTCTGTTGACGAAAATCCAAACAAATTTATGTCTTGATATCTCGTCTTTTCAAAATGATTATTGTTTACATTTATGTATATTTACTTATTTATTTATCATATTTATGAAATAATGCTTTTTTTTTAATTTGCATTTTCTATTTAAAAAGATTTAAATGATTAAGAAAAAATTAACAAAATAATATATCATTTTAATATTTGATTTGTTCTAAATATATTGAAATATGTTAACTGCTGAAATACTAAAATATTTATCATCACCGACATCTACATTTTTAGTTTATTAAATATGGAACTAATTGTGTGATACATATCGCAAAAATATTCTAAACAAATTCCGCATTAAAAATCGCCTTTAAATATATTCTTTACGTAAATTGTTTTAACAATATTGGAAGAATGGATAAATTAGCGTATTATATATTCTTTAAATACTTAAATTGTGATAAATATATTAAAAAATGCATTAAATTTGAAAAATAAATTATTTCAAACGCGGTAATTGTCTGCAAAGGATGCTAAATGAAATGTATAAAAAGAACATTTTATTTATTCTGATATTACCGTAAAACTCACTGCAGACGATTTTTTTCAGATATTTTTTATATGTATTGTAATTTACAAACGATTTTTCATTTCTATTTCAATTTTTCTGTAGGGCATCGACTTGTTAGAATGAAAAAAAAAATTAATTGTAATATATACAGTGACCTCTCACTTATACGACTTTCAGGGGACCGTAGAAAAAAGTCGTATAACTGAGAGAGTCGTATAAGTGAGAGATCGTCTTATTATAGAAGTTTCAAACTTTATATGCATTAATTATTTTACCTATATTAAAAACAATAAGGTTTGAGTACTAAGAACATATCTTAACAAAATTTATAAAATATATTAAAAAATAAAACGTAAAATATATTTTTAAAAAGTTCACAAAATAGTTCACTTCCCACTATGGTTATTTTAAAGATTTACAAATCAGATTTTCTCAAAAATGAAGTGATATTAGTTTGTCTCTGTCGTCGACAAAAAGACAAAATGTATCTTTTAAGTCTAATAAAGCTTTTAAGCTATTTTGGGAATAATCATTTTGATCGACATAATTCTTTAATGTATTTAAATCGGCACTTGTTTCTGAAAAATTTACACCAGCAATAACATTGCTCTCATCTTCGTCATCCTCCTCGCTCAAGTCTTCCTTATTGATATCCTCAAAGATTTCTTCAGCAGTTCTCAGTAGTTTTCAACACAATCTACATAATCTTTGAAATTAATACCTTCGTCCATAAACATTTCATCCCAGTCTTCGTTATTAAAAGATTCCCATATGCTCTCAAAATCGGGTTCTTTCGTTGAACTAGCAGTTTTGTCTTGTGAAAAACAACATTTCTTAATTGTCTGCGATGTCACATTTTTCCAGGTGGTTGTTTGGTTTTTGTTAAATGGCAGGCACAAGGGAATTCCATACAACCACCCTCCCGCCATAGATTTCATCTTTAATAACAGACGAAGGTAGATAAGAAATGTTATTCATTATTGATAAACACTTTAACAATAGTGAAAGGATAAAGCTAAAAGAAAACGTGAATGATTTGTACTTTAAAGATTGTAAAAATGAATTCTTGAGTGAGAAATGTAAAATCACCTGAACCGTTTAAAGCGTCGCATAAGTGAGAGAAGCAGTCGTATAACTGAGAGAAGTTTAGCATTATTTCCCATAAAGCGTGGACGGGACCAAGAGAATTCGGCGTATAACCGAGAGAGTCGTATAACTGAGAGTTGTATAAGTGAGAGGTCACTGTATATTATTTTTTATTTGTGCAAATAAAAAATGATGTTGAGTTTGAACTTTACAGTTAAATGTATTTAAATAACATAGAAAAATATATATAACTGGCTAAAACTTGGATATAAGCGTTATTGCATTAATATTTTATAACTCCTCTCAAGATATGTTGTTGGAATTACCTAATCATACATACCTTTAGAAGATTTGAGATAAAAAATACTTTGTATAAATTATAAAAAATATAAATTTTCATTTAAAATTTCATAAAGTTAAAAAAAAGTATTATTTTAGAACGGTTATTAAAATATAAAGGGTAACTAATAATTAAAAAAAAATAAACAAAATAATCTAGACATAAATTAGTTTGGAATTTCGTCAATAGAAATATTAATTTCAAAACTGCACAAAAAAAAACTGTAAATTTTCACGAAAAATTCGAAAATGTAATTTATTAGGAAAATATCAAAAAGCTCAAAGATGCAGACTTCATAATTCTGCATAAAACTTATAACGCGACAAATATATAAAATTTATTAAAAAAAGGTAAAAGTCACATGAGAGGACAGCACCCTCATCTCCGTCTCTCAAATCGCGAGCGCTAGCTCTGCACCACTGGGACCTTGTTCAAGAGGACGAACTAATGGGTATTTGAAATGCATGCTGAACTTTAACCCGAAATTTCTCGAAAACTAAAGCCCATTTGAAGGAAACCTTTGACCTGAATAGTTACGGGTATGATCCCTACAACATACTTTAAAATCATCAAAATCTGTGCGCATCATGTTTGGCGGTCCCCTTGTAAGTGCGGAAATCTAAAATGTCGGACTTTAATATTAGGTCAAAATAAGAAACTCATATTTTTTTTACGAAAATTGCACTTAAAGGTTTGTGTAAAGATAGTTGCGTTTTTAAAGTTTTGGGATATCTTAATATCACCTCGTCAATTTTAAAGCGATTAATGCCCTAATAGATTAACCAAAGAAATTGTTTCACAATAGATGAAACCACAAAAAGTAATATTTAACATGAAGTAAAATATTCAATATTTCTTTAAAACAAAAAATTCTAATCAGTGGCGTAGCCAGGGAGGGAGTCTAAATACTCTGGATACCAGCAATATTGTAATGTTTTCTTCGCCTTTATTATCGCAGAAAGTTCTCCGATTATATAAGGCAAAGAAAAAAATTTACAAAATTAGTGGTATCCACCTGGACCTCCACCCTGGCTACGCCACTGATTCTGACTGGTATCAGAAATATCTTTTTATTACGTGGACTAAACTATAAAACAAAAATTACACTACGATTACTTTCCCTTGCATCTAAACAAAACCTTGTCACTCTTATTTGTCATTTTTTGTTTCAGTAGATATATGTAGAGGTATTAATCGACAGGAAATAATTTCCGCTTTAATTTGCCTCGCGTAAAATTTACTATGTCATTCGTCTTTATATTGAGACAGACTACAATTTTGAATGATGATATTTAATTTTGATGCAATGATGCAATTTTGATCATCAGCTTAGTAGAAGGTTTGACTTTGTATATCATATACTTGAACAACTTTTTCGAGTAACAAGTATGTTATTTTTTAAGCTTATAAATATTAAATTATTTTTTTTAATTTATATTAATATCTCTTGCACCTAATACCTTTTCTCACTCATTTTCTTTATCATTTTTAACTCTTTTTATTTATTAGTTTCTTAAACACTATTCACATATATTAATATTTTTGTAAGAAATGTGAATCATAAATTCATATTTGAACCCCGACTTATAAGCTTGTATTTTTTTAATTCTTAAATATTAAATATACATATATTGTTGACTACTAAATTTATATAAATTGTTTATCAAATTATTATTAAACTCTCCAGCAGCAAATACCTTTTTATTGGCTTTTTGTTTATCGTTCTGCTCTTTTTATTCCATAATTTCTTAATACTATTCCCGCTTTTTAATTGGTTTATACCAGATGTGAATCACAAAATGATATTTGAATGAAATAACAATGAAAATTTATATTTTGTCTGAAATTGACTGTTAAATTAGTTGTATAAACGTATGCAAAATTTCATTTTTTATCTTTTTATTTAAAAAAAATAGTATTTAAAATGTAAACTTTTAAGCTCTTAAATATAAATTGTTATACAAATTTTAATTAGTATTTCTTGCAAAAAGCTTCTGTCACTAATTTTTGCAGCATTTTGCTCTCTTTCACTTTTAAAAATTTTGTCCTGGTTTGAACCAACTTTTGGTGCTGTAGTAACTGCAACCAAAATTTTTTAAACATTTAGTGCACCGGTTGAACCATAGCTCTAAACGTTGGAACGAGATTGCACCATCGTATGGTTGTAGCTATTGCAGCACCAAAAGTTGGTTCAAACCAGGACAAAAATTTTAACAGTGTCAGCTTCTTAACCACTATTCGTATTTATTAGTATTTTTGTACGAAATGTGAATACTTGAATGAAATATGCTTCAAGACTTGCAACTTTTTACATTTCACTCCTCCACAATAATCCCTTTGTAATGTTATAATGATTTTTATTAAAATAATTGTTATTCAAAGTGCTTAGGTATAAATAGTGGTAATATTTATTTGTGACAGCTAAAACAATTAGAATATGATTCTAGCTATTTATGCTATGTATAGTTTAAAACAGCAATCATAATTGAAATATTTTCGTTTGATGAGCTAATATAATGAGCGATTGGCATATATGAGAAATTCTTTATCATTTCTTCAATAGTTTTAAACTCTCAAAACTCGAATATCAATAAGTTTTTTATTACTTTGAAGCATCTTTAGTGGTGGAAAAGATACGCAGCAGTGAGCCGATTGTCACCAATAAATTTTAATGGTTATTCTTCACCTTATTTAATAACAAAATTTCTGAGATTTAATAATGCAAAGAATACTAGTAAAATTTAGTGGTGACAATCGACCCACTTCTGCGCATCTTTTCCACCACTAGCGGTATTGGGACAAAGCTCTTAAAATAATCTTATTATGTGGTAGATTTCTCTTAGAAATATCCTATAAGTGTATGGCAGAGAGTATTTTTCAAAAACTTGTACGAATAGAATAAAAAATAGTCCACTGGGATGTATATGTCGCAAGTCGTAATCAAAGTATTACATTAGTTACGTATATAACGTGACAGCAACAAGTAACCAAATATCGCAATTATCATGGGTGTAAGACTTTTCACAGCTGCCAACTTTAGCGCTTTTCTGATACCACTAAAATTTAATAGATTTTTTTTTAATTTACTTTCAGATTTAAGTGATTAAATAAGGCAAAAATTACTGTTAAGTTTTAGTGGTAAGAAAAAGTGTAACAGTTGACAGTTATGGGTATGAGATTGGGTGGAAAAGAAAACAAAATTACCATATTCTTAACTATTAAACAGATGGCAGATTGAAAATAAAATAAAATGTGCCATCTTATGTATTTGTCTACATGATATAATTTCATAACTTTTCCTGTCTTGTTTTTGATTTTAGAAATTTACTTTTGAGCAGAATTACAGTAATTATTTCAGAAATCCCTAACTGATACATATACATGGTCATAATCAGACACCTTTTTTCGAAAAAATTCTTTAAACTTTTTCTTATACGAATGGGGGCAAAAGCTGAGGAAAGTGAAGTGGGGTAAGTGCAGCCCCTGACTTATTTGTAAATATTATAAAGTGTTAAACCAACGAACCAGTTGGCATGTTTCTTCAGTCTCTTTTTTACAATATTTAAGTGTGAGTAGTCAATTAAAGCTCCATTGAATTGCTTTAAATACAGCTTTAAAAATTGTCTACATTTTTATGTTCAATGGTAGTGGCTTTCTCAGATTTCAACTTTCTATTGCTCTCAAACTCTGCTTGTTGAGTGTTTTTCCCATTTTTTTTATATTCTTAACTAACTTTAGAAAAGAGATTATAGAAATGTGTTCATTTTTTCTGTAGTTATATTTTTTATAGCTCTGGTTCTACTTTCCCCTTAAATATTGCATGCGGGACAAGTGTAAGCAGAGTAATTGGTGGAAGTGTAACCTCATGAGTTACACTTGCCCCAACACTTCTAATTGTATTTTATTCACATAAACTCAAAGTAATATCAATAAAAGTCAGTAATTAAATGCTTGAGATATTGAAATTTTTTTAACAGAGCCTTCATTAGGTAGGAGAGGAGATATATTGTTTCCCATTCTTATCTCTTCGTATAAATTGCAGTTAGGAATCACAAAATGATTCTTGTTTAATGTATTTTTAAAATAAGCAGTAAACTTTTATCAATTATTTATCAATATTTGTTTAAAACATAATTTTTTAATCCAAATTACAAAAAATAACATTTAAAAAGCGATTATTTTTTCTAATGCAACATTCTTTTTAATCATACAGTGGAAGAGTGCTGATAAATTAATAGATATATTATAAATTTTTAGATATTATTTTTTGGTTTAAAAACTATTGTTTGAATAGAAGAAAACTTATTTTACACTAATGAAAAATATTACATTGCCACATGTAACATTACTGACTGTTTTGTGCGGTTTATTTATTTATTTTTTTTTTCAAATAAATTCCTCTTTTTAGTTTCTTGGATTATTCTTTTGCTCCGTATCTGTATTTTCAAAATTTCATAACTTTGTACTCAAATAAAATATCTAAGCAAGTCAAAAATATATGGAATCAATGAAACTAGGAGCATATTACACCTGCTCCAGGATTGAAACCGTATCTTTTAAAGGCAAGATAAAGATGTTGGTTCCACTTGTCCCGAATGCAGGGGAAAGTGTAACCACTTGACTTCAGCGGGTAAAAAATCGTATCTCAAAACAATTATTTTTAAATTCAGATCTGAGCAAGTGTATCTAAAAGTCCGTTAACTCGGGAGGAGTCGCGCATACCCAGATTATGAATGGTTTTTACATTGTCACCAATAAATACAATTAATAATCGTCACTTTATTTAGTCTGAGGCAATTGTTATACATTCTACGGTAATGTAAATTGTAGATTACTTTTCGAACAATAGTGGTGACAATTGTAAAAAACATACGCACCCTGGGGTATGTCATACCCAGTGCGACTGCTCCCGGGTTAAAAAGGGATATTAAACCAAAAAAGACACTTGATTATGTTTAACCTTTGATTACGGGTCAAAACTGGCGACTTTTTTTATTTTCACTCATACCACAATTTACAAAAAAAAAACCTTTGTTTTAGATTTCTCTTGAAAACATCCTAGTACAAGTGTATGGCAGAGATTATTTTTCAAAAAGTGGTACCATAAAAAAAAATAGTCCATTGGGACATTTCCCGACCCGGGTAATAATAATTTACAAAATAAAGGTGTGGGAAAGGTTTAAATTCGGACTATGTTTAAACCTATCTGATTACGCATACATTAAATCAACTTACAAACCGGACATCAAGGCCCATTAGTTCAGTTAGAGCGTCGGCGTCATAGTAATAACGCGAAGGTCGTGTGTTTGATCCCCCAAGGGACTAGTGGTATAGTCGTTAAAAAAAACAGAGGGTATATGCTGTAGACACAGGGTATATAACAGAGAGTATACGCTACGGCTAAACTACGGAAAACAAACGGAGTTATCCAGAAGGCATATATGACGTATACCACAGTATACCCTCTCTCTACTACATCCTTGCAAGGGACCTAAACTTTTCTCCCCCGCATTCAAGCAAGTGTCATTTATTTGAAGAACGAGTTTCGGTCATTATTGATTTTTTTTTTCTGCAATAATAAGAAGAAAAATCAGATTTTTAGATCACATGTTTATTTTAACACTTAACAGCGGTGGCAGAAGTTGTCGCATAGCTACTGTAAGCGTTCTTTGAGACCACTTGATCGAAAGATGAATAAAAAACTCGATTATCTCATGGGATAATGTTTCTATACTAAACTTTGTGTACAGGAATATTATATTTAAAATTCACCTATTCAGAAGTCTTTATCGATAGTACTAGAGGTCCAGACGAAACAAAATTTAGCTAATATCGATAGTTATACTAAAAATTTTAAGTTAAACTGAGGAAATTGAAAAAAAAAAAAGAGCTGTCTGTGCACAGCACTTATGGTTTAAATTTTGAGTGTTAAAATAAGGCAAATAAAATAAAATAAAATAAAGTTCTCTAAATAATAAAGTTCATCTCCCGAAAGGGTGTGTGAAACATGCGTTTAAAATTTCTGAGCAATTTTTATATCTGTTCTTACTTTTTTTTCTGACTGGTACTGTTCTAATTTAGAAATCGCCTATAATCTTATATCTGACCGACCAGCATAGGTGTGAGATAGGATGCAGTGATCTGAAGATGACTAGCATCAAAACAGCCGTACGGTAAAATACTATCAAAATTAGGTCATCCTGTTAGCTGTTTGTAATCTTCCACTGCGAAGTATTGAAGTCATCAAATCTTTTTGATCTAGCATCCGGACCAATGAAGAGAAAGTTGACTTAGGAGATAAACAACAATTTCGATTTCCGATTCATGCTATCACCACGTGAAGGTGATCACGTGAATGGGGCCTGACCACTGAAGGCGTGATCGAACTGTTTGCAGGTCGGAGTTCCACCCCGCGTGTGAACCACTCACAAGAGGAAAACACGAAGGCAAGGCCTGTGACACACTTTTTTCCCCCATTCCTCAAGTACATTTGAAGAACGTGGCCTGTGCAGATAACGAAACCAAATTTAAACGAGGGTCAACGTCACCGCTCTTTCAGCTTTTGCTTGGCAGTTGACTAAAGTCCTGCTTCCGATCGGGTTGACTCCAATTTTTTCGGGTATGGGGCCGTTTCGGGTTGAGTTTTGCTTCCTGAGAACCGGATTCGGGTATACTTGATTATTTAAAATATCATTTTAGGGGATAAATTAAGTATGGATCAATGGCGGATCTAAGGGAGGGGCGATGGGGCGATCGCCCCCCCCTTGGGCTAAAAAAGAGTCGGTAAACCGACATTAGAGGCCTCCGCGAGAAAAGGCTTCTGTCGAAGCCCGGCGCGACCCATGGGTCGGCCCGGATCAGGTCTTCACTCTTTAAGGGTCGGGTCGGGACCGGGCCTTATTATTTTTAAGACTTGGGCCTGGACTGGGCCTCACTTTTTCTGGAGTCTGGGGCCGGACCAGACTTCTTTTTTTTCGGGTCGAGCCTGGCTTGATTTCATTCTTTCTAGAGGTCTGCATGGGCCGAGATTTTCAGGCCTGGGCCCGGCATAAAAGCTGAAAATTCGGCCCGGTTGCGACCAGTGGCGGATCGATCGCTCTAATAAAAGGTCTGCACCTTTTATTAGCGTAATAAAAGCCCCCCCCCCCCCCTTGCGCTAATAAAAGGTCTGCAAACCGACATCAGAGGTCTGTGCGGGAAAGGGTCTCGCCCAAAGGAAAATCTCGAGCCAATTTTCATTCCCGAAACTCTGACCTAGCCTGTTCTCCTCTCTTTCCTGGCCGGATATTTCTTTTTTCTGTAGATTCGAGCCGGCCCGGGCTAGACTTTTTGACATGGAATTCATTCTTCCTAGAAATTTACACGAGCCGAAGTTTCCAGACCCGGGCCTGACCCGGTATAAAAGCTAAGAGTTCGGTTCGGCCCGTGACTGACTCAATCCGTATGAAAACCATTATTGGCTCATGCATACATACTTCTAAATTCTTCCCCTTGAGCCTATATTTGGGTGGTATTTTTTATTTTCTTCTATCTTTACAAGAACAAAGTATTGGATTGGTTAAAATTTTCGACGTATTTCTATAATTTAGGAGGTCCTGAACACGAAATGACTGTTCTTAGAAAATGTCTGTCTATGCGTCTGTCTGTCTACGTATGTGACACAAATTTTGTGAGCGCTCTATCTCGAGAACTAATGCGCGGAATTTAATGAAAATTCATATTCGGCTAGACCTTGACATAAATTGGTGCTGATAAGGTTTTGGTTTAAATTACTCAACAGGTGGTGCTGCTATGCTATATTTTTCGCGATTTCCGCGATAGCTATATCTCAAGAATTAAAGCACGGAATTTCATTAAACTTTAGATTATGTTTGACCTTGGCATAAATAGATCTTTATTAGAATTGGGTACATATCGCCCAACAGAAGTCGCCACTATGATCTGTTTTTCATGATTTCCGCGTTAGCTATATCTCAAGAACGAATAGATTGTCATTTAATTTTTATTGCAGACAATTTGATTTATATAGAAGAAAGTTTTGTGATAGTCACAACAATATTTTAGTATTTATTTGTTTTCGTAAAAATTGTAGTGATGCTGTGCATTTTTTAGCATAATTTTTAGAAATTTAATTTGGTTTAATAAATCAAAGAGATATATTTTTAACTAGTCGGATGTGCCAATCCCAAAACTTTCTTCTATCTCATACATATTAATACTTCAAAATTCGCTATCACAGAATTCTGTTTTACGTCAGTTGCTTGGGAAGTACCGGGTTACCTTCGCTGCATGAACAGCCGATGTTAAACTAATCGCTAATAAAAATCGCTATCACAGTGCCACCTTCCAGATGAATATCCGTAAATTCACTAAGGACCTGCTGGCCATAGTCGAAAACCTATAAATAAAATTTGGTTCAATTCTATGCAGAACTTCATACACTTTCCAATGATACAATAATGAAAATGGCACAAACATCGCCATTACCATACGGCGGAATATCCCAAAATTTAAATGCGACCTGCTAGCCGTAGTCAAAAACCTATAAATGAAATTTGGTTTAAATCTATGCATAACTTCATACACTTTCGATGATACAAAGAGGACACACATACGAACAGACAGACATTTTGTAAAAACATGTTTTTCGGAATCTCTTTCGGTGTAAATCCTTAGAAAACCGAAGTCGAAAAAAATTTCAATTACAATACTTTTTTCTGTTACATATAGAAGAAAGTAAAAATGTACTCTTTTTCTTTGAAGAGCTTTAAAATTATGACATTTGTTTCTTTAATTCTAAATTACGTTAATATTAATGAATATTCATCTGAATGTAATTGTATAATTCAAATATTTAATGAGTGTTTATATACACAATTATCTAACTGTCATTAATATTGTTGTCATTCTGTATTCCATGAATTTCGAACATAATCTGAAAAAAAATCTGCGCATGAGTAAGTGGGCTTTATGAATAATTTTAATTGTAGAATAATGTTGCTTCAGAAATATAGGCATGTTTTGTAGATATTCAGTCTGGCGGTGAAGTACCAATTAAGTTTTTGTACAGGCAGGTCCGGGCTTGAGGCAAACTTTTAGCTTTTATACTGGAGCGGGCCGAGCCGAGCTCGGGCTTTTATCTAAGCTAGTTTTAATGTTTTTTTCTAAATGCTTCTTTCAGCCAGCGTCCCATAGCTACTGAATATATGTTTCGTTAATAAGTTTCAAAACAGTCTTTACTGAATTAGAACTGATCTTTGATGTAAAGAAACAAGCAGTCTTATACCCAGTTAGTATTTTTTTTACAGAATTTTGAAATGTGGCGATCAGTCAAAGCTTAAAATTGTCTCTATTATTATATCAGCCTTCAAAAAATTGAGCTTTTATGCGACTTCTAGGAGGTATCTCCCCAAGTGCCCATAGATACACATTGCCTCAAAAAGAGATTGTATGAATGCTTTGTATATTTTTCGTCCAACCGCTGTATAATTCTAATAAAAATCTGGACAACCTTTTATTCGTACTGTAATGTAATGTCGTTCTTTCCTATAGTTCTATCTTCGAAGTGTTCGTTGTTTCTTTGGGCGCTTTATTACAAGGTCCAGTACGTCGATTGCGTTATAGGCGATGCTACAGGGAGAAGAGCTCGCCCAATCCCACTGTACCCATCCCTACACCTGTCAAGTTTGCGACAGCTTTCAAGTTAGCATAACCTACGATAATCTTCGCTCTCTCCCGTCCTTCACTCCCCGTAATTTACTAGCAGTGAGAGTAAAAATAATCAAGTGACACAGCAATTGCTTACATGTGCAAAGGGGTTGAGATTCGCATACAAAATTTGATGTGTTTGTTGCGAAAAGCGAGAAAAACTGGCTAAGCATATGTAATTCATGGGGAATATGAAAAGAAAAAAAAAACAAGCAACATTTTATTTAAGACAGAATCAGAACAAGGAACGAAATTTCGAAGTAAATTGGGCTTCTTCCATTATAAAAAAAATACGCCTAAAAAGGGTGATAAGGATTAAAAAGTTAAGGGCATTTAGAACATTTGTTTATTGTTTTTGTTAATACTCTCAACAACAGTAAGCCCAGTAGTGTAATGGTCAGCTTTTCTCGCTACCACGCTACATGTCCCCAGTTTGACTGCGAACTGATCAAGGCTAACTCTGGCCTTAATCTATTCGGGGTCTATAAATTGAGTACCAATCTTACTTGGGGACTAAACATTGATAGTCCCGCGTTAGGCTAACAACCTGACAAGGGCATTATAGCACCCTAGGGCCCATAGTAAAACAACAGTGCTCGGTACTATAGGCCATCAGCCTTAATGAATTGTAAGTTTAGTTCTCAAAAACAAACTCACTTTTTTCTGACACATATACAAAATCGTCGCTATTTATACACATATAAGAATACAAGATCAGTAGCAAAGGCTGTGTTTTAAGCGCCCGTAGAAATTCAAATATTTGCTCTCGCTATCTAGAGAATACTGTAGTTTCTTATACCGTAATTTTTAATACAGCGAGGTTTTGGAGTTCCTAAAAAATTTAGCGCACTGGGTAATTTTTAAGATACTACAAAAATTCACATTTAAAATAACTCCACCTTTTGAACATACAACTTAAAATTCCACCTAGAGACCTGCGCGAATCGGGCTGTCCCAAACCGAACCCCGAAAAAAAAATTTCCTCCTCCCGAAACCGAAATGAAAGAAAATTAATCCATATTTTAATAGAATTAAAAAATGTAGTATGCAATTATATCTCTAATTTCAATTTTTGCTTATATAGAAATATAAAGATATAATAACTATATACTCATTAATATTCAAATACTGTAAAACATTTAAATAACGGACACCTCAGTGCCATCGAATTTATCTCTTACTTGGAGGAGTGCACAAAAATAAGCAAATATTTGTATTGGGGACTGTCTCTGCTCTTCAGGAGTGACTGTACGGATGTCTTACTGTACATGCTATTACTTCTTAATTTGCGTATAAATTCGACGGCTCCAAGGTGTCCGTAATTTGGAAGTTTTACTAAATAAGGAATTTAAAAAGTATTCCCTACATAAAGCTTTCCGCTATTTGGGACTGTCCGTTATGAAATTTTTACTGCACATAGATTTTATCGGAAAAAAATATTTTAGACATTCTTTTAAAAATTGGGTTAACCCGAACACAACACGCAAGAGGGAAAAAACCCAACCCGATAATGTAAGTCAACCCGACCCGAAGGAAAAATGTAGAAGTCAACCCAATCCGTAGCAAAAAAGTAAAAATTAACCCAACCCGAATCCATCTCGTACCAAAAAACAAGTTAGCCCGACCCAAACCCCGACCCGCAGTAAACAAGTAGGAGTCAACCCGCCCCAAACCCGACCCGTATAAAAAAGTACAAGTAAACCTGACTCGCAATTAAAAAAATTAGGCCAGACCCGACCAAGATTGCGAGTCGGATATTAACCTCCAAATTTCTGATATCGCCCCCCCCTTGAAGACTCTCTAGATCCGCCCTTGGTATGGATGTGATTGAGTACATCTGTGTTCATTTTATTTCAGAAGAGATAAAATTGATATTACAGATATAATTGTTAAATTTTATTTCACAATTCCATTTAAATAGTGTATTACTATTATTATTATTATTACTATAATTATTATTTACTATTTCAAATCCCGTGTCGGTTTCGAGTTAAAATTCTTGGAGTTTGGTTTTTTATTTTTTATTTATTTTTTATTTATTTATTTATTTATTTTGCTTCATTTATTTATTTTTTTTTTTTTTGCTTTATTTTTTCCGGGGGAGGGGGGGGGGGCTTGAATTTTATTTTGGGAGGTTCGGTTGAAGAAAATTGGTTTCTCGTGCTTCATATTGACTTCAAATGAAATTTTGTGATTCGGACCACGTATAATACAACCTATGTTGAACTACTTCAAAAGTATTTAAGCTAGAACTCTTAATGTGTATAATAAAAGTGTATCAAATACGAAATCTGTTTATGCGAGTTTATGTCGTTGCATTGCAATTTTTCATTTTATTTCCTTATGCCTTTTTCTGTCTTTATTTTTCCTTGGCATTATGTAAAATGATTTCTTAGCATAATTTGAACTGCAGTTTACTTCTTTAGATTTGACTAAAATAATTTATAGATCAGGTGCTTCATTCTGTACGATAAAATCTTACTAAAAATATTTTTAGGTTATGCGTTATTTAGGTCATCAGAAAACTGTCTTATTACGATCTGCGATGTCCAATTATGCTGCACTTAAGTTAGGTTCCGGGAAGGATATACCTACCGGGATATCAAAGAGTTCCAGCGAGAAATTTTTTGATTTTCTATTTATTAATGGTCTGAAACCTCAAAGCCCCCCTACCCCAACCCCCACCCCCCTCCGAAACTCCATAATGATAATCCTATCAGTTAATCGAGTCTTTTATTCACATTTCGATTAAGTAGTCTCAGAGACCGTTTACACTAATGTGACAATTTCTGTGACAGTGGTTAAAGTTAAGTGTAATTATTTTCAAGTTGATATAATGTGTATCAACCTTCTACAGGTTACTTTTGGAAGAAAATGTTTTTTTTTTTTTTTTTTTTTTTTTTTTTTTGACATAATAAATGAACGGTTTTATCAGCTTTGTTTGGATATTAAGTCTGCTGATTAAAAATATTATGTGTTACGCATGTGTGTGAAAGCAATTATACAAGATGTTGAGATATTTTAAACATGTGTTTCACCCTCCATTTTGAGATTTGATTGCAATATTTAGATTTTTTTTTTACTTTTAGTTGTTTATTTGCTTGATTTTTTATCTTCTATTGAACAACAAACTTTTAGATAATCTATGATCTCTTTATTAGTGCATAAGAAGTATGCTGCTCTTTACTTAAGATAAATAATGATTTTTTGAAATCTCGGAAAAAAGAAAAAAATGAATATGGCCCATGGGGGGATCGAACCCACGACCTTCGCGTTATTAGCACGACGCTCTAACCAACTGAGCTAATGGGCCTCGACGTAATGTTGATAAGTAGATTTGATGTGCTGAATACTTCCTCCTTTCCTCCCATCGTCTATTTTTAACACTTTCCAATATAGTTAAAAAGTGTTTATGACTTCGGTTTGTCTGGCCGTGTGGCCGTGCTCTAACTCGCGTAAATATACTCGGATCGCGCTGAAATTTTTGTATGTTATTGTCGTTTACTGTAACATGTTCCCTATTTCAACTGAAGTGTGTAGCACTTATGATTTTTTTACAGGGACAGTCAAAAGTATTCCGTGACATTACAGTCAATGGGAAATAATCGTTTCAAGTTCATTTGGATGATGCTACGTCATTTAAAACATGATGAAATTTATATATAATTATGAAGCACATTAAAACATGCTTTTTCTAGAATGGGGTGCAAAACATTAATTATTCATTTACAGGGTCAAACAAAAAAATTCTGTTACTACACATTGTTCTATGGGGAAAAATCGTTTGCAGTGTAATTTAGTGATATTTCACTATTTCAAACATAATGAAAATTATATGCATTGCTGAGGTTCACACTATAAATTGCTCTCTTGAAAGTGTGGTGTGCATTGCGTTTATTTACAGGGACACACAAAATATATCGGTTACAGTACATGTGCGATATTTACAGTCTACGTGCGATAAGTGCGTTTTCAACTTTGGTTTGCGTTTTAAGTTTAACTAAATTTTTTCATAGTACGTGTGTGTTTATAAACTTGGTTGTTCATATACAGGGCTACACAAAGGAATCCGTAAGTATTACAGACTATGGGAGTGAATTGCTTAAGAGTGGTTTTTAATTGTGTTACGCATTTTCTTGCTGAACTATAATATATTTAGTATACTAATATAAGTTTGTGTGGTGTGATATAAATAAATTCTTGTACAGGGCTACGCAAAGAAAAAGATACATTGTAGTTTACGGTTGGTAATTGCTGCGAGTGAGTTTTAAGTTGCCTTTTAGCTTAATATGTGGTGTGTATAAAAGTCTTCAGATAATATACAGGGCTGTACAAAGGATTTCGAGTGCATTTCCATCGATCGGAGAAAATTTCTAAACGTGAATATTCTAACTGAACTAAATTTTATCATGTTATATATCGACATCTATTGATCATATACAGGGCGGCACAAAATAATTCGACTACTTTTTTGTCTCTGGAAGGTAATTTTGAAAACTGTATTTTTTAATGTGGTATATGTTTTCTAAACTGTTTACTTACATATCTTCTTTTATCTTATTTAACGGTGAATTTTCGTTACAGTTTTCTGGCGATGTTGGAAAGTGTTTCATAATCTATGCTTGTCGCATGATTTTTCGTTCTTGTTTTTATTTGTTTGATTTTTAACGGATTTTCAACAAAGAAGGTTATACAGTTCGTTTGTATATCAATATCATTTTTATACATTTGCACGCATAACTTTTGAACGGATGTTTCAATTTTCATAATTCTGTTTTGTTGGAAAGGGTTCTTTCTGGTGCTTGTCCCGTATTGATTTCATTAGGATAAAAAATATATATATTTGCCATTATGATTTTTTTTTTACTTTACAGGCTTTACCTTTTGTAAAAATTTGCCAACTGTCACAATATTTGAATCTGTTGTTAAAGCTGTTCTCAAATCCCAACTGACTACTTTATGACATATACATATTTTTTAATTCATTTTTGTTCTGAAACACATGGAAATGGCAGGTGTTCTTATTCAGAAACTTTGTAATCAAAAGACTTTTTCTATTTTTTGGCAAAGACAGAACATCTTTCAGAAAATACTGTTAAAGTCGGCGGTTTGAACCGAATTTCCTACGCCGGGCGGCAGCATTAGAAAGGGGGAAAACGTGTCGTCACGTGACACGAATCGCTTATAATTCTATAAGTAATTTATTTAGCAAAAAAATAGAAAACTCATTTTGATTCCAAATCGCTTCAATAGTCAGGCCTGTCAATTTTATGCCTTTGCGCTTAAAAATGAGTCAGAAAATGGGTAAGAAAATTTTTGCGTTTTTGATCAGGTCATTTGAGAATCACCCTTTTTAAAATAGTTATAGTAGCCAGTATAATTTATTTTTACAAGGACACGTCCAAGGTCCAACATTTTAAAATATCATCTACTACGCGTCAAGTGAGCGATATTTCCAACAATGGGATTTAAAATGAATGGGGATAACAATAAAGAAAGTCGTCACAAAATCATTTTATGTTACAAAATCACGCTCAGTAAAATACGTCCACTGGAGAGTAATAAAGTAAGAAACAATTCCATGAAATCATTTGTACATTTTCTTTAAAATTACTCGTTGGTCTTTAATTAACATATAAAATTTTAGATAATATATCTTTATCTTTAGTGGAGATTTTTTTTTTTGTTTGATAAGGAATAATTACTAGCATCTCAAAAAATTAAAACGTGGCCAATGGAAATGAAATGAGGGAATGAAAGCCACGACCTTTGCGTTAGCACGACGCTCTAATCAACAAATGGGCCTTGATACAATTTTGGGAAGTTGATTTGACGTGCTCAAACGCTTTCCCTTTCTCCCATTCTTCTTATCTATTTTTTTATTTGTTTGATTTTAAACGTATTTCCAACAAAGGAGGCTATACCGTTCGTTTGTAAATATATAATTTTTTGTGCATGTCGCGCATACCTTTTGAACGGATGCTCCAATTTTCATAAATCTTTTTTATTGGAAAGAGCACTTTCTGGTGGTGGTCCCGTTTTGATTTCATTGGGATAAATAAAAATAATATGTTTACCATTATGATTATATATACAGGGTGGTTATAAAATAAGTATCTCTATTTGGAGCTGTCTGTACCTTGAAGGAATAACCGGAATGAAACCAAAATCAGTACACTTACTATTCGAGAAGGGGGAAGAAGAGTGGAACAATAAAAAAAATTAATTTCAATAATCGCCGACAGATGGCACTTTTGAGTGTGACATGTAATGTGTAATATTGTGTACAGTAGAGGTGTTGCAAATCTCATTGACTTTACCGTATATCACAATATGTGTGAAACATCACTCCTGATGCGTTACATTCCGCAGTTTTGAGCACGTCGTGCACGGCCTGGAATGTGTCCTCCAGCCAAATGGCCATGAAGGACCTGAACATGATTGGCACCGCCATGAAAAGCGTAATCACATTCACTGTGACATTTTCCAATAAATTAGGTATGCCATCCGGTTTTACGTCTTAATTCTTTTTTCTTGTATTACACGTTACATTTCACACTCAATAGCGCCATCTGTCGGTGATTATTGCAATTATTTATTTTAATTGTTCCATTCTTCTTCCGCCTTCCCGAATAGTAAGTGTACCAATTTTGGTTTCATTCGGGTTATTTCTTCAAGCTACAGACAGCTCCAAATAGAGATACTTATTTTATAACCACCCGGTATATATAGGTTTCAACTTTCGTAAAAATTTGCCAATTGCCACACTATTTGAATATGTTGAAGGTCTTACGTTTTACGTACCTTATGTTTTTAAAACAGTTGTAGTACTGAGTATAATTTATTTTTGCAACAATGAAATTTAAAATGAATGGGGATAACAATAAATAGATCCGGGCCGACGAAATGTCGCGTGGGTCCCTGGCAAATCACTTAGCGGATCCCAACGTCTCTGACGGCAATATTCGACTAATAAAAGTATTTTTTAAAAATTGTATATACCATAGAATAATTTATAATATAGTGTATAAAATTAATGAAAAATAGCATGCAAATTATTTCACATGTAATGTGTATAATTTTTATTTTCTAAAAATCTTCTATCATTTAAAATATTTATTTTTTGCGTTTATGGTTACTTTCAGGATCTTCACACCTATACATTCTCGGATAAATTTACCAACTTTGGCTGTAAGAAATAAAGTTAATAAAAACATTTAAAGACATATTTATAGCAATAATATGATTATTTTACACAGGGTAACGTTATTTCGAATTGTATAGAGAGTCTCGGGGTCCCTAACAAGACTCCAACTGGCGCGGGGCACAGACAGGGCAGCCTCGCCCCGTTTGCCCGATGGTTTCGCCGGCCCTGCACATCAAATCATTCTATTTTGCGGAACCACTCTCACTAAAATACGTCTACTGGAGTGCAATAAGTAAATATCAATGCAATAAAGAAAGAAACAATCCCTTGAAGTCATTTATATTTTTTTCTTTAAAATTACTCGTTTGTGTTCTATTAACCTACAAAATTTTAGATAATAGGATGATCTTTATTTTTAGTGCAGGGATATTTTGTTGTATGCATATGTCCCAATATTTGAATATGTTAAAGGTCTTACGTTTTATGTACCTTTTGTTTTTAAAACAGTTGTAGTAGTGAGTATGATTTATTTTCCTTAGAACATGTTCAAAATTTTAAGAGTCGTCTACTACGCGGCAAGTGAGCGATTTTTCCAACAATGGGATTTAAAATGAATGGGGGATAACAATAAATAGTTACAATTACAATCTCCAAAAATGAATCGTGGCCCATGGGGGGATCGAACCCACGACCTTCGCGTTATTAGCACGACGCTCTAACCAACTGAGCTAATGGGCCTCGTTTCTGTTTGCAAAAGTTGATTTCATCTGCTGAACACTTCCTCCCAATCGCATATGAAAAGTTTTACAGAAATTATCAAGGTCGTCTATGATTATGTCTCGATAAGTGGGGAGAGGTGGGGACCAACATGTTTGTCTAGATGTTTCTATTAGGTCAGGTGACTTTTGAAATCATCTTTGTAATACTAAACTATAAAAAGGTAGAGTACTTTTGCTGATCATGTATGTACTATTTTTCCAATCTCAAACTCGCAGGTGATAGCTTGATCTACGGTAAAGTATAATCTATTGATATAAACTGTAGACGGCAGTGTCTAAAGTATGTTTTTTTCACCAGGAGCAAGCATGAATTTTTGAGTCCCCTCCCCTCCAGCGCTGTCCCGGGCGTGGAAATTGAGGTGACGGCAAATTTATACTACCAACGTCGGTTACTTTTATTTATTTATTATTATTATAAGCCATCGATCATTTTGGGGGGAATTTTGTTTCTCTTCGTAATTCATCTTTTTTTTTTTTTTTTTTTTTTTTTTTTTTGTAAAAGAAAAAAAAATAATAATTATATATATACATAACAAATAAGAGCAATTTTCTCTTATGTTTTTAATTGTTTGGAATTTCTGAATTAAAAGTTAAACCTTTTAAAGCTCCAAAATAAACGCGAAATATTTATTCAGTAGAATTTATTTATGTTTCTGCACTTTGTTTAAATTTGTGACACCTGTCACAAAGAGAAGGAGGGAGGGCGAATTGAGACATTGCCCCGGGCGCAGTGTTCTTTTTCCTGACCCTGTTCCTCCTCGTCCTCCCCCTCACCTCGTTTTTAAAAGAAAGTTATAAAGGGAAGTTTTTAATTCATTCCCTTAATTTTCATTTAAATATGAAACAATTGTTAGGAAGCATATTAATCTTAAGATTTTTAGATTGATTTCGTTTTTATATCTATCTATCTATCTCTCTCTCTCTCTCTCTCTATATATATATATATATATATATATAATGGAAATTTTGTCATCACGATAACGTTCGAAATACTGAACCATTTCGAAGCTAATGTTCAGTACGGTATTGGAATAGTGTATAGATTTCGAAAGTATCTGGGACAAGTTCGTTAATCAAACATTGTTCTGGAGCCCCAAGGCAGTTACCTAATAAAAAAAACTGGCCTTGTTCAAAATAAAGAGCATAAAATTAATGAATAGTATCCGAATGCAGACACCCTAACGTCAACTTGAAAAATAATAAGGCTTTAAATGATCGTATAAATTAGAAATTGTCACCAATTCAAAAAACATGTTTTTTGACATTATGGCGCCAATTTCGAATTTATGCGGTCATTTAAAGCCTTATTATTTTTTTCAAGTTGACGTTAGGGTGTCGTCATTCGGATACTTTACCCTTTTCCATTTCTGTGACATTTTTGCCTAAATTTCGTTATTTGTTTTTAGCACCGAGCGACGCACAAAATATTTTGCCTCTATAGCATTCTTCTACTCTGGCGCCCGAGGCTACCCCCCCCCCCCCCAGTGTTTCGGCCCTGAAAGACGGTATTTAGCTCCACAACAATAAAAATCTTAAGTCTCTATAACGTAATAGGTTTCACTTCACTGATCCGAAATTCGATGTTAACATATGGCAAAATTAAAAAAAAGAGGATTCCTCTCCCCATTACCTAATACGTTTATCAAACTTTGGTTTTCCCCATCAGAAAATTAACATGTGACACGTACGTACTATGTACTATATTTTCAAAAATTATTTTTCTAAATTGTAAGTACTTTTGAAAAAGCTCAATAAATTGTAAGTTTCTTTTCTCCAGTGGAAATTTCATAATTTATTATTTATATTATTGTCTTTTAAAAAATACTTTTAATTTAAGGAGCTAATTTTTAAAAACGCATTATGTTAGTACCTGGCGTCCATTTTCTTTTGGTATAAAAACCCATTTATGAAAAATGAATTAGGAAATGAGTAATAAATTATCTTTTTGAATTTCCTTCATTGGTTTACATATGATTTCACGACCGCTGAAGTTCACCCCTTAACTCGATAAACGATAATCTTAACTTCGAAGATTTATATTGATATCAAAATAGCGAAAAGTTCCCTGGTTCAGTTTAGAAGTTAGAACAATAATCATGGGTATTGGTGGTGTAGTTAATCTTTTCCCTTTTTTTTTTTTTTTTTTTTTTTTTTTTTTGTTACTCAGTTACAAACGTATTTTATTGTTTTTAAAGAGTATGTTAAATTTAATTCTTTTGCTAATTCAAATAATTATCCCTTTCCAGGACCTGATTACCGCAAGAGAAAACAGTTTTTTTTTCCCCAATAGGATTTTTCTCTTTATTCTAAGGCGAAAATTTCTGTTCCTTATTACTGGTGGAAGTTTGCCCCTGCGTTAATCAAGCCTTTCCTTTGCAAAATTTCAAAATATCATTTAATACTCATTTTAAACAATACAATTATTAAAAATCTAATATTTTACATAATTTCATTGGAATAGTCTTTATTGTTCTAAATAATAGTGCTGAAGTCAGAATTTGGTTTTGGGACATGTCTTTAACGGTTGCTACCCGAAAAACTACAAAATATAATCAGATATATTTCTTTACATGCGTACGTTTAAAAAGATTTTCCTGTTCCGTGAGAAGCACACCTTGATATTTACATTTTTTTCCCCTTGTAAAATCATACTTTATTCACCAATGTTTTATTTTATAAATTTTCGAGATAACTTTTATTTGATTCATAAATATTTTGATTTTTAGAGATTTTGTTTTTTAAATTTCAGTTTTAATAGCCAAATCAAATAGACCAAATGCATCAGCAATATTCATTATCTTCATTTTCAACCTTTATTAAACTATATTAACCTTACTGTTAGTTATTCTAATTCTTAAATTTTTAAGAATTAAAAAAGCATTTTTCTGAAGATACTAACAGTAGATATACCGTAAACTTCCTGACTGTAAGCCCCCTCCCCCTCCCAACCACACACACACCCACACATTTTTAAGCAATTTTGATTTTCTATTTCATTTGAAAATATAAGCCTCCCCCCCTATCCCCTCAAACTTTTTTTGAGCAAAAAATTGATTTAAAAAAATCCAAGGATAGGAATTTTCCACATTTTGATTTCCTCTTTTTTTTAATATAATTTCAATGAAATCCCCCTTATGAAGTGTCCATTTCCCATTTCTCTTCTCTCTTCTTATTCCACCTCAGCACAAAATGTTTAAAATCTTAATCTTAAAAAATTCTTCTGTCCTAGTTGTTTCTCTCTAGTATCAATAAGTACAAAATCAATCACCTAAATAGCAACCCCCCCCCCCTCCTCCACCCAAAATTTACTCTCGCCCGCCCTCAGTATACAAAGATTACAAACTTCAAAAATCTTCATTAAACAAAATTATGCTCTATTCGTTGTTCTCTAGTAACAATAAATAAATAACCAGCCATTTAAATCATCGCTATACCCCCAAAATGTCTGCTTCCCCCACTTTTCCACACCTCTGAAAAAAAAAAAGAAAAAAAAAAGAAATCTTTAATACTCTTTTTTCAAAAATTCTTCCGCTCTATTTTCTTTTTTCTTTGGTAACAATAAATAGATAATCTGCTATCTAAATTTTCTCTCTACCCCAAAAATCCCCCCCCCCTCCACATACAAAATTTAAAATCTCTAAAACTCCATTTTAAAAACATCTTCTGCTGTATTTGTTGCTCTGTAGTAACAATAAATGAATAATCAGTCATCTAAATTACCCTCCTTATCCTCAAAAGTTCCACTTCCCCCCTCATCCCCACCAACCAGCAAGTTGTTTAAAATCTTTAATAGCAATTTTCAAAATAAATTCTGCCCTATTTTTAAATTTGTAATAAGGTTAAATATCACTGCTCTAAAATCTTCGTTTTCCCTGAAATTTTTGCTCCACCTTTTCCCCCTAGGGGGGCATTTCTAAATTTGTGGGGAGAAAGCAAAAATTTTCCTCTTTTTTCAGTTTGGCATTTCTCACCTCTCAATTGCATGTATATTTTGTGTTTTAAAATAAATATATTCTCTAAAATAATTGTTCTACCCCCATTAACAAAATATCGAGTGTGAGAACAACCAGACAAGAAAAAAGAGGAAAATCTTCTTTCTGCCTCAACCTCTCCCATGTCTTGAAATTCTCTCTTTTTTCTGGGGGTGGGGGAATAGAAATTTAAGGGAAGAGTTATGGATGCTAGTGAGTGTACTCCCCAATTCCCCTCCCTAGTGTTAAACCTTTGGGCGTTGGATTCAATCGTATATTTAAAATATCTCCTCAGGAAGTTAATATTTTTCACTTATTTTTTCTCTGTACTCTTCTTAAAGGATGTCTCTTTTTTTCTTAGTTGTCAAAATATTTCTAAAATATAACTTAATTTATAATTTTACATGTTAAAATATTAGTGAAACTGGCTCAGATTTTAACACTTCGCATAAAATTAAGTATATATTTTAGATATATTTTGACAACTAAGGAAAAAAGAGACATTCTTTAAGAAGTGTACACAGAAAAAAGAAGTTAAAAATATTAATTTCCTGAGGAGATATTTTAAATATACGAATGCAGCCTACGCCCATAGGTTTAACATTAGGGAGGGGAATTGGGGAGTTCACTGACTAACAGCCTTAACAGGATTATTTATTTATTATTGCTGCAAAGTAACAACAGAGCATAAAATATTTAAAAATAGAATAATACACTTTTAAAGACTTTAAACTACATGTCTTGAAAGAGAGGGGGAAGGGAGAAGCGGATTTTTTTAGAGGGAACATAAATTAAATGATTACTTAATTTTTGTTACGAGGAAATTACAAATAGGGCAAAAAAATAAAATAAAATAAAGAACTATTTTAAAGGTTTTAAACTGTGTATGCTGGGGTAGGGGGGGAGGGGAGGACTTTTGTGAGAAGGAGTCAGGAATTTAGAGGACTATTTAATTAATATTACAGCAAAATCACAAATAAAGCAGAAATAAATTAAAGAATTTTAAAAATTGTAAACTTTATGATTTGCGCGGGGAGGGGGTGTCAAAGGGAGGAAGCAGATTCTTTGGAAGGAGAGGATAATTTAGGTGGTATATTATTTGTTTACTGTTATTATAGAGTATTAAATAGGTGAGAAAATACATTTAAATGAAAGAGTTATAAAGATTAAACTATGCATGTTTGGTACCACGGGGGGGTGGGAGGATGAGGAAGGAAGTGATAATATCGGGAGAGGAGAGATTTAGATGATTAATTATTCATTCTTACAATAAAATAACAAATAAAACAGAAAAAATTGAAAAAAATAATGATTTTTAAAATCATTACTTGGTATTATACTTTTTATTCTGTTATAGTACATATACATTAATGTGTTATATTTTATCAGAAAAAAAAGTAGATTCAGTTGATTGTTATTCTAAATTATAAACTGCTTTTGAAAATCAAAAATTATAATCAATTAAACTATTACATGTGAATGCTGTGGTTCCTATCGTTGATTCAAACAGTATTTGCTCAAAGACTGATAAAATAAAAAATATATCGGTCAATTTTTTTTTCTAAATTCCCTTTTTAAATAGTAAAACATTTAAAAACTTTTTTTAACTTATTGGAATGAAAGAATATTTTCGCATCTGATACATAAATACATGAATTTTTTTTCCGACAGTTTAATTAAATTTCCATTCAATCTCATAAATATACATTTATTAACTTATCTTTACTCACTTCTGTTTACAGGTTCAAACTCTAATTAAAATAATAAATGTTCCCTAAAGTTCGATTTTTAAAAATAGCACAATATTAAACAGATTTTTATTATTTTAATTCAATTGTAGAATATTTTCCTGTCTGATATGTAAATAAGTTAACTCTTCTCAGAAATATATATCTGTTCATTTATTTTTCCTCAAATCTATTCACAGGTTTTCAAACTTCCTGAGTGAAATAATAACACCTTTAGAATAAAAGGTGAGTATGGAGAAGAAATTTTTAAAAAATTACATCAGAAACAAATTTTAAGTGATTACGTCCTCAGATGAGATAAACAGTGCTATCTCAAAGATGAAATTTGAACTTTCTGATAAGAACTCCCATATATTCAGCTGTTTCCCGCTGTTTCGTCACCATCTGTTGCCTCGCATGAAAATCTATCTCATTCCTCTCTGCTCATCCCGCTTTTGATCAGTGAGTGAGTGCTTACTACTTTTGTTTTCTTTCATACATGCTGCATTGAACTTCGGAGATGGTCGTATCCAGAGGAGCTCCAATAGGCGTCCTACTGCTTCAGCAATGCTTCAATTTGGGTAAATATAGAAGAATTGTTTATCAGAGCAGTGTTTTATTTTTGACATTTGTGGCCTATACAACTTTTCACATGTCTCGAAGGCCGTTAGCAGTCGTGAAAAACTCTTTAAATCAAGATTGTAGCAAACTTACTCCACCACCAGATTTGATACTGACTAATGATACTTTGCATAATTGGTGCGACTGGGCTCCATTTGACAAAAGCAATGCCAACAGACTCCTTGGACTTTTGGATTCTGTTTACGTTTTTGCCTATGCCATATGCATGTTCCTCAGTGGCATGCTAGCTGAAAGAATTGATCTCCGATATTTTTTAAGTTTTGGCATGCTTATTAGCGGTTTCTTCACATACATGTTTGGACTTGCCTTCTATTTAGATAATCACAGTTTAGCCTATTTTATAGCTATCCAAATTCTCGCTGGAGCAGCTCAGTGCACAGGATGGCCTGGAGTAGTATCCTGTGTTGGAAACTGGTTCGGTAAAGCTCGAAGAGGACTGATCTTTGGTATATGGAATGCTCATTTATATGTAGGTAATATTGCTGGTGCCTACGTAGCCGGTTATTTCGTAGTACATAACTGGGGTTTGTCTTTTATTATTCCTGGAGCAATCGTAGGAGTTGTGGGATTTATTTTATTTCTTTTCCTTGTACCCCATCCTGAAGATGTTGATATTTCACCCATAAATCATCATGGAGAAAAAAGACCAGAGCCTGTAGACATATTTTATCCATCATCAAGTAGCAGTACCTCAAGTTGTAGTAGTGTTGTAAGTAGTAAAAACCTTAAATCGCCAGAAAGTGATAGCTTTACCGAAAAATCTCCTTTCGCACAAAAATCCAATCAAGATCCTGAAAAGCCTGGAAAGAAGAAAGCCATCACATTCATTGATGCACTAAGAATACCAGGCGTGATTGAATTCTCATTGTGCCTTTTTTTTTCTAAGCTCGTCAGCTATACTTTCCTTTTCTGGTTGCCTCGCTACATAGATCATGCAACAGGAGTTGGATCTCAAGCATCAGCCTATCGTTCTATAGCATTTGATGTTGGAGGTATTATAGGAGGAATAGTTGCTGGATTTATATCCGATCATACAGGATCAAGTGCATTGACATGCGTTGGGTTCTTGGGACTAGCTATTCCTTCCTTATTCACATTTGAAACATACGGAGGAGCATCAGAATACTCAAACATTGCTCTTCAAATTATATGTGGTGCTTTAGTAAATGGACCGTATGCTTTGATCACCACAGCTGTATCAGCAGAACTAGGCACCCACAAAAGTATCAAAAGCAACGCTAAAGCTCTGTCAACTGTCACTGCTATAATAGATGGTTTTGGATCTGTAGGAGCCGCTATTGGACCACTGATTGCAGGAGTAGTATCTGAATATTCTTGGTCCTATGTATTCTTCATTATGATGCTGGCTGACTTTCTAGCTTTGATATCGCTCTTTAGAACGGCGATGAAAGAGTTCAAGCTTTGTTATGAACTAAAATGTCGTTTACCATTTGTGACAAGGAAATCAGATGGACCATACGAACAAATTGGATGATGTAACTATGAAAGATTTTATCATACTTTATTTATTTATAATGAAATTTTCAGATCTCTTAAGTTTAACATTTGATTTCTCTTAACGTTTTTAGTAGAAAATTTCTAGATACTAAAATTCGTTAAACCTCGTAGAGAACAGAATATTTCAAAATATATGTATATAGTGTATAGTGTATATTAGATTTCATATACGTATTTCTTTCATTAATATTTTTAATCAGGTGTTCAGATTCATTTACTATTTTTATCAACCCAGATTTTTTAATTTTATTGAGGAAAATAGGTTTTATTCTTTTATGAGTAAACTTAAGTTTTTTTTTTTTTTTTTTTTTTTTTTTTTTTCCTTGTTATACTTTATTCGAATACCTTTTCATTTCATTTTCATAGTTATCATATATATGTCTCATATCTGTAAATATATTTTTTCAACTATATCGTTATTTGCCCAGTTTAAAGTCTTCATTTCATTTTTTAATTTTGTATTATATATTTTAGTTAATTTTTACACAACTGCCTTTATATACGAAAATATTATACAGTATAATTGGAATAAAGGCTAATAATTAAGTATGCTAATAAATTACATTTTCTCTTCGATTTTAGAAGAATTGGTTAGCATAATTTAGCCTTTACCATTAGTAACTAAAAAACAGATATTTTTTAATGCAACTTAGAAATTGTTTTTTTTTAAGTTTTTAGAAATCAGTCGCCCGTTTTAGCATTTTTTTAAACTGTTTTTCATAATATATATATACATATATATATAATCAATATGTGTAATTAAATATACCTATGCAATTATCATTAAATAATGCTTTAAATAATCATAAAAAAAGACATACTATGCAAGTTAGGGGTCATCCATTAACTGTAGATGACTAGACGTAACTCGGGATAGTGGAAAGACTAAACGCTCGTAAATATTTCGAATTCTGTAAATTTTGCATTTTTATGTGGAAAAATAGTTTCGAAACGTACGTGAATAGTGGAAAAGGATAAACGCTCGTAAAAATTGCTAATTCTGTAAATTTTGCGTTCTTATGTGGGAAAGTAGATGTAAAACGTACTCAGGATAGTGGAAAAGACTAACGCTCGTAAAAATTACGAATTCTGTGAATCTTGCATTTTTATGTAGAGAAATAAGTTCAAAAATGTTTATAATGTACTTCTCAACATTTTATTATCAATTTACTTAGAAAACAAATATTCTTATTCTTATAATTAATTCTTATAATTATACTCGTTAATCAGCTGTCGCCCATCAAAAAAAACATAGCCGTAATTATTACGACTATTTAGTCTTCTAAAGTTAATTACGTCACACTTCAAGATAGGGGAGATACAGGGGTAGGGGAGGGGGTTGGAACGTTGTGACGTCACATATAAAATATCGGGGCTAACGAAAAAGAAAGGCTACCGCGGTGCTGTACTCGTATCTTTTTTTACAGACCGCGGGAGTCACATGATGCTCGAATGAACCAATGCTGGCGTACGAAAAGAGCAACACGTCACTCTAGCGGTCTGTAAAAAAGGATAAGTGGAATGTACCGCGGTAGCCTGTCTTTTTCGTTAGCCTCGTAAAATATCAAAACAATTAGTAGGCATTATTTGCAAGCAGTACAATAAAGTTCATTAAAAACCATACATATTGTTATTCAAGTATTGTTTTTCTTTGAACTGCAGCAGCTTCAAGTAAAATAACGCAAGATCTTAACGGTTTTATAGTAGTTTATATCAGTAGTTCATAGACCGTATATAACATTTTTTGCATAAAATTAGCTGTAAATTAATGGTGACAAAAAATGTGAAGTCACAACAGGGGGAAGAGGGTGGGGATTGCTTGAGGGTGACATAGATAAAGGAAGAGATAAAAAAAAACTCGAAATTTCAGTGACGTAATTACTGGATGACCCCTTAATGTAAAATGTAACAACAAATAAATCAAAACGTTAAAGAAATAACTGCATTTCAGTTACTAACTATTTAAAAAAGATTCATTCTGATATAATTGAAAAACTGTTTTTAAGAATTGTTTTCTGTTTTATCAAGTATTATTTATATAAAAGTAGTGAAATTCCAAACTTTGAAAGCCCATGTGTGAAATGCATTAAACCTGCTAATAAATCTTTAATTTTTATCTCTAAATCATACGTTTTTATTTTTTTCAATATTTGTACTTTTAAAACTACGTTATGATAGTAACATCTAATTCTTTGAAATTTTATTTACTTTTATGCGTAATGTAAACAGTATTTCTTGTTTTGTTTTATTTTTAACACTTTTCATGTATTAAACTTATATTTTCTTAAATTAGTTTCATTAGAACGTGATGCTAAAACAGCTGTCAAAGAACGCTTTTTAATAATTCAGAAAATATTTTAAAAAGCAGCTTGTTGCGTGCAATAGTTTTAATCTCTCTTCATCAGACAAAAGCATACTGAAAGAGCAGACCTGCGTTTCTCTACTTATAAGCTCGCGTATACTTTTGCCTGACGAAGAGACCTAATAGAATATTATTTTCAAAGAAGGCTTTTTAATAATCCAGAAAATATTTATAAAAGCAGCTTGTTTCGTGTGTAATAGTTTTTATTCTCCCTTCATCAGACAAAAGCATACTGAAAGAGCAGACCTGCGTTTCTCTACTTGTAAGCTCGCGTATACTTTCGCCTGACGAAGAGAGCTGATAGAATATTATTTTCAAAACTAGTTGCTTTGTTGAGTATTTCTATCATACAAAAAAGCCTATTTGCAGTAATTTCTTTAGATTTATTTTTGATAACTGCTTTTAAATTATAATATCAAATTGCATAAAAGATTTTTTTTTATTATTATTATTTAGATGAGTTTTATCTGGCTGTAAACATACAGAAAAATTTTAAATATGAAAAAAAATGCCCTGTTCTTTAATAAGTATTAATTTCAATGCTGTAATTATTATTGATTTCAAAGAGTTGTGCATAATGGAAATTTTTTATGCTAGTGTTTTGAGTTTTACTGCAATTTAGAAATATAAGAAATACTTTAACATTATATTTTTAGTTTGTGTTGATTGAAACGTCTAGTTGCAAATTTTCTGGAATACAATAGTTTTATATGTAATTACTTTACTATACTTAACTATAGTATCTACATGGATATATAAATGTATATCGGTTTTCACATTTCTTTTCACACATGGGATTTCATTTTAATAATATATTTATATATATATATAGTAGACTCCCTTAAATCCGCATAGCTTAAAACCAGAGGTTGCGCAGATTTTAGAATTTTGCGGATTTCTGGTCATTGTTCTGTTTACATTTTTAAACAGTAATTTGAATTTAATAATGCACTCGAAATTATAATAAATGCTTACAATAAAGTAAAATAATAAAAATTAAGAAAATTTAATAAATATTAAAAGTAAAGGTCAAGTACATAATTAATAATGAAAAGTTAATATACATAATGATGAAGAGATAATTTATTTCTTGAATTATTCAGTGAAAAACTCACCTTATAAATTAATTTTTAGCTACACTAATAATTCACATAAAAACTTAAAACAAAGTTTTATTTCATGTTTAGCCATACTTCATACCTAAAAAAGGTTAATTAATACATAAATGTATTTGGTAAAAAGTTCATGATTGCCACTAGATTCAGCGCTATCTTAATTTTTTCTTTTCAGAAATAAATTTATACTTCCTTCCTAATGAGTTCAATCATATTAACCAGAATTACATAATAAAATGTCTATAGAATAATTTAAAAAAACCTTGACTTTTTCACCTGCATCTTAATTGTAAGTTTTATTGTTTACATCTGACGCAATGTGCGGATTTTTGACGTTTGTGTATTTTAGGGTCACGAATTTGAAGGATTCTACTGTATATATAAATACTGTATATATAATACTGTATATTTTCATAAAGTTACATTTTCATGAAATGTTGTTGGTTATGAATCACCAGACTTTTTTATGTTTAAAAAGTCGAAAAGCTGTTTCATATGTTTTTAAATTATTTTTTCCAAAATTTTACTGTATGTTTTCGTCATATTTGTTGTTTTTATTAAATCATTATTTTTTTATTATATTCATATGTATTAAAATGTTATTCATAAATTCCACTTTACAGTATTATGAATAATAAATTTTGTTGACCTTTCTATATGTCTTTCATGTTGGTAAATCTCATTAATTTGGGTTACCTAATTTATTTGAATTTTAAATAATTTTATTTCAGCAATGTAAAGTTTTCAATTGAAGTGTTCTCAACAAAAATAAAATTGTGCTTGTCCAAGATTCGCAATTGTCATGAAAATGTAAAGCCATCTCTGGAAAAGTATAGCTTCTGTGAGAAAACCAAAACCTTCTCGTCTTATAATTGAGCACATGCTTATTTTTCTTTTTCAACATTTTCACAGCGTTGTGAATATTGTTCAGAATAATAATGTCGTGCCATTACTTCATTATCGTGATTTTTGAAAGAGTGTTGAGAACCCTTCAATTAATATTTAAGAGAAACGAAGATTTTTAATTTTGAATGACATTCAAGTTGATAAATAATTAGTTTTAAATGATTTACTTTATTTAACGTTAAGTTTCATCAGCTCATACATAATAAATTGAAAACTTCTCTGAAAACGTTTAATTAGGTGCGTTCGTAATTATATAAATACGTAGCACCTATAGTCGTCGCTTGGTCCGTCCGTCTGTCTGTCTGTCTGTCTGTTCGCATATAACAACGCAAAAACTACCCAACCAAATGGTTTGCAATTTAAAATATATTATCTTTGCAGAATTTTGTCGAGACATTTCAAATTTTATTAAAATCGAATCAAAACTTTAGGAGATATTAATAAAAACATTTATTAAGAAATTTGAATTTTTTTTTTTTTAAATCGGTGCTTTTTTGTTATAGGAGCTTCCGAAGTTTAATCGTCAAGCGACCGAGATACTTATTTTATGACAGAAATTAATCTGCAGACAATATAATTCATTTCACAGAATTAAAAATCATCAAGATCTGAATATTTATATAACTAGCTGATACATATATATCTGAATATTTATATAACTAGTTAAGATATTTGTATGAAGTGTCATAAAATATATACTTAACTAGCTGTTTAACCCGTTCTACGCACGGGATATCATGAATTTAATTCTAAAACGTGCGTACGAACGCACCTCTTTTGTAACGTTTGACGTACAATTTCCAACTTGTTTTTATTGTTTTTAAAAATAGTTTAAATTTTATGAATCAAAATTTTTAATTCAGTAAGTTTTTCCCCCCTAATCACGAGAAAAAATTACATTAAAATTATTTTTAAAAATATTTTTTTAAGTAGCTTTTTTTCGGTAATATAATGAAAAATATTTAAATTCTAGTTTAAAAGGGAATTATTTAACTTTGAATTTTTTTTAAGATTTAAATTTTTGAATATTTAAATTTTTGAAATTATTTATTATAAACAAACTTAATTTTCCCTGATTTTGTAATCAAATGTAAAATTAAAAGATGAGAGCCAGTAGTTTCATTTGTTTTTATCCCTGGAATGAGAGAATGAGTCATTTTGACTCCTTTTTTCTTTGAAGAAGATAAGGGATGAGAATAATTCTTCCATTCCATTGTTAAGATATCAAGCATCTCGGTAAATAAGTGCGTTAACTCTCAATTCCTGTAACAAAAATTGTTTAATGTGATGAAATTTAATGTTAAATTTCATCAGCTTCTACATTATAAATAGAAAGCTGCTCTGAAAACGTTTAATTTTTGTTGTTTTTAAAAATAGTTTACATTTTATAAAGCAAAATTTTTAATTCAGTAACTTTTTTCCCCTAATCACAAGAAAAAATTATATTAAGATGTTTTAAAACATTAATTTTTTAAGTATATTTTCTCGTGTAATGTAATAAAACATATTAAATTCCAGTTTAAAAGTAAATTATTTAACTTTAAATTTTTTGAATACTTAAATTTTTGAAATTTTTGTTATAAGTAAACCTAATTTTGCCTGACGATGTAATCAAATATAAAATTTAAAAAAAAAAATGACAGACAGTAGTTTTATTTTTATAAACCCTGGAGGAATGGAAAAATGAGTCATTTTGACTCATTTTTCTTTTGAAGCAGATAAGAGGTGAGAGTGATTTTTCCATTCCAATGTTAAGCTATCAAACACCTCGGTGACAAACACTGTCCCATAGATACTGTAAGCGGTCTCTGAGACCGCTTGATCGAAGGATGAATAAAAGGCTCGATTAATTCATAGAATACTGTTTCTGTACTAAATTTTATGTACACACAGAAAAAAATAAAACCCAATTTGGGTCGAAAGATTCTTAGGTATGTGCCCAAATTGCCTGTTTTGGTTACCACTGTGCATCCATTTTGGACACTGTTAAATACCCATTTTCAATAAATAAATAAATAAATAAATATTTTATTTTTGAAAATGGGTAGTGCCCAAAATGGATGCACAGGGGTATTTAACAGTGCCCAAAATGGATGCGCATTGGTAACCAAAACAGGCATGGCCCAATTTGGGCACATACCTAAGAATATTTCGACCCAAATTGGGTTTCATTTTTTTCTGTGTAGGACTGTTATAATTAAAATTCACATATCCTAATATCACGTATTTATATATATATATATATATATATATATATATATATATGCAAATTTTATCTTAAAAACGGCTCTAACGATTTTGACGAAATTTCATATCCTACCATTTTGGGGCACCAGAAAACCATTGGGCTAGGTCACATGTTCGAGAAAATTCGATTAGTGGGTCATTTTGGGTCATTTTGGGTCATGGTCTAGCTAATTGTATCTAAAAAACGGTTCAAACGATTTTGACGAAATTTTGTATCCGACCATTTTAGGGCACGAGAAGACTATTGGGCTGGGTCACATGTTCGAGAACTTTCGATTAGTGGGTCATTTTTGGGTCAACGCGGGTCAAATTAATTTTATCTAAAAAACGGCTCTAACGATTTTGATTAAATTTTGTGTCTTACGAGTTTCGAGCACGATAAAATCATTGGGCTAGGTCACATGTCCGAGAAAATTCGATTAGTGGGTCATTTCTGGGTCATTGTGGGTCAAGATCTAAAAAGCGGCTCAATTTACACTAAATTTTGCATCCTATGGTTTTCGGGCACGAGAAGACTGTTGGGCTAAGTCACATGTTCGAGAAAATTCAATTAGTGGGTCATTTTGGTCATGGGTCATGATATTTGAACTCAAATTTAATTTTGACCGAGCATAGCTCGGTCTTCCCTGCTCGTCTCTAGTTAAACAGAAAACTATACAAGTTAAACTATGAAAATTGAAAAACGCAGCGGTTTGTGAGACCGCTAACAGCAGATATGGTTTAAGTAAGTTTAAATTTTACTTGTTAATATTTTGAACTAAATACATATATCATTAAAAAGATCTATAAATTAACTTTATTTCTCATTTCATTTAAATTATTTAAAGTCTTAACAATTTTCAGTGTATTGAAGAATTTTCTTAATGGAGTAACTTTTATTATTTTTAATAAGTAATTGCAGTAATTAAAATGAATTAACATTTTCTTTTAAAAATAACTTAATGATAGATATAAGTAATGTTCTAAGTTAAATGTAAAATTGGAAGTATGACATAATTATGATTTAGTTGCTTTACCCATTGTAGAATTCCAAACTTAAAAACGAAAAGGCACTTAAGGTATCCACACACCTTTGAAACGTTATTTTCGATAAAAATATCGATTTTTCATTTTTGCAGTAATATTAAAATCCGATCTTTTATCTATCGAATTCTGCTTTAATTGCGTTTGTATCTTAATTAGAACCCGAGTTTAAAGTTACACTTGTTATAGCTTGCCGAAGAATTTTACTACAGGAAATATCGTTCTGCAAACCGGAAGTAAGCTGAAATGTATGTTTACATTTTTCTTTTTCGAGATTTAGCATTTAAATGGGATTATATGTCCAAGAAAATACATGGAACATATAATTTAACCTTTAATTAATAATACTTATTTTTATAGCAAGAACCACGTTTAAAAGTTATTTTTAGCTTTTTCTCAAAATGAACTTTTCAGATTTTTACTGTACGCAAAACATCCTGTAGCAAAAAATTATGCATGAAATGCCTTGAAATTGTTTGTACTCATTTTACAAATGTTTATTGAAGGAATAGATTACAATCATGATAATATATTAATTAGTTTTATATTTACACTGGTATAAGTTAAAAAGTTACAAGAAATTATACGAATTTTTCATTACATTAGTACATACAAGTACCATATCATCTGCGATAGAGATGCTATTATAATGCGGCTAATCTATGTCCTACAGAAAGTTAATCTATTATGCAATTCACAAAATGTGAATGCATTGATTTGATTTTGAGTTACCATGTTTTGCGCAAATGTCAATTTTTCACATAGTTCTGATTATTTTTCACTTTTAAAAAATCATTTCTGTGTAATTTCAAAAATGTTTGTATATTTTTCAACGGTTAACTTAAATGTCATTAGGAAAAATTGGTATAAAAAGAAAATTTCAAAAATTTCAAAAATCACCTCCGAAGGTGTGTGGATATTCCTTAAGAATGAATATTAGTCAATACAATAAAAGATATGGAGAAGAATAAACTGTGAGAGATATTATTATTTTTAAACTTTAAGTTATTTTTATCGTTAAGGAACTCGAAAGTATATATTTCTGTGGTTTCACAGAAATATATACTTTTTTTAAAGTTACGAAATGTATATGTATATAGACTATAAATGATTCTAAGAAGAAAAAAGAAACTTTTGA
Organism: Maratus michaelseni; assembly: GCA_963931845.1. NCBI lineage: Eukaryota > Metazoa > Arthropoda > Arachnida > Araneae > Salticidae > Maratus > Maratus michaelseni. Next base: position 210,147,612 of record OZ007599.1, on the reverse strand, counting down.
AGTAAGTGCCATATCAAGGAATGAAAAGAACATCAAAAAGCAATTCGGTGAAATTTTTTGTTGAGTGTAACCTCATGAAGTTAACAGATAAAAAACTCATAGTCACATTCTCGTTCTCCTAATAGTGGTAATGAGCAATAATTGAATTTTATTCCAAACTTGCTACTTTCTACCATAGTGATTAAAGGATTTTCTCCTATGCATGGATTAAAATTTTGGATATATTTGAAATAACTAAACAGGTGAGAGTTTTTTTCTTTAGAAAACATATTTAACTCTTAACTGCCATGGTGTACCTCATGAAGTTAACAGTTAAAAAACTCATAGTCACACACTCATTCTCCTAATAATGGTATAATGAGTAATAACTTAATTTTTAAATCCAAACTTGCTACTTTCTACCATAGTGATTAAAGGATTTTCTCCTATGCATGAATTAAAATTTTGGTTATATTTGAAATAACTAAACAGGTGAGAGGTTTTTTTCTTTACAAAACATATTTAATGCTTAACTGCCGTGACAAAAATTATCGCATTGCTATTGTGAGCAACCTTTGAGACCGTTTGATTGAAAGATGAATAAAATGCTCAATTAACTCACATTATGGCGTTTTTGTACTAAACTTTATGTACACAACTATTATAATGAAAATACTCCTATTTAGAAGTCTCTAGCGATAGGGCTCCAAACATTTTCACTAGTATAAGGCTAAACTGTGAAAATTGAAAAAAGGCTGTCTGTGAGACCGCGCTATCGGCAGTTAAGGGTTAAGGATGTTTTAAACTGAAAACATATTTTAAACCATTCTTCGTCTCATGAAACCACCAAAATTTTAATGTCAAAACCCCGTTACATTGCTTATCCGGATATCTCACTCTTTTTCCGTATCTTCCGAGAAAGAAAGACAGAAAGGCTCTATGAGTAAGAGGGAATCACTATAAGAAGGGATTTTTCGAAATTCAACTCCTAAAGGGTTAAAAAAGGGGGGGGGGGTATCGGAAACTCTGTGTCATTTCGCCATATCTTTAGGAGTAATTTTAGATAGGAGTTTGATATTTTGATATGGAGCATAACAATGGACAATATTCATGTGACGTCACAGTGGGAATCACGATGCCTACGTGTTCCCCGTTAGTTAAGAATCACCCCACGAAAATCACGAACAGGTAAATGCATGCGTAAAATACTTCAGATTTATTCTGTACGAATTATTATTCAATAAATACTATATATTTATTAAAATTCATATATATTTATTAATTAAAATAAAAATATTCATTTTATAAATAAAATGAAAAATATGCATAAAATTGCAGTAAAATAGAGAAAAGAATTCATGTAATAACCTGTACCTGTGCCTGAAAAGGTTTAAAACTCGATATAAAGATAAATTATAAGCGTAAATTTTCTAAACACAATACTTTTCAGTGGCGCGGTTCTGAATGTTAGTTCTAAGCAGACGAACGTTTGTAGCCTCGAATTCAAACGATGAATATTGTCCATTCTGCTAAAAAAATGATTCACTTATTTCATCAATTTTTGAAATTTAACCCATAAAGGGGTGAAAAAGGGTGTTGAAGATTTTTTAAAAGATTCTTTCGTAATCGGGTCTACAGCCAATTTGAGATATTTAGTGAGCGTGATTTGGTGCAAAAGTTTACTGTTGTAACCATTGTTGTCACTCTCATAATCTTAAAACGGGCAAGGGTCAGTTGCCCTGGAATTAATTTTCCCATTGTTGAAAAATAGCCCAGTTGCCCTCACTTCAAACAGGTCAATATCCCTGGCAAAAGAGGATATGAATTTAAACCAGAGAGGTGAAATGTACAGAAAACACGTTAAAGATTTAACGTTAATCTTTAAAAGTAAGTTAATAACACTTTAAAAATTACCCTGACAACCAAGTTATGATTTTAGTTAAAAAAAAAAAAAAGAACTTGTAATATATAACTTATTCTCTATTGTTAATTTCATAAAGGAAATTGCAGTATGCATATAAACTATTGGTTGGTTGGTTTGGTTGAGTCATTACCGCCTCTAGTACAATAGAGACGGTAATAGTTAAATGAGGTTTAATGACATACAAGGTCCCTGTAGAAATATATTGCGCCAAAACAATTGTTTGAAGACAAATCTGAAACATATTTCCATATATCTTATCGTATTTTTTAATTTTCTTAGTGTCCTCTGCTATATTGCGTTTTCGAATATATTAGGCTTTTTATCCAGGACCCGACTAATGAAGGGGCATGCAGGGCAACTGCCCCAACCCATTTGAACCCCCCCCCCTCCCCAAGGACAGATGTAGGATTTCATTAAAGTGGAGCTGATGCACCAAATGATATAAATCGTCCAAAAGTGACCAAAATTATTTTTTTCCAGATTTGCTTCCACATAGATTCTAATTTAAACTCTATTTCATTTTGCGATATTTAATTTCTTCTTTACAGGTTTGATAAAGATTTTTCAAAACAGAGAAGTTTAATTAAAAGATTTCTGTAATTTCATACAACTATTATCTGCTGCTTTCTGTTTAAAAGAATTAAACTGCTATTTGTCATAATAGGAAATTTTATACCAAAGTACTTTAGTGCATGAGAAATGCAGTAATAACATAACAAGTATTGAAATTTGTTGCTATTAGTATAAATGCATGCATGCGCTTGCCTCTCCATATGACCAACCAAATACATGTTGATGCAATACAAAGATTAATTTTTATACTGTGGTAGACAATGTTATGACATTACGATAAATAGCCAAGAATGCCTGAAAGACCTACCTATATTTAACATAACTTTAACAGCTAACATTTGCCCTTGTATTCCAATAACCAAAATAAAAAGATGTATTCTATCATCTCTTAAAGTTATTACCATGTTTCTTGTGGCACCTTGTATACAAATGTGAATAGTACTTGGTACGAAATTTACATTTACATACAGTATGTATGAAGATTAGTATTTGTCACTTCAGCATAATTCTTGAAAAATTTAAATGCATAGATACAAGGGGACCCCCGACTAATGTTTGCCCCAGGACCCTAGATAGTCTAAGTCAGGCTCTGTTTTTATCTTGTCCGACATACGCAATATAACGAAAGCCTACTGCATATTGATAGGTGCGTTGCACGTATAGGATAATTATATAAATAAATAAACTGTTCATTTCGTTGTAATACAAATAACAATATATGGAATTTTTTTTCATGGAGGAATAAAAATGACAGAAAAATGGTGGTAGGAAGGTTATTCAAAATCCCATTTTCAAGAAAAGGTAAGTGAAATATTTATAGCCAAGGAAGTTTTCCTTATTTTTCTAGCACTATTTAACAACGCTAAAACTTCTGGTAACAACCACGAACACACTTTTGCATATAAATGAATGAAATTTAAAGATAGAGACTAAAAATTGAATAGTATATTTTACATTTTCCCATAAATGGATACATCTTGATAGTCGTGTATCGATGATTTTGTTTCGCGTCGGGGAAGGCAGGGTTAGATATAAAACACTAATTTTGGTGAGGGGGAGGGCTCCAGGCCCTAACCCCCCCCCCCCTTGCCTTGATTAATAATTTTATTGCTCCCTCATGACGATCATTCCGACGCTGTTGTGCTTCGAAAATCGACTTAAAACGCCATCAGGAAAGATGTTTTGCCTTTATAGTAAAATGGAAAACACTATTCGATTTATTGGTATTTTAATAAGAATAGAAGTAAATTTTATGTATTTACGAATGAAAATGTCTTCAAAAAAAAGTCAAAAAGTAACCAATTTTGATTTCAGAACAGTTTTAGTAAGATTTATGACCTATTCTTTGGAGATTTCAAATTCCAGAAACATCGTCACTCCTGAATCATTAAATATACTATGTAAGTATCTGTATAAATTATACAGCATTGAATTTTAGAACTTCACTATTTCATTGAATGAAATAGTGGAAAAAGGGATTAAAAGAGTTAATATACATATTTTAAATTAAAATCTGAATAATAAAATGTTTTGAGTTGATCAGAAGCTCTTCCATTCTATATAATTTTATCAAAGGAAGTACTTTCGAAACTAAAGGGACTCAAAGCCAGGAATTAATTCCAATGCATCATCACTACAAATAATAAATAATGAATGCAGAGAGTAACAGGGGCGTGCGCTGATTTTTAAAATTTTCAAAAACGGGGGAGCACAGTCGATCACAGAGGTCGCAGAAGTAATTGAAAGGATGAAGAGACAAACCTCCGATTATTTATTTTAAATTTTCCTGGGGAGGGGCGCAATGCCCCGTCTGAAAATTTCCAGATGGAGCGTGTTCCCCTGTGCCCCCCGTTCCATGCACCTATACACAGTAACGAGTTATCGGTTAACCTAATATGTCTAATGCAATCAAAAATAAAGTACCTTTATTTAGATGAAATGTCATAACTTTCTTCATTAATTTAGTTTAGGTGGCTACAGTTCCTTTTAAACTTCCAAACCGAAAATAGATTATACTTTTATCTTATTCCCGTTATTTATTCTCTTGTAAACACTGCACAAAACATTCCATTAAAAGAATTCCCATACTTGTGCCGGAGTTACAACCCGTAAACAAACTCTGTTGTTAAACAATATTATCAATAACCATTTTAAAGTGTGTGTGTTTTTTTTTTAATGATGAATCCAGAGTTTTCGTGCAATGTTACTCTGAAACTGCTTAAGGTAGGTTCATTAAATAATAACGATATATGCATTTGTGGGCATATATATTAAAACCAAAAAATAAAAAACAAAATTTTGAAACAAAAAAAAACTGCATTTGAAAAATATTTAAAAAATTGTGAGATACGAGGGTGGTTCAAAAGGTAACGTAACAAGCCTTTTGGTTGCGAAAGGCAATTCGCAGGTAACGACCGGGACTGCTCTCTAAAGATGTCCTGATGTTGCGCTACAACGCCTGACCGCATACGGCTTCAGTGACGCGTGATTTGGTATACAGTTTTTCCGATGGAAGTTATTGGAGCATCCACCGTACAGCCCGGACCTTGCGCCAAGTGATTTCCATATCTTCGGTTCGTTGAAGACGTACCTGGAAGGTCGGCATTTCAGAACCGATGACGAAGTTCAACAAGCCGTCTTGATGCGGCTCCACAACCTTGATGCTGATTTCTCCTATGCCGGTTTCGATAAGTTGGTGTACCGATGGAGCAAATGATTTTACAACCATGGTGACTATGTGGAGAAGTAATATGTACCAGTGCCTTACTATGTTGTGTGTCTCTTTGAATTCGAAAATAACGTTTTTCTCCCAGACGACTTGTTACCTTACTTTTTGAACCACTCTCGAATTAAATTATTTTTAATTTTATGAAAATGTTTTTAATTTAATCAAAACTCTACTATTAAGTCACTTTATTACTTAAAATTTCAATTTTAATGTGGAATCCTGAAATTGCGCGCTCTGCTGCTCTAAAACCGTAAAGCAACTTCATAAAATAATAATCATATATGCATATGTGTTTTGGTGAGCCTACATGCTAAAACCAAGTCATGCGGAATTTTGAAACAAAAACTTCATTTGAAAAACATGAAAAAAATGTGACTTTTTTATTTATTTTTTATTTTATGATATTTTTTTTAATTTAATCCAGACTTTTTTCAAACATTTTCATTTCGGTTAAAGGTGATGCAAATTTATTTTGAGGAAATATGTTATATTTATATATATATATGGAAAATTCTGTACTCAAAACTTATTCGTTTTTCTTTCACATTATTAACTATATAAATTATTAACATTATTAACTATTTAAAACTTTAATGTTTTTCAATACAAGAATTACAACTTTAAGTGCTAGTTTAATATCCGATCGAATATGTACTTCATGTATAAGGCATAGTTACCAAGTTTTACGATATTTACCTACCATTAAAGTTAATAAATTTTGTCTTATTTAATCGAAGAAATCTGCGGTTTAATAAGGCAAAAATTTCTATTAAATTTTAGTGGTAACGAAAAAGCTTTAAAATTGGCAGCTATTCATAAATAAGGTAATACTTTTTTACGTTATCACATTGTTTGAGTTTTTGAAATTATAATGTTTCCATGTTTGTGATTATTTCGACAGAATCAAAGGTAATGTAGTACTTTAATTTTAATTTAAAATTATCAGATTGCTTTGAAAATACACATCTGAAAATAACATTCATATTTAAGGACAATCTGGGAAAACAACATTCTAATCAATCTCTTACCATTCTGAATAAGTGTTAGCCCACCAGCGGCTTAGAGGTTCTACCCTCAGATCTGGTAGAGGGGGTGCTGGGTTCGTGCCCGTCGGCCTAATCGTTCAGAGTTTTTCTTGTAAATGTGCGTAAATACGGGTTAGATTCCCTAAGAAAGACCCCACAGAGGGAACACCCCCTTCAGCCTATATCTCTCACGTAGATAATCGGCCGTAATATACAGCACCAACACCTAAATAAGAGTTTTCAAGTCAGACCTCAAATTTCCTTTCTCCAATGTTGAACATATGGCCATGCAATACATTCGGAATTTTCAAATTTCTTACCAGAAAATTATTTTTTTTTCTGTATAATTTTAAACGATGTTTCTTTGTTGCCTAATTGAGAAAATATTTCTAAACTAATTATTTAATTTTATGATTTAAATATTAAAACTTTAACGAAGTTATTTAAAGAATCTTAAACGAAGAATGTAACACTTAAAATAAAATTAAGAATACATTTTTGAAATATTTTGTCAAGTAAACAGCAAAGTAGAAAAAGTATGTAGAAAGAGTGTGCAGTATGCATCATGTAGAAAGAGTATGCAGAAAAAAGAAATTGGAAATTTAAATTTTTTTATAAGAAATTTGAAAAATACGAATTATTCCGTGGCCAAAAGTTTAACAAGTGGAGAGAAGAAATTGATATCTGACTGATAACGAGCGTTAAGGCTGTTCTCAAATCCAAAGGAGCTACTTTCTGACACATTTCTAAATTCATTTTTGTTCGGAAACGCGTGAAATTGGCAGGCGTTCTTATTCAGAAACTATGTAATGGAATGGTGTTTTCGATTTTTAAGTAAAGGCAGAAAATCTTTCAGAAAATACTGGTACAGTTCGCGTTTTGAACCGAATTTCCGGATGGGAAAACGTGGGACAGCAAAAAAAAAAAAAAAACCTGTCGTTGACATCAATCACTTATGACTCGATAAGTGAATGGTGCAGATGCAAAAGTCACATTATCCACTTTTTTAAGGTATTGAGTTATTCATATCACCGTGTTCGTCTTTTTAAGGCGAATCGGACTATAATAGTGATTTGGACCATTAAAAAATATTAAGGTTGAAAAAAAAATGCTGAAAATCTCGTTTTGATGCATAACTCACATTATCCAACAACTGTTTTGCAGCAAAACTCACACGCTCCAATTCAACCAATCAGGGAGGTACAGAAGTAGGAAGTAGTGTAAAATGTTCCACTTAGTTTAATGACAGTGAAGAAGTTGAGCCATGTCTAATAGTAAAATTTTTGCTCAAATTATTTTTAACAAATGTTTTTCGATTTTTGTTGTTTATTACCCTCCAAAATAACATAATGAAAACTAATGTTCAGATTTCTTTCTTTTTTTTTCTATTGCTTTTATTGTTTTAGAATTATAACTATTTTGGTTTATATCTAACATTACCCATAAAAGTTTGCTGCAAAACTCACATTTTCCATATTTAAATTTAAATTCTAGCTTTACCTCAATTATTACAGTTTTAGGACTATGTGCAACTAGTTGTTATGGCAACAATTATATCACACACAAAAAATTGTGCGAATATATCATGTTTATTAATAATAATCAGTTTTTTGCATTTTTCTAGGTTATGTGGAGAGTGTGAGTTATGCATCTACACCCTTCAAGTAATTCGTTTATCACAAAATGGAAAACACCACCCGATTCCAAATCGCTTCAATAGACTTGAAAGTGCCATGCTTTTGCTTTTAAAATGAGTCCGTAAATGTTTCAAAGTTTCATGTTATTGAGCGGGAATTTTTTTTTTTTTTTTTTCAGAATCGCCAAACCGAGGGTGACGGGGTTCGGTTTCTTTGTCGGCTGTTTAATGTGGTCTTTCCTATGTCGCTTGCGACAAACTAGTGCGTGGCGACTATCGAAGATGAGACGTTTATCATATCCCCTGCAGAGATTTTTGTTTTTGTTGTCGTTCTTCGTTAAATTTATACGCTTTGCTTTGAAAATCAATAAGAAAGATTACAGCTGGTCACATATAGTAGTTTTTGGAAAAACACAGCCCAATTTTTTCGATTTTGGCCCAATTAAAAACAGATTTTTCCCATCCAATGTGGTATGACCTTGCCGTGGTGGATGGGCTTTTCACTAACAGTACCACAACTGTTGACTGATTTGGAAGTCGTTTTTTCCGTCAAACAACCGAAACACTCATGCACATTGAACAGTACGGTCAGTTTACCGTGCAACTCATGCCAAAGCCGTCGTATTTCGATTAAAAATTACACTTGTAGTCGAATCCACTTTCGTTATGCCGTTTACAACGCCATCTATTGATACACTTTGGATCTTTTTCTTTCTACTGCCATACCGTTTCCACCTTCTTCCAGTATATTCAGTTCAAATTTGACCAGTGGTTCCTTTTTTACAGCATTTTGAAAGTGGGACATTTATAAACACCCTGTATATGAATGCATTCCACACCCATAGATATTTGACTGACCAACATCCTTAAGGCTGTTGGTCAAAGAGATCTTAAATTCCCCTTGCTAATGTTAAACCTATGGGCAAGCAATACTTTCGTATGTTTAAAATATCTCTTCATGAAATTAATATTTTTAACTTTTTTTTTTCTGTGTACTGTTGTTGTCAAAATATTTCTAAAATATATATTTAATTTATAATTTAATGGTTAAAATCTTAGTATAACTGACAAGGGAACCACTTTTGGTGCAGCTCGCACCTAGCATTGAGACCTTTGTGCATTTTAAAAAGCCCTATATTACGAAGTTTGAGAATCGATAAAATTCTTCTGTTAAAATCTTTTTTTTTTTTTTTTTTACCGCTGCCTAATTTTTTGAAAATTCAATTTTCGAGAACACTTATTTAAAATAGAAAACAGTTAATAATAAGAATAAAATGTTGAAAAAAGTTTTAAAATTCCTTTAAAAACCTACGAATTTCATTTTGAAAAAAATACAACATTATGATTGCATTTTTGGCGACGCGACATTGGATTCATTCATTACTGTAGAATTTTTCCCGGCAATCCTGGCCGAATGTCATAACTTCTGCTGTGTGTGAGTGTGAAGTGGTTTGGGTCCATAGCACCCTATTTGGCGACTTAACTCACTTTTGGGGTGAAATTAGCAATTTAAAATCCAATAATAAAAAATTAAAAGCATAAAAAAATATATATAAAATATTATTTTAACAGAGAAATTTTATTGGTTCTCTAACTTTTATGTATAGGGCTACAAAATGCACCAGATCTCGATGCCAGTGCCAGCTGCACCAAAAATGGTTCCCTTGTGAGTAAGATCTTAACACTTCTTAGAAAATTAAGTACATATTTTAGAAATATTTTGACAACTCAAAAAAAAAAATAGATAGAGATAGTATATCCTTTAATATCCTGTACATGGAAAAAAAAGAAGTTAAAAATATTAATTTCCTGAAGAGATATTTTAAAAATACCAATGCATTACACACCCGTAGGTTTAACACTAGCTAGAGGAATTTGATATCTTACTCACCAACAATCTTAACCCTTTCAAGAGCATATATAGCACTTAATTAAGAAGAGATGTCGCAGACGCACCAGGGTTGGCGCGATTTTTGTTTTGCTCCATTTTGGCGAGAAAACCAGTTTTCGCGTACCTGTTAGGCCTAGCTTGCGAAAACAGCATGTTAGTTTTATTTTATTATGAAACAGCTTATTTTATTATAAAAAAAACACACAATTTATATTATAAACGCACACAAATTATTTTATTATAAAACACACACAATGATTAAGTTATTATAAAACACGCAATGTTTAATTTAATACAAAACACGCAAACTGCTCTATCGAGTTGCCATACGAAGCAAAATCGCCTGGTTGCCCAGGCATAAAATCGCCATTTTGCACCAAAAATATACCCCGGTGCGTCTGCGACATCTGTACCGTTAATTTTAACTACCAACTGCCGAAGTAATACCAGATTTTTTTCTTTTATAATACACGTGAAGAAAAGCATTTATTTATTCACAAATCAATTTATTCGAAATCCTGGTGGCAGCTATTCATTTTAATAATTTAGCAATACAATTGTTTTGCACATGAAAGGATTAATACGAGATTAACAATCAATAAATTAATTTTTGCCTGATTAATAACACCTTTTCTCTTTCTATTTCAGTTAAGGTCTTCCAAATTCACTAAAAACTAAACAGTCACAATAACATGAAATTAAAAAGTAAGTGGATTTATTTTAAACAAATAATTATAGTAGCTTAACCAATAAACCGTCTTCCCATTATTAACTCTTAATTTATATTTTTATATAAACTGGATATCTCTTTATCAAGACGAAAATGTCGAATCATTTGTTTGTGTATTTATTTATTTACTGGATTTTTTTTTCTTTCTTTGCTGTTGTTGTTGTTGCTGTTTTTATCAGGATAAATGATCTGGAAAACAAAATTATTATCATTCTTGATTAATTTTATTGAAAGATAAGATTATAAAGTTACTAATGTATACTGACAATGCACGTTTTATTATCTCAAAATAATATGCCTCACCGATGAAATGTGTTTATGACTTCATCAAAACTCAAAAACAGTCATCAAATCAACTACTATTTATTTATATTTACTTTCTAAATCACAGTAAGTTTTTAAAAAAATGTTAACAGTAAAGCTAGATGCATCCAAAAGTACTTTTCCACAAACGTTTTTTAAATCTAAAATAATTTAATATTTAATTTCACAGTTAGAAAAAACGCATAAAAAATAACAAAAACCTTTTAAGCTTGTAATCTACATTTTCAACACTTAAGGGTGTACTCAAATCCAAACTGCTTATTTTAAGACTTATTTTTAAATTCATTTTTGCTCTAAAATGCATCCAATTGGCAGGTTCTCTTATTCAGAAACTTTATAATGTCCGTATTGGTCGATTTTTTGATAAAAGCAGAATATATTTCAAAAAATGCTGTCAAAGTGGACATTTTGAACCGAATTTCCCGAAGCGATAGAGCTGGAAACAAAAGAAAATTATCGTACTGTGAAAATAATTGTTTGTAAATCAATTTCTAATTAATTGAACGAAAAATAAAAACACATGTCACTTACAAATCTCTTCATAAACCACGTTGCCAAGTTTTATGTTTTTTTACTTTTAAAAATGAGTCTAAAAATGTCAGAAAATTTTGAGTTGTTGCGTGGAAAAATATTTATTTTTAATACCGCCTTAACGTTATACACACGATTTATTTAAACATTCTCTTTCTTTCATAAAAATCTTGGAATTCATCTAATTTACTTTTTCACGAATGTTTGATGCTGCCATCTACAATTTGTTCACCGAACTAATCTTTCAACACCGTTTGATGCGTGCTATAAAATCTCGTGCCGACAAAAATCAGATAATACAGCGAACTCTCTCCTTTCAATAAACAGGAAAGAAGTTGAAAATTAAAAGAATTGTTGATGAATGAATATTTTTGTTAACAATGTATATCGTGTTTATAAAACCGTTTCTCATAAATAACCTTTTTTAAGCTATTTTGGTGCGATAGTAGCAGCATCACAAAACAAAGAAAATGCTATTAAGCATATAAAAGAGTATCACTGTCAATTTTATTACTCATCTTTTAATGTTGTGGATTGCCGTCGCAAGATCTCTACGGAGAAAGTTGAGCCACTGCCTTTATTAACTTCTAAAAAACGTGGCTCCTAAATCCTGAAAAACTCAAATCTCCCTCGCCAATGTTAAACATATGAGAGAGGAATTCATTCTTATTTTTTAAATATCTCATAAGTAAATTAATATTTTAACTTCTTTTTTTTTTACTACTCTTCTTAAAAAATGTCATTTGTTTTAGTTGTCAAAATAATATAAATGCTAAATTTCATCTCAAGTGTTACAATCTTACTCACAGCTCGTACAATTTTAACACATAAAATATCAAATTTAGCATATATTTTAGAAATATTTTGACAACTAAGAAAAAATTGACATCCTTTAAGAAGAGTACACAGAAAAAGAAAGTGGAAAATATTAATTTCCTGAGGAGATCATTTTAAAAATAAAAATGCATTCCACTCTCATAGATTTAACATTAGAGATGGGAATTTGAGATCTGACTGACAAACCCCCTTAAGTCACAGGTAAACACTGAATAATATTCAGAACGTGACTTGATATCAGGCGCCAAGTCAAATAAATGCTTCATCAACGGAATCGGCTATTACTATCGACGCACCACTTTCGATAGAAACATAAACAATATTGTCTCAACAGCTGCCAAATGGAGTTGCTGCGGCGTTGTTCTTTGCGTTTTGTGATTAAAATTATCTTGTGAAATATTTTTGGTATGTTACTTAGCGTGGTATTACTTCCCTAATACATGAAGGGCGACAATATTTTCCACATTACATACCGCTATTTTCGAATTGCAGGGATAAAAATTTCGAGCATTAATAGATGTCTTATCTATATTAATAAAATAAATTTTCGCTCTGTTTGTGTCTGTCTGTCTGTTGGCGGCAATGGCTACCGAAATCTACCGCACGTAGAAATCTGAAAATTTGGATGAAGATAGTCCAAGACAGGTCCTAATGCACCTGCCTTGTTTAAGAAGCTGGTATAAGGCTCAGATTTTTCATTTTTTATAATTAGCGGACATATAAATGTGTCTTTTTTTAATAGTACTATTATTGTTAATTACCATTACACTTCTTTAAAATAAATTTATTTGTATTGTCATTAACATACATATATTAAAAGTTATCATTAAAAACATAGTCAGTTATCCACGTATAAAACACATATGATTAAGTGCGACGTTTTTAACAAAAAAGCATAATCCATACCCAGTTCCTCCACACATATTTTCTTTAACTTTTGTTTTGAAATGAAAGATAGCGAAACAAAAATTAAAAGAAATATGTATGGAGAAACTCGGTATGAATTATAATTTTTAGGTGCGTTCGTAATTATATAAATACTTAGCACCTATATTCGTCGTCTGGTCCGTCCGTCTGTCTGCATATAACAGCGCAAAAACTACCCAACCGAATGGTTTGAAATTTAATATATATAGTCGTTGTAGAATTTTGTCGAGTCATTTCAAATGTTATGAAAATCGAATCAAAACTTAAAAATATACAAAGTTATTCTAAATGATGGACCCATTTTCAAAAAATTGTATTTATTAAAGTGCAAATTCAAAATGAACAATCTTTATACCAATGAAAAGAGGAAGTTTCAAAGTTTTTTTTTTTAAACATTATAAATGTTCAATGTGTCCACCGTTTGCTGCACGGCAAACATCTACGCGATAGCCAAACTCGTCCCACACACGAGAAAACCTTGTGCTCCACAGTAGCCATCTCACTCACAACTGACAGTGAAACGAAATCGCGGCCTATTGCCCCGCGATCTGTACCGGCCGCCTCTGGAACCATCACCGCTTTGAAAGCCGTGCACTCAGTAACAGAAGATACGTTTTCTCGTGTGTGGGACGAGTTTGGCTATCGCGTAGATGTTTGCCGTGCAGCAAACGGTGGACACATTGAACATTTATAATGTTTTTTAAAAAAAATTGAAACTTCCTCTTTTCATTGGTATAAAGATTGTTCATTTTGGATTTGTACTTTAATAAATACAATTTTTTGAAAATGGGTCCATCATTTAGAATAACCCTGTATTAATAAAAGTTTTCTTTATTCTATTAAATCCTATCATACGTAATCTATATAATAAAAGCGCAAGTCATGTGACTGAGGAAAACAAATACGGGCTAACCACATCTTTTTCCATGCCAAGCGGCGATTTTTATTAAAAATTATTTTTTCGAATAAAATTGTATAAAAGTCACGTTTTTAGAAAGATCGTTCAAAAAAATTGTCTGCTAGAGAGATGAGTTACATTCAAAAATGTATAGATTCTGAGATAACTTCAGTGAAAATTAGGTTAACAGCCGACAATCTCAATCCATTAAAGTAAATAAACAAAATATTCATTCATTGTGAGTCATAGAAATATTAACCATGGAGGTAATCATTCGCAAATCAAGATCTCCATGGTGAATTTACAGCAATGTTTGGTGTTGAAAAAAAAATCGGATCTGTAAACGTAAACATAACATACGTAATAAGAAAAAAAAAAAAGGCATCCTCATTTCGTTCATAGTAGACGATATAATTTATTTCACTGAAATAATAACGATGATTTTTTACATTGTAAAACTAGTTATAGCACGAAATGAACGCACCTCATTTGTCGTTTAACGTACAATTCCCAACTTGTTTGTTTAAAACGTCGAATTTAACCATATGTGTTTTATACGTGGATAACTGACTATATTTTTAATGATAACTTTTAATATATGTATGTTAATGACAATACAGGTAAATTTATTTTAAAGAAGTGCAATGGTAATTAACAATAATAGTACGATTAAAAAAAGACACATATATACGACTACTTCTCTTGAAAAAGATAAATACTAAGAAATGGTAGAAAACTAAAGTAAGATTTAAGAATATGTACGGGCATTATAAAAAACAGGATGTTCTGTTTTTGAACTGTTTGATTGATTAAGTTTGCCCTAATTTTTATTTTCTGTATCAATTATTTCCTTTATATGAATCAATTTAATGAACGGAAGACGAGTCTGATATCACAAAACTCCAAACGAATAAAGTTTATTGTTATGGTCATTTTTTTTTTTAGTTTTTATTATAATTTGTTATACATAGATACATACAAATAAATAAATAAATAGATAAATAATATAAATTAGAAAAATGTTCAGAGGAAGGTAGAGATTCCAAAGAGTATACTTTCATCTGTACGTCTTCCCAACGAAATTTTCTAAATTAATTTTTATACGGCCCCCTATAGGAAAAAATACCCAATTACAAAACTATTCTTTGCTCTCATTTATGAAACACACACACACACACACAAAACCGAAAAGGTTATTTTTTTAGTATTCGCAGAGATGTCAATTTTTGACAAATGAACGTTGCTTTAAGGTGTCTTATAAGAAATGAGTTCGTAATGAAACAGAGATTCATAAATAATTTCGACACGATTGGTATTGACATTAAGTGCCAAACCATTTTCTAAATATTTGAAGAAGTTTTTCATAATACAGTAGAACCCTGATTTAGCGCGTTCCGATATATCGCAGATTCAGATATAACGAGAGGGAAAACATGTTCCCCAATTTTAAAAAAACTTTAATTTCAGTACCATTTTTACTTTTAAAACATTTATTCTTTTAAATTTTACTGAACTACTGCTGTTTACATACATCGGTCGACAGTCCATAGTCCCTATAGCAGTTTTTTCTCCTTTGAAAATACAAAACCAATTAAGTAAGAAACCAAAAATGCTCTTGACTTTTCATATTTTTTCTTCCTATATCGCATTTACCAATTTATTTTTTTTTCTCGTAACCGAATACACATCCTTTTGAATAATCATGGCTACTCTAACTTTAAAGAAAAAACTCATAAAAAAATAAAACGTAATGAATTTAGTAAGGTTTTTTTTTTTTTAAATAATGTTTAAATTTCTTGTTACCAAAATCTATAGTAACATCAACAGAAAAAGTTGTCTGAAATAAATTATTTACAAACTTCTGGAAAAGTTTAAAAATCGTCTGCTGTAAGAGCGGCTAAACGACTTTTAAATTATTCCAGAAGCTGAATACTACTAAACATGTTGATTACTGAATTCGTCTTCACTTGATTATCGTCTGCAACAAATGTATGATGTTCTACTTCTGTTTCATAAAATTTTTAAGTTGTTGGCAGTTTACTTTGAAATAATGACTACAAAAAGACTAAATGATTTTTTAAATAACGGTTTAAAGGTCAGTAAAATATCATTTAAAAGAAAAAACATAATATGAAAATATATAGAAAATTTTAAAACTATTTAGTATAGCTATACAGCTATTTGTAAATTTTTTTTAAAAATTTATAACCAGATAAGTAGAGCTAAAACGTCTGATTTGGTGCTAAATTTAATAAACGTAAAATTAGAGTGAGTAATATGCAATTGTTTTTCATATTATACAAAAGGTTATTAAATATTATTAAATTGTCACATAAGCGTTAATTGTACTGAAAATGCATTATTAAATATAATATTAAATATATTTTATAATTAAATAAGCTGGAATTTTTAACTCTTAAATGTTTATTGTAATATTTGAAGGTTTGCAGTAGTTTCTTCAAACATAATCTCGTGACGTAAAGAAGTTATCAGTATAGCACTTTGCTTCTCTTAAAAACTTGTGATAAAGAGACTAAAAAAGATTTTGAGAGCAAGAGGGAAATAGAAAAAACATGTTTCTTCAGATAAATATATGTATTTTAGATTTAATGTAACATTTGTAGCTAATATAATTTATGACCCTCTTAAAATCTCTTGAAAACATATTTGCAATTGATTTACAACTGTTAATGGTACATGACGGGCATTCAATCCCAAGGACACTCTTTAGAATATTCAAGGAGTATGGTACCAATATTTCAATTGAATTTAATACCAATATTAAATCTCTTTGCCTAATATTTTTTCTTTACGTTAAAAATCTTTCTGCGATTAATCGCAGAATTTGTAATATTTTTCTGTGATTTCAGAAATATTCTATTCGAAAATTGTGGTATACCCCGGATCCTCATATCCAGTGTTAAACCTACGGTCATTGAATGCATTCCATTACTTTAGGTAGCTTCCATTACAAAAAGTAACAAGAACGAAAAATCATGCGTCAAGCATAGATTATGTAACACTTTCCAACGCTTCCGAAATAATTTTACAAATCATTACCGTTTAATAAACTGAAAGATAAAATCTAAGTAAACAATTTGGAAAACGCATAACATATTTAACAAGAACGAAAAATCATGCGTCAAGCATAGATTATGTAACACTTTCCAACGCTTCCAAAATAATTTTACGAATCATACTCTTTTATAAGCTAAAAGATAACATCTAAGTAATCCGAATACTTTATTCAGCCCTGTATAGGATCTATAGATTTGTATATATACTACATAGGATGCTAAATTTTAGTTCAGTTAGGAAACACGTAGCACAGTTTAAAATTCTCCGTCTGGAGTTAAATAATACGGAAATGTGTTCCCGAACTTTTGTACTTCCCTGTATAGGATCTACAGAATTTATACACACCACGTAATATACAAAAAGCGATTTAAAATTAAAATCGCATTCAGTAACTTAAAACGCACTTCCAGGAATTATTGTTAACATACAGTAGAGAATTCTTTTGTGTGTCCCTGTAAATGAACGATGACTGCTATACACACAATATTCTGTAGTAAGTCTCTTGTAATGAACCTTATATAAATTTCAATGCGTTTAAAATAGTGAAACATTATTTAAATAAACCGCAGACGATTTTTCTCCATAGACGTAATGTAACGGAATTCTTTTGACTGTCCCTGTAAAGTAAGTATAAGTGCTATGCACACCCTATTCCATATTAAGCTTCTTCTAATGCACCTTAGTGATATATATAAATTTCAATGCGTTTAAAGTATTGAAACATTATTTAAATAAACCGCAAATGATTTTTCCCCATAGACCGCAATGTAACGGAATTCTTTTGAGTGTCCCTGTAAAAAAACTATAAGTTGCTACACACTTCCGTTGAAATAGGGAACATGCTATAGATAACGATTATAACATATAAAATTTGCAGGGCAATCCGAGCATATTTACGGGAGTTAGAGCACGGACAGACGGCAGACGGCAGACGGCCAGACGGCCAGACGGCCAGACGGCAGACGGCCAGACGGCCAGACAAACCGAAGTCATAAACACTTTTCAACTAGGTTGGAAAGTGTTAAAAACGCAATTTCAAGAATTTCCAACATATATTTCCAACATATACAATATTCGGAAAAATATCCGAATTCTTTTATTCAGCCCTGTATATGATCTATAGATTTGTATATATACTACATAGGATGCTAAATGTTAGTTTAGTTAGGAAATGCGTAGCACAGTTTAAAATTCTCCTTCTGGAGTTTCTGTCAATAAACGGAAATGTGTTCGCGAACTTTTGTGCTGCCCTTTATATGATCTACAGAATTTATACACACGAAGTAATAGACAAAAAGTGAGTTAAATTTAAAATCGCGTTCAGCAACTTAAAACGCACTTCCAGGAATTATTGTTAACCGACAGTAGAGAATTCTTTTGTGTTTCCCTGTAAATGAACGATGACTGCTATACACACAATATTCTGTAGTAAGCCTCTTGTAATGCACCTGAGTGATATATATAAATTTCAATGCGTTTAAAATAGTGAAACATTATTTAATTAAACCGCAAACGATTTTTCTCCATAGACGTAATGTAACGAAATTCTTTTGACTGTCCCTGTAAAGTAACTATAAGTGCTATGCACACCCTATTCCATATTAAGCTTCTTGTAATGCACCTTTGTGATATATATATATCAATTACAATGTGTTTGAAATTGTGTAACATCATTAAAATAAACCGCAAATGATTTTTCCCCATAGACCGTAATGTTACGGAATTCTTTTGTGTGTCCCTGTAAAAAAACTATAAGTGCTACACACTTCAGTTGAAATAGGGAACATGCTATAGATAACGACAATAACATATAAAAATTGCAAGGCAATCCGAGCATTTTTACGGGAGTTAGAGCACGGACAGACGGCCAGACGGCCAGACAAACCGAAGTCATAAACACTTTTCAACTAGGCAGGAAAGTGTTAAAAAGATATACCTACTGCAGCCGTCTGGGGGAAAGCAATTGCGGAAGCTTTCGGTACCATTTTCAGCGATCATGACCGTAACCCTCGAGACACTCGAGGTGTGTCTCGAGGGTTACGTCATGACCCCCAGATCCCAAATCCACCCTCGTCAAATGTTGAGGTGTGCTTAGAGATTAGACGGGCTCAGCCCAGGCCCGAGCTCGACACGGGATCGGGTTCAATTTTTAAAACAGTCTGCGGGCTCGGGCGGGCTCTTGCTCATTATTTTTTAAACTGAAAATTTTGTTTATTCACGTATAAAAAAATAAAATAAACTTTTTTTTTTCTTTAAAATTACTTATTCCATTTCAAGTAATTTAATGTTATTTTGATCAGAATGAAGGGGAAACAGAAATCGTGTTTTTCTTTTCTAGTATTAGAATGCTATTTTTAAACAAAGTTTGTGATAATTTCAGATTTATGTCTAGCATTGACGGCGACGACCTGTTGATATGGTGCCAATCGGACGAGGCGCGAATAATTTGTTGTTCGATTCATTATAAATGTATATATATATATATATTTGTTAATTTATTAACTATATGTGGTATTCTGTCTACACTTTATTACTAATTATCTATTAGGATATTTAATTAGAATGTTACAAGAATTTGATATGTTTTTTGAAATTCAAATATATTATAATAGTCATTCATAAATTAAAATTTACATGCGGGCAAATTCTATAATTGTTGTTATGATTATATGGAGTTAATATTATTGGGGTTGTAACAAAAGTTAAAATTATCAAGGATGTTACAATGGGTTAATCAATACAATATAATATTAATATGTTAAACATATTTAATTTTAGTAAATATTAAATATTTATTAAATATAGTACACTAATAAACATATCTCTTAGTTTTATATTATTTATTTTATTTTATTATTAGATCATTTAATTTAATTAATATTTATGTTTTTTATATATTTTTTT
This sequence comes from Maratus michaelseni, assembly GCA_963931845.1. Classification (NCBI taxonomy): domain Eukaryota; kingdom Metazoa; phylum Arthropoda; class Arachnida; order Araneae; family Salticidae; genus Maratus; species Maratus michaelseni. Next base: position 210,127,627 of record OZ007599.1, on the reverse strand, counting down.
TTTTTCATGGTAGATATTATTTAAATAGCTGGATTTAAATTATAATAAGTGCATTACCATATTGAATAATCTATGTTATTTCTAAGTATAATACTAATTTATAAAATGAAAGCATCATATGGATTCTACATTAATGTTTGGGTTAAATTAAGATATATTTTAAATGGGTTAGTTAAAATATAAATTATATTATACTAGTAACTCTTATTCTCTATATATATCATTAATATTAACTAGTAAAATTAATATATTTACACTACATTACAGCTGCATATAAGTAATTATACATACAATATTAAAGTTTTAGTAGAATATCTCTACACCAGATGTCAGCAGCAATGTATTTGATAGTATGCTAAAATAGTCTAATATTTTTACAATAGATAGCAGTAGTATAGCTTATTTAAAATATTAAAACTTGGAAATTTAGTATGGAGGTAATAATATCTATGAAATACTTTCAAATTATCAAGTAATATTATATATTTTAATTTATTAAATTAAAATTAAAATAAAATAATTAATGGTTTTTATTTATATGTATATCATAATTTTTTTTCTACATTTTTTTAAATGTTGTAATCTATTTAGTTAAATAAAAATAACTGTAACTGTAGGTTACAATGTATGATCTGAAGGATTCTCTATTTAACTGTGAATTTAACCTCTTCTTTTGGATACAACTTTGTACATGTGCTCACAATATACTAAATATCTTGGGATATTATCAATATAAGTAATATATATATTTTTTAATTTTTTTAATTCTTTTTCACACTCCTTTTCAAATTGTATATATAATTTATAATATTCCATTGTAAAGGTCTTGTTATTCAATATTGTTTCAGCGATTGTTCGGGCAAGATATGGCACTATATTTAGCAAAAGCTGGTGTCATATACAGAAAACAATCGTTCTTTGCTTATAAATGTGATTTTCTTGCCCTTGAAAAAGTAAATTACTTTATAAGCTTTTATTTGTGTATATACTCGTGTGGTTTATATTTCATTCCTTATTTTCTATTTATTTAATTTTTTTTTTTTTTTCTTCTTCTTAATTTGAATTAATAATGTTACTTTTATTAGGACTACAATTTTAATTTGTAAATTGACAGGGCTCTTTGGTATCGGGATTTCAGTGTATGTGGTCAGTTTCTTATGTTTCAATGGTTAAATTTTACTTAAAGTTTTATATAATTATATATATATATAAGCTGCATTCTTTAGAATGATAATGACGGGGTGCTGGTGTTGTATTGGTTAATTTATATACTTACCTTATTTAATTATTTAAAAAAGGGGGGGGGCTAAGTTGCTGGTTATTAGTTTCTAGGGGATAATATTTGGTGTATTTTATGGTAACGATGGTTATGATATAGTATAGGAATATCCATTAGTTGTTAGCTCTTAAAGTTGATATCTTATATATATATCAATATATTTTAATCTATAAATTATCTAAACGTTTACTAGATAATTAAAGTCATTTATATTATTTTCTCACATTATTATATTATGTTTAATTATCAGGACTGTGTTATTATAGGGATATGTTTATACAAAAGATTATAAAGCAATATAAATTTTTTAATTTATTTTATTCTACATAAATTATAATCTTATTATATTTAGGTTGCATTCTCATATTACCATTATGAACTTAATTTCTAGATTCAAAATTTGTTATATGACTTGTAAATTGTATAATATAATTTTTTTAAAAGGTATGAATAACCTCAATTTTATGAAATATCTTTTTCTTTCACATTGTTTTAATATATATATTTTTAATATTATATTTACTAATATTTAATATTAACTGTGTCATTTTATTTTATTTAAAGATCCTGGTATTACCTATGTTAAATGATGCAACCATAGTTTTAACCATTTTAATTTATTTAAATAACGTAAATGTTATAAATGTTTTACTATAGATGGCAGCACTAAATAAACAAATCTAAAAATACTCAAATATAATGTAACTATTTTGTTTTTCTATTACTTTGCAGTATGTTTTAATATTGATTGGAATTTATAATTTCTCAAAAAAAGGTAGTAAATGTAATTATTTCATAATTTTACAAACATTTGGTTCATTAAATAATTATTTAATATATGCTTTTTACAAATTCATAATTCGCCGCAGCTTTGAGCTTTCCAAATATAAAATCAATTTTAAGAGCATTTAAAAATACTGCAGAAATTACTTTTCCTATATTAAGAAGCATAAAAAATGTAATTTTAATTTAAAGTAAAAATTTCTTTAAATTATTCCAATCATTTATTCAGTTATTAACTAACTGTCATATAGAATTTTTCTATATATATACAAGAATTAATCTGCTTAAAATGTCATGCCTTAAACTAGGGACTTATTTTTGTTTTGATAAATGATGCAGATTCAAATTATTAAATTGCTGTATAGTGTTTTACAGGATAATTCAAAATTATTTTCTAAGTACTAAAATAATTTGTAAGTCACAAAATTAATATCGGATACAGAATAGTATGTAAACATAGTCTTCTACTCAGTAATATGAGTATGTAAAAAAATATATAACAAGTTTTATGGAATTAAACTTAATTTTTCCTATAATGTATATATTTTTTAGTTACAAATGCAATGCAACTTTCATCTTTTCCTGTTTCATGCTGTAATATTTAAAATTTGGGTTGTAATTCTAATATTTTCAAAAAAGGCGTGTTTCAGTTTAATTTTCCGGTACTTTAAATATGATTTTAAATTGTAGTTTACATAATCTCTTTGTTGTAGTCATGTGTTAGGGGAAAAAATTCAAAGCATAATACTTTTTTTTTATTAGCAAAATACAAAAATCATAAAATGATGCATCATTTTTTGTTTTTGTTTTTAGTCCAAGAAATATTTTTTAATGCGCAATTTCCATGATTAAATCTTACCAAAAAGAGTTAAATGTAGATATTTTGATAGAACTTTTTTTTTTATGCTGTGAACATAAATTTAAACAGAAAAAAAGAACGTATATATTTGTCAACCAGCAGTTTTTGTTATATTCATTCATATTTATTGATTATGTAATTATGGTAGAATTTTTTTAATCCGCGATTTGTTTCTTTTTTTTTTCGATTCTAATGAATACACCTTGATATTTTTTTAATGTAAACTGAAACAAATTCAATTATTTTCTGCTGCTATCTATAATCGAAAATTGAACCTAAATCTAAATGGTCATGTGATGCGTAGGTTGGGTACACCAGCGCCGCGAACACAGTTCCATTTTCGGGTCTATGTTCTGTGGTTCAGAGCTTATCGTCATTGTTTTCCTTCTAATTTCTATCTTCATAGTAGCAATAAATGAATCCAACTTGCCTAATTTCTCGATTGGTTGGTTGGTTGATTTATGACGGCCGATCTACTCGAGGGATATAGGCCCTAGAGAGGAGTGCCCTACGTGGGAGTCTTTCTAAGGGATCCTAACCCGTATTTACGGCAAGGTTCGAAGAAAACCACGGAAAATTCCGAACGGTTAGGTCGATGAGCGCGACAGGGGCTTAAACCCAGCACCTCCCATGTACCAGCTTTGAGAGAAGAACCTCTCAGTCACTGGTGGGGACCTAATTACTCGAAATTAACATTCAAACTCTGCATTGACAAAAACTGGGAATCTTCTATAATCGGATTCTACGCATTTTATCATTCGAGTTTTCGTATAAAATTAGCTGAAAACCAAGGAATTGGGAAGCTATTTTTTCCTCCCAGTACAAGATGGAAAGACTTTTATTTAATTTTTATTAAGAAAATTTAAATGTATATATATTTGTTTCTGTATAACTCTTTCTTAATAATGTCTCTTTTTCTTTTTGATTAACAAAATACCTCTAAAATATATACTTATTTTTTGTTAAAATTTTAAAATCTTAAAGAAATTACGCGTTTTAATAATATTAAATTACAGCAAAGCTATCTGTATTTGGTATTTTCAGAAAATGAAAAACCGGTGACAAAATGCATGTTCTTAACTATTCATACAATTAAATATATTTCGCTTCGCATTTGAATTTTAGATACTTAAAATTTCCTATATTTTAAAGATTAAATTTCATTTCCACTCGAGGAAATAAATCACTTGAAAGCCAGGGCTTGTGCTAGTAGCAAATGTCTTATTCGGGGAATAATACCGTTCGATGACAGCCGCTAGAAGCAGTGCGCCTCTGTATAGTAAATTTGCTGTAAAAATGTTCTCATACCTATGACAAATTTTAGGGAAGGGCATTTTTTAACACTTTTCAAATTAGGTGTTTATGAATTCGGTTTGTCTGCCTTCCTGTTCATGCTTGACCCTCGTAAATATACTCGGATTGCCATGTTATTGAGATTTACTATGACATTTTCGCTATTGAAAATGGAGTGTTTAGCATTTACAGGGACACTTAAAAGAAACAATGGAGGCGAAATCGTTTGCGGTGTATTTTAATAACGTTATACTATTTTAAGCATAATGAAACTGATAAGCATTCACTAACACAAGCTTTCTGTTGAATAAGGAGTACTGTACACTGCAAAAAAAAATTGTTGATTTTACAGTATAATACGGGCATCCCAGCTGCCAGTATTATACCGTAAAATTAACAGTAATAAACAGTAAAATAAGCAGTAATACACTACCGCGCAACTATTTTTTTGCGTTCTACGTGGTGTGCATAAATTCTATAGATCATATACAGGACTACACAAAAGAATTCGTAAGCATTACTGTGTACGAACGTGGATTGCTTTAGGTTGTTTTTTAATTGAATTATATATATTTTCCAGCTGAACTATATTTAGTATACTAAGAGATATTTGTAGAATATAAATAAATGCATATACCGAGCTACGCAAAGAGCTAGATACTTTGTCGTCTATGGATGGTTATTTCTGAAAGTCTGTTTTCAGTTGCTATGCGTTTTCTACATTATTCACTTAAGATATCTTCTTTCACCTTATTAAACGATGGAAGTTCCGTTACAATATTCTGGAAGTGTTGGAAAGTGTTTCATAATCTATGCGTAACGCATAATTTTCCTTTCTTGTTTACTTTGGGGAAGAGGATGCTAATTTTTTCTGACTGTCTAACATTCTTAATCTGAAATAATAGGATGAAACCCCCAGTTACTGACATCTAACCAGTAACTGACACTTCAGTAGAAATCTAACTCAAATAAGCATTTTCTTGTAAAATTCTGCAAAATATCATCTAGTGGTAACTTATTTGTCTTAACTGTTACAACTTATTTTTCAGCTATTGGTGTTTCAAGAAAGGCAGTTACTGGAGATATTGACCACATTTATCACAAAAATTAATTTTTAGTAATAAAAAGTATATTTTTTTCAAAATTTTGTCAACAATAATTTTTTTAATGTATCTTTACTATCCTTTCAAAAACAAAGATAAGTATAAAACAGATTTAAAAATTGTAATAGTGATTTGAATAAGAAAAACCCCTTAAAGTGTCACTTACTGGGGGATTTCACCCTATTAAATAAACTTTATTAGAATCGTTTGTTGCGAAGATTTTTTTTTTAAATTAAAATAAATTCCAAATTTTTAAAAATATTTATATCAGTATTTATATTTAAAATCTCCTTTAACTTAACTTAAAACTTGAAATTTATGATTGCATGTTTTAAATAAATATTTAAGACTAAACTGACGTTTAAAAGCTTATTGTATAATGGAACTTGTTTTAAAATAGATATTAAGTTTTGAATTATGAAATCAAAGCATGGGAAAAAGCTTATCAAGAACGTGAACCGGCACGTGAACTGTCTGGATTCTATCTTATATTTATTCTATTTATAGATTCTGTAGTTTAATAAACATTGCTACTTCCACCAAATAATATATCTGTTTTTTGTCTGGAAGGATAATGACCACGGATATAGATATTTTTTTTTAATTCACTCATGTTCATAAATTAAGGCATTAACCGTACACTTTCGGTTTTAGACTTTTTTCGAATATCTACAGAAATGCTTAACGAATCGTTTTTGAACTTTGGAAATGTAAAGAACATGTTTGACCTCATATTTTTCAGTGACGATTTAATCATGAAGGCAATTACAGCATCAATAATAAATTGAATAAAAAATAATATTTGCGATAAACTTATAACAGATAATGCTCGAAAAGGTCTGTCACTGTAGAAAATGAGTATGTAGTTACGTAACACGTAGTAAACTTGTTAAACTAGGTACAAGGTTTGCATGCATTTGTGGGAGAGGTATAAACGTTTCAGGAAAAAATTCAAATGTATTTTGTTTATACTAGCATGCGGAGTTTTCAACTAAATTTAAGGCCACTTTCCCGAAAACTTGAGAAAGTGCAGTAGAAACATTATAATGCAATTAAAAAATGGATATATTGAAATTTGATGAAATGTGAGCATTTGCATGAAATAATTTTTAACTACGCTTTAAATTAACCTTAATAATTTTTTAAGGTCAGAGTTTGGAAAGGCATCACAGATTTGATTAGTATTAAATTAAGCATTAATACTTACTACAACGGGAGTCTTAAAAATTATTTTGCTTAGAGTCTTATTTTTCCTAACAGCATCCTGATCTATAGGAATATATGGATGTATTTGAAGTCAGAATAATGTTTTTTAAATGCTCATTTTGATAGGTTCGTCTAATTAAGGAAAGTACTTTTGTAAGTTTGACATAATGCCATACATTAAATAAAATAGAAGAGTGGGCTTTGCATATTGAACATAGTTTTTTGAGTTACATATTAAAAATAGAATAATTTAAAGCATACTTAGATTTTCTGATATAGTTCTGTATAGTTATAAAGTAGTATTTAAAAAAAAATTAACAACCTTTACACCACCATTTTTTTTAAAGAAAATTCGAGCTAAATGAATAACTTCGAAAATAAATTGTTTTCTTATGAACGCATCAATATAATTACTCCAGATTACAAAATTTATAACTCCATATTTATGGATAGTAATTAAAATTAATTTAAATTAACACGTTGACTACTGTATGAATCCAATACGATTCACTATACATGTAAATATTACGGTGGTCAACGTGTTAACCCCTTCAAGGGCGGTGGTTAATTTTTGGACAACTTAATTTTAATCCCTAAATGTCACATTGGCATCAGAATTTTAGAATGAAAAATTTCCTTTTACAACTTATGTGAAGAAAATGTTTTTGATATTTTCAAATAAATTTGTTTGTAAATTCTGGTGTCAATCAATCAATTCAGCATTTTACGAATTGAAGTACTTTGCCCCTGAAAGGGTAAAACTACTAAAACAGATAGCATGTTGAGTATTTTAAGACTAACTCTCATAAAACACAATCACCACCATATTATTTTTATCATTGTTCTAGAAGTTCAGACGAGTAGAGAAACTTTTACTTGCTTAAAATTAATTTTAAGAAATTATCAGTCATTATCTACATTGATTTAAATGAATGAAAATGACATGACATGAAATGACATGACATGAAATGAAAGAGCTTTAAACCCTTTCCGGACAAAGTCTGTTCGTAAAATGAAAAATTACTGACTGACACCGGAATTTACAAACGGCTTTTTTAGAAAATATGAACTCCTTATTTTATGCTTTCATTGTAGACATAAAATTTTATTGTTAAATATTCTTGGTGTCGAATGCAAGTTTGGAATTAAAATTAGGTGTGCCCGGAGAGGAACCACTGTGTTGGAAAGGGTTAAAGTTCTCTTTAATATTTCCAAGACTTTTAATGGAAATGAGGAGCTCGAAACTCGAAGCCGTAATTTGCGAGTTTGATATCAGTTAATTCTTGTCGGCTTGTCTATGTAAGGTTTTCGGGGTCTTCCTTCCTTGAACGAGAACAAAATTCTGTGTCTCATTCCTTTCATAATTCAGCCCCACCAGTGGCTGAGAGAGTGTGCTCTCAAAGCTGGTAGACGGGAGGTGCTGGGTTCGATCCCAATCGCGCCCGTCGGCCTAATCGTTCGGAGTTTTCGTGGTTTTCTTCAAGCCGTGGATTTATCCATGCGTAAATACGAATTAGGTTCCCTTAGAAAGACCCCCACGTAGGGCACTTCCCCCGGGCCTATATCCCTAGTGTAGATAATTGGCCGTCAATAATCAACCCAACCCAACCTTTCATAATTCTTCCCCGAACGTTTCAATCTGTTCAATATTGCCAAAACTTAATAAATTCCTTCCTTTTTTCAAGTCCATATTTGAGATTTGACAAGAAATTTTTGAAAAATGTATGATTTAACTTCTAAATATTCCATTTGTGATTGCTCCAATGCTTCTTCAGAAGTAAAACAAAAATTTTCATTCTGTTTTGTTGCTTTTTGAACTCACTGTTTTACTTAAAAAAATAAAAGATATTGACTCGGGCGAAAGCGACATCTCATAATTCGCTAAATATTATTATTATTTGCATTTAATGTTGTCACCTTGTATCGATGCTCTGTAAGTTTTTTCTTGTCTATATTTGTACAACAATGATTTTAGACATCCTCATCAACTACAATTTATCAGCTCTTAAGATAAGCCAACTTATATTTCCAGACCAGGTGGAAAAATTTTTAAGACTTGTGTTTATTTCGATTTCGACCCTTAAAAATAAGATAAATAAGAAGGAACAAAAAGTACTTGACTAAGTAAAGCTCAACTCTCATTCAAAAGAGTGTTCAGCATTATTGAGAAATCCTTCTTATCATACTTAAAGGCTCAAGAAAAGGCTCAGTCATTCAAACTATATTTGCTCTTTTCAAAATTATCTTTAATTTTTTATGACGTGAGTGTGTATTCATAATATTTTCGGTTATTTTTCTATCTGTGTGTATTTATGTGCACTGTAGTTATTCCATGTATAAACTCTTAAGTGCATTTGCAGATTGTTTATTTCATTATATTGCTGACGATTAAAACTCCAAATAAGGCCTTACTTAAAACTTTAAATGATAGAAATCTCGAGATTCAGTTTTCATTGATATATAATATAATATGAGCCTAGTAATAGAAAAATTAATCAGGTTCGAAATAATTAAAATTACATAAAAGGGAAATTTATTAGTTTATGATACATTCGAACAAGACTTTTTACTCACTATTCTGTGGCTAGTAATTAGGATCAGAAATTAATTTGTATTTTAACAGACATATTTTATAAATTCGAATTATCAAGAGATAATTTTTTTTTTTTTTTTTTTTTTTTTTTTTTTTTTTTTTTTTTTTAAGGTAATGTGAGTTTAATGATAAAAAAAAATCGAAAAGCTCCAGTCTTCCCCTCAAAAGAACAAGTGGGAAAATGCGATCGAAGATCGCACAAAGGGTTTCGTTTAACTTATGGGGTATAACTTACAACTTATAGGTAAATTATAACTTTAGGTAACTTATAACTTATATCATTTGAGAAACTTCGGAATTTTAAATTTCGTTTAAACAATTTGTTTCGTTTTGAAAAAAATTGAAATTTGAAATTTTCCTTGAACCATTAAATTCTTGAGAAATTTCAGCATTTTTAATTTCGTTTAAACATTTTTTTTTGTTTTTAGAAATATTAAATTTTATTTAAACCGCCACTAAATTTTTAATATTTCGGAATTTAGAATTTCATTTAAATATGTTTTTTATATTTTTATACAGCTCTTTTTTTTAAATATATTAAGTTTCCTCTTTAAATCTTTAATCCTCGTTAATCACTAGTGCTGTCATCCCACTTTTAATTTATCAAACTTTCTTCTACTGAAGTAATTTTTTTTTTCATTCAAAATTTAAATTATGTAATGCAGTGTTTTAGTTGCGTTTTTGCTTGCCAATTTCCAAACTAGAAATTCTAGACGCTATAGTATCACTGTCTGATGTTGAGTAAAATTTTAATATTGAATATTTTTGCAATTCGAATAGTAGTGCAAATAAAGGAAAACAAAATTAATAATTATAAATTAATGATATTAATTTATTAATTAAAGGATAAAGTGCTTTGAAAGGTGTATGAAACCCTTTAAAGTTAATACCCCATAACTCGTTTTTATATGTAAATGCATGAACTTGTCATATATTGTTATTTAGCTGCCAGAGACTTGAATAACATTTTTCATTTTCTCATAAATATGATGCATCTTGAATTATAATTGATTGCTTCCAGATGACCTTTTCCTGAACGTTGTGCTCCAAAAAACGACTAACAAGGGGATCGCCAAACATGATGCGCACAGATTTTGATGATTTTAAGGTATGTTGTAGGGATCATACCCCTAACTATTCAGGTCAAAAGTTTCCTTCAAATAGGGCTTAGTTTTTGAGAAATTTGGGGTTAAAGTTCAGCATACGTTTCAAATACCCATTAGTTTGACTCTTAGTATATGGTCTCAGTGGTGAGGAGGTAGAGTTCCCAGACGCTGTCAAAGCGGCTCGGGTTCGATCCTGCCACGTGGCTTTTTCCCTTTTTTAATTAATTTTATATTTTTAACACGTTACAAGTGTTAAACAGAATTATGAATTCGGCAGCTTTGAACTTTTTTTATTTTTTCCTAACAAATTACATTTATATTTTCGAGTCTTTCATAAAAATTTATATTTTTTCTGCACAATATTTTAAATTAATATTTCTATAGACAAACATTTAAACTAATTTGTTTCTAGAATTTTTTTTATTTATTGTTATTTATCTTTTTTTTAATATTTTAAACACTATTCTGAAATAATACTTTTATTTTACTTTATCGCATTTAATTGAAAGTTATAATTTTTTGTGTATAACTTATACAAAATACTTTTCATGTCGAATTACCAAAATGTATTTATGATTAGATGATACCAATAGCATATCATCAAAATAATGATACAATATTAAAACAGTAACTCTCGTATGTAAATTTTGACCAGTGGCATAAATGTTTAATGTCCTCTATACATATTTATCTCTATTACATTTCGAAACATTTTTTTTTTCCTTCTAACAAATAAAATCGCTGTCGACGTCAATATTAAAAATTTAGTCAACTGGAAATGCAAAAATCGTCATAACATAAAAATTACCATACATATATATAATATTTTTTTAAGAAAACATCTGTTGAATTTTCAGAAAAAAATCAGATTAATTAAATTTAATTTTGATTCATCCTGGTTAGCTTCTTTTGTAGACAATTATAAAGTTTAAGGATATATATTACATTCATTTATACTTTTCTCCATGAATGCTGATTTATGATCATGAAAAAAAAAAATCTTTTTTTTTATAAATTGTGACATTTGCAATGTCATTTTACGCTTTGAATAATTTCAAAGTATCCCCATGCTTGCACTTTCACTTATACTAATGGTGATTAAACATTTTTTTTTTCAACTTTCAAACCAACTTTAATATATTTATCACAAAACAAATGTTTAAAAGAAATATAATTTGATCATAAATGCGTTGTTCCAATATTCATGTAAAAATTCAGGCAAAGAATTTTTTTTAAGTGATATTTTGAATACCGTTTTATGTTGCGGATAGATACCATATGCATGCATCATCCGATTGATTGAATGTTTAATAAACTAAAAATGCTAATGTTAGTTTTATAATAAACATTTTGGTATTTCATCATGTAATATATTGAAATATATTTAAAACAAATCAGACATCAAAATAATATATTTTTTAAAAATTAGTTTGGACATTCGTGGACAGAGGTATTAGTTTTAAAATTTCAGGAGTTTTTTTTTTTTTTTTTGTTTTTGTTTTTTGTTTTTTGTTTTTTTATGTAAAAAAATGCATTATTTCATAATTTTGATAAAAAATATACATATTTAAATGGAAGTAATAATAATAAGATTCTAAACATAAATTAGTTTGGACATTCGTAACCAGAAATATTAGTTAAAAAATTTCAGCAAAAATATAAAATTTCGTAAATGTAAATTCAATTTTTTAAGAAAATATTAAAAAGTTCAAAGCTGCTGAATTCATAATTCAGCTAAAAACTTGTAGCGAGTCAAAAATATAAAATTAATTAAAAAAGCTGAAAGTTACGATCCATGATCGAACCCGAGCCACCTGGACAGCGTCTGGGAACGTTACCTCTGCGATACTGAGACCACGTCTAAAATGGCATACCAATGGCTTTTTGAAACGCATGCTGAACTTTAACCCCCAAATTTCTCAAAAACTAAGCCCCATTTGAAGGAAACCTTTGACCTGAATAGTTACGGGTATGATCCCTAAAACATACTTTAAAATCATCAAAATTTGTGTGCATCATGTTTGGCAGTCCCCTTGTAAGATATCAACTTTGATGATATTCTTTCAAAAGATCTTATGTCCTTACAGGAAAAAGAGAAACGCTGTTCGCTTTTTTGTATTTTAATAATCATTCAAATAATATAATATATAAATTAATCTAAACACATGATAAATTTAACTATTTGGTGTTTTGCTTTTATTATTCACCTTGAAATCTTATTTTAATCGATATTTTTGTAAAATCAAAGATTTTATACTAGGAATGAATTTCTTCGGACTCTTATGAAGTGACTTTTGTTAATTTTAGTTACATTTCATTACATATTTGTGTTTCATCTTTCAGGTTTTTAATTCTCTTTTCATTTTCCCCTCCAATCTATGTTATATTCTCTTTGTTTTAAATTCTATTCATTATTCATCTCTACATATTTATGGATATTGATCAAACAGGTACATGTTCATTTTTCATATTTAATATGTTTTTTCTTTCCCCACATGTTGTATGATGTTTCTGTGCTGTTTTAAAGGTTATATATATATATATATATATATATATATATATATATAAGCTAATCAAAGTAATTTATGAGCCAAATTATTAACATTTTATGGTTTATTATATCTATATATATATATATATATATATATATATATATAATTTTCTCTCTCTCTCCTTTTAAATATTCTTCATATTTTCAGTATTTTTGACCAATTACCATTGAAGCACAAGCTATGGTAAAATTATGATTGCACTTGTTAATTTATTAACTATGTGGTATTCTGTCTACTCATTATTATTAATTATCTCTTTGGAGATTTAATTAGATTGTTACAAGAACTTGATATGTTTTTTGAAATTCAAAGATATTATATATATAGTACTAAGGTATTTTATACTAGTTATGGTGGGACATTTTTTCTTCTATGTAAATATTGTACATAAATTATAATTTTTGTAATCCAGGTTTTGTATTTTTATTATTATTATTATAATTTTTATTTTATTTTTTAAATTTACGATTATTGGTAATTAACATAGAATTTTATTTTTTGAATTTTTAATTATTGGTATTAATTATCCTAGAAGTAAAATGATAAATTTGTAATGAATATTCGTACTATTTAACCTAGAAATCAACTAATAAATTTGTAGCATTATGTATTACATAATCATATTTTTATACAATTTTATATTATGTATATTTAAACATTGTCAAATTTTATTTATGATATAAAAATCTCAATATAGTCAGTAATAATAAAAAAGATTTAGCGACTGGCAATTTAGGCGATAATAATTATATTAGGTCTAATGCTCGGTACTTGGAAATTGACAGGGATTTCTTTGGATCGTCAAACAGTTACCTGTCTTATTGTCCCAAAGTGAAACTCAAATTCAAAAAATGTTCGTCACCACGTTGCTTAACATGCCCACATGCAGATCCATTACAAATTGTAAATAGTTCTAACGCTAAAATTAATGTATTTTTCTGTAAAGCTTACAACATTATTTATTCGATAAACTGCAATATTTGTAAGATGGAATATATTGGTCAATCATGTAATCCATTGCACTACAGAATCAATCAACATAGACAGGATATTATTAAAAATAATTCTATAAATGTTGAGCACATGCACTTTAGACAACATGACTTTAAAGATATTACAATAAAAATCTTAAGTATGCACAAAAATTTCACTGATAGACTACTTTATGAATCAATTTTTATCAAATCTCGTAACTCATTATATCCTTATGGTCTTAATTCTAAATTATTTAATCGTACAAACCTTGTTTATACTAATACTACTAAACATGAACATTACAGTAGCACTTATGCTATATTAAATCATACAGCAAATACAAAAACTACACGTACAAAAAGGGGTAAAAATCGTAATAGTTCACAGTATATCTCTAGTAATGATATTGAACGGCAATTATCTAATTTGGAATATGAATTCAATAATTCTTACAAATGGCTTGATATTAGGAAAAATATTTTTTCGATCAAAAAGAAAAATCTTAACAAGTATTATAAAGTTTTTTTATCATTAAATCTATCGCCACATTTTAGTGATGTTTATTTTGATCTTTTATTATTTAGAATTAATCAACTTAATGTAAAAATTTCAAAAAACACTTACAAAAAAACTAACAACACTCTACTTATAATTACTTTTTCCAATATTGTACTTAATAAAATAAATATACACAATGTAATTATTAACATTGAGAACAAATTCCCCATAAAAAATTTTACAATACATAAATCATACAAATACAACGTTACATTAGGACGTAGGATTTTCAATTACAATAAATTTGCAAAATTTCTAACATCAAATGATAAACCTCCTTGCTTATGTAATAATCCTAATTATAGCAATTATGTAGATAAGGTACATGGTCACATTATTACAGGGGATATTAATATTGTAGAGAATGATTACTTGCGTAATCTTATGACTAATGGGACTAAATTTCGATTACCTTCATGTTATACAATTTTTTCTGTTTTAAAACAATTTAATCTGGATCTTGACCTTTTTATTTATAAAATATCAATAGATTATAATAAACCTCTTGAATTTTTTAATGAATGGAAATTAAATGTTTTAAGTAATTTAAATGCTGAACTTCATAGGAATTTGGACATATATAATTTTAATTTTAAACAACTAAATAGCGAAATAACGAATTTACAAAACAAATTTATTATTACATATGTTGATAAATCACCAAACAATTATGCTTTCATCTGCAAATATTATTATTCGCAGTTAATAACTAAAGCTATAAATACAAATTTAAACTTTAAAATAACTAATCTAGATAAAATCATTAATAATCGACATATATTTCAATTTTATAAATTACTAAAAATTAAAAACTATAACTTTAATTATCCATACATAGTTGTTATACCTAAATTCCACAAAACTCCTTTAAAATTTAGAACTGTAACAATCGGTTGTAATACTTATAACAATAATGCAAGCAAATTTTTATTAAGTATTCTCACTAAATTGTTTGAACTTACAAAACAAAAAGATAATTTGTATAGCATAAAAAATAGTTTTCAACTTGTCAATAATATTAAAAATTTAAATAACATAAAATACATGAAGACGTTTGATTTTAATGACTTATTTAATAACATTGATATTAACGATATGTTCAAGATAGTAAATTTATTATATAAGGAATACAAGGATTCTATTAAATTAAAAAATAAAATTTCGTTAAATTACTTTAAAACATTAACTAAATTTATTCTCCATTATAATTATATTGTTTTTAATGATACTATATATATACAAAGCTGTGGACTCCCTCAAGGTGGCATTGTTTCTTCAATTCTTGCAGAATTGTATTTATATTATTATGAACGTAACTCTAATATTGCTAATTGTAAAATATACCGTTATATAGATGACATTATTGTCTTCTATTTTAATAGTAATTCAAATTATTTATTACCTATAAAATATCATAAAAATTTAACTTATAGTTTCAATGTTATGGCAAATAATGAAATTAATTTTCTTGATCTTAAGATAATTCTTAAAGATAATAAACTTTTGTTTGACATTTATGACAAGCGAAATGATTTTACTTTTAAGGTTAACTTATTTACTAACTATTTGTCATGTATACATAAATCAGTATTTGTAAATATTTTACTAAATTTCGCACATAGAATTAATAATCTTTGTTCAAATAACTTTAAAAATCAAAATTTAAAACATATCCTTCAAATTGCACAAGTTTATGGATATCCTTACTATTTAGTTAAATCAATTTTACACATATAAATATAGATTTAATTTGGGTTAAATGTCTGTATTTTTGTTTTTGTTTTTTTGTTAAAATCTCCTTGATAAAAATGATAATCCACTTTTGATTGTTGATATATTTGGCTAAACTATGAATCCTATTGTGTGCGTTGCTGCATAGGATTATCCTAGTTTAATGTCATTCATATTTTAAAATTTAACGTTAATTTTCAACTATTGACTGTTGATATATTTCGCTAAATTATAACTCATATTAAGAGCATGTGCTGCATAGGATCATCTTAGTTAAAAGTCATTCATAAATTAAAATTTAAATGTGGGCAAATTCTATAATTGTTGTTATGATTATATGGAGTTAATATTATTGGGGTTGTAACAAAAGTTAAAATTATCAAGGATGTTACAATGGGTTAATCAATACAATATAATCTTAATAAGTTAAACATATTTAATTTTAGTAAATATTAAATATTTATTAAATATAGTACACTAATAAACATATCTCTTAGTTTTATATTATTTATTTTATTTTATTATTAGATCATTTAATTTAATTAATATTTATGTTTTTTATATATTTTTTTCATGGTAGATATTATTTAAATAGCTGGATTTAAATTATAATAAGTGCATTACCATATTGAATAATCTATGTTATTTCTAAGTATTATACTAATTTATAAAATGAAAGCATCATATGGATTCTACATTAATGTTTGGGTTAAATTAAGATATATTTTAAATGGGTTAGTTAAAATATAAATTATATTATACTAGTAACTCTTATTCTCTATATATATATCATTAATATTAACTAGTAAAATTAATATATTTACACTACATTACAGCTGCATATAAGTAATTATACATACAATATTAAAGTTTTAGTAGAATATCTGTACACCAGATGTCAGCAGCAATGTATTTGATAGTATGCTAAAATAGTCTAATATTTTTACAATAGATAGCAGTAGTATAGCTTATTTAAAATATTAAAACTTGGAAATTTAGTATGGAGGTAATAATATCTATGAAATACTTTCAAATTATCAAGTAATATTATATATTTTAATTTATTAAATTAAAATTAAAATAAAATAATTAATGGTTTTTATTTATATGTATATCATAAATTTTTTTTTTCTACATTTTTTAAAATGTTGTAATCTATTTAGTTAAATAAAAATAACTGTAACTGTAGGTTACAATTTATGATCTGAAGGATTCTCTATTTAACTGTGAATTTAACCTCTTCTTTTGGATACAACTTTGTACATGTGCTCACAATATACTAAATATCTTGGGATATTATTAATATAAGTAATATATATATTTTTTAATTCTTTTTCACACTCCTTTTCAAATTGTATGTATAATTTATAATATTCCATTGTAAAGGTCTTGTTATTCAATATTGTTTCAGCGATTGTTCGGGCAAGATATGGCACTATATTTAGCAAAAGCTGGTGTCATATACAGAAAACAATCGTTCTTTGCTTATAAATGTGATTTTCTTGCCCTTGAAAAAGTAAATTACTTTATAAGCTTTTATTTGTGTATATACTCGTGTGGTTTATATTTCATTCCTTATTTTCTATTTATTTAAATTTTTTTTCTTCTTCTTAATTTGAATTAATAATGTTACTTTTATTAGGACTACAATTTTAATTTGTAAATTGACAGGGCTCTTTGGTATCAGGATTTCAGTGTATGTGGTCAGTTTCTTATGTTTCAATGGTTAAATTTTACTTAAAGTTTTATATATATATATATATATATATATATATATATATATAAGTGATATTGCTCAAAAATGAAGGATAGCTTAGTGTTAGGAAGGTACATTCAATTGAATGATTATGTAGGTGGGTGGTGATGTCTGGTGGACTTAAGGTAATTTTAGTTATGTACAGCTGCATTCTTTTGATAATTATGGAGGTGGGTGGTGTTGTATGGGTTAATTTATATACTTACCTTTTTTAATGATAGTAATAATATTAATAAATAATAATAATAATGGAAAGTTAAGTTGCTAGTTATTTGTTTCTAATGGTTAGTATTTGGTGTATTTTATGGTAAAAATGCTTATGGTATAGTATAGAAATATCCATTAGTTGTTAGTTCTTACATTTAATATCTAATATTCTTCAATGTATATTAATTTATAAATATAGCTAAACTTTTCCTTTATAAGTTAAGATATTTAAAGTTATTTACAATATTATTATTATATTATTATATTATTTTTAATTAAAGTGTTGTTAAGGTAATTATTAAGTTATGTTTAATTGGTGGTTTTGTATGTTGATATGGGGATATGTTTATACCTATTTTTATATATAAATATACATATTTACTTCATTTTTAATTGGTAATTATAAGTATTAAATTTAATTTGTTAAATTTACATTTATTCATTCTACATCATTTATAATCTTGTAATAGTTAGGTTGCATTTTTCAATTACTCTAATGTTTTTAATTTCTAGATTCTAATTGTCATATTTCTTGTAATGTGTTATAATTTATTTAAAGTGATATGAATAAATATAATTGGAAGGTATTTCCTCTTGTTTCAGATTGACTTACTATTTTGAATCATATAGTATATCATAGTGAATCATATAGTATCTTACTTATAATAAAATCCAAAGGCGAGAAAGTGTCTGTAACGGTACCGGGTTGTACCACTCTGGTCTGCGAGTCGACCGTAGTTAAACGCCATGTTAGGCTTACTGAAAAAGATATGCTAACACATGACCACTAAACGATCATTTCTTCTACGTGAAATCATGTCTGTTCTGCATATTTTCACATAAAACATGTATATCTTATCCAATTATAATGTATTAAGCTACAAATTAAAAATAAGGTATTATAAACATCAAATTACTATATATAAACAAACAAACACTGTTGCCATTCAGAATTTCTAAATCTTGAAACAAATGAATGACTCTTTGAACGCTTCATTAAAAAAAAAAAAGGTTAATTATCTGATTCTGTTCTTAAAATATTTGTAAAAGCATATTAAAG
Organism: Maratus michaelseni; assembly: GCA_963931845.1. Taxonomy (NCBI): domain Eukaryota; kingdom Metazoa; phylum Arthropoda; class Arachnida; order Araneae; family Salticidae; genus Maratus; species Maratus michaelseni. Next base: position 210,108,566 of record OZ007599.1, on the reverse strand, counting down.
TCTTTAAATATTTTAATTTTGTTTAAAACCTTCAAAAACTATTTTTGCAGCCATCTTTCGTCAATTAATATAAACAATCGAGCTTTGATAAAAATACAAGTTAATATTTGCATATAATTAGCATATTAAAATTTAATGTGACAATTTCAGAAATTACATTTCACTTTGCTAATCATTATTATTATTGTTGCAAAAAAAGAAAAAAAGAAATAAAAAAATGTGAGTCATTCACTTTTGAGAATCATTCATCAAAATTATTTGTGCTGTACTGATTGCTATTTGGCAACATGAGTTTTACTGCTTTAACATCTTTGTTGATCTTTCTAAATGTTGTTTTGAACGCGCGGTGGATTTGAATATGTTCAATCAAATCAGTTTTTATTGTTGTTTTATATTATTTAAGGATTGTTTTATCGATGCCTGATTAAAATGATGAAACGCCGATTGAACGTAGACGGCGATTAATTAGAGAAAGACAGTCGAGGTGGCTTGCTTGGAAATCACAAGCAACATTGGACCGTATAAGAGAAGATGGTGCCATCTACCGGTAGATAATACAAACAAATTTTAAAATTTTGTTTCCATCGTAAATAAAATTATTTTTTTTTCTTATGAAACGTAATTAAAATATAAGGAATAAATAGTACCGAGTAATTTCCATTTAATTTTGCTTATATAATCAAAAAATGAGCTATGTGGTGAGTCAAGCTCTTTAGAAACACATTGATAACACTTTTTTTTCAGAAAATTTCACACATGGATTCTTTTTTTTAAATATTTAATTTGAATGTTTTGTCCATTCGTTGAACTATTTCAAAAATTGAATATTGAGTCAATATCCTGTCATTTTTGACAGGGGGTATATACTAGTCATATAGTAATTTTGAATCATATATAATATTCTATTTTATTATTTACTTTCTAATTAGAATATTAATTAAGATTTCTTTTTTTACTTAAAATTCTACTATTTTAAATGTTACAAGCATTTTAATTATTTATCTTTTATAATTTAAATAACGTAATAAATATGAATGATTAACTATTTTAAGTACGAAAGGCAGCACTACAAAAATGAATTTAAATGTTTTTATCCCATGTATGATTCGATTATTATCCATGGTATCTATTCATTTAATTATTTAGATGATTATTCATCTCTTGATTTTGTGCAGCAAATATTTTTATTTCTATATTTATTATTATTATTATTATTATTATTATTTTCTTTAGTTTTTAAATAAAATTTAAAATGTTTTGTTGATCTATTAGATTTATTTTTCAATTTGTTAAAAAGTTGATATTTATTTCACTGTAACTTTTAACTGCCAAAGTAGTTACATGGGTTCTAAGATAACGTGGATGTTAACTCGATGAAATAGATTATTGAATGGGTTAGTTTTGTTTCTACATTTTTCTTTTAATTTATAACTTTTATATTAAATCTTTTTTTGTATGTTTCATAATGTTCCCTAATAATTGTTTTTGCATCTATTATGTTTAGTTATTTAATATGCGTCCATTTTTATTTAATTTTCCTTGCTTGAGGCTTCGTAGTTGATCGGACAATTTGAGTAAAGTAAATTCGGCTCAGACCTATTTACTCAAACAGAAATCAATTACGATTTACTTATATTTGTGGAATATTGCCCTTGATAATGTGTTTCACAATATAAGTTTCTATTTGATTTTTCTAATATTTTCACATTCTGCAAATTGGGTTTTTCTCCACATTTATTTTTTCCACTTATTTCATTTTGAGAATCTTACGTTTTTGGATATATGTCTTTGTATTCTATTATAATTATCGGTTCATATATTTTCAATTTTTTATGTGATTTAATGGTTATTATACACAAAAGTTTATATATATATATATATATATATATATATATATATATATATATATATATATATATATATATCTGTGTGTGTGTGTGTGTGTGTGTGTGTATATTATGTTTATTAACCAAGTATTGACATAAAAATCTGTCTTAACTGTAGATTTTCTTGATACATTTTTGCAGGAGTGGAATAAAATATACGTTTAATAAAAATGTGTTTATTAATGTTAGACACTCGGACGCGGATATTAAATTAGAAAATAAGACAGTTTTCTTATATATACATTCAATAATTATTTTCATTACAGCAATCTATCCTTCTCTACCTAACAGTGGAAAAACGCAAAAAATCTGACATATCTACGGATGTTCACAAAAGCTCTCTTTCTTTCGTTGCCATTTTTCGTGTCCTTTTCTTCGATGTTATTTTATCCGAAATTCCTGTGTTCCTCTGTAAATGAATAAAAAATGCTACGAACACCATTTTTTATAGGAAACATATTTTAGTGCATATAAACAACGTGTATCAATTATAATGGTAAAAATAATATACCATTATTAAAATATACTTCAAGCAAATAAAGAGCATAGTGCATGAGCATGTTAAGTGAAATTTTCTTTAAAAAACGAAGATTTCCGGTTAGAATGATTTATTTTTATCTAATCTAAATATAGAACATTCACTTATTGTATTAAGTTTCCAAATAAGGCTGTTGTTTTCAGAGATTGAACACGTTATGTAAACATCTTCAAGCTGCTTCATTAGTGCAAGAACATCCTATAAGTAGTACGCATATCTTCTTACATTAGAAATGTGTTGACCTTCAGTAAAACAATTAGATATTGCCTTCATCCAAAATTGGACATCGCAATGATTTACTGAAAGGTCAAAGAAACTACATCCACACTTCAACAAGCCGCTGAAAAGCCTCTCTAGCAGACCCTAGGAAGTTGAGACTCACCTCCCTCAGCAAGTGCCGTCCACCACGTCCTTCCCCCGACCTGGGAATTTGTCCTTTATGACTATCGAGGGAGGAGACCACACCGCCCTGTGGTCTGTAATTGACTACGAACATTCACACTGGCCTTGTTGCATATATATTCACTGCACAACAATAACTTCAACATTTATGACATTTATCACCACAACACTCACAACATTAAATCACTATCACTGTACATTTCACCCCACAACATTTATTTACCACTTACTTTACCACATCTACATCGCTTCACAACATACACAACATGTATCACACATGACACGATACATAAGACTCCACATAAATACGTTACAATGCTGAACTTGCGCCACTTTGACACCTAACTCACCTTCTTCACCTGCACACCATTTGCTTCGTTGTTGTTCAAGCCACTGTAATAAATTACTCAACCTGAGCTGACAAGCTCCTGGAGAAGTTGCAATTTGAAGATCATTTTAAATGAGGCTCCAATTCCTGTAAGAAGGCCGTTAAAGGCCGTCCCCAATGTCGTTATTTCTAAATTTGGACAAATTTATTCCGTAATGGGCCTGTGCCCACACAATTCACGAGTAGATGTTCATTCGTGGCTGGATTTGGGGATGTGCAGAAGGGACATCCTCGAGTTATGGGTTTGATTCAGAAACGAAGAAAGTAATCTGGAAACGGAGCATGTCCTGTTATTGCCCAATTTAAAAGTCTATTTGTCCAGGCTCTATTTTCGACACTTTTTGTAAATGCCAGTACACATTTCTTCCTGTGTTAACTTTATCCCATCTTTTTTGCCACATATTTCTTATTTTATGGCTTATTCTTGTTTTTATTGATGCGTTGCATTTTGACCAGGACGTGTATTTCCTCCTGGCCTGCGCCTCTTTCTGTTTCATTTCTTGCGGTTCCTTAACCCAGTACCACTTCACTTCCTTGTCGCCCCTTTCCTCATGGATCCCAACACACACTAGATCACTGGTATTCGGATTAGATAACGCCATTAGTGACGATCTCGAGTCACTGTACAGTGAGTAGCTCTCTATTTAGCTGCATAGCTCAAGCGCTTTCATGATCGCAACAAGCTCTACCTGAAACACTGTAGCGTGCGATGGGAGATGGTAAGAGTGTTCTCCTACGAGAACCCAATCATCATAAACCACTACGCCTGTGCCTACACCTCCACCTATTTTCGAACCGTCAGTATAGACCGTTATTCCCCGATAATCTGGGGTGATCTCTATAGCTGTAGGAGAGTCTTCCCAGTTGATGTATGGTGCCCTTGCATGATGTGTACGCAAGCAGTGTTCAGCCTTCAGCTGAACTTCATCTGCCTGAATGAATATGTCATCGATGGACATATTTTCGCCTAGCCTAAGCGTTCGACCGAGACGACTTTCCTTCTCCACCTAAATATCTAACAGCAACATTCCAGCCAGCATCTGTAGTGCAGCCGTACTCGTAGTACGAAAGCCCTTAGTGATGGCCAGAAGTGCTAGTCTCTAAGAAGAAGCAAAACTGTCTCGCATGCGAGATGTCCCAGTCCATCAGAAACTGCAGGCGTAGTTCGCTAAACGCTCAATCCCTCTTTATACAGACACTTAAGCACATTATCACTCAGGACTCAATTTCTTCTACTGAAGGAATTGGTCTCTCTCACATAATTTGCAAGAGATCCTTTTATGTATGCGCAGTGCGCCATTCCATTTAGCTTGTTGCCGATCCTGAACCCCAAATATCTCGCTGAGGTTGTCATTGTTATGGATTTTCCTAGGAACTTCTTTCGGGGATTGGTTCTTGGATTTTTTCCTTCTCCCAAATTTTCGCATTTTCCAGAAATACAAGAAGATTGTCTTTTCTGCGCTAAATGTGAGCTTTTGCAGCTCTGTCCATTTTGCTACTTTTTCTAGAGCAATATTTTCTCTTCTCCCGCAAACATATGCGTTCGAGATAGGTCGTTACATAGGTGTTTCAACCAGCAATGCGAAATCCTCAGCATAGGCAATTATCCTCACGAATTCTTCCAAATTCAGTTCTAGGAGAAAATTTGCGACCAGATTCCAGAAGAACGGTCTTGAGTTTGAGCCCTGTGGCCAGCTCTTATCATAATGGTGCTTGAAGGACGAGAAGGCCGTTCGATAAAATATCGAACTTTCCGACAAGATGCTCTGGACCAGCCTGTACAAATTCTTTGATCATCCCATTTTGCCTAGTTGACTGTATATAGCTGGCCAACATAAGTTTTTAAATGCTCCCTTCACGTCCAGCATAATGAGGCAGCTATCGTTATTTTTGCTATGACAACCCTCAATCGTCCGTCTTAATTCATGCAATGCATGTTCACTGTTCAGTACCTTTACCTGGAGTGAAACCGAATTTATTTTTGTGCATGAAACCCTGTGACTGGGCAAGGAAAATCCGCCTGCTTGTCACTAGTTTGTCCAGCAATTTACTCCAGGCAGGTAATAAGCATATTGGACGGTAGGAGCTGGCGTCCGAGCGATACTTGTCAACCTTATTAAAGAGAACTAAGTCAGCCTTTTTCCAAGAAGCAGGAACAGTGGTTTATTGGCCCTGTACACAGCATCTCTACAACCTCTATATGAATGCAGTCTAGTCCTGGTGTTTTTCCCCAGTTCGCAGACCTGAATACCTTGTCCAACTTCTTTTGAGAAAATTCCGGATTATCATCGCAAACTCGTGCGCTTCCAGTGCCTGATTATCCAGAAGGCACGTGAAGCACATACTTACCCTCTAACACTTAAAAGGTGCCTCAAAATAGCTGTGAAGTGGGCCCTCTACTTCCCAGTTTTATTTTTTTTACATTGTACGTTTTTTAAGAAAGTTTGCATAATCCAAGAGGATCCAATCATCAAACCAATCACCAAATTATTTAACAGGGAAATATAAATGTCATCAATAGGAAATTAATTATCATATAGCATTGTTCCTGTTAGAAACCACGCGGGAAACCGAGCATACAGCTATATGTACTGAATATATCTGAATTATATACAGGGAACATAAAGCTGTTTAATGAAATATATGTGACCTCGGCTAAGCAACTCTCGGGAATAATATTAGTATCATTGGTGAGTTTTCATGAATGAAGAATTAAGAAACATTTTGTCAAATGAAAGGGGACCCCAAAATAATACCGTGCTTCCCCTAGATTCAGAGGTTAATCGGGCCCAGTGCGCTTCGTTCCTGATTGAATTCTGTTCTGCATTATCTTTCGGAAAAAGGTAGGTCATCAGCTGTTCGATGCTTGACATGAATCCCATAGTCTCCTCCCTGTTTCCTTTTTTAATCATGTTAAGTTTCAGAAATGAAGAGGACTTGCCTCTTAGCCAGTCAAAATGAGGACCAGAGGGTCTTTCCAGATCAACATCTTCGAGGATCTTCCGGTAGTGCTCCCATTTCACCCTGCGGACTGATTTCCTGAATTTTGAGCATGTTTTTCTGAACAATATTTCATATTCTTTTCTTTTAATTTCATCTACACAACGTCTGTACCGCCTTTTTGCGGCCAGGACGTGTTTACGCTTGGTGAGAAGTTAAGGACTCCACCAGGGTTCTGCCTTCCTACGCACTTTCCGTTCCTTCGTTTTTACTGTTACTGCCCGGGAAGTACTTCTCAGACTAGGAAACCATGTCTGTAGAGCATAGATGTTCCTTCCGGTCCTCATTATTCAGGTATTAAAAAATACATAATTCAGCCAAAGCTGAGCCCGCCGGTAATCGCGACATTGGGTGGGATGGTGATGTATATAATGAAAACCATATTTGTAAATTGAATAATACAAATAAGAACACAATGATAAATATGATGATTTAAATCCCAATGAGGAAATAAAAATGAGATTCATAAAATATCATCACCAGATGAAAGTACGATTAATGCATTAGATCAATGGCGATCTTGATTCGATGAGTAGAATAGATATGAAAGATAATACGCATACTCTATACAAATTATGATACGGTTATTTTTCTTTGTGTACACATACACATTGATGTAAAAAACAAATACGATGAAAAGTAAAATATATACATAATTAAAGCAATAGGCAGGTCTAAAACCCACTTTGGGTTATGAGAGGTCCCAAGGGCGGGATCAGATTGAAATTGCAGATGCAATCATTAGACGATGAAACTTGTTGATCATAATTTGGGCAGAATTGCTACGGTATAGAATATATTGATGGGTTGAAGTTTGTAGGAGGAAATGAGCTATTGGTAAATGTTGAAGGATAAATTTGAAAATGATGAGTAGGATTTATTGGATAAGGTGTAGACTTGAGATTTAAAGCTTCGTTTTCTTTTATCGCCCGCTCCAATACTTCAACATCAGATATGGTCGCTAGGTGCACTAGCACACCTCCAGCTGAAACCGGTTTTCAACCCTTAACCTCTATTTTGACGCTTTTAGGGGATATTGCCTGTACCAGCCTTGTATTCACAGACCGACTGTTCTCTGCTTATCCCGAGGATAAACTAAGAGCACATGATCTGTGGCTAAAGTGGGCGTGCGGGTCTTTCCTTTGCAATCTCCCTGTTTTATCAAGTCTCTCTTCTTACCTCAGTTCTGTTCCTCTGTGCAGGAGACCTACATGCTCCTGCAGATGAAACTGGGCGCTTCTCCAGCTTTTCTTTGCACACCTTGAGCTGCAAGTTGCGGTTTTCCGCATCTTTTTTAGCTCTCTCCAACTCGAGAGCTTGTTTGATAATTATTTTGTATACTTCTACAAGCTGCTCCCCAGCCACTCTTCAGTCAGCTTCTTTTGGTTTACGTTTCAAGAGCATTATGGTAATTTTTGCTACAAGATTTTTAGCAAGACTTCTAAAGTCTTGTTCTTCGCTTTCTACTGCCAGTTCTTGGACTGGAGCCTCTGAAAGAGTCAATGACCCTTCCAGATCCTCACTTTCACCACTTGTATCAGTTTTACACATAATTACTGCTTAAATAGGTAGCTTACTGTACTGAACACTTGTTATCGGCGCAAGAAAATCTTGAGTCTGGGCAAATATAGCCTTAGCGCGTACCCAGGGAGCACCTTCGTCAAGGCTCCGCTACAGATTTTTTTATTGTCTTTTTGGAACTGGGAGTGGACATCAAGTTTCCTAGGAAACTTCTAAGTGGTCCAGACGATGCTTATCCCTCTGATAATGTTCACTCACAATATCAGCAGATTTAGCCTCTCTCCGCAGTTCTACATAATTTGATCCTATTAACTATTTATATATTCACAATAACCATCATGCCAACAACTTTTTTCGCTCCCCCTTGACCTTCAGTAACATAGCAAATCTTATTCACGCAAATACATAAAAAAAAACACCTAATTTGTAGATGTTATGTAACGAAGCGTGTAAATTTCAGTGTAATGTAAAATTAATCACAAACAATGTGAGATTTTTTTAAATTCTACAAATTGAACGCAAACACAAAAAATGTGTTGTTGTACAATCGTGAAAAAGAGATATATTCCCGTACTAACTCTGTCGCAAATCATCGTATAAAAATGTAACTGGTGTCAATCGATTAATAATAGCGTCTAAACTAATGCTATGCTTAAATTTTGATCAGAGGTCGTCTATATTTTCGAACCATATATAAACTGTAACCTATGATTTTTTAAACAAAAATCGATTTCTTGAATATTTAAATAAGAGAATTGAAAATTACACTTCATTCTACCAAGTAGCTTTGAGTTCTGCTGAAAAACTACCCGGATTTAAATCTGTTTTGAAACAATTCAAAATGAATGTAACATTAGGAGTTCAAAATTTTAAATCTTCATAATTCGTAAATTACTTGACCGAACTACTTCCCGTTTGTATCCGAAGGTAAAATGTGCCGACGAATCCAAATATGGTGTCAAAATTAGGTGTTAGTATTGAAAATTTTAAAGTTTGTTACAATTTTTATATGTAGACGACCCCTAAGCAAAATATAAGTATAGCATTAATAAATAGATAGTATTACTAATCGGTTGGTACCAGTGATATTTATATACTATGATTTTCAGTAGTGTTAGTAGGGGTGTACATTTTTATACGGATTGTAAATAGCATGTTCTTCCACTATAATAAGAAGCACGATTCTCGATACATACGTGCAAAAACATGTTATGTGCAAAAAATCATTAAAATCCTCCTTCATTAGAAGAGCTATAGTTATGTCAATTAAACACCGACATTCAAAAAGCTTATTTCTTCAGAATTGTACCCAGAAAATTTTGACTGAGTGATGTAACAAAAAAAGCATTTATAAACTTTAAAGCTTATTTTCTTAAATTTACTAAATTGTTACTTAACATGTTCATCCACTAAGCTCTTCATTTATCACACACAGATCGTAATGTATTTGAACTGTTTTATGCACTTCTGTAAACCAACGATAAATACTACACTCACTATTTCCAATAGGGAACATGCTGTAGTAAACCTCCATATATCAATTTCGTGGCAATAAAAGTAATAGTTTCATAAGTAAGTATACAATTTCCAGATGCTGTAAAACAGGAACAGTTTAAGGCACTTTCACCAAATGCGAGCCGTAAGGTAGATGAACACTTAAAGTTTTTTTCTCGCTGCCGAGGCAAGGCTAACGAAAAAGACAGGCTACCTCGGTGCATTCCATTTATCTTATTTTACAGACCGCTAGAGTGACGTTATGCTCTTTTCGTACACCTGCATTGGTGCATTCGAGCATCACGTGACTCCCGCGGTCTGTAAAAAAAGGTACGCGTAAAGCATCGCAGTAGCCTTTCTTTTTCGTTAGCCTCGTGCCGAGGGAAGTGACGTAGGCGATAGCTAGCGCACCGCCTCCTGAATACTAGGCCTGCGCGCTGAAAAAAATGGCGGCTGTCGCAGGCGGAATCGTTTGTACAGTCCCTCGAACTTCAACACCAATAATATCTAAAAGTTATCTTTGACTTATTTAATCTCTGAAGAAGAAGGCGAAGAAAACTTTTAGAAATTATTGGTGTGGAATTTCGAGGGACCGTTCAAACGCTGAAAAAAAATCGGCCTGCGACAGCCGCCATTGTTGTCAGCGCTCAGGGCTAGTATTCAGGGGGCGGTGGCTAGCGTGTCACGTAAATAGTCAGTAGAAATAGCTCCGTCTGCATTGGAGAAAGCATTTTGTGTTCTTGAATTGAGCAAAACGGAATCTGTCACCGTTGTGCAACGGCATTTTCAAACACGATTCGGAAAAGAACCTCCAACCAGAAAATCCATTTATGATTGGTTTAAAATATTCGAAACTACGTGCTGTTTGCACAAAGTTACAAAGTCAAGACAACCGAGTGTATCAGCAGATGTCGATAAATTTCGTGATGCTGTGCAACGAAGCCCGGGGAAATCAACACGGAGGGTGTCATGAAATGCAGATTTCACAGCACATTGTCTGGAGAATTTTGAGAAACTGCAAATGATTCCATACAAAGTCCTGATATTGAAAAATCTCACGGATCTTGATAAGACAAAGCGCTTTGAATTTTTTGTTGAAATGCAGCACTGTTCTGAAAATAACGATGTCGTCGATGAATTAGTTTTCGTCGATGAAGTTAAATTTTACGAGAGTGGTAAGGTGAAAAACCAAACTTTTCGTTTTTAGGGAACCGAGAATCCCAGATTTTCAGTTCAACACTTGCGAGATTCAACAAAGGTAAACGCGCCCTGTGCTATGTCCAAAACGAAAGTGTACATCCCCTTCTCTTTTCACGAGAAAACTGTCAGGCAAGCACTTCTCTGGATATGTTAAGTCTTTGGTTGCCACATTTGTAAGACGATAGTGACAACTTATTTATTCTGAAATTGGATGATGCACCACCACAATGATCAGGCGACATGCGAAATTACATAGAAAATAATTATCACCACAGAGATTCTAACAGTAATGACTCTAAACACATAAATTACTTTTAACTTAATGTTTTTTGTTTTCATTTTCATGCTCGCAAAAACAATGATTAGATCATCAAAATCTAGTTATCTAGTTTTAGATAATTTTTTTTTCAATACAGAGCATTATGAAAGAGGCAAATTTTACTATAGAGATATGAATTATTTTTTAACGCTTCCGAATTAAGTGAAGAAAAAGTACACTACTAAAACTGCAACTACTTCTAAGTTTGAGATTCCCAAATTATGGAGGCCCTGGGCAAATACCCAACTTGCCTATGAAGAAATCACATAATCATTTCAACTGTTGGAAAGTGGTAAAAAGAAAAGAGGCACATTACAACGCCGCATCCCAAACTTCCGAAAGTTTTTAACTCATCATATTTCTAATCATATCACAGTGGCTATATTTTCTGACACATTCGAAAATTCATTTTTGTTCGCAAACGCGTGAAATTGGCAGGTGCTCTTTAAAAACTATGAAATCAAATAGTTTTTTCCATTTTTTGATAAAGGCAGGGATCTTTCAGAAAATACGTCCAAAGTTGACGTTTTGAATTTCCGGACGTGGCCGCCCGATGATGGTCATAATAGGAAAACAATAGCTTTTAACTCAAGATATAATTCATTGTCAAAAACTGAAAAATTTATTCGATTCCAAATCACTTCATTAGTTATGCCTTTACGCTTAAAAATTAGTCCTCAAATGTGTCAGAAAGTTTCGCTTTGTTGAGCAGGCAAAAATATTTTTAGAGAACCATCATAACCAATAAATTTAGATCCTAAATTTTATATCACAACATCTTTGGAAAAATGGTTTTATTTCTCCCGTTGTTTGCCTGAATTGTGTTTTCTTGGGCAAAATCTCAATTTTTTGTCTCATATTTTCTGTTATCCTTCTACCCTGTAAAAGCCAGATAATGAGAAATCTTAACTTTTCAAAAAATTTCATTTTGTTTATCTTTATTTCATTCCCTTTAAAATATATGTATGTAATGTTTTGATTATTATCATTTCTTGCCCCCCCCCCCCCCCAAAAAAAAAAGCCCACTCTTGGTCTAAGTTTCAAAATATATATATAAGCAACTGTCCATATACATGTGGAGAATCTAAAGACATTAACTTTTTATTCATATATTATCTTTATTCGCAGAAGAGCTGAATTGATTTTCCGAGCATAGCTGAAAAGCTCTGTCTCCTGAGCTGGGGCGTCAAACTATGACGTCGAACTTCTGTCTCTCTTCCAGCAGAGTTCTCCTCCAGGTTGGCGTGAGATAGACGAGGTTTAGCCAACTTCAGACAAGAAATTAAATTACTACTGAGAAGCACTCGCTCTCTTACTTACGCTACTTACAGTCGAGAAGCGGCGTTTGAAGATGCTGCTGGCAGCAGTGGCGTAGCCAGGGTGTGGGTCCAGATGCTCTGGATACCACTAATTTTGTAAAGTTTTCTTTGCCGTATATAATCGGAGAACCTTCTTCGATAATCAAAGCAAAGAAAACTTTACAATATTACTGGTATCCAGAACATTTGGACACCCTCGCTGGCTACGCCACTGGCTGGAAGCATAAGACATGTTTTTATTGTTTTATTTAAGCTCTACACTTAATATAGTTTAACCCTTTCAGTGCGGAATTTTTTTTGGGGGGGTTAATGCCCTGTGCGGAATATTTTGACCAAAAAAGCGATTTATTCAAAAACTGATTACCGGGCAGAATTTTCCGGTACGAATTGATTTTCCCAAAGGGACACGACTTTCCGAACGACCCAATACAAAACTAAAAATCATATCTTATGGTTATACGAAAAGCACGCTACTGGTTTTGGTTATAGCCAAATTACTGCACTACGCAGGCGCAATACGTCATCACTGCTAAGCCCATGACGCACTACAGTGAGCACGCCGTGAATGCCTAGGCGACTTTTGTCGACGCTTAATGTAGTCTACAGCACTCAACTCTTAGATGTCGACATTAGTCGACTCCCGCACTAAAAGGGTTAAGTTTAATAATGGGATGCTACAGTAACCAGTCAAATATCAGCTTAACCTTCACTACAAAATGGTGGCCCGCCACTTTTAGAGCTGAGATTAAAAAGGCGTATTCGTAAACAAATCCTCGGCAAAGCTTCTATGATGTGTTGCAAGGTATAGGTATGAGATTTTGGACTGTTTATTTCCTATTTGCATTTATCCTCTGAGCCTGTTAGATATTTTAAGCTTTTTTTAAAATTTTGATTAAATGGTTTGAGGGAACGACCTCATCGACCTCTAAAACAAGCCTTGGTGTGCTATAAAGTTGATTGGTTCGGAATTTTTCTTCTGGTTCTGCTAGGTCTACGCACTACAATACGAGAAGACCTTGGTGTGTCTGCAGCTGAAGCAACATACTAAACCACTTTATGGCTTCCAGGTCAGTTGTATGAAGATAAACCCTTACCATACCCGCCAAATTATATATACAGGGTGATTTTTTTTTAAAGTTGTGAAAGTAAATCCCTATAACAAAATAACCATTGATCCAAATAACCTGAAATTTCACCAGTATGCTCCCAAAGCAATGGGGATTTTTTAAGCGTAGTTTAAAAAAAATAATAAACTTAAAATCGCACCGACAGATGGCGCTGTGGATTGACATCAACTGGTTTTCTTCCTCTACAGGGTTTTGGGCTCAGTGAAGCAGTCTGTTCAAATTTCAAAACCATCTTCCGTAAGTCTTCTGTCGTCATTGGACCTTTTCTTAAATTCTTAAGTGTCCTAAATCTCTTAAGAGCAGTTGCTGCACTGTCATTACTCTGATAATACAGTTTCGCTAAAACGCACGGTCCGGCAATGGCACAGTCATTGCGAGGATATCCATACACGAGGTGTGCGTGCTTCACGTTTTTAGCGCCACTGTACGTGTGTCGTGCACAAGCTCGTCTCCCGACATTGTTGCATATACACAGCGCCATCTGTCGGTGGTATTATAAGTTTTTTTAACCACATCTAAAAAATTCCTATTGCTTTGGGAGAACACTAGTGAAATTTCAGGTCATTTGGATCAGTGGTTCTTTTGTTATAGGGTTTTACTTTCACAACTTTAAAAAAAATCACCCTGTATAAGTAACAGAAAAGAATGCATGCTTTGAGACCCATTCACCCTTTAAAGCATGGGCAGCAAAAGATCTTTCGAAAAAACTAAATAATTGCAGCTACGCTACGTTTCTGTCCAGAGATGTTTTTCTAAGAGGACTCTACAACCGACTTATGAGGTCTTAAAAAGACTAAAAAAAGACTTTATAATTCTCATATGTGATCAGAAAAAGCTTATAAATATTGATAGGTTAAAACCTGCTTTTCTTTTGTCAGAAAAAAAGGAACTTGGTTCTTCGACTTATATTACTAGATTTGAAAGAAAAGTTCCTTTCCGTCTCTTTCTAGTTGTGTGAGACTGGTGAGATAATTTTGCGGCGAATATAAAGACATTAACTTTTTATTAATTTATCTTTATTCGCAGCAGAGCTGAACTAATTTTCTGAGCATAGCTGTAAAGCTCTCAGTTTCCTGAGCTGTGACATCGAACCTCTGTCTCATTTCCAGCGAAATGTTCTTCCTAAAACTCCCACAATCCGGGCTCACTCACGCCGCCATTTAATTGCCCGTAAGATAAGAACGATTGGCCACGCCGCGTGGGAAACAATCGCTGATTGGTCTGTGGACAACAAAATGCTTTATGATTCAGCTTGTATTATAGTAGCCCTAGCGCCTCCAGGTCAGCATGAGATTGGCGAGATCTCGCCAACTTCAGACAAATAATTAGAATGCTGCTGAGAACCTCTCGCTTTCTTACTTATGTTACGGACAGTGGAGAAGCGGCGTTTGGAGATGCTGCTGGCAGCATAAGAGAAATACATAATGTTTTATTTAAGTTATACACCTAATATATTTTAAGTTTTAATAAAGGGATATTACAGTAACCAGTCGAATCGTCAGCTTATCCTACAATACATACATAAGCTATCTATGTAGCAGGTTGAAAGAATCTATAAGTTGTACTTTCTATTTAACACACTCCCCCTCATTTCAAAGACCCCTCCCAAATAGTGGTCACATCCAGTTAGCGAACCCTTTTTCAATCCACAACACCTATTTATTTGTATGCTTTAGTATAACGATATGTATATAATGCTTTTTATGTTAGGGGTAGATATACAAGTGCTTTACTTGAAATGTAGAATCTGAATTCAGTAACTGAGTATATTTATCTCAATAACTAATATACGTCAATAAAGTAATATATTTTAATTCAATAAAGTAATATATTTTAATTCAATAAAGTAATATATTTTAATTCAATAAAGTAATATATTTTATATATCTTAAATAATTTCAATTGTACTTGTTTATAATTATTACTGTCATTTTTACAGTTGCCATTTTTATCTGTTGTCCTTTTTACCCTGTTGCCATTTTTACCGTTGCCGTTTTGACCTGTTGCCATTTTAATCCATTACATTTTAACACATTGCCATTTTTACTGTATCCTTTTTACCGTTACCTTTTTTATTTAAATTCGAGATAACCATACTCCTTGTCAGCAATAATTTTGCCTTTTTAAGTTCATTCAAGGGGCAACGCTACTTTTACCGGTTCAAATTTGGAATTTTTCTCTTTTGAATTTAAAGTACTCTTTTTACACACGAAAATCATATTTTACTACGTAGAAATCGATATCGAAAGTGAAAGGGCTATTTTGAAGCTATAGAAGAAAAGCATGCTACAGCGAGTCAAAAGTAACAAGAACGTTAAGCGCGTTTTTTTTTTTTTTTTTTTTTTTTTTAGAACAGCATTTTCAAAATTGGTGGACACTCACTCCCCGCTAATTTTTTTTCAATCGACTTGATCTTTTTGAAAAATAATCGTCACACATTTTTCTAAGGAAGCATACAGGATTTTCTTTATATATACCGATATCTAACTTTTCTGTGTAATTTTAATGACATTTTTCATTGAAAATTTACATATTACTTTGAATTGATGTCATTTCACTAAAAATGCATATTTTTACGGGCTACGTATTTGACTAGCTTTTGGACTAAAAAAACTTTTTTTGTTTCATTTCTAGGTTAATCGTCCAAATTATTTTATAGTGAATAATAACTTGAATAGCAATTTATCGTTAAAAGAATAGTTTTCCGTCTTATCCAGCATTCTTTATAGGCCATTTGAGTCACAAATTTTATCCTGAACTTGTTCACTATTCAAATAGCCTATAGAAAGCGCTGACTGCGTGTGAAAGACATATCTTTCGAACTAGGGTGCTCCTATATGAGAGTGGTAACATGCAGGATGAAAAATTTGATTGATTGAGAGGATTTTGGACAAAAACGAATCGCCAAGCATCTTGGAAAGCTTGACATTATCGCTAAGTTAATGTTTGCTAATGGCATTCCACAACTTGGCGATACTCACTGGACGAGTGCAATTAGTCAAATGAGACATTTTAATAAGCATTAGCTTGGCGATAATAGCTAGCTCGCCAAGACGCTAGCCGATTTGCTTTTGTCAAAAATTGCCTCAACCAATCAAATTTTACATCCCATATGTCGCCACTCTCGTATACAGGAGTAAAGACACTCTAGTAAGATAAGTTATCAGCTATTAGCTTGGCGATAATGGCAGGTTCGCCAAGATTCTTGGCGATTCGTTTTTGCCCAAAATTGTCTCAACCAATAAAATTTTATGTTCTGTATGTCGCCACTTTCATAGAAGGAAAGAACGAGTCTAACGAAAAAGACAGGCTGCCGCACTACATTTCGCGTTAAAGAGCTGGAGTCACGTGATGCTCTTTTCATGCATTCAAGTTTCATGTGACTCAAGCCGTCAGAAAAAGGAGACACGTATAACGCACCGCGGCAGCCTGTCATTTTTTTAGCCTCGAGGAAAGGGCAGCAGACGTCACTTTGGGATACCGGTCCGTCTTTGATTCTTACTGTACACATAAATTCCGGCAATCTCATTGGTCTACGATTAACAGGTTTGTGATATGATTGGTCACATCTCCATGACGATTCGTGCAATGATCGCTAAAGCAAAAATGTAGTAGTAGATTGGTTGATGGAAGTGTTTGCAAACATGATCTTTCCTTATAAAGACATCCTAGTTTCACTCGTCTTATGGTGCTATCACACGTACTCTCATATCATAGTCAATATGTGATATTTCATCCGAAACACGTTTTTCAAGATGAAATTTTTTCAAGCGCTTACTTCAAGCTGTTTGTATCCTCTACGATAGATATCAGCTCGAAATCCACCAATCAGAGCTCTCTAAAAATTCCAAGATGACTACCGTCAGTAAGTCAACATGTTATGTTTAGCGTAGTCGCAAATATTGAAACCAAAAATACAGAAAAATTAAGAAAAAAGCAATATCTTTTGTAACACAGGGACCAGCTATACACGAAAAGAATTTTAAAAATGTGCAGTTATTTTGAAATTAAAGAATTACGTATGCGCCGATTCTCCCTTCGGAGTTCGTTATTTACCACAGCCAATACGAACTTTATTTACTAATTAAAAGTTATTTATTGCGATTATTTTATTTCAATTCCTTATATTATTTGCTATATGTTATAATTGTACTGTCGTAGTTACTTATTTACTTCTCAAACTGTACTCGTTTAAATACTTTCTGCAGCTGTATTTGGCATTATTTCGTACTTGTTGCCAAGTTATGTCGCCAAAGATAGAAATGCAAGCAAACATGCATCAAGGTATTTTATTGCAATACAAATTATTCTAGCCTACTTTTAGCATGCAGCGTTCAGAGTCTAAATTTTGTAGTGGAGGGGGGGGGGGACAGAAAATTTTCTTATACTTTTAGAAAAATAAAATTTAATAAATGAAAATTTAATCTAGCAGCTATTTATAGTTAATTATATTTTACCTTTTAATAATTTTCTTTTAAAACAATCTTGAAATATTTTTTAAAGATATACAATTATCATACATATTTATTCGTAGATCGGTGGAATAGTAAAAATCTATTCAGCGTTGTCCGGTCATCCAAGGCTGCTGACTTTCTCTCCAACATGGTTTATTAGTGAGAAATTGCAGACTCAGAATCGGCCGGAGTGGTTCAGTGGTTAGACCAACAGCCCGGAACGCTGTGGACCCAGGTTCGATTCCTGGCTCTGGCTTATTTTTCACTTCATGTTGGATTATTGTATTTAATGTATGTGAGTGAGAATGTCCTTTTCAGTCTATTTTTCCTTTTTAATTATTGAATTTCAACCACCCTAAAATTTTGTCTTACCCCACTTAGCGGTGTATAAATTTTAAACTTTTATATGTTTTTCAAATTGTTAAGCAAATTGTGCCCTTGTTTTATTAATAATAAATAACGCATATATCATCCCCCCCCCCCCCTCCAGTTAAAATATTTTGCTTCCCTCCAAAAAAAATTAAAATTTATATATTTTCGAAAACAAAAATGAATAGTAACGTAAAACTTTCCTAACAGAAATAGATTTCTAGAATTTTCAAGTATGCGAACTCAAAATTAAAGCTCATTCCGCCAAATAGTTTTTAAGTTATGCTTAAAAAAGCACTTGTCTTGTAATCTGTTTTTCGACGATCGAATATTTATTTAACATTAGGAGGTACAAACATAAAACCTGCATAATTTCTAAACTACTTTAACGAGTGACTTTCAGTTTGATATACGAAGGTAAAATTTACCGAAAAAATATGATGTCGAAATTAGGGTTTAGTACTAAAAGTTTTAGAATATGTTACAATTGCTATACGTAACTTCCTCCTTCCCCCCCAGCAAAATTTATGTACAGCATTATTATTAGATGTTATTACTAATCTATTGTTACTTGTGACATTTTTATACAGTGATTTGCGGCAGAGTTAGTAGAGGGTATAACTCTCCCCCCCCCCCCCCCCAGGACTGTACACAATATGTATAAAAATAAGGTTTGTGTTTTTATAAACGAAAAATATCAAAAACTCATTTAAACTTACGAAAAATGATTAAAATCATCAAAACCAAGGAAGAAAACACTGCAAAAGAGTGGGAACTATATATAAATTCTATTACGTATTTCAATTTCACATTACATTCAATATGTAACATGAATTACATGTAAAATATATTAACTAAAATTGTCATAATAGTGATTTTAGTAAAATAACTAAAACTTAATTTAAAATCTTTCTTTGCGTTACAGATTTCGGCTTAGCGATAAAGTGCGGTTCCAAGACATGTGACAAAAAACTAGTTTTAATATACTATTTTTTTTTTTCTAAATCACTTAATACTAATAGTTGAGAATTCTTAATATTTACAGGTAATGAAAAACGTAAAGTGAAGATATGGACTCTATAATTTAGAATTTTAATGTTATATTAGCGATAGTATTGATTTTATAATCTTGGAATTTCAAGTAAAATGATCACAATAATATATATATAGAACAGACACGAAAAGAAACTGCAATGTATAAAATGTTAGTACGCGATAATGCTTCCTGTTTATCAATCGAGCTCTACACTAAATTTTAAATCACCTGCTGCAATTACTCACTAAATGTTACGCCATCTCCTTACATTAGCAGATAACTTTCAGTAGGGAAAATAACCCTAGTTGCAGCATGAAAGTGCAGCTCCAAGCAAGAGAGAGGCAATAGCATATACTTCCTATCGTATGGTATTCCGTGTGATAACAGCTTTAGGCTCCTACAATCCGGGCTGACTCACGCCGCCATTTAATTGCCCGTAGGAGAAGAACGATTGGCCACATCACGTAGTCAACAGTCGCTGATTGGTCTAAGTGGGCAACAAAATGATTGATGATTCAGCCTGTATTATAGTAGCCCTAGGCCGGGCGAAAACTTGATACTTGGCTTACTCATTTATTATCATGACGACACAAACGGTGGCTGGTCGCGACCAAAGACATACAGCAATTGGCACAAAACTATGGACGTGCCGCTTTGTACCAATCGCTGGTCGCGGCCAGCCACTATTTGTCACGTCATGAGAATGAATGAGCAAGCCCGGTATGTAGTGTTGCCCTGACAGGGCGCATGCTCACACCATACTTATACTGACAGTTTCGTAAATTCATGGCAAAGCTACACGCAAGAATTTGGCTATACTTGCCTGGAAGAGTTCGATTAAACGAATGAGACACATTAACAATCACTAGCTTGGCTATAACGGCAGGCTGGTCAAGATGCTTGGCGATTCAGTTTTGTCCAAAATCGTCCCAACGAATTATAATTTGTATCCCGAATGTCGCCACACTCATACACTGTAAAAAATCTTAAGTTTTTGCTGCATAGTCACTCCACTGCTTTTATAGAATATCTCTATTTTGACCAATGAAAATGCTCCATATTATAGAAAAGTGACCGTTTACTCTAAAAGCGGTGGCGTGTGTCTGCAGCAAAAGCTGAAATTTTTTAATAGTGTATAGAGGCAGCCAAGTTTCACTTGTGAAATCAAACTCATCCAGGCGATTATTGCCAAGTTCTGGAATATCGATCTGCCATAGTGTCAACAAAAAAATCAGCCTGAATATACGCTCTGTGCGTATGGCGCCACTCTCTTATAACTCCTAGAGTTAGGGTGAGAGAAAATAAACCGCGACCTACGTTATACACGGCCGGTGCATGACGTTTAAAAGTCACATGGAGTGGATCATTTTTACACGATGATTAGTGCAGAGCGGCGCTCCCACCGTTTTGCACCAATCGCTGCGTAAAAATAATCTATTCCGAGGCTATCGAAAAAGACAGGCTACCGCGGTGCATTCCACTTATCTTTTTTTACAGACCGCTAAAGTGACGTGATGCTCTTTTCGTACATCTGCATTGGTGCATTCAAGCATCACGTGACTCCCGTGGTCTGTAAAAAAAGATACACGTAAAGCACCGCGGTAGCCTTTCTTTTTCGTTAGCCTCGGACCTATTCCATGTGACGTTTTTAACGTCACATGAAGTGGATAATTTTTACACGGTGATTGGTGGAAACCGGCGATCCCACCGTTTTGCACCAATCGCTGTGTAAAAATGATCCACTTCATGTGACGTTTTAAACGTCATGCACCGGCCGTGTATAACGTAGGTCGCGGTATAACGTAGGTCACAATTAAAACAGGGCAGCACTAGATACCGGGCTAGCTCATTCATCCTCATGACATCACAAATAGTGACTGGCCGCGACCAGCGATTGGTACAAAGCCCATCGTTTTGTGTAGAGTTGCAAAAATCCGGTTTATTCCCGGGTTTATTTCCAATAGACCCGGTTTATTCCCAAAAGACCCGGTTTATTCCCCAAAAACCCGGTTTAAACCGGGTTTTTTCTAGCCTTTGCAACTCTAGTTTTGTGCCAATCGCTGTATGTCTTTGGTCGCGGCCAGCCACCATTGGTGACGTCATGATAATGAATGAGCAAACCCGGTATCTAGCGAGGCTAACGAAAAAGACAGGCTACCGCGGTGCATTCCACTTATCTTTTTTTACAGACCGCTAGAGTGACGTGATGCTCTTTTCGTACACCTTCATTGGTGCATTCGAACATCACGTGACTCCGGTGGTCTGTAAAAAAAAGATACGCGTAAAGCACCGCGGTAGCCTTTCTTTTTCGTTAGCCTCGGTATCTAGTGTTGCCCTGATTAAACTCACTGTATTTATGTATGTATGTGTTCATCGTCCATGTAGGTTATCCGTGGATTAAAGTAGGAAGTCTGTGGCATTTTTTTTTAATTGGAAAAGCAGTCAGTGGAACAAAAAAGTTTAATGCTGGAATTGCGGTGATTCGCTATCTTAAATCTTACGCTCGATCGCAGGATGGGCGTTCACTGCGATTGATCTTAACTTGGTATACGCTATCGAAGTGTGACGTCATTTATCTCTCGTCGTCTGCTCCGGCCACACTAGACGCATAGGGAAATTATTTTAAGAAATCATATTAAAACAAATATTATTTTTCTAAAACTTTTATCCATTGATTAGGATACTTCATATAAGACGTATCATTTGCGTACGTGTAATTAAGGTATTTTCAGCTCAGATTTGTGTAATTTAGTTTTAAAAATTCAAAACGCTAATGTCCCGATCCAAGACATAATCCTATCTCGAAACACGGTCTTGGAGTGGCGCCATCTACGATCAGTAAAGGTAAAAGTCATCATTCTCTTATTTATGTGATATTATTTTAAAATAACTTATTTAACTAGATTTTTATTTAACTAGATTTTTATTTACTAAATATTTATGATTTTCAATCATTTAAAAGGTTTCATAGAGTAGTAGAAAATTAATAATATAATTTATTCACCTTGTGTACTGTGCAAAATTTGTTGTTTAATAAGAAACTCCGAAAACTAAATAGTGTTAATTATATAGAGAGACAAAGAGAGTAAGAAAGAAAATATTTGATAGTATGTCATAATCTTTAATTAAAAACGTAAAAAAAAATCTAATTTATCCAAAATATCCACAAAAACATCTTAAAAAAAATTCTTTTAGCAAGCAGCTTTTGATTTAATAATTTAACATGCTAAAAAAATCCTATTCGCTTATAAAAAAAATATATAAAATATCTTCGGGATACCTATATCAGATTTGAGCAATAGAAATAATAATTAATTTACAGTTCAAAAATATGCCTCAAATATATGTATAAAAACTGCTAAAACATTTTTAAAATCTTCACACTTTAGAACCTCATAAACACTTTATCCCCCCCCCCCCCTCCACCTCAAACTACCGTAACATAAAAAAATAGTTTACTAATATCATAATCTTTAATTTGAAAAAAAAGCTAATTAATCTACCCAAAATAATAATCAAAGGAAACTTTATAAGCAAACGTGATTTTACAAAATATAAAATAATCGTTGAATTTTAACATTCTCACATTTCTAATCTGACTGTCGTATTTGTAAATATATGTATGGGAAAGAAATATGACATTAACAGTTTTTAGTTCCTAAGGTTTTTACTAAATACAATATTTTCTATCATTATGCAAGGTAAATAAATTTGTATTTTATGATTAGATCATTAAAATATTAATTCTGTTCTATAAAAATTTTAAATGATTCAATAATCAGTAAAAAAAATTATATGTAAATAAGTCATTTAAAAATCCTTTAAATCGATCATAAAAAAATGAATAAATACATATATTCTGTAAAACTATGAAAAATATCCGAGAATGATTCTACTTTCTTTGAGATTACTAGGTGGCGTTACCCCTAAATCTTAAATTACTAGGATTTTGTATAAGGAAAGGGCATTTTTACATACAAACAGTTCCATCAACCAATCTCTCCTCAACCAGGAATCGTAATGGCGACGTAGGCCAATCATATCACAGACCAGTTTAACGTAGACCAATCAAATCGCTCCATCTCATTTGTACTGTAGGAGTCGTAAAGAACGAACAGGTTTTTCTCCCAAACCAACAGTAGTTTAACCAACAGTAACGTCAGTTGCCCTTTCCTTATATGAACGTTGGTGTTTTTAAATTTTAAAACTAAAAAACATAAATTTGAGCTACAACTAATTTAATCACTTTTCAGCAAATGATACCTTTTATATCAATGTATGCAAATCAAGGGATGAAAATTTCAGAAAAAAATATTTGTTTTAATACGATTTTCTTAAAATAATTTCTCATGTCATCTATCACTAGAAACTCGGCCGTTTGCGGCCCATAGCAGACGAAAGCACAAGAGTCACGTGATCACTTCGGTGGCCTATTGTGGTGCCTCAGCGGGGCTGCACTAGATACCGGGCTTGCACATTCATTATCATGACGTCACAAATGGTGGCTGGCCGTGACTAATAAGACTCCTATAATAGGAGCTGACGCATATCGATTTTGTTTCGGATTATTGGTACCCAGTTCAGCATTTCAGCATCAATTCAGCAGGCAACCGCAGCCGGAGCTGGGGTTGCCTATAAGACTCCTATAATAGAACAGGTTCTGATTAGCTTGGTTTTTCGACTGGGCTCCAATTCGGGTGCCAAATCTGCGAGGATGCGTCAGCCTGTATTATAGGAGTTCTAGCCGCGATGGGTTGGGTTGGGTTGATTATTGACGGCCAATTATCTACACATGGGATATAGGCCTGGGGGGAGTGCCCTTCGTGGGGGTCTTTCTAAGGGAACCTAACCCGTATTTACGCATGGATAAATCCACGGCTCGAAGAAAACCACGAAAACTCCGAACGATTAGGCCGACGGGCGCGATTGGGAGTTCTAGCCGCGACTAAAGGCTCCTACGATCCGGGCTAAATCACGCCGCCATTTAATTGTCCATAGGAGAAGAACGATTGGCCACGTCGCGTGGTCAACAGTCGCTGATTGGTCTAAGTGGGCAACAAAATGCTTGATGATCCAGCCTGTATTATAAGGAAAGGGCATATTTACAAACAAATTCTTCCATCAACCATTCTACCACTACATTTTTGTCGTAGCGATCTCTGCAGAAACCGACATCGCGACATAGGCCAATCATATAATAAGCATGTTAAACGTACACCAATCAAATCGCCCGTACTCATGTGTACAGTAGGAGCCATAAAGAACGGAGTGGTGTTTCTTGCTAACCAACAGTAATTTGACCAACAGTAACGTCAACTGCCCTTTCATTATAAGGAAAGGCGAGGCTAACGAAAAAGAAAGGCTATCGCGGTGCTTTACGCGTATCTTTTTTACAGACCGCCGGAGTCACGTGATGCTCGAATACACCAATGCAGGTGCACGAAAAGAGCAACACGTCACTCTAGCGGTCTGTAAAAAAAGATAAGTGGAATGCACGGCGGTAGCCTGTCTTTTTCGTTAGCCTCGAGGAAAGGGCACCTGACGTCACTGCTGGTTCAACGAGGCTAACGAAAAAGACAGACTACCACGGTGCATTCCACTTATCTTTTTTTACAGACCGCTAGAGTGACGTGATGCTCTTTTCGTACACCTTCATTGGTGCATTCGAGCATCACGTGACTCCGGCGGTCTGTAAAAAAAGATACGCGTAAAGCACCGCGGTAGCCTTTCTTTTTCGTTAGCCTCGTGGTTCAATTACGGTTGGTTAGCAAGAAAAACCTGTTTGTTCCGAGGCTAACGAAAAAGACAGGCTACCGCGGTGCATTCCACTTATCTTTTTTTACAGACCGCTAGAGTGACGTGTGCTCTTTTCGTACATTTGCATTGGTGCATTCGAGCATCACGTGACTCCCGCGGTCTGTAAAAAAAGATATGCGCAAAGCACCGCGGTAGCCTTTCTTTTTCGTTAGCCTCGGTTTGTTCTTTATGACTCTTGCTGAACACATAAAATGGAGAAATTTCATTGGTCTACGTTAAATTGGTCTATAATATGATTGGCCTACGTTGCCATGACGATTCCTGCAATGATAGCATCGACAAAAATGAAGTGGTAGATTGGTTGATGGTAGTGTTTGTTTGTCAACATGCCCTTTCCTTAGGCTTTGTTCAGAAACGAAGATCAGGCGACGCGCGGGCGAAGGAGATTTGCGTATGGAATGGGTCTTATCAGAGCAAGTATTTGTAATAATTTAATTATTTCATGCTTTTATAGTTTAGAACAGGTAAAAACAACGACGACATATCCTTATCTTTCGAAAATAATGGCTCTCGTAATAGAAATACATGCCTATATTTATTCAGAAAAAATCCAAAATATTCATGAAAGTATCACGTGATCTGATTTAGCCCGATCAGAGTTCGTAACTCGGAAAATTTTCGCCCGCGCGGCGCGCGGGTGACGCAGGTAAAATCTCTGGGTTGTTTGATCACGTGATTGGACTTTTGTGTTTTACTTGGTTTGGAAGGTTGATTGATACAGCTATAGTAACAAGATTGGATATCTGAAAAATTTCAACTTTTTAACATTCTAAAATGATTTTTTAAGCCTTATGATCCAACATAAAAATAATAGAATACGAAAGTATGATGTATATATATATATATATATATATACATCAGATAGTTACATAACTGCTGTCAACTTATAGGTCTCTAAAACTACAGCACCTACTAAAACTGATATATTAGTTTAGATGACAGCAGTTACATAAATATATAAATTGTACAAAACATTGCATATAATAAAATAAAGTTTAATTTTCTATAACCACCTTTAACTAACAAGGGAGAGGACGTTCGGATCACCGAATTCCTAAAACACAGTATTGGTGGTTTCAATAAAATTAATGTAAACTCAAAAAAAAAAAAAAAAAAAAAAAAAGGTACTTTTTGGTTAACCGGGTGCCAGTGAACCAAATATAAATATATATATATACACACACATATATATATACATACATACATATATACACAAACATATATGTAGATATATATTTATAATTTTTTTCACTGGCGCCCGGCTAACCAAAAAGTACCAAATATTGTTATGTATTTTACTGACGTTTGGGTTGTCCTACACAGATGAACCTAAAAAGTATGGATACAAAGTGAATGCTCGTCGTTTCTTTTAGATTTATTTTTCGTATTTTTATTAATTTAAAAATTATTTATCAGTTGCTTTATATTTTTTGGGATAAATAGAATGTTAATAAATCAAGGTCGTGATACCAACATGTTAAAAGATTTATTTTTTATTTGTGATAGTAAAATAAAATCTTTGTTAAAATTTGATAAGAAAGCTTTTGAACATTTTATTAAAATATATTTTTCGATAACAACCTTGTTGAAACATAATTATTAATTTCTAAAAATTTATTTTTCTTGAAATTCAGTTTTTGATGTAGCATTATTTATTATATTGCAATAAACACCATAAAACACGAGAAACAAATGCTAAAATACTTATACATTCAGTAAAAGATTTATGAATATTCTAACTATACTAGCTGGCTTCGCCCGCCAGCGGGCCCCTAATTTACATCGGTGCCTCGAAACTTTTGTATTCTCCGGCTCGCATCCCCCTCGAACCGAACGAACCTCCGACCCGGGTCCCCACTGCCTTCGGCACCGGATAATCCCTTAATTTGCACATCGAATAGTATAAACCTCTAACTGAACTAATCTCCGACCCTGATCCCCGCTGCCTTCGGCACCGTATACCGGTCGTGCTACGCACGCACCGGATAATCCCTTAAATTGCACATAGAATAGTATAAACCTGTCACTGAACGAACCTCCGGCTCGGGCAGCATCATTTTCAATCCTTCAAACTCTCAAAAGTTAAAAGAGAATTATAATATTCTCAATAAAAATTTCTCTTTCATTATGAAAGAATTTTAAAAAAAATTGACTGAACTGACCATTGACTTTCTGAACTAAAATACCATAAATTTAGGACATCATGAACTTATAGTACTTCGAAAATATTTTATATTTAACTTTCAATTTGCAAAAAATTGTTATTTTTTACCTTTTATATTTTATTATTGTTATGTAATTATATTCATTGTTTCAAATCTAATAAACAGGCGCCCCCTGCGGTGGGGGTTGGAACGGATGGGTGCTATCGGTGTCGGGTAGCGTTTATTTTTCCCCTCGTGGACTTATTGTTCCTATACCTCACGGGTGGCTGTCCACGAGTGGGTGATTTCGGTCCCCGCTGCCTGCGGCACCGTATAGCAGTCGTTCCGACCCTGGTCCCCGCTGCCTTCGGCACCGTGTACCGGTCGTGCTACGCACGCACCGGAAAATCCCTTAAATTGCACATAGAATAGTATAAACCTGTCACTGAACGAACCTCCGGCTCGGGTCCCCGCTGCCTGCGGCAACGTATAGCAGTCGTTCCGACCCTGATCCCCGCTGCCTTCGCCACCGTATACCGGCCGTGCTACGCACGCACCGGATAATCCCTTAAATTGCACATAGAATAGTATAAACCTGTAACTGAACGAACCTCCGGCTCGGGTCCCCGCTGCCTGATAAAACAGAAGGAGATGCAGTTCACTACATATTCGGATGCTGCCCTTTTATGATCCATCACTTTCCTTTTGATAAGAACGAAACTCTCAGATATAACCTTCGTAATATCATTTTCAATCCTTCAAACTCTCAAAAGTTAAAAGAGAATTATAATATTCTCAATAAAAATTTCTCTTTCATTACGAAAGAATTAAAAAAAAATTGACTGAACTGACCCTTGACTTTCTGAACTAAAATACCATAAATTTAGGACATCATGAACTTATAGTACTTCGAAAATATTTTATATTTAACTTTCAATTTGCAAAAAATTGTTATTTTTTTACCTTTTATATTTTATTATTGTTATGTAATTATATTCATTGTTTCAAATCTAATAAACAGGCGCCTCCTGCGGTGGGGGTTGGAATGGATGGGTGCTATCGGTGTCGGGTAGCGTTTATTTTTCCTCTCGTGGACTTATTGTTCCTATACCTCACGGGTGGCTGTTCACGAGTGGGTGATTTCGGTCCCCGCTGCCTGCGGCACCGTATAGCAGTCGTGCTGTGCACGCGCTGCAGTATACGTTAGTTCCACCTTCCGCCACCAGGTGGCGCAAATAGAAAAAATAAACCTCGAATAAGATAAACCTCGAACTGAACGAACCTCTAGAACCCCACAGTTAAGATAAAAAAACTTGAAGGGGGGGGGAGGACACTGCTTTTCCTTAAACAACTGAATTAGACTGCCGGAAAAAAAAAATCTGATGTCAAACAACTTATTTAGACTACCGGACTTCTTGTTCAAAGACAGGGACCTGTAGGAAAACTTAAAACTGAAAAAAAAAAATAAAAAAAAATAAAAAAAAATAATCGATAACAGGCGAAGCCCGCTTTTCCCTATCATAATATCTGGTTGCCACTCTAAAACAAAAACTTAAGATACTCGTTATGCCAGTTTTTAGACGCGGCCTACTTCTTAAAATCGTAATATCTAGCCGGCACTGTAATAGAAATCTTTCTTTTGCTTTAATTATACAAATAACGATGATTAATTACACAATAAAATAATATATCGGCTCCTAATGAAGATATGAGAATAATTTTTTGATATTCTGAAAGCAGAATCCATTTTGAGTCGCCATGTCAAATTAATGCGCCCCTTAGATTCGGAAATTCCCCCCCCCCCCTCTGAAAGAACGCAGTTGAAAGTCACGTGACTAATTTATCTCTTTCAGAAATGACTTATCCACAGACGATTCGTCTGCGTTGAATGTTGAAATAAAAAAGAAGCTGTCTCTCCGGAATAGAAATAAATTCATTTGCCGTGTCATTAATGAGTTTTATTTGATATCTTCAAAAATTACTGGTCGATTTTTACGAATTTTTTTTTGTTGAATTCGCGATTTTTTTATACACGTGTTAGCAAATTTTCGCGAATGTAGAGTCATTATTTCCACTTGTTTCAAAAAGGAGTGGGGCGATTTGATCTCGGATCTGTCGACCCTGCATTCTTTACGGCAACCTCTTTTTACGTCTGGGGTCGATGTTGGATGTCTGGTCAGTTTTTGGCCGAAATAAAGAAAAGTTACGGTCCGAATTTCAAAAAATTTGACATTTTGGAACGACAAAAATCGGCCGCGTGTGTACCCCGATTTTCGGATCGATACCTCCGGTACATTTTTTTTTATTCGATGATGCGTTAAAAAGCGACGATCTGGATGTCTGCGATTATCAAAACGGAAATTTTTTTCGATTCTTTTTCCAGTTCGGTTTCGGTCGGTAATTAAAACACTTTCGCTCATTAATAACTCCACGGGTCCGGGTCGGAATCCCGACCCGATCGAAACTTGAGCGTCGCGCCTTTTTTGCGAATTTTTCGGTCCGCGTCCGCCGTCCGTGCGTCGCCTGGTCCCGGAGCCTTTGCGGGTACAAAGGTGGAGTGCACAGACAGAAACACACACACACACACACACACACACACAGACGTTTACCGCTCTTAATATTAGGGACTAGCTGGCTTCGCCCGCCAGCGGGCCCCTAATTTACATCGGTGCCTCGAATTGTAGAAAATCTCGAATCTTGTAAAACCTCAAACCGGACGAACCGCCGACCAGGGTCCCCGCTGCCTTCGGCACCGTATACCGGTCGTGCTACGCACGCACCGGGTAATCCCTTAATTAGCACATTGAATTGTACAAACCTCTAACCGAACGAACCTCCGACCCTGGTCCCCGCTGCCTTCGGCACCGGATAATCCCTTAAATTGCACATAGAATAGTATAAACCTCTAACTGAACGAACCTCCGGCTCGGGCTGGCAGTTTCCCACAATACTTACATAAAATAAGAAAAAGAGCCTCACCTAGATGTCCATGCGATAAAGCAGAAGGAGATGCAGTTCACTACATATTCGGATGCTGCCCTCTTATGATCCATCACTTCCCTTTTGATAAGAACGAAACTCTCAGATATAACCTTCGTAATATCATTTTCAATCCTTCAAACTCTCAAAAGTTAAAAGAGAATTATAATATTCTCAATAAAAATTTCTCTTTCATTACGAAAGAATTAAAAAAAAAATTGACTGAACTGACCATTGACTTTCTGAACTAAAATACCATAAATTTAGGACATCATGAACTTATAGTACTTCGAAAATATTTTATATTTAACTTTCAATTTGCAAAAAATTGTTATTTTTTACCTTTTATATTTTATTATTGTTATGTAATTATATTCATTGTTTCAAATCTAATAAATAGGCGCCTCCTGCGGTGGGGGTTGGAACGGATGGGTGCTATCGGTGTCGGGTAGCGTTTATTTTTCCCCTCGTGGAGTGGACTTATTGTTCCTATACCTCACGGGTGGCTGTCCACGAGTGGGTGATTTCGGTCCCCGCTGCCTGCGGCGCCGTATAGCAGTCGTTCCGACCCTGGTCCCCGCTGCCTTCGGCACCGTATGACGGTCGTGCTACGCATGCACCGGATAATCCCTTAAATTGCACATGGAATAGTATAAACCTCTAACTGAACGAACCTGCGGCTCGGGTCCCCGCTGCCTGCGGCACCGTATAGCAGTCGTGCTGCGCACGCGCTGCAGTATACGTTAGTTCCACCTTCCGCCACCAGGTGGCGCAATCTGTTTATATGATCATAACTGAAATCGTTAAGACTTTCGATGTCGAGTCGAATGAGCCATACCCCGTCGTTTTCATGCCCGTAGAACCGAAGATAGGAAAGCGCCCCTAGTGGTGAAAAAACGAAATAAAATCGGTAAGCTCTATCGATGTCGAGTCGAATTGATTTAGACTACCTGAGTTCTAGTTCAAAGACCTGTAGAAAAACTTAAAACTTAAAAAAAAAAATCGATAACGGGCGAAGCCCGCTTTTCCCTATCATAATATCTGGATAGGGGGTCCTTATTACTTTAATTATGATGTTTGGAATCAGTTTGGTGGACATCCGTAACATAGTTTCTTAGTTATAGAAACGGACCACAGTTAAAAGAAAAGCGGGGGGGGGGGGGGTTGGTGATGACACTGCTTTTCCTCAAACAACTTATGTAGACTACCTGTGTTCTAGTTCAAAGACAGTGAGCTGTAGAAAAACTTAAAACTAAAAAAAAAAAATCGATAACGGGCGAAGCCCGCTTTTTCCTATCATAATATCTGGTTGCCACTCTAAAACAAAAACTGAAAATACTCGTAATGCAGTTTTTAGACGCGGCCTACTTCTTAAAATCGTAATATCTAGCCGGCACTGTAATGGAAATATTTCTTTTGCTTTAATTATACAAATAACGATGATTAATTATACAATAAAATAATATATCGGCTCGTAATGAAGATATGACAATAATTTTTAGATATTCTGAAAGCAGAATCCATTTAGCGTCGCCCTGTCAACGTTTGGAATTTCTGCGCCTCTTAGAATCAGAGATCCCTCCCCCCTCTGTAAAACCCCAGTTGAACGTCATGTGACCTCACCTCCGTCAAAGAAAATGCCGATCCAGACAATCGTCTGGCCGTGCGTCTCCGATCTGGGAATCGCAGCTCGGAAAGAAAAGAAAAATAATTTTTTATCGATCGATTTTTAAAGGATTTTTACGGTTCTAATCGTCGCACGGAAACGATTTTTCGAATTTATGAGACCTGACGACGTCCCGGTTGCGTACGTGCGACTTACGAATTTCTGGCCCCCCGACTTCCGGAGATAAGGGTCGGACCTGCGCTGCGGTTTGGGGCTTAAATCGCTCCCTGGGAACCCCCTGCCTTTTCCTTCCCGGACCGGACGTGTACCGGCAACCCTCGGCGGAGACGAACTTTTCGCTGTTTTGACTTCTCTTCCGACTTCGGTTTCGGTCGGTAATTAAAACACTTTCGCTCATTAATAACTCCCCGGGTCCGGGTCGGAATCCCGACCCGATCGAAACTTGAGCGTCGCGCCTTTTTTGCGAATTTTTCGGTCCGCGTCCGCCGTCCGTGCGTCGCCTGGTCCCGGAGCCTTTGCGGGTACAAAGGTGGAGTGCACAGACACACACACACACACACAGACGTTTACCGTGCTTAATATTAGTGATTTTATTTATATTCATTACGAAACTAGACTGTAAACCACATGTATTTTACCTCTGTGCAAAAATAGGTACTGATATTTCTAGTTTAAATAATGTATATCTTTTACATTTTATTTTTATAATATTTTTTACATTGTAAAATATGCTTTGCATTCTATTCGTACTAAAAATTCACTGTTGAAGTAGTCATTATAAAAACCTGGAGAAATTCGTGCAACTTGACTATATTTTCATTCCTTATTTTACATTTGCTAAAAAGAAAAAAATAATAATAATAATGTTTAAATATTAAAAGGCACTGTAATGTAAAATTTTAATAATAGCTGAATTTGTCGTATTTAATTAAATAAGTAATTGTTAATAATATCGAATTTTACTTTTAAAAAATTTATTCCATTAATCATGAAAAATACAAAGCAACCGATTAAACATTTTTAAATGAAAAAAAAATAGAAAAATCAAATAGAAATCGAACCCGTAACCTCTAGAATCAAGAGCAGTGCTCTAACCATTTGGCCACCAGTTCAGTTCTAGATATCTACAAAATATCATTAAAATACTCAAATTAGTCAAATGAAGGACCGCGTTCATTATCATTGATTTGGACGTCCAAATCAATGATAATGAACGCAGGTCTTTCAATTTCAGTCACAGTAGAGGCTCACTCTATATTTTAATCTCCATCGCCCGCGCGCCGCCTGACCTTCGGTTCTGAACAGCCCCTTATAGTAGCCCTAGTCGCGACAAAAGACATACAGCGAACGATGGGCGCGTAAAACGATGGGCGCGCCGCTTTGTACAAATCGCTGGTCGCGAACAGCAACTATTTGTGACATCATGAGAATGAATGAGCAAGCCCGGTATCTAGTGTTGCCCTGGCCTCACAGGCGACTAGACTCTGGCCGTCCACATTACGCAAGTCTTCTCTGATTGGCCAGAAGCTGGATGAGCATCTGGGGAGAAAACGACTTCTAACAGTAGAACTTAGAAAAAATTCGGGATCCCTTTCACCAGTAGAGAAAAAGAGGAAATAGTAATACGTTATTTGTGTAGCTTTCACTTTTCGCTTGCATTTATTATTCAGAATTTATTATCAATCATTAAAATTATAAATATAGAATGTTGAATTTTATAATTTAAACAAAGAAAACACCGAATTTGCAAAAAATGAGTTATTTCCAAAAGGAAATAAATAATAATAAAAAAACCATAGCAATGGCTGTTATTTATATAAAAATCTTTGTTATATAAATCTGTAAAAAATATTTTTATGGCTTCATATTTTAATATTATAATATATTTTTTAACAGACTTAAAATAAAAAAATAAGTAGATTTGTCAATTCTGCAATATATTTATATATATATTTATTCGACAATAAATATTACATATAAATATATTCGGAAGTTATCTGTATCTCTTCACGAAATACTGATTTTTTACTTACCCTCAGAAGGCTTTTCTTTAGAGTATTCATTTTAATGAATGATTTACCTTTTTTCCTGTTTACCTATCCTTTACTGTTGTAATATTTGTTAAAATAGACCAACTGTCGTAAATGTTGAATATTTTGTCAAGATTAACACCAGCCGTTTAAAAATAATCATCGTATCCTATCCTACCTTTTTTTTTTTTTTTTTTTTTTTTTTTTTTTTGTAAGCTCATTTTAAATTTTCCAATTAATAGATGGTTAGTTGGTTATTTTTTACGACCGATTCCCTGCACTAGGGATATAGACCAGCGGGGGGTCTTTCTAACCCGTATTTACTCAAGGTTCGAAGAAAAACTCCGAACGGTTAGGCAGACGAGCCCGACAGGGGTTTGAACCCAGCACCTCCCGTCTGCCAGCTATGAGAGCAGAACCTCTCAGCAGTCACTGGTGGAGCTCTAGTTAATAGAATTCCATAAATTTTGAACTTTTTAAAAATTTGAATAGTTTATAATACCTTTTTGACATATTACTAAATGATTTTCTGAAGGAGGTATGAGATAATAATCTTTTTAACGAAAACGCTTGTCATTGTTCGTAGGGGTTGGGTTAGGTTGATTATTGACGGCCAATTATCTACACTAGGGATATAGGGCCGGGGGGGAGTGCCCTTCGTGGGGGTCTTTCTAAGGGAACCTAATCCGTATTTATGCATGGATAAATCCACGGCTCGAAGAAAACCACGAAAACTCCGAACGATTAGGCCGTAGGGCGCGATTGGGATCGAACCCAGCACCTCCCGTCTACCAGCTTCGAGAGCACAACCTCTCAGCCACTGGTGGGGCATTGTTCGTAGGGGAAAGGGAAGGGAGGAATCGGGGTACAATTTAATTTGGGAAAAATTATGAAAATATTAATCTTCCAATTTGATTTATTGCTGCCATTTCACATTAAATGAAATTTCCCTTGCAGAGTTGCAATCTTTAAAGCTCTTTTTCTCTTTCAGTCTATGGTTTTTCAATATATAACTATGATCAAAATGCTAAAACTTCGACATGCATTTTTCAAAAATTCATGAATTAATCTTTTTTAATGGACAATCCATATGGTTGATAATAAAATTATGTATTTTACCAAGAAAAAAAGAAAAAAGGACAAAATAGTCATTTTTACATTTGTCATGACATTTTATTTCATTTTTTAACTAATTAATTAGTTGGAAATCTGGTCCTTACAGTTATAGAATACACGTGAAGAAAATTGTGAAAAAAAAAAAAGAGTGGTGCAAGCAGGGAGATAGAGAGAAGGAGAACAAAGATAATGTTTCTACTTATGGAACTAAAAGCGGTACCTAGTATGGCGGCGTGTCTGGTCTTTTGGGCCTTTAGGAAGTGTAGCGCCCTCTATCTCTTTACCATGCTCGAAACCAAAATGCAGGAAGAGCAGACGACAATTTGTCATGTTTGACAGGTCACATGACCGGCCTTTGGGAGCACCAGCGCCACAAACTGGGTACTAATTCCCGGTCCATGTTGTGATCTTGAAAGCCTATCTTCACTGTTCTCCTTCTTATTTCTATCTCCATGGGTGCAAGAAATTCAAAATTGTAATAGAAGTGTGGTTTTAAAATTTTCTTCTTTTTTTTTCGAATTCTTATTATACGAATTGAATTTTTCTTTAGTTAAATCATTTTTCTTCATAAAACCATTTAATAATAACTAAAAAAAAAAGTATATATAAAAAAATAATAAATATATCAAATAATCAAATAGTCTATCAAAAAATCAAATAAGAAGGTTCCAGGATTCCTTTAACTGGAAATTTTGAAATGTGCTAAAAAAAAAAAAAAAAAAAAAAAAAAAAAGACAGAGGTTATTTATGATTATTAGTTTTAAAAAATTTAACAAAATATTAAAATTTTCGACAAATGACATATTTTGACAAGGTAAATAATTCATTTATAAATCTTACCCATAAGATTAAAGAAAAAAAAAAGAACAAGAAAGAAAGAATGAAAAAAAATCAGTATTCTGTGAACAGACACTGATAATTTTCGAATTTATTTATATATCATATTTATTGATGAATAAATATATTTTACAAATTCGATATTTTCTTTGTTAAAATTATAAAATTCAACATTCTGGATATGAGAATGTTCGAACCACGAAGCAAAAGAAAGAAAATTTAAAAGTATCTGAGCTTACTAGCAGTTATACGTAGAGTTGCAAAAAACCCGCAGATTTTGAGAGACGGGAATAAACCTGGGAATTTTGGGGAATATTGGAAATTTTGAAGGAGTTTTGAATGTAAACAAAACCAGTCCTTTTTCAATTTGAATTTTTTATTTTCCTGAAAATTCAGGCATTGTTCTGAAAAGTTTAAGATGGACTTTTTATTATGAATTCATGAAACTTTAAAAATTGTTTAAGTTCTGTTAGCTGACATATATACTGTTCAGGCATACTTTGTCTATATTAATTTTCTAGCGAGTTGCATTGTATTTTTGCATTGGTTTCTTTTACTTTTGTTCATATTCTTTTTTGTTTACATTCGCTGATTCGGAGAACAAGGGTGAAGTTTACATTCATGTCAGAAAAAATGAATCTGTCATCTGCCTCTCTCACTTTTTAGTTATCTACGATTAAAATAGCAAATTACTACTTTCTCTTACTTAATATTTCTGCAACTAAAGCATATATTTCGTTAGTTTCCATGTAAATTGTGCTATTTTTTATATTTTAAATTTTGGTTTTGTTTACATTGGTAAAAGCATTTTGTTTACATTGACAAAAATTGAAATCAATAAAAAGTTTTAAAATAATAAATTAAAAATTTTCAAGCCTAAAATTTTCTGAAAACTCCCGGGAATTTTTTTAATTTCCCTCCCAAAAAACCCGGTTTATTCCCGGGAATAAACCCGGTTTTTTCCACCCTTTGCAACTCTAGTTATACGTAATGTATTTGATGTTTGTCACAACAGCAACGAAAGAGAAGCCATTCTTTTCAGTTCCGGCCAATCAGAGAAGACTTGCGTAATGTGGACGGCCAGAGTTTAGCCGCCTGTCCCTGGCCTCAGCCTAAGTTCTTCAGCTTTAGAAGTATTCAGCCAATCAGAGGTCGTAGTTAAATTTGTTGTGGTTACACGTGCATCCACTTGCGCTTCTGGTTAGCGTTAGATCGCGAGGCACCGCAATACGTTTTATGCTTTCTTTATATCATAAGATTTATGCTCTAGGTTTATCTTTGTCAAGTTACCGCAATCCCAACCGAAGAACCCTTTTAAACTAAATTTAAATTTCTAGTAAAATTATTATTCAATAACGACGAACACCCAGCCACACTGAAATTTATAATATGCTTTAAAATTTTTGTAAGATTTGAATTCATCGAAAGTGTAAGCGCCTAATTCCGTACACTAAATAAAACTTCTAATTTAGATGAAAATTCATTGATTGATAATACATACAGATCTATATTGTTAATCAGCTTAATTTTCTTTTGATCAAAGTCACGTGCTTTGGGGAAACATTTCCCACATTGTAGCCCTTAATTATGCAATGACTCGTTTCTCAACCAAGGCTGCATGCCATAGAGCTGCAACGGACCATATATTTGTGACGTTTAGTCACGTGCTTTGGTGAAACATTTCCGAAATTGTAACCTCGAACCCAAACGGAGAATAGGGTCCTATGGACCCTATTCTCCGGAACAATACAATGGAAAATATTCGGAAGACATATTTTATTGAACACGTTCACGAATTTCAGATTGAAAATAATGGCCATGGAGATAGAGAGAAGGAGAACAACGATAATGTTTCATCTTATGGAACTAAAAGCGGTACCTAGTGTGGCGGCGTTTCCATTTTTTTGGCCCTTTGGGGAGTGTAGCGCCCTCCATTTCCGGTTCCGACTGACAACTCTTTACCATGCTTGAAACCAAAATGCAGGAAGCGCAGACGACAATTTGTCATGTTTGACAGGTCACATGACCGGCCTTTGGGAGCACCAGCGCCACGAACTGGGTACTAATTACCGGTCCATGTTCTGATCTTGAAAGCCTACTTCACTGTTCTCCTTCTTATTTCTATCTCCATGATAATGGCGATGCTGTGGATTGCTTGACCTCCAAGCGGTTACCAAGCTGTTGCCAGATAACGTTGCCATGCTGCAAAACAGCTGATTGAAACTGCCCTATAAACTGCTCTAATAGTTCAGCAAAGACAATTTTTACCTTTCTATCTATGACTCCTTAATGTCAAGTTATTAAAAATATATTTAATGCCAGTTTGATGAACAACACCACTGAGATTAACGCAGAGATTCACATAGATTATTTCGCTATTTTCGAAACGAGATTAACCATTTAGAATCTGTATTTTGCATAATTTCTTTTACTTTTCGAAATTTACGCAAAAATGCAGGCTTCTGATAGGTCGATCTCATTTCGAAAATAGTGAAAGATCTATCTGGATACTCTTTATATTCCGACATCAGTGAGCTTAAAATTTTGCTCACCAGATGAGTTATTTAAAGCCCATCTACTAATCATGAAATGCTACTTGCTCTATGCTTTTTGACAGCGCCCTCTTGTGTGTTGTAAAGAAGTTAAGTAACTGTTTTGGTTTTCTTTCAGTGTGTGTGCTAGTGTGTATCAGCCAAAATTGCATTGCATGTATGATATGCAACTTTGGTGTCAGCTGAATGCATAATTTCGACGTGTGTCAACATATGTCTCTTTGCATGGAAAACACATTAGACCGAAAAAATGGATCGAAATACCCAGAACTCAGAATCTCCTCTATTATTGAAATTACCGAAATCTATGATGTCATTTAGTGACATGAGTGGAAATTCCCCTTTCTTAATGCCTGTTGCTGTAGATAATGTAGCTGGTATGAAATAATTTACACGTTATAACAACAAAGTAACTTTTGTTTTCATCATGAAGTTGATTTCTTTCTGATTTCATGACTTCAAACTCTCTCATAAATGTACTAATGCTATTCTTTTAACTATTGAACAAAGTGATTTTTATTATAATTATCATGTTTTTCTCCCGATCTTTCTGATGATACGCATTTGGAGTAATAAGAACAGCCACTATTTTATATTGAAAAAGCCTAGTTGTATCATTTTATGGTATATAAATCAGCTATTTGATAGGACAGATTTAAACACATGGCAGTGGCGTTTCCAGTTTTAATTTATAGAAAGGGTAAATCAATGTTCCTGTATCTCGCCAAGAAAAACGTTGTTTCAATACAGTGTTTCGCAATTAAAACCTCAAATTACATTTTCAAAAGTCTCTACATGTATTTGTTTTAAAAAGTATCTATACAATGAGACTTTATTAGACACTTATTTTTCTTTGAACATTTAATTACCCTGTCCATGTGTTAATATCAAATCGATATCCATCCCAGTCTAAAATGTAAAAATCAGATTGTTCCTTGAAACAGGTGCTATATATCAGGGATCTCAGATTTACTGTCTGGGTAGATATCCACTTTCACCACTGGGCTGGGTTTCTTAGACTAAAATATACAGGGTATTTTGTGTCATATGAGTTTTTATCTAATAAAATAGTCACTCAGATCTGCTATAGTGGTGTACAGATTTTTTTTTTTTTTTTTAAGTATCCGAATTTTAGTGATAAATCGCTGTTTTGGTAGTCCCTGTTTTTTCCCCTTTGGGAGAAGAGAAAAGTAGAAATATTTTTCACACATGCAGGTTTATCAAACACCTTATTACCCAGCGCTGGAAAAGTAAGGTAGTAATATTTTATTTTATACATGCACATTTAATAATTGATCATGAAGTGCTTTTGTTTAAGATAAAATTTGGAAATGTCATGTCTTAAGCAGTTTGTGAAATTGTCATTTTGGAACATTGGTTGAACTTTGATCATTTTGGTTTGAGCTTTTTTATTGACAATATTTTAAATTTATTTTATCATTTAAAAAACTTTTTGCGAGAATCTAATTTAATATATATAAATTTTAAACACACACACTTAATTAAGCACATACACACACTTAATTAAACAATGTATTGTAAAATTAAATAAAAAGATCTTTCTTGTATATTTGAAATACTATACAATCATTGAATGTTATGTTTGTACCAGGCCACTTTTTTTTTGTTTTGTTTTGTTAATTTGGATATGATTGAAGAAGTTTTTTTTTTTTTTTTTTTTTTTTTTGCCGAGCAGACATTTCCAACAGAGTTTTTTATAAGCTTTTTAGCAATGTGATGAAGAGGATTAATTATTTTTTTTTTTTGACTGACTTTTTGCTCATTTTTTCTTCAATGATATGCATAGAAAATGCAGCAGATCTAAGAAGATGATTGCTACTTTGAATTTTGCTTCACCTTCATGTTTTACATTTGCGGTTCCAAACTCTTTTGTACAGTTTTGTAGGTTTTTTGCTTTTTATATTTGTGTCCCTACCTCAGGCTTTGTAATTTTTTTAAATTTAGAATCTAAATTATTCAGATTGTTTTTTTAAAAATCTGATATACTTTTTTTAAAATAAAGAGATTGCTAAAAATTTAAGTAAAATTAGTTAATTTCTTTCTTTTACCTTAGCAAATTTCATATAATTTTGATTTTTCTGGGACAAATCCTGTATTCTGTGCTGAGAGATTTGGAGAGTTTTTTGACGTGGTTTCTGGGCGATAGATGTTTAGATCTTGTTTACGTTTAGTCATTGACTTTCAACGGCTTAAGCAACCCTGGGGTTGCTTTAGTTCGGAAATCCCGTTTGAAGACGGTGATCTTGAAGCTGATTGGTTACAATTAGTATTACGTGAGCAGTTACTCAGCTAAATTTTGAAGTCCGTTAGATAACTAGTTTGCCGCCATACATTCGGATGCGTCTTTGCTTGTGCCGACGTCTTGTAATTGTAAGGTAAATCTTGTTTGCTCTGCCTTTTTTTTCTTTTGGTTTTTTATTAGGATTTTTGCATTAGTTGCTTAAAATGCACCCTTTATTGCTAAATATTTCCATTTTTACATGGTTTGCCATTTTAGAGACGGGAGATTCTGCAGTCAAATTTGTAATTGAAGTTGGGCTTATTCCTACAGCTCCCCCGCCTTGCCCTAAATGTAGCAGTCCTTTGAGAAAAAATTTAAACAAGGATAATTAATTAAACAAGGAAATTTAATTGGAGATGGGTCTGTAATCTTAGGAATAAAACCAAATCGAACCCAAATCCTTGTACTGGCACCGTTAATCCTGCAATTAATACAGTTTTTGAAAATTCTAAAATTCCAGTTTGTGACTTTTAGGCTTCCTTTTTTCATTTGTATTCAAAATTCAAACAAATTTTTTATATGAGCAAATGTGTAACTAGAGAAAACAAAGTCGAATGAACCGACCCTATCAAAAGAAATGCTTTGTGATTATTTTTCTTATATTCGAGAAGTTTGCGAAAATCACTCTTATTTGTATTCTGAATGGGGGGGGGGGGGGGGAATCTATTTTAACTGATGAAACTTTTTTAACTATTAGGAAATACGGAAGGGGTCAGTTTACTTCAAATCATACAATAACTGTTTTAGGCTTTTTTTTGTAGAGAGGGCAAAGAGGGGTTGTTTTTCAGGGTAGACAGCAAAAAAAAAAATATTTGGCCTTATGTTTCATGTTTTTGCCATAATGATACGAGTGTTGTCTATACAGATTCGGCCAAACAATACCATGACGTAGAAAAATTATTCTGCAGTCAGACAACACACGAAGTTATGAATCATAGTAAAGGCGAATTCGTGTCAAAAACCAATAAAGTGAACACCATTAATGATCTAAAAAATGAAAATCGTTGGTTTAAAAATTCTCTAAAATGTCGCAGGAACGATAAAATGTTGTCACAATATATGGCTCTTCATTTTTATCGCCGATGCAAGCTAGATCATTTAAAAACGACGGGCCAGAAAATGCAAGTCCTCATAAATGACATTATTAAAGTCTACCCAGGGTACAGGAATAAGGGGCTAAAGCTGTTGGATTTTCAAAGACCAACGGCAAAGTCTGAAAACATCGAGGGATGCATTACCAAAAGTCCCTCAAAATTTAAATTCGTTTCAGTTAGAAGGCGAAGTGCCTTATCTTGATGATGTTTCAGACCCTGACTGGGATCCTTTTTGGTAAACATTAAATTATTTTTTTTGTAAATATTGACTGTTTTTTTTTTCTGTGTAAATATTTATATATTTTTTGTATGCAATTTCCCTTTTTGAATCGCCGTCTCATTTATTGGCATTTATTATATTTATCCTTTTACTTTTTTTTTTATTTTTAATAAAAATTTTTTGGCAGTTGTGAGCAAGATTTTACCTTAATTATTTTTATAAGTTTACATTGTTTTAAATTAAGTGTAATCAAGATTGACAAAAGATTTCTGGTAAGTTTTTTTTTCTTTTTTATTGTCCAAAATGTTTTAAAAATGGGGGGGTTCAGGGGGGCTGCCCCCCTGACAATAACACATATTCATCTGAAAAATCACATTTGTTTAGCTCTTTAATCGTTAGTTTATTTAGAATGCTGCTAAAATTTGTGTAATTGGATCATAAGAAATTTTTCAAGATGGCATAAAAACTTCGTTTTTAAATCTTTGTTATTTATAAATCCATGTTTTTACATCATTATCTTTTTTTTAAAAAGGGTGCAAAATCATTGATTTATAAATAACATAAAGATTTAAAAATGATGTTTTTCTGCAATCTTTGAAAAAATTTTCATGTCACCAAAACAGCATTTTGGCCCAATTTTTTTCGCCAAGCAGCACAGGATACGGAACTCTTCCCATTTTTCTACACAACAAAATTGCTGCATTCAGTGATGTTATTATTATTATTTTTTTTTTTAATAGGCACGAAGTGCACATGCACTTGAAAAACTTTAGTTATCACGACATTACTGAATTTCATGCCATTTTGAGATTCCTACACAATGAGGTTGCTGCATCCAGTTATGTTTGTTATCTTGTATGAAACAGGTCTCATACTTATCATAATGCACTAGCCAAGTCCATTAGTTGTATGCCCAGTAGCAGAAACTGTGCAGCATGGCAGCGGCGCTGCTGATTATTTTAGACTTTGCAGATCAATCTAACAACTTAAAGTAAAGATTTGGGCTATGAAAAATTGCTAAAGTTTCTTTTTTTGTCTCTAGATCTATTGTATTTTCTTCTTACATTTTCTTTGTATATACAAATTTTGCTTAGTTTATGAGCTACTGTAATTTCTTATGATAGTAAGCTTGGTCTAGCATTCTTGGGTCACATAAATTTTGGTTTGCTGCAGATTAACACAGATTTTGCTACTGGGGTTGTATGGGGGAAAACCTAGTGTTGAGTTTGTGATTCAAAGAAACGTCATTTATTGGTGACAGCAATCTTTATTTTAAATTCTCAATATGCAGACAGGAAATAAATAGATAAAATTTCATTTGGTAATGTGTTAAAAATATATATACAAAGGATGTGAATTATCACTTTACTACGCAGCGTACAACCAACAGAGTGAAAAAAAAATGTGATCGAACCCGGATACCTTGGTATGAATATGCACTAATTTATCTTTTTATATAATATTTTGATCATATATATCTGTGTGTGTGTGTTTGTGCATGCATGTGTCAGAGTGAGAGAAAAAATATGAGCCTGCACTACATTTTTTTCAAGCTCTCCCTATTATTCATTTCTAGTTACAGCCCTGCTGCAGTCTCTTTAACTGATTACATTCTCACCCCTCCCAAAGTGGTACAAAGGGCCGTTCGAGTCCCAGAGAATGGAAGGGCAATGAGCACTTATTGCATTCCAGTGGGATTTTAAATTAGTTCACATGCTTTAACTAAACGAAACTTAATCTCATACATAAAACTTTAAAAAATCAGTCTTATACAAGAGAGTTGAGATTATCTTATACTATAAACTCTCAAAGAAATGTATTTGATTGCAATGGAAAGTAGTTTGTTATAATAAGAAAACTTCAATTCAAAAAAGCATTCAATTTGAACTTAGGTAGATCAAGCTTGATGAGTGGCATGGTAAGATGTCCACACAATTTTTCTTACATTTTACATATTTAACTTCAAAAATATTTTTATAAACCAAATATCTAATAAAGAAAAGCTTTACATCAATATGTTTTGTTCTATGATTTTCAGTAGAAGAATTAATAAAATCAGTTGTGGCTTGATTATCAACCAATAACTTTCTGTCATAGGTTATTTTTTTACTAATGGACACAACTGGGGTACATTTCACTATTTTTAAAAAGGACAGGGTGCATTTTGCTGATTTTAAAAGGGCAGGGCACTACAACCTTAAATAAAGATCTAGAGGGACCAGTAATTTGAACTACCATCTCTTTTAGGGACAACTTTTCTTACTTATCCAAACAGAATCAGGTAGTGAGACCTTTTTCAAAATATCCTTACTAGATTTTACTATTTCCTTCTTCTCTGATGTGGATGAATCTGGAGATTCATATGAAGGATTAAAAAGTTAATTTGGAGTTTGATTATCCTCAATGTCATCTTTAGATCTTTTATCAGATTCCTCACAAAATTTGAGAGATTTAGGACATTTTGGACCCATTAATATGCTTCACTGTGCTGAACATTATCTGAAATGTTTTTCTTACTAGAAACATTAAGTTTCACTAATTTTATCGTCATCTGACAGCCAAATTTGATAGCTTTTTTTACTGAATGTGTTACTAATCATTACCTCCCTTTTTGCCTTTGCATCAAGTTTCGACCTAAGTTATTCAGGGACACCTACATAAGCAATACCACCAAAGGGTTTCAAATGCTTAGTGGGTGGTTTTAAACCCCCATAAAGCTCAAAAGGTGTTTTTAATTGAGATTCCATATATATGTGAAGTATAAAGCTACATCTGCTCAAAAACTTTGATCTGAACCACTTTCATCCAATACCAACCTGATCCTATTAGCAATCATTTGATTATATCTCTCAATCATCCCATTCTGTTCTGGTATATACATGTTCATAAATTCTTGTTTAATTATAAAATAAAAATTGCTTCAAAGGTGTTTGTTTGCCTGTACTACATGTATTTGTTAATTACAACTTTTCCACTTAGTTGAAGTTTTGAGTTATTTTATTAAATTTTATTGACACTGATTTCAGTTCATTTGTAGTGTTCTGTATTTTTTAGGGGTTCAACATACATGGTCATTTTGCAATACACTCTTCTGCCCACAAAAAAGTAATACGAGTAATCAATGGCAGTTCTGAAAATATTCAGAAACTGTCAATCTTTAATTTTGCATGCATACAGTAGTAAAAATTATCATTTCAAAAGTACAGATA
Source organism: Maratus michaelseni (assembly GCA_963931845.1). Classification (NCBI taxonomy): domain Eukaryota; kingdom Metazoa; phylum Arthropoda; class Arachnida; order Araneae; family Salticidae; genus Maratus; species Maratus michaelseni. The sequence goes on along the minus strand of OZ007599.1, from coordinate 210,063,586 downwards.
ATTGTTTTATTGTTATGTGTCATAAAATATATAAAGTCAGGGCTCGATCCAGACAAAATTTGGGGCCTATTTAGGGACCCTTCACAAAAATCAATTTAATAAAATGGGCCCCTTCACAAAAATCAATTTAATAAAATGGGCCCCTTCACAAAAATCAATCTGATAAAATGGGACCCTTCACAAAATTCCTTTTACTAAAATTGATCCTTTCACAAAATTCTATTCCATAAACACTTACTATATATTATTTTGTGATGTTTTAAAATGTGTAATTTGTAAACAAACAAGTTCGAAAGAGAGGAAAACTTCAGCAAAAGGATTTAAAAAAGTTTTTGTTTATAAATGCTTGGTTCGAATTTGATTAGCTGGATTTCAACTTTCATTACAAAATGTTATTTTTCACAAAAATATAATAAATTTCACAAAAATAACCTTTATTTTTCACAAAATGGGCCCCAAGATAAAAAACCTGCATCGACCCCTGAAAGTGACATCCATATCTCATACAAGTTATAAATTTTGTTTTTGGATCCAAATAGAATGAAAGTTTGTTATAAGTCAGAAATTTTGGGATTTTGACTTGGTTAAACTTATGCATTAATACTCCATTAGTCACACCAGATCTGACAGATTCAACACAAGTAATTATGTTATATACAATACATTTACTTTATTGATATTAAAATGTTCAAAAATTGTTCTTAAATTAGTTTCATGTATGCAAATATTTTGTCTTAATAATAAATATAACTTGCAATGTTATTTGTGCATTTACTTTTGACAAAGTAATGTTTAAATCTATATAAATTTTGATATATAATATTATATTTCTTTACAGCTCCTGAGATACCTATTCAGTCTGAGTTAATTCCTGAAAGGCAAGATAATACTAAAGTGCCAGAACCAACATCTGTTTGCCAACTTCAGCAACCCTTGTTAATGCGTAGAGGTTCATCTCCTTCTCTTAAAACGGCTGTGCCTTATTCAGATTCAAATTTACCAGCTGCAAATATTGATGTAGGACAGACAGAAATCTTAAATTCCAGATCACCTACTGTAATATCAAGTGCTGTAACTAGTAATCAGAGCAATGAAAGTATGAATTGGCCTAATTCTTCAATTAACTCTTCTGTAGGGCAATCATTTCAAACAACTTCAATTTTTACTAGTTATCAAAATCAACCAACATTGCAACCGGACTCTGTTAATCAACCTAATTACTCCCAGTCTGTGCCTATTAGCCAAGAAAGTAACAATTTAAGGTATCAAACTATTTTTCCTCCACCACCAACTACATTATCAAGCAGTAGTAATTTTCCTCCAAACAGTGCACCCGCCTTGAATACTACATTTTCAAGTTTTCCAGAGAAAAGTAAGCTTTTGATATGCTGTATTATTATACATTTTGGTACACTTATATTTACAGTTGAATTGGTATTAATGAACTTTTTTATTAATAGCTCTATTTTCATTACTAATAAAAGAAAGAAAAAAAAAACAAGTCAACATTAAAATAAGATAACTACGAAATATTTTGTTATCTGTTAAGTGTTTTTTTAGGGTTTTTAATTTATTTTTATTTTATTTTTTACAAGGAGAGGGCCACGTGTTTTAAATCTGTTGCAGGGGCAATTATATTCAAGGTAGTTTGAATACTGCTATTTCTAAATAGTATAATTCAGCTTATATAATCACAGATTTCTGTTATTAAATAAGGTAAATATTACTATTTGGAAATAGTGGTATTCAAAATACCTGACTCCTGCTATTGACAAAATATTAAAATATTGCACTAGATTAATTTTGACATAATTATATTATAATTGTGTCAAAATTAATCTAGTGTAATCATGTTTCCAGCATTTACAGGAGGTCCCATTACCTGTGATTTATTCTGTTTAGCCGATACAGATGTCATACCAGATGCTATGATCAATAAGGTTAACTGGGGGAATTACACTCATATCCAAAATTAAGGTCATAAACATAAAATCTGTGAAAACTGATGAACTATGTATTCATTGTGTTGCCACGAAATTTGACACAGAGGTATATTGCAATGGGAGAAAGAATATAGCAACATAAAAATATGGAAAAGATTTTAATTGTGAATTAAGAAACAGGGCATATCAAAATGTGTTAAATCATAAATCGGAGATAAATTATATATCTCAGGAAAAATCTGTGTAATATGCAGTGTGACCACCGTGTAAAGGTGAAAATAAGAAATTTCGCTTAGTAGCCACTGGCCGGTAGGTTGATTTTTTAGTAGCCAGTTACTGGCTGGTGAGGGGTCATTCCACAGTATTAATGTGTTACGTACGGGAAATTTTTGAGATTTGTACTTTTTTCAGTATCAAAATATAAATGAGAAAGTTTGCAATTATTTTTAATGCATTATATATCATTTCAACTAGATTCTTATGAAATTTCTTTTTGTTTGAGCCAATACATATATATTTTTTAATTAATAAAGTTGTGTTACGTACGGGACATCACAAAAAATTGTTTTAAAAGTACCTCTAGCAATTTGGATTTTGCTCTGAATTTATTTAATATTTTCACAAATAAATTTAATGAGTAGAAGCAGAAATATGCATTTTATTATTTAACTTAAAAATTATTTTTTAAAATTGCGTCATTAATTAATGAAAGCTAATTATTTATGTTACATACGGGACAAAGCTATTTGTTACATATGGGACCTATGACCAAATTTTTCTATATGGCTGCAAAAAAAGCTCTAAGTTTTATTTGATTTAAAAAAATATTTTGAATAAATTTTAATAGTTAAGAGATTTAAAGTTTTAAAATAATGTATTACACTTAACTTTTTATAAAACTTTTTTTTCAAACTTGTGAAGCCAAATACTGTGGAATGACCCTGAGAATAATTTGTTTAGTAGCCAGTAAGTACATTTATGTCACTGAATATTTATTTTTTTTAAATATACTGACTTTACAGTAAACAAGTAATTTATGTACTAAATAAAAATATTTTAATTTATATTGCTTTGAATAAACTTGAGGTATTAATTTCCAATCAATTTTAAATTTTAAAATAAGCAGTGTTGAATTTAGGGGGTGGCACCCTCCCCCCCTCCCCCCCCCCCCGGACTCACAGAAATCTCTCCCGGAAAAAAGGTGTCTGAATTCAATACTGAAAATAAGTTACAGGGGTCTGTCCAGACTTTTTTCACAGGGTCCTGTTTTTGTGAAATTGTGAACAGCTTTTTATATTTGTGAAAAATCTAATCATAATTTTGTGAATTTGAAATAGTCGTTATATTCAGGTTCTTGTTTATGCATTTTTAAGAAGCTATATGGATATAAAATACATATATTTTTTTATATATGTAAAAGTGACAGGTCAGATTTTACTTTTAAATGATTAATTTGTGAAATGTTTGGTTTAAAGATGGAAAAATTTTGTGAAAAACCTATTTGTGTGAAGGGTCCTGTTTTAGGGATAATAATTTTGTGAAGGGTCCTTTTTTGAAATGAAAATTTTTGTGAAGAGTCCTTTAAAGGACCCAATTTTTTCCTAAACAGATCCCTGAGTTAACAGCAGAGTTATATGCAACATGCTTATGTAGCTAACTACATAAGTCACACTAAACTTAGGTACTTGTGTAGCTAACTACATAAGTGCCTTTTTTTTTAAAGAAAAATATTTGTCTAGAATTAAGGTCTGACAATAATAAAATAGGTATGTTTATGCACTAAATAATAACCCACAACATGATATGCATTACACATGCACAACCTGTGGCCAGTGGGCCAAAGTCTACAGAAATTCAGGAATTGTGTATATTTCGGCAATTAGTTTTGGAAAAAATTGCAAATTTCGTCATTCGGGAGCGTCCACATCATGAATTTCATCGATCGCGCATGTCAAAAACATGAATTTTGTCAATCGAGCTCGAAAAAATCATGAATATCATCAATCGAGCTCTGAAAAATCATGCATATCGTCGATCGGATGTGGAAAAATCATGAATATTATCAATCAGGTGCAGAAAAATCATGAATTTCGTTGATCGGGTACGTAAAAATCATGAATTTCCTCATTCAGGAGCATAAAAATCATGAATTTCATCGATCGAATGCGTAAAAATCATGAATTTTGTCGATCAAGCCCATAAAAATCATGAATTTTGTCGATTATGTGCGTGAAAAATCATGAATTTTGTCGATTATGTGCGTGAAAAATCATGAATTTTGTCGATCGGGCGTGTAAAAATCATAAATTTTGTTGATCGGGCACGTAAAAATCACGAATTTCGTCAATCGGGAGCGTAAAAATAATGAATGTCGTCGAACATGTGCGGGAATATAATGAATTTCATCGAATAGGCGTGGGAAAATCTCGAATTTTAGGGGAAAACGATAATCTGGAAATTCTGCATTTGGCCGGTTCTTTCCATATTTTTAATCGCCAGTTTTTCAAGTTTAATCGACGAGTGGCGACTGGCAAGTGCTTATTTTCACCTTTACCACCGTGCACTGCTATACAAGCCTCACAACGGACTCTCATACTGTTTATGAGGGTGTCAATGAATGTTTGTGGCAACACAGGCCATTCTTCCAAAAGAGCGGCTTTTAACTCTTGGCGGGTCCTGGAAGGGGATTTACCCTGTGCAATGGCTCTTCCTAGACATTCCAATGTCACCAGAAAGGCCGGCCAAGGACGCCACAGACCAGCAACGACACGTGCACAGGATTGCTACTTTGCATTAAGCACACAACGACGTAGGCTGGCAATGGCTCCTCAGTTTGCTCGTGACCTTACTGCTGCTTCTGGAATAAGAATTTCCAGGCAAACAGTATATAGATGTCTAGCAGAGAGGGCCCTTTACAACAGGCGTCTAGTTGTGTGTGTCCCTTTCACTGCATCCAACAGATGAGCTCGGTTGTTTTGGAAACGAAGACATCAGTCTTGGACACAACAAGAATGGGGACGTGTTCTTCTCAGTGATGAGTCGATATTCACCACTCAGAGTGATTCTCGTCGAATCTTCATGTGGAGAGAACGCAGGGTTGTTATGATTTAACCCAACCCAAAAAATCCACTTGAAAAAACCCCGGGAAAAACCCAACTGGGTTTTTTCAAAATTTCAACTTTAAATTACATAGGTAATATATTTCTTAATGTCAGTACACCAGTCGTCAAGTTTATCACCCCCCACCCCAAGGGGGAAAAAGTCTTAATTCTTCCAATGACAATTTTTAAAACAAATAATTGTAACTTAATTTTCTATAAGTATGTGTAACTATTACAAAAACTAATTTTTTTCCCATTAAAAAATACTTTGATATATAATTTTGAAGTTGAAACTCGTAACAAAATAGCACATATGCTGAGAATCCTGATTTAATGATGTAGACATGTAGAATTATTTGGTTCATTCTATTAATTAGTTATAATAAATACTTTACAGCAAATATTTTTTCCCCAGTTCTGCGAATTTTGTTATATCCAATTTCAATTGCAAAAAATTTTGCTGAACTGAATATAAACTACCACAACTTAATTCAATAACAACATAAACTAAGGGAAAACCGAAATTTCCTATTTACTTCGCGCTGAGGAAATGTTACTTACTGTGCCTAAGAAAGAATATAGCAACACATTTTGGAATGCAAACAACTCAAAAAAAAAAAATGCATTTTATCATTAATCAATATGTTTCAGAATGAATTTTTTCTAGAGAAAATATTTATTATATATAGGCAATCACTTCAATTAAAATTAATAAAGATACTTTATCCTTAACAAAATATTATAGTTTAAAAGTTCTGATTCAGCACTAGTATTAGTATAGTACTTTAATGATAATTTCATTGTTAAAACTATTACTAATAATCAATTTATCTAAAAGCAAAGCATAATTTTGTATTGTCAATGATTTATATATTTTTGTAATCAATTAGTTACTTTAAATTGTATTTAGAAGTAAGTACATTTTTTTCAAACATTCTGAACCACCTCTAACTTAAAAAACCCTGATAAAACCCAAAAGACCCAGATAAAACCCAAAAGACCCAGATAAAACCCCAAAAACCCTGATAAAACCCAAAAAACACTGATAAAACCCAAAAAAACCACGATAAAACGCAGTGGGTTGGGTTTTTTCTGAAAAAACCCGGGCATTTAACAACCCTGAGAGAACGTGGAGCTCGCTATCATCCCTCCTACGTAAAAGAAATCAACAGTTTTGGTGACAAAGGAATCCTTGTCTGGGGCAGCATAATGCTGGGCAGTCGTACATGACTGCATGTCTTCGATGCGGGTACAGTCAACGCACATCACTATAGGGATGAGGTCCTTGAAGCCTATGTGAGGCTGTGGCGAGGTGCTGTAGGCCCGGACTTCATGATTATGAAGGATAATGCAAAGCCACACAGAGCTTACATTGTTGATGATTTTCTTGAAGAAGAGGATATTCGCCGTATGAATTGGCACTCAAGGTCTCCAGACCTCAATCCTATTGAACATGTTTGTGATGGTCTAGGAAGAGCCATTGCACAGACTAACCCCCTCCCAGGACCCGCCAAGAGTTAAAAGTCACGCTTTTGGAAGAATGGGCCTTGTTGCAACAAACATTTATTGACACCCTCATAAACAGTATAAGAGCTCATTGTGAGGCTTGTATAGCAGTGCACGGTGGTCACACTGCATATTAGACAGCCTTTTTTCGAAATAAATGCTTTATCTCTTATTCATGATTTAACACTTTTTGATATACCCTGTTTCTTAATTTACAATTAAAATCTTTTCCATATTCTTATGTTGCTATATTCTTTTCCCCATTGTAATATACCTCTGGGTAGGACTGGGCGACATTAAGATTTCTACATCGCGATACATCATCGAGGCTACATTGCGATGCATCACAATATTACACTTCTAATATTACAAACATGGTCGTAATTTTAATATAAAATTTAAGAATCATACATACACATTAAACTTGTTTTAAAAAACATTTTTCTTGAGGCATATGTTAAAAACAACAATGCAAAATATAATAAAACTTGCTGCAAAAAATAAATAGCAGTTTGAAAAAATGTTATAATTAATTAGAAGAATTTTTTAAAAATGAGCTTTAATACTTAAAATAATATCTAAAACCGGAATTTCTTATATTTAGATACATTTCACTTAACTATTCATCCTCATAATTTTATGTAATTATCTTTAATATTAACGATTTTTTTCAATTTGCGGGCATAGCCTGCCTCTTGTACTGGCCAAAATTTAATTTCTGATATCGAAAGAAATTACACTTCACTATTCACATGGAAATTTTTATGCAATTATGTTTAATATTAATGATTTTATTGATTTGCGGGCAAAGCCCGCGTTTTTTCTGTACTGCCGAAAATTCAATTTCTGATATTTAGATAGTTTACAATTAACTAGTCAACCTCACATTTTTATGCAATTACCTTTAATATTAATGATTTTATCAATTTACGGACGTAGCCCGCCTCCTGTACTGGCCAAAATTTAATTTTTGATATTGAAATAAATTAAGCTTAACTATTCATCCTGAAAATGTCATGCAATTATGTTTAATGTTAATGACTTTATTGATTTACGGGCGTAGCCCGCGTTTCTGTACAGACTAAAATTCAATTTCTGATACTACTTAGATAGGTTACAATTAACTATTCCCCCTCATACTTTTATGCAATTATCTTTAATATTAACGATTTTATCAATTGCAGGCGTAGCCTGCCTGTACCTGCCAAAATTTTATTTCTGATATTGAAATAAATTAAACTTAACTATTCATCCTGGAAATTTCATGCAAGTATGTTTATTATTAACGATTTTATTGATTTGCGGGCAAAGCCCGCATTTTTGTACTGCCCAAAATTCAATTTCTGATATTTAGATAGGTTACAATTAACTATTCACCCTCGTATTTTTATGCAATTATCTGTAATATTAACAATTTTATCAATTTGCGGGCGTAGCCTGCCTCCTGTACTGGTCAAAATTTAGTTTCTGATATTGAAATAAATTAAACTTAACTATTCACCCTGAAAATTTCATGCAAGTATGTTTATTATTAACGATGGTATTGATTTGTGGGCGAAGCCCGCGTTTCTGTACTTGCCAAAATTTAATTTCTGATATTTAGATAGGCTACAATTAGCTATTCACCCTCATATTTTTATGCAATTAATATTAATGATTTTATCAATTTGCGGGCGTAGACCACTTCGTGTACTGGCTAAAATTTAATTTCTGATATTTTAATAGATTTCACTTAACTATTCACTTTCAAACTTTTAAGCAACTATCTTCAATATTAACGATTTTATTGATTTGCAGGCGAAGCCCGCCTTTCTGTACTGGCCAAATATTAATATTTATATGTATTACACTTTTAATTCTAACCAATAACTAGTTCCTAAAAAAATTCTAAATAATAGAACTAGCACTATAACCTATAATATTTTGCTGTCCTGGCTTTAAGGGGAAAAAAATCATTTTCATTTTAGATGAACACATAAATTGAAAATTCATGCAGGGGGAAGGCAAATCCCCCTTGACACTCTTATACCTCTTAACTCAAATGTGAAATAATTCACTAACTGGTTTCTGCCCCCCCCCCCCCTCCCGAATTTAAAATTCAGTGGGCTTTGAATACTTATCGCACAGATTCTAAGTGACTAATTCATGGAAAAAAAAATATACTTCACAAATCACATCGCCGTATTTTCGCAAATGCACATCGTGTTGCTGCTCACTGATCATTTGAGCAGCTAGAAAAACAGACTTGTAACTGAGCATGCGGTGATTTGCGATCGGCATCGATTTTGGATAATCCCGGTATCTAAAAAACTAATGATGCGATCTCTTAACGATGCTTCATGGGAGCATTGTTTATCCACATCGAAAACCAGAGGAAAAACGAAATCGGTCTTTCCCAAGTTTGACCGGTTTCGTTCGCGCATGCGTTGTTTAATCCACTTCGACGATCGGAGGAGAAAACGATCTTTGCTACCAGTCTCGTTCGCGCATGCGTTATTTATCCATTTCGAAGATCGCGGGAGACCGTTCTTGTTTCACATCGATGTGGTATGATGCATCGTTAACCGAAAGATCAAAAAGCCAGTTTGACGATTTAGGATTTAAATCTATTTTCAGCGATATATCGATGCATCGCCCAGTGCTACCTCTGGGCCAAATTTCATGGCAACACAGTGAATAGTTCATCAGTTTTCACAGATTTTATGTTTATGACCTTAATTTTGGACATGAGTGTAGTTCTGCCATATTCGTCTGGGATTGCTCAGTTGGTAGAGCATTGGCAGCTTCAGCCAAGTGATCCCTAGTTCGAATTTTCATCCCAGACTTTTTCACCCAGTTGTGAAAATTACATCTCATATGAAAAAAAAAAAATTTTTGGCAACTATTGTACCAAACTCTGCAGAGAAATTTCAGAACTACATTACACCAGAAAATTTTGACCATTTTGAATTTTCGTGCCCTAGCCCATTTCATCTTTATCTCCTGTTCACTGTGAATTATATTAATATTAAAAGCAAACATGAAATGTGTTTTATGTATTTATTTTCTGTTGCACTGTTGGTATATACAGTTTATCCTTTTTTATTGTTGACCAATAGCTAATTCCTAAACAATTAGTTTTAGAGGTATAGTTACCTATATTATAATATATTAGTTTTAGAGGTTCCAAATATGTTTCAAATGTTGTTCTTCATCATATTAAAATCCATTTAGTTATTTTCTTAAATGTTATGAAATTAAAATTATTTATATGGTCCCTGACTCCTATAAGTTATACCCAGAAAAACTTTATACATGCTCTAACAAGTAAAACAGTAAAAATTCCATTTTTGTATGACCAAACCATACTCAATTGTGGTACTTTGAATTTTATAATTTTTCAGTGTTCACTGGCACTAAAAAGCATTATTTTGTATTTAGTGTTGAAAAATTCATAAGATTCAAAGATTCATAACTTGGTAAGTTTTGGTCATAGAAGAAAGAAAGGTGACCACCAAGAGAGCTCAGCTTACGCTTTTGTGGTCATAGAAGAATGGAACGTTTACTGTTTTATTTGCTGTCTGACAATTAATTTAAACTGTTTGATGTATTATTTACATTGTTGCTTCACCAATAAATATTAATGGCTCCATGGTATAGTTGTAATGGTATATAGTTGTAAGTCCAATGGTGTAGTTGTTAAAAAAAAACAGAGGGTATATGCTGTAGGCAGATGGTACACACCAGAGAGTATACCCTATAGCTATGGAGGGTATACAGAGTTATTCAGAAGGTATACAGCATATACCACCATATTCCCTTCACTACATCCCCGACTGTGAGTATTCAGTACAGTTTTTGAAATTGCTTCAGAAGAGCTCACCTGAAATTTATTTATAACTTACTATTTAGGTTGTACAGAAATAAATGACACAAATGATGTCACAGGGGAGAATACAATTTATTTACAAAAAAATGATAGTACATCAGTTAGATATAATCCTCAGCCAAGTCAATGTACTTCTGCCATTTGGCTGAGAGGTCTTGGAAGGCTTTGACAAACCAGTCTGTGGGGGGGGGGGGGGTCTTGGTGCACCATCTATGGACAATTACATATAAATCTGCAGAAGATTGAACATGTTGGCCTCTGACTGTGTCCTTCATCTTGTCAAATAAAGCATAGTCCGAGGGAGCCAGGTTGGACGAGTACGGAGGGTGTGACAACACAGTGAAGGCCAATGCCATGGCAGTGTCACAGGTGTTTTGGCTGGTGTGGGGACGTGCGTGTCATGCTGCAGCAGCATGTGCCCTGCCAATTTGCCTGGATGGTGCTGTTGAACAAGCTGTCACAGCATTCTGGCAATCTCACAGTACTGTTCGCTGTTGATGGTGCGTCCGTGATCCAGCCAGTCAATGAGGAGTATGCTCTGGATATCCCAGAAGACTGTTGCCAGTTGTTTCTGCATTTTCAACGATGGCCTAGGCTTCTTTGGGCATGAGCTTGATGCATGCAAAGACCACAACTCGTCTCCCGTGACCAGGCAGGCAAAGAAGTCGTTCAGATCAGTATTGTGTAGTGCAAGAAGTTCTTTGCAGATTTCGATGCGTTTCACCTTCTGTTGTGGTGTGAGTGCATCAGGCATCCCACTGTGCACACACCTTCTTCATCTCCAAATCATCAGGCACAATTGCCTGCAATGTTCCTTGTGCAAATCCTGTCTCTTTCTGCATCTCGTTGAATTAACATCTTGCGCCTGTTCGCCATGATCAAACCTGACACAGCTACCACATTTGCTGTTGTAGGTGATATTGCTGGTTGTCCCACGCTCACACTTTTGATCATAGTCTCCATTCCACTGCTGAAGTTGGCCAACCAGTGGTAGACAGTATGCTTGAGGGTGCTTCGTTCCCACACACTGACACCATGTGACAATGTATCTAACTAGCCTGTAACCTCTCCTTCAATAGGAACTACGCTGTCCAACATCGACCATGATAGTCATCTTTCATCATTGGTGTCCATGCTTTCAATGATGGCGGCAAAAAGGATGGGCGTTGACATGGACTAACTATGTTTACCCCATGTTTTCCTTGTCTCAGCAATTTAAATTTCTTTTCTGTTTAACCATTTGTTCATATTTTGTTTACATTTTTATCTTTCTTTATTTAAAGTAGTTTTTATTAAAAGCTTATTCAAATATCATAAATACTTACAATATCTTTATTTTCTCTGGCCTGTTATAACTTAGTTATCTTGTTTGCTATTTTCTGTTACAATATCTCTTTGGCTCAATCTTCCATTTTTCTTTGTACATTGAAGCTGGCTATTGACATCGTATAGCGTCACTATGACTTGCGATAGTTTGGCGATTTGTCTTTTTCTACCACTAGCTGATGACATCATATTTCACAATCCAGCCGATTGCTCATTTGATTCAGGGATAATCGTTATCGTACGTGACGTGAATGGAATATTCTAGAGATGGGAGCATATTGGCATGTGCATCTAAGTTTTCCCTATTTAAGAAGTGAACAGCTTTAGCTTCAGGGAATTTTTATTGGGTTTATCTTTCATGAACTTGAGTGAAGCAGGTCTTCCTCACTAGTGGGACTTTGAAATTATTTTAACGTTATATATTTTTAGTTGTTAAATGATCAAGTCATTTCATATGAATAAGTTATATTTAGTTTGTCTCCTGTAGTATTTAAATATAAAGTATGCTTGCCTTCATGTTTTAAGTTGTACTGAAAGTAATCATTTACAGCCAAGATGTTATGTTTGAAGTTTGATTTGTTGAACCTGTTATTTTAGTTTCATGACTGTTTATTTTTCAATAAACTTAAATTTAATCTGTAACTTTGTCTCTGCTGTTAAAGTTAATTATTTCAAGCCACAATATTCATATTTTATGCTGCTATAAGAATGCTATTTTTATAACTAGTTTTTCTCTTCATTGCGTAATATCATGGACACTGCTTTTCCAGCTACACCTTCTGTCTGTGCTTTTCTTCTTGAGCCCCACCAGTGGCTGAGAGGTTGTGCTCTCGAAGCTGGTAGACGGGAGGTGCTGGGTTCGATCCCAATCGCGCCCATCGGCCTAATCGTTCGGAGTTTTCGTGGTTTTCTTCGAGCCGTGGATTTATCCATGCGTAAATACGGATTAGGTTCCCTTAGAAAGACCCCCATGAAGGGCACTCCCCCCGGGCCTATATCCCTAGTGTAGATAATTGGCCGTCAATAATCAACCCAACCCTGTGCTTTTCTTAAGATATAAGAAACCCTGCTCATTTTAGTTGGTGTTAAGTTTTGTATTGCGTAATAATTTTCAGTGAAAGTTCCCATAGGTAAACAGTCTCATACCATTCACCTCTATTCAGTGCCATCTATTCATTCTTCATAGCTCCCGCCCCCTTGTGTCTTATTTCACTGTTTTTTCCTGTCGCATCATGTATAGTTTCGTTGTAAGAGCCGTTGTGTCAGTGTTTTACTGAACATATAAATTAAAATGTGTACTACATATCATTAAATAAACACAGCACACATTTTATTAATTTTTCTTTTTGTACAAAACATGTTGATATGATTTAAAAGGCATAGAAGTTGGCAACTATGAGTATAGATCAACCAATATTGAAACAGTAATTTTCAACTATTAAATGAAATAATCATAAAAACGATTGTGGGTCTTATAGTCAGCTATTTGAGCAAGCAAGGCATCAAAGAATTCATTCACAAAATCTTTATTGAAATTGGAGTTGTTAGTGCTGCACATTTGAATATTTATTTACAGGCTCTGAAAAATTGTCTTTTGTTTATCTGAGTGCAGAAACCAATTGAACAAAAGCAGAATAAATAGTCTGGTTATGACCACATTTTACCTATCGAAAGCATGTAGCTATTTTCAAACTTTTTTCTTCTACCTCTCAGGTTAAATTTTAAACTTGCTTTCTTTAAAAGTTGCAGTGTTTAAATAGAATATATGAAAATGCAATTTTTAATATTTATCAATTCCTTATGTATTTCAATATTTATCAGCAGTATCACAGGATCAACGCTACATGTGTTGTGTTTGTAAGGCTGGTTAGGTAGATTAGTTTTAATGTCAATAAGTCAAGGGCTCTAGGCATAACAACATAATTGTATTTTCAATTGAAAATATTTATGTAGAATTAAGTTCCATTCTAAAATATAAATATCTATCAATGAAGGGCTATTTGAGCTATGACTGCACTGCAGGGCCAAAACTAAGGGGGGGCAGAGGGGGCACGTGCCCCGGGCGCCAGCAGAACAGAAGGTGAAGGGGGCGCCAAATGCAGGTTTTGTTTGTTGTTAGATATAGAAATGTATATATATATGAAATTTGTATGAAAAGTCTCGCAGCCGGAAAATCCAAAAGAAAAACTGAACCAAATGCATTAAAATAGATAAATAGATAAAAAGATTCGTCTACAATAAAAGATAGCAAATGAATAAAAAACGAACTGTTCTTTTAGGCTATTTTCTTTCTCCCATTCCAAATGTATCATGTCTATGCCGTCGAACATTTAAATCTCTTCCTGTGGTTTAGGAGAATCACTAACATTTTTCAAGGTCGGTCCCTACTCATGTCTGTATATGACACTGTTCAAGGCCAAACTCAATCCCTTCTCGAAAAAGATGGAGTTTGGCCGTGCACTGTTCAACGTCGTCTGGATTTTGTACTGCACTGCACTGTCCAGCATGGATAATTGGCAAACTATTCCCTCACTTTGACTTTTCTATTAGATAAAAATATTCCATGAAGGCTGTTCTATTTTTTTCCCTTTTCTCACAGCGTGGAGCTTTCTTCTTTTTCCATTTTGTCATGGGCGAGGGGTGACTGCCCTGGACAATAAGCACAAATTGGGGGATGAATGTCCAAAGTAAAATTCTCAGTAAAATATTTTTCTTTTAAGTATAGCATTTGTAGAGGTACAATAAAATATCTTGTACAGGGCTCCATGGCTAGTAAAGCCGGAGCCGCCCCTGTCTTTATCTTCCAAAAAGTTTTTTACTCGTCTTTTTATGAAAGTTTTCTAAGCGTTTTGCCGCCCTTGGCGGCAACTGGAATATGCCGGCCTATTACTTTTGCTGAAATTACTTTTTTATCCAGATCCAATCTAATATTATTAGAGGGGGCGAGGTTGGGCGACTGCCTGGGATACTAAAAACAAATAATATTTGAAAGGATAATTTGAAAAATATGCAAAATAGAACTCTTTGTTAAAACTTTTTTTGAAAAAAAAAATGTCATTTGTAGGGGTGCAGGGAGAAAACCATACCCAAGTTGCTATGACTAATAAAACCGCAGCCGCCCCTGCCTTTATTCTCCCAAATTATTTTCTCGTCCTTTGGCCATTTCAAGATAAATGAAAAATGCCGCCATACCATTTGTTACAATTACTTTTTTACATACAGATCTGGCTTTAAAGAGCACGAGGTTGGCTATTGCTAACGACACTAAAAACTAAAGGGATGAAACATATACAAGATAAAATAGTAACCTCTCCTACCCGTTTTTCTTTTTTAATAATATAGCATTTGTAGAGACGCAGAAAAGAACCTCGCACAGAGTGCCATGGCGAATAAAGTCGTCTCTGCCTTTATCTTAGGAAAAAAAAATCGTCTTTTTCCCATTTTTACGGGTTTTGCTGCCTCTTTTTTTTTGCTGTATATATTTTTTTAGATCCAGATGTAAATTTCCGGGGCAAATACATCGTGTGCCCCTGTAATAGTCAAGCTCAATTTCTTTTTGCTTTTAATCTTATCCTACTCTAAAAATGCAAAATATCGATTATAATCAGTAACAAAGTCAAATGCATTCTAAATATCAACTTTATGTAAACAGCATACCAAGTGTGGTGGACCCCTAAATCAGGGGCCCCAGTGTCACGATCCAGATTTAGATTTATCAAATCTGATTTAATTAGATTCTGAATCTGTGTAATTAAATCGTCATAAAAGTCTCTACGCAGTAACAGGGTTCCTTTCAGCTCAGGTCCAACTTTGAGTCTCACCCCAACCCTCCACAACCGTTCACAGTTCTGATAATTGCTAACAGAAAAGAAGACAAGGAAAAACATTTAAACATAACTAAAACATTTCTGGGAATAGCAAATGGTATAAAAAATATTCTATTTAAATTACATGAAAATTATGTAGTAATACTAATTTTAAAAAAAAAAGTGCTAAGAAAATCTTTTGATCAAAAAATAATTTTTCTCGTTGAACTCAAAAAGGATTTTGGGGCTCTTTGGATGCGGGGCCCCTCGCGACCCCTTAAATCCTCCCCTGAGAATATCAATAATTATACTTCCTAAGATGAAAACCAGTGTAAAGCGGAATATTTTTCGGTTCCTTTCGATTCCATTTTCAAGGTTTTAATGAATCAGTATTTGACAAAGTTGACTATTTAGTTCAGTACTACAGATTATCTGATTATATACTTTAAATTTTAGAAACTTAGAAAAAATTCGCTTTGGAAATTTTCTTTTCGGAAGAGAGAGGGGGGGGGGGGGGGGCGCCAAAATCCATGTTTGCCCCGGGCGCCAAAAAGGCTAGTTTCGGCACTGCTGCACTGTGCAGTTTCTGAAATCTGTTAAAATAGCTTATCCATGATTTATTTGAGATTTACTATTCTGACATACAATGCAGATAAACAAACATAGAAATAATCTTTTAAATTGAATTTGTCTCATAATAAATAATGTAAGTCAAAACTTCAGAATGGTAGTATTTGGGACTTTCCTGTTGACATTATTTTGATTTTAATTTGTTCATTGTTTTAGGTGACTACTGTAATGTAAGTTCTGATGAGTATTACTCTCAGCCTCCAGTAATCACACCAAGTGCTGCTCCTGCATATTACAATAGTAGTGGAAGGAATACACCACAGGTACCACCAGCAACTTATTCCAGTATTCCTTCTAGTCAAAACTATAATATGCATCATAGCTCAAGTTTGCCATCTGAAATGTACAGTAGAGTATATGAACCAGTAAGACCATATTGGCTGTTTAGAGATATTGTTGAATCTAAAGAAATTTGGTGTGGATTCAGCATAATTGACTCAGACAGACTGGAAATGGCTTTTCAGCAAGGTATGTACTTTACAATCTCTGTGTTTCTTGTGCATACACTCTCTCTCATATAGTATTTCTGCATTAATTATTAATCTTAAAAACATTCTAACCACGTTATTTATTTATTTAATTCAAATGTAGGCTAACAACTTTGTAGTTTATAATCTCCATGGCATTTCTGACTATAGCAGATTTTGCCTCTGTGCTGTAACGAAAGTTAGAAAACATGCTTCTCTCAACTTTTTCCATGTTAGATGGTGTGTGTATATATAGTATGTGTAGTTCGATTACTGTGATTGTAGATGATGCATTTTTTATTTTTATTGATAATATTAAAGCCATTATATCTTCTTTAAATTCTGAAATTTTTAACTTTATTCCAGAAATTATACCTAAAAATTATTAAGCTGTATTTTATCAACTTCTAAAGTCACCTACAAATTTTGTCTTTCAAAAAGTGTAAGGAAGACCTTTGTACCTAGGGCCACTTTTTGTGTAATGCAGAAAAGCTGAGCTAAAAATTACTTTTAAAACTGTTAAATTAATGTGCACAGATGCTTATTGTATTTACTTCTTATTTGAAGTATTGATGAAAGGATCTAAGTATAAGATTATACTTAAAATTGGAAATTGTGATGAATAGAATTGTTTTCTAAGGCAATGCAAATGGTCCTAGGTACAAGAACACCAATGTAGGGCCTGTAAGTGTTGTACCTGGGGCCATTCCCTGAAATTTTGAATTTACAATGTATAATAAACAAGAAACACATTAAAATTAGATAAAACAAATAATAACCCCATAGAGATCCTCTAGACCATCCCCATAGAGCCGTTCTGTAACACCCTCCAGTCACTTCCATTTCTTTACACTTTCTTTCGATTACTAAAGATAACCAGCAACTACTGAGATAAGGAAAGAATTTGTATTTCTAAGGATCGAATTACAATACTGCCCTGCAATTGATTGCAATTCCTGTTTTCAGAATTTTTTCTTCCGCAGGTATAAAGTGATTTTGTTAGGGAATAGAGGCAGCAACAGATCTAAAATTAAATGCTTTATACAAATTTTGTATGTTAAAACTAACTTACTTTGTAATTTAACATTTAAAATAAAGTGCTTGTATAATTACTTGTAACTACTATTTAAACCCTTTCTTATGGGAGTTTGATGGCGCCCTTAAACCTTCTGTGGTGTCCTCACACTTTTTTTTTTTTTACTACAAAGTGTGGCCAACAACTACTGAGATAAGGATATAATTGCACTCCTAAGGATCGAATTACATTTACCGTCCCGTAATTGATTACAATTCCTATTTTCAGAATTTTGTTTTTGCATGTATAAACGTTTTTTTTGGCGATGAAGGGGGGGTGGGGTAGAAGTAGTAACAAATCTAAAATTATTAGCCTTATACAAATTTTGTATGTTAAAAGTAACTTACTTTCGCCCTTTCTTTATGGGTGCCTGATGGCGCCCTTAAACCTTCTGTAGCACCCTACTACTTGAACTTATTATTGGGGGGGGGTGCTTGCCCCTCCTCCCCCCCCCTAAAGCTATGTCCCTGACCAAGCATACTAATAAATTATTAAATTAACAAAACAACAAAAAACTTTTGTAAAATGAAATGAATGGACAGGTGTTTATTAGGAGGCTACTTCACTCATGCGAAAAACATTGCACGCTTATGTTAATGTTATTGGGGAAATATTTTAAGATATCTCGTTCGCATTTTAATATTTTAAAATGACTTCTTTTTGCATTGAATAGCTGAGGTCGATCTCTATGCAGGTCCTTTTTTCCTTTTTTGATTTTGGTTGTAGTTTTTAGCACTTTCCAACCTAGTTGAAAAGTGCTTATGACTTCGGTTTGTCTGGCCGTATGGCCGTCTGGCCGTGCTATAACTCCCGTAAATATGCTCGGATTGCTCTGCAATTTTTATATGTTATTGTCGTTATCTATGGCACGTTCCCTATTTCCACTGAAGTGTGTAGCACTTATAGTTTTCTTACAGGGACACTCAAAAGAATTCCGTTACATTGCGGTCTATGGGGAAAAATCATTTGCGGTTTATTTTAAAAATGTTTCACTATTGTAAACGCATTGAAATTTATATAGATCACTAAGATGCATTAGAAGAAGCTTAATATGGAATAGTAGGTGTATAGCACTTAGAGTTACTTTACAGGGACAGTCAAAATAATTCCGTTACATTAAGTCTATGGAGAAAAATCGTCTGTGGCTTATTTAAATAATGTTCCACTATTTTAAACGCAATGAAGTTTATATATATTACTAAGGTGCATTAAAAGAGGTTTACTACAGAATAGTGTGTGTATAGCAGTCATCGTTCATTTACAGGGACACACAAAAGAATTCTCTACTGTCTGTTAACAATAATTCCTGGAAGTGCGTTTTAAGTTACTAAACGCGATTTTAATCTTAACTAGCTTTTTGTCTATTACGTGGTGTGTATAAATTCTGTAGATCCTATACAGGGCAGCACAAAAGTTCGCGAACACATTTCCGTTTATTGACAGAAACTCCAGAAGGAGAATTTAAACGGTGCTACGCGTTTCCTAACTAAACTAAAATTTAGCATCCTATGTATATATACAAATCTATAGATCATATACAGGGCTACATAAAAGTATTCGGATATTTTTCCGAATATTGTATATATTGAAAATTCCTGAAATTACGTTTTTAAATATGTTATGCGTTTTCCAAATTGTTTACTTAGATGTCATCTTTCAGCTTATTAAATGGTAATGATTTGTAAAATTATTTTAGAAGCGTTGGAAAGTGCTACATAATCTATGCTTGACGCATGATTTTTCGTTCTTGTTTTTTTTTTAATTGAGGATACTTTCACTTTCAAAACTGGTTCTGAAAATGAAAGTATCTTAATAAAAATAAAACTTCTAATCACAATCAAAAAAGTACAAAAATCCTGCATAGAGGTTGACCTCAGCTATCCAATGCAAAAAAAAAAAAAAAAAAAAAAAAAAAAACATTTAAAAATATTAAAATGCGAATGAGAGATATCTTAAAATATTTCTCCCATAGGATTAACATTAGCGAGCAGGTGTTTTTGCGTGAGTCTTAAATGCTGCTGCTGTATTAAAAACAAACAAAACAAATTCCCGTTCAACAATGCGAAACTTTCTGATACAAAGAGAGTCATTTTTATACAGAAACATAGGCATATGCAGAGGGGTACAGAAGAAGCAACCTCTCTAAATCCTTAAAAAAGTATGAATTTAAAAAAAGCACTAAGAAAAACCCCTTACTGTTGTGTTAATTTTGCCTTTGACTAGCTGTATGCAACTAATAGGATAAAAATAACCTCTAAAATATGCTAGCCCTCCTGCTCCCCCAAAACATAATCCTTGGTACATCACTGAAAGGACGCAATGCATTTTTATTGAATAAACTTTTAAAATACATTGTAAATAACATGATTTATTACTTAAAATTGGCCATATACTTCCTCACTGACTGAGTTAGGGAATAGAGACCATAGTAGAGATGAGTTTGGGTTCTTTTCTTGGAGCCCTAGCCAGATATTGAAAGTATGTGGTAGAAAGTTTTAATAACATTTTAAAATTGTTTCAAGATTAATTTTCTCATTTAAAGATATCTTCTTACATAGAAATAAGTATTAATCCTAAATGCTTTCTCTTCCCCCAAGGGAATACCTTCTTTAGGTATTTACGGGTTTTGCGACCACGGATTCCCGTGCGATCTTTCTCCTTTCCTGTCTTCTTCTCTTTTTAGTTGTCTATTCTTTTTTCTTTGTTTCACACTTTTTAATCGTCTCTTTTCAGTTTGTTATACCTCTTTGTTCTTGTTCATGTTTGATTGTTTTACTAACTTTTTTGTTCACTTTGTTCTTTGTTCTACTAATGTTGTTTTCATTCTTTTGGTAAAAAGAAAAAAAAAATTGAAAAGGACAAAAAATACACCTTGTTTCTAAGTTCTCTCACATTGCTTCTTTTTTATACAATAGTGGATTTTTTTATTTTCACGTGAGACACTCTGGGTGCTGAGGTTTTTTAATCTCATAGACTCGGTTCTACCTTTTTAGGCTGATCCTGAGTCCCAGAGTGCAGGCATTTTCCAGTTCCATGATCGGAGGACGCCATACATTGTATCGTGGCTGTTAGGACCAATACCAGGAGATTGGTGCCTTTCGGTGGAAGGGGTTGTTGGTTGGACAGTAAAGGTTAAAATTCAATATTTTCATTAGTAGTCAGTGGCCACTAATGAAATTATTATTACCGTAATTTCGCGCGTATACGCCGCACCTCAAACAATTCGATTTCCTACCAGAATTTATTTTAAATGAAATGTGACTTGCTTCTGCTTAGCACTTATTTGACTTCTTATTTTCAATAAAATTTCCAGTTTGAAAAAGACTTAACTAAGCCGCGGCGCATACACGCGAAATTACGGTATAATGAATTATTTACGAGGCTGTATGCTTAGTAGCCACTTATTACCATGGATTGTAGATTTAAATAGTTTTAAAGTAAATTTTTAAAAATATGAATATTACAGAGACATCTTTTAAAGTATATAAAAATAAAATTATCATAGTGGCAGTTTACTTACTCCAACAAAAACAAATCTCAGTTGTATTTCGCGATCATTTGCCAAAAATCAATTTTATTTTGCAGTCGGCAGACAAAAATCGCAGTTTTATTTCACGATCATTTGACAAAAATTGTGGTATTACGTGATTATCTGACAAAAATCAGTTTGATTTCGCGATCGGCAGATGGAAATCGCGGTTTTATTTCGCGGCCGTTTGACAAAAATTGCAGTTTGATTTCGCTGTATGTTGCTGAAAATCGCGGTTTTATTTTGTGATCGGTTGACAAGAATCGCGATTTTATTTCTCAATCATTTGATAAAATCGCTATTTTATTCGACAATCGTTTGACGAAAATAGCAGTTTTATTTCGCGATCGTTTGACAAAAATTGACAAAAATCATGGTTTTATTTCGCAATTGTCTGACAAAAATCTCAATTACTTACCCATCATACGTAGTATAGGGTAAGTCTTGTAATCGTTTTGAAAATCGAAAAAATTTTTTTGACGGATTTAGACGTTTCAGACACTGGAGATTCAGAAAAACATATTTTTAGAAAAAAAATTTGTCGTCCGCCTGTGTGTCTGTGTGTCTGTAAACGCTCTATCTCCCGAAAAAATTGAGATAGAGACTTGCAATTTGGTTTGTACTTAGTATGTAATAATGGGAAGAAGCCTATTTCATTTCAATAACCTCGATTAACCGGAACTATTTTTTGCGGACTCTCGAAATATTTGTTCTGATAAAAGGTATATAAAAATTTTCGAAATTGGTTATGTTAAGAAATTAATGTAAAAGACAATAAAAAAACATAAATTTTGCATAAAGCATGAAGTCGATCGGATAATGAGTTGCCGAGATATTTGTAATATCCTATTTTCCAGACTCTTCGATTTTTCATGACCCTGTATTTCATCCAAATTTCACTTCAAAGATATATTTTAATTGGAAATTTGACGCTTAATCAGATGCAATAAACCGCTAGTTAATAGGATTATTATTTTTGGAGTTATAAGGATGTTTCTTTCAAGCAATTCAGTAATCGAGCCTTTGAAGTTTGTGACGTCATCAAGCCTCGATTTTATTTGAATTGCAATGCATTTTATAAGTAGTTTACACAATTTTTATTTTAATATTTTATATTATGCATATCCATGATGGGTAAGTATTACGGTTGCCCCCAACGACTAGTTTTATTTCGTGATCACCTGACCTAAATCAGTGTTTTATTTCGCCGTCGTTTGATGAAAATTATGGTTTTCTTTCGCGATAATTTGACGAAAGAACTGATCGTCTGACGAAGATCACTGTTTTATTTCGTGGTCATTTGATTAAAATCACGGTTTTATTTCGCAATCGTCTGACGGAAATCACAGTTTGATTTCGAGATTGCCTGATGAAAATCGCAGTTTTATTTCGCGATCTATTGATGAAAATCAGGGTTTTATTTCGTGATCATCTGTAGAAAATCAGTTTTATTTCGCGATCGCCCGACGAAAATCGTGATTTTATTTTGCAATCGCCGGAATAAAATTATGGTTTTATTTCGTGATTGCCTGACAAAAATCACGGTTTTATTTCACGATAGTTTGATGAAATTTGCGGTTTATTTCGCGGTCCCTTGTTTATTCGTGATCATCTGTAGAAAATCAGTTTTATTTCACGATCGTCTGACGAAAATCGTGGTTTTATTTCGCCATCATTTGACGAAAATTACGGCTTTATTTCGCAATCGCCTGATGAAAATTGTGGTTTTATAACACGATCGCCTGACGGAAATTATGGTTTTATTTCGCGATTTCCTGACGAAAATTGCGGTTCTATTTCACGATAGTTTGTCGAAATTTGCGGTTTATTTTGCAGTCCCTTGTTTATTCGTGGTTTTATTTTGCGATTGTTAGACGAAAATTATGTTTTTATTTCGTGACCATAATGACCTAAATCGTTGTTTTATTTCACCGTCGTTTGACGAAAATTACGGTTTTATTTCACGATCGTTTGACGGAATTCGAGGTCCCTTATTGAATCGAGATTTTATTTCGGGATCGTCTGTCGAAAATCACACTTTGATTTCGAGATCGCCTGATGAAAATCACGGTTTTATTTTGCGATCCTTTGACGAAAATCGTTATTTTATTTTGCGATCATCTGAAGAAAATCAGTTTTATTTCGCCATCGTTTGACGAAAATTATGGTTTTATTTTGCGATTGCCTGACGTAAATCGTGGTTTTATTTCGTCATCGTTTGACGAAAGTTATTTGATTTATTTCGTGATCGTAATGACCTAAATCGTGGTTTTATTTCGCCGTCGTTTGACAAAAAGTATGGTTTCATTTTGCAATCGTTTGACGAAATTCACGGTTCCTTATTGAATCGCGATTTTATTTCGGAATCGTTTGATGAAAATTATGGTTTTACTTCGTGATTGTCTGATGAAAATCTTAGTTTTATTTCGTGATCACCTGACCTAAATCGCGGTTTTATTTCGCCGTTGTACCACTTTCTGACTTTTATTACACTGACTACTCCTGATAGGGATTGTTACAATTCTACCAACCGATATATATATGACAGAGCCAACTGGCCAACATTTACAGCATTAGCAAACATCACGTCTAACATGATACAGGGGGATATTGACAAGCACTTGAAAATATAACTCAATGTATTATCAATGCTGCAGATTCTAGCATTCCAAAAACAGCATCCACACATAAGCACAGAAAGCCATGGTGGAATAGTGATTGCCAAAATGCCAAGAAAAAACAACAGAAGGCTTGGGGAATATTTACTCAAATAGTACTAACTATATGGCATATAAAAAAGCAGAGGCTGAAGCTAGAAGAGTGCGACGCAAAAGCCAACGTGAATCCTGGATCAACTACATCGCGAGCATTAATTCCAATACCTCAAGTAAAGAACTGTGGAATAAAGTGAAAAAATGTATGGGCCTGTACTCTGATAATCATATTTCTATTTTAAAACAAAACGTTCAAACCATTGCATCAGCTCCTAAAAATATTGCTGAGACAATAGGGAGTACCCTAGCATCTATTTCAAGCTCTGACTCATACCCAGAACCTTTTTTATCATATAAAAGACAAACTGAAAGAACCAGGATTAATTTTAATTCTCATCACTCATATGCATATAATGAATCATTTATTAAATCAGAGATGATAAAATGCTTGAGAGATAGCCATTTATCTGCCCCAGGTCATGATGGGATTACATATGTTATGCTCAAGCACCTTTCTTCACTATCCTTAAATATTCTCCTTTCCTTCTTTAATAGGATATGGAAGGAGCAATATTTTCCCAATTCTTGGTGCAGAGCTATAATTATACCTTTTCCTGAACCAGGGAAAGATACTACCAATCCCAATAATTACAGACCGATTACACTCTCTAGCTGCCTTTGCAAACTTCTTGAAATAATGATAAATTACCATCTCGTACATATGTTAGAAACAAACAATTACCTTGCCGCATTTCAAAGTGGATTTCGACGTGGTAGGTCAACTATCGATAATTTAATCCATTTGGAATATCACATACGGACAGCCTTTCTAAAACGCAGCCACTTGGTCTCAGTATTTTTTGACATGGCGTTATGGGATTCTTTGCGATCTTTTTAACCTGGACTTTCGTGGGAACCTTCCAATTTTTATTAAAAACTTTCTTACCATTCGAAGATTTCAAGTTCGAATTGGGGGAATTCTATCTAGTTTTTATGTACAAGAAGAGGGTGTACCTCAGGGCAGTATCCTGAGTGTCACCCTCTTTGCTATTAAAATTAATAACATCCTTAAACAACTCCCTCCTTCTGTGAAGGGAGATATCTATGTTGATGACTTCCGTATTATGTGTATAGAACAGGATACTCGTTTTATAGAAAGACAACTGCAAATTGCAATCAAAAGTATTCTTAGCTGGACTAACAAAAATGGTTTTTTAATTTCCCATGACAAAACTTGTGTACATTTCTGTAGACGAAGGGGTCTTCACCCAGATCCTGAAATCTTTATTGGTTCATCTCCGATACCTGTTGTGGACAACGTTCGTTATCTAGGCCTATATTTTGACAATAAACTTACTTTTTTACCTCATGTTTTACAATTATGTGCAAAATGTGAAAAATCCCTTAATTTACTTAAAATAATTTCAAATACTTCTTGGGGAGCTGACCGCACTTCTCTCCTTAAAATCTATAGAGTTGTGATCTGTACTAAAATCGACTGTGCCTGCCAAGTGTATGGTTCAGCCCGTAAATCTGTTCTTAAAAAACTTGACACTGTGCACCACAGTGCACTCCATGTCTGCTCTGGTGCACTTCGTACATCTCCAATTTTAAGTCTTTATGTTGACTGTAATGAACCAGCATTACACCATACTCGTGAAAAACTTTCATTAGAATTATATTACCGTGTCCTTTCTCATTCTGGCCATCCACTTCATGCCTATATTTTAAATACTGACAATGATATTCTTTATCAGCATTGACCATCTTGTATCCCATCTTTTGGACTCAGAATGAGAAACATTATCAATAATGGTCCATTGAATAATATTGAGGTGAGTCCATGTCCTTTGCATGTGCTCCCTTCTTGGAATCCTCCTAAAATTACCTCTCTCCATCCTTTTAAAGGTTATGACAAAAACAACTTGGCTCCTACTGTTTTCCAACAATTATTTGCTGCACATCGTGTAAAATTTAATAGCTATACTGATATTTATACAGATGGTTCCAAGAGTGGGGATATTGTTGGATGCGGGGTTTTTATTGATAAAACTAGTTTCAGTTATCGGCTTCACACTTCAATTTCTGTCTTTACGGCAGAGTTGATTGCAATAGAGAGAGCCATGTTACACATATCTCATCATCAAAACAAATCTTTCATCATATATACTGACTCAAATAGTTGTATTCATGCAATGAAATCTTTTAAAAAGCATCCTTATGTCTCAGCCATCCTGGATTTTTATAATAAATTGACTAGACGTGGTTATAATATTTTATTTTGCTGGGTACCTGGACACATGGGTATTCCTGGAAAAGAAAAAATAGATGAGGCGACAAAATTTGCTCTTAATCCTTTATGCCATAAAATTCCATTCTCAGACATTAAACTACTTATAAAACACTTTACTCATTACAAATGGCAAGAAAGCTGGGATTTAGAATACAATAATAAGCTGCACCATATCAAACCCCCAATCATGACCTGGCCTCCAAGTTATCCAAGGAAAACAGATGTTCTTCTGACTCGTCTAAGAATTGGACATTCAAGGATCACTCATAAACATCTCTTACTTCGGGAGGACGCACCCATGATTGCTTGACCATTTATCATGTTTTAACTGACTGTCCGGGCCTCTGGCACTTGTATAGAATATATTTTAATTCATTATCACCAATCTTGACAAACCTCATTGGAGAAACACCTCATGGGGCACTCTTTCATTATTTAAAACATTTTGGCTTTTATTTTGAGATATAGTTTTTTTATATATCCTTTGTTTTATCATTTAACATTGTTAGTTTACACTTGTTTAACATAACAACTGGATGGGTAACCCCATGCATACAGTATTTCTTAATGTATTACTTTACTTGTATACCTTTTTATTTTTTTGAGAATTCATACTTATTTTATACATTGTATGACTATATCTGGATGGGTAACCCCATCCAGATATTGTTTTTCATTAATCTTTGTTTCCTTTTTGCTTTTGTTAGCATTAAATTTTGTGGGTTTTTTTTAAATATATTTTTTCTTTGGCACAGCTTGTCCCCAATGGGACCTTTGCCATTAAACTCTATACAACCAACCAACCAACCTAAATGCTTTCTCATGGCAATGCTTAGTGATTTTCATATCCCTCAAAATCTGTTTAAAATAGCAAATTTGTTATTTATACCCAACCACTGGCAGAAATCTGCAAAAGACACAATTCTTATTCTTTTATAATATTGTACAACTGTGGCAGAAAGATATAAGTTCTGTTTTCCAGTAATTCTAGAAAAGGGCTTCAAATAGAAAGTGAGGGTAGACAAGGAATATTCCATGGCTTTATGTTACTAACAGTGACCTTCAGAATCGGACAAAATATTTCTACTGATATTTCATCAATAACAATTCATTTCCCTTTTAAACTCATTTTTAAAGGGTTATAAAATATTTTAAAAAAACTTAGAATACATTTTGTTTTCTAAAGTAGCAACTTTTGTTTTTCTTTTTAGCACTTTCCAACCTAGTTGAAAAGTGCTTATGACTTCGGTTTGTCTGGCCGTCTGTCCGTGCTCTAACTCCCGTAAATATGCTCGGATTGCTCTGCAATTTTTATATGTTATTGTCGTTATCTATGGCACGTTCCCTATTTCAACTGAAGTGTGTAGCACTTATAGTTTTCTTACAGGGACACTCAAAAGAATTCCGTTACATTGCGGTCTATGGGGAAAAATCATTTGCGGTTTATTTTTAAAATGTTTCACTATTGTAAATGCATTGAAATTTATATAGATCACTAAGATGCATTAGAAGAAGCTTAATATGGAATAGTAGGTGTATAGCACTTAGAGTTACTTTACAGGGACAGTCAAAATAATTCCGTTACATTACGTCTATGGAGAAAAATCGTCTGCGGCTTATTTAAATAATGTTCCACTATTTTAAACGCATTGAAGTTTATATATATTACTAAGGTGCATTACAAGAGGCTTACTACTGAATAGTGTGTGTATAGCAGTCATCGTTCATTTACAGGGACACACAAAATAATTCTCTACTGTCTGTTAACAATAATTCCTGGAAGTGCGTTTTAAGTTACTAAACGCGATTTTAATCTTAACTAGCTTTTTGTCTATTACGTGGTGTGTATAAATTCTGTAGATCCTATACAGGGCAGCACAAAAGTTCGCGAACACATTTCCGTTTATTGACAGAAACTCCAGAAGGAGAATTTAAACGGTGCTACGCGTTTCCTAACTAAACTAAAATTTAGCATCCTATGTATATATACAAATCTATAGATCATATACAGGGCTACATAAAAGTATTCGGATATTTTCCGAATATTGTATATATTGAAAATTCCTGAAATTACGTTTTTAAATATGTTATGCGTTTTCCAAATTGTTTACTTAGATGTCATCTTTCAGCTTATTAAATGGTAATGATTTGTAAAATTATTTTAGAAGCGTTGGAAAGTGCTACATAATCTATGCTTGACGCATGATTTTTCGTTCTTGTTTTTCAATTTGTGAATAAATTAAATTTTTATTTTGAGCCCGAGTCTGAACACTAGTATAACAATCAAGCCCGAGCCGTTTTGTGCCCAAGCTTACGTGCTTGGGTTGCGCCCATCTCATCTCTAGTCCATAGTCAAGGGTGGAGTTTCTCTGTTTAACTAAGCATTGCTGGAATATTATTGGATTTTTGAAGTGTTGATCTTTCTAAAATTATTCATTCCACTCATTAAGTAAGAATTTTACTATCTGTTTCTTCCAAATCAGGAGAGGGGGGGGGGAAGAAAGAGTGAAGTAGGTCCTTAATTGTATCCTGACATCCTTTTAAAAGTATGAGACTTGTTTATTATTTAATAAATGCCATCATAATTAAAGATAAATTTTAGATAGTGAAAGGAATTTTCATTATTAAAATGCAATACATCCAATAAAATAAAATCTATCAGTCAAAAAGAGTGTTGCATATAACGTTAACTGAAGGTCAAGTTTTAGAAAATCAGTTCTTTTAGAGGAAGCAATTATATAATGGTTTTGGGTGTAGATTTTTTCAGAAAACTTGAATCTCGATCTTGACTATCTGAAAACTTGCATTGTGTTAGTTACCTTGTTTTACACCTGAGCCCTTCAATTAAAAAGGTCAAGTAATCAGCATTTCCAAATCTTGCAAAAGTAAATAGGCCAAATAATGCAGCATTGTACATATCAGTTGGTGAAAAGGCCATGCTAAGTAGCATTGTTAAATCTCATTTGTGTTAAAAAACAATGTTAAGCAGCATTGTTAAATCTCTTGCATGTAAAGAGGCCAAGTTAAGCAGCATTGATAAATCTGTGTAGTTGTAAAAGGGGCCAAATTAACCCTTTAGAATACGATGGTGGGAAACTATTATTTCAAAGAACTATAAAAGTTAAGCAACATTGTTAACTCTCATATAATTATAAAGGATAAGTAAAGCAACATTGTTACATCTCGTACAAATAAAAGTTCTTGTTTAGCAATATTGTTTACTGTGATATAAGTAAAAGTCCAAGCTATGCAGCATTGTTAAATTGTTTACAGGAAAAAGGCCAAGTTAAAGAGTATCCTTGTTAAATCTCAAAATTAAAAATAGCAGCATATTTTTCATATATTTGTCCTGTTCTTATTGTTTTCTTATTTTTGTTTAGATCCTCAAGGCATTGTTCCAGTTGATGGTGGAAGGTATGATGCAATACTGACTGAAAGAATTAAAAAACCTGTGTATTTTGAAGCAAAAAATTTACAGATTAGGAGATGTACATGGTTTTTTCGTTCAGAAACCTCACAGCGATTCACACCATTTCCTGAAGAGGCATCTAGTATACTTGAAGTAAGTTTTTCCTTTTTGATTCCAATAAACTTTTATAGGTATTAAATTGATCACATTATCTGGTAACTTTGCAGTTTTTAAGTTTAGTTAACTGAAATCATAAAGTGTTTTAGTTAAAGGGGAAAAAAGTTTATATAGGCCTCCCATGATAACTTGCCTAATGTGTAATGCAAATTTAAATTAATTTACTCATTAATTGATGTGACAACCAGTACTAGCATGTAGGAAAATCTAGTTTTTAAATTAATAAAGCATTTCTTGCACTACTTGTGTCTATTAGCAATTTTTTTCCCTGTAGCATCACAAACCCTTTCAATGTTATCAGTCAAGTTATGGGAGGATTATTGTTACTTCTTAATTTCAAAGGTAATAGTTATTTTCAAAGTTTTTCATATTTTAAGAATGAGAAAAAGTTTTAAATATTTCACAAAAAATATTCTTTAGCTCGTTGCACTCTTTTCTGCTTCCTTTGTATGTAACAGAAAAAACTTGTGATGGTATTAAAAATTATAAAATTACTATAGAGCTGTTGCAAAAAAAGTTTTTTTGGAGAAAATATATATTTGTTGATTCCTGGAAAATTTATATATATATATATATAAATTTGTATATACTTTGACATTATAATTTGAAATAATGATAAATTGTACTTATTTTTACGGAAATTATTTTTAGTTTAACTGATATTTTTGGAGTACTTTTTCTGTTTGTTATTCCTGATGAACCAACCCTTTTTCCTTCTATAAATTGAAGCCATCAGCTTTCCATGTTTTCTTTTCCACACAATTGGTATTCAAATTGTTACTTAGTTTTAATAATTTTTGAAATGTCTTATGTTTCAGCAAATTTTTTACTTTCATAGAGATAGACGATCAATTTTGAAGTATCTATACTAATAAAAAAAAGTTTTGTTCTGTGTGTGTCTGTAGGCAATGGCTAGAAAAATCTACTGTAAATAGAAGTCTGAAAATTTTGGTGCAGATAGTCCAAGGCAGGTCCTGATGCACCTGAGACTCATATAATTAATATTGTGATAACTAGCCGAGATATTAATTAAAAACTTATCAAAGCTCATATTTTTCTTTCTAAGTCAGCAGAGACGCTCGTGTATATCCAGAACCCAATTTATGCAGCAGACGAAGATGAAAAACTTTTGAATGTAATGATATTTCATTTGGCATTTATTTCACCATTTTGTTTTAACTTCTGTCAGCTAAACCATTTGGTTTATTTAAAAACAAAAGACCTATTCTGAAAGATTGCACTCTTATGTCTGGTCTTGAATACCATAATTAATTTGAAAAAATATTGATGTTAACCATTTGAAAAATATTTTAAAAAAAGGGTAACTTTCCCTTGTGGATGTATTTCCCCTTGAGGCAACGTCCCTTAAAAGTACAATTTTAGAGGTACCAACAAACCAAAAATATGCTCTTAAAGTTGAAACCTTCTTTTAATCGATAGTAGAGTTGGTTTTTAAAAATGCAAGTTTTAACTCTTTCAAAAACACTGGCAAATGCAGGTCATTTTGTGTCTCCCAAGATGATTTTTTAAAATGTTAAAAGCAACTAAATGTCCGTATTTCGACACAATCTTTTTAGAGCATCTTGGTAGACCAGATTTACATCACCTACATCAATTTCAAAATGTTTAGATGAGTAAAATTAAAAAAAAAAAAAATCTGAGAAAATTTTGACAAATGTTAAATAATGGTGGTTTCTGGATGGCCATGCTTGGCTTCAGATAACGTTTCCCCTATTTAATATGCATATCTTTTCACAAAATTTTATAGAGGGTTCGGATATAGATAGTTATATTTATAAACTTCTAAAATTTCAGAGAGTTCGGACGATGAAAACATTTTTTTTGGTTATGTTAACGGATGCAACATGAAAACAACAAAAAAAGTGAGAAGAAAAAATAATATTTTTACAACTAGATAACAATATTTTTCTATGTAAATTTTACATGGACTGAAAAATTGTTATATTTATAACAGATAAAAATTTGAAAGAGTTCGGACAAGATTTTTTTTTTTTTTTTTTTTAAACTATGAAATGACCCTACGTGAAAAAACAAGAAAATGTCTTCTTACGAGCACTTTAACCAATAATTATCAATATTTCTTTGCAAATTTTTAACTAAAAAATATTATTTCATGCAAAATCGGATTAAAGATATAAAATCATACAAGCTTGACGTTTGTTTAAATTTATTATCATGGGCTCGGGCAACACCAGGCGGGTGAGCTAGTATTTTATAATCTTATGTTTTCTTTGCCTCATAACTTTATTGATATTAAAACCATGATTTTGTTGCTTATGTGATTTTATTCAAAGATGGATACACTTTCCAATCAAGTCTTAAACATTTTCATCAAAATGCTAATTCTTTGCAAAATGCTAATTCCTTTTTGAAGTTTGATTTTGTGTTATTGGAAGTTAAATATATATATATATATATATATATATATATAAACTGTTTCATTTATTTTATGTTAATACTAGTATATAACCCAGTCAAAAATGACAGATTGTTGATCTGCGTTTCATTTTCATAAGACTTCATACAAACAAACAGCATGAAGATTTTATTATTGAAAGGTTTGTATTGTAGAAAAATACATTTTAAAAATGACAAATGATTTCTACAAATAAAAATAATGAGGATATATATATATATATGTGTATATATTTACTCAGTATTAAATTTCTGAAATAGTTCAACGATTGGACAAAACATTCAAATTAAATATTAACAAATAATCCATGTGCGAAAGTTTTTCTAAAAAAGTGTTATCAGTGAGTTTCTAAACTCACCACATAACTTATTGTTTGATTACATAAGCAAAATTAAATGCAAATTACGTTGTACTATGTATTCCTTATATTTTAATTACGTTTTATAAGAAAGAATCATTTTACAGTATATGACCCATTATCTGGAGATCCAAAATCTGGAAGGACCTGAGTCCGGGGAAAAAAATTTGAAAATTTTCTGAATTTGTAAATTTTTACTAAAATTTTAGAATTTCTGAAATTTTTTGAAAATTTTACCAATTTCTATTTTTTTTTCAGTCCATTGTGTTTCAATGTGTAATCACTAAAATATTGTTACTTCAATGGCTTGTGAACACGATACCCCCCCCCACTCCCCCCTCTTCCCAAAATTAAAAACAAATCATTTTTCTCTCAAATTTTAGTTTAAAATTAATTTATATTACGATTCGTTAGAAACAAAAAATAGTTATATATTTATTTCATCAGGGGTGATTCTGTTCCAAGTTTTCCTAAAAGTTTCAGGCATTCGGTTTTGAAAATTTTAGTCTTCAGTCCAAAAATTCGAACATAAAAATATCTTGAATTTTGAATGATCGTCGCCGAAAAAAATCAATTATGTCTATCGTTCGCAGAAAAAATAGACAATTTCTTCAAAGGATTGTGGAAACAATGTGAATTTCTTCAATTGATCGAAAAAACCCTGCAAATTTTGTCACAGGATTGCAAAAAAAAAAACAAAAACAAAAAACACTAATTTTGTTAACAAATCACAGAAAAGACATGATTTCTGTCAAAGGCTTGCGAAGAAAATGCAAATTTCTTCAAAGGACTCTGAAAAAAAGGCAAAATTTCATCAAGGGATCACAAAAAAACACAAATTTGGTTAAAGGATCGCAAAAAAACCCTGCGAATTTCATCAAATAAGTGCAGAAAAACATGAATCTCTTCAAAGGATCGCGAAAAAAAACAGAAATTTCTAAGCAAAAAATTGCAAAAAAAAACAAAAACAAAAAACACTAATTTTGTTAACAAATCGCAGAAAAGACACGATTTCTGTCAAAGGCTTGCGAAGAAAATGCAAATTTCTTCAAAGGACTCTGAAAAAAAGGCAAAATTTCATCAAGGGATCACAAAAAAACACAAATTTGGTTAAAGGATCGCAAAAAAACCCTGCAAATTTCATCAAATAATTGCAGAAAAACATGAATCTCTTCAAAGGATCGCGAAAAAAAACCAGAAATTTCTAAGCGCTGTGAAAAAATTTCTAATTTCGTTAAAAGGGATCGCGAAAAAAGTGAAATTTCGTCAAAGGAGCAAAACAAACCCACAAATTTTGTCAAAGGATCATGGGAAAATATGCGAATTCCGTCAAAGGATCGCAAAAAAAAAAGAACTCTAATTTTGTGAAAGAATCTCAGAAAAAACTCTAATTTTGTCAAAAGATCGTGAATAAAAGGCAAATTTCCTCAAAGAGTAGCAAAAAACACAAATTTCCTCAAAGAATAGCAGAAAAATGCAAATTTCTTCAAAGGATCGCAAAAAAAAACGCAAATTTCTTCAAAAGACTACGAAAATATGAAATTTCGTCAAAGGATTGTAGAAGAAAAACGTAAATTTCGTCAAAGAATAGCAGAAAAAAATGCAAATTTTGTCAAAAAATCACGAAAAAAAAAAAAGAATTTTGTCAAATAATCGTGAACTTTGGGAGGACCCGAAATCCAGAAAATTCCAAAACTCGGAAAGCCTTTGGTCCCGAGGATTCCAAATAATGGGTCGTATACTGTATTTACGATGGAAGCAAATTTCAAAATCCACCAGTAGATGGCACCAATATACTGGATCGGTCACCTCAAATCCTCCCTATGAAATAAATCACCGCTATTTCTGAAATAAAAAGTGCTTACAGAAATTTTTTTTTATAGAAATGTTGATATATTGTTTTATATGAAATAGTTTTTGAAGGTTTTAAGCAAAATTAAAATATTTAAAAGCTTTAATATGCTTTTACAAATAATTTAGCAGCAGAATCGGATGTTGCATAGGTTTTTCATTAAGCCTAACATGGCGTTTAACTATGGGCGATTCACAGACCAGAGTGGTCGCACCCGGAAGCATTACAGACACTTTGTTGCCTTCGGATTTTATTATAAGTATATATTACATCTATACTAATAAAAGAAAGTTTTGCTCTGTGTGTGTGTTTGTTTGTTTATCTGTCTGTCTCTCATGGCTAGCAAAATCTAGCCTACCTAGAAGTCTGAAAGGGATCAGGGTCCATAAGCCGTGTTTTTGGCCCATGAAATAGACTAAAACTCGAATTTGTTATACTGACTTAATTATTTCACTTTTTAATATTAGAAGGTTTATCCTATATGATTTCAACAATAGTTTTTGCATTTTGTTTGGATTTATATGACTTACACAAGCTCAAAGTTCATATTATTCGTAGCTTTTGATGAAAAATATGCAATTTCTCCTACTTTTACCTCAATTATTTATATGAACGCAATCGTGCAACACTTTCTTCTTTACATATATTATAAAATACATCAAAATGTACAATATGTGTAAAAACAAAAGTGTTGCAAAGCTCCGCTCATAGTAAAATATTAAAAAATATATTATATCTGAACAAAATGCAAAAAATATTGTTGAAATCATGCAGGTTAAACCTTCTAATGTTAAAAAGTGAAATAATTAAGTCAGTATAACAAAATTGAATTTTAGTCTTATTTCCTAGGCCAAAAACACGGCTTATGGGCCCTGATCCTTTAGGTGTGGATTTACTGTATTACTGTGGGGGAGGCTCGAAAGCCAAAGCACCGCGACCAGAGGTCTATTGTACTATCCTCCCAGGTCTCCTAATTTTGAACCAATTCCAGATGAGAGACCTGCATCTGGATTGGCACCCCCAGAGGTAGCGCTTATACAGAACTTGGAGGACTTTGGAGCCACGAACAGATTTAACGTGCACCAGCTCCCATTAACGTACACGGTCCCACAGCAGAGGCAGATGAGAGAGGATAGACGATGCACCCTCCCAAGCATTGACCGTGGTCGATGCTGCTTGGCTTTCGGCGATCTTACGAGAGCCGAGCTTTACCGTCCGCACCACTGCGGGACTTATAGGTCGGGTGTGGATAATCCAAGGCCTAGCCTGGTGCACCTGAGTCTCAGAATTTTAATACTTTGAAAATTAACAAAAATATTAATTAAAAACTGATCAATAGCTGATCTCTTTTTTTTGCGAGCCGGCTTTCAGAACTCGCACATGCCCAGAACCAGATTTACTGCAGTGCACGAGAATGAAAAACCATTTATATGAAGAATACATTTATTTTGCAATTCTGTTTTAAATTCTATCAACTAAACCGTTTGGTTTATTTAAAAACAAAAAGGATATTCCGAAAGATTGCACTCTTACGTCTCCAATGCTGTAATCAATTCGAAAAAAAAAAAAAAATATTAATCCTTTTGAAAAACATTTTTGAAAAAGGGTCGTTTTCCTGGGCTTATGTTTTCTCCTTTATGCCAACGCCCCTCAATATCACAATTTTAGAGATACAGACAAACCAAACATACGCTCTTAAGAGTTTTTTTAAATACAGATTTTAACCCTTTCAAAAACACTGGCGAATGCAGGTCATTTTGCACCTCACAAAAAGATTTTTATTTCTTACACTAAAAGTTACTAAATGTTCATATTTCGACACAATCTTTTTAGAACATGTTTTCACTATTTAAAATGCATATATTTTCCCATAATTTTATAGAGGACTTGGAAACAATTATCTTTATAAGCGACTAATCTTTTTAAAACATCTATGTAGACCAGATTTACATCATCTACAACAATTTCAAAGCGTTTGGATGAGTACAAGTATTAAAAAAAAAAAATCTGAGATATTTTCAGCGAAAACCTATAATAACGAGATGTTTTCAGCAGTCACGCTCAGCTTCGGGTAATGTTTTCACTATTTAAAATGCATATATTTTCCTATAATTTTATAGAGGACTTTGAAACAATTATCTTTATAAGCGACTAATCTTTTTAGAACATCTCTGTAGACCAGATTTACATCATCTACACCAATTTCAAAGCGTTCGGATGAGTACAAGTATTAAAAAAAAAAAAAATCTGAGATATTTTCAGCGAAAACCTATAATAACGAGATGTTTTCCGCAGTCACGCTCAGCTTCGGGTAATGTTTTCACTATTTAAAATGCATATATTTTCCCATAATTTTATAGAGGACTTGGAAACAATTATCTTTATAAGCGACTAAAATTTCAGAGAGATCGGACGGCAAATACTATTTTTTTTTTATGTTAACAGACCCAATGCGAAAAGAAAACATTTATTTTACAACCAGATAGTAATATTTCTGATGTACTTTTTACACAGGCTGTAAAACCATTATATTTATGACCATTGAAAATTTCAAAGGGTTTGGACGACAAAAGCTATTTTTTTAAAACTATATAATGATCCTACTTGAAAAAAGAAGTAAATGTTTTTTACGATTTTGTCATTAAAGATATAAATTCATACAAAATTGGGTAAAATATATAAAATAATACAAATTTGGGGTTTATTTAAGGTTTTATCACAGGCCCAGGCAACGCTGGGCAGGTCAGCTAGTTAATATATAATTTATATTTAATCTGGAGGTACTGCAGTGCTTCCTTTAAGTCGAGAAAGCACAGCCTTAAGCATCCTTTTCTGGAAGCAACTCAGGGCACTTTTGGCCCCTTTATATCTTTGTGCTAGAGTTTCTCAAAAACCTAAAACTTCGTTTATCTAGAGTATGTGGCACATAGGACCAAAATTTTAAATTCCACATTTCTATCTTTTCTATTTCAGACGATATATTGAATTGGTTAGATTTTTTGTCACTCACTCACCAATCATCAAAAAGATAAGGTACATCCTGTAGCCCTAAAAACTTGAAATCTGGAATAAAGGTAATGTTTAAGATACAAAAAAAAAAAAAAAAATCCAGAAAAATTGAAAATAATTCGATCTTTGTAGTCTTAGAAGCTTAAAATGTGGTGTAAAGGTAGTGTTTAGGATTCAGAAAAAGAAAAAAAAATTAAAAACACAATAAAATTCGGGAATAAAATTTAAAAATAAAATTAAAAAAACAACTAAAAGTTTGAAAATAGTTCAATTTTGTTGTAGCATTAGAAACTTGAAATTTGGAATAAAGGTAGTATTTAAGATACAAAAAATGGAAAATTAAAAAGTCGAAAAAAAAAATCAAATTAAAAAAAAATTGAAAAATATAAAATAGTTTGATCTTTGTAGCCTTAGAAACTTAAAATTCAGTGTAAAAGTAGTGTTTAGGATTCTGAAACAGAAAAAATTAAAAACACAATAAAATTCGAAAACAAAATAAAAAAATTAAAAAAAAATTGAAAAAAAAACAAAATTTAAAAATTTAAAAAAAATTGAAAAAAAAAACAAAATTTTGAAAATAATTCAATTTTGTAGTGCTAGAAACTTGAAATTTGGAATAAGGTAGTATTTAGGATATATAAAAAGGAAAAAATCTTAAAATTTTGAAAAAAAATTGAAAAACTGAAAATAATTTGATTCCATAGTCTTAGAAATTAAAAATTTGGTGTAAACTTAGTGTTTAGTATTAAAAAAAGGGGGAAAATTTAAAAAATTCAGAAAATTAAAAAATAAAATAAAAAAATTGAAATATTTGTAAAAAATCAAAAATAATTTTATAGTCCTAGAAACTTGAAATTTGGCATTAAGGTAGGGTTTAGGATACAAAGAAAGAAAGAAAAAAAAATCCAGAAATTTCGAAGAAAAAAATTAAAAAATTCGAATGAAAAAACCCTGAAAAATCGAAAATAGATTTAGTAGGTAAAAATCATTTGTTGGAATTTTCTGCAGTTTTTAATTTTGTCTTTCTTTGTATCCTAAACAGTACTTTTATGCCACATATCAAGTATCTAGGATTGCGAGTAATACCTCAGACCCTTCCCATAACTTACAAGGAGACCGCCAAACATGATGCGCACAGATTTTGATGATTTTAAAGTATGTTGTAGGGATCATACCCCTAACTATTCAGGTCAAAGGTTTCCTTCAAATGGGCTTTAGTTTTCGAGAAATTTCGTTTTAAAGTTAAGCATCAATTTCAAATGCCATTACTTCGCTATCCTGGACAAGGTCTTAGTGGTTCCGTGGTAGCGTTCGCGATTTGAGAGACACAGATGGGTGTTCTGTCCTCTCCTGTGACGTTTACCTTTTTTAACAAATTTTATATATTTGTCGCGTTATAAGTTGTATGCAGAATTATGAATTCTGCATCTTTGAACTTTTTGATATTTTCCTAATAAATTCCATTTACATTTTCGAATATTTCGTAAAAAGTTACGTTTTTTTTCTTTTCTTGTGCAGTTTTGAAATTAATATTTTTATTGACGAAATTCCAAACTAACTAATTCCAAAAACATATCTTGAAAGGAGAGTAATAAAATATTAAAGCAATAACGATTATCAAGTTTTAGCCAGTTATATATATATTTTTTTATGTTATTTAAATACATTTAACTGTAAAGTTCAAACTCACTGTCATTTTTTATTTGCACAAATAAAAAATAATGTATTACAATTAATTTTTTTTTCAGTCTAACAAGTCGATGCCATACAGAAAAATTCACCTAGAAATGAAAAATCGTTTGTAAATTACAATACATATAAAAAATATCTGAAAAAAAATTGTCTGCAACGACTTTTACGGTAATATCAGAATAAATAAAATTTTCTTTTTATCAATTTCGTTTCGCTTCCTTTGCAGACAAATACCACGTTTGAAATAATTTCTTTTTCATATTTAATGCATTTTTAAATATATTTATCACAATTTAAGTATTTAAAGAATATATAATATGCTAATTTATACATTCTTCCAATATTGTTAAAACAATTATTTAAAGGCGATTTTTAATGCGAAATTTGTTTAGAATATTTTTGCGATAGGTATAACACAATTAGTTCCATATTTAATAAACTAAAAATGTCGATGTCGGTGATGATAAATATTTTAGTATTTCAGCAGTTAACATAATTCAATATATTTAGAACAAATCAAATATTAAAAGGATATATTATTTTGTTAATTTTTTCTTAATCATTTAAATTTTTTTAAATAGAAAATGTAAATTAGAAAAAATGTATTATTTCATAAATACAATAAATAAATAAGTAAATATACATAAATGTAAACAATAATCATTTTAAAAAGACGAGATATCAAGACATAAATTAGTTTGGATTTTTGTCAGCAGAAATATTCGAATAAAAATTGCGCAAAAACTAAATTTTCACGCAATATTCGAAAATGTAAATGGAATTTATTAGGAAAATATCAAAAAGTTCAAAGATGCAGAATTCATAATTCTGCATACAACTTATAATGCGACAAATATATAAAATTTGTTAAAAAAAGGTAAAAGTCACAGGAGAGGACAGAACACCCATCTGCGGCTCTCAAAACGCGAACGCTACCACGGCACCACGGAGACCATGCCCAGGATTGCAAAGTAATGGCATTTGAAATGCATGCTGAACTTTAACCCGAAATTTCTCGAAAACTAAAGCCCATTTGAAGGAAACCTTTGACCTGAATAGTTAGGGGTATGATCCCTACAACATACTTTAAAATCATCAAATTCTGTGCGCATCATGTTTGGCGGTCTCCTTGTTAGTGCTTGCCTAGGAACCTGAAACTTATTTTTATCTACAGGACTTTGTTAACGGGGAACTACAGCTCCAAATTTTTGGTTCCTACAAATAATGGGAACAGAGTGTGGGCTTAATGAAAACCAGAGGATTATGTTGAAAAAGAGCTGATTTCAAATAAACAATGTCTTTTTTACAAATTGGCATTATTTAGCTATCTTTTGGTGATAGTTGTTTCTTTTAAATTGTGAATTTTCAATGTTGTTATATGCTTTTCTGTAAATGCCATTTAGATCATCAAATAGTTTGTATGTTTCAACATTTTGATCCAAAAAGGGTTGAATTGCATTATACTCATAAGTGTCAAATATTAGTGATAGTTCTTGGCCAAAATGTAAGAGGTTAGGAGAGAATGAAGTGGAGGAATGTTTGGAACCGTTGTATAAGTTTTTGTGTATAGTTTAAATTTTTGGTACCTACAAATAATGGGAACAGAGTGTGGGCTTAGCGAAAACCAGTGGATGATGCCCAAAACGTGCCCAAAGTCAAGGAAAGGGGAATTACTTGCAAAAAGAAGTAAAATCCCATCAAAAATGTCGTATATAACAAATGCAGCCAAGTCTCATGAGTCTTTTACTGTAAAAAGTTCTGCGATCGTGTAAAGCCAAGTTTAGCTGTCTTATTAATTCCGAAATTTTCATTCACAAATCTCTCCTTTATTAACTTTGTTAACGGAACTAAAGCACCAAATTTTTGGTTCCTACAAATAATGGGAACAGAGTGTGGGCTTAGCGAAAACCAGTGGATGATGTCCAAAAAGAGCCCAAAGTCAAGGAAAGGAGAATTACTTGCAAAAAGAAGTGAAATCCCATAAAAAATGTCGCATGTAATAAATGCAGCCAAGTCTCAAGACTCTTTTACTGTAAAAAGTTCTGAGATTGTGTAAAGCCAAGTTTAGCTATCTTATTAATTCTGAAATTTCCATTTACAAATCTCTCCTAGTCACTACATCCTTAGTTAATGATTATTTTGTGACTTGGCTATTACGCAGCACAGGACCTTTATACAATAGTTTTAGTATACAGTAGTTGTAGTTTATTTTGCAATTTATATTATCGAAGAGATGGAGCAATCGTCATAGCGGATATTTTACTGTGATAGTATATTGTGATATAAAAGCTCAAATTCGTTGAAAATAGCAATGCCTTCAGATGCGTTTCGTGGAGCATAAAAAAACAACAAAAGTTTGGAGATACATTAAGTACACATTCTGTCTAAATTTAATCCTTTATTTTGAAGAGAAAAGTAGTGCTTAATAATCCAATCAAATGAGTGGTTGGCTCTCTCCATAGCAGGGAGGAGAAGAGACTGTGTTGTTACATTCACATATCGGGAAAGAATAATGAATATAATATCGATTGAATGTTCACAGATCAGTGAGTAGCTTTTATGCCAAACACAATTGGCAAGACTCATTAACGGCAGACAAAAAAATCCATTAATGATGAGAGATAGATACATTTAAATTTGGTGATCAAAGAGGGGGTTGTAATTTCACAAAGTACATCGTAACCTTTCTGTGTTTTATAGATCCTGAGAGACATCTGTGATCAGCTAAAATATATTGGGGCAGAAATAACATTTTGTACAAACAGAAAATGCAGATGTATATAATTTTGTGTTAAAGTCAATTAATTACAAGGTTAAAAGTAAATGTATTTTGATAACTGGGGGATGCTCAAAGTTCAGAATTAAATAAAGAAAGGAAATGATTCTGGACAAAGTCTGCATTCTCACACAGCGTGAAACATATTGGTAATTGTTCTAAGTCTCGGACTGCAGTGTATGTGTAACATTAAAATAGAAAGACAAGAGGTGCGAGAATAAATTGCATTTGCATGCAAAAAGGATAAAGTGTTAATCTATTAATAAACGAGATATGATTTTGGAATAAAAGGAAAAGAGAAGAGATATTTTAACAAATGAATTAAATGATGTTGTTTTTCTTTATTAAAAATGCATATACATGATCTATACCACATATATATATATATATATATATATATCACCTCAAAGCTGGCAGAATTTTTTTTTTTGAGTCTTACCAAAAGCCTGTGCATCTTAAATACAATACACATATATAATAAAATGGAAAAGAGACATGAACATAACACTACAATATAAATGATGCAACTTTTTAAAAAATATGATTAGAAAAATGCTGTAAAGCAAGTAAAAACATGTATATATACGCGCACACATATATCCATAGCTAGCCAAAATATATTGAGTCTTCACCAAATTTGCCTCTTTAAAAAAAAAAAAAAAAAAAAAGCCTTTTGAATTAATTTTTTTTTTCAACCTATAAAATTGCAAACTATTTCTCATGGCTGCTATTAAATTATCAAATATAGCTTGCTAAAAATACATACATTGCAATTTGCAATGATGATG
This sequence comes from Maratus michaelseni, assembly GCA_963931845.1. Classification (NCBI taxonomy): domain Eukaryota; kingdom Metazoa; phylum Arthropoda; class Arachnida; order Araneae; family Salticidae; genus Maratus; species Maratus michaelseni. The sequence continues at coordinate 210,020,830 of OZ007599.1, read as the reverse complement.
AATGTACAAAAATGTGGCCATGCTATATGAAAAAGAAAGAATTGTGATCAGCAATTCTTAAAAAGTTCTTTGGTTTGTTTGTACATCTGTTAAATGTTCTTTTCACGTGAAAAATAAACAAAGTTATACTATGGTGAACATCTCAAGTTGTATTACTATACCAACTAGCTGCTTTTACTTTATTTTGAGGAAAGATTGTAAACTCAGAAAAGTTTTCTGGAGATACAGCTAAAGCTATGTTTAAAATTGTGCTATGCAATAGTATAGTTTTTCTTTTTTTTTTTTTCTTTGAAAAATTGTAGCACATGTTCAAATTACTTTGTTTACTAACAAACCATAAATATATCAAAATGCAAGAATTAAACACAGTTATAAAACACAAAAATACAATTACAAGTCAAAAGAATATATATGAAATTTGAAAAATTTGAAAAATATTTGTTTTATATAAACACTTGAAAAATTCAGTGCAATTCAGTTCTGCTGGATGCAAATTTTGTTTAACCCTAAACTTGTATTTATTTCAAGGAATATGACCATTGTTCACTGCTTTTGGGGTGGGGCGTTAAAGGGAAGGGGAATTAATTTTGGTTAACTCCCCACGCTCTTCACATATAGTTATAAATGGTAAAAATTCAAGTCACATTCAGAGTGTTGAGAGCAATCAAGGTCCTAGTCATGATTTTGTGTTCATTTTTTTTTTTTTTTTTTTTTTTTAAATTAAATCTAGAGAATTCACAATAGAAATTTAAGCATTACTATTGATATTGTTGTGAGCTCGGGGTTCGAAAGGATTGTTGCCAATATATAAGAACAATCAACAGGTTTTATTTACTCCAAACAGTTCGGTAAATACATAAGAATCTTCTCAAAGACACAAATATTGAGTAATCTTCAAATCTAATAACAGCACAGCAAAATTTCACACAGAACAATATAGCGTATTGTTCAATACGGCGAATCAAATACAAAACCGCTCAGAGAAACACAGTTCTCAATGCAAAGCCTCTCGTGCGTATTCAATCGCATTTGACAGAAAACTAACTCAACTGAACTGGTGGAGGTCCCTTATATAGACTTCAGAGATCTTTCCAGATTATTCCAGGGCTTTCTAATGCTAGAAATTACCAGAAGGTCCTTCAACTCTCGATAGAGTACTCCAAACGTGAAAGGATCCCAATGTAAATGTATAAGGGGATTTGCACAAAAAGTCGCCAACTTGGCAACATTTGGCGATATATCGCCAAATTTGGCACCAAAAATAAGTCGCCAAAACCATCGCCAACTTGGCGATAAACCCATTCCTTGGCGATTTTTCCATAGACTTCCATTATAAAGATGAGGGTGTAAGGTTGTTTTCCTTGCAAACCATCTGAGGCCTTTAGCATTGAGTTACATGATGCTCAATAGGAAATACATTAATAATACTGAAATTTTCACAATAGTAAAATAAAATAAATTTAAACAAATGGAATATTTACAGATATATACAAAATTCATAACATTGCCCCCCTCTCAAGGACTGCATGTCCCGGGCAGTTCAACCCTTGATCGGAAAGCAAACCCGTTGCCAACAAATGCTATACTATTCAAAACACTTAATGCAAACATGCAAAATAACAATTAAACACATTCATAATGCTGAATTATACAAAATATACACTTATTTAAAAAAAATTAAATTAAAGCATAGACATCATTACATACAAGTATTTAAATAATAATAACATTAATAATGATAATGCTAAGCAAAAGAAATTATTACAAGACCATGGTCATACTAATTTACATTATTTACATTACACTATTTATAATTAATGAACTAAGTACTATGGCCATAGTATGGAGCCAGCCTGTCGTAATGAACGACTCTAGGCTTCGAACTTGGCGACTTTCGGATCCGAATTACGACATCGTTCAGTCTGTTTAGGACTGTATAAGGACCGTCCCAGTGCGATTGCAGTTTGGGAGAAAGTCCTTTACGTCGAGTCGGATTATAAAACCAAACCTTGTCACCTTCTTTGAATTGATGTCCCGTGGTTTTCGTGTCGTACCTGGTCTTCATCTTCTCCGTCTGTATATTGATCTGCTCTCGAGCCAAGTTGTGGACGTCTTCAAATCGTGCCTGGAGATTCTGCACGTATCCCTCTGGCGATGAAGGGGCATCTGGAGGGCGACCAAAAATCAGATCACAAGGTAGACGAAGATCACGACCGAAAAGCATCTGAGACTGGGAATAGCCGGTTGTTTCATGGACGGCGCTGCGATAGGTGAGAAGAAACAAGGGAAGTTTTTGGTCCCAGTCTTGTTGGTTTCTTGAGACTAGCAGTGAGAGATTGTTGAGGATGGTACGATTAAATCTCTCAACCATGCCATCCGATTGTGGATGTAAAGGCGTCGTCCTAGTTTTGTCCATTCCGAGAAGTTGACAGAGACCCTCAATCACAGCTGATATGAAATTTCTCCCTTGGTCAGAATGCATTTGAAGGGGAACTCCATATCTTGATATCCACTGGTGTACCAAGGCATCCGCAACCGTAGAAGCTTCTTGATCAGGGATGGCATAAACTTCAGGCCATTTCGTGAAATAGTCCATGACAACAAGGAGGTATTTGTTGCCATCAGCACTTCTTGGCAGAGGACCTAGGATGTCAAGGGCGATGCGTTCAAAAGGTGCTCCTACATTGTAGAGATGTAGTCTTCCTCGGCTACGTTTCTTTGGTCCTTTCCGAGCTGCACATGCATCGCAAGATTTGCACCATTGTTCAACGTCAGCTCTCGCTTTTCCCCAGAAGAAGCGCTCTCGGACTCTGTGTAATGTTTTCATGACTCCAAAATGGCCACCAGTGGGACTGCCATGTAATTCTTAGAGGACCTCTGGGATTCGAGATCGAGGAAGTACCAACTGCCACCGAGATGTTTTCCCATCTTCCGATTCGAATTTTCGGAACAGGACACCATTCTTGACGTGGAGGGAGTTCCAAAGAGCCCAATATTGCTTCGTCGTAGGACTGTAAGCCGAGATGTCTTTCCAACTGGGCTTCGTGCTAGAAGATTCTAATAACTCCAAGATTGGTTTGATGTCAGAGTCTGCCATTTGATCTTCTCGAATCTTCTCATCTCTCCAGGGATCTGGTGGCGTTGATAGTGAAGTCTTCGTCTGGCGTATGACATGTTCGGGATTATACTTGCTCTCCGCTCTGGAACAATAGCAACAACTTTCGGGACACGGTCTTCTTGATAAGGCATCAGTATTTCCATGCGATGAGCCTTTACGATGCCTGATGTCAAAGTCGTATTCCTGGAGTCGTTGTATCCATCTGGCTACTTGGCCCTCTGGGTTCTTAAAATTCATCAGCCATGTTAGGGATGCGTGATCAGTACGAAGGAGAAATTTCCTGCCATAGAGATAGTGATGGAAGTGTTCTATGGCTTTCACTATAGCTAATAACTCCTTACGAGTGACGCAATAATTCCGCTCTGGTTTCGATAGACATTTGCTCCAGTATGCTACGACTCGTTCTTGGCCATCTATCTCTTGGGAAAGTACAGCGCCGACACTTTCATGGCTGGCATCCGTGTCCACAATGAATTGTTTGTCGGGGTGTGGATAGGTAAGGACTGGAGAGGATGTGAGAGCTTCTTTCAGCCTCTGGAAGGAATTGTCGCATTCTTGTGTCCATAGAAACTTCTGCTTGCTTTCAGTGAGCCTATGCAATGGTCTTGCGATGTTGGAGAACCCCTGGATAAACTTTCTGTAATAAGTGCATAGTTCCAGAAAGCTTCGCAACTGATGGACATTTTCCGGACGCTTCCAGTTCTTTACTGCGGACACTTTTTCAGGATCTGTTCGAACACCTTCAGCTGAGATGATGTGTCCTAAATAGTTTACTTCTCGTTGGAAGAACTTGCATTTCAAAGGGTTCAGCTTTAAATTCGCCGCTCTTAGCTTCGTTAACACTTTTCGAATATTCTCTAGATGTTCTTCAAACGTGCAGCCACCAATGATGACATCATCTAGGTAGATGAGACAAGCTTCAAAAGTCAGGCCTTTTAACACTGTCTCCATGAGGCGCTCGAACGTTGCTGGGGCATTGCAGAGCCCGAACGGCATAACTTTAAATTGCCAAAGTCCTTGTCCAGTAGTAAATGCGGTCTTCTCTTTGTCATCAGGATGGATCTCTACTTGCCAATATCCACTCTTCAAATCCAGTGTGGAAAACCATTTATGTCCTGAAAGAGTATCTAGCGTGTCGTCTATTCTTGGTAGAGGATAGCTGTCCTTCTTCGTGATACCGTTAAGTTTACGATAATCCACACAAAATCTTGTGGAGCCATCTTTCTTTCGGACCAACACGATGGGAGAGGCCCACGGACTTGATGACGGTTCGATGATGTCACTATCCTGCATCTCTTGTAAGAGCTTAGAAACCTCTTCTTGTTTTGCGAACGGCAAGCGTCTTGGATTCTGTTTAATCGGTGGATGGTCGGCAGTGTCAATTCTATGACGTGTCAGACAAGTGCGACCTATATCACTCTCGTTTTGTGAAAACACATCCTTAAACTCCTGGAACAGTCTTTCTGCAGCATGTCTCTGCTCAGGAGATAAATTCTCATTTCGTCCAATTTCAGGTGTTAAACTTGTAGGCATCTCCGACAACGTCAAGCTCGGGTCTTTGCAAACGCAGGTGACTGGAGCACAGGTTGCAAGCACTTCACCTTTCTGGATAATTCTAGACTTTTCACTTACGTTTGCAATCCTCACAGGTATCACATCTCTGGACAGATCTACCAGCGCTGATGCTATTAGCACTCCCTTTGGGCTCTTCTCAGGATATCCAGTCAAGCCATACTGGAAAATTCTTTCGTTTCCAGTTAATCCAGGTATCATCATTTCGGTTCGAGGAGGGATGATAACATCTGCCTTGGCTGTGATCCGTTGAATAGACCCGGACTCATTTCCAAGTTTGAAAATAGTGACATCTTCTTGAGCAGAGCGTAACTCATTATTCTTAAAGTCCAGTGTAAATCCATGCTCTTTTAAAAAGTCCAGTCCGAGTATGAAAGGGTCTGAAATATCGGCCACGTAGACTGTATGGCGATAAGCAGCGTTCCCAAACTTTATTTTCGATTTCATTCTTCCATATATGTCGATCTTATCTCCGGTCACAGTTTGAAGGATAACACGGGGCGGAGTCCAGAGGAGTTTTTCTTTTAGCCGCTGAGCTAGATCTTTCCGAATGATGGTCACATTGGCTCCTGTATCGATGATCATATCACAGGGCAAATCATTCACACGCCCGACTATAAAAACTCCATTCTCGCCGCAACTTCTTGCAGAAATTTGACACACTTGATAATGGGGCTTCTCAAAATCTGGCAACCTCTGCCCCGCGAGATGGCCATTAATTAGTTTTCCTGCTCCGCCGTTCGTGCGGAGTTATTACCTTCTGTGCTGGGTCGTTTTAGGCAGTTTCTTTGAATATGGCCTTCTCCACCGCATTTCCAGCACTTGATCTTTCTGCCAGGTTTGTTGTCCATCAAGGAGTTTATCTGTCTCATCACGTCCTTCATCTGCTGCTGTAACCGCTCCACAGCTGTATCCGACGTCTCAGGCATGTTGGCTACTCGCACAAAGTGCCTATCTTTCCTTGTAGCTTGCTGGGCTGCCTCGAATTTCAGGGCATAAACTAAAGCCCCTTTTAAGTCACTGAGATCTGCAATCCGGAGTTGTTTCTGGATCTCAAAGTCATGCACACCATCGATGAAATGTTGCAGAGCTAAACTTTCTCTAGTTTCAGTCGGGCAGTCAGGATAAGCAAGATGGGAAAGTCTCTCGACATCCGTAGCAAGCTCTTGCAGGGATTCAGTGGATTTCTGCTGTCGAGATTTGAGCTGGAGTCTGCTATATTCCTTCATGCATTTCTCGCCAAAGCGCAATTCTAAGGCACTGATGAGCGTTTCAAAATCCAGCGGTTCATTTGCAGGCAAAGTCTGTAGGACGTCGGCAGCATCTGCTCGTAGAGAAGCAGCTAACTGGCAAGCCTTTGTCTGGGAATCCCATCCATTGGCGTCCGCTACGATCCCAAATTGTGTCTTAAAAACTGGCCATGAGGATTTTCCGTCATAGGTCGAGAGTTTAATACAGGAACGAGGAAGCATAGATTGATACTTGACATCTTCGGTATAGCTTCCGGCAGTTATCTTCTGTTTCTTGACTTTTTCCAAATCTTTTTTTACATTCTCTATGCTTTCTTCGACGGTCTTGGTGATCTTTTGAACTTTTTCTTCTACTCTTTCTTCAACGGTCTCGGCGATCTTTTGAACTTTTTCTTCTACTCTTTCTTCTACGGTACTGGCTGTCCTTTGAATTTCTTCTACCTTTCCTTCTATTTCTTGAAATCTTCCTTCAACTTTGTTTTCCACGCCGTCAATTCTGTCATTTAAAGATGTTATTTTATCTTCTATTAAGTCTTTCAACTCTCCAAGGTTGGTCGACATATCCTTTTTCATTTCATCTTTTAAGTCGCCAAGATTGGCAGTCATTTTCTCATCTATCGCTGACATTTCCTTCTTCATTTCTTCCGACATTTCCTTCATTTCAGCCTGGTTCGCAGTCATTTTCTCATCCATCGCTGACATATCTTTCTTCATTTCAGCCTGGTTCGCAGTCATTTTCTCATCCATCGCTGACATATCTTTCTTCATTTCAGCCTGGTTCGCAGTCATTTTCTCATCCATCGCTGACATATCCTTCTTCATTTCTTCTTTCATCTCGCCAAGGTTGGTTGACATCTCAGCCTGATTCACAGCTAATTTCTCCAATAATTGTTTCAGTTGCTCCTCCATTGCTCTGGTAATCAGCATTCAACCCCACTCCTGACACCAAATGTTGTGAGCTCGGGGTTCGAAAGGATTGTTGCCAATAAATATATAAGAAGAATCAACAGGTTTTATTTACTCCAAACAGTTCGGTAAATACACAAGAATCTTCTCAAAGACACAAATATTGAGTAATCTTCAAATCTAATAACAGCACAGCAAAATTTCACACAGAACAATATAGCGTATTGTTCAATACGGCGAATCAAATACAAAACCGCTCAGAGAAACACAGTTCTCAATGCAAAGCCTCTCGTGCGTATTCAATCGCATTTGACAGAAAACTAACTCAACTGAACTGGTGGAGGTCCCTTATATAGACTTCAGAGATCTTTCCAGATTATTCCAGGGCTTTCTAATGCTAGAAATTACCAGAAGGTCCTTCAACTCTCGATAGAGTACTCCAAACGTGAAAGAATCCCAATGTAAATGTATAAGGGGGGTTTGCACAAAAAGTCGCCAACTTGGCGACATTTGGCGATATATCGCCAAATTTGGTGACAAAAATAAGTCGCCAAAACCATCGCCAACTTGGCGATAAACCCATTCCTTGGCGATTTTTCCATAGACTTCCATTATAAAGATGAGGGTGTAAGGTTGTTTTCCTTGCAAACCATCTGAGGCCTTTAGCATTGAGTTACATGATGCTCAATAGGAAATACATTAATAATACTGCAATTTTCACAATACTAAAATAAAATAAATTTAAACAAATGGAATATTTACAGATATATACAAAGTTCATAACAATATATTGAAATAGACTATCTGATTTAAAAATATTAGAAAAATGAAGGCTTAAATGATAAACATACCTGAACTATTGTCATTCTTTCAAATATCACATTTTTATTTATTTATTTTTTAAAAGGAGAATTGCAATTTTGTCAAGAATAGAATAAATAGTTTCCTTGTATATAAAAATAACAAATGATACACCATGAACCAGCCATGAGCATCAAAAACATAAATACCATACACAAGAATACTACAAACTAAATATAAATTGTACACGAGGATTTGCAACTCCTGTGTAGAAAAATTACACAGGATATTACTCAGGAAAAAAGACAAAACAACACTATAAAATTTAATTATGAGGGCATAAATTATAGGATGTGGCTAATTTAGAATTAGTCTAGTGTCTTCAAAATTGTTAGTATTATTGTGATGACTTGCGTCGAATAGATGATTATTACGAGGTGGAACAAGGATGATTCTGTCTAAGTGAATTCTAAATATGGCATTATCAAGATGTTAGTTGAGTTTTATAATAGAAAAAGATACAGTTGAGTGTTTTTGGACTACAACATAAGGTCCTGTATGTTTGGGTTTAAATTTGTCAACTGATTTCAAATAAACAATGCCTTTTTTAAAAATTGGTCTTAATTTAGTTGTCTTTTGGTGATAATTGTTTCTTTTAAATTGTGAATTTTCAATATTGTTATATGCTTTTCTGTAAATGCCATTTAGGTCATCAAATAGTTTGTATGTTTCAACATTTTGATCCAAAAAGGGTTGAATTGCATTATAATCATAAGTGTCAAATATTAGTGGTAGTTCTCAGACAAAATGTAAGAGGTTAGGGGAGAATGATGTAGAGGAATGTTTGGAACTGTTGTATAAGTTTTTGTGTATAGTCTAAATTTTTGGTACCTACAAATAATGGGAACAGAGTGTGGGCTGAGCGAAAATCAGTGGATGATGTCCAAAATGAGCCCAAAGTCAAGAAAAAGAGAATTACTTACTAAAAGAAGTGAAATCCCATCAAAAATGTCACATGTAATAAATGCAGCCAAGTCTCATGACTCTTTTACTGTAAAAAGTTCTGAGATCATGTAAAGCTAAGTTTAGCTGTCTTATTAATTCTGAAATTTCCATTCACACATCTCTCCTAGTCTCTACATCTTTAGTTAATGATTATTTTGTGACTTGGCTATTATGCAGCACAGGGAAGTTATTACACCTTTATACAATAGTTTTAGTATACAGTAGTTGTAGTTTATTTTGCAGTTATATTATCGAAAAGATGGAGCAATCGTCATAGCACATATTTCACCTTGATAGTACATTGCGATATAAAAGCTCAAATTCATTGAAAATAGCAATACATTCAGATGCGTTTCCTGGAACGTAAAAAAAAACCTAAAGTCTGAAGATGCATTAAGAACATATTCTGTCGAAATTTAATCCTTTATTTTGAAGAGAAAAGTAGTGCTTAATAATCCAATTAAATGAGTGGCTGGCTCTCTCCATAGCAGGGACGAGAAAAGAGGTGTTGTTACATTCACATCAAGAATGATGAATATAATATCAATACAATGTTCACAGGTCAGTGAGTAGTTTTTATGCCAAACACAATTGGCAAGACTCATTAACACCAGACAAAAAAAATCTGTTAATGATGAGAGATAGATGCATTTAAATTTGGCGATCAAAGAGGGGGTTGTAATTTCACAAAGTACATCATAACCTTTCTGTGTTTTTTAGATCCTGAGAGACATCTCTGATCAGCTAAAATATATTGGGGCAGAAATAGCATTTTGTACAAACAGAAAATGCAGATGTATATAATTTTGTGTTAAAAATTAATTACAAGGTTAAAAGTAAATGTATTTTGATAACTGGAGGATGCTCAAAGTTCAGAATTAAATAACGAAAGGAAATGATTCTGGACAAAGTCTGCACTCTCACACAGCGTGAAACATATTGGTAATTGTTCTAAGTCTCGGACTGCAGTGTATATGTAACATTAAAATAAAAAGACAAAAGATGCAAGAATAACTTGAATCTGCATGTAAAAAGGATAAAGCGTTAATCTATTAATAAACAAGATATGATTTTGGAATAAAAGGAAAAGAGAAGAGATAATTTTAACAAATAAATTAAAAGATGTGGTTTTTCTTTATTAAAAATGCATATATATGGATCTATACCATAACCTTACTTTGTTATAGGATAGGCTGAGATAATTTGATTAAGGTAATTATATACGTCACATTCTTGGGTTTATGGATATGAATGCAACTTTTCTCCCAATTTTGATCTCTTCCTCCGAATGATTTGTTATCAGTATCTTAACTATTTCCTCTATTTTTCTCATATGTATTTCCCTTTCTGTTGCATTTTTACTAAGTTATTCATTCTTGGGCTGAATAATTAGATAAATAAATTGCCAAATATTTTCTGTAACGTGTGCAGTCATATAGGAGTGTTAAAAATAGTTGATTTTATTATGTGTCAACAAACGATCACCAAAATATTCCAAAGGGCTGCCATAAATGGCAACAATAAAATATTTTAACGGCTAAAAAATAAAAAATTCATCTTGAATATCCCCAAATTGCACTGAATTAAGAGCATATCCTGATTCCCTAAACCAGATAATTCCCTTACTTTCTCTAAGAGAAAATGAGAAGGGACATTACAGCAATGAATAATCCCTAAAAAAGAGAAAATCCCTACTCTGTAATGAGGCAGTGGGAGCTATGACCATTATATCGTATCTCCTATGACACAGTGAACTGGACATTGTAAGGAAATGCCTGAAAGGCATTATTGTCGGGGGGGGGGGGGGGGATGTTATCACATTATAAAGAATCTCTGAAATTATCTTATGTAGGGTTGAAATTTTATTTAATTCAGGATAGCATTAAAAAACTTAGTGATAACTATTAAAGTAAGTTGTTAAATGAATATTTTTATAAAATATTTTTCAGGTTTAAATAATTTTTGCCGGGTATGTGCCCATGACTAGCATACCCAGAGAATACATCACTGCTTTCCAAGTAGTTTGGTAATTTCCTATTAGGGTTTTTAAAAAACCCAGTCTAGTTTCTTTTTAAAACTGTGATTTTTTTAAAAAAAGCCCATTTTTTTATTTAAAAAACCTACAGGTTTTTTTAAGACCCTATTTCCTATAGGTTTAATATCAGAAATGCATATTTCTAATTGTTTTTCAGCAACACTATTCAACTTGTGTTACATCTGGACAATGGCAGAAACGAATTAATTTACCTGGAGTTGGAAGTATAGTTCTTGAAAATCCTCAGTTAATCTTGTACTACAAAAATGAAGTTGAATTATGGCCAACTTTGCCGGTATGTTTGGTATTTTTGCATATTATTAAGTTTATATTATCTTATCTTTTGATGTACTAAAAAAGTATTTATTCTAATAGGATTCGAAAGCAAGTCCTAAAGCTGTTAAACGAGGACTTCCTGAAAACTTTGAAATATTGGAAAGTGAAAATAATCGTATTGATCATCTTGTATTCATAGTTCAAGGAATTGGATCTTTTTGTGATCTTAGATTCAGAACTGTGACTGAATGTGGTAATTAGGCTTTTCTGATTTTTAAAAATGAATTCTTTAAACTTTTATAGATCTGTCTTATTAACAGTAGATGTTTTTAATTTTAGTTGATGGCTTTCGTGACATAGCTAATAAATTGCTCTCTAGTCACTTCAGAAATGAAATTGAAAATGGGCGAGTTGGAAGAGTGGAATTTTTACCTCTTGCTTGGCATGCTAAATTACACACAAGTGATCAAGGTTTTGATCGGTAAACATTTTAATAATTGACCAATGAAATTTTTTGCTCTTTAAAACTCTGATATTACTTTTTTTTTTCTTTTCAGCTGTATGCAAAATATAACATTACCCAGTATACCAAAATTGAGACATTTCACAAATGATACACTTCTAGATATTCTACTTTATAGTAGTCCATTTTACTGTCAATCTATAATAGATACAGTTGCATCTGAACTGAACAAGCTGTATGAAATATTTCTTAAACGTAATCCTGGTTTTTCTGGAAAAGTTTTTGTGGCTGGTCATAGCTTAGGTTAGTAATTAATGTGAAGATGATTAATTTTTTGTCATTACATGATTTATAATTAACTGAAATATTTTCTTGGTAATTACAGGTTCCTTAATTCTTTTTGATATTCTCTCTAATCAACAAATGGAGGATTTAAATTCTATTTTAAGCAGAGAATTAAACTCAATACCGACTTTTGCTGCAGAAAATAATAAAGTTGCTCAAGAAGAGAACATTAAAGATGGATTTGATTCTATCTCCTCATTGCTTCAAGCATGTCAGTTAGAAGAGTATACAGAATTATTTGAAAAGGAGAAAATTGATTTATCAACTTTGGTAAGTAAATAGGATCAGTAAAAAATAACAAATCTTAGTCATCCTTAAGAAAATTATGTTAGCTATTATGGCAGTATTGATACTAAAGTTTGTTATCAATTAGCATTTCAGGAAATACAGTCATTTTAAAATTCAGCTTATACTTTACAAAAAGCAGAAAATACATAAAAAATTGAATTTTCTTAAAAGTACATTATCATTTTAGAAAACAAAGGTATTAATTAGAAAAAATAAACATGTTTCATATAGAATATTAAGTTATTTATATGGTAAAGTATTTTTAGACATTTTTTGATATAATAATATGAAAAGAAAAATAAATGTCAATGGAACCAAATCAATGTTGTATATGGGATATTGCAAGTTTGGCCACATCTGCCAGATATTAATATAATGAAAAAACATGCTTTCCTATCCACTCATTAAAGTTAGCATTTCTTTTCATAAGTCAAGTACAGGAGTGATTAAAAAATAAAACTGTTTGTAATATTTCTACTATCAGTAGAATGGCAAAGCAATTCACAGTTCTAAAATGTTATATTAAAATGTCATAGTGTTCTGTAATCAATAAGCATTATCTGTTTGTTCAGTTTGCATGTAAAAATTTCCCCGTATTTTGATTATGCATATTTATAAACAAATTATTCTTTTTTATAATACTTCCCCTTTATAGGGGCCTGGTTGAGATTGAGAATATTCAACATATGATTCTTGTAAATTAGTCACCATTTCATACAGATAAGCAATTTGTTCAATATTTACAGTGAATATATATATTTTAGCTGGAGCTGAACCTGCCAGAAAACGCGACAGGGGGCGGGGTGGAAATAGTACATTACAGGTAGTTCACTGCCAGAGACATACCTCCAACGCGACACTGGGCAGTGAAGATGGTTTAAGATTGAATGATGTTCTCAGGAGCGGGTCAAGTTAGAAAGATCCATCAAGAACTTAAAGATGTTTTTTAGTTTATTTAAAAGTGCTGGGCGGGAAAGAATATTATCAAGCCAACCACTAGGGGGAGAAGAGGGGCGACGGATGTGCCAGCGAGCTGTAAGGGGGCAGTTAAAATAGAAGTGTGAGGCTGACGCCTCTGCGCCGCACTCACAGAAAGTTACCGATTTCATCCAGACAACGAAATTGCTTCATTTTCACGCATCCTCGAGTATTAAGAAAATTATTAGAGGTATTGAATCAAAACTTGCAGTCTGTACGTAGTTTATTTTTCTGATTCTGAAAATGCAAATTTTGTGAAAATCCGACGGTAATCTTCTTTTTAATTTTGACCAAAAACTGGCCTTCTTTGAATCAAATGATTCAGACATTTCAGGAGGTGGTATTAAATTTACTTCTGTTTCGGGGTTCATCTCTCTGTTTAATTTCCTAAAGACAAGAGTTACCAGAAGAATGGTTTTGTGCAGCGATTTTTAGAGTCATTTCGCGTCTCATATTTTTTACGGGATCGGGCAACGCTGGGCAGATCAGCTAGTCACTTAAATATAAATGAATATATATATATAGAGAGAGACAGAGAGAAAATAAAGTATTGATGTTTTTTCCTTAAAATGAAAAATGTTGTTAGAAAAACCAAAATAAATCAGCCGCCTGTTCTGCAGTAATGAAACCCCATATTTTCCAGCATGCTGGTAAATAACGAGTTTTTCCGGCATGCTGGTGTACCTCGATTTTGTTCCGGCATGCCGACTAATGTGGGACAATACGGTGCTATAAATAAATACTCTGCTGTGCTTTCAGATTTATCATAATACTATAGCTTTCTCAAGAGTTCTAGCAGAAAAATTATGAACTATTGGCATTGTGAGAGACACTTGTTCTTTTTCATCTCTGATGTGTGTGCACGCACAATCATCAAACATGTTATTGCTGGAGTTGTAAAGTACACAGTTGCATACAAAGAGTTTTGTAATTTTTCATGAACTGAAGCATAACTGCTGATATTAAGCTTAAAGATTATACGATATACAAATATTACAAAAAAATAAAGAAAGACTCATTATATTGAATGTTTTCAATAATATCAAACAAAAATGTGGTGTGCTACAGTTCCATAATGCCTGCACTTGACTCACAATTGCCTAATTTTATGCTATTTAAATTATCATTCGATTAATATCAATGTAACTTTTAGTATGTATTAAATTGCTTGCTTATGGTGACAAAATAGGCTCTTTCATCGAGGAATATCATCCTCTGTAATCTTAAATTTGCAGCATCATTTGGCTTGATGGGTTAATGTTAATAAAAACATTTAAGTTATGTAGCATTATAAATCATTACTTACAATTTTGATAGCTTATTTTCTCTTTATCTTAAAAAAAGTAACTTAAAACCAAATTTACCTTACTTAAAATGAATCTTTAACCCTTTCAGGTGCAAGCAATTGTGTTCCTGTAACGCTGAATTCACACTGGTATTTAAGAAAGAATTTAGTTCAAAATAAGGAAAAGCAATTTTTGAACTTTTCCCGTCAAAGTTAAAGTAAAATTTAATTAAAAGTTTCTGGTTTGAATCGGATTAAAATTAGGTGGGATATAATATATCCCACCATCCTTCAAAGGGTTAAATAAGAAAGTTCATTTAAATCATTCCTTTACTTTTCTTCTTTAGACATTACTATCTAATGATGATTTGAAAGATCTTGGTATACCAACTGGTCCATGCAAGAGGCTTCTAAATGTTTTGCATTCTAATCAGGTAAAATAAATTAAGTCTATATTTTCTCAAACCTTTTTGTGCATTGGCTGTTTTTGTTTTCGATGTGTATTCCTGGAATATTAAACTTATGTGAACTATCTAAATTTAGGATAAGAACTCATCTGAAGATGGTGACAATTCAGAATTACCATCTGGTGTTTCCTCACTGGGGCATAATGACCTTGAAAAAGAAAATCAAGAAAATTTTCATGATTCTAAAAGCTTAATATTTCCCTTTAAAACTAGCCCTTGTATGCAGACAATTATATATCCAAGGTAAGAGGAATTCATTGACAGTGAATTGTAATTATTGTGAGGAAAAACTATTTATTTCAAATCTAATTTATAATCTGTTGGACTATTTAATTTTAAAAAAATTTAATTTTTCACTTTCAGATATGTATGCAGAGTTGGCTAGTATCAAAAATACATGTATTTGAAGTACATTTTCAAAATACATTCGTATTTTGTTTTTTAAACTAATAAAACTAAAGTATTTTGGTAATGTATAATGGTGCTTTTCCCAAGTATTTTGTATTTTCAAAATGCTCAAAATACTTTTCTCCAGATTTCAAATTGTTATGTTTAAACAGCAGATGAATGATTCATTACAGGGAAAAATATGTGTCTGTTTTGTGTAGTCTTTTAAGTCTTTCCAGGAAGTTGATATAAAGTCTTTTTCAACTGCTGGTATGATAATAAGGATAATAATGAATAGGATGTTCAGATTCTGTAGAAGCATTTTTGCTGAATGGTTATAAAAATAGTTTTTATGATTCTTAACTTGATTATGAGAATTACAAAATATTGTTTTGTGGTAGACTGAAAGGATCATTCAGAGTTTTGCTGCATATTTTATTTTTAAAGTAGAGTTGGTCATAAAAAAAGGCACCTACATACAACTTTATCACCAAACAGTTGCTGAGGAAACAAAAATAATCATTCACTGGAGAATTACATCCTCTTTGAACTTATGTTAAAACAGTGGTCAGGAAAACTACGTTTTTATTGTAACAAATTACTACTACTATACCTAAAATGTTGTTAACTACAACTGCATGTTTCAAAAAGTGGCGACTTCAAACTACTTTTCTAAAGCAGCACTACTTTCAGACATTGTTTAAGAATTCAATCCATACTAGAAATTGAGGACATAGATTAAGTAATACAGTGGACCCTCGTTATATCACATCTACTGGAATAAATCAAATAAGCATAATATAAGTGATGACATTCCAAAATTAAGAAAGATAACATACAAAAAAAATGTTGGAAAAACAAGAAAATCTGCTACAAAAATTGAGGTTGAAGGTCTGTCAGTTTCCCAGTAATGGTACCTATACAATCAGTTAAGATCACTTTGCAATTTCTGTCATATAATATGCTTATATGATAGAGATATTCTTTTTTACAGTAGGCTTTCTTTAGGTTTTTGTATGAAGTGGTTTCTGTTTTCCAGGCCAGTGCGAAGTACCCGTACCTACTTGTATAGATAATACTACTATTAGGTTATTGAAAGACCTTCTACCTCAAATTTTAAAGGTGGATATGAAAAATCTCATAAGATTTGGTATTTAAAAGAAAAAGTGTTACAGTAGATCTCTGTTGTATTATTTTTTTTCTTTGTCTTCCAAAAAAAGTACTATCTTAACTGCATGTTTTAATTACCTTTTTTATGTGTTAATTACAATAAGTGAGATTGTTCGTTGTCAATTTTATGTAGATAATTGTAAAATGCATATATAAAAAAATTACTTGAAATTTATCATTTTTAGGTGTGTTCGAAATTACATAAATATGTAGCACCTAAAATAGTCGTCTGGTCCGTCCATCTCTCTGCATATAACAGCGTAAAAACTTCCCAACAATTTTTTGAAATTTAACATATATAACTGTTGTAGAATTTTGTCGAGTCATTTCAAATTTTATGAAAATCAAATCAAAACTTAACAAGAACAAAAAATCATGTGTCAAGCATAGATTATGAAACACTTTCCAATACAGCCAGAAAACTGTAATGAAACTTCACCGTTTAATAAGGTGAAAGAAGATAGGTAAGTAAACAGTTCAGAAAACATATTGAAAAAAAAAGTTTTTGAAATTGGCTTCCAGTGTCAAAAGAGTAGTCGAATTATTTTATGCAGCCCTGTATATGATCAATAGATGTGGATATATAGTATGATAAAATTTAGTTCAGTTAGAATATTCACATGTAGTAATTTTCGCCAATCTATGAAAATGCACTCGAAATCTTTAGTACCTCCCTGTATATTATCTGAAGACTTTTGTACACAGCACATATTAAGCTAAAAGACAACTTAAAACTCACTCACAGTAATTACCAACCATAAACGATAATGTGTATTTTTCTTTGCATAGCCCTGTATATGAATTTATATATATTCCACAAACTTCTGTTAGTCTACTAAATACAGTTCAGCAGGAAAATACGTAACACAATTAAAAACTACCCTTAAGCAATTCACTCCCATAGTCTGTAATACTTATGAATTTCCTTGTGTGGTCCTGTATATGATCAACCGAGTTTATAAACACACACATACTATGAAAAAAATTAGTTAAACTTAAAAACGCAAACAAAAGTTGAAAACACAATAGCACATAGACTGTAAATATCGCACATGTACTGTAACCAATATCTTTTGTGTGTCCCTGTAAATAAACACAGTGCACTCAAGATAGCAATTTATAGTGCACCTCAGTAGTGCATATAATTTTCATTGTGTTTCAAATAGTGAAATATCACTAAATTATGCTGCAAACAATGTTTCACCATAGAACGATGTGTAACAGAATAATTTTGTTTGACCCTGTAAATGAATAATCAATGATTTGCATTTCATATTCTACAAAAAGCATATTTTAATGCCCTTCATAATTATATATCAATTTCATCATGTTTTAAATGACGTAGCGTCATCAAAATGCATTTGAAGCTATTTCCCATTGACTGTAATGTAACGGAATACTTGTGACGGTCCCTGTAGAAAACCTATAAGTGCTACACACTTCAGTTGAAATAGGGAACATGCTATAGTAAACGACAATAACATACAAAAATTTCAGGGCAATCCGAGCATATTTATTTGAGTTAGCAGGCAGCTAGACAAACCAAAGTCATAAACACTTTTCAACTAGGTTGGAAAGTGTTAAAATGATATTAATAAAAGTTTTCTTCATTCTATTAAATCCTATCATATGTAATTAATTCAATGATATCCCATGATAGGTAATGATTCTAGGTTGCCATGGTGATTATGTCATATTTAAGATGGAGTCATATTGTTTCCGTTTTACTGAATTTAAAAACCAAATTTGTATACTAAAATTGTTTAATTTTAGCAATCATATAATCTACCAACAGTTTTTGGGATAGATGTTTCCAGAGAAATAGATATTAAATGGAAAAAGAGTCTAAATATGGATTTTAAGCTCTGGAATTTTCAGTAAATGTCAACAAAAGATAAAATGTTGCCAACTTAAAATGTACTTATTTTATTACGGAAATTAATCATATCATAATAGCAGATGATATAATTTATTTTACTGAAATAATAACGATGATTTTTTTTATATTGTCTTTTATTGGATATTTGTGCATAGTATGATTTTAATGTAACATAATTGTAATTGCTTGTAAAAGTGTATTGAAACATAATTTCACAAATTAAAATCTATAATATGAAAATCTGCACATAAAATAAATTTTGTATTCATGCATTTTTGCATAAGAGTGCAATAGCTTTTGCACCAAGATCTGATTATTTATAAAACTGGTTATAGTATGAATGCACCTTATTTGTCATGTTTGACATACATTTTTCAACTTGTTTTGATAGTTCTCCCTTGTTTCCTGTCATGCACGACATAATGAAATCCTACTGTAATAAAAATTTTGTTTCTTTTTATCTACTTTAATAAAAAAACTAAAAAAAAAACTTAGTATCTTTTCCTTTTCAGGCTACAATTTGAACCAGCTTGTTTTTTTGCTCTTGGATCACCTATTTCTATGTTTCTTACTGTGAGAGGTTATGAACGCATAAGCGAAGATTTTAGGCTTCCTACATGCCCAAGCTTTTTCCACATATTTCACCCAGTAATGTTTTACTTAATTATTTGTTATATTGATTTTTTGCTTGTTAACTACATTGATTGTGAAATCTAATTGTATTTTTTTCTTTTTTTCCATCTTTGTTGCATCACATGTTCTCCATTCCAGTATGATCCTGTTGTAAGTATAAATCATCCATTTTCACTTGTGTATTTCTTAGTCATCATAAATGAGAAAAAATTTATAATTTAATAAAAATTTTTAGGCCTTTCGTATTGAGCGTCTCATTGATCCCAACTTTTCTGCAAAGCCAGTGTTAATACCTCATCATAAAGGAAGAAAAAGAATGCACTTAGGTTAGTACTCTTTTTAACACTTTCCAACCTAGTTGAAAAGTATACACTAAAAACACCAACGTTTAACACACATTATCATAGTACAATAGACAGACGTACGTTTCGTGAGCAACTTGGACTCACATCCTCAGTGTCAATAAAATAAAATAAAACATTATTGTATTCCCCCGAAGACATGAAATTGAATTGAGAAACCCAAATGAAAACAACAACACACTGAAAAGCTCATCATGCATGAGCCACCAATGAGATTAAGCCGGAAGTGATTCACTATGACACAGTAACTCAACCCAGAAAGGTGAGATGTAAGGTACGCTTGAAAAATCATTGACCAGGGAGTTACCAAATTTATGAATATAGACTGCCTTAAAGAAGTCTAAATCTAATGGTGTGTTACATTTCTTAATAATAGTGGCTGAATCAAAGTTAAAATTATGTCCCTCACTCCAACAGTGACAAGCAATAGAGGATATTTGTAATTCTTTTTTCTTAATATAATTTCTGTGTTCATTGAGTCTGAAACGGAGTTGTCGTTTAGTGTGTCCTATATAGGACAAACCACATTGACATTGGATATTGTAAATGCCCCAAAAGTTTTGATGTGAAATTTTATCCTTTAACTGTGAAAAATTTAGTTTATTAACTGGCTTAAAAACAACCTTAAAATCATACTGTCTTAAAATATTAGCTATTTTGTAGCTAATGCTATTGTAAAATGGCAAAATAATGAGGTTAGAAAAAGATACTGGAACAACAGAAGAATCAGGATTACTAATACCTTTATTTAGACAACGAAAAATTAAACGGTTGATATAAGACAAACTAAAACCACAATTAATAGCAACTGCTCTAATATAATTCAATTCTGTAACAAGGGAATCATTATCAGAACAAATGGAAATTGCTCTATTAATAAAGAAATGAAAAGCCGAGGCTTTCTGAGAAGGGTGGTGACACGAATTAAAATGAGGAGGGAGTGAGACTGCAAAGGGTTTACGGTATACACATTTGACACCTGTGTGTGATCCTGATTCTTCTGTTGTTCCAGTATCTTTTTCTAACCTCATTATTTTGCCATTTTACAATAGCATTAGCTACAAAATAGCTAATATTTTAAGACAGTATGATTTTAAGGTTGTTTTTAAGCCAGTTAATAAACTAACTTTTTCACAGTTAAAGGATAAAATTTCACATAAAAACTTTTGGGGTATTTACAATATCCAATGTCAATGTGGTTTGTCCTATATAGGACAGACTAAACGACAACTCTGTTTCAGACTCAATGATCACACAAATTATATTAAGAAAAAAGAATTACAAAAATCTTCTATTGCTTTTCACCATAGGTGCCAACCTCTCATTAATATTCGGGTTAATTTGACCCAGTTTAACAACGATTCAAACCAGAAAAATTATTGGAGGAATCTTGACTTATTCAATTTCAGGTTTCTACGTAGAATTTATTTAATTTCATTTCTTAAAAAAAATTCTGGTGCGAAATGTGTTAAACCTGGGTCAAATTAACCCGCATGTTACAGAATATTAATGAGAGGTTGGCACCTATGCTTGTCACTGTTGGAGAGAGGGACATAATTTTAACTTTGATTCAGCTACTATTATTAAGAAATGCAGCTACTATTATTAAGAAATGCAACACTCCATTAGATTTAGACTTCTTTGAGGCAGTCTATATTCATAAATTTGGTAACTCCCTGGTCAATGATTTTTCAAGCGTACCTTACATCTCACCTTTCTGGGTTGAGTTACTGTGTCATAGTGAATCACTTCCAGCTTAATCTCATTGGTAGCTCATGCGTGATGAGTTTTTCGGTGTGTTGTTTTCATTTGGGTTTCTCGATTCAATTTCATGTCTTTGGGGGGGATACAGTAATGTTTAATTTCATTTTATTGACACTGAGGATGTGAGTCCAAGTTGCATACGAAACGTATGTCTGTTCATTGTACTATGATATTGTGTGTTAAACGTTGGTGTTTTTAGTGTATATTTATCCACACAAGATTTTAATCATAATAGTTGAAAAGTGTTTATGACTTCGGTTTGTCTGTCCGTCTGTCCGTGCTCTAACTCCTGTAAATATGCTCGGATTGCCCTGAAATTTTTATATGTTATTGTCGTTATCTATAGCATGTTCCCTATTTCAACTGAAGTGTGTAGCACTTATAGTTTTTTTACAGGGACACTCAAAAGAATTTAGTTACATTACGGTCTATGTGAAAAAATCATTTGCAGTTTATTTTAATGATTTTACACGATTTCAAATACATTGTAATTGATATATATCACTAAGGTGCATTACAAGAAGCTTAATATGGAATATGGTGTGGATAGCACTTATAGTTATTTTACAGGGACAGTCAAAAGAATTCCATTACATTACCTCTATGGAGAAAAATCGTTTGTGGTTTAATTAAATAATGTTTCACTATTTTAAACGCATTGAAATTTATATATATCACTAAGGTACATTACAAGAGGCTTATTACAGAATATTGTGTGTATAGCAGTCATCGTTCATTTATAGGGACACACAAAAGAATTCTCTACTGTCTGTTAACAATAATTCCTGGAAGTGCGTTTTGAGTTGCTGAACGTGATTTTAAATTTAACTCCCTTTTTGTCTATAAATTCTGTAAATCCTATACAGGGCAGCACAAAAGTTCGCAAACACATTTCCGTTTATTGACAGAAACTCCAGAAGGAGAATTTTAAACTGTGTCACACATTTCCTAACTAAACTAAAATTTAGCATCCTATGTAGTATATATACAAATCTATAGATCATATACAGGGCTGAATAAAAGTATTCGGATATTTTTGAGAATATTGTATATGTTGGGAATTCCTGAAATTACGTTTTTAAATATGTTATGCGTTTTCCAAATTGTTTACTTAGATGTTATCTTTCAGCTTATTAAACGGTAATGATTTGTAACATTATTTTGGAAAGTGTTGGAACGTGTTACGTAATCTATGCTTGACGCATGATTTTTTGTTCTTGTTTAGATGTTATTTTAAGATTAAATATATTATAAGTTACCATACAACTAAACATTGATTTACCCTTTATACTTTAACCGATTCTCTGCCACAATAATTTTTATTAAAAATTTTCCTTCGTACTAATATTTTGATAAGTACTATTATACTATTAAAAAAAAAAACTGCAAAGAAAAATAAAATAGTTTAAGGATTATAAATCATTGCAAAAACACACCATCAGCAGGAATTATGAAACAAGATGTAATAACATCTTGATAAAAAGGAAAAAACAGTTTGAATTCTTTCTAAGTGAAAAACAAAAAAAAATTCATAGAAATTCAAATTTTCTTTTTTTATGAAATATTTCAAAATGTACAGTCGTGTTACATTTTTTGCAGAGTCAAAACCTATGATTTTACTTTTTAAAAAATATATAAAAAATTGTGACTGACAACTAAAAATACCTAAACTAGTTAAAACAAGCATTCCAGTTTTCAAGAAAAATATTGTTGATTCAAACATTTATTTTCATAAGAAAAAAGAATACTTAAGAAAATAATACATTTTTGCATCACCAGCAAGGAATATGTTAACAATTTGTTTTTACATATA
The DNA here is from genome assembly GCA_963931845.1 of Maratus michaelseni. Classification (NCBI taxonomy): domain Eukaryota; kingdom Metazoa; phylum Arthropoda; class Arachnida; order Araneae; family Salticidae; genus Maratus; species Maratus michaelseni. The sequence goes on along the minus strand of OZ007599.1, from coordinate 209,998,033 downwards.
CACAGTCCATCCCAAAATTTCCTCGACTGGTTGAATTACTGGCCAATAGATGCCGCTGCATGTCCACAGATGATGTCAAAAGCACGACTACAATTTCACATTGTTGTCTGTTGTGTGATGCTAAGTGTATCTGATTTGTTGTAACAGTGTAATGTGATCATGTCGGAGTTCACAAAGGTTGAACAATGATCAAACATAAAATTGAAGGCACTAATGTTACTGGACAATGCTATTTAAAAGTGTTGAAGTGTTTTAATAGCCCAAGTATGCAAAGTTTGTCTACCAGTGCACACTTTAATCATTGTGCAGGAGTTTCTAGCTTCTAAAGAGGTTGTTGCGCTCAACAATCCTCCTTACTCGCCAGTTTTATCTCCCTGTAACTATTTCCTGTTCCCCAAGTTAAAATTGCACCTAAAGAGGAAGCCGTCAATTGCCTGTGACCGACTGTTTGATGCACATTGCAAAGGCAGACTTTCAGAAGTGTTTTGATAACTATGACAGTTGTTATAAAAAGTGTGTTGAGTCCAGCGGGGATTATTTTGAATAAACATAAGTAAAACTTTTCATTTCAGTTTTTAATCTTTTGTTTATAGGGTCAGTCTGTGAAATTTTGGGACACACTGTGTATGTATGAAATGAAAATTTAATGTGCTGTACTAAAAATTATAACAAGTATTTTATACTTTATTTGTAATTCTTTATTAAGTTGCTTATTTTAATATGACCAAGTTTTTCATTTAATTTAAAGTTTTATGAGTAAGCCTCACTCACTGTTAACAAAACTGTTACTCGTCAATGAGAAAATGCCAACCAGTTGAGAAAGCACATGTATAATGGAGTTTCCATTATATATGCTTTTCTTAATAGTTAACCCTCTCTTCGTATTCAATATGCATTTTATTTAATTATTTTAAATTTATATTCGAAATTTAATTTTGTCTGTGCATCCCATTCCATGCATTTAAATATATCCCTTTCTATTATAAAAGATATCGCTTTCATTTCAAAATCATCCTCCAACACTCTATTTCGTGCAGATGTAATTTTGCTGAATTAAAAAATAAAGAAGAAAGAATAATTCCTTCTCATGTCTGCACTTCTGCATTTACACTTATAAATGTAGCCGTTAGATATGTCTATTATTAATTCATAGATTCTACAATCAGCGGATGTATTGTCTAAATCCTTGAGATAATTTTCTGTTCCCAGTAAAACTAACTTTTGCCCTGTCACAACCCTATGTTGGTATGCATTGAGGATGCAATTTTTCATAGATATCTCATTTGGTTATTTTTATATCATCACTGTCTTCTGTATCTCTCTGCATATATTATCGCCAAATCGGTAATTCTTCAAAGGAATTTGGCGGAAACCGCACGCCAAAATATGTACCAGCTGTCAAGGACTTTGAAGTAATTATTTTTAATTCTGTTCCTGATCGACTTGGAAAATGTAGCCTGTAATTGTGCTCTGTGCTTGGTCGGGTCACTCCCGATGGGCCATGTAATCTCCCGTCACGAAATGCTATTAAACATCTAAAAATATGCCACTTTTGAGTTCTCCTAAATTAGTCTCTTCACGTACTTGTGTTATTGTGTGAACGCAATCTTTCATAATCTATCTCTAGGTGTGTTTAAAATCTTCTATCTCATATTGCTATGGATTACGGCCAATCAACAAAAAACCATACTACAGATCTTGGTTTCCATGTCCATGAAGAGCATAAGAGACTCTGTGGCTGGGAGTGACCCAAACGGACCCAAACTGACACAAACCGACCCAAAGTGATGTAAAATTACCTATCGTACATGAACGTTCTTTTAGAGGAAAAAGCTGCATTGTGAATTCCGTGGACTATGTGTGAACTTGACTAGTATTTCAGACGCTATGGAATAAATATTTTATTTTTGCCCGCTCTTTCAAGAAAACCGGAAGTGTTGCGATCTAGTTGAAACTCTTTTTATTCGTCATTCCAAAAGGACTTATGTAAAAGAGAAAAGAAATAAAAATCGGAACGATTCTCGGGAATTGATAAGTCAACATTTTTGCTTCTTATAATCCAAGCTCCAAAATCAAATGATGTTCCTGCTTTATACCGCAAAAAGAAAATTCAGTATTATGCCGTCTGCTAATTTTAGAGAACCCAAAGACCATGTGTTTCTTCTACAACCTGTTCTATTTCGCTCCTTTTAATCATCGTTCGTCTATAATGGAAAAGGAATCTCTGGGCAGTTCAAAGTGCAAGAAAAACTTTGTGTCATCAGCTGTGCGATTTATGTTTTGTTTCTCCAAGTTAGTTTCTGAACGAAAGCATATGGATTAACTTTTCAGCATTATCGCTGGTGCACGAATGCGTTTCGTTATTTACACTTCAATTTTTTTTTCAAAAGAAAAGTTCATCTGTGCACGTTTCGTGTTGATTATTATATAAAAACCTTACGTCATAGTTTAAAGAAATTTTTTTTAGTGCAAAATGACTGTGCAATTTCATGGATTTATAAAACAAAGTATGCCAAGGTAATTTTTGTTTTATGAGCAGAAACAGAGAATAATAATTGTTTTAGATTTAAAATTAATTTAGAAGTCTTTTAAAATTCTGCATTTTTGCCTTTTTGCTTCTCTTTTTCTGTCTCAATTTTTAGTTAATTAAAGAAAGGATAGTTAAAAATTTTTATAGAGTCGAGATTTATAGATTTTATAAAACTGAAATATCTTCTCCGTTAAGGTTACCCTTTTTCAGACAGTGACATTTTTATGTAAACTTTAAGAAATTTTTGCATTCAGATATTTTGATTTTTTCTTTTTCAGATATTTTAGGATACAGGAGTTTAAGAAATATATATATATTTTACTATTTGGTAGTTGATGACGAACTGAGAATGTTGTCCTACATTTTAAATAAGGTTATTAAATAAATTTATATGTAGTTGTTATTTGAAAAAAAAAAAAACAGTTAAATATGTTTTCCTTACATTTTTTTTCTCATTTTTTTCTCATTTGTTTTTTACCTTTTAAATGAGAATTTTCACAGGACTATTTTCTCATGTGTATACATTGGTATTTTTCTGTAATGTCTTATTTCAGGTAAGATTTAAAAATTTTGAATATCATTTTTCTGTGCAAATAACTTAGATAATTTCGATATTTTTGTGCTAATAATAATAATAATATTTTTTTTTACTGTGCTTTGATACACATTTTTACAGAATTAAACAAAAAGATGATAATATTAATAGAAGGATTAACATTCCACATATTTCGTGTTATATATTAGTATGAAGTATGCATGTTTTTCTTTTTTGTCATGGGTTTTCTGAAAATAATATTATGCATTTGATAGTTTGTTTTTCCATTTATTGTTTTGGTAAATAGATCCCATTTTTTCCCATTTAACTTAAAAATATATAGATTTTTTTGGTTTGCTGTAATATTTTTGACACTGTCAATAACGCATTTTTTTAATTACTCAAGGTATGCATTTTGCATGTGATAAATTGGGTTAAAAAAAATTTATTTTAATATATTAGGACACGTGCATTCTTGTTTTTAACAATATTTTTGATGCAATATTTTTGTTTGCACTTTTTATATTAATTTTACATTCTGGTAAAAATTTTTGAAACTAAAATTAAACTTTAAAAATTTTGTTATAGTGTCTAGGTAAGTACTGTTTATGGTGAATTTTATATTTTTTATTTATTTTATACTTTTGTTTATTTTGCCTGTGTATTTTGGTTATATCTTGCTGCCATATTTTTAAATTCTCATTTGTTTCGGGAAACTAAATATAACTTAAGTTCTTTTTTGATGGTTGGTTTACTCCCAATACCTCTTTCAATTTTGCGTGTTTTGTACTGTTGATAAATATGGCTCATAAAAAGGTGCGTAAAAATAAATCTAAGACCAATTTTGAGAAAATTGCACCTAAACAAACCAATGCATCTGAAAATACTGCACCTGTTTTTGATCAAAATAATTTCGGTAGAGAAATTGCATGGTCTCATTTGTTTAGAGATACTTTAGCAAATGCTGCGCAATTAATTTCCTCTGAAGTAGAAAGTCTTTATAAACAGATTAATGATCAGGACACTTTTACTAAAAATTTAGATGATTTTAAAACTTTGGTGAAACATCAATTTCATTTTCTTCTGAAGTATTACAATGCAGTTGTTTTATTAGAAAATGCTAAAAATGTACGGGCGAAGGAAAATTTGCTTACAGTTAATAAGAAATTATTAGAACGACTTCATTCTCAAAATGTACAAAATAAACAGGAAGTCATAGGTGACTGTAAAATTATAAACGATACATCTCATAACAACTGTATGTCACCTCAAATTTTGCACAATATGTCTACACAAACGGATGTAACACAATACAAAATTGTTGAGGACTCATATGCTGTCTGTTCACAAGAAAGCGTGGTTAAGCAGCACTCAAACATTCCAGATATTCATGATCTTTCCAAAAACATTTCCTTTAATTCACCTACTAAACACTACCGTAAACCAGTTCGTATAATTATTTGTCAGTTGCCTGAAAAATTTAATATACCGGATATTTTATTTGGGATCTCCGACATCATACAAACATCTATATCCTCCATTCAATTTAGAAATAAATATAAACTTAGAAATTCTGATACTTATAATTATATGTTTGATATTTCTCCTAATATTGCAAAAAAATTACTTGACATTAAAGAAATATTTATTCAGAATAATTCATATCCTGTAGTGAAATATATAGCTGTAAAACGCTGTTTTAGATGTCAATCATATGGTCATATTGCGAATGTTTGTGATAACATTATAAGGTGCCCTACTTGTGCGGATGAACATAACTCTTATTGCACAAACCCTCCTAAATGTATCAATTGTGTCATGAACAACGAAAATAACAATACTGATTTTGACACTTCTCACACTGCTTTTTCTCAATGCTGTCCTTCACTAAAGAAATATATTGAAGATCAATGAAATAATATTATTTTTAATCCTTATTTAATTAAAAAAAAAAAAAAAAAAAAAAAAAAAAAAAAACTTTTCTAAATTAGAATATTCATTGTAAGAGGTTATGTTAGGATTCTTGTGGCATGTTTATGTCCTTTTATTACATCCAGTCGTAAATATTCTCCACCGTGTGGTTTTCTTTGATTCAACTTATGTATTCTTGATACATTTTCGTACATTAATATGGGTAAGTTTCATTCAACGTTCCATATATATATATATATATAAAAAAAAAAAAAAAAAAAAAAATCAGTTTATCGTCTGTCATTTATTTTAATATTTAGTAGTGTTTACACACCTGTGTGTACAAATGGTTCATTTCTTTTCATTTGGCTATTTAGCGATCGGAAATGGTGAAATGATAAGAGGTATTATTCTTATTGCTGAAATTTCTTTTGATGCGGGTCGTCAGAAACTCTTCTCATTTGGAATAATTTTAACTTGATCTTTACACACAGCTTCAGCTGTCTTAACATTTTTAGTTCATTTTATATGTATACAATTCTTTTTACGTCGGTATCACTTTGTTCAGTTAAAAAAAAAAAAAAAAAAAAAAAAAAAAAAAAAAAAGTCAGCGTCACACCTTTTTCTTTTTGGTACATTCTTGCATATAAAATCACATCAAATGTACTTTTTATTTTTTCTTGTAGAAATATTGACGGTATATTTTTTTTACATTCCATTTTGTTCATTGGATTCCGTGCTCTCTTGTAGCCAGATATTTTGTTCATTGGATTCTGTGCTCCTCTTGTAGCCAGATATTTTGTTCATTGGATTCTGTGCTCCTCTTGTAGCCAGATATTTCGTTCATTGGTGTTCTGTGCTCCTTTTGTAGCCAGAAAATTGGTTCAATGTGTTTTGGTTCTTGTAACCAAATTTTTCGTTCATGGTTCCTGGTCTCCTCTGTAGCCAGAAGATGTGATCATAGGGTCTGGTTCCCTGTAGCCAGAATTTTGTTCACAGTTTTTCTTACATCATGGGGTCTGATTCCTTCGTAATCAGAATTTTTTTCTTTTTTTGTTTTTTTTTGTTCATCGTTTCCACATTTTTTTGTACTCATGATTCTTATTCACAGATAGGTATTGTTGGGTATCTACACATACCGTTAAGTTTTTCTCACTCTACACTTTGTTTTTATTGTACACATTTATTTTCTATTGCACTTTGCATATATACACTACTTCATCGTTCTATTTTTATTTCAATTTTATCACATACATGCCACCTTCACTTTGTCAATGACAAAGAAATTTTCTTTACACGTTTCTCATAATATTATTCCTTCGTATTGTAATTAACATTTGTGACGCATTTTTACCTGTTAGAATTTAGGTTTCCCATGTCAGGATTTTTGTTTAAATAGCATACATTTATTTAATCTAAATATTTATCACATGTAACCTCTTCACATACATCTCTCTTCACGAACACTCATAACATCCCACACTTTCATTTCACGTTAAGCAGAAGTCATTCTTTCAGACATTTACAACAAATTGCTTAGTTACTTGTAGAAACAACTCACCTATAGTAATTTTTCACAATGGTGTTACATTGATTCATTGAATAGATTTTAAATATCATAGGGTTTCTTTAAAATTATCTATTCCTTTGATATTGTTAATAATAATAGTAAATAGATAAATGAAAACAATATAAATGTATTTTTCTTCTTTAAACAATATCAACTATTTTTAGTGATTATTTCAAAATTTTTATATTTACTTTCAATGTGAATATTCAGTAAAGATAATCTCTTCTAGGTAATTTAATAATTTAGTTATTTTGGAAATTTAAACAAAAAGTTAAAATATCAAATTGTTCATTTAGGAAGTGGTTTTGTAAACTATATATATACAGATATATCCCTATTATGCCTTTACACTTTCTGCACTCTAGTTCTTGTCCACGATATTATTACACATTTAAAGAGAAAAAAACTTTGATTTATATTTTTACCACAATGTTTACTTTTTATCCATTCATTACGATTTATAGTGTCCTTACATGAATGTATATTTTTACTTTTGAAGCTTTTGTATTGTATTTGTGTTTTGCTTTATACCTATATGTTTATACTTTTTGCATCACTACTAAAGATTTAAATTGCATCAAATGAAAAAAAAAGCTTTTGAGAAGAATTGATAATGCTTATATATTTTTATCTTCTCTATTCTTATGGCCATTCTTGATATTTATGAAAAATTATGAAAAAGGTTTACCTTTGTTCCTGGCGCCAGATGATACATTTTAGGATATCCAGATGATGAATATAAATAAATAAATAAATATACCTCTATAAAAAAAAAAGATCGAAAGTTGCAACTATATATATGAATAAAGAAATTTAGAGGTTAAATTATGGCCATGAATATGTGATGCTATATTATTCAAATATTTGTGATGCTTATATTATTCAAATACTTGTGATGCTTATATTATTAAAATATTGGATGTTTATTTTATTTTTCCTTGGAGTTCAGGTCATTGCAACATGCTATGTAAATGCAGAGAGACACAGTAAGTTGTTCGCAAGCCTTATGGTATCAAAATTTTTTTTCTTTTCTTGTTCGGGGGGTGATATATATAATGGAGTTTCCATTATATATGCTTTTCTTAATAGTTAACCCTCTCTTCGTATTCAATATGCATTTTATTTAATTATTTTAAATTTATATTCGAAATTTAATTTTGTCTGTGCATCCCATTCCATGCATTTAAATATATCCCTTTCTATTATAAAAGATATCGCTTTCATTTCAAAATCATCCTCCCACACTCTATTTCGTGCAGATGTAATTTTGCTGAATTAAAAAATAAAGAAGAAAGAATAATTCCTTCTCATGTCTGCACTTCTGCATTTACACTTATAAATGTAGCCGTTAGATATGTCTATTATTAATTCATAGATTCTACAATCAGCGGATGTATTGTCTAAATCCTTGAGATAATTTTCTGTTCCCAGTAAAACTAACTTTTGCCCTGTCACAACCCTATGTGGTATGCATTGAGGATGCAATTTTTCATAGATATCTCATTTGGTTATTTTTATATCATCACTGTCTTCTGTATCTCTCTGCATATATTATCGCCAAATCGGTAATTCTTCAAAGGAATTTGGCAGAAACCGCACGCCAAAATATGTACCAGCTGTCAAGGACTTTGAAGTAATTATTTTTAATTCTGTTCCTGATCGACTTGGAAAATGTAGCCTCTAATTGTGCTCTGTGCTTGGTCGGGTCACTCCCGATGGGCCATGTAATCTCCCGTCACGAAATGCTATTAAACATCTAAAAAAATGCCACTTTTGAGTTCTCCTAAATTAGTCTCTTCACGTACTTGTGTTATTGTGTGAACGCAATCTTTCATAATCTATCTCTAGGTGTGTTTAAAATCTTCTATCTCATATTGCTATGGATTACGGCCAATCAACAAAAAACCATACTACAACATGTATCAATTTTAACCACAGCATAAAAGAAAAATATTAGATGAATGACATATTACACAAATATTAATCATAGATGCCAACATCTCCGGAGTTTGTCCAGAAATGTATGGTAAAACATGGTAGTACGGTAATAAAGTAGAAAATATGAAAATCTCTGCTAAAAAAAAAGAATCTTCCTATTGAATTTTGATTTTAGTTTCCCTGTGAGCTGCGAAGTTCCTCAAATTTAGGAACATGAGACACACTTTTCTAAAACATGATGCCTACTGATCTTGCTAATTTCATCAATGGTTTCAGAAAATAATCACAAATTTTGTCAATCAGTCGTGGAAACACAGTCATGTGACTTTTTGCTAATTAGTGAAATTCGGTGAATATAATTTTTCAGGGAATTCTGAGATATCAGTATTTTGGAATTAAAGGGATGTTCTACTTTTTTCAATCAAATTTTTTTTTTTTTTACCCATAAGTATGTAGATTGTCCTAAAGCGGTTTCTTGATATTCCAATACATGATTGGGAATATTCTTGATAAACCATGTCAAAAATAGCTATCTCGAAACCATGCCGAAAATGACAATCTTGAAACGCGTCGAAAATGACAATCTCGAAACCGTGTCGAAAATGACAATCTCGAAACTGCGTCGAAAATGACAATCTCGAAACTGCGTCGAAAATGACAATCTCGAAACTGCGTCGAAAATGACAATCTCGAAACGATATTATTTTTTTTATACAAAAATTTAAATGTATAAATGAAATGACAATATAATGCAAAAAGTCCAAAGTTATCTCTTTCCTTTGTAACCGAAAATAAATAATAAAAGTTATGTAAATTTACGGCCAAGGAAGTAGAACCTCCCCTTACCATATGCAAAGAAAATAAATTACTAGCCAAAAAATAGTTTTGAAGCAAGTCAATGATGGTCATGGTAAAAAATCCCAAATTTTGTTAACAGTGGGAAAAACAAATATTTTGACAGCCTCAGAAAATAATTGTAAATTTCATCAATTGCTTGTGAAAGGTAATCCATCGCAAATTTCGTCAATGATTTGCAGGAAAAAATTGCAAATTTCATCAGTCTGCTGTTGAAAAAAGTCGCACATTTTGTCAATCAATTATTGAAAAAATTGCATATTTTGTCAATCGCTGGCAGAAAAATTCACAAAACTAATCAGTTGGTTGTTGAAAAATATTGCGAATTTTGTCAATCAGTCACAGCAAAAAATTGAGAAATCAGTCACATGGTTACAGGGGTGGATTGCAAAATTCATCAAGTGCTCACAAAATTTCATGCAATTATACTATTATAATACTATTAATATATATACTATTAATATATATACAATTAATTATAATGATCACAAATTTTTTGCTCCATAAAGATAGCAAAATTTTAATTCCTTTTGTATAAATTTTTTATACAAATTTTTTATAAATTTTTTATTTTTTATTAAATATTTTAAAAACAAGTATTATTAATTTTTTTTTTAAAGTCAATTCCTACTTACGTCAAAAAGAAATATTTTCCCAGCGATCTACACGCTTCGCCATTGACGGTATTTATTCCTGAATTTATATCCTGCTAAATATCTTAATAAGAGAAATTTTTTTCTCCTATATAAAATTAATTAATTAATGAAATAATATTTGAAAAAACTATTAACATCAAGTGTCATCCATTACAAGTTTAAAAAAAATGTATTTGAACTTGAGTGGATGAATAAAAAGTATTTTATTAACAATTGAAAGTTTGAACAAGATATATAAATATATATATATATGGAGAGTGTGAACTAATAGTAGGAATATATGTATAATATCACTGTAAAAAATTTTTCCTGAAAAATTTGGAAATTGTATTGGCAATCCAATCGGGATGCCAGTACTACTTCCATATTTTAGTGGAAAAAAAATTCCTTAAATTCCAGGAAATTTTCTGTGATTTCTGAAATATCTATTTTATAACAGATATCTTCTGTATTTTTTAGAAATTTTTATAATGTTAAAGTAAACATTATATGACCAAAAAAAAAAAAAAGTGGCTTTTCAAGAATAACCTTATATACAACCTAGATATATGTCTGCTTTTTCTTTTTTCGCATTTCTGAGTGAGTTTCGTGTGAATAACAAAACCTTGCCACAATGAGAATCGAACCCACAACCTTCTGTATACTAAACTGGAGGTCCCGACCACTATGCCATGACTAGATATTCCGCTGTCTTAAGCGTTGTTTCTTATTTTAGTCTCTTTTTATGATGCAAAAACTAAAATTAATTAATTAAATTTAATTAATGAATTAATATTTGAAAAAAAAACTGTATTAACATCAAGTGTCATCCACTACAAGTTTAAAAAAATGTACTTGAACTTGAGTGGATGAATAAAAAGTATTTTATTAACCATTGAAAATTTGAACAAGATATATAAATATATATAGGGAGAGTGTGAACTAATTGTAGGAATTGAATGAAAGTAAATTATGTATTCTTTATTTCAATTATGTTTGTATCAAGCACAGATCCAAGGGGGAGGTCATGGTATTTTTTTCTTTTTCCCCCACTTAAAAATGCTAATCTTTTGGATACATTAATGATGTTATTTTTATACAAAAATATATGAAAATTGCAGAAATTATTGCTTAAGCACCAAAAAATTGAACGTTTTTATTTTCCTATAAATGTGCTACATCTTCAATTAATATCCAATATCCAATTGCTCCCTCAAGGCTATATTTCCATGACTCTCGAGGCCCCAAAAATTGGCTTAAAATGTGAACTTTGAGATCATTTTCTGTAAAATTCTTTCTATTTATAGGGAAACTGGAAACTCCAATTTCTTTGTATTTGAATAGAACCTGCAAATTTTATACATTTATGAATATCCCTGCAAATTTTATACATTTATGAGTGAAAATTAATTTGGGTATATATCAGAAAATAACCAATTTGGATTCAAGATATAAAAATTGCCAATGAAGACATGTAACCCCTTCTCTTCCCTCCCCTTACAAAAAAAGACATGGGCCCCCTCTAAATAGAGTGCTGGATCTGCCACTAGTTTGTATGAATAAATGCAAATGTTGTAAGAAATGAGGATTCAGAGAATATTTCTGAAAACTATTAACATAAAGCTTGAAAAAAATAGCATGACTCCTGAAATGTTAATATTTGACTCCTAAAGGAGTCTCCAAAACTTAAGTTTTTAGTAGTTTATTCCTGATATAGTTTGTACAATGTGGGCACCTGTAATATTAATGATTGCTGCCACTTGAGCCTTTCAGAACCAGCTACTATAAATTATAAGTAAATGTAGTTTGCATTTAGATTTTTCTATATCCAAATTAATAATTAAAGAAATCCATTTATCAATTGAATTTACTGCTGCCAAAAAAAGAAAGTGATAACAGGAAAGAGCTTTTGAAAGAAAACATTAATATTTGCAAAAACAGCACTCTAATTATTTATTTTGTGAAGGATAGCAAAAAAATTATAAGTCAATTGTTGTTTGTTGTAAAATTTGTAAGTCAAGTTTCATGAAGCCATTTGTATGCTATTACTATTTTAGTATAGAAGAAATTACCTTATTTAACAGAAATTTTGCAATTAAATAAGATTAAAATCACCTAAAATGCAACTAAGCATGTATCCTTTATGATTTTTGAAGCATTTTAAGTTATCTACACAAATTTTGACAATGCAAATTAAATATATTTACTATGGAAAAATTGCTCAGGCCTTTAAAACGGGAAATTGTAAAAAGGGATAATTTACTGAAATCAATTATTATAGTAGATCATTATGGTGAAGGTATAAATGCTTTGAATTGACGTATTAGAAGTCTAAATTTTTATCCTATTAAAAATGTCCTAGATCCTTTTTTAAAATTATTTTATTCAGATAGAAAATGCTATAATAAAAGTTATTAATTTAAAAATATCTTTTCAGAATTTAGTTTGGACATTTTTCAGCTCAGGGAAAAATAAGTTTTAAGATTTTTCAACTTAATACAAATGATTAAATTTGTGCATAAAAACTCAAATTTTGCTTATGCTAAGACCATATAATGACCAGCATTTAAAAATTAAGAAAATGTTAACATGGTTTGTACATTAATTTTAAGGAATAAAATTTTTACTTTTTTACATTGAGTGATTTTTCAAAAGTATCTTTTTTTGTGTTTTGCTGCCATTCTTTAGTTATAGTATTATTATTTTTTTTTAAAACTATGTAATATATTAAAGTTAGAAGCAAAAGTCTTATTTTTTTTTTTTTTGCAAATTCGACCTTACTGTCCATGTCTCAACTTTTTTTGAAGTGTGAATAAAGCAGGAAATAGAATTACGAAGAATCAAGAACACTGGGGATAGAATAGCTTTCTATTGTCCTGCGCTGCTCCCAACCGTGGATGGATTCTTCCATTTGGATGGAAGAATGGATGGTCCCTCCAGGAAGTGGAAATAAGAACAGACTTTGTTTGACAGGGGGGGGGGTGAACAAAAGGGAATTGGTGATTGTAAGGGGAAGGGAGGGATTGAAAAAGGAGTGAGACACTTTCACCTTTTTTGAAGGCAGGAATGGGAGGGGGAGTTCCTCTTCTATAGAATTTAAAAAAGGGTTCTTCTCTTAGGAAAAAAAACATTTATTTTACAACCAGATAACAATATTTCTGACATAATTTTTACATGGGCTGTAAAACTTTTATATTTATAACCATTAAACATTTCAAGGGGTTTGGATAACAAAAGCCTATTTTTTAATGTTTTCTTACAAGCACTTTTATCACTAATTATTAGTATTTTTTATTTGGAGTTCATTTAAGGTTTTATCACAGGCCCGGGCAATGCTGGGCAGGTCAACTAGTCTTTACTGAAATTGATTTTTTATTTTCTATTATCAAGTTTGGATGCAAAATAATTAGTCTTGGAATAAGTAATGGTTCATAGTTAAAATTGATGAGGATGCTGCTTTTAGACTTAAAAATGGCCTAAAAATTTTATGAGCTCTGTTACATAGTTATATCAGCAGAAGTACTCAAAATTTTCAAGAATATCTGCTAAAACTTAAAATATGAAGTTTTGAAACCAATTTTATAAACTAACAATTAACAGAATATAAAAGCACTACAGAGAAATATTTGCACATTTAGCTTGTTTTATCTCTGCTGTATGCTGCCTTTGCAAAATAAAAATTCAATATTATAAAAGAAAAGTTTAAAGTTGAGTTACTTAAAAAAAATGCTGAATTTTTTAAAACATAATCTGATAAATCAATGTGCCAAATTTTGCTAATTTACTCTAAACTTTACTAATTTGCTGAAAAACTGCACTAATGTACTCTTGGTAGCCTGCAGGCCACTAAGCTATCACTATTTTAGTATAGAAAAATTTGCCTTATTTAACAATAGAAACTTCACGATTAAATAAGATTAAAATAACCTTTTAGACAGGGAGCTAGTCACCTGAAAAACCTGGATAAACTGGAAAAATCAGAAAAATTTATATAGACTGGTAATGTCAGGGAAATTTATCATTCCTGAGAAGTCAGTGAAATTTGAAATATCGAAGAAAAAGTTAGGAATTTTTTTTCTGATTTAGGAGTGTCGCACAATCATGAAACATGAAATAAATATCTTGATGTTTAACATTTTGTGAATTTTGCAGAAATTTGTTTAACAAATCAGTAGTTTGTGCTTCAAAATCAGTTATGAAAGTTTCACTCTCAAATTCACAACTTTTAAGATTTTTTGTGTGTAACAACACAAAATCTCGATATCTGGAATTTTATATATTTTTTATATGGAAAAACCTGGAAAAGTCAGGGAAATTTGTTGCTGATCTGAAATAGACACCCTGTTTAGAACTTGTGGTGGCAAACGACTTTCAAGCAAAAAGGTTGAAGACCCTTTAACAAGAGGATAGCTACTGACATTAAGCTTAAAGATTATTATAATGTACAAGTATAAATAAAGAGAAAAAGACTCATTATATTAAATATTAATATAAATAATATCGAATGAAAAAAAAGGGTTGCTGCTGTTCCACAATGCCTACACATGAGCTTCTATTTCATACAATCAGCTGTTGGAATGAGATTATTCTTCTGTTAGTCAAGTCATTATAGCTTTCATGTTTACAAACTACCTATATACTGAATAATAGAAAATATAATTTTATCTACAGGAATTTTATTTAATTTTTTTAGCTTATTTTTTTAATTTTTAAAAGGCAGAATATTATTTGAAATTTCTTCAAGATAAATTAAAAAAAAAAAAATATTTTAGAAGATTCATTACACACTTTGAATAATGGGTTGGAATATAGTTTGTTTTTTGTGATTAATTAATGTAAGGTTTGTTTTGTTTTAAATCAAAAGCCTAATTGAATATTGAACATTTGTGGAAAATAATTTGCTGTGAAATTTGTCATTAAATGTGAGGGAATGTTATAAATAAGTTTTTGTACATATTTTGGCTGGGATGTCTTACACCCACGCATGTTTTTTTTAAAAAAATCGGTTATAAAAAGGAAAAAAGTCGCCAAATTTTGTGGATTTTTTTACTTTAATGGTAACCAGGCTATTGTATTAAGTTATTGGTTTGGCTCAGACTTGGAAATCGCATCAATCAAAAAGTTGCTAAACATCGGTGGGTGTAACGTTCCCATATTTCTTTATTAGCTTCTGTATAAGTTTTAATATTTCTTTTAAAAATACAGGAATTTTTATATTGCTTAAGAATAGGATGCAACATTTTGTTTTCTTTATTCTTTTATTCTATTGAGAAGTTACCATTTGCTTTTCTATTACTATTTTTGGCACAAAATAATCAATTGCTTATAACTTTTTAGTCCTTCTATTATACCAGATAACGCTGAAATCTTTCATGTGTACACAACTGGTTTTGTAAAAGCAATCTGTTGATTAACACATTTTAAACATACAAGCAACTTAGTAATATTAGTTAATTAGGAATGCTGGTGTGATGGCATTCAATTATGAAAATATCCCAAAAATGTTTTGTACATTTTTGGGATAAAATTCACAATTTATTTCAAAATGGAAATCACTGTTAGATTGGATAAACTTTGAACAATAATTTTGTTAAAAATAAAATTAATCTGATCATTAGAAAGCTCAGAATAAGAAAATGTTTTGTAGTCTCCCTTCTAACTGGTGTACCATGTGTTACCACCATGATGGCTCTGAAACACAGAAGAGTTTAAATTTTGTAATTGAAATGCAGAAATCTGTCAAGCCATTCATTTTTACTAAAGAAGTTATGTTATTATTATTTTGTAATTTTTAAGGAAAATTTTGGGAAAAAAGTGCAAAAGGTTTTCTTAGAAGCCACAATTCCTTTTTTTTTTAAAGGAATTTTATAGCTCACCAGAATCAAATAGTTCACCAGTTCAATAATGTATCAGGTAGCTTCACTCCATTTTTCAAGTCAATAACTTAATTACTAAATTTTCCACAATACCCGCCAGTTTAAAAAAAAGCCGTTTTTAGATAAATGCATTTAAATGATTCAGAAGTATTGACGCTTTGACAGATGAAGCAAACAAAAGCTTGTACAAGCAGACAGTTAATTTTAACTGGTCACTGCGCAAGGCAGTATTGGAAATGAAAATAAGTATAGAATTTTTTAGGCTAAAAAAAATTATGAAAGGTTTTGCACCAGCACTCCTCTTTAATTCCTCTATTAAAACTATTGTCAGCTGCATTTGCGCTTCATAAAATTTTATTTCTCATTTTGTAATTCTGAAAAAAAGATGAGGGAGGTGGGTGTAAGTTTCTTACATTTGCTTAGAATCTAATTATTGAGATTCTCTTAAGAATGGACATTATTTAAAATTATTTTCTCTGTGCTTCTGTTATTTCTGATATGTTATATGTAAAAGAAGTATGTACAAGATGCAGAAAAAGTGCTAGCGTATCACAAAAATATTATTTTTTCTATTTAGATATTTAAATATTGACAGTATATTGATGTCATTTAATAACATTAGGTTTTTGTTATGTGTTTCAAGTGCTTATTGATTTTTTTTTCTTTTGAAAGGTAAAAGCATGAGTTGAAAACTTAAAGCACAAAGATTGCCTCATGGCATGCACAAAAATGTTTTATGGATAGCGGAAAAGCTGTTTACAGTTTAATAATTATTTAACAAATAAAATGATAAGATATTAGTTCCTGTTAAATGGTCTGCATACCCCACTTCTGTGTGAAACTAATGTTCAATAGCCATGGGTCCAAAATTTTATACTTCATAAAAAATAAATAAATAAAATAAGCAGGATTCTGCACCATCTCACTGGTCAGAAACCATATGTAACAAAACTTTTTCAACACCCTGTAATGCCTTTTTTTCCTGTTTGCAGAAATTCGTGAAAACTTGACAAAAGTTGGTTTTGAAATAAAGCAGAAAGTTCTTGACACACTCAGGTACACTTGGAATTCTTTAAGTGGATTTGCCAAATCTCACACTTTTCTTACTGATGCTGTAGAAGCAGAAGTTGAAAAATATGTTACTCAACGGATGTCAGAATCAGAATATGAGCAACAAGGTAGGCATATTATTTCAGAATTGTATAATTTCATTTTGTAGTTCTTTATAACATTGTTGAATTTTAACCCATATTAGCCTAGCGCTGCGTTAAAGTAATACCATAGCTAAAACCACTTTTGTTGTTTGCGCACCAGTCATTCTGAAGCAAAATACTTTATTTCTTTGATGACAAAAACTCCTCGATAAAATAAGAAATTTGATAAATTTCTATTCTAAAAATAGTGGTGTGAAATGCATTTTTTGCCAGTTTTAAGAAAAAAATAATTGTGATCATAATGGGGTAAGATGTTTATAATGTTGTTGAATTTTAAGATGTTAACCAAATGTCATGTATAAATTATTTTCATTAACTTTTTTAGAGTAATATTTTTGAGTTTCTAATGCAGTATCCAGTATCAAATTATCAGTATACTGTGTATACAGGTACTTTTTTGTGTTCATCATTTTTATGTATTTATTATTTTCATAGCGTAGATGATAGAATAAATGGCCTCAATTGTCCTGAAAAGAAGAATGTTATTTAAGATTTTTAAAACTTATCTTTTTAAGTATGAATGATCTTTGTATATGTACCTTCATGTATGATATACACATTTGTTCATTTTTGGAAATTTTTAAAGATAAAACTGAAAAAAAAAAACCTATCTAATAGAATAGAAACCACTTATAACAAAAAAAATGATAAGATATTAGTTCCTGTTAAATGGTCTGCATACCCCACTTCTGTGTGAAACTAATGTTCAATAGCCATGGGTCCAAAATTTTGTGAATAGAATTTTAGGCTAGTGAAAATTATTCATTATTTGTGGACTTTATTATAACCAATTGCCTTACAGCATTAAGAACTTTATCAAGAAATTTAGGTACATCTTTAATGTCTTCGCTCATTGTGTATCCACTAATGCAGCATATTTCAAACTTTTTTCAAGTGGGGGACTACTTTTATGCTCTTTTATTGTTCTGAGATTTTCATCTATCGTGTGTGATACACTATTAACTTTTTTTTTTTTTTTCGTCTTTTGCGGATCTTAAGGATTACAAAAGCAGACTGCAGTTTCTTAAACACTGCACTAGTGTATACATGTTATGTATATTCCTTCTGTAATAATGGGGTACTAGTCTTATATAAAATGTTTAGAATAATGTATAATAACAAAAAAGCTATTTAATTTTGATAATTTAAAAAAAAAATTTGATTTCCTTAATTATATTTTCAGTTATACTAATTTATACTAATTATTTTAATTCATCATAAACACTCCAATATAAGACCTATAGTACTTTTCAGAAACCTGTGATTAAAGACTGAATATATATTAACTATCTTGTAATAAATGCAAATTAGCCTCCTGTAATAATACAAAAATTAATTTATATGTGTTTAATAAATAATTTGGCATTCTTAACATGATCAAAACAACATTATTTCATTAATATTATAATAAACTAAACATTAAAGTAAAATTTAGTGTTATGTATTTTTTATGCTTTCATGCCTTAATAGTTATTATTTGTCATGAACTTGAATTCTGTATTCAAATAATATTCTGTGAAGAAATAATCAAGGTGAATTGTAATAAAAAACTTCACACAAAAAAATTATGAAAAATATAATGTTGCTTTAATTTCTAGTTGAATATATTATTGTATATGGTAAATGAATCCAAATCAAATTTGCAAGCTCAGCATGAGGCTAAAATTATCAAAATTGTAGCAAAATGCTTATTTAACCAGTTTAGTTGGTTACTGGTCTGTCAATGATGACTCTAGAATGTACTACACATAATATTATGATTCATTTTTTTAAATATCCGTATGTTTAATTTTTTTAAATATATATAACTGCAGAAGTACTAATAATTTGCCATTTTTCAGCACCATCTGAAACATCGGGTGAGGAAATCCAAATTGGCTCTTTGAATGGTGGACGAAGGATAGATTATGTTCTTCAAGAGAAACCAATAGAAGCCTTAAATGATTACATCTTTGCTCTTACGAGTCATGCAACATACTGGTAATACACTTTTCTCATGTTTTTTTGTGTCTTGAAAAAAAAAAAAAACATTTCTTCTTTCTTTCCCTATTTTATTATCTTTTAGTATAAATCTGAGTAATTATAAATTCATAATGAACTTTCTGATCACTGTTTAATATCATTCATTTTAATGATAGTATAGAAAAAACATTACAGATTTAAATTGAGGTTAACAATCAAATTCTATTGAAATCTATTGTTGAATATTATTTGTAATCTGATTCAAGGTGATAAAAATGCTGTGCTGAAACAGAATAGGTCCATAGAAAAGTTAGCCTATGTGGTGTGAGCTTTTTATTTTCCTTGTTATAGAATTAAGTATAATTAGGACAGCCTTTTTATTTCTTTTAAGCTATGTTATAATTGAATAGGGTTAACCATAATTTTAAAATGTTTACTGTAAAATCCCGAAAGTAAGCCCCCCTCCCACTTTTAAGCAATTTTGGTTTTCTTTTCCATTCCCGAATATAAGCCCCCCCCCAAAAAAATATATATATCCGTAAAATCTCAAAAGTAAGCCTCCCTCCCACTTTTAAGCAATTTTGATTTTCTTTTCCATCCCCAAACATAACCCCTCCCCCCCCTCTCTCATACAAAAAAAATTGATTTTAAAAACCCAAGGGAGGCAATTTTCATTCTTTTAATATTTTTGACAGATTTCCACTTATGTTTTTACTTTCTTCTATCTTTACAAGAAGAATGTATTGGATTCATGAAAGTTTTCGACGGATTTATACGTTTTAGAAGGTCCTGAACACGATTTGACTGCTTTTAGAAAATGTCTGTCTGTCTGTATGTGACACAAATTTTGTGGGCGCTCTATCTCAAGAACTAATGCTCGGAATTTAATAAAACTTTAGATTCAGTTAGTCCCTGATATAAATTGGTGCTGATTAGTTTTTTGGTAAAAATCGTCTGGCAGGTGGTGCTGTTGTGCAGCATTTTTCGCGATTTCTGCAATAGCTCTATCTCAAGAAATAATGCTCGGAATTTAATAAAACTTTAGATTCAGTTAGTCCCTGATATAAATTGGTGCTGATTAGTTTTTGGTAAAAATCGCCCAGCAGGTGGTGCTGTTATGCAGCATTTTTCGCGATAGCTCTAGCTCAAGAACTAATGCTCGGAATTTAATAAAACTTTAGATTCAGTTAGTCCCTGATATAAATTGGTGCTGATTAGTTTTTGGTAAAAATCACCCGGCAGGTGGCGCTGCTATGCAGCATTTTTCGCGATTTCCGCAATAGCTCTGTCTCAAGAAATAATGCTCGGAATTTAATAAAACATTATTTTCAGTTAGTCTCTGATATAAATTGGTGCTGATTAGTTTTTGGTAAAAATTGTCCAGCAGGTGCCGCTGCTATGCAGCATTTTTCGCGATTTCTGCAATAGCTCTATCTCAAGAACTAATGCTCGGAATTTAATAAAACATTATTTTCAGTTAGTCTCTGATATAAATTGGTGCTGATTAGTTTTTGGTAAAAATTGTCCAGCAGGTGCCGCTGCTATGCAGCATTTTGCAGGATTTACACGATTTTAGCAAGAATCATATCTCAAGAAATATTGCACAGAATTTAATAAAACTTGAGTTTCAGTTAGACCTTGATATAAATTGGTGCTGATTCTTTTTAGTGTATGCGAAACCTGTGTGCGATAGAAGAAAGCTTGGGGATTGACACATCCGACTAGTTATATGATGTTAATGAAATCCTTCCTCTCACATGAAATGTCTGTTTCCCTTCTATGCCCTCTCTAACATGAAAAGTTGAAAACTTGAGAATCTCAAATCCTTCTGTACTTCTTTCTGCTCACTTGTAACGTAACAATTGGTAAAAAAAATCAATCCTCTACACAACAATCTCCCTTTCCATCCAAAATTTATGCCTCTTCTCCCTCAGCATATAAAGTTTAAAATCATTAAAACTCTTTATAAAAAAAAATTATTCTCTATTTGTTGCTCTCTACTAACAATAAATAAATAATCAGCCATTTAAATTTTCTCTCTACCACCAAGATGTCTGCTTCCGCTCTTTTGCCTACGCCCCCCCCCCCCCCCCCCCAGCAAAAAAATCTTTAAAACTATTTAAAAAATATATTCTGTCTTGCATGTTGCTCTCTAGTAAAAATAAGTAAATAATCAATCATATAAATTACCCTCCACTCTACTCCTCTCTCTCTGAAACTTACATTTCTCCTTCCGTCCCCCCCCCCCCCTCTCCTCTCAGGATACAAAGTTAAAAATCTTTATTAAAAAATTTGCTGTCTAGTAACAATAAATAACTAATCAACCTTTTCAGTTATCGCTTTACCACCAAAATGTCTGCTTCTTTCACTTAGCTAACCCCTATCAAAAAAATAAATAAATAAACTATTTATAAAAAAAAAATCCTCTGTCCTCTTTGTTGCTCTCTATTAACAATAAATAAATAATGAATCACCTAAATTACAAACTCCTATCGAAATTCATATTTCCCTCTCATCCAAAGAGTACAAAACAAAGTTTAAAATTTATAAAACTCTTATGTGAAGAAATTTTATGTCCTACTTGTTGCCTTCTAATTTGTCACCTACGTTTTCTGTCTACTCCAAAAGTGTCCCCCCCCCCCCACACACACAAATTTTAAAATCTTTAAAACTCTATTTTTTTTTTTAACTACTGTATTTATTTCTCTTTAGTAACAATATTAATGAATAATCAATCATCTAAATTACTCCCCTTTCTCCCAAAAATTCCACTTCCCCCTCTGTCTTCTCACCCAGCAAATAGTTTAAAATCTTTAATATTATTATTATTTAAATGTTGATCTATTTCTTATTTTGTAGTAAGGTAACTCATCTCATTTACATCCTCTCATATAAGTATCACTCATCTAAAATCATCATTCCGTTTGAAATTTTTTCTCTGTCCTATTCTCCCAAAGAAGAGGAGTGGATTTCTAAATATGTGAGAAGAAAGCAAAAATGTTCATCTTTTTTGCAGTTTGGCTGTTCTTCCCTGAATCACGTGTATGTTTTAAGTTTTGAAATAAATATGTTCTCTAAAATAACTCCCCATCCATTAACAAAATATCAGCTATGAGAACAGCCAAACTACAAAAAGACTAAAATCTTCTCTTTATTTATTTATTTATTTATTTTTTTTGGGGGGGGAGGGGGCAGGATTTTAGGGTTGGAAATTTATTTTTATTTATTTATTTATTTTTAATCTACCGAAATACGGAAGATTCTCGCCCCCTTTTTTTAAATTTTACAGATTTTAAATTTTACGAGATGCATTTGTAGGGGGAGGATCGTCATGAGATAAGGGTGGGGGGCAGGGGGGGGGAGAAGCAGGAATTTTAGGAGGATGGGTTAATTTAGATGGTAGGTTGGAGTTATTTATTTTTAATATAGAGTATTTAATAAGTCTGAAAAGAAGTTTAAAATTAAAATGTTATAAAGGTTAAACTATGCATTTTTGGTACCAGAGGGGGGAGGCAAAGGGGGAAACAGTAATTTTGAGGGCAGATTTATATGATTGATTAGTTGTTGTTACAATAAAATAAGAAATAAAGAAAAATATTAAAAAAATGATTTTTAAAAAATTTTCTTTTTTTAGGGGGGCTGGGGGGGGGCAGGATTTTAGGGTTGAATTTATTTTTATTTATTTATTTATTTTAATCTGCCGGAATACGGAAGACTCTCGCTCTTTTTTTTTTAATTTTACAGATTTTAAATTTTACGGGATGCATTTGGAGAGGGAGGATCTTCATGAGATAAGGTTGGGGGGGCAGTGGGGAGAGAAGCAGAGATTTTAGAAGATGGGGTTAATTTAGGTGGTAGGTTGGATTTATTTATTTTAATATAGAGTATTTAATAAGTCTGAAAAAGAAGTTTAAAATTAAAAAGTATAAAGGTTAAACTATGCATTTTTGGTACCAGAGGGGAGGGGGGCAAAACGTGGGGGGGGGAACAGTAATTTTGAGAGCAGATTCAGATTGATTTTAGATAGATAGTATTTATTGTGACAATAAAATAAGAAATAAAAAAATATTTAAAAAATGATTTTTAATTTTTTTTTTTTGGGGGGGGGGGTGGGGGGGCAGGATTTTGGGGTTGGGAATTTATTTTTATTTTATTATTATTATTATTATTTTAATCTGCCGAAATACGGAAGATTCTCGCCCCTTTTTTACTTCTAAATTAATGATAAAAAACAGGTTTTTAAATGATTTTTAGAAAAAATCCCGATTATAAGCTTCCCTCCCAAATTTAACCTTTTTTGATTTTGAAAAAGGGGGGCTTACAATCGGGATTTTACGGTAATTATGAAGTATAGGACACATCTGAAATATGTATGCAGTTAGATACATTTTTGTATGTTTATTCAGGTTATCTTTGGTTCAATAAGTGAATTTGCTGATTGTTAATATCTTGTTATCTTAAAATACTCCAAAAATACACTTGTGTACGTAACTAGAAAACTCAAAGGAATTCAGGAAATAATATATATACAGTAGATGCTGCTTACTACCAGCTTGGAACCACAAGTTTTTGATGATAATAAGCAATTTGGGAAAATATTTAATACTGAACATATTGAAGAAATTTGGTAATTTTTTGTTTGTTTACAATTCGTCCTTAAAAGATAATTATTAATGAAATATTCATACTCATATTGTTTTTTTAATTTGTTCCAGCAATGTTGTACACCTCTTTTTTTCCAATGTTCTTCATTTTTGCTTTTGTAAGTGGTTTTTCAATAATTTTTTCTTGTTGCATATCTGATGATCATCATTTTGCATTTTCTTACAAACATTTTGAAATTTTTATGTGCTTTACAGCTATAGGAATGTTGTCAATCACCATCCAGGCCTCATAATCCTTTTTTGGCATATCATTTGAGAACACTTTCCAGATTTGTAAAATTTTTTATTCATCATGATTTTCAACTTTACATATTCTATGACATCACTAAAAGATACAATGCTTGTAGAAGATTAGTTTTTTGGCTAATTCATGCACATTGATGTT
Source organism: Maratus michaelseni (assembly GCA_963931845.1). Lineage (NCBI taxonomy): Eukaryota > Metazoa > Arthropoda > Arachnida > Araneae > Salticidae > Maratus > Maratus michaelseni. The sequence continues at coordinate 209,973,958 of OZ007599.1, read as the reverse complement.
TTATTTATCTTTTAATTCTTTTAAGTTCCTGCATGCATTTCATGCCAGTAATAGGCCTTAAAACACAAATTATTCCATCATATGGCTGTATCATATTGGTTTCATTGGGTGCAAAATCTGTTGGTGATATGTATCATAATTCCAGGATGTTGTACATCATAAACTAATAAAACTAAGATGTGCAACTCTAATAAAGCAGAATGTCTTAAAACTATGCACATTTGAAAACATGATATTCTGGACATATGCATTACTGAATAAAAGATACTATCAGTGCTTTAAAATATATCAAATGCAGATGGTAACAATATGCAGATTTCTAGAAATGACTTGTATGCAGTGATGTAAGAATGATGATAGCAAGTTTAAAACAAATATATCTTTATTAAAACTTTAAAAACAAATTATCAAAAGAAAATTTTAATTTTATAGTAAATATTGCACTGAGAAAATAAACTTAACATCTTCTTTCACTTTAAACAATATTCTTAATTTCTTTTACTGAAAAACTATTTTTCAATTCAATATTTTCTTCCATACTGCAGTCAGGCTTAATTTTAATAATATACTTAAATAAATATATTTATTAGCTACAATGTAATTAATAAAAAGCTAAACAAGATTGTTACTTATTCAAATTTCTTACTGAGCCATTCTTCATCACATCATATAAAAATTAAACCATGGAAGTAAAACTATAAACTTTAAACCTGATGCTGATCAAATCGAAATACAAAAGTTGACTTTTTGGAGAAAAAAAAAATGAAGCATGTTGAGTATAATCAAATACTGCAATTCAAATACTGCAGTTCATGAGTATACTGAAGCTATCATCTCACAATAATTATGGCAATACTAAAACTAAATAAAACTTATTTGATGAGTTGGCGTTTCTAATACAATGAAAAAATATTGCTCTCTTCAATGATCATGTAATATAGGAACCTTAAAAATATAAATATTTCATAATCATCTGTCAATATCTAAACAACAACAACAACAACAAAAGACGCCCTTGCATTATACATTAGGATTTACTGTTGCATTCCCAAAACAAGACTTCATCTGAACATGACACCGAATGCTTAAAAATTTATTAAGTTCACGAGATCTTGAAGAATTGTCTTGGAACTCCTTTATAAAATAAATGTGCACAGGTCTCAGATGATAAAACTAAAACAGCCAAAGTCTTTAAGCTGCTAAAACAAAACTAAAGATAAAAACACATTCATCAATTTATGAAATTCAAAAGCACAACATCAGTTCATCTAAAACATTGTGCCATCATGATGCTGGAGTTCAAAAATACATTCCTGATACTGTATCATCACAAGCTGGAAGCTTCAAAACTTAAAGGCCATAAAGGCTTTAAATTTAAACAAAGCTCCACCAAACACACTAAAAACTAAGACAAGGCTGATGAACCCATGATAGATGCTGGTTTAAATACATTTTTTGACCAACAGAAGTAAAATCAAGACTCAACGTGAACACGTATGCCTCTCTGAACACGTACATGCCTCTCTCCTTCCTCCTTCCAGAAACATTCATGGAAGTGACAAAATCATACAAAAGATGTAGAAACAAAATGTTCTCTATATGGTTAGCTTACACCCTCTATCAGGGATCAGCAGCATTGCTTCAGTTCGGCAAGAAGATCAATTAATGTACCATGAAAGATATAAACAGAAGAATGATGGCCAGAAGAAAAATGTGACTTATGGATGAAAAAGAAGTTAAAAGGGATAAAAAAAACATAAAGTATATAGGGAAAAGGTTAAAAGTGTGTGTAAAAACAAACTTTAGCTAAAACGGTAAGTAAACACTATTGTAGTAATAGCTGTTGCAGTAAAGATATTTTAATAAGGTAAGAGGTAGGAGTAATACGACCAAATACCTATGTAGAACCAAACAAAAACACAACATTTGATGGGTTTTAATAACACATTTAATTGTTTCCATTGTGCAATTATCGAGAAATTGTGATTCTTATCCATGCTAATTTATTGGCATAAAAGTTGATGGAAAGCTTTTTCAGGAATTGGTCTGCTGAAAAAATTATAACATTAAATGAAAAACTCATAACGTAAAGATTGTTTTTATTATAGAATTGAATATAGGCAGTTGGTTTCAGCTAATTTTGATAATATTAACCCCCTGACCACCGAGCAAAAGGGCAAATTTGTAATGTTGTTTTCTCTGTAATTTTTTTAAAATGCTTAAAAAATCTGAATTTTCAAACTTGAGATAAAAAACTTAATTATGTATATAAGTATAATCCTTGAGAGTATCAATCATTACTTGATGTTTTAAAAATGCATTATATTTGTAGAATTATATTAATTTAAACAAACCTTGTATTGCTGTGAAACCTACAGCATAGTGAACGGATATATCAGGTCATGGCGGTGAGAAGGTTAAGCAATTGATAAAAATAACAGTGATTATATTAAGTGACATCTACTGTATGTATGTATGAATATATAAATATATATGTACACACACACACACACACACATATATATATATATATATGAATGAACAAAGAGATATTATTCATTGACAGAAGACAAGATTGGACTAAGATTATTATTTACAATTTTGTTGATAGAGAATATTACAAGTATTAAATTCATGAATGCAACTGATTTTATTGACACCGTATTAATGATATGTTTTAGTAAAAATCTGCTTAAGCCAGTTACTGGTCATATTATTTTAATTCCTCTATTATATAAACGTTGCTTTGAAATCACTAAAAATGTAAGTGCACATATTGCATGCCTATTCATAAAATGATGCAAGTTTTCCCAAAAAATGCAGAAAAATGTTTGAGCTTCAAAACACATTTAAAAAAAATTAAAATTTATTAAAGTTGCATTTAGAAATTTTATATCCAGGCTCAAAAGTAATCTATTTCCATATGAGACATTTTACAACTTATTACCTGAAGATTTGCTGACAGCAGGGTTATATAATTCCAAATGTGAAGGATGATAAAACCTCTCTTTCAGTCATTTTAAAGCTATTTAGGCATGGTTTTGATGAGAGGTTAGGAAGTAATTTCAGGATTCATTTGTGAAAAATCACATTTTTTATTAGTTTATGAATAAGCATAAAATGTTCACCTGTACTAAAACAGGTGTATTGTTTGTGTTTACCTAAAAATTTTTTGCCTTCAAAACACAAAATTGGTATAAAAAATAGTGTTTTAAGATAAGAAAAATATCAGTAGTTTTCTGACTGTAAACTACAACACTAAAAACATTAGTAATTGGCAAAATTAAACTTTTGAGGCTTTAATACATTTCTGCACTGAAACAACAATGACATCAGAATTTTTTTAGTGATTGTTTACAAAAGTGGAACCTTATTAAATATATATATATATATATATATATATATATATATATATATATATATATATATATATATATATATATATATATATATATGCTCAATAAAGATGAAAAATAAACTAAAATAAAAATAAAAATAAAATCCATGTGATAAGCGCTATAGCTGCAATTGATCACACAGATTAAATATAGCACATTATGTATTAAATGTATTCGGCAGACCCAGAATTCCGCACCATAATTAAACTAGGAATAAATAACAAACATAAAAAATAAACAGATAAAATCTGAACAAGAAAAACAACCAAAGAGCTGTGGCCTCATCAGCAGTGGGCATATTAAAAAGCACAGCGATGTTTCCAACTAATTACAAGCACAACAGACTATTATGCAGTATACTATTATTCTGGCCGAAACCCACTGCCACTACTGTACAATAGTTTGTTGTGCTTGTAATTAGTTGGAAACATCGCTGTGCTTTTTAATATGCCCACTGCTGATGAGGCCACAGCTTTTTGGTTGTTTTTCTTGGTTTTTTCTTGTTCAGATTATATCTGTTTATTTTTTATGTTTGTTATTTATTCCTAGTTTAATTATGGTGCGGAATTCTGGGTCTGCTGAATACATTTAATACATAATGTGCTATATATATATATATATATATATATATATATATATATATATAATATCTTAATTTGACATGTTTTTATCCCCTTAAGGTATTTAGCAGGTCCTGACTATGATTTTATAATATAGTGATCATTATTTTGGTAAAATTTTAGCACTTTATGAAAACCTGATGCGTCTGGTCAGTGATATTAATGAAATTTGAATTAAAAAATATCAACCCATTTACAATTTTTGGTTTAAAATAACAATCTAAATCAAATTTTAATCTGTTTTCTTTATTCTTTTATCTCGCATTATTCATGCTCAGTCTAAAATGTATATTTCATGAAATGCCTTTTGAAATAGATATGGATTATTTTATTTATATAGAAATATTATGAATTAGAAAGGAATGCTTTAGAAGAAGCATTAGTGCATTAAAGATAATTAAGTGCACAATCTGTTCAAAGGATGATTTTATATTTATTCATGATGAATGAAACAGCCAACTTTCTGTGTATATGCCAAAATGGTCATTTATAGTATAATTTAATCTTGGTTTTGCACTCTAATAATCATCTAATAATTATCATTATAATTCTTATCTAAGTTAATTATGAAATAGATATTAAGAATTTTGTGCTCTTTTTCTTTAACTTGGAAGTAAACATGTAAAAATAAATATGGGCATCACATTCTTTTACAATATTTGAAGGATGTAAATGATGTGCTAAGCTATTATTTTATTTAGGATAAATTACTTTTTAATCCTGTACCCAGTTTTTCTATAGCTTTTTTGTCAGTAAAAGTTTTGTTGAAATGAATGATATAATTAATGTCTGTTTAAATTGTGGCTGTGGGTAAGACAAAAAGCCCATTAAAATTTTCAAAATATGCATTTTATTTGGAGAAATTTTAATTGAATATGTAGATACAATGTAATAGCCCCTCATTATACAGTTGTTGCTGGGAGGCAATAAAAGTGTGATACATTCAAAAGCATGGCCCATCAGCAGGGCATTGAAAAGATTAAGAGAAAGAATAATCTTCAAGCAAATATTGTATGTTTGTCTTTAAAACATTAGTTTATGTATGTACTACAATATTTTTAAAACATTGTTAGACATGTAGATAAAGTTACTTAAATAGTGCAGTTAAGGTTTTTTTTTTTTTTTTTTTTTTTTTTTTTGACGCATGAAAAAAGAAGTAATGGGTCATTCCATACAAATTCAATTAATGGGTGTTGCAGCCTAGTCACGGATTTTTTAAAATATCATAGAAAGACATAGTAGTGAAACCCTCAAATCTGAAATTTAAACATAATTTGCTAAATATTGGCTGAGATATAGCCTTTCACTGGTCATATTTACCAAATGGCAGCTTCCTTGGATTGTATCCCAATGTCTCTAAATATCCATAACTTGACAACTAATAGTTCAAATTGTATATTTCTGGTTCCAATTTCAAGCTATTTGTACTAAGAATGCATATACGATATCAAAACAATAGTAAATTTTCCTTTTAATACTTTTTATTACACACAAATTGTATCACCTTCAGAAAAATGACTTAGTGTAATGGGCCATTTAAAAAAATGGACCATGATGAATGTTTCTGAAACTTGCTAAAAACATTGCTTCATGTGTGGGATTTAAATAGAAAAAAATTTGGAGAGTTAAATTTTTTTGTTTAAAAAAATGGCTTTTTATGCATAAGATGTCACTTAACAAACATTGACTATCTTAAAACATGCAAGTGTCCCTGGTTTAAGAAATAATGACCAAAACTAAATTTTTCTGACATCTGAATTAATGTGTAAAACTATAATGAAACATCATTTACTTGTTTTTCATAGGAACCTCCCCACCTCACTGTAACGAAAAAAAAAATGTACAGAGATCAAAGTATTTGTATATGTTATTTTTTTACTACAAAGTGAAGTTTTTATGTTTACAATGTATTACAACTATGACTCACATGCTCTGAAATGACCCAGTTTAAACTTGCCTTTCAATATTATGTTATAAAGTTATATTCATGTAAGTATTCTATGTTCTTATTTTGTCTAGATTTGTCCATATAAGTTTTAACTTAGACTTACTTTTCTTCATATTCAGTGTTTTGCTATACAATTGTATTATACAAAATTTTGTATGTTCCCATTTTCATCTAGATTTGTACGCATAAATTTTAACTCAGTGTGAACTAAAAAAAAAAAAAATGTCAACTCATGTAACTCATTAATAATATTTTAAAATGTTTTATTTGAATTATTTAACTGGGATTTACAGCTAGTATTTCTCCCATGTTTCAGAAAAACATATGTGGCCTAAAAAAAAATAAAATAATAAAAAAAAATATATATATAGTCTATTATTGTAAGGATTTGACATTTATGTAAATATTTGTAGAGAATTATATTCTGATTTTATTCATGTTTTTCCGCGATTATTTGACGAAATTCAGTTTTTTTTTGCGATCCTTTAACCAATTTTTTTTTTTTTTTTTGTGATCCCTTGATGAAATTTTACATTTTTTTCAGAGTCCTTGGAAGAAATTTGCGTCTTCTTCGTAAGCCTTTGACGGAAATCGCGTTTTTCTGCAATTTGTTAACAAAATTAGTTTTTTTTTTGCAATCCTGCAACGAAATTTGCGTTTTTATTTTCGGTACTTTGACGAAATTCACGTTGTTTCCACAATCCTTTGATGAAATTTTCTATTTTTTCTGCGAACGATAGATATAATTGATTTTTTTCGGCGACTATCGTTCAAAATTCGAGATATTTATGTTCGAAATTTTGGACTGAAGACTTAAATTTTCGAAATTGAATGCCTTAAATTTTTAGGAAAACTTGAACAGAATCACCCCTGATGAAATAAATACATAACTATTTTTTGTTTCTAACGAATCGTAATATAAATTAATTTTAAACTAAAATTTAAGAGAAAAATGATTTGTTTTTAATTTCGGGAAGAGAAGGGGGGGGGGGGGTGTGTTCACCCGCCACTGAAGTAACAATATTTTAGTGATTAAACATTGAAACACAATGGACTGAAAAAAAATTAGGAATCAGTAAAATTTTCGAAAAATTTCAGAAAATCTAAATTTTTAGTAAAAATTTACAAATTTAGAAAATTTTCGAATTTTTCTTTCTGGACTTCGGGTTTTTCCAGATTTTGGATTTTCGGATAATGGGTCATATACTGTAAAATGATTCTTTCTTATCAAACTTAATTAAAATATAAGAAATGCATAGTACAGCGTAATTTCCATTTAATTTTGCTTATGTAATCAAACAATGAGTTATATGGTAAGTCAAGCTGTTTAAAAACTCATTGATAACACTTTTTTACAAAAACTTTCGCACATGGATTATTTGTTAATATTTGATTTTGTCCAATCGTTGAACTATTTCAGAAATTTAATACTAAGTAAAAAAATAAAATAAATAAAAAATAAATAAATATATATATATATATATATATATATATATATCCTTATTATTTTTATTATCATTTGTCCTTTTTAAAATGTATTTTTCTTCAATACAAACCTTTTTAATAATAAATCTCCATGCTGTTTGTTTGTATGAAGTCTTATGAAAATGAAACGCAGATCAACAATCCGTCATTTTTGACGGGGTTATATACTAGTTGAATTATATAATATATATATGTACACACACATTAATTCAGATGTCAGAAACATTTAGTTTTGGCACTATTTCTTGAAACAAGGATACTTGCATGTTTTAAGATAGTCACTGTTTGGTAAGTAACATCCTATGTGTAAAATGCAATGTGTAAAATGCTATTTTTTTAAAACAAAAAATAACTCTCCAATTTTTTTTCTATTTAAATCACACACATGAAGCAATGTTTTAAGCAAGTTTCAGAAAAAAATCATGATTGTCCATTATAATGTCCCATTTTCTGAGTGTGATATTTTCACTTTGCATGTAATAAAAAGTATTAAAATGAAAATTTACTATTGTTTTGATATCATATATGAATTTTTAATACAATTAGTTTCAAATTGGTACCAGAAATATAGAATTTGAGCAATTAGTTGTCAAATTATGGACATTTATATACATTGGGATACAATCCAAGATAGCTGTCATTTGGTAAAAATAACCAATTTTCAAAAGGCGTTATATCAGCCAATATTGTGCAAATTATTTTTAAAATTCAGATTTGAGGGTTTCACTATTATGCCTGTCTATGATAAAAAATAAAAAAAAATCCGTGACTATGATGCAAAAAGTTTTCTTTAAATTGGTTGATTTTACATGGAATGACCTTAATATATCCAAATGAGCTGTATAACAAGGGACTCTGTATGTAGATTTGCATGCTTCATGATCTCTCTCTCAAGATTTTATTGAATTGTTTTCTTAGTAACCTTCACTTTCTGTTTTTCATTGCAGGGATTCGGAGGACACTGTTTTAATGATACTGAGAGAAATTTATGCAACTGAAGGTATTGTGGTCTCTTCTCAGTCTAACATAGAAAATAGGCCATTAATTCACCAAGAACAAACTCCGTATGAAGCACATTCATCAAATTTTAACCCTTGTGCATTTGAAAGTGCTAGGGCAGAACAAGTACCAAGTATTTCTCCTTTTTATAATCAAAGTAAGCCTCAACCTCTATCACAATTTCTAGATATGTATTGCAATTATAGTACTCCTCCTCCAGTTACAAGCAGCATGCCTCTTCCTCAAGTTACAGAAAACATGCCACCTCCTCAAGTTACAAGCAACATGCCACCTCCTCAAGTTACAAGCAACATGCCACCTCCTCAAGTTACAAGCAACATGCCACCTCCTCAAGTTACAAGCAACATGCCACCTCCTCAAGTTACAAGCAACATGCCACCCCCTCAAGTTACAAGCAATATACCTACACCTTCTTCTGTAGCTACCACACAACCTGTTGGTCCTCCTCCATTATCTGGTTTTATCAAGAAGTCGCCTTTTGCGAGATGATTTGAAAACCTCTAGAATTTTTATTTATTCTGATTATTAATTTTATTCCTTTTTTATTCTTAAGTGTATTATATTTTGGATTTTTCAAATTTTAGAAGTTTTGTTTTATAAGGGTTTTTCAACTATGCAAATCATAATTGTGATACAAAAGTGTTAAATAAAATAATATATATTGTTAATTGTAAAATGTGTTTGTTTTAAATTTGCATTTCTACTTCTTTGTTGGAAAAGGACAGTTTTCATGTTGGTCTGATTTCAAAGGTTTAAAAACATATATATATACAGTATAGAACCATTTATCCAGAATGGTTGGAATCACGTGTATTCCGGATAACTGGTTTTTCTGGATAACTGGTTGGGCTTATTAAAACAACATCTATTTGTAGAATATGTGTGGCTGTGGCATTGTTTTTGATTTCAAATTAATTATTAGATTACACAGATTAAAAATCTGATCCAATCAATATCAAAGATTATTCAAAGTTTGAGAAATTACAATTTATTGGAATCCCTTGTTTCTGCATAACACATCCCCAACAACATTTCTGCATAAAAATTAAAACTTCCAATATTTCACTAAACATTCTTCCATTTAAAATCCTAGATGATTAATGGCATCAATGGCATCAAATTATGCCATGCATGTGAGTAATGTATATTAGGAATGAACATGTCAAACTAGCACTGTGACACATTTTTTCTGGAAAAATTCTGAAATCATTCAATTGGAAATATCATTCTGGATAACTGGTTTTCTGGTTAACTGGATTCCAGATAAACAGTTCTTAAGATCTCCAGATAAACAGTATTTAAAATATTCAATGTTTAGTGTCTTTTATATCATTATTTATTTCTCAGCATTTTCATATAGATTTTTTCTAAATTTATGCTAAATTGAAAGTACACATTTAACCCCTTGGGGACGAGCGACACGGATACGTGATGCATAAGATGCTCAGAATCCTCGATCATTCCCACCAGTTATTTTTTCTGTAAAGTTTTCCTTATCTAATCATAGCATTTTTGAGATTCAATTAGGTGAAAATTTCTCATTTGAAAAACCGGTGGTAAGATTAAAAATTCTGTAAAAGACTCTCGTCGAGGAAGGGGATGAGAGATATGTGATATTGTATAGCTGCTAACCTTTACTCTTTTTTTCAAGTCAAATAAGCATGTTCTGGGACAGAAAATTTTAATTCATAAAATCTGTTCTGTTTCTATGTGGTACATATTTGGTTTCATCTGTTAAATGAAATTTTCTTTAAAGGAAACATTAAAGAAGTAAACATTAAAGAATAAGTGAAACATGATGAATGAAAAGCGTAAGTCTGAAATCCCATCTTATCAGGAAGAATTTAAATGGGATTTCACATAAAATAAATTAATATTAGATGCATATAGAAACAATTGCTATAGATTGCATATTTTATTGATATTTATTGTATTTATAATTGTTAAGAGAACAATTGTTAGGTGAAGTTTCAGTTGCATTGAAATCTGATGTAGTTAAACCAAATTTAAGAAAAACAGCATTAGAGACATAATTTTTAAACAAAAAATGAAAGCAACTTCAAGCAACTGCTTCTTAACTTGCATGCATATGTATAAAACCACTCATATTATTAACATGGCCTATTATTTCTATTCACTTAATACGTGCCAGTTGGAATGTTTTAGTAAGAGTGATTTGGCTCTATAGTCCTATTTTGTTATCCACATTCATTTTAATTTACATTGTTGTCAGTAAAATGTCTATAAATAAGAGCAATGACATAGGAATGGAGGGTATGCTCAAATTGGAAGTTTTTGTCCAAACTGTGGCAACCCACATTCCAAAACTAGACAATACTTGCCTGGACAAGTTTGATTAGATGAATGAGGTAAAACTGAGCTGCAACGAGTGGCACCCATCAGGCACGTCAACCACCGCACCAAAGTCCTGAGGGATAACACACTCAACCAGGTCAGTCCTCGTGTAAGCGCTACAGCCGGTAGGAGTGCCGCCACCTGTTGACCACTCCCATTGAACCCAAGTGAGTGATGACATAGGCCATTGCGATTGTGGTGATTCTCAGCCCTCTTGAGAAACCACCACATTACACTTGGGGACAAGCTAGAGTCCCCCAACAGCTTTGGAGCTGGACACATAAGAGGGAGCCAGGTCGTAGGCCTTAAGTCAGGTTTTCCTGACTCGCACTTGCTCTACCAGAACTCGAGGGACATGAAAACCTACAGAGGTAGTCACAGTTCCCTCTTGTAATGGATTAGATGAGTGAGGTACGTCAACAAAATTTGCTTGGTGAAAAGTGCACACTCGCAAGTTGTCTAAAATCCTCTTAACCAATCAAATTTAATTGGTCAAATGTTTAAAGACACACTAATTTTCCAGCCGTCAAATTTGATGAATTGCAAAAATCCTGGTTTTTTCAGCTTTTGCAACTACACATTTAACATGCAGTAGACAATCCTATATTGAAAATTTTAACATGTCTCTGTAAAATTATTGTACACTATCCGGTAACTATATATAGTTTAAAACCTTCCCTGGTTTACTAGAATTGTTGTGGAAAATTGCCAACATGTGTAACATAACTGCCAAAAACAGAAGCTTCTTTGAAGTCACTTAAAAATAGTAATATGCATTTCTGGAGAATAGAGATGTTAGATAGCCTAGAGGAAATTTCTGTTCAATCTTTATAGTATTTCTGAAACCAAAATAGATAAAATGCACAAAAAATAAAAGAAATAATAAAGTACATGCCTAATCTAGCCTAAGATTATTGAAATAAAAACAAATTAAATTTAAAATTCATTGTAAAAAAAGGCATAAAAGAAGAGCTTTTATCATATATTCTAATACGAGGAAATCTTGTGTGTGGTTATATATATATATGCAAATATTATCTTAAAAACGTCTTTAACAATTTTGATGAAATTTTGTATCCTACCATTTTGGTGCACCAGAAAACCATAGGGTTAGGTCACATGTTCGAGAAAATTTGATTGGTGGGTCATTTTGGGTCACCATGGATCAGGGTCAAACTAAATGTATCTAAAAAATGGTTCAAATGATTTTGACTAAATTTTGTATCTTACCATTTTCGGGTACGAGAAGACTATTGGGCTGGGTCACCTGTTCGAGAACTTTTGATTAGTGGGTCATTTTTGGGTCAACGCAGGTCAAGTTAATTTTATCTAAAAAATGACTCTAACGATTTTGATTAAATTTTGCATCCAACGAGTTTCGAGCAAGAGAAAATCATTGGGCTATGTCACATGTCCGAGAAAATTCGATTAGTGGGTCACTGTAGGTCAAGCTAATTTTATCTAAAAAACGACTCAGACTATTTCGACTAAATTTTGCATCTTATGGTTTTATCTTAAAAACGGCTCAGACGATTTTAACTAAATTTTGTATCCTACAGTTTTGGGGCATGAGAAAATCATTGGGCTAGATCACATACTCGAGAAAATCTGATTAGTGTGTCATTTTTGGGTCACTGTGGGTTAAGCTAATTTTATCTAAAAAACAGCTCACTATTTCGACTAAATTTTGCACTCTATGGTTTTTGGGCTTGAGAAGACTGTTGGGAGAGGTCACATGTTCAAGAAAATTTGATTAGTGGGTCATTTTGGTCATGGGTCATTATGGGTCAAGCTATTTTTATCTTAAAAATGGCTCAGATGATTTGAACTAAATTTTGTATTCTACGGTTTTTCGGCATGAGAAAATCATTGGGCTAAGTCACATGCTCAGGAAAATCCGATTAGTGGGTCATTTTTGGGTCACTGTGGGTCAAGCTAATTTAATCTAAAAATTGGTTCAGACTATTTAGACTAAATTTTGCATCCTATGGTTTTCGGGAACGAGAAGACTGTTGGGCTAGGTCACATGTTTGAGAAAATTTGATTAGTTGGTCATTATGGGTCAAGCTATTTTTATCTTAAAAACTGCTCAGAGGATTTGAGCTAAATTTACTATCCTCTAAATTTAGTATCCTTAGTTTTAGGGATCGAGAAGACTTTTGGGCTAGGTCACATGTTTGAGGAAATTTGAGTTGTGGGTCATTTTTGGGTGAAGGTAATTTTATCTAAAAAATAGCTCAGACTATTTTGACTAAATTTTATATTCTATGGGTTTCGGGCACGAGAAGACATTTAGCCTTGGTCACATGTTCGAGAAAATTTGATTAGTGGGCCATTTTCATCATGGGTCATGATATTTGAACTCAAAGCTATTTTTGACCGAGCATAGCTCAGTCTTCCCTGCTCGTGATAATAATTTGCCACAACTACCATTGTCCTACTTCATCCTTTACTTCCATTTTACATACAAATCTATCAATTTTTAAGTGTTACCCTTTGCATTATTTGTTCATAGTTCAAACATTTTATTTTTTTAATTTTAAACATTTCTAACATAAAATATTTCTTAGGAAAATTGCTGATGGGTTTCACAAATACTCAAATAATGGTAAGGTTAGTTTAATAATTTATGGCATTATTTCAAAAAGTAAACTTTTATCGAACTGTGATGAAACTGAATATTATGCCCTGATGTCTTAAAGTCAACTTCAAAATTTAATGATCTGTCTTTTATCACAGTGATGAAAATCTTCTGTGAATCTGATTTCCTGCTTTTCTATGTTTTTAAAGATCTTCTGTTTTTCTGCATTTTCACATAATTTCTAGAAATTTTTTAAATGTTCACTAAAATGTTAATGACAATTCACAGCTGGTTTTAGTTAACCTTTTGATTATGGGATAGGAATGGCAACTATTTTTACATTCACTCGTACCACGATTTACAAAAAAAATTCTCTATGTTAGATTTTTTTTTTAAGTATCCTAATATATGGCAAATATTGTTTTTCAAAAGGTGGTGCGAATAGAATAAAGAAATGGTCGCTAGGACGACATATATTCTAACCCAATGATCAAAGGGTTAATGCAGGTTTAATAATTCTAAACTGAATTTTAACATATACAGGTGGGGGGGGGGTTAGTGATACTTCCTTTTATTGTTTTCCTGTTATTTTGGCAGCTTTGTGTCATTCCTCCTACTTTACATGAATTGTTTGAAATTCAGGCAGGAGAAAAATACTTCAGCTATTTTTTATGTGCCCAGAAATTGCATTTGCATCTCTTAAGAGTACATAACACAGAAGTGTATTACAGTAGAAGATCTATATAACACAATTCTATATAATGCAATTCTCTATATAACGCACAACTTCTCGGATGTAAACAATGAATTTTGCAGTTAAGAAGCACTTGCATTCCACATTGTAAAAAAATTGCTACTCTCTCAAAGATTAAGTTCAACATTAGCTCTCTCATTAATGCAGACCTTTTTGATGAAAAAATTGTTATTATTAAAGTATTTTTTTTTTTTAAATGAATATCATAATGAATGATTGTGTCCAAACATTTTTGGATCAAGTTTATAAAGTAAACTTAACAATGTGTGAAACAATCTATATTATGCAAAAATTAATAATCTGCATAACTCCTGGTTCTAAGGAATGTAATATAAAGATATTCTACTATATTTTGATATGTTTAGAGGCATATTGGTCATGTTTATAAGGTACGTTTCAATAATGCGTGAAATGTGATCTATATAAGGCAAAATTCTATGTAACGCACAACCTTGCGTTTTTAGGTTTGCGTTATAAAGATCTTCTACTGTACTTCTAAATTCCCCCTTCTCTTTTGGAACTTGAAGAAATAAACTATTACACAAGAAAAACAGCAATAATAAATAATGTTTATTAAAATTTCAATTCAACTAAATATTCTGTATGCAGTTTGGCAAAATGAAAATATATTTAATAACAAAACATCAATAAATTAACACATATATTTAAGTTAGATTCTTGTATCACCTTCTTTATTCAAAGTGTCATTATGGGTACTGGTTATTCTTTTTGGAATGGAAATGACACTGCTGAATTTCTGTCTGACTGTTGAAATTTCTCTTCTAATGTTTGAATTTAACCACCCATAAAGAATGGGGTTGGTGGTAGCTGATGTCATGGCTATAATATGGCATATTACAAAAGATAAATATAAATTTTGTGCTGACATACATGTAGGATGAAAGTCAGCTATCAAATTTAATATATTCCAGGGTAACCATGTAAGACTAAAGATTATAGTAATTGTCAGTAACACAACAGTTGCTCTTCTATTACGACGCAATTCTTTTTTAACTCTGTACTCATTTGGTCTAGTTGTTCTCTTATCATATCGACTTGCAGCATAACTTAAATGGGATTCAATTTTTAAATGTGTTATCAATAACACTAATGCAGGGATTAGAAACTGGGCCAGCCCTATAATTACAGTATAAACACCTTTGGCATTAGGCCATGGCCAACTTTCAATGCACTTTTCATATGTGTACAGCCCAGGTAAGCCTACTTCCATTAATGCTTGTGTGTATGGAACTGGACTGGATAGTATGAAAGAGATTGTCCATACTGATGCAACAGTGCATATGACACCCTTCTTCTTTTTCTTTCTTTCTGAGGGACATGCATTTATAACATTCTTATGTCTGTCTAAAGCTATTACTGTTACTGTTGCTGATGAAAGGAATACTGTAGATCCTTGCACAAATGGTACAAGTTTACATAATACTTTTCCCATAGTCCATCTTCGGCGAATAAGTGCTACCATTGTGAATGGCATGCAGAATATGCATAAAATTAAATCAGCAACATTTAAATTTATAACATAAGGATATCGTATATTGCAAGTATGAGTGCTTTTAATTATGATTCCTGATATTAGGAAATTACTTATTACACCACTGATGATTAATGTAGAGTACAAACTTATAACTGCTATTTCTGTTTTCTCATCGAATGCTTTATCATTGGACATATGCGTTTGCAATTCTTTTGCTGCATCATCAAGGCTGAAGTTCAACAAGAAAGAAAGGTTCTGTCCTTGTACCAGAAATTCTGTAGGAAACAAAGTTGATGACATTATGGAAGAAACAGTTGATACCTATTAAAATAAAAAATAGACAATTAGAAAAAGATTTTATTTATATATTAAATGTATTTTTTTTTTCTAAAGGAAACTAGATTTTCCTGAAATATTATTCAATGTTCAACTTTTAATAAGTTTGTATTTTTATTAGGAATGAACTAGATATGGGTATCTGATATTAATCTCCAACATTTTTTATATTTTAAGTTCTACCAAATTTGAATATCTGACACTTATTTTTTTTCTCAATAAACAGCTTCAATTGAATACATATGCAATATTCAGTTTTTAGTGAGCTCACAGTAAGAAATTATCACAATACTTATATTCAGTGTTTATGTAAGTAGGTGTCATTACATACCTCAAGATATATACATAAATACAACGTGTGGCTATTAATTTCCAGGACTGTAGCAACAATTATTAGAATTGAAATTCTAATGGTTTGGTTAAAGATGGTACTATTTGAATGGTCATATGTATCTGCACACAATATCTGCGCTGCGCGTCACTTTTGTTTTACTTTCTTGTGTTGAAACACACAAACAAATGTTTGCTGTCAAAGCATTGTTGTTGAAGTGAAAATAATGGAGCTAAGAATAAACATTAAATTTTGTTTCAAATTGGCAAAAAGTGCTAGCAAAACATGTAAAACGTTGCAGCAAGTGTGCGGTGATGACGCTTTATCATGTTCTCGCATTTTTTAATGGTTTTGACATTTTTGTGATGGTTGGGACAGTATTAAAGATGATATGCACACTGATATAAATATGTATGCCTGAAAAAATAATTGAGAAAGTCTGTGACCTTGAAATATTAAACAGTTATGTTCTTTACATTCACATTTCAGAAGTTATTTCACGAGTCCTGGAAATTAATAGCCACACCTTGTACATTGAATAACATGTAAACAATCTTATTTTTGTGTAAAAATGGGAGTGTTTCAGATTTTATAAGCTGCACATAATTTTTAATTTTGATATGGACATTATAAATATACAAGATAAAGTAAATAAGTTTATATGAGCATTTTCATTTGTGTAAAGCATTAAAGAAAATATATTTCTTATAGTGATTTTATTTTCCATTGAAACTACATAAAAAAAACCCTACATAGACAATTTAAAAAATGTATTTAAGAAATTTAAAGCATTTTGTAACTATGATTGAATAAGATAAAAAAGGCCTTTTTAAAATTCCAAGCTGTAGAGGAAAATAAGTATTTTGTAAATATGATTGAAATTGCAGAGATTATTTGAAGGAAAATTTTAATTAGTAACTTAAAAAAATACAAATTTTGTGGTCTCATAAATCTGAAAATTAACTATAACAAAAAAGGAATGAAATATAGTTGTTATCTCCAAATTCTTTTAAATAGCTATTATATCTTATATTGTTGTAAATATATTTTAATTATTAATATGAACATTCAGTCACAAATTGCTTTCTAAAAATATATTATTTTCTTAGTTTAATTTATATTTATAAAACTTCCCATAATTTTTTTAAATAAAATTCTATTTGGTATAATTTTTAAAGATGCAGACTATTTCTATTTCTTATAAAGTTCTCATAGATGTACCATTATTTACCCCATATTAACCTAGTGTTGCATTAAAAGTAGCGTTGCACCTTAGGTAAAACCAAATTTTGTTGTTTGCATACCAGTAATTCTGAAGCGAAATACTTTATTTCTTTGATGACAAAAACTCCTCGATAAAATAAGATAACAAATTTCTGTTCTAAAAAAAAATGGTGTGAAGTGCATTTTTTTCCATTTTTAAGAGAAAAAGAATTGCGGTTATAATGGGTTAATGCATCATTTATCCAAACTCTCAATTTATATGGACTTTTCCAGTTGTTTACATTTTGGTCAAAAACATTATATACAAATTATAATATTTTATATTTTGGAATATCTGAGATTAGTCTTATAAGAGTCTTATAAGAAAATACTTTGTTCTAGGAGGGAAACTGTATCTGTATCAATAAAAGAAAAGAGTATGTCTGCGTGTGTGCAATGACTAAGATAATTTACCGTATATAGAAGTCTGAAAATATGGCTGAAGATAGTCCAAAGCATGTCCTAATGCACCTGAGGCTGAGATTTTTCATTTTTTGTTAATTAATCGAGATATTAATTAAAAACCGTAATGAACATTGCAAAATGGCATGAAAAATTGTAACAATGCCACCGAAAGCCCATTTTGCATATGAAGAACCGAGAGTCAGTAAACATAATTTTTTTTCATTTCATTTTTTTTCTTTCTTGTCTTTTGCAGCGCGCATTGGCTTAACAGTAATTGGCTCAACAGTATTGTATTCTATTCAGAATACAATAAAACAAAAAATACACACTTAAATTTTGTACTTTAACCTTTCTACAGTTGCAATCTGTTAAAAAAATATTAACCCTTTCAAAAACATTATTTTCAAATTCTTTTTTTTGTGTGTCCCCCCCCCTTCTTTTGCAAAGACTACATTAGGTTAACTGTTCAAAATAAGAGAAAAAAAATACCCAGCTATATCTATGTACATTTTTCTTTCAAACAGTGTAATCCATTAAAAAATATATAAATATTGCTCCTTTCAATAGGAACTTTTCGGAGAACTGTTTCAGAAAATTTTCTGTGATTTTTAAAATTCTGTATCTGCTCTGCATATCAAAATATGAAAAAAAACCCTCCAAATTAACCAGCATACATTTACCTTTAAAGTGACGTCTTTGCTTTTAAAAAATATTAATATTAACCCTTTAAAAAATTATTTTCTGAAACACTTTTTTTTTTCTTGCTGTCTCAGTGGTTTTAAAAATATACTTGAAAATATACTTGGTTTTCTCTTCTTTTGAACATTTTCTGTTCTGTGCATATGCTGGAAAACATAAAATTTTCAACAGAGAGTTAACTTTATGAGTTTTATATTATTTAGGTTTTCTCTGGAACTTTTGGCCAGAATTGAAAGTTTACTACATCTAAATGTCATACTTTAAATCACCAATCACTATAACAGGGGATTCTTAGTTTGTTTGAATAGATTTTCATTTTAAAATATAAAATCTGATATAAAATCTTTCATTTAAAATATAAAATTTGAGGGTATATGCTGTCAAAGGCAGTGGGGTCCCAACATCAGGTTCATTTGGACGGATTTTCATTTAAATATAGAAATTCATTCAACACTGATTTGAGGTATATTTAAGGTTATCATCACAGGCCCGTGCTACCCCAGTCTTTCATTTAAAAATATAAAATCCAAACAGACTGGAGCATATGTTGCATGCCTCATGTACGCTGCCAAAGGCAGTGGGACATTTAACTCTTGGTTTGTTTGGATTAATTTTCATTTAAAAATATAAAACGATACAAATTCACAGTTATACACTGCCAAAGGCAGTTGGACTCCCCAACATTAGATTTGTTTGGAAAGAATTTTATTAACATTGATTTTAGGATATTTAAGATTATTATCACGTGCTCAAGCAAAGCCGGGTGAGTAGCGAGATTCTAACAGATAGTCATGTTTTAGCATTATTGGCAAATCCGGCCGTTGGTCATTTAGTCGTGACCTTTTCAGAGAGTAATCTCTTGGCAGTAGGCAAAATGTCGCCAACTCGTTTGTCCATTTCTGTGGTTAGAAAAATGAAGTAAGAGGAAAAAATCAAGTTGGTAATTTTGAAGCAATTGTTACCTTCAGCTTTGATTTAAAATAAACCATCAAAAATAACTTAAGATGTTTTGATGACATTTTATAAAATGAGAATGGAATGGTTTAGATTTTAAGATGTATAAAGATTATAAAATGATATGACAAGTATTTTTTCAGAAAATGGTAATTAAAAATGAAATTTTGCTTTTTTTACTTTTTAAATCCAAAAGAATATGAAAATTCCCACATTGTTCTAGAAAATTTAACAACTATCGTTCGACAAACCTTTTTCTACAGTTTAAGATAGTATAAAAAATATATGTAAGCTCTTATTAAATAAATATAAGCATCAATATTGAAAAATTTCTAAAAATTCTGTGTAAAAGAAATTAAGAAAACACTGTAAGTTTTTAAATGAATTTTAAACATAAATAATAAATATTACGAAAAAACTTACATAAAAACTTGTATATCAGAGTTGGTTTTTTCTTATTTATGCTACGCCGTCTTTTTAAAATAAAAGTTTAATATTATGCAAATATACATATATATAATGGGAATTTATTTTTTTAAAAGTGTTTATTCAGGTATAATCCATTAAAGCCTTATACTAATTTTTACTAATCTGCTTTAAATAAATAATGCTCTATGCCATCTCATAATATCATAGATTTTCTTATGAATCTGATGTTATTTCACATAGGTGTATAGTTTTGAAAATTATTGGTGGGACTCAACTCTTTCTTTTACATAAATATGTGTATGTGAGTGTAAAAAAGATAGACTACCAATTTAATGTTGCTTTTTCAACTCCCATTTAAAGAAATTAAACAGAATCATATACTGATAAATAATCACAATTTAAATAAAACATTAAGACAATATAAAAATTCAAATGTACAGACCCATTTATAAAATGATATTCGCAAATCGTTTATAATAAAATCACAACAAACGTTGACTTTGAATAATGTCTTTTTTTTTTTTTTTTTTTTTTCAGAATATGGCTTTTTTTTTTTCTATTTTCATTTTTTATATAACAAGTTCAAATGTTGAGCATTTTATTCTAAAAAAAAAAAAAATAGAACATAAAGTGAAACAGTTTTCTTATTGTCATTTATCCCTATAACAAAAGAAAAATAGGAAGAAATGGAACATTTAAAAATTCTAGAAAGTAAAAAAAAAAAAAAAAACTTTTGTTTATATTAAAAGAAAAAAAAAATAGAATCCATTTAGAAATTTTTGGTAGGGCTGGAGCCCCACGAGGCTACATAACTCTACGCCTATGGGTAAATTGGCGTAAATCTAAGCGTTGAATTTTCTATAAAGGCTCTATTTTCCAAATAACCTTAATATGCATGGGCAGGAGAGTGCAGAGGAAAAGCTATGCCCTGCCCCCTCTCTAATTTTCATTCACTTCCTGACAAGTTAGAATTATAAAAATTATGTACACAGATGTGTTTTGATGACAATGCAACATTTTAATATTTTTAGAACTTATTCATAAATTAATTTTAAGGCATTTTTATGTGAGCCGGCAAAGCTGATAAACTGCCAAATATTCTTTATAGCTACAACTGTAAACGAGTTACAACAACAATGGAAGTTATGCACAAAACCATGTTTTCTAAAATATGCCAACTGGCTGTGAAAATGCACCAATGAAAAGTGAAATATAAATAAAAAATAAAGAGTGTAGTTAAAAAATACACTTTTATCACTTAATAGTTTAATAATTAATTAAATTAAGATTATACATTGTGAAAACAATTTAGAAATCCTGAATAGATAGTTTAAATAACCTTTTTTTTTTTTTTTTCTGTTACCATATGTTAAAACAAGAAAAGAGCAAATATTATAATTCTTCTTAATAAAATTCACCAGTTCGCGTTTTCTACCAAGCATAAATCAAAGCTGTGAATTTTCAATAATTGAGACCCACTTCAAATTAACACATTGTAACGGAAATCTTTTGGAACAACATGAGTTGCAGTCATGAAATTAGGCGTGATTTTTACAATAAACATTCAATGCTTATAAAAGAATGTTTAACAAAAAACTGTTTTCACTTTCATACTTATTTTATGGGGAGAGAACCATATAGGTTTTCAACTACAATGCGTTTCTTTAAAATAAAAGTACATGATCATTAATCCATTTCCCAATTAAGTTGGGGGAGGTTATGCGCGAAACCATGTTTTCTAAAATATGCCAACTGGCTGTGAAAATGCACCAATGAAATATTTAAACACTAAAAAGTAAAATATAAATAAAAAAATAAAGAGTGTGGTTAAAAAATACATTTTTATCAATTAATAATTTAATAATTAATTAAATTAGGATTATACGTTGTGAAAATAATTTAGAAATCCTGAATAGATTGTTTAAATAACCCTTTTATTTTCTTTCCTGTTACTGTATGTTAAAACAAGAAAAGAGCAAATATTATTATAATTCTTTTTAATAAAATTCATCAGTTCGCGCTTTCTACCAAGCATAAATCAAACCTGTGAATTTTCCATAATTTGAGCCCACTTCAAATTAACACATTGTAACCAGGGATCTGTTTAGGAAAAAATTGGGTCCTTTGAAGGACTCTTCACAAAATTTCACATTTCAAAACAGGACCCTTCACAAACTTATTTTCCCTAAAACAGGACCCTTCACGAAATTCTTGTCTTAAAAATAGGTTTTTCACAATTTTTTTCCATCTTTAAACCGAACATTTCACAAATTAATCATTTAAAAGTAAAATCTGACCTCTCTTTTACATATATAAAGAAAATAGACGTATTTTACATCCATATATCTTCTTAAAAATGTATAAACAAGAACCTGAATATAACGATCATTTCGAATTCATAAAATTATTATTAGATTTTTCACAAATATAAAAAGCTGTTCACAATTTCACAAAAACAGGACCCTGGGAAAAAAGTCTGGACAGACCCCTGGTAACAGAAATCTTTTGGAACAACATGAGTTGCAGTCATGAAATTAGGCATGATTTTTACAATAAACATTCAATGCTTATAAAAGAGTGTTTAAGAAAAAACTTTTTTTACTCTCATACTTATTTTATGGGAGAGAGAACTTTATAGGTTTTCAATTACAATGCATTTCTTTAAAATAAAAGCATATGATGATTAATTTATTTCCCAATTTGGGGGAGGCTGAAATTTTGGATTAACATATTTGAAGATTCTAAAATCCATTCCTGTTAAAAATTTTATAGGTTACAATACATATATTTTTCAGAATATTCATTTCATAATTTAGATATTATTTTGCTGAAAAAGCTGTACATTAAAATATTATAAGACTTCTGAAAACACACTGTTTTTTTTAATCTCAGCGCTCATCATGTCCTTAAAGGGCACGCTAAAATGCACTGTTTTTTTAATCGTAGCGTTCATCATGTCCTCAAAGAGCAAGCTAAAATGCACTGTTTTTTTAATTGTAGCGTTCATCATGTCCTCAAAGAGCAAGCTAAAATGCACTGTTTTTTTAATCGTAGTTTTCATCATGTCCACAAAGGGCGAGCTAAAATGCACTATTTTTTAAATCTTACTGTTCATTATGTCCTCAAAGGGCGAGCTAAAATATACCGCAAAACAGAATGCAATCAATAATTTTTAACACTTTCCAACCTAGTTGAAAAGTGCATATGACTGCGGTTTTTCTGCCGTCTGCCCGTGCTCTAACGCACGGGCAGACGGCAGAATTTGCAGACGTGCTCTCATTTACTTAAAATATATCCGGATTGCCCTGAAATTTTTGTATGTTATTGTCGTTTACTACAGCATCTTCCCTATTGAAAATGAAGTGTGTAGAACTTATAGTTTTTTTACAGCGATAGTCAAAAGTATTCCGTTACATCACAGTCAATGGAAAATAATCATTTCAAGTGCATTTTGAAGATGCTACGCCATTTGAAACATGATGAAATTGATATATAATTATGAAGCGCATTAAAACATGCTTTTTTGTAGAATATGGGGTGCGAAGCATTTATTATTCATTTACAGGGTCAAACAAAAGAATTCTGTTACACATTATTCTACGGGGAAAAATCATTTGCAGTGTAATTTAATGATGTTTCACTATTTCAAACATAATGAAAATTATATGCATTACTGAGGTGCATTATAAATTGTTCGCTTAAAAGTATGGTGTGCATTGCATTTATCGTTCATTTACAGGGACACACAAAAGATATTGATTACAGTATACATGCAATAATTATAGTCTATGTGTGAGAAGTGCGGTTTCAACGTTGGTTTGCGTTTTTAAGTTTAACTAAATTTTTTCATATTACGTGGTGTGTATAAATTCAGTTGATCATATACAGGGCTACACAAGGCTACAGAGTTTGTAAGTATTACAGACTATGGGAGTGAATTGTGTAAGGATAGTTTTTAATTGAGTTATGCATTTTCCTGCTGAACTATATTTAGTAGACTAATATAAGTTTGTGGAATATAAATAAATTCATATACAGGGCTACGCAAAGAACAAAATACATTGTCGCTTATGGAAGGTAATTGCTGGAAGTGAGTTTTAAGTTGCCTTATGCGTTTTTTACCTGAATTAAATTTTAGCTTAATATGTGGTGTGTACAAAAGTGTTTAAATAATATACAGGGCTGTATAAAAGATTTCGAGTGCATTTTCATCAATTGGAGAAAATTGTTAAATGAGAATTTTCTAACTGAACTAAATTTTATCATGCTATGTATTATATATCCAAATCTACAAATAATATACAGGGCTGCACAGAATAATTTGAATACTTTTTTTGCAATGGAAGATAATTTCGAAAACTGTATTTTTCAATGTGCTATATATATTTTTAAACTGTCTACTTACATATCTTCTTTTACCTTATTTAACGGTGAAGTTTCGTTTCAGTTTTCTGGATGTGTTGGAAAGTGTTTCACAATCTATGCTTGACGCATGATTTTTCGTTCTTGTTGTAGTTACATAATGGTTTTTGGTAACTTCCCCATGGTGTTTATTAACATTTGAATGAAATGCACTGTCGAACTGTTAGAGAATGCCTACATTTCGTAGCAAATTAATTTCTAATGTGGAATTCAAATATGTTCATGAGCATTCATGTTCACGTTTTTTTTATAATTTTAGATTTAATAAAGCAGCTACACCATAATTCATCCGAATTGGATCACCATTGTGTTTTGAAAACATGAGAATTCATGTTCACTTTTTTTTTATAATTTTAGATTTGATAAAGCAGCTACACTGTAATTCACCCAAATTGGATCACCATTGTGTTTTGAAAACATGAGAAAACAAAACAGAATGTTAATTCATTTGCATTCACATATCCATGAACATTTTTTATATAAATTTGTTTTGAATCCCTTTGAAATCTCTAGTTGTGGATTTCATCACCTAAATCAGTTTAGAAAAGGTATCAAATTCCCCTGGTTAATGTTAAACATATGGGAGTGGAATGCATTCACGTTTTTAAAATATCTTCTCAGGAAATTAATATTTTCGACTTATTTTTTCTGTGCACTCTTCTTAAAGGATGTCTCTTGTTTTCTTAGTTGTCAAAATATTTCTAAAATATGTGTTCAGATTAATATTTTATGGGTTAACATTTACAAGCTAAGAGAAATATTTTAACACATTAGATAAAATTAACCAGATATTTCAGAAATATTTTGACAACTTATAAAAAAGGGAGAGAGACATACTTTAAGAATACACAGAAAAAAGAAGTCAAAATAATTCTCTTATGAGCTATTTTAAAAATAAGAATGCATTCTACTCCCATAGGTTTAACATTAGTGAGGGGAATTTGAGATCTGACTGACCAGTCTCCCTTAAGTAATGTAAATTCAATTTTTCTTTCCAGCGACATTGTTGAAAAATGAAATTACTTTATTTCTGAAACACTCATTTTACTATGTGCCATCTTAACTGTTTACAAGTAGTTCTTACACAAAATAATAAGTATTAAAAACAAAATGAATAAACAGATTAATAATTAGTTAAAAAAAATTAACTGACATTGCAAACCAAGGGAGAAATTGAACGAACAAGAAAGAAAGTGACAAAAAAGCAAGCTCCCGCACATTACAGATTGTGCGAATGGAAGGCTACGAGCGATGTGCTCCCCTCGCATGCGTCTCCTGGCTTCCGTCTGCAGAAAGTAGTTATAAAGAGAATTTCCTTGCTCGCACGTGCGATCGAAGAAAAGACTGGGGGCTCTGTGTTGAAAACTTTCAAATTTTGCACTGTTAAATAACTTTTCGTCTTTGTCATGCTCATGTCTATGAATTAGATGGGGAGGAAGGGTAAAATGGAAATGTGTTTTTAAATTATTTTATTTAACTTGTTAATATATTTTTTTCATTTTTCTTCGGGGGTTCACGTGTGCCAATAGAAGAGTCGCCACTGAATTGTACAGATGGCATTGTAGAAGTGTTACGACACGAGGTAAACTGCGCATGGACTGCAGCTCTGTGATCATAGCAGTAGCGTGAAGCGGTTAATTCGTGCGTTAAGACAATTAGCATATTAGCAAACACTTTCGAATTGATGCATAAAAGAAGATAAAGCTGGTCAAATTGTGGTCTGACGTATTCAAATCTTCGCCCTTTCCTAAGCAGCCCAACTGCTCAGAGCTTTTCGTCGCCAACATCATATCGTTAGATCTAAACATTGTAATTTTCAACTATTATTTTTACATTTAATTTTTGTTTTTACTTCTTTTTAACAGTTAGAACGTATAATGGGATCTGCAGACAAGTTAAAAAAATATTTTTAATTCTGTTTATTAAGTTCCGAAACAGTATTCAACGAAAAAGTACTATTTTACAGCAAAGTTCCATTTTACAGAAAGATTTAATGCTGTCGCCCTCTATGGACAGAATAATAAAATATACTTAGTCATTCTAATGCTTCTGATTAAATTAAACTGAGTTTTATAAAATAAATTTTGGGGTGAATTGATTTTTTTTTTTTTTTGTATTATGTTAAGTAAGTTATTTAAAAACCAAAATGCAAGTATTTATGCACATATTTTTCATGTAATTTATCATCAAATCTCAAATAATTATTTACGAAAATTGTTTTAAGTAGAGAAATGTTTTAACTATTTTTATAAAAAATAATTTATACTTCTTTACAGTTATTTAAAAATTTTGTAAAATAATTTTAATTAAATATTTATAAAAATAATAACATTTTCTATGGTAATATTTTTATTGCTGAAAAATGGTCATTAAATCATAACAGGTTAAACTTTGACCAAAAGAAAAAAAAAAGTGTGCTGTTATTGTATTTGATTAGTTTATATAGAGTTAGTTAAAATAATGTTTTATTTTGTAATTTTTTTTTTACTTATTAAGTATCAATTTAAAATTTTATTAAGAAAATATGGATTGTAGTGATGTTTTCTAGAGCAAACTTATGTTTTTGCTTACCAATGTGTTAGTATAATAATACACAAATAATTATCAATTAAAGTTTTTAATGATGAGTGTAAAGTAATATTGCGTATTTTTGCTGTAGTTTTAAAATTTCGTTATTCTTATACTACACTGTAGGCTAATAAAACCTTTGTCTTCTAAGAGTGAAGACATACAATCATACACTTACGCATATATGAATATATACATGCATACAAGTCTGTATAAATCATGTATAATATAATCATGTCAAAAATAATACATGCATACAGATCTGTATACATGTATGTTTGTATTTCTAATTTAGTTGACGATTGTGTATGATTTAGATTTTATTTGCTACTCCGAATTTCATAAAAATTCTTGAGATCACAATGACATTCGAATATGTTAATGATGCATGTTAGGTAGAGTTGCAAAGTCTAGAATAAACCCGGTTTAAACCTGGGAATAAACCGGGTTTTTGGAAATATACTGGGTTTTTTGGGAATAAACCTGTTCTTTGCAACTCTAATGTTAGGTCGTGCAACATGTACAATATACGAAAAAAAAGTAACTCCCGGAATCGACTTATGGCCAGAAAAGTATACATTTCTATTTATGATTTTTTAATGAATGCATTATTAATTACAAATTATTTTTCAAAAATAGTTTAATCCGAAACATACATGCATATAATGTTTGGGTTTGTACAAAGTGTATCATATAAAACTAAAGATTACTGTTCGAGTTATTCCTAAATAACCTATGTTCTTCTTTAACATTAATAGGTTTATTTTCCATAATTTATTTCTCGCTAATTAAACACTAAAAATTGAAGAGAATTTGTGACAAATTTCTCAGCGGTTGCTATTTTTAATATATATATATATATATATATATATATATATTTAAGAAATCCTCTAAATATGGCAACATATCATTAATAATAATTTTAAAAAAATACTTTGGATTTTTGTAAAGTGAAAACTTTGTAGTCTAAATATACACTGCTGGCCATTGAAATTGCAACACCAGGAAGGAATGCAAATAACAGAATGACATTTATTGGACAAATACATTATAATGGGAAGGACAAGTGATTACATTTTCAGAAAATTTGGAGGTATATATCCTGAGAAAACACTACCCAGAATAGCCACCCCTGGCCGCAATAACAGCTTTTACCTGCCTAGGCATGAAGTCGAACATAGATTGGATGTCATGTGCGGGTACAGCAGTCCATACACCTTCAACACTATGCCACAGTTCATCAACCGTAGTGACTGGATAGTGGTGGCGTGCTAGTAGCTGATCAGCCATTGACCAGACATATTCAATTGGTGAGAAATCAGGAGAACGTGCTGGCCAGGGCAACAGTCGAACATGTTCTGTATCAAACAAGGTCAGGATAGTACGGCCAACATGCAGTCGTGCATTTTCCTGCTAAAACGTAGAGTTGCGGAGGCATCGAAGATAGAGCAGAAAACACATTAAAAATGTTACGGCTGCTTTTGAAATTGCCGGCAAAGCGAACAAGAGATTACCGATTCCAATGGCACCTCATACCGTCACTCCAGGTGATATGCCAGTATGGCGATGTCGAGTGCAAGCTGGTAATGTACGTTTTCCATGATGCCGACAAACACGGATGCGGGCATCATGATGCTGTATATGACATAGGAAATGGCGTCTCGCGTCGTCTTTTCAGATTAATCCAGGTTCTGTATACAGCATCATGAAGGACGCATCCTTGAAAATGCACACTGTCAGCTTGTATTCGACATCATCATACAGGCCCATAACCTGCGGTGATGGCGTGGGGTGCCATTGAATACACGTCTCGATAACTTCTTGTTTCCATTGCCGCAATATGAACAGTATCCGTTACATTTCTGAGGTGTTACTGCCCGTGGTTCTGCCCTATCTTCTAGGCCACTAGAACTCTACGTTTCAGCAGTACAATGCACGACCGCATGTTGGCTGTACTATCCTGACCTTCCTTGATACAGAACATGTTCGACTGTTGACTTGGTCGGTATGTTCTCCTGATTTCTCACCAATTGAAAATGTCCTGTCAATGGCTTCTGAGCAACTGGCCCGCCACTACGGTTGATGAACTGTGGCATAGTGTTGAGGCTGCATGAACTGCTGTACCCGTACAGGACATCCAATCTCTGTTCGACTCCATGGCTAGGCAGATAAATGCTGTTATTGCGGCCAGGGGTGACTTCTCTGGGTAGTGTTTTCTCAGTATCTATATCTCCAAATTTTCTGAAAATGTAATTGCTTGTCCTTCCCATTATAATGTTTTTGTCCAATAAATATCATTCTGTTATTAGGTAGTTTTCATTGCAAAAAGCTGTCTATTGCAGCCGTTCGAAGAAAGCAATTCGAGGAAAAATGTTGGTATATTTTCACCGATCATGACCCCCAGACCCCCAAACCACCCTCCGTTCAAATGTTGATTTATATATATATATATTTTGTTATACAAAATTTTGTTATATATATATATATATATATATATATATATATATATATAACAAAATTTTAAATTTATCGCGATACGCTAAATTATTTTTATCCCATCCTATTCTAAATTACGCTATAATATTCATTTCCTCCGTTTATTAATGTATTTTAACTCTATTCTATTCCAAACACCTCATATATAAATTCAATACTTTAATTGCTGCTAATTGGTTCAATAAATTGCGTCTTTATCTTTAAATTATAAAAATTTCCTAATATTCACCTTTAAAAAAAAACCCGCATTATTTCCTTTCTATTTTTCTAAATTCCTAAAAAGGCTGCATTTATTTTAATAATTTCAGATATTAAAAGAAACTCTCAAAATCATAAAATCTTTTTCTTATATTAAAATGTAAAACATTTTATTTTAATTCCATTCTGGCTTTGATCCAAGTTTGATAAACCATTTTTCTTATTTTCTTTTTGTAAAAGTAAAAATCATTCCACATTCTCAAACCAATAACTAACGTTAATCAGTTAGCTTAAAACATTCTGGGTCACAGCTATTTTATAGAACATTATAGAATATTCTCGTCGCTTTTACGCGCCATTTCTTAGCACAAACCACCGTGCCTCCAAATTCTGGTGCGTTTCACAATGAATCCCTATTCATTGGCGCACAAGCCGTCACGTGACCCGTGTATCCCAACTCTTCCTGAAATGATATACCGCCGCTCTTCGCTTCGGACAGGATTCCAAAGAGGGACGTTGGATCGGTGCTTGGTTTGTTAAGTTGGTAATCAAATCGAATTTCTGCCTGGTATTGGCAAAGCGACCAATATTCTTTTCTCATACTATTTCGGAATGAATATTTTAAAAAGCTAACCATCATGCTTCTGCTGTAATGGGAGCTCTGTCATCGAAACTAAAAAGATAACTCGTGTGAAATCAGATCTGCACCTGATGTCGTTTTAAGCTTCTAAATAAAGGCTTGTTTGTATTCTTGGATGAAGTTTCTTCTTATGTCTACGCACACACGCCATCTACTGTGTATAGTACGACTGCCAAAAATCCTAGCGCGGAAACTTCCTCTGTTGATTTCTGAAGAGAACATCTAATACAGAAAAACCATTTATTAAAAAATGGTATTGCTGTTACACAAATCATCTCGGCCCTTAAAATCATCACACACACACATATATATATATGTGACATATGTCATGCTGTAACTCTCTTATTTATGAACCGATTTGAATGTGACTGAGTATGTGTATAGGACATACCAAGATCTCGACCGAGTTCGTTGGCCAGCTTCATCCGCCATCTTGTTTCAAAATGGCGGCTTTTTAAAAATTCAAAAATATATACAAAAAATTATAAATTAAAAAAAAATTGTTTCTGTTAAGTGTTAGAACGGGATACAAGGATTCTGGAACATTTTTTGTCTTTGATATAATTTTAAAAATGGCTGAGATATGGCGGTTTGAAATTCTAGGGTGGCTGAGATTTTGAAACATTCTGATATTTGTTATGCTGTAACTCTCGTATTTATGAACCGATATGAATGTGACTGATCATGTGTACAGAACATACCAAGGTCTCGACCGAGTTCGTTAGCCAGCTTCATGCGCCATCTTGTTTCAAAATGGCGGCAAGTTAATTTTTTTTAATTTCTTAAAAATTCATGAAGATCCATAAAAATAAAAATTGAAAAAATTGTTTCCCTTTAAGTGTTAGATCGTGATACAAGGATTCCGGAACAGTTTTTGTTTTGACTTTATCTTAAAAAATGGCAGAGATATGGTAGTTTGAAATTCTAGGGGGGCTGATTTTGAAACAATCTTATATTTGTTATCATTTGTTCATGCTGAAATTCGCATTCAAATTCAGTATTAACGAAAACCGGGATTGAATTTTCTATAATCAAGTTCCAAGTTCAAGTTCAAGTTTATCAAGTTCGGGTGTTTGAGTAAAATGAGTTGAATTTTTAACAAGTTGGAAATTGTACGTCAAACGTTACAAACGAGGTGCGTTCGTACGCACGTTTTAGAATTAAATTCATGATATCCCGTGCGTAGAACGGGTTAAACAGCTAGTTAAGTATATATTTTATGACACTGTTCATACAAATATCTTAACTAGTTATATAAATATTCAGATATATATGTATCAGCTAGTTATATAAATATTCAGATCTTTTCTGATTTTTAATTCTGTGAAATGAATTATATCGTCTGCAGATTAATTTCTGTCATAAAATAAGTATCTCGGTCGCTTGACGATTTAACATCCATCGGAAGCTCCTATAACAAAAAAGCACCGATTTTTAAAAAAAAAATCAAATTTCTTAATAAATATTTTTATTAATATTTCCTAAAGTTTTGATTCGATTTTAATAAAGTTTGAAATGTCTCGACAAAATTCTGCAAATATAATATATTTTAAATTGCAAACCATTTCGTTGGGTAGTTTTTGCGTTGTTATATGCGGACAGACAGACAGACGGACGGACAGACGGACGGACAGACAGACAGACAGACGGACGGACAGACGGACGGACCAAACGACGACTATAGGTGCTACGTATTTATATAATTACGAACGCACCTAAAAAACATGGACTATGAAAGCTACCTTTTCCTCCCGGTACAGGCCGGAAGGACTTTTTGCATTCCTTCATGGTGTTGCAATTTTAATGGTCCGCGGTGTATTTAAAACAGGGACATGTCAGATGTGTGTGTGTGTGGGGGGGGGGGGCACATTATGTATAACTATTTTTTGCATTTATTTATTGCTTCAAGAATCTATAACTGAAATGTCATAAAGCGGCCTACAGAATAAAACGTGAACAATTAGGACCTATTATGACTTGAGTTTCAAACACTAATAAAAAGGGAGAAAAATAAAAGTTTTAAACTTGGGAATAAGTTGGAATTTTTTGTTTTTAGGGAAAGGGAATATTGAAAATTAATAAGTAACACATATTTTAATTATAAAATGTCACTTCTTTGTCCAGTGTAATGAATTGAATTTTGAAGTTCATTTTCTCAAAATAATACTGTTTAGTGAGTACCTTCTATTTTACATTTTCCAAATTCCTGGATTTTTTGCAACACTAACTACGACAGAAGTTTATGAAAAATGCAAAATGAATTGTAGAAGACTTACAATTATTAGCAATTAAAGAAGACGCTACGGAGATATTTGTTAACGAAAAGAAAACAAAATATTTAAGATTAGTATGAACTCAGCATGATGTGATTACTTCATGCTTGACGCTTTCGTATTCTTAAATCCTTATTTGGGTTATCTTTGGAAATTTGACAAAAGAGGCCGACTTAAATACTGAAATCCCCCAGAGTCACAGTGTTTCATTAAACTCCCAAACTATACAATTATCTGGGATAAGTGGAATTTGTGAATCTTCAAAAGAGTCGTAAATGAGAAACATTACATGCAGCATTCCAATTAATTTAAAAGTATTTATGTCCCAAATGAAACCATTTCTGATATTTTAATTTTCTGTAAATTATATGTTATTTCAGATTTTTAATTAAATTTTTATTTTTTTCATTTTTTAAAGGTAAAGTGCTTAGAAATGTAAAAGCTGAATGTCATTTTATTTAGCATTTTTGTATTTTAAGTTTTTAAGCAATCGAGATGGAGCGAATACTCAAAATATTTAATTAATGGATCCAAAATAAAATGCTTTAAAACTTTGAAATGTTTCAAGTTTAATATACTGGCTCAAAACAATTAGAGGATATTATGATTTTGCAGTGAAGTACAGACGAAGTAAAGTTCTGTTGACTGTATATGATTCATAGGTATTGTAAGGTATGAGAAAACAAAACTGTGCAAGGAATAATTAATTTTATTCATTATTATATTTGGTGGTAAACAAAAATTCGCATTTCGTGCATATGACGAAAATGAACAAAAACATATGCTTTCTCGGATAAAAACGAGTTTCAGTAAGGGTATGATTTCTCTCACTGAAAACAGTATCGCCCTCATATGAAGCACGGAGTCAATGAGGTTGAGGTTATCAAGGAAAGTCTGGGCTATTCTCTCCCACTCCCGAAAAATATAGCTTTCGAGCTGCTGAATTATTTCTGTTTGTTAATATATGACTAGCAAAACTTCTGCATAAAATGTCACAAACATGCTCGATTGGATCCATGCCTGGGGAATATGCTGGCCAATCCATTCTAATCATCATCGGGATTGTTGCATCGTAAGGGATCACAGTAGAGTTTGTGGATATCATCCTTATATTTCTGTACCATTCCTGATGACGTACGGCCATTGATAGAGATACCATCCTAAACCATCTCTCCGCCGCCTTCAAATTGAACACTTTTGTGTATAAATGCGAGGTTATTCTGAGTGCGACTACTTTCCAGATTATAAACCTCTTGTTTTCAGGCTGTACACTAAAACAAGATGAAAGAAGCAATGTTTTTTTCTTCATTCATGTCTTCTCCAAATGAGATGCTCTTGTGCTCACCTGCTACAGGGAGTCTGGTAGTCTACTGTAGTGAAATACAAACCATAGGCCTGTTGGCGTACAATCAAATATGATGCAGTTGGTTTCGAACAGTTACAGTCGAAACTCTGGTGTCAGTTGCTCTCTGAAGGTTCTATTGCAGAAGAGTGGCGGACATGTTGTGATTTCTTTGGTCATTAACGTTAAATAATTCGATCCATCCAAATACCGATTTTATTGTTATAAATGACACTTTCGAAACTCCGAAAGCATGCGCTACAACGTATTGAGTTTGCCAGCCTCTAAACCAGCCATCACACTTAATCTTCTGCCTGCGGGCCGCATGTGGTCCACCGGCCATGTGCGGCCAAAGTCACATAATCATTAAGCCACATTTATAAATTTTGATATGCATATAAAATTATTTGAAAATTTCACAATTGTTTTAAACGCCATTATGGGAAGACAAAATTATTTATAATTAATTTTAAATTATGCTAAAATATCCAAAATATCACATTTGCTTAGACAAAAGCTCTTTTTATGTGCACTCCTATTTGAGTAACATGGTAATTGTAGTTTTCTTTAAAAATCTTTAACACCAATTAAACATTATTTAAAATTAATAAAAATGTCACTATGCATTTTTACATAAAAAAAAAAAAAAGATTTTGCATTGAGATTTTGCATAAAATTATCTAAATAATAATCTATTGTCCTATATAATTTCTATTTTCATATCAAGTAATTATGCCGTATTTAAAACCGAACTTACAATATCCTTTAATTGTTTTGAGCAGTCTAAAATTATCAAAATAATAATTCATTGTTCTATGTATATTTTCTATTTTCATATAAAATAATTGTGCCATATTTAAAACTGAACTCACTATATCCTTTAATTGTTTTTTGAATGGTATAAAATTACCTAAATAATAATTCATTGTCCTATATAGGGGAGACCTGGGCAAGATGACGAATGTCTTAATTTTTCCGTTTTCCGCTAGGGGCAGCATCAACCGGATACTACTGGCTCTCCTATCGGCCGTTCGTTAAACAATACTATAGAGACGCTGAAATCGCCATTTTTGTGTCAGTTGTGAAGCTTTGATTGTTTTCCGCTGCCACGTTATAACTTTTATGCATGTGTAAATAAGCTCTGCTACAGATACAGGCAAGATATATCGTTTCTCTTTAATATTTATGAGTAACTTAGTTTAAATACTACCTATTACCATGAATAAATGTCAATTAATCGCCTTCCTTCATGGCAATGAAAACGAATATTTTTAAACAGGCAGTTCGGGGCAAGATGACGAGCTCGTCATCTGGCCCTGTGTTTCGGAATTTATTAAACTAACTATGTTGTCCATTCTATTTAAATCCTGTAAACGCTTGTTTGTCTGTGTGTTTGTTCTCACGACCTTGCGCTTCTATCTCCTCTGGGGCTAAGGGGCGCATGGGATCGGGGGAGGTGTCGTTCGAAAGGGGGCGACTAGAAGAAGACATTTTTGCCATCTGCTAAGCCCCACCCCATATCCTCCCGAAAGAAAAACCCTATCGGGGTCCGTATCTCCACTTCCAAGCGTCCGATCGGTACGAGGGGAGTACCGTTCGACGGGGTCAAGACCTCCCCCCTCCCCCGCTGGTCCCCCTCCTCCCAAAAAATTCAAAAAGCGTTTAAGGCCAACTTCCGGCATTGTGACCCACCAACAGAAGAATGGATCCAGTGCTGTAAATGCCAAGAGTGGTGGCATGAGGAATGTTCCAATTATGAAAATGGCATTTTTATTTGTGACTATTGTTAGCTGCACAACTAAACACTTCAAAATTACGTTACAATCAATGCATTATGCTTAGTTTGATACTTTGTAAGATGTAAAAACACAGTTATCATTTGTTAAACCATGTAACATATTCAAAAGATAAAATATGTTCAATCTTCTTCAGTGTTGTCATCTTGCCCCAAGGCCAAGTCATCTTGCCCCAGTACTGGGGCAAGATAACAATTTGTTAATGTTATGAAAAAATAAAATTATCCTTTATTTTTTTTATTTGAAAAATTAAATGGTAATGTATTTAATACTACAAAGGTATACTCTATCAGTTCATGTAAAATTAATTTTACTATTACTTCAAAATAAATTAATAAACAACAAAAATTGTTAACATAGTCATCTTGCCCCGGTCTCCCCTATTTGTTATTTTCATATCAAGTAATTATGCCGTGTTTAAAACCGAACTTACAACATCCTTTAATTTTTTTGAATAGTATAAAATTGTCCTATATATATTTATATTTTCATATCAAGTGAATATGCCAATTGAAGCCGAAATAAAAGCATTGAATATCAGAAAAGCACTGCTATCCCCTTTGATCAAATTGAAAAGTAAGATTGCTTCACAGTTTTTTACTTGCGGCACGTTCGGAAATATACATGTGCAGAAACGCATCAGAAATCAATAATGTTAAATAGAAAACTATTCTATTTTATTATTTTTGAAAACTTTTAAAAATATTAAACAAAGTTGAAATCAGACTCCCGGAAATAAGAGAAATATGCGTTCCTACAAGTTTTAAAGATGAGCGGGAAAATTCACTTTGTAATAGATGGTTTCCCTTTTAATATTTATTTGAATTTCCCAAGTGATATATATATATATATATATATATACAGGGTGTTCCGTTAAAGGGGTCCAATATTAATAGGGGTAATAGAGGAGATCACACGGAGCATAAATCAGTATATAATGCCTGGCCGGATCTCAATAATTTTCAAGTTACAGCAAATAGAATGAAAAATCGGAAATTTGTAAAAAAACCCTCATTGCTAAACTATCGATAATGCTACATAAAAACGAAGCACATATTTAGAAAGAGCAGAAAAAATCCTACGAAATGACATAAGTTGTTTTAGAATATTGAGAATTAATGGCGAGTTACAAGCTCTGAAACAGTGAAAAAATACAAAATCAAATATTTAGCAAAATAGTTAATCGTTAATTCCAAAAATGCAACTCTACCTACATCAAGGAAAATGTTATAAAATTTGGTCCATTCCGAAAGCTTTCGAAGAAGCTGACAATAAACCATATCAGTTTAATTGTATGGGAGAAATCAAGCAGTTCCCTAGTTACAACTCTGTACTGTTGCACGCTCGGAAAGAGCGAAACTCCACCCATGACGATTGTAAACACCCCGTTTTAATATCTTTCAATTATACATTTCTGATCAACCTCTATCAATACCCTTTCATTATTCAGTCTGGTCAAGTGAATGACATATTGTGCAGCTCTCGCCTTGTCTTAAAGCAAACTCCGTGACTGCTGCGTTTCCTCCATGAACTTTCAGGATGATGAAGAAGAAGTACTTTTTATGCAAATTTTCTATGTGTATAGGAAGAAAAGTGTAATAAAACAGCAGTCATCAGTGGGCGTTATGTTAAAGGGAGGCTGTTGTAAGTGGGATTGTAGTAAGTTGATGTATAATAATTATGCCGGAATACTCTAACGAAGAATATGCGGACATGCATCTGATGTACGGGCAAGCTCATGGAAATGCATGTCTAGCACAGCGCATGTACCGTGAGCAATTTCCAAGGAGACGTTGCCCAAGTTCGAAACTCTTCATAAAAATCGATAGACGATTACGGGAGACTGGATCGTTTAATACAGCAAGCATTGATGCAGGGAAACCTCGACATGTACGAACACCTGCAATGGAAGAAGATGTACTGAATATTTTTAAAGATAACCCCTCCACGAGTACACGAGCTGCTGCGTCTGAAGTCGGTGTTTCTCACCAAAGTGTGTGGCGTGTTCTGCGTGCAGAAAACATGCACCCCTTTCATGTGCAGCGGGTACAACTGTTATCAGTAACAGATTGTGCTCAGCGGACAGAATTCGTACGCTGGTTGCTTAATGTAACAGAAAATAATCCACAATTTCTGGAAAATATTTTATTTACTGATGAAGCAACATTTACGAGAGAGGGCGTGGTAAACACGCACAATATGCACACATGGTCATATACAAATCCGCACACTGTTTTCCCGTCGAACGCACAACAAAAGTTCAGTGTGAACATATGGGCAGGTGTCCTCGACGATTATCTCATAGGACCATATTTACTCCCAGATGTACTCAATGGCAGTACGTACTTGGTTTTCCTACGGGATATCTTACCGCAGTTACTGCAAAATGTGCCAGCAACATTGCGCCACAATATGTGGTTTATGCACGATGGCGCACCGGCACATTTTTTCATAGGTGTTCGCAATCACCTCAATTCAACATATCCTGGGAAATGGATTGGACGCAGTGGACCTGTTGCTTGGCCTGCACGCTCTCCAGACCTCAATCCGTTAGACTTTTTTGTTTGGGGACACCTTAAATCGCTGGTGTATGAAACGCCTGTGGATACACCGGAGGATTTACTAGCGCGAATCGTTGTCGCTGCAGGAGACATTCCCAACTCCGTCGGAGTTTTTCGGCGTGTTCGCCAATCTTTACGACGTCGCTGTCGGCTGTGCGATTCTGTTAATGGGCGCAACTTCGAACACCTATTATAATAATGTCCGTTCGTCTGCCTTCCGACATTGAACTGTGCAGCGCAGGCCAGAAGACTATGCTTCACATATGTCATAAAGTACGTGGAATGTAATTCTTTATTTGTCATTTTTCTTTTATTTTCAACACTTTTTGGCACAGTATTTTGTAAGTCACAGACCGTGGTGTACTCAAATTGTAAATTACAAAGTTTGTATGAATTAATTTAAAATTTAGTGTCTTTTTTAAATTTATAATTAATAAAATTATTATGCTATTTGTTATTATTATTTCCTATCATAAATTATGATGCACATATACATACAATAATTGTCCATGTAAAACATGTACTGAAACTTCTTGCATAGTTACAAATCGCAATATTTTTAATTATTTCCGAATTTTCACCACCAGTTTAATTTTAAGGAATTTAACTTAAGCTTTATATCAATAAAAGACCACTTTAAAATGTAGACTATTATTGTAAAGTTATTTTGGTTCATTCAACTCTTGAATAATTAAAAATGTTGCATCTCAGAAGAAGCATGATCGAAAATGTATAGTTGAGAGTAATTAAAAAGGCGGTGTTTCCAATCGTGATGGGCGGAGTTTAACCTTTGCTAGTGTCAAAGAAAGCGGAGTTGTAACTAAGAAACTGATTAATTTCTCTCACACAATTAAACCGATATGGTTCATTGTAAGCTTTTTCGAAAGTTTTCGGAATGGACCAAATTTTACTACATTTTCCTTGTTGTAGCTAGAGTTGTCTTTTTGGAATTAACGATTAACTATTTTGATGTATATTGGATTTCGTACTTTTTTCACTGTTTCAGGGCTTGTAACTCGTCAATAAATATTGCTATTTTAATACAATTGATGTCATTTTGTAGGTTTTTTTTTGCTCTTTCTAAATATGTGCTTCGTTTTTATGTAGCATTATCGATAGTTTAGCAATGAGGGTTCTTTTACAATTTTCCGAATTTTCATTCTATTTGCTGTAACTTGAAAACTATTGAGATCCGACCAGGCTTTATATACTGATTTATGCTCCATGTGATCTCCTCTATTACCCCTATTAATATTGGACCCCTTTAACGGAACACCCTGTATATATATATATATATATATATATATATATACACACACACATGTTTAATAGGACAACTTTGACCGTAGCACAATAAAATGGATTGCATTATACAAGTGGTAATTTGAATCATACAGATCTATTTAAAAAAAAAAAAAATTCCATGGGCTGAAATCTTTTAAATCAGTTTTATCCAATATATTCAAGTCACCAGGGGAATTCAGTTTCAGGACAAAGTTAGGTGATTTCTTGAAATCCAAAAATTCCGACTATTTTTTTGTAACCAATTATTCCTAATAATTTATTACTGAAGTATATTTATAAGTTTTACATCATTGTAATAAATGTCTGTTTTTATTAGTTTTACTTGTAAATTTTAATGATTACTGAGTAGCTTTTATAATTCAATATGGCGGGGTGCTAAAAAATGTGCTTTTCTGACCCATACATAAAGT
This sequence comes from Maratus michaelseni, assembly GCA_963931845.1. Classification (NCBI taxonomy): domain Eukaryota; kingdom Metazoa; phylum Arthropoda; class Arachnida; order Araneae; family Salticidae; genus Maratus; species Maratus michaelseni. The sequence continues at coordinate 209,933,874 of OZ007599.1, read as the reverse complement.
AAAAATAAAAAAGATAAAAAAATATCTTTAAGTTACCCTAGTACGCTCGAATATTTTATATAATTAGATACTAACTATTTTCATTTATTTTATCTAAGGTTTTGAAACTCTTCTCACAGAACACGCGCACACGTGATACTGCATTCTAAATAAAGGAAGCAGGGAAATGTTCAGTAATAGATCAGTTTCATCTGATGTCACACCCTAGACACCATCTTAGCAACCAGATGAGCGTTTTGATTGCCCCTCAAACATGGGGAATTGTGATTGTTTGGCTCATAATACAGGTTACAAATTGACTATTATGATTGGTTGGATAACACTTGGTGGGCTGGAGATCACGTGGTTGAAACTGATCTATAAGTGCGAAATACCCGCAGTGTTAATGTTACAAATCGGCACACAAAATCAATGGTGTGGAAAGTCTTCTCGCTGGGACGGTAGGTGGAAGTAATGTGCAAAATCTTCCCCCTACTTGGTAACGAACAAAATTGTGGGGAAAATCTTGAGATCAAGTGAGACTTTCGCCCCCCTTCCAATGGTATTTTGTCAAATGGAAGCTCCATTCTTTTTTCCCAACGCGTTCTAGATCTGGTCTTATGTCTACGATCGACTAGGGAACATTAATCATCATCAAAAACAATAAGTCTTTGTACATATATTGTTATATAAGATATTTTATACTTTTTACACCTAAAATATATACAGAGTTGTCAAAATTGTACTTCCTCAACTCAGAGCAGCTCCCGACTAACCCTAAGTGAGACCCTGGGGGTAAAGATCCAGTTGGTACCCTTCCCCCATAACTTTTTTGTAGCCTCAATTTATTCTCATTTTTAAACAAAAATACCTGATTTTTAGCTTTGGGGGCCTCTCTTAGAGGTGAGGGCTGTCCCGTTTGCCCTTGTGATAACCAGGCCTTGATTCATAGGGCTGTGTAGTATGGTATGGTGTGTGTGTCATAAAGGAAATGAAATTTGGATAATAATTATATTAAATCATGCACCCAAGTTTTATAAAAAAGAATGTTCCCTAATAGACAACGCGATGCATCTTGCGAAACGCAATTTGCATAAGCGGAACCTTTATGCAACTTTTGCAAATGGCAAATCTGATAAAAGAGGAAGACAGCAGCAGGAATTTGAAGTTTGCTGATGCATATTGCTAACTTTTTCAAGTTCTTAATTTGAAATTTTTTTCTCAGTATGACGAGAGCTGCTGTGATTCGAACAGTCTGAATGTAGAACTGACACAAAGTTGTAGATAAGTCAAATCTCCGCTTTCCTTTCTCCATATTAATTACTGACTGAAGAATTATTATTTAAAAATATTCAGAGGAATTTTATAAAACTATCTCATACACGACTATCTCATGAAAAAATTGATTTTTTCGAACTTTTTTTTTTATGCAGTTGTTTAAACTTGTCGCTTTCTCTCAAAACTATCAGTTCTTATTAAAAATATAAATATTTTAATTGATGTAAAGTACTCAGAGAGCGGAAAAAGAAAACAAAACATTCAAGTCTGTCCTTCTTCAACAGACTGGAATATTCGTCTTGCAAAAACGTTTGATTCTAATTTATGTAATGACAGAAAAAATATTTTATTTTGATTCAATAGGAAGAGAGATAGTTTTGATATAAGGCAGACTTTTTAATTTTTTTCTGTTCCATTGCCTTCTCCTCTGAAGGTCATCAATCACAAAAAACTACCCATTGTAAACTAGTCTTCAGAGGTTTTTTTTCCTTGCCCTTGACAGTTTAAGGGGGGGGGGGATATTTTTCTCTAGACAAAAGAATTTTTTTTTTATGACTGACCAATACCTTGGTTGGTTTAAAATCCAAACTAGTTCTTTCTGACAGATTCAAGAAGTCATTTTTATTCGTAAACGCATAAAATTTTCAGGTTTTCTTCTTCAGGTATCAAGAAATTCAAAAGTGTTTCCTATTTTTTTTGTAAAAGAAAAGGATCTTTGAAAAAATGTTGTCAAAGTTGGCGTTTTGAACTATTTTTCGGGACGCGACAGTCGAGGGAAGGTTCTCATAGAGAGAAATCGATTAAAAATCAAGATCTACGTTATTTACAGAAAAATGGAAAGTTAGTCGATTCTGAGGACCAAAGCGGATGTACGGAAATGTCATGCATTTTCGCAAAGAAAAAAAAAGGATTCGTGAATGTGGAATGAGAACAGACTTAATGCAACATATCTTGATCCTATGTGTCTGATGTCCACATTTCTTGTTATTACAAAGTTTTCTGCTTTAAGCAAGTTTAATTTTGACAACCCTGTACTTTCCTTTTCTACCTTAATGTAACGTGTTCTATGTTCTTGAAGTAATGTATATATTCATATACTACCCCTGGCAAAAAGTTTGAAATCAGCATTATCTATTCGACAACCCACAATCAAATATATAAATTTCTATTATAATTGGAAAGCTGTAATTATTTTATTTTTAATGAAAGATCAAGAACATTACTGAGATTGACAGTTACACAGACACAACGCAAGTTATAAAATAAACAATCAGTAATTAGTTTATAATCTTCTTCTAAAACTTGTGCAGAAAAAAAGTTTGGAATCATGTCGATTCGGGGAAAACATTTTGGAATCACTCGCCTGTTTATGCAAATTTTCATGCCTGGTAATCATCTTAGTATTACGCAATGATCTTGCGCAGTTCCACTTGAGATGGATATATAGGGTGAGCCTGAAATCATGGTACAAACTTTAAGAGGCTACTTCACTCAGGCGAAAACACCCGCTCGCTAATGTTAATCTTATGGAGGGAATAATTTACGATATCTCGTTCGCATTTCAATATTTTTAAATGATTTTTTTTTCATTGGATAGCTGAGGTCATAGAGATTGACCAATGCAAAAAAAAAATATTTAAAAATATTGAAATGCGAACGAGATATCGTAAATTATTTCCCCCATAGGATTAACATTAGCGAGCGGGTGTTTTCGCCTGAGTGAAGTAGCCTCTTAAGGGTTGGTACAGGACACTGTAACAACCAATTTTTGTATAGAAAACCAAGGGTAGGAAATCCATTTATATAGTAAAAAATACAGGGCATCTCACTCCAATCCGAAGTCGCGTCTTCTTTCACAACTTTAACAAAAGTCAATATATTTTAACAAAATCCTTACAATATGCTTACAATTCATACAAATATGAGTCTGTTGCGAATTTTGTTAAAATATCTTCACTACTGTTAAAGTTATGAACGAAAACGTGACTTTGGATTGGAGTGAGACGCTCTGTAATTTTGATTAAATAAATGGATTTTTGACCCTGATTTCTGATACAAAAATTGTTTGTTACAGTGTCCTGTACCAACCCTTAAAGTTTGTACCATGAATTCAGGATCACCCTGTATAAACACATTACGCTTTTTTCCTTTTTCTCATTTCATAACAATGGATCAAATGGCACATGTAAGATAACTGGATTTGAAAACCAGAGAGGCGCTTATTAATCTGCCAAATCAAAGAAAATAACAGAATAATGTAGAAAAGAAATTTTCATGTTCATAATCTAACTGTTTTCAAAATTTCAAGGAAGTTCGTAGCTTGAAAATGTGAAAAAACTGCCCCCGTTTTGGTAGACTAAGAGCTACATACACACGTCAGGATCGTACTTTATCAAAATATTAAAAAATTTGAGATGGAAACCATCTAATGATATGAATATTGAATGGAAAAAAGCATTCAATAAGGCAAAGTTATCAAACAGAAGGTTGCTCAACAGATTAAATGAAGCTGGACATCGTTATCGCAAAGTCAAGGCAAATTCCAAGCTGACAGTGCAGTACAAACAATCCAAATTATGATGGACCAAAAAATACCGGGACTGGTCTGTTGATGACTAAAAAAGTGATGATTAGCGATCAATCAAAAATTTGTATTGGTGAAGGTGAAAACAGAAGAAAATTCTTTTGGAGGTTGCAAAATGAAAAAGAGAGTGAAAACTGTTCCAATTTTTGTCTTAAGTTTCCTGATTTAATCATGATTTTGAATTGCATGTCTTCTAAGCATGCTGGAAGACTGTGTGTTGTGAATGTGAATGTGAATTGAGAGAAATATGTTTCAATTTTAGAAAATCTCCTGATTCCTAGATTGACAATGCTTCACGTCATAGGTCCCGGAAAGTGAAATTCTTTCTTTCTGAAAATAATGTTCCTTAAATAGTTTGGCCAGATAAGTAGTCCAGATACAAATCCTATCGAAAATATATGATTTATTTTGAAAAACATGGTATTTAAGCTACATTTAAAATCAACACAGAAACTAAAATACTCCATGCGAAAAGTATAGGCAGCCTTCGATCCAAACAAATGCGAAGACCTTGTTAAGTTTATTTCTGACAGAATCAAAGCGATCATCAAGGCAAAGGGTGGAAATACAAAGTATTCTATTAACCTAATATTTTGACCAAATATTTCAAACTTTTTTCTCATATAGTACGTGATTCCATATTTTTTTCTAGCAGCATTTGGAGAAATAAAATTATGTAAAATAATTGTGAAGTCATTTAGTAACTAATTAGTTCTTGTGATCTAGACATAGTTATGAATCTTTAATTGCAAACAAAGTTTCACAAAGTTAAAAACTTTATAAGTATATAACTTTATAACTTTCAACTATAAAATTGCTCGCATTTCATTGAGTGTTGGGAAAGGTAGATGCTGATTCCATATTTTTTGCCAGGTGTAGAATTTGAAACATGTTTCGAGTAAAATAATTATTTTAAATTTTCTTCGAATTTTTGTGACATTAAAAAGCATTATAATTAGGGATGTGCCGTAATTATCAATGCATTAAAGATTTACCTCAGTTCTTTCTATTCTAGTTCTAGCGTTACAATTGAAAATAAATAAGTGAAGTTTCTTCAACTTCTTCAAAATTTGAAAACCTTTATTTATTATATAAAGTTATAACGGTTATGGAATTCGCTTTAAAGGGAAAAAAAGATGCCCTAGGGGATAATCTGCTTCATATTTTCGTGGAATAAGCGAAAAGTTAGCCATTGCTGTTTAATCTAGATTGATCACTTATGCTTTCTGATATACATAAACTATATACATTTATACAAAATTACGTTAAAGAAGACTTCCATCATAATGCGATGTCTATTTTTGCGACATACCTGGTATTTTGAAGTCATTTGTCATTTGGTAAATCACTGAAACATATGTCTTGGAAAAATCTTCATTTAAGGCTGTTCTTTAATACTACTTTCTGACACATTCCTGAATTTACAATTTAAAAAATTGAAATCAAATAGCGTTTATCATTTTTCTATAAAATCAAAGGATATTTCGTAAAATGCTATCAAAGTTAGTAGTTTGAACAAAATTTTTGTGCGCAATAACCCAAGAAAGCTCACCATGAGAGAGCTATTGCTTATAACTTCAGATATAATACATATATTGAAAAAAGAAAAACACTATTCGATTAGAAATCACCCCAACAGTCATGCTTACTTATTTCAAGCTTTTTTTATGGAAAAGTGGGTTCGTGGATGTGTCAGAAAGTTTCGCCTTGTTGAGCGGGAAATTTGTTTTCTTCTGAAAACCACCTTATGATATTTTCTAGGAGTCATTTTCTCAAAAACTATAATGTTTACTACGATAAAATCCACAGTAAACTTATGTTAACCTGTTTAGTTTCGAAATAAGTTAAATCCTTTAATTAGGAATTACTTTAAAATAATTTTTTTTTTCAGTTTTGAAAGTACACGCGGATTTAACCAGATAAATTAATAATCATTAGGACTAGTACCCAAACAATACACCTATCATTATTATTATAATTATTATAATTATTATTATATTATTTTTACTAAAAATATACAAATTCGACATGCTACGGATATTTTAAAGATTTTTCAATGTGAGGTAAAGAATTTGAAATTTATTTTAAAGTATTCTTACAACTAAAGTATTCTTGCAACTATATTGCAGATATCAATTATTTTGTTTGTAAAATTGGATAATATAAACTGATTACTGAAATAAAAACATTAATATATTTTTCCAAATAATAAACCGCGTAAATATCTCTGCGTTATTACCCAATCGTAAATTTGAAATCATGTTTTCTCCAGACGTTTTCTATAATTCATTAACTTATTAATTATTCAGTTTTCGCAATTTTTATTTATGAAACATTCCTCGTAAATATGGTTATTTTCTTTAAATTAATTACTTCCCTGTATTTTAAATGACTTTACTTTTTTTTTTTTACAAAGAAATTGCTTTTGTTTTAAGATTGTGTTTTATTGTAACTTTTTTCTGAAAGTTTATAATGCGATTTAACAATTAAAGTAATAGCAATGATTTGTTGAATAAAGAGTAATAAAATATAAATATAGTTCTTATATCGTAATTAGATTTATATTAGTTTTATTGAATTAACTTAAAAATAACAAAATGAATGTTTTTTTTCTTTTTAATAAAACTATCTCTTTAGAGTTTTAATAATACTTTTTTTTTTACTCAGAATAAGATTACTTATAACGAAACCTATAATGGTAAATGTCAAGTAAGATTTATTTTCTTATTTGCAAAATAAAAGTAATATGCATATTGTTTCTAATTTCTTATACTCTCTAAAAGATCAATACAGAGTATCTTTTATTAAGCTTATTTCGTCAAAAATGTAATAAGCTTTCATAAAGGCATTTATTTTATTCCTTAGAACTCATTTCATCTGCTTTAATAATAACAAACATTGTTGAAATGGATGTATTAATTAGCTTTTACAAGTAACAGAATAATTTTTTGAAACTACTCCTTTCTGGCGGTGTTATTCAGCATTATTATTGCTTTTTAATCATTTCTAGATATAATGAAGTATTTGTTTGTTTGATAATTTGCTTTAATGTTTTGAAGAAAACAACTTTGCTCTAGTCAAATACCTATTGCTCGTAAAACGACCCCGTAATTAGAAAGAATTTACGAACTTAATTATGTAAATTTAACTTATGCAGGGATTGGATTATTTAGAAATTCAAATTAATCTAAAAAAAAGTATAAATACAAAAATTAAAAAAATATATATGTGTTATTGACGTGCAATTTAAATATGTCGAAGAGTTTATGTCTTTTATTTCTTATGTTTATTTTTTCGTACTTTTTAAGTTAGATTAAACTTAATTCAAACCACTTTTAAGCAAAGAATGGTGTTTATCAGCCAGAAAAAAAATTGCTCTCTCTTCTCCTGAAAAAAAAAAAAAAAGATAGAAAAATTATGCGTTAAGCATAGATTATGAAACACTTTCCAACACATTCTGAATACTGTCCAGTACAGGTAAAACGGAGCAAAAATTGAGTAGAAATTCGTTTTGGCACTAGAAATGAAGATCCGATGAGTTCCCAAAAATTAAACATGTTTTACCATGTTTTGGGGGGCAAAAAGGGGGATTTTAACCCAGGAAGGGGCTAAACTCAAGTTTTCTTAAGTAGGTCAAGTGAGGTATCATTTATTATGTATCTGTTAACTCTGAATCGAACGACACCGTCCGCAAATCGATACGATTATTTGTTGGAAAGTTACGGCAGGTTTTATGAATAAAATGTCGAAAATTATATTTTAGTTCAGGTTAAATAGGTTTCTACAGCAACAACTGGTGGCCATTCACGAAAATTTGGGAAAAACTTCGTTTTGGCATTTGAAATGAAGATTCAATGAGTCCCCCCAAAGTAAAGTTGTTTTACTATATGATTCGAAGGGAGAGGCAAAACATGTTCTTTATATCATATTGAATAATCTTAAACTTTTTAAATGTCTTCAAAATAGCAGTAATCAAAATCAGGGTCATCTGAGTCTTTTTAAAGATCATCGAAGTTTTGGGATTAAAAAAGGTGTAATAAAGTTTTGTTCTCTTATAAAGTATATTTTTAGACTTTTTATTCATAAAACTTGCCGTAACTTTGTAACAAGAACGAAACATCATGCGTCAAGCATAGATTATGTAACACTTTCCAACGCTTCCAAAATAATTTTACAAATCATACCGTTTAATAAGCTAAAAGATAACATCTAAGTAATCCGAATACTTTTATTCAGCCCTGTATAGTATCTATAGATTTGTATATATACTACATAGGATGTTAAATTTTAGTTCAGTTAGGAAACGCGTAGCGCAGTTTAAAATTCTCCGTCTGGAGTTAAATAATACGGAAATGTGTTCGCGAACTTTTGTGCGTCCCTGTAAATGAACGATGACTGCTGTACACACACTATTCTGTAGTAAGCCTCTTGAAATACACCTTAGTGATATATATAAATTTCAATGCGTTTAAAATAGGGAAACATTATTTAAATAAACCGCAGACGATTTTTCTCCATAGACGTAATGTAACAGAATTCTTTTGACTGTCAATGTAAAGTAACTATAAGTGCTATGCACACCCTATTCCATATTAAGCTTCTTCTAATGCACCTTAGTGATATATATAAATTTCAATGCGTTTAAAATAGTGAAACATTATTTAAATAAACCGTCAATGATTTTTCCCCATAGACCGCAATGTAACGGAATTCTTTTGAGTGTCCCTGTAAAAAAACTATCAGTGCTACACACTTCCGTTGAAATAGGGAACATGCTATAGATAACGACTATAACATATAAAAATTGCAGAGCAATCCGAGTATATTTACGGGAGTTAGAGCACGGACAGACGGCCAGACGGCAGACGGCCATACGGCCAGACAAACCGAAGTCATAAACACTTTTCAACTAGATTGGAAAGTGTTAAAAAGTGATTGTATCGACTTGCGAATGGTCTCATTTGATTTAGAATTAAAAAATACATGTTTAACCAACACCCCACTCAACCTATTAAAAAAAAAAATGAGTTTCCCTATGAGTTAAAATGTTCCCTTTAGCCATAGTAAAACAACTTTATTTTTGGGAGGCTTACCGGATCTTCATTTTTAGTGCCAAAACGAAGCTCTTCCCAAATTTTTATGAATGGCCACTAGTTGTTGCTTTGTTGCTGTAAAACCTTATTTTACCTGCACTAAAGTATACTTTTCGACTTTTTATTCGTAAAACTTGCCGTAACTTTGTGACAAATGACTTGTCACAAATATCGACTTGTTGCGGGTGTCATTCAATTCAGAATTAAATAATACATAATAAACGATACCCCACTTGACCTACTTTAAAAAGTTGAGTTTTCAAAATGCCCCACTTTGCCACCCTCCCCCCCCCAAAAAAAAAAAAAAACATGTGAAAACAGCTTTATTTTTGGGGAACTCATCAGATCTTCATTTTATAAAACGGATTTATAAAACAGCAATTTACGCCAATAAGCAGAAATATACTCAAATTATTTTGTGCAGCCTTGTATATGATCTATAAAATTTATAGCCCAGTAATATGCGAAAAATTAAATAAATTAAAAAACGCATTATTTAAAAACGCTTAACGTTTAATTAAGATTTGGAAATATTTAACTCTAAATATTAACTTGATATTGTATTTTTTAATTATTTAAACAGTTTCAAAAAGGAAAATAAACATTTATTTGAAAGCATAGTGAAAAAATGCATAAGGAAAACTTACATTTGTTTTAGACGAAGAAAGCTGTAATTTTTGGTATTAATTTTGATTTCAAAATTGTTACACCCTCGTAAAATTTTTCACACTTTAACAAGGAATGCAGAATTATATAAGAAAATAACTTATCATCATTAAAAGGAAAATGTATATACGTAAGGTGATAACAGTACACATAAAGGCTTATAAATACCTTTTAATAAATAGATCAAGTTTCTTACGCTCAATCGGCGACATTTATCAAGATCAATAATGCTAAATAAACTAATTTCGCAAAATGTTTGTGAAAATGAACTTGATAAACAAAATGAAGAATAACGTAGAGGTATTCAGCTTTGAAAGATAAACCAGGAATCAGTGAAGGAAAATTGATTACACGTGGGTTTGAGTTTGAAGCTTTTTCTAAACAATTAAAGAAAAATTCTGAAAAATTTCGTTATATGGAGAAATCTTTCGCTATATGGAGATTATTTTTAATGTAATCATGGAAAAAAGTGACCGTTCCTGCTAAAAGTACGTTATATAGAGAAATTCTTTATATGGAAATTCGTTATAGACAGACTCGACTGTATTCTACTTTTCTGTAAGCTGATTTTAATTTAATATATTTTGTTACCATCTCGAAAATCCTTTCGTTTATACACGATTCTAGCTTAAATTATTTCCTTAACACCTCGAAAATCCTTTCTTATATAGCTAATTTTAGCTTACAAGGGCCAAACATGATGCGCTCAGATTTTGATGGTTTTAATGTATGTTGTAAGTGTCATACTCCTAACTATTCAGGTCAAAAGTTTCCTTCTAATGGGCCTTAGTTTTCGAGAAATTTCGGGTTAAAGTTCAGTATGCGTTTCAAATACCGATTAGTTCGTCACTCTGAACCTGAACAAGGTCTCCGTGGCGCATAGCTAGCGTTCGCGCTTGTGACCAGGAGGTGAGGGTTCTGTCCTATCAAGTACCTTTTTACTTTTTTTAATAAATTTTATATATTTGATGCGTTACAAATTTTATGCAGAATTATGAATTCTGCACCTTTGAACTTTTTGATATTTTCCTAATAAATTTCATTTACATATTCGAATTTTTCGTGGACATTTATATTTTTTGCGAAATTTTTAATCTAATATTTCTGTCGACGAAAATCCAATTTACTAATTTATGTCTTGATTATCTCGTCTTTTGAAAACGATTATTGCTTACTTTATGTATATTTATTTATTTATTTATTTATCATATTTATGAAATAATGGATAAGTTTATTAAATATGGAATTAATTGTGTGATACATATCGTAAAAATATTCAAAACAAAATATCGCATTAAAAATCACCATTAAATATTTCTTTACGTAAATTGTTTTAACAATATTGGAAGAATGAATATATTAACTTATTATATATATTTTAAACACTTAAATTGTGATAAATATAATAAAAAATGCATTAAAAATTGAAAAAGAAATTACTTCAAACGTGGTAATTGTCTGTAAAAGAAGCTAAACGAAATCAATAAAAAGAACATTTTATTTATTATGATATTACCGTGAAAGTCATTGCAGACGATTTTTTTTCAGATATATTTTATATGTATTGTAATTTACAGACGATTTTTCATTTCTAGATGAATTTTTCTGTATGGCATCGACTTGTTAGAATAAAAAAAATAATAATAATTGTAATATATTATTTTTTTATTTGTTCAAATCAAAAATGATGCTGAGTTTGGACTTTACAGTTAAATGTATTTAGATAACATAAAAAAAAAATATAACTGGTTAAAGCTTGCACATAAGCGTTACTGCTTTAATATTTTATTACTTCTTTCAAGATATGCTATTGGAATTACCTAATCATACATACGTTTCGAAGATTTGAGATGAAAAATAACCTTGTATAAGTTATAAAAAATGATAAATTTTCATTTAAAATTCCATAAAGTTAAAAAAAAAAGTATTATTTCAGAACAGCTATTAAAATATAACAAGTAAATAATAATAAATTTTAAACAAAATCTAGACATAAATTAGTTTGGAATTTCGTCAACAGAAATATTAATTTCAAAATTGCACAAAAAATAAAATAAATAAATAAATAAAAATAAAATAAATAAATAAATAAATAAATAAATAAACAAAAAAATTGTAAATTTTTACGAAAAATTCGAAAATGTAATTGGAATTTATTAGGAAAATATCAAAAAGTTCAAAATTTGCAGAATTCATAATTCTGCGTAAAACTTGTAAGCGTCAAATATATAAAATTAAATAAAAAAGGGAAAGTCAGATGATAGATAGGACAGAAGCCGCACCTCCGGGTCACGAAGAGCGAACGCTAGCTCTGCGCCACGGAGACCTTGTTCAGATGGCCAAACTAATGAGTATTTGAAATGCATAATGAACTTTAACCCGAAATTTCTCGAAAACAAAGGCCTATTTGAAGGAAACCTTTGACCTGAATAGTTAGGCGTATGACCGTTACAACATACTTTAAAATTATCAAAATCTGTGCGCATCATGTTTGGCGGTCCCCTTGTTAGTAAGAAATGGTTTCCCATTTTTCTATAATTGTAAAGAATCTTTCAGAAAATTGTGTCAAAGTTGGCATTATAAGGCGATTTCCGAAGCTCGGTAGTCCAGGAGAGGTAGTCATCGGTGAGCAACCGATTAAAACATAAGGTGTAATACATTTATCAAAAAAGAAAAAACGCTGTTCGATTACAAATTATTTTAATATTCATGCCTGAAATTTTCATGTTTTTACATATAAAAATGGCATCGTGACTGTGTTAGAAGTTTTCACGGTCTTGTGTGGGGAAAATTCTTTTCATGGGAACAGCCTTAACCTCTTCGCCAGCACGTCCCATATACGTGCCGCACAGTGGGGCATTTGGCGGATTTAGCCGGCCAAAAGTCAAAATTTTAAAATACAGTTGAGGAGAAAAATATGCAGCTCACTGTGCAGGTAAATAGTTGGGGAATCTCCGTACAATTGTAAAATTTTTCCACGTGCACGCAAATTAGTGCCAGACAAGTTAAAACTTACTTGTATCAGTAGGTTGTTTATCTGTGCTTTCAACGACAACTTTGTGACTGCTTATTTCAGAGTGATATTTTTTGTTCAAAACTTTTACCTATATGAAATAGTTATGGATTATAAAAGACCAGATAGGTATGTTTATAGTTCACATGAATATGTTTATATTTACTTTATTAAAAAACGACATGAAATGTACCGTATAGTTTGGAAAATTTTATTGTTAATTTAAATATTCCATACGGAGTTAGTTAACCTTAAGGGTGAGATTCGATGATATTTTTTACATGAATTGAGAGTTCAAGATATGTAGTTAATAACTTTGAAAACAATAGTCGCTAATAACCGCTAATTTAGAAGAATTTCTTTCAAGCACAAATGTGTATGTTTCTGTAAATGATGATGTTTTCATTTCTCTCCTTTTTTTAAATGTATTCTGCGATAGCTAAATTGCAAATGTTGTAACAAATTGTCATCTGCAGACATAAAAGAGTTCAAATGTGCATATCTGATCACTAAATTTATATCTGGAATGAAAATTATATCAAAATAAATCCTGCTCGACCTTATGAATAATCAGAATTTTGAAAATTTACGAAGAGAATATTAGACGATAAGAAATTTTAATTTCTCAAAGGATTACCTTGTTAACAAAGATAATTATTAAGAAAAGCAAAAGCATCAGATAAAGCATGATTTAAACATTTTTTTTTCTGTGAAAAAAGTTAATCTTTATTGCAAGGAATATTCCAGTTGCCGTAGATACGTCCAGGTTGGCCTCAGAAATTTTTCTATGAATTGTAATCAAAGAAGCAAAAGAAGCAAACCGAAAAAGTACGCAGCAAAATAATCTTGAAATCTTTTCTCATGCTACCTAATCACAATAGTATGTTACTGGACACATGAATGCTTTTACAGTAGTCAAAGAAATGACATGGGTTCTATATCTTGCAGCTAAAGGTAAACAGGTCTTAAGTAATTATCATGAAACAACTTATTGGAGCTCTCGACTAGTTAGGCTTTATCAATGTTTGTTGAAGCAAATATCTCTAAAATGAATTATAAAACAGTCAGACATAGACATTCACATAAGAAAACATATCCGTCCTATAATTTGCTACAAATGGAAATAATTATTACCCCAAATAAGGACTCTTACAAAGTTACCGTGACTTCTGGTGAAGTTCAGATGCAACGTTACATGCGTCTTGCACTATCTGAAAGAAGTTATATAGACAATAAATGATGAAGAGCGCTTCATAAAATTAAAAGTTAGAATGTGACGGCTTTGAACAAAGAAAATATTTAAAAAAAACTAAAAAATTATGTAAATTTTTACTGAAACATTTTTTGGAATTCATTTGTATTTTTCCAAATTGTTCTTCAGTCAAAGAAAGAAAAAATTGTTTGGCAAAGTCTTCCACGCCTAGATTCTGCTGACCCTTAAAAATTACAATTGTAGAGGATATCTAGAAAGTCGAAGTTTAAGAGAAATCGTGTAACACGGATATTCTAAACTGGTAAGTACTCAGTGAAGAACCACTCTTATCTTGTATGAAACGCATACCAAAATTAACAAAATCGGAATCATTTTAAAGGCTTTATCACTACTTATTCCTGTTGAACATTTCAGTGCAACAGCCCATGAAAGTCAAATTGAATCGGATAGTGATGAAAACTATTACGATGACAAGTTTGCATCATCTGATGAATAACCTTCGATTTTGTTATCAAATATGTATATTATATACGAGGTATATCCACAAAGTAAGTTCCGTTTCTATTTCTATCCGCAGCAGCGCTGCGATCGCAGTTCCGAGCATGCGCGGCAGTTACTCTGACTGAAGGAGAAGAAATGTACGCCATTTTCAGATCGCTGCTGCCGACATGTTATTTGTAGTGCTTCTTTAGAATGTCAGCCTTAATTGAAAATGCCGCCACTTGTGAAATCAGATCTGTGATTCGTTTTCTCAATGCAAAGAAAGTTAAACCAAGTGAAATTTATCGGCAAATCTGCGAGGTTTACGGACAAAATGCTATGCGTGATTCAATGGTTAGAAGATGGGTCAGACAGTTTAATGAAGGACGTGATCAAGTGCACGATGAAGAACGAAGTGGACGCCCGTCTTTGGTTACTGATGAACTGGTTCACACAATTGAAGAGAAGGCTAAGCAAAACCGTAAGTTTACAATTAGTGCTCTTGCTATGGAATTTCCGAAAATCTCACGATCACTAATTCATGAAATTGTTACTGAAAAACTGAAATTTCGAAAACTTTGCTCACGTTGGGTACCCAAAATTCTTACTGAACAACACCAAAAACAACGGATGGGCAGTGCACTTCAGTTTTTGACACGCTAAAATGAAGACGGCGATGATTTTCTTTCTCGGCTAGTCTCGGGGGATGAAACTTGGGTTTCTTACGACACCTCTGAGAGTAAACGTCAATCAATGGAATGGAGGCACACTTCGTCCCCAACGAAAGTTAAGTCTAAGCAAATCCTGACACCTCGAAAAGTCACGTGCACCGTTTTTTGGGACAGAAAAGGCATTTTGCTGATTGATTTCTTACCACGAGGCCAAATAATCAATGCACATGTTTACTGCGAGACCATTCAGAAATTGCGCCGTGCAATATAGAACAAGCGCCGAGGATTACTGTCAAAAGGTCTTGTTTTTTTACACGATAATGCACGACCTCACACTGCGAACGTCACAAAAAAACTCCTACAGGAATTTGACTGGGACGTGTTTGATCGTCTTCTGTACAGCCCAGACCTCGCTCCTAGCGACTTCCATCTCTTTTTACACCTCAAATCTTTCCTTGGTGGTCATCACTTCACTGATGATGACGAGCTGAAAGAACATGTAACCACATGGTTGAAAACACAGGCGGCAACCTTCTATGAAGAAGGCATACAAAACCTTGTGGCACGCTACGACAAGTGCCTACAGAATTTCGGAAGCTATCTAGAAAAGTAGTTTCACAGTTGTAGATTTTTGTACAATAAATATTTTTTTTGTATCTGTACACGTTTTTTTTATATAACCAAACGGAACTTACTTTGTGGATATACCTCGTATATATTCATTTTAATATGATATTTGTAAAATTTTTTAAATAAAATAAATAATATATATGATTAATATATACTTGATTTCAAAACATTATTGATTTACTCTATGAAAGTATAAATGGAAAAATTTTCATTTTAAAAAAGATTAAAGTGTAAAATTACTTAAAAAAAGAGTTCTCTAAAGTTGGAACAGTATTTTTTCTTTTAATAAAACATAATGTAGTTTAAAATCGATTTCATAAATTTCAAAGACGTATGTAGAAAAAAACGTAAAATTCTAATAATCTATATCTGTATATAAAAATATATATCTCCAAATAAAAAAAAAAATTATAATATGACTTCAAAAATTAAAATTTTGAGTTATTCTGTATAAAAAGTTAGGTGGATAAAGTACAATTGCAACCAGAGAATTAATCATTAATGTTTTATTATAATTAAAGTTAGTGTTACATGTTACAATGATTTTTACATACCCTGTATATGCAAAAAACATTTTTTTCAAAAGAAAAATTACTATAAAAGTATACAAATATGATAAACTAATAAAATATAAACATTCCATTGCTTTTTCCGGAAGAATTTTTTTTGGCCGGCTAAATCCGCAAAATTCCCCACCGTGTGTGTGCCTTTTAAAGTGCACGAAATCATTACATTTGATCACCATTATTTTAGTACAGAAATTTTCGCCTTAGCTAATCTCAGATTTTCAGTAATTAAATAAGGCAAAAATTACAATATGGTAAAATTGATCCCGAAGAACTAAAAAAAAAGTGTAAAAGACGCTCTACGCGAACGGGTTAATAATAATCCCTTCCTAAATACATGGTGATTCTAGCTTAATATATTTCCTTAATATCTAGAAAATTTGGATTAATTTTTTTTAAAATGTGAACAAATTCTTCAACACGTATTTTCGAAAACCGCCATGTACACAGATTCATAAATTTGTACCATTACGTTATTTTTCATTACAGGTATATAAGACGCTCATATTGCAACCCGAATATAGTTTGTTAAAAATAATGTATATCAATAATATCTAACATAATAAATTAGATTACTTATGTATTTTGTCAAATGCGCTTGTTTCGACATTTATTTTTAATAGCATTTTTGACGGCAATATTTTAAACACATTCCTCTTTATTTAATTAAAATTTAATCTACATTAATTGAATAGCGTTTTGTGATTAAAAATATATTCTACAAATTCTAGTGTTCCTAAATCCCATAATAATATTCTTCTCGAAGTATATATTTAATAAACCATATTTCCTAAACTATTTGAACGTTTCGAATATCAGAGCAAACGAATAAAGTATTTATGTAATCTAATATTGCCTGAAACTTATGTAGGCGCCTTTTGTATCCACAACGAAGACTTTAGCAATGTTAATAACCTTGGATTTATTTTTCCCTGTTAGTGGGATATTCTATCCTAGCGATATATTTCAATTTTACAAACAAATCTAGTTATTCAATCATAGCTTTATTGATTTAAGTAGTGTATTGTGATAATAGTGTAGAATTTCAAATTATTGATATTACAAAATCCATTTCATTCGAATATGTCTTCTTCTGATTTTTAAGATTGCTTTGAAAGTTTTGATGGCAGTGTGAGTCTAAGACTATGATTTAAAAAAAATATTTTTTCGAAGTTAATATTTAAAAAAAAGAAAAGAAAAAAAAACTGCTATCATTTTACACATTTTGCACCGGTCACGTATAAAAGTATGTCTCTTGGACACCTATAACTCCACTCATGGGTGTTACACAATGAATGTTATTTTCAAAAATATGCATATGTATTTATACAATTAGTGTGTTGTACATATAAAAATATCCATAAGAAACTTTAAATAAATTCATTTTTTAATATAAATACAAAGCAAAAAATCATATTGTTGAATAATGTAGCATGCAAGAACAACGCCCATTGGGCATTATAGATAAGAAGCCGAGAATAAGCGACGCAAAAGATGTTAAGGTATCTGCGCATCTGCCTCTATCCTAAAATAATCATCTTGTTTATTTTTAGTGTTCCGTACCTGAAATTGAGTACGGAACCATTATAGTCTCGCTTTGGGAATATTGTGTATAATCCTGTAATAAACCGACATAGAATTATAATAATTTTCGGATTTTTTTCTTTACATGTGCTATAAGACCTTCCTTCGTGTCAAATTTCCATTCACCAGAATGTCAACCGGAAGTACCTATAATTTTTTAGAGTAAAGCCTGTAGGGTACTTCCGGTTGACCTAGACCTTCAATGTGGCACGAAGGAAGATCTTATAGCATATGTAAAGGGAAAAATTTGAAAATCATTAATTTATAAATCTATATCGATTTATTACGTGACAAACTAATGAATTCCCATAATCGGTACTAACGACAAATTAACGCATTGTAAAGGAATTTTTTGTAAAGATAATATAACGTAACGGTACGGAATCTTCAGGGTCCCGATTTCTTTTTTATAATTATTTTATTTTAAAGTCCAAACATTAAGAATACAAATTAATCAAAGATGAAGCTAAGTATGGGTTAACATACATATATAGTGAGTTTTGAAATTTGGAATTGAATGTATAATTTTTTATGCTTTATTAAAATCTTTAGATTGCGTTTTCTGAAAACTGGATTTTTCTATATTTTTGTTTACGATAAATTTCATTTATCAAAATCCTTTTAAAATATTGAAAAAAAAAAGGAAATTGCCATAGTATTCTACTCATGTCTGGCAATAATATTATAAACTAGAAGGTAAAACTGTCTGTGTATATTTATTCATTTTATATCTGTTTTTATTTAAAATAATTATCTACTTTTTTTTAAGTATCGGGGTTTTTACGATACAAAGTTTGGAATATTTCCGTAGCTTTTATTATTACAAATATTTTAGTAATATGGGTAAGTTGTTTTAGTAGTAAATTTAACAACCTAACGTAAAAATTATCTGAAATCATCCAATCTTAGATGCATTTTCGTAAAATGACAGGGGTGTTCTGGCATCTCTGCTGCAAGTATATTTTTGTTTTATAGAAATAGAATTTTTGCGTATATCCTTTTTTTTTTCAATTCTTCGAAATTTTGTCAACCTAAGATCAAAATTTCCTGAAATTCTTCAGTCAAAAGACGGAAATTTCCTAAAATAACAGAAATATTTCTTCAAATCATAGTGTGTTTCGGCAACTTAATGCCAATGTTTTAACGGATTTTGACGAACATTTTTAGAGTATATGTTTCAAAAATTTATAAAAATTTCATGGAAATTTCACTTAAATTTACAATTTTGTATCTCATGTTAACTAAAAACATACGTGTTTCATTAAGATTTCATGTTTTAAAAATCCTCCAAAGACTAACATTAAACTTTAAAAAATTCTCCATTTCATCTAAAAATTCAAATTTAATGTTCAATATATTGGGTTGAGGAATAATTCATGAGTGTTTTTTTCTTTTAAATTTAAAAATGCACGTAGAAATAAAATGCATTGGGGAATGTTTATGTTTTTTAAAAGAGAATTTTTGCTGTAAAAGATAGTATGTTTGGATTTTTTAATGTTATTGATTTTTATGTATTTTCAGATCATTAAAATGGAATGTCAAGTGGACAAAACTGAGCATTTTCAACAACATTTGCTTTTTGCATTTAATCGAGGTGGTAAGGCTACCGAAGCTGCTCGTGAGAATTGGGCTGTGTATGGAGAAGGAGCAATGCCTCAAAGAACTGCCCGCCGTTGGTGATCGCACTTCAAAGATTTGAATTTTGACTTCAATGACGGACTACACACCGGCAGACCAATTGGGTTTGATAAAGAACGATTGAATCAACTTCTTCAAGAAAATCTACGTCAAATGACCACAGAATTGGCGGAGCAGATGGATTTTTAAAAAGTCCGAATAGGTGAAATGGCGTTCTTTTGCAATACGGCAACGTCCGTCCTTACATCACCGATATGACCAAAATCGTCACTCAAGAACTTGACTGGAAAGTGCTGTCCCACCCCTACGCTCTAGACTTAGCACCATCAGATTTTCTTCTCTTTTGATCGTTTTCAAACGCTTTACGTGATATATCGTTCAATAATCTCGTGTAATCGAGGGTTTGGTAGGACGAATTTTTTTACTAAGACTATAAACACGAAACATCAAAAACTTATTGAACAATTGGAGGAAGTCTTAAACAACAACAGAGAGTATATTATTAATTAATTTGTTGTAGTTTTTTGTTTAAAATAAATTTGAAGAAAACAAACGCTCACGAATTATTCCTCAACTTAATAATTAAAATTGTTATTAAGAAACAAAGAAAATTCCAAATTTAATTGATGATGGATTTATTCTATGCTAGAGACAATTATAAAGTCGAACAAAATAATGATACAGTGCACAAAATTAAAAACGCATGATTACGAAAATTTTAAGAAATATAAAAGATACCTTAAAAAAGCAAAATTAAAATAAAATAAATAAATAAATTTATGATGTAAGGTATTATAATATAAATGTAAAATAAATTAATATAAATAATATTAAAAACACGAAACAAAATAAATAATACAAAAATATAAACAATATAAATCTTATATGTTCCGTAAAATATTTCGTAATATGTTACAAAATATTTTAGAGGCAACATTAACTGTTGACCAATAGCAGCATTTATTATTTGGGAAATTTTTAAATTAGATATTTTTTTTTCAACTGGTAAATTTAGTCTATTTCAAATATCTTTATAATTTTAAATAACATTAAACTGATTAGACGATAATTTATTCAATTTTATTTGTTTCTTTGTAATTTTGCTGTTTACAAAATTACTTCAAATAGCAAACCTGTAATATTATTAAAATCTTCCTCTCTCTTTTTTCTTTTACTGGAACATATTAAAGTTAGAATATTTTATTTCGGCGAAAATACTTTAGCGCATTTTTTGCTCCCTGCTTTCGTAACTGGAATACGTAAGTCTATCTTGTTTCGAATAGGGTCCTGCATCGGGTCAACCCGACTTAACCCGACCCGCGGTTCGGATCGGGTCGGGTTGACGCTAACTTTTTTCGTCGTGATTCGGCTCAGATTGACTTTAAATGTTTCGGTTTCGGATTGGGGTTTAAGTCTGGTGGATCGGGATCGGGTTGACCCGACTTTTCAGAAAAGTGTAGAATATTTTTGCGATGAAAAGCTATATTTGAACACTGAGTATATATATATGTTCATTTTTTCAACATAAAAGATAACACTGACATCAGATATATGATTGCAGATTATTATTTTTATATAATTTTAATGAAATATGGATTCTGTATAACTGACATTTTTTTTATTTTTTTTTAATAATATCTGAATACCAGCAACGGGCAGTATTTGGGGAAGCTTAAGGTTAGATGTTTTTTCAACTGATAACTTTAGTCTTTTTGAAATAAATTTCTAACTTTTATGTAAGTTTAGACTAATTAGACGTTAATAATTTATTCCATTTCCCTCTTTCATTACTAAAAATCCCACATTCTCTCTCTTTTTTTCTTTCTTTTACAGGACTATATTAAATTTAGAGTAAATTATTTTGGCGAAGATGCTTTACGATATTTTCTTTTCCCTAAGATTTTATAACTGGAATACATATTAAATCTATTTTATATAATATTAAATTTACTTTAATTCGGAATGATTTTAATTTAAAATGAATGCATTATTATCCGAATGTTTGTAGAACTTATTTACTATAAAGCACTTGAAAAGGATAATCTTGAAATATGTCACAGTATAAAGTGACATTCGGTTCTATATAACAGCTACTTATCTTGGTATTAACATTTATTTCAAGGTAAGTAGATTTGACTATGATTCTAAGTCCAAGTCAACTCAAATTTTCCCATTAATCCTTTAATCAATGAAAATCACGAGAAGCGAATTTTTGTAAGTCATTAATCTCTGAAACTCTAATCAAAAGTAAATAATTCAGAGCTTAGTTGAGTATTCTGTAATATATAAAATGAGAGATTAGATGAAAAGCAAAGATTAGGTTGGGAAGCAACATTGAATTACAATGATCGCAGCTCAAGGCATATGTTAATTGGATTGTCTGCATTTCAAGATTTTTATAAACCTAATAATTCAGATTATTGTGATAAATCAAGAAATTTGGAGATTTTCAAGATTTGCATTTGGTAAATTAATTTAATAAAATAAATTAATATCAATATATTTGATTTTAACTACGTTATATTTTCCATTTATATTGATTTGAGAAACGCTGAAATCGCTAATCATCTATAATCATCTCAAATTATTCATCATTGAAGTTATATGCATCTTAAACTCAAAAAGTTCTAATTAACACCTATTTATTTAACTTAATTAACTTGTAATCATGGAAATCACAAGAAAATTTTTCGGAAGAGGGGGGGGGGGGGAGGGCAAAATTAAAAAAGCTCCACAATTATTAATATTTTTTTTCTTTGCGCATTTTCTACTTGAAAGTCGAATTAAAAAATATTTTAGAATTGTCTTTCTTTTTCTATATTTAATTCGCCAATCACCTTCAAATTGTGAAACAGTAATTTTAACATTGATTAAAACATTAATGCTCCGATTTTTAAGATTTTTTTTTAACTTGAAATATATTTTTCTGCACTAAATTTTTAATGCATATTTAGGTAGATTTCAATACAAAAAGTGAAAAGCTATCTATTGCAGCCGTTTGGAGGAAAGTAATTCCAGAAAATTTTGGTATATTTTCACCAATCATGACCCCCAGACCACAAAACCACCCTCCGTTCAAACGTTGATTTATATGTATCAATATATATATATATATATATATATAACCATTAATGAAACATTACCGTATATATATATATACAGGGTGCAAAATGTTATCTATCGCCGAAATTTAATTTCTCAACCGTTGGTTGTAGACATATAGTTCCAATTACAAAAGTGTTTAAACTGAGGTAAATATTCATGTTGAGGCGTTAATAAAGTAAAAAAATCAATTTTATAAAAATTACGAAATCTAACTTTTTATACGGTCCCCCGGTCCCTATAATTATATTTAGTAAATGTTTGCACATGTCATAACAAATACAACACAAAAAGTTTGACTTCTGTACGACAAAAATTGACACAGTTATTAAATTTCAAAGTTTGAGCTTTTTTCACATGATTTTGTCTTTCATTCAGGGATCAGTTAAAAAATGAATTAGAGTAATTCGAGATCGAAACCAGGGGGCAATGTCCTTTTTACGGCAAAACAACCTCTAGCCGGTATGGCTAAATCGGTGTATCACCAAAGAGGGTTATTTCATCTAATAATTTGAGCTGACTTTCAGGGGTCGTATACAAAACGAAGAATGAAATATTGAAATTAAACAGAAAAAATAAATATAAATTTATTATCATATTAGAAAACGGTCTACTATAAAAAAATGAATACATCAAATACCGGAATCTACTGGAGATACTGCTCAAAGTGTTTTCCATTGGTGGCAATGCACAATTGAATGTGTAACAGTACTGAGTCCTGGACACGTGGGAGCATAGCAGATGTAACTGTACGACAAACAAGGATGATGCGCTGCTTCAGATCAACCAGAGAAGTAGGCTCAGTCACATACACCCGTGTCTTGATGTATCCCCAGAGGTAGAAGTTCATGGACTCAAGTCCGGTGAACGCAGTGGCCACTCTAGCGGAACACCATATCCAATGATCTGTTGACCTCGCCCGCATAGTACGACACCAGGTAAGCTGGTCAACGAACGTGTGGTGCGGTACATGAGGAACTCAGATTGTTGGACTCATCTTCTACGATGAAACCCTAACGGGCGAACTTTACCTGCACCTACTACAAAACACGGTACGTGACTGGTATGAAGAGCTACCTCTCCGAAATGCATGCCCGTTGTGGTTTCAACATGATGGGGCCCCTCCACATAAAGCATCAAACGTCCGTGCGTATCTGGCCAACGAATTCGGTCAACAGATCATTGGATATGGTGGTCCGCTAGAGTGGCCACTGCGTTCACCAGACTTGACTCCATGGACTTCTACCTCTAGGGATACATCAAGACACAGGTGTATGTGACTGAGCCTACTTCTCTGGTTGATCTGAAGCAGTGCATCATCCTTGCTTGTCGCACAGTTACACCTGCTATGCTCCCACGTGTCCAGGACTCAGTACTGTTACACATTCAATTGTGCATTGCCGCCAATGGAGAACACTTTGAGTAGTATCTCTAGTAGATTCAGATATTTGATGTATTCATTTTTTATAGTAGACCGTTTTCTAATATGATAATAAATTGATATTTATTTTTTCTGTTTAATTTCAATATTTCATTCTTCGTTTTGTATACGACCCCTGAACGTCAGCTCAAATTATTAGATGAAATAACCTTCTTTGGTGATACACCGATTTAGCCATACCGGCTAAAGGTTGTTTTGCCGTAAAAAGGACATTGCACCCTGGTTTCGATCTCGAATTACTCTGATTCATTTTTTAACTGATCCCTGAATGAAGGACAAAATCATGTGAAAAAAGCTCAAACTTTGAAATTTAATAACTGTGTCAATTTTTGTCGTACAGAATTCAAACTTTTTGTGTTGTATTTGTTATGATAGGTGCAAACATTTACTAAATATAATTATAGGGACCGGGGGACCGTATAAAAAGTTAGATTTCGTAATTTTTATAAAATTGATTTTTTTACTTTATTAACACCGCAACATGAATATTTACCTCATTTTAAACACTTTTGTAATTGGAACTATATGTCTACAACCAACGGTTGAGAAATTAAAGGCCGGCGATCGATAACATTTTGCACCCTGTATATATATATATATCTGACATGTATCATGCTATAACTCTCTTATTTATGAACGATTTGGATGTGACTGAGTATGTGTATAGGACAGTACGAAAGGTGTAATCAATACGAAAGTCTCGATCAAGTTCGTTAGCCAGCTTCATCCGCCATTTTGTTTCAAAATGGCGGCCAGTTAAAATTTTTTTAATTTTTAAAAATTCAAAAACCTGTACAAAAAATTATAAATTGAAAAAATTGTTTCCGTTAAGTGTTAGAAAATGATACAAGGATTACAGAACATTTTTTGTTTGGGCTTTATCTTAAAAAATGGCTGAGATAGGGCAGTTTGAAATTCCAGGGTGGCTGACATTTTGAAACAATCTGATTTTTGTTATGCTGTAACTCTCGTATTTATGAACCAATATGAATGTGACTGAGCATGTGCGCAGGACATACCAAGGTCTCGACCAAGTTCGTTGGCCAGCTTCATCCGCCATCTTGTTTCAAAATGGCGTCCAGTTAAATTTTTTTAATTTTTAAAAATTCAAAAAGATCTACAAAACAATATAAATTGAAAAAATTGTTTCCGTTAAGTGTTAGATTGAGATACAAGGATTCCGGAGCACTTTTTGTTTTGGCTTTATCTTAAAAAATGGCTGAGATATAGCTGTTTGAAATTCTAGATTGGCTGATATTTTGAAACAATCTGATTTTTGTTATGCTGTAAATCTCTTGCTGAAATTTGCATTCAAATTCAGCATTACCGAAAACCGGGATTCAATCTTTTGTAATCCGGTTCTAGGTATTTTAGCTTCGGTGTTTGAGTAAAATGACAAATGAGTTGAGTTTTTAAAAACATGGAATATGGAAGATACCTTTTCCTCCCGGTACAGGCTGGAAGGACTTTTTGATGTGTGTTTTAGACCATGGTTTATACCAGGTTTTTGGTTTTAATCCGTTTGTAAAAAAAACTGCAGATGTCTTACATCTTATCGTCTTCAAATATATTAATCACTTTGCTCATTACTTCTTATTACGATTTACATATCCTTTTGTAAATAATTAGCAAGCACAATGCACAAGCTTATTAAACTATCGTCTGGAATAGATGGCCTAATCCAAGTTTTAATTTACTTTAATGTTTTGAAACTACTTTCAGGGGACACTGTGTTTACGGGGAGAATAAATTGCGATGATTTGTATATGTAAAGATTATCTGGAATTCTACAATAAACATATATTCTTTTGTTAGACATTAAAAATAACTCAAGTTTATTTGTCTGAAGTTGTATTTTATGCATGAAGTTCATCTTTATTTTCCAAAAAATTAGTATATACAAGGGGTCCCCAAAAAGACACTCGAAATTTAAAATTCAACAATTCTTTACCTGTAATAAATATAAAGATGAAACAAGGGACATGTTTATAAAGAAACTCGTAAATATTATGAAGTAATTTAAAAAATAGTTCAAATTTTAAACGATAGATAGCGCTGAATTATTTCAATCTGCAAGAATACTGAAGCTGATAGCATGTAAAGGAGCATAAAAGATAATTGAGGGGATTAGAATGACAGTGGAGTAAGTCAATATTTAGTAATTTGAGAAATGAAGGGTTTTGTGAAACTTGTCGTATTGGCGTTGCATTAAGTGGTCCAACTTGTTTTGCCCTCTAGCAACTCCCTAAGTGAACTATGACATATTTGACTGTCACACTGAACAGAAATTAATATACTTTCAGTGAAAGTATGGTTATCTAGATTTTTCAAATTTTTGACTTACTCCACTGTTATTCTAACCCCCTCACTTCAATTTTCACTCTTCATTCTGATTAGATTTTAAAACACGAATTATAATAATACAAAGAAAAGTTTTCCATTTGAAGTTTTGATGTCAGATTCTGCAGTAAAGCTTCATTATTAGATAAAATTTGAACTATTTTTAAAATTACTGTATACAAAACCTACTAGATCCTTTATAAACATATCATTTATTTTATTTTCATATATATCATAGTTAAAGAACTGTTAAATTTTAAAGTTCTCCTGTCCCTTTTGGGACACCCTGTATTTACACAGTTCTTCAGATTTTCTTATACTTTCTTCCAGAACTGTATAAGCCGTAGATTATTTTCAAATCATACAAATGGAAGTCCTTACATAACATTATTTAAAATCAACGAGATATTTTTTATTTTATATACACATTTCTTGAAGATATTAATGTGTCAACATGTGATTGAAATGTGAAAAGTCACAAATACATCTCCCAAACTGTCAATGCTTATAATGCAATCATTTTCTAACAATAGCTACATTCTAGTATGACCATATTATGTTCTTGCCACCGGTTAGAATTCTCTGGAAATTCAATCCATATTGCACCAAGCACCATATTTTGGAGCGTAATCCTTTATTCCATAAACATCAAGAAGTTCAGTCTAATTCAACAGTAAGTACTCGTAGAAAATGTTCAGTTATAATAGGGAAATGGTTATTAGAATTATTAGGATTAAAGTTACCGAAAACATTCCATTTACGGATGAACGCTGTACTAATGATAGACTTTCTAAACTGTCAAAATACAAAGTAATAATTACAAATAAATTTTACTGTCTTTCTGAACATATGAAATTTTTTTATGGCTCTCAAAATCTAACATTATCTTTAAAGAAATAGATGACAGAATTAATTTCTAAACATTTTTGAAATTAAGTAACACAGCAGCAGATCATTTTTCGAAAAACAGATCGAACATTGCTAGCCTGAGGGTAAAAGTGACTTGGAATTTTGTTTCTCAGATGTTAATTTTGAATCTTAAAATTTTTTTGTTCTTCATGGCGTTTTAGGATGGTCTCAAGACAATAAGCAATAAATAAAAAAATGTTCATGAAATGTTTAAATACGTAGTTGAAACATGAAATGGAAAGAGAAAATTGTAGTATAGTAAAATGATTATTATTTTCGTGTAAAAGAATATTTATTATTTATTCTAACAATAATGGAAGTTACTTTTAAGTATGCTCAGTGGCAATAACCAATAAGTGATGTGTGATGTTAGTAGGAGCTTCAAAAGTAAAGTAACAGTAATACTGAGTGTAAATATATTATTTTTATTTTTGTTGTTATCACATTGGAAATCAATATAAGGTAAAGTAATAGCGGTAGTACTAATAGTACTTAATGTAGCACTTGAACGACTTGCATCATTATTCTTATAAAATATGGTTATAAATCCATATATTTCTTCATAGTATTATATCGTTTCAAATAAAATGACCGATTTTTTGGTAAACCAGGCTTAGGCATAGCAGGCACAATCTAGGGGCGCCATTCAAAAAATGTGCCTAGGGGCAGCGATCGGAAAAACTACTTTTTTATTCTAGCGAACTACAACTACAACTACTTTATCGAAAATGTAGTTCACTACAACTACAGCTACTTGTTTTAAAAAGTAGTGACTACAAACTACTTTTCAAAAGTAGTCACTACTTCTCTACCTTCAGATTTTGTCAAAGGATTCAATTTACACTCGAAATTGAAGACACGGATTAAATAATACTGTGACCCTCGTTATATCGCTTCTGCCGGGATACAATTAAATAATTAAGAAAGATAACATACAAGAAATCGTTTTGTGTTTGTCTTCGAAATGTTAGTTTATACACCGATTACAAATTTCTTAGCAAAATTAAAAGAGATACATAATATAATCAATATTTAAATACAGTTACTTAAAAAAAGCTGGAGTGACTCCACTTGACATTTCGAACACTTTACAGACTACTGCAGGTTCAAATTAATAGTAATATAACAATAAATAGAAACTTAGATCCTAATTTGACAAAGATGAGCTCTGGGAGTCTGAAAATACGAGGAGATTTTAATATATACACATACATTCACCCATACATATGGAACCATTGTAAAAATAGGTAAAACGGATTCAGGACAACTCAAAATGTAAAAATATACCAATATTTCCATAATCGGGTTTTTATCATGATTACAATACTTTCCTTACCCCGTATGTGTACGGAAAGTAAAAATGTGATTTAACTACAGCTTATTTTTTTAGGGAGGCACGCAAACAGAGCTAATACAAATGATCGATATAACGAGGGGCTACTCTTGTATATAACATATTTATGCACAATCATACACTGCATACATTTTATTTATTATCCTTATAGTCATTAGTGCTATTCGGGAATGTCCGTCACCGTTATCGAGGTTTTACTGTATTTACCAATAGATTTGTTTACTTAACTCTCCAACACACTCTTAAAATATTAATTGAATTGAGTTCTGCTGAGAGTTAATTATAATGATTTTCTAATTTTAAAATCTAGAAAATTACAGAAAAATAACTTTAAACGCAAACAATAAATAAATCTGTAAATAAAGCAATTCCAAAAAAGAAACCCGGCATTAAAATATGAAGACCTAATAACTAGTAAACAGACAAGTGTTGACAGCAAGAAAATTAATTCCTTTGGTGGATTAACACTTGATTTTAGCAGCAAGTTTGAATGGGAAAGAATCTTTTGACTTCATGCGATGCGTTGCTATATTTTACTGCACTGCAGCTAAGATTCGCATATTGTTAAGCCGAACAAATTTTGCACAAAAGAAGCAAGTTACAGCCATGTGATTTGTAGAACGACTTTTTCCCCCTGAAGTAACATCGGTTCTAGCTACAAACTACTGCTTTTTTGTTTCGCACTACTCGCTACACTACATTGTCCAAAATACAGCACGCTACACTACAAACTACTGTAAAAAGTGGCGACATCTGTAATTTCGCTACTTGTAGCGCGCTCCCAAGGGGTATCATATATACTTGAGTCGTCCTGTGGCAAAATATGTTAAAGTAACATCACTCTTTTAATAATAATTTTATTAATCAAAGCAAGGCTTCGCTTTTTTACACTTTTTTACTACACGATGCAAGTCAATGCTACCTGTGAAATAGATGTCTAAATTTCTGGCGTTTTTCAAAGTCACTTATATCACCTGCTTGACTTGCAAATGCTTTTTTGGTTAAAAGATGATCAAAACGTTTAAGAAAGAGATAATCTGTAAGTGACAAGCTCTAAATATCTAGTAGTTAAAGAAGATCTCCCTTCCATTTCAGTATAAGTATGCCTGGTTGCGTTTGGTCACTACTTTATTTTAGAATCGGGTAAAAACATTCATTACACTGGTTTACAAATTTAAACTTTTTTTATATACTTTTGATGAAACACCTATTTTCTTATTATACTACCTCTTACTAATGAAAGGCGGTTGTTGAAAAAAATCTATCCCGTCACATTTTTGAAATTTTTACATTTTTCAATATTCCCATTTTTAATTCCATAATATATCTATCACGTCACATTTAACCTACACGCATTGTCAACTTGCATTCTATATTCTGTTTTCTTGTGTTTTTGTGAACTAAAGAGGTTTCGTTTTTGATAAAATGTCTAATAGAGTGTGTAAATTTAATTCTGATCGTTTTTGTTACGTTTGTGGACAATATATATTCGCAAAAAAGGAAGACCGATATCAGAATGTCTTAATACAGCATATTTGCATTATTTTGGATTCTCAGTGAGTAATCAAGGTAAAAAGTGGGTCCCACGTGTTTTTTGGGAAAGCTGTAAGCTTACTCTTCTATGCTGGGCTTCGGGAGAAAAAAGTATCTTGAATTTCGATCACCAATGCTGTGGAGAGAAACTTCAAATCACGAAAATGACTGTTATTTTTGTTTGACAAAAACTGCAGGCTTTAATTATAAAAATAAACATAAAATTCAATATACTGACTTCCATCAGTCTCAAAACCGATATCACATTCGGAAATTCTGCCACATCCCGTATGTTTAGGTATGTCAAGTGCGAGTTGCCAAGATAGCGACGATCTGTTTATGGAGGATGAAAAAGGCGACGAGTTCGTACTCGAAGATGATAAAACGCCACATTTAATAAACCAAAATGAGTGAACGACCTTGTGCGAGACTTGCAACTATCTAGATCTAAGGCAGAGATTCTTGCCTCTCGTCTACAACAGTGGAACTTATTGACACCAAATACCAAAGTAACTTATTACCGAAATCGATGTGAAAATTTCAGCAGTTATTTCACCAAAAAGGATGATTTTTGTTTTTGCCATAATATTCCCGAACTTTTTAATGTGATGAATCAAAATTGTGATTCAAATGAATGGCGTTTATTTATCGATTCATCTAAATATAACTTGAAAGCTGTATTACTTCATAACGGTAATATAAAACCATCTTTACCAATTGACCATGCCATAAACAGTAAAGAAACCTATCAAACAATGTCTCTTTTAACGAAAATGACACAATATGAACAGCACAACTGGAAAATATGTGTCGATTTAAAAGTAGTTAGTATGTTAGTGGGCTTACAGGGCGGGCATACCAAATATTTATGTTTTTGTGCCTGTGGGATATTCGAGCTACAGAACACCATTACATCAAAAAATATTGACCTGTCCTAAATGAATTTACTCCAGGAAAAATGAATGTGAAATATACATCTTTAGTGGATCCGTAAAATATAATTTTGCCACCATTACATATTAAATTGGGCTTAATAAAAAAATTCGTCAAAGCCATGAATAAAAACAGTGTTGCTTTTAAATATTTACACAAAATTTTTCCAAGTATTTCAGACGCAAAATTAAAAGAGGGAATTTTTATCGGTCCACAGATACGTAAACTGATGCAAGATAAGAACTTTGAAAAACTTTTATCTGCTAATGAAAAAAAGGCTTGCGATTCCTTTAAAACGGTCGTCTATGGATTCTTAATTCTTAGGAAATCATAAAGCTAAAAATTATGAAAAATATATTGCTGTTTTAATAAAAAACTATCATGCAATGTTTATGAACATGTCTCTGAGATACATTTTCTCCATTCACACCTGGATTTTTTTCCTGAAAACTTGGGCGCCGCGCCGTGAGTGACGAGCAGGGCGAGCGTTTTCACCAAGACCTTAAACTTTTTGAAGACAGACACAAAGGTTTTTGGGACGAAAGTATGTTAGGGGATTACTGCTGGTCTATTTTAAGAGAAACAGATAAAAAAAATATAAAAAGAAGAGTAAAATCAATCCTTTCTAATTTTTTCTTTTTATATTTCATGTTATTATTTTTTTAAGTATTTAATAAATATTTTTTAAACTAGACGTAACAGATTTTTTACAATAATTTTCCCGTACTCAGTGCACTAGAATTTATCAAAAAATACACATTTCGGCGAAAGTATATAAACCATGTAAACCAGTGTTATTAATGCAAATATGTATTGCACTCCGCTACAGAAAATGCATGAAACATTGTAGAAAAAACAACTTGTATTAGATAAAAGACATGACGTCATCCTGCTCTATAGTATTCGTGCTCTATTCGTGAAACATATGGTCTGGCGTTACTATAGAGCAGGATGACGTCATGTCTTTTATCTAATACAAGTTGTTTTTTCTACAATGTTTCATGCATTTTCTGTAGCGGAGTGCAATACCTATTTACATTAATAATGGATGTTTTTACCCGATTCTAAAATAGAGTAGTGATCAAAAGTAACCAGGCATACTTCTACCACTAATTTTATAAAGTTATTTTTCAAATAACATTTTTAAATTATTAGTGGAACTTTGCCTGATTTCTCCCCCCCCCCCTTCTCCTCCGTTAAGCCGGAACCTATGGTAGTAATATATTTCTGGCTGAACGCAGCTAGTTTCCACAATATTCTATGGGTGAAGTCTGAACTCAGGTATGTGCTTTGTTAGTACATTTACGTCTAGCGTGTAAGCATATGGTCAATAATTATCATATTAGATCCATTATTCCTCAATCATAATGATCCCATGAAAGGTGACATCGTTCGTTCCGTGAGTTGAGAGAAACACCGACTTTTAAATCGGGGCCTTTCAGACAATTCATGAAAAACCCACCTATCCATTTTTTTTTTCACTTACCAATAGTTCAAAGCTTACGAGAAACTGAAAAATAATGTATTCCTAGTTGCTCCATATTTCCACAACCAAATATGGCATTGAATTCAGGGGGTGACATCCCCCGGAGCATTGAAATGTCCCTCCCCCCCCCCGCCCATTCGTATATCTTTTCAGAAGACAGCATTATATTCAATATGTTTTAGTAACGTTGGTAAACGTTTAGAGTATAAAGCTATAAATTGTGCGTTTGATTTTAGTTTTGATCGTATCAGCAATTCGAGGATGACCCCAATACAAATGTATATATTACATTATATTTTGAATACAAAATTTTATATTATTTTATATTAAAACACGAATTTTGTATCAAAACGAATAAATTTAAGGTTTATAGTAATTTAGTGACATGTAACAAAAAAAAAAAAAAAAAAAAATCTCAGTGGGATCACACATGACCCCAGTGGTACTCATTGAAAGTATAAAAAGCTGGTATTTTACATTATTTTATGTTATTTTATGATATTTAATGAAATTTTATATTATTTTATATAAAAACACATTTTTTGTAACAGAACAAATAAATTTAAGGTTTATAATCATTTAGTTATAATATCACATGTAACAAAATAAAAATCTTAGTGGGGTCACATGTGTCCCCAGTGGTACTCAATGAAAGAAAAAAAAGTTGGTATTAGGAGGGTTAACCAAGAAAATGATAGTTAACTTCATAATTCCAATCCCATTTCCAAATTTCTCAGGAACTAATGAATATTCTAACCATTTGTTAAACAAAGAAAATTTCTCTAATCAATCCATATTCTAAATATTCATTAACCATAGAAAAACTCTAGCAATAAATTAAACTCATTAATTAAAAGTAGGGAGTATTATAACAGCACCGATAAATTGCCATCTTCCCTATAAGAATATCAACGCAGCCGAATTATTCCATTACTGGCATTTAAAGTAGCGTTCTGGCGTGGTCCCGTTGGCAAAGTCTGTCGGTAAAGCGTCGGATTTCTAACCCTTAGGTCGTGAGTTCGAACCCACCTTCGGGAAAAAGGAATTATGGTAAAGATACCATATATATCTTTTGCAAAAATTAAAGTAATCTATATTTTAAGTATTTTATTAAATATACTTTCCCCTTTCTGTATTATCGTAACTTATATACATTCCCGGCTGTTAAAACGCGCACCTTTTTATCATTCTCTTTCAACGATAACTTTTAGTCAAAATCATACATATTGTTTGTAAATTACCATTAACGTACTTTATTCGGTCTCCCACATATCAAAGGAAATGAAATTATCCAAGGCATAAAATGTTTCCTTTCTCATGGTCAGTTTTGACTTCATACTGAATCCAGATGTTATTTCCGTCTGACTGACGCCTTATAACATATTTCTGAAATATATTTCCTGCATTTTCTCAAAACAACTAACCACTAAAATTCTATTTCACTCTCTTTTTTTGCCAAAGTGCAATCTTCGCCAATAAAGATTTCCCTACCACTGACGTCAATTATGAAGTTCATCTGATGTATATGTAACGGTTACAATTCCCACGCAAAAATACAATACTCTTGGCTCTAAAAATGTAAATGGTTTGGCATACTTTCCAACGCACGCTGTCATTATCAAAAATACACTTTCCTCTCTGATCTCCGCGATGTAACATCTCTAAAAATATTCTGGCCCCTTGGCCACCCTTATGGTACTCTCCTAAAACATTTTCCCACTTTTTAAAATTCGGATATGCAGCCTAAGTTCTCGATATTCTTACTTCGCTCCTCTGTCAAAAATTTGGATTGTCACCCCATCATACAAGATGTGATTCCTTATACCCGTGGATTATTAACTGTGGAATAACTTCATGAATATGTCTTCTTTTCATCGTTTTAAAATAAAGAAAAGATGTTTGTCAAATACTTCTTGATTCTTCCTCGTCGAAACAAAAACTTTTTCCAGTTCTCAGCAGGATGTCGTCAACTTGAGTCATTGCGGGAAACAACATGTGAATTCACTATACGTCTCTCGGGACCTAAATGCTTATGTCCCACCGAAAACAATTTTCCTATATTTCAGATGCCTACAAATTCTTCGACCATTCCCATACTCCGAACCATTCTTAATTCTACTCCGAAGCTTTCTCTATTTCTTTTCGATATAAGATTGGTGCCTAATTTTGATGAACTGGATTTTTCACAAAACAATTTCCATAGGGTGTGCGCCAAGGAACTCTATATCAACTACTCAATGTGTGGATTTTTTTTATTTTTCTGCTGTCGTGACTCCTCTTGTGTCTACATCTTCGAAATGTGTCTGAATTTGTCTACATCTTCGAAATGTTCCTGAATTTGTCTACATCTTCGAAATGTGCCTGAATTTTTCTACATCTTCGATATGTGCCTAGATTTGTCCTGCGGTTCATGTTAGTTAAATATGCCTTTTCCGTGCCACGTAAGTGATAAACTGTTTCAACCTAGGATCTTTTGTGCAGTTTTTTTTAACCTGTGCCTGTGATAAATACGCCTTCAAAAAAAAATTGCCTTCAAAAATTTTTTTACTTTCAAAAAAAAAAAAAAAAGAAAGAAAGAAAGAAAGAAAGAAATTCCAGCTGGATATATAATTAAAAATTTTCTCGCAGTCTTTTTGGTGCAACTTATATTTTTCCAATGTGTTAAGATTATAACTTCATTCAACCGATTCTACATATGCTTTCATTATTTCAAAAAGATTATCTTTCTTCGTCGATTAAATTTCTCCAGTTTACATGTATGAAATATGCCGCTAATTTCAGTGAATTTCAACTCATGATTATGCACTGTGTGGTTTCATCGTATAAACACGAGAAACTTTGTGTTTCGGCATAAGAAAAAAAACACCAAGAAACTCAATGTGCTCCTCGAATTGACTTCCTAATCATGCGTTGCGGTTCTTATAATCTGAAAACTCTTTCTAACTTAGTTTCGATAAAAATTCAAGGTTATTGAATGCCTATCCATCGGCTTTAACGAAAACTTTTTGTTTTTAATTGCCTTGTAATAATCATGTAAGAAGAAAATAACTGTGCTTGCAAATGTTGTTGAACTCTATCTCCGGTTAAAATTATTCATTCCTCCAACTGCAATTCCATTGTGTAAAGGAATACTTATTCATAGTGATACAAATCACAATATCCGTTTTCATCTGTGTTAATTTAAAACGAAAAAATAGATATATTATTTTCGGTGTTTTTTTTCTATTGCTAGGTGTTTTCTCAAATTAGTTATACAATGGATATATACTTGTGTTACAGGTAAGAGTTTTTATTCTTAATGTGTTGATATAAAAAAGAAGAAAACGAAAAAGCAGAAAATTCTTATTTTTATTAAAATTTTAAATTTTATGAAATCAGCTTTCTATGGTAATTTCAAATGATATGTTCATATTTAAGATGGATATGTTTTGACAGTGCAAGAACTGTAATTTTTTTTAATTAAAAAAAAAAGCCACTGCAAGAACTTTTAAATATTTAATAATGTGTATATTTTAAATCGTTCCAGAGGTAGTTTTATATATTTGTGGCGTACAGGTAAGAAGCAGATTGTTTTCTAACTGTCAGAGATCTTTCAAAGTTAAAATGGTACTGAATTTCATTTTATATCTGAAATTTTGCATGACTGATAAATTTTATTCAAAATTTTGCTTTGTATTATTATTTTGTTGTATTTTTATGCATTGAAGCCACTGCTTATCATTTTAGAGATCTCTAAGGTTTTAAATATTTTAATCTTTAAAAAAAAAAAAAAAAATAATAAATTATCAGTTTTTATGTGTTTTAAATTTTGATATATTTCTATTCACATTTTGGGTTGCATTCAGTTTTTAACTCTAAGTTAATAATATATTATGGTAAATACTCTAAATATGATCTCATGATATGATATTTTAATTTATACTTTAAGTGTGCACTGCTTTGAGTAATCTCTTTGCTCGTTTGTGTATCTGGTCTTGTGTATTTTACCGGTGTATCTATACCCTTCTTGCCATTTTTATCATATTGATGAGAAAATATGACACTTTAAATTTTTGCAATTCATGCACTCCCTTCACCTTTTTTAAAGTTTTGTGTATATCTTTTCCATATTCATGCCTATTAAAAAAAAAAAAAAAAAAAAAAAAAAAAAAAAATCGCAAAATAAATCTAGGACCAGAGTGCAGAAAATGGCATCCACTTTGGCTTCACCAGTATCTGAAACTACTGTTTCTATTTCCGAACAAAATCAAATATTTAGTGATATTTCATGGTCTTATGTATTCAGGGATTTGTTAAAAGGTGCTCCAGAGTTTGTTAACTCCCAATTAAATGAGCTGCATGATCACATAAAATTGCAGGACAATTCTGCTCTCTCTGCCAAATTATGCAAATTTCAGGTTATTCTGGAACGCCAATTTGACAGTCTTTTGCAGTTTTATGATATTTTTGTCATGAAGCAACTTGATAAATTGGTACAAGACAAAACAAATTTAATTTCGCTTAATAAAAAATTATTAGAACGACTTCATGCCCAAAACGTAGAAAATATACATGAAGTCTTTGATAATGATAAAAATGTAAACAATTCTCCCCATAACACTTATATGTTACCCCGAAATGTGCATAATATTTTTACACAGACGGATATTTCACAAATTACTGATGAAGAGAACACATTCGATGATTTAGCACATGAAAAAATTGATATGCAGCAATCAAATACTTCTAGCAATCGTGATCTTTCAGAAAGCATTCCTAATTGTTCACCTACTAAAATGCATCATAAACCGGTTCGCATCATTATTTGTAAATTTCCTTTAAAATTTAATATACCAGACATTTTATTTGGAATTTCTGATATTCTTCAAAAACCAGTGTCCTATTTATAAGGAAATGTAAACTTAAGGATACAGATGAGTACAACTGGATATTTGCGATGTCGTTTCCTATTGCAAAAATATTACTGGAGCTTAAACAAATAACTATTCAAGACAAAAAATATCCTGTAATCAGATTTATCCCTGTAAAACGTTGTTTTCGATGTCATTCATTTTATCATATTGCACATCAGGTATGTCTTAATTCTATAAAATGTCCGATTTGTGCAGGCCAACATAACAATCTTCGGTGCACAAACCCTCCTAAATGCATTAATTGCATATCAAATAATGAAAATAACAATACTAATTTTAACATTTCTCACACCGTATCTTCGCCAGGTTGTCCGTCAATAAAGAAATATATTGATGAAGAAAGAAATACCACTCTCTGCTAATTCTAGTTTATATTTTTTGAAACTATAATATTAATGATAAGATGTTATATTATGATACTCTTTGCGTATCTATTTCTTTTATTATATACTGTCACAAATATTTTACTCCTTTTCTTACTTCAATTCAATTTTTCGGTATTTTTTATACACTTCCCTACTATATGGGTAATTTTTCCAGACAACTCCTCTTATGAATATTTTTCTTTCTATTTCATATGTTAATGTTTTAATTGTTTACACACCTGTGTGTATAGATGGTTCGTCTCTTTTCGTTTGGCTGTTTAGCGTACGGAAACGGTAGAGCGATTAGAGGTATATTTGTATGTCGAGATTTTTTTTTGGTGCGGGTCGTCAGAAATTTTTCGCATATTGAATAAGTGTAACTGATCCGTACACACAGCTTAATTTTACCTTTTATCTTCGTTGTATTTTCGACATTTCAGGAGTAGACAATTCTTCTTCTTTGCATCACTGTTCTTTTAAAATAAAAATAATAGATAAATAAATCAAAATATATTGGTATTAAAAATTAAGGCAAAATAAATTCGGCGTCACATCTTTTCCTTTGGCACATTCTTGCAGAAATTCACATCACTCAACTTTTATTTAATTTCCTTTGGTAGAAATATGTAATGACATTTTTTTAAATTAAAATTTTAAAATTTAATTCTTTTGGTTCTGTTTATCTCTATAATCAGAAATTTGTTCATTCTTCTAAACTTCGATTGCGATTTAAAAAAAAAAAAAAAAAAAAAAAATCTCTGTGGTTCTGATTCCTTTTGTTTTCAGAAATATAACTTATTGAGGGCTGATACTTTTGTTATCAGATTTTTTTTTGTGTGACTGGTTCCCCTTTGTAACCAAAATTTTCTTTGTTTACAATTTTCTCACTTAGTTTTCTCTTTTGTAATCCAAAACTTTTCTTTTTTCCTTTATTCATTTACTACACTTCTATACTTAAGATTCGTATTCACTGATAGGTATGGTCGAGCATTCACACATACCGTTATCTTTTTCCCACTTCACATGTTAGTGTATACATTAATTTTCTATTGCTCTTTATATATACTTATACACTATGTCATCGTTTTTTTTTATTTTCAAAGTTACATCACTTTACATGCCACCTTCACTTTATCAATTAGAAAGAATTTTTGAACTTTATTTCAGTGGATAATTCCCATAATCGTTCTTAAAATTTGGAATTATGTTAAATTTTTGAATTCTATGATATGCCTTCTTACTTCGATAACGTACATGTTGCTTTTTCTAAATATTGTTCAGGTGTAAACATCTCTCTCTCATCGAACATACATAATGTTAACACCTTTACTTCACACTATATAGATTATAGTGATATTTTAGGCATTTTTTCTTTTTCTTTTTCTCAGTTGTAAAAGCAGATCCTTCATTTAAAAAATTTTTTTTCACAATTCTTCTACATTTATTCATCGTATTGTTTCTTTTAAATATTTCAGAAATTCTTTTGAGATGCCTTAAAAAGTTGTTATATAAAGACTTTTATTAATGAAAGTTAGATATAAATTTTAAAAATGATTACAACTATTATGGGTTATTTCAAAATTATTCATTCAATTGCTATTTTAATATTCGGTAAAGATAATCCCTTTTATGTACTATAATAATTTAATAGTTTTCCCAGTTATATAAAATAATAAAAATAAAATAAAATAAAGATTATTTATACAATTATTAAATTACAAGGTGGTTTTGTAAACTGTTTATGCACATTTCCCGATTAA
This sequence comes from Maratus michaelseni, assembly GCA_963931845.1. NCBI lineage: Eukaryota > Metazoa > Arthropoda > Arachnida > Araneae > Salticidae > Maratus > Maratus michaelseni. The sequence continues at coordinate 209,894,343 of OZ007599.1, read as the reverse complement.
TACACAGAAATTTTTACATTTTTCATTTGGTATATGTGTTTTTGTAACCTCTATGTGTCATTTTTATATTGTATAATTGTAACTATTTTTTTTCAATATTGAAATATTTGTGTTTATATTTCACTATGGCCAGAAGTTAAAGTGAAAAGTTTCATTGTGCACATTCTAATCTTCGAAATAAAATATGAGACAAAATATGACTATTTATACAAGTGCACTAATACTATTAAAATATCATTAGGCATGCCATTTTTTCAGAATATGATATATTTTTATGCAGCCAAAAACAAATATATTCATGTTGATAATGGAACTCTTTAAAGCTACTGAAATACATGCTGCTGCAATTTGAAATTTTTATGGCCATTTATTATACTAGTATGAAGATTTTTGGTAGTACTACACTTTTTTTTTATTTACATATTGTATGCATACATATTTTATTATTATTTTTATATATTGCTATTGTGTATTATATTTTCAGGGTGACATTCTAAATTTTTCAAAATCTTGTGAAGGGGTGATATATATATGGTAAAGATACCATATATATCTTTTGCAAAAATTAAAGTAATCTATATTTTAAGTATTTTATTAAATATACTTTCCCCTTTCTGTATTATCGTAACTTATATACATTCCCGGCTGTTAAAACGCGCACCTTTTTATCATTCTCTTTCAACGATAACTTTTAGTCAAAATCATACATATTGTTTGTAAATTACCATTAACGTACTTTATTCGGTCTCCCACATATCAAAGGAAATGAAATTATCCAAGGCATAAAATGTTTCCTTTCTCATGGTCAGTTTTGACTTCATACTGAATCCAGATGTTAATTCCGTCTGACTGACGCCTTATAACATATTTCTGAAATATCTTTCCTGCATTTTCTCAAAACAACTAACCACTAAAATTCTATTTCACTCTCTTTTTTTGCCAAAGTGCAATCTTCGCCAATAAAGATTTCCCTACCACTGACGTCAATTATGAAGTTCATCTGATGTATATGTAACGGTTACAATTCCCACGCAAAAATACAATACTCTTGGCTCTAAAAATGTAAATGGTTTGGCATACTTTCCAACGCACGCTGTCATTATCAAAAATACACTTTCCTCTCTGATCTCCGCGATGTAACATCTCTAAAAATATTCTGGCCCCTTGGCCACCCTTATGGTACTCTCCTAAAACATTTTCCCACTTTTTAAAATTCGGATATGCAGCCTAAGTTCTCGATATTCTTACTTCGCTCCTCTGTCAAAAATTTGGATTGTCACCCCATCATACAAGATGTGATTCCTTATACCCGTGGATTATTAACTGTGGAATAACTTCATGAATATGTCTTCTTTTCATCGTTTTAAAATAAAGAAAAGATGTTTGTCAAATACTTCTTGATTCTTCCTCGTCGAAACAAAAACTTTTTCCAGTTCTCAGCAGGATGTCGTCAACTTGAGTCATTGCGGGAAACAACATGTGAATTCACTATACGTCTCTCGGGACCTAAATGCTTATGTCCCACCGAAAACAATTTTCCTATATTTCAGATGCCTACAAATTCTTCGACCATTCCCATACTCCGAACCATTCTTGATTCTACTCCGAAGTATCTTTATTTCTTTTCGATAGGAATATTCTGGCGTATCAGCAAATATAGATGCTTCCATAGATGGCAGCACCGGCGCTTTTCTTCCAAATTGCCCCAGTAAAAAATGGCGATATTTCAAATGTTTTAAATTGAGACTCAAAAAGTGACTGAAAAAATAAGACATTTTAAAACGTCTTAAAATTGAACACTTTATTTCAGACACATAAGTGCCTGAATTTCAGACACATAAATACCTGAATTTCAGACACATAAATACCTGAATTTCAGACATTTCAGTTTACAGTGAACAAAATGTTATGCAGCCAAATTGATAATCAATTTTATATATTTTCCTTACAGTAATTTTCTTACAAAATATCACGACCAAAAGTCTGGTGATAATATTCATTCGTATATCTTTTCAGAAGACAGCATTATATTCAATATATTTTAGTAACGTTGGTAAACGTTTAGCTTATAAAGCTGTAAATGGTGCGTTTGATTTTAGTTTTGTTTAGTATCAGCAATTCGATGATGCATACAGCTGATTTCGAATTAATCTATTTTACCACTTCACTGCATTGTATAACTTAATGTACTATTTCCTATATTAAGAGCTTTAAAATAAATCAAGTGATTTGAACGAATTTTTAATATGTTATAAAATACAAAGTGTCCTATAGCAGACTGAACGTTTTTAAAATTCGATAACATGCAAACAGTAACAGCTATTGAACTTATTCTTGCAGGAGAGTAATTTGTGAAGTCAAGGATTTCTTTACTACGTTTCCTTGTTTTATTTCGAAATGTCACCGATAGATGACTCTGCACTGTGTATAACTGTATGTAATGCTGTTTAAAACAACCTTGCATTTTCAAAATGCAAATAATTTTCTTGGTGTTTCACCAGCTAAACAGAATGAAGGTGAACTTTTCTCAATTTTTCATAAATTATTTTGAGCATTTTAACTTTTTCAGAGAGTTTAGCATCATTTGTTGGTGATGTTTGGATCTAAAACAAGGAAGCGAAGTGAAGAAATTCTCGACTTTATATATTATTCTCGTACAAGAATAATTTCAATATAAATATTTATAATTATATTTATTATTTTTATCGCATAAAATTTTTCCTTTTACAGCAGAGTTAATTTTAATTTATTATAAATTAAAAAAAAATATATTACCCAATGAGCTAATTATATATCTTATTAAGATTTTACATTGGTTAGTGATATGAAGCACATTTTTCAAACCACAGTTTCATTTTAAAAGATTAAACATATTTTCTTAATGAATTTAAGTATGTGGAAAAGTCTTGAAAGAAATTTATTTATTATCGCATAAGCAACGTACTTAATTTTCTTAGTGTCAAAATATATTATATGCCAGAAATAAAAGGGAGGTGAATGAAAACAAACAATTTGTGTTTATTTCTAAACTTCTTCCCTAGAGGAGCGGAGTAATTTCCCAATTACATATTACTGAAAGCATATATTAGACATTCTGGCATTCTAGTGTAGGAAATTCTCTTCGTAAAAGAAATGTTTGCTTAATACCCAGAATGTGAGTGAATTTATCTTGGTTCTTGCTCTAGGAATAGATATTATCTCCACCTTTCAGAATATGATATTATCAGATATTACAAAAGATCATATTCGTAAAAGCAGTTATATAATTTATTACTATTCTATTACCTTTGCTCTTCTCAACAGTTATATTTGCATTTTAAAACGAATTTAGAAAAGTTTAGTATGCGAAGTCTGATAAATGTTTATTTGTTGAAATTTGAAGAAAACATGTCTAAGAAAACTAGTTATCTCCATACGTTATGAATAGTAAAATACTATTCAAAATAAAAGTTCATAAATTCAATAGCTGAAATATTATGGAAAATATTTTCGTGCACTATTTTTTATTTTACTCTTTTCATAACGGAAATCAAATATTTTTATTTTTATTAGATATTTTTGAATTGATAAATTATTTGTGTAAAAACGGATTTAAGAATTTTACTATGTGAAGTCTGATAAATGTCTGTTTTACAGATAGCGTGTCTGAGAAAGCTAGTTATTTTCATGCATTCAGTAAGGTATAGAGCGGAGGATAATGGGACACTTTTTTGTAATTTTGGAAATATATTTTTAAAGAAGTTTCATGAAATATACCGTTAACAAAACAAACAAAACTACATTAGGCTTTCGAAAAATGCTTAACTGGGCTGTAAACAATAAACATCTCTTTTTATAAAGTCTGTTTTTTTTTTAATAATCATGCAATTGTCGGAATTGCGGGGTCTATTGGGGCATTGTGCAGGGCTAATAGGAAATGGGAAGTATTTAAGGAAGTATAAAAAAAATAACAGACCAATACTAAAAAATTGCTTATCATAACCGTTATTTAACATTTCAGAATTAAAAAAAAATTAAATCTAAAATACCATATGCATAATTTTTTCCTCTTTTTGTTTATTTTTGACTTTGGAAAATAAGTTATGATACCATTAATATTTGTCCAAAATTGATTCTTTTCTGTATGCATAATTTCTTTTTATTATTATTATTTCTGAAGACAGTTACTGATCATTACTAACATTCATAATAACACTGAGGTTACAGAAAAGGCTACATTTTCCTTCAAACTGTACAAGGCAGGGCTTAATTTCTAAGAAAAAAAGTACCGGAGCCAGAATATTCTGCAGTTCTAACACCCGTAGCGTACCCCTCCCCCAACTTCCGCCGTCACTCTAATCTTAATATTTATATTTCATACATTATTTTCAAAATTTAAAGCATTGTTTTTTTATTTATCAAAATAAAAATTTTAAATACGAGTCTTTTTTCGGATCTGCATATACATAGCTGTCAACTATTCCACTTTTTAGTTATTACTACTTCCAAATAGAAACCTTTGCCTAATCTTAATGTTAATTAATCGCAGAATTCTGTGATTAAATAAGCTCAGGATTATGATTCGGAAATAGTGTCAACACAAAAAATGAATAGTTCGCAGCTATGCAGAATAGAAAAAAGACTATTTCTGTTTACTCTTTATTCTTATCAAAATAGCATTAAAATGATTTGAAATGGAAATAAATAAAATTTGAATTTAAGACAGATTGAGCTCGAGCCTGCCCAAACCCGAAGATTGATATAAAAATCGAGCCTGTTTCATCTCCATCTCTTACGTGAGCGACACCTTACGTCACTTATAAGTGTTTTGACACAAAAGAAGGCAAAAGATTGGAAATGGGAGGGAAAGGAAAGGGTAATTTAGGAGTCGTTTTTCGGAAACGTGATTACACTGGGCCCCGGAGCGCAGTGTTTATGAGCTCCGGTGAAGTCTGCACAATATTTAAATATTTACTAAAAACAGAGAAGTACTGGAGCTAGAGTTGCAAAGGCTAGAAATAACCCGGTTTAAACCCGGGAATAAACCGGGTTTTTTGGGAATAAACCGGGTTTTTTGGGAATAAACCAAGTCTTTTGGGAATAAACCTGGGAATAAACCGGGTCTATTGGAAATAAACCCGGGAATAAACCGGATTTTTGCAACTCTAACTGGAGCTGAGCTCCGGTGCGCTCCGGCGCAAATTAAACCCTGGTAAGGTTAAAGTTATTGACATGTAAGTCCATTTTACTGTTTCTTCCATTTCGCTATTTGCACATTTTACATAAATTTAGAATCATTACTATAATAACACCAAAGGTCTCGAGAACATATTTTAGGTACTTATTTTAATTAGTTTCTTTAAATACATCCTAATCAAAATTTTATTTCACTTTTATTAAATTTTGCTGTGTTTCCTCTCTCTTCTAATTTTCGATTTTTCTGGTTTGGTTTTAATGAGTCTTACTCAAGTGTGTTTATCTTCTTTGATCAGTCTTAATTGAAAAAGAATGATTTGAAAATGCAATTATAAGAATGCTGTGATGTGAAATCGCACGTTTTAAAAATTACCCTCTCTTTCTTTATTAAAAATATCATTATTTTGTAATTCGTCGATTAATTAATTTTACATTTTATTTAAATTCCATGTTTCCCTCTTCTAAATAACTGAAAGAAATAATTAAGCTATTTCTGTCTTTAAACGCTCCCACGCAAATTCTAATGTTTAGTCTTCATGTGAGATCAACCACATAAAACAGATAAAAAAATAAAAGACATGTTCCGACTGTAGAAATGTATTTGCTCCTCTTTGAGAGTTCGTTACACTTTGTCATTTATGCATTTGTTTCTTTCTTAATCATATAATGGCAAGCAGTAGCCTCTCTTTTTTTTATTTAGTCGAACCACCCATTTTTCATCGGGTTTGCAAAATTGTTTTAACTAATGGTTGGGATGCTTTTAGTGGTGCTAATTTATGAAGTTTATCCTGATAAATTCAAAAGTCTCTGTATGTTAATACATATCGGACATCTTCTGATTCATATGCTCTCGCCAGATTAAATTTGCCAATAAGTCAACGAAACAATTTGTAGCGTATAAGTTTCATCATACCTTTTCTGACTGCTCTATTAACCAACATGTAATCGTTTATATTGTTACGATAATTTGGAGACCACCCACGTCTTTCCTATTTATTTTGGATTACATTTTCTCTATTAAAATATTTTAAAAGCTATCAAGATTAGGGATATAATTTATAGAAAGTTTTTTTTTAATAAATTGACCGCGGATTCTGCTGTACTGCTCGGGTACGCTCCTTCTGTTTTCCTCATCTTATATTGAATTCATATATTTAAATTACATTGAAACTAATTAGGCCGTATGTTTCACGTAAAGTGATCCCAGATTCAGGAGCATACTCGAGATCTAATATACAAGAAAGAAACATTTAAATAAAAGCAAACTGAAATTGATTAAATTGAATTTATTTTAAAAGATTAACATATTTAAATACATAAGTGTAAATCATTATGCATAGTTTAACGTACTTAACAGTAAACTCGATCGTATGTTTTAATAATATATTTACCACCGAGAATGCCTCATCGCGTAATTAATATCAGTTTAAGTAACTAAATATAATGCAGAAATTTGCTCGGAATTAAAAGCCTGCTTACCCCTTATACATCTGGTAGACATCATCATCATCTAGGGGGTCCAAAATCCAATTCCTGATATTGGCGGTTGGCGGTTTCACACAACAAAAAAAACTTATATTTTTCACCTAAAAATCACGGGTTACAAATACCCTGAGGACACTACTCCAAGATCATCTTTCTGAGAACTTTTTTTCTCTATCACCAAATCCCTTTTTTGCCCCTGGTCATCTCCTTTTTCTTACTTAACTATTTAGTAATTCTTACACCCTTTTTTCTCCCCTAAATCTCGTCGTCCAATCCCTTTTTCTCATTCTGACCCCCATTTCAAGACAGCATTTTACAGGATTTTCCTATAAACATATTTCGCTTTACATTACCATAATTTTGGATACATTAAATACTTCCCCTTCTCTGGCCAAGATATCAGGTGTTAAAGTCATAACTTTGACGGTTTCTTTGATCTTATAGAAAAGCTTATTTCTAGAGGCATCACTATTTCATCCAGCTGCAAGTCTCTGAACGCCTTTCACCTCTTTTATTCTCTATACCTTTTCTGGTCAATAGAACACAAAACTTACTGGACGTACTTATTCAATTTACGTGAAGTTGTGCATTCGAATTCCTTTTCTTTACAGAAAATACCCTACCTTTTAAAACCCTAAATGACCACCCGTGCGCAGCATTGCGTCCGGCTGCATATCTCCCAGCGTCTTTTCATTCCTTTATTCTTATACCTTTCTTGGTCAATAGGATACACTTAGCCAGCTGTCGCCCCAAACACCTTGAGCGGAACTCGTTTGATCTTTAGTCAAATGGAACTACTATGCTATTCCTTATATTCTTGCGAGAAATAGTAAAATTTGTTGACGGTTTCTTTGATCTTATAGAAAAGCTTATTTCTAGAGGCATCACTATTTCATCCAGCTGCAAGTCTCTGAACGCCTTTCACCTCTTTTATTCTCTATACCTTTTCTGGTCAATAGAACACAAAACTTACTGGACGTACTTATTCAATTTACGTGAAGTTGTGCATTCGAATTCCTTTTCTTTACAGAAAATACCCTACCTTTTAAAACCCTAAATGACCACCCGTGCGCAGCATTGCGTCCGGCTGCATATCTCCCAGCGTCTTTTCATTCCTTTATTCTTATACCTTTCTTGGTCAATAGGATACACTTAGCCAGCTGTCGCCCCAAACACCTTGAGCGGAACTCGTTTGATCTTTAGTCAAATGGAACTACTATGCTATTCCTTATATTCTTGCGAGAAATAGTAAAATTTGTTGACGGTTTCTTTGATCTTATAGAAAAGCTTATTTCTAGAGGCATCACTATTTCATCCAGCTGCAAGTCTCTGAACGCCTTTCACCTCTTTTATTCTCTATACCTTTTCTGGTCAATAGAACACAAAACTTACTGGACGTACTTATTCAATTTACGTGAAGTTGTGCATTCGAATTCCTTTTCTTTACAGAAAATACCCTACCTTTTAAAACCCTAAATGACCACCCGTGCGCAGCATTGCGTCCGGCTGCATATCTCCCAGCGTCTTTTCATTCCTTTATTCTTATACCTTTCTTGGTCAATAGGATACACTTAGCCAGCTGTCGCCCCAAACACCTTGAGCGGAACTCGTTTGATCTTTAGTCAAATGGAACTACTATGCTATTCCTTATATTCTTGCGAGAAATAGTAAAATTTGTAACAAAAGAAATTCCTTTTTCCCATGAACCCGGGGGCAGCACAGAACTGCTAAACTTGCTGGGTATATCTCAGCAGTACACAACAAATTCTAGACAAATATTTACATCTGCTCTATGTAATTATTCACTGTATATGCCTCTACAAAATAAAAAGTATCACAATGAAATGGGTAAGTTTGTGCAGCTGTGCAAATCTAGTTCACTATTTTTTGCTATAATAGATTGTATGAAAACCTTTTCCGATAAACTTACCATAACAATGCCTTTAGTGTAATAATGAAAAATCTAAATAAGCGGCAATCGAAAGAGCATAGTGAAACGTGTTTTTTGACTAATAAATCATTTGCCCTCGTCTCCCCGTTATCGAGATATAAAGTCTTAAAATTTGCTCATTTATTTATTTAATAGGATGGAAGGAGGAGTCGATATTTTTCAACGAAACTTCATCAAACTCCAGTCACATGTCCATTTCCAGTTTAGTGTGTCGCAATTGTCCTACATGATTCGCTATGCTTGGTACAAGTCTGGGTTGGTGCAAACTCGGCCACTTCCATTTGAAACGCCCTTGCAATTTTGTTTTTCACAGGAGGTTGACCATTGTAATCATTGCACTAGATTTAAGTTCATGAAATGTTCTTGGTGCCGCGATTTTCTATGCTTCAATCATTTTTTGCTTGAGTACCATATTTGTCAATAGCATTTATTTTTGTGGGCTTCTTTCATTTTTATATTACTATATCTTTATATGTTTAGTATTTTATATTAATCTGATTATTAAAATTTTTGAATCAGAACCACGCCTTTTCTCCTTAAATTAAATAAATAAAATAGCAAGCTTTAAGACTTTATATCTCGATAACGGGCAGACGAGGACAAATTATTTATGTGTCAAGAAACACATTTCACTATGCTCTTTCGATTGCTGCTTACTTAAATTTATTTCATTGTTACACTAAGGCGTGGTTTCCTGGTTAGGATAATAATACATGAAACAGTTTGTCCTAGGATAGTAAGTATCAAGTCATATAAAGCTCTGTTGTAATTTATTTTAAACAGCCTATAAACACTAACATCAAGCGACTGCAGCAGGTTGAAACATTTAACGTTACCACACCAGGTAATCTAACACGTGTAATATTTATTCTTATGTAGTTTCATAATTTTAAATATCAACAAACATTGATAATATATTTTCTTTTGTTGCATTAGAAGGTTTATCCAAACATTTCATTACAAAACAATTTTATTTTTGCAATCATCCAACTCAAATAATACACTAATCCAAGATTTCCGCAAAGTACTTGAAGTGCTAGATAATACTTCAGTTGCACAGGAGATATTTATATATAAATTAAAAAATAATAATCTTAAAATTTACTAATTTCGCTAGAAATAGATTAAAATATTTGAAGAAATTTCTTAGATATTCTTTCAGTTATTTGCCCTTGAAACTCAAACTTAATATATAGAAATATTTGTTTCTCGTTAAAAACTAAATTATAACCCTAAATAGACATGGAGATTTTCTGTTATTTTAAGAACTTTCGTTTATAAGAAATAAAATACACGACTTCTCAATTTACCTGCAAGCCCTCATAACTTTTATCCCATTAGAACTTACAGTGTACTAATTTGGAAATTGTTAAATAGAAATTTACATGTTTAAAAGCATTATTTTTAAGTTACATTTATTTCATCTATGATAAATATATTAGTCTAAACTAATTACCCTTTACTTAAATATTTGTAAAAATTTTAATTAGAACAAATTAAACATAAAAATTACATTTTACGTTTAAGCTCACGAAACAAGTAACAATGTTCATTGAAATAACCTAAGGATTGTAGTTGCTAATCTTTTGAGACAAAAGATGTAGTACTAACTAATTGACATTCTGAAAGGATTATTTTAAAATTTTTACAAAAACAAATTACGTTGTCTACAAATTCATTTGTCCCATTAGACCACGTCCCACTAACCCTCACCGCTGCATTAAAATATAAAATAATAGTTAAAATAAAAGTTTATAAATTCAATAACTGAATTGTATTAGATATTTTTGAACAACCAAATTGTTTGCTAATTTTTCTCACCGAAGTAAAACGTTTTCAATTGTGTTAAATATTTTTAAACAAGCCCGTTAATTGTATTTATAAATTCGTAGTTTAAAATATGCTTTAAATAGCATATAAGAAGATATAAGTTTATAAATATCATAATTGAATTATTATGGAAAATATTTTCGTGCACTATTTTTTACTCAACCTTTTATCTCACAGAAGAAAATATTTTCATTTGGATTAAAATTTTTGAACGAACGAATTATTTACTAATTAATGAAATATTAGTTATAAACATGTAGTTTTACCCTTAAAATATGCTTTAAATGGCGTAAGAAACTCTAAAGTAGTCATTTTAATTACAATACGTATTTATAAGAGATTACAAAACTTATATTTGCATATGTATCCTGAAAAGAAAAATGTTCACCATGCTTCATGAAAAGGGAAAACAAAAGTTTTACTTTGATGTGATAATTGTTGTTTAAGTAAATTGTGGTAATTGCAGCGGTAATTTTAGTAATTGTTTCGATTATTGTTGTAAAAACGAAAATTCTCTGCTCGTTTATACAAAATTTCCGTTTCAGCGATAGACACTGCAATTAAGTGACAGCCTTTTATAATCTTTGATTTCATTAATTGTAAGTGATCAAAAAGTTTGCAATGATGCGATATTAAATAAGAAATTCTTATCATCCGATTGTTTCCCAGCTATAATTTTTTCCTATCCAATTTCTTTATTATGATTTAATGGCAGTTGGATTTTTCTTTTAGATTTTCTTTTTAAAAAACGGTTGAATGTCAAAAGGTAATATGTTCTCTTATATTTAGAAAATAATGTGTTGAAATACATCATAACTGTAAATAAATAATTTTTTTTACTGTTCGTACTAATGTTCTCATGTTGTGAAAATAATGTATCGAAATGAATCATCAATGTAAATAAATGATTTTATTTACTGTGGGTAGAGTTCTGCTTTTACTATTTGGGGAGGGGGTGGATACTTTTAGCAAATTAAAGCAAAGTATTCCTTTATCAAGTTTAACAATCGAAAAAATATCCCCACCGTCCAGTGGCGCGCCCACGGGGGGAGCTCAGGGGGCTGAAGTCCCTCCTAAACCCCGAGACAGACTAACAAAAGTGCAGCATTTTTCCAATTATATGTTCTCAACCCATTGTCCGATTAGACAAAGAATTGAATATAGTTTAGGAGAAGAGACAAATATTATTAAAAGTATCGTAATTATGAAGTTTTATAAAGGAATAAGTAAATGTAGATTTAAAAAAATATGTTTTATTTATAAAACCAAATAAATTTCTACAGATTCCGTTAACAAATGTACAATAAAACTGTTTTTAAAAAAATGGCAGCCTGACACATCCAGAAATAATGAAGTCCTAGCCTGTGTCTCATGAAAGAAAAACGACCCGAGACCAGTCCGTACAGACATCTAAAAATCTAGCCTCTCCCAAAGCGTAATCCTGAGTGCGCCATTGCCACCGTCTAACTGTAATATTTACATAAAATAAAAATTGACTGAAAAATATCACAGTTCTAATATTATGAATCGCCTCATAAAGACACCTAACTAAAGTTGATGAGACCATTGGTGCACCCAGGATTACGCTTTGGGAGGGGCTAGTATATTTATATGTTTCTAGGAGCTGGCCTAGGGGTATTTTTTTCCATTAGACTCAGGCCCAGACTTCGGGTGTGCCAGGCTGGCAGGTTTTTTTTGTATAAATGTTGTACATTTTGTGACGGAATATTGTACATTTTTTGACGGAAACTTTAGAAATTTATTTTGATTTAATAAATACACAACAAATATTTTGAAAAGATATACATTCTTTTACTTTATACAGGTTTAAAAATGTGATATTTTTAATAATAGTTTTCTTTCTTTCTAAACTATATTAATTTTTTTACTGAGTCTTCATTTGAATCTGTCTATGTGATTATTTATGTTGTAGTTCCTTATACCATGGCTTGAAAACAGATAATCTGTAAAACGTATTTTAATTTTTTTGGTATAATTATGAATGCAACATTCTTTTAAAAGAATTAAAAACTTTTAGCCTTTATACTGGGCCGATTCCAGGCCAAGATAACTATTTTCCGGGCCGAGCTTGACCCGTGTCTGAAAATTTCGACCAGTGGAGACTATGGGGTGATATTTTTGTGCATCAGATCAATAACCCGTCTGCAGTCAATTAAAATTAAGCAAAGTCAAGCTGTTTTTTAAAACATTATTTTTGGCATTTCATTTACAGCAGTTATGAATGGGAAAAAAATGAAAAGCTTGTTAATTAGCGTACAATAAACGTGCACATATTTTTAAATTAAAATGAAAATTTTGAAATATGAAATGTGATAAAACAAAATCAATATTTTCTAAAATTTCTGATTTTTTTTAAAAGCCTTTAAAAAAAATAACCTTTCATAATTTTATGAAACTTTAAATCCTTAGCCTAATCTTGATGTCTGGGAGGAGCTTCAGCCCCCTTAGCTCCCCCCGTGGGTGCGCCACTGGATGAGACCATCTTGTTTTTAATAGAGCATGCTTTAATACTTTATAGCCTGCATCTGTAGATGCATTTAACTTCCACTGTAGTTCTCAATAATACAGAATTAATTCTGTCAAAAGACTTTCATGGTCAGACTAATAAAAAAAAGATTTTTTTTAGATTTCTTTTTGAGAAAATTACATCACATCAACTAAGTTTGATTATGCGTTGACTGAAAAAGGTTAAAAAACAAGAAAGAAAAATTATGCGTCAAGTATAGATTATAATACACTTACCGACACTTCTAGAATACTGCAACGGAACTTCAGAGTTTATATTGGTGAAACTAAACTTAAGCACTTACCGTCTACAACCGGAAAGTTACTCCAATTCTTTTGAGTATCCCTGTATCCACAATCGGAAATTAACCTTCAGAAAAAAAAGAAAAATTATGCGTCAAGTATAGATTATAATACACTTACCGACACTTCTAGAATACTGCAACGGAACTTTAGAGTTTATATACCAATATATAATTTATAAGAAACTAAATTTAAGCACTTACCGTCTACAACCGGAAAGTTACTCCAATTCTTTTGTGTATCCCTGTATCCACAATCGGAAATTAACCTTCTGAAAAAAAAGAAAAATTATGCGTCAAGTATAGATTATAATACACTTTCCGACACTTCTAGAATACTGCAACGGAACTTCAGAGTTTAAATTGGTGAAACTAAATTTAAGCACTTACCGTCTACAACCGGAAAGTTACTCAAATTCTTTTGTGTATCCCTGTATCCACAATCGGAAATTAACCTTCAGAAACTTCCACCTATAGAAGGAAATGCATTTGAATAATTTTGTACAGTCCTGTAAATTATTTACATATTTTTATACACTTTTCATACTAAACTAAAATTTAATTCAGGAAAATAACACACAACATAACTACCATAATGTTGTTTGCTAGTGTAGCAAAACCTTCGAAAATTTAGCTCATGGAGATATCTACACTGTTAAAAAAATTACGGGCAGAGGCCGGCAGCAGAGATTCCAGTCATACCCCGTAAAAAAAAAAAAACATTCCATGCTCATCATTTTGTGCAACCCGTAATTTTACGGGGCAAAGTAATACAGCATTATAATGCGCAGGATATAATGCACTTTAAAACACAATAGCACTTTACTTACTATTCCGCAGCACATAGCACGTTAGATAATCATCACAGAATCATTTTTTTTGGCGGTTTAAATATATGTTACGGTCGCGGTTAAGTGACAATATTTTTCGAAACAGGACTAAAATGAAGGGTTACACCCTAGCGGAGGAAAATGTATGGGGTCGTACCGTATTTTTGCTAACAGATGGGCTAGAACTGTAAGAATATGTGGATTGCCCTTATTTTTCTAAGTATCTAAGGGATAAGACCGCTTATTTAGTGGATTAGACCGTTTTTCATCAAATAAGGCTGTTGCCCATGAAAATTGAAGGGAAAACGCTCATAAATTTACAGTTTTTTCTGAGAGTGTAGGAAAAAGATATTTTAGGCATGAACAAGTACGATTGTGCTATGAACCGCAATTACTGATGTCCTGGGTCCTGGAAAAAATTGAATAAAAGATGCTACATAACCAGAGAAATAAAGGCAAGCACAATGAAGATTTCCCCTGTTTATTTGAGATGACAATATGCATTTAACCAATGGTAACAGACAATTCTTTGGAAAAATCCAATGATAGTGAAATAAAGTTCCAGATGAGAGACATGGCTGCCAGGGTGACATTCGGTGCGTGTAGCATCAATTTTTGTATAGAGGAGCTTAGGAAAAACATGATTTAATTCAGGTGGTACCGGGCCATGCATTTTGAGAGCATTTTAGCTGTGACCAGGCCGATAGATAGAAGCGAAGTGACGAAAAACTGCAGTTACCATTCTCGCCAAAGATTTTCCTTTTTTTCGAATGTGATATCGTGAATTTTAGAGTAGGTTACCATAATCGTTAGTATATTTTCATTTTAAGTTCAAAATTGGCGACAAGGAGGGGAGTGTATATTTGGCAATTAAGCACACTTTTGACAAAAAATGAAGAAATTTTTAGACTTGCAGTTAAATTTATTAAAGTTAAAAAAGGCAGGCATGGTATTTATGATTTTGGTCAGAAGGCATCTGAGCAATGATGAATTGCATTCATATGCAAAATAGTGACGCCAATATTTATGAGAAACCATCTGCATGTTGCAAAAATTGATGTCTTTCAACGATATAAGCTATACAAAGTTCAATACAAATAATATTTGACCATGAGAGAATCATTTTATAATTTTGTTTTCTTTTTAAGATGCAACTGCCAAGCGAGTAAAATACGTTAGAGAAGTTCATAAAACAGATAGATGTAATTTTGAATACATATTTTCAATGCTAAGAACAGGGAATATATATTAAACGCGTTAATGAAAAAAGGGGAAAATACATTTAATAAAATAATTTATATATAGATTTACTTTAAATTGTAAAAGTATGTATATGGTTTCTTTACCATAACAATTGAATATATACTTTCAGAAATTACTATTCAAGACGGCACTGTATCCATTTCTTTGCGTAACTCTGTACATAATTTATTTATATATTAAAAAAACTCTCTTAGTATACTAAATATAGTTCAGCAGGAAAAGGCACAACTCAAATAAAAAGCATCCTAATGCTATTCACACTCCTATACAGTAATGCTTACAAAATATTTTGTTTAGCCATGCATATGATTTATAGAGTTTATACAGACCACATAATATGCCAAAATTTAGTTACACATAAAAACGCATACCACATCGTAAAACGCATCTCCAGCTTTTATCGCTCATAGACAGTACTGCATCCGCAATCTTTGGTGCGTCCCTTAAGATCAGCCATACGCAACCTGTGGCCCGTGGGTCGAATGTGGCCCGGTGACCTTTTATGTGCGCACCGAGACACATAACCATTAATTCATATTTATAAAATTTATTGAGATATCCATAAAAAACATTTAAGACGTTCACCGTTGTTTTATATATTTTCATGGGAAGACAAAATCTGTCCTGTTATTTATAATTACTAATTCAAAATTGTGTTAAAACATCTTAAATTCTGTTTTCTTAGTCAAAAGTTCTTTTTACATGTAGTTCTAGTTGTTCTACAGTGCTGCATACATTTCTTAATCTCCAACACTAATCAAACATTATTCCAAATTAATGAAATGTGTAAAATATATTTTTACTATAAAAAAAAAATACTATAAAGTTTTTGCATTGAACAAAAACTGATTTATTAGAGAAAGTTCCCTGATTTTTTTAGCACTTTCCAACCTAGTTGAAAAGTGCTTATGACTTCGGTTTGTCTGGCCGTATGGCCGGATGGCCGTCTGGCCGTCTGTCCGTGCTCTAACTCCCGTAAATATGCTCGGATTGCTCTGCAATTTTTATATGTTATTGTCGTTATCTATGGCACGTCCCCTATTTCAACTGAAGTGTGTAGCACTTATAGTTTTCTTACAGGGACACTCAAATGAATTCCGTTACATTGCGGTCTATGGGGAAAAATCATTTGCGGTTTATTTTAAAAATGTTTCACTATTGTAAACGCATTGAAATTTATATAGATCACTAAGATGCATTAGAAGAAGCTAATATGGAATAGTAGGTGTATAGCACTTAGAGTTACTTTACAGGGACAGTCAAAATAATTCCGTTACATTACGTCTATGGAGAAAAATCGTCTGCGGCTTATTTAAATAATGTTCCACTATTTTAAACGCATTGAAGTTTATATATATTACTAAGGTGCATTACAAGAGGCTTACTACAGAATAGTGTGTGTATAGCAGTCATCGTTCATTTACAGGGACACACAAAAGAATTCTCTACTGTCTGTTAACAATAATTCCTGGAAGTGCGTTTTAAGTTACTGAACGCGATTTTAATCTTAACTAGCTTTTTGTCTATTACGTGGTGTGTATAAATTCTGTAGATCCTATACAGGGCAGCACAAAAGTTCGCGAACACATTTCCGTTTATTGACAGAATCTCCAGAAGGAGAATTTAAACTGTGCTACGCGTTTCCTAATTAAACTAAAATTTAGCATCCTATGTATATATACAAATCTATAGATCATATACAGGGCTACATAAAAGTATTCGGATATTTTTCCGAATATTGTATATATTAAAAATTCCTGAAATTACGTTTTTAAATATGTTATGCGTTTTCCAAATTGTTTACTTAGATGTCATCTTTCAGCTTATTAAACGGTAATGATTTGTAAAACTATTTTAGAAGCGTTGGAAAGTGCTACATAATCTATGCTTGACGCATGATTTTTCGTTCTTGTTCTTTAGAAATTCTGCATTGTTATATATTGTTACGTTTTGTACTTATTTATATAGCTAATACTGCTTTTTTAAGGTTGAACCTCTGTCGCGGGAAAAAAAATGGAACCAAACAATCTTTACACGACTATTTCCAAACAACAAACTTCGCGGCATATTTCTACAATATTTTCAATAGAAATCTACCACGAAGTTTAATGTTTGGAAATACTGGAATTAAAAAATTTTGGTAACATTTCTTCCGCAACAAACGCCCAACTCTATTGATATTATTAACTTTGTTTCATTGCTTTGTTATACTACTGATGTATCTTACTATTTTAATTACTTTTTTTTACCCTTTTTTAAGTGTTCTGTACGTCTATACGTCACAAATATATGTTTGCGGCCCGCTAGAAAAAGAGGTTGAGTATGACTGCTTTAGATGAACAACAGTTGCTAGGCACGTCACATTCTGCAGTAAGCATTTTGTAGTGCACCTCAATAATGTGTATAAATTCCATTATTTTACAAATAGTGTAACATTATTAAAAAGCCCCCAAAAAGTTTTTCTCCGTAGACTATTATGTAACCGAATTATTTTGAGTTGTGTAAATGAATGGTAAATGTTTTGCACACCATATTCTACAGAAAGCCTGATTTAGTGCACTTCATACATGCTTATCAATTCATTATGTTTGAAATAGTGTGACATTATAAAAATGCACCACAAACGATTTTTCCACATAGAACATAATATAAGGGATACTTTTGAGTGTCTCTGTAAACGAACTATAAATGCGCCACACTCCATTTTCAATAGCGATCATGCCATAGTAAACTTCAATAACATATATAAATTACAGGGTAATCCGAGTATATTTACTCGAGTTAGAGCATGGTCAGGCGGCATACGGCAAACAGACAAATCAAATTCATAATCACTTTTCAACTATGTTGGAAAGTATTAAAAATGCACAACAGAATTGAAATTGGGCTCTCAGAAATTACAATTCATACACGGCAATGTATCTGGTTCTTTTCGTATGAATTATAGTTTTTGTAGAATAATATTAGATATGATTGATTATATATGATTATAATTTATGATTTAATATGATTATATTATTATATGATTATAATTTTGTAGAATATAAATTAATTTATGAATTAATTTATATTCTACAAAACTCTCTTAGTTATAATTAATCTCTAAATATAGTTCAGCTGGAAAATGCATGACTCTATTAAAAAACATCCTTCAGCAATTCACACTAATGCACAGTAATCCTTACGAATTATTTTGTGTAACCCTGTATATGATATATAGAATTTATATACACCACGTAGTATACAAAAATTTAGTTAAACATAAAAACGCCTATCACATTTGAAAATGCACCTCCAGCTTTTATCGTTCATACTGTAACCGAAATCTTTAGTTTGTCCCTGTAAACGAACGATAAGTGTTATGCACGTCACATTATACAGTAAGCATTTAGTAGTCTACGTCGATAATGTATACAAATTTATTTATGTTTGAAATAGCGTAACATTATTAAACTATTCTGCAAACAATCCCCCCCGTAGACCATTATACTATAACGGAAGTCTTTTGAGTGACTCTGTAAATGAATGGTATATGTTTTGCACACCATATTCTACAGAAAACATGATTTAGTGCACTTTATACAGGCTTATCAATTCTTTATGTTTGAAATAGTGTGACATTATTAAAATGCACCACACAATATTTTCTCCCATTGAACAATATAAGGGATTCTTTTGATTGTCTGTAAACGAACTATAAATGCTTCAAATTCCATGATCAATAGCGAAAATGCCGTAGAACTTTAATAACATATATCAATTACATGACAATCCGAGTATATCTACGACACTTTGAGTACGGTCAGACGGCAGACAGACAAACCGAACTGATCAACACTTTTCAACTATGTTGGAAAGATTTAACAATGGTAATTTTCTCCTCAAATGAATGTCTGTTTTGTTGGGCTAACTGCATGGGTTTAGAAATATTTTCATTGGTAAAACAGGAGTTTTTAAAATCTTTTTTGTTTTCGTTATACAACATGGTTAATGAAAATTTTATAAAGCATTTTTAATATATTTACATGAAAAAAAAAAGGGAGAAGCAAAGAAAATAAATTTCAAAATTAAAATATTTCGACATTTTCGATTACAAAGGTCTGCGGTGAAATTTATTTCTTCAAAGCAAAGGGTTTTCATTTTGTAATCTTTTGATGCTGTTCGAGATAAAGGCTCAACAAATTCTATCATGTACACTTTCGCCACAAATTAAAAAGTTTTCAAGACGCTGTCTGATGAAATTTCTGTTGTTAAATTTCTGTCTGTTGGTAAGTTATACAGAGTGTCTCATAAAGATTAAAACGCGCTTTAATTTTTTACCTGTTGGAGATACGTAAGTAATGTAAATTGCAAAAGTGTTCAAAACAAGGTAGGATTTAACCCGGGAGAAGTCGTGCATAAGCCATGGTATGAATGGTTTTTAATTTGTCACCAATAAATACAAATAATAATCTTCACCTAATTTAGTTGGAGACAATTATTACAAATTCTGCGATAAAGTAAGTTGAACTTTTCAAAAAATAGTAGTGACAATTGTAAAAAACTCTACGCACCCTGGGTATGTCATACCCGGCGCGTATTCTACCGGGTTAAGATTATGTTGATGAAATAGCCATTAATTTCCCAAAAGTTACACTTTTTAAATTTTTATACATATAAGTTAAATTTAGAAAAAATGGGACCATGCTCTGACAAGTACAACAGTGAGAAATTCCATTCTTCTACAACTAAAGCTCCACTGAGTGATGACACTTTGAATTATATAAAATTTTGGGGTTCTCCGTCACTAAAAAATCGTCTGTCCATTTTTAGTGTCCGAAACTTCGAAAAGTATATCATATCTCGGTGAGTTTTAGTGATGGAAGAATGGAATTTTTACTGTTTTACTTGTTAGAACCGAGTTAAAGTTTTTCTAAACATAACATATAGGATCCAGAGACCGTATAAAAGTTAAAAAAGTATAACTTTTTCAAAAATATAATAGCAGGACTATTTTACGAACATAATCTTAAATACTGATTATTTTGAAAGCTTTTGAAACTAATATTAGCTAACTACACTGCAAAAAAAGTGTTGATTTTACAGTATAATACTGGCACTCCAGATGCCAGTATTATACCGTAAAATTAACAGTAATAAACAGTAAAATAAGCAGTAATACGCTGCCGCGCATGCGCGGTAAAGTAAGAGCGGCGAGTAAATTTTTGTGACTTTTAGTATTTTTTTGCAATTCACTGCGTTTTTTTTCACATTATTAAAATGAATCCGGTTTCAATCTTCTAAACCAATGTAGTAAATTTTATTTTGTTCTCTTTCCAAAAAAGTTTATTCGGAATTCTTGCAGCGATGTTTAGAGTGTTTTCGCGTTTCGTGCTATTTGTTGACGGGACCGAAAACGCTGGGTGGATCAGCTAGTAAATTAATAAAGTATAAGTTATAGCTTATTTTTAAATGTTTTGTCAATAAAATATTTGGCACTGTTAGATGTGTGATTTTATTATGTCTTCAACTTTAATTTGGATAAAACATCCGGATACATTTCGAGACTGGAATTGGTGAGGTTCTATGTGCCAATGACTCTTTCATACACTTGTATAATACAGCAGTTCTGTAACGAGAGTAATCTCATGACTATTGAAGAAGTATACAGAGTGCCTCAAAAATCCCATCCAAACTTTAATATTCGATAATTAAATTACTTACGTGAATGATGCAATAGTAAGTTACACTTTGTAGATGGTCATTTATTGTAATGGGAACAAGATCTTATAGCGAAAATTAAGAATACATTAGAGGTTTCAGAAGGAAATGTAGTTATATGTGTTGTTCCTGCATACATGTTTGGTTCGCAATAGTGCATTAAGCAGATTCATGTTCCAAAATAGAGATTTGAAAAGCTGTACGTTTTCAAATGAAACGCTTAAATTACACATACATTCATCGTAATATTGATTTTTATACCTCAAATGTCTATAATCAAGGGCTCAATTACGATTCTATTTTTCAGGAGCGGCGAAGCTTAAATCGCTCTTCACAAAGTTCGTCTGACAGAACTGCGCCTTTCCTTTTCAAATTGTTTGCAATTGCGATTTTCAGGACGAGATATTGCATGTTTACAATAAACAGTATTAACTTCACGATGAATATTTCGACAATTTAAGCGTTTAAGACTGTTCTCAAATTTAAACTGACTACATTCTGACAGATTTTTTAACTCTTTTTCATTCTTAAATGCATGAAATTAGCAGGTGCTCTGATTCAGAAACTGTG
The DNA here is from genome assembly GCA_963931845.1 of Maratus michaelseni. NCBI lineage: Eukaryota > Metazoa > Arthropoda > Arachnida > Araneae > Salticidae > Maratus > Maratus michaelseni. The sequence goes on along the minus strand of OZ007599.1, from coordinate 209,872,711 downwards.
TAATCGCACTTCTTTTACCATTTTTCCGTAAAGGCAGAAGATTGTTCAGAAACTGCTGTCAAAGTTGGCGTTTTGAACCAGATATCTGCACGCGACTGAGCGGGAGAAGGAAAAAACTGCCGTCATAAAACTGTTGTGGAGTTTTGGGGTTCTTTCTAAAACACAACTTACTTAAACTTAAAAAGCTCATTTATTACTCAATCTTCACTTGACAATTAAATATTTAGAAATAAATAAGTATACCCTGATTAGCTCCACTGAAATCTGTTGCCATGGAAAAGGTAGCAAATTATATTAAACTAATCAAAATATCAAAACTTAAGAATCCGAATAGGTTAATACAACAATGATAATTTTGAACTCATCATTTTAAGACAATATTAAATGTAGTAAGGGGCAACAGATTTCTAAATCAAGTAGCATACTGGATTGCATAAAGAACACCCAACTCCACTCCAACCCGATCAAGCTCAAATCTCCATACACATTAAATTAACAAAAGTGTAATCATCATATAATTTGGAAAAATGCAGACAACCTGAAATTCCTCCAATATGAGGACCAAAAGGGGAAAGAGTTAAATCCGTTAATAGAATAGGGATATGATGATGTACTAAAATTTTAGAACAACCATAGAGATTCTGAACAAGATCCGATCGGTTAACCAAGAATCGTATAGTGGTGTATAATGACTGGATATATATATATATTTTTTTTTTTTTTTTACTTTTTAAAATAAAACAATTTTGGTGTATATTTTAGAAAAACAATGTTTCTGAAAGAGGAGAGTTAAAGCTTAATTTAACATTTTATGAAATTAAATTTAATATTACTGTTTCACTTATTAATCTATCCATCCTTAAATCAAGATCAAAAATACGATTGTATAACATTGAGTGAACTTCAATTTATGTTCATTAAAACAGTCAGTTATGAATTTAAACTTAAGAAATTTTAAAGTCCTAATTTAATAAAGTTGAATTTTCTCTCCCTTTTTTTTTTTTTTTTTAATTAATCACAGAAAGGTTAGGCCATTCTTATAGGTCTACTGTGAATATAAAAAATTAATTATTTAGAGATTTATACAAAGAAAAACATACCATCTTTGATAATAAACAAAAAAAAAAAACACAATTTATTTGAACATTTAAAATAATGAAGCAACTAAGTTATCAAAAATAATCTTAATAAAACAATATAACAGCTGATCTTTTAAGTTGAAACCACTCACTGGTTACTTTTAAATTACACATCATATTTTTAAAATTACCACCATATTACCATTTAATGGTCGTTCAAACATACAAAAATTATATATTAACCTACAGACTATTTCTGTTCATAATGTTTATTCTTATTGAAATTATCCAAAGATATTCATTTCACTTTTAAACTCTGGTATAGCAAACATATTTTTTTTTTTTTTTTTTTTTAAAGAGGTACAAATAAATAAAAAGAAAAACTATGCAAATAGTACTTACAACAGGTAGAGAGTTCTACAATTTTAGTCAATGGGCACTTAGGAGCATTTCCTCCTTTTTCAAAATCTGATGAAGCACTTAAGCTGGAGTATTCAGGCTGGGGAAAAATTCAGACGTGGTTTCAAGCTAACATTCATCAATCCTCTCATCTCACTGCATCACTTGCCATCAACTACTAGGTCCATCATCTAGTCCGGAGGGGAAAATCGTTCTACGGCCCAGAACTTCACCGTCGGAGTCAGTAATTTCACCTTCCTGAAGCATGTGTTTTATTCGAAGATAGCCATCACCGTAACTCAGAACACTACGACTTCTAACGACCGGTTTAGTTCAATATCTATGATCACTTCTGATGGTTAAGAAGTCATAATCTTGGAGCGCCACTACGCCAAAAAAAAATAGGCTACACATATCTTCTTAATTTCTCGTTAACAGTTATAGATCCGCAATTCGAAAATGCCCTTATAGCCTCTTTTCATCATAACATCATGATTTAGGATGGTTAATGTAGGGCCATCAATGCCCCACTCTCAAAAAAAAATCTTCCAGAAACCTGTCCGCCTTCAACAACTTCGCGATCCAGCCCACAGGCCAATCTTCGAGCCCCGTAATAAGTCGAATTTTTTTTACGAGTCAAACGACAGGTCTCTTGGCCAAGCAACAAGTGTCGTAAACATTCATTCTCCCGCGCTGCTTGAAAAACGGGACCGATCCACTCTGCCAGGGGTACGGGAATGGAAACAAAAGGAAAAATGGACTCATCGTGAAGACTACAGCTTGCCGCTCCACTCTGCCGGCCGCTTCATGGGGGAAGGAAACCATGCATCACCCCCATGGCGTGTGCTGAAGGGGGGTCCTGTTAGCCTCTGTTTACATGGGCGCCAGCTATCCGCCTGATAGCAGAGCCAATTGAAGCCTGACGTAAACTTACAAAGCCTAATTGCGTGTATAGTACACTCATAAGATAACGTAATTCTTATACAGGGCGGTCGGTCATTCTTATATCAAAGTCAGACTAGATGACTCCAAATTTTCCACCTGTGCAGTCTACTGACAAAACATCCCTCCCTTGCTGTCTGCTTTTCGTATTTGAAAAACAGGAAGCTACGTTAGACTATAAACGTTGAAATTACTTTGCAAAAAGAAAAAGAAAGAAGAAAAAATAAAAACTGATTTTATTATAATTATTACAATTACTTTTATTTATTTAAATTTTTATTAGAAACAGAAAAAAAGAGTGCTTTTAAATAAATGTTGAGAAAGTGATTTAAATAATTAATGTAGATTAAAAAAAAAAATTTGTTGAAACCAACCGTAACAAGATTGCTCCCCCCGGCTAATTAAAAAAAATTTTTTTTTGAGAAAACAAATTATTTTTTTGAAAGGTAACTTGGTACCACATGGCATGCTGGGACCTCAACACTGAAAAAACTGACCCACAAACACAGATCATACATCGATCCGGGACGGGATCCAGAGAGTTCACCGCTGAAATACCACCCTGACAATATATTCCGGATATATACAACCAGAGCTCGCACATCCGTAGAAACCATTACCTAAAATATTACCTGAAACATGACCATAAAAGAGTACTACCAGAGGAGGGACCACAAGGCTGATTTTACCACTAAAATGCCAAGATATTTTCTGCACCTGTAAAAGGACACATGTTCCACCTGATTGTGAAACCTCACTTCCCTACTACTGTCATTCCTACGCATAACTGCATCCTTCCTGAGACTTCTGGCAACAGAACTGTAAATAATACATAAATTGAATTTTGAAAAAAAAAAATTAGCCGAAAAAGAAGAGAAGTGCCCACTGATTAATTGTCACTATACTGCTTATATACATAACTTCAATAATTGGCATCACAGTATATTACAACACTATCTATTAATGTAAATAAGTACTAGTAATATCATAGTTACAACACTGTAAATGTCAATGAAATTTGTAAAACACATATTAATTCTATTATACAAAAATACACAAGAGCAACTGGTGACACACAAAAAAAAATATATACATATACATCTGTAAGACACAAATTATGGTATCACAGACCATGTTAGAGAATTACGCACACAATTGTAACAATTTTATATGAGAACACATGTTTGTTTTCGAACACAGTCTAATGATTCGGGATATTATGTAGATTTTACAAATGCACGTACAAGTAATGTGCATGGGAAAGAGTATCTCTGCCTCTGTGCTACTTATAGCAAAAAGCAGTTTCGGGCCTTTTGGGCACTACAGGGAAAACATTCCACAAAATAAAATAAAAAACAGGTGTGGTGACATATATCACCAGGAAGGAAAACACACATTCCACAAAAATAGGAAGTAGAATAAATAAAATAGTTAATTTTAGCACTTTTAGCCACATACAACAACATACAGGCATGTACATGAGACAGTATCTACAAGAAAAAGAAAAAGGGCCCACACTCCTTAAAGTTTAAGCTCAAATAAAACCACAAACTGTATAGTAAATAATAAATCTATCTAGTTAAAATGTAGAAATTAAAGTAAACACATACTTAAAAAGTTATATACAAAACACTGATGCATTAAAAAAAACTGAACTAAACAGATCTACCTCGGCAAAAGGGCATACAAAACACAACATCCTAAAAAAATTTTAAAGTAACAAAAATTACATTCGTTTCTTTTTTTTTTTTTTGCAAAAATATACCCAAAATCTACGAAAACGGGGTGCGGACGGGTATATACCACATAATCTACCATAAAACAGACAAAAACCTTAAGTATAGGCATAAAAAGGGTTAAAAATGCCTACATGAGAGTATCAACACACAACCAAAACAAACCTTTAATACGCTAGAAAAACTAAGTTCCGTTTTAAAAATGTCAAAAAAAAATAATTAAATATACATACACATTAACTAAACTATAAATAAATACAAATAAACAAGGTAAAATTGAATAAAAATGCTTGAATAACGAAAAAAGGTAGTTAGTATTTATAACTCGGACGGTCTCTTCTATCCCGTAGCGAATAGTCGGTTCTAGAAATCGATATTGAACGACTACTTCTATTCGATTTAGCAGCTGGACGAATCGATGAACGAGACCTGCGCGAATCGCTGTGCTCAGCAGTTGAACTGCTTTCTGCCGTGGTTGAATTTTTACCTACGCGCATTTCACTGCCTTCTGCCGTTGCTAAATTTTTATTTACGCACATCTCGTTATTCTCTGCCGCTGCAATCTCCGGAGAAATGGGAGGTGGGGGAGAGGGATTTATGATTTCAGTCGCGTCGCTGTCTGTTTCCTCCACTTCCGGCGCTACCGGAGTTTCGTTATTGTTGACGTTCACTACTGCTGGTGCGCGGTTACTATCATATGGTGCCCAGGGAATGAATCGGTTACGCTTACACCTGCGTACAGGAGGAGAATCGCGCGGTTGGTGTGGTGAATCGATGGTCACGTTTTCAGTCGATCCCAGGCCAATTGTTTGTTTTGGTTTACTGGACCAGATGGGGAGTCTGTCTTTGAAAGAAGACAACCTGTCAACATGGACAACCTGACAATTTTTGGGATTAGCAACTAGCGCTATTTTAAAATTAACCTCATTTAGCTTCTCAATTATAGTAAAAGGACCATTATTTTGCTTGCTTAATTTTTTTGTATTACCAGGGGCGACTGTGGGTGTAAATAACCACACAAGATCTCCTATTTTAAAATTTTTATCAACAGCTGTCTTTTCACGGTATTTTTCCTGCTGCTCAGAAACTTTAATTAAATTACTATGTACTTCAGTGTATACTTTTTGAAGAGCTGGGATTAAGAGTTCGCAAAAAGAGGGTGCATCATTATAATTAAAAGAAGGTGGTTGAGAAAAGAGATTATATGGTAGATTCATATTTCTGCCATACATAACTGCAGCTGGGCTAAGTTTAGTTGAAGAGTGGACAGCTGAACGCATAGCTAGTAGTGCAAATTTGAGTTTAGTGTCCCAGTCAGATTGATTTTGGTTGACTATGTGACAAAGTGCATTTTTAAGAGTACGATTCTGTCTCTCCACTTGCGAGTTGCCAGCCGTGTGATAAGATGAGGTCTTAATATGATTAATACCAAACATTTTATATACGTGCTCTATCGCATCTGAAATTAGATTCTTCGCGTTGTCCGTCGTAATAAAACAGGGCGCACCGTAGCGTGATATGAAATCAGCTAAAGTGTCCGCAATGACATCTGAAGTGGTTGAACTAACCGCATATGCTTCTGGCCACTTAGTAAATGAATCTATATATGCGACAATATACTTATTTCCCGAAAAAGTTTGCGGTAAGGGTCCAATGAGATCCAAATGAACCTTGTTCATGGGAAACTGGGGGGTCGGCATACGTTGCAGAGGGGCGAGCTGGTTCGCTCTATAAGCTCTCTTCTGCTGGCAACTAATACATGACTCCACTAGATGCTTGACATCTGACGACATTCCTGGCCAATAGAAGTGCTCACGAATGCGATCAATGGTCTTTTGAAAGGCTTGATGACAAGCCGCTAGGGACTCATGTGTTAGTGCAAAAACTTGAGTAACCAATTCTTTTGACACGACTAACTTTACAGATTTATTCAAAATAGCTGACTCCCTTGTATCCTCACAAACTAAAATGTCATCTCTAAAAAAAAATTTCATGTATTTAGGAGCAATTTCTACACCTTGGTCTAGTTTTCTTGCAATCTCGCAGCATTTCTTGTCTGATTTTTGTAATTCACCAATTTTTTCAAGTAGATTAGAATGAGGCATAAAAGTAACTTCCTTTTCGACTTGTATACAAAAATTACAATTAACAGTATCATTGGAGTTATCATTGTTGACATACCTCGAAAGGAAATCTGCGACACTGTTACACTTACCTTTAACAAACTTGATTGTAAAATTAAAGTCTGAGAGAGTGCAGATCCATTTAGCCATGCGAGATGTAGGGTCGTGAATTTTTAACATAAATGTTAGAGGCGCATGGTCTGTATAGATGAAAAAATGGGTATTAGCAATGTAACATTTGAAGTGGGCAGTAGCCCAAACTAAAGCTAGTAATTCCCTTTCAGTGGTGGAGTAGCGGGTCTCAGCATCTTTCAATTTTCTGCTGGCAAAGGCAACAGGATGGAGCATGTTATTTTCATCTAATTGTGATAACACTGCCCCTAATGCTTCGCCACTGGCATCAGTATATAAATGGAATTCTTTCTCAAAATCAGGGAGTGCAAGACATGGTTTTGAAATAAGAGCCATTTTAAGGTCTTCAAATTCTTTCTGTGCATCTTCATTCCACGAAAATTTTCCTGTCTCTTTCGTTAAGTTGATTAGATTTTTAGCTCTCTTAGTAAAATCTGGTATAAATCTCCTATAGAAAGATAGAGTTCCAATACATGACCTAACAGCCTTTCGGGTAGTTGGAGGTTTAAAATTTTCTATTACGGCAATATTTTTATTGATAGGTGATACTTGGCCACTACAAATCTCAAAACCTAGATATTGTATTTTATTCGAAAGGAAAGTGCATTTACTGGGCTTAAGTTTAAGTTTATGCAGTCTTAACCTTTCAAAGACCATGCTAAGCTTCTCAAAATGAGAATTAACATCACTGGAGGCAATTACAATGTCGTCGATATAAACAAGAATTCCAAGATTGCCTAAATCACCGAAAATAGCATTCATAAGTCTTTGGAAACTGTTACCTGAATTTGAGAGCCCAAAACAGTTACGGGTCCACTCAAAAAGTCCTTTGTGGGTGATTATAGCAGTTTTATGCCTATCCTCTGGGCGAATAACCTGTTGAAAAAACCCACTAGTTAAATCTAGGGTTGAAAAAAATTTAGCCCCACTTAAAGCATCAACAGAGTCGGTAATGTTAGGTATTGGGTAAGCATCTTTAACAAGATTTTTATTTAATCTTCTGTAGTCAACAGCAAGTCGATAGGAACCGTCTGATTTCCGAACCAGAATAACCGGAGAAGCAAATTCAGACATGGAGGGGGAAATTATGTCCGCCTGTAACAAAGTATTAAGTTGGTCTTCCATTTCTTGACGTAATTTGTAGGGGACTCTATAAGCTTTGCCTTTAACTGGTTTATTTGAAGTTAAGTTAATTTCATGCGGGATTGTATCACAGCCGGGTAAATCTAAGACCGATGCTGCAAATACATCTTTGTTTTTGTCTAGAAAATTTTGCATTTTAAGTTTTAATGGGGGTTCTAAATGATCTAAATTAATTTCAGAGCTCCAAGTGAGATCAGCGTGATCAAAGTCACCAATTGGAGGGGCCAAATTTATATTATAGGTTAATTTATTATCAGTTACGGGTATATTTGACTGGTCTACACATTTTTGAATTTTGGCAACAAAGGTTCCTTTATTTAAATGAATACTATTGTCTGAAAAATTTGCAAATGAGATATATAGGCCATGTTCTTTAGTGCAAATGGCTCTGGAGGTAAGGAGACCTTGATTTAAATTTTTCGCCAAAGGTTCTAACATAACAATATCATTCTCCTTAATAAAATTTTCCTTATAACTTTTAACCTGGGCTAACATTTTTGACTGCGGGGGAATTGAAATTTTGCTACATAACACAGCGAAACTTATATTTTTATTTTTATTGGTTTTATCACTACTGCTATCTTCATTGCTCTCCTCCTCGACTTCAGGTACCTTATCCTCTATACTTACCAAATCTTCACTTTCATCAATATTACAAATTTCAGTAGTCTCTTCAGCTAAATTACCCTGAGTTACCTGACTCGCTGCTGAAAGAATGTTGTCGACACTTTGAATACTTGAAAAATTTTCAGTGTTATTACCCTCAGAGCTACCGCCTGATGTTGTTTGCATGCAAAAGTTCTGCGCAACACTTTCAACTTCCTTATCTGACTCAGTTTGAATGACTATCTCAACATCTTTTCCCATATTACTCAACTGCGGGTCCTGAACTACCATATTTTCACTACTATGATTCCCATTTTCAATATTAACTGAGTCATGAACTTTCTCACATGCACAATTTTCAGGAGGGCTATTGGCATTACTACTTTTTGAATTCTCCCCTACTTTGTTGACACATTTTATATTTACAGAATTATTTTTAACACAATCATTATTTATACAATTATTATTAGAATTTACACTATATACAGAGTTAGAAATATTTACAGAATTAGTAGCAAGACAAGTATTACACCCTGAAGTATTACTTGGGGTTTCTACGCTTTGTTTACATTGGCCTGAAACTGGCACTTTAAGAGCGACAGTATTTGTATCACAATTTATACTTGCCCGGTACTCTTTCAAAAATGGCATTCCCAAAATCATATTAAATTCCTCTGCTAATTTACCTTCCACTACATAGAATTCAGCTTGACATTGAACATTATCAAAAACAAATTTTAAAAATACTTTCTTATTTAGGTGAACTTTCTCACCGGTGACAGTCATAATGGGGATATTGCAATTCTCCATTTCAAAATTCTCTAAACAGTTACAATCAGTACCACTCAGGAGATTAATTGCAGAACCCGTGTCACATAATGCATTTAGGCAAACTTTATTTATGTAAATTCTTGCAGTTGGTAATGTATATGATTGGGGCTGAAACATACTATACACAGTTGGGGGGTCCAGGGGCCTGTTGGGGATCGACTTGACCACATCTGATCCGGCCACTAATAGTTTAAAGCCTCACTTTCATTGTTAGCTACTGGGGTGTTATTTACCGCCTGCTCTTCATTTCTGTTCGCAGCTGTATTCCTACTGTTTTGGTAATAACCACCTCTTCTTCCCCTATATCCGCCTCGCTGATTGTGGTTCCCTCTAGGATTTTCACCTCTGTTTCTATAATTTTGCCCACGGCTCCTGAAATTTTGATCACCTCCCCTTCTAAAATTATAGTCGACAAAATTTAGTGGACATTCTCTGGCATAGTGGCCTTGTACGGAGCACCTATAGCAGGTTACGGGTCTTACCTCTTGGTTTTTCTCCTGTACATCCCTAGCCCTAAGATCAACTAAACTGTCTATCTTAGCTGCTAAAACATCAATTTGAGATTTTAGTTGGTCTATCTCCTTCTTTTGTGAGCTATCTTGCTGAAAAACTGCAGCACAGGGTAGGTTTTGGGTCAAATTAGGGTTGAGAATTTCCTCGCGGTGGTTGTAGAAAGGGTTAATGCTCCTATAAGCCTTTTCCTCAAGAAGCGCAATTTTGAGGACCTCTTCTGGGGATTGTGGATTTCTCGCAATTACCCCCTTTCGCACTTCTGGTGTAAGATTGCTCAACAGCATGGAGTGTAGTAGAGCCGTTCGGCTTTTATCGACTACTTCACCCTGGATACCTTCAATTACAAGGGCTCTTAATGACATATCATATGCCTTGTCATAAAACTCCTGAACACTCATATTGGGTGGCTGTTTAAAATTTAAAAAATGACTGAGGGCAACATCTGGTGTGGCCTGTGAAGTATAACTCTCTTTTAAGATTTTTAATAGCTCATCAGATGTTTTAGCTTTGTGAATTTTTATTCGCCTAGAAGCAGCTCCTGATAATCTAGCTAACAAAACGAATTTTTTCTCCTCCTCATTCCAGTCGAATAATTTGGCAAAACTCTCAAATTTCTCAGAAAAATCTGAGAAGCAGACTGAGCTGGCCTCTCCATTGAATGGGGGAATGTTTGACAAATTATCCACTAAAGCATTTTTTCGCTGAATAGTGGCAATTGCTTCCGAGTGCTTATCAGCCATAGTTAGAGTTAGAAAATGACAAACAAACCAAAAAGAAAATGAAAAAAGGGGGGGGGGCAACTTAAAAATGAGAAAAAGAGAGGGGAAAGGAAAACCTTATAAATACATAAAACTTAAGTACAGGACTATGCTTTTTGTAAATAAGAAAAGGTTATGCTCACAAGGCATAATTTTGACTGGGAATTGTAGCTTACTAGCACAGTGAGAGAGCCTAGACCTCTTTTTACACTTGAACATATAAATAAAATTTTAATTGCAAAAACACCCAGTTGCTCTTTGATACATAAATACATACAAGTAAAAAAATATCAATAACCCAGAGACCGAATTGTTACGGCTCCATTTGTTGTGGCGTTTTGGGGTTCTTTCTAAAACACAACTTACTTAAACTTAAAAAGCTCATTTATTACTCAATCTTCACTTGACAATTAAATATTTAGAAATAAATAAGTATACCCTGATTAGCTCCACTGAAATCTGTTGCCATGGAAAAGGTAGCAAATTATATTAAACTAATCAAAATATCAAAACTTAAGAATCCGAATAGGTTAATACAACAATGATAATTTTGAACTCATCATTTTAAGACAATATTAAATGTAGTAAGGGGCAACAGATTTCTAAATCAAGTAGCATACTGGATTGCATAAAGAACACCCAACTCCACTCCAACCCGATCAAGCTCAAATCTCCATACACATTAAATTAACAAAAGTGTAATCATCATATAATTTGGAAAAATGCAGACAACCTGAAATTCCTCCAATATGAGGACCAAAAGGGGAAAGAGTTAAATCCGTTAATAGAATAGGGATATGATGATGTACTAAAATTTTAGAACAACCATAGAGATTCTGAACAAGATCCGATCGGTTAACCAAGAATCGTATAGTGGTGTATAATGACTGGATATATATATATATATATATATATATATTTTTTTTTTTTTTTTTTTTTTTTTTTTTTTTTTTTACTTTTTAAAATAAAACAATTTTGGTGTATATTTTAGAAAAACAATGTTTCTGAAAGAGGAGAGTTAAAGCTTAATTTAACATTTTATGAAATTAAATTTAATATTACTGTTTCACTTATTAATCTATCCATCCTTAAATCAAGATCAAAAATACGATTGTATAACATTGAGTGAACTTCAATTTATGTTCATTAAAACAGTCAGTTATGAATTTAAACTTAAGAAATTTTAAAGTCCTAATTTAATAAAGTTGAATTTTCTCTCCCTTTTTTTTTTTTTTTTTTTAATTAATCACAGAAAGGTTAGGCCATTCTTATAGGTCTACTGTGAATATAAAAAATTAATTATTTAGAGATTTATACAAAGAAAAACATACCATCTTTGATAATAAACAAAAAAAAAACACAATTTATTTGAACATTTAAAATAATGAAGCAACTAAGTTATCAAAAATAATCTTAATAAAACAATATAACAGCTGATCTTTTAAGTTGAAACCACTCACTGGTTACTTTTAAATTACACATCATATTTTTAAAATTACCACCATATTACCATTTAATGGTCGTTCAAACATACAAAAATTATATATTAACCTACAGACTATTTCTGTTCATAATGTTTATTCTTATTGAAATTATCCAAAGATATTCATTTCACTTTTAAACTCTGGTATAGCAAACATATTTTTTTTTTTTTTTTTTTTAAAGAGGTACAAATAAATAAAAAGAAAAACTATGCAAATAGTACTTACAACAGGTAGAGAGTTCTACAATTTTAGTCAATGGGCACTTAGGAGCATTTCCTCCTTTTTCAAAATCTGATGAAGCACTTAAGCTGGAGTATTCAGGCTGGGGAAAAATTCAGACGTGGTTTCAAGCTAACATTCATCAATCCTCTCATCTCACTGCATCACTTGCCATCAACTACTAGGTCCATCATCTAGTCCGGAGGGGAAAATCGTTCTACGGCCCAGAACTTCACCGTCGGAGTCAGTAATTTCACCTTCCTGAAGCATGTGTTTTATTCGAAGATAGCCATCACCGTAACTCAGAACACTACGACTTCTAACGACCGGTTTAGTTCAATATCTATGATCACTTCTGATGGTTAAGAAGTCATCCACTTGGAGCGCCACTACGCCAAAAAAAAATAGGCTACACATATCTTCTTAATTTCTCGTTAACAGTTATAGATCCGCAATTCGAAAATGCCCTTATAGCCTCTTTTCATCATAACATCATGATTTAGGATGGTTAATGTAGGGCCATCAATGCCCCACTCTCAAAAAAAAAATCTTCCAGAAACCTGTCCGCCTTCAACAACTTCGCGATCCAGCCCACAGGCCAATCTTCGAGCCCCGTAATAAGTCGAATTTTTTTTACGAGTCAAACGACAGGTCTCTTGGCCAAGCAACAAGTGTCGTAAACATTCATTCTCCCGCGCTGCTTGAAAAACGGGACCGATCCACTCTGCCAGGGGTACGGGAATGGAAACAAAAGGAAAAATGGACTCATCGTGAAGACTACAGCTTGCCGCTCCACTCTGCCGGCCGCTTCATGGGGGAAGGAAACCATGCATCACCCCCATGGCGTGTGCTGAAGGGGGGTCCTGTTAGCCTCTGTTTACATGGGCGCCAGCTATCCGCCTGATAGCAGAGCCAATTGAAGCCTGACGTAAACTTACAAAGCCTAATTGCGTGTATAGTACACTCATAAGATAACGTAATTCTTATACAGGGCGGTCGGTCATTCTTATATCAAAGTCAGACTAGATGACTCCAAATTTTCCACCTGTGCAGTCTACTGACAAAACATCCCTCCCTTGCTGTCTGCTTTTCGTATTTGAAAAACAGGAAGCTACGTTAGACTATAAACGTTGAAATTACTTTGCAAAAAGAAAAAGAAAGAAGAAAAAATAAAAACTGATTTTATTATAATTATTACAATTACTTTTATTTATTTAAATTTTTATTAGAAACAGAAAAAAAGAGTGCTTTTAAATAAATGTTGAGAAAGTGATTTAAATAATTAATGTAGATTAAAAAAAAAAAAATTGTTGAAACCAACCGTAACAAAACTACAATAGCTTATAACACAGGCTGTAATTAATTTATCGAAAAATGAATAACTTTTCGATGGCAAATCACTTCAATAATCATGCCTGTAAGTGTCCATGTTTTTACGTTTAAAAATGAATGAGAAAAGGTGTCCGAAATTTTCGTGTTGTCGACCGGTGAAAAATATGAGAACCACCTTAACACACAAAAAGCATACTAGTTCCTCAAACCTACAATTTTGAGCTTGAATCTAATTGAGGGGGTCGAGGCAAGAGAGTGTTAAGCCCCATTTTTGAACTTCTAAGATATTTCAATTTGAAAATTTGATCAAATACTCAAATCAAGATATATAACATAAAGTTTTCTCGCCAATGTCTTAGTAACATTTGACATATTCTGAGTAACAATATGGCATTACTTTAATGATATTACTGTTACGTTTATTTGTAAATTAGCTGTCTTCATTAGGGACATAAACATCTGGGGCAAAAACGAAACCTGGGACATATGCTGCCACCAAGTGACATTAGAAACAAATTTTATGTAGGATATTATAATGTACAATATGAAGCAACAGATTACAGTGTTACATTTATTTCACCAAAAATGTGGTTTGGCACTTTTTTTGCGCCGACTCCCTCAATTCACGCACCATTACAAACAGCTAACCAAATACACACACAGGAACAAGACAGATAACTACACTTCCTTTCCAAGTTCCATAATGTGTTCCTCATACCCATCAAACGAATTTGCCCACATTACAATATGTCACCTACTAGCTCCAAGTGTAACTTACTTTTTGAATCACCTAATAATAAAAATTAAATATTTTCAGGAAAGGTGAAATATTTTAAATATGAAAGACGTTGAAGTAACATAATATGTAATCTAAACAAGAAATTCTGTATTTTTTAAAGTAGTTCGAATTTTAGTCAACTCATAAGACTGCATTATCTAATGTTGTAAAGATGCTCAAATTAACTTCAAAACTTGAAAACTCAATATATTGTCGTTTTACAACAGCTAAAAAGAATTAAGAATAAAAACACAGCAATGCTTTGATCCAGCTTCCAACGTTAGATTGAGCATTCTTACAGGTTGAGAATGTGGACCCCCATCTGTTGATAAAATTTTGAAATATTTCTTAAATTAGTGCATACAGAATTTATGTTGTCTTATAAATATGCCACTTATTTCATATTTATATTTCATAGTTAATAAATTATTGAATTTTAAATTCGGGCGTCATTTTTGGAACCCGCTGTATATGATAACCCAATTATTGTATTACCCGTTGTAGCCTCTGTGTAACATGATTCATCTGATGCTTTAGCTTGCAATGGAATTTTCTAATTTCGTTGTTGCTGTTGTAGTCATGTTCAAGGAAATGTTAAGAAGCTTTCCGTGGAAGAGGGTTTCCAGAATCTCGAGATGGGTTGGACTTCTAAAGTGGTCCCGTAATTTAGATCCTGTGCCAAACAAAGGGATCCTCGTCTGGCTACCCAGGAGACTTTTAGTTCTCGCCACTACAGCTTTGCATCCTCGGCGGATTTAGCTTGCACCAAATGCCATTAGCGTACACGACGATATATGTCTATCGTCAAGCTTCGAACCCACAATCCGCCGATCACGAGTCCGATGTTCTGCAACAGAGTTACCGCAGCCCTAATTTCGTAACCGAAAAGTGTAATTTAACTGAAGCTTTAACTATCTAAAAACGCAAAATTGTCAGAAAAAAAACCGTATTCCAAACTTCTGAATTAATGAAACATTTAACTTTAAAGTTTCGTATTTGGGACACTTTGTTTAGGATTTTTCAATTATTGTAATACCCGCTGTGTAACCTGATTAATCTGATGCTTTAGCTTGCACTGGACTTTACAAATTCCATGTTCGAAAAATTTAATTTAACTAACTATTTAACTATCCAAAAACACAGAATTGTCAATATATACTATAATATTTTTTAGATGCAGGTTTAAACTTCTAAAGAAAAATTAAGAATAAATATTGTCTGCAAACAACATTAATTAAGCCCGAATAGATCTCATTTATTTCATCAAAGTTACAGCAAAATATGATTGAAGCTAGCAAAAGGCACGCGCGAGAAAAAAATAAACAATCATATTTTAACTGCATTAGAGGCTAACGTCATCCGCTTCGGGGAAAACATTGGACAAAGAAAAATAAATTGAATACATATAAAATACAATTTAATCTAATATAACAAAGCGTACCTTTTAGGCTACACGTGAAATACCACTGCTATGATCGATCGATTTTGTCTTTTTCTTCTAAATATTACAATTTGAATTTTGCTTTTTTAATCATAAATATAAAATAAACCCGTGCGGAGACATCCACACTTTATCTTTTTTATACTATTTATTATTTTTTTTGTAATCATTGCTAAGCCTGCTGAGAAATGCAGTATTTTATTTTTGTGTCAAAATTGTTTCGAGAAAAAACCCTTCATGTCATTTATGAAAACAATGCTGATTTAATTTTTAATTATGAAAACAATGCTGATTTAATTTTTAATTAACTTCAATTTTTAATCAAAAAGCATGTTTTAACAAAATGTGAGTGCAGTATGTGAGAAGTCGGTTCAAATGTCTTTCGAATGATACCCCATTCACTGTTATGCGTTTTGTAAATGCATAGAAAAAGGGATATTGACAACAGAAATAATTATATAATAGGTTTACGCATTTAAAGCTTTTGAATTAATGAAACGTTGAACTTTTGTATTTTTTAATTAAAAGACTGCTTCTTAATTCTACGTCGTTTTAAAGAGATTTATCTAGTTGTTTTTAAAATATGAATGACTTTTTAAAAAAAATAAAAAAATAAAAGGATAACTTAATTTTATTCAACGTTTTAAAAGGTAATTATATATTTTTCAAGCTCCTATTTCTGAGTCATTTCAAAATGTTTCAAATTGCTATTGAATAGTACATATCGCATGAGCATGACATTTCATTTCTAACCTGTGCAACACGACAACTTCAAATGAATCTGTTTTTGATTAGATTAATATCTACTGAGAAATGCACTTCCATTTATCATAATCAGATAACTGTTATGGTATAAATATTCATAATGAATCTGACAATGTAAATCAATAAAATATGAAACATACTGTTGAAAATACTATTGATTAAGCACCAGTTAATGATTTATAATGGAAAGCCGGTGAATTGTACTCACTTAATTTTACTTCACTTAATGTTATAAATGAATAAAAGTTATGCCTGTTTCGTTAACATTCCGTAATTTGTTTTATGTAACAAGTTATACTTTAATTATAATAAAAAAATTACTTTTTTTTTTAGTAATAATAAAAAGCGGGGGAAGAGAATATGCTACACTCTTCATCTACTAATGAAAATGTATTTCAGAAAAAAAATATATATTTAAATGAAAATGTCATGCATGTAAGTGAAAACAGGTTTACCATATTGACAAAACTTTTTTCCTACTTTGTGCCTAATTATGTAACATCTGTAACTAAAAAAATAAATAAAAATAAATAAATTTTACTACGACCCCTCTCTTGTACTCTGTTGAAGACATAAAACCTTTCACAGTCACGTGCGTGCAGTCCATTTCGGCTATTTCGTTATGTGTATTGCATATCATGTATGTGCATTTAAACAATTGGAAGATACAACATAGCAAAATGAACATCTTTAGAGCGTCTTATTACTCTTAAAAAAAGTTATAAATAGTAAAAGAGTGTAATATTATGCTTAATGAATTATTTAAATATACAATTTTGTTTAATTAAGTATATTAAAGAAACAAAAAAATGCGTTTGGCCCTGCAAAAACATGAATTGCATTCGTGAAATATCCTGGCATTTAGTCTTTTAGAAAAATGTAGCGATGAAATTATACAATGCTTTTATATTATTCATTTGAAAGAAACGCAATTATATTTAAAGTTATATTAGCATTTTGTGGATAACTTATTAACGTTTACAAAGTTTCTAGAGCATGATCATGAAACATGAAACAAATACAGCACCAGACCCATCATCATCAACATGCAGGATGTTTAAAAATGGACTGATTATTTTTTTTAATTCAGTAACAAGAAAACTATAACAGCTATTGAAGTCATTCTAGCAGGAAATGAATGTATGAAGTCGAGAATTTATTACGCTTTTTTGTTTTAGTTCCTAATATTACCGACAGCTGGTGCTGTGCTGTCTCAAACCATTAGAACGCTTAATGTACCGTAATTTCGCGCGTATGCGCCGAGGCTTAGTTAAGTCTTTTTCAAACCAGAAATTTTATTGAAAATAAGAAGTCAAATAAGTGCTAAGCAGAAGTAAGTCACATTTCATTTAAAATAAATTCTGGTAGGAAATCGAATTGTTTGAGGTGCGGCGTATACGCGCGAAATTACGGTAATGTATAAAAATGGATCTATGTTCACTCAGTTTTTACCCTTCATTCTGTTTAGCTGTTAATACGGTAAAAAAAAATGTAAAAAAAGGTTTGCGTTTTGAAAATGCAAGGTTACTTTAAGCATTATTAGAGTTTGAGACAACGTAGCGTTATCTGTCGGGGATATTTGGAACTAAAACAAAGAAGCGTAACAAAGACATTCCTGACTTCACACATTAAACTCTTGTAAGAATAACTTCAATAGCTATCACTATTTACTTGTTTGAATTTTAAAACATGTCAGTCCAGTTTAAGACATCCTGTATTTATTATAATAAATTTCAAACATATCGCACACAAATATTATTAAGTATATAAATATGACTTCGTCCTCGATGAAGATTCTTAATAAATGTAACCTGAATTATACTTGCAGCATTAAAAATCATTCATTTGGGTCATTCATTTCATTTGTTAGGGTTTGGGAGGTCTGCCACAGAAAGAAATATTGATGTTAGATAAATCAAGTTAATTTGGGAACTATTCGACAGGCAGACCATGTCATATAGTGTCTTATAGACCGTGCCAACAGCTGGTGTACAGAGCTATCGATATGTTTCCGACGACGCTTTTGTATGTGAATATAGTTCATACCAATATTGTATACACTCCACCCTTCCTTAAATTTTAAACACGGGGTTTTGAGACAGCCTGTATATGCAACTGTATAATGTCGATACATATTTGGAAACTCAATTTTGAAATAAATAGAGTGTGCATGTTTTATATGAGCAATACGATGACATAAAGGGTTAACCCATTTTCGGCCAAAGGTGCGTAAACGCACCATTTTAATACATATATTTTTATTAACACTGTGACGTATATTTTTCACTAATTTTATTTTTCTGCTATTTTTAAGGGTTCTGGAGACTTCTATAAAATATTAGTAATTCAATTGAAGTAATCACTTTCTGTTGAGAAATTTTCAAAATACGCTGGTTTTTTACCTGAAATGGTTATTGACAAATTGGACTTTTTGAAAATGCATAATCATTCCACTTGAGATTAATCATATGTTTTTATAAAGGAGTAAAGTTGCAAGTTCTGTAAATAAAATAAAAATAAAACAAATGCCATAAAGAAAACTTAACATTTTTTATTTAAATTTAATAATAAATTATTAATTGTAAACTATTAATTAATAATAATTATGACATTATTAATTGTAAATTAATAATGGCAACGTCAAATTAGATAAAATATTATTTTTCATGCACGAAACTTTTTTGGTGTCTTAATGAATGTAATTTAAGCAAATTTCAATGCAAATAATACCACATTTTATAAAATTTCTATGCTTGGCCTAAAATGGGTTAAAATTAATAAAAAATATAGCCGATTAAGCAAATATCTTTATACATTCATAAGTAAGTTTGTTTTGAATAACTCAATTTTGTAGTGACATCTCCAGCAACAGAGATACAATGGAATTTTGTTTAGTGGTGATTTGTTTTCGTGCATGTGCCGAATACAAAATACGATGAAAAGGTGTTTTAAATTATTGTTGAATTGTTGTCGACTGACGTAGATCAGAATCACGGAGCTACATAATAAACGGAGCGACTTCTTAATATTCTGTTACACTGAATCTTATAGTTCGCCCATGAATACTAAATTGCATAAATTTCAGAGACAAATTCTTTCCCCATAGGACGAAACGGAGTAGATATTTTGAAATTCGATTATTTTTCAAAATATCCCGATGATACATTTAATTATATTCTTGATATACGGCTTTTTTTAGTTTCTTTAAAAAATATATTTATCACAGAGAAAAGTAAACAAATAAAATCTGATGTCAGCTATAACAAGAAACGTGAGAAATTTGATAAGTAAGGCATTTTTTATACACTCGTCACATTTAGGGTATATTTCGCATTTTATTAAATAAAAATTGCGAATTACAAGCAAAAAAGTATTGATTATTATGCTTTTAAGTTAAAGTACTTTGTATTAAAGAAATTGAATTATTATCTGTAATCTAAGTAAAAATATATCATTGTCACATTTAGGTTGTATTTGTCACATTTACAGTTAAAAGTTAAATAAGATGTCCAAAGTACCTAAATGTGACAAACCATTAATTTTCATGTCAGTTCATATTAATTGTATATATTTAATTGCAATTAGTTTTTTAAAACTTAATATTGCATTATAATTACGAGGGAGGGCCGCTAGTTAAATAATAAATCATTTAACATTCATACTTTAAACTCTTAACTTTGATATTTAATATATAAGGAGTAACAAATAAATGGCCAATGCAACATTAGTTTTATCATAACTATGTTTATTACTGTATATTCTACACAAGAATTTCATAAACAAACTTTTTTATTCTTAGGAATTCCAGGAACGCTGTAGTTATTCGTGGAATTTAATTTAACAATTGTGATAATGCATAGCTGCGAACCGTCTGGTTTTTTTTCCCAGGTCAACATAATTTATATAAATATAACAATAAAATAACATAAATATAATTTGTACCTGAAAAATTATCTAATGAATTTTTTTTTTGTTTCTACGAGGTATTTTTTCATTTTTTTCTTTTATAAAATTTTTAGTTTTATTTCATTAAAAAACCCGGAATGTTGGTAGGTGTCTTTAATTTTCTTCACTTCGTAAAATTTTTAATTCTTCGTAAAACTTTTGGGACCACTCATTACTATTGTGCTTACTTCCACTTTTTATCTAGCTTAATAATAACAACAGTACCTGCAGATATTCAGCCTCATGTTCAACAATTACATAGCTGCTAAACTGAATATTATCATTTTATTCTTGAATTACCATTTTATCAGATAAATTAGAGTGACTGCCGACAAAAGTCCATCCTTTTACCTGAACGTGAATTGTTGAGTCAGAAATATACTTCCTATGGGCCAGTCAGTCCACTAGCTTTAACGTCCTCGACAGACTATCTAACTTATAGTACTTTTTAGAAGCTCCTTTGAGCTTTCCATTAGCTAGCAACTCAATCGGAAAAGAAATGTAATAAAAGAACACTGCCCAGTTAAACTGACGGCATTGAGCTCACAGGCTATTCACACTAACTGTAAATTATATTCTTATTTCAAAGAATTTGAAATAAGCCCTCGAAAAATGAAGAAATCGACAATATATTAAATGGGGGAACAATCCCCCATTTTTCCTTCTTATAATTAACCAATGAACCCCTAAAACTAATCAGAAAAGCGCCTTACCACAATGAACCTATATACAAAATTTGAAGAAAATCGGATAATTCTGCATGAAAAATCCATTTATCTAAATTAAGGGGGGTTAGCCCCCCGTCCCCCCTTTATACTTAACCAATGAACCCCCAAAACTAATCGGGGAAGCGCCTTATCACAATGAACACATATATAAAATTTGAAGAAAATCGGATAATTCTGCTTGAAAAACCCATTTATCTATATTAAGGGGGGTTAGTCCCCCCCGTTCCCCCTTTATACTTAACCAGTGAACCCCCAAAACTAATCAGGGAAGTGCCTTACCACAATGAGCCTATATACAAAATTTGAAGTAAATCGGATAATTCTGCATGAAAAACCCATTTATCAAAATTAAGGGGGGGGGGGTAGTACACTTCACCAATGAACCCCCAAAACTAATCAGGGAAGCCCCTTATCACAATGAGCCCATATAGAAAATTTGAAGAAAATCGGATAACTCTGCATGAAAAATTCATTTATCTAAATTCAGGGGGTAGGATTAGCCCCCCCCCGTTAGCCCTCTTATACTTAACCTATGAACCCCCAAAACTAATCAGGAAAGAACCTTATCACAATGAACCTATATACAAAATTTGGAGAAAATTGGATAATTCTGCATGAAAAAACCATTTATCTAAATTAAGGGGGGTTAGCCCCCGTTTCCCCCCTTTATAGTTAACCAATCAATCCCCAAAACTAATCAGGGAAGCGCCTTAACACAAGGAACCTATAGACAAAATTGGAAGCAAAACGGTTATTTCTGTCAAGAGTTATCGCGGTACGTACGTACATACATACGTACGTACATACATACAGAACGGGCGGGCACATAAGCTCTCAGGCTTTGATAGCCTGTGAGTTAAAAAAGAAAACTGCCCAGTTAAACTGACGGCATTGAGCTCACAGGCTATTCACACTACTGTAAATTATATTCTTATTTCAAATAATTTGAAATAAGCCCTCGAAAAATGAAGAAATCGAAAATATATTAAGGGGGGGGGAACCATCCCCCGTTTCTCCTTCTTATAATTAACCAATGAACCCCTAAAACTAATCAGAGAAGCGCCTTACCACAGTGAACCTATATACAAAATTTGAAGAAAATCGGATAATTCTGCATGAAAAATCCATTTATCTAAAATAAGGGGGGTTAGCCCCCCGTCCCCCCTTTATACTTAACCAATGAACCCCCAAAAGTAATCAGGGAATCGCCTTATCACAATGAACATATATATAAAATTGAAGAAAATCGGATAATTCTGCTTGAAAAACCCATTTATCTATATTAAGGGGGGTTAGTCCCCCCCGTTCCCCCCTTTATACTTAACCAGTGAAACCCCAAAACTAATCAGGGAAGTGCCTTACTACAATGAGCCTATATACAAAATTTGAAGTAAATCGGATAATTCTGCATGAAAAACCCATTTATCAAAATTAAGGGGGGGGGGGGTAATACACTTCACCAATGAACCCCCAAAACTAATCAGGGAAGCCCATTACCACAATGAGCCCATATAGAAAATTTGAAGAAAATCGGATAACTCTGCATGAAAAATTCATTTATCTAAATTAAGGGGGTAGGATTAGCCCCCCCCCCCGTTAGCCCTCTTATACTTAACCTATGAACCCCCAAAACTAATCAGGAAAGAACCTTATCACAATGAACCTATATACAAAATTTGGAGAAAATTGGATAATTCTGCATGAAAAAACCATTTATCTAAATTAAGGGGGGTTAGCCCCCGTTTCCCCCTTTTATAGTTAACCAATCAATCCCCAAAACTAATCAGGGAAGCGCCTTAACACAAGGAACCTATAAACAAAATTGGAAGAAAATCGGATAACTCTTCATGAAAAATTCATTTATCTAAATTAAGGGGGAGGATTACCCCCCCCCCCGTTAGCCCCTTTATACTTAACCTATGAACCCCCAAAACTAATCAGGAAAGATATTACCCATTACCCATTTATCAAAATTAAGGGGGGGGCCCGTTTCCCTCCTTTACACTTCACCAATGAACCCCCAAAACTAATCAGGGAAGCCACAATGAGCCCATATATAAAATTTGAAGAAAATCGGATAACTCTGCATGAAAAATTCATTTATCTAAATTAAGGGGGGAGTTTTAGCCTCCCCCGTTAGCCCCTTTATACTCAACCTATGAACCCCCAAAACTAATCAGGAAAGAACCTTATCACAATGAACCTATTTACAAAATTTGAAGAAAATTGGATAATTCTGCATGAAAAAACCATTTATCTAATTTAAGGGGGGTTAGCCCCCCGTTCCCCCCTTTATAGTTAACCAATCAATCCCCAAAACTAATCAGGGTAGCGCCTTATCACAAGGAACCTATAAACAAAATTGGAAGCAAAACGGTTATTTCTGTCAAGAATTATCGCGTTACGTACATACGTACATACGTACATACATACCGAACGGGCGGGCACATAATCTCTCAGGCTTTGATAGCCTGTGAGCTAAAAATGGTAATGGAAATGGAAATGGGTCAAATAATCAATCGAGTTGTAATTTTCCACCTGAGTTAAAAATTGTCTAGGCCAGGATTCGAACCAGGAACTTTTGGGGTACGCTGCCAATGCTCTGTCAACTGAGCTATCCTGGACAAATCTTGCAGACACAATTCATCCAGAGAACCTGACATCTATTCTGATATGTGAATCAGATCAACTGAATAAATAACAGGTAATGGAACTCCACGAAAACGTTGGATATGCAGTTACAGTATATTAATTTTAACACAATTATTCTAATTGGTAAATATACCACACGAGTTGTAATTTCCAACTGAGAGAAAAAAATATCCACGCCATGATTCGAACCAGGGACTTTTGGCGTAAACTGCAAATGCTCTGCCAACTGAGCTATCCTGGACAAATCTGGCGGACACAATTCACCCTGAGAACCTGGTTGATTATGATATCTGGTCTGATATCTGAATCAGATCAACAGAATAATCGCAGGTAATGGAACTCCAAGAAAACGGTGTATACGTAATTACAGTATATTAAATTTAACACAATTATTCTAATTGGTAAATAAATCACACGAGTTATACTTTTCCAACTCAATGAAAAAAATGTTCAGGCCAGGATTCGAACTAGGGATCTTTGACGTAAGCTGCCAACGCTCTGCCAATTGAGCTATCCAGGACAAATCTGGCGGACGCAATTCCTTCAGAGAACCTTGAATGTAAATTAGTAAATAAATCACACAGTTTACCATTCAGAATAACTGTATTAAAATTAATATACTGTAATTAAGTATCCAATGTTTTCTTGGAGTTACATTACCTGCGATTTATTCGGTTCAGCTGATTCAGATATCAGACCAGATGCCATAATCAACAAGGCTCTCTGGGTGAATTGTGTCCGCCAGATTTATACAGGATAGCTCAGTTGGCAGAGCATTGGCAGCTTACGCTAAAAGTCCCTGTATAATGGAGTTTCCATTATATAGGCTTTTCTTTATAGTCAACCCTCTCTTCGTATTCAATATGTATTTAATTTAATTATTTTAAATTTCTATTCTAAATTTAATTTGACTGTGCATCCCATTCCCTGCATTTAAATATATCTCTGTCTATTGTTAAAGATAACGCTTTTATTTTAAAATCATTCTCCTACACTCTATTTCGCCCAGATGTAATTTTGCTTAGTTAAAAAATAAAGAAGAAAGAATAATTCCTTCTCATGTCTGCACTTCTGCATTTACACTTAAAAATGTAGCCGTTAGATATGTCTATTGTTAGTTCATAGTTTCTACAATCAGCGGATGTATTGTCTAAATCCTTGAGATAATTTTCTGTTCCCAGAAAGACTAACATTTGCCCTCTCGCAACCCTATATCGCTATGCATTGAGGATGCAATTTTTCATATACATCTCATTTGGTTATTTTATAACATCGATGTGTTCTGTATCTCTCTGCATATTTTATCGCCAACTCGGTAATTCTTCAAAACAATTTGGCAAAAACCGCACGCCAAATATGTACCAGCTGTCAAGGATTTTGAAGTAATTATTCATAGCATTCTCTTCCTGTTCTCGCTTGGAAATGTAGACTCAAAAAGGTGCTCTGTGCTTGGTCGGGTCACTCGCATTTTTTTTTACTCGTCATTCCAAAGAAGTCATTTTCTATATAAAAAAGTCCTTCCGGCCTGTACCGGGAGGAAAAGGTAGCTTTCCTATATCTTCGTTTTAAAATTTTAGCTAATGTTACACGAAAACAGCAAGTCAAAATGCAAAGGAACGTTTACAAAAGATTCGTTAATACTGAATTTAAATAAGAAATTCGCCAAATTATTGAGCAATAGCCAAATTGGCTTCATTTATGAAGACTTATTTTGGTCTCCAAATTTGGCGATATTTCGCCAAATGTCGGCAATTTTTCCAATTTTGTCGCCAATAGCGCCAATTTTGGCGCTAACGGATATGAATATATAGTTTTATGCGTATGATTGGGAAAATTATTACAACAATGAAAGAAAATAATTTGCGAGTAATCGCGTTAATGTGCTGTTTTGTTTCAAAATGTCAGCCACACTAGAATTTCAAACTGCTCTATCTCAGCCTTTTTTTAAGATAGAGGTAAACCAAAAAATGCTCTGGAATCCTTGTATCAAGGCCTAACACGTAATTAAAAAATAAATTTGAATTTTTAACTTTTTTGTATATTTATTTTAGTTTTAAATTTTTAAATGGCCACCATCTTGAAACAAAATGGCGGACCAAGCTGGCCAACGAACTCGGTCGAGACATTGGTTAGCTTAATACACACAATTAGTTTCATCAAAATTGATTTATAAATACGAGCGTTATCGTATGACATAGGTCAGATATATATATATATATATATATATATATATATATATATATATATAAATCAACATTTGAACGGAGGGTGGTTTTGGGGTCTGGGGGTCATGATCGGTGAAAATATATCGAAATTTTCCGGAACTGCTTTCCTCCGAACGGCTGCAATAGGCAGCTTTATACTTTTTTGTATTGAAAGCTACCTAAAAGGAAAGGAAAAATCAGAACAATTCTCGCGAATCGATAAGTCAACATTTTCGCTTCTTATAATCCAAGCTCCAAAATCAAAAGATGTTCCTGCTCTTTATACCGCAAAAGAAAATTCGGTATTATGCCGTCTGCTGATTTAGAGAACCCAGAGACCATGTGTTTCGTCTACAACTCATTCTATTTCGCACCTTTTTATCAATGAATAGCCTGTCATCGTTCGTCTAAAATTGAAAAGGAATCTGTGTGTAGTGCAATGTGCGAGAAAAACTTTGTGTCTTCAGCTGTGTGATTCATTTTTTGTATCTGCAAGTTAGTTTCTGAACGAAAGAAAACATATGGATTATTCAGCATTATCGCTGGTGTCTCAACGGATGCGTTTCGTTATTTACACTTCTAAATTCTTTTAAAAATACAATTTGTTTCGAAACAAAAGTGAAAATAACAGTGCCAATTCAAAAATATGCTGAAGATAACACAGAATAAAACAGTGTAATTCGCTTTTTGCTAACATGGATTTGTTTTTTTGTTTAAAAAAAAAAGAGGCTAAGGTAATTTTTGTTTTATGAGCAGAAACAGAGAAAATAATTACTATAGATTTAAAATTAATTTTGAAATCTTTTAAAACTCTGCATTTGTGCCTTTTGCTTCTCTTTTTCTGGCTCAAATTTTTGTTCTAATGAAAATAAAGAATAGTTAAATATTTATACTTTATAAAAATGAAATTTATAGATTTTATAAAACTGAAATATCCTATGAACTAATATCTTTCTCCGTTAAGGTTACCATTTTATAGACAGTTATATTTTTATGTAAACTTTAAGAAATGTTTTGCATACAGATATTTTGATTTTTCTTTTTCAGATATTTTCAGATACAGGAGTTAAAAAAAAATATTTATTTTTACTATTTGGTATTTGGTAGTTGATAACAAACTGAGAAAGTTTGTCCTACATTTTAAATAGTGATATTAAAAAGTTTATATGCAGTTGTTAAGTTTTCCTTACATTTTTTTCTCAATTGATTTGCTGCATATTTCTGAGAAAAACGCATCGTGCTACTGCCTATACTTTTTGAATGATTGAATTATTATTATTATTATTATTATTATTATTATTATTATTATTTTTTGCGACTTGTGGATCACACAAATTTATTAAAGCGTATTGGTACAATCGTCCAATTTCCTCTTAAAGAATTTAAAATTATGCATAGAGATTTCTTTGTTTAAATATGCTACTGAATAATTAATGAGCACTATAAATTTTATTTAAAAAAAGGCTAAATTACTTCGAATACATTTATATTTAAACATGATAAAAGTTTCAGGACGTTTTAGAGTTGATAAACCTTTAAAATCTCGAAATAATTATAATGTCTATTACAAAACTGACCCAATGAAAATATTTTTAATCGGTTTTAAATTGAGATACAGTTTAGAATGTTATGGAAGTACTTAAGAACAAATAATCCGATAAACGGTGCTTTTCAAAATGTTATCTGATGCCACTTTGAAGGCTTTTACATGAAAGAAGAAATGAAAAATAATAAAATACGTTAAATGAACCTAATTAGATACTTAATTATCCGTTTGTCTATTAAGAAATAACATATAACAAAATAACATGTAATATAGAGCGTTACAGTGTACCAGATTTCAAAGTTCTAATTAGTCGAAGAAATTTCTATGTAGTAAGATAGTCGGTTAGAAAATTAAGCTTTGAATGTAGAAATCTTTGAAAATTTTCTGAAAATATTTGAGAGTTAGATATTTGTTGCACAAGCATTGCGGCTTATATGGAGTAACATAATGGCTAGACATCTGATTATTTCACTGAAATTTTAATATTTTCAGTGCATTCATGTTAACTTAGCAATTATAAATAGCAGTTGAGTCAAGTTAGGCGAGAAGGTAAAATTAAGTTAAACAAAACGGCTCTTTAGTTTAAAGTGACTGTATCACACTTCCATTGAACATATTAAAAATATGCGTCTATAATATTGTGAAAATTGATAATATTACGCATTTCGGAATTTCGTATATCTTATGCAAAGTGAATGCTAATTATTGTATTTCGTTATTTTTCGGCGGGTGTAATTTGTATTTGACTACTCTGAAATCTTCAAAATGTTGTTTATTTAGGCTTTCAGAGTGGTTCAGATACATAAATGCTTTTTAATTTTCAAAATACTTTTATTATAAAAGTTCTACAAAATATTTCTTTTGCGTATATCTACATTATAAAAAGTATTTATCATATAAATTTCAAGAATTGTAAAACCATTTAGTTGAGGCTGAGCGTTAATGTGTTTGCAATTGTCAGTTGTTGAAATATCGCATGCATGTTTATGCTATTATTTGCCTCACAAATAGCGCTATAACTGTATAGCTCTATACGCTATAGCTCTATAACTCTATAGCTCTATACGCTATAGCTCTATAACTCTATAGGCTGTTTGAAATTTTTCACCAAGTGGCGGAATCAGTTCGCCGTCTGTGTTTTTAAAGGTTAAGCTTTTGATATTTTTCTTTATATATAAAGTTATAATAATTTTAGCACAAATATACTTTTTACTTTAAAATTAACTAATATTTAGTTTTTCTTCAGCCTACAGTAGCAGGTGAGAAATTTAAATTTGTAAAATACATTTTAATTAGTCTCTGAAGCCTGTATACTGTTCAGACAAACTTTACTGATTTTTCTACAATTATACTCTAAAGTGCTTTAAGGTATCCGCGGTAATCTTGTGTTTGTAAGATGTCTTACAAGTTATTTAGCTAATTAGTTAATTAGAAGATATTTGTGCAATGGGAATTGTTAATGCTAGCATTTATTTGAGACAGAATGAAAAGCAGTTAAAAATGGGAATGCATTAAGCTTCATGAATTACGTAAATTAATGGTAAAATTTTATTTATAAATATAATACTATATTAGCGCGACTAAAATGTTTGGATTTGTAAATTCACATAAAAACGTATTCCATTATTTTAAAATATGTTTATTTAATGATACAAAGGGGAATATTTTTATGGAGAAAATGAAAGGATTTAAGTCTTTTTATAAAAATATGTGAAAGATTTTTTCGTGAAATTGTGTAATTATGTGGAATTTTATTGTTTCTTTTTTTAATAAATAATGTTGAAGAAATCTTTTTACCATTAGAATAAGAAAGAACAATTAGAATTCAAGTTTTACTGAAAATTTTGCCTTTATATAGTTAGAGTTATAAGCCTTGGGAAAATTAAGATGCTAAAAATAAACTTCGAAAATGAAAAAAAAAAAAAACAAGTTTTATGAAAATTGTACGCTGGTGAATTTATGGTCCGTTAAAAACAGCTTTTGAATACATAGTTTTCTTTAACTATTTAAAACATTTCATAAAATGCAATCACCAAATCACTTTCAGAATAAAAGGTAATAAGCTGTTATAAGGAAATGTTGAGAGTATGGTGGTAAAATAAATAGAAAAAATAAAAATTGCAATTATTTAAGGGATATTTTACAAAACGATTCAACTATTTATTATTTACTAGTCGGCATTTATTTACGAACTAGCCGCCACTGGCGACCAGTTTGGTCGCCCTTAAATGTATGTTAAGCATTGTAACAAATTATTTTTATTCATAATTTATTTTTTTCCTTAATCCTTCGCCAAACCGGAAAAATCTAATAGACAAATCAAGAACTTTTGCGATCGTGGTAGCATTTCGCATATTTTTTGTTGTTATGTATTTCATCTTTCTTGACAAAAACCGCTTAACCCACTTTATAATAAATTAATCATTGTGTGTGTGTTTTTAATATAAAATAAACTATTTCATAATAAAATAAAAGTATATGCTGTTTTAGTAATCTCTAATAGGTACCTGAAAATGGGATTTTCTCGCCAAAATGGCGCAAAACAAAAATTCCGCCAACCCTGGTGCGTCCGTGACAGCTGTTCCAATTTAAAATACATGACGTTCACATTTTTCTTTAAAATAGAAAATAGATAAATAAGAAATATTATCATAAATCAAAACATTTGATTTCAAAATTAAAATATCGTTTCTAATTAATACACACGAAAAATAAAAGCTGACAATTTGTTTCGAAATTTGATCCATTAAATATTATTACATGAGTTCAACCACGGAGTTCAACTTACATCAAGAAAAGATCCGAAGGAAGTTGAGTTGTATGGAACAGAATTATGGTAAACTTTGACTGTCTCACTGGTGCTGATTATTTTTTTTTACACCAGGCAGCGGTCCAAAAATTCATGGTTTAATATTTTAAACGTTCACAACGAATGAATCTTTTTTTTTGTTGTTGTTTACTTTCATGGATAGAGAATTTGAACAGCGAACCTAATTGAAACTGAAGTTATTGCAGAATGTATACATAATTGAACGTAAGTCATCTCTCAAATATTAATTTATTTTGAACGATCTTTCTAAAAATGTAACTTTTATGCAGTTTTATTAGAAAAAATAATTTTGAATAAAAATGGCTGCCTGGCATATGAAAAAGTGAAGCGGCATCCCGGAACTGTTGAGGACAGTCACATGACATACGGTTTTATTATATAGATGTTTAAAAAAAAGCTTAAGGAAACATTAATGTATAAATTCTTCTCAAACGCATCATTGAATCGACTGAATACAAAGTTTACCTATTACGGATACAAAGTTTCAATTTATCTATTATTTCTACATATAATAAAATAGAATATATATTTTATTATATAACTCAAGGAAGAGTATTTTGTTCTTAATATATGATTCAATTTCACACACCAACAAAAAGAGAAAATGCATGTATTCAAAATGTAACTAGTAAAACGTTAAGTCCCAATGCCACTTTTGACTAGATAAACTTATGTTTATCATGTCAACATGTTTATATTTATACTTGTTTTATAAAAATAGAGTATCAGCATTTTAAACTATTATAATTCAATCTACTATATAAACAAAATAAACTTATTTGAGAAAATATTTAAATATACATATATGAGGTTTTTTTTTTCTTTTTGGTCAAATAACGACTTTTATTAAGAAAAAAGTAAATATATCTTTTCTTATATACAATTTTTAAATAATAACTGAACTGATATTTCTTGCTCATAATAATGTTTAAAATGTTATATATTCAAAGGTGAAATATCGGCACCAGGTATTTTGTATTTTTCTAATAATTTATTTCTGTTTAACTGTATTTTTTTTTTCATTTCCAAACGAGGCACAAAAATAAACGGAGGCGCATTTCCATAACACATTAGGGTCATTTTGCCTAAATGCGACGACCCATAAATGTGAAAATGTTCGTGTACTTAAAATATTAACGCATGAATCGTATATAAGTGCTATATAATGTGACATCCGAACTTCAGGAACAAAACACGAAACATTTTTCTGCGTTCAAAACGTTTTCTTTTAAAAAATTTCATATTACAATACGCATTGTTCATTATGCAGCGCCCCACATTTTCAAAATGCGACGAAAAATCCCGAAAATGGGCCACGATTTTTCAGTTTTGAATTTGAAGATGAAATAACCTTATGGACGTCAAAGGATACAACGGTGTTTCATTTACCTAAAGTCGACAAGTTTTCAAATTAGAGTTCTAAAATATTTTACTTGTTTTGGTGGTTGGTTTTCTTCAGAGACCTATTAGTGACGAACTGAATGCACTAATTGCGGCGAGACTTTTAGGAGATTATCTGTGGTAAGTTTATATGGCATTTTCATATATTGTATTAAAATGATGTTTAAAGAAGTGTTTGTGTTTAATTAAGCTATGTTGAGTTATGAATTATGAATTTTAATATGATACGCCAATAAGGTTTTTTTTAACCGAGTATTTAAATACGTGTTTCATATGACCAAAATAGAAAAAAAATACATGTCTTTAAAATTTTCAATTAAAAAAATGGCGTTTTTCCATTCAGTTGGTGTGCTGTTACAGAATAATCATTCGATCCCAATGCAATTCAACGCTATAAAAATTTACAAATTCAGAAATATGAATTTAAATGAATTCAATACTTCTCCATACCACTCATACCCACCAATGCCTTGGCTGATAACAATTTAGCTGTTAGCAATAATTTGTGCACTGACCTGCTTCCTGCCATTAAATCAATTTTTATTGAGTATTTTCATGTTAATGAATCGTGTACTAAGGATGATTATCCTGCTAAAGATGGTAATATATTTTCTAATTTTGAAGATTGATAAATAACATGATTCGATAAATATGGTTAATGCGAACTTAAAAACTAATGCTGAACTGTTCTGAAAGTACAAGTTTTGAAACTAAGCACCATGAAAGTAATAGTACAACTTCTAAATTAATGTGTGATTTGTCTGTTCAAGCAAATTTAAGATTGCATAGAAATATATAGGTGATGAAGCTTTTGAATTTTTGCAAACAATGAATGCATATTTTAAAGATCAAAACCAGATTAGATTCTATTCAAGAACAGTCTTGAGTTCAACCAGGAATTGCCCTCACAAATATATCTTCCTGAAGCTAATCCATCTCATGCTTTTGAAAGTTGTTTGTTAAAAACAGTTTCACCAACAAATGAAGATCCTGCCAAAAAGCAAAAAGCAGTAGGGTCAAAATTCGCCAATAGCTTAACAGCGTATATGAAAATTTAAAAGGGAATAATGAAGTGAAAGAGCAAAAACAAAGACTAAAAAATGGAAAAGAGAGACTAATTAAATTAAAAAAAAACAAAAAAAAACAGCACTTCAAAGACTGAATTTGGCAAAAACTCGAATTCAGTCGCTGAAACAATCTGGAAGTAAAAGTTTAGCAGAAACAAAAGTTACGAAGAAGCCTAAACCTCAAACTCATCTAGATCCGTGCCATTCAGAAACCAAAAAATAAAATAAATAAAAAAATTAAATAAAAAAATTAAAAATAAAGAAAAGAAAAAGAAAATTGAGGCCTACGCGGAAGATGAAAACCAAAAATGAGTTAAAAGCAAACTGAGAAGCAAGAGATTTTGTAAAATTTATGTTTTATCAGTCATTCATTATTTACTTTTTGTTTTCTTTCCACGGTAAAAATTTAAGCGCGTAAAGTATGCATTATTCAATTATAATATATTGAGGATTATTTATCTCAGTTTTTCTATTATTTAAATTATTGTCAAATAAAGTTACTAATATATTAAGTATTTTATTATATTTATTTTATTATATTATTATTATATTTCAATTTTATGTATTTTAAATCTTTATTAAGTAATTAAATGTTTTTAGCAATTAAATGAATATGTTAAGATGAACTGACATGTATAAAATTTCTTATCGCATTTAGGATTTTAGGCGTCTCATATAGGTTTTAACTACTATAAATGCGACAAAATGGATCTAAATGCGACAGTCGTGTATTGTTTGCACATATTACATATAATGATTCAATTTCTACAAAACAAGTTAGTTTTGAATTAAAAGTACAGTATTCATTAATTTTCTGAATATATATATATATATATATATACAGGGTGAATCTAAACTCTTGGGCAAAACTTTAAGGGGTGATAGTACGCATCAAGACAAACAATATTAAATAGGAAACTAAGGGTCCCAAATGTCTTCCGAAGGAGATAGGCGCCATTAAAGTTTAGGGTCCAAAATTTCAAATAATTATAAAAAACGGAAAAATTGGTCAATTCGTTTGCGGTTTTCGCTAAAACTATTCTTTATGTCAGTATTTTCTTAAAAATAAATTTTTAAGAAAACGTTTAAAAAATGTCGATAGAGGGCTTTTAGACTTTGGAGTAACGAACAACTATTTTTTACCGTTATTTTTTGTATCTGATTAAATGCTTTCAAAAGCTTAGACTTAAACTTAAATTTGGAGCTCATAATCTGAATCATTGGAAGTGGTTCAGTAGCGCAAACTGAATTGTGTTCAGGAGTTGAAATTTGAACCCCCCCCCCCCCCCCTGGACACAGTTCAGTTACTCCCGATCTTGGTGTCGTAGACCAGGCAGAAACTACTACCCCCTACACGTAAAATAAACGATAGAGGGATGACAAAATCAAATTAAAAAATTATTTTAAAAATAAATTTTAAAGATAAAGTTCAAAAATGCCGATAGAGGGCGCTTTAGACTTTGGAGTAATGAACAACTATTTTTTTCCGTCGACTCCGACTCCGACCTGGTTGCGAGGATTGCCGTCGTAGCAGGCGATATCCGGGAGATGCCCGGGGTATTCACTAATGTTCGCAACTCCCTCCACCGGCGGCGTGTAGCCTGCATCGTTGATGGTGGGCACTCTTTCGAGCAGTTTTTGTGATTCCTCACGAACATCATGCGTGTACCATTTTCTACGTGTCAACCTTCATTCATATTGCGCACTACATGCATACATCAAATTGTTTCTTTTTCTTTTGCGCGGAGAAATTGCTCATGTCTGTTATGAATAAATTTTCTATTTAATTTTGTCATTACTCTATCGTTTATTTTACGTGTAGGGGGTAGTAGTTTCTGCCTGGATTAATTTTAACACAATTATTCAAATTGGTAAAGAAATCATACAAGTTGTAATTTTCCAACTGCATGAAAAATGTCCGGGCCAGGATTCAAACCTGCGATCTCTTGGCTGAAGCTGCCATGCTCTACCAACTGAGCTATCCCGGTATGAACTGGATGAATTATGCCCTCCAGATTCAGCCGGGATAGCTCAGTTGGTAGAGCATGGCAGCTTCAGCCAAGAGATCCCAGGTTCGAATCCTGGCCCGGACATTTTTCGTCCAGTTGGAAAATTACAAATCATATTGTTTCTGCCTGGTCTACGACACCAAGATCGGGAATAACTAAACTGTGTTCAGGAGTGGGGGGGGGGAAGGAGGCGTTTCAAATTTCAACTCCTGAATGCAGTTCAGTTTGAGCTACGTAATCAATCCCAACGATTCAGATTTTGAGCTCAAAATTTAAGTTTAAGTCTAAGTTTTTGAAAGCATTTAATGAGATACAAAAAATAACGGTAAAAAGCAGTTTTTCATTACTCCAAAGTCTAAAGCGCCCTCTATCGGCATTTTTTGAATTTTATCTTTAAAATTTATTTTTAAGAAAATACTGACATAAAGAATAGTTTTAGCGAAAACCGCAAACGAATCGACCAATTTTTTCGTTTTTTATAACCATTTGAAATTTTGGACCCTAAACTTTAATGGCGCCTATCTCCTTCGGAAGACGCTTGGGATCCTTAGTTTCCTATTTAATATTGCTTGTCTTGATGTGTACTATTACCCCTTAAAATTTTGCCCAAGAGTTTAGATTCACCCTGTATATCATAGCTGCCAACTTTTACGCTTTTTGGTTACCACTAAAATTTAATAGCAATTTTTCTTTTATGTAATCACACGATTTTGTCGATTTAAAAGGATAAAATTTACTATCAAATTTTAGTGGTAGGAAAAAAGCGTAAAAGTTGGCAGCTATGTATATATATATTTATTTAATAAAATGCCAAATATACCCTAAATGCCACAAAACTATGGGGAATCGCGTCGCATTTAGGCACAATGACCTTACATGATATTTATTTATTATTTTTTCATATTTATTTAATGTATTGCAGTTTTTTTTAATCTGTTTTAATTTTTTTTATGTAATGATAAATGTTTAGGACAATCAAGGAAGAAACAATTCCAATTTATAGATTTGAAGATTAAATATTTATTTATAAATCAAATATTCTAAAGCAATCAACCATTGCAAAAAAGTTTTAAAATATAAAAATCCAATTCATATTTATTTTTAAATTTAAAAATACATATATCCCTTTACTTTAAATCCAAAGAATAACAATGGCAATCTAAATATATAATAAAAAAATTAAACAAAAATAAAAGGCTTTATCCGTAATCCACATTATTTTCTAATCCTGACAACCTCTGATACAAAGCAGGGCAGAGAAGTAATCTTATACTGTATTTGCAAAATTATTTTCCTGTTGAAGGAAATTTACGTTTAGAAATGACATATTTCAGATTTAAGATCTGAAAGCATGCAATAGATGAATTTGTATCTGGCCCAAGATATTACAAAGGAAGTAAGACTTTATTATTTCTATTCATCTCAGTATAAACCCATATAGATTTTTCCTTTTTATAAATGCAGACTTGGATCAGCCGTACACTGAATTTTTCATGACTGGCAGGAATGCTATAGGAATTCAATAGCGTTTCTGTCTTCACACAAGAAAAAGCACTAAAATTTCTGAAGTATTGAAAATCTTACAAAGTAGAGAAAAACATGTGAAAAAGATGACTATCTTTTATTGGCGTTTCATGCCACACCATGTTAGACTTTGAAAAAAAAAGATTCTTTTTAAAGGAAACTATGTTCAATACTATATACAGCAATTTAATTACTATCTCAAATTGGCTAAAGCTATGCCGTTGATGAAGCAAAATTTTGTAAAGCTATGAAACATTTCTATGTTTTACCCTTTTCACAGTTTATTATCTAAAACAATTATGACTCCCTAAGGAAACATAATATTGATAAGCTTATTAAATGATGCAATAGAAATATTATTTTCATTTAACTCAGAGTAAACAAATAGATTTTTTTCCATTTTTTTCAAATGCGAGCTTGAAATTGGCCGCATGATATAACAAGTGTTTAAGTGGGATCGAAGATAGCTCAAAGGGTTTCATTTAATATTCCTCTCAAAACACTTTATCCTTTCTTTAATAAATCCAAATAAATTTCATTTAGCAACCAAAATATTGGTATTCAGCTATATACACAAAGTTTCAACTCTGTAAGTTACATAGTTTCTGAGAATAGCTCTGTGACGGACAGACAACGGAGCGGGAGTAATAGGGTTTCGTGAGATGAACGAAACCCTAAAAACTGAATTTTTCATGACTATCAGGAGTGCTAGTGGAATTTAACAGAGTTTCTGTCTTCACATAAGAAAACGGCTAATTTTTTTGAGTATTGAAAATGTTACAATGTAGAGGAAATTTTAATTTAT
Source organism: Maratus michaelseni (assembly GCA_963931845.1). Classification (NCBI taxonomy): domain Eukaryota; kingdom Metazoa; phylum Arthropoda; class Arachnida; order Araneae; family Salticidae; genus Maratus; species Maratus michaelseni. The sequence goes on along the minus strand of OZ007599.1, from coordinate 209,835,719 downwards.
GTTTACTAAACGTTTACAGCACTATGTTGTAATTTGATAAGAAACGTTTCTTTTAGAAGGAAACTCTTCGATGTGAACTAGCAAAATTCAATTATGATAGGAATTTCATTAATAATATGTCATTCTGGAGAAAAATTTTGTAAAGCTAAGAAATTTTTCTGACCACATTTTTATCTTTTACTTTTTCGCAGTTTATTGCCTGAAAAGTTATGACTTCTTAAGGAAAGGAAAATTTAAAATATTTAACTTAGAATGGAAAATGATGAAAAAAGACAATAACGGGAATAGGGAATGTATTTTAATACCAATTAGCACACTTTCGTTTTAAATTCGTTTAAAAAATGAAATCGTATTTCGTTGAATAAATATTATTCAGCGACGTAATATATCTGAAAATATGTTTCGTTGCTACCATTATTTTTCATTATTAGTCTTTACAAAAACGCATGTTACAATGTAGAGGAAATTTTAATTTATGTTTACTAAACGTTTACAGCACTATGTTGTAATTTGATAAGAAACGTTTCTTTTAGAAGGAAACTCTTCGATGTGAACTAGCAAAATTCAATTATGATAGGAATTTCATTAATAATATGTCATTCTGGAGAAAAATTTTGTAAAGCTAAGAAATTTTTCTGACCACATTTTTATCTTTTACTCTTTTCGCAGTTTATTGCCTGAAAAGTTATGACTTCTTAAGGAAAGGAAAATTTAAAATATTTAACTTAGAATGGAAAATGATGAAAAAAGACAATAACGGGAATAGGGAATGTATTTTAATACCAATTAGCGCACTTTCGTTTTAAATTCGTTTAAAAAATGAAATCGTATTTCGTTGAATAAATATTATTCAGCGACGTAATATATCTGAAAATATGTTTCGTTGCTACCATTATTTTTCATTATTAGTCTTTACAAAAACGCATGTTACAATGTAGAGGAAATTTTAATTTATGTTTACTAAACGTTTACAGCACTATGTTGTAATTTGATAAGAAACGTTTCTTTTAGAAGGAAACTCTTCGATGTGAACTAGCAAAATTCAATTATGATAGGAATTTCATTAATAATATGTCATTCTGGAGAAAAGTTTTGTAAAGCTAAGAAATTTTTCTGACCACATTTTTATCTTTTACTCTTTTCGCAGTTTATTGCCTGAAAAGTTATGACTTCTTAAGGAAAGGAAAATTTAAAATATTTAACTTAGAATGGAAAATGATGAAAAAAGACAATAACGGGAATAGGGAATGTATTTTAATACCAATTAGCGCACTTTCGTTTTAAATTCGTTTAAAAAATGAAATCGTATTTCGTTGAATAAATATTATTCAGCGACGTAATATATCTGAAAATATGTTTCGTTGCTACCATTATTTTTCATTATTAGTCTTTACAAAAACGCATGTTACAATGTAGAGGAAATTTTAATTTATGTTTACTAAACGTTTACAGCACTATGTTGTAATTTGATAAGAAACGTTTCTTTTAGAAGGAAACTATTCGATGTGAAATAGCAAAATTCAATTATGATATGAATTTCATTAATGATATGTCATTCTGGAGTAAAATTTTGTAAAGCTAAGAAATTTTTCTGACCACATTTTTATCATTTACTCTTTTCGCAGTTTATTGCCTGAAAAGTTAAGACCTCTTAAGGAAAGAAAAAAATTAAAATATTTCATATAGAATGGAAAATGATGAAAAAAGACAATAACGGGAATAGGGAATGTATTTTAATTTCATTTAGCACACTTTCGTTTTAAATTCATTTAAAAAATGAAATCGTATTTCGTTGAATAAATATTATTCAGCGACGTAATATATCTGAAAATATGTTTCGCTGCTAGCATTATTTTTCATTATTAGTCTTTACAAAAATGCATGTTACAATGTAGAGGAAATTTTAGTTTATGTTTACTAAACGTTTACAGCACTATGTTGTAATTTGATAAGAAACGTTTCTTTTAGAATGAAACTATTCGATGTGAAATAGCAAAATTCAATTATGATATGAATTTCATTAATGATATGTCATTCTGGAGTAAAATTTTGTAAAGCTAAGAAATTTTTCTGACCACATTTTTATCTTTTACTCTTTTCGCAGTTTATTGTCTGAAAATTTATGACTTCTTAAGGAAAGAAAAATTTAAAATATTTAACTTAGAATGGAAAATGATGAAAAAAGACAATAACGGGAATAGGGAATGTATTTTAATACCAATTAGCGCACTCTCGTTTTAAATTCGTTTAAAAAATGAAATCGTATTTCGTTGAATACATATTATTCAGCGACGTAATATATCTGAAAATATGTTTCGTTGCTACCATTATTTTCCATTATTAGTCTTTACAAAAACGCAATAAAAACCACCAGAAAAACGTCGTTCGAAGTTGCAAAAATTTTTTTAGTAATGTGACAGTGTTTCTTCCAAACAAAAAAAAAAGTGGAATTAAAAAAATAATAATAATAACGATGTAACAAACAAAAGCTTTTCAAACCAGCTTTTCCACTGCATTTCTTCTTTTTTTAAAGCGTAGCTAAAAGTTGAAAATCTTTTAAAAGTCACATTTTAACATAACATTTTTAGACACATTTTGTTTTCTAAGAATTCATCTTTATAAATTTAATTTTATTGATCCATCAAAATTTTCCCCAATTTTATATGTATCTCTATATTATATTAACCCCTTCGCAACGAGCATCCTTTGCAGAATTTTTAATCTTTTACCACAAGTTTTTCAAAACAGAAATTTTCGCCTAATTGAATTGCAGAAATGCTATCATTAAATAAGGCAAAGTTTGCAATAAAAAGTAACTGGTGGGAATAATCGAAGATTCTGAGCATCTTATGCGTGTCGCTCGTCCCCAAGGGGTTAATAATAATAAAAATTTTATACTTTTTAATTAGTTTAATAAATAATTAGCATTATTAACGATATAAAAAAGGGAGATTTTAGATCGAACGAATTTTTTTCACATATATCACGTTTTCTAATTATATTCGAAAATTTTTTAAGTTGCAATGTAATTTAATTCATAAAATATTTTCTTTTTACTATAAATTTTCTTGAATATGCATTGTGGGGAAAAAAGGTGATGCAAATAAATATCAGGATCAAATATCAATTATTTTCTCTAGGACATCAAGAGGATTAAATCAATAAAATTTATAGACAGTAAAGTCTTTTAACATACAAAATATCACGCATTTTGCATTCTAAAAAATTAACTCACAACTGATATGAAATAAAAATCGTCTGTGTACGTAGTATTTATAATATTCAGAGCATTACACAGGATATTGCAAACAAAAAAAGTCTTTAGACAATTTGAAAATGAAAAAAAAGAAAGACAAATCAAGTTATTGGCAATGCGTCTCATGAACAAAAGTTTTGTTTAGACAAATTAAAATATTTAGTTCAGAAAATTTCCGATAGATGGCGGTATACTTTCAGAAATACAAAAAAAAGTATCAACAACTCAGGATAAGTAGCTACAGATGATTTATTTTGCTCAAGCTACACTCGTATATCAACGTGTAAACTAAAATTGAGTACCGTTTAGATGTGGTTCGAGCTACAAAGGACGCCCACATTGACATTCCAGGACATTGCAAGACATGCTAGTAGAAGGTACAAAATAAATAGCCTTGTAATAGTGACTGCTTATCTTGATTTTTTTTTTATGTTTTTTTTTTCATTTTAAAGGTTATAGCGCCATTTTAAAACAATTTTTGGAACTAAATTTTTTAATTTGTTTAATCAAAACTTTTGATTATGAGAAGCATTTTGGCTCAAACTGAACCCTCGTACGCAAATTACTCCACTTTGTTTTTATTGAATTTTAAAACCCTATATATTCAAATATGTTTTAAAATAGAGGGAGATCACCTGAAGAAGCACTTTTTTTAAATCTAGTCAAATATATATATTTGTACGTACATCTTTCATAAGATAGTAAAATATCGCTACAAATAAACCTCTAATTTTCCATCTTGTAACTCATATAGTCTATCGTATTAAAAACTTCTTATTACTAAAACTTCAAAATTTTGATCCATCTTAAATATATTTGTTCTCCTTTTATGCCGTTTTTAATTGCGATGAGGTTTATTATGAGAAGTGTTTCAGAATGTTTTTGCTAATGTCTGAACTGGTTCTTACTAACTGAGATGGAACTGAAAATTTCCCTCTTCTTGAGCAATCGTACATGAAAGAATAATTGTACATAACTCTTCTTTACATGCTTGTTATTTAGGTATGATTAGCCGTATATGTGTCTATATTAAGCATGATTTATATGCAGGGTGAATTCTCGTCCGTTTTGCTCAAATAACTGGTGAACCGAGATAGCTACAGCAATGAATGTATTACCTAGAAGTGGTAAAGTCACTATGAGGATGCGCTATGTCATGATATTGATGGCCTGGGTACAGATGTTTTGGCTTTCGTGACCGATAATAAGTTTTGGATGTTTAGTTGGAAAAGCTTCTATCTGAAGCACGGCCGTAATAGATACGTAGAAGGATGTGTACACTGTGTTCTCGTTATCCGCAAACCAAGGGATCGTTTCCTGTAGAAAAATCAGTAGATATAAATGCAATGCAAAAAGAATGAAGATTCCATGGGTGCTTGCCAGGTTTTATTTTTTATTCGGACTATGACAAAGATGTTGAAATTGGGAGGTGGTCCTTTCACACAAAAATCGAATATGACTTCTTTATGCAGTGGCTAGGTGAAGTATGACTAGTTTTTGCGGTGCACATGTGCGCCAGCATTCATCACCAATTTCGCCAGATGAACATGTGTATCAATTTAATCGCCATTCGGAATTTTAAGACGGTTTAGTAGATAGCTATTAGATACAAGGCAGGCATACAATACTAGGCGCGATATCCCAAATTGGCATGATTTAGAAGAGCAACCCTGCGGATTGTTATGAGAACAGTGGAAAAGTAATATAGGGTGTGAATAGATTTTAATGAGGAACGCAAGACTGGCATTTGGAAAGTATGCACTGTTTGCATTCTAGTTACAACGGACAATTGAAGTTTGATAGAAAAAAGCACCGCAGATGTAAAATATCTGTAATCTTTTATATATTTACAGAGCGGAGATTGCTGTTAAAAGAATACCATAGAATCAATGTACATGTTAAAATAACCGTCGTCGCATTTTAATTTAGAAAGGAAATAACCTTTATGCGGTTAATGAAAGATGGGGAATAAGTGAAAGATTACGTATACATGATTAAATAGCATATAGCATGGGATAGTTATGACTTTAATTTAGAATATTTAGAATTTAAATAAAGATAACTTTTATAAAATATTAAGGAATTATAAATTTTGAATAAAATGACAAATATATATGATCTCTCATCATACGCTATACGGTAAAGTCACAATGAGGAACATGGCAGCGTCCCCTAGCCGCAAATTTCGAAATTCGAGCTCTATCTCGAAATCTATACAAGAAACCATCAAAAGTTTAATGACAATATAGAACAGCATCGATTTAGTAAGAAAAGACATACTTCGCACGCGAATACGATAAATAATCGCCTGTACAGACAGAAATATCCAACACAGGAGTGGGATTTTTTTTTTTTTTTTTGAGAAAAATAAATAGCAGACGATAAATTTCTTTTACAATTACAAATACTCGCGTTTGCTTACCTCTAAAAAAGGCTTACCTCTAAAAAATAACTTTTATTTTCGTTACTGTTTTTGCTTTACATTTGTATACGGTGGCATTCTGATAAGATAAAATTGTATTTGCATAAAAAATTATTAATTTTTTATTTAAAAATTCTCATTTCGCTTTCGGAGAAAATTTGTGTTTTTCACATACAAAACATCTCGCATAAGTGTTTGATATTTTGGTCTGTACAGGTAATATTTATCGTATCTGAGTGTACAATATATGTGTTTTCTTGCTAAATCGATGATGCTCTGCAACTTTGTCGTATCTTCCATAGTTTTCGAGATACGATATATAACTACCGAAGAGGGCGTTTCAATATCTCATCAAGTAGCACACAGAGGTTTTATATACCTGAACATCACATTCATGTAGAGTTGCAAAGGCTGGAAAAAAACCCGGTTTAAACCTGGAAATAAACCGGATTTTTTGGGAATAAACTAGGTCTTTTGGGAATAAACCTGGGAATAAACCAGGTCTATTGGAAATAAACCTGGGAATAAACAGAATTTTTGCAACTCTACATTCATGGCTAACTTGGTTGACCATTTATTTACGTTTAAATTGACTTAAAATGCACCTTGTATAAAGTTTTTAAAAATTTTGCATTTTTTTTATGCTTGCTTATGTACAAGCTTTTTCATATAACATAACCAGATCATTTTCGTATGTCTGGCGACCTTACAAAAATTATTCAATTAATGCTCAATACACTTTTAAAAATAAAAACTATATATATTTTTTTCTTTTTTTTTTTTACTTAAAACAGTTTGAATTATTTGAAAAATAAAGGATTAAGTTCTACTGTTTATCTATGTTTTAATCTTTGTAATTTAAGCACACGGGAAAAAACTCTCACTTTTTGTTTTGGTTAAAAAAAAGTATATTTAAAAATAAAAGAAATTTAAAGCTTTCATTGAATAAAACATCTACATGTTTGCTCAAGTTTTTCGGAGAAATTTGTATAATGATCTTCTTAAATATTAAAAACTCGATGAAATTTTAATCTTTATGCCAACAAGAATTAATATTGACACCATAAATTAATATTGACATTATAAACAAATATCACGGCATCGAATTTGTTCCTGTATAATTTTCTGTGAAGTTCATATTTTTTATCAAGTAATATTTAGTTGTAAGGAGTATTTTATTTGGTGATTGTTGGTGGTTGGTGGTTGGTAATTTATTTAGTGATATTTAGTTGTAAAGATATGTAATTTCCATTACTTATATTTTACTATTTTTCACTTTAATTTTGTTTTTCTAGTGCATTTTTTTACCACAGTTTAACTCATCCGGCCTGCACCAAAATTGTACTGGAGTACCCAAATCGCCAGATTTTTTGGAAGTTAATCAAAAACAAGTTGGAAATTGTACGTCAAACGTGATAAATGGGGTGCGTTCGTACTCTTATTATTTCAGTGAAATGAATTATATCGTCTGTTATTATGATATGATTGCAAGAAATCTACCCTCTAATGAAATATGGAATTTTTAAATATTGATTTTCAAAACGCAAAAATTATAGTTCCTGCAAATAACGAGTTTACAGGTAAAATAAGAGAGTCTTTGGAGATTTTATGTAAAGGAAATAGAGTATGTAATGATTGCCTATCCTATAATGTACCTAAAATCTGGTTTAATATTTTGAAATTATCAAGAACCCCAGCGCCGGAACTAATGGACTTTTCCTGATACACCCCTACAGAATAATAGACTAGCCTCGTTTAAAACTCCGTTATATGCTAGCACAGTGAAAGCGACATACGTACACTCAACTCAGTCAACGGTTCCCCTGAAGATGATCACGTTAGTGATTGAAAGTCTTGGGATGTAAATGAGTTGGAATTTTTCATATCGTCTGTTATTGTGATATGATTGCAAGAAGTCTACCCTCTAATGAAATATGGAATTTTTAAGGAGACTTTTGTTGATCAAGCAAGATATTTTTTGTAAATTATTTAGTTATTTCTCATGAATATTTTTTCTCATTTGTATTTATATTTCATCTTACTTCTCAATGTTCAAAAATCCATCTTACAGAATAAGAAATTGAAAACAAAGAAATACTACGCAACGAATTAGAGCGCGTTAATTTACAAGACATGTAATTTCCACTATTTATATTTTAGTCTTTTTCATTTTAATTTTGTTTTTCTTGTGCATTTTTATTTTTACCACAGTTTAACTCATCCGGCTTGCACCAAAATTGTACTGGAGTACCTAAATCGCCAGATTTTTTGGAAGTTAATCAAAAACAAGTTGGAAATTGTACGTCAAACGTGATAAATGGGGTGCGTTCGTACTCTTATTATTTCAGTGAAATGAATTATATCGTCCGTTATTGTGATATGATTGCAAGAAGTCTACCCTCTAATGAAATATGGAATTTTTAAGGAGACTTTTGTTGATCAAGCAAGATATTTTTTGCAAATTATTTAGTTATTTCTCATGAATATTTTTTCTCATTTGTATTTATATTTCATCTTACTTCCCAATGTTCAAAAATCCATCTTACAGAATAAGAAATTGAAAACAAAGAAACACTACGCAATGAATTAGAGCGCGTTAATTTACAAGACATGTAATTTCCACTATTTATATTTTAGTCTTTTTCATTTTAATTTTGTTTTTCTTGTGCATTTTTATTTTTACCACAGTTTAACTCATCCGGCATGCACCAGGATTGTACTGGAATACCTAAATCGCCAGATTTTTTGGAAGTTAATCAAAAACAAGTTGGAAATTGTACGTCAAACGTGATAAATGGGGTGCGTTCGTACTGTTATTATTTCAGTGAAATGAATTAAATCGTCTGTTATTATGACAGGATTAATTTCCGTAATAAAATAAGTGCATTTTAAGTTGGCAACATTTCATCTTTTGTTAACATTTACTGAAAATTCCAGTGGGATACTTAAGCCTAGCTTTGAAAATTTCAGAACTTGAAATCCATATTTAGACTCTTTTTCCATTTAATATCTATTTCCCCGGAAACATTTTTCTAAAAAACTGTCGGTAGATTATAGGATTGCGATAATTAAACAATTTTAGTATAGAAATTAGGTTTTTAAATTCAGTAATACGGAAATAATGTGACTCCATCTTAAATAAGACGTAATCACCATGGCAACATAGAATCATTACTTATCATGGGATATCATAGAATTAATTACTTTTGATAGGATTTAATAGAATGAAGAATGTGACTATAACTTGGTCATTTTCACAACGATGAACAGTAATTGAATAATTTCTTTTGTAATTGTCTTTTTTCTTAGAATCTTTCCTCCATTTTTTCTATTAATAAGTAAGCTGCATGCAAAATTAATTTCTCTAACCCCGTACTTTCCCAAGGGTCACAGTTCTTTTGCTAATAAAATGTTTCATTTCATGTGACTATATTATTTACCTAAATTGCTTTTCCTTTTAACACATTTTTGTAAATTTGTCCACGAGGTATATCTTTAAGACATGTGATTTCAACAACAGCCTCCTCTCACAAGGAGAAGTAAGTGGTACACTCTGATTTTTTCATTGGTTTTAAGATTCTACCTAGATATCAAAATACCGTATGAAATTTGGGCTGATATGCATAAACAAAAAAGTTTAAGGTCATTGAATTTTTCAGCACTTTGGTGGTTTTATGCATGTCGTACATTTTGCATCGAATCATATTCTAGCTTTTGTTATCATGTGTCACATAACTTTGCGTTGGTATTCCTTCATTAAATCTGTTATTAATTAATGATAGATATAAAATCTTTAATTCTATACAGGGTGTCCAATCTTATCGTTGTCCAATATCTAATTCCTAAATCATTAACTTTAGAGGTATTGTTCCAATTCCAAAGTATCAGCCCAAATTTCATAGGTGACTTTTTATATCTAGATAGGACCTTCAAACTACCAAAGTATAAAAAAAAAATTGGAGTTCATCAGCTACCTAACTCTTCTTGTCAGTATGGAAAATTGCATTTCCAAACGAATCCATTTAATAGTTATGTCAAAATAATGAATATACATCACATCTGATCTATATTTCCCTGTCCTTCGTTATTATCACATCAAATGTGTTATGGAAGACTTATAGAGGAATTGAATAACGTCATAGTAAATATAGATTGAAATAGTTCATCCACTGAAAATTATTCTCGGGCTAATAATTCTGTCTCATATTTCTTCATTTTGTTATCCAGTAGTACCGTTTCGCCCTTGGCATAGATTCCTGGAAATAACCTTTCGCATTTGAAAGATACTCAATCCTGTAATTAATTACCAAATACTTGATCCTGTTCTCAAAGTTGGAAAACTAGTAAGAGTATTCTTACATTTCCCAAGCATGTATGTTAAAAGTGGCCTTTTTCCAATATTCTGTCTCTTACTATTAGTTGCCATTTCATCATAAGAATTTTTCATTTAGTGTAAATTACTTTGTCTGTATAAATAGCCATTATAGCGTTTTGACAATTAGATGGTATTGGTAGCGTGAAATAATCAAAACAGCATTTTATAAATTAACAAACAAGTTCATTAACAAGGAATACCAAATAAAATAAATATAATAGAATAAATGTTAATGATGAGTTGAGATTCGTTGACAGTTTTAGCATCAATGTATTAAAAGACTGCTTAAATATTAGAAATAGTAAAGTGTTCAGTTTCTTGTAAAGCCATTTCCTTCGGAACGCTAGATTACGCATGTACTGGATTGTCCTAGTGGACGTCAAAGGTTTAAATCTTCCGAACTCTCAAAATGATTTTGGGAGATGATTCTCACTGATTCAGAATGACGTTCAATTACAAAGTTGAATTAACGTCATGAAAATGTTTCTCACTAAGCGAAAAGGTGTCTTTCATAACTTAGTAAATAGAAGTTTCCCGCTTCTTTCCTAGAGTTTTCACGAACTCCACTTCTTTAGTCCGTGCTGGACTAAATATTTCAAAAGCAGGGTGCTGTTATAATTTCATTAATTTCACTCTCGTGCCGAAAACAAACCACTAGAAGAATGATTCCTTCCGAGAGATCAAACACTATACCTAAGCTTATCCTGTGCCGGAGTAAAAATAAAACAACAGCGGGACCCTGTTACAATTTCACTCTTTTCTCGAGAGACCTCTGGAGACGATAATCCCCTCAGAGCATAAAAAAACTCACTGACCTTCAATATCTTCTCTCTTGCTCCTTTTCTGTTTCTCGGTGGGAGGGGGTCGCAGCATCATGGAAGAAATTTTCTCTTCCTCTATTAGATCCCGGTAGGAGAAGTTTCTCATCGAAGAGTTTTCGATTGGAGTCCCATATTTCCTGCGTTTTTCTCACGGTTTCGACGTCGGGGGTCGTTTCGGTCATTATCTTTGTTCAACGTGTTCTGATCATCGATGAGGGGCATTACTTTAGAAGTCTCTCTTTGTTCTATAATAGCTAAAAAACTTCATCTCAGTGACCGATGGTTCCGTTTTCATACCTGCTTTTACATTAGACTTTGAAGTTATTTTAGACTTTTCTGCTTTTACATTAAGTTTATGAGACACTCATCTCTGTTCGAAATTATCTGGTTAAACGAATTTCTGCACATTTCATTTTGATTCTTATTCTTCTGGCTTTTGCCCTTCAACCTTTTATTGACAGATAGCTATGCATAATTTTGAAACAGCTTTATTACGATGCTTTAAGAAATGCTTTATAAGTTTTTAAGCAATTTTATCATTCTTTTTTAGATTAAATTACCCAGTATTTGTGAAAAATCAGTTTTTTTAAATTAATTGAGTCAAAATACCGTCAGTTAAGTCATGTATAAATGTATGTTTTCTATTTCAGATTATTTTTGTTTTTATTTGTGGGGAAATACTTTATGCAAATATATATAAGTGATGTCTTAAAAATAAGATTTTTCTGGTTCAACTCAGCATATTATGTAACCCAGTTTATCACATACTACAGAAATATAAATATTTAAAGTACACTCAATTTACATTTACAATTATTTTCAATTTTCATGTAAAATTTCCTTGAAATTTTAAAGGCTGGATTCTGGAAAAAACTTCGTAATTCTCTCAATAAATCTTAAACGCGAGTGATTATTTGAACTCTGAAATATTAAGGAAATGCAAAAATCCTTATTTTACGGAAAATCTTAAATGAAAGTCAATCATTACGATTTAGTTTCTATTATAGAGTTCATGTTTAATAGATGCAAGCATTTTTAAAACTTAATATATTATTATTTCAAAGTTAGAACCTTCATGTCAATTTTAATTCTTGCACTTTTACCATAATAATTTTGTATAAAAGCAAATTTCATTTCTTCGCATAATAAAAATTGCAATTCAAAGGGTGGTAGGTCGAAGATGAAGCACTATTCATCAACTAATTGTTTAAAAATAAATAAATATAACAGCATTTCCAAAAATGTATACACACTCAAAAACTGTGTAACTTTTCTTTCTAGCAATTGCAAAAATTTTTTTCAGGTAAAATGAATACTGAAATAGATACCGTAATATGGTGTTACTTAAACCCTGTGGTGCTACTTAGACCCAAAACAACAACAACTTTTTTTTTTTTTTAATGAGTTCTGAATCTACCGTGTTTCCAGCTAATGGTGCTTTGCTAGTGTATTATCTGTTAGAGTATTGGTGAATCACGCCAATACATTCAGTGTAGTTATAGTCCACACGCAATAATTAGGCCGATGAGTAACGCAAATTTAAAGGCATTTATTCATTAAGGTGATAATCACTACTACAAACTAGCAGAACCTGGTTTTCGATTAAATAATGCATTTCGTGCCCCACCGCAGGATTCGCGTGATGGCCCTTGCTACGTCCCTTATGCCGAGACACTAGCGAAAGCCAGAAAGAAAAGAAAAAAATTTAAAAATTGAAACCGGACAAATTTAAAAGCGAAATTAGTTAAATTAAAGACACCGGAAATCGGGAAAGGTTGGGCTCGGGGCTCTGAAGCTGCCGAACGACCATTGCGGCTTCGAGCTCTATGTTCGTGTGTTTGTTAGCAAGTTCGTTTGTCTGTAGCATTGCGAACTCTTTGAAAGTCATCGGTCACGTTATCGCGTGTGGACTATAGAAAACTTTCCACAAATTTTCAAGATGCTTCCAGTATTAGGAAAATATTCATGATATGTTCACATTTTGTTTTATATCAAGTTCAATTTCATAAACCCTGGCTCATTAATTGAGGTATGTAGTTCATTTAACATACATATTAAACGAGCAAGCATTTATTACGATTACGGATGATATCGTAAACGGTGGGATTGTTTTGTACGAAACTTGACTATTATGCTAAATCGGGGACTGCTTACAACGTCTCCTAACGAGAAAGTCAGTCCTTAATGTACGTATCTCGAAAACTATACAACATTCAGGGAAATAATCACTTACAAAGTTGTCCAGCAGTATTGATTTAGTACGAAAATACATCATTTATACAATAATGCCAAGAATAGTACGCGAAGAATGCTCATTTTTTGTTTAAGATTTACGACTTCTTATATCATGAAACGCGTCAGAAAATATATAATATCACCTTCAATAAACAAAACTACAAAACACTATTGATTGAACACTGCATATTGAGCACTGATACTAAATGCATCCAGTGACAACTAGTTGCTCCTTTATGAGGCGTTTCATACTAAATTCTTGTTACTTTACAACTTTGTACTCCACTATTTTCTCGTATCAAGAATAGTCTTCAAAATTGGTACGATAACTCTACGCAGCTAGGAGGCACAGTAAGTCAGTCTTATCTAGAGAGCCTACACAAGAGAGAGATTAGACATTGACGAAATATCCGCCATGTAAGTTCCAAGCAGATGGAACGCCGTAGAACACAATTTTTTTTCTTCAGCATTTAACACATTTAATTTTATTAAAATCATCGAAAAATCGTTTTATATACATTCAGAGAGCCATGCAGAACATAAATACTAGTAAATCTACAGATAAGAGGCCTCAACGTCAGCTCTACAAATCATTGTTCGTTAATCTCACTAATTTTTAACATAATCTGCATAATATTTGATATTCTAAAATTCAATTTTTTAAAGTTATTTATACATTTATAAGAATATAAAATTTATCGAAAGTTCCGGAAATTTTAGAAGTGTCGCATTAAACACAATGTTATGCAATGATAGGATAAACTACTTATTACTGTATTTTTTCACAATAACAATACATTACTTCAGGGGGCGGAGCACCCCTAAACCCCCCGTTGTCACTTTAATTTTATATTCTCAATTTCCAGTAATTGTGCTCTTTCATTTCTTGAGTATATGTCTGAATATATTTACTATTTTCATTTCATTAGAATAACCATCGCTTTGTATACAAGAGATTTTATCCCATCCTTAAAAGAATACTTATATTTCAACCATTAAACATCATATATTGCTGAAATTGAATAAAATTTCGTGTATAAAATATACTTATACAAATGCAAATTCCTCTTATGTGACCAATATTCAATTTACACATTCAACGTTTTTATTATTTTCATTTGGAAAACCGATTTGATAATCTTTCTTTAGTAGTTAAAATAAATTCTCATCTATTTCATTAAAAAAAGCATATTAAAAACTTAAATCACCCGAAAATTAGCTATTTTGTTAATAACATTTCGCACCAAAATAATGCGATTCATTTGAATTTTCCTTTGTTGATATTCTTTGAAATATAGTTGCTTAGCAACCATTTAATCAAAAAGAGAAAATAAAATGCATTGGAAATTTTTGTAAAAAATGAGAAATTAAAATGTTTCACATCTTCCAAATTAATGCATAAAATTTCCCAATAATTTATACAATTAATTTCGAAATTCTAATAAATATATTGGCAAATTTTCAAAGCGATTAGACTAAATTACGATCTGCATTACGTAAATTCAGCATCTATAATTTAGCATTTACAATTATCCCAATGCGACATTTTCTTTTCGGTGAATGTTAAAATTAAAAAAAAATCGTCTGACTTCCCATTTTAAACATTATGACCTAAAAAGAAATGTTCTATATTTTTCGAACGAATGAGCCAAATGTAACTAAAAACTATACAGCTAATTCCGGGTACCTCACCAACATACCCACCAAAAATCAACCTCAAAGGACGATTTTTACGGCAGTTATAGCGGAACAGACAGACAGACAAACAGACAGACAGGCAAACAGACGAAAACCAAAAACTTTTCGGGTCTCCACAGTGATCCTCAACTGACGTTTCGGCAATAAGTGTTTTTTGGCTTTAATGAATAAGAAATGTCCGCCATTGAAATCGGCCCCTTTCAATCTTCATTAGTTTGTGAATTATTGATTTTTAAAATATTTCCTGGCTTTTGGATCCCTCGGTATATATGTATATAGACAGATATATATGTCAGGTATATATGTCAGACAATTTGCTCAATTATTGTCGAAGCATTGGCATTTTAATTACATAGAGAATATGAAAAAATACGAACTGAGAAAAATGAATTTAAACATTTCATTTACAAACAAGAAAGAAAAATCATGCGCCAAGAATAGATTATGAAACACTTTCTAACACTTTCAGAATACATTAACAAACTTTCGCTGTTTAATAATGTAAATAAGATACTCAAGTAAACATTTTAGAAACAGCATAACACATCTTAAAACTAGATTTCAGGAATTACCGACCATAGCCGGAAAAGTACTCAAATTCTTTTGTGGAACCCAGCATATTATCTATAGATTTGTCTATATTTATATCTTTTAGCAATAGTTTTTAATTCGCTGGAAAAAAGTGGTCCATTACCGGAGCCGCTGTGTGGAATTACTGAGTATAGGTAGGCTCAATCTCATGTCACTCGCTCAGTTTCATTTACCTACTTATACTTTAAATAATTTAATTTATAGGAAGCAAAATGGAAATTCCTTTCCCGATTATTAATCCTCATACATTTCTTGGTGTATACGCATATTTGCAGAAACAATGCGGCAATAATAATATTAGAAAAAAAAATATTTCAAAAATTTCATCGAAATGGCCATTTACTACCACATTAGCCCTACTTATCAATACATTTAAACGGAAGATTCGTTTGTAATTAATCTTTATGTGGCATAGGTAACAGTTGAGCAACAATCATAAACAAAAATAGAATTTGAAATTCTTTCTTGTTTTTTAGTTTTCCAAGTAAGTTTATCATTGTAATTGGCGAAAAATCGTGACAACGTGTAGTTTTTACATCTTATACTTTTCATTAATAGCAACATTCATCACAAAATGACGCTGGTTTAAATCAAACTGAGCTTTTTCCAGGAAGGATTTAGTTAAAATGCATAAACCTTTAATGTTTCTATATGAGCTTTAATCCATTAATGTATGAAACAGATTTAGCAAACTGGTAGATAAAGTACTTTTAGATGCCATTTAAATATTATTCAAGGCTTATTTAAATTCATTTCCATTATTTTGGATGCAATAGTTTCTCTTGGTTAATGCGCAGCTTTTATCTCTTAAATATATCGCTCCCTGCATTAAATAGCTTATAATGTTAGCTTGATGTGTTACACTTCATACGTCCAAACATACGTTCTTAATTTATTTAATAAATAACTGGAAATGAAAACAACTGTAAAATAACTGAAAAAGAAAAGAACTATTAAGTTCTATTAATCATTAGTTATTTGGACCGTACTGGGATATAAATGTTTTAATATTGAATGCAAAAATCTGGGATTTATTCAATGCGTTTTTTAAAGCCTTTTATGATTTGTCTCGTCACCTACATTACATAGCTGCAAACTTTTACAATTTTCTAATACCACTAAAATTTAATACAATATTTTTCCTCATTTAATCTCAAATTTCGGCAATAAAATAAGGCAAAATTTACTATTAAATTTTAGCTGTAAGTAAAAAGCGTAAAAGTTGGTAGCTGTGCTGGGTAGGTCTGCATGGACCCGGGCCGATTTTCATTTAGGAGGCTCGGGCCGGGCCTAGTCTTCACACTTTCCGGGCCGGGCCCGGGCTTTACTTTATTTTGAGAACTCGGGCCGGGCCGGGCCTGGTCTTTACTTCTTCCAGGCCGGACCAGGCTTGAGCCTTTCTTTATTCTGCATGTTCGTACCCTGTCGGGCCTGGTGTTTACTCTTTCCGGTCTTTACTTTTCTCTGCAGACTCAGTTTGATTGGGCTAGACTTTGTTTTTCTGGGCCGAACCGAGCCTAAATTTCATTTTTCTTAGAGGTCTGCAAAGGCCGAAATTTCCACTTACGATGTAAGTCCTATGAAGATCATTATTGGCTGGACTCGATCCATCCAAAAATCAGTAAAATGTGTCCCGACGCAACAATCAACACTGTAAAAAAAAATTCAGAAACGTTCCTGAAAAATAATGGGCAGCTAATGTGCCTAATTTATACCAGTAACATTTCTGGCAAAAAATAGAAAACTTTTTTAACAATTCAGAAAAGTTAATATTAAAGTTAGTAATTTTCCTGGAATTATAGTGGTAAGGTTTCTCAATTCTTCAGAAAGGTTCCAGGTTTAAGTCGGTAACCTTCCTGGAAAAAACCATGAACATATCAAAAATCTTCCCAGTAAAAGCCAGTAACCTTCCTGAAATAAATCAACAATCTTAAAAAAAAATTAGATATGTTCACATCCTGTCATCTTTCTGGTAAGAACATTCTTTAATAATTTAGAAAAGTTCCACAGAAAGCCAGTAATAAAACTTGAAAATATAAGGAAACATCCTATATATTTCAGGGATGTTTCTGATACATCAATATGATTTTTATTGAATTGTAGCTCACAATTTAATTAGCTTAAAAATTTTGCAAAGTAATTTTTGTATGTTTTAAGAATATTTTAAAATATTTAACTTATAAAATATAATTTTTTAATTTAATATTTATCTTATAAACATACGAGGGGCAGTCGAAAAATAAGTTTCCCCTGGGGACTGTGGACAGAGGTGTGTATGAAAGACAAAAAATGTAATGAGACATTAAAGATAAAACATAACTTTATTTTTCCACATAAGTACCAAGTACATTGAGACGTTTGTCATACCGCTTTATAAGCTTCAAAAATCCCTCCAGGAAAAAATCAGGGCTTTGCATACGGACGAAGCGTTGAACCGCTATGGGCGAAAGACGACACAGCAGGTGAACGCGAACGTGCAAGTCACCGATACACCATTGGGTAGAGGTCGACCGCGATAAAGCAGCTGGTGTTGTTGCGGTGCTTGCGCAGATTGCAACAGCGCCATCATATACATACAATACAATATATGTAACTCTGTATTCATTTCAATCTCCGTGTTCCGTGGCAATTTAAATCTCATAATCAAACCTCATAACCATAAGTAATCTGTTTAAAAACTACCGTTTTATACGATATTTTCAAAATATCCGGGTTTATTCCGTGATTAAAAAAATTAAATCTTTTGAAACCAAGTATGAAGTTTGAAATTTTAGATTTCACATAAGTTAGATGGCCTAGCCATTTAAATTTAGAATCTAATACTAACACTAAATAAGTTAAGTTCATCGTGATATTTATTCTAATGTTTTGCAATTTGAATATAGGTTTTCTGCGAGTCAGAGGATATCTACCAAATAACATTGCTTAATTTTTTTGAGTTGAGATTTGTAAATTTAGAGAATTGCATAGATCAGAAAAGATTGTGATTCTTGAATTTCCTGTTTCTTCGAGTTCCTTTCTGGTATTCCCCGTTGTTATAATAATAAAATCATCAGCGTAAGCTAGTATTACAAATACTTTTTTAACAAAAGAAAATCTTTGGCAGCCGTGTGTTAAAATAAATATGAATAAAGTACTATGCTTTATACTGCAAACCTTGCCGTGGGCATGTGACTACCTATGAAAAAAATTTAATTTAAGAAATGGGATCAGATGCTATCTTTGAAGTATTGTTACCGTTTAATTCTATGGGCAGTAATTGTTTGAAATACATTTAATAACGTTATACTAGTTCAAGCATAATGTAATCCAATAAGATCATTGTGCCTAAATGAGACGCAATTCCGCATAGTTTTGTCATGTTTAGGCTATATTTAACATTTTATTAAATAAATATATTTCTTTATTAAGCAGAAAAAGATTAAATAAATACTGTGCTTTTAATCCAAAACTAACTTGTTTTGTACAAATTGAATCTTTATCTGTAATCTAAACAAAGAATATATGGTTGTCCCTTTTAGGTAATTTTTGTCGCATTTACAGCAGTTTTAAGACCTAAATGAGACGTCCAAAGTACGCCAATGTGATAATGCATTTTATGCATGTCAGTTCATTTTAAAATATTTATTTAATTTGTACCAATTTTTGAAATACTTAATAAAGAGTTGAAATAATACATATTGAACTACTTAATATATTAAAACTTAATTTAATAATAACTTAAATAATAAAAATATAACTTTGAGATATATAACATTGAATCTGCAATAATTAAATAACGAATACGCCAACATTCATACAATAAACACATTTAACATTAACCTTATAAAAAACAAAAAGTAAGTAATGAATGACCAATATAACATAAATTTTAATAAAGCAATGTTTATTCGTATATAAGTTAAACAAATATTTTGCTTTTCAGTTTTTTTTATCTCATTTTTAGCTTTTTATCGACCGTGTAGGCCTCAATATTTTCTTTTTGTTTCTGGTATGTATGGATCTAGATAATTTTGAGGTTTAGGCTAGTCATAACTTCTGTGTCTGCTGTACCTTTACTTCTAGATTTTTTTAGCGACTGACTTTGAGTTTTTGCTGAATTCTACTTTTGTAACTTTGTTTTCGCTTTTCTAAGATTTAATTGTTCTTTCTTTTCAAATTTTTGTCTCTATTTTTGCTTTTTCACTTCATTTTCCTCTTTTATTTTTTTCATATATGCTTCGGTTATTAATCATTGTGCAAAGTTTGATCTACTGTTTTTCGCTTTTTGGCTAGATTTTGATTTGTTGATGAAACTGTTTTTAACAAACAGCTTTCAAAAGCATGATATTTATTAGCTTCAAGAACAGATATTGGTGAGTGTGATTTTATTTACAATCCAATTGTTCTTGAATAGAATCCAACCTGTTTTTGCCTGTTAGTTAAAAAATATATATATGCATTCATTGTTTGCAAATATTCAAAATATTCATCTTTATGATACATTTGTTTGGACAGACACATCACACATTAGTGGAGAAGTTGTATTACTACCATCGTGATGCTCAATTTGAAAACTTCTGCTAGCAGAACTGTCAGCAGTAGTTGTTAAATCCTCATTAGCCATCGTTATTAAATCATCGTTAACGTCAAAATCAGGAGAAATATTATTCTCCTGAGCAGGAAGATCATACCATCATTAATAGTTGATTCATAACATAAAAATCATTGGTAAAAATCAATTTATTGGCATGAAACATCAATTCATAAGTTAAACTCTTATCAGCCAAGTCATTGGTGGGTATGTCCCGTCTTGAAGTATTTAATTCATTTGATTCATCTTTCTGTATTTGTAATTTTTGTTATCGCTAAAGAGCTCTGAGATCGAAAGATGATCTGGGACAACATATCGATTGAATGGGAAAATGCCAGACTAAATACATTTTAAATTTAAGTATTTTCAATCTACGCAAGAATTTTCAGAGCTTTAGTCATATAACAGTATTGAATAATTCAGTGATCACATGTCTCTATTCTTTGCTTAAATATATGCCGCTATCATTTCGTCATATTTTTTATTACATTTTTTAAAGATTTTTCTATGTATTTTTGTATTTTGAACATTTGAAACACATATTTAAATACGCAACCAAAGGAAAACATTGGTATATGATCATGTAGAAAATCCTAATTTATTAATTCAACTAAGCTTAATCAATCCCAATTTCTGCTTTATACATCATCTTAATACAATATATGAAAATACTACATAAAATTATCTCGATAAATCTCCTAGAAGCCGCATTTGACGGATCCAATTCATTGCTAATAGATCTCTGGAAAAAATCAGTCAACAAAATGCATAGGATATTCTAGAATAAATCTAATCTGAAAACGTGTTGCCTTTTCCCGCTTTCACTTCAAGTAGATGAAAGAGACGTTCAAGATCTTGACGTCAATAGAATTATTTGATCTTCAATGCTAAAAAAAAGAAACCGTGATTCCTCTTTTGGTATTATTCGCCTCATTTAGAAAGTTATGGCGGCGCTAGATAATAAACGATGTGTATTGTAATGGGAAATTATTTTAAAGAAAACGCTTTAAATGTAGTGAAACGTTTCGCGTTTTGTTCCAGAAGTGCGGGTGTTTTATTATACAGTATTCATATACGATTATTGCGTTAAGAATTTACGTATCAGAACATTGTTGCATTTATGAGTCGTCATATTTAGGTACAATGACCTTGTGCGTTATTGAGGTGCATGAGAAAATGTCCGTGCAAAAAATGGTGTGGTTATCATTAATACTTCTTTCACAGGGGTACGTATGAAATATTAGAATACATTATGTTTTATAAGAGTAATTGTTTGAAGGTTATTCTGAAAAGTTTAAACAGAACGAAATTTATGCATGTTATTGAAATTTACTGTAACATGTTCTCTGTAGAAAATTGTAACCTTTACAATTTTTTTTACAAGGGCACACAGAAGTATCGAAATACATTATCATCTATGAGCGTTGATAGTGCTTGAAGTGCGTTTTTAATTAATTGTGCTAAGCGTTTTCCAGCTGAACAAATTTTTAGTATACTATATGATGAGTGTAAATCTCATGCATGGCGATACAAAATAATTCGTATACATCACTGTATATGGAAATTTATTTCCTGAAATTTTCTTTTAATACGAGATGATCAAATATAAATCTGCATTCCATTCCGATACAGTATGTAGTGTATATGTAGATCTATAGATTATGTACAGGGAGGCATAGATGATTTCGAGTACTTTTCCAGCTATTGACGGCAATTGCTAAAATCTGTTTTTCAAATGTGTTATGCTTTTTCTGGTTAGATATCTTCTTTCACCTTTTTTAAACGATGACGTTACAGTCTTTTGGAAGTGTTGGAACATGTTTCATAATCTATGCTTTACGCATGATAATTCTTTCTTGTTTAAGCTGAACTAAATTTTAATATATTATGTGCTACGTATATAATCTATGGTTCGTAAACATGGCCGTACAAAATAAGTCGAATATATTACTATCATGTGTTGTTAATATTTGGAATGCTTTTTCATGATGTCATCCATGTTTAAAAGAGTACGGAATTTTATTATTATTAAAAATATATGCAAAACGGTTTACCATCGCACGTACCACTAATGATGTGAAGGCAGTTTTACAAGCATATGCAAATGATGAGCATGGTGCAGTCTGTGCCACAGCAACACTATTTGGCGCCTGGTGCTCCTCCCACCCTCCAAAACCACCACAAATATAAAAAATTATTATCATTTGGTATATTTTTGGTTAACCTTTAAAAAATAAGTCGGAGCTATTAATTTTTGAAATTTTCTTTTCTGTCACATTCTGATGGAGGAAATAAAAAGATGTATTTTAAGAAAAAAATATAACAGTGGAAAATTAATAACATTTATTTTGTTAAAAGATAATCCTCCATGCATATTCATATTTTTACTTGATAATAAAAATAATGAAAGTTTTTAGTTTATCGTTAATGGGGAAACCACTTGACTCCAATCGTAAATGCCAGCGCGAAATCTGAATAGAGAAAGGAATGATTGCAAGTTTATCCAAGCAAGTTTTTTCTATTTTTGAAAAAGATATGACTCGATTTATAAATGAAACGGTTTTCTTTTATAATATATTCACCATATTTTAAATATAGTTCTATATTTAAACCTTTTCAATACACTTTTTCTGCAACTATAACGAGGAAAACTTTTTAGAACTTATTGTTAACTTGGTTTTATAATCGTCGTACTGGATCATATTCTATCATATTTCTATAAAAAGTGTTTTATCTTTATTTATATTGTGTTTCAAATGACATTCTAAATCCACACAATGCCTTTGAAAAGTTTGTAAATGGATATTTTTTCCCCCTCGTAGATTATATATAAAATTTGAAAGTAATTATTATGGACTTTTAATTGTTTAAATTCATTTTCTTTCATGTGTTGTATTAAAAACTGTATTTAAGTGGGTTTTTTAATTAAAATATTTCTTTTGATTCTCGGAGAACTTCGTGTTATATTTGTCATTTTATAAAAATAACTGCATTTTAAATATTTTTTGAATCAAACGTTTATGAAATGATTATGGCATTTATATTATAATAATTTTACTTTCATACCCAGAGCCAGTACTAACTTTTTTTTTCCGATAGTAATAAAACTGAACTTCGATGGCTACCTCCTGATATAAAATAATAATACTAATAATAGTAATAATAATAATAATAATAATATGTATAACAAACACTATTATAAATCAAATTCATAATTATATTTTCTTATTATGCATGGAGATTTTTAAAGATATATGTATTATGTATTACGGACTGTATATTCAGACGTATTTCAAAACATACTTCATCTATATAGAAGTACTCAGAGAAATAAATTTAGACACGAAGCCTTTACATAAGCAAAACAGTTTTGATATTGCATGTTTATAGACAGAGAAACGTTATACATTTAAAATTAAAAAAACGTGTGCACGCACATAAAGAGAATTTCACATCTGTTTTAAATATACTTTAATGCAACGAAACCAAAACAAAATAAATATTTTAAAATGTCATTCTTCTTGCCTTTTAATTCTTCCGAAAAAGATTTTCTTCAAATCTTATAATTAAAATGGTAAATATGTTGGATTGAATTATCATTTTCAAAAAAGGGATCTTTTAAAAATTATTTTACATTAATTATTAAAAATTAATAAATTAAAGTGCGAAACATCTGAAAGAAGAATGCGGAAGAATTATGGAAAATCTAGAAAAAAAAAGGAGAAGGAAAAATATATATCAATACAAAATAAATTGTAATCGATATAATTTTGTTATTAACTTATATCTAATAAAATTACACCTCTGTAAACTACATTTAAAACTAGTCGGATGTGCCAATAACAAAACTTTCTTCTATCTCATACATGTTAACACTTCAAAATTCGCTATCACATGGCCTATAAAATCAATATTTTTCGTCATTCTGTTGTACGTGAGCTGCTTGCGAATCGTCTGATTGCCTAGATGTGAAGCAGCTTTTCTTGCACGAGCAGCCGACGTACAACATGACTAAGAAAAGTCTTTCTGGCCTGTACCGGTGGGAAACGATAACCTCCCTATTCCTTGGTTTTAAGATTTTAGCTAATTTTACTGAAAAACACGAAGCTAAAATGCGTAGAACCCGATTACAGAAAATTCATTTCCAGTTCTCGACAATATTGAATGCGAATCTGAATTTCGCCTAATTAGCCAGCTATAGCCAAGTTGGCTTCCTTTATAGCAACCTTTTTTATCGCCAAATTTGGCGAAATTTCTCCGAAACATCGCCACGCCTGGCGAAAATTTGACGCTGGCGAAGATGAATATATAGCGTTAAACATATAAGAGTTGGAACGATGGTTACAACAATGAAAGAAAAATTGCGAGAAAGCATGTTCACTAAAACTCATAAATTTAACCTTTTTATGGAGGAACCCCGCTGTCATGTTTCGAAATGTCAGCCACCCTAAAATTTCAAATGCTCAACTATTTTTTAAGATAGTGACAAAACAAAAATTGCTCCGGAATCCTTGGATCAAGGCCGAACATTTAACGGAAAACTTTTAGGATTTCTAATTTTTTGTGCTTCGTTTTGAATTTGAAATCTTTAGATGGCTATCACAACGCCCCCTTCCGGCGGAATATTCTCAAATTCAACTGGGACCTACAGGCCATAATCAAAAACATATACAAAAAATTTGGTTCGATTCTCTTCATAACGTCATATACTTTTCGATGATACAATAATGAAAATGAAACAAAAATCGCTATCAAACGCTCGCTTTCGTCGGAATATACCCAAATTCAAGTGGGGACTGCTGGCTATAGCCAAAAATCTATAAATGAAATTTGGTTCAATTCTTGGTATAACTTCAAACACTTTTCGATGATACAAAGAGGACACACACACGGACACACGGATAGACAAATATTTGGTAAAAACATGTTTTTCGGAATCTCTGACCCCTAAAATGTGTAAATCCGTCGAAAACCGGAAGTAAAAAAAATTTCGATTATAATACTTTCTTTTAATATAGATAGAAGAAAGTAAAAACATAAACAAAAACAAACAACTTTAAACGTGTATCGTGTTAGGATTCTAAAATTGAATGTATGTCTGGAATGAGGGCCTTTGTTACACATTTAAAATTTCGAGAAATGAAGAAAAAACTATTAATGTCATTGGTTAGCGATGTCCTGAGCACCTAGTGCAAGTAAAAAGCAATGTAGAGTACTGATCCAGCTCTATAAAACTATGAGAATATTATGTTTATTATACTATAATGAAAAGTTATTATAAGAAATGATGGGGAAAATCAAATCTTCATGTGCGTTTTACACCTTAACAAATCGGGTTATTTTTTTTGATTTTTGGATGAGGGATTTCGGGTGCGATGCAAAAATCATAGCAAGTTGCGACAAAATTCTGCTTTTTCATACATTAGCCAACAATCGCAGTTACTTCCTGACGTTAGACTTAGCATTTTTATTTTCTAGTTTAGATTTCCCATTTAATCATATAATATAAAATAATAATAATAATTCGAAGAAAATAATCATGCAATGTTTTGACGAGAAGAACATTTGAGCTCCGATAACATCCTATATACATATAAAGAAATTTCATTTTGATTACGAAAAAGTGCAAAAGAAACTAGTCGTTGGGGGCCACCGTAATACTTACCCATCATGGATGTGCATAATATAAAATATGAAAATAAAACATGTGTAAACTACTTATAAAATGCATTGCAATTCGAATAAAATCGGGCTTGATGACGGCATAAAGTTTAAATGCTCTATTACTGAATTGCGTGAAAGAAACATCCTTATAACACCAAAACTAGTAATAATATTAACTAACGGTTTATTGCGTCGGATTAAGCGTCTTATTTCCTATTAAAATATATCTTTGAATTGAAATTTGGATGAAATACAGGGTCATGAAAAATCGAAGAGTGTGGAAAATAGGATTACAAATATCTCAGCAACTCATTATCCGACCGACTTCATTTTTTATGCAAAATTTATGTTTCTTTATTGTCTTTTATATTCACTCATTAAAATAAACAATTTCGAAAAATTTTATATACCTTTTATCAGAACAAATATTTCGAGAGTCCGAAAAAAATACTTTCGGATAATCGAGGTTACTGAAATTCAATAAGCTTCTTCCCATTATTACATACTAAGTACATACCGAATTTCAAGTCTACAGACACACAGACGGATGGCAATTTTTTTTTTCTAAAAATATGTTTTTCGGAATCTCCAGTGTCTGAAACGTGTAAATCCATCAGATTTTTTTTTTTCGATTTTTAAAACGATTATAAGATTTACCCTATACTACGTATGATGGGTAAGTAATATTAGTTTAGCAGTGTCATATACGTTTGAGATGGTAAAATTTTATTGAGTGGAAAATGAACAGTCTGTAAATATTATTCGAAAAGAAACCTTTTGTATTTGTCATAAAAATCAGAAGCTAAATTTTGTTTGTTTTTCCAATGGTACTTAGAGCATCAGTAGTGGTGAAATTGAGAATTGAATCGATGTCTGGACGAAGGGCCTATGTTACAAATTTAAAATTCCAAGAAATGAAGTAAATACTTTTTTGTGAATACTTTTTGGCAACGATAAAACCATGCATGTACTGGGATTTTGTGAGGATGCTTCATCAATTCAAATTTTTATTATGTTATTCTGTTATTATTGGTCACCAAAAACGCCGATCAAGCGCCTATCAGCGCTGTAAAGCGCTTGGCGGCTGGTGCGGGGCATCGCCCACACCACTTTTGCGGCGGCTCTGATGGTGCATTATTTTGCCCCAAACATTTATTTAGAAAAATCTAGAAATCAAGTCTCTACGAGCCACAGAAGTTGAAGAATCGATAATGTTCCATACAACATGAGATAAAATCACACAGTTTTCTAAAAAATGTAAGGTTATAAATGATATTTTTGAACTATCAGTGAATTAGTGAAATGACAAGCCGTTGTCTATGATAATAAAGCCTTTTGTAATACTTTCTATTATTTGTAGACTTTATTGCTTGCAAATTTTGAAACAGCTTTTTGTGGATCGTTCATCTAATTTTTTATTCATATGCTGTATCTGGAAATACTTTTTGGCACGATAAAATCATGCATGTATTACTGGGATTTTGTGAGGATGCTTCATCAATTCAAATTTTTATTCTGTAATTTAAATTAAATTTCTTGTTTTATAATGTATGATAGCGTCCGAATCAGGTATTATTTTAGCTAATTAAATCTTATACATGGATGAAATCGTACATTTTTTGTGCTATCTGTAGTAATTTGGCGCTTGACTGCTACAGTGCCACAAATAGTTCATTAATTCATTTTTGTTATATTTTCCTTTTCCCCTCCAATATGTTTTATATTATCTTGGTTTATATATTTTTATTTTTCAAACAGGTATGTTTTCATTTTTCATATTTATTTTTAATCTCTGATTATTGTATGATGTTGATGACGTAAATAACATATTGTTGTCTTTTAACTGTTATATATATATATTATATGCTTATTTTATTGTATTGGGTTGTTCTCCTGCGTTTATTATTCTAATTGTGATTAGTGTGTTTTGACCTTTGAAAATTTACTGAATAAAGTACATTCTTTCGAGTACAAAACCGCATATTTATATACGAATCTCTTCCATCTGTACTAAAAAATAAAACTTTCAAAATATTATTCCCGTAATGTTAAAAAGTACATCATAATATATGCATGACACAAGATTTTTCTATCTTGTTATTTATTTAATTTTGAAACTCACACAGTCTTTTCTGAATACTGTGTATGTGCCCGTGTGCGTGTCTATACGTAAATATATGCATTTTCTAATGATCCGCGTTAAAAGATAATTTAAGTTTAAAAATTGGGCCTTTTTTTCTTTTTTTGCAAATGTCAAGGAGAACGAAAAAGAGACAATTATGTAAATAAATAAAAACGAATTATCTGTTACATAACTAATCTATTCGTTTCTCTATTTCATAAATGAGAACTTCGACGTTTTTCTGTGATTTAAAAAGGTATTTCGTTTTTCATTTTCATTTTAATAAGGCTGGTAAGTAATTAATGAAAAAATAAAGTATATTTTTTATTTTTCTTTAAATTATTTTAATGTTTCTTTATCTTTTAAATCCTTTTACTGAATTAATTATCTGAATACTTAGAAAATTTTGCCTTCCTCCCCCCTCACATAAAATTTAATGTTTGATTTACAGTTAAAGAAATACTAAAGTTGTACGAATAAGTAATAGTACAATCTCACTAAGAACTATACAATTAACTAGCATTTTCACTACTCTTTGATAAAGTATTTTTAATGATGAAATTATGACTGTATCAGTGCAGTAACTGTTAATGTTTCATTTTTTCCCGTTAGAGAGAAGAGGTTTGCGTTTTTAAAAGTCGTTGCTCATTATGAAGTCTGATCTCAAATTCCCTTCTCCAATGTTAAACCTTTCGTCATGGAACACGTCCGTATTTTTCAAATTTTTCATCAGAAAATAATAATTATATTTTCCCTGTATGCATTTCTTAAAGGATATTTCCTTGCTATGTACTTGAGACTATATTTCTGAAAAAATTATTTAATTTTATATTTTAAGTGCTAGGATGATTTTAGCGAAGCTGACGAACTGTGAACAAGATTTTAACACTTAAAGTAATATTAAAAATTTATTTAAGAAATATTTTGTATAATACGCAACAAGGAGTCATTTAAAAAAAAGTAGAGAAGAAAATTTAAAAAGTAATAATAATTTTTTATTAGAAATCTAAAAACTGCGAATATATTCCATGGCCACAAGTTTAGGGGTATTTTACATTTGACTGATGTGGAGGCTTACGTCGAAAGTAAATTAATAAAATACATGAAAATTATTGAAGAAAATTTTACATATAATGTATGCATAGATAATTTAGATAATCTATGGAGATCCAAGATTCTCAGTTCAGCTATTATATTTTTTAGTTAATGATCTCATATTTTTCTGGTATAATAATTCAGATTTTAGTCTTTTTTTTTCCCCTTGAAAATATACATTTTCTGAATTGTTACATATAAAACTGGTTTAAATCGGATGATGGTTTTAGATATTAGACCACGAAACTGTTTAACTGTTATAGGTATTTATACCTTAATTATATAATAATTTAGGAATGAGTTAGGAAAATTTAATAATACTTGAAATGTACAGGATGGGCCAAAAGTAATTCATCAGTATACTTTGCTTTATAAATTAATATTTTTCTTTACGGGTATTGAAAATGAATAACAAAATAAATGAATTTTGAAGCAGAATTGGAAAATTGGAAATGTTGAGGATGTACTCACGGCGCGGCGCGGCATTTAACATTTCCCCATCGATAAGCCTGACCATTTATCACATCCGAGACAAATTTGATGCATGCGGTTTAGTAGCAAAATCATCCAAATCTGGACGTCCTAGAACAGCCATACTCAACCTTTTTTTCTCGCAGGCCGCAAACATATGTTACCAATGTTAGGCGGGCCGCAACATACTTATAAATATGTAAAAAAAAGAGTAATTAAAACAGTAAGATAACATAAATAGTACAAGAAAGCAATGTAGCAAAGTTTATATTATGAGTAGCGTTGAATGTTTGACGCGGAAGAAATGTTTCAAAAATGTTTAACACCATTATTTCCAAACTATAATTTTCGTGGTAGATTTCTATTGCAAATGTTGTAGAAATATACTGCGAAGTTTTATTGCTTGAAAGTAGTGGTTTAAAAAAAAATTTGGTGTCAAACATTCAATCTTAAAAAGCTGTGTAACAGTCTAATAAGCATAAAATGTAATAATATAACAATGTAGAATTTCCACCGTTTTAAAGAAAAAAAAATCAGATGATTTTCTCTAATAAATCTCCTTTTGCTCACTGTAAAAATGTTTTTTTTTAATTGTAGAAATATAGAGTGTAAATTTAATTAATTTCGAAGAATGTGTGTTTGGTGTTGAAGATTAAGAAATGTGTACATCACTGTAGAACAAATAGGACTGACTACATGTAAAAATAATTTTTGACTTAGAAAACAGCATTTAAGATATTTTAACATAATTTTAAATTAATTATAAATAAAAGAACAGATTTTATGTTTCCATGAAAATATACAAAACAATGAAGGTCTTAAATATTTTTTATGTACATCTAAATTAATATGAATTTATGATTATGTGTCTCGGGCCGCACAAAAAGGTCGCCGGGCCGCAGGTTGTGCATGGATGTCCTAGAACATTCATGACAAAGGAAAATGAACGAAGGCCGCTATGACATTTGTTAACAGCCCTAAAACATCTACATGATATTGATGGAGGACGTTTTGAACAGAGTTAACACTAGAACTACCGGAAATTTTACTCGTTTTTTTTAAACTAGTTCACACCAGAAATTTTATTTAAAACTACTTAACTTATTCATTTAACGTATTTCTGTGACTTTTATATTCATTTTATTTTAAAAAGAAATTTCTGGTTCGAATCGGAATATATTAATTTGGTAACCGTCAAAATGACGGCTCATGGTAGTTCTAGTGTTAAACAAGGTTTAAATCCTTGAGTTTAGTGCTGAAATACTTAATATTACTATCTTGTAATCTATGATTATCCCATGACCCCATATCGTACCAAAAGTAGGTAGGTCGTACACTGGCTTACCTACTTTTGGTCCGCACTGTATATTTTCCGAGTAGTCCCATGTCTATGTTATCAGAATTAGATGATTGGCTTCAAAATTTCACACTAAAACCCTTCTGTTTTTTTAATATTGGTTTCTGATTATGAATTTTTTTCATATGAATTTTAGCTTTCACTTTTAGGGAAAAAGAATGGGAAATGATCTTTAAATTGAAAATGATAGACTATACTTTTAGAAATTATAAATTAAATTATTTATTCAATGTGAAAATGGTTTACGGTATAATTGGATAAAAAGGTGTGCAGAATTATTAAAAGCTTCAGAGAATCAAAGAGATTAATATTTATCGAAATTGCTCAAATTCTATTTTAATTGAGTTATTTAATGTTCGTAAGATAACTCAATTTGAGCAGTTTCGATGAATATATTATTCTCGTTGATTCTGTGAGGCTTTTGATAATTTAAACGGAATATCACAAACGAGATCCGTATGTCTGTTTGACAATACAGTAGTCACAATATACTCTCACTATATTTCACATAAATTTTACCTTGCAGCAAAATAGCAAATGGAGTCAAAAATTTGAAAAATCTAGATAGCCATATTTTCACTGAAAGTATATTAATTTATGTTCAGTACGAGAACCAAATACGTCATAGTTCATTTAGGGAATCAGTAGAGAGCAAAACAATACAACAAGTTTCACAAAACCCTTCATTTTTCAAATTACTAAATATTGACTTACTCCACTGTCATTCTAACACCCTCATACAGACAGTGCTAGTTTTACATTTTATAGCTTTTTCCTTAGATTTACACACGAAAAAAAATCGAAAGTCAAATTCTGATGTTTTTCTTATGCTCTAATTAATTTTGGGAGAGTCGCTAATGAAAGAATTTAACTAGTTCTTTTTATTATATGGAGTTTCGAAAATAATATTTCAGGGAAACTTAGTAAATAATTAAATATTTTTTTAACGTACTTTATACCTCCTTTTCTTGACTTTATAGACATGTGATTATGCGACACGCCAGTTTAAAAAAAAATAATTCTAATTTCCTTAACTCTTTGAGCGTTAGGCAATATTTTTGTATACCTATATAAAGATTCATCAAACCATTTAGCTATGCAAAGTATATTTATATAGCTTTCTATTTGAATAATTTACATAACTATTTATCTTATGCAATAGTATAAAATCAACATAAATTAAAAAAAAGTCCTTCCGGCCTGTACCGGGAGGAAAAGGTAGCTTTCCTATATCTTCGTTTTAAAATTTTAGCTAATGTTACACGAAAACAGCAAGTTAAAATGCAAAGAAACGGTTACAAAAGATTCGCTAATACTGAATTTGAATAAGAAATTCGCCAAATTATTGAGCAATATTGAGCTTTATTTATGAAGACTTATTTTGGTCGCCAAATTTGGCGATATTTCGCCAAATGTTGCCAATTTTGGCGAGAATTTGGCGCTAACGGATATGAATATATAGTTTTATGCGTATGATTGGGAAAATTATTACAACAATGAAAGAAAATAATTTGCGAGTAATCGCGTTAATGTGCTGTTTTGTTTCAAAATGTCAGCCACCCTAGAATTTCAAACTGCTCTATCTCAGCCATTTTTTAAGATAGAGGTAAACCAAAAAATGCTCTGGAATCCTCGTATCAAGGCCTAACACTTAATTAAAAAATAAATTTGAATGTTTTAACTTTTTTGTATATTTATTTTAGTTTTAAATTTTTAGGTGGCCGCCATCTTGAAACAAATGGCGGACCAAGCTGGCCAACGAACTCGGTCGAGACATTGGTGAGCTTAATACACACAATTAGTTTCATCAAAATTGATTTATAAATACGAGCGTTATCGTATGACATTAGCTCAGATATATATATATATATATATATATATATATATATATATATATATATATATATATATATATGGATATATATATATATATATATATATAAATCAACATTTGAACGGAGGGTGGTTTTGGGGTCTGGGGGTCATGATCTGTGAAAATATATCGAAATTTTTCGGAACTGCTTTCCTCCGATGCAATAGGTAGCTTTATGTTTTTTTTGTATTGAAAGCTACCTAAAAAAATTCTACGCAAGCCTTTTAACCTTTTTCGCTCTGGTGAGGGAATTTCTTCCCACTTAATTTTAATCCCTAAATGTCACAATGGCACCTGAATTTTGAAAAAAAAAAATCGGTTTATTATGTACACGAACAAATAAATTATCTTATTTTCAAACAAATTTGATGGAAAATTCCGGTGCCACAGGGGGATTGAATGTAAGTGGGAAGAAATACACCCACCAGAGCTAAAAAGGTATTTCATTAAATGCATGACGAATAAACAAACGCGCTCAACGCTAATAGGAATTGAATATTGGGAATTTACATCTGAATATATAAAGTTATTATTGCTAAATGAATTGGTGCCATTCTTGCCATTTCCATTGAGAGTAAGATTGGTTTTGACATCATTTCATTCATTTAATTTGATTTAATATTTTCTTTTATAAATCTTTGTAAACGAATTTACTTTAATTTGTTTAAAAAATGAATTCTTGTAACATCTGTAAAGAAATTGAAGGTAACTATTTGAAAACGACTCATACAAAGATCATTAAGTATAAGAAAATATGTAATGAAAGAAAGTCAATTACCCCTTCGTTAAGGCACAAGTTTATTACTTAGAATATTTCCGACTAAGTCTATTTGTTAATTCTTATCTACACTCATGATTAAAAGAAAAAAAAACGCTGTTAAATATTTAATTTACTTTTCGTTTTTAAATATCGTATAACATATGGAGAATGCAAGTTTTATGTTTTATTTATTTTCTCTCATTTCTATGATTTATTTAAAAAAAAATGAAAAGTTGGATGTTTCTGCTTTTTTAATTATACTCTAATTGCTGTTGGAACGTTGTAAATGCACGACGTTCATTTTTTTCCTGCTTAGTGCTATATTTGGTGATACTATGTAAATAATTAAGCAGTTTTTAACATACATATGTTCATTTTCCTTGACTTTTATAGTATGTGACACATATGTTTGAATAATAATTGTAACTTCAATAAAGTAGTGGATACTGGAAATTTACTCCTGAATACGTAATGAATTATTTTTCGATTAAATAATTCAGGCGTTTTTGTGATTTCCAATGAGATAAATACTAGTTTTAGCATAATTTGGTCATTTTAATTTGATTTAATATTTTTATTTTATACATAGTCGCGCATGTAATTATATAGTACAAGTTATATTTGAACGGATTATTGTGTATAAACCCTTTAGAAAAATTAGTAACAGCTATTAGAAATTGATCACTATAAAAATCGTTTAAAAAAAGTAATTAAAAAACGGCAGCTTATTTACAGGTGTACTATACCTTATTTATTATATAATTTTATCATTTAAAATATTTCCTACAAAGTTTTTTTTATTAATGTTTATCTACACATACCCAAAATTTTCGCAAAGGGCTTAGCAGAACTGGAATGGGTATTTCGACACATGAAAACAAATCGAAGGATTAAAAATTTATATCTAAATATATTATGTAATGCAAATAAAATTGCATAATAAAAATTATGCATTAACAG
This sequence comes from Maratus michaelseni, assembly GCA_963931845.1. NCBI lineage: Eukaryota > Metazoa > Arthropoda > Arachnida > Araneae > Salticidae > Maratus > Maratus michaelseni. The sequence goes on along the minus strand of OZ007599.1, from coordinate 209,801,446 downwards.
AGCAACTAGTTATCAGTTGTCATATATATTTAATCTGTAGTGTTCAATCCGCAGTGTTTTGTTTAATGAAGATGATATTGTAACCTATCTGACGCGTTTTGCGACGTAAAAGTTTTTGAAATCGTAAGCAAAAAAACAAAGAATGAACGTTTTACTCATACCATTATTAACATTCATGTACGCAAAGTGTCTTTTCGTATACTAAATCGATGTTATTCTGCAACTTTGTAATTGATTATTTTCTCGTATCTCTTATAATTTTCGAGATCACTTCTCTAACTTATGATCTTGCAACTAAGAGGCACTGTAAACAGTCTCATTGAAAGGCACTTGGCTACTTTACTTTATCTACATTTTATCTTTACTTCCCATACATTTTATCCCCACTATAGCTGTTGGCGTTCAGAAGTTAAGGGGATATGGAAGGACTTTATTTGATAACATGTATGTCAAATAAGGATGAATTAATAAAACATAGATTAACTGATTCCAAATACTTTTATACTTTGAAAGTTTTATTATTATTTTTTTGATTTAGGATGGGTGGTACTTAAACGACTATGACTCTGACAAGCAATAAATAAGGTTAATGTGCTTAAATGTGATGACCCATAAATGCAACAAAGTTCTTGTGCCTAAAATCCTAATGAAAGAATCGTATATAAATGTGATATAATCAAAACATCAGAATTTCAAGAAAAAAAACGCGAAACCTGCTACTGAATTTAAAGCGTTTATCCTAGGAGAATTTCCCATTACAATATAATAGTTAATTATCAAACTCCCCCAAAATACCCTAAATGTCGGGAATAATTCTGAAACTGAGATAACTACAAGGTCATAGCCAGAGGGGGTGCCCTGGGTACCGGCAACCACCCATTAAACACATACACACAAGCGCACACATACATATGGAATTATTTTTAAAAATCGAAATCCTCTGAAAGCAGACTTAGGGCAGCAGAGAAAAATATAGATCATACCGCACCTTCAGAACACCGTCACAACTCAAAAAGACTTTTGGGTTAATCTCATATCCATAGTCATTAACCCTGAAATGATATTATCACAAATTTGTTTGCGATACTACCTCCTTTTCTAGTTCAATAAAATCTAATCAGAATAATGTTTTTCTTATCTCTTTAAAAAAGGCTATATCATGTGCGTAGCCAGGAAGAGTGCCTTAGGTGCCCAGGCACACACTCCTGTCTACCCTACATCCTCCTTTCCCCACTCATGCATGTGCATGCAGGATATGTAAATTTTGTAGCAGAGACCCTAGATACTATTTTTTATGAGGGTACTCTAGTGGACGAGTGAGTTTTGAAATTTTGCGTGCGATCGTGGTGTTCTGAATACTAACATTTGTGCGTGAATGAGACTTACTCTGTCATTTCTTTAAGTTTCACAAATTGCATATGTATCTCCGGGAATATGATTTTATTGGTTTTTTTTTTTTTTTTTTTTTTTTTGCAAAGATATGTTAATTTGGTAACTGTGGTTGTGTAGTAGCTATATATAGTGCGATAAGCGATCGATTCAATGGATTTTGAATGCATTCTGCCGTTCTCTCATAGGATTGAGCCACATGCTGACTTCAAGCAGAGTTTTCGATTAGCAGTTTGGATGGAGTCCTCGGCTGGGAGTTTTCGACAGTTTCGTAAGAAGTTGAATTTTCTACTACGAATAAAGAGACATTAGAATCCAAGGGATTCCATTTTATAATGATATTACCTGTTAAAGTGACTTACTTCGGTTCCTGCAGAGCGAACAGTGAGACCTTTTAGAGCTGAATTAAGTGAGTTAAATTTATTAAGTTTTGGGAGGTACAGAGTTTCCCCCCTCTCAGTTTCTCATAAAATTGAGATTATTTTTGATCGCCTGCATTTAAATCTACCCGCTCCACTGCTACTTCCCTCTGTACTGTGATTAAAAAAAAATGTTACGTTTGTTAAATTATGTGCCACGGCGTCGTTTCAACTGAACAGCCCGGAAGGGTATGTCACAATTTCACAAGAAAATAATACATAGTTCACCATAATGTTTACTATTCTGAAGAAAAATAGTAAATAAAGGGATGAAACAAAATTAGGATGAGAAAATAAGTTTAAATATTTATATTATCTCCACGGTAGAAAATAATAGTCGCTTCTTAAATATGGTTATAAAATATATTTTTTGAAAAATATCATTTTCTTGAATCTGCGCTTATTATTTTATTTCAAATATGTATATCTTAAATAAGACGTCACAGGATTTAAATGGTAAGTTTCTCGTGTCGGTGGAAAGTTTTATCATGACGACTTGATTGAGTTCTACAGAAAATTGTATTGTAAAACAATTAACAAGGAGAAATAATTGCTATTTGTAAAAGATTGGCATGTTACTGGCACGATTTTATTGGTGAATTTTTAAATTTTAAACAGTTAATGTTGAATATATATTTTAAACTACTTTAAAAAAAAATAAACAATAAGAACTTAGGGGATTAAACTTAGGGATTAAATATTTTATAATATCTTATACATATGTCTGTCTCATTTCAGCCCCCTTTTAAGCATATTTTTAGTAAGTATTTTATCTGTTTTAACTACAAGGTGAATTTATCATTCCACTTTAAATTCTTTTTGATTTTTTTCAGTTAATGGAATTTTTATTTAGATAAAAATAGAAGATGATTTTATATACGTGTGGTCTGGGTCATAGATTCTTCGGACGATGGTCAGTGTTTTTCATTGAAATTTTACATATTATCATATAAACAATAGACTCAAAACTTATTATATATTGCCTTTAACATTTTAAAGTTTCTCTAACATCCTTATTTTTATGGTAAACATTATCGAAACCAATATTGCTTTCCTTAAATATTTACTTTCTTTAAAAGTTAAGCAATAAAATATTTATTTCAGAAATACGCACACAAGTAAATACAACAGGGCAAAATTTTAGCATGCTCTTGTGTTTATTTACAGCTTTGTGTAGCTTAAAACAAAAGAAATGTTTCGAGGCTTCATAAATGTTAAATAACTGCTAATGTGCTAAAATCTACGTACCACTTTTCAAGAGGAAATGAAATTCATTAGTTTCTAAAATTTAAAGTTAAACAAAGGAAATAAAATTAAAAACAAAATAGCTACAGTCTTCATAAAATCCATTTGTTTCTATTTCGTTATATTTTTTAGGACTGGGACGCATCTGAAGCAATAATTCACTCATACTTTATTTATAGATAATTTCCAACTTATACTTGAGATTTTTCTTCATGCATTTAAATTATTAATTGATATCTTTTTTTAAGGAGTGATTGTAACAAAAAAAAAAAAAAAAAAAGAGATACTGGGATGTTTCCTAGAATATTTGTTCCAATAAAAGGTTAAAATTAATGTGGCTTTTTAAATCAAATTTAAAACATCAGTTTGTAATCACTTGCTCATATGAGTGTTGTTTCAACATTATTCTTGCTTACTCTATAAAATTCATAAAAAAAGTTGCCAAATTCTCAATCTCTTTGCTTATATTGTCAGGGGTCAGGGCGTTAGAGATACCCATTTCTGAAAACTGATAAAAGAATAGAGATAAAGTTACAAACTTGCAATAAAAGCCAACTTCTAATAAAGGTGCCGACGCGATGTACTTTGTGGCCATATACTGTCCTGCCCAAAGATTTTTGCTCTGAGGAGAAATTTAGTAAAATAACTGACTATGAATGTAAGCATAAAAAAGAGGAATAAAGAACATGCTGGCCAGTTTGAAAGTCAATAGTATGAGGTATTTCAGAAAAAATCTACCTTACCCGTAGCAGAGCTTTCGCAGAAACCGTTTGTGTGCGCATGTGCATGTGTATCATTGCGAAATTTGGTGATGGAGAAATGTATGTTTATAAAGCAATTATCTGTCATGTTTCAACCATGTTCAACCATGACAGAAGGAAGAAGGTCAAATGTTCCTTTAAAAAAATCCATTAAAAAGTAAATAAATGTTAATTTTTAATGCAATTTAATGCAATTAATATTAAATAAATTTTATTAACTGTTTTCTTATCAATCTTAAGCTTTAATTTTGAAGTTTGTGAGGAATAATGTCCATGGCATTGATATTAATGATATTTTAATTAAAAAAAGTTTATCTAAAGGTTTCATTTAACTAGTATCTGAATAAATTTACTATATTCTTTAGAGGGTTTTTATTTTTGATACTAAGCAATTTACCTCCGGATGAAACATGAATAATATTTTGAAACTTTATAAAATTAATTTAAGGAAAAATAATTTCTTTACATTTAGGCAAAAGAATTTAGTAAATATGTAGACATTTTGTTAAGATTAAAAGTTTAAGAGGCAATAAATTTAAAACAAGCACAGACTAGATTATTAAAAAACTTTTATAATTTTGTTCTGTTATTTTTTAATTACTGAATTAATATAGAAGTGATTTTGTTTATAAGAATCTTCTTCTACGCTTTTTAATATCCAATGTGTTCTTCTATTATTACTTACTATATGGTATGTGTGTTTTTCAATTTCATGGATTTTTATAACGTAACTCATATTTCTAAACAGCATTTTTAAGGCTATGGTATTGCATCTAATTTTTCACTTTGGGTATATAAAATGATAAAATATATCCATTTTTAATTACTGTTGCTTCTTATAATTTAGCTATAGCAATTATTTTTATTATATAAAATTTTTGTGGGCTGCAAAGTATATTTTTTCCCTCTTTTAGAGGAATAGAATAATAAAAACATTATTTAATTTTGCTGCTGGATCTATACGTTTAATGTTACGTTTAAACATACCAAGGGATACAGAAATAAATGTATGATATTATCACATAGTTGCTTTTAAACTTGAATGTATCTATTATACAACCAGGATTTTATATTAGCATATATATTTTTTATGTAGTTTTAAAAATATATTGTGTGTATGTATTTCACTCGGTAGGCATTAAATTTTTGTGTATATATTATATTAAATGCTTCATCATGTTTTTATTCAATGATATTTCTGGAACATCTAATAAGATAAGTTTCAATCTTTCATATTCCAGCACACTGTTTTCCATCTTTTAATATCTTTTTGTACAAAAAGGCTTATACATTTGTTTTTATATTACTGTAAAGGAAATTCATTTGGCTGCTTTCCGAAATATTTCGACATAATATATTTTATCTTAACTATCTACCAAATTTTGCACGTCTTTAAAATTTTTAGGCTTCTTGGTACCCTCCTGGAAGTCATTGGACCACTTTTGAAAAATTCCTTTGTATTCAGTGTGTGTGCCCCCAACATACCTCTCCTACCGTCATTCTAAAAAATTCCATCTTTAATGGCCTCATAAATCCTGAGATGTGGTTTTGCTCCGAAAAAGTCATCCATATCCCACACTTATTTCCTGAGATTCACTGTTCTTTGAAATAAGGAACGCATACTAGTAGTTAGGGCGATGGCTTCTAGTAAAGAGGTACCGAGTTTGAATCCCGATTCAGATAAGGATGTTTGTAATGGGTCGAATTTCACTTTAAATGGGTTTGCCGCCCTATTATACCCTCGTGTATAAAAGATGAACGTAGTTAGTTATCTTTGAATGTCAAATAACCCCTTCGGAACCACTGCATAGAAAGTCTGTTTTATCTGCCGAAAGTGAATGCGGGAAAAATCAACACGTTTTGAACTAACTAGAGATGTTATAAAATTTTAATCACGTTTTAGTGCCTGATTTTTTGGTAGGGGCGAATTATATCCTTGAACTGCGGATAGACTTTCAAAAGATGCATTAAGGTAAGTTTATGTGGTATTTTCATATACTAAATTAAAATTATGTTTAAAAGCTGAAATTGTAAATAATTGAACTTTGTTGAATTAATATAATTAAGAATTTCCATATAGTTATTTATTAGTATTTTTATTTGGCTGAATATTTAACTGCGAATTTCAAATGATAAAAATAGAAAAATTCATACCTTCATAAAAAGTCTAATAATAGCTGCATATATTTAAGAAAATCAAAAAGAAATATGATGAACCAATCAAGTTTTGAATGTAAGCGGTAAAGTGCAACGCAAAAGTGTCCTTTTCTATTTTTTCTAAATAACATGGGGTTCAAGGTAAACGGTTAGAATTATTGTTTTAATTTCATCTATTTTTTAAAAATAAGACCATTGTACCTGTGATGATCCCTAAATGCAACAATGTTCTTGCACATAAAATCTTAACGTAAGAATCATATATAAATGCTATATAACGAGACATACCAACTTCAGAAACAAAACGGGAAAGATTTATCTTCATTTAAATGCTTTCTTAAGAACAATTCCCCATTATAATACACCCGTTCATTATAAAGTGCCCCATATTCCCTAAATGCGGCGAAAAATTCCGAAAATGGTGCACAGTTTTTCTTTTTTAACTTTGAAGATCAAATAACCTTATGAATATCTAGGGCTACAACGTCTGTTTCATTTACCTGATGTGTAAGCTCGGGAAAAGACAACAAGTTTTCAAATTATAGTTCTAACATATTATACGCTTTTTGGTGACTGTTTTTCTTCCGAGACCTACCAGTGACGAACTGAATTCCCTAAATGCGTAGAGACTTTTAGAAGGTTAACTGATGTACGTTTATATGGTATTTTCATATATTGTATTAAATGATGTTTCAATCAGATATTGTGTTTAATTCAACTTTGTTGAGTTTGTAAATTAGAAATTTCAACATGATCCTTCAATAATGTTTTTCTTTGACCGGGTACATAAATATGTGTTTCAACTGATCAAAATAGAAAAATACATGTCTTTAAAACTTTTAATAATAAAACATGTATTTTCCCATTCAACCGGTGTGGTGTTTTATAATCATATTTCGATCCCAATGCCATCATTCAGTGCTATAAAATTGTACAAAATCAGAAAATGAGCGACATGAATTAAATACTTCTGTACGAGTCATACCCACCAATGAGTTGGCTGATAAGAATTTAGATGTAATCAATTATTTGTGCACCGACCTGTTTCCTGCCAATAAATCAATTTTTACTGATGATTTTCATGTTAATGAATCAAGTATTAATGATGATCTTCCTGCTGAAGTTGGCAATATGTTTCCTGATTTTGAAATTAGAGATGATTTAATAAAGGTGCTTAATGAGGACTTAACAACTATTGTTGACTGTTCTGCAAGCACAAGTTTTTAAATTGAGCACCATGTAGGTATTAATACAACGTCTCCAATAATGTGGGATGTGTCTGTTCAAACAAATTTAACATTGCATAGAAATATAAGTAATGAAGATTTAGAATTTTTGCAAACAATGAATGCATATTTTAAAAACTAACAGTCAAAACCAGATCAGATTTTATTCAAGAACAATCTCGAGTGCAATCAGAATCCCACTCACAAATATATCTTCCTTTAACTAATCCATATCATGATTTTTAAAGCTGTTTGAAAAAAAACAGTTTCACCAACAAATCAAATTCCAGCCAAAAAGCGAAAAGCAGTAGGGTCGAATTTTGGTGAATTCTTAACAACTGAAGCATATATAAAAAAATAAATAAAAGAGGACAATGAGGTGAGCAAAATCAAAGACAAAAATTGGAAAAGAAAGGACAATTAAAACTTAAAAATGAAAACAAAATTCAACAAAAAAAATCTATCTAGTACTCGAAGTCAGTCGCTAAAACAATCTGGAAATAAAGATAGAGCAGAAACAGAAGTTACGAAGAAACCTACACCTCAAACATATCCATTGCATTCAGAAACCAAAAAGAAAAAAATGAGGACTACACGGAAGATAAAAAGCAAAAATGAGTTAAAAACAAAGTGAAAAGCAAAATATATGGTAAAAAGTTGTATTTAGTCATTCATTATTTACTTCTTGATTTTTCCATGGTCAAAGTTAAAAGTATGTAATGTATGAATGTCGAAGTATATATTATTTAATTAAGGTAAAGCTGGGAGAGTCTGCGCACAATTCAAAAGAATAACAATAAAAAATTTAAATATTAATTTTTTGCTAAACTATCCATGGATAATTTTTACTTCATTTGTATTTTATGCATTTCCATTGCTATTTTGTTGTATGCTGTAATTTAATAGAACAGTTGTAATAAAACCAAGAAAGTTATTTGGCGCAATCTGTCCTGACAGGGTTGGTGTGATTGCGCACATGGGTAGGAGAGATTGTTGGTTATAATAACTACAATTAAATTGTTAACAATAATAATTACATATAAATGACATTGTTGTAAGGTTTTTGTGAACAAATATTATTGTATTAGAAGTGAATATTTCAACCTAATGATTAAAGAATCAGAAAAAGGAAATAATTTTAAAAACGAGTAAAAAAATTTAATTATAGGGAAGAAAAATTAAAGAATCAGAAAAAGCATGTCCAGATAAGATTACAAAATAACATTGAGTTACTTGATAACACGTTTAACTTAAAATTAGTCCATTTTAATTTTTCATTTTTTTTATGCAAATGTACCAATAAGCTGCGTAATCTCTCCTAGCATGGAAACTAAGGGGAACAATACGCCATCTCTCCTAAGTAGCAGATGCGCAAACTTTCCAATTTCGATAGGAGAGATTGCGCGGCCTTTTATTTAAACATGGCCGCTACTAAAATGAACCGTTGATGTTCACATTGTTACTCTAGATTAGTGGGCTTATGAGAAATCATTTAAGTTTTATTTTGTACTACTGACATTGTATAGAAATTCTCATGAATAGCTATGAAAATTCAAGCACTTACTTTGGGAAAACATAACAAAATAGCATTGCTTTATCTTAGACGCTCAAAACAATTAACGTGCACTTTCAAATAGACACTCCACTACTGCTGTTGTACAACTACCTGGAGTCGCTACGCGCTCACTCTACTCCTTCCCCCCGAACCTCTATGTGCACAATCTCTCCGACCGCGCCATCTCTCCCGGCTTTACCTTATAATGTATTCAAGATTATGTAACTCAAAGCTATTTTTTATTATTTAAGTTATTATTAAATAAAGTTATTACTATATTAAGTAGTTCAATAATACATTAGTCAACTTTCAGTTTCATGTAATCCAACTCTTTATTAAGTAATTTTAAATTTATAGCAATTAAATTTATATATTAATATGAATTGATATGCATAAAACGTATAGTCACATTTAGGAGTTTGGACATCTGATTTAAGTTTTAATTAAATGGATAAAAATGACCTAAATGCGACAATCGTAAATTGTTGGCTTATTTTACAGATAATGATTCAATTTCTATAAAACAAGTTAGTTTCGAACTAAAGGCATAGTATTCAATAATTTTCTGCTTAATAAAAAATATATTTACTTAATAAAATACCAAATATATCCTAAATTCGACAAAACTATGGGGAATCGCGTCGCATTTAAGCACAATGACCTTATATATATTTGTATTATGGAATAAACAAGGATTAGTTAATATAATTCCATTACTATTTTTACTTATCTTTCTCGATGTATTTTCTAGCTAACGAAATGCTCAAGGGAGATTCTAAAAAGTCTTATAAGATAAACAAGCTGTCAAGGATATTAAAGCTGGTCGATTGATATGATGGCAGTTCATAAGAAATATAATAATACTGCCTCAACAATGCATGGTCAAGTGAAAGAGCGGCCTTTTGCGGGTAGTCACTCTAACTTATCTGATAGAATGCTTTGAAGAGCCTACTGATTAAGTTTAGCAGCTATGTAATTGTTGAGTAGGAAATTGAATTTCTGATTCTTCATTTCATTTTTCTTTCTACACCGCTGCCTGAAAATAAAGGGGCAGTGACCCGACGCTTTCGATTTTACACGGTTTGCCGAATATATACTGAAATTGTTGATGAATTGTCCTTGGGCTTCGAAGATGTAAAAAACATGTTTGATTTCATACTTTTCGTTGAAGATTTAGTCGTGAAGACAATTAGGGGGCCAAAAATAAAATTTTATAATAAAATATTATTTTCGATCACCCAAGTAACAGAAAATGCTCAAAATGATCTGTCACTGTAGCAACTGACTATGTGGGTCCTGTTGAACGTTTGAGTGCATTTGTGTAAGCATAGCACGCATCTGAAGATGTTAACGTTTCTTTGAAACAATCAAACGTTTTTACTTTCTTCTATCTGTACAAGAAGAAAGTATTGGATTCATGAAAATTTACGACTTCTGGTTTTCGAAGGATTTATACGTTTTAGAAGGTCCTGAAAACGATTTGACTGTTTTCAGAATATTTCTGTCTGTGACTCTGTCTGTCTGTGACAAAAATTTTGTGGGCACTGTATCTCAAGAACTAATGCACTAAATTTAATAAAACTTTATATTCAGTTAGTCCCTGATATAAATTGATGCTGATTAGTTTTTGGTGAAAATCGACCAATAGGTGGCGCTGCTATGCTGCCTTTTTCGTGATTTCCGCAATAGCTCTATCTCAAGAACTAATGCACTTATTTTCTTCAGACTTCCGATTCATTTAGTCTTTGATATAAACAGACGCTGATTACGTTTTGGTGTAGATATCCCAACAGGTGGCACTGCTATACCACTTTTTTATGATTTTTATGATAGCTATATTTCAAGAACTAATGCACGGAATTTCATCAAACTTCAGATTCTGTAAGACCTTGACATAAATAGATGCTGCTTTCGTTTTGGTGTAAATAGCCTAACAGGTGGCGCTGCTATGCTACTTTTTTTCATTATTATCACGATAACTATATCTGAAGAACTAATGCACGGATTTTCATCAAACTCCAAATTCAGTTAGACGTTGACATAAGTTATTGTTGATCAGGTTTTGGTCTAAATTTCCCAACAGGTGGCGCTGCTATGCTACATTTTACTGGATTTACACGATTTTAGCAGTAGTCATATCTCAAGAACTAATGCACGGAATTTAATAATACTTTAGATTCAGTTAGACCTTGATATAAATTAGTGCTGATTCTTTTTAGTGTCTGCGAAACCTGTGTGAGATAGAAGAAAGTTTTGGGATTGGCACATCCGGCTAGTTTGTTTATAGCATACAGATTTTTCAACCGAAGTTAGCACCACTTTCCGAAAACTTTATAAAGAACAGTAGAAACAGTATACTCCAATTAAAATATGACTGTGTTGTCAACAACTCACTATATTGCCGTTATCTTTCTGAGTTTTCACGATATTTCACTAGTTTGTTTATATGAGTTGCTCTATAGAATTAACTACCAAATCATGAAACAAAATCCTTGGTGTAATTCGCACATGCACAGTTAAAATTTATTTCATACAAATACCCATATATCATTAAATATTCAATTCCTTCATCTTTTAACTGCAGTAAACTATTTCTACTTTTTTATCAAGTTTTCGGAAAGTGGTGTTAAGTTCGGTTGAAAACTCTATGCTACAAGCAAAAAACTTTTGAATTTTTCACAGAAACGTTAACATCTTCATGAATATGCGTGCTATGCTTACACAAATGCATACAAACATTGGAAAGGACCCACATAATCATGTGCTACACTGACAGACCATTGTGAGCAATTTCTGTTACTTGGGTGATCACAAATATTATTTTATTATTAAATTCATTATTGCCCCCCCCCCTTTAATTGCCCTCGCGACTAAATCTTTACTGAAAAATATGAATTCAAGTATCCTCGAAGTCCAAGGAGAATTTGTTAAGAATTTCAGTAGATATTCGACAAAACGTGTAACATCTAAAGCGTCCAGTCACTGCCCCTTAAGTTTTGGACACGAGTGTACTATTGTTACTCTTAAGATAGATAAAGAATCCGAAGTAAGCACGATGGTAATGAATGGTCCCAGAAGTTGGAAGTGGCTAGAACTGTGTTATAAAACATTTTGTGAAAGGGATAAAGAATCCGAAGTAAGCACGATGGTAATGAATGGTCCCAGAAGTTGGAAGTAGCTAGAACTCACAGAGTAAGACAGAGATCCAACTTCGCCTGAAAAGAGCGACTGCGGCGGATGACTTATAAACTAAATCATCGCTTTGGCGATTTTTTTCGTGATTTCCGTTTAATTGTAACCCTATTCAGCTTGACTGCTTTTGCTGTTGTCATTTGCACAAGTGCAAATTTTCGGCGTTCGCTATTTGATTTTTGAATCTTGATTAATATTTATTATTAAAATTACTCTTTGAAGATCAAATAGGTCATTATAATTCTTCAAAATGTAAGTGATGATTTATTTTCATGCGTTATTTTTGTTCTTGCTTTTCAAGTTCCGCAATGTTTGAAATATTTTATATATATTCAGTGTTGACAGATTTTTACCGAAACGTCATGTTAAGGCTCACTGTGGAGACGCGAAAAGTTTTTGGTTTCCATCTGTCTGTTTTCCGATGGTCCGATTAGGTTGATTTTTAGTTGGTATGTTGGCCAGGTATCCGGAATTAGCTGTATAGCCTTTGGTTAAATTTGGTTCATTCATTAATATAGAACATTTTTTTTAGGCCATAATGCTTTCCTATGGGGATGCAGACGATTTTTCAAATTTCATTTTTATCTGAAATGAAAATAGAATGTTTGCATAATGGATTTAGACGTAAAATTATGAATGCTAAATTTTCGATATGGATTTCCAATACTTTTAAAATTTTGCCGATAAATTTAATAGAATTTAGAAATTAATTGCTTAAAATATTTAAAATGTTTTTGCATCTGTTCGGGAAATATAAACATGTTATTTTCATATTTTTTACAAATTTTAAAGGCTTTTATTTTTACTTTCCGCTTTAATTTATTCGTTGCTGATGAATACCTGCTTATTTTTAAAATTAAAAGAATAAGCAATTCATCAGAATTTTACACTATCATTGTATAACACCGTGTTTAATTTAATGATTCTAATTTCTGGAACAATTGAAGAATTTTATATGCTTATAAATATGCATGCAATTGAAAAAATAATAATTGCGGATTGTACGATGTTAAATAATATCAAAAATAGGATTTAAATAACAAGCAGCATCAAGCAGTCGCCGTTTTTTTCCCCCTTCCCTCATTTGTCGCCAAGGAAGCGATATATAGCCGTTATTAGAAACCTCGCTTCTGTTATGGGTATAGTTTCTGCGTCTTCCGCAGATATCGCCACTGTCTATGTGTAATGCTATGTTAAAGAAGTTACCATTGAAGTCTATGAGAGTTGATTCTCTGTTTAAATCTCCTTATTCTGTGCTAGAACTGTGTTGTAAAACATTTTATTAACGGAATAAAATTAGACGTACCAACCAACCTTCCGGGTTTTTCAAATCAATTTAAAACAGAAAATTTGTAAGATGAAAGAAGTTAATAAATAACCACGTAGAAACAAGAAACATTTCATTAAGAAATTTTTCTGGTTCAAATTACGCGTATTTGACTTAAAAAATAAACACCCGGAAGGATGGCAGCTATCCATTATCACAATTGTCAAATTTCAGAAACAACTGGATAGTTTCACGAATTTATAAACAGAAAAAATTTTGTTTGTGAAATTTGTTGCATAGAACATAGAACAGATAATAAACATTTTTTCGGTAAAATTAACGTTGTATTGGTCATTCATTTGTCACTTTTTGTTTATTAACGCTTTGCCGCCCGGCGACACCACAGTGGTGTCGTCGTACGTAAAGTAACTTAATTTTAATCCTTAAATTCTACATTGGGCACGAGAATTTTGGAATAAAAAATTCCCTTTTATCAAGTACATGAAGAAAAGATTTTACTTATTTTCGAATAAATTTGTTTCTAAATTCTGGTGTTAATCAACCATAATACTCAAATTTTAATTAGTGAAAAAGTACCTAAGCCGGGACTCGAACCCGGGTCATCAGATTAGATCTTTTTCACTATGTTGGCTATACGCCTATTAAGCAATTAAAATTTGAATATTATGAATGCAAGGCGTGAGAAATTTTCTCTGGAAAAATTTCCAAGTATTAAATATGAATTTATTAATTTGTCGATGCTGGATTTTCTTTGATTTCGTGTTTGCCCCAGGGTTGGCGACTCACGGACAATATTCCATCTTGTACTGCGTTTGTAGCCTTGCCAACATGTTATGGTGAAAAAGTTCCAGGCTGAGTATCGTTCCCAAGTGGTTCAGTTGGTAGAACGTCAGTGCGCTAATCTGATGACCGGGGATCGAGTCCCGGCATGGGTACTTTTTCACTATGTTGGCTATACGCCTATTAAGCAATTAAAATTTGAATATTATGAATGCAAGGCGTGAGAAAGTTTCTCTGGAAAAATTTCCAAGTATTAAATATGAATTTAATCAACCATTTCAACATTTTACGAATAGAAGTATTTTTACGAGACAAGCGGACGACAAAGTGGTAATTGTCAAAGGTTATTTTTTTTAAAGCTTGGGTCTTAAATGATTCATTATATAGTTATAATGCAGTATTAAGTATTTACAAAACTGATTACAATTAAATTAAGGAAATTAAGATGAACTGACATGCATAAAATGCATTGTCACATTTAGGTTTTATTTACGATAAATGTGACAAAAGTCACCTAAATGAGATAATGATATAAGTATTTTTTGCTTAGATAATAATAAAATTTCTTCTAAACAAATTAGGTTTCACTTAAATGCGTAAAAATCAATTATTTGTGGCTTACATTTGGCATTTTATATTTAGTAAAGTGCGAAATACATCCTAAATGTGACAAACGTATGAGAAATCGTATCACATTTAAGCACAATGACCTTATATGTTAACAACGGATTGAAATTCTACGAGGACTTCCAATGTTGTCAATAAACAGACACCAGGATCAAAGTTATTCCTAATAAACCTGGTACCGTGATAAACGATGATATATTTATTTACCTAGGAATCCAAACCGAATCAGATATATCATTGGGATATTTTGATTATAATGTGGGATGGCATCATAATCGAAACTATGACTCCTACACTTTCATGACAATCATGTTCAATATTATTAGTATGGTTATCGTAAATACATCAAATTCAAAGAGAATTTTCTGAAAAACATTCCCTAGATTCTTATACGGGTGGATTTTGTTTTATCTACTATAAAAATAAAAGATAAATAAAATAAGATCAGATCAGAGAGAGAATGAGTAGCAGATTATTGGAAAAATCTTTTCTTATTGGACAACAGGGGTAGTCCTCGTAGAATTTCAATCCGTTGTTAACATATGAGGTCATTGTGCTTAAATGCGATGTTATTTCTCATAGGCTTGTCACTTTGTTTTTTCAAAATTTTATTTTTTGTAATCGACCTATTCTTACTTGTTGAAAAAAAAAAGAAAAAAAAAAGAAAAGAAAAAGAAAAAAACCACGAAGCATAAAATTCATTATTTTTTTTTCGGAATTTATGCATAACGTTTACACATTTTATCTGATTAAAAAGAAAGATGCCAGTTGGAAACGTATAGGAGGAAATGAGATTCGTGTCAGGAAAAAACTAACATTTTTGCTTGCATATTAGCAAATGCACATGAAAAAAATCACTTGGTTTAATGTAATTTTACAGTTACAAATGTTGCTTAATTAGTGAGACAATAAACCTGCTTACAATGCTATTTTATAGTACTTGAATTATTAATTTAAAATCGTTCATCTTTCTCCTGGGATATTATGGATATGCATAGAGTTACATGGGACAAGCACAAAGTTAAAAATTTTGCACACTATATTACTTTTTATCACACATTGATGCTTGAATAAAGCATAAAAAAATGCGGGTTCTAATTTGAGTTCTAAAAAGTTAGAATTAGTTTTGAAAATGTTAACATTCGTATTTTTCAAAACGAATTGCACCGTCGTAGAAAAGAAAGTATACGACTTAAGTCGGTATTTTTCATTTTTCCATATCTCAAAAAGTGAGGCCGATGCGGTATTCGAAAAAAGTAGAAAAAAAACCACGAATTCGAATTTTCTTTAAAAAAACTTTTTTGAAAGGGTTAAAATTCGTACTTTTCTAAACGGATCGCGCTGTTCGAAAGTAAAAAGTACGAAATTTAAGTTTGTATTATTTGTTTTTCCGTATTTCAAACGGTTTAAGCTGATGGGGTATTCGAAAGACGCGAAAAAAAAGAGACTTTAACGACCATCGGATCTTCAATGCTAGCGACCTTCAGGAAATGGCACCGCATGAGGAAAAGAATATATTTTTGATGAGTGTTCCTTGGGGTTTTTAATTAATGTCACGGTTAATTAACAAAAAATGAAAAATCTGAGACTCATGTGCATCAGGACCGGCCTTGGTTTATACTCACCCAAATATTCAGACCTCTACGTGTGGCAGATTTTTATAGCCATCGCGGACACGCACACACATAAGCATCTTTCTTTTATCAGTATAGATTATTCCCCATGCAAGAACCGCATCACTACCATGTTTGATACTCGGAATAATAGTGTTTTAAAAAGGAAGTTTGTAATTAAAATTGAGACAAACATAACATAGACCACTGTTTAAAATACAGAATTTGATTTTGCTACTATATAATATTTGGTTCCAAATGATTTGAAACTTTACAATAGAATTTTTAACCAATTTCTTTCTCGGTTTACTTTATAGGTGAAAGGGTTTCTTCGAACTACACGATCATTATCATTTGTTTTCAATCGAATTCTTTCTGCGTAAACACGTCTTTCTATTTATGTAAAAGTCAATATAAAAAATTTTCTACCAATCGCCTTCAGATTTTTTTATTGTTTGTTTATTACATCTCAAATGGTTCTACTATCGCTTGGGAAATTGATGATTTCTTTTCTTTCTCTTCCAGTCTTATTTGCGATTCGTTAAATTTTTTCATAATTTTGATTTTTATTGCTGCTTTGAATTTTTCTTTTTCATTACTTTTAAGTTTGCAAAGAAATCTATTTATTTAGGCATCTAATTACAAATATCTGAATTTCTAAAAATGTTTCAATTCTGGAGTTCATTTTGATAACCAAAAATTTTATTTTTACTGGACATTATGGATAGCTATCATTAAAAAAAAAAAATCGTCATTACACTGATTCATTTTTATAAAGTTTAGACAGATAAATCGTAATTTTTTAAAACGATTATACTCAAATTTATGACTTTGAAATTTATAATTTTGACTTCAGATTTACGGTAATTAAAATATTAATGATTCCATGTTTTTATTTTTAGCTTATCTATTTCTTATTATGTATTTTAATGTTAATATAAAAAAAGCTTAAATGATAATTTAACATTATTCTTTCTAATAGCCCTCTTTGAATTGGAGGAAGAAATGAATGTGGAAGAATAGGCAAAACCGCGGATCCCTTTCAAGACCGAGACTGTGTTGGGAAGGCTGTCTAGACCATGTAAGATACCACCGGGAATATTTAAAAGCAATTTTCGTTAACTTTAAGACATCGAGCAGCTGGCTGGTATCTGACGATGTTCCTGGACTGGTAGGGACGTTTAAGACACTGGACGACGGCGGTGGCTTCGAGCTCAATCATTTGCTAGAAACTTTTCTGTGGGCGCAGGCGCACAAAATTTACAACCTGATAGTTCTAAAATTGTTCTCAAATAACTGAATTCATCTGAAAGTCACAACTGTCCCCAAATTCATTAATTTATTTTGGGATAAAACCGGTTTCCTCAATTTCTAATGCAGTTTTGAGTGTCGTTTAGAAAATTTGAATCGCACGCCACTCTTGCATGTAGATATATTAACTAATTATTTCACATTTTGAAACTATATTTGTGTAATAAGGTAATTGTTATTCGTTACGCTGAGTTATTATTTTGTTTTGCCTTGTCAAACGGAAATATTTAGTCGAAATTTTATCCTTAACGTTCAAGACTGAAGGAATTAGAAGATATTCAATACATATTTGACTACGGAAAGTGAATCTGTTGAATATAAAAAATATATATTTGTAAAGGAAAAATTACAAAACAGCGTAAAGTAAAATATGCTAAGAATCAAAAATGGAAAAGTTGTACATTGTGAAAGTTTTTTCTGGCATTAAAAATGTTGCGAAAAAGATAGAAGATAAAACTAAATCATTTTTTAAAATAATACGTAGATCCCTTTTTATACAATAGATTGTTTTTATCTTCGTCTTCTTGCATTAAATCATGCTCAATGTATTTTTTCTGAAATATTATTTCATCATTAATATTTAGAATTTAACTTCTTTAAACATATATTTCTGGATACTTTTTTGGCATGTAAGGTCATTGTGCCTAAATGCTACGACCCATAAATGCGACAATGTTCTTGTACTTAAAATCTTAACGCATGAATCGTATATAAATGCTATATAATGAGACATCCGAACTTCAGAAACAAAACGCGAAACATTTTTCTGCATTAAAACCTTTTCTTTAAAAACATTTCCCATTACAATACACATTGTTCATTATACAGCGCCCCCATATTCCCTAAATGCGAGAAAAAATTCCAAAAATGGTTCATGATTTTTGTTTTTTTAACTTTGAAGATCAAATAACCTTATGGACGTCAAGTGCTATAACTTGTGTTTCATTCACCTAAAGTGCAAGTTCAGGAAATGTCTACAAGTTTTCAAATTAGTGTTCTCAAGTATTTGACTCATTTTGGTGGCTGGTTTCCTTCAGAGACTTATTAGCGACGAACTGAATCCCCTAAATGCGGAGAGACTTTTAAGAGATTTACTCGGGTAAGTTTATATGGTATTAACATATATTGTATTAAAATGATATTTAAAGTAGATATTGTGTTTAGTTAAGCTGTGTTGAGTTAATAAATTTGGAATTTCAACATGATGCTACAATTGTGTTTTTTTATTTGACCGGATATTTAAATACGTGTTTCAAATGATAAAAATTGAAAAAAAAAAATACGTGTCTATAAATTTGTAATAAAAAATGGCATTTTCCCTTTCAATAGGTGTGCTATTCCAGAATCATCTTTCGACCCGTATGCCATTCAACGATATAAAAATTTACAAAAATATGAATTAAATGAATTAAATACTTCTCTATCAGTCATACCCACCAATAATTTGGCTGATAAGAATTTAGCTGTTAGCAATGATTTGTGTTCTAACCTGTTTATTTCCAATAAAACAATTTTCATTGATGATTTTCATGTTAATGAAACGAGTATTAATGATGATATTCCCGCTAAAGATGACAACATGTTTCTTTATTTATAAATTAGAGATGATTTAATAAAGATGGTTAATAAGGACTTAACAACTACTGCTGACTCTTTTGCAATCACAAGTTTTCAAATTGAGCGCTATGAAGGTAATAAAACAACTCTCTATTAATTATTGGAGAATGAAATAAATTATAATGAATTATATGCTGAATGATATGTATTATAATTAATTAAATGAACTAATCAATTATAATGAAATAAATTATAATTTATTTCATTCGATTCGAATGAGAAATTTTATGAAATGTAAGTTAAATAAAAGCCACGGAGAACTAATATCTTCGAAGAGAAAAATTAAATACATATGTTAAATAGTTTTAAATAAAAATGCGGGTGTGAAAGGTTTTTATCAAAGTTTAGTAAAATTTCAACAGGGTTGGAAGGTTAAATAAAGTTATTAGTATATAAAGTAGTTCAATAATAAGCTATTAAACTTTCAACTTTATGTATTTAAACTTTTTATTACGTAATTCAAAAATTTATAGCATTTAAATGAATATTTTAAGATGAACTGACATCTATAAAATGTATTATCGCATTTAAGACTTTAGACGCCTCATTTAGGTTTTAACTACCGTAAAATCGACAAAAATGACCTAAATGCGACAGTCGTATAATGTTGGCTTACATTAAAAATAATGATTCAATTTCTACATTTTTCAATTTTACATTTCAATTTCTACACGTTAGTTTTGAACTAAAGACACAGTATTGAATAATTTTGTGCCTAATAAAATATGTATTTATTTATTAAAATGTCAAATATACCCTAAATACGACAAAACTATAGAGAGTCGTGTCGCATTTAGGCACAATGACCTTATATATATATTACTAAAATTTATTTTTCTCTATTGATATGTATAATTGATTTTCTACCTTACCTATTTTATTAGTATAATGAAATATCTTGCACTGGTAACAGCGTAACAAAACGAAACACTTGTGGCGTAAAAAGTGCGACGCACGCCTGCTCAGGAGAAATTGCGTAGCGCACCCGCTAAAAGGTAAAGAAGAGAGTGATTGGCCCATACTCGATTTTGGGTACCATTGTAGATCAGTGAAAAATTATACTTAGGGTAAATGAAGCATGGCGAATTTAATAAAAAATAATAATGTGTTAGCATTGAAACATCAAAGTTCAAACAAAAATAAATATGTAGGCTGTCTTTCAAGACAACAAGGGTATAACAGAAACATAGAAATTTATAAACAAGAAGCGTGAGTGCAAAACACTTTTTTCCCAGACTTTTGGTGATCGAGGGCTCTGTTAATGCTGAGAAAAGTATTTCAAAGATTGAGTGATATTGTAGCTAAAGGTAATAAAGTGCAGATGTAACAATAATTTGTTAATGACAGTAACAATACACATCAGGAAATCCACAAATATATTGTGACCCACTATATGTAGCATACATGAAATAAGGCGACAATTACTATTTAAAACCCTCTAAGCGTTTTGCCCGTATTTTTCCGTTTCCCAAAAACAACTTAAATTGGGTCTAGGCAAAAATATTTTTAACAAAGTTGTATTTTAAGATATATGTAAAATAAAGAGTATGAAGTGTATTTTAGAAACAAACGGGGAAAAAAAAATTAAATTATTTTATGTTTTGGCAGATTCGACTGTAAATGAATATTCTGTGTAAAAGGATAAAAGTATTGCATAATTTTATCGTATTTTTATATTGTTTTATTTTTCATTTCGCTAGAAAAGAAGAACATCTTATCAGGCTTCTTATGGCTTATCAGGTTTCATAAATATTTTAAAATTATTAAACAGTTGGTAAATCTGTTAAGTTTTAATATTTATAAACAGAATAATTGGCAATAAACAAGCTCCTTGTTTCCACTCATCAAAAACAAATGTAATAACCTATTTATTACATCAGTTACCTTTGAAAATATTATTAAGTAATCAAAATAATAAATTATTTAAACAATTGTACTTAATGTATGAATTTTTAATTTATTTACATTGATTTCGGTAAAGAAGAAATAAATTCTTATTTTCAAAACATAGACGAAAAAAAGGCTTCAAATGTTATCATTATTAATCGCATTGATCTTAAAATAAACAAACTCTTACTAATAAAGCGCTTTGTACATATAAATGAATTTTTCATATGTGCAATACATATAATTAATACTGATTTCTTTCTGGTATGCATGGAAATACTTAACTGTAAGTTATTAACTGCATTAATTAATTTTTCTCTGATAATCCCATTTTTATTTGCAAAATTAAAATTAAAATGTTTAAACCGTTGAAATGTTTGCTTATTAGATATTTATGATATTTCTAGTATAAAGTATTATAAGTTTATAAAAAATAAAATTAGCGTTATTTTCAAAATATTATCCACATTTATAAGTTTATTTTTCATCGTTTTATCATCGGGAGTAAATAAGGCGAATTATGTAGATAACAATCTGATTTTCTGAAAACAAGTTACAAATTTTTATAATTGGTTTAAATGAATAAAAGGAAAAGACACCAAAAAAGTGTATGTTTTTTTTTCGAAGAATTTATTCTCTTAATGGAGTTTAAAGTCTTCCAATCTTTTTGACAAACAAGAATTATCGATAAAGTACAAAAAATGTGGCATCGTTACAATGCGTGTAATGTTTAGTGCTTCACTTTTTCTTCTATTTTATTTCAAAGAAACACTGTAATGTAATTATGCTGAAAATCTAAACGAATACAGTCGAATTGCACCACAGATGTGAATTTGATAAATTATTTTTTTTACAAAATTTTGCATAAAATGTATTTCAATAACAAGAATTATCAATAAAGTACAAAGAAAAAAATACAGGGTATCCATAATTAAACGACCCTACTTTAAAGTTGTCTACAGACGAAACTATTGATCAGAAAGTTGTGAAATTTCGTAAAGGACATAATGAAGGAATGGGAATTTGTTTAAGCGAAAAAAAAATACTTCAAAATTTCGCCACCAGACGGGGTTTTTAATGAGTCAATTGCATTTGAAACATTAGGTAAGTCATGATAAACCAAGAACTTTATCTGATCTTAAGGACAGCATTTCACGACATGTTTTTAGCATTTCCCTGAACACACTGCTGCGGGCAACTGTGGAACATGCTATCCTACGATTCCAGATGGTAACTGAAAATGATGGCCGTCATGTGGAACGTGTTTTGTTGCAATAAAATATGTAAACTATCGTAAATGTATGCTAAATGTGTAATTCATTAAACGTTCTTGGTTTATCATGACTTACCAAATGTTTCAAATGCGATTGACTCATTAAAAACGCTATCTGGTGGTGAAATTTTCAACTAATTTTTTTTTTTGCTTAAACTAATTCCCATTTCTTCATTATGTCCTTCACAAAATTACACAACTTTCTGACCAATAGCTTCGTCTGTAGACAACTTTAAAGTAGGGTCGTTTAATTATGGACACCCTGTATATCGTCGTTAAAATGCATCTAATGGGGGTCAGTGTTTTCTCTCTTTTTTTTCTTTTTTGCTCCTATTTATTTCTTTGCACTATTTTGCATCAAAAGCAGTGTTACTCTATCTTCGGATCAAAACAAGGATCCATAGGTAAAATCTAACAGATTCTACAAATTAGTCTATAGTACAATATTTATTGTATACATTTGTTTCACTAATTGCCAAATGTTTATGTTTTCATAGTCTTATGCACTAAGAAAAAAATATATATACAATTTTGTTTCTTATAATTTTATTTCAATAAATTATAAGAGATTAATAGAATTACTGCTTCTCTTATTACCTGCAACTTATACTTTGAAATAAACATGTTATCGATTGCTTTAGTTGAGATATCCGAAAAAGAATTCTAGAAATTTTTTTATGCTTAATATTAGTTTGTAAGCATATTATTTTAATACGAATTAAAAAAAATATATATTCAATCGTGTCACAAATCGTGCAGCATTAACGTATAACTTTATGCGGACGTAAAACGGTTCAATCTTGATGGGTCTAACTTTATTCGTTAATACTGGCGCAATTTGTGGAGTAATAGAAATATTGCATAGATACATCAAAATAATGGAGGATCATTCATGGGTTAGGGTGTTGTATAGCTGAAAGTAAGACTAAATTAGTTTTTTAGTCTGGTTTATTGTAGGCTTATTCGAAAGCTGGTAGAATGGACAAGTTTTTGGTAAATTTGACCGATTGTAACTAGAAGGGTATTAGAGATATTGCCGGTTAAAGACTTTGATGACCATTTCAGTGTACCCTTTTGCCAATATTTAAGCGCTTGTAGCTCGCCGTTAAATTCAGATATTTTGAAGACAATGGTATCAACTTATAGGAATTTATCTGTTATTTCCAAATATGTGCTTATTTTGTGTGTAGGTTGTACAGAAACATAATAAATTTGGTTTTTTCCAGACCATACATTTTTAGCGCATGTTTTTCTATCCACCATAACTCGGAAACAGTTAGAGATAAGATAGGATGTCTATGGTGTTTTACGATCCACATGGTCTCTTATATCACCCCGTTTCGTTTGGAAGATTACACGAAACACACCCTGTATATAAGAAAGTATTTCGCATATTCTAGCGTACTTTTGTGCCTATTTAATCTTGAAGCGTATCAGGAAAGTACTTAGTAAGTTTATGCTGAGTTGCAGGTGTCCTTTAGGAGTAATCTAGTCTCTTGACGTATCTCTCCTTGAAGTATCTTGGATATGGTTTGGATCAAGTATAGCTTTTGCAAGATATTCACATTCTAAATGGAATTTATGCCTAGTAAGACTTTAACCCATATTTTACCATCCTCCTATATGTAAAACAGCTCATAGTTATCGAATTTTCACAAATAAAATCGAGTTTTTAATTTTCTGATCCGCCACTAAAATAGACTTTAAGATTGATAACTGCCACTTGTAATTATATAGAATTCAATTTTAATAGTTAAATTTTGTAAAAGATTTTTGAAGTTGACTAATTTTTAATATTTTATCTGGCATGTCTTTTTCTGTTTTTTATTTCAATAATTTTGCGAATAAAAGGCCTAAACTATCTTAAAATTTAGTCATGACAAGTTTCATATATATTATTGCTGATTAATGGCAAAATATATTTACACAACTTACAGTAGTTTACTGTACCATCGTTTTACATATAGGGAGTCAAGTTTTTTTAATTTAATTTTATAGTAGTTGTTTCATTAATTTGCAATAGCAATTTTTTGTGAAAATATAATTTTTTATCTATGTGTGTTAAAATATGGGTTAAGCTAAAGTATTTTACATTTGAAACAAAACCTGACATGGACCGAGAAAATTCATTGAACTTAGATTAAGATAAGGTACTTAAACTTAGGAAAGACTTCGAAATTGAACCGTGCCATTGTGCCTTCCCTGCTTTAAGGAATTGCTAAATTTAGTTATATTTTATTTTATTGAGTTTTCATTGTCCACAATACAGTAGGAATGGCTTATCTGGGAAAAGATAATGCTACATGTAATTTAGTATAAAACACTCAAGCAATGAACTTTTAAATTTTCATACTAAACTCAAATATTTTATCTATACGGTACAATAGAAAATATGATTGTATTTTCTTTCATTATTTCATTTAGGTTAAGTGGCATCAGACTCATGTTAAAAAAGAATGAAAAATCATGCCTTAGGCATACATTATGAAACACTTTCCGAGAGTAAAAGAATATTATTAAGAAATTGCATATTTTCATACAATGAAATGAGATTTTTAAATAAACACTTTAAAAAATACATAATGCCTTAAAAGTTAATTTTCAACAATTGCTGTCCATATGCGATAATGTGTACGAATTTTGTCGTGCAGCCCGGCATATGATCTGTAAAATTTATACACACCACGTATTGCACTAAAAATTAGATAAGTTTAAAAATACATACCAGCGCGGAAAACACACTTCCACCAATTATCGATCATAGTCAGTCCTGTAATTGAATTATTTTGTACGTCTCTGTAAATGAAGATATAGGCTACGCAGTCCATAATCTATAGAAAACATGTTGTAGTGCACCTCAGTACTCCTTAATTTCATTATGTTTGAAGTATCATATCATTAAAATGCACCGCTTCCGATTTTCCCCCATAGATCATAATATAATGGAATTATTTTGTGCGACCCTGTAAACGAAAGGTAAATGCTACATATTCTATACGCCTGAGAAAGCATGTCGTAGTCCACCTCAGTGATGAATGTCAATCTCATTATGTTTCAAATATTGTAATATCAATAAAATGCATCGCAAACGAATTTTACACATAAACCGCAATGTAACGGAATTCTTGTGAACGAACTATAAATGCTACACACTTCATCTAAAATACCGTTCATTCTATATTAAACCTCAATAACATATAAAAATTACATGGCAATCCGAGTATATTTACGAGAGTTAGCGTACGGGTAGACGGGCAGACGAACAGACAGAAAAATCGAATTCATAAACTTTTTTCAACTTTGTTAGAAAGTGATAAATATGTTTCTTTTCCACTTCGGAGATATTATAAATGAAAAAGTGGTCTACCACAATTTACTCCGTTACGTAAAGTAAAAGTAATATACTTCGCTTACTGTATAACTTATGCTTAAAATTCTTTAGCAAATGCCAAATCTATTTACATTCCTACTCAAAACTTACGTTCAAGTTAAAGTTAAACAACTTTCTTTTTAGACAGTGCATGTAAATTTTATTCTATCCGAGAATGGAACGTTATCTACTTTAGAAAATGCGTGATGCTTTAAGAAAAGTGAATGATGTGAGATGTATCAGTGGATTTTCAGTTTGATTTAAAATATTTATATATCCCTTGTTTAATTCTGGTATATTTAAGTTATTAATTGAAAAAGGTATTCCGTTTAAGTAGTTTTGCTATTAAATAAATTTTAAAACCATTTTTCCGTTAAATTTTCAGACTAAACCTCGCAATAGTGAAAGTATATTAAAAGATATATGAAAAGAATCAGAAAGTTTACCTGCTTTAACAAAAGCGTTTACAAATATTTAGTGTAATCTTGTAATTACCCACAATTCGAGAAAACTCTCTCTTATCTTCAGAAACCATTTAGAGAAGGACAAATAAGAAACTTAGGAAAAAATTATTTTCCTTGTACGGAATTACTTGTTTACGGAAAGGTTTTTGAAGTGAAAGGGTCAATTTCCTGGTCCATACATTTCGGAAAAGACGATAAATAAAATATTATTTAAGAATATTTACCATAAACTTTTGAAGCCTGTAGTTTTCTTTAGTTTCTGATTGATTCTTCTTCTAAAGTTTTCTGAAAAAAAAGGGAAAGGATTTTCAAAATCATGAGTAACTTCAAAATTACACTGAATTTTCGTTAACATTTCTTCTATATTAGGAAGCGTGTTGAAATGTTTTATTATGTAATATGTTGCCATATTTTATTTTATAAATCTCAATTCTCTTATAAAATTTTATAAAAATTGTAGTTCTGACCCTTATGTCTTCTGCTGTAACTTCTTTGCTAAAACCCAATCTATCTAAGCAGTTTTTATAATAATTAACAAATAAATTTGATAAGTTTCTTCCTATAGCATCAAAAGTAGAAAACTCTCTGGAAATCTGCAACATTTAAAAATAAATTCTGTAAACATGGAAGTGATACAGGAGTTGAAATCGTTGTACAAGAGTTTCTATTAGATGTTTCGCAATAAAATTATTGATTTTTTAAAAACTAAACCTTTAACGTAGTCAAAAAATAAATGCAATGAAAGATGTACAGATATACATACGTATTAAAACTCACCAACATTTGTATGCGGATTTCAATGAAGCTAATAACATTTTTTTTATTTTCCTACCTTCAGAAAGTACTGTGAATGTAGATATTTTAAACAGATTTTCGAGAAAAGGCAATAGCAAAAATGTCGTCATCAGGTAGCAATCGACTATAAATAGAGCTTCTATAGGAGTCTTAACTATAACCAGAGTTTATCTGATTTATTCGAAAACATAAACAAATTTACTTGAATTATCTGTCACCTGAACTATCTATCAACCTGAAAATTTCACGCATATAGAAATAGAAATGTGTCAGCAACCTGTTGGAAACATTCTTGTTATCAAGCACGAAAAATAAAAACTTGGGAACACTTTTTAAATTTTTAAAAATTATATCTATGCTATTTAACAGTGTGAAATATCAGAAGGTTTGACCGCTTTGTGTGCATATTTTCATTCAGAATTTTGAAATAAGTTAACCAATTTTGATAATTAGTTTTGAGTATGTTTTCTAGATAGTTTCATGAAACTTTTTATGTATCTCTTACTTAGTAATCACGCAGCAAAAATCGTTTTACTATTTGATGAAAAAATCCTTCTACCAGTTGCTTAAAAAAAGAGGTAAAAGGCAAGAAAAAAAAAGCTATCGAGATAAGTTGAAGACTAAATCAACAATATACGGCGCACGTCTCCCTTTTCCCATTTCCTGCTACTGAATTATAAAAATTTTTTGTTAATGTAGTATTTATTTCTATAGAGGTCGTCTATTAAAAATTATTTTGTCTATTTTTTTATGTCAATGCAAAAATCGTGAAAAAGCTTTAGATAATTATTTTTGAGGGTATGTTTTCTTAGATAGTTTCATGAAACTTTTTATATATCTCTTACTTAGAAATCCCGCAGCAAAAATCGTTTTACTATTTAATGAAAAAATTGTTAAAGTGAAGAACCTTTAGAAAAATTCTTTTTTGTATACAGAGTGACTCTTTAATTCCATTTCGTCTCAAATAACTGGTGAACTGAGTTAGATATAGCCCTGACCGCGGTGTCTAGATATAGTAAAACTATATCCACTACACGATGGTAGATAACCTGGCGTCAAACTGCGAAGTTAGCGATTTTACCTCGAAAACGATACGAGATACGGAAAAAAGATCAACTGCAAAGTTGTAGAACGATCTTTATTTAGTACACTGTAAAAAAAAAAAAAAAAAAAAAAAAAAAAAACTGACATGTTTCATGTCATTGCAGAAAGGTTTCCGCAAATTTAGTGTAAATTATGGATTCTCTACAGTTTCTGTTTAATTCGGAAAAGTAACACGTATTTTCGAAAAAATACTCAAAGAGGGGAATACTGTGAAGAAGTCAGAAACGTTACAATCCATAGCGGAAAAGTTTCCGAATATGTAGTGTAAAATATTGGTTTCTGATGAATTCAGAAATGTAGTACTCATTTCCATGTAAAGTATTTAAAAACTGAGAATGTAATACGAAATGAAGTACGATTAGCGCATGCTCATCATGTTTGACCTTCTGCACATGTTCCTTACGGTCTAAAACGTCATCATCACGTGATTTGTGTTGTTCTTGAAAGGAAAGATATAGCTAACGTATTTTGGTGACCAGTAAGTAATTCTGTTTTGTAATTTATTTTATTTAAGTGAACTATTCACTTAAAGAATTAATATTATCTGATTCAATTTTATTGCATAATAGTATTAAATGTGCACTTAATCTTTTGTTGCACATACCAAGTTAAATAACTCGTTCGCTAGTTTCTTTATTACTCGTTTTCCATGAATCTATGATAGATATGGGATATTTGATTAATGAATAATAATATAATGTAGTGTTAATATTAGTGAAGTTCAGATAGCACCGTTTATGCTTTTTTATTATCTTTTCGTTTCCAGCATAGATTCTGAATTCATAACTTTTGTAAGGATGAAATCTTTCGTTTATACAACAGAAGAATTTCATACTATACAATCTTTAATTGCTGTTAATGAATCACATATTTGTAAATAGATATCATTGAAAAAATGATTTATAAATCTATAAATAATAATTTTTTTAAATGAGGCCTCATGAGTTCCAGCCTCTAAATAGATACATTATAAAAATGTTCAATTTTTTTGCTTATAAATAGTTGGATTTTTTTAATGCGTTTAAATATTTTTTTTTTATCTTGTAAGTAGTTATACTATTCCAAAATATTTCATATCTGTGATAATTTTTTTATTTTCATGAACTGTAGACGTATAAATAGATATATTTTTTTAAATGTTTTGCCTATTTGTAAATATTTTTAATATAGTGTTTTACAATTATCGTGCTTCTAAATATATTCCTTTAAAAGTATTTATTTTATCTGTATAACTTGAGAAGTACTTTGATAATCTGAGAAAAAATGTTTTTTTTATAAGTATACAATTCATGAAATAAAATAATTATTCACATCATATGTGAAATATTTTGAAATAGTATATCTACTTACATGATTAAAAAAAATATTTATTTAAAAGTATTAAAAAAATCCATATATTTAGGGTAATTAAATATGTTCATGATGTATATGTATCTATTTACAGGATGGAACTCACAAGACCGCATTTAAAAAAGGAATTATTTATAGGTCTATAAATCAAATTTTTAATAATATTTATTTATATATATGTGATTCATAACAATTGAGGGAAAAACATATAGTATAAGCGAAATTATGAATTTCTTCTGTTATATAAACGATACATTTCATCATTAGAAAAGTTATGAATCGGAACCTAATCTCAAAACGAAATGATGATAAAAACGTACAAATGGTGCTATCTGTACTTTAGGTAGTACAAATGGTGCTATCTGTACTTTAGGTAGTACAAATGGTGCTATCTGTACTTTAGGTAGTACAAATGGTGCTATCTGTACTAGTACTACATTATTATTCATCAATCAAATGTCTAATATTTATTATTGATTCATGGAACAAGAGTGCAAAGAAACTATTGAACGAATTATTTAACTTTGTATGTGCAACAAAACATTAACAGCAATTCGATATATTATTATTATATACATACGATTATTACTATACAATAAATTTCAATTGGATAATATTAATTCTATTAAAAAAGTGTACCGTTTTCTTAAATAAAAATATCATAATACAGAAATACACAGAAACATATCCGAGATAGACAGAAAAAATTCCGATATAGACGCAAACATTTCCGGAATATACATAAACATTTCCGAAATATACATAAACGTTTCCGATATATGCAGAAACATTTCCGAAACACGCAGAAATATTTTCGAATATATTTCCGAAATATGCGGAAACATTACTAAATACTTTTCCGAAATATACGGAAACATTACTAAATACTTTTCCGAAACTTACGGAAACATAACTGAGAAGATGGGCCATATTGCTACCACATTAGGTGACGTAACGTTTCTGGATTTTATTTTACAGTGTATGAAATGACGTCTTACATGTAAAAATAACTATTAGAAGCCCTCAAATGTATTTTTTATACTCAATCACTATCATAAATACACCACTAATTGCAGACAGAAATCTGACGTTATAAGGTAGATGCACATTTATTAAGGCATGTAAGCAAATCTTAATTTTTAAAAACTGTACTTTGAATACATGACTTGGTCTTATTAGTAATTGTTCATCCACCATGTAATACCACACTTCTGCGTGCAATTAATGGTGTATTTAAGCTGATGATCGAATATGAAAAAAAACATTTGAGGGCTTATAATAAAGTTATTTTTACATGAAAGACTTCATTTCATACTAAAGTGAGGTTGTTATAAACTTTGTATTCGATTCCTATCCATTATCTTCTACCGTTTATGAAATAGGAACACTAACTTTCCAATTTGCCGCTAGGGTATGCTGTCAGGTACCTAATCATGTAGCGCAAATTCGTTTTTCTATACCTAGGCACCACGTTCAGGGCTATAGCTAACTCGGATCACCATTTATTTGATGCTAAACGGGATTAAGAAATCACCCTGTATATTTACGTCGAAAATTTTAAATAAGCAAGTTTCGTCTGATGTTCACGTTTCTAAGAAAATAGAAATTTACTTATATGTACAAAAATACTTCTCGTGTTATTCATTTCATTAATATTTATGTGCAATTTTTTGATTTTCATATGACTCTAAATTAAAAATTTTAAGCATTATTTTAATAACGCTGAAGCCATTTCCAAATCATTTGAGATTAGACACTTAGACTTTTCATAACAAGCCGGTATTGTATTAATTAACACGTTTGCTATACCAGAGTCTCAGAGGAAAATTGAGCATTAGAACCTAGACGTTTTATTATTCTAGTAGGACAGCGATTCTCATTAATTTTTGTACTAAGTAGTTATGTTATTCTAATTAAGTGAAATAAGGCAGTTTTCCAAAGTGTCAGACATAATATGACATGGGCCTTTAGATGAGACTTTTAAGTGGAAGCTTATCATTTAGAATTCATTTATAAAACAATCCATATGCATAGGTTTATTAAGTGAAATTAATAATCCTGCTCTAATTACAGCTGCTCTTAGTAAGGTGCAAAAATTGGCAAATATATAAATAAACATAACTACGTTAGGAAAATACGAGGGAAAATCATTAAGTAAGTCACAAAAGATAATTAAATAATAACTTACAATGGTATTCACTTCAAAAGTATTTTAATTTCTTAACATATTCTCCATCAATATTTATGCACTTATATCACCTATTTATCAGTGCCCCAACACCAGCTGCATAACATTGTTTGGGTTGCTGTCTCAGCCACATTAGGAATACAAGTTGAACCTTTTGATCATCTGTGAACATCATCTTGCAACTTCTTCAACATCCACCATACAGCTTCGACTTAGCCCCAAGCGATTTTCATCTGTTTAGTCCACTAAAAAACCATCTAGAAAGCAAGATGATGGTCACAGATGATGAAAAGGTTCAACTTGAAGTTCTAATGTGGCTGTGACAGCAACCCAAAGAATGTTATGCAGCTGGTATTGGGGCACTGATAAAACGGTGATATAAGTGCATAAATATTGGTGGAGAATGTGTTGAGAAATAAAAATAGTTTTGAAGTAAATATCATTGTAAGTTATTATTTAATTATCTTTTGTGACTTACTTAATGACTTTCCCTCGTACATATTATAATACAGATTACATTATTTTGTTCAAGAAACTCTCATTTTCAAAACGTATAATCGTTTATTTTTTAATCTTTTCATTACTCCGAGAAATACACTCTTGTAATCTTATTTTCACACCAGTGAAGAAAAGATTCCAAAAGTAATGAATGCATGTTGTACCATAAATCTACGACAGTGATTTTCCATTTCATAATACTGGTTAAATAATCTTTTGAAAGAGTCTTTTACTGATAATATTATATTAACCGGAGTTTTGAACATGGGATATAATTAGACTGGTCTAGCAAATTGAGAATATACCACATTAAGCCGGATATTTATAAAAAACGTATCATGTTAATTGGACGCAAGTACATAAGAATATTTTAGTTCGTATACAATTTTACCCAATTCAACCCATTATTGCATCAAAAAAGATTTTAAAATACCTGTATGACATACGCATTTTATTTAAAATATATTATACTCAGCTTTATCTTAACCGTTGTTAAATTAATATTGAAAAATTTACTTTAAAAGATGTGTTTGTGTTCCACAAGCTTCCTAGATCAGGCTAATATTTAAACTACATGTTATTACATAAATTATTCTAACTTGTTCTGCTTTTATAACTTTAAAAAATATAAAATGAAAAGATTAAAAATATATAATTAAGTTGAATCAAGATTGTTTTCTTCTATTAGCCAAATTGTGATTTTTTTACAAATCATCCGTTTGGTTCAGATATTTATTAAGGCAATTTAGACATTTACGTAGTGCATTTTAGCTTCATCTATATTTGTATACTAATGAATGAAAAAATCTTCATTGAAGAATAATAGTTCCAATCATTTACATTTTTTTTTGCGGAGTCTTGGCCATCTATTTCATATTATTTTCATTTGATATTATTATTCCATACGTCTCAAACTTGGCAGCTTGTAACTATGCTACTTTTAATCCTTTTTTTTTAATCTTATGATATATTTGTTCATCTAACAAAGAGTTTTAATTTTCATTCGTTGATGTCATAGAACGATACATTTTATTTTTAATTTGAAATAGCTACAAAAATAAATATTAGTTGACTGACAGTAAACACTCCTGTCTGACACACTCTCCTACTTCTGTTTATTTTATCACCACTTCTTTTTAAAACTTAGAACAGAATTTGACAAATATAAAGCATAGCTGCCTACTTTCATACTTTTTTCTTAACACGATTTTTGAAAAGAAAAATTTAGCTTACTTAATCGTAGATTATCTCGATTAAACGAGGCGAATTTTACAACTAAAAAATAGTGATAATAAAAAATAGGAAAAGTTGGCAGCTGTGTTAAAGTGCATTTGTTCAGAGAAAGAAAATAAAGCTCTCTAAGTAAAGTTTAAAATTGAGGAGGTTAGAATGACAGTGGAGTATGTCAAAATTTTTGAAAATCGAGATAACCATATTTTCACTGAACGTATATTAATTTCTGTTCAATTTGCCAGTCAAATAAGTCACAGTTCACTTAGGGAGTCGGTAGCGGGCAAAAATAGTTGGGCCACTCATTGCGAAGGCAATACAACTAGTTTCACAAAACCCTTCATATCTCAAATTACTAAAATTTGACCTAATCCACTGTCATTCTAAGCCCTTCAATTATGTAGCAATGACTGTTGATGACCTAACTGATTTTTAAACAGCTTGCATTTTTCTTTTCTTTCTTACTGATTGATGAGAAATCTAATTTTTACTATACAGCCCAACTCGGTCATAACAATGGGTCATAACATCACCATAGCTCGTTATAGCAGAATTCTAAAAATAATCAAGTTTTATCCAGTATAGCGTACAATGAAACAAAAGAAAATATATAAAAGATAAAATTATTGACAACTACACAATGAATATTCATGTATGCACTCTAAAAAAAGACAAACGTTTCTTAATTCAGAAAAATATAATATAGCCACGAACGACAATTTCGAATAACCTCTTCCGAATTACCCAAGAATCCACAAAGCGTTCTTTAGAAACCTCAAAAACCAATACATTTTTCAGATTTTTGCTGCCACCGATTTTCGGAAACTTTTCCGAGTATTTTCTAGCTCACAGGCCGTCAAAGCCTGAAAGCTAATGTGCCCGCAGGTTCTGTATGTATGTATGTACTTAACGCGATAACTCTTGATAGAAATATCCGATTTGCTTCAAATTTTGTATATACGTTCATTCTGACTTAATTACGTAATACGTTCATTCTGATAAGGCGCTTCTCATTGTTTTGGGGATTCATTGGTTAAGTATAAAGGTAGGAACGGAGTACTAATCCCCCTTAAGTTATATAAATGGGTTTTTCATGCAGAATTATCCGATTTGCTTCAAATTTTGTATATAGGTTCATTGTGATAAGGCGCTTCCCTGATTGCCTTCGGGGTTCATTGTTTAAGTATAAAGGGGGGAACGGGGGCTAAACCCCCCTTAATTTAGCTAAATGGGTATTTCATGCAGAATTATCCGATTTGCTTCAAATTTGATATAAAGGTTTATTCTGATAAAGCGCTTCCCCGATTAGATTTGGAGGTTCATTGGTTAAGTATAAAGGTGGGAAAGGGGGGGGGGGGTTAATTCCCCTTAATTTAGCAAATGGGTATTTCATGCAGAAATAGACTGTGAGCTCAATGCCATCAGTTTAACTGGGCACTTTTTTTTATTATAGGGTATTAATCAGTTTTCTGAATTCGGAATATTGACTTTTAAGAACTATTTATTCCCAATTAAACATTTTCAGCTGCGTAATTGAATTTATACATGCAAAAATAATAAAATTATAATATTAATTTTAATGTAATGTTAATGCTGAATTTATTATATTTGTAAGCAAAACATGTTTGTTGAACAAGAAAACTTTTACTTGAGAATTGCTAGCATCCAAAAAATCTATAGTAAGTGTTCAGAAAATTAATTAATGCACTATAAAAACTACCCGGAAACGTTTCCGAAAATTAGTGGCAGCAAAAAAAAAATTGTTTTCACAAATGCTTTTTTTAAACCTCGAAAATACATTGGTGTCGGATGTTTCCAAAGATAAAGAACGCTTTTCGGTTTCATGGGTAACTTTGAAGAGGTTATTGGATATTTTCCTTCGTGGATAATATTATATTTTCGTAGATTAAGAAACATTTTATGAGATGTAATTTTCCAACTGGGCAAAAAAGTCCGGGACAGGATTCGAACCAGGAATCTCTTGGCTGAAGCTGCCAATGCTCTACAAATTGAGCAATCCCGGACGAATATGGCAGAACGAATTCACCCAGTTAACCTTATTGATCATAGGATCTGGTCTGATATCTGAATTAGCTCAACAGAATAAATCGCAGGTAATGGGACCTCCAGATAAACACCATTACCTGCGAGGTCCTGCGAAACCTGGAGGTCCCATTACCTGCGATTTATTCTGTTGAGCTGATTCATATATCAGACCAGATGCTATGATCAATAAGGTTAACTGGTTGAACTAGTTTCGCCATATTCGTCCGGGATTGCTCCGTTGGTAGAGCATTGTTAGCTTCAGCCATGAGATCCTTGATTCGAATCCTAGCCCGGACGTTATCGCCTAGTTGGGAAAATTACATCTCATATGATTTCTTTACCAATTTGAATAATTGTGTCAAAATTAATCTAGTGTAAGAAACATTTGTCCTTTTTTTATTTACAGTGCGAACAGTTTTGCATTTCTTAATTAGAAGCATGAAATTATATTCTGAATTATAATTTATTTGATATATTTGATATATTTTAAATATTAATTCCTAAATTGAAAATAAGTGCTACAGAAATAACTAAAGAAATTACACCTACCATTTATTAATTATTTTAAAAACTAAAAAAAAAAAAAAAAAATATTTTAAGCCGTTTCGCTGCCACTTTCATCGTATACTTATCTTTTAATTAACTTTAATGAACTCAAAAAGAAAAGAAATACCTTTTGCTTTAATTTCAAAAGAATCACAAAGTCAGTCTAGATGTATAATTGCAGAAAAGATCATTATTCTACACTTGTATCAAAATTGATATAATTCTACACTTGCATCAAAATTAAATGAAATATCTTGAAGAAAGGATATTTCATCTAATTTTGATACAAGTGTAGAATGCACATTAGATGACTCCTTTTGCTTAGGAAAAGTAAGAAAAAAAATTCAAAACATTTTCTTGTTACAACCAATTTTTTTTGCATTGTATTTTTGTAGTAGTAGCAATTACTTCCTTTTGTGCCCTTTTGTTAAAACTGAGTTTTGTTTATATCCGAGTTAGCTGTAAACTAGTTTTGACTGTATTCTCATTACTATATATATATCCTTTTAAAAATGATAGTAAAAAAGTAGTTATATATTTCGAAATATTTATGAAATATATTCAAAGAAACCTAGCAATATTTTCACGGTTATAATAACGCATAACTGAAACAGAAAAAAAAAAAAAAGAGAAAAGCTTTTTAAATATAGTTCGTATCAATATAACTCGTATTGTTCGTCATGAACTTCGAATGAGATACCATTTCTGTTTTAGGGGAAGTCGTCCATTGTACAAGTGAGAATTTGCATGACGCATGCAGTAAGTTACAGGTCTTGAATGTGTTAAATTCTGCATTTTCGGAATTTTGTTATGCTTCTATTTTAATCAGCATTTCCTGAAGAAAATGGGTTTACCATTAAAATACGGGTACTTAAAAATAAACAAAAATACTAATTTTTTAATGTTTTCTCGGCTTATATTAGCTCCGAGTATTTAAGACTCAATTTTGAAAAACATACGTACACATTCGTTTACACAAAAATATTCAAGCAAGTTATAATATATATATATATTAAAAGTCATATTAAACAAGACCCATATAGTCATATATGAATCGTAGGGGAGTGCTATCATCGTATTTTGTACATGAGGTGTAAACACACCGAGACATCCGTTTAACGTGGAATCCGATTCTCACCTGAGATCCAAGACTGCCTTTCATCCAGACATTTAATAACTATATAAGTTACACACGCATTTTAGTTTTTTTTTTTTTTTTTTTTTTTTTTGCCCACGAGATATTGTTAGTTAAGTGTTAAATGCGCAACTTTTATTCTCCAAATTACTCGAACCAAATTGTATATATTGCATATATATTTATTAAACAATTTCTCTTGAAATCTTTAATGTTTCTAGGACGGTTGTAATGGAGTTTTATGATATTATATTTGTTGACAAAGCTACTTTTACGTATACAGGAAATGATAATAGTATGGTCTCCTTTTCCTTTCAGTCCATAAAATCGGAAATTACATTGTCTTTCATCTCACCTGGGCATATGAACATATTCAGTAGCATGTCTCTTATAATATCTAAAGTGATTGTATGAAGTTTCTTGAGTAAGCACAATAAAGAGTTTTACATGAAAAGTAAAAACCCTATCGATGGAAACATGCGAGTAATATGAACCCATTCAATGATTCCAATGAAAATAATATGCTGTCATAGAAAATTAAAATATTTATTTGTCATATAAATATTAGATATTTAGAAGCTATTAGAAAACCATTTATAAGAACAAAGTGTGTACAAAACTGTCAAGAATCTTAAAATTAAGGCTTGTTAGAATCAATTAAGTAAAAGCTGAATTGTAATACCTTTCCGACGGAAGTCGCAAATGTAAATATCCATTTCTGCTCCAGAGTGCTCAGTACATCACATTTCACTCATTATGTATATGATCGCTGCGTCCCTCAATAATTAAATGAACGATGCTGCACAAAATAAGCAGTGACCGTCTTCTTGCTTGGTCCCTTCCGTCAGAATAGTGTACCGCTGGATGACATGCTTGAAGTTACCGAGTCACTTTCACTTTCAATGAG
Source organism: Maratus michaelseni (assembly GCA_963931845.1). NCBI lineage: Eukaryota > Metazoa > Arthropoda > Arachnida > Araneae > Salticidae > Maratus > Maratus michaelseni. Next base: position 209,763,473 of record OZ007599.1, on the reverse strand, counting down.
TTTACGTTTGACATCACGCTTTGATTTCTGATGGTAGATGGAAGTTAGGATATTGAAGGGTGAACTCTTTGAGACTTTAGAGTCATATTTTCTTCGTTCTATTCCACGTCTTTTCACTCTGTGACCCTGTTTGGCCTGCTGAGCTGAGTTATCGAAAAAAAGCTTTCTACGGAAAACTAGTTATGTGGTGATCTGGAAAAGGTATTCGTCCTCTGTTGTGTAAAGTTATTTTTGAGTTGAGAAACTAGCAAAATGTCTTGAAGTGAAACTCAACACGATATGTTGGAACACAGTGCTTCTGTTTAGAGGATGGACTAGAATAAGCCTCATCTTGACAGTTGCAAGTTTCCTTTTGGCTTTGTGAATGAAATTCTGCTGCTATAAAATGCGAGTCTGGGAAAATGTTTCTGTTGCCAGACCTGCGACTTTAAACCCGTTCACAGCAATAGATTCTTTTGTAATTTAGTAAGCCTCACTTTCCATGTAAGACATAATATAAAATAAATTTATTTTTTATATGATAAAAAGTTGTAGGTAATATGGGACCCTGTTCTATGTTACCCTCCATATTGTAAACAATGCCATCTTTCGAACAACGCTCGTTTATTTTTTTTTAAGAAATTTACACTACGCTTGCGGAAGTTTACAGTCTGAGACATCTAGTCGAAGATTCATAATTAAAGTAAAACGCGGATAAAACGGCAGGGATGTAAAAAAGAAACAAAATTATTTAACTTTCAAAACCTTTCAAGACGATGAAAATATGAATACCTCACTATCTAATTCACAATCAAGCATGACACACCCGCCAGCTTCTCTCACCTATTTGGTGGTACATGAGATGTATTTTCAATCGTTAGCCGCAAGGATGCACCTCTTCGCTGCTAAGGAAGTGCAAAGATCGATATTACCAGAAGAATCCATAGTACTACCCCTTACTCAACTGTTTTCTTAATAAAATGAAATCAAATCGCTGTCAACAGAATATTTGCGACAATGAAAACCGTAAAATTTATTTGGAATGATTTTTTAACCATTGTTGTTCATTAATGTTAGATTAAGAAATGGATCAAAAACTAGAAATGCAAGTTTTCATTACTTTAACATTTTATTTTATGAAAGGTTTGATAAGCAGTTTGTCTCAGTTAAAAGTTTCGTATTTTTAAATATTTTTAATTAATAGTTTCGTAAATTTTGATTTATTTCTTTAAATTCCCAAAATACAATTCCTCTTGTTATTCAAACGAATCAAAAATTATTTATTATTTGTTGAAGAAATTGCATACTTTATTGAATCTTTAGGTATTAGCACTAACTGAACCTTATGTTTTTCTCTTACCTTGAAAACTTCTAATAAAAGGAAGAGCAGCTAATTCTGAACGTCGAAATTGATCATTTTATGTCAATATTACTTTTGTAAATTCTTAATTACAATTTTTGTCATTGAAAATTTGCCTGTTTTCCTCCTTTTTGTAAAAAAATAACACAAATTGAGATTAAAGTGATTATGTTGTTTCAGAAAATATATAATAATAATAATTTCAAACAATAAGATTAATTTTATTTTCTTCTTCCATATGATTTGGAGAAATGAATTTGTGAGGTATATTATGGGATAAATATAATTAATTGCCATTCTTTGAAAAGAATGGCAATTCATTCATAAATAAAAAGGCAATTCATTTATAATTCATTGATAAATAAAATTCATTTATACGTTTGAAGATAATTTCTCCATTTACATACTGAATTTTCAGAAAACAAAATATATTTATGCATTGAATTTTCTATATTTTCTATTAACTATTACCAGAATATATATATATATATATATATATATATATATATATATATATATATATATATAAATACCCTATGTGTATAAAATCCTAATGTAACGATTTTATGAAAAAAAAATTTAAACGCTTAAATGCATGGTTTGTAAAACACTGATGGTAATGTAATTGTAGTATGTTGTTATAGTCACTAACAGCATTTTTTTTTCTTGAAAATGATGTACATAGCATTTATAGTTACTTTACATGGTTGCATAAAAGAATTCGATTAGACCACCGTCTATGGGTGAAAATTACTTAAAATGCATTTTAGTGCCCTTATGTTATTTGAAATTCTGGAAATTTTTATATGGTACTAAGAGTTATTGCGTCATGTTCTTCGGTGAAAATATGGGGTGCAACATTTATAGTTCTTTTATATGACAACAAAAAAGAATTTTAAAAAGATGCATTACACTTTATCCCCAATTACTGTTGCAAGAGTTATTTTCTATGGCTGTTATTTAGCTCATGATATTTCATGTATCACTATGTAGTACGCACCTTCCGAACGCATTTTATACTCTTTTCCCACGAACGAATTTCGCTCAAAACTTCAGAATGAGCTTCTGCAATTGTCAAATATGTGTGTTGAAAAAAGTTTTACATTGCAGTTTTTGTTTACGCTGGTAGTACTTCTGGTGGGAAATTGCGTAACTAAAACTTTAAAATGGATTTTCTTTTTTGTTTTCTCAGATGTCAACCATACTTCGATCTAAAATTAAATAAGGCAGATTCAAATCAATGTTCTTTTAAGCCGATAACGACCCTTTGCGAGCAATACAGTAAACAAATATAAATAAAATTGATTTCTTATGTTTTGCTGTATGACAGCTCTACTGAAGTTAAAAGTACGTAGGACATATTCAATACAATTTTCTTTTACGTTTATGGCACCCCCTGGTTGAAAATAGGGTAAATAAATTTAAATGAAATTGATTTTTCAAGTTTTACTGTATGAAGCCGCAATCAGGTTAAAAATCGATTGAACAGATTAAACAGAATTTAGCTTTATTTAAAATGCCATCTGGCGGAGAATAGCTTAACTAAATTTAAATAAAATTGATTTTACATGAGCATAAATCTCCAGAATAGGCTTCTGCCACGGCCAAATTTAAGTTTTGATAAAAATTTGCACATGATAGTTTTTTTTTACGCCGATTGTGCCCCTGGTGGGAAATTGAGTAAATATATTTTAAGATGGATATGTTATCTCATATGACAACCATTTTCCAAGTTAAAATTAGATAAGACATATTTAACTCAACCTTTTTACGTCGATGACGCCCCCCCCCCCAAATGAAAAATATAGCAACAAAATTTAAATAAAATTGATTTTTTATGTTTTATGGTACGGATCGAAACGCAAGTTTAAAAAAAGTTGCAAAACAAAAGAAAAGCAAAAATTTATTTTTGTTTATAGCTCCCAAATGCAAGAAATAATTTAATTAAATTTAAATAAAATTTATTTTGTATGTCTTGTTATGAAATCTTTAGAACAAATGTTCGTAAAATTTTTCTTTTGATAAATTTTCACATGATAGTTTTTTGGGTGGGAAACACACCCTGGTGAGAAATTGCATAATTAAAATTTTATGAAGGATTTTTTATGTTTTCTGATATGACAACTATAATCCAAGTAAAAATTTGATAAGACAGATTCAACCCAATGTCCTTTTACTACAATAACTTCCTCTAGTGAAAAATAGAATAAACAAATTTAAATAAAATTGATTTTTTATGATTTATTGTATAGAGCCGTACTCAAATAAAAAAAATTACACAGATTCAACATAATTTATTTTTGTCTATAGTGCCTTCTTGCGGAAAATAATTTGACTTAATTTAACTAAAATTGATTTTATATATATTTTTAATGAAATTTTCAGAAAAAGCGTCTGTTACGATCAAATTTATGGTCTGATAAAAACATTCACATGATAGTTTTTACGCTGGTAGTGGCCCTAGTATGGATTTACATAATTAAAATTTGTAATTTTTTTTGTATGTTTTCGCATATGGTGACTATACTGCAACTTCAAATTATGTAGGATAGAATCAAGTCAACTTTCCTTTACGCTGATTTTCCCCGTTGCGAGAAATTGATTAACCAAAGTTAAATAAAATTGATTGTTTTATGTTTCACTCTGTATGACAGTCGTACTGAAGTTAAAAATAGGACAAATTAAACAGATTCAAAAGAATTTTCTTTTGCGGTAAACCCCCTGCCGGTAAATAGGTTAACTAAATTTAAATAAATTATATTTTATGTTTCACTGTATGACAGCCGTACCCAAGATAAAAATAGGTTAGACAGATTCAACAGCATTTTATTTTTGTTTATATAGCGCATTCTGGCGGAGAATAGTTAAAAAACAATAAAATTGATTATATATATATATATATATATATATATAATCAATTTTATTGTTATTATATATATATATATATATATATATATATATATATATATTAATCTTCAGAATGAGCTTCTGTAGTGGTCAAATGATGCATTGATAAAAATTTTCACATAACAATTTTTTTTCTGGAAGCGTCCCTGGTAAGAAATTTCATAACTAAAGTTTTAAAATGGATTTTTGTATATGTTTTCTCAAAGGGGAACCATGCTTCAAGGGAAAATTAGATAACACAGATTCAACTCAACTTTCTTTTACGCCAATAACGCCCCTAGGGAGAAATACAATAACCAAACTTTAAAAAAATGATGTTTTACTGTTTGATGTCATGCTCATGTTAAAAATAGGTAGGGCAGATTAAACATAAATCTATTGTTTAGTATGATCTGGCAGGAAAGAAAGAAACTAAAAGTAAATAAAATTTATTTTTTAAAAATAAATCTTCAAAATAAGCTTCAGCCACGGTCAAATTTATGTTTTGATAAAAAATTTTACATGATAGTTTTTCTACACTGGTAGCACACCTGATGAAAAATAAAATGGAATTATTTATATTTTCTCACATGGCAACACGTTAAAATTAGCTTGGACAGATTCAACCCAGCTTTCTTTTACTCCGATCGAGTATTTAATAAGCAGCGGGAAAATCTTATGAAAGGAACTACTCAGGTTTGAATTTGGTATGACATTTTTTGTATAAAATATGAAAAAATTATCTTCCGCAATCGGATCTACAAGCAAAAGTTGTCACCAAACTTCAGTGATATAGGCTACGAAATATTTTTAAATGAATGTAAATACCATTAAAGCTTTAATCAAATTACTTTTCATTAAATCTCACTAGCTAAAATACGTCAATTAGCTATGGACCTGATTACGGAAGATTAGCCATAAAATCCCGTCTTAATTAAGTTTTAAGTGAAAAAAAGAAGAATGACATATTTGAGTATGTGTTCAACATATACTATCCTTTCTTATTAAACACCAAATTCCGAGTTCAATACAGAAAAGGAACTTACCTTTACTTTAGATTCCGTATATTTTTTAGATTAGAAAAAAAAATCAATGGGAACTTTGTATCTTTTTTGACGCTAATGTTCTTCATTTGATTTTTTTTACGGAGTTGTACAATAAAATTCGTACACCATAGCTCCCAACATTTACGACCCTTCATTTAACCCCCTTTCCAGTTGAATATCTAAAATCGCCTGAAATGCATGTTTAACTATTCTTCAATAGATTTGTTATCCCGAATTTCACGTTCCTAACTATAACTTCTACTGAGATATAGCAAAATGGCGTAAAACATTCGACACCCATTTATCCCCCTTTAGTGTCTGAATTTCTAAAATTGCTGAAATACGTGTTTAACTATTTTTTTAGTAGATTTGTTATCCTGAATTTCATGATTCTACCTATAATTTCTACTGAGATATGGCAAAATGACCTAAAATATTTGACCTCCTATTTAACCCCCCTTTGTTACTGAATTTTTAAAATTGCTGAAATACATGTTTATCTGTATTTTTTGTAGATTTGTTATCCCGAATTCCGAGCTTCTAACTAAAAATGCTGCTGAGATACGGCGAACAGGCAAAATGACCTAAAACTTTCGCCCCCCCCCCCCATTTAACCTCCTTAATGGATGAATTTCTAAAATCACTGATATATATGTTTAATTATTTTTTTAGTAGACTTGTTATCCTGAATTTCACGTTCCTACCTAAAACTGCTCCTGAGATATGGTGAAAACGCGAAATGACTAAAAACTTTCGACCCTCAGTTTAACCCCCTTAATGGTTGAATTTTTAAAATCGTTGAAATATGAGTTTAACTAACTTTTAGTACATTTGTTATCCTGAATTTCGTGCTTTTAACTAAAACTGTTCTTGAGATATGGCGAAAACGCAAAATGACCTAAAACTTTAGACCCACATTTAACCCTTTTAGTGGTTGAATTTCTAAAATTACTTAAATACGGGTTTAATTATTTTTTTTAGTAGATTTGTTATCTTAATTTTCACGTTCTTACCTGAAACTGCTGATGAGATATGGTGAAAATATGAAATTACCAAAAATTTTCGCCCCCCCCCCATTTAACCCACTTAGTATTTGAATTTCTGAAATCGCCTGAAATACATGTTTAACTATTCTTTAGTAGAATTGTTATCCCAAATTTCACGCTCCTACTTAAAACTCCTGCTGAGATATGCTGAAAAGACGAAATTACTTAAAACTTTCGATCCCCCCATTTAACCCGCTTAGGGTGTGAATTTTAAAAAATCCTTTCTTAGTGAGTGCCTACATTGTGTAAAGAACATGTCTTCGAAATTTCATTGTTCTAGGACAAACGGTTGAGGCTCGGCGTTGATTATGAGAAAATCAAGCTACTCTTTTATAAGTATATATATATATATATTATAAACCTTTGAAATCAAATATTAGCTTTCAAGTAACGTATAACAAATATAACCATATCTCTATTAAAGATGGCATGTATATATATATATATATACACACGCTTTAAACGATGATTAGCAATATTCATTTTTTCTCGGGTCTATATGTTTCTAACTTTTAGTACATTTGTTATCCTGAATTTCGTGCTTTTAACTAAAACTGTTGTTGAGATATGTCGAAAACGCAAAATGACCTAAAACTTTAGACCCACATTTAACCCTTTTAGTGGTTGAATTTCTAAAATCACTTAAATACGGGTTTAATTATTTTTTTAGTAGATTTGTTATCTTGATTTTCACGTTCTTACCTGAAACTGCTGATGAGATATGGTGAAAATATGAAATTACCAAAAATTTTCGCCCCCCCCCCCATTTAACCCACTTAGTATTTGAATCGTATCAATCTTCGAACTGAATCATAATTTTTTGTTAGAATTCCTAATAATTGGTTAAAAATTTGTGATATGCAAGTATCTATTCACTTTAAAAATTACAATGACATATAATAAGAAAACTATAAGCAAAATTTCTAACAGTATTATATATATATATATAAACGGTGAAGAATCTAGAGTGAAGTTCATCCAAGGTTTAGGTAATGAATTAGCTTCCTCCTTCGCCATGAATATTTTTAGAAGAAAATTGGGATTAAATAGTAACTTAATATAATTACACTCGATTTACACATGTATCAGTCAACTATTCTTTCCACCTATTCCTATCACCCCGTCTTTTATTTAAAAATATTAATAAAAAACGTTTTGTATCTATAAATTGTAGTTTTTATTTATACGAAGAATAGCTATAATGTTAAATTATATTTTTGTAGTACAAAATTTTGAAATAATTGTTTATATCTTTGTATTTTCATGGTAACATTGGTGACAAAATTGCTGAGCTATACAAATTTCTGAATTGGGTAACCTTGAGGACAAGCCTTAGAAACAAATAAAGTGAACAGCTGGTTAGAGTATTTAAACTTCATTTATTAATCTAGTAAACAAGCCAAATAAAATTTTAAGTGTTTATTTATATATGTAAAAAAAAGCATTATTTGGTGCAAAGATTGGTTTATTGAACTTCATATAGATATTTAAAGTGCAAACTGTTCTCTATAATAGCAGATTGTTTGTATAATATTTTATGTATTTTTAATATCATAAATATTTATATAACATCAAAATTACAGAAAATATATCATAGTTATCTATTAACTAAAAATATGATAGCTGCAGAAGTTATTATTATGATCATTAAAATACAATTTGAAAAATGTAAATACTAAAAAATTATAAATTAATTAAATCTGTTAATCGCTACGCTTTTGTTAAATTCCTCACTTACGTCATAATGCATTTCAATTTTTTAAAACTTTTTTGTCAAATATGATACAGTCAGTGTAAGAAAGATATTGTAACATAAATAAATAACCAAGCATGATTTCATCTTTATATCAAACTTTAGTGCATGATATTTAACGCTTTCAAGAAACAGTTCATCTCACAAGAGGCGGAGCTAATGATGTAATTCTTTCGAAATAATTGTAATACAATATTTAGTATCATGTAATAAAAATTAATTAGACTCCAGATAATTAATGTATGCTTTTGCATAATATGGAATTATTAAATTAATTTGAAATGTTTAAATAATTAAGTCTGAAGAAATCATAATAATAATCTATATATTTAAAACTAAAAGCGCATTTTGTCAAATCCACATGAAAATCGTCTCTTTACGCATGCGTCAACGTTTTTTTTAAAGGCTTCTACCCTCAGAAACGGGAAACCTGATTGATTAACCCAACCCTCACCTGTTTAGCTTAGGGGGATCGGAAAGGATTGATTGAAAACGGATGAAGCCGTACCATTGCATTGAAAGCATAGACCTTCTAATATATTTTTTCTCTGAGGTTGAAAACCAAAGTTTTTTTTTTAAAGAACTCATGTTTTCACTAATAAATATGCATATTTTTTTGCAAAATTTTAAAGACAGTTTGGATGCAGTTATATTTATAAACGATTGAAATCTCAGAGAGTTCGGAAGATGAGAACTATTTTTTTATTGCTATGTTAAAGAAGCCGGCGCGAAAACAAGCAAACACACAAAAAAGTGGGAAGAAAACATCTTTTACAACTAGATAACAATATTTTTTCACGAAATTTTTGCACGGGCTGCAAAACCGTTTTATTTATCACCAATAAAGATTTCAAAGAGTTCGGACAAAAAGAACTTTTTATTTTAAAACTATGAAATGACCCTAGATAAAAAAAAACAAACAAAAAAACAAACAAAAAAAAAAACAAGAAAATAAGCGCTTTTATTACTAAATATAAATATTTTTTTCGCATTTTTCATTTTAAAATATGATTTCATACAAAATCGGGTTAAAAATATAAAATAATAAAAAAATTATGTTATTTTTTTTATTTAGTATCACGGGCCCGTGCAACGCTGGGCGGGGGTCAGCTAGTAATAATAATAATAATAATAATAATAATAATAATAATAATAAAACGCATATCTTTCTACATAGAGACAAATACCACAGTCCCAAACAGATTATTTTTTTATCGTGAAGTTCTAAGTGATTCTAAGAAATGATATAATGTTCCATTGAATTTATTAAATTGCGACTGATTGCAATTCTGTTGCATTGAATTTATTCCGATCGTCAATAGCGCTAGTTATCATTCTTGGATCTGTGGATCTTTTCACAACGTTCTTTTACTTTTGTTTTTGATGTTTTTATACAAATGGAAAAATGTGGTGCAATTATTACACTATTAAAATACCTTTTACCGATTGAATACTTCATTAGTAGAAATATTTACAAATTTCAAATTAAATCTATATAGATAATATACAACTTTGATTCTGATTAATATCACACAATGTTTAATTTTAAAGACACATTAAGACTTTCCATGAAAATTTTAAAAAGATCTAAATTGTTTTAATTATTATAGTGTGCAAAACATATAAAATACGACAATGTTTTTTTTATGTTCCTCTAGAGCAAATTTTGATGGTGGCGATGCGATATGTGTATTTTCTCTGGGTGGCATGATTTAATACAATTAATTAAAGCGACACATAAGGGTTCAGTTACATAAATATTGAAATGAACGAGAATTAAGGTGCATTATTGAAGCTGCACAAAACGGATATACGCGAAAAAAACCTGTTGCACGGATTGTCAAAATTTTTAGGTTTGTCCAGGGACATGGCTAAATTGCAGATAAAACCATATTTTTTAATTTGTTTTCTTTTTTTTTTTTTTACCAAGGTAGAGTAGTCCTGAGATCAGTTATATTTCTTAAAAATAAGTTTTGCAGAGTAAGTGAAGATTTGTGAAAATGGTGAGGTTACCATCTCTTTAAAATATAACTGAATATTGGTGAGGTATTATTTCAAACACTTGTTTGTATAAAACATTGCAAGCGCACTTTAATCCTAGAAAGTTAAGCATAAGCATTCGTTCAGGAAGCTAAAAAAAAATTGTATTTTATTTGGTATAAAAGAAGCTGTAAAAACGCAACCTGAAATACATAATAACCTAAAATAACAGCGATCCGTAAATAGAAAACAATATCCTCAAAAGTTAAGTGACCCAAATGGGTGGGAAAAACGTGCTCTGGCAATCCTACTATGGAGATGTACAGTATTTTTGTCTGTGTAGTGAGTTGTGAGGAAACACCCAGAAAAAGGAATTGATTAAAACTACAAAACATGTTTTGTTGAGTACATTTTGGTTGTTTTAGCAAAATTCAAGTAAAATTGAACCATTTTACTTGAATTAACAAAACATTTTTTGCTGACGATACAAAATTTTTTTTGGAATTGCAAAAAAAAAATTTTTTTTGTTTTTTTCAGCAAAATTTTGATTGACCTATATTTAAACAAAAAGTTTTGTTGGGTCAACCAAATTTTTGTTGATTCAACGAAACTTTTTTCTGGGTGAACAGCTGACTTGCTTCTTGTTAAATAAATTTCCCCTTTTATCTCTGATTCTACATTCTAGTCCGATTAAAGTGATTTTTCAAATTTATACATATAAAATTATTATTATTTCAGTTTTTCTTTTAAATTAAAATTGGTGGAATGCTATAATTTTTTTGAAATAGTAATATTAGCTTTATTTAATATGGCATTAAATAAGGCGAATATTACTAATTCAGACATGTGGTAGCAATAAAACAATCTGAGTTTTAAAAAACACCATCGAACTGACAACACATGCTTGGCAAGAAATCGTGCTATTCGGATAATATGGGTTAAATATTCTCTCAAGTGCAATTTCAATTTTCATTTGTTTTTAATTTTCGTATATATCTTCATTTTTGCGCCTTCCCAATCCTGCGGCCGTGTCAGCTACTGTTGTTGTTAAAAAGTCTCCATTGCTTACTGTTTGTTCATAAAGAAGATTTTCTGGATTGAAAAGATAGCGGGGAAGGTAATCGTATGTTTATTAGCCGTCACTACTGTCCCCAGGGCCGTGCGAAGAGAGGGGCGAAGGGAACCTTCGCCCCGGGCTCGGAAATTGAGGGGTCGCCAAATTTATACTACCAACCACGGTTTAATTTATTTATTTATTCATTTTTTGGTCATCGATCATTTAATGGGGAATTTATTTTTCTCTCTTCATCATTCTTCTTTTTCTGTCGCAAAATATCATGTACTCTCCAACAAATAAGTGCAATTTTCTCTTATGCTATTTAGTTGTTTGCAATTTCTGAATTAAAATTAAACCTTTTAAAGTTCCAAAATAAACTCGAAATGTTTATTCAACACAATTTATTTCTGTTTCTGTACTTTATCAATTTTGTGTTACCTGTCACAAAAAGAAGGGGGGGGGGGCGCCAAATTGAAACTTTGTACCGGGCGCAGTTTTCTCTTCACACGGTCCTGACTGTCCCCATTGTTAATTTAAATGTTGATATTTATCGATTAACCAATACCTAGCCATTCAATCGTAGGTTTGATGTGTCTTTAAAAATAGTGCACACAACATTCCAAAATATTCTTTTCTAAGTAAAGGGAAAAAATTGTAAAAAATATCACTACTGTCTCTGCACTTCTGTCCCCATATAATTTGTGTTTTGTCTAATAAAAACTACAATATCATATTTATTTTTCAATAAAGTTATTATCAATAAAGTGAATATCTACTAATTATTATTCTGAAATATATCAATGGTTATTCAAAATTCAAATTCAGAATAATATAAGACACTTAAAAACAGATAGCAGCAGAAAATGAGCAGCCGAAAATGACACTTATGAGATTTTCACTCATATATTTTTTTTACTTTATTATACACATATTAACAAAAACTACGATGGTGTTGTGACTTATGAGCGCTTTCATACATGATCAGAGGCGCTTTCATTAAATTGATATGATTGAAATGCATTAAAATTTGCTCAATTATTCTGTATTTCTGATATTGTAATATAGCATACACTGTAAAAAAAGACAAAAGTTTCTTAATCTAGGAAAATATATTATTAACTAAAATATTCAATAACATCTTCCGAGTTCGAGTTAAACACGATTCTGAGATGCGTTCTTTATCTTTAAAAACCTCAGAAAGATTTAAAAAAACATTTATGAAAACAAAGTTTCTTTTACTGCCACTGATTTTCGGAAACGTTTCCGGGTAGTTTTTATAGTGTATTAATCAATTTTCTCTCGGAATAAACGTTTTTCGGATGCTATCAATTCTCAAGTAAACATTTTTATGTTCAATGAACACATTTTACAGACAAATATAATAAATTGCCAGCATTAACATTAACATTACAATTAATATTATTTTTGTCACTCTTATGTGTAAAAATTCATTTACGCAGCTGCAAATGTTTAATTGAAAATGGAAAGCAATTTAAAAACCGATATTTTGGTTTGAGAAAACTGATTAATACACTATAAAAACGACTCGTAAATGTTTCCAGAAATCCATGGCAAAAAAAAAAAAAAAAAAATCCTTGTTTTTATAAATGCTTCTTTAAATCTCGAAAATATATTGGTTTCTGGGTTTTTTAAAGATAAAAAACGCTTTTCAAAATCGTGTGTAATTCGAAAAAGGCTATTGTATGTTTTCATTCGTGATTATATTATTTTTTCGCAGATTAAGAAACATTTGTCGTTTTGTACAGTATACTTAAACAATTTTCCAACAGAAATCAACCAGAAAGGTGATTTTAGATCTTAAATTATATTAAAACAATCAAAACATCTTAGAACAAGTTGGAAATTGTACGTCAAACGTGAAAAATGAAGTGCGTTCGTACTATAACTAGTTTCAGTGAAAATAATTAAATCGTTTGTTATTATGATATCATTAATTTCAGTAATAAAATAAGTACATTTTAAGTTGGAAACATTTCATCTTTTGTTGACATTTACTGAAAATTCCAATGGGAAACTTAAGCTTAGCTTTGAAAATTTCAGAACTTGAAATCCATATTTAAACTCTTTTTCCATTTAATATCTATTTCTCCGGAAACATCTATCCAAAAGACTGTCGGTAGATTATAGGATTGCTACAATTAAAAAATTTTACTATACAAATTCGGTTTCTAAACTCAGTAATACGGAAATAATATGACTCCATCTTAAATAGGACTTAATCACCATGGTAACCTAGAATCATTACCTATCATGGTATATCATTGAATTAAATATGTATAAGATTTAATAGAATGAAGAATGTGACTATAACTTGGTCATAGATGTTATAGCATGTCATATACGTCCTATATGATTACACGTCATACATGTCAGATAACTTGGCGATACATCTCGGTCGCTTGACGATTAATCCGCGGAAGCTGATGTAACAAGGAAGTGCCGATTTTTAAAAAAATCAAATTTAATAAATATTTTTTCTTAATATATTTTATTTAATAAATATTTTAATAAATATTTTTATTATTATATTTTAATTAATAAATAATTTAATAAATATTTTTATTAATATATTTTAATTTTTGATTCGATTCTCATAAAAATTGAAATGACTCGACAAAATTCTGCAATGGTTACATATATTAAATTTCAAATCATTCGGTTCTGTAGTTTTTGCGCTGTTATATGCGTACAGACGGACAGACGCACAGTGGGGCGTTTTGAGGATCTAGGCGGACAAAATTACTGCGTTGAAGAATAATTAGGTTTTGCTGGGTTTTCGAATGTATCAGTAATACAATAATCAAACAGTGATAAATATTTGGCATATTTAATTATTATTATTATTATTATTATTATTATTATTATTATTATTATTATTTATATTATTATTATTTATTTATATTATGGTATTATATTGTCTTTGAAACTACACATGTATTCAAAGTTTCAGCTCAATCGAATAATTAAAAGTGGTTAAAATTGACTTGCAAGATTTGAATAAAACACTCAGATACACCCTTCGAATTAATATAACTTAATGATTCGCAAATTTTCGCAGGAGCTTTCTTAAGTTTTCAATACTTTAGGATTGGCACTTTGATTTTAAAAAATGCTCATTGCTTAATAATGCTTAATACTATATTAAAAGTCAATCTGAAGTTTGAAAACAAGATGGCGCTTATTTTCAAACAACAATAATAGGCTAAATCGTGTGACAAACATGTGACATATGTCCAGCAAACTGCTGCTTTCGAATAAAACAGAAAAGTCACGACTTGCTTTCGAACTTACAGAAAAATAATGCAACTGTTGAAAGTCTCTCAAATCAATTGCCTTCTTTACGGTCGTAGTTAATCGACACATCGTTTTTTTTTTTTTTTTTTTTTTTTTGACAAAACTCGTACGGATCTCGACGAAAGAGGCATTCAGCTACCAGTATACGCGGTCTCGTTAAATTCCGAGACAATCGGAAAAATGAATTTTGTCCACCTAGATCATCGAAACGCCCCACTGTGAGACGTATGGACCAGACAGCGACTATAGGTACTATGTATTTATATAATTGCGAACGCAGCTAAAAAGGGGAAAATTTTTGACACCATCAGGGTTGGGGGGGGGGGGGAGGAGGTAGAGAGGGGAGCAAAAATCTATGCTTTAATACCCATCTTCTTTAAACCGTTAATTTCAGATGCCGTATATTAACCCTTTTTATCCTGACGGTACTTATAAGTACCACTTTAATAAAGCACCTATATATTCGTAATATGATCGTTTTTCCTAACGGTATTCACAATGGCACAAAGAGTGTATTTCTGACAGCAGGCAGAAGATGGCAAATTCAAGCACATATCCTCTTTCTTTGCATTGTAAGGATTTTACATTTGCCACGCTACATTCGAAATCCATTTTGCAATAGAGTTGACATGCATGTTGTTCTTCATTTGAGTAATTTTAGTGGTTTATTACCGGTTATTTAGTACTATTATTTTCTTTTGTTTTCTGTACAGGTGAACATTTCCTATATTTTATTTGAAGTTTACTATTTGAAATTTACTATTTTATTTTATATCATAGGATAACAAATTTATGGTGGTTACAGTTGCATAATTAACCACTAAAACACTATAAAAATTATTTTTCTCTTTCCTATGTTTATTTTGCACCAAAACTTATCCAATGATGCAAAAATACAATTAAAAAGTAGCTGAAAAATTAATTCAGGATATAAAGTGTTAAAAGATATTTTTACCATATGTATCTTAGACATAAGAATTCCGATATTTCACGATCTCATTTTTTCAGTCGGTACACACAGAAAAGGATAATCTTATCGTTTTATGCCATATTTTACTGAGTTAAATAGATATTTATAAGAATGAAGTTTCTATTTTCAAAGAAAAGAGAAAAATAAACTTCTTGGAAAAGAAGTAAACAATTAGATTTCCCAGAAGTGTTTTTCAAAAACGGCTTATAAAATTTGAAAAGGACTACAAGTAATTCTTTTTTGGAGTGGGCTTCATAAGATATGCTGTACAAAATAAATAAATAAATAAAAATAAAAATAAAATGAAACGGATTGATGATTGAGAAACACAAATTAAGACTGACACTTTATTCATCAATTATTCGAAAATTTATATTTCGCGAAGTAGAATCATCTTTAAAAAAAAATAATTTGTAGCTAAACAACAATGTTATAAAAATAAAAATTAAAGAAAGAAAAAATTGTTTAGAAGTGCAGAGATATTTTATTGTTAAATTGCTTTTAAATATATGCTTAAGTTTCATCTACAATGATAAAAGAAAGTGTTTGTGCGTGTACGTGCGCATGTGCGATCTGCAGACTAATCTGTCGTACGTTACAGGTCTGAAATTTTTTATACAATTCTATGTGTATTAGCTTAAAGCCTGATTTTTAGATTAAAAAACAAACATTATCCATACTCTATAACAAGAAAACAATCCATTTTGTTCGGCCAAAACTTACTGTTATTAATTTGTAAAGTTTTTCTGTCACAAAAACATGGAAAGGCGCAGCTTTAGCGCGGTAAATGCTGAACATTCATAAAATTCAAAAGATCACAACTCGGTAAGTTTATGCCTAAAATTGAGATTATTGTTTTTGGTTGTTGTTTTACTGGGTAAAGCATGGAGTATTTTTTTAGATGTAACATATAGGACCCATGGAGCGTATAAAAATATAAATTTCATGAATTTTTCAAAATAACCATTAGGACTCACATGGTTTCTAAGATGATGAGAACAATGTTTGAAACATTTTTGCAGTTGGAAGTAAACGTAAAAAAAATGACGGTTTAAGAATTAATTGTTGAGCAGCAGTAAGAGGGTACACCTTGTATATTTCCTAGCATTCCAACATTTAATTTATTTCAAAGTTTACAAGCATACTGTGCATATCCTTCTTTGAAAAAGTATGTACTGATATTTATTTATAAATAACAGAGGGAATTATTATATCTCTCACAGTATATTTTACTGTGTTTTCTACAATGATAATTTTAACATTGTTATAATATGTATTGCATTCTAAAAAATAATTCATGATTGAACCAAAAATATTTGATGAAATTATTGCCTGTACGCGTGGGAATATTTGTTCATACAATTACCATTTTTCCATCTGCGTATGCAAATTAAACTTATATGATGATATTGAAATCAAACTAAATATTAATAGACGTTGAAACGTAAAAATAATAATGGAATTCTCCGTGTTGTACTTAAAAAAACATATCACTTCAAATATTAAAAACAACTGATGAGTGTTATAAGTATTCAGTTTTATTACCAGTATTCAATTTGCGACGAAAAATACTAAGCCCTATTTTACTGAATTAAACAGATATTTTTATCAATGAAGTTTCTATTTACAAAGAAAAAAGCAAAATAAACTTCTTAGAAAAGAAAAAAAAATTAGATTTCCCAGAAGTGTTTTTCAAAAAACGGCTTATGAAATTCGAAAAGGATTACAAGTCAATTTGTTTCGCAAAAACAAAGAGTACATTTTGTAGGTTATGTTGTATTATAAAACAAATAAAACGGATTGGTGATGGAGAAACACAAATTAGGACTGACACTTTATTCATCAATTATTCTAAAACTTATATTTCGCGAAGTATAATCATCTTTAATAATAATAACATGTATAGTCAAACAAAAATGCTCTAAAAAAACTTTAAAAAAAACTTTAAAAAAAACTGTTTAGAAGTATAGAGATATTTTTTATTGTTAAAGCGCTTTTAAATAATATGCTTAAGTCTCATCTATATGAATTAAAAAAATGTGTTTGTGCGTGCACGTGCACATGTGCGATCTGTAGAGCTATGATACATACAAGTCTGAAATTTCCCCCCTTAAGGATGTATACAGGTGTATGTGTATCTTAAAGCTCGATTTTTGGATTTTGAAAAACTTTCTCCGCACTCTAACAAGAAAATAAAATCCCTTTTGTTCAAACAAAACTTACTGAGTTATGTATTTTTAGCGTTTTTCTGGCACGAAAAATGAAAAGACGCGTCTTTATTGCCAGAAACGCTGAAAATTCATAAAATTCAAAAGATCATAACTCGGTAAGTTTATGCCTAAAAAATGGGATTATTATTTTTGGTTGTTGTTTTATTGGGTAAAGCATGGAGTATTTTTTTAGATGTAACTTATAGGACTCACGGACCGTATAAAAAATTAAATTTCATCAATTTTTCAAAATAACCATTAGGACTCACATGGTTTCTAAGATGATGAGAACAATGTTTGAATCATTTTTGCAATTGGAAGTAAACGTAAACATAAATAACGATTTAAGAATTAATTGTTGAACGGCAATAATAGAGTACACCCTGTATATTTCATTAACATTCTGACAATGTTCCATTTATCTCAAAGTTTAGAAGCATACTGTGCATATTTAATCTTCTTTGAAAGGCATGTACTGTTATTTATTTATAAATAACAAAGCTAATTATTATTATATCTTTTACATGGCATTTTACTATATGATTAAACATTTACTATAAGATCTTTCATAAAAGAAAATTTGATGAAATTACTGTCTGCACACATGGGAATATTTCGTCGCACAATTCCCGCTTTTCCATCTGCTTGTACAAATTAAACACATTTAATTTTATTGCAATCAAACTAAATATTCATAGACGTCGAAACATAAAAAAAGTAATGATGGCATTCTTCGTATTTTGCTTAAATAAATACATATCACTTTAAATATTAAAAAAACTGATAAGTATTGTTATCTATAAACGGTTTTATTACCAGTATTCGTTTTGCGATGAAAAATACTAAGCAACTGATAAAAAAATATTAAATAAGAATAAGAAGGGAAAACTGAATTAGTAGTGTGATGAGGAGACAAAACCCTTACCAAGCTCATCACAAGTCTGATACGTTGACGAATTAGAACGATGTCGAATCTGTCGAGGAGAATCGTCACGAAACTTTTAAAGGTGAACCTAAGACTCCTATAATAGGAGCTGACGCATATCCATTTTGTTTAGGATTATTGGTACCCAGTTCAGCATCAATCTACTGCAGCCGGAGTTGGGGTTGCCTAAGACTCGGTTCGGATTGGCCGAACCGGTTCTGATTAGCTTGGTTTTTCGACTGGGCTCCAATTTGGGTGCCAAATCTGCGAGGATGTGTCACCCTCTATTATAGGAGTTCTAGGTGAACCAGCATGTAAAAAAAAAAAACAGGTGCAACGTGTTGTATTTCGTAAGCGTCCGCAACCCGTGTTACAGGGCATGTAAAGTGAACGCCGGCCCTCAATATTTGCAACCATATACTGACGAGCTACGAGACATCACCACCTCGTGGTGCGCACATCGACTTTACCGACAGCATTGACTTCTACCACCATATTGCCATGCTTTGGAGTGACTTATATGTATATGTGTACTTTTGTGAAGGAGTAGGTTTTCTGTGGTGACATCAGAATGCCTCATAGCCCACTGACATATTAATTTTGCCAGTATAATTAATTGCAAATATAGTTGCGGGCGCCCACTTTACATGCCATATTCCACTGGTTACTGACGATTGCAAAATGCAAAACGTTGCACCTGTAGTTTTGTTCACAGGCTTGTCCACCTCTTAAAGTTTCGAGACGACTCCTTTAGACAGGTCCGATAGCTTCCTCTGTTAGCCATGTTTCAAGTTCGGGGAGTGCCATGACGGTATAAGTAGATATATCAGTTTTTAAAAATGTTTTAAAATTAAAATTAATTTCTTATTTTTAACCGACTTACAACAAAGGGGTTATGTAATTCGTTTGTGTTTATATATATATATATATATATATATATATATATATATAGGAGAAGCGGATTTTCTCATAAAATAAATCAGTTAAATGTTCAGGCTTTTGTCACTCGATAACAGTACCAGTATTACACAAGTACCTGTTTTGAACATTTCTCTTCCATTAGCTTGTTTAAAAGTAAGAAGCAAAACATGTTCCTAAACCTAACTGTGACTTGAATAATTAGATAGTATTTCCTGAACTCGGATGAAATAGGAGAAAGTAGTTCGAGAGAAGCTCAAGTTGAGAGAAATTGAAGAGAGCGAGAATTACCACTCTTTAAGTGTGAGTGAATTACCACTTGCTCTCTCCCAAAGACTAGCTCTTTTGATTAGCTCAAGATCGGATCGTCCATGTCTATACCTTACGTTTTTTAAAAATAGTCATCGTATCGTGTATAGTCTTTTTACAGGGACACGTCAATTTTTTAAGTATATGATCGTCTACTTCACATCGAAATGAGCAATATTGGCAGCAACAAGATTTAAAATAAACGTGGATAACAATAAATCATATATTCTAATACGAGCAAATCTTGTGTGTGGTTATATATATATATATATATATATATATATATATATATATATATATATATATGCAAATTTTATCTTAAAAACGGCTCTAACGATTTTGACGAAATTTCGTATCCTACCGTTTTGGGGCACCAGAAAACCTTTGGGCTTGATCACATGTTCGACAAAATTCGATTAGTGGGTTATTTTGGGTCATTTTGGGTCATGGTCTAGCTAATTGTATCTAAAAAACGGTTCAAACGATTTTGACGAAATTTTGTATCCGATCATTTTCGGGCACGAGAAGACTATTGGGCTGGGTCACATGTTTGAGAACTTCCGATTAGTGGGTCATTTTTGGGTCAACGAGGGTCAAATGAATTTTATCTAAAAAACGGCTCTAACGATTTTGATTAAATTTTGTGTCCTACGAGTTTCAAGCGCGATAAAATCATTGGGCTAGGTCACATGTCCGAGAAAATTCGATTAGTGGGTCATTTCTGGGTCATTGTGGGTCAAGATCTAAAAAGCGGATCAATTTACACTAAATTTTGCATCCAATGGTTTTTGGCACGAGAAGACTGTTGGGCTAGGTCACATGTTCGAGAGAATTCAATTAGTGGGTTATTTTGGGTCATTTTGGGTCAAGATCTAAAAAGCGGCTCAATTTACACTAAATTTTGCATCCAATGGTTTTCGAGCACGAGAAGACTGTTGGGCTAGGTCACATGTTCGAGAAAATTCAATTAGTGGGTCATTTTGGTCATGGGTCATTATGGGTCAAGATATTTTATCTAAAAAACGGTTCAAAGGACTTGAAATAAATTTAGCACCCTACAGGTTTAGTGAACAAGAAGACTATTAGGCTAGGTCACATGTTCGAGAAATTACGATTAGTGCATCATTTTGGTTATGGGTCATTATGGGTAAAGCTAATTTATCTTAAAAACGGCTCAGACTATTTACACTAAATTTTGCATCCTATGGTTTTCGGGCACGAGAAGACTTTTGAGCTAAGTCACATGTTCGAGGAAATTCAATTAGTGGGTCATTTTGGTCATGGGTCATGATATTTGAATTCGAATTTAATTTTGACCGAGCATAGCTCGGTCTTCCCTGCTCGTGGTTTTTAAAGAAAAAACACTCTGTTATACTAAACTACTCAAACTAAAATACCCCAACTGGCAATACGTTAACAAGCAATCACTTGAAGTTGGTTTTATTTCTTTCTTAAAATTACACGTTGAGAAGTGCATTTTGTTACTTTGAGGATACAGCTCTTAATCTGCACAACCCTTTAAGACAAGTGATGATCTCATCGTTTGAGTTTCGATTTGGTAGTGATATTTTATTTCAAAATGCGCCTTATGTAACTGAATTGTGTAAAGTTCCTTTCTAAAAATCAGCAGAGCGTCGATCTACCAAACCTGTTCGGGACAAAGCAATTTTCTGAATTTCTTATTTTATATTTCTTTTTTTTCTTTTTTTTTTTTTTTTTTCAAAATTTCTTGATACTTTCAAATATACACTGAGAAAAATGACACTTTCAAATCTGAGTAAATCGATGTTTCTAATTTTTTATGAAACTTTTTGTTCCAAATAGGACGACCCAATGCTTTCAATTCTGAAATACCAGAAATACTCAGAATATTGAAGCATGGAAATACTCAAAACTGAGCACAAAGAGGTCAGTTCATATTAATTTTTTAAAGCATGGACATTCTCAAAAATGATTAGAATCAGTTCAAACTCATTTTTGAAACATGGACATACTCAAAAATGAGCACATAGAAGTCAATTCATACTCATTTTTGAAACATAGACATACTCAAATAGGAGCACATGATGTTTTATTCTTGAGTGTGTGCATGTTTTCAGAAATGAGTATATACAACATGTTTCAAACTTGTGTAATTTTGATTCGGAGCCATTTTAACTATGCGACATACCCAGATTTGAGTATATTTTGCTCAGTTTTGAAAATGTCGTTTTTAGAGTGTGATTTTCGTAGAAAAAAGTACTCAAAAAATACTTTTTAAACAATTAAAATTTTCAAAACAAATATTGCAGGGTTCGTATCTTTCACCACAATTTTTTAATAGAAAATTTCGATTTATTCTTTAGGCAGGAGAAATTGCAGACACTTCGTTTTATTGCAAGATTTGTAATTTTTTTCTGTATTGAAATAAGGCGAAAAATTCTATTAAAAAATTGTGGTAAAAGCGTACGAACCCTGTATTATTGTAAGCCCCAAAGACAAACTGACATTTAATTTTTTTTTCTGTACTAAAAAAAAAAAAAAAAAAAAAAAAAAAAGTGGGCAAACGATTCAGAAGACGTATCAAATTTTAAACATGGCTAACATTTAAAATTTTTAACTTTAAAAATTTAAATTAAAACTTTTTAAAGAATTCACATTTGAAAAGGAATATGCAGGGTAATTCTGAACTCATGGAGAAAAGTTAGAGGAAACATAGATCACACCTAGACAAGTTCAAAACACAATAGAATGCATGGTCCTAACTCAAACAGTGAACCGGTTTAGGGCGTTCTCTGCTTGCGGAGAGACTCCGGTTTACTATACATAATATCTTGTATATGATTGCTGATTTTATTTATACGGAACGGTCACTAGCTATAATGCTAATATATATGAAAATTAGAAAAGTAAATTATGAAATTTCAAAGTAAGTAACTTTATCTTATAAATAACTCAGCTCAAGAGAGAGAAGTGAGAGGGATTTTAAATTGGACCAAATTTCGTTCAGAGAAATTAACCCTTTCCGGCACCGACAAATTCTGTTCGTAAAATGAGAAATTACTGACCGACACCGGAATTTACAAACGACTTTTTTAGAAAATAAGAAATCCTTATTTTAAGCTTTCATTATAGAAGCAAAATTTTATTAAAATATTCTTGGTGCCTTATGCAAGTTTTTAATTAAAATTGGGTATGCCTGGAGTGGGATCACTGTGCCGCAAAGGGTTTAAAGGTGAATCAAAACTCATTGGAAAATCATTAAGGTATGATATCCCACATCTAAACAAACAACTGTTATCATACAATGAATGAGCGTATTGCAAGCGGTGAGCCACTAGATGGCGCTGTCATTAAACACATAAAACGCTGGTTTTTCACACGCATCGTCATTTCTACCGTGGATATAAAAAAAGGATGGCTGGTTTTACTAAACAGAAAAACAGCATTTTATGTATGGTGCTGTTCATAGGAATACTCTGGAAGTCCAAATTATAAACAGGATTCTCTCTACAATCAGAAAGTGTCGTGTAGCACTTCACTGTATGAGTTACGACCATAGACTCTGAGGTTATTGTCATGCATTGTATGGTGTTTTGTCTTGTCTAAGGTGTATTATATCTCTCCTTAAAGTTTTGCCCATGCAAAACTCCTATCTCTCCGTAAAGTGTTGTCCTGGTATATGGGTGATCATTCAGGATCACCCATATACATATATGTTTTACGAAAAATATTAGTAAAAATTATTTATAAATAAGAAAAAAAGAAATTTTTGTATCCCGGACCACATTAACTTATAAAAAAATATATTTCATTTTTATGTAAGGATTGGCCGAAACAATTAGACTGGCAGTTTAAAAATATACAACCAAAATAATAACGTAATGAAATATAAGAACAGGTAGTAAATAAATGTATTTTTGGTCTGAGCTCAAATTTTTTTTTTTTTTTTTTTTTTTTTTACGTAAATATTTATTTACGCGAAAAAAGTAAAATAAGTACAAAGCGATTTTTTAAACAATATTACTGTCATATACGGTCTCTACCATTGGGATTAATTTTTAAATATTTACTATTCTATGAAATATGTAATATAATTATTTTTCAACGTTTCTAGACAAGCTTAGTTACTAGTTAATTAATGCTATTTAATAAACAATTGATATTTAAAAAATATATCGAGATTAAAATAAGTATTTTGCTACATAAAATTACTAATATTAAAATGTGCAAATATTTAATACAAAACGGAACGTCTACGTATGTAATAATAATAAAAAAGATCTATACGAAAACTTCGTTAGTAACTCAAAAGTAAAACACCATGCGTTAATGTAGCGATAAAATATAAAAGGAAATGCAAGTAATTTAGTAAAAAAGACTTCTTATTTACACGAAATAAATTTTATGTGCATTTGAATTTCTTTTTTACTATTTAATCCTGATGGAATATGAATCAAAACAAACAAAAAATACATATGAACGTATTTCTTCCACATCGTATAAATTTTAATACGGAAAAAATTTCGAGATAAATTAGAAGCATCAAATTATGTAGAATAAATGTAAAATATTTAGCGACAAATATAATAACAAATAAGTCTTTAGTTAATAGTTGTATTTTAAGACATGCTGCATATTTCAGCACATTTCAGCAAGTATTAATTTTAATTCTTCCATATGTCTTTTTCATCTAACTGAATAGTAAATTTTTCAGAAATTTATTTCGTTTAATTCAGATGTTTAGATTTCTCAAATAATTCTTAGTCTGGAGCCGTAAGTTTTGAATGAATTTAAATATATTTTTTAAACATGAAACGATAGTTTGTTGGTTGTTTTAAAATTTTACGTTAACAGAAAAACTGCTAAATTAAATTATCAGAGGATTTTTTTTTAAATGCTTTCAAAGAAATTCTATGTACCACAGGAACATTACATTTGCATTTTTCTAATGCTTAAATGAGGCATTTATTAATGCTTAAGCATATTCCATATGCTTAAATAAAATCTATGCTCTTGAAAAATATGTATTGAGTGTAGTATCCTTTTTCTGAAAATTTTAACTCATTTTTCTTTCTTTCTCTTTTATTAGAATATATAACTTTTATCATAAAAAACATGCATATATAGAAGGACATCTTCTTTTTCCTGAAGATTGAGTAGAATCACAACTATATTTTCGGAAGCCGTTAATTAAGGGTTCACTTCCTCAAATGTAGCAAAGAGGAGTTATTCCAGTAAAGCTAAAAACGATTCTGCAAAGAATTTTTCAAATCTTTGATATATATATATATAAATTCAGAACTCCTGCAGTAATAAAACTGTCATTACGAAAAAGAAGTAAAAGGAATGTTGTAGGTGTGTCCCACGTTTATCATTCAGCGTGTTCTAAATTCTTATTTATATCATACAATTGGAAATTTATTAGCATAATCGGTTTTTCTTTTCCTGAGATAACTCCTCTCGACTACACATCGGGAATTGAGCTACTTTTTTATTGCGCAAGAAAATACAGTTATGATTCTACTCACTATCTGGTAGAGTTGCAAAGGCTAGAAAAACCCCGGTTTAAACCTGGGAATAAACCGGGTTTTTTGGAAATAAACTTGGTTTTTTGGGAATAAACTTGGTTTTTTGGGAATAAACCAGGTCTTTAGGGAATAAACCTGGGAATAAACCGGGTCTATTGGAAATAAACCGGTTTTTTGCAACTCTACTATCTGGGAAGAAATATCTCCTTCGCTATTTTTTCCCTCCATTTGTTTTATCACTACAGATATGTTTGTATGCTACCATTGTAATTCATTTTGATACACCGGGTAATGTACCTTTCTAAATTTTTAATTTCATAAAACTTTCTATGATAAATAGACTAGGAAATAAAAATATGACTCTTAAACGCACACTAAATATAAAAATATTCACAAGCGTTTAATATATGAATGGATCTGGATAAGGCTACGCTTATATAATCCAGGTTAAATAATAATGAAAAATTACATGAACATCATGGTGCTAATCACATCTAATAATGTAAAACGCTACATGAATGTCATGCAAGAAATCCCCATTCCCTTCATTAGGTGTTAAAATGAAGTACAAAAGCAAATGATCGAGATTGAAGAGACGGTAAAGAACATGTTAGACTAAACGGGAGAATAGTGACAGGACTCTAACGTATAATACAAAAAATAAAAAACAAACACCGCGACCCTACAATTGATAAAGGTTCATGGCTTGCTGTGTTCACGACTTGCATGGCTTGCATGGCTTGCATTCTTGCATGGCTTGCTCCGATTCCTTGACCACGGGCATTAAGATGATATATATATTTGTCTTTAAATTTTTTTAAAATTATTTTTTAAACGTTATATTGTTTATAACTAAGTACACTTAATATATATATTGAATAAATCCGCAAGCTTGCACACGAATGTAAAAACGCATTTTTGACAGCAATTAGACAATTTAATGATGATTTTGAATAATTTCAAATTAAGTGCATAAATAATTTACGTAAATTTGTGAAATATCTTTTTTCAATTTCTGCAAACAAAATAAAGAAAAAATATGTTTTTTACAATACAATGAGTAATTTGTTGTACTTGCCCATTCGGGACTCGGCCTCCCCATTCTGTTTTGTGGTTCCTTTTTAATAGTGTCAGTATTGTTTGTGCAAGGATTTGCAAATTTCGTAAATTAGTAAAAACAAATACTCATTTAGAAAATTTACAAACCTTCCACAAACAATACTGGCATTATTAAATGCGCGTAAAAGCAGTGGAAACAAATATTTGATAACTGTGCAAAATAATATCTAGAAATTGAAAAAAATATTTGATAAATGCCCGTAATCTATACTAATATTATATAGGAGTAAAGATTGTTTTTTTGTTTGTTTGTTTCTTTGTAGGGGGTAATCTCTGGAACTACTGAAGCGATTTCAAAAATGATGGCGGCAAATTGATGGTGACAATCCCTGCTCCAACATAGGCTATATTTTATGTCGGTGCCACTAACCCAGGGGGGTGCAGGAGCAAAAAACGTTCTAAAATTTCGATTTTTTGTATACTGAAGGAGATAGAAACATCAAATTTGGTATGGTAGTTACTTATAAGATGTAAATGCTCTCTAAGAACAAATTCTAAAAACATTCGAAATTTAAAAGGGTGAGATGAAGGAAAAGCGTTCTAAAAACATTCTAAATTACAATTTCGATGGAATCTCTGGAACTACAGAACCGATTTCAAAAGTGATGGTGGCAAATTGATGGTCACAGTCCCTGATCCAACATAAGCTATATTTTATGTAGGTGCCACTAACCCCAGGGGGATGCAAGACCGAAAAACGTTCTAAAATTTCGATTGTTTGTATACTGAATGAGATAGAAACATCAAATTTGGTATGGTAGTTACTTATAAGGTGTAAATGCTCTCTAAGAACAAATTCTAAAAACATTCGAAATTTAAAAGGGTGAGATGAAGGAAAAGCGTTCTAAAAACATTCTAAATTACAATTTCGATGGAATCTCTGGAACTACAGAACCGATTTCAAAAGTGATGGTGGCAAATTGATGGTGACAGTCCCTGATCCAACATAAGCTATATTTTATGTCGGTGCTACTACCCCCAGGGGGATGCAGGAGCGAAAAACGTTCTAAAATTTCGATTTTTTGTATACTGAATGAAATAGAACCATCAAATTTGGTATGGTAGTTACTTATAAGATGTAAATGCTCTCTAAGAACAAATTAAATATATATATATATAAGTTCAAAAGGGTGAAATGAGTGAAAAGCGTTCTAAAAACATTCTAAATTACAATTTCTATGGAATATCTGGAACTACAGAACCGATTTCAAAACTGATGGTGACAGTCCCTGCTCCAACATAGGTTATATTTTATGTCGGTACCACTACCTCCAGGGGGGTGCAAGAGTGAAAAACGTTCTAAAATTTCGATTTTTTGTATACTGACGGAGCTAGAAATTTGAAATTTGGCATTGTAGCTACTTATAAGATGTAAATGCTCTCTAAGAACAAATTAAAAAAAAATTAAATTCAAAAGGGTGAAATGAGCGAAAAGCGTTCTAGAAACATTCTAAATTACAATTTCTGTGGAATCTTTGGAACTACAGAACCGATTTCAAAAGTGATGGTGACAAATTGATGGTGACAGTCCCTGCTCCAACATATGTTATATTTTATGTCGGTACCACTACCTCCAGAGAGGTGCAAGAGCGAAAAACGTTCTAAAATTGCTTTTTTTTTTATACTGAAGGAGCTAGAAATTTGAAATTTGGCATTGTAGTTACTTATAAGATGTAAATGCTCTCTAAGAACAAATAAAAAAAAATCTAAATTTAAAAGGGTGAGATGAGCGAAAAGCGTTTTAAAAACATTCTAAATTACAATTTCTATGGAATCTCTGGAAGTACTGAACCGATTTCAAAAATCATGATAGCAAATTGGTGGTGACAGTCCCTACTCCAACATAAGAATATTTTATGTCGGTGCCACTAACCCCAATGGGGTGCAGGAGCGAAAAATGTTCGAAAATTGCGACTTTTTTATACTGAAGGAGCTAGAAATTTGAAATTTGACATTGTAGTTACTTATAAGATGTAAATGCTCTCTAAGGATAATTAAAAAAAAATCGAAATTTAAAAGGGTTAAATAAGCGAAAAGCGTTCTAAAATCATTCTAAATTACAATTTCTATGGAATCTCTGGAACTACAAAACCGATTTTAAAAGTGATGGTGGCAAATTTATGATGACAATCCCTGCTCCAACAGCCTCTTTAATAAAAAGCTACGCGTTGCTGACGACTGGGTTTTTCGCTAATCGTTGCCACAGATTAATCTCGGAAAATGAAACATTTGGAGTTACTGAAAAAAATAATAGCTCGAAAAGCATTTGTCAGAAAATTGTTAGACAAACTGCGCTTGAAAGGTAAAAAATGGTATTTTTCTTGATGTAAATTTCAAATCTAATGATTATGCCGTTTTTCAAATATTGAATTTCAAAAATTACCAAATTTCACAATAGAGTACCATAGCGAAACCTTCATGCGTAAAAAAATAATGATAAGGGCGACGTGTCCTGACGTGTATATTTGGCACTAGTCACAAATTATAGTAGCCTCATTATTCTGTTAAAATATAAGAGTGAATTATGAAATGTCAATTTGTTTGTTCGTTAAGAGAAATTGAACAGCGTAGCGGGCGTAGCTTGCTAGTAGTATATATTAGAAATTGGAAAAAATATATGATAAATGTCTAGACATGCTACAGGGTGATCAATTTAGAAAAGTACCCGTTTGTTTTCCACATCTATAATATCTGTAGCGAAACTTTCAACATCATTACTTATTTAATATGTCTATATTTAATGTGCGGGTATTGTTTTTTTTTCACTTTCTAAATGCGAAAACTCGTTTTTAACACTTTCCAACCTAGCTGAAAAGTGTTGATTACTTCGGTTTGTCTGCCGTCTGGTCTGTCCTTCTGTCCGTGCTCTAACTCCCGTAAATATGCTCGGATTGCAATGAAATTTCGGTATGTTATTGTCGTTTACTATAGCATGTTCCCTATTTCTACTGAAGTGTGTAGCATTTATAGTTTTTTTACAGGGACAGTCAAAAGTTTTCCGTTTACAGTCAATGGGAAATAATCGTTTCAAGTACATTTTGATGACGCTACGTCATTTAAAACATAATGAAATTGATATATAAATATGAAGTTCATTAAAACACACGTTTGTTGTAGAATATGGGGTGCAAAGTATTTATTATTCATTTACAGGGTCAAACAAAAGAATTCTGTTACACATCGTTCTATGGACAAAAATCGTTTGTAGTATAATTTAGTGGTTTTTCACTATTTCAAACATAATGAAAATTATATGGATTACTGAGGTGCATTATAAATTGCTCTCTTGTGTGCATTGCGTTTATTTACAGGGACACACAAAATATATTGGTTACAGTATATGTGCGATATTTACAGTCTATGTGTTATAAGTGCGTTTTCAACTTTGATTTGCGTTTTTAAGTTCAACTAAATTTCTTCACAGTACATGTATGTTTATGAACTCGGTTGATCATATACAGGGCTACACAAGGGAATTCATAAGTATTACAGACTATGGGAGTGAATTGCTTAAGGGTAGTTTTTAATTGTGTTGCGGATTTTCCTGCTGAACTATATTCAGTAGACTAATAGAAGTTTGTGGAATATAAATAAATTCATATAAAGGGCTACGTAAAGAAAAAAGATACATTGTCTTTTACGGTTGGTAATTTCTGCGAATGAGCTTTAAGTTGCCTTTTAGCTTAATATGTGGTGTGTACAAAAGTCTTCAGATAATATACAGGGCCGCACAAAATATTTCAAGTGCATTTCCATCGATTGGCGAAAATTGCTAAATGTGAATATTCTAACTGAACTAAATTTTATCATACTATATCTCCACATTCATTGATCATATACAGGGCTGCACAAAATAATTCGACTACTTTTTTGACACGGGAAGGTAATTTCGAAAACTGTATTTTTCAATGTGTTATATGTTTCTTAAATTGTTTACTCACATATCTTCTTTCCCCTTATTTAACGGCGTTACAGTTTAGTTACAGTTTTCTGGCTGCGTTGGAAAGTGTTTCATAATCTATGCTTGACGCATGATTTTTCGTTCTTGTTTAAACATAAATTCGCGTGAATATCATTAGTAATTTTTAATCCGATTCTGCATTTAATTTCAATAGGCAACTGGCCAAGTTGAAAGAAGCGGACGATTTAATCAAATCATTTGTGCAGAATCGGATTAAAAATTTCTAATGATGTTTATGTGAAATTATGTTTAAAAAACGAGTTTTCGCATTTAGAAAGTGAAAAAAAAAAACGATACCCGCACATTAAATATGGACATATTAAATAAGTAATGATGTTGAAAGTTTCGCTACATATATTATAGATGTTGATAATACAAAAAACAAACGGGTACTCTTTTAAATTGATTACCCTACATAAACACGCTGCAAAAAAATGTCCGCGCTGATGATGATTCTTTATAGAAATGATCCAGCTTTCCGGCCAATCAGAGAATACTTGTGTATGTGGACGGCCAGAGTCTAGTCGCCTGTCTTCACTTTTCTCTATATATTTTCATATTTAAGTCAATTTTTACACCTGTTCGTCAAGCATTTCCTTATATTCTATAGCCACTCAAGTGTAGTGTGGTTTTATCTATACTAATAAAATAAAGTTTCGCTCTGTGTGTGTGTGTGTGTGCCTGTTGGCAATGGCTAGGGAAATTTAGCGCACCTAGAAGTCTGTAAATTTAGATTTAGGTAGTCCAAACCCTCTCTTGGTGCACCTGACCCTCAGAATTTTAATATTTTTAATTAGACTAGATATTAATTAGATTCTCATTAACCATCGCTTCTAAAATGACATCTTTTAAATCAAAATAGCGAAAGAAACGAACCGGCGCATTGGATTTGCAAGCGGAAATGAACGAATTCGAAATTATTTTGCTAATTAGCGAATTTTAAGAAAACTAATTGAGATATCAATTTGAAAATTTCTGAGCATATGTAAAAAAATATTCTGCATCTGACTATGTGATTTTTGAAAATTTCGGTCGGTATTTTTTTTAAATTTATGCAAAAAACTGCCAAAAATCTGCCGGCACCAGTGAAAACAATCCGAGAAAGTTTCAAACAGGGATCTGCTTTCATTAAAAACTGAACTACAAAGAGATCTGTTTCTCTTGCCGATCCCTCCATTTAGTTTGCGAAAATGAAAGGAAATAATTGCCAATTTTTACTAATGAACAAAAATTTAGGTAACTAATTAAGATATAGATTTGAAATTGAGGTCGGGAAGGGATGTCATCTGCCGGCTATTTTAGCGTAGCGTCTTCATTATGTTCTAATTATCAGAAAAATGTAATTCTTTTTTTAATGATCGCGTTAATGTAGGTGACGGTGGTTCTCTTGAACAAATTATTCATTATATTTGCGGGTATGTGGAAGAAGGGGGTTAACGCCTTTCTCTGAGATTGTAATTATCTCGGGCCCGGGCAACGCCGGGCGGGTTAGCTAGTATATTATAACTTTGATCAAATGCATTGACTTTTTTGTCATTATCTCTTAGTCTATTGGTTCATTTGACCAGGCAGGCATGAAAAAATATTCCAAGTCTTACAAGAGATAAAATTTCAAGTATGAAAATAATAAATATTTCTGCAACTAATTTTCTTGTTAACTATGACAGATTGAATAACCATCCGAATCCACTGATTGATTTTCTGTGTGACGGATTAATGCGCGCTTCTAAATTTCTCAGTAAGTATATGCAGATAAAAAATAAATAAAAAATAACGTGAATAATTAAAAGCAAAATGGGCATTTTTTGCACAAATATTTAAAAATGCCCATTATAAATTATTTTTTCTGAACTAGGAAAGAATAAATATATAGAAAAATTCTAATATTGGAACATAAATTCACCTTAGTATACCAATTAAAAACATGAAAACATTTAAAATGAATCACAGTTTATTTATAACTAAAATAGGTGTAAAAAGAAATAAAAGTTCTAAAACATTAAAACCATTCTAAGTAGTTAAAGTAAAAATAAAAATGAAGTATTTACATGCATACAAATACTTAGTATACCAATTAAAAACATGAAAACATTTAAAATGAATCACACTTTATTTATAACTAAAATAGGTGTAAAAAGAAATAAAGTGACAGCTAGAATGACAACAAGAAAATTACCAAACCGAATAAGGGATCATATGACAGACATAGCAAAAGGAAAACCATCTACCGCACTATCTCGTTTAAATTTGAAAACAGAAATTGATATTTTTAAGTAAAGTAAAGATTATAGTGCAAATGAATGATTATAGTACATGTATACTGAGGGAGTCTGTGGAAATACTGACAAGTGGTAAGAAATCCTGTAATGCTATGTTATCATGCAATGTACCAAAAATCTGGTTTAATCTACTTTGTGTCAATGGTACATTTGGGTTGGAATAACCCACCTTCCTCAATAGACTCATCTACCCCCCCCCCCTTTCTTCCTATGTGGTTTCGCCTTCTGTTTTATAACCAGCGTACATTCCGGAAGTTACAGAATTTTTTCTCATTTTCGCCCTTTGATGATGGCCAGGTTCAGGTGGAAAGCGCTCGGGACCCCGACGAAAGTTTTAACAGCTTAGAATGGTTTTAATGGCAGGTTAGAACCTTTACTTCTTTTTACACCTCTTTTTGTAATAAATAAATTGTGATTCATTTTAAACGTTTTCATGTTTTTAATTAGTAAAGAATAATTTAGATTTAATAATTTAACGATCGTGGAAAGTGCTAAACGTTTACTGCATTCAGTTAGCTTCTAATAACTAATGTATCTGATTGGTATCTAAAAACTAATACATTATCGACATCTGATAGCTATTTAAAAAGAAAAAAAAATAATTTTGAAATATTGAATCTAATTCAGCATTTCTTTCATTATATGCCTCCGAAAAAAGGGTAAAAATACCTAAATTTTAGATTAAAAAAATATTAGAAAAATAACTGTTTAACCCTTTAAAGGATAAAGCATTTCAATTGCTAAAATGTTGAAATAAATGATTGACACCGGAAATTATGAACAAATGTATTTCTATATATTAAAAAAAAAAAAAGATATTTCACATATAAAATAAATGGAAAACATTTCTATTAAAATTCTGCTGTCATTGTTGAATTTCGTAATTAAATTTTTGTGGTTTCACAGGGAAACCAATGAACGTTAAAGGGTTAACACTAGAACCGCTATAACGGGTCACTTTGACCCGTACCAAATGAGTAGCTGTTCATTCACACCAGAAATTTTTTCATAAAATAAGTTAAATATATGCTACCCAAAAATAACGTAAATAAATAAGTTAAATAGTTTTAATTAAAATTTCTGGTGTGAAATATTTTTGTAATATTTGAATAAAATTTCCCGTGGTTCTAGTGTTAATAACTAAAAAAAAAAAAAATACTCTAGAAATATTATTTGTTTCTACAAAGTGATTAAGTATAAATATTTTTTTTTTAAACAGCAGCAGTAAGTTCTACCTATACACAAAAACATAAATGTCATCATGTACGTCATGAATTTAATTTTAGAATATATCTAAAGCTTTTCTTTTCTTTTTTCATTGTAAAATTTGATCTTCAGTTTTTTAAAATATATTTAATAAATAATAAATTTTCTCCCCCTATTTTTAAAAAAATATCCACTTAGGAAAATGTTTATCTGTTGAAAAACAGCATGAAAAAATTTATGTGGAGTAATCCTATGCGTCAAGAAAACACATGGGCTTAAAGTCTGAAGTATTTTTAGCAGACTTATAAAACTAAAGCACCAAAATAAGAATGAAGAATTAGGGAACTTCAAAAATTTCGAAATTGTCCTGAAATAAGGACAGAAATTTTATGTCTGGATTAGAACAAATATTTTACAAATAAAATTCAGCATTTAAAAAATATTTCCATTTCTCAATACTTAAAAGTACAAATTTTGAGTTAATATTTCTTTATATCGATTTTTTTTCTCTAAATTTCACTAATGCTTTGTATTGACACAAAAGAAAGTTGATGTTTACCTAATTTTGTGACTATTACAACAAGTTGGAAACTATACGTCAAACGTGACAAATGAGTTGCGTTCGTACTATAACTAGTTTTATAAAAACAAAAAAATTCATCGTTATTATTTCAGTGAAATGATTTATATCAATTGTTATTATGATATGATTAATTTCCGTAATAAAATAAGTACATTTTAAGTTGGCAACATTTTATCTTTTGTTGAAATTTACTGCAAATTCAAATGGGAAAATTAAACCTAGCTTTGAAAATTTCATAACTTGAAATTGATATTTAGACTCTTTTTCCATTTAATATCTATTTCTTATGTAACATCTATTTAAAAAACTGTCGGTAGATTATGGGATTGAAATAATTGAACAATTTTAGTATACAAATTCGGTTTTTAAATTCAGGAATACGGAAATAATATGACTCCATCTTAAGTATGACGTAATCACCATGGCAACCTAGAATCATGATCTATCATGGGATATCACTGAATTAATTACTTATGATTGGATTTAATAGAATGAAGAAAACTTTTATTAATATCTTTTTAAGTTTTGATTCGATTTTCATAAAATTTGAAATGACTCGACAAAATTTTGCAGCGATTATATATATTAAATTTCAAACCATTCGGTTGGATAGTTTTTGCTCTGTTATATGCAGACAGCCCGACAGATGGACAGGCAGACGGACCAGACGACGACTAGGGGCTACGTATTTATATAATTACGAACGCCTCTAAAACGATTTCAAAAATGGTTTGTAATATAAAACAAACAATTATAAGATTCTAGTGTTTGGTATATGTATGTTTAGCATGTTAAGTGCGTTATAGGTAACGTGAACAATTGTACTCGAATTTTGCCGAAATTTGGGGATGAAAGTCTCAGAGTTCACGTACTTTTTGATTTAAAAAACTTATTAATTTTTAAGATGTTGATAAATTTGTGATGTTTCGAAAAAGAGATAAAGCAGCAAAAAGTTATAAATTTTAAAACTGTGAAGACATTTATAAAACTGTGAACATCTTCAAGTCCTGTCATAAATTTTGTCACCTTACTTATATGTAAGTTAATTAGGTAATTTAATTTTTAAGAAAACTTTCCTTAAAAGGAATTTTATTTAAAATTCTTATAAGTTAAAGGGAAAAAAAAACTTTAATATATTTTACATCGATTTTGATCTATAGATGTGCAAAAAAAAAAAGGTGGATGTTTTACTGTTTTTCTGACCTTTTACAAAAATGAATTTTAATGCAAAACAAACAATTTTAAATTAAATTATTTCTAATGTGCATGTTTAGAATATTAGCTCAGTTAACTTTTCATATATATTATTATTATTATTATTATTATTATTATTTACAATGCTTAAAAATTTACTTTAGAAATTGAGAAGAAAGTTAATATTTCTTGATATGCATTCTGTTCTCTAGATTTAACTTATATTCGGTATTGATGCAAACAAACAAACAAACAAAAAAGTTGATGTTTCTCTTTCTGTATCACTTCTGAAAAATTGACTGCCAAAATGGTTTTTATTATAAAACAAACAATTATAAGAATAATTTATTTGGTATTTCGATTTTTTCTTTTGTAAACATAACTGTCTGCATAAAAATTTAAGGAATGCTTAATAATTAGTACATAATCTTTGATAACAGCTTTTATGCAATGCAAATTCTATGAAAAGATTGTAAAATATTTCAAAACTTTAGCGCATGCACATCTACACGTATTTTGTATACGCATCTGTTAGATTTTCATTTGAAATTTTAAGCCTCACTACAGGGATTATTCCTGACACAACATATGGCTTGTTGCTTTTATCAATGTTTATGTTAGTCTTAATTTTAAGTATCTTAACGTCTTCAAGTTTTAAACTAGCCTTTTAACACTGCTTCAGCAGAGATCTATAAAATTTATATTTTATTCAGAGCAAAGAAAATACAAAGTAATATGGCCCATACTTAAATACTACGTGGTTCTTTGATAGTCCCTTACAAAAATAAAAGATTGAGATTTATTTTCTTGCTTCTTATAATACATTTTTTTGGCTGAATGGCAATAATTTTGTACTTAAATTTTCAACAAACATTCATGTCATTTTTTATTTTATGCTTTTATGCAGTGTGTCCGAAAAGTATTTTCCTCATTACAAAATTTATTCATATCCGCTATATATGTATAAAAGAGACGTGTGTAACTGGTGCCAAAATGTTGGAAAACTAACCAAGTTTTTTTGTTGCAGGTTTCCGTAACGTGGCTGTAATGTAGCTCGGACCAGATACCGATAACTCGCTGACCACCAACCTCAGCTGAAAGTGTGGAAGAAGTGAGGCAGTCTGTTTTGCGAAGTCCCAAGAAATCAGTGTGTACGGCCTCATGTGAATTACAGATGCCCAAACGGTCGTGTGATACACACTGAACTTTTTCCTGATTTGTGAACATTTCCTATTTCCTGAACACTGACAGTGCTACATAACAGCCATAATACGGAAACCTGCAACAAAAAAACGTGGCTAGTTTTCTAACATTTTGGCACCAGTTTCACGTGTCTATCTTATATATAGAGGATAATAATAAATGTTGTAATCAGGGAAAGACTTCTCGGACCTGTATTTTATTTGAAACTAGCTGACCCGCCTGGTGTTGCCCGAGCCCATGTAACAAACTCAAATCTTTTAAAAAACGAAACTCTGGCCAAGGTCTCCTATGGCTTCGACACCGTATACCGGGCACGCTCGCACGCTCCGAAACATCTTTTATTTCCCCCTTCCACCGCCAAGGGAGCAACCTCTTTCGGAAAGAACCTCTGAGACAGGTCAACGTTGCCTACGGTACTGTATAGTAGGCGTGCGTCAAAATCGAGCTGGTTTCGAGAAGATGGGAACATTATAAGCCTAGTTATTGTAATAAGGCACAGTTAGAGAAAATAATCCTGATTGAGGTGCCAGGTGAAGGGGATGTTCAAGTGTCCTTCAGAAAATGACTAATTAGGAGGACTACGATGCATCTTTAAAAATTCGATCGTTTGCTTAAGCTAGGAACTTAATTACAAATTTGCCTTAAACTATTATTCGGAAATAGTGGTAACCGCTACTCATAAATTTACTTTAATGTTATAGAAGGTCACTATTAAGTTAATTATAATGTTTGGAATCAGTTGCGTTCAAATAGGAAAGATAGTTGCTGAGATACGGAAACGGGGCATAGTTAGGTAAAAAACCTTGAAGGAGGGGTCGGGGGGAGAGGGGAAGCTCAAGTGCCTTTCAGCAAATGACTAATTAGGACAACCACTATACATCTTTAAAAATTCGTTCGTTTGGTTAAGCTAGGAACTTAATTAGAAATTTGGCTTAAACTATTATTCAGAAATAGTGATAACCGCTACTCATAAATTTAGTTTAATGTTATAAAAGATGACTATTAAGTTAATTATAATGTTTGGAATCACTTGCGTTGAAATCGGAAAGATAGTTGCTGAGATATGGAAACGGGGAATAGTTAGAGAAAATTTGAAGGAGGGCCCCGGGGAAGGGGGGGGGGTGGCGGATGTTCAAGTGACCTTCAGCAAATAACTAATTAGGAGGATCACTATACATTTTTAAAGATTGATTCATTTGGTTAAGCTAGGAACTTAATTTGAAATTTGGCTTAGTCTATTATTCGGAAATACTGGTAATTGCCTTTTAGAAATACACCTTGAAGCAATGAATGCTGATTTTTACGATAATTTAGTAAAAATGGAACTAAATGGAGAAGTTCGGAACATTGTTACTGAGATATTACTGAGAAACTAAGATTTAAAATAGCGGTATTCTGTATATAAAACAACAATTAAATGCTACGGGTGAAGCTTAAAAAATGTTAAAATTGTTAAATGTAATTAGACCCTTACCCCTCGCCATTCCCGCAAATATATAACAAATAATCTGTTAAATAAAATTTTCTGTATTAATAGTCTCTATCATAATAATATATGTCCTGTTTTAAAAAAACCTTAAACCCAGATAATTATAATGAACAAAAACTTGCCTGGAAATGTCTTAAACAGGTGGCGTTTGTGTAATTTGCCGTGAGAAGATGGCGCTACATTAGCTTGGCTATATGCAGGTAACTGCAATCCATGTTGGCACTATTTCGTAATAAGTCCTTATCTATGCATCGTTACTCTGATTTATTTAATGAGTTCTGAGAAGATATTCTACACAACCAACCAACCGAAGAAAAAAAGCGTATTTTTAATGAGAGTTCTTCGTGCATTTTAATTAATATTTCAGAAAGTAATTAAAATATTAAAATTCTGACGTTCAGGTACACCAGGAGACGGTTTGGACTACCTAAATCTAAATTTCCAGCCTTCTAGGTTGTCTAGATTTTCCTCGCCATCGCCAACAGAGACACACACACACACACAGACAGACAGACAGACACACACATAGAGCGAAACTTTCTTTTATTAGTATAGATGACAGAATGCTTTTGTTTTAATATTATTTCATATATTGAACTCGCCGATTTAAAAGGCAAAATGTTACAATTTAAAGAAACTGTCGTAAAAATTAAAAACAAGTTTAAGATATTTTTGACATCAAAACGTCGCTGGAATTTTCTAAGATTTCATATAGAATTTAATTTAAGAAATGCTTTGGCGATCTGATTTCTTGTGCTTTGGACGAACACTATTATCTTTTAATAGTTGTCGGAAAGCACGTTTAATTCTCTAGAGTTAAGAGTATAATACTTATTCTAATACTGTTGTTCCAAATCCATTTCTAAATTAAAATCTTTTATTAATATTTTCTGCTGTGTTTGGAATATAGCGATTTAAAATTCAAAAGATATCTGCGTTTGTAAAATTAGAACAAGTATATTATTTTGTCACAGAAAATGAAAATTAATAAATCATTTATCTGCACATAAAATAATAATGTCTTCTAAAATAAGTTTTTTGAGTTTACTGGTCCATAAAGATATTTTTCCAGATTATATAAAAATTTAATGGCTGAACGAAAATACCATTAGTTAAATATTTATTTTTTCTAAACTATTCCACAATGTTATACAAAACTTGGAAAACTTGTAAAAATTAGGACAAAATTTAACAAATGAAAGAAAATAGCTTGCAAAATTAAAAAATAAATAAACTTAACAATAAAATATTTCTACAATTTTTCAAGACTTGCTTGTAATTTAATTTACTAAATGCTTTGGCAGAATTTTATTTCTTGTTTTCCGTTATACGATATTATATTTTGATAGTTGCCGGAAGCACTTTCAATTCTCTAGAGTTAAAAGTATAATATTTATTTTAGCATTGTTCTTCCAAATACCATTCGTAATTTTAATTCATTTATTATTTTGTTCCGTAATATTTGTACCTGGTATTATTGTGAAGTGATTTAAAAATCGAAAGGTATCTATGTAAGTAAAATTAGAACAAATAGGGTTACTCTGCACAACAAATTTTACATAATGTTTTGTCCTTTAAATAAATTTAAGTTCTTTTAAATAAATCTGATGGGTAGAATTCTAATATGCAATCACAATTTTTCTAGCCCGTATATAGTTTTACAGAATAAAGTACTCCAATTTCAGAGAATATTGTATTAATCAAAAACGGACGTGTCAATTTTTTTCAAAACTTAGTGATAGGTCAGAATTAAAAAAATATATAATTTATTATAAAAAATACTTTGATGAGTTGTTTTGTAGCTTTTTTGTATATTTGCTGTTGAAAGAGTATCTCTAATTTTAGTAGAACATATTCAACAATTTATGTATCAAACATTTCTGATGTTTTTAAATTTATTTTAT
The DNA here is from genome assembly GCA_963931845.1 of Maratus michaelseni. Classification (NCBI taxonomy): domain Eukaryota; kingdom Metazoa; phylum Arthropoda; class Arachnida; order Araneae; family Salticidae; genus Maratus; species Maratus michaelseni. The sequence continues at coordinate 209,723,271 of OZ007599.1, read as the reverse complement.
TTTGTTTTATTTTTATTATGGTTATAATCTAGTGAAACCATTCACTTTGTCCATCATTTACGACACCTAAATTTTCCAGGAAAGAAAGGAAGAAATCAATGCAATGAAAGCAAGAAATGGACTAAATATTGCATTAAAAAACATTAGGGTGGCAGAAGAACACCGGGTAATATTTGTGAATATCAGTTAGAAATACATTAAAAGCATCTAGTTTCACTTAAAGACGGATCTAAAAAATAAAAAAAATTCTTCGTTCAACAACGCGAAACTTTCTGACACATGTTTTCTGACTCAAACGCAAAAGCATGTCACTTGCAAGCCTGATTATTGAAGCGATTTGGAATCGACTGGTATTTTCCATATTTTGATAAATGAATTTCTTATCGCGTTAGGGGAGAGTAGCCGAATTTGGACCACTTCACTTATTTTCAGGTGTAACTTACTTTATTTTTGGAATATCTGCAAAATATGTCACGTGCAAAATGAGCACTACACGTGGTCAATCTATTCATCTACTTATTAAATAAGTGTTTAGAACGATTTCTTTCTGAAAATCTTAAATTTTATTTTAGTTTGAAAATTTTGCCAAAAGTGGTCCAAATTCAGCGACTGGTTGCCTAAGTTGGAACCCCCCCCCCCCCTTTAGTCTCCTAAATTGGACCAAACAATATTAGGCTGCTTTAATGAGTAGGGAATATAACTAATTTTATTAAAAGAAAAGTTTGCGATTAATGAAACAATGAAACAAAACAACATCAATGAAATATAATGAAATCAAATGTCTGAAAGTAAAGATAATTGTTTTAAATAAAAATTTATTCAAAATATAAATCAAAGTTGTAAGTAATTAAGAATAGAAATTATGGAACTAATTGCCAGTTACTTGAATATCATGTAAAAAGTGATACAAGGCTTACACATGAATTTCTTTTGTCCATTTTTTATTCCAGCGCACACAACATGGAACATGGAACCATATTTGGCAATCTGAACACTGAATCATTTCTGTTACTTTATTTTTCTTACAAATTAGGCAATACCAATCATCACTGTCTTTATTTTCTTTTTAGATTCTGGATCATTAGACTTTTTTTTTTTTTTTTTTACAACAAAAGTTTTCTTTACTTTATATCTGTAGTTCTTCCCTTCCACCATTTCTTTGATGTTCGAATTGCTTTTGAGCTTTGAGTGCTTCCTTTTTGTGTTTTTTTTTTTTTTTTCATTTCAAGGTTTATTTTATATGGCGAAGATGTTAAAACAGCTGTTTTTTGGCTCCCTTTGTACTTTAACTTAACTGATTTTGGCAGGGGAAATAACATTTCTAATGATCCTTTGGCTTTTGGGGGGTTTTGTAGCTGCAGCCTTCTTGCAGGTCAATCTCTTCACAACTTATTCTTTCCTTTTCATTTCCTACATATTTGACAACGTTTGCTATCACTGATGTTTTCTTCCTGACTACTTGTCTTTATCCTTTTCATAATTTGTTTTTATTTTTTTACTCTCTTAGTTTTAGATAGACTTTGATGATTACTGACTCTGACTCTGAAATCTCACTAGCAGGAGAATCAACGGATCTATCTGCAGTGCCTATCTCCTCGTCAGGAATAAGTGCAGAAGTAGCTGCAAAATGATGACTTTTAAAACGAGATCTATCAACGGATCTATCTACAGTGCCTATCTCCTCGTCAGGAATAAGTGCAGAAGCAGCTGCAAAATGATGACTTTTAAAAACGTACCTATTAGGAGGCCAAATGCCTCTTCCTTTAAAAGCTTGGGCGGTGGTTTCAACTGTTGCTGCTCTGTTGTAAGGGATAGTTAAAAGCTGAGAGACCTACAAATTTGTTATAGGGAAACCTTTATGAGCTCGAAGCCACAATTCTTGTGCCTCTACATAATAGGTATTTAAGAGTTTAAAGAAGGCAACAACTCTCAACATTCATTACTTACTTTTCAAATTTATGATAATATATCTGGTCCAATTTAACCAACTTAAATTGGTCCAATTAAGACAACTGCGCCATTTTTTAGCAGATAATCTCAAGACTAAGAACAAAAACGAAAGCAAACAAATCCGCGTGAAAAATATGCGCAAAAAACACATGAATTTAGTAATATGAAAAAGTATATGATCCAGTAGAAAAGTATATGATATAACATTAAAGTATATGACAACATAACAACTTACCTTAGTTTTAAAGTATTCTCTTACGTTTAGTAGGAAAAATTAGATCAAAACAGCTAATTTTAGATTTTTTAAAATTCTCTTAAAACAGCACGTGGAAGGCGAGTGCTTCTTCTAATCAGAAATGACGTCATTCTGATGAGTAGGATTTCAGCGCTAGATGGCGTCTCTTTCTGTAATTAACGCAGAATTGCAGCGGTCCATTTAAAGCGGTGGTCCAAATATGGCTACTTTCCCCTATAATTGATGTGTGTCACATGACGGTTAGTTTTCCCCTTTTCCGCGCTGTTGCGTCCGAAAATTTGGTTCAAAACGGCAACTTTGACAGTATTTTCTGAAAAATCTTCTATCAAAAATTGAAAAAACTATTCAATTACATAGTTTCTGAATAAGAACACCTGCCAATTTCATGCGTTTTCGAACAAAAATGAATTCAGAAATGTGTCAGAAAATATTTCTTTCGATTTGAGAACAGCCTTCAAGATAAAAATGTGTATTGTGCAGTGTTACTTTTTGAAGGAATATAAAAATTAGAAATTCCTTTATCTACGCTTAAAAGAATATTGTCATCTTAAAATAAACTCTTTCAGTTTACTGAATCATAAAGATATTTTTTCCGAATTCCATAAAAGTTTAATGGCTGCACAAAAGTACCTGATTAGTTAAAAAATATATTCCTTATAAACCATTCTATTATTTTGTTTTCTGGCGCAGGTTTCTGTTTTTATTAAAAATGACAACTTGACAAAATGAAGTACTGCATGATATCATTCTTGTCAGCATTTGTGTGCTTTGATATTTTGACAGCAGAAAAGTATTGTTAATACCTAAAGTGTTTGACAAGTGTAAAACAAAAACGAAACAAAAGAGCATACAATGTTTACCAGTAAAGAAACTGGAAATAGTTATAATATTTAGGTGACAAGATTTAATTCCGAGTTTTTATCTTCTGCATTACGCACTAGTTAAATTTAATGAAAATAGTGTCATTAGAACACTATTCAAAGCTTTCAATTGCGCATAAATGCACACGAATGCACCGAATATATTAATGATTAAACAAATTGCAAATACCCCATTAATTAATCCACATCAGTCCACCATTTCATTAACGCAAAACCAACAATGATATATTTTTTAATTCAAAATTCGATCATATTAATGCCTTGTGTTGTATTTATGCAACAACCTGCTCTTTACAAAAAAATATATAAATATGCCTTAAAACCAATAAAAATATGTAACATCGTCTAATTTCAAAACATTTTAGCTGCTAAATGAAAATATTGTTCAGAAAGAAAATTGAGGCTTTTATGGATTAATAAAATAAAATTGTCTTTTAAAAGATGCCCAGATTTCCAGAGTGTATTTTACAGCATTAAAAAAAATTAAAAACTTAAAAGTGAGAACTTGCACCTACTTTTTTTAAAATTACACATTTCTGACTCAATTTTAAACGTAAACGCATAAAATAGGCAGACCAGACTATTGAAGCGATTTGGAATCGAATAGCGTTTTCTATTTTTTTAATTAAAAAAATACTTATCGAGTTATAAGTGGTTCTTGTCACGTGACGACAAGTTTTTCTCCTTTCTCGCGTTACTGTGTTAGGAATTTGGTTCAAAACGCGCACTTTCAAAGTATTTTCTGAAAGCTCTTCTAATTTTACCAAAAAAGGGAAAACGCCAGTTGATTGCATAGTTTCTAAATAAGAACTATTTCGTGTGTTTCCCATCAAAAATGATTTTAGAAATGTGTCAGAAAGTAGTTCTTTGGATTTGAGAACGGCCTTAAGATATGAAAAAGGATGTTAGTGCTCGTACAAGTTAGACATGTGACCAACCAACCTACTGTTCGGTCTTTCTTCAGTGTTCAACAACAACTTCTTTTATTCATTGTGTTATATATATATATATATACTGGTAATATGATCTATCTATAACACAAAAATTCTTCCCGTGAAAATCTGCATTCAAAACGCGCATAATGTTTTATTTTAATATAGTATCATTGGAATGTATTTACCCATATATTAATGTTGCTAGCTATTTTGGTGCTTCCTTTTAAATACATTTATATGAAGGTGTTCTTAAACTGTTCCAACAAAATAAAAGGAGTGATTATATACACGTCCAGAAGAACATTTTTGTGTGTAGGAAACCAGGACCGCAATCTACTTAGTAGAAAATACAAGTCTCACTTCAAGCTGAACAAAGATTTTTGTTCAAAAATTAACAATAATGAAAATATTTTAGCGAAAATATCTTACTAACAATGAAATGCGATGACATTACGCGAATGGGCCATAATTCGTGCAGTGACACAATATCTATCGTCAGTTACATTGTAAATTATGAAGTGTTTAACTCAGTCTCGTTTGGATGCCAATGGTGGTCATTTCTAACAATGATGTCCCCATATTTTCTATAGAGAAAGCCATATCGATTGAAAATATCATTACAATGAATTCATTGCTGCTAAAGTTATGAACGAAAATACAGGTTTGGCTTTCCGTGAAACCCTCTAAATTTTCGTTTGGAAAAAAGGATTGTGAAGTTTTCGCATACAAAAATTATTCATCCTAATGAATATTATCACCCATCTTATTTTGTTGAAACAATTTACAAACACCTTGTATAATATTAAGTAGAATTGCTCCAAGGCTTCAAAGAAAAATTAGTATTTTGATGAAATACCTTTAATTTCTTTTTAAACTCACTAACCTGTCTAATTTTTAATTATATTTTATTAAAATAATATCGTATAAAGTTCTAGCGTTAAAATGATGACAATACTGTTAATATCGTTCTCAAAAATGATAATGAAAAAACAGCAGAATTTTCCACATACTTTGTAAACTTTTAGATGAGCTTTTAAAATTTAAATAAGTTAACATACATAAAAAATATATAAATGCGCAAAATATTTTAATATATTTCAAGATATATACGAAAAAAAAATCAGGATTTTTTTATCATTAATGAGAAGATCATGAACAACAGAAAGTTTTCCTGAATTCTTTTAACTACGACATTTTTATTTTAATAGAACGGTAATAATTTTCAAAAAATTTAAAATAAAATACATTAATAAAAAATATTTGGACATATTTCGAGATACGCAAGAAATTCCTATTTAATTACTTTACTTTCAGTTATTAAAGTATAGTGTATGATAAACGGAACGTTTTTCTACAGTCCTGAAAACTGTTAGCTTTTACATTTAACGTAAGAGAAGAATTTTTAAAATGGTAAAAATTCTACATTGTTAAGCAAATATTTAGAATATTTCTAGAAAATAAAACAAGTGTTTGTTACGTAAAATGCTGTAGTGTTTTTATTTATTTTCAGAGTATAACGCTTGCAGGCTTGTCATAATCATTTGTTGACATACGATAACGCAACCTGAAATAGAAACTTCTTTTAAATTCTGTTTTCAAATTCTTTCCGCTTTTATTATTAGATTTGTGATTCGATAATGGCTTATATGGGTTTTAGCAAACAAAGTTTTCAAGGTATTCTATTAAATTTAATTTTTGCCTTTTACGTTTGATGTTATGGCTCAATATTATACAAATAATATAACATGCATTACATACATCATACAAAGGTGATTTTTTAAAAATATGTTAGTAATTAATTATGCTAGAATTTTCCATTAAATTTTAATACACTAGCGTGAACTTTTTATTTTTAATACATTGCCAGTACTATGTGTTTGATATTTTTACTTGTAATACTTATAAACTCTTCTGAATTATGTATAAAACGTTAAAACGAGGGGAAGTAAATTGATAAACTCACTTTGCTGAAATAAAAAATAAATAATTTGAATAATATGTTATGAGCTTTACTTAAAATTTTATTCAATAAGCAAATATTTGTTCTAAAGTTTTTTTTCCTGTCTTTTCTTTCTGTTCGCAAATCTAACTGCCAGTGCTGTTGTCGTTAAAAGAACTAGAGGATACACTCTAAAAACGACATTTTCAAAACTGAGCAAAAATTACACAAATCTGAGTATGTTGCGCAGTCAAAATGGCTCCGAATCAAAATTACTCAAGTTTTCAACATGTATATACTGATTTCTGAAATCATGCACACACTCAAGAATAAAACATCATGTGCTCATATTTGAGTATGTCCATGTTTCAAAAATGAGTATGAACTGACTTCTTATGTGCTCACTTTTGAGTATTTCCATGTTTCAAAAATGAGTTTAAACTGATTCTAATCATTTTTGAGTATGTTCATGTTTCAAAAATGAGTATTAACTGACCTCTATGTACTCAGTTTTGAGTATATCCATGTTTCAATATTCAGAGTATTTCTGGTATTTCAGAATTGAAAGCATTTGGGTCGTCCTATTTGAAACAAAAAGTTTCATAACAAAATGAAAACATCGATTTACTCAGATTTGAAAGTGTCATTTTTCTCAGTGTACGCTATATAGGCAAAGGGTTATGCGCTACAAGCAAAGTGTTAGATTTAAACTTGTTAGTAATTAATTATGCTAGAATTTTCTATCCAATTTTAGTACACTTCTCTTTTTATTTTTACTAAATTACCAGTACTGTGTGTTTTATATTTTTACTTGTATTTCTCAAATCTAACTCACAGTGCTGTTGTAGTTTAAAAAACTAATACGCTATAGGCAAAGGATTAGTTTACACTAGAGACTACACGCTATATCTTTCCTTGAGGAGAAACAGAGAGTATACAAAGCTTCTTAAAAAATGAAGTATTCAAATGCCGTATACGCTCCTATATGATGTATAACATCATGCTCTACTACAGCCCTGCTAACTCTCGAACTCCGATCAAAGAGGTAATATATTAAGCATCATAATTTAAATTTCGTACATTGATTTGCTTTGCTTGCTTTTCCTGCATCTCTATAACTTCTCTAACATCCAAAAGAAAGGTAAATGGTTGAATAAGATATGTAGCAGGATTTCTAGACAACATGTTAGCTTCGACATTTGTGGAACCCTTTAAATATACAATATCATATCCGAACATACTTAACTTTAAGGACTATCTGAATAATCTTCCTCTTAAATGTTTAACATTTTTTAACCATACAAGAGACGCATGATCAGTGTAAATGGTAAATTTAACACCATGAAAATAATTATAAAATTTGTGTGCTATTGAAGTTGATTTAGTATAGTTGATTTGAATTTAAAAATTGGCTCAATGTCTCTTTCTTTTTTAATTGACAAAATATTTCTAAAATATACACTAAATTTAATTTGCAGTGTTGAAATCTTACTCACAGTTCGTCAGCTTCGCTAAGATTTTAACACCAAAAATACTAATTAAGCATGCATTTTAGAAATATTTTGCCAACTAAAAGAGAAAGTGACATCATTTAAAAACTGTACACTGAAAAAATAAGTTAAAAAGTTTAATTTCCTGATGAGATATATTAAAAATAAAAATGCATTCTACTCGGTATCCACACACCTTTGGAGGTGATTTTTTGAAATTTTCTCTTTATACTAATTTTTTTTAATGACATTTAACTTTGAAAAATATATAAGCATTTTAGAAATTACACAGAAATGATTTTTCAAAAGTGAAAAATGGTCAAAATTACGTGAAAAATTGACATTTGCGCAAAACATGATAACTCAAAATTAAATCAATGCATTCACATTTTGTAAATTGCATAATAAAGAGAATAACTCTTTCTAGGACATAGACCAGTCGCAATATAATAGCATCTCTATCGCAGTTTCTATGGCACTTGAAGTACTAAAGTAATGAAAAATTTGTAAAATTTCCTGCAACTTTTTAACTTATACGAGTGTAAATATAAAACTAATTAATATATTATCATGATTGTAGTCTATTCCGTCAATAAACGTTTGTAAAATAAGTATAAAAAATTTCAAGGCATTTCATGCATGATATTTTGCTATAGGATGTTTTGCGTACAATTTAAAATCTAAAAAACTTCATTTTGAGAAAAAGCTAAAAATAACTTAACGTGGTTCTCGCTATAAAAATAATCATTATTCTTTAAAGGTTTAATTATATACTCCATGTATTTTCTTGGAGATATAATACAATTTAAATGCTAAATCTCAGAAAAGAAGAATGTAAACATACATTTTAGCTTAATTTCTGTTTGACGAATGATATTTCAGGTTATAAAATTCTTCAGCAATCTATAACAGACGTAACTTTAAACGGCTGTAACTCGGGTTCTAATTAAGATAGAGACACAATTAAAGCAGAATTCAATAGATAAAAGATCGGATTTTAATATTATTGCAAAAATGAAAAATCGATATTTTTATCGAAAATGACGTTTCAAAGGTGTGTGGATACCTTAAGCATCGTTATTTAAACTTTGTATATTGATATGGTTTGCGTGTTTCACTCAATGTCTCTTTCTTTTTTAATTGACAAAATATTTCTAAAATATATACTTAATTTTATTTGAAGTGTTGAAATCTTACTCACAGTTCGTCAGCTTCGCTAAGATTTTAACACAAAAAATACAAATTAAGCATGCATTTTAGAAATATTTTCCAACTAAAAGAGAAAGAGACGTCATTTAAAAACTGTACACAGAAAAAATAAGTTAAAATTTTTTATTTCCTGATGAGATATATTAAAAATAAGAATTCATTCTACTCACGGAGATTTAATTAGCGAGGTGCATGTGAAAAGGGGAGGGGTAGGGTTTTCACTATCAGAAAGTAGATGTCTGGTACCCTTGTAGTGCGTTTTTTAAAAAATGGCTCCTCAAATTAAAAAAATACCCTGTAAACTTTGAAATTTCTCCTCTTAAAACGTAATGAGCAGTGTGGTAATATCATCTAGTTAAGAAGACTACTATCGTCTATCGCAGATGTCGCCAACCTGTGGTTTCTGGACTATCACTGATCCGTGAGAAAATTTTGGGGGGTCCTAAGAAAAACGAACATTATTTGCATTTTTCATGTATTATTAAAAATAATTAAAAAATATTAATTCTATAAAATTCTTATATTTTTGTAATTTTAGATGTTTAGTTATGAAAATTTAAATTATAGCACTGATAATATAATAGATCTAATTAGTTATTTATTTGCAAAAGGGGTGATTTTTATTTCTTTTTTCTTATTAAAACCTCATTCTTGGCTCATAAAACGTAACTACCTATTACTGAGTGAAAAGTTTCTTTCAGGTTTTAACCCCATACTTGGGCGAAAAATCATTTTCATCTGTTACTACAGTTAAAACTACACTGTTACTACAGCCAATATCATTCTCGACATGAAATAAAAACGACTCTCTGGCTTACACTGATGTCACTGAAACCATAACTTTAATATATATATATATATATATTTCTAACTTTAAATTTTTTGTCGCGATTAAATACGCATTTATCATTTTCTAATAATTAAATAAGCATTCGTAATTATTTTTTATTTTAAATAGGATCGTTTCATATTAATAAAATGAAAGTTCTAGGATCATTATTGTACAAATGTATTTATGATTAAAAAAAATATTACTGGTCTTCTGGATCTAAATCTATGAATTTAGTGGTCCGAAAGGTAGGCTACCACTGCTCAATCGACCAGTGCGCAAATAATTTGTTGCAGATATTCATTTAATCGGGCACCATTCAAACATGGTGATCTTGTAAACAGATTTTTTAATTAAGCGATTTTTTAAAAGTTATTTTATGTATTTACTGTAGAACACCGCTGGTTTGAATGTTCGGATAATCAGAGCCGAAATTTGTTTTAAATTACAAATACAATAAAATAAACCTTGGTTACAGAATAACATTTGAAAAAAAAAAAAAAGCATTAAAATCTGAATATTTTTAGCATAAATATTTCTGTATAAATTTGAAAAAAAAAAAAACCTCGAAAGAAACATTTTGAATACACTGAAACTGTTTAGTAAACTGATTAATACATACATATAATGATTCTCTGGGATTGTTATGCTTGACGAAGTGATATGAATCTGGACAATGAAGCAATGATGCTCAATAGCTCTAAGTACTATTTTTAATGCATTTGCAGCATCTACCTCATCAAGTTCTTTAGAATCAAAATCATCTTGAGGTTTTCAATGGAGAAGTTATACGCTCTTTCAGTTTCTTGTCAATTAATGGATCGCAACAATCTACTCCTAATTTTCCCCCTCTCTTTGCCTTCTCTCCAATTCTATTTATATCGAAATTTTGTGTAGTCCGAAATTTTGCTAATACGTACAAGCCAGTCCCAATTAGTTCATATCATCGGGGTTCTACCGTAATTTAATTTTCTTCTTGTTTGTTATAAGGATGTGTATTCATTGTTAATTTAGAGTGGTTTCACGAGATATTTTTCGAGCATATATTAAGTTATACATATTATTTTTTTTTAGGATAAAGAAAATCTTAGATATCAAAATAATGTTGCAAAGTACAGGCAGTAGAATGATACGATTTTCACATAAATTCACAAAAAGGCATGGGATGTTTTGATAGCAAAAAGCGCTACTGCCAGAAATTCTGCATTTGTCATGGACAGTTACCGCTGAAGTGGTCCCAAAACTACTGCCTGTCGCTATTTAAGTTATCAAGTGACAGGAATTAACATCATAAATACTTTTAGATGATCTGAAGAGTATTTTTTTTTACATCTGACAGATATTTTCATTAAAGGCCCATTCGTCAAATTCAACATTTGTAAATCCTGGTTGTGTTGTAAACTGTTCTGCGCTACTGTACAAACTGCTGAGTTAATTGAAACGCCACTTATTGGTGGCAAATGTAATTATTCTAGCAATAAAACTGTCGTTATTAAAAAAATCCTATGTGAGTTGTTGATTTGTGCGTGCGTGTTTTGGATCAACTGTTACATTTCTATTTCGCATATAAAATTTTCGATTATTAAAATTATTTTCGATTTTTTAATAAGTTTTTTAGTATATTTATTGAATGCGCTTTGTTTTACAATTTTGATCAAAATTTAGCAACATTTATAAGATAATTTGTTTTTGGTTTGTTTTCATCTGATGTTACAATAGCTAACATTTTTTCTCAGTTATAACAATTAAATTCTTTCTATCCAGCAAAAAGAAAACACTCGGAAAACACATAATGAAATCACTATAGAATACGTAAACACGCTAGCAACGAAACAACCTTATATGAGACAAAATACCAAACAAAGAAGGTCATTTTCTAAAGTGAATTTTCTTAAGTGAAAGATTTGATTATTTTTGTTTTTGTTATGCAAGACGACATAAAGCTTTTTTTTTTTAAAGGTATGCATAAAATAAACTGTGCCAGCAACAAAATGAAGCAAATACATTCTTGCATTTTCAGTTCAGCCCTATTAAGCAATGCTGAATATAATAAAAAGTTTAGAGATAAAAAGAGGTAAATATTGAGTATTTTTATGTAAAAATGAGAAATAAGTATTATTTTACACAGAATTGCTGGATTTAAAAATGCTAAAAAGTACTAAAAATGCAGTTTAATATTGATAGGGACATACATGATAATATCGTTTCTTCATTATTTGAATCAATAATAGGTTAAATATGTGAAGTAAAATTTTATTCTGTGAGGATATTTAATACGTTTTAAATTTCAAAAAGTCAGACCATGGACATTATATATGTTATTTTCAGAAGTTATCGGCAGAATATTTCACTGAGAAGTATGAGTAAAGGTTTATGAAAATTAATCCTCTGAATGTTTGACGATTTAACAACAGAGAGATAATATGATCAATATAACCAGATAGTTTAGCAGAGTTTTACTTTCAAGTTGCAATAAAATCACCGGCTGGTTTATTTTCGTAAATTACATTTATATGCGTCAAATTGTTTCGTTTTAAGATAAGATAATTGTTAACAACGTGAATATAAAAAAGGTAATTTTTTTTTTTTTGCCTTAAAGTTTTTATTAGAAATTTCTTGAGTGAATACTGATTTAAAATTAACAGAAACAGAAGTGACATTTATTCCTTAAGTGACACATATATAGATGTTTGTTAAAACAAACTCTCAAACTACATAAGTCCACTTTACAGAGAGCTTCATTGCATATTAGTGCACTTTATTCATGACTGATCATGACTCGATGAAAAAAATTTAGTCATTTGACGTTGAAGATAGATGTTGAAGACTATCAAGCAATCAAGTGTGGAAATAATGTTACTTACAAAACAGGAGTACGGGTTTACATGAGCAATATCTTTATGTACCTGCTCACGTCATGTTATTACTCAACCTGACAGAAGCCTTTACGTTGAATAATGACACTCTACATGCAACGAGGAACTTTTTTTTTACACTTAATCGAAATGGATAAATGCTGTATTTACCTCTACAATCCGGAGACTAAAGAAACGTATGAAAGTATAAACGTTTTACTAGTTTGCATATCAAAATGTGTCATTCGTAAAATTCTTGTATAAAAAGTTCAATCGTTCTGCTTTTCAAGAATTTTAAAACGGATTTTTCCACGATTGCTCTATGAATACCCAGAACACCTTCAATGATTGCTTTTTTGCGTTTGCACAGAAATAACCTTACTAACACAGCCAGTTGATGTGACGTCACTGTGACTAGTTATTCTCTGATCATTATTAGTTAAATGGTAAGAGTCACAACGATGACAAACAAGAGACTACTTTATTTCGCACCATTATTACTTTCAGGTGACAGTGTCTCCACTGTGACGTCACTGTGGGCATTTTTTTAAAAATGTATTTGCAGAACGTCTCAAAATGGGACGTATAGACTTCATAATGAAGTGGATACGACTTATTTTCCACGTGACGAGACGACAATGCAGAAAAAAAAAGAGTTAATGTTGGGGTCATGGGGCTTTCACATTTTTGACACATTTGAATCACAGTGTTATTAGAAAAGTGATGCGATGAATAAAAATTATCATAATATGATCAATAACACTTATAGCAGCAATAGACATTTCTAGGAATAATGATTTATAGTAATCTTCTATACTACCTCTATATTCTTCTATATTGCTATATTTGTTACAATTACTTTAAATACGGATCGTTAAAAATATGGCATCACATTACCTTGGTATCACAAAGTTTTGTAGCTTGTTGTGAAATCTTTCAGCATCATAAAATAGCTTGATTTAAAAAATATATACTCATAAGTCGTTAAAGAGTTGAACCAAATTGAAAGGAAAATGTAAATAATATGGTCATATTTGAATCACGGTGTCATTAGAGAAATGATACAATGAATAAAAAATATCATAATATGATCAATAGTGATTGGCTGTATTTATTGCGGCATCATTACTTTGCAAAAATCTACTACTTTTCTGTTGCATTTTAGGATCATCAAAATCATATACACATTAAAAATGAAGCTTACTTAAATTACACGCTCGCACCAAAATTATGCGTGAAAATCTAATTAAATTAAAAAATATATATTTACTATTTGCCTATAAAATTTAGAATCCACAACACACAATTATAAGATATGTTTTATTGAAGAAAGAAACGCTTATATTATTATGCAGATATATTGCTATATTTTATTATTTATACATTTACAAGATATATGTTTGAGAGTATAATTTGATATTATTATCGTGGAATTTGGCTTACATGTCTGATTTTATTAGGAACGTTGTAAATATTTCTTTTATATCAGTAAATTTTCTGCAATTTTTTACACTGTGAGCATGAGATTAATTTTTGAAATCTTAAAATTATAACATTTTTGAACTATCTTTTAGAATTCTTTGGATATTTTTAATGATAGATTAAACTACTGTATATCCTCGGTGCACTAGTAGGATTCAATTGAGAAAGCTGATTCAATTGCTGCAAATGCGCATTTATTGTTGGAAAGTATTCATTTTGTGTCATACATAAAAGCATCACGTAATTGATACACTTTTTTACCATCAAAATAAGCCCTTATTTTGGCAATATAATTTTAGTTACTTAAATTTAAAATACATAATTTCTTTTCTGAAAATGTGTATTTATTTTTTACTATTTTTTGTCTTTTAAAACATATTTTTTTCATGTACAATTGCTGCTTTTTTCACACTTGTAATGTATTCTATTAAATCAAATATTTTCATTTTCGTAATTTTTTTCCATTCCTTAAATTGTTAGATATTTTATCCTTCTGAATTTCTCATATCAATTTTTATGTTATAGTACTTTTAGAACTATTGGAATGATATTAATATACCTTTGAATTCAGATATTAACTTACAAATTCGTAGAACAAAATGACCGAATGTTTAATTTAAAGATGGCATAAAAAGATATTTTACACTGAATTGTTATAACAATGGTACAAAATTCAATTGATAAGCTATAAAGTAAACTTGAAAGTAAATGTTACGATATATAAAATTTGAATTTATAAAGCAGTGATAAATGCTGCATTGATACTAAAAACAGTTATAAGAATGGTAAAATTTATATAAATATTACATAACAATACATAATAAAATGCGCAAAGCAGCTATATTAATCATGTAAGAGTATTTGTATTTCTAACAAAAGCTAATTAAATAAATAAATAAGAGCCAAGTAAAAGCTTATGAAAATAAATATATAAGTCACATATACAATAAGCACAAAATCTGTTTCGTAATTGTCTTATCTCACTTAAATCATCAAAAATAATCAAAGGTAATCATTTCATCGAAATACCATTAGACACATTTAAAAAACAAAAGAGCTAATCGTCTCAATCCATTTAATAATAATTTCTTTCACAAAATTAGAATCAGAACAAATAGTTTAAGGAAACATATTTTTCGCTTTACCAAATTTCCTAAAGCATAATAATTTAATCACCATTTAAAAAAAAAAATATCTGTAAATGTTTTCATTATATACGACGGAATATAATTAATTTGCTAATTTTTAAAAAGGTTTATGTAAGGACTGAGTGTAGCTTTTGCTTATTAATGCAAATAAAATGTGACCTGATTTTTTTTTAGACCAAATCGATCTTGAAAAAAATGTAAATTTTTAAAACGATAGCGTTAAAAGTTTTTTATTCAAATTATTTTAATGCGCTTTTATTAAATTATTTTAATACAGAAGAAACAAATAGTTCCATGTTTATCTTTTACAGTACAATGTACTAAGACAAAAGTGTATTTAGTATAATTTGATTTTTGTAACACTGAAATTTCACTATAAATATTTGTAAATATATTTACTTTTACCCGCGCCTTTATTACTAAGAATTATTTTGTAACATAATGTTACCAAGTTTATTTTTCAGTAATACAGGGTATCCCAAAACCTAATCTACCATGTGTAACCTTCAATTTC
The DNA here is from genome assembly GCA_963931845.1 of Maratus michaelseni. Taxonomy (NCBI): domain Eukaryota; kingdom Metazoa; phylum Arthropoda; class Arachnida; order Araneae; family Salticidae; genus Maratus; species Maratus michaelseni. The sequence continues at coordinate 209,707,783 of OZ007599.1, read as the reverse complement.
TAAGCTAGTACACAGCAGAAGAGTCACCTGGAGGGGAGGCCTACCAAATTGCTTAAGCACTCTACAAGCCTCGTCCAGAAGAGCTGGCATCTGAATTTTGAACCAATTCCAGATGAGAGACCTGCACCTGGATTGGCACCCCCAGAGATAACGCTTATTCTAAACTTGGAGGACATTGGAGACACGAACAGATTTTACGTGCATTAGCTCCCATTAACGCACACGGTCCCACAGCAGCCGCCGCCGAGAAAGGTTGTCACCCTCCCAAGAATTGACCACAGTCGATGCTGCTTCACTTTCGGTGATCTTACGGGAACCGAGCTTATTCGTCCGTGCCACTGCGGGACTTAGTACGCAGTACAATTCTTGGAAAGTTATGTGATAGCTTCGTGTTATACTTTCACCTGATTAATGTTTTCTGCATCATTTCACGGGAATAAAAAAAACAACCGCTCACACCACGAAACAGCGGGTTTTCATTTTTGTTGAATACTTTCGGGCAGCCAAAAGTACAGAAAGAGTGAAATGATCATTTCAAGTGAAGTTTGGAGCCAATGTTAGCCCAGACAGCCACGCAATGTCCAACCTAATGAACGAATTCAGGATGATAGGTTCTAGGTTCCGCTCTAGATGATCAGCAACATGATAAAAGGCCACCCATATAGAAGTGCCAAGAGAATATTAAAGGAAATCTTTTCAAGTTCATTCATTATCACGTGTGTTTGGGCCAATTTTGACTACAAACTTCACTTTGAGACGTTCGTTTCACTCGTTCCGGATATTCAGCTGTTTAAGTATATTGTTTGAAGAAAACATGTTGCAGGCGAATATTGCTAACTACTGTTGAATCCTAAGAAATGACACAAGGAACACAATAAACAAAATATCTTGATGCAACGAACATATCCCATAATTTCAAACAATTACAATTATTTTCAAACAATACTTAAGTATTAGCTGAAAAATTGACGTTTATCCCTTTCTAAGGCACTGGGAAGTATACATCCCGTTTAATTCACAAATGCCAACTTTGTACCAGAATGTTTGAATTTTTTCTTTTATAATGTATGTAGCCTTTAAAAGTATTTTTCAAATCACTTTGTTCTGAAATTTTGGTGATATTCAATCATTTCAACATTCTAGCAACAGAATTAATTCGCCATAGAAATAATTAATCTTTTTATGTAAGTTTTAGGCTGCATGTATATAAAATATTAATCAGAAAAAGCTATTTTTATTTCTCAAACTTTGTAGAAAACTCTGATATTAAAATATTCCTAAGAATAGAGCAGTTGTAGATGCTGTGACGTCTTTAACTTTAATAGGCTTCCAGTGTTGATTTCAGGGGGGTGTCCCGAGGGAGAAATGTAGCCCCCCCCCCGGAAGATTTGAGATTTTATGCTTTTAATGGTGAAAAAGTGCAATTTCCCCCCGGAACTCTGTAATGTCCCCCCCAGAGCCACAGAAATCCCTCCCGGAGAAAAGTGTCTAAATTCAACACAACATTTTACTCACCCTAATATGCCAATTTATCGTGAGCTACGCAGTTTAGCTGATATTAACCTTACATGCCACTATAATTGTATAATTGATGCTGAATAATACGTATAATGTTGTTTTATAATAGTTACGTGCGTATCTTAAAATCTTTAAGCTTAAAGAAATAATAAACTTTATCAGATGCAGTTTTTGAAATGCATGTCATTTATATAATGATCATTTTGTTTTCCAGACTTTCTTCCAACTCCATAAGGACGCGAAAAGTAAAAATCTTCTGATTTTGAATATAACTATGCTTAGTATTCAGCATATAAAAAGACATAAAAGAAATCTTTCCCTTCCAAAACTTCAAAATTACTTCTATTTTCCAGAGTATTATTTGTTTTCATTTGCGCCTTTGTACGCTCCACACGTAAAAAAGAAAAATAAATGGAAAATAAAAAAAACAAAGCTTTTAAAAATATAAATGCCACATTCCAGTTTGATAATTGCACAAATGTGTGCGCTGTTAAAAGAGAAAGATGTTTCTTAATCTCGGAAAATATAATACAACCACGAACGAAAATATACAATAATCTCTTCCCAGTCACTAACAATCCCGAAATGTATTTTTTATCTTTAGAATCCCCGCAGAAACAAATGCATTTTCGAAATTTAAAGAAGAATTTATGAAAAAAAAACCTTTTTGGCTGCCATTGATTTTCGGAAGCATTTCTGAGTAGTTTATAGTTTCATTCTGATAAGGCGTTTCCCTGATTAGTGTTGGGGGTTCATTGGTTAATTATAAAGGGGGGGAACGGGGGCTAATCCCCCTTAATTTAGATAAATGGGTTTTTCATGCAGAATAATACGATTTGCTTCTAATTTTGTATATAGTTTCATTCTGATAAGGCGCTTCCCTGAATAGTTTTGGGAGTTCATTGGTTAAGTATAAAGGGGGGGCAATGGGGGATAATCCACCCTCTTATTCTTTGAAATAAGAGTATAATATATAATTAGTATGAATAACCTGTGAGCTCAATGCCATCAGTTTAACTGGGCAATTTTCTTTTTTTTTTATACTGTATTAATCAGTAATATTCAAATTTTATTTGCTTAATAGGCGTATAGCCAACATAGTGAAAAAGTACCCAAGCCGGGACTCGAACCTGGGTGTATTAATCAGTTTTCTCAACCCTTAATATAGGTTTTTCGGATGCTGACCATTCTCAAGTAAACATTTTCATATTCAACAAACATGATAAATTAACAGAATTAACAATACATTGAACTTAATATTATTTTGTTACTCTTGCATGTATAAATTCGATAACGCAGCTGAAAATATTTAATTGGGAATAAATAGCATCTTAAAGAAAACAATATTCCAATTTGAGAAAACTGATATTAATACACTGTAAAAACTACTCGGAAATGTTTCCGAAAACAAGTAGCAGCAAAATAAAATTTCTTTTTTATATAAATGATTCGTTAAATCTCTAAAATATGTTGGTTTCTCTGGTTTCTAATGATAAAGAACGCTTTTCGGAATCACTGGTAAATCGGAAGAGGTTATTGTATATTTTCGTTAGCAGTTATAGTATATTTTCGTAGATTAAGAAATATTTGTCATTTTTTTACAGTGGGTTTTATGAGTTCTTGCAAAACACACAATTAAGAGTGTTTAATTAATTGATTTAATTAGTTCTCGATTAATAATTTAATTAGTTCTCGAACCTGTTTTCAAGGTTTTTTAATATACACTATAAAAAGATTCTGTTCAACGTTGACAGTGGCTGAGAGGTTGTGCTCTCGAAGCTGGTAGACGGGAGGTGCTGGGTTCGATCCCAATCGCGCCCGTCGGCCTAATCGTTCGGAGTTTTCGTGGTTTTCTTCGAACCGTGGATTTATCCATGCGTAAATACGGATTAGGTTCCCTTAGAAAGACCCCCACGAAGGGCACTCCCCCCGGGCCTATATCCCTAGTGTAGATAATTGGCCGTCAATAATCAACCCAACCCAACCCTGTTCAACGTTGAACCAGATGATGGTGCAAAAAAAAAAAAAAAAAAAAAAAGGCAGAAGCACGAAAACATGGCTCATTTGATTTTTTAAATTTTCTAATTATGGTGAAGCTTCGACAATGTTTTGACTTTAAACAATCCTATGGCTATATGTAACAGCAAATCAAAACAAAAAGTTCTATGAACTCTCGATATGCTGCTTTAAAGCACGATGATATCCGCCTGTTTGTCTAGGGGTTAAAACTCTTGCTGCCAATCAAAAATCTAAAGTTCGACACTGTTCACGCTCACATACTCGAATAGTATGCCAGGTTCCACTTTAAGCAGAAGTCTCGATTTAATTCGACCTAGTTTGCAAAGGATTAACTGTAACTATTTTATGGTTAAACATTTTCTCTTTTTATCATTTTGGAAGTTCTCTATTCAGCATTTAACCAGGCCATGGTTAAAACTTTTACTAGTCCACAGTTAAACCTACAAAAGTATATCGTGCAACCGGTGCACCAAATGTTGGAACAAGGTTTCACAATTTTATGGAGGAAACTTTTTGGTATCATGTTTTGGAGAAATGTTAAACCAAATTTGTAACAATGTAATTAAAAATATCGTACTCACATGAATTGCAATTTATTAATTACTTCATATGTTCTTTAGTGATATCAATTTATATAGAATACAGTTTCATTCAAAATCAATGAAGCTCTGGAATTTGAATTGCGATTATTCTTTCAGTTATCTTTAGCTGTTTTAAATGGTTAATTTATCTCTTCTAGATTGGTTTGGCTTTGTTTTAGAATTTTCTGACAAAAGGCAGCGCAGTAATAAGTCTATCGTGTCGCACATAACCACCAAAACGTCACCAATAAGCAACAAGGTCCATTCTAACTTAGTTCTTGCTGTATGTGGACATAGTATTTATATAGGCGTCTATTTCTCAGTTAATATTATATGTATGCATTAAATGATATACTAGATAGATTGTGAAGGAATGATATCTTCACCGAAGATTTAAAATATATGGTTGGGTTGATTATTGACGGCCAATTATCTACACTTGGGATATAGGCCCGGGGGGAGTGCCCTTCGTGGGGGTCTTTCTAAGGGAACCTAACCCGTATTTACGCATGGATAAATCCACGGCTCGAAGAAAACCACGAAAACTCCGAACGATTAGGCCGACGGGCGCGATTGTTAAAATATATGGAAGTAAATCTGTAAATTGATGTCATTTCAACTTTATTCTCCACATGATTAACGAACACGACTATATTCTCGAGAGTAATTAAATATATGCTCTCATCATCAAATGAAATTAGGATAGAGTAGTTCTCCGATCAAGAACATATGCTGTCAGGAGGTATTAAATTATTTAATGTAAATAGGAAATTGATAAGGGGGCGAAGGGGGGGGGGTGATTACATTTACATTTTTATTTCTCGGGAGTTTATCCATCCCCCCTTTTCGATTCCCTATTTAGATCCAAGCTAAGAAAAGAAAACTCTAAAAGTTCTGTATAAAAAATGGCGTGTCATCAAATTTCCAAGCTTATATTCTGGTACTTATTTAAAATTGTCCATTAAATAAGTTATCACATGTAAGACAAGTGTCAACGTATGATATGTCGATAGAAATCCTTCTCTTCCGTACTAAATACATAACATGTTTCTGAAAATGATTTTTTTTTTAATTTTTGCATGATGGACTTCGCGGCTATTTATCCATATTTTAAATAAATTTCTAAGTACCCAAGTGCGTGTAGTCCAGGCATTAGGGGCTAAAAAAGGACAAATAATGGAAAGTTTTGCTGTAGTTTTGATATTTGGTTCCTTTATGTTTTTTGGGTCGCTGAACACGAATCTGGGGTTTTTCCAACAAAATTTTTCCCGGAAAATACTTTTTAAAAAAACCTGTAAAAAACGAACTTTTTTCTGTTTTTTTTCAAAATAAATCCAAAACATCATTTTGCATGAAAGTCGACAGTATATGAATTAAAGATAATACAATTTCCTCCATTTTATGCATTGAAAGTTTTTTTCCTGTGATCAATGGTTTAGACGTAAGAGTGCCACAAAAATGGGTATTAAAAACAAAAAAAAAAAACTGTAAAAAAAAAAAAGGGAATTACGGCACTGTACGTCGTTGTAACATGGAAACTAACCATTTTACGCAAACGTTAACCATTAATGATATAAATATTATATGATTGACTATATTTTATGAGTTTGAGGTAGAGGAAAAGTGTGGATCCGGCGCCAGGGGAAGGTGGGAGCAGTGTAGCAGCTCCACCTCCTCTCATGAGTCGAGGGTGCTCCTCCTCCGGAGAGCTCGTACTCCAAGAGGAAGTAAAATTGGGAGGGGGTAAAAGACAAAAAAACTGTAATGGGTGAGTAATTACGGCTTTGCACGTCGATATAACATGAAAATTAACCATTTTAAGCAAACGTTGACTATTAATGATACTAAAAACTATGTGATTGACTACATTTTACAATGAAGTAGCCTCATAATAAATACGACGACTCATTATGAATCATTATTTAATTATAAATAATTATGTACATTAGAAACAAACATTAGTAACTATATTTACATAAAGTAAAAAATCAAAAATCTTATTTCCATATTCTTTTATTTAGAGGCTCCTGCTGTTCATCGACATCTACAACATAGAAAATAGACGTAAGGAATTAGTGAGTTTTTTTATTTACTACCAATATTATAGAATAAATGTTTTCTTAATGGTAAGTATTTCATACCTTGTGTCATGGCTTGTTCCTCGTCCATTGGGTCCGCGGATTCAATGGGTGGGCAATCCATCTCCAGCTCGGTTTCAAGGTAGAACTCGTCTTCCTCGTCTTGATTCACCACTGAGATGTTGTTGCAATTCCCTTCACAGTTGTTCGAAGACCTGTCTTCTTGCACCCACAATTTTGTTGACAATTCTTTCGCACTTACAGGATACAAGCTTTAACAAAGCAGGGGGAGCAGGGGGTAGTACAGTAAATACAGGCTCAAGGCCAATATTTGTTTTCTTCAATCCCCACTCTTCAGAATTTTTTTCAACTCCCATTCATTCCTGTCCCTGGTGATATATTCTTAAAGAGTGCTCTCGTGCTGTAGCTGCAGATGGTGGTAAAGCAGCAATATTAGAACTGTATTTAAAGGCTGACTTCTTGTACGAAATATACCTTAGGTGGTTCAGCGAAGGCACATTTGTCCCACTATAGACAAGGAAACGTTCCCCAGCAGCTGCAATCATCTCTTGAGTGACGTTGAAGTCTTTAAATACTTTAACAACGTCAGCAACATCTGGATTCTTCACAAAAGTTTTGAGGAACTTCACTTTTACTAGCATAAACGGTACTGATGTTGTATCGCACCCGCTCATGTAAAAAGAGGATGTTTTCCGAAACCGTTGAAGTCCCAACATTAGTTGGAGAAAATGTCTCTGGAGAAACGGTGTCCCTCCCAGGTTTTAAGAAGAAAACATTTTCAGCCCTGCAGAGACCTATCAAAATGACTGAGAGGTCTACATCCTCCCCAACAATAATCACCGTCTCACTTGATGGGTCCAAGGACAAAACAGTATTTACAATCAAGGTGTCTTCTTCTGCTTTTGCTTGCTTGCATGTAATGTCTGCTGATGAGAATTTTTCAATTATCATAGATATTAACCGACCCTTGTTTTTTGGGGTTAGCGAGAAACTTTTCTTTGGAAAGGATAGGTATCATTGTACCGTTAAACAATATGTCAGTTGAAGCATGTTGCCTCGCTCATCTCATACGCTCAGCCGTTCTTGTACCACCTTGTAAGTCATCAGGGTAGCCATCAAAGACAACTACTGCCTGCCTGCGGTTGGTATTTTGATTGTATGTACTCAACATATTTATCACAGATTGTTTAAAAAGCCTGATTCTTAGGCCAAACAAGCCTATGCAATAAAAAACCACCATCAATAACGAATCTGCAACCATCTGCCGCTGAACAGCTTGTTTGTTAGGGATTTGAATGCATTGTAGAGAGTAGATTTGGCTCCTTTTCTTCAGCCATTGTCGAATAGGGATAAGTAATAAGGGCCTAGATTGTATGTCAAAAACTCCTCAATCCGAATGCTTTGGATCATCATCCAAATCCTTCCGAATGCTTTGCAACCGAAATTCGTTGGAATAAAGCTGTGGGATTAATAAGAACCAACTCGTCGCCTACAAAATAATGATTCATAATGAATCGCCGTATTTATTATCACGCAACTTTATTGTAAAATGTAGTCAATCACATAATTTTTAGTTAAATGTAATACGGTCAACGGTATCAGTCAACGTTTGCTTAAAATAGATCATTTTCATGCTACATCGACCTACAGGGCCTTAATTCACGTTTATTAGAGTTTTTTTTTTTTTTTTGTCATTTACCCCCTCCCAATTTTATCTCCTCTTAGAGCACGAGCTCTCCGGAGAAGGAGCACCTTCGACTCATGAGAGGAGGTGGGACTGCTCCACTGCACCCACCTTCCCCTGGCGCCGGAGCCGCACTTTTCCTCTACCTCAAATGCATAAAATATAGTCAATCATATAATAGTTAGTACAATTAATGGCTAACGTTTGCGTAAAATTGTTAGTTTCCATGTTAAATATAGACGTACAGTCCGTAATTCCCCTTTTTTACATTTTTTTGTTTTTAACACCCATTTTTGCGGCACTCTCACGGCTAAACCATTGATCAGAAAAAAAAAACTTTCAGTACATAAAATTTAGGAAATTGTATTCTCTTAAATTCATATACTGTCCACTTTCACTCAAAATCCTTAGTTTTGGAGTTATTTTGAGAAAAACAGAGAAAAGTCCGTTTTTTACAGGTTTTTTGTAAAATAAAAAAAAAAGTATTTCTCGGACAAAATTTTGTTGGAAAACTTCAGATTCGTGTTCAGCAACTCCAAAACATAAAGAAACCAAATATTAAAACTATACCAAAACTTTCCTTTATTTTCTACCAAATGACTGGACTAGTAGTTAAAATTCGAAGTTCAAAATTGTTACTCAAAAAAACATTTTACGCTTTTCATATATATATTTAAGCTGGCCCGTCATGCATATTTTTAAAAAGTTTTAGTTTTTAAAAATATGTTATGATTTATTTTGTACAGAATTGAAGGATTTCTGTCAATATTTGATACGTAGGCAATTTATTTACATATGGAAACTTAGTTAATGAAAAAAATTTAAGTAAGTACCAGATTATAAGCTGGGAAATTTTATATCACACAGTTTTTTAGACTCAACTTTCACCCATTATACATATATATATTATTGTTCTTATTTAAAAAGTTTGTATAATTTAAATAACCTACGAACTGAAAAAAAAGAGTTTTCGTAGAACTTTTTTCAGCAGGGAGCAAACACAATATGTACACATTTTGTTTTGTATAATTCATTTCTTTGAGTAATTAATTATTTAAAAGCAGTGAAAATCAATTTATTTTCTCAAACTAGCAATCTTTTACAATATATATCTTATTTAATTTGTATGATGGATAGAAATTAAGTAAAAAATCGATGAAATCAAAATAAAATAAATATCTGTGGTTGGTCAGTTAGTTAGGGGTTCGATAATAATTTCTGTTCTTAAAATTGTGAAGCATTGTATTGCTATTGCAAACAACCACGGATAATCCAAGAATCGAGCGCAACAGACATCTAGAGAATTGAGATCAGATTAAAGATCTTTGTTAAAATTGATAGAATTAAATAATAAAATATATTATTTTTTCATAAAAATAACGTGTCGACAGAATATGCCAAATCATGTGAATTGTCACAACAACATTGTTTGTACATTTCATTGATTCTATAATGGTGATTATATCTTTTTTCCTGATAAATAATTTATTTTTAATTCAGAGCTTTTCAAAACTAATCTCAAATTAAATTTCAAAGGATAATATTGGGTATTTGTAGATTTATTTGATGAATAACTCATGTCACAATAAACTGAAACATATTCGTGGACAGCAAATTTATAGCTATTAAAAGGATTAACAGAAAGCAGCAGTTGAACACTTCAGTGAAAAAAAGAAATCTGACAGCCTTTTTTAATGTTTTGTATGTCTAATCTATGAAAAAAAAAATTGTTTTCTTGAAATAACTATGAATAAATCTTGTATTACATAAACATCAGATCATCAGTTCCACGGTCAATATAAAGACAGATAAATATTAAAAAGCAGTAAAACTAAGTAGGATAGAACGTAACATTAATTATCCTAAACTTAGTTCAGCATCATCATTTAGTTAAATCTAATATTTAGTGTGTTACTGGTAATTTATTAAACAAACATTACGTCTGCGGACATCATGCTTGTCGAATACTATGGTTACGAACATAGTATTTGGGTAATGAAATAATACAGTTTTAATAAATACTTTTTCGCGATCTGTATAAATACTGGCATCATGATATTAGTTCAAATCAATATAATAACGTTTTTTATACTCTTGATTTGCATTTTTATTTTCAAAAATTCTTGTACTGAAAATGTTCGTTTCTGGGCGTATGACCATTTTGTGAATATGCAAGGAACTCTGTTTCAAATTAGGTTTTAGTTTATTTTTAACAGTTTTAATTATTTTAAATGGCTTTGATTTTATGTCACATGTTCAAAATAAACACTTACAGCTCTTTCAAGTGCAAAATAAACAGAAAAATTTAAGAAAAATGTTCAAATAAATTTTATAAACTTGCAGTCTATTAAAAATAATGTGCACAATACTGACTGGAATTTTTAGCTCAAATATTGATTTATTAAAAAATAATCTCTAGTACTGAAGTTCCATAATTAAATGTTCTTTGAAAAAAAAGTGAAGGCAAAATCGTTAAAAAGTTTTATTTTTTATTTGAAGTAAAAAGAGAGAAAGAAAGAAAATAGAAAAAGAAAGATAAAAAGGAAAAACTTCTGAATCTGAAATTTTAATCATTTAATTTTTTATAAATATTGACAGTAATCATTACCATTCAATATTTCAATGTATCTTGCATAAGTTTGACATTTTAGAAACTATACTTAGTTACTTATCAATTTAGAAATTTAAGTAATTTTTTTTTATTTGCATACGTCAACACACCGTAAATTAATTATTTTTACATGTTAATAATGATTCTTTCAAAATTACGGGATTTTTAAATGAAACTATTTTCTTTTGCAATATTTTCATTATATTTTAAATGTATTTCTATATATCAAGCATTTCCTGTTAATATAATAATGGAAATTATTTAAAAATTATTTTTAACATTTTTTATATAGCCATCGCACTGGATGGTGTTTTATCTACTTTATATGTTTCTAAAAAATGATATTGCATCTTTATTTATACTATGTATCAATTGAATATATATATATATATATATATATATATTTATAAATTAACTTATACAATAACAAATTAAATTATACAATGATAACATTGGTGATTATAACTCATATATATATATCTATTTGCAATATATATAAAAATAAATATATATAGTTTTTATTTTTGTCTATGAATAATTAAAATTAACAAGTATTTTAATTACTGCATTGCATTAATTTGATTGAAAAACAGTAGTAATACTATTAATTATCAACATTATAAATTTTGAGATATTTTGAATTGTTTATGAATTATTTAATTAGATATTTAAATTAATCTATAAATATAAAATATATTTACAATGTAGTATAAATTAAACATTAATTATTTAAAAACAAGTCTAATATATATTTAAGTAGTAGTAAAAATAAAACATTAATTATTTAATAAATGTCTATAATATCAGTGGATTAACACAGCTGGCAGCAAAAATAATTTGAATTAAAATAATATCTCTTTTACATAATATATTCTTGTTAAGAATATCTGAGATGCTGTGCAAGTTGAATTAATTCTGTGTAGATTTATTCATATAGTAGTATTATATTTTATTTGAATTTTAAGTAAAACTACAAGTTAGTATTGTTTTTTAAAGTTTATTTATATAAATAAATCTAATGAAGTGAGTATGTAACTAATAAAGTGGATATTTAACTAAATATTAATTATGAACTATTATAATACCAATAGATGGCGACACTTTACCTTCAGGTAGTTGTAGATAATATTGTTAATATTATATTTAATTTAACTATAGAGGGAGCTATTGATTGTATAATAATTTTACTTTCAGGAATTAAAATTGGATGGAGTAATATATATTCACGGATATAAATTTGTTATAAGTGTATTAAAGCCAGAATTATTTTGAGTGTTTTTGAATCATTTTGTGATTGGGTGTCATTTATGGGGTTGTGTTTTAAAAAAAGTGTGCTCTCAACTTGTCTTACAAATCATTTCTCTCAACTCGACTTAGTTAACATGTATGATGCATTGCCATGTGGATGTGAATATTATGTAGACGTTGTGACATTTTAAGGATTCTGTATAATTATTGTGAGTAAAATATTTTATCTACACTTTACGCGTTCATATTTCCAATTTTATTATTTCAAAACTGTTATCTCGTGGTAATTTAGTGAGGTGTTAATTACAGTTTTTTGGATAATCGATGTGAGTGAAATATATTGTATTTTCTTAATGGTTTTTTATTTCCTATTTAAATATTTCCAAATTTTAATATTTCCAATTGTTGTCTGGTAATAATTCAGTGTACCTGGATGATTCTACTGATCTTAGCATTATGCCAGTAGAATTATGAAACACTGAATTATTATTTAAAACACATGTGGGTGCATCCAGGCTGATGAGTACATGTGCATGTGTTTTTCCATGTCCAATTCATTTTTAATTCTCATGTGGTCCAATTTTCCATTGTGTATGGTTCATATTTAATTTGTTAATCCATTTGTGTTTACTTAATTGCAACTCCAATTTATAATTTTTTTTTTTCCCCTTTCTCTCTATTTCTTTTTTCAATATTCTTTTGGTATGAGTAAAATTTGGCCAATTACCATTGAAGCATCAGCTATGGTAATATTATCTTTGCACATGTTAATTATTAGCTATGTGGTATTCTGTATACACAGTATCATTGATTATCTCTTTGGAGATTTAAGTAGAATAGAACTTGATATGTTTTTTGAAATTCATAGATATTATAATTATATATATATATATATATATATATATATATATATATATATATATATATATATATATAACTATAAAGTGTTAATTCACAATGCAATTAGCACAAGTAATATTTTTAATAAAACTAAATTAAATATTGAAATTAATAATAGAAAATTATTAAATTATCACAAATTACTAAAATTCAAATGTAATAATTTAAATTATCCTTATCTTGTTATAATTCCAAAATTTCATAAAAATCCAATTAAATTTCGCACAGTTACCATCGGGTGTAATACATATAATAATAAATGCAAGCAATTTACTACTTAATATTTTAAATCAGATATATGATATAACGATAAAACATAATAACCAACATTGCCTAAAAAACAGTTTTCAGCTTATTAATAAAATAAATAATATCAATCCAGTAAAATTCATAAAAACATTGGATTTTAATGATTTATTTAATAACATTGATATAAAAGACTTACATAAAACAATGTGTATATTATTTAAAGAATTTAAATCTCAATTAAAATTAAAAGATCAAATTTCCGTAATTTTTTTAAAAACTTTACTTAATTTTACATTGCATAATAATTGCATCATATATGACAATATTATTTATAAACAATGCCTGGGAATACCGCAGGGGGACCGCTTCTAGTATTCTCTCTGACTTTTACTTATATTATTATGAAAGAAATATTGGTCCGAACAATGATTATGTATTTAATTGCTATATTGATGACATTATCATACTTTATTTCAATAATAAAAATTGCACATCACCACTCAATTTTTATCCTAATCAGCTTACATTAAACGAAAATGATTTGATTAATAATAATATAAATTTTCTTGACTTAAAAATTAAAATTAATGATAATTATAAATTAATTTTTGATATTTATGATAAAAGATTTGATTTTCCACTTAAAGTAAATATTTTTACCAATTTTGCTTCATGTTTACATAAATCTGTTTATAAAAATATAATTATCAATTATGTTCATCGTATAAAATATCTATGCTCAGATATAAATAAAAACAAAAATATTAGATTTATTCGAGATCATGAAAAATTATATGGTTATCCTATTTTTTTGATAAATTCAATTACCAACTCTTTTAAATAACATTTATTACATCATATAAATATAAACATGTTAGTTAATAAATTATTGTTTTAGTGTGTGATAAAAAATAGCAAATGATATAGCAAATTACAATTAAAACATACATAAATACAATTAAAACATATAAGGACAATAATTAAGTTGGTTGAACATTATTTACACTTTATATAGTTATTGTGATTGTGCGTTTGCCGATCACCTTTATTTTAAGTAATACTAATGATCAGATTTAAAACATATATAAATACAATTAAAACATATACCATTAATACATATAAGGACAATACTTAAGATGGTTGAACATTATTTACACTTTATATAGTTATTGTGATTGTGCGTTTAGTCGATCACTTTTATATTAAGTGATTCTAATGATCAGTTAAAAAGTCTATAAAATATGCATTGTATTAAAATAACTGTAAAATAACTTATACAAAAACACATAAAATTATACATGGATAACATTGTTGATAACGTTGTTGATTATAAATCACAAACATAACTTATATATATATATATTTTAATATTTTATTTGAATGTTTAATTTTAATAAAGTCTTTTAAATACTGCATTGCATTAAAATGATTGAAACACATAAGTAATCTAATTATTATTAATTAAAATTTTTACATAATATTTACTCAATGTAAGAATCTTTGAAATACTATGTAAGATAAAAATAATTCTGGTTAAATTTAATTCATATCATAGGATTTTGTACGATGTTAATGTAAAACTACAGTGATATTATTATTTTTTACTATTTATATATATTATTAAATCTAATGCAATAAATTTGTAAATCAAGCTAAATTTTGAATAATTATTGTTCCAATAGAGGGCAGCACATTGCTTGTCAAATAAATGTTAATAATAATTTGCATTTACCTATAGAGGGCGCTTATAGCTTGTGTATTTAAATTTTACTTTTAAAGATTAAAATTAAATGGAAAATTTGTATATTCACAAATATAAATTTGTTTTTGAGTGTATTTATCACATAAATAAATTTGTGTGTTTTAAATCAATTTGTGTTAAGGTGTGGTAATTAAGGTGATATTTCAAAAAATGTTCTCTCAACTTAACCTTCAAATAATTCCTCTCAACTTGACTATATCATCAAGTATTTGATATTTTATGATATGCGCCATGTGGTCATATTGGTATAAATTAGACCTTGTGTTGTTTAAGGATTTTGGATAATTAAATGTGAGTAAAATATTTTATCTATTCTTTACAAGTTTTTTATTTCCAATTTATAATAAAATTCCAACTCTTATCTGGTAAAAATATTTTATCTATTCTTTACAAGTTTTTTATTTCCATTTTTTTTATTTCCAATTGTCTTCTGGTAATAATTCAGTATACCTGGATGATTGTACTGATCTTAGCATATATGCCAGTATAATTATGAAATACTGAATTATTTTTTAAAACACGTGTGGGTACATCCAGGTTGAAAATTATATCTACACGTGTTTTTTCATATGCAATTCTAATTTAAATCTCTTGTTATCCAATTTTCCATTATATTTAGTTCATATTTCATTTCTTAATCCTTTTGTATTCACTTGATATCAACTCCAAATTATTAACATTTTATGGTTTATTATATATATATATATATATATATATATAATAATTTTCTCTCTCTCTCCTTTTAAATATTCTTCATATTTTCAGTATTTTTGGCCAATTACCATTGAAGCACAAGCTATGGTAAAATTATGATTGCACTTGTTAATTTATTAAATATGTGGTATTCTGTCTACACATTATTATTAATTATCTCTTTGGAGATTTAATTAGATTGTTACAAGAACTTGATATGTTTTTTGAAATTCAAAGATATTATAATTATATATATATATATATATTCATTTACAAACCACTATTAATTGTTTATTTTTCTTTTCTTTCCTGCATTGTATTGAAAACTATATTTAAGATTTTTTTAAAATATTTCTTTTGAATCTCGCAGAGCTTTATGTTATATTTCGTATTTTAATAAAATACTATGCATTTTATATACTTTTTGAATCAAACGCTTCTGAAATTATTATGATATATATATTGTAATAATGCCTAAATTGTTTCACCTGTATACTCAGGATCAGTACCGCTACCTGCTGATATGAAACAACAACAACAAACAACAACAATTATAGTAATAGGCTAATATGCATAACAAACGTGATTATAAATTAAATTCATGTTAATGATTATATTTTTATGATTATATTTTCTTATTATGCATGAAGTTTTTCGGTGCGATCGTAATTATATAAATGCGTAGAATCTATAGTCGTAGTTTAGTCCGTCCGTCTATACGCCGCATATAACAGCTCAAAAACTACCCAACCGAATGGTTTGAAATTTAATATATATAATCTTTGCAAAATTTTGTTGAGATTTCAAATTTTATAAAAATCGAATCAAAACTTAAAAAGATATTAATAAAAGTTTTCTTCATTCTATTAAATCCTATCATACGTAATTAATTCAATGATATCCCGTGATAGGTAATGATTCTAGTTTGCCAAGGTGATTACGTCATATTTAAGAGGAGTCATATTGTTTACGTATTCCTGAATTTAAAAACCGAATTTATATACTAAAATTGTTTAATTATAACAATCATCTATATATATATTTGTCTTACGTGGCGCGGAAATAGGGCTGAATTTGTAGCTTATGGTTTGGCAACAACCGTAGTTTCCAGAACTCAGACCAATGAACAGACTAGATTGTGTTAGATCAGCTCCGCCTCCAATCAATATGGCGGTCAATGTGTGCGAAGTGAAACCAGGAAGATATAGAGATTATTTCTATCTCTCTGAGTGAAACCATAGAATGAAACTCAAACTAGCAATTATTAAAAATATAATAACATGTATGTAATCCAAAGCGTCTGAGATGATTCCTCATTTTAATTATGAGTAGTATCGTTAATTTCAAATGAATTCTCAACTCTTATTTAGAATTCATTTAAGAATTTCACTCACTCAAAAAACGGAAAAACAATATATCAACTGTCGAGATTGTGCCGCCATCTGTTGCTGTAAATTGAATTAAAAAGCACGTTTTTTTTTTTTTTTTTTTTTTTTTTTTTTTTTTTTTTCCCTTCTCCTTATGAATTTAAGTCGTGCTGTACAATATTATAGGTGCAACAAGTTTTAATCTAATTATGTTTCCAAGATTCTTTTTTCATAGTATTTAAATGATTTATATGCCCATTGGTAGCGCCAAAGAAATGCATTTTTAGTTATGTTTTCAACGGAGAATTACTTTTTTACATTAAAAAAATTTGTCGTGCGATAGGTTTTAAACTAATTATATTTCCAAAATCCTTTTTTCTTTGTATTTAAATGATTTATATGACCATTGGTAGCGCTAACTAAATGCATTTTTAGTTCTGTTTTCAACGGAGAATTACTTTTTTACATTTAAAAAAAATTGTCAATTTCATATGTTCAAATGTTTTTTGGCCGAACTTATTCCGGCTAGAATTGCTGAAAAATAAAAAGGGGCGAGCGAGCGAAGCGAGCTGGGACTGCGTAGCGGTCTCAATGTGAATTGCTTTGCAATTCACGGGGGGTTGACGAGCGTTAGCGAGTAGGGGGCTGAGCCCCCTAGTATAATCATATTTTATTACCGACAGTTTTTTGGATAGATGTTTACGGAGAAATATATATTAAATTCAAAAACAGCCTAAATATGGATTTCAAGCTCTGAAATTTTCAAAGCTAGGCAATTGGAATTTTCAGTAAATGTCAACAAAATATAAAATGTTGCCAACTTAAAATGTACTTATTTTATTACGGAAATTAATTATATCATAATAAGAGATGATAAAATAATAACGATGATTTTTTTTTATGAAACTAGTTATAGTACAAACGCGCCTCATTTGTCACGTTTGACGTACAATTTCCAACTTGTTTAAATGTGTATGTGTTTTGGAATGTATTGTATACATATTTCAAATATATAGAAGTTCTTAAAGGGATCAAATTACTCACGAAGCCTTTACATAAGCAAAATTTTTTTAACTTTGGATGTTTAGATAGACAAACGTTATTACAAATAAATTGAAAAACATACGCAAACACCCAAAGAGAATTCCACATTTGTATTACAATTATTTTAATGCAATGAAACAAAAACTAAATAAGTATTTTAAAATTTTATTTTCCTTGTCTTTCAATTCTTCCACAAAAGATTTTATTAGGAGCATTTTTTTCAAAATTTGTTATTAAAACGATAAATATATTGGATTCAATTATTTATCATTCTCAATAAGGGATCTTTTAAGAGTTATTTTACACTTGAATAAATTAAGGTGCGAAACATCTGAAAGAAGAATGCAGAAGAATTATAGCCAAACTAGAAAAGAGGAAGAGAAAAAATAGAAAACGGAAAATATACATGAATACAACATAAATTGCATTAGTAATTATAATCGGTATAATTATACTATGTAGTAGTCTTTTATTTTCTGCAGATGAGAAAACTTTTAGGAGGGAACGCAGTTTAAATGATTAGGAGAAGTGTTGAATCCAGGCATTTTTCTCCGTGAGGAAATTTTGCAAATCCCAGGGGGAACAATATAGAGTTTCGGAGGGGGAGGGGGGGGGGAGAGATTTGCACTTTTATACCATTACTAAATACAAAATATCAAATCTTCCTGTGGGGGATTTTGATGCACTGGAAGGATACCTACCTCCCTCGGGCCACTTCTTGAATTTATCACTGGATAGGAGAAAATGAGAAAACGAATATGAAATTGTGAGAATGGCTTGATGCAATAATCATTTCTTGCAGTATATTGCCTACAACGCACCTCATAATGTACTAAAATTCAATCTTTTTGAGAATTTTGACCAATTGTATTTTTTTTTAAATCTGTATTGTCAGAAATTGAGATTAATTATATAAAAATGCAATTAAATTGATTCAGAAAAAAAAAAAATTGATTAGTTGAAAATTGAAAGCAGTAAAATTTATTAAGTAAATTAATTCAGTTAATTTAATTCAGTATCTGTATTATCTGTGTATAATCTGTATTATCACCACCAATAGAGATTAATTATACAATAAATCATAGTTGAATTGACGTGCAAAAAATATGAGTTGCAAAAGTTGAATATAAAAGAAATAAGCTATGTAAAAACTTTTGCAGAAAAATAGAAATTAAAATAAATTAAACATTAATCTGTTAAATCTCACTCAGTCTTTTTTTTTATTCCTTTAACAAAAGTTCGAAATTAGACTGATTTCAATTTATAGTTTAAATGAAATCACAAAATTTAAAAGCATATAGGTATGCAAGATCAACTTTTCTTGAGTTTCAATAAAATAAATCTAATAAAACTACACCTCTGTAAATTACATTTAAAAAAAAAAAAGCAATCAAGAGTACTGATCAAACTCTATAAAACTATCTCAAGTTGCACCGAAATTGCGCTATTTCATACAATGGCTAACAATCGAAGTTATTTTCTGACGCTAGGTTTAGAACTTTTTTGTTCTAGTTTAGATTTCTTATTGAATTAGCATTCCATACAAGCGAAGAAAATGATCATGCAATGTTTTTAAAGAGAAGAACATTTGAGCTCTGATAACATCCTATATACATCTATAAAGGAATTTTATTTTGCTTACGAAAAAAGTGCAAAAAAAAAGTTAGTTTAGTAGTGCCATATACTTTTGAGCTGGTGAAGGTTTAATGAGTGGAAAAGGAATAATCTGTAAATACTATACGAAAAGAAATAATTTGAATTTAGCATATGTCATGTAAAGCACGTGCAATTTTGTTCGGTTTTCCATCGCTTCTTAGAGTGGTAACCGAAGACACCGATAAAGCGCCTATGAGTGGGCCTGGTGGTCCGCAACATCCTTGCTGCGCTTCTGATAACGACATATTTTCAACAAATGAAAGTAATAGTGACTAATAAGAAATCTTCCATAATCTTGATTTAAGTAATTCTTAATACATTTTAAATAAAGATGATACAAAAGTTGGTAGCATTTAATTTTTATTTGAGATGAATAACATACAGAAATGAATCAGTAATAGAATCTCCTCCAGAATACAACAATGTTTTTCTTTCCATCATCGAGGACCTTTTATTATAAATGACACGACATTTTTCAACGATTAAAAGCAACGAGCAATTGAGGGGGTCGGGGCAAGAAAGTGCCAAGCCACATTTTTGGTGAAATAAATCTAACACTGTAAACTGTTGCTTAATATTGTAAATTATAATATCCAACATATAATTTGTCTCTAATATCACTTGGTGACAGCATATGTGACAGGTTTCGTTTTTGCCCCGGACGTTTATGCCCCCAATGAAGATAGATAATTTACAAAAACGTAATAGTAATATCATTCAAGTAATGCCATATTATTACTCAGCATATGTCAAATGTTACTAAGACATTGGCGAAAAAACTTTAGGTTATATATCTTGATTTGAGTATTTGATCAAATTTTCAAATTGAAATATCTCAGAAGTTAAAAAATGTGGCTTGGCACTCTCTTGCCCTGACCCCCTCAATTCTGACACTTAAAAAGAGTCTACAAATTATATTCTACATACAAATATTCAATAAAGTATCTATGATAACAGAATTTAATATTATATTTTAAAAACGAAATCTTTTATCTACGCGATAATGTAATTACTAATTTAATTAAACAAAATATGAAGGAATTTTTATAAAGTTTTATGTCTTTCAATTCTTCAGAAAAGTTATTTTTGCACTATTTTAATAAGACGTCTTTCTGGACTTCAGCGAGGAGGAAATGATGAGAAAGGCAGACGAATCTCTTTATGGGGGACGTCTGACAAAAACGAAAATCATTCTAACATCTAATACAAGTTAATGATCTAGTCCTTGGTTCTTTAATGCAGACTTTCTTTCTTAGAAAGAAACGATGGATATACTTAATATCTGGCAACAAAGATAAAAAGAACTCTTTTCAAAAAGTCTACAAAAATCACCTTTTAACATGAAGCGATTCATATGCAGAAATCACTTTCTCTTATTGGAAATACCGAATCGTTTGAAACACTTATGAATGAATTGGGATCTAAGTCCCCAAAACGTATAAATAATAATAATAATAATAATAATAATAATTTAAAAACACATCTAGCAAAAAAAAAAAAAAAAAAAAAAAAAGAAAAAAAAAAGAAAAAGAAAAAGAAAAAAGAAACTGTTTGCTGAAATCCTCTTTTACCATGAAGCGAATCATATAGACAAAATAAACACGAACAAAATTCCTTGCTCTAGAATGAATATTGAACTAGAAATTTTTTATTAAAGTCATAGAAATAAATTTGAGAATTTTTAATTGTATTGTGTACACATTAGACATATTATCACTAGAAAATATTATAAATTAATTGAGATCTTAGCTCTAAGTATACATAATAATAATAATAATAATAATAATTTAAAACACATCTAGCAAGAAAAAAAACCCATTAAGAAACTGTTTGCTGAAATCTCCTTTTAGTATGAAGCGATTCATATAGAGAATATAAACACGAACGAAATTCCTTGCTCGAGAATGAATATCGAAATACAATTTTTTTTATTAAAGTCATGTAAATAAAATTGATAATTTAATTGTGTTGTGTACAAGAGACATATTATCACTAGAAAATATTATAAATGAATTAAGATACGTTGTTCTACGTTTAAATAATAATAGTAATACTAATTTAAAAACACATCTAGCCAAAAATATTAAAGAAACTGTTTGCTCAAATCCCCTTTTAGCATGAAGCGATTCATATACAGAATATAAACACGAGCAAAATTCTTTGCTCGAGAATGAATATCGAACTAGAAAAATTTCATTAAAGTCATATAAACAAAATTGCTAATGTAATTGTGTTGTGTACATATGATATCGTATCACTAGAAAATATTATGAATGAATATAGATCTTTGCTCTAAAACATATATATGTGATTGACTATTTTTGGATAAGTTATGTACTATTCTCGATTACAGAAACGCCAAAGGAATGCATGTATACTAAAAGTACAAGAATTGAATTACTCTTTAAAACGAAGCAATTCACATAAAGAAACTGGTCACGGACAAAATTCCCTACTCTGTAATGAATTTCGAATCGGAAAATCTTATGGTAAAACGTGTAAGGAAAATTGAGAATTTACTTGATTTGTATAAATGAAATATTTCATCATTAGAAACACTTGTGATTGAATTGACACCTAAATCCAAAAAACATATAAAGGAAAAAAACATAGTATGCTTCACAATTTATAAATGAGATAAATATTATTCCGCAGTACAGAAATTCCTACTGAATCTTTTTTTAAGATTCAGTAGGATCATAATTCGTAAGATACATTCATATGGATTCTTCTCTTCCATATAAAGAATCTGAGCGCGAACGAAATTTCTTGCTCTAAAATGAATTTCGAACTGGAAACTTTTAAGGAAATAATTAATAAATGAAATTGTGCTGTATAAACGAAAAAATAACACTTATGAAACCTTTAAATATCATTCTGATATACAGAAATACCTAGAAAATGTATATATTCTAAAAATAGATAGAACTGATGAATGAACGAAATTCCTTACTCTAGAGTGAATTCCGATCTATAAATTGTGAAAGAAAAACTCATAAAGGAAATTGTCAATTTACTGTATTTATGTTGTATAAATAAAACACTTTATTATTAGAAACACTTTATCATTAGAAACACTTATTAACCCCTTAACAGTGTAGCCCAAACTCAGTTCGGACAAGAAGAATTTGCTTGTTTTGTTACTAAAAGCTTTTTCACACCAGTAATTTTTAAACGCAATCTTCTATTTATTAATCGGCAGACATTGCATTCAATTACATAAAGCAAATATTTTAGTACGGGAAAAGTGGTGTATTGTGCCTATTTTTAGCTTATGGTGTCAAAAAACCTCCCACTGTTAAGGGGTTAATTAATTGTGGGATCTAGTCCCCCAAAACTTATAAATAAAATAAAATCATATGCTTCAGTATATACTCAAAAATTAAGTAGTATTCTTCAGTAGAGAAATACCTATGGAATTCATTATATACTAAAAGAATAACAAAAAAACTGATAAAAAAAATATAATTAATTACTCTAGAATGAATTTCGAACTGGAAACTTTTAAGGAAATAATTAATAAATGAAGTTGTGCTGTATAAACGAAAACATAACACGATTCACTATTTATGAAACCTTTAAATATCATTCTGATATGCAAAAATACCTATAAAATGTATATATTCTAAAAATACATAGCACTGATGAATGAATGAAATCACTTACGCTAGAGTGAATTCCGATCTATAAATTATCAAAGAAAAACTAATAAAGAAAATTGTTATTTTACTACATTTATCTTGTATAGATAAAACACTTTATCATTAGAAACACTTATTAATTAATTGGGATCTAGTCCCCCAAAACTTATAAATAAAATAAAATCACATGCTTCAGTATGTATGCAAAAATCTTTCAATAGATAAATACTTATGGAATGCGTTATATACTAAAATAATAACAATAAAACTGATAAACAAATAAAATTAATTCTCTAGAATGAATTTGGAACTGGAAACTTTTAAGGAAATAATTAATAAATGAAATTGTGGTGTATAAATGAAAAAATAACACGATTCACTATTTATGAAACCTTTAAATATCATTCTGATATGCAGAAATACCTATAAAATGTATATATTCTAAAAATACATAGAACTGACGAATGAACAAAATCCCTTACTCTAGAGTGAATTCTGATCTATAAATTGTCAAAGAAAAACTCATGAAGAAAATTGTCAATTTACTGCATTTATGTTGTATAAATAAAACACTTTAGCATTACAAACACTTATTAATTAATTGGGATCCAGTCCCCCAAAACTTATAAATAAAATAAAATCATATGCTTCATTATGTATGCAAAAATCTTTCAATAGAGAAATACCTATGGAATGCATTATATATTAAAATAATAACAATAAAACTGATAAACAAATAAAAATAATTACTCTAGAATTAATTTTGAAATAAAAATATTTAGGTAAAAAAGAATAAATGAAATTGGGCGTTCATTTGTAAAGAATAATCGAAGCAATTTATAATAAGAAAAACTCTTATGATTGATATTGAATGAAAGCTTAAAATCTTATAAAAAGAACAAATATGTATGCTTCACTATTTACGAATAAATTAAAATTTTATTTTTCTTTATGGAATGCATATATTCTTATACTATAAAAATTAAACTAGTGAATTGACAATTTCGAGCCACGTAAGAAATAATTCATTGAAAGAATCGCAAGAATATTATGGATATGCAAGAAGAGTTTGCTTGTTCTGTTACTCAAAGCTTTAGGATACCACCAATTTTGAATTGGAATCTTTGCTTTAATTAATGACAGAAAATTTCTGATTAAGTAAGACGACTATTTTAGTCCAGAAAAATTAGTGTTTCACCCATATTTTTAGTTTAATGTGTCAAAGAAAACTGTTCAAGGGTTAAAAACATATATAAAATTTCAAAATTTATTTTAAAATATTTTTTATAACTTTGTTCCTTTATATGCGCACACGTTTTTTTTCTGTTTTCCCAGAATTACTCTACTGTCAAATAATGTTTTAACTTATAACTGACTGAATGTTATTTCCTCAAGAAACTGCTTTGGAGTTTTGGTTGTTTCATTACTCAAGACTTTTGGGTACCAACAATTTTTAATTGTAACCTTCGCTTTATTTAAAGACAGAAAATTTTCGATTAAGTAAAGCGAATATTTTAGTTCGAAAAAAGTGGTGTTTCTCCGATATTTTTAGTTTAATGTTAAGAAAGGAGTTAAATATTCACATGAAATTTCAAAATTTATTTCAAAATACTTTCTTATAACTTTATTCTTATATGCCTACGCCCAGATTTTTTCGGTTTAAAAAAAAAAATTATCTACTTATCCAATAATATTTTAATTTATATATGACTGAATATTATTTCCTCAAGAAACTGTTTCGGAGATTTTTCTCGTTCCGTTACTCAAAGCTTTTAGATACCATCAATTTTTAATTGTAACCTACGCTTTATGTATCGACAGAAAATTTTCGATTACGTAAGGCGAATATTTTATTTCGGAAAAAGCGGTGTTTCGCACATATTTTTAGTTTAATGTTAAGAAAAATTGTTCAGGAGTTAAAAACTTATATGAAATTTCAAAATTTATTTCAAAATACTTTCTTATAACTTTATTCTTATATGCCCACGCCCAGATTTTTTTTCTGTTTTCAAAAAAATGCTCTACTTATCCAATAATATTTTAACTTATATAGGACTGAATATTATTTCCTCAAGAAACTATTTTGGAGTTTTTCCTCGTACCCTTACTCAAAGCTTTTGGATACCATCAATCTTTAATTGTAACCTACGCTTTATGTAACGACAGAAAATTTTCGATTACGTAAGGCGAATATTTTAGTTCGGAAAAAGCGGTGTTTCACCCATAATTTTTGTTTAATGTTAAAAAAAATCTGTTAAGGGGGGTTAAAAGCTCATATGAATGAAATTTCCATATTTATTTCAAAATACTTTGTTACAACTTTATTCTTATATAACCGTGCCCAGATTTTTTCTGTTTTCAAAGAAATACTCTACTATCCAGTAATATCTTAACTTATACATGACTGAATATTATTTCCTCAAGAAACTGTTATTTAGTTTTCCTCGTTCCGTTACTCAAAGATTTTGGATACCACCAATTTTTAATTGTAACTTACGCTTATGTAACGACAGAAAATTTTCGATTACGTAAGGCGAATATTTTAGTTCGGAAAAAGCGGTGTTTCTCCCACATTTTTTGTTTAATGTTTAAAAAAAAACTGTTAAGGGGTTAAAAGCTCATATGAAATTTCAATATTTATTTGAAAATACTTTCGTATAACTTTATTCTTATATACGCGCGCCCGAATTTTTTCTGTTTTCAAAGTAATGCTTCACTGTTCAATAATATTGTAACTTATATAGCACTGAATATTTTTTCTTAAAAAACTGCTCCGGAGATTTTCCTTTTTTTTTTTTTTTTTTTTTTTTGCCAATTTTACAAAAGTACAATTAATCCCTGAACGAATGCCTCACGAAATATGAAAACATATTTGATTTTTTCTATAAAATAATTTCATACAAGATTTTAGCACAAATATTATTACATAATTAGAAATAAAACATATTCATTTATAAAAAATAATTTCAATTTTTTATCTAAAAAATTTTTCCCATGTCTGAAGTTCTCTGCACATTCATAATTTTTAAAATAAATTTCTAAATAAAATTTTAAACAACTTACGAATATTCAGCAGACTTCTTCCAAAGTTTAGGATTTCTGTTTTTCTAAATAAATTCTGCGCAATAGTTGAGAAGTCAGTGACAACTCCAACTTTTGGATTCGTAAAGCGAACTTATCGGGGAACAGCTATCATAAATAAACTGATCTTACCGGCAAGCAACCCGTTCAGCGAATAGCTTCGCAAACACCGACATTCGCGACCAACAAAATATGGCATGCGCAGTCGGTCTCCGGCATCTCCACTTCCATTTCCATTAAGAATATTTTTATTTTATGTAAAGTAACACATGTTTGCATCCAAAATAATTTATTCGGAATAAGTTTTAAACATTTGTCATTGCGATACACAAATTTAACGTACATTATTATGTTATTAAAAATAATTTAATTCCATCCATATAAATATAATTTTCCGGAACAGGAAGTATTTTTCCATACTTTTAAATAAAATTTTTTGAAATATTTGTCATTCTACTAGACAAATTTAAGCTACATTATTGATATATTAAAGAATGTTATTAAAAACAATTCATTCCTTCCTCATAAATATTATTTTCCAGGAAAAGAAATATTTTTCCATTTAAAAAAAAGAAAAAAATAATGGAAATACTTCTCCAAATGGGTAAAAATGAATAAGTTTTGATATTAAAAGGTTGTATGTACAATTTTTTAAAAGTCATAGGAAAAAAATCATATTTACTGCCAAATACATAATATATATAAAGACTTCTAGCATGAAGAATATTGTAAGAAAAAAATATTTTCATAATTTAAATATTGAAAGTAGGATTAAAAATCGAATTTTAAGCATGGTTAACTTTATGAGTCTCCCCCTCCCCTCTCTTAATAATAATGAGACCACTGAATTATTGACATTGGTAATTTTTCTTTAAATAATAATGGTTCATAAAAAGTGTAGAACAAATTCAAGAAAATAGAGATCAAATATTCTTTTTTCTCTTTCTCATGGAATATATATATATATATATATATATATATATTCAAAAATTATGTTTCAGATACTGTTACAAGCCTGCCGTGTACTCTCTGTTACAATAAAATTAAGCGCAATAATTTCAAAATATCATAGAATTTGCTCCTAATAAAAATATTCAGAGGCAGGAGGTAGAGTCCTGCATACGCTGGCGTGACCCGATTTTAACTGAACCCGACACGACTTGCGATGTGGGTCTAATTAGAGCTATTTTTTTTTATTGGAGATCGGGTTCGGACAGTTTTCGGGTTGGGTTCTGACACTTGCGGGTCGTATTCAGTTTAACCTGATTTTCCAACAGAAAATCCAGAATACTTTGTCATATGATAAAACATATATTTAAATATAAATATGTACATAAATACTTATTTTCTAACCTAAAACATGAATTTGATATTAGAGGTAAATTTGTAGAGCGTTTTTTCATAAGTGAATTAAAAATGGATTAATTTTGTTATCTTTCGAATTTCGGGTCGGTTTCGGGTTGTAGCGTGTCGCATTTCGGGTCGATGAAACTAATTTTTCCGGCTTTGGTCACGTTTCTGGTCAACAAATATTTTTTGTTAGCTTCGTATCGGGTTTCGAGTTGACTTCAAATAGAATTTTTCGGGTTCGGGTCGGATGTAACCCGACATGTGCAAGACTCCAGCAGGAGGCATTTCTTTTTAATTTCGGCTGTTTAGCGTGGATGTGCTCATGTACACTGTCGTTTATAATTAATTTTAAACTATTCTCACCGAACTAAAAATGGTTGTGAACTTTACGTACCCTCCGTTCTTGATTTAAAATTTAAGCATCATCTATTTAATAAAAGTATGTTTTTAATTCATACACGTGAAGCTTTTTTCAAGATATTTCCCTAAGTTTGATATACTATATCTAATAAGCCTGGCATTATAAAACAAAACAGTATGAATTTTTAACCTCCGTACAATATTATTAAAAAGTTGGAAATTGTACGTCAAACGTGACAAATGAGGTGCGTTCATATTATAACTAGTTTTATAAATATTTATATCGTCTTTTATTATGATATGATTAATTTCCGTAATAAAATAAGAACATTTTAAGTTGGCAACATTTTATCTTTTGTTCACATTTACCAAAAATTCTAATGGAAAACTTAAGCCTAGCTTTGAAATTTTCAGAACTTGAAATTCATATTTAGACTCTTTTTCTATTTAATATCTGTTTCTCCGGAATCATCTATCAAAAAACCTGTCGGTAGATTATATGAATGCTATAATTAAACAATTTTAGTATACAAATTCGGTTTTTAAATTCAGTAATACGGAAATAATAGGACTTATTTTAAATAGGACGTAATCACCATGGCAACCTAGAACCATTACCTATAATTTCCTATCATAGGATATCATTTAATTAATTACATATGATAGGATTTAATAGAATGAAGAAAAGTTTTATTAATATATTTTTAAGTTTTGATTTCATTTTCATAAAATTTGAAATAACGCGACAAAATTCTGCAACGATTATATATATATTAAATTTCAAACCATTCAGTTGGGTAGTTCTTCCGCTGTTATATGCGGACAGGTGGACATAGACGGACGGACCAGATGACGACTATAGGTGCTACGTACACTCTAAAATTGGAAGGAGTGAGAAGTTGACTCTTTGGAAGAGTGAGAGGCATTTTCACTCTTTTAGGAGTGAATTTTATAAATATGCACTCTTTAAAGAGTGGAACTTTCCACTCTCTAGAAAAGAGTGAAATATCTCACTCCGTTGTCGAGAGTGACTGTTCACTCCGTTGACAAGAGTGAGATATTTCACTCCGTTGAAGAGTGAGAAAAAACAGTTTTTTCCAATAAAATCACAAGATGGCGCCAGCTGACGGATGAGAATCCGAGTAATCTCCGTTATCGAAACGAAACACCTAAAATGAAATCCTTTATATATAGTAGCACCATTTAAAAAAAAAAAAACTGAAAAAGGCATTGAAATAATAAATGAATCGATAGAATTATGGACAGGAAATATATTTTATGCTTTACAAATTGCAGGATTTGCCAATGCTAAGAAAAGTGCAGGGAAAATAAATATTTGAAGTAAATTTATGCTTAGCTGCAACACAATTTTGCTTCTATTTTATAAACAGAAATTTAATATCTCTGAATGCTAATTATTTTCCTCTTTATTTAAATAACCTATTCTACATATTTTATATCATTTCTAACCTCTTTATGAATATAAACAAAATATAACTATACAGATTAAATTTTCTGGTATTTTTAGCACGTTTGAAATTAAACATAAGAGAAATGAAAAACGTTGCATTTAATCACTGATTTAATAACATTTATTATAGAAAAAAAAAAAAGAGTATAAATGTGTCGGAAATAATCTTAGGAAAAATTTAACAGCTATAATTTAAGAAAAAAGAAAACGTTTTTTACCCTGACTAAAATTTCCCCTCTAAAAATTAGTTTTGAAAAGTAAATTTGGGGGCCCCTTTGTATTTCAGTGAGTAAACTTCGGCTTCACGGGCCTATTTGGTAAACAGGCCCTGTGCCTCGGAAATCTTAATCGGGCTCTAATTATGAAAACATTATTAGCAAGAAAAAAATGAATGAATAAATAAATAACTGCTTTGTTGTAACGGAATTTTTGTCATAGCGGAAATGTACAGACGGGTGTTCGCACATTTTTTAGACGATTGGCGTTGTTGTTTTTAACGTTTAAAATATGAATATTGCTTTCTGAAATAATCTGTATGATAATCTTGTTTCTTGATTCTAATTCTGCATAATGCTTTCGATGGATATCGATGGATGTTTTCGATGTAAGATAAATTTGCGATAGTTATAAATCCTTACTTGAAACTTCGTTTTCCGCCTTGAAATGGGCTCTTTTTTTCCCTGTTTTTTTTTTTTTTTTTTTCATCTGATATCTTTTTACTATGTATATGTACTGATTTTTGGAATAGCACTTTCCAATCAATTGTTATGTTTATTTCGCACTAAAAAGTTTTTATATTATGCGCTTTGCAATCATTTTAGACTGTGGAATTAGCATACTTCTGTTCGGAAGAAGAAAAAAAAAAAAAAACGCAAACGCATCTTCCCATTCACAGCTTTTTTAGCATGCGCAATCTTGAAATAAGAATAAATTTGAAATTATCAGACGATAATATAAATTACACATAATAAGTTGTTGTCAGAATTTTTTCCTCTAAAAGAATTCCATCTTTTTAAATAATTTATCAAATTTGTCTAAAAAATGTGCGAACAGTCTCTGTATTATATGATACAAAAAGAAGGTTTCAGTTTACTATTTACACAGTTGAGAAACACCGTAAATATTTATGATTTCTACACAAATTTAATAAGTGTGTTCGAATATCACAAAAGAAACAAAGCTAAAATAATGTAATAAGAGCTTTTTAAATTGTAAGCGGCTGTATCAAGTTGTAGGTACCAGTTCTCGTCCGAGCGCAGAAGTCAAGCAGCAGCGAGCTCGGTTACTACTTGGGAGGGTGACCGCCTACGAACAAGCGTGTGTAAAAATAAGTTTCTCTTTTTTATTCAAGAATTTTAGTCACTCCTGAAAGAGTGACTGTTCACTCCTATCAGGGGTGAAAAAACTCACTCCTGAAAGAGTGAGTATTCACTCTTTCAGGGAGTCAAGAATTTCACTTTTTCCTAGAGTGAATAGTCACTCTAAAGAGGTTGGGCAAATTTTGACTCTGCGATAGAGTGAATATCCAC
This sequence comes from Maratus michaelseni, assembly GCA_963931845.1. Lineage (NCBI taxonomy): Eukaryota > Metazoa > Arthropoda > Arachnida > Araneae > Salticidae > Maratus > Maratus michaelseni. Next base: position 209,676,920 of record OZ007599.1, on the reverse strand, counting down.
TCCTCCAGAGTGAATAGTCACTCTTTCTTATTTAGAGTGTATTTATATAATTACGAACGTACCTAAAAACTACCCCCTAAAGCCTTATAAAGTTAAGTTAGCACCAAATAAAAGAAATTAATATACGACCACCTAGATAAATTTTAAAGGAAGCGGAAGATGAACTATGGATATTAGTATACATTTTTGGGGGTTAAATTTATTTATTGAAATTTTTATGTTCAAAAAGTAACATTTTTCGTAGAATTACCCATATATAATACATCAGAGGGAAAGACATTGTAAATTATGTGTAGTGAAGTAGTGAAAAACCTAGCAAGCCGGCAATTCACAAAATATATCCAAGATGATATTCTCGGAATCGTGAAATAATGCATTCCCAAGATTTCTGAAAGAATGATATTCTTCGAACGTAAGAAACAAACAAATGTGAATTTTTTCCCTTAATGAAACGTTTCTGGGATTATATGAATGCAAAATAAAACATTTATAAAAAACGGCAAAGTTAAATAATATATTATTCCGATAATAATTTTATAGATAATTCAAATTTTTCATAAGATTTAAAATAACAATATTATAGTAAATGGTCTTTCTTCAGAAAAATGTGGAAAAAGTTGTAAAACTAATGTAAATATTTTTTCATATTCTTGTAAACTACAAATAATTTTTTAAAAACGAAAATAATAAGGTAAAATTACATAATATCTAACATTTTACATTATCAATGGATTTTTATTAAAAACCAGTTTTAATCATTTATTAGTTTAGTTGTGCTCTTTCATGAGCCATTCTTTCTTTCATAATTTTTCAAATAATGCTTTTTTTTTAACGATTTAAAATTTTGGAATATATGTATAAAATGGTCCATAAAATTATACTTAATTTATTAATTTTGAAATTTAAGTTAATATTGAAATATATATATATACGCTCAAAATACATGTTTCAAAAGATTTTGCACAACGTTTGTGAAACTAAAAACCAATCTGTATATTAAATATTTGTATTGTGCTAATGATATGAAGGGGTCGGGGCAAGAAAGTGCCAAGCTACATTTTCGGTGAAATAAATCTTAAACTGTAACCTGTTGCTTAATATTGTATATTATAATATCCAATATGTTATTTTTGTATAATGTCACTTGGTGGCAGCATATGTCCCAGGTTTCGTTTATGCCCCAGACGTTTATGCCCCCAATGAAGATAGATAATTTAGAAAAACGTAACAGTACTATCATTAAAGTAATGCCATCTTGTTACTTTGAATATCTCAAATGTTACTAACACATTGGCGAAAAAACTTATGTTATATATCTTGATTTGAGTATTTGATTAAACTTTGAAATTGAAATATCTCAGAAGTTCAAAAATGTGGCTCTTTCTCCGACCCTCTCATATTTTCTTCGGGTTTTATAAAAATATGTACAGCACAAAAAAAAAAGTTACTTATAACTTTTGGAAACAAAAATTAAAATATCGTTTTTATTTGTAGAAAGTCCATTATACCTTAATGGGATTTATCTACATAGCAAAACTGAATACAACTTAACGCTATAATTATGTTACATAGAAGATCAGAATGCCCCAAAACGATTAAATAATGTATGTAAAGATTAATCTGTTTATTAAATATTTATATTGTGCTAATAATATTTCCTTCGTTTTCTTTTTCAATATGTACAGTACAAAAAAAAAAGTTACTTATAACTTTTGGAAGCAAAAAATAAAATATCGTTTTAATTTGTAGAAAGTCCATTATAATGGACTTTCCCATACAGGTATATATAGTACCTGTATTGAATTTATCTACGTATTAAAACTGAATACAACTTTAAAAAGTTCAATTAAAACGCCACAAACACCATAAACGTCATTGTGTTTACATATTTAAAAACAGAATGCAAAAAGACGATGAAATAATGTATCTAAAGATTAATCTGTTTCTTAAATATTTGTATTGTGTTAATAATGTTTTCTTCGGTTTCATTTTTTTTTATGTACAGTACGAAAAAATAGTTACTTATAACTTTTGGAATCAAAAATTAAAATCCCTTTTTTCATTTGTAGACAGTTCATTATACCTCTATGAGATTTATCTACATATTAAAATAAAACTGAATAGAGCTTTTAAAAGGGCAATTAAAACCCCATAAAGGAGTAAGATATTTAAGATCAGAATGAAAAAAAACGATGAAATAATGTATGTAAAGATTAATCTCTTTCTTAAATATTTGTATTGTGTTAATAATGTATTCTTTGGATTTATATTCATTATGTACAATACAAAAAGAAAAAAAAATATTTTTATAACTTTTGGAAGCAAAAATCAAAATATCGTTTTAGTTTGAAGAAAGTTCATTTATCTACATATTAAAACTGAATACAACATTAACAAGTTCGATTAAAACGCCATAATTGCGCTGCATATTTAAGATAAAAAACGATGAAATAATGTATGTAAAGATTAATCTTTTTATTTAAAATGTTTATTGTATTAATGATGTTTTCTTTCTTCTCTTTTTTTTCCATTAAATACAGTGCAAAACAAAAAAAATCTGAACTTCAGATTTTTTTCATGCGAGAAAAAATAAATTATCATTTTAGTTACTGGTAGTCCTTTATATTGCGGTAAGATTATTTTTCGTAAAGGCCCATCTACAAATTAATACTGCACCCAAAGTTAAAAATTTCAATAGATATACCGTGATTTGTTTGATATTTAAATTCAGAATACCGTCAACCCGGGTAAATTTGTCTCATTTTTTGCCTCTTAATGTCTTTAAAGATCCAAAACTTATTGAATTGTTCACTTAAACAATTTCTAATTATTTTATTCAAGTTCTAAGATATGAATTGTAAATTTTAAAATCTAACTTTAGTATTTTTAAAGAATAGGGTTTTTATTTTTATTTATTTTTTTCTTAAGTGGGACAAAGTCACACCTGGCTTGGGGTGACTTTGTCTCATGACTAAAAAATCACTGAATAAGCCATTAAAAACTTGTTAGACAATGCAACCCTAAAATTATGATAGAGTAATAAAAAAAATGCGTCATTTCGTAATTAAAAAAATACAAATTTTGTATGAAAAGGAACAGAGAACTAAATTTTATTTACAAATGAATATTATGCAAAACATGTAAAAACAATTAACAATTAAGACATGGTAAGATTACTGTTTTCAAGAAAACAAAGTTTTAGATATACTCACATAATTCAGGTGCGGAAAAAACATTTATTTTAGAAAAAAATATGTCTTTGAGGAATTAAAAAAATATTAACCCTCTAACACCTATTTTTTTCTAAGACCTTTTAGCCTATATTATTATTATTTTTTTTAAGTAGTGATTGTAATTGAATATTTTTCAGCAAAAGTCAATGTAAAATCTAAATATCAAATTAATATAGATAAATCTCATTGATTTGTTCCGAAAGCATTTTAAGAAATAAAAAAAATGTACTTACCACTTTACATCATCAAGTAGAAATAACTTCTCCAAGCAAAGGTTTCCCTCAGTAAAATCAAGCGCAAAAAAAGTAAACAGAACATTAACGGAAGTGATGCCAAACTTAATTTGTAAAATGCTGAATTAAATAATTCATGTTTAAGCTACTGCTCCAATTTATCAGAAATCGGCATTACTAATTATTAACAAGATTTTCGAAGATGCATACTCACTTTGCGAAACTGAAATAATGATAAAATAGATAGCTCATTCACGCACAAATGTTAGTGATTCAGGACATCAGCTAGGCACTATGTCACAAGTTGTATATTTATTGAAATACACTCTGAAATACCATAAGTGCTAGTTCAACTTTGAGAAGAGGAAAAACGCTTCTTGTGTAATCTATTTATTCCGTAATTTACGGCTGTAACAAAGTCTAAGTATACAAATAACTCATCTTACAGCAATACAATTCGAAAAAATGGGGATTTTTGCATTTATTGATTTCGCAGATTTAGTGTAGTACATTGAGCATCTACTAAAAATTGAACTCTTTTCAAACTATAATTAAATTACCCTTTTAAGTACATACTAAGTATACACTATGGTGCTGTACGATATTTTATCTCTCCTCGTAAAGGTAAAATAAGACTCTAATCTTATAATCTGATTGTCATCAGTGTCATTTGAAAACACAGTGAAAAAAAATAATGTAATCGAGCCATTACAACTGAATGTGATGTATGTTTGCGTTGAATTGAGTTAGAACTGCACTAAAATTTTATCCAGATTAAATTTAGAAAGTTGCACACTACAAGATTTGGTGTAAAAAAAGTCTCGGAAGGAGAAAAGCTAAAAATTCTGGCATATTTCATACAACTAAAATCTTCCTCCGGACGTTATACAGTGATCCTACAGATCCTGCAGTTGAAATATTCTTTCAGAACTATCTACTAAATATCTAGAGGATATGAAAAAAGAAATATCCAGTTACATTCTACTTAGAAACCCGTAGATTCCCATAAGGGACACACATTCGCATTCGACGTCTTCCTTGGTGTGTTTCGATTTCCTTAATCCTATAATTGTCTAAAAGGCGTCATTAAAAGTCATCCACAGGACGTCTACAGGTTACTCATTCAATTGGAAAACGTTGCGTTTTCGGTTCGCTGTAGTCCATTTATGGCAGAATATTTTTTAAAAGCTGTTTTAGCTGTTTTACACAATATAATACATTAAAAATACATGTGTGATGATTTGTTATTATTTTTTTAATCAACGAAGGTATATTTTTATACCTTCGCAGGGCTGCCACTTGCAACTATTTTATAATTACTATCTCGTACCACTTTCTGAAAACAAAAATCTTTTATATGTACTTTGACAACTGTGCAAGAGAAATATACTACAAAATTTATGCTTTAAAAATAGTGGTGCGAATAGAATATAGAAATAATCGCCAGTGGCAGGGTTGTCTTCATTGCAGGTTAAAACTGATTTCCTCTATTAACATATTTACTAATTTTGAGATTGTGATAAATGTAACATTCATTCAATAAAGCTATTTTTTCCTCTGAAAATTCCTTTACATGGAAATAAAATTTTGTTATGGAAAAGAAAAAAAATATATTTGAATGATTTTACAAGCCTTTGTTGCATTCTCCGTTATAATAAAATTATGTGCAATTATTTCTAATATATAATAACATTCGTTCCCTCAATAAAATAGTCAGGCAGAAAATATCAATATTTAATTGTAGTTGATAATCTTGCATAGGCACAATTTCAGTGTCATTAATTTTGAAGAACTGAAACTGATCTAGAAAAGGTCATGATCATTAAGTATTTTCTCTTTTTTGATTTAAAAAGTAAGCATCCTTTATTGAATAAAAATCAGTTTTAAGTAGAAGAATCTAAAAATCTATCGCGTCTATCTAAAAAGGAATTCTTTTAAATATTTACTTTAAGTTACATATCCTACCCTAAATCATCGTGGAATAATGAAACGAAACATTGCTTGCGCATTTGTATCCTCCGTTACCAAATTATTAAAGAAATTAACTTCGACATATTTATATAAAAAAGAACCACCAAATAATGAAAAAATATACGACTACCTATATAAATCTGAAAAGGGGTGGAAGATGAACTGTGGATATAATAAAATATATTTCGTTTTAATTTCTTGTTTGAAATTTTTACGCTAAAAAAAGTAACGTTTTCCATAGAATGACCCATGTGTGACATTTCGACATCCAGACGATATCTTATGACTGTTTTGAAGAGAATTTCAGTCATTCAAACGATATAGGTTACCTTTAAAATGATATTTTCTGAATATTTTTAGGATGTCGGTGTGTTGTCAGGTATATTTATACTATTTCTGACAGACATCTCTCAAAGTTATAGAGGACTAGTGTGACACGCCCAGGATAGAACTCGTTAAGAAGCTACAAGTTTCTAGCGATATTTTGATAGTGATTTCTATAGTTCAGTTAATAGTGAAATAAACATAGGATGAAACCCCCGGTAACTGACACTTTAAGGATTTTTCCGTCTTCAAATGACTATTACAAAGTTTTAAATCTATTTTATACTTATCTTGGTTTTTGAAAATATAGTAAAGATACATTAAAAAAATATTGTTGCCAAATTTTGAAAAAAAATTATAATTTTTATTACTAAAAATTAATTTTTGTCTTAAATATGGTCAATATCTCCAGTAACTGACACTATTCCTTTTTTGAAAAAACAATAGCTGAAAAATAAGTTAGAACTGTTAAGACAAATAAGTTACCACTACATGACATTACTTTGCAGAATTTTACAAGAAAATGCTTATTTGAATTAGATTTCTGCTAAAGTGTCATTCACTGGTTAAGTGTCAATGATGGGGGTTTCACCCTAGTAAGTATTTCTATGACGAGAAAACTTAGCATTATTGAATTTTTTAAGAGTTTTCTCAGTTGCACTATGTTTGTAACTGTGTTAAACAATACGAAAATTTAGATAGTCAAATCCATTGTTAAGTGTAAAAGCATATGAAAAACATAGCAAATACGGTAATCAATAAATGGTGAATAAGTGGGGAAATCAGTAACTTTTATTGAACTTTGGCAACGCCTGACAGTAAGATAACGTTCATCATGCTATTCTTAGAATGAGTTTTCCAGAATGCAAAAACTACTTAACATATATTTATGAAATAAAAAATATATGAATAATAAAACTACATATTAAAAAAAATTCTAAATTAAAATCTAAGATCTGGAAATAAAATCTCTAATCTTTGTTATAATCTAAAAAATAAAATATCTAATCTTTGTTATAATATAAAAAATAAAATCTCTAATCTTTGTTCTAATATGAAAAAAAAAAAAAAAAAAAAAAAAAAAAAAAAAATCTAAATCAATAATTTTTCGGAAAGCAAGGCAGACGTGCGGTGATTCTAAGTCTAGCATGACGGACGTTATCTCACTGTCTGACGTTGCTAAAATTCCATAAAAACTATTAATTTTCCCGCTTACTCCCCATTTATTGATTACCGTGCTTATAATGTTTCTCAGATGCTTTTATACTTAACAATGGATTTAACTATCTGGAACCCCTTATAATTTAACACAGTTATCAACCTAGTGTAACTGAGAAAGCTCTTAACAAATCAACTTCTAGAGAAGGCACCCTGTGAGCTTTTTCCATTAAACCTGTACAACTTCCTTTTATTTGGTAATTTCCAACATATTCTTGAATATTATTTTGTCTATAAAGTTCGGTTATAAATATCTTGTGACATTCATTTGCATTTATTTACAGTACTTATTTGCATATACGAATTTCTTCTATCCTCAGGTTTTGACATGTGTATAACTGATAAACATATTTAGTTTCATTCCTTTATTATCGTCTGTTGAAAGATAAAATGCAAGGTTTCGTTTTAAATGTTTGAAAAAAAATAAGTATTACTGTACTTTTTAAAAATTTATAACACGTTAAAAATTAATTAAATATTCTTCAGCATCTATTTTTTTAAATAAATTACATAAATTAAAAATTTAAAACGTTTTCTTTAGTCTACATTTGCTATTAAAGAAATTTGAATAATTTTCCATTCAAGCGTTTTCCACATTTGGCAATTTCTCACATGTTGTTATACTTTTATCCTCCACTGTATTTATCAAAGACCATATATTGAGCGTATGATTTTACTGGTGGATTCTGACAATTTTTGTTGTGATATTTTTAAATCAGATTAGATGAAAAAAAAATCAATATTTCAAAAATCTTGATCATGAAAAAATTTAATTTCAAAATTCTTGATCATGAAAAAATTTAATTTCAAAATTCTTGATCATGAAAAAATTTAATTTCAAAATTCTTGATCATGAAACGCGATTATGTTTGATGTTTTAGCATTTTCTTCTAAGCAAATTCTGTAAATTATGCTAACGAAATGCCCACAAAAAGGCGCCTAGTTTAAACATAAACTACAATGTTTTAGGATTTTTTTTTTTTTTTTTTTTTTTTTTTTTTGCATCAGAATGAACATAACATATGAAATCATCACAGAAACAGCGTCAGTAATTCTACAGAAAGTTTTTTAAAATTATTATTACGAAGATAAATCAAATATAAACGAGATTTTTTAACACATTATTTTTTTTTATATAATTTATCATATTTACTCCAATTGTATTTTCCATATAGCTGTCTTTAACATCTATACACATTTTCCAACGTATTGGAAGTTTTTTTTATTCTTCTATAATAAAAAGAAAAAGGACGTGCATTAAGTCAATTGAACAAAAATTCTTTGATTTCTTCCGTTAATAAAAAATTTTCTTCCTAGCATTTTTTAAGGGGGAGCTACTGCGGGGAACAAATGCTAACCCAAATATGATAAATTGAGACTGTAAGGAGGAGGAGGATCGAGTGTCGTCACATGAAATTTCTCTAATTTTTGCTTTTTTTACCCCAGCTGTGTGACGCTTTGTATTGTCCTGACGAAGAACATTGGGATCGGAATAAAATTGTTCAGGAACATTGCGCTGCTATAATCATCTTCAAAAATTCCCAGTACTATACTGTATATTATATGAACATTTTTCATGAAAACAATCGACGTTCACAATACCCTGTAAATCTAAAAAAAATATTAGTAAGAACTGCGTCAGTTTTTGCTTCGGTGAAGCAATTTACTTTTTTTTCCTCTTTGCGCCAATACATGGTGGATCACCTCGTTTCAACTTCTTCATGGCCTTTTTTAACAATTTACGTCAATTTGCATACTACGAGACTTCGAAAGAGTGTCATAACCCAATTGCACATTCAATCTGTTACAAATTTCAATAGGTTTGGCATTTGTTGAAAATTTAATAAGTATGCTTTTTATAACCGCACTAGGTACTTTGTAATGCTACACTGTACCCGTAATGCTACACTGTTAAAAATTTGCAGCAAACTGTCCAGTCATTCGAACTTTCTGTAAAAAACGGTTACATAACCGTTATTTAACTCTATTCTGACCATTTTATTGCCCATATTATGGTTAGAATAGAGTTAAATTACGGTTATGTAACAGTTTGTTGCAAGTTTTTCAAAGTGTATCTACTAAATAAATAAACATAAATAAAGTGATTACACAGAAAAACCGTAAACAACTTACCGTGAGTGCGATAACAAGTATAAAACTTTTCTAATGATAGATTCTGATAGATTTCGAATTAAAATAAAAAGAAAATAATCACATTAACTGTCTGAAATAAACAATTTCACAGAAAAAAGCAATGTATCACACTAATTACATTCTTGCAATAAGGACGGAATGTTTGAAAGAACCTGAGGAATGCTAAAGTTTTTAACTTTTATATAATTCTCTAGACATGTAAGAAAAAAAAGAGAAGAATTTAAAAAATAACAGAAGAAAGATAAAATAAAGTGAAGAAACATGTAAAATGTTTAGGACATATATTCGACGGATTTGGAAATAATCTATATGTCAATTTTTAGAAAAAAATACTCATTTTAGAAAAAAAATAAATGCAATTTGTAGCAACTTCTTTTATTTTGTATAATTATGAAGTTTTAAAAGATTGCTGTTCTTTATATTTTGAAATTATTATTATTATTATTATTATTATTTGTTAGAATGAAATACGTTTCCTCTTATTGTATGATTTTGCGTTTTTTTTTTTCGGCTTTAGAATTTAGTAAAGCTTTTATATAAAACTAAAAGTGAATATATTATTAACCTATTCACACGACAAGAATCATTTACACTTTTTTAATTATTAGACACCAGTTTTTCCATGCTGTAATTTTGATTTATTCATTATGTCAAAATTCCAGATTAGATGGAGAACATTTCTGTGCTAAAATACTGGTTTCCAAATTTAACTGTTTCGTGCTCCTTAAGAGGCAAGTTTTCTTGCCAACCGGCGTTAATGAGTTAATACGACATCCAAAGTTTAATCAATCCTATATAGAATACTGATGTCCTGTAACTGAAATAAAAATCAAAACAATAATATTAAGGGATGGTGCCGGTGTAAAACCTTCAATAAATCAAAAAAGAAATTTTTCAAACTAAAAAATTCTATCTTTCCTCCGTTTGCAACACCTCTTTTATCAACGCTCAATTTAAATAAATAAATAAATAAATAAATAAACGCGCTTCTACAGAATTTTGTATACACCGCCTGCTGAAGCGTAAATACCTCCTCCAAGACCTTTAAATGCATTTTTTTTTTTTCAAAACTGTGCTTTGAACTAGTGAGCGTTATGGGAAAGTTAGTAATTAAGTTATCTACTTTACATTTATTGTTGGAGCTGCTCGAGATATGTTTATCTGGTGAATCATTAAATTTGTCTTTATAATTCTTTTTTTTTTTTTTTTTTTTTTTTTTTTTCCAAACGTTGCTTCTAAGAAAATATTTTGCGGGTTTTTCTTTTTTTTTCTCATTTTAGTCTCATTAAGTCTCATTTTAAAATTACAAAAATAATAATTGTAATAATATACTTTTTGTGAAAAATGAATGGTTGGTCAGATTTCTGCATTCAGTTAAAATTTTTTAAACTCTTATTTGTTTGTTTCAGAACCGCCATTAAAAAGCAGCAGTGCGCACTATTCAGAAATGTCTGTGGAGGAGACTACGAATCACTTTCTTGTTCTTAGCTTCCTGATGATTAGAAGAATTTTATTTGTATGGGAATCTGTTGTTTAAAGTTTTTCTGATCTAATGGTGCTTTTTGTTTTAAATTAAACTGTCAATTTGTTTTTCTTTAAAAACCTACAAAAATTAGCATAATTGGTTATGGAAGTTTTGCGGCTTCACAAAAGGCATTTTTCCTTTTTTGCACTTTCTAAATGTCTGAAATTTCATAAATGTTTCGTCGAATTTAAAAAATTTAAATTCTATAATGGTTTAAAAATTGTTGTCGCCCAGTGTACGAGTAAGTGGTACTTGTTGGAAAAATTTAAACCCAATTTTCTCTAAGAAATGTTCTTTTAAGTCGGTACCCAAAATCTCAGAAACTGATGAACTGATTTAACTTTTTTTCCTATTTAATGAAAGTTTGTATATTTATATAATCCTTGACTGATGCTTAACCTAAATTTTTAATTCATTCGTTTTCTATAAACAAAACAAAATCAGATATTTTTAAATGTTACATTAAGTTTGATAGTCCACTCTTTGGTCAAAAATGCAAAATTTCAAAAAACTGTCAGTCAAGGACCAGGCAAGTATGCATATTTTAAGGTGACTTTTGTTTCACTGATTTCAGATGAAACCACTCAGTATACTATATGTAATTTCAATTCACCTCTCAAGATCAGTTTCCTGTTCCTTATTTTAGGTCAGTAACTATGGTAACATCGTATTTTGCTGACTGACCACGTTTTTTCGACCTTTCTTGTGATCATTAGAAAGCTTCGTCTTTTCTTTGGTTAGATGATTGGGAAAAACGTTACTAGGTTCTCACGTCTTCTAGTGCCATGACAACGAAGAAATGAATAGGATGTCCTTGAGCAGCCAATTGATATTACATAGAGTATAGGGAACATACTCAACTTTTAGTTCTGGATTTTGTCAAGAGTGGTATCGTCAGAAAGTTCTTGCTATGAGGACCATGAAAGGTACAGGAATTACTTGCCCGAATCCAACCATTCACGAGATATGGGTCCGGTTCTTTCGTGACGAATTGCATAAACACGAAAAAAGGTGAGAAGACACCATCAGATTCTATTTATATTCATAAGTAACACGAAAATATGTATGGTGGGATAACACATTCTGTTAATAAGAAAAGTGTAAGCGCGAATAGTGTGATTCATATGAAAGGGCGTACGGTCAATGAACAGAATCCTCTCCCTTGTTTATTTGCTTGTCACGTTAAAAAAAAAAAAAAAATGTTTCTTAATCTAAGGAAGTATAATATAACCACAAACGAAAATGAGCAATAACCTCTTCCCAGTTACCCATGATTCCAAAAAGCGTTTTTTATCATTAGAAACCAGTATATTTTCTAGATTTAAAAACGCATTGATAAAAACAATATTCTTTTGCTGCCACTGATTTTCAGAAAAGTTTCAGAGTAGATTTTATAGTGTATTAATCAGTTTTCTCAAACCAGAATATCGGTTTTCAGGATGCTAGAAATTCTAAATTAAACATTTTCAGCTGCGAATTTGAATTTATATATGCAAGATAAACAAAATATTATTAATTGTAAGGTTAATATTAATGCTGTTAATTTATTCTATTTGTCTGTAAAACATGTTTGTTTAACACGAAATGTATACTTGAGAAATGAAAGCATCCGTAAAACCTATATTCTGGGTTGAGAAAACTTATTAATACATTACGAAAACTACTCGTAAACGTTTCCGAAAATCAGTGGCAGCAAAAGAAACTTTTGTGTTTATATAAATGCTTCTTTAAATCTTGAAAATATATTGGTTTCTAAAGAATGCTTTTCGGAATCATTAGTAACTCGGAAGGTGTTATTGTACATTTTCGTTCCTGATTATATTATAATGTCTCAGAGTAAGAAACATATAAAATAAGTTGAAACAATAAGAACAAAAATATCTTCTTAAAACACCATCAAAAACTTTAAAATGCGCTAGGCCTTTCGAAAGATCTGAGTCTTTCTTCGTCAGGCGCAAAAAGACGTGCTTCTACTATGAAAGCAGCAGCAAGACTGAAATGAGAGATAAGGGAGAGGAAACAAGCTGAAACAACAGCCAATAGGAAAGTAGAAATCAACAGCCAATAGGAAAGCAGAAGGGGAAGACAACAGCCAATCACAGAAGAGTAAAATCAAAACAATAGAATACAAAATAGAACGGGAATAAGGAAGGGGAAAAAAACTTTTATGTGACAAGCAAACCTGATAATTTGGTTGTCCTCCCTTTTTACCTTCCTTTATGCTTCAAATTAGCTAAAGTTTTAAGACGCTTCAATTTTAACATTATCTTTAAACCTGTCAATAAATTCAAATTCCCCTCCACCACATCTCCTGTTCCTGATCTTCGTAAATGGGGAATTTATAATGTTCCTTGTAATGGCTGTGATTTATCTTATATTGGTCAAACTAAAAGAAATCTCGAAATCCGCTTAAAAGAACACTCTCGTTATGTAACTAATCAAGAAATTTTTAAATCTTCTATTGCCAAGCACTCCTGGGATTCCGGCCATTGTTTTAATTTTAAAAATGCTAAAATTATCTTTAATGCCAATAGTATCTCTGAATTGGACTTTCTTGAAAATTTAGCTATTTATCTTAATCGTGAAGTTATTGTTAATGATAAATCTGATTCCCCAATACTCTCTGCTGCTTGGAAAAACCTCTTCAGTAATACCATATAATTTATTTTTGTATTGATTAATATTAGTCTGTTTTTTACATATATTTATATGTTTTGGTTACTTATTTAATTCTTAATTTTCATCTGTTTCCATTTTTTAATAGATTTGTCTGTTTTATTTATTTATTTATTTTATTTTTATTTTCATTAATTTTTATTTATTTATTAATTAATTAATTTATTATTTATTCATTTTATTTTATTTATTTATTTATTCTATATTTTTTATTTTATTTTTTTCCCTTCCTTATTCCCCTTCTATTTTGTATTCTATTGCTTTGATTTTACTCTTCTGTGATTGGCTGTGGTCTTCCCCTACTGTTTTCCTATTGGCTGTCGATTTCTACTTTCCTATTGGCTGTTGTTTCAGCTTGTTTCCTCTCCCTTATCTCTCATTTCAGTCTTGCTGCTGCTTTCATAGTAGAAGCACGTCTTTTTGCGCCTGACGAAGAAAGACTCAGATCTTTCGAAAGGCCTAGCGTATTTTAAAGTTTTTGATGGTGTTTTAAGAAGATATTTTTGTTCTTAAGAAACATGTTATTTTTTACAGTGATTATGCAAAATTTCACAGAAAATATGCTTCCATATCTCGTGAACTATTGCATTTGGAAGGTCCGTATCTATACATTTCTTGTTCCTCATAGCAAAAGCTTTTGAAGGATATTACTTTTGATGAAGTAAGATTTATTGTTATTTATCCTTATAAATGACGTCACTGAAGATATTGGCCCAAGGCTCCTACAATTCGGGCTGTCTCGCGCCACCAATTAATTGCCGGTAGGACAAGAACGATTGGCCACGGAACTTCTAGCCGCGTTGGCAACGATTGCTGATTGGTCAAAGTAGGAAACAAAATGAATGACGAGTCAGCTTGTATTATAGTAGCCCTATATTGGCCCATATATCGTAGACGGTTGGATTTCGGGTGGGTAGTTCCTATATTTTTAATGACCCCTTTGGAAAGAGCTCTCGGGCGATACCACTCTTGACAAAATCCAGAACTAAAAGTTCAGTATGTTCTCCAACCAGAGAATTTTACGGAACCAAGGAACGTTACACGCCTAAGAAAAGCGAGTGCGAAAGATCCAGTTTGTCTATCCACATGCTTTCTGTCTGCGTTCTAACTCGCGTAAATATAATTTGAAGTGTATAACATATACAGTTCGTTTAGTACTCAAAAGTATTCCGTTACATTATGGTTCATGGGGGGGGGGGGGAAATCGTTTGCAGTGTATTTTAATGACGTTACAATATATCAAACATATTGAAATTGATATACATCACTGAAGTGCTCTACAAGATGCTTACTATAGAATATGGTGTGCATAGCATTTATCGTTCATTTTCAGGGGCACACAAAAGAATTCGGTTACAGTACTGTCTATGGGCGATAATTGCTAGAAGTGCCTTTCCAATTGCGGTATGCGGTTTTAAATTTAACTAATTTTTTGCATATTACTTGGTGTGTATAAATTCTATCGATCCTATACAGGGCTGCACAAAAGAATTCGTGTGCATTCCCGCTTATTGACGGAAATTGCTGAAGTGGAATTTTCAACTGTGTTACGCGTTTTCTAACTGAACTAAATTGTAGCATACAATGTAGTATATAGTATACAAATCTATAGATCCTATACAGGGCTGCGCATAGGATAATTCGAATATTTTTCCAACTATAGATGGTAATTGCTGAAATTGGGTTTTCGAATGTGTTATGCACTGAGAAAAATGACACTTTCAAATCTGAGTGAATCGATGTTTTCATTTTGTTAGGAAACTTTTTGTTTCAAATACGACGCCCTAATGCTTTCAATTCTGAAATACCAGAAATATTCAGAATATTGAAACATGGGCATACTCAAAACTATACTAAAAATGATTATAATCAGTTCAAACTCATGTTTGAAACATGGAAATACTCAAAAATGAGCACATAGAAGTCAGTTCATATACTAATTTTTGAAAGATGGACATACTCAAATATGAGAACATGATGTTTTATTCTTGAGTGTGCGCATGATTTCAGATATGAGTATATACATGTTGAAAACTTGAGTAATTTTGATTCGGAGCTATTTTGACTATGCGACATACTCAGATTTGACTATTTTTTGCTCAGTTTTGATAATGTCGTTTTTAGAGTGTGCGTTTTTCAAATTGTTTACTTACACATCATCTTTCACCTTATCAAATGGTGAAGTTCTGTTGCAGTATTCTGGATGTGTTGGAAAGTCTTTTCCAATCTATGCTTGAAGCCTGTTTTTTATTATTATTATTATTGTTAGATATCAAAACATAGCTTTATAAAGTATTCTCGTTCAAGACGAAAAACTCCCATAATCCCTCAAACAGCAATACGTGAGTAATGAAGTTGAATTTAAATTAGAAACATTTTCCAGATGTTTAAAACTTCCGAAATAGAAAACATTCGTGTGAATAATTGAATCGGTTATTCATAAGTTATATCGTTAAGCCTGGTGCAAATGAATCTAAATAAATGTAAACGTAAAATCCTAAATTACTCTCTGTTGTCTCGGAAATAAATTACCTTTAAATATATTCGTATTCTAAGAGTTGGTCGAGAAATTATATTGAATAGTCAAGAGCAAGAACAAAAAATCATGCTTGGGGCATAGATTATGAAACACTTTCCAACAGTAGCAGGATATTATTAAGAAGTTTGAATATTTCATACAATGAAATGAAATATCTAAATTTTAATTTAAACAAGTTGGAAATTGTACGTCAAACGTGACAAATGACGTGCGTTCGTACTATGACTAAGTTTCAATGAAACGAATTATATCGTCTGTTATTATGATATAATTAATTTCCGTAATAAAATAAGTACATTTTAAGTTGGCAACATTTTATCTTTTGTTGACATTTACTGAAAATTCCAATGGGAAAATCAAGCCTAGCTTTGAAAATTTCAGAACTTGAAATCCATATTTAGACTCTTTTTATATTTAATATCTATTTATCCGGGAACATGTATCCAAAAACTGTCAGTAGATTATAGGATCCCTATAATTAAACAATTTCAGTAAACAAATTCGGTTTTTAATTCAGTAATACGGAAATAATATGACTTCATCTTAACTATGACGTAATCACCATGACAACCTAAAATCATTAGCTATCATGGGATGTCATTGAATTAATTACGTATGATAGGATTTAATAGAATGAAGGACTAACTTTGTTATAGAGGTTATAAAATGTCATATACGCCATATATGACTATACCGTCATACATGTCAGATAATTTGGCGATACATCTCGGTCACTTGACGATTAATCCTCGGAAGCTGCTATAACAAGGAAGTACCAATTTTTAAAAAATTCAAATTACTTAATAAATATTTTTATTAATATCTTTTAAGGTTTTTGATTCGATTTTCATAAAATTTGAAATGACTCGACAAAATTCTGCAACGATTATATATTTTAAATTTCAAACCATTCGGTTGGGTATTTCTTGCTCTGTTATATTCGGATGCACGGACGGACCAGACGACCACTGTAGGTGCTACGTAATATATAATTACGAACGCACCTAAAACACATAACTCAGTGAAAATCCATTTTCAGCAATTGCTGTCCATACGCATTATTGTGTGCGAATTCTTTCATGCAGCCCTATACATGATCTATAGAATTTGTACACACCATGTAATACATTAAAAATTAGATAATTTTTAAAATTATACCATAGTGGAAAACGCACTCCCAGCAATTATCGATCATAGTCAGTCTGTAATCGAATTATTTTGTGATACGTCTCCATAAATGAACGATAAATGCTACACACTCCTTAATCTATACAAACACGCTGTAGTTCACCTCAGTGCTCCTTTTTAATTTCATTATGTTTGAAGCATCATAACTTCTTTAAAATGCATCTCAACTGTTTTACCCCATAGATCATAATGCATTAGAATTATTTCGTGTGTCCCTGCAGACAAAATATAAATGTTACTTATTTTATACTCCTGAGAATGCGTTTTGAATTCCACCTCAGTGAATCGTACCAATCTCATTATGTTTGAAAAATCGTAAGATCATTAAAATACATTTCAACTGATTTACCCCATAGTTCATAATGCATTAGAAATCTTTTGTGTGTCCCTGCCAACGAACTATGAATGGTACTTATTTTATGCTCTTGAGAAAGCATGTTGAATTCCACCTCAGTGAATCATACCAATCCCATTATGTTTGAAGCATCGTAACATCATTAAAATGCATTGCAACTTATTTACCCCATAAATCCTAATGCATTAGAATTCTTTTTTGCGTCCCAGCCAACGAACTATAAATGGTACTTATTTTATATCCTGAGAAAGCATGTTGAATTCCACCTCAGTGAATCATACCAATCTCATTATGTTTGAAAAATCGCAAGATCATTAAAATACATCTCAACTGATTTACCCCCATAGTTCATAACGCATTAGAAATCTTTTGTGTGTCCTTGCCAACGAACTATAAATAGTACTTATTTTATACTATTGAGAAAGCATGTTGAATTCCACCTCAGTGAATCATACCAATCTCATTATGTTTGAAGCATCGTAACATCATTAAAATGCATTGCAACTTATTTACCCCATAAATCCTAATGCATTGGAATTCGTTTTTGCGTTCCTGCCAACGAACTATAAATGCTACTTATTTTATACTCCTGAGAAAGCAGGTTGTATTCCAGCTCAGTGAATCATACCAATCTCATTATGTTTGAAATATCGTAACACCTATAAAATACACCGTAAACGATTATTACCTATAGACAATAATGTAACGGAATAATTCTGCGTGTCCCTGTAAACGAACTATAAACGCTACAAACTTCATTTTCAATGCCAATCATTCGATACTAAACCTCATTAACATATAAAAATTATATGACAATCCGAGTATATTTACGAGAGTTTTAGCACGGTCAGACGCACAGACAGACAAACCGAATTCATAAACACTTTTAAATTATTTGTTGGAAAGTGTTAGTATTGAGAAAAGCAGTTGGATCGGAAATGAGTGGCTTGTAATACATCAAATGGAAACAACAAAAGGAAGAGTTCCTACAAAAGACATGAAATGAATTTATTTGAAATGTGCATTTGCATCGGAGTGCGTAATTTGAGTCTTAATTACTTCTTTATTCAACAGAAAAAAAGGGTAAGCTTTTAAATGGAAAAATTCTCTTGAAGTTTCATTTAAACTCATAAAAAGTACAAGTTAGTAGCATCAAACAAGTAATTAAAAAATAAAATAAAACAGACTTCATGGGATTGTTTCTTATTTTCATGTTTTAGCGACAACCAATAAGTTTAATAAAAAGAACGAAAAATTATGCGTCAAGCAAAGATTATGAAATACTTTCCGACACATCCAGAAAACTGTAGCGGAACTTCACATTTAAATAAAGTGAAAGAAGATACGTAAGTAAATATTTAAAACCACAAAACACGAATAAAAATCCAGATTTAGCAATTACCGTCCATAGTCAGAAAATTAGTCAAATTATTTTGTGCAGCCCTGTATATGATCTATAGATCTGCATATATACTACATATCATGCTAAAATTTAGTTCAGTTAGAAAACGCATAACATAGTTCAAATTTCAGTTATAGAAATTTTCGCCGATAGAGGGAAATACATTCGAACAATTTGGAAAGCCATGTATATTATCTATAAACTTAATACACACCACATATTAAATTAAAATTTAACTCAGGTGTAAAAAACGCATCACACAATTAAAACGCACTTCCAGCAATTACCAACTTTAATCGGCAAAGTATCCAGTTCTCTGCGTAGCCCTTTATCTGAATTTATTTATATTCCAACGCATCTCCGAGTATATAAAATATAATTCAGCAGAAAAATGCATAACTCAATTAAAAAGTACCCTTAAGCAATTCACGCCCATAGGCAGTAATACATGCAACTTCTTTTGCGTAGCCCTGTATAGGATCAATAGCACCTATACACTCCACGTAATGCGCAAAAATTTAGTAAACTTTTAAACGTACACCACAACTGAAGACGCACTTCCAGCAAGTATCGCTCATAAGCAGTAATCTAACCGAATTTTTTTTTGTGTGTCTCTGTAAATAAATTATAAATGCTATGCACACCATACTTTACAGTAAGCATCCTATAGTGCACCTTAGTAATATATATAAATTTCATTATGTTCGAAAGAGTGTATCATCATTAAAATACACTGCAAACGATTTTTCTCTATAGGCCATTGTGTAACGGAATTCTTTTGTGTGAGCCTGTAAATGAATGATAATTGCTTTGCACTCTATATTTTGCAGAAAATATGTTTCAGTGTAACACAGAAATACATAACAATTTCACTATATTTGAAATATTTTGCATTAATAAAATACAGTTCAAACGATTTTTTCCTATTGACCTTAATGCAACGGAATACTTTTGAGTGTCCCTGTAAACGAACTATAAATGCCACACACTTCATTTTTAATAGCTGTCATGCTATAGTAAATCTTAATAAAACATATGAATTATATAACAATCCGAATATATTTACTTGAGTTAGAGCACGGGCAGACAGACGGCAGATATCAATCAGACAAACTGAAATCATGAACATATTTTTAAAAAAATGCAAAAAAAAGTTTTCTGATAAGAAACAACAAATAATTTTGATCCATGAGTCTCCCCCCCCCCTCCCATCCGCTTCCGTTCAGTTTTTTTAGCCATCCGGGATTTGTTTTAAACACTTACCAGATGCAACCCGTCAAACCTTGACGGCAAACAACTTGATGGTACCATACAAAAAATGCATAGCTGCTTTAATATGTTTGACATTTTTGCAAAATAATTCAAATAAATAAAAAACAAACCCACCTCGAATTAAAGCTAGGTTGGGGACCGGCAATTGGCAGAATTTCACTTGCACATGCACTTACAGAATTTCTTTCATCTGACGCTTTTCCATTTACTGGCACAATGGCGATAAATCATACACAGTTGCCATTATCCAATTTTAATAAAGGCAAGATGCATTCATATACACTACACACTTTTCCACGTACTATTTGATGACCACTCTGTCATTATAGTATATCGAAATGTATTTTGTGAGCAATCAAAGTCAAATAATGACAATCGTACATGATTTATCGGTGTTTTGTCAGTAAATGGAAACCTGTCTTAAATTTTGCATTGATATGCATACACATATGCATAAAGTTCGTAAATATATCATGATATTTTCAAAAATATCTGATATTATATATATATATATCCTATATTTTCAAAATAGTCAAATTACTGCTGACTATAGATATTTTCAACTTAGCATAAGAAACTAAAACATTGTACCTATCATGAAAACATAATAAAACATTATTCTAAATGCCTTTATTAAACATTATAAATGCCTTTACTTACTTACAAAGCAGCATACGAAATGTAATGAACGTGAACGCGTGCAATCCGCGAGCGAAGTACAGTAGTGCCAATACGAATGAATTCTATATCCTAAGAATTATTGATTCGTATCTGGACAGGAAAAACGCTCAAAATGTCTTCTGCGCATGCGTTTGCCTCTGGCATTCAACGGATTCTTTCTACGGGGAATCATTCACTTTAATAGCTATGAACATCGGAAGTGTTGACGCATGCGCAAATAGGTCAATATATTGTTAATCTTACAGAAATCCCTTTTCGTTTTAATATATAGGATGATAACTAATTACGGCTTTAATAGGCTCATATTTCAAAATGTCTTCAACTTGTGTGACAATATCTCTATCTGGAACATATCTGGATCCTCTGGATCTCTAACTCTATCTGGATCATCACATTTGTATTTTGTCATTTAAGAATATTTGTGATTTCTTTCTTTTTATTATTATTTTTTTTAAGTTTATTTCTATTACGACGATGTGACTTCAAAAAACCGATTTCAATCTCAAAAAGAAAAGTCCCAAGGCGTGAAAAGTTTTAATGATATATGTAGATTTTAGTAAAATAGAAAAAAAAAAACATGATCTGAATTTTTCGCATTTAAACTGTTACGTAAGTTAACTACAAGTTACTTGAAATAATTAATTATATTTAAATAATCGTTAAATTTCCATAAGATTCAATAGATAAATTTTTTGTTTATACTTTAGTAACAATTAATAGGATTCTTATGTGACATTTGACACATATCAAACCTTAGAGTCAACAATTTATTAACCCTTTAGCGGGCGGTGTCCACAAAAAATGACACCTAATTTTAATTCCAAAACTGACAAACGGCACCAAAAATATTTAATTAAACTTTTCATTTTATAAAGTAAGAGAAATAAGCAAGTTTTTATTTTCTAATGAATTCGTTTTTAAATTCTAGTGTCAGTCCATTATTTCATCATTTTACAAACAGACTTACTCCGCGCCGGAAAGGGTTAAACTACAAAATGGGTTTATTTTCATTAAATTAAAAAAACATAAGAATAATCCGTAGTTATAAGCCCTCTCAATCGAAAAAATGTATTTATATTCTCTATACAAAGAAAACTGTCGCTATGTATGTAAACTTTGAAAGTGCCTTCAACTTGTGCGGCAATATTAATCTCTATCTGGATCCTCACCTTTGTATTTTGTCATTTAAAAATATTTACGATTTCTTTCTTTTTATTATTATTTTTTAAATGCTTGTTTCTATTTCGGCAACGCGACTTCAAAAAACCGATTTCAATTTCCAAAAGAAAAGTCCCCAAGGCGTGAAAAGTTTTAATGATATATGTAGATTTTAGTAAAATAGATAAAAGCATGATCTGAATCTTTCGTATTTAAACTGTTATGTAAGTTAATTACAAGTTAATTGAAATCATCAATTATATTTAAGTAACTGTTAAATTTCCACAAGATTCAATAGATAAATATTTTGTTTACTTTTGTAACAATTAATGAGATTCTTATGTAATATTTGATACGTATCAGACCTTATTAGTCAACAATTTATTAAACTACAATATTAGTTTTATTTTCATTAAATAAAACAAGAACGAAAAATCATGCGTCAAGCGTAGATTATGTAACACTTTCCAACGCTTCCAAAATAATTTTACAAATCATTACCGCTTAACAAGCTGAAAGATAACATCTAAGTAAACAATTTCGAAAACGCATAACATATTTAAAAACGTAATTTCAGGAATTTCTAACATAAATTTCCATCATATACAATATTCGGAAAAATATCCGAATACGTTTATTCAGCCCTGTATATGATCTATATATTTGTATATATACTACATAGGATGCTAAATTTTAGTTTAGTTAGGAAACGTGTAGCACAGTTAAAAATTCTCCTTCTGGAGTTTCTGTCAATAAACGGAAACGTGTTCGCGAACTTTTGTGCTGCCCTGTATATGATCTACAGAATTTATACACACCAAGTAATAGACAAAAAGTGAGTTAAATTTAAAATCGCGTTCAGCAACTTAAAACGCACTTCCAGGAATTATTGTTAACAGACAGTAGAGAATTCTTTTGTGTGTCCCTGTAAATGAACGATGACTGCTATACACACAATATTCTGTCGTAAGCCTCTTGTAATGCACCTTAGTGATATATATAAATTTCAATGCGTTTAAAATGATGAAACATTATTTAATTAAACCGCAAACGATTTTTCTCCCATAGACGTAATGTAACGGAATTCTTTTGACTGTCCCTGTAAAGTAACTACAAGTGCTATGCACACCCTATTCCATATTAAGCTTCTTGTAATGCACCTTAGTGATATATATCAATTACAATGTATTTGAAACTGCGTGACATCATTAAAAAAAGTCGCAAATGATTTTTCCCCATAGACCGTAATGTAACGGAATTCTTTTGAGTGTCCCTGTAAAAAAAATATAAGTGCTACACACTTCAGTTGAAATAGGGAACATGCTATGGATAACGACAATAACATACAAAAATTGCAGGGTAATCCGAGCATATTTACGGGAGTTAGAGCACGGACAGACGGCCATACGGCAGACAAACCGATGTCATAAACACTTTTCAACTAGGTTGGAAAGTGTTAATAAAAGAAAACTGCCCAGTTAAACTGACGGCATTGAGCTCACAGGCTATTCACACTAACTGTAAATTATATTCTTATTTCAAAGAATTTGAAATAAGCCCTCGAAAAATGAAGAAATCGACAATATATTAAGAGGGGGCAACCATCCCCCGTTTCTCCTTCTTATAATTAACCAATGAACCCATAAAACTAATCAGAGAAGCGCCTTACCACAATGAACCTATATACAAAATTTGAAAAAATCGGATAATTCTGCATGAAAAATCCATTTATCTAAATTAAGGGGGGGGGGGCGTCCCCTCTTTATACTTAACCAAAGAACCCCCAAAACTAATCAGAGAAGCGCCTTATCACAATGAACATATATATAAAATTTGAAGAAAATCGGATAATTCTGCTTAAAAAACCCATTTATCTATATCAAGGGGGGTTAGTCCCCCCCGTTCCCCCCTTTATACTTTACCAGTGAACCCCCAAAACTAATCAGGGAAGTGCCTTACCACAATGAGCCTATATACAAAATTTGGAGTAAATTGGATAATTCTGCATGAACAACCCATTTATCAAAATTAAGGGGGGGGGGTAGCCCCCGTTTCCCTCCTTTACACTTCACCAATGAATCCCCAAAACTAATCAGGGAAGCCCCATACCACAATGAGCCCATATAGAAAGTTTGAAGAAAATCGGATAACTCTGCATGAAAAAAATCATTTATCTAAAATAAGGGGGGAGGATTAACCCCCCTGTTACCCCCTTTATACTTAACCTATGAACCCCCAAAACTAATCAGGAAAGAACCTTATCACAATGAACCTATATACAAAATTTGAAGAAAATTGGATAATTCTGCATGAAAAAACCATTTATCCAAATTAAGGGGGGTTAGCCCCCCGTTCCCACCCCCTTTATAGTTAACCAATCAATCTCCAAAACTAATCAGGGAAGCGCCTTATCACAAGGAACCTATAAACAAAAGTGGAAGAAAATCAGATAACTCTGCATGAAAAATTCATTTATCTAAATTAAGGGGGAGGATTCCTCCCCCCCCCCGTTAGCCCCTTTATACTTAACCTATGAACCCCCAAAACTAATCAGGAAAGAACCTTATCACAATGAACCTATATACAAAATTTGAAGAAAATTGGACAATTCTGCATGAAAAAACCATTTATCTTAGTTAAACAATCAATCCCCAAAACTAATCAGGGAAGCGCCTGATCACAAGGAACCTATAAGCAAAATTGGAAGCAAAACGGTTATTTCTGTCAAGAGTTATCGCGTTACGTACGTACATACGTACATACATACATACATACATACAGAACGGGCGGGCACATAAGCTCTCAGGCTCTGATAGCCTATGAGCTAAAAAAACATAAGAATAATCTGTAGTTATAAGCCCTTTCAATCGAAAAAATGCATTTATATTCCCTATACAAAGAAAACTGTCGTTATTTTATTAACACGTTGAAACATAGTTGAAAAGTGTTTATGTCTTCGGTTTGTCTTGCCGTCTGTCTTTCTAACCGTCTGTCTGTCCGCCTGTCCGTGCTCTAACTTACACAAATATATTTGGATTGCCATGTAATTGATATATGTTATTGAGGTTTACTATGGCATTTTCTCTATTGAAAATAAAGTGTGTAGCATTAATAGTTCTTTTACAGGGACACTCAAAAGAATTGCGTTACACTAATGGTTTATGGAGGAAAATCGTTTGCAATGCATTTTAATCATATTACGCTGTTTCAAACATATTGAAATTGATACACGTCTTTAAGGTGTACTACAAGATGCTTTCTGTAGAATATGGTGTTCATAACATTTATCGTTCATTTACATAGAGTAAATAGAGTAAACAAGATAATTCGGTAACAGTACAGTCAATGAGTGTTATTTGCAGGAAGTGCATTTTGAGTTGTGATATGCATTTTTAAGTTTAACTAAAGTTTTGTATATTACTTGGTGTGTATAAAAATTCTATTGATCATATACAAGGGCTGCATAAAATATTTCGAGTACATTCCGTTTATTGAAGGAAAATCTGTAGGGGAATTTTTAACTGTGTTATGCGTTTCTCAGCTGAAATAAATTTTAGCATACTATGTAGTATGTGTAGAAATCTATAACTTATATATAGGGCTACACAAAATAATTCGAATACTTTATAACTACAGACGGTATAACTACAAACGGGTTTTCAAATGTGTTATGCGTTTTACAAATTTTTATTTGTATATCATTTTTCACCTTATTAAAAAGTGATGTTTCGTTATAGTATTCTGAATTTGTTAGAAAATGTTTCATAATCCATCCTTCACGCATGATTTTTCTTTCATGTACTTAAATTAATGAGGTTTTTAATTTCTTCCAAAAGTCCTTTTGGCGTTAAAAATCCATAAATCAAGATAATAGACCCTGAATAATATTCAATGCAAATGTGTAGAACAATATGCTAAGTTCGTGTAGAAGTAGAAATGAACTTATTCATTTTTCATAAGCAGCTCTTATATAAGGTCCTCTATATCAAAGTCTTGATTGCGTCACTGATGAGTCCGTGTCTGGACAAGTTTCACCACTTGTAGCATTTTCCAACATAGTTGAAGGATGTTTATGACTTTGATATGCCTATTTGTCCGAGCTATAAATCTCGTAAATATATAAATTATATAGTATGTTATTGAAGTTTACTCTGTAATTTCTCTATCGGAAATTAAGTTTGTAACATTTTCGGGGGCATTTACGTTTGTCGTTTAGAGGGACACTCAAAAAATTCCGTTACATTATGGTCTATGGGGAAAAGTCGTTTGCAGCATATTTTAATGATGTTACAGTATTTCAGACATAATGAGATTGATATGAATTTCTAAGGCGTACAACATGCAAACATGCTCTCTGTATAATATGGGGCGCAAAGCATTTATCATTCTTTTACACTTTACAGGATCACGCAAAAGAATTCAGCTACAAGGTCTAAGGGGAAAACTGTTTGCAGCGAAATTTTAATGATGTTATAGTATTTCAAGCATAATGATATATATATATATATATATATATATATATATATATTACTCAGGTTCACTAGACGATGCTTTCTGTAGAATATGATGTGCATAGCATTTATCGTTTATTTACAGGGACACGCAAACATTTTGGCTACATGGCTGTCTCTTAACGATAATTACTCGAAGTGTAGTTAAACTAATTCCATTCTAATGCATACCATGTAGTATATGCATACCATGTAGTAAACGCATAACATTAAGTTGTGGTATGCATTTTTTAGGTTTAATTAAATTTTTTGCATACTACGTGGTGTGTATAAATTCTGTAGATCATTATCAGTGCTACACAAAAGAATTCGTAAGCGTTACTGTGTATGGGCGTGAATTGCTTAACAGTGATTTTTACTTGATCTATGCATTTATATCTGTACTGCATTTAGTACTAAAAGATGTTTGTAGTATATAAATAAATTTATACAGAGAACTAAACAAAGAACCGAATACATTGCCGTCTATGGATGATCATTTCTGGAAGTGTGTTTTTAGTATTTTTATGTGTTTTTTGATTGAATTAAATATTTGTTTAATATGAGGCATGTGTAAATATCTGTAGCTAATATACAGGACTGTACAAAATAATTCGCGTACATTTACATCTATTTGCATAAGTTGTTGAAGGTGTATTTTCAACAGTTTTACGCGTTTTTTAACTAAATTAAATTTTAGCATATTATGTAGAATATATACAAATCTATATATAATGTACAGAAAATTTGGGTGTTTTTCCGGCTATGAGCGGTAATTGCTGAAATTTGTTTTTCAAATGTGTTATGTGTTTTCTAAATTGTTTACTTAGATATCTTTTTTTCAATTGAATTTATTAAACGATTAAGTTTCGTTAAAGAACTTTGGAGGTGTTGAAAAGTGTTTCATAGTCTATGCTTCACGATTGATACTTCTTTCTCGCTAATTCTTATTTTTGATATAACATGTTATAATAAAAATTCTTTATAGAGATTTCAAACGAGTATATTGGGGTGCAGGATTAATTCACACCATTTTTTATTTTGGGATGTTGTTTCTAACAGTATTGAGAATCAGTAAGTATTATAAAATATGGGGTAGTTTTTGTGTTCCTCTTTTGGAATCCTTACCGTTCCATGCACCATGTAAATAATAGTCTTCAGGTCCACAAAGTGGCTTTACATCTCATTATTATTTAAATATCAGATGCAGGTGTCGGAAGTAGTGCGCTACAAGTAGCGAAACTACAGTAGTCGCTACTTTTTACAATAGTTTGTAGTGTAGCGCGCTACATTTTGCACAATGTAGTGTAGCAAGTAGCGCGATACAAAAAATCAGTAGTTTGTAGCGAAAACTGACGCTACTTTTAACGCTACTTCAGCGGGGGGGGGGGGGGGGGGAATGTGCCATCTGCAAATCAATTGACCGAAACTTGCTTCTTTTACGCAAAATTTGTTCTTCTCAACAATTTGCTATTCTCAGCAGCAAATCTCAGCTATAGTGATAATTATAGCAACGCATCGCATGACGTCATATAGATTTTCCCCATTGACACTTGCTTCTAAAATCAGATTCTAGATTATAAACATCTCTCTTAATTTTTCTACAAAATTTGTAATGTGTGTATAAACTAATATTTTGAAGACAAACGCAAAACAATTTCTTGTATGTTATCTTTCTTAATTTTGAAATGCCCTTGCTAATGTTGCATTTATTTAATTGTATCTCGGCAGACGCGATATAACGAGGGGACGCTTTATTATTTAATCCGTATCTCCATTTCTAGTGTAAATTGAACCTTTTCACAAAATCTGAAAGTAGCGAAATAGTGACTACTTTTGAAAAGTAGTTTGTAGTCGCTAATTTTTTTAAACAAGTAGTTGTAGTTGTAGTTAACTACATTTTCAATAAAGTAGTAGTAGTTGTAGTTGTAGTTCGCTACAATAAAAAAGTAGTTTTTCCGAGCCCTGATCATATGTGACATCAACATGAAGAAGCGGAAAGAGAGCAAAGTGAGATTTTCTCCTTCTCCACCGTTTCGTTTCGTCATGTTGGCGTCATATACAATATCAAAAGCATAACGAGATGAAAAGGGTAATCCCCAATAACAATCACCCGAGACACATTTTTCTCTTCATCTTTAATCGTAGCTCAATTTTAAATTAACATATAGACACCGTTTTTTGTTTTCAATCTCAGGAAACTAAATAAATGGGTTATGCTGATGTAATACAAAAGCAAACCAGAGAATAAGCACATTATTGACCCAATTTTGAGGTTTTACACATTGCATCAAATTTTTAGCCTTTTTCCATTACATGCAAGTTTATAGACTTTTACCATTACAAAAAGGGATTGAGGATTGCCTTTTGGTCACAATCCAATCTTTCGCCGACTTCCAATTCGTCTTGTAATTGTCTTCTGGGAGAAGCGCCACCAAACGTTATTTGTCGAATTTAACTGAGCAGCCTGTGAAATGCGTGTTACTTGTCAAAATAGCCCGTTTTAAAGCAAGGATACCATTTTCTAACTATACTCTTAACAATAAAGACGTTTCTGTAGTCACCATTAATGTTTCTGCTGACTGAGCGCAAAAAAGAACGTGTCGAAGATGTTTCTTTTTATCGACTTGGGGATTTATTATCTGCAATATTGTTAGCTAAAAGAGCAATATAGCACATGGAAATAAAAATTTATATAGTGATTCTGAAAACGGGAAATACAAAATGGTATAAAACACTAAGCTGTAGGACAGTTGTTATGAATCTTACCAATATATAAAATAGGAAAAAAATATTTTCTCAATCTAGCAATTCGTATTCGTATGCTTAATTAGCAGTTAATTTGAAAGGATTATAAAATTTCCCATTATTTAAATTTTTTTCATTAGTGTTATCACAATAAGAATGCTACAGGAATGAAAAGCATTAAAATGTTGATAAAGATGATATCGTTGCTTTTAAAATAATCTCATCTTTTTGAAAATGATACAAATTATTTTCTTATGGCGAGAAAATATCAGATTGTTTAAAAATACGATACCATATAAATCTTCCTCGAAAATTCTGCGGACAATTTATTCAAAATATATCAGACTGAGATTTTGACAGACGAAATTTCATACATACTCGTACCATGTGATTTTGAGACCAATGAGAGAACCCCAAGACGCCGCCGCAGGTCCTCCGATGTATTAAACGGCCCGCCGGAACCCGCTGGTTGGTGCTTTAAACATTGAATTTAGCTTTTTAATGTTTCCGGTGCTATCTTAAGTGATTGAGTCTACTACCGTTCCGGACTGTCATGAAGGAAAAAACCATCGATTCCGTCTGTGACTTTAAGGGTTCGTTTTAGAAAGGTAGAAAATTAGAGAATTGATCAATATCCATTTTAAGATGCTAAAGAGATCCTTAAAAATTTTTCGAACTGTCTCACAGATCGCTCACATCAATTAAAAGATAAGCTATCTCATCGTTTTTTTTTTTTTTTTTTTATATATATATATAAAGCTTCCTTTCAAACAATCTACATTTATCGATTTTAAAACATCGAACTCTCTTTCAAGCTACACTGTTAAAAATTTTCGTTTATTGACAGGTTGTCTTCCGTGAATTTTGATCAGAAAGTTTCCGTTTTGTTAGAAAAATGGAATCTCTCCCGTATATCTGTTGCTACCCAGCTAGAAAAAGTTTGCAAAAAAAGTGCACAAAATCCGAGCGTATTTGGTACCTCTACTTATGCATAAAAACTGCAAACTGAATTGTGCACAGAAAGTGCATTAACTGTATCCCTAAATTGTACAATTTTTAGACTTTTAAGATTACAGAGTTTCAAATACGGAATTATTAATGTAAAAATCTATCATCCAATGCAATTGCAGTATTTTTGATCGCCACACATGCGCTTAAACTCCTTCGCGTCTGTATCGCGCCATTTATAGACTACAAAGACGGAACATTCCTCAAAAAACGGAAACATTAAGGCAACTCTGCTGCCAGTCCTTTTTCCGTAAATTGACGGAATTTTTTTTTACAGTATACTGTTAAAAATAATCTGAAATTCACGGGTATTTTTTTCCTGAATTTCACAGAAAAAGTCCCTTTTCATGACAAAAAGGCATTTTCAGTTAAAAACAGAAAATTTCCTCATATAAGAAAGCAGCCAACGGAGATATTCGGTTATCTGCTGCATGTTTATTTTCAATGTTTCAAAAACTGACATGTTGCTGCATAAAAAAACTAAAAATTCCATAAATTAAAATTTCAAGTTTATTTAAAACAACAACAAGAAAATAGTGCTTTCGAATTTAAAAAAGCAAAAATTAATTCTTTCCATTCTTTTAATATTATTTGCAATTCATTTTTTAAAGTTATAAAAAAGTATTCGCACTTAAAATATATTCTAAACAAATAGATTAATATATATATAAAATAGCTAAATTAAGTGAAAAAAAATCGATTCTATTTAAAAAAGCAACAAACAAAAATAATGCTTTCGAATTAAACTCATTCCTTTAAAATTATTCGCAATTTATTTTTTAAAGTTATAAAAATACTCGCACTGAAAATATATTCTAAACGAACACATTTAAAAAATACATAATAGTTGATTAAAAATCAATTTTCGCAAAAAAAGCAAAAAAAGTTATCGAATTTAATTCAAAATATAATATTTATATTTTACACCTAACAATCAAATTAAGAATATATATAATTCATGTTTTTATCCTCTATTAATACTATAGTTTTCAACCTTCATCTCATTACGAAATTTCCCCGCAATTAACTTCAAAATTACCAGTTTTCTAAACCCCAAATTGTTTAAGTCCCAAGCTACGATTTGAAGAAATCCCCTATCATGGTTTCCTACTCTTACTCTAGCAAGCTTACGGTAAAGCACTCGGTTAACACCACTAACGTCCCCAGTTTGATCCTCAGGACAGGCAGAAAATGTTCTTGCATTATATCAAATATTAAATACTCCCGTAATAATCAACAGATGGCAGCACAAATAGAGATGACATTTTTTAAAACCGAGTTTATTTATAACGGAAACTTACCAATTCTTCAAACGGAGTTTTCCCTTCCTTTATCTTTCAAAACGGAAAATGTACTAATGGAACGGAAAAAGTCCGGCAACTTTGCTGCCAGTAGTTTTACCGTGAATTAACGGATTTATTTTTAACAGTGTACTTTCATAGATTTTTTATTATGGGCGTTCATAAACGCTTTAGAAAATCAGTTGTACATGTCAATTTCATAATATTTGCAATATTTTGTTCAATTTTTAATTGTTTGTTAGATTAATTTAAGTTGACTTTTGTACACATAAATCTACGTGATATATCAAAATGCTTGTTTGTTAACCGTGCTAGTTTTTTTTGAAAATTGATGCTCACTCTCTATGAATAGGATGATTTCTATAGAAACAGTTAATTTTACATTGAAATATTATCCGATATATGTGTTGTGATAAGCATTCCAAGCGTAAAATGTTTTGGAAAATATTTCCTATCTTTGTATAGTTGGAAAAATAAATCTATTTTTATTAGGATATACATCAATATAAGTATTTCAGAATCTTTTCAAAATCATTCTTTCTTTGCTTATTTGTAGCTAAAATGTGTAAAGAAAAAGTTTCCAGTAGTCGCTTCCTATTTCTTATTCAAACAGAGAAACGGAAAATATTAGAGCTGTAGAAAATATTATTCATTACATGCAGAGATATCCATCAAATCTATGAACGATAAATTGAATTTTACGGTATATGTTTTAATCAACTTTTAACGAAAGAAAAAATTGTTGTTTTAATGTTATTTTAAGTATTATTTAAAACAATAATGATATTCATTTAAAATCATTTAAGAGTTTCAAAGCTTCTTATTCTGCCTTGTAATCTATATTAATAAAACAAAGAGTTTGCGAGTCTGTCTATCTGTGCAGACTATCACGCTGTGTTGGATAACGCCAGCCTAATGACATTCAGCACAAAGGTACTTCAAGGTGCAACCGAGAACTCCTCAAAGAGATTTTTTTCGAACTCTGTTTAGATTTTCTTTTAATTAATTTTAAAGGGTTTTTTACTGTATTTTTGCATTAGGTATTTTCTTTCAGTAATCACATCTTTCTTTCAAACTATCGCATAATTTCAGTGTTTACAACACAGAATTGAACAAAATATGCTATTTCAGATAAAGTTTATCTCAAAAACGGTAACGTAATTTGCGTATTTTTAATTATTAATTTTAAAAAAACTTTTAATTAAAAATTTAATGTATATATATATATATATATACATAATTTCAATAAATGTCAAACTGCAAATGATTTTTTTGTCTCTCCATTTTGTTTCTTTGCATAACGCTGAGACACTAATGATGAGACTTTTTTTTTACCTTTCTTTTCTGAATTTGGGGGAAATGAAAATGCCAAACCAATTATGGCTTTTTTTTATAATAATTTTAGGATAAATATAGTCACTAAATATGGTTTCTAAAAATTAATTACAAAATACTTGATTTGAAAAGAAATCGAAATTAAGCATAAATACACTGTAATTCAAAGCAAAAAAATTAATATGTACTAATCATTCTCAATATGAAGTGTTTCGTCGGATGTGCCTAAGTAATTTTTTTTTTTCTAAACTCCCTATTATCCGACACCCGGTTATGCATCATACTCGGTTAAGCTATAACCACACCCCTCGATGTTTCATTCCTGGTCCCCACAAATATCGGATAATCGGAAGTCTACTATACTTTATCCGACATGTCTATGATAAATATGTACTACCTGATACTATGCGATTAATTGGATATTTCAATTTCCCGACATAAACCTGGTTTTTCTGTTACTGTTCCAATTTAGGAGTGAATATTTATAAACAAGCCTTGATTACAGTTGAGAAAGAGACAATGCGTCATTTAAGAGTACGAACTTTCTGTCCATGTTCGTATGCGATACAAGGCTATGGACCTATCTCCAAATACAAATAAAAAGCCGTTACTTATAGGCAGCATTACGTTCTAGCAACCCATTTTACCGTTGATGATAGTACAGTATATATGTTAGATTAGATGGTACAGATAACGAACCTGCCTGTCAGCTGGCGCACCAACGGAGGATGGGGAGATGTTATCATAGCCACATCGTACAGTTCTCTGCAATGTGAAAGGAACGGCACACCCGATTACTTATGACTACTCAGGGTACCATCCGTAATTGGGTTGCTATTCATCGAACATTGCAATTGGCTATGCGATGTTGCTATGCCAACAACCCCCTGCTGATGCGGCATGTGACGGGCAGGTTCGTTATCTGTACCATATAATCCATCATATGTATATACCAAAATCATCGAAGTATTAAGCATTTTAAAAGGTTAAATTACGTGATGTAACAAAAAAAGTAATTCCTATTATAGCTTGAGATTTTTATAAAATATAGCGAATTGATTTTGCTAAAACTTTCAAGAGAGCGTGACTGAAAAAAAAATCCTTTTTATTTTCACATTATAGTAAGAATTCTGAGAGTTAAGGGAAAATAGCTCATTTTCGCACAATCGTAAATAAAAAGCTTCAAATACATGTATGAAAATGCACGTTTTCTCTTAAAAATGACTCAGTTTCAATGATGGATTTTTGTCAGTTAGCCCTTTAATAGTTTCACTGCTTGGTTTTTCCGTAAAAATTAAAACAATTTACCTTTGTGATGTAGGGCTTTAATCTTAGTCTAGGCGGAAAATCTTAATCTAGTTAAAAAGTGCATCTGATTTAAACAACCATTGAATATGTTTCATTTTTATGAATGAAATTGAGATATACTTTTATATATGTCATATTCATCAATGGAAGCATTTCATTTTTCTATGTTTAGGGTTGATGAATATTTATTTTTTCATTCCCTATGGGCAGAGGACGTTTATACTGCTATTAGATGAATAAAGAAAATGGTGAAACAAAATATTGAAATTTAGGTTCAGACTTTCAAGTATATGAAATAAATAAATATAAAAGGTATTCAGTAAGTAGTATACATACTGATATATTGCATAGCCATATTTTATAAATCTTTAAACTTATACGCAAAAATACTGCTACAAACTTAAAAGATCGAATAACAGTTTTCTCAGAAAACTGTAAATTCAAATTATATCAAATTTTCAGTTTTGATACCTTCAGTTTGTGGAGAAAAAAAAATCTATTTTTTACACCATCTTCATAGCTATTGGAATATATCATGTATATTAGAATGTGGTAGAACAGCAAATATATT
The DNA here is from genome assembly GCA_963931845.1 of Maratus michaelseni. Taxonomy (NCBI): domain Eukaryota; kingdom Metazoa; phylum Arthropoda; class Arachnida; order Araneae; family Salticidae; genus Maratus; species Maratus michaelseni. The sequence continues at coordinate 209,642,230 of OZ007599.1, read as the reverse complement.
CTAACTTCTAACACAAATCCTGTTATCACTACGTAAAATGGTAAAGATGAATTTTTTGAAATAGCTAGATACTTTTTTTTGTCTCTCACATTACCTAACCGTGGATCTTCCTCAACTTATCCTGAGCGTCTTCATTTTTAACCCCTTTCTACCATAATGGTTCAAATTTTATCCGATCCAGAAAACAACTATTTACATGAATATCTAAAAATGTATGATTTTTTCATGCATTTTCAGTCTAGAAATGGATCGCTTCTGACATATTCTGGACTATATTTTTCATTATTCTCTACAATACAATTAGTGATATGGATCCTATCACGACGCAATTGTCGTGTTAGACGTTTCACACTGAATTGCTAATAAAAGTTTAGTTAAAAGGTTATACTTAGTAAGTATACCATATTAGTATACTAAGTAAAGGTTAGTAATTAGGTTACAAATTCATAATGTACCATAAATAAGAATTTTTTTTCTTTGCTGGAAATTTGAAAAATAAAGCTTTTTTCTTATCCTTTGAGAAATGTTTGTATATTTTCTATGCTAACTTCAAAAGCAATAGTGTAGATATATTTGACCTATTTATTAAAGACGACGCAGAAAATTTTAATCTACTTTCAATCACCAAAATTACCTATGAATGCTTATATAGAAAATCGAAATCGCTAAAGCTAAATGCTCATCCTCATATACTTTATCCTTGAATAATTGATTTGACGTCATTGCATAAGTATTGGGGTAAATTGGGGCATATGCGAATGCTACAAATAACATTTAATGTTAAACATCTCACTGTTGAATAGTCTTTAAATTTGTAAATTTAGTGTTAGTTTCCAAACGATATACATATAAAATTCTTTCAAAAATTAGACAAAGTTCTTTTAATCTAGTTATATAATAGTTTATATACAATCATTTTAAAAATGAAAGAACATTATTACATTTATCCGGAGAAAAGAGATTATTGGACTATAAATTTCCAGTAACACAATACTAAGTAAATAAAAATAACTAAAATAATACTTTTATGTGTTATAAAAAAAGACTTAAAAAGATATCCGATGGATCCGATGGATCAATTTAAAATGCTATAACTTAAAAACTGGATATTAAGCAATCATCACGTTTTTAAAGTTGTAATCGAAAGATAGAATTCCACGTATACTTTTGGAACACGTACTGTTTTGGAAAATCTGCTTGCTTTGGTAAATGGATTTGGTAATCTTAAGTATTAATTAAGCTTCAATTTAAAGCCACATAAATGCTTTTCCATTGCATCGTTTACATTGCAGTTTTTACCAATTTTCTGTGTTTTAAAAAAATCTCACAAAATATTTTATCGTTTATTTTTTTTCATGAATATTTTGCTATTAACCATTTATAAATGGTTATATCCAGACTCGGTTGGCTAGATGTGCCCTGAACAGTAACTCTTGGGGCACGTGTAATAGCAGGATTTGACCTTTTTGGGGGAAATAAATGTACTGATTTTTTTTTCAAATACGCCATTGAATGAACCTAAGTAACACCAATTAAAAAATTGATCTATAAATTTCAAATTAATTAGGCTTACATCTTAAATGCTAAATTTAACAATAATTTCGCGGTAATTTCAATGTCTCCACGGATTTTTCCTTTGAACAGAACGCAATATACGGTCTGCATAAAGCTATATAAATATTTTACACATTCTATGGTCATCAATGGCGATTTCATAAATATTAAATCTTTTTTTTATATAGCTATATTTTGACTCTGTTATTACTTTTTCTCCCTTGAACCTAGTTATTTCTTATTCCCAAACTTTTTATCCAAATATTTTTTTAAACGCCGATGTACTAATACTTTTATGATCATAAAGTACATAAAATATTCAGTTTAAAAAAACCCTAATCAATTCATAAAATAATTCTCCTAGGAAGGAGGAATGCGAATGAAATGTGGTCTTGGGACTCCTATGGAGTGATTTTGTTTATTTTCATTTTAATAATTCTGACAATGCACATAATTGTCGCATTATGATTTTTTAGAATTCATATTATTCTGTGTAAGTATCCTTGATGTCGATGAAATTTCCAGTATGGTGTATATTAAACGTATTGCTTATAATTACGTTTGAAAGTTTATCGCGGAAGAAATAGCAGTGGTCCCACCAGTCATCTTTATAATATCACTATTTACAAATAATAATCTTTGTGGTAGATTTCTACAACATTTGCAATAGAAATCTGCCGCGAACATTATTGTTTGGAAATAGTGGTGTCAAAAAAGGTAACCAGTGGCTCCCCTGCCAGCTCTTCTGCGACAAACCTGCAACCCTTCTCATAATCAGACCGTAATTTGAATAAATCGGGTAATCAAGGTCATTGATTAGTTTTGCCAGAACAGTCAGATATCGATAGCGACTTCTTGATTTTCTTATATCCAACTACAAGAACGTGACTATCTCAACTTGATATACAGGGTGAGTTTGAGGTAATATAAGAGCCCATGTGAATCATAAAACGCCATAAAAACCCTTTCCGAATTATGTTGGATAGAAGAAAATGCGCCAAAAATGCGTCAACTCTTAAAAAACCCAAATTTGTAATGTTTATGTAAAACCTACACGTAAAATAATTACATATTTGGAAAGAGCAGATAAATTTTTATAACACCATTGTCATCAGAATATCTGGATTTAACGGCAAGTTCCAAACGCTTAAAGATTGGAAAAGGGTAAAATCAAATCTAAAATATTTAACTGGCAATATCGCAAACACCCTTCTGGTTACAATCGGTCAAATTTGCCAAAAACTTGTCCATTCTACCAGCTTTCGAATAAGCTTACAATAAACTAAATCGGTTCTCTACTTCAGGAGAAATTTAACCTTTTACTTGAAATGCATCAATGAAGTCACTCGGAATAGTATGTTAAGTTTTCCACGTTTGTCATCATTACGCCCAACAAAATACATTTGCAAGGGCGAAACTCGTCTTTCCAGACACGATTCAGCTTAAATGTTTGGCTTGGATTGTCTGCCAATCGCTTGTGATTGCTCGAAGATTAGTTTCGCCCTTGCAAATGAATTTTGTTCGACGCAATGATGCCGATTGTGGTAAATTCAACATACTATCCCGAGTGATTTCAGTGATGCATTTCAAATAAAAGGCTAAACTTCTCCTGAAGTAGAGAATTCGATTTCGTTTATTGTAGACTTATTCGAAAGCTGGTAGAATGGACAAGTTTTTGGCGAATTTGACCAATTGTAATCAGAAGAGTGTTTGTGATGTTGCCGGTTAAAGATTTTGGCGACAATTTGATTTTGCCCTTCGCCAATTTTAATCGCCTGTAGCATGCCGTTAAATCCAGATATTATTATTAAAATAGTGTCATCTTATAGGTATGTGTCTGCTCTTTCCAAATATGTGTTTATTTTGCTTGTAGGTGTTACAGAAATATCACACATTTGTGTTTTTTCAGACGTAACGCATTTTTGGTACATTTTCTTCTATCCACCATAACTCGGAAACGGTTAGACAGGGCTATGGTGTTTTATGATCCACATGGGCTCTTATATCACCTCCTTCCGTTTGGCGGATTACCTCAAATTCACCCTGTATACCAGTCTTTATGCAGAATGAAACACCAAATATATTGGCAGGACGTCCTATATTAGTATTTCATTGAAATCTGAATAATTTTCCAAACATTCCTTACAAAACAACCACCTCATTTGCTTTTTTTTTTCATTACATGCCGTGGTATAATTAACGAAGCTTCGTTTATCATGAATAAATCAAAAGTTAGGCGGATTTGAAGCACAAAGTAATCCTTCATATAAAGGGAAATCCGTGAAGGTTTGCTGATTTTTGCTGTGAAGTATGCTATTCAGAGAAATTTGTTTTCAGTGTGTTAACGTGAGAGAACTGTGAATGTTAGAAACAGAGCTTTACTTGTAGTTGGGTTACAATTATGTATTTTGTCAAGTACAACCTTTACTTTTTTTTTTACAATATCCGAATAATTTCATTTAGTTTGAGATTTTCTCGTGATGAGGATTTTTCCAAATATTTAAAATTTGATTTTACCATAATAGAATTTTTTTTTAACTACAGTTTACGGCTAACAAATTTAGCTAAAATGTAGCACAGTAATTTTACAGTCATGGGTGAGTATCTGTAATTAAAGCCGTTCTGTGTATAAATTAAAAATTTATATTATAGTTTCATGTTCGGACAATAGATACAAAAATGTACTGTGTTTTAAAAAATAATCTGGAGTGACTCCATTTAATTTTTTCTGAACACTCATGTACGTGTTTCGAAAGTAAAAATCTATATATATATGCTACGCTATCGTACGGGGCACAGAAATTGCGATTATTTGTTAATTGTTTAATGGCAACGCCCGAATGAAACGGCTCATTGGCTATTGTGTAAAAGTCCTTTGACAGGATTTAGGCTCAGGTAAATCGGGTCTATTTACGTTTCGCTCTTTCGCTGTAATTATGGAGTTTCAAAATATCATTAGAAATGCCCGTAAAAGATCTCGGCGAATGCTTGAAAGTGAAGAAGAAGTCGAATTAAGAAGAGAAAATCGAAATAGATTGGATCGAGAACGTCGTCAAACACAGAGCATAAGCGATCGCCAAAATAGGCTTAATAACCGTCGCATTCACGAACTCGTTGCTTCTGGTTTTGCTGTTTCTCCTATTTCAGATATATTTAAATGTATGTATAATGAAGTTTTATAAAATGCATCACATTAGCATTTTACAAATCTTAATTTGCTATATATCAAGCCTCGATCGTATACCGATATGTCATTTAGGTCAACCGTAAGAACTTCCCTGATCTTCTCATTCTTTAAAAGTAAGTGTAATAATTTTCCCTAACCGTTTCAGTTTTTAAACTTAACTGTTATGCATTTGAAGTTTTAGCTCTTATTTAATTTTTAGTATAAATAAATATTATTCAGTCTTTTTTTTTTATGAATTCCACTCCACTGTTATATTTTTCAATGAGAGTATGCCCGGGCAACGGCGGACGGGTCAGCTATTATAAATTTCTGACGCAACGTAATGGACGGGATTCAAACCCTGGACCTACCGTTTTGAAACTGGAGACGTTACCTCTGTGCTACTAATACTTTATTACATCTGCACAATATTTATTACTCATACTCTGTCACATTTCTTAAGAGATTTTGTTTCTATAGAATCAGTTACAAAATGGTTGGAAAAAGGTTTAAAATGTATTAAATATCTAATCCGTCGGCTGATTTGTACGAAAATATATACAATACAGTTCTTACGACAGTGGTTTATAACATATTCGCCAAATGAGAACTCAGTCGGAAGTTCTGTTTGGGAATTATTGTGTTCACTCCCACACATACGCAAACACAAATCAAAATCATGATTACAATACTTTCTTTACACTACGTGTCCGTAAAGTCTAAATGAATAATGCCAGGGCTTTGCAAATTTGAAAAAAATTTGGTAGCCAAGTATAAATTTGTTTGGGAATTATTGTGTTCACTCACACACATACGCAAACACAAATCAAAATCATGATTACAATACTTTCCTTACACTACGTGTCCGTAAAGTCTAAATGAATAATGCCAGGGCTTTACAAATTTGAAAAAAATTTGGTAGCCAAGTATAAATTTGTTTGGGAATTATTGTGTTCACTCACACACATACGCAAACACAAATCAAAATCATGATTACAATACTTTCCTTACACTACGTGTCCGTAAAGTCTAAATGAATAATGCCAGGGCTTTACAAATTTGAAAAAAATTTGGTAGCCAAGTATAAATTTGTTTGGGAATTATTGTGTTCACTCACACACATACGCAAACACAAATCAAAATCATGATTACAATACTTTCCTTACACTACGTGTCCGTAAAGTCTAAATGAATAATGCCAGGGCTTTACAAATTTGAAAAAAATTTGGTAGCCAAGTATAAATTTGTTTGGGAATTATTGTGTTCACTCACACACATACGCAAACACAAATCAAAATCATGATTACAATACTTTCCTTACACTACGTGTCCGTAAAGTCTAAATGAATAATGCCAGGGCTTTACAAATTTGAAAAAAATTTGGTAGCCAAGTATAAATTTGTTTGGGAATTATTGTGTTCACTCACACACATACGCAAACACAAATCAAAATCATGATTACAATACTTTCCTTACACTACGTGTCCGTAAAGTCTAAATGAATAATGCCAGGGCTTTACAAATTTGAAAAAAATTTGGTAGCCAAGTATAAATTTGTTTGGGAATTATTGTGTTCACTCACACACATGCGCAAACACAAATCAAAATCATGATTACAATACTTTCCTTACACTACGTGTCCGTAAAGTCTAAATGAATAATGCCAGGGCTTTACAAATTTGAAAAAAATTTGGTAGCCAAGTATAAATTCTAGTCGCCAGTAAAAAAATTTAACCCCCCCACCCCCCACCCCACCCCGTTATTGATTTTCAAAATTTCAAAAAGCACAAAAGTTTTCTATGAATTAAGTGAGAAAAAATAATAACAAACATAGTTTAGACTTATTAGTTACATAGATTAGAATAGTTACATAATTAAAAAAGATAATAAAACTAAGTTTTCTAAGGGAACTTATCAAAATTATATATCTGTTAGGGGGAAATATTGTAAATTCTGAATTAATAGGCGGGAAATGCTGATTACCGAATGCTTTAAATGTCCGAATATTTGAGTGCTACAAAATCTATATCTGATGAGAGGGCATCGATAAAATAGTGAAGCCAGAAAACGATTTTTTGCCTATTTAGCCTATCGAATTCAATCAAATAATTATGATTTTATTTTGCCAAAATAATTGAAATGGAAGAGAAGAAAGAGAGATCACTGTTTGCTGCCCACACGAGTAGGGGTGTTGGAGAGACAATTGTGCTCATTTCTTAGTTCAATTTTTGTAAAGAAGAAAAAAAAAGAGTCAGATTAAATAAATTAGTCTCCAGGTACAAAAAGTTGGTCGCCAGTGGCGATGGCGACCTGGCGACCGCATTTGTCAAGCCCTGGTAATTACCATAAATATATACAAAAAAAAAAATGAAAAAATATAGCAATAATTTTCGCTCGTTTCCCTTTTAGAAAATACTTTACCTTTATGAAAAATCTCAAACTGCTATGTAGTTCTCATTCGACTGTCAAAATAGTTCAAGATTAAGCTGTACGGAAGAAAAAGTTATCTCTCCAATAACATGCTTTATTTTGCTTTTCATATGTAAGTGTTAATTAAATTTCTTATGAAAAATGTCATCATTTGGTAAGATAATGTGTTCGTTCAATCATGCGCCTTCGTGCAGTTATAATTTTGATAGAATTATCTTTGTTTATCTTAATTTCGTTATGTAGTATGGCAACAAATGAATTTAATTTTTCTTTGCGTAACTTTGGTAACCCCGTAGTGAAGGAAATTTGTTTATTCTCGGCCATGAGAGGTCGTTATTTATTATGCGTGAAATAAATTAGTTTTGTTTTGTAGTGTCGAAGATATTTTATTGAGTGTTAAATAATTTAGATATGTTAAAAAGTATTCTACTAATTAATGAATGAAAAACGCAACGTGAAAACTGAATATTTAAGAATAACATGAAAGTACTGATAAAAAGAACACTTTAGTTTTCTTAATAAAATATTTTGGACCGTCTTATTTCCGGGGAAGGTTTAGCATAGCTTCGAAGCAGACGATACAAGTAAGAAATGATTGTCAACTTACAAAGGTTATGTTTTGGGTGAAATTTACTTAGTTATGTGTTTATTTATCTTAACATGAACTTATTACCTCATATTTGCTATATTAACCCTCTGATCGCTTATACCGCGATTTTGTAGAATACATTTGTAGAATTTATACAATACACAATTTTTGAAAGAATTTTGTTTTAAAAATTCCACAGTCAAAGGGTGAAAATACAAATGATAAATTTACTACATATTTCAAATACATGATGATTTGAAATATGTAGTAATAATAGAGGAGATACTGGTTGATTAAATATTGATCGCGAGGATTTTGAAAAAAAATTGAGCGGTCAGAGGGGTAAAACTGTGTATTGAGATATTTACGTAATTGTAAAAAGTTTATTAAGCAATAAGAATGTTTAAAGGAGCAGTTAGAGATGATTTTACGGCTTTTAACCTTGGGAGAAAATGTCGGTTCATGAGTTAAATTAGATAATAAAAAACAGTCAAAATATAAGGAAGACACCAGTACAGTTAACGTAGCTCGTAAAGCCGAAGATAGCAAGCTATTAAAGTTAGAGAAATTAAAATTAAAACGATCTAAAAATGAGTTGGAATTTTTTACACATCTGTGCCGTACCTAAAACTGAAAATGCGGGAAATGATGAGGAAATTTTTTTAAATGCTAGTTCTATAGATAGTAATATTAAGAATATTAAAACTCTAACATTAAAAGTACCCATTAAGGCTATGATGTCATACACTCACGCACAGTTTTTCTTTTTTTTAATCGGTTATAAAAAGGAAAAAAGTTGCCAAATTTAGGTGATTTTTACTTTTGATGGCAACCTAGTTAGTGTATTAAGTTATTGGTTTGACACAGGCTTGAAAATCGCGCCAACCAAAAAATCGCCAAACATCGGTGCGTGAGTGTAACACATCTGTTCCAAAAATGAAAGCAGAAATTCTGCTGAATTTATTAGGTGATATACAGTGTGTCCGAGACGAAAAGCCCTAATTTCAACAGTCTGTAATAAAACATGTAATCGTCTCATTAAGAAGATTGAAACAACAATGAAAACACATAGTTATGAAGATTTGTTTGTGCAATCACACCATTTCTACATGTGCCCCAGGAGTTGCACGGAATATGTCTAAGGAGGATGGCCAGAGAATTGGACCACCTCTCCAAATCCATCTGTGTGGGAATTCGACAGTCACTGTGTTCCGGACTCCCAAATGTCAATGTGGAGGTGCACCATCTTAGCAATGAACCCCAATTCTCCATAGCACCACACGGTTTGTGCTTTTTCAGAATTCGTTGTCATTTTTCAACTTTCAATTTTTTCGATTTTCAGCACCTGAAATAAAAGTAATTATTTTACGTTTAAATATTGAATTAAAATGTATTTTTTAATTAGAATGAAGAATGTAAAAAAGTTAATGCATTTATTGAGAAGCATTTTATTATAAAGATACTCCGAGACGAAACGCCCTAATTTGAACAGTCTGTAATATAACATGTAATCGTTGCTTTAAGAAGATTGAAACAACAATTAATACACATAGTTATGAAGTTTTGTTTGTGCAATGACACCATTTCTACACGTGTCCTACGAGTTGCACGAAGGATGTCTGAGGAGGATGGCCAGAGAATTGGACCACCTCTCCCAATCCACCTGTGTGGGAATTCGACAGTCACTGTGTTCCGGACTCCCAAATGCCAATGTGGAGGTGCTCCATCCTAGCTATGGACCCTAATTCTCCATAGCACTACACGGTTTGTGCTTTTTCAGAATTCGTTATCATTTTTCAATTTTCAATTTTTTCGATTTTCAGCACCTGAAATAAAAATAATTATTTTACGTTTAAATATTGAATTAAAATGGATTTTTGGTACTTCTCTATTATCCCGTCGACCGACTTAAGAAAAAACTATCGCCAAACTGTAAGATTAAACGCCAAAAATTCAGTCCCATTTACTGGATGTCAGTAGCATTATACGTATTTGTTATGTCATCAAGTGGCTTTTAATTCGACATTTGTGTGTGTTTTTCCTTATGTTTTATTGATTTATTAGTTATTTCATTAATTAAAATAACAATTGTGTCCTTAAATTCTTATGTTTTATTTATTTATTTATTTTGATATTCCATTGGCAACGTTCTCCCGTTTATTTGACGTTACATCTTGGCGATAGTTTTTTGTTATGAAAAGTGGTCGACGGTATAATAGAGAAGTACCGTATTTTTTAATTAGAATGAAGAATGTAAAAAAGTTAATGTATTTATTGAAAAGCATTTTATTATAAAGATACTTTTTATTGTGTAACGTTTTATTATGTATGTTAAATTATGTAACAGGTACAATTAATATGCGCAAAGCCACTTCAGCTAATATATTAGTACTACGTAAGCTTCCCCAACAAAGGGTATCATTCTTCTCGCAAGACTTTTCTTTCTTGATTACACTCATTTTCTCTTTAAGTAATTACATACATCTTAAGCTATTTAACTTCATATGAAAACCAATTTTAAAAATAAATTTTAAGCTATCAAGTTTTAAGGTGCATTCGGCGAAGAAGAAGAAAAGAACATCCCATGCAATTTAATCACCAAATAGTGTCCCAGAAAAATACCGAAATAGCCATTTAACTAGAAAGTATGTCTTGTTTCAATTTATGTTTAAGAAAAAGCTTAAGGGCATCTTTATACTAAAATTATACTAAATTCTGAAAATTTCAATACGAACACATACCTTTGACATCATATTAGGCTTTGTCGTTAAATTTTGACTTAGGATACCAAACTGGAAATTATTAAGTCAAGTAGCTTAAAAATTATGAAGATTTAAAAAATGGAATTCCTAATGTTAAATTCATTTTTGATCTTTGCAAAACAGATTGCAATACGAGTAATATTTTAAGTATAACTTCAGAACTACTTTGGGGAATAAGTTGTAATTTTATAATTCACATATATGAAGACTTTAGAAATAGATTTTTGTTTTTAAAAAATCATAATTCAATTCCTAAATTTTTCGAAAAATAAATTTATTATTTAAAAAAATAATAATAATAACTTGTTATAACCTATATATTTAAAAAAAACAGAAATCAATTTCTAGAAACTTTAATTATGCTAGCATAAAGTTACAGCTCATTTCCCAAGTAGTTCCTGAGTTATGGTTTAAAAAATTCCCGGCATTGCAATCTGATTTGCAACGATTAGAATTGAATTTAACATTAGGAGTTGCAAATGTTAAACCTTCATAATTGCTAAACTACTTGGCGGAAGGACTTCCCTTTGGATATCCTAATGTAAAATTTACATAAAAAGCCAAATATGATGTCAAAATTAAGTGTTCGTATTGAAAATTTCAGGTTTTCTTTCTTTTTTTTTTATTAGTGGTTTTTGGATATTTGCTTGAATTGCGATAGGTTACATTAACCTGTTGGCTCTATGTTATCCTTTATATGTGATCATTTTGTATTTCATACGTTAGATTTAGGAATCTATCGTTTAACACGATTTGATTATCACAGAATATTACGCCATTGCTGCAAACTTTTCTTTTTTGTTATCATTGAAATTTAATAGAAACTTTTTCCTTATTAAATCGTAGATTTCGACGATTAAATAAGGCAAAAAAAAAAGAAAAAAAAAAGAAAAAAAAAAGAAAAAGAAAAAAAAAAGAAAAAGAAAAAAAGAGAGAGAAAGAGAGAGAGAGAGAATTCCCTATAAGTTCTAATCTCTAAAATGTCACACGCAAATGAAAAAAAAAGCGGAAATAGTTATTTGACTGGAAATTATGCCTTTTTCAATTTATGTTAAAAAAAAAACCTCAGGGCTCGTCAACATACTGAAAGTGTATGAAGCTCTGAATTTCAGTACTACCACGTAATTTTAACATTCAATTTGGCTTTTTCAGTAAACTATATTTTAGGATACAAATGGGAAATCATTCAGTCAAGTAGTTTAAGAATTATGAAAGTTTAAATTTTGGAACGCCTAATGCCAAATTCGATTGCAATCGTTGCAAAGCAGATTGCAATGCGGGCACTTTTTTAAGCGCAATTCAAAAACTACTTGGCAGAATGAGCTTTAATTTTGGCAACTTTTAGAAATCGATTTCGATTAAAAAATTTATAGGCTACAATTCATAATTTTTTCGAAAATTTCTTTCGAAAATAAATGTTTTTTTTTAAATTAATTTTCGAAAAGATTAGGACCTATAAAATTATTAACGGAAATCGATTTCTAGATGCTTCGAATAAGCAGAATTGCAGCTCATCCCGCCAAGTAGTTCTTGAGTTATGGTTAAAAAAGTATCCGTATTGTGTGCAATCTGTTTTGCAACGATTGCAAATTACTTTAACCCATTAAAGACCGAATAATTTTTCCCAATAAAATACAAATATTGCGATTCATACCACTTTTAGGTTATAGCAACCTAAACTTGACTTTAACGTGGTGTTTCTTGCATCAAATAAAGTGAATTCATAAACCAAAACCAATAACAACGTTGTAACGCACAAATATAAAAAATTGGCACAAAGAACCGCATACGGCCGTTTCAAGGATTCCTCGATCCCCTACCTCAGTGCGGGGGGAAAAAAGGATAAAAATGGGTTCTCTGAACATGAACCCATTTTTATCGGTTTTTTTTTTTTTTTTTTTTTTTTTTTCGCACTGAGGAAGGGGATCGAGGAATTCTTGAAACGGCCGTATGCGGTTCTTTGTGCCAATTTTTCATATTTGTGCGTTACAACGTTGTTATTGGTTTTGGTTTATGAATTAAAATTCGCACAAAGTATTTGATCTATGCTTATTAAATAAAATGAATATTTATCCTAAAAACAAACTGGTGTTACCTTAAAACATGGTGTAAGAAACATAATGTTGCAAAAATGCAACGTCAGTCTTTAATGGGTTAATATTAGGCGATCCAAACTTTAAAGCTTCATAATTCCTAAATTATATGACCAAACGAGTTCGTGTTTCGTATTCTAAAGTAAAATTTACCTAAAAGTCAAATATGATTTCAAAATTAGGTGTTCACATTTAAAATCTCAAAGTTTGGTACAATGACAGTATAAAGATGATCTCTTAAGCTTTTTTTTTAAACATAAATTGAAAGAATGTATGATTTCAAGACGAATGGCCATTTTCGTCTTTTCTGGAACAAATTGAGGATTAAAATGTACGGTATGTTCTTTTTTCTTTTTTTTTTCTTTGACCGACTGCATTTTTCATTTATAACAACATGAAAGTGTAAAAATGAATGAAAATAAGTAATTATTTTGCAAAATTCACACAATATCTAGAACAAATATCTTCGCAATTAAAGTTAATTAAAGTTTCTTAAAGTTACAAAAATTAATTTAGAAAGTATTCTAAAAAAGCACTTGAAGAGGATGGAAGAGAAAATCGATCTAACGTCAAATGTTTTTTCAAACCCATTTTAACTAGCGATATTTGTTTTAAATACTCTGAATATCTGTGCACTTTATGCTACGCAGAATTCACCTTAATATCTTTTTTAGCAATTCGAGATCAAAAGACAATATTTTAACTCTTGTAATATTTCAAAATTCACACGTAAACATTTATTTATGTTAAAGAAATTATTTGGTCGTGTTGAGTTTTATTATTAATAAAAATATATCGCTGTATTTTTATGATTAGCTGCTATATTGTTTCCCCATATTTACATTTCAGTTATCTGTGTTATTCTTAAAGGAAAATACATAACCCAGAGGTGTCATTGAATAAGGCGAAGATTACTATGCATAAAGAGTGGTGACAATTGACCCGCTAGTACGCGGATAAGCAACCTCTCCCGTAATTTCTCTTTAACTATATTTCTGTTAATTATTTTCTAACTGTTAATGAATATTCGACAATTACTACCTATAGTACAGTATAGAACCGATTATCCGAACTCCAATTAACCGCACATCCAATTATCCGAATACACACCAACCTTTAAAAAAAATCTTACGACGTAAACAGGGATTATTTTTCTTTATTTAAAAAAAAAATTGGAATAAAACCAAAAAATTTTAAAAAATTTAATAACAACACAACTGAAATTATGTAAATATATAGAGATTCTCGTGTTTACGGCGTATTGGATGCATTAAAAAGTTTTGCATTAGGTTTTGAAAAATACCACCGTGTAGGAAAATGCAAATTTTCAAATGTTCTATAAAAAGGGCTTAATCCGCTCCGCAATCTCAAATCTTTCTAACGTCTGCTGCAGTATATAATAACATATGTAATAATATTATATGTTACATGTAATATAATATTATATATTAACATATAATAACTGACTATAATTTGTATTAGAGGCATTGTAATACAAATATGCCTCTAATACAAATATACTCTCCATAAAGCAAGAACTTTATCTAATAAACGAAGCTGGTCTCCAGAATTAGCCATGAACAGATGAATTTTTACGCAAATGCTACTCTATTTTTTCTTCAAATGAAAGGGCTGGGATATAGGAGAAGTCTATGTCACAGGGAGAAACCATTCAAAAACACCTTTCTTATAATCTGTCAATGGTCACCGGAAACTGATATTTGGCTTTTTGGATATTAGGGTCCAACGGTGACGCTTAAAAGTAAAGAGGCACTGGAAAATGCGCTGCAATAACAATGACCATCAAATTAAACAGAGCCTTTTTTTTATAATGGAAAAGTAAAAAAAATTTTATCTAATGAGGTTCTTATAACCTATGGAAAATTGACAGTGTGAACAATTGAAAATCTTGCTACAACTTGAATATTTCATAGCAGTGATGCACTCACTTTTTCTTTAACCCTTTTAGTTCGGGAGTCGACTAATGTCGACATGTAGGAGTTGGGTGCTGTAGACTACATTAAACGTCGACAAAAGTCGCCTAGGCGTTCACGGCGTGTATTGTGCTCACTGTAGTGCGTCATAAGTTTAGCAGTGATGACGTATTGCGCCTGCGTAGTGCAGTAATTTGGCCATAACCAAAACCAGTAGCGTGCTTTTCGTATAACCATAAGATATGATTTTTAGTTTTGTATTGGGTCGTTCGGAAAGTCGTGTCCCTTTGGGAAAATCAATTCGTACCGGAAGATACTGCCCGGTAATCAGATAAAGAAATCGCTTTTTTGGCCAAAATATTCCGCACAGATGCCACAAAAAACGCCCCCCAAAAAAATTCCGCACTGAAAGGGTTAACGTTGCAGTCATTGTACAGTGTGCTTTCATTTGTCTAGTTATGCAAATTTTTGCGTAACCGAACTGCGTCTTGTTGGTTCGGACAATCAGCTACCGTATATTCTTATCCTTGTTCTATTCAACTTATTTATAACACTGTTTCACGTCGTTAAATTTTCAATTTTCATGTTACGGCTGGCTTATTTAGATTGATACATGTCTAAAAGTATCCGGAGGAGAAACTTTTATGAAAGTGTAGACTATATATTTATTTTACCTTCTGAAACATGTTCTAAAATTGGCAAAATAAACTTTTCCAGTAAAATGATTCTTCAATGCAATCTATTACAAATGCCTCACAGTCGGGTGCAGATATGAAAAATAAACCACCTTACCCTAAAATATTACTTCTAAAGATTTTTTGACTTTTTTTTGGTAGTGTCAGACGTGCTGAAGGCATACTAAACTTTACCCATTTTTGACCACCGGAAAAGCCTAATTTTCAAGATAGCTATCAGATACCTAACTCCTACAGTCTCCGTCCTACAAAAGTAATGTTTGTGTCTACTCCTATGTTTTTAGGCTCACAGATTAAATGTATGGCATCTAAATTATAAAAATAATTCATTTAACCTTAGTGATACAGATGGAAGTATTACTAAGATGGCCTTCAAATACCTAATTTCTGCAGTTATCTATTGTAGGATAAAAACTGAAGGAGTTAAGCATTTGGCGGCCATTTTAGACGCTATCTTGAAAATTGTTCTATCCAGTGGTCAAAATTTGGTAACTTTTAATATGTTTTCAGCACACCTGTTACTACAAAAAAAAAACCGTTGAGGAACCTTTTGCTTTTGTAACATTTTTTAAGGTTCAAACTGTATTTTCACCCGCCTATTAACATTGTTTTAACGGTCTAATCATTCCTTAAATCATATTTTATTCTAGCAAATTGTTATACTAAACAAAGAATACTATAATAAAAAAGCATTGCGAAGGAAAAAAATTAATAACATCAACTATGCAAAATTATTCCCTTAAACAGTGATAAAGCAAAAGCTGACGCTCCAAGGATCTACTTCGTAAAATTACATGCTTAATGGTAACAGGCGTAAACAAATCATATATGTTCAAATTAAATCCATAAGTGATTTTCTACACTCCAAAATCATCGCTATATCCTCCGATATGAGAATCCTACTAATACCCAAAGTGAGCAAAAAACCTCCCCACCTTTTGTCTCTGTTGATAAGTGAGGTTTTCCCATGATTAGTAAAGTCTTAGAGGAACATAAATATCAGAATTTTCCATCTTGTCTCTCATACAGCAAGGCGCCTATTGAATTTCTATATCGTGGTATATCCAATGGTATATCTTGTACCAATGTGGCGTCTGGGGTAACTAATACAGAATTAATAACTTTACAGTCTGGAGATTTATATATAAAAAAATGACATGATTTAGAGGTGTCCCACCGGTCACCTTTTTGAACACCACTATTTTCACATGAGAGTAGTAGATTGCTACTGTAAATTTTGAAATTGAATTATTGTTCAAATTACTACTTCAAATCAAAAATCGACCCACAAAACTGTTCACTCTGAAACTGTAGATGCTAATATTGAAGAAACATAAGATTCATGCTCGGATAGCTAAAAAGAATCCAAACATTGGCAATGTAAACCAGAAATAAACAAGAACAAAAAATCATGCGTCAAGCATAGATTATGAAACAGTTTCAGAAAACTGCAACGAAACTTCATGGTTAAATAAGGTGAAAGAAGATATGTATAGTAAACAATTTAGGAAACATGTAACAAATTTAAAAATCCCGTTTTAGCAATTACCTTCCATTGTCAAAAGAGTAGTCCAATTATTTTGTGCAGACTTGTACATGATATATAGTTTTGGATATATACTACATAGCATGATAAAATTTAGTTCAGTTAAAAAATTCACATTTAGCAATTTTCGCCAATCGATGGAAATGCACTCGAAATCTTTTGTACAGCCCTGTATACTATCTAAAGACTTTTGTAAACACAACATATTAAGTTAAAATTTAATTCAGATAGAAAACGCAAAAGGCAAATTAAAACTCACTTCCAGCAATTACCAACCATAAACGAATTTCTTTGAGTAGACCTGTATATGAATTTATTTATATTCCACAAACTTCCATTAGTCTACTAAATATAGTTCAGCAGTAAAATACGTAACACGATTAAAAATACCTTAACCAATTCACTTCCATAGTCAGTAATATTACGAATTCCTTTGTGTAGCCCTGTATATGATCAACAGAATTTATACACACCACACAATATGCAAAAATTTAGTTAAACTTAAAAACGCAAACTAAAGTTGAAAACGCACTTATCACACATACACTGTAATTATCGCACTAAGACTGTAACCGAACTCTTTTGTGTGTCCCTGTAACTGAGCAATAAAAGCAGTGCACACCATACTTTTCTGTGAGCAATTTATAGTGCACCTCAGTAATGCATATAAATTTCATTATGTCTGAAATACTGAAACATCATTAAATTACACTACCAACGATTTCCCCCCGGAAAACATTGTGTAACAGAATTATTTTGTGTGACCCTGTAAATGAATAATGATTTTTTGAGGAGCATATTTTACAAAATGCATAATTCATAATTGTGTGTCAATTTCATCATGTTTCAAATGGCATAGCATCATCAAAATGCGCTTGAAACGATTTTTTCCCATTAACTGTGATGTAACAAAATATTTTTAACTATCCCTGTAAAAAAAACTATAAATTCTACACACATCATTTTCAATAGGTATCATGCTATAGAAACGTCCAATAACATACAAAAATTTCAGGGCAATCCGAGTATATAGAGCGTGGATGGACGTACAGACGGCAGAAATATCGAAGTCAAAAACACATTTCAACTAAGTTGGAAAGTGTTAAAAAGCCAAAATTGTTTTGAAATTTTGTGATATTTATCAATGAAACCCAGTTTAACGCTTATTTTCAATTGTAAGCAAAGGCATAGAAAACCTGTGACATGGAGCTTGAATCAAAACATATTTGCTACTCAGTTTTAATATATGGAAATCTATCCGTTTGGAGCTGCATAAGATCGATCAGCATGATATCCTAGAAATAATTTACGAAAAAATGTGAAAATTTTCTTGTATGAATAGTCTAAAAATAAATGAGAAAGTACTGACAAATTTAATATATTAAGGAAATTGAAACTGTGTTACGATAGCGATATAAAGTGCAATTCCGTCTCAGTTTCCAAAGCTATAAAAACAACCGGTTTAAAATCAACTGAATGAACAACTGTGGGATAATTTGCAACACCACTTGTGTGACTGTAACATTTCTGGTAAAAATAGCTTGTAAGAACAGCATGTGGTACGATGGGAAAATATCGATTTTCATTTATGGAAAAAATATTCAAAGGGAATAGGGATCTATAGAACTAAAAGAGTGACCAAAGAAAAAAAAAACCTGATCAACTGTATGTTAAATTGAATGTTTTATATTTATACAAACCCAACTTTCATTATACTTGCGTGATATTACATGTTTTTTTTTTTTTTTGTAAATTAAAATAACGAGTTTAACTGGTTTTAAAAACGTGCAATTTTATAGAAAATTACTTTATACCTTTCGTTTACTTTTAATTTCAACTTCTCTGAGGGAATTTATCGCCACGCTTAATATATTGACATAAATAGCTCGGAAAATATTTTTCCGGTTCTAGTTACGGAGATTCTTAATATGATATTGATTAGGAGGTGTAAAATTAGTTTGTTACTAAGGAACTTCGTGTACTTGCATATCTCAACTCATTAGTAATGAGGCTTGAAACTTTGATAACGCGAAATAAAAAGCCACATTGTGTAGGAGAAGTTTAATATTATGACGTAATCATATGGTTGATAGAAGTTGCCAAATAATTATTAAATTTTTCAATTATTGTTATCTATTTTATTCATTTATTTATTGTATATTTGGTATGAATTTAAAAGATGTTATGGTTTTACTGGATGAAAAATAGATACAGAACAATGCAATTTACACAAAATAATTTTCTATTAATAACAAGTTTTGAATACAAGGGAAGTAATTGTTTGCTTTCAAAGGTTTTTTTTAATTGCCATATATTAACTTACCCATCATACGTAGTATAGGGTAAGTCTTGTAATCGTTTTGAAAATCGAAAAAAAATTAACGGATTTACACGTTTCAGACAAAGGAGATTCCTAAAAACTTATTTTTAGAAAAAAAAATTGCCGTCCGTCTGTCTGTGTGTCTCTGTGTCTATGTCTGTAAACGCTCTATCTCCCGAACAAATTGAGACAGAGACTTGAAATTTGGTATGTACTTAGTATGTAATAATGGGAAGAAGCTTACTGAATTTCAGTAACCTCGATTATCAGGAACTATTTTTTTCGGACTCTCGAAATATTCGTTCTGATAAAAGGTATATAAAAATTTTCGATTTTTTTTTAAGGAGTGAATATAATAGACAATAAAAAAACATAAATTTTGCAGTTAGAATGAATTCTATCGGATAATCAGTTGCCAAGATATTTGTAATCACATTTTTCACACTCTTCGATTTTTCATGACCCTGTATTTCATTCAAATTTCAATTCAAAGATATATTTTAATTAGTAAAGAGACGCTTAATCCGACGCAGTAAACTGTTACTTAATAGGATTATTATTTTTAGAGTTATAAGTATGTTTCTCTTACGCAAGTCAGTAATAGAGCATTTAAAGTTTATGGGGTCATCAAGCCAGGATTTTATTCGAATTGCAATGCATTTTATAAATACTTTACACATGTTTCATTTTCATATTTTATATTATGCATATCCATGATGGGTAAGTATTACGGTGGACCCTAACGACTAGTTTTACTGTTAAGTTTTGGAGTAACTCAATAATTTGAATTAGTTTTAAAAAGTCCATATTTAGTTGATATCAGAAAAAATTGTTATTACACAAGAAGAAGTTCATATGCCGCAACAAAATTTAAGAGTACCTTACACACCTAGACAAGCACAAAACACCATATAATGCATGGTCGTAACTAAAGCGATTAAGCGCTAGAAGTTTCTTCCTGATTGTGGAGAGAAGCCTGTTTACTACAATTTAAAAAAAAAAGGTTCATCATTTTACCAAATTATGGTGCCAAAAGAGTTGCCTCAATAAAATGAAACCATTCACTTTTGGTGCTCCAGTTGAAAATAAACTTTGGTAGCTTGAACCATGAACTGGTGAAATATTGAACCATAACTTGAACGAAAAATTGGTGAAATATTGAAGAATTTGTGAAGTTGTCAAACATTGAATCATAAAGTGGGTACCGTTTTCATTTGAAAACAAGGGATAATCAGACAATGGCCTGAATTTACAGCGGAATACGACACACAACGAACATCCAAACCTTAATTGCCTACGGTATTAGTAACGCGAAGACACTCGGAAGTTAATGTCAGCGTTCTTTTCAAATTTCTTGTTTGCATTTTAATATTGTTACATTATTATTAATTTTATGTATTTATTTATTTATTTTTGCATAGGATATCTGACATCGATGTCTAACTGGGTACTTTCGTACGTTTTCGATATCAGTTGTAGGTTGTTTTTCTTTTTTCTGAGGATGCTTTCACTTTCGAAGGCAGTGTTCACAAAAAATGCAATCAAAATCGTAAAAGTATGAAAAAACCAGGTTAGACCTCGACATCAGATATCCTATTAAAAAATTATTTAAAAATACTTAAATGCAAATGAGAAATTTGAATAGAACGCTGTTTTGGGTTTAACATTAGCTTGCAAGTGTCTTCACGTTACTAGCCTATGCTATGAACCGGGATTCGAACATGATACGATTTGTGGTTAGCGATCTAACCACTAAAGAAGCAGCAGTCGGACAAAATCTCGTTCTGAAACACCAGATTGAGAATGCATAGAACTATTTGATTTGGTTGGCTGTTACATACTGCCTTAGTATAGTGAAAAGTTGAGCCATTGTTGAGTTTTAAAAAGAAAATTAATATTATATTTTCAAATTAATTATTGTTAGTTACCGTTGCTAAGAGTATTACATAAAAAAAAAGTCCTTCCTGCCTGTACAGGAAGGAAAAGATAGCTTTCATAGTCCATGTTTATAAAAATGCAAATCATTTTACTCAAGCACCTGAAGCTTGGAACCCGGTTATAGAAGATTCAATACCGGTTTTCGTTAATACTGAATTTGAATGCGAATTTCAGCATGAGATTTACAGTATAACAAAAATCAGATTCTTTCAAAATGCCAGCCACCCTAGAATTTCAAACTGCCATATCTCAGTCATTTTTTAAGATAAAGACAAAACAAAAAATGTTCCGGAATCCTTGTATCACGTTCTAACACAATTTTTTCAGTTTATAATTTTTTTGTACCTCTTTTTGAATTTTAAAAATTTTTAAATTTTTTAACTGGCCGCCATTTTAAAACAAGATGGCGGATGAAGCTCGCCAACGAACTCGGTCGAGACCTTGGTATCTCCTATACACATACTCAGTCACATCCGAATCAGTTCATAAATAAGAGAGCTAAAGCATGACATATGTCAGATATATATATATATATATATATAAATCAACATTTGAACGGAGAGTGGTTTGGGGGTCTAGGGGTCATGATCGGTAAAAGTATACCATAATTTTTTAGAATTGCTTTTCTCCGAACGGCTGCAATAGGTAGCTTTTTGTATTGAAAGCTACCTAAAAATCAGCTATCATTTTCTAGAAGTTATGACATAAATACGTCCTTCAACACAATCAGGAAGATTCCTCCAATACTTCACCGCTAGAGTTACGACCATGCATTGCATGGGTGATTCATGCTTATCTAGGTGTGTTCTACCTTCCCTTTGTTGCAAGAGTTTTGAAACACACTGTATGTAAAGCGTTTTAACAGACTTATTTTTAAGTACGACTATTTCCCAATAGTAATCTCCCCCTTATATGATCACAGAATTGTGCGATTAAATAAGGCAGTGAATACTATTCGAAACACAAAAAAAAAAAGAAAAAAATCTCTGCGCACTCTTTTTAAGGTATTTTGATTTTGTAGATAAAAAAATAAAATTAATATTTCCTTATTCATAATATTTAGTTTCGAGACTCTGCAATTCAGCGACTATCCTTTAAAAGCAAATTGACGACAAGGAAAATATTAAATAGAAATAAAATCCTTTCAATTTGTTATTCACGCTACAGGGTAGTGGTGACCACGATCAGGGTTCTTACGGGTGCTTTCTTTTGAATATCATTATTTACAAAAAGAAATTTAATTGCGAGATTTTGCAAAAGGCGAAAATTAATTTTCGGAAATAGTGATATTCAAAATTAAGCATCCGTACGAACCCTGGTGATTAAATTGATGATTATAATTATGGAACTCAAAGCTCTCTGCAGCCAGAGACTTATACAAACATGGTTAAGAGAGTGTATATTCAAATTGAAACTCATAAATACTGAACTCTATAACATAGTTATTATGGAGCTCAGTGCTCGTAACATAGCTTCAAAATAGTAGATGTATCTAGTTGCATTCCATCTATTTTACAGTCTTTGGACTAAAAAATTGAACTGGAAATACTGAATTACCTAATCAAAATAAAAAGTTCATCTTACAATCGCAAAAATAAATGAATAAAAATCTAACATCAAACTTTTGCTTCCAACGTATATTTCGTTTAATTTAATATGAGTTACTTTAAAACTACATATATAAACAATTCTCGACGTTTTGGTTATTCTTTATAACCATCTTCAGGAGAAAACTTTCATAAATACAAACAGCAAAAAAATTAAATATATGTGCTGTTTGTATTTATGAAAGTTTTCTCCTGAAGATGGTTATAAAGAATAACCGAAACGTCGAGAATTGTTTATATATGTAGTTTTAAAGTAACTCATATTAAATTAAACGAAATATACGTTGGAAGCAAAAGTTTGATGTTAGTATTTATATGTGCAACGTAAAGTCCTTATTAATTATAAATAAAATAAATAATAATAATAATAAATGCTCCTTCATTTAATAAGAATGTTTACTAAAATAAAATATAACCACTTCCCATAACCACTTAACCCATGATTCCGAAAACCGTTCCTTTATCTTAAGAAACCTCAGAAACCAAAAATTTCCACGATTCAAAGAAGCATTTCTGAAACATTTTTTTTTTTTCGTTTTTTCGGATGCTATCAATTCTCAAGTAAACCTAAGCAGCGTAACAGAATTTATACATGGAAGAATGACAAAATAATGTTCATTTTAAGTTGCTAATTTAGTATATTTGCCTGTTGAACATGTTTGTTGAGCATGAAAATGTTTACTTACGAATTTATAGCATCCAAAAAACCGATATTTCATGTTGATACCGGGTTGAGAAAATTGATTAATATGCGCAAAAACTACTTTGTAAAGTTTCCGAAAATAACGAGCAGCAAAAGAAATATTCGTTTCAAAAATGTTTCTTTAAATCTGGGGAATTTATTGGTTTCTGAGGATAAAAGAACGCTTTTCGGAATCATGGATTATTCGGAAGAGGTTATATTATATTCGTCAACCTTCTTACTATATCAAGAAACATTTCGCTTTTTTCTACATTGCATAACACAGTGTTCCACGAAAAAAGTACATCAGAATTTTAAAACTCTAATTAATTCATTAAATACAATAAATATAAGATGAAAATAACCACGAACGAAAATATACAATGCCTCTTCCGCAATACTAACGATTCCAAAAAGTGGTTTTTATCTTTAGAAACATCAGAAACAAATATATTTCAAGATTTAATTAAATATTTATAAAAACAAAGTTGCTTTTGCTGCCACTGATATTCGGAAACGTTTCCTAACAGTTTTTACAGTGTATTATTAGTTTTCCCAAACGGGAATATAGGTTTTTCGGATGTTATTAATTCTCAAGAAAACATTTTCATGTTCAACAAGCATGTTTTACAGAACAAACATTATAAATCAACAGCATTAACATTAACATTAAAGTTAATATTAATTTGTTGGCCTGGGATGAATAAATTCAAATACGCAGCTGAAAACGTTTCATTAATAATGGATAGCATCCTATAATCTGATATTTCGGTTTCAGAAAACTAATTAATACTCTATAAAAATTATCTGGAAACGTTTCCGAACATCAGTGGCAGCAAAAGAAACTTTGTTTTTATAAATGGTTCTTTAAATCTCAAAAATATATTGGTTTTTGTAGTTTTTAATGATAAATAAGGTTTTACGGAATCATTTCTATCTCGGAAGATGTTATTGTGTATTTTTGATCTCGATTATATTATACTTTCGTAGAATAAGATATATCATATATTCTAATGCGAGAAAATCTTGTGTTTATGCGTGTGTGTATATGTATATTATGCAAACTTTATCTAAAAACCGGCTCTAACGATTTTGACGAAATTTTGTATTCTACCGATTCGGATTACGAGAAGACCATTGGGCTGGGTCACATATTCGAGAAAATTTGATTAGTGGGTCATTTTGGGTCACTATGGGTCAGGGTCAAGCTAATTTTATCTAAAAAAATGGTTTATAGAATATTCTCATTTGTTTTCGAAAATGGGTCGGAGTGAACCGAAAGTTGTCAAACAACCTAATAAAAGTTATTTTACTGTGTATTTATTGTTAATTGCCGAAACGTCAGTTGAGGCTCACTGTGGAGACGCGAAAAGTTTTTGGTTTCTGTCTGTCTGTTTGTCTGTCTGTTCCGCGATAACTGCCGTAAAAATGGTCCGATTAAGTTGATTTTTTTCTAGGTGTGTTGGCGAGGTATCCGGAATTAGATGTATAGTTTTTTGTTAAATTTGGTTCATTCGTTCGGAAAATATAGAACATTTTATTTTAGGTCATAATGCTTTCCTATGGGGATGCAGACGATTTTTCACATTTCATTTTTATCTGAAATGAAAATGGAATATTTGCATAATGGATTTAGACGTAAAATTATGAATGCTAAATTTTCGATACGGATTTCCAATAAATTTAAAATTTTTCCGATAAATTTAATAGAATTTAGAAATTAATTGCTTAAAATATTTGAAAATGTTTTTCCATGTGTTCGGGAAATATAAACATCTTATTTTCATATTTTTTACAATTTTTAAAAGCGTTTATTTTTACTTTCCACTGTAATTTATCCGTTGCTTAGCAACCTATTTCAAAGACTGTAAAATAATAAAATTCAAGGAACTCACACTATTTTGGTGAAATACCTTTTTTTTTTTTTTTTTTTTTTTTTTTTTTATCAAAACGAATGTAAATTTAAAGCGACTATGGAGGGATGAATGCCTATTTTATTTTTAAAAATTAAAAGAATAAGCAGTTCATCAGAATTTCAGAATATCATTGTATAACACCGTGTTTAATTTAATGATTCTAATTTCTGGATCATTCGAAAAATTTTATATGCTTATAAATATGCATGCAATTGAAAAAATAATAATTGCGGATTGAACGATGTAAAAATAATATAAACAAGAACGAAAAATCATGCGTCAAGCATAGATTATGTAACACTTTCCAACGCTTCCAAAATAATTTTACGAATCATACTCTTTAATAAGCTAAAAGATAACATCTAAGTAATCCGAATACTTTTATTCAGCCCTGTATAGGATCTATAGATTTGTATATATACTACATAGGATGCTAAATTTTAGTTCAGTTAGGAAACATGTAGCACAGTTTAAAGTTCTCCGTCTGGAATTAAATAATACGGGAATGTGTTCCCGAACTTTTGTGCTTCCCTGTATAGGATCTACAGAATTTATACACACCCCGTAATATACAAAAAGCGATTTAAAATTAAAATCGCATTCAGTAACTTAAAACGCACTTCCAGGAATTATTGTTAACATACAGTAGAGAATTTTTTTGTGTGTCCCTGTAAATGAACGATGACTGCTACACACAATATTCTGTAGTAAGTCTCTTGTAATGAACCTTATATAAATTTCAATGCGTTTAAAATAGTGAAACATTATTTAAATAAACCGCAGACGATTTTTCTCCATAGACGTAATGTAACGGAATACTTTTGACTGTCCCTGTAAAGTAAGTATAAGTGCTATGCACACCCTATTCCATATTAAGCTTCTTCTAATGCACCTTAGTGATATATATAAATTTCAATGCGTTTAAAATAGTGAAACATTATTTAAATAAACCGCAAATGATTTTTCCCCATAGACCGCAATGTAACGGAATTCTTTTGAGTGTCCCTGTAAAAAAACTATAAGTGCTACACACTTCCGTTGAAATAGGGAACATGCTATAGATAACGATTATAACATATAAAAATTGCAGGGCAATCCGAGCATATTTACGGGAGTTAGAGCACGGACAGACGGCAGACGGCCAGACGGCAGACGGCCAGACAAACCGAAGTCATAAACACTTTTCAACTAGGTTGGAAAGTGTTAAAAATGAGATTAAAAAAACAAATGACTTGCAGAGCTGACGTTGAGGCTCCTGATCTGCAGATTTGCTAGTTTACACCTTTTAGCATTTAAAAGAAATTTGTTATATTGCTATAAAAAATGGCTTTATGGATCAGGTTTCTTAATCTTAGGAAAATATAATATAACCACGAACGAGAATATACAACATCTCTTCCACATTACTAACTATTCCGAAAAACGCTCTTTACCTTTAGAAACATTAGAAACAAATATATTTCAAGATTTAAGGAAGTATTTAAAAAACAAACTCTCTTTTGCTGCCACTGATTTTCGGAAACGTTACCGAGTAGTTTTTATGGTGTATTAATAAGTTTTCCCAATCAGGAATATAGGTTTTTCGGATGTTATTAATTCTCAAGTAAACATTTTCATGTTCAACAAGCATGTTTTAGAAAACAAACATTATAAATCAATAGTATTACCATTAACATTAAAATTAATATTAATTAGTTGGTTCTGGATGAATAAATTCAAATACGCAGCTGAAAATATTTCATTAATAATGGATAGCATTCTGAAATCCGATATTTCGGTTTCAGAAAACTAATTAATACACTATAAAAATGATTCGGAAACGTTTCCGAACATCAGTGGCAGCAAAAGAAACTTTGCTTTTATAAGTGATTCTTTAAATCTCGAAAATGTATAGATTTTTGTGGTTTTTAATGATAAATAATGCTTTTCGGAATCATTTGTATCTCAGAAGATGTTATTGTTGTACACGTTTTCAGCCGCATAAGTTAATTTATACATGAAAGAGTAAAGAAATAATCTTAATTTTAATGTTATTGTTAACGCTGTTAATTTTGCATGTTTGTCTGTTAAACATTTTTTTTTTGAGCATGAAATTGTTTACTTCAGAATTGATAGCATTCGAAAAACAGGTATTCCAGGCTGAGGACACTAATTAATACACTATAAAATCCCTTCGGAAACGTTTCTGAAAAATTCGGGCAGCTAAAAATAATTTGTTTTTATAAATTATTCTTTAAATTTTGAAAATGTATTCATTTCTGGGGATTCAAAAGACAATGTAACATGCTATTTGAAATTTCGGATAACGCAGAAGATTATATTATATTTTCGTTCGTGGTTATAGCATATTTTCATAAATAAGAAACATTGGTCATTTTTTACGGTGTACCGATTTGGATTACGAGAAGAACATTGTTCTAAATCACATGTTTTAGAAAACTTGATTAATAAGTCATTTTTGCATCACTACGGGTCAAACTAATTTTATCTTAAAAACGGCTCTAACCATTTTGACTAAATTTTAAATCCTACCATTTTGGGGTACGAGAAGACCGTTGGGCTGGATCACATGTTCGAGAAAATTAGATTAGTGGGTCGTTTTGGGTCACTATGGGTCAGAGTCACGCTAATTTTATTTAAAAAACGGCTAAAACGATTTTGACTAAAATTTGTATCCTACCATTTTGGGTTACGAGAAGTCCATATTGGGGTAGGTCAAATGTTCTAGAAAATTCGATTAGTGGGACATTTTGGGAGCACTATGGGTCAATGCTTTTCAATGGGCATTAAGGTTGAAGCAATTATTATGTTGTTGAACAATTGGAAGAAAACAAAGTCGCAAAGTTGGAAACGTTTCGCCGAATTTGGTGATACTTGGCGAAATGTTGGTGACACTGGCAAGAAAATCGACTTTCAAGATTACCAGCGACAAAACACATGGTTGGAGCCAAATGAAAGAATGTAGCCAAATTCGCGACTTTTCACAAAATTTTGGCGACATTTAGCGAAAAAAAATTGCTTTCAGATTCTGAAGGAACTTTCTAGAATTTTTCAATAGTAGCCGGGATAAATGATTCAATCAATCAGCGCCCATACAACGTTCTCAAAAATAGAATACAACCAAACAGTGTACATAGAATTGATTGTTATATGTTGATATTTCAAATTATTATGAATTCAAGGCGTGTGAAATTTTCTATGGAAAAATTTTCAAGTATTAAGTATATGATTTATTGTTATATGTTGGATAAAGAATTTATTTTTATATCGATTTGTAAGGGGTTTTTTTTTTTTTCGTTTTAAATTTCTAAAGTTAGTTTGAGCATATTTACATGTTGACAGAGCTATGCGCCATGTATTGAAGAAATTCATTTTATAAATTTATTTAAAACGATTTTGTTAAAATATTGCAATATGATCATAAAATAACACACGCAAAACGATATTCAAAATACTAAATATACAACCAAGACAATTTCTTAGGAAAAAATTATAACAGTTCTGGTTTATTTAAATTTAATACTTAAAAACAAGCTGTCGTTTTTATTTTTCGAACACATAGTGTAATGAAAGTATTATAATCATAATGTATGTATGTGTTTGTGAGTGAACACGATAGCTTCCAAACAGGACTTTCGATATAGCTCTCATTTGGTGAATATGTTATAGGCCACTGCCGTAAGAACTGCGTAGAATTTCGTACAATTCGGGCGATGGATTATGCATTTTAACCATTTTTACACCATTTTGAGATAGATTCTATAAAGAAAATTACCAAGGAAATGTGACAGAGTATAAATGATTAATATTTCGTCGATGTAGTCAAGCACTGGTGGCGCAGAGGTAATGTCTCCAGTTTCGAAATGGGATATCCAGTATTTGAATCTAGAGGATTCTGTTGTGTTAGAAATTTATTATTAGAGGGTTTTTTCGGCGTTTGGTCATTTGTTTGTGGCTCGCATTCAGTAGAATACCTGGTAGGGATTTAAGCTAACACCTTTTTGGTAGGCCCCCCTGTTCGCTTGAAAAGATCAGAAATTTATCTGAATCCACGATGTTCGAAAAGTCAAAAGCAGTCACTTCATATTTTTTAACTAAGTTTAAATTTCTAAGAGAAATGAGATAAGGCATAGATACGCCAATGAAAATTTACGGACAAACTACAGCCAAAACATCAATGTATACATATATATATATATATATATATATAACCATTAAATAAACGTTACAACCACCATCAAAAACTGTGAAATTATGGATAAAAGTAAAATGACTAATTGACAACAAAACAGATCCCCCCAACAAACTGAACATAGATACCAAAAACGTAGTATTAAAAAAAAATAATAAATAAATAAATAAATAAATAAATCAGACATTGAATAACAGAAATTGAATGATGGAAATTTGCGGAATTTAGACCGAATTTTCAGGTCCCAAATGCCTAAATTTCCACAAATAAATTGTGTAGTTTCATCTTCATAATAGATAAAGAATATGAATTTGGGACAACCACACCCAGAATGTACAGAAATACTCAATGAAACAACAATTAAGTTCAAAATAAAACAAGATTAAAAAGGATAGAGGGGGAAAAAAATAAAAACATAAAATTACCACATTGAAAGCAAAATTCAAACCTGAGTCAGCTGGTCAGCTTATAATACAAGCATTGGAGTTTTAAGTATATGTTGCCAAAAAAAAGTTATTTAAAAAATGATGGACCATGGATCAAGGAACAACATGTAATGCATAGCCAAACACAAACCCAAATATATAAAACCAGCACCCTCTACAGAAAATTATTATTTTACTATTTTACTATATTTTACTATATATTTACTATTAAAATTGAACTCCACCATAAATTCAAAAGAATAAATCAATGAGATGCTGCCATCTATTGGTAAATATACAATTATATAATAATTTATTACATTATTGGATCAAGTTTTACAACAAATACTGTCTTAAGACAGATAATTGATAATCAAACAAAATAAATTAATAAATTTATTGTTATAATAAAGATGCTAAGGAATTAATATTAATAATTAAATTTTGAAATTAATTAGTTACATTTAATGTGTCTACAAACTTTCTTAAAAATTAAATACAAGGTGGCCATAATTAAACTGACGGTACACAGAGTGTTCTGTAGCGCGATCTAATTGCGAGAATGGCGCCAAATTTTGTAGGAAGATTAAACAAGACGGGGGACGACGGATTCCGCGAAAAAAAAAGTTAGTACTAAAAGTCACCGCCAGGGGAATATGTGGCGCTGTGTATTCGAAAAAGAGAGTTTCAAAAAAGAAGAATCAATACTGAAATAAAATTACTGTTTATTTAGCACATCCAACTCAGGTTCGATGTGGCCGCCGTTTTTGTAGACCACATATTGCATTCTGTGCACAGCATTTACAACAGCAGAGAATAACATGTCTGCAGGAATCTTCCGTACAGTTCGCGATATGTTATCCTTCATCGTAGCCAGGTCCTGGACACCACCGTGATAGACCTTGGACTTTAGGTAACCCCATAGCCAAAAGTCGCAGGGTGTAAGATCAGGGGACCGAGGTTGCCATGCAGTTGGAAAGCAGTGGCTAATGACTCTTTCTGTTGTGAATTTCTGTCGTAGCAGCTGCTGTACCCGCAAAGCAATATGTGGAGGAGCTCCATCTTGCATGAAAATGATTTTCTCCAGGCACTGTTTTTGCTGAAGTGCTGGAATAACAAAGTTGTTTAGCATTTGGCGATATTTGTCTCCGGTAACAGAACAAGTT
Source organism: Maratus michaelseni (assembly GCA_963931845.1). Lineage (NCBI taxonomy): Eukaryota > Metazoa > Arthropoda > Arachnida > Araneae > Salticidae > Maratus > Maratus michaelseni. The sequence goes on along the minus strand of OZ007599.1, from coordinate 209,611,215 downwards.
ACCGGAGAGGTCCTGTCGGAGTAATGTTCTCATAGAAGAATTGACCTATGATCATATCTGCTGTGAAACCACACCAAACAGTTATCTTTGGTGAATGCAAAGGAATTTCCTTGAATGCTCTTGGTGACTTGTTATCCCGAATTCGGCAGTTCTGGGTATTTACAGTTCCATTCAGGTAAAAGTGGGCCTCGTCTCCCCATAAGATTTTCCAGGGCCAAGCATCATCTAACTCCATTCTGGCAAGAAAAGTGAGAGCAAAAGTCAATCGCTTATCATGGTCCGTGTGACGTAACTCTTGTACACGGCTCATCTTGAACGAATAGAAGTGGATAATCTTTCGTAGGATTTTCCATACCGTACAACAAGGCATATCCGAGCTATCCCACGAGCACTGGAAGTGGTAGCAATATTGTCTGGTGCTCTGTCGGTAATCGCCGTTGCCACTTCTTCGATTGTATCCTGTGATACGGATTTTCGTCCTCTGCCTGACTGAACATTTAGAGAACCTGTTTTCTCAAACTTCTCAACCATTGCTTTTAAACCATTAACTTACAAAGGACCGTTACCTTTACGCATTTTTTGTGGTTTCTAAAAGCACGAAGAGTAGCTGGCGCATTGCACTGGTTGAGGTAAAAGAATTTGACTAGTAGGGCTAGCTCGACTAAAGAAGGAGGCATTATGATAGATAACTTTCAATGAAATTGCTTCTAACAGTAGGACATTACCTTTTAATGCCGAACAAGCTGGCACTGGCCCAAAAGATGTAACGTGAAATTTGAATATAGAACTTCTTCTTCTGCTGTTGCTTTCTTTGGGGCTCTGTAAGTGAAGTTGCAGATAAAGAAACTTTAGCAGTGTTTATGTAAATTTTTAGCTTTTTATAAACTGTTACCATTTTGATCTTGGATTAAATTGCTAAATTCGTTAAATAAACGGTAATTTTATTTCGGTATTGATTCTTCATTTTTCGAAACTCTCTTTTTCGAATACACAGCACCACATATTCCCCTGGCGGTGACTTTTGGAACTAAATTTTTTTTTCGCGGAATCCTTTGTCCCCTGTCTTGTTTAATCTTCCTACAAAATTTGGCGCCATTCTCGCAATTAGATCGCGCTACAGAACACTCTGAGTACCGTCAGTTTAATTATGGCCACTTTGTATATATCTGTACTTATAAAGGAGTAGCTTGATTTTCTCATAATCAACGCCGAGCCTCAACCGTTTGTTCTAGAACAATGAAATTTTGAAGGCATGTTCTTTACACAATGTAGGCGCATACTAAGAAAGGATATTTGAAAATTCACAGCATAAGGGGGTCAAATGGAGGTCGAAAGTTTTAGATCATTTCGTCTTTTCGACATATCTCAGCAGGAGTTTTAAGTAGGAGCGTGAAATTCGGGATAACAATTCTACTAAAGAATAGTTAAACATGTATTTCAGGCGATTTTAGAAATTCAATCATTAAGTGGGTTAAATGGAGGCTCAAAAATTTTCGATGATTTCACATTTTCTCCATATTTCATCAGCAGTTTTAGGTAAGAGCGTGAATTTCAAGATAACAAGTCTACTAAAAAAATAATTAAACACGTATTTAAGTGATTTTAGAAATTCAAGCGCTAAGGGGATTAAATGGGGGGTCTGAAGTTTTAGGTCATTTTGCCTTTTCCCCATATCTCAACAACAGTTTTAGTTAAAAGCGCGAAATTCAGGATAACAAATGTACTAAAAGTTAGTTAAACACATATTTCAGCGATTTTAAAAATTCAACTGCTAAGGGGGTTCAATTAGGGGTCCAAAGTTTAGTCATTTCACGTTTTCGCCATATCTCAGCAGCAGTTTTAGGTAGGAACGTGAAATTCAGGATAACAAATCTGCTAAAAAAATAGTTAAACACATATTTCAGCGATTTTAGAAATTCATTCATTAAGGGGGTTAAATGGGGGGTCGAAAGTTTTAGGTCATTTTGCGTGTTCGCCATATCTCAGCAGCATTTTTAGTTAGGAGCTCGGAATTCGGGATAACAAATCTACAAAGAATATAGACAAACATCTATTTCAGCAATTTTAGAAATTCAGCAACTAAGGTGGGTTAAATAGGAGGTCAAATATTTTAATGTAATTTTACCATATCTTAGTAGAAATTATAGGTAGAATCATGAAACTCATGATAACAAATCTACTAAAAAAATAGTTAGACACGTATTTCAGCAATTTTAGAATTTCAGACACTAAGGTGGGAGTTAAATGGGGGTCGAATGTTTTACGCCATTTTGCCATATCTCAGTAGAAGTTATAGTTAGAAGCGTGGAATTAGGGAAAACAAATCTACTAAAGGATAATTAAACATGCATTTCAGGCGATTTTAGATATTCAACTAGAAAGGGGGTTAAATGAAGGGTAGAAAATTTTCGGTAATTTCACCTTATCACCATATTTTATCAGCAGTTTTAGAAAAAAGCGTGAAATTCAGGATAACAAATCTCCTTAAAAAAATAGTTTTAAAAGTATTTCAGTGATTTTAGAAATTCAGCCACTAAGGGGGGTTAAATAGTGGGTCGAATGTTTTATATCATTTTGCCATTTCTCAATAGAAGTTATAGGTAGGAGCGTGAATTTTGCTATAACAAATCTACTAAAGTATAGTTAATCATGTATTTTAGGCGATTTTAGAAATTCAACTACTAAGGGTGTTAAATGGGGGGTCGATAATTTTCGATGATTTCACCTTTTTCACCATATCTCATCAGTAGTTTTAGTTAAAAGCGTGAAATTCAGAATAACAAATCTACTAGAAGATAATTAAAAATATATTTCACAGATTTTAAAAATTCACACTCTAAGGGGGTTAAATTGGGGGGGGGGGGTGGAAAGTTTTAGGTCATTTCGTCTTTTCGCCATATATCAGCAGCCATTTTACGTAGGAGCATGAAATTCGGGATAACACATCTAATAAAGAATAGTTAAACATGTATTTCAAGTGATTTTAGAAATTCGACCTCTAAAGGGGTTAAATGAGGGGCAGAATGTTTTAGGACATTTGACTTTTTCGCCATATCTCAACAGCAGTTTTAGTTAAAAGCGTGAAATTCAGGATAACAAATCTACTAGAAGATAGTAAACACGTATTTCAGGCGATTTTAGAAATTCACCCTCTAAATAGGTTAAATGGGAGGAAGGGGTCGAAAGGTTTAGGTCATTTCGCCTTTTGGTCCTATCTCAGCAGTAGTTTTATGTATTATCGTGAAATTCAAGATTACAAATTTACCAAAAAATAACACATATTTCAGCGATTTTAGAAATTCAACCACTAAAGGAGGTAAAAGTGGGGTCGAAATTTTTAGGTCTTTTCGCCGTATCTCAGCAGCAGTTTTAGGTTGGAGCGTAAAATTCGGGATAACAAATCTACTAAAGCAGAGTTAAACATGTATTTCAGGAGATTTTAGATTTTCAACCTCAAAGGGGGTTAAATGGGGGTTGAAAATTTTATGTCATATCTCAGCAGCAGTTTTAGGTAGGAGTTTGAAATTCAGAATAACAAAACTATTAAAAAAACAGTTAAACACATATTTCAGCAATTTTAGAGCATTTTTAGCGATTTTGTCGCCACCATCGGCTATGAACCCGATTTTGGAAGACTAGCCAGTCTTCGCCCCTCTAGTTAATGCCCTCTAGTAGTCTTGGGCCCCACCCCTAGATAATCACGGGTAGGGTGAAAAAAATATTTATGTCTCGAAGTCTTTATTTAAGTGCTTTTTTATATTCTCATTAGTTATTTTCGTATACTTTTAATTTAAAGTATTTTATTTATATTTTTCTGGTTGCATGTAAAATGCACTTTCTGAGCCCCAAGCGAAGTCAGGGCGGTATATATATATATATATATATATATATATTTAAAAATGAAAACACTTGTAAAAAACAAAGGATGAGATATAAAAAACAATAGAAAGGATAACTGCAGGAATTAAGCTTAATAAAACGAAAAATCAAAAATTGGAAAACTATGAATATCTTATGGAATCGTCAGAGGAGTTTTATAAGAACAGTCATAGTTAATATATGTTATTTCACCAAATATTGTCAGCATCATGCCTAAAATCGACAATATTAAGCCCTTAATAACATATATAAGAAACAAAATATTAATAAAAACCTACAAGATTTCAAATAACAAAATAAATAAATAAATAAACTATTATTCAACATAAATAGAAATTAGATCATGCAGCAATGTACAAACCTCACCAAAAACACTAATATTGATGAAGATTGAACTAGTTGAAAAGTGATTTACAAAAAAAGATCACATCACTAGTAAACTCAAAATCATTCAGAACTCAAATCATTGAATCGAAAGAAATGATGACTTGAGAAATAAAATTGTTTAGTGCTACCAGCTACCTCATAAAAATAAAAGGAAAAGCTGAAATTATAGTCTAGTTAAATAATAAATCTGTTACTGCTATCTATTAGGAATGAGGAAAAGGTGGAATTAAAAGAAATAAATTGTGAACAAAGTAGTAATTAATGTAAATAAAATTTAGAATGTGATGAAAACTAAAGGAAGTAAATAAAATTTAAATATTAATAAAGATGAAAGATGAAAGATGAAATGGGAAGATAGTAGTACAATAATTATCCATGTATGAGGAGACAGTGTTTAAGTAAAATGAAGAGTGTATTATTTATGTTGTGTAAATGATTTTGTTATGTAAATGAAATGATTAAATGCATAAAACCCGAATTTTTTTTTATAAATTGTGTAACTTTTTTTAGCAGTCCCGCCTCATCCCTCCTTAATAGCATTTTGATTTTATAATTATTTTTTTTTGGGGGGGGGGGATTTTGTTATTTTGTGATTTTTTTAAATAAGTTTCTATACTTTTTTCAACAATCCACACCCATCCTCCATAGTATTGCTTTCAATTTTATAAATACATTATAATTTTCAGTAAATGATTTTTTTCTACTTGTATGTAAAAAATATTTGAATTTTTTTAGATATTACACCTGAAATATTATGTATAATTTAATGAAGGTGAAAGGTCTTAAAGACATCTAAACATCATATATTTTAATTATTGGAAGGTTATTAAAAAACTAATTAACATTGATAATTAATATTTCTTTCTGTTGTGACTGAGACAACAGCATTTTATTAAAATGTAACTCTTTATTAAAAATAAGAATTGTGAAAAGTTTTTAAAAAATAATTGCTTTTCTCTAATTAATATGTTTTTTATATATCAGTTTTAATTTTTTCATATCTTAAAATCACTTTTGTTTTCGTTAAAAAAAGAATATTTCTAATGCATATAAAATCTTAAGAAAGTTTTTCCTTGGAGTATCGACACAGAATGTAAATAAATTTATTCCATGCATTATTGTGTTGATAAAAATCAATTATTAGTAACAATAATATATCCTGAATCAAAGTTTTTTGCATCGGAATTGAAAATAAAGTTAATGATATCCCACGAGATATATACCATTTCTTTGAAAATCAGATTTTTTTTTTTCGGATTACTTTCAATATTACCGTAATATTAAAGGTTTACACTGCCATAAAATTGAATAATATTTGTTTCCCGATTTCAATATTTTCATAGCGACAATTGCTGACTCGAATTGTTATAACGAAATAATAAGTTAACTAAATGAAAATGTTTGAATCATAATGGAAATAATTATTATTTAAATTTTGTTTCAGAATAGCTAGTATACAGTGATCTCTGAGTTGTATCACTCTTAACAGAACGAAGAAAAAACACGTAGATGTGATAATGTCATATAAATGATAAATCATCTTGTTATACCAATTTCACTTCATGTAGGCATTAATATGTATGATATATACATTAAAATCAATAATTCTTGGTAAAGTACATTTAATCCTTAAAAAATGATACAAAATATACTCACTAAAATAATAATTTAAAAAAACTAAATAACATTAACTTACTATATCTGTTCTTAATTTCCAAAATTCACATTTAATTATTTCGTTAAAAAAAAATGCTGTTATATCAGTTTGTTTTTGTTTGGGAATGAGATAAATGTATTTTTCTGTGTCTCGCAATACTTTTAAACTCATTTTAGAAAAATTATTTTCTTGCACAAATTTTCGAAGATTATCTAAAGCTGAACTTGTACAAAACAGCGGGGAAAGTTTTTAAAAGATTGACATTCTGCGTTTTAAATTGTTAACTAACAGGACTTTTTATATTATACCATAAAACATTTGATTATAACTGATATGAATAAAAGTTAAATAAGATCAGATTTGGGCAGATTCTGATTACAAAGTAATAAGATTACATATTACCATTAAATTATATCTTCTCACAAGCAATTAATTAGCATGTAATGCATTATTATGTAATCTCCATTAGTTTTTTCAAATGTAAAATCGAAGTAATATTTAATGGATTAGAAGTCAATTCTAATTTCATGTAATAAAATAAAAGTAGATTAATATGCAATGCATTACTAGGCAATTCCCATTACATTTTCAAAATGCATAATCAAGTTAACGTATAATGCATTACAAGTCAATTCTAATTATATCTTTTGAAATATAATTAGATGAACATGTAATGCATTTCTAGGTAATTGCCATAACGTTTCAAAACTGTAATCAGTTAACGTGTAATAGGTTACAAGTATTTTCGAATTTTATTTTTTTAAATATAATTAGTAGCTTATTTTATAATGGATTACAAGATAGAATCAGTTAGATTGGTTTAGAATGTAGTTTAGTTATCCTGTAATGTAATCTAAGTCAATCTAAATTAAATTCCATAAAATGTAACTCAATTACTTTGTAATCCATTAGAAGCTAATTCCAATTAAATTTCATAATTGTAATTAAATTGACATGTATGTTAATACAAGTTAATTCCAGCTACATTTTTAAGAATTAACTAAATTAAATAGAAAGTAATTACATTTCAGAAAAAGAAAACAATTATATTTTTTATGTAACTAAAAAGATACCTGAATTTTTATGAAATTAAATATTTTCTAATTACCTTTTTATTTTTATATAATTTTCCGTACTCTAAAAATTATTTTCATAAAATTCATCAATTGCAATTCATCAATCAGGCTTCATCTACATCGAATCAGATAATCCGGCTTTACAAGGTTCCGTTTCGGGCATTTTCCATATTTTTACATGTAAGACCAGATTTATTTATTATTTTCAGATGAAAACCAATATACTTTTTTTTGTGTGTGAAAATTACTTTTGTAACAATGGAGGGTGAAATGGGTCAATGTAGCGAACAGAACATCAAATTCATCAACCCCGTTTACCGAAGGTGGAACATATGAATCAATAGGTAATTGAATCAATTCTTTATATAAGTAAACAATTAATTGAAACTCAACTGATATAAATCAACGATTAATTGAATCAGCCGTAAATAGGAAAATTTGGTTAATTGAAACAATCTTTTATATGAATCAAATGTTAGTTCAATCAGCCCCTTATACGAATCAACAGTTAATTCAATCATCTCCTTATATAAATCTTCGGATTACTAAAACATCCCTTTATATGAATAAATAATTAACTGAATCAACAGGTAATTGAGTCGTCTACTTATATACGGTCACATCTACATATATACTCATCTACTTAATAAACGGTTAATTGAATCACTTTGTTATATGAATCAACATTTGGCTCAAATAATCGTTTTTTGAATCATCCGTTAATATGAATCAGTGGACGAATGAATCAACGATAAATTGACTCAGTCGCATTTATGAATCATCCATTAATTGAATAAATTTCTTTTATGAGCGAACGATTTATTGAATAAATTTCTTCTATTAATCAAAGGTTAATTGATTCAATGGTTAATAAAATAATCGTTTTTATGAGTCAAGAGCTAACAGAATCATTCACTTACATGAATCAACGGTTATTCGAATCATATCTTTATAAGAAGGGCGGTTTTAACCATCCCTTTATTATCAACGGCTAATTGAATCATTGATCATTTAAATCACCCGCTTATAGGAATCAACAGTTACTTGGTTCATCAGCTAATGTGAATCAGACATTAATTGAGAAAATTGTTTAGTTGAATCATTCTCTTATATGAATAAACAATTATTTTAGTGGATTGTTAATTCAAGCATCCGCTTATATGAATCAAGTATTAGAGCATTAGTAACTCAGTTGGTCAGACTGTTTAATTATTGATTCTATTACTAACAAGGAAGGTCTCCATAAGTGCATACTCAGAAAAAATTAAAAAAAATTACAGAATTTTCTTCTTATGTGGATATAATACGTCTATAAAAAAATTTCTGCGGAACATCGATATAACATCTGTAAACAATTATGAACATTTCGTTTATTTGGCTATTTATCACCGGTTGGCGACGGAAGGAAATTTAAAAAAATACGCTTTTATTACAAATACTCTTTAACCCTTTGAAGGGTGGTGGGATATAATATATATCACTTAATTTTAATTCCCAAATGCCACAATGACTCCGGAACCTTCGTATCAAATTTTGCTTTTATATTATACGTGAAGAAACACTTTTACTTATTTGAAAATAAATTTTTTGTTAAATCCCGGTATGATTCAATGATTTCAACATTTTCGAAACATAATACTTTCCCCCTGAAAGGGTAAAGGAAAAACTTTTTCATGCTGAATTTGTTTATGTAAATTTAACTTATATAATAAATACATTTTTATAACTACAATTATGTGCATACATTTATATGTATATATTATGAAATTTAACGATTGTATTTTACGATTTAAAACAAAATTTATATTGATTAAAATTGTTTCAATCTCAAAAATTAGGCCGATTCTGAACATTGTCAATTCAAGAAAAAATGTGTTGTTGCTATGAAAACAACGACTTCTTCGATATAGAAATGTATAACGAATCCGTTTGTCATCGGGCTTTTCCTTTTAAAATACATTTAAACATTAATGGTATAACCAGTGAAGCCGTTTAAATTAGAAAAAAAACGTGGAATGGAGGATAAAACAATAGCAAAATTTCATTCAATCGGTAATAAATAGAGAAAAAAACGTGAGTGATTTATTTAATCTGATTTAAAGAATATTTTTAATTAATATTACTGCAAACGTACAGCGAGTTGAAAATGTTGAGCGCAAAATGCAAACGATTCTGAACAAGAGGGTATGGTATCATGAGCCCTAGAATTAACCCATTCGTATAATTTTTTTAAGCTAATGACAATTTTACGCTTTAAAATTTTACAAAAATGTCATAGGTTTCATAACAAGAATTTCTTCAAACTCTTCGTTTACTTTAATATGCCTTTCAGATTCATGTATTTTTAAAATTTCGATTGTCAACTAAAAGCGAAATACACATTTGCAACTTTAAAAAAAAAAAAAAAAAAAAAAAAAAAAAAGATTTAATAATTTAATAATACACATAACTTAAATGTCAGCTTCGCTATAACATAAAATAGATATTTGCAGCTTCCAAAACATAGAACATATTTTTTCAGTGGTAAAATTAAATAACTGTAACATCAAGCAGCTTGTATATAGTATACAAAAAATAATAAACTATTTCATCGTTTAAGTTTAAATTCATTAGTATTGCGCATTCGAATAATCATTTTACAAGCAATTTCAAAATACATTAACAGACCTGCCAAGTGTCTAGCTTTTTGGATACCATTAATTTAGTACAGAAAATGTTGGTTTATTTAATCAGAGCATTTTGCGATTTAAGAGAACAACATTTTCTCTAAAAAATTACTGGTGTGCAGAAATCCGGAGACTTGGCAACTCTGCATTAAAATCGTTTGCATTTGGCAAAGAAAAAAATTTTGCTAGCCAAATCGCGTTTTTTGCACCAAATACTCGAAAAAATATTTTTTTTTTTTTGCAGATTTTCTACTGGGATTCCGCAACTAAATTTCACTGTTCCTTTATTACATACACGAGTAGCTTCATTAGCATTTTTTTCAAAATTTTCTGAGTATGCGCTTTAAGGAGACCTTCCTTGTAAGAGTTAGTTCTGCTTATTTTGTTTACAAAAGTTTTACCCTTATTAATAAAATATTGAATTACGTCAATCCATTCGAACTTTGTCGTTTAAGGGAACTTCTAAAATTAAATCTAAATTATTTTCCAAAATGTATTTGGCTGGAATTGCAGAGTATCGCAACCGTTAACTTCCAGCTTTGGAAACTTGGCTTTGGGGTCACGTGACTTCAGAAGTGTTTATTCGTTGAATAAGGTAGCAAGTTGAACAAAGTTTTGTGTATCAAATACATCTTCTTAACTTTCGCTTATCTAGCGTACATTCGGCGTTTTATTTTGCATCATTTCAAATATTGGGTTGATGCAAAAGTTCGTCCCTTTTTGACGGTGATATGGAAATGCCTCGCAAAGCCGAAGTATCGAGGGTTTGAAACTTGAAAGTGTTGATATTGTTTAAAAGAAGGATTTTCAGCAAGTACATGAGAAAACAAGAACGAAAAAACATGCGTCAGTCATAGATTATGTAACACTTTCCAGCACTTCCAAAATAATTTTACAAATCATTACCGTTTAATAAGCTGAAAGATAATATCTAAGTACACAATTTGGAAAATGCATAACATATTTAAAAACAAAATTTCAGGAATTACCAACAATATTCGGAAAATATTCGAATACTTTAATGCAGCCTTGTATATGATCTATGGGATTGTATATATACTACATAGAATGTAAATTTTGGTTCAGTTAGGAAACGCGTAGCACAGTTTAAAATTCTCCTTCTTGAATTTCTGTCAATAAACGGAAATGTATTTGCGAACTTTTGTGCTGCCCTCTATATGATCTACAGAATTTATACACACCAAGTAATAGACAAAAAATGAGTTAAATTAAAAATTACGTTCATGAACTGAAAATGCACTTCCAGGAATTATTGTTAACAGACAGTAGCTAATTATTTTGTGTGTCCCTGTAAATGAATGATGACTGCTATACACACAATATTAAATATTCTCTAGTAAGCCTCTTGTAATGCACATTAGTGATACATGTAAATTTCAATACGTTTGAAATAGTGAAACATTATTAAAATAAACCGCAAGCGATTTTTCTGCATAGACGTAATGTAACAGAATTCTTTTGACTGTCCCTGTAAAGTAACTATAAGTGCTATGCACACCCCATGCCATAGTAAGCCTCTTGTAATGCACCTTAGCGATATCTATCAATTACAATGTGTTTGAAATTGTGTAACATCATTAAAATAAACCGCAAATAATTTTTCCCCGTAATGTCACGGAATTCTTTTGAATGACCCTGTAAAAAAAAAAAAAAAAAAAAAAAAAAAACTATAAGTGCTACATACTTCATTTTCAATTCCGAACATGCCATAGTAAACCTCAATAACATATATTGAATGTCAGTCCGAATATATTTACACGAGTTAGAGCACTAACAGACAGACGGCAGACAAACGACATACACACCGACAGACAAACCGAATTTATAAACACTTTTCAACTATGTTGGAAAGTATTAAAATGCATTATTTGGTTGTGTTTTAAAATTTTGTTAAGCATTAAAAATAGTAGAAAATAAGCATTTTCGACATATTATATTTTCTATTTCCGAAAATGCAAAAAGTTTCACTGACGTACAAGACTATATGTGTTGTGTTTAACGAGGGCATCGTTCAAAATTTCACGTGCCGCGCAAGTGGTTCAGAAAATTACAAGAAAATAATTGTAGTCTTAAGCAATACACTACATACCCGACAAGCAATTGACACTGATAGAAACGAAATATTGGCACTAATTTCAAATGATGGGCATAGACGAACTCAAGAGACCGGAGAAATTCTTGGAATTAACTACTGAACAGTATCAAGGCAATAACGTCAACTTGGAATGGTTAGCAATATCGATCTATGGATATCACATGAGTTAATGGAGAAAAATATGGTAGACAGAATTTCTGCGTGAATTTCTCTATTGAATTGGTTCATTTTTAAAGCGAATGGGCACAGGTGATGAAAGATGGATTACGTATAATAATATGAATTTTGGATGATCAGGATTTAAACCTGGAGACGCCCTTGAAGCAGCGCAAAAGTCAGTTTAAATCAGCACTAATTCCAAATAATGGACATAAAGGAACTCGAGAACCCGGAGAAATTCTTGGAATTAACTACTGAACAGTATCAATATAATAACGTCAACTTGAAATAGTTATCAATATCGATCTATGGATGTCACACGAGTTAATGGAGAAAAATATAGTAGACAGAATTTCTGCGTGAATTTCTCTATTGAATTGGTTCATTTTTAAAGCGAATAAGCGCAGGTGATGAAAGATGGATTACGTATAATAATCTGTACTTTGGATGATCAGGATTAAAGCCTGGAGATGCCTTCAAGCAGCGCAAAAGTCAGTTTAAATCCGAAGATGGTTTTGCTATGCATTTGGTGGTACAAGAAGGAATCGTTTTACATGAGCTAATTACTTGAAAAACAGACCATTAATTAGGAGGCATATTGTTCAGACATAAGTTAATTAAAGCGAGCAATCGACTAAAAGCGGGTAGCATTGTGTTCCATCCAGACAATGCTAGAGTACATGTATATTTGGCCACATGATACAAACCTAATGTTGGATGCCCCAACATTCGGTTCGTTTGAAAAAAATTTCGTTTGAAAATATAAAATCATTCAATGTGAACTATCACTTTACTAAACAGCGTACGACCATTAAAGTGAAAAAATGTCCAGACCGGGGTTCGATCCCGGATCCCTTGGTAAAGCCCACCAAGTGCTTTACCAATTAAGCAATCCAGTCGACATCCAGTCTAGCATTCTCTCACTCTTATATGGTAAGGCTACAACCACGCAGCACAAGATGGAAAGTCAATCATGAGCACAACACCGTTGGCATGCATGAGACAAATTAAACCCAGTATCGGTGAATATTTATATACTAATTAATTTTTCAACAGAGCTGAAGTTACGCTGCAAATTAATGAAATACAAAGGATGTGAATTATCACTTTACTAAACATCGTACAACCATTAGCGCACTTGGTGTGCTATACCAAGGGATCCGGGATCGAACCCCGGTCTGGACATTTTTTCACTCTAATAGTTGTACGCTGTTTAGTAAAGTGATAATTCACATTTTTTGTATTTCATTAATTTACAGCGTGATTTCAGCTCTGCTGAAAAATTAATTAGTATATAAAAATTCTGATGAAATAATTTTAACGATCTCCATTATGTTTTATTTCAATTACCTTTTGAATGTTTATTGTGAAATTGTTCCATATATTTCTCATTCCAATTTTATTTTCCTATTTTGGTGTGTGCTTAAAATTTTGAGATCGATTGTATTTCTACCACATGTGTAAAGAATATTGAATGCAACCTGCTTTTCATTTAACAATCCAATTTCAATATTTAAATGAATTCTTCGGATTTTCTTAAAATATGAAAATAGAGAAATACTATATATATGAAATGAGGGAAATACAGATTTAGATTTACCCAAATATAGGCTTTGAAAATTCAAGTTAAATATTAAATTTAACTTTATTTTAAGTAAGAGTTTCAAGGGAAATATTCACATAGTCTATACAAATTTATAATTCAAAGAAAAGTGTCTTTTTACGAACAGATATATGCAGTTTTACTTTCCGATATCATTACGGGAAATTGGAATTTTTTCTGTAGTTCGATGTTGTTCGTGTCAGTAATTACATCGCATTTAAATAACAAAAAATCAAAAGTATTCAATATCATGAAAAATATTCAAAAAGTTTAAATGCATAAAAAAATAAAACTATTTACAGTCTTTTAATCTAAAACTTGTTAATTCAGCAATAAACGTAAGTGACGTAATAAATGTTATCAACGTGAAAAATAAAATAAATTAAATTAAGAAAATTATTTTAGGTTGATTTTTTCAATCTTACTGTTTTAAGAAAATGTCATTTTAAACCTTTTCGTAACGGTTTTATTTTTCCAATTTTATTTTCTACATGTATGCTTGTATAAATTCCAAGAATACTCTCAATTTTGTAAGCAATATTAACATGTCTGAATCATGTTAAGATTATTTTTCTAGTAATGTTGTTCGTTCCGGATTTTGTAGATGTATTTGATAACAGAAATGTTTAATTAATCGAATCTCGAATTAAAAGAGGGTAATAGAAACTATTCAGTACCGTAAACCGGGACAACTTTACCACATTTTTTTCCCCTACCCATCTTTTGCAAACTCATAATGTTCAATAATGCTTCAAGATCGCCTTAAACCTTTAGTCTTGAACTCTAGTTTAAGAATATGTGGTAACATGTTAACTTAAGTAAGCATTTCTTTCATTTTCTCTCTCTCTCTTTTTTTTTTCTTTTTTTTGCGCGTAAAATCGTGTTAGCACAGTTAGCTGGGAAACGGGGCAACTTTGCCATCTGTCAGTGAAAATCAACAACAGACATAGGGAAATTTGAATTTTATAATTCAAATAAAGTTTTTAAATCATGACATATACATTTCAATACAAAAAAAAAAAAGAAATAGAAGAGCAGTTAGAAAAAAATTCGAACATTCTTCTCCGAAAGCAAAATTTTCCCGTTTTTCTATGCAAGGAGGTTCAACAATGCACATAACATCGGCTACGTTGACGGACGCCTCATCCGAACAGTAGGAAAATGGAAACTCTACCCATTGTCTTTCGTGGCGCAGCTTGTCCCCAATCGGACCTTGTGCCATTAAACCTTATACAACCAACAACCCATTGTCTTTCGTTCTAAGGTATAACACCTCATAATCTTCATGTCCTGAATAATGGGTGATTTTTGCAGCATAATGTTCCACACTTTTTTTTCGCCAAGAACTTAACGGTCACAAACATCCTAACCTTCAATTCTATGAAGTTCTTACCATCTTGGGCTAACTTGATGTCTTCAGTCATTGATGTTGGTTCATCATCTTGAGTCACAATGTCCTGCACTAACTCTTCACTGGGTTCTTCAGGTTGCTTGTGTTTTACATCTTGTTCGGCTTCTGCTTCTTCCTCTGGTACTACACCTTGCTCGATTCTGATTCAGATGTGTCATGCAAGGAAAGCGCACAGTCCGAATTGTCAAAAAATATGAAAGAAGCCAGGAAATGACAAAATTCTAGATTGGCCAAGTTGTCCCACTCTTCCCAAGATTCCTTGTGCAAATTTGCCAACTAATATTATCACCCATAAAAATAACATTAGATCCAATTTCCAAAAGTGATTCCGAAAGCTTATTATGTACTTTACCAGGCAAAATAGGCAGTTTTTATTTACGTTTGGATTAAAAAGGGGAAACAAAACACTTTTTTAGACGTTCAAAATCGCCTGTTACTCAGTTACAAATTTTTTTCACTGATAACGGTTATAAAACAACTAATAAGACAGAAAACGCGTAGGAATAGTATCACACAATGTCTTCTTTGTGAAATGAAAACACTAGCGCCTATTTTAATTAGATCTGAAACTTCTCAGAGCGTCAAACAACATATTTTTTTCAAAAAATGACAAAGTTGTCCCGTGTGGCAAAGTTGCCCGGTTGACGGTACCGTATAATCTGCGGATCAAATAAACATACTTAGAATCAGAAAATGTATTTAGTAAAATGTAGTTTATTCCTAAATGGAATCTTTTTGGACTCAACTTAAGAAATTAAGTTTCTGATCCAAAACTTCTTTATTTGATCCGCGAATTATTCGCCAAAAATTATAGTCATTATAGTTATTAATGTTCAGCTTATGAAGATGTCCAACTAAGAAGGTTTCACAATATTATTATTGACGTTGTATTGAACGTTAAAACCTGATAAACGCAAGATTCTAAAAGAATTTAGATTTATTGAGCTATTCCTTCATTTTTTTTAAAGTGAGTTATTCGTTTTTGCTGGAGTTTATACAACCAAAAAGTTTACTTTCATTGATTATTTTTTCGAGCTCGCAACTGTAAATAGAAAAGGCGAAAAAATGACTTTTTTGTTCAAATGACCGCCATTTTGTCAAAAATCAACTTCTTAAACTAAATGACTTGCTGGTATTCCCCGTCGGACGAAGCTTATTTTTCATTCTTTTACACACAAAATTTTAAATATATAAGTAAAATGTCAATACATAAATGCAAAAAGTCCTATGCAGATTTGCAAAAGCATATCTATTTTCTTTGTAACCAAAAAAAATAAAAATAATAATAATAATAATAACAAGAATCAGAGTCCATAAGCCGTGTTTTTGGCCCATGAAATAAGACTAAAATTTGATTTTGTTATACTGACTTAATTATTTCTCTTTTTAATATTAGAAGGTTTATCATGTACGATTTCAACAATAGTTTCTGCATTTTGTTCGGATTTATATGACTTATACAAGTTCAAAGTTCGTATTATTCGTAGTTTTTGATGAATAATACGCAATTTCTTCTAATTTTACCTCAATTATTTATATGAGCGCAATCGTGAAACACTTTCTTCTTTACATTACATATATTATAAAATACATCAAAATGTATAATATATGTAACAATAAAAGTGTTGCAAAGTTGCACTCAATGTAAAATATTAAAAATAGAGAGTTAAGTAACTGCATTCCCTCACGTCACTAAGAGATTTTAGGATGCAGAAACGTGTTTAAACATGCTAAAATTAACGTAACTATTGCTAGTAACTATGCATTCCTTCACATTAGCAACAGTTACGTTCATTTTAACACGTTTAAACACGTTGCTGCATCCTAAAGTCTCTTAGTGACGTGAGGGAATGCACTTACTTAACTCTCTATTTTTAATATTTTACTATGAACGCAGCTTTGCAGCACTTTTATTTTTAGATATATTGTACATTTTGATGTATTTTATAATACTATATGTAAAGAAGAAAGTGTTGCACGATTGCGCTCATATAAATAATTGAGGTAAAATTAGGAGAAATTGCACATTTTTCATAAAAACTACGAATAATACGAACTTTGAGCTTGTTTAAGTCATATAAATCCGAACAAAATGCAAAAACTATTGTTGAAATCATACAGGATAAACCTTCTAATATTAAAAAGTGAAATAATTAAGTCAGTATAACAGAATCGAATTTTAGTCTTATTTCATGGGCCAAAACACGGCTTATGGACCCTGATCCTTTCATGTATTTTCATCTAAATAAATAGAACCCACCCTTAAGCTTACATTCAACTCATTAGTGCATTTTGACAGTAAGCTTATGCTTATCTAAACTGATCTGCACTTTTAATTAATCATTTGGTGATCAAAACGCTATTTATATACTCCTTATTACTTTATATCTTTAAAAAGTTGCCGATTTTCTGACTTTCATGAAATATCTAAATTCATTTATTAATTGAATACAAGTTTTGTTTTGATAGTAGGTCATTTTAATTAGATAATATTTGTAATAATAATTTAAGTATTAAAAACGAATCGGTCATGCTATTCCACGTAGTGTATCAACTCTTTGAAAATTATGTAGCTATTTATAAAAAAATTAATAAAAATTAAATATATTTCATTTCTCAAAAAGTTAATTATAAAGTAATGGTCTTCAACCTTTTTGCCTAAAAACTGTTTTCCAACAAAAATTCCGAAAGATAATCTTCTCCTTATTTAATCGCAAAGTTTTTTTCATTGAATAAGGTAATTTTTTTCGTTCTAAAGCAGTGGTAGCTTGATGGCTCGCGTGCCATAGATTGAAGATCACTATTTCAAGAGTTGAATTATTTAAATATTCTTTTAATGTTTTGTACAAGTAGTTTTAATAGTTCATAAGAACTTTAAAACTTTTGCTAACTTTTGATATTTCAAATGCACTTGGCCTCGTAAAAAAATACAGAATATCGCATATTGTACCTTAAAAATACGACTCTTTTTTGTATATCGAACATGCAGATTTTTCAAAGAAAATTTTCGAAAAATACATAAAAAGATAACCACTAAATGCGGACAATGAGAAAAATCTTTCTAGGATAAATACTGTTCTTTCCCTTTTTTTTCCTATATCCTAAGAATGTTAAATTTTAGATGATGCATCTTCCATTAAGAAAATGCTATGAGATAAATCTTGTTAAATCTTAAGGTTCATTACACTCAGGTGAATGGGCGTAAAAGGTATTTATTGATTTGTACCTTAATTTAGGTCTGATATCTAAATCTAGTTTAGATGGTGGTCCGATGATTTACGGTCGAAGTAATATTCGACCACAGCAGAAAAAAATTAAGCTATATGAAATAGAAGTGTTATAGCACTACGTAGAGTGTAAGAATTCAATGTTTTGGCAATTAGCAATATTTATTGCAATAATAGGTATAATAAATTTTAGAAGACTAAATAAGTAAGTGATAGAAATATACCTTATTTACCTGTTCAAATTTCAATTTTTTATTACTTTTTTACTTTTTTCAGATTTTTGCTTGAATTTAACAAAATTCAGAATAATACGTATTAAATAAAAAATGTTGGTCACTATAGCTACAATACAGATCTTTGCCTTACTTTCGCATTTACAATCGCCGCCACTGTTGGTACTGCACGGATCGCAGCGTCCGATATGTTTTAATGTTTGCTATTACTACTATCAAACAATAATCTTCGTAGTACATTTCTTTAACATGTGCAATAAAAATCTAGCATACAAATTATTTACTGGAAAAGGTGATAGCAAATATATAAATAATATGTAGGACACTGTGACCCTTGGTACTGGAATATGCTGCATGTTGCATCATGAAACATTTTTCTTTAGAACAAATTTCAGAACTTTTAGTATTTCCACACACTGGATGAAAAAAAATAATCCAAGAATATCAAGACATTATAGGAAAACTTTCCAACTAATAAAGTCTTACTTGTGGCTATAGAAAATTATTCCGGTGTGTGTAAGTTTCGTCCGCAGATACAAATTGCGTCACTTTCCCATTTTTTCGACCTACGTAAGTTGCGTCCCATAATTTTGCCCCCACCTATGTAAATTGCGTCCCGCCAGAAATGGTTGCCAAATACGCATAATTGGCAATTAGGTAAAAGTAGTTGGTCCATTTCGCCTAGTTTCTCACTGAAGTATCGTTAGATGATTTAAAACAAAAATTTCTAATTTGGATTATTTTCAAATTTCTAGTTATAGCTAATTTAAAAGGAAATAGTCTTAATATTTTTGCCATATAGTTTACATAAAATTTTATTGTTCTCAGCTTAATAAATTTTGTTATTAATTGGGAAAAATTTAAGAGATTGCATAAAAGGTTTTATAAATGTTCATTACTGTAGTTCAACATGTCTTGCAATTTTATTATATTTAACGTTTACATAATTTTGATGTTTCTACACTGGACGTTTAGACTTAAGTTTATCGCACATACTTAATCCGATTAAAAGATCAAGCAAAAATGAGGCTCATGCCTGATTTGATTCGGCGGCCCCGAATACTACCTTAACAAATTTAATATTTCTGATGATTTTACCTCCAGCTTACAAATATTAATATTTTGTTTTTAACCTCTTCCTAGAAATACTAAATACTGATTATAATTAGTGCAGTGTCGAAAACATATTTAAAAATTCAGCACACAATCTAATAAGGAAGATGAAGCAAAATAATTTATGCTTAGCACAAATTGAAGTGAAAAAAATAGGTAAACTAAACTACATAGTCAGTGAAATAACCAACTTTGTGATTATATTCATTTTCCTTCAGAAGTAAAAGTTTCATAAAATATTGCTGTTCTGAGATCAAAATTACCTACTTTCTGATGCCCTCACAAGATGTACTGACATACTCACAATCATAAATGCATAAATTTTCAACTATTTTTTATTGAGTTACCAAGAAATTGAACAAAAGTTTATTTTTTTCCTTCAAAGGCAGAGAATATTTCAGAAAATGCTGTTAAAGTTGACGTTAATAAGCCATTATAAACCAACACGTAAGTTAGAAAAGGGACGTCATCAGGGAACAATCGATTCTTATTCAGTACCTATACCTTTTACGTAAAAGTTAAAAGCGCTATTAAATTTTTATGATTAAAATAAGAATGTCTGCAAATTTAATGCATCAAGAGCAAGCAATGATTTCGGTATGTAGCAGATAGTTTCGCGTTGTTGAGCAGTGGAAAGAAAAATGAGAACAGACCTAAGCACTAATATTTGTTTCTTAAATTATCACCAAAAATTACTGAATTCTTGTTCAGATCAGATACACATTAACGTATAAGTTTGTGAATATTTGTTTAATAATTCAATATTTTTTCAATAATTTAATAATTATAATATAATTTCGTGTATATAATATCGCTGTTGTACAATATACAACAGGCGCATTTGGTAAAACCCATAACCCTCCCGTTATTAATGCTCGCTTTTTCTTTTATTTTTTTTTCGTCTTTGCTACTGGGAAGAAAAATAATAATTTAATATTTCTATCAGATTTTTAATATATACTACTACATAATTGTCCCTTTCCCTACTATACACAAGCCTATATAATGGATTATTTATTACCTCTTATTAATGAAAAATTGGCGGATATATTATTTTACGTTAAAAAAGATTAATTTAAAATCAGACATGTTTGAGAGAACATTTATTAATAAAAAACAATTTATTAACAAATAAGCAGTGTATCTCTAAAGAAAGATAAGAAAGTAAAAATGCTATTCAATTCTTAGGTACTTTAGGTTTTACTGGGAAAAAAATATTTTTCCCCACTCAACAACACGAAACTTTCTGTCGCATTCACGGAATCATTTTTATACGTAAAACCATGACATTTTCAGGAATAATTCCTTTTAATAATGCATGTGTATAAAATAGATGCCTATATTAATCCCTTTGAATTACTAGTTTTTCCTTCATAATCTAAGATTAGTAATTAAATTTTCGCATCAATGCATTTAGACATCTCTAGATTTGATTTTAGTAATTTTGTTCTCATTGAATTCAAAATAAATCATAGATTAAATGTCTTAAATTTTCTAATATATTAGAATCACTAATAAACATAATATTTGCATGCAAATGTAAACGTAATTATAAATAAATGGATAAATAAATAAATAACAGTTGTATTTTTGAAGGGCTTCATTACCTGTGATAAAAAAAAAAAAAAAAAAAAAAAAAAAAAATCCGAAGTTTTCTAAGGTTGGGGAACAGACCAACCCTGTAACTTTGACAAATTTTACGGAAAAATCATTTGTTTCTTATTTAAAAAATGGAAAACGCTATTCGATTTCTTGGTAACTAAGTAAGAATACCGTCAAATTTCCTGTATTTACGAAGAAAATGACTTCGTGAATGTGTCAGAATGTCCCCAGTTTTGATTTGAGAACAGTTTTAACGCTGTCTTTATCCCTTCCCGACGAGCGTCTTTTACACTTCTTTAAATTTTTGGGCACCAGTTTTTGTGAATAGTATTTTTCTGATTATTGAAGCTCTCAAAATCTGCAATTAGATAAGACAAAAATTTCCGTTCAAAATCAAATAAAAATATGTAAAAATATGCGCTGCTTACAACAGCGTCCATTACATGAAAGATTAAATGAACTAATATTCCATTTGAGAACTTACACTTGTATCTAACACACTTGTATGTTTCGCTGTTCCCAAAAGAAAGCGAAAAGATGAGGGGTTGTATCCAAATATACTAGCTTATGAAAGTTGACATAATAAGAATGAAGTGTCTCTCATTCTATATTTGATACAACCCCTCATCTTTTTGCTTCATTTTGGGAACAGCGAATTTCGAGCTTATTCTATCGACGATTACTATCAGAATTTTCAAGCTATGTTTTTGAGACTTTCATAAAAGTTGGTCTATACATTTAGCTAATATATTATGCACAGTATATTTTGATTGAATTCGCGCATGCGCAGTGAAATAATATTTAGTAAACCTGCTCATTTTTCATACAATTTTTATTATTTTTTAATTCTGATTGCAGGGTATTATGTACAATTTTGTTTGTCATATTTTCTGAAAATAACTTTTTATATTAAAAACTCTGCAAATTATAAGCAAAAAACTTGATAAAATTTGGGACTGTTTTTATAAAAACCTGAATTTCTCTTCGAGTATACATGCTATCTTCATAAAAATGAACCCAAATTATCACAATAATCTACTTAATCATAATCTACAGTTTGAATGCTTTTGCAATATTAGTTTTTACAGGGTTATCCAAAATATATTCGTTTTGCTTCAATTTGTTGACGGCCCCTTATGGGGTTTCGGGAAAAAATCTTTGCGGAAATATATGACGTCTATCATGTTGTTTACACTCCTGAAGTTTCAGGATAATTCCTCATATAGCTTTTCAGATATTTAACAAAACGTCTAAAATCGCAAGTGACCAGTCATCATTGGAAATATAGTGTATAAATGCATTTATGTTATTTGGGTACTTTTCAAAATTTAATTGATGTGCCTTTATGCTTAATATAAAAAAATTTTTACTTATTTTCTTGAAGAATATACGTATTTCCTGTTATAAATGCTATTAAAAAGTACAATGAAACGTTGTACAGTTTTCTTATTTTCAAAGTTGTGAAATATTTTCAACTATATTGATCCGACGGAGTTAAAAGTATCGCTTCAGTTTACTAGCTCTAATTAATGAATTGTTTTTAATTTTATATTATTATTGTATAAATCTTCTAACTTGCTTTTCTAACATAACAGAAAAAAGTTTTGAAGAGAGTTTGTTTAAATTCATAATTTGGGATATAAAGGGTTATTGTGAAATCAGCGACTGATAATTCCACTTTCCTGATTAGCCAATAGATAAAACAATTTTAATTAAAATGTTAATATCCAAAGCCACATATCAGAATTCATATACATTACAGAAATTAAAATCATCCCATGTAATTTTATCATTTTGTTATCTTTTTGACGTATCTTATCTTCAAATTACTCATTATTTCGAGACATTTATGTAACCTACAATTTGTTTTATTCATTTTCGTCTATTCTAAGTATATTTCATCCGCCTATTGCATGCCATTAATTCATTTCGAAAGTAAATTTTAATTTAAAAATCGATCCACTGCTTAAGTTACTATATTAATTGCAAATGACTTTCATCATCAATTTTAAAACAACAAGGATTTATAATTAAGCTAATAGCTTGACAGATTATTGGCGTCAAATATCAAGCTGTTTGCTTTTATTTGTTATTTAGTGAAAAATAAAAGGATTGGGAAACTACAGTCATCTAAATTTGGAGTGTTTCTGAAGATTTTTTAACTAGGCTGTCTAGTAAGTCTGGAACAAAGTCATGACTCGAGACAAATGTTCATGATCAATATTAACGGCGTATCGGCATATTAAATATGAATATTCTTTTAAAGTTAATTTAAACTAATATGATTTCATATTATGAGTATAATTATAATTATATAATAATTATACTTATTTTTTCAGAAAACATACGTAATTGCACTGTCAAAAAATGAATGAAAATATGAGTAAATGAAACATCTACTAAAACTATAGTTCAGTTAGTATACTTATATCATCGCTTCAAACCTTCCGGTTTCTGTAAAGTCAAATAAAGATATTTTAAACTAGAAAAATGTTTAATAAAATATTTCTTTTGTGTATGTGGTTTTTTTTACTTCATTTATTAAGTAAGATTTCTGGTCCAAAATATGTTTAGTTGACTTTAAAAAATCGGAGAGTTGCTATGTTACATCAAAAATGTTTCTTTAAACCTGGGGAACTCTCTGCATTACCCGCGGGCCGCATTTTTCCAAATAATAATATTCCCTTTATAAAATCTCAGAATTTTTGTCATTAAATATCGGGAATATTTATTTTCGCAAATAGTGATGCGAGACCACTTTTCACAAAAAATAGTCAGTACCACTGCTTTAAACTGACTGTACTAGCTCACAAGGATTATGTCTGTATAATACACTGATGGGAGAAATTAAAGAACAACTATAAAAAGGTATTTTATGTTAATTCTATTAAGTGAAGTCCGATAAAAGATAGTAGGTTGGTAACTCAAGGTCAATGTTACCGCGTAGTCCAACTATATACCTTCTTTACACAAAAATATGTAAATTCTATAAGAGTATCTATCGCCTGTGGAAGGTAGAACTTGTCATTGTGAAGGCGTTTAACGGATTGCGCGAAATGACATTTAATTGAGAGAATGGAAGAAAGACAGAAAGCTTGTAAAGCTATAAAGCTTGAGTTTCGATCAGGGATGTCCACACATCTTATAAAATTTTTCTACGTATATCTTTAACAAGCTGGAAATTGTACGTCAAACGTGACAAATGAGGTGAGTTCGTACTATAACTAGTTTCAGTGAAATGAATTATACCGTCTTTTATTATGGTACACCCAGAAAAAAGTTTTGTTGAATCAACAAAAAATTGGTTGACCTAACAAAACTTTTTGTTTAAATATAGGTCAATGGAAATTTTGTTTGAATCAACAAAAAAAAATTATTTTTGCAATTCCAAAAAACATTTTTGTATCGTCAGCAAAAAATGTTTTGTTAATTCAAGTAAAATGGTTCAATTTTACTTGAATTTTGCTATAACAACCAAAATGTACTCAACAAAACATGTTTTGTAGTTTTAATCAATTTCTTTTTCTAGGTGTATGATTAATTTACATAATAAAATAAGTACATTTTAAGTTGGCAACATTCTATCTTTTGTTGACATTTACTGAAAATTCCGATGGGAAACTTAAGCCTAGATTTGAAAATTTAAGAACTTGAAATCCATATTCAGGCTCATTTTCCATTTAATATCTATTTCTCAGGAACCATGTATCCAAAAATTTGTAGGTAGATTATAGGATTGCTATAATTAAACGATTTTAGTATACCGATTCAGTTTTTGAATTCAGTAATACGGAAATAATGTGACTCCATCTTAAATAGGACGTAATCACCATAGCGACCTAGAATAATTACCTATCATGGGATATCGCTGAATTAATTACGTATGATAGGATTTAATACAATGAAGAATGTGACTGTAACTCGGCCATATAAGTTATAAAATGTCACATACATCATATATGACTATAATATAACGTTACACATGTCAGATAACTTGGCGATACATCTCGGTCACTTGACGATTAAGCCTCGGAAGCTGCTATAACAAAGATGTACCGATTTTTAAAAAATTCAAATTACTTAATAAATATTTCTATTAATATATTTTTAAGTTTTGATTCGATTTTCATAAAATTTGAAATAACTCGACAAAATTCTGCAAATATTATTATATATATTAAATTTAAAACCGTTCGATTGGGTATTTTTGCGCCGTTATATGCTGACAGACAGACGGACCAGACGACGACTCTAGGTGCTACTTATTTATATAATTACGAACGCACCTAAAAAGTTGTAAAATGTAACATAAACCTTTTCCTAATCCACTTTATATCACTTTTCCTATATTCTTATTTCAATTTATTTTTTGGAGAAATAGAATATTCTGCATTTTGAAGATATGTCAAGCATGGTCAAATAAAGATCTTGTGCAAGTTTTATGTTTATAGGTGCAAAATTATTCAAGTTACATGAGATTTTATACTTATCCTTAGAATTTTTCCCACTAGTGAATAATAAATACTTCACATAATTAATTGGCCAACTAGTCTTTAAATTTTTATTTTTTTTTCAATAATTTTAAGTATATGTTTATTAATTTTATATATTTATTGAAATAAATTTATGGTCCCGCGTGACGCAGAGGGCTAAATCAGTCAGCTGTATCCGTGGGAGTGCCCAGGTCGACTCCAGGCAGCTCCATAGTGTAGCTCACCGCTGTGAACCCTCCTGCTCTTCCTGCAATGATTTTGTTCTCACTGTAAAAAAAAAAAAAAAAATCCGACTGTTATCCTCTTCGCACAAGAAAAGTTTCTGTTACGATACGGAAATCAGGCGGCATATAAATGAATTTGAATACGAACGGAATCACAGAACAGCCGCAAAGTATTACTCTCTCTATATAAAAAACATTTAAAATCAAATTATTAATTTATTTAGGACTATAATGAGAATATTTGAAAAGATATATATATATATACAGATATTTGATTTTTATGCTAGATATTTTTAGCCCCGTGTGAAACCATGCTGTTTTATAAAAGTGCCAAGTAGAATATCCAGAATTTAATTACGGGGGAGGGGTGGAGTTGAGCAGGGAAACCTTATGTGGGGTTGTGGAAAAGGGCTAATTTGTCCCATGATTAGGAAAAACAATGGTTTTGGGCCGATTGAGGGGAGATAGAAGTAATGAAATTCAAAAAATACAACAAAGATCATACATGTGATTATATCTTAAGTTCTATTTATTTCCCTTCTACACTTTTTTATGTAGGTGGGTGGAGAGTATTCATAATTTAACATCGGACTTCAGTTATGAAAAAATGTCAAATTTTAACATAAATTTCTTGCAGCACTGAATCCACATAAAATCATTTTAACGTCAAAACTCACAACAATTTTATACACAGAAGGTCAATTATCCCTATAACAGGTATAGATGATACTAATGAGGCTATAGAATACTTTTCACTAATATGTGGAAAAATAATTGCTAATTATAAGAAGAAAAGGAGATACTTTTCTATATTTTGGGAAGGTTAAAACATTCTTAACCCATTTATGCCTGGCGTCCCAATTTTGGGACGCTTTAGAAAAATGGGGAAAAGTGCATTTCACACCACTGTTTTTTAATGGAAATTTGGTGCCTTGTATTACCGAGGAGTCCTCGATAAAATAAGACACCAAATTTCTATTTAAAAAAAAGTGGTGTGAAATGCACTTTTTCCCATTTTACTAAAGCATCGACGCTAGGCACAAATAGGTTAAGCTTTTCTTACGCTCATGCAATATGAAACAAATGTTTGTAGCTTCTATTGCATGTATAAATAACATTACGTGAATGTTTAAATATTTGTAACCATATGGATAGGTCATTATAATGGAAGAATTGCTGTAATGGATTATCGTTATTTCGAGCGTATTGCAGTTATGTTTTTGCTGAAAACATTGTTATCCGATTCTTATATGAAACTGATGTAATAATCTTTAGCTTTAAATTAAATAAAAGACAAGTTAATTTAAATAATGTATCTTTCACCTTTTTTTAAAGTTCTATCAAATAAATGCTATACAATTAATTATTAAAATTGATAGTAGTGAATCATAAAAAAACTTATTACTTCATGCATTCATTTTCAACGAACAAATTATAAATATATTAGTATGACAGACATTTTTGAACACAATTATTATTTGTCAATAAATTTTGCGAAGTTATGTTCTTTTCATTTATTCCCTTTTTAAGAAATATATCTTCTTATGATGTTAAATAATTTATAATGAAAATATCAATGTATATTTAATATTTTATGCATATTAAAACTTTATACTTTAATATTTGATAATTAAAATTAATATTAATTAATAC
Organism: Maratus michaelseni; assembly: GCA_963931845.1. Classification (NCBI taxonomy): domain Eukaryota; kingdom Metazoa; phylum Arthropoda; class Arachnida; order Araneae; family Salticidae; genus Maratus; species Maratus michaelseni. Next base: position 209,583,716 of record OZ007599.1, on the reverse strand, counting down.
ACCAAATGCTTTTACTATGAAAAATTTTCAAGCAATAAATCACTTAATATTTAAGGCTGTTCTTAAATCCAAAGGAGCTACTTTCTGACATATTTCTGAATTCAATTTTTTTTTTCAGAAACGCATGAAATTGGCAGGTGTTCTTGTTAATAAACTATGTAATCAAATGGCATTTTCCATTTTTTGGTAAAGATAAATCTTTCAGAAAATATTGTCAAAGTCGGCGTTTTCAACCGAACTTCCAACAAGGCAGAGCGAGAAAGAGGAAAAACTTGTCGTCACGTGACAAGAATGGCTTATAACTCGATAAGTAATTTATTTATCAAACAATGGAAAACACAAGTTAATTCCAAATCGCTTCAATAGTCAATCCTGCCAATTGTATGCCTTTACGTTTAAAATTGAGTCAGAAGTTTCGCGTTGTTGAGCAGGCTATTTGAGAACCACCTTAAGTAAAAAGCAAAACTGTATTCAGTGTTACTAACTTAGCCCATTTTTAATTCAAACAAATCTACCATCCTTCCATAATTTATGTATAGTAGTTTTTGTATTATTTAATCACGGAATGTCTGTCATTAAATAAAACAAAAATCACTACACAGAATTTCTGGTAAGATGACAGTTTTTTAATTAAAAAAAAGGGGGAGGGCTAAATTGGTAACACTGACTGTATTGTTAACGAATAATTGACGGATATTGAGCATATACGTTTTGACATAGTCAAGCATTGTTAATCGAGAGTGCTTTTTGGTGCTTTAGCCACACCCAGGCCCCGATTTCGGGGCGTTTCTCCAAGGCCCCAAAGTAGTAGTAGTAATGATTTTTTTTTTCTTTCTATATAACTGCTAACCTTCCGGGTTTTTTCCGAATCAAATAAGCATATTTTGAACTAGAAATTTTACTTAATAAATAAAATCAAATAAATAAGACACAGAAAAATTATACCTTTTATAAAATATGTTTCGCAAGTCAAAGTATGTTTACATGACTTGGAAAAAAACAAAAGGTTGAAAGCTATATTTTTACTATGTTCAAAATACATCTATAATTTTAAGATAATTCACATCTGTATTGTTAAGATAAATTTAGATTTTGATGATGTAATCATTGTTTTTACCAGCATGAGAGTGCCGGGGAAAAGCATACTTGGCGATATGATGAAGCCTGATGACCACCACACTTATGTTTGAAAGTTGTAGTTGTAAAAATATTTTTTCATAGGTTAACTCGTATAAGCAAATATTGCTCTGTAATGTGAATTGCCATAGTTTGAACAGAAATTTCTAATCTGAGCATGGGCCCTATATGTGTGTGGCTATGGCTACTCCCTTAAAAATGTGTTCTAGTTTATGATTTCTTTGTTTTACTCAGCAGCCTGAGTGATATGTTACAAGTCTGCGAATAAAACATACTTTTCTTAGCCTATTGTCTGCTACTTCAAGTGAGCTGGTGTAAATTAAATTTGCAAAGAGCGTTATATAGAGTTTATATTATTTAGATGGAAGATAGTTGATGCTTGAATTAAAAAAAAAATGTTATATTGATAAGTATACGGTTCAAATTGAGGAAAACCACTATGAGTGGTTGTCTAAAGTTAAGAAATATTTACACACTGTTTATAAAGATTAAAACGAATTTTGATCTATCACTCCTGGATTCATGGAGAACTTTGGCACTCGTACATTTTGAGGTTTCTACAACGGGATGTTGCTAGTTATAAAGCAATAACTGGCCTCTAAAATTCACCCATCAACTATTTTAAAAAGCGTTTTTAATAAACAGCAAATGCAGTTATTTCACTCGTGTTTCAAACAATATAAACAAAGAAAACACTCATGCGAATATTAAAATGTTAATAAAGGAATTTGTAAATAGTAGAAAACGATTTGTTGCAAATCATATCTAATTTGTAATAAAGTGCATAATGAAAGCACATGAGTTGATGTCGGCATATACACTGGAAATGTACACATAGTATAAAATCGATAGCAGCTATTAAGCTGTGCGAGCAGCTCATTCATTTCAAACAGGATTCCCCGAATGTCAGAGTAAATAGCATCGTTTATGTTAAGAAGGGATGAAGCACAGCACATAAACCACTGAATTGACGTTTAAATTAAGATATCACATTCAGCTCAATGACAGATTCTATTCACAAAATTTTAATACCATTCTTCTAAACTGAAGAAACTTTTGCAAATCTGAATGATTCCAAAGCAAAAACTCAACATCTAAATTAGCTATAATGAATAATCTCAGAACTGTGCTAAGACTTTTAAACATGCAAATTCTTGACCAAATATCTTGAAAAACTTTTTAAAATTGTAGAAACTGAGAAAAAATGTGACCACGCAGTTTCGAGAACCCCCTTTATCACGTAAATAAGAACTTGTGTGAAATTTATGTTTTCAACGTGAATCAAGTTTATGCGATTTTTTTTCACACATATAATTTTGTGAACATAAATAAATCATTTTATTCCAAATTAATAATATCATAACCCAATTTACTCTTAGGAAATACAATTTTAGTCCTGTAACTCTACGCACTACCGTTCATCGAATCAGTCAAAGAAAGGAAAGAGAATATCTATCTTATGAATTCTGTATAATCAATCACCCAATTTCAACACTTTGCAAGGTTGATTTGAAGAAGAGAAAGCAAAATCTGAAACATTCTATTATTAAATCTATTTTAATACTTGGAAATTTTTCCATAGAAAATTTCTCATGTATTGCATTCATAATATTTCAAATTTTAAATTGCTTAAAAGGCGTATAGCCAACATAGTGAAAAAGTATCCAAGCCGGGACACGAATTTTGGTCATCAGTATAGCGCACTGACGTTCAAACAACTGAATCACTTGAAATGACACCCAGTCGGGCACTTCTCACTATCGCATGCTGTCAAGGCTGCAAACGCAGCACAAAATGGAATATTTTTCCGTGAGCCACCAACTCTGGGGCAAACACGAAACTAAAGAGAATCTAGCATCGATAATTGAATAAATCTATTTAATACTTGGAATTTTTTCCATAGAAAATTTCCCACGCCTTGCATTCATAATATTTCAAATTTTAATTGCTCAAAAGGCGTATAACCAACATAGTGAAAAAGCATCCAAGCCGGGACACACTATGTTGGCTGCTTTTTCACTATGTTGGCTATACGCCTTTTGAGCAATTAAAATTTGAAATATTATGAATGCAAGGCGTGGGAAATTTTCTATGGAAAAATGTCCAAGTATTAAAAAGATTTTTCAATTATCGATTCTGGATTCTCTTTAGTTTCGTGTTTGCCCCAGGGTTGGTGGCTCACGGAAAAATATTCCATCTTGTGCTGCGTTTGTAGCTTTACCAACATGTGATAGTCAGAAGTGCCAGGCTGGGTGTCGTTCCAAGTGGTTCAGTTGTTCGAACTTCAGTGCGCTATACTGATGACCCGGGTTCGTGTCCCGGCTTGGATACTTTTTCACTATGTTGGCTATACGCCTTTTAACCAATTAAAATTTGAAATATCATTCTACTATTATTTGTATGATTTCATAATTTTACAAACTGGAAAGTTACAATTTGTTATAATCCATAAAAAAAACATTAATAATTTAAAAACAATATTTTGAAACTATATATTTTATTTTAGCAACTTAAACTCACAACATGGTTTCCTATTTCCTCTGTGTGTAAATAAAGCTCTTGACTGAAAAAATGTATTGCAGAAAAAATTATCAATTGTCTTTTGTTTGTCAGCTTATGAGTCCCAGAAGGTACAAGTTTTCTTCACTTTTCTGTCTTTCTGTTTTTCTTGCGGCATTATTAGCTTTTCCCGCAAGAAATTAATTTCATCCTGCTGGTATGTGTATTTCATCTTTTTAGTGCTTTTGTATTAGAGTTTTTTTTATAATTTATAATATATGTTTATTGAATTCATGGACAATCAGTATTAACCTTCAAGAAATAATTTCTTTCTAACGGAATTTTTCATAATTTGTGATGTTTTAAATCGGAAATGTTCATTTATCTAATCGCTTATGATAGAGAGGAAGGAATTTTCTTCGATTTTTAGACGCATTCGTAATTATATAAATACGTAGCACCTATAATCGTCGTCTGGTCCGTCCGCCTGTCCGCATATAACAGCGCATCTCGTCACCTGATCAAGGTTCTAAATTACGAGACCTATTAAATCTGTCAATTCAACAAAGTTAAACAGAAACCTTGAACCGGCAAACAAAGATAACGGTAGCAAATCACAAGAGAGCAAGCACAGCAGCGATGTGAACAAATCAATAGTCAGGTGGATCACAGTCATGCTGTGATCAGGCGATTTCCGCCCCGCACCCAGGTACTAACCCGTTAAGCTAGGCATTCATGCCGGGCAAGTAGGGGCCTGGTTAGCGGTATAAAAATAAAAAAAAACAGCGCAAAAACTACCCAACCGAATGGTTTGAAATTCAATATATATAATCGTTGCAGAATTTTTGCAACATTTACAATTTTATGAAAATCGAATCAAAACTTAAAAAGATATTAATAAAAATATTTATTAAGTAATGTGATTTTTTTAAAAATCGGTACTTCCTTGTTAAAGCAACTTCCGAGAATTTATCGTCAAGCGACCGAAATGTATCGCCATGTTATCTCACATGTATGACATTATAGTCATACATGATGTATATGACATTTTATAACCTCTATGACCAAGTTATAGTCACATTCTTCATTCTATTAAATCCTATCATACGTAATTCAATGATATTCCATGATAGATAATGATTCTAGATTGCCATGGTGATTATGTGCTATTTAAGATGGAGTCATATTATTTCCGTATTACTGAATTAAAAAAAACGAATTAGTATACTAAAATTGTTTGATTATAGCAATCATATAATCTACCTACAGTTTTTTGGATAGATATTCCTGAGAAATAGATGTTAAATAGAAAAAGAGTCTGAATATGGATTTCAAGTTCTGAAATTTTCAAAGCTAGGCTTAAGTTTCCCATTGGAATTTTCAGTAAATGTCAACAAGAAATAAAATGTTGCCAACTTAAAATGTACTTAATTTATTACGGAAATTAATCATGTTATAATAACAGACGATATAATTCATTTGACTGAAACTAGTTATAGTACGAACGCACCTCATCTGCCACGTTTGACGTACAATATCCAACTTGTTTGAATTGAATCCTTCAGTGGGAAAAATGGCTCGAAGTTTGACAAAAGTATACTGTAGGCCTGGGCGAGATCTCAATTTCACTATCGTGATATTGAAGTCTAATATCGCGATATCATGATGCATCGTGATATTGAAATTAAATCCTGCAGAATAAATAAGGGAATATTTTGACTAGTATTTCTGCATAAATATTATCACAAGCAATATTAAAGCTAATTTAACTGTAAACTGCAACTATATATATATCATGTAGCATTGATTTTAATTTTAAGAAACTCCATAAAAGATGCCTTAAACGCATAGTAGGTTGAGGCCAGTTGGCATCAAACGTTTTTAAAGCTACCTAATATGCAATTTGTTCCATCATCAGATTGGATGCGAGTAATAATTCCAGCAACACCATTACATATATAGCGTGTATTGTGAAGAATGTAAGCTTTTCAATAATCATAAACTAGCCACACAATTCATTAATTCGCAGAGAAAAAAATACCACTAAAGATTTCCTTGCTTTACAATTAAAATAAATTATCTACGCTGCAAACTTTCATCTTAAAGGATTTGGTAGATTTCGAAATAAAGTTTACAGAACGCCAAATTTTTGTCTAGACGTCTATGTTCTAAAATTCCCCATCAAACAAATTTTTTCTATAAGGACCTGATAAATCTTGAAATATGGTTTCGATCCTCCCTGGAGGGAAGGGGGTTGAATTTTTATAAAACAACTATTTTATCTGTGCTTATGTTCTGAAATTTACCATCACGCAAATTTTCACCTTTAAGGATCGGATAGGTTCCGAGATGTGGTTTTAACACCCCCACCCCCTCCCCTTCTCTCCTGAGTGACAAGAGGTCGAATTTTTCAAAGACAGTCAATTTACAGCGCCTATAGTATAAAATTCCCCATTCCTCAAAATTTCATCGTTGATGGCTTGATAGATTCCTAAATATGGTTTTGCCTACTTTGGTGTAGGCAGGAGGAATACAATTTTTAATTAACGAACCTCTTTACGCTTGCCTATGTTCAAAAATTCCCCATCACACAAAAATTCATCTTAAATGGCCTGAGAGATATTGAAATATGATTTTGTCCCTCTCGAGGGAGGAGGGGAGGGCAGGTGTCACATTTTTAATTGAAAACTCCTTTACACTCGCCTATGTTCTAAAATTCCCAATCACAAAAAAATTCTTCCATAAGAGTTTGATAGATTCCGAGATATGATTTTGTACCATTCTGGTGGACAGAGATTGAATTTCTTAAAAACAATCCCTTTACCCCTGCATATGTACTTAAATTTACCATGCTGCAAATGTTTTTTCTTAAGAAGCTGATAGATCCCGAATTTTGTTTTTGTTCCTTCTCCCCCATCCCAACGAGGAAACAGAAAATTTAATTTTTTAAAACAATCCCTTTATATGTGCCTTAAGGTCTAAAATAAAACTTCACTCCAAAGATCATATACAAAGACCTGATAGATTATGTGATATGATTATGCCCCATTGGGGCACTAAATTTCACCTTAAAGAACCTGATAGATCCCGAGATCTAAATTTCACCTCAAAGGACCTGGTAGATCCCGAGATATGGTGTTGCCCTGTCAAATTCTTAATTAATAACCCGTCTACATGTACCTATGTTCTAAACTCCCATATCACACAAAATATCGCGCATATGTCTGATAGATTCCGACACATGGTCTTGCATCCTGTGCGAGGGTGTGCAATGGGTTTTAAAGTCAACTCATATACTCATTTTAAAAAGACAATTTATGACTATGTTGAAAAATTCACCATTCGGCAAAATTTCATCTTAAATGACCTGATAGATTCTGAAATATGATTTTATTTCTCTCGGGTGAGGGTAGGTGTCCAATTTTGAATTGAGACTCTTTTACACTCACCTATGTTCTAAAATTCATCATCACATAAAAAATCTTCCACAAGGGTTTGATAGATTCTGGGATATGATTTTGCATCATCCTGGTGGAGAGAGACTGGATTTTTTTTAAACAATCCCTTTACTACCGCTGCATAAGTTCTAAAATTTACCAAGCTGCAAATTTTCTTCCTTAACAACTTGATAGATCCCGAGATAGGGTTCATTCCCCCCCCCCCCCCAACCAGAAAACAGAAGGTTGAATTTTTAAAACAATGCATTTATTCGCAAGGTCTTGACTCTATTTTTATGGTTTGTTTAAATGATAATTTTTTTTTTGAAGAGAAATGCAGATTTTAAACGATAATGGCTTTGTCGTATTTAAATTAAGTAACATGAATTAGCAATTTTTTCATATCAATCTTAAATTTATATTACGTTTCTTTTAAGTAATAATATCCATGACATTGATGTTAATGATATAATAAATAAAAAAATATTTATTTTTATCTAACTTGGATCAGATATTTTCTTTTTCATATTTTTCCTGTATTCTTTGGAAGTTTTTTCTTCATATTAAATAATATACTTCCAGATGAAATATTAATTACGTTTAGAAATAATTTTAAAAATTAATTTAAGGGAAAAGATTTGTTTACAGTTATTGAAAGTATGTAGTAAATAGATATTGAGGCTTCTGTTAAAACTAAAAATTAAAAATGTTATAAATTTAAGAGAAGTAGACTAAATTGTTAAACTTTAATGTCTTTGATTTGTTGTTTTTAGATTACTGTATTAATATAGAAGAAAATCTTTATTTAAAAAAAGATCTCCTTCTGTATTTTTCGACATCCAATATCTTCTTCTATTATTACTGGATTAATCTTTACGGTATATTTTTTTTTTTAGTTTGATAATTTTTTTGTAACATAACTCCCATTTTAAACAACAATTTTAAAGATATGGTTATGAATATAATTTTTTAGACTGAATACAAATTAAAACCAAATACATATATTTTGCACCTATTGCTACTTTTTATAATTTAGATGTATCATTTATTTCATAATTTAAAAGTTTTGTGCACTAGAAAGTACGCCAGTATAGCAGTGTTGCGAATTTAGTGGATTTTTCAATACAACTATTTACGAATAGTAACCTTAGCTTTATTTAATTGCAAAATTCTGCGATTAAATAAGACGAATATTCGAAAATATGCTAAATTGTCAACGCTGATGTACACTAAAAGCAATGTAGGATGGAAAGCACATACCTGCTTTCTAATTTGAAAAATCCAATTTAATAATATCATTGCTGTTTATATTTTCTACTTGTTAAACATTTAATATCTTTATACTACAATTTAATGTTATATTTTATCAATGCATCTATATTATACAACCAGGCTTACATATTAACGTTAAAAACTGCGTGTGTATTTCACTTGTTTGTCTTTAAATTTAACATTTTGGTAAGAATATAATTTTTATGCATGTATTATATTGCAATGCTTCTTACTGTTTTTGTTCAGTAATATTACATGAACATCTGGCAGGATAAAAAATACATATTTAAATTATCAATCTTTTATTTTCCAGTACAATATTGGTGTATTTTTATTATTATTCTTAGTGTTGGAAAGGTTTTGATATATTTTATTCAATTTTCCAGTTCTTGTGTTCTTAAAATATTGATTTAATGTACAAAGCTGTATTTAATTATAATTTGAGGTAATTATGTATTCGGATATATATTTCTATATTTGCAATTTTTCTAGGGCACGAATTCAAATATTTCTGTGTATTTTTTAATTTTAACCTATTCCTTAAAATAATATCACACACAGTAAATAGATCTATTATTTTCGGTCAGCACCAAATAAATAGCTAATTTTGTCATGTTTATATTAATAAAAAAAAAAAAAAAGATTATTATTACTTTTTTTTTACCTATATGCATGATGTAAAACGATCTAGATTAACACAATTTTTATCAGAACTTGCTTTATCTTAATGTTTTTTTTTATTATTATTCTGAGACAAAATATCTTCTTTATTACGCTAACATCATATCCTATTTTTAACTTAATGTAAGTATTATTGCATTATTACACAACTGATCCACCTGGATCGGAGGTAACTTCTTTTTGAACTTCATGAATGTAAAAAATATTAAAACAAACTTTCCCTCCTTCTCTTCTGCGAATTTTCTACCAAAATTTGGACATCAATGAATTTTTTTTTCTGCACTCTCTTGGAAATGATTAGAATTTCCGATCGTATCCAGTGTTTCTGTTCCGATTTATCGCACCTACCATCCAAGATGAATCGTAAAAAAACATTTTTAAGATGTACAGACAAATATCCTTCGTATACAGAGCTTATTTTATGCTTATGCAGATTAGCTATTCTGCAAAATTTCATCTTTAAGGCGTTCATACTAGTGGTTAGGGCGTTAACTACTAAGCAAGTTACAGAGGGTTCGAATTCCGGTTCAGGAAAATATGTATGTAATGGGTTGGATTTCAAATTAAATGGAGATGCCGGTCTGTTTAACCCTTTGAGGACGAGCGACACGTATACGTGACGCATAAGATGCTCAGAATCCTTCATTATTCCCACCAGTTAATTTTTATTGTAAGCTTTGCCTTATTTAATGATAGCATTTCTGCGATTCAATTAGGCGCAAATTTCTGTTTTGAAAAACCGGTGGCAAAAGATTAAAAATTCTGTAAAGGACGCTCGTCGCGAAGTGGTTAAACCTCCTCTCCTGTGTTAAAGATTACCTTAGATCCCTAAGTAAACCAATCAATCAACTATATGGCATACATCAGGAGATATGATTCAGAACCGACCTTTTAAAAAAATTTCCCAATTCCGCAACTTATCTCCTTAGGGTGGGTCTAGACCATTGACTAGAAATATAAATGGACAGCGGACTAGCAACCCTTTCTTGAAGAAAACATGTCCTTTCCTCCAGCAGGTGTGGAGGAAGAATATTCTGCCAAACAGGTTTTATTTCGCGCCAAACTGTCACGGAAATTCCACAGCTCCCGAGAAGAAACAGAGATTTTTCACTTGCGTTTGAGTTTGTCAAGTTTGAGAAAGGGATTACCGCCAGAAAGCGGCTTTCGCCTATTTTTGGCGATGAAAGGGGAAAGATATATTCTTCAAGTCTGTCGGAAGAAAAGAAAGGAGTCCGCTGTCCATTTATATTTCTAGTCAATGGTCTAGACCAAATTCTGCGGCAAGAGTCATAATTTATTTCTTTGGACTTTCTTTTCCAAATACTCTGTGGGGAGTTGTGACTTTTTTTTTTTTTTGGCTTTTTAAAGATTTAGGGGCAAAGTGCACAGAATTAACAAAACAAATTCTCCCCAGGGAAGATAATAAACATATCAGAGAGCTCCACTACCGTCGCATTTTGTTTTCTTGTCGTGCAACAAAAATATGACCACATCAAAGAGACCGATAAATGTCCGACAAGCTGTCGCATAGGTGTGGGCCGAACTTGAGATATCCATCATGGTGCAAATTGTTATCGCTAAACATCTGAGGTAGAACTTTGTCCCTTGGAAGGACAATGGGAGATTTTTTGAAAAGTTTTCTTATTATTCCTTGCCCATTTTCCCAGACCCATAATCGTGTGAAGTTTCTTCTTTCTAGCCCCAACAGATTTTGAGATCTAGTAATAGTATAATAAAAATAAAAATAATTAAAATTTATCTTTCAAAAAATAAAAAATCAGACTTCGGGGTATTTAAAGTTAAGGCTACGTATAGACCAAATATTGTTACAAGGTTCATAACTTATTTCTTTAGACTTTCTTTTCCAAAGACTCTGTGGTCAGTTATTGTGACCTTTTTTATTACGCTTTCGAAGGAAAGTGCACAAAATTAACAAAATAAATTCTTTCCAATCGATGTGATACCTATGTCAGGAGGACTCCTCCACTACGTTCACATTGTGTAGTCGCAGGGCGAAAGAATGGCCACATCAAAAATGCCGATAAAGGTCTAACAAACTGTCGCATATGTGTAGATCGTGCTTAAATGGGTGTTTATAGACTATAGGCTCCAAAAGCGCGAAATCATGCTGTCGAATGATTCCAAACAAACAACAAGTTCGTGGGTAGGTTTTCCATTGTGTGAAGGAGTTACCGCCAGAAAATGAATAACAACAGTTTTTTTGGAACCGTCGTCGTTGATGACAACCTCTGAATCCCGTTTCCTTGCGATTCCGTCTAATCAGGTTTTATTGAACAGATATATATCCTTGATAAGGCAAAAAACTGTCAAAAACATAATTTTTGCCGGTACCTAGTGATTCTGTTTTAGCAAGTTTTACTCTATATATAAGGGCATTTTTTGTAAGCAAAATGTTCCAGCTGAAGAATCTGGGCAACCACCGCTCATATACCTGCCTACGCCTATGTATTTTGTCAGTTATCTTTGTAACTTGCTCAAACTCGTGAAATAAAAATGTAAACATATGTATTCAGCAAAAATATTCATGCATTAATATTATTTTTTGAATCTGGTAATGGTAATGACTAAAGAAAGATAAAAAATAGATTATAAATACATTTTTATTATAATTAAAAAGTTTATCTTTAGTAATGAAAGTTTTTATTGATTACTATTTTAATTTTAATTCACTTCAGTGAATTGATTAATGAATTTCTAAAATGATTTTGTCTTACACAATAAATACATCCAGAAATTAAAATAAGAAAAAATATTTTTTTCTAATCTACTTTAATAATTACATAACAAAACTTACAAGCATAAAAACATGAAAACAAATAGAGATTTTTGGAATGCTAAATTTGAAAGGGTATCACAAAATTTAGTTTTAATAACTGTAAAATAAAATTCAGGAACGTTCCTGGAAAATAATGGCCAGCTAATGTGCCTAATTTATACCAGTAATATTTCTGGCAAAAAATCGAAAACTTTTTTAAGAATTCAGAAAAGTTAATATTAAAAGTCAATAACTTTACTGGAATTATAGTGGTAAGGTTTCTCAATTCTTCAGAGAGGTTCCAGGTTTAAGTCGGTAACCTTCCTGGAAAAAACCATGACCATACTAGAATCTTACCAGTAAAAGCCTGTAACCTTCCTAAAATAAATCAGCACTCTTCCAAAAAAAATTGAGATATGTTCACATCCTGTCATCTTCCTGGTAAAAACCAAAAACATTCTTTAAGAATTTAGAAAAGCTCCACAGAAAGCCTTAGTATACAGTACTTGAATGGTACTTGAAAACATAAGGAAACCTCCTATATATTTCCGGGATGTTTCTGATACATCAATATGATTTTTATTGATATGTAGCTCACAATTTAATTAGCTAAAAATTCTGCAAAGTAATTTTTGTATGTTTTAAGAATATTTTAAAATATTTAACTTATAAAATATATTTTTTTTAATTTAATATTTATCTTATAAACATATTTGTTTAATTATAAAATCAAATTTGTCTGTATTTATTTTTTAAAAGTCACTGTATTTAGATTTTTTTTCTTACAAAATATAGTTTAATGTTTAAAATGAACTTGTTTTTAAGATAAATATATGTTGTTTCATTTTAAAATTGTATAATGTATTCTTTTTTAAGTTAAATATTTTGAAAATTTATGAAATGCATTAAAAATTAGTCGGCAAAACTTTAAAGTTAATCGATTGCTATTCTGACATAAGAGGAATCAATTACTCATAAAAATATTATATTTTTATGAGTAATTGAAAATTCTCAAAAATGGAATACTTTAAGGAGTAATTGACTGAGCAGTCAATTACTAAAAAATGATACATTTTGGATTATAAAGAAATATAATTTAGTTTTTATCAATGTAATGACCACCCGATATTAAATGTTGAAAATGTTTGCTTTTTTTTTCTGCAACGTCTGTCAGGTTTTCTCTCACAGGTGCAAGAGTTGAAAGCTATTCTTAAGGGATTAGCATATTGTATGTATTGTATAGTACGTTAGAGGCTGGTTTAAGAAGAATCTTAATCCGAAGGGGAGCGACTCAGAATATGAGTGGAAGGAAGGTGGAACAGAATGAAAGAAGTATTTCCATTGCAATGTGGTCTTTCATAGATAAGAAAGCTATTGCACTCTTTTATTTAGGAAGACAGGTCCGTCAAGAGGGAGGAAGGGTTGTGAAGGACCCTTGGAAACAGAGGGAGAAACCCCGTAGAAAGGAGGGTGCTCTGCAGTTTACGAGAGAGAGAAAGTTAGTTCGGACGGAGCAGCGAAGTGTGAAGGTTGCTCGGGGAATGAGCGCTGAGAGCGGGTGTGAGATGAATAGAAATCTGAGTGCGGAATGAATTGACGTAGTCTAGCGGTACACGTAGAGCGTTTTCTGTAATTGTTTTGATTTAGTGTTCAACCGGATAATTTACATCCGAGTTTAAGTGTAAATATTGTTAATAAATTGTTACTTTAACTTTCATTGAAAGAGTTAGGTTTTTCTTGAATATACATCAAGTACCGTGCCCGATATCACGTATTCATATCGGTGGTGGCAGCATATCAAAAGACCGGATTTATTTCGAAGTTGTGTGGACGGAGAAGTGGAATCCGACAACGTCTTTTAAAAGAAATTGCTCGCAAGATTTCTATTAAGCTACTATATATTTTTTACAGATAAAATTTACGGTTTCAGAGATTATATCTATGTCTTAAGATTGGGCCAAAATTTGTTTATAATTCCAAACACAGAAAAAAAAGCATAGATAAACTCCGAAAAAACTATGCAACCTGTTTAACTTTATTTTTAAACAGAAATTTTGCTAAAATATACACAAATTTAGGTTCAGTCTTAATATAATAAATTCACAAATATCGCAGGTAGAAACATTACCTAATTTAATAAAATTATTGTGCACAATTTAAACAAAGTACGTTTTTAACATTTTGAGATAGACCACTTTAAAGTATATTTTTAATCACTGCTTACAGTGAGAACAACAGATATATTTTTTTATCCATAATTCGTGTAAATATCGGGATTTTTTAATACAGGTTATCTTAAAATTCTCAAACAATGTTGTTCTTTCGTAGGGTTTTTCTTTTTTCAAAAAAGTTAATTTTTTGAAGATTAAAATTTAATTCCTTTTAAAAAGCAGGCATACTTCAAATATACAAACATAGTAGTATTTTTCGTATATGAGTAAATGTACATTTTAAAATATTATAATTCTTGCAATTTACTCTTTTTTTTTCGATTATCGGGTGATTTTTAATGGGACAGAAAAAATATTTTATACACTTACATTCTGTTGCTCTCAATGTATGCATCAAATTATACAAGTAATAATAATAATAATAATAATTATTATTATTATTATTATTATTATTATTATTATTTTACACTCCCATTTATGGATTTTATTTGGTACAAAAAGTTATAAGTACAACTTTAAAAGTCAGAAGCATAAAAAAATAATACTTTTAAACAGTATGTAAAGTTTACTAATTTTAGATTGTAGAAGTTAGTAGTTTAAAGGGAAAAAACCCAGAATTATGAAAAAAAATCCATCAATTATTGATTTAAAATATTTGTAATTATATTAAATTACGTACATACCTTTCTTTTGTTTATCCAACAGTTTTTCTGGGGAATCGTAAGAATAATATAATCCAAAAATGAAGAAAAATTAATTAAATAAAGCTAAAGGGTATTCCAGGTAACAATGAAGGGATTAATTATTAACCTTGCAAAGTTACCCAGTACCATTTGACTATTATTACGTGCAATTAGATTAAAACATAATAATTTTCCTCCATCTTTCTGGAGAACCTTCCTTCTAGAATGTAATCCGCCTTGTGGTTAAAATAATAAAATGGTAGGTTTTGGACACTGTCCAGCGGCAGCTGTTATTTATTCATTGTTTGTCTACCGCAGATGATTTGATATTGCAGTGCATTTTCAGGAAAGTTTTCAAGTACCGCATTAAATAAGATATTTTTAACTCAAGGCCGCTGTAAGCATAACTGCAAGGGTCCCCAAATTTGTAAATTGGTCTCTGGATATACGTCGAGAATCCAAGATGGAGGAGCTAAGAGCTGGAGTAGAGACTTTGCTACGCAAAAAAGCTTAATCCCTCAATTCAGGAAACTATTAGCAAATAAACTTGTTGTTTCCAGGAATCTGATAGAAACATTTGAAAACCCGGAACGTTGCTGGAACATTTGCGTGATGTTACGAAATTTTCTTACTGTGAGTAAAGTCTACCACAATCCGACTTTGTATCCTATAACCCTAAGTTTTGAATCTTCTGCACTCCAAGTCTCTTTCGTAATTTATTGTGGATATACAGGGTGATTTTTTTTAAAGTTGTGAAAGTAAAACCTTATAACAAAAGAACCACTGATCCAAATGACCGGAAATTTCACCAGTATGCTCCCAAAGCAATGGGGATTTGTATGCAATGGGAATGTATATCAAAAACATACAGAATGCAGTAATTGGGAAAAGGAACTGCAAACACCTGCAGAAACAGAACGAAATAAAAATATGGAGTAAAACATTCGTACAGAACTGCGCAACTAACGCATACGATTTTCAGTGTGCTGTCCAATGTTTTCAGCTACGAGTTGGAAACGTGAAACCGCATGTTCCACAACAGAGTGAAGAGTATCCACTGTGCGGGTGTCTTGCACAAGCTCCTCTCCCGACTTTACTGCATATACAGCGCCATCTGTCGGTGAGATTTTAAGTTTTTTTTTAACCATGCCTAAATAATACCCATTGCTTTGGGAGCATACTGGTGAAATTTCCGGTCATTTGGATCAGTGGTTCTTTCGTTATAGGGTTTTACTTTCACAACTTTAAAAAAAATAACCCTGTATAAAAGTTTAAAACAATTTCCTCTATTGATGCAGACCTAAAAGGCATGGAATGAAGTTTTACCACCATATGAACAAATTCATGGTTGATTTCTTTATTACTTAATATTAACATTATTACTTAATATTAACATTATAACAACAGTTATCGTAGTTTATCCACTTTACTTTCATTGTCAGTAACAACTGACACCACCTTTGGTTTATACTTCTCAGCAATATTGATAGATTTACCTATCACTGTTTTACCGTACTGTGCTGTTTTCATATTAAATCCAGAATGTTCAGTATTAAGAAAATAAGATTTGCCATTGGTATGTAAACAGGATGCAATCACTGCTCGTTGTGAATATTGCTCAAGCTATCTTGCATTACGATACAATCATTATTTTCAAGTGTTGACGCCATCTCATTTTAAGATAACGATGATACTTCATTTAATAGATTTTCCGATAACGCTCTTCATGATGATGATTGGTCGCAATTTTTGTATGAGGGTGAAAAGTTCTTCTTGCTTAACACTATTAAATGGAATATCACAACTGTAAGAAAAACTTTTTGACCTGAAAATCAAGATCATGCTTTACATTAAGACTTGTCTGTATAACAAATTGCTTTAAGTCATTTTGAAGAACTTTAGGTCGTTTACTTTGAAAAAAGAATCATTACTTTCTGTATCTCTTTAAAAGGCTAGACAATTTCAAATTTCTTTAAAAGTTTATTTATCATTTATTTTATTTTTTATCAGGAATTAGTTTTATTCTCTTCTATTTTTATGTCATTTTGATATAAATCTTGGCTTTTCACATTTTGAGAGATGGTTTTTCATTCTATCATTTTTTCCTCCCGTGATATGGGAACAGACTTTACATTTAGCCATGGACTTTTTCCATTTTTCATATACAAAAATTAATCCAAATGGGATCTTTAGATCTTCCTCCTTTGTACATATTATATATTATTCATTTAACACTAGAGCTGCCATAACTGTCATTTTGACAAGTACCAAATAAATAGATTTCGATTCAAACCAAAAATATTTTCATAAAATAATGTAAATAAAAATATAATAAGGTAATAAAATAAGTATATATTTGTGTTTGTCTTATGTATGATGGGAATGAAGAAAATGGTGGAAAATTTATAATACGTTTAAATTTACGATTCCAGGCAATTTGCTAAGAACAATAATATACAGAAGAAAAAAAATACCAGTAACATTAGATCAAAACTCATTAACTCATATTTTGAAGCTAACAGTGTTCATGTGTTTTACAAGATTTTAATGGTAAAAATTTCTTATTGTCTTAGTATAAAATCAATTTTTACATATATAATTCAGCTAAGATACAGTCTACTTCATATCTTTTTTATAAAAGTTCGTTCTTACCTGTATATATTAATAAATGATGCTTATATAATAATAAAGAAAATAAGACTTGCTAGACATAATTTTATGTATATATCTATATATATATTCAGATATACAGAACCTAATAGTATTTCCTAGTTTTTTTTATCAGTAAAAACCTAGTTTTTCCCATGTCCTTGAAAAAACTAGTTTCTACCGGTAAAACTCCAACCCTGCAATATAACCAATAGTGGTTTACTAGGATTATACCAATAAAAATTTGAGGAATAAAAAAATATTCTTTATATGAAATAACTTTGACTTTATTAAAGAAAGGAACTAATTATTTTGAAATATTTCACTGAATATCGAAAACATTCTAGCTTTCAAAAGTCAAGATGCAAGTATTTAAGAAATATGTTAAAGCATCTTTACGTTTATGCAGTGCATAAAGTAGCTTCATTTGGCATTTAAAATTTCCAAATAACTTTTTTCATATTATATCTTATTGATCTTCCTGTTGCACTAAGAACTGTTTATTCGAAAGATGTCTATTGTAAAGGGTTTCTTTATTGCTTTTCTTCAACCCTTTAGAAACCGAATAAAAGGTTCTGGAAATATTTATAGCTAAAGGAATTGCACAATGAAAAGGCATTTGGTAGAATCCCAAAACAGGTTGAAAAGTGGATATTTTTTTATGATAGTTTGGAAAGAAATGAGAGAATATTAGTCATTATCATATGTTTTTATGAATAGTTTTTACGAAATGTTGTCATTATATGAAGATTCGAATATGAGTAATAAGTTGATTTGATAGCATTAATTTTGTAAGAGTTAATATTTATGATTTATCTACTGATATTGTTAAACAAACAGACTACACACACTTTGTATTTTTATTTAATTATTTATCTATTTGTTTTAAACTTTGAAATTTTCTATTTTTTTTTTTCTCATAAATGAATATGAATATTAATAGAATGTCCCAGAAAGAATGTCCAAGCTTTAAAATTTGATAATACCATACCTATAATTAATATTAGTAAATCTGCAGATCAGAGGCCTCAACGTCAACTCTAGAAGTCATTGTTTATTAACCACACTTTGCATAATATTAAATACTGTAAATTCCGCAATTTACTTTTTTTTAGTTCTATATATATTTAAAAGCATAAAAGATTTCTCAAAGCTTACGGAAATTTTAAAGGTGTTACATTAAATATGGTTTTATGCAATGATATTCTCATAAACTGTTTATTCTTGTAATTTGTAAGAATGAAAAGTACATTTCGTCAGGGGGCTCGCCCTTCTGAACCCCCTCCTGCCATTGTCACTTTAATTTTATGTTCTCAATTTTCAGTAATTGTGCTATTTCAGGATTCGATTATATGTGTGGATGCTTTTTATTAATCTAATGTCTTTAGATTAACCCTCTTCTTGTACGAGAGATTTTATCCTATTTTTAAAATAATACTAACTTTTCAACCACAAAATATCCACATGTGTTGCAGAAATCGAATAAAATCTCATGAAAAATTATGCAAATGTAAACTCCTATTATGAGACTTAAAATACAAATTACACGTCCGACGTTTTCATAATTTTCGTTTGGAAATTATGTTTTGGTGATCATTCTAAAGTATACTGCTCAAAATAATGAAAAGATATTGAGGTTGTGGATGGATCTTGATACATGATCAACAGACGTGATAGGCTATATGAGAAAAAAATTACACATGTTTGGCAGAAAAAAATGCATTGTATTGAGCATTTAGGTACAAAAGGAAAAAAAAAAAACACAATTTGCGCATATAAGAAAAAACGAATAAAAAAAGGTGTTTCCTTCAAAGAAAATCGTTTTTAGTAGGGGGTATGGTTTTCCCGGACGTCCAGCAACGTTGAACACCTTTGAGGCATGGCGTCAATGAATCTATTAATGAGGAGCTATGTTATTCTGCTCCACTCCTCTAGAAGAGCTCCTTCCATTTCTTGAAGATATCGTGGGGGTGGTAGACGGCCAGCAACTCGTCTGTCTAGAATGTCCCAAACATGCTCTATTAGGTTCATGTCCGGAGAATACGCTGGCCATTGTCTTCGTATGATTCCTTCCTCAAAAAGGAAATCATTCACCAAGTGAGCACGATGTGGCCTGCAATTGTCATGTATTAACATGAAGACATCTCCAATTGCTGAAGCGTAAGGGACTACAACAGGTCTGAGGATCTCATCCCTATATCACTGACTGGTCAGAGCTACATTTCGAATGATGTGGAGGTCGATGCGCCCATCAATGGAGATGCCAGCATAGACCATCACTCCCCCACCGCCAAATCTGACACTTTCTTGCACGAACGCAGGATTGTTTCTAGTGCCACGTTCCTTCCTGATGAAAATACGCCTATTAACAGGATGAACAGAAAACATGACTCGTCAGAGAAGAGAATATTACGCCATTTATTTCTGCTCCAGTTCACATGCTCTGTTGCCACTCCCTGCGGGCACCACGGTGCCTTGCTTTTAACGTAACACATCCCATTGGTCTGCGAGCATACACACCTACAGCGTGGAGCCGGTTTCGAAGAGTTTGAGTCGAAACTGTAGTGCCAGTAGTAGCCGAGCGAAGGTGTTGCTGAAGAAAAATGGCATTCATATTTCGGTGTCTCCGAGCCGTTAGAGTTAAATATCAATAAATCAACCTAATCGGATGATTTTTGCGGCAGTTATAGCGGAACAGACAAACAGACAGACAGATAATCAAGCAAACAGAAACCAAAAACTTTTCGCGTCTCCACAATGAGCCTCCACAAACGTTTTGGCAATAAAGATGAATCAATTGACAATTTATCAGCCGGTTCATAAATTCTATATGGAACTCTTTTAAAAATACACTGTTCAAAACAATTAGGGGAGCACATGGTTTTAATGAAATTAAGCAATTACTTACACCAATAAGTAACTTAAATTAAAACATCAATAATTTAGAGCGTAGCAGAAAGCAAAAGAAAAAAAAACTCCATATGCAAATCAAAGTTTATGACGTCAAAAACCAAAAAAAGGAGATAAGTGCAGAAATCGTGATTTCGCAGAAACGTCTGTTTCACTGTCTCAGTTGTGAAATTCAATTGCACAGCTTTTGTTTTTAGAAAATGTGCCAACAACGTGATTTACCGAAAACCATGGCTTGGCGTATTAGCGGGAGACTTGAATCCGAGCAAACACAACGAAGTGTAGCGGATGCTGTTGGAGTCGCAAGAAATGTCATTGCAAAGCTGTGGAATCAATTCCAAAGTATAAGCGTTACATCTGGGGGTGACAATCCAGGTGCAGGTCTCTCATCTGGAATTGGTTCAAAATTAAGGGACCAACTCTTCTGGATAGGGCTTGTGAGTGCTTAAGCCATTTGGTAGGCCTCCCCATCCAGCTGAGTCTTGTGGAATCGATTCCAAGAAACAGGATATGTTAGACGTCGACTAGGGCAAGGTCGGTCACGTACTACCACAGCAACTGATGACCGATATACCCTGTTAACAGCTCGTCGATACCAAACAGGTAATGCTTCTCAGCTGCAAAGACAGTTCCTCTTGGTAACGGGACGAAGAGTGTCCAGCCAAACAGTCCGGAATAAGCTTCATCAGGGTGGTCTCTATGCCTGTAGGCCAATGGTCTGTATTCCGTTGACCTCCAATCCACCGTGCGGCCCCAAGAAGTTGCGCTGCAGAACATCGAGTTTGAAGGCAACAAGATTGAAGTCAAGTGCTGTTTATAGACGAGTCCCGATTCAGTCTAGAGTATGAAACCGACGTGTTTTGGTATGGAGGGAAAGGAGCACTTGAAATAACCCAACATTCGTTCGTGAAAGATCACATTACAGACGAGATGGGTTGATGGTATGGGTTGGAATCAGCATAGGTGGACGTACGGACCTGTGTATCATTATGAATGGCACTTTCGAGGCTCAAAGCTATGCAGACGAGATACTGAGACCTCATGTCGTAACTTACGCTGCAGCCATGGCGATTCCTTTGTTTTTATGCATGGTAATACCAGATCATATACAGCTCGTCTGGTGGAGAACATGCTCGAAGCTGAAAAAATACAGCATATGGAAAGGCCAGCATGCTCTCCTGAACTAAATTCGATCGAGCATGTTTGGAACACACTCACACGACGCATTGCAGCGAGACCAAGGACTTCTTTTACTGTCCGGGATTTGGAGATTACAATTCTTGAAGAGTGGAACAGTATTCCACATAGTCTTATCGAAAACCTCATCGCATCCATGGAAAACAGTCGTGCAGCTTCTTAGCTGTTCGAGGGCACCACACGCCAAATTAAACATCTTGCATCATTTCGAAACAATACTTTTTTTGTCATTTACATGTAACCAAATTGTTGCCTTAAACCAGCTTTTCATGTTCTTTCCATTGTTTCAAATAATTAAAGCTACCTTACAAAATTTTTGCGCCCTTTTTTCTTTATTGCGCATTTATACACTTGTAATCTCTATTTTATGTCCATGCATGGCTGTTTGTTACGATTCTCTTCACTTCTTTGCTTGCTCCCCTAATTGTTTTGAGCAGTGCAGTTCAATTTTTTATTAATAAACGGCTTTGAACAGTCTAAAACTGTAAAAATGCTCACAATTACTTCATTATCTCAAATGCAATTTTACGCGTTAGTTTGTACATTGTCACAGTTTGGGGTACAACAGTGCAATCTATTGACAAAAATCCGAGCTACGTTGTAAATTGCTCGATATAACATTTATGAGATCCCTGATAAACATGTCATATATTTAATCTGCATATTAATTATAGTTAATGAGTTTTTAACATTTAAAATCCCAAGCAGCAAGTAATCTCTAGTTCAACTACCCCCGAATGTCCTAACCCAATTTTTGGAACAGGTTATCTCCCTCCGTGAAGTCAGTAGAAGCGGCAAACAGCCTCCCGATCATGGTATCCTGAAAATTGTGAAGGGGTTATGAACGTATTGCCGACCTCTTTTGACCACTCAGTCAAAGAACTTCAATACGTGTTTTCTGATTAGTAGTTGCTTTCCTCTTAGCTCCCGTTTTCTTATTGACTACTAGTTGACTCGCGCGGCGTTGCCTGGGCCCATGATAATGACCTTCAATATACCTAAAATCAGTGTGAATGATTTTATATTTTTAAACGAAAATCTTTACAAACGAACCTAATTATGGGGACCCACTGTTTTCGGCAGCGGACACAGTCGAATGGAATGTGTATGATTTTATATGTTTAAATGAAAATCTATCCAAACGAACCTTGAGTTGAGCGCCACCCCCCCCCCCCCCCCCCCCGCCCTTCCCTCGCCTACGTACACTGGCCGTGCTACACACGCTCCGGTTTGTATTGATTTTATATTTTTAAACGAA
Organism: Maratus michaelseni; assembly: GCA_963931845.1. NCBI lineage: Eukaryota > Metazoa > Arthropoda > Arachnida > Araneae > Salticidae > Maratus > Maratus michaelseni. Next base: position 209,561,046 of record OZ007599.1, on the reverse strand, counting down.
AATCTTTCCAAACTAACCCAGTATTACGGCTCTTCAGCCGAATTTATCCCACTCAATCCGCAATAATGCAGTGCCGGAGGGGGACTTCACTCACAAACCAAGCTGGAATATAGTAACACAAAAAAAGTTAAAATAACTACACAAACATGTACCTCTTTTAATCACATGAACAGGAAGTGGAGGGGCTGATCCGTCGCTTAGAAGGCACAAAAGAGGTTAAACAATAAAATAACTGGTACAAATATTAGTATAACGGTAGCCAATAAGTAAATCTTCCATTACCGAAGAATCCAAACTTTAGAACACACGACTGTTTTAATGTTAATCCTATGGAATTATTTTTTTCAAATTGATTATTTTACCCATAAATATCATTATTTCTAAACCAAAATTTTACGCGAACAACAACTAAAAGGATAGTTTATTGTAAAAAAAAAAAAAAAAAAAAAAAAAAAAAAAATAGAGCATTATCGCAAAAATAACTTTACATTTTCAATCCAAAAATGGGCAAGATTGATCCTATGGGAAATTTTTTATATTCAAACTGATTATTTTTACCCTAAATTTAATAATTTATGAACGAACTTTATACTAGATCATTAGATAAAAAGTTAGTATATTGTATTAAAATTTCAGAGCGATTGTATAAAATTAAGTTTATTTATTTTTTTATCAAAATGTGCCTTATGTTAACCCTATGAGCAATAGAAACAAAGCCGTTAACGTAAGCGTGAGTTGACTTCGTGAAAGGAATTTTTTTAAAGGGTTAGTATTAATATTTTTTAACGTTCGAAAGGAAAATTAATGTAGATATGGTTAGGTATTTTCTTTTTTTTTCTTTTTTTTCGTATTTCGATCAGAAGCACAGATGTAGATTTTTTAACTTTGCAGAAAAAATGGAAAACCCCAAAACGACGTTACGAAACGAATTTTTTCAAACGGAAATATTCATATTTTTCGAATGCATTGCTCCATCTTAAGTGTAAACATAGCCAGGTATTTTTTTGTTTTCGCAAATTTCGAACAGTTGAGCCGATGCGGACGCCGAAATATGAGGGAAGAAGAAAAAAAAAGAAAACGAAGTTTACGAAAAAATCTTTTGAAAGGATTAATATTATTTTTTTAACGGATTGCACCGTTGGAAAGGTAAAAGTACGATAAGACGACGAATAAATTTGTTATTTAGTATTTCGATGTGTCAATCCGATGCGTGCTCTTATAGGCGCGAAAACAAATTAGCGTTTTTTGACTCTCGGTTCTTCATCTGCAGAACGGACTTTTGGCTGCACCGCTGCCACATTTCATGTCATTCTGAGATGCTCTTTATTGTTTTCAATTACTATCTAGTCTAATATTTAAAAAAATAAAAAATCTGAGCCTCGGGCGCATTAGAGCCTGCCTAGGACTATCCTCATCCAAATTTTCAGACCTCTACGTACGGTAGTTTTCCTAGCCATCACCAACACCCAGACACAGGGACACACAGACAGATAAAACTTTTTTATTAGAGTAGATTATCTTCCCTATTCTGTTCTATTTCTTTTCACTATTGCTTCTTATATTGTAGTGGTAGCATGTCTTTTTGTGCCTCAAGAAGAATAAAGATTAATTCTTTCTAAACACGATGTGTTTCCTGCACGTTTTATGTTGTTCTTTAAACTTTTTTCAGTGGTATTGATTTAATATAATTTTAATTTTTTCACTAGTCTAAATATGCTTATTTCAATCAGTTTAAATCAGTTTAATAAGATAAAAAAAATTGTCTGTTTTCCCTTAGATTCTTTCTTCATTTAAATATAATAAAGCTCAAAACAAAAATACCAGAGTCTTAATTAGCCATAAAAGCCTTTGGCATTTAAATGTAAAGTTTTAATTAGTTCTTTATCTTTTATAAATTATTCCGTTTATACAGGCTAAATAAAAGCTTTTTTTTTTTCATTCAAATATTTCCAACCAAAAACAAAAAAGGATAATGTCAAAAAAACAAAAAATATTTTCTATGACACTTCAGCTCAAATTTCTAATCCTCTCAAAACATCAAAGAAATAAATAAATCTTCAATGAGATTACATTTATTTGAATCCATTAAAGCTGATAAAGGGAATCTTTATAGGGAAAAGAGTTATTCAAATTGAAGATTATAGAAATTCATTTTTCATGTTTTGTTAACTCAATTGAAGAAATAAATCTTAAACATTTAGTTAGTATTCTGGCGCTAAAAGTTTTTTGCCCCGGGTTACCGTAATTTCTAAAACTTCCACTACACAGTTTACTTAATCTATAATTGAGTCAGTAACTGAATTATATTTGCAAGTTTTAAGAACACAATACCTTATTAGGCTGCTCAATTGTGGACCGCCATAGTTTAAAATAAAATTTTCTTTTGACAAATATGTTGATATTTATTTTCCATATATTCTTTAATGTCTAAATCTTATTTTTAGTTTACCAATGTTTAGGTATTAGTATTGAGTTTTTGGAGAGCAATAGTAGCATAAATGTGTCTCTATATATTAATATTATCGTTAAGTAACATTGCATCCTTTTATAAAAAAATTCATTTGTATTGTCAATAAAATACATACATTAACAGTTATTCTTAAAAACATAGTTATTTTCTTAAAAACACACACACATATATATATATATTTATTTAAAGGCAGAAAACCAACGTTAAAAATGCACAACTTTTCTAGCCTTGCTTTTTCTAGTACGCTGTGCTTTGCTCTTTGTCGCACTGAAGAAAAATCTCGCTTGTGGATTCGAAACAGATGTTTGCTGCTTTTTGTGTATTTTTGTGCATTTTTAACTTTGGATTTCTGCCTTTTAATATTCTTGCACAAAGGCGCTTTATTTGCTATTTTTATACACATATATATATAGTACGACTTTTCAAAAGGCGTAACACATACCTAATTTCTCGTTCAAATTTCTTCCAACATTTCTCACTCTGATCTTTCTTATTTTTCATTACACGCTTTCCGTGTTTCCATTCTTCTGAAAAAAAACTTTATATTTCACTCTAAAGATATAGACATAATCACACTATGCTGCTCTTTTGAAAAACGCTTTTGCCCCTACTCCGAGACTTCTTCAGTTCAAATGATGTTCAATTTCAATTTCATCAGTCGTGGCACAAGATCATAAAACTTTTCCCTAGCTCTTCTCGTTTTGCTCTTAATCTCTCCCTCTCCTTCTACATTCTCCGCCAGCGGTTGTCTATGGTTGCATGAAACATATAGTTTGATATATTTTTCCCCTGCCACGCAAATTTCAATTGATTCTCTCATCAATGTGTTTTGGATATTGTCTTAATTAGCGATATTTTCTATTTTAATTGAATTTATTTGTATTCTTATATTTTCTGTTGCAATAGCTGATGTTTGGTTGTCGTATTTAATATCCCGGATATGTTCTTTAAATATTTCTTCAATTTTTCTTTTCGTCATTCCTATATAAGTTATGTCTTTATTTTCTATATTCAAGCCTTTCTATAAACCCATGCTGTAATGTGTCCCCCATACAAATAAATTCAATTAAAATAGAAAAAATCGCTAATTATGACAATCTCCAAAACACATTGATGAGAGAATCAATCGAAATTTGCTTGGCAGGGGAAAATATATCAAACAATATGTTTCATGCAACCATAAACAATCGCTGGCGGAGAATGTAGAAGGAGAGGGTGAGATTAAGAGAAAAACGAAAAGATGTAGGGAAAAGCTTTATGATCTCGCGCCAAAGACTGATGAAATTGAAATTAAACATCATTTGAACTGAAGAAGTCTCGTAGTAGGGACAAAAGCGTTTTTCAAAAGAGCAGCATAGTGTGATTGCGTCTATATACTTAGAGAGAAATATAAAGTTTTTTTTTTTTCCAGAAGAATGGAAACACGGAAAACGTGTAATGAAAAATAAGAAAGACCAGAATGAGAAATGTTGGACGAAATTTGTACGAGAAATTGGGTATGTGTTACGTCTTTCGAGAAGTTGGACTATATATATGTGTGTATTTTTTAATAAAATAACTAACCATGTTCTTAATAATAACTGTTAATGTATGTATTTTACTGACAATACAAATGAATTTTCCTATAAAAGGATGTAATGTTATTTAACGATAATAGTAATGCAGGGTGATTTTTTTTAAAGTTGTGAAAGTAAAACACTATAACAAAAGAACCACTGATCCAAATGACCTAAAATTTCACCAGTATGCTCCCAAAGCAATGGGAATTTTTTTAGCATGGTTAAAAAAAAACTTAAAATTGCACTGACAGATGGCGCTGTAAGGTAGCAGAAACAAAGAATATCGTCTGTGGGAGGAAAACAATGGACGGTACTTTGAGAAACCATCTTCCCTAGACCCTCTGTCGTCATTGGACCCTTTCTTAAATTCTTAAGTGTTCTAAATCTCCTAAGAGCAGTTGCTGCGCTGTCATTATTCTGATAATACAGTTTCACTAACAACGCACGGTCTGTCAATGCAGCAGTCATTGCGAGGATTTCCGTAGAATAATGAACACGAGATGCGCCTATTTCACGTTTTTACGCCAATGAACCCGACTTTACTGCATGTACAGCGTCATCTGTCGGTGCGATTTTAACAACGCCAAAAAAATTTCCATTGCTTTGGGACCATACTGGTGAAATTTTAGGTCATTTGGATCAGTGGTTCTTTTGTTATAGGGTTTTACTTTCACAACTTTAAAAAAAAAATCACCCTTTTTTGCGTTGTTAGTGAAACTGTATTATCAGAATAATGACAGCGCAGCAACTGCTCTTAGGAGATTTAGGACACTTAAGAATTTAAGAAAAGGTCCAATGACGACAGAGGGTCTAGGGAAGATGGTTTCTCAAAGTACCCTCCATTGTTTTCCTCCCACAGACGATATTCTTTGTTTCTGCTACCTTACAGCACCATCTGTCGGTGCGATTTTAAATTTTTTTTTTAACCATGCTAAAAAAATTCCCATTGCTTTGGGAGCATACTGGTGAAATTTTAGGTCATTTGGATCAGTGGTTCTTTTGTTATAGTGTTTTACTTTCACAACTTTAAAAAAAATCACCCTTTATATAGAGACACATTTATGCTACTATTGCTCTCCAAACAATCAATACTAATGCCTGAAGATTGGTAAACTAAAAATAAGTTTTAAATATAATACGGGCATTGTACTGACGGAATGTTCTGTTTTTTAGACTGTCTACAATTATTTAATGTCATGAAACTATCAGATTACTTTACTTTAAGTTAATTATTTTTAGTTAATTTAAGGTACCTTATTATATTTCACAGGAAATTGCTTATACAACTCTATAATTTTTATCTATAGTATGTTCTGCGATATTGAAACATTAAAAAAATTAAAATTCTGAAAAATGACTCATAAGACTCAAATGACACTCAAATTTGAAGCAAAGTAAATTTTTTACAGATAAGTCAGGCCAAATATAATTGTTTATGAAGTTTCTATAAATGAATACGAAGATATTCAATCTATTGCAATGAAAATATGTTACTGTATTACTGTATTACTGGAGGGGGGGGGGGTGGCTCGAAAGCCAAAGCACCGCGACCAGAGGTCTATTGTACTGTCCCCCAAAGATGAAAGAGGAAAATTCATCCCCACTTAGTCCCTAAACAGGCCAGTAGCTGACATAAAATTCAGCAGACATTTGATAGAGATATCCTGAATTTCCCATGGCTCAATCAGATGTCGACCCAGGTGTTCGAAACGATAGGCAGCATATGCTTCATAGCTACAAAGGACATGTGAAGCAGTCTCTTCCTCGTACTTACAACCCCTACAAAGAGGATCACTGACCACCTTCATAATGCAAAGGTGTCTATTAAGTCTACAGTGCCCTGTTAACAGTTCCACCATATTTCGTAGACTATTCCTTCTGAGCCCAATGAGTTCCTGTGCCCTTTTACTAGGGCAGCTACTGTTGAGCTCTTTCGCTTGCCTCTGTCCACTTGCGTCAAGCCATTCTTGATACTGCTGCTCTCTTAGAATTTTAAAAACAGTAGTTCTGATGCAGTCCTTAGAAATGCCAATAGCTGGTTCTGGTCCAACAAAGGGAGTAACCGACCCTTTCCTTGCTAGACTATCAGCAAGCTCATTACCTGGGATACCAGTATGACCTGGCACCCAATGTATAGTAACATTGTTTTCATTTCTGGCAAGCCTGTTCAAAGAGCAGTAACACTCCCAAACAATCCTGGAAGTAATTTTATGTTTCTCCAAGGCAAGTAATGCTGCCTGACTATCAGAGTAAATATTGATAGACAGGCCTCTATGCTTCCTTTCAATGCAGATATAACTACACATAAGTATTGCATAGACCTCTGCTTGAAAGACAGTGGTATAGTTGCCTAGTGGGTAAAAGAGAGAGGTACCATCAGCTGGGCAGCAAACCCCAGCTCCTGTTCCAGCATTTATCTTAGAACCATCAGTGAACCAGGTCATACCTGTCTCAAGTTCCATCACAGAAATATTCTTGCAGTCAGCTCTAGAATGAAGACTAATTCTGAATGACTTGTCAAATACATGTTTTAAAGGCATACCATCACTCTTCATGATAAAAACTGGGTGCTTGCTGATTTTACAGTTAAGCCTACCCCAAGTAAGATATCTCGAGTAACTTTGCCATTGCCCATGTAAAATGAGCCTATGTGAGCAGATCAATGCTTCTGCCTCAATATTCATATGCAGTGGGTACATACCCAACAGCAGTTCCATAGCAGATGTAGGCGTTGTCCTAAGTACACCTGTCATGGTCATGCAGATCATTCTCTGCAGTTTCGCTAATTCAGACTTGGCAATGTCAGTCATAGTTCTTGACCACCAAGCTATACTGTCATAATTGATCATAGGACAGATCACCATATTGTATATCCACCAGATCACATTTGGACTAAGTCCCCACGTTTTGCCAATGGCGTTTCTGCATGACCAGAAAACTTTTTTGGCCTTATTGATGCAATAATCCATGTGTCTCTTCCAACACAGTCTCTCATCGAAGTAGACACCAAGATACTTCACTTCCTTTGAGCAACTTAAAGTGTGCCCATAGAACACTACCTCATTAAATTTAAGTGATCTTTTCCTAGTGAAGGCAACGAGAGTCGTCTTTTCTGGATTAACAGAAAGACCAACCTCCTTGCACCACCGCTCTACCTGCTTAAGGATATTATTAAGGATGTCCGAAATAATATTTTCGAATTTACCTCTAATGATGATGACAATGTCATCAGCATACCCAATACAGTATGCACCAAGTAGATGTAACTCCACAAGGAGTCCATCCACCACCAGACACCAGAGCACAGGAGAGAGAACTCCACCCTGTGGGCAACCCTTCTTTGCCTTAACCTGAATTGTATCCCCCAACAACTCAGCATGGACAGACCTATCCCTGAGCAGGCATTTGATCCAATTCAGAGTCACCTCATCCGTACCTCTATTAGTCAATGCCCTGAGGATGGAATCCATAGATACCTTATCAAAAGCACCTCAATGTCAAGAAAAACTGCAAAAGCAGTTTCATTTGCCTTAATACTTTTCTCAAGCACGAATGAAAGATTATAAAGAGCAGTGTCAGTTGACTTGCCGGTCTGATAGGCATGCTGGGAGCAAGATAGCGGAATTACACTCAAAATGCGCTCCCTAATGTGCCTATCCATCAACTTTTCCAATGTCTTAAGCATGAATGATGTAAGACTGATTGGTCGAAAGGATTTTGCTTCAAAATATGTGTCTTTCCCAGGTTTAGGGATAAAGATCACCTTAGTGTGTCTCCATGGATTTGGTATGTATCCAAAAGCAAGACACGCCCTATAAATTTGACTAAGCACTGGGACTAAGATCATCTTCCCTTTTTGTAACAAAACAGGTATGATTCCGTCCATACCAGGAGTCTTGTATGGGTCGAACGAATTGATCGCCCACAAGATCCTATCGTGAGTGACGATAACTCCAGCAAGATTCCAGCACTCCCTACTGCCATTGAAGGCAGTAGGTGTACCCTGAGCTACATCTGGGTCATCACTAGTAGAATCAGGAAAGTGAATCCTCATCATTTCTGAGAGAATCTATTTTTCTGTCTCGGCATATTCCCCATTTGGCAATTTAATGGCATTTAGATTGGTATTTTTATCTCTAGCCATAATTCTCATAAGTTTAGCACTAGTTGAGACATCCTTAATACCATCACAGAAGTTTTTCCAAGAATCATACTTAGACTTTCTGATGGCCTTATTATATGCGGTGAGTGCAATCTTGTATTGCTGCCAATCACCATCCTTCTTGGCTTTATTAAAAGCCCTGCGGGTAATTCTCCTGAGTGTACTAAGCTCAGAAGACCACCAAGGCACAGGCCTTGGGGAGCTAGCAGCAGGAGGATGATAACTATTATAAAAAGACTGGATAATGGCCTGTTGCACTGAGTCAACAGCCAACTCCACGTCTGAAGAATTGTGAAAATTTAACTTACCCCTTAAAGACAGGATCCTTTCTTCAAGCTCCTGCCGGTAAGAATGCCAGTTTGTTTTCCTGGCATTCCTTCTCATCATTGCTGGTCCTGTTGTCCCTTCAATGTTAAACATGATTAGTTGGTGATCTGATAGTGAAATAATATCTGACACCTTCCAATCACTAATGATGTCAAAGCAGTTTCTGCTGCAAAATGTGACATCAAGAACCTCCCTCCTATTTTTAGTAATAAAGGTTGGTTCATTCCCCCTATTAAGAATATATAGGTTATAAGCCAAAATATATTCCAGAAGGTCATCTCCCCGTTTGTTACAGTCTGTACTGCCCCAGACAGTATGATGTGCATTTGCATCACACCCGAACACTAACTTGTGCCTTCCGAGAACAGTAGCCCATGAGAGCTTTTGTCTCACTAGAAAGAGGGTCCTGTTTCTCAAATGGAAGATAAGAAGATGAGACAATGATATTTTCAGGTCCATTCTCAGCCTTAAAATCCACCTTGACGGCGACACAGTCACCACTCAGGTAGTTCACCATATTAATTACATTTAGCCTAGGGCTGACATAAATACAAGCTCTTGGCCTGAAACAGGTTCTATCTAATGAAACAGGTTCTATCTAAAGCCTATCCTTTCTACACCCTAGACCAAGAATGTTGCCATTTCCTGTCCAGGGCTCCTGAATAAGTGCAACATCAACCTTCCCTTCAGAGATCATCTTTCCTAAAATGGCAGATGAGCCCCTACTATGATGGAGGTTGATTTGAGTTACCTTTAGATGGGTTACCTGGTTAATTTTTACCAGCAACCATTTCGTCTTCCTCAGCGACACTTGTATCCTCTGAGCCCTCAGCCAACAACTGGTCCACCTCATCTAAGAGTATGGAGGGGGAGTCCTGTTGGACATATACATTTCCAAGTCTAGTATTAATATCATAAATACTGCTTGTTTCACTTACCTGAGAGGAAGTTTCTGTAGCTGGAGCTTCAGACTCTTTCCCTCTCATCTTCTTTGTATTTGGATCATTCAAGATTTTGAATGATCCTTTGTCGAGGCCTGTGTACACTTTAAAGTCGGCTCTCTTGATGGCTTCAGATGCAGCAATATCAACCTCGAAGATCCAACGAATAGACTGGGGCTCTGCAACATGGTCCAGAACACGCCAGTCACCTGTCTTCAACTCCGGGTTGTATCTGTTGATCCTTTTCAACAGCTCATTGGGATCTTTGGTGTAAATATCCCTTGTTTTAAAAGCCACTTTGACCGGCTTCGGCATCTCACTCATGGCAAGTACCCTGAGAGGAATACCCTCAAAGACGGTAGCATTGCCATGATAAGTAGACCTAATCCAGTCCTCAGTGGCATCTCCTTCATAGCTGAAGATTAAGGATCCAGTAATGAGCCTGGAGTCAGTTATAAGAGGTAGAGGTCTATCATCAGGAGTCAAATCAATACATCTGATGACATCCTTCAGGATAATATCCACCTCTTCTTGTGTCAGCCTGGTCGCTGGGAAATCTTCCTTAACCACGGCTAACTTCCTAAGTGCTGCTACAGCGGCAAAAGACCTCTGGGTATCTTCCCTAGGCCTCTTTGCTGTTGCCGACATTTGTGGTGAAGGTGTCAATAATGTCACCTTCCTTTTGTTCCGATTTTCCCCAGATCCCTTCGGTTGAGCATCAGCAGTGTTGGTTTCCACCTCCTCCCGCTTCTGCTTCTTCCGTCGGTTTCTTCTTTGGGTCTTAGTGAGTAGTTTCGGCCCTCCTGCAGTGGTTCCAGAGTGTTCCCCACCTAGATGGGTTCCGCCTCCGTTCCCACCAGCAGTCATGCCGATTTCCTCTTTTTGTTTTACTGCACTCTTTTCCAAAGAATCGAGCACAGTCTTTGATTGGGTTTCACTAGAAGTGACCCCCCAATCCTTGTTCTTCACTTTTCCCACTGTCACAACTATCGCCAACTCGAGAAAGCATTATATCCTGATCAGCCATAGTTGTAACCATAAGAAAAATTAATAGATCCACGGAAAACTTCCAGTTCCCCACTACCCCCGCATAGGTAGTGGTTCCCCACTCTTTCCTATCGTGTACAGAGTAACCTCCGGAGTGATTCGTGAACTGGAGATTCGGTTGCCACTCATAGCGTGTACCAGGTACACAGTCTCCAGCGAACCAGAGAGGATTTCCCACTATGAGGATTTCCCACCCCCGCACCCCCAGCCTAACGCGACCAAGAACTCACCTCTGGGACCGTTTTCTAAAAAACTTTCCTTAAAAACGAAATTATGGTAGCACGCTACTCCTCTTCCCCACACTGCATTCAAACTGGAGAACACTCCCATACCCAACTGGATGCCACTAGGCAGAGCCCGAAAAGCTGGTACCGGTTCCCCATAAGTCCAAATGCCGAATGGGGAAGATCGGTGTTGATACCACCATAACCAGAGAATAACAAACTGAAGAGAGAGAATTAAAAAGAGTGAAACAAAGAATAAAGGATAGACAACTAAAATGAGAAGAGGAAAGAAAAGAAGAAAGATCGCTCAGGAATCCGGGGTCGCGAAACCCGTGAATACCTAAAGAAGGTATCCCCCTGGGGAAATGAAAATATGTTAGTGGACATCAAAGTCATAAAATTAAAACAAGTCCTTCCGGTTTAGTTGGAAGAATAGGTAGATATTATTTATTTACTATTTATTTATTTCAAGATACGTACATCAGATGTAATACAAATTAAACTAATGTGTTTTACTCCTTCTAGTTCACTATTTGGGCAAGGAAGGTAATTTGTAGAGAAATTTTAAATTTGGCCTATTAAGTGTAATTGAATGGATATAAGGTAATTATATCAAAAATGTAAAAAAAAATGTTGAAATATAGTTTAAAAATCGCCCATACGGTATAATATATTTTTTATGCTCAAACGAGGTTCGAACCCAGACCATTCAATGAACGCCATTGAAAATCTTTAATATGTCTCACTTAAAAGTAAACATTTGATTAAAATTGAAGGATTTTAACGTGTTAATAATGAACTGAAAATACAACCCTTAATGTTATTCGGATTTCCAAAGGTACATTATTTACGAATGGGTTATTGGAGATATTGATTAACAAACTCATCCAATATATTTTACCTTAAAAAATAAAAAAATAAATCAACCTACATTTCCGACTGAGCCTGAAGAACTTTTACAATGCAACAGCGTTAAAATGCGCCGCAAACGCTCTTTCCCCATAGACCATAATGTAATAGAATTTTTGTATGTCCCAGTAAATGAACTATAAGAGCTACATTCTTGATTGTAATGTGACCAATTTCTACATTTATTTTAACTTAGTCCTTAAGTCTTGACAAAACAAGCTTTGATAAGTATATTACAGCATTTTACAGTTATTCTAAAAAATACAAACCAAAAACAAATTACGAAAATTTTAAGAAATTATTAAAAACTGAAATAAAGAAAGGGTAAATAAATGTAAACTACTAGAATAATTAATTATCAAATAGAACTGTATAATTTCAATAATACATTACGTATTAAATTTTAATTTTTATCATTCTTAATTATATTTATTTGTACAGCTGATTTCGCATTTTTGTGTATAACATTTTTCTTAATGAACGCATAAGACTTAAAACCATTGTAATATTGATTATAAGCAATATTTCAATAAATAACTATTTTAAATTCAGCAAGCTAAGAGCTTTCGAGACTTTACACTTTCTTTATTGAAAATCGTTCTAAATCGATTTCTATCTAAGTATATGAAAATTCGCATTCCTTTTTTAACACTTTCCAACATACTTGAAAAGTGTTTATGAATTAGGTTTGTATGTCTGAAGTTTGTCTGTCTGTCTGTCCGTGCTCTAACTCACGTAAATATACTTGGATTATCACGCAATTAATATATGTTATTGATGTCTAGTATGGCATGTTCGTTATTTAAAATGAGGTATGGCGTGCTTATAGTTACTTTACAGGAACACTCAAAAGAATTCCTTTAGATTACCATCTATGGGGAAAAATTGTTTGCGATTTATTTTAATGATGTTATACTATTTCAAACATATTGAAATTACTATATACCACTGAGACTGAGGTGTACTACAAGAGGCTTACTATAGAATATGGTGTGCATAGCACTTACAGTTTCTTTACAGGGACACTCAAAATAACTCCGTTACATTACGGTGTATATGGGGGGGGGGGGGTTGCGACTTATTTTAATAATGTTTCATTATTTGAAACATATTGAAATTGATATATATCACTGAGATGCATTACTATAGGCTTACTATAGAGTACTGTGCGCATAGGATTCATCGTTCATTTACAGGGACACACAAAATAATTCGGTTGAAGTACTGTCTGTTAACAATAATTTCTGAAAGAGCGTTTTCAGTTGAGGAATGCGTTTTTAAATTTAATTATTTTTTTGCTTATTACTTGATGTGTATAAATTCTATAGATCATACACAGGGCAGCATAAAAATCTCGAGCAGATTTTCGTTAATTGACGGAATTTCCCGAAGGGGAATTTTAAACTGTACTATACGTTTCCTCTCTGAACTAAAATTTAGCATTCTATGTAGAATATATACAAATCTGTTTATCATATACAAGGCTACACAAAAGTATTCGGATATTTTTCCGAATATTGTTGGTAATTCCTGAAATTGCGTTTTTTGATACGTTATGCTTTTTCTAGTTTTACTTAGACATCATCTTTCACCTAATTAAACGGTAAGATTTGTAAAAGTATTTTGGAAGTGTTGGAATGTGTTACATAATCTGTGCTTGATGCATGATTTTTCGTTCTTGTTTTAAGTTAATTTACATTAATGCAGGTAAATTTCAACTTTTCATTGCTTGAGATGTCTATTCATTTTCACCAAAATTATTCAGTTTGACAACAGATCTATGTTATAAAACAATAGATTTCTGAACAGTTTAAGGGGACATTACGACATCTTGTTCTGCAAAATGATTTATTTATATGTCTTACCTTAATTTTTTAATATATTTCAAAATAAAATAATTAAATATGTAAATATAACATATATAAAGTATAAAGATATATCTATATAGAGAGAGAGGTGTAAATATTAAGTTTTAAGATAGTACAATATACATAGTGTATATATATATATATATATATATATATATATATATATATATATATATATATATATATATATATATATATATATATACAGGTCCGTTGCAAAGCACAAACACTCTTACCTCGGATATGATATAGAATTTTGAAAAATGGTGATCTACGTGTTCAATCAATTCAAGGGGATCTCATCTGATTAAAAAATTGTGGCTAGGGAGATCACGGGCAAAGCTAAAGATTCAACTTTAAAATATCAAATGGGAAAGGACAGTGCCGTAAATATATTGATGTATCAGGTGCGCCCGCACAGGGCCCACTTGGAACGAGGGCCCAAAATTCTGTTCACAAGAAATTATATTTTAAATCTTTAAATAGTCCACCTCTCTACTCGCGATTTCGAGAATAGATTTTGCCTTACTTAGACCCTAGATGTCTCTTTTCACCAACATGAACATTTGAATGAATGGCAGAACTGACTGATAGTTTTAATGTGCCTATGTTAACTTCCAAACTTAGGTTAGTTAATAGTGTGAATATAGCAACGTAGTCCTATACTTGTTTTTTCACGTATATGTGTTTACCAAATGCCGGTTTTTTTGTTTTGTTTTAACGTCTATTGGCCAAAACCTTCGGGATACGTAAACACGAAAGATATATTCTTAAAATTCGTACTTTTACGTCTTAAACGCCACAATCATATCGAAAAATATCGTTGTTAACTCTTTAATTTTTTTAAAAAAAGGGTCTTTGCGGCCAACATTTTCTCCCTTACGCCAATGCCCCTCAGGGCGTAATTTTAGAGGTACCGATAAACAAAAAATATTAACTAAAAGCTAAAACATTCTTCTAATCGTCGGTGCAATTGGTTTTCAGAAATACGAATTCCAATTCATTAAAAAAATCTCTACCTCAGGTCACTTTGTGCCTCCCAAAAACTACCTTTTTTCACGCTAAAAGTAACTAAACGTCCGTATTTCGACACAGTATTTTTAGACCTTCTCGGTAGACTGGGTTTACATTTACAATAAATTTTCGAAACGTTCGGACGAGGTTTTTAATCTGAGAAATGTTCGACGAAAAAGATAGAAAGCGGGGTGTTTCGGCGCGGCTTCGGTTTGCGGTAATATGCATATTTTTCACTAAATTGTATAGAGAGTTACCTATTAAAATTTCGGACAGTTTGAATGAAGAGAACTATTTTTTTTTTAAGAACCGGACGCGAAAACAGAAAAAAAGGGAGAAGAAAACTTTTCTTTTAAAACTAGATATTAAAAAATTCTTCACGAATTTTTAGCACAAGCTGCAAAACCTGTGTTATTTATAACCTTTAAAAATTCCAAAGAGTTTGGACATCGAGAACTAGTTATTTTTAAATACTGAACGAGCCCAAGTGGGGGAAAAAAAAAGTCTTCTTGAGAACACTTTTATCACTATATATCGATATTTTTTCGCGAATTTTTAAAGCTTGTTAAGGAAACATTATAATTTTAAATTCTAAAAATTGCGAAGAGTTTGAACAATAAAGATTATTTTCTTTGAACATCAAATTACAGGACCACCTCCCCGCTCTCTCCCTTTTTTTGGCATACTTCAAAAATACGCATCGACTACGAAAATCAAAATACGCCAGAAAAAAAAAAAAAAGAAAAAAAATAAGCAACATGTACGTTCAATTTGCTTTCCAACGCTGCAAAGCATTTAAAAAAATACGAATTTTAATCCTTTGAGAAAAAGTATTTTCGAATGTCACTTTTGTCGAATTTTGTCCATATGACTAATATTACGTACATTTGGATTAAAAAAAATACACAAATTTTACACTCGGCCTTTGGTCAATTCATTTATATTACGTATAAAATTCTGGAAAGGTTCGGACAATCGTAAGTGTTTCAAAGAAAATCTGATCCACAGAAAATTACTTTTATATCTGTGACTTAGTCAATTGACTATTTTTATAAATCTATTTTTAAAATGTTTACGTTTGCGGTTGGTTGGTATAATGACTCTTATGCAAAATATAGAAACTGCATCTTCACTTAGTATTCTACGGACTCTTCATGATTTTTGTTTAATTTAGTCTTACCCAAGTATTAATGTCGCTCTTCGAATATTTCTAACTCTTCCCGTTTCTATTGTCTCGTGCGACAGAAGTTTTAGCAAGTTGAAATTAATAAAAAATTATTTAAGATCAACTATCGGACAAGAACGATTATCCAATATTTCTATTATTTCAATAGAATATAATATCGTTAAAATATTAATTATGGTGATGCAATTAATGAATTTGCTGATATTAAAGCCAGAAAAGTTAAATTAAAATAAATATTATTAAAAATCTATTGTAAAGTATTTGGTTTATTATTTATCCAAACCTAATTAATTTAGGGCCTAAATGCAAATTCTTGCGCAGGGCACAGGAATAGCTAATTACGGCACGGGAAAGGGGGTCTTGAATTGCTGGAAAGGTCCGTTCAAAATAGAGTGCCTAGACATGGGAGTGGCGACATACGATGCTCAGAGTCAGACTGTGCTTAACAGTGTCTAAACTATGGCAGCCCTGAACTTGGCAATCTTTCAGAATATGGCAATACTCGCTGATGAGTGGCGACTGTCAAAACTATGGCAACCCAATATTTTGTGGGGTAGACAAAAAATTAGCAATATTTGCCTACAAGAATACATCTGCAAAAGATTTATACTCATTTGATGATGAATATGAGAGTTAGTTGATGCTCATTTGCATTTTCATCTTGTTGAATATGTGGTGTTAAGATGTACACCGACACGATACAATTTAAAAATTATTAAAACTTCGTGTTTGATACTGTACAATGTTTGCAATTTTTTGTACGCTTAGGGGGTGGATATTCTGTATTTGTATTGTGAATGAATAACTTCATTTTTAAAGCTAAGAACTTAATCAGTTTATGATAATTTGAAATGTCTGTGCCAATTTCAAGTGAAAATTTGCTATTAAAGATGAATTTAAGGGAATATAATTGAAATAGCTATACATTAGAATTCCTCTGTTTGTCATCTTGTATAACACATTTTAACAATTTTCAAACAAAAATCAATCAGACAGCCAGTAAATATGAATCCTAAATTTTATTAAATTAATCAAGACATCTTACAAAAAAAAAAGAAAATATTCACCATATTGGGCCAAAAAGCTATACTTTTAGTATAATCATTTTTAGCATCGTTTGCGTAAATACAAATAAAAGAAATTCAATAAGTGAATTTTTTTAACGGGAAGAATGGCTTTAATACAATAAATTTTATTTTAATAATAAATTATCACTAATACAGTAAATGATCGCAATGAACAAGACCTGCATGCAGTTCACTGAAGAAACATGATGTAAACTAACACTAGTTTGGCGATCTTGGCATGCTTCTTATAATTACTATTGAGACAGGTCAACAAATATTAGCTTGGCGACAATGACAGGCTAGCCAAGACACCTTGGCGATTCAGTTTTGTCCAGAATTATGTAAACTAATCAAATTTTATATCCTGTATGTCGCAACTCTCATATCTAGGCACCCTAGTTCAAGACAACATTGTAATAAAAAAAATTCGCCATACGATGAATCTTAAGGGAGTTATGTCTGATTAAATTTTTACTCTAATTTCATGAAAAGTGTTTTTAGTTTTATGGTCGCCGGTAAAGCACGAAAAGCATAATAAAAACAATAAAAACATAAAAAGTTCTTAAAAACACCACAAAATAAGGATTGCGCTAGGTCTTTCGAAAGAACTTTGTCTTTCTTTCTGTCTTTTTGCGCCTGACGAACGAAACAAAGCTCTTTCGAAAGGCCTAGCGCAATCCTTATTTTATGGTATTTTTAATAAGTTTTTATGTTTTTATTGTTATCACACCAGTTTTTCTATACTTTAATTTAACGAAAAGCATAGTCGAACTCGTAAATGGGTCATTCCATGCTAAATGAGCAAATCAGCTGTGGGTGACATGTCATAGATTTTAATGAAAATCAGCATATAAGTAGATCATATTTATTTATGAGTAAATGTAAAATAATAGATTTCAGGATTGTTTATTTAAGTATTAAAACGTACATTAAAAGTTGATATAAGATCGTGGTTTTGTCTACATGCTTGAAATTTCAATTTTCATTATTAGCCGTAGGAGTGGAAAGACTTTATCAAAAATTATTTATAATTAGAAATGAATAATAAGTAACAGATTGGAATGATTTAGTAATTGTCCTTTCATTCCATAATGAGAAAAAAAATAAATAATGAAAAATTTTGAGAGGAAAATGCAATATTTCTATTACTTGTTTAAACATGAAGGAAAGGTCTTAAGATTTTAAAATTATTTGACGTTATAGATAAAAGTGTATATTTTAAATACAGAAACTTTCATTCTTGCCTTCAGTTTATTTTTCCTCAACAATATTTTAAATTAGAGTAGAATAAATTATTGATTTAAACGGGGCAGTGGTTATATAGTAATTAAATTTCCGTATAGATGGCAGCACTAATTTTTTTTTTCAAGATGGCAGAGAAGGCGCTTAAGTTTGAAGTGAAATAGCCCATAGAACGTATAAAATATTACCTTTTTTAAGTCATTTCTGCTATATTAGGAATCAAAAGGCAATCTTGAATTTTTTTTCAGCATATCATGGGCTTTTTTAACTTTATGCTTCTGCAATATTGTTAATGTGAGGTTTTTCCTTCATTTGATTTTTTAAGTATACATAAGAGGAAAAATTGTGATTTTGTAATTTTTTTAAAAGTTTCTAAGCTATTTTGAAGATGAAGAAAATAAATAGCAACTTCCAAATTTGAGAAATTTGGTTTTCATATGTAACATTACATCATACATCAATTTCACATATGTTTTTAAATTCCTTTGATTTTTATAACGCTTTTAATTTTCTCAAAATTTTCAATTTTTCAATTTTTACAACCAATTTAAGGTCAACCATGGTGTTACGAAATTATTATTACTAAATAAATATGATAATAACTGCCCACGGATTACAATAGTATGAAAAAAATTTATTTATGTTAAATAGTTTTCAAGATATGTAACTTTAAACTTGCAACTTTGAACGATTCCATACAAGCCATTCTATGTCACAAGTTTTTTAAATGTCCAGAACTTCCAAAATATTTTATTTTTTGTCAAGATATTTTGAATAGCTCTATTTAAATATGAATTGAATCTGTGTACCAAATTTCATTAAAATCGGTTACTATGTGGCCACGACTTCTTTTTAATTTTTGCTCATTTTGCATGGAATGGCCCAAATGGATTTTCACCATTACCTTCATAAGACTTTGACCGCGATCAGATCCAATCAAGTTAATGGTGAATACCAATTGAGCGTTAAACCGGTTGTATCCAACACCATCCTATAGATAATCCGTCAAGACTGCCAACGCTGGATTGTACGACGCAGTTATGGATGGGCCGACTTTCTAATGTGTACATACATTCGTGCTATTACACAACATTAGCTTTGTAAGTTCATTCTGATAAATTTTATTTATGATTATGATTTTTTAAAACGGTGCACAAATGGGATGTACCCTTTTGATAGGGTAATTATAAAACAGGACTTAAAATTCTTCACTTTTGTCTTTTCAAAAGATGAAGAACTGAAAAAGAAATAGATTGCTGCTATTCATCGGAAGGATTATGTACTAACTACACTGGTGAAAACAATTAAAGGGACAAACGGTTTTTTTAAAAACAAAAACAAAATAAGCTATGCCTATGCGCAAATAACGTATGAGATGATAGTTAAGATCTTCGCGGACACACATGCCAACGTAGTGGTCTGTGTCATCATAAGGCAGGGGCGCTATGATCGCGTTTGTATAGATGTACCTCATTTGCTCGCCGAAGCGTGTAGCGTAAGGACGTTTCAAAACATCGTAGCATAACCCAATCCTTGTTTTTTGAATTTCTTTGTTTACCCATCGTTAATATGGCTAGTCGTCATCGTCTAGACGATGCCACGAGATGGCGGATAGTTGGAAGACTTGATTATAAGCCAATCGCAGGCTACCTGTTGTAAGGACCCCGGGGTTCCGAGAAATGTGGTGTCCACTCTGTGGAAACAGTTCACAGAGACAGGAACAGTAGTCCGCCGACCTGGTCAAGGCCGCAAAAGGGCAACAACGCCAGCTGAAGACCGTTATTTGAGACTTCTAGCCAAAAGGGATAGGTCCGCGACAACGACACAACTGTCTCGTCACCTGTATAATGCAGCAGGAACATCCTTTTCACGGATACCAGTCACCCAGAGACATAATGCAGGTAGCCTGTATGCCAGGAGCCCTGCAGTCTGCATCCCTTTGACTGTGAACCACAAAAAGGCCCGTCTAGCTTGGTGCCGGGAACACCTGTCTTGGACAGATGATAGTTGGGAGCGGGTTCTCTTCAGTGATGAGTCGCGTTTCAGTCTGGACAGTGACTCGAGACGTGTTCTCATCTAGAGAAAACCCGGGAGTCGATATCGGCCCTCTAACACTGTTGAAAAGGACCACTATGGTGGAGGTGGTCTGATGGCCTGGGCAGGCATCATGGCAGACAGGCGTACTAATCTTCATGTGTTCGATAGAGGTACTTGGACAGGTCAGCGTTACAGGAACCAGATCCTTGCACCCTATGTGAGACTTTTCCGTGGAGCATATGGACCAAATTTCGTTTTATGTACGATAACGCCCGTCCACATAGGGCTCAGTTGGTGGACGAATACTTCGAATCGGAGAATGTTCAACGAATGGAGTGTCCTGCGATGTCCCCTGACCTTAAGCAGGGCTGTCTCAATATACCGGGCTTTAACCCACTCTGGGGAAAGTCATGTGATCAAAAGAGGGAACGCAAGAACGATTTGAAATCTTCACCCCGCTCCGATTTCTTGCCTCAGTTGAAATTTGGCTTGTGCTGTGTTATTGCTCCGGCGTGAACACGTGTTGAGTTTGTTTTTTTCGTTAGATGCAATTTTTTGTATAAATTGAATTAAAAAATTCTTTATCATGTTTAAAGACTCAAGAATTTTTGTTGATAAAGTTACATCAAAGATAGAACAGTTTCAGAATATCAAATGAAGTATCTGAAATTGTTTGAATAAAAATGTTTCCGCGAAGCATGCAACAATTGAAAGAAAAAAAAATAGCTGGAGAAACTTAGTGAAAATTTACTGGAGTTTTTCTTGTGGTGGAAAAAATAAATTCTATTTCGGATGTGGAAGAAGAATTGAAAAGAAAAAATAATTGGATTGAAACCTTCCTTAAGGATAATTATTGGATATTCATTATTGCGATGAATGCGTTAATTTTTTTATATATGTGTGACAAATGTGTTAAAGTTGTGGAATAAATTTGTGGATATAAATTTACAAGTAGCTGTCTTTACAGGTAAGCAAATAATTCATAATTTTGAGGTATTTTTAACTAATATTATCTTGAATTGTTGGAGAAAATTATAAAATATTTTAAGTAGTATTAAAAATTATAAGATTTTTGAATCCCATGAAAATAAAACAGATAACTATTCTAAGACTTAGAAACTGTTTTTATATGAAAATTCTAAGAGTGACATTTTAGATCAACTGTGTGTTACTTATATAATTCTAAATTACTTTGTTTGCCATCTTAAAAAGGCATTTAAAAAGAATATCTGCTAATTTAAAAAATTTTCCAGGTGTTGCAACAATTAGAAATGAATCATTAAAAGAAAAATGTGTTAATTTGAAACAAAATTTAAAAAATAGTCAACTTTTTATAAAGTATTTCCTATAAAGCCCACAAACTTGTGGGATTTACAAACAATTCATAAAATCATGCGACTACTATACAGGCATTTATGTACATATCAGTTTTATTTATTTATTTATTATTTATAAATTAAAGAAATTACTTAATTATTTGAATATTTAAATAAAAAGATTATTATTTGTGATATTCCTTAATGCGTATAAAACATGTATGTGAATTTACATATTTTTTTCTTTAAATGAAAATGTACCATAGTTCATCTATTTGAAAACAAAGATTTACAATTTTTTAAAGTTCTTTTATACAATAGATATATCTAAAATATACAATATCTTCTCATTGATTTCGGGGATTCTTTAAAATATATGTCAAATTTTGTTTTATTATTAAAATCGATAAAAATCAATTGTATTCATTATATAAAATGTTTATTATCTCTGAATTGTGAAAAAATAACTCGATATATAATTTTATGCTATTGATTAAACTCCATAATATATGTTTGTGATACCCTTTGATGCATATTAAACAGGTTTCTAAATTCATATTTTTTTCCTTATGAAAGAAGACTGTATTTCATCTATTGCAAAGCAAATATTAGCAAAGGTTTTTATTAAAGCTATTTTCAGGGGTATGTCCAGACTTTTTTCACAGGGTCCTGTTTTTTTAAAATTGTGAGCGTCTTTTCATATGTGTGAAAAATTTCATAATTTTTGGGGGAAACTGAAATTAGAGTTATATTTAGGTTCCTGTTTAGGCAATTAAATTATAACTTGGTCTTGTTTTAACGAAAAAAAAAATATATAAATGCATTAAATTTTGATATACTTACATGTAAACATATTTACATTATCAGGGGTCGATCCAGGAAAAAATTGGGGCCTATTTAGGGTCCCTTCACAAAAATCTGTTTAACAAAATGGTTCTCTTCACAAAAATCAATTTGATAAAATGGGCCCTTCACAAAATTCTATTCCATAAAAACTTACTATTTATTATTTATTATTTATTATTTATTTTGTGATGTTTTAAAATGTGTAATTTGTAAACAAACAAGTTCACCAGAGCGGAAAACTTCAGTACAGGGATTTAAAAAAGGTTTTGTTTATAAATGCTTGTGGTTCGAATTTGATTAACTGGATTTCAACTTTCGTTGCAAAATGTTATTTTTCACAAAAATATAATGAATTTTACAAAAATAACCTTTACTTTTCCCAAAATGGGCCCCAAGAAAAAACCCTGCATCGACCCCTGATTATACATATAGCTAGATAATACAGCAAACCTCAAGAGGATTACAGCTGTTATAGGTGGAATTTTATTTTAATAAGAAATCTTGTGAAGAGCCCATTTTTGTATGAAAAACTCTTGTGAAAGGTCCTTTTTTAAGTCAAAAAAATTGTGAATGTTCATGTTTTAAGAAGAAAAAAATTATGAAGTGTTCTTTAACTGGCCAAATTCTTAACAGATCCCTGGTTTTATACAATAAATATATCTAGAATACACAATACCTTCTCATTCATTTAGGGGATATTTTAGAATACATGTGAAATTTTGTTTTATTAAAATAGCTTACTAATAAGGATAAAAAGCAGTTGTATTCGTTATACGAATTATGTATTCTCTGAATATTGTACAAATTGAATTAAAAAATACTTAATACAAAAATTAAAATATTTACTTAATAAAAAATTGTTTTATACGCATTAAGGTATATCACAAAAACTAATCTTTTTATTTAAATATTCAAATAATTAAGTAATTTCTTTAATTTAAAAATAATAAATAAATAAATAAATAAAACTGAAGTGTACATAAATGCCTGTATAGTAGTCGCATGATTTTCTGATTTGTTTGTAAATCCCACAAGTTTGTGGGCTTTGTAGGAAATACTTTATAAAAAGTTGACTATTTTGTAAATTTTGTTTCAAATTAACACATTTTTCTTTTAATGATTTATTTCTAATTGTTGCAAAACCTGGAGAAACTTTAAAATTTGCAGATATTCTTTTTAAATGCCTTTTTAAGATGGCAAACAAAGTAATTTAGAATTATATAAGTATAAGTAATACACAGTTGATCTAAAATGTCACTATTAGAATTTTCATATAAAAAAAAGGTTCCAAGTCTTAAAATAATTATCTATTTTATTTTCATGGGATTCAAAAATTTAATTTTTAGCGCTAGTTAAAATATTTTCTAATTTTCTCCATCAATTCAAGGTAATATTTAGTTAGTAATATTACTTTCACATAATTATCCTTAAGTAAGGTATCAATCCTATTATTTTCTCTTTTCAATTCTTCAATATCCGAAATAGAGTTTATTTTTTTCTATCATGAGAAAAATATCCAGTAAAATTTCATTTAGTTTGTCCAGATACTTCATTTGATATTCTGTAACTGTTCCATCTTTGATGTAACTTTATCAACAAAAATGGTTGAATCTTTAAACATGTTAAAGAATTTTTTTAATTCAATTTGCATAATATTAAGAGAATAAATAATTCGTTATACGAATTATTTATTCTGTGTGAAGAACAAACAAGCAAACAAAACCTCAAGAAAAAAAATTATGTAATTGATTAAAGTCCATAACCTATTATTCGTAATACCCTTTGATGCACATTTAATATATATTGTAAATAACAAAAAATTATAAATGAAAGAATATTATCATTAGATTTCATTTTAAATTAATTGAAAAGGAAAGATTTAAATCTGAATTTTTAATAAAGATTTAAATTTTTGTTTGAGTTGTGTGATAAAAATATTAGAATAAACCATGTTTTTATACATTCAGTTCATTTTCAAACATTAATATGATTAAAAAAAAAAATTATACAATAACATCTTAATTTCTTTTTGAAATTTGGCAAGTAAATTTGTATTTATCTGTATTTTTTTTTATATAAGAATTGCAACAATAACAACAACAAAAAAATAAGAACTGAAAAGCAAAATGATTTTTATTTATGAAATCAACGACAGTAAATGAAATATATATATATATATATATGTGTGTTAATATTTTACATGTAAACTTCATATTGTAGCATAGTGGATATAGAGTTCAACCTTCCCTCCATTCCCCTAGCGGCGAATACGCTGTCCCGGCCTGTTATATCAAGATGGTCTTGCCTTAAGCCCATCGAACACGTATGGACGATCAATTGCAGCTCGAAGACCCCACTGTTAAAAATCTTCAGCTTTTGCTGCAGACACACTCTGCCGCTTTTAGAAAAAACGGTTACTTTACTATATTATGGAGCATTATTATGGAGCATATTATGGAGCATTGGTAAAAATAGAGATATTCTATAAAAGTGGTGAAGTGACTATGCAGCAAAAGCTCAAGATTTTTAACAGTGCAGCTCCAACGACCATCGATGAGCTCAAGGATGCCTTGGTGCTAGAGTGGGTGCGGTTACCACAGGGATTTTTAAGTACCCTGGTAAACAGTATGAAACGCCGATGCAAGAGTTGTGTAGCTGATACAGGCAATCATACACCCTATTAGACATGTCTTTCTCTGATTGAGGGGGTGTCGGTCAGCTGCTGTGCTGGACACGTGACCAGTTTCCTTATTTAGGTTGCAGGTTGTGCCCATTTTTGTTTTCCCATATATTGGTCTCATATCGGATGATATTTTGGCCAAGTTTGGTTTTATTTGCTTTCTTAGTTCTTTTCTTATTGTATAAAAACCCTTTGTCCCTTTAATTGTTTTCACCGGTGTAAATAACCTCGGGTTTGTTTTTATTGCCGGTTTATGAAATTTAAATTTTTATTTATTTTTTATTAACAAAAAGAGAATGTGAAAGAATAGCAATAACTGAATAAATTGAGCATGTATGATTAATAGTATTTTTAAAAACTGTGTGAAGAAATACTTTGAAAATATAAAAATATCTGTAAGATTTCTTTAAGATATTCCGATGTAAAGATTAAAATTAAAATTTAATAATAAACAAAACTTTATAATCTTCATGATTTTTTTAATACCATTTGTCTTTCAATTATCAAATATTTTGTTGTTTTGTATCATAATTAAATATTTCTTTCTTTTTTTATTTATTCATTTTCTGAAGAATCTGAAGACTAAAACCTCAGCTTAAGCAAGGCAGAAAGACTTGTCAAAATCTATTTTATGCAATAATAGCAAACTACAGTTTTATACTGGTGTAAAGTCTAAAAACTTATTTGACATTTTAGTTTCACTAATTAAAAATGTAGAAAATAAGATAAAAACTATTAGAGTGGATATACAAAGTGTAATTATGCTTATGAAACTGAAATTGAATCTGCTCAGTACAGACATGACATACAGATTTCCCACATCCCGAAAAACTGTCTACAGAATATTAGACCTATTAATTCCAGTTTTAGCAAGTAAACTAAGAACATCATGCTTACAAAAACACTGTTTGCATGATTTCTTGTAGAAAAAAAAAGATAGAATTATATAAGTATCTTATTCTTTTTCTATTTAATTTGTTGTATTTTGATTATAAACAGTAAGATCTCAATAACGGGTATTCCCGATTAGCGGTCATCTCTATTTAACAAACACTTTCACATATTTGTATGTTTTACCTCTTAATAGGGGACACCTTCGAATAGCTGAAAATTCCGCGGGGTAAAAACCTAGCCCATGGCAGTTTGTTTTCAAGTATTAAAAATTAATTCAACATTAGGAGTTCAAAAACTTCAATAGTTATAATTCCTAAATTACTTCACCGAATGGCTTCACGTTTGGTATGCTAAGGTAAAATCGACCGAAATATCTAAATATGTCAAAATTGAATGTTCATATAGAATTTTAGTTTGATATATTTTCTATATCAAGACGGCCCCCAAAGCTTTTATTTTTTGTTTAACATAAATTTAAAGGACATAATTTTCAGTTGAGTGGCCAGTTTTGTTTGTTTACTGGGACTATTTGATTATTAAAGTTTTGTTTGTTCTGTTTTTTGGACAACTGTACGTGTTTTTGTTTTTTTAATTACTGAAAAGATTTCACTACTTTTTTTTTTTTACACTAAATTGCAAATTGATGGTTCAGCAAGAAATAAAAAATACAATAATTATTCTATTTCGAAAACAAACAAAAAGAGTCAGATGTAAAACAGCTGAAATTGATGTACCGTTCTCTGGAGAACTACTGAAGTGATTTCTATACTCTTTTTAACACTTCCCAACATAGTTGGAAATTGTTTATGCATTCGGTTTGTCCGTGCGGTAACTGGCGTAAATAAATTCTGATTGCCCTGTAACTGATATTCCTAATTGTAGTTTACAATGGCATGTTCGGTATTGAAACTGAAGTGTAAAGCATTTAAAGTTCATTTACAGGGACACTCCGTTACTATGGTCAATGGGGGAAATCCTTTGCAGTGTATTTTAATGATGTTAGGCTATTTCAAACATACTGAAATTGATATACATCACTGAAGTGCAGTCCAAGATGCTTACTATCGAATATGGTATGTGTAGCAGACATATTTCGTTTACAGAGGTGTTCAAAATAATTTTATATTTTGGTCTGTGGGGAAAAATCGTTTGCGGTGTATTTTAATCATGTTACACTATTAGCAGCATAAATAAAATTGATATAAATCTTTGAGGTGCACTAAAACATGCATTCTGTAGAATATGGAGTGTAAAGCATTTATCATTCATTTACCAGGGCCACATGGTTATTTCGGTTACATAATAGTCAAATATGAGGAAAAACTTTTTGCGGTGTATTTTAATTATATTACACTATTTCAAATATAATGAAATTGATATGCATTACTGGGATTTACTACAAGATACTTGTTGTATAATATGATGTGCATATCATTTATCGTTTATTTACAGGGGGACGCAAAACACTGCGGATATACAGTATTGTATTCGAAGCATTGTCTATAAGCGATATAATTGCTGGAAGTGCACTTTCAGTTATGGTATGCGTTTTTAAGTTTATCAAAATTTTTGCATAATATGTGGTGTGTATACATTTATGTTATAGATCCTATATATGGCTAAACAACAGAATTTGTTGGCATTACTAAGTATGAGCGTTAATTGCTTAAAGGCGGTTTTTAATAGAGTTATGCATTTTCAAGCTGAACTCAAATTTATAACTAAGAGATGTTTGTAGCAATATATTTCGTATACAGAGCCACGCAAAGAACTGGATTCATGACCGCTTATGGGTGATAATTTTTGGATGTATGATTTTAGTAGTTTTAAGCGTGATTTTGCCTGCATTATAAATTTTAGCTTAATATGTGGAGTGTATAAAAACCTATAGGTTATATGCAAGGCTATACGAAAGAATTCCAATATGTTTCCGTATGTTGGTAGAAATTGCTGAATGTGAATTTGTAACTGTATTATGCGTTTTCGTACTAAATTTTAGCATACTATGTAGATTACATACAAATCTATAGATCATATACAGGTCATATTAAAAACTAAAGCACTCACACGATCATTTGGAGTGTAATGAACGCATTCACTGTTAGGTTATTTATAAGCAAAGTAGCCAAATTACTATAAACCAGTGTTTTTCCAACGACGTGTCTCGAAACGCATAAATGTGCCGTGAGGGCACTTCGGACATGTCGTGATGAATCACGTGTAATATTAAACTGATTTTGAAATTTAAATATACTCTGTTAAAATCTCTTCTTCCTCAGATACTTTTAAATTATTTAGAAAGTGTAGCTCTTCAGTTTCTTTATCGTTAGCCTATGGAAAACATGAATAATTATATTCGAGGCATTTTAAAGTAAAAATAAGAGGGGGCAGCTGAATTTTTTTTTCAAAGCAATTAATTTTTTAATATACGAAAAGTTCTGTACTGTAATTTTTTTCAATAGTCAGAAATTGATTTTACTAATTACCACCCCTTGGAAATTATCATTAAACTCGCTATGGTTGGACGAGTCAAAGATTAATAATAGTTATTTGCATATTGGCTCAAATATTTGTTATTTTTTTAGTACTTATATATATATATATATATATATATATATATATATATTTTTTTTTTTTTTTTTTTTTTTTTTAAGAAGTTTTCTATATTGTGAATTTGTGTCAAATCCAAATAAAGTTTTAGGTAAAAAATGACATCAATCAGTTCAAATATCAGTTTAAGAATGGATAACTTTTAAGTAATTTTTATGAAGTAAGAGTAAATGATCCTGTTAATTAAAAATTTTGTTATTTTCATATTTCTTCTGTGATAAACACACCATGCACTCATAAATTCAAGTTATAAATTGTGGTATGAAATAGCCAGATTTTTTTTTATTTTAGAGTATAAAATAAACTAACAGTATATAAAAGAAAAGTTGGTTAATTTTTAAGATTATTTCTGTATTGCAAACGATAACGAAATATGGTCCTTTAGACCGTCGAAAAATAAAAATTCTCTATATCTCGAAAATTAATGACAGGAATAAGTTGTAAAAGCACATAAGCAATTTTCTTAGACACTGATAAAGGTTCAGTATTGATCTAAGGTTCAGTATTTAAAAATTTAAATGACACTTTCTTTTCACGTGGTATCATGGTTTTCCGGTGAATCTTTAAGTTGCGTCGCATTGTTCTCGTAAGATGGCGCCACTAAAATTCTATTAAATAGCATTGAAATGTGGAATTCTTGGAAATAAAAGCGTTTTGATGGCGCCATCTAAACGGAAAATTATGATACTAAAATATGTATGTAAAATGTTTTCAAAGTATAAAGTGTTTTAAAATGAAATATCAACATCACATAGCTGCCAACCATCCCTTTTTTTCTCTAGTCAAAAAACATACATCACAGCATAAAATTTATTTATGTGACTTGTTTCTATGCAGTACTTATTTGATTCAGGGAATCAAGCGACAAAGCCCGAGGGGGAAATTTTCGGTGGGACTAACTCACAGCTTATCTTTTTCTTCTACTCTAATGATAAATAAATATAGCCAGAAGTAGAGGCCAATTCCCCCTTATAATAAAACTTTTGATTACAAAAGCTGTTACAGTTATGTACTGAAACAGGGAAAATTAAAAAGAATGCTTATCAGAATATCCTCAACTAGAAAAATGTCTCGTGGCATTGATGAAGCAATGCTTATATGATAACATTCCAACAAGTGATCTGTTGCTCAAGCAAAAGGCTCAATATTTCGTAAGTAGGATAATAGTCCAGGCATTAGGGGATAAAAAAGAGCAAATAAAGGAAAGTTTTGGTGTAGTTTTTTTTTTTTTTTTTTTTTTTTGGGGGGGGGGGGGGGGGGGTCCTTTTATGTTTTTCGAGTCGCTGACCACGAATCCGAGGTTTTCCAACAAAATTTTTTTCGGGAAATATGTTTTTTTTTACAAAAAACGTGTAAAAAAAAACGGACTTTTTTCCGTTTTTTTCAAAATAATTCCAAAATTGTGCATTTTACGTGAAAGTCGGCAGTATATGAATTAAAGAAAATAAAATTTCCTATATTTTATGTAATGAAAGTTTTTTTCTCTGATCAATGGTTTAGCCGTGAGAGTGCCGCAAAAAAGGGTGTTAAAACAAAAAACTGTAAAAAAAACGGGAATTACGGTAGTGTATGTCGATGTAACATAAAAACTAACCATTTTACGCAAACGGTAACCATTAATGATACTAAAGATTATATGTTTGACTGTATTTTATGCATTTGAGGTAGAGGAAAAGTGCGGATCCTGCGCCAGGGGAAGGTGGGAGCAGTGGAGCAGTTGCAATAGTCCAGTAGAAATAGCGCAAAAAAGGGCCTTGCCTTACAAAAATTCGGGTATTTCTGATTTTTGGGTATGCTGTAAAGGTGTACCCTCTAATAAAAAAAACAAGTTTTCCACCTTCTAGACCTTGTGCGTTTTTCACAATATTGAAAAAAACCAATATTTTTCGGCACTTTTTTCGATTTTTCTTAAATAACTCAATTTTAGTGCATTTTACAGAAAAAAGCACTTTTACCATTTTGTAGAGCATAAAATTCTCTACGACATGCAGTATTCAGGTTTGTAAATTGTCCAAACAGGGGGTAAGATACGGAGCCGGGAAAATAGGGTTAAATTTGGAAAAAAAATAAAAATCCACAAATGACGTTAGTTTTTGTCGTATCTTACCCCCTATTTCGACAATTTACAAATTATTAATACTGCATGTTGTAGAGAATTTTATGTTCTACAAAATGTTGAATGTGCTTTT
This sequence comes from Maratus michaelseni, assembly GCA_963931845.1. Lineage (NCBI taxonomy): Eukaryota > Metazoa > Arthropoda > Arachnida > Araneae > Salticidae > Maratus > Maratus michaelseni. Next base: position 209,530,458 of record OZ007599.1, on the reverse strand, counting down.
GTCTCTAAAACGCACTAAAAGTAGGTTATTAAGCAAAAACTAACGTCATTTGTGGATTTTTACATTTTTTTCCAAATGTAACCCTATTTCCCGGCTCCGTATCTTACCCCCTATTTGGACAATTTACAAACATGAATACTGCATGCTGTATAGAATTTTCTGCTCTACAAAATGGTGAAAGTGCTTTTGTCTCTAAAACGCACTAAAATTGAGTTATTTAAGAAAAATTGAAAAAAGTGCCGAAAAATATTGGTTTTTTCAATATTACGCACAAGGTCGAAAACTTGTTTTTTTTATTAGAGGGTCAACCTTTACAACATACCCAAAAATCAGAACTACCCGAATTTTTGTAAGGTAAAATGCTATTTCTACTGGACTACAATGTTACCGCCTCTTAGAATACGAGCTCTCTGGAGGAGTAGCACCTTCGACTCATGAGAGTAGCTGGATCTGCCCCACTGCTCCCACCTTCCCCTGGTGTCGGATCCGCGCTTTTCCTCTACCTCAAATGCATAAAATATAGTCAAACATATAATCTTTAGTAACATTAATAGTTAACATTTGCGAAAAAGGATTAGTTTCTATGTTACATTTACATACAGTACCGTAATTCCCGTTTTTTACAGTTTTTAGTTTTTTCCACCCATTTTTGAGGCACTCTCACGGCTAAACTATTGATCAGAGAAAAAAACTTTCAATACATAAAATGTAAGAAATTTTATTTTCTTTAATTCATATATTGCCGACTTTCACGTAAAATGCATAATTTTGGAATTATTTTGAAAAAAACGAAAAAAAATCCGTTTTTTTACACGTTTTTTGTAAAAAAAAATATTTCCCGAAAAAATTTTTGTTGGAAAACCTCGGATTCGTGTTCAGCGACCCAAAAAACATAAAGGGACCCCCCCAAAAAAACTACACCAAAACTTTCCTTTATTTTCTACCAAATGCCTGGACTATAAAGATTAAAAATTTTTGCGGAAGTAATGGTTGGTTGGAATGGTTTAAGAAAAGGAATGGAGTTTTTTGAAAAATTGCGGTGAAAGTAATGTTGTAGAGCAGTGTTGAATTCCGGGGTGGCCCGGGGGACACCCCCTTCCCCCCGGAGTATTGAAGTATCCCCACCGAAGATTTCAGATTTTATGAAAATGCAATTTCTCCCAGATCACTAATAATGCACCAGGAGCCACAGAAATCCCCCCGGACAAAAATGTCTGAATTCAACACTGTTGTGGATATTGGTATATGTACTAAGTGGACCAGAGATCTATCAAAACTATTATGATATTTATCCCCAGATGATATTTTGAATGCAAATGAGACTGGATTATTCTTCAAACGTCTTCCAGATAAAACATTTACATTTAAAGGCGAGCAATGTAATGGCGGGACACAGCAAAGAACACGTTACAATACTGTTATGTGCAAATATATCGGACACAGAAACGTTTCTCTGCTTTTGATTGGGAAGTCATGAAATCCTAGGTGTTTCAAAGGTTTCAGAGCTTTGCTCGTAGCTTACGAGAGCAACAGAAAGGCTTAGATAACGTCTGAAATGTTGGTAATTGGCGGAAGAAAATTGACAAGCAAATGCAGACCTAGAAAAATAAATTTTCATAGTCATTGATAATTGTACAGCTCACAAGGACATATCTCAATTACTCTACACCAAAATTGTGTATTTACCTGTTAAAACTACAAGCAAGTCGCAACCTTTAGATGAAAGTGTAATAAACAATTTAAAAATTTATTTCAGAAAGGAGGTCATTCAACATATTCTTAGATCTTAGACGAGAATCAAAGCATAGAAATAAATATAATACAGGATCTGAGATTTGAAAGGAAAACTTGGTATTGCGCAAGCAAAACTACAATAGAAAACTGCTTTAAAAAGCCAGAATTTAACATCTGTTCAAATGAAGAAACTGAATGTTTACAAGAGCAAGAAGAAAATTATGAACATGGGATTACAGCAAATGATTGAAATGCAATAATTATCAATAATGAAAATGGACAACAGCCTAGTTTGAAAGATTATGTGAATGTTGATGATTGCTTCTGGTGTTCAAAGTGAAGCTTAATTTTTTTTTCATTTGTGCTTTAATTCTTCAAAAACCACCAAAACGAGCCTATTCAAAAAGAAAAAAAAAAAAAATCAATCAAAATCGAAGTATCCGTTCCAAAGCTACTCGGGAAGTCAGAATAAAAATCGGTCAAGTACGAGTATAACTTGCGCTCAAGGGGTTCCGTACATTAAATTTATTAATAACTATTTATTAATTAATAAACTCCTACTACCCCTATTTTTTTATAATTTTAGTTTCAGTACATTGGGAGGGGGTGTGGCATATTTTTCAAGTATACTTTCGACGATATCTCTGGAAATCTAATACCTAAAATTAAAACAAATATATTTTTGAGTTCGATGTTACGAGATCTTTCGAACGATACCCTAAAGGATGCATAAAAAGAAAGGTTTTTTTTTTTTTTTCAAGTAACTTAATATATCGGCTAATTACAGACTTTTTTCCGAAAATCATTATCAAATATCCTTAGATGAGTCTTCGTTGATAGATATCTTGACTGCCCGTCAACTCCCCCCGCTGACTGCCTGAAAAGTAAAGTTTGTGAGTAACAGAAAAGAGTTTTCTCAGAAACTAATGTGACCTAGGAAAATCGCTATAGTTTTCCTGCAAGATTTAGATAAAGCCCTACTACCCCTAATTTTTTCATAATTTTAGTTTCAATAGATTCGGAAATAGAGGGGGTTGGGGGGACATATTTTTTCAGTGTATTTTCGACGATATCTCTGAAAATATAATACATAAAATTAAAACAAACATCTTTTTGAGTTCGATATTACGAGATCTTTCACACGATACCCCACATGATACAAAAAAAAACCTTTTTTTTTCAAGTAACTTAATTAGCCCCCTAATTTTTTCCGAAACATATTTGTGAATGGCTAATAATCTGGAAATATGTGGGTAAAAAGGCTTTATAACTTTCCCAAGTTGGATATTTCCATGTCCCATAGTTTACGAGAAAAAGGGCTCTGACAGACCGATAGACAGACACAGAAGTGATCTTATAATGGTTCCGTTTTTACTTTTTAAGTAACGGAACGCTAAAAAATGACAATCTGTGGAAAATCTCTTTATCTGGCTACTTTTCGAAGACAACCTAGGTTCAGCTCTCTAATCGCCGATATCTTCATGAATTTTCAAGGTATGACTGTTTTTTTTTTATATTAGTTGCTCTATAGAGTTGGCTTCCAAATGCTGAAAAAAAATCCTTTGGCATAGTTTGCGTATGAGTTAAAATTATTTTACACAACTACTGATATTTCATTAAATATTTAATGTATATTCTAGTTGTATTATGTTATTTCTACTGCATTTTGACATTTTTTCTAAAAGTGGTGTCAAATTTGGTTTTAAACCCTGCATGTTATAAACAAAAAACATGCAAAAATTTCTTTAATTTTTTTAAGAAATCGTTATATCTCCATGAATATATTGTACTGTCCTCTAAAAAAAAACCCAGAGTGAAATGTTAATGTTTCCTAAAAAAAAACCTTAGTACTTCATCAACTATTTCACTAAAGTCATTTTTTTTTTGTTCTGTTTTTATGCACCCTTTAGAATAATAAAAATAGTTAACAATTCCTAAGAAGTGTTTATTTAGTTTTAAAATAATTTAAACTAACAACTGCAGAAGTCTGGCAAAACATGAGTTTCATTTTTACAGGTTTTCTTGTTGTAATAAAATTTTTGAATGGTCTACATTAATTTTTATTATTTTCATATTAAACCATTAATATGTAATAAAATGCTTCATTTTCAGCTAATTATGTCAGGGTTTTTTTTTTTTTTTTTTTTTTTCCCAGGTAAATTGTGTTACTTTTTGGAAAAGTGGTGGTTTTTTTTTCAAATTCTCACTTAATTGGCTGCCACTTTGTAATAAAGTAATAAAATGGAAAATGTTCAACAATAAAATCTTAGTCAGATCAAGCTGTAACAATGTTTAATTTTTTTAAAATTCTTTATTAGACTGTATATATAGAGAAAATTTTAAAAAATGCGGATTTTTTAGAGGACAGCAAATACGTACTATTCTTACATAAATGAACACTTATGTTGTGCAATATCCACTTATGTGCTGCAGCGACAAATCATTTCGTGAATTTTATTTTACAGGGTGATCCCAAATATTTTATTTCGTCAATTTGTTGTTGGTCCCCTAATTGCCATCTTGATCAAATTTTCGGCGAAAAATATGAGATCAGACATATTCTTAATACTTCTGAAGTTCTAAAAGAATTCAAGTAATCTGTAGATATTCGATAAAACGTCTCAAATCTAAAGTGTCCGGTAATTTTTTACCATATATAGTGTAGGTTCTTTTGAAATATCACCAAAAATGTTAACGAACGTTGTTTTAAATCGGTTTTGTATTGTATAATATGCACAATTCAATTTTTTTTTTAGTTCTTCAATATTGCAGTCAGGGACGTAGGGCTTCGTAAAGTGATTTACCCAGGGCCCCGCACAATGCTCAGACAGCCATGGATGTATTAAATTATACCGGGTGATTATAATTAAAGTTACGATTTCAAAAATCAGTAATTTTAAAACTACTGGTCAGAATGACTTGATATTTTAGTAGAACAATTGTGAGGCAGTGGAATTTTATTTGGCGAAGAAAAAAAATAGTTCTAAAATGTGCCGATAGATGGCGCTGTCAGATAATGTCAGGGGAAAGACCAACAAGAACGAAAAATCATGCGTCAAGCATAGATTATGTAGCACTTTCCAACGCTTCCAAAATAATTTTACAAATCATACCGTTTAATAAGCTAAAAGATAACTTCTAAGTAAACAATTTGGAAAACGCATAACATATTTAAAAACATAATTTCAGGAATTTCCAACATATACAATATTCGGAAAAATATCCGAATACTTTTATTCAGCCCTGTATAGGATATATAGAATTGTATATATACTACATAGGATGCTAAATTTTAGTTCAGTTAGGAAACGTGTAGCACATTTTAAAATTCTCCGTCTGGAGTTTGTCAATAAACAGAAATGTGTTCGCGAACTTTTGTGCTGCCCTGTATAGGATCTACAGAATTTATACACACCACGTAATAGACAAAAAGCAAGTTAACATTAAAATCGCGTTCAGTAACTTAAAACGCACTTCCAGAAATTATTGTTAACAGACAGTAGATAATTCTTTTGCGTGTCCCTGTAAATGCACGATGACTGCTATACACACAATATTCCGTAGTAAGTCTCTTGTAATGCACCTTAGTGATCTATATAAATTTCAATGCGTTTAAAATAGTGAAACATTATTTAAATAAACCGCAGACGATTTTTCTCCATAGACGTAATGTAACGGAATTATTTTTACTGTCCCTGTAAAGTAACTATAAGTGCTATGCACACCCTGTTCCATATTAAGCTTCTTCTAATGCACCTTAGTGATATATATAAATTTCAATGCGTTTAAAATAGTGAAACATTATTTAAATAAACAGCAAATGATTTTTCCCCATAGACCGCAATGTAACGGAATTCTTTTGAGTGTCCCTGTAAAAAAACTATAAGTGCTACACACTTCCGTTGAAATAGGGAACATGCTATAGATAACGATAATAACATATAAAAATTGCAGAGCAATCCGAGCATATTTACGGGAGTTAGAGCACGGACAGACGGCAGACGGCAGACGGCAGACGGCCAGACGGCCAGACGGCCAGACGGCCAGACGGCAGACGGCCAGACGGCCAGACAAACCGAAGTCATAAGCACTTTTCAACTAGGTTGGAAAGTGCTAAAAATGTATTCTTTAAACACAGGAATGTTGTTAGCCAAAAGTAAAAAAATAGAGTTCAGGGATTTACTAAAAATGTATTAGCAAAAAGACAAGAATACGTGTTTACAGCAACAACAGCAATAATGACAAAAAATGAAAAAAAAAAAAGCTTTATGGAACAAACACTTTATTGATGATTAAAGCATAAGTTGTTCGATATGCCCTCCGCCTTGTTCCGCTACTAATTGGAAGCTCAAAACGGCATACTCCACAGCAGATCAGAGGGTATCTGTACTGATGCAATGGGTGTGGTGTGTGATGCTTGCCTTCCAGGCTAGATTCTGAATTCGCCCTCTGTAAACAACATTCTTCAGGTACCCAGAGTTGCCACGTATTAGTAATTTGCATATCTCCAGACAATGTGAACCCTGACAGCGCCATCTATCGGCACATTTTGGAACTATTTTTTTCCTTCGCCAAACAAAATTCCATTGCCTCACGATTGTTCTGCTAAAATATCAAGTCATTCTGACCAGTAGTTTTAAAATTATCGATTTTTGAAATCGTAACTTTAATTATAATCACCCGGTATATAAAAATTTCTTTTACGGGACTTTAATGCCCCGTCAAGCATAAACTGTTAAGGGAGCGACAACAGTTGCAAAATCGCATGTAAAAGAGCTGACGTTTAGAGTTTTTTTTTTCTACGGAACTACTAAAGCATTTCCACTACTTTTTAAAAATAGTTTTGACAGTAGCTAAATTGTAATTGAGTCGTTCGTAAAGAAATAAAATAAAAAATGCAATAGTAACGCGATTTCACAAACAAAAAAAATATATCATTCAAAACAGCTGATATTAATGTACCTTTTTCTCGGGAACCACTGAAGCTATTTCAATACATTTTTTTTTATTACGAGGGAAAGTCATTAAATAAGTCACAAAAGATAATTAAATAATTACTTACAATGATATTCACTTCAAAACTATTCTTATTTCTCAACATATTCTCCACCAATATTTATGAACTTATATCACCGTTTTATCAGTGCCTCAACAACAGCTGCATAACATTCTTTGGGTTGCTGTCCGCCACATTAGGACTTCAAGTTGGACCTTTTCATCATCTTGTTTCCAAGATGGTTTTTTAGTGGACTAAGCAGATGAAAATCGCTTGGGGCTAAGTCGAGGCTGTATGGTGGATGTTGAAGAAGTAGCCAACCAAATTTTGAATTAGGTCCTGTGTTCAACTTGAAGTCCTAATGTGGCTGCGACAGCAACCCAAAGAATCTTATGCAGCTGGAGTTGGGGCACTGATAAAACGGTGATATAAGTGCATAAATATTGGGAGAATATGTTGAGAAATAAAAATAGTTTTGAAGTGAATATCATTGTAAGTTATTATTTAATTATGTTGTGTCACTTACTTAATGACTTTCCCTCGTAGATTTGACAGTAAATTATAAATTGATCATTCGGTAAGAAATAAAAATAAATACAATAGTTACGCAATTATGGAATTGTTACGCCAACAAAGGAAATCTGTTATTTTAAATTAACTATTGTATTTCTATTTTTTGTTGCACGATCCATTTATAGTTTAGCTACTGACAAAACTAATAAAAAACTATAAAACCGCGTTAGTAGTTCTCCAATAAACGATACATCAATGTGAGTTGTTTGACATGCAATTTTGTTACTGATGTCCTTTGCTTTATTACTTACCCAGCATACGTAGTAATGGGTAAGTCTTGTAATCGTTTTGAAAATCGAATTTTTTTTTTTTGACGTATTTACACGTTTCAGACACTGGAGATTCCTAAAAACATATTTTTAGAAAAAAAAATTGCCGTCCGTCTGTCTGTGTGTATGTCTGTAAACGCTCTATCTCCCGAACAAATTGAGACAGAGACTTGAAATTTGGTATGTACTTAATATGTAATAATGGGAAGAAGCTTACTGAATTTCAGTAACCTCGATTATCCGGAACTATTTTTTTCGGACTCTCGAAATATTCGTTCTGATAAAAGATATATTAAAATTTTCAAAATTGTTTATTTTAAGGAGTGAATATAAAAGACAATAAAAAAACATAAATTTTGCATAAAGAATGAAGTCGATCGGATAATGAGTTGTCGAGAAATTTGTAATCCTATTTTTTCCACACTCTTTGATTTTTCATGACCCTGTATTTCATTCAAATTTCAATTCAAAGATATATTTTAACTGGAAAGGAGACGCTTAATCCGACGCAGTAAACCGTTAGTTAATATGATTATCAATTTTGGGGTTATAAGGATGTTTCTTTTACGCAATTCAGTAATAGAGCATTTAAAGTTTATGATGTCATCAAGCCACGATTTTATTCGAATTGCAATGCATTTTATAAATAGTTTACACATGTTTTATTTTCATATTTTGTATTATGCATATCCATGATGGGTAAGTATTACGGTGCCCCCCCCCCCCCCCCCAACGACTAGTTTATTTATTGTAAAGGTTTTTTCCTTTACACTGCAAGTCTTTACATCATGTTCTTATCAAAATTAACCAAATTTACATGAAGGCACCAAAAATTATTTTTAAGATGATCTCATATATCGGTGTCATCTACAGTGTGAACTGAAAAGTTTCCATATGAAGAAAAAATAAACATTTAACTATTTGTATTCATATAATAAGCTAGATTCATGAATATCATGATGAACTAGTAAATTTTCAGATCAGGGGCCTCAACGTCAATTTTGAAGGACATTTTAATTTTCATCTCGCTTCACAAAACTGCTAACATCTGGAAATGTGCAATTAGAAATGTTAGATTATTTGTATATTTCAAAGCATATAAGATTTCCCAAAGATTTCAGAAAATCTAATTTTTAAGAAGTCAAATTAGCCGGGTTTTATTTTATTTTCTCTTTCTAATATGCTGCGAAATTCAGTTGCTAGCAACCGTTAAATAAAAACAAGAAAAAAAAGAAAAAGACATATAGGTATTATTTTGAAATTATGGAACATTTTTCTTTGTCATTTTTACATTTCTTGAACATATGCACAGATGTCATAAGAAATTATACAAGGAAGTAGTGGAGAAAATTATTGGCAAAATTTCAAAAAGATTCGATTAATTTAAGAAAATGTGTCGTTTTCTTTTCTGCGAATGATAAAATATGAAAATCGTCTGAATTTCCATAGAAAAGCATTGTAAAAGAAAATTTTCCACATTTCTCAAAAGAAAGAACCAAATTTAACCAAAAAATATACAGGTAGTTCCGGGTACCTCACCAACATTCATACCCAATTAAAAGCGAATTGGATGCATTTTGCGGCAGTTATCCTGAGACAGACAAACAAACAAACAACAGAAACTTTTTAGGTCTTCATAGTAAGCCTCAACTCAGGTTTACGCAATTAGACCATCAGTATGATTTCAGTTGGTTGCTCTTTATTCAAACTCATTTTTAGAGTTTCTGAAATATTAAAAATAAAATGTTAAAAAGCATATATGTGGAAACTTATCCCCCACCCTGTATTCAGGTTTTTATTGTAATAGAAAAATATTTAAATGAGGCGAAATTGTTTTGTATAATTTATATTCAGATGAAGTTTTCAAAATGACCATCACTAGAAGCTGACACATCCCGAAAATTAATTAAATCCACAGTTAAACTACCATTACCATAAGTAAATATTTTACTTTAAAAACAATTGCCTTAATTCGAGGGGGAAATACCCCTATCTTATTCCGCCCTGTGTTGGCTATTTTATCATATTTATAATTTTAGGTTTATGAATGTTGAAATTTATTGCTCCCGTTTTTCTCCTTTGGGTAAAGGGTTAATAAAAGTAAAAGCTGATTATTTTAAAAGCTTTTCATTACATAATTTTCGGTTAATTGTTACTTCGAAACACTCGAATAGATTAATAGGTGCGCGATATAGGCGTTTCAGTGTGCACTTTCAATCTTACACTAAATTATTAATTTCATATTTCAATAAACTTGCATCCTTTTTCAACAACATTTTCTCCTGCTGTAAATTGAATTATGCACTTGTTGTATAGGGAATATATCATTAAGATCGTAAGAAATTGGATATAGTTGAGCCCGCTTATTGGAATAGCAATTTTGCAGAGATAAATTATTCCGTTAAGAGGAATATTCGATTAAAGGCATTATATTGCCATATTTTTAAAAATAATTAAACTTAGTAAAATACAGTAATAGAAATAGTTCTATATAGGAATTATTTAAAAAAAAATTATATAAAAGAAAAAAAAAGTTCACGCATCAAATTTACGATGTATTAAGATACAAATTATAATATATGTTACTTTTATCCCTTACTCAATAGAGACTTAGCGGCGTATTTGTTTAGTTATGAGTTCACTTGTTGTATAGTGAATATATTATTAAGATCATAAGAAATTAGATACAGTTGATTCCGCTTATTGGAATAGCAATTTTGCAGAGATAATTTATTCCGTTAAGCGGAATATTCGATTAAAGGCATTATATTGTCATATTTTTTAATAATTATTAAACTTTTTAAAATACAGTACTGGAAATAGTTCTATCCAGGCATTATTTTAGTATTATTAATATATATAAAAGAAAAAAATGTTCACGCATCAAATTTACGATGTATTAAGATTCAAATTATAATATGTGTTACGTTTATCCCTACTCAATAGATACTTGACTTAGTGGCGTATTTGTTTAGTTATGAGACATCGGCTTTGAATAACACATATGTACAGCATAAAATCCCGCCCCCCCCCCCCCCACCAAAAAAAAGTTGTAGTTAAAGAAATAACGGTTATTCAGTAAAACTATCTTCGTTTCAATTTTAACAGCACTAGTAGCTCTAAAACAATTTTTTGGGGGGGTGGGGGGAGAAATATTGCAAATTCGACGCTGTCAGCGAAAAAGTTTGATTTTGTAAATGGCTTTATAGATAAGAAATTGAGAAATCATTACCTTCACTGTAGGTTAAAACATTTGAAATTTTGTTTTATCCCTTAAAGTACTTTTTATGCACATGAAAAGCATATTTTATTAGTTAGAAATCTATATAGAAAGTGAAAGTGAAATTTCGGAGCTACAACAGTAGAGAACGCAACGAATAAGCAATAAAAAAAAAAAACTTTAAGCGCGTTTTTTTTTTTTTCTCTCTCTCTCTCTCTCTTTCAAAAGCGATGGAGACTCTCGTTCCATCAAGTTTCAATGAATCAACTTGATCTTTTTTTGACAATTAATCATCGCAGATTTTTCTAGCGAAATAAGTAGGATGTTTTTGAAATATCTCTCTATTCTGTGACTTGAAAGTGACGAAATATTTGGTTGAAATTTTTACATTTTACTTTAAATTGATGCAGTTTAATAAAAATGCACATTTTTTTTTAAACCGCTTACATATTTTACTAGTTTTTGAACAACAACAAAGAAAAAAACTTTATTTTTGTCTCATTGTTCTATGCTAAGTTTACGATGAGATAAATCGCGTCCACCGCTTGACAATTTTTTATCGGAACGCTCCCGAACATAAGCTGTCAAGTCGCTATTTTTTTTTCAATATCAACTAAACAAAATACAGTTTTCTACGTTGATATATGTATAATAATTCAGTGTAAATAAATTTTTATATAAACACTTCGCATTTCTTAAAAGAAAAAAGAAATCCAGAAAAAGTTAAATTTCAGGGCGTCAAAATGTTGTTACCCCTTAACCCTTAATTGCATAGTGATGTAAATTTCCATCCCTGTTTATTTAACTTTTAATAAATAAATCAACTTCTTCGCCACCACTATATTTATATAGAAATATTAATCCAGTAAATTTCCCGTGAACTATGTTGCTGAACAAAGTTAAAAATCTATCTTAAAATTTCTGGTGTCTAATATTTAATATATGTATAAAAAAACACAATTGTAAAAGAAAAACTCATGCAAAGAAGGGTTAACTGTGTATTTAGTCTCATGGCTGACAATCTCATATAAGTATCGTTTCTAAGGCACTGTTATATTTATAAGTTTATTACTAGATTATAAAAGAATGACTTTGAAAACGTATTTTCAACAATGTTTGAAATTAAGTAGCAGAAATTTAAGCAAATTCGAATGACACAGAGTTAAAAATATTTCTTAAAGCGTGTTTGACTTCAAATATTTATTCCATTAATTGGAAATTTCAACAAAAAATCTTGTCGGAGTTTCTTGGGACATTGAGCCAATATCACATTAAACGGCATATTTCTTTAACCTATATTATACAGAGTCTCCTATTAGAAGGTAGCCCCGGAAAATGCCAGTTTTAGAAAAAGTACAGGGGTAAATAAAAAAAATCAGATGCCATACATGTATGTTTAGAAATGGGGTTGTCACAGGAGGTGCTGTAGTTCTCCCTGAGCTTCCAAACACAACTGAAATGCATATTCTCGTACTTTTTATATAGAAGAACTTCGGGTATTATGGAATAGTTAGGTTATATCAGCCATACTCGACCTGCGGCCCGTGGGCCGCATATGGCCCAGCGACATTTTATGTGCGGCCCGAGACACATAATCATTAATCCATATTTATAAAATTAATTGAAATGTGCGTAAAAAGTATTTAAGACTATTGGTTTACATATTTTCCCGGGAAGATTAAATCTGTTCAGTTATTTATAATTAATTTGAATTTATGTTAAAACATCGTAAATACAGTTTTCTTAGCCAGAAGTTCTTGTTACATGTAGTCCAGTCCTATTTGGGCTACAGAGATGTATACATTTTTTAATCTTCAACACTAATCAAACATTATTTCAAACTTATTACATCTGCACTATATATTTCTGCAATTAAAATAAAAAACTTTTGCATCGGGCAAATATCTGATTTATTAGAAAAAATCTCCTGATTGGTTTTTTTTTTAGAACTTTTAAATTCTGCATTGTTATATTATCATGTTTTATACTTATTATATAGCTAATATCGCTTTTTAGTGTTGAACGTTTGTTGCGGAAAAAATTGGCACCAAAAAATGTTTCACTACTATTTCCAAACAACAAACTTAGCGGAACTTTTCTACATTTCTAATAGAAATCTACCACGTAGTTCATAGTTTGAAAATAGTGATATTAAAATTTTTGTTAAAATTTCTTCCATAACCCTACTATTGGGTTGTTCGGAAAGTGCCTTCCGTTTGGGAAAATCAGTTCGTACCGGAAAATTCTGCTCGTTAATTATTATACATTAAGATATCGGAATTAATGTCTAATAATTAAATGATAAAATTTTCCGGTACGAACCAACTTTCCCAACGAGAAAGAACGTTCCGAACCACCTAATAATAGTATTAACTTTGTTATATTACTTAGTTATACTACTTATGTTATCTTACGATTTCCATTACTCTTTGTTAAATGAGTTGCGGCCCGCCTGACATCACTAACATATGCCTGCGGCCCGCATTAAAAAAAAAGTTGAGTATGTGTTATCTAATCAGCCGGTTTTTACTTGTCACTTATGGCTAAACTGCTAAACTGGGTATAAAACTTATTTTGGTTTAATAGCTCTCGTTCTAATTTTGATGTTTAAAATCTTCAGTGTAATTTAAAAGCATATTATAGATGGCGTTGGTTGTTCCGTAATCGACTGCTGCGGAACATACCCTTTTGCCAAAGTGGAATCTCCTCTTTTCGTATCTCAGATAGTATAAATGCTTTCAACGTTTTGAGTCAGGAGCTTCGCTTCGTTTCGCTTTTGTAGCGTGTTTCTTTTAGTTTTGAACTGTATTAGTTATGTTACTTTTGTAAATGGATTAACTTGAGTTTATAGTAGTTTGATTTAATTTTACAATGTTTTTAAATACGTTTTAGTTATAATTTAACAGAAAGTTTAAGTTGTTATTATGAGTTAGTTTTATTTCAATAGACTGTTTTAAAACTTCGTTTTAAACCATCAAGTTATGCTTAACTAAGATATTCTTCAATTATGAAGCTCTGTTTTATCCACACGTTTACTCTGAATCTGAATAAATCTGAATGTGTTTTTAAGTTTTAAATGATCAAGTTTACTTTGAATAAAGGACTGTAGTCACCAAATGGATTAACTTGAGTTTATAGTAGTTTGATTTAATTTTACAATGTTTTTAAATACGTTTTAGTTATAATTTAACAGAAAGTTTAAGTTGTTATTATGAGTTAGTTTTATTTCAATAGACTGTTTTAAAACTTCGTTTTAAACCATCAAGTTATGCTTAACTAAGATATTCTTCAATTATGAAGCTCTGTTTTATCCACACGTTTACTCTGAATCTGAATAAATCTGAATGTGTTTTTAAGTTTTAAATGATCAAGTTTACTTTGAATAAAGGACTGTAGTCACCAAACAAATGATTCTTTACTTGTTTTGAACTCAACACTCAGCTTTCCTTCAGATGTCTTCCAGGGCACTATTTGTAAAGCTCTGCTACATGCATTATCAAATATATTAGACCTGTACTAATATAGGGTATTAGAGAACAAGAGGTTATGGGCGATGCCATATCTGAAGAATAAAGCTTATTGAAGTTCGACAGTAAAAGTCATAATTTTTAGCCTCATTTGAGAGACTGTCAAGTTTAATAAGAGGGGGGGGGGGGCTAATAATTTTTTTTGAAGATGGCGACTACACAAGTACAGATAGATAAACTTGGAGCTTTAAATTATTCAAACTGGCAAGTCAATATGAAGTATCTGTTGTTGGAGAGAAACGCTTGGGATATAGTCACCGGAGCTGAAAAAGAACCGGAAATTGACGCGGTAAAGGGGGTGACAGCAAGAGATGTGAAAGATTTCCATGCTAGGAAGAGACTTGCTTTATCGTCCATATATTTAAATATGGAAAAGGACTTTCGTAAAATTATAGAAAATAAGAATAACCCCAAACATGTATGGGAAACGCTGAAGAAACATTTTGAGCCTGACAACAGATCTCGGCATATGTTCCTATTTTCTGAATTTATGTCCTGTAAAGTAAAATCTAATGAAAAAGTTGACCTGTTTGCAGCCAGACTTAACCAAATTGCGGATCAGCTGAGCGACCTTGGTCATTCAGTTAAAGAAGTTTATAAGTCGTTCCAACTTTTGCGCCACCTTCCAAGTCAGTTTGATAATGTAGTTCAAGTTATATTACGTTGGGAAGAAAATAAATTTCTCTTTGACCACATTTTGATGGAGTTAATTGCCGAAGAATCAAGATTAGCCCTGAGAGACCTGGATAAACGTAAAGAACTTTTCGTCGAAACTCAACATACTTCAACATATCAAAATACCAGATTGAGGTGTTTTCGGTGTGGAAGCACGAATCATTTACAGAGAAATTGTCGTCATCGTGAAAGGTACTCCAGAGGCTACAACTATCGAGCCCCATCTATGTCTAGTATATCTGATGTTTCTGAATCGAGTTCTAAACGTATCCCGATTCAAGTGAGAAAGAACAGAAACCACAAAAGCCGAGGCAAAGCTAAAGAATCACCAGCACACTATAATAATGTTAGCCAAAAAGGTAAAAACAATCCTTTCTTGTTTTATATACAGGCAAATTTGAGTGGTAGTGAAAGCGAAAATAGCTGGTTGTTTGATACAGCAGCTTCACACCATTTTTGCCGTGATAAGAATTTAAACCCTTAAAAGATGAAAAAATGTTTGTAGCTGTAGATGGTGTTACCTTCCCGGTAGAGGGAAAAGGAAATATTAAGTTGAAGTTTGGCCAAAGGCTATTTTATTTTTCTGATGTAATGTACTCTCCCAAGTTAAGACGAAATCTTATTTCAGGTACAAAATTAGATGTAAAAGGGGTAAAATTTACCGGAGAAAGTGGTAAATTGGAGGTGTTTAAAGACGGCCAATACTTATTTTCTGCTTTCCTTAAAAATGGTACTTATCATCTGTATCCTAAAATCCCAGGTTCAGTTCCTAAAAAGGTTACGTTTGAAACTTCTCATGTATCTAAAGACGACTTTAGAGTTTGGCATCGTAGGTTTGCCCATTTAAGTTCTGATCTGATTGTGAATACATCTAAAAATGAAAGTGTTAAAGGTCTTCCCCGGTTTAAATCAGGAAATTTTGTTTGCGAAACTTGTAAACTTAGTAAACACAGACGTACATCCTTTAGATCAATTAGTAAAATTAGATCTAAACGCCCCATTGAGTTATTATTCATGGATGCCTGGGGCCCTGTACAACAGAAAGGTAGAAATGGGGAGAGATATTTTCTCTCGATAATCGACGATTATTCCCGAAAGGCCAGTGTTTTCCCAATGAAGGAAAAATCCGAGGTGTTTAGCATTTTCCGTAATTATGTCTCCCGAGCCGAGAGATTTCTCGAATGCAAGGTTAAATATATTAGAACTGATAATGGGAAAGAGTTTAAGAATGATAACTTTAAGATTTACTGTGAGGGGAAAGGCATTAAACACGAATTCTCAAACGTGTATACCGCAGAACAAAATGGCACAATTGAAAGGTACAATCAAACGATTGCTAATGGGATTAGGTCAGTTTTAAATGAAAGTGGTTTAGATTCAAGTTTTTGGCCAGATGCAGCGTTGTATTTTACATATACTTGGAACCGTATTTGTCATAAGTCACAGTTGAAGACTCCTTTTGAACTTTATAGTGGGTCTAAACCATCCGTTAAACATTTAAAACCCTTTGGTGCTACTGCATACGTAGGTGTTCCCAAGCAACTTAGGTCGAAACTTGATGCAAGAGCCAAAAAGGGGGTAATGATTGGTTACGCCTTTAGTACAAAAGGTTACCGAATTTGGCTACCCGAAGATGATAAAATCATTGAAACTATTAACGTTTCTTTTAATGAGGAAATCCCCAACAGTGTTAGAGGCAGTGGATTCGTGATGGGCTCAAAAGGCCCTGGATCCTCTAATTTTTGCAAAGAATCTGAAGTAAGTTCTGAAGGTGAGATTGAGGATAATTACCCCCTAAATTTAAATTATTTCCCTTCATATAAACCTCCAGATTTATCCTCATTAGAGGAAGACGAAAATCCAGTAGAGGAAATAAAATCAAGTAAAGATGTTTTGAAATTGGTCCCACTGTCAGATACTGTTTGGTTAAGAAAAGTTGTCCCGAGTGCAAACGGTAGTCGTAATTATATTTATTATTACGAACAGGGGAAAACTGAAAGGCTAAGATCCTTAAATGATGTAGAAAAATATTGTAAAAGACATCATCTTAAGTTTGAACCTCACATATTTTGCTTTAAAGGGTCAAATAAAGTTTAAGGTCAAGAGGGTAGTTCTTGTTCAAATACGGAGGCTTCTGATAACAATGATATATGACTAGACAATCTCAAAATACCCAATACCTATAAACAAGTTTTAAAATCCCCACAAAGAAAGTTTTGGGAACAGGCCATGCGAGAAGAATTAGATACTATGAATGAAAGGGCAGTTTGGAATTTAGTTAAGTTACCAAACGGCATTAAACCTTTAGGTTGTAGGTGGGTTTTTACATTAAAAAAGGATGACAAGGTTAAAATTGCAAGGTATAAAGCTCGACTAGTGGCTCAAGGGTTTAAACAAGTTAAGGGGGAAACCTACGACGAAACCTTTAGCCCAGTCGTTAATTTCGCTATTATTAGATTTTTCTTTTCCCTTTTAGTCTCCTGTAAAAAATGGACACACCTGCAATGTGATGTGAAGTGTGCTTATTTATATGCACCTCTGGCCGAAAAAATATATATGTCCCAACCCCCAGGATTTGTGAAAAATGAAAACTTAGTATGTAAACTGGAAAAAGCTTTATATGGTTTACATCAGTCAGGTAGAATGTGGTATTTTGAAATAAATAAAATTTTGTATGATATAGGATTTGTTAAATTTGAATGGTGCAATTGTGTGTATAGTTTCGAGGACAACATCATCCTGCTTCTTTATGTGGACGACATAGTAATTTTTGGTAAAAATGATAGAGTGGTGGAGAAAGTGGTTAAACTTTTGAGTGGATACTTTAATCTTAAGATATTAGGTAAAACCAGAAAGCTATTGGGTGTGGAATTCGAGGAGGGGGAGAACTTTCTAGCAATACATCAAATTCCATATATTGATGAGGTTTGTCAAAAATTTAAAAGGTTTAATTTTCCTATTACTTCTCTCCCAATAAGCAAAGGTGCAGTTTATTCAAAGACCCAATCTCCTCAATCTGATAACGAAATATTTGAAATGTCTAAGTTCCCATATAGAAGTGTGTTGGGATGTTTGTCATTCCTAGCTAACAGAACCAGGCCCGACATTCGCTATGCAGTAAATATATTCAGTCAATTCCAGAATAATCCGGGATTAGTACACTGGAATGGATTACTAAAGCTGTTGGGTTATGTTCGTTTGACTAAATCTTTGAAATTAAATTTAAATTCTAAAAATGCACATGTAATTTCATATTCAGACGCCGATTTTGCTACCAATAGGGATGATAGAATTTCAATGGGGGGTGAGTTGTTGTTGTTAGATAAATCACCAATAATGTGGCGGTCCTTTAAAGAAAAATGTATAAGTTTATCAACCATGGAATCCGAATTCATTGCCATGACGGAAACTGCTAAAGAACTTTTGTGGTTTGATAGAATAATGAACGAATACATTGGTCGAAAAATAATTTCTAATGAAAAAGAAAAATCTTTATTGTTGGTTGATAATCAGGCCACCATTAGTTTTGTCAAATCCCCTATTGAAAATCACAGGTCTAAACACATAGATGTAAAGTTATTTTTTATCAGAGATTTAGTATATAAAAATGTTTGTAAAAATGTATAAAAAAAAGTAAAGTATGTTAAAAGTAAAGAAAACTTAGCGGACATATTCACCAAACCACTTACCAAATATGATTTAACGGAGTTTAAATTAAAAATGTTTTTGAATAGCTAATTTTGTTCTTAGATTTATTGTTTAAAAACCCTCATTGCATTGAAATGTATGTGTAAAATCCTGTGATATTAGATAGTTCAATTGTTTTTGTATCAGGTTATCACTCTTACAGTTTTAAGTGTAAGATTATGTAAGGGGTCAATTTTTATGGAAATAGTTGGTTGGTTTAACCTTGTGAATCAACAGCAAGTCCGTTTTGATTCTTTTAATATTGGAAATACCAGTTTATTGATCCGGTTCACTTGGTAAAGGTTAAAATTAATGTTTCATTATGTAAGAAGTCGACTTCATCGCGTTAACTTTGATATAGGGTAATTGAAATTTCTTTTTTATCAGTGTGATAGTTTGAAGCTAATGGAAGTTTAATTTTGTTCTGACTGAAATTTGAATATAAAAGCTTGCAGAAAATATTGAATTGAAATATGTTTAATTTGAATAAATTGTTTGATTATTTGTAATGCATATTGTGTGTTATGAAAGAGAATGAAATCTTGGGCCCAAGTATGATGATGGATGAAAGATGATGGATGAATGAAATATTTGTACAAAATGTGACGTGTATTAATATATTAGAAGTTTATTTTGAAGTTGTATCGTTACAGTATTATAAAATTTGGTATTAAAACTATTTTCTTTTCAGGAAATTTTGAACTTATATAGTAATGTATTAACATATTGAAGTTGAACTATTGGGAAAGCCAGAGTTACGTATTAGGTACTTTGGAAATATTGCATTTTTTGGATGCATGAGGGTAAAATTTTTCTTGTTAGTGTTAAAATGTTTTCATGTTAAATCTTGTTATAAATTTTTGTTAATGTTTTATGTTTGAAACGTTATAGTTTAAATGGTAACAAGCTTTTTAATGAAGTATTATTGGAATTACTAAGAAGATTGAAGCTGTAATGGTAATTTAATATGAAATCTATTTAAACCTTTGTAAATTCAGAGTGAACTTTTGGATATTTTAGGGGGGAGGTTTTGTACATGTTTAATATCACCTTTGGATATCTAAATTTGTCCTTCCCATGAGTGACAAGTGTGGGGGGGGGGGGGGCTTTGTTATCTAATCAGTCGGTTTTTACTTGTCACTTATGGCTAAACTGCTGAACTAGGTTTAAAACTTATTTTGGTTTAATAGCTCTCGTTCTAATTTCGATGTTTAAAATCTTCAGTGTAATTTAAAAGCATATTATAGATGACGTTGGTTGTTCCGTAATCGACTGCTGCGGAACATACCCTTTTGCCAAAGTGGAATCTCCTCTTTTCGTATCTTAGATAGTATAAATGCTTTCAACGTTTTGAGTCAGGAGCTTCGCTTCGTTTCGCTTTTGTAGCGTGTTTCTTTTAGTTATGTTACTTTTGTAAATGGATTAACTTGAGTTTATAGTAGTTTGATTTAATTTTACAATGTTTTTAAATACGTTTTAGTTATAATTTAACAGAAAGTTTAAGTTGTTATTATGAGTTAGTTTTATTTCAATAGACTGTTTTAAAACTTCGTTTTAAACCGTCAAGTTATGCTTAACTAAGATATTCTTCAATTATGAAGCTCTGTTTTATCCACACGTTTACTCTGAATCTGAATAAATCTGAATGTGTTTTTAAGTTTTAAATGATCAAGTTTACTTTGAATAAAGAACTGTAGTCACCAAACAAATGATTCTTTACTTGTTTTGAACTCAACACTCAGCTTTCCTTCAGATGTCTTCCAGGGCACTATTTGTAAAGCTCTGCTACATGCATTATCAAATATATTAGACCTGTACTAATACAGGGTATTAGAGAACAGTATGGCTGGGTTATATGGAATACCGAGGTTTCTATTTGGTAAAGTTCTGCCACCAAGCGGCAATGTCATAAACTACTTAAGAACGTTTCTGCGCATTTCGTTGGTCGGCGTCAGTGCGCGTTGTGGGAATAAATATGTTTGTCGTATTTGGGAAGTTTCAGGAGATACTTTTTCAGTAGTTTTTATTCATTATTAGAAGAAAGATTTTTACAGTGAAATTAAGTATAATGTACACCGAATTATTAACAGTTTATAATGTAATACTCGTTTTTTATCTCGCGATTCACACCAATAAATATAGAGTAATTTTTTTCCCAAACTGGCGGTGTAGGGTTATATTGAATACCAATATCCCATGATTATGGTGGTCCATGATTATGGTGGTGCAAAGACAGATAATTATATTTGTGACTTGTGCAAATCTGATGTATGAACTGAAGTATATTGGTTGACTACCTATACACTATATTTTGATCATGCTCTCTTGATATCATTACGTCAGTTTTTTGCCAAATTCTGTTCGTTTTCTTCATTTTTAACCCTTTAATTTTGTTTTCCCGACTATCTGATAATAGCCCCCGAAGAAGTTTTTCATTATTATTATTTGTTTGCGTGTGATGAAATTTCGCAAAAAAAAAGTTTGTCTACAAATAACTGATCACAGAGAGTTGAAGTTTGTGATTGTATTCGGTTTTCGAGTTTTAAACAATATCGAACTCTGATATTGCCTAAAAAGTAAATGCTATTCCATAATACGCGAAGTTCCCCTATATATATATATATATATATATATATATATTGTAAAGGATGGTAGAGGGGACCTAGATCAGATTTCGTAGAGGAATATGGGTGCGGAAATGCAGCGTTGAGGCAGTAGAGGGCGCTGTTGAGTTAGCCGGATGAAATCGCTTCGCAGGCTTGAATCATCATTCCCCGCACGGATTTCGAGTCATATGCATCGTTACATCAATACGGAGCTTACTGACATGCATTTCATGTATGGGTTTGCGCAAGGAAATGCTTCACACCCAATGCACGTCCTAAAGCTCTTGAGCTTGTTGAAGGGCTATCCTCTACTGTGCAAATTACTGCTTCTTCCACTCCTGGAATTCTGTAATATCTTTCTCTGCCCGTATCACGCCTGAAAACATAAAACGGTCCTTTCGTGCACAATTCCCCATGAAGACGCTCAAATGTTTGGCTATCCGGCAGATTCCTACCTAGAAATCATTCCATGTACATCCTTTGAGCAGCTGCTCCATTTCCTTGCGCATCCCCATACATAAAACACAATGTCGCACAATAACAATGCATGTTGCTCGAAATCCGTGCGGGGAATGACGATTCAAGGTAGCGAAACGCTTTCATCCAGCAAACTCAACAACGCCCTCTACTGCCTCAACGTTGGAATTCTGCGCCCATATTCCTATACGAAATATGCTTATTTAGGTTCCCTCTACCTACCTTTACATTTTTGACATATATTTTAGGACCACCCTGTGTAAGCTTTAAAAAATAAAGAAGAAATTATTATTTACAATGATTTTATTTAAAATTATAATTAGTGAAATATATTTAACTATCTGTTTAATATAATATTTTAATAAAGTTGTATTGAATAACCATTTTATCAACCCCATTAATTTATAACACCATATAAACAAAAACAATAAATTTGTAATTCACATTCATATATAATTTCAATTTATAAATCATAATTAGCAGAGTTATTCCAATGCAGCACCGCACACAATGGAGCCTTAAACTCTAGCTAAATAAATCTACAATGAATAGGGAAAATCATCAGTATTATTAAACTTAAACAGAGATGCATCATAAAACCGTAAAAACAAATATCCATAATGAAGGTAACAAATATCCATAATGAAGGTAACAAATATCCATAATGGAAGTTAAATTTATATGCGTAAATTTTATTTAACCAGAAAAGACTGATAACCGTATTTGATTGCTTGTTGATGAACAAGTTCTTAATTTTGAGTTTTAAAATTACTTGAACAAAGATAATTAATTCTGTGTGCGAAATTCAGTAAAATATTGACAAATACTGATATATGTAGACATGAATTATAATTAGTAAATAAATTTACTTGAAATGTAAAATCATTTCTCTTGTCATAAATGTGAAGCAGAATGCTTTTATTATCACAAAGAATTATATTAAGATCAAGGAAATTAATTTCATTATTTCTCATATCATTGAAACTACCCGTATAGCATGCATGGTCGCAGTGACGTCACTGTGACATCACTGCAAGTCACGTACGTCACGTCACATCTGTGATCAAAATGCCACCACTCTGTGACGTCATACTGGGACCAAAATGTGAACGTGTAGGAGATCGTATGAAAATTAAAAGAAACTTTAAAACATCTTATAACTACAATAAAATAACTTTTAGACAGCTTTGATTTTTTGTGACGTTGAAGTTAAGACGTTACTGTAAGTCACAGAAGCCACGTCACACCTGTGACTAAAATGCTGTCCCGATTTGACTAAGGAGTGAATTTGGGGAAAAAAAACTTGTTAGAGCAAACAATAAAGGAAATGAAGAAATATACTTTTTTAAATCTCATAAAATGTAGACTTAAATCATGTTATGTATCTGAATCTCTCACATTGTCTCTGACTATTTAAACAAAAATATTTACAAAATAAAATAATGATTAATAACTGTCGTATATATATATATATATATAATTATAATATCTATGAATTTCAAAAAACATATCAAGTTCTATACTACTTAAATCTCCAAAGAGATAATCAATGATACTGTGTATACAGAATACCACATATCTAATAATTAACATGTGCAAACATAATATTACCATAGCTGATATATATATATATATAATATATATATATATATATATATATATTAACGGAGATAAATTATTCACATTTTCATGCAATTTTCAAGAAATAGTAGAAATAAAAAATATAACATAATAAACATGCAAAAATCCTTAAATATAAACATAATAAAGTAGACAAGTTGTTCGGGAAAGTTATTCATCAATAGAGCTTCCATTGTGATAAAATTGTTAGGAATTTAAAGGATTATTTGCATTTTAAACACAAGCATTTTATTATATTTCACAGCCGCATGAAACGCATTTGATAATTTTGAGATACTAAAAATATTTCTTCAGAAATCTCTACTTTTCATTACTTATATTTATGTGCCATTCAGCCCATTGCTGGCCAAAAAATGAGAGCCGATATTTGCTAGTTCGATACCGGCGCGATCTGGGCTGATAAGCAAGGATTAAAGGCTTTTCCTTGTTCGTGAACAATAATTCGGGTCACCTTCCCTTTAAAAATTGTTCCTGAAGGCATCATTCTAATAGTAATTTAGCAAAAACTGGTCGTTTCTTATTAAAATTCATTACAATTTAAATAAAATATATTCGTATTTAGTAAATTTATTTATAAATCAATATTACATAGAAAATATTGTATAAAAGCTTCGTATTAAATCAATTTTTATTTATAATTTTTGTCTACTTTGGACTGATAGTGAGCTAATGCAATGCATTAAAAATATTTAAAAATACAAATCATCAAAAGTTTATTTCTAAGAAATTTAATAGAAGTAACTATTAAATGCAAAATTCTCTCATATAAAAAGAGAATATTAAAACATCAATATAAATTCATTTATTGCTTATCTAAATTACAAAACATTTAAAGTATCTTCGTTTAACTTCGTTTCTTTATATATTATTTGACTAAGGCAGGTGCTAATTCGGCTGTGACAGGAAGTGGTATTTTTTTGCGCAGAGCTTCACTGCACATATTTAAAACAAACGATATTTTTATTCTTTTAATGTGTTGTTCTTTTAATGCTGTTGCGAATTAATATCATATAGGTACATTTTAAATATTTTGTTAGAACAAAAATATTTACGTGTCTAGCAGGGTGTATTCTTAGGTCTGAGTGATATTTGATCTTCAGTTCTATGAACACATCTCTGCTGGTTCACTTTTATTGTAATCAGTATTTAGCACGGCTTTTGCATAGGTATGATATCTAAACAGACCAGCAGCTACAATTCTAAAAATGGATAACCATTCACTCGGGATTTCAGCGATGTCGGATCAGAACGGTATGTGACCTTTAACGTCTTTACATATATATAGTTTAATATTTTGGTAATAGTACGTTTTTAGGGATTGTACATTTAATAGTGTATTTTTTAAAGGTTACGAAATGCTTCTTTTCAAATTAAAAAAATAATTGTTAAATTTCTTCTTTAAATTTTTAATCGTTATTTATATGTAGTTTGGCAGCATAATCGATCTTATTTATTTATTAACAATATATTTTTTTAAACGTAAAGTTTTATTAATAATGAAGATCAAATTTGAATTTAAAATATTTTGCGTTTCTTGGTTCAATTTTCATAGTTATTCATCTAAAGAAAATCTGGGGGGGGGGGGGGATGTGTGCTTTATTTACTATGTTCTTTTATTTACTGAATATGATATGGACGTCAGAATATACTATTTGTATGATACTTCATAGATCCATGAAATTTTATTTCTTGCCGAGGGGAATATGGCGGTAAAGTCGAACTGATTTGCATTACACAGTTGTTTACGGATTGTTTGTTTGGAGGAAATAGTACTGTATTTCACTAGGGGAAAAAACTTTTAAAATAAATTATTTGAAAGACTGTTTCATACTCATCCCTTCTTAAGTAATAAAAGAAACTTATTTTACTGATATTGTTATAGTAATTTGTTTCCGTCAAGTTTTGACGAGTTCCATCTAGTTATAATTTAAAACTATTAATATTTGATTGTTTAAGAAACAATTCTGATAAATTTGCAACAATTGTGATAATAATAATTGTTTGCATTAAATTTTCATAATTATTCATCTAAAAAATATATAATTTATAACTAATAATATTTGATTTTTTGAAATACGTTCCTGATAAATTTGTAATAATTGTCACAATTTAGTACGTTAATTGACATTTAATTATTGCATTTCACACACCATCAAAAAACAAGATAATTAATGACAAATTGCCTAATTGATTATAAGCGTGTAATGAAACATCAGTAAAAATATCTAATAAAATGTGTTTATGATTTTAATTTTAATTTTTTATTTAGATCAAAATACGATTTAATGCTTGATATAAAGGTCATTATTTTTAGAATATTTAACAATAAATATATCTATCTATATTTTAAATATTTTCCTAATGTAAATCGTTTACAGTACTTATTTAAAATGAATCTAATACTTTCTTCTTGTAAAGATAGAAGAAAATAAAAACACTACATACTTATATTTTCATTAATTAAATAATTTAACCACATATAGCTAATATGGCAAAGCGCGTATTTTAGAACTTCAATACTTAACGGCAAGATAGTGCAAATTATTGTCAACAGTTTTTCGTTTAAATATTGAAAATGGAAATAGAAGACAATTTGAAAGGTTGTTGTCCACTTGCATAATCGAATTTCATATTATTGAAATACTTATTTTTATTAACATTTTCAATTCATCCATACCTACATTTTTATATTCACTATTTGTTTTTACATTTGTAATTTCACTTGTTTAACTCTACATTAAATTCCCAAACCGATGTAAAATTCCAATTGAAAGTCGAATTACACCAAGAAAAATTATAGCCGATCGGACATGAATCATATTCAGATTTGATGAAATCTTGTTATCCGTCTCTATGCGAAATTCTAATCTGTAGCTGACAGTAGTAGAAAATTTACAGCCATTCTAGCGGTGTCGGGTTCTGGTAAAATCTGGTTATCCGGAATTTGGAGTTAAAAAAGAAAGAATAATTATGTCGACTCGACTAGAGTCCTACATCGGATTGGATAAACTGTATTTTACCCGCACCCGATCCGATACAATATGTGTTGCTTCTGATTTATGATATTTGTTTTTGTTGTCACGTTTTGAATCTGGTTAACTATAATGTTTTTTGATTGAAAATTTATTCTTGCAGCTCGGGTTCTTTTTAACATTTTTTTAAGACAAAAATATTGTTTCAGATGAAAAACTGTATTTTATTATGAATGAGTCTTTATATGTGTTCATTTTTCTATATCAAAGATAAAATTAATATGAAAGATCTGATTATACACAATTTTTCTATAATTGTATCAAGTTGTAGATCTTTGATTTTGGGTTTCGAATCCGGATGAGTGCCGATTAAATGATTTATCAGGTTTGGTCGGGTTGTGGGCCTACAGATTTTTGTCGGGTTAGGGTTAGGGTACGAATGCAGGTTGAATTTAAATATAATTTCAATCAACCATCATTCATGTTCAAGTAGACATTCAATCATGTTCAAGAAGCGTTTAACCGGATTCGTGCATGACTAGCTCCGAGCCGACACGTATCGCGATACAATTTATGATAAAATCTGTTTACTCGATCGTATGCAGAATTCTATTCCGTGCAAGACTTACAGTAAAAACCTTATACCCGACACGGGTCAGATCGGGTTCACGAAAATCAGGCCACCCGACCACTAATCCAAATATAATCTGTAACCAAAAAAATTCAAAAAGATCGATCCGAACTTTCTGGGTTGGATTCGGATAAAATCTGGCCACCCGACCCGGTGCAGTGTCATCACACATGTCACAAACCTGTAGCAAAAAGAAAATGTCGATCCGAACAATCCGGATAAGATTCGGGTAAAATTTGGTCACCCTATCCGATGCAGATACGTCACATTTTTCACATTGAAGTCGCACGGTGACTTCACAAAGTAGTCACATTGTGAGGTCACAGAAAGCCTTGAAAACGGCCATAACGACTTCACATTTAGGTCACAGTGACTTCACATCGACGTCACGACGACGGTCACAAAGTCACAGTGTGACGTTATTGTGAGGTCACCGTGACGTCACAATGCCTTACGGGTATAATTTAAATTTTTATGGTATTTTATTGGTAATAAATAATTTGAATTATTATTAAAATAGAAGACAATAATATCATATATATAACGGTACAATTTACAATGAGCAATAGATGATTTACGTTCATAGTAATATAGATACAATTCGGCAAGAATTGATGTTACAATACCACCCTGTGGAAGCTCACAGCTTTGTTGATATACAGTATCATTAAAAATAATATAATTATAATAAAAAATAAATCTAGTTAATGTTTTAAAGTAAGATAAATAAATATTATTTTTTTAATTTAGAGAATCCTTGTATTCTTTGAATAATAAATTGATAATTCTGAACATACCTGTGATATCAATGTTATTAAATAAGTCATTAAAGTCAAACGTTTTCATGTATTTTATGTTATTTAAATTTTTTATATTATTGACAAGTTGAAAACTATTTTTATGCTATATAAATTATCATTTTGTTTTGTAAGATCAAGCAATTTAGTAAGAATATATAATAGAAAGTTACTAGCATTATTATTATATGTATTACAACCAATAGTTACTGTTCTAAATTTTAATGGAATTTTATGGAATTTAGGGATAACCACAATATATGGTTAATTAAAGTTGTAATTTTTAATTTTTAGTAATTTATAATATTGAAATATATGTCGATTATTAATGATTGTATCAAGATTAGTTTTTTTAAATATTAAACTTGTATTTCTAGCGTTAGAAATTAGCTGTGAGTAATAATATTTGCAGATGAAAGCATAGTTGTTTGGTGATTTATCAACATATGTAATAATAAATTTATTTTGTAAATTATTTATTTCACTATTTAATTGTTTAAAATTAAAATTATAATTGTCCATATTTCTATAAAGTTCAACATTTAATTTACTTAAAACATTTAATTTCCATTCATTAAAATATGCAAGAGGTTTATTATAGTCAACCGAAATTTTATATATAAAAAGGTCAAAATCTAAATTAAATTGTTTTAAAATGTAAAAAAATTGTAAAACAAGAAGGATGCGAAATTTAGTCCTATTTGCCATAAATTTGCGTAAATTATCATTCTCTACAATATTAATATCCCCTGTAATAATGTGACCATGTAC
Source organism: Maratus michaelseni (assembly GCA_963931845.1). Classification (NCBI taxonomy): domain Eukaryota; kingdom Metazoa; phylum Arthropoda; class Arachnida; order Araneae; family Salticidae; genus Maratus; species Maratus michaelseni. Next base: position 209,501,882 of record OZ007599.1, on the reverse strand, counting down.
CTTGTTGACATAATTACTATAACTAGGATCATTACCTAAGCAAGGAGGTTTATCATTTGGTGTTAAAAATTTAGCAAATTTATTGTAATTGAAACTCCTTTGACCTAGTGTAACGTTGTATTTGTATGATTTATGTATTGTAAATTTTTTTATGGGGAAATTGTTATTTTTATTGTTAATTACATTGTGTAATTTATTTTATTGAGTACTATATTTCAAAAAGAAATTATTAGTTGAGTATTGTTAGTTTTTTTTTTTTTTTTTTTTTTTTTTTTTGTAAGTATTATTTGAAATTTTTGTATTAAGGGGATTAATTCTAAAAAAAAAAAAAAAAAAAAAAAAAACATCCCTAAAATGAGACGATAGCTTTAAAGATAAAAAAAACTCTAGAATACATATTAAGATTTTTCTTTTTAATTGAAAAAAATATGTTTCCTAATGTCAAACCATTTGTATGAATTATTGAATTCATTTAACAGATTAGATAATTGCTGTTTAACATAATTTCTAGAAATATACTGTGGATTAGTGCAATTTTTACCCCGTTTTATACGTGTAGTTTTTGCATTGGCTGAATGATTTAAATTAGCATAAGTACTACAATAATGTCCATGCTTATTAGTATTAGTATAAACTAGGTTTGTACGATTAAATACCTTTGAATTTAGACCATAATGAAATAAAGAGTTACGAGTTTTGATATAAATGGATTCATAAAGTAATCTATCATTGAGATTTTTGCGCATACTCAAAATTTTAATTGTGATATTTTGAATGTCATGTTGTCTAAAGTGCAAATGTTCAACATTTCTGGAATTATTTTTTGGTATATCCTGTCAATGTTGATTGATTCTGTAGTGCAGCGGATTACAGGTTTGACCACTATATTCGAACTGACAAATATTGCAGTTAATCGAATAAATAATATTGTAAGCTTTACAGAAAAATATATTAATTTTAGAGTTAGAACTTTGTTAAATTTGTTGTGCATCTGCATGTGGGCAAGTTAAGCATCTAGGTGATGAACATTTCTTAAATTTGAGATTCACAGTGGGACAATAAAACAGGTAACTGTTTGACGATCCAAAGGAATCCCTGTCAATTTCTTTGTACCGAGCATTAGACCTAATATTATAACTAAAGCCTAAATTGCCAGTCACTAATTCTTTACTTAAACTAAGCATCGTGATAATTATAAATCATAAATAAAATAAGGCAATATGTAAATTACAAAAATAAAAAATAAATATAATAATATATTATTAAAATTAATATTATATAGTTATCATTAAATTCTAGGTTAATTAAAACTCATATTCAGATATAAAAATAAAAATCCTTGATTACATAAATTATAATTTATATACAATATTTACATAAAAGTGAATAGTCCCAAAATTAAAACAAACAAGAACGAAAAATCATGCGTCAAGAATAGATTATGTAACACTTTCCAACGCTTCCAAAATAATTTTACAAATCATACCGTTTAATAAGCTAAAAGATAACATCTAAGTAAACAATTTGGAAAACGCATAACATATTTAAAAACGTAATTTCAGGAATTTCCAACATATACAATATTCGGAAAAATATTCGAATACTTTTATTCAGCCCTGTATAGGATCTATAGATTTGTATATATACTACATAGGATGCTAAATTTTAGTTTAGTTAGGAAACGCGTAGCACAGTTTAAAATTCTCCTTCTGGAGTTTCTGTCAATAAACGGAAATGTGTTCGCGAACTTTTGTGCTCCCCTGTACATGAAATACAGAATTTATACACACCACGTAATAGACAAACAGCGAGTTAAAATTAAAATCGCGTTCAGTAACTTAAAACGCACTTCCAGGAATTATTGTTAACAGACAGTAGAGAATTCTTTTGTGTGTCCCTGTAAATGAACGATGACTGCTATTCACACAATATTCTGTAGTAAGCCTCTTGTCATGCACCTTAGTGATATTAATAAAAAATTTCAATGCGTTTAAAATAGTGGAACATTATTTAAATAAACCGCAGACGATTTTTCTCCATAGACGTAATGTAACGGAATTCTTTTGACTGTCCCTGTAAAGTAACTATAAGTGCTATGCGCACCCTATTCCATATTAAGCTTCTTCGAATGCACCTTAGTGATACATATAAATTTCAATGCGTTTAAAATAGTGAAACATTATTTAAATAAACAGCAAATGATTTTTTCCCATAGACCGCAATGTAACGGAATTCTTTTGAGTGTCCCTGTAAAAAAACTATAAGTGCTACACACTTCCGTTGAAATAGGGAACATGCTATAGATAACGACAATAACATATAAAAATTGCAGAGCAATCCGAGCATATTTACGGGAGTTAGAGCACGGACAGACGGCCATACGGCAGACGGCCATACGGCAGACGGCCATCCGGCCAGACAAACCGAAGTCATAAACACTTTTCAACTAAGGTTGGAAAGTGTTAAAAACATACCTATATTCATGCATTTAAATACCTTAACAATAGAAGCCCTTTAACACTAGAACTACCGGAAATTTTACTCGTTTTTTAAAACTATTTCACACCGGAAATTTTAATTAAAACTACTTAACTTATTCATTTAACGTATTTCTGTGAGTTTTATATTTAATTTATTTTAAAATGAAATTACTGGTTCGAATCGGAATACATTCATTTGGTAACCATCAAAATGACGGCTCATGGTAGTTCTAGTGTTAAGAATAAATAATCCAAATGATTTAAAATGCAAGATGACCATACTTGATAGACAAAAAAAAAAAGACATTGTAAATGGTTAAAATTGCAGAATCAAATGTTATTTCAATAGTAAAAATGCAAAAGAGTTATTGAAATGCCGCATAGAATAATGATGTTTATATAACCCAACATTTCCAAGCTAGCTTCTACTGGGTTAAACTGTATTAATCTCGTTCGACCGTAGTTCATTATCAGCCTTTGTTTCTCAAAAATACTGCATTGAGGTTACGTGCAGTTATGAACCAACAACTAACGATTAAGTTTTAAAACGTAAGAATATCATTGCTTTAGGTTTTAAGAACTACAAAGTTAATGCTTAAGAATGCTAAAAGAAAAGGGAGTATTAAATTAATTTTAATATCAATTAAATTTGCATTGTATAATTGACATTTTATAAAGATAACAAGGTTTCGATTTGAACAAAAGTTTGGTTTACGAAAGAATATATTCTCATTTTTTACATTTTAGAATTTCGAAATTCTGTATTATTATATTCATTATTATATTATTTATCATTATAGATTACGTTTTATACTTATTACAAAGCTAATACGGATTATATTAATACATTTATTTGCAATACTAATTTTATTATCGTGCTGTTTTAATCTTTTTTATATTATTATATATAAGTAAAGTGTATTGCGACCTGCGATGCAAAGTTTTGCATTGAACAAATGACTTGGGTTTACGAAAGAATATTCCTAATTCTTATCTTTTAGAACTTCGAAATTCTGCATTATTATTTTATTTATCATTATACAATATGTTTAACACTTATTGCATAGGTAATACGGATTATATTAATTACATTGATTTGTAATACTAATTATTATCTTGCTATTTTATTCATTTTTTTATTATTATGATGATGAAAGTGAAAGTAAAATGTGTGCTTGTAAGAAAAAAGGTTGTGTATGGCTAATCTAAGCCGTTGTTTGGTTTCAAGTAATTTTATTTTGAATATCTAAGTTAGTCTATCTCTTCAGAACTTTGATAACTGAAAGATTAAACAATAGAGAACATTTAGCATACAAAATAAAAAGTTTACAATTGCGCCCTCAATCCTAAAATATGAGAACCTTAGAAACCGTTTTAAGAAACAAAAAAGCTTTACATTTATTTCAGAAACTAACGATTAAGTTTATCAGTAAATAAAAGGAAGAAAAGAAGACACAAACATGTTTGATTAGTTATTTTCTTTCTTTCGTTTACTCTTTTCTTTTAATTTATTTCAGAGGAAACCTGCGGCTTATTTCTCCTGAGAGTCCTCAAATATACAGTTGGGAATGAAAAGCAATGAACCAGCCTGTTCCCAAAATAAATTTTCCTAGACAATTCTTTATAACTATAAAAGTTATAAATACGTTACATCATTGACGTATCTAATAATTTTCCTCTGAAGTCCAGATAGGGATAATTCTGTTTAAAGTTCATTGGAAAAGAATGTCTTTGAGACTACTTTAAGTATAAAATTTTGAATTTTGAAGCATTAAATTTTGGAGATAATTTACAGCATTATAAAACGTTCTTTTTATTAAAGTTGATTAATTGAATGGTTTCCGACAAGAAAATAAAAAGAAAAGTGCCCAGTTAAACTGATGGCATTGAGCTCACAGGCTATTCACACTAATTGTATATTATACTCTTATTTCAAAGAATGCCCCTCGAAAAATAAAGCAATCGACAATAAATTAAGGGGGAGAATGAGAACCCCGTCCCCTCTTTATACTTAACCAATGAACCTCCAAAACTAATCAGGGAAGCGCCTTATCACAATGAACCTATACACAAAATTTGAAGCAAATCGGATAATTCTGCATGAAACCCCATTTATCTAAATTAAGGGGGTATTAGCCCCCGTTCCCCCCTTTATACTTAAACAATGATTCCCCTAAACTTATCAGGGAAGCGCCTTATCACAATGAACTTATAAACAAAATTTGAAGCAAAACGGTTATTTCTATCAAGAGTTATCGCGATACGTACATACCTTACATACGTACATATATACATACAGAACGGGCGGGCATATTAGCTCTCAGGCTTTGATGGCCTATGAGCTAAAAAACACCTGTCCAAAGTTCAAAATTTTCAGAAATGGGAGGGGGGGGGGGATCTCTGAACAGGTTTTGTTTCTATGGAACAACGAAAATTTTCTCACCTCATAATGGAGATGGGTATTACTATTATTATTATTATTTGAACGATTTCACAACGTTATGAGTACCGTTTAGAACAATGATATCGCGATATTATTTAATTTTCGCAATTTTTTGGCAAGGGCTGTTATGTTGTTAACTATCAATAATATTTTGAATATTTTAATACACACGATTAAAAGAGAAAACAAGATTGAGAACATTTCTTTTAATTTTCACGTCTTTTTGTATTTATTTTTTATGTTTTTCCAGTTTACTAGTGTGTAATTAACGTTACCGCATTACCGGGTTTATTTTGCACCAATCACGAAATAAGATTCAACGCTACTTAACCACTTTTCTTATACAGTGCGTGTCAAAAGTATATGGACAGGCGAATTTTTGAAAAAACAGTCCAAAAAAATGAAGCAATAATCACAAAAAAATAAACATATGGAATCATAACATAAGTTTTTCACAATAAAGAAATACAGTACAAGTTTTATAGAATTTTAGTAAAAAAATCAAAGTCCTAAAAATAGATAGACTTTTCGAGTATTTTGTACTTAAATTCAAATTTTAGATCCATTCCTTTGAATTGTCTTGAAAATCTTATCAGGCATGCTTTGAACTAGTGTTTAGAGAATGTGTGACTCTAAAAAGAACCAGCTCTACTCTACTTGTTGCTTTAATTCCTGAATAGTCAAAAACTTACTACCATGGGCATACATACACCTTTCGTGCAAATACTCCCCAAAGGTTATCAATTGGATTCAAGTCTGGGCTGTTGGCTGGCCAGTCCATAACAGTCACTTGATTCTGCGTAAACCAAGCTGTTGATGAGTGGGAGGTGTTGTTCGCTTTTGTTGTTCTGTTTGAATTTCTAGTTTACCCCTCCTAAGATGTTACCAATTGAAAGTAGATTGCTTTTGAGGACATTTTGATAATCCTCAGAGCACTGTCGACCATTAAAAAAACAATATGCGTTCTTCCGTTGAAACAAAACGTGTGGCTCACCATGAGAGAACACCCTCTTTGTTGCCGACTAAAGAACTCGCGTGGTTCTCGTCGTAGATCATGCCAATAGTATACTGAGTCATCAGGGCCATTCAAATTAAATTTATTTCGTCACTGAAGAAAACATTTAACCATTCATTCGTCCAATGCATGCGTTTTTTAGCCCAAAGAACACGTGCATTTCCATGCTGCAATTTCAGCATAAGTTTCCGACACATTCCGCGATATTTATGATATTTGCTTGTCTCTATGCGATGACAAACAGTAGATCTCGAAATAGGAAACGCTAAAGTCCTCGCAATTTCACGAACAGACTTCCAGGGCTCGCAGCGTTCCTAAAATTTTCTACCTTTGCTACCAATTTTATGAAACAGAAAAATATTCTGATATACCGGATGATTATAATTAAAGTTACGATTTCAAAAATCGATAATTTTAAAACTACTGATATTTATACTTGATATTTTAGCAGAACAATCATGAGGCAATGGAATTTTGTTTGGCGAAAGAAAAAAATAGTTCCAAAATGTGCCGATAGATGGCGCTGTCAGGGTTCACATTGTCTGGAGATATGCAAATTACTAATACGTGGCAACTCTGGGTACCTGAAGAATGTTGTTTACAAAGGGCGAATTCAGAATCTAGCCTTGAAGGCAAGCATCACACACCACACCCATTGCATCAGTACAGATACCCTCCGATCTGCTGTGGAGTATGCCGTTTTGAGCTTCCAATTAGTAGCGAAACAAGGCGTAGGGCATATCGAACAACTTATGCTTTAATCATAAATAAAGTGTTTGTTCCATAAAGCTTTTTTTTTTCATTTTTTGTCTTTATTGCTGTTGTTGCTGTAAACACGTATTCTTGTCTTTTTGCTAATACATTTTTAGTAAATCCCTGAACTCTATTTTTTTACTTTTGGCTAACAACATTCCTGTGTTTAAAGAATACATTTTTGGTCTTTCCCCTGACATTATCCTGACAGCGCCATCTATCGGCACATTTTAGAACTATTTTTTTTCTTCGCCAAATAAAATTTCACTGCCTCACAATTGTTCTGCTAAAATATCAAGTCATTCTGACCAGTACAGTCAAACCTCGTTATACCGCCATTATCCGTTCAAGAAATTTTTGGCGCTATAACGAGTTTGGCGGTATATCGAATTAAAATACAATAAAAATTAATTTTCATACTATTATATTAATATTATTATTATTATAAAAATAAATATCAGTAATGCCTTTTTATTAAATTATCCAATGGTATATAGTATATTATAATAGTATAAATTAATATAATATAATTAATATACATAATATAATTAATGCTACATGATTCAAAATTATCCAATTAATGTATGAAATTAACATGCACTTACCTCTTTATATAGTCAATTTTAGATAAAGTAGATAATTATGCACATAACAGACACACACATACATTAAATATCACACTGAATTATTTTACTGTAATTATCTTTTACAGGAAAATATTTTAATATGCTAGTTTGAGTTTTCCTTTCAATATTGATTTTTTCAATATCTTTTTCTACAACTAAAAGATTGTTCATCATTTTTTTATCAGTTGCGTGTTTTTCTAAGAAAATTCTTATTTTCCCAATGCAATTTTTAACTTCATCAGATGTAACATGCGGCGTTTCAGCTTCTTCAGCTTCGCTGTCAGATGAATTTTCATTTTCATTTTGATTGGCAACAATTTCTTCGATTGTCAAATCTTCAAATGTTGAAACACTTTTGTCTATATTAATGTACTCAATTGCCAATAGAGGATGCTCAATTTCTGTTAATTTGTGTATTTCGTTTTGTAGTTCCTGAAGTGCTGTACTGTTTTATTTTTTAGTAGATCCTTCAGGTTTAATCAATCCAGTATGTTTCCAGCAGTTAACAATAGTTTCTGATGAAATTTCATCCCATGCTTTTTTTATCATGCGAATAGCATCATGTAAAAGGATTGGAGAAAAATCATCTTTACTGATTTTTTCAATGATATGGCGGACGTGATACTTTCGATAATGAGCTTTGAATGAGTTTATTATACCAGCATCCAAAGGTTGCAAAAATCCAGTACAGTCAGGAGGTAAAAATTCAATGCGGATATTACTCATTGGATATGCTTTGTGACAAGGGGCATTATCCAAAATCAATAAAATATGGCGTTTGCTTCTTTTCATTTCTATGTTGAAATTCACTAACCATTTTTGAAATAATGCTGAAGTCATCCACGCTTTGTTATTATTCTCATAATCTACATAAAGAGCAGGATTAAAATTTTTAAAACATCGTGGCTTAGCTGATTTTCCAATCACTGTCATAGTTCTTTTATTAGATCCATCACTATTCGTACAGAACACAAGAGACACACGATCTTTTTTTTTTTTTAATCCTTTAGCAGGCCCACTCGAAATTGTTTTATCTGGCTGCAAGCGGTAAAAAAGGCCACTTTCATCCATATTGTAAACGTCCTCTTGTTTATATTCTAAAATCAGCGCACTCAGTTTTTTGCGACCATTTGACACAATATCTTCATCAACACCTGCAGTTTCACCATTTCGTATGTACTGAGAGAATCCTCGTCGCTTTTTAAATCTGTTCAACCAGCCACTACTGTATTCGAAATCTGTAATATTCATTTGCTGGCCAAGAACTTTTGCCTGCTCTCTGATGACATCTCCGTTGATAGTGGCATTTTTATCACTCATTTGTTGTATCCATGTGCAAAGGGCATCCTCTAAGTCTTCATGTTTCGCTGTTTTCAGTCTTTTTACAGATGATTGCAGTTCGTTGGTGTTAATCCATTTTTCTGTATTCATCAAAATGTCTCCGATGCAGCGCCTGCTAACAGGCTTTTTCCAGAGTGTAGAAAAATGTTTGGAGATGTGTTGCTGCGATACATTCACATTTCTTTCTTTATATTCACAAATTTCCCGCTTTTCTGAAATTGATAAAACTGCTCTTTTCGCCATAATGAGTTAAAATAAAGAGACAGAATGATATTTTACAGATTTAGCTGGTGAATTCTTCGATGTTTCAATCAACGTCCGACCAAAATTTTGAATGAGAGATTTTGCACTGCACACCGTTTTCTTTCTAAGAAATCGACATAAAGTACAGGGAGAAGTTATTTTTTACATTGTTCTCACCTGAGAGAGGAGAGACCCTTTCAGCCAATGGCGTGCCATGCCTTGTTTTCTCCCCGCTCCAGAAGCGGATCGGATCACGTGACTCGCCAGTCTGAATCAGAAGTTTTACTTGCTCGGCACTCAGTGCGCGTTATTTTTCTTCTCCCAATGACAAGTAGAATGGGTAGCAGGTGCATTTTGGCAGGTGTTGAGAACAATATAAATTCTTTGCTATTCAATAAAGTTTGAATTGAGCTTGAAAACATCTAGACACATGAAAAGGAAGTGTCCTTTGAAATTCTAACAAAAAATTTAAAAAAGAAAGATATGCAAAGAAAATACAGTAATTTCAAGACATTTTTTTTTGCGGTATATCGAGTTGGCGCTTTAATGGATACATTACATTGAAATTCCTATTTGGCAGATTTGTTCATAGACGCAATTGGCGGTTAAACGGAATTGGCGCTATTTCGAGATGGCACTAAATCGGGGTTTGACTGTAGTTTTAAAATTATTGATTTTTGAAATCGTAACTTTAATTATAATCACCCGGTATTTCTATTTCAGATGTTAAAGGATTCTGCCATGAAGATGTTTGTTTTAAAATAGTGGTAGCAAAGGTATAAAAGTTTAGGAACGCTGAGTGCCCTGGATTTCTCTTGGGTTGAATCTGCTCGCAAAATCTCTCTATCACGCCACTGAGATGTTTTTCCTGGTCAACCTGACCACATTTTTGCAATCGCAATGTCATCCTTCCATAAATTTTCAAAAATTCCATATCTGGTACGCTTCATTTGTTTAGCAATTTAACATTTTGACCCTTTGAATGCCAAATTTTACCTATATCAGGTGCAGAGAATTGAACGTTGGAAAGCATTGTCCAACTATTCGAAAATTGAAGAACGTGTAGTGATTTTATATTTCGAAGTGATTACGTCACATGTACAGAACCGAGGCTAACGAAAAAGACAGGCTACCGCGGTGCATTCCACTTATCTTTTTTTACAGACCGCTAGAGTGACGTGTTGCTCTTTTCATACATCTGCATTGGTGGATTCGAGCATCACGTGACTCCCGCGGTCTGTAAAAAAAGATATGCGTAAAGCACCGCGGTAGCCTGTCTTTTTCGTTAGTCTCGTACAGAACGCAGAATATGCACTTTTGTTTAATATGGTGGTAATAAAAGCGATTATTTCCATTATTCATATATTTTTGGGACAGCTTATTTTGAATTTTTTTTATAAGCAATCTGTGGTATAAACATGATATTTTTGTACTGTAATAAACTTATGTTATGATTCCATATGCTAATTATTTTTTTCTTGACTATTACTTCAATTTTTGAACTGTTATTATTTTTTTTAAATTGCCTGTCCATATATTTTTCAGACGCGCTGTAAATATTTCAGAACAGTTTTGATTCTGCTCAATAAGCTGTACTCCGTGTGAAGTGACTGATGACGTGTGTAAGTGACTGATGACTCGGGTATCCAAAATTTTTTAAATGGTTTGCCATACTTATCCATGTTCCTTGATTTTTTTCTTGATATTTTTTAAAGAAAATGTTGCACTTTTTTTATTAGAAAAGGACTTAGCCCCCTCGAATTATTTTACGAATAGAAATATAATAATTGAAAATTGGTCTGGAATTTTCATTACATTAACAGTGCTATATTTTATATTGTATTTCATTAAAATTATTTGTTTTGCACTTTAATTAGAATTAAAAGAAAGCCTTATAAAACAACTTACATATTTCTATATAATAGTCTCAATATTAAATATATTAAATATGTCATATTGAAAATATTAAAATTAAATATTAAATATTTCAATATATTAAATTATTGGCAATCGAAACAAATCCACTTTTTGTTTTCACTTTTACAATTTGCAAGTTAGTTAAAGATCGCCTTCTCAAAAAACAAAGTAATTTGCTCAGAATTCATTTTGCAAAATGTTTCATTTCAGATTTTTATATTTGACTTGTCAGAGAAAAATGTTTTCACAGAACTTTCAAAATTGAAATTACTTTCTCCATTCTTACTGAAGTTGTAAAATTTGCCTCGTAATTAATTCCTTTAAATCTATTTTTTTAATTCCTGATACATTACAAAAGATCATCATTTTTGCGAAAAACAAAATGCTAATTCATTACTACATGCACGGCCAAGATCGTGAAAAGAGTTTTATTGTTCGATAGTTGTAGTTCGCTTGCTCCATCCCAAATGTATCAGATTTTTAAGTGCACATTAATTTAATAAATGAAACAATATTTTAAGTTTTGACAAATATTGAAGAGATTCGAATATGCCGTTTATTAGTATTCAGTTAGTTAGCTATTTACATAATCTGAATAATTCAAAGTTGCTGAAATTATGTCTGCCATTTAAATTTTGTATGAGAATATTTCTGAATTTCCTTTTCATAACGGACTTGCCATATTTCGGTATGAAGAAAGTGCAAATGTTGCCAAATGTTATAAACAGACCGGAAAACGAAACTTGTTAATTATTATTTCTGTTCATTTATGTATAGTTATTCGCTTCAGAATGTATTTAAACCTTTTGTTTCTGAATGTAAATTGATTACGTATGTAGACATGTGACATAAATTACTTTTGTGTGTATATATTAAATAAATTGTGTAAATGTTGAATTATGTATATGATAATTGCTTGCTCATGTATATATTAAATAAATGTATATGTATATATTACACAAATTTTTCTCCTTATATATGCATTAAATAGTGAAAATATTGAAAAAATTAGTTTTGTATGAAGCAGTGAATAGGGTGCTATAAAGCAGGGTGGTGCAAAATTTTAATTAGATTACCTATTGAAAACTAACGATTAAAAGTTTAATCATGCTTAATGATTAACGATAAAGTTCAATGGTCAATCTTTAGTCATGATTAAACTTTTAATTGTTAGTTTTCAATAGTTAATCTAATTAAAATTTTGCACAAACCTGCTATAAAGTGCTTGTGAAAGTTTTCTTTCTCTCGCCACGACCTTTTTCTTTATCTCACCTAGACCGTTGTAAATTGAAAGTACCTATTATGTATTTAAAGTGTAGAAGAAGAGTATATATATGTTATATATCCGACGGAAAGAAATAACAGGAACGAAAAATCATGCGTCAAGCACATATTATGTAATACTTTCCAACATTTCCAAAATAATTTTACAAATCTTTACCGTTTAATAAGGTGAAAGATGATGCCTAAGTAAACAATTTGGAAAACGCATAACATATTTGAAAACCCCATTTTAGGAATTACCAACAATATTCGAAAAATATCCGCCTTCTTTTGTGCAGCCCTGTACAAGATCTATAGATTTGTATATACACTACATAGAATGCTAGATTTTAGTTCAGTTAGGAGCGTAGCACAGTTTAAAATTCCCCTTAAACGTATTCAGCAACTGAAAACGCACGTCCAGCAATTATTGTTAACATACAGTATCGAATTCTTTTGTGTGATCCTGTAAATGAACGATGAATGCTACACACACAATATTTTATAGTAATCCTCTTGTAATGCATCTTAGTGATATACTATATCAATTTCAATGTGTTTGAAGTAGTGAAACATTATTAAAATAAAACCCAAACGATTTTTCTCCTTAGACCGTAATGTAACGGAATTCTTTTGAGTGTCTCTGTAAAGGAACTGAAAGTGCTATGCACACCATATTCTATAATAAGCCTCTTGTAGTGTACCTCAGTAATATCTATATCAATTTCACTATGTTTAAATTGTGTAACAACATTAAAATTAACCGCAAATGATTTTTTCACATAGACCGTAATGTAATGGAATTCTTTTGAGTGTCCCTGTAAAAAACTATAAGTGTTACACACTTCATTTTCAATACCGAACATGCCATAGTAAACCTTAATAACATAAATCAATTGCATGACGATCCGAATATATTTACGCGAGTTAGAGCACGGACAGACAGACAAACCGAATTCATAAACACTTTTCAACTATGTTGGAAAGTGTTAAAAAATAAACTTTATTCCTTTCTGAGCACTGTTGCCAGTCCGCTACTTTTTAACACTTTCCAATATAGTTGAAAAGTGTTTATGAATTCGGTTTGTCTGTTTGCAGTCCGTCTGTCTGTCTGTCCGTGCTCTAACTCGCGTAAATATATTCGGAATGACATGCAATTTATATGTTATTGCGGTTTATTATAGCATGTTCGGTATTGAAAATGAAGTGTGTAGCATTTATAGTTCGTTTACAAGGTACACTTTTTTAAATGTATCTAATTTCTCCAATAAATTGAATATTTAATACATTAATTACCACACCAGGCTAATATTACTGCACAAAAATAATTAATGTATAATTATGCTCCTTTTCGTGGCAAATTATACAAATGAGTTTTTAACTTTCTTTGACCTACCACTGCAAAGGCAACTTCATTAACATATAAATATTCAGAAATTCCACGTGGAAAACTAAACCTATCAATTCTAATGGTTTTATTTTTAACCTTTTTAACACGCATACAATGTGAATTTATGTTTATGGATTTGATATTGCATAACACTATTATGAAGTAGTGGGAAAATTACTTTTATCGGGAATTCTATAAGTTACATTATTTATTTATGAATAAAATCTAAAATTGCGTGTTCTTATATTGTGGTACCCTTAATCCATAACAATAAATTAAAATGTTGTAATCCACGTGACAGATACTCACGGCACCAAGCATAATATTGAACTATATCTAATGGGCTATTACTAGATGTTATAAAATATAACATAGCTCGAAATTTATTTTCTATAAAAAGTGAAGTACTTGCAGGGTCTAAAGCTATTAAAGGTGATAAAGGTTTATCTTTATTATATTTCGGATTAGTTTATCCCAGATTTTAATATATGTAGGTCTTCCCAATAATATTCACTTAAACTCAGAGTTAAAAAGAAATTAGTAGGACCATAGTTCTTCACCATAAAGTTTAAGTTGTTTTGACCAAAATTGTTCTGTATTTCGCTATTTGCTAAAAATTTTGTATAAATTACTTTCCAAATCCTTACTCGCTATCGTATTTAAACATTTTTTGCAGTAAGATTTGATGTAGTATTTGTGATATTTAACTACAGTGAAAAATGCCTGCTTTCATTTTTCTGATATTAGCATTGTTTAATAAATAACACAAATATTGAAAATTTAGTCAAAATTGTGAATAACATTTGAATAAACACTTAATTAAACAATGCTAATATCAGACAATTAAATGCGGGATTTTTTTTACAAATTAAATATTACAAATACTACATCAAATCTTACTGAAAAAAAGTGTTTATATATGATAGCGAATAAGAGTAGCTGGAGGAATATATGAAGGGTAATTTGTCCACGATTTTTGGTAGATAGTAGTAATACAGAACAATTTTGGCGAAAACCACATAATTACTTCACACACTTTACCACATAATTTCTACAAAATGTTACAAGTCAAAGCTTCTACCATCAATTTCAAAAAATTGCCACAATTTGGTTACTTGGTGTATGTTTTTAAAAAAGTAATTGTTACTTACGTATTACCCATGCCAAAAAGATGATTGCAAAAAATTGTTATCAATCGCCAATCGTGTTTATCGTTTCGAATTATATTCAAAACAGTAATTTAACATACATTTATTAAATAAAATATATCTTTTAAAATGGTAAACAATATAAAAGCAAACGAAAATAATACAGAACAGTAATTCTGTAGTAGAGATGCACAGAATATGCGGTATCTATTCGGCATTCAGCCATACTACCGTATATTCGGTTAGGCCGATTATCAAAATATTTGGTCTGCCGGGAATATTTCAATATTCTGCCAAACCGAATACTTATAAAATTATTTTTAAAACCTTTCACAACTTCTTCTACATTTAACTGCCAATTAATAAAAATATTCAGAATAATTAAGAAATGGAATAATATTCAAATAAAAGAGAATGATCATATATATTATTTCTCCTGTCAACATCCCTTTTTCTAAGAAAATATGAAACGCAGAACAACGAATGAGATACCATATGAAAGGTTTTTGAACCGGCTTCTGACATAGTACATTTACATTTTTTAAAAACATGTTTTTCGATTAAAAATTGCTGTTATTTAAAATTAAATCGACATTGATTTCATCAATGAAATGAAAGGTTTTCTGAAATCAGCGTTGCCACAGAAATAAAATACTGCATTATCGTATGTCGTCATCCTCTAATGCAATTAAAATATGATTGTCAATTTATTTCTTGCGCGTGCTTTTTGAAAAAAATATAGAGCTTTTAATCGGGTTTTTAATTTAATTTTTACGCGTGCGTCGCCTATTGTTTATTTGTTTTCTTTGTTTAATAATGGCTGTTTATATGCGTACTGTATCGGAATCGGAGCACCAGTAGATTACGTAATTTAAGGATTAGCTTCCAAATATACATTTCATTAGATTTACAAAAATTGTAATATTTATTTTTTAATATTTCATTAAGCTGTTAATATGTCAGAGAAGTCTGATGTCACTTAAATGGCTGCTGGACCACAAAGTTTGAACGCCCCATGTTTAAGTTCCCATAGGCTTTCAAAAAAGTGGTGTACCAAATATTGATTTACGTATTTAAGAAATTTCTTTAACAGTTTTGCAAAATCTGAGGAAATGATTTTGGCACAGATGTCATATACGCACCACATTGGCGGAGATTTTTCCCCGCTAATTTGGCGAAAACTTTGTTTATTTACTTTTGTTTGTTTACTTTGTTTATTTACTTTTTAAACGTTGTTTATTTACTTTTTAAACGTTGTTTATTTACTTTGTTTATTTACTTTTTAAACGTTGTTTATTTACTTTATTTCGTATTTTAATTCTATAAATTATTGTTATTATGTATATCCACATTTATTTATATCAAACTATCATTTATTTATTTGTATTTCCTTTTTTAAAATAATAGAAGCTATTTTATTTATTACGTTATTTTACTTTTATATTGAAATAAAATATCATATGCTATTATTGTATGCTATTTGTAACTAATATTCAAAAACAAAATTTTCGCCAAATTGGCGGGGGAAAAAATCATGCCAATGTGGCGAGTATATGACATCTGTGCCATGCTGGCATATAAATTCCCCAAACATCTGATTCAGTGTTTTAATTTTTTTTTATAATTCTTTTTTTTTTTTTTTAAGTATAGAGGTCTTGGCAACCTAGAGAAATAACCTTGGCGAGATAAGAAAATTTTGCAAAATATTTTCTGGCAATTTATTCGCACAAGCAATCATTATATATATTATTTCATTTGTCAACATCATTTTTTCTATGCACATACAAAACATACAACGATGAATGAGGTTGATGAATGAAAAGTTTTTGAACAAGTTTCTGAGAAAGTACAACTGTATTTCGTTAAAACGCGGTGATTGAATTAAAAAAAAATCAGTTAATTAAAAATTAGCGCTAAAACGTACCAGGAAATAATCTCAAAGATTGCAGTGCGAAAGCTTCGCACGGGTCCTTCTGGTTTTACATTATTTATTTGATGTTTGAAAAGCAGCACTTGAGAAACTTTAATGACGACCTTCATAGGATTTAATGATGTAGAAATGCAAGTTCCTGAATATTGTCTGCTAATAATCTGTTTCTTGCTTTTTCACAAACAGGGTGTTTCTAAACAAAATGGAAAAAACTTTCAAACGTATAATAAGCATCAAGATAGACAATTTTTGTGCAGGAAACCAGTTTCGCAATCACCTTATTCACTCAAAATTAGTGTTTCTCACTCCAGGTCGAACTTGGATTTTCGTTTGTTACTTTAACAATAATGAATTTATTGTAACGATATTTTGAACAGACATACTTTGATTTCTGTTAAATATGTCGAGAAATGCTGGAAATTATCACCATTCCTATCAAACATTACTGAACTAGACATTCTATTACTCAAAATGCAGCTGACAGTACATATACTGTGTCATTAACCAAAATTCAGTCACTTCCAATGATTCCGTCACATTTCATACAAGCAAAGTTAATGTGATGAAAATCTCGCTAAAATATCTTCATTATTGTTAGTTGTGAACGAAAATTCGGTTTCAGCTTGTGACACGCACTGCATTCTTGATAGAATGTACGGCATTTTTGATGAAAAATGTGAATTTAGATGCTGGTTTCCTGTACAAAAAATGTTTTTCATCACTACATTATCTTTCCTGAAAGTTTGTTCCAAGATTTTAGGAACATCCTGTATGTTTCCAATCTTTGAAAATAATTGCTCACTATAGACACTTATCTATGGTGCATTTAAAAACTTGCTTGCTAAATCAAAAGAAGCAGGAAAGTTATTCTTGTTGAGTTGCCAGCTTTTGAATAGACTTTTCATTCCTTTTTAAGGTGCGTTCGTAATTATATAAATACGTAGCACCTATAGTCGTCGTCTGGTTCGTTCGTCTGTCCGCAAATAACAGAGAAAAAACTACCCAACCGAATGGTTTGAAAATTTATATACATAATCGTTGCAGAATTTTGTAGAGTCATTTCAAATTTTATGAAAATCAAACCAAAGCTTAAAAATATATATTAATAAAAGTTTTCTTCATTCTATCCTACGTAACTAATTCAATGATATCCCATGATAGGTAAGGTTACCAGGGTGATTACGTCATATTTAAGATGAAGTCATTTTATTTCCATAGTACTGAATTTAAAAACCGAATTTGTATATTAAAATTGTATAACTATAGCAATCCTATAATCTACCGATAGTTTTTCGGGTAGATGTTTACGGAGAAATAGATATTAAATGGAAAAAGAGTCTAAAGATGGATTTCAAGTTCTGAAATTTCCAAAGCTAGGCTTAAGTCCCATTGGAATTTTCAGTAAATGTCAACAAAAGATAAAATGTTGCCAACTTAAAATCTACTTATTTTCTTACGGAAATTAATCATATCGTAATAACAGACGATATAATACATTTCACTGAAACTAGTTATAATACGAACGCACCTCATTTGTCATGTTTGACGTACAATTTCCAACTTGTTTTTTTTTTCTTTTACTTTAGTCCCTTCCTGACAAATAAAACAATATATGATTGGAATTTTTTCCTTCTAATTCCTTCAAAATTTCTGTTCGATTTAAAAATGTTCGTCTTGGAATATAAGGAAGTTTTATTCATTTGTTTTAGTTCACAGAAGAAGCCATGGAGTTTAAAGTTTTATTAATAAATTCAAGAGAATTCAGCCAACCGAATATTCGGTATTCGTTTTACCAATGTGCCGAATATTCAGTATTCAGCCAAGATCACTATTCCGTATATCCTTACTCAGTACTCGAAATAAATTATCAGGAATTCTGAAGGACAATTTTAGAAGAAACACTGTTCTGAGAAACTATTTTTAAAAGCTTTTTTAACACTTTCCAACATAGTTGGAAAGTGTTTGACTTCGGTTTGTCTGGCCGTCTGGCCGAACGTCCGTGCTCTAACTCTCGTAACTATTCTCGGATTGTCTTGAAATTTTTGTATGTCATTCATACTTATTATAGCATGATCCCTATTGAAAATGAAGTGTGTAGCATTTATGGTTTATTTACAGAGGCAGTCAAAAGTATTCAGTTACATTATGGTCAATGGGAAAAAATCGTTTCAAGTGCATTTTGATGATGTTACGCCATTCGAAACATGATGAAGTTGATATACAATTAGTACTGCACTAAAACATGCTTTTTCTAAAATATGGTGTACAAAATATTTATTATTCATTTACAGGGTCACACAAAAGAACTCTGTTACATAATGTTCTACGGGGAAAAATTGTTTGCAGTGTAATTTAATGCTATTTCACTATTTAAAGCATAATGGAATTTATATGTATCACTGAGATGCACAATAAATTTCTCATCGGATAGTATGGTATACATTGCTTTTGTCGTTCATTTACAGGGACACACAAAAGAAATTCGGTTACAGTCTTAGTGCGATAATTACTGTCTATGCGTGATAAGTATGCGTTTTCAACTTTGGTTTGGGTTTTTAAGTTTAACTATATATTTGCATAGTACGTGGTGGGTATAAATTCTGATTAGTAAATATTACTGACTATGGGAGTGAATTGCTTAAGGGTATTTTTAATTGCGTTACGCATTTTCCTGCTGAACTATATTTAGTAGACTAATATAAGTGTGAATATAAATAAATTTATATACATACATGCCCATAGAACAAGAAATATTGTCGTTTACGGTTAGTAATTGCTGGAAGTGAGTTTTAAATAGACTTTTGCGTTTTTTACCTGAATTAAATTTTAGTTTGATATGTACTGTGTACAAAAATCTTTACATAATATGCAGGGTTCTTTATATAATGTGCAGATTTCGCGTACATTTCCATCGTTTGGCGAAAATTTCTAGAAGGGAATTTTCTAGCTAAACTAATTTTTACCGTGATATACGTAGTATATATCCAAGTCTATAGATCATATATAGGACTGCACAAAATAATTTTACTACTTTTTGACAATGGAAGGTAAATGCTAAAAACTGGATTTTTAGCACTTTCCAACCTAGTTGAAAAGTGCTTATGACTTCGGTTTGTCTGGCCGTCTGCCGTCTGGCCGTCTGGCCGTCTGGCCGTCTGGCCGTCTGCCGTCTGCCGTCTGTCCGTGCTCTAACTCCCGTAAATATGCTCGGATTGCTCTGCAATTTTTATATGTTATTATCGTTATCTATAGCATGTTCCCTATTTCAACGGAAGTGTGTAGCACTTATAGTTTTTTTACAGGGACACTCAAAAGAATTCCGTTACATTGCGGTCTATGGGGAAAAATCATTTGCTGTTTATTTAAATAATGTTTCACTATTTTAAACGCATTGAAATTTATATATATCACTAAGGTGCATTAGAAGAAGCTTAATATGGAACAGGGTGTGCATAGCACTTATAGTTACTTTACAGGGACAGTAAAAATAATTCCGTTACATTACGTCTATGGAGAAAAATCGTCTGCGGTTTATTTAAATAATGTTTCACTATTTTAAACGCATTGAAATTTATATAGATCACTAAGGTGCATTACAAGAGACTTACTACGGAATATTGTGTGTATAGCAGTCATCGTTCATTTACAGGGACACGCAAAAGAATTATCTACTGTCTGTTAACAATAATTCCTGGAAGTGCGTTTTAAGTTACTGAACGCGATTTTAATGTTAACTTGCTTTTTGTCTATTACGTGGTGTGTATAAATTCTGTAGATCCTATACAGGGCAGCACAAAAGTTCGCGAACACATTTCTGTTTATTGACAAACTCCAGACGGAGAATTTTAAAATGTGCTACACGTTTCCTAACTGAACTAAAATTTAGCATCCTATGTAGTATATATACAATTCTATATATCCTATACAGGGCTGAATAAAAGTATTCGGATATTTTTCCGAATATTGTATATGTTGGAAATTCCTGAAATTATGTTTTTAAATATGTTATGCGTTTTCCAAATTGTTTACTTAGAAGTTATCTTTTAGCTTATTAAACGGTATGATTTGTAAAATTATTTTGGAAGCGTTGGAAAGTGCTACATAATCTATGCTTGACGCATGATTTTTCGTTCTTGTTAATTATATTATATGTTTCCTAAACTGTTTACTACATATCTTCTTTCACCTTATTTAACGGTGATGTTCGTTACAGTTTTCTGGATGTGTTAGAAAGTGTTTCATAATCTATGCTTGATGCGTGGTTTTCCGTTCTTGTTTCTTTTTTTGGTACTTGTTTGTTATAGAGGCCTTGGTGGGTTTTTTTAAAAACTTGGTGCAATTCGAGCTTCAGAAAGAAAGATTTGTTGCTAAACGATATAAACTGCTATGAAAACAAACCTGATGAACTTTTTTGCTTGCTTATACATGTATTTAAAAAATTACCACTAACTACATGTATTAGAAAAATTACTTCTGTCTGTATATAAAAATATATAAATGCCTTCTTTAAATTAAATAAATCGTATAAATATTGAAAAAAAATTCTTGTGTGTATGAAACAGCGAATAGTCTGTCAGAAATGATGTATGAAAATTTTCCTTCTCTTGCCAATGTCAATTTCTGTCTATCGGCAAGGCCCTTATACAAATGAATACCCTTTTTTTAAAAATATATAGATAAGTATGTAGATAAAATACTTTTTAATAGACTTTAACAAAGGAAGACATCAATTCAATCTACATATTTATTTTTTCTGTATTAATGCAAAATTCTGTAATACAGGGGCCAGTTTGAAATATTTTCTGCAGGTAATCCTATATAAATTTCATAAAAGCTAGAAAATTATTCTATTTCTTTTTTAATAGAAATTTCTGCTTAAATCTGGGCATACATTCAAAAGAATTACTGTCTGTAAACAAAAATTCGTGAACTCAGGAAGCAGACCTAAAATTTAAGAATTTGAAGGGCTGTTAAAAATTAAATAAGTGGGTAAGTGTGATCGAAGAACGCACAAAGGGTTTCGTTTAATATTCCTTTCAACGCACTTTATCCTTTCTTTAATAAATCCAAATAAATTTCATTTAGCAACCAAAAAAAAAAAGTCATGTTTTTTATAAAGTAAAAATTTACCGATCATTTTTCTCGTTTTTCGAATATCTGAACCGGCCCGATTGCAGTTAAAACCCGCTATTATACTCTATCATAATAATGTATGTCATGTAGACCAAATGCGATATTTAAAAAAAAAAATCAATTTCATAACTAAACATGTTGTATAGAGACTTTCAAAATGTTAAATATGCTAATATTTCCATAATCGGGTTTTTATCATGATTTAATACGTTCCTCAAACTCATATATTTACTATTCTCCATAACTCATATTGATACTCTATTTGTATTATTCTCAAACATTTGAAAAATTCGTTAAACTTCCAATATGACGTCAGATTAATTTTCTTTTTAATTCTCTAAAGCCATCATATTTATTACCAATATGGCGTCATATTAATCTTTTTTTCAATTGGTGAAACTTTTTATTTCATTTTCATTTTTCAAGTGGAAATCTTTCAATAGACAATTAATTGCTGTAGAAAGAATTTTATTGTGGATTTTTAATTGTTCGCAACTGCTATAACGAAAAATGTTTAAATTTAATAGGAAAAGGCTGTTAGATTTTTGGTTTTTTTAATCTCTGTATATTAAAATAATACGATTTTTTCAAATTTTATGATTTTGAGCTTCATAGTATCACTGTAAAAAAACTCAGAAGCGTTTCGGCACAAAGAGGAAAGGTTTCCGGAAATGTATAGTAAACTTTGTGTTCTACTCAGTTACTTGTTATTTCGGAATCGTTACACGTATTTTCGGAAAAATATTCAAAGCGTTGAATACTCTGAAAAAGTCAGAAACGTTACATTCCATAGCGGAAACGTTTCCGAATAGGTAGTGTAAAATGTTGGTTACTGAAAAATTCGGAAATGTTACACTCGTTCCGTGTAAAGTTTAAAAATGGAATTCGAAATGAAGTAATATTTGCGCATGCTCATCTACTCCGATATACTGCACATGTCGTTATCACGTGATTTGTATTGTTCTTGAGAGGAAAGACATAGCTTAAATCAGACGCAGATGCAACGTATTTGGATGAGCAGTAAGTATTCTGTTTTATAATTTTTTTTTATTTGAGAGAACGATATGCTTTTTTCAAAAGAATTATTATTATCAGATTCTATTTTATTGCATATTAATATTAAATTTTCAGTTAATCTTTTGTTGTACATACAAAGTTAAATAACTCGTTCGATAGTTTCTTTATACTCTTGTTCCATGAATCTATAATAAATATCAGATATTTGATTGATAAATAATAATGTAGTACTAGTATTAATGAAGTACAGATAGCACCGTTTATACGTCTTTAACATCTTTTCGTTTTGAGATTGGTTTCGATTCATAACTTATCTAATGATGAAATGTATCGTTTATATGACATATCAAATTCCTAATTTCACTCATACTATACGTTTTTCCTTCATTTTTTATGAATCAGATATTTATAAATAAATATAAATGAAAATTTGATTTATAAATCTATAAATAATTCTTTTTTAAAATCCGGTCTCGTGAATTCCATTATGTAAATAGATACATATACACTATAAAATTGCTTTAATTCCCAAAATAGATGTATTATTTTTAATACGTTTAAATAAATATATTTTTTAATCTTGTAAGTAGAGATATTGTGTCAAAAGATTTCGTATCTGTAAATAATTATTTTATTTCATGAACTATATACTTATAAAATTATATATATTTTCTCAGGTTATCTCAGCACCTCTCAAGTTATACGAATAAAATAATACCTTTAAATGAATATATTTCGTAGCATGATAATTGTAAAACACTATATTAAAAATAGACAAAACATTTTTAACAATATATCTATTTATAAGTATACAATGCGTGAAAATAAAATAATTATCACAGATATAAAATATTTTGGAATAGTATATATATTTACAAGATTAAAATTTTTTTTTAAAGGTATTACTAAAATCTATTTATTTATAAGTATAGGGAAATTAAACATTTTCATTATGTATCTATTTAGAGGATGGAACTCATGAGGCTGCATTTAAAAAAAAAAAAAGAATTATTTATAGATCTATAAATCAAATTTTCAACGTTATTTGTTTACAAATATCTGATTCCTAAAAACTGAGTGAAAAAAGTATAGTATAAGTGAAAATAGGAATTTGTTCTGTCATATAAAGGATACATTTCATCATTAGAAAAGTTATGAATCGGAACCAATCTCAAAACGAAAAGATGATAAAGACGTATAATCGGTGCTATCTGTACTTTATTAATACTAGTACTATAATATTATTCATCAATCAAATATCTAATATTTATTATAGATTCATGGAACAAGAGTATAAAAAACTATCGAACGAGTTATTTAACTTTGTATGTACAACAAAAGATTAACTGCAAATTTAATATTAATATGCAATAAAATTGAATCCGACAATATTAACTCTTTTAAAAAAGTGTATCGTTCTCCTAAATAAAAAAAAAAATTATGATACAGAGATACACAGAAATATTGCCGATATATATACAAACATTTCCGAAATATACGGAAATTTTCTAAATACTTTTCCGAAATATACGGAAACGTTACTAAATACTTTTCCGAAATATACAGAAACGTTACTAAATACGTTTCCGAAATATGCAGAAACGTTATTAAATATTTTCCGAAATATGCGGAAACATAACAGAACCGATGGGCCACATTGCTGCCCCACCAGATAGAGTAACATTTCCGAGATTATTTTTTTTTTTTTACAGTGTGTATTCAGCTATAAGTACACAAAATTTCATGCTTATATAGTTTCAGAGAACCGGCTCTGTTACGGACAGACAACGAAGCGGGAGTAATAGGGTTGCGTGAGATGAACGAAACCATAATTAAAAATTAGGAATTCTCCAGAAACTTATAAACTTGAACCCTGAGTATTTTTTAACTTCCTTTTCCTTTGTTTGATTATAGATAAATGACAAAAAAAGACAAGATTTTCATTTTATTTCATATAAGTAGAATGATACAATAATAATATTTTTTTTTAAATGCACTTTACACTAAAATCTGCTTTATACATGCATATCTGAATGAAACAACCTTGGTATCAAAGTAATTTAAAAAAAAAAGGGGGCTACGAGTTACAGGTGAAGAAATAAAAATACCATTACCATTCCACAGGCTAACATTACTGCCTTAAGATTATTACTGTATAATTCAGCTTCATTTCGTGGCAAATGATACAAACAAACGCGTTTTTGTTAACTTTCTTCGACCTACCACCGCATAAGCAACATCATTAACATGTAAATATTCAGAAATTTCACGTGAAAAACAAAACCTACAAACTCTAATGGCTTTTATTTTTAACCTATTTTGCACGCATACAATATGAATTATGTTTATGGATTTTATATTTTATAACACGATTATAAAGTAGCGGAAAATTTACTTTTATCGGAAATTCTACACGTTATATATTTATTTATGAGTCCAGCAATAGAATCTAAAATTTATTTTCCTAATATTTGGGGTATCCTTAATCCATAACAACTCACGGTATATGGATACAACACATTATGTTTATATTTCTCTGTGGCGTCAGGGACGTGAATACACAAGTGATTGCCACTTTGGTAATTCGCAAGCTAAAAAATGTGAAGTATTTTCTGCTAAAAAAAGGGGGGGGGGGAAACAATTTATTATGAATAAGAATTGAATTGAATACAAATAATTACAAAATATTTCCACATTTTAAAAACTGAATCTAAATATTTTTTTGACCCATTGACGATTTAAAATGTCAAATATTCTATTCTTAACAAAAAAGAAAAAATAAGAATTTAATTATATATATATTAAATATTTAAAATACATAATTAAATATTTTCGTATTAAAAAAAATGAATCTAAATAATTTATCGGCTCAATGCAGATGTTGTAACTGTGAACCGATAAGAGAATATTAAACCTGAATCTGCGTAAGATTTTTTACTCCGAATTGATTAAAACTGTTCCACTTAATATATTAATAGGCGTAGGAAAACAGTCTCATTTTTAAACTGGATTATGTAAGAAACAAGAGTTTTCCTATTTTAACGAAAAACGTTATTCACTTCATTGAAAACCAATTAATATTATATATTAATTTTAAACAGATCGCCTGAGCGGTTGGCACTATGACACGTTTCTTTTAAAATTGGAATTTCTGATTTCAAACTATACTGCATGTAATAGACATGTATAAATTTCAGGATAGACTTAGAAGATATGAGACTGCTGTAAAAAAATCGGAACATTGAGATATTAAATGGCGGCTTTTTGAGTTTCCTTTGACCTCAAGCTAGCCGTATATATAGAGTGCCGGTCTTTGGGTCTAGGGTTTGCTGCTCACTCGGGAAGCTACCGTTTATCACGATGCACTATATATAACACATCTTTATTCTGTGCTTTATGTTGAGCTCCTTTCATACATTTGCTTTTCTCTCCTCCGCTTTTCCTCCCAGTGGAATTTTCTTCTCTCTTAACGGCTTTTCCGATTTTCACTGCAGTGTTTATCTTATTATTTTTTATGGTGATATCAATAAATCTTCTTACTTTATTTTTATAAACACTATATGACTCAGAAACTCTCATACTTTCTACTTGTGATGACGACTTAGGGATTTCGTGTTTGAGACCAGTGGCGGGAAACCTTCCAGGTTTCCGTACAAACCTAGTGAAACTAGTATCCTGCCAACAAATATCCCCCAAATATCGTATTTTCCCTAGAAATTTAGGGAATGTTTATACACTTGTAAAAGACCTGTCTGCACTTCATATTTTTTTCAGTTTAAAAAACAGTCTCATGCAAAATTTATTTTTATATCTTTATATATATTTTTTTTTAGTTTTACGCAATACTTTCTTTTATGTTCGCTTAAGCACTGTTTTGATAGTAAAATGTAAATGGGTAGTCAATGTTTAAAATATATTTTATGCAATTTTTTGTTCATGTGAGTTTCAATTTATACAATTTTTGTTTAGATTCCCCGAGATATTACAGAACTTAAGGGGGTCCGGGACACATTTAAAAAAATATATATTTATTGAGTTAAAATTTTGAATTTTTTTTGTGATGGTTAACCATATCATCTGTAAACAAAATCACATGATAAAACTTCTCGTAACTTTTTTTAAAAAAAAATTTAATTTAAAATTTATTAAAAAAGTGGGGTAAATTAAAATCGTTATAACTCGAAATATTATTTGTAGACTCTCATTTTTTTTTCATTTAAATAAACAGAAATATAAAAATTTAAATTTTGATTCAGTATTTTAAAAAATATTAATTTTAAAAAAAATTAAAAATATTTAAAGTAAACTTTAAAAAAATGATGTAACTTTTTTTTTTTAAATCATATTTTGAAAAGTAAATATGTTTTTTTCAAATTTGCTGAATCAAAATTAAAGTAAAATAACTGAAAAAGACATGTTCCAAGTTTGAGCCATTTACCTTTAACTGTTTTAGACTTATAACGATATAAAGACGAGAATGCGTGAAAGAACCCATCATGCAGAAAAACGCAAAAACGTTTCCATGACAACCGCTACTTGAAAGCTAGATTTTTTAAAACAAAAAATTAATATATCCTGTTCTATTCAAGATAGAAACATGATTTAAACATCATTTTAAACGGATAAAAACAGGGAATTTTTTAATACAATAAAATATTTTTCAAAAATTTGATGTTTTTTGTGTCCCGGACCCCCTTAAAACAAGGAAAATAAAATGGTGGGCAAAATGTACCCTGTTTGCCAGCTGACTTTTCCCAGAAGGTTAAAATATTTTTGAAAACGACAAAGGGACAATAAAAATTAAATAACCCACAAATGTACCCTTTGCATAGAGTCTTCCACACTTAAGCATATTTTGTTCCTTCAAAAATAATTAAGCTGGAACGCAAAAATCAGTTATTGAAGATTATATTTAGGTCCAATGCATTTGCTATCGTGTTGTTATTCGGCGGTTTATTCAACTAATACCTTTATTTTGTAGGCATTAGCTTCAATGGACTTGCTGCCATCCGCTGGTTTTTCAGAATGTGATGCATCTGTCATAGGAAACTGTTAACGACGAAATTTTTTTAACTAATTTCGACACTGACTGCAAAAATATGTACCAAAAAGTAATTGGTCATTTCTCAAAATATGTAATGTTCTCTCTGAATGATAAATTTGACTGAAGAGTTTTAATGAAGACCCGATAAATTTTACTTAAGAGACAGAGAGAACGGAAAATCGCATTTTCCCGCAATCCCATTGCCAGACAACGTTAATTCGTTAAATTCAAATTATCATAACCCAGTAATCTATGATTGTACAAAAAGGGAATTTTTACTGCTTTGCTTGTTAGAGAATGGTGAAATATTTTCTAAATATAGCTTATGTAGGACCCAGGGACCGTATAAACATTTAAACTTCGTAACTAAACTTCGTAAAAAGATAATTATTTTGACATCCGCCCCGCGACCAGGCAATAACCCGTTCAGCTGAGCAATAAACCGGCAGGTAGGGGCCTGGACAGTGGTCTAAAAAACTATTTTAACATAAACTGATTTTCATATGATGAAAAACATTTGAAATATTTTTCAAAGAATATTTTTTCAACACTTTTTTACAGGGACACGTCAAAAAATTTAAGTTACGATTGTCTACTGTGTGTCAAATATGTAGGGTGCTTACAACTAGAGTACCTTT
Organism: Maratus michaelseni; assembly: GCA_963931845.1. Taxonomy (NCBI): domain Eukaryota; kingdom Metazoa; phylum Arthropoda; class Arachnida; order Araneae; family Salticidae; genus Maratus; species Maratus michaelseni. The sequence continues at coordinate 209,473,501 of OZ007599.1, read as the reverse complement.
ATAAATAAGAGAGTGGCGACATAATGAGCAATAAAATGCGATTTTTCGAGAGAACTTTGGATACAAATTGGCGCTAAAGCTAATGTATGTTGACATGTTTCACTCATCTAATCAAACTTGCTTTGGCGAATATTGCCAAGTTCTGGAATGTGGGTCCCGACTTTGAAAAAACGAAAACTTCCAATCTCAGCAGGTGCCCTGTGCATATGTCTCCACTCTCTTATTTATAAAGTTACTCTACTGGTGTCAACCCAGATTAGTTTAATCACCACCCGTAAGGCATGGTGACATCACGGCGACGTCACTGTGAAGTCACACTGTGACTTTGTGACAGTCGTCGTGACGTCAAGTGACGTCGATGTGAAGTCACTGTAACGTAAATGCGAGGTCGTTATGGCCGTTTTCAAGGCTTTCTGTGACCTCACAATGTGACTACTTTGTGAAGTCACCGTGCGACTTCAATGGGAAAAATGTGACGAATCTGCATCGGATAGGGTGACCAGATTTTACCCGAATCCTATACGGATTGTTCGGATCAAAATTTTTTTATGGTTCAAGTTTGTGATGTTTGTGACGACACTGCACCGGGTCGGGTGACCAGATTTTACCCGAATACAATCCAGAAACTTCGGATCGATCTTTTTGGATTTGTTTGGCTACAGAATAGATTTGGATTAGTTGTCGTGTGACCTGATTTTCGTGAACCCGATCTGACCCGAGTCGGGTATAATGTTTTTACTGTAAGTCTTGTTCAGAATAGAATCTGGCATACGACCAAGTAACCAGATTTTATCAGAAATTGTGTTACGATACAATTTCTGATGTCGGCTCGGATCTAGAGTCATGCACGAATCCGGTTATATACTTCTTGAACATGATTGAATGTCTACTTGAACATGAATGATGGTTGACTGAAACTATATTTACATTCAACCCGTAATCTTACTCTAACCCAACAACAACAACAACAAAAATTCTGTAGGCCCACAACCCGACCGAACCTGATAAATGATTTCGCATACATTCGGATAACAAGATTTCACCAAATACGGATAAGATCGACGATAAGGATTGGATAGGCAATCATTTTTTTTATGCAAGTCGTATTCAAATTAAAACTTTGCATCTGATTGGGAAACCGGCTAATGTAGCTGTTAAACAAGAAAATTATAAATGTAAAAAACGCATACTAATATAAAAATAATAGATGAATCCATTAAAAATTATAATAAAATTAAATATTTTAATAATATGAAATTCTATTGTGCAAATAACCACTTTTAAAAATAACTTCGACTTCCATTTGTTTTATGTAACCACCAAAAATATTGACAATAATTAAAACTATGCTATTTTGCTTTTAAGTATTGAAGTTTTTAAATGTGTATACTTTGCCATATTTCCCCTCGTTCAGTATCACGAAACTTTCTGACACATTTATGAACAAATTTTTAAACGCTTGGCACTTGCATGCCTGATTATTAAAGCGATTTGGAATGAATAGCGTTTTCCATTTTTAGATAAATGAAATGCTTAAGAGCAATTTTGGTCACGTTTTTTCCGTTTCTGACGCTGCGCGTCGGAAATTCGGTTCAAAACACCGACTTTGATAGTGTTTTCTGAAACATCTTTTGTCAAAAATGGAAAATGCCATTCTATTACATATATTTCCGAATAAAAATAAATTCAGAAATTAGTTATTTTGGATTTGATTACAAATTTAATGAAAATAAAAGTATAGATTTTTAAATAAGCATTGTGAAAAATTTATATTAGGAATCCATTTAAATAATAGATCTACCTATTGTGCGATATTGTTAAATAATAAACATTGTATTAAGCAATAAAACATTTTTCGAAGCAAATGAAATTTAAAACTTAGGATCATAAACGCAAAGAAAAAAAATATTTTTTTTTTCTTTACAAATTATTTTATTTATAGTTTTTGATAGATGCAGAGCTTAAATATCAATTTTTACTATAGAAAAAATTCGATAACATAACTGGAAAAATTACCTTAACTGAATAGCTGTTTTATTGTTTCATCAATATTCATTATTTTTGTGCACCTAATATCGACATATCTTGACAACTAAATTTGTAATGAGTTAAATTGTCGCAATTATTTCAAATATACCAGAAAATTATTTCTCAAAACCTCCACTAGCTAAGAAATTTTCAAATTGTAAATCAAATATTAATAGTTTTAAAAATTGCAATGTTTTTAATTACAATGAATAACTATGAAAATTGAACTGAGAAACGCAAAATATAAATACATTCCTCGTTATAAATAACACTTTACATTTAGAATATATATTGTTAGTAAATACTTTAAGCTTTTTTCCAAACTCTCTATTTAAAACGATTTAAAACATTAAAGATAAAATTTTATACAAGTGATTAAAAAAAAAAAAGATTTAAACATCTTAACATTTAAATAATGCACTATTAATGTACCATTACTAAATATGCACTATTAACAAAACTGCGAAGACATTAAAAGTTACCTGCTAATCTATAAGTAAAACCACCAGTTCTAGGGATTAAGTTTTAATGGTCGTTGACTGCTTCCTTTTCATTGAAAAATGAGACTCAAATCCATTGCTTTAATTTTCAAAGTGTCCAGCTTAGGTATGTTCATAGTAGATATGAGATATCAAATATCACGCAGACCTTAATAACGCACCCAGCTAGACATAAGGATAGGTTAAAATGGATGATTCACTTTAAAACGTTAATTTACTTTCACGGTATAAATTCCACAATATACTTCCACAAACTTAAAAGAACACCACACACTCTAATCTGCCGATGAAAATAATCGTCTGCCCTCAACGTCTGCGATCATGATCTGCGCAGTAATGTTTACCACAAAGTAACATCTAGCAGGTGTTTCCAGAAAAAGAATAGAAAGAAAACAGTTAAATAAAGACATTTCAAATGCTTTATAGTTTATATGGCTGACAAATAACTTCTAATAAAACTATAATATTCTGTTTTTATATGAGAGAGTTTAATATTCTTGGAAATAAGCTGTGAAAATTTAAATTTTTATATATTTTTTAATCAGTTGCATTTGTTTTAGGCGTCCAAAGTAAACATAAATTTTAAATAAAAATGGATTTAATAGTCTTTATAAAATAATTACGACATAAATATAAATACTATTCTGCAATCAGATTTCCTAAATACGATTTTTTCATTTTTTACACTCTATTGAAAAGAGCAATATATTTAACAGAGGTGATATCTTATTAAGCACTGACCAGTTTTGGAATAAATTGCTATAGGAATGACATATACTTTATGACATATTTTTAATTCGTTTTTGTTCGGAAACGCATGAAATTGGCTTTTGTTTTTATTCAGAAACTCTGTAATTGAAAGACGTTTTCCATTTTTTAGTAAAATCAGAAGATCTTTCAGAAAAGAATATCAAAGTCAGCGTTTTGAACCAAATACCCGACGTAACAGGGAAAGAAAAGAGAAAAACCAGTCGTCACGTGACACGAATTGCTTATAACTCGATAAGTAATTTATTTATCAAAAAATGGAAAACTCATTTCGATTCCAAATTGCTTCCATAGTCAGTCCTGCCCATTTTATGCCTTTGCGTTTAAAAATGAGTCAGAAATTATGTCAGAAAGCTTCGCGTTGTGGAGCAGGTCAGTTGAGAACCACCTTAAATATTCAGTACAAGAAAAATCTTGAACGCGTTCGACGGTCACCCCAAGCACCCCCGATGTCGAACTCGCAAAAATGGTGTCCTCACTTTTTAAACAGAAAGCTGATGATTGGGTTGAGTGGCCCCTCAAAATAATAAGAGATTGGAGATTTTTAAAATATTTTTAGTATCACAAAATTAGCAAATGAGTTCTATGCGGTGGTAGGAAAAAAAATTAAATGTTTGTATTTAAAATGCTAACAAATCTCTAAATCGCTAACAGTTTTATTAGAATGTGAGATCTATTTCTGAATTACTTTCCGCCAAAACTTTCCTACGTTACTAAATTTCTATTTAAGGATTTTTACCTGTGTATTATATAGTATATTTTGTTAAATTTCATGAAAATGGCAATGAAAATTGTAAAAAAATATCTGCCTCATATATGTAGACAAATAATTATTTATTATTTTATTTTGGAAATACAATATATTTAAATAATGTGTGACAATGTTTTTATTAATGATTTAGGTACATGACATAATTCAATTCTATATTTTATGAGTTTTTTTCCAAATTCTCTCTCCGATCACACCGTGAAGTCACAGAGTGTTGGCATTTTGGTCATAGGTTTTATGTGACTTATGTGACTTACAGTGACGTCATTGCAACGTCACAAAAATTTTTAAAGCTGTCAAAAAGTAATTTTCTTCATGCCATAAGATGTTCTAAAGTTTATTTTAAGTTTTCTTTAGATCTTCAAGACGTTCACATTTTGATCACAGTGTGACGTTACAAAGTGGTGTCATTTTGGTCACTGATGTGACGTGACGTACGTGACTCACAGTGACGTCACAATGACGTCACTGTGACTGTGCATGCTATGCGGGCATTGATGCCAATCCAGTAAATTATATCGGATTGCTGAAAATTTTTCGGGTACTGTTCCTGTAATGAGAATTATTTTTACCCACATTCGTTCTGAATATGGCTAACAATAAATGGTGTAACCAAAAAACACTCTGTTGTTCGAAACCACCCTCTCTAAAACACGCCAACTGGCGCCTAATAAGTAAATAATAAAAGGCAATGTTAATAACATGAGTGTTTTTGCACAAATGCTAGCAGTTCGTGAATTAAGTCACTTGAAGTAGCTTGCATTTCTTTGTTTAAAATTTACAACAAATGATAATATTGCAAAAATATATTGGCTAATACTCTAAAAAAAATCCTATAGCTTTTACAGTAAAATCCTGTCAGCAATGCTACTAGTTCTCACTTGTAATTTGTACAAAAAAATCCTGTTAAATTGGCACAAATTTTCTCTGTATAAAATAGAATTTCTGTTTGTTACAGACAGAGTAATCCTGTTAAAGTGGAACAAAATTTCTCCATCTTACAGAAATTTCGACCGTGTTCAATAGGCAAAAAATTCTGTATTAAACAGAATTTTCATGTGTCACATGACAAGAAACCTTTCTATTTATGAAAAAGGTTATTTCTACAAGATGACTTTCCGTTTTCTTTACAGAATTTCTGGTGTAAGTGAAATAATTAACACGAAGTTCTTTGTATGAGATCATTTACAGCATTTCTGGTATTTCCAAATTCGTCAGTGAAGGATCTTATGACTTTAATGAAACTGATATCTATGTAGAATATTAGAGAAAATTTGTAGTTTATACGAAATGGAGATATTCTGTTAAAAATACTGTAAAATATCTGTTAAAAGAACAGGTATTTTTAACAGTGTACCGAGAAGTTTCCTTAAAAGCTAACAAAAAATTATTATTTTTTAAAAATTCTTCAATTATAATAGATATAATTATAAGAGATAATTATAATAGATAATTATAATAGTTAATTATATATATATATATATATATATATATATATATATATATATATGTATAATAGATATAATATTATAAATAACGATATAATTTTAACTTATGAAGTTCATATTTAGTCCATGTCTTTCATCCTCCATAATAATTAAGTAAAACTACTTAATTTGACATTTCATTTTAAAAGCTAAAGTTTCATTTTAAGAATAAATTGTCAAAGTTTTGTGGATAACCGAATATAAGAATTTCGAATGTTCAATAGATTCTTTATTCTGTTTGAAATCAATAAAATTCCAGAATTGGAACGCAATTCCGATAAGTCATTTTGCAGAGAAACTTTCTAAAGTTAGCAGACGATAAATTAGAAAAATTTAAACGTACTTCTAGATCTTAAATTTTAATTTCGAACACAGAATTTTAAAATTTGTAAGGATTTAAATCATTAATTCATTCGACTGTGAATATGCAAGGTCATTCAAAAAGATTGGACAAAGTTTAAGAGGTAGTAATGTACACCACAACAATATTGTATAGAATTTTTTTAATAGCTCATAATCTATTTTTGCACTACAAATATGTCTCGCTCCAATCCACGCATAACGATCGTTCATAACTTTAACGGAAAAAAATTAAACTATTTTCAAGACTTACTTTGCTCTGTATTAAATTCAATGATATTATGACGTGTACAGCATTTCAGTTAGTGAAAATGTATGAACTATTAATTATATTCGGAAATATGGAGCGTCTAGTTCACCGCAATCTGAATAAGGATGATACACTTCTACCCTTTTTTGTGCTATCCTTGCAATTCACATAATGAAAGATCAGTCTACTTCCAATTTCGTTAACATATTTCCCTTATTGTTAACAGTTGGTACAATTGCTCAGTTGGTAGAGCATGGCAGCTTCAGCCAAGAGATCCCAGGTTCCAATCCTGGTCGGGACATTTTTCGTGCAGTTGGAAAATTACAACTCATATGATTTCCTTACCAATTTGAATAATTGTGTTAAAATTAATCCAGGCAGAAACTACTACTCCCTACACGTAAAATAAACGACAGAGTAATGACACAATTAAATAGAAAATTTATTCATAACAGACATGAGCAATTTCTACGCGCAAAATAAAAATAAACAATTTGATGTATGCATGTAGTGCGCAATATGAATGAAGGTTGACACGTAGAAAATGGTACACGCATGATGTTCGTGTGGAATCACAAAAACTGATCGAAAGAGTGCCCACCAGCAACAATGCAGGCCTCACACCACCGGCGGAGGGAGTTGCGAACATTAGTGAATACCCCGGGCATCTCCCGGATATCGCCTGCTACGACGGCAATTCTCGCAACCAGGTCCTCGTCGGAGTCGATGGTAAAAAATAGTTGTTCATTACTCCAAAGTCTAAAGCGCCCTCTATCGGCATTTTTGAACTTTATCTTTAAAATTTATTTTTAAAATAATTTTTTTATTTAATTTTGTCATCCCTCTATCGTTTAGTTTACGTGTAGGGGTTAGTAGTTTTTGCCTGGTCTACGACATCAAGATCGGGAATAACTGAACTGTGTTCAGGGGGGAGGGGGTTCAAATTTCAACTCCTGAACACAGTTCAGTTTGCGCTAATTAACCACTCCCAACGATTCAGATTTTGAGCTCAAAATTTAAGTTTAAGTCTAAGCTTTTGAAAGCATTTAATCAGATACAAAAAAATAACGTTTAAAAAATAGTTTTTCGTTACTCCAAAGTCTAAAGCGCCCTCTATCGACATTTTTTAACTTTTTCTTTAAAATTTATTTTTAAGAAAATACTGACATAAAGAATAGTTTTAGCGAAAACCGCAAATGAATCGACCAATTTTTCCGTTTTTTATAATTATTTGAAATTTTGGACCCTAAACTTTAAAGGCGCCTATCTTTTTCGGAAGACGTTTGGGACACTTAGTTTGCTATTTAATATTGTTTGTCTTGATGTGTACTATCACCCCTTAAAGTTTTGCCCAAGAGTTTAGATTCACCCTGTATATGTTGCTTGATAATAAAGCAAAACAGTAATTCTAAAATTTTTAAAAGCTGATGAACAGTATATTTTTTTCGACACTAAATAACCCTATAAAACCACTCATCCGGAAGTGTTTTTTAATTTAACAAGAAAGAAAAATAATGTGTCAAACATAGATTATAAAACACTTCCCAACACATTCAGACTATTGTAACAAAACTTCACCGTTTAATAAAGTGAAAGATTAAGTATAAGTAAACAAGGGATGACAGCCCCGGGAACCCAACTTTCGCATTAGAGTATAAGTGCGATCCCGGGGCGAAATGTCTAAGTAAACAATTTGGAAAACGCATATAATATTTTGGAAAACCCTATTTCCGCAATTACCATCTATAGTCGAAAAAAATATGCAAATTCTTTTGTGCAACACTATATATCATCTGTAGATTTGTATATATACTACATAGTATGCAAAATTTAGTTCAGTTACGAAACGCATAACACAGTTGAAAAATCTCCTTCAGCAATTTCCGATAATAAGAGGAAATGTATTCGAATTCTTTGGTGCAGCCCGCAAAATATGATCTAGAGAATATATACACACTAAGTAACACGGAAAAAAAATAGTTCCATTTTAAAACGCATACCACAATTGAAAGCATACTTCCAGCAATTATTCCTCATAGACAGTACTGTAACCGGATTCTTTTGTGTCCCTGTAAATGAATACCGAATCCTATGCACACCATATTCTATATAGTAAGCATAGTGTTGTACACCTCAGTAGGGGTGCAACGGATATCCGGCTACTATGCCGGATAATTGGCAGTAGCCGGATATTATGATTATCCGGTAGCACATCCGGCCTGAAATTATTTCATTGAAATCGTTGTTAAAACTTCCAGATTATAAGGCCTAGAGATTAAGCTTGAAAAATACAAAGCATTAATTTATTAAACTAAAAATAATTTACTTAGTGCTTCTAAACCTATAAAAGAGCAAACATGTAGACAACTATAACTATTCATACACATGTGCCTGCATATATAAGCAACATACACAGTTAAAATTAAAAAAGTTTCACAATGACTCATCAAATAAGAAACTTTTTTTGCTGTGTTAGTAGCAAGCAAGAAGTTTTCTGTTCCCATGACACAAAACTTGTTTTCATAAGGTAAAGTGGTGCATAGATCAGAATGAAGTTCAAGAAAAATAAAAAGAGACGATATTAAATAAAACATTTTGCTACAAAAATATTCAGTTTTTAAATTTTTTTGCGAAAATAATTTACTACTACTAAACTAATAGTTTACTATTAAATTACTAATTTTCTTGTTATGCAATTCAGGTGTTATGTTAGTAGCAACAAGCAAGAACAAGTTTTTGTTATCACAACACAAAATTTTTTTAAGTATTAAAGCAATAAAAGATAACGAGGGGAGTTTACAGCTGGAACATCACACTGTTAAAGAAAAGGGGGAAGATAAAAGTATTAAATATTGTCTTTCCAAAGTATTCAGTAGTAAGTTTCTCATAAAATTAATTTATTAGTACTAAACTATTAACTATTTAGCTGATACTCTTATACTAAAAATTTAAAATAATGTAATTATAATATTGGTACTAAAACTGAAATTATCATAAAAATAATTGCTAATAGAAAATTTAAAAATTAGATAAAAAAGACAATAACATAGTGAGTTAGTTAATTATTGATATGGTTATTAATTAGCTAGTTAAAAAAATTAGCTAATCTAAACCCATGTTTAATTTCTTTAAAAATGAATAAAAATTTAAAAAGGACAGATCGAAACATACTGCAGCCGGATGGCCGAATATCCGGCTGCAAGTTATGCCGGATATCCGGTGTTCGGTATCCGGCCAAACTGACATCCATTGCATCTCTACACCTCACAGATGTATACCAATTTCAATATGTTTGAAATAGTTTAACATCAATAAAATACACTGCAAATGATTTTTCCCAAGGCCATAATTTAACGGAATTTTTTGAGTGACCCGAATCATAAATGCTACACACTTCATTTCCAAGACCTAACATTCCATAGGAAACCTCAATAACATATGTCAATTACATGGCAATCAGAGTGAATTAGAGGACAAACCGAATTCTTAAACACTTTTCAACTATGTTGGTAATGAACTTAACCTCCCTTGTCCCCGCAAAAAGAAAAAGAAAAGTGTATCGTTTTTAAGATTCAGAAACATGTAATGCTTGGTTCCTGACATCAGGCCATTTTGCTGTTATTTACTTTAATGATCTGGGCCAGTTTATAAAAGATTTTGAATTATAATCACCATATGTTATTATCAATCAAAATGAAAAATACATATATTTATTCGTAATATCATATTATTCCGATTTATAATTTATTTCCAATTCTATTGTTAGATTTATTATTTCAAAAAAGGAAAAAGGTATCACCTCTAAGATTCGTAAACAAGTGGCTTTTGACAGGCCATCCGATGTCATTCACCTTAGTGATTGAATGAAGTGTATAAAATATTTTTTATTACAATCTTCAAACATTATTCTCAGGAAAAAAAAAATGGAAAAAATGTATTTGTCCACAATATCTTAAAAACTAGTTTTGTAGTATATTCCCTGTGTTATTGTAACATTTATTATTGTAATATGAATATTCAAATGTTTAAATCTATATTATAAAGCAAAAAAGAGATGGAAATACTTGACCAATAAATTCAGCTTTTATTGCTATATTTTAATAAACATCGCATAATTTCAATTTTTACACCGTCGATTAGGAAAAAATGTTCTTCTTTCAGATGGAATTTGTTTGAAAATTGAGACTCAATTTACTGATGTTTTATAGTTTTAAAATAATTTTCAAACATGATTTTTTTTATCTATCTCCCTCGCGTGCAGGCAGATTACAAAAGATTGACTGGTTTGCACTTAAATTAACACATATATTGTGCTGTCCTCTAAAAAAACCCATTTTTTGAAAACTGTATAAAGTCTAATAAATAATGCACAAAAATAAAACATGGCTAAACTTTTACAGCTTGTGCTGACTAAGATTTTAATGCTGAGCATCTTTCATTTTATCACTTTATTACAAAATGACAGCCAATTAAAAGGGAATTTGAAAAAAAAAAAAAAAATCAAAAAATAACCCATGTTACCTGGAGAAAACACCCACACCTGACATACTCAGCTGAAAATGAAGCATTTTCTTACCTATTAATGGTTTGACATAAAAAAGATTTAAAAAAAAATATGTACATCATTCTAAAATTGTATTATAACAAGAAAATCTGCAAAAATGAAGCTCGTGTTTTGCCAGAATTCTGTAATTATTAATTTAAATTCTTTTAAAACTAAATAAGCACTCCTTAGGTATTTTTAACATTTTTATTATTATAAATGAGACATAAAAACAGGTCAAAACAAACAAATTAACCTTAGTGAAATATTTCATGAAATACTAGGGTGTTTTTTTTTTTTTTTTTTTTTTTTTAGAGGACAGCACAATATAGTTCAGCATTTGCTTCCGGCTAATATTTCACAACAAAATTAAAACTTCATCAATCAATAAACAAAAGAATATAAATAAAGCACAAATTTAACAGATATGTTATCGAATTACGCGCTTAAACGACTGAAAATATCAAAATCAAAAAGGCTGCTGTAAGTAAAGAAATCTTTGGCGATTTCTTCGGCTATTAACTCCTGTGATACGGCTGATACGAAAAGTATCACTTTTAATAAATTTCAAAATTTTATTTGAATACATTATTGATATTTTTCATATAAAAATGTTTTTTGGCGTTGTTAGCGGGCAATCTAATAAAATATATTAAACGTAGAAACTCAGTTTTATTTTCAGTTTAAAAAAAAAATGCATATTAATATTGTGTCGATTTTCTTGGGATTTAATAGATTTATTATGAGCAAAAAGTTTTATTATATTTATAGGATCCAAAAATGGTTACGAGGGCAATTAAAAAATTATTTATTAACAAAATAGACATAAAATACAAAAGGGAAGTAAGAGGCATATTTTCCGATCACTTTTCCACATCATCACCAAATCGATTTAGACATTTATCTAAACGCAGGACCAAATTTTTTAACCCGGCTTGGTAGAAATCACGTCCCTCCCCATTGAGCCAGTTCTCGGAAGCTGTTAAGTGTTTTAGATAAGCGTTCCTTGAATTTCGGAAAAAGGAAATAGTCACTGGAGCCAAATCTGGGCTGTATGGCGGGTGGGGGGGGAGGGGGCTCGTGTAAAGAACGTGGAAAGTTCAAACTTGGCAGAGTTATAAAGTCTATTGACCCACATATTTATGGATTATTAGACATTCACAAATATTTTAAAGAAAAATAGGGGGCTCATTAAGTTACTTGAAAAAAAAAATGTTTTGTATATCGTGGTGGGGTATCGTTCGAAAGATCTCGTAACACCCAACTCAAAAATATATTTGTTTTAATTTCAGGGATATCCTCTAAAATGTACTGCAAGAATATGCCCCCTACCCTATTTCCGAATCTACTGAATCTAAAATTAGGAAAAAATTAGTATTAGTAGGTGATTATTTAAACTTTTCAAGAAACTATAGGTCACATATTTTTTGAGAAAATCGCATTTTTCCGTTACACGCGAACGTTACTTTGCGGAAGGTCATCGGGAGAGTAGGGGGAACTTTACGTACCTACCGACACGGAATTATCCAAGGATTGTTGATAATGACTTTTAAAAAAATTGTTGGTAATTACCCGAGAGATTAATTAAAAACATATCTAGAAAAATCGACAGCATCGAAAAAGGAGGCGTTGCAACTTTGGCACCTCATTTCAAAACGCGCTTGGCACAATGCCAAGTTTAAACTTTTTACAAGGTCTTTGTTTTCGGTAAGGTGAATCATATTGAGTCAACGTTTTTCATTGCAATTGAATTCAATTATTGAAGGCAATTATTGAAAAATAATTTAAAGAATAATTCCAATGCATTAAAAGTCAGTACTTTTGAGACAACAACCGCTTATAATTCAATATGTAATTCATTTATAATGAAAAAAAATTCGATTACAAAACACCTCAATAATCATGCCTGCAAGTATCATACTTGTATGTTTAAAAATGAGTCAGAAATTTTCACTTTGCGAGCGTAATTTTATTTTTTAATCGCCGTAATTTTCTAGCAACGATATTTTGGTATATTGCAGTTAGTAATTAATAAATTTGTTGTACGAAACCCATTGTGTGCGAGAAAAATTCGTACTTGACTAATTATTTGTTACACGAACTTGTATGTATTTTTTTTTATTTCAAAGGTATATTATATATGTACTATACTAGGGTGCTCCGCACCCTGCGCCCTTCGTGCGCCAACCCCCGCAACAATACGTGCTTCGTAGTCTTACAGAAATCCTGTGTTTCGTTCAATTTCTTATTATTATGATTGCATTTTATTTTTGATAATACACCAACGCAAATTAAAACGAACATTCATTTATTTTTAAAAATATATATACTTACAATACATCTTTTCAAACAACATTTATAATACCCCCAGAGCATAGATTTTTTAAGCCACTTTTTGATTGGCATCTGAATAAAGCAACATATAACGGACAATGGCTAAACAATGGTCTATCCATATATAATCCAACACGGTCAAAGCTCTGCCCTTATGATTCATTTATAGTAATAGCAAATGCTAGCGAACTACAGGAAATCGTCTTCTGTGCAGTATAAATTGTAATCGGCTTGCATTACTCTCTCCTGTATCCATATTAATACAGGGAATAAATGCAACTTCTCCAGATTGATCCCCAGTCATGATTTTACCAGCTATAAAATGATTATGCAATTTTACTTTTTGTAATCTCGTTCCATGTTCCATTACAGAGTTCCATTAATACTTAGATTTCGAATAAACATGACAACGGATCCTGTTTGCAATTGTAATTTATGTTCAGTGAATCCAGGAAAATTAAATTAATTTAAATATTCAATTTGATATTCTAACTGAACATCTTCCTCCGTTTGATCTACACCTCGATGTTTAGCGGTATTTATGCTTCTATAGATATAAACCTTTCCCTCGACCAAATTTAATATTTTGTTGTTTAATACACGTACATCAGCGTTATGACAGGCCAGTATAATTATACTATCTACTAAATTTGAATTTGAGGAAATAGATGCGTCATAAATATCTTGAATAATGTCTGAATATTTCCAGCTATATAAAATTTGTAAAGTCTGAATGATGTTTTTGCCAATGTCTAATAACCAGCATGCATGTTCAACATCAGATGATCTCATACTTTTTGTTAGTTTAAATTGGATGCATTTTGACCATATTAGCGTTGACTAACGTGGAATTAATAATTTTTTAGTGTGAAGCATACTTCAAGACGGGTACAATTTGATGAAATCTCCACTGAAAATTACAAATTTACCTCCAAAAAGCCTACTGTCATTACAGAGATCTCAAAGTAATTTATCAACTATTTCCACTGTTCTGATTGGAATCATTCAAGCTTCGTCCCAAATTATTTCATCTGTTTCATAAGAGCTAATTTTGTCATCACGATTTTTCAAATAACATTTGGAATATGAATCTATTTCTATTGGCAATTTAAATGCACGATGGGATGTTGTTCCTCCTGGAAACAATGTGGAAGTGATTCCTGTCCACGCGTATGTTTTGCCAGCTCCTCCAGGTCCATCCATAAATAAAATTCTGTCAGCACTTTTTGTCAGTATTGAAGAGAATATCCAATCGAGTATAATTATTCCTTACTGATGTTTCTTTCTAATCGAGTATAATTAATCCTTACTGAAATTTCTTTTCATTTCTATACCTTTATTTAATTCATGTTCTACTCTTAAATTTCATTCTCATTGTGTCTCAATGAATTGCAAGTCTGTATTAGGATCGAGTTGATTAAAATGTTTGCATGTAAAATATTCATATTATAAGATTGAGGCTATATGCTGTAAAGCTCGGTATTCATTATTATCGTGAAATCCTTCGTAGAAGTATTTTTTGTATCTTTCCCAAACATTCAAAGCTGTGATTGGTTGTTCACTAGTAAGGTAAGTGCTGTAAAATAATCGTTAGTTGGCTGGGCATCATGAAATCAACAGCTTCATCGAATATTTCATAAAAATTAGTGTCAGTGTATAATAAGTTTCTGGCTACTGCAGCGTCCTTGAAAGACTCGTATCGTTTTTCTTCATAACCTTTTAGATTATTGTAACATGTGGTAACTAGAATAAAGTTTAACAATAGTTTAAAGTGAAATCTTTCAGAATCTTTTGGGCTAACAGAACAGACTCTTCCAATAATTTTGAATTTCTTGTCCCTTTTAATCCATGTTTTTTTTTTTTTTTTTAGAATTCAGAGTGTAGAATTCAGATATATTTTTATAAATAATATTTCTAGCAGCAGGATCAACTTTATTCAATTTAAAATATACTGTCAAAGTAGTGTTTTTTTCCTAAAGATTCCTCCTCATCGCCTTCTTTGTAAAGTACATTATGTTGCAGATGTAAATGAACAGGCAATCTATAAATTGTATGTGATCTATCATGTAAGGGCATTTCTAATACTCTCCAATCTGTTTCAGTAGGTCCCATATCTACCATCAACAAATGAAGTAATTTTGTCATGCATTTCTTCATTGATTATTTCAGTATTATTATCCATTTTTTAAAACTGACATGAGCTCTGTCGTGTCTTTTGTGGTAGTAATTGTGAATATATTTAGTGGCTGATGCTGACGCACAATACTCCACATAAACGGGGAAATCGTACTTCATTAAAAGGTAAGGGTTATAAGGAACCACCATCGTATTGTCCACTGCTACTAACTGTCCACTCACTTTCCTGTTGTAATGATTTGCTTTTGCTTTATTATCACGTCATTTATAGTGTGGATATCCTTTTTTCATTCATTTCTGTTTGGCACATAAACGTTTTGGAAACTTTTAAAACATTCTCCGTTTCCAATTAAACACGGTGAATCATTTGCATGCAGTCCGTGTAACATATGTTTAATAACTTTTTCTTTCAACGGCCATTCCTCCGGTATCTCTGCCGATATGCAGTTATCAATTTGTTCTGAAACTTTTAGCTTTTGATCATGTTTTATTGTAAAAAACATGTGTGCATGTGGCAATCCACGTTTCTGGAACTCTATCGTATAGACATATGCAGTAATAGTCCCAAATATTTTCTCGCTTAGTATTTCTTGTAGTAGTTCTTTTAATTTTAAGTGAAATAATCTTGCAATAAGTAATGGAGTATCATATGATCTTAATGTGTTTAAAGTTATTAAATGCTCTCTTAATTTCTGGCCAACCCGGATTACATGTCATTGTTACAAAAAGATCAGGTCTCCCATACTTTCTCACAATGGCCATTGCATCTTGATATAACTATTGCATATGTCTTGGGCTCCCTATAAATGAAGAAGGTAGAACAAATATATTGCCTAGTTTTGCCGATTCTGAACATTGTTTGGGTTATTTCACGCACTTCTCGAGACATGATCCATTAGACCCTGATAACATTCGATTCTCAGTTTGTCTTGATTATGTAAATACTAATTAAGACGTTGATTTTCTATTCGAATGTATGTGTGAATATCATAGTGCTGGTTCAATCTGCCTCCATAAAATATAGGATTGAAATTATCTATATGTCTGTAGATCAGGCGATAAGCATAATACTGCAGGACCGATGTCTGTTTTGTTTTATTGTTTCCTGTCTGGAATATACCGGGAGTCCAATCCCGGTATATTCCAGTCCTCCAGTCCTCCACTCGAAAACAATAGAGAAAAACTCATGGGGTCTATATGCGTAGATAGTTTTGGTAGCATAACACATTTGTTGCTAAATTTGGGATAGACACATAAATCAATATCTGGAACTATGTCATCATTTGAAACAATTATCGCTTCATATTCGGTTGTTGTAGGTTTATTATACACTCTTGTAAAGGTCCTCTTGTAAAATATAATACATATTCTTTTTGATTTTCTTCTACTATATTTCTTAATGCTCTATATTTTGTAACGTATGGATTATATTTTTCTAAAATTTGTTATTTCACCAATGTAACGATGCAAGTTAATATTTGATTCAAATTTTTATCTATACCGCAAAGCATCACCAGGTTTGTACATATAAATCTGACCACAATACGATTTATTACTTATACGTGATCCATAAAGATCAATGTTGGAGCAATATGATGTACTTGTCCGTGAACTTTTAGAATGGGCAGCCGCCTGTCTAATGTTATATCTACTTGAAAGGTTGCAAATGCAAACATGGAGTTGAATATTCGTATGTCATTTCTAAATCTTTTATCGGAGAAAATGCGCTGTAATTCAATAAAGAATCGTGATAATTCAGACAGCCTTACTTTACCGTTATGACAGCAACTTTTTTTTTTTCAAAATTCCTTTTTTCAATATATAGAGTTACAATATAGTACACACTTTTCAGTCATATCCCCAACAATGTGTATTGCACTCCGAAATCGTGATTAACAGTTGAAACTGATGATTTTGATGGTTTCTGTACACTCTGTTGTCGTTCTCTAAACTCTCTGACACACTTAGTTGATAATATATCTGAACGTGTAGACGTTGAGGGTAAATTTTCTTTGAGTTTTCTTTCTCTAAATTCTCTGACCCGCTTAGTAGATGTCCTCGCTGATTGTTTGTATGTAATTAAATTGTGATAACTACTAAGCAATTTCCACATTTTCTCACTCGCTCAACACATGATTTAGCTGCCAGACTACTTTACAAAAAAATTATATCATCCTCTGTCGCTGATTGTTTTTATGTAATTAAATTGTGGTCTTGTACTAAACAGTCGCCACATTTTCTCACACGCTCAGCACATGATTTAGCTGTCTGAAAGCTTTCAGAAAAACTAATATTATACTCACTACGATTTATTTTTATACTACCTTTTTTTCGAAAATAGATTAAAACAGATCAAGTTAAACATATGAAATAATGATCTTGTACAAATATTTGCACATCGCAAAATCCTAAATTGGAAAGATATTTTTTAAATAAGCGTTCAATGAAATTAAAAGCTACATAAAAAATTATGTTGCCAAACCACCATTTACAAATCCTCCTTTTTGTTAAGCATGGGACTCTCATTTTACGACAAAATAAAATGTAAAGGATCACTGTCTATAAGCCGTGTTTTTGGTCCATGAAATAAGACTAAAATTCGATTTTGTTATATTGACTTAATTATTTCACTTTCTAATATTAAAAAGTTTATCCTATATGATTTCAACAATATTTTTTGCATTTTGTTCGGATTTATATAACTTATACAAGCTCAAAGTTCGTATTATTCATAGTTTTTGATGAAAGATACGCAATTTCTCCCAATTTTACCTCAATTTTTAATATATTTTTTAATATTTTACTATGAGCGCAGCTTTGCAACACTTTTATTTTTACATATATTGTACATTTTGATGTATTTTATAATATATGTAAAGAAGAAAGTGTTGCACGATTGCGCTCATATAAATAATTGAGGTAAAATTAGGAGAAATTGCGTATTTTTCATCAAAAACTACGAATAATACAAACTTTGATCTTGTGTAAGTCATATAAATCCGAACAAAATGCAAAAACTATTGTTGAAACAATACAGGATAAACTTTCTAATATTAAAAAGTGAAATAATTAAGTCAGTATAACAAAATCGAGTTTAGGCTTATTTCATGGGCCAAAAACACGGCTTATGAACCCTAATCCTTTAAAAGAAAAAACTATCTTGCTTTGATACAATCTTAGTTTTTGTATTTGAAAAAATTGCTGCTAAATATTACACCATTTTTTCCTGCAGTAAATTTTACTAATATTCAATTTCCATGTTTCACTTTCAAAAATATTTTACTGTGGAATAAACCAGTTTCAGATGACGTTACCTCTACGTCTATGTCTACTGTGACGTCTACGATGACGTATAGCATGGTTGCAAAAATCTCATAATTACTCTTAAATTTTCTAAATTTAAAATATTAGAAAAGGAATATTATTAAAATATTAATTTATTTAAAATTTTAATAGCATTTTTCTAATAGATGCGACAATTTTTTTACTGCTGTAGATGAAAGAGAGAAAAGAGTAAATGATGTCATTTTCTCATTAAAATTGAAAAGAAAACCAAGGACGAAATTTTATTCCATTTGCATTCAGTTGGGCAATATTATTTCATATTCGTTTCATATAGCCGACAAAATGACATCAGTAAATAATAATCCCTTTTCTTTTCATTTTTTCTTTTCTTATCCACAAAAGTGTTTACATAAATTACGTCATTTGGAAGAATTTATTCAAACTATTTCCAGTTTATAAATTAAAATAAATGCTTAGAAAATTGTATTTTTCTCGCTACGCCATTTCGGCTTTAAGTGCCTTTGTAAAAAGTTTTAATTGCAATCTATACAAAATATTTACTTGAATAACTGGGTTTCTTCTTTTAATTCATTACCTGCAAATTGAGGTCAATAAAAATATTTACTTAAATGCAGGGAGCTGAAATGTGTTTTTGTTTAACCTTCTTGGATATAGGTAAAACTGAAAAATGCTACGATGGATTTTTTTTTTTTTTTTTTTTTTTTTTTTTTTACGTTAATGTAATTTATGTCAATGTTCAAGATAAGAAACGATTTTTGGCCTTCTGAAATAAGCTGATTCCTGAAGTTTCAATATGTGAAAATGAGTTTTTCACATTTTCACATATTTTCTTGAAAAACATAATCGCAATATTGCTTTCACAATCTATTCAAATATAAGATAATTATAATTTTCAATTTCAATTTGAAAATGATGACAAAGAAAAAAAAAATCCATATAGTATTCCCTTTTTTCTCTTTTATTCACAAAAATGGAGTAATTTAGTTGTCACCATTACAGATATGTCATTAAATGTTAGAAAAAAAAATAATATCTCGAAAACTAATTAAAATTTTAAAATTTTAAGACCACTTTTCACGTCATCGGATCAATGCGGTTTGACTACTGCTAATTTGATTGCCCAACGTTCCATATTCAAGGAGGAATAGCTGTGAAATATAATCAGTCGTTTCATAAAATCATTTCATAAATTCGTTTTATTAGGATTTTATATATATAGGGTAGATATAAACTCCTACGCCTAATAAATATTATAAATATCTAAATGCAAAAGAGTATCTCATTATATAAATCTAATATGTAATGCAAAAGGCTATATCGAATTATGTAAATCTAACACCTGAAATAACTTGGTCTCATATTTATAAAAATAAATAAACATGATTATAAAGCATAATCGAACTAATTTATTCTATAACTTCAAATATACAGTATACGAAAACATAAAACTAGCTTATTGCGTCTAATAAAAAATTATACTCTAAATAGCTAAATACAAAAGGCTATAATTATATAATGCAATAATTCAAAAGCCTACGTCTAATTATATAAATGTGACATATAATGGAAAAGGCTATACCTAATTATATAAATGCATAGCTATCTACTACTACTATATTTTGTCACTACTCTTTCTCATTAGAAATCTTTAACTTAATCGCATAATTCTGCGATTAAATAATGCGGAGACTGCTATTCGTAAGAAGTGTTGTTGAAAAATCGTAACAGTTGGCAACTATTTGGAAAATTTTGGACCTTTCGAAGTACTTTCTGAAAGGGTGCTCGCTTACTTTTGTAGTGTTTAGGGTACTTGTTAAGTCAAGCGGTTCCGAGTTCGAATCCCGGTTCAGTCTTGGATGTTTATAATGGGTCGGATTCCGTTATTAATTGAGGTCTCGATATGTTTAACCCTCAGATGCAAAAGATGACCGTAGTGCCCTAAAACCAACCAACCCACTTTATGAGACAGTTTCGTTTTCAGCAGGAATTTAAAAAGAACCGAGATTTGGTTTCCGATAAAAATTGTTTTAGTCTGATATTACTTCCAATACTTCACGTCTTCATTGGTTTTAAGTTTTTTTTTTCTTGTTCCAAAAATATTATCTAATATACAGACAATTTTCTCATATTTGAATAGTCACTAGAATCAAACTTACTGAAATCTCATTGAATAAATTTTATAGAAAACTTAGTATAATTATTAGTTATTTACAAGAAAGTTCAATCTGATTAAAACGAAAGATAAAATCAATTTATTTCATGTATTTATTATTAAATATGCGCTATTCAAAGGAAAAAAATGAAGAAAAAGAAAACTAGAATACTTCGCCTAATAAAAATGATACTATAAATAGCTAAATGGAAATGTCTGCAGCAGTTTCTTCTTCCGGCTTTTTATAGGCTTTTTTGTTCTTTTCTAAAGACTTCTTTTGGTTTGCAGTCTTCTACCTGACGTATCGGAAAATCAATTTTTATGCGGAATAAAATTTCGAGCTACCGAGCTTTGAAGCAATTTAACATATTAAAGTAAAATATTTTTAGCAAAATATTCGAAACGTATATTTTACAAAGCGTATTGAAAGTATTTTTGACTTAGTTGCAATAGCATTATTAATACTTATGTTAACCCTTTAACCTCCAGACCATTTCATACACATATTTTTGTATATACCAGATTTTATAGTATATTTACAATGTTTTATTCTACGTATGACGTACAAGTTGTACGTCAGGTAATACGTCATAATATCATGACGCAAACTGTGTACGTCATGAATGTCAAGGGTTTAACTAAGTGTTGTTACAAGTAGACTGTTTCTTTTCACATACTTCCATACTTCACCATTACAGGTGGCAGAGTGCTTAGAATATAAGTATTTGGTGTATTACAATGCAAAACATGACAGGTCTGTCGCAAAATTTGTAACTAGATAATAAGTAAGGATTGTATACAGGGTGATATGAAGCTACAGAAAAAATAAAACTTAAATAATTGAAAAAAATCAATAATTAAAAGTATATAGACAATAACACAATGCGATTTTCATAGAAATACACAGAAAAGCATGAGATTTTTTACATTTACCACCTAGATGCAAGGCTTCAATTCTCTTGTTGGCTAGTTGCGTTCAATCTCTACAGTGGAGCAGCAAAGTTTGCAATTCAGCTAGAAAAACAAATGCTCAATGTGCGGCTGTCATTCATGAGAATGGACATCAGACATGTCAGAACACTGTGCACATCATCGAAGAAGATTTTAGATGTAATTTCTGTTACATGATGTCGAATAGCTGTGTTTAACAAAGCGAACGTCGTCGGCCGACCTCTCCTGTGTATACCCGTAACTTTAAGTAGCTCCATAACTAAAAATCGCATGGAGACAGCCGAAACCTTTTTGATGCTGGTGCACAGTTTCGTGTTACGTCTGATGTGGCTGCTATCATGAATGAGGCTGTAACATTGAGTATTTGCATTCCTAGCTCCATTGCAAACTTTGCTGCATCATTGTATAAAGTAAACACAATTGAACAGCAATAGAACTGAATCGCGGCCTGTGTACGAAAAATGTAACTATTATTTCAATAAATTTTGTCGTTATCTCATGCATTTCTGTATATTTCTGTAAAAACTGCGTAGTGCTACTGCCTATATTTTTATAATTATTGAATTATAATTTTTTTTTGCGACTTTTTGATCATTCGATATTATGTCCAATAGAACAGACAGGCGATCTGAAAGTGTTAATTTTAATTTTTAAATGTTTTTCAAGTTCCAAAAATATTACTGATTAGTTAATAAATCAGTAGTTATCTCATATTGTAAGAATAGCAAGGATCTAATTTTCCAAAGCATCATTAAATAAATCTAATATATGAGATAAATTGGCACATATTCATAGAAAAATCAAATCTGGTTAAAAGACAAGATCCAATTAATTCATTCGATAAAATTATAATTAAATATGCATTATTAAAAAGTATATACTGCTCCCAATAAAATACTATAAATAGCTAAATGCAAAAGGCTATATGGGCCAAAATCTCATAAGGGGGATTTCTCAGTCCCCAGTATATCTCTCGGTATTTCTTTGCAATATAAATTATAATTTAATGTTAAAATGTTTTTCAGTGATTGTTTTACAATATTATGTTTCTTCTAATGTGAAAAATCGGTTTTTTAATCTTTAAAATGGGATTTAAATATCTCAAAAGTCACTACATAGTCCTCTATCCTCAATCCATAACTTGATTATTAAAATCATCAACAAACAATAACTATTAATTTTTTTTAAAAAACCAATACATTTATTATAAATATGAATCTCATGGATGATAATAATATAATTTTTATATGAGTGAAATATGTAATATTTGTTTTTGTTGGGTTTAAAATTGTGTCCCTCACTTTTTTGGTCACTACTGTCCCGGTATATGAATTTCATTATATTTCCACCAGATGACAGTATGTAGTCATTTTCAGTATTGTTTCTAATAGGGGCATGTTGTTCTTAAAAAGTCGCCATTGCTTGTTGTTTGTTCATAAAGAAGATTTTATGGATTGAAAAGAATGGAGAAAAGGTAAGCGTACCTTTATTAACCATCAATACTGTCCCCATTGTTAATTTAGATATTGATATTTATAGATAAACCAATATCTAACCATTTAATTGCAGGTTTGATATAGCTTTGAAAATAGTGCATGGAACATTCTAAAATGTTCTTTTTTAAATAAAATGGCAAAATTGCAAAAATTGTCACTACTGTCCCTTACAATTTGTGTTTTGTCCGATAAAAACTGTCATAACATTTTTCAATAAAGTTTGTGGCCATCTACTCATTATTATTCTGCAATATATCAGTGGTTATTAAAAATTCAAACTGAGCATAATATGAGACTTTTAAAATCCGATATCAGCAGAAAATCGGCAGCCAAAAATCACACGTATGAGATTTTGGCCCATACCTGATAATATATGTAATATATTAGTTAAATTTGGCACATGTTTATGAAAAATTAAATCTGATTATGACACAAGATCAAATTAATTCATTCAATAAATTTACAATTAAATATGAGCTATCCAAAAAAAAAAAAACTAAATTACTATGCAAATAAAAATGATACTATAAATAGCTAAATGCAAATGGCTGCAGCAGTTCCTTCTACCGGCTTTTTATAGTCTTTTTTTCTCTCTTTCTAAAGACTTCCTGACGTATCAGAAAAGCAATTTTTATACGGAAGAATAAAATTTCGAGCAACCGAGCTTTTGAAGCACTTTAGCATATTAAAGTAGAAAAATTTTAGCGAAATATTCGAAACATAATTTACAAAGCTTATTGAAAATATCTTAGCTTTAGTTGCAGGAGCATTAGACTTGATATTTTTTATTCTACGTTACTATTTAAGAGCTAAGTATATTACTATTAAGTAAATTCAACTTTTATCTTTGGAAGAAAAAAAGCCAATGAAAAATAATTGAAAGCTTTTTCATTCCATTAATTTTTCGAAGCACCAAAATTTTTGTAATTCTTGTGTGCGTTCTAGGTTCCAGTTCCATTTAGTAATTCAAATTGGAAAGATGGGAAAATAAGACGACAGCGAAGAAATCAACTTTTAAAGAAAAAAAAAAGATCCATGAATTCATAATAACTTATTTTAAGCCCTTTTTAATTTGAAATCTCCAAGGGAACACGTAAAATGCTCGAATTATTAAAAATTCAAAATAATAAAAAATTTCACATTTCAAGAAATCAAAGTAGTAGAAAGAACAAGAATAATATCTTAAAGAGTACCCTGTTTTTATGCATTCCAAAAACTATAATGTATAAAGGATAATTATTTCGTTAAACAAAATTCCATACCCGCGATATATACTTAGAGAGGTGTCATTAGTTTTAAAACTTCAAAAAATCGAATTTTCTTTGTATATATTTTTAAATATACCGGTGCTATAAGTTCGTTAAAAATTTTAAAAATCATTAAAAAGGAGCAAATGATGCTAAGAAATTGCGGTTTGCATGAATGGGATTTGAGGGAGATCGGAATTTTAAAAAAAGTTTAAAAAAAAAGAAAAAAATGTGTTGTGGCACTGGCATGCATAATATGAAGTAGATTTATGCAAAACAAATTGTCAATAAAACATCTGGATGCATAAGATTCTTCATTCGGTGCCAGCACAGCAGTATACTATCATTACGAGATCAAACGATGTTGGTTCATCTCTTTTACAACGGGCAATCAGAAATCTCAAGACGAGAAAAGTGTGCTTGAATACGGCAGCTTGTCAGACACTTCGAAGAAGCAAGTCGTTTAGACGATCGTCCACAAATTGGAAGGCCCTCCTTGACATCTGCTTCATATTATGCATGCGAGCGCCATCTATCGGTAATTTTTTAATCACAACTTTTTTTTGTCATTAAAAAAAATCCGACCTTCCGCTAATTCCAATCGTGCAAATGGCATTTTTTCAGCATCACTGGGACCCTTTTAATGATTTTTTAAAGTGTTAATGAATTTATGGCGCATCCGGTATATAATTCTGAATTGAACAAAACAAACCGCGTGGAAATATTCAAATTAGAACCGGGTTAATTTTAAATTGATAATGTGTACTTTGACACGCACTCCAATTGATTTTTAACTTTACATGTGTTTTTCTCAAACTGTTTTTTTTCACTTGCGTACATTGTAAAAGAAAAAATATTGTTTGCAGCCAAATTATTTCTTTTGCACAGATGTGTATGAAATGATTATACCTACAATCTCTACCAACTTTTTTCTCAATTAAACGACGTAAATTTTATTTTAAATAATTAGAATTTTTTTTTAACGTGATACAAGTTATAAAAAATCCCTGACGGCTCGGCCTACAGGCACAGGTAGATTTCGAAGACGCAGACCGTGGGGCGCCTGTTTGTCGGGAATTGCGGAAGAAATGACCTTTTTGCGATGATGCTGCAGTTGGAACCGCCTACTTCGAAACCAAACTTGTTTGCAGGCAGAACCAACAAGGATTTTTTTTTTTTTTTTTTTTTTTTTTTTTTTGCTATAAGAGTTGGTCCTATAAAAAACATGTCAATATAAAAGTTTTAGACAATATTAAGAGGATTTATAATAAATTTAAGCGGATTTGAAATCTTGTCAATTGACGAAGTTATGAATTTTTTTCTTCTAAAACCCCCCTTCCCTCCCCCCTTAAGGCAATTTTTAATTATATCAAAAATGTGTCATACATAAGTTTTTGGCCCTGTTCCTAGAAGTAATAATAACTTTAAACGGATTCGATACGTATCATAATTAAGAAATTATGTTTTTTTTTTCTGTTTTCACAAAAAGCCCCCCCCACCCCCCCTCCCTTGGTTCGATTTTGCCCATTAACGAACTTGACCGAGATTTTATGCCCCTTGATTTTATGTATCAGTTTCGAAAAGATGCGGGAGTTGGAACCGCCTACTTCGAAAAATAACTTGTTTGCAGGCGGAGCCGGCAGGGATTTTTTTTGTTTTTAATTTTTTTTGCTATAACGGTTGGTCCTATAAAAAACTTGTCAATATAAAAGTTTTAGATAATACTAAGAGGATTAATAATAAATTTACGCGGATTTGATATCTTGTGAATTGACGAAGCTATGATTTTTTTTCTTCTAAAACCCCCCTTTTTCCCCCCCTTGGGGCCATTTTTAATTATATCAAAAATCTGTCATACATAAATTTTCGGCCCTTTTCCTAGAAGTAATAATAACTTTAAACGGATTCGATACGTATAATAATAAAGAAATTATGAGGGTTTTTCTGTTTTCACAAAAAGCCTCCCCATTCCCCCCCCCCCCCCCCTTGGTTCGATTTTGCCCATTAACAAACTTGACCGAGATTTTATGACCCTTGATTTTATGTATCAGTTTGGAAGAGATTTATGCAGAATTTTTCCAGTTATCGTGGTCAGAAAAAAGTGACATAGATAGATAGATAGATAGATAGATAGATAGATAGATAGATAGATAGATAGATAGATAGATAAAGTTTTGAACTGGGGGTGGTTTTGGGTTCTGGGAGTCATGATCGGCGTAGATCTGCAAAAATTTTTCAAAATTTCCAACTTAGGTGAGAATGTAATAGGTAGTATTTCTTACGAAATCTACCTAAAAGTTGGCTAAAACAGACGATGGCATACAAATGTTGTGTAGTGTTTATATTTATTAAATCTAATATATATATATATATATATATATATATATATATATATATATATATATATATATATATATATATTATAAAATAGATTAACATATATTATAGAATAATCAAAATCAGTTATTATATATATATATATATATATATAATAACTGATTTTGTTTATTCTTAAGATACAAAATAAACTAGTCGTTGGAGGCCACCGTAATACTTACCCATCATGGATATGCATAATATAAAATATGAAAATAAAACATGTGTAAACTATTTATAAAATGCATTGCAATTCGAACTAGTCGTTGGGGGCCACCGTAAAACTTACCCATCATGGATATGCATAATAGAAAATATGAAAATAAAATGCATTGCAATTCGAATAAAATCGTGGCTTGATGACGCCATAAACTTTAAATGTTCTATTACTGAATTGCGTAAAAGAAACATCCTTATAACTCCTAAAATGTTAATCATATTAACTAACAGTTTATTGCGTCGGATTAAGCATATTATTTCCAATTAAAATATATCTTTGAATAGAAATTTGGATGAAATACAGGGTCATGAAAAATCGAAGAGTGTTGAAAATAGGATTACAAATATCTAGTCAACTAATTATCCGATCGACTTCATTTTTTATGAAAAATTTATGTTTTTTTATTGTCTTTTATATTCACTTCTTAAAATAAACAGTTTCAAAAATTTTTATATATACCTTTTATCAGATCGAATATTTCGAGAGTCCGAAAAAAATAGTCCCGGATAATCGAGGTTACTGAAATTCAATAAGCTTCTTTCCATTATTACATACTAATTAAATACCAAATTTCAAGTCTCTATCTCACTTTGTTCGGGCGATAGAGCGTTTACAGACACACACACAGACACACAAACAGACGGACGGCAAAAATTTTTTTCTAAAAATATGTTTTTCGAAATCTCCAGTGCCTGAAACGTGTAAATCCGCCAAAAAAAATTTTCGATTTTCAAAACGATTACAAGACTTACTTGAGAACTTACAAGACGCATACAGATCTTCTGACGATGGTATCATGAAATGCTCAAGGATTTCTTGATCTATCTCAGAATTAATCCTTCCGTTAACGATACATAGCCTTCCAGGACCATCTGCAGCCATGCAAGCCCATACCATTACACTGGCTGCAAATTTCACTGATCGTTTCATGCAGTTCTCATATGCTTCTTGCTTCATTCGCCATACACGAACACCTTGATCACCTTATGTTACGCAAAACACACTCTCATTACTAAACATCATCTTTTTCCAATCACCTAGACCCCATAAAAGCCCTTTTTTGCAACACTTCACTATCTCCCTTTTCTGTTTAATAATCATGAGGGGCTTTATCTTTGGTACACGAGATTGAAATCCAAGTTTATGGAGATGTCTTAGTGTTGTAGATTTACTCACATCAACACCGTGTTCTTTCCACTTTCGATGCAAACATCTTACACTTCTAAAACAGTTTTTCTTAGCAATACTCTTATTTAGCTTTATATCATCTCTCTAAGTAGTTTTTGGCTTTCGGCCGCTATTCAGATTCTTGTTTTCAAAATGTCCGTCGTTAAAATACTGCTTTATTGCTCTACTAACACTTGGTTGAGAACATTTTAAGTAACTGGTGATATATTGTTGATTATGACCTTTTTTATGCTAATCAATAATACGATGCTTTGTAAGCTACATTATGTCGGACGAACGACCAATGTTTCACACAAAATGAAAACAATGATGATGAAAAGCGTTTTTATAACTTAAGAAGAAGTCCCACAGAAGCTAATTTTATGCTTAATGTATGCAACCTTCTGAACCAATCATGAAAATTCATAAGTATTCTAATTTTTTGAACCACCTATTTTAGTATTTTAATATTTTGAATAATGAAAATAATTTTACAAAAATACAATATTCACTCAAAATTTAATATTTTACAGTTTTATTTTTCTTTCATAACATGCAAATTAATTAAAACATCAACCGCTGTTCTTTTTCAATTGTACTACATTGATATAGAGCTAAATGCAATTCTAAATGCAAATGAAATGAATTATTCTAATTTTTTGACTTGGAGCTGTAGAAACATGTGCTATTCTATGGAATCTTTTGCCGTTCATTTCCATCCCCATGAGTTCCCCCTTCAATTAAAAGGTAATGCAAATTAATAATAATAATAATAATAATATATATATATATATATAGATAGATATATATAGTTGGCCAGGTAAGTACGTTAGCCTGTTCTTGAATGACCAACTTAACCAGTCTTTAAATGACCAACTAACCAATATATAAATATATTGGTTAGTTGGTCATTTAAATTTCATTAAGACTAAAAAATATATTGTAATTGATTGGAGAAATGAATCGTGGTTTGAGCCGTTATTTTGGATACGCCCCTTTTCATACGTTTAAAAGCCTCACCAGTGGCTGAGAGGTTCTGAATAGACGGGAGGTGCTGGATTCGAACCCATATTGTCAGGGCTGTAGCTAGATGTGAACAATAGGGGGTGCTCAAGAAAATGTAGGGGGGGGGGGGGTACTATTTCTCGCTCTCTGACACATGCACGCACAAACACAGATATATATGATCAAAGTATTATATAGACAGACTTGCCAAGTCTCCGGCTTTTTGGAGACCAGTAATTTAATACAGAAAATGTTGTTTTAATTAATCAGAGCATTTTGCGATTTAACAGAACAACATTTTCTCTAACAAATTACTGATGTTAAAAAATCCGGAGACTTGGCAACTCTGTATCGAAAGATAAATTAGTGCATATTCAATTGTAGGCACTATGTTCCTTATTATTATTTGTTTTATGCTAATAATGGAAAACACTGCAAAATGAAAATTTTCTTTATATAACTAATGCAAGAGTCAATGTTTGCATCAGCAACAAGTTGCTAATTCTTAGTATGTGCAAATGGGCAGTTATATGCAGTTTTTAAACAAATACTACAATTTAGTATTTCTGCAAAATTGTAAAAAGCCCCCAAACTAAGTTCAATATTTGAACAAAGTTTCATTTGGATTTTTGAAACAGAATTTCATTTGGTGGCCTTGGCAACTTTCCAGGGGGGGGGCTCAAAAATTTCCAGGGGGGGCTGAGCCCCCCTGGCACCCCTCTAGCTACGGCCCTGCATATTGTGCTCGTCGGCCTAACCATTCGAAATTTTTCGTGGTTTTCTTCGAACCTTGCTTTGTTTATGAAAACACGGGTTAGGTTCCCTAATACTTACGTTCAGATCGGATAGTTAAGATATCTTAGACCGCCGAACTCACTGAGGGAGTTCCAGAAACTCACTTAGTGAGTTCGAACTTTTTATTGCTAGATACAGCCAGTACCACTCACTCTGATTGGCTCTGGAGGCCGATTGGCTGTTCAGGTTGCCTTTAACATATGAGCATGCGCACATTCTATGTTTGTTCAGATCTGGGACACGGTGATGTTCAGTGAGTTATCTTAGATGAGTTTTGCGTTGTGGACAGGTATTCAATTCCGGGAGGGTACCACCTCAAAAATGGCGGTCTAAGATATCTTAAATGTCCGATGTGAACAGGGTATTAGAACTACACCCACGGAATGACATTCCTCCCTTCGATCTGTATCCCTCGTGCAGATAATCAGCCGTAACAAAAACACCAACATAATATGTTAGGTAACGATAACTTTTTCAGTGTTTTTAAAAAATAAACATGTATAGAAGTACATATTGGAAAAAATTTAATGTACAGATGAAACAAACCGTTTATTAATTCAGCATACTCAGGTATTGGAGTCTGAGTTCATATTTTTAGTGACGTGCGGGCCATTTAAGTGCTGTTTAGTTTTCTCCCTTGTTTAATTTTAATCTTTTATATAAAAGAATACACCATTTAAATGAAATGCAAACTTTATTCTATGTCTAATTTTATTTCAATAGATAAATTGTAAGCAGTGTTACGATATCTTGGGAGAGATGCCAAAAGGATTATGTTAATGAGGCCTCGCCATTTTGCAGATATTTTCTGTAAGGAGAATTTATTTTCTTTCAACTCAAAACAATTAAGTTGAATTGGCTAAACAGTTTTTGCATAATTCAAATGCACCACTCTTAGTTTCACTATTGAATAAGAAACCAACTGGCAAAAAAACATAATTGCCTCAAACAAAATAATGAGAACATATAATTTTTTTGAGGAATATGTCTATCGTTTCGAGGTACGAAGCTAAAGAAAAAAATTATATGGATTCACACTCATTGCATCCAATTTTTATAGCCTTTGTATTCTTGCATCTTTATTCATTATGTAATTTATTTACAACTGATAAATTGTAAATAATGTCACAATAAATCTCAAAGTAGTCAGAAGTACTGTATAAAAAAATATTTTTCAATTTAACAGTTCTTATCTTCAAAAGATAAATTGTATTTGTTTTAATTGAAATAAAGCCCCAAACATTAAACATATTTATATACTGTTTAAATGTATTATTTCTATTTTTTTCCTGCGAACAAGAATAAAACTGAAAACAATTTTTTCAATGAAAATATCGAGATTGTTTAGCTCGGCATAAATCTTCAGCGAACAGAGGATTGTGTTTGTTTAAAAAATACAATCTTTAACGGATAAGTTTCCTTTAATTACTGTAATAAAAACAGTCGAGTCACAAAATATAATTATGTTTATGCAATTTTTAACCCTTTCGTGCATGAATTATTTTTAAATGGGTGAATAAAATATTTCGCATTAATTTAAAATACATTATTAAGAACGAATAACATTATTTTTTTTTTAATTTTTACATCTACTACAGAATTACAAAACGAACTTCATATAAGGTTCATGCTCATAAAAATTGTTAGTTATTAAATAGTTTTTGTGTTAATTTAAACATGGAATACATTTACACAAATTATATTTCTGTGTTGTCATATTACGGTTATATACAGGGTGCCCAAAAAACGTTATTCAAAAAACGTTCCATATTTCAGCGTATCAAAGGTTAGCTGTAATAAAATATTCTGTAAATATTGAAAAGTGGTTCATAATTTATGCATGACGTATGATTTTTCTTTCTTATTTGTTTGGTATTTTAATTATATAAAAATTATGAGAAAGATTTAAGAATATCCATTATCTGAAAAACGAAGAAATAAAGAAAATATTGAAGCAGTTAAAAGAAAAAAAAATACACAAATCATGAAATTGAAGATATTGAAAGGTCTGAATACGAAAAAGATCTAAATATTTTGCAAATAAAGTTATCAGTGCAGAAAGACCTGAAGATGAAAATAGAAGAAAATGTGACATATGCGACCTTACAAAAAAGAAAATAAATGAGATTTTTTCAGTAATATGTTAAAAAATGAAATAATATAATACTAAAGTAGTGGAATAAAAGGCTTTTATTTGCCTATTATAATCTTATAATTTCAATGCACCAACCAGTGTAGAAACCAAACAATTTTTTAAGGGCTGCATTTTCAGACCTATAGGAATGTTAACAAAAAATTTTGGTATTTTTTAAAAATTTAATTTGCAGCATAAAATCCTTTATAAATGCCATATTTTAAAATTGAATTTCGAAAATAAAAACAATTTTGGGAATCTGTGAGATTGGAAAACTTGTGGAATTGCAATCCATATCTACCATATATTGCTGCATTTCACAAGGAATATTAAACTTCACGTGAGGTTTATATGTAATAAATTAATAAAAATAAAATATGCACAGTCATCTGAGGATTGTTTCAGAATAAACTTCATATGAGGTTTATATGTAACAAATGAATAAAAATAAAATATGCACAGTTTTCTGAGGATTGTTTCACAATAAACTTCTTATGAGATCAGGGTTGGTACGAATGCTTATTTTTTAATACTATTTTTTTTTAAAGGAATCTTCGCCTTATTTAATCTCAGAAACTTTCAATTAAATAAGGCAAAAATATCTTTTACAACTTAGTAGTATTTAAAAGTAAGCACCCGTACGAATCCTGGAGGTTCATATGTAATTAATAAATAAAAATAATATATGCGCAGTTCTCCGAGAGTTGTTTCACAATAATATTCATATGAGGTTTATATGTAATAAATGAATAAAAATAAAATATGCACCGTTCTCTGATGGTTGTTTTACAATGAACTTCATATGAGGTTTATACACTGAGAAAAATGACACTTTCGAATCTGAGTAAATCGATGCTTTCGTTTTGTTATGAAACTGTTTGTTTCGAATAGGACGACCCAATGCTTTCAATTCTGAAATACCAGAAATACTCAGAATATTGAAACATAGACATACTCAAAACTGAGCACAAAGAGGTCAGTTCATACTCATTTTTGAAACATGGACATTCTCAAAAATGATTAAAATCCGTTCAAACTCACTTTTGAAACATGGACATACTCAAATATGAGCACATGATGTTTTATTTTTGAGTGTGTGCATGTTTTCAGAAATGAGTATATACGTGTTTCAAACTTGAGTAATTGTGATTCGGAGCCATTTTGACTATGCGACATACTCAGCTTTGAGTATTTTTTGCTTAGTTTTGAAAATGTCGTTTTTAGAGTGTATGTAATAAATGAATAAAAATAATATGTACAGTTCTCTGAGGGTTATTTCACAATAAACTTCATATAAGTTTATCATGCATGAGAGGATTAAATGCGTAAAAATTATTTCTAGTCGTCTCAGCAAACGAGAAAAATTGAAAGCATTCTTATTTTCAATAAACATTAATTGCAATTCAGTACAAATCTTCAAAGATTCGACGACAGTGTTTGCATTATATTTTAACAGTAAAGAATATTTCAGTTCACAGTATTTTGTATGTATTCATCCCTGTCTTGTATTCTTTCCCTGTCTGAACTAGCCCAGTCTTGAATTTCCACTTCCAAATCCACTCTCTGAAAAGAGATTTGATTTTCTTCTATTCTGGAAGCGAGAAGAAACGCAGCGCTTGGATTGTATTGCTAGAAAACATGTTTTACAGTGAAGCACCCGATAAAAGGAAACGACTAAACTAGTAGCTTCAACAGCTGATCGAATCTTCCACTTCGTTTTGTGTAGCTGGAAAACAAGTTTTAAAGTAGCTTTCCGCATGATTTCACGAGCGCAATATCTGTCACCAGAAACTGAAAAACAACGCTGTTAAGCCATTACTGCACTTTCTGTTGACCCGTAAGTAAAAGAACACGATGCGTAAAATTATAATTAACACCGTCCTTAGGGGCAAGCAAACAGGGCCCGGGCCCCGTAGCCTCTAATTAACAAAATATCGAATTTTATCGTTTATCGTCGAATTATCGTCGGTTTTCGAGAAGAATGACATAATTCAAAAATAAACGTTCTGCGAAAAAACGTTGTAAAATTTGTATCCAAAAATTATGGCATATTACTTTATTTACAAATGTATTTTTTTCTTTTAGTTTTCGATTTAATATTTCAAAATACATGCCTCATTAATGAATTTTCACTCATTTAAGATATTTAAGGGTAAAAATAGTGTCATTTTTGGAGATGTCATTATTCTTGTTAAGACAGGGACGGCGAACCCCCATGCTAAAAGGTCAATTGCCACCTCTTTTCCTGAATAGTTTTCTTTGCCATATTTAATCTCAGAATTTCTTTCATTAAATAAATTGAAGAATATTTTCCCGAAAATGTGGTGGCAATTGGATTTCTGGCACACGGATTCACTGTTCCTTATGTTAAGAAATATGAAAATATTGGATAATTCTGCAACCATAGATAGCTTAAAACGACACCCTTCCAAATAAAAGGATCTTTAATTTTGGAAGATAATGTTACAGTATCTTTAAAATAATGATTTTTTAAGTGTGTCACTTCTCGAAGGCCAACGCTATATTTTGTTATGTTACTTTAAAATTGGAAAACAAAATATGCAAATTTAGAATTCAGGGGAATTACATTGAATAAAAACAACAACAACATATTATTACTGTTATTATTAGTAGTGGTAGCTGTAAGAAATGATTTCCAAAATTATGTTAAATATTTTATTTTCCTATCACTTGTTAACTGAAATTTATGTATTTAGCTATTTACTGTAGATCGGTAAGTATAGACTATGACATCAATATATTTCATTCTATAGCCACAAAACAGTTATAGCTTTCCAAAACTAATACTTTCAAAAAAAATTAATAGGTGAATATAGGTTAACATTTCTAAAGAGACCCAAAAGTCAGACGACCATGGCTCCGATGGCCATTTAAATAGTCTGGGACACATAAATCTCAAGAATGTCTTATTTTTGTTGTTTTGGCTTAAAAAATATTCTAGAGTTTTAAGACTAAAATGACAGAAATCGCATGTAAATAAAATATTTAGATCAAAATATACAACTTTTTTTATGTTATACTGTCTGTGGTTGTCTAGAACTTGTCGAGTACTTACAACTTTAAATCCAATTATCTCAGAAGTAAAAAGTATTTATGAATTAAAAAAATAATAAAATTTGTGTCTCCGACCACTTTAAGAGCCTACGCTAATCACACGAAGTCATTCGCAAGCTAATGTTAAACCAATGCAGCGTTTTTTGTTTGTTTTTTTCAAATTTTTCGTTTGCATTTCAATATTTTTAATGTTTTGTTCTTTTTTTGGAATAGGATATCTGATGTCGATGTCTAACCTGGCAGCTTTTTATTTTTACTTTTTTTTCTTTTTAAAGGACATTTTCAGTTTGGAACTGGCTCCGAAATTGAAAGTGTCCTCAGAAGAAAAAAAAGTGCGACCAAAATCGAAAAAGTAGGCAGATACCCAGTTAGACATCAACCTCAAATATACCACGCAATTAAAAAAAATGCTGAAATATATTGAAATGCAAACGAGTAATTTGAAAATAATGATGTCATTGGTTAACATTAGCTTGCGTGTGCCTTCGCATTACTAGCGTAGTCTCTTAAGAGATAATTCCAATTCAAGATTACAATATTTAATAATTGTATTTTTTAACTATAATATAACTATAGAAAACAATTGAACCACTAATTTAATTTAATTTAATTTAACCAATTTCAGTTTGAACTCATTTACCTTAGTAGTTCAATAGCTCTGGGACGCACCACATATGAGGAGACAATTAAATGCATAAATTAGAAGTGGAGACTTAAGGAGAAAATATTGTTCGTTCACCCGAAGTTAGGAAAATAAACTATATCATTGTTTTATTACTAGTTTAATTATTTCATTATTATAGTTGTACTAGATTGCTATATATATATATATATAGAGAGAGAGAGATTTTTTTTTTTTTTTTTTCTGTAGAATAAATATGTATGATATACCTATTTATATTTTAAGAATACTTCTATAATAATGAATCTTATAGATGCTTCAACAAAATGTTTAAAAGGAAACGAAACACCTGAAACCAATACGTATGAGAAAATTGCAGAAAAAAAATGTACATTTCCCATGAAATTAGTTAACATTAAAGGTCCCTCGTTCACATTTTTCTCGTAAAACAGACTCTTTAAACAATATAATACAGTCTGCATTCTTTTAATATGAACTTTACATATAAATATTAAATATAATATGAATATTTAATTTATTATTATTATTTTTATTATTTGAATATTAGTACTTATATTTAAAAATCATTTTGCATTTTATTCGCATATTAAGTATTATTTATTTTCGTCTGTATTAATTAATATTATTAATTGTTGAGAAACCTTAATCGTGAATGAAATAAATGCTCAATGTGGGTTAAGAATAGAAAAAATCTTACACTACCTCCTAATAAAAATTGGGTAAGTTCTAAATCTTTCCCGGTTATAAATAAGTGCTTTGGAGCTTAGATAGAACGAGATTCAAATGGCTCATATTTATCTAGCTCAAGTTTTTGAAGCTGAAAATAAATTGACCATTTTTTATCTGTTATGATGATGATTCATCATGACCATCAAAATAATGGTCATGATGATGGTCGATTTCATTTTCAAAACTGCAATAGGATTTTTATTTAATTTCAGCTACTGCTATGAAAAATGCTTCGCTTATTTGAAGGACTTTTTCTTTTATTGCAAGTTAATCGAGGATACAAACCGGGCATTTAGTTTGAATTTTATTATAAAAAGTCTGTCTGCTTGAAAAAACATAGCTTATTTCTTATTAAAGTTTACCTAAGCTATTTCTGGAAATCTAAATATAAAATTTGCTTTATGTATATATGTTTTGAATCAAAGATATATTTTTATAGAAATACATTTAATTAGGTGTATAAAGTAACATTTGTAAAAAAAAAAAAATCATTAATTAGTGTAAGAATTAGTTCAAGCATGAAGAAAGAATTGCATAATACTATGGAAGACCCATAGCTGCCAATGTTCCGCTTTATATCAATTCAAACAAAAACAAATTTTAATTAATAAATGAAATCAAATAAATACCACAAAGAAACAAGACACATTTTATTAAATGCATCTTCTGGTTCAAAATATGTTTAACTTAAAAAAAAAAGCGGAAGGTTGTCATCGATAAAAATCTTTTATTTAAATTATTCTCTCTCTCTTATTTATTATTATTTTTTTTTTAAATTAGCCAATTTGACAAATGCAAAATTAAATTATATAAGAGAGGGGGAAAACAACCTTGCCCTCAATTCTTATTTATAAACAGATGTCTAATAGATTACAGGCGCTTTTTTATGAGGAAAGAAATATGGAGTAAATTTTGAATATCGAAAAAACAAACAACAACAACAAATCTATGTACAATAAAATTCTTCACGACTCAGTTATACTTCGCTCAATTTTACACAATTTTAGGAAAGAAAATTAGTTAGAATTAAGTGATTTGGGTGCGTTATATAATTTTATGTTTGAGGGGACTAAGAAGAAACTCCATTCTCTTAAAACTCTGTTCACAGAAAAAACTGCTTTTGTTGTTTACAATTGCAATGTTGCTATTTAGTTTCTTTTCACAAACCACGTTAATATAAGGGTGTCCTTTCTTATTGTTGACAAATAAGATTTTTCCTAAGCCGTTGGTTTTAGAGTTATAGTTCCAATTGAGAAAAAAATTTCAAATGTTGTTCTTCTGCATATCAAAATCCATTTACGTCGCAATAGTTTTTTGTTTTTTAAGTTACGAAATTTAATATTTCTGTCGCACCGACGTTTTCAGGCACTAAAAACGGAAAAATGTGTTTTTAGTGCAAGAAAATGCTAAAACTTCATAAAAATACCGTAACTCGGCAAGTTTTGGTCGTACAAAAATGAAATTTTCACTGTTTTACCTGCTAGAGCATGGACATTTATTTTTAAATATAACTTATAGGATATTTATAGCGTATAAAAATTTTAGTTTTGCAACTTAAAAAAAAAAAAAAAAAAAAAGACTATTTTGACGTAAATTGATTTTGATATATAGAAAAAAAATTAAAACATGTTTCTTAAAATTGGAAGTATACTTCTAAAACTATCAGTTTAGTAATTAGCTGTTGATCAATGAAAAGAAAGGACACCCTGTTATATTGATTGTTTGGTAAAAATTTGTTTGTGACAAATATCAAATTAAATACATGATGTATGTTGTGAATAATCCTATGTACTACTTGTGTAGCATTGAATGCAAGGACTATGATTAAATGCAAAAGCTTTGAGGAGAGTAAAAAGTATCTGGATAAAAGGAAATTTAATTATTTTTAAATCGAAACTATAGGTAGCCATTTTACTTTTTTATTAATTCGTGTAATAAGGAATTTATTTAAGCAAGAAACTTATTATATTTAATAAACTGTTATTTCGATTCTAAATTTTAAAATAATACTTGCTTTTGCTTTTATAATCTATTCTTACAAAAATTGTATTTCAATTTTTATATCTGTGCTAATTTCCCAGTTATATATATTTCTGTTAATGAAAAGTGAATGGGGGAAGCTAATATGTACATAATTCACATCTAAAATATAAAATAAAATATTTATTAACATTTATTTTTCTAGCTAAATTTAATAAAATAGAATATTACTTTATGTAAAACAGTTCAAACTAAGTTCAATTTTTTTTCGACCCTCATTATTTACTTACTTTTTTTAATGTATAATATGTATTTTTGCTTATATAGATTCCTGTTTTCTTTTACACATAGCGCTATACTAAAATAAAACTCTCTTTTCCAAATAATTCCTTTCTGCATCTTTTATTTATTTTTTTAATTTGATATAAAACCGAAAATATTGATTTTTTATACGAAATTCAAATTACATATACACGAAAGTCGAAAATATCGATTTTAATGTATGCGCAATTACGAAAAATTTAATACAAACTATCTACTTATAAACCGATAAGGTGATAAAGATCTGCATATTATTTACGTAAAATAACCATCACAAACTATTTTATTTTTAATAAACAATCTTACAGAAATTAATTTTTTACATTAAAATGCCCGCAATGAAACAGTTCCGGTACAATATTTAAAAAAAAAAAAAAAAAAAAAAAAAAAAAAAAAGAAGAAAGAAGAAAGATTCGACTTATATACAACATCAAAAAACTGAGTTACTGTGTCACAGGAATTTTCTTAGCATATTTTAAAAAATTATTTTGAATATATTTAGATTTAAATTCAAGTAAAGAGAATTCCATAGCATGCATAATTAGCACTGCCCTTAGAGAAAATTATTTTTACCCAGCTATATGGTACTATGTAAAAGGTGAACTGCTCTGGACTGTGTCCAGATTTCGATCCTAGTGTTTACTGTCTCAAGAATAGCCGAAAAGCATCCTTGACCCCGTTCCGCAGCAGCAAAGCCTCTATATCAGTAGTATGTACACAATCAATATAAGTAGCATAGTGACGCCAGATGTCGCGGAGAACGCTGAGGAAACCGAAAGATATCCTGGATTAGGGATAATGCTGCAGTGCGTAAGAGACGGTGGCATCAGTATTATTCGTGCGTTCACGCCGGTATATGATCACCGCTAAGTTTCAAATGGGGGATTATAATTTCGGAATTCCATCAAATGTAACTGCCTTATCACCGGTAGATTACAAACAGAACTCTAACAACAAGTCTTTTTTTGGCAGTGAAGCAGTATCTCATATAATGCAAGATAATCTACTTATGGATAAATCGAATCCCCCGACCGCAGGTAAACAAACCGAAAGCCAGGCGCAAACATCGGCGAACGAGGAGCCGATCGTCAGTAACGGCGATGGAAATATGGAGGAATTCAATGCCAAAAGTAAAAACGAAGATCCTGAACTTTCCGTCAATAATCAGCTGGATAAACAAATAATCGAGCCTTCATCCACTTCCGGAACATCAAGCTCATCTCTTCAGCTGGAGTTCTCCGATGCTGCGATCACAACTTCAGCTTCAAATTTCTGGTCCGGTGTTACTGGTGAAGATACTTTTAGTTCGAATGTATCTCCTTTAAAAAACACTCTTTCATTCCAAAACTTTCCTAACTCATCGAACCCTGTTTTCAACACTAGTTTAGGACCTCAGATAAATATACCTCAATCTTTACCCCCTCAGAGAAGGGCCATCACCGGTGCTCACAATTTCAACCAGAGTAGGCATCAGCAGCAACAGTCGAATGTTTTGAAAACATTTTCGAATTGGAGCAACCCTCAGAGTGCATCTTGGTCTGCTCCTCAAACACCAAATGGTTTGCTACCATGGAATGCTGTTAATCTTGCAAATCAAAAGAAGACGGTGCCAAATATCAATCCTGTTTGTACCCAGAAGAAAAATCCTCCGGCTATTGGTCAGCACTCAATGGTTATATCACCGTCCAAATTTCGCAGAAGTACTTCCTTACCCATTGATAAACAGTTTACTCATTCTTTTGGAGGGAATCCAGGTTTTGATATGTCAACTCTTGATGAAAATAGAGAAGGAAATATGATGTTTCCATTTCAAGTAAGTAAAACCCAATGTACAATTTCTATAAATTTGCTATTAAGTATTATTAACTGTTATTAACAGGGAAATCTTTATGCTTTCGGGTGCCTTGAGCTTGATTAATTTTTAAGCGACTGTGGTATAAATTAAAGGAATTTTTTTTTTCTAATAGTTTATACTGTCTAGAATATAGCTCAAAAGCGAATTTTTGGAATTCTAATTATTGCAAAAGTTGCAGCGACATGTATGTCACTGTAACTAACCGCTATTAAAGCAAATTTTAAACGCATTTTCTTCACCATAACATTTTTTTACATGACTGCTTGTATTCCCCGAGAAATGCTCAACCAATTTCCTTTAAACTTTTAACACAAACATTCAAAATGGAATTCACTGTATTGCTATGTACGATTTTTTTATATTTTCATTTTTCAATTTTTTACAATCATGGCCATTTTTATGAGACCAAATTGAATTTTTTAATTTTATTATTTTTACATGTATTAAAATTTTGAAAAAGTCCAATGCTACGCCATAGCCAAATACAATTAAGATTAATTACATTAAGATTTTCTTTTTAATTTTGATTTTTTCAGGGATGCATAGTGCAAGCTAATATTGCATTTTCAGGACACCCCTGTTTACATGGATTCCAAAGACGAAGTATAAAAATTCTTTTGATAAAACATTACAAAACATTCTCCAAATGCAAAAATTTTCAAAAGTTTATGTTGTTATTCAGGGTGGCTACAAATTCTGGAAATCAGGGAGGTTTATCAATCTGGACAAATCAGGGAATTTCATAAAATAACTCGAAAATCAGTGAAATTTGTCTATATGCGAAAATATTTGTGTTTTTGCATGAGACTGATTTGTCGGAAAACAGGTGATATTTAAGCCAATAATAGTACACGATAAAGAAAAGTAAAATTTTTGTATTTTTTCAAAAGATGTACATGATGCGAGTTTTCAGTATTTATTAAGGTGATCAGACGTCGCTGTGTATAGTGCTTAATATTGAAGGCAATTTACCCATTTTTGAAAATTTTATGATACATTAGCATAAGCTGACCAGCTTAATCCAATTAGCTATCCTGTCAGATATAGATATGTCTTAGAATTTAACATTCTTCAGAAAATGAGGAAATTTTCTGGTCACCATATATTCACTGAACAAGTTGGACTAAATTTTCAGTTCGAATTTATGAAACTGTGAATGAGTACTTCATCAATATTATGCAATTTTTATGTTTTACTCTTGTTTTTTCTCCGAAATGAGGTATTAGCAAGCTGGATAAGTATGTTATACGAGGAAGCGGCATACATTAAAAATACTGTGTGTGTATCGTTAATAATGCAAATCAAGGAAATCTGATAAATGTAGTAAAAAAAATCAGGGAACTTCTTTTCGCAATTTCTGTAGCCATCCTGTTATTGAAATGCTATGCTTAAAAAATCCCTAAAGTATCACTTTTATTTTGACATTCAAACTGGTGTCTCCCTTTAACCTATATCAACTCATTTATTTTTCTAAACATCCAACTCTAGTGTGATTATAAAATGTAATTTGTTAATATTCACATTCTAGTTTTAATGTTCTGCATCAAAATTATCAGTAAATACTAAATATATAAATTTTAGTTAATATGCAGTAGGAAAAGTACAATATCTATCATACCACCAACTGTGAAGTTATAAAATGTACATAACATTTGCATTAAATGAAATGTGGTATGTCTTGCGATAAGTTAACAAAGTTCTGAGAATAATTCTTATTCTTACTAATAATAAATCGAGTGTTGGAAGTTATTACTGTTCTATATAAAACCTCTAAATTCTAAATATATATTTTTTTTTCAATTTTAAAGTTCAAAAAAGAAAATTTACAATAATCTAGAGTCTGCTAATCCAGTGACTGAATCAGAGCTTAGGTCCCTGCAGGCCCCTCCTTAAGAGGCTACTTCACTCACGCGAAAATACCCACTCGCTAACGTTAATCCTATGGAAGAAAGTTTTTAGAATATCTCGTTCGCATTTCAATATTTTTATATGATTTTTTTCTTCTTTGCATTGGATAGCTGAGCTCTATGCAGGCTTTTTTTTCAATTTTGTTTACAGGATTTTTTTTAGGATGATACTTTCACTTTCAAAACCAGTTCCAAAAGTGAAAGTATCGTCTTTAAAAAAAAAAACTGCAATCAAAACTGAAAGAGTAAAAAAGGCGTGTATAGAGATAGACCTCATCTATCCAATGCAAAAAAAAAAAAAAAATCATTTACAAATAATCCAATGCGAATGAGATATTATAAAAGCTTTCTCTCATAGGATTAATATTAACGAGCGGGTGTTTTCGTGTGAGTGAAGTAGCCCCTTAAAGGTAATACTGGTTATGTTATTATCAATTAATATGTATATCAAATATCGCATAATATATGCTATATATTCATTTCTGTATCATTCAAAAAAGTCATAAGAATATTTTATGTAGCAATGCATAAATATTAAGAAGCATTTCATTTTAAAATTTCTATCCTGATGAATATGATTTTTTAAATATAAAACTTTTAATGCTTTAATATGAATACATTATTATCATCAGTACTATTCGCCATTAGCTGAATATAATATTAAGCAGACATACCAAAACAGGAGTGGGGAATTGCATGATTTTACTCGCCTCCGGTGAGTAGATTTTCTGACTGGACGAGTAAATTGTTAATCTGTCTTTTAAAAACTGCAGGATATTGAAGATGTGTTTTTTACTTGTTAGCTATATTTTGCAACTCTCTAAATTACCACAATGTAAATATGGTACTAACTTAGTACTAAACTTTTTTCTGTTGCAGTTACAGTAGACTCCCCTAAATCCGCAAAGCTTAAAACCAGAGATTGTGCAGATTTTAGAACTTTGTGGATTTCTGGTCACTGTTTTGTTTATATTTTTAAACAGTAATTTGAATTTAATAATGCACTTGAAATTATAATGAATGCTTACAATAAAGTAAAATAATAAAAATTTCTTTTTTATTCACATCAAAATCTTAAAATAACAAAGTTTTATTTCATGTTTAGCCATACTTAATAACCAAAAAGCTTGATTAATACATATATGTATTTGATATAGAGAAAGTGATCGCCACTGATATCAGTGGTATCTTAAAA
The DNA here is from genome assembly GCA_963931845.1 of Maratus michaelseni. Taxonomy (NCBI): domain Eukaryota; kingdom Metazoa; phylum Arthropoda; class Arachnida; order Araneae; family Salticidae; genus Maratus; species Maratus michaelseni. The sequence continues at coordinate 209,429,772 of OZ007599.1, read as the reverse complement.
TTTTTCAGAAATAAATTTATGCTTCCTCCATGAGAAAATATGAGTTCAATCATATTAACCAGAATTCCATATTAAAATGTGTACAGAATGAATATAAAAATTTAAAAAACTTAAATTTTTCACCTACATCTTAACTGTAAGTTTGATTGTTTACATCTGAAACTATGTGCAGATTTGAGGGAGTCTACTGTATTTCTTAATAAAAAAAAAAAAAAAACGAAAATGTATTGTAGTAATAGTAATGAATTATTTTTGAATTTGCATAAATTCTGTCATAACAATTTTCAACTGTACGTTGCTTCTTGCTGGCTAGTAAGATTTTCTGAAAATAACCCATCCCTGTACCAAATAATAACCGATTATGCATTGCATCTCTAGTTTGATTACATGCATATTTTGCATTTTCTAGTTTATTTTATTGAGTATTTCATTTTTAAAACTTCAATTTTTTTTGTAACTATAAACTATGTATATGTATTAAGCTCAAATACTGACTTGATATCAATAAAACTTACAAGGGGACCACTTTTGGTGAAGCTTGCACCTAGCAATGAGATCTGGTGCATTTTATAGCCCTATAGGCCAAAGTTAGTGAACCAATAAAATTTCTCTGCAAAATTCGTATTATATATATTTTTGTATACATTTAATTTTATAGTAATTAATTTTGAATTGTTATTTGACTCCAAAAGCGAGTTAAGTCGCCAAATATGGTATTATGAATCTAAACCATTACTCGCACACAGCAGATGACTATAACATTCAGCTAGTGTTGCTGAGGAAAAATTCTGCAGTAAAGATTAAAACCAAGGTTAAACTGGGCCATTCACCACTTCTTGACGACTTTTTTTTTACATGCAACAAACGTGCCAAACTGGCAAGCCTCATTCTTACTGGAAGCTAACTCTTGATTTTGAAAACCGAGAGTTCACCTTTTTCTTGCATGTGCTGTTAATTTTTTTGTGTTTGACGCTTTTTATTTGCAAATAATGAAGGAATTCTGTGGAATATGCTAGAACTTTCAACTTTGCTAATAGTGTCGTTTTGAAGTTGACCCGCCTCCGAGTAGCATATCATTATTTTTTAAGTCGCCATTGTAATATAAATGCGCTATTCAGGGGCGTAGCGAGCGGGGGGGCAGGAGGGGGCAGCTGCCCCCCCAATGTTTGGTAAAAGGATTCAGTCGGCTTATCAGCAGATTTAATTAGTGTCTCTGTAGTATGTCAGTAGGCCGATTAATAAAAGCAATTCGGAAAAATTCTGGTTGGCAGGACTTTAAGTCTTCAGAATGCATTTCACTACACCCTTACAATCATATGGCAAAAGCTAGTCGGTCAGTCAACCTATCTAGGTTATGAGTAAAAAAAGTAATGATTTCAATAGATCTATCTGGTCAGCCGGTATGAAAGGCACGTGTTCTGTCACATTTTCGAATCACATAAATAGCTAGTCGGTCTACCCACTGAAAAAAAATTATGTATAAATTTTGTCTGCAGAGCCAGAAATGTTGGACATATACTATACCTTACCCACACATGGAAAATCTAAGTCGGCCGTCGATACATGGGCCAATAGGGGAAAAAAATGAATCTGATCTATTGATTGAAAATATCAGAAATTTGTCCTACAGTAACACTCGCAACTTACATAGATAAAAACTATCAATATACACTGGCCTCCAAAAGTTAAGGTACAACCGGTTTTTTGCGTCTAATTTGCAAATGAATGAATATATAAACAACAAATTTGGAGGAAATGTGCGCTAAACCGTTATTTATTAAATGCGACATAGAAATTTACTTAAGTTAAACGTATAAATGAAACTACAACAAAAAAGCCCTCATGGTGGAAAATTCCATTCTTGGAGAAATCAGTATATCGCAGTATTATGCAGTAAAATGTGACAGAAACATTAAAAAACTGGTTCTAATACGGAATATGCCCACCCCGGACTTGAATGCATTGGCGGCATCGACTTTCCATGCTCTCAATTAAATTGTCGGACACCGAAATAGGTAACGCTGACCAGACTTGGAGTAAGCCTTGTTCCAGCTCATTTAATGACCTTGGAGGAGGACTTAAAGCCGCAACTGTCTTCCAAGATAGTCCCAAAGATGTTCTATCGGATTCAAGTCTGGAGAGTGAGCTGGCCATTCCATTCTCTCCAAACCGTGATCCTCAAGATAATCCTCAACAACCACAGCTCGGTGTGGTCTCGCATTATCATCCATTAGAATGAAACCATTGCCAATAGCACTGGCATATGGGCGCACATATGAATGAAGGATCTCATCCCGATATCTTGCACCAGTCACAGTTCCTCCATGGAACACATGCAGGTCAGTGTGGCCTCCGAGTGAGATCCCAGCCCAAACCATGATTCCACCGTTTCTGTACCTGTGTGTTTCGACAGTGTTTGATTGATGGTATCGAGTGCATTGTTCTCTCCAGATCAGAAGACATCCTGAATCGCTCTCCAGTGTGAATCTGGACTTGTCTGTGAAGAGTACAGAAGCCCGCTTTTGTCTGGTTCAGGAAACATGTTCTCTTGCCCAACATAAGCGGGCCCTTCTCTGTCGTCTGTTGAGGGGGGAAACACACAACTGGTCACCTTGTATAGAGACCTTCATTGTGAAGACGTCTTCGCACCGTAGTAGGGGAGATTCTTCTCCCTGATGCTGCAAAGTGGTCTGCAATGAGTTGCGGCACAGTAGTGCGTCTTCTCCTTCGGGCCGAAAGAGCTAGAAACCGGTCTTCTGCAGGTGTTGTAACACGTGGGCTGCCTGGAACATGTCTTCTGGACACAGAATCTTCGGATTCATACTGATCCCAGAGTCGTTGGACTACACTGCGAGACACATTGAGCAGTCTAGCAGTAGCGGCCTGTGACAACCCCATTTCCATCCATCTTACCGTCCGCCACCTTAATGAATCGGACAAACGACTTCTTCTAGACATTTCTAGACTAGCGGCTGTTGTGAACAAAACTGACAACAATAGTTCGAATGCAACAAAACTTACACGCGAAATTACGAAAGCTTCATAATTGCATATTTTTCTCTCATTCAGAAGTAGCTATTCTTTTCTATAAAATAAAAGTGGTAGCGGTAATTTTTGCATAAGTTTTTTTAAAGCTTATTGTCATTCATATAAACTATGAAGATTAATCTGACTGCCATTTTTTGTCTGGTGAGCTTCGAAAAACATCTTGTACTTTAACTTTTGGAGGCCAGTGTATAAACTAGGTCGACCGAATGCGAAAGTCGCTTAAGAAAATTCAAGAAATTTTATACTTGTTAAATAGTAGGTTCTAGCAGCGATATGATGTTTACGGCCTTTGGAACTGTTTTAGGAACGTTTGGAAAATAAAAACGAAGAATTTTTAAAACTATTTAAAAAAAGAAGATGAATAAATTAAAAAAATATCCGTGCATTTAACATTTAATACCTAAAATCTTCTTACTTTTTTTTTTTTTTTTTTTTTTTTGATAAATCTAAAACTAAATTTATATACTTGTGCCAACATAACATAATTTTCACTGATTTTTCACTTGTTATTATAAAAATTAGAATTGGAGCCTTTATTAATTACTTAATATTTATTGTATACCCTGATTACCGTAATTTCCGGCGTATAATCCGCGGATCAAACAATTATGTTTCGACCCAGAAATTTTATTTTATGTAATGGAACATACTAGATCACTGTAAATATTTTACTTCAATTATTAAATAAAATTTCTGTGTCTAAACATAATTGTTTGATCCGCGGATTATAGGCCGGAAATATGGTACATGTTAGCGATTACTTTTTTTAAAAACTAAATCATACGTAAGATGAATTATTTTTTTAATAAAGAATTCAGAAAGTAGCGGATTTCAGGAAAAATTAAATTATTAAAAGTAGTTTTATGGTAAAAAAAAACTTGAAGCGATTGCGGAACATTAACACATTTGCACTTAAAACAATATAAATAGTTCAGCGTTTCAGGCCCGTAACTACCGCCAGGGCACTGCCCCGGGGCCCCAAACTAATGGTTAAAAAATTATTATATTTTAATATCTAATCTAACTTCCTATAAAATACCCAGCACCTAGCTAAAAGTTAATAATAAAAAAAATTCATCAAAGTGCTAGAGTAAATGTTTTTGCGTATTCGTTCAAATACTCCATACGCTTCGCATGCAAAAGCATCTCTAGAGCAGACAGCAGAATGTCGAGTCAAATGTGTCATGTCGCGCCTGGTGCCTGCCGAGTGATGAGTCAAGTGCAAGCTAGGACGTGCAGTGAGCTAGTGCTATTCATGATGAGTCATTCGTTTACTAACTGCTTATCAATATCGGACTGTCAGAGCAGTTGAGAGTCGCATAGTAGTGATAGTACGATAGTTTATAACTTAACCCCTTCGTGACGAGAGTCTTTTACGGAATTTTTCCTCTTTTACCATCGGTTTTTCAAAACAGAAATTTTCCCATAATTGAATCGCAGAAATGCTGTCATTATATAAGGCAAAGCTTACAATAAAAATTAACTGGTGGGAATAATCGAGAATTCTGAGCATCTTATGCGTCACGTAAACGTGTCGCTCGTCCCCAAGGGGTTAATCTTACTTTGCTTGTGTTGAGATAATAGTTTATATTATGAAACGCCAAGTGGAAATAAAAAAAGACAGATTCTAAATAGAAGAAACTGGGAGGCTGCAAAAAGTTCGAAGAAGTTATCAACATGGCTGCACAGTGGAAACCACTCGACAGGGACTGGTGATAAGAAAGGTATGAATGGTTTGCTTTATTCAGTGTGATGTGTAATTCATGTAAAAATAGTACAGTCAAACTTGAATAATTCGAACGTGTATAATTCGAAATCGTGGATAATTCAAATGTTTCTGTCGGTCCCTTGACATTCCTATAAAACACAATCAGTGGTGGATGAAGCACTCAAGAGGTCCCAGGCGCAATTAAATTTTGAGGCCCTCCGAATATTTTCAGTACCCCTAGTGTGCATTTTTTAGTTTTACAATTAGAATTACTGAAAGTGTATATTGTTAATTCCATACGATATTATCTCTAATTGGAATATAAAGTTCAAATTATTTTCTATCGCATGCTAATAAAATATTGAAAGTACTTCCCATTCATTACATTATCATAATTTTTAGAACTAAGAGATCACATTTTTATTTAGCTTTTATGTTGAAAATCACTACGTTCTATTTACTAAACTATCACTTCATTCTATCATTCTAAACAAATGTGTTTTTCACAAATATAACTGTAGGATTTTTTCTTATCAATACATATTCTTTTTTTTTTCCAGTAAAGTTCTTGGTAAATCTTTTAAATAATTACTGAGTTATATCAAAGAAACATTTTAGTAATACAAAATCATATATTTTATTTTTAACTATCAATTATAATTAATCAGTTAAAATTAATTGTAAAAACTATTAATTAAGAAATAATGCGACAGATTGACTATTTTACATTAGTCGGATTTGAAACATTTTTGAGTCTGCCAATCTTGCCTTTTGCCCCCCCAAAAATTTTCTTTCGCTACGGCCCTGGCGCTATTTATATATTTCTTTAAAAATACTTTTATAAAAATATTTTTTAAATTAAAAACAGTTTATTTTGTATTTAAAAGTAGATGTGTCAACATAACTTTGTCTTTTGACTGTAGAGGAGTTGTTTTGAATGCAATTTAGTTACGTTAAATAGAAAAAAAAATTATTTGCTATCAAGGCTTAATATAATTCTTTAAAAATCTCATTTATTAAATGTTTTTTTAATTCAAAAGTATTTGTATTTAAAAGTAGGTGTGTGTTCATTTCTTTTGACCACAGACATGTTTTAAATGTTATTTGGAATTTATCCATGTTTAAAGCAAGATGATAATCTCCCCCCGCCCTGAACAAAAAAGAATTTTTCTCTCTAAAAAGTTAATTTTGAAATTCAAGTAAAATGGAATTTATATAAATTATGAAATTTTGTTTAAATTTTTTTGTATGAATAGTTGATAATTAAAATGTACTTTTGATAAAATTTTTCAATAAGTAATCTTTAAAAAAAAAAAAAAAAAACCTTTTCATAGACCCCCCAAACTCCCTAGAAAAATCATCATTTAAAAATTTTTTTTAGGTAAGTAAGATCTTTTTTGTATATGTCATAAAATGTATATTTTTTAAAACGTAATTTTGTCATTATCTTGTTATTCTACGTTTTAAAATATGTATTTTTGCTTCATTTTTATTCTCGCCTATTATTTTTTGCACTTTTGCGTGGTGTCTCCTGCAGGTTGCAACTCTGGCAGACAAAATGTGCCAATTTGGTGATTTTTTTGAAAATGCACCATGAAGGGGTGAACGGCACATTCGCACAAAAGCTAATTTTGTGCCGCCAAAAATGCAATTATAATGTTATATTTTAAAGTACTCTTTTCAAAAAAAACTTTTATGTTAATAGTCCAATAAATGGTCTCAAAAATTGCATTTTGAGAAAGTTATGCGGCTGTAAAATCAATAAATATGATTTTTGAAGACAAACTTTATCGGTTCTCTAACTTTGGCCTATAGGGCTATAAATGCACTAGGTCTCAATGCTAGGTGCAAACTTCACCCAAAGTGGTTTCCTTGGAGAAATAAATGTGAAAAATTGTGAATCAGTTTTGGAAGTCATTCATTAATACATTTTACAGGGGTGAGAATCTTACTATTTCAGTAAATTTCCGCTTTAAAAAAAATTTCATCTAAATTCCTGCTTTCTCCCCTTCCCCAAACATACAAAGTTAAAAATCATTAAAACTGTAATGTTAAAAAAAATTCTGGACTAATATAGTAATATAACATATTGCTGCATGCTAAATGAAAGGTGGAAGGAAGTACAGTCAAACCTCAACGCGAACACTCAAGGGGAAACTTTTTTTGTTCATGTTATCCGAACTTAAATACATTACATACAGCTGGACGGGGCAATCGGAAACAGTTCATGCTAAAAGTAATTCGTGTTAAGTGTGTTTGTGTTAACGAGGTTTGACTGTATATGAAAACTTCTGTAGTTTACGTAATTACAAAAAGTTTGAAGTGAAGGTGAAGTGCGTGACTTTCCAATGATGATTGTAGTGAGCCAGATTCAGTAAAAATAAAAGCTTTTGATTTATATATAAAAATATAAAATTGAAGTCTGTAAAATGTAAGTAATGTAAAGTTCTATGTAAAATAGAAACTGTGTAAGTAATGTGGAATTTTTAATCATTTCAGTAAGTATTATGATGATAAATTAAGCTTTAAAACTGGTACTTAAATAAATTCAATGTTATTATATTATGCATGTTCAGGGCTTTACAAATATGGTATCCATATCCAGCAAAAATTTCTAGTTCAAGTAAAAAACATTCACACATCCCCTTCCCTTTCACACTCATTATTTGATTGTGGATTTTCAAAAAACACATAAGATTTTTATAAATTGATTGAGAAAGAATAACTATTAGTATAGTAATGTTATATCATGAATTGATTTAATTCTTCAACTGTGTTGATGAATTATTTTGAAGGGTAATATAAGTACAGTGGCCAGTTAAAATATTTTAGTGACCCGACAGTCTTATTTGTTGAGCCCTGTGCATGTTTATGTATTATTACATGTTTATATAAATCATTAATGATAATCTTCTTTTTCCTAGGAACATCAAATTGCTGGTAACATTAACTCGAGCACTATTGATGCCCTCAGATTTCCATTAGAACAACAACTTCTCGATATCATGCGGTCATCCAATGCTGATAATCAAGATCATTTTAAAGGTAAGTGCATTTTATTTTTAGTTTTCTGGCAGCAGTTACACATTATTACCTTGAGCATTCAAGTACATTTGTTTCTCCTAAGGGCTGTATTATATATTTATAAATATATGACCAAGCTAGGGAAGCTCAGCCCCCTGCGCCCTTAGCAGAGGCGGATTAACCACCTACCGGGCCCCTAGGCTTAACACATTGGGGGCCCCCCTCCTACTTTATATGTCTATACATTGACATACAATATGTATATATATATATATGCAAACATGCACACACACACATATACATACCTATTTTTTTAGGACCAAAAAAAAAAGGTCACAAATTTAGCGCCGGGCCCCTAGGCTTCAGCCTACTCAGCCTATTTGGTAATCCGCCTCTGGCCCTTAGTGTGCAAACCTACAGGCTTTCAGCAGATTCACGTATTGCAAACTTGTTTACATAATTCATTCATTGGTAGAAAGACACAGTAATCTACCGCAATAAGAAATTTAATAGCATTTTAAGAAGTTTAAATTGTGTATGGATGGACAGGCTGGCAGACAGATTAATTGCATATACCTTGCAGTTGATTGTTTTATGTAACAGCTTAGTTGATAATTAATCATTATCAGTAATGAATTGCGAATTTGAAGTTGTCTCCATATTCACAATTTAAAATTTTGTTTGCATTATGAAATGAATTTGAGAGTAATCATTGTAAATGTCTTCAAACAGTAAAATGAAAAAATCAATTTTATTTAAACATAGATAGTCTATTTCCAGCCAGTGGTCGCTATAAATGTAAAAGAAAATTGTGTTAGATCAGTACCACCTATTTTTATCTTAATGCTGTCATACAGCGATGCATAAAAAAAGTATATAAAAATACATAGTTATGCGAATTCCCACCAGGGGTGCTACCAGCATAAAAAGAAACCTATCATGTGAAAATATATATCATAACATAAATTTGGTTATTTTATCCCCCCTGCAAATAAGAATTGTGTTGAATCAGTACTACCTATTTTTTACTTGAGCATGGCTGTCATACAGTAAAATAAAAAAAATAAAATAATTAGGTATGCAATTTCCCACCTGAGGTCTATCTATGTCTGTGAAACATTAATTTTACAAATGAATAATATAAAAACTCTAATAGAAACTATCTGCCAGATGATTACTGTTGAGGTTGCATTCTGTTAAATAGCTAAGTTTGAGCCTGATAAAAATTATTTTTCACCTATGATGTAACAACAGATATTGCCTTTAATTGCATTTTTTTAAATTACTTTCTAAATTATACTTGTTACTATAATTATTATAGTCTAACACTTACCTATATGTAACTCATCTTTTTTAAATCATAAAAAATTTTGAAGTAATTTTGATTCATTATTTTTTTCTACTTAATTTGATTTTTTGTTGGCACTTGAGGTCATGTAAAATATTTTAAAATAAACTGGCACGGGGATGTGAAAGGGTTCACCATCCATGCCCCATTTCCTGCCAAGGGGTGCTATAAACACAAAATAATTTTTTTAAAAATTTGTATAACCTAATTTTAACTTAGAGTATGGTTGCCATATAAGAAAACATAAAAAAATCCATTTTAAAGTTTTAGTTATGCCATTTCTCACCAGGTGTGCTGCCAGTGTAAAAAACCCTATTATATGAAAATTTTTATCAGAACATAAATTTGATCTTGGCATTGGCAGAAGCTTATTCTGAAGATTTCAGACCACTACCAGCATTAAAAAAAAAACTAATGAGAAAATTTTTATCAATCCATAAATTTGATAATAGCAGAAGCTTTTTGTGAAAATTTGGGTAAAATTCGTTTGTAGGAAATGAGCTGAAAATGCATTTGAAAAGTTAGTTGAAGACAGTTATACACATAGGGATGCATGAAGCATCCATCATAAGTTAAATAAAAGTCGTAGAAAATAACTCTTCCAATAGTAATTAGCAATACATGAAATAATAAGCCTTAGTAACATATACAAATTTTGTAGTTTCAAATAATGTAATGACACTAAAATGAATTTTAACTACTTACCGCCCATAGATGGTACTGTAATTGAAATCTTTTGTGTGGTCCTGTACAATAACTATAAATGCTGTATACACCCTCTTCAAGAAGAAGCATGATGTAATTGACTGTAACAACATGCTAAAATTACATTATTGTCGGCGTTTTACAAACTGTGCATTTAAGTATGTCAAGAAAAGTTTCATTAAATTGTTACATAAAGTCGTTACATTTGGATTTTATATATATATAGGGTAGATATTTATATATTGTGATAATATCTAAAACCCTGTTGTACGGATGAATGTTGTACACTGAAATATGAAATGATACATTTTTCAGCCATTGTGTTTTTCAATTCGTGCATTTATTGAGGTATCTGATTAAAACTGGAAAGTCCACTATGGTAGTCTTTTTTGACAGGGTTTTGTGTATAATATCTAGATATTCTGATATATTTCATCACTATTTTCTAGCAATCCACTTTCATCAAATGCCCTGTTTTTTGGAGATGACTTCTATTATAATTAGTGTTGCCAGAGTTAGCTCTAAAAACACACTACTGTAAATTTTCACATCCTACTGAACTATGTTCAATATACCAATAGTGTCTTCTTCAAAATATTTTTCTTAAAAACAGTTCATTAATTAAGAGTTATAATTATTTTCTAACTGTGTTTGTATACATTATTCTATTGATACTGTTTAACTAATTTTGCGGTCATATTTCCCACTATCACAGTTGTGATTTTGGCATCAAAAACTGGTTTGAGTCGTCAAACCATAAGATGAAGCTGAAAATCACAAAAGAGAAGGAACATTATGTAATTATATTTTTAAAAAATTGCATATTAAATATATTTGAAAATAGCAGTTATACTAGAAAATGATACTTTTTTGTTAAATGAACACCACTCGAAGTTTTGCACCAAATGTGGTAAACTGCTTATTTATCGTCAACAGTGTAGTAACCAAATTATAAATCATCACTTATTATTTTTTTTTCCTTTTTTCATCACTAAGTGATGTTTAGAAAAAAGTGTAATAGCAGTTGCTAAATGATCATTGATTTGGCATTTGCCAAATGATGAACATTCTGCAGTTAAATTTCCCAAGACAAAGGTGCAATTCATATTGTGATAATTGTTCATAAAATTATATGATAATGTATTCTGGATTTTGAAGCACCAAAATAGCACTATGGCCAAAGAGTAGAATTAAGTAATGAAGATATCAACACATCCAAGATGTGTTGATATCTATGTGTTCACATGAAAATATATAACACATCCACACCTGATTTCAAAACTAGTATTGTGAATATTCTGTGACACATACTTAATTGAATTTATATAGCGGCACTCGCATATAAAAAATATCAGATAATCTGACATTAACAAAATATTTAGCAATGTTAAATCATCACCATTATGCTGGCTGTGTAATCAAAAATTAAATATTTGTGTTGTTTGTAAATTTCCTCTATAATTTGTGTTCAATAAAATAATTATACCTTTCTTTTAAATACATGTATGTCACCAGGACTATCATTTCTATCCCCTACCTAAGTTAGTATCCAAGTATACTTTTCAAAATACTTCCAAACAGTCTTTTTTAGCTTTCACTCCAACACTTGCACTTAGCACGAAGTGGTTTTCATTTAATGGAAAAGTACTGAAAATAATACTATTAATTGGTTTTAATAATAATTAATTACTTAGTTGTTCAAAAATATATTTTTGAAATTAATTTTCGAAAAAAATTAATTGTAATCTATAAATATTTTAGCAGAGATAGATTTCTAAAAGCTTCACATATGTGAATAGAAAATTACAGCTCATTCTGCCAAGTAGTTTTTGAGTTACACTTAAAAAATTACCTGCATTGTAATCGGTTTTGGAATTGTTAAAAATGAATAGGACATTATGGGTTCCAAACTTTAAAGCCTCAATAATTACTAAACTACTGAATGACTTTCCGTTTGGTATCCACATCTAAAATTTACTGAAGAATCCAAATATGATGTCAAAATTGGGTGTTAGTATTGAAAATTTTAAAGCTTGTTACAATTTCTATAAGTAGATAAGCAAAATTTAAGCATAGCATTAATTAGTAGGCGTTATTACTAATTGATTGGAAACAGTCACATGATCTGTGGCAGAGTTAGTAAGGAGTGGTGCTTTTTTTTTTTTTTCTAGGACTGTACAATAATCCTAAAAACATACACTCTTGCAACTTTAATTATCATGACATTCCATTTATGTTCCTGTCTGTTGATCCATATAAATCAAGATACTGCATTGCAGTAGGCTGATTAAAGTATTTAAATTTTCCCTTTTCAACTATGAGTAATTTATTTTCATTTTTTGTCATTTAAGGATTTTTAAAAAGCTCATGAAATATGTTTGTGAAAATTAACTTTATATCCATAATTATTAAAATAGAAATCTGTTTTATTACATTCTTTCAAAAATGAAACAGTGTAAATTTTAGCAGCTTTACTATATAACTTTGCAGAACACTTTTAATTCTGGTGTGTGATTTTTATTCTAATCTTCAAGGTAGTAAGCTTTATGTTAACATGAACTTTATTTATGACATTTTGTCCAGTATTGTAAAATTTGTTTCCTTGAGCTTTGCAATAGGTTGATTACTCTTGATTTAACTTTTAATAATTTTTCATCCATTTATTTTTATTGCTACTTATAGTTTTTAAGTCTCTCTAAAAAATATATTTTGGAAGCTTAGCTAAATTTGAGTAATTGAAAAAAAATATAAAAAAATATTTTTAATAGACTTAATTTTTGTGATATGTTCCCTAGATTAAAAAATTCTTTTATTGTGCCTGCTTTGTAGTAGACAATTGAATTTTCAATCTTTTCCCATTCCTCAATAATTTATTTTAATTTATAATTATTTATAACTTTTATTAACCTATTGGAACAAGATTTTTTTTTTTTTTTTAAGGAAAGGGAGGTTTTCTTTTTGGTTTTAATTAGCTAAAGACAGCTGTCTAAAAGGCAAAACTAAATTTTTACAGTTTTAATCAGGAACAGATTGAATGCATTGAGCTGTGATAGTTAGCTTTGGCTTGTTCTCTACCAGTACACATTGAAAATGAACTGTTCCAATTGGCCCAGTGCTGCTGAGTGTAGTGGAAGCTTCTATGCCAAGAAATTTTAAATGTAAAGTCTAATGCATGAAAAAATATTTATCTAAAATTGGGGTTTCATTAAAATAATTTGATACTCTTTATAAACAGGCATGAAAGAGTTCCTCCAAAAGGCAGAATTCCACCTTTCTTAAATAGGCATGAAAGAGTTTTGGAAATAATTTTCGATAATCTCTAGATTGGTACAAAAACAGCAAAGTAGAAATATGTTGTGTATATTAGGGTGGGGGGGGGGAGGGTCCTAAGAAATTTAAGTCTCAAACATTTTATCTACTCAAACATCCAGAATTTGTTTCTATTCTTTCTTGAAAGATCAGCTTATGTTATGATCATTTTGAAAATAATATGAATGAAGTTGTTTAAAATTTGTGACTTTAAAAGAAATAAAGGTGTTTCATAACGTTCCTTCTTTAGAACATAATAATTTGGCCCATCCATATCTAAATACTTTTGGATAGTTTCAGTGTAGTGAAGATGTATTGCTGGGACAAAGACAAAATTGACATGGAAGGACTTAGCATAGTTTAAAAAAAACTTTTATTTTTCCCAAAAAGAAGAGAAAGTCTGAAAACAATAAATTCTGAAAAGGATTTGACATGAAAGATTTATTACCTTTACATAAATTCAACTATATTTGAACTTTTAACAAATTGTCTTCCATTGTCTTTTGATTAACAAACTGTCATTCATTGTTCATTTAAATTTGATTTTCATTTTTAGTATTTCCTAAAGTAAGAAAAACACTAAAGTAATCTTACATAACTTATATAACTTTTTAAAAAATATAAATATCCATTAAAATGTGACTAAATTATAAGAATTTATCACTGTATAACAGGAAAAATTTTCCACCTTTTTTTCTTTGGATCACTTTCATGCTTGCTTAAAGCAGGTTTTGGTTATTTTCTCAATTGATGCAAAAATGCAAAGAGAATATTAGAAGCATATAAGAGAGGAAGGGGGGGGGGGGGGTCTACAGAATTTAATCCTCAGACATTTTGTCTATTCAAATTCTTGGAGTTTGGTAATTTTTCTGCACATCAGTTCTGAAACAAATCAAAGGTCAGATACATTTGTTATAAGCATATGAAAATTATGTTTAATTTGTCTTTCCAGAGTGATTTTTAGATTTAAGAAAGTTTCATAAGTTTCTTTAAAAAAAAAAAAAAAAAATAGAATATTTTCCCTTATTTATACAAAACTTTTGACTTTTGAGTAATATCATTGTATTTTTGGAGTTTCATTTTTTAAGTGTATTTCTGGAACAAGGATCACTTTAACATGCATGTATGTAGCTGGAGAAATATTTTCTTACAAAGGAGGGGGGAAATCTTATGCAAGCAAACCAACCAGACCGATGTTTGTTTTGAAAATTAATCACTGTACAATTCACATAAATTCATCAGATATATTTGGATTTGCACCTTTAGCAAACTGTCCTTCCATTCTCCCTTTTTGATTCAATGCACCTGTACATTTATTATTAGTTTATTTGTTTGTTTTTTTATATTTTTTAACTTATGAAAAGAAAAAAACAATCATATGTACATATTTCATTTTATTGTGTAAATATATGTTAAAATGTGCCTAAATGATAATTTGTTGTCATTGTATAGGAAAAAATGTCCACGTTTTTTTTTTTTTTTCTGTTTCCCGCTTTCATGCCTGTATAAAGCCCAAAAAGCTAAATGAAAATCGGATAAGAGTTCTCTCAGCCCATTGCAAAGAATCATGACTGGGCACCAGACACATTTTGCATAGGAAACGCTAGGAGCAAAAGCTTTAGTCCAATCTGAGTTGTTTTGTTTTATTTGCATCAAATGATGCAAATGAGTTAACTACATTTTTGATGAAAAGTTCATTAAATGAAATTTCAAATAAAAAATAAAGTAGGGTAATACCGTTTACTTAAGGGTATTGTTCAGTCAGGTCACAAATTTCCCTCGCTAATGTTAAATCTATGGACCTGGAAAGCATTCTTATTTTTAAAATATCTTATCATGAAATTAATATTTTTAAATTCTATGTTTTGTATACTCTTATTTAAAGGATGTCTTTTTTTTTTTTTATTGTCAAAATATTTCTAAAATATGTATATGCTTAATTTTATTTGAAGTGTTAAAATCTTACCCATAGTTCATCAGCTTTTAACATGTAAAATAATAAATTAAGCACAGATTTTAGAAATATTTTGTAAACTAAAAAAAAAAAAAAAGAGAGAGAGACATCCTTCAAGAAGAATACATAGAAAAAAGAAGTTAAAATGTTAATTTTTTTAGGAGATATTTTAAAAATACGAATGCATTTTACGTTCATAAGTGTAACATTAGCTAAGGTAATTTGAGATCTCGGTGACCAACAAAACATCCTTAAGGGAAAAGGTCAATTATTTTTTTTTCGTCAAATGTCAAGCTTTATTAAGAAAAATCAATTTCAACGAACAATGAACAAATTTCATTAAAGTATTTTGTAAAAGTGACTTCAATTATAAATATTTAATTTATTTAATAAAAAAAATTAATTTTTAAAAATAAATAATTTTTTGTATTGGGCGGTAATACTTTCCCTCGTAGGACAATGGCACTCAAACCTTAAACCAACCTAAATGTACAGCAATAGTCACTATATCGTTATTTGGGGTTTCCACGCCACTTACACTCTTTAATAGACTACTTTTCATACGTCATGCACTGGAACATACTTATTTATTTCTCCTACATTCTCTACAAATACAACAAATTTCGTCTTCCCGTGAGTCGTCACCATCATTCTGGCACAGTGCTGATTGATCTACTATCATGCAACTTCCCCCCCTTTTTTTAACCCCTTGTTCAAACTTTTCTTACCTTTTGATAAGTTCAACATTTGATCGTTTTGATGCACCAGATCCATTGCTATTATTCTGGGGGATGGGGGGGGGGGGGGGAGAGTACAAACTATTTTAAAAGATAAGTAGTAAATTATATACGAGCAAAGAAAAGACCTCGTTGTCGGGGGTGTTTCAGTAAATGACATAATAATAATAATAAAATAACTTAATAAAATTTTACCTGCAGCGTATGTGGTTATTAAAAATTAAGTTTTAGTCTTTATAGAGAATATTATGTTAAAAAAGTCACAGTTGTTTAGCTAAAACTCAATTTCATACAATATTACCTAAAGAACAAATAACGCTCAATTGAGTGCCATTACCCGACCTAGCCACGATGAATTTTTATTTGATTTGGCAGGTGTTACAACTTAGTACAAAGACAGCAAGTACACGAAAATGGAGTTAAATGTATCGACTTTATAAGCGCAATTATTAAAAACAATGGTTTAAAATATTAATGTACCTACCTTCAGCTATTTTGATGAATTTTATAAGTTAAGAAATTGAAAACAACTTTCGCACACACACACACAAATTACTCACCCTTTTACGGTGGCGGCAAAATTCAAGCCTTCGTCTATCTCCATGACATAATTAAGTGAGGAGAATTATACGCTAAGCGCCAATGCCTTACATACATATGCCCTATGTTTTGTAATTAATATTTCATCATTAATGATTCAAAAATGGATTACATACTTCAAAAGTTAAACATAAATTTATCTATCCCAATACCTCAGTTCTTGAACACAATCGGTTTGAAAAAAGCTGTTCAAGAAGTGAATTATTTGAGAATCGAATCAAATTTTCCTATAAGAATTAATGAAAATATGATTAATTGCTTCCTACTAGACTCCTGCACGGTCGGGTTGTACCCGACCCAAACCCAAAATTCCATTTGAAGTCAATCCGACCCGAACCCGACAAAATAATTTTCGCCAACTCGCAACCCGACCCAAACTCGAAATACTTCAACGTGTACCCGAAATGAAAAGAAATTAATTCCTGTTTTAATGCAATTATGAAATTTACAATTAAAATACCAAATTTATCTTTTATATTAAAAAAATGAACATATCTATGTTATTTAATATTCAAAAATGGTAAAACTTCTGAATAGCTGACACTTTGGGATCGTTGTATAGTCCTGCATCGGGTCAGGTTGTCCCATAGATCTTCTAATAATAGACCTATTAACAGTACTGTCTTTGCTGTGAGGGTTGTCCCTAATTTTCTTTATTCTTTATTTCTTTTTTTTTTTTTTTTGTCTGGTAGGGATGACTCTAATTTTCTTTCTGCGGATCGGTTTCACTCTAGAATATTTCTTACCAGTCAGATTTCGTTTTTTGCAAGTCGTGTTGTTGTGATTTTCACAAAAAGTTTGAGCAGAACTATGTTTCCGATGAAAATAAATACGTATTTGCATATGAATGAGTATATATTGAATTTACTGCATGGAAATAAAATATATTATTTTAATTTTAGCAGAAATATTTTGTGATTTTACAGAGAAAACTTGTAAATTTTACGAGAATTTTTTTTAATTTTTTTACAGACATTTCCTGTTTTTAACAGTCAATTACTGTTAGGTTATATATATTATTATTGTTATCAGACATAAACTGTCATTTTAACAGAAAATATTCTGTGATTTTACAGAAAAATCTGTAAAATGTACGAAAAAAATCTGCACTTTTATATTTAAATAGATGAATTTTTATTTTAAGGGAAAAATATAATTTAGCAGAGAAAACGTGTTGTACTTGTTTTTCTAATGAAATTTTGTTATTTAGTAGTAAAGCATTAATGAAAAAATGTATATCCTGTTTATGTGTAAATATATCACACTTACAAAAGTAAAGCAGGAAAAAAATATTTTTAAAGGAACTGAGATTGCAATTTTTTTTATTTTATTTTTATTTTTAGCAATTAAAATGTGAAATAAAACATAATTTTTAATATGTATGGTTTTTACATGATGTGCAATGCACTGTTAATCTCCAATGAATATATGACTTTAGCAAACATGCCAACCTTCAACATAATTCTTTTAGCATTACTTTGATAAATATCTGGCGCAAGTATTCCACAAAAAAAAAAAAAAAAAAAAAGAAGAAAGAAAGAAAAAGAAACTAGAAAAGTTATAGAAAATTAAATGTTTGTTAAAACATTTTCTTCCAATATTGTTAATAAAGTAAATGTATATTATAAAAGCACAGTATATTTATTATTATTATTATCAGAAATAAACTGTCATTTTAACAGAAAATATACTGTGATTTTACAGAAATATCTGCACTTTTATATTTAAACAGATGAATTATTATTTTAAGGAAAACATATAATTTAGAAGAGAAAACGTGTTGTACTTGTTCTTCTAATGAAATTTTGTTATTTAGTAGTAAAGCACTAATTAAAAAATATATATATATCCTGTTTACTTGTAAATATATCACACTTACAAAAGTAAAGGAGGAAAAAAATATTTTTAAAGGAGCTGAGATTGCAATTTTATTTTATTTTTTTAACAATTAAAATGTGAAATAAAACATAATTTGTAATATCATGTTTGATTTTTACATGATATGTAATGCACAGTTAATCTCCAATGAATGTATGGCTTAAGCAAACATGCCGACCTTCAACATAATTATTTTAGCATTACATTGATATATCTCTGGTGCAAGTATTCCACAAAAAAAAAAAAGAAAAAGAAAGAAAAAGAGACTTAAAATTTATAGAATAATTAAATGTGTATGTTAAAACATTTTCTTCCAATATTGTTAATAAAGTAAATGTATATTATAAATCACAGTATATATATTATTATTGTTATCAGAAATAAACTGTCATTTTAACAGAAAATATTCTGTGATTTTACAGAAAAATCTGTAAAATGTACGAAAAAAATCTGCACTTTTATATTTAAATAGATGAATTATTATTTTAAGGGAAAAATATAATTTAGCAGAGAAAACGTGTTGTACTTGTTCTTCTAATGAAATTTTGTTATTTAGTAGTAAAGCATTAATTAAAAAATTTATATCCTGTTTACGTGTAAATATATCACACTTACAAAAGTAAAACAGGAAAAAAATATTTTTAAAGGAACTGAGATTGCAATTTTTTTTTTTTTTTTTAACAGTTAAAATGTGAAATAAAACATAATTTTTAATATGTATGATTTTTACATGATGTGCAATGCACTGTTAATCTCCAATGAATATATGACTTTAGCAAACATGCCAATCTTCAACATAATTCTTTTAGCATTACTTTGATGAATATCTGGTGCAAGTATTCCACAAAAAAAAAAAAAAAAAAAAAAAAAAAAAGAAGAAGAAAAAGAAACTAAAAAAGTTATAGAAAATTAAATGTTTGTTAAAACATTTTCTTCCAATATTGTTAATAAAGTAAACGTATATTATAAAAGCACAGTATATTTATTATTGTTATTATCAGAAATAAACTGTCATTTTAACAGAAAATATACTGTGATTTTACAGAAATATCTGCACTTTTATATTTAAACAGATGAATTATTATTTTAAGGAAAACATATAATTTAGAAGAGAAAACGTGTTGTACTTGTTCTTCTAATGAAATTTTGTTATTTAGTAGTAAAGCACTAATTTAAAAAATATATATATCCTGTTTACTTATAAATATATCACACTTACAAAAGTAAAGCAGGAAAAAATATTTTTAAAGGAACTGAGATTGCAATTTTATTTTATTTTTTAACAATTAAAATGTGAAATAAAACAATTTTTAATATCATGTATGATTTTTACATGATATGCAATGCACTGTTAATCTCCAATGAACATATGGCTTTAGCAAACATGCCAACCTTCAAGATAATACTTTTAGCATGTGCAAGTATTCCATCCCCCCCCCCCTTAAAAAAAAAGAGAGAGAGAGAGAGAGAGTACAGAATTTTGTGAAAGGGCTTAATTTGTTAAAGGGAATTTTGTGAAGGGGAACTGTTTTATTATAAAGAATTTTGTGAATGGGCCCATTTTATCAAATTGATTTTTGTGAAGGGACCCATTTTATTAAGTTGGTTTTTGTGACGGGATATGTTTTTTTAAATAGATTTTTGTGAAGGGGCCCTAAATAGGCCCCAAATTTTACCTGGATCAACCCTTGGTGTCCCAAAACGATTGAAACACGGATTAATATTTTAACTGTTGGAGATATGTAGGCAATGTAAATTGCAAAAGTGTACAAAGTAAACTAGGATTTTAGATTATGCTGATAAAATAGTTCTGCCATTAATTTTCAAAAAGTTATACTTTTTAAATTTTTTGCAGTCCTTGGATCCTATAAGTTATATTTAGAAAACTTTACTCCGTGTTCTGACAAGTACAGCAACAAAAATAGCATTATTCTATGACCAAACCTCTACTTTAAAATTGACGAAATTTCGTAGGTTTCCAGTTCTAAAAACAGACGATTTTTTAGGACTTATAAGCTCTTCAATACGATTTACAAGCTCTGAAATTTCATAAAATGTAAAATATAATAACTCGAGGAATTTTGGTGATAGAAGAATGGAATCTTTATTGATGTACTTGTCAGATCACGGAGAAAGATTTTCTAAACATAACTTATATGGTCCAGGGACCGTATAGAAGTTTAAAAAGTGTAACTATTTGAAAATTGATAGCAGGGCTATTTCATTAATATAGTCATATTTCCTACTTTATTTTGACCACTTTTGCAATTTACTATGCTTACATATCTGCAAAAAGTTAATGCGTGTCTATAAAAAATTAAAACGTGTTTCAATCCTTTTAAGACATTCTGCATGCTTACTTTACATACTCATGTTCCAACTTTGGCATAAAAAAGTGTACTTTTTGCTAACAGATCAGTTTGGTGGAATTCTAACTGTAATATATTTAGAGCGACACTGTACGATTTATCACTCAAGCTTGATGTTGGTCCAAACCTTCTAGTGAATAAAGAAAGTAAATGTTTTTTTTTTTTTCAAAATAGAGTAAACATTTTTTATATACTCGTATCAGCAATTTGTGATCAAACTGTGATCAAAAACAAAATTCACAATCTGAAAATTTATTCAACAAATGAAGCCGTTTCGAATTAATGCACTATTTTTTTACTTCACTTCTGGATTCATCTGCGAACATTGGTTGGGATTAATTAAAAAAAACAAAAAATCTTCAAAAGCAGTATTTTTACTTCAGTAGATTAAATTAAAATAAAAGATTTTTGTCTTTTACAAATGGATAAAAGAACCCACTTTAGCAGAGAAATAGTCATAATACTGAAATCACAATTTCAAAATTTTTGCAAATTCATGGTCTGAATGCTTTAAAACCACAGAGTTAGTAAATATCATGATATTTTGATATTTACTATATATACGATATATATACGTATATATATCCGATATTTTCAAAATAATCAACTTACTGCTGTTTATAAATATTTTCAAACTTGATAAAAACTAGAAACTAAAACATATTATTCTTAACATGAAAACTTAATAAAACGGTATTCTAAATGCTTTCTTTTTTCTTTTTTTACACTTATAACGAAATTGAAGATAAGTCGAAAACAGAAACAGTTTTCTGAAAAGTTTAACAAGTTGCTTTTTACTTCGATCAAAACACAAAATATAGGATTCAATCTCAAGTGTCAAGAAAGTTTTATTTTTCAAATAACAAATTTTTAAATGCAAATTAAAATTTAATTTTTTCTATTGAAAAAAAATATTTTATGTACGCTTATATATATGAGTATTATATATATATATATATAAGTATTTTATGTAAGCTTACATTAAAATTTAATTTTTTCTATTGAAAAAAAAAATATATATAAATGTGAAAAAGAATAGTTTAATAATATTGATATTCAAACGAGATATTAGAAAATAACTGCCCCATAGGATTAATGTTAGCGACTGGGTGTTTTCGCGTGAGGGGAGAATGACCATTAACGAATTCATCCAAGATATTTTCAAGATCAATAGACTGCCCTAATCAGGTTTAAATTGGTTCGATATTTTGGACATTATCGTGGTGACAGGTCGTTTTGCTGTGTTTCTGTAAAAAAAACTATAATAAGATCCACCTACTTGATTAACGAACTAGTCCAAGATCAATACATTCTTCGAATTATATTCTAATCGGTTCAGTGTTTTGGACATTATCGTGATGACAAGATTCACATTATATATAGATATACTTGTATATATCAAAGTGATTGCAATAAAAAAAGGAAGTAATTCCAATAGGTCGATATCTAAAGAAATTTACCTAAAAATCTTAAAATTAATAATATTCGAATACTTATTTTAATATTTAAAATAAAAATTAAGGGAATCAATTGGAAAAATTATCTTTATAAATTTATTTTGGAAAGGGGGGAGGGGGCTAAAATCCATGCTTGCCTCTAGTGAAAAAAAATCATAGTTTCGGCCCTGGGTATGATTAGAATAGAAATAAATGGTACCGTCAGGATCTTTTCTTGGGAGGGAATTTGAATTGTTATTACTCATAAAATGAGCGATTCCCCATTTCTATATGTTCATGAAGTAACTTTTAGTATATACATGACGTGAAAGAAACCATCACAATAAAAACATTAAGAATACTAAATAAATTGTCATATATTTCAAGGCTTTATAAAAAGTGTTCATAACTCAAAATCGGATTTTAGTTATTTAAACATCTATAATTTTCTGTTTGGTACAGTGAAAAATAACGTATTCTAAAAAGAAAAAAAAACTATACAATTGGCGAAAATCTGAAGTCATTTCTTACACATTGTACGAAAAAAGATGAGCCAAGGCAATTGTAACCTTTTTATTGCTTTCTCAGGGAGTGTCCAAAGCAAAACATATAAAATTAACAAAAAAAAAAAGAAGCCTTTCGAGGCAATTATCTTCCCCAGGAAAATGTGATAAACATGTCAGGGATCTCCTGCACTGATCTCTGACCTGTAGACGAGCTTCAGAAGACTGACTACATAAAAGGTTGAGGCTGAACGCAGTCTGATCAAACCTTTATAATGGCTGATCTTTCTTTTTCGAATTTCATTGTCGTTGTGCATCATCCAGCCAATCATCACTAGTTGATTTGTTGAGACTATTTTAGAAAAAAGTGAAATGGCAAGTATCTTGACGAGCCTGCCATTATCGTTTAACTTATGCTTGTTAACATGTTTCATTCGTCTAATCAAACTTGTATGGAGTATCGCCAAGTTACGGAATGTAGATCTACCAAAAGCGTCTCTATAAACACCGTCTGAGCATGCGCTCTGTGCGTTCTGTCAGTAACAGTAACTATGAGACCACTACCTTTGAGAATGGCGACATATGGGAAATAATATTTGATTGGTCAAAATTATTTTGCACAAAATCTCACTTCCAAGCATCTTGGTGAACCTTCAATGGGCTTTATTGGGAATCTGGGTTAGAGATTGTAAAATACCACCAACACGTGATGTTGGTGGTATTTTACCATCAGAATTCCCAATTGAATGTATGCATGCGATACATAGACAAACAAATATAAACACAGCTGGGAGGTCACATGATGGTGGTTTATGACGTCACGCCAATAAAGCCCATTAACGCCAAGCATTTGTTGACTTGTCTCACTTTGGTTTAGGGTACCTCTATATGAGAGCGGTGACACACGCACAGGTCAGACTGAAATTTTGGTCCAAATTATGGCAAACATATATTCTAGAACTTGGTGATACTTGCCTGCAAGAATTCGATCAGATCGCGACCTACGTTATACACGGCCGGTGCATGACGTTTAAAACGCCACATGGAGTGGATCATTTTTACACGGTGATTGGTTCAAACCGACGCGCCCCCAGTTTTGCACCAATCGCCATGTAAAAATGATCCAATACATGTGACGTTTTAAACGTCATGCACCGGCCGTGTATAACGCAGGTCGCGGATCAGATCACGACCTACGTTATACACGGCCGGTTCATGACGTTTAAAACGTCATACGGGGTGGATCATCTTTACACGGTGATTGGTACAAAGTTTTGTATCGTTTTGTACCAATCGCCGTGTAAAGATGATCCACACCGTGTGACGTTTAAAAAGTCATGAATCGGCCGTGTATAACCGCGACCTGCGTTATACATGGCCGATGCATGACGTTTAAAACGTCACATGTAGTGGATCATTTTTACACGGTTATTGGTGCAAAGCGACGCGCCCCCCGTTTTTCACCAATCGCCTTGTAAAAATGATCCACTACATGTGACGTTTTAAACGTCATGCACCGGCCGTGTATAACGCAGGTCGCGGTTTATTCCAGTCCCTCAAAAACTCCGGGGTTTTTTGCAACTCTAGGTCCGACCTTTCTAGTTTACATGTTACACAGACATGGAGAGGTACCTGGGATCTCGTCCCTCGGCTCACAGATGTTTTCTGCTCAAATGAGGGCGTGTCTATGCGCCTAGGAAGAAAGTTTCCACAATACCCGGGTTCACGATCGGCATCTTACTTTACGATCCATAGTTGAAGGACTAGTAATTGTCTTTGTAGACTCTCCACGACTGGATACTTGAGTAAATCATCTACGTATCTGGAGAGCTTCGGGCTTGGTGCTCGGACTGCCCAGAATTCTTGGGGGAACCGGAGGCGTGATCCCCGAAATATGCAGTTAAAACCTCCAGTCTTTGGGTTTTGCTGTCGTGACGACCAGGCGTTCAGGGAGAGTGGAGCGCGTTGAGTGATGTTCTCCCGTGGCCGGTACACTGTTAAAAATCTCCAGCTTTTGCTGCAGACACACTCCACCGTTTTTAGAGAAAACGGTTACTTTACTTTATTATGGAGCATTTTCATTGGTCAAAATAGAGTTATTCTATAAAAGCGGTGGAGTGACTATGCAGCAAAAGCTCAAAATTTTTTACAGTGTAGCATGTACATGCGTGTTGTCTGTGGGTCAACCCGACCCACCTGGTTCTTGCGCTAGGGCTAGAGTTGCAAAAAACCGGTTTATTCCCAGGTTTATTGCCAAAATACCTGATTTATTCCCAAAAAACCACGTTTATTCCCAAAAAACCCCGTTTATTCCCAGGTTTAAACCGGGTTTTTTCTAGCCTTTGCAACTCTAGCTAGGGCTGAGAGAGACCAGATCCGTCGGTTGGCTTGCCAGTTTTACCATCCACTCGCCCTCACTTACGGTTCTCACAGACCAGGAGGGGTTAAAGGTGTACAGCGGTAGAGAGCACTCCGTAGGCCTATTCCGGTTTTAGGCCGGTGGGGACTCTGAAGCAAAGGCTAGCTTAGCGAGATGGGACCGTATCAAAAATTTGATCTAAAGGCGAGAATGTACTCTGAAAACAGGATCCAATGTGTGGTTCCACAGTGCCGTCGAGTCAAGCGCGAGGCGGCGGCCTGCAACCCTGGGATTGGCGAGGACGGGGGAACGTAGACAGTGGTAGAGCTGGTGAGCGACTGCTCATCACCTGTGGCAAGGGTAGTCGAGTGCCGTCCTTGAAGGCATTCCAGAAGAGGTGTTGCCTGTTGTACCAGTCAGTAGATCTTGGCACGTAACCACCTCAGTGTCACGCTGTCGAGTTTTGCCCACTGTGGAAGGGATGATTCCTTCTCCCCGAATCGGCTCGCGACCTACGTTATACACGGCCGGTGCATGACGTTTAAAACGTCACATGGAGTGGATCATTTTTACACGGTGATTGGTGCAAACCGACGCGCCCCCAGTTTTGCACCAATCGCCATGTAAAAATGATCCAATACATGTGACGTTTTAAACGTCACATGTAGTGGATCATTTTTACAAGGCGATTGGTGAAAAACGGGGGGCGCGTCGCTTTGCACCAATAACCGTGTAAAAATGATCCACTGCATGTGACGTTTTAAACGTCATGCATCGGCCATGTATAACGCAGGTCGCGGTATAACGCAGGTCACGATCGGCTTTTCAGAAAGGTTGTGGGCCAGTGGGGATGTGGCCATGTGATGTGATGTGGTGGCGTTCGGATCTTCGGGTTACAAACCAGCTCAGTGTGTCCACACAGTCGGAGTTTTTTACACCGGCTAGCAGACTTTTCTAGAAAATAACTGCCATGCTACTAATCCTCGAGTGTGAACAGTCTATGCGTTCGGGAGGAAGTTTTCCATGGCCTCCGGGTCCATGAAGTGTTGCCTATTATTCTTCTTGGTGCTTTCCGCCTGCACGTGGACTTTAACCGAATTTATCACCGCATTCCAAAAACTTGACAATGAACAGTAGAAATAGTATAATGCGATTAAAAGATGAAATTATTGAATATCTGATGAGATATCTGTATTTGTATGCAATAAATTTTAATTGCGTATGCGCGAACTAACACCAAACATTTCTTTTTATGATTTGGTAATCAATTCTATAGAGCAACTTATATAAAAATCCATTCAAGTATAGCAAAAATTCAGAAAGATAGAAGCGATATAGTGAGTTGCTGTCTAAAAGTAGCTGGATTATAAGGGATTGTGTGTACCATTTATAGTTCGTTTCTCAAAAAATTGCGTTATATTATGGTCTAAAGCGAAAAATCGTTTGCGGTGTATTTTAATGATGTTATACTATTTCAAGCATAATAAAATTGATATGCATTTCTGAGGTGCACTGAAACACCCTCTCTGTAGAATATGGAGGGCAAAGCATTTATCATTCATTTACAGGGTCACACAAAAAATTCAATTATAGTACTCAATGAGCGTTAAATGCTGGAAGTACGTTTTCAGTTTTGGATGCGTTTTTAAGTTTAAAGAATTTTTTGCTTAATACGTGGTATGTATAAAACCTATAGATCATATACAGGTCTACACAAAATATTCGTAAGCCTTACTGTGTACGAGCGTGAATTGCTTAAGGATGTTTTTTAATTGAGTTATGCACTTTCCAGCTGAACTATATATAGAGTACTAAAATATGTTTGTAGGATATAACTAAATTCATACACAAGTCTACGCAAAGAACTGGATACATTGCTGTCTATAGATGGTTATTTCTGAAAATAGCGTTTTAGTTGTTATGCGTTTTCTAAATTGTTTACTTAAGATATCTTCTTACACCTTATTAAAAGGCGAAGTTCCGTTACAGTATTCTGGAAGTGTTGGAAAGTGTTTTATAATCTACGCTTGATGCATGATTTTTCTTTCTTGTTAAGTAAGCATGCGACTATTTTGGCTACTTATTTTTGTACAAATGCTATTATTTTGACTAATATTTATTTCATCTCAAGGTTACTAAAGCAACTATTTTCGATAACATTAGGCAGTGGCACCCCTGCTTTCACAAACAAGATGCATATTATACATAAATAAATACAGTAATTAATGGGACCAACATAGAGCTAATGTTATATCTATTTGCCTCATACAACGATGGCGAAGATTTTTTCTCCCGAGAATTTAAATGTATTAACTTATTTATCGCGCTCAATAGTATGTAGTTTTTGTATACAATGTTAATCTCCCACCCGCCCACCCACCTTTTTTTTTTTTGCGGGGGGGGGGAGTGTATTATACTATGATCCCCGGTGGTTTTGATGATATTTTGTCATGACTCAACTATCATATTTTCTTCCGAAATACACCATAATCTCTATTATGAGTAATTTATGAAAAATATTTAGGTAATTAAATAATGCTTGGTAATAAACGCTAAATCATTATCCTTTTAGATATTGGATTATAATTTATTTATAATTTTTTGCCATTATTAATATGGGTTTCGTATTTACTAAATTGTTTTGCGTAATTATGATGACTTTGTGCCCTACATTTTTTAAACATGGCAGTATATGTAAATGATAATTATATGCAAATTCTTCTCTCTTCTCTTGATTATAATGTGCTTCTAATGAGAATAAAATTATTTCTAATTGCGGTTAATAAATAAAAAGTAATTATTCGTGGTTTCCAAACAAAAAATTCGTTAGCACTTTTTATCGAAATAATATTACGTATTTGCTTATATATATATATATATATGTGTGTGTGTGTGTGTGTGTGTGTAATACATCACTGCAAAAACGTACGTATTTTTCAGAGTAAATAAAACAAACTGCACTTTTTTCAGGTAGGCTTCTTTTACTGAGCATTTCAACAGCATAGATAACTCGTGAATTGCTCAAAAGTATTAGAAAAATGCAGCCCAGTCATTATAAATTTAAGTTAAAGAACTTAATTAGTCTGGCCGAAGAAAGAAAATAATTACCCCCTCTTTATCAAGAGCAATATTTTACTTGGTTATCTATGCAAGCAACAGAAGCCAAAAGAGAAAAGATTAGCCTGAATTTGCTTTTTTAGGTGCGTTCGTAATTATATAAATACGTAGCACCTAAGTCGTCGTCTGGTCCGTCCATCTGTCTGTCCGTCTGCCCGCATATGACAGCGCAAAAACTACACAACCGAATGGTTTGAAATTTAATATATATAATTGCAGCAAAACTTTGTCGAGTCATTTCAAATTTTATGAAAATCGAATCAAAACTTAAAAAGATATTAATAAAAATATGTATTAAGTAATTTGAATTTTTAAAAAATCGGTACTTCCTTTTTATAGCAGCTTCTGAGGATTAATCGCCAAGTTATATGACATGTATGACGTTATAGTCATATATGAAGTATATGTCATTTTATAACCTCTATAACCAAGTTATAGTCACATTCTTCATTCTATTAAATCCTATCATACGTAATTAATTCAATGATATCCCATGATAGGTAATGATTCTAAGTTGCCATGGTGATGACGTCCTATTTAAGATGGGGTCATATTATTTCTGTATTACTGAATTAAAAAACCGAATTTGTATACTAAAATTGTTTAATTATAACAATCCTGTAATCTACCGACAGTTTTTTGGATAGATGTTTCCGGAGAAAATGGAAAAGGAGCCTAAATATGGATTTCAAGTTCTGAAATTTTCAAAGCTAGTCTTAAGTTTCCCATTGGAATTTTCAGTAAATATCAACAAAAGATAAAATGTTGCCAACTTAAAATGTGTTTATTTTATTACGGAAATTAACCCTATCATAATATAACAGATGATATAATTCATTTCACTGAAACTAGTTATGGTACGTTTGACGTACAATTTCCGACTTGTTTATACTCAGCCATCATGTGAAAGTTTATGCATACTTTTTCTAGCACGTGTTTGAATAATGTTTAGACTTTGAACACATGTCTACAAAGAATTTAGCTTATGATTCTCAAACTGAGCAGCCCAGCCTCGGACATATGCAAAGCGAGCTATATTTGGTGAGGGCTAATTAAGCCGTCATTATTGTGGTTTATAACTCGAATGGGATTCAATCTAATTGGATTGTTAAACAGGGGCAGAAATATATATTAATTAAAACCCTTATTAGCAAAATTGATTTTTTCTTGTCTAAAAAACTATTTGCTTCCAAGCAAATAAATCTCATCACATCAGAACTGGCTTCAAGCTGATTGGTAAAAATGACCTGGAATCTGGAATAACTATGGCACGGACTAGTTGGTGCCACTGATAAATGTCCTTAGAAAATCTCTTTAATTCCTTAAAAACTTATTTTTTTATTTAAAAAAAAGGGTGGGAACTACTCTGTTCTATCATTTATTTAAGGTGGTTGCAATTATTAGCATATACTTGATTTGCTGTTTCAAGAAAAGTGTCGTACTATTTTCAAAATTTCAATTTAAAAAATGTTCATGCCAATGAAGGGTAATGTGCTGTATCTTGGTAAAATGGACTTTTTATTAGAGTAAGTAAATAATTTCTACTTCATATATATATATATATATATATATATATATATTAATAGCAGTTATAATATTTGTTGCGCTTGAAATTCATAACTATTATTGCTCAAACGTCGTTCGCGCAGTTTTCAGCTATTTTCCTTATTTGTCAATCGCATCCCTGTATATAATTTTATTTCTTTTTTGTGAGATGTTAGGGCTAGTCTTTGGTTGCTTTTCCGCTAGCTTGTTACTAACTAGCTAATGGAATATTTTTCTTTTTCATTTTTGATAGTTTTCCCTTTATTTTTTATTTTATTTAATTCATTTATTTTATTTTTTATAAGTTTAAATTTCTTTTAAATTTCTCTATTTATATTTTCATTCATGCAGTTTTTACAACAGTTAAACTTAAACTGCTTTAATGGCTGCCTTATGTTTCTGCAAGTTGCTTACACTTCGCCTACAGGTAAAGTTGTTCAGCAACTAGGAAGTCCAATACATTATTCCGTTGTTCCAAGATGCATTATCCGTTCAACATACATTTTTGTTTCTCTCTATTCTAAAAAAAATGCAACTGACGCTAAGTTTTTTTCCTTTTTTATTCAAAATTTGATTATTTGAATAGAGATTTAATGACAATAAACTATGAATAATAATTTTGTAAATTTGCATGAAAATTTCTTTAACATGGTTTTATTTTGTATCTACACATTTTATTTGCTGCGTTGGTAATAATATATACCGTATATTCAGGTGTATAGCACGCAGCTCAAACAAACATATTTAGACTCAGAAATTTTATTTCTTAAATAAAGTTAAATAATTACGACGAAGCAATAAGTAACATTTAATTAAATAAAATTTTGGGGTCGAAATATAATTGTTTGAGCTGAACGTTATACGTCGGAATATACGGTATATAATTAAATGTTAAAACTTTGTATGAATCGCCATAAAAACAAAAGAACACGCAGGACGCGTTTGGGCTGGAAATTTTTAACAGCCCGTTATCGGCCAAAGTAAACACGTGTCAGTAATGGGACAAGGTTACAAATGAACTGGATTTACTTTGGCTGATGACGGGCTGTTCAAAATTTCCAACCCGAAACGCGTCTTGTGTGTTTTTTTGTTTTTAAGGGGATTCATACAAAGCTTTAATATTTAATTGTGATTTCTCGCCAGTTTTTCGGTGCTGTTTCATCTATACGGTATATATTTTTTATTTTAAATGTGGCTCGCGGCTTTGTCTATGATTAATTTGGGCCTCGGCGGTAAACGAGTTTGACATGCCTGCATTAAAGTAATGTTCATTCTAAAGACAGTCTCCTCCTCTTTGTGTGTTGTAGAACTAAGTTATGCATGTGTATGTGTCTTTTAAATTTATTTATTTACGAGATTATGCCATCTAATACTCAATTCTTGCAGTTACTTAAATTGGGCATGCATTGAAGCTTGAATTTTTACATGCATTGAAACTTTAATTTCTCCATGCATTTTTAATTTTGTAAGTGTTTAATAGAAAAACTCGTGTAATTTTCATGTTTCGTAAATTATTTATGCCTCTGCTTTACACACTGTTTTAATATTTTCAGAACGGTTTGCTGTAATCACTATCCCAATTCGCAAACTTTCTATTATCTTCTTTCTTAACCTAAAATGTCACATTTATTTTTGCTTGTTTTTATTAACTGGTCTATTACAGTAGGGTACTAATATAAATATTAGGGTTTTTAAAATGTTTTCAAATTTTTTATTTAAAAATAATAAAATAAAACAAATTATTTACCTATATATATATATATATATATATATATATATATATATATATTCAAGGTGAAAAGTGTATATCTTGGAATGCTATTTAACCCCTTAACGGTCGCGCCCGATAAGTGTAGGCTACTTTAAACAAAAAATCAGATTGTTTGTTTGCCCCCATTTTTTTAAAGTAGAAATATTCTCCTTATTTAATAGCAGATAATGAGAGAAAAAAGCCAATTGCACTGTTTTAAAAAATTGGTGGGAATCAAGCAATCTGAATTTTTAAAAAGTATCCTACACAGCCCGTGAATATCACGGGGTTAAGGTAGGTGTACATCAAGTAGCATTCCCCATGGTTAATGTGCGTATGTGCCGACATTTAATGCTTTCACGCCTTTCTTCCTTTATTAAAACAATTTACCTGTATTTTCAAATGTGTGTTTGTGTGCACATTGAACGTGAACATGTGCATAAGTACGCACATGTTTTCGTGCATCTACACGTGCATTTGTATGTGCATTTGTATGTGCATGAATGCGTGCATATTTACCTGGAAAGAGATTGAAATAAACAGTTCCCGGAAAGAGGAATTCCTATCATTCCGCCTCCGCTTTTCTTACGTTATAAATTCTATCACCTCAGCCTTTTTCGAGTAATGCCCGGGCAAATAACCGGGTCGCCGGGTCCTTAAATTCTCTGAGCTTAGTGAATGCTTTTTTGGGATTTTTCTAGGAATATTTCTAAACGCGAATGTCATTTTACCTCGTTAATTCTTATTATTGGTAAGCTATTGAAACAAAGTTCATTCAATAGCAATTTTCTAGGAATATTTCTAAACGTGAATGTCATTTTACCTCGTTAATTCTTATTATTGGTAAGCTATTGAAACAAAGTTCATTCAATAGCAATTTCCATGGATTTTTTTTTTTCTTTTTAACCAATGGATGTAATTATATTTCAATTCAAATATACTAATTTTATTTCTTAGCTAATTCAACATAAACATCCTTTGAATGATTGATGTAGGATTAACAGTGTTTAGTATATGAATTTATTTTATTAACATATATGCTTAAATGTTGATGTAGTGAGGGGTGGGGGACTAGTTTTGCCCTTTACTAATTCAAGGCATAAAACATTCTCTTTGCTTTAGTTGGAGACCAAAAATTTTTATATTTCTCAGAATGATATCTATCTTTAAAAAAAAAAGAAAATTTAAAGTATGAGTAGGCATAGTCTTTATTCTGGCTACTTGTTTTAGGTTTGATTTTCCCCTTGAATTAACTAATGTCATTTATCACACCTGAATGTATTTAAACTTTAAACATATTCGCTACCGATCATACTGCTGCTGTGCTATATCGATACAGGCTTCACGCGCTAGCGTGGTAGTAGCAGCAAAAATGCAACTCGTGTTTTTTTTTTTGTTTTTTTTTGTACTTTATCTGTATGGTTGAAAGTGTTTGTTACTTTGTTTTTCTGCCCGTTCACGACGTACCTTTCTGTAAAAATACCCACGAATGATCGAAATGTTATTATGGTGGACCAAAATGAGCTTTTTGCGCAAAACAACAGCAAAGGTTTCAGGATCGGTATTCCCGCACAAGGCGCCAAGCAGAGTGCGCTTCATCGGCGCTATCAAATATCATTACCAAGTCATCGGTGATCGATTAAAAAAATAAAACTTTTGCACCATTAGTGTTGCTGCGGCGCTTGCATCTGCGATCGTATTATTGCAATCGGAGTACATTACTGATAGATTTTTTTTTTTTTTTTTTTTTTTTTTTTTTTTTTGTAGTTTTTATTCTGTTAAAATGTTTTAGTACAATCAAAATATTAACATGCTATTTTAGTAGGGTTTTACTGACCTCTCTTGGATTTATAAAGATGTAAATTTAAATTTCATATGCATTGTCGCTCTCTTCCCCTTCCCAAAAAATTGCTTTATAAAACTATTACTCTGTTTTCAGTTTGTTGGTATTTTAGTATGTATGATTGATATTGTTAAAACAAGCAAATAAAATCAATATAACGTTTAATTAATAATTGCATTTGAGTTTTCTATTAATCCACTTACATTGCAAAATTATTCTGGTGACATCTAAAAATTTATATATTTTAAGTCAATATATTTATTGTATATAATCGAATATGCATTTATCTAAATATTTGTTTGTACGTGATAATACAGAATCAAAGAGTGATTGTTAAACCTTAGTATCTGCTTATATTTTTCAAAAATGAGAAAAATGCATAATTTCTACCTTAATATGTGAAATATTTAAAAAAGTAGAGAGAAAAAGTTGTTGACATGAAAATAAACGAACTTTTATGTATCTTTATTATAAAAGACAAACGTGTCCGTGCGTAACGCTGACGTCATTTTGCGAATGGCAACACCTTACGATGAAATTTCAGTTTTGCGATTTTTGCTACTGCAATTCTTTTTAATTTTTAAACATCGCACATTTTTAATTTTTACACCGTTATATAGGGGAAAAATCTACTTTCAAATGCAATTTGTTTGAAAACCGTATCGCAATTTACTCATTTATTATAGCATTTAAATTAAATTTCAAGCATGATATTTTTAAATCTATCTCTATCGCTTGCAGACGATTACAAAATCCGTTTTTACTTTAAACAATATAAAAAGTTCAGCATTTGTTTCCAGCTAATATTCAATAACGAAAATAAAACTTCAATAAGCAATAAATACAATAGTTTTAATGAAACACAAATTTAACAGACGTGTAATTGAAAAAAGTGCTTGAAACCGCTGAAATTATGAGAATTTAAAAAAAAAACTGCTGTAGATAACGAAATTTTTAGCGATTTCTTCGGCTATTAATTTCTGGCACGAGTCCAATACGAAATTACCGCTTTTAATAAATTAAAAAATAAATAAATATATAATTGACATATTTCATATAAAAATGTTTTTTGGTGTTGGTAGGGGGCAGTCTAAAAAAATTATTAAATGTAAAAAATCTATTAGTTTTCAATTAAAAAACATAAATGTTTTTTACCTATATTCTCTATCCCGGGAGGCCCGGGTTGGTTGCCATAGTTCAATTTAAAAGAGAGGAAAAATCTTATGAATTAAAGTGGCGACTTGTGTTTTCAGTTTGAATGAGAGTTTCGAGTTCATTTGATTCTAAAATTTTTAACAAACTTTAGATACAATGGGTATTTTATTTAATGTATCACATTTTTCTTACTATTACATCATAATGATTTCTTTTTTTCATTTTGAAAAGGGGCGAAGAGAAATGCCATAAAAATTATAAAGAGACTATCAAATGAAAACATTAAAAATCTGCCTCATCTGCATATTTTATTGGTACACCACCGGGGTAAAATGTATACTTTTAAATACAGTAGTAGACCACTAATCCGCACAGCTTGGTTCCAAGCATTTTGCAGATTACAGGCTCGCCTCTCGAGGTTGCTTTAACCCTTTCAAGGGCGGTGGTTTGTTTATGAAATCACTTAAGTTTAATTCTCAAATGCCACAGTGACACCAGAATTTTGGTATACATTTTTCTGTTTATTTCGTGTATAAAATAGTTTTTTTTTTTTTTAAATTTTCAAATAAATTTCTTCATAAATTCCGGTGTCATTCATTCATTTCAACATTTTAGCAAAAGAAGTGCTTTGCCCCTGAAAGGGTTAAAGCGTAAGCTGGGCTCTTTTATGGTCATCTTTCTTTCTATAGATTTCAGATAACGTCTATTTAATGTTTGTTTCTATTTATAATTTTGAGCAAATTTAGATTGTTAAGGCTTAAAAATAATAAATTACACCAGCATATAAATAAAGTAAGAAATATTTAAAAAATAATTTGTCGATTTCAATATTTTAAAATCATCGATAGTTGTGTATATATATTGGTTTATGTTTTATATACCGGTTTTCTATAGTATATCGCTCCCTATCTCGCAGTCTATAAATTGCCGTAATCGTCTGCTGAAGCACATATGGTTGTTTTTAGAAATTTAAATATCTTTCACCAACTATTGTAAATAACATGTGTAAGGATTAAATAAGAATTTATCGGTTTATAAATTTATTAATGTGATTTAAAAGATAAATTATTTAGTTCTATAAATAAATGGTTTTATTTTCAATTCTATAAATTGTTTAATTTCATTGTTTAATTCAATTGTTTATTTTCAATTTGATAAATGTTTTCATTTGGTAGTCTCTTTATAATTTTTTCTTCGCCCCTTTTCAAAATGAAAAAAAAGTAAATTCTACATGATAGATTAAATATATTGTCTAATTAACCATCTTTCATTAGTACAAATATTTTTTTAAAAAGAATAAATTTTTATAAGGAAAGAATTTTTTTATATATACTATCATTTTAAATTATAAACAAGACAGAAAAATCATGCGTCGAGCATAGATTATGAAACACTTTCCAACACTTCCAGAATACTTTAACAAAACTTCGCCATTTGATAAGGTAAAGAAGATACCTAAGTAAACGTTTTAGAAAACGCATAACACATTTGAAAACCAGATTTCAGCAATAATCGCCCATAGCCGTAAAAGTACTTCAATTTTTTTGTGCAGCTCTGTATATGATCTATAGATTTGTATATATTCTGCATACTATGCTAAAATGAGTTTAGTAAGAAAACGCATAACACAGTTGAAAATTCACCTTTAGCAATTTCTACTAATAAGCGGAAACGTATTTGAATTCTTTTGTACAACACTGTGTATTACCTACCTATTTTTATATATACCACATATTAAGCTTAAATTTATTTCAGGCAAACACACGCTTAAAACTATTGAAATCACACTTCCAGAAATTATCACCCATAGGTGGTCATGTATCCAGTTCTTTGTGAAGCCCTGTATGTGATTTCATTTATATTTTACAAACATCTTTTAGTATACTAAATATAGTTGAGCTTAAAAATGTATAACTCAAATTAAAAAACGCGTTAAAGCAATTTACGCTCATCCCCAGTAATGCCTACTAATTCTTTTGCGTACCCTGTATATGATCTATAGAATTTATACACATCACGTAGTGTGCAAAAATGTAGTTAAACTTAAAAACACATAACATAACTGATAAGGCACTTTCAGAAATTATCCCTAATAGACAATACTTCGGATACAGTATTGTATCCGAAATCTTTCATGTCTCCTTGTAAATGAACGATAAATGCGATGTACATTATATTCTACTGAAATCATCTTGTAGTAAACCTTATCAATTTCATCCAGATTTGAAATAGTGCAACATAATTAAAATACGCTGCAAAAATATTTTCCCCGTAGATCATTATATATAATTTAACTCTTTTGTTTGACCCTATGTAAATGAATGATAAATTCTTTGCACCCCATATTCTACAGAAAGCATGTTTTAGTGCATCTCAGAAATTAATATCAGTTTTATTATGTTTGCAACAGAGTAACATCATCAAAATACGCCGTAAACGATTTTCCCCCGTAGGGGCAAAACTGGGAAATTTCATTACTGGCCAGTGGCTAGTAGTAGCAGTTTTATAACTAGCCACTATTTTATTTAAAATTTCTAAACAGTAAACTTTTGTTAAAATTTCAATTAGTATTAATGTAAAATTAAATTGCCCAAATAAATATGTAAATATAAACATATTTCAACCAGCAAAAAATAGAATACTTGATGAAATGCAAAAAAAAATTTACTCTTTCCTTGTAGGTAAGTGGCCATAAGGTAGCCATTGACAAGCGATTTTTTAATAGCCACTTTTTTTCATTTAGTGGCCCTGTGGCCGGTGGCTAGCGCTAATTTTGCCCTTAACCGTAGACCATAATATAACGGAATACTTTTGAGCTCTCCTGTAAACGAACTATAATAAATGCTACACATTTCATTTTCATTTAGCAAACATGCCATGCTATCATCAGTAACATATATAAATTACTTGGCAATCCAGGTATATTTACGAGAGTTAGAGCACGGATAGAAAGACGGACAGACAAAACGCATTCATAAACACTTTTTAACTATGTTGGAAAGTGTAAAAAATGTTAAATGATATATAATAAATATGCATCAAAAATAAGATTAAAACTTGAGGGGGGGGATTAAAAAATTGTTGCCATTAGTTGAGTTGAGTTGATTATTGACGGCCAATTATCTACACTTGGGATATAGGTCCGGGGGGAGTGCCCTTCGTGGGGGGTCTTTCTAAGGGTAACCCGTATTTACGCATGGATAAATCCACGGCTCGAAGAAAACCACGAAAACTCCGAACGATTAGGCCGACGGGCGCGATTGGGATCGAACCCAGCACCTCCCGTCTACCAGCTTCGAGAGCAGAACCTCTCAGCCACTGGTGGGGCGATTGTTGCCATTAAGAAATTATTTTTTGAAAACTTAACGATATAAAAAAAGAAAAATTCATTTGCACATCTTTGTTTACATTCATATATAGTGCGAATAAGTAACTATGATAATTGAAGTACTTATTAATTTTAGCCACTTTGGGCGCGTAAATAAAATCGGACAATGAGGCAGTTTCTTATATTTTTCTTTCTTTATTTTCACTTTCTCTTTTTAATTGTCTTTCTTACGACATTGATTTTCGCTCTATTATACTGGGTTTTCACATGTAATGACATTTATTTCGAAATTCCAAAAGCGATTTTCTATTTCCTTTCCAATTTTCTGACATTTTACTGCGTGATATAAATTTTGAAATATTTCGTCATTTTTAATGACCTTGTATTCCAATTGTGCATTATTTTAGAAAGTTTAATTTTTTCAGCATTTTATTCTCTCATTATTCATCAATGAATGTGCGAATTATTGCATAAAAAATTAACCGCGATTGTCGTACTACGTAAAATTTTCAAGGATTTCACGTAAGCAGATGATGACTTTGCATCCCGTAAGATTGAGAAATTCCTTGAAACTGGCGCTGTGCCAAACTTTGGCGTGGATACCGGCCGGGCATTTACTAGGTCAGATAATACATGGAGTGCCAATACATTACTTTACTCACGAAATCGATATTTGATACCGTTAATCCTTGTAATCACGCATGTAGATAGATTTTTTAATATCGTTAAGTTTTCAAACTAATACAACTTATCGCAAAGATTAATGAAAATTCAAGAATGTGATTTATTGATTAATAAATCACATGCTTGAATTTTCATTGATTTTTGGAATGTTAATACTAATAGTGTAAATTTCTGCTTATCGTTTGCATTTGTGCGCGTAAAAGAAAATGTATAGACATTACTAATTTCAAGTTAGTGATTTTTTTCACCTTGTATAGTTATTTTCTTTCTTTTTTCTATTTGTTCAGATTTTCAAAATACTGGACCTATAACTATACAGGTCACCAAAATGTTCAATACCAATAATTTGAACTTTTTTATTATTTTCATTTATATTTTTGCATTTGAAAACACATCAGCACAGATGTCAAACCTTCCGATTTTTATGTGCCAATATTTCCGATTAGAAATTTGCCATTAAATAAGAGCAATATATATATATATATATATATATATATATATATATATATATATATATATATATATATATATATATATATATAATTTAAAATAAGTAATATATAATATGAAGTGCCAATACATTATTTTACTCACGAAATTGATATTTGATGCCGTTAATACTTGTAATCACACATATAGTTAGGTTATTTATTTATTTTCTGGTTAAGTTTTAAAGCTAGCACAACTTAACAAATCACATGCATGATTTCCATTGATGATTAGACAATTTCATTAAAGACTACGTTTAGAATGTTGATTCTAACGGCGTAAACTTTTGTTTATCATTTATATTTATGCGCGTGAAAGAAAATATAAAAAAACTAGTAAATTTCATGTTTTTCTAGTTTTATTTTTTAAAAAAATGTACTGGAACAATAATGTAAATATCCAGGTGATCAAAATGTGCAAAACCAATATTTTAAATTTTGGCATTTTTACATTTGAAAACACGTTAGTATTCGTGGAAATGAATAATTTCAAATAAGTAATACATGGAGTGCCGATACATTATTTTATTCATGAAATCAATATTTGATGTCGTTAATCCTTGTAATCACGCATGTAGATTGATTTTTTTTTAAATCGTTAAGCTTTAAAACTAATACAACTTAACACTAGAACTACCGGAAATTTTACTCAAGTTTTTTAAAACTATTTCACACCAGAAATTTTATTTAAAACTACTTAACTTATTCATTTAACGTATTTCTGTGAGTTTTATATTTAATTTATTTTAAAAAGAAATTTCTGGTTCGAATCGGATTTGGTAACCGTCAAAATGACGGCTCATGGTAGTTCTAGTGTTAATCAATAAATCATATGCTTCATTTTTCATTCATGATTAGACTGTTTAATGAAACACTATTTTTAGAATGTTCATAATAGCGGTATATATATATAGATATTACCATTGTATTTATGGGCGTGAAGGTAAATATAAAGAAATTACTAATTTCAAGTTAATGTATTTCCCCACTATATAGTGTAACTGTTTGTTCAATTTTGAAAAATACTGGAACTAAATATACAGGCACTCAAAATGTACAGTACCAATAATTTAAATTTTGTATGATTTTCATTTATATTTTTGCATTAAAAAACACGCCATTATTTGCGATAATTAATTATTTCAAATAAGTAATTCGTGAAGTGCCAATTGCCAATACATTATTTTACTCACGAAATCGATATTTGGTATCGTTAATCCTTGTAACTACGCATGTTGAGAGATATTTTTATATCGTTGATCTTTAAAATACAACTCAATCAATAAATCACATGCTTGATGTTTCCTTAATGATTAGCCCATTAACTGCTAAAATTATAAGGTAGGGGTCTTCAACCTTTTTGCTGAATACGTTTGCCACCTCAAGTTTTGAAAGGTAATATTCCCGAATATTTAATCGCAAAGTTTCTGTCATTAAATAATGCAACTTTTTAAATTTTAAAATAGTGGTATCATGGTAGTTAATTTTTTACGCACATTTATTTTGACCGTTGCGTCAACTTAACACCAGCGATTAATGGGTTAGACAGTTTAATTAAAAACTACCGTATGTACTTGCATATTTTTCACTATTTCTTAGCTGCTAAAAGTACGGGGCCTTTAAAAAATGCGAGTTTTTTTTATAGTATTCATATCATTATATTTATAAAATTATAAGGTAGGGGTCTTCAACCTTTTTGCTGAAAGTCGTTTGCCACCTCAAATTTTGAAAGGTAATATTCTCTTTATTTAATCTCACAAAGTTTCTGTCATTAAAAAATGCATGTTTTTAAATTCTGAAATAGTGGTAGCTTGGTAACTAATTTTTTTATGCACATTAATTTTGACCGTTGTGTCAACACAATATAGGCGACTAATGGGTTAGACAGTTTAATTAAAGACTACCGTATGTACTTTCATATTTTTCTTGCTAATTTTTTATGCACATTTATTTTGACCGTTGTGTCAACGCAACATCAACGATTAATGGGTTAAACAGTTTAATTAAAGACTACTG
Organism: Maratus michaelseni; assembly: GCA_963931845.1. Taxonomy (NCBI): domain Eukaryota; kingdom Metazoa; phylum Arthropoda; class Arachnida; order Araneae; family Salticidae; genus Maratus; species Maratus michaelseni. The sequence goes on along the minus strand of OZ007599.1, from coordinate 209,388,868 downwards.
TATGTACTTGCATGTTTTTCACTATTTCTTCACTGCTAAAAGAATGGGTTCTTTAAAAAATGCGAGTTTTTTTATAGTATTTATATCATTATATTTATAAAATTATAAGGTAGGGGTCTTCAACCTTTTTGCTGAAAGTCGTGTGCCACCTCAAATTTTGAAAGGTAATATTCTCTTTATTTAATCTCACAAAGTTTCTGTCATTAAATAATACATGTTTTTAAATTCTGAAATAGTGGTAGCTTGGTAGCTAATTTTTTATGCACATTTATTTTGACCGTTGCGTCAACGCAACATAGACGGCTAATGGGTTAGACAGTTTAATTAAAGACTATCGTATGTACTTTCATATTTTTCACTATTTCTTCACTTCTAAAAGTACGGGTCCTTTAAAAAATGCGAGTTTTTTTTATAGTATTTATATCATTATATTTATAAAATTATAAGGTAAGGGGTTTTCAACCTTTTTGCTGAAAGTTGTTTGCCACCTCAAATTTTGAAAGGTAATATTCTCTTTATTTAATCTCAAAGTTTCTGTTATTAAATAATGCAGTTTTTTTAATTCTAAAATAGTGGTAGCTTGGTAGCTAATTTTTTATGCACATTTATTTTGATCGTTTGTGTCAACGCAACATCAGCGATTAATGGGTTAGACAGTTTAATTAAAGACTACAGTATGTACTTGCATGTTTTTCACTATTTCTTCACTGCTAAAAGTACGGGGTCCTTTAAAAAATGCGAGTTTTTTTTATAGTATTTATATCATTATATTTATAAAATTATAAAGTAGGGGTCTTCAACCTTTTTGCTGAAAGTCGTGTGCCACCTCAAATTTTGAAAGGTAATATTCTCTTTATTTAATCTCACAAAGTTTCTGTCATTAAATAATACATGTTTTTAAATTCTGAAATAGTGGTAGCTTGGTAGCTAATTTTTATGCACATTTACTTTGACCGTTGCGTCAACGCAACATAGGCGGCTAATGGGTTAGACAGTTTAATTAAAGACTACCGTATGTACTTTCATATTTTTCACTATTTCTTCACTTCTAAAAGTACGGGTCCTTTAAAAAATGCGAGTTTTTTTTATAGTATTTATATCATTATATTTATAAAATTATAAGGTAAGGGGTTTTCAACCTTTTTGCTGAAAGTTGTTTGCCACCTCAAATTTTGAAAGGTAATATTCTCTTTATTTAATCTCAAAGTTTCTGTCATTAAATAATGCAGTTTTTTAAATTCTAAAATAGTGGTAGCTTGGTAGCTAATTTTTTATGCACATTTATTTTGATCGTTTGTGTCAACGCAACATCAGCGATTAATGGGTTAGACAGTTTAATTAAAGACTACAGTATGTACTTGCATGTTTTTCACTATTTCTTCACTGCTAAAAGTACGGGGTCCTTTAAAAAATGCGAGTTTTTTTTATAGTATTTATATCATTATATTTATAAAATTATAAGGTAGGGGTCTTCAACCTTTTTGCTGAAAGTCGTTTGCCACCTCAAATTTTGAAAGGTAATATTCTCTTTATTTAATCTCACAAAGTTTCTGTCATTAAATAATGCATGTTTTTAAATTCTGAAATAGTGGTAGCTTGGTAACTAATATTTTTATGCACATTAATTTTGACCGTTGTGTCAACACAATATAGGCGACTAATGGGTTAGACAGTTTAATTAAAGACTACCGTATGTACTTGCATATTTTTCTTGCTAATTTTTTATGCACATTTATTTTGACCGTTGTGTCAACGCAACATCAGCGATTAATGGGTTAGACAGTTTAATTAAAGACTACAGTATGTACTTGCATGTTTTTCACTATTTCTTCACTGCTAAAAGTACGGGGTCCTTTAAAAAATGCGAGTTTTTTTTATAGTATTTATATCATTATATTTATAAAATTATAAGGTAGGGGTCTTCAACCTTTTTGCTGAAAGTCGTTTGCCACCTCAAATTTTGAAAGGTAATATGCTCTTTATTTAATCTCACAAAGTTTCTGTCATTAAATAATGCATGTTTTTAAATTCTGAAATAGTGGTAGCTTGGTAACTATTTTTTTATGCACATTTATTTTGACCGTTGCGTCAACACAACATAGGCGACTAATGGGTTAGACAGTTTAATTAAAAACTACCGTATGTACTTTCATGTTTTTCACTATTTCTTCGCTGCTAAAAGTACGGAGCTTTAAAAAATGAGTTTTTTTTATAGTATTTATTTTCCTTGGATGAAAATTTAAAATAACATGTAATTTTAAGGGGAAAATATAACTGTTTTTACAGGATTGTTTCTTATCTTCGCGTTTTTGTAAAAACCATTTATTTTTACCCATATTAAAGTTCTGCATAGGTTGACTTATATACACTTTCCGAACCCGAAAATTCTGTTTCAAGTCAACCCGACGCACTTCGTCTTGAAACCGAAAATGAAGGAAAATTAATCCATGTTTTAATTTGCTTAAGGAAAATACTCCATACTTATATATCTAATATCAATTTGATCTTCTATGTAAAAAAATATAATCTCATATATTGAAATGTATAGTTTTTTTTTCATCTGAAACAAAACTGGTTACAAAACCCAACCCCAACCGGGTAAAATCGTATTACCCGACCCAATGCAAGATTCTAATACCCATTCATTTTAAATACCATTGTTTATATAAATTAAAAAAAATAAAGCAGAAAGGGGAAGGTTATAAAAATACAAGTGTTTAACAGTTAAATTGGACAAAATATATCTATGTATATAAATCTAAGATGATGGGTGATTTGATAAATGAAGAATAATTTAACAATGTCCCGCACAAAGCGAAGAAGTTAATTAATAATTAAAAAATTAAATTTATACAGCAATGAAAAAGGGTATCGAAACGATAAACGTTAGCCTAATATGAAGTGCACAGAATCAACTAGAGTATTAAAAGAATAGATGAATTTATTATGAACTCAAAACCGGTTCCGAAAGTAAAAGTATCTTCGTAAAAAAATCCGTAAAAAATCGAAAAAATAATGAACTGTGGAATTAGAGATCGTTCTGAGCTATCCAATGCAAAGAAAAAAAATCGTTTAAAAATATTAAAATGCAAATGAGATATTAGAAAATAACTGCCCCATAGGATTAACATTAGCGAGCGATTGTTTTCGCATGAGGGGAGAGGACCGTTGTAATTAATCCATGTAAAATTTCAGCGGACAAAATACGGAATGGGGGATCTTTTTTCGCAAATCAAACAGAGCCGAATTGCTTTGAAAATAAAATAAAAATACAATAAATGCTACAATCACGCAAATATCTTTTTTATGTAGAATTAAACTTAAAATCCAATTTTTAATGTTTCTTGTTTCTTGGCTCACACGGCAGTGTTAATTGAATTTCGTGTAAATTAGATAATTTTTATGAGTTTCAAATCTCATGCTGTAATTTGTACTTTCTAATAACAACACATCAAAAATAATATCCTGGTACATTATTATATTGTTTATTTGTATACATTAGGTTTTAGGTAAGTTGGCTGTGGATCTATTGTAGTTTCTTTCATTGAAATTATGTTTCGATTAGTGCAGTAGCATTTCAGGATCAGTTAACTGCACTAATCAAGGGAAAAAATGTATTTTGCTCAGAAAATCATATGCTTGATTTTTCAATTTCGATTAGCCAGTTACTTTATTTTAACCCTGGTTTTAAAATGTTAATACTAGCGGTATAACTTTTTGTGTGGTTTTTATTTGTATTTATGCAAGTGAAAATAAATATAAAATACAGTATATTTAACGAATTACTGTGTATTTAATGAAAACTCTAGCTTTGAACCGATTATTATTATTCTCACATTTTATAATTTAAAAATGTTTGTCTACGAAAAAGGGTTGATTTATTCATTTTTTATTTATTTATTTATTTTTTTTTTTTTTTTAAGCTTCAATTTCCACTTTGTAATCTTTCATCAATTTGTATTTTTGAATGAATGAATATTTCATTTTGTAATCATGACTAAATAATTTCCATTTGAAATTAGTTTCTATTATTTTCGACAAAGAGAAAAACGAAAAAAAAAACCCGCTATCTTAAAATTGTTTTAGAAATTAAATTCAAATTATTGCACGAAATAAAATACTTCAAATCTTAATATTAAACCAAATTGAAATTGCAATTTTGAAAATACTTTTTCCTTCTTTTTGATTATGCAAACTTATTTAGAATATAGTTTTAAAAAATGAATAACTGAATGTAGCATTTCCTTGAAATGTTTCTCACTTTTCTCCCAACATAACGTCTGTGCGAAAATGTTTTTTATTACAAAACTAGATGCAATATCTGCTTTTTCAAAAGTAGTCCCCACCGCCTTTCATTTAAACCTTTACGACCCAAATTATGAATCAAGAAATTGCTCCACCTCAATAATTAAAAAATTTTATATATAATATGTAATTTACAATTAAGTTTTTTATTAAAATTGATTTAGTAAATTGGTAGTTATAACTCTTTTTTGTAAAACATTTACAAGAATAATTAGATTGATTAAAAAAATATACTGTTATAGAAATCTTGGAATTGTTATAAAAACAATGTAAATAAATGTATTGTGACTATACACAATATATGTGTGTATAATATATCTGTATATGTGTGTATAATATATCTGTAAATGGAAGGTTTTTGTAATCGCAAATTTTAATATAACCTTTTAAGATAAAAGCTACACCTATGTAAATGGCTGTAAAAATAAGCATTTAAAAAATCTTTAGCTTCCACTGTTTCGCTGTGCATTCTAAATGCGATCGAGCAAAGTATTTTTTATGAAAAATAAAATCTTTTATTAACAGACGGATTAAATAAATGTTGCATTAAATTTTCTTTAATGGTACTTAAAAGTACCGTAGGAGCATAAGGGGTTAAGGCAGTATTAATCCTCCTCGTTTGAAACAATCATGATTAACCTTTGTTTTCTCGCGAGCCATAAACATATGTTTGCTACGTTATGTGAGCCGCAACACGCTATACTTATACTATAATTATAATGTAAGAAAAGAGTAATTAAAAAAATAAGGTAACAAAAGTAGTATAACAAAGCAATATAACATAATTAATATAATCAATATTGTCTATATAATAAGTATAAAATGTAATGCAGAATTTCCTAGTTTTAAAGATTTAAAAGAAAAAAAAATGGAGATTTTCTTTAATAAATCATACCGTTCACAGAAACTGAATGAAACTTTGGTTTAAAGTATTTTGAGGTATGCTCTCAAGAATCATATGAAATACAAAAGTTAAATTCTAACAGTTACGGTTACAGTGACAAAATTTCGAAAATTTTAAATGGCAACACCTACTTTTTTTTATTGGAATGTGATCTTCATAGTGAAAAACCATAAAAAGCGTTGGAACGGTACCTGTAGTACGAAAATCGCCAGCGCTAGACAGACTAAGAAGAATAGTGAAAACAGCCAATAAGGACAGAGAAGCAACAGAAAACAAAATATTTTATTGTTCAGTGTTATCCACCATCTGCCGCATGTAAAGTGTCGTCGTGTGTGAAATGGAAAATGTATGAAACACAATAAAATGTTTTGTTTTCTGTTGCTTCTCTGTCCTTATTGGTTGTTTTCACTATTCTTCTTAGTCTGTCTAGCGCCGGCAATTTTCGTACTACAGGTACCGTTCCAACGCTTTTTATGGTTTTTCACTATAAAAATCACATTCCAATAAAAAAAAAGGTAGGTGTTGCCATTTGAAATTTTCGAAATTTTGTCACTGTAACCGTAACTGTTAGAATTTAACTTTTGTCTTTCATATGATTCTTGAGCGCATACCACAAAATACTTTCAACCAAAGTTTCATCCAGTTTCTGTGAACGAACGGTATGATAGTTAGGGGCTCATATATCGGGATAGTTTTTTTATAATCACTCTGTATATTTACAGCCACTTTCCTATCATTAGCTTAAGAGATATTGAGAAATTTTATTTTTAGAAGTCTAAGGGCACCGTCTCCTGTTATCATTTACACCTACAGAAAACAAAATTTTATTACAATACCAGGAAAAAATTTATAATTTTTTTTATATATAAAGTTAATTTTACTTGGATTTTTGTATACAATTTTTCTGGTTATTAATTGAATGACCCTGGTACTTTTTCCTGTATGATCTTAATTTTATTTTGATTTATGGATTTCCTCTCCCTATAAATGAATACCCTAACAACACTATGAAGATTTAAGAAAAAGGCATAAACTATATATTTTTCCGAGCTCATTTGTTCCAAGGAACTCAAAATGTCAAAAGTGTACATGTTACCAAATGAAAAAAAAAAAAAAAAGTTGGTACAATTTTTAGTATGGTGACGGCTCCAAGCCCAAATGCATGCTTATCCACATTTAATAGTAGACAGATATTACCAATCGGTTGGTGCCGGTATCATTTTTATATAATTATTTGCTGCAGAGTTAGTGTGTAAGAGGGGAAGGGGTGGTCTATACTTCTTTTTACATAACTGTGCTAAAATAAAGCAAATTCAATTTTTCTAATTTTTGAAAAGTTTTTTCTTTCTTTAACAGAACATTTATTTTTTCTGACAACTACTTTCAAAAGTAGAAAGGTGCAAAAAAAAATAAAAAATAAAAAATAAAAAAAATACAGGAAAAAATAATGACAGGAATAAATACGATAACAGAGATTACTAAAAATATATAAATATATCGCCTCTCTTTAAAGGGCAAAATTAGCACTAGCCACCGGCCACAGGGCCACTAAATGAAAAAAGTGGCTATTAAAAAAATTGTCTGTCAGCGGCTACCTTATGGCCACTTTCTTACAAGGAAAGAGTAAATTTTTTTTTGCATTTCATCAAGGATACTACTTTTGCTGGTTGAAATAGGTTTATATTAACATATTTATTTGCGCTATTTAATTTTAGATTGATACTAATTAAAATTAAATAAAAATTTACTGTTTATAAACTTAAATAAAGTCGTCACTAGTTTGAAGAAAGTGGCCACTTATAAAACGGCTACTACTGGTCACTAATGAAAATTTCCCAGTTTTGCCCTTTACCTCTTTTCCTCATTCCTCCCCCCCCCCTCCCCCCAATCTTAGAGACATGAATGTGCAAATTTGAAAATTTTGGGAAAATGGCATTTGAATATTTACTGTACTTTCGTAATTCATCTGTTTTATTTTCTTGACATGTTTTGTAATGTTTCTTCAAGAGGCGATACGCATTCGCAAATTTTAGATGTTAAAAAAAGGGGGATCCAACTAACTAATAAACCCAAAAAGTAAAAAGTTTCCCATTTATGTTCCTGGCCTAAGGAGGACAATATATACTGAATGCGATTTTCCTTTCACGAAACATAAAAATTCTGAAAAAAAAAAAAAAAAAAATACACTAAATAGTGCCCGAGAAGAAGAAGAAGAAAAAAAAAACCTGTATTGACCTTGTTGTTTATTATTGGATGATTATTTACAAAAATGTTGTATAAATCTGTGAAAAAAAAAAAAAAAAAAAAAAAAAAAGTTTTGTTAAAGAAACTTTTTCACTAAACGAAAATGCTTAAAATGCCAACTCAGCAGTTCCGATGAAAGTTTTATTTCTTTTAACGTTTTTTCATCGTAGGTGTCGGTGCTTCTCTTTTCAAAGATCATCTTATAATAAGATTAGATTATAGGTAATCTTTGAAAAAACAACGTTAGCCTCTTTTTTGATAATTGTTGGTAATCTTTTTGATAGGTTTTCTTTTTTTTTTCTTTTTTCTTTTTTTCTTTCTTTCTTTCTTTTTTTTTTAAATATTTATATATTTCTCGGAAGGTCTCTCCATTAAGGAAAAATGTAACTCTTGAAGTGATTGTATAGGAATTTACTAGTATTTTGAAAGCATAGTTACGTTTTGTTGTTTATTTTCTTTCTTTTTCTTTTCCTTTTGTGAAGAACGAAATTCGTCGCACTATTATAAAGTGAAACTGAATTTAAAATTTTCATTTTCAGTAAAATGCCTTCAAATAAAACAGGAATTGCAAGAAGTGAAAAAGCGTCGTTCGATTTTGTTTTTAATGCAATAAGTTTCATTTTCTTAAAAATCCAATGGTGGTGATATTTTGCTGCAATTAATAGGGAATTGAATTAATGTTTCTGGATTTTATTTAAGTTTTTTTTTTTTTCCTTTTGCCGGCTGATAACACTTCCTTTTGTGATAATAAAAGTGATGGAATTTGGTACGAAAAATTTTGTAAAGTTTGTCTCCAGGGCTTTATTTTCGATTGCTGTTTTATAAATTTTTTATTCGACCCATGGATTGAGATGCTATAATTTTGTTAATTTAACCCTTTCAAAGGCGGTGGAAAGTATACTTGCCACTTAATTTTAATTTCCAACTGCCGAAATTATACTAGAATTTTTGAAAAAAAAATTGTTTTTATAAGGCACGTGAAGAAGGCATTTATTTATTTTGAAATATTGTTTTTTTTTTTCTATATTCTGGTGGCAGTCAATCATTTCAACATTCTAGCAACAGAATTATTTTTCCGTGAAAGGGTTAATTATGTTTATCTCACTATATGTTCATCTTTGATGTATAACTCTCGAATGAAATTTGGAAGATACTTAACTTTATAGTCAAAAGATGATATTCAGAATTTTATATAAGGTAGTATTGAAATATCTGGCAAAAAATGAAAAGACAAATCAGGTATGCAGAAAGAAGCAAAAATTCACTTATTTATTCAAAAATTGCTGTGTGTGTCACTCCAAGACGAATTTTAATATTCATTCATAACTTATTAATAAAATTTTTCAGCAGATTTACCTTGGCTTGTCAAAAATATGATGACAACAGGGTAAGTGGCCACCATCCGCATCCAAATAGCAATAAGTCATATTTTGAAATGTAGCTCTGACAGAATGTACGTTGTCTCTGGCCGAATTACTTTGTGCTTCCTGCACTTCCTGTAATGATTTTTGTATTATAATATAAAAAATGGTATTTTTTGGTTGTGCATAACTTTTGAAACAGACTGTACTAACTCATTTAAATATTCTTGCTAAAGATTTCCTTTCTGGTGATGCTTTTGTTTTGTTTTAAATTGCACACTTCAAATATTAAAAAACATTTTTTTTTTTTAAATCTGAATAATTTGCTTTTATGGAATTGAATTATGTGCAGATGTTCTTTTTCAAAGATGGAACTTTTTAAAGGGTCCCTTTTTAATAAATGGAATTTTGTGAAGGATCCCTTTTTATTAGATAAAATTTGTTGATAGAATCCTAAAGAAGATATTTTTGCTTCAATAGACCTCTGAAGCAGTATAATGTATATGTTTTCCTCGATTTGTGCGGTTAATTGATCCCCCCGTATTACAGCACTGATCGAAACATGCATTCAATGAGAAAAACTACCACAGCCAACTTTCTTAAACCCCAATACACGTAAATCATGAACATAGAAATAGCTCTATTTCTATGTTCATGACGTAAAGAAACAATATAATAATGTACTACGATATTGGGTTTGATGTGTTATTATTAGAAAATACATATACAGCTTGATTTGCAGCTCTTTAAATAAAGCTACCTTATCCGTCTGGCGTTGCCCTGAAATCAGTAACTTTCTTTTGCGGTGTCGATAAAAATAATTATTTTCAGAGCGCATTCTGTTCTAAGCAAACCCCTTTCGAAACGAAACTCCGGCACTCGTCCCCACTGCCTACGGCATTATATAGCAGGCGTGCTACGCAAGCGCTGCAACATCGTTTAGTTTCAATTTCCATCGCTAGGGGGCACGAAATCGTCTTACTTAGTTATCTATATCTTAATTAGTTTATGTTAAGTTGAATGAAATAATTCCCGTAGAAGAAGATTCCAAAAAATTTTTTAGAACACTTTGGTCGAAATATGAAAATGCCCTAGGTCGACCACTTTCAACCATCATATCTTCCACACCCCCACAGCTACCGACATGTAACCACCATAGTGCACGAGGCTACTACTACACACAAACACCAGTGGTCTGCGCTGGGTAGTTATGGCTGCAAAGTGAAGTATAGGGACACACACGTCTGTTTTGTATATATTGTTCGCAGCGAAAGTTTTTATCAATTACTTTTGAACTACAATTAAAAAAAAATATGTATAATTATTAAACTTTACGAAAAATATAAATTAAATATATGTTTTGTAGCATATAAGTGTCATTTTAACTATGAAATTTTACATGTTTAAAAATTTAATAGAAAGTTAAACAGAAATTTTTGCTGTTATTGTAAATTATTTACAGTTATTTAAATGAATAATCTACTATTTTTCACAGTGAAATAAATTAAAATACGTGATATAAATCTATAGTATATTATTTTAATTTTGTTTCATTATCCAAACATTTAAAAAATTTCATAACTTATTAAAAATATGCTTTTATATATTTATATATATATTTTAAATCTCGGATTCTTTATTTAGTAATTACGTAATAATTATTTTTAGCAATTCAAACTTTTTTTTTGTTGTTTAATATGTTTTTATAATGCAGTTTAATTATATAGATACAAACTATGTTTATATATTTATTGAAAAGTAAATTCAAAATAAATAATTAATTAATTAAACAATTAAAAAAAAATAGGCAACTGGTACTCCTATCGATCACAAAATTTTGTTTGTTTTAAAATATATTTAATATTATTTACATAAATAAACGACTATTTTTCACAGTGAAATAAATTTAAAATACGTTACATAAAATTATAACAGGGTTCCCAGCGACATGGAAAATCTGGAAAGTCAGGGAATTTCAAAGTAGTCATGGAAAGTTTAAAATATATAGGAAAAGTCAGGGAATTTACAAATATGTCCTAAAAAGTCATGGAAAGGTCTGTGGGGGAAAAAAAATTGAATTTGAAATCAATTTCTTTTTCAGAAAAGTGTTACTACATTTCTCACTACATGGCGGCTTTGAAAAATCTTTAAACTGTTGTCGATTTCAAGATCTAGAAATTCCGTCAAATGTAATGCAGAAAAACCAGAATATGGACAAAAGTTTTCTACATTTTTTAGACTTTTTCATGACATTTCACATTCTAGACTTTGTTGTATGGCATTCATTTGAAAACTGGCAAAGATTTTTTTTTTTTTTTTTTTTTTTGCATTATAGTATTTTATAGAATTTCATTTTGCAATTTTCTTGAAAGGTGCTTGAATTTTCTCCTGGGAAAAGAGTATAAACCCTGTTACTACGATACAAATTTCTGATTTTTTTTTTTTTTTCTGTTTGCTATTTTGTGTTATTTAAAGCAGATTTTGTGTATGCCCATTTGGTCATGGAATTTTTTTGTATTTGGTCAGGGAAAATCATGGAAAGTCAGGGAAATTGCCAAACATGTTTTGTTGGGAACCCTGTATAACACGCTGCTTTAATTATTTGTTAAATTTAAATTTTTCTGTTAGTACTAATATAGTATTTCAATCATAATAGTACTTCAAGATATATCGTATTTTGAACAACTAATTTTTTTATTTTTAAATCTTGGATTCTTGTATTTATAATAAGAATAACTTCCCATGTACTTAAAAATAAGTTCTAAAGAGATATTGAATTGCTAAAAAATAGTTATTACGTAGACGCTTCCTTTAGCATTAACGTGTGAGCTAATTTAATGTGACAATCAATAAACATTAAAAAGTCGATTTTAAGTTCAATTCAACATTACACCTTTGCCCGATTGTTGCACCATTGGTCAAATTTCTTGTCACATTTTTATTTAATTTTCATAACAATTCGGCGTCGTTTGGCTTTCAAAATAGGATGACCCATTCCCTGCTTTGCGCACTAGTCGAAATTTTTCCCACATTAATCGAGGGATCGTCTGAAAAAAATCACCGCACTAACTGAAACCGCATAAAACGATGGAAACGTGTACTTAATGTAAAAGTTTCACGCCACTTTGCTTTCAAAACAAAAGCTGCTGTTCTGAGAATTTTCCCTGATTTAATTTACCCGATTACTACCAACTTACCCTGTTCTCATGCTTATCTAACAAGAAGTCAGGCAATTACTTTCAGAATTTTCTTTCTCACAGGAACTACCAGCTGATGTAGCTTTTGTAGAAAAACAATTCTTCAAATATATAACCAAGGGGATAGAAAATTTTTACTTTTTTTTCAGATTAAATTTATTGCATGCGAAAAATCAATTCTTCGTAATTTTTTTAACTTCCTTTTGCATGTTCTTATTTAGGTAAAATTATCTTGTATTTATGAATTTGAATGTAATTTTTATAATAATGCAAATGCATAGGTAAAAAAAAAAAATGACAAAATATAATGATTTAGATAATAACAAACGATATAATTTATACACACTTAATGCAAACACTTTCATGCCACTTTATTTTGATTTCAAAATAAGAGTTGTTTTCTGGAGAATTTTTTGAGGAAACCAGTCAGCTTTCTCGGGACAGTCTAGCATCACGACACTTTTTAGGTGCGTTCGTAATTATATAAATACGTAGCACCTATAGTCGTCGTTTGGTCCGTCCGTCTGTCCGTCCGTCTGTCTGTCTGTCCGTCCGTCTGTCTGTCTGTCTGTCCGTCCGTCTGTCCGTCCGTCTGTCTGTCTGTCCGCATATAACAACGCAAAAACTACCCAACCAAATGGTTTGCAATTTAAAATATATTATCTTTGCAGAATTTTGTCGAGACATTTCAAATTTTATTAAAATCGAATCAAAACTTTAGGAGATATTAATAAAAATATTTATTAAGAAATTTGATTTTTTTTAAATCGGTGCTTTTTTGTTATAGGAGCTTCCGATGGATGTTAAATCGTCAAGCGACCGAGATACTTATTTTATTACAGAAATTAATCTGCAGACGATATAATTCATTTCACAGAATTAAAAATCATCAAGATCTGAATATTTATATAACTAGCTGATACATATATATATATGAATATTTATATAACTAGTTAAGATATTTGTATGAACAGTGTCATAAAATATATACTTAACTAGCTGTTTAACCCGTTCTACGCACGGGATATCATGAATTTAATCCTAAAACGTGCGTACGAACGCACCTCGTTTGTAACGTTTGACGTACAATTTCCAACTTGTCTTAAATGTCCCGGTTTTTAGCAAAACCCCTAAATCAGCCATACTGAACCTGCGGGCCGCATGTGGCCCGGCCTCAGAGGAATAATCTACTAGAGGCCACATCTCTTTGTTATATTGTTGAAAATCCGGTTTCAGGATCAGCTCGGATTGGCGCTTTAAAAAATGTCTGTTTTGGCGGTGATCGCTTTCTTGGCAACTTCGATTTCATTCTCGCAATAAAAATAAACGTAAACAAACCAAAACGAAACTGTTGCTCCTTCTAGGATTTAATGTCAAAGAGGAAGGATAGAAATAAGTTATGGGAGTCCCACCCATGATGAAAAAAGGATTGTTTAATCTTCTGGATGGATTTTCTTTTCATGTTTTTGCTGCTGTATTTTATTTTAATGTTATAAAATGGCTTTGTCCTTGTAATAAATGTTACTTAAATTATATTTTTTTTATTAGTGATATAAGGTATTAACTACGATAACACAAATAATTTCGAGATTTCTGCTTGGAAAGCTTCAATCTGACAGAATCATTTCCCGAAATGTAACAAATTAATGTCAGATTTTTTTTAAATTCTAAAAATGCATTAAATTTAGCAGGCATTATTAAAATAACAGAAAATCGAACAGTATTTACAGTATCTTTTTTTTTCTTACAAAAGTGAAGAATTTGTGGAAAGTTAGCAGTGGCATGTTATAAAATATTATTTGATTTGATAATGCATTTTATAGGTTTTGAAAACTTGAAATCACGTACTGTCTTTATGTAACAATACATTCTATAGAACATATTTTTGCTGCAATCCAGAATTTTTGTTTTGCTTTTGATATTCCAATTTAAAGGCATATTTTTGGCAATCTTTCATATATACATATATATATATATTTAATTGAAAGTATAAATGTATTACAATATTTTCAATCAAAAGGAAAACATCGATAGATAACATTATACGCATGTATAGAAAAAAAAAATGCAAATGCACAGTAATTTTTTTTTTTTTTTTTTTTTTTGTATGAAAAATAAAAATTCCAGGATATTTTATATCTACTAAGTTAGAACTTGTGTAATTTTTTCTCTGTTAAAATAACTATTATTTTGCATAAGTTTCTGAGAAGAAATAATTTGCAACTTTTGGATGCTATAAAAAATTAAGTTTAACTCTCAAGTGTTTTTTTTTCTTTACAATTATTGAAAATAATAACCACCGGCAACTATTGAAGATGTTGACTTCTAAACAATACTTGCTGTCATAATTAGATGCTATAAAACCTTCTCAAATACAAAATGGCTACTTTATGATTTTAGGTAGATTTCGTAAGAAATACTACCTATTACATTCTCCCCTATGTTGGACTTTCTGAAAAGTTTTTGCAGATCTACGCCGATCATCACTTCCAGAACCCAAAACCACCCTCAATTCAAAACTTTTATCTATCTATCTATCTAGATCACTTTTTTATGGACACGCTAACTTCAATAATTCTGCACAAATCTCTTCCAAACTGATACACAAAATTAAAGTGCATAATATCTTGGTCAAGTTCGATAATGGGCAAAATCGAACCAAAGGGAGGGGGGGGGGGGTGAAAACAGAAAAATCCCCACAGCTTCTTAATTATGATACGTATTGAATCCGTTTAAAGTTATTAATACTTCTAGAAAAAGGGCCGAAAATTTATGTATGACAGATTTTTGATATCATTAAAAATGACCTCAAGGGGGGGGTGGTTAAGAAGAAAAGAATTCAAAACTTCGTCAATTCACAAGATATCAAATCTGCTTAAATTTATTATAAATCCTCTTAATAGTATCTACAACTTTGACTTTGACAAGTTTTTTTATACGACCAACTCTTATAGCCCGAAAGAAAAAAAAAAGAATCCTGTCTACAGACACAGGTAGATTTTGAAGTGGGTGGTCTAAACTGCCGAATCATGGCAAAAAGGTCATTTCTTATGCAATTCCCAATAAACAGGTGCCCCACTATCTGTATTTTCAAAATCTACCTGTGCCTGTAGGCCGAGCCGTCAGGAAAGTGTTTCATTAATTTGTGATCGGAAATGTATGAAATTGGCAGGTGTTCTTATTTAGTTTGCTGTTTGGTATCAAAAGAGGCTTTCAATAAAAGCAGAAGATATTTCAGAAAAGTCCGTCAGCATTTTGAACCGAATTTCCGATGCCGCAGCACTTGAAAGAAGAAAAATGTTGTCACATGACAGGAATCACTTATTGTACTGTCCTCTTAAAAAAATAAATTTTGAAATTTTCTTTATATAAAGTATAATAAAGAATTTTAAAAATTAAACATAGCTAAATTTTTACAGCTTGTTCGATGATTTTAATATATTGAGTATTTTACATTTTATCACTTTATTACAAAATGGCAGACAATTAAGCTCTTGCTTAATCACAAATTCTTATTTGAAAAAAAAAAAACACTTTTCTAAAAAGTAACCCATGTTATCAAAAAAAAAAAAAAAAAAAAAAAAAAAAAAACACCTGATGTAATCAGCTGAAAATGATGCATTTTATTACCTATTAATGGTCTAACCCAGTGGTTCCCAACCTTTTTTGGCCGTGCCCCACCAAAGCATCTCTAAAATGATGATGCCCCCCTCCCCCTAAAAAATATCATTCTTATAAAATTTAAATGAATGAACTGATAGAGTAAAAAACATTTAACATTGATCCTGAAACATACTGAACGTAATGGATGAATCAAATATTTTTTATAATAATCTGATACTACTCGTAGTTTAAAGTATCGTTGGCACATAAAGGGTCACTTTTAATATCTTCGCAATGGTTCGCATCTCTGCGTGATGTATAGAGTGCTCAGAATCCTTGATTAGACCAATCAATAATTTTGAATAAAACATTTTTGTCTTATTTAATCACAGAATTTCAGCGATTAAAGTACACAACAATTTCTAATCAGAATAAAACGTGATAAAAGATTCTGTAAAGGAAGGTCGTCAAGTAATTGTTAAATATACACTTGAATAGTTTCATGTGTAAAATTGATTTCCATGTGACATATTGCAGTGCGACTCATTCAATAAATAATCGAAAAAGTTGTTTAAAATTCTAAAATACTTATAAATCAGAAAAATTATAAAGAATTTTTAAATATATAAAAGTATCTAAATATCTTAGATAATTTTTTTTATAATTATTCCGGTACAAGTGTATTTAAAACTTTTGAATGGAAACTTCTCAAAAAGTGAATAAAAAACTTGTTTTTTTAAAAATTTGATTGTGAAACTTTTATTTTCAGTCTACAGCATTACTATTACAAAAATAATTCCGAGGGTATGAGTTCACAAAAATCTTGAATTGCCCACCTGAAAAGTTAAATTGCCCCCCTGTGGGGCGTACGCCCCCCGTTGGAAACCACTGGTCTAACCTAAAAACAATTAAAAAATTATGTAGATATTCTAAAATTTTATTATAATAAGAAAATCTGTAAAAATGAAGCTCATGCTTTTGCCAGGTACAATATCAATGGGTTTTAAAAAAATGTATAAATAATCAATATTTAGGTAATAAACTCAATTTCACATGATAAATCTTACAAAAAGAATAATTCCCCCCCCCCCCTCTCCCAAGAAAACATTCCAAATTATTTCGAAAATTAACAAACTATATTGTTATATATAATATATATATATATATATATATATATATAAACGAACTGATTTAATAAGTTCTTAAAAGAACTGTTTTGAATTTAAAATATTAGTCAATCTCTAGAAAAACAACAACAGCACAGACAGGCACAGACACAATATAAAGTTTCGGCGGGAAATTCGGGGAAATTCCACGTAGATTTTGGCGGGAGAAAAACCAGTTTGGCGGAATAAATCTACCACCACCACCACTGATGTCTGTCAACGAAAAGGTTACCAATGTGGGGTCTAGTATATTGAAGGTCTATGGGCCCGGCGACCTTTTATGTGCGGGAGATACACCTATCATTAATCCAAAAAAATTAATTGACATGGGCATAAAAGTTATTTAAGATCTTCACTGTTGTTTTATATATTTTCATGGGGTGACATAATCTGTCCTTGATAATTAATTTAAAATTATGTTGAAACAACTTAAATAACGTTTGCTTAGTCAAAGGTTCTTTTTACATGTAGTTCTATACAATTTTTCATGTTCAACACCAATAAAATATTATTCCAAATTGATTAAATTAGCACTATATACTTATACATTAAAAAAATTATAAAAAGTTTTTGCATTGAGAAAAAACTGATTTATTAAAGAAAGTCTGATTTTTTTTTCTTTATAACTTGGAAATTCTGCATTGTTATAGTAATACGTCTTATGCTTATTATATAGCTAATACTGTTTATTGGGGTTGGAAGCTTTTAGCGTGGAAAAAAAATGACACCAAATACATTTTACACCACTACTTCCAAACAACAAACTTCACGGCATATTTCTACAACAATTGCAATAGACATCTAGCGTGAAGTATATTGTTTTGAAATAGTGGTGTAACTTTTGGTAAAATTTATTCCGCGACAAACGTTCAACCCTGCTGATAATATCAACTTTGTTACAGTACTTTGTTATTCAACTTTTGTTATCTTACTGTTTTAATAATCCTTTTTTTTATCATTATTATACAAGTATGTTTCGGCCCACGCAACGTCACAAACATATATGTTTGCGGCCCTCAAGAGAAAAGGGTTGAGTATGGCTTCCCTAAATCAACCAATTTTTCACATATTCTTTTTCTTCTTTTTTTTTTTAGTTTTTAAATTTGAATTTAAGTTTTAATTTTTTGAAAAAAAAATAGTAGGAAGAAGCCAAATTCCACTTCTGTGTTGGTAAAAACTGAATCTTTGTATTTATTTATCTTGAGAAAGAATGATCTTCAAATTCAAAGTAAAAAGTTTTGAAAATCATTATTCTAAATTAAAAAAGAAAAAAAAATCCTTTTTCTTTTTCAAGGAAGGGGAATTGATAAATTTAAATTTTAGGGCTGACACCTTCCCCACCTCCTAAAAACTTTTCATTTGTTTTTCCTTTTTTTTTCATTCTATAACTGTGTTCTTGCGTATGTATGTAGGGGAAGAGAGGGGGGGGGGATAGGGTCCTACATTCCTACTTTACTTCCCAATTTCAGTTCCCTGAAATCTGGTCAATTTTTTTAAAAAAATGGCTAGTTTCAAGTTTTAAGAAAGCTACTTTCGTGGTAAATGTGTTATTCCCTATTAAGGTTGCAACGAATACCGGATATTCGGCTATTCTGCCACCGAATAAGGAATTCATTTTTGCCTGAAAACAAGATATAATAAACACTCTACACACAATTCTTGTGTATTTTTAAATTAATTATATCATTTTCTTGGGAAAAAAAAAAAACTCAACTTGAGCAAATTATAGACTATTAAAAGCGTCTATTCATGCGTAACAAAAGAATTTGCTGAAGCCGGTCTTAAAATTGTCAAAAAAGAGCTCTTTTAAGATAATATTTTGTTTCCTGAGATTCAGTCATTATTTCATGCAATTTCTGAAACAAAATAAGACAGAAACAGTACTGATTCAAAGTGAATCAGACCAAAAAGATTAAATGTGGAATTGCACCAATCAGATATCACATTTAACTACAAGCAGATTAATTTCTATCATGTGCAAGTGTTGAAACAGAAATTGTAGAAAGGTGTAGACTTTTCAAAATTTCGCGAATATATATATATATATATATATATATATATATATAATACTTTAAGTAAAATTTAACCATTGAAACATAAGAAACTGACCATATACATCCACAATTTTTACAGAAATAGGACCCTGTGACAGATGTTTTGGCAGAATCCTGCATCATTTAATGTATACATATATAAAGAGTGAATATAATAAAAAAATGACTATATCTGTTAGCCACATTAAATTCTCAAAATATTAAACAAAAGAGTGTTATCATTAAATTGTCAATTTTGCATTCAATGTCTTGAACTGAAAAAAAAAGTTGCTTTGCCTTTCCAATCTCTAACTGATTTCTTAATTTTCTGTGTGAGTACAAAAGTTGAAAACATTATTTCAATGCCAATCAAGGTTGGGTTTTTACCGGTAAAATCTAGTTTTTACCAGGACATGGGGAAAACCTAGTTTTTACTAATAGAAACCAGGGGAAAAGTGTAAAAATCTGGGACATACGGTTAGCTTCTATATATTTATTTATCATATTAGCTTATTGTTTATAACTGAATATTTAGTAATATTTCTATATTATAATAATTAAGATATAATTTTATAATATTTAACAACTAATATAATTCTGTAATATTAATTTAAATATTAATATAATTCTATAATATTAATGTAACTATTAATATAATTCTTTAATATTAATTTAACAATCAATTAATAATTATTATGTGTCATTATCTGATACATACATGCAAGTACCAATAGACAAAGATATACATAAGTGCCTTTTACACCAACTAAAGTATTAGTAGTCATAACAACTTTTAGTTTTATTTAGTAAAGAATTCTTTACCAGAACATAGTGTGTGGGGGGGGGGGAGGGGGGCTAATGAAACATTGAAAATTGTCTTTATCACTAATAATTGTGATATTTATTTTCTTTTTCAAAATTTACATGCATTTATAGTGAATTTAGAAAAGACTTGATGTGGGTAAAAAGGCTGCAAAATTGTATTTTATGAGTCTGTATATAACCAATACTTATTTTAACTTCTACGTTTTGTTAAGTTTCACAATCTTGTTTCCCATTTTGCACTTCAAAAATTTGTAAATTATCATTAATTTGAATTGGAAGAAAACTACTTATTTTGATTTGTGAATGTCCAAGGCAAAATTGTACTTTTAGATTAGCCAGGCGTAAGTGATAATTTGCCATATATTGTTCCCATCGCCATCATTCGTATTTCATTCATTTCATTTAAAATATAAATCATCCACTCATTTCATTTAAAATACATGCATTTAAAATCTATGCATAAAATACATGTTACAAAATACATATGTTACATACATTTAAGATCCATGCCTTTCACTCATTTTCTTTAAAATAGAGAAAAATGGAAAAAATACCACATAAACCAAGACATTTTCTTTCAGCATCCAAGCATTGTTTCTAATTTACATACATGAAAAATAAAAGCTGCTATTAGCGAAAATAAAAAAGGATGATATTGGCAAGATTTGCGCCTGGCTAACATAAAAGTACCGGCAAAAGTTCTTTGGAGATACTGTTTGTTTAACGAATTTAAACGTTATAAAAAATAAAGCATTGTCTTTGGCCGGGATTTTTTTTTTAGAGGGGGGGATAGGGGTGAGGGGCAGGAAAAGTTTAAAAAAAAACGACAAATTATTAATGATAAATTTTCTATTAGTTATGATCGTAAAAGTGTATTTATTGTTATTTTGTTATTACCACTACTTATATTTCATCAACATAGATACAACATAAGATAATATCTTTCGAGGGGAAAAAAAATAAGATATTAGCCCATTAAAATGAGCATTTATACTTTAATATGCTATCAAAAATAAGTATAATAAATTATACAGCAATATTTTCAGTGAAAAATTAATAAATACATTGATTAACGCAATTGATAAATACATAAATAGTAAAAAAATAAATAAAGTTTTTCAACAGATGGTAAAAACCGAAGGTTTTTTCCGAAGACGGTAATTACCGGTAAAAACCATGCCAAATTGAGCTAAAAACCATCACACGATAAATACTTGCCAATACTGCTAGTACTATAGTGAAGGTGTTTTGCGTAATATTTTAAAATTAATCAGTTCTTTCTCTCCTAATCTTTCTTTTACAATAACTATTGAGTATGGTGTTATCATTTCTTCGGTTTCCTTTAGCTTCAACTTGTATACATTTATTAATAACAATTAGAATAAGAAAATGCGTGAATCACAACTAATTATTTTACCTATAGGAATTTATTAAGCTTGTTGTACTTATTTTATATAGAAGAATTATTCAAAGCAAATTATTATATATAAATTTTGATCCTTTTAAGTAAACGTCAATTTTAAAATGTTTTTTACAGCTGATAAAAACTTCTCCAAACTAAAAAATAAACTTTAACCTGTAAATATTTTTGTTGAAGCTTCTTTTACTTATTCAATTGATAAAATATTTTTGAAACATTGCAAATTATGTTCATTGTGGATTTTCATACTTTTTATATCAATTTAAAAAAATAAGAGAATAAATATTATTTTAATCAATGATTTTTTTTTAAATCATCTGATTAGAGTTAATCATCTGAGTAAAATCGTTGACACCCTGATTGTTTTCTCCTTTAGGTACAATATTTGAATGAGGAAAGTTTAAACATGTTTCGGCAAAATGATTTTACTTCAATAATTTGAAATTTAACAAATATTTGCTTTCTTTCAACTGGCTTTATGAATGCGCACATTTTTAATTTAATACAGATTGTCCCTGGTGCAAAGCATTTCTTAGATTAAATTAATCGACATTTTATCTTTTGAAAAACCAGCAAAAAAAGATTAAAAATTTTGTAAAGAACACTAGTCGCGAAGGGATTAAGGCATTTGGTATCCTTTCAGTGGTGATAAAATAGAATTGTAATATATGTTCAATCCGTACTTGGTGTTTATTGTGATAATTTTCACAAAATTTCAAGTCATAGTCGTTTCAATCATTCCATTCAAGTCATTCAAATGTCTAAATTAGTTTTCCTAACTCCTGAATATCGAAACATCGTTAATCTTAATTCGGGAAAAAACATCCTTTTCTCTGCAGAAGAAGCGGTTCTCGAAAAAATATTTTTCACCGTTCAACAACTCGAAACTTTCTTACTCATTTTTAAATGTAAAAGCATGACACTTGCAGTCATGATTGTTGAAGCGATTTTTTTTTATTTTTTGACAAATGAATAACATCTTGTGTTATAAGCGATTGTAGTTTTATGACGACAACTTTTTCCCTCTCTCGTGCTGTGGCATACGGATATTTAGTTCAAAACGCCAAATTTGACACAATTTTCTACATTTACCGAAAAATGCAGAAAACAATTCGATTACATGGTTTCTGAATAAGAGAACCTGTTAATTTCATGAGTTTGAGAAAACAAAAATGAATTAAAGAATATGTTAGAAAATAGCTAGTTTGGATTTCATTTTCGCAATACTTCAGATTCATTCCATTTTCAATCTTTTCTGCGACAAATTTTTAATTTCGATAATTACAAAGAAATTTTCTCGAATATTACTACGAAAATTTGAATCTATTTCCTAGATAGAAAATTTAGTTGAGATTGTATATTTATTATCTTCATGAAGGTTTCACGACGAGAAATAGTTTTTCTCTTATAAATAAATTAAATGTTCTTATATGTGGCATATTCTAATTAGAAAATTTAGTTAATAATATTTAGTTAATGAATGATTTACTTTCATGAAGGTTTCAAGACTAGAAATAGCTTTTCTTTAATGAATAAATGATATTTCTTACATGTGGCAGTTTTGGGTTAGAAAGTTTAGTTGAGAATGTATATTTATCTTCATGAAGCTTTCGAGACTAGAAATAACTTTTCTCTTTTAAATGAATGAAATGTTCTTATAAAAATTGGTTGAGATTGTATATTTATTTTCATGAAGGTTTCACGACTAGAAATGGCTTTTCTCTTATAAATAAATGAAATGCCATTATATGTGGCAGTTTCTGGTTAGAAAATTTAGTTCAGATTGTATATTTATCTTTATAAAAGTTTCTCTGCTAGAAATGGCCTTTTTCCTATAAATAAATGAAAAGTTCTAATGTGTTGCAGAGGACTTTAAAAGATTAATCAGTTGATTCAGGCACTTTATTTTTGATTAAAAAAATGCGCGAAACGGTTAAACGAAAGATATTAGAAATTATGTTTAGTCAGAGGTTGATGCAGCAATTTTTATTTGGGGTCCCTATTTTGTGAAAAACAGAACGTTATTTTTGTGAAATTGATTATATTTTTGTAAAAAAATAAAATTTTGTAACGAAAGATTGAATACAATTAATCGAATCTAAACTAAGTTTATTAAACTCATTTTTTTGTATCTCCATGCTATTTTTTTTTCTATGAGCTTCTTTTGTTTACGAATTACACATTTAAAATTTTAACGAGTTAAAAAGTTTATGAAGAGTTTGTTTTTATGAAATGGAATTAATTTTGTGCAATGGAATATTGCGAGAGGTCCTCTTGTGTTAAATTGAATTTTATGAAAGTGCTCTTTTTGTTAAATTAAATTTTGTAGAAGGGTCCATTTTATTAAAAGGAATTTTGTGAAGCGGCCCCAAATAGGCCGATTACTCAAATGTTTTGTGTGTTTTTGTTTAAATACAATTTTGCTTTAAGTTTTAGGAAGTTGTGAACAGTAATTTTAAAAGCAATGTTGCCTGTAATGCATTTTATGTACATTATTATTATTATTAAATCATTGACCAGGTCCCTATCTGCCGGGCATTTTGCCTAGCAAGTTTGTGTACCTGGCTGCGGGCGAAATTCGCCTGATCTCCTCATGGCGGATATCTACCTGACTAGCTCCTTCACCGTTTTTGGCTGCTGCGTTATTTGGTGAGAGTCACCTTTGTTACTGTGTTGGCCGATTCTAGATTGCTATAAACTATGGTTTTCTGGGTACGTTTCAAATAAGGAAATAAAATAAAAACAGGCTTATACTTCCGGGTCGCATTTACACTGAAAAGCATGAGTGGAGTACATTTATGAAAGTTATTAATACTAATGTAATTTATGGTTGCTAATATAGACTATGATAAGTTAACAGCATTCAGTTCAAATCTTTGTGTTTTTATTATGTATTACGTTAAAAAAATTACAATTAAAAAATGTATACTTATCTTTTTCCTTTTGTTGTAGTTGATTTGTTTTGTTGTCAACCTTTGATGTTGGCGTGAAGCTCTCACTTGCATTTTAGTCACTTTTCAAGGTTTTGATGTCACTTTGGTTTTTTCTGTCACTTTTCTTGGTAACGAATTCTCCTCCGGAGTTAATACTGTCACAAATTATGGAAGTAGTTCTCAAGTATCTTGGTAGCTGTTGTCAGAATCGGGTGTAGTTATTTACACGAGATGACTTGCGTATTGTTGTCACAGATCTTGGTAGTAAGTGCCACGTATCTCTGTAGTTGCTGTCACAATCCGGTGTAGTAATAATTTTCACAAGTTGGCTTGCATACTCGTGGTTTGTTATTTTCTTGTTGCGCTATAGGATGGAGCGTGTTGATTGGCCCTTAGTTCATCTATTGTTTTTAGATATGGCTGTTATCACATAAGTCTAACATTAACATTTTTATTTATTGACTTTGGATTTTTTCCCTTGTGATTTTAAGCCCGAGGGCTATCAGTTCAATTTGTTATGATGACTGTTATCACTTCGCTTGTACTAAATCATTATATATTTCGTGAATGGGCTCATGGGCCATCAGTTCATTTCTAAAAGACTACCACTCTGCTATAGCGCAGTTAAATCGATTTTTATGAATCACCTAGTTGGTGGCTGTTTAATTTTTTTTTTTTTTTTGTGCACATTGTGTTTTTAATATATATATATATTTTTGGTTCAGTAAAAGTAAAGTTCTTTTAATCCTTTTTTGTGCAGTAATAGAATATTCTATTAATTGCTTTTTATTATTTCGCTATGCGCTGCTCTACATTGTTATTGCTGCCGGGGAATTGATCTTGTGTGGATGGAGGGAAGGGCTTGTTCAGATTCGCCTCAAGTTAGTGTGAAATTAGGTCTATGTTATCAATTAACCATCTGATCACTGTTTTTCCTTTTGCCTGTACATGTTTGTTTTCAGCTAGCTGTTTGTGGCAAAGTTGCTCGTTGTTTTGTGTTTTGTCGACCAGATGGAGTGCTTGAGTTCCCATTAATTCGTACTCGCATTCTGGCGTTTCCACCAGTGCGAATCTGTACAGATATCTGTGAACACGCCATGGCCTGTGTAAATTTGAGAAAGTAGTTTGCAGCTTATTTATATGTATCTGCTTTAGGGAAGTACCTGTGTGTCAGCCTGCCTGTGTCCCCGTAGTCCCACTCGAACTGCCATTGTTTAATTGTTAGCTCTTTCAGGGTTCTCTTAAGTTTTGTTATTGGTTTCTCCATGTGGTAAGGGATTGTATGGGTTTTGTGTTGCCTGATTGGCGAATTCGTCAGCATCCTCGTTTCCTTGGATGCCTACGTGAGCCTTGACCCAGCTGATTTTAAATTTATTATTTGAATTTTTTACTGTTTGTTGTATTGTATCTATTATTTCAGTTACGTTAAAGGGTTTGCTTAATGCTTGTATTGCTGGCATGCAGTCCGAGCGTATGCTGAAATCTTGCATTGTGGTATTACCTCATTCTGCGGCTTTCAGTATGGCCAGTAGTTCGGCTTGGAAGACACTGTTGCACTTTCCTAGTGGCACCGACCATGCCTTGTTTATTTGTTCATTTTTGTATGCTACGAAAGCCGATCCCGTAGCGCCTGATTCAAATTTCAAACCACCTGTGTATACGACTGTATCTCTTAAATTGTGTCCCAACCTTAGTTCTATTGTTTCTGCTGGGTGGTTGTGTTATATATTTTTTATTTGTGAGTAAACATTATTCTTATGCGGGAGTGAGTTTTATAAATATGTATATTGCAAAAAAATATTTATAAAACATTTTTTAACGTAACAAATTTATCAATATATTTTATATTCAATAGAATTGAGTATACAGAATTCACGCGAAAATGTTGTGAAAAATGTCGATATTTTTCTTCACGTGTAATTTCCTCTTTTTTGTTATATTCAGAGTCTCATAAGATGGTTGAAAGATCTAATAAGAAAGTATATTAATTTATTTTAATGGACATATAGCCTGTTCCCTTTAATAGTAATTTAGGAATATTCATGCAATATTGCATGCAATTATATGAATAAGTTTTTTTTTATTATTATTATTGTATTTTGCGATAAGCTAGTCTTAAAAATAATAATAATTATAAATAATAATTTTGAGGAAACTTTAAATATAACATTGACAATTTATTTTACTGTACTTGTATATACGAAAAATAAAATTCAAATAATTTTAGAAAAGGAAAAAAAATGAATTCTATTCTTTCGGTAAAACGGCAAAAGTAACAACAACAATATTCTGACCGAAAAGTTGGTTCAAAGATCAAAAGTAGCTGAATTTCAGACCATAACCCTAAATCCAACCCACGGGTGGGCAATTATATCAATCTACTCGCCACTGGCGATTAGATTTTCTGTCAGGCCAGTGAATTTTTAGGCAGTCTTTTGAAAACTGCAAGCTCTAGAAAATATGCTAAAAACTTTTATACATTTTTTATTCATTGGTCATATTTTGCATTTCTCTAAATTGCACAATGTAAACGCAGCACTAAATCCAATCCTACTCTAAACTTTCCTCTGTTGTGTATTTTTTTAAATTTTATATTAAAAAAAAAAAAAAAAAAAAAACTTTATAAAATGTTACTATGAAAGTGCATTGTAGTAATGAATTATTTTTACAGTCTGATAAATTTTGTCACAACAATTTTTGACTGCTGGTAAAAGAAAAAATTCTTGACTGGTAAGATTTTCTTGTAATGCTCCACCCCTGATCCGGAGCTTTCCTACCCCTGTCGCGCTCGTCGACTTAACCATTCGGAGTTTTCCGTGGTTTTCTTCGAACCTTGCCGTAAATACTGGTTAGGACCCTTTAGAAAGACCCCCACGGATGGCATTCTCCCTTAGGGCCTATATCCCTCGAGTAGATAATTGGCCGTCATAAATCAACCAACCGACCGACCGGCGTTTTCCCCTTCATTATCAACCACGTATAGAAGACAGATTGGATTTTCTATGTAGTATCCCCTTCTGTGCTAAAGATTTTCCACAAATATGAAGTGCATCGTATATTTCGCCATTTCTTACTTTCATAGATGATGTAATGATGTTATACGCCATAAATGTGTCATATTTTACGAAATGCATATTGACCGCTAAATAACTGAATTTCTTGGGGGGGGGGGGGCGGTGTTTTTACTGTACAGCGGAATCCAACCATGTTTTTTTTTGTTTCCAAAATGGAGGGAAGAGCACAATACATATCGTTATAAAGAAAGCTTCAATCTATCTATTTAAAAAAAGAAGCAAGTATTCTATATTCGTATTTTCACCATTCCAAATATAATTTTTTTAGACAGGGTGTCCCGAAAGGTCGTGTACAAATTTTAAGAGGATAAAGTACACTGGAACAAACATATTTTGTATGGGAAACCAGAGTCGCATTCCATTTATTTAGTCATAAATTCAGAGTATCTCACTTAAAGCCGAGGGTGGATTGGATTTCCATTCATAACTTTAAAACGATGAAGACAAATTATTGAATATTTAACAGTATAACTTTAGTTTGTGCGAAATATGATGATATCACAGGAGTGCATTGTAATTAGGTCAGTGACAATGTACTGTGAGCTACAAACTGAATTATGAAACGCCTATATCTGTGTTGATTGGACGCAGATTGTGGCCATTTTCTTCCCAACAATTTTCTGGATCTTATTTCATTTCATAGAAAGCAATGTAAATGTGTAGGGAAAATATCATTACAGTATTTTTATTATTTTTAAAGTTACGAATGAAAATCCGTGTTCGGCCGGCTTAGAGTGAGACAACCTGTATTTTTGGCTGAATAAGTGGATGCCGACACAAATGTGCCAATGTGCAGTATCACCTCTTGAAGTGTATGTGCGTGACCTTTCCGTATGTAATATACTGGAAATTTGAAACGATCTTGAACTTTAAAACATTATAAAAAACAAGATCTCCTTTATTTAAATAGTGTGTGTGTGTGTGTGTGTTTCGGTCGGTCGGTCGAATTTTTCGACTTTAAATAGGAATTTCAAATATGTTAAAGTCCATGTAGAAATTCCGAACTAACTATATATTCAAAATTACTATATAGGTTGCTTTAATACATTTTTTTTTTCTCTCGAATTTCTATGTACCCGAAATACCTCAAAGAACCATTAAGCTGTTTTCCGATCCCATTCTGAGACATTAATGAAATTTTAATTCGTGAATGCTTGAAATTTGCAGGTATAAGTTTTACAAATAAAATTAAAGGCTTGACATTTGCTTGCAGGTATACAATTAAAGGTTTGAAAATTATAGGTTATTATTCAGATGCTTCTGCAGAATTCGAATCAATTAGCGTATCCCATTTTCGCACACGATCTTTCAGAAAATGGTGTCAAAGTTGCGTTTCAAGCCGGTTTAGGGGACACGACATTCACAGAAAGGTCATCACGAGAGATGAATCGATTATAATTAAAGCTATATCACATTTAAAAATAAATAAATAAATAAATAAATATATATATATATATATATATATATATATATATATATATATATATATATATATATATATATATATATATATATATATATATAATATATATAATATATATATAATATATATAATATATATAATATATATATAAACGCTGTTCGATTAATGACACCTGAATAGTAATAACTGAAAATTTCATGCATTTACGTATGGAAATGACTTCGTGAATATTTCAGAAAATTCCTCATCGTTGGGCGAGGAAATTAACAAAAACTGAGAACACCCTTGGTATATTTTAATTTATAAGGCCTTTTGCAACGGTTTATTGTAATTTATAAATATGTTGAGGGGTCGAATATGTTCCTACTTTCATAAGAAATTTTCAAACTATTTTAATTTTGAAATATTCCCAACTTGCAATATATGTACTTGAAAACAACGTTAGTTAATTTTAAAAACTAGACTTGAATAAAGTCTGTAATGCACAGATGAGCTTTATCCAACCAAAAGCAATCCTGTTGTGTGCTTCATAAATTTCTTGTTACCTTTATTAATTTTTTGTAAGTAATTTCAGTAGAAATCCGTTAAATATTTACAAATGAAGGTTGACAAGTGCTGTATCAATAATTCATGAGATTTTGATTTCGATTATTGTTTACTGTAAGTGTGTGGAGTTTAGAAGCTCTCTTGGGCTACTGTTTAAAATCTTTGAGCTCACGTGTGATGGTGCGCGCGCAATAAAGGAATGAGAAATCTCTTCAGAATCAATCGATCCTTACTCTTGAAACATCTACAGTGTTTCATAAGCAATTCCTAGACAAAAAAGAATCCATGTTTTTTAGTAATTTTTTTTCTTATACTATTGAAAAACTTGTCTAGTGACCTTCAGGTTATTTTTTAAGGTTAATTCACTAGTAATTCTAAAATTAATTAATTGCGGCAAATAGATAAGAAAATCCGAATGCGCACGATTCTCCCAAACTCTCGACGTGTATCTTAATTAAGAATTCAGTTTGAAGGGAAGTCTTCTGGATTTTGTATTTCGAGTCTTGCTTTTCTTCGTGTGAAAAAAATCTTGTTAACAAATAACAATTTAATAGTAATTTTAAAAGGGAAAAAACTGCTAAAAATGAGACATGGCATTACATCAATTACTTCAAATTGCACGTAAACAAAACAAAAGAAAAGCACAAAAATTCTATTTTCATGATATAATCAAATTATTTCAATATTTAGATCAGTATGATTTCATGTAAAATTATTCCTATTTTTTCTTTAAGTCGTTTTATTTACTTATTAGCATTTTATTATGATTGGCGATGAATAATTGTTAATTTTTCATGAATTCAATATATTCTTTTTTAATAGAACATTCTTCTATAAACGCTTTATAGATATCCGGTTATTCGAGGCTATATAGCTATAGCCTATGACACTCGGAGAGCGAAGACAAACATTTTGTTACCACATTTATTAATTACCATTTTATCAGCGAATAAAGAATTTTACATTGGTAACAGTCAAAAGCATTATCCTCCTTTTCTGCGAGCAGTCGGGTAAAATAACTTTATTACTTTACCCGACTGCTTTAACCCATATTACTTTAACTGCTTCAAAAGAGTTAAAACTGTATAAATAAAAACGGCATGCCTACTGAAGATCTTAATAATTTCTCTCTATTAAAATGTCGTAAGTTAATTCACTAGAAACTATAAAATTAATTAATCGCCAGAAGCTATAAAATTAATTAATCACTAGAAACTATAAAATTATTTTAAAGCTTACTTTATAATATAAATTGTTTTATTAAAATTAATTAAAAATATTATATTTTTTGTTAGTAAAACGTTATTGCTCTTTTTAATGTTACTTTTATATAATGCGATATATTGAACGAGCGTATTTGGATTGTATGCATTATTATAAAAGTCGCTGGATACCTCTTATAGCGTTTGAACTAAATAAGTCCCCCCCCCCCCAGCTCCCTCTTAACAGTGGTATTGTTTATTTTAGCTTTCACTCTCAAAATAAAATGTATAATACCTTTTTTGATTTGCGCCGGTTCATTACAGGCAGAGAAATAGGATATTATATCTACATGTGTAAGCGAGAGAGAGTAAAACCGTTGTAAGACAACACAGATGCCTCATACACAAATGGGGGGGGGGGGGGGGATAAAAATCATAAATTGAATTATGAGCTCACACCTGTTATGAATAATATATATCTAACCTGTTTTGAATTATATATATATATATATATATATATATATATATATAATTATAATATCTATGAATTTCAAATAACATATCAAGTTCTATTATCATTCTACTTAAATCTCCAAAGAGATAATTAATGATATTGTGTATACAGAATACCACATAGCTAATAATTAACATGTGCAAACATAATATTACCATAGCTTGTGCTTCAATGGTAATTGGCCAAATTTTACTCATACCTAAAGAATATTGAAAAAAGAAAAAAAAAAAAATAGAGAGAAAGGGAAAAAAAAATTATAAATTGGAGTTGCAATTAAATAAATACAAATGGATTAATAAATTAAATATGAACCATATACAATCGAAAATTGGATCACATGATAATTAAATATGAATTGGATATGAAAAAACACATGCACATGTACATATATATATATAACAAAGAAAAAATAAATGAAAAGGGAAGATAGTGAATAACTGGAAAATTTGTGTAAGTGTGGCAGAATTCCTCAGGCCCAATTTACCACAAATTCAGAAATATTGCGATTTCATTCTTGTACAAGCTATAATAAGCTAAAATAATCTATACTCGAGTATATATATTTGCCCAAATCGAATTAAAAAGAAAAAAAAATCAGATTAACCATAAGATATCACACTTTGGCGCTAAACTAAAATTTTTATTTTGTGTTCAACATAAAATTAATATTAGTTAAATTAAATTAGTTAAAAGATATGTTGCATCAGAATATGCTCCGTGGTTTTGTTTGTTACGGTTTGTATCGAGTTTCTGCGCGATTTTTTTTTTTTTTTTAACTTCCATATCAGTGTTTTCTTTAAGTATAAAGATGAAATAGGTCTAAAGAATTCTATTTCAGAGGAAATTCTGGTGTACCGTTACGATATTTTTTTAATTAAAAAAAAATCGAAGATTTTTTGTTGTTGCTATTTAACTGTTTATGTTTAATCATTTATTACTTAAATTTCATTTATTTTCACAGTCACTTCTTTGAGAGTAAAAAAATGTAAATAGAAAATAACCTGTTTTACGTTTCTTTGTACGTATATAGCATTTTCTACACATATTACAGAAGTGTTCCCGCTTTTAAGTATTAGTACTATTATTTTATTATTAAAAACAGCTTAATAAAAGTGCCTCTAAATAAATGTAACACCTTAACTAGTTCAACTGATGAACTTCCTCCGTCATCTAGTGATATTTCAAATGTTTAACTGCAGCTAGAACTAAATCATTCATCATTTCTTTCTTTTTAAACTCAACAAAGCTACTTGTTTCGCTGAACTTAATCCTTTATTTATTTTTCTATTGGCGTAATGCGATCTAAAATCGCTAATACCAGTTGATGCCGATTATTAGCCTGTTTTGGTGTTAATTTTAGAAAGAAATGAGGAGAGTGTAGAAGAAAAAGAAATGGCACAGAGAAAATATAAAAAACACGAAAGATAAGGTACAAATAAAAAGAGAAGAGAGCAGTAAGCTAATATAAAAAAAAACTTATTTTTACTGCAGGAAGTTAGTATTTCTGAAATAAATTCAAAAGGCTGATCTCCGAAATGTTTTTTAAGTTCAAAATTGAATTTTTTTAATTTTAAACACATTTTTATACTATCGGAATTTTTGCATAATGAAATATGAAAAAAGTAAAGGGGAAATGATATGCTGAATAAATAAATAACTAAATATTAATGATCGTATAAGTCATGTTGCATGTATGTTTTTTCCTACAGTTATTTATTATTCACTGAAGTGGAAAATTTTACCTGCAATTCTTTAAAAGTTCAGTTGTCTATTAGCAGAAAATTATATCACAAGCTTTTTTCGCAGCACTGTCCGATATATATAGTCATTCAACGATATCATTATCTTATTTTTCTCTGAGCCATATATATATATTATTAGATTATTATTGCATCTGCTAGCTTTATATTTGCACATTATGACTCGTGTTTTAAGGGATACAATAAATCGAGAGGCCATAAGCAAATTCTATCCTCAAAATACATCTCAATAAAAATGTTGTATAGAAATACAGGGTATTGATAAATCATTGTCGGAGTTTCCGAAATAAAAATTCAGAAGGTTCTTTTTAAATGAATTTTTTTTTAAGTTCAAAATTTTCAATTTGGAATTTTAAACACATTTTTATAGTATCGTAATTTTTGCATAATGAAATATGAAAAAAGTAAAGGGGAGATGATATGCTGAATAAATAAATAACTAAATATTAATGCTCGTATAAGTCGTGTTGCATGGATGTTTTCCCCTTCAGTTATATAGGAAACTGAAATAGAAAGTGGAAAATTTTACCCGCAGTTCTTTAAAAGTTCAGTTGTCTACTAGCAGAAAATTATATTATCACAAGTTTTATCGTAGCACTGTCCGATGCTTATAGTTATTCAACGATATCACAATCTTATTTTTCTCTGAGAAAATAAAATAAAATAAAATAAAATAAAAATTATATATATAACCGTTAAAAGAAAAAACATATATATATATATATATATAGGATTATTATTGCATCTGCTACCTTGATATTTGCATATTAGGACTCGTGTTTTAAGGCGATATACAATAAATCGAGAGGTCATAAGCAAATTCTTTCCTCATAAAACATCTTAATAAAAATGTTGTATAGAAATACAGGGTACTGATAAATCATTGTCGGGGCTTCCTTGCCTCGTTCCTTGCCTCCACCTTTGATTTAAGATCATGACGAAAAATATTATTACATATTCGTAAAGTACAACTTAAAAAGTGTTTTTAATAACACAAACAAATGCGCATAAAGTTGCAACTCAAAATGTTATTAATGAAATAGCCATTATAATCAAATAATTAAACAGGATTTCTTACTTATAATAAGAAATTTAATAAAATTAATATTATAAATATTTTCTAAATGTAGAATTAAATTAGATTTCTTTTTTCTAAAAAAAATTGAAAGATTTCAAATGCAACACAACGGGTTTGCTACACCAAGCTAGTAACAAAATAAATTAATTTATGAGTATTAAACGCCATTTAAACTTACATATGTATAAATTAATACTGACATTTATTTATTAATAATTACTTATTACATATTGTTATTGATTATAAAATATAATGCATTCAGCATATTGAATGTATTATTCTATATTTTCATTGAGACTGTGAAGTAATCCCCGGTGCTTAAATTTAACATTTGGAGAATATTTTTTATCATTTTTAGGTGCGTTCGTAATTATATAAATACGTAGCACCTATTGTCGTCGCTTGGTCTGTCTGTCCGTCCGCATATAACAACGCAAAAACTACCCAACCGAATGGTTTGCAATTTAAAATACATTATCTTTGCAGAATTTTGTCGAGACATTTCAAATTTTATTAAAATCGAATCAAAACTTTAGGAGATATTAATAAAAATATTTATTAAGAAATTTGATTTTTTTTTTTTTAATCGGTGCTTTTTGTTTTAGGAGCTTCCGAAGTTTAATCGTCAAGCGACCGAGATACTTATTTTATTACAGAAATTAATCTGCAGACGATATAATTCATTTCACAGAATTAAAAATCAGAAAAGATCTGAATATTTATGTAACTAGCTGTAGTACGAACGCACCTCATTTGTCACGTTTGACGTACAATTTCCAACTTGGTCCTTTTATTAACAAATTTTCAGTTCTTTTCTTGTTAGAGAAAAGTCACTGTAATCCGTTTAAACACGTCTCATATTTCATCGAATCGCATTTTCTCTTTAAGTTAAATAACTAAATAAAATAATGTGTAAATTAATGAATTTTTATCATCTGATACCATTAAGTCGTATTTCTTTAATACGAAATCGATGGAACCACATTAATCAAACTTTCTGCGAATCGGCTGAACGAAAAATGTTTTTGTATTGTATAAAACGGATAATCATTTTTATGTTAGGCTGAATTTCACGATATCCGCTTTCTTGTTAACGAGGTTCAGCTTTAGAAACTGCGATCGATCTTTCATGTTTCAGCTTAGATTTCCAGTGAATTTATTTTTCGTTTTATGTCTTTGTGGCATAGCATGATACCATTTTGTTCAGTTTTGGTATACTCGTATATAGAGGGTGATTAAATATAGAAGTTATGGCGGATTTCTCTTAAACGGCGGAGGATAGAAATGTATTTCAAATTATAAAATATATTCAAATTAGTTATAGCTTTTAAGTATGGCATTTGTATTAAAATACAAAATTATTTTTTATTTCACCTTTCCCCATAACTTATAGTATTGCCTTGTATATAAGAATAACATTTAAAAAATATTGTTTAATGCAACCAAAACTTACCGAGTTATGACAATTTGAATTTTTTTTAATTTTCAGTGTTTTCTGGCATTAAAGAAAGAAAAATGCGTTTTTAGCGCCGGAAAACTTTAAAATTTCGTAAAATTCAAAGTATGGTAACTCAGTAAATTTTGGTCGTAAAAAATGGAATTTTCATTAAAATTGCAAGGCAGGATTTTTCTAAATAGTAGTTATAGTTAAAGGGAGTCGTATAAAAGAATTACGTTCTTTATTTTAGTACATACTAGCCGTCTGGCAACCCAATGTGTTGCATTTACACTGCATGATATCTAAAAAGAAATCCAATATTATTGTACAGTTAGAAAAACTCATAACATTAATTTTATTAAGTACTAAATATCAAGTAAGAAATCATGTTTACAATATAGTGTTAAAAAGAAATTGCGAAAATTACTTTTAGCAGATTATGTGATTTTTGGTGCAAAACTTTATTTGTCAAAAGTATATTATTATTGTACTCTTTGTTATTTTAGCATTTAGTTTCTGATTTCGGAGCTTGTGAAATAAAAATGACGTCCCTTTGAAAAACTCATTAAAAAAATATTTTAGCTTTTTGAATTAAAATAAATGCTTTACAAGAAAAATGTCACTTTCATCCGATAAACCATTTTACTTTTAGCGCCTTTGTGAAACATTTTCCAACGGCATCTTTAAAAAATTATTAATGGAAAACAGTATATGCTTTTTCTTTAAATTCAATTTGTGAATAGGGATCAATAATTGTCCACCTAAATGCAAGGAGTTAAAATCTTCCTCCTCGGCTAAATATAAAGTAAAAAAAAAAAAAAAAAAAAAAAAAAAATCTACGATGTTTTGATTTCTAAATGTCAATATGTCGACAGACGATTTTTGTTTCTGTAGCATAAATTGTGAAGCTCGAATATGTGAAAATATGTTTTTATTTCTTCAAATTTTCATGGAAAATTTAATTCAATCGGGATTTTTTTTTCACTGCCTATTTAAATTGAAAATAATTTCTTTCTTCAATATTAATGAGAAAATGACGTAAAAAATGTCTAATAATCCCTATCATTTCTTTTTTTCTCTCTTTTATCCACAAAAATGGAGTGTTGCTATTATTCCAGAAACGTAATTAAAAATTTAAGAAAAATAATGTCTCGAAAATTAATTCAAATTTTAAAATTATGAGACCTTATATGACATCCTCGGATCCATACGGATAACCAGTGTTAATTTTTTACCCCAACGTTCGATATTCTAGGA
This sequence comes from Maratus michaelseni, assembly GCA_963931845.1. Lineage (NCBI taxonomy): Eukaryota > Metazoa > Arthropoda > Arachnida > Araneae > Salticidae > Maratus > Maratus michaelseni. The sequence continues at coordinate 209,352,585 of OZ007599.1, read as the reverse complement.
GGAATAGCCAAGAAATACAGACAGGTAGATTTTTATAATAGATACAGTCCCTAGAAAAACAAGGGCCATATCTAAAAGCTATACTTCATTTGAATACATTTTTGTTACCAGGGAATGTATTCAAATGTTTGTCATCAGTTCAGGGAATGTCATCATTTTAGGAAAAATGTGGGTACTTTAAAGGACCTTCACAATTTGTTTTTCACCTTAAAATAGAACCCTTCACAAAATTCCTTTGTCTTAAAAATAAACCTTTCAGAAAACTTTTCCATCTCTAAACTAAATCTTTCACAAATTTAATCTTTTAAAAACAAAATCTGACCTATCACAAGACAGATGAAGTCGCCAAAGAACCTATTTTATACATAAAGGATCTTGTTAAAAATTGATAAAAAGGAACCTAAATAGAACGACAAATTCCAATTCACAAAATTTTGATTAAATTTTTCACAATTTCACAAAAACAGAGCCCAGTGAGAAAGTCTGAACACACCCCTGGGTATTGGATGTATGTTTCTATGATCAGCACCTCTATTTTGCATCATCCTGTATATTGGCGTACAATTTTAGATTGAACGCCAATATATCTGCGATAGTGAGACATAATACTGGATAAGCACTAAATATTACGCCAGTATTGGCCCATTTACTTTTCGCTTCTGGAATAAGCTCCCTTTCTTTCCAAATTAATCTTGCACGTCTAGTATAACTCTTCGTTTAAAATTTCTTACCTTAACGGTCAATAGCTTTGAACGAACCATTGACCTCCTTTTCGGCAGGATTACTCTGTTTGGATATCTCTAATTTTAAAATTGAAGATATTTGTTTTCGATTGCTTTTTTACTTATGTCTCAGGTTAGCGTTTTTCATTACCAAGGTTTTTATTGCATTACTTGAGATCCGGTTTTTATCCGTTCTTTTGATATCCACGAGGCAAACAATCCCAGTATTCCTGTTAATAATTTACTTGTTTGGCGATTACAAACAGATTACACATTATACACTGCACAACAATTTTTTTTTTTTTTAAATTGTCCTTTAGATGATTTTAAGTAAATCTGATGTGCTGAATTTAAATATATAATCTCTTAGATTTTTCTACCACGTATGGTTTTTCCAGAATAATGTAGTCAAATTCCAAACGATATTGCATTATTTAATAACGAGCATGTCAATTTTTTGAAACATTGGAAAATAAAATAAACATCATATACTATAAATTATTTTATTTTTTTAAAAAGACTAGCTTTTTCGTGTATAATAAAGCGTATCAATACGAAATCGCAAGGGATTGTTTTAAACAAGTTTCTACCCATCTCTTGTAGTATAAAATTTAATAAAACACTGTCCTTTGACGAAGTTGCGTACCTACATATTTCATCCAATTTTTTACTTTAAAGATGTAACTTATTAGATTCGTTATATTTCTTGCAGTGTAGATAAAATTAAGAATATATTTTTGAAGAATTGATCGATCATTCCGCGACCCACTAAAATATCGCCCACGACCCATAGTTTGAGAACCGCTGGGGTTCGGGGCAAAAAAGTGCCTAGCCACATTTTTGGTGAAATAAATCTGACACGGTAATCTGTTGCTTAATATTGTAAATTATAATATCCTACATATTATTTTTGTCTAATGTCATTAGGTGGCAGCATATGTCCAGGTTTCGTTTTTGCCCCAGATGTTTCTAGAACTTTTCTACCAGAAAGAAAGTGTATATCATTAAAGTAATGCCATATTGTTATTCAGAATATCTCAAATGTTACTCAAGAATTGGTAAAAATAAAAATATGTTATATATTTTGACATGAGTATTTTATCTAATTTTTAAATTGATATATCTCAGAAGTTTAAAAAAAGAAGCTTAGCACTCTCTTGCCCCGACTCCCTAAAATAATAGTTGATGCTTGCAGCAATATTAGTGTCGGGGAACTCCAAAATGTTCATAGAAGCATTCTTTAAAAAAGAAAATCCTAGTTATGTATATTGGAGTTGAAAAGAATACTTTGCGAATGCTTTTTTAATTGCTTTTTCTGAATTTTGTTTCTAGAATTTAAAAATATTTTTACATATGATCTCTGCTTGTGTAATGCTTTATTCAGATGTATTTGTGATGCAATTGTTTGACGTATTTTTTTAACGTTATTTTTTATCTAAAGAACGCCTTCGTCATTTGGTATATAGTCTTTATTTTCACTGTTGAAATAGCATTTTAAATGGTACGTAAAAGTTATATAAATCAGCTTTTTTTTTCCTTCATTATAATTAAATTAATTTTAAAGATGCACTTGCACATATGCAGATTTTCGTAATGACCTTGTTTCTGCAAAAGGGAAAAAATTCTAAATGACCAATTTTGTCTAAGAGGGCCGTATAAAAATTTTAAAAGTAAATGTTTGAAAAATAATCGGAGAATTATTTCATTAACGTAATCTTATTTCTAACCTTATTTTGAACATTTTTGAAATCTACATTGCCTACTTATCTTTAACTGATAAAAAAGATTTTCAATCTTTTTGGGACGCCCTGTATATGCATGCAATATAGATCTAACTATATCTGTGGATATATAAAAATTTGAGAGACAGAATTTTTTAAAGCTTGAATCCGTTATCTATTGTTCAAAAGTTTACAAAAGGTGTTCAAAAATACTCAATATATTCCCCCGGGTTTCACCGTATGATATGCTACTTTTATATGCGAAGTAAATGAATGTTTCACACATTCAATTTGCATTTAACAACTCTGCGTCGTGTCTTTGGATCTTTTCCAAATGGGAAAGGAATCGAGAATATAAATAGATTTTTATCCTGTAAAAGTTCTCGGTTAGATTCTGCGAATAATTTAATATTCATTTAAATTTCGAATTGATTGGGATTGAGTATCACTGATTGGAAGTCTTGTTTTCAGTGTTGAGAAATCAAAAACAGTTCATGTAATGATAAGAAGAGATTCAAATCATGTAGAGACGTTTTGAGTCAGATTTCATATACAATTGAATCTACTTAATGATACATAGGTTAAAGTAATAATGCGACATACTTACTCTCAGTGCACAAAAACTTTTTCAAATGTGTTCATGTTGAAATCTTCTATTAATGGGGTACACATTTAAAAAAAGTCGAATTCCTTTTCATGTCTGATCAATTTAAGAACTTTTCGAATATATATTTTACAAAGTCATTCATTTATTATGGCGTAGTTGCAATTGTAGGTTTGTTAAATTATTTAAAGTTGCAATTTTATGGTTGTTAAATTGATTAAAATTGAAATTGTCGGGTTGTAATACCGTGTTTCCTTGAAAATAATACAGAGTCTTATATTCATTTTTGATACAAAAGACGCACTAGACCTTTTTTTTTTTCGGGATATATATATATATATATAATTATTATTATTATTATTATTTATTTTTATTATTATTATTTTTTTTTTACATGCAAAACAATTTGCATCCATTCATTTACAACAATCTATAAATACTTATATGCTCATTTAAAACAATCTATTAATGCGTAGATTTTATTTCATAAAACTGATTTTTTTTTTATTATTGCGTCACAATTACGTCATTTTCTCACGCTTTTAATTCTATCAGCTCCAAAATTACACTCCTCAGAGTCTTTAATCTCAGTACTGGCGGAGCAAAAAGGCAGTGAAACATTAAAACAGTTTTGACAGAGTTATAACGAATTCTTCAGTATTATGATAAAATGTAAGTGTTTATGACGTTATAGTTTACTGATGGAAGCCTTCCGCCATTCTAAAATTAGCCTTTTGAGGACGAGTGTTTTAAAATCAACGAGGAGTCATTTCTTCATTATAAGACAAAAAACTAAATCTAACAAGACCTTCTTTTCCTCACAGTTATTGTAAATATATGACACATCCATGCACTAGTTAACAATAACTGTGTTGAAAAGAAGCGCATGGTAGACTTTTGTTTGTATATTTTGTGTGCTTATATCAACAGCAATAGTATCACATACTAAAAAAATGTATGTATAAGATCGATAGATACAGAAATGGGTTAGTGAGTCATGAATTTTAATGAGCTAAAAGTTTTTCCTTAATAATGGGCTACTTTTTATAGGTTAAAGTTATATTTTAAAATTTCATCCATTGTACGTTAAATATGACGCACGATTGTTTTCTTTTGTATAATAGGCTGTTGTTAATAGTCTGTAATTAAAAATAATGCTGGTTAAACTATGTAAAACATTTTTTTTATTATTAAAATGTGTGTACAATATTACCGGTATAATCTAATATTGCTTCATACTAATTACCTTTGTAAAATGGTTATAGCAAAAAGCGGATTCATCTGTATTTCAATATTATTGTTATAAAATAAAAACTTCTTAATTATTTGATAAATTTTGCGTGAGTTTTTCCGGGAAAGTGATTGGATTTCTAGAAATAGTGCTTGTTTCTCTTTTTAAAACATCTCAACCTATTATTTCAAAGCCGTATGCATTATGACAGTTCTTTTTTGTCTAAATCAATATTTTTAAAGCGATTAATTTTTTTTTTATTAAATAATCATAAATACTAATGTGTTTCTTATCATTTTATTATTTTTTATGTTGGGAAACACACACACACGCACTGGAAACGCATTATATAACTTTAGTTACAAGAACAGCTAAATTCAATATCGGTTGCCTATGGGCGGTGTAGTAGATGTCATGTGCCCTGTCCCCGTGATTATGCAAGCCCCCAATCAGATTGAAAGACCTTTTTCTTTCCTATTATATGTCTACGAAAATTTTGAACCCTTTATGAGCCTTGGCTGCCACATTTTAATTATGACAGACTTATAAATAATTTATGGTGCCCTCAAGACTAAAAGACCTTCTATTTTATGTTTGAAAATAGGGCCCCCAACATTTTTTTTTTTTTTTTTGCGCTTACAAAACAACTTTATTCGCCTTCAGTATATGCATTTAATGTTTCTTCCAGAAAACGCAAACGTTTTATATTATTAAACAACTAGTATATATAACCCCCGTCAAAAATGACGGAATGTTGATCTGCATTTAATTTTTATAAGACTTCATACAAACAAACAGCATGAAGATTTTGTTATTGAAAGGTTTGTATTGTAAAAAAGTGCATTTTAAAAATGACAAATGATTTCTGCATATACAAATGATAATATATACTATATACAGTGAAACTTCCATTTAACGAAGTTTCATCGTTACACTTAAAAACTTTGTTATGAAGAAAATTCGTTACATAGAAATCAACTTAAATTCATAAAATTTTTCCTTCAGCTATGACAAACAGGTAATGGATTCAGTAGCATTTGATTCAATTTCAATTTTGAAGCCGTCTTTTACAAAACAGTTGTGTACGGTTGATGAAATCACGTCATATTCCAAAGCTTTCATCAGTTCTGATACACAGATTCTCAAACTAATGTTTTCTCTACATTGTTTTTTTTTTCTGTCTGTTTCGATAATGTACTGCAAGATCTTGTATTATGCCTTAGACTAATGGCTGAAGTTTGGAAGTTGTATTGGCAGGAACAAAAATAACATTGATGTTCTTCGATTTGCATTTTGAAGAACATTCTTGTGGATGTACAAAGCAATTGTCTATCAGCAATGAAAGGTCAGAATGGTAAATGTCTGACTCTATTTTTTGGCCCAATGCATCTGGCGCCATTGCGTCACTACTTTTTTTATTTATTTAATTTTTATGAAAGTGGATATATATGGGGTTTTTTTTTTTTTTTGTCTATGATATTGTTTTCTTGCCATTCTCATACTTTAAATGCTCATTTAGCATGGTGATTAGCGTGCTCGATGTTTACCGATTTCAAATGCTAGTATCAAATTTTCGCTATCTTGTAAAGTTCAAGTGATGTAGCCATTTAAAATTTTTAAGGTTTTCCTCGCATTTTAAGGGGTTGTTTTTTCTTACTTTTTTTTAATGTACTTCTGAAAGAAGACATTTCAGAAGACACTATTCCCTTGGTAATATAGCTAAAACTGCCCGATGTTTTATGGTCTACCCCATCATTTTTCTAAAAGGAACTGTTATCACTATATCTCAGAAAAATTTCAAAAATTAACCCTTTACTGCAAGATTTTCGAAAAAATTTCTATAAAAAAATTGTTAGTCCTTTAGTGGTGTAAAAAAAGAAAAGAAATTTTTAAATATTACTTTAATTTTTAATTCGAAATTTTGAATTATAACGTTTGTCATAGGAATGGCACAAAATGCAGTTTATTTATTCAAAGCAGTTTGACTGATGTGGAACAAAGTCCACTCATATTAATAAGGACCCTATATTGAATAGATATATTAAATAGACATATTTTTAAGTTTGTTTTTTGTTTATAAAAGTTTATTTATAAAAGAAATCTTACCTCTAACGCTTTTTACCCGCACTAATTATGTTTTGTAAAAAAGAAAAAAAAATGCACTAAATCAGCATAGCAGTGCTATTAGCATAACTAGTGTCTTTTGATGCCTGGCGTAAAACAAGGTTTGCTTAGTGTAAATTTATAGCACATAGATAAATGGGTAACTACCCCAGAGAGCTAAGCTTTATAGCTTAGTGCAAGGCTGGGGTGAAAGGGGCTCAGTCTATGGCACATGGGTAAATATGTAACATTTATTTGCATGTATCAGATATGATACACCATGTAGTAAAGGGTTAAAATTAACAATCTGAAGAAATATCGCCGAAAGTATTTTCAAGAAATAAACATGTATATATACAACATGCAAGCAAACCAAGAAATCTTCGATATTTGAAGCGGACAGTTTATGAGTAAAATTGCTATTTAAATAAATTTAAAACAAATTTATCCATCCTACTATCTAAATGTATTAAGCGATACTGCAGAAGATTCTGCAGACTCTTGGTAAATTATGCTAATTGAATTTCAGTTGCTACATATGTACTCAAAACAAAAATGTGTTTTGCATGACCCTACTTAACGACGAGCAATTTTTGAACCTCTTGAAGTATTTTAGGTGTTCTTTGTTTGGTCAAGGCTTTATTAAGTTATTTTCAGGTATCATAGGAACGGCTGTGGGTGGAGCTTAAGCACATTGGTTGATCGATGGCATTACTTGAAACTCCTCACAGCTACAGAACCTTGAACTTTCGTATTAAAAAATAAGAAATATCTACAAAAGGACCGATTGTGAATTCCTAATTCTTGTGACTTTTGTCTTTGCTCTAGTTTTTCTGTCATTCGCCTTATTTTTCTTTTTACCGTTGTCCCACTATTTTAAACTTTTACTGCATAGTGTATCATATCTAATACATATACCAATAAATGCTACATACTTACTCATGTGGCCTATATTTACTCAAAACTGCTCTTATTCTACGTCAAATATAACTAGACGTATCAAATCACACCAGTTATGTGTACTGGGCGCACTAATATTCTAATTATTGCAAGTTGTTTTACAAAAACATAATTAGTAAGAATCAAGTGTCAGTGGCTTAGATTTCTTAATATAAATAAATCAAAATGATATCTGGTTTAAAATATCATTCTTATTAATTGTAGTTGGCTTTGTGTGACGTCTGTCATACTTCTTTGAAAACTGAATTTTGTGCAACTTGTGTCACAAATAGTAAAATTCAAAATTTTTACTTGAATTTGTTATGTAACAATAGAACAAAAATCATACAGTAAATAGATAATTTCTTAAAGGTGTTTAAATCAAACTACGTCATTGTTTTTAATTCATAGAATCCGATAAATGTATCGTTAATTCTATCCCGTTCTGTGCTGGGTTAGTCTAATTCTATGAAATTTCGAATGATTTTCTTACGAGGAAAAAAATATGATGCACAAGCCACTTGAAAATCCTCCACTGAAAGCAATTTCATTTTGTAGATCCACCCACATGTGAAACGGCATCTTTTCTATCAACATCAAACCAAAAAATCGATAAAAAAGATTGTACTTTTCTAATAATTTTTATTGTAAAGTGCCGTATGTAGCTGAAAAATTCCGAAAATGATATCTGGTTTAAAGTATCATTCTTATTAATTGTAGTTGGCTTTTTGTGACGTCTGTCATACTTCTTTGAAAACTGAGTTTTGTGCAACTTGTGACACAAATGGTAAAATTCAAAATTTCGACTTGAATTTGTTATGTAACAATAGAAAAAAAATCATACCGTAAATGAATAATGTTTGAAAGGTGTTTAAATCAAACTACGTCATTGTTTTTAATTCATAGAACATGATAAACGTATCGTTAGTTCTATCCCGTTCTGTGCTGGGTTAGTCCAATTCTAAGAAATTTCGAATGATTTTCTTGCAAGGAAAAAAATATGATGCACAAGCGACTTGAAAATCCTCTACTGAAAGCAATTTCATTTTGTAGATCCACCCACATGTAAAACGGCATCTTTTCTATCAACATCAAACCAAAAAATCGATAAAAAAGATTGTACTTTTCTAATAATTTTTATTGTAAAGTGCCGTATGTAGCTGAAAAATATCGCTTTTTTTCGCTTGTTGAATTAATTTTAAATGCTCGGTTGAACATAACCATTACGCTAGTGTGCAGAATATTAATTACCTTCATGAATGCATTAATAACTTGAATTATTAAGATAATTCTTTATATCATAGAAGTAGAAATTTTTGCGGAGATTTGCGACAGCTATTTAAATATTGAAAAGGAAGGGGTGTTACAAGGAGTGCCAACCCTTTAGCATAGAATTTTTTATATGCAATTTATATAAATTTTCCTAACCCTTTAATCGTACCTACACCCCTTCTTCCCCAAGCAACAAGTCGAAGTTTATAGGCTGTAGTTTAGCTGTTTGACATTTTTGAAATAAAATACAAATCTGTTTACATGAATCGACTTAAAACACGCGGTTCGAATTAAACTCGATTTAACCCCAAGTTAACATTAATTTCTTTCGTTGGGGATTGGTTTGATTTTAAGTGTTTCGGGTTTTTGTTGGTTTCAGGTTAGGTTGAATCTTTTGGATCGGGTTCGGGTTGACCCGATTTTTCAAAAGAAAGTCCTGAAAATTTTTCAAATTAAAAAAAAAACTATATATTTGAATATTAATGAGTGTATATGTGTTCATTTTTATACAAAAACTAAATAAATTTGATATTAGAGATATAATTGTAGACTATTTTTCGATTGTTGCATTAAAATATCATAGGTGCCAACCTCTCGTTAATATTCCGTAATACGCGGGTTAATTTGACCCAGTTTAACAACGCTTCAAACCAGAAAAATTATTGGATGAATCTTTATTTATTAAATTTCAGGTTTCTACGTGGAATTTATTTAATTTCATTTCTTAAAAAAATTTCTGGTGCGAAACGTGTTAAACCTGGGTCAAATTAACCCGCATATTACAGAATATTAATGAGAGGTTGGCACCTATGAAATATGGATTAATTTTCCTTCATTTCGGGGTCGGGTTGATGGGTATCGTGTTCGAGTCGTGTTTCGGGTTGACGAAATTTATTTTGTCGGGTTCGTGTCGACTTTAACCCTTTTTATCCTGACGGTACTTATAAGTACCACTTTAACCCCTTCGCAACGAGCGTCTTTTACAGAATTTTTAATCTGTTACCACCGGTTTTTCAAATGAGAAATTTTCACCTAATTAAACCGCAAAAATGCTATGATTAGATAAGGAAAACTTTACAAAAAAAAATAACTGGTGGGAATAATCGAGTATTCTGAGCATCTTATACAGTAGCTGGAAAATTAATTCAGGATATAAAGGGTTAAGCAGAAATTTCGTATTCGGGTTGGTTACAACACGTGCACGACTCCAGCTCGAATCTTTTTACTGTGTGTCGTCGTACCCATGCATAACTAATGAGTGCACTTTTTTGTGGTCAGTTTCTCTGTCTCAAAGTTTACTTCTGTAAGTGATTTCGTAAAATTTCTACATATTTTGGGAATTAAGCAAAAAAATAAAATAGCCTTGTGTCCCAAAGAAATCGACATGACAAATAAAAGAAATCAATATTGCTTTACATTCTTTGTTATTAGATTTTATCTGTGGAATACTAATGTTACCTTTAAAAGATTCGTCTTTTTTTACTAACTAGAAAATAAGTTGCAACTGTTGTCTTTAAATAACAAAGAATAATAGTAATAACTGATGAAAAAGACTAAATAAATATTTTTTGTTGTCGAAGAAAAAAAAATTATCTAATATTTGCGCACTGTTTAACGAGGGAAAAGAATTCAGTATTTGAGTTTCTGAATTTAAAGCTTTTAATTTAATCATTTTGAAAATGTCAATTTTAGATAAACACTTTTTTGTCAGTTTGATGTATATTACTAAAAAAACTAATTAAAAATGTTTCATGTATAGTCTAGTAAATATTAAAAAATATCCTCAAGTTATGTCGCGCGCAATAAAAATACGTGAATGTAAAGGAAAATGTCGATTTTTTTTTAAAGCCCTTACCTAATTAAATCATCTTAAATTGAGGTATTCTCACGATCTTTTACTTAATCTTGTCATAAATTTTAGATTTCGTCTATTAAAATTAATAAATTTTATCGGTATCTAAAGGGGGTTTGTCGTTTGTGAACCTCTATTTAAATATTTTTTTTCTTAATATTGTTTTCAGTATTTCATAGAATTTAAAAATGTATAAATACCAGGGATCTGTTTAGGAACCAACTGGGTCCTATAAAGGACCCTTCACAATTTTCCATTCATTTCAACACACGACCCTTCATAAAAATTTTCATCTCAAAACAGGATACTTCACAAAACTTTTAACCTTAAAACAGAACCATTCACAAAATTCTTTGACTTAAAAATAGGCCTTTCACAAGCTTTTCCCTCTTCAAACTGAACCCTTCACAAATTTAATCATTTAAATGTAAAATCTGACTGTTACTTTTACATATAATAAAGAAAATGTGTGTATTTTACATACATATATCTTTAAAATGTATAAACAAGAATCTGAATATGGCGATCATTTCAAATTCACAAAATTATGACTAAAATTTTCACAAATGTAAAAAGCTGTTCAAAATTTCACAAAGACAGGACCCTGGGAGAAAAGTTTTGGACAGACCCCTGAATACAATAGTCTGATGTACAAATATAGAAATTTTTCAGAACTGAAACTTCCCACTCCGTGTCTTTAAACATTAAGCGAGCGGGACAGTTACAATTGGAAAATAAATTAGACATAAAACGCAAAAAACCTTCTTAACACCATAAAAATTAGTTAAAGTGCTAGGCCTTTTGAAAGAACTTTGTCTTCCTTCTTCAAGCGCAAAGAGCACGTGCTATCACTTTAAAGGCAGGAGCAAGACTGAAATAAAATGGGAGGGAAAGGGACAAGTTAAAGAAAACAGCCAATAGGAAAGCAGAAGACATCAGCCAATCATCCAAGAGCATTACCCAATCGGAAGAACACAGAACAGAAGGAGAATTATGAAGGAAATTGAATAAAAACAGAGTAATAAAATTACAGAAAATTACAAAGAATATATATATATATATATATATATAATGAACAAAAAAAGAAAAAGAAAACAATAAATGACAAATTGCAAAGTAAAAGAAACAAATGAGATGTAATATTCATTTATTTAATTGATTTATTTATTTATATATTTTTTTGTTTATTATATATATATACATACATTATATTTTCTTGTAATTTCATTTAATTATTTGACACTGTTTTATTCAATTTACTTCATAATTCTTGTTCTGTTCTGTGTTCTTCTGATTGAGTAATGCTCTTGTGTGATTGGATGATGCCTTCTGCTTTCCTATTGGTTGTTTTCTTTAACTTGTTTCTTTTCCATTTCTTGTTTCACCAACTTGTTTTAACCATTTCCCTTCAATTTTGCTCCTGCCTTCAAAGTGGTAGCACGTGTTTTTTGCGTCTGAAGAAGAAAGACTAAGTTCTTTCGAAATTCCTATCGCATTTACTAATTTTTATGATGTTATTAAGAAGTTTGTTCACCTTTATTGTATCACTCCAGCTTGTTCAATATTTTATTAAGAAATCATCCATTTAAAAATATTTTTCCTTTGTATAACGAATAATTCTTTAGGAACACGAAGTAAAGTATCTAGAACTCATCCTAAATTGTATTACTACGAATAAATGTTTTAAATAAATTTTATAACGTTTTATTTAATGATGCTTTAAAGTACCGTCAGGGGATAAAGAATTAAGTTAGCCATAATCACATATGTATGTTCAGTTCTGATCTTTTTTTCGCCTAGTCATATACTCTCAGCTTTCGTTTATTTTTTGCTGCCTCAGAGTCTGAATCACAAATCTGCCTTTTCAGCTCTCTGGAAATGATACATTATTGTTACATCTCTGCTGTAAGTTTGTCGACCTTCTTTACGACACGAGCCACTTATAAATCTCATTAATTATTACTGTATTCTAAATGCACATTGATTTAAGTAAGAGATTGTGTTTATCTCCCAGTAAATAAAAACAAAAACGTTTGCTTATTATGAATAATATTTTCAGTTTTAACTAATGTATTTGAAACAAACTTGCAAATGGAACATCAATGTGTAAGACTCGAGATCAGTGGTTACCAATGTGATCGCTGCACATTGGTAACCAAACAATTTACCAAAACAGATGCTTCTCACTTAAAAATGGGTATTTAACTCGCATGTTTTGCTCCAGCGTCACTGTTATTTACACTTCAAAGTGGTCGAAAAATATATTTAAAAATATCTCTATATACTCTAAATTTCTCTACTCTAAAAAATGTCACTAAAAGCACTTTTCCATTAACCGACACGATACCAATAAATCGTACACTATTGCCATCAGGGCCGGTCGGCCGGCCCAACAGTATTTTGGCGCCCGTGCGAGTACCCGACGGGCGCCCCCCCCCCCCCCCAAAAAAAAAATAAATAAATAAAAAATAAAAATAAATAAAAAATAAAAAAGGAAATATTCTTGGATTATTCTTAACTTTTTATATATTCGTTATTTTTAAACATACTATTACTAATTACTTAAGATATCATTTAAAAAATACACAGGGGCATTAAAATTCAATCCTATTTTTTGTGTTATAAAATGTATTATAAAATGTCCTTTAAATAATAAACTGTCTCAAAATGAAAAAGCCGAGTTATTGAAATATGGCACAGTTAGAGAAAATAATCATGAGTGAGGTGCCGGGTGAAGGGGATGTCCAAGTGTCCTTCAGAAAATGACTAATTAAGAGGACTACGATGCATCTTTAAAAATTCGTTTGTTTGCTTAAACTAGGAACTTAATTACAAATTTGCCTTAAACTATTATTCGGAAATAGTGGTAACCGCTACTCATAAATTTACTTTAATGTTGTAAAGGGTGTCTATTAAGTTAATTATAATGTTTGGAATCACTTGCGTTCAAATCGGAAAGATAGTTGCTGAGATATGGAAACGGGGCATAGTTAGGTAAAAAACCTTGAAGGAGGGGTCGGGGGGGGGATGTTCAAGTGCCGTTCAGCAAATGACTAATTAGGACAACCACTATGCATCTTTAAAAATTCGTTCGTTTGGTTAAGCTAGGAACTTAATTAGAAATTTGGCTTAAACTATTATTCAGAAATAGTGGTAACCGCTACTCATAAATTTAGTTTAATGTTATAAAGGGTGACTATTAAGTTAATTATAATGTTTGGAATCACTTGCGTTGAAATCGGAAAGATAGTTGCTTAGATATGGAAACGGGGAATAGTTAGAGAAAACTTTGAAGGAGGGCCCCGGAGGGGGGGGGGGAGGGTGGCAGATGTTCAAGTGACCTTCAGAAAATAACTAATTAGGAGGATCACTATAGATCTTTAAAGATTGATTCATTTATTTAAGCTAGGATCTTAATTTGAAATTTGGCTTAGGCTATTATTCGGAAATACTGGTAATTGCTTTTTAGAAATACACCTTGAAGCAATGAATGCTGATTTTTACGATAATTTAGTAAAAATGGAACTAAATGGAGAAGTTCGGAACATTATTACTGAGAAAATGAGATTTAAAATAGCAGTATTCTGTATATAAAACAACAATTAAACGCTACAGGTGAAGCTAAAAATGTTAAAATTGTTAAATGTAATTAGACCCTTACCCCTCGCCATTCCCGCAAATATATAACAAATAATCTGTTAAATAAAGTTTTCTGTATTAATAGTCTCTATCATAATAATATATGTTCTGTTTTAAAAAGAACCTTAAACCCAGATAATTATAATAAAGAAAAACGTGCTTGGAAATGTCTTAAACAGGTGGCGTTTGTGTAATTTGCCGTGAGTAGATGGCGCTACATTAGCTTGGCTGTATGCAGGTAACTGCAATCCATGTTGGCACTATCTATGCATCGTTACTCTGATTTATTTAATGTGTTCTGAGAAGATATTCTACACAACCAACCAACCGAAGAAAAAAAGCGTATTTTTAATGAGAGTTCTTTGTGCATTTTAATCAATATTTCAGAAAGTAATTAAAATATTAAAATTCTGACGTTCAGGTGCACCAGGAGAGGGTTTGGACTACCTAAATCTAAATTTCCAGCCTTCTAGGTGGACTAGATTTTGCTAGCCATCGCAGACAGACAAACACACACACAGAGCGAAACTTTCTTTTATTAGTATAGATATGAATTTTATTTTATGAAATTAAGTTTCAATACACTTTTACAAACAATTAATTATAAATCTGTTATATTAAATTTATACTATGCGCAAATATCCAATTCAAGACATCTCTGTCAAGTCTGTAAAAAAAATCATCGTTATTATTTCAGTGAAATGAATTAAATCGTCTGTTGTTATTATGATATGATTAATTTCCGTAAAAGAATATGTACATTTTAAGTTGGCAACATTTTATCTTTTGTTGACATTTACTGACTTGAAATCCATATTTAGACTCATTTTCCATTTAATATCTATTTTTACGGAAACATCTATCCAAAAAAACTGTCGATAGATTATAGGATTGCTGTAATTAAGCAATTTTAGTATACAAATTCGGTTTTTAAAATCATTAATACGGAAATAAAATGACTCCACCTTAAACTAGTCGTTGGGGGCCACCGTAATACTTACCCATCATGGATATGCATAATGTAAAATATTAAAATAAAAATGTGTAAACTACTTATAAAGTGCATTGCAATTCAAATAAAATCGTGGCTTGATGACGTCACAAACTTTAAAGCGAGGCTAACGAAAAAGAAAGGCTACCGCGGTACTTTACGCGTATCTTTTTTTACAGACCGGTTTAATCACGTGATGCTCGAATCCACCAATGCAGGTGCACGAAAAGAGCATCACGTCACTCTCGCGGTCTGTAAAAAAAGATATGCAGAATGCACCACGGTAGCCTGTCTTTTTCGTTAGCCTCGCTTTAAAGGCTCGATTACTGAATTGCTTGAAAGAAACATCCTTATAACTCCAAAAATAATAATCCTATTAACTAGCGGTTTATTGCATCTGATTAAGCGTCAAATTTCCAATTAAAATATATCTTTGAAGGGAAATTTGGATGAAATACAGGGTCATGAAAAATCGAAGAGTGTGGAAAATAGGATTCCAAATATCTCGGCAACTCATTATCCGATCGACTTCATGCTTTATGCAAAATTTATGTTTTTTTATTGTCTTTTATATTCATTTCTTAAAATAAACAATTTCGAAAATTTTTATATACCTTTCATCAGAACGAATATTTCGAGAGTCCGAAAAAAATTGTTCCGGTTAGTCGAGGTTATTGAAATGAAATAGGCTTCTTCCCATTATTACATACTAAGTACATACCAAATTGCAAGTCTCTATCTCAATTTTTTCGGGAGATAGAGCGTTTACAGACACACACACAGACGGACGGCAAAATGTTTTTTCTAAAAATATGTTTTTCGGAATCTCCAGTGCCTGAAACGTGTAAATCCGTCAAAAAAAAAAAAAAAAAAAAAAAAAAATCGATTTTCAAAACGATTACAAGACTTACCCTATACTACGTATGATGGGTATGTCGAGGCTAACGAAAAAGACAGGCTACCGCGGTGCATTCCACTTATCTTTTTTTACAGACCGCTAGAGTGACGTGAAGCTCTTTTCGTACACCTGCATTGGTGCATTCGAGCATCACGTGACTCCGGCGGTCTGTAAAAAAAGATACGGGTAAAGCACCGCGGTAGCCTTTCTTTTTCGTTAGCCTCGGGGTAAGTAATATGACGTAATCACCATGGCAACCTAATCATGGGATATCATTGAATTAATTACGTATGATAGGATTTAATAGAATGAAAAAAACATTTATTAATATATTTTTAAGTTTTGATTCGATTTTCATAAAATTTGAAATGAATTTACAAAATTCTGCAACGATTATATATATATTAAATTCCAAACCATTCGGCTGGGTAGATTTTACGCTGTTATTTGCGGACAGACGGGCAGACCAGACGACGACTGTAGGTGCTATGCATTTATATTATTAAGAACACATCTAAAAGGGGGATTTAGTCTGCAATTTATATTATATATTTTTCTTTCTTCTAGAAAAAAAGACTACTGTAAATTGATCTCTTTCTCTCCATCTCATCATATACGCACACAAAGAGAGCGGGAGGGATCTGAAAGAGAAGAGGAATTAGTTTGATGTGTTTCTTGATTTAATACACTTCACATCTTACATTTTATTGCGAAATGAGTGTATCTAATACATTAAATTTATCTCCACATTGCGTGTTCGTTCTATTTCACAAACACATTAAAGAATGATCTTATTACTTTCGGCTTGAACAAACAAGATCGTCTAGTCATCTTCTTTCTCATTATTTTTAATTATGAAAAGTAATAGAGACAGGGAATAGCTATCTTTAAAAGTCCTATCAACGAAAATGAAAATTATACAGCTTCGTTGGAAGTAAAGTCATTTAAATTATTTAGTAAAAGATTATATTTCATTTTATTTTCATATATTTGAATGAAGAAATAATAAAAAATACATTCATCTAAATATACATGATTTGAAAATGAATTGGGATTCTTAATTTGTCGCCAGATTAAGTTTCTTTCAGACTTGTTAAAAGAGTATTAAATTGCGGATTTCAGATAATTTACGAATTCGAAGGCTTTGTAATTTTTCTTTTCTCTTTGACGAATTTAATTTAGATGGGACGATTTAAACGATGTAGCGATGTATAGGAAATCCGAAATCCCATTGTTTTTGTAAATCCTTAGGCAGTCTGTTTTCACTGGTGAATCGGGTTATTTTCATCTTTAAGTTGTGCTTCTTATAAGTGGAAAATGGTAATTTTTTTGCAAAAGGCTCAGTGTGATCACCAAAAGAAAAAAACCCATTAAACCAAAACAGATATATATATTTTTTAATCTCAGAAAAACTACCATGAAGGAAACTTTGTTTAAGGATGTTTTTTTCTGAAACATGAATTTCAATCAATTGAGTATAAAAATCGAAAATTTTCATCACTTCAAAAAACAATTTTTGTTATAAAAATATAATAAATTATAACACCTTGTAATTATATATTTCTTTTAAATGTTAAAAAGTGTAAATTAACAACATAATATACAGTAAAATAACTTTTGTGAGATTCTTGACCTATTTCGGCTTACTACGAGCCATTTTCAAAAACAAAGAGAATATTCTATAATTGTACGGTCATTGAAGCATAGCATTTCAAATAATAACTTCAAAAACCGTGCAATTATAGAATATTCTCATAAAATTGCTTAAAACTACGGAAAAGAATAACAGTTAAAGGATTCGAAGAACCTTTTTAAAAAATGGAATTCATTAAACTGCATTTGATAGGCATAGATCCAGATATCAGTATAAGTATGCAGGTGAACCGAGGTATTTCCTATTACCGCAACATGTATACGAAAAGAAGAAAAAACTACTCAACTGGCAATTGAAAAGTTTTCACTTTATGCAAGTTTGAAATCATTAAATTGTATTACAGTATAATTAAAATCCAATTATGTGATTTTTTAATAATAAACCTAATAGTAAGTAAGTCAACATTATTAAGAAAAAATGTAACAAATTAAAAAAATTTAAGAATGCAAAATTAAAATTAAAATCGACTTTTCAATGTTTCTTGATTGCCACTTATTAAATTATTAGCTCACACGTTTACGTCAATGGAATTTCATGAGAATTAGATAAACTTTTTTTAAAATTACAAATCAAGTTGTAATCGGCACTTCCTAATAATGATGCATGGTTAGCATAAATGAATGACCGGATTTAAAAAAAAAAAAGAATTATTTGCAAAACTATTACACATATTTTAAGTAATATATGAAAATAAATAAAAACATTTCAAGGTTTTTTTTTTTTTTTTTGTCGTTGCTCAATAGATGACAGCACTCCCGTGGAACGCGGTAATTGAAATTAAAAATGGCCACCAAGATCCCCGGATCTTGCACCATGTGATTTCTTTTTGTGGGTTTACATCAAAGATCTTGTTTATGAACCACCATTGCCGAAAACACTTAAAGAACGCATCAGTGCTGCATTAAGAACCAGTATCTTCGCGTAACTGAAGAGTCCCCTTACTGTTTAAAACTGCAAAATGTGTGGAATCAACTTGATTAAAGATTGGATATTTGTCGTGTTACGAAAGGTTCACACATTGAACATTTGTAACGAAAAAAAATAAAAACTTGGAATGTTTTTCTTTATTTTCATATATCACTTATGATATATTCACTGATATATGTGTGATATTTTGAAAATATAGTTTTTTTAAATACGGTTATTCATTTCTGCTAACCCTGTACATCAAACACAATATCGTAGTACATTATTACATTGTCTATTTATGTATATTTGGGTTTTTAAGAATGCAGACCGTGGACCTACTGAAGTTTTTTCCCGTTCAATGTTATGCTTCGATTACTTAGATAATATCGCGAGATTAATTAACCGTTCTAAACGAGGGAAACACACACACACATATGTGTATATAACTTGTAAGTTTCTTATTTTTTATTTCTGAGGTATTTTATACACATATAATTGAATTTTTTTAAATGTTAACCCCCTAAGCAAACGCATTTGGATATTTTACTGTTATTAATGCTGCGTGGAAATAAAGTAACAATTTTCAGATGTCAGAAAAAATTTTGCTATCATTATTGCAGGTGAAGTTTTACTAATGAAGTACTTAACATGCTTCTCATTTGCTTTTCTCTTGCTTAGGTGTTGGTGAGGTTTCCTCCGTGACGTTTGTCGATTGATTTATAAAAGTCGCTACTCTAATTTTAATAGTATATATGTGAGGCATTGAAATACTCGTTGTCAGTGAGAAAAAAATAATAGGAAATATTCAATAAGATATTTAAAATAATAATTACATTTTTCAAAAATTCACTCATAATAGTCTTAAAAAATTAATTTGACTGGTAATTAATAAAGAATTATTTCCATTTAGTACTTTTCTCAAATCCAAAATAGTAACTACTTTCTGATACATTCACTGTGTCAGATTCATTTGTAAATGCATCAAATTTACAGGCATTATTATTCATACACCACGAAATCGAACAGCGTTTCTTGTTTTTCTATATAAACGTAACGAACCTTTCATAAAATAACGCCAAATTTGATGTTTTGAACCGATTATTTATTAACCTCTATTTCAAGCACAATTTTTCAAGTCCCAGTCACTTTAAATAGTGTATATATTATATTTAACCTCCAAATAAAGGACTCTCTTTAAAAAACAACCATAATCTCATTTCTAAAAAAAGGTCTAAAGTCCCTTTATTTATTTCATAAAAATCTGTATTTAAGGACATTGTGTTAAAAAAGACTTTTTTTTTTTTAATTTCTCTCTCAAAAATCTTTATTTTAAAAAAAAAAAGAAAAAAACTCAAAAAATCTTTAGAAGACATTTTGTTAAAAAAGAAAGCTATTTCTTTACTTTCTTCAAAGAAACATCTTTATTTAATAACTTTGTTATTTATTATTTAAATAAGTATAGTTTTCTTTATTGAATCTTTACTATATTTTGCCCTTGATTAATAAAAATAAAAAAATAAACTCGTGAAACTTTTTTAAAAAATACTTTAAGACAACTGTTTATTGCAACTAGTTTATCAGAAGTCAAGCAGATTCCTTCTAAGAAGAAAATTATGAAAGATAAGATGAGGAAGTTCTGTTGAAACCGAATAGCGTTTTTAATTTTCTAATAAATGTTTTACATAGTGAGTTAAAATGGATTGCTCCCCGGTAAAGATTTTTCTTTGATTGTTGTCTCAAAAATCGGATTTAATCACCAAGTTTGACATAATTTTCTGATAGATCCTTTGCTTTTATAGAAAAGGGAAAAAGCTATCCAATTTCTTATTATCTGAATAACAATATCTGAAATTTTTATGCAAATGTAAATAAAAATGACTTTGTGAATATGCCAAATTTAAAAAGTAATTACCTATTTCTACTTTATGCTATTATTTAACTTGTTTTTGATTTAGATGCTTACATAGCATGTCACTAGTATTAGTTAAAAAATATTATGCCTACTAAATTTACACAAAGTTATATTATAAGGAAAATCTGAATTTGCCTACTTATAATTTGCTATCATGACTCTTGAATTCAGTCATATGTAAGATTAGTGTTTTCAGACAGTTTATTTTACTTTTGTTACCTCGAGTTAAAGATTAGGCAGATAAGCTTAGGAAAAACAAAAAAAAAAAAAATTTTTTTTCTTCTTTTGTGAATCTTGCGGATATGTTGGAAAGTTAGCCCAAGAGCTTTGCATAAATACGTTTTCTTTTCACAATTTTTTATACTTATGAAATCCTGATTAAAAAAACTTTAATAAAATAAGAGACAGGTTTTTTTTTTTTAAGTTTAAAAATTTTTTGAAATAAATGTTTTTTTTTTTCTTAGTAGGTATGATTAAAATATGATTCCTTTCGATTGTAGTTTCTTGTCTACAAATTTAGAAAATTTATTTATTTACTAAAAAGAAAAATTTCGAGACCGAATTTATCATATTACACAGGGTGCTTACAGTTTTACCACATTTTTTTTTTTTAATAGATCAGAAAATCTTCCCAGAAAAATATTACAAATCGATGATGCACCTTTTCAGAAAAATATTACAAAGTATGGAAATAAACCAGACAGCGACAAAATTTGCGATTTAAATATTAATTAGAAATTTTCTTATCTTTAATAGAGGTGGCAGAGGTGGCCTATGGAAATCCCAAGGTGTATACGCACCTTTTGATTATATTAAATACTTATCAGTTTGAATTAATATTTTCTGAAATTAGTTTTCATGAAACTGTATTTATTTATTTTAATTTAAATCATTTCTTCAAGTAGAAAATAAAGGATTTCTTTCTTTTTTTTTTTTTTTTTTTTTTTTTTTTTTTTTTAACTTTTGAGTACGCATGTACTTTTAATTCAGGTATATAGCTTCACTTAAACTTAATTTCTTACGTAAAATTTCTTAGGTCGAATTTAGCCTTATTCCATAAAATTATTGGAAATACATTTTTGCGAAAAAAAGATATTTCTCCAATCTCTGTGTGGGACCTCCAAAGTCTTTAACCTTTTGATTTCCAAAAATTTTAAAATCGACGTATATACATTGAAATTTTCACTATAAATGCATTCATACTGCATTTTATTAAAAAAAAGAAAAAAAAATCTGATAGTTATGAAATATAAAGGTCATCATAATAGTTATCATCATAATAGTTAGGAATCATAATAGTTATTTTCAGCAAAACATACATTAAAAATATCTTCTTTCATTTAGAAAATATAAAATGTATGTTGCGGTGTCTTATCTCCACTTCGAAATCTTTTATCTAAAAATTTGTTGTCTTTTTTCTTTTCCAGACAAACCAATATCCGTATCTTCTCACTGAATTCATAATTTGTGCATAGTTTTAATAGGTAAAATTTACCATCCAACATAACGAGAACGTGTGTTCTCTTGGCTCTCGTTAACGATGAATCAGACCATGTTGACACGTCCGATACTAGCACAATAGGTAGCCGAAATATTGTTTCTTCACTATGCTGTCACGTATTCAGTTCATAGTAAATTAGCGAGTCTTCTTTATAAATTTAGCCTAATGTTTTCTGCTTATGTATAAATCAGAAATGTCGAATAACATTTTAGTTTTTCCTACCTAAATAATAGAAACTTTATGTGACAAAGAATAAGTGATGTTTTTCTTCTTTGTCTGTGCGCCGGGGAAACTCTTTGACGAAAAGATAAAATGGATCGATTAATATAGATTTTTTTTTTTATTCATACATTTATTAGTATTCCAATCGTGTCAAGTCTCGTAATTTTAATAGGCGACTGCTGAGTTTGGCATGATTTACCACTTTCGATTGTCACTATAGATTCATTCCCAGAGGTAGGGGATTATTGGTTACTCCACCAGATTTTTGAAGTATTTTAAATATTCTGATATCATTTTTAATATTTTGTTAATTTATATTCGAAAATGGCTGCCATTAAAAGATAAAAGTTGCAAACATTTTTATTTTTTTACCAGCTTACAAAGGAATTACAATTCCTTTGTGTGTGCGTGTGCGCACACACACACATACATATATAGGGAGAGTCATACACAGATAGATAGATTTTTTTTTTTTTATCGTTAAGTAAAAGTTAGGTATAATGACTGAAAATATATTAACCATTGCATATATAAATCAGCTTATTCGAAACATCGGGCATACCTTATTTACTAACACATGAATAGAAACAGGACAAAAATCACTTTGAAATATCATTAAAATGTATCTCATTTTGTACCATACCTAGTACACAGTGAGACAGTGCTGATTTTTACTTTCTTCTATCTTTACAAGAAGAAAGTATTGGATTCATGAAAATTTTCGACTTAGGGTTTTCGACGGAATTATACGTTTTAGAAGGTCCTGAACATGATTTGACTGTTTTTAGAAAATGTCTGTCTGTCTGTATGTGACAAAAATTTTGTGGGCGCCCTACCTCAAGAACTAATGCACGGAATTAAAAAAAACTTTATAGTCAGATAGTCCCTGATATAAATTGGTTCTGATTAGTTTTTGGTGTAAATTGCCCAACAGGTGGCGCTGCTATGTTGCATTTCTCGCGATTTCCGCAGTAGCTCTATCTCAAGAACTAATGCATTGATTTTCATCAAACTTTCGATTCAGTTAAGCCTTGACTTAAAAAGACGCTGATTACGTTTTGGTGTAGATATCCCAACAGATGGCTCTGCTATGCTACTTTTTTCATGACTTTTTACGATAGCTATATCTCAAGAACTAATGCACAGAATTTCATCATACTTCAAATTCTGTTAGACCTTGACATAAATAGATGCTGATTATGTTGTGGTGTAAATAGACCAACTGGTGGCGCTGCTATCCTACTTTTTGCATAATTTTCACGATAACTATATCTCTAGAACTAATGCACGGATTTTCATCAAACTTCAGATTCAGTTAGACGTTGACATAAATTGTTTTTGATTAGATTTTGGTGTAAATCTACCAACAGGTGGCGCTGCTGTGCTGCATTTTTCAGGATTTACACGATTTTAGCGATAGTCATATCTCAAGAACTAATGCAAGACATTTAATAAAACTTTAGATTCAGTTAGACCTTGATATAAATCGGTGCTGATTCGTATTTTGTGTATGCGAAACCTGTGTGAGATAGAAGAAGGTTTTAGGATTACCACATCCGAGTAGTTTGTGTTTCTCCCACACATCCAGTTATCTTATAAATTACATGGTTGTGCCTGGATTTCTGACCTTCCAAGTATCAACATCCGCATTTTAAAACTGTTTAAAGAGTCCAAAAACTAATAAATCGATGGACTGCAATTTGTAGCTGCTATGTCATAGTAAGCTGAGAATACTGCCCCCCTCTATGGTGCAATACTTCCCCGCTATTCTCACCTCTACGACTCTCCCCTTTATATATAGTTTAGTATTCATGATTTACTTGAGTTTAATTATATTGTATGTCTGCGCGTAACTTTTGAACAAATGCTTCGATTTTTTGTTCTTTAAAGGGGCTCGTTTTGGTGTGGTCCCGTATCAATATCATTAGAATACATACATGACATGCTTGTCTTTATATTTGTTTTCCTGTAATTTTTTTTTTATATTATACGCTCTAACCTTCTTAAAAAATTGGTCAATCGTCATGAATTTTTAATCATATATTCTAATACGAGCAAATCTTGTGTGTGGTTATATATATATATATATATATATATATATATATATATGCATCTGCTAGGCATAACCAGAAGAGACCGAAAGAGAATAACGTGGATAAGAAGTCAGACGAAAGTTTTTGACATTATCGAGAGAATTAAATGGCTAAAATGGAAATGGGCTGGGCACATTGCAAGAAGACAAGACAATAGATGGAGCACAAACACCCTACAGTGGTATCCCAGAGATGTAAAACGACCAAGAAGACGACCTCAAGTAAGATGGAGTGACGAAATCAGAAAAGTGGCCGGTGTTAATTGGATGACTAAAGCACTAGACAGGCAACAATGGAAAAATCTGGGGGAGACCTACATCCAGCAGTGGATTGAAAACGGTTGATGATGATGATGATGATGATATATATATGCAAATTTTATCTTAAAAACGGCTCTAACGATTTTGACGAAATTTTGTATCCTACCGTTTTGGGGCACGAGAAGACTATTGGGCTGGGTCACATGTTCGAGAACTTTCGATTAGTGGGTCATTTGTGGGTCAACGCGGGTCAAATTAATTTTATCTAAAAAACGGCTCTAACGATTTTGATTAAATTTTGTGTCCTACGAGTTTCGAGCACGATAAAATCATTGGGCTAGGTCACATGTCCGAGAAAATTCGATTAGTGGGTCATTTCTGGGTCATTGTGGGTCAAGATCTAAAAAGCGGCTCAATTTACACTAAATTTTGCATCCAATGGTTTTCGGGCACGAGAAGACTGTTGGGCTAGGTCACATGTTCGAGAAAATTCAATTAGTGGGTCATTTTGGGTCATGGTCAAGCAAATTGTATCTAAAAAACGGTTCAAACGATTTTGACGAAATTTTGTATCCGACTATTTTCAGGCACGAGAAGACTATTGGGCTGGGTCACATGTTCGAGAACTTTCGATTAGTGGGTCAAAGCGGGTCAAATTAATTTTATCTAAAAAACGGCTCTAACGATTTTGATTAAATTTTGTATCCTACGAGTTTCGGGCACGCGAAAATCATTGGGCTAGGTCACATGTTCGAGAAAATTCGATTAGTGGGTCATTTCTGGGTCATTGTGGGTCAAGATCTAAAAAGCGGCTCAATTTACACTAAATTTTGCATCCTATGGTTTTCGAACACGAGAAGACTATTGGGCTAGGTCACATGTTCGAGAAAATTCAATTAGTGGGTCATTTTGGTCATGGGTCATTATGGGTCAAGCTATTTTATCTTAAAAACGGCTCAGACTATTTACACTAAATTTTGCATCTTATGGTTTTCGGGCACGAGAAGACTGTTGGGCTAAGTCACATGTTCGAGAAAATTCAATTAGTGGGTCATTTTGGTCATGGGTCATGATATTTGAACTCAAATTTAATTTTGACTGAGCATAGCTCAGTCTTCCCTGCTCGTAGGGTATTAAGGTACGTAGGTCATCTAGAAAGTAAAGAACATTTACGCATTACACAGCAACAGCAGGCAGCTCTTCCAAAAGACCGCGCTCTTGCCGGGTGCCTGGCTACAGCTCAACTCCCTGCTTTTAGTCTCAGCCGAATATTCGTTATACTACATATGGCCACGTTTATCTTGTTTAGAAAGTTTTGAGATGGTCGGCGAGACTATATCAAGTACGCCAAGTGCGAAATATGTTGAATTCGCAAAATGGTCGGCCTATTGAGATTTATAGACAAATTAAACAAGTTTATGGCGGAAATGCAAAGAATGAGTCTTCTGTGAGAAAATGGTATATCATGTTTAATGAAGACAGAACAAACAGGCTTGAGGAAGATCAATGCGGTTGACCATACTCGTTACAATCGACATGAAGGAAAAAAATTGACAAATGTTCGCAAGAACGGGCGCTTCACCGAACACTTTACATTACTCTTTCCTATAAATTTATAAAACAATGAAAATTTCAAAGAAGCAATAACTTCATGGATAAAGTTGTTGGCTGTAGATGAGTACTACGGCACAATTGAGAAACTTGTTTGCACCTCGTTATGATAAATGCTTGAATAACAATAGCAATAATGTTGAGAAATAGGATTAGATTCAGTGTGGTTGTAAATAAAATTTGTGTTTGAATGCTTATTGTTATTATCGAGTTATGAACAAACGCTCTTTACTTTCTGGATGACCAACGTATTTTAGTTTTTTGAATAGTCGTTGTATCGTATTTTCTTTTTACAACGATACATAAAAATTGTTATGTATCATCGTCTGCTACGCGTCAAAATATAAGCTATGTTGGCAATGAAACGTTGATAAACGTTGATTATGTTATTATCGAGTTATGCACAAACGCTCTTTACTTTCTGGATGACCAACGTATTTTATTTTTTTAAATAGTCCTCATATCGTATTTTCTTTTGACAAGGACACATAAAATTTGTTATATATCATCGTCTGCTACGCGTCAAAATATAAGCTATGTTGGCAACATAGAAGTGTTAATTAACAGTGAAAAGTTGTCGCAAAATATAAGCTATGTTGACAATGAAACGTTGATAAACGTTGATTATGTTATTATCGAGTTATGCACAAACGCTCTTTACTTTCTGGATGAACAACGTATTTTATTTTTTAAAATAGTCGTCGTATCGTATTTTCTTTTTACAAGGACGCATAAAAATTGTTATAGTATATCATCGTCTGCTACGCGTCAAAATATAAGCTATTTGGCAACAATGAAACGTTAATTAACAATGAAAAGTTGTCGCAAAAAACACTTTGTTATGTCAAACCACTTTCAATAAAAAATAAAAATAAAATAAAAAACGTCAAATGTGCAATAGGTAAATTAAAAAAAAATAATTAAAAATAATAATTCCATTATCCGCATGTCGGATGTAATAGATAATAACATGATTCATATTCATGATTGAATATTCAAAGTTCCAAATTCAAATACAGTAAAGCACCGATTATACGTCTTTCAGGGGGCCGTTCTAAAACGACGTATAACTGAGAAAGACGTACAATCGAATTTGTCGTCGCCTAAGATGTAAAATCTTTGACTGCAGAAATATAATGCTGCAATCATACAAATTTGATTTTCCTACCATTTTCGGTTTTAGGTAGATTTCGTAAGAAATACTACCTATTACATTCTCCCCTAAGTTGGAATTTTAGAAAAAAAATTTCAGATCTACGCCGATCATGACTCTCAGAACCCAAAACCACCCCCAGTTCAAAACTTTATCTATCTATCTATCTATGTCGCTTTTTTACGGACAAGATAACTGCAATAATTCTGCACAAATCTCTTCCAAACTTATACATAAAATCAAGGGGCATAAAATCTCGGTCAAGTTTGTTAATGGGCAAAATCGAACCAGGGGGGAGGGGGGACTTTTTGTGAAAACAGACAAAACCCAATAATTTCTTAACAGTATTGTAAAAACTAACTTTGTACTAATTTTACTTTAATCTCTAATGTAATATTCAACATCTGTATTCTAAAATATGAATTTTCAGTAAACATTTCCCCTCGTGGAGAAAAGTTCCTATGCTTAACGGCTGGATCTCCACGAGAGGGTGATTTCGTATTAATTATCATACATATCGAATCCGTTTAAAGTTATTATTACTTCTAGGAAAAAGGCCGAAAATTTATGTATGACAGATTTTTGATATAATTAAAAATGGCCCCAAGGGGGGGGGGGGGGGATTAGAAGGAAAAAATTCGTAACTTCGTCAATTCCCAAGATATTAAATCCGCTTAAATTTATTTTAAATCCTCTTAATATTATCTAAAACTTTTATATTGACAAGTTTTTTATAGGACCAACCCTTATAGCAAAAAAATTAAAAACAACAACAAATGAAAAATCCCTGCCGGCTCCGCCTGCAAGCACGTTAGGTTTCAAAGTGGGTGGTTCCAGCTGCCGCATCATGGCAAAAAGGTCATTTCTTCTGCAATTCCCAACAAACAGGTGCCCCACGGTCTGCGTCTTCGAAGTCTACTTGAAAAAGGTGCCTGTAGGCCGAGCCGTCAGGGATTTTTTTTTTTTAAATACACTATATATTGAAAAAAA
Organism: Maratus michaelseni; assembly: GCA_963931845.1. Lineage (NCBI taxonomy): Eukaryota > Metazoa > Arthropoda > Arachnida > Araneae > Salticidae > Maratus > Maratus michaelseni. Next base: position 209,324,308 of record OZ007599.1, on the reverse strand, counting down.
GTTAAAGCATTGAACAAAAAATTAAATAATCATTTCTAAAATTGCAAAAGAAAAGTGAGAATGATCAAAACTTATCAGTTGCACACCTTGGATTACACATTTTTTATTCCATTATTGAATGTACAAATAGATTTTAATTAAATAATCTTCAATCGTCGCGTAGATAATGATTTTCAGAGTTGAAACAGGAATATCTATTTTCTTCGCCAATAATTCTAAATTCTTTAAAAATTTAAATTTTCTCGTTTAACGAAGTGCCTTTTGAAAGAAATGACGTATAACTGAAATTATGCGTCGTATAAACGAAATATTACAACATTAAAATACATAGGGATGAATTGGGACCGCATTGAAACGACGTATAAATGAGAAACGTATAAACGGTGTTTTACTGTAATGAGAATAATGTGCATAAAAAAAAATTATAATGGAAGTCTGTTCTGCATTTTGTTTTAATAATCACTTGTTTTGTGATTGAATAGTGGCATTTGGTATTATATTGAAGTAAATTCAGATAATATAAATCCCGATTCATTAAAATTTCATGATTGTTGCTGTGATACGTTTGACATCTTTTTTTTTTTTTTTTTTTTTTTTTTTTTTTTTTTTTTTTAACAAAGGAAAAATGAGTATAGTACTGATTGTTTCAAATAAATTAGTATATAAAAAGACAATTTCACTTGTTAAATAAATTATTCTGATGCAATTTCTTTTTAATTTTTACAATGCTAAGGGGAAATAATGCAGTATTTGATATCAAAAATGTCCTCAAGACAAAAAAATATATAGTTTACTAATTTTTTTTCCCATAAATATACAAATTGAGTTACTAAAAATACAATGAACTACGATCTAAGCCATAAAACAAAGACTTCCAGAGATATACCGATTTAAATTATCAATTTGATGATTTTTCAAACATTTTCTGAAGATAAAGTACTCTTTTGTAACTGTTTCATGAAAATAATGTTTTAAATAAAATCATTTAAAGTTTTTACTTTTGAAATCATCATCAAGTATGAAATTCTGAAATCAGAATCATCATGTATTATTTTTTTAATATTAAAAATTTGTCGCTATTAATAAAGACTCATTTGCTACCTTCATATATGTATGTTTATGGGAAGATAAAATCTACTCGTTGTACTTCTAGTGATTTTAAAATAATTTAATTTTAAAACATCCTAAATCTCATTCGCCCAATTAAAAGTTCCTTTTAAATTAAAAACTTATATACAGTAACACCTGCTAAAACGAAATCACAGAAGACTAAAAAATCCATTTCAGACAGGTTTCCGTCTTAGCAGGTATACCGTACGTTATAATTTATAGTATTGTATTCTTGTCGCTAGGACCATGAAGTCAGATTTCGTTTATACAGGCTTTATTATTGTACTATTCTTAATTGAATAAGAGTAATATTTATGTATATAAATATATTTTAATCATTAATATTAATCAAAATATTGTTAAAATTAATTAAATTCGTGTTAATATTATTTATGTTTATCTTTTAAAAATGCAAAAAGTTTTTCATTTTAAAAAAAAAAGAGTCTCGTGAGCATTTGTATTGAATTCTCTTCCACACAACTATTGTTTCAGCGAAACAGTTTTAAAAGTAGTTATTTTCAAGAAAAAAAGCTTGCTAAAGACGAATGATTTGGTGAACTCGCGTTTTTTTCAAATGGCACCGTAAAGAAAAAAGCTCTGTAGAAGAAAATTCATTACAGACCAATTATTTCCGCCGTGTAGGGTTTGCTTTTTCCAATTAGCTTCCGCATCTGCTTTGATACTATTGCATAACATCTATGGGGAGACTAGGGTTGTAGTGAGGGGGGGGGGGGGGGTGTATACGTTGTATACCTACTGAATTCTTTTAAGAAAAACTTTGTATACCCTCGGTTTTGCAAGTTAAGCTATAGCGTATACCAATTCCAAGTAAAGCTATAGTTTATCAATTAAATAAACATATTTTGATCGAGAAATTTTATTTAATAAATGAAATTAAATAAGTACCACGTAGAAACGTGGCATATGTTGATTATGATGTATATTTCTTGATTTTTTATGATTTTATTTTCAGTTTTTATGAAAAGTTCCTTGTACATATGACCTAATCCACGATTACAATACTTTCGATATGTTTTTGTCGAATTGAATGACTGTTACACTAAAACGACGGAAAAATCTTGCCTACTGGAACGGCGGGAAAGGGTCATTTTGACCCCTCGATGAAACTACTGAAATAACAACGATAAAACAATTTTAAATGCCATACATCGGAAAAAATATGTAATTTACGTGCATTTCATCATTTATCTTTAATTTATATTTAATATTACTTGATAATTTATTGAATTTTTAAAGTACTGTAAATGTAACGCCTACAGAGCAATCAATTGAATCATACTACAACTACTGAAATAACTCATTAATTTGATATAAAAATTGATTGGTTTCACAAATTAAAACTAATGCTAACTAAAATAAAACACAATTTATAAATTAATATTTTTTTCATCAATATTTTATATATATACTAGCTGACTCGCCCGGCGTTGCCCGAGCCCTTGTAATAAACTTAAAAACGAAACTCTGGCCACGGTCTACGATAGCTTCGGAACCGTATACCCGGCATGCTCATACGCTCTAGAAAATCTTTTATTTCTCCCTACCACCGCCAGGGGAGCATTCTGTTCTAAACAAACCTCTTTCCGAACGAACTTCTGAGACAGGTCCCCGCTGCCTACATTACTGTATAGTAGGCGCACTACAAAATTGAGCTGGTTTCGAGAAGATTGGAACATTATTAGCCCAGTTATTGCAATAAGGCACAGTTAGAGAAAATAACCTTGAGTGAGGTGCCGAAGGGAGGAGATGTTCGAGTGTCCTTTTAGAAAATGACTAATTAGGAGGCCCACTATGCATGCATAAATATTCGTTCGTTTTGTTAAGCTAGGAACTTAATTACAAAGTTGGCTTAAACTCTTATTTGTAAATAGTGGTAACCGCTACTCATAAATTTGATTTAATGTTATAAAGGGTGACTATTAAGTTAAATATAATGTTTGGAATCACTTGCGTTGAAATCGGAAAGATAGTTGCTGATATATAGAAACGGGGCATAGTTAGAGAAAAACCTTGAATGAGGGGCCGGGGGGGGAGGGTTGTTCAAGTACCCTTCAGCAAATGACTAATTAAAAGGAGCACTATGCATCTTTCGAAATTCGTTCGTTTGCTTAAGCTAGGAACTTAATTACAAATTTGGCTTACCCAATTATTCGGAAATAGTGGTAACCGCTACTCATAAATTTAGCTTAATGTTATAAAGAGTGACATTTAAGTTAATTATAATGTTTGGAATCACTTGCGTTGAAATCGGAAAAATAGTTGCTGAGATATGAAAACGGAGCATAGTTAGAGAAAAAAAACCTTGAAAGGAGTGCCGGGGGGGAGGGGTTGTTCAAGTGTCCTTCAGCAAATGACTAATTAGGAGGACCACTATGCATCTTTCAAAAATCGTTCGTTTGCTTAAGCTTTGAACTTAATTGCAAATTTGGCTTAAACTATTTTTCGTAAATAGTGGTAACCGCTACTCATAATTTTAGTTTAATGTTATAAAGAGTGACAATTAAGTTAATTATAATGTTTGGAATCACTTGTGTTGAAATCGGAAAGATAGTTGCTGAGATATGGAAACGGAGCAGAGTTAGAGAAAAAACCTTGAAGGACGAGCCGGGGGGGGGGGGGGAGGGGTTGTTCAAGTGTCCTTCGGCAAATGACTAATTAGAAGGACCACTATGCATCTTTCAAAATTCGTTCGTTTGCTTAAGCTAGGAACGTAATTACAAATTTGGCTTAAACTATTATTCGGAAATAGTGGTAACCGCTGCTCATAAATTTAGTTTAATATTATAAAGAGTGACTATTAAGTTAATTATAATGTTTGGAACCACTTGCGTTGAAATCGGAAAAATAGTTGCTGAGATATGGAAACGGAGCATAGTTAGAGAAAAAACCTTGAAGGACGGGCCGGGAGGGGTGGAAGGGGGGGGGGGGTGTTCAAGTGGCCTTCAGCAAATAACTAATTAGGAGGACCACTATGCATCTTTCAAAATTCGTTCGTTTCTTTAAGCTTTGAATTTAATTACAAATTTGGCTTAAACTGTTATTCGTAAATAGTGGTAACCGCTAGTCATAAATTTAGTTTAATGTTATAAAGGGTGACTATTAAGTTAATTATAATGTTTGAAATCACTTGCGTTGAAATCGGAAAGATAGTTGCTGAGATATGGAAACGGAGCAGAGTTAGAGAAAAAACCTTGAAAGACCAGGGGGGGGGGGGTGAAGGGAGAAAGGGAGGGGTGGGGGGGGGTTGTTCAAGTGGCCTTCAGCAAATAACTAATTAGGAGGATCACAATACATCTTTAATGATTGATTCATTTGGTTAAGCTAGGAATTTAATTTGAAATTTGGCTGACACTATTATTCGGAAATTCTGGTAACTGCTTTCTAGAAATACACCTTGAAGCTTAAATGTAATTAGACCCTTGCCCCTCTTCATTCCCGCAAATATAAAAAACAATCTGTTAAATAATGTTTTAATCTCCATCATAATAATAAATGTCATGTAAAAAAGAAAAAAAAAAACTTAAACCCGACTAATTGTCATGAAGAAAAATATGCCTGCAAAATATTTCAATCAGTTGGACGTATGTGTAATTTGTCATGCACAGGTGGCGCGACAATCGCATGGCTCCTCTACGTTGATAACTTCAATCCATGTTGATACTATTTAGTTAGAAATCCTTATTTATGCATCGCTACTCTGGTTTATTTAATTACTTCTGTGAAGAATCGATGCAACCAACCAGTGAACCAACCAACCCAAGTGAATAAAAGCGTATTTTTAATGAGAGTTCTTTGTGCATTTTAATTAATATTTCAGAAAGTAATTAAAATATTAAAATTCTGAAGTAATGTTGCAACAGGAGAGGGTTTGGACTACCTAAATCTAGATTTCCAGCCTTCTAGGTGGGCCAGATTTTCCTAGCCATCGCCAACAGACACACACACAGACACACAGACCGAAACTTTCTTTTATTAGTTTAGATATTATATCGTATATATATATTCAATATTGTCCAATATTTCAAAAACTAACAAATCTAGAATGCTGATTTTTTTTTAAAATACTTGTTATCTATTTAGGAGAAGTAAAAAAATTCTTCCAACCAAACAAAGGTAATCAACGGAAAAAAGTGCTCAGGGGTCAAAATGACCACTCCGCCGTTCTAGTGTTAACAGAATCTTGGTTGAAATAAAATAAGAAAAATCAGAGGACCGGATAGAAACTCATTTTTTTTTTCTTTGTGGATGAATACGTGAATAAGTAAAAGAGAAAAATCGTTCTTTAAGAGTAGTATGTACTTTTATAGTATATTTCGAAGTAGACTTTCTTGCAACTCGGATACTAAAAAATTGCTTTAGAAGGCCCTTTGATGCATAGATGCTGTTAAAGCGTAGCGGCAAAACCTAGGAACCTTTTTAAAGCTTGCCTCAACACTTGATTGAATGCATATCTTTATAGCGCATAAACGTTGTATAGATGCCGGTAGAGTAGAAACAAAAAAAAAAAAGAGAAAAACCCTTTTCTCTTTTTCCATACGGGAAATGGAAATGGGGAAGCATTTTGGAGAATGTTTTTCACTTTTCCCGTAAAACGGCAGCGTTTTAAAATGTTTATACCACTTTCTTTGATGTGAAAGAAAATAAAACAAGTGATTGCAATTCAGAGCCATCATATGTTTTGGTGAATAGGAGTATCTTATCTATTGTTCATTTTATTATAACTATGAAATATAGTATAATGGATTTGTTTATTTTGAAGCATTTTTTATTATGATGAGAATAGTTTAATTAATCAGCTCCTTAAAACTGCTCTTAAAAATGATCCAAATTTTTATATATAGAAAGCATAATTATGGAGTATTCTAAGTAGAAAAATGTTTTAATTCCTACTAAATTTTAACTGGGCATTTATATTTCAAATTTTCAATATATCATGCGTTGAAACGGAGTGTTCATTGCCTTTTTTAACACTTTCCAACATAGTTGAAAAGTGTTTATGACTTCGGTTTGTCTGCCGTATGCCGTCTGGCCATGCTCTAACTCTCAAAAATACACTTGGATTGCCCTGAAATTTTGTATGTAATTGGCACTTACTATAGCATGATCCCTATTGAAAATGAAGTGTGTAACATTTATAGTTTATGTACAGGGGCAGTCAAACGTATTCCGTTACATTACGGTCAATGGGAAAAAATCGTTTCAAGTGCATTTTGATGATGTTACGCCATTCGAAACATGATAAAATTGATATACCAATTATGTAGCGCAGTGAAACATGCTTTTTCTAAAATATGGTATACAAAACATCTATTATTCATTTACAGGGTCACACAAAATAATTCTGTCACACAATGTTCTACGGGGAAAAATCGTTTGCAATGTAATTTAATGATGTTTCACTATTTAAAACATAATAAAATTTATATGTATTACTGAGATGCACTATAAATTGCTCACCGAATTGCTCACCGGTGTGCATTGCGTTCATCGTTCATTTACACGGACACACAAAATAATTCGGTTACAATCTTTGTTCGATAATTACCGTCTATGTGTGATAAGTGCGTTTTCAACTTTGGTTTGGATTTTTAGGTTTGACTAAATGTTTGCATAGTACTTGGTGTGTATAAATTATGTTGATCATATATAGGGCTACACAAAGGAATTCGTAAGTATTACTAACTATGCGAGTAAATTGTTTAAGGGTATTTTTAATTGTGTTACGCATTTTCCTGCTGAACTATATATTTAGCAGACTAGTATAAGTTTGTGGAATATAAATAAATCCATATACAGGGCTACGCATAGAACAAAATACATTGTCGATTGGTAATTGCTGGAAGTAAATTTTAAGTTACCTTATGCGTTTTTACCTTAATTAAATTTTAGTTTAATATGTGGTGTGCACAAAAATCTTTATATAAAAAGATACAAAAGATTTCGAGAGCATTTTCATCGATTGGCGAAAATTTCTAAAAATAATTTTTCTAACTGAACTAATTTTTATCATGCTATGTAGTATATAGCCAAGTCTATAGATAATATACAGGGCTGCACAAAATAATTTGACTACTTTTTTGACTATGGAAGGTAAATGCTAAAACTGGATTTTTGAATGTGTTAGATATGTTTCTTTAGCTGTTTACTACATATCTTCTTTAACCTCATTTAACGGTGAAGTTTCGTTACAGTTTTCTATATGTGTTGAAAAGTGTTTCATTATCTATGCTCGACGCATGATTTTCCGTTCTTGTTAAACTTTTGTGCCATTTTTTTCTTTATAATTTTGAAAAACTTTAAACAGTCTATCGAAGATAAGCGATTGCCAACTTCATAATAATGAACATTTTGTCCATTTACCCCAGGTAGAGCAAAAATAACATTTCACCAGTTAGACGTGGTAATCATTCAATTTCTTAAAGAATCTATATTTTTTACTTTACTTTTCTTTTTTAAAAAAAGGGAAAATAATTTTTTTTAACCCATTCGGGACCATGGGTGCATATATGCACCCTCAAAAAGAGCATACAGAATTTGTTTTAGGCACCAGTAAAAAATAAAAGTAATATTTGCTTTCTCTAATTAGAGCATTTTTGTAATAGTTTAAGTAAAGGTAGCTTTTTTAAAAAAAAAGTGGTGCCAACCGAATAAAATATGGGTAAAAGCCGCCGGTCCCGAAGGGGTTAAGCAGACGTTGACATGTTTAAACTACTGTACGTTCTGTTATTACAATTATGCATAGCTGTGTTGTTAAATTTATACGATTTTCGTGCGTGTAATAACATTGCACCAATAATTACAAAAATGTTATACATTTATATAATTTTCCTGTAGGAAACTGCATCGGACCCCCTTTCAACACGGAGCGTTCTCATCGTTTTTGTGTAATCTATGCCTGATTGAAATGTAATCAGTCGCAGTTTTAGAGGATTTAAAGGATTTGTTTCATAATATTAAGATCACTGCGCTGTTATTGGCTTTAGTGTAAATACCATCCATATACCTGCATGTAAAATAAGCTATATGAAGAGTAGTCCTCTCCCTTGGAGGCCAGTAGGTTGGAGAGAGGTACTAAACCGGGAGATTGCCCCTTCATGTAACGATCAGAATTGTGGGAAACTTTGAGGGGAAAAGTCAGTTTTTCGTCCCTGTGGGGTTTCGCTAAACGGAAGCTGCACTTTTCCCATAGCCTTCTGGACGTGGTCTGACGTCTCAATAGGCCTGGAGGCTTAAGACAACAAAATAAGTTTCATATGTGTGTGCGTATGAAACTTTGAGAGCAAAAGTCAGTTTTTTGTCCCTATGGTGCTTCGTTAAACGGAAGCTGCACTCTGCCCATCGCCTTCTGGGCTTGGTCTGACGTCACAATAGGCCAATATATAGATAGATAGATATATTATTGATCCCTAGCCTTTAAAAGGTAGTACTATAGGATAATAGTACCTCGTTATGGTTAAAGTATATTTCATGATGGTAGTGGAGGCGGGGGAGGAGTGACATATAAATTCAGTTAAATAGTGGCTACATTAAAATTTTTTTCGGATAATAATAACACGTACTGCAAAATATGACATCGGTAATAGTAAGAAAATATAGATTATAATAAACATTTTATTAATATGATACCATTTATAAGCAGGAAGATGTCTCCTTTAGTTATTAAAATAGGCATCTTCCTATTTATGAATGATTTCATATACAGATGATAACTTTAAATTGTTGTAGCTTTAGAATTACATCCGACTGCGAAAGGGGTAAATCTTCCATAATTTCTTATTTAATTGAGTAAATTATATCATCATAAATTTATTCTAAATTTCACCCTTATTTTCAAGTCCGAGCACAGTGGAGTTTAAAAAAGATATATATATTATATCGGTATAAATTACACTGCTCAAAATACAGTTTCCTTCTCCTATAACGAAGTTCTGTGCTGTAGTTAGTTCTCCGCTATATGTTAGAACGTCGATCAATCGATCTAGGAACGTTCAGATGGCGCAGCCAGAACGCCTGGTCGATATTGGAGTGATAATGCGCCAAATATTAACGATGTAGCAATAAGTAACATAGGAAATTGTACTCCGAACCTATCATGAACTCGGTAAATAATTAACGTAATTCTGGATTTGACTTTTTATTGTGCCTTTGGAGCCTTTGGCCTAGAATAGTGTGTCGCGACACACGTAGGTATATAGCGACTAATCATGTGACATATTAAGATCATTTTGAAATTTTAATGGAGTCTATGTTAAAATTTCATTTCCTTTCCATCTGTTTTATAACTGAGAAAATTAATGTACCCAATCCATACTTTACTCTATTGAAAACGTGATTGTTAGGCCCTGTCATTTAAATATTTTTACATGCCATCTTTAATAGAAATACGATCCTTTTTCTTATACGATTCCTGCAAATTAATTTTTGAGTTCAAAGGGTCATAATTTATGTAATAAAACATTTTGTTAATAATAACTATTAAATCTCAGGAAAATGGACAATATATATGAACCAATAATTATAATACAATATAAAAATGTGTATATCTAAGAATGTAAATATATACAGCGGTCAAAACTTACAGAGTTCCGATACTTTAAATTTTTCTTTCGCTTTCCGACACTAAAAACGGATAGACTATTTTTTAGTGCCGGAAAGTTCCGAAAATTCTTGAAATTCAAAGTATCGCAACTCGGCAAGTTTTTATCGTAGAAGAATGGAATTTTTACTGCTGTACTTGTCAAAGCATGGAAAAAAGTTTTCTAAATATAACTTATCGGATCCAGGGACCGTATAAAAAATTAAAAAGAATAACGTTTTTGAAAATTAATGGCAGGAATATTTTAACATAATCTTAATTTCTGCTTTTTTTTTTTTTTTTTTTTTTTTTTTTGCAATTTACATTGTCTACGTATCTGATACAGGTAAAAAAATTAAATGTGACATCCTCCCCCCCCCCCCCCATAATACCAAGATTTGAGTACTTATTAGACACTTGAAACTATCTTTGGATAGAATATTACTGACCATTTCAATGATTAATAATAGTTAATTACATATTGACTCTAATATACAAGGTGTTCAGAAACTATTGTCAGGGTTTTCTTATCTCATAATTTTTGATTTAGAACAGAACGAAAAATATTATTATATATTCGTAAAATTGCAACTCAAAACGTTATTAATCAAATAACGATTATAATCAAATAATAATTAATATTAAAATTTTATCAGATTTATTAAAAAGTTATTAATACCTTTTTGATAATTTGATAAAATTTTAATATTAATTATTATTTGATTAATAATGTTTTGAGTTACAAGTTTACGCATGTGTAACTTTGCGTTCTTAAAAAAAAACTTTTGTATTTGTACTTTACGAACATGTAATAATACTTTTCGGCATGTTCTTAAATCAAAAGTGATGAGGTAAGGAAACCCCGACAATAATTTATGGACACCCTGTTTATATATATATATATATATATATATATATATATAACACATGGGCTGATAAGTTCCCGGTCTAATAAAGAAAACGCAACTTTTTAACAAAGCTTTATGACTTTATAACTTTAATAATAAATAATAATAATTTAATAATAATAATAATTTAAAAATAATAATTTTATTATAATAATTTAATAATATTAATTTTAAAAATAATTTATTAATAATAATTTTATAATAATAATTTAATAAATGATTAATAATAATAATTTAATAATAAATAACATAATTTTATAACGAAAAAGCTCCAAACAGTGCTCAGAAATCGTTGTTGTTTTTGGTCAAAAGTCAACACGCGCGGTAGCCACTTTGACAACAGCTTTTTCATAGACAAATGTTCATTCAAAATAAAACCTACACGTTCCTTGGATATCTCCAGAGTCTGAGCTATCTCCTGCAACTTCACTTTACGGTTCCCCAAAACGATTTTGTGGACTTTTTTTATGTTTTCCGGAGTAACCACCTCTTTTGCGTGGTGCATCACTGGTGTCCGTACGACCACGTTTAAATTCAGCAAACCAGTCAATAATGGTTGATTTACCTGGTGCAGTGTCCGGATAACGCTTATCTAGCCAAGCTTTTGTTTGAACGGTATTTTTTCCCCATCAAATAACAATTCTTGAAATTCTTGTTATCCATTTTTTTGTTTATCAACAAAGTCGTTCAACTAAAACCACTCTGACATTTTATCCACACGGCGAATCGTCATGGCATTTTTTCTACTACCTTATAAAGGTTAGTATTTACTAAAAAAAACATCGGTTCGGCGACTGCAACGCCATCTGTGTGCCAGACCGGGAACTTATCAGCCCATGTGTTATATATATATATATATATATATATATATATATATATATATATATATATATATATATATATATATATATATATATATATATTTATTTATACATACATTTTTTTGAAAAAATATATTTCTTCTTTTAAAAGTTTAATTTGTATATTACTAGCATTTTTTTTTCATCATAAGTTAATTTTCGATTTCATTATTTTTATTTTTAATATTTTCACGACCTCGCACTTACGATAACAATGTGGATTCAAGAATAAGTAAAATCACATCGTGAGAACTTATTTTTGTAAAACAAAAACTAACAGTTCCTTAATTAATTATTCGCACCTATATCAAGTATTTGGCGCAAAACGCTACCGATAGGTTCCAATATAAGTTTAGGAATTTACGCGTCTGTGAGGAGGAAATACATATACTTACCGAGGTTTGTTTCGATAATATGAGATTAGTAGAAACTTAAAGAGGAGGGTTTTTTTTTTCTTTCTTCAAAATTTACCTCATTTCTATCATTGTAAACAGTACAAGAAACATAAATAAAAGACAGAATACAGTTAAAATTATATTCTTAAAAGTAATATGAAAAAAAATGAGAACAAAATAACTTTTGTGACTAAATTCATAGTTTTAGTTTTATAATACAGAAGTATAATTTTTTAATCCGATGTGAAACATCGTTTTTAGGATTTTTTTTTTTTTTTAATTATCAATTTCATAGTATGTTTAGTAATAATTAGATCATTTGTCCGAAAAAGGAACGTAATTTTCTAATTCCATCAATGCTTCACTGTTCGTTTTCAAAATATTGAGAACTGGGTAAATTCAGAAATTTACTTAACACTTTCCTGTAAAGGGTACAGTTAATAAATGGACAGAAACGGCTTTATATAATAAAATGCTGTGTTTGTGTGTATATATACATTGGGTTTTTATTTTGTTTCTTGTAGACTGTGAACTAATTGTATATAAAAGTTTATTCTTCTTTTTAAAACACAATAGTTTCATAATTATTCTTGTTTAGTAAGTTTAAATATTAAGGGAGTTATTTTGCATTTCCATGCCTTTCAGTTGAATCAAATAATACGATTCGATTCACTTTGAAGTAATCACATTCACATCGCTTCCGGAAAATGGATAATCGAAAATCTACAGACGTAAATAAAAACGGTCTTCTGGAATATTGTTCAGTGCTGCCACCTATGAGCCGTTTTTGAAACTTTTGATATTCTTGTTTAAAATTTTAAAGCGAAGGTTTAAAAGGAAAATCTCTTTGCATTTTTAAATCCTATTGAAATTACTGTAGGTAATCATCAGACATCTTAAGATGTTCAAACAATCATTTTCCAATTATATTTAGGTAATATATAAATGTAATTAAGAACAATTCTCCTTTTATATTTTATAAATGGAACGCATATCTTATCCATGAATGAGTTATTCTTTAAGCTAGAACAAATGCGTTGTGACAGAATATAGAGCAGCATATAGGGAAAAAGTGAAAGATATTCTAATCAATTAAGACAAACATTTGTTTCAGCCAGAATTTAAATTATTTTAAAAGAAAAATTAGTCTAATTTTAATATATTTTGCAATATTTCTAAAATAAATATTTTTTGTAAGAAAACCATAGAATTTATGTGGAAATATTTCTTTTGTAACTTGTTTGTTCAGGTCATTTCTATTCATTCCTTCTGTTAAACTTGAATTCTAAATTATTTAGCGATCTGTAGTTCCTCTTTTACATGTTTTATATACTTTGCGTCTATATTATAAAGAATTGCTCCAGCTTCCTAAAGTACATCTTATTTTAGTTTATTTTAATTCATTCATTCACGTATATCAGAATTGAGTACTATATTATGAGACATGTTTAAAAGATACACAGAGAATATGTGAAAAATCTGTTCTTCGAAAATAACATATTCTGAATACAAATCATGCATTTTTCATATTTTAATTTTTTTTTTTCATTGTGTCTAAATATATTAAAATGTAAATTAATCTTTTAACATGATTTTGTCACCAAAGATCAAGTTTCAATGTGTAGAATGACATTTGTTTACGTGCAATGCTTTAAATCTGATTATGTTATTCATCTGTTTTGTTTTATTTTATTTGTAGAAATGCTATATATACGAACTTTTTTATTTTATTTGGTTATAGTTGCACTTTAATTTCTTTCTTGTTTTTGATAGTTTGTTTTAATTTATCTAACTGATCTCTTTTTATTTTGTAGGTTACATGAACTATGCTGTTAACAATATTCAAAGTATAGGTAATATGCAAGGTAATTATCAACATCTTTTATTTAATGCATTTTTTCATATTTATAATTTAAAAAACTTTATATACATAAAATCTCATTGAATTGATATTGTTAGATGCTTTATAAATTATATTTAAAAACGATATTTCCCGTATTCTTTGTCCAACATTTTTTCATTAACCTTAATTATTTATTGGAAAATACGATTTTCCCTTCTATTTTTATGTAAAGCTTTACTTTTTTTCTTTTTTGGGTTGTTACAAAACTTTCAAGTTTTGAATATTTCGTTATTATCTTGTCAAAGTTATATGAACCTGTTAAAGTCATGGTGGTGTAACCCAAATGGGACTAAACCACAATCAACTAACCAACCAACCATAGTGGTGTAAGTTACTATTGGGTTGTTAGGAATGCTCCTTCCGAAAATTTTGCCCGTCAATTATTAGACATTAGGTATCGGAATTAATGTCTAATAATAAAATGATAGAATTTTCCGGTACGAACCAACTTTCCGAACAACCCAATAATTTTGAAAATTGTCTGTAAGTGCATGGGTAGTATTTAGATAGAGAACCCACGAGGGCTAAGGTGTCTGCATCCCCGGGCCCAAAAAAAACCTGGGGGAAGGGAGGGGGAGTAAATTATATAGAAACTTAAAAATTTGGCAATAATTTTTAAATGCAAAATGCCGATAAAAGTCTTTTTTTTTTCTTTCTTTTTGTTGCTGTTCGTTTGATTTTAGGGTGTTTAAATTTTCGTTTTTCACAGTATCTATGACATACGGCAACTTCAACATGACACTTAACTATGACATACAACACTTCGTAAAGCTATTATAATTTTCACAGCATTTTTTAAGGCTATTATTGATTTAAAAAAAACATCCATCTTCAAAAAATTTTTAATTTCGTCAATTACGAATTTCAGCACAAAATGCACTAATATATATATTTTTTTAAACATCAGTATTGATAGTCGTATTTGGATTGTGTATAACCTTTTACCTTGCGGTAACTTTAGCTTTGTTGAGTAAAATCCTTTGTTGTTGATATTTTTGTTATATTTATTTTTTTCGTCAAGAGTTTGGCGTACATTTAAATGGTAAGTCTATACCATCTTACTAACCTTGCTTACGTACTTACCATCCTTTTGTTCTTACTATCTTACTATCCTTGTTGATTATAAAGTTTCTTCTAATGACGTTTATTCAGTTGGGATGGGGGCCAGGTCCATAAATAGACGAGGGGAGGCGTCAGAGGAAGGACGTGCCAAATGAAGATTTGGATCGTCGTTCATTAACGAATATAAATATATAATAATATATAAATATATAATTATAAACAAATAATGAAATTTGAACAAAAATCAAAAAGCTGGACAACCCAAAAGCTAAAACCAATCCATGTGCGTGAGTGTTGGTGAACATATAAAATATTTTTTCTATATGGTAGCAAAGAATAAGAAAAAAGAAATCATTCTCCTGATGCTATTTGTATTCTTATTTGTTTATTATTCTTAAATAGTGATAGATATTTCGAATGAAGAAAGAGGCGCTAAATTGACAACATTGCTAAGAATTACCGTATGGGATAACAGAAGCTCTCAAATTTATGCATTGTTTTAATTAAAAATAGGCAAGCGTATGACCCTTGTTACGAGGCTGGATTAAAGGACGGAAATAAATCCGGGAATTTTTCAGTTTTCAGTTAGGACATAGTATATATAATGACTGTAACTTAAAAGCAGATTTAAGTTAAAGAAAAATTCATTAATTGATATAGGAGGTCCGTGACTTTCATTCGATTTTCTGGACCCGTGGAACAAAAAAGGTTTAAGAAAACTCCCAAGAATTTTCTAAATTTCCCTCCCTCCTCTTATTCGCGGGAATAATTTTTTTTTTTTTTTTTTTTTTTTTTTTTTTTTTTTAACGGGCCCTAGTTCCCTGATTTTGGTGGCTTTGCATTTGGGGCGCATTTTCAGTTAGGCAAAATTTATTTAAATCATAAAATCTACAAATATCACAGTCAGTTTTTTTAAACAACATTTCATATAAATTTTGCTTTTAAAAACATTAAAATAATCACGAAATTGATTGTTTCACTCAGAAGGCACTCAGTGAGATTAAGTTTACTTACGCTCCAGATATATATTTTTTTCATTCTACTTTTCATCCTTAGGCATCATTGCTATCGAAGCTAAACTAACGTATCAGTATTTTGCTTAATCTTTCGTTATGACATTTGTATGCTGATTTTTTTAAACCAGTTTTTGACTCTGTACCGATTATTATTCAATATTTTGTACTTCTAGTGCCAGGCAGAGGTTCTTAACCTTTTTTTGTTCCATGGGTCTAGAAAATCGAAAGAAAGCCACGCACCTCCTATATGAATGAATGAATTTTTATGACTTAATGAATTTTTCTTGAACTTAAACCTGCTTTTAAGTAATGTTTGACCTTATTTCATCAACGCTGTTTTAAACAAAATTTACTTGTGATAATGATTGAAATTGAAATTTGAGCTACAATTACCAGTCCCCAATATCTTGCTACGACTAACTTTGTTTAAGCGATCTAGTGGATGTTCTGAAAATGGTCGTAATCCTCACACAAATAAACGTAGGTAATTTCTTTAGGTGTGCAAAAACTGTAACATGTTATAATATTCTGTGATGTATGTTTGATAACAAACACAACTAATATTAGTCCCATTTATAGATTACATTACAATAGAAGAAAACATACACATTAACTAAACCTCACAGAATGAGCTGATTTATTCTCATTCAAACCCACTAACTTTCTAAATTTTCATCATGGACCCCTGGTTAAGAACTCGTGGTGTAGGAAAAGATTTATTAAGTATATATTTATGATTAGATGTGTATTCTTAAGTCCTTATTAGACGGGATAATTTGAAGCGGAAAAAAAATGTTGCAACACAATGAGCGAAGCACTTCGTGGTGCTAGGGTTGCTATAAAAATTTTAACACGTTTCCGCACTCATATGTCATATCCATCGTTCTACATAGGCAAATGAAGCGATAAAACATCAATCAAAACGTGACGTCAGTTTTTCATGCATTTAAGCTGTTTTATTGGCTGTTAGGGGTTACATTGCTCCTTTACAAACGACAAATTTGCTCCAACAATAAAAAGTTGCTTCTTTCGAGCAACTCATTTTGAAACCACAAGTCAACATTGTGTCGCCCGATAATAGCAACAACTTTGACGCCTTATGTAATAGAACCATAAGACATAGAAAAATGGTTAGTTTTTGCGACGATATAGGAAGGAATCCCCGAAAGAATGTAAAGCCCTCAGCCCCGTTGTGGCTTGATCCGGTCTTGTTTGTTACGATGATATAAACATGTTAGTAACAAAAAAAGAGTCGAGAAATAAAATTTCAATACCTACAATTTTTAAGCAGAAGATCCCGTTACCAAACTCCATTTCTTTATTTTTCCCTTTTTAATATTATGATTTTTGTCTGCGTGATATGAAAAAAAAATCGTTATTTTAATTTCTAATTAAAATATTGTTTAGAAAGCTTTATATTTGTTTAATTTTACTTCTTTAATCAACTTTCTATTATAGCAGGAACTTTATTATTTAATACCTTATTTAAAAAAAGAAGAAGAAGAAGAATATGTTTTTATATTAAATTTCGATATCAATTTTCGTTTCAGTAACAATGGGAATAATATTTAGCACTATAGATATCCCCAAACTTTCGCTACATAGTTTACATATATTGCTCCATTAGTATTCTACGAATTTTTGTTTGTCCCAGTTAATGTCAATTTACATCACCACGGCTAATTGAAAGTTAATGTAATTTATTTTAATTCCATGCATGTATAATTTTTAAGACTTTAAGTTTAATACATTTTTTAATACATACATTGTTTATTAATATTTCATATTTAAATATTTAATAATTTAAAAAATACTAATATTTTTTAATATTTGAAAATTAAATATTAATAAGTTTTACTGAGAGAGTTTAGTCCCACTTGTTAAACATATTAAACATACGCTACCAAAATAAAATAAATCAATAAAATTTGCAACCAAAAGCATTCACTTAAATTTTTTCGAAATTTAATTCCCGTTACATAACATCTTCTTTCACTAAGCTCTTCAACTATTGCATAGTTTTAATTTTTTTTTTTAAATAAAGAAAAGGGTACTAGAAGCTTAGTAAAATTATCTTAGAAAAGGGAGAACGGAGGGGGCGCAAAAATCCATGTTTGCTCCTGATGCAAAAATCATAGTTATGGCTCTGAAGGGGGGGCCTCGCATACTATCACAGCCAGAAAATTGGTAAACTGGATTCTGTCTAGACATATAACTATTAATAGAAAAAAATAGTATGTCATACTGAACATTAAGATGATAATTTTCATACTTAAAGCATATCATAGTTTCACAAGACTGACTGTAAATAGTACTAGAAGATATTCTACCCCATTGAAATACACTATTATAACATATTATGTAAATATTTTGTTTTTTTAACATAAGAAAGCATGACTTACGCCACTATGACTTTAACCGTTTCATATATTAGTTTGAATGTGTGTCTTTTGTTTATTTATTTTTGTTTTTCGTTAACTTATCACAAGTATCACCTAAAATAAAAGGCGTATTAGGATATACATTGTCAACAGCAGCTATTTCCAAACTATGAGTCGGGGGCGGTGTTTTGGTGAGTCGCTTAACAGTTAGTAAGGTCTTCAAAGGTGCATAATTATTTTTATTCCGCTTCAATAATATAAAAAATTCAATATGTTACAAATTTACAGTAAAATACCGTGAAAAGATACTGAGAAATAACTTTGTGAAAGACAGTGTTTTATAAAAATTTGTGCAGAGAGCAGCTTGAAGCTAAAATGTAAAAAGTTTCAATCTGTGTTGTACCAACGACAGAGTTTAGACTCTGCGTTGGTACAACACAGTGCTTATAAGCCGCATTAACTTTTAAACAGTATTTTTTCTAGTGCATTCATAAATAAATGTATTTTTTTTAGTAATAAAGGCTTTCATAACTCCACCTTCACATTAGTATTACCTGTCATTGCTCTTGTATGCATGTTTTGTGCCAAATCTCAGCTTTTCCTTACACTGAACAAAAATTAAAACATTTCATAATCTAGAAAAAATATAGTATAACCACGAACGAAAATATACAATAACATCTCCCGAGTTACCCACGATTCTGAATAGCATTCTTTATCTTTAGAAATCTCAGAAAGTAATATATTTTCGAGATTTAAAAAACAAAGTTTATTTTGATGACGCTGATTTTCGGAAACGTTTCCGGGAATTTTTTCTAGTGTATTAATCAGTTTTGTCAACCCGGAAAATAGGTTTTTTTAGATGCTATCCATTCTCCAGTAAACATTTTCATGTTCAACAACATGTTTTACAGATAAACATGATAAATTAACAGCTTTAATATGAACATGAAAATGTTTAATTCAGAATGAATAGCATTATAAAAACCGATATTCCGGTTTAAGAAAACTTATTAATACGCTATAAAAACTACTCGGAAACGTTTCCTAAAATAAGTAGCAGTGAAAAAAACTTTGTTTTTATAAATGTTTCTTTAAATCCCGAAAATACAGGGTGTTTTTTTTTTTAAACTGACACTGTTCAGAGCCGTCTGTAGCTCGTTCTAATAACTGGATTGACACAAAATTTTGTGAATGGACTAAGAAAACCATGGGAAAAAAGATTCCAAAAAAAAAAAAAAAAAAAAAAAAAAATTAGTTCCAATCACCACCGATAGGGGGAAATGTGGCGCTGTGGTCATTTATGCAACTGGGAATTAGCATAAAATACGGGCAAAAAAATGAAAATGCAAATTTTTACTTACGCAAGCGACAGTAGCGCCAATAGTTTAAGTTATAAATGCATGCGAAAAACACCGAGAAACAATTTCAGCTCAGGTTGAAAATGAATCTCACGTTACCGCAGCGCGCGTTACTTGTGAAGTTCTTATATTGTAAGCAGTACAATGCACCAGCCGCTCTTCGTTTACTTAGAACACGCCATAAACTGCGCAAAGGACCTTTATCCGTTAATGTATTGAAAGCAATGATTCTTAAATTCGAAGAAACAGGCTCGCTAGCAGTTCGGTCAGGCAGAGGACGTAAACCGGTGGCAGAAAAAGTGATAATGGATGTTTCAACTGCGATCAACGAAAGGGAAAGTGTAAATGATGAATAAAACGTTGCATTTTATCCAAATTATTAATTTTGTCTGTTTCTGATGGGTTTTTTTCAATGTACAGCGCCACATTTCCCCCTATCGGCGGTGATTGGAACTAATTTTTTTTTGTTGGAATCTTTTTTCCCATGGTTTTCTTAGTCCAGTCACAAAATTTTGTGTCAATCCAGTTATTAGAACGAGCTACAGACGGCTCTGAATAGTGTCAGTTTAAAAAAAAAACACCCTGTATATTTGTTTCTGAGGTTTCTAAAGATAAAGGACGCTTTTTGGAATCTTGGGTAACTCGGAAGAGGTTATTGTATATTTTCGTTCTTGATTATATTATATTTTCGTAGCTTAAGAAACGATTGTCTTATTTTACAGTGTAGGATAGTTTATGCAAAAGGCTCCATATAGATGGTTCGCGAAAAATTTTGAAACTTTAAGGTGGATCGCGTAACAATAAAGTTTGGGAACTCCTGATCAACAGAATTAATTTGTTTTCTCTGTTCATTCAGTTTCTTGATAAATTTGTAAACTTTTCAAGGTAGTCTACAGCGAAGTACACATAACTTCTATATCTGTGTGTCAATCAACTGTTCTTTGCACTAAATACGAGTCAGGTATTTTTTTAATACATAAATAATTAATTCAAAATTTATTTGGCATGTTTACTAGATTAAAATATGAGGTTTTAGATACGCTAGCCAACAGTGAACTTTTTGTTTCTAAGACCAATTTTCGCTTCATTCATTTACAATTCGTCTCTCATGTTACCGAGTACAGAAATTTTGGTTTTGTCACCTATGTTACCGTGAAAAAACAAAGATATTAACAATTATTTCGAAATGTTGCACTGCTAAAGCATAGATTAATGATCTAGCTATTCTTCGGATAAATAAAAATTACAATTAATATATTTAAAATAAATGTTTTAAATTTTTGAAGAAAGACAGGAATAGGTTCAAAGAATGAAGGACGGGAATAGGTTCAAAGAATAGTTGATTACAATTAATAGATTTAAAATAAATTTATTAAATTTTTGATGAAGCACGGGAATAGGTTCAAAGAATAGTTGATTACAATTAATAGATTTAAAATAAATTTATTAAATTTTTGATGAAAAACAAGAAAAGGTTCAAAGAATAGTTGATTATTATTTATAGATTCAAAATAAATTTATTAAATTTTTGATGGAGAGCAGGAATGGGTTCAAGTAATAATTGATTGACCCCTGTACGTTTCTTCCTGTTAATTTGAAATGTCCGGCATAATAGTTTTCGTAGCATGTTACATGACGACGCACCTGATTTTTGGAGGGGGTTGTAAAGATAAATGCTAAACTTGAGCCCTTTAGATGTTAAATTTTAAAGTGCCGAATTATCGTTTTTTATCAAAATGAACTATTTCCAATGACATTTTTAATTTACTAGTTAGCGAATAATTGTGTTCTGTAACAGTCCTTAATCATTTTAAAAGTTTATACCTTCTATTATCAAGGGTTGATCCAGGCAAAATTTGGGGCCTATTTAGGGCCACTTCACAAAAATTAAATTAATAAAATGGGCACCTTCACAAAAATCAATTTGATAAAATGATCCCTTCACAAAAATCAATTTGATAAAATATGTGTTTAAATAGCGTAGTTTAAAATAGCGTAATAAGTTATTTAAATAGTGTAATAAATGTGTATTTAAATAGTGTATTAAATGTGTATTTAAATAGTATATTAACATCCCTTCACAAAATTCCTTATAATAGAACAGAGCCCTTCACAAATATTCTTTTAATAAAATAGGCCTTTTCGCAAAATTCTATTCCATAAAAACTTACTATTTATTAATTATTTATTATTTTGTGACATTTTAAAATGTGTAATTTGTAAACAGACAAGTCACCGGAAAGGAAAACTTCAGCAAAAGGATTTTAAAAAGTTTTTGTTAATAAATGCTTGGTTCAAATTTGAGTAACTGGATTTCAACTTTCGGCACAAAATGTTATTTTTCACAAAAATAACCTTTACTTTTCACAAAATTGTCCTCAAGAAAAAACAAAAAACTTGTATCGACCCCTGATTATTCCTTTTTCCTGTTCGAATTTTCCAATAATTTTTCTAGTTATTAATTGCATTTCAAAAATCACAGGTTGCAAACCGTCTATTCTGAGCAATCCCCATTTCCGCTTCTGTGGGATCTTTTCAAAAATTCAAATATTATCTTCAGAAACCCATACATTTCGAAGATTTAAAGAAGCATGTTTGAAACAAAAGTCTCTTTTGTTGCCTGTAATTTTCGAAACGCTACGAAGTTGTTTTTATAGTGTATTAATCAGCTTTATCGAGCTAGTATCAACACAAAATATCGGTTTTTTAGATACTATCAATTCTCAAGTAATTTTCATTTTTAACAGACAAATATTCTAAATTAACAGCGTCAAAGGGACGTTATTTTGTTACTCTTGCATGTATAAATTCTATTACACAGCTGAAAATGTTTACTTGAAAACTGATAGCATCCAAACAACCAATTTCCGTCTTAATACCAGGTTGAGAAAGTCGATTAATACACTGCAAAAACTACTCGGAAAGATTCCCGCAGATTGCGGGGAACAAAAAAAAAAAAAAAAAAAACATAGTTTCAGAAATGCTTCTTTAAATCTTGGAAATCTGTTGTTTGAGGCTTCTGAAGATAACGGGGCGCTTTTCGGAAACGTGGGTAACTCAAAAGAGATTATATTATATTTTCGTAAACCTTCTCGCTGGACCAAAAAACATTTTTTTTTTTCAGCGTATCTAGTGAAAATCTAATGGGGCTAGTGGCAACCAATCAAAAATTGAGCTATTTATTAATATTTACTACAGAGTTCACATAACTCAGGGACAAGCTGAAAATCATGGAAAACATTTTGTTCTTTAAATCTCAGGGAAACCTCAGAGGAAATTCCGTAATTTTCTCAAAACTTAGAAAACTGTTCAGTTACTTTGAAAAAACATTCAGTCTATTTTGAATTTAAAGTTAGTCAGTAATCACTGCTTTCCGCCATACTTCGTCGTTGATTGCTTATATTGAAGAGTTATTAACCCTGGAAAATAACTCTGGTAAAATTCAATGATTTTTTTTTCCTCAAAACGCGTATGAATCCTGACTTAGTGCATTAATTAAAATATGAAATTTGTACAAAATTGGAGAGCTTGAATATCTGTACTGAAATATACGCCGTTGCCTAAAAAAAACATAATGTGACTGGTAGCACCGCAGCAAATCTATTTGACGCCTTCTGCAAAACACCTTGTTAGTTTTTACTGTTAATCGTCCGTACATTATTAATGGTACGTGACTGCGCCGATGAACCCTGTCAACGCTTATCCTAACTGACGGCGCCTGGTGCGAGGGCACCACCATTCGCATCACCCTTGCTGCGACTCTGGTAGCTGGCAATCAACCAAAAATGAATCATCCGCAAACTATTTTACGATACTTACTTCGCTCGTTATTTAAAACATGCAAATGCTGCAGAATGTAAGTCTATGATCACTTCTAGCATAATGTCGAGGATTTCAGTTTCTTCTTTACCAGGTCTACTTCAGTATTTAGAAACCAACATACGTACTTCATGCATTAAAGGGACGATTAGATTTTAAAAATTATTTTTTATTATTTATGTTATTCCAACAACAAATTCCTTAAAAACGTGTTCTGCACTATGAATTCAATAAAAAATAAATAAATAAATAAAAATCGATTTTCTGAAAATTTGAAGTTAAGTTGTTAACTTTTTAAAGACTTTATTTAAAAACAAGAACGACAAATTATGTGTCAAGTATAGATTATGAAACACTTTCCAATACTTCGAGAATACTTTAACAAAACTTTACTGATTAATAATGTGAAAGTTAATGTCTAAATAAACAATTTGAAAACGCATAACAAATTTGAAAATCCAATTTCAGCAATTACCATTAATAGTCAGGAAAAATATCCGAATTCTTTTGTGTATCCCTGTATATGATGTATAGATTTGTATATAAACTACATAGTATGCTAAAATTTAGTTAAGTGAAGAAACGCATAGCCCAGTTAAAAACTCCTATTCAGAAATGTCCATCAATAAACCGAAATGTATTCAATATCTTTTGTGCTGCCCTGTATATGATCAGGCATTTATACACACCAAGTAATATGTAAAAAATTAGTTAAATTTAAAAACACGTACCACAGCTGAAAACCCCCTTCCAGCAATTATTGTTCTTACACGTACTGTAACAGACTTCTTATGTGTATCCCTGTAAATAAACGTATTATACCCATATAGTAATCCTCTTGTAGTATACCTCAGTGATATATATCAGTTTCATTCTGTTTGAAATAGTCTAACATCATTAAAAGATGCCTCAAACAATTTCCCTCCGAAGACCGTAATGTAACGGAATTCTTTTGAGCGTGCCTGTCAATGAACTGTAAATTCTATACACTTCATTTTCAATAACAAACATACCATATACCTCAATTACATGGCAATCCGAGTATATTTACGAGAGTTAGAGCGCAGACAGGCAGACAAACGAATTCATAAACACTTTTCTACAATGTTGGAAAGTGTTAAAAAAATATTAAAAAAAAAAAAAAATAGAACAATTTTTAATCTGACAAGACAGTTGTTTCAAGAAAAAAAAAACTGGCTCGAAACTGAATTTTTATTTAAAAAAATCCACATGTTAATAGATTTATTACTAATTTGAAGACCTTAATAAAACAACGTTCCAAAACCGATGAATAGATTTGTTGTATATGTATCAATATTGTCCCTTAGAGATATTGAGAATTTTGGAGAAAAACTTTTAACGCCTGGACCTGTTAACTGAGTATGGCGAAACATTTCGTCATACTCGAACTACTACCGTAATATTTTGAACGCATTACTTCCACCAGTAAAATTTTAATAGAAATTTTCGTCTTATTAAAACGCCCTATTCATGCAAAATTACTGTCATGAATAAGGAAAAAATTTCTATTCTTTTTTTACTGGTGGAAGTGTGCCCCGTTGGTAATCAGGCATATCAGTTGAACAAAAATTTATTCCCCTGTTAACAGGTTAAAGATGTAAAGACTGAGGAAAATTTGTTTTGAGAAAAATGCATTATAAATATATTATATGTTATTTTCATTAGTTACCTTTAAGAATTATGAAAACACCCTTTCTGTCAAGTGTGTGGTTATATATTAATATTTTTGAAATTTTTAACAAGTTTTAACAGAAAAAATGTGTATGTTTGGTCGTTTTTTTTTTGTTGTTGATTCCAAATATCACCGCCCCCTTAAAATATAAAATCAGCTCATAAACAATTTTCAACTCTGTTGAAAATTGTTAAAAATGCAATTCTTATTGTAAAATTTGATTTTATAATATTTAAGAAAATTTTAATACCACACTTCACTTACTATTTTGATTTTTTTGGAGCATTTTATTTTCAATCATTTCTTACAAGTAACCGTTATGATTTCTAAAAAGTTAATTAGTTTAAGAAAAATTAAATAAAATGTAACATATGTAAAATAACATATGTAAAAAACACAATAAAAGTGACTATTTACTAAACATTTTTAATTTTAAAAATTAAACTCCTTATCTTACTGAAATTCCTATCTTAATTTTATGAAATACAACATAAGGATCGTCCATTAACAAATTCGATTAAATTGAAAAATATATGATGAAGTTTTAGCATTTTTATCATACTGCTGTATTGAAAAAAAAAAATCAAACTGAGAAAAATGAATTTAAAGATTGCAACTCTAAATGATTAGAAGGGAAGTGGATGCAGTAAAAATCATATTTCGTATATTTTTCATTATCGAATCTTTATGAAATTTCGTCAGAATATACTATGGATGTCTAAATTCATTTTAAACAAAAAAAAAAAAAAATGGAAAATCGATTTTACCACACTATACCACTTCACCACAATATACAGGTATACATTTCTCTTCGAGGTGTGTCTAAAATTTTCTATATAAATTAAGTTCACTTTCATAAATTTTTACTCTTTCTAAACACGAAAGATGTCTTTCAACTGAACACTTTATAACGGGATTTTTTTAATTTGAAGTAACTAATCTATAACTCGCATATTTTTCATTATCGGATCTTTATGAAACTTCGTCAGAATATACTATATATGTCTAAATTCATTTTAAACAAAAAAATGGGAAAATCGATTTTACCACACTATACCACTTCACCACAATATACAGGTATACAACATTTCTCTTCGAGGAGTGTCTAAAATTTTCTATATAAATGAAGTTCACTTTCATACATTTTTACTCTTTCTAAACACGAAAGATGTATTTCAACTGAACACTTTATAAAGGGAATTTTTAAATTTGAAGTAAATAATCTGTAACTCGCATATTTTTCACTATCGGATCTTTATGAAACTTCGTCAGAATATACTATGGATGTCTAAATTCCTTTTAAACGAAAAAAAAAATGGAAAATCGATTTTACCACACTATACGACTTCACCACAATATACAGGTATACAACATTTCTCTTCGAGGAGTGTCTAAAATTTTCTATATAAATGAAGTTCACTTTCATACATTTTTACTCTTTCTAAACACGAAAGATGTATTTCAACTGAACACTTTATAAAGGGAATTTTTAAATTTGAAGTAAATAATCTGTAACTCGCATATTTTTCACTATCGGATCTTTATGAAACTTCGTCAGAATATACTATGGATGTCTAAATTCCTTTTAAACGAAAAAAAAATGGAAAATAGATTTTACCACACTATACCACTTCACCACAATATACAGGTATACAACATTTCTCTTCGAGGAGTGTCTAAAATTTTCTATATAAATGAAGTTCACTTTCATACATTTTTACTCTTTCTAAACACGAAAGATGTATTTCAACTGAACACTTTATAAAGGGAATTTTTAAATTTGAAGTAAATAATCTATAACTGGGTAGAAATTTGCGTCATAACCTCATAACACGCTAACACATCCAATAGATTTGATGCAGTTAGTTTTTTATTCCTCTTTGTCTCATTCGTCACACCATAATATACAGGATGAGGATACGTCATAAAAATGTATGCATACACTGTTCAACGGGTGATATTTTTCTATTTTTTCTCTCTTTTTAAAGTGTAATTAATTCGAAATAATGAGTAGACAAAGATTAACTTTTGAAAAAAGAAAATTTATTTTAAAATACTATTGCAAGTATGAAAATGTAGCAAAAGTAAAAAAACAATATCGCAGGGAGTTTCAGACTTCAGACAGATACACCTATGCCACACGAATGGACGTTCATAGACAACGTTCCGTAACCGCAATTGAGCACAAGAATACGCCTCAGCACCAAATAAAATGTTTGTTGAAGTTTGGGAATCAATAGCATCCTCTTTAATAAAAAGCTACGCGTTGCTGACAACTTTGATTTTCGTTAATCGTTGTCACAGATTAATCTCGGAAAATGAAACATTTGAAGTTACTGAAAAAATTAATAGCTCAAAAAGTATTTGTCAGAAAATTGTAAGACAAACTGCGTTAGAAAGGTAAAAAATTGTATTTTTCTCGATATAAATTTCAAATCAAATGATTAAGCCGTTTTTCAAATACTGAATTTCAAAAAATACCAAATTTCACAATGGAGTACAATAGCGAAACCTTCACGCGTAAAAAGACAATGATACCGGCAATGTGTCCTGACGTGTATATCGGCTATAGCACGAGTCATCTGTTATAAAATATGATAAAAGAGTTTGTTAATTGTATATGTAGTTTTACGTGAACGAAGTCATGGGTAACAGCTAGTACCGTTATAAGCAGTGTAATCAGAGGCGGATTATCCATTAGGCTGAGTGGGCTGAAGCCTAGGGGCCGGAAGAAAAGGGCCCCTGTGCTAAGATTTTCTTTTGGGTTTTTTCTTTATATTGGGCTGATATTTTATACAAAAGAGAAATGATGTACAATATTCTTTGTTTCACTCATTTATTGAATCTTTCAGGTTATTAACATATAGATGGTATTTCTTTCCGCTTTTAGTGTCAGGAAACACTGAAATTTCATTAAAATACGAAGTACAGGGTGATTTTTTTTAAAGTTGTGAAAGTAAAACACTATAAAAAAAAGAACTATTGAAGCAAATGAACTGAAATTTCACCAGTATGCTCCCAAAGCAATGGAAATTTTTTAGGCGTAGTTTTAAAAAAAAACTTAAAATTGCACCAACAGATGGCGCTGTAGGTTAACATCAACTGTTTTTCTTCCTGTACCGGGTTTTAGGCTCAATAAACCAGTCTGCTCAAATTTCAAAACCCTCTTCCGTAGGTCTTCTCTCGTCATTGGACCTTTTTCTTAAATTCTTATGTGTCCTAAATCTCCTAAGAGCAGTTGCTGCGCTGTCATTATTCTGATAATACAGTTTCACTAACAACGCACGGTCTGTCAATGGCACAGTCACTGTGAAGATATCCGTAGAATTATGAACACGAGGTGTGCGTGCTTCACGCTTTTAACGCCACTGTACGTGTGTCGTGCAGAAGCTCGTCTTCCGAATTTACTGTATATACAGCGCCATCTGTCGGTGGGATTTTAAGTTATTTTTTAACCATGTCAAAAAAATTCCCATTGCTTTGGGAGCACACTAGTGAAATTTCAGGTAATTTGGATCAGTGGTTCTTTTGTTATAGGGTTTTACTTTCACAACTTTAAAAAAATCACCCTGTATAATAATTTAGTAAATTTTGGTCATAAAAGAATAGGAATTTTTTTTATGTTCTTCGTAAACGAAGGACATTTCTCTGAATATAACTTATAGAACCCAGGGGCCGTGTAAAAATTAAATTTCGTATTTTAATATGTATAAAGTCCCTTGTAAAACAAATGCCATGTCTAAAATCTGTACTTGTAATTGGAATTATGTTTCTATCATTAGTGGTCTAAGAGATAAATGAGCAAACATGTATTTTGAATCGCCCTGCATATATTGCTTAGTAGGAGGGGGTGGGGGGGGGGGGAGATCAAGCCTAGGGGCCCGGGTGGTACTTGATCCGCCTCTGAGTGTAATAAATTTGAAAGACCAGAACGAACGGTTTTTTTTTTTTGTTTTTGACCAGAACGGTAATAATTTTGAAAATCTGCGGTAGGCGGAAAAGTTATGCATTTTATATAGATTCTTTTGCAGTTTTAATATTAATTATATGTGAATGAAAACTGGAGTTATATAATAATTATTCAAAGTGTGTATACATTTTTCTGATGCACCCTGTATGTTCAATTGTTGTATTTTTTCCAATTAAGCTCTAGTTCTTGAAATTTCGGAGGCATGAGAATTTTTTAAACTATTAATTCTTGAATGCTTAGTTTGATTTGATTCGAGAGTCAGCAGAAGTTTCAAACTTATTATGATTGCAGACAATTTTTGTAGTAATACGTATATAGGATTAGTATAATGGCTGCACCTAAGACTAAATAGTTTTAAAAAAATTGTTACCTTCACGTATGTAGATAGTAGATAAATAATGATGAAATAACTTTATTTATATATTTTTTTTTTTTCACATTTCTTTTCAAGGTTTTTTTTTTTTTTTTTTTTTTTTTTTTTTTTTTTCGGATTGAAGTACGGACAGTTCAAATGCAAGAATGGCTTATATGATTGCAGACGAGTTTTGTAGTAATATATGATTAATATAATGGCTGTACCTAAGACTAAACAATTAAAAAAATTGTACCTTTATGTAGGTATAGATAGTAGATAAATAATGATGAAAAAACATTTTTTTTTTTTTTTCACATTTCTTTTTAAAAAAAATTTCTTTTTCATTTCGGAGGAGTTCTGGACGATTTTGACTACGCCACTGGTGATAAGCACTGTTGTAGGTAGATTTGAAATTATCAATTTCGATTTCACATGCAGCAATTTCCCAAGATGAAATTAAAGTGGGCTATTTGTGTAAGACGTTTTATCTATGGAGAAGACCTTGAGCCAGTCACAATTTCCGGTCATATTGTTTAGCGTTTGAAACTAGAAGAATTGTTCACTATCGCAAAATCTGAGAGAAATCACGAAAGTACGTTATTAATTAAAATACTTATTTAAGGAATCAAGTACCTTTAAATCGACCGAATAAAATCGATTTTCCTCTTATCACTCAAATTAAATTTAGCTAATTTGTAATATTTTAAAAAGATCACATTCAAAATTTCGCGTTAGATCAATAATTAGGGTAAAAAGAACTTTAGCTCTCAATATTTATGCAACGTAAGATAGTTCATTTTATTCAGAATGGTTACTTTGCAGATAGCGCGCATGATTCCGCAAAAATTATTCACCATATTTTGATTAAATTTTACGATCTTGTATAGTACAGTGGCGGCTTGTAGCTAAAATAGTCGGCCTTCGAAAATTTTCAGCCATTATTTTAACTAGGACATTCAACCCGGGCTTTCCGGGATAAAGAATATATGTGAAAACCATTTATTTATTTTTATTTTTTTTTATTGAAAACTCTAATTTTTTTTACATTTAATATTTTTTTTTAGATTGCCCCCTAAAAATACCAAAGAGCATTTTTATATGAAATATGTCAATTATATATTCAATTAAAATTTTAAAATTTATTAAAAGCGGTACTTTCGTATTAGCCTCGTGCCAGAAGTTAATAGCCGTAGAAATTGCTAAAAATTTCATTATATAGCAGTTTTTTTATCCTGATAATTTCAGCACGTTTAAAGGATTATTTGGATTACATGTCTGTTAAATTTGTGTTTTATTTATAATATTTTATTTATTGCTGAATGCAGTTTTAATTTCGTTATGAAATATTAGCTGGAAACAAATGCTGAACTTTTTACATTGTTTAAAATATAAACGGATTAATATTTAGTAATCGTCTATAAGCGATATGGATTTTTTTTTTTTAATCATGCTTGAAATCGAATTTAAATTCTATAATAAATGAGTAAATTGCTATACAGTTTTCAAACAAATTGCATTTGAAAGTAGATTTTTTTTCTTATATAACGGTGTAAAAATTGAAAATGTGCGATGTTTAGAAATTAAAAAAAATTGCAGTAGGAAAAATCGCAAAACCGAAATTTTATCGTTCAGTGTTGCCATTCGCAAAATGACGTCAGCGTTACGCACGGACACATTTGTCCTTTATAATATAGATAGATATTGTGCAAAAAATTCTTACATTTATCTAGAAAAACTTAATAAGTATCATTAGAAAACATTTCTTCTAGATTTTAAGATGGTCTAAAAATTAAAACGTTTAAACGCTCTGGTTAAATATCAGCATAAATATCTCAAAATTTTCATGAAAAATAATTATTTTATGCTAAAGCATAAAATAACTGAATAAAAAATGTTTTGGAAGCAATTTTAAACACTAACAATTAACACAGTTGAAAACATTATATTATATAGAAATATTAAAACATCTAGTTTGATTAATATTTGCTATTACTATCCTACTATCCTTTCAAAATGAAAAAATAACATTATCATAGCGGCCATCTGCTACGGTTTTTTTTTTTTTTTTTTTTTTTTGTCACCAGTATGTTCCAATATTTATTTTCGCCTTATTTAATCACAGATTTCTGAGATTAAATAAGGCGAATATTATTATCTTGTAAATATTATTAATGTCTAAAATTTCAATTATTTTAAATTAAAATTTTAATATTTTCAATTACTATTAAAATTGAAAATAATAAATAATAAAATTTCGAAATTAGGGGAATATTTTTGCTGTCTTTAAAATTTTTAAAGCATTTGCTGCTAATGTAAATATCAAATATTTATATCCCCTGATATATTTAAGAAAAATAAGAAATGAAGCTAGTTTAGTATATCATCTTTTATTTTAAGACTACTTTTTATTGTACCCGTTTAGTAAGTTTTAGCTAAATATTTATTAAACGTTTTAAGACTTCGTTGTAGATCACACTATTATCTGACGTATTGACGCTGTCAATTTATTTTATTTTATTTATTTATTTATTTTAAATAAAATTAACATTTTTTTAAAGTTGGATAAGCTGTGATGTTTTGCAGAATTTGCTTCATTTTTTGTAGTCATTGTTGCATTTATCGTCCGACATATTTTAAAAAGTATATTCTTCTGTGACATTCAATTATATCGAAGTTTACTGTTGTCGTTCGTGACTGAACGTAAAGCACACACAGTGATTGCGCCTGTGGGCATTCTCAAAAGCCTAGGAATTAAAAGATTAATGCTTTTAATCCGTGCGCTATCCTTCCCAGTAGTTAAGTTGAGAGCAACTTTGATTCAGAATGTATCGATTTCTTTCTGAACATGTTGGATTTCAAGTAAATGATTACTTATTTCAATACTGCTGGTGTAAAATGCGCACTTTTTAAAACGGCATTCATGTTGAACATTTGCTTTTTAAAACTTATCAACATTGTCCAAAAGTTTTTATGAATTCGGTTTGTCTGACTGTCCGTGATCTAACTCGCATACTATACTGGGATTGACATGTAATTTATATATATTATTGGGGTTTACCATGAATGTTCGGTATGGAAAATTAAATATGTAGCATTTATAATTCGTTTACAGGGGCACTCCAAAGAATTCCGTTACATTATGTTCTATAAGGGAAAATCGTTTGCAGTGTATTTTAAGGATTTAACTATTTCAAACATATTGAAATTCATATGCTGTATTGAGGTGCATTTCAAGATGCTTACTATAGAATATGGTGTGCCTAGCATTTATTGTTCATTTACAGGGACACACAAAATCATTAAGTTACAATACTGTTGATGAGCAATAATTGCTGAAAGTGTGTTCTCAATTGTAATATGCGTTTTTAAATGTAACTAATTTTTTGTATATTACTTGGCGTGTATAAATTTTATAGATCAGATACAGGGCAGCATAAAAGAGTACATTTCCTTTTATTGATGGAAATCGATAAAGTGAAAATTTTAGCTGTTAAATGCATTTCGTAACTGAACTAATGTTTAGCATAATACAAAGCTATAGATCATACACAGGGCTTCACAAAAGAATTCGAATACTTTCCCGGATATTGTTGGTAACTGCTGAAACTGGGTTTTCAAATGTGTTATGAATTTTCCAAATTGTTTGCTTAGATATCATATTTCACCATATTAAACGGTGAAGTTTTGTGGAAAGTGTTTCATAATCTATACTTGATGCATGATTTTTCTTGTTTCTCTTAAGGTGATTTTTAGTTAGACTTACATTTATTTTGCAACATTGTTTTCTTAGTCCTTTTCCGTTGCTGATATCAACAGAATTTCATTTTCCAACTTCGTACAGGAGTAAAAATCTTCCGCGTTTTGGCAGATTCCCGCTTTTCTATATGTTTAATTATATATTTATTTAATTTAATTTATGTTAATTAATTACTAAAGGAATTTAAGACTTTAATAACTTTAACCTTTACCTGCAGTTTACATCGTGAAAAAGGTGTAATCGCTGATCCTGATGTCGCCACACCAGCAAGGAAAAAGCATAAGATACCTAATTATAACAGTAATCTAGATATCGTGCAGTCCTTGAATGTTTTTTGCGTACCATATATTTGTTTAATTGCTGGTGGGGCGACATCAGGATTCGCATTTTACACCTCTCCACATTGTGAACTGGTACGTAAAATGATATTATTGATGACCGCAATTTCTTTATCAGTTCTTTCTACATGCACATCCCAGTCGTATACCTTCGACGTAATGATTTCTATCAACATTTAACCCACATCTGAAAAAAAAAATCCTAACTTTAGAAACGTATCTTTTCACAATTAATAAAAAACGTGTGAAATAAGGAGAACACAGTTATTGTCAATTATATTATTATTTATTTATTTATTTCATTTGCATGTTATGTAATTAAAAATCATAACCCTCGTGGGTGGTGGTCTGTGTGGTTGCTTTTGTGAAACAATTATTGTACATTTTCTTCCCTTTAGTTATTGTTACACTTATCTCTTACCATATTTATAAAGAAATAAGGCGCACTTGATCAAATTTCATCACGTCAAAGGCACTTAACAGTAAAATATTTTTTCTTGGAAATCATGTTCAAAGGCTTCTTTCTTACTAGATGCTTATTTATTTATTATTTCATTTGCTTATTAAGTAATTAACTCTTTCAAGGGCGGTGGTATATTATTTATACTACCTAATTTTAATCCACAACTGCCAAAATTGCACCAGATTGTTGGAATAAGATTCTGCTTTTATAATGTATGTGAAGAAAATCTTTTTTATTTATTTTCAAATTAAATTGTTCAATTCTGGTGACATTCAATCATTTCAACATTTTAGAAACAAAAGTACTTTTTTCCCCTAAAAGGGTTAAAAATCATAAACTCTCGTAGGCAATTATTTAGTAACGGAATTACGGTTCAGAGCAAATTTGTAAAAATTTATTGGAATTACATAAAGTTAATTATTTTTTACAAGTTTTATTTACTAAAAGGACAATTAGTGCACACTGAAAAATCAAAATAAACACTTACAACAATTAAAAAAATATATAAAAATATTATTTCGAAATTTTTAAATGCTTGGTAACGGAATTACAAGCAATGGATTTCATGTAATTCTGTTACCGAGCTTAATTGTTATAAGTGTTTATTTTGATTTCTTAGTGTGTACTAACACCGCTTACAGAAAACAAAACTTGAAAAAAAATAATTAACTTTATGCAATTCCAATAAAATTTTACAAATTTGTTCTGAACCGTAATTCTGTTACCAAATAATTGCCCTCGTGGCTTGTGGTTGTTGTGTACACCCAGAAAAAGGAATTGATTAAAACTACAAAACATGTTTTGTTGAGTACATTTTGGTTGTTTTAGCAAAATTCAAGTAAAATTGAACCATTTTACTTGAATTAACAAAACATTTTGTGCTGACGATACAAAAAAAATTTTTGGAATTGCAAACAAATTTTTTATTTTTTTTATTCAAACAAAATTTCCATTGACCTATATTTAAACAAAAAGCCAACCAAATTTTTGTTGATTCAACAAGACTTTTTTCTGGGTGTAGCACCCTGTGAAACAGTTATTGTATTTGCCCTTCCCTTTAGTTAGTGTCCTTCTCTTACACGTATCTCTTATTAAATTTTAAAAAGAGAGCCAGAACTTCATTTTAGAATTTTTGGCAACATGTTACAGTAAAATCATCCTAAAAATATAATTGAATAACAGAAGCGAAATGAAAAATTTTGTAATTTGATTATGTTTTGCAGAAGTTTTTCCTCCTCTCATTGTTATCTACATGATAAAGGTTAAATTATAACTTAACTAAATAAATAACTGTTCCATGGGTGCAAGACCTTCAGTCTCAGTGTTGATTTCAGTCTTGAAGAAATTTTTTATTGAAAATAAATTCTACTTTATATCTTTAAATAATAGCAATTTTACCATCAAGAACTCTTATTGGAACTCTTATTGTAAGAGATCAATTTTTAGTCATAATGCAAGACATGGAAATCTTCTAGCCCATTTCCATTTGGTTATTCTTAATACTCAGAAAAGTTTTCAGTCTTGGCTTGGATAGACTTCTTGCACCTGTGAACTGTTCGTCATTCCTTTAAATTGCTTATTCTTCAGTGTACTGTTTATTGTATGCTTTCCATGTAAATATTTTATACACACATTTACTCCTTTTATGAATAAATATCATTTCATGAAATTTTTGATCAGAATCCATTTACAGTGTAACTGTTAACTGCTCAAAAACTTACAAGTAAATAACTAGTTCGCAAAAGCATGTTGAAGGAATTTAAAATTAATTTATGTTCTATAATCTTTACTTTTTCGTTCATCAGTTGTTCTGAAGATATGTCAATTAAGACTTAATGTACGATATATCGATGGCTCGATATCCCTTTTCATAGCTAGAAAGGTGATACGGGGAGGGGGGGGGGGGGCTCCGGGTCTCCCGAGGAAAAAGGGGCCCTCACCTACTATCGATTTTATATAATTTTCTGCAGGGGGGGGGCGGTCATTAAATTATACAGGGTGTCCCAAAAACATTGACCTCGTCCTTTATTCCTTAAATATTGATCATAGACATATATTACAAATTATAAAGTTACGTAAAAAAAAGGTACAGAATTTTATGAAATCGATTAAAATTTTCAAGGGATTAAATTTGAAGAAATACAAAATTTAAATTTCTATACGGCCCCGTACAAAAAATTTTCCAGTGACTAAAATGTGCCCCGTACACTAATAAGGTCATGTACAAAATTTCAGCATTTTATCATGAAAAATCGCCGAGATATGAAAATAGCCTAAATTATGACTTAAACTACTTTTCAATGCCTGAATATGAGTTCGCAAAGGGGAAAAATAATGTCGGATGGTCGCGTTTCAGGGGTTGTGCACAAATTACGAAAGAAAACAATGATTGCATAAATAAATAATTATGCTATGTATTGGTACAAAAGTATCTAAACTGTGTAGAAATAATAACTTTATGCAAAGATTACAATGCTTGTTCAAAATGTTTTCCATCTATTCCAATACAGAGGCCAACACTTTATATGCAAACACTTCTAAGCTGCTTTAATGGTCATTGACTGTGTCATTTCCAAGTTTTATTCTGTAATTCATCATGTAAAATTTTAAGGTATTTTTCAAGAAGCATAGTTTTGTAAATTTGTAAATTAAACTAAAGATAAAAGCCATATTTTATTTGCTTATGATGCATTTCTGCGTCGCATCATCTGCACTCTGGCTGCAAACATTTACATTTTAATTTATGAGTAACCCCTCACCAACTTTGTTTAAACATATATCTGCGACTTTTTATGATAAAATACTGACATTTTGTACATAACCTTATTAGTGTATGGGGCACATTTTACTCATTGGCAAATTTTTGTACATGGGCGGTATAAAAATTTAAATTTTGTATTTCCTCAAATTTAATCCCCAGAAAATTTTAATCGATTTCATAAAATGCTGTACCTTTTTTACGTGACTTAGTAATTTATAATATTTGATCAATATTTAAGGAATAAAATTCGAGGTCAATGTTTTTGGGACATCATATATAATTAATTGTCCATATGAAGTTATCTTATTTATTACTTCTGGTGAACTTATTCTTCCAGTTTGCAAGCACTAAAACTAAAAAATCTTTATAATATAAAAAAAATTATCAAAACTACAAATTTCTAGGTTTACTCTGTTTTGAAATATATTTCTTGTGTTTCAAAAATTAGCTCGGTTTTGTCTTTAGAGAAACAGGTTTTAAAGAAAACGGACGATAGTATCATAACTTTCAGTAATTTATCCAGTTTTATTATAGAGATGGGTTAAAAGTATTCCCTCGATGACTATATTTCAAAGTATTTTTTTATGAACACACATCGAATTTGACTTATGAGCTTAAATGATTTATAGTGATTTTACAAAGATTTTGAGTTGTTCTTAAGGCAGCATTACATTGTTTCACAAAGATTTATTTACCCTGAAGGAAACATAATATGCTAGTATCTTTGAGAAAAATTTTGAGAACAATAAATAAAAGTAATCAGTGCGTATTGCTTTAAAATACTTTAAAAAATTACCATTTCTAACATTTTATTTTTTTTAACTGGTTTTAAAATATCGAATTATTTTAATATTTTGCAATCACATAAGTTTTTGGTAAAAATAATGTTTCCACTCTGCTTGCAGTGTTAACTTGGCGTTTTATTTACGATAATATTTATCTTGTTATATAGCTATCACATTTGTAGATAAGGGAGCAGAGACTTTTTACTTCATTATGCTTTAATTTGTCGCGGGGTATGCTTCATAAGATTAGCGTCTGGATTTTTAATTTTTAGTAAAAATTTTAACTACAAAATAATATTATCGTAAGTAAATCGCCATCCCTTTTTAGCGTCGATTGTACTTCCAAATATTGTGAAACAGTTTTGTACTTCTCTGATTTATTTACAACTTTGCATCTGTTTTTGAAGAGAGAACTTTTGGTTAATATTTTTTACTTATTTTGCTGTAAAAGTAAAGTTTAGGTGATCATTCGAGATAACAGCCTTGCCGCTACAGGTCTCAAAGCAACCCCCCCACCAAGTTCCAAGTAAAGTTTAGGTGAGATGGAATCTAGGATCTCCCAATCCTTCAATCAGTAAAACAGTTATAGGACTCATCTAATCCATTGAAAAGGACTTTTGTGACTTCCCATTATGAAATAAAAGGTTCAGGTGTTGTCATGTTTCACATTGGAGAAAGATGGTTGGCGGTTTCAAGATTCATAGATTTGAAA
Source organism: Maratus michaelseni (assembly GCA_963931845.1). NCBI lineage: Eukaryota > Metazoa > Arthropoda > Arachnida > Araneae > Salticidae > Maratus > Maratus michaelseni. The sequence goes on along the minus strand of OZ007599.1, from coordinate 209,286,063 downwards.
TTCTAAACATCATCTTGTTCGTCGTTTTGCAGGGCTATGTTACATAAGAATATGTAATTTTGTAAGTATGAAACTGATGTTTATCAAAATTGAGCTAAAATGATGTCCTCTGAAAAATTAACTTTCTTTTCTTCTTTGTCACTGTCTTCAATTCTCTGTGAATTGCAACTTTTTCTTGAAGTTTCTTCAGCACGCATTTTCTTTCTTTTGGTAACTATACAACATGACTTTATGTGTTTAAAATTTTAATGAGCTTCTGATTCTGCATGTATTTCTTTGATACTTTGTACAACTTCTTTGATGGCTTCATCTCTCCATTTAATTTTATCTATATTCTTGCAATTCCGATTTTGTTTTATCAAGTTAGTTTGGTTTGGAAAGTTCTGCGTTTACATCTGTTCTGGAGAACCATTCATTAGAATGTTGTTTCTTCTTATTATTATTATTTAAGCAGTTTATATAAAAGTACTTTTATACCATTTTATTTTTATTTGTGATATTTACCTTTAATTTTGAAATAATTCTTTATATATGGTGCTGTCCTGAATTGTGGCTATTAATAGTTCGAAATAGCAAACAATTGTTAAGATATTAGGGTAAACGTGCCACATTTTCGTGGATGTTTCAAGTAGAAATTCCTATTGGCTTTCTTCTTATCAACCAGAATCTCCTTTAACTGAGCGTTCTAGAAAAAAAAAAAATATATATATATATATATTGATTCAGAACCGAAAGAATTAGATTTTTCCAAAGCCATTTTTTATTTTTTATTTATTTATTTTTGTATCAATAGTTGATTTTTGTCAAAAAAGACAGAGTTAGTAGTCGACATTTTCAAAACTGTGCTTAAATAATGAATCAGCAACATTAAAACAACAAATAAAATCTTATAAGTAGTAATCAACTTTGAAACAAATAATTTAACAAAATTAGGAAAAATAACTCTATTTTTCAGCAACCAAGAATGAAATACATTTGCCGAAAAATAAGAAGGAGTTCATCTATCCCGTTTTCAATCTTCCAATACTCCACATGAACAATATTTCATGAAATCCTCAAATGTTTAAAAATCTATGGATTGTGTAGTTACATCACTACGTCGAACACTGAAATGAGAATGCACATTATGAGAAATTTGCTCTAGTAGTCGACAGCCTCCCATACATCAAATATTACACGTATTCAGGTTTCAAAATCTGTATTCGAAGGGCGAAATATCCCCAATAGCAAATTATAAAGTATTATACGATTACCGTTAATTTTACGAGAGAAAAAAAAAATCAACTCAGCTTGCTTAGCTTTAATGCGTTCTAGCAAAGGCTTTCAATTGACTGATTCATCTTTTTCTCATACCACCTAATTTTCGCCAAACCAATGTAAGAAACATTCATTAACAGACGTTGTCGTCAAAACTTGAAAATGCGCGAGAATACGCTCTAAAATTTTATCTGCTTCGAATTCTGGAACTGTAAAACACTGATACATTGTCGACCACTGATGCGTTTATCCTACTTTTTAATAAACTTCATTTCGTTTTTATTTGCAAAATATCTCTGACGGATTTTATTTTTCAATCGAATTCTTGATGTTCAATAAACTGAGAGATATCTACGTATTATTATGCGTGACATTCTGAAAATGACGCATGGGCAGCAAAGCAAGTACTGATTGCCTGATTGCGATAGAGTCATGACGTACGCAGCATACGGCATGGAGGTGAAGGGGTTAAAAAATGTTACACACTTTATGAGAAGAAAAAAAAATTGAAAACTTTTTTATGCAAATATGTGCATTTGCCGGAAAGTAAAGTTACAAGTCAGTTTGAGGGTTGCAATGAGCTTTCTGGACTAAACGTTTATAATAAATGCTGAAAATTATGGACTCTAGCATTACATTTCTGATTACGGGGTCTCGACCAAAATTTGCCGTTTGATTTTTACGTACACTGTTTTAATCTCGCTCCAAAGTGTGTCGATGTTATCGCATTTCCTGCGATACAGCTTATCCTTTACTCCCCCGCCATGGCGGTACGGTAAAAATAACAGTAATTAACAGTAAAATAATGACACAATTTTTATGTATGATGTATATATTTTTTAAATGTGTTAGTTTGATATACACTGTGTGTGATAGATACTTTTCGAAATTTCTTTTTTCAACAAATACTTTATATTTTGATGGCTATTTTTTCTCTGTTTTTTAAAGCTGAAAAAAAAATTGTATCAATAAAATTTTATCAATACGTAAACAATGTCTTCGAACTAAAAATGTTTATACAGACATCCAGTAACTGGTATGATCTATAAATTGGACGGTTTTGATTCTCCAATATATTGATTTCATTTTTAAAAAACGTAGCTAAGGAAACACTATTTTTACTTACCCATCATACGTAGTATAGGGTAAGTCTTGTAATCGTTTTGAAAATCGAAAAAAAAAATTTTTTTGCTGTCCGTCTGTCTGTCTGTGTCTCTGTAAACGCTCTATCTCCCGAACAAATCGAGATAGACTTGAAATTTGGTGTGTACTTAGTATGTAATAATAGGAAGAAGCTTATTGAATTTCAGTAACCTCGATTATCCGAAATTATTTTTTTCGGACTCTCGAAATATTCGTTCTGATAAAAGGTGTATAAAAATTTTCGAAATTGTTTATTTTAAGGTGTGAATATAAAAGACAATAAAAAAACAAATTTTGCATTAAGAATGAAGTCGATCGGATAATGAGTTGTCGAGATATTTGTAATCCTATTTCCCACACTCTTCGATTTTTTCTGACCCTGTATTTCATTCAAATTTCAATTCAAAGGTATATTTTAATTGGAAATGAGAAGCTTAATCCGACGCAGTAATCCGTTAGTTAATATGATTATCAATTTTGGAGTGATAGAGCATTTAATATTTATGACATCATCAAGCCACGATTTTATTCGAATTGCAATGCATTTTATAAATAGTTTACACATGTTTTATTTTCATATTTTATATTATGCATATCCATGATGGGTAAGTATTACGGTGGCCCCCAACGACTAGTTTCCTTTTACTTTCTTTGAAATATAACCATGGTCAGACTCCTCCAGTCTCAGGCATTTTGAACTTAGACCTTCTTATAATCTATTGATGATTGGAACTTTTTAAGGTCTTTGAAGTGTAAATATAAAGCGCATTTCTTGAAATGTATACTAAATATTTTGAATGGTTATAGAACCATCCAGGAGTTCTTAAAAGAAAAGAATTCAGCTTTAAACCTGCAGTGTGGAGCATTGCTTGGTCATGGAATGATGTGGTGGAGAGCTTATTAAAAAATACTTGACATAATTTGTGGCCGTTAGCCAAATTTTCATTCGTGCAATTTACCAAAAGAAAAAGCAGACATCCTTCAATTAATCATCTATATCAGGTATTCTGCATTCAGAAACATCATTAATAAAAATGACGTAACTGGAATTGTTGGCGTATAATGAAAACACGCCGATTATACATTAATTGATGAACAGCGAAATCTGTGGTATAGTCCTAAATTCGGAAATAACGTTCGATACTAAGGATGAACATAAGAGTGAATAGGAAGTAGCGAGAGAATTTCGTTACACAATATTTTACAAGCACTCGATATAGCAATTAAAGGTCTAGATGAAAAGAACTTCGTGACTGATGCAGAGATCGCGTTTCTATATAAAATTAAGGAAAGGGGTATTGTAAAAAAAAAAAAAAAAAAAAAAAAAGCGAGAGAGAAAATAAGTAAAAATAAGATTATTTTCTTTAACAGCAATGTTTACTAAACTAAAATAAAATTTTAAATTTCAATTAGATTTAGCAAGATAAGTAGTTTTATTTTGTTATTTTTTTCATTTTATTTAATTGTGTAGCTCGTTTAAAACTCATGAAAATTCCATAATCCGGGACCGCTAAACTCCCGACTATTTCGGATTTCAGATTTTGTACTGTATACTTTTGGCATTTTAATTTCACCCTAACTGCGCTGTTGCTTTATATGTTGTTGGTTACTTTTGCTCCCTCTTCCAGGGCTGAATTCTAAATTATAAAGAAGTGGATTTTTTATTTTTTATTGTTTGAATATTTTTTTATTATTGCTTAAACATTGTCTTCATCTAAGAATTATTTGTTAATATTTTGCTTGTTTTAATGCTGTTTTCGAATTATTTCCCCAACCCTTGCACATTAAAAAACATGCAATGGGTAGAGGCAGTAGCGTAACGTGCACTTGTAATGTCTGGGGTGGATTTTTTAACACCATTCCCCATGCCTTTTTATTTGACAAAATTATTTTTAGGAACAGCCATGAAATGATGCAATTATTAATAATAGTCAAAATATTGCTTTTTAAAAAAATTCAAAATTTAAATTATAATTATTGTCTGAAGTACACCCCCGTTCCCAAAGTGCATCATAATGTACAGTTCCGGTTGGGGGATGATGCACCACGCCCTTTTAATTCTACCACAAATCACCACATAAAAATGTGATTGGTATTAATTGATAAGTAATAACGTGTACTAATTAAAGCTATATTTAAATTTTGTTTAGGGAGTCGTCTGCATATAGAAATTGCAACAAACTAATTTTTGAAAACTAACACCTAATTTTGACAACATATTTGGATTTTTCGGTAAATTTTACCTTCGGGTACGAAACGAGAAGTCATTCGGTCAAGTAGTTCAGGAATTATGCATGTTTAAAATTTGGATCTATTAATGTTAAATTCATTTTTAAACGTCGCAAAGCATATTGTAATGCGAGTAGTTTTTTAAGCATAACTCAAAATCTACTTGCTGGAAAGAGCTGTAATTTTGGTTTCGCATATTTGAAGCTTCTAGAAATTGATTTCTGTTTAAAAAATTCCATAGGTTACAATTTCTATTTTTTATCGAAAATTAATTTCAATATTATATACTATATACTGAAAATTATTTTTCGAAAAAAATATGAATTGTAGCCTATTATTTTTTTCAACAGAAGTCGGTTTCTAGAAGCTTTTAAAATGTTAATCTAAAATTACAGCTCTTACTACCAAGTAGATTTTAAGTTATGCTTTAAAAATCCGCGTTACAATTTGTTTTGCAATCTAACACCTCATTTTGACAACATATTTGGATTTTTCGGTAAATTTTACCTTCGGATACGAAACGAGAAGTCATTCGGTCAAGTAGTTCAGGAATTATGCATGTTTAAAATTTGGATCTACTAATGTTAAATTCATTTTTAAACGTCGCAAAGCATATTGTAATGCTAGAGAATAAAAGAAAATGTAAGGCGTCAAGGGGGGCAGGATCACTTTACTACCAGTATTTTTATATACTATATTTGGCCTTATTTAATTCATACCGTTCAAAGATTAAATAAGGTCGAATGTAGTATATGATTATACTGGTAGTAAAATGATCGTGCCCCCTGACGCTACGTCGCTGCGCCACTGTTTTCAATGATTAACCCTTAACTTCTGTGACACAAATTGTCGCATAACTACTGTGAGCGCGGTCTCTGAGACCGCTTGATCGAAAGATGAAGTAACTATTTATGTACTAAACTTTAAGCACGGGACTATTATAATTAAAATTCATGTATCCAAATGTCTCTACCGTTATCATTGTTTTAGGGCTGCAAACGAAACAAAATTGCAGCAGCATCTATAGTTAAACTGAAAATTCAAAAAAGCAGCGGTCTATGAGCGCACTTACACAGGTTAAAGGTTAAAAATGAATTTAACATTAGGCATTCCAAACTGTAAACCTGCATAATTGCCAAACAACTCGACTGAATGACTCTCCACTTGGTATCCGAAGATAAAACGTACCGAAGAATCCAAATATGAGATCAAAATAGGTGTTAGTATTGACAATTTTATAGTTTGGTACAATTTCTATAGGTAAACGACCCCGTAAGCAAAATTTAAGTATAACATCAATAAGTAGATGTTAATTCTAATCGATGGTACTATTCGAATTTTTATACAATGATTTGCGGCAAAGTTAATAGGGAGTGGTGCGTTTTTTTTTTTTGTTTTTTTTTCTTCAAGACTGTACCATGGAGATTTAAGCACACCGCTCTATCTGCCCCATCATCATAAGGGGATCCCAATTTCTGTAAGTCGGTCTTTGTAGATAAGCTGCATTATTTACAAACACTGTGGCTATTTAAAGCTGAATTAACTAATCTAAAGGCTCTATTTTTCTTCTCTTGTTGGTACTCATTTTGCTTTTAGTGGGATTGGAGGAAATGCCACCTCCCAAGGAAGGTGTGCCTCACCGGTTCGGAACCACTGCTCTAGAGTAAAAAATATAAATGTACATTCATAAAAATCATTTAAAAACTGTGAAATGACACCTTTTTGTTTAATTGTCTCATCTATCATCCCTATTTAATGTTTTTGCTGTGACGTATTTATTGTCATTGTCAGACTAACTTTACTCATGAGTAAAACGATCTTTGAGGACATTGTTTTTGTTTGCGAGGCATTATATATTCGAATTGTCAAGGACGATAGCGTCATTCTTTTGTGGCTGATCAGGTTCATGGGCATAGTTTAGATAAATGAGAATACTGAAGTAGAAACGCAATCCATGAAAACATACATGGAAGCTCAATTGTCTTTTTCTTCATATGTATGCCGCTTTTATATGGCTCTGAATTGTAAGTAAAAACTCTGAATATATTCTATTAGTCTGTAAAGTTTAATTATTTGACGTAAAAATAATTATTTTTTTGGTTAATTGTTTACTCCTGTGAATTGTTTGAATTTCCCCTCTTCGAATTATTTTATATTCTGATTCCAATATTTTCAACTGAAAAAGTAACTTTGATTAATGCGATACGTTATGCAATTTCTTTGAAAGTGCTGTATTTAATGGCTTTATAATAGTTTCATTTTCGTGCGCATATTCTTTAAATTATACTTAAAAAATAAACGGTTCTCAACAGTTTGTTTTTTTATGTTGTTGTTGCTTTTTACGTTTGAATTATTGACTAAAAATCTATGAAACACATCCTTCAAGATTGTTTTAAAATGTAATCAAATCCACGGTGGTTATTTTCTGACACGTTCACGAAGTCATTTTTAACCTTTGACGCGGGAAATTAGCAGGTTTCTCTTATTTAAAAGCTATGCAATGGGATAACATTTTCCATTTTTCGAGAAAGGTAAAAGATCTTTCAGAAAATGCTGTCGAAGTTGGCATTTTGAACCCAAGTTTACAGACGCTGCAGCCAGAGTAAACTCGTCATGAGACAGCAATTGTTTATAAATTAAGATGTAATACATGTATAGAAAAATGAAAAAAAAAATGTTATTACATTCCAAACCACTTCAATTTTTACACGAACCAGTACCATGATTTAACGTACAAAAATGATTCCGCGAATGTGTCAGATAATTTCGCGTGTTTGAGCTGGAAAAAATATATTTTCTTGGTATGGTCACGAAATAGTTTACATCTATTCATGAATGAAAGTCTCAAATGTGCTGATTCAGATTCCATTACATTTTGAATTAACTAGTTTGCTGATTTATAGGTGATTAATAACTAATTAAAACATTTTTGCAGTTTTATTTATCTATTTATTGCGAAACAAAATTTAAATATTTTTTTTAATTATGCGTTAATCGATGGAAACTTTTTCATGGTTTTAGTTAAAAGAAACGTGTTTTAATTTATTTAAATAATAAGCTTTAAATGAAATAATAAAACGTCGATTGTTCGGGTTAAAGATTGCTTATCAACGTAATAGTTGAAAGTCGACACTAAAAAATCCCTCTTTATTTCAGCTAATCTTTTGGTAATTTTAAGCGAATTGCTGTTTAACTTACTTTATGTGTAAATATCTATCGTTGTTTTATTTTTCGTTTTCATGATCACTTTGATTCCAACTTGTTATTTTCTAATGAGAACGATTGTGTTATTGCCAGAGCCGACGTGAGTATAAACTGCTAAGAATTTTTTTTATATATATTCATTTTCATATATTTGAGGTTTTGGACACCACTAAGCTACGTGTGTCGTTGGCAAAGATCTTTTTTAAGTTTTGCTTATAATGATTTACTTTAATGATACTGAAACAAATATCCTGTTTGTTCAGATTTCTTTCTGTGGATTATTTTTTAATTATTATAATTTAATCACAAATTTCCTGTTTGTTTAGTTTTCTTTCTGTGGATTATCTGTTATATTTCAATAGATGTTTATTATAAATTCATAAGCAACAAAAAAAAATTATTTTGCTTTTTTGCAAACTTGCAGTGAAAAAAATCAGAATTTCGCATCCTTTTTGGGTTTTTTCATTTAAGTGTTAGTCAGAGTTAAGTATTTTTATGCAATTCTTTATCTTTGTAAGATTTGTTAAGCTTTCTTACAAGGCTACCGAAAAGGTACACCCCGATTTCGATGAAACTTTTATCATAGAGAGTACTCATGATATGATGAAGACTGATACCAATTTTATCGGTCATCGTTAAGGTTTAGTATTTTTAAGTATTGAGTATTATTTTTAAGTATTAGATTTTTGTATTATTTTATGTATTATATTTAAGTATTATTTTTTATTATTATTTAAGTATTAATTTTAGTATTATATTTCAGTATTATTTTAAGTATTATATTTAAGTATTATTTTAAGTATTATATTTAAGTATTATTTTATGTTTTATATTTAAGTATTATTTTTGAGTATTTTATTTAAGTATTATTTTTAGTATTATATTTAAGTATTATATTTAAGTATTATTTTTAAGTATTATTTATTTAGTAAATATGCATGGTTTAAAGAAAAACCCATGACTTTCCAGAATCCAGTTGATTTTTGTTTCACAAGTAATGGAATAGAATATCATGAATGTGAAAATTTTCATTATATAATTTGTGGATGGTGGTAAAACTCATTGTGGTTTACTCATTTCTATACTAATTATCATTTCTGTGACGATTGCATTGTTTGAAATTATTGGAATATTTTTTAATAAAACATTTAACGATTTTCATTAGTTGCACCATAGATACTTTACAAATATTTTAAAAATACTAAACCTTGACGATGGCCAATAAAATTGGTATCATTCTTCATCATATCACGAGTACTCTCTATGACAAAAGCTTCATCGAAATCGGGATGTACCTTTTATTAGTATCATTTTAATTGAGTTGTTCCTCAATTTCAATAAACATTTCGACTTATTTTAATAATTTGTGTTTTTATTTGAAATTTAAAATGTACAGATAACCTCATATATAACCTTAAGATGTATAGGTCAGCAAAGCCCCATCTTTGCAGAGATGCCACTTTTCTATGGATGCCTGCTTATCGATCCGCGATGTCTGCGATTTTTGAGAAATCGAATGGAGCCGACAGCGACATGGCATAATTTCTTGGCGGTACAAGAAAACTCGGGACCGTGGGACCCTTCATGGTGGGACCCCTTGATGAGAATAATTCTGGGTCCCACTCATTAAAATTTAGATCAATAGTGTTGTATAGCGCACCATCGTGAACGCTGGGATTATAATTCAGTAAAAATTTCTTAAGGGGTTGGTCAGTCATATCTCAAATTCCCCTCACTAATGTTAAACTTTTGGGAGTGGAATGCATTCTTATTTTTTTTCATATTTCCTCAGGAAATTAAAGTTTTTAACTTATTTTTTCTCTGTACTCTTCTTAAAGGGTGTCTCTTTTTAGGTGCGTTCGTAATTATATAAACCTATTGTCGTCGTCTGGTCCGTCCGTCCGCATATAACAACGCAAAAACTACCCAACCGAATGGTTTGAAATTTAAGATATATTATGTTTGCAGAATTTTGTCGAGACATTTCAAATTTTATGAAAATCGAATCAAAACTTTAGAAAATCTTAATAAAAACATTTATTAAGAAATTTGAATTTTTTTTTTTAAAAATCGGTGCTTTCTTGTTATAGGAGCTTCCCAGGTTTAATCGTCAAGCGACCGAGATACTTATTTTATTACAGAAATTAATCTGCAGACGATATAATTCATTTCACAGAATTAAAAATCATCAAGATCTGAATATTTATATAAATAGCTATAGTATGAACGCACCTCATTTGTCACGTTTGACGTACAATTTCCAACTTGTTTTCTTAGTTGTCAAATTATTTCTAAAATATATGCTTAATTTAATATTTTATATGTTAAAATCTTACGAGGTGTGCAGTAAGATTTTAACACTTCAGATAAAATTAAGCATATATTTTTTAAATATTTTGACAACTGAAAACAAAAAGAGATGATTGATTTACGATTTTTTCTACAAATTATTTTTACATGGAGTTCCTGAATTGTAGGGGGCCTTATGGCTACCACTATGATATGCTTGTGCATCGTACAAGACGTGTATGTATAGCTACCATTACTACAGAGAGATAATGTTATTGCATATTTTGAGATCATCCCGGAGCATCAAAATTTCCCCTCCCTGGAAGATTTCAGATTTTATGTTTACTAATTGTCAAAAAGTGCAGATTTGCCACTGGAGCTACAGAAATCCCTCCCCGAGAAAAATGTCTGAATTCAGCACTGGTTTTTAGTCACGTGAATAATGGCATACTTCATTATTTGCTGCTAGCTGAGGTGCGCCCCTGCTTAGTGAAAGGTTGGAAAAGCCTGATCCAGGCTACCTTCTTTAAGGCATATATCAGAAATAAATGATGAACCTCTTTTTAAGTGACTATATATACTTAAAGCTAAAAATACCGAATTTTAGAATTAGAACTAATTTTGTTAGTAACTTTAAATATATATATATATATATATATATATATTATTGTAAAAATGCAATAATTTTAAATTTTAAATTCTATGTTGAACAAACATGAAATTACATTTAAAAAATATTTAATTTTGACATTTATTTCTAATATTCATGCTCAGGTTTATTAAATATATTTATTTATTTTATTTTTTTTCGTGTAAACATCATTTTTATGCAATATATTTGTTATAGGAAATATTATAAAACTCTCACTTTAATATAACAAGTTTGTCCATATATTTTCTATTCAATACAATATAGTTTTTACAGAATTAATGTGTAAATATTGTAAAAAATGTTGCAAATCATGCATTATACCTCTTTTTTGTTGTTTTCTGAGTGGCAATCCTGATTTCGGGATGAAGGTCCCCATGATTTTCATCATTTACCAGCAGGTAATCTCCAGGCTCTCTACCTCTTTCCCAGTGGTTAAGGGAGCGGAAGAGAACAAATCCTTTTTTTCCCCCACCCTCTAATAAGTGAAATTTATTCATAACTACTAGGTTTTGGTGCCTTAGACAGTGACATGATAGTGTCTGAATGGCAAGTGTGCACATGCAGAATAAATGCATTGTATTGGATGGTGGATTTTCTAAGGAATTCTGTTATAAATTGAAATAAAGATATAATACTTCAAATAGACATACAAAAACTTAATCATAAATGTTTAGCATTCTGAGCTTAGTAAAAGTGCAAAAATCATTTTTGGATGTCTTATATCATTGTATGTGACAGGGTTAAAAATGCTTTTTAGCTTGTGTCCATAATGGACACCTTCACTCTTTATCAAAAGCTATAAGGCCCTCTTTGTTTAGGTTCTACTGTGGATTTTGCATCTCAGAAATACAATGGTACCAAGAAATTCCCCAGAGGTAATTTTTAGCAAGCAAGAAAATTCTTTTCATTACCCTATCTTTGCATGAATTTCTTTTAAAACACTTTCTTATTCCATTTGCTTCATTTTCCATTTATCTTTTTACTCTCTTATTCAACTGCTTTTGAATTAGTCAGCATGTTTAATGTCTCATTATAGGCTACTTTCTTTTTACTTCTTAATTTTTCTACAAATATTATATACTTTAAGTATATTAAATTCTCACTATACACCTATTTTTCTTACCAAATCACTCTAAGCACCCAATGTTCCATTTTCTAAGCTTTAAGTTTCGTGTTTTGTATGTTGTTTTATAAGATAGGTAAACCGGATAATATAAATATTTATTACATTTTGCTTGGTTTTTTTTCTTTTCCTGTTTATGTATTGTGTTACTCATTTATTTTTTTTTTAACTTTAAACATTCATAACAAGTATAATCAACTAATAACAAACAAATGTGAATTTTAACATCCTTGTAAGCTTTGATCCAGAATTTTCACACAGATCATTAAAATAATAATAAATATTTTAGGGGTAATTCCTTATATTGTTTCATTAAATGTGTTGCATTTATGTAGTTAACTTTAGAGGAAACTAAAGTAGTAAATTTAAAAAAGCAAGTTAAACATGTTTACTGTTTATTTGATCTGTTTTTCAAATATACAATTCATTTGAGAATAAATCCAGCTAAACTCTGTAAATAAAAATGAGACCTTCTATAAACACCTAATGACACAACTATAGTTTCAGAATCAATTATCGTCTTCCCTCATCAGATAAGAACAATATGTCCTAACCCTTATAAGGGTTTGAATGAAACTGCTTTATTCATAGTTTCACTTAAATCCTTATTGTATACACTGATACTGCTCCTACCTGATGAAACAAGCCAGTAATTAATTGTTCCCAAAACTGTGAGCATGTGTTTGGATGTTTGTTAAAAATCTAAGAAGGATTCCTAATTTCAAGTATAATTTGTTGTTACACTACATAAATATTTTAAATTAAGAATATTCTTTTTCTTATAACAAGTACTTAATACATAGTGAATTAGTGAAACATATTAAAATATTTTTGGAATCGGAAGAGCAAGGGAACATCATGATTCAATAAAATGCTTGTCCAAAAAAAACTTTGAAGGGAAAGTCTGTTAGGTTAAATCAATGGAGATATCCTTTCTCATGAAACTGGCCTTTATATTGTTTTATAACTTAAATATAATGTCTAATCAATTGCATAAGGATAGTGATTATACCAAAATCTATTAAATCTGTACTACACTAAATATTTCTGTGTTATTAAAAAATTATTATTTAATCATTCTTAATTCATAAAATATTAATTATTGTGTAATTTCAAGAAGTCATGGTATTCAAAGGCATTGTTAAGTTTTATCAAGTATTGTTGATAATAGCTTTTCTATAAATTCTTGTTTTTTACAATGTATGTGAAAACTCCACATACAAACTTTAAGAGGATGTAGAGAACACCTATATGAACCATATTCATACAGGAAAGCATGACCAGAAACTCCACCTGCAGGAGGAAAGAAAGACAAAAAGACACAATATAAAAAGCATTGTGATGTACTTTCTTAGGCCGAAAAAAACTTAACAGTATCAAAATTAGTCAATATAAGCAGGGAGTTTATATTAACAAGCATTTTATTGATTCATGATGTAGATACAGAATGCTGCTTCACACAAAGTGCACAATTTTCCAGCCATTCATATTGTCTCACTTATGCTGCATGGATTGTCAGACTATCTCAAAGATACCTGTATTTCATGGATATTACCAGCAACAATGTTCATTTTTGTCATGAAATCCATGTTATAAGCAATGTGAACTTTCTACTCAACAGCTGTGAAGGTTAACCACAGAAAGCAATGAATGCTGATTAAATCAGTTGGTCATCAGAGATCATACAATGGGCTTATCTTGCCAAATGCAGCATGAGCAAGTTATGCTTTCCTATGCTAATGTGGTTCATATCAACCAATGTTATTAAAGTTTGTAGGTAGAGTTTTGAAACATCCTTTTAAATTCACTTATATATTGTATATTAATGTTTAAATTTTAAATGCAACTCTTATTTTGAGAAAATATTAAAGAAATACATCTATTTCTCATTATAACCATTCTTTTTAAGTACAGAATAAAGTTATGAATTTGTGTGTTTTCATTACTCTGTTTTTTTTTTTTTTTGTTTTTTTTTTAGCATTGGCAATGAGGTTTATCTTTTCATAGGCTATTTCTTTTGTGGTTTAATTCACTATATTATCTTCTAGCTGTGGCTTTTAAGGACAAATAGATGAATTAATTTTTGTTCATTTTATAAAAGTAGAAAAATAAATTTGACTGTCATGAAGCTGTTGACAGTCATCTGCATTAAGAAGATGACCTTCATTGGAATCTGATAATTCTGTCCTTTTTTTATGCTACATTTTATGATACATTTGTTTGTGCAAATAGATTTTGGGGTAAGATAGGTGTTCTCATTCCTTTTATTTATTTTCCCAATTCTTTTCATCTTTCTTATCTCCATTCTTATCCCTATTTTGTTATTTTCATGAATTTGTGTCTTTACATGACAAGCTTCAAAGGTAATATTTTCTTCTCTTCCTTAAGCATGTTTTTTCCATTTTGCTACTTTAAGAAGTCTTGCAGTAGCTTCTGAATTTGACCATCTTTGATCCCTCTCCCCTTCTTTTAAGAAGAGAAAAAAGCTTAACGATTTTAAAATAATAAACTATAATGTCAGTAATAATAATAATCCCAAATTCTGTGGACAATGACATAGTCATAATGTTGCAGGGTTTGCATGCCTCAGAAAGAACCTAAAACTTGGCGAAACTCGGGGACAATATTTGGTCTTAAAAACTCAGAAAAACATTGGTAATTTCTATCAAAACTTGGAAAAACTATTCAGTTACTCTGGAAAAAACGTCCAGTGTACTTTTAAAGTTAGCATTAGTCAGCAATTGCTGTTATTCATCATGCTTTGTTGTTGATTGCTGATATGGAAAAGTTATTGATCTTGGAAAATAACCCAGGGAAAATTCAGATTTATTTATTTATTATTATGATTTTTAATTGGTATGAACCCTGTGTTGACTTGAGAAGGGTTTTAAAATGCAATTAATCTTAGAAACCACTAATACTGAACTGTTTAAACATTTCTAGTTTACATAAAGAGCTTTTCAGATTTAATTGGAGGGTATTAACTGGGGTTTGTCCCATAGGTATGCCAGTGCTTTTGATACAAAAGGGATAATTAAAAATATTTTCATTTCTGATATGATTCAATACAGATTTTTTATCAAGATTTTTTATACTGTTTCTATCTCTTTTCTTTTAGATGTCATACCTTTCCATTAATCCTGTCTGTGAATATTCCTATCCTTTAAAAGTTCTTTTAATCTTTGTCTAAATATCTTTCAATTATTTCAGCACCAAACTTTTTTATAATGAATTGTGTTTTTTGATTGAAAATTTCTGTGTCACTGCTTTTATATATATGTCTACTGTGTGTATATTAGGGTTTTTTCTGATTTAAATTTTTATTCATGCAGCGAGGAGTTATGGGAGACGAAGAGGTAAGAATTTAAATGCTAATAACTTTTCAATTCAGAGAAAAAATGGGATACATTAAAAAGAGGGAAACCAAGCAGAGAAATTCATGGCCAAATGATCAAAAAATAAACAGAGTGAAATACCCACATCATTGTATAAGGCAGTTGTCTTACACCAATGAGAAGGTAGCACCAAATTCATGTATGAGGTAGCAAACTCAAAAAGTAAAAAGATGGGGAGGAGGAAGGTGAGTTAGAGAAATGACATCCATACTTGAGAAAACCTAGGTGTACTTGTCAAGCCGTTCACTAAACTATTTGAATTTTTCCGGATGGGAAAAGCTTCCCAAAAGTCAAGATCATGAATATATGGAATTTTTTTAATTATGGAACTTTCAGTAAAATTGAAAATGTAATTATTAGACCAATAGCTGTTGGCACTGTTTGCCTTGCTAGATTCAAGTTATCTTGATTTATCTAACATTCTCTCCATTATAAACTCATGAGATGAACACTTACAGAATTTTTAATGTGTGCATTTTTAACATAATTTATATGTTACAGTAAACAAGTCTTTAGAGGGGTGTTTAGTTTAGCCTATATACATTAAACCACATTCACAGGAAATTTTTATAGATGTCCCACTCAGAAAACTTGTGACTTGAATATTTGAGATTAGTAAATTTTATTTTGTTGAAAGGAGCATAAATTATTTTTAAATCGAATTTCTTCAGGATCCAAGAAATTTGATGGCTGAACAGTTGTCAATATATCTTGACAACTGTTTTGCCTTGCTAGATTCAAGTGATCTTGATTTATCTAACATTCTCTCCATTATAAACTCATGAGATGAAAGCTTACAGTCTACTTATGAAAAGGAAAAATACAATCAACTTGACTTTCTTGATGTTCTAGTTATTCATGAAAATAATACTTTTCTTACTACTGTTTGTTGTAAGTGATTTTTAGTTTCTTTACCCTCTCACCAACTTTCTGTTCACCCTCCTAATAAAACTTTGGCTGTTTTTAATACATATGTTCATCAGGTTTTAAATATTTGATCTTCAGATAATTTACTTACTTTTAAATTAGTACATTAAATCTGTAGCTATTGATAGTTTTTCAGATATAATTGTTGATTCCATTTATTACAAACTCATTAAATGTGCTCATTCTAATTTCAAATCTGATCTTAATAAAAATTTAAATATATTACCATACTTCCTGAAAATTAGCCATCAAATTTCTAATCCTGAAGAAAATAGATTTTTTTTTTAAATTACACATTTCAACAAAATAAAATTTACTAATTTTAAACACCCAAGTGACAAGTGTTTTAAGTGGAGCATCTATAATATTTCCTCTGAATGTGGTTTAATGTATATTGGCCAAACTAAATGCCCTCTTAAGACTTGTACACTAGAGCATAAAAATTGTTTTTAAAATGTAGACATTAACCATTCGGCCATTGCCAACCATTATAGGTCTAATAATAGCATTTTAAATTTCCTGAAAGTTCCATTATTCAAAAATGTTCCTCTATTCACGATCTTGACTTTGGAGAAGCTTTTCAGACATGAAAATATCCAAATATGTTAGAATTAAAGGGAAAACATATCTTAAAAACATTATAAAAATAAATCTTTTTTTTTCCAGTTTGTTTGCCTGTAATTGTGTATCACACCAGTTTTTTAAATTTTATTCAAATAGTTGAGTGAACAACTTAACAAATATTCTCATGACAAGCAGGAAATTTAGTTACATAAAAAAGGAGCATATAGCTGATATTAAGTATAATAGAAAAACCACAGCCCTGGCAAGATTATATCAAGAAGAAACCATCCAAATACATTTCAATGAAAGTAAAATAATTTTTTCCTGCAATCTATACTATTAATCCATTATAAGAGAAACCATAGAGATTTTTACACATAAAAATACAATATGTAACGATGCAGCATCATTTAATTTACCAAAATTGCGGCTTGAGTTACTTCATGTTACAAATATGGAAATAAATATCCAAGTACAAATAGAAATAACGTGCACAATTTTTCAAACGTACGTGAAAAATTAAATGATTGTGCTTCAAATAATTTCATAGACCGTGCATTTATAGAATATTTTTGTTTGTTTTGATATTGATCTGAAACATATGTCAACAGTCTAATAAAACCTATTTTACTGTTTAAAATCTTTTTATTTTACACCTTTTAGCAATTAGAAAGAAGTATATAAATGCATCCAGGTTTTCCCAAATATGGATGCCATTTCTCTAACTGACATCCCCCCCCCCCCTCTTTTTATGTCTTGAGCTTGCTATCTCATACTGGATGGGTTTGGTGCTACCCTCTCATTGGTCTATGATGATTGTATCTTACAATCCTGCAGCATAGCCAATGAAACAGATAGGTCCCAGTGATCCCTAATCTTGGCTGTTTTTTCAGCCTACCTTGATCACATGGCAATTTGATGGTTAGTAGAAACTATCCTATTTTAATCACATGATAACTAAGAAAGGCGGAGGGAAGTATCGCAGCTTTTCACTTTCATTGGTTGTGACGGTTTGGGTGTTTAGCTTCATTCATTTCTTGACTTTTTGCCATTTTGGCTTTTGACCATGAGCTTCTTTGCCTTTTGTTTTCTTTTTATATATTTATGCATACGTTTTTAGTTCTTTGAATTTGCACCGATGATAGAATTTTAGAAATTACAAAACAGCTGTCTGCTGGTAACGTTTTAAGACAATTTGTGCTTTTTACCACATTGTTTTGTCATATTTTAACGTATGAGCACAGTTTCTTCTTTCTATTTTAAAATAGCCATATTTTATCACATTAAATGTCTGAGAATTACCTACAATTTTACTGCTATTGTCATAAATTAACATAGAGAAAATATATGAAAGATTAACAAATTGATCATTTGAATGGCTATATCAATCCCAACAGATAAGAATCTTTTAATCGTTTTCATATTTGTGCGAATTGTGCATCTCTTACAAAATGCATACATGCATATAGTATGTGAAAAAGACATGAATTTCAAAAAGTTTTGAACATCTTCTCTGTATTTAAAGTAATAAATATTATGAAGAATGTAATTTCTTTCTATATATTTTTTTAGAATTCTGAATAAAATTATTTTAATAGGTAATTGTTTTAATATTTGGTGAATATATTATTTAACTTTTCAAAACTCAAAGGTTCTTAATCATGTGGTATGTAGACTATTAATCATGGTTCTTATCATTGCTACAAACACTCCAAGCTACTACAGCGAAGAACTAGAATAATTAAAACAACTTTGTGAAAATCATCAATATTTGGTAAATAAATTGTAAATGAAGCATAAAACACATATTATGAAAATATTATCCAACATCAAGGGAGGGAGAGAGAAGAAATAGAATAAAGTAATTAGAACTTCATATAAAGGTGCTTTTATCATTGAAACATTTCTGAAATACTATATCGGCTGGAGTATTGTTTCTTACACTTTTATTACTTTAACACAATCATACTAATGGGTAAATAAATCATACAAGTAGTATTTTTTCCAACTGAGTGAAAATGTGTCCACACTGGGACTTGAACCCCAGTGCTCAAGTCCTGGCAGGGACACATTTTCACTCAGTTAGAAAAATTACTACTCATATATTTTTTCTTAATTTATAAAAATTTGCATACATTTAATAATTTTGTTTGAAATGTAATATTTTCTGGAGAAAAAGTCAATGATGTGTATAATAATGAGTATATAAGAAAGAATAGCAAAAAATGTTTGGTACTTTTATCAGAAAAAAAAAATATTCTTGAAAAATTATTAGCTAGAGTATTTTTCATTTATTTAAGGGAAGGGGAAATGTCTGTGCTTTAATAACCTGGTTTGAAATGTAATATTTCCTGACAATAAATCAATAAAGTATAATATTGGAACCATTTGAGATCAATATTATTTGCTTTTGAAAAATTAAAATGTGTTGTTTTTCTGATAAGTGTTTATTTAAGTTATAAGTGATAAATGTATTTGACTTATTTTTACTCAGATCCAAGATTTTCTTACTTGAAATTTCTCACTAAATTTTGAAGATAATTTTGAATTTGCAATGAAACAGTGAGATCTTCTAAACATCTCTAGTCAGAATTAATGTGAAAAAAAGTAGAATATAGACATTTATTTTAGAAAATATGGCATATCAATGGAAATAATATTTTTGCATTTACAGAAATAAGTGTTTATCATATTCAATGGTTGGAGTATCATAGTTGAGATTTATTTCAACAGAGCAAAAAATGCCGGTACCAGGACTCGAACCTGGGTACTTTGGCTTGCCGTGCCAACGCTCTTCCTACTGAGCTATCCCAACGATATCCTGGTTGGCATAATTCACTCTTATTTGTTGGTTATGGCTATAAACTGCAGCGCTAATTTTTTATTCATCCGAGCTATAACCATAATAATAAGTTGAAAAAATGTTCCTCTGTTCGTTATGAAGTATTTATCAATTTATTATTTTTTACAGGAAGATCCCCATTTTTTACTGGCATCGAAGACAATCATATGTTAGATGACGTACAATTAGATCAAATTGTCACCTCATTCAACTCTCTTCATATGTCACCTAATGCTCCTAGAACATCTGAATCAGGAGAAAGATATTCTCGTAAAGTGTTTGTTGGTGGGTTACCACCAGATATTGATGAAGGTAAGTGTATGTTTATTTATGTATCAGTGATTTTTACTACTATACACTTGCTTTTGATTCTCCTGGCTCTGTGACTGTAATTTTAAAGTTTTACAACTTCCTGTCTAAAATATTATTAGATATTATTGAGTAAATTTATATTGATAAATGCTGTTATTTAGTAATAATGGCTCATGAATAGAATGCATAAGTAAATGGAAAAAGAAATTTTCAATGAAGACTTTTATCTCAAATTGCAGCATTATCCCTTTTTTTCGTCATACATTTTATGTCAAAAACTCTCTGTTCAAGCATGATAAGCAACAGCGATGTCACAATTCCTATGTTTATTCTAACAGCATTTTGTAGTAAATACAGCAGATATAGTTTTAAATCTGTGATCATTTTGTCTCCCTAGTAATAAAAAGGTTTAGTTTGCAAAGTCTTTGCATGTTCAAGAAGAAGTATATAACAACTGTAAACTAGAAAAAGTTAAAAGCAAGTTTTCACATTCAAATTCTTATTCATTTTTTAATTTTGAATGCGCATATCTTGGAATTAGGACTAATGCTAAATGAATACACTTAAATTAGGTGTTATTATTTTTATTTGAATGAAAGCATTAATTAATATTATTGGCAACAAATTAAGATAACTGTATTACTACTACAGTAAACTCGATTTAAGGCAGCCTCTGTGTAAGACAGAAATCTGCTTACGGCAGAAAATTTTCTCAGTCCTGGTGAATTCTGCCTCAGACAGAGTTTACTGTATATAAAGTAATGGAATATAATATTATTATATTAAATATTTTAAGGAAATAATCCTACAGTCAAAGGTCAAATTGTATGTTCAAAAGTTAAATAACATTTCGAAAAAGTATGGTGAAATTCACACTCTCAAATATAAAGTTAAAATTTTTAATACTTATATGTAAATTTATTCTTTTCTTAAAAAGAAAGTTGTGTCTGAAGTGTATATATTTAATTTTTTAGAAGAAATAACTGCAAGCTTTCGACGTTTCGGACCCCTTGTAGTTGACTGGCCACATAAAGCAGAAAGTAAATCGTACTTTCCTCCTAAAGGTACATTTCACTCTAATTATCATTTTTTTTAAAAAATAATTTCTTATTTACTTTTGTTTTTATCAATTCTTTTTTAAAAATTAATTTAACAGTGTCTAAAATTAAAAAAATAATAACATTAAAACTCTAACATAAAAATGTTTCTGATGCACTTTTTTTATTGTCTGTTACTGCCTTTGCTCAAAATTAAAATTTTAAGCTTTCTTTTGCAAATAAATTAGATCTTATTTTACTGAATGTGCTACAACTTATGCATATCAGCATTCTATGCATTTCTCATATTTTACTTTAAAAAGTCAACTGTGTATTCTGAAATTATTTATGTAAATTATTCTTTATGATTTTTAGTTTTTGCTTTTCAAAAGTCATGGTTATTGCTTAACTTAAATTAGTTTATGTATTTTGTTAATGCAAAAATAAGGTTAGTTTTTGGTTGATAAGGTAATTTCTAGAAATTCTATGGTTGCAGCAGTGGCACTTTTTTATACTTTGACTTGGGTCACTAAATTATTTTTTTTTTCTAAATTACTTTGACTTATCACAGTATGAATAATAATTCATTTCATAATTTCTTTTGGGCTCAAATATTTTTTGGAAATAAATGAATAAGTTTTGAATATTAAAATACAATTAATTCAAAATTTGAACTTTTCATTATATATTTAAATAAATGCATCCTTATCACAAATGTGACATATTTTAATCATAACACTTAATTTAGCTAGTGGGAATATTTAGTGTGTGTACATACCCATACATAAATTTCCAAGAACATCATGCATGCAGTATAATATCTGTATGGAAGGGGTAGTTTTAAATAACCTCATAATAGAAAACTGCCAACTTAGATGAAATGAACGGATAGGAATAAGAACATTTTTAATTTTAATAGGGAACATTTTATTTGTTTATTATAACACTTTTCTCATTTCATCTTCATGTAATTGACCTTACTTAACCCAATACATCCAGTGTCCAATAATTGAAGTATAACTAATGACCATTATTCTTTCATTATGATATTTTTTTTTTTTTAAATTTTAAAAGATGTCTTTTATCATCTTACTTCATGGATGATATAATGTTTTTAGTTGTATGTGCAGACAAAATATATTGTACAATAAAATTCTTAACATGCACAAATGTAAAAAAAATGCTTAACAGGAAACAAGCAAAAACTAAAATTATATTCAGCATGTAATCTTTTTGTTAGGACAACAAAATTAGTATATAAGACTTTAAGGTATCTATTGCAACATTTAGTTTGTTGAAAGACATAGGATATTGGGAAATTCCCCTGACAGTTTGTGGATATTTTATATTCTAAATATGGTTAAGATCTTTTCTAGCCTAAATTATTTATGAAACACAGATGTAATGCCACAAATATCTATAAATAGCAATTACATATTCTAAATGTGCTTTACTTTCCCTTATTTGACTCTTATTTATATAAAATGTAATTTTGATTCAGAGTTGCTGCTCTTTGTAATGTACTGTACTTTTAAAAGTGCAGTTAAACCTACACATCTTTTAAAATTTCATTCAGAGTTTTTACAATACAGTATTTTTAAATTTAGTACATAGTATTTAGTAAAACTAGTATAACATTTAAAAATACTTTATGTTATGAAGAGGTGGCAACTCTGCTGATTTCAGGAATATACAAGAATGCTGTACAATTTACAATGCCTCCAGTAACTTTGTTTTATGTAGGTTATGCTTTTCTCCTGTTTCAAGATGAGTCATCTGTTCAAGCTTTAATAGATGCTTGTATACAGGAAGATGAAAAACTATACTTATGTGTTTCCAGTCCAACTATCAAGGATAAACCGGTTTGTATTTTTAAGCATTCAGGTTTTTATTTATTTATTTAATCTTATGTATTCAAAAATTTCTTGTTTTTAAAGTTACTCTTCCTGAATTTATTGGATTAAACATTTTAATGTACTCCCCTAATGCATTAAAGTGCCTTAAATTTAATTTGATGAGCTGTTTATTCCCACACTTTTATTGAAAGAATATAGATTGTAGCCGAATGAACGAAAAGACCTTTTAGAAGATGGTTTGTAATCAGATATGTTAGACTATGTTAAACACTATAAAAATTTGTATTATTGATTTATTTGTTCTTATCTTTAAACCAAACAATTTGTTTTGCCATATTTTCAAGCATGATTTTAACCAAGAGAATTTTTAAAAAAAATTCTCAAACAACATTATTTTAAATGCTATTTTAGTAGTAGCACAAATATTTGGATTTAGTCATTTATTTTTTCTGTTAGTCTAGTGCAATAAAACATAAAAAGTAAATATTTTCAGACTGAAATTACCAACCACATAGATGATTACATCACAGAAAGATCATTTCACCCCAGAACGCAGATATACCTCCAAAAAAATTATAAAATGGACAGATTACCCATTAGGCTGAAGCCAATGGGCCCTGAAGGGAAAGGCTGCCCGGTGGTAAGAATTTCTTTCAGATTTTTTCTTCATATCGGCTAATATTTTATGCAAAAGAGGAATGAAATGCAATATTCCTTGTTTTTTACTCACTTATTGAATCTTGTAGGTCATTAAAATTAGCTTGTATTCCAAATATTATTGCCTTATTAAATTATGTTATATTCGTAAGAAGAAAGTATTAGATTCATGAAAATTTTTGGCTTCCAGTTTTTTGTGGACACAGAGGCAACTTTAATATCCATGGTGCCTTGAATGAAATTTTTTCAGTGCCCCATTAATGTTATCTTCTAAAGAATCTGAAAAGTTTTAATCAAGTATTTTTGCTTATTTTCCGCCCTTTTGTTTTTAGCACCCTGGGCAATCACCCAATTTCATACTGCTCTAAAGCCAATTTTGGATTTACATGTTTTGAGATATCCTGAATATGATTTGATTGATTTTTGACTGAAGTCTTTTCTGTCTGTATGTTCAAATTCTGTGTGTGCTGCTGTAACACAAGAACTGATACATGAAATCCCTAGAAACTTCATATTTAGTTAGACCTAGACATATGTTGGTACTTATTAGAATTTGGTGTATATCGTCCAATAGGTGTTGTTACGATGTCATGTTTTTCATGATTTGCAGGATAGCTATATAAGCTATAGCTACATCTATGAGATGGATTTGCACCAAACTTAATATGTAAGATGCTCATGCATAACTGTGAAATATTGCTAGGCTTTTGAAATCCTGGGACCCAGACACTTCCAAAAAATTGGGTCCTTCTTTTAGAAATAAATCATATTCAATGTATTTAATAAGAAATATATGCTTCTTTTGTATTCTTTCAAGATAAAATCATGCATTTTGAAAGACCCATCATAATGTTTTTTATGCATCCTTTCTCTAATTTTTTTGCATAAATTTAAATTATGTATTATAGCACATCTCTGGCATCACTAAGTGATGATTCAAGTTTGGTTTTGATCACTTAACAGAGGGCACTACTGTTCTATACTTTTTGCAATGTGCAATGTAACTGTGTCTTGTTTTTTAATGCATTAAATTTTATTTATCAAGTTATTAAATATATATATATATATATATATATATATATATATATGGCAGTCCAATTTTGTCTTTGAATACCAAGAGAAGGGGCACTGATGTGCTGTGCTTTTCTTATTCGCTGATAAGAAAATTAATTCCATGTTAAATTCAAAGAAATACATCATACTTCATATTCATAATTCAGTTAGTATGTGACTGCACATTTAAAATTGTGAAGGATTTTAATTAGAATGATGTAGGGAAATTTTTACATTCGCCACAGTTAGTTTAATTTTGTTGAGCTTTTATATAATTTTTTTCAGTGTTTCAACATATTGATGGAAAATTCTTTTAACAAAGCTTTAAATATGCCTAACTCTAAAGAAACTGATTTATAATTGCTAGTCTGCTTGCACAACTGTCATAAATGTTCCCCAATTTGGGATATAGAAATATCAGGTTGGCAATACAATTTGTTGTTGATAATACCAAAGAAAATTAATGTCCGTTAGGAATGAAAAGAGGTCTTGACAGCAAAATAGCATCTCTAAAATGTTCATAATATTTTGTATCATTTGAAATTCAATGTTAGAACAAATTAATAAACTGAGTCTGAAACTTATAAATCAATAGCTTGATTTAATGAAGGTGCAAGACTTCTATGAGGGAAAGTCATTAAGTAAGTCACAAAAGATAATTAAATAATAACTTACAATGATATTCACTTCAAAACTATTTTTATTTCTCAACATATTCTCCACCAATATTTATGCACTTATATCACCGTTTTATCAGTGCCCAACACCAGCTCCATACAATTCTTTGGGTTGCTGTCTCAACCGCATTAGGACTTCAAGTTGAACCTTTTTATCATCTGTGAACACCATCTTGCAACTTCTTCAACATCCACCATACAGCTTCAACTTAGCCCCAAGCGCTTTTCATCTGTTTAGTCTACTAAAAACCATCTTGGAAGCAAGATGATGTTCACAGATGATGAAAAGTTTCAACTTGAAGTCCTAATGTGGCTGAGACAGCAACCAAAAGAATTGTATGCAGCTGGTGTTGGGGCACTGATAAAACGGTAATATAATTGCATAAATATTGGTGGAAAGTATGTTGAGAAATAAAAATAGTTTTGAAGTGAATATCATTGTAAGTTATTATTTAATTATCTTTTGTGACTTACTTAATGAATTTCCCTCATAGAATATTTATAGCAATACCCACCAGAGTTTCTATTTATTGATTCTTTTCTGGATTTTGAAGTGGAAGGAATTTCAAAACCTAGCACTGCATTATGTAAAGAACAAAGGAAACAAAGTTAGCTGTAAAATAATATTCTATGATGAAAATACTGGAGAATCAAATTTACACCTTATAATTCTTTTATATGTTTATAAAGTGATTGTAGATAATTTATTGATGCAATTAAATAACTGCATAGTGGAATGCAAATCTGTATGCAGTTTCTTTTTATTTCTATCCCATCTCTGAGATTTTAATGTAGAGACACTGAAAAAGTCTTAACAGAAAATACCCTGAAGCCTTCAATGATTCAGTTTCTGAAGAATTATCCCACTTCCTGAATTATATGCAAAAAGAAACTGGGGTTACAGTTTGGGGAGATTTTTAGTTTTAGCACAAAGCAAACATTTTGGAGTCTTTCCTGACACCTACATATGCTTCAAAAATTATTTATTATTATTAATAATTTTTCAGAAGAGTATTTTTTCATCACTAAAAAGAACCACGGCAAACTTAACCCTAGAATGCTACCCTTTGAAAAACTTACGGGAATGATAACCATTCGTCTCCCAGACGAAATGTGGGTACGCGTGCTTAAAATCAATTTTAAAAGCTAATTAAAATAAATGTATACTAACTGCAGGTGACTTTATCACTCTCGATCTACAATTAAGCAAGAAATCACAATTTGATTATTTTCAAAGAAATTTTTACACATGTTACGTGATGTTCACCGCACATTGCTCTGGAACACGTTAGACAAAAGTTGCGTGTCATTCTGTGCAAATTGTACAGGCAAAATGCAGAATTTTTCCTTTTTTTTACATTCAGATTGTTCAAGTTTTTGAATGTTGATATCCAATTTCAAAAGTTGACTTATAATTGCCCTTGTTGATAGGGGCAAAGTTGATACATTGAGATGCTTCTTCATCTATGCAGCAAGAAGATCTTCACTTAGCTTTATCGCGAACTTTTTTCTGGATAATGCTTTTTCAAATTTTGGAGTCATGTTATGCTCATATATAACATGTGCATTAAATAAACTGATACACTGTAAAAAAATTTCCGGAAGGTTCCGGAAAAGAATGGTGGCATTAAGATGCCACGGCTTTTTGCTGTTGCGTTTCACAACAAAGTAGTGAAACATTCCAATTTTTCAGAAACATTCCGTAACATATACTCCGAAACCTTTCATATCAAAATACTAAAATATTTCAGCGTCACGATACGCTTTTTTCCGAAACCTTTCATATCAAAATGCTGAAACATTCCAACTTGGAATGTTTCACTACTTTGTTGTGAAACGTAACAGCAAAAAGCCGTGGCATCTTAATGCCACCATTTTTTTCCGGAACCTTCCGGAAATTTTTTTACAGTGTGAAGATTTATTATGATTGCTGACTGTCCCTAATATTTTGTTTATTAATCATTTCTCAGAAGTTTACAGCTGATTTCTGTTTTCAAAACCTTTCATATCAAAATACTGAAATGTTCCATAGTTTCACAGAACGTCCTGTTTCGAAACTTTTTTTTTTTTTTTTAATTCTGAAAATATTATTTTTTATTTATCAGGTAACAAAATCGAAGCTGTACAACAAAAATATATTAATCGAAACTCATAACTAAACATATAAAAAATACTTGCTAAAACGGGATTCCGAGCTCGGATTTACGCGAGTAAATAAAGTTTAAAAATGTTAATTATATTTTTAAAAATGCAAACATTATTTTTATTCCATTATTAAAATCTTAAGTTTTTAGAAAATATAAAATTTTCCTTTTAATCAATTTTTTTTCTGATTTAATAATTTACATCCTTGCTAGAACATTCGATAAGCAATACAAAAGATAAGTATAAAACGTGCAAAAACTTCTTTTATGTGTTAATTTTTTTTCCAAATTTTACATAATAAAATGAGAGAAATAGTACATGAAAATTATTTTACATCTATCATATTTTATAAATAGGAAAGGTGGGACATTAAAAATTCTAAAATTATTTCAACTGCCCTAGACACAAATTTATTAAAATCATTGTTTATAATTAATTAAATGAAAAAAAGACAATATATGGTTGTATCAACGGATAAGATTTTTGAAAACAATTTACATATAACATAGGCTTAATGATGTATTTAAAAGACATTTTAATTAATTTATAAATTAAAGAAAGTACCAAAACTGATTAACAAAATATATAATTTTTTTGAAAGATAACAAAAGGTGAACATGGACTTGATTTTATTACTCATTTAAAAAATACATAAATAAATAAATAAAGAAAAACGCTTGTAGCACCAACATTTTTTTCTATGATTTCAAATGCATTAATCCTTTGAAGGGCACCGATATATATCAAAAGTACGATGTTTTACAACCAGTATTTTTCTATAATAATTTTTACGTGTAAAATCTCCAAAATATAAAAGCAAAAATTTCTATTCGAAAATACTTGTGGTAAATTTGTGAATTTTTGGTGTTTGCGCCATGTAAACGGCATCCATTAAAGAGTTAAACAAGAACGGAAAATCATGCATCAGGCATAGATTATGAAACACTTTCCATTATTACATCTAGAAAACTGTAACGAAACTACACCGTTAAATGAGGTGAAAGAAGATATTAAATAGTTTAGGAAACATCTAACACATTTAAAAATCCAGTTTTAGCATTTACCTTCCAAATATTTGTCACAAGTAGTCAAATTATATAGTGCAGCCCTGTATATCACCCGTAGACTTGGATATACGAGGGTTGTAAATTAAATAGTGGCAACTTAAACTTGAAACTTGCAAAAGGGCAGGCATGCGCAAATAGGATATGGGAGCGGTGAGGTGGCGCTGTTGTCGATGTGTAGAGTGCAAAAAACAGTCGATCTGCTTAGAAGGGTAGTTGTTGTGTGGCGTTAAAGTGAGGAGTTTCGTTTCCGTCGCTCTAAAGCATGTTTTCAAAAGGTGATCAGAGGTCGTGGCTTAAAATCGAGGTTTCCCGTTGCAAAAATGCAACAGAATGCTATCGAGGATTAGTGGAAGCATGTGGCACAAATGCTTTACCGTATAGGACAGTAGCACGAACAGAGTTGAAGGAACCCCTCCGAGGTGACCGATTTCATGACGTTCCATCTGTACTCCACGCAGTAGGGCGCTCGGTTGCTCACATCAACAATCAACACCTTGCCACTGGTCTACAACGGCTTCCCGACATTTGGCAAAAGGTTATAAGCTTTGCTGGTGATTACATAGAAGGAATGTAATGCAATTGTACTTGTAAGTTCGTTAAAAATGGATTTATACCTATGTTGCCATTACTTAATTTACAGCCCTCGTATATACTACATAGAGTGATAAAATTTAGTTCAGTTAAAAAATTCACATATAGCAATTTTCGCCAATCGATGGAAATGCACTCGAAACCTTTTGTACAGACCTGTATATTATCTAAAGATTTTTGTACGCACCACATATTAAGCTAAAATCTAATTAAGGTAAAAAATGCATAAGGCAACTTAAAACTCACTTCCAGCAGTTACCAACCATAAACGACAACATATCTTGTTCTTTGCTTAGCCCTGTATATGAATTTATTTATATTCCACAAACTTCTATTAGTATACTAAATATAGTTGAACAGGAAAATGTGCAACACAATTAAAAATACCATTAAGCAATTTACTCTCATAGTTAGTAATACGTACGAATTCCTTTGTGTAGCCATGTATATGATCAACAGAATATATACACACCACGTACTATGCAGACATTTAGTCAAACCTAAAAATCCAAACCAAAATTGAAAACACTTTTATCACTCATAGACTGTAATTATCGAACATAGACTGTAACCAAATTCTTTTGTGTGTCCGTGTAAATGAACGATAAACTCAATGCACACCATGCTATTCAGTGAGCAATTTATAATGCATCTCAGTAACACATATACATTTCATTATGTTTTAAATATTGAAACTAAATTACATTGCAAACGATTTTTTCCTGTAGAACCTTGTGTGACAGAATTATTTTGTGTGACCCTGTAAATGAATAACAAATGCTTTGTACACCCTATTTTAAAAAAAGCATGTTTTAGTGCGCAACATAATTGTATATCAATTTCATCATGTTTCGAATGGCGTAACATCATCAAAATGCACTTGAAATGATTTTTTTCCATTGACCGTGATGTAAATGAATACTTTTGATTGCCCCTGTACATAAACTATAAATGCTACACGCTTCATTTTCAATAGGGATCATACTATAGTAAGTGCCAATCACATACAAAATTTTCAGGTGAATCCGAGTATATTTACGGGAGTTAGAGTACGGACAGACAAACCGATGTCATAAACACTTTTCAACTAAGTTGGAAAGTGTTAAAAGGCTAAATTTCATGAAGCAATACAAAAATTATGAACACCGTTTGCGGCATATTTAAATATGCTTTATTTCATAAATTATTAAAAATATTAATTTTTAATAGCATAACTGAATTGGATTGTACTGCAATTCTATGAAATTTTTAAAATCAAATATGATGTTTATCTTAAAAAATGTATATATGTCACAATGTTTTTAACTTATTAATGCAATTCTCGTATTAAATAGTAGGAAGCTTATTTCAAAAGAAAATTGAGAAACATTACTTATCTATACATTTTAATAAAAAGCCTTTTCTGAATTGGCAGATACATTCAGTTTTTATTACAAAGAATAATTATTTCATAATTAGACATTATAAAAAATAATCAATATACTTTTTTTTTATTCAGTGTCTTATTTAAGCAATTAAATTTTAAAGTTTCGTATTACTGATAAAAAGAAAATTCAAATAATGAAGGATAAAAAGATTTAAATTAGCTACTTACTTTATCGGTTGATATCCAAACAAAGAATGGCATTTGTTCAGATTGCTTTTGTCTCTACTTACCTAGGCAGCTGTTTTTTTTTATTCTTCTTTAGTTATCAAAATGGCTAATGGAACATAAATCATGAAGCACGCATGCGCAGAATGTAGTTTACGGAAAAGTTGAAACCTTTCAAAAATATTACACGAATTATTGCCGTAATTGACGTGGGACATAAAGAAATTTCAAATTCCGGTAAAATATGCGAAATGTTTCAGGATAATTTCCTGAAACGTTCCGAAAATTTTTTACAGTGTATTTATCATACCATAAAACACACAAAGAGGCCATCAGCGTATTTTCCTACTACATGACATGTTATTACATATCTGTTCCAATGTGTCTACAGTTCCTTTTGTGGTGTTAAAAAATTCTATGATTATATTTCGAGCTGCTGATCTTGTCTTACATAATTGAGGAACATATGACCAGTTTGACTTTTCTTTATCACTGAGCTGAATTTTGTCTGGATAAATTATAGACGTCGTCATATGACTCAAACATATTCGAAATTTTTCCAACTCATTCAATTTTATTTGATACACTGCTGTTTTCAATTTTAGCTTCGTAATTTGACTTCATATTTCCATCCTCCTAGGTTTGTTTTTCAAGAATTGCTTTTCTTCATCTTTATTGTCAAAGGATAATTCATAATTATCATCTGTGTTGCTATCTGTGATTTCGTCATAGTCAACTTCAATTAATTCTTCATTTTCTAATTTATTCCCAGAAATAGAATTTTCTTGATCACTTAGTTCATTTAATAGTTTCCAGATAGCCTCATATCTACTCCAAACATTTTCTCCGAGAAAACGTTTTGATATGTCACGGCAGCACAGGAAAAAAAACTAAGTCAGATTCTCAAATGCAAACGCCGCAGCTAACCATTCGTCTGCGAGACGAATATTGTTCTGAAAACACCTTCTGCACAAATATTTCGGGAAAAAGGATTATCCTTAAATGTAGTATCCAAGGTCAAATTAAGGTACTGAGTGGCACGATCCATTTCCTTTTTTGGGAGAGGCAGATCAAAGTTACTTGTTATGGGCTTCGTCCAGGAGACGAATGGGTAGCATTCTAGGTTTAAACTTGAAAGTAAGTGATAAAAATTAAACAGTCTAGCAATAATGCACTTTGAATCATATTACATTCAATGGATGCATGTTTAGTTTTTGAGTTTTGTTAATAGAAAAATAAAATTCTTCAAACACACTCACAAAAAAAAAAAAAAAAAAAAAAACTAATTTGCATTATTAAAAAAAAGTTACAATTAATATGCAATGTGAAATTTCCTCTTTTAAAATTCTTTGCTAAACTAAGAAAGTTTTTTTAGATTCTCCATAAATGTGTCTATGTGAAAATACATTAATTTGTATATTTTCAATTATTATATTCTGCAAAATCAGTCTGAAAAAATAATGTATACAAAAAATTTAAAAATTTAATCAGAATTGTCTTATATACATATATTGTTTTGGGGGAGGGGAGATGGGGCCACAAACGAATCGAACCTAGGGGCCCTGGAGGTAATTAATCCACCTCTGTAAAAAGGTACTCCATTTCTCAAGTCAACTACTTTGAAAGCTCAATAACATTACAACATCAGCATGCTGTACAGCCTTAATCAAAGTATTGAGCACCCCCATATTTTTAATATATCTTTAAAATAATAATCAAATACAAATACTTAACGGCATACAATTATAAATTTATTCTTAAGTTTTTACAGTTTGTAAAAATTGATAGTATGTATGAACAACCCAACTCTTTTCTCTTTTTATTAAAGACTTTGCTAAAAATGAGATTTACAAAGAAATTCTGAATTACTTTGTTTTACAGGAAGTTCATTGATATGTTATGTAAGTTAGTAGATAATCATGAAAATTAAAATATTTCTTTCAGAAAATGCGGAAACATAAGAAACTCTGTCTTAAGCAACAAAAGTAATAAAATAAAATAAATTATGTTTTTTTTAAATATATTTTTTAATTTATTTGTATTTTTTTAGTTTATGATAATCTATTAGCTTGCATAATACAACAACAAAACTTCCAGTAAAACAAGGTAGTTCAGAAATTAAAAAAAAAACTCAAGCAATTAAAAAGGTTAATTAAAATTTGTATTGATCATTTCCTGTCATTTTTTACAAGCTGTAATAAGTTAAAAAAGAAATTCATAATTGCATGCAATTCAACATTTGTATGCGACTATTACTTTTAAAGATATATTGAAAATATGGTAGTGCTCGATAATTTTGATCAGGACTGTAGGTCACTGCAGAACTTTTTTGCATGCAGAAAGCATAGTGGCTACCACATCAGAAAATATCAAGGTTCACTGCTGTGCTTACTTCCTGTAGGATCTTCATTCAGTAAACTCAACTTCAAAATCAGTGTCTGGCTTTTCTTCCTGAGAATTTTCATCTCTTTGTTATTTATATCTAATATTTATTTTTAATAGCTGCTTTTACCTTCTGTCCTCGAGTAAATGTTTGGGCTAAATTTATGCACCCAAATTTTTATTGTTTTGCATAATTTTTAAGAGGATTAAAGCAAATTGCTCATTGTATTTTTTTTTCATCCAATTTTCAACTAGACTGAGAAATATGTTAGTGTTTTGTTGCTTAAAATATCAATTAAATGATGATAATAAAATATTCTAAGAAAACATCATAAATTTAGATAAACTTATTAAACCATATTAATTACAATAGAAGATCTTTATAAAGGAATTCTATATAATGTAATTCTCTATATGACACACAACTTCTCAGATGTAAACAACAATTTCTGCAGTTAAGAAACACCTGCATTCCACATTGTAGAAAAATTGTTATTTTCCAGAAGACTAAATTTGATACATTATTTTACCTTTATCTCCTTAATTCAGAGCTTTTTAATGAAAAAATTGCTGCTATTACAATAAAAATTTATGAAATTGAGTAATAAATGAATTTGCTCCAGGCATATTTGGACCATGTTTATAAAGTAAATTTAACAATGTCTGAAATGATCTATATTATGCAAAAAATTATACTCCACACAATTTCTGGCCCCAAGGAATGCAATATAAAGATCCTGTACTGTATATTCATATGTTTAAGACATATTTGTGCATATATTGTCTATGTTTACAAGGAAAGTTTAATGATGTGTGAAATGTGATCTATAAAAGGCAAAATCTGTAATTCACACACCCTCTCATCTCAAGATGTGCATTATAAAAATCCTCTACTGTATTATAAGCCAAATACTTACCAAGCACATCAGTTTAAACCAGGCATGTCAAACTCGTTTACCGCCGCAGGCCAAATTAAGTATTATATACAAAGCTGTGGGCCACATAAAAATAATAATAATAATAATAATATTATTATTATTATTATTATTATTACCACTTTACAGAATAAAATTTGTACGTACAAAACATAGCTATTTTAAAGAAATATTCACCCAAAGTTCAAAAGTTATTATTATACATAATTTATTTTATCTTATTTTTCGATAAAATACTCAAAATTACTTTTCATCAACTAAATTTATAAAGTTTAATTGAATTTTTTAAACTGTACTTAAAAAATTGCTTGTACACGCTGATCTGTAAATCTTGATCTAGTAAAGGTATAGCTGTCAATCTTCCATCAATTAGAAAAATATAAATAAACATATTTTGAGTCAGAAAATGTATTTAATAAACTGTGTCTTGTATCTATGCGCAACATATTTGATTTCATTTATTAAATACGTTTTCTGGTTCAAATTATGTTTATTTGACTTTTAAAATAACAAATTCTACGTAAAGATGTCGTATAAAAATGTGTTACCGAACATAGTTAAAATATGCCTAATTGCACACTATACTTTAAAAAATCAGTCGATTGATAAATAATTACAGAAATTTGGAAACCGTATATCCATATATTTTCACTCTAATATATGAAATCACACTGAATTTTGATTAACTGCAGAAATAAATTCTGAAGAATAATTTCAGCGTGAATTATTAGAGGTGAAGTAAATAAATTTAACTGATTTTCATATTTCTTGAAAAATACTCTTTTCATTTCTTCATCAATTTCTTCATCAATCTTTTCATTTCTTCATTTCTCCTCAATTCATTTTTTATGTATTTTTAGTATAGTCTAAAAATTTCCACTCTGATGATTTTTGTAATAATGCTTGCAACAATTAAAATGAAATAAATATTTTTTTTGAAAATTGTTTTATCAAAGTAATAAATTCTGTTTAAAAACGCTAATACTATTAAACACCAAGATACCGTTATGAAATTTGCCTTGATGTTGAAGTTTACTCGGTGTTTTGAAATTCAAATGAAAACTCCAAGTAGTTTGTCTATTGGTGGTCTTTTAATAATCCACATTCATAATTTGCCGATTTAAAATTAAAATTGTAACCTTGTTTAACAGTTAAAACTTTATGATGGAAAGGCATTAAATATCTATAAAAGAAGGTAGATATGTTTATCTTCTAGTTATTTTCTAGATTCGCAATGATTAAGCTTGGGAGTACAAATATAATAAACGTTTATAAGCACTATAAGTTTTTAAGTACATATTCGGCTTTTATAAATTTATACGCTATATATAAATATTTTCTAGCAATGTACTTATGCCTATAGTATTTTCAAATTTCTTTAACTGCTCTAGACCTAATTTCGTAGTGAATATTTCGATACGCGGGATATTTAATTTAATAAAGATGATAATTATTTTTTTAAACCAAATATATTTTCTTCTCTTTTGATTATGTTTTAAGAAGTATCAGACTCTGACAGTTTATCTTTCCAATGTTTATCCAGATTTTTGTGAGTTTTTTTGCACTTTGTGCTGTGGCACCTCTTAACGTTACATTCTTTCCAAACTCCAAAAGTGTCTACATATCAAAAATAAAATTTCAGTTTTCCTTTGAATATAATTGTATTGTAAATCACCTTAAAAAAAATCTGCCATGTTAATATATTCAGTTTATTATATTTATGCATAGTATGTAAAAAGCTTTAAATATTTTTTTTTATATGGAAATCCTGGGAAGTATATGATTATACCAATCAAATGTATGTATATCAATAAAAAAGGAAAGAAAGATCTTACAGGACTCATTAACAATAGCACAATTACTAACCAAAGTGATGAAAATGATTAAAAAACTTAAATCCAAAATCCATATGTCCAACTAATACTAACTGTCACTTTCAATGCGACTCATTTAAAGCTATTTAATTTTATGGTTTAATTACAAAAAATTTTAACTGTTCTTAATTAGCTCCGAATTTTATTAATTTTACAATACATTTCTTAGTATTTAATAAATAGAGTATATTATTTTGTCAAGTTGTATAAAATCGAAGGGAGTAGTAAAATAAAGTAGTTTCGGCGTAAAACAAATAAAAATTATGAGTAAAACACTGTTCGTGCAAAGTGTATTTTCAGCATGCGTGTTATAACAATTAAAAACAGAGGTAAATTACCGAAGGCTTCGCGGGCCATCGAAAAGTTGTTGGTGGGCCACGTGTTTGACACGCCTGGTTTAACTAACCGTGCACTATCATAAAGACAATTAGAGAAATTAAATGAGAGAAACCATATAATTAGCAAAAGAGAAGAGAGAAAATCTGAAATATTTGCACAGTGATAAATTCAGAGGGTGCAAAGCATCAAAATATCCCCCCCCCCCCCCCAGAAAATTTGACGATTTATGTTTACTAATGGTCAAAACCACAAATTCTTTTCTGAAACTGTTTAATGTCTCCCCATCACCGCCACTTGGAGCCACAGAAATCCCTTCCAGAGTAAAATATCTGAATTCAATACTGAGAGAGCACCAGTTTGTCCACTTGAGCCATGAACTGAGAATCCTGAAAAACTCCATTAATTATTTATGAGTTCGTATGTGCTTGTTTAGGCATGTCTAAATAGGTAAAGAAAAATTCATAATTTTAAATATTTAAATATGTTCTCATTTAAAAATTTGAGCCTGTTTCCCCATGTGTAAGAAATAATTTCATTCTTTTTCTCATTTTATTTTAATATATTTGTTACAATAATTTTTCCTTGGTCATCATGACTCAAAAAAATATTACAATACACTATTTTTTATGATGATTCTTTAAAGTTGTAATTTTGTACAGAACTTGTCAAAAAGAGCCAGTACAGTATAGGGATCATTATCCAGAAGAATCCAAAATCCAGAAAAAATTTTCATTAGAAAATTTTCTGAATTTGCAAATTTTTACTAAAATTTTGCTGATACCTGAAATCTTTTAAAAATTTTATGGATTCCTAATTTTTTAAGTAAATTGTTTCAGTGTGTTAACCACTAAAATAATATGTTACTTCAATGACGTAGGCAGAGGACCTCCCCCTCCCTCCCCAAAAAAAGAGAATTTCGTCGAACAAATGTAGAAAAAAATCGCAGCTTGAAAAAATGGTCGAGAAACAAATCACGAATTTTAAAAAACAATTATTGTGAATTTCGTCGAATGATTGCAGAAAAAAAATATCAAATTTCGATGAGTAATTGCGGAAAAAAAAAATAAAGAACTTGATCAATTCCTTCCAGAAGAAAATCATAATTTTTGTCACTTGGTCCAGATGAAAAAAAATCGAGAATTTTGTCAAACCAGCGCAGAAAAAAAGTCACGAATTTCATCAATCCCTCATGATAGATGACCACAAATTTCATCAATGTGTCGCAGATGAAATCGTGAATTCCATCATTCGGTTGCAAAATATATATATATATATATATATATATATTAATAATAATTCAGTCGGACAATTGCAGAAAATGTTCATGAATTTCATAAAGTGCCGCGGAATAAAATCCCAATTTTCGTCAATCGGTTGAAGAAACAATCGAGATTTTCGTCCAACGGTCATGGAAAAAAATCGCAAATTTTATTGAATGATCACGAAAAAAATCCAAATTTCATCAAGAGTAAAAAAATCAGAAAATTTGAGGAAGGGGGGGGGGGGGTTCAAATTTTGGCAGGACCTGAAATCCAGAAAATTCAAAAATCCAGAAAGCCTTTGGACCGAAGATTTCTGGATAATGGGTCTGTACTTTAAAATTTCAAACAATTGCAGTCAAACCACAGTAGAAGGTCACACTTTTATAGTGCTTTGTTTCATAATTCTTCTCTAAATTTCAAACACATAATTTTACTCTGTTTATATTTTCATCCAACATATAAGATCAAGGCTTTTTTATTGTTCCCTAAGGTGTTTATATAAAAAAGTTTGATGAAAGTGTTCAATGTGGTGCATCATATTGAAGTATGTGACATTCTGAAGAGTGATAAAGATTTAATTTCTGATTTTAAAGTGGTTTTTTTTAATATATAACTTTACATAGTCTATTAAAGTAAATACAGCAAAATTTATGAATTCATACCCTAAAAGTAAAATAAAAACAAATCTTCTATTTATATTCACTTTTGACTAATATGCTTGCGTGAAAAGAATTGTAATAATTTGAAAAACATAAGATAGCAAAATAAATTTAAAATTAGATAATTTGAAATGTAATCAAAAAATCTCAAAGAAAATTTTGAAGTTATTGAAAACTGAGTTCCCAAAATTTAGCATTGTTAGAACTTTTCTTTTAGTCAAAAGAATCTTAATAAAATATTTTATTTAAATGTATAATCTTTTATTATTTAATTGCAGATATTTTTTAAAATATAGTGGTAACAAATAATCATTATAAAGAAGTCATATATTAACTTGACAGTCAAAGAAGTGTTAAAAGAAACTGCCAATATTATAAAACTTTTAGAGCAAGTTTAAAATTTGTAAAATATGTGCATGAACAGTTGAATTAAAATAATGAATGATTTAATTCATCAAGGGAACATGAGTTTTAAAGTTATTGGAACAATTTTTTAATAAATGGTTTCAAAACTTGATTACTGTTGATCCCCCTTTTATTTCATTAAAATTCATTAAATATAAAATGTTTTCAACACAAAAGTTATTTTTATTTTTAAATATCTAAATGAAACTGTACTTCTTAGTGTATTTTGAAATTTTTTAATAATGCAGTATTTATTTATTTTTATCTTTGTCTTATCTAATAGCTTTTATTTAGTTAAATATGCTTATTTTCATTTAAAAAACTTACTGAAATTTTTACACTTATAACATGTTTTAATTGAAATTGCATTTATTTTATTATAGGTTCAGATTCGTCCATGGCGTTTAAGTGATGCAGATTTTGTCTTGGATGCATCAATGCCTTTGGATCCACGAAAGACAGTATTTGTTGGTGGAGTTCCTCGGCCATTAAAAGCAGGTTTGTTTATTAAAATTTAAGTATTAAAAGTGGAACAAGTTTCTTTCCTCATTCGATAACTTATTTCTTTTGGGCCAAATTTGAAGAACAAGTACATTATTATGATGTATATTATAGTATGCATATGTATGACATGTATATATTAAATATATATTAGTAACATGAATGTATGAATGTATTGTAAATTGTCTATATGGAAATGACCTAATATATGCCAGACTTTTACCACAAGTTTTTTCTTGCATATTTCTTGTTTTTTTTTTCTTCATTAGAACATGAGAATTAAAACCCTTTAATTAGTTCATTGAAAATATTTTAATGAGTTAACTGTTATTAAATGGTGCTTTCATTTTTTTTTTAATATGTACACCAATGTTTCAGCTACAATTGCATTTTTTTCAAGATGTGAAAAGACTCTCTATCCAGAATGTGAAATTACACAAGACATTTTCACTTTTTTGATAAAGAAATTTTACTAAATCATTTGTAAAAGCATAAACCAAAACTATAAAAATAAAAGGTTTTGAAAAATAATAAACATATGTTAATCATGTTATTTAACATTACTTGTTGACAGTTGTTATATTAATTTCATATAAAGTATTCAAATTAAACTTCCCCTAATGGTAAATACACGTTGCACAAATTACAAAAATTTCAACTGTAACATCTTTTGACATCATGAAATGAATTTAAACACTCATATTAACCTAATACTTTCTAACCAACATGTGTATTATTTTATCAATGGAATAAAAAATATTCCTTATTATATTAAATTTTGACATCTGTTTTTTAAAGATATAAAAACAGTGATTTCATTAAATGTATCATCCTTCTGTATGATAATCATTTGAAATCTACTGCATTTCATTCATTAAATTAAATTTATGATTCAAATATGTTTATTTGAATTGGAGTCTCCCGTTAAAAATGTTAGAATTGGCAAATATGGATCTGTGAGATCTGCTTTGTAGAGATGGACGTTATTTAATGTATTAGAATAAATTACAATTTTATTGTTTTATAGTTTATTATTTAGTAACAGATTAATGGAAAGTCTCTGTTAAATTTGGAATGTATTACCGGCAAAGTATTTATAAAAAAAAAATGAAAAAATACTATTTTAGAAATACATATTCAAATTATAATAAAAATAAAATTTCCAAAATTTGTTTTCTAGCTTAATAATAATAAAAAAAAAAAAAAGCTTAAAAAATGTACTTTCAAATAAAGAAAGTCCTATTTTAAACATTTATCAAAGTGTCAAAGCAAAAATGAACTACAAAATCGTAAACAACCAAAGCCACAGTCAAATTTTAAAATCATTGAATGGCTAGCAAATGCTATCAGCTGTCATGAGAGAGGGAGAGAAATCTACTGATCTTACTCATACAGTGCATTGCAAGTCCCCACAAAAACACCTGCTTGCTTATTTATCTCTCTGTAGTCTGCAACTGTTTCAGTTGCAAGCAACTGTATATAACTTGACAGTTATTTTATTGCAAATAATCATTGTTGATTTTAATAATGCTTTCATTCCGTATGAAGAAAATAAAAATTTTAACACTCAGTGATATAACTTTAAAAAATTGCAATTTGATGCGTTGATGTATAGGGTTGCATGAAATCATTTGAATCTAAAGGGTGTTTTGGAATGGAAAGGAAAAGGCTGTTCTTTAGTAAAGGATATGCGAGAATCGGATGGAAAGGGGATTTTTAATTTTTATCTCTGTGTATTTTGGTAGAATTAGTGTGACAGACATCTTTGGGCGGCATAGTTGGCTGGTGGCGATTTCTTTGAATTTGATGTTTAAAAGGGATACTTCTATATACTCATGGAGTTTGAGGGGTGGTTTCTTTTTATTCTGACAGTAGAATTTTTTGGGGGACTTTGTGGGGTTTTTTTTTTCTTATTAATGTGTTTTTAGAAAATGAGAGCTGGAAAACTTTATTTCTAAAATTTTATTTTACTGAAAAAAAAAGAAAGAAAATGATATCGTATTATTTGTGTGGACACTTAATTTTAATACAATTGTAATTAATTTGAAAAACATATTGAAAGTTTGTTAGGATGTATTGCATTTGATTAAAAGTGTATAAATAATTTCATTTACTTGTGGGATTAGCTTTGGATATGCATTGATAGATGTAAGTCGTGGATCAAATTTCATTTTTCTACAAATCATGTTGTTAAAAATGGGTTTATACAGGGTGTCTCGTCTTATTATTTATCAATAGCCAATTCCTAAACTGTTAGTTTTAGAGGTATAGTTCCAATTTCAAAAATATCTCAAATGTTGTTCTTCATCATACAAAAATCAATTTACATTAAAATAGTTATGTTTTAAACAGTTAAGAAATTAAAAATTTTATACAATGCCTGGGTCCAATAAGTTGTATTTAGAAAACATTTCTCCATATTCTATCAAGTGAAACAGTAAAAATTCATTCTTCTATGACCAAAACCTACTGAGTTATGATACTTAGAATTTTATGAATTTTCAGTGTGTTTTTACTGCCAGAACATGCTGAAAATGCAAAAAATTTAAAGCATCATAACTTTGTTGTGCAAAAATTGAGTTTTAACCATGAAAACTGATTTTAATGGTGTGGATATCTCAACAGAAAGCAGCATTTATACTTACTTCCCAAGATTATTTCAAACATTCTGTTTAAAGGTCTTTTAATTAAAGTCTCCTTTGGCAGCATACATAATGATTAGTTATGCATTACAAAAATAACAGGTTATTGGAACCTGTTATCTATGCAACTGTGGAAAGATGTCACCTGTTAATTAAAAGTAACTCTATTTCCCATCTCTACTGCTTTGTCAAATTAATTTATTCATCAAAAATACCAACAAATTTATCATAAAAAGTAGGTGGAATAAGATATAGAATGTATTAATACGTTTATTAAGAAACAAGTAACATTGTAGTTCTAAGAAAAAAAAATTGTATAAAATATCAAGTGACCATTTGAGAAATATACAGAAAAATAAAATTTAACAATCCCTGATGGCTCGGCCTACAGGCACAGGTAGATTTCCAAGACGCAGACCATGGGGCCCCTGTTTGTTGGGAATTGCAGAAAAAGACCTATCTGCCATGATGCAGCAGTTGGGACCACCCACTTTGAAATTTACCTCTGCCTGTAGGTGGAGACAGCAGGGATTTTTTGTTTTTAATTTTTGTTTTTTGCTGTAAGAGTTGGTCCTACAAAAAACTTGTCAATATAAAAGTTGTAGATAATATTAAGAGGATTTATAATGCATTTAAGCAGATTTGATATTTTGTGAATGGACAAAGTTATGAATTGTTTTTCTTCTTACACCCCTATTTCCCCCACCCTTGAGGCCATTTTTAATGATATCAAAAATCTGTCCTGCATAAATTTTCAGCCCTTTTCCTAGAAGTAATAATAACTTTAAACGGATTTGATAAGTATGGTAATTAAGAAGTTATGTGTTTTTTTCTGTTTTCACAACCCCCCCCCCCCCTCCCCTGGTTCGATTTTGCCCATTAACAAACTTGACCAAGATTTTATGCCCCTTGATTTTATATATCAGTTTGGAAGAGATTTGTGCAGAATTATTGAAGTTATCGCGTCCATAAAAAAGTGACATAGGTAGATAGATAAATAAAGTTTTGAACTTGGAGTGGTTTTGGATTTTGGGAGTCATGATCGACGTAGATCTGCAAAAATTTTTCAGAAATTCCAACTTAGGGGGAAATGTAATAGGTAGTATTTCTTATAAAATCTACCTAAAAAACACTTTGTGGAACTCTCAGATTGAACGTGACCTGAGTGTTTAAGTAGCTTGAATTTTAAGCATAATCTTCATGTATAGTAATAATTAATGGATGATATTATTTGTAAATAGTTAAAGACCTTTTTAATTTAAAATTTGGTATTTTTTTATAGTGGAATTAGCTATGATTATGGATCGCCTGTATGGTGGTGTGTGTTATGCTGGCATAGATACTGATCCAGAACTGAAATATCCTAAAGGAGCTGGACGTGTGGCATTTTCTAACCAACAGAGTTATATAGCTGCAATTAGTGCTCGCTTTGTGCAGTTACAACATGGTGATATTGAAAAGAGGGTATGTAGAATTTTGATACTATATTTCATGCATAATTTTCTTATGATATGTGACATTGTTGCATTTATATTATATTTATTTATATATATATGTGTGTGTGTGTATAATATATATATATTTTTTTTTGTTACTTCATATTAATGCATATTTCTTCCCTATATGCAAATAACACTTTCTGTTTTTTTAACTACTATTTTGGGAGGAGACAAGAAGTCTTATTGTAAGACTAATGTTCACTCTAGAAAGAAAAAAGCCAACATGCTAGTCAGTAAAAAAGGGTAATAGTTTAGTAGAAAAGAATATTATTTCAAGAGAAATGTATCATTGTGTTTAGTAACAATAAAAAAGAGAAAAAAAATGTAATTTTTAGGTATGATACACATAAAATAACATTAATTTTGAATGATTTCATGAATTATAAATTAAATTACAATATAATTAAATATAATTAAATAATCGTCTGTGTTTTACCTAAAGAAATGAAATAAAGGTTTACAACTTTGCAAGCCCTCAGGAACATGGATTTAAAAATACTGTGGTATGAGAAAGATTTTTTTTTAGAGACATCTTTTTACAGCTAGTAATGTGCACATAATTATTTTTTAAAAGGGCAATGTGCATTTTGCCAATTTTAAAACAGGCAGGAGACTGCATTCTTAAATAATGGCTGAGCAGGAATTCTAGTAAGACTTTGATAATGTTTATAATCTATCCATCATTTGTAACATGTTTACTTTTTGAACACATGGTACAAGAAAAGTATTGTCATCATGATTTGTATGTTTGTGTATGTGAGTAAACATGCTAACTCCCAAACAGTATTTCTGATTGAGCTGGTGAATATGTTACAGACCACTGAGACATGAACTGTATAGAATTTTTTTAAAATCAGCCAACAGATTAGGTATTTAATCAGTTTTCAAACCATTTTGCAATCGATTCTAATAGGAAAATCACCAAAGAGTTTTGACACCGTATAAGTGATGAATATTGCAGTGATGTAATCAAGCATTAGTAGCACAGAGACAATGTTTCCAGTTTCATTACAGGAAGACCAGCATTCCAACCCAGCCAATTCCACCATGTCAGAAATTTATATATA
Organism: Maratus michaelseni; assembly: GCA_963931845.1. Lineage (NCBI taxonomy): Eukaryota > Metazoa > Arthropoda > Arachnida > Araneae > Salticidae > Maratus > Maratus michaelseni. Next base: position 209,241,887 of record OZ007599.1, on the reverse strand, counting down.
TATATAATTTTTTTTTCTGGATACCTACACCAATGTTTGGAATGCTGAGTTGAGTCACTCCAGTTTTTTTTTTTTTCAAATTGGTTTAATTTTAAAGATTTTTTAAATAATTTTATTTTGTATTGGAATTAAAAATAGGTTTTAAACCTATTTATTGAATAATCCTTGTATAAATAAATCATGAAAGAAGGATGGTACTTCCCTGCTCAAAATTTAGCAAAGACCACTTAATAAAGAAACAAATCATCAGCCATCCTTTTTTTAACTTTAAAGCAGCAGGTATGGGAAAAAATGGTATGAGTTTATGATAATCTACTTAACTATTCGAAGATGTCAAAATTAAACTAATTAGATCCATTCTGCTCAGTGTTGTTATAAAAAAAGTACCAGGGGTTATACACTTTAGGCAGAGACTATATGCTAGAGAGTATTATACCTTTACTTGAGTAACAGAGGGTATACAGAGGTTCTTTAAAAAAAAATACAGAAGGTATATGGTATATACCCCCCATAAGTCTTTAATGCTAATTATTTCTTATTACTTTGCATCTATATGTATGCACTTATATAGGCCTATTGTTAAAATATAAATTATTGATATTTTAAATCAGTCACAGGTGAGAATGGGGAAATGACAGTCACTTAAAAAATGTTGACCATACAAGTCTAAATCAAAAGTTGTGTTTTCAAACCACATAAAAATCATTAAGAATTTTATGCACTTGATAGTATTTAGGGATATATTGCATAGACAAGATTTTTAACTTATGTTATTATTAAAATATTGTTTTACAAAATTGCACTTACTGTGTATACTTACTGAAAAATAATTTATCTTGGAGAGCATTATTAAAATCCATTTTCTTTTCATTGGATTTACTTTACAATGGGGTTACTATATTAGAACAAATCAGGCTAACATATACGAAAGACCTAGTAAAACAACATTGTTTTTGAAGAATTGACTTTGTCCATTTAATGATTAATGAATATTGTGCTTATTGTAGGCTTGGAGTCTTATGTGGATTTTATACATTCTTTTCTGTTATTTTTTCTTCTTTTTTACAAAACGTTTTACCTTTTGACCATGCCATACTTGCAAATGTTAAAACAAAATAGTAAAACAACTCTACATTGAAAACAAAATATACTGTTGAATAGTAAGCATATACAGTATAGTATGTCATGTACTTTAATTCACACTTAAGTGAAATTCGAGTACTTACCGTAGTGTAAATATGATTATTTTTTATATCAAATTATGAAAAAAAACACCACACAAAAACACATAGGTACTGCCAAGATGGTATCTCTTGCACTAGGATTTCCCTTGAGGACCATGAGGTAACAACACTCACTAGACTGCTTCTTCCACAGGGCTGATATGAGATATCCTGGAGACTGTCATTATCTGATGACTGCTATTACCCCAGTTTCCAGTGATAAAATCTTCATAGTCTTTCTATCTAGATCTTTATGTCTTATTCTCATGTATCTGATTCTGAGCATTAGGACAGTTGAAGCATTAGTCACCAACTTTTTGGTGAAGGTTAGGGGTAATCATGGATTTTGGTATGCAAGTTTTACTCTCCTAATAAAATTTTCTCTTTATCTTTTTTTAAACAATAAAACATTGAAATTGAAATATATATGTATATATAGCAGTAGGGCGATAACAACACAAATCAATATTTTTCTACAGTTATTTTTAAAGATATGGGTGTGAACATTGTCTGTATACAAATAGCCCTTGATAGTTATATAAATTATATCTACATAATATTTATATGAGTACAAGAAGGTTTTAAATATATATATCCTATTTAATTTTAGGTTGAAGTGAAGCCGTATGTTTTAGATGATCAGATGTGTGATGAATGCCAAGGATCCAGATGTGGTGGAAAATTTGCTCCATTTTTCTGTGCTAATGTTACCTGCTTGCAATATTATTGTGAGCACTGCTGGGCCACTATCCACTCTAGGCCTGGGCGTGAATTTCACAAACCTCTTGTTAAAGAAGGGGCAGATCGCCCAAGGGCTGTACCCTTTCGTTGGTGTTGAACTTATTGTCAAATTTTAAAACTTAAAAACTTAAGTCAATTCAAAATTTTTGAAAATTATTTCAGTATGTTTCTGTTTGATTTCATTTTGCACCTGTGCAAAGTGTCATGGTTTTTGTTCCTATGATTTACGGTATTTTATATATGGAGCTATATAAAATATATTTATATATGTATGTATACTTTTTTGTATGTGTGTTTCTTATGGCTGAATAGTTTCTACATACTTGCCAACTTTTGAATTATGCTTAAAATTTATGCATTTTAAGCTTCTTGTTTTACGATTTTATCCTGTGATATATTTTTTTCTTTTTTGCACTTTTCTGATTTGTTTTTAAAGAAATTTAAAATTGCATTTGATTTGTTATTTTCTTTTTTTATTAAAATGAAAATTTAAATTTGATAAACAACAACAAAAAAAAGTAGAAATACTAGAAATTGTGTTTTACTCCTGTGCAATATTTTAACTGAAAACTATTTAGGTTGGCAGGTATGTACCAATTACATACAAACTGATATAAATATTTTATTACTAAACAAAGTTTTAAAATTTTATTTAATTTGTTGCTTTTATGTTCTTAAAAGATCTTTTTTTGTTGTGTTTTTTTGTCTTCTATATTTAGTTAAAAATTATAGATTTAAGTGTCATGTTTTGGCAATATCAAATACTATTTTGTTTGTTAAATTATTTTAACAAAAATAATTTTTCTTGTTAAGTTATAATAGATGTGCCAAGTCTGTTGCTGGCTAGACTTTATTTTATTTACTTATTCTTTCCTTTTTTTATAAAGCCTTTATTTTCTTCTGCTTTTCATGTGTCCGTCCAAAATTGTGCTCACCTATGATTTTATTTCCATTTGAGTAATAAATCCTGACTTCAGATACACAATAAATTGTCAAAGTTTGAAAAGATTACAGTTATTAAGGAAAAAAGACTTAACCCACAACACTCCTTCCATTTTTTTTTTTTTTTTTTTTTTTTTTTTTTTTTTTTTTTTTTACTTTTTTAGCTAAATTTCTTGCCTATGTTTTTTAATGATTTCTTTTTCCTTATTTTTTTCATTCCAAGCTGTTTAAAGATTATGTTACGGTTTTAGATAGCACACATACATGATGTTTAAAAATTAAGTATATGGGTAATATGACTTTTCTTTTACATCATAAAATAACTTTTGCTATCATTTATTGGCGATTTATTTTGCATGTAAATAAATAATTGATGGATACACACGTTATCTGCTGCTCAATTACTTTTAAAACTTGGTACATCTGTTTTCTTTTTTATTACAGTTTATTTATATTATTTATTTATAAGTGATATTTATAAAATATTTATTTATAGCATTACTTAAGTTACATATATATATAATATATATGTAACAAACTTATGAGTTGTGATTAGAGAAAAGTATTTCAGTATTTCTTATGTATGAGTATGTGATATTTGCTCATTCAGTCATGAGTAATTCATTAACCATGATTCATTCATTCATTAAGAAATTCTGGCATTTTTAAGTGATTTAAAAATGCTTGATTTTTTTATATTTATCTCTTAATTTCATATTATTTTATTAGTGTTCATTTATATTTATATTTCTTCATTTATTTGCATTCTTTTGTGTGTTAAACTTCAGTCACAAATCATTCCAAAGGTATAAACATATTTTTAAAATTTTTGGAATGTTTACAATTTTACTATTTCTCCATTCATATTTTTAAAATTCTATTAAAATATTTTTATGGAATATTATCTAATGTTACATGGAAAATAGTAACAGGTTTTTTCAAAAATCATGGTAAATATTTTTTAGAAATTGTTGTTTATTGTTAATTGGAAATTAGTAGAAACATTAGACAATATTTCTCTGTAATATACAGTTGTCCAAAAGTAATTTATGCACATTTCAGATTCCTCATCTTTGTGTTTTTAATATGGCCCATAACTTTTTATATTTGTTTGAGTTTATTTACTTATTATTTAGTTTTGCATACTCATTAGATTTTATTAGAGGTATATTTTCTTGATTTGTTTTAATTGTTTCTTTTTTTTACTTTCTTAGATCTAATAGGTCTGATGGTTTGTTTTTTGTGAATATAATTGTGTCACTGGAAAGCTAGTTCTGTTGGGTTTTTTCTTTTTTACTTTTATTTATATGAAATGAAAATGCTATAGCAGCATTTTAAAAAGAATTTCGATAAAATGTTTATTATCTGTAAAATACTCTGTTTTAACAAACTTTATAGTAATTGAATTTTAATCCTGTAATACTATTTTTTTAAATTTAATACTTTCTTAAAAATGTGTGCAGTGTCTTATATTCCTCTCAATTCTAAAGCTACATAGTTTTTTAAGCATGTTTTTAAAATTTTTATTGTATATTTTATTTTGTTTTATCAAATTCATGTAATCCTCATTGTAGGAGCAAGTTAGAAGAAATTTAGAATGTATTATTAACTACAGAGTACTAAAATTCATATTTATTTGTCATTTATAATTTAAATTTTTAAGAAATTCTTAAAGTAATAAGTTATTCCATTTTTATAATTTCTATTTTTAAAAAGAGCACACTTGAACTTCTTAAATATTTAAACGTAATTTTTATATGTAAGAACCTCTGTACAGGCTATGCCTCATTTAATTGAAATTTAATGGTTAAAGTCTGAAACCTTTATCTGTGTTTCAAATCTAGTGATAGATAAATATGTCTGATAATATCAACTGATGTTTATACATTTTAAAATGCATGCTCACTGGACATTTTTTATCTGTCCTCTAGGTATAGAATGTATGCCTAGTATGTATGTTGGCAGATAAAGTGCTATTTACATGGACTGATTTTTAGTAACTTTTGTCATGAAAGGTCTTAGAACTTATTCCTCATTAACAAAGTCACAGCATTTCTGATGTTGTAGAGACCATATATTTCTATTTCCAATTAATATTAGTTTACTCTATTCTACAGATTTTCATACAGTTTCGCATCAGAATTGAGCAGTTACTTAGCACATTCTTTACTAGTAGATTTAGGGACAATCAGACGTAACAGTGTTTCGTGTTATTCTAGACAGTTAATTGTGAATTTGTAAACTCCTCTTGTTATTACATTCTCAGTCTTAAAAAAGGGATGCATTTGTTAATTATTGTACCAATTTTGTAATAGTGCTTTTTTGTACAACTGTGCAATATGTTTTTGCTAGATATCCATTTTGTATCTACTTATAAATCTTTCTGCCTTAGTATTTCAGCCTGAAAGTTCTTGTATAAATACAAAACATTTTTCTAACTTATCTTTTTGATCTGCTGAAATGCATGTCTGAATTTAACAAAAAAGTTATGTAGATTTAATAAATTTTATTCATTGTATGAATATGACTGCTGATTATAGTTCATGATAATTGTTCAAGTAACATTTTTCTGATAAATTGTTCTTTTTTGTATTTATTTAGATTTTAAAATGTTATTTAAATTTTCCATTTATTGTATACTGTTTCTACTATTACTCGTCATTTCTTACATGCTTTCATTCAGTTATATATATATATATGTGTGTGTGTTATTTTAACTTTTGTCTATGTTAATATAATATTCATGTGTGTATGCCACAGAATCCCTCTTAGCCATTAAAAAATGTGTCTGTCTGCAATTCTCAACAGTCCTCTCAGTATATGTCTTAATGTAGTTTGTTCTGTTTTACTCTTTCTCCTCCAACATATCGTTTTGGTTCTTATCTTTCAATTTTGTGGTATTCAGGTGTTATGTCAAACTTATATATTTTTTTAGACATGTATAATTTTTACCTAATTAATTTTGAAAAAATAAAGTAGCTTTATCATTTACTTGCTTGGAAAATCGGGTCTATGAACTGTATTTAAATCATCTTTTTTAAGTAAAAATAAAACTTCATTATTATTATTATTATTATTTGTGTCTCAATATTTACTTTTTGGTTTCTAAGACACCAGCACTAGTGTTGGTGTGTTTTTGCTTTACAATTTGTTTTCATTGAAGTTGTAAAAGATATATTGAAAGTCCCTTCATAAATACTTGAGTACTTTTTTTTTCTCTTTTAAACTAAGTTAAATGAACAACTAACATATGGTGTATTATTAATACATACACTATGTGGTTTTCAACAAGCATTCAAATTCAATTAGCATTATTACTGATATGTAATATATAGTAATATTTTTCTGGTAATATCCTATAAGAGGGATTCTGCTATAATATGCACATAAAATTTAGTCATTTGTCTGTGAATGCAAGTATTGCTTTATAGAATGTTGATCTTTGTTTTATACAAAGCATCAGTGGCTTACCTAAAGAAATTTTTATATACTTTTAACAGAAAATAAAAGTTTTCATCTAATGTTAGCATTTTTCTACTTTATAAATTATGTAATATTTTTAATAAAGAGGTCTATGTCATTACTTTATTCAGATATGTTCTCTTGCTAATTTTAATGTATGATTTAACATAGTTCTTATATATATATATAATTACAATGAAATTCAGGAAAGGGTATTTAAGGTGATTCAATATAAATTCCTGAGTGTTTCAGATAATTAAATACAACTTTAGACTTTGTTAATCATGAAAAGTTTCATGATATATGTTATTTGTTGTATTAATGTATTGGGAAGTAATTATAATTTAAATGTGTTGATTTTATATCTTTAAAAATTATCAGCAGTCAAAAACTGTTGGACTTTTGGATAAATTGTATGTATAAAAAAATTTAATTAGTTCATTTCGTTATAAAAATATTTTTATACTTATATTTTTTGCTATATTGTTAAAATAATTTGTTGAAATATGTTTCACAAATCCTTCTTTTGTGTAACAATGAAAAGTTCCCAAGATTTAATTAAATGTGAGAATTATAAGTCTAGTTAGCTAAACTCATGAGGAAAAAAAATATTAAAGATGTTATATCTAACTACACATGCATGCATATATAATATTTATTTGATGAGTGCATGTATTCATACAAGTTTAGTGTTCACTCAGTATGAGAAACTAGAGCTTTACTGAACAATGCAAGTCTGGAATATTTTTATATTTTCACCATTTATTAAACTGTAAGGTTATACGAATAATTTTCTTGACTAAAATGCTCTGATGGAAGTATATTATAAATTATCAAGTTATACTATTACTTTTTTTTATTATTTATTTATTCCATGTATTAAATATAAAAATTAGTTAATTTTTATTACTAAGTTCCTTTTTTAAAGATGTATGTCTATTTTGTTTTACTTTTTTTTTTTTATAATGAAATTTTGCTTTTTTAGATATATATATAAATATATAATATGATGCAGCTAATGTACAGCGTCCCTTTTAAATAGAAAATTAGCAATGCCTATTTTACATTAGAAATAGAACTTCACAAAATGCATGAAATTTGTTCAAATTTATGTTTGGAATTTATTCTTTATTTTTGTGTGAGTATGATATGGAGAAATAAAAATAAAAAGAGAGAATTTACAAGAATTTTAGCAAGTGAGAGAAGAAAATAAAGCATTAATGCATTCAGATTATCATTTAAGAAACCAAATTTTTTTCTAATGACTCTGTTGTCAGTAGTATGTATAGAAAAGCACTCCATCATCTTTTTTAAGTACATTTTGAAGCATAATTATTTTGCTTTATTATAACAAATACTGTATGAATCATTTACATGTATATTAAAAATTGCCACTTTCAAGAAGATATTTAATAATTTATGTAACTATCATTTAAAAACCCTTTGAAATAAAACATTTTCATGCTCTACCCTTTATACCTTTAAACCTTTTCATAATCATGTCATAATGAAGAAGTTTATTCATTAATATAATTTTGACATTAATTAACTTATTATTTTATTTTGAGGTTGAAAAATTTTACACTGTGGTAAAAAAAAAAAAAAAAAAAAATCTTTGAAAATGACACCATTCAGTGTTCTCTAAAAATACTGTTTTTGTAGCAGTTTTTGTTTTTAATGAATAATTTATTTTCTTTCACTTTTTTAATTCAAGGGATATTTTTGTTTATTGGAAATGAATGATTTTGTAACTTTTTAAACATCGCAGAATTGAAAATCTTTATGCATGAAAATGTTTGATTTTTTTTTGTTGTTGTTTTGCTCCCTCTACGAATATAATTTAAAGATTTCATTAACATTTAAAATATAATCACTTATCTATTTTTCCTTACTTCAGAAATTTTTCTAAGACAACCTGGTGGAACATTTAAACAAATGACTGTCGAAGAATGATGCTAACAAGTCTTTCCTTTGCCTACATTAGCAAAACGGCTAATTAATTAACCATACAGTTTAATAATTGCTATTATTTTGTTTTAAACCTTATTTTTCTGGGTTTTATTATTAATGAATATTATCCAGCTAATTAGGCAATGAATATTTCACTTCGTTGTGATGAGCTAGGCTTCTTATCCTTCTCAATGAATGTCAATTAAAATTAACTTTAGTGGCTGATTTATAAATAATTTTGAATTATCTGTATTGAAAGGAATAAGTTCTACCTGATTAGATGTGAATTTCAATAACAGAATGTTCTCACTTGGTGTCATGCTGTACTGTTTCTGTTTGTTACTTATTGTGAAGTGCTGTGTTGTATGCATGTGTATTTACATGCATGCATTGTTTTGTTAATGATTGTTTTTAATTATCTGCACTTTTCTTTTACAGCATTTCAAGTCCTGAAAATAATGCATTTAAGTCAGTAGTGGTTAGTAGCTAATAAGATGAGATTTATTAAAAAATTCAAATACAATTGCTAAAAATATCTTTTCTATATATAATTCAATAAAAAAATTAAGACTTTTATGCTGAAATAAGGTAATTATGTATGAAATGTTCACTTTTTTCTCATATATGAGAAAATTATTCATATTTTTTTAATTTTTAAATGGTTTAAATAAATGCTTTTGGGATAAACTGTTATGAAGCATTTGAAAATAAATGTTTCTTGTTACTTATAAAAGTAAAAATTTCATGATGCACAATTATTTCCAGTTATTGCCTTTTAGCTATATTATGAGATGTATATTTGCTGGCACCTGCATAAATAATATATAAAAATGTATAAATTGACTATAAGAAATATTTAGATTTAGACATTAATTTAAATAATCTGCTTTGATTATTTCAAAAATCCACTTTGTTACCATGCCAGTTTCTTATTCACATTTTCTTCATAATATTACCTTAAAAATAAAGTGGATTGGATACATTTACAAAATGAGATTACTTACTATGCAATCAAAAAAGTATGTAGTGTTTCTCAATATACTACAAAGCTCTGGAAGCTTTGCTTCACATTTCATATCTATTACTTCCTTGTGTAATGCATATGAAGGAAATCATTTTTATCTATATTCCTTTATATGTCTTGCATAAATTCATTCCATATTGACAATCTAGCTTGTTAAAACTTTTTATGTTGCTTTCTGTGCATCTTAATGCAGATTTAGTAAAACTATTTTTCAATGCCATTGTAGTAGTAGTTAATATTATATGAAAAAAAAATCGTTTTTAAATTTTATGCTGTTTTTTATACAACCTGTCATATGTATCATTAACAGTTTATTTTATTCTGTAAACATATTACATAATATACACTTTTCATGGCTTAAAATTTCCTTCCTTTTAAAATAGCATTTTATGCTTGAAGTTATCATCAGTATGTATACTTTTCAAGAGCACTATTAAATACTTCCATTTTAAAATATCATGCAACTCCAGTGTTAAAATCAGTTAAATTAACTGAAAAAAAAAACTATTATATTATTATTAAATATTTGTAATAATTCATGACTTGGGTGCAAGTCCATTACAGATTCATTACAAATACAAATAATAGCCTAATGATAGATTCTTGTCTCCCTTTTTATGTGTATGTGTGAGAATGAGTGGGTGTATGTCATCGTTGAAATTGTAGAAGTATTAAAATGATTTTACTAGGTTATTGGTAACAATAATAGTAAATTAATCAGTATTCATAATGCAAGGTTATAATCAATAGTTATTATTTTTAAAAGTTCTGGGTATGCACTAAAAGTAAATATACTGGATTTTTTTTTAAATTAAATTTGTATTTGCAAAGTGCTTGATTGAAAAACTTTTTAATATAAATTTTCTGTAACAGCTAGATTGCTGAGCTCAGTGTTTTAGATAACAAATTCTTGTTAGAAATATTTTAAAGCCTTCATTACATCAATAAGGTCTTTTTCCAATAATTGTAATGCGAATTAAAAATATATTGCAAAGGAAAATAAATATCATTAGACTTGTAACTGAATAGTATTCGCTTTATTTTAAAATTTTATGTAGGTAATTTAAGGGGACCATAAAGGTATTAAATGTAGAAAAATGATTGAAGTTTGATCGTAGATTAGGAAACCTGTAACTAAGTTAAACTTACTTCATTTTGCATTTATTTATTTATATTTAAAGAAATTGTGAAAAATTGTTAAATTGTAAAAAGCAATAACAAAAGTTTTAATATTGTACAGCAAAATTATTCTTGCAAAACTAGTTTTGTCACAATTTTGAAGTTGTATATTTTGAGTCATCATTTCTTCTTTATACTGCTTATTATGTTGTATTTCCAGATAGATGTCTTCTGTTACATTCCATGCTTGGTACTGAACTTTGATAGTCAGTACCAAGTTCAGTGTCAAGCATGGTACTATAAAAAAAAAAATCTCTTTCTCTTTTTTTAATTGTAGTATTTGTTTGTCTATCATTATTCACATTGCAGGTTATTGAAATAACCTCTTTTAAACTATTTAAGCAAGATAAAAATTACACTATGATGTATGCAAACTATATTTCTAATATAGAAGCTATAAATGCAATTTTAATGTTGTCTAATAAACTTGTTGGAAAATGTGTATCTGGGCTTGTTTCACAAAAATTCATTTAATAGTAAGAGATAAATGACAGTGACTATTTCTTTAATATTTTTCTTTTTAGTCTCATTGTAATATGAGAAATACAAGAGCTTCTGTATTCATTTACTGCCATTGCTCTAACATATATTTTCATTCACTCTGTGAAGGAAAGTATGCCTATCATAGTTATGACTATTATTATAACTAAAATCAATGTATTTTAATGCAGTAATCCCAAACTTTCACGATGGATATTTAAAACTGCATATTATCAATAAATAGATCACAAACTTAGTAAAATAATAATAATAATGACAAATTTCATCCCCCCCCCTTCTTTTGAATGCAAACTTACAAGTACAATTAAGTTTCATCAAATTTGGTATTAAACTTAAAATAATAAATAAAAATCAAGTGAAAGTAAAATAATTCTGTAGTTTGTAGTAATTTTAATGAAGAATTTATTATAATATTACATAGTTGAATTTTTATATAAGTAAAATAAGCAAATTTTTTTTTCTACTTCATTATGGTAAAATCAGCATAATTCATTATTTTAACCCCAGAGTGTCCTTTTTCATTCTTTAGAGAAAACTGTCATGTACATACAGGAATTATTAAGCATGAAAGTTGTTTAAAATAGCATGATAAATTTGAAATTGATCTAAATTGTTATCTATGCATATCATTTGCTCTGAAGTACAAAAAAGTGAGAACAAATGTTTTGAATTTTGATTTTTGATAAATTCTAGTGTTATAGTTACATAAAAAAATCATTAAGATAGATTTGCCTTCTTTTTAAAATCTAACAAGATTTTATTTAAGTTATGGTTTTGGTATCATTAACAAAAGATAAGACTGCTCTTACAAACTTCTGTGACTAAAATTTCTACATCATTATAATATAAATGGCTTATTACTCATAATTGGTATTTATTTATCATTAAAAAAAAAAAAAAGTTAGATTATAAGCTAGATATGATTTTAAAAGTAAATGTTTTGCAATTTTTTAATGCTTTCTTTTTATCTGTTACTGTAGATCTTATCTTTGTTTTCTGTATTACCTGTGTGTGTGTGTGTGTATGTGTGTGTGAACCTTGTGTAAGATTTTTTTTATTTGATACTACTAGCTATATTATTTTTAACAGCACATGTCATTCAAAGTATAGATATAAACTTTTATTACTCAGACAATCTTTTGCTTATCAGTAATACATTTATGGAATATACACACATGTAAAGGTGTATATATAATTGCATACTTGTGCTTGTGTGTTATACATGATTAATTACATTTTGTTGCTTAAAATCAGCTACATTATTTATTGATATATTAAAGATTTATCTTTGCACCCAGTCACATATTTATTTTTGTGAAAAAATAATGCAGTCTGTTGACTGCAATCTACAATTGCTATACATCCTTATTCTGAAGCTGTATTTCATAATAAAAATGATCATATCTACTATTTTTTAATAATTAATTTCCAACTATTAAAGCTGATTCTTAGTTTTTTATAATTTAAATTTTAAGTTACTTTTGTAGCAAGTATGTATATCCTAGGCTTTTTCTTTTATTTCTACCTTACTGTTCAAATAATGTAATAATATCTCATCTCCCCCTCTATCTATTGCCCTTTCTATACCTCTTGATAGTTTAATTCTCTTCTGAACTTTCTGTGCAGTCTGTACATATTTAAGTGTTGATAGAACATTGTTCATGTTGATTTAGGTAGCATTTTCATAGTTTAGTTTTATCTAAAATGCTATATTTCCAAATACTTATTTAGCAGTAAGGGATTCCTAACTTATGATAAACAAAGTGTGTTCAAATGTTTAACTGATAGAATGAATTTTAACTTTTCAAAACTTTAAATCTTTAAATCTTTTCAAGTGTTGAGCCAGGTTTTGTGGCCAAGTACAAAAGGCTGATATCTGCTGTTGAAATGAAGAGCATCTATTTTAAATCATAGCATATTTTCTGACATGATTTGTGCTCATTACTTTAAAAATTCATTGTTATGACTTTCAAAAAAATTCTAAAAATTACCTTGTTTACTTTCTAAAATCCCTGTCTATTTATATTTTTCCTACTACCTGAAATGTTTAATGCAGTCTATTTTAAGTACCGTTATTCATTCTCTTTTGTAGAAAAAAAGCTTTCAGTAAACTAGGATATCTTAATTTTGCTATGTGTATGTAGCAGAGATGTTAGCAGTGTTTTGAACATTGTATGTATATTTTTGTATTGTCAATAGGCCTTTGATTTTTGTATATGTACTCAATAGCTGTGCCAAAGTCTAATTTATTCCCCTCAATGCCTTTATTAAAACTTTATCTCTGTTCCTCTTTTTCATATTTATACCTTGTGGCTGCATGCTTCTTTTTAGATGAGCAACGCTATAGAATATAAATATGGCTATGTTTTGTAATTATATTTTGTACTGTCAACAACAAAGCAAATTCTGTGAAAATACGAGATGAGGGTGAGCTTTTCAAAAACTTTTTTATTATCATAGACATGGATAACACAGAAAAATATATCTTTTTAATAAACCCTTTATATGTAATGTTAAATTTTCTCAAGATTTATAACATTTAACATTTTGTATTTTTCTGGTTGTTGTAGTATTGCTTGGTGGATGTTAACATTTCCTGATCACTGAACGTTAGCAGCACAGTGTCATCATAGATGGAACTTATTTTTTTGTATGGTGCTACACATTTTTGCAAGCATAGCTTCCAATGAAGCATAGAATGAAGGAACTATTTTGCTAGATGGGGTGCGTGCAATCATTAGGAATCGTTCACAAAATATCATGAGTGTAGTCAATGTGGTTGTAAAATATATATATATTTATAAAAATAAAAAAAGGAAGTTTCGTATGACATCAGTCATTTGGCTTGTGATATGTTGTGATATTTTATAGATAATAAACCATTGTAAATAGACAGTATTTTGTAAAAAAGAAGATAAAAACTGTAAGTAATTGATGCAGTAATTTTTCATTAGCTGTAGTGATTTTCTATTAATTAATACAGGCAAAAGTGTGTGCATTGTGTGCTTTATATCTAGTGAGAAATGTTTATTTGTAATGTTTTGCAAATTCAATCATTTTGAATGAGGGATAGGGGGGGAGGGATAGGTAAAGGCAAAAAACTGCTGTGTGCTTCTGTGTTGTGGTTTTAAAAGTGTCTAATTTTTATTTTAACTATGAAAAGTTTTTGTTTATTTGTTTGCTTTTTACTTGTTTGGGAAAATAACAAAAGCTTGTAATATTTAAAGATGAAATTCTTTATCTATAACCTTTTTTTTTTTTTTTTTAGTGCAACAGTGTACATTTTTTAAATTTGTTAGTGATATATTTTGTCATTGCAGCAGAATTAATGTTATAAATGTTGTTTTCTAAGATCAACTGCATCTTTTAGTAAATTGAAAGTGAGAGAAATACAGAAAGATTATAAAGTTTTAATTTATGACTACTGTGGATTCCTTTTTCCTCTATCCACAATTTTTTTTTACTTCTTTTAAATGCTTCTAGCTGTAAACTTCATTACCTGAATATTAAACAAATGAAAATAGATATTTGCAACATTTTGATGTTCTTAAAAAGGAAAAAAACCTACACATATATATGTACAAGATTTGAGTTGTTCTTCACTTTTAACACCAGAACACAGATCTTTGAGAAAATTTTACATCTTACTGTGCAAGCAAAAATTTCTGTTCATATTGATATAAAGTTACTAAAGAGCAATAACGCGAAAATTTTTGTGACTGTCTAATAATTGCTTAAAAATTATTTAAATTTTAATTGCTATTTATGTGCTATATGGAACTTAATGTATGTGTGCATCATTATGAGTATTGTATTCTGTATGAATGTTAATTTTGTAATGTCTATAAAACAATTCATTATAACATTTTTGTCTTTATAAAGAATATTTTGTGTGATGCAAATTGTGTTCACAGTCATTGGGGAAAGGCGATGTTTTTGTGAACGATTCCTAAAATCAGAATTGATATTTCTTTAGAACTGTAACCATCCAAGGCTGCTACGCAATCTTTCATTGGTAGCAGTGTGCAATGTGTACTCAGTATTGGTACCATTAGTTAGAGGCCACAAAAAAGTCCTCCAATTCGTTTGTGATACATCTCAGTTGGCAAAATGGCCAAGAAAAAAGACAGAAAGAAAAGAATGCATTATTTTTTTTATTTCAAAAATGCATTATGTAGTTACAATTGATAAGTAAAAAAAAAAAAAAGAAAATATCTGATTTCACCTGGCTGTTTCATAAATAGATACTACAACTTAGAGGCTTTGGTGAACATCTAAATATTCACAATTAGGAAAAACTATGTTTTGTAATTAAAAGATGTAGCTTAAATACACGCATGCGAACAAATGCGTGTCTCAGGTGAGGAAGTTGGGGACATCAGCATTTACTTTTACCAAGCTGGAATCTAATGGTAGCTGAATGAAAAAAGCATTTCTTTTTTCAACTCCATTTATATTTTAAAAGTAAACTAATTTTTCAGATATTTTTGATACAAGATTTCACTGGGCAATAAATCATGTATTCAATGGTTTCAATTTATCCTCCTTTTTAATGGATAGTTCTCACCTCTCCCCCCTCCTCCTCCCCACCTTCTCACTTCCATAAAAATACAATTTTGTAAAACGTGCCTTCCCTGAATTATGTATATGATGCAGCTATTACTATTCTGATGCATTTGCTTATAAAAGAGGTTTGTTGATAATTAGATGAAATATTTGCTTATTCCTTTAGTCTGTTTGAATATTAATGTGCTACAGTCGTATTAAATACATATCACAAATTTATTGCCAGCTTTCTTCATTTAGCTACTAATATGTTTTTCCAGTTTACTTTCCATTTCCAATCATAATTATCTTGTTGTTGTTCTGTACCATGTGTGATATTTTCTGGTTCATCAAAAATGTGGAAAAAAAAAGAAAAAAGTCTATGTAAAAGATTCGTATCAATTCATATGCCATGCATTTCTTGTGAGAATTGTAGAGTTAGTTGTTTATAGCATTCTAAATGTTGATTTGTCTCAAGCTGAAATAATTGCTACAGTTTTTTAATCTTATTACATTTCATAACTGTGGACAAGTTCCATGTTTTGTTACTTTGTAAGGTATATCTTTGGATATTGTTTTGTTATTTTTTTCCACAAAATGTGGTAAGAGGTTTTTTGGTACTGAACATTATAATACATATGGTTCGTACACTCCTGGTAAAGAAAATTGATTGTATAACTTTCAAGGTTATTGTGTGCTAGTTTATTGTAGTTCAAATAAAAGCACTAAAATTATATCTTGCATTCATTTAATAAGATTTTTACATTTCTCTTTAACATAACATTTCATGAATATGATCATTTGTACAACATTTTTTATTCTATATTTAATAAGAAATATTAAAACCATTTTATCACTTATCTTAAAACTAGAAGGTGATTTTCCCAGGGATTTCATATTATACAGGATGCCCCCTCTTATTGCCGATCAAGACTTAATTACTAAACCATTAGTTTTATAGAAATTACGAAATTAAAAATTTTATACGGTTCCTGAGTCTTATAAGTTATATTTAGGAAAACATTCTCCATGCTTTAACAAGTAAAACAAATATATATATATATATATATGTATGTATTGCATTTTTTGTGCCTGAAATTTCATAAAATTCAAAATATCATAACTTGGTAAATTTTGGTTATAAAAAATTTTGATTTGATTTGATTTTTTGTTTACTTGTTAAGAGTATCGAGAATGTTTTCTTAAATATAACCTATACAGAACACAGAATTTTTTTAATTTCATAACTTTTAGAATAGCAACTTTTGACATAAATGACTCTTAATGTGACGAAGAACAACATTTGAAACATTTTTGTAATTGGAAGTATGACTTTAATTGTTTAGGAATTACTTATTGATCAGTGATAAGAGGGGACATCTTGCATGACATATGTGAGAGCACATCTTCCTTAACAAACTTATAAATATTGTTGCACTGGTTACATTTTTTCTAAACTTTAAATGTTAAGAATTTAAAAAAGAAATCATATTTAATATTGCATCTTAAACACTGATATAATGAAAAAAGTAAATTTGGAGGATTTAAATTAGAACAAACTATAAAAAACTTCATATGTTAGTCTTTCTGTTTCATATATAGAAATTGTAAATTAATCAAAAAGATTGATTAAAATTAAGCACCATTACATTACATAAGTTTTTGCCATGAACACTATTATTTCTTTCATAAATGAATTATTATTGGTAGAAAAATATCACTGAAACTTTTTCTTAAAATAGTGAGTATCAATAACATCTTATGTTCAGTAAAGTGTTTAGATGTTAATACAAATGTTAAATGTCAGACATTTTTAAATGATGAGTAATGTAGCTTTCTTCTTCCTTAAAGGGGTAGTAGATGAGTAGAAGTTAGCTGTATAAATTTAGATATTGGTTAATTTTCATGGTACAGGACTCCTCTGTATCAGGAAATTATTCTGATCTTTGTGACAAGAACATAATGATGTTTGTATATTTTTTAAAGAGCCCTCAAAAATTAATAATGTTTAAAATACATTCTGTTGTAAAAAAAATATATATGCTCCCAGAAAAATTTGAGCCACGGCCATGAAACTCGGCATGAGCATAGTGTTTGCATAGATGAACAAATGATTAAAAATTCAGAACAAAAAACATTTTATTGACTAGTAGCAGAAAAAGAATGTCAATTTCAGTAGGTTATACAGTCACCCCAGGCGGCTATACAAGCTGATACTCAATGGGGCATGGAGTTTATTAAGTTACCAATGTTCCTTTGTGGTAGATTCTGCCATAAATGTAGCAACTGATAAACTAGTTCAATGGTATTTTGAGATGGCTGAAGTTGCCTTCCGAACATGTCCCAAACATGCTCTATTGGAGCACGATCTGGTGACCTGGCAGGCCATGGAAGGACATTATATCCTTGTAGTCATTGTTGTGAGAGTCATGCAGTATGTGGCTTAGCATTGACTTGCTGATAAATGACACCTGGGCGACTTGATAGCATACATAGTACCACCAGCTGTAAAATGTTATCAATGTACCTGTGCGCCATCGGAGTATCTTGCAGCACGACTAAAGGTGGTTGGCTGTCCCAGCAGATTGTTCTCCCAGACTGTTACACCATGTGTTATAGCCATAGACAATATAAATAGACAGCAGACTAGTAACCTTTTCTTAAAGCAAACATCATACTCACGTGATGGTGGGAGGATAATGTGCCAAACTGTCATTGGAATTCAAGCACTTCCTACTGCTACTGAGAGAGACCTGTTGCCTGTTCCTTTCACCGGCATTTGAGTTGAACGTGATATTTTCCTTTGATAGCCTTTCAAACAGTTCTAGTACTCACTAAAAATTTACATGTTGCCTGTTGTAGCTTTTTGTTACAATTATATAAAACATCTAAATGCATTTTAAAGAAAAAAACAGGAAAATTTTTGAGCACAACTAGATCAATGTTTTTAAAACAGACAAGCTGCATTTGAGTGATAATTCCACTTTTGAAAGGGGGGGGGGGGGGGTCATGGGATCTATAGCTACTTGGCTGTTGTCCCTAATGATCCAAATTCAGAAGACAAACATCACATAGAACAAGACAACCAGTTAAAATCGATCAATACTGTGAAAAAAGTTTAGAGTAGAGGCACGAAAGTCTTTTGAAGAACAGAAATTGTTAATAAAACACACAAACAATCGAAAACACACACTATTCAGAATAACATTATTCCAAAAACAACGATGCTGGGACTGATATTTTGTACACCAAAATAAAATATGCTCCAAGCAGTCAGCTACTCCACAAGTGCGGCAACTGTCGTCAGCTAACAGATTAAAATGAGCCAAAATCGCGAGGGTTAACAGCATACCACAGAGAAACCGGGATATTAAAACATCGTCCCGTCTATTGATAGACCAACTGTACATCTGTTTAGCACTTGGAATATTCCCGTGTAAGTACTGGTATTTGCAGGTGCTATAGACGATCTCAAATTGACTCTTTATCTTTTTCTTATGTGCACAGATCAAATCTTCTGCTGAGATCCAGTCAATCATAGTGTCAATATCAGACACACTCTTGGCCAAGTTATCAGGCTTTTCATTTAAAGGGATCCCCCAGTGTCCCGGTACCCAATACAAGAAGATTTGTGGAATATGGGCTGTAACCCGTAGAATTTTGTTGTACAGTCAAATAATAACCTTGGGAGACTTCAGGTTAATCGATTGAAGCGCAGACAGAACAGAGAGGCTATCTGAAAGAATTAGAACCGGGAGTGACAATGATACCAGCTCATCCAAAGCCATGCCCATCGCCAGAGCCTCTGCAGAAAAAATAGTGTTGACCTGGTGGATTCTATATCCAAACTGACCTGTCGATGAGCAGCCAGCTATCGAAGCAAGAGAGGTCGACTTTGATGCATCGGTGGCAATATTCCAAGACCCCGCAAACTCTTGAATAAAATCAGCAAACAAGCAAGCTATAATGCTAGAATCCAGCTCTGTACTCTGGAAAGGCAGGCCCGAGGGAAAAAATTGTACGGCATCTGTTTTCATAGGCAGAGGAACTTGGAAACACAGCAGGTGATCCGGCCTGTAACCGAACTCGTTCAAATTCTCAGAAACACATGGAATACTTTCAACAAAAGTGACCAAACCATCTGCTCAGAAGTCCCAAAAAGATGACCAACTGCCCAGAGATAAATGTTTAATCCAGAACCGGGAAGCTAGATCCCTGATCCTGTCTATGATAGGAAGAGCATCAGCATGTTTCGCAATAGCCAATTCGGGGTCCATCCCGGAAGCCCCAAAGCTACTCTTAATGCACATGTCTGCAGAACCTCCAGCTTTAGAAAAATGGACTTGAACGCTGAAACTAAGATAGCTGCCCTGATATTCAAGTACGCTCTGAATTGCGGAAGAGGCTGATAATTCCTCTTTTAAGGTTGTTTTAAAACTATAAACATAACATTTTTATTATTATTATAATTCGTAATATTATTATATTGCAAAGTATTTACAATTATCAGCCTTTAAAAACAAGCTTTCTAAAATATGTTTCATTTATAGAATAAAACTTGTTTATTTTATATTTAAATTATCTGAAACTGTTATGGGGCATGCGGATGAAAATTATTCAATATTATTGGATCTGATTTGGGATTGAATAGCTTTTTTCTATAAATGTATTAAAGCTTCAGTTCTAATAATTCTATAAGTATTAAATTTTAACATTTTTGTCCAGGAGAAAAGTAGGGGGGGGAGGGATTTTGCTCTGAATTCATCACTGATAACGAACATTCCCTTATTTACCATGTGTAAATAACCATTGCAAATTGCCAACTTTGACTCCATTTTTTGAAAGATTCTTTCCCTTTATTGTAAAAATGAGAAATATTCTTTTATTTCTTATTTTAATCTTAAAAGAATGCCTGCTAAATTTAATGTATTAAATAATAAAAATTATTTCAGGAATGTATTGGTAAGTATCCATTTTGGATCCCAGAATAACATTAAAAGAAAAGAAAGTGTTTCATCCTATTTTACATTTTCCTAAAATATTTTATTTTATATTTCTAAAATATTAAGTTATCCCATAAAAGTTATCATAGAATTTATCAAGTGTTAGGGGATGAAGTTAATATTCCGATAATTTATTAATTTAGTGTTGAATTCAGGCATTTTTCTCAGGGAGGTATTCCTGCAGCTTGCACTTCTAGATGGGAGGGGGGGGGATTCACACCCGTTCTACCCCTGAATTCAACAATGTATGAAATGATTTTGTCAAATTTTTGCTTTTCAAACAGAAATCTTAAACCATTTTGGACTATCTTACTAATAAAGTGGGGGTTTTTTTTAGTAACTTGCATTAGATTGGGGGGGGGGGGGGGTGTAATGTATATAATGATCTGGTCCCAGGGCCTGCCAACGGGGCACACTTTCACCAGTAAAATTTAATAGAAATGATCCCAGGCCCTTTTTTATCATTTGAATAAAAAAAATTAGATCAGCAGAAATATTGCACCCAGTAGATAAAAACTATTGTTTTATTTTTTTTTTCCTGGTCCTTTACAAAATAAATTAGGGCTTCAGAAACTTTTTTGTGCCAGAGCCTCTTTAAAGGGAAAAAAATCGGTCTTGTCCATTGGATAATTTTGAAATTACAAGTCATTAAGTAAAATAAAAAATGTATTTAATATAAATTAAATTATTATAAAAGATAAATTGGTTACTCCAATTTTATCTTTTGATTGGATGTGGATTTGGCTCAAAAAGACTCGTAGACTAGTTGAAATAAAATGCTAAAACTGTTTTTTTCCTTGTGAACGCAACAGCTTGCTTTTCTAGTTAAGTTTCAGTTTCATTTCTAAATCTACGTTTTTTTTATTACGAGAACGGAAACAGAAAGTTGCCAATAAAGAGATTATTTACAAAAAAATGGCACCTTTTTGGCATTTTTTGGTGATGAGAGGGAAAAGATGAATACTTCAGCTTTCTGCGAAAGAAAACAATGAAATCCGCACTCTATTTATAAATCCCTCCTCTATGGTTATGGCAGTGTACCACTTTGTAATAAATGCAGGATTGGGCCGCTGACCTCTATGCCTCCACAGATGTATGCGGTGGTCATCAGCACTGAGAAAAAAGTAGGATTTGTCACTGAAGATCACATTTCTCCACTCAGACACTGTCCCACTTTCCCGAGATTGACACTAATCCAAACGAAACTGCCTATGTTGAGGGGTTAGCGACAACTGCCTTAATGGACATCGAGACCTGAGCCCAGAGTTGGCAACTCATCTACAGATTGTATGCCTTGATACCATCCATAACTGGCAAATGGCATCAAATAGATAAAGCAACATTGTTGGTATAGACATGGCTGCTCTCCTGATTGCTCGATCCTCTCATGCATTTGTGGCCCAGGGACATCCACTGCAGTGGCTGATTGTGACTTCCCTGATCCACTGCTGCCCACACCGCACAGCTACAATATCGCTTTGACCAACATGATGGCTGATACATCTGTTCGATCAACCCACTTCTCTGAAGCCTATGATGTGACCCTTTTGAAGTCAGACAACTGGTCATAGTGCCATTGGGTATGTCTTAAAGGCATCTTTCTTTTAAATACTGTGTATCAACAATGGTAGTCCAGTTTAATTAACCAAGAATTTGAGTATTGGCTCTTTTAAATGCTGCCTGCTGTGCAATTTAAATGTGTGTTGCCTAGGTCTCCATTGATCATTGGTGTTGAAATCTTAATCATTTACATAACTCATCAAATCACATCAGCATGTCAAATTTTGTTGCTCTGGCTCAATTTTTTTGTGGGTGCATATATTGTTTTGAAACAGAGTGTATTGTACATGGTATTTATGATTATAAATAAAAATATTTACAGTGAATGTGATCCCAATAACAGTCTTTAAAAAATAATAATATGTTCCTTATTCATTGTCTTGAGCACAGAGGATATGTAGTAAGGGGAAATAAATTTCATGTGTGTATTGGTACTATAACTTTTAAATGTAATCATAATTAGACAGTTTTAATGTCATAAACAGGGCTAAATTATTATGTACAACTTATAACAAAAATGAATCCATACATATATATAAAATTGGCCTATCTGTGATTTTCTGAAAAACACCTATTTCTAAATTCTTTTGACTATTTAGATGATGTAAAGTCAAAAATAACATTTAAAATAAATTTTGTCTGTCTATCTCTTGGTCTGGAATAAGCTCAGAAGTGGTTGCATAAACAAACACTAAACTTACCAGGGACAAATGAAGAATATTTTTGGCTACAATCTGCAATTTGTTGCATTCCTGTATCTAAAATAGTTTTTGAGCAAACAGGGAAAAAACCCAGATGAAGAATCAGTCAATCTTTCAACGCTTAAAAACTCATGAACTCATTGATGAATTTTAAGGAATCATACGGTGATTGAAATGTCTAATTAAGATTTATAAATGATGATAATTGCATTTCAAGCTTCTGGCTTATACATTTTCATTTAAAAATTAGTTTGGTAAGTATAAGAAGCTAATATTCCATATGTGGATCCAAAGCCAAGGTTTGCATAATTGATAAGCAAAGAAATGATCACCTGAGATTCCATTATATGTTTGCCTCATAAAAAAAGTAACTTCTTTGCAACAATGTATTTTATTTTGCATCAAACCAAATGGCTGTGGACCTTATTATAGAAGATCTATAAATGATAATATTATGCCAGTCTGGTTTTTAGCTTACAACTTATTCAGTTTAATTTAAAAACTGTATTAGTAAGCATAAAAGCTAATATTTAATTGTGTTCACAGCCCATGTTAGCACCAATGATAAATAAAAAAAAAAAAAAAGCTGGTTTCAACAATATATACTTTCCATCAAACCAGTCTCTCTAAATTAGGCCAATTGGTAGTGAACAGAATTATGAAAGATTATAAATGATAATAATTTCATATTGATCTGATTTTTAGGTTATGACTTATTAATTTTAATTTTAAAACTGAAATAATGAATTAAAAAAGCTAATATTCTGTAACCGTGTTCACAGCCAAAGTTAGTGTCAATGATAAGCAAGGAAATTATCATCTAGAATGCCTTCAATGAATGAAGATAGATGACACTTCAGAATCTATTATATTAAAATCTGAGGGTGTGTTTGTACGAGGGTGGGCTGATAAGTTCTTGGCCTGACAGTAAAAGCATAAGATTTTTGACAAAATTTCATATTATTTTTCTATGTAGTCCCCTTGCAACTTAATACATTTAAGATACACTGTTGTGTGTGAATTCTTTAGTGCAGCCCTGTACGAGGATGGTTCGAAAAGTTCTCAGCCTGACAAAGAAAATGAGAGATTTTTGACAATATTTCATTTTATTTTTCAACTTGCAACACAATACATTTCAGAAGACTCTTGAGAAATGTTCATTCTTTGGTGTTTTTGGTCGACATTCAACAAACGCGACACACATCAAGCAAAAAGCGTTTTCATACTCCAAACATCATGTAAAATGTAGTGGACATGGTCTGTCGAGATGTTTGCAATGTCAACAAGCTCGAGTATCTCAGTTGGTGATCATTGTATATGGCATTGTGAATTTTTGAGATGATTTCGTCGGTTGTAGTGGTTTTTGGAGTCCTGAACGTTCAGCATCGTGAAATTTTTTCCTACCATGTTTAAATTCAGCAGCCTACTTTTTTATTATCGAATATGAAGGACAAGAATCCTTTAAGGTAGAATGTAACTCTTTTTGTATGTCTGTGGGGGTTAAATCTTTTTATAACAAAGTATTTTATGACAGCTCAAACTTCAATTTTTTCCATTTTTAGAAAATGTCAAAACTTGTTTACTTTACTTTATCGCCAAGCAATAACCAATAAACTCATACATCTGAAACTTGGCAGAATGTCATCTAAAGGATCATACTTTACAAACATCATTGTCATTTTGTCATACTTGTTCCATCTCTGTATCAGGCCTTGAACTTATCAGCCCACCCTTGTATTTCAAGAGTATTTCTCTTCGAATATGGATGGATCGCTGCATGATGAAACTATCATCAGTTATTCATATGGATCAGAGAATGTCATAACATTTAAGATTTTCATATTAATTTCTAAAATATAAATTTATTTTATAATTTTTAGACATTTTTGTATTGGTGGAAACAAAAATTGTTGACAAAAAAAAAAAAAAAAAAAAAAAGGATGGAAAAGTGAAGTAATAGAATTATTATACCTTTTTGTTGCCATTTCTTCATTAAAATTAAAAAGAGAAAATATTTTCAATTTGATTAAATGGCATATCAAGATTATTGTTTGCTATTCGAAATGGTGAATATATATCTTTAATTTTGTTTTGAATGTATAAATCAATTTACTCACTTTTTATTTATCTTCTCTTTATGTGTATTGTAAAGTATATTCAAGTGTCTTATTTCCATATTTAATTATTACCAAAAAGCTGAAATATTGTAATATGATTGATCTGTATGAAATACTATTTTTCAAATTTGAAGAAAATATAGATGAATGGTCTCTGATAGAACATGGACTACTATTATAAACTATTTAGCAATCAGCACTGATATTATAACATTTAAAAGAAAGATGCCTTCATTCACTGCTGCATATCCTGACTACGGAAGACTGCTGAGAAGGACTCTCACCAGAAAAATGTAAATGAAATATTTGTTAAGTAAAAGAATCAAACAGTGGGTAGAGGAACGTGATGTTTAATTATTATGATCAGACTGAAGTGGCTTCAAACCCACTCATTCCTCTTCTATACGCTATACCGATATTGATAATACAAATAAATAAAGGCATATAAAACCATTAGTTGTCCAATTGACATGCCAAGTTTCTTGAATGAAGATACCACTTTGAAGTGGATTTGTGAACCTTTTCTGTTGTCAGATGCCATTTGCATATGACATATAGATGTTTTATAAGATTGTTCTCCATGATCCTAAAAGTGGAATGTTTTATTGGATGAAAATAAGGACATATTTAATATGAATTATATTTGTAATAAATTAATAATATAATAAATATAATTAATATTTTAACTCTTAAAATGGAAATATTTTTGTACACACAGAAATATTTTTGAAAATATGATTTTCATACCACCAGTTTTGAAGATTTTCAAAGAATGAAATGTTTGCACCTTTGAAAATAACATCATTATTGAAATGTTCACTCGACAATATTTTACTATAATTTAGAGTATCATTATAAGGGAGAAGCGACATATGTACATGGTTGGAAGATATAATGACACATGCAAATCAGTTGCTCTCCAAGTTTTCATTCAAAATACTCTCAAAAAATCAAAATGTTTTTTGTTGTTGTTTAGTTGTCTTGTATGTCACATTCTTTTATATAGGCACTCCACCATAGTCATATCAAAATCACATAATTTGCAAAATGTGATTTTCATAAATTTCAGTTAAGGGTGTTAATCAGTCTTATCTTAAATTCCCCTGTAATATTCTCTGCACACATAGAAATATTTTTGAAAATATGATTTTCATACTACCAGTTTTGAAGATTTTCAAAGAATGAAATGTTTTCACCTTTGAAAATAACATCATTATTGAAATGTACAGTGAACAATGTGTTACTATAATTTAGAGTATCATTATAAGGGAGAGGCGACATATGTACATGGTTGGAAGATATAATGACACATGCAAATCGGTTGCTCTCCAAGTTTTCATCCAAAATACTCTCAAAAAATCAAAATGTTTTTTGTTGTTGTTTAGCTGTCTTGTATGTCACATTCTTTTATATAAGCACTCAACCATAGTTATTTCGAAATCACATAATTTGCAGAATGTAATTTTCATAAATTTCAGTTAATGGTGTTGGTTAGTCATATCTTAAATTCCCCTTTAATATTTTTTTCTATGCACTTTTCAAAGGTTGTCTTTTTTTCTCTCCAGCGTGATGCCTGAAAGAAACACTGTACATGAGATATCAATATTTAAAAAAAAAATCCAACATATTTCACTAGAAAATATGAGGCGATTAATTTTTAAAAAGATTCAAGCTGATTGATTGAAAATTGGCAGATCTAGAGAGCTCTTTTGAAAATGCTGTTCTGAGGGAAAAACGTTAAAAGTTTCATATAAGTTCTATAGCTTCAAAATGGTCATTTTACTTTCCACAACAATTTCTACTTAATAAACTATGATTTTCATGTGTACAAAGAGCACTTTAAATGATTTTTTTTTTCAAAATTTTGAACCAGTCAAAGTGGATGGACCCTTATTAAGAAAGATCAGAATGATAAAGAAAAAACATTCTATATCAAGTATTATCTTGCTATAGTGAAACATAAAACTGTGTAAATCATGAAACTCTACTGCAGCCTATGCCTTAATATGGCCCTGTCTTTACTGAATTTTTCTCATGCCTTAGATCAGATTTAGGATAAGTGAGGTCCTAGGCTAAGCGTTTTCAAGATTAGAGTACATTTGATTACATAATTTCATGTTAGCCAAATTTGTGAGGCCCTTTTAACCAAAAAGATTCTTAAGAATGTTCTCAAAAAATATTTTTTTGCCTGCAAACTTTCTGACACATTTACAGACTCATTTTTAAACATAAAGGCACTTGCAGGCATAATTATTGAAGTTATTTGGAATCAAATAGGTTTTTTTTTAATGAATGTGCTATATTTTTAGTTATAAGCAATTGTTTTCTCATGACGATGTTTATCGAGCTGACGCATCTGGAAATAAGGTTCAAAATTTCAACTTTGACAGCATTTTCTGAAAGATCCTCTGCTTTTATCAAAAAATGGAAAAACTATTCGATTTCATAGTTTCTGAATAAGAGCATCTCCCATTTTCATGCACTTGTGAATAAAAATGATTGCAGGAATGTGTCAAAAAGTAATCAGTTTGAATGAGAACAGCCTTAAGCTTTAGTTTGTCTAGCTTATGTATAAATCCAACCCTGCTTCCTCCTCTTTGTATGCATAGATGATTTATGAGGCTGTCTAGAGGTTTCATAATTGGTCATTAACTCTTTCTATCAAAAATATTATATGAAGCAGAATTTACTATGGGAAAAAAATAAAAGCTCAATACAAGTGAAACCAAAACACAATTTCGAGCCTATTCTGATGCAACTTATCTTTTAACCAATTCATTTTATAAGTTATATAGTTAACCAAACAACTTTATATCGATTCAACTTTATATTAATTTTATGTTCAACATAAAGGCAAAATCTGTCTTTTTATTGACAGATTTCAGTTTAGCACCAAAGTGCTAATCTTATGGTTAATCTTCCATAATCAAGTCATAAATGATCATCTAAATGGCATATTTGGAGAAAATATGATTTGGCACAAGAGTATTTTTAAAACCTTTAATGGTATTCACTTTAAATGACATACTTATGATGACAATGCTTGGAAGTGGACACAATTATGGATGATTAATCTAATGTAAAAAAAAAAGTTTTTTATTATTATTATTTGCAAATAATTGCCGATTGTAGTGACTCTTCTACTAATTACTTTACATTATTGTAGGAAACAAATGTTCATTGCTGAGATAGTTATGATGTATGGGTGATAAAAATGAATGTGACCAAGCAAGTTATTACCACCATTGTTATGACATCGGCATATTGTGCTACTTTTTGGAAAACATTTCTAATATTAAGTGGGCAACATATTTCTGATCTGATAAAACGTCTGTAGTGAAAAAAATAGACAAACAGCTGTACAAATAATTTCACATTATAAGTATGATATTACAATCCATTTTAATGAACTATTATACTTCATATTTAAATCTATTTTATTCATTCAAATTACAGGGTTTTTTTTAAATAGATATTATTTAATATAAAAATATATAAAAGATATATCAAGATCAACAATGTATGAGATTTCATCAATTACTGCTCAAAAGACATAAATGGTATTTAGTATAAGGATAATAACATTGTTCTCTTTAGCAGCTAAGACCTTTCTGAAAATTAAACATAATTAATTATGCTGGTAAATCTTTTTTTAGTGTTTCTACAAACGATTTTTCAATTAAAATTGGCAACTAAACAAGTTAGTGTAGGATACTGCATGGATGCTTAACATGATTTTAAATTGCAAGATATCATAAATATCTTTATTGGTACATTATTGAATGATGAAATATATACTTTTAAAGCATTACAGAAAAATGATCTAAAATTATGTAAACCATTTTAACAGAATAATGATAAAGCAGTCAGATATTGCATAATAATGTTCTTAATGATTTTCTATCATACAATATATTTTACTTTCAGAACGCAAATTATAAATGTAAATCAGTAAAATATAGCAAGAAAGAGGAAACAAGGACAAAATGAAATTGAATGGGGAAAATATTAAAATACTAAATAAATAAAATGTACAAAACATTGAGATATGTAATTATTTTGGTATATTTACATGAAATGAGTATTTAATCTTATTAAGTTTACATGAGCACAAAAATTATACATAACTTTAAAACAATGTAGTTTATTCAATTTGGTCATAAAATTTTAGTCAACCTGTAGTCTAAACTAGTGGTTCCCAAACTATGGATCTCGATCAACTGGTGGGTCACAGACGATCATTCTAGTTTTCCAAAAAGTGTACTTAATTTTATCTGCTGCAAAAATATTACAAAATCAATGTTACAGCTTCAAAGAAAAATCTTGAAAAAAATGTTAGATAAATAACTTTGTGAAAATACTGTGTTTTGTTAAGCTTTCTATATAGAGAGACTTAATGCTAATATTAAAAATGTTTCAATCCCGATACAGTCGCATCTGTCATTAGTGTAATACAATGTAAAAAATTGCACTGACTTTTAAATGATATTTTAATACATTCATAAGGAAGGTTTTTTCTTTATGTAGTAAAGGAAGGTTTTGATTATTAAAGCTTACATTTTCTGTAGGATAGATTATACAAAATTCTCGGTATCCTCCATATTAGCATAGATATCAACATCTTTTAATTATTCTGGAGTCTGATCCAACACAAACATGTTTTCTACCAGAAATTTTAAAATGAAATCTAATAAGTACCATTTATAGATTTATAGAAAGAAGGCACATTTCCTTATATACATTTTCCATTTTTAAACATGTTTTTAAACTGCGAAAAAATTAAGAGATATTTGCATCTATAATTTTAGGTGGGTCTTGAAAAAATTTAAAACTTTAAGGTGGGTCATGTTCATGACTTTGAGATCCGATGATCTAAACCTTTCAAATGAAAAATTGTATTTTACTTATGTAATAATTGGCTGTTCTGGAAACCTTACAAAAAATAATTACTCTAATTACTTCATAATTTTTGAGGAATTTGCTGTGGCTTTTTGCCTTTATTATACCTGAAAAAAATTTACTTCTGTTGTAGGAAAAAACAACAGTATATAGTGCAAACAAGTTTGATAGTTTGATATAAGCATATGTTTTGCATGCTTCATACCATGAGGCATAACTAATAATATTCATATTTTTTAATACTCAAATTATTTCCTATAAGGCATTATTAACCTTACATTGAATATGCTTATCTGTCTGGTTAAAAATGAAATATTTTGACTTTAATGATAATAATGTAGTTCTATAACACTCATTTCATGATCAATAAGTTTCAAGAAAAACTGATGTTTTAAAATAATATTATTTTTAATATTGTATGTTAAATGCCTCCATAACAGGGTTAAATCACTCATGGTCTCGAGAATAAAAGGTACATAGTCTAATGTATGTATCCTGTTCCTTGTAAAAAAAATCCATTGTTTACATTGTTGGTACTCAACAGAACTTTTTTCACAAATAAGCAACAACTTTTGAATTTCTCTTTTACACTAGCCAGTAGTATAAAGCTGACTCGGAATTTCACAATTTTAAATTGTATATTAGTAAAAAATTCATTTTAAAAATATATTTATACAAATATTTATTCCTGCAAAAGTTTTCCTGTATTAAGAAAATGGATCGATTTTATAATTTTAAAAAATTATGTAATAAGTAATTTCTTTACAAAGTACATAAACAACAAAATGAACATTTTTTTATAAATTTTAAATCTATGTAACAACAAATAGTTTGTGTAATTCAAAATTTTTAGTGTTCCATACTTAAAAAGTAAAAACGGAACCATTATAAGATCACTCCTGTATCTGGCTGTCTGTCCATTTGTCAGAGCCTTTTTTCTCGTAAACTATGGGACATGAAAAGTTCAAACTTGGGAAAGTTATAAAGCCTTTTTACCCACATATTTTCAGATTATTAGCCATTCATAAATATGTTTAGGAAATATTAGGGGGCTAATTAAGTTACTGGAAAAAAAGTTTTCTTTTTGTATATGGTGTGGGGTATTGTGTGAAAGATCTCGTAATACCGAACTCAAAAATATATTTGTTTTAATTTTAGGTATTATATTTCAGAGATATCGTCGAAAATGCACTGCAAAAATATGTGCCCCCCCCTTCTATTTTCGAATTTACTGAAACTAAAATTATGAAAAAATAGGGGTAGTAGAAGTTTATTTAAACCTTGCAGAAAAACTACAGAGATTTTCCTATGTAACATAGTTTTCGAGAAAAAAAAACATTTTTCCCGTTATACACAAACTTTACTTTTTGAGTGGTCACTGGGGGAATTGACGGGTGCTCGAGGTATCTATCGATGCAGAATCATCCAAGGATACTTGATAATTATTTTTGAAAAAAATTGTCAGTAACTAGCCAAAATATTAATTAAGTTACTTGAAAAAAAAAATTATGCATCGTGTAGGTTATCATTCGAAAGATCTTGTAACATCACACTCAAAAATATATTTGTTTTAATTTTAGGTATTATATTTTGAGGGATATCGTCGAAAGTACTGGAAAAATATGCCCCTCCCCCACCTCCTATTTCCGAATCTACTGACGCTAAAATTATGAAAAAATTAGGGGTAGTAGGAGTTTATTAATAAATAAATTCAATGTATGGAACCCTTTGAACCCCCTTGGCCGATTTATTTTACAAATAAAACGTAAAACTAAAGGCAATCGTCTCTAAAGTACCTGATCAGTCTAAGGGAAAATTTCTATAAATTTATAGTCAACAAATGGCTACATTAACATCAATGTTTTCTAAATGTACTTTTAGCACCAATGCCATAGTGAATACAATTTTGTAATGTTACAGCAATTTTAGCAAATTAGATAAATGTTAATAATGTTCTTAATGATTCTCTATTGTACATTATAATTTATTTTGAGAATACAAATTATAAATGTAAATCAGTAAAATATACCAAAAATGACAAATCAAGGACAAATTGAACATATATGAGCATATGTTTTGCATGCTTCATACCATGAGGCATAATTTATAATATTCATATTTTTTAATACTTAAATGATTACCTATAATGCATTATTAACTTTCCATTGAATATGCTCATCTATTTGGTTAACGATGAAATATGTTAATTTTAATGATAATAATGAAGTAGTTTAGTAACACTCATTTCATTATGATCAATAAGTTTCAGGAAAAACTCAGGTGTGAAAACAAAAGTCTATATATTCTAATGTATGTATCTTGTTCCTTGTAACAAAATCACATTTTTTACATTGTTGGTACTCAACAGAACTTTTTAAACAAATATGCAACAGCTTGTACATTTCTCTTTCCCAATAGCCAGTAGTATGAGGCTGACTAGGAATTTTACATGTTTTAATTGTATATTATTGAAAAATAATTTTAAAAATATATTTATATAAATATTTATTCCTGCAAAAGTTTTCCTACATTAAGAAAATGGATGGATTGTATAAGTTTAAAAATTTATGTAGAAAGTAGTTTCTTTATAAAGTACATAAACATGAAAATGAACATATTTTATAAATTTAAAATCTATGTAACAACAAATAATTTGTTTAATTCACAATTTTTTTTATAAACAAAATATGAATTTATAAGCAGTCTCTAAAGTACATGAATAATCTGAGAGAAAATTTCTATAAATTTATAGTCAACAAATGTCTGCATTAACATAAAAGTTTTTCAGTGGTGTAGTTGTAAAAAAACCAGAGAGTATATGCTATAACTTTGAAGGGTATACAGAGCTATCCAGAAGCTATATGGCATATACCATTGTATACTCTCCGCTACGTCCCTGATGTTTTCTAAATGTACTTTTAGCACCAATTTCATAGTGGATGCAATTTTATAATTTTACGTCAGTTTTAGTAATTTAGATCTTGAGACATAAATCTACAAAGACACTATACTCAAGAAAATTAAAGATTTGATTTTACCTTAATGTTACATTTACCAACTTTACAGGACTTTTTATCTGGTTACTTATTTTTTCAGAAACATAAAGCAGTCATTTAGAAATGTCCCTACATATTAAATTAAAATTTTGATAGCAGTCAGGTTTTGATTTTAAAAACAGAAGTTGGACGGAGTATTTTCATGAAAGATGTTTACTAATGATGAAACAGTTATTTAATGATAATGTTAGAAATATGTACTGTGATTGAATTTATTTTAAAGGCTGCTATATATATATATATATATATATATATATTTTTTTTTTTTTTTTTTTTTTTTTTTTTTTTTAACAAAACCATATAAGTAAACATCATGAATGCATTGCTTTTAAGTTAGCAATCATAGCTTTTCCAAAACAGTGAATGCTCTCTTAACAAGCTTTATGGTTACTGGCCATCAGATTAACCAAATGATCCAGCAAATGATGCTTTTGGTTTCTCACAGTTGCAAGCAAATGCACTGTTTAAATATTATTTGTATTACTGCAACTTAAAACAATTTATAAGCTAACATATTGTAAAATATTGTTTAAAACATGTTGAAAAAGTTTTAAAAGGATGGTAAAATTCATTGCAAGATAGACCTTTCATTTTAGTACTGTCAGTTTAACTGACCATTTCATTCTGGCTAAGGGTTTGGCTGTTAAAATGTTAGTTAAGAGGGTGTCCACTATAATTCAGAAAAGATCCATTGGACACACTGAACAGTTGAGTAGGGCAGGGAAATATTGAGTATAGTATATAACACCATATGTATAGAACAGTTCTATTTATGTTGTTTAAGATTTTATTTAATGCATGAGAAAATATAAAATTTGCAGTTTAAACAATCATTATAAACAATTAAGTATAACATTTATGCATCAGAGGACAAAAGTGCTATTGTATATATGTATATATTCTAAAAAGCAATTTATCATGTTCTGAATTTTATGCTCAACATGGCAAAATCCTATATTTTATTTAAAAGCAACAAATAAGTAGGATTTTACACTTTGCATGTAAATGCTATATAACTTTCTCAAAACTGTATTTATAAAAATTAAACTAATACCTTAAACCATTAACAAAGATTCAACATATGGCACAATATTTACATCTTTAAAGAAAAGCAATAATTTCTATACAGAGCAGCATATATGTAAAGATAACATACATATTAAAAACAAAAATAACAGAGGGAAAACATGAATATTTAGGAAAATATGCCTGTGAATGCTGGAATCACAATAGTTTTCAAATAAACAGAAAATATAAAACAGTTTAATGTAAATAATTATTTCTAAATTTACCAGTAAAAAAAAAAAAAAAAAAAAAATACAAAGTACTAGTTTTAACTTTTTTTTAATGGGAAATAAATACAAAGAACATAAGTGATGTTGCAAATGCACTATGGCACATCAGTTATGTAAAAAATTGGAGAAAGATGCATAAAAGAAATTATTATGGTCCCTTAACTTTTGCTTACTACCATCTTAAGCTTGACATTTTTTATAACTATATTGAATTTGTCATTAATAAAAAGAGGGTCTGCTTTTATATTTAAAAAAAAGTCCAAGATATAAGTGTCTTGGCCCCATGGACTCGTGATTACAAAACTCTATTGGCATCAGTGACATGAAAAATAACTGATACTAAAAAGTTTTAATAAACAATGATAAATGAATGCATTGAATTGAGTAATGTATATATATACACATAAACTATTTAATAAAGAAATATTATATATTTGAATTCAACTCATTAAAAATGCTGTGAAAGTGATTGATTTTTGAGATTTTTTTTTCTTTAATACAGCATTCAAAGTTTAAGAAAATGAAATTTAATATGATGCATATGAGAATAGAAATATCACAAATTTTAACAGATGCAGCACCATAGCTAAGGGTATAAACCAGGTGATAAATCCTGTAAAATGCAATCATGAAAGCTATTAGTGAAAAATATTTTGTAAGAATACCAAATCCAAATTTTACTTAGGCATCTATGACCCTTGCTATAAGACTGATCAGCAGTACATATTATACAAACAATGCACCAAAGTAGGAGTTTCCTTAAGACTCTTATCAAAATTTTTATAATTGGCTGATCAGCAGTACATATTATACAAACAATGCACCAAAGTAGGAGTTTTCTTAAGACTCTTATCAAAATGTTTATAATTGGACTGGCTTGTGTAAATTTAGACATTTTATATTGAAAGAGTATTGGACAATAAAAGTATAATCATGAATACACTTAAATAGCAATGAAATAAAATAAAGACATGTTGAAAAAAGTCTCATAAAATTCATCAACAGTTACAAATGTATGACTTATTAATAGCTGAAATGAAGACTATAAATAATGAGTAACAAAACATGATCCATGACATTGAGTTTGATGTTAATATATTCATTTTGAATGAGAATAATAGCTGTATCACAAATCAGTTTTTCACAGTTAAATAAAGAGTAAAATGTGCATATTAAATTCTCTTGCAAAAAAGTATTTTACATACACATGAAGTTAAAGGAACATCAGTATAACATAATCACACCTTCTGGATTTTTATTCATTGCAAGCTTTGGCTTTCTCCTTTCCCAAGGCTGTCTTACAGCGAGAATTGTCAATAAAATATTGAAAGCAAACAAAATGAATGACACAACAGCAAACCAAAAGCTGTAACCAAACCAGACTCTGTCTTCTGACACCCACTGCTGATCCACTTCTTCTCGAGTCATTACATTGTATTTAAGTCTTGCATAATATTGTGCAACCCAACTTAGAACACCTCCGATTGAAAAAAGGGCTGGAATAGAAAAATATTAAAAATTAATAAAAAGCAAGAGATTTGAAAAGTTTATAGACTAGGGAGCAAATAATTGACAAAAATTCTTTTCATACAAAAATTAAATATTGCAGGTGCCACATTGATTTTAATCTTGAAATACACTGCATAAGCAAACTTAATAACAGCATACAGTAATTTTGTTGTCGTTAAGATAGGAATTTTATTATAAAGATATAATTATACTCAAAATGTTATGAAAATAGAATTTCAAAACTGAGGAAAGTTTTGGATCATTTTACGGATTTCTTATCAGACCCATTATTAGGCTTCTCTGAGAGAAGAACAAAGAGGCTAGTTTTAGAACAGGGCATACCCCTTAGAACATGTAATGGAGTGATGAAAAGTTTTGATTAGGATGAAGACATATATTTAAAGGCTGGATCAGGATGGAAGAACAATTTTCCCACTAATGATCGACGTCATCTGAAGCAATTTGCAGCTTTTCATCCAAAATACAGCCTGAAAATTATTGCAAGGAACGAAAATGCAAACTTTATGCTTTAATTTTTAGATGGACTATTGGCAGAATTTTGAAAGATGCAGGTTATTTTAAATAGGTCTTCCTAAACGTACTGAACAGTAAAATTCTTCTAGAACCATGGAATTTTACAGTTTAATGATCCCTAAACTTAGCAGACTTCAGTCATATTGAATCATATATATCAGCAATATTAAAATGGAGTGAGTTATCAGTAAATACAACTCTTTCTAAAGAAGATTCAGCTAGTATTATGGAATAGAAATTCACAGTTGTGGATTTATGAGATAACATGTACTTATCACCTTTGAAGTCTTTATTTTTTTTTGTTGTTGGTGGTGTGAAAAGCAGATTACAAGAGTGTGTATTTCTCGAAATCTTGAAAATATTAAAACAAGAACGAAAAATCATGCGTCAAGCATAGATTATATAGCACTTTCCAACGCTTCCAAATAATTTTACAAATCATACCGTTTAATAAGCTAAAAGCTAACATCTAAGTAAACAATTTAGAAAACGCATAACATATTTAAAAACATAATTTCATGAATTTCCAACATATACAATATTCGGATAAATATCCGAATACTTTTATTCAGCCCTGTATAGGATCTATAGATTTGTATATATACTACATAGGATCATAATTTTAGTTCAGTTAGGAAACGCGTAGCACAGTTTAAAATTCTCCGTCTGGAGTTTGTCAATAAACAGAAATGTGTTCGCGAACTTTTGTGCTGCCCTGTATAGGATCTACAGAATTTATACACACCACGTAATAGACAAAAAGCAAGTTAAAATTAAAATCGCGTTCAATAACTTAAAACGCACTTCCAGGAATTATTGTTAACAGACAGTAGAGAATTCTTTTGCGTGTCCCTGTAAATGAACGATGACTGCTATACACACAATATTCCGTAGTAAGTCTCTTGTAATGCACCTTAGTGATCTATATAAATTTCAATGCGTTTAAAATAGTGAAACATTATTTAAATAAACCGCAGACGATTTTTCTCCATAGACGTAATGTAACGGAATTATTTTTACTGTCCCTGTAAAGTAACTATAAGTGCTATGCACACCCTGTTCCATATTAAGCTTCTTCTAATGCACCTTAGTAATATATATAAATTACAATGCGTTTAAAATAGTGAAACATTATTTAAATAAACCGCAAATGATTTTTCCCCATAGACCGCAATGTAACGGAATTCTTTTGAGTGTCCCTGTAAAAAAACTATAAGTGCTACACACTTCCGTTGAAATAGGGAACATGTTATAGATAACGACAATAACATATAAAAATTGCAGAGCAATCCGAGCATATTTACGGGAGTTAGAGCACGGACAGACGGCAGACGGCCAGACGGCCAGACAAACCGAAGTCATAAGCACTTTTCAACTAGGTTGGAAAGTGCTAAAAAATAAATAAAATATTATATATTTTGTATGAGTTTCTTGAACAAAATAATGTAACCAATTATAATAAACGTTTTCCTAACATAGTCATGTATATTTATATGTTTGCCAATTTTTCTGCTCTCTACTATAGAATTAACTAATATCATTACTTAAAACCATTGCTATTCATTACTAATATCATTACTTAAGTAATGTAAATTGTTCAATGCATATTACTTAACTTATCCGCTGGTGAATGCTATCATATTAATTTAACTCTAGGGCAATAGTGGTAAACTATTATCCCAAAGAACTATAAAGTGTTAAATAACCCAAGCAAAAGCATCATCTGCAGAACATATTAAATGCTTTTTTAATTGCACAATGCGTTTTCTGAGCCACCCATTTCCCAAATTCAATATATTAAGAATATAACTGAGCATTAATGCGCCTTGTGTTTGAGGATAAAGTTTTCTTTTTCTTCAGGCCAGGGCCTGAAAGAAAATTAGTACTAAAATTGTGATGAGTAATTAATAGCGTAGTAAGTAGAGAGCATCTGGGACACAACACTTACAAAACTCACGGTGTCTTTGTAACCAGTAAATAACAACAACAAAAACTATTATTATTAGCTTAAAAAAGTCTGTTTAGCTTAAAATATATTCCGAAGTAACAAACTTGCATATCTGTAGATCAATTCCGAAAAAAAAAGAAACATTTCATTTATTTCCCTTAGTGCAACATCTCTTTTTAACATTTTTACTATTATTTTTACTTTCAAGAGTTTTATTTTTTTTTCTCACAGTGCGAACGAAGGTATCGTTTTGATTTTGATATATGTTTATAAGAATTTACAAAACCTTATATAAGGATTATATCTATACTAATAAAAGAAGATAGTTTGTCTGTGTGTGTCTGTCTGTCTGTCTGTGTGCGATGGCTAGCGAAATCTACCGAATGTAGAAGTCTGAAAATGTGGGCGAGGATAGTCCAAGGCAATTAAACAAGAACGAAAAATCATGCGTCAAGCATAGATTATGGAACACTTCAACACATTCAGCATACTGTAAAAAAAAACTTCGCAGTTTAATAAGTAAACAATTTAGAAAACGCATAATACATTTGAAAACACAATTTCGGTAATTACTACCAATAGTCAAACAAACTATCAGATTTCTTTTGTGCAGTCCTGTATATGATCTATAGATTTGTATGTATACTACAGAGTATGCTAAAATTTACTTCAGTTAGGAAATACATAGCACAACTGAAAATTCCCCTTCAGCAATTTCCGTCAATAAACGGAAATGTACGTGAGATCTTTTAAGCAGTCCTGTATAGGATCTATCTCATCAAAAACAACTCGTTGTAAATGATCCCGCCAAGCCACAAACCTAAAGCGTCAGTCACAAAAAGAAGTGATATCACATAAAAAGAAGCGATATAGAAGTGCATACTCCGAGTCCCGTGTAAAAATCTATCACCACTCATAATGTTTACGGATTCCATTTTTATTCAGAAAAGAAAAGATGAAAGGAGAAAAAAAAAATAATAGTGATGCTATAAACAGAATTATACATCAGAATAATACAATTTATTGAGTGACTTATTCCAATGTACATGTCGCTACCATAACAACGGGGAAACTTTTATATTAATTTCCTTACATTGTATTCATCAGATTATTTATGACATATTTATTTTCCTTTTTCTTTTGTTTATATCACTCTTCCGTTTATATACATTCAAAAACAAAAAATTAGACAATTTTACAGTAGTTTACAAACTAATTAAAATACTACAGTTTCAGAAAAATGTGGAAAAATAAGAAGCACTTTTTTTCGGTCAACTACAATGAAAGGTTTATGGAGCATACTTTACCGAGAATAATCAACATTTTTTTTTCTACGAACCTATTTCTATTAGTATAAAAATTTACAGGGATTTTTATACTAACATATTAAATATATTATTTTTGAAAATTACTGAGCACCTTAGAAGTTTTTTATTTGTTTAAGTTGTATAACTCAATGTTTCGAGAATTTGAAAAATATAAAATTCGCAACGTTTGCAGAAGTATAAAAACTATTAAAGTGATTTCTGTTCATACAGTCTGTTCATTCCAATTCGGTGATCCTAAAATATAGGTCATTAATTAGGACATATGTATGCAACTGTTAA
This sequence comes from Maratus michaelseni, assembly GCA_963931845.1. Classification (NCBI taxonomy): domain Eukaryota; kingdom Metazoa; phylum Arthropoda; class Arachnida; order Araneae; family Salticidae; genus Maratus; species Maratus michaelseni. Next base: position 209,202,091 of record OZ007599.1, on the reverse strand, counting down.
AATGTTCTCAAAGTTGACAATAGAGGCAATAAGTATAGCTCGGCAAATATGAAACACGGCATTGCTTCATCATGGCTTTGTTTCGTGAGGTGTTCGTTCTCCGAACATAAAAATCTCACGCGAAAGTGTTCGTTAACCGATTTGTTCGTTACCGATTACCTTATTGTATACGAAATTTAGCATTTTAAGTTCGTCAAAGCCGGAGATTCGATGAACGGCAAATATTTAAACGCAAAACTTGTAATCTTGGGGTAGCAACATTTTTACATTCTATTACTCAGCGCATGAACGTAAAGTTGGAATTTTGTAATCGCTATTTCAATCAATTCCTGATACGCTAGAATTATATATTTATAAATAAACACAGTTTTTTTAATCGATGAAAATACTATATTTTAATAGATTTAGAGCTTAACATCGACGAGATTTCAGACGGACAAAATGAACTCATATTAAATTTTAATCAAGATAATGACACCTTACAGAGATTGAAACAGTGTAAAATCATTAAAATACATCTCACTCAGTAAATATACATCGGTTGTAATGTAAGCAAGATATTCTAAGAGACTCTGTAAACGAAACGTATATGCTTCAATGCCGCTTTGCAATAGAGAGGATGTAGTAACATATTTGAATATCTTGTGTATATAGTCAATTTGACAAAAGTTATGCAATTTGCTATTGTTTTTCCTCTGTGTTAAGTACAGGAATCATGTACGTCAACGTAAAAATTTGCTAATTACACAACTTTTTAGTCTTATTAAAAAATCTTTTGAGTTACCCTGTAAACGAACAGTAAATTCTACAATTCTGTTTTACAATAGGAAGTTAACTTAGGTCGTTCGTAGTAACATATTTTAACATCATGCGCATACGTTCTTTTTGAAAAGAGTTAGACCATTTAATATTTTTTTTGCTTCATCTTAAGTATAGAAATAAATCACTTTAAAGTGGTATACATAAAAAACTAATTAATATCTTTACGCGAAATATTAAACATTTGAACTACTCATAAGAACAATTCAAATGCTGCAAACCGCGTAAAAATTTGATAATTACACAACTCTTTAGCCCTATATCAAAAGATCTTTTGTGAGACCCTGTAAACGAACCTTAAATGTTACGATTTTTTTATAATAGGAAGCTTACTTGGGTCGAGTGTAATAACATATCTTAATATCATGTGTATACGACCATTCCTAAAAGAGTTGGGTCATTTATTATTTTTTTGCTCTATGTTAAGTATAGGAATCAATAACTTTAAACTGATATAAATCAAAAACTAATTAATATTTTTACATGAAACTTACAAAGGTTTGAACTACTCATAAAAACGATTCAAATAACGTAAACCGAGTAAAAATCCGATAGTTACACATTGCTGTAGCCCTGTCAACAGTTTTTTGCTCTATGTTAAGTATAGGAATCAATAACTTTAAACTGATATAAATCAAAAACTAATTAATATTTTTACATGAAACTTACAAAGGTTTGAACTACTCATAAAAACAATTCAAATGACGTAAACCGCATAAAAATCCGATAATTACACATTGCGTAGCCCTGTCAACAGTTTTTGGTCCGAACAAGATTTAAAAAGTGCAAAAAACAGCACTTTTAAAATCGCATTTATTGAAAACCTATTCGTCGGATTTTGCTTTACTTTTGAATCCTTAGTCCCTTTACACGCCCCATTCCATAGAATCAAGAATTTTGTTTCTATCATAAATAGAACGCGAGATATAGATGTGTCAAAAACACGTTTTGTCCCGTCCGCAAAATATAAACTAGACAGAGTTCAAATTTTTTTTTTGTAAAATCGTTTGGCATCCATTGGCGGAAATTCCTTTCATTTACGGTTCAATGCATTGCTGTTTCTTATGCTTGGTGAGAAACTCTGTCGAGTTTCTATGATAGAATTTATATGTACCAGTTCATCTACAAAAAAATATTTACATTTAAAAACGCGTGCCACAATTGAAAACGATCTACCAGCAATTATTGTTCATACACAGTACTGTAACCAAAAAATTTTGAGTGTCCCTGTAAATGAACGATACATTCTATGCATACCATACTCTAGAGTAAGCGCCTTGTAGTGCACCTCAGTGATATGCATCAATTTCAATACGTTTAAAATAGTAAAACATCATTAAAATACGCTTCAAATGATTTTCTTCCATAGACCATAATGTAACTGAATTCTTTTGAGTGTCCCTGTAAATTAACGATACATTCTGTGCACACCATATTCTGGAGTAAGCGCACTTTAGTGCACTTCAGTGATATGTATCAATCTGAATATGCTTAAAATAGTATAATATCATTAAAATACGTCGCAAACCATTTTTCCGCATAGACCGTAATGTAATGCAATTCTTTTGAGTGCCCCTGTAAAAAAAACCATAAATGCTACGCCACTTCATTTTCAATACCAAACATGCTATGGTAAAAGTAAGCTGCACCGCAAGCATCCCGCGCGTCAGACGACCACCGAACCCAAGTCCTGAGGCACTTACATCGCCCCAGCAGGTTTAGCTCCCTGCGACGCTTCGGCCGGTCAGAGGACCGCCACGCGGACCCTCTAACCTTGAATCCACGTGTCGACGACGTAGGCCGTTGCGATACGTGGTTAAACCACGGGGAGTCACCGCGAGACACTTGGAGACAGGCCGGCGTCCCCCAACAGCTTCGGAGCTGGAAACCCAAAAGGGAACCAGGCCTTAGGCCTTAAGTTGGGATGTTCCAACCCGTACTTACTCTACCACAACTCGAGGGGTGTGAAAACCTACAGAGGTAGTCACGGTTCCCTTTCGTAGTGGACCAACATGCTATGGTAAAACCAAATAACATATATCAATTTCAAGGCAATCCGAATGTATTTACGCGAGTAGACGGACAGACAGACAAACCAAATTCATTAACAACTTTCAACTATGTTGGAAAGTGTTAAAAGCGAAATTAAAAAAAATCTTGACGGAGAAACCTTTTTTATGCAGTGAATAATCTCCACGTGCAGCGAATGATCGAAATAAGAACATGTTAAAAACCAGACCCCAATTACCAATAAGTACTTCAAGTGCCGCAGCTGAAAAACATAGTGAACAAAACCAGAAAGTGTCGAAACCAATTAAGTGAAAAACTCTGCAGACCTCCCTACTTCAAAACTACAGCTGTTATCACGCGCGTGTGAACTGAACTTAAAGACATTCCCTTCAGAATCTAAAATGAATCCGAGCAGTTAAAACGCTCTTGTACATATGTGTTGTAAATATATCTCTCAAATATAATGTAAAATTGGAGCATCTAAAAGCAGTCTCCAAAAACGCGATTTAAATGTAAATATCTAGAAAAGAATTATAATATTATACTCAAAATGGATCTACTTCTTATTTCGTGCATCTCTACTTACTAATAATAATAGTTCTTATTACTTCCATATAGCGAATACTTCAATCAGTCGATAAGATAAATATCAGTGCAAACACTTTGGATTACTGTGGAAATATTCAGCGCATAAGGAAAATCTCAGGTAAGCTGAACTATCCTTCTTTACCATTATTAAAAGACGAAAACGTATACTAAAATATAGAAGACCAATTTAACAATTCGAAAAAGGAGAAAATTTATTACGCTACCGACGGTTCCCCTAACAAATCTCATCAAAGGTTCCAGCGTTGCAGGATAGAGCGGAGGACATATTCTTAAATTTCGTACTTTTACGTTTTAAACTTCACAATCCATTAAAATATTTATTGTTGTTAACCCTTTGAAAAGAAAATTCCAAAGAGGATCGTTGTCGCGGTGGCCTTTTTCTCCTTTTCTCCGACTCTCCTCTAGGACTCAATTTCAGAGGTGCTTATGCTTGAAAAATCATTTTTCGTATGGAAGATAAATAAATTTGTTTACGGGGAGGGGGGGGGGGGAAATACCGATATTAGTTCAGTTAAAGAAGAGCCAATGAGTAAATATATATTTACAGATACAGTTGTGCGCTATTTTTTTTCATTCTTATTTTTTATATTCTTATTTAACAAAAGATATTTTTTTAAAGCTGAGACCTTCTTCTCATTGACCGTGCAATTGGATTTCAAAAATACGAATATTAACCCTTTCTAAAAAAAATTCGCGACTACAGGTCACTTCGCGCCTTCCGCAGACACTCTTTTTCTACGCTAATACTAACTAAACGTCAGTATTCCGACACAATATTTTTAGGACTATAAAAATTTCTAAACGTTTGGACGAGTAGAAGTATTTAAAAAATATAAAATTTTCGATGAAAACTCTAAAACGCAGGCTGTTTCGGCACGGCTTCGACTCACGTTTTCCCGACTAAACATGCATATTTTTTCACAAAATTTTTACAGGATTTGGAAGCAGTTATATTTATAAACAATAAAAATTTCAGAGTTCAGAAGATAAGAACTTTTTTTTTTTGTTATGTGAAAGAACCCAACGCAAAAAAGAAAAAAAAAAAAGCGTGAAAAAAACATATTTCTTTTACAACTAGATATCAATATTTTTCATAAAATTTTTACACGGGCTGCAAAACCGTTATATTTATAACCGATAAAAATTTCAAAGAGTTCGGACAACAAGAACTATTTTTTTTTAAACTATGAAACGATCCTATACGCGAAAACACAAGAAAATATCTTCTTACGAGCGCTTTTACTACTAAATATCAATATTTTTTCGCGAATTTTTCATTTCAAAATATAAATTCATACAAAAGCGAGTTAAAGGTATAAAATCATACAAATTTGAAGTTATTATCACGGGCCCGGACAACGTCGAGCGGGTCAGCTATTAATGGAATAAAATTTATAAAACATAAAAAAAAAATCGATACACTCATTCTTGAAAAATCATTTTTCATATGGAAGATAAATAAGTTTGTTTACGGGGAGGGCAGAAATACCGATATTAGTTCACTTAAAGAAGAACCAATGAGTAAATATACGATATGAGTATGTATATTTACAGATACAATTGTGCGCTATTTTTAATAAATCTTTCACAATTATATAAGTTAAAACTTGAAATTTTTTTTAATTCTAACAAAGTTTATCCAACAAAAGGATCTGTTTAACAATAAGTTTAGAGATCCTAAATATTATGTAATATTGAACAGATGTAATAAACAATTAAGTAATAATAATAAGCTAATTTTAGAAGAAACTTTTATGTTCACCTTCGAAAGGGAATGTGTAATTGCTTATTATGATTAATTTATTACAATGCTTTGTTTTCAACATTTAAATAGTATTTTGAAAGGGAATGTGTAATTGCTTATTATGATTAATTTATTACAATGCTTTGTTTTCAACATTTAAATAGTATTTTAATTAATTTGTTACAGTTATAACTACAGCAAAAATGTTTTAAAAAAGCACTGTCCGTCTACATTCTTGAAAGTTTTTCATAGGATCAAGAATGTTTATAAACACAACACAATCTGCGATTACGAGATCTTTCATATAGAACGAATCAATCAATGTACAAAGGTAGAGAGAAAACAAACATCAACAACAACAAAAAGAAAAAGAAAGAAAGAAAGAAACCCGCACCACACCCTACCAACTCTGCTGCAAATCATAGTATAAAAATGTAACTATTATGAAAAACGGCTACAAATTAATGCTATACTTAAATTTTGCTTAAGGGGTCGACTCTCGCCTACATATAGAAATTGTAACAAACTTTAAAAAATTCTATACTAACATCTAATTTTGATGGAAATTGCAACACACTTTAAAATATTTAAAACTAACACATAATTTTGACAGTATATTTGGATTTCTTGGTAAATTTTACCTTCTGATTACGAGAAGTCATTCGGTCCAGTAGTTTAGGAATTATGTAGATTTAAAGTTTGGAACTTCTAATGTTAAATTCATTTTTAATCCTTGCAAAATAGATTGCAATGCGGATAGTTTTTAAAGCATAACCCCAAAAGTACTTGACGGAATTAGCTGTAATTTTGGATTCGCATATTTGATGCTTCTAGAAGTCGATTTCTGTTTTTTTTTTAAATGGTAGGTTACAAATCATTTTTTTTCGAATATATATATATATATATATATATATATATATATATATATATATATATATATTGAATATACCTGAGGTTTCTTACCCAGACTCCGATATATAACAACCAGCCATTTTCAAAACAAATTATGAATTTTTCAATAGGAATCGATTTCTAGAAACTTCAAGTATGCGAATCCAAAGTTACAGCTCATTCCACCAAGTACTTTTTGGGTTATGCTTAAGAAACTACCCGCATTACAATCTGTTTTGCAATGATTAAAAACTAATTTAACATTAGGAATTCCAAATTTTAAACCTGCATAAGTCATAAACTACTTGACCGAATGAATTTCCGTTTTTTTATCCGAAGGTAAAATTAACCGAAAAAACGAAATATGATGTAAAAATTAGGTGTTTGTATTGAAAATTTCAGAGCTTGGTACAAATTCAGTATGAAGACGACCTCTTAAGCTTTAAAAAACAATAATAAATAGAAAGAAGATATAGTTTCCAGTTGAAAGGCTATTTCGACTGGAATGGACCATTTAATATCTGCAGGTAAAATATATAGAAGATTCCAAATATGATGATACGATTGATACCAGTCACATTTTATACAATGATTTGTGGCATAATTAAAAAAGGGTGGCGATTTTTTTTCTTTTCTTTTCCAGGACTAATTATGATTATGGTAATTTTCTTTATTCACTTCGATAGAAGACATAGGTAAGATATATTCCAATATTAGGCGTTAGTATTGCAAAATATAAAGTTTGGTACAATGTCTATATGTAGACGACTCCCTAAGCAAAATTTAAGTATGGTATTAATTGGTAGGTGTTATTAGTAATCGATTGATACCAGTCGCATTTTATACGATGATTTGTGGCATAATTAAAAAAGGGTGGCGATTTTTTTTTCTTTTCTTTCCCAGGACTAATTATGATTATGGTGATTTTCTTTATTCACTTCGATAGAAGACATAGGTAAGATACGTGGATTGAGAAAAAAAATTAAACTTCATTTAAAGTTATAAGGGTTTTAACCGTTAAAAAATATATATATATATATTATTTGAAAAGCCTTTCAATTTTTAAATCAGGAATTACCAACAATATTCGAAAAAATATCAAAATTTTGTGCAGCTCTGTATATGATTGTATATATACTACATAGAATGCTTCATAGAAACTAAATTTTAATTCAGTTAGGAAAAGCGTAGCACAGTTTAAAATAATTCCGCTTCTGGAAGTTCCGTCAATAAACAACGGGAATGTACTCGAGTGCATTTGTGCTGCCCTGTATATGATCTATAGCTTTGTATATTTACTACATAGAATGCTAAATTTGAGCTGAGATAGGAAACGCGTACCGCAGTTTAAAATTGCCCTTCTTGAATTTCCGTCAATAAACGGAAATGTACTCGAGAACTTTTGTGCTGCCCTATATATATGATCTACAGAATTTATACACACCAACTAAACTAATAGCGAGTTTCTTTATTCACTTCGATAGAAGACATAGGTAAGATACGTGGATTGAGAGAAAAAAAGTAACTTCATTTAAAGTTATAAGGATTTTAACCGGTTTTAAAAAGACAAATATATTTTATTTGAAAAGCCTTTCAATTAAAACAGATAAATATTGGAACGGGTCAACTCAAGCAAATTAGAAAATTTTGTGACATCCCAGTTTTATTACTCGTTTTTAATCAAAATAAATGTTTTTTTTTTTTTCAAATTGCTTCATCCACATATTTTAAATTGAATGGTTAAACTGTCTTGGATTATCTACCTTGGATCTGGTTATCTGTCTTGGATTTAAAATTGTGACGCCCTACACTACATCCTCAAAATTTTTATTAAACCAGTATTAAAATAGTGATTTCTGTGTGAAATAAGAATGGGATTAATTTAAACAAAATATATAAAGGCATTTATCTAAAGATACAAAAAATAAATATCATATATACTTATGAAGATTATTTATTCCTATAAATAATTATTCATATATATATATAAACTATTTTTTGAATATATAAATTATCTATTCGAATATGTATCATTTTATAATATGTTAATGAAAAAATTAATTTATTATTATTATTATTTTTAATTAACCATATTGATTCTAAATTCATGATACTGATCCTTGATGCCCTAGGCCAGAGCCTAATTGGTCTATTATTAAATCCCTACTGCTTGTAATATTGCTTTTATCATATTGCTGGGATCCAGCGCACCGTAAGTTCATTATTTATACGTAGAATCCCAGCAATATGATAAAAGAAATATTACAAGCAGTAGGGATTTAATAATAGACCAATTAGGCTCTGGCCTAGGGCATCAAGGATCAGTATCATGAATTTAGAATCAATATGGTTAATTAAAAAAATAATAATAATAAATTAATTTTTTCATTAACATATTATAAAATGATACATATTCGAACAGATAATGTATATATTCAAAAAATAGTTTATATATATATATATATATATATATATATGAATATTTATTTATATGATTTATATATATGATATTTATTTTTTAGGTGCGTTCGTAATTATATAAATACGTAGCACCTATAGTCGTCGTTTGGTCCGTCCGTCTGTCCGTCCGTCTGTCTGTCTGTCTGTCCGTCTGTCTGTCCGTCCGTCTGTCTGTCTGTCTGTCTGTCCGCATATAACAACGCAAAAACTACCCAACCAAATGGTTTGCAATTTAAAATATATTATCTTTGCAGAATTTTGTCGAGACATTTCAAATTTTATTAAAATCGAATCAAAACTTTAGGAGATATTAATAAAAATATTTATTAAGAAATTTGAATTTTTTTTTTTAAATCGGTGCTTTTTTGTTATAGGAGCTTCCGATGGATGTTAAATCGTCAAGCGACCGAGATACTTATTTTATGACAGAAATTAATCTGCAGACGATATAATTCATTTCACAGAATTAAAAATCATCAAGATCTGAATATTTATATAACTAGCTGATACATATATATCTGAATATTTATATAACTAGTTAAGATATTTGTATGAACAGTGTCATAAAATATGTACTTAACTAGCTGTTTAACCCGTTCTACGCACGGGATATCATGAATTTAATTCTAAAACGTGCGTACGAACGCACCTCGTTTGTAACGTTTGACGTACAATTTCCAACTTGTTGTATCTTTAGATAAATGCCTTTATATATTTTTGTTTAAATTAATCCCATTCTTATTTCACACAGAAATCACTACTTTAATTCTGGTTTAATAAAAATTTCGAAGATGTAGTGTAGGGCGTCAAAATTTTAAATCCAAGACAGATTGCACGATCATTTACTTTCAATATTAAAGAAAAATGTAAAATTAATATAAAATTAGCAAGCTAAAAGATTCCTAAAGCAACTTGTCATATCATTTTCCGTTAACATTAGCATAACTAGCATTCAATACAAACCTATTTTTACCACTACCCACCAATTTGACGAAGATTTAAAAAAACATTTTATTTCTTGTTCATTTAAATTTGACATTTAAATACATACAGAATATTACATTATCACATATATCGATTTTAACACCTTCGCGACGAACGGCACGTATGAGGTGCACGAAATCTTTGGATTTGAACACCAGTATTTTAGTACAGAATTTTTCTCCTTATCTAATCTCATATTTTCAGCGATTAAATAAAGCAAAAATTACAGTATGGGAAAACTGTTGCGGAAGAATGAAAAGACATGTAAAAACGCTCGTAGTCGTAGCGAAGGCGCTAATGAAAACAAGACTTAAAATGCAAAATTCAAGAAACAAACTCAGAATACAAAATTTAAATAAGTCAAAAACAAATAATCAAGTTTATCAAGTAATTCTAGAAATGTAAAAAAGACAAATTTACATCTCACTTTCTTTCAATGCAAAAAAAAAAAAAAAAAAAAAAAAACACTTGTTTAAAAAAAAAAAAAAAAAAATGGTGCGTAGTTAAAGGTGCAAAATCAAACTACATAACTGAATAAAATCAGAAAGAAAATTCATGCGAAAGAAGTACTTTCTAATCTTTTTAAAAGTTGCATTATACATACGAAATCTTTATCTTTAAGTACCCGTGAAAGTAAATGTGTAAATAATAAGCTTGGCTGCCTTGGCTTCAGTGCTTAATATTCAAATAATAATAATAATAATAATAATAATACCAATAATAATTGATAAATAAACGTTTTTTGACAAAACTATTTGCATTAAGATCGGTAAACTAAAATGTATTGGTAAAAAAATATCAATTTGAAGACATTCTGTGACACGGTATCTAGATTTCGAGGAGTTAATTACGAAGATTTCCAGAGGGTAGGGGGCAGAGAATTAAAACAAAAAAGAAAAAAATAATAAAAATAAAAGTTTTCCTTTCCCTACTTCATACACGTATGGAAATGAAACAGAAAAATAATTTATTTCCTTCAACATCGAAATCTCAATTAAAGAAGAGATGTTTTACTCTCATCACAATTAATAATTAATACATATTAAGTATATGTAATTAGCGCGATCGTGGAATTGTATCTAAATCAAAGGATCACGGATATGCCGGTTAAAGATTTGGGGTCAACAGATAAATAAACATGAACGAAAAATCATGCGTCAAGCATAGATTATGTAATTACTTTCCAACACTTATTTTTACAAATCTTTACCGTTTAATAAGGTGAAAGATGATATCTAAGTAAACAATTTGGAAAACGCGTAACATATTTAAAAACCCAATTTCGGGAAATGTCAACAATATTCAAAAATATATCAAAATTTTGTGCAGCCCTAGATATGATTGTATATATACTACATAGAATGCTAAATTTTAATTCAGTTAGGAAAAGCGTAGCGCAGTTTAAAATAATTCCGCTTCTGGAAGTTCGGGAATATACTTGAGTGCATTTGTGCTGTCCTGTATATGATCTATAGCTTTGTATATATACTACATAGAATGCTAAATTTTAGCTCAGATAAGGAAACGCGTACCGCAGTTTAAAATTGCCCTTCTTGAATTTCCGTCAATAAACGGAAATGTATTCGAGAACTTTTGTGCTGCCCTGTATATGATCCATAGAATTTATACACACCAACTAAACTAATAGAGAAAAAATGAGTTAAATTTAAACACGCGTTCAGCAACTGAAAAAGTACTTCCAGCAATTATTGTTAACAGACAGTACCAAATTCTTTTGTGCGTCCCTGTAAAGGAACGATGAATGCTATACACACAATATTCTATAGTAAGCCTCCTGTAATGCACCTTAGTGATATATATCAATTTCAATATGTTTGAAATAGTGAAACGTTATTTAAAAAAAAAAAAAAACGCAAACGATTTTTGTCCATAGACCGTAATGTAGCGGAATTCTTTAGAGTGTCCCTATAAAGGAACTATAAGTGCTATGCACAAATATTAGTAAACATCTTGCAGTGCACCTGAGTGATATATATCAATTTCCATATGTTTGAAATTGTGCAACATCATTAATATACACCGCAAATGATTTTTCTCCATAGACCGTAATGAAACGGAATTCTTTTGAGTGTCCCTGTAAAAACTGTAAGTGCCATGCACAAATATTAGTAAACATCTTGCAGTGCACCTGAGTGATATATATCAATTTCCATATGTTTGAAATTGTGCAACATCATTAATATACACCGCAAATGATTTTTCTCCATAGACCGTAATGAAACGGAATTCTTTTGAGTGTCCCTGTAAAAACTGTAAGTGCCACACACTTAATTTCAATACCGAACATGCCTGGACAACGATAAGAGGGAACACTCTGAATCTAAATTATGAAGCAAAAACACATCCGTGAGTAACGCTGACATTATATTGACGGTGGCAAAAACCTGACTAATAAATTTCGATTTCATTGCAACCTTTTTAACTTCTAAACACCACACATTTTCAATTTTTATACCGTCGAATAGGGGGGGGGGGGGGGGTTAATGCAATTTGTTTGAAAACTGTATCTCAATTTACAGATTTTTTTTATGATTTATAAAATAATTTTCAAGCATGAATTTCTTTTAAATCTATCTCCATCGCGTGCAGCCCAATTACGAAAGATGAACCCGTTTGCACTTTATATAAATAGTTCAGTATTTGTTTCCATCTAATATTGCATAATGAAATTAAAACTTCATGAATCAGTAAATAAAACAATATAAATCAAACACAAATTTAACAGACACGGAATTGAACTGCGCGTTTAAACCACTAAAATTAACAGAATTAAAAAGGCTAATGTAAGAAGCGCGTTTTCTTTGGCTGTTAACTCCTGGCATGCAGCTAATATAAAATTATCACTTTTAATAAATTTTAAAATTTTATTTGAATACATTATTGATAATTTTCATATAAAAAGGTTTTTTGGTGTTGTGACATTATAAAAACCAATGGAATGGGCACTGAAGGTATTATACTTAATAGAATAAAAAAGCAAAAATTGGAAAACTATGAATATCTTTCTTCAGAAGGGCTTTATAAGAATATTCATAGTAAATACAGGGTCATTCATAATTCCCTCCGTGGTTTCGAAACGTTATAGTAAAAAAACGAAGACGAATATGAAAAAAAGAAACATATGAAATTATTCCGAAACTATTCAAGTTTTACTTACATACATTACAGGTGTGAACCCTGTGTGTGAACCCTTGGTCACACGGCATACATCCATGCGATAGTCCAGTTCCTGCCATACTCCGTTTCTTTAAATTTCCGGTACCACACATGAATTGTTTTGTCAGTTGGTCCCTGTTTTCGATATTTATTACGAAAGGCCCGTTGAACTGACACCACTGATTCAGATTTAAAGAAACGGAGTATGGCAGGAACTGGACTATCGCATGGATGTATGCCGTGTGACCAAGGGTTCACACATAGAACACCTGTAATGTATGTAAGTAAAACTTGAATAGTTTCGGAATAATTTCATATGTTTCTTTTTTTCATATTCGTCTTCGTTTTTTTACTATAACGCTTCGAAACCCCGGAGGGAATTATGAATGACCCTGTATATGTTATTTCATCAAATATTGTCAGCATTATGCCTGAAATTGACAATATTAAGCCCCTAATAATAATAATAATAATATATATATATATATATATATATATATATATATGAAAGAAGATAATTAATAACCTATATGAGTTCAAATAACAAAAGAAATAAATAAATAAACAACTATTCAACTTAAATAGAAATTAGATAAATAAACAATTATTCAACTTAAATAGAAATTAGATCATAAAATAATGTGCAGGACTCATCAAAAAAGATAATTTTACTGTAGATTGAACAAGATTTAAAGTTCTTGACAAACAGCCAATCATCATTAACTGAAAATTGCTGCTATATCTATATGCTCAAACATTGCGTTGAAAAAAATAAATATATATGGTTTACACTTATGTTTTATAATCTGAGAAGTCCGAGTTGGATCCCCCTAGTATATATAATATAAGAATTACCTTGTTTATAATAATTCGCAAGATACAACATTTATTTTTGTAATGAAAATTAATTGTCATGAAAACTGTAAGAAAGTTCTTATAAACTAATAAGAATGAATGCCTGCTCTCTAAATAACATCGAAATCCCCTCCTTTACTAAAATAGGTTAAAAAATCGATATTCACCTTGTTTTCATTCACAAAATTCCCAGATGCACTCGAACAGCTGATTGCCTTAATTTAGCTGTCTGCTCTTACAAAGAACACGTGATTACACACTAACGTAACGTAGAACTGTACCAAAGATACGCCCAATTATCGAAGTGAACGAATTGCCCAACACTCTGCGTGTAGTTATTTAATTTATGAACTAAGGCGCATTTATTAATATTGATATTGAATCTCAAAAAGAGTGAAACGCGCTTTAATTTTTTTTTTTTTTTTTAGCTGTTACATATGTGAGCAATGTAAATGGCAAAAATGTTCAAAATAAGGTAGGAATTAAGACACTTTTCGTTTTTAGTGCCAGAAAGACACGAAATTTCATAAAATTCAAAGTATCATAACTCGAAGAGTTTTGGTCGTAGAAGAATGTAATTTTTACTGTTGTACTTGTCAAAACATGGGAAAAGTTGTCTAAATATAACTTATAGTCCCATGCACCGTAAAAAAATTTGAAAAGTGTGACGTTTTGAAATTAATGGTTTCTGCAAAATTAATATTTCTTTAACACAATCTTAATCCCTACCTTATTTGGAAAACTTATGCAATTTACATAGCTTACGTATGTCCAACAGCTAAAAATTAAAGCATGTTTCAATCTTTCTGTGACACCCTATATAACACAAGCTATTGAGGTATACCGTATTCTCCTTGATACATAACCAAAATTTTATTAAAAACATTAGTGGTTTGTGGCATTCTTCCTTTCTATGGTATGAGAATAAGGTCTACATGCTGTGAATTATAGAGCCCCTATTTTAAAATCGTATTTTACTTTCCAACATAGTTGATGTGTTTATGAATTCGGTTTGTCTGTCTGTCTGTCGTCTGTCCGTGCTCTAATCGCGTCAATATAATCGGATTGTCGTGCAATTGATATATGGTATTGAGGCTTACTAACCGTTAATTACAGCTGTATAGTTCCTGAAAAGGAAGATCTCCTTAACCCTTTATCTACTGCATTATGAACTACTGAAAATTTCTTCATAAATATATTTTTTTAGCTGCCATATTGATAATTAAAGAATATACAAGAAAAAAAATCTCCCCGGCGCGAAATTTAATTTGTTAGAACTAATTAATTGTCAGTACACTATGTATAAATTTCCTCATAATAGAAAAAAATTACGGATGACATTTCTAATGAAAGTTAACCTCTTAAAAGTGCTAAATAACCAAAAAATACTCATAAGAAAACAAAGAAATTATCAAGTTGACATAATTTTATTTTTTACATAATAAAGGTAGAAAATCACATTTGATGATAATCATAAAAACATTTTTTTTCATTTACGCACAAATATATATATACATCCATTACTTTAATGTAATTCGATATTCTATTTATTAATTAATTTCATTTATTTATTATTTAACTAATTGCTATCATTTAAGATAGTAATTTGGTTTAATTATTAAACATTAATTTCCATCCAATACTTTCTATTCAGATTATATTCACTTTTACCAATAGATGGCAGCACTAATGTTCCTGTTTGCTTTACACTATTCATATTATTCTAGCATTATTTCTGGCAACATTGTAAAGCATTTTATATTTCTAAAATTGGCAACATGTAATGATTTTTTTTTTTGCAATTCATTCCCTAGTTATGGTTGTGTTTCATGCTGGTTCTTGTGGTGCACAGGTATCTTTTTTAATCATTATGGATTTTATACTTTCTGACTCTATTTAAAGTTTTTCTCTGTATATTATAAGTATGGCTTCTTTCCTTTTTAATATTGTATTTTATTTTTTATTTTATCACTGGTTTGCTTCATTACTTATGAGAGGCAGTCCCAAAATCATATTTTTAGCAATGTATGGCTAATATGATGATGAAACCTCTCATTTCATTTTATTTGTGGTATTAAGGCATTTGGGACTTGATAATTCTGTCTAAATTCCACAAATTTATTCATTTAATTCCATTTATTCAATTTTTAATTTAATTTCTTATTCTTTTAATATGTTTATGTTTCCATATTCAGTGTGTTGGGGAATCTTTCATTGTCAACTAATTATTACATACTTAATTATTATTTCATTGCTTAAGTTGGTGTTATGATAATGTTTCATTTATGGTTATATATATATATATATATATATATATATATATATATATATATTATTCGGGATGCAAAAGCAAATTCACATTCAGTACTAACATTTTCAAATGCTCTTGACAGTGTTAGTAAAAAATAAATAAATAATTAATTAAAAAATATATATAATTGAAATGTATAAAAAATCCCTGACGGCTCGGCCTACAGGCACAGGTAGATTTCGAAGACGCAGACGTTGGGCGCCTGTTTGTCGGGAATTGCGGAAGAAATGACCTTTTTGCGATAATGCTGCAGTTGGAACCGCCTACTTCGAAACCAAACTTGTGTGCAGGCGGAGCCAGCAAGGATTTTTTTTTTTTTTTTTTTTTTTTTTTTTTTTTGCTATAAGAGTTGGTCCTATAAAAAACATGTCAATATAAAAGTTTTAGATAATATTAAGAGGATTTATAATAAATTTAAAAGGATTTAAAATCTTGGGAATTGACGAAGTTATGAATTTTTTTCTTCTAAAACCCCCGTCCCCCCCCCCTTAAGGCAATTTTTAATTATATCAAAAATCTGTCATACATAAATTTTCGGCCTTTCTCCTAGAAGTAATAATAACTTCTAGGAGAAATTACTTAGATTCGATACGTATCATAATTAAGAAATTTTGGGTTTTTTTCTGTTTTCACAAAAAGTCCCCCCCATTCCCCCCCCCCCTTCCTTGGATCGATTTTGCCCATTAACGAACTTGACCGAGATTTTATGCCCCTTGATTTTATGTATCAGTTTCGAAAAGATGCGGGAGTTGGAACCGCCTACTTCGAAAAATAACTTGCTTGCAGGCGGAGCCGGAAGGGATTTTTTTGTTTTTAATTTTTTTTTTTTTTTTGCTATAACGGTTGGTCCTATAAAAAACTTGTCAATATAAAAGTTTTAGATAATACTAAGAGGATTAATAATAAATTTACGCGGATTTGATATCTTGTGAATTGACGAAGCTATGATTTTTTTTCGTCTAACCCCCCCCCCCCTTTCCCCCCCCCTTGGGGCCATTTCTAATTATATCAAAAATCTATCATACATAAATTTTCGGCACTTTTCCTAGAAGTAATAATAACTTTAAACGGATTCGATACGTATAATAATAAAGAAATTGTGAGGGTTTTTCTGTTTTCACAAAAAGCCCCCCCATTCCCCCCCCCCCTTGGTTCGATTTTGCCCATTAACGAACTTGACCGACATTTTATGACCCTTGATTTTATGTATCAGTTTGGAAGAGATTTATGCAGAATTTTTCCAGTTATCGTGGTCAGAAAAAAGTGACATAGATACATAGATAGATAGATAGATAAAGTTTTGAACTGGGGGTGGTTTTGGGTTCTGGGAGTCATGATCGGCGTAGATCTGCAAAAATTTTTCAAAATTTCCAACTTAGGTGAGAATGTAATAGGTAGTATTTCTTACGAAATCTACCTAAAAATACTAAAACATATTGCTACACTATACTTTCATAATTACATTATAACAAACAGAAATACTATAGATAATTACATGGACAAAATGAAAACAAGTTTTTTTCTCCAACACTACGTGTACTCTGGCGGTACTTATACGTACCACCTAATAATTCGACCGTTAATCACATTATATAATCTGTTATCTTATAAAGAATAGGCAAATAATATTCTAAGACAATACAGAATGAATAAAAAAAATACAACACTTATCTTTGGTTTGATATTATATATTTATAGCAAAGAAAAAATAAGAGCGGCAATCCATACAAAATGGCAGCAAAAGAACACATAACTATTATTGAATTATTATATGAATTGTGTTATATTATATGAAAGGGTATACCGTGAGCAATCGTGAGAGCTTATTATCACAGTTGTGCGAGGCTCCCCACACTTTGTCTTCATATGTCTTATTGAAAACCTTCTTGATGCAGAATGGAACTTTTTGCATCATCACATATGAAGAACGCGTGTGATGGAATTGCGGGTGCGGGAGGGGGGCTATTAAAAAAGGTTATTAAAGCAAATCTTCAAGGAACTCTCTTAAAACTCTCATATCTTCAAAGAACTGATTATATTCTTATAAGAATGTTTTAAATGTCATTTGCAAAAAAATAATTGTATACAAAATCAGGTTAAAGATATAAAATCACGTAAACTTGAAGTTTGTTTTGATTTATTATCACGGGCCCGGGAAACGCCGGGCGAGTCAGTTAGTATGAAATAAGTATTCATGGAGAAGAGTTGTAATACATATTTATGAATTGTCAACTATATGTCCTAAAATTAGAATAAACTATGAGATGTAGTTTAACATCAAAATCAGAAAAATATGAACATATATATGTATAATGAAAGCTGTCCCACTATCCCTAAAGAAAAACTATATCATTTTCATATATGACGACCAGTGGTGGCTGGAAGCCATTGTTGACATTAGTTTGGAGCAGCCATACTCAAACTTTTTTCGGCGCGGGCCGCAAACGTACGTTTGGTTGGTTAGGTGGGCCACAGCACACTATACTTATAATGTAAAAAAATGTAGTTAAAATAGAAACATAATAAATTAGCATAACAAAACAGTGTAACAAAATATAATTAGCTTACTATACTATATACTTATTATATACTTTCATCTATATAATAAACATAAAATAGGATAATAAAGTACTGCAAAATTTCTAAATTCTAAAAATCACCAAAACAGATTTTCTTTAATAAATCCGACTTTGCTCAATACAAAAGCTTCATATCTTTTTAAAATGTGAAACTATATAGTTGAAATTTAATTAATTTGAAATAATATTTGATTAGTGGTGAAGATTGAAAAATATATATATCTCTGTCGTGCAAATAGGACAATGTAAGAAAGCTTTCACTAAGCAAATGACGTACTTTTAAATTATAAATGACTGGGAAGATTTTGTCTTTCCATTAAAATATATAAAAGAAAGATGAAAATCTCAAATACCTTTCTTCTGTTCTTTAAATATGGATTACTGATTGCCTGTCTCGGGCCGCAGATAAAATATCGCCGGGAAACATGCGGCCCGCGGGTTGAGTGTGGCTGGTTTAGAGCATAAAGATATATTTGTAACATTCTACTTATTTTTATGCAAGTGATCTTTTGAGAGTGACCCTTTCTTCGCAGACAATCATCACAGACAATAGTTTTATGCAGAAAATGTTTTAATTTCCAATACAAAAAATGTTTTAATTTCCAATACAAAAAATGTTGGATGTTCTACCAACTTTAGCTTATACATGACTTTTTGGGACACCTGGTACTTGAATAGTGAACTAGTTCTTTCTACTAGATTTTGTAATATCGTTTTTTAACCCGGTAATAATCGCGCAGGGTATAACATACCCATGGTGCCTGCTGTTTTTACATTTGTTACTCCTATTTTCAAAAAGTAATCTTAAAATTAATTTATCGCAGAATGTGTCAGAATTTTCTGCGATTAAATAATTTATTGGTGGTAATGTAAAAACCACACATTCCTTTTATACGCGCGAACATTCCCGGGTTAATATATAGTTCATTTCTAGGAGTGTATAATGTTCCTATAAACTAAAAGTAAAAATAGTTTTTTAAAAACACTGTTTTATATAAGCATTCAATCTTTATTTTAAAAAATGAAACCTAATTTCATGATTGCAATTCATGAAAATTCATCGATTTGATCTACGCTTAATAAAAAGCGCTAGTAAATTTATTAAAGAGCTAGTGAATGTATTAAAGAAATTATAATTTTTGCTCTGTTTCTTTTTTAAGATATAGTACAGGAATTTTGTTCTTAAATTTTATCTTTGTGAGGCAATTAAATTGTAGGTTAAGAAAGTAGAAATGACTATTTTACATTCCTTGTATTTTTATCTAGGCTACTGTATTTGTAACTGTTTAGAAAATACTTTTGACATTAATCAACTATTTTATTAAAGTTACTGTTTATGTATTTCTTTTCTTGTGGCAATCCTAGTTTTGAGAAAATGATATTAACTTCATAAGTAACTGATTTTTGGCTAACGGACATAGTTCACAGTGGCTAATTTTTACTCCACAAATTAACAGAAAAGTTGAAGAATTATTTTTTATATAATTTTATATATATTTTTAATACATGTTATGGATTTTTTTAATACAACTTTTCGGGTGATTGTCGTATTTCAGATTTTTTTTTCTACAATAAAGAATAAAGAAGACGGATATCTACTTTTTAAGCACTTAATTTAAATGTTTATTTTATTTATCATTTTAAATTCTCATTTACATAGCAATTACTGCAATACAACTAAGGTATCATTATATATTTATTATAAAGGATTGAGAGCTGTTTAAATGTTTTAAAACTCGTAAAATATACAAATATATTTAAGTTTTGTAGGTGGCCCTTTACAAAACTTACCACTAGCAAAGAATTCCAAATTTTCCGCTATAAAATTTGTTAACACATAAGTTAGCCTTCCAACCTATTCTTTATAATTATTATAAAAAAAAGTTGAACTAATAAATTTGATAAGGGTTTTAAGCTTTTGCTATTTTGTCTTTGCAACACATTCCCTGATACACGTGTTTAGTTAGGCAGAATAGACTTAAGTATCAAACCTTACTCCATAAAACATACGCAGATTCTGTAAAAGCAAACGTGCCTTGCAATTTGCATTATATTAGAAGTAGTTACATGCCCACTTCTCGTTGAAAAATTATTTTTCTTCTTTATATACAGGGCAATTCAGAACAACTACTTATTAATAATTTTCAGGGATGTAGAACACGCCACAACAAACAATTTTGGCATAGGAAGCCAGGGCCGAAACTGTAAATTTTTCACCCGGGGCACGCATGAATTTTCACGCCCTCCCTCCCTTTGAAAATAAATTTATAAAAAGAAATTTTCAAACAATTCCCTTAATTTTTATTTTAAATATGAAATAATTGTTAGGAAGTATATTAATCTTAAGATTTTTATGTTGATTTCTTTAGAAATCGACCTATTGCAATCACTTCATTTTCTTATTGCAATTATTTCGTTTTATTTATCTACACTTCATAATGCAAATCTTGTCACTACATAATATAAATACTGAACAAATTGGAACTTAATTGGTGCAGTGAATTTTGCAAATATCTTGGATAAGTTCGTTAATCAAGTATGTAGATCTCATTAGTTTGTTTACAGGGATACACAAAAGTAAAACAAACAAAAATTGTCACCACGATAATATCCGAAATATTGAACCAATTCAAACCTAATATGGACAGTATCTTGTAAGTATCTTGGATAAGTTCGTTAATCAAGTACTGTTCTGGCACCTCTAGGTGGTCATCTAATGGAAAAACCGGCCCTGTTTAAAGTAAAGAGTATAAAATTAACAAATGCATTTTTTTTTTGGGGGGGGGTGTCCGATTCCATGACATTTTTGCCTACATTTCTTTATTTGTTTTCTGTAATGAACGGCGAATTAAATCTTTTGGCACCTCCTTCTGCTCTGGTGCCCCGCTCACACAAAATAGTATCGGCCGTGTAGGAAGCTATAGTCGCAATCCATTTATTCAGTCAAGAATACAGGGTGTATCACTCAAATTTGATCCTGAATTTTTGTTCATAACTTTAATAATGATGAAGATAGCATTTTAACAAAATTCGCAGCAGGCTTAGCTTTCTTTGTGTAAAACGTAACAATATCATGGGAAGTGGTGGAAGTGGTCATCATCCGGATCCAAACAGATAAACTTAGACGCTCTCCAAGTTTCGGAATGCAGTTCTCAGGGCTTCACTTGTGAATTAGTATGTTCTTCCAGCACTTTTCATAATGTCACATATCATTTCACACAAAGCAAGGTAACTTTGTTGAAGATTTCGTTTAAATACCTTCATTACTAAAGTGAGGAAAAAAATTCCGGTGCAGATGGGAGTGAGAAAGCCTGTATTTTTGAGTGAATGTGCAGTAAAACCTCATGCATATCGCATCATCTAAATGGAGTGGTATACACAGATTTCACTTATAAGCTCGTATACGAAAACCTACTGCTCCGCTTGTATACCAGCTATCTTTTAAGAGGTTTGTAGTAAAAAACCTCATGTCTATCACAACACCTAAATGGAGTGGTATATAAAGATTTCACTTAAAAGCTTGAATAAGTGCTATTATAGTGCTGTAAGTTTGGCTTGTATACAAGCTATATCTGAATAGATCAGCAGAAAAACCTCATGAACATCGCATCACCTAAATTGAGTGGCATGGGGCCGCTTCACTGAAACTCCCCGATCGCTAAATCCCATGTTAAAAAAAACTTACAAAACTTAGAAGCGTTGTTACTCATTACCTATAACATAATTATTAAAAATACGGCTTTCACCATCAGAAAGTAGACGTCAGATGCCGACGATGTGCGTTTTTAAAATTTGTCTCCGTAAATTTTAAGTATTTTTAAGAAGAGGATAAAATTTCATCAAATGGAAATTTCAAAGTTTGTAGGGATTTTTTAAATAAACTTAAAGTTTAAGGAAACAATTTTTAAAAACGCATATCATCGTCATCTGACGTGTACCTTCAGATGGTGAAAACCATGGTTTCATAATTATATTAGATAATGAGCAATCGTGCTTCTTCTAAGTTTTTCTATAGTTTAATATTCACAATTCATATAATAATTCATATAATATAACACAATTACGAACGCTAGTCATGAAGTTATTCTAAAGTAAAATATCTTAAATATAAAAGTCACTCTTAAGCACCCTCTGCGTCATTCTGTGAATCAGGGCTGGCTTTAGAGGGGGGGCGTGGTCGGGCGACCGCTCGGGGCGTAGAGAACTAAGGATCACAAAATATTTGGTTAATTCTTACACTAGTTTTTTAAGAGGTACCACATTTGTAGGGGGCGTTGCTGAATGTCTCGCCCCGGGGCGCTATGAATACTAAAGCCGCCACTGCTACAAATAACCTCATAAATGTATATTGTACTGAATGTAAAAGGTAGGCATAGTACTAAAAGCTTTTCCATCATTGTGCATATTAGTCATGAAAAATTGTCTATTGAAAAATATCTTAAAAGTCATTGTTAAGCTTGTTATGCATACCTTATAAAATTTTTACCATAGTAAAATTTATAAGATTTATATAGTATAAAAGCATTTTCGCCATTAAAAATGACCAGTGAAAAAGGTTACAAATTTTGCATAAAAACTGATTTCTCTGCATTACGATTCGTCCACTTTTTAGTTAGATATCATTACGCGATTTTTATGAATAATTTAGAAATTTTAAATTTAAGCATTTAAAAAAATATGAAAAGCTAAAAATTGAAAATTTGTAGGCTTAAACGGGATTGACTTATTATATTGTTATATTTATTATTATATTAACTTATTATATTGTTTCGGGATGAATGGAATTTGTGACGTAATAAAGTACTAATATAGCACAAACCACTATGTTAGATGTATTATTAATATTGTTAGAAATATTAATATCGAGAACAGCTCTGGAGAAATGGCTTCTTTTACGGAGTGCGGCTATAGAAGCCATTTCGCGGCATGCTTTATGTTGTTTATCCTCTTAGTGGTGCCATTAACCTCTTCAAGCCTTTGTTCACATATGTAGACATTTAATTTAAGTGCCAAGAAATAAATATTTATCATTACTAAGATAAATGCATTATGTTAGCGATTTATTCTAACTGGAAAATAGATCGATTTGTGATAAAATAAATAATATGTTTTTAAAAAAATTCGCTATCACTAGAATAAAAAATTCACCCTGCAAGAGAATTTGAAAATATGACATAATCATGAAAAATACATCATATTGCATATAAAAATGCGTTAAGACTGTTCTGATATCGCAAAGGATGAAGAAAAGGAATCTGAAAGACAATGTATCTAGCCCAGCTTAGCTGCAAACTTCCCTGACTTTTCCAGGTTTTCCATAACAATAAAAAAAATTCTAAGTATCGAGATTTTGTGGTTTTACATACAAAAAATCTTAAAAGTTGTGAATTTGTGAGTGGAACTTTCACAGCTGATTCTGAAGTACAAACTACTGATTTTTTAAACATATTTCTGCAACACATTGTTGAGCACCAAGATATTTATTTCATGCTGGTTAATGATTGCTTGACGCCCCTATAATTCCTAATGATGTTTTTTTTTTTTTTTTTTTTTTTTTTTTAACATGCTAAATATTTTAGAGAGGCATACCAATAGCACAAGGTTCCATCCATTTTGTCCAATCACGATCAAATTCTTTATCACATTAGTCCCAGTTAAATACACATTGCTTTGACATTTTTTAATTAAAAAAAATTATTTATACTTAATGTATCTGCTGTGTAACTAACCCAATTTAAAGATTACAAATATTCAATAAATTAAGCTAACAAATGTTCAATTACCAAACAAAGATAAGTAAACAGACTAAATCGCCTAATCAACACTAAAAAAAAACTGTACAACGTTTCAGTGAAGATGGTATTATAACTCTCTGAGTTACAAGGAAGGACTAGGGACTAGGCGGCAGAGAAAAGGAATTACCTAACAAGTTAAAATACTGTTTACTGTACTTACGAAGAGCAAAGTTAGATTTTCCTGCGTTACAATTTCAAATCCTCAGTTTTATGATCAGAAAAATATTTCTGATTCTTTCTCGGAAGTTTCAAATTTTTCTGACTTTTTCTCAGAAATTTCCAATTTCCCTGACTCAAAAATGGCCTCAGAAATGGCAAATCCCCTTGACTTTTCTAGATTATCCAGTTTTTCCCAGTAGTCCGCTGGGAAGAGTGTCCAAAAATATTCTAGAACTTTATTCTAAAAAATTAAATATCTCTCTATATATAAGACATAATATCGCTATTTCAAATAAAATTTTTTTTTAGTCATTCACTTAAATTCCCTTCGAAATGATGAACTAAAATTCATTATGCACGATATTTACTCAAGTCAAGCAACATATCTTGTGCAGAATCTCATTAACAAGATTTGTATGATAGAAAAAAAAAACAAGAACGAAAAATCATGCGTCAAGCATAGATTATGTAACACTTTCCAACGCTTCCAAAATAATTTTACAAATCATACCGTTTAATAAGCTAAAAGATAACATCTAAGTAATCCGAATACTTTTATTCAGCCCTGTATAGGATCTATAGATTTGTATATATACTACATAGGATGCTAAATTTTAGTTCAGTTAGAAAACGCGTAGCATAGTTTAAAATTCTCCGTCTGGAGTTAAATAATACGGAAATGTGTTCGCGAACTTTTGTGCTTCCCTGTATAGGATATACAGAATTTATACACACCACATAATAGACAAAAAGCGAGTTAAAATTAAAATCGCGATCAGTAACTTAAAACGCACTTCCAGGAATTATTGTTAACTTACAGTAGAGAATTCTTTTGTGTGTCCCTGTAAATGAACGATGACTGCTGTACACACACTATTCTGTAGTAAGCCTCTTGAAATACACCTTAGTGATATATATAAATTTCAATGCGTTTAAAATGGGGAAACATTATTTAAATAAACCGCAGACGATTTTTCTCCATAGACGTAATGTAACAGAATCCTTTTGACTGTCCCTGTAAAGTAACTATAAGTGCTATGCACACCCTATTCCATATTAAGCTTCTTCTAATGCACCTTAGTGATATATATAAATTTCAATGCTTTTAAAATGGTGAAACATTATTTAAATAAACCGTCAATGATTTTTCCCCATAGACCGCAATGTAACGGAATTCTTTTGAGTGTCCCTGTAAAAAAACTATAAGTGCTACACACTTCCGTTGAAATAGGGAACATGCTATTGATAACGACTATAACATATAAAAATTGCAGAGCAATCCGAGCATATTTACGGGAGTTAGAGCACGGACAGACGGCAGACGGCCATACGGCCAGACAAACCGAAGTCATAAACACTTTTCAACTAGGTTGGAAAGTGTTAAAAAGAAAATAAAAGTCAAATGGGGAAAATTAAAGATTTTCATGAAATATTCCTTGTTATGGTTAAAAATATGCTACTTTATGTATAATTATCATATTTGCTGAATTTGGGAGAAATGCTTTGAATAATAATGTATAATTTTTTCATAGGGAATTAAATGTGTTTTTATATTACATTCAAAACTGAAATAAATTCGGATTTGAATTCATACACCAGATAAAGTTTCGAGCTTCTATAAGCCTTTCTTCTGAAAACTTTTCTTTTTAGTAGCCGAGAGGGGGGGGGGGGGGTCAAGATTCTGAGCTTCAAGCTTGGCTACTTATAAAAGCAGGGCTACTAACTGGTCCGTTTTTTGAGTACCAGTATTTCCTATTAACTTTTGATTAAGTGTAATTGCGTAGTATATCCACATTAGTAATATAAAATTGAAAAATGTCTGTGAACACAACTATTTGCAAAAAATAATTCGCAACAAATTGCTATATAGTATACATGTGCACGGAAACACATACATGCGAATAAACTGATCTTCTAAACATGAATAAATAAACGTATTCATGGATCGTTTATAATTTGTTACGGAATTACTTGTTAGAAAACCCAACAAAACCACCAATAGTGTAAATTAATTTTAATCTATCAACTTGTGGACTGTTTGAGAATTAACAAAATCCTAAATATTATCTCTTCATGCAAAATATATATATCAATTATTAAAATATTAAATATTTGTTCAAAATATTTATGATTACTTAGTAATTTTCTCAAAGTTGATACCAGTAAATGACATGGAAAAATAAAGGAATATTTTATTAATCACTCTAAAATTTTCTGCAAATTCGGAAAATTTTGTGCGAAAGGCTTTTGCGTGTTTATCTATAAACTTTCCCTCTGACATTCAGAAAATTTATTTGGGTAAACACTTAAAATAAATAATGATCATGCTGACAAAATGAATAATGATCATCAGAACAATAAATTTCAAAAAAGCCAAAGAACTGAATCATCGCAAATTCCAAGAATTTCATAAATATTTGAATGCTGAATAGGGTGACATTACTAACTTTTTGAAAATAAGTCGTTAAGGACTTGATTCTGTTGTTGCATGTTGGTATCTCTTTGATGTCGAAATAATGTCACACTGTTGTTGAAGATATTAAATAGAGTAAAAGCATTGGTTTCCTTGTCATAGAATAGACTTCACAGACTTTTATCGCAGTAATGAAGCATTTAACCCTTTCCGGCGCTAAGTAAGTCTGTTTGCAAAATGATGAAATAATGGACTGACACCGGAATTTACAAACGAATTTATTTGAAAATAAAAACTTGCTTATTTTCCGGAGCTGAATAAAACGAAAATTTTAATTAAATATTCTTGGTGCCGTTTGTCAGTTTTGGAATTAAAATTAGGTGTCCTTTTTTGTGACCACCGCCCGTTAAAGGGTTAAAGGTTTTAGTCAAGAGACTAAAATCTTAAAACTGCCTATGACAAATTAAACTAGATGGAACTTGTACGTCAAACGTGACAAATGAGGTGCGTTCGTACTGTAGCTAGTTATATAAATATTCAGATCTTGATGATTTTTAATTCTCTGAAATGTATTATATCGTCTGCAGATAAATTTTTGTCATAAAATAAGTATCTCGGTCGCTTGACGGTTAAACCTCGGAAGCTCCTATAACAAGAAAGCACCGATTTAAAAAAAAATCAAATATCTTAATAAATATTTTTATTAATATCTTCTAAAGTTTTGATTCGATTTTCATAAAATTGGAAATGTCTCGACAAAATTCTGTAAAGATAATATATCTTAAATTTCAAACCATTCGGTTTGGTAGTTTTTGCGTTGTTATATGCGGACAGACGGACGGACCAGACGACGGCAATAGGTGCTACGCATTTATATAATTACGAACGCACCTAAAAAGGGCATTTTAAAAATTATAATCAGACATTTCTAGATGCAAAGCACAAATAAAAATTAGAATAAAGAACCTAAAAACAGGCTCAAATTATCAGTGCATTGTTTCAAGCAATAACAGTATTCCAAATAAAATTGAAACATGGCAAGCTTTAGCTAAAGCACAGCATTTTATAGATTTAACACGCGTTGGCTAAACAGTCATATATAAACTGAAGAAGAAAAGCAAATTTCTTATTTAAATTTAACACAAGAATTTGGAAACAGTTTTTAAAATCTTAAGAAAAATAACCAAAAATACTTATAAAACAACTTTATTCCCAGATAATATAAGTTATACATCCTAATTGCCAAAAGGAATTCACACAGCTCCAATTTGACATTCAGTTAAGAAAAAGATTTAAGCACGTGTTATTCACCGCATTTTAATAAATTTCAGCCTTGGACTATCCTCGTCTTCCTCCGCATTATTTTTCACATATTCTGTCATTTAGAAAACGAAATATACAAGACAAAGAGCATGACGTACGGTTGTGATGGGTCTAACCTTTTAATTTTCACGGGCTACATTTGTCAGGAAAAGTTTGTCTAGGGCCGCACTTTATAGGGAAAAATTGTCTAGAGCCGCATATAAATGTGCTACTATTGACAATAGTTATTAAGGGTCAGGAGGGATACTATGCTCTACAGACTTGATTTCCTTGTCTGAACAGTCCCTCTTAGGCAATCAAATCAAATAATTATTAAGGGGATTTGTCAGTCAACTTCCTAATTCCCCTCGCTAATGTTAAACCTATGAACGTAGAATGCATTCATATATTTAAAATATCTCCTCAGGAGTCAGGAAATTAATATTTTTAACTTCTTTTTTCTTTGTACTCTTCTTAAAGGATGTCTTCTTTTTTTCTTAGTTGTCAAAATATTTCTAAGATATATGCTTAATTTAATATTTTATGTGTTAAAAGCTGACGAGCCGTGAATAAGATTTAAATACTTCAAATAAAATCAAGTATATATTTTAGAAATATTTTAACAACTAAGAAACAAGACCGAAAAATCATGCGTCAAGCATAGATTATGTAGCACTTTCCAACGCTTCCAAAATAATTTTACAAATCATACCGTTTAATAAGCTAAAAGATAACTTCTAAGTAAACAATTTGGAAAACGCATAACATATTTAAAAACATAATTTCAGGAATTTCCAACATATACAATATTCGGAAAAATATCCGAATACTTTTATTCAGCCCTGTATAGGATATATAGAATTGTATATATACTACATAGGATGCTAAATTTTAGTTCAGTTAGGAAACGTGTAGCACATTTTAAAATTCTCCGTCTGGAGTTTGTCAATAAACAGAAATGTGTTCGCGAACTTTTGTGCTGCCCTGTATAGGATCTACAGAATTTATACACACCACGTAATAGACAAAAAGCAAGTTAACATTAAAATCGCGTTCAGTAACTTAAAACGCACTTCCAGGAATTATTGTTAACAGACAGTAGATAATTCTTTTGCGTGTCCCTGTAAATGAACGATGACTGCTATACACACAATATTCCGTAGTAAGTCTCTTGTAATGCACCTTAGTGATCTATATAAATTTCAATGCGTTTAAAATAGTGAAACATTATTTAAATAAACCGCAGACGATTTTTCTCCATAGACGTAATGTAACGGAATTATTTTTACTGTCCCTGTAAAGTAACTATAAGTGCTATGCACACCCTGTTCCATATTAAGCTTTTTCTAATGCACCTTAGTGATATATATAAATTTCAATGCGTTTAAAATAGTGAAACATTATTTAAATAAACAGCAAATGATTTTTCCCCATAGACCGCAATGTAACGGAATTCTTTTGAGTGTCCCTGTAAAAAAACTATAAGTGCTACACACTTCCGTTGAAATAGGGAACATGCTATAGATAACGATAATAACATATAAAAATTGCAGAGCAATCCGAGCATATTTACGGGAGTTAGAGCACGGACAGACGGCAGACGGCAGACGGCAGACGGCCAGACGGCCAGACGGCCAGACGGCCAGACAAACCGAAGTCATAAGCACTTTTCAACTAGGTTGGAAAGTGCTAAAAAGACAGACATCCGTAAAGAAGAGTACACAGAAAAAAGAAGTTAAAAATATTAATTTCCCGAGGAGATATTTTAAATATACGGATGTAGTCCACGCTTATAGGTTTAGCATTAGCGAGGGGAATTGGGAAGTTGACTGAATAACAGCCTTAAGGGTAAAGAACATAAATTAACGTCTGAATTCATTAAAGGTACACTTAAAGTACAAGTTATTATTTCAGACATACATACAATTTTAATATAATAAACCCAACACGAGTGAAAAATTAGCCGAGGCCATGAATTCAACCTGGCCGCTGTAGACTCAGGTTCGATTCCTGTCCCCGGCTAATTTTTCACTCGTATTGGCTTTATTGTATTAAAATTGTACGTATGCCTGATATAAATTGTTCTTTAAACCTTAAGGGTGTTTGTCAGCGAGATATGAAATTCTGGGTGTGGAATACATTCGTATTTTTAAAATATCTCCTCAGGAAATTAATATTTTAAACTTTTTTTTTCTGTGTATTCTTCTTAAAGAATATCTCTTTCTTTTATAGTTGGCAAAATATTTCTTAAGTATATGCTTAATTTAATATTTTATGTGTTAAAATCTTAGCGAAGCTGACGAGTTAGGAGTAAGATTTTAACACTTCAAATAAAATTAAGCGTATATTTTAGAAATATTTTGACAACTGAAAAAAAGAGACATCTTTTAAGACAAGTACACTGAAAAAGGAAGTTTAAAATATTAATTTCCTATGAAGATATTTTAAAAATACGAATTCATTATACATCCACAAATTTAACATTAGCGAGAGGAATTTCAGATCTCATTGATCAACACCTTTAAGCAAAAATGTAATTATATGTAATTATATTATTTGTCTTCGTTTTTAATAGAAATGCATTTTTAATTTTTTGCGCAGATGAGCCAGAGCGTTAAAATTAGTCACACACTATTGTACTGATTCAATTTAGACGTATAAAGCATTTGCATTTCTTCTTGGAATGGAAACTAAAAACCCTCAATAAGTGTCTAAAGAAACATTGTACCAAATATTCAAACATGGTCATACAATTTAAGTATTTCCATAGAAGGTAGTTTCAAAATTCTCAGTTCAAAAATTTCAAATAATACTCATTCTGAGCAGCCCGATACAAATTAGCCTTTATCAAAAGTATTGAAATCATATGCCTCCCCTATTAGACATACACTCATTCAACAAAATGATAGCTTTATATTTCCAGCTTTCTTATATGCCTTTTCAACTTGAAACGTGGAATTATATTTCGTCCAGGCGCATTCAATGTAACTCAAATGAGTGGTCATAACGAGGATAACGAAAAAGAAAGGCTACCGCGGTGCTTTATTCCTATCTTTTTTTACAGACCGCGGGAGTCACGTGATGCTCGAATGCACCAATGAAGGTGCACGAAAAGAGCATCACGTCACTCTAGCGGTCTGTAAAAAAAGATAAGTGGGATGTACCGCGGTAGCCTGCCTTTTTCGTTAGCCTCGGGTCATAATGTTTCATCTGATCAGTGTAATATAAGAAATGCACTGAATGTATTATTTCAATAATTAAATACGAGCAGGGAAGACCGAGCAATGCTCGCTCAAAATTAAATTTGAGTTCAAATATCATGACCCATGACCAAAATGACCCAATAATTGAATTTTCTCGAACATGTGACTTAGCCCAACAGTCTTCTCGTGCCGGAAAACCATAGGATGCAAAATTTAGTGTAAATTGAGCCGCTTTTTAGATATTGACCCACAATGACCCAGAAATGACCCACTAATCGAATTTTCTCGAACATGTGACCTAGTCTAATGATTTTCGCGTGCCCGAAACTCGTAAAATACAAAATTTAATCAAAATCGTTGGAGCCGTTTTTTAGATAAAATTAATTTGACCCGCTTTGACCCAAAAATGACCCCCTAATCGAAAGTTCTCGAACATGTGACCCAGCCCAATAGTCTTCTCGTGCCCAAAAATAGTCGGATACAAAATTTCGACAAAATCGTTAGGACCGTCTTTTAGATACAATTAGCTTGACCATGACCCAAAATGACCCAAAATGACCCACTAATTGAATTTTCTCGAACATGTGACCTAGCCCAACAGTCTTCTCGTGCCCGGAAACCATTGAATGCAAAATTTAGTGTAAATTGAGCCGCTTTTTAGATCTTGACCCACAATGACCCAGAAATGACCCACTAATCGAATTTTCTCGGACATGCGACCTAGCCCAATGCTTTTATCGTGCTCGAAACTCGTAGGACACAAAATTTAATCAAAATCGTTAGAGACGCTTTTTAGATAAAATTAATTTGACCCGCGTTGACCCAAAAATGACCCACTAGTCGAAAGTTCTCGAACATGTGACTCAGCCCAATTGACTTCTCATGCCCGAAAATGGTCGGATACAAAATTTCGTCAAAATCGTTTGAACCGTTTTTTAGATACAATTAGCTTGACCATGACCCAAAATGACCCAAAATGACCCACTAATTGAATTTTCTCGAACATGTGACCTAGCCCAACAGTCTTCTCGTGCCCGAAAACCATTGGATGCAAAATTTAGTGTAAATTGAGCCGCTTTTTAGA
This sequence comes from Maratus michaelseni, assembly GCA_963931845.1. NCBI lineage: Eukaryota > Metazoa > Arthropoda > Arachnida > Araneae > Salticidae > Maratus > Maratus michaelseni. Next base: position 209,169,696 of record OZ007599.1, on the reverse strand, counting down.
TCTTGACCCACATTGACCCAGAAATGACCCACTAATCGAATTTTCTCGGACATGCGACCTAGCCCAATGCTTTTATCGTGCTCGAAACTCGTAGGACACAAAATTTAACCAAAATCGTTAGAGCCGTTTTTTAGATAAAATTAATTTGACCCGCGTTGACCCAAAAATGACCCACTAATCGAAAGTTCTCGAACGTGTGACCCAGCCCAATTGACTTGTCATGCCCAAAAATGGTCGGATACAAAATTTCGTCAAAATCGTTTGAACCGTTTTTTAGATACAATTAGCTAGACCATGACCCAAAATGACCCAAAATGACCCACTAATCGAATTTTTTCGAGCATGTGACCTAGCCCAATGGTTTTCTGGTGCCCCAAAACGGTAGGATACGAAATTTCGTCAAAATCGTTAGAGCCGTTTTTAAGATAATTTTTGCATATATATATATATATATATATATATATATAACCACCCACAAGATTTGCTCGTATTAGAATATATGATATACTACTCTGAAATATAAATGTATACTACTCATTGAAAATATTATTTCAAGATGGAGATCTTGAAGCAATATTTTCAATGAATATATTATGAAACCACAAAAAACTACATTAAAATTTCAATATTTTAAAGGAAAATTTCGGTTTCTTGCCGGGCAGTGTACATTACAGTACCGGGCCGCGGGTTGGACAGCCCTGACGTAAATGTATTCTTCTGCATGTTCCAAAGATTCAATTACCAATGTAAATGAAACATTCTACTATTTATTTAGAGATGGCTTTTTAAGAAAAGTACGAATCCATCACTGTCATTTTAGATCAGAATAGAAAGTAAGCAATTCTTGCTTTTATCATCATTGGGAGAGTACACAAAAATATGCATGTATAACGGCTAGAATTTTTTTTAAAGTAATATTTATTAAAAACTGTATATACTGAATTTAACAACAGCAAAACCATTCAAAATAACATGCTGCCACTAACACTTTTAGGTATAGATGTTTAGTAACAACATATTCATATGTATAGTAAAACTCTGTCAAAGGCGGACTTTGTGTAAGACAGGAACTTTACAGAAATTCAGTAAACCACTTTCAGTTACACATTTTGAATAGGCTACTTAGTCAAACAGTGATAAATAAAATTAATGCAGGTACTGAAATTCGAATTTATTCACACTTTGATGCAACGTGTACGCTAAATTATCTATAAAATGCAATATCAATCGAATATTGATCCATTTTTGCATAACTTTATGTCTACAAAACCTAATACATAAATAGCATGCCACAGTCCTTCTTTTCTACTGTTTGTAACGCTAAGTTTAAAATAGACATTAGCTATCACGACCTGCACTATCACTTGTTTGTGACGACTCAATGAGATTTAAATAGATCCCGCTATGAGAAGTAACTGCCGCCTGAATAGCCTAAAACTTGAGTGGTATTAGACTAAATGCCGCCGAAATTCACTGATCTAAAGTCCTGGATCTAACTGGTGATATCAAAAATCCGCCTGACATGAATATTGGAAATGCCGGATAACTTAAAACTGAAAATAAGGGGGGGGGGGGAATTGCATGGCTAAAAGTGACAGAATTCAGATCAAAAGAAATCTAGACAGAAATAAAAATGCCGCATACATTCTACCACTAATTTCCCTGTAGTTAATGTTTCGAAAAATAGACCAAATCAGCAGGTAAAATACCGTAGACATTCTCCCACTAATTTTCTTGCTTTTAAAAGTACAAAAAAGTAGATCAAATTGAATTAGAAATAATGTCATTCAAAATTACAAATGAAAAAAAAAGCAATTAATATGATTTGATATTGTAGCACCAATGGACGTTATTACAAGAAGTTAAATTATTTGACAGTCAAACCTAATATCGAGCATTCCATTTGAAAAGTTTAAGTAATGCAAAGAACTGTTCAAAATATAGTGTAAATATACCGTAAATTATGGTTACTTGGAACCTGGGATGCTACTTGGTTGGACCCAAAACAAAAATAAGTGTTTTAAATCATTCTTGTATAAACTATGTTGGGAGTATTGACGTGATTTACCCGTACTCTACAGGTACTAACTAGTAACACAGTACATCCAGGACTGATTAAAAATATATATTTGTGTCCCAGTAGCCTACTCCTGGGTCCAAGTAACCCCAAGTTACGGTAGTATAAGAGTTTCACTTACAAGGGGACCACCAAACATGATGCTCACGTATATTTTGAGAAAATTGAAAAATGTTGTAGAGTTCCCTGTCACTAATTACCTTGGTTAAGACTCAAGGCATTCTTTTAAATAGCCTTTTTTGTTTTGTTTTTCGAGATACTGAAGATTAAAAGTTTCACTTTAATCTTCAATACGAACTTAATGGATTCGTACTTTACGAATCCATTGCACTTTACGAACTTAATGGATGACATCGTGTCCCAGTACTTGGTTGCATCGAGGTAGAGACTTCACTTACGGATTATATGGTACCGGGCTCAATATCCACTTGGGACATTATTATTTTAAACAGTTATAAAATTCAATAGCTTCGATTTTATTTTTCATATATATATTTTTTATTTGTATGCAATTTTTATACTTTTCTACCGCAAACACATTATTTATTTATTTATTGAAATATTTCATTTAAAGAAAGATAGTAAAACTCCTATAGTATATGGACGAATGTACAGGGTCATTCATAATTCCCTCCGGGGTTTCGAAACGTTACAGTAAAAAAACGAAGACGAATATGAAAAACAGAAACATATGAAATTATTCCGAAACTATTCAAGTTTTACTTACATACATTACAGGTGCTCTATGTGTGAACCCTTGGTCACACGGCATACATCCATGCGATAGTCCAGTTCCTGCCATACTCCGTTTCTTTAAATCTGAATCAGTGGTGTCAGTTCAACGGGCCTTTCGTAATAAATATCGAAAACAGGGACCAACTGACAAAACAACTCATGTGTGGTACCGGAAATTTAAAGAAACGGAGTATGGCAGGAACTGGACTATCGCATGGATGTATGCCGTGTGACCAAGGGTTCACACATAGAACACCTGTAATGTATGTAAGTAAAACTTGAATAGTTTCGGAATAATTTCATATGTTTCTTTTTTTCATATTCGTCTTCGTTTTTTTACTATAACGTTTCGAAACCCCGGAGGGAATTATGAATGACCCTGTATATATAAAATAGATGTAAATAGAAATAAGGTTTCATAAAAAACTTCCTGGGTAATCTTTATAAAGGCTTTTATATATTATATTATATGCACGTCTAATTAAAGAATTTTAAGAAATGGTAGAAATTATGAAAAAACTATAATAATAAATTTTAAAAAAAAAGAAGCATCTCAATACAAGAAAAATAATTTAAAAAAAACTTTATCCTAGTAACATACATTTCTATGTGACAACCGGAACATGATTATAATGTCTGGTTGTCTGTGGGCAGCACTTTTATAGGGTCAAGATGAACGTGAGGCGGCTATTTTATTTTGGTGATATTTTAAACTAAAACTTGTACATTGTTTAAATTTGAAACTAACAAAACAGCAGTTTTGTTATATATATATATATATATATATATTGCATTTAAATAAGTTTATCAACAGCAAAGGTTAATTGTAATTCTTCCATACTTCACAAGCTTCCACCCGTTTAGAATAATAGTTTCTATTCCAAAGCACGGAGAACTATCCTGCATTTTACCAAAATTATTATAGTTACTAATTTATTTTATATTTTATTTATTAATCAAATGTTAAACATGATTATTATCCATACATTATTTAAAGTATTGAATAAACTGGTGTGATACAATAGAAGCATAAAATAAGGAATGCGCTAGGCCTTTCGAAAGAACTTTGTCTTTCTTCGTCAGGCGCAAAGAAGACTTTGTGGTAGGAGGTACACTTTGAAGGTAAGAGCAAGACTAGCAATGAGCAGAAGCAAGTCTTACTCCTGCCTTCAAAGTGGTAGCTAGTAGCACGTCTTCTTTGTGCCTGACGAAGAAATACAAAGTTCTTTCGAAAGGCCTAGCGCATTCCTTATTTTATGGTGTTATTAAGAAGTTTTTGTTATCACACATTCTTTGTTAAAAAAACATCTTTCTATGTACAAATGATTCTTAAGTTTTACACATTTACCCGAACATCACTAATGATTTTCCAAATTTTTTTCATTAAAAAAAAAGTAGCTAGGTTAAAATTAAGTTCAAATTTTTTTCCGACTGTGCTTTTAAATATGAAAAAATAAATAAACTATTTTTTTTTTAAATGTCATAAGTGGGCAACCTGAGACCACTAACGCTCGTATTCACCATCTACCTCAACTTAGAAATCCTCGGTCGAACGATCAAATGGTATTCATCACTAATCTGATTGGACTTGGCCTTGATCAGGTCCAATCACGTTTATCGTGAATTTCATTTGGGCGTTCAACCGAGGTTTCCTAGGGTGAGGTAGATGGTGAATACGATCGTTAATCCGTAATCCAAATCGTGGACTCTACCGTTGGCGTCACGAATGTCTCGAAAGTAGTAAGCTGAAGGTTGACCTTCAATATCTCAAAAACTAAGGGTCATTTGAAATAATACCTCGACCTGGATAATAAGGGATAGGGACAGGGACAGGGACTCTACAACATATTTCATTTTCATCAAAATCTGTAAGTATCATGTTTGGCGGACCCCTTGTTATATTCAACTTTATATTATTAAAATAATTAAATTACATACCTCCAAGGCCATTCCACAGATAAAGGCCTGCAATACCTGTTATGACTTCTACGGGTGTGACAACTGTGTTTATAACAGCAAACACGGCACTGACTAAGGCAAATAACATGGCAAGTGCTAAACACATAATAGTTAGCAACCACAAACTAAACATAAACAGTTGAGGATTCTTCGTCATTTCTTGTTGAACTGTAATATAGAATAAATATTAATTTAAATAATAAATAAATAAATAACAAATAGTAATTAATAATTAATATATGGACTTCAGAAACAACTAGGAGTTTTGTAAAATATTAATGCTTTTCTTAAGAAGGATTTTAAGAAGGATTATAATAAAAGCTTTGATGAAATGAATCAACACAGCTTTCTCTCTGAAAAGGAAGAAGTAATAACACCTTTAAAACACGTAGTTTTCAGTATTATTATGTTAATGAATTTTCTTTTGTTGTTATTAAATTTCTCTGCGTAAAATTCTCTTAATAAATTGATCAGTAGATTTTCAAAAAGAAACCGATTAAGAAATAAATTTAATCTAAGATAGTCTACTTGAATAAAATGCCTAAAAATAATAATATTAGTAACAACTTTGAAATTTCGTATTTATATCATTTCAATAGGCTTGGAGATTACATTTCCATAGGTGTTAATGACGAAATCGTACATATTTTATTTTGTGAAATTCACGATGATTTGGACCGGATGTATCCATTGTGGATTGCAAAATTTTTCATTGTAGACCGGGAGGCGGCAGCACAGACAACCACCTCATCGAGTTCACGGCTGAAATTCCAGAATTAGTTAAAACTCGATTCGCATATTAAAACGCAATCGGTCTGCCAAGTCATATCTTGGTGGAAAACACGTGAAAACCCGATTTTAGTGGTTGACTCGTAGGTTTACCATTGTGTTTTCCTGCACCCAGTTCTCCGGGTTTTCATACTTTTGGGTATCATACTCGTCACAGAACAGCTATCATGATGACTTTACAATGGAGTGTCAAAATGACAGTCACATGAGAGTCACAAGGTGACTTCATTGTAAAGTCACCTGGTGACTCGTCAAAAAGCAGCAGTCATGGTGACTGTTCAGTGGAGTGACCAAATGAGAGTAAAAATAAGACGAATGAAAGATATCACATTTCTGTTCATTGTAGTGACTGTGACAATTGTGACCATTTGTGATGTCAAGAAGACTTCACATAGACTTGATTTGCTGTTAGGGTAGTACTTATTTTCTACACTTGCTGCTTATACAATTTCCTTTTGAGTACTCACATGTTTAGAAATTAGCATTTTGTGTTTGTTGCTAAAGTTTTGCACACTAGTGTATATATATATATATATATTTGGTCATTATATGTTACATTTTGCAATTTTTGGTTTATTCGATTTAATATTCTAGTATCATGCATATCTGTGTAAGATGTAAGTATAATATTCATATTTTAATTTACTTCTGTATCATTAATTCTTTCATTTTCCTATGGTAAGGAGTCTTCAACCTGTGGCCGGCGGGCCACCAAACTACCACTAATTTATTACAGAAAAATTTGACTTAATTAATGCAGAAACTTTTTCGTTTAAATAAGGCGAAAATTACATTTCAGAATTTGTGGTGACTAATGAATTTTCATGCAAAAAAGTTGAAGACTCCTATCCTATGGTGTATCAATGATGTGTCATAATTGTTGTTATGAATGTACATATTATTTTGCCTGTTTTTATGATTATCTAAATAAATTCTTTTTTCAAATTTTTTTCGAATGTAGTAATAATCAGTCAAGCTATAAACATTTTGTCACAACAATAAGAAAAATAAAGCAATTTCGTAATCGATATTTATTTAATGCAGTTTCTTTGCATTTATCAACAATTATTTAACGTAATTTAGCACTTATTGAGTGACTTTGCAATGAACCATGCACGCATATTCTACAAAATTAATCTTTAGCATCATAATCCAAGTATTACAACCTATTTTTTTTCCAACAGTTTTCTAAGAAGCATAGATGAAACCTGGAAAGCCGTGTAAAATATAGTATGTTGATAATTTCTTATATTATCAGGAGTTACTTCGAAAGGAATGTAACGTGAAAATATGCACTAACTAAAAACATATTCGATATACCGTACTGTAAGAAGTTTTAGTCACTGTCACATTCATATTTTATTAATACACATATATGTAATATTCTCGTGTATGTAATATATTTAAAATACAGTAGAGCCCGTCCGTAGAAGGCCATTTAATTTCACTATACATTATTCTATTAAGCGCGTTATTACATTAACAGGGATCACATTTTCACGCATTTTAACATTAATTAATACAAGAAATTACATTACATTATTACACATTGTGTTGTAAACATTTGTCATTACATTGTGTAATATTTTCTTGGAAGAACATTAATTAATACACGTTAATTAATACGCACTATATAATTAGTACTGTAAAACTTCAACAGCCAAATCAATAATCATTCACATTAATAATTATACACGCATTTATAATTGGTCACACTTTGCAATGTGTAGGCTAAGTTCTCTTAACAAAGGAATGTCAGCCGAATATTTATCCATTTTTGCTAGAATTCATCTACATAATATACAAAACATAACACCTATAATTATATGCGCATTCATGCACATATAATTCCTTTTCGAATATAAGGATTATGAATCTAAAAGCATCTCATTAAGAGCCTACACTAGTCACGCGAAGAGACGCTCAAAGCTAATGTTAAGTCTATGGGAAGGTTCTTGCGCGATTTCTCGCTCGCATTTTAATATTTTTAAATTATTTTTTTTTTCTTTTTTTTTTTTTTTTTTTTTGCATAGGATAGCTGAGGTCGATCTCTAACGTTGCTAGTTTCTACTTTTTCGATTTTGGTTCCAGTTTTTTTTGTTTTTATATAAGGGTACTTTCACTTTCAGAACCGGTTCCAACCGGTTCCATAATTAAAAATGTCCGCTTATAAAAAAAACTGTAACCAAAATCAAAAAAGTAAAAACTAACAACGTTAGAGATCGACATCAGCTATCCTATGCCAAAAAAATCACTTAAAAATATTAAAATGCGAGCGAGAAATCGCGCAAGAACTTTCCCATAGACTTAACATTAGCTTGCGCGTTTTTTCGTGTGACTGATGTAGGCTCTTAAGGAGGATATTTTTACAAATTGAAATTCATTTTTTAAATTTTGAATTTAAGACTGTTTAATTTTTAATGCAGTACGTATTTCTTTTTTCAATCCACCTCTCTCTTTGTCTTTTTTTTTATTATTCTTTTAACCACAAAATTTTTCTCGGAAGCAAGTAAACGGAACAAAATAAGCAAATAAACGGAAATGTAATGAAATGAAATAACCTTGAAATATGTAGTTTTTGTTTGTTCCATCCTCGAAATTAAAAAAAATAATCAAAGAAAAATCAACAATAATAATAATTCTCTCTCTCTCTCTCAACTCTCTCTTGCATCTTTTTTTAATACTTTTAACCACAAAAAATTTTTTGGAAGCTTTTCTTTAGAATGTATATAAATAACAAATATACTTATAGATTCAAAAGAGCAAAAGATCATTATTTAAAGAGGATTTTTATACAAAAAAGTTTCGAAATATCAAAATAAGCAAATAAACGGAAATGAAATAACCTTTAAATATGTAGTTTTTGTTGATTACATCTGACCGCCTCGAATTTTTTTAAAACAAGCAAAGAAAAGAAAAAAAAATCAACAATAATAATAATAAATAATTTATTCAAATTTTTGTATGCTGAAACTGTTTAATAAAACAGACGTGAAATTTTTTTCTTCAAAGTGAAGGATGTATGCAATTTTTATGCTGATTTTTGAAAAAAAAAATACTCAAACAGTTCTATCTATATACAGTTTCGACACAAATCGAGAATATATCTCTGGTCCGTAATTTATAAATTTAGCCACAGAGACAACATATTTTCCAATTGGTAAATTATAAATTTAGTCATCCATACACTAATAAGAATAATAGCAGACTACTACTGTTTGTTGCACACGAAGCGATCACAAGCAGTGCACAAAACCAAAAAGGGACATCTTTCCTTTAAGTTAAGAAAATGCATTAAGATTATTTTTCACTTTGTGGTAGCTATAGCAAATGTGACAAAGTACACTGTAAAAAAAAAGAGAAATATTTACGAAAATACTACGAAATTTAATACGGTTTACGAAATTGCAATATAATACCTTCCAAGTTACCCACGAATCCAAAAAGAGTTCTCTTATCTTCCGAAACCAATAGGTTTCCAAGATTTAAAGAAGCATTTCTGAAACAAAATTTATTTGCAGCCCGTAATTTTCGAAACGTTTACGAGTAATTTTTGCAGTGTATTAATCAGTTTTCTCAACAGGAAATATCGCTTTTTCAGATACTGTCAATTTTCAAACAAACATTTTCAGCTGCGTAAGAAAATTTATACATTCAAGAGCAACAACAAAAAAATAACTTAATGTTAATGTTGATGCTAATGCTAATGCTGTTATTTTATTATGTTTGTCTGTTTAACATGTTTGTTGAATATGAAATGTTTACTTGATAATTGATAACATCCGTAAAACCGATGTTCTGTGTTGAGAAAACATATTATTATACTGTAAAAATTAGTCGGAAACATTTCCGATTATTACGGGCAGAAAAAATTATTTTTGTTTCAGAAATATGTCTTTAAATCTCGAAAATTTATGGCTTTCGGAGGTTTCTGGAGATAAAGGAAAGCTTTTCGAAATCGTGCATAACTCGGAAGAGGTTTTTTTTTTCGTAAACCGTATTAATTTTCGTAATATTTTTGGAAATATCTGTCTTTTCTTACAATGTAACTAAAATGTAATATAGATTATTTTAATGTGTTTTTTCAATAAAACTTTTGATTCTCCTAGATCTTCCGTGTGATTTTCATGTACCTTCCCCTCCGTTTGTGGAAAAACTTTACGTGATGAGAAAAGTTTGGCACTTTTAACTCAGCGTAACTAAATTATTAGAAACACCTAAAATGGCACAAATAAAGAATAAAAAGTATTATTTTGTAGGCCTGTGAAATCCTTATTTAAATGGTAAAATATTTACATAAATTTGTTATACTAAAAAGGATAACCAATAGATAGGGTTGAACGTTTATCAGAGAAAAATAGCGCCAAAAATATTTAATACCACTATTTCCAAACAAATATCTTCGTGATAAATTTCTATAGCATTTTCAATAGAAATCTACCACAATGATTTTTGTCTGGAAATAGTAGTGTTGAAAAATTTTTGGTGCTATCTCGTCCGCGACAAACGTTCAACACTATACCAGTTGGACGATTAAAAAGAAATTCGCTTTTCTTCAAGAAGTGAACCTGCTTTACATATTTTTTCAGTACTTTTAAAATCTTTTTAAATAATTGCAGGTATGATTTTCTGATCTTTTTAAGGATACGGCTGCTGCTATTGCAGCTACTGTTTCATTCGTGACTTTTATTGTATTTCAAGTACAGAGAGACTTTTCAAGGCCGTAGCCAGACAGACTTAAAGGGCTAATTCACCTACGCGAAAACACCCGCTCGCTAATGTTAATCGTACGGGGGGAATATTTTAAGATATCTCGTTCGCATTTCAATATTCTTATTTTTATTTTTCTGCATTAGATAGCTAAGGTCGATCTCTCTGCAGGCCCTTTGTTACTTTTTTCGATTTTGGTTACAGTTTTATATATATATATATATATATATATATATATATATATATATATATATATATATATATATATATATATATATAATTATTGAGGATACTTTCATTTTCGAAACCGGCTCCGAAAGTGAAAGTATCTTAATAATAATAATAATAAAACTTATAATCAAAATCGGAAAAGTACAAAAGGGCCTGCATAGAGATCGACCTCAGCTATCCAATGCAAAATAAAATAAATAAATAAAATATTAATAATAATGAAATGCAAAAGAGATATCTTAAAATATTTCCCCCATAGGATTAACTTTAGCGAGCGGATGTTTTCGCGTGAGTGAAGGCTATAGCCAGAAAAATGTTTCGGAGGGGGATTTCGGGCTCGAAATTTTATTCTTATTTTCTTATTTAAGACTCGTTTTTTAGAAATATAAAAAAAATTAATAGAGGTGAATGAAGTTAAATGGGTTATTAAATTTTATTGTGAAAAATAATTCAATAATATAACTATATTGCATAAAAAATTAAAAATTCGAGCCTTCTTCATTGAAAATAAATTTATATCATTTATGTTGATGTTGGCTTCGCAGATGTATTGAAATTGGTTTCAACCAAATTAATATTTTGAGGAGTTTAGTAAGAATTTTTCAAATGTTTTATTGTTTTAGAAGGAACATACCTTGGAGCAGCCAAGTTAGTCAAATTTTTTAAAAGCTTGTGAGTATTTCGAACTAAAGCTCTAACTGCATTCTTCAAGAGTTTCATGTAAACAAGTTGTATGATCTATATCATGTTGTTGTAGCCATTTTGTTTGACAACGTTAAAATCCTGCCTCTACAGAATCCCATTAAAAAATGACTTTAAAGAATCCTAGAAATTGTAATCATTTTACCAGAAAACAAACATTAAAAAGGTGCTATCGAAGAATTTTGAATTTTAACTGTAGTTAATTTTTAAATTTTGACTAGTACTTAATTTTCATATTCATACTTATGCTGACAAAAAATTCAGAGGGGATCAAACCCTGGTGATCCCCCCCCCCCCCCCCCCCCACTGGCTACGGCCTGGATTTTTACTTTTGGCAACCAATAAAGTGAGACAAAAAAAAAAAAAAAAAAAAAACTGATTTACAGTACACAAAAGGGCTCATGTGCTGTTAGACAGTTTTTTACCTCTTTTTCTTGAAATTTACCGCTGACTTGTCAAGCCGAGAATTTAATTTTTTTTCTTTTGTGTGTGTGTGGCATAGAGTTGACTAGATAGTATATTGTAAAGAATTACTTACTTTGACATTCGAAAAAAATAAAATAATGTCTATGATTAAAAAAAGTTTCATTTTTTGTTCTTTTTTTAAGTTTTTAGTTACGTTATTCTAAACTGTAGAGCTAAGTATGTTAAAGTTCACTAAAAATATAATTCCTTTTTTTTTTTAATATATATAAAAAATGAAATTTATATATTACAATAAACCCCTTCAATTAATGGAATTAAAAAACAGGAAAATCAATATAAGAATGAATGTAATTGAGGAGCTAGCTGTATGTCTGGTAATTCGTATAAAAGAGAAGGAAAGGGAATACTAGAATTTTTTTTTTAAATCACAGTAATATTTCAAAAGAAAAAAATCATTTCCCATTGATAAATGGAATTAAAAAAATACACCGTATCCCATTATATTAAAAAAAATGCTTTTGAGAGAATATACTCACTCCCATAGGAAGAGGTGAAATAGTTACCACAATGTACAACCCAAACAATGGAGAAACAACCTCTGAAATTCTACTTTTTCCTTTTCCCTCTTAAAAACACCTGTTTGGTTCGAAAAATCATTATCTTCCCACGTAAAATGTATCAATCCAGAGTTCTTCTTTTTTTAAAAAATGTTAAAAAGAAAGAAATAAAAAAGATCTAACGATACTAATTTCATTTTTCAATTCTCCAATTACTCATGTAAGTGCTCGGTCCTAGATAAAGAAAAATAAAAGTTATCACCCCCTACTAATTCTGCTGCAAATAATCGCAATAAAAAAGATATAGATACCAATCGACATGGAACAATGCCTGCTATTTAATGCTATGCATAAAGTTTGCTTCGACGGCCGTCTATATATATTAAAAATTGCATCAACTTTCATTTTTCAAATGGTAACATCCACTTTTGACACTTTATTTGAATTCCTTGGATCAAAGCAGCCTGGAAAAGTATATAGAGGAACTTCGGGTATTATGGAATATCAAGATTTCTGTTTGGTAATGTGCTGCCACCAAGTAGCAATATCATGAACTACTTAAGAGCGTTTCCAGAATGCCCCCCGCGCAGTTCGTCGGTCGGCGTCAGGGCGCATTGTGTGAATAAATGTTTGTTTTTGTCTTTGGAAAGTTTCGTGAGATATTTTTTTATATTTTTTTATTAATTATTAGAAGTAATATTTCTACATTGAAATTAAGCATAATGTACACCGAAATACTAACAGTTCATGATGTAATACTAGTTTTTTAACTCGAGATTCCCACCGAAACCGAAACCGAAACCTCCCACTCGTGGACAGCCAACCTCTCGGCATAGGAACTATAGTCCACGAGAGGAAAACCTATATCTACCAGGGACCCGAGTCCCCAGCAAGTTAAAAAAAAAAAAAATCACACGAGCTACCCAATATTGGTTATTGCTGGGTGAGCCCATAGTTATTACATGTATATAAGTTCTATATGAATATACTAATAAGATTACATAATATTATAGATAAATATTTACAGATATTTACAATAATAATATTGTACTGAAAATTTTCAATTATATTATGCACTAGTCTATTAAGTCTTTTAAAACATAGTTTTTAAAATCTACAGATCTAGAATTTTATATAGGTTATAATAATTCTTTGATATATGAAAAGTTTTTATTTAGGACATTATAGTTTTTATCTAACCTTTCGTAATTGGAAGCATCTAATAGCACACGTTGTAGGTTTCTCTTTAATGTTTTATTTTTATTGAAGTTAAAATGGTATTCTATAAGAGGGCAGTTACCGAAGATGTAGTGTATAGGAGTTCCAGGAATAAACATAGAGTAATTCTCCCCAAACCAGCTGTGTCGGGTTATATGGAATACTAATATCTCATAATACTCCATGATTATTGTGGCTCATAGGTAAATTCTTATATTTGTGATTTGTGAAAATCTGAAGCATGAACTAAAGTATATTGGCTGACTACCTAGACACTGTATTTTGTTCATGCTCTCTTGATACCATTATATCAGTTTTTGCCAAATTCTGTTCGTTTTCTTCATTTTTAAACCCCTATTCCATATTTCCCGACCATCTCATAATACCCTCCAAAAAAGTTTTTCATTATTACTTACCCATCATACGTAGTATAGGGTAAGTCTTGTAATCGTTTTGAAAATCGAAAAAAAATTTTTGACGGATTTACACGTTTCAGACACTGGAGATTCCGAAAAACATATTTTTAGAAAAAAAAATTTGCCGTCCGTCTGTGTGTCTGTGTGTGTGTCTGTGTGTGTGTCTGTGTGTCTGTAAACGCTCTATCTCCCGAAAAAATTGAGATAGAGACTTGCAATTTTGTATGTACTTAGTATGTAATAATGGGAAGAAGCCTATTTCATTTCAATAACCTCGATTAACCGAAACATTTTTTTTCGGACTCTCGAAATATTCGTTCTGGTGAAAGGTATATAAAAATTTTCGAAATTGTTTATTTTAAGAAATGAATATAAAAGACAATAAAAAAACATAAATTTTGAATAAAGCATGAAGTCGATTGGATAATGAGTTGCCGAGATATTTGGAATCCTATTTTCCACACTCTTCGATTTTTCATGACCCTGTATTTCATCCAAATTTCACTTCAAAGATATATTTTAATTGGAAATTTGAAGCTTAATAAGATGCAATAAACCGCTAGTTAATAGGATTATTATTTTTGGAGTTATAAGGAAAAACCTCTTTCAAGCAATTCAGTAATCGAGCCTTTAAAGTTTGTGACGTCATCAAGCCACGATTTTATTTGAATTGCAATGCATTTTATAAGTAGTTTACACATTTTTATTTTAATATTTTACATTATGCATATCCATGATGGGTAAGTATTACGGTGGCCCCCAACGACTAGTTATTATTTGTTTTCATGTGATGAAATTTTGTAATATGATTTTTGTCTTCAAATAACTAATCACAGATATAGTTGAAGTTTGTGGTTGTATTCGGTTTCGGGTTTTAAACAATATCGAGCTGTGATATTGCCTCAAACGTAAATGGTATTCCATAATCCATAATACCGGAAGTTCCCCTATAGTTATTTAGCGAATGTAAAGCGAATAAACCCAGTGTGTTCCACTTTTTATGAGTAAAAAGAAAAAAGAAAGAAGCAATTACAATGTTTCGGAACAAATTACCTATATTCAAGAGACTGAATGGTAATTGTTTATATATTTTTTATATGATCAAGAAAATGTTCACTACGTAATATGTTTTACACCACAGAAAAGCAGAAAAAAAACTTACAGAATTATATTTAATAACCTAGCACTGATATAGTTAAATTTGAATTACTATGTTTGGCAGAAATTTATAACAAATATTAAATCTATTCTTATGAAGATTTTCTTAATATTCTCATGCAATCTAATTGAATTAATAAAAATGCATTATAGTCTCCGGAATAATTTTATTTGTTTTACACAGAAACATACGTTTAAAAGAAAGCACCTTGAAACCATAATTTATTAGTTTTGCGGAGATCAAATGAAATGAAAAACAAATGTCTCTTTCATATTTCTATATCACATTTATGCATAGCATATAATACGAGAAAATAAAAAGGAAGAATAATCGGAACGCTTTGTAAACCCACATTTGTCGTTTCCTCGAAATTTCTAATAAGTTTTTATTCATTCATTTCCAGTAGAATCAATGAAGGGAGGTTCCATCAAGCAATATGCTTTGTTAGCTAGGATATAGTACATACTTTTCATGTCATTGGTCTTCAAGTCAAGAATTTTGTTAGTCAAGGAAAAATTATATTTGTTTTACACAGTAACACACGTTTAAAAGAAAGCTCTTTGAAACCATAATTTATTACTTTTGCGGAGATCAAATGAAATGAAAAACAATGTCTCTTTCATATTTCTATATTACAGTTATGCATAGCATGTAATACAAGAAAATAAAAAGGAAGAATAATCGGAACGCTTTGTAAACCCATATTTGTCGTTTCCTCGAAATTTCTAATCAGTTTTTATTTACTCATTTCCAGTAGCATCAATGAATGGAAGTTCGATCAACAGGCATGAAAGTGATCTAAAGAAAGAAATGTGAATTTTTTTTCCTGTTACACAGTGATAAGTTCTTATAATTTAGTCACATTTTAATGGATATTTATATTTTTAAAAAAGTTATATGTTGCAAGATTATTTTATTGTTTTTCTTAATTTAGAAAATACTAAAAATGAAAATCTAATTTAAATGAACAATGAATGTAGATCATTTAACCAAAGGACAATGGAAGACAGTTTTTTAATCAAAAGACAATGGAAGACAGTTTGTTAAAATTTAAGTCCAAATCTAGTTGATGAATGTATGTAAAGAAGAGTAATAGATCAATAGATTCAGGTCAAATCTTTTTCAGAATTTATTGTTTTCAAACTTTCTCTTCCTTTTTAGGAAAAATAAAAGGTTTTTTAATTATGCTAAGTCCTTCAATATCAATTTTGTCATTGTCCCACAGCAATACATCTTCACTATACTGAAACTATCCAAAAGTATTTAGATATGGATGAGCCAAAATATTATGTTCTGAAAAAAGAACCTTATGAAAACTTTATTCCTTTTAAAGTCGGACATTTTAAACAACTTCATTCATATTAATTTTCAAATGTTCATAACATAAACTGATCTTTCAAGAAATAATATGAACAAACTCTGAAGGTTTGAGTAGATAAAATGTTTGAGATTAAATTTCCTAGATCGCCCCCCCCCCCCCCCAATATATACAAAATATTTTCTTTGCTTTTTTGCAATCTAGAGATTATCAAAAATTGTTTCCAAAAAGGTGTATTTCCTCCTTTAGGAGGAATTCTTTCATGCCTGCATCAAGCGATGTTTATTATGTTAGCTAGGATATAGTAATTTTCATGTCATTGGTCTCAGTGACGCCAACTTTGAAAAATATCGGGTGGGCTCAAGCATTTTTGAGCAAAATGGCACAACCTGTTTTCATTTTTTAATGATATTATTTAATTTTAATTTTATTTATTTATTTATTTATTTATTTTTATTTTTCTTTATTTCTTTATTTTTATTTTTTTTTTTTTTTTGGGGGGGGGGGGGTCGAAAAGGAAAACTGATACTTTCAAGTCAAGTTAAATTTTTTAAAGTAAAGTATAAAGTTGTATTTTTATTAAATTAGATTTTCACGAATTCTTTCTTATAAGAGCACTAACATTTACTACAATACCATAAATGTGACTACAAATTAAAAGCGGAAAAAAAAAATCAGTCATTTGGAGTTTTTTATGAATGTCAGGGTCAGGGTATTAAAATAGATAATGTTCACTCACCGATCAAATACACAGGAATTTTATCTTTTGCTCTTGTTTGTCTGTTACGGCTACAATTACGATTTTTCAAACAAAATTATATTTTGAACGTCAACAGAAGTAAATTTTGCTTCAGAGATTACAAAAGTATAGCGAAATAAAACAATGGAATGTGGCGGGCTAGGAGAGCAAATTATTGGGTGGGCTCAAGCCTCACGGGACCATGTAAATGGGCGCCACTAACTGGTCTTCAAGTCAAGGATTTTGTTATACGTAAATTCGTGCTTTACACGAGTAGAACCTGAAATCATAGGCTTCGGTAAGGGAGCAAGGGAGAGCCACTGCCCTTCCCTGGATTTTGAAATTTAAATAACGAAATTGTCTTTATCTCCGGTGATTTAAAAAAAAAAACTCTAGTAAAATTTATTCTTCCCAAGTGCCTTAAACTAATTAAAATATTAATAGAAAAATGAACTAAATTTTTTTTGTCAGGAGCGGGTCTCTTAATCCCTCAAACAACACAATTTTTAGATTTTTTTAAAAAATCTTAAACAGAAGGGGTAGCAGGAGAGGGGGTGGGGCAAGCGGACAGAGACCCTCTGAGCTAAGTCCGAAACTAGGATTTTTTTTCTCACGTGGCGAGTATGGATTTAGGCGGAGGAATTTATCAAACACATCTTCGCCAAGTGGAGAGCAGGCAAACCCTTGCCCCGTTGCCAGGCATTACCCGTTAAGCTGGGAAAAAGCCCGGCAGGTAGGGGCCTGGTCAAGGGTCTAATAAAAAACAAAAACAAAAACAAAAACAAAAAAAACAGTCGTTGCCCTTTGCCCCCAAAGTCGTCCCTTGTCACCAAGATTCTACTTTTGACGGTACTGGTTATGATGATATGTCTCGGTACAATTAGTAGAAACTCGTAAAAAATGCATCAAGTTGATGGAAAATTCAAAAATATACACAATAAATGATTCTGCATACCAATTTTAGTCATAATAAATAAAATAAAAAATGCTTAAACGTAGGCCTAAACAAAAACAAAATTGGACGTAACTTATTCCGAACTACAACAAATCACGAAAAGGTGACCGCACCGGTCTCACTGTTTAAGTTTTAATCACCTCGTTCTGAAACTAATGGCTTAAAATCTTCTTAGTAAAAGAAGTTAACACTAGGAGGTTGTATCAGCAGCCCCGGTGGCACGAACCGTTGCGCAAGACTATCAAGACTATCCAAGACTATCTTTTTTAAGTTTAAATTTAAAAGTGTCCGTTATTGGTACAGTGTCCAACACCGGTAACCGTTGCTTTAATTTTAAAAGGTGCAAAAGCGCCATTTATGTAATGAATATCTCCTTTCGATAATTTAAAGCAATAATTTTGTTTACAGTAAAAAATAATATTTTGAAATTATACATTATACTTTTATCAATTCTGGAAAGCTCATACGAATATATTCCACAAGTTTCCATAATTTAAAGTCACTAAGAATTCCGAACAAAAATAATTATGAATATTTTCTTTCTTTTGAAGAAACACCGTATACACCTGCTACATATATTCCATCTTTGATAGAAATCAGCAGTAGTTAAATCTAAACATAACCTGTAGTCACTCCTTTTTCTTTAACAACTTTCCTGGAAATTCCGAATTAATTCGAGCACGGCCAAACTCTATTCCCATTATAGGGTGAATCGAGTTGGGTCGTGATTCGTGTTTATATAAATCAATATAAACCCCAGAAAATTCGAAGGTAGTAGAATGTGTCAGCACATGATTTGTTTCAAGGTAGTTTAAGCTAGCGAAAGCTAGATATCACATAAATATGCTGATTACACCGATTAATTTGCTAGTATTGGAACCAAAAACAATAATAATAATAAAATATTAACACAAAACCTTCATATTACATATTTGATTTCAGTTTCTCATATTTGAAAATGAAATAATAAATATAATTTTTTGCTTATTTTAAATAATAGATTAAGAGGTAAATGAATTATTATCCAAACTTCTGTGATGGAAAATATTTCCCGCAATAACAAAAATCTATTGCCATATTTCTTTAAATAAAAAAATCGTATAAAAATAAAAGTCTGTAGAAACATTCATGAAAAGGTTGATAAATGTCTTTTCCACATTAGCTCTTTCCAACGCTC
The DNA here is from genome assembly GCA_963931845.1 of Maratus michaelseni. NCBI lineage: Eukaryota > Metazoa > Arthropoda > Arachnida > Araneae > Salticidae > Maratus > Maratus michaelseni. The sequence goes on along the minus strand of OZ007599.1, from coordinate 209,150,528 downwards.
ATACATGGAAAATATATAAAACGTAATAAACCAATATGCATTATAAGACGGGTGAAAAATGTACCCTTATCTAGATCCATTTCTATATTAAGGCTTTTCTCGAATTCAAAGTGGCTATTTTTGACACATTCGCGAAGCATTTTTATTCACAAACACGCCAATTTAGCAGGTACTCTTATTCAGATACCAAGAAATCGTATAGATTTTCTAAATTTTTTTATAAAATCAACAGATTTTTCCGAAAACGCTGTCAAATTTGGCATTTTGAACCGATTTTCAGAATGCGACAACACGAAAAAAGTCGTCATGAGAGAGCAATCGCTTGTAACTCAAGATGCAATACATTTATCAAAAAATCAAAAACGCTATTCGACTAAAAATCACATCAATAATTATGGCTACAGATTTCATGCTTTTATATTTAAAAATGTCTCCGTGAATGTTAGAGTTTCACGTTGTCAAGTGGGAAAAATGGTTTTTAGTACAGATTTATAAACATCCTTGTTTCACGTGTCTTCGTCTTTAAATACTTCCAAAATAATATCAGTTAATGTTATAATTTTATGTAACGGATTGTTTGGTTACAAAAATTCTTATTTTGGAAGTACTTTTTAATTTAATTTAATTAAATTTTTTAATTGGTTTGGTATGATTTCATTTTAGAATAACTCAGTGATCCTTTCAATACTTCTTTTTGTCTTCTAATAACTTTGCGGTTTGGATTTTTAACAAAAAATATCACGTTCACCAATTCAAAATAAATTTTTTTGTTTCTCTGGATAAAATTCATTGAAATTTGTATCATTTTATCTACCGATTTGTTTTCAGTGCTGTTTGTATATTGCAGAATATCACCTTTCAAATATAATTCATAAATCTTCTCTATAGAAAAATTTATAGGGCTTACATTTATAATATCATCAAGAGCCATTAACGCACGCAGGACTTTCGTTAGCGGAGTTGGGGGGATCAAATATAGTTGTTGGTACATTCTGTTAGTACTTTTTTAACACTTTAGTTGAAAAGTGTTTAGGAATTTGGTTTGTCTATCTGTCTGTCCTCTAACTCGCGTAAATATAACTCGGATTGTCACCATGCAATTGATATGTGTTATTGATGTTTACTATGGCATGTTCGGTGTTGAAAATGAAGTTTGCAGCACTTATAGTCTCTTTACAGGGACACTCAAAATAATTCCATTACCAATAATCCAATTTTCCATAGACCGTAATGGAATTACGGTTAGTATGGAAAAAATCATGACATTAGTATGGAAAAAATCATTTACGGTTTATTTTAACAATGTTACACTATTTCAAACATATTTAAATTGATATATATAACTGAGGTGCACTAGAGGAGGCTTGCTATAGAATATGGTGCGCATAGCACTCATAGTTCATTTACAGGGACACTCAAAATAATTTCGTTACATTACGCTATAAGGGAAAAAGTCGTTTGCGGTTTATTTTAATAATGTTTCACTATTTCAAACACATTGAAACTGATATATATCATTCAGGTGAACTACAAGAGGCTTACTGTAGAATATGGTGTGCATAGCACTTATAGTTCATTTACAGGCATAGACAAAATAATTAGGTTAAAGTACTGTCTGTTAACAATACTTGCTGGTAGTGCGTTTTCAGTTGCGGAACGCGTTTTTAAATTTAATCATTTTTTTGCTTTTTACTTGTATTCTATAGATCATATACAGGGCAGCACAAAAAATCTCGAGTACATTTCCGTTTACTGACGGAAATTCCAGAAGGAGAATTTTAAACTGTGTTGTGCGTTTTCTAACTTAACTAAAATAGCATTATATGTAGTATATACAAATCTGTAGATCATATACAGGGCTGCACAAAATAATTCGGATTTTTTTTTTTTTACCAAATATTGTAAGTAATTCCTGAAATTGTGCTTTAAATATGTTATGCTTTTTCAAAATTGTTTACATAGACATTATCTTTCACCTTATTAAACGATTAAAGATTTGTAAAAGTATTTTGGAAGTCTTAGAAAGTGTTACATAATCTATGCTTGACGCGTTATATCTCGTTTTTGTTTATTATTACTTTCAAAGATTTAGGGGGCCTCCACCGCATCCCACTGCGTACGCCCATGCCAAGAATTATTGACTTATACACTTCTCAATTTTATTCTCCCTAATAAAAGAAATTCGCATTTAGATCACAGTTAATATCATGATAGTCAGAACTTTTCGCAATTATAATGGTTTCATTTCATTGATTACATCTATTCAGTGCTTTCAGATCCCATATTTGCATCTTTAAATACAACATTCTCTTTTATTTAACCTCAGGTATTGTTTTAGAAGATAAAAATAATTAAATCTTTTTACGGTCACCTCTTATAAATCACAATGTAAATGTATGCATACGGGCGCTAATGATGTAAACAAATTGATATCGCACTTCAAAGTAAACTTTGTAATACGAGCATTATTATTATTATTATATCACACATTTACAATTCAGCATCTATTTCAAGTGCGTTTTTATTATTATTATTTAATTCAATTGAGTGAGAAATTCTTGTACCGAAAAAGGATAAAAGGTTTTTTGTAAAACGAACAAAGTGTAGGTTTTTCTTCTGAAAATATATGTGCAGAAACAATGAAAATGATAGCCGGGAGAAAAATAGAAAATCCAAGAATGATAAATTAACATTTTATAGAATTATAATAGAAATTTCATTGTTAATGTTTAAAGATTTTTCCTATCCGTCATGACGCATTATAAAGTGGTTCTCAAATGACCTGCTCAAAAGCGCGAAACTTTCTGACACATTTTTAAACGCAAAGGCATAAAATTGACAGGCCTGACTATTGAAGCGATTTTGAATCGAAATGAATTTTCCATTTTTTGATAAATAAATTACTTATCGATTTATAAGCGATTCGTGTTATGTGACGACACGTTTTTCCCTTTTCTCGTACTGCCGCGTCGGGAATTCAGTTCAAAACGCCGACTTTGGCAGTGTTTTCTTAAAGATCTTCTGCCTTTATTAAAAAATAGAAAAGTCTTCCAATTACATTAGTTTCTGAATAAAAATACCTGCTAATTTCCTGCTTTTCCGAACAAAAATGAATTCAGAAATGCGTCCGAAAGTAACTCTATTGGATTTATGAACAGCCTTAAGAGCCTACGCTAGTCACACGAAGAAACGCTCAAGCTGATGTTAAGTCTATGGGAAGGTTCTTGTGCGATTTCTCGCTCGTATTTTAATATTTTTAAACGATTTTTTTTTTTTTTTTTTTTTTTTTTTTTTTTTGCATAGGATAGCTGAGGTCGATCTCTAATGTTGTTAGTTTTTACTTTTTGATTTTGTTTACAGTTTTTTTTATAAGCGGACATTTCCAATTTTGGAACCGATTGGAACCGGTTCTGAAAGTGAAAGTACTCTTATATAAAAAACTGGAACCAAATTCGAAGAAGTAAAAACTAACAACATTAGAGATCGACGTCAGCTATCCTATGAAAAAAAAAAATCATTTAAAAATATTAAAATGCAAGAAATCACGCAAGAACCTTCCCATAGACTTAACATTAGCTTGCGCGTTTTTTCGCTTGACTGACGTAAGCTCTTTTCAAAAAAATAAAAATTAACTATTTTTGATACATTTTAAACGTAAAAGCACGACACTTACAGGCATAACTATTGACATGATTTGGAATCGAATGTTTTTTTTTTTTTTTTTTTTTTTTTTTTTTTTTGCAGTTTCTTGCAGTTTTTGATGAATAAATTACATCTTGCGTTATAATCGATTGCTATCTCATGACAACCTTTATCGGACAATCGCGTAGGAAAATTCTGTTCAAAACTGAAAACTTTGACAGAATTTTCTGAAAGATCCTCTATCGTTATCGAAAAATGAAAAAAAAAAATATTCGATTTCATAGTTTCTTAATAAGAGCACCTGCCAATCTCGCACGTTTACGAACGAAACGTAAAGCCTTAAAAGAAATAGGATCGATGTGCAAAACATGGGCAAAAACATATCGCACACTTGCTTCTAAAGTGACACAAGTCAAAAACAGTAAATTTTTCAGAAAAGACAAACAGCCATTTTTACGAATGTAGTGAAAATTAATTAGTAGAACACCCCGTTGTTAAAATAAAAATACTATAATAAATAATAATCAAGTATATCATGATTGGCTTTCCTTAGCTCTGATTTTTGAAAAATTTTCCTTTTGAGTTGTGACTTTTTAACATACGCCGAAGTAAAATACACAATACTAACAAAGTTTTTATAATTACCTTTATTGGCTAAACTGACACATCTCTAAATAAAACAAATTATCTATGTTACATTTTAACAAAAAAATTGTTTTAATATAAAGTACTGCTCGTGCTTCACATTTTATGCAAAAAGTGACATAATTTAAAATGTAATACTTTTTTTTTCAGACAGTAACAGAAAATGTATCACTTTTGCAGAAAATAGTATGTTTTCATTTGCAATATGTAATGCAGTGGTACTCAATACGTGGCTTGCGAACCGGATATGCCCTCGAGATGATTTCATGTGACTTTTCAAGTGAATGCAGATTTTTTTATTTTAAATTATACAGGCTTTTGGAACTTAGCTGTAGAATAGATTACAAATTTAGCATCTTGTGCTAAAAATATTTTGAACCTTTTTAGTTCAACATATTAATGTCACATGTCATTTATTCTATTGCAAATTATAAAAAAATGAATGCAAACCTCGCCTGTCAAATGAAAATCTTTAATTTTTTCTTCTAATCACTGCTATCAAGAAACCTACAGAAATTGGTAAAGTTATAGAAAAAGTTGACAGGTGTTTAGCACCTACCACACAAATTTAAGAACCCAGAAAAGTTATGTAAATTTAAATAATAATGTATACTCATATTAAATACTGCTAATATTTACATTTAATAACATTAAAATGCTAACAGAGGTTTAAATTAATAATTAGTATATAATGTAAGTGCGGTCTATGAGCTCACCTCTCTATTACCAGAAGTAGACGGTAGAAATTTTTTTATAACAGTTTGAAGATTAATTTTCCCCATTTAATAAGCTAATCTTACATAAAAATAAGTATATATTCTAAATAATCCCCCATGACAACATATCCTTGAAATTATGTTTAAAATTTAAAAAATATATATTATTTATACCCAACCACTGGAAGAAATCCGCAAAAGCCACAATTCTTAATCATTTAAAATATCATTGTATACAACTATATAGGAGAAAGATAGAAATTCCTGATTTCTGTTGTCCAGTAATTCTGAAAAATGACGTTAATCAGAAAGCGAAGATAGACAAGAGGATATCCCACGGCTTATTTTATATTACTAACACTGCCCATGCCAAGGCTTCAAAATAGATAGAATATTTCTCCCATGAACGTAGAAAGAACTCTTTCTACATTCATGATTTCTGCTTTATATCCCACCCATCAATAACAATTCAATTCCCTTTCAAACTGATTTTAGAAGGATTGTAAAACACTTTAAGAAACTCAGGTTACATTCTTGTTCTTTGCGCCCCAGCCCGAAGACCGGCATAAAAATTGAGCCCAAGACTATTTCGGGCCTGGGCTGGGGCTGAGCCGGTCTTATCTCTAGTTTGTACCATAAAGACTTGTCACGGACATATTTCTTATGTCTGATTTTTTGTGGCAATAGAAAAAGAAATACGTAGTTCAAAGAGATCTAAAACTAGGTTAATATATTTTTTTGAAAATCACATAAAAAATTGTAGTGTCGGAGTGCGTTTTACACCATAAGACTTTTAAAAAAGTGGAATTTGTCGTTTTAAAAAAGAAAGAAACAAGTTGGAAACTGTACGTCAAACGTGACAACCGAGGTGCGTTCGTACTATAACTAGTTTTATAAATATTCAAAACTCGGTGCAATAGCTGTTGCAGTCTTATGCAAAAATGGTTGAATACAAAATTTATTTTATGTGCAGATTTTCATATTATAAGATATTAATTTTATTTTATGAAATTAAGTTTCAATACACTTTTGCAAACAATTAATTACAATTCTGTTATATTAAAATTACACTATGCGCAAATATCCAATACCAGACAATGTAAAAAATATATAAAATCATCCTTACTATTTCAGTGAAATGAATTAAATCGTCTGTTATTATGATATGATTAATTTCCGTAATAAAATAAGTACATTTTAAGTTGCTGACATTTCATCTTTTGTTGACATTTACTGAAAATTCCAATGGGAAAATTAGGCGTAGTTTTGAAACTTTCGGAACTTGAAATCCATATTTATACACTTTTTTCATTTAATATCTATTTCTCCAGAAACATGTCGGTAGATTATTAGGATTGCTATAATTAAACAATTTTAGTATACAAATTCGGTTTTTAAATTCAGTAATACGGAAATAATATGACTGCATCTTAAATAAGACGTAATTACCATTGCAACCAAGAGTCATTACCTACCAGGGGATAGCATTAAATTAATTACGTATGATGGATTTTAATAGAATGAAGAAAACTTTTATTAATATTTTTTAAGTTCTGATTCGATTTTCATAAAATTTGAAATGACAAAATTCTGGAATGATTATATATATTACGTTTCAAACCATTCGGTTGGGTTAGTTTTTGCGCTATTATACGCGGACAGACGGATGGACCAGACGACGACAATAGGTGTTACGTATTTATATAATTTACGAACGCACCTAAAAAGTTAAAAAAAATCCCATAAATCCTTTAAATTTTCAAAATCTCAAAAAAAATTAACAAATTGCCGTATCGGAGTGAGCTTTGCAAAATAAAACTTGACAAGTGGTCAGATTTTTGTAGCAAAAATTAATTCACAGAAAATTTTTAACCCTTTTTTTTTTTTTTTTTTTTTTTTTTTTTGGCCACAAAAAATTTGACACTTTGACAAGTATTGTGGTCCAAACCGCTTTTTGATACAATTATTTATTACTATTTTTTTTTAATATAAAAGGGCTTATGGGACACCCTGTATACAAAAATATACATTTAAAGAAAAACATAAAAAATACTTATAAAATGAGGTAAAATTTTGTCCCGGACCACCTTAAAAAACATGCCCCCAAGTCATTAGAGTGATTTTAAAGGCAATTCTTATTCAAGAATACCAGGGGATTTAACCCGGACTTACCGGGTTACATTCATACTCACACATTTCCATAAGTGAAATAATTTTTTATTTATTTACTTTGCTTATTTATTTATTTTGAACACTAATAATTTTTTTATAGTTAATATATTTCTATAGATTGGCCACGAAAAACACCAAAAAGCGTTTTTATTTGAAAAATATCAATAATATATTCAATTAAAGTTTCGAAATTTATTAAAAGTGATACTTTTGTATTAGCCGCATGCCAAGAGTTAATAGCCGAAGATATCGCCAAAGATCTCTCTTCTTACAGCAGCCTTTTTGACTCTGATAATTTCAACAGTTTAAGCACGTAGTTAAATTCCACGTCTGTTAAATTTATGTTTTATTTATATTATTTTATTTGTTTATTGATGAAATTTTAATTTCGTTATTGAATATTATAGACGGAAACCAACGCTGAACTATTTATTTTTTAAGTGCAAACGGTTTAATCTTTCGTATAATCGAGCTGCACGCAATAAACATAGATAATTTTTTTTTTAAATCTTGCTCGAAAATAATTTTTAAAACCATAAAAACCAGTCGATTGAAATACAGTTTTCAAACAAATTGCATTTGTTTTTATCTTTTTTTTTTTAATTCTCTATTTGATGGTGTAAAAATTGAAATTGTGCGATTGAGTTAAAAAAAAATTGCACTGAAAGAGAAATTTATTTGTCAGCTGTTGTCACCGTCAATATGACGTCATCGTACTTACGGACATGTTTTTTCGTTATAATATAGATTAATGAATTGCATATCCGCAGCTGCTTAAAAACTAATTGACACAGGGCGTAAATGTGAAGTTTACACTAATTAATAAAAAATAATTTTAAAAAAACTAATGAAAAAAAATCAACAAGATACTTTATTCAGTAGGCAGCCTAAATGTTTCATAAGCATTGATACAGTTTCTAATAGATTTTTAGGTGCTTTCGTAATTATATAAATACGTAGCACCTATAGTCGTCGTCTGGTCCGTCCGTTCTGTCCGCGCAAAAACTACCCAACCAAATGATTTAAAATTTAAGATATATTATCTTTGCCGAATTTTGTCGAGACATTTCAAATTTTATGAAAATCGAATGAAAACTTTAGAAAATATTAATAAAAACATTTATTAAGAAATCTGAATTTAAAAAATAATTGGTGCTTTCTTGTTATAGGAGCTTCCGAGGTTTAAAATCGTCAAGCGACCGAGATACTTATTTTATGACAGAAATTAATCTGCAGACGATATTAATTCATTTCACAGAATTAAAAATCATCAAGATTTGAATATTTATAACTATCTATTGTACGAACATACCTCATTTGTCACGTTTGACGTACAATTTGCAACTTGTTACATTTTCTTTTAGAAGACTTTTAGGAATAGTTCAATACTGAAATAATTCAACCAATCTCATCTTGGGAGTGTTCTAAATAAATTCACTGAATATATGTGTGAATTCTTGAATTACCGTAATTTCCAGCTTGTAATCTGCGGATCAAACAATCATATTTAGACCCAGAAAATTAATTTAATAATTGAAGTCAAATATTTACAGCGATCCAGGAAGTTACTTTTTATAAAATAAAATTTCCGGGTCGAAACTTGATTGTTAAATCCGCGGATTATACGCCGAAAATTACGGTAAATAAGTGTTTCAAATTGAGCAAAAAATGCGACAGAAACACCACAAATCACGGATAAGACTGAAATTAGTACAAATTTTAGAACATCTAAAGTACTCTGGTATTTTGTGTGCCTCTTAATTTTTTTTTCCGCTTCTTTTATTGTTTTTAACAGTTTCATTTTATATTTAATCAATTCTTCAAGCTCCACTAAATATTAAACGAATTATTTTTCAATATGGGTAATTTTTATATTCTTTCCTAAGTTCATGCAAACAATAATTAATAACAAATTATAATGGATGGTTTATTAATTATTATTTTTTAATGTTTACAAAATAATTTGTCTAAGGCGCCATACATACAATCACCCCCCCCCCCTTCCCCCAAAGTTGCCAAGATACAGCAAAGATCTCAAATGATTTAAAAGCGATTACTACTCCAAAAAAACTATCTTTTTGTTTCCACATTACAGTTGAATTATTATAAATTAAAATACAGGGTCATTCATAATTCCCTCCGGGGTTTCGAAACGTTATAGTAAAAAAACGAAGACGAATATGAAAAAAAGAAACATATGAAATTATTCCGAAACTATTCAAGTTTTACTTACATACATTACAGGTGTTCTATGTGTGAACCCTTGGTCACACGGCATACATCCATGCGATAGTCCAGTTCCTGCCATACTCCGTTTCTTTAAATCTGAATCAGTGGTGTCAGTTCAACGGGCCTTTCGTAATAAATATCGAAAACAGGGACCAACTGACAAAACAATTCATGTGTGGTACCGGAAATTTAAAGAAACGGAGTATGGCAGGAACTGGACTATCGCATGGATGTATGCCGTGTGACCAAGGGTTCACACATAGAACACCTGTAATGTATGTAAGTAAAACTTGAATAGTTTCGGAATAATTTCATATGTTTCTTTTTTTCATATTCGTCTTCGTTTTTTTACTATAACGTTTCGAAACCCCGGAGGGAATTATGAATGACCCTGTATAAATATACTAGGTAACAAAAAAAATAATAAAGTTTTTTTCATACGAAATCAATATTTTTAAATAAATATTATTAAATAAATATTACAGTTACCACTGTGTGTTTAATATTGAAATATGCTTCATAGGCAAACTTAATGGAAGTGTACGGTAATTTTATTTTCTGAACTCCTTCGCAATGACCGTCATGTACACGAGACGGTTGCGTTCAGTTATCAATTTCTTCTAAGCGGTAACTTTTAATAGTAAAATTTGCCTTATCTAATAACAGTACTTTTGTGATGAAATTAGGCAAAATTTTATATTTAGCATTACTGGTTCTAAAAGGTTAAACATTTTGTAAGGGACGCTCATTGCGAAGAGGTTCAAGACATAATTTGTGTTGTAAAGAAATAATTGCACTCAAAATTTCATGAAAATAGAAATACAAAACAGACCCCCAATTTTTAAAAAAACATGGTATTAGGCTGGTGTGAGAGCAGAGAAAAAAAAAAAAAAAAAGAGTCCAGTCTGAGAACAGAGACATATAACCTGATTTAGACCACCCCATAGAACAGGATGTTAGTGATAAAACATTTTGAATAGGATAACGGCATTTAGTCAAAGGCTACACTGGAAAAAAAAAACTGAGGTTACAAAATTTTTACTTAACCATCATACGTAGTATAGGGTAAGTCTTGTAATCGGTTTGAAAATCGAAAAAAAAAAATAATGACGGATTTACACGTTTCCGACACTGGAGATTCCAAAAACCATTTTTAGAAAAAAAGAAATTGCCGTCCGTCTACCTGTGTGCCTGTGTCCGCGTCTCTGTGTGTGTGTCTGTAAACGCTCTATCTCCCGAACAAATTGAGATAGAGACTTGAAATTTGGTATGTACTTAGCATGTAATAATGGAAAGAAGCTTATTGAATTTCAGTAACCTAGATTATCCGGAACTTTTTTTTTTTTTTTGGACCCTCGAAATATTCGTTCTGATAAAAGGAGTAATAAAAATTTTCGAAATTGTTTATTTTAAGGAGTGAATATAAAAGACAATAAAAAAGTCATAAATTTTGCATAGATAATGAAGTCGATCGGATAATGAGTTGCCGACATATTTGTAATCCTATTTTCCACACGCTTCGATTTTTCATGACCCTGCATTTCATTCAAATTTCAATTCAAATATATATTTTAATTGGAAATGAGACGCTTAATCCGACGCAGTAAACCGTTAGTTAATATGATTATCAATTTTGGAGTTATAAGGATGTTTCTTTTACGCAATTCAATAATAGAGCATTTAAAGTTTATGACGTCATCAAGCCACGATTTTATTCGAATTGCAATACATTTTATAAATAGTTTACACATGTTTTATTATGCATATCCATGATGGGTAAATATTATGGTGGCCCCCAACGACTAGTTTTTAGTAAATTTGTATTCCACAGAATTTTTTAGTAACATGTATTATAAAGCGGAATCGTTGTTAGTTGTTTTCTAGTAATTCTTACAGATTTTCTCGTAACTGAGTAAGAATACAAAATTTTTTTTAGTAATTGCAAGGATCAATGAGAAAAACTAAAATATTTTTAGTAGATCGACCCACTTTTTTTTTTCAGTGTAGATCACGACGGAAGATCATTTTACAGGTGTCTCGACAATTTGTAACTTTTTATCTAAAATACAGCCCGAAAGTTATTGCAAAGGTTCCAAATGTAATCATAATGCTATATTCTTTGCATAAACTAAATGGTAGAATTTTGAAAGATGCTGGTTATTTTAAATGGATTCCCCAAAAATGTACCAAACACTAAAATTTTGAGGATCATGGAATTAAACACTTTAATGGTCCTTAAACTTCTAGGATTGAAGTCCTGATAAAATTTAGCAAATAAACAGTAAAATATTCTAAAGGGAATTAAAGCAGTATCATGAAATTTAAACTCTTTGTTGCGTATTTATGAGACAATACGTCACATTACCTTTTGGAGAATTTTTTCATTGGTTGTTTCATTGGTGTCAAAAGAAGATTATACGAGTGTATATCTCGAAATGGTGAAAAGATTAAAAAATAAACGATTATATAGTTTGTAAATTAGAGCTTCTTGAAAAAGATAAAGTATAAGCTATGTTACAATAAATGTTTTCTTTAAAAAGTTACATTTATTTACCTGGTATTTTGTATGTTTATTTATATGGCATTTTTTTTCTACTCCCCACTATAAATTTTTACAACTTAAAAATAATTATCAAAATTTCATAAAGTTTAAAAATAATTACCATTAACGAAAGAAAGTAAAAATACTATCACGTTACATAAAAGGACAAATTTTAAATAAATAAATAACAGCATGCAGTATGATGCGAACTCTGATTGACCACTTCGCAGTCAGCAGGTATAGGGCTTTTCACTTGTTCTCTGTAATCAAAGAAAAATCAACTTTGAATTTAATTATTTTGCCATCATATAAACTCCCTTAACTACGATGCTTAGCGATCCAAATAATATAACAGATTAAAAGTTATTATAATGGATGATGTACAAGTTGTAATCTCCATTTATTAGTAACAATCTAAACGCGAAAGCTTAGCAAACTGACACAATAATTGTATGTGCTAGAAATGAGATTTTGATAAGACAAAACATTACAATAGAAAATACATTTTCTATCAGTTCAATGACCAGCCACGGTATACATATCAAATATACAGGGTGTCCTAAAAAGGTTGTGCCCGTTGGATATATGTAGGCTATGTAAATTGCAAAAGTTTTTAAAAATTAGGTAATTAAGATTATTATGTTGATGAAATAATTAGTCCTGCCACTATTTAAAAAAAGTTACACTTTTTAAATTTTTATACGGTCCCGGTGTCCTATAAGTTATAATTCGAAATATTTACTCTATGTTCTGACCAGTAAAACAGTACAAATTCCATTCCCTACGGCCAAAACCCACCGAGTTATTATACTTTGAATTTTATGAAATTTTGGAGCTGTCTGGCACTAAAACAGTGTGTTGCAACACACGGGCGGAGAAACGCTGAATTAAACAAGCAATGTTTTTTCTTACAATGCCATTTTACACTGCGTCTAAATAAACAAAAATGAATATCGATAAATAAACATGAATGAAATTGGACAAATTCACTTGTATTCTCATTCAAATAAATGTCCTTCAGAACAAATTTCAATTTTATATTAAAGGAACTTCTTTTTCTCTGTGCTTTCAGTGAAACTTTTGTCTCGAGGAAGACCTTGTGCCAATAACATGAACAATCATCCAATTAACTTCGCTTATTTTAACCCATTTTCGGCCAAAGGTGCGTAAACGCACCATTTCAAAAAATATATTTTTATTAACACTGTGATGTATATTTTTCACTAATTTTATTTTTCTGCTATTTTTAAGGGTTCTGGAGACATCTATAAAATATTATTAATTCAATTGTAGTAATCACTTTCTGCTGAGAAATTTTCAAAATACGCTGTTTTTTTACTTGAAACGGTTATTGACAAATTCGACTTTTTAAAAATGTATAATTATTCCACTTGAGATTAATCATATGTTTTTATAATGGAGTAAAGTTGCAAGTTCTGTAAATAAAATAAAAATAAAACAAATGCCATAAAAAAAACTTAACATTTTTTATTTAAATTTAATGGTAAATTATTAATAATAAATTAATAATGGTGACGTTAAATTAAATTAAATATTTTTCCTGCACGAAACTTTTTTGGTGTCTTAATGAATGTAATTTAAGCAAATTTCAATGAAAATAATACCACATTTTATAAAATTTCTATGATTGGCCTAAAATGTGTTAACCCTTCAACGCATGGTGTAGCAGCAGCTGATCAGCTACATGCTACATGCTCGTTTTTGTAATTTTCTCTTCGAATATAAAATTATATATAGAAAAATATATATATTATTATTTGCATTATTATTTTTTTTTATCTTCGCCTGACAGTGCAATTCCCACCGGAACTCCATATTGTCCCACCCCCGGATCCGGAGCTGTAAAATTTTCTTCCGGAGAAAAAAATGTCTGAATTCAACACTGGTTTAAATATCCATATTTTAATATCTATAGATCACTAATCGAAGTATCCATCTTTTACGTTTTGCCAAAACATAAAATGATTTGTAGTGTATATTTCTGGACATTAAAGGCATGTTTCCACATAACTATTTCACTGATGAAGAAATAATGTTAATTTTTAGGTGACTGTGAAATAAACTGTCAAAGTCTAAAATGAAGAATATCACAACAGAATTTCACTCATTTACATTAGATACTCAGTCACATACCAGCCTGAAAATTTAAATACTGCAATCCGACACGCAACAATGTTCAAGTATTTAAATTTTTGTTAATCGATTATCTCTTTTTGTTTCTAGAATATTTGTATGCAACGAACAAAAATAACTCTTTGCGAATTTTTAACTTTTATTTTTATAGTTATAAATAAATGCTTCATTTAGTTTTTCATCAGTAAATTATAATTTTAATGCTAATTTATTACCGATCTATTTGAAAGCCCGCCAAGTATGACGGGAAAAAATATTTAGAATGGGAGTACCCACCCAGGGTACTAACCGTAGGGTTTAGAGTTAAGATTGACTCCTAGCTTAGATCAGAAGGAATGTGTATTTTTGTACATTTTTGCCACTATTGAAGATGATTAAGGGCCAAATATGGCAAACATTTGTTTTACTCATCAGCGGGCACATTTGCATCATCTAAGAGAAATAATCAAAATCGCTATTTTGCATACTAATTGTTCTAAAATTGATTTTCTTGTCCCACATGTTTGGAAAATAAAATGCATAATTTTTTGCTTCATGCATTTTTCGTGTGAAATTTATTGATTTTTAATATACAGTGTCCCTTCTTATTGTTGACCAATAGCTAATTACTAAAACGCTAATTTTAGATGTATAGTTCCGATTGCAAAAATGTTTCAATTGTTGTTCTTCATCATTATATGAAAATCCATTTACGCCAAAATAGTTATTTTTAAATAAAAGTTACGAAATTTAAATTTTTATACAAGTCCCTGCTTCTGAATAGGAAGTTATATTTAGAAATTTTTTCTCCCATGCTCTAACAAATAAAACATTAAAATTCTATTTCTGTACGACCAAATCTTACAGCGTTATGATGCTTTGGATTTTATGAATATTCCACATTTTCTTGCACTGAAAATGCCTTTATTTTTTTTCGTTTTTAAGGTATTGAAAAGGGCACAATACGAATCTAAACAACACTGAATTAGACATGCCATATAATTTGTAATGTGGCTGACAGTAATGCTGTGTCACTGACCGCGAATTATAGCACCATTTTACGAATTCCTTTGATATCATGACATTTTACACAAAGCAAATCTAGTCTTCTGAAAATATTTTAAGTTATAAGCGAAAATTTGGGTTCGATTGGGAGTGAAACAACTCGTTTTCCTTTCTTTCTTTTCTTTTTTCTTTTAATAAGTAGATTGCTACCCTGATTTCCTATATAAAAATTGTTTGCCTTACTTGTGTATTATCATTCCTTAAATTTGTGACCATCCTACCTCTTACGCCCTATATATTTATTTTCGCCTGGTATATATTTATATGTATGCCGTAATATCCGCAATTGTATTATCTCAGTGAACCCTATCATTATACAGAAGAATTGAAAATATTAAAGAAAAATAGCGGAAAGATTGGATTTTCCAATCTCATTGTATGTTAATAAAACCTTGATTTGGGAAATGTAGATATAGAGTTATATATAGAAGAAAAAAAATGTAGACTGATTTCAATATTCTATAAAAAAAATTAATAGTACAAAATAAGACAATTTACGTGTCTTTAATTTTTAGGAGATTATGAAATATTTATATAAATTCAGATGTATTGGAACAAAACTAATTTTATACCTTATTTAATGAATAAAAAATGCCAACAAAAAATCGCAGACTGTAAAAATACAGATTAAAAGTAACAAATAAGTACTAGTACAAAAAAAAATAATAATACAAAAAAAGACAATTTTCTTGTGTTTAATTTTTATGAAGATTGTGAAATACTTATAGTATAAATTCAGGTACATTGAAACAAAACTAATTTTATACCTCATTTAACGAATAAAAATGCAAACAATTTCTTTTCGCAGAAGATAAAAATGCAGATTAAAAGTAACAAATAAATAGTACAAAAAAAATTAATAATGCATTTTAAAAAAAAATCGTGTGTTTAATTTTTATGGATAATATAAAACTACTAATATAAATTCAGATATATTGGAACAAAAGTAATTTTATACCTCATTTAGTGAATTAAAAATGCAAAGAGTTTCTTTTCGCAGACGATAAAAAGGCAGATTAAAAGTAACTAATAATTTAAAATGATGAAACAAAATTACTACAACCCAGAAGTAAACCTGAGAAACAAGAACTGTCACTGAAGAAGTGTTTAATATGATACTTAGATTATGATAAATTATCTGATTTAAAAATTCTGTTTCAGCTGATGGATTGCCTAAAGCGATCTGTTATTGTTGATGCATTTACTTTATATCTTTACCGATAAAAATTGTCTTCAAAAACTGGTTTCAGAAAAAAAAAAAAGTGTTCTAGAACTGAACTTCGAAACTTATTTGAATTAACAAGAAATTCCATGTATAATGGAATTCTTCTTCTCTTTTATTTTAGATTATTTTATTTATTTTTATTAATATTAGAAAGTCAACGATGATGATCGCAATATCTAAAGAATTCTCAAGATTTTTAATATTTTCTTTTCTATTTAGAATGTTTAAAAACCCCATTAAAAGTGGGAATTTTAGAATCGTCTTAACTATTAATCAGTGGTGGCAGCTGCTGTATTTGACGCCTAGTGCAAAAAAAATTTGTTTGCCCTTTTTACGGATTTCCGGTGCATTGGTAAAGATGAATGGTTGTACCACGGAACTCTATCAAAAAATCGAGTTTGGCCGTGGTTGTACAGATGTAACATCAAATGGTCCGGGAACCGCCCACACCACCATTGTTGTGGCTCTGCTGTTATCTCTTTTAAAATCACATGTAACCATAAAAAATACATTTTTTGCAAAATATCTGTCATATTTTCTTCGTTGCTATTGCAGTTATAACAAGAAATATTGTATTAATATATTTTTAATTAAATACTGCATTAACCATTTTTTTAATTCAATATTGCACTAATTTTTAACTTAACATTTTGATAAAAAAAAAAAAAAAAAAAAAAAAAAAAGATAACGAATACAGTGGCATAACAAGATGTAAAGGTGTTATCGCTTCTTCGGGGATATTGTCATTATAACAAGAAATATTGCAATATAATATTTTAGCGCAATATTATATTAAATATTTTCATTTTTTATCAATATTGCATAATTATTTTCAATAATTCAATATTGCATGATTCAATATTGAATTACTGTTTAACTCAACGTTTTGATTAAAAATTTTTTTTTATAATAACGAATACAGTGGCATCATAACAAGGATGTAAGGTGTTATAGCTTCTTTTTGGATATTCCAATTATAACAAGAAATATTGAATTAATTATTTTTTAGCCCAATATTACATTTTTTTTTTATCAATACTGCATTAATTATTTTTAACTTAACATTCTAATGAAACAAAAATAACGAATGCAGTGGCGTAATAAGGATGTAATTGTAGGTGTTAGAGCTATTATCTGAATATTGAAAATATTTTTTGTATATACTTTTTCCCTTACGGTAGATGGGGGCCCACTCAGCCCAATGATTCGCATGCTGGTCAAGAAATGAGGTGCGTAGGTCGATGTTCGTGGGTTCGAATCCAGCGCGGTCTGGGGGCGCGGTGGCTGTGCAAGTTTTTTAAGATTTTTCTTTTATGAAAATAATGATTTGTGCTACTTTTGCTTTAAAAGTCCTCCCTGAAGGCATACCTCCTATAGTAATATGGCCAATGCTTAACATAATCCCATCCCTGAGAATGTTTATTTTCTTAGATAAATAGCTCTATATATATATAACTGAAACATATTATAATTAATATACGCATAAATTTATCTAACAATTATTTAGTCAGATAAGCATTCAGATTCAGACTTTGCTTTAACAAAATTATTTTAAAAAAAGAATGAGTTAATTACTAAATGTTAAATGCAATCTTTTAACTTTAATTTAGGTTTTTGTATTTTGTTAAGTTATCTTCATAAAATTATCTTATGTTTTTCACTATCTTTTATAATTTTGTAATCAAATTTAATATAAGAATAAAAACACCCATAATGCCAGGGTAGGTCCGGCCAAAGGAGGGGGGGGGGGGGTGCGTCGGGTGCAATCCCCGCAAGTCTAGAAGTTCACAAGGAGACTAGATAAAGGGCAAAACTTGGAAATTTCATTAGTGGCCAGTGGCCGCTTTTTTTAAACTAGTGGCCACTTTTTTATTTAAAAATGTTAAAAAATAAACTTTTGTTGAATCTACTGTTAAATATTTTGTTAAAATTTATATTTTGTTTAATATTTCTTTTTTATTAAAATTTCTATTTATATTATAAAATTAAATGTACCAAATAAATGTGTTAATATTAACATATTGCAACCAACGAAAGTGAAATCATTTATGGAATGAAAGAAAAGTTTATTCTCTCCTTGCAGGAAAAATGGCCATAAGGTGGCTTCTGAGAGACAATTGTTTTTATTAGCCACATTTTTTCATTTAGTGGCCCTGTAGCCTGTGGCTGGTACTAATTTTGCACTTTGAGACTAGACCTTTATTTTACCCTCTGAAACGAAAAAAGAAAATTCGCCCAGGATCACACCTTTTCTCTGTGATTATGATGGCTTCTAATGAGAATAAAATAATTTTTTATATTACTTTTGAAGGTAATTTAGGAACCCCAAAAACGGACCCCTTTAATGGGTCAACAACATTTGCAAAATCCTATGGAAAACATCTGTATCCTTTTCTCGGGAACTACTGAAAAGTTTATTATTGTTACTATTATTATTATTATTATTATTATTATTATTATTATTATTGGTATAATTAGCTATATGTTGAACATTTTGTTTTACGGAAAATCAATTCTTTTTTAGTAACATTAAAAAAAAAAAAACAAGAATGAAAAATCAGGCATCAGGCATACATTATGAAACACTTTCCAACACTAATAGAATGTTATTAAGAAATTTCATTTTTTTTATACAATGAAATCGATCATAGCCCGTCATGTAGCCGAATTCTTTTTTGCGTCTCTGTAAATGAATGATAAAGGCTACGCAATTTACAATGATCCTTCTTAATTTCATTACATTTGAAGTATTGTAATATCATTAAAATGTATCGAAAACGATTTTCCCCCATAGACAATAATGTAACGGAACTCTTTTGTAAATGAACCTGTAAATGAACTATAAATACTATACACATTTCATTTTCAATACGGAACATTCAAAAGTAAACCCCAATAACATAAAAAATTGCATGGTAATCTGAGTATATTTAAGAGAGTTACAATACGGAGAAACGGGCAGACAGACAAACCGAATTCATACACTTTTCAACGATGTTAGAGTTTTATTAAAAAAAAAAAAAAAACCTAGAATCAGGGGTGATTGTGAGTTCATGAAAAAATACCTGAAATTTTAGCGAGAAAACGTTTCCGTATGAAGAGAGAGGGAGGGAGCATATAATTTATTACAGGGAGGTTAAATTATGGAAAGTATGAATTCTAATTATGTTTGACAATCATATGAAATTGATATTTTAGTCTTATTTTATGAATTTAACTATCAGAAAAACCTGAATTTCGGTACTGAAAATGAAAAAAATACCTGAATTCAGGAATATAACCTGAATTCAGGTATATAACCTGAACATAATCACCCCTGTAGAAGCGTAATTATTGCATTTTACATTTTTATTTCTTGCCAAATAATCAGTTTATAGTTTAGCTACTGCCAAAACTATTTAAAAATATACATTGAAATCGCTTCAGTAATTCTCGAGAAGAAGGTAATTTAATATCAGCTGTTTCCATAGGATTTAACAAGTGTTGATGACCTTTAAAGAAAATACCGGTCCCGGGATAGAAGGATTTTTCCCCATAAAATTTTAGAAATGGTTGGAATTAAGATAATTAGAAAATTAACAAAAAAAATACTTCATGAAAACCTAAATTCGTTTTAAATAATATTATATTTATTATAATATTATTATATTATTAATTTCATTTAAATAAAATGTTCTCGGATTACTGATTGTCTCTTTAATTTTAAAAGGTAAGCCTAGAGGGTTTTCTTCAAATTCTGTCACACTAAAGAATTTGAGGAATTATTATGAATTACATATTGTCATTTAATATTGTTACAATATTGTATATTGCTTATTATTATTACACGTATCACTATCACAATTATAATGTAGAAAGCCGCACGAGATATGAAATATAGAGACATTTGTGAATTTACTTCATGAAAACATAAATCCATTTTAAATAACTTTAATACAATTTAAATAAAATGTATTCGGATTACTGACTGTCTCTTTAATTTTGAAAGGTCACCCTAAAGGGTTTTATTCAAACTCTGTCACACTAAAAAATTTGAAGAATTATTATGTATTACATATTACCATTTAATATTGTAAGAATATTGTATATTGCTTAATATTATGACACTTATCAATATCACAATTATAATGCAGAAAGGCGCATGAGATATGAAATCTAGAGAGATTTGTAACTATATTTTTCATAATTATTATTTAAAAAATTATTCAATTTTAGCGTTTTAATTGTAGGAGATCAAAATAAATTATCCTTTTAATTTGAACGGGGTTTTGACTCAAACACCGCTTGTTTTTTCCGCGTGATTTATTATAATTGTTATTCTTTATTATATTATTATTTATCCATGGGTATTTTAAAATATTCCTTTTTCTTCTAGCTGAAACAAAATTTCTTTTTTAGTAAAAATAATATAATCAATTTTATACTTACCCCATATATGGCTTTTTCTGTCTCCAAAACCATGATTAAGGGTTTTAGATCCCTCAAACAATCCAAAATTAAGTTCACCACGAAATTTCGTATTGTCTTCTGCTGTCACATTGCTGATGCTTGGGGACAATCCTACCTTTACAGGTTTCGCGACAATCCACTTTTGTGTTGCAAACGAAGCTGACAACAAAGCTAGACAACCACAACAAACGAAAAATGTACAAAATGTCAGCACACGTTTTGTCATGTCAGTTCTCATGATTGCTATTTTTTCAACATAACCGAATCAAATAAATCGCTGGTAACATCATAAAAACATCAGGTAAACGAAGCCGTTTTAAGCATGTTTTCGAGCATCAACTTTTGACGGAAAAGAGAAAAGAAGTTTGCCGGCAATCCCGCTTGAATATCGAATTGATTTTCATATTCAGAAACTAAAATCGTATAGGAATTTACAGAAAATAATCAAGGATCACACTTTTCAAGAGATGCTGTAGCCACAAGGTAGACAAGAATCCCAACGATGAGCTTACGAACCCGATATAACAACAGGTTAGCAAGCTAGGTCGGGTTACTCACAAGACCGGTTGCCGCCTATGCGCGTAGATGACGCGGTGATCAGTAACAATATCGCCAAATTGGCGTTGTCGCTCTTACCTGGTAAGGATCGTTACTTTTTACCTTTGAGTTTTTCTCTCTGCTTAAAATCGAGGAAAGTTGCACGTTTTTTTGTTATTTCGGAAAAAACTTCAGAGAACTTTTGATTTGGTTTTCGAAATTGTTCGACTAGAACCTATTACTTTTTCCTCGTAGTCTCAAAAGTTTAACTCACAAATAATCAGTAGGATAACTGTTATTAGGATAATTACGTTTAAAGAACGGGATGAGAAATATTTGGAACTGTAATTATTTCTTATGACATTTTTTTTTTCACATTTTCTCCAATTTCTTTCATTTTATCGCAATTATCAGTGGGCTAACTGTTATTTAAATGAGAACCTTTAAATCGTAGCTGCCAACTTTTACGATTTTCTCTTAACACTAAAATTTAATAGTAAATCTTACCTTATTTAATCTGCGATTAATGAAGGCAAAAAATATTATTAAACTGTAGCGGTATTAGAGAAACGTAATAGTTGCCAGTTATGCTATAAATCCTTTAAACGAAAGATATGAGAAATATGTTGAAATTAATTATTTCTTGCTTTCTCTAATAATTTTCTAAATTTTCTAAAGTAAACTAAACAAAAAAAAAAAAAAAAAAAAAAAACTTTTCGACCCTTAGCTTAGTAATTTGTGATAATGTCAATGGAATTACTTTTATGATCTCAATGTACGGTTGCAGAAGTAAAAAAGAAAGAAAAAATCCCCCCTACGGTTTTGAGCAACATTAGTCGTAGTTTTAAAAAAAAGAAAGAAAGAAAAAGACCCAGTTGATTGGGAATAACATCTATTCTTATTTGATATTGGATTTTTTTTTCTTAGTGAACATGTGAAAATGACCTACATATAAAAATGAATATTCCAAATTTCACCCATTTAAAAAAAAAAAAAAAAAAAAAAAAAAAAAAAACTCAAACTTTAGTTAGCTTAATCATAAATTTTCACAATATTTCTGTGATTATTTTCAGAGTTATTAACTATTTTATAAAGAATCGAATTCAGGTATTCTCTCCAAATTGAAATCCGGTACTTGCGCGAGTTTATCTCATACATCATCCCTCAAGCCCGTAGCATGAAATCTTTTTAAGCTTAACTGAAAAAGAAAAAAAAAAAAAAAAAAAAAAACACTCGGAGGAAAAAGCTAAAATTTTGTTTAAGCGCATTTATGTACAGAATGCAATACTAAATTTTATAGATTATAATTTACAATTTTTTCGAATTTTCATTAAATAATTCATATTTTATATCACAAAATTATGGTAATTACAAAAATAAGATAATGAAATTTTGGTTTGTATGTAATATGTTCATACAAAAAATCAGCGTGATAGATTACTATTTTCGAAAATATAAATAAAATGATGTAAATGCAATTTAGCATTAGAGGGTCGAAACTTTGAATAACTGTTATTGAAGAGTTTGGCTAAAAAAAAGTGTCAGCTGTACCTTTGTGCGAATTTAAGATTGATTACTTTAGAAATCGACCATTGTAATCACTTCGTATATATATATATATATATATATATATACCTAATTGGAACAATGTATTGTTCTTAAAAATAATTAATCATAATAATCACTCAAGCGTGCTGGTTGGGAGAGCATAATAATATAGAAATCAACATTCTTGAATGAAATCTGGTAATTCATGATTTTTGAAGGAATTGGAGAAATGCAGTAAATATCATTTCTTGTTACGAGATTCTGGTGTATTTCAGGTAAAATAATACTAACGATTTGTCTTTTTCTTGGTTTAATATACGAACACATAACACGCAGACAGACACATCAAACACTAAAAAGATATTAAACAGTAAATAAACATATTCGAGAAAATTTTAAAATCTAATTCTGGAAGCCGCATTTTGCTTCCTTTAGATCCGAGCACCTCATGATACAGAAATTAATTCTCTTCTGTCACAGAGGGGACTCCCCGGTAGACAGACAGTCGGCGCCAATCTCCGCCGCTCACGTGATTTGCAACACACTGCCCCACCATGAACATAGGGGTGTTCATCACTAAACATATATATATAACAATACAAATTAAATCAAATACAATCATTAAATAATAATACAAGTTATACAAATTAAATCAAATACAAACATAGAATAATAATAAAATTATACATACTTCAAGGCTAATTTAAAAAAAGAGAGAGTTCAACACTGATTCAACTAAATAAAGAAATAAGAAAATTTATATTAGAGTTCAATAATTAAAGTTCAAATTTTGTCTCAGTCCATTATAGTTCAAGATTGAAAAGCAGTTGTACAGGTCTGTTCAATATGGACTTTTCAGTCTTAATTTTACAGGCTCTCACCTTGCCATCTCTTCCAGGAAATATTTCTATAATTTTACCTAAACTCCAGAAATTTCTGGGTAATTTATCATCTTTAATTAAAACAACATCATTTATTTTAAATTGGGGAAGATTGGTTTTATTTAAACTTTGGTGGGCTGACCTCAAATTTAATAAGTATTCATTCTTCCATCTAGACCAAAACAGCCGCATCAATTTTTCCCGATAGTTAAAGGCTTTAAGCAATTCTTTCCTAGAAGAGAAATTAGAGTCAAGGTGAAGCCGTACGGGGGGGGAGAGAAGATATTCTTCTCCCTATTAAAAAATGGGCAGGAGTTAATGGTAGGGGGTCCTGCCTTTCATCACTTATGTATGTCATGGGTCTGGAGTTCACCATTCCTTCAACCTCAATAAGTACTGTATGCAACTCATTAAGGGTCAGAGAAGATCTGCCCAATGTCTTTCGCAGCGCAGTTTTTACAGACCTTACCATTCTTTCATAAAATCCGCCCCACCAGGCGGCCCTTTCCACTATATACTTCCATTTTATGTTATTGGAAGCAAAAAATTCTTTCACCTCTGGATGAGTCACTATAGTCCATAGTCTCTTAAGTTCTATTTCAGCGCGTTTAAATGTTCGTGCGTTATCGGAATAAATAACGGAGCATAATCCACGACGAGCGATGAACCGTCTAAAGGCAAGTAAGAATGTTTGTGTTGACAAATTGTCAACAAGTTCCAGGTGGATATTTCTTGTTACAGCACACGTTATTAGCAATATATACTGTTTGCTGTCAGAATCTTTGACAAATAAAGGTCCTGCAAAATCGACTCATATTACGCTATATGGAGCTGACTGTTCGACACGATCAGGTGGCAATGGAGCTATCGTCTGGTCTCCTGGAATAGATGAAAACCTTTTGCAAATAATGCATTTTTTCAGTTGATTTTTTATTGTTTGTCTAGCCTTTAGTAACCAGAATTTTTCTCTCACTTGTACGAGGGTGTGAGAAACCGCTGAATGAAACACTCTAACATGAGCATCCCAAATTATCAATTCGGAAAACTTCGTTTTGGACGGAAGAATTATCGGGTGTTTTTCATCCGTTGAAAAATCAGCCTTCCCAAGTCGACCAGAGACACGCAGGACGCCTTCGGAATCAAGGAATGGGTTCAAACAAAGCAAGTGAGAGTCTTTTGGAAGAGGTTTGGCATTTTTTAAACACTGTATTTCATTAGAAAAAAATTCACTTTGAACTAGCCTTATCCAATACAGCTCTGCTTCTCGAAGATTTTCTGGTGTAAGTGCAGAGACTTTCTCGTGATTGCCCTTTAGCAATTTTATAAAATATATCACGTAAGCAGTGACTCTTAACAATTTTTTTAGGCTACTAAATTTTTCTATATCAATTATTTTTTCATTAACAATGATTGAATTAACTATTATTTCGCCTTTACATTCATTTTTAATTTCTGGAATGAATGATTTGATTTTTAGCTTATTTTCTTTCGGCCAATCAATTTCGGGATTAATAAGCCACTCAGGACCATACCACCAGCGTCTTGAATTTATTAGCTCTTTGGAAGAGAGCCCCCTAGTAAGCATGTCTGCCGGGTTATCCTTGCTATTAACATGCCGCCAAGAACTAGGATCGGTCATTTCCTGAATTTCCGCTACGCGGTTTGCGACATACGGTTTCCACTTGGCGGCCGATCCCTTAATCCAGTGCAAAACTATAGTAGAATCGGACCACAAAATTATATTTTCAATATAACTGAAAAGATGTTTAATATGGTTGGCAATTCTGGCAGCTGTTAAAGCTCCTAAGAGCTCCAATCGCGGTAAACTAACTTTTTTTAAAGGAGCAACTCGCGATTTTGAAATTATATAGCAAGTATTAAAATAGCCTTCTGATGTCCTGTATCTAAAGTAGGCTACAGCTCCGTAGGATTTTAACGAGGCATCAGAAAACACATGAACTTGAACTTTGTTTACTGTTACATCTGAATCAAAATAATATCTAGGTATTTTCATATTTTCTAGTAGTTTTGTTTCTTTATACCACGTTTGATATTTATTTACAATTTCTTCGGAAAATGTGTCATCCCAGTCAAGACCAGATTCCCACAATTCCTGCAAGAGGAGCTTAATTCTAATCATAAAGGGATTGAGGAATCCGATAGGATCAAATATTTTAGCAGCAGTGTGGAGAACGTGTCTTTTGGTGAATTTTAAATCACCGTTTGACGCTAAAGATGTCAAATCTATGGACAGAAAGTCCTCCTTATTGTTCCAATTTATTCCTAGTATTTTAAGGTTTGATTGTTTTTCTTCTATTTCAATTACAGGGTCGGCATTCTTCCACTGTTCCTTTAATTCTACAGAATTGGAGTTAAATTTCCGTAACTTCATATTCGCGTCTTTAAAAATTGAAACTGCACAAGATGACAGCTTAAAAGCTTCTGGTACCGTAGATGCTCCGTGAATCAAGTCATCTACGTATAAATAATTATCTAACATGTGGTATGCGATGGGATTGGCCTCCTTATAATTTTTAATGTGTTTTTTTAGAGTTGAAGCTAACACGTAGGGGGAACTGGTGAGGCCAAAACAATGTCGATTAAAATGATATAAGGTTGGTGGTTTATTTATGTCGCAGTCATCAAAATATAAAAAACATAAATAATCTCTGTCACTCCTTGATACCTCTATTTGCAGGAAGGCTCGGGCCAAATCCCCACAAAAAGCAATTTTATGCCGCCTGAAATTTAGTATAACATCTACGAGATTAGGATTTAAATTTTCCCCTGAGAAAAGACATTCATTTAAACTTTTGTTACTACCCTGTCGACTGCTCGCATCATAAACAATTCTAGTTTTAGAGCTAGAAGATTTTTCCCTAAAAACCGCTCTATGAGGCATTTCATAATTTACAGAACAATTATCATTACACTTTCGAATAATTCCCTCATTCAATTGTTCCTTCATAATTTCATTATATCTTAAAAATAAAGATTGATCATCTTTTAACCGTCTTTCCAAAACTGCAAATCTTTTTTCCGCGACTTGGTAATTGTTACATAAATTTTGTCTATCCGTATCGCATCGCCACAAAAGTGGTGCTACATACCTACCATTTTCGAAACATATTTCCTTCTCGAATTTATTTATGACCTCAAAATGTTCATCATCTTGTTTATCTTTTTGATTAAATAGAAACGATTCCATTTCCCATAAGTTTCTTAAGTCATTATCTATTGACGAGCATATTATTTTTAAACAGGAAGTACTCTGTAATTTAGCGCCATAAATTCTACCTACTAAAGTTTTTCCAAATATCGTTGGTTGAATAAACAACGATTGATTTATTTTTTTAACTTCTCCAATTATCGTTGAAAACATATAATCAGCACCTAAAAGAATTTGGATGGGTTTTGCATGAATAAATGTGTCAGCAAATTCATTTTCATTAAGACCGAGTTTATTTATTAACTGAGAATCAACTGAGGCGATAATTTTCGCTCCGCTGATGACCTCTGACACAAGCGCTTCAATTTGTATGTCAGCGTAGGGGGGAACGCGACTGCGTACTGTAATATTCACAACATCGAACTCTTGTTCTATGGCTTTGCGGTTTCCGAACGTATAAACTAGAAGCCTTTCCTTTTTCATAGGTTTTAATTTCAAAGCTGTCGCTAGACTTTTTGTAAGGAACGTTCTAGAAGAGGCAGAGTCATATAAAAGCCTCGTATATAAGGTTTTAGAGATACCTAGCACCTGTACACAAGCAGTTTGTAATAATGTTGAATATTTTTCGGAGGAATTTTGAGTCTTAATAACTGACGATAATACAGTTTGGTTTTCGAGAATTCGGGAAGATTCGGGTGTTTCCGCATTCTCAACGGGACGATTTTTATCTTTCTTAGTGGGGCAAAATAAATAATTATGCTGATAACTTTGGCATAATTCGCAAGGTTGAATTTTTACTTTACAAGAAGATAATAGGTGATTTTTATTCAAACATCGATAACACCTCCCACTTCTTTTTAACTTATAACGTTTTTGTTCGTCCGAGATTTCCTTACATTTTAGACTATAATGATTTGAATTGCAAAATATGCAAACATTTTTTACAACCGTGTTAAGCGCGACTGAAGTGGGAACATTAGTTTTTAATCTAGTCGGATTTTTTCTTTCCCATCGAGATGTTTCATTATTTTTTAAGGAAATTCCTGACACCGCGTTAGCCGCTTCTCGTGATTCTATTTCAAACTTTATAAAATTCATTAATTCATTGACGTCACCAGATTTATCAACATTTTTTTTTCTTTGAAATTCTACAACCAAATTATGGGGTAATTGCCTTAAAATTATTGGAATAAGTAAATATCCGAAATTATCTGAAGCCACCCCCATCGCTTGTAAATTTCTAATGCTAACTTCACATTCATCGTACAATTCTCGTAACGATCTGGTATTTGAAGCAGACTTTACAGGCTCAATTTCTAATAGTTTATTTATAAACCCACTAATCAAATATTCTGTTTTTCCATATCTGTTTTCTAGTAAATCTAGAGACGATTTATAATTTTGTTCATTTAGAGCAAATCCTGAAATCGTTTTATAAGCTTCTCCTGACAGAAACGATTTCAAATATATGAATTTTTCAATGCTACTCAAGTTTTCATTAGAATCTATAGTACTTTTAAAACTATTTATAAATTCAAGAAATGTGTTAGGATCACCTTTAAATATTGGTATAGTTATCTTGGGTAAATTTATTGTAGGTGATCGTGTATTAGGATACGGAATTGTACTGGCATTTGTACTGGCATTTGATGCAGTACTTGTATTGCTCAGTTCAGCGTTAGCTTTAAACTTTTTTAATTTTCCTTTAATTTTAAATTTTGCTTCATTAATGGTATCGTCATACTCAATACTGTTTTGAATTTCTGCTTCAAAAAGAGTAGTATCAGATATTAACTCTTCAATTTTAGGATTTATTAACTTTAATTCATCTTGTTTTTCAATTAAATTGTTCAAATATTCCGAGAGTGTCTCAAAATCATTTTCACTTTTTAATCTACACTTTCCATAAATGTTTCAATTTTTGTAATAAATTTCGTACAGGCAGTTTTAATTACCTTGCGCTTTGATTTTAATTTTTCGAGATTCATTTTTAAAAACAAATAAAAGGTACAGTACCTGATTTTGCCGGGATATAATCTTAATCCAGTAAGTCGTCTTCGAAAATGTTGAACTTAATCTTGATGATAATCACTAATCACTTGGAGCAATACATTCATTATCCTGAACTTTAATATTAAAGCTCTCGGGTTTCTTGTCACCATAAAAATAATTAATCATAATAATCACTCAAGCGTGCTGGTTGGGAGAGCATAATAATATAGAAATCAACATTCTTGAATGAAATCTGGTAATTCATGATTTTTGAAGGAATTGGAGAAATGCAGTAAATATCATTTCTTGTTACGAGATTCTGGTGTATTTCAGGTAAAATAATACTAACGATTTGTCTTTTTCTTGGTTTAATATACGAACACATAACACGCAGACAGACACATCAAACACTAAAAAGATATTAAACAGTAAATAAACATATTCGAGAAAATTTTAAAATCTAATTCTGGAAGCCGCATTTTGCTTCCTTTAGATCCGAGCACCTCATGATACAGAAATTAATTCTCTTCTGTCACAGAGGGGACTCCCCGGTAGACAGACAGTCGGCGCCAATCTCCGCCGCTCACGTGATTTGCAACAGTTCTTGCCACTTACCGGTATCTTGGATGAGTTCGTTAACGAAGTATGTAGGTCTTATAGTTTGTTTACAGGGACACACAAAAACAAAAAAAACATGCAAAATTTGTCATCACGATAACGTCCGAAATACTAAATCAATTCAAACATAATTGGGACAGTGTATTGATCTGACAAGTATCTTGGATGAAGTCGTTAATCTAGCATATTGTTCTTATTTGCTCTTATTGCTCTCGTTTACATGGACACACAAAAGTTTTCGATGGCATTCATTGAATGGTTTGCTGGGTTAGATTAAAGCCTACGAGCGATTATTAAACTATGATTTCAACATTTTTTAAACAGTTTTAATGTAATTGCCTCATGTCCCTTCAATTACATTTGTTAAGCCTAATTTAAAAATTTCCCTGAGAATTACCTTCCTCGCCAAAATAGCGAACTTAGTGAAACCAATTTGTTTATTTTGTATTAAATGTGATGTATGTTATCTTAGAATAAAATAAAAAAATAAATAAATAAACTTACTTTTCTGACTAAGCCAACTTGTTATTTTATAATAGAAAACAGTGCCAAAAAGATGCGCTACCGATCGTGCAAGAACAATGCAGCTCCTTTGATTTCTTTGGATGCTATACAAGATATATTTATGTTCTTTTTATTAATTCGGTGTGAGATGGAGGAAAATTTTGAAAAAAAATGTAGGTGCCTTCTTTTTGCTACAAACTCTTCAATTCCAAAAATTGTAGTTCAAATGACTTGAAATTTGACATCCCAGTAAAAATTTCAACGTAGATTAAAAATATCTATTCAAAATCACATGTTGCAATTGAAAGTTTAAAAGTTAGTTCAAATTTCAATATGTAAACTGTTCTCAAAACTTAATTCATTCTTATCATTTAATAGTAAGCCCTATCGATTGGTATTTTTCTTTTTCCTCTACCGTAAATGCTGCTCAAAATTGTATGGGATGTGTGGGGGTTTTTTTCTACAACTGTAACTGTTACTAGTAAAACCAATAAACTTATAATTTACCTACAAAAAAGTATTAAAATTGTATTATTTAATATTATCTGAACAAATTTTCGTGAAAACTGGAGTAAAAGAGGTAAAAAAAAATCTGGAGTACTCCACTCGACTTTCCGATCACTGATGTACTTTTCCCGAAGAGAAACGAAAAAAAAAGGGGGGGGGGTTACAAACTTCTGACCCAGTGGAATCGGCTGAATTCGAACGCGAGATCCCCCATTTTGAAACTAGAGACGTTATCTCTGTATCACTATAGTACTTGATGGCATCGCCACACTATTTATCACTTATACACTGTCACATTTCCTTGGTGATTTTTCCTATCGAATTAGTCGCAAAATGGTTTGACAATGGTTTAAATAGCTAATCCGTTAAACTATTTTTACGAAACTCTATGCAATTTTTACGACAATGGTCTACAATATATATTTGCTTAATAGGAGCTCAATTGAAAGTACCGTTTGATAGTAATCGTCTTCACTCACACATACACATACAAATCATCATGATTACAATACTTTCCTTACACTATATGTTCGGAAAGTAAGAATATATCTATATATTTCACTATTAAAGAGAAATACTAAATTTCTATCTAGTAGTCAGAAAGTGTTTTGTAGTAATCGAAAAGTCTATTAATTTTTTCGTAGTCTCAAGATTCTAAAACACAACTGATTAATAAGATAACTCTTAGTAGATTAATAACTTTTATCGGGATGAGAAATATGTTGAAACTATTTATTTATTTTTTTTTTAATAATTTTAGGGGAAACAGGAGTCTATCGGAAAACATTTATTTTAGTTTATAACAAACGCTCCGTAACTAAATAAATTATCTCAGTGAAATTACTATCAGAATCTCAATGTAATAATTAATCTTAAAAGTAATAACACATGATAAATGTGTAAGAGGTATGTTAAAACTGTCTGATTGTTTTACATTCAGAAAAAAACATTTTAAAAATAGAAGTTAAACAAACAAACAAAAAAAGGAATGGAAGTCAAACAAAAAGTAAATAAATAAACCCTCCACCCACCACCCCAAAAACAAACGCAAAAAAAAATTAATTACTATTACTGTTTAGAAATATTAAATTTTATGACACTGCAAGATTTATATTTACTTTGGAAAATAAATTAGAGAATTCAGCGTATGGTTTTTGAAGTTATTCGACTGGAACTAAAACCTATTATTTTTTCAATAAGTTTCAGAATTCTAACTTACAACTAATCAGTATGATAACTATTATTAGATTGGTAACATTTAAATAATATATGGGAAATATGTTGAAACTGATTATGTCTTATTTTCTCTAATAATTTAGAAAGGAAACTTAAAAGAATGGGAAACAAATTTACGTTACTTTTCGAAATCCAGCTTCCAATTTTGAATAAGTTCAATCAAATAACTGTTGGAAACTCAATGTAATAATTATTGTTAAAATTAATCAGATATTATTAATTTATAATATAAAAACTATATTATTTCATAATTTAAGAAACAAATTCTCAGTAAAATAAAGTAAAATAGAGAATATATTGTTTTTTTACTATACTGAATAGAAATACTAAATGCAAATTTTTGTTTCGTTACAAATACAAAAAATCAGTGTTGTGATAAAAAAAAATTGTTCATTTTATTTTCAAAATTGTTCATCTAGAACTGGTGGTGAAACCATGTGCCAATTTTCACCACTATTTCGTAATAGTAACATTCACCTTAATCGCAGAATTTTTATCATTAAGTAAGGCGAAGTTTATTATTCAAAAATAGTAGTGACAATTGGTTTGTTGGCACGAGGTTTTGCCACCCCTGGACTAGAGCCTAATTCCTTTACTTTTAAGTCTCATAAGTCTTACACCTAATCAGTGGAATAATTATTATTCAAATAAGAATCTTTAAAAAAAGAGTAAGGAGTATGTTGAAACTAAATATTTCGTTTTCTGTAATGGTTTTAGAAAGAAACCGGGGTGAATTGGAAGTTTCAAAGGTATCAAAATATTCTGTGATCTAATTAACTGTTTGAAAAAAAAATATTTGAATTTTCGAAATTTAGCTTCGTAAATACCACTTGAGTGGAATAACTGTTTCAATATCAATGTAATATTTATTTACTAATAAAATATATTTGATGTAAAATAAAAAATGTTAAAACTATATTACTTCATATTTTCAGAATACATTTTTTTGAGAAAACTGGAACAAAACAGAAAAACTGAATGTTATTTTTGAATACTTAATAGAAATATTAAAGTTAATAAATACATTCACCAAAGAAAATTAATACTCGTAGAAAATTAATGATTTATTAACACAAAAATATTCCGTTCAAAAATACTACTTTCTATTACTTTTACTTATTAATTTTTTTACAATCTTTCGAATCTCATTCTTTAGAAATAATCAGCATTCTTTAGAAATAAGATAAACATTTAGCAAGCTTACGTCCTGCGTCCTATAAATAAGAAGTTTCATTCTATTTAAGTATCCGTTCTGTTTAAATCCTCCATTTTCCAAATCGATCAAAAATAAAATAAATAAAATAAATCGACTTATTCAGAATACCTTTCCGGTTGTAATGGTACTTTTTGTTTTAAAAAATGTTAATATTTACTATTTCAAAAAAAAATGTATTTTATGAAGGTCGATTTTTCATGTTTTCCGTTTTTTCTGCAGTTTTAAACTGTCATCTTCGTTTCCAGGGTGGAAATACAAAAATAAAATAAAATAAAATAAAAATATCCTCTTATTCATGATTACTTTCCCGGTTTTAACGGTATTTTTGGTTTTAAAATTATTAATATTTGCTCCTTCAATTTTTTTTTTCTGGAAGTCATTTATCGCAATCGCTGCAGACTTTTTTTGCCTGAGTGCCATCGAAGATATTATTTTACGTTTTAAGATAACTGTGCAAGGTTTCTTTCGTATATTTTTGTTTTCCATTTTCAACACTCTGAGATATCATTTCGCGTTTCACAAGATGGCGAGAGATTGAGCAGTGGGATTTTTATTTTCTCTGCTGTGTTAAAAATGTCAAACCATACAAAATTTGAGGATCGTTTATCAAAACAGATTGGGGTGTGCGTAGCACACCCGGTTGTTACGCTCCTAAAGGTAGTGCAGCCTCTAAATTCTAGGTTAGTTTGGATAGATTATCGTCTAAAAATATAATATCATACAAATTCAAGGGCGTACGCTCCTAAAGGTAGTGCCGCCTCTAAATTCTAGGTTAGTTTGGATAGATTATCGTCTAAAAATATAATATCATACAAATTCAAGGGTGTACGCTCCTAAAGGTAGTGCCGCCTCTAAATTCTAGGTTAGTTTGGATAGATTATCGTCTAAAAATATAATATCATACAAATTCAAGGGTGATGTACGCTACCAAAGGGAGATGAACTCCCAACAATAAATCTATCCCCCCCCCCCTCCTTCCTGGAGAAAAATGTCTGAATTCAACACTGATTTTAGGTATATTTAAGTTTATTATCAAGGTCTCTAGCAACGCCACTTTATTTATTAAGTAAAAATTCTGATTCAAAGTTTTTGTATTTAATCCATCGATTTTACACCGGAAATTACTGTAAAATGTTTACAGTATCCATTTATTATTATTTTGAGGCTTTAACGATTGACTGATTTCAAATAAATATTGTCTTTCCAGATCTTCTGAATTCGCTATTTATTTGAATTCACTACAGCAATCGTTTGTTATTATTTTAATGCTTGATAGTAAACCGATTTTAAATTAATGTTTATTTTCAGAATTTCTGCATTTGCTATTTAATTAAACTCATTGAAGCATTCACTTACTGTTGATAGATTTCAAATAAATATTCTTGTTTAGATCTTCTGAATGTCCAATTCAATTAAATTCCCTACAACATTCGTTTTATTATTTTGATGTGTGCTATAGACCAGAACATCAGAAACGAAGTTTGAATGTTTATTTAAGTTTATACAAACTACTCCTTTTTATTGCAAATAAGCAGTTTTTTCGAATTTTCTACGTTTTTATTTAATTCACTATGGCATTTTTTTTATAATTATATTGTTGCATGTCGTGGGTCCAGCATCAGGTTTTCCTTAGCAAGTATAAATCGGTTATCCAGCTAGAAACGAAGTTTGAATGTTTATTTAAGTTTATACTAACTACTCCTTTTTTTTATTGCAAATAAGCAGTTTTTTCGAATTTTCTACGTTTTTATTTAATTCACTATGGTATTTTTTTTTATAATTATATTGTTGCATGTCGTGGGTCCAGTATCAGGTTCTCCTTAGCAAGTATAAATCAGTTATCAGTTATCAGCTAGAAAAAAATATTCTTGTTAATTTAGTATGAATTGACATATAGGCGTAGCGTCGATTCGAGGAAGTACAGGGGGTTACATGCTTCTCCCACCCCTTCAATTTTCTCAACACCAAATCTTTATCAAATTATTCCGTCATTTAAAAACTTTCTTCTATTGATCTGAAATCGGAATGAAATTTGAAAAGTACCAAGACAGTTAATTACTTTTATTTTCATTTTTCTTTTCTTCAATTTTTGTGTGTAGGGAAGAGATACACTCACTTATTCAAGGTATTCTCGCTTTCTACGAAAAAAGGAGTTTTGTGCCGAAAATTGCTGGTTCAAATCTGCGCAGAATAAACTGGGTGACTGTCGCAGCCAACAAAAGAGACATGCCCCGATACTTTCACATCTCTTGCATGGACGAATATAGGCTGGTTTCCCTTTCCACCAATCGTCAAACTGACATGTTATCAAGGTAGGCTGAAAAGCTTCCGAGATCGATGTCGGTGGAGTACCGTGGCCTGTCTATTGCGTTGGCTGAGAGACTGTGTAAGGTTTTCAGGGTTTATCGTTGCACCTCAAATGGAATTCGCGACAGTTTTCCTCCCTGAAGCAGCGATGCCAAGTTGGATAATCTTTTATTCAAAATATCTACCACTATTTTGGAATAGTAATCTTTGCTTTATTTATTGACATACATTCCGTGATTAAATTAAGCGAAGATTACTAGTCGGGAAAACTGGTAGATACTTTGAATAAAAAAACTTCCCAATCTGACAGCACTGCCCTGAAGGCATTGGCAGTATAGCCAAAATAGGGTCTTTACCTAATTTGTTTGTCTCTCCCTTATTCTGTTATGTATCATAAACGCTTCGTCTTCTACTATCCCTTCACTTTTTAAAAAATGTAATTATTATAATTTTTTTTTCAGGTGTGAACCTCCTTCAATTAGATGCTTTAACCCATCACCTGTGTCAGTGGGGTGCAGGGAGATTACAAATGAATATCCTAACTTTGAAGGGCTATTGAAAGAAGACAAAAAAAGTAGACCAGAACATCAAAACTAACAGTTGAAAGTTTAAATTCAACACAGTTATAAGTGTTCAATGTGAGCCCCTCTAGAAACACGAACGATATCGAGGCGGTACGATAACTCATCAGTGACTCATATGATTTTTTTGGTGGGGCCTCATCAAAGATCAGGTGTTTTTTCCACCGCTACCAACCGACGTTGACGAACTTA
Organism: Maratus michaelseni; assembly: GCA_963931845.1. Lineage (NCBI taxonomy): Eukaryota > Metazoa > Arthropoda > Arachnida > Araneae > Salticidae > Maratus > Maratus michaelseni. The sequence continues at coordinate 209,114,422 of OZ007599.1, read as the reverse complement.
GGATATCTGCAGCCTTTCAAAGAGTCACACCAGACATGCTGAAAAAAATGTGGGATGAGTTACCGTACCACCTCGATATCGTTCGTGTTCCTGGAGGGGCTCACATTTAACACTAAAAACAGAACTGTGTTGAATTTAAACTTTCAACTGTTATATTTGATTTCCGATGAACAACAAGGTTCTACTTTTTGTTTTGTTTTCTTTTAATAGCCCTGTAAAGTTGGTATATTCATTTGTAATCACCCTGTATAATGATAATAATAAAAATAGGGAGAATTATGCATTTAAATGTGTATTTGAAAGGAAAACGAACTGAATTTGGCCTTCATGCAAAATAATCAAATATCACATAAATCACATTGCATTTAATTAATCGCAAATAGTGCAAGTTTGAGCTGTCCGAAATAGTAAGAGGTTAATGTCAAAAACTACTTTTTAATATACTAACAAGCACTTAAATCATACCCCCCTGCCCTCAAAGAAATAAAAAAGGTCACGCTAACGCTTAAGAATTGAGGATGCACTTCAAACTACGCGATTCTGAAATCTTGTTAAATGATCGAAAATAATGTGTGTTTTTTTTATCCCCGTCATGTTACTCTAAAGGAGCTTCGGTTTAATTTTTTTGAAGTCCACGAAAATGCTGTTTTTTGGACGAAGACAGATCAATATCAATAAAAACATTATTTTCTGAAAAAGTTTTATACTTGTTTTATGAGTGCGTTAAAATGAAAAGTATTAGTTTATTATAAATTGCTGCATTCTTTTGTGACTATTAAAGAAATTCTTAAGATTCTTGCATTTAATTTTACCAATGTTTCCGTGAACTTAATTACACCTATGTTTATGGCTTAGTTTTTTATTTATTTATTTATTTAAAACAGAATTTCTTCACAGAGGTTATAAAAATTACTTATTTAATTAAATCAGTCTATTAAATATTTCAATTTACAAATTTTTATAAACAAAATTTAATTTGTTTCACAAGTTTTATGTGTTTCCGGGTGGGTCAATAACCAGATAAACCAAAACTAGGATATGAAAAAACAAACAAAATAGACTTATCGAAACATTCAATCGTCACCTTATAAATTCTTTATAGAAAAACTATTCGTTTAATATAAATTGCTGCATTTTTTTGTGATTGTTAACGAAAATCTTAAGATTCTTGCATTTAATTTTACCAATGTTTCACAGAACTTACTTACTCCTATGTTTATTTTCTCTAACTCTATGTTTATTTTCTCTAACGTTTGTTTTAAAACGGAATTTATCCATAGAGGTTATAAAAATATTTATTTAATTAAGTTTGTCTATTAGATACTTAAAAATTCGTATTTTTAGAAATAAAATTAATTTATTTCGCAAGTAGTGACCGGGTCAATAACCAAATAAAACAGGATATAAACAAATAAGTATAATGGCCTTTATTTAAAAGGAAAAAAAAAACATGCCTTTTTTTTTTTTTTTGTCTTATGGCGCATTATAGAAAATGGTAGACTATGTCAATGGAAGAAGATTATGGAAGATTAATGGATTTAAATGGGAATTTCGCCAAATTAGCCAGCTATCGCCAAGTTGGCTTCATGTGTGGCAACTTATTTTTGTCGCAAAATTTGGCGATCTTTCGCCAAATTGGCCAAAATTTGGTGCTATTGTGGTAATCATGTCATTAGTACGTTTCAACAAATGCTTAATGTATTCATATGTATTTATCAATACATACTCATTCATATATATTCCATATAAATACTAACGTCGTAATGATGCGGGCAACAATGTGATAGAATGTTGGAACAATGGAGCTACTTTTTTTTCAATTAATATTAATCAATCGCAACGTTATTTCTATGCGGAAAGTTGTGGACCAACGTTCCTCCCCCCCCCCCTCTTAAGGATCGAATTTTTAAAAAAATCAATGTCTAATTCATGTATTGCTCTCAGGAATACATGTATATTCCAAATTTCAAAGCTCTATGTCAACAGTAAGTGTGTGAAAAATGAGGGACAAGATTTGGCTACCACATACATAATGTTTCTCAGAACTTAATTACTCCTATGTTTATTTTCTCTTTTTTCTCCATAGAGGTTATAAAATAGTTATTTAATTAAATCAGTCTATTAAATACTTAAATTTACGTATTTTTAAAAACAAAAATTAATTTGTTTCGCAAATTTTGTGTGTTACCGGGTCAATAACCAAATAAACCAAAACCAGGATATGAACGAACAAACAAAATAGATTTATCGAAACATTCAAGCGTGTCACCTTTATAAATTCTTTATAGAAAAACTATTCGTTTAATATAAATTGCTGCATTCTTTTGTGGCTGTTAATGAAAATCTTAAGATTCTTGCGTTTAATTTCACCAATGTTTCACAGAACTTACTTACTCCTCTGTTTATTTTCTCTTTTTTTCTTATTTAAAACGGAATTTCTCAATATAGAGGTTACAAAAATACTTATCTAATTAAATTAGTGATGTTTTAAATGCTTAAATTTACGTATTTTTAGAAACAAAAGTTAATTTGTTTCGCAAGTGGTGTGTGTTACCGGGTCAATAACCAAATAAACCATAACCAGGATATGAACAAACAAACAAAATTGATTTATCAAAACATTCAAGCGTTACCTTATAAATTCTTTGTAATTTATTTTATATTTTCGTAATTTTCTTTAAAAGTATCTCGCTAAAAGGTGAACTGGATAACACGTTTCCAGCCTAATGAGTAAAGTTGAACATCATAATTTTTCATTAATTCTAAACAATATTACAGTTTTAATAATGAGTTACTTTACTTTATGAGTGAATCCAAGAATTAACAGAATTTTTGCATGTTTATCAATTTTAGGAATTTTTACATGCATGATTGTTTTTCTGAGAAATGTAAACTTTTCAGAATTCCTATTAATTATATCTTTTTCGCAAGAGAATATTTTCTTTTTAACATTTTCTAACATAGCTGAAAAATGTTTATGAATTCGGTTTGTCTGTATGTTCATGCTCTAACTCTCGTAAATATACTCAGATTGCCATATAATTTTTGTATGTTATTGATGTTATTGATTGATATGTTATTTTTATATGCTACAGAATGTTTGGTATTGAAAATTAAGTGTGTAGCATTAGCATTTATAGTTCGTTTACAGGTACGCAGAAAATAATTCCGTTTTATTACACTGTTAAAAATTTGCAGCAAACTGTCCGCAGTCATTTGACCGTTTTTGTAAAAAATGTTTACATAACCGTAAATTAACTATATTATGACCATAATATGGGGAATTATATGGTCAGAACATAAAGGTCAGAATTATAAGGTCATACATTACGGTTATGGAACCGTTTTCTATAAAAACAGTCAAATGACTGGACAGTTTGCTGCAAATTTTTAACAGTGTATGGTCTATATGAAATAATTGTTTGCGGTGTATTTTATTGATGCTTACGTTATTTCAAACATAATGAGATTCTGCGAGTCGTAATTTTCCCAAATAAGTGAAAATGTGTCCAGCCTGGGACTCGATTCCAGAACCTTTGTCTTTAATTGCCAATGCTCTTCCAATTGAGCTATCTGGACGACATCCCAGCCAACACTACGTTGGTTATGGTACATGCATAATCAGTCGGTTGACTATGGAGATCGTCCAAATAGCTGGAGTGGAAGAGCAATCGAAATTAAAGACAAAGGTTCTGAGTTCGTATCCCGGCCTGGACACATTTTTATTCAGTTTGAAAAATTACAACTATTGTAGTTTATTTGCCAATCAGTTTGATTGCGTTAAAATAATAAAAAAGTATATTGAGATCGATATGCATCACTCAGGTGGCTGTAGCGTGCTTTCTCTGGAGTATAGAGTAAGTATAGTATTTATAATCCGTTTACAGAGACGCACAAAAGAGTTCCATTACATTATGATCTATGGAGGGAAATCGTTTGCGGTGCATTTTAATGTTGCTATGATACTTCAAACATAATTTAATGTAAAGGAGTCCCTGAGGTGCACAACACATTTTTTCTATTGAATATGTAGGGCGTAGCATTTATCGTTCGTTTACAGAGAAACGCAAAAGAATCCAGTTACAAGACGGACTGACTGCGATCGATAACTTCTGGAAGTTCATTTTCCGCTGTGATATGCATTTTTAAACTTATCTATTTTTTAGTGTATTACGTGGAGATTATAAATTCTATAGGTCATATACAGGGCTGCGCGAAAGAATCCCTTCAGATTTTCGGATAAGGACAGCAATTGCTGAAAATGGATTTTTACAGAGTTTTGTGTTCTCGCATGATTATTCGTTCTTGTTTATTTCTAGTTTTGTAATATTTGGGAAAAGATCTTTAATCTGGGTAAGAGATAAATGATTATTCTTATAAGAAGTTATCAGTTTTTGAATTGCTAAAAGTGTTGATGGAATTATACCGATTTAGATTTAAATTGAGATTGAGACCTAGCGTTATTTAATGAAATTTAAAATTTTAATACTTTTAATTTTTAAATAAGATAAAATAAAACACAGTTGATGGGTGGATAAGCACTGATTTTTAGCCTTTCGATAGGGTAAAATATTTCTTTTTTTAAGATGTTTTGATTGTTTTAATATAATTTATGATCCACACTTATTGCCTCTCTGATTGATTTTTGTTTGAAGATTGTTTAACTCTTCACTTACGTGAAAACACCGGCTCGCTAATGTTAAACCTATGGGCAGGTTCTTTTCGAATTTTTCATTTGAATTTGAATATTTTTAAATGTTTTTTTTTTTTTTTTTTTTTTTTTTTTTTGCATAGGATAGCTGAGGTCGATCTTTAATATGGCTATTTTTTACTTTTTTTACTTTGGCTGCCGATTTTTTTAAAATAAAGGTACTCTCACTTTCGGAACCCGTATTTTATCATAGATTTCTACAGAAATCTACAATAAAGATTTCGTTTTAAAATTGTGGTAGCAAGGTGAGAAAAGTTTTAGGAACTCTGCGAGCCCTGCCCTGGTTTACTTTACACGAGTCACGCTCGTAATTAATGCACAAGGGGTTTAAACAATTCAGTGGAGCTTTATTTGACTAATCTTACTTAAATATTGTGAAAAAGTGGTGGATGATTATGATTAAAATAACATTTTATCATTTACTGAAAAGTCAGCCCTGTGATTATACTTACCCCACTTCACCTTAAACGAGCAGGGAAGACCGAGCTATGCTCGGTCAAAATTAAATTTGAGTTTAAATATCATGACCCATGACCAAAATGACCCACTAATTGAATTTTCTCGAACATGTGACTTAGCCCAACAGTCTTCTCGTGCCGGAAAACCATAGGATGCAAAATTTAGTGTAAATTGAGCCGCTTTTTAGATATTGACCCACAATGACCCAGAAATGACCCACTAATCGAATTTTCTCGAACATGGGACCTAGTATAATGATTTTCGCGTGCCCGAAACTCGTAAAATACAAAATTTAATCAAAATCGTTAGAGCCGTTTTTAAGATAAAATTAATTTGACCCGCGTTGACCCAAAAATGACCCACTAATCGAAAGTTCTCGAACGTGTGACCCAGCCCAATTGACTTCTCATGCCCGAAAATGGTCGGATACAAAATTTCGTCAAAATCGTTTGAACCGTTTTTTAGATACAATTAGCTAGACCATGACCCAAAATGACCCAAAATGACCCACTAATCGAATTTTCTCGAGCATGTGACCTAGCCCAATGGTTTTCTGGTGCCCCAAAACGGTAGGATACGAAATTTCGTCAAAATCGTTAGAGCCGTTTTTAAGATAATTTTTGCATATATATATATATATATATATATATATATATATATATAACCACCCACAAGATTTGCTTGTATTAGAATATATGATATTTTGAATAAAAAAAATTATGAAATCTGGCAACAGTGTTTTTTAGTACATTTTTTATTCTAAACTAGTGTTTCTGTTTGTGTAAATGTATCATTAATATAATGGATATCCGGAAAGTGGAATCTTGTTTAACATTTAGAAATAATTAAAATGAGTATCGGTTTTGCTTTTGTTTAGAAGCAATTTATATTTGTTTAACATTCTAGAAAACGTAATTAAGTATTTAACTGTGCTTCAGTTTCCCTTCTTCTCAAATAAAGGTAATGTAAAAAGCTTTCAAATATTAAAATGTACTTGATTTTGTATTCATTTCAGTTCGGTAAAATAAAGCATACATACAATTCTCTTACTTAGAGATGGGGTGTCCAACCTTTTATCTTGTGGGCTTGTCACTACTATTTCCAACTAGTAATTTCCTCCTTATATAATCGCAGATTTCCTATTGTTAAGATGGTTCTCAAATGATCTAATCAACAACGCGAAACTTTCTGACACATTTTCTGGCTCATTTTTAAACGCAAAGGCATAAAATTGACATGGCCTGACTATTAGCTATTTGGAATCGAGATGAATTTTCCATTTTTTGATAAATAAATTACTTATCGAGTTATAAATGATTCGTGTCACGTGACGAGACGTTTTTTCCCTTCCTCGCACTGAAGAATCGGGAATTCTTCTCAAAACGCAGACTTTTACAGTATTTTCTGAAAGATCTTCTGCCTTTACCAAAAATTGGTAAACGTGTTTCGATTACATAGTTTCTGAATAAGAGCACCTGCCAATTTCTCGAGTTTCCGAACAAAAATGAATGAAAAAATATGTCATAAAGTAGTCTGTTTGGATTTGAGAACAGCCTTAAATTAGGTAAAGTTATACTACTAATCGTAAACAGTGGCAACTCTGCTACCCGTCGGCTGCAAGTTGTACATCCTTGGTTTAGATATCCAGTATCTTGGTTGAAATATCCAGTACAGTAAATTTTATAAAAAAATAAATAAATAAATAAATAAATAAATAAGATGAATTACAAAATATTAATTACAGGATAGAGTGAGAGAATAGTATATATAGAATACTTCTTGAATAGTCTTGTTAAATTTAAGGATTTTGGACATTGTCTGTTTCCCATCTTATAACGTTCGTATAATGTTTATCTTGCATCAGTACGTGCCACTGAAATGAAACACTTTTTAATTTTAAATCTTCTTTTACGCATCAAATGATTCTGAACAAAACACGAATCATAATGTTGTTCATTCCACATACTGGAACCAGCCAAAATACGTAGGACAAACGTATTTCGATTAAGTGATGCCGCCTGTATATAACGTCTGATTTTTAAGACGAATTCCTCCTTATAATTAGATCTTATCTGTAGCTTTTTGTATAGATCCTATTTTTTCAAATAATACTGTTATTAGTAGTGATAATAAAAATAATAAAACAAAATAAAGAAGGGATTATTTTTTAAAGTGCAGCTCTAAGAATGCGGATCAATGTTCCAGATGTCACGTTGTCTTTGATTTTTGTAGGTTAGGCTGAAATTTCTAATTATTACGTTATCCTGTCAAAAGTCAACCTACACGAACTTATTGATCATCACCGACCACCTCTGATTATTTCAGAAACACGCTAATCTGAAAAACCAAAATTAGGACAACCCTTTTTATAACGCAGTTGTCGTGCCCTTGGCATGTAATTGCGTAGGCGCCCTTTGTTTTAGTAATTTTATTTTATCTCTTTTCTCGGTAGCGTTCCACAGCTCTGCGTACCTGGCTTTTGCCCCTGTTAGCGGCTTGATGAATGCAGAGGCAGCTGACCATATTTGAAATATTCTCAGAGAGAGGAGTTTAGGCAGAGGCGTTTACTGCCGCGTCCTACGCCAATTTACTTTTTTTTTTTTCTGTCGGTGCCCCTTCTTATTTATTCGTTTCGTTTTTACGATATCATCAGTAATTTTTAAAATATGACAGTCGTCATTTTTATCGCGAAGAAAGTAGCTTAAGAGAAAATGTAAGTGTTTCTCATGCAATCTACTTTACAAAATAAAATAAAAAAGAAAAATGGCATACATAGAACAATTATGTTAAAAGGAAGAAGACCAACGTTATAAATGCACAAATAATACACAAAAAAGCAGCAAATAGCTATTTCGAATCTACAAGCGAGATTCTTCTTCAGTGCGACAAACAGAAAAGCACAGCGTGCTAGAAAAAGCAGGGCTGGGCTCCCGTTAACGCCAAATACATAAAAATAGCAAATAAAAGCTAGCACGCTGTGCTTTACTCTTTTGTCACACTGAAGAAGAATCTCGCTTGTAGATTCGAAATAGCTATTTTCTGCTTTTTGTGTATTATTTGTACATTTATAACGTTGGTATTCTTCCTTTTAATATTATTGCACGAAGATTTTATTTTCTATTTTTAAGAACAATTGTGATTCATCCTGGTTTTCCAACAAAATTGAAAAGTGTTAAAAATGTTTAAGAATTCAATTTGTCTGTCTGTCTTTCTGTCCGTGCTCTAACTCCCGTAAATATACTCGAATTGCCATGTAATTTTTATATGTTATTGAAGTTTACTATAAAATGTTCGGTGTTGAAAATTAAGTCTGTGGCAATTATAGTTCTTTTATAGGGACACACGAAATAGTTTCTTTACATTGTGGTCTATGGGAAAAAATCGAGGCATTTTATCGATGTTACGATATTTCAAACATAATAAGATTGATATGCATTGTTGAAATGGACTAGAAGATTCTTTCTCAGGAGCATAGAATAAGTGGTATTTATAGTTCGTTTACAGGGACACACAAAATAATTCCATTAAATTATGATCCATGGGGGGGGGGGGGGGGAATCGGTTGCGGTACATTTTAATGATGTTATGATACTTCAAACATAATGAAATTTAAAAGGCACATTGAGGTGCACTAAAACATGTTTTCTATAGATTATGGAGCACGTAGCGTTTATCGTTCATTTACAGATACACACAAGATAATTCGGACTGACTAGGATCACAGGGAAACAGGACTGACTATGATCGAGACAACAGGACTATGAAATTACAGGACTGACTATGATCGAGAATTGCTGGACGTGCATTTTCCGCTGTCATATGTATTTTTAATCTTAAATAATTTTTAGTCTATTACGTGGTTTTTATAAATTCTATAAATCATATACAGGGCTGCACGAATGAATTCGTACATATTACCGCATATGGACAACAAATACTGAAAATTGTTTTTTACTAAATTATGTGTTTTTTTAAATTACTTATTTAGATACTACAACATTTCAGTATATGGAAAAATCAAATTTCTAATAATATTCTATGTTATTGTTGGAAAGTGTTTCATATTCTATCCCTAGAGACTAATGGATGATTTTTCATTCTTGTTTTAGATATATAACTTCTTTTACTTTTGTTGTCTTGAAATAGAAATTTTGGAAACTTTTAACCTTTTATGTCTTAAATTATAAATTAATGAAAATTTCACCTTCCTAAGCAGTTTTCCTAATTTTTTTTAAATACTTTAGAAGATTTGTGCAATCATTATTTAATTTTAGAAAGATTTTAACTGTTAAAATTAATAAACTAAATCCGCATTTATAAATATTTTGTGGAAAATTTATTTAATTAGTATTTTTAATTAACGATTTTCTTCTTTCATTACACTGTTAAAAATTTGGAACAAACTGGCCAGTCCTTCGACCGTTTTTATAGAAAATGGTTATTTAACCGTAATTTTTCTCGACTCTTACCATAATATGATCAATAATATGGTCAGATGCACTTCATAATATAGTCAACCATTACCTTTAAAAACGGTCGACTGACTGGACCGTTTGCTGCAGATTTTTAACAATGTACTCAAATCATTTCTTTAAAATGTTGTATTTTATAGAATTAGAAACTGTATAAATATTACCTTTGTATAAATATTGACCTTACACATAAAAAAAAAATTAGAACGGGAACGTTCTACTCCATTCTTTTAACATTAAGAACACTGAACAATTATAATGGGAAATGTATTTATATTCATTTAAAAATATCTTTGTTTTGAACAACGAACAATGTTTTTGAAATAGGATAAAGCATCTATAACTCATCTTAAATTGTCCTAAATTGCAAATTGATGTATTAAATGAAATTTATAACAATTTTTTAATGGTACCTTTAAGTACCATCGGGCATAAATTGGAAAAGAGTCCTTTAAAAAAAAAAATTCTGGTAAACCTATCCCAGTTGAGAGACAAAATCTCGCGTCCAAAATATCGCCAGACAAAATTTCGAGCCAACAATCTCACCTGGAGGAAATCCCGAGGACAAAATCTCGCAACAAAAGTAACGTATGGATGACATACTGTGGAAGATGGTGTTATGGTATGGATGGCGTATTGTATTCAGGAATCTTTAGAAGGAAAAAAATCCTTCTTATTTTACTTGGGCTGTGTGACCAAGATTCGCGTGATTTTTCAAATTTTATTCATTACGTTTGATCTATAAAAGAAAAAAATACATATTTAATCATTACATCACACACTACACATTTGATTCAAAAATAAATAAATAAATAGATGAATAAAACATTTTAAACTTACAGTTGCAAATTGTGAGGAATACTGCGAAGATAAAGTTGGACTGGTCGATCATTATAATCTTTAACAACCGTCGTTATTCTGCTCGCAATAACTCGATTTGTTTCTCTCTCCTCTTTTTTTTTTTTTTTTTTTTTTTTTTTGTGTGTGTGTGTGTGTGTTTCTTTTACAGCAATGAGTTACTCTATTTTAATTTCATCCATTGATACTTCTTCAGAAACTTCAAACATTTTCAATTAGATGGGTAATTCCAGTGATGAGTTCTTAATGAATCACTAAAATACCTGGATTTGGAATTGTAATACTATTTGGGTAATAATATTTGGTTATATCATGAATAAAATCAAAACTTGCACTAAAATGGGTTATTTTGTTTTTAAGCTTTATATTCATTCAAATTAGTCTTCTTTCAATCATTCGTATGCACGATATTTTGTTTCCGCGATGTGTACCCATTCGAGACTTTGTTAGACAAGATTTTGTATCTTGATATTTTGTCCATTACCACTTGCCCTATCCCTATACCATAGTGTGGCAGACTTATTAATAAAAATAAATAACAATAATTGTAACAGTATTGGTTCAAACAGACGATATAAAAGTTTATTATTATTATTATGCAATATATGTACATTGTTAAAACAAAATTTTATTTTATGTTTATACTTACAATAAAGTAATATTCATAATGTAAATCATTTAAATAATTAAAATAAGTTATTATTAAGAAACTGGAAAAAAAATTAAAGAGCTATCAATCAAGAAGAGTAAATAAAGTAAAAAGCGATCAAGAAAAGAAGAGAAATTTTATATTAATATTATTATATCATTCCTGTATTATTATTTATTTTACTTTTGTTTCATTTTCTTGTTCACTCTGTCTTCTTGTTTTACTTTTCAAATATAATGAGGTACTAGCTGACCCCCGCCCCGCGTTGGCCGGGCCCGTGATAATAAATTTAACAAGAAACATCAAGTTTTTATTATTTTATATCTTTAACCGGATTTTGTATGAAATTATATTTTAAAATGAAAAATTCGCGAAAAATATTGATATTTAGTGATAAAAGCGGTCATTTTCTTGTTTTTTTTTTTTTTTTTACATAGGGTCGTTTCACAGTTTTAAATTGAAAAGTTATTTTTGTCCGAACTCTTTGAAATCTTTATTGGTGATAAATAAAACGGTTTTACAGCCCGTGTATCCAATCTCTCTTTAAAATTTTGCGAAAAAGTGTGCCTATTTAGTAGTGGAAACATGAGTTCTTAAAAAAAAAAGCTTTAGCTTTCAATCTCAGAGCAAAAATATATTAGGTCTATGCTTTCAATGCAATAGTTACTTCATCCGTTTTCAATCAACCCTTTTCAATCCCCCTAGGCTACACAGGCGAGGGCTAATCCATCAGGTTCCCCTTTTCTGAGGGGAGAAGCCTTCAAAAAACGTTGGCGCATGCACTCTAAAATTGGAAGGAGTGAGAAGTTGACTCTTTGGAAGAGTGAGAGGCATTTTCACTCTTTTAGGAGTGAATTTTATAAATATGCACTCTTTAAAGAGTGGAACTTTCCACTCTCTAGAAAAGAGTGAAATATCTCACTCCGTTGTCGAGAGTGACTGTTCACTCCGTTGACAAGAGTGAGATATTTCATTCCGTTGAAGAGTGAGGAAAAACAGTTTTTTTCCAATAAAATCACAAGATGGCGCCAGCTCACGGATGAGAATCCGAGTAATCTCCGTTATCGAAACGAAACGCCTAAAATGAAATCCTTTATATATAGTAGCACGATTTTAAAAAAACTGAAAAAGGCATTGAAATAATAAATGAATCGATAGAATTATGGATAGGAAATATATTTTATGCTTTACAAATTGCAGGATTTGCCAATGCTAAGAAAAGTGCAGGGAAAACAAATATTTGAAGTAAATTTATGCTTAGCTGCAACACAATTTTACTTCTATTTTATAAACAGAAATTTAATATCTCTGAATGCTAATTATTTTCCTCTTTATTTAAATAACCTATTCTACATATTTTATATCATTTCTAACCTCTTTATGAATATAAACAAAATATAACTATACAGATTAAATTTTCTGTTATTTTTAGCACGTTTGAAATTAACATAAGAGAAATGAAAAACGTTGCATTTAATCACTGATTTTATAACATTTATTATAGAAAAAAAGAGTATAAATGTGTCGGAAATAATCTTAGGAAAAATTTAACAGCTATAATTTAAGGAAAAAAAAACGTTTTTTACCCTGACTGAAATTTTCCCCTTAAAAATTAGTTTTGAAAAATAAATTTGAGGGCCCCTTTGTATTTCAGTGAGTAAACTTCGGCTTCAAGGGGCCTATTTGGTAAACAGGCCCTGGGCCTCGGACAATCTTAATCGGGCTCTAATTATGGAAACATTATTAGCAAGAAAAAAATGAATGAATAAATAAATAACTGCTTTGTTGTAACGGAAATTTTGTCATAGCGGAAATGTACAGACGGGTGTTCGCACATTTTTTAGACGATTTCGGCGTTGTTGTTTTTAACGTTTAAAATATGAATATTGCTTTCTGAAATAATCTGTATGATAATCTTGTTTCTTGATTCTAATTCTGCATAATGCTTTCGATGGATATCGATGGATGTTTTCGATGTAAGATAAATTTGCGATAGTCATAAATCCTTACTTGAAACTTCGTTTTCCGCCTTGAAATGGGCTCTTTTTTTCCTTGTTTTTTTTTTCATCTGGTATTTTTTACTATGTATATGTACTGATTTTTGGAACAGCACTTTCCAATCAATTGTTATGTTTATTTCGCACTAAAAAGTTTTTATATTATGCGCTTTGCAATCATTTTAGACTGTGGAATCAGCATACTTCTGTTCGGAAGAAGAAAAAAAAAACGCAAACGCATCTTCCCATTCACAGCTTTTTTAGCATGCGCAATCTTGAAATAAGAATAAATTTGAAAGTATCAGACGATAATATAAATTACACATAATAAGTTGTTGTCAGAATTTTTTCCTCTAAAAGAATTCCATTTTTTTAAATAATTTATCAAATTTGTCTAAAAAATGTGCGAACAGTCTCTGTATTATATGATACAAAAAGAAGGTTTCAGTTTCTTATTTACACAGTTGAGAAACACCGTAAATATTTATGATTTCTACACAAATTTAATAAGTGTGTTCGAATATTACAAAAGAAACAAAGCTAAAATAATGTAATAAGAGCTTTTTTAATTGTAAGCGGCTGTAGCACGCTGTAGTAACCAGTTCTCATCCGAGCGCAGAAGTCAAGCAGCAACGAGCTCGGTTACTAGTTGGGAGGGTGACCGCCTACGAACAAGCGTGTGTAAAAATGAGTTTCTCTTTTTTATTCAAGAATTTTAGTCACTCCTGAAAGAGTGACTATTTACTCCTATCAGGGGTGAAAAAACTCACTCCTGAAAGAGTGAGTATTCACTCTTTCAGGGAGTCAAGAATTTCACTTTTTCCTAGAGTGAATAGTCACTCTAAAGAGGTTGGGCAAATTTTGACTCTGCGATAGAGTGAATATCCACTCCTCCGGAGTCAATAGTCACTCTTTCTTATTTAGAGTGTGCGTAAAGAGACGATATTCGTGTGGAAATTTGACAGAATGCGCTTTTCGTTTTAAAGATATAGATTCCCAAATTTACCCATTATAAATTACATAAAATGAATATTGTGTTCTCTATTACTTTCATTCTTTCATAAAGTGAAGGGGGGAAAATAATAGGATTCTGAAAAGTTCACTTTTATAAATTTAATAGAATAAAAGAAAATCGAACATTAAATATAAATAGAGTACAGTTTTGCAGTAAAAAGCAAATTCATTTAAAGTTTTATCTTCATCTAGAGCAGTGGTTTCCAACCTTTTATTGGCCACGCGCCACCGAAGTACCCCCCCCCCCCTCCCCCCATACACACATACACACTTTATAACATATATCTCTTATTGTTTAAAAAGTGAATTCTATTCACATGGAGGGAGCCTAAAAGAGCTTTAACAATAACAAGTCATTTTGCAATTTTTTAGCTTTTCAAACTGGTAATTTTTCTGTCATAAATATGTTTTTAACATAATAATTTTATAAACGCAATAATGAGTCCATACATCTTCGGCTTTATGCCATAAACAGTTTTGTTGTTCCTAGCCAGCATACTTCAGTGTGAAACAAAAGAGTTATAGGGTCTGCATTTTTATCTTTATAAAATTTCTGTAAGAGATTCTTACAATTGGCATTAAATTTAATAGCATTTATACGTTTAATAATAGATTTTAATAACACATTAAGAGCAAGTGAAATATTTTTGGACAAACTTAGCCTTTTAATATGAGTAATATAATACTCAAGATCAAGAGGCATTTCTGTATATTTATTTTTGACAATTTTAAGTAGCCATATTTCTTCATCATAATACATGTGTGTATAGTCTGGTTTTAAAATTTAATGTATATGTCATGTCATATATTTATTTACTGTGCCGTTATTAAGCCTGCATTAGAGTCACAAGAAATTTACTATTTTATTATGGTAAATTTCTTATGACTCTATTAATTATAAAATTTTCTTTTCTGATGCACATTTGGCATTTATACATTTTATAAGGTTTGTAGTACCTGGCTCAGCTATTTAAAATATTTTTTAGAGTAATTGTATTCAAGATGGTCAGTTTAACATATTCTAATAAGTAGTTTCACGTGTAAAATTTCTTCATGTGACACGTGACAGAACGAATAAAAACACGTCTCATTCAATAAATAATCAAAAATAAATAGTTTGAAAATCTGTAAAATATTCTAAATAGGAAACAATGGGAAAACCTACTGGGGTAGACCTACATCAAGTAGTGGATTGAAAACGCTTGATGTTGTTGATGATGATGATGATGATGATGATGATATTAAGTTCTACATATTTTTTGGTTATTATCATATTTTACAAATTTTCAAACTATCTATTGAATGAGACTTGTGTTTTTATTCATTCATACTATATATATATATACATATATATATGTTATATTCTGCTACATTTTAGATCCATCCAGCGGTTGATGAAAAGAATATGCCAAGCACCCCATAATTTAATGCAGTCGTGTCATGAAGTTTAAATAGTAATAGCCGAGGTGTAAGTAGACGAAAAAAAAACACTGTTGCACTCTAATCTATTTATTTAAACTCCATCATCTTAATTTCATAATTTGGAGTGCTCTCTCTCCATACCGATAATCTTAACAAATCTCCATGTTAAAAACAACATTAGAACTCTACAATGTACATGATCACTGCAACACCAACATAATTTGTATTAGACAATCACTTCGACGGCAAAAATCTTGCTCTCTGCCTCCGTCAGCTCGTTTTAAGCTAGGAGCGTGGAAGAACAAATTCGTAACACGTGACCTATTTTAACCAATGCATGCTCAATTTCATCTCGCACTATCTTTTAGCTATGAATTAATATTGAAGGGATGCGCCTCTCCGATGCCTTTTGGGGGGGAAATAATTTTCTAGACTATGGTAGAAAATTAAAAGCGCGGGAAAAACTAATAGAATAATTTCGGCTTTTGCATATTGAGACGGATAACAAAACAATTTAAAAAAATGATTTTTTAGACTATTAAGAAAGAGAAATAGTGAATTTACACAGATTAAAAGAAATAAAAGAGATTTAAATACGGGAATAACTAGGAAATATAATAAAGAATTTAAGAAAATAAGTTTTTTTTAAGAAAAAATATACTTATAAAATGTGATTTTCACATCTTATTTGACGGGAAATAAAAAGTGAATTTTAAGTAGATTAGGATAAAAAGTGTTTTAAATATAGACAGAAATGGAATATTTTTAAAAAAGGGAATATTTTAATAAACTAGGGTTATAAATGGAATATTAATAAAAGGAATTTTTTATAGAATAAATTTAATAGAGTACGGAATTTTAAATTTTGTAATATATATATATATATATATATATAATCCAGTAAAAACATGATTTTGGCCTGAACTAGCACCACCCCCCTCACCAGAAACAAGACAACACAAGAAAACACTGTAGAACATATATGTAAAAATAAACATAAACAAGCTGCGGCCTCATCAGCAGTGGGTAAATTCAAAGGCAGCCAAGCATCCGAACAAAAAGATTAACAATTAGTGGCAGTGGGTTTCGGCCAGAGCTCTGCGTAGCAAAAATTCAAAATGTACAGAAACATATTTGAATACTACTTAACAGACGCTCCCCCCACCGTACCCTACGCCACAATATAAGCGAATGTTGTACCAATATCACAATACTGAATCACCATAGTTGAAACAAAAGTCTCTTCGAAAATACGCACAACCAATACAGCCACGTTGCCACAATTAAAAAAGTAAAACACGATAAACAAACCAAATCCGTCATTTAGTACACAATCCAGAATCGTTCCACGTCGGATGCCAACAAACACAGCCATCATCATAAAACCGTCCTTTTCAGGCTTTAGGAATTACGAGTCATTTACTGTTGAATGTAAGCAATCTATAAATAATGGAGGTAGTCTACAAAATCTGAATATTTTTTGATAAATTTTAGAGGGATATTGTTTTTATAATATAAATGACTGATAAAATAAAATAGTTCCTTATTTAACAGGGTTTTATTTGAACAAATTCTGTAAAAACGGTAAATTTGACCAATTATAATATTTATATACGTTTGTGAAATTTGTAAACCATTTTTAATCAAAATTTTTAGATCAAGATAATTAGCGAGCTTGTTATCATCATTAGTTTTCTTTAATACTAAAGAGTCAGGGTAAATTTCTTGAGAAATCACCCCAAAATCCCCATCGAAATTTAAAACAATTAAATCATCTATGTATCTGTATGCAATAAAACGAACATCAGCTGTATTGATATTATATTGAAACTCATAATAAAATAAAAATAAATTAGCGGCCGTAGATGAATAACTCGTACCCATCCCGATACCATTGATTTGCGAGTATATTTTGGAACCTGTATAAACATAATTGTTATAAAGACAGAAATGACATAATTTGAAAAATAAAGTAGAGTTAAAATCCATGACATCTAAAACCAACTCAGCTGTCTTTAAAAGTGCTTCCTTTAAGCTATTAATAGGGATATTTGTAAATAAATTTTCAAAATCATAAGTTTGGATGGAATGTATATTATCACTTTTTATTTTCCTTGCTATTTCATAACTATTTGAAATTATCCAAAAGCAGTTAGTATCTTTGTATTTGTATTTTAACATGTTTAAAACTTTTTTAAGCAGCTCTTCGAATTTCTTATTGAAGTTATTACTAATACTATTGACACTACTGCATATAAACCTGTATTTAACCGGTATTTTATGAAATTTGGGGGAAATAAATAAAAATGGAAATGATAAGTTTTTATTGCAAGGAAAAGGAATTTTAGTTTGTTTAGAAAATGCCAGATGCTTTTTAATAAGTGTTTGTACTGAAGAGTTATACATTTTGTAGGTTAAACTATTATTCAGCTCTGCATTGAGCATTTCAGCATAATATTTTTTACAAATAATTGCAAAATTACCAGCAGCCTTATCGACTGGACAAAAAACAAAAATTTCTTTCAACTTTGTTATTTCATTTCTAATTTCCGCATTGAGATTATGATATGTATATGCAGAATTATTAATAAAACTATTTTGAAAAGATTTAAAATCATTTAAAATATGAAGTTTCCAATCAGTAAAAAGGGGGATTGGTTTATTATATTTGTAACTTAAATTTAAAATAAAAGTGTTCAATTCAGCTTTAAATATTTCCAATGATCTCTTTTGATTTAATCTTTTATTAATACGGTACTTAGTACCAAAATTCATTAAATTACGCAGGTATACGTTAGAAATAATGTTTAGATTTCCAGTTACAATGTGCTGACTATTGCTATCCAAGAAAGTTAAATTTTCATAATCCTTACAATGGCAATCTAAATTAAGGTAAGAGTCAAGATTTTGAGACACATTTCTGTAATTAAAAAGCGTACTGCCTAACGTTTTAGTATATTTATAAGTTGAAATAATTGTAATATTTCTAAGTGGAAATATGCTATTATAATGAGAAATAATTTTACTCAACTGTAAATGATTAAAACTTTTCTGTTGAAATGTACATACAAAATAAACTTTATCAGTGCTTGAAGGTTTGTATACGCCAACTTTATACAGCAAAATATCAGTAACTAAATCTATAAAATGCGAATTAGCACACTTAAAACTTTTTAACTTATGCTATAATTTTTTAAGAATTTTAAGTTTTAAACCAAATAAAATGGTTTTAAGTTCCTTGATATTATAACTATTGATAAATACATTACATAGATCCTGTAAAATAATAGAGGGGTTTATGTCAGAATATTTTCTCTGTAATAATTTATTATTGTGACTTCCACGTCTACCTCTATTATAAAGAAACGAAGGTATAAATACTGATGAAAAAAGACTATATATACATGTAGAATGTCCATTTTGATAACTTAACTTTGTATTCAGTCCATACGGATATAAAGTTCTTAAACGAAGTATGTAAAAACTTTCACTCCTTAATCTGAAAGGATCATCTATAACTTGTTCTAAAACGTGAATTTTAACATTAATAAAGCCATGTATATGAAAGTGTCTAATTTCAAAAGACGAATTAGGATCATCTTTACTAGATGAAGATCTGTGATTGTTCATTCTCATATGAAGCTCACCGGATGTTTCACCTACATATTTCTGATTACAAATTGTACAGGTTAAAAGGTATATGACATGTGTAATTTTTCAGAGCTGAAAATTTAAGTTAACCATACTATGAGTGTATGTATTAGCAGACAAATCTCCATTAGGTCAAGTTTTACATCTTTTATCTTTACATTTTTCCAAAACCATAATTATTTTATTTGGTCTTCAAATATTCACAAACGTATATATATAAATATTATAATTGGTCAAATTTACCGTTTTTACAGAATTTGTTCAAATAAAAACCTGTTAAATAAGGAACTATTTTATTTTATCAGTCATTTATATTATAAAAACAATATCCCTCTAAAATTTATCAAAAAATATTCAGATTTTGCAGACTACCTCCATTATTGATAGATTGCTTACATTCAACAGTAAATGACTCGTAATTCCTAAAACCTGAAAAGGACGGTTTTATGATGATGGCTGTGTTTGTTGGCATCCGACGTGGAACGATTCTGGATTGTGTACTAAATGACGGATTTGGTTTGTTTATCGTGTTTTACTTTTTTAATTGTGGCAACGTGGCTGTATTGGTTGTGTGTATTTTCGAAGAGACTTTTGTTTCAACTATGGTGATTCAGTATTGTGATATTGGTACAGCATTCGCTTATATTGTGGCGTAGGGTACGGTGGGGGGAGCGTCTGTTAAGTAGTATTCAAATATGTTTCTGTACATTTTGAATTTTTGCTACGCAGAGCTCTGGCCGAAACCCACTGCCACTAATTGTTAATCTTTTTGTTCGGATGCTTGGCTGCCTTTGAATTTACCCACTGCTGATGAGGCCGCAGCTTGTTTATGTTTATTTTTACATATATGTTCTACAGTGTTTTCTTGTGTTGTCTTGTTTCTGGTGAGGGGGGTGGTGCTAGTTCAGGCCAAAATCATGTTTTTACTGGATTATATTGAATTTGTGTGTTCTAATATGCAGCTTCTGGCGCTGTTCATACGAATATATAGCTGTTTTGTTTGTGATGTGATGGTTACTGCTTATATATATATATATATATATATATATATATAATATTTTTAACATATTTTTAAATGACATGTTTATAGTTTTTTTAATAGTTCGACAATTTTCTCTAATTTTTTAAGAAAGTTTGAATTATTCGTATATTTCAGATAGGGATAATTTATTTTTCACGTATTCTTTGTTTTGAACTTAACTAGAATGAAAATAAGTTGAAAGCTGTGGTTGATTTATTTACATTTTAACAGTTAGCTTTCTATAATAGGATCTCGATATATTTTCTGTTTCGAAAAGCTCATTAATTCAGAAGTGGTTGAAACATTTGGTTGACTATTGACCAAGTTACAGTAGACAATGATAAATTATTATAATAAAAGGTGTGGCACCCAAGGACACTCAAAGGTGTGGATTTTCTTTTAATAATAATAATTATTATTATTGCAATTATTACTTTCAAACGCTATTCTAGCATCTGAAATAAAATTGTTCCAATTTCTTATACAATATTATCAATAAATCGTAAAAATTAATACACATATTTTAATTATTAATGATTTAAATTTTTGTATAATTTACATTTTTTATGCTATTATTTTCTCATGCTTAAAAATTTCTATTTGGTGACTGAATGAATTTCTTGCGTCTAGGAACAAAAATTACTTTGTAAATGTGCCAGAAAGGTTCGCGTTGTCGAACGGGAATAATGAAACAAATTCAGTACTGCTTTCTAAATAAAATACGTTTGCGTGTATGTGGCAACATCTTGCAATTTTGAGGCATTCCACAAATACGTCATACGCACTGATACGCCCGTAGCACATTGCTTGATAATTTATTTATTTTTTAACACTAGAACGACAGGGAATTTTATTCAAGTCATATAAAAATAGCTTAAACCGTAACTTTTATTTAATACTATTATTTATCTTATTTATTTTACTGATTTTTGTATACTGATTTCTGTGGTATATATTTGACATATATTGTGAAGAAATTTCTGGTCCGAATCGAAATATATTAATTTGGTCCCGGTCAAATTGACCGCTATGGCCGTTCCAGTATTAAAGACCCATCAGTTTAAAAATTTAAAAACTATTTTAATGTCAAAACTGTCAAATGAAAATACATTTTGAAACTTGGGTAGAGCAACTCAAACGTATCGTCATTATTAATAAAATGTAAAACATCTATCTACATGAAGGTATATCATGACTGGTGTTATATACAATCTGAATACTAATGTGTATATGTAAAACTTAAATTGTATTTTTCTATAATATTAGATAACGGGATTAAGTTGTTAGGCAGGTTATACTAATTTTGGGATAAGATTGTACTTAGTTTAATGTATGTATGTATATATATATATATATACATACATTTTTGTAATTGAATATCTACAAGATATAAAAATAAAATCTAACTATTTATATTCAGAGCATTTTGAAAATGCGATGCGTTAGATGGCTAAAGTTCCGTTGAACGAAATTTTAATGAAGTCCCCCAAAATTTGTAAAATACATTCGCTCTTTTTAAATTTGTATATTGTTATGTTTTTTTATCTTGATAGGAGTGTGAAAGATTTTTATACCATAAGTTGAAGTTCAAATTTCATATGAGAATTCGATGTAGATGTTTCTCAATCCTCTTGGCATTTATGTCACTTATGTTGCAACAATATATCTTGTAATAAAGTATCCAACGGATTTTATAAGGTATTAAATGCCTGTATTTCACAGTTTGAAGATGTATGAATAGAAAAACTAAATAATAATTAATTTTTTGCTTACATCAAACTATTGAAAATTAAATATTTCTGAATTGGATTGAGTTGTTTTATAATATACGGGTTTCACATATTTTAAATCTCAAAGAAACTACGTATACAATAACAATAGACTAAGACTATTGAATCTGAAAATCTTTACCGCCGTGACTCATTTTATATTTATGAATATTCTGTTTATTCTCCTTCTTAGTGATAAGCATTATAGTGAATAAAATTGTAGGTTTGAATTGAATTCAAAATTGTTGGCTCTGAATATCATGCTGTCTAATTTTATGGTCTTACCTGACGCTCACAAATGAAAAAAAAAAAAAATCTTGGAAATCCAAATATTTCGTTTGAAATTATATATATTGAATACAGCGTGTTTTAGCAAAAAAAATAGAAGAAACTTTTTAAGATGGTAGAACACACTGTAAGTTTTATATAGGAAACGAAATTTGCAAACCATTAATTCAGTCAACAATAAGGGAGTCTCACTTCAATCTGAACCCGGATTCTTGTTCATAATTTTAAGAATAATGAAGCTATTTTAAAGAAATTTTCAACAGCCTTCCCTTCCTTTGTCTGATATGCATTGGCATCACGAAAAATGATGGAAGTGCAAAATAATTAGGTCAGTGAGACTGTATGTAGAGGACATTTTCACAAAAATATTTATTTTAAATATTTTATTTAAGTTATTATTAATATTAAATATCGCATTTCATACATTAGGTGTTTGTCTACATCTTATGCACAATATTTATTCAAAATTATTATTATACAAAAATATATTATGAAATTAAAAAAAAAGTTCCTCTCTGTCCCAATCATCCCCACAGCAGGGATGGATGGGGCACAAATATTTTCCTCTCTATATTCAATTATACCAAATTAAAATTTATAATTATAAACTTATATGTAATTATATTTGTAATATATAATCTTATATGGCTGTTATATATCAGTGTTAGTAATCTAATAAGTGAAAGCATGCATTATGGATTAAAAAAAACTGTAATTTATATTATATATTTTAACTGAAATTTTAATGAATTACAAAGTTAAAGTTGCACGGATGTGCAAATATCAGTAACACAATAAATGTGGTCTGTCTAAAATGTTTTAAATGTGGTCTGTCAGTCGCATAAACTGGTATAAAATCAGTTTCGGTGGATGTATTGCTGTTAAAAACAGGCAGTTTTCTTAAAATGGCAGTTTTCCTAAAAACACTGGTTATGTTTATGTTGCTAGTACTAAAAGTGACAAAAATGCCTCCTTGGCAAAAACTGAGAGGTTATATTGTAATATGCTCTCCAAGATTATTTGTCAGCCAATCATCTTGGACTGATCTCAGCTTTGCCTTTAACGGCCCATAAAGAGAAACATCCAATGACTGAAGAAGACGGTAGCTACAATGAGGAGGAAATGTTAAAAGAATAATTAACATAAATTATTAATTTATCCACTTATATAATATTATTTAGTTAATTAAAAAAAATCAGTATCCTCTAGGGATGAATCAAGCAGTCCCATTCATCCCCATTTGAAATGTCCCATTCATCCCCATGATGCATATATTCAATTGTTAGCCATTTTGTCTCGGAAATTATTTTGTCACAATGGTTAATATTCATTCATTTTAATTACCAATATTGAGCCTTGAAATAAATAAGTATAACATATCTTAATTGTTTATAATGCGTAAAATATGTAAACAACTTCAAATATTAAAAAAAAATTACTTTGAAGCAAAGTTTCCAGGAAATGCAACTTTGAAGGAAATGAAAAACAGCCATGTGGTCTTGCTTTTGGTGCTGAAGCACACTATGATAGTGTCATCTATGAGGATAGGAAGCAATTAAAAAAAATGTTTATTGCCTTAAATATTGAGAATGCCCCATCCATCTCTTGTCCCCCAGTTCCCCTAATGTCAATTACATTCTGGTAAATGGAACGTCTAGTTCATAGTTCTAGATGGTTTCCATATCCATCACATCTCGTACATTTCTCTGAAAGCAAGATAAATATATTGAAAATTTCGTTAAAATAGCTTCATTATTTTTAAAGTTAAGAACAAAAATTCGGGTTCGGATTGAAGTGGGACACCCTGAATTTTTGACTAAACGACTAATTTACGATCCTCGTTTCTTATACAAAATTGTTTGTTGTAATGTGCTCTATCCATCTCATAAATTTTTCAATCTTGATACTGTAACACCTTTTGTCTATGCATCTAGATATTGCTGCATAATTGTTTTATAACATATAAATGAAATTCTGTGGCCTTCTGAAAATATTCTTACACCACTTATATACAGAAATTAATATTCTGAACATAATGAGATCCACAATGCTATAGGAAACAACAGCGATCAGTCACCTTACTGTTCTAGTCCATTGTTCTCATGATACATTGAAACTTTCCATTCAGTGAACTGTGATGATATTCACTGGAATTGAGAGAAAGGTCACCTAGATCAGGAAGGTCGTGAAAGCCCACACTTTGGTACGTGTTTAGTTTGTCGTTCGTCCTCGAGACTAGAAAAAAGTGTAAATAAAGATGAGAAGGTCATATTCTGGAAAATATACTGATGCTTCATAGAATAGACATATTGTTCCAAAAGTGTAGAAACGCACTGCCCATACTGAGGAGGAAGTTTTTGGATTTTATTTGTATGATTATGTATATGTATACTGGAGGTAATGAGATGCGTTGTGATTAGCACTGAAGGTGCGTGAACTTCTTTGTTCAAATTTGGTTGCTTTGTTTAAATACAGCATTAAAGCAATTATTACTGGCGTCCAGGGCTAAACTTTGATACCGAGCCTAACAGACTACGGCCATATTGGTGGTTTTTGGATGCGCCTAAACAACGCAAATTTACACTCACGAAGACAAAAACAATTAATGCATAGAAATAAATTGGACCGTCCAGACACAGCTTTAGCTCTCGCCACTGCTGAAGGAGTGGGGCCTGTCATTAACATATATGCTTTTATGTTTAAATAAGGCGTCTATGAATGATTCAGAAAGTTTCGCGTTATTGAGCGGGGAAAAATACATTTTTGAGATATTTTTAAAGGTGGTCACGATACATTTGCTCCTCATAATCCTCGTAATTGACCCATTCATCCAAGTGGTAAGAATGCTGGACACAAATACAAGGATTCGAACTCCGCTGTTTTCAATATATACTGCGTAGTCCGAGCGAAGTGGCTGGTAAAGATTTTCGAGATTTTCCTTTCACGGAAACAAAAATTCGAGTCATTCTTCCTACATTCCTCAAAACATCAAACTTCAAACAGTACAGCCTAAAATGGTTGTGGCCTATTAATAACGCATTCTTTTAAAATGTTTATTGGTCTTTCTAGAAAAAGTTTTGCCATTAATTTTAAGGGAACTTTTAAGGGAAACAGGTTTCACAATCTATCGACTGTTGCACATTATTTGCAATGAACAGTATTCAAATTATACAAAGTGGGGTTTTCTTTTAATCCGAAGCATAATAATAGTTAATGAATAATCCTAATTAAAATTCAATATTTAATAAATACCGGAATATCTATATGTGTGTGTGTGTACGTGCGTATATGGATACATATAAATAATAGGTACATAAAACATGTACTGCACAGCACAGGTTTAAAAAAAAATTAATCAAATTACTAATTCACAATGATTTTTCCATATGTTGAGAATTCGATTATTTGTTTTATTATTGACACGATAAAATTCACATAGATTTTTCTAAAAGATTAATGGAGTACATCATTATGTTTCGCTTTTAACCTTCTTGCAGCCAGGGCCCGATTAACCTCTGAATCTACGCGAAGCACAATATTTCGGGCCCTTTATCATCTGACAAAAGCTTTCTAAGTTCTACATACATGGAAACATCAATGCTACTAATATTATTCCTGGGAGGGGCTTAGTTGAGTTCACATATTTCATTAAAAAACATTTTTATGCTCCATGCATATACACCAGAGTTCAGATATGTTTACTACATATAGTTGCTGTATGCTCAATCACGCAGGTGGTTTCTGACAAACACATTAGGAGGCCATATGATTAATTAACAGTCTATTGACCACATTCATATGTCACCGGAGGGATAAGTTTCCTGAAGTAGTGTGTAGATTTTCTCTTGCATTAGGCAAACTTTCCCTTCAAAATAAATAAATAAATAAAATAAAATAATATATATATATATAAATAGAAATTAGAGGACCCATTTCAAAATCAATTTGGGGCCCTTATTAAATGTTATAGGGAAGCTCGTGCTTCTCGTGCCTTTTGGATATTCAGGCCTTGCTTGCAGCGACATTCGGATATAAAGAGGAATTCAAAGGGTTGACCCAAGAGAGCAACATGTCCTTCCTGAAGAATTTTCTACTGTGTTAATAGCAAGTGAATGTAAAATTCTTTGGCAGAACTCCACAACATTGCCTCCACCGGGGAAAATGATCTGATTTTAAGACAGCTCGAATATTTCAGAATTAAAACAATGTGATCGGAAATTATTCAAACAAAATAAGAGGGGTGATTCAACTTATCAAAACAAATATTTTTTGTATAATAAATTAGGGTCGCAATCTGTTCATTTAGTCGAAAATACCAGGTAATTCACTTCAAGCCGAACCCAGATTTTCTTTCGCAACTTTACCAATATTGAAAATATTGCAATGATATTTTCAACTTATCTACTTTGTTTCTTTTTTAAATGTGACGACATAACGTGAAGAGGAGGAAATAACCACCATTCGTATTCAAACAACATTAAGCTATACGCTCCATGATTTAGAATGCAGATGAAAGTATATATGTGAGACTGGTTGAATTATAGTGAACTACCAGGATTTTTCCTGATGTCCCCACATTTCATAGAAAGCAAAGTACACCTGTTGAAACTTTTGCTAAAATGTCATTATTGTTAAAGTTATTAATGAAAAGGGTGCAGCTTATAGTGAGTCATATTACAGTTCATCCTGTATTTTTGATTAAATAAATTGATTTCGACCCTGATTTTCTACTTAAAAAAAATATTTGTGTTGTTGGGTACTATTACCTGTCTTATTTTGTTGAAATAACTTACGAATACTCTGTATATTAATTCGGTATTTACAGCGATAATAATTACCTTTAGTTTTCCTACGAAATTTTAGTATATCACCAGACACTTGAAACCAGCGGTAGAAGTCCGTGAGAATTTTTTATGAATATATGACACATTTAGAACAAAAACATCCCTCTCTTATCTATTAACATAGTCAAAGGATTAAGCAAAAATAAAACATAATATCAACACATTTACCACAGCTTATTACTTGCGTTCGAATTTGAAGAAGAAAATAAGTGCTTATTTTATTCATAAAATATTATGTGCGAGATTCATTCAAATGGAATTTTAACACAGAATTTGTATTTCCGATAAAATGCCAAAAATGCAG
The DNA here is from genome assembly GCA_963931845.1 of Maratus michaelseni. Lineage (NCBI taxonomy): Eukaryota > Metazoa > Arthropoda > Arachnida > Araneae > Salticidae > Maratus > Maratus michaelseni. The sequence continues at coordinate 209,086,963 of OZ007599.1, read as the reverse complement.
AAATATTAGCATTGAAAATATTAGTAATAAATTGGCGAAAATTTTCTTTCCAATATTGGTGCAATATTGGCAAAATTTAAGCATTCGAATGTTGGGGAAATATTATAGCCAATACAAATAATATTGTCGTAATATTGTTTTGATGCTATTTAGGGACGTAGGAAAGGGTAAGAATCAGGGGGTCAAGACCGCCCCATTCAAATGAAGACATTTTTTTTTTTTTTTTTTTAAAGTCAAATGAGCTGCTCCATAGACTAGTATTTTCTGTCTTCAATCTATATTAATAAAACAAGGAGTTTGTGAATCTGTCTGTCTGTCTGTGTACTTTCTCACGCTGTGATGGATAAAGTCAGCTCCGTGACATTGAGCACGGAGGTGCTCCAAGTTGTACTTGAAAACATTTTTTTTCCAAATTCGTTATTTAGGTGTGTGTGTGTGTGTGTGTGTGTGTGTTTTTCAATTAAGTTTCAAAAGATTTTTTACTGGATTTTTGCACGAGCTATATATTTTTCATATTTCAACATCTTCGTTTCAAAATATCGCATAATTTCACTCTGTATAGCTCAGACTAGAACAAAATATGCGCTTTGAGATAAAGTTGTCTCAAAACTGTAACGTAATTAACCAATTTTTAACGATTTATTTAAAAAAAAAATCAAGAATGCAATTTTTTACTTTAAGCTATATATATGAACGAGTGATATAACTAGGGGCTACCCTTGTATATAAAATATTTATTCATGATTATATCACTGCATAGTTATTTATTTACTATTCTTACAGTAATTACCGCATTGAGAAATAAAATTATACCGTTAACATGCATTTACAAATAGCTTTGTTTACTTAACTCTCTAGCGCACTCCTAATATGTTAATTGTATTGAGTTCTGTTAAGAGTAAATCATATTGCCTAATTTTATAATCTAGATCACCAGGGTTTGATCCCCCTCCGGAATTTTTTCAGGATGACTTTAAATAAGCCATTAAGTAATCAATCAAGAAAGTCAAAATTTTAAAATCTTAAATAAAAATTCTATAAGCTGGCGTCTCTTTTTTCTTTGATTACATCAGCATGTTGAAAAATTAATGCAATTTAAGAAAATAGAAAATAGGTAAGCAATAGAAAGTTTTAAAATTCCTTTTTTTTTTTTTTTTTTTTTTTTTTTTTTCGTGTAATGGAACTGTGTAAAAGCGAGATTTCCATGGTATGAAACAAATTGCTGGGAATATTCACATAGATTCTCCAACTTGTTTAACTGAAACGCTTGAAGAATATAATAAGGGTCTAATTCCAAATATCCACAGATTGGCAAACGTAACTGCTTTGACATATGCTCCTGGGAATACATTTCTGACAAGAGACATTTAAAAATATATGTAAAAAGCTTCAGAAATCTTTAATTTTGTTGACACTATTGTTGATACAATGGCGAAGTAAAATCACCATCAACACAAATGAAATTATAAATTTCTTTGCAATGAAGAAGACTCAAATATTCAATTTTCTTTTGTGAATATCAGTTACTAGAATTCACAATACATAACATTTCATAATCTTATCTTTATTAAAGTATTACAAAACAAATATAAAATACGATAATAAGAATACAATTTTGAACCTGCAAATCCCCCTCGGAAATACTTTTCTGTTTACGGCCTTGCGTTTCCATGACAGCCCTAAAAAAATTTACCAATATTTTATAACCAAAATAATAAATGACTAACTCGATAAAAGATTTTTCCCTCCTATTTCAAAAGTCCATTTAAAAACTTTTCAAACTGAAGTGAAATCTTTTAAAATAAATTTATTTCTTTACAATATTATTTCTTACAAATATTTATTTATATATTTATTTTTATTTCATTTTTTAATGCACCAAATTTTTCTTCGGGAAAAATTATTTTGAATGACTTTTTAAAATAGTTTTCACATAGTTTTGCGCACCAGCTACTTTTGTCAACGAAAAAAAAATGACAAAACAAATTTAGAAAAATATATGGGTAAATAATGTATATTAGAAAATTCAGTATACTTTAAACTTTTATAAATTATTAAAAATTACTCACGCTTTACAATGGTACAAAAAAGACTTTCAAGTCTTGTCTTTATATCAATAGAGTCAGATATTTTGGATCTAGATGTAGATGATATTATTCGAGAAACTTCATTAATGAAAGCTAGAAAAGTTTTATTCAGTAAGTGTTTTTTTTTCTCTTTGAATATCTATTAACCTATTTATTTACAAAATAATGTTTAAAATATATGCCTATTTTATATATGCGTAAGTTTATCTGTTTCTTATTCACATGTATAAGTGTACCTGTATTCCTGCACTTCTATGCCTGTATAAATGACAAAAGTGATTTTCTTATCAGATAAAACATTGTTTAATTATGTACAAAAAAAAAATACATTTTCGTTCCATAAACACTGCTAATTTACACAAAACTATATAAGCTGCAGCTTGTAGAAAAAAAAAGTAACATAATTTTTTTTATTTTTTTACAATAAATGGAAGAGTCCGGGAGAAAGACCACTTCCGCCCAGTTTTTCATGAAATTGAATTTTTGGAGACAAGTTTTTGCTCACGAGGGAAACTTGGATGATATGCTGTCATTTTCTGTGTAAAACAACATGGTTTCACGTAACTTTAGTCAAAAATGCCGTTGAAAAATAATATGAATTCCAACTTGGATTTTGATTTTTCTCTAAACTGATTTCCGTGGATTGAAGTTATTTTTCCCTTGGACCCTTTCAGTTATTGTGGTTGTTTTTGTACTCTTTTGGTATGTTTATTTATTTATTTGCACACACATACTTTTCTAACCTCTGTTTTTTTTTTTTTCAAATTTTAGTATTAATACTAGTGTAGCTTCGCCCGCTACGCTGGTCGGTTTATTCCAAACGGTCCTCGAATTAAACGAACTTAGGATTGGGCGCCCCACTGTCTTCGGATCCGGTCAACTCGGATTTAAATAAAAAACAAAAAAATAAAATTTCATTTAGAATCTTGCAGAAACTGCATCAACGTATTTTTAAAAACTGTGATTGTTGATTTATTTTTTGACCGAAGGGTGAAGCGTTTCTCTTTAACGAAAATTGACCCAGGCTCCAGACAACAAAATGGCTGCTTGTAAAATTCATCTGAAGGCAAAGCTGCCATTTCAAAGAAAGAGAAAGTTTTTCTTCTCATTGGAAGTGGGGGAGAATGATGAATAGGTTTCTCATTGTGTGGATTTGAACCGCTCCCTGTTCCCTTTTGTTGTTTTGTTTAGACCCTGCCCACTCAAACTATAGAAGGGGCGAATCCCCCTGGTATTTCCCTTTCTATTCCTGCTTTGAAAAAAAGTTGAAGCATGCGCGTTGAGGTCAATTTCATGTGAAATGTGAAAAAAATATTCTTTTAGCTTTAAATATATAGATACCTAATGCGTATTTTGTGTGTACTCTCTTATCAGTGTATTTTTTGTGTAGGGAGAGGAGCGATTTAGAGCGCTACCTCAAATTCTTCACACAGATGCCAAGCACTATACTGACGCGTTACTCATCGGCCAACTTATCGTGATCGGACTATACTTCTTTAGTTTATTTGAAAATGCCTACTCAAGCCCGTCCTATAATATTTGAATAGATACGCCACTTATACTATTAGGGTTGTATCCTTTGAATTTTAGTCTTGTCTAGAAATCTGACTTCCAAAGTCAAAACTCGGTGACAAGAGGGTCTTCCTAACAGGGCGGAGGTCTTGATATAGAAATACAGATATTTAATTAAATTTCCTCCGAACATTACCATTATTCCATTATTTTCATTAAAAAAAACATTCATGAATGAATGACAACAATGAAGCCGACATTTCGTGTCACATAATCCTATGTTTATATCTTATTAAGGGTGTTGGAAATATTTCTGCTTCGTTGGTTTCTGTAGCTTTAATATGGAAACGCCTCTTCTCATGTGGTAAATTCGGTTTCTCCTTCGTTTTCGAGTATCTTAAACACTTTCCCTTTGTGATCGCTCTTAAATCGCTTTCAATGGCAAGTAATTGTGTTTCTATATTGTTGAATCCACATCAGAATTTCCAAAACAATTTATTTGAAAATAAAAAAATGCGATTTTACAGCTTTTTTTCACCAAAGCTATAAAAGTAAAATTTTGTTCAAAAATTCTGGTACAAATCTTGATTAAAATTAGGTAGTATAAAAAAAAAGTCCCACCGCTCTTCAAGATATTAAAAGCATGGGAACATGCTTTTGTTTAATCTTATATAAAAGAATTACTCCATTTCTCAATGATTAAAGATTTTTAAAGGGTAGCCCTTTCAAGGGCAATGTAATTCGCCCACTAAAATGTTTAAATGATTGAATGTCACCAGAATTTAGGAACAAATTGATTGGAAAATAAATAAATTCTTTTTTTTTCACGTACATTACAAAAGCAAAATTTTATTCATGAATTCCGAGTGCCATTTGGCATTTTGAAAAAAAATTCAGTGGTATAAATGTTATATCATCGCCCTTCAAAGGGATAGTGGTTGAATATAGATTTATAAAAATCGATTTTAGAGCTTTTATTTAATGATTTTCCCCTTTTTTTTAATTGCTCACTCTCGGTGAATGTATCTTTGACACATTTCTTTTAATAAACCTTGTCTTTTCTTTCGAATACCTTAAATAAACATTTCTTCTCTACGTAACTCTTTAAAGGCACAAATGATAGTATGAACAAAGCAGATTTTACATGATGCTTAAATCCGGGTAATTTGTTTATAAATAGATGTAAAAGTTAGAATATTTTTCTCATTTAAAATAGATATATTTTAAATCTATTTAATACTTGGAATTTTTTCCATAGAAAATTTCTCATACCTTGCATTCATAATATTTCAAATTTTAATTGCTTAAAAGGCGTATAGCCAACAGAGTGAAAAAGCATCCAAGCCAGGACTCGAACACCGGGTCATCAGTATAGCGCACTGATGCTCTACCAACTGAACCACTTGGAACGATACCCAGCCTGACACTTTTCACTATCGCATGTTGGCAAGGCTACAATCGCAGCACAAGATGGAATATTTTTCCGTGAGCCACCAACCCTGGGGCAAATATGAAACTAAAGAGAATCCAGCATCGATGATTGAATAAATCTATTTGATACTTGGAAATTTTTCCATAGAAAATTTCTCACGCCTTGCATTCATAATATTTCAAATTTTAATTGCTTAAAAGGAGTATAGCCAACAGAGTGAAAAAGTATCCAAGCCCATTTAAAATATAATTAAAATCTACGTTTCGATTCGCTTCTGCGAATGTCATCAGGATATATGATGTTACATCTTGTATGTTGTATTTGATTTGAATACATTATTTTAAGTATTAAATTGTTGTTTTTAAATAATTATAGACATTTTCTAAGGATTGGCGCTAAATATCAAATTAAATTCATTTTTCAAATTTGATACCAATGAATTCTCTCGTGAATTAAATATAGAAATCATTCTTTAAGATGACGGACACTTCAATTAAGGTTTTTTTTTTTTTGTTGTTTTGTTTTTTTTTTCATTTAAAATCTCTATAAACTATGACTAACATGAAACAAGCATTTCCTACGTAAATATACCGTGTTACAAAACATGGTATAGAAATTCTGTGGTGAAAAAAAAAACGTATCTTAAAGGAAATAATGTATAAGAAATTCATATTTAAAAATGCTCTATGATGCACGTAGCCCCCCGCTCACTCACACACATGCAGAATTTCCAAATTATGTTGAGACAATAAAATTTCATCAAAGAGTTTAATATACTGATAAAAAAAAGCGAAAAAGAAGAGAATAATATTAGAATAAAAACAATTAACGAGTTTAATTATTCATATTATCACTGCGATAGAAAAAAAATAGTATAATTATAGAATATAGTTTTTGAAAAAAAATCACATTATTAAAACTGTACTTACATTGAATGCACCGAGAAGACATTCCTCCTCGGAAAACAACAAAATGACAATTTCCGGAAGGTTTGAATTATTACTTAATATAGTCTAGATGTGCAAATATCCTCCCTCCTTCCCTTATCCCGGGAACCAGTGTTTGAATTAAACACTGACTATAGGTATAGAAATATTTTTCGCAAGCTTTCTAGATCTTATCGCTTTATATTACATTTGATATCGTTAACCGGGATGACTTTGTCTCATTTTTTTGCATCTTCTTGTTTTTAAGATCCAAAAATTATGGAAATTTTCATATAAACAATTTCTAATTCTTTTTTTTTTCTAGTTCTAATATATCAATTTTAAATTTTTAACTTCACATTTAGTATTTTTAAAGAATAGTATTTTTTTTTATTTTATGTATTTATTATTATTTTTTTTTAAGTGCGACGTGTGACTTTATTTCATTTTTTGTCTCTTGTTATCTTTAAAGATCCAAAATATATGGAAATTTTCATTTAAACAATTTCTAATTATTTTTTTCTAGTTCTAAGATATCAATAGTAAATTTTCATTTAAACAATTTTTAATTCTTTTTTTTCTAGTTATAAGATATCAATTGAAAATTTAAAAATTGTCATTTAGTATTTTTAAAGAATAGTTTTTTTTTAATTATTTTTTAAAAAGTGGTGTTTTTGAACTAAACAATCATTGAATAAGCCTTAAACACTTTGGAAGACAATGCAAACCCATTATTATGATAGAGTATTAAAACATACTAAAAAAACTATGACATTTCGTCATTAAAAAAAACACAAATTTTGTAGAAAAATAAATCGAAAACAAAATTACCATTATGCAAAACGTGTAAAAACAACTAGCAATTAAGATGTATGGTAAGATTAATGCTTTTCAAGAAAACAAAATTTTGATATATTCACTTATTTCAGGCACTGAAAAATATTTCTTTTAGAAAAAGTAGGTCTTGAAAGTTAATTTATTTTAGGATCTTTTAGCTTATTCTCTAAAGTACTGATTAGAATTGAATATTTTTCAGTGGCTTTTCTTTGATTCAATTTGTGTTGTAAAACAACATTTACCGCTTTCTGCAGCGTTTCATCAATATAATTTGTATAATTACGACTACTTAAGAAGATTTATACGTATGAGGCGCCAGCACCTGTACAAAAGAAAATAAATATGTACTATTACAATGTTTATATTTTGCAGTAAATGTTTGCTTTTATGTTTATATTTTCAGAAAAATTAAATATAATAATAAATAACCTAAATTTTTGGTGACTTTGTCCTGAGACAATCTCACACCAAATTCAAAATGTAAGTTGTGACTAAAGTCACTGTAAAATTAAAAATATCAAATTAATATATATAAATCTGACTGATTTAAAAAGAAAACATAATAAGAAACAAAAAAATGTATTCACCACTTTACAGCATCGAGTAACTTTTCAAATCAAAAGTCTTACTAAAGTCCCCCCGTAAAATCATGCACGTAAAAGTAAACAAAGCAACAATGGAAGCTATGCCAAACTCAATTTGTAAAATGCTGAATTATTTAATTTATGTTTAAGCTACTGCTGCAATTTATCAGAATTCGGCATTACTAATTAGACTTATTGTAACAAATTTTATTTATGACATGTTTTGTCTTTATTCGCGGGGTGGGACAAAGTCACCTCGGGGTGAGCAAAGTCATCCCGGTTGACGGTAATCATAACTTGTTAATTACTTTTAGTTTTCCACATGTTTATCCCTGTATTTGAAAATTTAACTTTTCACATATTTGCGAGATTTGAAAGGAATTGGGGGAATTATAATTTCCATGGCACACTGTAATCATTGGTTGCAGGTAAGATTTTAAAATTTCGTAAAAGTAGCTAAGAACTTAATCTGATTTAAATCATACTCAGGCTGATTTATGATAAATCAAGACAATTTATCCAAAAAAAAAAAAAAAAAATTATATCGAACACCAATTTTGTTGGTTTTTTCTTTAATTGATTTTTTTTTTAAATTTTGCTCATTTTCAAAGTCTTCCGTCCCCTTAAAATACTTATCAAATGAATCAATTGTAGTACCTTGCGAAGGCCCCGTCATTGAAAGGAGGCCTCTAAATTTAGGGAGGATATAACGGTTTTCTCACGCCAAATCTTTCCGCTTTCAAGACCATCCATGCACCAAACTGATTCTAGTTTCGAAGCACAACTGCAGACCAGACGTTTCTCCCCCATTTTCTCCCCTGTTACCCGCACTTATTGAGCTGCAGTTCTCAAAAATACATCCCCATAAGCTGTAATTCAGCTTTGAGTTAACTTCATGTACAGCCACTTCAGACTTGTAGTTTGAAATCTTTTAGATATTTTCCAGTATGACAGTTTCTTTCATTCAAAGTTTTTGATATTATTTGATAAGGGTCACATTCTGCGTATATAATATATACACCTGCCTTTCACCAGTCTTTCCTACATTGCCTTAGAAAGTAAATTACATTTTCAAAACGTTTTCCAATTTCTTTAAGTCGTTTACGGAATTCTTCATGTTGCTAATTTGAGGATAAAGAGGTTAAATAAAACAAAGAAGGTTAAATCATGCGTTTAACGTTAAAAATGGCACACTTTCTATTGTCTCTTTTTTTTTTTTTTTTTTTTTTTTTTTTAAATCTTTGAATTTCTTTTGCAGAAATACAGCTTCTCTATAAAGCAATCCTGCCTGAAATGGAAAGTTTTCATATTTCCAACCAAAAGAATACATTACAATTATAACAAACGGCGTACCACCTGTCTGAAACGAAATTCTTTCCGGTTTCTTGTGAATCCGTCTTAGCAGATATACTCTTTTAATTTACTTCATGTGATATTAACAGAGGTGCCAAGCTGTCAAAATCTTCCATAATATGTGGGTTAATTTGACCCAGGTTTAACACGTTTCGCGCCAGAATTTTTTTTTAAGAAATGAAATTAAATAAACTCCACGTAGAAAACTGAAATTAAATAAATAAAGATTCATCCAATATTTTTTCTGGTTTGAAGCTTGTTAATCTGGGTCAGATTAAACCACATATTACGGAAGATTAGTGGGAACTTGGCACCTCTGGATATTAATAATGTCTGCGCTTGCGTGAAATATTAATAAAAAAGGTAATTTGCATGGGCGGCAGAATTTAACTTTGGTAGGCTGTGTGTTTGTTTTACCAAGAAAGCGGTTCATTTGGTTGTACAACCTTAAGTGCAGTATTTTCAAACACAATTTCCGAAATTAAAGATGCCTCATTCTTTGTTTTTGTGTTAAACCCTGGAAATATTACACAACCACCCGCTCGCCTGCAAGAAAACATCAGCAATAGCTAACGATTGCATGTTTGATGCCGCAAAATATGTCTTATATTTCTATTTAAATAACTTATTCATATTATTTTAAGATCAGAATATGAAAATGTATACTTAAATATAATTATAAATATTTTTCATTAGACGGAAGGCATTTAGGTTACTTTTTTTAGGGGGAGAGGGGTACGTTATAGGTTTTCAGTTACAATGCATTTCTTTTAAATAAATGTATATAAATAGATACTTTTCCACTTTTTCCGATGAGGGAGCTCACACTCGAAAAAAGTATGTCTACCGACTTGATAAAATTAGATAATAATTTTGAAACTGTTATTGAAATTATTTTTCTGAACTAACTGTTTTTCGCGGCCGAAGGTAGGTACCAACTATTTTTCATTGCCCTGGCCGTAACAAAAACCTGCATATTCCCATTATTATGAAGTGTGAATATGTTCATCTCGACTCACAATATGAGCTATAAAGGTCATTTTCAAAATTCGTTTACATATGCTGTCGAAGAGGAAAAATAAAAAAAATTCAAACATACATTAATATTTGATGTTTAATTGGAGCTATGCATTATATAAAGAAGACTATATTAAATATTTCTAGCATTAAAAATTAAAAAAAGGTCGGTAAAACTTGTTGAGATATTAAATCAGTAGAAATGGATTAGTGTCAAATCCGTTACCAAATGTCAAGTCCGTTACCGCACATTTTTTAACGTATTTTAATATTAATATCTTTTTTTTTCACCATTGTATTGCTATTTTTCTTTCAACTAAGAAATAGAGATATAATTTTCTTAAAATTCAATAATTTACATAAAGATATATTGTTATTATTAGGAAAAGTTTTGTATAAATTTCTATGTGATCAAAATTTGTGGTTATAAATGTCCTTCATTTCAATTTAAGTATTATGTTAAGTGTTCTTAAATTTAGGGATATAAGTCACTTCAAAGTAAGTTGATTTTTGAAACTTAAAATTTAAAGGTGACAATTTTCAGTAATTTTTTATGGTAATAGACTTGACATTTGGTAACGGATTTGACACGAATCCATTTATACTGATTTATATCTCAACAATTTTTATTGATTTTTTAAAATTTTTAATGCTGGAAATACTTTATATAGTCTTCTTTATATATAATGCATAGCTCAAATTAAACAATTAATATTAATGCACGTTTGAATTTTCGTCTTTTTCCTCTGGGACAGCATATGTAAGCGAATTTTGAAAATGGCTCATAAAATAAACAGAATAGAGAAGTCAGATTAGATTTGAGCTGTGTTTCAGGGTGTCTTTTCACATAAATTAATTATATATTTTACAATTTTCATTTCAATATTTATACATACACACAGATACATTAAATCGTAAAGTTTCAAATCCTTAGATTTCTGTAATATTTTTATAAGAACTTTTATTTCAATTAATACACAACGTAGGCCTTTAACCTACCTTACACTAATTATTTATCGATGTTATAGGTTTATTAAACACCTCATATTTAAAACTAATACTTTTTTTAAATTTTAATTCTGAATCAAGTTGTGTTTTTGGCTAGTTTTGGTAGTTTTAAAAATCAACCAATTTCTAATTTTCATTTCCATTCATCATCGGTTTCGTGCTAAAGCGAAGTTAAAAAGACATTTCTTTTTAACTTACGAAAAGGAAAAATAAGACCCAAAAACGTTTCTTACACTGGGGCCTTTTGAAGATAAGGCTGGTTTTAGTAAGAATATTTTAAGACTGTTCCCAAAAATTTATTTTTTCCCGCCCAACAACACGAAACTTTCTGACACATTCATAGACTCATTTTTATACGTAAAAGCATAAAATTAGCAGGCATTACTGTTGAAATGATTTGTAATTGAATAGCGCTTTTCAATTTTTGATAAGTACATTATACCTTGAGTTATAATCTATTGCTATCTTAAAACTACCGTTCTTGAGCTGTCGTATATCGAAAATCAGCTTAAAACTCCAACTCTGACAGCATTTTCTAAAACAGCCTTTTCGAAAAATTAAAAACACTATTCTGTTTCTTAGTTTCTCGTTAGAATACCTGCAGATTTCGTGCACTTAAGAATAAAGATGAATTCGTGAATGTGTCAGAAAGTAAGAACGACTCTCCTCTCATGAAAATATAAAAAAGCAAAGTTGTAATTTAAAAGAAACGACAAAATATAGTTTTCAGCCAAGAAGTCAATAAAGAATATTTTATGGCAACCCGTCCAGGTGAGTTTTGAAAGCCGCGCCAAACCTCATTGGATTGGATCACTTTACATTCCAGGTAAATATTCCCACAATATTTCAGAGAAGATACTACCAAAACCTGTTTCACAAAGAAACAGCTTTTAAATGAGGCACCATAAATATGCACTATCCATAAAAATAGTTTTCTCTTCTCATAAAAGTCAAAAAATATTCCGGAAAAAATTATGAGCATTCTAATAAAAGTTGTGTTAACTTTTCTGATCATTTTGAATTTGAAAACTCTTTATGGTAATTTCAACTTGCAAGGCGCTTCGAAACTAGCGCCGTAGGGAGACGTACCAGGGGAGCGAGCGGGAGCGGGACAATGCATATGCTCCGGGCGACAGAGCAAAAGAAGAGTTTGTTCGTCTTTCGGTTAAAAAAACAAATAACAAAAGTTAGCCAAAAAGTCATGTAATCGGGCAACCCAAAGTAAAAATATATTATTTTATTAATTTAAGACTTTGATTTAAACAGTGTCGGTCATTAGGTGAGCGGTTAGGAGTGGTAGAACAATAAATAGGCCGTTAATACATCAGATGAAACTATCATTTGTTCTTAATTTATGTTTAAAAGACAAATTAAGGGAAATTATTGAAAGTTCTTTTTACCCTTTTTGAGGCAATTTAAATATTACTAATTTTCATTGCCTAGGAGCGCCATATACCCTTAAACCGTCGTTGGCTTTGAAATCTCTGAAAATCTTTCTAAGAGTATTAAAAAAGGTTATAATTAACAACAGAGCCTTTGAAACATGAAAGCAGAAAGAAATAACCATGAAACTTTTGTGCGCCAAGGTGGGGCCCGCACGTTTCCGTTTACAAAATTTAAAACGTCAATTTTTTTCTTTTATTTTCCTATTTCTTTTTTCTTTTTTCTTCTTGAGATAAGATGTTAAAAGTAAATTATCCATGGTCTTAAAATTAAGCAGTTACCTTCTGTTTAAAAAAAAAAAAAAAAAAAAAAAGAGTAAAATTTCGAACTAGCGTGTAAAATGCGCAGTTTTTGAAACAACAAAAAAAAAAGTCTAATTGGAGAAAAATGCAAAAACTTGTAATATCTAGATATCTGCTATTTGAAATAAATTCTAATAATTTGACATTAACCAGCTCTATTTCGGAGGGTCACTGAAGTAGGTTCTTAAGATGTCAGTAAACTTTACAAATAAGTTAAGATGTCTACTAATACTACTTTTTTATGTTACGTTGTATCCATACTTCCTAATACAAGTAATATAATAGAGATAATAGAAATTTATATTATGTTAATGTTCTAATAAATAATATAAAACTTAAATCTGTTTACGTAATTTAAATTTTGCCTCGATTTTAATCCTTTGTAATTGAGGCAAATTTTTTAAAGTATTCTTATGAAATTAGTTGAAAATTCTCATAATTTATAGTCGTATTATCAGAAAATATATAGGATTATTTCAAGGATATTGCTTACATATATTAATTTACGCATTTTAGTTTTGTGAAAGACGCCTTAGTATTTCTTCATTTTTCTATATACAGTACGATTAATGTAACCGCTATAACATACTGTATAGTTGTATGTATAGTTGTGGAGATTAGGAATCAACAAAGAATGTTTTTACATATTACTGGGGGGAAAAAATCACTCTATACAAATATATGCATCTGATTATCAAATTAACATAAACCAATATGATATTTTTAACTGTATATTTTAGAATCGTGAATACATAAAGACTGTTTATGAGTACATTGGATGGCTCATGGTGACTTAATCTTCAAAATTTTATTTTAACTCATTAAAGCCGGAATTATTTTCGTCTTTAAAATGCAAAACTTACATTTCACACCCGCTTTTTAAAATTAGCAATTTTTGTTTGATTTTATCCCGAACTTTGAATCATTAAAAAAAGATAATGTTTCTTTAAAAAAATACTGGTGTATAAACAATAAAATGGTTTAAACTTATCTGGTACCATATGGTACCGCTAGGCTTTAATGGGTTAAAATGTAGTCTAGTTTAAAATTTTCTGTAGAACGTATACCTCCCACTCTCTCTTTCTGTCAAAGTAATAATGCTTTAGTTTTCAACCATTTGTATCGGTGTAACTTCTTTAATATCGGTTATAGATGATTTATTATCTTAATGAGTAACTTGGATATATTATTAACTCTGATTATTTTTAATTTAAAAAAACTCATGCCAAAATTCATGCTTTCCTCGGGTGAATGAAAAAAATCCTAGTTTCGGCTCTGCTTAGAACTGATATTTTCTCGAAGGATTATAGCAGTGAATGCTGATAAATTAGATATAGATTAATTCTAACAAGTTTCTGAAATATAATAAATTTATATTTATTTTGCGCATTATCATTATTATTGCTATTATTTTCATGGGTATAAATTTGCTATATATGAAATAAGGCATATCTTAAATGATTGATGAAAAATATACTTCGTTAACTTTTTGTCTTTCCTTTGTGATTTAAAAAAAGGAATATTTTAAAAAACTAAATTACGGAGTATTTATAAGAACATGAAGTTATTTACTATGGAAGAAAGTAAATATAATTATGGATATTTTTTAGTTTATGACAAAATTAATTTTTAGAGTGCTAGTTGTATTTGCTAAAAATATTCTTTGGAAAGATTTTGTATTTTCTTTATGTTTTTTATTTTTTTTAAACAAAATTAAGGAATATTTTGAAAAGTAAATGATGGAGTGTTTTTAAGAACGGAAATTATTTACTATACAAGAAGCAAAATATGCATGACAATAAAACTATATAGTAAATTATTGAAGTTTATAACATTAAGTTAATTTTTAGAATTAGCTTTTTCTGAAAATATTCTTTGTAAAAATTTTATCTTACCATCATGACTTTTGGAGAAAAAAAATAAGAATTATTTAAAAAAATAAATGAAGTATTTTCAAGAATATAAAATTATTTATTGTGCAAAATTGGCCAATAATGTAACCCCACACAATGACAAGAAAAAAATTCTTTATTTCAAAATTTTAAATTCAAATTACCAAGCTTTCTACAACATAATTTAAAGAATAAACAATCTACTATCTGTTTAGGATATTAAAATATTATAATTACAGAATTCAGTCAAAAAATATTATCGAGGTACATAAATTTTAAACCTGTTGCCAACTATAAATGCGTTTTTCAATTATTGAGTAAATCCAAAAAAAATATTGATACTACAAAGCACTGATTTAAAATAAATTAAAACATTCTAATTTACTACCAACCATTTTAAGGTTCAGTTAATAATTGAATTTACAATCAAGAATTTAAATGCGATGAAATAGATAATGTTTCAAAATGAATGGTGTAATTTGAATACTTTTTTAAAGCTGATATTGAAGTATTGAACAGAGAAGTGGCAAAATTTTTTTTAGAATATAATTTATTTCCGTTTAGTGTATAACTGGTAAATATAAAAGTACAATTTTATAGAAAGCAGAGGGAAATTTTGATTCTATTAGCAAACAACATATTATTTTGTCACAAATGTTCAGAAAAATCAGCTAAAAATATTTTTAATTAATTAAAGAAACTTATTTAAAGCGTTTAGAGCAAAACCAAAGTACTAATATTTCAGGGATCGCCCGATTCGCGCAATTTTTTTAAGAATCCCATTTAAAATAATCCTACTTTTCGAACTTCCCACTTGAAATTTTGGTTCAAATCTAAAAATCTCACCTCTTTTTTTTTTTTTTTTTTCCTAGCGTGAACCATGTGTGTACAACAAAACCACATATAAAAAAAAAAAATCGGTAGCCAAAAGTATAATTTTCGTTTGGTTTTGTTTTCTAATTTGAAAACCATAATATAAAAAATTGATTATACTTTAAAAATAAATAAATAGCAACATGATTTAGAATTTAAATTGTAAAAAATGCCTTTGAGGGGAAAAAATGTAGTTAATTTTCAATCTTTTCGAAACTAGCATTCTTTACAGAATTTATAACCTTTTACCACCGGTAATTCAGAGATGCTATTATACTCAGCTTGGAGCAAAATTTCTGCAACGCCTTTTGAAAATTTACTTTCAAGATCCGACTCACAAATAAGCTGAAACTCAACACGAAACCGACCCACACCCGAAAACATTAGAGTCAGTCCACCTGAACCTGAGCCGGAGTAAAAATAAATTACATTCACTAGAGTTAGGGTAAAATATGGTTATCCGACCTGATGTAGAGTAATATGCAGCAATATTAACTTACATACTAAAAACATTTTTTTTGTAAAAAATATCAGTAATATATTTTAACATAGTGTCCCAAAGTTCAAATCATTTAATCCCGTAACTGCATATAAGTTTACCGTATAATCTAGATTTAAGCTTTATCGTTTTTCTAATACTTTCCTCCCATTTCGATAGCGGTATTAGATCAGCTTTCTACATTTACATCGTTCGTCACACTACAGTGAATATAACGGAAAATTTAAATCTTTCTAAATGTTTATATTTGTTTCTAAAATTATAAGTTTCGTAAACGACGAATGTAAGCGGCTTAAACAGCTACTGGAAATAGGTGATATCCCTGATAACAAGTATAGGAAATGTTTTATAATATTAAAGTTTTTTTCGTGAGATAGAAACATAAAAAAATTACATCTAATATCGGATTTAATCGAGCGCATGAATTGTTAAACAATAAAGTAAAATCTAATATATTAGATTTTACTAAGTAATCTTTAAGTCTAAGTAATCTTTGTGAATGATTTATAAAAGAATTCTTCCATATTCTAATTAATTTCCTTAAAACGCCTACACTAGTCATGCAAAGAAACGCGCAAACTAATGTTAAGTCTATGAAAAGATTATTTTCAAATTTCTCGCTCGCATTTTAATATTTTTAATATTTTTTTTCTTGCATGGGATAGCTGAGGTCGATCTCTAACGTTTTTACTTTTTTGATTTTGGTTCCAGTTTTTTTTTTTTTTTTATGTAGGGGTACTTTCACTTTCAGAACCCGTTCCAGCCGGTTCCAAAATTGAAAATAAGAACCTACACTAGTCTCGAGAAGAAACGCTCAAGTTAATGTTAAGTCTATAGGAAGGTAATTTTAAAATTTCTTGCTAGGATAGCTGAGGTCAATCTCTAACGTTGTTATTTTTACTTTTTTGATTTTGGTTAAATTTATTTTATAAGCGGACCTTTGCAATTTTGGATCAAAGCCTTACCCTAGTCACACGACAAAACTCGCAGACTAGTGTAAATTCTATGGGAGCGCTCTTTTCAAATTTATCGCTTGTATTTAAATTTTTTTACGTAATTTTTTTGCATAGGTCAATTTCATACAGGTCCCTTTTTAAATTTTCGATTTTAGTTACAGATTTTCTTTTTTTATGAAGTTACTTTCACTTTCGAAACCGCTTCCGAAATAGAAAGTGAGCTCATAGAAAAATCTGCAACCAAAATAAGAAATAAATAAATAAAAGGGCCCAGTTAGAGATCGACCTCAGCTATCCTGTGCAAAGAAAAAAAAATCATCCAAATATGTGGAAATGCAAACGAGAAAGAAAAGAACGCTCACGTTGGATTAACATTAGCTTGCCAAGTGTTGTCTCTTGAGTAGTGTAGTTCTTAAAAGGACTGGCTACCCTTTTCATCTTTATTTTTATTTCAGTGTTCTAAAATACCCTTTTCACATATTATTAAATGGTTTTATGAAGAAAAATTATTTAATCATGAAAAAATGAAATTCTTGAGGTAAAATTTGAAAAAATAATTTTTTTCTAAAAAATTTAAGCAAATTTTAAAACCCTATTTTAAAATCTCTCCTACAATTTTGAACATTTTGAAACTTTTTTTTTATTATTATTATTTTATGTTTTCTTACAAGTGTGCTTTTTTTTTTACAAGGGAATTCTAGGTATCAGATTTCGAAAAAAGTAATTAATTTAAGAAAAAAGTTGTCATGACATGTAAAAAAGAATGCAGTAAAAATGACTATTTACTTAATATTTTTATTTTTTAAAAATAAACTATTTATATTACTGAAAATCCTATCACTTATTTTATGAAACACATTTTAAGGATCGCCCCAAAAAATAGTGAGTTAATTGAAAAGTATATATTGAAGTTTTAGCATTTTAATCATACTGATATTCTAAAAAAACACAAATAGAGAAAAATGAATCTAAAGATTGCAACTCTGATTCATTTAAAGGGAACTGAATGGTGAATGCAGTAAATTGCCGTTTTCAGATATTTATAATCTTTACGTAACTTCGCCAGAATATACTAGGGGTGTCTAAATACATTTTAAGCAAAAAATTGGAAAATTGATATTTTCACAAAATGTAGAATACTGAATCCACTTAAAAAAAACGTGTATTTTATTTTTGAATTTACATTGTTAAACGTGATCTTGAAATTCTTTTGAAACTTATTAATCAAAATAAATTTTATTTTATAATTAAAAAAACACCCAGTATTTTGATTTTTAATTTAAATCGCTATATATTAGTAAAATAAAAAAAATAAAATAGGTGATGAAAAACTGCTGTTTCACTATACATCAATTAAAAAAAAAATTATGTTAATCCTTTGAAAACATTTTTTTTTTTTTTTTTTTTTTTTTTTTTTAAAGGTAGTTTTTCCGGGAAGAAAATATATTTATTTACAACCAGATAACAATATTTCTGACGTAAGTTTAACACTGGCTGTGAAACCTTTATATTTATAACTATTAAATATTTCGAAGGATTTGAACAAAAAAAGCTTTTTTTTTACTATATGAAATGACCCGCCTACGTAAAAAGAAGAAAATGTTTTCTTGGGTGCACTTTTATTACTAACTAGATGGAACCCGTCAAAATTTGACGGCAAAAAACTTGATAGTACCATAAAAATAAAATTCATAGCTGCTTTAAAATGTTTGAAATTTTTGCAGAATAATTCAAATAAATAAAAAACCCACTTTGAATTAAAGCTAGGCTGAAGAACAGCAATTGGCTAAGTTTCACTGGCACATGCACTCGCAGAATTTCTTTCATCTGACACATTTAGCGCTGTTGTGCAAGTAAATGGTAAGTGCCCCCTTGGGGAGGGGGAAATGGCGGGATGGACCAAGGAGATGCATAACATGAATAAGCAGTCAAAGACCTTTCAAACGATATGTAACATGAGGGGTGTGTGCAAAATTTTAAAAAGTACCCCCTTGGGGGGGGGGGGTAAAGTAGGGGATGGACACGGAACATGCATAATATGATTAAGCAGTCACAGACCTTTCCAACGATATATGACATGAGGGTTGTCTGCAAAATTTAGAAAAGTACCCCCTTGAGGGAGGGGGGGGGGGCAAAGTGGGGAGATGGACATTCGAGATGCATAATATGATTAAGCGGTCACAGACCTTTCCAACAATATATGACATGAGGGGTGTCAACAAAATTTAGAAAATTGCCCCCTTGGGGGGGGGCAAATTGGGGAGATGGACATTGGAGATGCATATGATTAAGTGGTCACAGATCTTTCCAACAATATATGACATGAGGGGTGTCAACAAAATTTAGAAATGTGCCCCCTTAAGGGGGGGGGGGGGGGAGTGGCGGGATGGACCCCGGAGATGCATAACATGAATAAGCAGTCAAAAACCTTTCCAACAATACGTAACATGAAGGGTTTGTGCAAAATTTACAAAAGTACCCCCTTGGAGGGGGCAAAGTGGGGGGATGGACACCGGAGATGCATAATATGATTAAGCGGTCACAGACCTTTTTAACGATATATAACATGAGTGGTATGTGCAAAATTTAGAAAAGCGCCCCAATTGGCGGGGGGGGGGGGGATGGACCACACAGATGCATAACATGAAAAGGCAGTCGCAGGCCTTTCGAATGATATATCATATGAGTGGTGTCAGCAAAGAAAAGTCTCCACCCCGTGTGGGCAAAACATACTACCCCCGCCGCCATAATTATTGATGCGGACTCATTTTTTAAATTCGTTCGCACCCCTCTTCTCCCGCAAAATGTTGTGAATTTTTAAAAACTCCCCTTCTGAATTTTTTTATACCAAAAGCACTTATGTCCGTCGTCTGCATGCAGAGTTTTGTGCTTACAGACGCCAGACACAACAACACACACACAGACAGACGTTTACCGACATTAATAGTATAGATGATACTCAGTGCCTACACATTTCACCCTTTATAATTTAGCCAATGAGTTGACGGTTGTTCATTTCCAGAAACGAAACAATAATTCTTTAGGATGAATTTTGTTTGTTTGATACACCGTGGCAGAATGCGTGCAATGCAGCGACAGGCATCACAAACTTTTTAGGGTACCTGCAGACTAAAAACAAATATTCAATCTTCGCGGGAAAAAAATCCTAGATTTCGTCAAATGATCACGGGAAAAACACTAATTTCATCAAAGGATCATGTAAAACGTGAATTTTGTTAAAAGGCCACAGAAAAACGCGATTTACGCAAAAGATGAGCAAATTTTGTCAAAGAATCGCAAAACAGGAAATTTCACCAAAAGATAGCGCTTTCTTGCCAAATTTCGTCTAAAAATTGCGGAATAAAATGTATTTTATCAAAAAATCGCTGGAAAACGCACATTTCGTTAAAGTATCGAGAGAAAAATGCGAATTTCTTCAAAGATTGCTGAAAAAACGTGAATTTCATCGAAGGATTGCTGAAAATTCATGAATCTTATCAAAAGGCAGCAGAGAAAATGTGATTATTATCAAAGCATTGCGAAAAAAGAAAATTTCGTCTAAGGATCACAGAAAAACGCAAATTTCATAAAAGAATCATGGAAAATAACGCAAATTTCGTGAAAAAAAAAATCGCAGAAAAAACACAAATTTCGTCAAATTATCGCTGAAAAAAACACAAATTACGTCATAGGATAGCTGAAAAAATTGTGAATCTCGACAAAAAAAAGATACAGAAAAAAATGCGAATTTCATTAAAGAATCACGAAAAAAAATGCGAATTTTGTTAAAGGATTGCGCAAAGAATGTGAATTTTTTGAAAGGTTCGTGTGAAAAATGAAACTGTCTTTATTAAAAACAGCACACACACAAACATCTATACAAACCTCAATACACACAAACATCTATACAAACCTCAATACACACAAACATATTATACGCAGGGCTTGAAATTCAATTTTTCCAAGGACGGGAGTCTCCCTACCAACATTTTTAAATGGAGGGGAGTTGTAATGTTTGGGAGGGAGAAAAAAAATCTTTAAACCCCACTATTATTTTACGTGCTATTTAAAGAATTACATTAACGCAGATATGACAAAATACCATTGAAAAAATTAAGTCAACTGAGAATGATTATGTAAAATGTTTATTTTTATTATAAAAAAGGGAAGAAAGTTAAGTTTTATATATGCAGTGTATTTTTCAAGTTCCATTAAATGTGTTAGGGACCCTTAACAATTAGGTTGTTAAATAAATTTCTGACTTTAGATTTTACTTGATTGAGATTCACCGATCGATCGTGGAAAAGACACTAAGTTCATCGATCTGTCGCGGAAAAAACGCTAAGTTCGTCGATCTGTCATAAAAAACGCGAAGTTCGTCGATCAGTCGGGGGAAAAAAGCAAATTTTGTCGATCGATTGCAGAATAAACACAAAGTTCGTCGATCTGTCCCCAAAAAACGCAAGGTTCGTCGATCAGTCGCTTAAAAAACGCAATGTTCGTCTATCTGTCGCAGAAAAAACACAAAGTTCGTTGATCAGTCGCAGAAAAAAATGCAACGTTCGTTGATCTGTCGCGGAAAAAACGCAAAGTTCGTCGATCAGTTGCGGGAAAAAGCAAATTTCGTCGATCGATTGCGGAATAAATGCAAAGTTCGTCGATCAGTCAGGGAAAAAAGAAAAATTTCGTCGATCGATTGCGGAATAAACGCAAAGTTCGTCGATATGTCCCCAAAAAACGCAAGGTTCGTAGATCAGTCGCTTAAAAAACGCAATGTTCGTCGATCTGTCGCAGAAAAAACTCAAAGTTCGTTGATCTGTCACGGAAAAACCACAAAGTTCGTCGATCAGTCGCGGAAAAAACACAAAGTCCGTCAATCGGTTGCGGGGAAAAAAAATCACGAAATTTATCGTTCGGTTGCAGGCAAATTAAATAATGCAAATTTCTCCAAAAATGCTGAAATTTTTTGGGCGGGAGGCTCCCACTCATTGTCTTTTTTTGGGCGGGATTTCAAAATTTTCGGCGAGAATCCCGCCCTGAAAGATATAGTTTTAATCTGAAATAATATACTGAACTTGAACTAACTTTTGAAAAATCGGGTTAACCCAAATCCAACTTGCAGAAATCTACACTCAGTCTGAAATCGACTCGAACCATAAAGGCAGTTAACCCAACTTGCAAAAAAAATAATTATTGTCGAGAGAGCATTTACCCTCTCTCCCTGTGCTGAAACTTTTCAGAAACTTTTCTGTGAATTTTCTGATTTTTTCTTTTCTCAGAAATGCTGTAGTCATTTTGTCCCCCAATTTTGCCCTTTACAATTCAGCCAATGAGTGGAGGGGGCCAAAGGAGCGTTCCTTATCACAAACGAAAGATGAGATACGTTCGTTTGATGTCGTTGTTGAAAATTTATGGATTTCTATTATTAAAGTAATTTTTTCATTTTACCGTATTTATTTTCTTTTTGTGTTGTATGTATTTTGCTACTTTGAATTTTTTTAAACTAACCCTTTTTTTTTTGGAGAGTGAGAGAGAGAGATTTAGTAATTTGGTGACACGAAGCTCTGCAAATTCTTAAAATCCACAAATCGTTTCCAATGTAAACAATGAAATTTACAATCAAGTTGCAAGTGCAAAATTTCAGTTTTTAAAAATTTTCATGTCATTCTGTACACATTTTAATATGTCATTCTGATCATTATACATATTTAGTTATGCATTATTAATTATTTACTTGACCTTTACTTTTAATATTTTAAATATTTCAAACTTACAGCTAAATGTAATTATTAAAACATTTGAAATACTGCATTCGAAAAATGAAATTTCAGCTTAGAAACGCGACAATTACTATTAGGTTAAAAAAATTTAAAGTAGAAAAGTACTTATGATATAAAAAGAAGAAAAAAAATATACACCAGAATTTATCTGTATTACGAAAGCGGGAGAAATGATTTTCTGTGCTATACGAAAAGATATCCAAATAACTCAATCATGAACATAGAAATAGGTATCGGTTTCTATGTTCATGTGCACTCAATCCAAACTTGAAACTTTTAAAAAGGTCATTGAATGAATGAAATTCATCTCCGCCTTTCACATCCAGAAAACTTGCTGTGTCGCCAATTATGTTTATATTTTATATATATATATATATATATAAATAATAATTCAGGCACTTTTCCGTTATACGTACACCATTGTCGCCAAACATACATACATACATACATTTTGGCATAGTGTCCATATAACAGAAAAGTACTAAAGTTCATGGTTTAAAATCGCAATAAAATATCATGAAATTTATTGATTAGTTGTGGGAAAATATTGGGGAAATAATTTGTTTTTCGTGAATTTTTTGTTTTGTTAACAATGTGGTTAGAGAGCCAGGGAGAAATCCAGAAAACTTGCTGTGTCGCCAATTGTGTTTATATTTTATATATATATATAAAAATAATAATTCAGGCACTTTTCCGTTATACGTACACCATTGTCGCCAAACATACATACATACATACATTTTGGCATAGTGTCCATATAACAGAAAAGTACTAAAGTTCATGGTTTAAAATCGCAATAAAATATCATGAAATTTATTGATTAGTTGTGGGAAAATATCGGGGAAATAATGTGTTTTTGTGAAATTTTTTGTTTTGTGTTGTTGTGTTTAATTGTAAGCATTCATTATAATTTTCAGTGCATTATTAAATTGAAATTTTTGTTTAAAATATGTAAACAAAACAGTGACCAGAAACCTGCACAATTTCTAATATAGATAGATAGATGCATGCATGTAGTACTTTTAATTATTTGGTAAAAATACTGTGATCGTCACTGAGAAAACCTGAATTTAACCTAAAAGTAATTGTCGAGTGTTTAAGCTGAAATTTCATTTTACGAATACAGTATTTCAAATGTTTTAATAATTACATTCAGCTGTAAGTTTGAAATGTTAAAAGTAAAGGCCAAGTAAATAATTAATAATGCATAACTAAAAGTAATTGTCGAGTGTTTAAGCTGAAATTTCATTTTACGAATACAGTATTTCAAATGTTTTAATAGTTACATTCAACTGTAAGTTTGAAATATTAAAAGTAAAGGCCAAGTAAATAATTAATAATGCATAACTAAAAGTAATTGTCGAGTGTTTAAGCTAATTTCATTTTACGAATACAGTATTTCAAATGTTTTAATAGTTACATTCAGCTGTAAGTTTGAAATATTAAAAGTAAAGGCCAAGTAAATAATTAATAATGCATAAGTAAAAGTAATTGTCGAGTGTTTAAGCTGAAATTTCATTTTACGAATACAGTATTTCAAATGTTTTAATAGTTACATTCAGCTGTAAGTTTGAAATATTAAAAGTAAAGGCCAAGTAAATAATTAATAATGCATAACTAAATAGGTATAATGATGAGATTTTTTTTTCATGAATTATTCAGTTAAACTCGCCTTATAAATGTACGCAAATAATTCACATCAAAATCTTAAAATAACAAAGTTTTCTTTCGTGTTTAGCTATGCTTAATAACCAAAAAAGCTTGATTAATACAAAAATTATTTGGTAAAAATACTGTGATCGTCGCTGAGAAAACCTGAATTTAATCATATCACACAGAATTACATATTAAAAGTTTAAAAAACTGAAATATTACATCGGAAACGATTCGCGGAATTTCGTGCCACGAAATCTCTCTCTCTCTCAAAAAAAGGGTTAGTTATAAAAAAATTCAAAGTAGTAAAATACATACGACTTAAAAAGAAAATAAATACGGTAAAATGAAAAAATACCTTAATAAAAGAAATCCATAAAGTTTCAACAACCGAACAACCAAATGGAATCGTAATACACATACACTTCTAAAGAGAGGAAAAAGCCTTCACTTCATTGGCTGAAACATCGCGTCTGAAGATAGTAAAAGCCTCTAGCTGATTAGCTGAATGTTCGCGCATGCGTATAAATAGCATTTTTGCACGAAAAACTAAAAAGCAGGTTAGCTTTAAGTATATGGATTATCAGTATTTTTTCGCGATTTCGTCATTAAAAATATAAATTCATACAAAATCGGGTTAAAGATATAAATTAGAATTCATTTAAGGTTTTATCACGGGCCCGGACGGGTCAACTAGTTTTGTTTATTTCAACGCATGCATCATCATATTATACGGTTGGTCTTTTCAAAGCTTAAATCAGTAACCGTCAAATTTAATTCTGCCTTGGTATTAAATCAATAAGAAACAGCTTGTTTTATTTTTGTTGTGTCGTGTCATGTCAGTCATGTCATGATGATTGACATGATAAGCTGTTTCTCATAAAACTGGAGCTGATAGTTAGCTAACGTTTGAAAAGAATACAGCATGCTGAAGAAACAAACGCTAGAAAAATACAGAAGTTGTTTAACCCTCTAAGCGTGTGGAACGTAATATTCCGTTCACTAAGCTCCAGGTTTCACTGCAATATATGCAATGTTTAAGATAATATAATTCTATAGATTTAATGAATTTTCAAAATTAATATACATACTTTTGAAACACTAATGTCCTTGTGAAGAGGATTTGTGTTTGTACACAGCGATTGTAATCTCATCTCTATTCTTAATTTATTTGCAAACTAATTTACATGCGTTTCACAGAATCACACAATATTTCCTTTTATACTGGAAAAAGACGAATTCTTGAATTTATTCAAGGACTAAAAATTATAAAATAAAATAAATAAATAAAAAATTGTTGGTTGTTAGTTCAATCATTGAAGAATGATTAATACTCTCAAGGGTTACATTCATATCTGTAATTAAGTTTTATTTATAATGCTGAAAGAATCATATTTTTTTAGCAATTAAAACGAAATGCAGAGAAAACAACATTACAATTTTACCCTTTTTCAAAACGCTCAGAGGGATAGTATTTTAAACCGATTACTACCAAGCTTATTTCGAAGAAATCTGGCCCGGACGTCAACATGTGTTATAATTATTGTATAAGATTATGCCAAAAAAATATTAAATTTTATATTTTGACTTAAATTTATTTATTTTTATTATTATTTGCAGAAAAAGAAATAAAAACGCGTGGTGCTCTTGTGTCATTTGAGTGAACTTGAGTCATCTTTAATCCTTTGTGACTCAAGAACTTAGATTTTAAAAATATTTACTCAGATGTTAGAATACATCATTTTAAGCATGAAAAAAATAATTACAAAAATTTAGAACATAAAAAAAATATTGACTAAAAGGTACTTTTTTCACATCTACAACAAACAGAAAATTACATATTTCTCATAAATAGTGTCAATTTTCTGATACAAAATTGTAAAGAGTACGAAATTACCTCTGTAAAAAAATCTAATTTTGTATGCCTCCAGCCTTTCTAATTTGATAAAACTTATGAAGTTCATTTTAGCAATAAATATGTGAAACTGCTCAAATGATAAATAAAACTTTGGTATAAAAAATTAATTCAATATCGCCGTCTGTTGAGAATTCTATAAACAATTTATATTAAGGGTCCTCTCCCCTCATGCGAAAAGACCCGCTCGCTAACGTTATGAGTATCTCCGCCGCTCCTATGAGCATTATTTTTCTAATATCTCGTTTGCATTTCAATATTTTTAAACAATTTTTTTTCTTTTTTGGAGTTTCGAAAATAAAAATCCGCAAAGAAAATCGAAAAAGTAATCAACGGCGGAAATAGAAATTAATCTCAGCTATCAAAAAAAAAAAAAAAAAAAAAAAAAAAAAAAAAAATCGTTTAAAAATATTGAAATGCAAACTGTAAAATATTGAAATGCAAATTCAATAAAAATATTGAAATACTCTTTTTATCTTAGTTACAAAAATATTTCTAAAATATGTGCTTAATTTATAATTTTATGTGTTAAAATCTTATCGAAACTGAATAAGATTTTATCACTTCACATAAAATTGAGTATATATTTTAAAAAACAATTGACAACTAAGAAAAAAAATTGACGCCCTTCAAGAACAGTACACAGAAAACAGAAGTTAAAATATTAATTTCCTGAGGAGATATTTTAAATATACAAATGCATCCTACGCCCATAGGATTAACATTAGTGAGGGGAATCGGGAAGTTTACTGACAGCAGTAATAAATAAAATCGGCTTTTAAAGCCCACTGTATAAAATATAAGTAACATTGACTTTTGGGTATGTTGCAGATATGCAACGCGGTGGTGCAAAGGGTTAACAGATGTCTAGTCCACAAATTGCTCGTCCATGTATTATGACGTATTAACTCGTGGTGGGCATCTACTAGCAGAATGCCGCTCACGAGATAACGCGTGAGTGGCAGTCAGCTTGTTAAGGCTGCTCGTCAGTAAACTTCCCGATTCTCCTCGCTAATGTTAATCCTACGGCCGTAGGATGCGTTCGTATATTTAAAATATCTTTTCAGGGAATTAATATTTTTAACTTCTGTTTCTGTGTACGCTTCTAAAAGGATGTCTATTTTTTTCTTAGTTCTCAATTTTTTTTTTAAATATATACTTATATTTATGTGAAGTGTCAAAATTTTATTCAGTTTCGCTAAGATTTTAACATATAAAGTTATAAATTAAGCCCATATTTTAGAAATATTTTGATAACTAACAAAAAAAGAGACATCTTTTAAAAAGAGTACAGAGAAGACAGAAGTTAAAAATATTTATTTCCCGAAGAGATATTTTAAATATAAGAATGTATCTTACCCCCATAGGATTAACATTAGCGAGGGGAATCGGCAAGATTACTGACGAGCAGCCTTAATGAGATTAATATCATAGCTGCCAACTTTTACTCTTCTTTTTTACCACTTAAATTTAAAAGAAAATTTTGACATTTAATCGCAAGATTTTACCGATTAAGGTTGTTCTGAAATCCAAACAGGCAACTTTCTGACATATTTTTTAATTCACTTTTGTTCCGAAATGCATGAAATTGGCAGGTGTTTTTATTCAGAAACTATATCATCGAAACACGTTTTCCTTTTTTTAGTAAAGGCAGAAGATATTTCAGAAAAAACTGTCAAAGTCGGCATTTTGAACCGAATTCCCGACGCGGCAGCCCGAGAAGTGCGAAAACCGTGTCGTCACGTGACCAGAATCACTTATAACTCGATAATTAATCTATTTATCAAAAAATGGAAAACTCATTTCGATTCCATTTCGGCCTGCCAATCATATACCTATTCATTTAAAAATGAGTCAGAAAGTTTTGCGTTGTTGAGCAGGTCATTTGAAAACAACCTTGAACAAGGCAAAATTTACTATTAAATTTTAGTGAAATTTAAAAAAAAGCTGGCAGCTATGTAATCCCGTTACATCAAAGTAAACATACATATAAATGATTATCTTTGATGATTTAAGCCAACTTTCCGAGTCCTTTATTATGTGCTTCATCGACCATCCGGTAATTTAAGGAATTTACTGGTGAGAACGACATGTATACTGAGGAGCAATTTTTAGTCACCCAAAACACTGATGTATGAAAGAGGCACACACACACATCTATTTATTTTTGCTATCTTGTCCTTCATAAATATATTTTTAGGCATTTATATCCTCATTGTCTAGATCTAGATAGTCTAATATACATACTTTTGAAACACTAATGTCCTTGTGAAGAGGATTTGTGTTTGTACACAGCGATTGTAATCTCATCTCTATTCTTAATTTATTTGCAAACTAATTTACATGCGTTTCACAGAATCACAATATTTCCGTTTATACTGGAAAAAGACGAATTCTTGAATTTATTCAAGGACTAAAAATTATAAAATAAAATAAATAAATAAAAAATTGTTGGTTGTTAGTTCTTACTTTGTGTGAAGTATTACGCAAAAAGTCACATTTTTTAGAATTTTGGAAAACAAATTAACTCTTTAAATGCGTTGTTCTTAAGAATGCCTCCACAGATATTTAAAAATAATTAGAGCATTATGCATCAATAAAATGATCTTTGTGATTACAAAGAAATACGGGGTGCGCCATGAACTCGTTAAAGCTTTATATCTTAGTAATTATAAGAAATAATTACGACTTAAGTTTTTACACTTTCTTGCTTCTATTAAACATGTAATTAAATAATTATTTTTATTCAAATAACTTACAAACAATGAAAAAATAGTAATGTTTGTTCTAGGGAAGGGAAGGCGGTGGAGAATGCTAGAGATTTGAAAACAGCACCTCATGTTCCTAAGTTCGTTGTACAAGCAACGAAAAATGGTTAAATACATACGGAAAATGACACAGCAAGCTTATTTCGAAGAAATCTGGTCCGGACGCTAACATGTGTTACTCTACTTATTGTATAAGATTAAGTAAAAAAATATTATTTTTTATATTTTGACTTAAGTTTTTTTTTAATTTTATTATTATTTCCAAAAAGTGAAATAAAAACGCATGGTGCTCTTGTCTCATTTGAGTGAACTTGAGCCACCTTCAATCCTTTGTGACTCAAGAACTTAGATTTAAAAAATATTTACTCATATGTTAGAATACACCATTTTAAGCATGAAAAAAATAATTACAAAGGTTTAGAACATAAAAAAAAACTTATTGACTTAAAGGCACTTTTTTCACATCTACAATAAACAGAAAATTACATACTTCTCATAAATAGTGCCAATTTTCTAATACAAAATTGTAAAGTATACGAAATTACCTTTGTAAAAAATCTAATTTTGTATGCCTCCAGCCTTTTTAATTTGACAAAACTTATGAAGCTAATTTTAGCAATAACAATGTGAAACTGCTCAAATGATAAATAAAACTTTGGCATAAAAAATTAACTCAGTATCGCCGCGTATTGAGAATTCTATGAACAATTTAAATTAACTGCTGTGTTGGGAGACAGTAAGCAATAAATAAAATTGTCTTTTAAAGTGGAAAGAACAAAGCGCTCTCGGAAATTGGCTAAGACACTGAGCCATGCTGAATATGTCCTTACAATCTATATTATTAAAACTCAAAACTATTTTTAAGACCAAAATCGACAAATCTGCATCTTTTTCTATTTTAGAAAGAAGTTCATCGAGGCCAGGATTAACCAAGTTGTCCAAGGCGCCTGATTTAACCTCTGACACTCGAGAGAGATCTTGTTTTCGAACCTTACTCCTGACAGAAGATGATTCTGTAATATTATTGATTTTCAGACAAAGCCTTTAAATGTATCAACCAAATATTTTATTTTAGGAGGAAAAAGTTAGTGTTAGAGAATTTGTACTTTTTGTTTTTTTATCCGAATGCTTTATAATCATTAAGTAAAACTTACCACCGAATAATATTTCTTAAAAATTTACTGATTTTGTATAAAAATATTTAAATAAAGCTGTGACATCTAATTATGGATTAAGGCAATTGAACTGATCTACAATTTTAGACTTATTTTTATGACAATGATTAAGAAGACATATATACTAAGGAAACTATGTGATTATTTTTTGTTTAAAAAAAATGAAATGAAGAGCAAACGGAATTCAGTAAAAATATTTATATAAGAACTACAAAAATGTTTTCAATACATAATGAAAATATTACTAAAAAAAATAATCGAACCTTTTTTTATATGGAAATCTCAAGTTCCTTATCGTCAAATTTTGACAGGTTCTATCTAGTAATCTTTAGAACAATTTGA
The DNA here is from genome assembly GCA_963931845.1 of Maratus michaelseni. NCBI lineage: Eukaryota > Metazoa > Arthropoda > Arachnida > Araneae > Salticidae > Maratus > Maratus michaelseni. The sequence goes on along the minus strand of OZ007599.1, from coordinate 209,056,609 downwards.
TAAATTTTTAAAATGTCATGATGTTTTTTCAAATTTACAATTTTGAAGTCATATTGAGTAACTGTAAGTAACTCTTACAAAAGTAGACAGAGGTGCAACTTGCAAAATTTATAGAGCACAAGCAGTCAGTTTAAAAAAAAAAATCGAAATAATTGAATTAGGACTATTACAGATTATTAAATATTTATACGAATATATAATCGTTGGAAATAATTATTAATATCATTAATATAAAATCAATATTTTAATTTCAAAACAATAAATTTATAATTTAATTGGTAAAAACGGAAAATAAAAGCCTTTGAAATAGCTCATGTTAATTTTAGTATAACCCTTTGTTGAGTCACACATAACAACACTTGTCACTACCACTGCTTCAGAATTAAGCTTTGGCTACCACTAATTCAAATAAAATAATTATAGTATATTTCTATGACATTTGCAATAACTATACCATGAAGATTACAATATAGAAATATTGGTAGCAAAATGGTAATCGCTATTTTGAAACAATAATTGAAAGGGTTAAGTAATTATAAAGTGTAAAGGATTAAGGGGACGGTGGACTATGAAATGAGAAAAAATCGACCATAAATGCGATTTTTTTTTATCCCTGTGTTTAATTTTACAGGTTTCATATGCCTCAAGGTATTTGAATACCAGATTTATTTAAAATAATATTTAGTTTATTTAATAAATAAAATCTGTGTTTAAATATGACGACCATTACTTTACGAAAGATCTGGTATCCAAATCTCCTAAATCCCCTGAGTTATACGAACCCTGATTTATTGTTAAAATTTTAAAAAATACCAATAGCGTGTTTTAATACTCAATTTTTTTTCCAGTATATAATACTTCTTTAAAATACTCCATGCGTTTTAATTTTTGTTTACAATTCTTAATGTCTCCAGAAGACAATCTTGGTACATACTAAAATAAATCTGTACATCCGTTTTGGAATGTTAGTTTATTAAGATTTTCAATTTAATAATAAAGTCTATTAACATGTGAACATTTAATGAAAATTCAGTTTCTTGACAGTTTTTTTTTTTAAATTATTTTTTTAAAATAACTGTCTATGAGATTAAAGAAGAAAGAAAAATCCTGTGCCAAGCATAGATTATGAAACACTTTCCAACATATTCAGAATTTCACAATTTAATAAGGTGAAAGATGATGTCTAAGTAAACAATTTAGAAAATGCATAACACATTTGAAAACCCAATTTCAGCAATTACCATCAATAGTTGGAAAAATATCCTAATTTTTTAATACGATCTATAGATTTGTATATATACTACATAGTATGCTAAAATTTAGTTCAGTTAGAGAACGCATAACACAATTGAAAATTCCCCTTCAGTAATTACCGTCAATAAACGGAAATGTATTCGAGATCTTTTGTGCAGCCATGTATATGATCAATGGAAATTTTACACATCAAGTAATATGCAAAAATATTGGTACATTTGAAAACGCACACCACAATTGAAAAGGCACTTCCAACAATTATTGCTCTTAGACAGCACTGTAACCGAATTTTTTGTGTGTCCCTGTAAATGAACGATGAATGCTATATACACCATATTCTATAGTAAGCATTTTGCAGTACACCTCAATGATATATATCAATTTCAATATGTTCGAAATAGTGTAAGATCATTAAAATACACCGCAAACGATTTTTACCTATAGACTGTAATGTAACAGAATTCTTTTGTGTGTCCCTGTAAACGAAATATGCATGCTACACACTTCATTTCCGATACCGAACATGGTACAGTAAATCTCAATAACATGTATAAATTGTACGGTAATTCGAGTATATTTACGCTTGTCAGACTACGAACAGACAGACAGATAGACGGCAGACAGACAAAACGAATTCATAAACATTTTTCAGCTATGTTGGAAAGTTGTTAAAAATGAATGCATAATTTCTTTAATGAAATCCTTTTAAATAATAAAATAAACAAATGGGGGCAATACAGGGTGTCCATAAATGATTGTCCCGGTTTCGTTACCTCAAAACTTTTGATTTAAGAATATGAAGAATAAATAATATTATTGCATATTCGTCAATTACAACTCAAAAAAAAAATTTAAGAACACAATTGAAATTACATATACGTAATGTTACAATTGAAACCGTTATTAAGCAAATAATGATTATAATCAAATAATAATTAATATTAAAATTTTATCAAATTTATCGAAAAATCATTAATGAATTATGTAATATCTATCTATCTAACTTTGTACTCACAATTCATTAATAGCTTTTTGATAAATTTGATAAAATTTTAATATTAATTATTATTTGATTATAATCGTTATTTGATTAACAGAGTTTTGAGTTGCGACTTTACCCATATATGTAACTTTGTTTGTGTTATTAAAAATATTTTTTGAGTTGTAATTTACGAATATGTAATAATATTTTTCGTCATGTTCTTAAATCAAAAGTTATGAGGTAAGGAAACCAGTACAATCATTTATGGACACCCTGTATTTTGAAAATTGGAAAATATGATGATTTTATTGTATGTATTGTATGTGTTTACTATTGTGTGTACTGTATATTGTATGTACTGCACTATGTTTAAAGTATGATAATATGCATTTTTTTTTTTTTTTTTTAATAGCTTTAATTTTTTTTTTAAATAATAGCTTTATTATTTTTTTAATTTTCAATTAATTGATTTTGTTTTTAAAAAATTTATTGAATTCATATAGAATTCTTCATAAAAGAATTTCTTATTGGAATGAAATTAAAAGTGAAAATTAATTTTTAGCTTTTTCCGTCCCAGTGCGCTTCGGTTATGATATTTTACCTATATTTCCTCTAATCTTCGCATTTGCGTATCCAGTAAAATTTTATTCTTTGCGTATAGACTGACCGCTCTATAACTTTCGGTTGAGAATTAGGCCATTTAAACATAACTTTAAGGTCACCAGCAGGCAGTCACATTACAAATACTTATCAGAAATAGCAAATGAAATATAAGTGGCATGAAGTATTTTAAGAAATTAATAATAGTGAAGCGTGGATTTTTCTTAGCAACATTGTTTCAACTAAATTGGCGCGTATGGCATTTACGCTTGCATGCACTTACGTAAATATAAAATGCTTAAAAGCAACAATTCTACACACGTAACTTCTAAGAAGCTGAAAAAAAAATTACCTCCGATTCAAAATAGAACACTCTAAATAGTAGGCATATTTTCCCTTCTAACAGAATGTTGCATGCGATATTTTGTGCTTTTCATTGTTCTGTAATACGAAAAATTCCAAACAGGATAAAAGCATGTTCTATTTGTAAGTTAATGCGCGTAACAGATGCGTGTGTTTTTGTCCCGGCACACTGCAATAAATCTAGGATAGTGAGGTAAGAATAGGTCATTTTATAAAATACAATCACATGAAATAAAATGCTGGCGGCTCTCATTTTTTACTATGGAATGCAAAGATTATCACTTTTTTAATGGATCGATTGAAATCCAAGTTCAGTTTAAAATTGTAAAAATAACGACCTATGTTTTGTTCTACTTTATTTTTATTTTCTGCTATTTTATCTATTCCGGATTAAGAGAATCTGAGTAATGAAATAATGTTAAACATAACTCAAAAACTACTTGGCGGAATGAACTGTAATTTTGATTTCTCAGAATTTGGTATAATTTCACGACGACCCCCATAAGATTATTTATTAAAATAAATTGAAAGAAGAAATAATTTTTTAGCCGAATGGCTGCGCTTTCATTTGTTTTTGAGACAATTGATGATTAAAACGTCAGCTGTACTTAAAAATATGAAAACAAGTAGATTCAGGCTCACGTTTTTGACTTCATTTTCTTTTATAGTGTAATGAACATAAAAATGGAATTTCGGAATTTGTGTTTTTTCTTAAACGTTATGCAGTTATTCTCAGTATTATGTAAAATATCACAATTTTCTGTTTCATATTAAGTAAAAAAATTGTTCTTAATGAAAATTTTGCAGTGTAAGTCAACAGTATAGACATTTGGAATATAAGAATCAACACGTTCACTTTTTAGAGAGTCCACTTTTCCACCAGCTAAATACATTTTAAAATATAATTAAATATAATCCAGTGTTTACAAGATTTCAAAATGCAATCGGTCTATGGCACCCTGAATGTCTTAAGATGGTTCTGGTTGCAATAAGTGTGACGCATGAGTAAATCTCTGATAGCTCTTCTGTCATACATTATTTATTTATCCTTTGTTTTGATGCATTTATTATTCTTTAAACGTTTTTGCATTTAAATACCAATATCTCTTTATAAATAGAAAAATCAAATCCGGGCAATCAGTTACTGATCCAGCATATGAATTGATGGTGGCATTTCATTTTTCTAATTCGCAGTCAAATCAGCCAACCTGTAATTCTGTAGGAAGATACTGATACTATTATGTATGTACATTAGCGAAAATTACTACAAATTCTGCAATTAAATATAAGGCAAAGATTACTATTCGGAAATAATGGTACTCAGAAGTAAGGACCCCACGCACCTTGTGTACAATTTTAAATTCATAGATTGTACAAAAATAAAATCATACTTTGTGTGTGTGTGTGTGTGTGTGTGTGTGTGTGTGTGTGTGTGTGTGTGTGTGTGTGTGTGTGTGTGTGTGTGTGTGTGTGTGTGTGTGTGTGTGTGTGTGTGTGTGTGTGTGGAATTTATGGTAATTTGGGTTTGACAATTCTACCAAGGTTCCACAATAATTTCATTTTCATCTATTTCAAAATTTCATTTTTTTCTCTAATTGTTAATTTTGGATACATTTCATTAAAGATTTGTGTTTCATCGTACATATTTTTAATTTTCTTTTCTTTATTCCCTCCAATCTACATTATCTCTTTTTTTAAAATTCTATTCATTGTCTTTTCTCTACATATTTATGGATATTGTTCAAACAGGTACGTGTTCATTTTTCATATTTAATCTAATATTTTTTTTTTCTACGCATGTTGTATGATGTTTCTGTGTTGATTTAATTGTTATATATATATATGCGTGTGTGTGTGTGTGTATACACACACACATATAGGGCTGGTGCTTAGTCATGATTTCAAAGAAAGCGCGATTTCCTATACAATAATCAAAAGATAATTATAATAAATTGAATATTCATGAAATTGTCAAAAAGTTCGCTGAAAATTAATAAAATTATGTTGCGTTTTGAAAACTGGAATGATTCAAGCACATTTATAACGCAAAATTTTAAACAAATTTTTACTTTTAGTTAATTACTTGTAATATACTCCCTGGTTATATTTTAAGAAGTACTTTTTTTTTCGTTAACTTTTTGAGTAGAAAATATTATATGAATCATTGCGAAATTTTGTATGTGAAGGTAGAGATGTTATATATATTTTTAAAGAATATTATTATTCCTGTGACGGATGGTTACCTTGTCGGAAGAGCGATCATCCTTCCTTTAACTAACGCAGTACACTATATATAGATGATAGGTAGTTAGTAAAAACTATCACCTAATTTAATTACGAAATTTGTATTTTTTTATTTTTTTACTTTAATTGCAAAATAATTTTTGTAAGGCATTTTTAAAACCGTGGTTATTAGAAACAGATGGAACCTTGCTTAAATTCCTGTTCTCACAAATTCTCTACAAAATGTCTATGCCTTTTAACCTGTATATTATACCGTGCTGCCCAAATGCAACACACACAATGGGCTTATTAGTTTAAAAAACAAGTTTTCAAAAACTATTTTTTATTTTTTTGCATTTCTACAGCATTACAACTAGTTCACACTATTTTATGAATTCTCAAGATATCATGCTGCTATGTTCGTTTTTTAAACCAAAGTTAATTGCTGAAGTCATAATTGTGTGTTCAGGTTTTAAAAAATGAAGGTTTACATATTTAACCCTCTGAGCGTTTTGAAAAAGGGTAAAATTGTAATGTTGTTTTCTCTGCATTTTGTTTTAAATGCTAAAAAAATATGATTCTTTCAGCATTATAAATAAAACTTAATTACAAATATGAATGTAACCCTTGAGAGTATTAATCATTCTTCAATGTTTTGAAAATTCATTAAATCTATATTATCTTAAACATTGCATATATTGCAGTGAAACCTGGAGCTTAGTGAACGGAATATTACGTTCCAAACGCTTAGAGGGCTAGATATATCACACAGCTCAGTGTAACTCTACATGAGAAAATATTTCTTCTGTCAAAAATTTCATAATACTTGTAGGAAGTTTTTAATTTTAGAAAATAATGTTCATCCCATTTTGGTTAAATTATTAACTTTTATTTTATATTTTATTTTTATTCTTTCATTTGTTGTTGTTCTTCACTAATTATTTTTCACGTGTTTAAATTACACTTCCCCAAAACAAAAGATTGATAATAAATTATTTTTCATAATAATAGATAAAATAAATCATCTATTAGATAATTTTAAATTTTGCTAGATATACTATTATTAGCCTCCTAATCTTAGTATTGTATTAGTATTAGTATACAAATATCAACTGGTTTTATATGTATTATATTTCACTAGTATATTATTGCTATTATTATTTATTATTATTATTATTATTATTATTTACTAGATAATAGAAAGTAATTTCTGAAATAGGAGATGCAGTGATATAAATAATTAAAATCCGTTAAGAGTCAACACCAAAGAAACTAAACAACATTCCGTTTCACTCACAAAAAATAGAAAAACGGTGTGTGCATTCTATATCATGCATCATGTCACTTACATACAAAATGATCCCTTATAAAGTATATATAAACCAAATAGTATTTCGTAAGTATTACATGATACATAGCTCTATAAGAATAAATTTCTGTGTTTATACCAATATCACAAAATCCTTGAAACCCTCACCCAAAAATACAGTACACGAAATAAATGAATAAAAAAGAGTGTCATAAAAACCGCTGAAGGAAACATTAAGACATGGCTGAGTGCTACAAGAATGCAACTTAGCGGATCTAACAAGGCAGTTTCAGGTCCATTCTATTGCTTTTAGGACGTATTTTTCGTCCCTAGAAAAAAAAAAGAAAAAAAGAAAAAAAAACTAATGTAAATCAGAAGCTGGACAAAAAAATCATAGAATCATAGTTAGTAGCTTACTGAGCTTACTAGATCCAGGGGGAAATATAAATAGAAATAATTCAGGTAAAAGCTACTTTAGAGAATAAGAACCAACATGATAGTTGAAATAAAGAAAAAAATGAAAGAATAAACGCAAGAAGAATAGAGTTCGTAGGGTCATACTATTTGACGTGGATCGTTGACAGTCATGCATGAGTAATCTCGTACTCGAGCTAATCTCGTACTCTATACTGATATATTTAGGAAATCCACTGTTTTATTCTCCGGCATTTCAATCGATATATAACATGGAAGTATTAGGATTTTTGGGGGAATTTTTTTAAGGGTGTCACGATAGGAGAATAAGTTCTAACAAGCGGAATTCAGAACCAACTTGTATGACAACCTTCGGGATGATATGAACTCAATTCTAAAAAGAAAACTTCATGTTTGACAAGTGACGTGGTAAAACAGAGTTATGATATATCTTATATTATTTTTGTGACAAGCTTTTTATTCCAATATATTTTTACATAGAAAGATGTTTTTGTGTTTAAAAAATATATTAAATGAAATGAAGTGCTACTTAATTATTTTTCCCCGCCTGAAGAGGCCCATAGTTAGTGTCTAGAGTTTTGAAAATTGGCCATTAGTGGCATTAATGCCATCATATTAGAGGATGTTAACTTTTTTTCCAGTACTGTACGTGCATTAACTATTTTGTATCTAAATGAAACTGTTGTATAAGATAACATCCACATAACAACAATTAACTAATTGCAATACATAAGAGAGCAACAATACAGAAATTGGCTTTGACAACTAAATCCTGAATTTATTCACATTGCACTGACAATCTACCACAAACGGTTTAAAAAAGAGAGAGAGCTGTACAAAGATCCCATCATACCAGTCAATTTTAGGAGCCCATTCAAGCCAGTGGTTAACGCAATTTGCTTCCCATGCATTCGAAAATATCACAAGGAGGGGGCCAAGCTTTGTAATCACAGATTTTGATTATTATTTTTATATATGTTGTAGGGTAGAAGCCCCTTTGTCTCAGGTTCAATGGATTTTATTACAATGTTCCTTAGTTCCTGAGAAATAGGGGTCTAATATTATAACACAACTTAAATACCGTAATATCGGGCCCTGCTGATTACCTGCGGATTAAACAATTATATTTCAACCCGGAAATTTTATTTTATAAAACGTAACTTACTAAATCGCTGTGAATATTTCATTTCAATTATTGAATAAAATTTCTGGGTCGGAAATTTTGTTTTATTTACGTTGTGTTATAATATTAGACCCTCTATTTCTCGATAACTAAGGAGCGTTGTATAAAATCCGTTGAACCTGAGACTAAGGAGCTTCTACCCCACAACATATACAAAAAGAATCAAAATCTGTGATACCAAGCTTGGTCCTCTCCTTGTCAGAACCGAAATACGTGGATTTCAATTTCAATCTATACAGTGGCGTGTTTTACTCTTATACTAAAATAGTAAAACTAAAATCTCCATAACGAGAATTATCAGCATTTCCTGTTAGAAAAACTTTTTTGAACACTCTGGTCTTATGAGAATAACGTCGAAATTATCATTTCCTGGCAAACCCACTTCCAAAAAAAGAAAAAAAAACTTGACTTGAACGCACAATCACTGGTTCTATTTTTATGTGAAAACAGGCAAGGTGAGAATTTATTGTGGAAATGTTTCCTTTAATTTTTGTGCAAGGAAATACGTGAAATTTGTAACTCATCAAAAGGATTCGAATCAAACGATTGATATCAAAGCAATCAGTAGGCTGGATTCAGAGAACTGTGGTAATCTTTTGCACAATAGACCAGAAGCTTACAGCTTAAATTTGATTATAAATGCCCAAATGCTAATTGGAAATCGAACCCATAACTTCTTGACACATAACCATCCCCTAACCACTCAAGAAATAGATTTGCTAATCAATAATGAAATGAGTTTATAACATTGAGAATACAACTGAGCATAATGTACACCAGACAATATATAAAAAAAGATCACCATAAAATTTAAATGCCAACAGAGAAAAGAGAAAATAACCAATTCCATTAGGAATTATGTCATCTTTCAATTTATTTTACAAAAATAAGTTTAGAGGGTCATTTTCATGTTGAAATTCTACCAAAACTCTGAAATTTGCAATACGAACACCCAATTTTGACAGGATATTTGGATACAGAATATTGAAAAACGGGAAGTCATTCGGCCAAATAGTTTAGGAACTACGAAGATTTAAAATTTGGAACTCGTAATATAATTCCCCTTTTAAATTCCTCTTTTTAATCCTTTGAAAACAGATTCAATGCAGGCAGTTTTTGAAGTATAACTCAAAAACTACACGTCAGAATGCGCAGTAATTTGGGATTCGCATATTTGAAGCTTCTAGAAATCTATTTCTGTTAAAAAAGTTCATAGGTTAAAATTTATAATTTTTTCGAAAGTGATTTTCGACAAAAATATGAATTGTAATTTATAATTTTTTTTTTTTAACAGAAATCGATTTCTAGATGCTTTAAATATGTGAATCCAAAATTACAGCTCCTTTCAGCATGTAATTTTTTAGTCATGCTTTAAAAACTACCTGCATTGCAATCTGTTTTAGCAACGATTAAAAATGAATTTAACATTGCGAGTTCCAAACTTTAAACTTTCATCATTCTTAAACTATTTGACCAAATGACGTCCCGTTCGATAATAGTCAACAACGCGTATTCTGCCAAAGTTTTCGTCTGTTTTGGACAAAAGATTAATATAGTAGTCTAAAAATAAAAGTAATACAACAAAAATAAATAAAATGAAATGAAAAAAAAATATTCAATTTTCAAAACGTACTCATTCAAAAGTCGACAATACAACTACAATCGGAAGATTGATACAGAATTAGTTTTAAAAATTTCAGACCTTTTCTTACAAATTTTATATAACGTTTCTGGTTTTTACAGTATTTTAGAATATTACAAAACTGTTTCGGTTGTTTATTGAATGAGTCTTGTGTTTCTATTCACTCTGCAATAGCTCACTCGAAGAAATTTTTTCTAATGAAATTACTTAAAAGTATACCTAAAATTGACTCCAAACATTTAACTTTTTAAAAAAAATTTAATTTCTAAGCACTGTCTACTTTGGAAAATTAATAATGGTGATCGCAAAAAGATATTAACCATTAGTAATTATTTTTCTGATTATGCTGCAAGCCCCATAGAAAGTATATCACTATACATTATGACATACACATTTTGAAGTTTAAAATCGGAATATACAAGGACATTAACTATCGATAAGCTCTATAATAAGGTGGGTGAACGTGAACTAAAGGTGATCAATGTCCCTAAGGTAGCCCACCCCTCAAAAGCAGAATTAATATAATTTTTAATCACAAAATGATGCTACTGCATTGTCAATTATGTTTATGCAGTGCACGAAGCTGAATTTAAAGAGATCACCTTTATCCTCCGACATTTTATGCAGTGATTTCACTTTTGAGGAGTGGTCGTTCTAATTTCCGCAGGTAGGAAGATATTATAATTTACACGTGTTTAAATTCTTAGAACTTTGAGGTATGATACGTTAACTGAAAGCTTATTTCCTTCTCTTTAGCCGCATTTATTTCAATTCTAAGATATGTGTCAGATTAATAATTTTACGTCGTACAAATGGCGACCATACGCATGTTCCCAAGGTGGCCACCTTAGAAACAAATGTGGAAATCAGTGTAGCAAAGATGATTTTTAAAATTTCTACATAAATATCTGAAAAACTTATTACCATTGTTAACACCAGAGATCACTCAAAAGACGTCAGTAACTCCCAGAAGAAAATCCCTGAACTACCGTGCACAAAAAAATTGCTTCAAGGTCTTTTCGTGTCATAAGATAAGAAGATTAAAAAGAAAAAATCGAACGATATCAAAAGAAAGAAAGGATCATCAGAGCATAATAGTAAGGAAAATAGTTTGCGAGTATTTCCAAAGGTGGCCCACAAGCTACAATTTTGAAATTGTATTATAAAAGTAATTAAATTTTATTTTACAAAGAAAAGTATACTTGATATGTGTTAGAGATTAGTGTAAAATTTTATAAACAAATATTCCACCACACACACCCAACCAGAAAATTATAAAAAATAATCAAAGCTTAACTATGGCCACCTTTTGGTCACCTACCTTAGAGATGAAAGGTATGATGAAAAAGAAAAATGGCCACTTTAAAACTGATAAAAGTATATTAATTTAGAAATGCTTCTTTTTTATTGAGTTATTCCTAGAGATATCGTATTATCCAAAAATAGTTCCCCTATTTTTAATAAGGCACTTAAATCATATGTATTACTCATGCCTTATACATTATTTACTGATGTCAACATCCCTTTTTCTATTCCCATACCTAACCCACAACGATAAATGAGGTATCATACAAAAGGTTTTTGAAAAGGCTTTTGACATAGTACGCTCACATTTCGTAAAACGCATTGTTTGATTAAAAATTGCAGTTAATTAAAAATTAATGAAAAACGTATATCAGCAAATAATCTCAAAGAAAAAGATTTCAGTTTGAAAGTCTCGTTCGGGTCTACTGGTCTATTATAAAATGTATCAATGCTATCAGAGCTAATGACTGCTGTGAGCGTACTTTACAAAGATAAAAACACAGATCACGCAATGTTTTTTTTTCACACTGTAGTAAATTGGAAAAAGAACAAGAAAACTCTTCCTGATGCAATAGCGAATACATTAGGTTGAATCAAAAGTATTTTCGTTTTTCGGATGTTTTTATACCAAAAAATGTAGCTGGCACTTTCTCACCCCTATTGTTGAACATAAAATGTTATTTAAGAGGATATATATATTCTATAATCATATAGGCTTCTTTCTTTCATTTTTAGGTCACTTAAAAAGAATGATACAAATGTTGATATTTTATGCTATTATATTATCTTAAGGCATGATTTTATACTAGGCCTTAAAACCAATAAAGCTGTCCTCAAAACTCGTGAAGTTAGAGGCCAGGACAATAGTAGTGTGCGGACAGTTCAAAACAAATCCAAACATTTTAAGAGGCTACTTCACTCAGGCGAAAACACCCGCTCGCTAATATTAATCCTATGGGGGAAATATTTTACGATATCTCCTTCGCATTTCAGTATTTTTAAATGATTTTTTTTTTTCATTGGATAGCTAAGATAAATTTCTATGCACTCTAATTTGTACTTTTTCGATCTTTGTTGCAGCTTTTTTTTTTATTGAGGATACTTTCACTTTCAAAACCAGTTCCAAAAATGAAAGTATCTTAATAAAAAAAAAACTTGTGATCAAAATCGAAAAAGTACAAAAAAGCGTACATAGAGATTGACCTGAGCTATCCAATGCAAAAAAAAATCATTTAAAAATATTGAAATGCGAACGAGATATCGTAAATTATTTCCCCCATAGGATTAACATTAGCGAGCGGGTGTTTTCGCCTGAGTAAGACCTCAGCCTTGAAATCAAACGCAGAAATGACAGGCCATCAGTTGTGAATTTTAACCACTTGAAGAGAAAAAAGAACGAAAAATCATGTGTCAAGCATAGATTATGCGTAACACTTTCCAACGCTTCCAAAATAATTTTACAAATCATACCGTTTAATAAGCGGAAAGATAACATCTAAGTAAACAATTTGGAAAACGCATAACATATTTAAAAACATAATTTCAGGAATTTCCAACATATACAATATTCGGAAAAATATCCGAATACTTTTATTCAGCCCTGTATATTATCTATAGATTTGTATATATACTACATAGGATGCTAAATTTTAGTTCAGTTAGGAAACGCGTAGCACAGTTTAAAATTCTCCTTCTGGAGTTTCTGTCATTAAACGGAAATGTGTTCGCGAACTTTTGTCCTTCCCTGTATAGGATCTACAGAATTTATGCACACCAAGTAATAGACAAAAAGTGAGTTAAATTTAAAATCGCGTTCAGTAACTTAAAACGCACTTCCAGGAATTATTGTTAACAGACAGTAGAGAATTCTTTTGTGTATCCCTGTAAATGAACGATGACTGCTATACACACACTATTCTGTAGCAAGCCTCTTGTAATGCACCTTAGTGATACATTATAAATTTCAATGCGTTTAAAATAGTGAAACATTATTTAAATAAACCGCAGACGATTTTTCTCCATAGACGTAATGTAACGGAATTCTTTTGACTGTCCCTGTAAAGTAACTATAAGTGCTATGCACATCCTATTCCATATTAAGCATCTTGTAAATGCACCTTAATGATATATATCAATTACAATGTGTTTGAAATTGTGTAACATCATTAAAATAAACCGCAAATGATTTTTCCCCATAGACCGTAATGTAACGGAGTTCTTGTGAGTGTCCCTGTAAAAAAACTACAAGTACTACGCAGTACCGTTGAAATAGGTAACATGCTATAGATAACGACAACAACATATAAAAATTGCAGGGCAATCCGAGCATATTTACGGGAGTTAGAGCACGGACAGACGGCCAGACGGCAGACGGCCATACGGCAGACAAACCGAAGTCATAAACACTCTTCAACTAGGTTGGAAAGTGTTAAAAAGAGGAAAATCCATTCCCCACAATCAATTTTGATGCTAAAAATTAACAAAACTACACATTCAAAAATTAATCATTTTTGGTTTTATGAAAATATACTAAGTTTACTTGAAAAGAAACTTTTTTCGTAACTATAGTGAATTCACTGACAGAGAATGGGGCTATGCACTGACGCGTGCATCCGGCTAATAGTGGAGTACAAGAGATCGGAACAAATTGCGATTATTCTCAGCGGAAATTAGAATACTTTTTGTTGACGGACAGTAGTGATGCAGAACTATTGGTTTAAAATATGAATGCAACAAAGCAGGAGTCGGTAATTTGCTAGCAAGTTAAATGTAGATAGAAATAGAAAAAGTTAGATATAAACTTCCTGGTTTCTGGAAAATAAACTGGTATCCGACAACTTATTTGAACAAAATAGATAATTTGACGGAATGATAGCCATGACACTGAGAGTAGACAAGGAAGAACAGTAGAATTTTCGCATCTCTTTTAACGGTAAAAAAGTAAAGAAAAAGTTTTTATTTCAATATTATGCAAATGGATTCTTATGAAACATGAAAATTACATGCCTTTGCTTTATTTTTTAGGGTTCCGTACTTAAAAAGTAACAGCTGAACCATTATAATGATCACTCCTGTGTCTGTCTGTCCGTCTGTCAGAGCCATTTTACTCGTAAACTATGAGACCTGGAACATTCAAACTTGGGAAAGTTTTAAAGTCTATTGACCCACATATTTTCAGAATATTAGCCATTCACAAATATGATTAGGAAAAATTTAAGGGGGCCAATTAAGTTACTTGAAAAAACAAATTTTCTTTTTGCATATCGTGTGGGATATCACGTGAAAGATCTCGTAATATCGAACTCAAAAATATATTTGTTTTAATTTTAGGTATTATATTTTCAGAGATAACGTCGAAAATACATTGCAAAAATATGTTCCTCCCCTCCCCCCTCTAAATCCGTATCCACTGAAACTAAAATTATGAAAAAATTAGGGGTAGTAGGAATTTATTAAACCTTGCAGGAAAACTATGGCGATTTTCCTAGGTCATATAGTTTTTGAGAAAATCGCATTTTTCTGTTACACACACACTTTACTTTGCGGGCGCTGGAGGCACCCATCGACTCGAAATCATGCAAGGATTAACGGGCGTTCACTGCATGTATATGTAACAGAAACAGAGACTGAATCATTTGTGTATATACTTTTGTATATAAAACCTTTGTCACTGAGATCTATGTCTTAGATATTTAGTTTTTTTATTATGGCAACAGCTGGAGCTAATGAATAATAACGACTCATACTACAATAGTTTAAAACAGAATTATCGAAAACACAGTTCCAAGAAGCAGCATTTAGGTTGGTTGGTTGGTTGCATAAGGTTTAATGGCACAAGCTCCCATTGGGGACAAGCTGTGCCAAAGTAAAAATTAAGAAAAAAATATCAAAAAATCCACCAAAAGTAAGAAGCAGCATTTAGAAATTATTTCAGTTTCCAACTACACCAATTGAAACTTAGAGATATGTAGATTTTAATCTTTCTGATACATTCACGGAGTTGTTTTTATCCAGGTATGCTTAAAAATTTCACAAATTATTGTTTAAACACCAAAGAATCGAACAACGTTTTACATTTTCCAGAAAATGCGATTCATCTTCAATTGTAAATAATTGTTCTCTCAAGACGATATTTTCATGGCTGTCGATCTTCGAATGTCGTCTTAAAATGCTAAACAGATACCAACAACTCTTCTTGTTATCTGAACATAACCTGCAAATTATACATTTACAGATATAATTGAAAATTTCATGCATTTACGAATGGAAATGAATTCCGGTATACGTTAGAAAATACCGAATTTGGATTTAAAATATAAAATTTGCTAATAAAAGACATGTGACACCCCCCACCCCCACCTCGAAAAAAAAGAGCGATGATACCCTTCTGAATGAAATTCTGGCTCAGCTTCTGGTAATATCCCAGGAAAATCAAATAGAAAGCTATAGACTTTTATGATGTCATTTTCCCAGATTTGATTTATTATATTATAAATTGTATAAAATTTAATTCAATACATATTATATCACACATGAAAAGTGTTTCTTTATACAGTAGGAAACATGCTAAGTCAAAAAATTAAGAATATATATATTCTTTAAAGAAATTTATTAAAAAGTCATTTTCCTAGCATGCTAGGAAAATGTACTCTATACCAACATAATGGCTCAAATGCCAAGGTAATGATATTTTACAATAATATTTTTTATTTTGATTATAAACCTCCACCAAATAGAAATGAATTAAAGCAAATGTAAAAATTTAAAGCATTTTAAAGCATTGTCAAATAAAAAAAAATTCTCATTTTGAAAATGTCATGGTTCATAAAAATCGACCGTAAATGGCATAACTGCACGGAAGATCCATTTAATGCAATCGGGGGCTCTATAAGACCCGCTGATTTTGAGAACCCCTTCACACAGTGACCTATGTTAACTTATTTATTTTCTGAAAGTATTTAGCTCTTATAAGACATGAATATCTTGTGATTATAAAATGTAATTGTTGATGTTTATGTACAGTATAGGGGGAGTGGGGGGGGGGGGTACTCTGGCAATAACTTCAGCTCTAATGGACGCGCGAAAAATAAAGTATCCTTATAATTCGTATAGAATACTTTATAATTATTTGGGGTTTATTTTGTCATTAGGGAACATCTACATATTAAAATTAAACCTAGTTTTAAATTTTCAATATTAACATCATAATTTTATTGTATATTTAAGTTCAGCAAGCCAAAAAATAGAAACACAAAATTTCATCAATTTTGAATGATTAACTAATGAGAAATGAATTACTAAAAAGTGCAAACAAGAAACAATTAGTGTTAAAGAGTAATATTGGTTATTTAGACATAACACACACAAAGAATAATTCATGTGTTTAATTACTTTTTGCTTTATATCATTCTTTGTAAATCTCAAACATAATAGACATCTATTTGATTTTATGAAACTGAATTTTAAATATTAATTATTAACTAATAATGCAATTATTAAAAATTTATAAATAGTAAAGCACACTATTTGGTTGCCATTAGAGTTCGCATTAAAATCCCCTCTCCTCCAAAATAAATAAATAAATAAATAAATAAATAAATTATCGTTCACTTCTGATCATTGGTCAAGTCATAAGTAAATATGTAAAACCGACAACTTTACGGGAGGATACGAGAAAAGTTAAAAATCCCTTTCTTGTTATTTTATGTATACTAAATATTAACAAGTCAAGAATATGTTTATGGATTTCTAGATGAACGTCGCTACTATCGTTAGCAAATAAGGATTTTCCATGAGCAATATTAATGCAAGCTAGATACTTAAATTTATCTCTCATACCTAATCTGCTGATAATGTAATTTATCGAAACTGCACGTGACAATTTGCAAATAAAATGTGTTTATTCTTGTTAGTTTCCTTTCTAATTATCTTCAGTAAATTGATTTGCAATATAAAACATAACTAGTCGTTGGGGGCCACCGTAACACTTACCCATCATGGATATGCATAATGTAAAATATTAAAATAAAAATGTGTAAACTACTTATAAAATGCATTGCAATTAAAATAAAATCGTGGCTTGATGATGTCACAAACTTTAAAGGCTCGATTACTGAATTGCTTGAAAGAAACATCCTTATAACTCCAAAAATAATAATCCTATTAACTAGCGGTTTATTGCATCTGATTAAGCGTCAAATTTCCAATTAAAATATATCTTTGAAGTGAAATTTGGATGAAATACAGGGTCATGAAAAATCGAAGAGTGTGGTAAATAAGATTCCAAATATCTCGGCAACTAATTATCCGATCGACTTCATGCTTTATGCAAAATTTGTTTTTTTATTGTATTTTATATTCATTTCTTAAAATAAACAATTTCGAAAATTTTTATATACCTTTCATCAGAACGAATATTTCGAGAGTCCGAAAAAAATTGTTCCGGTTAATCGAGGTTATTGAAATGAAATAGGCTTCTTCCCATTATTACATACTAAGTACATACCAAATTGCAAGTCTCTATCTCAATTTTGTCGGGAGATAGAGCGTTTACAGACACACAGACACACACACAGACGGACGGCAAAATTTTTTTTCTAAAAATATGTTTTTCGGAATCTCCAGTGTCTGAAACGTGTAAATCCGTCAAAAAAAAAATTTCAATTTTCAAAACGATTACAAGACTTACCCTATACTACGTATGATGGGTAAGTAAAAATCATAACTCAAAATTGCATCAACATATGAAAAAAATTTACGTGTAAATCAGCTATTTTCATGCTTTTGTGATATCTATCACTCTACTTCTACCGTGTTACTGTATATGCTGTCGCAAATAAATGCTATCAAGAATAATAATTGATGTAAGTTACATGTCAACTGTGTAGCTTACTTTCAATATTTAAAAAATAAATTAATACTGCAAAATATCCATTTTATCGGAAGAAAGAGATCAGAGAAGAATATCAAGACAAACCACGCTAAGAGAAACTCTTAGAGTAAATCTTAAAATACGTACAATTTTATCTAATTTAGGTTGTAAACTGATGTTTCCTGCATTAAGTAAAAGTTGTGAAACAGGAACGTTTCTGTTTCATTACAGAATCCATCCTATTTCGTACTGAAGCAAAAATTGATATATAAGGCTGCTTGTCATTAATTTCGACAAATGAGCAAAGAATATTAGAGGCTATAGACAGAGTGTTCATTTGTTTAATAAAATGATGATATGATTTGTGCATAACATTTCCATGAGAAATATTAATGCAGGCTAGATATTCAAATTTAACTTTCATAACTTGATCGGCTAACAAAGTTATTTTATAAAAACTGAACGTGGCAATTTGCATGTCTAATATATTAAAGCGAGAAGCAAAATTCTTAACTTTTTAGTGCAAATTCGACCTTATTGCGCATGCCTCAACTTTTTTTTAATAGTGAATAACGCAGGAAATAATAGAATTAAGAATAATCAAGAGGGTTGGGGAAAGAATAGTTCTCCTATTGGCCTTCACTGCTCACAACCCTATCCCTAGGAAATACTCCTTCTAAATTCTTCTTCATTCTATTTTTATTCCCCCTTCCTGAAGGGAGCATCCATTCTTCCACCTTCTTTGTTTGAGAGAGGGGTGAACAAAAGGGAAAGGGAGGGATGCGCTTTCACATTTTTTAAGGCTGGAAAGGGAAATAGGAGGAGGGGAAAGTTCGCCCCTTCTATAAAATTTGAAAAAGAGTCGTTTTCTGGGGAATAAAACATATTTATTTTACAGCCAGATAACAATATTTCTTATGCAACTTTTACACGGGCTGTAAAACCTTTATATTTAAAACCATTAAAAATTTCAAAGGGTTTGGACAACAAAAGCTTTTTTTAATGTTTTCTTATGAACACATTTATCACTAATTATCAGTATTGTTTATTTGGGGTTCATTTAAAGTTTTATCACGGGCCTGGGCAACGCCGGGCGGGTCAACTAGTATTTATTATTAGTAGTATCGTTTCCTAAGTATCTGCAGTAAACTGATGTGCAATCTAAAACATAAATCGAAATGACATCAATATACGAAAAACTTTTGAATTCAGTCAGCTGTTTTTCGTGATTTTGTAGTATCTATTACTCTACTATATGTTGCCGCAAATAAATGCTACCAAGAATAATAAATTTCAATATATTTTTTTAATTAATTAAAACTGCAAAGTATCTATTTTACCAGAGGAAAGATAGGATAAAAAGATCAAGGAAAACCACGCAAAGAAAAAACCTAGAGTAAATCCGGAAATGCAGTCTTATCTAATCTATTTTGTAAACTGGTGTTTCCTGCATTGTAGTAAAAGTTATGAAACGGGAACTTTTATGTTTCATTACAGAGTTGTCTATTCATCTTATTCTATACTGAAACGAAAATTAATGTATAAGGCTGCTCGTCATTCATATCGACAAGTGGAGAAAGAATGTTAGAGGTCATAAACAGAATGCTATCATTTGCTTGCTGACCTTTCAAGTGATGCCTTAAGGCACTTTAAATGCATCTCTGGAATCTGAGTATACAAAAAGAAGAATAAAAGAAGCATCCAGTAACAAACAAAAAAAGAAGGTGCAATTCATCTTTTCATCTGACTCTTTCATCTGGCAGAAATGAAAATTAGGTTGTCAGGCGTGCCAAAAATGCTTCATATATTTCAGTCCTCTCTCTTTTTGTACAATTCTTTAAAAAAATTACGTTGGTAATATATGTGTTTCAATATAGGTTTCAATATAAACATGTAAAATTAATTATTTAATTTCATTCAAATTATTTAATTAATTAATCTTGAATAGAGAAATCTGCAAATTCCTTG
Source organism: Maratus michaelseni (assembly GCA_963931845.1). NCBI lineage: Eukaryota > Metazoa > Arthropoda > Arachnida > Araneae > Salticidae > Maratus > Maratus michaelseni. The sequence goes on along the minus strand of OZ007599.1, from coordinate 209,036,474 downwards.
ATGTCAATGTGATGAATATGAAACCACTTACTGGTGCAGATAAAAATATTGTTTACAAAAAAGTGGGTGACTTTTTATTTATGTTTCTCTTATTTCAGAATTTGATGAAACATCTTTCATCTTTCTACCTGACAGAAAGGAAAACTGGGTGGTCAAGCGTGCCGAAAATGCTTCATGTATTTCAGTCCTCTCTCTTTTTGTGCATTCTTTTAAAAAATTACTTTGGTAATATATGTGTTTCAATATAGGTTTCAATATAAACATGTAAAATTAATTATTTAATTTCATTCAAATTATTTAATTAATTAATATTGAATAGAGAAATCTGCAAATTCCTTAATGTCAATGTGATGAATATGAAACCACTTACTGGTGCAGATAAAAATATTGTTTACAAAAAAGTGGGTGACTTTTTATTTATGTTTCTCTTATTTCAGAATTTGGTGAAACATCCTTCATCTTTCCACCTGAGAAAAAGGAAAACTGGATGGTCAGATGTGCCGAAAATGGTTTCATATATATCGGTCCTCTTTTTCCCCAACTCTTTTACAGATTTGTGTCAGTGTTGTAAATATTTTAATATTATTTTAATGCAAACATATAAAAGTAATTATTTATTTTCTTCGAATTACTTATTTATTATTGAATAGAGAAATCGGCAACTTATTTGATCTCAATGTGATGAATATAAAAACAAATACTGGTGCATATAAAAATATTGTTAAATAAAAATTGGGTTCCTTATTATTTATATTTCTTACATTTCAGAATTTAAAGAAACATCTTTCATCTTTCCATCTTACAGAAATGAAAACTTTTTCCCAATTCTTTCACAAATTTATATCAGTGTCGTAAATATTTTAACATGCTTCTAATGCAAGTATGTAAAAATAATTATTTATTTTCATTTGCTTATTTAATTAATTAACCATGAATACAGAAATCTGCAACTTACTTGGCCTTAATGGGATGAATATGTAATCACCAACTTATGTAGATAAAAAAAGAGAAGGTTTTTTTTTTTTCGGCATTTCAGAATTTGAAGAAACATATTTATCTCTTAAACTTACCTTCAAATATATAGAATTTTTTTTTTTTTTTATGAATGTCAAAGCATTGAAAACAAAAAGACTGAAACTTTTCTTATTGGAAGAAACATGCATGCCTAAACGAGAGGGAGAGGTAATAAAAATAAAAATAAATAAATTGTAATCCCAGCCCGGCGATAGACTTCGGAACCAAAAGAAGTTTACAAAGTGAGTCTACTTTCTAGTTTTTTTAACCCCTTTGTTATTTGGGACTAACGTACTTAAAAGTATCGGTCAATTTAAATTGACTATTATTTTGTCTTAAATTTTATTTTTGTTATTATCAGTATGTAGTATATGTCTATATATTTTCTATTATCATTTCATTTATGTTTCAGCATCTATACTAATAAAAGAAATATGTTTGTTCATGTGTCTGTCTGTGTGTGTGTGTGTTGGCGATTGCAATGAAAATCTACCGCACGTAGAGGTCTGAAAATTTGAATGAGGATAGTCCAAGGCACCTGAGGCTCAGATATTTATTTTTTTAATTAATCGAGATATAAATTAAAAACCATGATGAACATCGAAAAGTGGCACCCTGCCGCAGAACGTGGTGACTTCCGAAGATTTCCGGAGTTCTGCAAGCAAAAAAGAAACGATAGGGTGGGCAAAGGTTCAGGGTTCAGTTTTTTTTTCTTCACGCTTTTACAAGTCCGCGTCGGTTTAACAAATCGAAATACGAAAAAAAAAAACACCCACTTAACCATCGTACTTTTCCGATTCTAACGCGGTTATCCGTTAGAAAAATATTAATATTTACTCTTTCAAAAAAAAAAAAAATTCCAATCGTCTATTTCGTGTTTTTTTTTTCTTCCGCCTCTTTACAAGTCCGCATCTGCTTTTCTGAACGAAATGCGGACAAAAAAAACTTATTCGAGATACCTTTCCGATTCCAACGGTGTTATTTGTTTAAAAAAAATTATTATTAACCCTTTCAAAAAAGTATTTTTCTTTTCCGGACGCCGTTTTTGCGTTTTGCGGTTCTTCCGCAATTTTAAAAACTCGCATTCGTTTTCATGAACGAAATATCGAAAAATGAAAATGCAAATTCACTATACCTTCAACCTTCAACGCCCCAGCACTTGGCGAGAGACTGCGTAGCCAACCAGTTTGGCGGGGAAAGCAACTCAGGCGCTCACGCTATGCGTGTTTCTTGTTCATAATAAAACTATTGTAAGTCTCTCTAATATTATTAGTTTTTGAAATAAAATAATAACTAATTTTTCCTTTTTCCATCTGTAAAAGAAAGAAATACTAAAAAGGGAATAAAAGAAAAATATATTAATTTTCAGATGAATAGAACTATTGCTAAAATGTTTAAATGTTCAAATATTCACGTACAGAGCTGCTCTAAATTAACTATTTGACCCTTTTTAAAGCCAACATTGTAATAAGTAAATGAAAGTTCACTATAATTATTTACACATTAACTGAATTTTGAAATAAGTTTCCTTTATTACAATTGATAAATTATAGTTATATTTGGTTTGCGTATTTCAGTAGAATTTTTATGAAAAAAGTTCATTTCAATGTATACTTATGAAAGACTTGTTATGAATCAAACTTGTATCGATTTTAGCTTAAGTTCTTTTAAAGTAGGGTTTTTTTTCTTCTTCATCTTTCATTTTCTTTTTTCTTTTCTTTTTTCTTTTATTTTATTTTACCGTGATTCTATATTTAGCTAGCATCAGCGAAGGCAGACTGAAATACAGGAGGGGGAAGTTTTGGGATAAGGCGATGCCTTATTATAACAAATAAAATACTTTTACCTTCAATCTTATTGTTTTTTTAGTGATTAATTATTTTTTGTCACCTTGGAAAAATAAACTTTATTCTAATTATCAAAGATGGAGAAAATATAATTAAATTCCAGAAGAGGACCATGTCCCCTCTTTGTCTGCGCCCATTTTAGCACATTTAATTTTTCTGGAAGCATTTGCAAACTATATGGAAATTCAAAAATACATTGTTTTTCAATAATTTATTGAAACTTTTCAATAAATATTTTTAATAATTCTAAAAATGTTTTCAAATTTAAAAAAATATTTTTTAAATTATTCAGAGGAGTTGATTTGCATACCTTACCACTATTTAACATAGTCTACTGGTATAAAATATTATTGTCATTATTGTTATTATTATTACTAATTTTATTATTTTACTAGTTTTTAAATCCTAAACTTTTGAAGAGAAAAAAGGCATTTTTCTTTTCAAATGTATGTTTGATTTGTTATTAATTATTGAGGACCGTCATCTTTTTATGTAAATATTATCTTTCTTTCTTTCTTTTTTTTTTTTTTTTTTTTTTTTTTTTTTAAGAAGTGTATAGTAATATTATAATAACGCAAATATTCAAAAGATCCGAAAGTGTTAAAAAGTCAGAATAACCTTTATACAATTTGTGTATATTATATATATATATATATATATATATATATATATATATAGCATTGAGAAAAAACAATTGAAAATTTTCCCATCAACTAATAAATTATCAGCAGTCATGCAAATATGGAGCGGCTGATATAGAGAAACGCCAAGGGAAAAAAGAACGCAAAATCATGCATCAAGCATAGATTATGTAATACTTTAAAACACTTCCAATATACTTTTACAAATCTTTACCGTTTATAAGGTGAAAGATGATGTCTAAGTAAACAAATTGAAAAAAGCATAACATAACTAAAAACCCAATTTCAGGAATTACCAACAATATTTAGAAAAATATCCGAATTATTTTGTTCAGCTCTGTATATGATAAATAGATTTGCATATATACTACATAGAATGCTAAAATTTAGTTCAGTTAGGAAACGCATAGTACAGTTTAAAATCCCCCTTCTGGAATTTCCGTCAATAAACGGAACTGTGCTCGAGATTTGTGCTGCCCTGTATATAATCTATAGAATTCATACTCACCAACTAATACGAAAAAAATTAGTCAAATTTTAAAACGCGTATACCGCAACTGAAAACAAAACGCACTTCCAGCAATTATTGTTCATAGACAGTATTGTAACCAAATTCTTTTGTGTGTCCCTGTAAATGAACGACGAATGCTATGCACACAGTATTCTATAGTAAGCCCCGTGTAATACAACTCAGTGATATATATATATATATATATATATATTTCAATATGTTTGAAATAGTGAAATATTTCTAAAATGAATCGCAAACAATTTTTCCCCACAGATTGTATAGTAACGGAATTATTTTGCGGATCCCTGTAAAGAAACTAATGTGCTATGCACACCCTATTCTATAGTAAGCCTCTGGTCTGTGGGCCACTTCAGTGGTATATATCAATTCAATATGTTTGAAATAGTACGCCATCATTAAAATAAACCGCAAATGATTTTTCCCATAGACCGTAATTTTACGGAGTTCTTTTAAGTGTTCGTGTAAAGTAACTATAAGCATGACACACTTCATTTTCGATACCGAAAATTCCATCATGAACATCCATAACATATATCAGTTACGTGACAATCCGAGTATATTTACGAGACTTAGAGCACGGACAGACAGAAGGCAGACAGAAATATAAACCGAATTCATAAACACTTTTCAACTAATATGTTGGAAAGTGTTAAAAATTATTATTTGAGCAGTTAATTTTGAAAGTTGAGCAAGTCCATTTTGTGAAAAAATTAGTTAAAGCTGAATCTCGTTACAAATTAACATAAAATTTTTGTTTAAAACCAATTCACAATCAACATTTTTTAATATCAGTATAAATTTGCTACTAGTATAAAATCATTAAAATAAACCGCATCATTAAAATAAACCGCAAATGATTTTTTGCCATAGACCGTAATCTAACGGAGTTCTTTCGAGTGTCCCTGTGAAGTATATGAGCGTAACATACTTCATTTTCGATACCGAAATTTCCATAATGATCATCAACAACATATATCAATTTCATGACAATCCGAGTATATTAACGGTATTTGGAGTACGGACAGACAGATAAACCGAATTCATAAACACTTTTCAACTATGTTGAAAAGTGTTCAAATAGCTCAAATAATTATTCGAGCATTTAATTTTGAAAGTGGGGCAAGACCATTTTGTAAAAAAAATAGTTACAGCTAAATATTATTACAAATTAACAAAATTTATGTTTTAAACCAATTCACAATAAACATCCTTAAAAAATCAGTATAAATTTGCTGCTAGTAAGACATCATTAAAATAAACCGCAAAGGATTTTTTTCCCATAGACCGTTATCTAACGGAGTTCTTTTGAGTGTCCCTGTAAAGTAACTCAAAGCGTGACATACTTCATTTTCGATACCGAAATTTCCATAATGAACATCAACAACATATATCAATTTCATGACAATCCGAGTATATTAACGGTATTTGAGTACGGACAGACAGATAAACCGAATTCATAAACACTTTTCAACTATGTTGAAAAGTGTTCAAATAGCTCAAATAATTATTCGAGCATTTAATTTTGAAAGTGGGGCAAGACCATTTTGTAAAAAAAATAGTTACAGCTAAATATTATTACAAATTAACATAAAATTTATGTTTTAAACCAATTCACAATAAACATCCTTAAAAAATCAGTATAAATTTGCTGCTAGTAAGACATCATTAAAATAAACCGCAAAGGATTTTTTTCCCCATAGACCGTTATCTAACGGAGTTCTTTTGAGTGTCCCTGTAAAGTAACTCTAAGCGTGACATACTTCATTTTCGATACCGAAATTTCCATAGTGAACATCAACAACATATATCAATTTCATGACAATCCGAGTATATTAACGGTATTTGGAGTACGGACAGACAGATAAACCGAATTCATAAACACTTTTCAACGATGTTGAAAAGTGTTCAAATAGCTCAAATAATTATTCGAGCATTTAATTTTGAAAGTGGGGCAAGACCATTTTGTAAAAAAAATAGTTACAGCTAAATATTATTACAAATTAACATAAAATTTATGTTTTAAACCAATTCACAATAAACATCCTTAAAAAATCAGCATAAATTTGCTGCTAGTAAGACATCATTAAAATAAACCGCAAAGGATTTTTTTCCCATAGACCGTTATCTAACGGAGTTCTTTTGAGTGTCCCTGTAAAGTAACTCTAAGCGTGACATACTTCATTTTCGATACCGAAATTTCCATAGTGAACATCAACAACATATATCAATTTCATGACAATCCGAGTATATTAACGGTATTTGGAGTACGGACAGACAGATAAACCGAATTCATAAACACTTTTCAACTATGTTGAAAAGTGTTCAAATAGCTCAAATAATTATTCGAGCATTTAATTTTGAAAGTGGGGCAAGACCATTTTGTAAAAAAAATAGTTACAGCTAAATATTATTACAAATTAACATAAAATTTATGTTTTAAACCAATTCACAATAAACATCCTTAAAAACTCAGTATAAATTTGCTGCTAGTAAGACATCATTAAAATAAACCGCAAAGGATTTTTTTCCCATAGACCGTTATCTAACGGAATTCTTTTGTGTGTCCCTGTAAAGTAACTATAAGCGTGACACACTTCATTTTCGGTACCGAAATTTTTATAGTGAACTTCAGTAACATATATCAATTGGTGACAATCCGAATATATTTACGTGAGTTAGAGCACTGACAGACAGACAGACAGATAAACCGAATTCACAAACACTTTTCAACTACGTTGTAAAGTGTTAAAAATGGTTATTTGTGCCGTTAATTTTGAAAGTGGGGCAAGACCATTTTGTGAAAAAATTAGTTAAAGCTAAAATCTTATTACAAATTAACATAAAATTTATTTTTTAAACCAATTCACAATAAACATATTTTTTTTATATCAGTATAAATTTGCTACTAGTATGACATCATTAAAATAAACCGCATTATTAAAACCGCATTATTAAAACCGCATTATTAAAATAAACCGCAAGTGATTTTTCCCCATAGACCGTAATCTTAACAGAATTCTTTTGAGTGTCTCTGTAAAGTAACTATAAGCGTGACACACTTCATTTTCGATACCGTAAATTCGATAGTGAACATCAGGAACATATATCAATTGCGTGACAATCCGAGTATATTTACGCAAGTTAGAGAACGGACAGACAGACGGAAGATAGACAGATAAACGTTGATTTTGAAAGAAAGAGAAGTCCACTTTGAATACGATGAACATAGCATAATTTAGCATAATTGGGAATCCCCCCTTTTTCCTATAAAATTACATTTATTTTTTGTTTTATTGTAACTTTTCGAAAGAAGAATGAAATATTGAATTAAAATAAATAAGTAAATAAAATAAAATATCTATTTTTTGTTATTATAATTATATTCCATTCAAAGAAAATCAACTTTTTCAATAAATCATTGTTTTTGAAAGTAAGACAAGGTAATTGGCGCATACCAAAACCACGATTGTTTTCAGCTGAGACGGATGACCATTATTGCATATTACATTTACATGAAATAAGGCCACAAAAAATATAAAATAAGTGTATTACTGCTTACGAATATTTCGAAACTCATTAAAATACAAAACCATTAAATATCTAGCAATAACATAAAATGCATTTGCGGACTTTCAAAATATACCGGCTCATTTAAAAAGTTTATTCACTAATACCCATATACTTAAGGGGGCGGAGGGGGATTCAATTTACTACCGGCGCGGCGCCCCTAAACTCTCTGTGAGTTCAAAGAAAAAAAACTGTGGCGTCATCGGGCCTGGATTACACATGCAAAGGAAGTCTGTTTTTTTTTAAACAAGGAATAATAATTAGGAAATATCAGGAAATCCAACGGTTACTCTAATAGCTGTTTACGTAGTATAGTTGATAACCGTAATTTGCATCTTACAAAACTTGCTCGGTAAATTTAAAATATCTAAAAAAAAAAAAAAAAATGAAAGGAACTGAGAAAGGCATGGCATTTTTTAATGTAGATTTTCCAGCTTTCAACCATTTTCTAAAGTCGTAAATAGTGAACTGAACCGCTTCAAATATTTTTAAATAAAACCCTTGCTTCATTATTTTTTTTATATAAATGCCAAGCCTTGTATTTTGGGTCTTTTAGACAGACTTACATAAAAAAAAAATCACTTATCCTGTTCTTTCTTTATTTTTTTCTTTTTTGAAATAGCGTTCCATATAACAGTAAAGATTATTGTTATCACATTTATAGCAAACACAAGTGAATCTACCAGTGTGGTCCAAAATTATTGAGCGCATTTCATTTGAAATAAAAAAGAAGAAAATAAGGTAGGTACACGTTTATTGTTTTCTTGGACAGACAATTTATATCTACAGGGTGGTCCAAAATTCTTGAGCGCATTTCATTTGAAATAAAAAAGAAAATAATGAGGTAGGTACACGTTTATTGTTTTCTTGGAAAAACAATTTAAAACAGTTTTACACAACAATATCTTAAACATTATAACCATAAACAAAAATGTACAATAACTTCTTTCGAGTTATCCATTATTCCGAAAAGCATTCTTTATCTTTTGAAACCTGAGAAACCAATATCTTTTCGAGATTTAATGAAGCATTTATAAAATCAAAGTTTCTTTTGCTGCCACTGATTTTCAGAAATCCTTTTGAATAGTTTTTATAGTGCTATAATAATAATCGCCATCTACCGGCTTATGTGAAACTTATTTAATGTTTAAAATGTTGTTGTGTAAAACTGTTTTAATTTACACCATAAACATGTTCTGTACGTACCTCATTTTGTTCTTTTTTTTTTTTTTTTTCAAACATGAAATGCGCTTAATAATTTTGGACCACCCTGTATATTTATATTAATTTACGAAAACTACATGTATTAGGTTTGTTTTACAAACGTGTGTATATATGTGATTTATAATCTGTTTTTGAAAAGTGTCGCTCAGTGTAGCATAAATATGCAACCTTTTATTTTATCGCGAGCACTTGTGTTTATTTCCGCAGTTTATTTATAAAATTCATATACAACTGTTGTTATTATTTTAGTTAGATTTCGTAAGAAATACTACCTATTACATTCTCCCCTATGTTGGAATTTCTGGAAAATTTTTGCAGATCTACACCGATCATGACTCCCAGAACCCAAAACCAACCCCAGTTCAAAACTTTATATATCTATCGGTCTATCTGTATCACTTTTTTGTGGACACGATAACTTAAAAAATTCTGCACAAATCTCTTCCAAACTGATATATAAAATCAAGGGGCATAAAATCTCGGTCAAGTTCGTTAATGGGCAAAATCGAACCAAGGGGGGGGGGAGTGGGGGAGGAGCTTTTTGTGAAAACAGAAAAATTCCCATAACTTCTTAATTATGATACGTATTAGAATCCGTTTAACTTTATTATTACTTCTAGGAAAAGGGCCGAAAATGTATGTATGACAGATTTTTGATATATTAAAAATGGCCTCCAGGGGGGGGGGGGGAAATGGGGGTTTCAAGAGAAAAAAATTCTTAACTTTGTCAATTCACAAGATATCAAAACTGCTTAAATTTATTATAAATACTCTTAATATTATCTACAACTTTTATATTGACAAGTTTTTTTATAGGACCAACACTTACAACAAAAAAATAAAATTAAAAACAAAAAAAATTGTGCCAGCTCCGCGTACTTGACACAGGTAGATTTCGAAGTGGGCGGTTCCAACTGCCGCATCATGGCAAAAATCTCATTTCTTCTGAAATTCCCAAAAAACAGGCGCCCCACGCTCTGCGTCTTCGAAATCCACCTGTGCCTGTAGGCCGAGCCGTCAGGGATATTTTTTTCTTTTTTGAGGTAGCATGCCATAGTAAAATTGCTATTTTCGACTTTTTTTCTAAAGTGATAGTGAATGAATATTTATTTCAATTAATTTAAATTACATATATTTGATTGATTCAGAAACGTATACATATTTTATGTGTAATCTATTTTATTTACTACTGCTTAATGTTTCACAAAAAAAATGCAAAAATTTATTTAATGGCGATCCTTTTTCTTTGTTCTTAGTTTATTTGTAAATTCCATATAAAGTCGAAATCGCTTAAAAGGAAGTTGGTATTTAAGATAAATCTGGCTTTAATAAACAAAAATTAAAGAAATGATGTACATTATAAAAATTAGAGGGATATTCTTGCTATATCCAAGGTCAGGGGTCGGAAAAACTACTTTTCTATTGTAGCGAACTACAACTATACAACTACTTTCTCGAAAATGTAGTTAACTACAACTACAACTACTTGTTTTAAAAAGTAGCGACTACAAACTACTTTTCAAAAGTAATCAGTATTTCACTACTTTCAGTTTTTGTCAAAGGCTTCAGTTTACACTAAAAATTGAAGACAATAATTAAATAATAAAACAACCGCTGATTATATCGACTTTGCCGGGATACAGTTAAATAAATGCGACATAACCGAGGACATTAAAAAATTAAGAAAGATAAAATACAAGAAAATGTTTTATGTTTGTCTCCAAAATTCTAGTTTATACATACATTACAAATTTCGTAGCAAAATAAAGAGAGATATAATTTAGAAAATTACAGAAAAACAACTTTAAATGCAAATGAATAAATAAACCTGTAAATAAAGCAATTCTCAGTAAAAAGAAACCCAGCTTTAAAACATGAATACCTAATAACGAGAAAATAAACAGATGCTGCCAGCAAGAAAATTAGTCCCTTTGGTGAATTAGTATTTGATTTTAGCAGCAAGTGTCAATAAGAAAACCTGTGACTACATGCGATGCGTTGCTATAAAAAGGCTCTGTGTTGCTATATCTATATTATATTTTTATAATACACTGCAGCTGAGATTTGCAAATTGTTGAGGAGAACAAATTTTGCACAAAAGAACCTAGTCTCGGCCAGGTAATTTGCATCATGGTAATTTGTTTTCCTGAAATAGCGTTAAAAGTAGCGTCGGTTTCGCTACAAACTACTGATTTTTTGTATGGCGCTACTCTCTACACTACATTGTTTAAAATGTAGCACGCTACACTACAAACTACTGTAAAAAGTAGCGACTACTGTAGTTTCGCTACTTGTATAGCGCGCTACTCCCGACACCTGTCCAAGGTAAACTCGGATATAACAAGTATAAAAATTAAAAATTACAAAAAAATTACGAATGTACAATGAAACGCCAATTATCCAGATTTGTGTGTTCTGTACGTAATCTGGATATGAAGATATCCGGATAATAGGTGCAATAGTCAAAACAAGATTATGTCGGAAAATTATTATTTCTTTTTTTAAATAGCTTTGATTTAAGAAAAGGATAGGCCAAATTACATTCAACTTACATCAGACCCACCTTTTGATAAGATGACTTTTGCTAATAAACTAATGAAAAATAAATACATGAAGATACAAGAAAATATGAAAACAAAAATAAACAAGAACGAAAAATCATGAGCCAAGCATAGATGATGAAACACTTTCTAACACTTCCAGAATACTTTCACAAAATTTTACCGATTAATAAGGTGAAAGTTGATGTCTAAGTAAACAAAGTGAAAGTCAAACCGGGCGGAGAGGCCTACCTTTCGGCTTAAGCTCAACTAACCCCGCCCAGAAGGTTTGTTTACTATGCGGCAAAGCCTTACAAGATCATTATTAAAGTTGAGAGAAGACAATAAATACAAAACAATACTAATAGCTCACTTATTGAACCATAAACAATTAATAAATACTATAAAAACAAATGAAATAATCATAGAATAAACATGAATCAAATACCACTATGAGATTAGATAAGTAACACTGAAACACAAATTACAAAAATTCAAATTTTGATGATATAATAACTGAGATTTTTAGGAGGAATAAATTTTGATAATTTACTAATTATACTGAGCAATACTAAATAATACTTTGTGATACTAAGCAATAATTATACTGTGTAATACTGAAATACGAATTCTGAAATTACAAAATTCCGAAAATACAATTTACCAATTTTACTGAGCAGTACTAAATAATGCTATGTGATACAGCAATAATACTACCATGTAATAACACTGTATGATCCTGAAGTAGATAATAATATTGGATAGAAGTAAGTACTAAATGAACAATAATGAAGGAATAATAATACTAGAATAAACAAACATAAAATATAAGCAAATTCAGAAAACGCATAGCAAATTTGAAAATACAATTTCAGCAATTACCATCAACAGTCGGAAAAATATCCGACTTATTTTGTGCAGCCCTGTATAGAATCTATAGATTTGTATATATACTTTATAGTATACTAAAATTTAGTTCAGTTAGAAACGCATAGCACAGTTAAAAACTCCTATTCAGCAATTTCCGTCAGTAAACCGAAATGTATTTAATATATTTTGTGCTGCCCTGTAAATGATCTATGGCATTTATACACACCAAGTAATATGTAAACTATTAGTTAAATTTAAAAACGCGTATCACAACTGAAAATGCACTTCTACCAATTATTGTTCATAGACAGTACTGTAACCGAATTCTTTTGTGTGTCCCTGTAAATAAGCGATAAATGTTATGCCCACCCTACACTGTAAAAAAAAATTCCTGAAAAGAACGGAAATTGTACTGGCAATCGAGACGCCAGTACTATTTCTGTATTTTAACGGATAAAAAAATTCCGTAAATTCCAGGAAATTTTCCGTGATTTCTGAAATATTCGTTTTTAATTTTCCGTTTTTTAACAGATATCTTCCGTATTTTTTAGATATTTTTATATCGTTAAAATAAATTTTATAGGGCCAAAAAAAAAAATATTTTCTCAAGGAACATCTCACAACACTTCTTAATTTTTTCTTTCACTTCTGTGCGAGTAGCCTAGCAAATAACCAACATTTGCTAGGACGGGGTTCGAACGCGGAAAGTTCTGTGTACTAAACTGGCGGGCTGTACCGTTACGCTACGAGCTGACACTTCGTTTCCTCAAATGTTGTTATTTATTCTAAAGGATGCAAAAACGAAGGTTTCATTGATGGATTTTTTCAATATTTTATTTTCATAATTTGTAATATCTTGCTTTATTATTTGATGCTTTATAACAGATAAATTTTAACTTTTTATGTATTATATGCATAAAACATTACATTAAGACGAATGATTGTTTCTTTTTGCAATAGTACATATACTTTTTAAAATTATGTCTGTTGATCTATTTCTCAATTCCAGTAAAAACAATATTATCTTAAGTAGACGTATTTATTACATGCTATTGAAGTAAATTTTCTTCTTATTTTAAAAACTTATGTGAATAAACAATTTTATAATAAATTAAATTATTATATTTAATCTTTGCTGAGAGCTTTTGTGTGCGATTCTGTTAAACTGAATAATTTAAAAAAATCAAAACAAAAAAGTAGATTTTTAGAGAAAATTTTGAAATTAATGACCTTAGGATAGGTAAGTTTAAATTTGGACTTGATAATTTAGTTTAAATTAATTTAGTTTAATTAATAAAATTATAAACTAACGAAATAAATTATAAACTTCATTTTTATAAAAGTAAACAAAAAGTTATTAATTATTTTTTATAAATTTAAAGTCAAAGAAAATACTTCGTAAAATTATAATACTTTACTTCCTAAAATTATAATTTATAAAATAATAAATTTTTGTTTAATTCACAAATTTATAAGACAAATCAGCTTAGTTTAACACCTACATACCGATAATTTGCAAAAATATTATTTTATAAATCCTTAAAAATATTTTTTTTTAAATAAAAAAATAGCGAAAATTTTGAAATTAATGACCTTGGGATATTATGTTTAAATTTGGATTTATTAATTTAGTCTAAATTAATTTAGTTTAATTTATAAAATTATAAACTAAATAAATATATTATAAACTTTATAAAATTATAAACTTCATTTTTATAAAAGTAAAGAAAAAATCATTAATTATTTTTATAAATTTAAAGAAAAAAATATAAACTTTCTAAAATTATAATTTATAAAATAATAAATTTTAGTTTAATTCTCAAATTTATAAGACAAATCAGTTTTGTTCAATACCAATAATTTGCAAATATATTATTTTACGAAACCTTTAATAACCTAATATTGCCTCACGTTAATAAAATTAAAATTAAATTTTAAAATATCAGTGAAAAAAGTCATAATTTGAAGCACTATACAGAAAAAAAAGTAGATTTTAAAAAATATTTTTCTGTAATTTATATAAATAAAGTAAATTTCTAAAGATTTCACTAAAAAATAAAAAATATCATCATTATTTTTACAAAAAATTACCGTCCAGACACGGGCCAGGTTAGAATGAGCTCCAGGATTGGCCCGTGCCTAATGACAGAAAATAGGCCCACGGGTAGGAAAGGTCCAGGCCTGAATCCTAGAAGATCCTGGACCCTAATAAATACAACAATCTTAATTCGCATTTCAAACAAGACGATATCTGTATGCAAACCTCTGAACGTTATTTACGAAAATGGGGAAATACGGACATTGTACTGTTTTGAAAAAAATCCATCAAATTTACGGAAAACTTTCTGCATATCTACGGATTTGAAATCTCCTTTACGGAACTAATGTCATTTACGGAAATTGTACTGTTGTTTCGGAAAAATGAAACTTCTCCGTAAAATTTTACGGAAAATCTCTTGTATTTTCACGGATTTTTTTTAGAGTGTATTCTATAGTAAATCTCTTGTAGTGAACTTCAGTGATATATATCAATATGTTTGAAATAATGTAGCATCATTAAAATATACCGCAAATGATTTTTTCCCTTAGACCATAATCTAACGGAATTCTTTTGAGTGTCCATGTAAATGAACTATAAATACTACACACTTAATGTTCAATACCAAACATGCCATAGTAAACCTCAATAACATAGATCAATTGCAAGGCAATCCTAATATATTTACGTGCATTAGAGCACGGACAGACAGACAGATAAATTGAATTCATAAACACTTTTCAACTGTGTTGGAAAGTGTTAAAATGGAGATTAAAGAGTCAAAAGGAAGCTGCTCAGCAGTGTGAAACTTTAACGAAGTGACGCATTGTGACGCATTAACGAAGCAATTTTATACAGAAATTCATGAAATTTGTATGGACATTACTATTGCAGCGATAAAGAAACAAATACCTTTCTAAATTTTCCGGTAAATACGGTATATCTGTAGTTATAACTAGCTGATCCACCCGGCGTTGCCCGGTCCCGTCAAAAAATAATATGAAATGCGAAATCACTCAAAAATTGCGGCATGAAACCGTTCCTCTGGTAATTCTTTCGTGTTTCGGAAATTAAATAGAGAGATGGACCCCGAAGAGAGGAAATAAATTCAATACCACCCCACAAATGTCTGGATCATTTGATTCATAGCGGGTCAGTTTTTGGCCAAAATCAAAAAAGTTACCTTCCGATTTTCACAAAATTTGCATTTTCAGAATTAGAAAAATAAACTACATACATATACATAGTGTAAGTTTCGAATCAATACCTCCAATACTTTTCTTAATATTCGAGGAGGAGTGAAAATGAGTATATTTCGTTGTCAGTCTTTCAGCTCCATCGACAGGGGGTGCATTCTGTTCTAATCAAATTTCCAACACGTGTCCCCGCTGCCTACGGTACCGTATAGCTGACGTGCTGCGCACGCGCTGCAAAATCTTTTAACTCTACTTTCTACCGCAAGGGGGCGTCAAATCTGTATCTTAATTAGTCATTTATATCTTAATTAGTTCGTGTTAAGTTGAATGAACTAATTCTCGTTGAAAATGGGCCCATAGAACCCGAGAAAATACCCCCTGGTGATTAATATTCAGAAATAGTGGTCCTCAAGGGCTGAAAAAATTATACCGAAGTTTATCTAGTACCTGGGGAATCTGAAAAGAATGTTAGAAAAGGTTTCATTTGAATCGAACTTATTATGAAAAAGATCTGATTTGGGAGGCAGGGGGGAAGAAGGAGTTTCGGTCAGAACTTTAACGCGATATTTAAATTACAAACGGACATCCCCCCCCCCCCCCACAATATTAATAAACCAACGACCTTTATCATTAAGAATTATCGTAACTTTTGAAACAGAAACAAAATGATGATTTTTTTTGTTTTGACATACAAATACTGTAAGTTATCGTTGCCAATTTCTGAAATCAAATACATAAATGACGTCACGTACATGAAAAAACTCTAAAAATGAACTAAAACAAATCGCTAACAATTCACAAATCGCTGTTCGAATTGCAATCAGCTGATAGCCTTTCCATCCGTCAATCACAATCGCCCAGTTGACTTCCAGCTGTGCCTACAATCCTCTCAGCCACCAATCACAACTGCCCTCCAACGGTGTTTGACTTCCAATAGGTGCTTTGTGACGTCATTTGAAACAAAAAATGCTGCAAAACATGAAAAAACTTTAAAAAACGCATAAAAATTAAATAAAAAATATATAATCAAAAAATGTAAATCGGGATAATTAATAACCCGCTTTTCCCTTTTAAAATCATGATTTTTTATCTGTCAAGAATTATAAACTCTCGCCAATCTAAAAAGAGAATAAAAACAAGTTGGAAATTGTACGTCAAACGTGAAAAATGAAGTTTCGTTCGAACTATAGCTAGTTATATAAATATTCAGGACTTGATTTTTAATTCTGTGAAATTAATTATAGCGTCTGCAGATTAATTTCTGTAATAAAATAAGTATCTCGGTCGCTTCACGATTAAACCTCGGAAGCCCCTATAACAAGAAAGCACCGATTTAAAAAAAAATTCAAAATTTCTTAACAAATGTTTTTATTAATATTTTCTAAAGTTTTGATTCGATTTTTATAAAATTTGAAATGTCTCCACAAAATTCTGCAAAGATAATATATCTTAAATTCCAAACCATTCGGTTAGGTAGTTTTTGCGTTGTTATATGCGGACAGACGGACGGACCAGACGACGACAATAGGTGCTACGTTTTTTTATAATTACGAACGCACCTAAAAATGTCGATTTTGGGCATAACTGAGGCCGAAATGGAAACAACCAACGAACCAATCAAGCAATCTGGGGAAAATTTCTTAGTGTCAAAGGAAAAAAATCGCCAAAATTTCAACAATCGCTGTACGATTTTCGAATGAACCTTATTGAAAAGAGAATAAAATTTACTATATTGGGCTAAAAGATTGGAACCGGATTCCTGTTACTAATGTGGAAAAATCGCAACAAAACGTGAAAAAACGCTAAAAATTTCGTAAAATTAAGTTCAAAAATTCAAAAATCGGGCTTCGAGGTGCAAAACTAGAAACATAGAAGTGCCTTCCCACTAAATTTTGTAGATCTATGCGTGCAGAGGGCTCTTCAGAACACAGCCGACAAGCACGCACACCCATTGATTACACAGATACACAAACTTCCTTCTTTATCATAGTTAGAGATAGCTTATTGTGATTTCTGTCACTTTTTTAAAAATTATTATTTAGAATCTTTACTCCATTTTTAACATTTTCCAACATAGTTGAAAAGAGTTTAAAAATTCGGTTTGTCTGTCTGCCTGTCCGTGCTCTAACTTGCGTAAATATACTCGGATTGCCATGCAATTGATATATGTTAATAAATTTTACTATGTCATGTTCGGTATTGAAAATGAAGTATGTTAGCGTTTGTAGCTCATTTACAGGGACACTTAAAAGAATACCGTTACATTACGGTCGGAAAATTCGTTTGCGGTGAATTTTAATGACGTTTCACCATTTCAAACATATTTAAATTGATATATGTCACTGATGTGCACTACAAGAAACATTGAAAAGGCTATATAATATATTATATATATATAGGCTGTATAATGGCTATAGAATGTGGTGTGCATAGCATTCATCGTTCATTCACAGGGACATACAAAAAATTCTGTTAGAGTAATGTCTAAGAACAATAATTGCGTTTTCAGTTGTGGTACGTTTTTAAAATTTAACTAAGTTTTTGCCTATTACTTGGCGTGTATAATTCTGTAGATGGTATACAATGCCGCACAAAAGATCTCGAGTATATTTCCGTTCATTGTCGAAAATTGTTGAAGGGGAATTTAAAACTGTGCGATATGTTTCCTAACTGAACTAAATTTTAGCACACTATGTAGTATATACAAATCTATAGATCATATACAGGGCTGCACAAAAGAATTCAGATATTTTTCCGATTACTGATGGTAATTCCTGAAATTGCGTTTTGAAATGTGTTATGCGTTTTCCAAGTTTTTTACTTGAGCTTAAGCCGAAAGGTAAGCCTCCCCGTCCGGTTTGACTTTGACCTTGTTTACTTAGACATCATCTTTCATCTTATTAAACTATGAAGTTTTGTTAAAGTATTCTGGACGTGCTGGAAAGTGTTTCTAATCTATGCTTGGCGCATGATTTGTCGTTCTTTTTTATATTAAAATGAATATATATACCCTTATCTCACCAATATTAAATATATAGTATACCCGGACACGAAACATTTTAAATCAACCCTACCCGAACTCAACCCTCAACGAAACATTTAAAGTCAATCCGACCCGAACTGTACCCGCAACGAAACATATTAGCGTTAAGCTGACCCGAACCCAACCCGCAACGAAACAAATTAGCGACCCGACCCGACCTGAACCGCGGGTCGGTCGGGTTCGGGTAAAATCGGATTACCCAACCGGATGCAGGACTCTAGTCCAGACATATAGATACGCAGTCTAAAAAAATGTATAATGTCACTTTTGACCCTGCGTCGCGCGACGTTTAAATAGACGAATGAATTTAGAAATAGGTGTCACGTGTATCAATAAGTGTTTAGAAATAGGTGTCTGAAAATCACAGATATACATTCTAATTTTATATATAGGGTGGAACCCCCAGTTATTGACACCTAACCAGTAATTGACACTTCAGCAGAAATCTAACTCAAATAAGCATTTTCTTGTAAAATTCTGCATAGTAATGTCATCTATAGTGGTAACTTATTTGTCTTAACTGTTATAACTTATTTTTTCAGCTATTGGTTTTTCAAAAAAGGGATAGTGTCAGTTGCTGGAGATACTAACCATACTTATGGCAAAAATTACTTTTTAGTAATAAAAATTATAATTTTTTCAAAATTTTGTCAACAATAATTTTTGAGAAATGGTGAGACTGGTCTCTGTGTGTTGGTAAATTAGCATTAAGCCTATGGGAATAAATTTCGTTCCGTTAAAAAATGGACGTTCAATGAGGTGGTCGCTTAATGGAAGTGGTCGCACAGGGAGTTTTCACTGTACTTAATTTATAATTTTAAATGTTAAAATCTTAGCGTAACTGAGTAAGATTTTAACACTTCAAATGAAAAAAAGCATATAATTTTAAAATATTTTGACAACTAAAACACAAGAACGAAAAATCATGCGTCAAGCATACATTATGTAACACTTTCCAACGCTTCCAAAAGAATTTTACAAGTCATTACCGTTTAATAAGCTGAAAGATAACATCTAAGTAAACAATTTGGAAAACGCATACGTAATTTCAGGAATTTCCAACATATATTTCCCGCATATACAATATTCGGAAAAATATCCAAATACTTTTATTCAGCCCTGTACATGATCTATAGATTTGTATATATACTACATAGGATGCTAAATTTTAGTTTAGTTAGGAAAAGCGTAGCACAGTTTAAAATTCTCCTTCTGGAGTTTCTTTCAATAAACGGTAATGTGTTCGCGAACTTTTGTGCTGCCTTGTATATGAAATACAGAATTTATACACACCAAGTAATAGACAAAAAGTGAGTTAAATTTAAAATCGCGTTCAGCAACTTAAAACGCACTTCCAGGAATTATTGTTAACAGACAGTAGAGAATTCTTTTGTGTGTCCCTGTAAATAAACGATGACTGCTATACACACAATATTCTGTAGTAAGCCTCTTGTAATGCATCTTAGTGATATATGTAAATTTCAATGCGTTTAAAATAGTGAAACATTATTTAATTAAATCACAAACGATTTTTGTCCATAGACGTAATGTAACGGAATTCTTTTGACTGTCCCTGTAAAGTAACTATAAGTGCTATGCACACTCTATTCCATATTAAGCTTTTTGTAATGCACCTTAGTGATATATATATCAATTATAATGTATTTGAAATTGTGTAACATCATTAAAATAAACCGCAAATGATTTTTCCCCCATAGACCGTAATGTAACGGAATTCTTTTGAGTGTTCCTGTAAATGAACAATGACTGCTATACACACAATATTCTGTAGTAAGCCTCTTGTAATGCACCTTAATGATATATATAAATTTCAATGCGTTTAAAATAATGAAACATTATTTAATTAAACCGCAAACGATTTTTCTCCATAGACGTAATGTAACGGAATTCTTTTGACTGACCCTGTAAAGTAACTATCAGTGCTATGCACACCCTATTCCATATTAAGCTTCTTGTAATGCACCTTAGTGATATATATCAATTACAATGTGTTTGAAATTGTCTAACATCATTAAAATAAACCGCAAATGATTTTTCCCCATAGACCGTAATGTAACGGAATTCTTTTGAGTGTCCCTGTAAAAAAACTATAAGTGTTACATACTTCAGTTGAAATAGGGAACATGCTATAGATAACGACAATAACATATAAAAATTGCAGGGCAATCCGAGCGTATTTACGTGAGTTAGAGCACGGGCAGACGGTAGACGGTCATAAGGCCAGACAAACCGAAGTCATAAACACTTTTCAACTAGGTTGGAAAGTGTTAAAAAGGAGACATCCATTAAGAAGAGTACATTGAAAAAAGAAGTTAAAAAAATTTCCTAAGGAGATATTTTTAAAATATGAATGGATCACACACCCATTGGTTTAACATTAGCCAGGGGAATTTGAGATTTTACTGATGAGAAGTGCACACTGGAGGGTGCGTTGAGAACTGTTAAATAGACGAAAATTTAAATGTGAAAGAAAGTTCTATTATGTATTTTAATAACTGTGATTTTTTTTTTTTTTTTTTTTTTAGTTTCTTGTATGTGTACGCATGTTTTTTTTTTATGTGTTTTACGTACAATTTAGGATCATATTGCATTCCTATAGTCAATACCCTAGTGGCAAAACATTATTGGAACACTATTGTTTGTATTGCCCATATTTTCGCCAATATGTGCATGCTGTATTTGTATTGCCCCAAAATTGGGATATTTACATTTTGCCAGTATTTAGAAATATTTAAAACATGGCAATAGATATTTCTCTATTTCATTGACAATATTTCCAATATAAAGTAAGTATTTCTGCAATATTGGCGTTTCATTGCAAATATTTTCAGTGTAAAGCCAATATTTAGTAATATTGGTGTTTCATTAGAGGTAATCCCGATTAATGCAATATTGGGACCATACTGAGCAAACATACAGCAAATATTGGTGGCTACTGGGATAGGAACGAAAATACGTTGCATATACACCATATAGACAAAAATCACCGGACACTTTCGATTTTAGACATTTATCGAATATCTAGAGAAATATTTTATGAATTCTTTTAGAACTTCGTAAATATAAAGAACATGTCTGACGTCATATTTTTCAACGAAGATTTGATCCGAGGGCACTTTGGCGACCAACAACAAATTGAAGAAAAAAATAATATTTAGAATCCCGTTGTAAAATAAAATGTACGAAATGATGTGTCGCTACAGCACATGACTATGCGAATATTGTACAACATTCGTGTCCATTTGTGTAAGAATAGGACGTATATTCATAGATATGTAATGATTTCTTTAAAATTTTCAAGAGATATTTGCATGTTTTTTTGTTTATAGCATACAGGGTTTTCAACCAAATTTAACGCCAGTTTCAGACAACTTGACAAGATACTGATTGAATGAACAACATTAAGAAACAACACATTGCAATTAGAATATAAATATATTACATATTATATTTAATGAAATATGAGCAGTTATATGAAATAATTTTTAACTGCGCATGCACGAACTATACCAAAGTTTTTTTTTTCTTCATTATTTGGTATTCAACTCTATAGAGCAACTAATATAAAAAGACGAGTCGAATATCTTTAAAATTCATAAAGATATCGGCTCTACAGTTAGCTGAATTTCGGTTGCCTCCAAAAGGTAGTAGGATGATAAGGGATTTTCCGCCATTTGTCATTTTTTATTAACTGACCAAGAAAGGCGTTAGTATTTAATGAATGTCAACGAGTAGATTTAGAACGTATGCTTCGATTTCGATAATTCTTTTTTTGTTGGAATAAGCTCGTTCTGGGGGTTTTCCAAGAAGAATTAAAGCATCAATAAGAAATAAAAACTGAAAAAATGAATAATGGAAAAGGATTATCTGTAGAAAATCCCTTATCACCCAGCTACTTTCAGAAAGCAACTGAAATTCAGCTCACTCTACCACCGATATTTTTCTGAATTTTCAAGAAATTCTATTTGTCTTTTTATATGAGTTGCTCTATAAAGTTGACTATTAAATCATGAAAAATAAATCTTTGGTATCTTTCGCGCATGCGCAGTTAAAATTTATTTCATAGAAATGCGCATATTTCATCAAATATTTAATATATTTGTACTAGAATTGTAGTATGTTATTTCTTCTGTACTTTGTCAAGTTTTCTAAAAGTGACGTTAAATTTGGTTGAAAACCCTGCATGCTATAAACAAATAAACAAAAAAAACCATGAGAATCTTTATATCTCCATGAATATACATGCTATTCTTGCACAAATGTTGTGCAATATGCACATACTCATGTGCTGCAGCTACAGATCATTTCGAGCATTTTATTTTACGAGGTGATCCCAAATATTATTTTTCCTTCAATTTGTGGTTGGTCTCATTTCCCTTGTGATCAAACCTTTGCTGAAAAATATGAAGTCAAACATTTTCTTTGTCTTCCCGAAGGTCCAGAAAAATTTGTCTAGTATTTATCTAGATAATTCGACAAAACCTGTAAAAGCGAAAGTGTCCGGTGATTTTTGGCTATATAGTGTATATAACAACAAATATAAAGGCATGAGTGACAGAAAGAGGAGACAGAGGAGAGCCATAGCCCCTTCCTTGATTTTTAAATTTAATTATCTGCATTTTGTTTATCTCTCATGCTTAAAAAAATATTAAAATTTATTCCATGCAAGTGAATTAAAATAATTACATACTATGAGAAAAAAGAAGTAAAAATTCTTTTTCTGGAAGCTTTGCCCACTGAACATTATGTGCAAGACATTTTTTAGTTATGTCATTTTTACATTCATATGTTTCGAAATTATCTTAAATGGAGGGGGGGGGGGTTATAGAGGCAGGGCCCCACTTAGAACCCCATCTGTTTAACCCTTTTGGGTCTGGCATACTATTAATAGGATATGTCTGTACATTGAGTATTATTTCATCTTAACAATTATTTTCGTTATTATCTGTCTCTAATAATAATAGTATATGTCTATACATTTATTATTATCACTTCTTTTATATTTCAGCATTCAGTAATATTAATAATAATAAAAGTCTGTTTAATTCTCTTTGCACCGTTGGCGATTCTTTTAATTCAAACATATGTTTCAATCTTTAAATTTAAAATTGGGGCTACTTTTCAGAACGAATAATTTGAGATGAAAGATGAAAAACATTAGAAAAATGTTATGCCTGTTTAATACTGTTGTGATACGATGTTTTACCATACTTCTTCAAAACTTCTTCTTTAGTCTATTGTCACATGAATAGTACGCAAAATAATTATTTTTGTTAGATTTCAGTAAATGACATATTCGTTAAATTTCCGTAAATTTTAATTTTTGTGATTTGGCGGCAATTTTTAATATTATTAACGTAAAAATAAATTTCCCTAAAAACTGAAAAAAAAATTCGGACCCGAAAGGGTTAAAAATATTTACCGTCCCTGAATTTCGATCTACAGGGGCCTATGTATAAAGGAAAACCAGAAGTTTATCGGACCATGCTCCCATGACGTTCTATTAAAAGCTATAAAAAAGGCACTTGAATGAACCCATAGAATGTGGTCAATTTAAACAGGCTAATCGGAAGTTTTCAAAATCCGATCGTCTCAATGGTCATCTATGTGTTGGCTACGGGTCAGTGACGCGTGAAGCTAACGACCTCAGTAGGCAAGGAAAATATTCATACAAAATGCAGCAATCTTTCAGAACAGAAAAATAGAAAGCAACCACGCAAAGACTGCAGTAACAAATTGTAAACAATGCACAGAAACAACGGAAATTTTTCATCTGACTGATTTTCTTTTG
Organism: Maratus michaelseni; assembly: GCA_963931845.1. Classification (NCBI taxonomy): domain Eukaryota; kingdom Metazoa; phylum Arthropoda; class Arachnida; order Araneae; family Salticidae; genus Maratus; species Maratus michaelseni. The sequence goes on along the minus strand of OZ007599.1, from coordinate 209,012,150 downwards.
TTCTTCTGAATGTCTAATTTTGTTGGCAGAGATTTTGGAATGTTCACTTTGAGCTTAAATAGAATAAGAATATTATTTAGTGTGGCTTATCAGATAAAATTATTTTTAAGTGAAAAGGAAGACCATATCGTGCTGTTATGTATGCATAGATGTGTATATAAATATATGTGTGTATACACAAATAGGGGGAGAGAGTTGCGCATTTTTTCCTTTGTAATTATTTCATTGTAACATCTGTACTTCCTTCTCATTTCCATATTTGCATTTACACATATTTGGATAAATGCTAAACCATATTTTACTGTGTAACAATACATTTTCACAGAAAGGATGATTTGACCTCAATGTCAGGTCAACGAGGTAGAAGGTAGGTCATCGACGTCCACAAATTGACTGTAAATATGACAGGAAAGTAAAAGTGACCCAAAATTTATCTAAAATGCTAGATGTATCCGATTTAAATACACAGAAATTTAAGAGAAGTGTAGGAGGTTGTTATTTATTTATTTTTTATTTTTTTTACTCTATTTTACATGCTGATTGCGAATACGACAAGGAGACAAGTTTACACTTATAAGTCATTTACATAAGGGAGATGTATGTTTGGAGAAGAATTTTAAAAGGCATTAAATTTTATTCATGTTGCATCAACTGAAAATATTCTCAAAACTCTAAAACAACACTTTTAAAACATAATCCCGCAATCTCTCTCAAATCTGCATATGTTTATGTCGATTTTTTTTTCTTGTTTGTATGTGTAATTATATATAGACATTTTTATTAACTATGATTTACAGATCCAACAAATAATAAAAATGTAGCGTTCATTATATAATTTTCTTTCTTTCAGAAGTACATTTATTGAACTGAACGATTGTAAAATAAATTTTCACAGTCTGAAACATTTGTACATATGTAAATGTATCTCTGTAATTAATAGTTGAGAAAATATTGGATAAAAATTTCAAAAGTCCCCTTGCACGTATGTAATTTTTATAATGCAGGACTTCTTTGTAACATGAATATTGCTTCAAGGATCCTACAAAAGCTGAGAGATTGGAAAACTCTCTGTGTTATCAAACCCAAGATTCAACATTAAGTGAAATCTACTGATTTCTATATGCTTCGGGGGTAATACCGCTGCTACAATATTCTCTTCTTTTCTTTTCTTTCCTTTTCTTTTTTTTTTTCATTTCATTTCTTTCTTTCTTTGTGCGTGAGTGTTTTTTCATGCGTAACTTCGGAATAAAAGATTTTGTTTTTAATCTTTTTGGGTACGTTTTTCAGGTATTTCCGTATAAATTGTTATGCATCTCTCACTTGTTAGTGGTTATACTAAAAATAAATAAATAAATAAATATTGCATTTCAGATTTAAAAAAAAAAAAAAAAAAAAAAAAAAAAAAAAAACCTTTTGCGACTTACGCCTTTTTTTCTCGTATTTTCAGGTATCAGGTATATAAAAACTCTTGTTATTGTTGTTGTTCATATGTACAGTACCAGATTACCAAATATTAAGAGTAAGCAATTGACTATGAACCCTCAATTTTTAAGAGTTGTGTGGCTGAGAAATTCAGACACACCTGAATTTCTCCCGGTTATGTTTTACAGGGAAACATCCTAATAGGAACGCTGACAGTGTCGACTATTTTTTTTATTCTATTCGTACAACTTTTTATTAAAAATAATCCTTACTTACACTTCTTCACAAGTTTCAAAAGAAATCTACCGCAAAAAAAAAAAAAATAAATAAATAAATAAATAAATAAATAAATAATACAAAAAAATAAAAAATAAATAAATTAAAAATTAATTAGTTGCCGGGAGTAGCCCTGTAATAGTGAATGATTGTAATAGGTAAAATAATCAAAATATGATGTTTATTAATCCTCAATAGAAGTGTATAATATTTTTTTTTAATGGATAATAGAGATGTGTGTGTACACTTCTTCCTCCAACGATATTTTCTAAAAGGAGAAAATCAGCATTTGACTTATGAATGTTTCAAACATTGTAGATGATTTTTTTACGATAAAAATTTTCTTGCATTTTTTCTATACACGTTGCTAAAATAGCCTCTTTAAAATGACTCTCAGTTAATTTAATGCAGTGGGGTTTTTTTTTCTATTTTGTCCTAATATAAGTTACTTGAGAGCTTAAAATGTAAAAACTAAATTATGATCATCGCAAGTTAAAATCTAATTTTGAAAGTCTGTGATAGGAAAGAGGACCCAAGACTTGAATTGCCTAAGGGCCTTTAGATGGCTTAATCCGCCTCTGCATACGACAATTTACTATTAATTTCAGGTTAACTGGAGGAATTAGGTCCTCCAGATTCGACCGGGATGGCTCGGTTGGTAGAGCATTGGCAGCTTCAGCCAAGAGATCCCAGGCTCGAATCCTTACCCGGACATTTTTCGTCCAGTTTTAAAATTACAACTCCTATGATTTCTTTACCAATTTGAATAATTGTGTTGCAATTAATCTAGTGTAATCACGTATACAGCATTTGCTGAAGTTCCAAATTACCTGCGATTTATTCTGTTGAGCTGATTGAGATATCAGACCAGATGCTGTGATCAATAAGGTTAACTGGATGAATTAGGTCCTCCAGATTCGACCAGGATGGCTTGGTTGGTAGAGCATTGGCAGCTTCAGCCAAAATATCTCAGGTTCGAATCCTGGCCCGGACATTTTTCGTCCAGTTAGAAAATTACAACTCATATGATTTCTATACCAATTTGAATAATTGTGTTAAAATTCATCTAGTGCAAAATGCGATGGTTGCATGTTTGTCGAACTGCTAGGAATGGCATAAATTTTATGAAAATCAGCGACCTGTCTTGGACTGTCCGCACTCAAATGTTCAGACTTCTACGTGCGGTAGATTTCACTAGCCAACGCACGCGCACATACACACACAGACAAACAACTTTCCTTTACTAGTATAGATTGGCAAAATTCCACATATTTTATAGCATATGCAAAGCCAGCTTTTTGAGCGTGTTTGTATTAAAACATATCTGAATTATCTGAAACTTAATAAATATACATTCAACTTGGGGAATTTTTCATATTCAGAATGCTGTATACTTTAAGTGACAATGTTGTTTTCTTTCAGTAAGGCTGTCTTAAAAAGAAAAAAAAAAGAAAAAAAAAGAAAAAGAAAAAAGAAAAAGAAAAAAAATGAAAAGAAAGAAAAAAAAAATCGAGATTGTTTTCTATGATCGGGAAGGAAGGGTTATAAATTGAAAGCTATTTTTTCAGTGATATTAAACAATAGTATCTCTCAAACAACTCTATCTGAGATTTTTTTTTCTTTTTTTAAGAGAGAGAATCGGAATCAATTTCTTTGATCGAGGTGGTTTCATTATAAATTGAATCCTATTTTTCGGTGATACAATGAATACAATGCTTAATATACTACTGAATGGTGAATACAATAGATTCTCTGTCACTAAAAAAAAAAGAGAAAATCACAATTTTTTTTTCGAAATGTTTATCGGTTAGTCTTAATAACGGGACAACAGTAACCTTTTAAACAAATTATCTTTCTTTACAACATGACTACTTTTGTTTACTCAATTTAGTGGGTTACATTAATACTCTATTGTGTGCTAGCAATTATTTTCTCAATACTTTCCTTATTTGTATTATAATTTACAAAATTTTATTTGCATATTCCAGCAATTCTTAGTTTGGTACCCTCAAAATGCTTGGACACAGAAGCAACATGAAGACACATCGAGTTCAAGGACGATTTCAAAAATCTATGAATTGCGCCATAAATTTCTGCAATTGCCCAGTTATTTATTATTACCATTATTGTCCAAGTGCAATGAGCATAACGATAATTTTCGAAAGCATTTACGGGTGTTATCCTCTTTCCTATACTTTTTTCTCTCTAACTGTCAAGAAAATTTCTAATGAATGCTTGAAAAGGACGATTTCTATAAACACACTTGGGCATGGCTTTTCATTATACATTGAAAACAATAGGTAATTTTCACAGTATTATAAGCTTTTTCATAAATTAATACGTTCCTTGCCGAATTGTACAGTAAAATGTATAATAAAATAAACTCAAAATCAAAACTTATTACATAGAGATTGCCCACTGTTACAGTTGGCCAGTGCCAATAGCTTTTTCCAAACCGCTAGACATAGTATCGTATAGATACGTTAAATTATAACCAGAAAGAAAAATCATATGTCAATCATATATTATGAAACACTTTCCAACACATTCAGAACACTATAACAAAACTTCACCGTTTAATAAGGTTAAAGATTATGTTTAAGCAAACAATTTGAAAACTTGACGCATAAACACATTTCAAAATAAAATTTCAGCAATTACCATCAGTAGTCGGAAAAAGATCCGACTTATTTTGTGCAGCCATGTATAGAATCTATAGATTTGTTATATACTTTATAATATATAACAATTTAGCTAGGAAACGCATAACACAGTTTAAAATTCAGCTTCATCTATTTCCGTCAAGAGGCAGGCATGTACTCGAATTCTTTTGTGCAGCCCTGTATATAAGCTTTAGAATTTATACACACCAGGTAATAACAAAAAAATTAGTTACATTTCACAATGTATACCACAACTGAAAATGCATTTCCAGTAATTATTGCTGATAGATAGTAGTTTGGCCGAATTCTTTTGTGTGCTCCTGTAAATGAACGATAAATGCTATGCACACCATATTCTATAGTAAGCATCTTGTAGTGCACCTCAGTGATGTATATGAATTTCAATATGTTTAAAATACTGTAATATCATTAACATATACCGCAAATCGTTTTTTACCATAGACCATTTAATAAGGTTAAAGATTATGTTTAAGTAAACAATTTAGAAAACGCATAACACATTTGAAAATCCAACTTCGCAATTATCTCCTGTCGTCAGAAAAATATCCGAATTATTTTCTGCAACTCTGTATGTAATATATATATTTGTATATATACTATATAGCATGCAAAAATTCTGTTCAGTTAGGAAACGCACATACCAGTAGAAAATTCCCCTTTAGCAATTTCCACAAATAAGCGGAAATTGCATTCTATTTTTATTTTGTGCAGTCCTGTATATGATATATAGAATTTATACATCCCAAGTAAAAGGCAAAAAATTAGTTAAATTCAAAAACGCGTATACCACGATTGAAAACGGACTTTCTGAAATTATTGTTCATAGACATTTCATCATTCTGTAACCGAATTATTTAGTCAGAAAAATATCCGAATTCTTTTGTGCATCCCTGTATATGATGTATAGATTTGTATATAAACTACAAAGTATGCTAAATTTTAGTTAAGTGAAGAAACGCATAGCCCAGTTAAAAACTCCTATTCAGAAATGTCCATCAATAAACCGAAATGTATTCGATATCTTTTGTGCTGTCCTGTATATGATCAGGCATTTATACACACCAAGCACTAAGCAAAACAAATTGTTAAACTTAAAAACGCGTCCCGCAACTGAATACATACTTCCAGCAAGTATTGTTTATAGACAGAACTGCAACCGAATTATTTTGTGTGTTCCTGTAAATGAACAATAAATGCTATGCACACCATATTGTATAGTAAGCCTATTTTAGTGCTCCTCAATGATGTATATCAATTTCAATATATTTGAAACAGTGTAATATAATTAAAATACATTACAAACCATTTTTTCCCTTAGACTATGATGTAACCGAATTCTTTTGTATGGCCACCTATGAAAATGTATGACAATGTGAATGTACCAGTAAATTAATGATAAATGCTATTCACACCCTATTCTATAGTAAGCCTATTTTAGTGCCCCTCAGTGATGTATATCAATTTCAATATATTTGAAATAGTATAATATAATTAAAATACATTGCAAACCATTTTTCCCTTAAACCATAATGTAACCTAATTCTTTTGTATGGCCACCTATGAAAATGTATGACAATGTGAATGTACCTGTAAATGAATGATAAATGCTATGCACACCCTATTCTATAGTAAGCCTATTTTAGTGCCCCTCAGTGATGTATATAAATTTCAATATATTTGAAACAGTGTAATATAATTAAAATACATTGCAAACCATTTTTTCCCTTAGACTATAATGTAACCGAATTCTTTTGTATGGCCACCTATGAAAATGTATGACAATGTGAATGTACCTGTAAATGAATGATAAATGCTATTCACACCCTATTCTATAGTAAGCCTATTTTAGTGCCCCTCAGTGATGTATATCAATTTCAATATATTTGAAATAGTATAATATAATTAAAATACATTGCAAACCATTTTTCCCTTAGACCATAATGTAACCTAATTCTTTTGTATGGCCACCTATGAAAATGTATGACAGTGTGAATGTGCCTGTAAATGAATGATAAATGCTATACACACCCTATTCTATAGTAAGCCTATTTTAGTGCCCTTCAGTGATGTATATCAATTTTAATATATTTGAAATAGTGTAATATAATTAAAATACATTTCAAACGATTTTTTCCCTTAGACCATAATGTAGCCGAATTCTTTTGTCTCGCCACCTATGAAAATGTACGATAATGTGAATGTACCTGTAAATGAATAATAAATACTTTACCCTGCATATTCTGTAGTAAGCATTTTGAGTGCACCGCAATGATGTATATAAATTTAAATATGTTTGAAATATTGAATATGAATATAATGCAAATTTTACTCCCAGCAGCTGATTATGACTGATATATCTGTGACTATAAAATAAATTTGTCTATGACCCTACTCATAACGATGGGGAGGGGGGGGGTGGAGGCTGATGCTTTTACATTAAACAACAGTAGTGGGAAAACGAGAGTTCAAGCTCAGGAGGTGGAGGGATTGAGGGATGAGGTGGAGGGATGAGGTGGAGGGATGAGGTGGAGGGATGAGGTGGAGGCACTGAGGCACCGGCCGGAGGCACCACTCCTCCGGCTGCAACGATCCTCCGGCTGAAACGATCCTCCGGCGGGGAAAAATAATTTTCTACTGTAACAGGAGGGGTGAAAATAAGAACTCTAAGAAGAGGTTAAATGAACAAGATTATCATACTATAAGATGAATTTTGATTTTATATACTAATTTTGAAAGACAAACATCTTAATGAGTATCACTAATTAAGCGAAACAATGAAAAAATATGAATTTTAACGAAAAAAAGCTGATTTCTTAAGAATTTTTCAACTATAAGACGAGAATATCAACTTATAAGAAGAAATTTAAACTTACATTTTAGTTTTTAAACAATCATTACATTAATGAATACTGATAATTAGACAAAATATCCATTTTTAACGAAAAAAGCTGATTTCTTACAAATTTTTCAACTATAAAACGAGGATACCAAATCATAAAACGAAGATTAAACATATATATTAATTTTGAATAACAAACATCTTAATGAGTATTACTAATTACACGGAACAATGAAAAAAATATCAAATTTTAACGAAAAAGCTGATTTCTTATGAATTTTTCAAATATAAGATGACGATATCAACTTATATGAAGAAATTTAAACTTACATTTTAGTTTTGCACAATGGACACCTTAACGAGAATAATAATTAAGCAAAATAAAATAACAATTTTAACGAAACTGCTGATTTCTTATGAATTTTTCAACTATAACATGAGAATATCAAACTATAAGATGGATTTTAAACTTATATTATAGTTTCTGAACAATAGACACCTTAATGAGTATAATAATTAAGCAAAAGAAAATATTACTTTTAACGAAAATGATGATTTCCTATGAATTTTTTCAATAAACATATATAATTATTTTAAATGACGAACATTTTAATGAGTATTACTAATTAGACGAAACAATTGAAAAATATCAATTGTAAGGTATAAAGCTGATTTTTTAAGAATTTTTCAAGTATAAGATGAGAATATCAACTTATAAGAGGAAATTACACTTTTTTAGTTTTTCAACCGTAATACACAGAAAATATTCAAAATTTGAATGAATTTTATACCTAATCAATTGATTTTCCGCACAATAATAGGAGTTTTAGCAACCATTATCTAATTTTACTGTGTATACTTGATTTAATTCTGTTTAGACGTACGTAATATAATCTTTTTATATCATTTAGACTTGAAATAAGAACCATATTTAAATAAAAACCAGTTGTTTATTTATTCTTAATACGCAAACTTTTTTTCTTTCCTAAAATGTAGCATTTCTGAGGAGGGATAATAATTCCACCCCACATTCTAAGGAAAAGGGGAGTCTAACAATGACCGTCTAGGGCACAACTTTTACTATAATATAAATATTATTCGCTATCAATATGTTTACAAAAAATCCATGTTGGGAGATAGATATGAGTTATATTTTAATAAAGTTTACCCTCCTCCATCTTCTACACGATGCTAACAATTATACAAAACAAAAGAAATACCGATTTTTAACGAAAAAGGGTGAATTTTAATGAATTTTTACACAAGTTTTCGGTATTATTGTACACTAACAGGTATGATATTATTTCTTAGGTGATTACAATACAGAGAAAATTATTCACCTTTAGATTACTTTTCGTGAAATATTTAACAGTAATTATATAAACTCCTGTTTACATCACTAATTTACATTTGAAAATAAGGATTTATAGGATAAAATAAATAATCTTAACTTATACTTAGTAAATTTTACACAATTCCAATTATTTTATACCGTGTTTTTCACGAGTTTTATATTAATTAGTAATTTTATATTAATTAACTTTGAATATTTTCTATGATATGGTTAATCCATTTTTATCACAGAAATACCAGTACCTAAAATTTCACTTAAACTCATATTCTAAGTATTAATATTCACTTATAACTTTACTTTTAGTTATACTTTTACTTGAAACCGTGTGAACTTGTAGAACCCTGCTTACGCATATGGAGTTTAGTACATCACACTGTTATCTAAATGAATATGAATACCTTATTGTTTTAAATTTTCCAATTTTAACAGAATATGCACGAATATAAACTTTAATTTATCTAAACATTTTATTTCAAATACCCTAGTTTATGAAAACGATACATATTACCAAATATTAGACAACATTTTAACATGAACTTAGATACTGATCACATACCTATTTTAGCATAATTTATTAGCATACATAGCATTTCTTCCATTTCTTTCAGAAATATACATATAAAATTATGGATTTACCGAGTATATATCCAATTTTAGCTTGCATTTAGTGATTTTTTACACCATTCCAATGATTTCGAGCTATTTTATATCACAGAAACGAAAACATATTTGAACATAAACGCCTGTAAAATAATATTTGAACTGTGTTTCCTATTCAAAAATTCAAATCTCAAATTAAAATTTATGTTCTATCACTTATCAACTATTTATCCCACATAACTTTTACCATAAAAACATCGTAGAAATTAAATATACGTTAAATGAAAATAATAAATTGTAAGTACCTAAAAATATCAAACACAAAATCTATTAATCAAAACTTAAAAAATTAAAAAAAAAAAAATAAAAGTTCTTACGAAGTTAAAAAAAAAAATTTACAAATGAAAAAAAAATTTACAAATGAAAAAAAAAAAATTACAAATGAAAAAAAAAATTTACAAATGAAAAAAAAAAAAATTTACAAATGAAAAAAAAAATTTACAAATGAAAAAAAAAATTTACAAATGAAAAAAAAAATTACAAATGAAAAAAAAAATTACAAAATTAAAAAAAAAAGTTTTTACAAAAAAAGTTAAAAAAAAAGTATTTTACAAAATTAAAAAAAAAAGTTTTTTACATAAAAAAAAAGGAAAAAAATTACGAAGGTTTAATATATTACAAAAAGTACCCATTTTTTACAAAATTTTTTAAAAATTAGAAGTTTAATTGCTATTATTACCACTATCACTTCTCAGAATTTAGCAGCCTAGACTTTTGTACACTATATATTTTTAATACTATAAAGAAAATTTCAACTGCAATTGTACCAACACTATTATTAAGTTCGCATAAACCAAATTTCATACTGTATTTAGCAAATTTCCAATTAACATCTTCCGTGTAGAGTAACCTTTTCCTCTAACATTTGAAATCGTGTATATCTGCTACTTTCATATTTATAATTAATATTTCAGAATTAAGACCATACTAACCATTTTAATATAAGACCATATTTAAGCAAGATTCCATGATAAAGCTTATTATACTGATTATTTTTATTTAGTACGCATGCGCAGTTTTGTCACATGATCACTTTAACTGATGATAATATAAAATTTTGAAAAGTGATGCAGAGGTTCTCATTTCCCAAGTCAAATTCTTGCAGATGACTGTATAATGTATAGCTCCAGTAAATTTCCTGATTTTAACCCAGTTGGGGAAACAATTTATCTGTTAACGAATAAAGTAAGTTGTACTATATCATTGTAAAACATCAATAAATGATTATTTATCTATTAAATTTTTTCTAAGTATATAATTATATTTCTTTTATTGTATAGATGTTACACCAAGATGAATCAAAACAGCAGAAACTCTCTTTACCAGAAATGGATACCCCGGATGATTCATCGTCAACACATATAGAGTTAAAGAATAATATACATGTGAGTACTTATATGTGATATATTAGAATACATATATTAAACATAATTAGAGTGAATTTACAATAAAATATTGTACCAGATGTTCTATAAAATGTGATGTTTTTTCGTCTATAGTGTTAGAAGGAATTCTAAATATATGCATTTATTTCTCTTGCAGATGTGTTTCACCTGTAACAAATACTTCTCAAGTAAATGGAATTTAAAAGAACATATACAAATCCATACTAGTGAAAAACCATATACTTGTAATCATCGTCAAAAATCATCTACAAGAAAGCGTGAATTATCTTTTACTAGAAAATACAGACCATCAGTTCATATGAAAACACATCCTGTTAAAAAATTGTTTCAGTGTGAAAAGTGTGAGAAAATATTCGTTATTCGTAATAAACTGAATAGACATATGACTGTTATGTTGAACTTGTCGAAGACAGTATCCCAAATCATATTGAAGATGGATATTCAAAAATTAACCAGTAGTTTGAAGAATTTAACAGTCAAAGATCAGATTGGATACTTCGAAAAATTGACTGTATAGAACATAAACCAACATAACATTTACCCAAACTACTCATGCAGCATTATTGATTTGACATATGATATCCAAAAAGTGAAATTTGTAAAGAAAAATCCAAAGTGTTGTAAAGAATTTTATTGATATAATTGATAAAATGTATTGAAGAGAAAATGATATAAATGTAGACAATATTCACAATGTATTGTTTAAATACCCATAATAATAAAAAATGTATCTATACACATCTGTGTTTATTTTTATAAAACATATTTCATTGTTAAAATATATTGTATGATTTTTAACATGAAATTTCTACATGACAGTAAATAACTAATTTTGCTTTACGTAAGACTTGAGATTTATCATAACTTGTTCAACGAAACAACATTTTTCCCCAATGAATATCCAGTTTACACACATACATATGAAAATCAACTTTTGATAATACTATACATCAGATTAATGAAAAATATATAAAATTCATTAAAAAAATGTTTTTACAAATAAAAAATTAAAAAATTTTTACAAATTTAAAAAAAAAAGTTTCTTTACAATTAAAAAAAGTTTTTACAAATTAAAAAAAAAAGTTTTTACGTATATAAAAAAAGTTTCTACAAAGTTAAAAAAAAAAGTTATAAAAAAAGTTTACAAAACTAAAAAAAAAAAATAAAAATTTAACAAAAAATAAATAAATATTTCAAGTTTTTCTAAAAATATTTACATATTAACAAAAATTTACTCAAAAGTCAGAACCAGACCTATGTCTAACATAGCATTTTTTCGACTTCAGTTGTTAAAATCATAGTGTTAGCGCTGTGAAAATACAAAATAATACCTTCAAATGGTAATATATCTTGGATCCAATGTATGGTATATTAAGAATCATTTGTGATTTCAACAAATTAAATATGCATGAGAAAACCATTAATGTATCAGCAACTGATGGGACTCATTTTGCTGATGTTATATCAATCTATAAATCTGGAAGTTACCGACAGTAACAGTAACCAAAGACTAACAGATAGAGATGCTTTAAGGGTGTTGACATTACAGACAGATACAAGAAACAATTTATATCAGTCTTAATCAAATAAAAAATCTTCAGAGTTTCCTTTAGATTTACCTATTGAAGTGTAGATAACTGAAAACATATCTATCGGTCCAGAAGTGACTAATATAACAGCAAAGCATACAGATAATGGGTATCGCGGACTTTTAGTTTATGTTATCACTTCAAGTGATAAATACTGCTGATTTCGGATAGATATGCATACAAGTAAATTATATGATGAGTCGAAAATGAACCGAGAATTCATATCGGAGTATAACTTAAACATGTGTACCTGCTTATGACTTGAAAAATTCACGACATTCTACAACGACTGATTTCAAATTACACAACCAATAAAATATTTACCTTCAAGGAAAGAAAATGAAACCCCATTCAACTGTTTCAGATATCCAAATTGATCACGTGATCGATGATGAACAGCAGGATCAGGCCTAAATCTAACACCCCATTTTTTCTCGATTTCGGTTGTTTAAAGTTCTTATTTTAAAGAAATGTACAATGGTTAGGCAACCATTATACTACTCTTTAAAATAACACTTTAAACAATCGAAATCGAGAAAAAATGGTATGTTAGATTTAGGCCTGATCCTGCTGTTCAACATCGATCACGTGATCAATTTGGATATCTGAAACAGTTGAATGGGGTTTCATTTTCTTTCCTTGAAGGTAAATATTTTATTGGTTGTGTAATTTGAAATCAGTCGTTGTAGAATGTCGTGAATTTTTCAAGTCATAAGCAGGTACACATGTTTAAGTTATACTCCGATATGAATTCTCGGTTCATTTTCGACTCATCATATAATTTACTTGTATGCATATCTATCCGAAATCAGCAGTATTTATCACTTGAAGTGATAACATAAACTAAAAGTCCGCGATACCCATTATCTGTATGCTTTGCTGTTATATTAGTCACTTCTGGACCGATAGATATGTTTTCAGTTATCTACACTTCAATAGGTAAATCTAAAGGAAACTCTGAAGATTTTTTATTTGATTAAGACTGATATAAATTGTTTCTTGTATCTGTCTGTAATGTCAACACCCTTAAAGCATCTCTATCTGTTAGTCTTTGGTTACTGTTACTGTCGGTAACTTCCAGATTTATAGATTGATATAACATCAGCAAAATGAGTCCCATCAGTTGCTGATACATTAATGGTTTTCTCATGCATATTTAATTTGTTGAAATCACAAATGATTCTTAATATACCATACATTGGATCCAAGATATATTACCATTTGAAGGTATTATTTTGTATTTTCACAGCGCTAACACTATGATTTTAACAACTGAAGTCGAAAAAATGCTATGTTAGACATAGGTCTGGTTCTGACTTTTGAGTAAATTTTTGTTAATATGTAAATATTTTTAGAAAAACTTGAAATATTTATTTATTTTTTGTTAAATTTTTATTTTTTTTTTTTAGTTTTGTAAACTTTTTTTATAACTTTTTTTTTAACTTTGTAGAAACTTTTTTTATATACGTAAAAACTTTTTTTTTTAATTTGTAAAAACTTTTTTTAATTGTAAAGAAACTTTTTTTTTTAAATTTGTAAAAATTTTTTAATTTTTTATTTGTAAAAACATTTTTTTAATGAATTTTATATATTTTTCATTAATCTGATGTATAGTATTATCAAAAGTTGATTTTCATATGTATGTGTGTAAACTGGATATTCATTGGGGAAAAATGTTGTTTCGTTGAACAAGTTATGATAAATCTCAAGTCTTACGTAAAGCAAAATTAGTTATTTACTGTCATGTAGAAATTTCATGTTAAAAATCATACAATATATTTTAACAATGAAATATGTTTTATAAAAATAAACACAGATGTGTATAGATACATTTTTTATTATTATGGGTATTTAAACAATACATTGTGAATATTGTCTACATTTATATCATTTTCTCTTCAATACATTTTATCAATTATATCAATAAAATTCTTTACAACACTTTGGATTTTTCTTTACAAATTTCACTTTTTGGATATCATATGTCAAATCAATAATGCTGCATGAGTAGTTTGGGTAAATGTTATGTTGGTTTATGTTCTATACAGTCAATTTTTCGAAGTATCCAATCTGATCTTTGACTGTTAAATTCTTCAAACTACTGGTTAATTTTTGAATATCCATCTTCAATATGATTTGGGATACTGTCTTCGACAAGTTCAACATAACAGTCATATGTCTATTCAGTTTATTACGAATAACGAATATTTTCTCACACTTTTCACACTGAAACAATTTTTTAACAGGATGTGTTTTCATATGAACTGATGGTCTGTATTTTCTAGTAAAAGATAATTCACGCTTTCTTGTAGATGATTTTTGACGATGATTACAAGTATATGGTTTTTCACTAGTATGGATTTGTATATGTTCTTTTAAATTCCATTTACTTGAGAAGTATTTGTTACAGGTGAAACACATCTGCAAGAGAAATAAATGCATATATTTAGAATTCCTTCTAACACTATAGACGAAAAAACATCACATTTTATAGAACATCTGGTACAATATTTTATTGTAAATTCACTCTAATTATGTTTAATATATGTATTCTAATATATCACATATAAGTACTCACATGTATATTATTCTTTAACTCTATATGTGTTGACGATGAATCATCCGGGGTATCCATTTCTGGTAAAGAGAGTTTCTGCTGTTTTGATTCATCTTGGTGTAACATCTATACAATAAAAGAAATATAATTATATACTTAGAAAAAATTTAATAGATAAATAATCATTTATTGATGTTTTACAATGATATAGTACAACTTACTTTATTCGTTAACAGATAAATTGTTTCCCCAACTGGGTTAAAATCAGGAAATTTACTGGAGCTATACATTATACAGTCATCTGCAAGAATTTGACTTGGGAAATGAGAACCTCTGCATCACTTTTCAAAATTTTATATTATCATCAGTTAAAGTGATCATGTGACAAAACTGCGCATGCGTACTAAATAAAAATAATCAGTATAATAAGCTTTATCATGGAATCTTGCTTAAATATGGTCTTATATTAAAATGGTTAGTATGGTCTTAATTCTGAAATATTAATTATAAATATGAAAGTAGCAGATATACACGATTTCAAATGTTAGAGGAAAAGGTTACTCTACACGGAAGATGTTAATTGGAAATTTGCTAAATACAGTATGAAATTTGGTTTATGCGAACTTAATAATAGTGTTGGTACAATTGCAGTTGAAATTTTCTTTATAGTATTAAAAATATATAGTGTACAAAAGTCTAGGCTGCTAAATTCTGAGAAGTGATAGTGGTAATAATAGCAATTAAACTTCTAATTTTTAAAAAATTTTGTAAAAAATGGGTACTTTTTGTAATATATTAAACCTTCGTAATTTTTTTCCTTTTTTTTTATGTAAAAAACTTTTTTTTTTAATTTTGTAAAATACTTTTTTTTAAACTTTTTTTGTAAAAACTTTTTTTTTTAATTTTGTAATTTTTTTTTTCATTTGTAATTTTTTTTTTCATTTGTAAATTTTTTTTTTCATTTGTAAATTTTTTTTTTCATTTGTAAATTTTTTTTTTTTTTCATTTGTAAATTTTTTTTTTCATTTGTAATTTTTTTTTTTTCATTTGTAAATTTTTTTTTCATTTGTAAATTTTTTTTTTTAACTTCGTAAGAACTTTTATTTTTTTTTTTTAATTTTTTAAGTTTTGATTAATAGATTTTGTGTTTGATATTTTTAGGTACTTACAATTTATTATTTTCATTTAACGTATATTTAATTTCTACGATGTTTTTATGGTAAAAGTTATGTGGGATAAATAGTTGATAAGTGATAGAACATAAATTTTAATTTGAGATTTGAATTTTTGAATAGGAAACACAGTTCAAATATTATTTTACAGGCGTTTATGTTCAAATATGTTTTCGTTTCTGTGATATAAAATAGCTCGAAATCATTGGAATGGTGTAAAAAATCACTAAATGCAAGCTAAAATTGGATATATACTCGGTAAATCCATAATTTTATATGTATATTTCTGAAAGAAATGGAAGAAATGCTATGTATGCTAATAAATTATGCTAAAATAGGTATGTGATCAGTATCTAAGTTCATGTTAAAATGTTGTCTAATATTTGGTAATATGTATCGTTTTCATAAACTAGGGTATTTGAAATAAAATGTTTAGATAAATTAAAGTTTATATTCGTGCATATTCTGTTAAAATTGGAAAATTTAAAACAATAAGGTATTCATATTCATTTAGATAACAGTGTGATGTACTAAACTCCATATGCGTAAGCAGGGTTCTACAAGTTCACACGGTTTCAAGTAAAAGTATAACTAAAAGTAAAGTTATAAGTGAATATTAATACTTAGAATATGAGTTTAAGTGAAATTTTAGGTACTGGTATTTCTGTGATAAAAATGGATTAACCATATCATAGAAAATATTCAAAGTTAATTAATATAAAATTACTAATTAATATAAAACTCGTGAAAAACACGGTATAAAATAATTGGAATTGTGTAAAATTTACTAAGTATAAGTTAAGATTATTTATTTTATCCTATAAATCCTTATTTTCAAATGTAAATTAGTGATGTAAACAGGAGTTTATATAATTACTGTTAAATATTTCACGAAAAGTAATCTAAAGGTGAATAATTTTCTCTGTATTGTAATCACCTAAGAAATAATATCATACCTGTTAGTGTACAATAATACCGAAAACTTGTGTAAAAATTCATTAAAATTCACCCTTTTTCGTTAAAAATCGGTATTTCTTTTGTTTTGTATAATTGTTAGCATCGTGTAGAAGATGGAGGAGGGTAAACTTTATTAAAATATAACTCATATCTATCTCCCAACATGGATTTTTTGTAAACATATTGATAGCGAATAATATTTATATTATAGTAAAAGTTGTGCCCTAGACGGTCATTGTTAGACTCCCCTTTTCCTTAGAATGTGGGGTGGAATTATTATCCCTCCTCAGAAATGCTACATTTTAGGAAAGAAAAAAAGTTTGCGTATTAAGAATAAATAAACAACTGGTTTTTATTTAAATATGGTTCTTATTTCAAGTCTAAATGATATAAAAAGATTATATTACGTACGTCTAAACAGAATTAAATCAAGTATACACAGTAAAATTAGATAATGGTTGCTAAAACTCCTATTATTGTGCGGAAAATCAATTGATTAGGTATAAAATTCATTCAAATTTTGAATATTTTCTGTGTATTACGGTTGAAAAACTAAAAAAGTGTAATTTCCTCTTATAAGTTGATATTCTCATCTTATACTTGAAAAATTCTTAAAAAATCAGCTTTATACCTTACAATTGATATTTTTCAATTGTTTCGTCTAATTAGTAATACTCATTAAAATGTTCGTCATTTAAAATAATTATATATGTTTATTCTACGGCTTATGATTTGATATCGACATCTTATAGTTGAAAAAATTCATAGGAAATCATCATTTTCGTTAAAAGTAATATTTTCTTTTGCTTAATTATTATACTCATTAAGGTGTCTATTGTTCAGAAACTATAATATAAGTTTAAAATCCATCTTATAGTTTGATATTCTCATGTTATAGTTGAAAAATTCATAAGAAATCAGCAGTTTCGTTAAAATTGTTATTTTATTTTGCTTAATTATTATTCTCGTTAAGGTGTCCATTGTGCAAAACTAAAATGTAAGTTTAAATTTCTTCATATAAGTTGATATCGTCATCTTATATTTGAAAAATTCATAAGAAATCAGCTTTTTCGTTAAAATTTGATATTTTTTTCATTGTTCCGTGTAATTAGTAATACTCATTAAGATGTTTGTTATTCAAAATTAATATATATGTTTAATCTTCGTTTTATGATTTGGTATCCTCGTTTTATAGTTGAAAAATTTGTAAGAAATCAGCTTTTTTCGTTAAAAATGGATATTTTGTCTAATTATCAGTATTCATTAATGTAATGATTGTTTAAAAACTAAAATGTAAGTTTAAATTTCTTCTTATAAGTTGATATTCTCGTCTTATAGTTGAAAAATTCTTAAGAAATCAGCTTTTTTTCGTTAAAATTCATATTTTTTCATTGTTTCGCTTAATTAGTGATACTCATTAAGATGTTTGTCTTTCAAAATTAGTATATAAAATCAAAATTCATCTTATAGTATGATAATCTTGTTCATTTAACCTCTTCTTAGAGTTCTTATTTTCACCCCTCCTGTTACAGTAGAAAATTATTTTTCCCCGCCGGAGGATCGTTTCAGCCGGAGGATCGTTGCAGCCGGAGGAGTGGTGCCTCCGGCCGGTGCCTCAGTGCCTCCACCTCATCCCTCCACCTCATCCCTCCACCTCATCCCTCCACCTCATCCCTCAATCCCTCCACCTCCTGAGCTTGAACTCTCGTTTTCCCACTACTAACAACTATCATCTTTCAGTTTTTTTTTTATCGCAAAAAATACATTTAATTTGTTTTCGATGTTACTGTATGGAGAGTTTTATTCATTAAATGTAACTTATAGGACCGATAAATCATAAAAAAAAAATTATTTAGCAATTTTTTTTTTTTTCAAAATGAATTTATTGACTTAAATGTCTTCTAAAATAATTCTTTGTTTTAACCATTTTTGCAGTTAAAAGTATATATCTATGACTAACACTAAGAATTAGCTATTCGACAACGATAACAGTAGATGCTGTGTATCTTTATTATCTGAACTACTAGTATCTGAACTGAGGTCAGAAGTGTGAGGGGGGATAAATAATACATATCAAGATAAATAATTTTTGTATTAGGAAACCAGCGTTACAATCTATTTATTTAAAAAAAAAAAACAGGGTACATAACTGCCAACTTGCCGCCTTTTTTTTTCCATGTCAGATAAACATATTCTGAACAAGAAATTTTACTTATTAAATAAAATCAAATAAGTGCGACGTAGAAACAAAGCACATTTTATTAAATAAATTTTCTTGTTCAAAATATGTTGGCTGGCAGCTATTATAGGGTATATCATTCTAAGCCGAATCCGGATTTTCATCCATAACTGTAAAATATTTTAGCGAAACCATCAACATAAGAGCTTTGCTTCCTGTGAAATATCATGTCATCAACTAATGTGCTGGAATTGCTCTGTAATTCGGTCAGCGACACCGTATGCACTGTCAGTTACCTTTGGAATTTTTAATTGTCTATCTCAGTGCTGTTTGGACATGCATGTAAAAAATGTAGCCAAGTCTCTTGACTCTTTTACCAAAAAGGTTTGAGATCGTATAAAACCAAGTTTAGCTATCTTATTGTCTCTGAAATTTAATTCACAAATCACTCCTAGTCTCTACATCTTTAGTTAATGATTATTTTGTGACTTGACAATTACGCAGCACGAGAAGTTGACGTATATAATTAGCCTTAATCAAATAATCCCATCCCATCCCATAACATAGTAAGGTATTATGCTTGAGATATTGTCCTGTATGTTTACTAATCAAATATTACATTTTTTTCGATCACAATATCTCAATTAGAGAAG
This sequence comes from Maratus michaelseni, assembly GCA_963931845.1. Classification (NCBI taxonomy): domain Eukaryota; kingdom Metazoa; phylum Arthropoda; class Arachnida; order Araneae; family Salticidae; genus Maratus; species Maratus michaelseni. The sequence goes on along the minus strand of OZ007599.1, from coordinate 208,992,402 downwards.
AATTTATTAGGTGAACAAAAGAGGTAAATGCGAATGTGTTATTAATTCTTTAATAGGGTTTCCACAAAATCAGCGTTTTATCGCCAAGTTTTCAATATATTTAACTATGTACTTTCATCGCCAAATTTGGCAACATTTAACCAAATGTTACCAAAATAGATAATCATTTGCTGACTTTTGGCGTTACTCTAGATTTTTCTCGCACGCAGTCTCAGACAGATTGCAGATGTACATTCAGTTAAATTGAAGTCCTCTGTATTTCCCAAGAAACAGCTAAATTTCAATGTGTTTAAAAACCGTTCAAATTGCATTCAAAATGCGCTTATAACAATAACTATCCATAAATGAAAATATTATCTTCATTTTTTTTAAAAGAACTGTAAATGCCGTGTACAACATTTTCAGTAGGGAACATACCGTGGTGTAACTCAATACGATGGCTGGCGATATCTCCGCACATAGAAGTCAGTAACTTTGAGTGAGGTAATCCAAGGCTGGTCCTGGTGCACCTGAGGCTCATATTTTTAATTTTTTTTATAATTAGCTGAGATATTAATTAAAAACTCATCAAAAAAGTCATCCTTTTTTTTGCAAATCCGCGGAGGCGTGCGTGCGCATACTCAGTCCTTTCTTTCCCGCGCCCCTATGAAGTAACTATTGGTGCTACACACCCCAACTAGAACAATCATACTAAAATTATATTATCGTCGGCATTCCACAAATCCCGAATTTAAGCGTTTCAAAAAATTTCATAAATTCATTTATGAAATCATTTCTTAAATTCGTTTCATAAAATTGTTACATTAAGATTTTATATAATAGGGTAGATTTTATGAATTTCATTGTTTATAAATGTTTACGAATTTAAAATTGTGTCTTTATGCCGTTTAAAGTTATTAAAAGGCGAATCTCTACTTAACGAATTTTTCATATAACGAACTTTTTCTTTGGATTTAGCGACTTCATTAAATAAATGTCAGAATGTATATCTATGTGTTTCTCGAAAACAAAAGTTATAAACATTAAAGAAGATTATATATAGAATCTAAAGAAAATAAGAAATGTGGTAATCTTTTTTATGAAATTATTTCTTTGTTAATATTTCATAAATACTTCTACCCGATGTCTGTGCTACTAATATTTTTCTCAAACAGCGATCAAAGAATAGGGAAATTTTGTACCAAGCTGACTAATACAGAAATATTCATTAACAAGTATCACGACTATTTTGGCTATCCAAGCTGTTTTGGGAACATGTATTTTTTCTTCTTTTTCCTGGTGGGGCATTTTAATATTATAATACACGATATTGTAATTGGTTTGAATAAAGGTCCGGTTAATAATTCTTTAGGCACTCCCTAAAAATTTTCAAAAATCCAAGAAGACTAACTAATCTATTATATTTATCTAAAAAAGAAGAGAAAAGAAAAAAGAAAGAACACCTGAATTTTTCGAAAAAACATTCAGGAAGGTTGGTTGGTTGATTGATTTATGACGGCCTATTATCTACTCGAGATATATAGGTCCTAGGAGGAGTGCCCACCGGGAGGGGAGGGGGGTCTTTCTAAGGGATCCTAACCCGTATTTACGGCAAGGTTCGAAGGAACCCACGGAAAACTCCGAACCATTCGGGAAGGAAAACTGCTTAGACTTGATATTATTTCGAGCAATTAGAAATTTTTTTCTGAAAATTTTGAATAACGATATGAGAAGAGAAGTTATCTATAAAAAAAACCCTTTTAAATGGCAAATTAAAAATTGAAAATTTGTAAAGGTGTTTTTTTTTTAATTATTTTTGTGAGTTTGGTGTATAGTTATTGTTGGTATAGTGGCTCTGAATTTTTGATCAAGTTTTAATTTTACCTTTGCTTTGTTGATTTTCATGAGACTAATGATCATAGAATTACTTTATTATTTTCTTAGGAACAGAACCAGCCTTGTGTCGCGTGGAGACCCGGCAAAGCAGATACTGGAGCCCAAAGTATACTGTAATACTGGACTAATAAAATTTATTTTTAAATTGTAGTTATCATACAGAGCTGCCAAGTTTCCGGCTTTTTGGATACCAGTATTTTATTATAAGAAAATGTTTCTTTATTTCTTCGTAGTATTCTGCGATTTAAAAAAACATCATTTTATCTAAGAAAATACTGGTATGAAAAAAGCCGGAGACTTGGCAATTCTGTATCATAGAATAATATATAATATAGATAATAAAATATATGAAAAATACCACTATTTTCTCATTTAGCGTGCATAATTACTTTTAATTAAAAAAATGTTCTATCCTTTACAATATTTTAAATATTTATTTTTGTGTTCACGGTTACTTTCAGCATCATCAAACCTCCACAGTCCCCACGGCCGGCCCAAGAGCATTTTGGAGCCATCGCGAGCATTAATAAGGACGCCCCTCAAACATTCCAACAAGAAAAAATGCTTGACTTATATTCGTATTTTTTTTTTAAATATTCGTAACTTTTATACATACTATTATTAATTACTTAATATATTAATTTAAAATAGTTCAAAAGTAGTTAAAAGTATCCTATTTGCATTTGTTAAATTGTAAAATTAAGTCTCAAAAGGGAAATTTGGTATTTTTACAGTAATTATAACTCCTCACATGTACATTTACGATCCAAAAGTCAAACCCTATACACAACACATGGTATAATACAAAAATAACAATAATAAATTAATTAATTAAAAGAATAAACTTTATTGAAAGAATACTATTTATTAAACTCCTAGAGTTAAAGAAGGAGGACTAAATAGCAACTGTGTAAGATGAAAACTGTAATTTTGTCTTGTTACTTAGTACATTGGACGTACTAATATAGTACTTCACGTTTAAATGCTGATTTTCGAAAAGGGATAGTGAAAACTTTCGAGAAATTGGAAAACCCTGTTTCCTCTTCGACAAATTACAAAAACATATGTATTCTCATTCTGTCTTTTAATTTTTAAAATGGCTTTCTTCCTATATTTAAAAAATAAATAAATAAGTAAATATTTTAAAAAAAAACTTTATGTTAGATGATTTTGGCAAAAAAGAAAAAAATAAAGAAAGAAAAAAGACTAGTAAAATGACAATTTTATGGTTCTTTTCTAGTGAACTCTTTTATGTCCGGCTGTTGAAGCCCATCCCAGCCCAGGAAATCTGGGCCTGAGCCCCAGACCCATGATTACGTTTTTTTTTTTTTTTTTAACCAAAATCTAGAAAAAAGAATGGAGTGCTCCTGTTTCTCTTTCCACGACGACGCAGTTTGAGCATTAATAGCTTGCTTAACACGTTCACTGCCCGGTTAAAGTTACCGGAGTTTTATTTTATTTAGAAAGTTCGAATTCATACCAGAAAATACTAATAGTAAGATTTACTTTATTTAATTACAGACATTTCGCGATTACATAAAATAAAAATTCTTCTTTCGAAATTTCCGGTACGAATTCGTAATTTTAGATTGAAAAACCACGAGTATACTCGTGGTTGGCAGCGAATGGGTTAAAGGCATTTCTATTTTTCTCAGATAAAGAATACAGAAACCGCTGTCTTATATGCATGACAAAATTCAGCACATTTGAATTCTTATTTAAACCCAAAGAAGAATCCCTTTTTCAGTAGACCACAGCCTAGATATAGAAAATGTAAAACCTGCAGAAATAAATCTAAAATAATTTTTATCGGTTCTCTTTTGCACTCCCTTTCCGCTGGTTGGCACCATAGACATCTAATACAAATTGTATTAGATGTCTATGGCGCATGTCATTTTGTATTACATGTCTATGGTTCGCGCCCGCTTCGACTACGCGCCCCATGCATACTTCGCACACTTCTTGAACCGGCCCTGACAGTCCCCGACAATTACATCAACTTTGCCTGTAAGAAACAAAGTTAATACTCGCTTTTTTCTCACTAAGAAACATTTAAAAACAAATCTAGAGCAAAAATATTAATTTATACAGAGGAAACGTTATTTCGAATTGTATAGAGAGGCTCGGTTTTCCTAACAAAACTCAAATTGACGTGGAACCCAGGAACTAATGCATGATAATTTGGAGCAGTGTTTTAATTTCACCAGGTTTAAACAGGTTTAAACAGTAACTGTAATTTTCTCCTTGTGATTAGCAATAAGTCGGCTTTTTCAGATAATGTGCATGTAGCATAAATTAAGATGTAATAAGTATAAATCTATATGCAACTAATTTAATGCTTAATTTATGTTAATGCTTAATTACTTTAAGTTAATGCATAATTAACACAATTGAGTGTACAATTAAACACAGCATTTTTTACAATATCTTTTACAATTTCTTACAAATTTTTACAATATTTTCTATATATTTTGTTTCTATTTTTTTCTATAAGAAAATGCTTCACGCTTAACCCCTCCCTTTTGAATATACTGCAAACGTATTGACCTAGATTACGTATATTACTTTAGCGTCCTAGCCCTAAAATGCAAGATCTTAATAAATTCCATAATATACATTCTTTTTAAATGCTGTCAGTCTAATAAAATCTTAGTACTTTTTGGAAATTAATCTTACAAAACAGAAAAGGAAAAGAAAGAAACTTGTTCAGAACATCGAAAATTTAAATACATGAAAAAACACTTGCGCCCCATGCAGTGGCATACTTCGCATACCTCTTGGGTCGGCGCCCCACCAAGTGGCTGAGAGGTTCTACTCTTAAAGCTTGGTAGATGATAGGTGCTGGGTTCATACCCCTGTCGCGCTCGTCGACCTAACCGTTCGGAGTTTTCGTGGTTTTCTTCGAACCTTGTCGTAAATATGGGTTAGGATCCCTTAGAAAGACCCCAAAGGCAGGGACCGATTTACAAATTTGGGGGCCCTGGGTACAGATGATTATGGGGGCCCCCTTGCACCTATGCTTACAGCGGCCTTGAGTTAAAAAATATATTATTGAAAGCGGTACTTATTAAGAAAACCACTGCTGACTTTAATAATTTTGTGATATTTAATGATGTTTTTATAAATTTTCTGCTCAATTTTTTAGCAGTAAAAGTTTTTATAACATCCACATAATCTTAAGTGTGCTATCTCGCTGACGATTTTTCAATCTTTCGAAATCGGTTCTGAAAGTGAAAGTATCCTAATAAAAAAACCTGTCAGCAAAATCAAAAAAGTAAAAAACGGCTTTTGTAGAGATCGATTTTAAATATCCAATGGTAATTTTTTTTTTAATATTGAAATGCAAATGAGATATTTTTTTTTAATTTCTCCCATAAGATTAACATTAGTGAGCAGGTGTTTTCGTGTGAGTGATGTAGCCCTTAAAAAGTTATTTTCTATGTTATGATAATTTTTTTTTTTTTTTTAATTCCATATTAATTTTGTTTTTTAATAGTTAAAACTTCATAAGATTTTGGCCAATAATTTAAAAAATCTTCAGTAGCATTTGGGGGCCCCAGAAAATCGGGGGCCCTGGGCCCGTGCCCCGAATGCCCTGCCATAAATCAGGCACTGCCCAAAGGAGGGCACTCCTCCCCCCCCTAGGGCCTATATCCCTCGAGTAGATAATCGGCGGTAATAAATCAACCAACCAATCTTGGGCTGGCCCTGACAGTTCCCGACATCAACTGTGCCTGTAAAAATGAAGTTAATACTCACTTTTTCTCACTAAGAAACATTTAAAAACAAATCTAGAGCAAAAATATTATTTTATGCATAGGAAACGTTATTTCGAATTGTATAGAAAGGTTCGGGGCTCCTATCCTAACGTCTTAACCAGACCCCAATTGACGCGGGACCCTGGAAGTAATGCATGATAATTTGCACTAGTTTTTTTAATTTTACCAGGTTTAAACAGTAACTGTAATTTTCTCCTTGTGATTAGCAATAGGCTTTTTCAGATAATGGGCATGTAGCATAAATAAAGATGTAATGCGTGTAAATCAGTATACAACTAATTTAATGCTTAATTAAATTATGTTAATGCTTAATTACTTTAAGTTAATGCATAATTAACACAAATGAGTGTCCAATTAAACATAGCATTTTTTACAATATCTAAACTTAAGAAAATGCTTCACGCTTAACCCCTCCCTTTTGAAAATACTGCAAACGTATTGGCCTAGATTACGTATATTACTTTAGCGTCCTAGTCCTGAAATGCCAGATTTTCATAAATTCCATAATATACATTTTTTAAACTGTAAAGCTAATAAAATTTAGTAGTTTTTGGAAATTAATTTTGCAAAACAGAAAAGGAAAAGAAAGAAACTTCTTCAGAACATGGAAAATTTAAATGCATGGCAAAACACTGGCGACTATTTATTTTATTATGATTATTTTTCCCTACCAGTATTTCTAAACAATAATAACATACCTCGAAAACTAGTAGAAATTTACCACGAAGATTATTATTTTGCAATAGTGGTTGATAAAATATCAATATTAATAATAAACAGTGGCCGCCCCGAAATGTAGCTAAACAGGCTTTCAAAAGAGTCAAGAGATGGCAGCACTAAAAGTTGAAATTTAACGGATTTTCAAATGTGTTTTCTATAAATTTTTCAGAAAATCAATCAATACCGTCCCGAAACTAATGCTATAAATAAACAATTTCCAGCTAAAATTGTGTCCTTTTACAGGAAAGATTTGCTGTTTCATATTTTCTCATAAGTGTGATTATCAAGAAAATATTTGAAACTGAATTCATTTTTAATAAGAAATTTTCATTATATAGTAAAATAAAAATATATCAAGTTACACGAGCATGTATGTTTACATTTTCGTGGTAAGAGGGTCTTGTTACCTGTAACGTTAAGTTAAATCCTACAATGTATTTCTTTCTACAAATATATTTTTAAAATAATGTTAAATCAAAATATAGTGGGTTCAATATTAACTGTGAATTATAATAAATGATGAATACGTGTTCGTATAGCGCGATAATGTTTATTGGCATCCAGAAAGTTTTTTTTTCCTACTTATTTTAATGTTGTTGTTTAGGTTTCATTTTGAAGTTATAAAGTATTTCCTGCAGTGCACTGGCATAGCGTTTTTTTTTTCTTTTGTCCACAATGACGAGAACGGAAAAATTCGATTTTGTACGGGTACGGAATATCGTACTCCTTCCCACAAGTATATGTTTCAGGAAAAAAATTAAATATGACATTAAAACTTTCTTATATGTTTATGATGCCTAAAATAATTATATTTAACATTAACATTCGAATTTAAAAAAAAAAATAAAAAACGTTAAAAGTTGTACAAATTTTGAAAGGAGTCCCCTCGTTTTCAAGATCTCGTAACACCACTTTGAAGCCCTGAAATTTAAGGCTTTTTCGAGAATTTTTTTGTTTTTAATGCAAAGTCTTTATCTATACTGAGCATGTCCTGACTGACTCATAATTAACGCCGAGCCGTTGGAAGACATGTTCCTTATTCAATGTAGGCAGCCACTAAAAAAGGATTTGTGAAAATTCACTCCCTAAGGGCGTTACGAAAATTTCCGGTCATTTCGCCTTTTCGCCATATTTCAACAGCAGTTTTAGGTGGGAGCGTGAAATTCAGGATAACAAATCTACTAAAAAAATAGTTAAACACGTATTTCAGCTATTTTAGAAATTCAACCACTAAGGGGGTTAAATGGGGGGGGTTGAAAGTTTTAGGTCGTTTCGCCTTTTCGAAATGCTTCAGCAGCAGTTTTAGGTAGGAGGACACCATTAGAAAAATTGGAGTGATTCTAGCAACTTTACCGCCATAATGCCAGTATGCGCAGCTGCAATCATCACTTGCAGACAGCTTTTAGCCTCGACCGAGGTTGCATGCATGAAATTTAACCAAAATTTTGCAAATTTAACAAATATTCTGGATAAAGAACAACATTTTGAATTTACATTATAATATATTAAATACCTACTACCACAATAATGAATTGTTTTGCGGAAATTTTATCAAAAGATCATTAATAATGCATACTCCATGGAACGCTATGCTAATGTTCAAAAGTAAATACCGCCAGCAGACGAATTTTAGCCTCGAACTCTGGTCGCGTGCATAAGATCCATTCTTTACACAAAAATCTAAATTTACAATTTTTGTATCTGCAGCAGTGGCGAGGCGTGAGGTTTCGTGATGGTCATCGCTAGTTCACAACATTCTAGTGACTCACCCATTAATGCATCGAAATCATTCCACGTTTTGTGTTTATTGAAAAGTGTTTTTTGCAATTAATATAAACAAACATGTTTAAAAATTATTTTATTTCCTGTAAATGAACAAAAATATTACAATCTGCGACTTTATATTTTTTATACTATAGCTAACACTTCATTTGTAAATATAATCCAATCTCCGCGTTTTGTGGCAAATCATCTCAGTAAAAAGATTATAAAAATTTTACTTCTGTTTCAGTAGCTCCAACATTTTTTTTTAATTGTAACTAAAATGATTATTCATACAATCTTCAGTTTAGGTGGATCTTTAATAGGTATGAATTCTTTTTAAAGCCAACATTTTCCAAACGTCGTCGAAAATTTTATCTTTTCCATTGTCATATGAATCAAAAAGCAAATATACTATATTATACTATAAATATACTATATACTATTATATTATACAAGGTGACCATAATTAAACTGACGGTACTCAGGGTGTTCTGTAGCGCGATCTAATTGCGAGAATGGCGCCAAATTTTGTAGGAAGATTAAACAAGACGGGGGATGAAGGATTCCGCGAAAATAAATTTAGTTCCAAAAGTCACCGCCAGGAAATTATGTGGCAATGTGTATTCGAAAAAGAGAGTTTCAAAAAAGAAGAATCAATACTGAAATAAAATTACCGTTTATTTAGCACATCCAACTCAGGTTCGATGTGGCCGCCGTTTTTGTGGATCACATATTATTCTGTGCACAGCATTTACAACAGCAGAGAATAACATGTCTGCAGGAATCTCCAGTACAGTTCGCGATATGTTATCCTTCAACGTAGCCAGGTCCTGGACACCTCCGTGATAGACTTTGGACTTTAGGTAAACCCATAGCCAAAAGTCGCAGGGTGTAAGATCAGGGGACCGAGGTGGCCATGCAGTTATAAAACAGTGGCTAATGACTCTTTCTGTTGTGAATTTTTGTAGCAGCAGCTGCTGTACCCGCAAAGCAGTATATGGAGGGGCTCCATCTTGCATGAAAATGATTTTCTCCAGGCACTATCTTTGCTGAAGTGCCGGAATAACAAAGTTGTTTAGAATTTAGCGATATTTGTCTCTGGTAACAGAACAAGTTACAGGTGTGTCTCAGTAATGTTCTCACAGAAGAATGGACCTATGATCATATCTGCTGTGAAACCACACCAAACAGTTATCTTTGGTGAATGCAAAGGAATTTCCTTGAATGCTCTTGGTGACTTGTTATCCCAAATTCGGCAGTTCTGGGTATTTACAGTTCCATTCAGGTAAAAGTGGGCCTCGTCTCCCCATAATATTTTCTAGGGCCAAGCATCATCCAACTCCACTCTGGCAAGAAAAGTGAGAGCAAAAGTCAATCGCTTATCATGGTCAGTGTGACGTAACTCTTGTACACGGCTGGTCTTGTACGGATAGAAGTGGATAATCTTTCGTAGGATTTTTCATACTGTACAATAAGGCATATCCAGATTCCGAGCTATCCCACGAGCGCTGGAAGTGGTAGCAATATTGTCTGGTGCTCTGTCGACAATCGCCGTTGCCACTTCTTCGATTGTATTCTGTGATACGGGTTTTCGTCCTCTGCCTGACTGAACATTTAGAGAACATGTTTTCTCAAACTTCTCAACCATTGCTTTTAAACCATTAACTGACAAAGGACCGTTACCTTTACACATTTTTTTGTGGTTACGCATTTTTTTGTGGCACGAAGAGCGGCTGGCGCATTGCACTGGTTCAGGTAAAAGAATTTGACTAGTAGAACTCGCTCGACTAAAGAAGGAGACATTATGAAAGATAACTTTCAATGAAATTGCTTCTAACAGCAGCACATTATCTTTTAAAGCCGAACAAGCTAGCACTGGGCCAAAAGATGTAACTTGAAATTTGAATAAAGAACTTCTTCTGCTGTTGCTTTCTTTGGGGCTCTGTAAGTGAAATTGCAGATAAAGAAACTTTAGCAGTGTTTATGTAAATTTTTAGCTTTTTATAAACTGTTAACATTTTGAGCTTGGATTAAATTGCTAAATTCGTTAAATAAACGGTAATTTTATTTCAGTATTGATTCTTTATTTTTTTAAACTCTCTTTTTCGAATACACAGCGCCACATATTCCCCTGGCGGTGACTTTTGGAACTAATTTTTTTCGCGGAATCCTTCGTCCCCCGTCTTGTTTAATCTTCCTACAAAATTTGGCGCCATTCTCGCAATTAGATCGCGCTACAGAACACTCTGAGTACCGTCAGTTTAATTATGGCCACCTTGTATACTAAGCAAAATAACTACAGTCGTTAAATTTTAGTAAGCCTTATCTTTTGTGATTTGGATAGCTACTTTTAGTATTATTAAAGTAAAAGTAATTTTTCCAAAAATTAAGAAATAATTCGTACCCAAAAGGGGTAAAAAACAGGAATAGTAGATGGTTAATTCGTAAAATTATCGCATTAATGTACCCACAACATATTAAGTGTGATAATTTTGAGAACACATTTTAATTATGAAGAAGAAATTACTAAATTGTTCAATCAATCTATTTATACTATTTCGGCAAAAAAAGAAAAAAAAATCCTTAAAATATTTATCTGTTTTAATTTAATAGCCTTATTAAAAAATAAAATACCGCCCTTTGTAATACTTAACAAAATAGATTTCATCTTAACATAGTATGAAACAAAGTCGCTTTTTCTGTCCCTATATCCCTATGTACGCTTAAATCTTTAAAACTACGCAACGGATTTTGATGCGGTTTTTTTTAATAGATAGAGTGATTCAAGAGGAAGGTTTATATGTATAATAACATCCATTAAATAGTGGAGAAATACTGTTATTTTTTAGGTTTAAGTCGCTTTTTCTGTCCCTATATCCCTATGTACGCTTAAATCTTTAAAACTACGCAACGGATTTTGATGCGGTTTTTTTTAATAGATAGAGTGATTCAAGAGGAAGGTTTATATGTATAATAACATCCATTAAATAGTGGAGAAATACTGTTATTTTTGAGGTTTTTAATGTGATGTCGTAAATAATTTCATTTTTTCCGCTTATACATTGCAAACGCAGGCTGAACCCTACAAGATTTATCAAAATAATGTACTAATTATTGTACACATTAAAAAGGTCTACAGAAAACACAAAGAGATGAAGGTTTTCAAGGTTAACCCGAAGCAAAGCGAGGGAGGGCCGCTAGTCTAGAATAATTCAAAAAAGGAAAAAGCGTAAAAATAAAATACACGTATTAATTTCCCTCTGAATGCCCGAAGAAGGGATTCGTAAAATTTAGAGATGACTAGATGCGATATTTCTCGGAAACTGGGAAATACTTCTGCAGCCTAATTGGTCGCGAAGGGTGAGAATATGCGTGCGCAAGCAAGTCCAGATTCGGTAATGTGGACGATTCCTTTTAGCAAGTTAGAAGTCACGATCCAGTTTAGCCGCTACATTTGAAAACCGACAGATGGCAGCACTAAATATTAATTTTAAAAAAGGATGAATGACAATATTATCACATCGTCTTTAGCCCAAAAATTAAGGGGGAAAAGATAGGCATTTTAAAATATGTTTGCATAAATTTAAAACGGTTTAAAAATATGTTTGCATAAATTTAAAGCAATTTATGTTGTCTTTATTTTTCTCTTGTCATTGCCGCATCTACCGATGACCAGAGGCTTCGCTAGCTGCTCATTCAAAAGAGTTAGATCAATTGCAAATGTTTCAACATGAAACAGTAGCAAACCTTTCTCATAGACTAGAATTTCTTGTACACAGGGTGTACAGTAAAATGACAGATCCACAAGCACTGGATCAAATTATATTTAACAAATGCATATAATTTATACCACATAACTACAGCCTCCTAATTAGACAGAAGGAAATTCATAATTTTTAATCTGCTGGTGCAAAAGCAACTCTTTCCCAGGACTGTGAAATTCAAAATTCCATCATGAGCAACTCAGTAGATAAAAACACTAAAAAAACATTAACTAAAAAAAAAGAAAGAAGGACATATTCCTTCATGGCCAAGTGCAATTGGCAAGGATTATACAAGCGAGCTTTAACGCTGTAAAAGAACACGCATTAAAAAAACACGTACCTATATACGGGAACTGGACATGCTACCCACTTGAAATGCCTGCCCAGATCGCAAGGCGATCACTTGGTGAAAACCGTAAAGCGCCAGCGCCAAAAATGAGCGCCCGCGAATGAAAATGGCAGGGCAGGAGCGCCGTGCATCCGCAATTCTCTCAATCGCGCAGGAGTGACTGCGCTAGAAATCGATCCAATATGGCGATCCGGGAAACTGAAATTAACGGCCGCGTAACGAGGATCGCTAGGGGAGAACCTTAAAATGAGAAGGGAATGGCTGATTTTGATGGGAAAGGTATCACAATAAAGGTATTGAGCTAAAGTTTATGATTAAATAAGAATATTTAGGGAATACATGCCGGAAATTTAAATTAAAAAAAACGTGATAAAAGATATCATGTACTATGACATACTCCCCGACAAAGGGGAAGGGAAAAAAATATGCCATATTTTACGTAAGGGGGAGGTCAGCACCACGTATGTACATGTGGATGACAGTCATCGACTTACAACATGTCGGAATCAAATCAGTATATTCTAAGAAATACAAAAAATACATCTTTCCATGCATTTATTTTTTTCTTGCAAAACATCCTACATACAACATTTTGGTTACAAACAAGTTTGCGCGAAACTGTATAAAATATTGATTTCAACAGCTTCAGTGGACAACTCTGAACAACTGAGTATTTAAGATAAAAATACATAATTAAAGTAAAAGTGTTAACTTTGAATTGTAAAAAAAGTTATTAATCTTTCAAAATTCTATGTTGTGAGGAATGCTGATAAAGATCTTGCGGCAACTGAATTTAAAATTTAGATTATTCCGTGGAAAGAATTTTGAATTATAAGTTTTTAGATTACTTGAAATTTAATGTTTAAAAATACTGATCTAATCAGAACGAAATTAATGTATGTGTAAATGTTTCCTGGATATAGTAAATGTTTGTTTAAATTTCTGAAAAGTGCTATATTTGTAATTTTAAATCGGTGTCATCATTTATATATGTATGCGTGTAGATTTTGAAAATTAGTGAAATAATATTGTTTAGGTAGTATTGGTTGTCCAGAAATTGTTTTATTATTTGTTGTGAATTTCATTTTGTATTTGTGTATTGGAATTAGTCTTACCGTTTATCGTAGTGGTATAAAAATTGTAATTAGTAAAAATGTCAGAATTAGCAGAATATAACAGGGCATATTTTCAAGTGTTGGTAGTTGAGGTAGAACTCGAACTGTTACATTTATTTTTAATTAATAAATATATTTAGTTGGGTCTTTCTTTTTTTTGTGATGGAAAAAAATCTATTTAAATTTATATTATTACTCAAAATTTTAGAATTTCATTAAATATCAATCTTCAGGAGAATGTGATTAACTATACAGGGTGATTCATAAAAGATGGGAAGAACTTTAAGGGGTTATAGTACACTTAAAGACAAATAATATTAAATAGGAGACTAAGGGTCCCAGACGTATTCCCAAGGAGATAGGGGGCATTAAAGTTTAGGGTCCGAAATTTCAAATGATTATAAAACATGGAAAAATTGGTCGATTCGTTTGCGGTTTTTGCAAAAAATTTTCTTTATGCCAGTATTTTCTTGAAATAAAATTTTAAAGTTCAATTTCAAAAAATGCCGATAGGGGGCGCTTTAGACTTTGGAGTAACAAACAACTATTTTTTAACGTTATTTTTTGTATTTCTTTAAATGATTTCGAAAGCTTAGACTTAAACTTAAATTTTGATCTAAAAATCTGAGTCCTAACGAGTAGTTAAGTAGCGTAAACTGAAATTTGAAATTTGAAACCCTTCTCCCCCCAGAACAAAAATCAGTTATTCCCGATCTTTGTGTCGTAGATTAGGCTCTAACTACTGCCGCGTTTTGCTAAAATTATTCTTTATGTCAGTATTTTCTTGAAAATAAATTTTAAAGAAAATTTTCAAAAAATTCCGATAGAGGGCGCTTTAGACTTTGGAGTAACGAACAACTATTTTATACCGTTATTTTTTGTGTCTCATTAAATGCTTTCTAAAGCTTAGACTTAAATTTTCAGCCCAAAATCTGAATCGTTAGACGTGGTTAAGTTTCTGGGGAGAGGGGTTTGAAATTTCTACTCCTGAGCACAGTTCAGTTTACCATGTCCACACATTGTGTGCTGTGATACGAGGTAAAAAGACACAAATTAGGATTATGTTACCAAAGCATATTTATTAACATGTAATCACAATAAATGTTCAAAATTGTGACCACCAGAGGTTATGCACGCAGAACAACGGCGACGAATGGAACGGCGAACATTCGCGAAAACATCAGGCTTTTCGAAAGTTGTATTTTTGCCTCGTATCACAGCACAGAATCGTTGGGCATGGTTAAGTAGTGCAAACTGAACTATGTTCAGAAGTTGAAATTTGAACCCCCTCCCCTCGCTACTGAACCACGCTCAGCGATTCAGATTTTGAGCTGAAAATTTAAGTTTAAGTCTAAGCTTTAGAAAGCATTTAATGAGACACAAAAAATAACGGTATAAAATAGTTGTTCGTTACTCCAAAGTCTAAAGCGCCCTCTATCGGAATTTTTTGAAAATTTTCTTTAAAATTTATTTTCAAGAAAATACTGACATAAAGAATAATTTTAGCAAAACGCGGCAGTAGTTAGAGCCTAATCTACGACACAAAGATCGGGAATAACTGATTTTTGTTCTGGGGGGAGAAGGGTTTCAAATTTCAAATTTCAGTTTACGCTACTTAACTACTCGTTAGGACTCAGATTTTTAGATCAAAATTTAAGTTTAAGTCTAAGCTTTCGAAATCATTTAAAGAAATACAAAAAATAACGTTAAAAAATAGTTGTTTGTTACTCCAAAGTCTAAAGCGCCCCCTATCGGCATTTTTTGAAATTGAACTTTAAAATTTTATTTCAAGAAAATACTGGCATAAAGAAAATTTTTTGCAAAAACCGCAAACGAATCGACCAATTTTTCCATGTTTTATAATCATTTGAAATTTCGGACCCTAAACTTTAATGCCCCCTATCTCCTTGGGAATACGTCTGGGACCCTTAGTCTCCTATTTAATATTATTTGTCTTTAAGTGTACTATAACCCCTTAAAGTTCTGCCCATCTTTTATGAATCACCCTGTATACTATATGTATGAGAAAGTAGTCATGGAAATGGCTTGTTTTTCTAAAAAAAATTCTTATAACTATGTTCTTTATGAAATAGATGTTAGGAGTCGTCTGTTATTTATTTTCCTTTTGTTCGGAGAAAGTCACACGCATTCAAAATAAGAGGGTATAAAATCTTTACTTTTAAAAGGGATTTCGCTCTCATGGGAAGTACTTTAAATGGCAAATACAGCAATTGATGTTCACATGCGATTAGAAAAATAGGGTCCAGTTTTTATGAGGGCTATAAAAATCGTAGGAGCCATCCCTTTTAAAACGCAGCACTGATTTATTTATTGGTGTGTTCGCAAATCTGGACCCCTGGTAAAATTCAACAATGTATATGACAATTACAACTGCATTTGCAATGACTTATGTATGGATGTTTACAGATAGATGCACATTTTAACTCTCGCATTTCCAGTGGCTAAAACAGTACAGTTGCGCTGGTCAGGGAAAATTGTAACGCAGCGTCTTTGACGTAAATCAAAAGGGGAGCGTTTTTGTTTTGTTTCTTGTGTTCTGATTTCTGGGCGGGCTTCATCCAGAAAAAGGGGGGATAGGAATGGGGAATTGCTTATGCTGGCCTCCTTTTATGGTGGCGTTCGCTGGAGCATGGGAGAAAGCTTATCAGAGATAAATTGTGATCGTAGTCTTTACATACACTTGCGTTCATCGCTATAACCATAGGTTCCCCTCCTGAAAGGAAACAGTCCACAAGACAAAAAATTAGTTCAATCAAAGACTCATAATCACATAAAAACTTTTCGTTATTTCCGGACAAATCTGGAAAGAGCGAGGGTGGTCCTCTTACACGTCAAAATAATCGACCTTCTAGTTCAACAATTAGAGAAGATCTGATCTCATTTTACAGATGCATTTTCATCAACACGTAGATGAAAATATGCCAAATACTACATCTATCACCAGGCTGTAACGGTCAAATTTTTACTGTTAGCGATAAACCAATATTAGAATTTTGAATGAGAAAAAAAGGCACACCATAAATTGGCGCTTATCAGTTTTGGTGATTTTTAACGTACAACCCGAGATTGTTTTGAGAAAGTTCGACATGTGTTATTAGAAGCGAACAAGAATTTTAATATTGCATTTTTATGCAGTTGTCAAATTATGAAAACGGCGCCTGATTTAACACAAGATACGAAGAAAGAGAAACAGCATATGTTAAGGTCATCTGCATGGTGCATTAATATTCCGAATTGAAACCACAGAGAAGTAACGTACATTTAATATTACGATGAACTATCTGGGAACATTTTTAGATAGGAAGAAATGATTGCTTTTCAGATTAAAGAATAAAAAGATTTTGAATAAGAAAATTAATTCACATAGAGAAACTTTAAGATAGGTAAATTAAATTTTGGAATGAAACATAAAATATATATGATTCAATATCATACCCTCGGTCTCAGGGGTCCTTGGATGAGGGGAGAAAAGAGAAAAAGTTAGTTGACTTTTAGTCAAATAGCGAGTTCGAAGCAAAAAGCATCAGTTGATAAAAGAAGAAATACTGCTTATACTAGGTTGATCAAAAAGTTCTGGGAAATTTGTGAAAGTTCCATTGTTATGCGCAAATTAACAACAAAAGCAACAAGGACTATTCTTCAAAGTAGAGATCATCATAGTCCACGATTTTCTGCCATTGTTCTGCCAGATTCCGGATTTGCTGGAAGTACCATGGCGGCTCCTTGGAATCTAAAAACTCTTGACATGCTCCTTCAACTTCATTAAATGATTCAAATCGACGGCCTTTGAAAAAGTGTTGCATTGATCGACATTTTGGAGCCGAAATTCCTGAACTCCTATAGATATACCAATAGTACTCCTATATACGATACAAATTCCGGTAACTATTAGATTAAAAATTTCCCAAAACTTTTTGCTCAACCTAATACTAACGAAAAAGTATCTCGGTTTTAAAAGAAAATTGATACTGGTGAAAAAATTATCCGATATCTCCTGCAGTGTTTCCAGTGGGCTACTTTTTAAAATTAAGATTGCTTGATTGGCACCACTTTTTTGAAATGGTATAATTCGGCTTGTTTTAGCCTTATTTAATCTTTTAATAAATAAGGCGAATTTTACTTTCTCAAAAAACTGGTGGCAATCGCAGCAAAGTGTCGAGCTCAGAATTGTTCTTATTCCGCGTGAAAATCTAACGGGGTGAAAGTGCTATTAAAGAGGTGTATGGACTTCTTTATGTATAAAGGCAGGTAGTCGGCAGTGACAGCTGGAATGACTTTTGGATTAACATAAGAGTTAACACAACTAAAAAAAAGAATATCTCATATACTTGTGCACATTTATCATTGAAAGTCGAATTCCTTGATCCAGTGCTGGTGAGTGAAGTTTATGAAACATGATGTTTCTCTTATTATTTTAATTTAATAAGAAGAAACTTTTATTGATATTTCTGAATATTATGCATACCTTTTATAGATGCATTAAAAATGGTACATTATATAAATAACGTTGTTAACGTACATTAAATCTTATCTCGAACTGATATTCTAATTTAATATGCAAAATAAAGAAAGTTAAAATTTTAATTAATGTTTTCTTGAATATGTGTTCTATTTTTCTTGTGATTGCACAGCCATTGGTTTGCTTAGTTAGTTAAATATCCTAGATATAACAGTAATGCAAATGAAAAGAAGTATGTTAAAATTTCTAAGATTATATTTATAACGATTATATTGCTTTTTGCCAGTTTATTAAGAATGAACAATGCTATTTTCATTATTTATGATAACTGAACTCATTCTTAAAATAAAAAATCATTTTGGCATTCTCATGGATTACAGAGGTCAAAATCCAAGTAAATTTAAATCGGCTCAGTTTAAAATCATGTAATAATTTTTTTAAGCCTGTTGATAATTTGGGAATTTCGAGAAATAATGTCAGTTGGTTAATTAATGTATAATATGCTTCATTTAATTTTATTATGAGATAATTAATACAACAAACTCAGTTTAAATATGGAGAGGACAGCTCACTTGTCTGGTGTTAGTGATATAAAATAAACAATCGAAAAACTATACGGTCAC
Organism: Maratus michaelseni; assembly: GCA_963931845.1. Classification (NCBI taxonomy): domain Eukaryota; kingdom Metazoa; phylum Arthropoda; class Arachnida; order Araneae; family Salticidae; genus Maratus; species Maratus michaelseni. The sequence goes on along the minus strand of OZ007599.1, from coordinate 208,973,933 downwards.
GGTCAGGGTGTTCAAGGTAAAAAAGATTCTTGTGGCGGCTAATTCCGTTGTTTAAGTCTTTTAATTAGCTTGGTAATTTTATGTGCTGAATTTAATTTTATCTAATATGTACGTGCTTAAATTTAAATATTTTCTCTTTATAATCTCATTTTCCTTGCTTTGGATGATGTGTTGCTTTCTGAAACTCTATTTGAGTGAGACCATAAATTCCAACTAATATTCTGGTCAGCAGGAAAAAAATGGCCAAGTCAGTCGTACTTGGCTTTAGTTTATTTGTCTGTTTTAAACTTCAGGGACTAGTGTTTATGTGTGTATTGATTTATATTATCTTGCGTAATTATCTGTATAATTTTACTGATATCATGGTAAAGACTTAAATGTGTGATACTGCATTCTCTACAGAAAGCAATACATCACAAAACCCCAAAATCCACCAACACCACCACGCATCGCGTCAAGTCGATCATAAACGAAATCGAAGCCACCCCACATTACTATAAAAATTTCGCCGTTCCGCAAATTAAAATTTTCGTAGAAGAAAGGGGAAGGGAAGAGAAATTAAGAATTGCAGAAAGAGAGACAGAGTACAATACAGACAATATGAATTTGCTAAACTGAAACCTGCACAAGAAACAGACACAGTGGTTAGTTTAAATTCGAGCCAGGAAGAGAGACCGCTCAAAATTCATCTGAAAAACGTGATCGAACATGGCGTTGTTTCTCACTCTTTTTCAAAGGCGCGCTTTTAACCCCTTGGGGACGAGCGACACGTATACGTGACGCATAAGATGCTCAGAATCCTCGATTATTCCCACCAATTATTTTTATTGCAAGCTTTGCCTTATTGAATCTTAGCATTTCTGCGATTTTGTTAGGCGAAAATTTCTGTTTTGAAAAACCGGTGGTAAAAGATTAAAAATTCTGTAAAGGACGCTCGTCACGAAGGGGTTAAAATGAAATTAGAAGATAGCGAATTGGTTGCAAATCTGCTAGGACCTCTACCCGTCAGCAAAGCGGAATTGATTTTGAGAGAGGCAGTAGATCTGATCTACGATTATTATTACGCTAAAACGGAGCTACTTCGCCATTAGGCGAAGTACTTTACCACCGCTTCTAGGTTCACGGAACCCTTACGGGGGAGCCAGGTGGACCCGGTTTACCCGAGACATCACAAAGGCGCTCTTTATCCAAAGGGAGCGCCGCCATCCGAGCATCACTCCCCTGCACCCAAACTTTCACGACATAGGTCGTTGCAATTTACGATAGAACCAAAACTCTTAGGACACCATCACATCACACTTGGGGACGTAACAGAGTCCCCCGAAAGCTTCGGAGCCAGAAACCCAAAAGGGAGCTGAATTCTTGGCCTTATGCCGAGTTTCCCCAACATGCCTTGCTTTACGATTATGGAAACTTGCCTTCGATCATGGAAATCCTACAAAAGAAACTACTGGGTTCGTCAGCTATGACGGTTCCTCTCGCAGGGCCGGAAGATTGAGGAAACTCTCTCCCTGAACGCATAGACATGTCCTTGCTTAGACTGTAGGCTGCCGGAGGTCCCCTCCGGTTGATTCCGACTCGGCCGCTTGAGTGGGGAAGATGACCGGAAGCTCGACATTACGAGATATTATCCGTTGGGTAGCTCCGACTCGGCCCCTTCAGTGGGGAAGATGACCAGAAGCCCGACACAGCGAGATGTTCTTCGACATGACAGGGGCAGGAGACGAATGGACCGCCACCTCAACGTGGTGCGCCGGTGATAGAGGGGCGTCCGAAAAAGCCGGAGACGCCACAAAGACTCGGTGATTCGGGCCACCAAATCTGAGTCTCCCCCTCATAAGCGCAGGTTTTGTGCGACGTGAGGACTCGGCCAATGCTTGGAGCCTTTTCCATACGTGGTACTCCCAATCTCAGTTCCTCGAGCGGGCTCCTCGATCTGCGTCGAGGTAGGTGACGCTGAGCAACGGCTAGGTAATGGCGGCCAAACCGTCTCTAAAACTTTATTTGAGGCTTTGACGGAGTCAAGTTCGAACTCCGAAGAGCACGGTGCGTGGTGGCTCAGTTGTGACGCTTGGTGAGTGCGTGAGGCTGCGTGAAGCGACCCTCGGTACTGGCAAGCGGCAGAGCGTAGTTACCGGCATGCAGGTTGTGGACAGCATGGTCCGTAACCATCACGTCATCCTCTGCAGTTAGAGTAGTTGTGTGTCGACCTCAATGGTTGAACAGGAAGGGGACCTCTGTACTTTAATGGTTTGATTAAATTATCACACTCACACCACTTACCTTTTACATGTCGTGTCCAACAGTAGGCTCCCTCTATCCTTAGCTTAATAGAGCTTCCCTACTTTCAGAACCATGTCTGGTTTTTACACCATTTCATCACATTATACGTAGACATGACTTCTTGTCATGTCTAGCCTGTTAGACTCCCTCTGTACTTCAGCTTCCTCCATGAAAGCAGTCATGCGGTCCGCAGCCTGTATGGTCTTAATTCTTATCAGACCACACGGTGAGACATTTCACCGACTAGTTTATTAAATCGCAACACCTCTCATACCAAAGAAAAACCTTTTATTTAAAAGGAACCGAGCTGGTGAACACTGCCTTTTACCCTCTATCTCCAACAATCGGACTCGAGCGCAAGCTGCCTCATTATCCATATTCGAGTTGATTTCGTCTCCCGGTACTTTTGCCTTATCCTACACCATCGGTTCTTTGTTCCGCTCATTGGGCTTGAGCGGAACCATGCGTCATCCCAGCAGTTTCCTTCTTCCGACTGAGGCAACAATATCAACAGACATAAAGAATGGCGGCGAGTCCAAGGACACATACCACTACCCCTCATGCTGCTATTACTTCTCGGCCTGTCTGAAACCCTGGTCAAGAATAGCCTTTCATTCTCCCAGCTCAAAATCGCTTCAAAGATCAAATCCGGCGACGCTCTTTTCGCCACCGGAATTTGTATCTGTTCTGTCAATCATTTGCCAACTCCCAAAGCGGAAGGAAAATGGTTGGAAGTCAGAATGGCAGAAGAACAATCATGATGGAAATCCACCAGAATCTGTCGGAAATCCAACAAATTATATAGAAGGAGACAGAACAATAAAGGTTGGAGATCCAACAGATCATGGAGGAAATCCAACCAAATATAACCAAGGAGAATAAAATAGAAGGGCTGGAAATACCACAAGGTGAGAAGGCAATCCATCAAATAATACAGCAGAAGACAGGACGATAGACAGGAAAAAAAATTAAGGTGAACGAAAACATCAGCGGAGTGTTTTTCAGAAATAATTAAAACATTTTCATGTTTTCCAGCAACAATTAAAGCATTTGACAGGCTCCCCAACCTGTCAATAATTAATACCCTCTCTACCTATAACTTAACAAGTTGAAAGGAAATGAAAACTATCATCCTTAAGAAGTAGGAAGCCACCTCTCCGAAGATGAATTATAAACTGAAAACAAAATAAAAACAAAAATAGAACGAGGGAAAAAAGCCACAAAGAAAAAAGAAATAAGAAGAAGAAAAAAAAAGAAAAAATTACTAAACTTCTCTCTCTAGAAGCGACTAAAAAATGTGGCCTAGCTCCTAGAAAGAAGGAAAAAATAGAAAACAACTTCAGAAAAATTCTGAAAAATGGGGGCAACAAAACAGAACACCTAAACAGAAAAAAACATAAAAAGAATCTCCCCCCCCCTCTCGGACCATCAGCCCAGAACTCCCGTAGAACTTACCAGCTCAACTTCTTCCCACTGCACCACACGGGCGTCGCTTGTGTTACGCCTCAAGGGAATGCGACAATCTCCCTCGGGTACTTCACAATTACTTGCAGAGGAAGGTTCTCTGAAGTTAGGCTCTCAACGGAGCATATTATTTCGGCCAGTCCCTGTTGCTGTCCCTTGTTGGGACTTGTAATTTGTTTCGGTTCACCCTGAACCAAATCAGAAGAATCTTCCTTCTTCAGGTAAACTACAACTTCTAAGTAGCCTCGTAGTAAAAGAGAGATATAACAGTTATTTTCTCTGAGTCTCTTTACATTAGTCAAGAATTCTCGCTTAGATAAGACTTAGGGCCAAGCCCCTGTCTAGAAGAACAAGTTAAACTATTTAACTCTTGGAAATCCGAACACATCTCTAGAACGTACAAGTGATATTTTCTATAATTTCTTTAGTGATAAGAAAGAAGAGCTAGATTTGAGGACTCCGCCCGCTAGTTACCCTAAAACTATATTTTAGAAACTGTTTATATTTGAAGTCTTGGCAGACGCACTTTATTTATGTCTAGGACTGTTATCCTATTAGCTGTTGCAGCAAATCCTTCTGTATTATAACATACTTGAAATACTTACTTGATTTATTTACTTCTTCGTCCATTGATAATTTCGAACTGGAATCGTGATAAATAAAATCATTTACAGTATATTCAGTATCTGAACACTCTATATTAGACCAATTTTTTTTATAAGTTCCTCAATATGAATTTATTTGAAGTACACCGTATGTTTTCTCGAATAATAAGATTCCATTTCTTCCATAATATCATTAAATAAATATAAAATTACCCGGCGAAGAAAAATATTCTTCTCGAAAAAAAACAGAATCATAACTACTGTCAGCGGTCTGATAGACCGCTTGCTATACGAAAATAATAAATAATAAATCATAAAAGCAGCTAGCTGAATGACAAGCGGAATGTGACCTTGGAGGATTGTTTCAGAAGGTAAAATAAAAGACACGGATCATTATCTATTCTGAGGGGGGGGGGGGGTAGTTGCGGGAAAATGTCGAGCAGTCTATGAGACCGCTCACAGTAGCTAAGGATTAATAATTTTTTGAAATGTGTAATACAAACACTAATTTTTCGAAAGTAGATACATACTTCTAAGAATATTAATTTATATGTATTAGTTCTAGTGAGTAAACTACCATACCAAAGCTCCTGAAATTCTATTCAGGAGAAATCATTCCTCGGTTGTCTGTCTAGTACACAACATAGGAGGATAGTTGAATATTTTTTGGAAGGGTGTTAATATCCTTAAGTACTAATTTCTTTGGAAATTTCTCTTAAGTTACATGTTAAATATATTATCTTATAGAATGTTTCTATGATAAGTTGTTGTACATATGTTATTAATTTTTTGTTTTTTATGTTCAAAAATATAGTATAAACGAAACATTTGCGAGGTTGCAATAAATTCGCATAAAACCTCTTAGTGATGACGTCAAAGTAACTAGAAAATGTCAACATCATGTGATTTGTTGCCCCAAAACGAAGTTCTCTATGCTTCTCTCAGCCTTTAGAACGTGAACATCAGTATTAATTCAGACTTTTTTTCTCCGGGAAGGAATTATGCAGCTCCGGGGGGAGAGGGCAATATGGAGTTCCAAAGGGTAGGATTACTCTTTTAAACCATTACCAAATACAAAATCTCAAATTTTCCGGGGAGGGGGGGTGGACATTTTGATGCTATATGAGGGGAGTGTCACCCATGGCCAGCCCTGAATTCATCACGTAAGCATCGACCGTGTTTTAGCTATCTGTAGGTCTGAAACGGAAAATATTCTGTTTTGCTAATTGAATAATGACAAAGGTAGGGTGATGATAAGCGACGCCACCGAAGGCGGACGTACTTCACCGCCGATTCCAGATTCTCGTGAATCCATACGAAGGCGCCATCAGAGAGGGCCGGTTTACTCGGGCACCTCCACAGCTGGGCTCTTTAATCGGGGGGAGAGACAGGCCTCCTGCGCCTCTCAACCCTTTCCCAAATGAATTGACGACAAAGGTCGATGCAACATGCTGTGGAGTCCAAATATCGAGGACACAACCACAAAATATTTGAGCGGACGCTGGAGCACTCCGATGGCTTCGTAGCCGGAACCCCATAGAAGGAACCGTGTCCTAAGCCAATGCTGAATCACCCCAGCTACCCATTACTGTACCGCAACTTTCGATCATCGAGTCCTAGGGAGGAAGGAAACGACTTGTTCATCTGTTGCGGCGAGTTGAATAGGCCTCTCGCCAGCCCGGGACCTCGAGGAAAAGAGTCCCTAATGCATATACACGCCCTGGCTAAGGTCCCCCCACCAGTGGCTTTTCTTCCGGTGAGCCCTGCAGCGAAATGCAGGTGTCCCCGATCGACTCCACTGAGAGGATCATGCACATATAATAAACATACACAATAAAACAAAAACACAATAAAGGTTAGAATCAACGGAAAGTTAGTTAAGAACCACTATCGGACTCTGAAGGGCATGGAAAACTGCTTCAAGAACGCTAAAGAAGCGGTCCTGATTGAGATTAGTAGCGTGGAAGTTATTCAAAGACTCCTGCTAGTCCCAACCGCCAGGCACAGAAAGCTCTGGCTACGCATAGACGAGCTGGACTGGTTTCGACCCAAGGTCCGACTTAGGTCTGGATGTCGTCACTTGACTGACGAGCCTCCGGCCTGAATCCTCGTAATCGGTCGGTCCAAGAAGCGGTCCAGATCGCCTAATACGAGCCACAGACCTCGGAACTGAGTGGCTCTCCGTGGCTCGAACTGCTTTTGGTCAAACGTTCATCTCTCTTTCCAACCGCAATTTGAGGGCGACTCACAATTACTCCAGCTACAGAGGAAGTCGCAAGGGACGATCGGGAAGGAGGACACCAAAGGGTGCGTCTACTCACCCACACCTTCCGTCACATCTACGTGCCGCCGCCTTCCAGCAGCAAGGGTTTCTGCACGCCGCCTCGCACAGTGGACAGACGTCACAACAGAACCGCAAGCGCTCCTTGAAGTCCGTCCTCGCCTTAGATAAATTTGGAAGTTGTCCTACCACCATTAGCTAGCCGTTGCCCTAGTGTCACCATCCTTTGCGGGTGCAAAGTGCCTAGGCGCTAGGGATTGGCCTACGTGATGTCTTTTTACTACCTGTCTGTCCCAAGATCCCGTGGAGACAGCAACCTAAGTCGCACATCGGCCAGCGTTACCGGTTCGAGCTAGGTGAAGCTCTGCGCATGAGACCTCAAAGGACAACCTAAAGCCGCAAACCTCCTGCAGACGAGAACCGACTCAAAAAAGAGGAAAGCCCGAGGTCGTGTGAGAGGGCAGTCCTCCCAACCGCCAGCTCTGTCGGCTAATCAGACACCACTTTAACACATTCTCACCATGTTGAAGTGGTGGTTCGTCAGCTTAACCTGCCCCGTCGTGTCGGAGAACATCTCACAATGCCAGGCTTCCGGTCATCTTCAACACTTAAGGGGCCGAGTCAGGACTACCTGGAGGGGCCCGCCGGACAACGGTAGGGTAAGTCGAATTAAAATTAGTTATTATAAGCGCAGAGGCACCTTTTCGAAAAAAAATCATTTACAAATATTAACTTGCATGTATATTGTATAGTTAATGTAGAACAGTTGTGTTATTGTTGCTATATATAAGTTTTCATAACCTAATCTTCAACTAGAGATAATATGTTTCATGAGTGCCCAACTGAAGCTTCAGTTTCATTCCCGTTTTTAGCAAGTTGTGGTTCAAAATTCGTGAGTTTCGGCGCAGACACGATTCCATTGAAAAATCAGCAGATTTTTCAGCACATATCGAAACTATACCCGGGTCTAGTAGAGACGTACCTATACAAAAACACATGGACAAGTGCCACCCATAAAGCCTTCAGGTATATTCTTACATGCTATCATTGCTGGACAATATGAACTGTAACTATGATGATGAAGCACTGAACTAATAACTGCCCACGTAACACGTAAGCTTAGAACAATCTTGTCTTAAAAGTTTTTCAAGGTTAAAACAAGGATATAACAAGAGTTTGCCAAGGATTTGTGCTCCCTGGATATTCATTCTTCGTAACAATACAAATTAAAACCAGACATGTATATTTAAAATATATTAATAAAAACTATAAAATTTTACGGTATCTGAATGTCAATATATAAACTGTTATAATAAATTAAAAAATAATTGTTAAGACTTTTATTAAGGATAATATTATAATTTTACCACTTTTAATATTTATTATGCAAAGTTTTATGTTTTACCATTATTTTCTTTTATGTAATGTATGTATGTTTAATATATTAAGATGAAAGATCCCTCAGGTTATGCATCGCTGTTTTAAATACGTCCCTTCGATGAATGCGAGATCATTCCATTAAAATTAGTGTAATCTTTGATAACGTATTGAATACCTTAATTTGAAGGTGTTTATCATTTATGGTGTAAATATGTATTTAAATATATAGATTTTTTTTTTCTTTTATACAAAAGTAATAACATTTAAAAATCGAAAATAGCTGTTTTCTTTTCTTTCTAGGAATGGGTGCACCATTTAAATCATCATTTTATTATATTACTTCTTTTGGATCAATGTAAAAGCTAAATATTAAGCATTTTGAAGCTTTATGTGGAAAATTTTTATTTCGTTAACAACTACGTCCTAAAAATTGAATAAATGTCTGCGATAATTGGCCATAAAAGGATAAAAATAATATTTATTTGAATACTGCTTTAGCTTTTATATAAAAAAAATGCACGCATTTTACACGCATACGCATAAAGATAAACAAATCCCTTTGTAAATAAATATGTGTGCTTGTAAATAATTTATTAACAATATTTCTACTATATTTAATGGGTTAAATTTTCCTTATGAGAAAGTTTCGTTTTCAGCCGAAACTCGAAAAAGAACCGGAATTTGGTTTTGGTTTGGTTTCAGACTGAAAACTTATTTCGGTCGAAGACTAATTAATAAGTAATAGATTCTTTAAAAATCGGTAATAAATTAAGCTATCTATAATTTTGAGATAAGGTTTTTAGTTTTATGTGGATGACAAAAATGAGCCAGAATAAACAGGAGTAGTGTCTATATTTGGGGAAATGACCTTTATTAATATTTCGTGGTTTTCATTTTTTTTAAAATATTGTTGCAAACATAAAACTTTATGAAAAGACAAAATTTTGGAGAGATTTTCGTTGGAATGCCTTCTCTAACTAAGGCCCTGATTTGCAGTGTAAAAAAAAAATACCAGTAGTTCTTGATTGACAATATTATGGGAATTTTCGCTAGCAACATACATGTTTGGCAGCAGCATGCTTACTTGTTGGGCGACCAATCATATGCTTAGCCTAGGCGGTAAGTCCTATCGGTGCCGTATTCTGTGGGTCTTGCCGCGCCCTTGCGAAAGTTTATGGAGTCTGTACTGTGTGGTGGGCTTTGGCTATTTAATTATTAATCTTTTATGTTTATGCTTTGGTGTTTCCAAAATTGTGAATTTTACACTTTATTTAATCCTTTTATGAGTCTATATACTTTTTAGATCTGGTGGGTACCTCTACAGAGCGTAATATTTTCCCATGTTTTGCATGGTTTGTGCATTTAAAAACGCTGTTTTCGTATTCGATAACCTAACGGTTCGTTTATTTATTTGTTATTTCCAGTTTAGATCATCTATTTTATCAAGCCACTTGTAAAGTTGCTTCGTTTAAGCTGGAGCTGGAACTCAAGTTTTAATTTCCTTTGCTTGAATTATTTTATCTATTTTTTAAAGGTAAGTGTTTTAACGTTATCCTTTTAAAATTCTTTAAAAATTTACTTTGTTTAAGAAAAACGCATACAATACTATAAATGTGTATATTTAATTTAATTTTTATGCCATGGTATTATTTTTTGTAAGGTAAATGGTGTTATTTATTATAATCGGTAGCTATGACAGATTTGTGCGTGTAAGCACTATGCTAGTTTCGTTATTATCATATTCAGTAATTCCATTATTGTTTGTTTAGTTGTATATTCAAGAGTTATTGATTATTTTTTAAGAATTCATTACATTTTAAGTTGCACAATAAATTTGATTAAAATATTAGTTTGTATTTAACATCAAGCAGATTCAAATACGCTCTTCAAATCATGATTTTGGCGACTTTCTTTCTTCTAGTATGAAAAAACAAAGGCAAATTAAGCTATTTGTAAAGAACATATCAAGTATTATATGCTGGTCTATGTTTGTTTAGAAGGGCCCTCCTTATTACTAAGATGGATATTTAAAGAGCCTTGAGATTTACCTTATTAATGGTAAAAGGATATTCTTTTGTTATAGGGGACTATGTGCGATTGAGAAAAAAAACAAGGTTAAATTTCGCGAAAACAGCAAAATTTTCAAAAGCACTTTCTGGCAACCTTTATTTACATTTTAAAATCTCATCAGGCTGTTATACTTTTATGAAATAACTGTCAAAGCACAAGCAATTTGTTGACTATTTACAACACTTAATATATATATATATAGAAGAAATTTATTAAATATACACATAAATAAAACATAAAATAATTAATACAAAATATATAACATATGTCTACACAAATAAACCATATAATGATGTGCATTTAGGAATGCCAGCCACACATATACAAATTTCACTAATAAATTCCTCTAAAATACATTACTCGAGTAGAATTTACCAGGGTTGTTTTTTCGCTTCCTGAAGGGTATTTATCAATTCCCATGACTGTAGTATTTTTTTTTTTCTTGAATGTTTTATTATAAATGCAGAACAGATTTTGTGTGACGTAACTATTCCAGTCTACAATTGATGTTTCACATCATCGGATTGAAGTCAGTTTCACACTGCAGCCACACATAAATTTCAATGCTGTCAGAAAAGATGTTTAAGAGCCGTTGAACCAGTTTGCCATGCGAACACTTTTCTTATTTTTGCAATTATATTGCATCTCCAAATGCTATTTTCTCCAATATGCAATTGCATATTATGACCATTTTCAGATGGTAAAATACCTTTCTTTTGTAAAAAAGCTACTAGCTTCATTTTCTGTCACTGGTAAATAAAAAATAGGAAACATGTTGAAATTTTTAGAAATAAAAAAATTATAATTTATTAGAGACTATTTTCACATGCTGAAGCAACATGTAGATGTAGATTATTAGTTATTTTCATTTTCGTCATTGTTTATAATATTTGGTACAAAATTGCACTTTCTTAAGACTGAATTGTGCCAAGGTCCCTATAACAAAGTAATAAATGTATTCTACAATCGATAAATTTATTTTGCAATGACCAAAAGTAAATTCTTGTAGAAACTATTTAAATTTATGGTTTGATCTTATTTGTCTTAGCCATTTGTCGAAATCTTGCCAAATCGATAATCAGCCAGATGTAACTCATTTATTGTTAAAAAGACCAACTATTATTTTTGTGATGTGTTTGCTATGTCATTTTGTGATTTTTAATTCAACATTTATGTGTATTTTAGCGTTGTTTTACAGATTTAACAGTTCTGTTGTTAATTGAAATAATTGTCCTTAAATGGTGACATCATATTAAGAGAAAAAGCATTTAAATAAATGTTGCGAAATATAGTTGTGCAGTAATGCTTTATATGCAAAGTATATATAGTACTTTATAGATGCACACACTTATTTTGGTAATAATGTCAGTAAATAAATATTTAGGGTTCTTTTTCTCCTGTTTCCAGTAATATATATTGTAAATTTTATTGTTGAAAGTTAGCAATAGTTGACATAGTAATTGCTGTGGTGCCAAATTTCTTATATGTTTTAGATTCTTTTACGATGAGTTTGCTGCATCCAGTGATGTCCTTTTTAAAATTTTCGTGGACGTGAAACACTTAAGGGGCTACTTCACTCAGACGAAAACACCCGCTCGCTAATGTTAATCCTATGGAGAAAATTTTTGAAGATATCTCGTTCACATTTCAATATTTTTAAATAATTTTTTTTGCATTGGATAACTGAGGTCAATCTCTATGCACGCTCCTTTCTACTTTTTCGATTTTGATTACAAGTTTTTTTTATTAAGATACTTTCACTTTCGAAACCGGTTTTGAAAGTAAAAGTATCCTCAATAAAAAAAACTGCAACAAAAATCGAAAAAGTAGAAAGGAGCGTGCATAGGCATTGACCTCAGCTATCGAATGCAAAAAAAATCATTTAAAAAATATTGAAATGCGAACGAGATATCTTCAAAAATTTCCTCCATAGGATTAACATTAGCGAGGGGGTGTTTTCGTCTGAGTGAAGTAGCCCCTTAATACACTGATACTGATCACGTCATTAATGAATTTGTCATTTTTTTTTTCCAACTTCAAAATTAACATAAACATTTATTTAATACTGATGAAATGTACATAAAAACATTGTTTCTTACTGCTTTCTTATCTTTTTTATATGTATATTGTTTCTTACTGCTTTCTTATCTTTTTTATATGTATCTTGTTAAATTCGTGAAGAAAAATAGGAACAGATGCACACTCACGCAAACATATAAACATAAGTTTGGCGACTTTATAGTTGGCACGATTTTAAAGAACGCGCCAAACGAATAACTTAATACAATGGCTAGGTTGCCATTAAAGGAAAGAATCCCCTAATTTTCCTTTTTTTAACCGATTAAAAAAAAAAAAAGGTGCGTGAGTGTATGACATCATAGCCGAAAAATATTATATTCATAAATGCAATATCTAAAAAAATCTATTTCTTTATTGTTTAATATAATAATTATGCACTTAGATTCTTAAATTGTTCATGGCATTTCATTCTTTAGCAACGTTTTTATCTCTAAATCCATTAATTTTTCTGTCCGTAACTATTTAAAAATCCAGAATGACAACATTCTTCTATTTGTTGATTGGGGTTACAGCATGATATACCTCTCATAGTGTAAACAAACAATTAAGATATCGCCAGTCTGGCATATTTTTTAAAAAACATCAAATAGCGAAATCAAGTAAGTTTATATGAATTGTAATTTTCCAACTGGACGAAAAATGTCCGGGTCAGGATTCAAACCTGGGATCTCTTGGTTAAAGCTGCCATGCTCTACCAACTGAGCTATCTCAGTCTAATCTGGAAGGCATAATTCATCCAATTTGGGATCCAAATCTCCTAATCTTTACTAATTTGAATAATTGTGTTAAAATTAATCAAGTAAGTTTGCCTAATTTATTTTTGTTTTTTTATTCTAATACTGGTTCAAATTTGGGCTGTCTTACATTCATGCAGTTTCTTTTTTTAAAATCTGTTATAAAAATGAAAAAAGGCACCAATTTTGATCCAATGATTTTTTTTTTTTTTTTTTCTCATGGTAACTTGGCTATTATGCTTGTATCAAGTTATTGGTTTTGACATTTTGGAAAGCATGGCAATAAAAATGTCGCCACAAACATCGGAGCATGAGTGTAACACAAATCTGTACTGAATAAACGATTCTGTAACGTGTTTCGTTCTATACCCCTCCCCCCCCCCCCCTTCTTTTGATGATTTTGAGCGTGCGATGATGGAGAAAGATCAAACGCTTATAACCCTCATTGCAACTTTTGTTGGCAAGGAGATTTTTTTAAGGATTTAAGAATTTTTTTTAAATCCATAAATTGCAATTTTCATGACAGATCACTGATTTTCACGTTTTATTGTGATTCCTTGATGAAATTTGCAATTCTTCGATGAAATTCGCGATTTTTTTTTCTGCGACTAATTCTTGAAATTCATGATTTTTTCTGCATCTAATTGACGAAATTCGTTATTTTTTTCTGCGACCGATTAAGGAAATTAACAGTATTTCTTTCTGCAACTAATTGACGAAATTCACAACTTTTTCTGCGATTGTTTGGGAAATTTGAGTCTTTTCGCAACAGCTTGATGAGATTCGCAGTTTTATTTCGTGATTGTTTGACGAAAATTGCAATTTTTTTCTTTTTTTGCGACCCATTAATGAAATTTACAATTTTTTTCTACAATGAATTGTTGATTTTTTTTTTTTTCGCGACCGATTGCCGAAAATTGTGGTTTTATTTCATGAGCAATTGATGAAATTTGTGGCTTATTTGACGAGCGGTCGGTGAAATTTGTGGAATTTTTCCGTGATCGTTTTCACGAAGTTTCCAATTTCTTTTAATGATGAATTGTTTTGCGGAAATCTGCTTAAAAAAAAAAAAAAAAATGAGGAATTACACTAACTGGTGAAAGAATCATATGCCGATATCTAATGTCTATATGTAAGAACATATCTGAATAATCCCAGAACTACAAATTTAATGAGAGGGACTCAAAAATTTTCTCTTCTCTGCAAGAATTTTTCTGCGTCGTGGACTAATTGCAGTTTGTCGTCGGTGCTGAGTTCATTTGCGGCGCATATCAATCATGATTTTTTCCCCCTGATTCCGCGGACATCACAATTTTGTTTTTAAAAGAAAATATGGGAAATTTGCAGATACGCGAAAATGTGGAATCCATGTTTAATCATATTGTTTAATTATGGACAATAAAAAAGAGAAAAAAGTGATAAATATCGCAGAATTATGGAGGAGAATTGGCGGATTTGATTTTAAAAAAATAGCAGAAGTGAGGTATCCCTGTAACACACATGGCGACTTAGACATCGGAAGTTGGTGGCCAAAGCTAAAAATTTAGTTGCCACGTGACGACTGGCAACTGATAATCTGCATCTATATTGGAGGGTCGTTTGCAAAATCAGAGCAGAGTGCATACCATGCCAGTGTATGCTGTTGAAGGCAGTGTGGTCCCCAACTCTAGGTTTGTTTGGATAATTTTCATTTAAAAATATAAAATTATACGAATTTGAGAGTGTACGTTGCCAAAGCCAGTGGGGGCTACCAACATAAGGTTCGTTTGGAATGATTTTCATTTAAAAATATAAAATCATTCAGCACTGATTTTAGGTATATTTAAGATTACTATCATGGGCTCGGGCAATGCTGGGTGGGTCAGTTAGTAAGAAAATATAACATAGTTTTGTTAAATGACTGATTATCCTTAAAATATTTGTGGAGCCAGTATCTAAGTTGGAAGGATATATATTTTCTGTTATAACTATTATATGTTATATATACAGGGTGTTCCAAAATTCAACAGACAAATTAAGAGGGGTGATAAAAGGCATCAAGAGAATGAAAACTTACCATAGAACATGGGGTCGCAAACCACGTTTAGTGGGTGGAAAAAATCACAAAAATATTTTTGAAGGGTATGATGTCAAGTGGAACAAAAAGTGCCAATAATAAATAGAAATCATTTATTTGACACAAAGCATGATTGTAGTGCATTACAGTTCAATGTCAGAAAGGAGACGAGACATTTTTATAGGAATATGTTTTAACACATCTGACAATCCTTCGTCCGTCGGTGTCGGCTGTGCGACTTTTGTGCAAAATTCGGATTGAGGAAAATTTTCATCACTTTTTTTTTCTTCTTTACTCTTGCATTAAGCAAATTTTTCGATAAATTTTATTTTCATTTCGATAACATAGTTGTTTATTAAAAATTTTTAAAAACATTGCAAATACATGTAAACATTGTAATGGGGTCTATGCCATTTTTCTAATCCATAAAACTTTACAAAAATCTATTACAGCAAAAAAAACAGCTATTTTAAAAAATGACAATTAACTTTTTGCTCCTTTAAAGATGAAAAAACCGTGGAATTAAAATCCAGTTGCCAAACCACAATCTACAAACGTGTCTCAACCATACCAATGTACTTCAAGCCCTGGAGCCTTAAATTTAATACTGTAGCAGGAAAACTATGTTACTTTGATGCAATAATATTAAATCTTTAGGTTTTTATGAACGAAAATGCCACTTTCTTTTTAAAAAGCCATTTTTATTCAAATTTCCTGAGATGAACGGCTCAAGAATTAACGCTCGTTAAATATTGTTTATTTCAGACAATCAAGTTATTATTTCTTGTTTCTATGAATGAAAATAACTACTTCCCGTTAATACTAACGTCATTTATTATATGGATACTTTTGCGGTGCATATTATTGACATTTGCTATCCATTTTCTTTTCAAACATTTTTTTAAACTTTAAAAAAAATTAAATTAAAAATATGGTATATTTATGTTAGCTGCGTACAGACAATAAACCTCGTCATCATTCTTATTGTATTCATTCCATTTAAAATATAAAGCTTTAATTTAAAGCACATACATTTAACATACATTTAAAATACATATAATATATACATCTAAAATATACTCATTTCAAGTGAAAAATAAAAGACAAAAAAAGGAAGAAAGAAAAGAAAAAGAAACAAAATAATAAGTAATTTCATAACCTAAGATAATTTTATTTCAACATCAAAGCATATTAGTTTTATTTTTGATATTTATGACATCATCGCTTGCTTTCCGTACTTATACTCGTATATTCATGCATCTTGTATTATTATCAAATGCTTGAAAATATGTGTTTTATTTCTAATAATGTTATTTCATTTTCTTTTTAATTCTTAATTTTTTTAATTTAATTTTCATTTTTTACGTGGAAAATTTTCTATTGAAAATAAATTGTTCAGTAAAAATTATTATTCAGAGTAGTATTGGCGTTATCAGAGTAGTATTTAGATTTAGTATTGGCAACGATAAATTAAATTTAACCATTTTTAAATTTTATACGAAAAAAAGTCCATTTATTCTCTTAAAATAATGAAATTTTGAATTATTAAATAATGCTTGAAAATATAAGTTTTATTTCTAATAATGTTATTTCATCGTCTTTCTAATTCTTAATTTTTTTTATTTCGCTTTTATTTTTCACATGGAAATTTTTCAGTTGAAAATAAATTGCTGAGTAAAAATTATTATTCCGTGTTTTGATTTAGTATTGGCAACGATAAAGTAAATTTAACCATTTTAAAATTTTATATGGAAAAATGTTCTTTTATTTGCTATGAAAATAATGAAATTTCAAATTAAGAAAAATATTTGAATAAAATTAACAAAATAGAGCTATGTTCATTTCTGGGTTATAATCCATCTATATACAAAGATACAGGGCTATTAATCCTTCATGTTGACACTGGCTTCAGCCAAACATTCACACACACAATTGGATTTATAGGGATTATTATTAGGATTGAAAATTTATGCTTTATTTTTAAGAAATTTTCACTTTATTCAATACATTATTTTTAAATTATTGTATAGTGAATGTAGTGTATTATTAATAAATACTATATTCACCATGTATTGAATACACTATATTAAAATTGAACTCTTTGTATAATCTTGATATGTATTACCAGTTAAGAAAGAAAACCCCATAACTCTGCTGAAAGTCATCATATAAAAATGTAACTGGTACCAATTAATTAGTTATAATGTCCACTAAATTAAAGCCATACTTAAAATTTACTGAGGTGGTTATCTACAGATAGAAATTCTACCAAGCTTTAATTTTTTTTCAATACTAACATCTAATGTTGGCATCATGCTTGGATTCTTCGTAAATTTTACCATAAGATAACAAACAAGAAGTCATTTGATCAAGTAGTTTAGGTATTATACAGGTTTGAAACTCTTGATGTTAAATTCATTTTTAATCATTGCAAAACAGATTAGAATGCAAGGGTCGATTTAGGCAAAATTTGGGGCCTATTGAGGGTCCCTTCAGAAAAATCTATTTAATAAAATGGACCCCTTCACAAAAATCTATTTAATAAAGTGGGCCCCTTCACAAAAATCAATTTGATAAAATGGGCTCCTTCACAAAAATCAGTTTGATAAAATGGGCTCCTTCACAAAAATCAGTTTGATAAAATGTGCGCCCCTTCACAAAAATCCTTTAGTAAAATAGGCCCTTTTACAAAATTATATTCATAAAAACTTACTATTTATTAATTATTTATTCTTTTGTGACGTTTTAAAATGTGCAATTTGTAAACAAACAAGTTCACAAGAGAGGAAAACTTCAGCAAAGGGATTTTAAAAAGTTTTTGTTAATAAATGCTTGGTTATATAATTTGAGTAACTGGATTTCAACTTTCATTACAAAATGTTATTTTTCACAAAAATATAATAAATTTCACAAAAATAACCTTTACTTTTCACAAAATGGGCCCCAAGAAAAATAACCTGCATTGACCCCTGGAATGCTGGTAGTTTTAGAAGCATAACTCAAAGTAGGCAGACTGAGCTGTAATTTTAGATTCACATATTTGAAGCTGCAAGAAATAATTTGTTAAAAATTCATGTTGTAAATTTTATTTTTTTTATATATATTTTTTTTAATTAAGTTAATTAATAAAATAGGAAGAGTAACTTATGAATTTTTTTAATAGAAATCAATTTCTAGAAGCTTCAAATATGCAAATCCAAAATTACAGCTCAGTCTGCCTAGTTTCTCAGTTATACTTTAAAAATACTTGCATTGGAATCTGTTTTGAAACAATTAAAAAGGAATAGAAGTTCAAAACTTTAAACCTGTTGATTCCTAAACTATTTGGCCAAATGACTTCCCATTTGGTATCTTAAAGTAAAATTTACTGAAGAATTTAAATTATGGTGTTGAAATTTTCAATGCTGACACCTAATTTTAAGTTTGGTATAATTTCTATATGTAGACGACCTCTAAGCAAATTTTAAGTGTACCATTTATATTAGTAAATGCTATTACTAATTGATTGGTATCAGTTGCACTTTTATACGATGTTGTGTGGCAGAAATAGCATGGGGTGTTGTCCTTTTTTTTTTTTTTTTTTAAGCCGATTGTGGCAATGTTTAAAGCTTGACTTTGTCAATAAAGTATAGATAAATTTTTTTGTTTCCTCTTCAAAATGGAAATATTTTTTATTTTTGCCTATATATATTTACTTTATTTTGTATAAAAATGTTTAATGCAGGAAAATTTCTAGTTTTTTTTCAACTTTTTTCTGAAAGATATATTGTTTTTTACCTTGTTTCTCACAAGATTTCACATGGGACTTCTGGGAAGGCATTTTTATTTATGAAAAATGCTTCTTGATAATACTATTTTATGTTAGTAAATTTTTTATTAAACTTCAGCAATGTGCCATACAAAACAACATTGCTAATAATTTTGTAATATATGTTTTTTTTTAAAATATAGTAAGTAATTGAATGTAATGATAAAACCATTGGAAATGTAATCTAATAGATTCGTTATACTACTTGATCTTATACATTGGTAATGTTGCATGACTATAATTTAATTATATGGAAAGCACTGCAAATTATTTTTCTTCACCTTATTTCGACAAAATGAACACTTTCTAATGGCTTTATACCCAGTGCTGCAGTCGTAAAAAAAAAAGAAAGAAAACCCCAGAGGGTTATACTCTTAAGGCAAGAGGGTATACGCTATAGCTACGGAGCGTATACAGAATTTATTTTTTAATTCAGAAGGTATATGGTTTATATCACTTCACTGTATAGCCTCCACTACATCCCTGTTTATACCTAGAAAACAGCTTGATGGAATCTGAAAATGGTGGGGTGTGGCACCTCATTAAATGTACTTAGAATAATGACTATAAATAAATAATATGACTATTTTGTTGTCATAGCTGGATTATTTCTTTTCATACATTTAAATGCTAGAAAGATACCAAGAATTTTTTCAACAAAACTAAATAATTTTCTTATAGTTTTGCACCAAAACAGACAAGTTTTGGTGCATAATTTTTCAACTTATATTTCAATTCTACCATAACCTGTTGCCTGCTCATCCATTATCTAGTTTGAGAAAAAATGCCAGATTTTCTCAAAATTTTGAATATCTTTATCAAATTGACCACAGCATTTTCCTTCTTGAAAATGCTCAACATAACTTCTTTCTCTGTTGTCTGTTTACAAACCCCAACCTCCTCCTCCAAAAAAAAAAAAAAAAAAAAAATTAGGCAGTTACTGCTTGAAAAATATATAATTTTAACTATAAAGCTTCAAAAATAAAACCATTTGTACATTAGTATTATATGATTTAGTTTAGCTTGTGAAGGCATTTTCTTAATATCCATTTTACTAAATTATGACTATCCATCACGTGGGAGTGAGTTTAATTTCAACGAAATACTCATTGTCAAGGAAATTTTAGTGCTAAAGTGAACTATTTGGGAATTTTAATGTAAAGTATTTGTGACCACACCCTGTTTATGTTTCCTGTTAATATCTTGTAATGGGATTTGATTTTTAAAAA
Organism: Maratus michaelseni; assembly: GCA_963931845.1. NCBI lineage: Eukaryota > Metazoa > Arthropoda > Arachnida > Araneae > Salticidae > Maratus > Maratus michaelseni. The sequence goes on along the minus strand of OZ007599.1, from coordinate 208,953,944 downwards.
TTTAATATCCATTTTTACGAAATTAAATGGTGACCTCTTTTCAGTTTTTCCTACATCAGTTTAATTACATTCTTCTATTTATTTTACTTTAATTATTTGAATTAAAGGTCTATTCAAATTTTGCATTTCTAGATGTAGCTTTTCTTTGCATTAAGAAGTAATGCCACTTTGACTGGTTCAAAATTTTGGATATATATTTTTTTGTTCGTTTAAAGTACTTTTTATACACACAAAAATCATATTTTATTTGTCAGAAACCGATGACAGTATGAAAAGTGAAAAGGTAAATTTGGAGCTATAGGAAGTAGAGCGTGCAACAGTGAGTATGAATAAACAATGAATGAAAACTGCGTTTTTTTTCAGAGCAGCATTTTCAAAATCTGTGGATACTCAAGTTCTGCCAATTTTTCAGTCAACCAACTTTTGATCTCTTTAAAAATCAATCGTCACATATTTTTCTAGTGACATATGAGTTTTTTAAAATATTGATATCTCTTTTTTGAGTCATTAAGAAAATTTTGGTTAAAAATGTATACTTATTTTGAATTTATATTTCCTTAGAAGTGCATATTTAAAAAAACAGCTATGTATTTCACTAGCTTTTGAAAACTAAAAATACAATTTTTTCCCCCTTAGGTTAAGTCTGGTAAGTTATAGCGTCCACCGCATGACATTTTTTTCAAAGTGCTCTCGTCCGTCAGCTGCCACGCCACATATTTCTTAAAATATCATTTCAAAAAAATAGTTTTCTACTTTAATATATGCACAATAATTTAGTATAAATGTATATTTTTAAACATTTTGCATGTCTATAACCCTTTAAGACCTGAAGAGTTTTGGTAGAAATTAAAAGCATATAAAAAACATATTTGATTGAAAGAAATATTTTTAAAAAATTACGTTGTCAGGTTATGTCAAGGAGGATCTACACAATTGTGTGGTGCAGGCTAAGCTTTAAATCACAGGGAAAGAGGAAATTGTTTTTTTTCCCCCTTAGGATCAGCTACACAATTGTGTAGGTTAGGTCTTAAAGGGTTAAAAAAATCCTTAAATTTCAGATCGTCAAAGTGGTTTTACCCCTTAAGCTTTATTTTTATTTATTAGTGATTTAGTGAATAGACACCACAAAATTCTGGCATTTAACTGTACATTTTGAGTCAAATTTTCATGTTCTAAAATCTAAAGAGAGATTAAAAATGGAAGGTCACTAAGTGAATTTCTTTTAAACGCATTACAACCACTTTGTATGTGATTTGAAAATCATACTAAAATATTGTATGACTACAAAGTTCACCCCCAGGCTAAAAAATAAATAAAAGTGTGCTGCTGATGGCAAAAGGGCACTTTTTAGATTCGTAAGGGCATTTCTGTAGGACACTCTTGATTTTTAAAGGAACTTTTAATAATTAAAAGTCAGCATTCTCTTCAAGACAATAATGAGCCAGTTTTTTACAATCATAGCAATTTTTTGTAATAGAAAAGGCAGTAAAAATGCTATTTTTTTTTTTTTTTTTTTTTTTTTTACTGGGGGCAAGAATCAGGTGCTATTTTTTTTTTTTACCGGGGCAAGAATAAGGGTGCTATTTTTTGGATAAAGGGAGAGAAAGGTACTATTATTTGTTACCAAAGCACCCACCTGAAACTGTCCAAAGGGGGGTGGGGGACCCTGATGGCTGAGAAAGGGATTTGATTCCTGATTTGGGCCTTGGGTATTTGTGGTGTTTCAAAGTCGTTATTAAGATGGAGGTCCTAGATCTGTTAGCCCTCAATATCAAAAAGTACTCTCAGCACCTTGACTCAATTAGACCAATACAATACATTCTTGCTTGCTTAGTTTTTTTTTGCTGTTAGAACTTGGCATCGATTTTTAGCGAAGTTAAACTGCTTGAGTTCGGCTTGGTACAGGCTTAAGAGAGCCTTAAATAATGATTGACAGTATTCACCTGTAAGCTAAAGTGTTCGAATACTGTATTTGCAGTCAAGATGTCTCTATTTCATTTAATTAAATTTATTATCTAAGGCTCCCCAATGCAGTTAGCTTTTGTGCTTTTTTTTTTCACTGACTTTCTGCAGCTTGGGAACCAGTAAATGCAGTGAGGCAGACTAGCATCTTTATCATCTTCATTAAACAGTAAAAAGGGAATTTTTTTTTTAATTTTATACGGCTTTGAGTAAATATGTGACGTATAATCAATGTTACAAAAACAAAAAAACAGCCAAAATAAATTTATCATACTGGATTTTCAAGACTTCATAAAAGGGCCCCTTCTTCAATGAAAAATTGCGGAGAGAGGGGTGAAAAACAGCAGCAATAAACCGCATATGTCGTTACTGCTGTTTCTCAGTTTTTTTCATTGCAGAGGGAAGCCTAGCTTATTTATTAAAGATGTATTATATGTTCTGATGAAGCTGTATGATAAATTTATTTTGTCTCTTTGTTCTTTTCTGTACATTGGTTTTTACCTGCCATCGTAATACAAAGGTTTTTGTGCTTATATTATCAGGTTTTAGTGCTCTGGGAGAGATTTTAACTTCTAAATCTCCTTTTTACGCGCAGCGCCAGTAAGTCAATGTGATTTTCCCGGATAGCATTACTCATGGTTTCAAATTCGTTTGACGCGTAGAAATGTTGTTAAACGAAACTAAGCCGTTCAGCTAATCTAAATCGTTTATATTGTGACGCTTGGCTGTTCCGGGTAACAGTAGTAAAAATCTGCCTCCCTCATCCGGTATTTGAAATCATTAAATGCCGGATGGGGGAGCAAAATGTGTTCGACATTTTCTGCATTACCTGCAAAGTATTAGGATATTTGACCCGTTTCGAAATTTCTGTTACAGCATGATCCTGATGTGTTCTTAAATGAACTTGTAAACATGGCTGTATCGAAAATATATAGTACTTTGATTAATAACACTATTCAACGCAATATAAACACTATAGCAAAAATAAAATAGCCGGGTCTATTTTAGTTTGGAAGGTGGGGGGGGGGGGGGGGGCGTCCGAAACGTACATCGTGTTTTATTAAGGAACCGAAGCGTTTGCGAAATCCCACATAACATAAGATAAATTTAAACTCAAGATTACGCATAACGTTATCAAAATTCGGTTTTCACCATCAGAAAGTAGACATCCGATGCCATAGTATCTTCTTAAAAATTAACTTTAAGAAGAGTAATTTTTAAGAAGAAAATTTTGTTGAAATAAAATTTTCAAAGTTTATTGTGTTTCAGAAGCATACTTCCCATTTAAGAAAATAATAATAAAAAAGCAGTATGTCTATTTTCTGATCATGAAAACCAAATTTTGATAATTATATTTGGTAATGAGTAATCCTGTGAATTTCCGCATTAGGGTTAATATGGTATTTAGGGATCTGTGAGTGGGGATAGAGGTTTGCACGGGCCCAGTCCTGGCCGGCAAAATGAAGGCAAATTTCCAAACGGGCCGGGCCGATAAAAAAAAAAAAATAAACGGGCCGGGGCTGCCGATAAATAAACAGGCCAGCCGAGCTGATAATAAAAAAAAATGCGGGATGACTGGTCCAATATAACAAATTTTAAAAGTATCAAACTAAGCTGATAAAATATGAACAATTTTCAATGGACGTACCTGACTAGGACGAGAATAAGTACGAAGATAATGCACGAGCCGATGGCAACATCAATACATAAATATAGTATGTCCAACCTAGAGATCTGCATCGGACAGTTACATCGTATCTGAGCTCGGGCTTAATTTTTTGACTTGGGCCATGCCGAGATCAGGCTTATATTTTGTTCTACATACTCGTGCCGGTTTGGAACTGGACCATAGACTTATCTTTCCTCTAGGAACTGGACTTAATTGTTCTCGGGACGTGTCGAGCAAGCAATTTGTTTGTAGCTATAATGAACTTCTGTTAACGGAATCTTTTGAAATATACTTTAATAAATTATAGAGAAACATTTTCAAAATCTTACATTTTTTTTTTTTTTAATACAGCTTCAAAGTTATGATGTTTTTACCATCTTTTATCTTTTATTCTAAAGTACATTTTTTATATTTTATTAATGAATCCATATTTGAATGCAATAGTCTGAGAGTCTAAGTGATCATTATGATGCTATTCTGTATTCTATGGCTTGCGAACATATAGTAATCTAAAATATACCATACTAAAATATAACATTTTCGCATAAATATGTACGCAATATTCATTAAAAGAATCTTAATTGTATATTCGGAAAAATCGGATTTTTTTTTTTTTTTTTTTTTTTTTTTTTTTTTGTAGAAATTGAGTCTGGTTAGATCGGGCCAGGCCTGATTTCATCTATTTTTATAACGGACTGGGCCTGTTTTCACTGATTTTTGAACGGGCCGGGCAATATATCCTCCGTTCGGCTTGGCCCGGGCCTGGAAATTTCGACCCGTGCAGACCTATAGAGTGGGAAAATCTGTTTTGCTAGCGCTAGAGGGTCTGCCTAAATTGTATGGTGTTTAAACAAATACTTTTGTTAATTGATAAGTTTCTTGGTCTGTCTACTTAATGATGTTCTCAGTCGAAACTAGTATCTTTCTAGCACATTCAAAAAATCATTTTTATTCTTAAATGCATGAAATTCGCTGGTATATAGATATTCATATACTATCAAACCGAATGGTGTGTTTTTTTTCTGTAAAGGCAAGGAATCTTTTCTGAAATTAGTGACAATGTTGGTGTTTTAAAGCTGTCTTTTGAGACATCTTACCCGAGAAATGCAGTCATCGGGAGCAATCGATTACAAGATGTAATACATTTACCGAAAAATGCTATTCGATCCCAAATCACTTCAATAATCATGCCCGCAAATTTCTTTTACGTAAAAAGATGATTTCGTGATTGTGTCCGATAGTTTCGCGCCCTTGAACGTTGTAATTTTTTTTTTTTTTTTTTTTTTTTTTTCCCGAGAACAGTTTTAATAGCTATATGTTAGTTTAGGTGAATCTCAAATTTATAGCGCGATATATATATATTTTCTTGTTCATTGCATGTCTGTTGCTGTCTAGTCCTAGTGCTTTGATACGTAGGGGGAGACCGGGACAGTTGCACTACTTTTTATAAAACTATATATATATTTTAAATAAATCTAGAGAAATCGAAATGGGATCAATGTGTAAAGAAAGTATGGTTATTTCATTACAAAAGATAAAATACATGTTTTTCTAGATTAACAAGCAAAAGTGCTGCGTTTGTTATTTGAAAATGATTCAAATGTCCATTGTGTGCGGGATGTTTGAACCAGGTGACCGGGAGATATAGCCCTATCAAAGGAAGTCGGTAAAAGAGAAATGAAATATAAAATATTTTGGATTATAGAAAGTAAAATAGATAAAAATACTGATAAGACATAAAAACAACAAAGGGTTAGGAAATAATTAAAAAAATACACATATGCATTTCACAATTTTAAAAATCGACGAGAAGACAAAAAGCCAAAATTTTTACTTTGAGCACGTCAAAATATGTTTCAGTCGGTACAAATCATAAGTCATTGCGAAACGCAGTTTTGCCTCCTAGGTGTCTTTACGACTCTATAATGGATTTTATGAAGACCAAAAAGTATGAAATTTTGAAAAAGATATTTGTGGTGGTTCATTTCTCCTTTCTGGTCAAGTGTCCCTGAACAGTGGCGTAGCCAGGGAGGTGGTCAAAATTCTCTGGATACCAATAATATTGTAAAGTTTTCTTCTCCTTGATTATCGCATAAAGTTTTCCGATTACGTCAGGCAAAGAAAATTTTACAATATTAGTGGTATTCAGAGCATCTGGACCTCCACTCTGGCTACGCCACTGTCCCTGGACTTCCCCTACTTTACAAAATCTTGTAGTCTATAATTGAAATAGACTTCTGTTAATCTTAACCAATTTATCTTGAAATATTGACGTTTTAACCCTATTAATGCTTACTTAAAAAAAAAAAAAGTTTTTTATATAAATTATTTAAAATATTTATTATGAAGTCATAAATTTTTAATCTAGTGTTATCTTTTCGTTAAGAAAATAATGAAAATATGACATGATAATAACTGACAGCTGTTTTTTATTGTGCCCTAAGGCCTTCAGAACCCCAACTTTCTCCAACTTAGAGCGTTGCATTTTAATGTTCTTTTATCTCTAATGCATATGTAGGTTAAAGACAGTGCTTTTGACTTTTGTTTTTAAACTTATCTTACGTGTTGGGTTAGTGGATTGTGAAAGTGGTAATAAAGTTGTCCAGATCGTCACGTATTTTTAGTGGAGTTGCAGCTTAAATTTTAATACTGTTTTCCCTGTTTCTGAGGGCAGTTGTTCCTTGTTTTGACTTCAGCATTTATATGGGGTGAAAAACCTGTTTACAGTATTTTGAAATTAGTCTAATGCTTTTCATATTTATGATGAAAACCTTTAGCATCTTTCTGCATTTTTAACATTCCAATTTCATTGAAGTACCTTTTAGAGGAATTAATTTACGATCTTGTCTGCGGTAACAGAAGGAACTGCAATTTCTAATTATTTACTAAACAAATATTACAAGATTTCGATTAGTAAAAATTTTGTATATTTATAGAGAAATTTTTAAATTAATTTGCTGGTGGAAAACTTATTAATAATGTTATTTCTACACGTCATCTGTTGTTACAATGTTTCGCCGAATCATAAAATGTCTCATTTGGCGGCAAGGGCGCTAATTACTTGAGAGGTGTCTGGTTTTGAATCAATCTCAATTTATCTTAAGATTTTTAGTAGGCTTCGTCCATATTACTTACCCATCATACGTAGTATAGGGTGTCTTGTAATCGTTTTGAAAATCGAAAAAAAAAAAAATTGACGGATTTATACGTTTCAGACACTAGAGATTCCGAAAAACATATTTTTAGAAAAAAAAAAATTACCTTCCGTCTGTCTGTGTGTGTGTCTGTAAATGCTGTATCTCCCGAACAAATTTAGACTTGAAATTTGGTATGTACTTAGTATGGAATAATGGGAAAAAGCTTATTGAATTTTAGTAACCTCGATTATCCGGAACTATTTTTTTCGGACTCTCGAAATATTCGTTCTGATAAAAGGTATATAAAAATTTTCGAAATTGTTTATTTTTAAGGAATGAATATAAAAGGCAATAAAAGAACATAAATTTTGCATAAAGAATGAAATCGATCGGATAATGAGTTGCCGAGATATTTGTAATCCTATTTTCCACTCTTCGATTTTTCATGACCCTGTATTTCATTCAAATTTCAATTCAAAGATATATTTTAATTGGAAATGAGACGCTTTATCCGACGCAGTAAACCGTTAGTTAATATGATTATCAATTTTGGAGTTATAAGGATGTTTCTTTTACGCAATTCAGTAATAGAGCATTTAAAGTTTAGGACGTCATCAAGCCACAATTTTATTCGAATTGCAATGCATTTTATAAATAGTTTACACATGTTTTATTTTCATATTTTATATTATGCATATCCATGATGGGTAACTATTACGGCGGCACTCAACGACTAGTTTTGTAAAGAGTGGCACCTTCAGGGAGAACTTCTGATAAGAATGTTTCTCAAATTTTTGCTCTCATACAAGGAAAATCTTGAAAACCTTGTACGGCCACCTCTCTTAGATAGCTCTGGTATTAAACTTGTAAAATTCCCGTTTTGATTATTTAGTTTTTGTTGACTCTTTTACCGTTAAGTTGAGTGGTCCGTTTGCTTTAATAGGGCCCTGGCTTGTATGTTCATTGAAGTTTGAAATCCGCTAAAACCGAAGGTCCGTGTCCACGTTCAGCTATGCAAATAGTGACCGCAATACCTCAAAATCAATTAACCAAACTTGATGCTTGAAATTAGTTTTCCATTAACAAATATAATAACTATTCCACTAACATGTCGATTTTTTTTTTTTTTTTTTTTTTTTTTAATTGGAGTCGGTGGATTCTTTTGCTGAATTATTGTGAGCCAACTCCGATTAATTTCATTAAGAGTTCTAGAGCAATATTAGTTTGGCGCTTCTCGTAAATTTGTTGCGACAGCTAAACATTAATTTTAATAAACAATGCGGTCTTGTTCTCTGGAGACACAAACTAATGCCTCGTTCAGCCTTGTGATAATCAAGTTATGTGTCTGGCGAAAGATTTTATTTCATAGAGTAAAAAGAAAAATACTTTGTCTCATTCGATTCATCCCACTTTTTAAATTTTTTTTAAATGAAATAGCTAGTTTTTTGAATGAGCGGCTGAACTGTTGATCCAGCATTATCCTGTTTACTAAATTGATATTTCTTGAATAATCTATGAAGTAAGAAAGTAATTTTCGTAAATTTTACTTTGAAATTGTTAATTCTGCTTTTCCTTAATTTTAAGTCAAAACCGTTTTAAAGCATTTTTTACAGGCTTTGTTGTGTTTTATATATATATTCAAAATATATCTAGACATCAACTTTTGTTATGTAATACAAAGCCCTTTTTACCTTTGAATTTATGTTATATATGCAAAAATAAATAACATTCGTAGTAGCTAGCTTTTATTTACTTTAACCATAGGGCTGATCTGATCTTCTCAAGGGTCCTCTCCCCTCAAGTGAAAACACCCACTCGCTGATGTTAATCCTATGGGGCATTATTTTTCTAATATCTCGTTTGCATTTCAATATTTTTAAACGTTTTCTTTTACGAAGATACTCTCACAAAAAAATTCCTCAAAGAAGATCGAGAAAGTAATCAATGGCGGAAATAGAGATTGATCTCTGCTATCCAATGAAAAAAAAAAATCGTTTAAAAATATTGAAATGCAACCGAGATATTAGAAATATAATGCCCTATAGGATTAACATTAGCGTGCGTGTGTTTTCGCGTGAGGGGAGAGGACCCTTAACGGGGCCAGGATGCAAGAAACGTTTTTGAAGCCCTTCATATTTATCAAAGGCTAATCTGGCAGAGCAAGTGCGGGTCAGGAAAACCTGACTTAAGGCGTAGGACCTGGCTCCCTCTTGGGTGTCCAGCCCAGCCCCGAAGCTGTTGGGGGACCCTGGCTCATCCCCAAGTGTAACGTGGTGGTTTCTCAAGAGGTCTGAGAATCACCACAATCGCATCGACCTATGTCGTCCAAACTCTTTGGTTCAATGTGCGTGATGAGCAGGTGGCGGTGCTCCCACAGGTCGCAGCGCATACAGGAGGTCCCTCACGGTCGTGCGCGTTAAAAGTCCCTCAGGACTTGGGTGCAATGGTTTACGTGGCAAACGGGAGCCTGGCGGCGCAGCTCCGTTTTATAAAAGGCTAAAGAAAATGTTTGTTAGGGTTCCTTATTAGCGTGAGAGCTACGTGCGGGTCCGGAATCATTTCATTTGCTGTAACCCCCCCCCCCAACCCCCCACACACGGCCGTCCTAATTCTAACTTTTAAAATTGTAAGCAGAAGTTCCAGTCTGTTTAGCTTTCGTGTCAAAACATGACTGTAGCAACTAACCAACCTAACTTTTAAAGGAAAAATAATTTCCCACGATCCTGTAAAACAAACACTAAATTAGCTTTTATATTCTTTGGCTACAAATAAGATTTCTAAAGGTTTTCCATTTTCGGCGTTTCCTTCTCAACGTATACTTGTAGCAAATCCAAAATCCTGCAAAGGAACACCAAAGTCTAACGCAGTATTTAAAGTAAATGCAGTTTATTCAGAAATATGGAAATCTAGCTACGCATATCTCCTTCATCCTCTTTTTTTTTTTTTTTTTTTCTCATATCGTAATTCACTACAGCTGAGCGGTAATAATATAACCCCCCTCCCCCTTTCTTTTCCTTAAGAACTTGATAAGGCCGATCAGTGATATGAAATTACAAATATGAAATCAAGTTACCGTAGAGGAATGTATTTTGATATTTTTATTTGTCATTTTTCAAGTAGATCATATGTTCAATTAATCGCTCTTTTATCACCTGCTCGTTCTAATGTAATTTTCTTTCTTGCTGCTCGGCTTTGTTTGTCGTTTTTTTTTTTTTTTTGAGTATCTAGAAACTGGTCAATTTCACTAAGGAATCTAGATGATTTCTTAGGAAAAGACTCTCTTGCCCATCTGTTTAAAAACATTTCGTTCGAAGCATATTTCATTCAATTACTAGAAATCTATTATTGTTTTGATATTTCTCCGTTATTAGGCAGTTCAGATGTTTGTTCCAGATAACTGCCTGACCGTAAAACAAAGGAAATCCTATAGAAAGTCTTTCTGATCTTTGACCGTGACATACATTTTACTGCATTTTCTTAGTAAAAATAGATCTAGCAATTGCTTGCTTTAATCTAAAATTAACGGGACTAGAAATTTTGGTAAGCATATTTGTGTTATTTTTTTATTTTATTTTTTTTTTGTGGGGGGGGGGGGGGGGTTGGGGGAAGATTAAAACTTTCAATATTATTTTCTCCACTCAACAGTTCGGAATTTTTGGCACATCCATGAAGTCATTTCTTATACGCAAATGTATAAAATTTCCAGGCATTTCTATGAAGTGCTACGAGATCGAACAACGTTTTGCATATTTCTGTAAATGTTTCTTCAGTTCTATTTTATTGCTGCACGAAAATGATTTTTCGCTGATTATGGTATCTCAAAGCGCATTGATTTTCTAAATTTGAACACAAGAAACAGAAACGTTTGAACAGATTTCATTCTCGATCCCAGTCACAGTTAATTACAGTTATTATTTATACTAGTCTGTGGTTTTATGAATTTTTTTTTTCTACCTTTATGTTTCATACCCCTCCTCCCCCGTTCCATGTTTTCCACCACTTGATTCAAATGTTAAGGGTCAAAGGTGCTATAAACTATAGATTCTCGTGCCTTTTATTATATTGTGTTTATTGGTGACCTAGGATCTGTTGCCTTCCTATTAGGACACATGACCAGGAATATATATATATATATATAAACTATGAGAGCAGTAAAATAATTCGTTTATAGAAATTAATTTCATTGTTAATTGTTATGAATGTATAAAATAGTATTTAAAATGAAATTTTGATATTGTATAATTTTCTTATTTCATAGATGAGTCACGTTATATCAATGTTGATTGTGCAGAGAGCATAAGTCCATGTGTAGCAGGGTCGTAGTGGATAGCTGCCCAGGTACCCACCCAGCTACCCGCCTGGGCTGGGTTTTTTTACAACCCTGAGGGTTGTAGTGGGTAGCTGCCCGGCTATCCGCCCGGGCTGTTTTTTTTTTAACCCTGGTTTTTTACAACCCTGATATATGTAGGCTTAAACATCCGGTATTCCCCTGGACTGTCAGGGATTCAACACCGCATGTGGGGCGGTGTTTGAGGTTGCTCGTCAGTGAACTTCCCGATTTCCCTCCCTAATGTTAACCTATGGGCGTAGGATGCATTCGTATATTTAAAATATCTCCTCGGGAAATTATTTTAAACGTCTGTTTTCGTTGTGCTGTTCTTAAAGGATCTCTCTCTCTCTCTTTTTTTTTTGTTAGTTATCAAAGTATTTTTTAAATATGTGTTAAAATCTTAGCGAAATTGAGTAAGATTTTAACATTTCACATAAAATTAAGTATATATTTTAGAAAAAAAATGACAATTAAGAAAAAAAGAGACATCCTGTAAGAAGTGTACACAGAAAACAAAAGTTTAAGATATTAATTTCCCGAGGAGATATTTTAAATATACGAATGCATCCTAAGGACGTAGGTTTAACATTAGCAAGGGGAATCGGGAAGTTCACGAAAAAAAAAATAAAGATTTTCTGTCTGAAAACAAGCAGTTTCGATCCATGAGTCTCACTCATTTCCATTCGTCGAAGTTTGGTTTGAAGCCAATCTCGGACGCTTATGGTAATCTTATATCCGTATGGAAATCTAATCACGTAGTAGTGTTTTTCTGCGTACATCCACACCATATCAAGCCCTTTCTGCTAAATTATCATAAGGCACAAAATGTAAATTTTGCGGTTGACAGATTTTAAAATACTATTGTTCTTAGTTAGCGTTTTAAATTTGTTTTTCCTAGTCACAAAACAAAATGGCTTCAAAATTTGCAGTATGGTATCAAGACATTGAAATTACACAATTTGCAATAAAAAATTCATTTTGTCAAAAATTGTTGCCTGCGATAATTTGGTGGGAAAAGCTTATAATCGCATTTTAAGATTATTTAATTTGAGAGAGAGGGAGATTATACTAAAAGTAATGAAATTCGCCCATAGAGGACGGTTAAGAAATTGCTTGGTCATTTTCAGCTGCAAAATTTAACAAGAATATTTCATAGTTGTGGCGTCGTTAATGCAGCATTTCAATCACGTTTGTTTATTAGTGATTGCGACTTTTTTCCCGTCTTAGAAAGCGATTGACTGTCATTAGTTTTTACTTCACCGGTGACGTAATGAATGGGAGTGTTTAAGGGTTATGAATAATTACATTGATAAATTTTTTCTTCTGTCCACTACCCCCCACCACAACCACTCTTGTATTTCACTACATCACTATTCTGCGGAAGTCAACTTATCTGTATTTGACCTCTTTTCCTTACAGTTTTTATTTTCGTGGGACCTCTCCATTTGCCTCGCAAACGGAAACCTGCTTTTTTAACCATGTCAGACACGAACGAATGCACCTGATGTCTTCTAGCCGCACCTTAGTTCTTGGATAATATTTCGTGTTAGGAATTTTCTAGCTGATGCAAATAGAAATTAACTTATTATTAACGCCACTAAAAAAAAAAAAAATGGACGTTTGTGAAATTGCAGTTGTCTGCTGTCTATAACACTTTTCTGTCTTTCCTCTTTCTATATGTAAATTGGTGTTCCTAAGTTATTACTGATAATGGTCATTAATGCGAATAAGTTAAAGCTTTTCTCAAATCAAAATCGGCTATTTGACACGTTCACGAAATTATTTTCGTTCGTAAATAAGTAAATTTGCAGATATGCTTATTCAAATATCAATAAATCTGTGTTTTCCGTTTTCTTGTAAAGGTAAAGGATCTTTCAGAAAATGTTGCCCTTTTTTAGCGTTTAAAAACTATTTTTGGGACGCAAAAGTCTGGGGATGACGACATCAGGGAACAATCGAATGTTATTCAAGATAAAATTTCATTTACGGTAAAATGAAAAACAATTCTAAGCCACCAAATGGTAATGTCTCCAAATTTTATGCATTTACGTGCAAAATGAGTTCGTGGATGAATCAAATGTTGTATTTTAGTTTTTAATGTTGCACTCCAGTAGATTATTTTTAGTTGCAGTGTCAGTTTTTAAAAAGCAAATACTATTGTCCTGTTCAACAAAAAATTTAGTTTCAAAATGAAAATAAGGGTTTGCATGGACCCGAGGACACGTAGATAAACTTGGGGGAGGGATATTTTTACTATGGTATGAGAAATATTCGTTGAATTTTTTCTAAAACAGTGCAACGTCATTAAACTGTGCTGAAACTGCTGATAATTGCACAAGCAGCGTTTTAAAACTGGCTTCTAAAGAAACAGAAAAACTGAATTTATAAACACTTGGAAGAGCTTGCTATTTTTTATTAAACGTTTAAACCCCTTTCAAATGATAACAGTGATAATAATGTATACACATTTTTATGATCGTATGCGTAGATTCTCGCGTACACAAACTGTATTTAATAATTTTCCTTTAAAAAGAGGGGGGGGGGGGTGGTTAAGGAAAATGATTCCTCACCTTTTCTGTCTTATTGGAAATATAAAGGTTACAATAAATTATCAGTATTATTAAACCATTATATTAAAGATTGGCGAGGATAAATTCATTAATTACATAGGTAATTAAGTTAACACTTAAAGAACTTAATTATTTCACCTTTACCTTGGAGGTTGAATTTCATAGGTCTCTTATAGTAGTTAGGTGAAAGCCGCGATTTTTATACGTTCGAAGTCTTAAACATTTTGTAGTAACTACTATTGTGATCATTGTCGTTTACCTTGATACACTTCCTCGAGAGCGGGTAACGCGCTAAAACTTCAAAAGCCTTCTTGCGAGTTGCACAGACAATGATTAGAAGTTAAGATGCTCCGAGAGAGAGAGAAAAAAAATAAAGCATTCAATATCCCTCTTTGTTGTTGACTTTGTTTCCTCCTTTTTTTTTTTTTTCCCTTGGAGGATAGTTAAATGGCTGCGATGTATCTTTATACAATATTTCGCCGATTTACCTCCGGTGTGGATAAAAGGTGTGTTCCTAAAACATTTAAGCTGCAATTTAATCTCGAATATAAAATGAAAGTATCTGTATTACTCTCCCTTCAAAAACGGCAGTGACTCATGGTGTTGTTTTTTAACGGATAGGAGGATACAGATACCATTGAAAAGAACAAACCGCTGCTGCAGTGTTGCCAGCGGGCTACTTTTTTAAAATTCAGATTGCTTGATTGGCACCACTTTTTTTTTTTTTTTTTTTTATGGTATACTTTTCTAATGGCACCGCTTTTTTTTTTTTTTTTTTTTTTTTTTTAATTCGCCTTGTTTTCGCCGTATTTTATCTGTCGTTAAATAAGGCGAATTTTACTTTCTCAAACAGGTGGCAATAATGGAAACAGAATTTTTTTTTTAAAGCAGCCCACTGGTAACACTGCGCTGCAGATCTGTCGATACTTTATAACCCTTTTTGGGCGCAATGTAGCTGAGAGAGCGGGTGTTCAAATGTTGAAAATGTTTTATTCTAATGTGGTGTAGAATGAATGGAAACGCTTAATTATTATTTTTAGTTAGTTCCAGTTAATTGCGCCATTTCTCTAAGATATATAAACTCTTGCTTTGGCCTTTTCAATCAAGCCAGTACTCGGGGCTATAACCGAGGGGTTCTTTGAACCTATTTTAATCTTTTTTTTTTCCGCACTGAGGAAGGGAATCCAAGAATCCTCGAAACGGCCGTATGTGTTTTCCTTTTTTTTTTTTTGTATTTCTGCGTTAAAATGTTGTTAAAGATTTTAGTTTATGAATGAAAATTCGCACAAAGTGTTTGATTTATGCTTAATTAAAATATTAAATAATATCTTAACTTGTTTTAAATCGCAAATTATTTAATCACAATTACATAAAGGAACTACAAAAGTGCTGATTTTGCAGAATTTTGTGATTTTTGAGATTTTGCATTCATATGAACATTATATAATATTATATAATAATTACATTATATAATAACATTCATATAATAATATAAATGTAAAGAATGTATTGGTATTTGATTTAAAATTCAACTCTTGAGGGGATGTTCTACTTCTTTGGCATAAAATTTACGTGACTTTTACGATATTTTTCGGTTACAAAGAAAAGAAATATCATATTCGGACTTTTTACATTATATTTGGTGACATTCCACTTACATATTTAAATTTTGCGTAAAAAACTGAATAATACTCCTTGTGTGATGGGGAGTACCTCCAGGATCGCGCCGCGAACTTCCAGTTTGGCGACGGTTTTCTCCTGTCACAAGCATCTGAAAGAAATTTGGTCGCCAAATTATGAAAGGGCACAAAATTTAGTTTTAAAAGTTGATTTTTGACAAAATGGTAGTCAATTTAACAAAAAAGGTCATTTTTTCGCATTGAAAAAATAACCAAGGAAAATTATACTTTTCGGTGGATTCAGAAAAAAACGATTACCTCTCTTAAATGAAGGAAATCTGTCCAATAATTTCCGAAAAACAATGGTTTCCCACTTTGAAAAACATGGCTTCCCACTTTGAAAAACATGGCTTCCCACTTTGAAAAATATAGTTTCCAGAAAAAACAAGTTAAAATTTTTACATTAGCTTTACGTTCAAGAGCATAAAATAAAATAAAATAAAAAATGTAAGGAATTGGAATATCACAAAAATACTTTAGGGCAACAATCTACACACATGAAGGATGTAGGGAAAAAAAATCGAAAAATTTAACCCAAAGAAATAGAAGTTCCCCTTAAGTTGAAATTACGGTTTTTAAAAATATAGGCCTACCAATAAAGTAACGAGTTTGAACAACTAAAACCACTCGCCAAAGATATGCAAAATAAACTGAAATACTCCCAGAAAAATGTTAAACTAAGAGACAAATATAATTACAAAATAATTGGTCAAAAAATTAAAATGTTAATCGTAATTATTATTCCTCAATCTCGAACTTCTAAGAATATTTTTTAATATCGGATCGTAACATAAATAAAATACACGAAACGGCTACAAAAAAAAAAAAAAAAAAAAAAAAAAAAAGTGATTGGTCGATCTTAAAGATCGGTTGCTCCCGATGGGGGGGGGGGGGGGGGGGTTAGGAGAATGGAGTCTGTAAAAATTAACAATTTATAACAATGTAATCTTTGCATTTTTTCACTTTCTTTATGAATGATTAGATTACTTTCATTATCTACTGCAAGTGACGCAATTTTAGCCCCGAAAATTTCTTCCACATACATTGCTCAGAAATTCAAGTGTTTCTGATGAACTTAGGTATGGAATATACAGGGTGTTCTAAATTCATCTTTTACAACTTTGACCCTCCATAAAACCTAAACGAAACGAAATGAAATTAAGGGGGGGGGGGGGAGGTTTATTGCGTGTTCTAAAGTTTGTGATGCTAGAATAGATGCTTCACATGAGTCGAGTCGAACACGTTCCGATCCTCTTGACTTGTGCTTGGCCGGCCAGCGCCCTTGTTATGCAGCACAATACCGGTCTCCATAAACTTCTTGTGCCATTCTGGTCTGGGTGGTGGGTCATGGTTCGTATTTTGTTCGGAAATTCCTTTGGACTTGTGTATCCGACTTCATCTCTATGAAACAGGCCACTGTGCCTTTTCCTGTGGAGCAGACATCACCAGTTCTGGTTCTTACTGGAAAATAACAAACAACCTTTTTATTTTATTACAAATAAAACTCTTGAGTCGCTGTTACATGCACATAAAACCAAACTTCGCTATCCTATTTCGTTTAGGTTTTATGGGGGGGGGGGGGGGGTCAAAATTGTAAAGACGATTTTGGAATACCATGTAGAATCAAAGCAAATTTTTGTCCTAAAATATTAATTCCTGTGACATTTTCAAGAAGCAGAAAATAGTGTACGATCCCCTCCTCCAAGTAAAATTTATTTAGAAAAGGAACAACTAATCTATTTAAGTTGTTGAACTTTAGTCAATATATTTTATTGCCCTACGCAACACCCACCCACACACGCCCGTGCATATCTGTTGCTTCCTTTTATAGATAAATGAAATTTATTCTGAAGCTTACTGTCTTATCAGAAATTCGCAGATAGTTTGTAGAATTCCAAGATAGAATTATCGCTTGAGTATTTTTTTCTGGAATGGATAAGTAATAGCAGTTATCTCTGAATTCTACGTTTTGATAACCCACTTTTTCTTTGTAGACAGTATAAAATGTTGCGATAATGTTGCTGTAACCGTCATAGACTTTAATAAAGTATTCAAATGATTTTTTGTTTTTCAAATTGTATATTTAACATTACTCGCAATATTAATTTGATCAAGAAGGATGGGTTTAAATAGATGATTTTTGAACGTGTTAAGAGAAGCATTTCTTAAACACAGATAAAAAAAAACTCTTTTAGAGAAAAAAGAAATCTTGATAAATTAGTCCGCACATTTCATGGCAAACAGCACACTTGTGTAAATACTTAATATATTCAGCTAAGAATGAATGTGTAACATTCCCATGACACTGTCAAAATTGTATGTCTTTTTACGATGCAGACTGGGTGAAAGCATATTTCGCAATTTTCTATTTGCTTCTGTGGAATTTGTATCTTTCTGGATTTGTTGTGTCAAAATAAAGTGAAATGCATGGAGTCTCATTTTAGAGGAAAATTGCATTTACATGTAAATTGTAATGTATTTACGTATTACAAATTACGTAACTAGAAAGTATCACCGCTTTTTCTCTCTTTTATGGTTCTTGCTATTGTGTAGATTTCGCGTGAATCTTTCATTAGAATCATTGATGCCGTTATTTTCAATAATTATCGATAAATTCCGTATTGCAGATTGGAAGCGCAATACGTACTTTTTCACTGTTTGATGACTCCCCCGCTCCTCCCCAATCTTTCTTATACTGTTATTAAATTTTGGGCATAGTCCATAGTGATCATTCTAAGTAAGATATTTTAAGAATCACTTTATATCTGAACAAATTAAGATGCGAATCATCTGAAAGGAGAATGCAAGTGTCATTCCAAATTCTGTCTCATTTGTTGCTGCACTATCCTCTCTGGTAGAAAATATAATTTTACTTCCTCTTCACAGCAAAATTATTCAAGCCTATAGAGCTAATAAAGATAATATGCTATGTAAAATCTCTCAGCGGTATACAGTCGAAACATTATTGGCTAATTTAAAATAATAAAAGTTACATGGAACGCACAATTAAAAATCCATTGACAAAAGTTGAAACATCCAGCGAAATGAAAAAACAATATTCAATATATGATTTTCAAATAGGTGAATTCATTGGATGTATTTATGAAAATAATTGGTGAATAGGACAATAGTAGTACCTCGCGAGAACTTAAAAGACATTAATGTATCATTCTTGCAGCCCCATGGTTCAGCAAAATTATTCCAATGATCAGAAGAATCTGGAAAGAAGAAATATGAATACCATTGGAAAATGTGCTGCTAAAATTAGAAAATGAAATTAAAATTGGTCTATCTTCACCACTTCACACTTTTGATGATGAGTTGAATATGACAAATGATGTTGAATTAAAAATTACTACACGTGTGTGCAAACACACACACACACACGTAATTCACATCCTTTGTTATATTCATTAATTTCCAGGGTAATTTCAGCTCTGCTGAAAAATAATTATATGAGGAGTTGATTTAAGAAATTTACAGTGCCCCATTCTTCTATAAGGTATTTCTGCATATTATTAAAATTATATCAGCGCTATAACAAAATATTCAATGCGCTGTAAGTGAATTTAACACTATTTAGGGATATGAACTGAATGACACATATTCAATCCTAATGCATGATCTACTTTATACAATTTTAAATTTAAGAAAATGGTTAGCTGTAATTTAACAGCAATAATTTTGTACCATTATTATATTCTTTTGCTGGAAAAAATAATTACATTATAAATTCAGTGAAATAAGAAAAAGCTAGAATTTCTGGTCACTTGAAAAATACACAAGACATATTTTTTTTTTTTAAATATATATAATTTTTTTTTAGCAAAAGTACACGATTTGCTTGTCAGGTATTTATTAGACACTAATGGGGCATAAATTGAGCATATCAGATTTTTTTTTTAATTGCATTTCAGAAGTAGCAATTTTTCGAAAATTTGTGTTGTTTAAAATTTAATTTTAAGTTATATGCATCTTAGGCTTAAAATGAAGTTTGCTGTGAAACTGCCATTAAAGGTCTTTAGATTGCCATTCTTGTTTAGCTTAAAAATAATTTTTCATTGTGTGTGTGTGTGGGGGGGGGGGGGATATTTGTTAACTAAAAAGGTGAAGATTATTTTAAAACTATGATAAAGTGAAATTCAGTTTAATAACTATTGGTTAAAAAAAGACTGAATATGTTGAATATTTTTGGTACTGTGTTCATTTTAAGATGAAGCGTTTTTCTGTTTTCTGAAAACTCAGTTTTATGGTGAACTGTAAAATTCTGTAACCAGATATATAATTTTTTTTTTGGGGTGGGAGAGGGGGGAATCGGGTATTTTGGGTGCCACTTACTTGTAACTACTGTAATTATATATATATATATATATATATATATATATATATATATATGATGGTCAATTTGAACGAAATGCAATAGCTCTATATACTATATATATTCTTTAAACTTGGAAATGTCTAAGGAAAATGCGATTACAGAAATTGAAAAAGTCTTTCTGAAACCAACGTCCAATTAATTCAGCTGTATGCATATATTTTTCTAAGATCTTGAAATTATTTGCAGTTTGCAAAGATAAATTAATCGGATCAATTTATCTTTCATTTAAGTATAAATTTAACATTATCATTCCGTTGGTAATTAAGAATCGACGCTTTTTTCCTCCCACGCATTTTTCCCCTTCGTTAAACGTCTTGAACGTATAATTAAATTTCTTTATTCCATCCGCTTACCAATGTCTAGCCATGCATTACTGAAATACTGAATGAACGATAGTTTCCTTTCTCACACCTTCGTGTTTTTTGTTTCGTTAACACGGCGAAAATATCTGAATATATCAATTTCTTTTCAGCCACTTGTTTCTTTGTGAGGTTTCAGTTTTACTCGTCCGTGCTCAGTTTACGCATGATTCATGTTGATGCATCAGCTTGTGCGTTCTTGCACTTGATTGTATTTCAGCGTAACATTTTTTATAAATTCCTCTACAGTTTTTATTTGTCAAGATGGACAGCTCAGCTATTTGCAACATGGGCAGTGAAGATTTAGAGTGCTAAATAGTTTCTTGAAATAAACAGGGTGTTTTACTATTTAGAAAATTGGCGGCCCTAAGGACAGACCTTGTGGGGGACCCTATACATAGTCTTACGCAATCCATTTATTGACTGATTGATAGCACCTCATTAAATATGTATTGTATGTAGACTAGAGATGAAAATGCTCGATTTTTTTTTTTTTTTTTTTTTTATCATTCATTTTTAATTAAGATATCAGACTAATTAATTCACGGTCCAAACTGTATATTATTAATTTCTGCATAATAGGTTTTATTACAATTCCGCATTATGCACGTGGTTTTCGATGAACTCTGTAATTATTGCTTTCCGTTTCCGCGTTAGTCAGATTCCGTTTTATTGAAAAAAAAAAAATTACCTATTTTCTCGGCCGGGACCGTTTAAATTTGTTCAAATTGGACAATTTTCCGCCTCATCCGCGTACTATTTTGGACAAGTTTTACTGTATTAAAAACAGAGTAACCATTGATTTAGTATGGTTAATTGTTTACGCTATCATAATACCATATTCAGAGATTTAAAATTGAACTGTAAAATTTAGTCTTGTGTCTGCAAGGAATCGTTGCAGTATGCGGCTTTATGAAATATCTCTTCAGTCAAACGGAAGTTTGAAGGACATTCGATGAACCGAATTTTGTGTTATGCATATATAAAAACTTTTGTGAAGAGTCCTTTAAAGGACCGAATTTTTTCCTAAACAGATCCCTGATTAAACCAAAATTAAATTTCTTGATTTCTTTAAACAAATGTACAACATCACTATTGATTTTTTACAAAATAAATAAATAAAATAAAATGCCAATCCAATACGGCACCGGAGGAGAGAATGAAGTCCAGGTTCGGCCCGGAAAAGAAGTCTGATCCGGTCCGGCCTGACCCGAGTCTGCAGAAAAAAGTAAGGCCCATACCCGGCCCGGACCATAAAGAATGAAGACTAGGCCCGGCCCGGAAATAATGAAGATCAGTCCCGGCTCAACCCGAGTCTAATGAAAGAAAATTGGAGACCTCTTATAACCTCTAAAGATGTATTCTTTATCTATCAAAATAAGTTTCGTTATTGCTGTAGTTTTCCTATTTCTTCAGAATTAGTCCTGCTTCGGTTAAGATGGATTTTGTTACATAAATACAATTCCGTGTGCGTTTCACTTATTTTGCTCTATTGTCTATGAATCGACTTAACTTTTTCTATTGTAGTCTGTTGCTGATGTCCTTAAGTTTGTTAGACATCCAGTTATTTGACCTTAAATCTTCTGCTTGAAAGATTGTCTCACTAGCATGGCTTGTGAATTTCCTAGAAAATGAGCAGTATTTTTTTCTGCGATTTTCATTGCCATGAGAGTATTGAACCATTTCAAAAGCGGACTTCTTCCGCTCCATTGAAGCCGTCTTTGCAGTTTTTTTTTTTTTTTTAAATTTAAGATTTTTGTCAGTTTACTCGCTGAAAATTAAGGATCTATATTAATAAAAGAAAGATGTTTGTCTGTTGGCGATGGCTAGGGAAATCTATCGCATGTCGAGGTTTTCAAATTTAGTTCCGGATAAACGAAGACTGATCCCAATGCACCTGATATTATGATTTTTCATTTTTTGATAATTAGCAAAGATATTAATTAAAAACCCTCAACGAACGCTAATGAACGAGCGTTATAACGGCGTTAAGAACGCGTTTTCAACCGAAAGTGTCTGAAGAAACTTGATGTATCTCCTGAATTCTGGTGTTATGCGAATCTGGATGGATGGACTGAAAAAACTTATTTACTGAATTTATTTGCGTGCTTGGTTAGTTAAGTGCTAAATGTCAAATCCATTTTAGGTAATCTTCTTGTTCGAAAGACAATGTCTCCTGTATATTTATTTTATAATTTCTTCAACAAATTTTTCGTTTTCAATTTAATAATTTGACGTACTATTCCCGTTGCACATTTTCTAACTTCCTTGAAATATTTAATCTTCTTTTGCCATTTTCATCGACATTACCATTAAACAATTTTACATGAATGCAAAAAAAAAAAAAAAAAAAAAAAAAAAAATCAGATTAAACTGACGATTCTTGCGTAAAAATGTATGTGAAAACGCATTTTTTACCAATAAGCCCTTATGATTATTTTAGTCTAATTTAATAAATTATTTAAAAAAAGAGTGATTATCCAATCATTCAACAAAGAAAAATCAACCAATGTAAAATGAAAAGTTCTATAATCAAATTGTGCTTCCATAAATGGGATTATCAAATTCTCATTCTCCTGTTTAATGCAGACATCACTAACAATGTCATTAAATTCTAGTGTCGGCATCAATTATATATTTTATGCATTAAATATAATCTAAAATTATTAAGAAAGAAAAACTTGGTTTACGAGCTTTCTTATTGCTGTACAGTTTTTGGCATGTCAGTTTTCAGTATCGGTGAATCTTTATCTCTTTGAGCGAGAACACTTACTGATAACTTTTATTTATACAAAGATAAGTGCTGAATGACCTATGAAAGAGAAGTGTCACTATCTTTTCGCACTTGAAGCAAATGTGCTTGAATGTAATAAATAAATGGATTAGATGTAGGGTTCAAATAATTTTTCTCCTTCACCAGCGTATGAACTGACCTACTGAGTAATGAATGTGCTTTTTCGAGAAGTTAGTCGTTACCAACTGTCCTTTTTATGATATTGAATTATTTTTTTCGTGAAGTAATGTATTTTTGAACATTTTTCACTGCCGTTTCATTAAGGTAATTTTCGATGATTTAATTTAGGTATGACCAACCCTTTGGCTCTCCCAGGACGCATTTGAGCGGTTTTTTTTGTTCCGGGAAGCATATAATACTGGCACTAATACTAATTTAATTGTATGCTCTGAAATCACGTACTTTGGCATGCATTGTAATCATTGGAAAATCAGCTATTGATTATCTCCTGTTTTGTTTCACTAAACGGAAAAATTATAAACGTGAGAAATTTTATGAATTGTGGTTGCCCAAGGTTCTCGCAGGCTGATTTTACCACTATTCTGCCATTTTTCATCAATACTGTTGACCAAAAATACTCTTCATATTTTCAAATGCAGTTAAATAAAAACAAACTGGAGTTTATTGAAAATAAAAATTAGAAGTCCTCCCAATTGAACCAATTTTGATTCTACAAAAATATCCCTATGATTTCTTACATAAGGGGTCGGAAAAACTACTTTATCGAAAATGTAGTTAACTATAACTACTTGTTTTAAAAGTAGCGAATACAAATTACTTTTCAAAAATAGTCGCTACTTCACTACTATCAGATTTTGTTCAATTTATTTTAGAAATTGAAGAAACGGATTAAATAATAAAGCGCCTCGTTATATCGCGTCTTCCAGGATATAATTAAATAAATTCGACATAACCGAGGGGATTAAAAAATTAAGAAAGATAACATACAAGAAAATGTTTCGTATTTGTCTCCAAGATGTTAGTTTATACACACATTAGAAATTTCGTAGCAGGAGAGATATTACAATCTAGAAAATTACAGAGACACAACTCTAAATGCAAACAATATATAAATCTGTAAATAAAGCAATTCCGAATAATAAGAAACGTAGCGTCGGGTTGGGTTACCTGCTTTTACCCACATCCGACCCGACCGGTGGTTCGGTTCGGGTCGGGTTGGCGCTCTAATTTTTCATTGCGGTTCGGTTCGGGTTGACTTCTACTTTTTTGCTGCGGGTCGGGTTCGGGTCGGGTTGACATTCTTTTTTTCGGGTTCGGGTTGACCCGCTTTTTCAAAAGAATGTCCAATATTTTTTCAGATTAAATATATACTGCGCCATTGAGACATGCGAGGGTAAAAACCATCTTATTGGTTATTTAGCTCTCGCATGATGCCTTTGTTCTTTGTGGACACCAAGATCTGAAAATGTGTTTGCATCAAAACCCCAAACGACTGCAAGAAGCCCTTAATCAGCAATTTCACTTTTAAAGAACATAGAATTATGTGCATATAATAGAACATGTGTGTGCAAGGATTAGATTTTCTTAACTATACTCTAATTAAACAAATGTGTTTTAACTTTAAAAAATCTCAATTTTAGAGATAATTTTAACGAATTCCACCTGAAGGTCATGCATTACATTTCTAAAATTTGTTTCTGCCGTAAAAATTTAATTTTTTTTTTTATGGTAAAGCATATTTAAATGACTCAAAGTTTACATAAAGACAATAATATTGTGTGTAGCTATTGTCTTTTGAATTTTAAGCCTAATTGTTCGATTATTATCTTCTAATCTTGATTTTTCAGCTGGAATTTCATAGAAAACCGAGCAATTTAAGGTAATCCTAATTAGCAATATATATATATATATATAAATATAATAGTAGTATATGATTTTTAACCTACTGTGCAACCCCCCCCCCCCCCCCAAATTACCAAGAAAAAAAGTTAAGTATCCTTGGTTTTTGACATTTAATTTTATCGTACCAAAACAACAACAACAACAAAAAAATCCCTTTACCTCTGTGATCTAGCTCTAATCAAATATTGCCCCTCCTAATCATTTTATTTTTAGTGTCTAACATTTGTATTATTGAATCATTGTTTTGTAGGCGTAGATGATTGATGCATTTTGCGGTGAATCCATGCGGTTTGCGTAGGATACTGCAATGTTCATGTCTGGTTATTTTACCAAATTGAACGATGCTGAGAGACAATTGGAATGCATTGAGTTGCTAGTGTGTTTGTTTTGCTTGTTCTTCGTAAAGCTGTTTACTCGAGCATGGAGTTTTCCCGTTAGCAGCTTGTATAAACATCGAAATACGTGAACACGTTATCTCAGCTGGAAATTACGTGGAAAGATATGGCCCGATAGAAACGTTAATTGAAAAATAAATCTACGAATTTCCAAGACAGTTCTTCATTCATTACTCATGGCATTGAGATTTTTTTGATCAACATAAAGCACGCTTATTCGTCAGGTGACGGAACTCAAAAAATGAAGTTTTTTCAGGAAAAGCGAAAAACGTTTTACAACACAAAAACAAATTATTTTTATCAAAAATGGATCGGGAATTACTTCAAAACTTATATACCCAAGGTCAAAAATAATTTATTTCCGTATGAGATTACCTAAAGATTTATAGACAGTAGATTGTATATCGCTATGCGTAAAAATTGATAGAACCGCTCTAATTCGGCTACACCAATCGTGGTAAGCTACTTCGTACAGGGTGTGCACATGAAAGGGCAAGGGGTACAGTTGTACAGGGCCGATTTCATATTAAGCATATGCTTATACAGGGCGTGGAGAGGATCTATCTCGTATTTGTACCGAGCCTCAAAATTTCTGTGCACGTCCCCGCACTTGTTCTCCACCACTTTCTTTGATTTTTTTTTCTTTTAGATATTTCTCTTATTTTGAAAAAAAAAAAAAAAAAGTCTTATGAAGTAACCCTGTATCGTAGTGTAGCAGACTCGTTAATAAAAATGCATGAAAATAAGTGTAACATTTTAAAGATATGAACACGTGATTTTGACAGGCTGGAAAGTATATTTGTGAATCACTTGTATTAAAAATTTATCAAAAATAATTTTTTAAGTTATTTTAAGAATAAGTGCGATTTGTGTTGGTTTCTGGTCTAGCGCAGATTCTGAAAAACAAAAATGCTCCACCAAACATATAGTTAAAATAAATTAAAATATATAAAAGCGATTTGCGATATATTACGTTTATTGTACCATAGCATAGTTTCCGAAGTATATTTGATGAAACCGCATCGTTCCTCCGTGGTCTCTTAAAATTATGAGTGGATGAAAAAGTAAATTTTGATCAATTTAGTAGCTTAACCCTTCTTTGCATTGTGATGGAAATCTCCATCACTGTTTATTTAACTTTTAATAAATAAATCAACTTCGCCACCACTATATTTATATAGAAATATTAATCTAGTAAATTTCTAGAACTATAATAATCTAGAACTATGTTGCTGAACAAAGTTAAAAATCTATCTTAAAATTTCTGGTGTCTAATATTTAATACATGTATAAAAAAAAAATTGTAAAAGAAAAACTCATGCAAAGAAGGGTTAAAACTTAATTCTTCAACTGAATAGCCTTTCACTTATTTGCTGAGATTTCGTTTTTGTCTGTGTATGTGGTATGTACAGACGCCCGTGTTCATTTGAGAGGTATAGACCATACAGGGAAATATATTAATTTTCTAAGTTTTATCCATGACATTTTTAGCTATCACGATTTCAATCGATTCAGTATTCACCTTCGAAGGTACACATGTATTTAAATTGATGTTTTTATGAAAAAAAATAATACGCATGTATAAAATCATAAGTAAGGATTAAATATTAATAAATTTGCCGTGATTTTCAGTTGTTCTTAAAGGGACCCTATTTGTCAGATGATGCTAGCGAAATATTTGCTGGGCATTTTAAAACTGTCTGCGGTCTTTCACACAGAGGGGGGAAAAAAGGACTGTTTATCCGCTGACCGTTAAATTGACATCATGGCTGAAACAATTTGTTTTAATGGGAGTTAGCAGGCATGTTGTTGAAAATTAGGCTTTCAGGATTCCGTTCTCTTATTTTAATTTTCAATTTTCTTATTCAGTACCTTTACATGTACTCGTAAAATATTTCATACTTTAAATGACTTGCGGTTTATTTCGTTTCTAATTTATTTTTTCCATGTAGTGTTTACAGCTCTTAAACTTGACTTCCAAAGAAGGGACATTTTCCACGCGCGTTCTTTTCTTGTAATGTTTGCTTACCATGACTGTTATTTATTAATTTTAGTTAGATGGTTGCATTTAAATTTGTTTTGGTGACACCCTACCATTTCTTTGATCTTTCACTTTCTGAACTGACCGTGAAATTCGAGGTGGTTGTCAATGTATTCGGTATGCTCTACGCTGAAAATCAATGGGTCTGTAATTTTGGTCGGGGGAGGGAAGGGGGTGGATTCCGACATAATATCCACAGGTGTTAATGTTTTAATTGCACTTTCATAACTTTATACTTTTTAAAATTTAAAATAAAATATGATAGGTATCTATGCCAGGGTTGTAGTGGGTAGCTGCCCGGATACCCACCCAAGCTGTTTTTTTTAAAAAAAACCCGGGTTTTTTACAACCTTGATCTATGCAGACTATTGAAAATACTTTACTCAGTAATGTTAGTAATCTCTGTAACTGTAATTTTTATATAAGCTCTCGATGCAGCTTGTGAAACTTTTTAAAAAACTAAAATACACTAGTGTTAAAAGTAATTAATAGAAATATAATTTCTCTCCAATTCTGTACCCGACTGAATTTTCTCAGTTATTTTCCTTTCTTAAGATACGAATTCTTGTATTATACTAGTAGTAGTTGAAAATCATCTTTTAATACGCGTGAATGTCACCGTTCTCAGGCTAGTACCAGATATCCCGCATCGATTCACACCAGGATTTTCCCGAACAAACGAAATGAGAGGGAAAAAAAAGATCCTACCAGATTTCTTGATAGTTCCAGTGAGGTAAGGAAACAATCTTTCTCGCTTCAGAAAGTTCTATGAAAAGTAAATTAAAAAAGAAATGCTGCATTATTCTTTTAATGTCATGGTTTTGTGGAGTTCGGTCGTCATGTGTAGCCACCGCCCTTTTTATGTTTATTCTTACCACCTTATGGTATCCTTTAAAAAAAATGCAGCCTTGTCTATGTTGCTGTGTGTGTGTGTGTGTGTATATATATATATTATATATATGGTGAATAAAAAGTCCCGGAACGGTGTAATATCTCTAGAAATAGACGTCGGATTGAAAAACGGAAAATACGTGTTCAATATTTTTGAAAAATATATTTAGGGATATCAAAGTTGCCCCCCAACTCTGCCCTCTTTGGGGAAAGGGGGGGTGGGCAACTTTGAAATTTTAAATAACCCATTTTTTTATTGCAAATTCGGATTCTACAGAAAAAAATACGTAAATTTTGTATTTAACATTTTCTTTGGAAAATCGTAGATGGCGCTGTAGTCGAGTAAAATGCAGTGAAAATCGTTTCTATTAAAGTCTGGAAACGGTCGAATAACACGAGAAATATACATCGGATTGAAAAATACGTGTTTAATATTTCAGAAAAATCTATTTAGGGATATCAAAGTTGCCATTTAACTCTTTCTGTAATTAAATCAGGCAAAATTTCTATTTAAAATTACTGGTAAGAATAATCAAGGATTCTGAGCACT
This sequence comes from Maratus michaelseni, assembly GCA_963931845.1. Taxonomy (NCBI): domain Eukaryota; kingdom Metazoa; phylum Arthropoda; class Arachnida; order Araneae; family Salticidae; genus Maratus; species Maratus michaelseni. The sequence goes on along the minus strand of OZ007599.1, from coordinate 208,925,323 downwards.
TTGTACGTCATGTATACGCGACGCTTGTTGTAAAGGAGTTAATTGTATATTTTGTCCAGTCGCATATGTATATAACTGGCTTCCTCCAAATCATTCAAAAAACGAACCAGCCTGCCGAAAATAGGTCGGTTTCTAAAAATCCAATCTGAGAAATATCTGCACATGCAGTTTTTTGCCCCCTCCGTGATCATTCTAGCAGCCTAACCTTTATTTTGATTCTCATTTTGTACAAAAATTCGCAGAGGCCAACAATTTTATATCGATCTTTGCTGAAATAAATCGATATTTTTTACAAACTATTCGTTGAAGTTCTTTTGATAATCGTGATATTTTATGACTAGTTTGTAAAAATGTCTACAATATTGCACATGTAGTTTTTCTGTTTTAGACAATGCAATAATACCTATTTTTTGTTGCTTGAGACATTTATCAATTATATAAAGAACTTTTTCGAAAAATTCAATTGAGAGAAACTTAAGAAAAAATAATTTACTTGTTTCTAAAATATCGAATCTCCTTATGTCTACATTTTTATACAAGAAAAATTATAATAAAGTTGGCCAGTTATTGTGAACTGGTGCACAATGAACAGTTTGCATCCTTTTCCATGCTCGTAACTAAGAACAAAAAAATCAAAATGAAAAAATCAATTTATATAAGTTAATTCATAACATCTAAATATAATGTTCAGCTATAAAATTCGCATTAAAATGATTAGGTTTTGATGTTAATTTATCTCTAATATTGGATGATTTCCAAAATACAAATATTGACTCTTTTCTTCTTAGACAAGGAATATATCACAAGCTTGCTTCAAAAATAACGCACTAAAAATATATGAATTTCGAGAGAGTTTCAGAGAATAATATATACACCAGGGTTCCCAAATGGTCCGCTTTTTGATTACCACTCTTTTCAAATAAAAATCTTTAGATTTTTCTTGCAAATGTTGTAGAAACCAACCACAAATTTGTTTCTTAGAAAAATACTGGTATTAAAAAATCGGACCATATCGGAAACCCTGAATACATACACATAAACAGTACCGCTAATCCGCAAGCCTGTAATTTGCCTGTAATCCGCACTGTATATATAAACGTAAACAAAGAAATTTTAGTTTTTAATTTCGAAGTGGAAATATATTTTTTAATTTTTGCTTCTAGCTTTAATCTGAGTTTTGACGCGTACCGTCTTGAAATCTATTGCTATCAGCTTAAAAATATTTAGCGGAGATAAAGAAAACACCAATCCTTTGGCGAAAAAAGAAAATTGAATCTGTTATATTCCTTTCGAGGAAAGCGCGAAATTTTATCGATTACTCATAGCTTGAATCATCGTCTCATTACTGATTTAATAACGAGTATATTTGTTTGACAGGAAATTTGATCAGGGCTCCCAGAAAGTGGATGACCTCATGGTATATGCTCCAATATTGAGAATTTGCTGCATTTTTTTCTTTTTTAATAACTTGCTCGTCTAGAAAAATGCGAGACGTAAAACAATTTTTTTCTTCGATGCGAAATGCTGCACTTATTTTTTCTTATTTTTAATAACGGATCTGCTGTACTAGAGTACAGGGTTACGCCAAATAAAAATGAGATTCTTTGAAAGTTTCACATTTTTGTATTGCAAAATAACAAAAGAGAAACTTAAAATATACAGGGTGCCCCATAAGTCCGTTCACTTTTCGAAACGTCATTAAATATATATAGTATTGTCGTATCGGAGTGCGAACATATGTATCATAAGACTTTTTAAATAGTCTTAATTTTTGTGCAAAAAATAACTAAGTAAATGTGAACTATTTTTTGCTTTTGCCACAAACAGTTCTGCCACAAACAGTTCCACTGTTTGACAAGTCTTGTGGTGCAAACCGCACTCCGGTACGACAGTCTGTTAAATTTGTGTGAATATTTGGAATTTGAACGTAATTATGTTGTCTTTTATTATTTTTTTTCTTTTGCCACAAAAAATCATGGACCGATCAGACTATGGTCTAAGTGTACTGCGTCTCTTATGTGGTGAAGCGTTCCCTTTCATGTTTTATGACTTCCTTAGCATGTCTAAAAGTCAGCGGTCCAGAGCGGGTGCCGTTGACAGCTCGGGAAACATAGCATACCTTTCTTTTGTTGAAACTCTCCTCTTTTTTTGTCGATGACCACAAAATGATTCGAGAAGAATGGGAGAGATTTGATTTATAACCATCTCAGGATCGCTTCTAAACGCAGCTTTACTCTTTGACAAGTCTTATGATGCGAACTCCGATACGACAATTTAGGTTTTTTCTTTTAAATAAAAAAGAAAGAAAATATCCATAGAGAAGTGGTAGGGTACATTCTAGCGTTAAATGTAGGCGCACATTCGTGCAGTTCCGCTATGAAACATATGCGGTATGTTTTTTAACAACTTGAATGTGCACGGGCTTTTAAAAGTTGAGGTCTTGTCTGACCCGAGCCATTATTGAAATTATCTTACGTCTGTCGGGTTTGTAAGGAATGGTCAGCCTAGAGCTCCTATACTACCCTTATAGGAGCCTTAGGTCGGCCCGGTCCTTAATTTTTTTTTTCGTCCATATTATCATACAGTTGGTTCTGTTTTATTTTCTAGCATTCATAAGTCTGATTGTATAAAATTCAAAGATTGTCGTTTCAGTTAGTAAACAGTTTGCGAAAGACAAGTTAAGGCCCAAAGTACCGTCTATCCCTCAGTTCTTTTACATCGGGCCCTTGGAATAACTATAGTCAACTTCATGAATCTTTGGGATAAGTTTTTCACTGAATTAAAAATAAAATAAATATAAAGTATAAAATTCGAAGATTGTCGTTTCAATTAGTGAACAATTTGCGAAAGACATGTTGAGGCCCAAAATACCGTCTAGCCTCAGTTCTTTTACATCGGGCCCTTGGAATAACTATAGTCAACTTCATGAATCTTTGGGATAAGTTTTTCACTGAATTAAAAATAAACGCCAGGTCCTACAACCGATGTAGGATCATTGCCTGCAGTGCTCATTCCCGCTTTCGTGACCATGGTCTTGAGTTGCTAATATGTACAGTATACTCTAAGGTGGAATCGATGGGGAGCGATATATTTTTTCGTCTTAGACAGTATTCCGCCTAGGCAAAATTTACTCTGTTTATAGATTCACTGGGACTTGAAAATCTTTCTGAGTTGGTTTTTCGCCTTACACACACAGTCTAGCATATGTCCAGGTTAAATGATGCGCTAACCACTGAGCTAGGCTTTTTTTTCACCGAATAATAATAATAATAATAATAATAATAAAAATCATTAAAAAGCAGTGGTGTGGTGACTTTTGAAGTGGGAAAAATGAACAATCGCGCGGAACCGTGTTTCTAAGTCCCTTGCAGAATGCATTTTACAAATCAAAACTAATGCCGAAGTAACTTTTTAATGAGAAAAGGTTTCGAAAATCGGCGCTCCGGAACAGCTAAAGTTTTTTCTGTTAAAACGAGGTTAAGGGTCAATTTTATTCAATAATTTTGATCGAAATCAAATAATCAAAACGCCCAATTTAGAGTTCGTAAGTAAAGTGTGTAAGTAAGTAGCAAGCAGTGTTTATCTGTGTTTATTTTTTACTTATTTTAATATTGTTATTTAAGCAAACACGATAATTATAAACATTTATTCTAAGGTGCTTATTAAACTCATTTTCAGTTCTCATATGTGTGTGAAAGTATATTGGATAATTAATGACCTGCCATCTCTGTGTTGAACAGCGGTAGTCATTTAGGGATCATTTTATTTACTTTTCTTTCGCCCACATTATCTTTACTGCCAACTTTTTCCCATTAATGACTTGTAATGCTTGAAAATGTAGGCTGGCTTTGTAGAAAAAAATAAGTTGATCATCTGAAAGTAAACTGGTATGGAGATACGGGACTGAAAAGGGGGAGAAGAAAAAACAAAAAAACTTAGTTGATTTTCTCTTAGTTGTAAGTTTTAAGTTATGTTATATAGACTAGTTGCTAAGCTTGATTGAAATCCACTTATGTCTTTCGAGCCGCATGAAATGGCAAGATATTTTTAGAATTGGCGGCTTCTTTTTATAGTTATCCCTAGTGCAATGGATTGTCCCTTTTGCTTCCCCCACAATTTTTTTCTTCTTTAACATCTTAAACGTGTCTATCGTAATTGATTCTTATCTATACGTAAGTGATTTTTAAGTATTTTGCTCATTACACAATAAAAACAATTAAAATTCAGACGCTATAGTTAAAAAAATAAACGCATAGTAAAACTATATTTTACTCATGGTGTGCTTCTAAAAATTAGTCTTCCTCATTATGTAAACATTCGTCTTGAAATAGTTTCTAGCCATATAACCTCGTTAAACTGTCATCTCATGAAATCCGACGATTGTGACTCTTAAGTGGGCTGACGGTACAAGCTATTTATTTTATTTATTGTAGTTAAATTGCTTATATTAATTTTTGATGATGCATGGTGTTGAAACTATAATATTGGTTTATTTTATAATAGAGGTATTTTTTTACAGTACACCTAACGAGAATTTAAACATTAAAAGGGGAAAAAAATCATCTAAAAATCTCAGTTACAAAATATTTGTTGCCACTGCCGGTTAGATGGACAATTCTACAATTTATCTAAAAATATATTACTATATAAAATAATTTACAAATTTTCTAAAACTAGTGTTTTCCTTTTCGTTTAGTTTATCAATTTTATTTTCTAATTTCATTAGTTTTGTGAAATCTGCCGCTTCTTCTCGCCCCCCCCCCCCCCGTTTTTTTTAAAGAAGAAATTAATCTACGAAGGTACAGTTGAAACTATCAGTGGTATCCGTCAGGTAAAGTAAGTGAAATACCTAGTATTTTACTGGAAAAAATTGCTTAAATATTCATATTCTGTTTTTTTTCCCCAATCATTCATTTAATTGGTATTTTCTCTAAATTGTCAATAAATAACAGTCGCAATGCGATTAACGCTTAAAAGTAAACTTTTTATTTCAAACCGATGTCTGTGAAACAGATAAGTAACGGTGTAAAGAAAAAGAAAAAAAAAATCACCTGTTGCCCGGTTGCCACGGCAACCGTGAAACAGGAGGTTCTTGACTGGGGAGCAAGTGAAGAGCATTTCGAATCTGATCGAAAACTCTTGGAGAGTAGCTTTCACAAGTAGACATTTACATCACTAATGTATTTAAATGTATAGAAAATAAACTACACATTCAAATGAATAGTTTATTAAAAGTATAGCACATTTTAGACATTATTACTAATCGATTGGTACTAGTCTCATTTTATATATCTTGCAGAATTATAGGTGTATATCTTTTTTTGGAGCAGCCTTGCTTAGGAAGAAAGTGCAAGTCCACTGCAAATAAGATATGTTGTATCGGTATTCGAAGAATTTATCTAAAAATCCAAATGTCAAATTTAGGCATTATTAATATCAAAAATTGTAAAATTTGTTACAGTTTCTATATGTAGACGACCCCCTAAGAAAAACTTAAGTATAGCTTTCATACGTAGACATTATTACGAGTCGATTGTTACCAGACACATCTTATATGCGGCAAAATTAATAGAGGTGAAATTCTTTTTTTTTTTTCACTGACCGTACATAACAGAGCTGCAGCGTCTAGGATTTTGTGTGTTGGGTTCTTTTCCATGCTTTTGTTGTCGTTCTCATTTAATTCCATATCATAATTTTTTGTTTCTCTTATTTCGTAGCTATCTTAAAAAAAGGAGGAAGAAATTGCACATCGGAGATGACCGTTTAACAGGGTCATCTATTTTTCTAGTGACGGCTTATTAGGATATTTTTAGCACCATTTCCGCATCTCTTTAACCGAGACTTTAAGAAACTGACGTTATATGCGGGGTACCGTTTTAAGCTAATGGCGGTTTAACAAGGTCTTACTGCATGTACCAGTATATATTTATGCAATTTTATCCGAAATTGGCTCGAAGAAGCTGTATTTTTTTTTTCTTTTGTTCAGTCAGGTATTTTTTAATTACCTGAGGAATGAAAGACGAAGTGGAAAAAAATAGAATGCCATTAGGCTGTCAGTCGCCTTTAAAGTTGTAACATGCGATGCTTCTATGTCTTTGGGGTACAGGTTTCGATTGCTATTAAGATAAGGTAGTTGTTTCTGTCCGACTGAGGTAGGGTCTAAATAATTATCAGATCCGAAATATGTCTATAATTTCAGTTCGCGTCCAGAATACGAGTTTGTTTAGTTTGAAGTGTACCGTCAGCATGTATTGAAAGGATTGGATTACGTCAAGCATTTTTAATATTTTTTCTTCGTAGACTCGAATTCTTTATTATGCTTTTAAAGAATGTGGACGTTATATTAGACGGAAAACTGATTTTCATTTCAGAATCCTAGGGGGGGGGGGGGGGGGTGCATGAATAATTAATATATAAGTATAAAAGAACGTAATTTAAATGTGGTCTTTTCTAAACGGTACAGCATACTTTGATATTGGGAGAATTTTGGTTTTCTGTTAGGCAACGGGATGTCTGCAAAAGCAGAAATGAAACTGACTGCATACTCACAGTATGCAGTACTCGGCCGAGTAGTAAATGGACCGAGTGAGTACTCGGCAACTCGGCCAAAGCAGTACTCGGTACACCACTATCGTCCTCTAAATTTTGATTAAAAACAGTGATATTTTCGAGATTTCAATGTTGTTGAAGTGGAATAATGTATACTAATGTGTTTGTAATGTTAATTTCGCTCATATGTATTGTTCCTTTTATATTAGAACCACACAACTCGAAATGTTACATTTTTGAGAACATGTTCAAAGAACTAATCTTTTTTGTGGAAGATCGTTACGTCATGTTATTTTACATGATTAATGTTGAATGACTTTTGTGTTTGTCATTGATCGTGCCATTATTAGGCGGAAGGATGACAGTTCTTAATCATTTCCGAGAATGACTGTTGTTTTTATTTGAATTTTGTAGGAAAAGTGTTAATGTAAAAAGTACCGATAGAAAATGTAACAAGTACGTCACATGATGAAAGTATATCTACTATGTCGTTATCGACAAATGAAATATTTTACATCTCGTAATGTCACACTGTGCAACATAAAATAATAAAAAGAAAAGTGCCTAGTTAAACTGATGGCATTGAGCTCACACACTATTCACACTAATTGTATATTATACTCTTTTTTTCAAAGAATAATGCCTCCTCGAAAAATAAAGAAATCGGCAATAAATTAAGGGGGGATTAGCCCCCCCCGTTCCCCTCTTTATATTTAAACTAATCAAGGAAGCGCCTTATCACAATGAACCTATGTACGAAATTTGAAGCAAATCTGCATGAAAAATCCCTTTATCTAAATTAAGGGGAGGGGGATTAGCCATAGGTGCCAACCTTTCATTAATATTCCGTAATATGCAGGTTAATTTGACCCAGTTTAACAACGCTTCAAACCAGAAAAATTATTGGATGAATCTTTATTTATTCAATTTCAGGTTTCTACGTGGTATTTATTCAATTCCATTTCTTAAAAAAATTTCTGGTGCAAAACGTGTTAAACCTGGGTCAAATTAACCCGCATATTACGGAATATTAATGAGAGGTTGGCACCTATGGGATTAGCTCTCGTTTCCCCCTTTATACTTAACCAATGAACCCCCAAAACTAATCAGGGAAGCGCCTTATCACAATGAACCTATAAATAAAATTTGAAGCAAAACTCATATTTCTATCAAGAGTTATCGCGTTACGTAGATACATGTATTACATACATACAGAACCGGCGGGCACATTAGTTCGTAGGCTATCAAAGCCTGTGAGCTGAAAAAGGGATTATTCCTCCTTATTGCTGACAAATATTTGTCTCCTTAGCCGTTAGTTTTAGGGATACAATAATATAATTTCAATTTCAAAAATGTTTCAAACGTTCTTCTTCATTATATAAAAATCCATTTACGTCAAAATAGTTATTTTTTAAAAAGTCACGAAATTAAAATTTTTATACGGTCCCTGGGTTATATTTAGAAAAGCTCTCTCCATGCCCTAAGTTATATTTAGAAAAAAAACTTTCTCCATACTCTAACAAGTACAACAAATACTAAACAAGTATAAAAAATATGTTCTACGACCAAAACTTACCAAATTAGGATACTTAGAATTTTATGAATTTTCAGTGTTTTTTTGGCACTAAAAACGCGTTTTTCCGATGCCAGAAAAGGCCGAAAAAAAAATCAAACTATCATAACTTGATAAGTTTTGGCCGTAGAAGAATATAATTTTTACTGCTGTACTTATTATAGAGTATGGAGAAAGTTTTTCTAAATTTTACTTACAGGACCCAGAGACTATATAAAAATTTAAATTTCGTGTGGTTTAGGATATATCTATTGGTCAACGATAAGAAGTGACACCCTGTACGGATAAGAAATTCACACATGTGGTTGTTTTCGATATTTTATCAAGAAAAATTACCCTAACAATTAATACTAATAATTGACTGTATTGCAAAGCAGGGGGATCTTAAGTAAAAACCACTGAAGTGTGTGGGAATCAAGTTAGGAAAAAAAAGTTCCCATAAAAGGCCCGGAAACTGAGCAACGGTTGGCAAATTTTATGTGAACTGACATTGACTCTATGCTATCATTATCTGAGCAAAACTAATGAGCGACTACATGACACCAAACATTCAATTTAATGAAATAAGTGGATTGAAAGGTTTTTTCCCTTGGACCTTTATAGTATGAAAGTGTTACATTTTACAGCTTTACTTTAACATAAATAAGTAGGAAAAAAAAATTCTGCGCCGATATTAAGAAATTTTTTGAATGGACATTATAGGAGCTGTATTTAATAATGCTTATGGTACTTGTACGCACTCATCTTATTCACGCTTGCTATTAAACTCCAAATAAACTTATCCGAAAAGGGGGTGGTTGATCTAGAAATACTACATTAATTTCAACTGTTTTATTGAAGTATTCCCTGAATCTTTGAAAAAAAAATCATGAAAAGGAAGCTGTAAAATATTTTTGTATAAAATCATTAAACAGTCTGTAAAGTGAACTAAAATGCGTAGCCTCAAGATGCAGTTAGTCTTCCAATTAAATTTTCGATAATTAGCGGGCCAGCGAACTTCTTTCATAGATATGTTAATTAGTCGCTAAACTTAGAAATATATATTTTTTTTATCTTCTCTCCTGATATGACTACTTTCAAATCATGCTCTTCCATGAGTGTACTTATATCCCAGAAAATCACAAAATTATTTTATATATTCGAACACTTTCCTCTCCAAATAAAATTTAGATTTAAGTAACCGATCAGGGTTCATTTACCTGTAGAAACATTTTCGTGACTATCCTTAATTCCAGTTTTGCGGTTTTACTCTCCCAAAAATTGTATAAATATATTAAGTAATTTAAATTAGTAATAAATGTATAGATATATGAAGAAGCAAATTTATAAAAGCAATACAAATTATAAATGGATAAACATAAGTAGATAATTTATTTTAAATCTGAGTTAAATTTCGGCTTTTTTAATGTATAGATGGATGGGAAATATTTATTTTATGATTCAAAGTAGTGTTTTCCGTGTAAGGCTGCTCAAAAATTTGAAAACACGTTATTTATATATATTTTTTTTTTTTGCGCCGTAATCACAATATAATTACAATCACAAAATAAGCTTGTGTTTACATACATGAGTTTCAGATATTCTTATTCAAAATGACTTGTACTTGAGTTTTTCTATTAACCATAAGAATAAGATCTTTTGATTAATTATAATTTTGAGATTTGTTTGAAAGTTATTTTTGGTTTTTAGCATAAATTATTTTTATTAGCTGAAATCGAATGCCTGAAATTTTAGTCTATGTGAATGGATAAAAATTATTTCGTGGTTGTAGCCTGAAGTATTTTCTTTAAAAAAAAAAAAAATAAATAAATAAAAATAAAAACAGGTCTAAACAAATATATTTGGTTAGAATATTAAATTAGTCGCGTGGGTAGTCATTTTGATAACTATAGTTTCCTCATTCGATTTCACGGGACTAGTCTTCTAAAATGATTATATAACCTAACATGTTCTAATGTATGTAACCAGATATTCAACATGATATCCCGATAGCTATTTAATCGAGGCTAAAGCCCGGTTGTCTCCATGCTTCAGCGAATAGAATACTGTCCTTGCTTCGCTCTACGTAACTGCCGTTTTGATACGGAACCTCGATTGCTATTCGTCGATCTTATATGTCAGCCGCTAAAAAAAAGGTGTGGACGGGCATTTTAAGTATTTCACCTGTTTGTAGTGAAAGTGATTTTGTTCCGCGCACTATGAAGATTCTTGAAAACGACGGGTGAGTTAAATTTAATTTTGATTTTGTGTGTTGTACATTCAGTGGTTCTCAAACTTTCACGACATCACTGATGCTGTCACAAATTAATACTTGTACCCCACGCCTCACTCTTGTGTAGTAAAGTCGTTTATGATCTCCCTTTCCCACCCCCCAAAAAGGAAAAAAATATTCTTAAAATGTGGTATTAAACAACTAAATCATTGCTAATATTATTTTAGAGAATATATATATATATATATACTTATCCAACACTCCAAACATTAGTATTTTCCAATTATTGTTGTACTTCTCCACCCCCGTTCCCACTCCTCAAGATTTTTGCTTGGAAAAGTTTTTGAGTAAACACGGTGCAGTTTATACCTTCTCCTTTGAGATATCATGTTTCAGCATTGTATTTCCAAACCGAACTAAAAAAAAAAGTTTGTTTCACGTTGAAATACCGCAAAGTAATATTCAAAAGTGTCTCTAATTGCAACTTATAATTAAGACTGCATTTTAATAAAATTCGGTAAATACTTTTCTAAATCGTAAGAGCATGTAGAGCGCATGTAATTAAAATGATTTATCTTTTTGTAAGAATACTTATGGCTCCACTCATAAGATTTTGTCTTAATTCCACCTCTCTCTGTGTTTATTATTTTTAAAGATTTTGAACATATTTGGAAACACAGAACTAAAAACCATCAGTAGTTTTGGAGTTATTTAAAAGCAGAAATATGTTAGAAGTAACTTTTTAACCTTTTCGTCTCGGGTGTCCTAATAGTGTGTGTGTGTCTTTACATTTTCTATTATTTTGTCTTTATAATTACTTTTTTTATTATTTGCATGTAGTAGTGATAGTATGTATCTGCAATTAATATTATCACTTTATTTATGGTTCAGCATTTAGTAAAAAATAATTAAACAATACTCACACCGATCCTGAAATTTTTCTTTTATTTAAAAATAAAAATAAAATTGGGACTATGTGTCCGAAACATTAATTAATAAGAGAAGGAAAGGGGACAAGTTGCGATTTTCATTTAAATTCTGTTGTAATAATCAAGCATGAAAGAGAGGAGGAAATCCACCTTTTTTGGAAACAATTTTGGATATTCTCTGGATTAATGCAAAAAAAGCAAAGAAAATATTTAATGTATATTAGGAGGGGGGGGGGGGGGGGTGTCTGATAAATTTAAGTCTCAAACATTTTTTTATCCCCTCAAACCTTGTGAGTTTGTTTCTATTCTTTCTTGAAAGATCAGCTTGTATTATGAACATTTGAAAATAATATGAATGAAGTTGTTTAAAATGTCTGACTTAAAAAGAAATACAGTTCGCATTAAGATTTTTTTTTTTTTTTTTTTTGGGGGGGGGGGGGGGGGACATGATATTTTGGCCCATCCATATCTAAATACTTTTGGATAGTTTCAATGTAGTGAAGATGTAGTATTGCTGGGAAAAAGACAAAATTGACATGGAAGGACGTAACATATAGTTTTAAAATCTTTTTATTTTTCCTTAACAGGAGGAGAAAGTTTGAAAACAATCAATTCTCAGGATAAGGTGTAGGTGTAATTATGAAATATTCAGAATAACATTTGACATGAAAGATGTATTACCCTATTTTACATAAATTCATCAACTCTATTTAACATGACTGTCAAACTGTCTTCCATTGTCTTTCGATTCGATGCTCTCCATTCATTATTAGTTTAAATTTGATTTTCATTTATTAGTATTTTCTTAAAAAAAAAAAAAAAAAATTGCATTATATTTCTTTTCTTTCTTTTTTTAATATGCATTAAGTTGTAGCTAAATTCTAAGAATTTGTCACTATATAGCCTGAAAAAATGTCCACCTTTTGTTTCTTTGAACCACTTTCATGCCTGAGTAATAATACAACATTTTCAAATGTATTCAAAAATTCTTAAAAATAAATAAATAAATAAAAATAAAGTAATCGGGCTCTAAAGGTCATTCAAGACTTTGCTTTAAAAATATAAATTGATTCCTTATTTCTTATTTTTATTAACTGATTATATTAGTACATACATATTTTTAAATTTCGATTGTTGAATAATTGTAATGAACTGGTATGTTGAAGTTTGCAGTCCATTTTCTACTCTTGGCTGGTCAACATCGTGCTGTGTCTTTTGGGTATAATAGGCTACTTCCTATGTTTATTCTAAGGAAAGTTATATAGCGGCAAAGGATGTTGTTTGCGATTGACAATTTTTTTTTTGGACTCGCATACATTTATTTTTGTGCTGTGTCATTAAGATTTAACAAGCCATTCTTAAAAGTACTACTAAATTTTTATTTTATCGTGTACTACTTTTATTTTTGTTTAGACATTCCTTTGCGAGCAATGAACTTCTATGTTTTTTTTTTTTGTTTTTTTTTGCCGCTCTGTTATAAACAGACATGGAGGAAATCCACCTTTTTAAAATCAATTTTGGATATCCTCTGCATTGATGTAAAAAAGAAAAGAAAATATTTGGTGCATATTACGGGGGTGTGGGCAGGTATAAGGAATTTAAATATCAAACATTTTATTTAATCATTTTATTCTAAGGAAAGTTATATAATGGCAAAGGGTGTTTTTTTTTTTTTTTTTTTTGCGATTAATGACAATTTTTACTGGACTTGCATACATTTATTTCTGTGCTGTGTCTTTAAGATTTAACAAACCATTCTTAAAAATACTACTACATTTTTATTTTATCGTGTACTTTTATTTCTGTTTGGACATTCCTTTGCGGGCAATGGATGTTTTTGTCGCTCAGGTATAAACATGCATGTAGGAAATCCACCTTTTTGAAAACAATTTTGGATGTCCTCTGGATGGATGTGTAAAAAATAAATCAAATAAAATAAAAGCAAAGAATATTTGGTGCATATTAGAGTTGTGGGGGAGGTCTGAGAAATTTGTCTCAAACATTTTAATTACTCAAACATGAAAGCTTTAAAATATTTTTTTCCTATTCTTTCTTGAAAGATCAGCTTATGTTATGAACATTTGAAAATCACAGGAATGGAGTTCGCATAAGGTTCCCTTTTTGGAACATAATATTTTGTCCCATCCATATCTAAATACTTTTGGATAGTTTCAATGTAGAAAGATGTGTTGCTCGTGCGAAGACAAAATTGACATAGGAGCTGGCATAGTTAAAGTAACTCCCCCCCCCCCCCTACATACAGGAAAAGAAAATCTGAAAACAAACAAACAAGCAATCAAGAATAAAATTTGGCATGAGAAAGATTTATTAACCTACTTTACATAAATTCATCAACTATATTTGGACATAACGTGTAACAAACTGTCTTAAATTATCTTTTAATTCAATGATCTACATTTACTGTTAGTTTAAAATTTTCATTTTTATTATTTTGTAAATTAAGAAAAAAATACTATCTTACATTATATTTAATTTAAAAAAAAAAAAAAAATATATATCCGTTAAAACATGATTAAACTATAGGAATTTATCACTGTATAGCATGAAATATAATACACACTTTTTTTTCTTTGGATCACTTTAATACCTGTTTAAAAATCTTTGGATATTGTAAGTGATGCATAGAGAGAAGATACTAATCACTTTAAAATTTTGCTTAAAAAGTAATTGTTTCTTCCACTTTATTCCTTTGACGCAACGATGTTAAAATTTTGCTTAAAACGTAATTGCTTCTTAAGACTTGCTTCCTTTGACGCAGCGATGTTCTCTTGGGACTTTTCATTAAAAATTTCGAAGTATCCATTCATCCTTCCAGTGACATTCTTCTAATAAACGGACTTCCGGGTTCAATCCGTTATTTCTTATTAGTGTGATTTAAAATTCATAGCTTTGTGAATTCTAATCTACTAAAGGTGAAATGCAAGTTATGCAAAGAAGGACACACACGTTGTTTTACAATGGAAAATTTCCAATCTTAACCCCCTTCGGCCCTGACGTCCTACAAATAGGACATATCTTTTATTGAGTATTATTTTGTCTTAAACATTATTTTTATTAATTCCAGCACCTAATAGTGATAGTATGAATCTCTACATTTCCTATTATGACTTCACTTATGTTTAGCATTTAGTAATAATAATAATAATTTTCATAATTATTAGCAAGCCGTTGGCATTTCTTTTAATTAAAACATACGTTTCACTCTTTAAATTAAAATTTGTGAATCCTTTTCCGAATTGGTAATTTGTGATAAAAGATAAAAAAATATTACTAAATTTTTATGCTTGTTTAATTTAGTTGTAATACGACATTTTCCAAACGTCTTCAAAAATTCTTCCTTTTTGACTATTGTTATATGAAAAACACGCAAAATAACTACATTTGTGAGGTTTGGGTAAAGAACGCATTTGTTAACTTTCATTAAACCCTAACTTCTGTGATTCCGATAGCTATTTTTAATTTTGTTAGCATAACAGTAATTTTTTCCCAAAATTGAAAAAAAAATCAGGGCCGAAGGGGCATGTATATGCATGTTATAACTTTTAAAAAAAAACTAAAATTTTTCACTTTTTTGCGATTTTTTTAGCGCAATTATACAGTAATAATAATGTTTTTTGCAAATGAAAGAGCATATCTTGAAGTTATTGATAATGAAGTCTGTACCATTTACGGTTAGTTTACACGGACATTCAAAATATTTTGTTAAATTATGGTCAATTGAAAAAAACTTTTCAGTGCATTTTAATAATGTTTCAAACATAGTGAAATGGATATGCATCGCTGAGGTGGGTGGCAACATGCTTTTTATGTTTTATAGAATAAGTGACAATTATAGTATTTTTACAGGGATGCACAAAAAAATTCCATTACATTATGATCTATGGGGGAAAAATAGTTTCCATTGTATTCTATTGACGTAATACTATTTTAATGAAATTTATATACATTACTGAGGTGCACTATAGCATGTTTTCTATAGATTATTGAGTACGTAGAATTTATAGTTTAGTTACAGAGACACTCAAAAGAATTCAGTTAAAGGACTGATTTTGAGCCATAATGCTGGATGTGCTTTTCCAGATTTGATATGCATTTTAAAACTTAATTTTTAATGTATTAACGAGTTGTGTGGTGTGGATCATATACAGGGCTGCTGGAAAGAATTCTCGTACATTACAGGCTATGGACAGCAATTGCCTGAAAATGGATTTTTACTGAGTTGTGTTTTTTAAATGTTTATTCAGATATCTCATTTCATTGTATTTACGGAAATGAAATTTCTTAACAATATTCCGATAGTGTTGGAAAGTGTTTTATAATCTATGATGATGCATGATTATATGAATTATATGATGCATGATTTTTCGTTATTGTTTATTTTACCGTTCTTTTCTCTTAAAAACATACCAAAATACAAAAGAAAACCTCATCCTATTTTCAGTTTCGCATGCCTTTCTAAATTAAATTTGTTGTCTTGAAATTGTTTTCTAAATTTCTCCTTACTTTCTAAATTAAATTTGTCTGGAAATTGTTTTCTAAATTTCGCCTACCTTCGCAGTTGAACATAAATTCAATTTTGTCTTTTAGATTCTTTCCTTAATAAAATAAAATAAATCTTGCCCATTTATTGAATGTGTCGGAATAAATAAAATTTGCATTGTGCATGTGCTAAGTCAGCAGTAATGAATGTTTGAAGATTTTTTTTTCTTTCGGTGACGACCCAGTAATTATAATTGATTACCGGATGTCTTTATAACCAGAAATTTAGAGTGGATGAGCATTTATGAGCGGCTGTTCGCGGGAGCTGAGTACAAATCGTTTTTGAGCTGAGTGGATTTGTTTTTTACCACTGCAAATATTTTTTTTTTCTAAGGGGAAGAATATATTTTGCGCATGATAGATTATAATATACCTCGTTATATCATTCGAAGAAAAACTGTGTATTGACTAGCTTTATTTATAATACTTAGAATGCCAAGGAACTTTGTAGATATGTTAATTACTAGAATTAAAAATATGTTTACCTCATCTCTTGTTGTGCCTTTTTAAACTCATGTTCTTTCATGAGCATGCTTATATCCGTTCCACAACCACAAAATAGTGTCTTCCATTATTACAACTTAAAATAAATAAATTATACTTTAGATTTTAAATAACTGATCAAAGTTTATTTACATGTAAAAGAAATAGGGGTGGTCCCGACTATTCTGTAGTTTGGCTTCAGATATTCTACTTCAGCTTATTTAATCGCGTACAATTTTGTGGTTTTGATTTCTACCGAAAATTGTCTAAATTTTACCGATGCTTTATGTGAATGATATCTAGACTAATAAAATATAGATGTTTGTTTATGTGTGTGTTGAAATTAGTTTGGATAATTTTCATTTAAAAATATAAAATCATACAAATTCGAGGGTGTACTCTACGGAAGGCAGCGGGGCCCACAACATTGGTTTTGTTTGGAAAGATTTTCGTTTAAAAATATAAAATCATTCAACTCTGACTGTAGGTACTATATTTAAGGTTGTCACGGACTCGCCGTTCGGGTCAGCTAGTTAATAAGTAAAATTATAAATGTAGAAAATTAATAAAAGTGGCTCGTTTAATTTTAAATCAGTGATAAAAACGCATTCCTGTATATGGAAGTAATGAATGTCTGAGGATTTTTTTTTTTTTTCATCTTATTGTGACGACCCAATGATTATAATTGATTACCGGATGCCACGTTGTTTATAACGTGAAATTTAGAGTGAATGAACATTTATGAGTGACTATTCGCGGAAGCTGAGTACAAATCGTTTTTGATTTGTTTTATGACTGCAAATATTTTTCTGAGAAGGGGAGGAAAATATTTTGTGCATGACAGATTACAATATAGGTCGTTATATCATTCGAAGAGGAGCAGTTTATTGAATCGTTTCCTTCCTTGACACGTCTTTCTATTTTATAACCGAAAGATCCTTTCCGCTTTACACCACGATATTGTAAAAATAGCGATTACGCGCATCTGAACTCAACAAACTGGTTTCCTTACGGCGCATTTGGGACACAAGCCTGCCACTTTTTTTAAAGTATCGAATTATTTCGATAAATTGTTCACTTCAAGTAGGGTGATTTGTTTTCACAGCATTTGAATTGTGCGTTGCGTAAATTAGTCAGGACAGTGATGTAAATTCCTTGTTTATTATGCGAGATGTCTGCATCATTCAATGCAAATTTATGTGGCTTGTAACCTTTTTAATCTAATCAAGTTTCCTGAAGTGATTTCAGTCGTTTACTTTCATGGAAAAGAAAAAAGAAAGCTGAATTAGATTGTCTGGTCTTTCAGTTATGAAAGTTAACAAGCAAAAAGTTCAGCAGTTCGTTTTTTTTTTTTTTCTTTACGAACCGTATTTTTGCTATTGTCGCAATCGCATTCAGGGTGAAAAAACAGTCAGGAAACACTCAAATAACTTTTGAATGGATAAAGCTAGATTTGTGTAACAAATAGTAGACTCATGGTAGAACGACTATGTTCTATCATATGGCAGTAGCTGGAGCGAACCTAGTGGCAAAATTTGGAATTTATCTAACCCTATCTCAAAAACTATGAGAAAAAGTCAATTACAAAAGCTTACAGCTTCCTGGATTTAGTATGAAATGATGTTACATGAAAAAAAAAAAAAAAAAACTTTATTAGATGTCCTTAAATGTAAGTTTTTTTGACTTCCAATGACAGACTTAAATACGAATGCAAAAGTTGTATAGGATTTTAAGGCAGATGTACATTTATTAACAAAAATAACACTCATGCTGAATGTTTCCACCATCCACTGCAATACACGTGCACGCTGCCGATGGTGGACACATTGAGCATACTTAATTTGGTATTCATATTAAAATAAATTGTACCTTGCTTGCATGCGTTATTTTTATTAGTAAATGTACATCTGCCATATAATGCTTTTTACACTTTTGCACGCGATTAGTGCGTATTTAAGCCGATGATTGGACATTGAAAAAGTGACTATTAAAATTTGTTGGCTCGGCGTAAAAGCTGAAAACTCTGTTCATTTTTATATTGTAAAAATCTATACATTGGTATCTGAAAGTTGGTAACGTTTGAATGACTAAAATAAGATCTTTCTGTGCGTGCCCTTACTTTTTTTTCACTCTATCTGGGCCGCAGCGATTTCAATTTAAAACTGTCGAAATAACGGGGAGTATGAAAATAACCTTCAGAAAATATTTTTTTTGAAATATTAAATATTACTATTTTTTTTAAAGTGTAAAGTACCGTTGTTACGGCGATGATTTCTACCCATAGGTTTTTTATTTTTCCTTTTTTTTGTTAGATTTATATGGACCCTTGGGATCGCAATTTCAAACTGCAGAAAAATCGAAAAATATGAAAACGATCTCCAGAAAATAATTTTATTTGAAATAGTAACTGTTCATATATATATATATATATATATATATATATATATATATATATATATATATATATATATATATATATATATATATATGAAGGATATGTTCAATACCAGGAAAGTACCGACAACATGTAATGATTTCTTCCGTGGTTTAGTAATAGATTTGTTCTCAGAGGAACGAACCAGTTGCGGTCAGATGAATTTCAGCGGAAGTTATCGCAGAATGTATACATATATATTTCAGTATAACTCATCTCTCAAAATAAAAACTTCATAATCTTCCTAAAACGATAAATTTTATGCAGTTTTTTTCCCCCAAAAATATAATTTTGAGAAAAATGGCCAACTGAAATGTGAAGCGGTTAGCCCCGTATTACTTTCGGATAGTCACGTGATATACACTTTCATAATATAAATTCATTTTTAATCATCAGCTGATTCATTATTTATTTCATAGTAAAGTAGAAGATTCTATTTTTAAGAATACATGAGGACGAGAATTCGAGTATTATAAAAAAAAAAGTCCTCCAAGGTACCCAATCCATACTGTGCACGGTCTAGACAGGAGTGGCTTTTTCTTATCAAATTTCCCCTGCTTTTTTTATGATATGCTTACGTGTTCTCCCTTAAACATTTGGTTGTGTAAAATCATCCAGAGATATAATTAAAAATATCGGATATATAACTTTCCTACATTTACAAAATTACAAATTAATTTACAACCTTGTTCCTTGGTTTGATCATTTTAATGCTGCCGATTTGTACGTTTTTGTAGTCGTATTAATTACATTCAAATCAGTTTTAGGAATTGCTTATTCTCTGAAGATAATTTTGCGGTAACTTGGAGACGTAGGATTTTGTAAAAAGATAGCAGATACCATGTAATCCTGTCGTGTTTTGTTTGCGATGCAAAAATTTATTCCGTTGCTGCTTCAACTGATGAATATGCATGCAAAATTGAGAAGTAAGGCAGAATTTTCCGCAAAGTCGATTGTGGTAATACTAATCATATACGTTAACTAGGTTTGAATAATTCAAGCATTAAAAATTTATTGGTAGTAAAAACCACGACTAACTTAAAAACTTAATTGAGAAGTTTAATTGAAATTGTCAAATGCTACTAATATTTTAAAATTCATTTTTATTAGTGTCATTCCATATATTCCAAGATTGTTGCTTCTCGAAACGACAACTAAAACTCTTCAAAAAATTTAATTTAGTTGGTGTTTTTAACCCATTTTCGGCCAAAGGTGCGTAAAGGCACCATTTCAATAAATACATTTTTATTAACACTGTGACGTATATTTTTCACTAATTTTATTTTTCTTCTATTTTTAAGGGTTCTGGAGACCTCTATAAAATATTAGTAATTCAATTGAAGTAATCACTTTCTGTTGAGAAATTTTCAAAATACGCTGGTTTTTTACTTGAAACGGTTATTGGCAAATTCGACTTTTTGAGAATGTATAATTATTCCACTTGAGATCAATCATATGTTTTTATAATGAAGTAAAGTTGTAAGTTCTGTAAATAAAATAAAATAAAAATAAAACAAATGCCATAAGAAAACTTAAAAATTTTTATTTAAATTTAATGGTAAATTAATAATGGTAACGTCAAATTAAATAAAATATTTTTCATGCACGAAACTTTTTTGGTGTCTTAATGAATGTAATTTAAGCAAATTTCAATGCAAATAATACCACATTTTATAAAATTTCTATGCTTGGCCTAAAATGGGTTAAAAATGAATTTCTTTAAATTTTTATTGCTAATGTCATATTTTCATCACCGAAAATGTGACGGATTTTATTTTTATTGGTTTCTTATACGTAATTTTTTCTTCCTTCTAGTTTAACACTGGACTTTGACGCAATTCTGAAATTGTGCTCATTCATGACTTGAGAAAATTAAAATTCGGTTTCCACGACTATTCAAATGTAGGAACCGTGATGTGGAATTAAATTATTTTTTTATGCCGTGTGGTGAAACCAGTTTCTTCAAAGCCTGTATTCCCCTTCCACTCAAAGAAAGAAATAAATGCTTTATTGGCAGATTTTATTTACGCGCTCACCTGACTAAGATTAATAAGTACTTTTTAAAATATTTTACCCGCTTGTGTATAAATAAAATCTGCAGATGATGTCCCACTTTCCATTATCGCGTTGCTTGTCCTATGGGTGCGGGGCTCTGTTTCGTCCTATGTAATACAGTAACATGCAAAATCTTTTTAAATAAAGAACATCATTAAATAATTAGTTATGTATTACAAGAAAAGTATATTATTTGAAACAAAAGACACATATTAATTTTTTTTTTTTAATTTCATCTCTAGCAGATTATATTTTGTATTTAAAAAGAAAAAAAAAATAGTTTCAACTAAAACTTAAAAAGTATGCATTTAAATTGGGGAATTTTCCATAATTGGAGCACACTGTTATTTTTTGCAACAATGCTTTTTCAACAAGCGAATACAATAGCTACTCTGTCGATAGGGGAAAAACAAATATTAAAAAAAAAGTAGTATTTTGTTTAGTTTTAAATAAGATTGCCCTGCATTTATTTACATTTGTAGCTAAATTATCTATGGTTTTGTTACTTATATGGCTGTTTTTCCTCCTTCCTTTCAAATTGTTTAATCAGTGTTTGCTCGTCTAGCATCTAATGAAGTATTATTATATAACTTGCCGTCGACACCTCATCAGATTGTATGTTACTCCTTGAAGGCTAATAATTTTCTAATTAATCGTTTCGCATTGTATAGTTGAATAATCTTTCCTTAACAATCTCATCAGGAACAAGTTAGTTACCAGTTATTACACTCTCAAAAATGAATACTCAGATTTCAAGAAATGTTCTTCGTTTTTGACGAAACGGTTTCCTGCGAAATGCTCCGAGTAAATATTTCGTCAAATCGAGTAAATTTGCATCCTCAAAATTACGAAGAAATGAGTTTCGTCAAATTATTTCTTTGAAAGTTCCAAAAAAAAAAAAAAAAAAAAAAGGTTGGTGCTGCCATCTATCGGAGTTTTTAGAAGCATCTTTAATTGACTTGGGGAAAAATAAGATCGTCCTGCGATGAGGTTCGAACGCGCGACTTTTAGCTTGACAGCCCAGCTCTTTTACCACTGCGATAGCGGGACTTCGGAATTATTTGATTTTAAAAGTATTTACGGGATATTGATGTGTGTTTATATTTTTAGAAAGCAGATTGTATTTTTATCGGTGCTGTTATAACTTCTGCATGTTTTAATTAATAAGGCTAGATTATTATTATGGTTTTTCTATGGTTAATAAATAATTAGAATATGGCTTGATTAATAAAATTTATTAGAGAAATTTCCTTTGTTCAATGAATGATTAAAATATGTTCTAGTTATTTTGCCGATCAGAAGTAATTAATTTTGAAGTGCATATTTTGGAGGCGAGTTCATCAATTTTAGCGGATAAGATTACTGTTTATAGAGGGGAAGGGGTCAGTTATACCTATTTTAAATATGATTGTTATATCAGTGGCGTAGCTACGTTTTTTGGCGCACGGGGCAGGAAGAAATTCTGCGCCCCCCCCCCCCCAAATAAAAAATAACCTAATTATTTTTTCTCAAAACGAAAAAAGCCTTTCCGGATTGTACCGGGAAGAAAAGGTAGTTTTCCTCTTCTTTGTTTTTCAGAATTGAGTTAATTTTACTCAAACACACGAAGCTAAAATGTGTGAACCTGATTATAAAAGATTCCTAGTTCTCATCAATACAGAATTTCAATGGGAAGTTTGGAAAAGTAGTCAGCTATCAACATTTATGGCGACATACTTTTATAGCCAATAAATTTAGCTAAATATTTCCTAATTTGACATGAATTTGACGTTAGGAGATATGTGACTATGTAGTTTTAAGCTTATGAGAGTAGCAACAATGATTGCAACAATGAAAATAAATTTGCAAGAAACCACGTTTGCTAAAACTCATAAATTAAACTTGATTATGGAGAAAAAAAAATCTGCTTTCTTGTTTCATTTACAAGGTGCGTACACTCTTTGGAATTTCCAAAGAGTTCCATATGTCCTAAGTGACCAAACTTCAAAAAATATTTTTCAATTGTCTCACTATTTTTTATTTATTTATTTATTTTTTAATAATCCTTAAAGTGCATTTCATAAAATTAAAAATAGGATTTTCAGCAACATAAATAGTTTATTTTCTAAAAACAAAATTTTAAGTAAAAAGTTATTTTTATTATATTTTAAAATTTGTTGTGACATTTTAACTGATTAATTCTTTTGAAAATATGGTCCTTACAGTTATAAGAGTAGATTTGTAAGGAAAGTATGAAAAAAAAATGTCGCGAAAAGTTAAAAATTGTAGGAAAAGTTGTTTAAAATTTTCTTAAATTTTTTTTCAATTAAATATTTATTGTACTCAATTAATTTTATCCCAAAAATTGCCGTTTTTGCTTGATTATATCATAAAACTTTCATAAAACTATGTTATATATTAACTAGGGGGCCTACCCCCTGCGAGCTACGCTCGCCAACCCCCGCTCAGACTTAGAGGCCTCTAAAAACATGACAGCGTGCTTTGTTTTAAAAATATTGGTAAATCTGTAATTGGGTTGCCATGCTTTTAACGTTTTAATCGGGTATTTTTTTTTTTTGTTGTTATCATGGCTTCATACACAGCTGTTGCGACAACTGACGACTGTTTTCGGGATTGATAAGTAAAATCAATTACACCTTGAAAACCAGCTTGTATAAAATGGTTAGGTTTAAATTGTGGCTACCTCTCAGACTTTTATAACAACGATCTGTATTCTATTCTTCCTTTGCGTTTAAGGATGAGAAAAATTCCATCTGCTTGTGAATAACATTAAGAACAACGGTACTGAAAAGTACTATGTTATAGACATTTTCAGTAACACGTTTTAATTTTCTCTCTATTTTAGTGCACCATCATGCATATTTTCATGTTATTTTAAATATGTAAATTATTTATTTTAATTAATATGTATATACGAATTTTCTAATAATTATTTATCATACAAAATTAATTAAATATTTTTTGCATGCATGCCTGCATTTATTCGGCATCAATTGATGAGATATTTAAACAAATTTGCTATCCGCGATAATTTTACACCATGTTATGTCACTTGAATATTGTCCATAAGAAAATCGGGTACTTTTCCAGTATAGGATCCTTTGCTTTTAGGTTTGGCGTAATTCGAGTTTCAAAAACGGATAGATTCGTTAATATACATATATTTGTTGCCAAAAGTTATGAAAACAAACCCAATGAACTTTTGGTGCTTTTCTATTATAGGGGTCTTGACGCTTTTTTAAAAAGCTTGGCGCAATTCGAGCATTAGAAAGTGAGATTTGGTGCCAAATGACATAAACAGCCATGGAAAAAAATTCGACGATTTTTTTGTTTATATGCGTATTTTAATTATACGTATATTATTATTGTTTTTTCTATACAAATTACTTCTGATTATATATAAAATAGGATAAATGACATTTTACGCTAAACAAATTGTATAAATATTGAAAAAATGCTTCTGTATACGAAATGACAAAGTGAATAGGTTGACAGAAAGTATGTTGCCAAATTTCCTTTTCCACCAAGGCTATTTTCTCTGTTTCGTCATATACTGGAAAAGCACCGAACTTTTATGCTTGTTTGTACATGTATTTATATGTATATATACAATTTATTTATAATTGTCTTTCAATTTACCTCTTTTTGTACATAAAAATAGATAAATGGCTTCTTTATAATAAATAAATTGTATAAACATAAATGACGTATTTACATAAATGACGTCATTTGGACGAATTTATTCAAAATATTTTCAGTTTATAAATTAAATTAACTGCTGACAGACGATTGAATCCTGACGATAGAAATGTGATTTTTTTTTTTTTTCAAATTTTCCTGTAAAACATAATTTAACACAATCTTGTCTTCATTATTGATTGAAATAAAAGATAAATTCAAATTCAATTTGAAAATGACGAATAAAAAGAAATCAATATTCCCTATCGGGATCCTTTTCATTTTTTTCCCTTTTTTGTCACAAAAAACTGAGTCATTAGTTGCCATCATTACAGAAATGTCAGTAAAATTAGAAAAAAAATAATATCTCGAAAACTAATTCGAATTTCAAAATTCTATTACCAGTTTCGACATCCGCGGATTTTTATGGACAATTGGTATTAATTTCACCATCAAGCGTTTAATATTTTATTAAAAATAAGCTCTGAAACATAATCAGTCGTTTAATCAGTCGTTTCATAAAATCGTTTCATAAATTCGTTTCATAAAATCGTTTCACAAATTCGTTTCATTAGGATTTTATATATATAGGGTAGATAAAATCTGTATCTTAAAAATTTACAACCGTTCACCTTGTTTGCAAATTTTAATTACCATAAAATTTTTACTTTGATTAACCTAAAGAGAAAGAGATATATATATATATTTGTCCATTCAGATGAAATTTCTTTATTTTCTGTCTCTTTTGCTTTATTTTGATCATGATAGTAATCCTGGTTTGAAAAATAATCTAAAAATCTATTTAGAAACGTTGAGCTTGTTGTTTAAATGTAGCGGCGTAACTTCGGTTGCGTCCTCGAAACTTATAATATTGTGGTTTACAACAAATTAATTGCTTTTATGGCTTAGCCATAAAAAGTATGTAGATGATCTCTGCAATATCATTTCTGATTTATAGTAAATACCGTATACAATGAGGACGGAAAATTTGTCTACGATCGCGTGAAAAAAAAAAAAAATCGCTAGTTTTGCCAGCAAGGCTCTGAAAAACATCCATCCGAAAATTCGGCAAATCGGTCTCAAGAAACAGTGTTGCCAGCGGCTTTTTTAAAATTGAGATTGTTTCATTCCCACCACTTTTTTAAAATGGTATAATTGGTCTTATTCTCGCGTTATTTAATCTGTCATTAAATAAGGCGAATATTCCTATTTAAAAAAAGTGGTAGCAATCAAGCAATTTGAATTAAAAAAGAGTAGCGAACTGGCCACACTGGCCAGAAAGAAAAAATGCAAAAATCGCCAATCAGCAGCAGGAATATATCAGCTAGCAGTAGTTGGAATATATGGCTGTATGATACAGCCATTTGTATACTGATCGTACTAAAAAGATTGAAAAGCCCTGCTTTCAGTTTTATACATTTTAAGAAGGGGAAATTGGGGGTATGTAACATACATTTTATTATTTGGCTTTTCTCAATGCCAGTTCAGCGGAAAAATATAATTTACAATATAGAAGAAATAATATATTTACTTCAGTTCCTCCAGCTAAATCTATTTTGCATTGGTTCTGAAAAGCCCCTATTACACGCAATTACTCATATGGAATGCTAAGAACTCAAAAATCAGTGTGAAAATCAATACAGCAATAAAGAAATGCTCTTTTGACATAAGAAATGTGACACCAGCAGGGTTCTTTGTTTTATAAGCTAGAGGATAAACAGTGAGGAGCATCCATCTGCGCCTGGCATTCATGGATCTCTCCATGTCCCCACTTCATCGCCGAATTTCATCAAAACATTCACGCACACGGAAAAAAATACGTCAAAAACTCTTATTTATTGTCAAAATATGTGAGATAATTTTGGCTTAAAGCTTCTCTCAATTGGGCGCCCCCTCCTCCATTTAATCATGTTGCTCCTCCTTTCAGATACGTAATCATGTAAGGTACAAATTGTGTTGAGCCACTCCTAGAAACATTTACAAAAGCTTTTTCGTTCATTATTTGGATATAATAAAATATTTTACTAAAGAAAAGACACACACACACCAAGGAAAAAAAAAAAAATCAGCAATTTTTATTTATTGTCAAAATGTGTGAAAATTTCGATTAAAAACCTCTCTCAATTTGGCGCCCCTTGACAGCGGCGCCTGGGGCGAGCGCCCCCCTTGCCCCCCCTTAGCTACGCTACTGTGTTATATGAATCTATTTCTTAAATAAAAAAGAGCTCGTAAAATTAATTTTTTTTTTTTTTTTTTTTTTTTTTTTTTTTTTTTTACCATTGGGAAAATGTTGTTTTCGGTCGAAAATGGACCAAATGATGTTCGCATTTTACTATTTTAACCGTTTTTAACGAAATTCTGTAACTTTAGAAGAATTTTTTAAGCGTTTTTAACTAAATTCTGTAACTTTGGAAAAATTTATCTTAAAATAGGCAATAGAAATGCATAAAATCGTTACAAAAAGGATAGACGCAAATTATCAGATATGACAAATAAAGTAGAAATTTGGTACTTTCGTGTTATAGCGGGCCCCAAGGATGAAATATTTTTGTTTCTGTTTTCATTAATATATTGTAAATTTAGTACTTTTGTGTAATTTTTTTTGAACGTTTTTGTAACAACAAAAATATCTGGCCGGGAATGGGGAAACATTTTTGTCAAATATTTGAGATTTTTCATTTCATTAAAAATCACTTAATGTGACGACGAAATGATTGTCAAAAATGTTGAAATATAGCTCAAGAATTGCGGAATCGTCAAAAGTGAGAGTTTTTTGACAGCGAGGAAACAGTTTCGTCAGATATTTGAGGATTCACGTTTCGTCAAAAACCACGTGACTCTGTGACGAAATGATTGTCAAAAATAACGAAATGAGGCCTGAGGATTGCGGAATCGTCAAAATTGAGTGTTTTATTTCTGAGAGTGTAGGCGCTTTCAGTATTGGATAATAAGCTGTATCTATATTATAAATCGAAAACATGTCTGTGAGTAATGCTGGCGTCATATTGACAGTGGAAACACCTGACCAATAAATTTTGCTTTCGCTGCAATTTTTTAAACTTCTAAACATCGCACAATTATAATTTTTACACGATCGAATCGGGGAAATAAATGTTCTTTCAAATGCAATATTGTTTGAAAACTTTATCTCGGATTTTTTATAGTTTTTAAAATAAATTTCAAGCATGATTTTTTTTAATCTATCGCGTGCAGTCCGATTACGAAAGATTAACCCGTTTGCACTGAAAACAATATAAACAGTTCAGCATTTATTTCTGTCTAATATTCCATAAGGAAAATAACACTTCATCAATAAATAAATAAAATAAATTTTAATATCAATAAAACACAAATTTAACAGACATGTAATCGAACTACGCGCTTAAATCACTGAAATTATCATAATCAAAAAGGCTGCTGTAAGTAATGCGAAATCTTTGGCGATTTCTTCGGCTATTAACTCCTGACATGCGGCCAATACGAAAGTATCGCATTTAATAAATTTCAAAACTTTTTTTAAATGCTTTTTGTGGGTGTTAGTGAGCAATATAAAGAAATATATTAAATGTAAACAAGTTGGAAATTGTACGTCAAACGTGACAAATGAGGTGCGTTCGTATTATAGCTAGTTATATAAATATTCAGATCTTGAGGATTTTTAATTCTGTAAAATGAATTATATCGTCTGCAGATTAATTTCTGCTATAAAATAAGTATCTCGGTCGCTTGACGGTTAAACCTCGGAAGCAACTATAACAAGAAAGCACCGATTTCTTTTTAAAAAAATTCAAATTTCTTAATATTTTTATTGATATCTTCTAAAGTTTTGATTCGATTTTCATAAAATTGGAAATGTCTCGACAAAATTCTGCAAAGATAATATATCTTAGATTTCAAACCATTCGATTGGGTAGTTTTCGCGATTTTGTTATATGCGGACGGACCAGACGACGACAATAGGTGCTACGCTATGTATTTATATAATTACGAACGCACCTACAAATCTATTAGAAACTGTATCAATGCTTATGAGACATTTAGGCTGACTACTGAGTAAAGTATCTTGATTTTTTTTTCATTAGTTTTTTATTTATTATTTTTTATTATAAGTTGTCTTCCCTTCCCCCCCCCCCCTCCCCCCATACATTTTAATCGCCAAATTGTCGCAAATACGAAAATAGCCTTTTGATTGAGAATTATGTCTCCTTTCAAGTTATGTTTAAAAAAAAATGATTGGGGACTGTTTCCACTTTGAAATTTTCAATACGAACATCCAGTTTTTTAACCTCTGTGGATTCTTCGGTAAAATTTATCTTCGGCTATCAAATGGAGTCATTCCGTGAAGTAATTTAAGAATTATACAGATGTAATTTTGGAAATCCTGATGGTAAATTCCTTTTTTTAATAGCTGCAAAACAAACTGCAATGTGGTCATGGTTAGTTTTTTAACCAAAACTCAAAAGCTACCTGATTGAATGAGCTGTAATTTTAAACTCTTGTATTTAAAGCTGCTAGAAATTGATTTCTGTTGAAACTTTTTATAGTTTGCAATATATAGATATATATATATATATATTCGAATATTAATTTCATAATTTATTATTATATATGATAATTGAAGTGAAATATTATATATTGTATATTATTTATATTATATTTCAAAACAAATTGATTTCTCAGAGAAGAAATGAATTTTATAGTTATATATTTTATGATTTATTAACCGTCACCTGGCTTTAATATCCTGTGACTTTTTTTTTTTTTTTTTTTCATTTGAAGCTCATCTTTTTTTTTTTTGTGAGTGACTAGTTTCCTTTAGTAATTCAAAAACGGCATTTTTAAATACTCTAAAACAGGTGATTGATACCCGGTGGTACAATTGTTAT
The DNA here is from genome assembly GCA_963931845.1 of Maratus michaelseni. NCBI lineage: Eukaryota > Metazoa > Arthropoda > Arachnida > Araneae > Salticidae > Maratus > Maratus michaelseni. The sequence continues at coordinate 208,895,964 of OZ007599.1, read as the reverse complement.
TGAAAGAGATTTCAAGTAAAGAAGCTTCTGCAAATATATTACGAGATCGATTGAAGTGAGTTATAAAAGAGAAGACAAATAAATGCAAGAAACTAAGTTTATTTTCTCTTACCGTGATATTCTCCAAGACATTTTTGAGTGGCATTCAAACTTTCCTCCAGAAGCCTTTGTAAAGCCACAACAAAGATTTTGAAAGTTGTTGTTTACTCGGTATTATCCACATAAAGTCCTTAGAAAATGACGGCTTTTTATGCGTGGTGTTTATTTTTATACTCAATCTTTTCATGACTCTATTATCTTCTGCTTACAAATTTAAAATGTTTCAAAGTCTAAGTCGTCCTTCAGAAAATTAAGTTTTCCTTTGCGATTTTTCCTTTACGTTTAAACTTTTTAAAGGGTATTGTGATTGCTGATTTAATTTCTGACATTTTTATATATTAAACTTTCAATTCTGACCAAAAGTTCCTGGGAAACCTAAATAATAGATGCATCTCTGTTCCATTACTCTTTTAAAACGCGAAATGATATCTTCCAGTATTGACAACTTGTCTCGAAAGCAAAATTCTGTTGGAACACAAAATGATATCTGGGAAGAAAAAAAGTCTTTCAAATTCGTTAATCGACTTTTTTTTTTAATAGTAAACGCTAATATTTTTTAAACCAAAGGTATCGTAAGAACTGGAGGGTACCCCGAATTAGTGGGGGTATTATTTTTTTTTCCATCTAGAAAAATGTGACATTTTAAAACTGCTGAAAGAACGGAAAAGAGGAATACGAAATCGACTTCCAAGTAGAGATGTAAAATTTCCGGAAATTTTGAAGTGTGAAGTGGTGGGAAAGTTTTCCGAATTTTTTCTATAAAAATTGATTTTTTACAAGTGTTTCTCAAAGATAAGTTATATTTTGTTAAAAAATACAAAAGACTAAAAATTTCTAAAATTTCTGCATACTAATTTATTTTTTTACTTTACATGAATATACATACATATATAAAAATCAATTTTAAAAAGTGTACTTTTCAGTCTCCGAATTCTGATAGTAGCTTTTCTTGCGAAATTTAACACCATTGTTTGTAGTAGATCATGTGTCTGTTGAAATGATTTTTCAGTTGCATTTGTTCCATTACCAGTACAACGAAAAAAAAACCAATATCACCGCAGTTTGAAAGCAAATTTAAACTGCATTATACATCTCCTCTACATAGTATTATTTTTTAAGTATATAAATGATGCCTGTTTTATTTTCTTAGTCTTTTCAGGTTATTCTTGACTAAGTTTAGCTAGTCTCAATCAATGGATTTTTACAAAAAAATGAATCTGAAATTATTCATGATTTAATATTTTTCTAATACAAAGTGTCACAAAATTTTTCTTAAGTTGTCAAAAAGAATTCTTATATTTCTTTATGTTCATTTCTCAAGGGTCTTAATTTCTAGATGGTAGTTGAAAACCATTGTGTCTTTGCAGTAGTATATTAAATTCAGTTGATCACATTTTTCAATTGTAACTTTATCAACTATGAACGTAGTTTATTATTGAAAGCACATTTCGTCTGAGAATTTGTCTGTGCTTGTCCTTGAACCTGTTTTCTTAATGCTGGATTAAGAAAACAGAATCCCATGAATCTGTTTTCTTAATGCCGAAACCCAAGTAAAACTCTCGAAGTCCCCATGAATATGCCGTTTCGGATAGTACGGGATCTTGTTTCCACCTCCTGTTTTTGACTTACCCACCTGCTACCTCTGTTCTCCGAGCATTAACCTTCATTTTGATGGGTACCCGGTTGAGTTTTAGAAAGTAGAGAAACAAAATATATATCCGCACGCCGCACCGTTAGGAAGTTGTAGATCTTTTAATTAGCCCTTATATGCTAAAAGCAGCTGCCTTAAATCTGCATTTTCATAAATCTTCCCCTTACGACTTTCCTAGGCAAGATTCTTTTATGTTTAATCTAGTATACCGCTTTTTTTTTTTTTTTTAGCAGCGTTATTAAACAAAATATCACATTAATTCGATAAAAGTAAAATTTACACATGCTTTATACAGTACATTTATGGTGTATAAGATGCCCAACACTTTTACTTGTCCAACAGCTCTATCAGGATTCAGTTTCTTAAATTATTTCTTATTTATTGCGTGTGTAAAAAATATTGTATCGCGTACGAAGCTGCGAAAGCTTGTATTGTAATTGTATACACGATACTTCTTGCGCCAAGAAATTCATAATAAGTGTCCGACCGAAACGAGTTTTTCTGGCGGAAACCGAATTTCGACTCTTTTTGTTTACTTTTTTTAAATTTCAAAATCTTCTTTTATCAAAGTCCTTTTTATCCTCTTATATATATATATATATATATATATATATATGGGGTGGGAGGATTATTTGTAATTATCTGCATTTCGATTGTTTAGTTTTTCTGTAAAATAAGTTCCTTTTTAGTAACGTTATTATTTATTTTTTTTACTCGTTACTGCATTAATTTTTATTTCTTGCTGTACGATGCATTTATATTTAGCTATTGCCAAAACTTTAAAAAAAAAAATATTGAATTCTCTTCAGTAGTTTCCGAAAAAATGTTTTTCGTAAGTAGTACGTGTAATTTTACTTTAACTGGAACTTATAAGAAAATGCTTCCTTTTAAGAAAAAACATTTTGTAGACTTGCTCGTTTCGCTGTTGCTATTATAATTGAGTTTTACATATAAATTGTTTTGTCAAAAAACGCCCACCTTGTCGTTAAAGAATAAAAATTTAACTATCTTAGCATTAAAAAACATTTACCATGCAAAGCGGTTTCCGTTATGTATGACATACTGACTGTTGGTACGAAGGAAAATGAGGCTTTCTTAAAGTTAAAAAAAATAATGATGTAACTTTTTTATTATGTAGCCGGATATTCTTTTTAAATTTTGAACAGGTTCTTTAATTAATTCAAATGTTTCTAAATAACCTTGCTCTCTATTGACCAACATTTATTGCGTTGTCGGATTGTATAGAAATTGTGTTCCGTTCTTTGTTACACAAAATGATTTCGTCATCTGCAATTGTTTAGTTTTGTTGGTATGATTTTGTTGGAAGCAATTCTCATATAGCTTGCCTGCAGTGCATGATCTTATGCAGTGCTATGGTACGAAAGATAGTTTTCCCATGTAGGGGTATTGGATCATCAGTAGACTTGGAGCTGATCAGACCAAGGTCACTTCATGCCGGATCTCTACATTTAGCGGCTTGTTCTCGTTTGGATGTGTTATGTAATTTTATTTAAGTCTTTGTGTTTGCATTGCAGTTTCGAGCAATTCTTTCCCACCCTCCTACCTCAGAGATAAATTATGATTTTGAATTACAATTAGCGTAATATGCATGTCTTATTGACAACTTGCTTTGAATAGCTAGTAGTATTGTCGTTCTTTAACTCATTCGGGTCTGGCGTTATAATAATAGGACATGTGTTTACATTACTATTATTTTGCCTTTACAATTTTGTTGTCTGCATGTAGTAATGATAGTATATGCATATATAGTTTACAGATTTTTAATGTAAGAAGTTGTAAAATTTGTATTTTTTTTTTTCTATGTATGTCCACGCGTAACTGTTGAACGGATGGTCCAAGTTTCGTCGTCGTCTTATTTGTTTGGTCTCTATCTGCAGATGGTCTCGTAACAATCTAAAAATAATATATTGTCTGTCTGTTTTCGTGTATTTTGTTTTACATTGTAGTCTAACTTTCGTGAAAATGGACCAATCGTCACGAAATTTTAATATGTTAAGGTGCACAGCACCCACTTTACGTTTTTAAAAAAGGCGTCGTATCGTGTATATATATATATAATATATATATTTATTTATTTTACAGGGACACTTAAAAAATGTTAATATATCACCATCTACTAGGCGTCAAAATAGGCGATATTGACAACAATTAGATTTTAAATAAATGTCGAATTACAGTCCTACATCAGATCAGGCAACCCGACTTTACCCCGACCTCTGCTGTTTAGATCGGGTTGGGTTGGCAATACTTTTTTTCCGTCGCGTTCTAATGGTTTCGGGTTCGAGTCTGTTTGGGTTTTGAATTCTTTGGTGGTGGTGGTGGGGGGGGGGGGGGGTCGAGTTTGGTAACCCGTTTTTTCAAAAGAATGTCCACAATATTGTAAATGAAAAAACTATATATTTAAATATAAATGAGTATATATATATATATTTGTTTTCCAACATAAAAGATAAAATTGATATTAGAAATATAATTAGAGATCATTTTTTAGTGACATGTGTTAAAATTTACGTTCTAATTTATTTAATTTAAAAACGCATTTCTCTTGTAAAGACTGAGCACGGCGCTTGTGGGATTCGATTTCATCTTCCAGATACCTATCAGCAGGTGTCAAACGGTCCGTTTTTTGAACACAAGTAATTCCGAAAAATAATTTTCGTGGTAGGTTTCAAAAACATTTGAAATTGAAATAACCTTCGAAGTAGGTTTCTACAAAATTTGCAAGAAAAATCTAAAAAAAAAAAAAAAAAAATCGTTTGATGGGAAAAAAATAAGGGGGTATTCAAAAATGAGACGATTTGGGATCCATGTTAAACAGAAATCTATAATTGATCCTGTAATAAGGAACTGTTAATTTTTCCCATCCTGAAAATTTAATTTTGTTAATGCTAGTAGATCCCCGAGCACATATCCGAAAACTAGCGGCACGTTGCATCCTAAAAGCTTTTAAAGCAAAGGGTAATAAAGTTAGCATTTTTTTAGCTTCCAAAAATTAGTTTTAATGCATCAACATGCTCCAGTCCAGGCATGAAAGAGTTTTAAGAGGAATTCCGTCTTTTTAAAAGCAATTTTGGACATTATCTGAATTGATGCAAAAATGCAAAGAAAATATTGGAAGCATATTGGAAAGGGGGGGGGAGGGAGGTCTGGAAAACTTAATAATAGGACATTTTGTCTACTAAAAATATCCCTGGAAGTTTGTTTCTGAATTGCTGTGCAAAAGTGCCATCAAATCAAAGGCGAGCTTATATTATAAGCATCTGAAAGTCGTGTAAATGAAGCTGTTTCAAGTGTCTTTTAAAGGAATTTTTTTTTTTTTGTTTCTTTTTGTTTCTTTTTTTTTCTTTTTTTTTTTTTTTTTTTTTTTTTGACTTTAAAAGGGAAATTAAAGTTATCATAAGGTTCTTTTTGGAATAGAATATTTTGTCCTATTTATACAACACTTTTGAGTAATTTCAGTGAGGCATTTTTGGTGATGTATTTCTGGAGAAAAGATCAATTTGACGTGCATATATTTAACATGGAGAATTTTTTTTTTCTTATGTAAAAAATAAAAGGGGGGGGGGGTATCCAAACAAAAGGAAATGCATGCAAGTGGATAATATGACGCAAAACTAATCATTTACATAATTTTTACTTATGATTTTGGATAGCGTGGCACAAAAGATAAATCAATTTATTGAAATAAATACATTTCAATGCATAATATAGGCTCAGTGAAAGTAATATATTTAACAGTGTATTGGAAAATTAAAAGTTCTTTTAACACACATATTTTGAATTCGAAAGAGATATGAATGAAAGAGCATCAGCAAATAAATTTTATATATCTTTTCATGTTAAAAATAATTGCATCTGTGAATATAAATAAAACGAAGAAGAAAATGATTTAAAAAAAATTATTAACATAGCGTCAGTCAAATTTTATATCTTGCTTTTAAGACCCATATTTAAAATTCTTAGAGCGAAAAGAAACTGCTGCGTCACAACTTTAAACCCGTTAAGGGTTTTTGTACTGATATAAAATAACTGGAAAGATTTTACTTACAAACCGGGGTAGTTACTATGCGCTTGCATTAAAATACAGAGTTTACAACAGGAGCTTTTGATATCAAAACATAAGCTATGCATCTTAAAAAAAGTGGCCACATCAAAATATTTTAAAAAAGACAATTTAAGCCTGCTATAAAAGGACATAAATAAATGCTTAGAAATAGTTAAATTTTGTTGAAAATATTTCATAAATTTATAAAACCACAGATTACAACAATTTGCCAAAGTAATTTGAATGGAGAACAAGACAGATATCGCATATCGAGAAAATTCATTTATATTAATCTCCGCGTATGAGATAAACTTTATTTTGTTCAGTTTAATTAAATAATGGGGTTGTCTGGGTTACTATGAATTAAACTCATTATTCGCCGCTAGAAATCATTTATTATTCATCCAATTTAAGAAGATAAAGCCACCGGCATTTAAAAACAATATGCACTCCATCTGACCGGATGTTCAAAACCCTATACATAAATGGGGAACAAAAAGAAAAACCCAGAACTGTCATTGGCCCGTGTCAAGTCGCTGAGCTTTTGTCTTAGCTAATTAGGATGAACAATTTTTGGATAAACTTATTTAGAAAATAGTTTAAAACTACATTCTAACCTTCCATTGTACAAAGATCCAGGACCACTTTTGTGTGTGTGTGTGTGTGTGTGTTTGGAGATAAGGGGGGGGGGGGGCTGTATTTTCAGCGACGGAATAGCTGTTGTTTTGAATCACCGGGAAAATAAGCGTTATATTTACATTACCACCAAGCACCCCAATTATAGAAATAAATCCCGATTTATTTATTACTTTCTTCTACCTGTAATAGAAGAAAGTATTGTAATCGGATTTTTTTTTTCCGATTTTCGACGGATTTACACTTTTTAGGAGTCGGAGATCCCGAAAAACATATTTTTACAAAATGTCTTGTCTACCCATGTGTGTGTGTCCTCTTTGTATCATCGAAAAGTGTATGAAGTTATGCCTAGAATTGAAACAAAATTTATATATGCGTTTTTGGCTATGGCTATCATGTCTCAGTTGAATTTGGGGATAATCCGCCAGCAGGGGGCGCTGTGATAGCGATTTTTGAGCCATTGTCATTATTGTATAATCGGAAAGTGTACGAAGTTATGCATAGAATTGAACAAAACTTCGTATATATGTTATTGACTATGAACGCTAGTTCCCAGTTACAAACGGGGATATTTCTTCTTTAAGGGGGTGCTGGATAGCGATTTTTTTGGAATTGAAGTGAAGAATTTATGAATCTTTTTAGACGCAATTTTATACTTAGATGTAATAAATAGGCCGAGGTTTGTATAAAATTTTGGAAAATAGGCCTGAAGGTGGCGCTGTTTCGATTTTCGAAACGGACGCGGTGGCTGTTTAAAAATATTATACTGAATCACCTAATTGTCCAATCTAGGTTTAATTTGCATATTTGTAATAAGCAAAAATTTTCACACCTTGTTAAAATGGTGATTCGAATTTTTTTCCTCTCTCCCCCCCATGGTTTTGTGACATTTATTGACCAAAAAAAAAAAAAAAAAAAAAAAAATTGGAAGTGCAATAAAAAAAAAAAAAAAAAAAAAAAAAAAAAAAAAAAAAAAAGTGTGAGATAGAAGAAAGTTTTGGGATTGGCACAACAGACTAGTTCTTTCATATGACTGAATACCTATTTTCGTTTGTTGAAAAACCATCGTTGCCTAAAATTTATAGCTCGTCCAGTTATGGAAGATTCCCCAATTTAAATAAATGTTTCAAATTTTAGTTGAATCAGGGTTATGGAAGATTCTACATTGGCAACAGTACTCGCTATTACTTCATTTGGTGAAATAGCTTTGTTGTACGTATTGTAAGCCTATTGTTGTAAATTATGTGTAAACTTACATTGATGTGTATCTGATTCTGAATGGACGTATCCTGTATGTAAAATGGATGGATGTTAGAAAGAATAAGTATGAATAATAATGTATTAGACAGGTAAAAATACTAAAGTTTGGAGAAAAATTTAAAATTAATGATATTTATTTTCCAAATGTAGTCCTTGATAGGTCACTTCGTTTATTTGTATTTCTTGTTAAACTGTAAATAGAAAAAAATGTTGTAAGATTACGTGTCCTTGATCACACAGAGCCTTGATTAAATTTTACACGACAGTTATTATTATTTTTTTCACATTCAGTAAAATTTACGATTTTGATTGCAATAGAAAAATGTGTTTTAAAGTATGGCAGTATCTGCTTTCTCGTGATTAAATTTAAAAGATTACAGCGTACTAAAGATACTTAGTATGCATTGGTTAGTTTCGTTTTTGCAGGTAGCGATTGTTAAAGTCAGTCAGCAAGTCAGGATACACATCTCCCCCCTACTTGGGAATAATCTAATCGTATTCAGTTCTAATTTTTCAGGCCTAAAATGCATGTTCTTTTGGAATTTTCTGTTACCGTAAATACAATAAATAAATAAATATAAAAATAAAATAATGAAAAACAATCCCTTAGTTTATTTTTTTTTACCTTTTACTTGAGCAGCACGGTTCTTTATAACACTTTACAAAATCGTCATCCCTATATGCATGAATTTTTCAGATTCTCTTTGCATCTAGAAAAGTGGTATATCTCTTTTATTATTGTTAATTTCTATTTAATGACCACATTGTCGTGATTGTTATTTCAATGCTGTTTACGAGTAAAACAACAACAAAATTATTAGAAAATGTGTTTAAAAAAAAAAAAAAAACTTGATTCTTTGAAACCTGAATCATTTGAAATTGTTTTAAAATTTTCAAATATGTAATAATGCACTTCTGCGTCAATTAAAAGCAACCTTCAGTTACTTTTACTAATCCCATCACCTCCATGTCGCACGCTACGCACGTCCTGATTTGATGGTAGATCAAAAATCTAGAGATGAAGGGGTTAACATTACTTTCCTTGCATTTTTCCATTGTCATCAAGAAACATTGTGTTTGTTATGAAACATGATCCTATGCGCAATAATCAGCTTTCCTAATCAGCAGACAAATAGATAACACGTCTTGTATAAATTTCTCAATCTGCATGCGTGTGGATTAAGTGTTGTCTATCACTTCTTCAACATCGGAATTAAATATCTCTCGCCTGATGATAAAATGTTTTGACTTTTTTTTTTTTTTTTTTTTTTTTTTGGGGGGGGGGGGGGGTGAGTAAAGTCGGTGCTCCATACACTTTACCAAAATTTCCAAGTTCTATTTCTATTGTATTCGTGGTCAATTTCATAACGGAATGTATATGAGGGGTCTCACCGAAGTATTTTTGATGGTTTGGCTCAGTGGTGTAGTGCTAGGAAAAAAAAAAAAAAGTGGGAGGACGCTCATAGTCCTTAACATAGGGTCAACAATAGAATTCATAATTGCTAATTCACGCAACGAGATTTTCGTTAAAATTTGTTTTGAAATTTACGTAAGCTAGAGTAAGAAGCGATAGACAGACAGAGGATCCGAGATTACGAAAACTTTTCAATTTTCCTGGAAAATATTAAAAATCAGTTATTTCTTAAAATTGTTATTTTTTAGCTGCTTATCCTTTAAAAAAATTAATACGTTTCAAAAGTCTACGTCCCTTGTGTCTCTAGCGTTCCCCTGAAAATAAAAAGTAGGGGGACGTTTGAGATAAAATAAAGTGGGGGGACGCCTTCCTCCCGCGTACCCCCTCGACTACACCACTGGTTTGGTTAACCTTTTCCAAACAGACAAAATTTATTCATAAGGAGGATCCTGGTTTTAAGAATGGTACAAGCATACATTTTTTACTTTTCTTCGTAATTGGTTGAATTATATAGGAAAATTTTTAAATATCAAAAATCAACCTGTATGGTGGAGCTTTTTTAAAGGTTTGATTTGTCCCATTAAATGACACCCTCAAAAGAGCATATATGCCCTTCACAACTGAAAGCTGCTTTTTTGTTCTTAATGGCATAGTGTTTCTTAATCAGTAATTTGAATCTTTGTGTTCTTTACTCATTTACTATTTTACACAGTTTCGATAATAGATTTTGAAATCGAAGCTTTTTGTAAGTAGCAGTAAATTGAAAATAAATCGTTTTTACATTAATTTCGTTTTTGAATGTCCCATTCCGCTTCGGTCACGAAATAAGAGGAATATCACAATTACAGAGCAGGGTTTTTACTATCCAACCAAAGGCATTTCTCTTTTTGTTATTATATTAGCCTGATTTCCCTTATCCTTGAGCTAGATCCTTGTGCCTTTGCGTTTATAACGTCTGTCTGGTTATTTTGACTAGATCTTGATTGCTTTTTCTAAGTGACTGCAAATCTCGAAGTTTTAGAGCAGCCTCCCTTTTTATATTTACAGATTATTCAAAAGAATACGAAATAATAATAATTAAAAAAAATAACTTAGTTAATATTTTTAACATTTTTGAATAGTTTGATTTCTAGTTTATAATGTCCTGGTTATTTAAATAAAATAATTTGATGACACTGTCATATAACGGAGGCCTGCTCAACATTTCTGTGGGGCGCATCTCAACTGGTGACCTACAGTATACGTCGCCATTATTCACGTGAATGGAAACATGCAGTAGTATTATCTCACTATAGTAGTGGTAGCGATACACAATCGTGATCAATGATACACATATCTCCTGAAAGTACATATGTCGTGGTAGCCATAAGGTCACTACAAAAGAAGGACTCCGTAAAAAACTAAATTGCAGAAAAGAAGCATAAATCATAGTACATTTTGCATTGCATTTTCCTGATGCAGGAATTTCGTAGGTGAAGAGGCCAAAAGCTTAATGACGTTTACAATAATAATAAAAGAAAATGCATACATTAATGATTTTAAGACAATTTATCATTTTAAAACTAATTATAATTCAGGGATCTGTTTAGGAAAAAATTGGGTCCTATAAAGGACTCTTCACAAAATTTTTCATTTCAAAAAAGGACCCTTCACAAAATTCTTTGTCCTAAAAATAAGTTTTTCACAAAATTTTTCCATCTTTAAACCAAACATTTCTCAAATTAATCATTTACAAGTAAAATCTGATCTGTCACTTTTACATATATAAAGAAAATAGATGTATTTTATATCCATATATCTTCTTAAAAATGCATAAACAAGAACCTGAATATAACGACAATTTCAAATTCACAAAATTATGATTAGATTTTTCACAAATATAAAAAGCTGTTCACAATTTCACAAAAACCAGACCCTGTGAAAAAAGTCTAGACAGACCCCTGTAATTAAAAAAAAAGGTAACACAAAACATTTGCGGTATGTTGTATGTCTCTCTGTAAGAAAGGAAGTAAGAATGTCTGCGTACAAGTTTCAGGCAAACATGTAATCTAATTCAAGTATCCATCCTACTAAGCCCTCCTTTAATTTTAAATGAACCAGTTATATCGTACCTAAGACGTCCTAGTTGTATACCATTATTGTTTTCAATAATAACATGTAGGTTACGTAATTAGTCTAATTGTTCAGATGACACGGTTAGTACTCCAAAATATTATGTTTTATCCCCTCTCCTCCTTTTTTTTTTTACAGATTTTCCACCTCACAATTCTTAATGCGGGATCGGGCCGACTGATTCTGGCGATACGTATGAGTTCTGTGCAAGAATGAGGTACTCGCCTCCCTTTATTTTAAGACAACGTCTATTTATTAGGTGCACTAGGGTATAAGCTGCACCAGCTACCGGACACACTCCAATGGAACAGCCCGCGGAGCCAGTTTTTAGCCGGTGGTGTGCGGTAGAAAGGCGGGGTTTCGCCAACCACTGCGATGAAAATCGCGTGTCTCGGGAAAAAAAAAATAATTTTCCTGGTGCAACTTGCCTTTTCACGGCATACCCTTTTTTTCATCTCCCCTGTCTAAATCTATTCTGTTAGCTAAGTCTGCACCTCCAATTCGGCATTAAAAGCACCTAGCCCCCGTTTTCTTCTTCCATGGTAATGGTAATGTTCCACTGTGCTGTGCAGTTCTAAATCGACAAATTATATATATATATATATATATATATATATATATATACTAGCCTTACAACAATGTAAGATAAAACAATCCTAAAACTGAGCTCCTCCCTTGCCGACAAGAGTGCTTGTCACGTAGATCACTGCCAAGCGACGATCAGGGGAAGTTCGCCCTGCTGCTCGGCATAATAATAAAGTGAATCCTATCAGTCTAATTCAGCCCCGCGGCCGAGTTACACAATCCGTTAAGTTAGGCACTCCGCCCGGCAGGTAGGGGCCTGGTCAGCGGTAAGAGAGAAAAAAATATATAAGTGAATTTCCAAGATCTCTCGCGGGCTGCCTGATGTAACGTATTTTATTTACTTATATATATTTAATCTGAAGCTTTGAAGCAGGGCTGCCTCCCATTAAAATATATATATATATATATATATATATATATATATATATATATATATATATAAGAATACGTTATACCAGGCATGGCGTAGGCGCACAATCTAATTCCCATCTCCTCTTCAAGTGTTACTTTTTCTTGAATAAATGATAGTTTCATTTCCTCTGATTTTTTTTTTTTTTTTTTTTGTGTGTGTGTTACATAAAACTTTCTAAACTCATTAAAATTGCGAGCTTAATATATATATTTTGACAAACTTTTCTTAAAAAGGCGAACCACGGAATTGTTTCTAAATTTTATTTAGAAATATGTACACATTTTGTGAATTGAAGATGCGAACATTATAAATTTGCATCTTGGATTAGAATGTCCTCAAAGACCTCATTGTATTCAGCTATTAACATATGTAATTCCATCTTAAACAGCACCAAACGGTATCTGAGATTAGCAACTCAATTAGGAATCATTTGACATTCTATTAACATACATCTGACCTATGTGCTTGGCGTCAAGCGCCCGCTTATAAGTCATTGTCAATATATACAGGGACGAGATAGCACACACAAGGAAATTTACAACACAGAAATACCGCCAGGAGCTCCACAAACAGTGTGCAACGGAGCCAGTGGGATTCGAACCCGCTCCCACCTACACTCGCAAGCGATTAGCGGTGTGATGCCTTGACCACTCAGACACGATGGGCCCTTTAGGAATCCGATCGTGAAAGATATTAACACTAGAACTGCGATGACTGGTCATTTTGACCTGTACCAAATGTATAGATGTTGATTCGAACCAGAAATATTTTCACAACATAATTTAAATTTATACTGCCCAAAAATAACTTAAATAAGTTAAATAGTTTTAAATAAAATTTCTGATGTCAAATATTTTTATAAAACTTAAGTAAAATTTCCCGTGGTTCTAGTGTTAAATCGGAGACTTTATAAAAATACATAGTATAGTGTGTGTTACTCCGGCTAACATCTAAAATCTTCTATTTATGCTAAGTACAAGAATAATAAAAAATAATATATATATATATATATATATATATATATATATTTTAGTTAATCTCAAAAGTAAATTGTAGAACTATTTTTTGTTTTTTAAAAATCTTTTAAATATAAAATGTAGATCTAAGTGTGAAATATTAATTTCAGATGTTCATCGAACCGTAAAAGCATTTTCAATTCCATGGCCTTTCAAAAGTCAAAGTTATAGTTCTTAAATTATTAGAAGCATCAAATAACGTAGAGAAAGAAGTGTCTTTCGGTTTCTTTTAAAATGCTTTTCTTTTGTTGATCGTTGCGAAATTGTGTGCTCGCAAGTTCTTTAACCCCTTGAGTACCAAACTATTATCACTAAGTTTTCTTATAAATCGATTTATTTAGTTTTTTATGTATACACAGAAAATTTACTAGAGATTTCATTTTATTTCATTTTTACTAAACATATTTCAATCAATAATGTATTTATGCATAACTAGCAGACCCGCTCGGCGTTTCCCAGGATTACCTTGAAGGTTAAATAATTAGAATTGGACAATCTTTAAGTGTATACTGTTTCGGAAAAAAAAAAAGAACGTATTTAAATACATGCAGAATAAAAATGTCACTTCTCAATAAAAGACATCACGCATTACGGGATAACACAATACGAAAGTAAGATTACCTGATAGATTTTTTTTAATTCACCACATAAAAAAATAAAAGATGAACACGGTTATTCACAACAGTATCTCATAAGCAATTATAATCCGTGTTCAATACAAAACTAAAGTAAGATTATGTTACTCCAGTTCTAAAAAAAAAAGCAATCGGGGGAAAAAAAAAAGAATGTTTATAGGAATTCTAGAGGTTTAATTTGTATGGGGGGGGGGGAAGAATAAGTACATACGGTGGACCTGAAGCGATTAAAAGGCCAATGACAGCTTAAATATTAAAATATAGGACTAAATCTCATTTTCTTTTTTGTAGTTCCAGCCATTTATGAAATTTCCTGATTGTAGGAAAGAAAAAGCAAATGATTTCATTTTAACTTCTCTGTTGTGAATGACTTGAAAGTGACATTGTTTTAAAATAAACAAGAAAGGAAAATTATGCGTCAAGCATAGATTATGAAACACTTTCCCCACTTCCAGAATACTTTAACAAAACTTCTCTGTTTGATAAAGCCACAGAAGATACCGAAGTAAAATATTTTAGAAAACTCGTAACACATTTGAAAACCAGATTTCAGCAATTACTGTCTATAGCCGGAAAAGTACTCCCATTCTTGTGTGCAGCCCTGTATATGATATATTGATTTGTATATGTTCTACATAGTATGCTAAAATTTAGTTTAGTGAGAACTCGTAACACAGTTGAAAATTCACCTTCAGCAATTTCTACCAACAGTCGGAAACCTACTTTAATTCTTTTGTACAGCCCTGTATATTACCTACATATTTTTTATATACGCCACATATTAAGCTAAAATTTAATTAAAGCCCCTCCCCCCCCCCCCCCCCAAAAAAAAAAAGCTTGAAACTTATCTCATTCCAAAAATTACCATCCATGTCCAGTTGTCTATTTAAATTTTCTGAATATCAATCTGAAATAACACGGAAACTCTTGTATACCATGTAATTAGGTCATAATGAACAGAGGTATTATATTAGGAATTTTATTTTTCAATTATAGGTAAATCATGACTAATAATTTACCTAATTGAAAAATACTTTCCTTTGTTCATTATGACCTAATTACGTGGTATACAGGAGTTTCCGTGTTATTTCAGATTCATCATGTGAAATGCTATAGTTATAGCTCGGATGAATGAAATTAGCGCTGCAGTTCGCAGTCTTGTCCGACAAATAAGAGTGAAATATGCCAGCCATGATATCGTTGGGATAGCTCAGTAGGAAGAGCGTTGGCATTGCAAGCCAAAGGACGCAGGTTCGAGTCCTGGTCCCGCCATTTTTCGCTCTGTTGGAATAAATCTCAATTATGATACTCCAGCCATTGAATATAATTTACCTAGTTGAAAATACTTTCCTCTGTTCATTATTTTAATTTTATTCACTTATTTAAAATAAATTATAGTATCCTTAAGATAACCGTACTATTTCAGATTAAACTAAGGCCTTCTAGTGGGTTTATTCAAAACACTTGTAGGAGAAAATTTAAACTGAAAATATTTACGTACACCAACTAAAGTAAAAGATCATAATTATATGTTGTGTTGACGTAATGCTTGATAAGGCAGTTAGGTTTAATAAATAACTTTCAAAATGTTTAAAATAATAATAATAATCCTGTGCGAGATTTAGTGCTTCGCAGTTTGCGTTACTTAATATTGGGAGTGTTTTTAATGCACTTCCCCATTCTCTCTTCATTTTCGGTTTTAGAATAAATTGACTTGACAGATTATATATAAAAGTGATTTATAGCGTTTTAAACTATTGAACTGTTGGGTATTATTGAACCTTTTATTAACAAAGTTATTTAACTTATTAGTATTAACTTGTGTTAAAATATTCTCTAATGTTTTATTATCGAAAATAAGTTTATGGTTAAAAGTTTACGACAGAGTTGATAACACATTTTTTAAAAGTAATATTCTATAGATATATTCTGAATATATTCAATGGACAATATTCTTGTGACGTGAATATGAGAGAAAATGTCAGGGAGATCGTTTGTTTACAATTTGCATTCGTGGCTTGCATTGACGGCTCTGAGTATTAGAGCTAAGTTTTTTGCATAAGAATTTAAACTACCATTACTGCTATACATAAATCTTCAAAATAGAAAATTACCCTGTCAGTCATTGTCTTTTTTTTTTTTTTTTTTTTTTTTAAATGTTACTGGCATTCCGAATATTTTGTGGTATTTTCATCAATCTTTGATTGCTATTCTTGGCATTTTTATGTATTTGTTTGTTTTAACGGTCACGACAAAAAAATTTAATACTTTTTTTAATTATGCCTTTTAAATATGTTTTAAATGAAAAGTATTTAAATGATAAAAGGGGGAGGGGGTGTACCCCCTTAGTAATATAAGAAATAGGGTAACCAAATTTTAAAAAAGTTGACTTTTTTAAGTTTCACTCATTAACATACAGTAAGATTCATGAACATCTCTATGTTCATGATTTCAATGTATGGCAGCTATACTGAAGTTAAAAAATAGATGGCACAGATTTACCACACATTTTTTTTGTGCTTATAGCGCCCCCTGGTGGGAAATAGGATTACTAAATTTAAGTGTAATTTACTTTTTGTTTTTAAATAAATCTTAAGAAAATAAGCTACTGCCACAGTCATATATTTGTATTTTTATAACAGCGACAACAACAAAATAAAATCACCTGATAGGTTTTTACACTGGTAGCTCCCCTGGTGGGAAAGAACATAACTAAATGTTTAAAATGAATTTTTTTTTTTAATTTTATACATGTGGCAACCATGCTCAAAGTTAAAATTAGATAGGACAGGTTCATCTCAACCTTCTTTTATGCTGATAACGCCCTCTAGCGAGAAAAAGAATAGCAAAATTTAAGTAAAAATGTTTTTTTATGTATCACTGTATGACAGCCTTAAGATAAAAATACGTAGTACTCAATATAAAAAAAGTAGCACAGATACAATGAAATTCTCTTATGCGTTTAGAGCATCTCCTGGCGGGAAATAAGGTAACCAAATTTAAATAAATTTGATATATATATATATATATATATATATATTTATATATATATAAATCTTTATAATAAGCTTTGTCACGGTCAAATTTATGTTTGATAAAAATTTTCACACGATAGGTTTTGTACACAGGTAGCGCCCCTGGTGGGAAATTGCATAACTAAAATTTTAAAATGGATTTTTTTTTTTCCCCTCATATAGCGACTATACTCAAAGTTAAAATTAGATAAAGTAGTATGAACTCAATTCTTTTTTACGCCGATAACGTCCCTTCCCGAAAAATATAGTAATTCGCCTATCGAGAAATATAGTAACCATATTTGTTTTGTTTCACTCTATGACGGCCGTACCCAAGTACTGATTAAACACAATTTTCTTTAGCTTTTATAGTGCCCCTGGGAGGAAATACTGTAACCAAAAAAAGTAAAATGTATTTATGTTCACTGTATGACAGCTATACCGAAGTTAAAATTAAGTAGCACAAATTCAACACAATTTTTGCGTTTATAGCGTCCCCTAGCCGGTATTAGTGTAACTAAATTTAATTTTTTTTTTTTTTTTTTTTAATGGTTTCATAAAGTTTCACATATGTTTTTTAACACTGTGTGCGCCCATGGTGGGAAATTGCATACCTAAAACTTTAAATTTATTACTGTTTTTCATGTGGCAACTATACTCAAACTATTAAGATATTAAGTTACTTGATTTTTTTTTTTTTATTATTGTTATTTTGTGTAGGGTATCGTTCGAAAGATCTCGTAACACCGAACTCAAAAATATATTTGTTTTAATTTTAGGAATTATATTTTCAGTGATATCGTCGAAAGTGTACTGCAAAAATATATCCCCCCCCCCCCTCCGATTCCCGAATCTACTGAAACTAAAATTATGAAGAAAAATAGGGGTAATAAGAGTTTATTAATTAATAAATGTAATGTTCGGGATCTTTTGAGCGCGAGTTATACTCGCACTTGACAGATTTATTTTTTAAACCAGAATGCCACTAAATTAAAGTACCAAAGGAGAAAATTTGGGCAAATGACGATAACGTAGTCGTCTTCGCTGAAGAAGTCGAGAAAATTGCTCCAAATTTACCTTACCAAAAAAAGTACAAGTATCTATTATTTTTTTTCCTTTTTACCAAAATGTTATTAAATATCTTCCTCAATGTCATTCTGGGATTGAAAATGAATAATAATTGCTAAAAGCAGTTTTTAGCGATTTAACATGTATGGCATTAAAATCTGAACCAACCATCATTCCAGTTAGGCTAAAAATTCGAAGGAAAATTTTCGGATAAGCCCGTAGTATTTTTTGGGTACATTGTGTTTAAGAAGAACCTTCAGTGGTAATAACAACTGAAAATAAAACAATTCTGAATTTTTATCAATGTCCAGGTATTTGTTCCACTGTGCGGCGCCCCCGAAGACCGCGTTTGAGAAACTGAAATTGATAGGTATTTGAAACGGATGCTAAACTTTGACGTCCAATTTCTCAAAAGCTAAGACCCGTTTGAAGAAAATTTTTCACCAGCATAGTAAGGGGTATGAACTCTACAACATACTTTAAAAACTTCAAAATCGTTGTGCACCATGTTTGATGGTTCCTTTGTAAGTTAGATGTTTAAGTTTTAAATAAAATGCTTTAATCAGGAAAATGTGATCTCATTTAAGTAATAAGTCTCTCACCAGCCATGACTTCCCCGTGATGTTTATATTGAATAGTATACAGTTTCTTCACCAGACAAAATATTCCGGGCTTTTGAAAAATCAGGTCAACCCGAATCCTCCCTGCAAATGTCAAAACCCAACCCGAAACCTTTAAAGTCAACCCCGATACACAACAACGAAAAAAAAAAAAATATATATATATATATATATAAAAGTCAACCCGACCCAAACCTCAACGAAAGAAATTAGCGCCGACCCGACCTGGTGCAGGATTCTAATAGTGACACAGATAATACATACATAAATTTTCATATTAATTGTGAGTGAATCATAAAATTGGCATTCGTGAAAACCTATTTACTTTAAAAGTGACCGAATTGGAACGATTTGTCACTTATCTTGTGCTTCAAAGCTCTACATAAACAGTTGTAGCGTAACTCTGTGTAAACATAAGTAATATATGTTTGACTATAGAAGACAAAACAATATTTAGTATCTGATCCATTTTATTTTTTAAAAGTGTTTCCGGAGTTGAAAACGATTGAGTTGTGCCAAGTTGTTAATGCCAAGCAGCGGTATCCGAAAGTCAAAAACTCAAAGTCTTTTCTCAGAAATTTATCCTTTAATTTTATGCATGGAGTCTCGGATTCCTTTACTTTAAATAATAAAAAGAAAAGCCGTTCTGCTTTACACTTGTTTCTCGTGGGTTAGGGTTTACAAGCGTTAATTCAAAAGAAATAAAGTGTGTTGGATTTTTCGGTAAATTTATTACCCTTATTCTTTTTTGCTTAGAAAAAGGTGAGGGTGACGGAACAAAACCAGCTCCGGTGAGACAGGTTATTTGTTTTGTTCAATGTTTCGTACATGTACGGTGGTTGATTCTCCATGGGATGTGTATGTGCTGCAAATGAAACGAAGTTGAAACGTTTTTCTTACGTAAATGCGGGTTGTCTGTTACCCAAGTTTTAAATTTTCATTTGGAGGAGGCGGGGGGGGGGGGGGGGGACTAATCAGAATCTCAGACATTCTCTCATCACCGTCTCTCATCACACATCTCAGATCACCGTTTTTATCTAAAATTTTGTAGGAAGTGAGGTGGAAATATCCACCAAATATTGAAGTGCGCCTCTCAAAATTTCGAAAGTTGCATTTAAAATTCTCAATCTCAACAGTTTGCGTATGTTACACGACTTTAATGTTTATCGGGCTTATCTGCTTCAATGAAGTCCCGAGTACCAAATCCGAAGCAATTTTTATCATTTGTTTTATCGTTTCAATATTATTACTAAATATTTGTAATATTTCTTGTAATAAATAAATAAAATGTTAATTCGATAATAAATCTAAAGGAGTTATGTATTAACTTTATGTAGATTTCCTTACCCCTCCTCCCCTCCTATCGCTAAAGGTGCAGCTTTAGTAACCATGGTGCCATAGGCAAAATATTTAGCTACCCAATGAATGATAGCTTATACCGGAACCATTAGAGGAACTTCGGGTATTATGGAATATTATTTAAATTTGGAGTAATACAATATCACGATATTGTTTAAAACCCGAAAACCGAATTCAGTTACGAACTTCAACTATCTGCGAATAGTTTTTAGACAAAAATTATTTTACTAAATTTATCACTTGGAAACAAATAATAATAATAAACATATTTTGAAGGTATTGTGAGATAGTCGGGAAATATGGAATAGGGGTTAAAAAAGATGAAAACGGACAAAATTTGGGGGGGGGGGGGACATATGTAATGGTATCAAGAGAGCATGATCAAAATATAGTGTCTAGGTAGTCAGCCAATATTCTCCAGTTCATACTTCACATTTGCACAATTCGCTGCATTATAATCATGGGATATTATGAAATATTGGTATTCCATATAACCCGACACCTCCTGTTTGGGAGAACATTACTCTGTTTATTGGTGTGAATCGCGAGCTAAAAAACGAGTATTACATCATAAACTGTTAGTATTTCAGTGTACATTATGCTTAATTTCCATCTAGAAATATTACTTCTAATATTGAATAAAAAGTATTGAAAAATTATCTCCTGAAACAAAGACGAAAAACAAATATTTATTCATACAACGCGCTCTGACGCCGAAAGACGAACTGCGCGTTCTGGGGGGAGGGGGGGGGGCATTCTGGAAACGTTCTTAAGTAGTTTATGGTATTGCCGTTTGGTGGCAGCACTTTCCTAAACAGAAAAATTGGTATTCCATATTACGCGACTATTCCATAATACCCGAAGTTCCTCGAACCAAGTATTTTGTATAATACATACAATTCTCTCTAGGGCAAAATTTAATTGAATATTTGTATTTCCCTCTTTAAGAAACTGCTTCTCTGAAACTCCCCGATCGCGAAATCCCATGTTAACCTATGGAAAACTTACAAGCGCGATTACTCATTACCTCTTATAATTATTAAAATAAGATTTCCACCTTCAGAAATTATACGTCTGGTGCCGACGACATGCATTTTAAAAAATTCTCTCTTTAAATTTTAAGTATTTTAAAAATTCCCTATAAACTTTGAAATTTAATCTTCTGAAAAATACCTAAAATATCCGGAGACTATTTTTAAAAACGCACATCGTCGGCACATCACGTCTACTTCCTGATGGTGAAAACCGTATTTTCATAATTGAGAGTGTCGGGGCAAGAGAGTGCTAAGCCACATTTTTGAACTTCTGAGATATTTCGATTCGAAAATTTGATCCAATACTCAAATCAAGATATATAACAAAGTTTTTTCGCCAATGTCTTAGTAACATTTGAGATATTCTGAGTAACAATATGACATTACTTTAATGATAGTACTATTACGTTTTTTTGTAAAATTAGATATCTTCATTGGGGGCATAAACATCTTACATCCATCGTCGTACACAGGATTTTCGTTAGGGAGAGGGGGGTGGGGGATTGTGAAAATTGGCTAAAATTCTTACCTTTTCAAAGATTTAGAGGGGAGGAGGCCCTCACCTGCACTGCCATGTGTATGCCCATTAGAGGTGAGACGGCTCTCCCCGAGCCTGGTCCCGAAACTGGCCTGGGCTCGATTTTTACACCAGTCTTCGGACAGGGGCTCAAGTGAAAATTTTATTTATTCACAAAATGAAAAAAGAAGATAAAAAAAAAAACTTGCTATTCGAGAAACAATGTAGTTTACGTTTCTTAAAGTGTTTTAAAAATCAATTTGAAAGGGAATTGAATTGTTATTGAGGGGGGGGGGGGTGTAAGGAGAAATATTCTATTTGATTCTCAACATTTGCACGATCAGTGTTAGTACTAGTAACATAAAGAAGCCGTGTGATACCCTTGTCTATCCTCGCTTTCTGTTTGAAGTCCTTTTCAGAATTGCTTGAAAACAGAACTCATGCCTTTCTGCCAGTGGTTGGGCATAAATATCAAATTTGCTATAAACAGATTTTTAGGGACATGGAAAATCACCAAACGTTGTCATGAGGGAGTATTTAAGATTAATACTTATTTTTGTGTAAGACGATATTTTAAAATGAGAAAATTAATCTTGAAGCAATTTTCAAATGTTATTAACAATTTTCTACTGCGTACTTTCGGTCTCGGGCTCTAATGACTCAATGTTTTGCGCTCGGGCGCCGAAAAAGAGCCCGAACTCATCTCAAACGCCCGTCTGTTGCATCCTTGTTGATGGCTAGAAATAATTATTGGATCTGGAATATTCCAGTGAATAAAATTAGGAAAACTTAAAAAAAAAAAAAAAAAATTCTCAATGATCTCTTCTCAGGAAGATTTCAAATTTTCTGTTTATTAATCTCATGTACGTGTTGCTTTGCTGCGGGTTCCAGCCCCTCCCTCCTCCATGAGGGTAGAATATTTATTCAATACTACTTAAGAAACAAGATACTTGAATGCGACTTGATGTTTCATTATTTTTTCTGTGTTTAGAAATTTTGAAAATAACATTTTTTTGTCTTTGATAAGCAAATAACGCTCCGAAAAACAGACTAATGAATGCTTCCATGTTTGTATGAACGGAAACTGTATATTTTGATGTTGCGAACATAGGTTTTTCTTGCATTTTTCAAGCATTTAGTTGAGGGCAGTAACCTTAGTTGATTTGTTGAAGATGTGGGGGGAGGAAAAGATAAGGTTTCCACATCAATCCGATTGTAGGTTCTTCTTTAAGCGATCAGACAGATGAACAGACATAACTAGAATTGACGTGTGAGTCACACATTGCCACTTGCGGAAATATGGATGATGCGGGGGTGAGGAGGGAGTGCTTGCATCGTTACTTGATACTGTATAGGATGCGTTTGCATCTAAATATCATTATTTGCATTAAGTATATGATTGTTTATATAATGTTTAGCCTTTTTTTAATCACAAGTACTAATTTAAATGTATATTTTGTTACATGTTTTCAACACTAGTCTACAATGGGTCGGCTCGGGTTGGCGCTAATTTCTTTTCGTTGCGGGTCGTGTTGACTTAAAAATCTCTCGGTTTCGGGAAATAAAAAAAAAATGTATATTTGAATATTATTGTGTGCTCAATCAAGAATATTATTATTTGAATAATATTAGAGGTCAAAATAAAGATAATTTTTTAACGGGCCGGGCTGGTCGGACTAAGCCGGAAAAGTATGAACAATTTTCAGTGGATCTAGCTAGGCTGAGGATGTTATAAGTGTGCTGTTCGAGTCGATGCTAGTTTGACAGCTTCAATACAGAAATTTAACTTGTCTAGCGTAGAGATCTACATCGGACAGTTACATCGTGTCTGAACCCGAGCTTAATTTTTTCAGCCGACTCGTGCCGTGTCGGGCTCAGGCTTACATTTTTTTTTCTACATACTCGGGCCGGGCCTGAACTCAATTGTACCCCGTACGTGTCCGGCAGGCAATTTGTTTTGTAAAAATAATAATGATAAAGAACTTTTGTTAACGGAATCTTTGGGAAAAATACTTTAATTTAAATTACCGAGAAATATTTTCAAAAATCTACTTTTGTTTTATTATACAGTTTTAAAAGTTATGTTTTTAAGTATCCTTTTTTACTTTTTTCTATCTATAATAGAAGAAAGTATTGTAATCGAAATTTTTTTCGACTTACGGTTTTTGACGGATTTACACGTTTTAGGGGTCAGAGATTCCGAAAAACATGTTTTTACAAAATGTCTGTCTGTCCGTCCGTCCGTCTGTCTGTGTGGGTCTTTTTTGTACCATCGAAAAGTGTATGAAGTTATGCTTCAAATTGAACCTAATTTTTTTTCTATGTTTTTGGCTATGGCAAGCAGATTCTATCAGAATTTGGGGATACTTCGACGAAAGGGGGCGCTGTGATCGATATTTTTGTTCCATTTTCACTATTGTACCATCTAAAAGTGTATGAAGTTATGCTTCAAATTGAACCACATTTTTTTTTCTAGGTTTTTGGCTATGGCAAGCAGGTTCTATTAGAATTTGGGGATATTTCGACGAAAGGGGGCGCTGTAATAGCCATTCAAAGATTTCAAATTCAAAAAGATGTGCAAATTCAAAAAAATTAGAAATCCTAAAACTTTTTTTCGTTAAATGTTCGGCCTTGATCCGGAGAATCCGGAGCAATTTTTGTTTTGCCTCTATCTTAAAAAATAGCTGAGATATAGCAGTTTGAAATTTTAGGGTGCCTGACATTTTCAAACAAGACAGCGGAATTTCATCCATAAACGGGTTTAATTTATGAGTTTTAGTTAACTTGATTTCTGCAAATTTTCTTTCATTGTTGTAACCATTCATCCTATTACATGCTTATCACTATATTTATATTCGCCAACGTCGAATTCTCGCCAAACTTGGCGGAATATCGCCAAATTTGGCGACCAAAATAAGTTGCCATAAATGAAGCCAACTTGGCTGTAGAGGACTAATTTGGCGATATCCTCATTCAAATTCAATGTTGACGAAAACTGGGATTGAATCTTCTTTATTTAGGTTCCACGCATTTTACCTTCGTGTTTTCCAGTAAAATTAGCTAAAATCGTAAAACCAAGGAATAGGGAGGCTATCTGTTCCTGTCGGTTCAGGCCAGAAGGACTTTTCGTAGTTTAGTATACATAGGTTGTTCACATCCCTGTAACCCGACGATTCACACGCAGCTGACGTACAACAGAATGACGAAAAATATTAATTTTTTTGGCGATGTGATAGCGAATTTTGAAGTATTAACATGACTGAGATAGAAGAAAGTTTTGGGATTGGCACATCAGACTAGTTTTTTTTTAATTCTAAACTACATAATTTTTTTCAGATTTTTTATTTGATTGTAAGAGTCTAAGTAATCATTAATGTTGTTATTCAATATTCTATGGCTTGCGGACATACAGTCTGAAATATACTGTAAAATTTTAGCATAAATATGTATGTAGTATTCTTGAAAAGAATGTTAAGAAAAATTGGAATTTTTTGTAGAAATTGAGTCGGGCCGGACCCGGAAATATCTGCCCATGCGGAAGGAGAGTCGTGTAAAAATTAAAAAGTGTAACTTTTTGAAAATTAATGAGAGGACTATTATGTAACATAATTTTATTTCCTACCTTATTATGAACGCTTTTGCAATTTACGTTGCCTATTATCTACCAACAATGAAAAATAACTTTTTCAATCTTTTTGGGACACTCCGTATACCAATTCATATTCAAATGTCTAGTTACTTTACTCTTAAATGGTGTTTTTAGACTTATTGCAAAAAAAAAAAAAAAAAAGATATACCCAAATCCGACCTGAGAGAACAAAACGTGAATCGAACCGCCGATTTATTTTTAAATTAGTCACCCTTCCCGAAATCTATCCACGGTTGGGGGAGGATGGGTTCGTGTAAAATCTGGTTACCTAACCTGATGCAGGACTTTAATCCTAGAGTATCAATAAGCCGTACGTTACAAAATCGACCTCATTAAACTTTGATACAAAGTCAGTTACCTAAAATTGACTCATTCAAAACATTTTTTAAAGATTGAAATAAGTTCTTTTAGTAATGAATCTGATTTTTGTTTTAATTTTGAATCTAACTAATACAAAATAATAAAGAAGTTTTTTGACTAATCTTTTAGGAAAGGAATGGAGGAAATATTCAGCATTATTATTTTTTTTTTTCAAGAGGTCGGGAGTGGGGCAGGAAGAATGTTGCCAAATCTTTTATCACAGAGTTGAACAGGGCAATTAAAAAAAAATGAGACATATTTTAACTGCATCTTTTACACGAAATTTAAAGTACAGCAATATTCATTGCTAACATAACCTATAAAAGAGCTGACATTCTCCTTTAAAAAGCCATCTTAAAAAAAAAAAAAAAAGTTTAAGCAGGGATTGATTCAGGTAAAAATTGGATCTCTTTTAATTCTCTTTGGGACCACTTCATAAAATTATATTTCATAAAAACGAACTCTGTAGTTTTTAATGTTATTTATTCTTTTTTTTTTGTGTGTGTGTGTGGGGCGGGTGATCTGGATTTGAATTGTGCAATTTGGAAACAAAACAGTCATGAGTAAGGAAATTTTAGCACGAAGGAATGTGTGCCTTGCACAATGTTTATTTTAAAGGTTATCTTTATTTATATTTACTTATTTTAAAGGTTATTCTTTAAAATATACATTGTCTCTGATAGGATGTAATGAAATATCCGGCTCTTTTGCTGAATATTCAGTTGGCTAAATATTTTTGGATATTTAGCCGAATAAATTCAAGATAAAAATAAATTTTTTTTCTTTTTATGCAATGCTTTTCTTAAATCCAAATTTGCTACTTTCTGACACATTCATGTAGTCATTTTCATGCTTAAATGCACAAAATTTGAAGGTATTCTTATTCATACATTAAGAAATCAAACGGCATTTCTCGATTTCCTTAAGGCGAAGAAAAATAATTAAATAAGAAAATTACTTTAAAGGCTAAGCATATTTTAGAACATGGTGTCAAAATTGAAGATTTAAGTTGATTTTAGACACACAACTATTGGAGGATAATCAATTATAAATGTTCTATATAATATATTTATCGAAAAATGCTATTCAATTTCAATTCTAAAGCACTTGAATATTAATGTCTGCAAATTTCATTCACTAATAAAAATGGCTTTGCTAATGCATCTGGAAGATTCACACTGTTCAGCAGTTTTAGTATTTTTTTAAAAAATAGCCTTAAATATTTTTATTCCAAAATATTGCAGAATTATATTTATTAAAAAATCTAACTATATTTTAAATTGTATATACATTGTGTTGTTAGGTTATTTAAGTTGTACATAAGTGCATATAATACTGTTATATAAATAAAAGTATTTTTCTTGCTGCATCTTTAAACATTGTGCATTTAAACAAGCATTGCAACTTTAATAAAATACAAAATATATACCACATTTCATATTTTAAATCACAAGTGAATTTAAGCACACAAACTCATTGCAGTAAAATTCACTTGATCAAGGGCTAATTCAGAAAGTATTGCTTTGATTATGAGGGACTCTAACTGAATGTAAAAAAGAATAAAAATATCACTGGATAGTAGAAGTGAACAATATTCTTTATATTTAAATGAAAATAACTTACCATCCTATTTGCAGAAAATCAATTTGATATGTCTAAGTATAAAAGAATGAAATTCGAATTCTTAATTTTTTGTATTGACAAGAATTTTAGTTCCTATTTTAGCTGAAAAGTATCTGAATTACAGTATATGTATTTACAGATAAAATTATGCTATTAGTTAATTACTTATTAGTTAATTACTTATTAGTAATTTAGATTTAGTAAAAGTCATTGTGTTTTATGGTTAGCATCAAAGTGATTGAAATATTACGAATAATACTGAATTTTTAATTTGTGTTTATTTCTATTTTAAAATTTGAGAAGGAAATCGTAAACATTGTTTTTAAAACAAGGTTTATATTCAGCTAAATATTTGGCCAAACATTGTGTTTTCGGCCAAACCACTATTCATTACATCCCTAGCCTCTAATGTATGTTTTAAAGTAATTTTTTTACCTTTAGTTATTTTAAAGGTTATATTTTTGGTTGTTGGGTTTTCAGCCAAACCACTATTCATTACATCCATAGCCTCTAATGTATGTTTTAAAGTTATTTAAAGGTTATTTTTTTAAATATACATTCCTCTAATGTATGTTCTAAAGGATTTGGAGATTTATTTTACTTCATTTGTTTTAGCTTAATTTATGTAGACAATTTTATACAAAATTGCTTTTACTTATTACAGTTTTAAAGAAAATATGGCAGATATAGAAAATCCACCTAATGGCACTATTGAAGAAAATGGACCTGTTACAAAATATGATCCTGATGATCCAGAAAGTCAAAAACAGATGTGGCGGCCTCCAGATATTGATCAAGATATGAAAGAAATGGAAAGACGGAAAAGGGTTGACATGATTATGAATAGGTAAGCAACAGTTCTGTAGAAACTTTCAAAGCTGCAACACATCTGTATGTACAGTTGTGCTTACTTTCATACATGATCTTGCTAACATAACCTCAGTGGACAGATAAATTTCATTCAGACAGAATTTATGAATCAAGTTTTTTAATGTGTACCCTATGAATTGGTTTTAAATTCATACTTACATAGTGGAATGTTAAAATAAATATTTAATTGCTAGTCCTGTCAAGAAGTTATAAGCATTCAGATAAATCTTACCAAGAGAAGTAAGTTTTTTAACATGTAATTAAGAATAAAGGGAAACAACTGGACAAAAAATTCATATTATATATATACTATTTACTTTCATAATTTATAATTTCCATTTTAATTTATTTTATTTCTTGTAACCTGTACTTTTCAAAGACATTTTTAGAAAAGAAAATAATTCACTTCATTTTTGCATCAATAATATGAGATGTGACTTCCTGCATATCCAACCACATTTCTCCAAAAATTTGTTTTTCAGCTTATACTGAAGTCAAATTTGATTTATGATTATATTTCAAAATAGCTTTTTCTTTCTATCTATCAATCGATTAATCAATAAAAAAAATTGTTTTTAAAGAAATTATCTCCTATGCTTCATTAGAATTTTCAGAGGCCTATAAAAGTGTATTCCTGCGGCCTGTTATTTCTTTTAATAGTCCTAGTTAAGTTAATGGTAAAATTCATACATTGAACTCTTCCAAACTGTTACTACTTTTCCTAACTGAATTAAGAATACTGTGTCACTGGAAAAATTATTTTTCATAAAATAATGTAGATTTTTATGCATGATGTATTAAAGGTGTGGAATAGTGTTCTTCAACCCTTTAACTATAGATTTCAGTGTGCCATAAAATAAATTTCCATGACACACTTCAATTATAGTGATAAAAAGGAGTCTTTATCACTTTTATATTTATTATACATATAACCCTATTCCTGTCATGACCTCCTCTTGAATGATGGAAATTATAGAACAATAGATATTTTTCAGATATAAATACAGGGTAGACCAAAAGTCCTAGACACTTTTTAAAATTCAATAAAAAACAGGTAATTAATGTACATATGTATGGCTTGGATGAAAATGTTTTTCATTATCAAAAGTTTTATTTAAGCAGCTAGAAAAATTAGTTCAAATAATTTCTCACAGGTGATGCTACATCTGCAAAGCTACCAAACAGATAGAGTACCTTTATATATGAGTGGCTTATACATACAACATGCATGCTTAGATTGAAGTTTTTGTACAAAGTATGGCAACTTATGTTCCAGAACTTGACAATACTCACCAGGATGTGTTCAATGAGACAAGCCAACAAAAATTAGTTTGGCAAGCTCCCTAAGATTCTTGGTGATTCATTTTTGTTCAAAATAATCTCTAGCAATAGAATTTTTCTTGTTCATATGTCACTAGTCTGTGTATGTATAAAGCAGAGTTAGAAACTAGGATGAAATAATCGGGCATCAATGGCATCTAATATTTTCTTAGTTGCTGAAATATTCCTTCATTGCCTTCTACTTAGATGTCATTTTGAAATATTTATTTTGCTTAAATTGTATGGATATACACAGATAATGTAATGAGTTATAATTATGTCTTAAAATTCATGAAAAATGTATGAATTCTTTTAGGTGTGCCTTGTTTTATTGTATTCTACATTTTCCCACTTTAAATCAATTAAAAGCCTTTTATTGTAATCGTTCAAGCCTGATCCATACAGCTTAACAAATCAATGACTGAAGGAAGTAGCAAAGTCCTGTTTATCTTTTAATTAAATTTGAATAATTAAACCTCTTCTCACATTCAGCACATTAAAGGTAGAATCATTAGGAAATGAAATATTTTGCTTAAATACAGAGCAATGACAGACCAAATAGAGTGGATTATATTGTACCTGTTACTTTATTAGGAAATTGACAGAATTTTTGATCGAAAACTGCAAATGTACACCTTACAAGCAAAGAAAATCTGAATAAGTTATGCATAAAAAATGACGACTGGGTGTAACATATCAGTCGCCAAATTGAAATTTATAAGAGCAGAATGCAACTAACCACTGCTAATTTCGATCCCTGGGTTATAAAGACATTCTACACTATATGCTTCATGATGTAAAATACACATTTATCTATACTAATAAAAGAAAGTTTGCTTCAGTGTGTATGTGTGTGTGTGTGTGTGATGGCTTGTAAAATCTACCGCACATAGAAATCTGATAGTTTTGGTGAGGACAGTCGAAAGCATGTCGTGGTGCACCTGGAACTCAGAATTTTAATATTTAGATAACTAGCCGAGATACTAATTAAAAACTCCCCAAATGCTCATCTTTCTTTCCGAGTAGGCAGAGGTATTAGCGTGTGCCCAGAACCCGATTTATGCAGTGGATGAAAGTAAAAAAAACATTTGAATGAAGAATGCTTTTTTGCCATTCTGTTCTAAGAGGCTACTTCACTCAGGCGAAAACACCCGCTCGCTACTGTTAATCCTATGGAGGAAATCATTTACGATGTCTCGTTCGCATTTCAATATTTTTAAATAATTTTTTTATTATTATTGGATAGCTGAGGTCTATCTCTATGCTTGCTCCTTTGTACTTTTTCGATTTTTGTTTCAGTTTTTTTTATTGGGGATACTTTCACTTTTGAAACCGGTTCTGAAAGTGAAAGTATCTTTAAAAAAAAAAAAAAAAAACTTGTAATCAAAATTGAAAAAAAGTACGAAGGAGTGTGCATAGAGATTGACCTCAGCTATCCAGTGAAAAAAAAAAAAAAAAAAAAAAAAAAAAAATCATTTAAAAATATTGAAATGCGAACGCGATATCGTAAATTATTTCTTCCATAGGATTAACATTAGCAAGCGGGTGTTTTCGCCTGAGTGAAGTGTCCTCTTAACTTCTATCGACTAAGCCATTTGGTTTATTTAAAAACAAAAGACATATTCTGAAAGATCGCGCTCTTACATCTCAAATGAGTGTTCACAATCCAATCAAAAAAAAAACTCTTGATGAAAAATACTTTTGAAAAAGTGCAGTTTTCACGGGTGAATGTTTTCCAGCTTATGGCAACACCCCCTCAAGGGTGCCATTTTAGATGTACAAACAAACCAAACATGTGTTCTTAAAGCCGAAATCTTCATCTAATCGATGGTATAATTGGTTTTAAAAAATACGAATTTTAACCCTTTTAAAAATATCGTCGAACACATGTCATTTTGTGCCTCCAGAGACATTTTTTTTCTTATACTAAAAGTAACTAAACATCCATATTTCAACACAATCTTTTTTGAGCATCTCTATAGACCAGATTTACATCATTTACAACAATTTTGAAATGTTGGGATGGGAATTTTTTTTTTTTTAAATCAAATTTGAGAAATATTTGACGAAAACTCCTAACGGGGTGTTTCTGCGGATAACGTTTTCACTATTTAATATGCATATATTTTTACAAAATTTTATAGAGGACATGGATACAGTTTTATTTAAAACTACTAAAATTTCAGAGAGTTTGGACGATTAATTTTTTTCAAAAACGCAAAAACCAAAAGAAGCAAGTAGATAGCATATTTATTTTACAACTTAATAACAATATTTCTGACGTAATTTTTACACAGCTATAAAACTGTTATGTGTATAACTATTAAAAATTTCAGAGTTTGGGCAACAAAAACTATTAACTATGAAACAACCCTACATGGAAAAAAGGAGAATGTTTTCTTACGAGCACTTTTATCCCTAATTATCAGTAATTTTTTTTTTTTGCAATTTTGTCATTAAAAATGTAAATTCATTCAAAATAGGGTTAAAGATATATAAAATAATACACATTTGGAATTTATTTAAGGTTATCATAGACCTTGGCAACACTGGGCGGGTCAGCTAGTTTGTTCAATAAATACTATTTAATTTGCAACTTCATTCCAGTGAGTTCTCTAGCTAATGCTTTTTTGATTTTGAAGTGTTCATATTTTTTGCTGCTCTTTAAAAATGTGTGTTTGTCTGCTGTAATGGCTGTATATTTTCATTATTAATGTAATTCATCTTTTAATCAATTTTTTAAATGTTTTAACTAATTTTCATAAAAGCATTTCTAATTTTTATTTTATTTTGGCATGATTTACTTACGCAACCTCTTTAAGTTGTCTTCTTAGCCCATCTGCTTGTCTAGAGGTTATTGCACTGACAACTGGACAAGAGGGCCCTGGTTCATATCCCAATCAGACATGGATATTTGTAGTAGATCGGATTGCATTTTAAACCGAGGTCGCAGTTTGTTTAGCCCCCATGTGCAAAAGATGACCGTGGTGCCTGTCATCAATGAATCAATCAGTGTTAGTTTAAATTTTTTTGTCCTAGGAGTCCCAACATTCTGATTCATTGCATCAAAAATTAGGAAGATAAGAAAGACAAAACCATAAAAGAAATTTTTGAAGTGGGGAATAAATGGCACCATCTGTCATAAATGGCTTTCTTATACATTTATCTTTTTCGGGTAGCTTTGCATATGTAATGACATCTATGAAAAATTTTTGGGACTTTTTGGTTATGTGAAACAAAACTTTTAATCATGAGAAGCATTTTTGTCCAAACCACACTCTTGTATGACAGGTACTTGAATTTTAAAATGTGTCAAGAACTTTTGGCCTACCCTGTACCTCTTAATGATACATAAAAATTGATTTGTTAGAAATGTAATCCACCCTTTAGAGATGTCTAAATCATCTGTACTTATCTTTTAAATTATCATTATCTCCACTTGATTCCACATGTCTTTTTATGTAAACTTTTTAATTTATTTCATTTTTTTTAAATACTCAATTGTCTTTTTAAATCTTAATGAGTTTTTTTTGTGTGTATTATTTTGTAGTTTTAAATCTGCTTAAATCAATCAAACAACTTTTTACAGTTAAAATTGGAAGCAGGGGTCAGAAGTAGCATGCTACAAGTAGTGAAACTACAGTAGTTTGTAGTGTAGCGTTGTACATTTTGAACAATGTAGTGTGTGGCTAGTAATGCAATACCAAAAAATCAGTAGTTTGTAGCGAGAACCGACGCTACTTTTTAACGCTATTTCAGGAGGGGGGTGTGTGCCAATCTGCAAATCACGTGGTTCAAATTTGTTTCTTTTGTGCAAATTTTGTTCTGCTCAACAATTTGTGAATCTCAGCAGCTACGGTTTATAGAAATGCATCGCATGAAGTCATAGATTTTTTCCATTGACACTTGCTGCTAAAATGAAATACTAACCCACCAAAGAACATAGTTTTTTTGCTGGCAACACTTGTCTATTTACTCGTTTTTAGTTCTTCGTGTTTTAATGCTGGGTTTCTTATTATTTCGGAATTGCTTTATTTACAGATTTATTTATTGTTTGCAATAAGAGTTGTTTTTATGTAATTTTCCAGATTATTCTATCTCTTTATCTTTCTACAAAATGTGTAATGTGGTATAAGCTGGCATTTTCTTGTATGTTATCTTTCTTAATTTTTTAATGTGCTCTGTTGTGTCACATTAATTTAATTGTATTCCGGCAGATGCGGTATAACGAGGGGTCGCTGTGTTATTTAATTCAGGTCTTCAGTTTTGGATGTAAATTGAATCCGTTGACAAAATCTGAGAGTAGCGAAGTAGTGACTACTTTTGAAAAGTAGTTTGTAGTCGCTACTTTTTAAAACAAGTAGTTGTAGTTAACTACATTTTCCATAAAGTGGTTGTAGTTTGCTACAATAACAAAATAGTTTTTCTGACCCCTGATTGGAAGCCATATTCAAAAAGACATATATACATCTTAAATATCACAATTAATTTGAAAATATATCCTTGTTAATCCTTTGAAAAGAATTTTCAGAAAGGGTCGTTTTCCCAAATAACATTTTCTCCTTATGGCAATGTCCGCTCAGGGTGCTATTTTAGATGTACTGACAAACCAAAAATATGTTCTTAAAGCTGAAATCTTCTAATTGATGGTGCAACCAATTTAAAAAATATATGAATTTTAACCCTTTCAGAAAAACTGACAAATGCAGGTCACTTCGCACCTTACAGAGACTATCTTTTTCTCTATGCTAAAAGTAACTAAACGTCCATATTTCAATACCACCTTTTTAACCCTCTCACTGACACGCCCTGTTAATACGTTCATTATGCTCCAGGTTTCACTGCAATACAAACATTATTTAAATTAATATTATTCTACAGATATATTGCAGTTTTAATACGTTAAGTAATGATTAATACACTAAAGGATTACATTCATATATATAATTATGTTTCTTATATATTGTTAGAATAATCTTTTTTTTTTTTAATTTAAAGTAAAATACAGAGAAAACATTACAATTTTGTCCTTTTGCTGGACAGTCAGAGGGTTAAAGCATCCTTGGTAGTCCAGATTTACATCCCTTACAAATTTTTCAAAACATTTGGACATGTAGAAATATATTTTTTAAAAATCCAAGAAATTTTCGGAAAAAAAAAAAAAAGAAAAAGCAGGGTGTTTCGGCATGTCATCGCTCTGCGTCAACTTAGGTTTTCACTTCTAAATATGTATATTTTTTCACGAAATTTTAAAGAGAGCTTCGATACAGATATATTTATAACAGTTTAAAAATTTTAGAGAGTTCGGAAGATGAGAACTATTTTTTATTGTTATGTTAAAGGGGCTGACAGAAAAACAAACAACAAAAAAAAAAAAAAACAGAAAAAAAAATTCTTTTACAACTAGATAGCAATATTTTTTCATGGAATTTTTACATGGGCTGTAAAACTTATTTTTATAACAAATAGAAAGGATCAAGGTCCATAAGCTGTGTTTTTGGCCCATGAAATAAGACTGAAATTCGATTTTGTAATACTGACTTAACTATTTCACTTTTTAATATTAGAAGGTTTTATCCTGTATGATTTCAACAATATTTTTTGCATTTTGTTTGCATTTATGACTTACACAAACTCAAAGTTCATATTATTCGTAGTTTTTTATGAAAAATATGCGATTTCTCCTAATTTTACCTCAATTATTTATATGAGCGCAATTGTGCAACACTTTCTTCTTTACCTATATTATAAAATACATCAAACTGTGCAATATATGTAAAATTAGTGTTGCAAAGCAGCGCTCATAGTAAAATATTAAAAATAGAGAGTTAAGTAACTGCATTTCCTCACGTCGCTAAGAGACTTTTGGATGCAGCAACGTGTTGAAACGTGCTAAAATGAACATAACTAATGCTAATAACTGCATTCCTTCACATTAGCAGTAGTTACATTTATTTTAACACGTTTAAACACGTTGCTGCATCCTAAAGTCTCTTGGTGACGTTAAGGAATGCAGTTACTTAACTCTCTATTTTTATTATTTTACTATGAGCATAGCTTTGCAGCGCTTTTATTTTTACATAAATTGAATATTTTGATGTATTTTATAATATATGTAAAGAAGAAAGTGTTGCATGATTGTGCTCATATAAATAATTGAGGTAAGATTAGGAGAAATGGCCTATTTTTCATCAAAAACTACGAATAATACGAACTTTGAGCTTGATGTAAGTCATAAAAGTCAGTATAACAAAATTGATTTTTAGTCTAATTTCATGGGCCAAAAACACGACTTATGGACCCTGATCCTTTTAAAAGAGTTTTATTTTAACCCTGACTGCTGGGCAAAATGGCAAGATTGTAACGTTTTCTCAGTAATTTTTTAAAATGCTAAAAAAAATTATTTTTCAAACTTGATATAATAACTTAATTACATATCTGAATATATTCATTATCCTTGATAGTATTAATCATTACTCAAAGTTTTTAAATTGCATTATATCTGTAGAATTATATTAATTTCAATAATGCTTCTTTAGCAGAGAAACTTACATAGTGAACGTATATACACACGCTTAGAAGATTAAACTATGAAACGACCCTTTATAAAAAAAGAAAAAAAAAGAAAATATCTTTTCATGACTGCTTTTATCAGTAAATATATTTTTTTGCAAATTTTTCTTTAAAAAAAAAAAAGTAATTTCATACAAAATCAGGTTAGTTATATAAAATCATACAAATTTGAGGTTTGTTTTAATTTATTATCACAGGCAAGGGAAATGTCGGGCAGGTCAGCTAGTAATACAATAAGCAGAACACATTGATAACAGAAATTTAAGCTCAAATTTAACTTTTTATTTATGATATTGATTCCCATGATTCAAAGTTGCAAGCAGTTAGATATTAACAACCCTAACTGTAGTAAGAACTCAAGATATTGCTGAAATCTCTAACATTGTGAGAATACTAACTCACTGACTGTTGATTATTTCTATTCATTTCCTTGCTTTGGTTAGAAATACTTGTAACTTCTTTCAAATTAATCTGTAGTCTTCTCGATAAATCAAATTCTGTGGATGATAGAGGCTTAATTTCTGGATTTTTTTAAAATTCATATTTTATGCCAGGTTTTGTCACAAAAGTTGCCAGTTTCACCAAGATTCAAGTCAATGTCGACTTCTATAATTAATCGCAAATGCCTCTTAAACTATTTTTGTAGTGATAATAATGTGCATATAGAGGAAATATATCTGGAAATTTGGTATCAGTAATAAAATTTAGCTAGTTTAAAAACATTTCATGCAATATCTGCTGATGAATAGTAGTTGCCAGTGAAATGAATCAGCACACTGCATTAGGGCATATATAAAAAAAATCCAAATTTCTTAGACCTTTTTGTAGTAGTGCAGAAAAGTTGTAAAGTCCCTTCATTAAAAAGTGTGCAGAATCTTAAAACTGTGGGTTGATATCTACTGTCGCCTCATTGGGCCAAAAGTTCTGAAAGTTGGACTAAAAATGGTTAAAATACAAAAATGAATAAATAATCACACATTTTGTTGATTGGTTTTGGGTAGTGCTTACAAGTTACTATTTTTTAACAACATCCATGAAAAATTTTAGAATTATAGGTTAATATCTTCTGCCGCCTCGTCGACACCAAATTTTGGCAAAATTTTAAATAAATACACATCACAATTACCTCATTTTAATGCAAACAAATACTTTATTTTACCTTTCGAACATACAAATGACAAAAGCATTACTGACAAAAGCATGTTTTCTGGAGCCACAAAGAAAATGTTGGGAGAAATAACTGGTTCGATTATGTCAAGATACTTCCTAGGCAAGTACCGAGATGAGCTGATGAAATGCCACAGGTGTCTAGCACTGTCCTTTATGGAATGATGAATCTTAATTCGGAAAAACCATAAGGGTGTGTAGACTCTTAGAATGAATACAACCAAAATTAGCAACTCATTTGATGGGTCTAATGTAGATATATATAACCTCTGCATTCAATTGTCAGTTGTTAGCCAGCAGGCCAAATTAAACTGTCCCAGTTCCCGGTTAGCTAGATCGGAACAACAGTCAGAACTAATGGCGGTAGAAATGTCTAATAAGTATCTCTGATCTGAACTGAAGGTGGTAGGATCAGTATCTCGCAACTCTAATTTAATACTATTAAAAGCAACAATTGAAAGCTTTTCGCATCTTTTAAGGTTTCATTCAATGTCTCCTGTGTAAGATGTGGGGCCAGATGACTTTCCATATATGAACTCAAATAGGCGTCGTAATGGCAACACATTGAAATTAAGTAAGCGGATAATCCATTGCGCTGGTCTCTGAAGTTTCAATTTAAGCCTGCGAATTACACCACTACAATTCCATCACACCCGAGAACAATAAGGTTGCTAAAATCAATCCAATAAAGCACTTGTTACGTATTTGTAAATGCTATTAGGTATATCAAGACTAGATCCACTTTTAGGTGTAACATGTCCCATGTACATAGAACTAGGATCCAATACAATACAGTAATGCGCTTCTACAATTGTTCTTTGGAATTGCTTTTCCTCGATTGTTTCTGATAAGTTTTGTCATGCTGTCCTTCAAAATAAAGGCCAGATAGAATGGAATAATTTTCATTTGATTGCAAGACCAATTTTTTGTAAATTCTTGATTTTTCCCTCCCTATTTTATTTTTGTTTGTGATAAGGCTGGTATCTGATTTCGATATTAAATCCAAATCTTGTGTAACACTCAATGCAATAAGAGCCGTGGCTGTGTTGGATACACCATAACTTTCACTGACAAGAACTGCGTTATCCAGTTTTAAATGCATTTGAACTATCCTTGTGGACTGCTGAAGAGACGCTGTGTAAGACGTGTTTCTAGTGCCCACTTGTCTTCCTCCGTCATCTTCTATTTCATTTTTCCCTTTCATTCTCCACATAATAGCTTGAAACAGAAGCAAGGGAGGCCTGTTTTGCAGATTGAATGGTATCCTGTTCCTTTCACATTTGACATTTCTGGAGCCGTATTGTTTCTGGAACATGAACATTTTTCTTTGCGTTCTTTGGTCAATGAGGGACACCTGCCCTTTTGCACAAACTTTGCTTTCTTTCGGACAGATACACTCCTTTAAAATCGTACATTTAGAGGCAGATATGAAGTCTCAGCATTTTTTAGTGTAGTCTTGCTTTTACCAACATGTTTTAAATTTTTCATGATCGATATTTTCCATGGTATATGCATGTATCATATCCCAAACACATTTGTGTAAAACTTACGAAATGGATGCATTGACGTATAAATTTTCAATCTTCAAAGCAACAGTTTCTGCAATAACTGAAAAGCATGGTTCTTTGTTTCCACCAGTTTTGCAATCAATACGCCATCTCTCGTGAATGCAACATCTTATGATGTCCTCATGTGTTTGCAGCATGCAAATGCATAATCCTTCGGTGTTCCAAAAATAGGGCATTGCAACGTTCGTAGACTTCAAAACTTTGACGGTGATGATTTTGGCATTTCTAATATTTACCAATATCTCTTGTTAGAAAATGATGACGAAAAACTCAAAACTAGAAGACAAATTCCTTAAAAAGCAACTGCAGTGCAAACAAGTGTAAAGACTGCTCACTAATTGAAAGGATACTGCTTTAAACAAGTTAAAACTGGTTGCAACTCGCAGATGCTTGTGACGCAGGCCTACTGAACTTAGCCAGACAAAAGAGAGTGGTCACGTGATTTATTGGTTGCTCCAATTTGTTTCTCGGCATGAAAATAGGGTTATTCCACTTTTTTGGCAGAGTGCCAAACCCAGTCTGTATCGATTGTGCATTGTGCAAGCTGTAAACTGTTATACAGAAAAGTACCAAAAAGTGTCAAATTTTAAAAAATTAGATTCCGATGAGGCAGCAGAAGATATTAACTTGCAATTCTAAATTTTTTTATGGTGGTTGTTAAAAAATAGCTACTTATAAGCACTACCCCAAACCGATCAACGAAATCTGTGATTATTTATTTATTTTTGTATTTTAATCATTTTTAGTCCAATTTTTGGAACTTTCGGCCCATTGAGGTGACAAAAAATATCAACCCAGAGTTTTAAGATTCCACACGCTTTTTAATGAAGGGAGTTCGCAACTTTTCCACACTACTGCAAAAAGATCTACGAAATTTTAATTTATTCGATATGCTCTACTGTACATGGTACTGACACATGGGCTTTTTTGTCACATTGAAACGAATAAAATGAATTCGAATTACTGTGGGTATCCTGTACTGCAAAAAAAAAATTTATTTATGATATTGATACATATTAAAAATATATTCAAGATGGTAGTTTATTTCATGTAGTTAATACTTAGATAAAACAATGAAGGAGGTGCAAAAAAAAACTACATATTAGAGAAAAGGGTTTTAAATCATTAAATAACACATGTTATTTCAAATATTTCCATATAGCTTCTTGATTAGTGTCCTCGCTTTCAATTTTCTTTAACCGAGCATCATTGGTTGTGTGCGTCTTTCTTAACATACTTTCACTATAGAAGAAGAAACCCATTCTTTAGAGATAGTCAAATTATACTAATCATCTTAATGTTTGATGCATTAAAAACAATCAGTCAACTTCTCTTCTCTGAATATATTATTTTTATCTTTTAAAAAAAAACTTTTCCATTTCTACTGAACTTAGATCAATTGTTCTGACAACATTTTTAGATTTTCAATACTTTTAGAAAATGCATAGTCTCTAATTTTTTTAATTCTTTACAATGTTTTAAAGATTTTCCCAAGAGAAATAGTGACCTTCAACAAATTTGATGTTTTTGAAGTAATTAAACCTGCATCCTCTTTCTTTTTTATGGACTTTTCACAGGATTTCAAAAGTTTGAATAGATTTTATAAGTTTTCAGTCTTCATGATGCTTATACTTCTTGTTTGCTGTGCATTTGAACAAAGAGAAATTTCATTTAAAGTATACAGTCATCAAAGCAAAATCAGTTATAAAATATATAGTGTCCCTTCTTATCACTGACCAATAACTAATTCTTAAACCATAAATTATAGACCTTCTTATAATTGTAAGAATGTTTCAAAAATGTTTCATCTTCTTTATCATTTGTATTTTAGCAAAAAGTTAAAAAAATTTAATTTTTATATGGTCAGTTGGGTACAATAACTTGTATTCAGAAAAACATTATCAATACTGTAACAAGTAAAACAAAATTTTGTACCATCAAAATTTCCCGTGTTGTAACACTTAAAATTTTAGGAATTTTCAGCATTTTCTGGTCCAAAAAAAAGACCATAATCATATGATTTCTTTACCAATTAGAATAATTGTCTAAATCTAGTTTAGTCACGTTTTCAGCTTTTACTGGAAGTCCCATTACTTGTGATTTATTCTGTTGTGCTGATTCAAATATCAGACCAGATGCTATGATCATAAAGGTTAACTGGGTGAATAAGTTCAGTCATATTCGTCTGGGATTGCTCATTGGTAGAGTATTGGCAGCTTCAGCCAAGGGATCCCGGGTTCGAATCCTGGTCCGGACTTTTTCGCTCAGTTTGGAAGATTACATCTCATATACATTTTGTTGTAGACCATCCAACTTGTTAGGTGTGAAGTTTTCCTTCAAAAAATGAAACTACTGAAGCTTATACTAACCTTTCAAAATAGGTATTTCAAATAAAAGCACTAGAAAATGTTGAACTGACAGAAATACATCTTTTATATCTTCAAGGTTTAAAAGATTTCTTAATTATAATGTTAAACATCTTTTTATGAGCAGTCGCTATTCTGAAACAAAATGAAAAATTAAACGACTGAATCAAACTATTGTGACTAATATGAAAAGTAAAGTAAATGCGTCTTCAACCAAAATCCCATCGACTAAATTGTTAGATGAAGTGTTAAATCTATATAATGCCACTCCAAATTTTGTAACCAAGTTTACACCTAATTATTTATTGTTGGGAAAATTATCTTATGATCCTCTCTTGCTGAATAATAATTATTATTGTCCTGTATATGAAGCTAGAAAATTGTCTAAAGAAGAGCACTTACTTATTGTAATAAAAATAGTCCAATATGATGCTTGTTTCCTACCTGTAAAATGGGTGACCAACTTTTTCTCTCAGCGGACCACATTTTAAAAGCAAAGTTGTTTGCCGAGTCGCAGATATTTTTTACTAATTTTAGAAAACCCCAAACCTTTTTCATAGCTGATGGATAAAAAGAAATATCTGGTGAAAATATGTATGCCTTAAAATAGATACATTGTAAAATTCTGGCACTCATTTGAGATTACCTGGTTGCTGCCAGAAAAATAGCTCTAGAAAGAACCTTGTATAATACGGAAAACATCCTTGAAATATTGCAAATCATGAATATTCAACATAGTATTGAACTCTCCTGACTACTTTCCATTTCTGCAACAAGAGTGGTGTAAGTAGATAGTGCTCTAGCACAAGGTGCCAAGCAGATAAGCATTTCATTACATCATATGCCAAATAGTTGCTGTGTGCTGCTACTTAACTATTATAAAATTATATAAAAATATTCAAATTTAATAATTTGACTTATTTCATAACATGCGACAAAGACGAAATGAAGGAAAAAGAAATTATTAGTTAGACACTTGACATTGTTTAGCAGGACAAGTATATCCAAATCTATTTTGACTGATTGATGCTCAAGGCGTTTTGTAGATGTTCATCTGTAACTTTAGATCCCAGTTGGGAATTTAATATGGTTCATCCTGCTAAAAAGTTATTTGCACATGTTTCCAAATAGTAGACACATAAAAAGCAATGGCTTTATACAGTTCCTAATTATTTTTATCAAAAAGTTTTATAAAATTCCACCAAACAAACCTGTTGAAACTTATCTTCTAATTCTAAATCTAATTGTAATTCACAACTTTCCATCTGTAAATAACCTGGTAAGGAATTGATATCAGTTGAAAATGGCATTGAAAATAAGGAAAAATATGAACAAAAGCCTCTTGAAGTCTTCAGATCTATTTTCAAATTACAGTTTCAGATCTGAAATCAGAATAGAGACATGCTCAAATCATTAACTGAATTGAGCAGACAATGTAGGAAAATGGAAAACATTTTTGCTGTAAAGTTCATTTCTCCTATTCATCATAGCCACATCTGATGATGTCTGGCATGATGCGGGTTTTACTTCAGGAAATCTGCTCAAAATTTCAAGTTATGACAAATTGTTACTGTCCCACAGTGGCGCGGATGGTTAAGCTCTGTTCCCGCAAGATCACCGAAAGCTAAGCAGCATCGACCAAGTTCACTGTTTGGGAGGATGACAACCTCTCTTGACTGCCGCTGCTGTGGCACCATGTATGTTAATGGAAGCTGGTGCACGTAAATTCTGTTCGTGGCTCCAATGTCCTCCAAGTTTAGTATAAGCTTTACCTCTGGGGGTGCCAATCCAGGTGCTGGTCTCTCATCTGGAATTGGTTCAAAATTAGGAGACCAGCTCTAGAGGTTCAACCTCTCTTGAGGCTCTGGCATCCCTTCTTTTAGAGAAGTGCCTTGGCACTTTCTCTGACTCGCCAACAACAACAAC
The DNA here is from genome assembly GCA_963931845.1 of Maratus michaelseni. Classification (NCBI taxonomy): domain Eukaryota; kingdom Metazoa; phylum Arthropoda; class Arachnida; order Araneae; family Salticidae; genus Maratus; species Maratus michaelseni. Next base: position 208,853,044 of record OZ007599.1, on the reverse strand, counting down.
AAATTGTTACTAAATATCCAGTATTACAGCTCAGCGAAAGGTGTGCAAAAAATCAAGGATGTTTCCTTGATTGTAGCTTTTTGCAAGCAACCTCAGGTAGGAAGTTACAAATAAAATTGCCACGCCATTACAGAATTATTTGACATTGGTAGGGAAGTTTACAAATTTCATCTTTAGGTTTCCTTCATATAGTTTCATCTAAAAAAGTTAAAATTTAAGATATATTTGCGATTGTGGGGAAAAAAGGATGGCGGACCCCAAAGTAAGAAGTTGTCAGAAATTGTCCATTCATCTACTTCATCTATCTCTTATCTTTCAATATTTTATTTTTACTTTCCTATAGTCCTTTTATCATTTTCGTGTTTGTCTCAGCTGGACGTAACCTAATCCAGGCAGTGTAGTTGAGATGAGCAGATTTCAAAACACTGCTGAAATTTATTGTCTTTTTAAATGATGACTTGCATGTGTTTGTTCCATTGTGGTCATCTGCTTCCTGGCCTCCTTTCTTTAGCCAGACTGTTTTCTCATTTTCTCTTTCCACGTTGAATGGAGAATTTGAGAAAACTGCTTCGCTTTTTACCTCTGTAGGTGATTGTCAGATAGCCACTTTTTTAATGATTTTAGCTCAGTTTTTAAATCTGTGGATCAACTGAGCATGGTGGGAATTACAAGCTTTCTTTGTGTTTTGCTGTAATTTTCAACTTTTACATATTTTTGGAGCCTTTATTTTATTTTTTAATGATGAGATAAACCCCACTGTAGTAGAACACAGCTAATTTGTCCTACGAGTATTAGAATATTATAGAATAGTAAACATTAGTGTACTGTATCTGTTAATATTATGTTGTATTTTATATTTGTAATTTCTCATTTTATACATATTTAAAGAATTTTATGTCTGCAACATGTTATATTAGTGTTAAATAATGTTTCTGTGAATGTTTTATTTTTAATATTTTTACAATTTTGCATATTTGAATATTTTTGTAAATAATTCTACATTTTTGAATAAGTATAAAAAATTACATATGTTGAAAGACTGTGCCATGAATCTTGAATTTGAAAATATTACGTGATATTTCCCAAAATTTGTGCTATAGGACTCTAAAGAAGTAACACATCAAACTGACAAAATAAGAAATATTACATGTTGAACTTTTAAAAAACTACTTGTGCACAAAAACTTTTTTCCTCTCAGAAATATTCTACTGCATTTTACCTTATAAACAAGATCATGTAAATACAGCAAATTTTATTATTTTGCTGTACTATTCTTTACTCTACATTTCTTATAATCTTTATTGTATAATATCATTACTCTCATAAAACATTTGTATAAAAGTTTATATGTAAAAGTAGGTCAAGTTGTCCTGAGAGTCTTAAGACAAGTTCTTAAAGTTCTTTTTTTTTTTTTCCCTTTGTCTTTTGGTTGAGTCCTGCAGCCTTGTAGGCAAATTTGGTGGCCCTCAGATTGGAGGAAGGGGGAGGATAATAGGGGGAGGAATTTAAAGGATAATAAAATAAAGCCTTTTTAAAATTCAAAATTTGAATTAAATTCCTGAATTCCTTTTTCTAAATTTAAAATCTGTTGCTCAAAACTTAATTTGTCCCTGATAAGTTTTTTTTTTCTCAGCCCAGCAATTACTTCCTGATTTCAAATTCTAATTAACTTTAAGATGAAAATTGAAGTAAGTGCAATTCTCCTTTTTCTGTGGTCAGATCTGCAAAAACTATTCCTGGGAAATTCTGCTTTGACTGGGCGAGATATCAATCAAAAGATCCTAAGCTAATCATTAATAAGGTAATGCATATTCTCCATCCTAGCCCCCTATTGGTAAACATTAGAAGTTCTTTAATAAAAACAATACACGAGTAAAAAGGGCACTTTTCTGTAAAAATGATGTGGCATTAATAGCCATGACTCTCTGAGTTACAGGTCTGACTGAAAATTATCACCCTGTAAAAGAAGACCTAATAAGTGAGGTGCCCCAAGAGAACTTTGTCGTATGATTTAGCTCACGACTACAACTACCAATTAACATAAAATTATGTTGTAAGTGGAGAACACTCTAAATATACATACTAACACTGAACTCCCGTTAGGGTGGACTTCGAAGTCTGCATTAAATGAAATAAACATTTAAATGGTGTTAGCCCTTACATTGCAAATCAATTTTCATAAAAAATTAAATAGTTTACCAATTTAATGCTAAAAGGAAAAAAAATCTTTTTCTTTAATTTGGTAATTTTAGCAAAAAAGCAAGTAATGACAAGCAATACAAATGAGTAAATTACTCAGGACGAATGAAATTTTCAATGAAATTGTCGTACTTACATAATTTAACTTTAATTAATCACTTGCTTTTTATTATTATTATTATTATTATTATTTTTTTTTTTGCGATAGTTGATCAGATGATCCTTTTACATCATTTTTGAAGTTTTGTAACACATTTGAAAATTTGATCCATTACATCACTTTTAGATTGGTAATATCTGTGACCAACCATTACCAGTTTTTTAACCTTTCATGTTTTTAGTGATGAAATGCTTCCTTTCTCTTCATGATTGTCATTGACAATTTTTTTGATATCTCAATAACCAAAGTTTCCTTTGGATAGATATTGTACAAAACCAGTTTCGGTTCTGCCTGATCAATTTGTGAAAAATTTGTCCACGTTACTAGATGAATTGTATGCATTAAACAATGTCCTTAACATTAATTGCAAATAGCAGATAATAGAGAAAATGAATTTATCCTCATTAATCAGAGATACGTCGTAGGCAGTGACGCATTAATGAGAGTTCGCTGTATAATCTTTTTATTTCACTTTAATCTCTTCTTGACAAATGAACACCATATGAATGTAAAATTATTCTTTCCAATCAGTCATAATTAGCTTAGAGAAAAGGTCGGAGGGAAGTTATCCATAAAAACCATGTATTAATGTAGGAAAAACGAAATATCTCCAATTTAAAAATATTTGTTTTGGAATATAAAAAATTTTTATTCACTTATTTTAATTCACAGAGGTAGCCATGAAATATGAAGTTTTATTAATTATAAAAGTTTTAAGTTCACCCTTCAATAACTTTATGCATTATTTTTGTTTTAGTGTAAAGTTTACTCGTGAAAAGGTCTTGTTCATCAAAATGGAAGTATTTGTGTTAAATAGGATGTTAAATTATTTTTAATTTTAGCTTTTTAAATATTTTTATCTTGAAATATAGTTGTATTCAGCCAACTGAATATTCAGTATTTGACCAAATAGTTGCTATTTGGCTAAAATCATTTGGTGCATCCCTATTATTAATAATAATAAACTAAGATTTGTATTTTTTTTAAATTACATTGCCTATTAAATTTATTTTTATTTGTATTTTACTGTTTAACTTATTCTTTTTCTTTTTAACTTATAGTCAAGTGTTCCGTGAAGAATTAGAACGCATCATTGAATCACAAATAACTGAAGGCTACTTACCTGCAAATTTAGCTGCTTTACAACAAGTTACTGAACTCTTACTCCCTAACAGACGTTCATCAGGATTAAGATCTGGACAGTGTGTAATTCCTATTAATGACATTAGAGGAGTTGATGGCATTCGTTATACAAAGCAAGAGAGACTTTTAAGATGCAAATTAGCTGCTGTATACAGATTAATAGATTTATATGGTTGGTCAGAAAACATTTATAACCATGTTACAGTAAGTTTCATTTGCTTAAATTGTTGCTTAGTCACTTTAACTGTCGCGTCAATAAGAGCACAGATCTGATCTGTTCTCTTGATGTTTGCAGTTTCATCCATATTACTTATATCATTCTAAAATATTTAAAAATTGACTAGCAAATTTCAATTGTGCTAATCAAGTAAAGATTTCAGTTTTTTAAATCATACAGAATCAATACATTTATCAGTATATACATGATGTCAAATAAGGAAGAAAAGTGAGTTGTCTTTAAATCCAAAACAATAGCTTTATTTCCATTTTATGGTATCCTTTCTAAAATATTGTTACTTAATCACACCAGTTTTTAGAGCTTACTGTATTTAATCTAAAAGATTTGGGAGCTGTTTTGCATTAGATTATAGGCAAAATTTTGATGCTTAGTGCTGTATTAAATAAGTCTCTAAGTTGAATTTATGATATATGTATATGCTTTATATCATAACTTTTATGGATCACAATTCTAAGAAAAAAAGACTAATTATTACTGTCTGTCTTTCCTTGATAATTTTCTTTGTATGCAAGGTTTATTAAACTTGTTTGTTGTGCAACATTAAGCTGTTCTTAAACTCTGTAAAGCTTACTTGATGCACTCATTTTCATTTAAACTCTACCTTTTTTTAATATTTACAAAGAGAGACAAGTTACAGTCGGCTAAAAAAAAAGGGAAAGGAACACCTTATACATTTTAATCTCCAAATTGTCAAAGAGAAAAGTAGAATTATCTACTCTATTAGGAATTATGTCTTCTTTATCTAAACTTAGGGAACTGTCTCCATATTGAAATAGTAAAACTGAAATTTTCAATACGAACATCTAATTTTGACACTAGAATGAGTTTTTTTACCCTCAAATTAGCCTAGATATAACAGAGCCATACAATATTAAAAGTTCGGCTAATTTGGGAGATCATCTCAAGTGAAATCATTACTTTAAGGTTCAAATTAAATACATATTGACTATATGATTGTCTCCTAAATTGTTGTTGTTGATTTTTTAAGCATAGTTCAAAAACTACTTATCAGATTAAGCTCTAATTTTGCATATGCACATTAGAAGCCCAGTGGCAGAACTGCCTTCAAGTGTCTGCAACGCTAATAATGTTTTCAAAAATAGTCTGCAATACGCAATATATCATATAAATCTATTCTTGCTGCTGTTGTAGTTGAACTGCTAATTAAGGCATCAGCATTTATCTGCTTTCTGAGTAAAAAAAAAATTCTGAAATTCACAGCAAATATTCTGAAAGGTTACAGCTGATGGGGGGGGGGGGGGAGGGGAGAAAATCCCCTCTGGGCAATAATTTTTCTTCTTGGAGGTCGGATTAACTCTGCTTTTGATTAAAGTCTATTTCAGGCTGAGTGTAGATTCTTGCAAATTCGGTTCGGGTTAGCCTGATTTTTCAAAAGTTAGTTCAGTATATTGTTTTAGATAAAAAACTATGCCTATATTAATAAGCATAGAATTTTGTGTGTCTGCTGTTTTCTAAAGGAATGCTGCATCTTTTCCAGGACTATTTCACAAAATTCATGTTACTTTTTCGTGAACCTTTGATGAAATTAACGTTTTTTTTTTTCCCCCCACGATCCTTTGGCGAAATTCACGTTTTTTTTTCGTAGCCCTTCGCAGAAATTTTCACTTTATCCGTGATCCTTTGACGAAATTAGCATTTTTTCTGCGGCCATTTGACAAAATTTATGTTTTCTCTGTGACCCTTTGATGCAATTCGCATTTTTTCCATGAACCTTCAACGAAACTCATGTTTTTTAGTCTTTTGACGAAAATCAAGTTTTTCTGCAGCCCTTTGACGAAATTTGCCTTTTTATCGCAATCTGTCGACGAAATTAGCCATTTTCCCAGATCCTTTGATGAATTTCACAATTTTTCTTTGTCCTTTGGACAAATGCCCCACCAGTGGCTGAGAGGTTGTGCTCTCGAAGCTGGTAGACGGGAGGTGCTGGGTTCGATCCCAATCGCGCCCGTCGGCCTAATCGTTCGGAGTTTTCGTGGTTTTCTTCGAGCCGTGGATTTATCCATGCGTAAATACGGATTAGGTTCCCTTAGAAAGACCCCCACGAAGGGCACTCCCCCCGGGCCTATATCCCTAGTGTAGATAATTGGCCGTCAATAATCAACCCAACCCTTTGGACAAATTTCATGTTTTTTCCGTCATCCTTCGATGAAATTAACCATTTTTTGTCGATCCTCCAACGAAATTTGTCGTTTTTCGTGATCCTTCGACGAAATTAAATTTTTTTCTACGATCTTTCGACGAAGTTGGTGTTTTCTCTTTAGCCCTTCGACAAAATTCACATTTTTCTGCGATCATTCATAGAAACTCATGTTTTTTTTATGGCCTTTTGACGAAATTTGTGGGGTTTTTTTCGTAATCTGTCAACGAAATTAGCCATTTCTCGGTAACTTTAAGTGAATTTCACGGTTTTTTTGCGATTCTTCGACGAAATTCACCGTTTTATTCGCGATCCTTCAACGAAGTTTGCCGTTTTTTCACATAATTTACTCGCTATAGCGCGTCCGCGGCATCGCTGTATGTTTTTAGTCTGCAGGTGCCCTAAAAGGTCTGCGATGCCCATTGCAGCGTCACGTACATTCTGCCACTGGGATTAGAAGCTTCTGAAAATCTATTTCTTTAAAAAAATTCATAGATTACAATTCATAATTATTTTTTAATATTAATTTCATAATTTATATTTTACTTATAATTTTTTTTAATTGTATAAAATTCACAGAATTATGTCTGGGATGAATACAAGGTGCTTTTGAAAAGTTTGGTGAATGGTCTCATAAAATAAAGGAAACAAGAGTTACAAACAAAATACTTTACTGGCCTTCAAAGTAATCACCATTAGCTACAACGCACTTTTGACATTGGTTGTAAAGCTGCTGGAAACTGTCGGCAAATGCTTTTTTCGAAATCACTCTAAGCACCGTTGTCACACATTGTTAGATCTCCGCAATGTCTGCAAAGCGTAGGCCTTTCAGGACTCCTTTGAGGTGGGATGTTGTTGCACTTGTTAGATGTTGTCTAGGGTTGTGCTTGTTGACAGTCGACCCAAACACGTCTCATCCTCGACACCTTTCTTTCTGTCTCTAAAGCTTATAAACTACTCAAAAACATACTTTTTACTCTCTGCTTCAACACCGTACATTTGCACTAACTTTTCATGGGTCTCCATTGCCGTTTTACCTAATTTGAAGCAAAACTTTATATGCATGCATTGCTCTGTTTCGCAATGACACAAGTTCTCAAACTAATTCTATTAGATTGGTGACAGCGAGCAACTCTGCTTAACTTTGATGATTTGGACAATAGAAAGCACTTGTTGACATGTCTGTCAATGAGTATGCATGAATGCAACATCCTCACCAGTGTGGTTTTTAAAATATGGGACCTTTCACCATACTTTTCAGACGCAGCTTGTACTAACACCGCAGAAAAAAATCAGCATGAAAAAATAATTATTACAGCAAATATGAATGGAAATATTAAAAATTAATTAAATAATTTATTAGGTTAAAATTTATATCTTTTAACTTCTGAACTTCTTGCTATATTCGCAAATTGAGTTTTGATTGCTTATGTAAGATTTTTCTTCAGCATTCTGTTGTAAAATATTTTCAATTTTCATAAATTGCAGATACATTTAATTTAGGCATGCAACTTTTCCGCCTTTTTATAAATTTCACAATTTCCGTCTTTTATAAAATCCGCTATGTTCTCTTTTTTATAAAATTGTGATTTCCGCAGATTTCTTCTCCATAATTCTGCAATATTAGCTTTTTTTTCGATTGCCCATAATTTAAAAAATATATGCATTAAATGATATGACTACCTTGAGTTTCATCTCACTAGCCTGTATGTTTTGTTACACCGCAGTGCATTTTCCCGTCTATGTGCAGGAATCACGATTGATGAAATTCTATTCTCCATCCTGTTTACTGTTGGAGAAGGATGCCACTTTTTTGCGTTTCTTGTTTTTCTTTTTAAATCAATCTGCAATTTCTGAAAAATTGTAAAAAAAAAAAAAAAAAAAAAAAAAAAAAAAGAATTGCGTTGATGTTCATCAGGGAAAAAAAAGCTGAGAATTACGATAAATGAATAAAATCACAAAATTTCGTCAATCACTCGAGGAAAAAACCACGACTTTCTTCAATTGTTCACGAAAAAAATTGCGAATCTCGTGAAGAGGTTGTGGGCAAAAAAATTGCGAATGTCAAGTAAAAAAGATCTTAAATTTTGTCTGCCAATCATGAAAAAAAAGATCAAACAATTGCAGAAATTAATCACGAATTATGTCAAAAGATCGTGGAATAAAATAGTGGATTTCGTTAAATGATCGCGGAATAAAAACACTAATTTCATTGAATGATTGCAGGAAAAAAGTCGCAAATTTTGTCAAATTGCAGAAGTTAATCTCTAATTTCATCGAACGATCGTGGAATAAAATTGCAAAATTTGTCGAACAATCGTTGAATAAAAATCACTAGTTTCTTCAAATGACCGTGAAAAAAATCACAAATTTTGTCAATAGGTCGTGAAGGGAGGGGGGGGGGGGGAATCGCAATTTTCATAGTCAGTCGTGGCAAAAAATAGTAAATTGGATCGAAGTTATGGTTTTCCATACATACAAAAATGATAGTTAACTATTTAATATTCATGTTATTTGCTTCTGTTTAGAATACATGAAACAAAACTCTACTGTTGGATGAAAGAATGTTAATGTAGTATAAAACTGTACATGTTGACAGGTAGTCATTTTCTTCAACTCAACTATGAAAATGCAATATATGTATTACAGAAAGTACTATAAAATATTTTAACATGAGAAATTTTTTAATTTATGTATTTTATATTCAATACAATATAGTTCATAAAATTCATGCATAAATGTTGTGAAAAGTGTCGTAAATTTTACTTTCACACGTAATTTCCTCCTTTTTGTTATTTTCTGAATGGCATCCCTATTAATTCCATATTATTGTTGTGATCTCCATTTTATTTTGCATATAAAGTTTGTACACAGGTTCTTTTTAGAATTCATTTCGTAATTTAATTATATTCTGTAATAACCCAAGTTTCATTTTCTAACATCAAAACATGTTCCATTTTTACATTTTCTATAAAAAAAAATATTTTTGGTTTATAATATTAAACTTATACAGAAAACACAGATAAAATTAATGTCTACATAACTAAAACATTTAAATAACATTAACTATACATAAGAATAACATTTAAAATATGAGGAATTATTTTCCTCATTTTGTTATTGAATACTTTTTATATGTAAATGAGCTTGCCAATATTTTGACACCTACTTTTTTTATTGTTTATTTTTAGACATTTTCATTGTGAATGATTTACAAATATCAGCTGATTTTAACATGAAGATAACTTTTTGCCTGAGTGTCTCATGAAACTGTATTCCAAACTTTTTTTTTATGTTGAAATTTTTGTAATCCACTAAATTATTTTAAACTTAATTTTCCAGCCATATTTAGTTGAATATTTTATATATAGCCATATTTAGCTTCTGATTTTCTTCCTTTTTTGTTGTACATCATTATGTTGCTTTAAACTTTGTAAAGCTGACTTGATGCACACATTTTCTTTTAAATTCTACTTTTTGTGGATATTTACATATTAAATACAAAGTTAATAAAATTCAAGGTTGTTAATATTCTATAAATGTTTTTGTTTCTCAGTTACGAAATCATTAACTATATGTAATTAAAAAAAAAAAAATTCTTATGGAAATTAAAAGATTTTTATTATAGTAGTAGAAAGAAAAACCAATCCATTGTTTCTCATGATAATGTTTGAGAAGAATTATGGATATGGGTAACCGAAATGAATACGGTCTAAATAGAATTTGTTGCAACTGTATTGTGATTATTGAATTAAAATTATGAATTGAGGTTCTACTGTACGTGAAAAATGTTTGGATGATGCTGAAATGTCATTTATGCATTAATATAGTTATTTATTTAGTTAATTTTTTTTGTCATTCTTTTATTAGGTTCGTGTAAATCAAGATCTAGAACATTTTCTTTTGAATCCATTTGGTTTGCAATATCCAGAAGTTACTGCTTCGTCTTTGCTTAAAGTTGATATGCAAGGCAATGTTGTAGACCCTGGGTCCACATCTTTTTCTTTCAATCGTGCTGGATTTGTTCTTCATTCTGCAGTCCATTCTGCTCGACCAGATATCAGATGTGTTATACATATACACCACCCTCCAGTTGTTGCTGTGAGTATTTAATGTTCATTATGCATTGTATAGTTGCAGAATACTGAGAAATCTCAGTATGTTATGCAATTGCTTGGAACTATTCTATTATCTTTTGTAACGTGTAATAAACTTTCATATTAGCATTTAGATAATTATAATATTAATACTAGATCATACTTGCCAACTTTTACACTTTAGGTGTAAAATTTACACTTTTTGACCATTTTTTACACTTTTACACTTAGGAGGTTTATTTTTACGCTTTTTTGCAAAGTTTCTTCTAAGCTCTATTTTACTCCATAAAATTAAATACTTTTTAATTTCTTTTATTAATGATAGTTTCTGAATCTAAAGGAATATTTTATATTGTTAAAATTATGAATCAAGGGTTCGTATTCAAAATATACCATACAAAATCTTTTAATTTTCATTCTGTTTAAACGGAAGTCGTGTTTTGAGTAAGGTTTTTGCTTAGACTTTCTTAAATAAAACAACAAAGAAGCTGTCTGTATATGTTTCATATCAAAATATCAGTGTATTATTTGTATATTATGTGTAACAATATTTATCTGTTACATGCTTAAATGCTGTTTATTTTTGTATGAGGACATGAGTTTCAAAACTCGCCTTATCCAAAGTTGAAAAAATCATGTTTTCTCTATCAATCTATTCTATTTGTAAATCTTCACTGAAAAAAACACTATAATCCTTAGAAAAACTAGTTTTAACATGTATTTCTAGCGTTCTAAAGTATCGGTTTACAATGGAAGCAGTCAGATTTTTCGCAATTTCCTCGAATTTGATTTTTTGGATAAAGCGAGTTTTGAAACTCACGTCCTCATATAATACGTTGTGTGCCATATGCTCACATGAAAGAAAAAATTGCATGAAACGCACTTCACGCGTTATTTTACACTTTGCCATTTTGAAAAGTTGGCAGGTATGCTAGATGTAATTTGAACTTAAAAGAATAAACTTTGCATAATGTGGTCTTTGGACATAAACACAGGACATGAAAGATTTTTTTAAATTTTGGCTTTCTCCCCTTCTTTTTCCCAGGAGCTGCAAAATCATATCTCAGAACCTATAAGGGGCTTAAAGAAAAAAAAAATTAAAGTAAATTCAGGATGGTGAATCTATTTTCAGAAAGAAATTAGTCTTGGAATCTGTTTAGACATTAAAAGGGAAGCTTTCCACTATGATTTCTCAAAATATACGTTCATATTATTTATTTATTTTTTTTTAATTTGACTACTGCTCTCTCCAAAATGCTGGGGGTAACATCATATCTCGCACCGTTTTTGGACCTTGGCGATGAAATATAGCAGAATGGCGAATTTGAAGATACTCTTCCATATCCTGTGCATGCAGGATATGGAGGATGAGTTAAATGTTTTTAGGGTTTCGTTCATCTCACAAAACCCTATTAGTTCTGCTTCGTTGTCTGTCTGTCACAGAGCCGGTTCTCAGAAACTATATAACTTACAGTCATGAAATTTTGTGTACTTATAGCTGAATACCTACTATGAAGCTCAAAATCATAAAATTTGAAAAAATTGTATTATTTTAATATATAAAGATAAACAACTAAAAATCTAACAGTCTTTTCCTATTAAATTTAAACATTTTTCGTTACAGCGGTTGTCAACAATTAAAAATCCACAATAGAATTCTTTCTACAATAATTAATTTTCTATTGAAAGATTTCCACAGGAAAATGAAATAAAAAGTTTCACCATTTGAAAAAAAGATTACCGTAAAATACCGTTAATCCGCCCTTCCCGATTAAGCGCCCCCCTCCCATTTTGTAAACAAATTGTAAAAATTCAAAAAATCCCGAGAAAGCGCCCTCCCCAAAGAAATTTCGCCATGCACCTCAAGATGAACACCAAAAATTTTATCTCGCGAGTGTTTTTTTTTTCCGACCGATCAGAAAGGCGTGACGATTGTTTGATATATCGAAAACACGTACAAACGCATTGTCGATCTGAAAAAGCAATATAACCAAACATTAGTTCTGCTGTAAATTTATCTCCATGGCGATATGAAGGTAATAAAAATATCGATAGTGAAAGTTTCTCATGAAATAAGTTTAAAAAATGTGTGTTTGATGCTGTGTGGAAAATATTTTGATTAAAAGAGAATCTATTTATTTTATTAAAGAATTTATAGTCGTATTTAACATTATTATGAACACGAATCACAAAAAATATCGATTGATTGATCAGATCAATCGATTTGCCGATACACAATCGAATTTGTAGTGCAATTTGTGCTATCTTTGTGGTAGTAATGTTTTTTGTTTTAATAATCTGACAACACTACCAATTCATTCTATATGTTCTCAATTTTTGTGATTTGTATTATTTATTTAACATTTATAGATACGAAATCATGATTAAAAAAAAACAGTTATTTAATCTCCCTAACTTACAACAGATGTCGACACCACATAAAATGTTACTAGTTCTCGAAATTACTTCAGGACATTTTCAACTGCAATTTCTCAGTGTTTTTTAATTATTTTAAATTATTAAGTTCCTTTTATTTTTCTGTTACCATATTAATGACAGATATTAGTGTTATTATTTATCTAAACGCATTCCAGTTTCAAAGCGTCTGAAATCCGGAATTTTCTATAATTTGATATCGTCATTAATTGTGAAGTTATACTGTTTTTCTATTTTGTCTATCATTTTGTTTTCAAAATGTTTTTCTTTTGTTACTTTATTAAAATAATGGATGCTTTGTGATGATCAGCCATTAGCATCTCCCACCACCACCACCCATAAATTTCATATACTACAGTTTTAATACTGTGTAAGCGCCCCCCCCCCCCCCCCCTGCTTATTTTACGACTTTTCGTCATGTTTAGGGGGGGCGGATTAACGGGATTTTACGGTAGTATGACATCATATTGGTATTAAAATGGAAATTTTCAAGCATTTCTCAATAATACAAGGAGTATGAGTATGTGTAAATACAGAAAGTAGCTTAATATGACGTCTAATATTTTGAAGGTCTCTATACAACATGTTTAATTTTGAAATTTTTTTCTTTTTTTTTTAATATCGCATTCAGTTCACATGACAGAGTATAATAGCAGGCTTCGCCCGCCATCAGACCGGTTCAGATTTTCAAAAAGATGAGAAAAATAGACTGGTAAATTTTTACTTTATAAAAAAACATGATTTTTTTTAAAATGAAATTTATTTGGATTCCATTAAAGAAAGAATAAAGTGTTTTGAAAGGAATATTAAACGAAACCCTTTGTGCGATCTTTGATCACACTTACCCACTTGTTTTTGATACTGAAATTTAAAAAAAAAATCATGCCCTGTTGTTTTCGGTGGGTAGTGTAGTGTTAGATGGATGCAATTACATTTTTGTTAAGAGTGGCATTTGCTTAGCTTTGGTATCTTTTTGCTGCCATATTCTGACTCATAATAGTTTTTAATTAAAACATTACCATACGATAGTTAACATTTTACAAATGTTTTACTTTTATTTTTAATGAATTTTTCTTAGGTGTCTGCAATGAAAACTGGACTTCTGTATATTTCCCAAGAAGCAGCCTTGTTAGGAGAAGTTAGTTATCATGATTACCAAGGTATTGTTGTAGACACTCAGGAACGAGAACTTATTGCTAGAGATTTGGGACCTGTCAATAAAGTTAGTAAACAAGCTTTCAGTTATAGTGAGTAAATCTTTCTATTTTGTGTTGCTAAATGTTTTTTTTTCTTCCTCCCAGGTTATGATTCTCAGGAATCATGGAGTTATAGTATGTGGAGAGTCTGTAGAAGAGGCATTATTTTATTTACAGAATCTAGTATTAGCCTGTGAATCTCAGGTTTGTTTGTTTTTTATATTTTAACGACAAAATTGTAATATGCAGATGTGTAGTGGTCACTTGTTCAATTCGTAGGATGAACGCTTAGAAAAGGCTATTATGTACACAAAATCTTACAGATTTTGATGTTTACAATTTGGTACATTGTTTGAAACTAGGTGGATCCAGCGAATGCATCATAGGTCTTCTCAGATCAGCAATAAACAACTAACTGCTGCCCAATAACAACCAAAATTACACTAGAATGTGCCAAGGCATTCATTTCAGTAAATGTCAAGGCAAGTCATAACATACTGGCCGTTGTTGACATGGGCAAACATTCAGTAACGTAATACTAGGTAAATATTAATAAACAAATTACATATAATAAGGATGGGTTTTCAGAACCATGTGTATATAAATACACACATTCAACCTTTAAAACAATATACATAGCATTATATATATATATATATATAATACTATCTCTTCCTTTGATTTTCACACATGTGAACTATGCACAATTAATTATGATAATAATGCAAATAAATTGAATAGTTCAAGATTATGGATATTGGTTATTTTCTATTGAAGAGGACAAACCTTTGAAATAGACCTCGTAACTATAGCTGTTTTCATTTCAGATTCTGAGTTTTTTTTTTATCAGAGCCAGGCATTACTTTAAGGGCACGATCTTTCACCCATTTACCAGGGATAAATTTTCATCTTTTGAGATGACTATACATCCTTCATTAAAATTCTCTTTCTTAACAAACCACATTTTGTTCATTGCTGTAAATGACCCAAATAATCATTTTCCTATTTCTTTCATGTGGTTTGAGTCATTTTTGCTATCATCTGACTTTTTAACAACCCATTATCATTAAATTTTGTCACATCCTCTTCAGGAATTGAAATGTTTGGGCTGCCTATCAAAAAATGGGCAAGAGTTAGGACTTCAATTTCATTAGGATCAGACAATAAAGGTAGCAAAGGGCAAGAATTTTAAATTCCTTCTTCTTCTGCAGTTGAAGTCCTAAATTCTTTGAGTGTGACTCTGGAATTGCATAAGGTTATTTTAAGATGGTGCTTAAATGCTTTCATCCCAGCTCCCCATAATTAATCAAAATTGGGTGAGTGATGAGGAATGAATTTCGAGTTAATGACCTCAAAGGCCAAATAATTAGCCAATGCTTCATGAGGTTTACATATATCATGGCATGTAATTTCTTCCATTCAGTATTTGTACCTACAAAGGTAGTTCCGTTAATTTTTCATTAAAATTTTGTTAATTTTTTGGTTAAATTTACCAATTCATGACCTCTTTAAAAAAGGAAAAAAAGCTATAATTCTGCACAGATTATTTTTATATTGTGCCATATGAATTTCTCTTTGGACATTGCAAATGGTGCAAGTTGGTGTTTGACACTTATGTATTGCTAATACTCTCGCACTTCCCATTTTACTCTGGTAGCTCCTTTTTTTTTTTTTTTTTTTTTTTTTTTTGTTCCTTCTTTTTCATATTTATTTAAATGTGGGTAGAAATCTCAACTACATGTGTCCAATATTCCACGACCACACAAAACAGTATGGTTGACTCATTATAGTAATATAATTATTATGAAAGTTTTATTGCAGTTCATGCATATTTGTCTTCATATGGTTATCTAAAGATATCAGCATATTTAGCAAATTATTTATCATTAGTTTTGTGGCTTTTATTCCTTCCATGCCCCATTATCTTGACCTAGGGATGTGCTCTACAACTGTTTTATTCCTATTATATCTGTATAGGGGTTTGTTAAGTCTTGAGAGTATTGTATATTTATGTAACATTTTCTTCTGTTTTATATTTAGTTTTCTTATTATGGTTTTTAATAACAATATATTTCGGTTTCTCTTAGCTTTATGCATTTATTTGATTTAGAATAGTTGTAACCAAATGCACATATTAATTTGTAATAATTTATGCTTTAATATAGGTACGTCTTATGCCAATTGGTTTGGATAATATCCAGGTAATGTCAGATGAAGCCAAACAAAAGGTACGGAGCTTGATAACTTCTCATCATGAAGTAACTGGTAAACCAGATAGTTCTGATGATGATCAAGCAAGATTAAAGAAGTTTAAAGTTTGGGACTTAGAATTTGAAGCACAAATGCGAATGTTAGATAATGCTGTAAGTGCTTTTATTACGTGATTTTTTTTTTTCTTATATATATTTTATGCTCATGACTTATTTTCTGATTGCTTTTTAGGGATTCCGAACTGGCTATTTATACAGATATCCTTTGATTAGAGTTGAACTTCCTCGTCAAAAGAATGATGTTGAAGTTCCTCCCACTGCTACATCATTTGCTCAATATTTTGATGAAGATAAATGGCTTAGGTATTTTTCATTAATTCTATTCTCTAAACTTCTAAGTGTTTTTATTTTTTATGCAAAAAAGTGCATTAATAAAAAGTTATTTGAATAAAACATTATCTTTTATTGTGAATTCTTTAGCATGTCATTCACCTTTAGTCTGTCAGACTAGACTCCTCTTGAGGTCTAAACATCTTAGACTCAATTGGTTGTTGCAAGTATTTACTAAAATCATCCGTATATAAATCTGTTACAAAGGCATTACAGTTTACTCATAACTGAGGTTTTATTTTATATTCAGTCCAAGCATCAAAAGTGATTATCTAAATTAAAATGATTCATTTACTCAGTTCCTTTAAAGTTTCTTTCATTACAGAGTGTGACTGAATAATTCTTGGACATTCGTATCAATTTCTGTCAGGACCTTGATGAATCCAATAGCTTCAAATCGCAAAAATATGTTTTAAAAGAAACGCATTTCTATTTGTAAAGATGTAAACTATGAAAGAATGCAGGCACAGCAAACACTCCCAAAAACCTGTAAAAAACAAAAAATCTGCATTCACAATTGTTGACTTAGTGAGAAACCATGATAAATTATAATTACATGACTTTCTATTTTGGAAGTGGGGTGGGGGTTAAGTTTAATAACTTAATGCAGTGCATTTGGATTGCTGTAAACCTTGCAAATTTACTTGTCGTATAGAATTTTTACATAATTCAAAATTTTATAGTTAGTAATAACTAAAAGCTGGAGAACTTATATTGTTAAGTAATAAATAATGTATGCTATACACTATAAAATTTAACGAAAATATATTGCCATTTCCTCAAATTAGGTTTAGACAGTGAAAATTATTCTCGTCAGTTACTTTTATTAGTTAGTATTTAAAACATTTTTAATATTTATTTATGTAGCCCATTGAAAAAGTTAATGGAAGGAAAGAAGACACAAGAAAAATTAAGATGGGTGAATTCTCCAAATGTGTATCAAAGAGTTGAAGTGCTTGAAACTGGAACTAGTGATCCTAAAAAAATTACTAAGGTGCTTTTCTTTTGAATGTTTCACTATTTTCCAAATTTAGCAATAAGAAAGTTATATGAAATAATTCATGTGCTCTTGATTACAAAAGTATGAAGAATATTTTTATATTGAAATATTTCTATTTAATAATTTGAATCCATTTCAGCTGAGTGGAAGCTTTGACTATTTCTGACCCCTGGAGTTTTTCTAGAATTTCAAATGCTCTTGAAGTTCTTCAAAATAAATTATCAAAAATAAGTTTTAGCATTTTAAAAAAAACTATTTTTAGGATATTTTTTATCTGAATACTTACTATTTCAATCCAAATTACAAATTTGATCTATAAAGTGGAGCTAATTTCTCCCCAATTAAACAGGAAAATTTTAAGTAATGTGAAAATTGTATATTTTTTTTTTCTAAATATAAATTTAAGAACACATACATTTATTTAACATAAATTTAAAAATTATTCTTATAATCACAAGATTCAGTCCCCCTCCTCCTCTTCATACTTTAAATGGAATGTTTATAATGAAAATTAAATATTATTTAAGTTACTGAAGTCTAGTTTATAAGTCATAGATAATATATATATTAGTTGTTACATGAAATTTAACTAGGCTTGTATATATTAATGGTGGTTTTACAAATCAATAAAGTGGTGAAAATTCACCTTGGGTGTATTTTTCTTTTCTCAATCAAATTGTCTCTGGGGCAACTATACTATTTGTGTATTGCCATGATATCTTTACTTGAAGTTTTAGCTTGTGTAAGCTTTGTGTTTTTGTGGTTGTCATTTGGACTGTAAAATGTGTAGTCTGATTATTGATGAATAGATCTTGACATTTCTAATCTTGGTTGTCAGGCATTCTGATTTATTTTTTAAATGTCTGGAGATCATTGTTTACATGAAGAAATATATATGTTAAGCAAGTTGAATCTTGATGCAACTTATAATGAGACATTTAAATTTCTCTTTAAAACCTGTGTGGATAACACATCTAATTTTGCTCTTTATTATTTTCAAGTCTTGTAATTTTAGAGAATTGGCAGCATCTAACATAAATATAAATTTTTGTATGTCTGCCTCCTTTTAGTGTAAGAATTCACTGATGACCCTCCCTAGTGATATTAATTTTAATAAAAATCTGCAATCTCAAGAGTTGGTTTTATCAGTAGACTGGTTCAGATTTTTAGAACTTTCCAGGTTTCAGTCTAAGGCAGGTTCAACACTAAAAATAACATAATCTAATAAAAAAAATTACTGTATGTGAGTAATCCTTTCTGTCTAAAATGCAAAATAATACTGTATGCATTTGAATATTTGATATACTTAGCTTCATAAATTGTATCCTTAAAATAAAATCAATTTTTTTAATTACTGTGAAATTGTACTCATTCTTCAAGTGAAGTTTAGAATTTTGTAGACTTTGGTGTATTGTTTTATTTTACCTTTATTACAATATCAATTGGGCTATCTTTAATTTTTGTGACTATCTTGAAAATATATTTTTTATATAGATTAATAGATCCTAGGCCATTTTTTATCTTTATTTCTTAATATCTAAAACAGTACAATATTATTTTGTTTTATTTTATTGATATAAGCATTTTAGCTGGAATGTAGTTAGTATTTATTATTAATATTTCAGTAATGTCTATTATATTTTATCAAATAGCCTCAAAGTATAGTATAGTATAGTATCAAATATCTTTCATACTATGCTTTTGATATTTTGAATATATTAATTTAGCATTTTCTAAAACAATTTTCTTTTTATTTCTACAGTGGGTCAAGCCAGATAGTGGGGACAATGATTCTGTAAGACCTTTATCCAATCAGTCATAACAAAATCAATTGCTCTTTGCACTACATAATGCTATTTGCTTTGTTCGTTTTATTAACATCAGATTCTTTATGCCAAATTTTCATAGCTGGTACATAAGTTTTGTTTTCTTTCAGACATGCGAAACGCAAAATAAACTTGAGCTTATGAATTTTCCTTATCCTATTTCTAAGCCATTTAAAAACTTTATTAACCTTCTATCCAACTTTTTTAACACTTGATCTTTGTATTGTTGGGATGCTCTAGTTTCCTTTTAGTAAAGGAAATGTATAGGCTATAGTATACTTTATATCAGTAACATCCAGATTTTAGTATTTGCATGATTCTGCTTTGCTTTGAACTAACTGGGTTTGGTGTCTTTTGGTTATTGCATGGAAATGTGTTATGTTGTCAAATGTGTTATTGATTTTATCTTTCCTTAATTACAGTGGGTACAAGAAGGGTCTCCTTCTCATAGTACACCTGTAAAGATTGAAAGCCCTCATCAGTTCATTCCAAAAACTGGTGATCCTTATGAATTTAAAAGAAAGCAAAAAGAGGTTAGACAACATATAATTTAGTGTAGTTGATGCATAATTATGTTAATTTGCTATCTCACATGTCTGTGCATTTTTTTTTTATTGTAGTTAAAAGAAAATAGAATGCATTCAAAGATAACAGCTGGTCCTCAATCATCAATACTTGAAGGAGTAACTTGGGAAGAGATTAAAAAAATGCAGGTAATTAATATTTTTTTATTCGTATACCTATTAAAAAATTGAAATGGTTTTGAATATAAAATTTTTAATTTAGGATGCTCAACTTAATGCTACAGGGGATCAAGTTGTTATTGTTGGTGCTGCATCAAAGGGAATTATTCAGAGAGAATTCCAGCATAATGCTATGGTCTATAAAACAGCTTATGCCAAAAATCCATTTGATAACATATCTGATCAAGAGTTAGAAGAATATCGAAAAATAGTAGAGAGAAAACAGAGGGGAGAACCAGGTTTGTTTTCTTATTTATTGAAATAATTACTGCAATAGTTAGAAGTAAATATACATATATGTTTTAAATAACTTGTATTTGCTGCTTTGTAAAAATAAGAAATAAGTAGAATACTACTTCAAAGACTGAAATTTTTATGCTTATGTCTATCTCATTAAGCAATTAAAGTTTTGTCACTTTTAAATAAAACAAATGTCCACTATCACTTAAAAACTATCTTGACATAGCTCAGTCACAATTATGTCCAGGACTGTCTCAGTCCAGCCTAATACACATTTCTCTGCTGGACATGTTACATTTCTTTATTGCATCAAAATAGGATCAGCTTCTGCTGCACATTTATACTTATTCTTGGCCCGGCCAGATCTATTCAAAATTGTTCATATTTTGTCAGCTTTTTTCGGCTCTTTTTTAATTTTTTATCAGGCCATTTGGACCTTTTTATCAGTCCTGCCCATTAAAAAAAAAATGCCTTTGTTCTTTCAGTCCATTGGGAAAATTTGTCTATTTTGCCGGGTATGTACTCCTGTGCAGATCTCTGAACTACGTTATATTTTCTAATGAGTCTTCATTTGAATGTATTTGTCTAAGTAATCAATAATGCTATTTCATATTCAGTGGCTTGCGAACATATAAATTGAAAAATGTTGTATTTTTGCATAAATGTATAACGTATTCTTTTGTAAAAATTTTAAATTCCAAAATAATATTTGTTGAACAGTTTATTTTAATGAGTCTGGTTGGGCCTGATTTCATTGATTTTTGCCAGGGCTAAGCTGGGCTGAATTTCGATAAAAATTAATGTATTACTATGCCATGGGCTAAAATTTTAGCTTTTATACTGAATCTGATTAGGCCAAGATTTCATTCAGGCCGGGCCCAAACCTTAAAATCTTGGCTCATGTAGACCTTTATGGTGTTCAATATTTCTCTATCCACAACTTGAAAGTCAGTATTCATGTTTCATTTATTTCATTACAATAGTAAAACAGTTTAAAAACTTGAACATAAACTTGCAACTTTTATACATTGAATAAAATGTTTTGGTTAAACTACTTATAGACCGTTGGTTTCCTTTTGAGATTTAATATAATAAATCATCATCTGATCTGTGTTTCATATCTTATTTTAAAGCTGTTTAAGTTAGAAATTTGTGACAGAAAAAAAATTATAGACTGGGCATTAACACATAAATGTAAAAAAAAAAAAAAAAAAAAAAAAAAAGTCATCTGCCAAATATCTTATACTTAACTCTTTAATTTATCTATTTCTTTCTCCTTAAAATAAATTATTCACTCCCCCCCCCTTTTTTTTTTCTTTGTGTGTGTTTGTAGGATTTCTTTTTCCTGTTGAAAAAAAGAACAATTTTACTGTTCCAAAATACTTATTTTCTGCTCTTAAAAAAAGTGATTTTGCAGCTCCAAAATGAACAATCTTGCTGTTCTAAAATGATGTTTATGCCGTTTTATCACTACATGTGACAAAAGGGGTATTCCATGTCACATGTGGGACAGCTTTTCTAAAGATTACTGCTGTTTTAACAGTGCTACTGTATTCTCAAGTTAAAACAACTATGCTAAACTGAAAATCTAGGGTTTTTTGTTATTTTTAATGTATAGTTCATATTTTAACAACTTATAAGTTAATAGTTTGGAGGATTTATGTAAGTCACATGCAGGACATTTTGTCCGTTTTTCATGGAATGACCAAAAAACAGAAATAGATATGTTTTTGCGAGTCACAGAAATTCATCCTTGCAAAATTAAATATGCTAAAAATGTTCTGTTGCATTTTCTCTTAATGTTTCTAACAATCATATAGAAGGTTAGAGGCATTCAGGACTGAAATTGAATTAAATGATTATGTAACTAAAAAAAAAAATTGCAAAACTGCAACTTATTTGTATCGCATTCAACTCAATTCCATATGTACAAAGTGTTTATTTATCCATAATTTACAGTCAGCCCTTATGATTTCATATAAGTTTTAAATATCAGTAGCAATAAAGAACTTCTGATTTCTAGAATTTAAAAGTTATTAGCTATACTAAAACTGATAAAAATGGTAAATGTGAATTTATTTTGCTAATGAAGTGAAATAAGTCTTTTCTAACAATGATCGAGCAATTTTCATTGGCATTTTTAGTTGAATATGAATATTTTTCTATATCTGAGAAGTTTGTTCTTTTTATATAGTGGAAGAGGACATACCTGATCACATTAAACCATTATTAATGGAGCCTGTGTTAGTGCCTGAGTCACACACAGTCAGTTCTCCTGTCCAAGATTTAAATACACCTCCTCAGTCACCAACATCTCCATGCTCTGATGAAGAAGGTAATGAAAAGTAGTTGGTAACTTTTTTATTTTATTTTACATAAATGTAAATTAACTAATGTATATGAATATGTAGAGTTTTGAACTTTATATAAACTTTTTTTCATAAATTTATTCATTTCACTTGTATTACTATGCCTTGTTTTTATTACTCTGCTATAATTTTTGCCTGTGAAGTGTTTTGTGTTGCATGAATTCTTACACTTCTTGCATGTCTTCTTTTTTTTTGTTTATTCATAGTTGGCAAAAAAGGTAGTTCTGTACAGAGATCTCTGTCTGCAAGACTCAGTATCGAAGGTAATTTATTGTTCAGCTGTTTTATGGCTTGAATGACAAATGATAATGTTTTGAATTTGAATTTCATATAGTTGAAATTCAGACTCAGCATAAATTGTACTGAAGCATTCTTTTCTCTTTCCTTGAAAAAATGTATGTGTGCATGCATGTGTGTATTATCGCATGCAGTATGATCAATTTGACTGCTACAGGATTCATTGAAGCCCCTATAATAAATCATGCCAGTCAGGTGGAATATTCTTATCTAATGTTATGTCTCTTATCTAATATTATGTCTCTGTCATTATTTATAAATATTGATTTAAAACTATAAAGTTTTTTCCAGGGGTAATTTAAAAGGTTGTAAGTCTTTATCGTTCTGTCAACTTTTTTTTTTCACTTTAAACCATTTTCTTATGAAAATAGATGCAGTTGAAAATGAGTGTAAATTATTATTTACTTGTATAAATCTGAATTTTGCTAATGGTATAAGATTTATCACTTCGAATATATCGTACTCAGATTTTAAAATGTTAACCAAGATCTATGGCTACAAAGCACTTTCTTTGTTTTTATCATTTTCAACTGCAATTAAAATTCTTTGCTGCTCTTTTGCTATTCTTTATTAGCTGGTGGTTGGTTTAAAACCTCTGCCGTTTTCTAATAGCTTTGTATTTCCCACTGATGTAATTTACTAACACTTGAGGAATTTTCTTTCTGATGTCTTAAACCTCTGAATTTTCATCATTTTAATAGCATTAAAACATTGTGTAATTAACAAAATCCTGTCTATAACAAACTATCAATTAAGTTATAAGGTTATAAAAAAAATATGCTTTTTTGAAATTAGTATCAACACTTTTTTAATTACAATCAGTGCATGTTTTGCCATTTACAATCCATAAACATGCATGCATACGATATCTGTAATTCTTATTTTCTAACCAGTGGTGTGCAATAACATTTTACTTAATGCAAATTTTACTTTAGAATTGATTAGTATTAATTTTGCATTCATTTCATTCAATAGTTTTTATGGGATTTCTAGCGAATTATACAGTCGGTGCTTATAAGAATAGCTATTTTTCCATTATAAATTATTCTATTAAACAGGATATTATATCTACTGAGATTGCATATAATGTTTAATGATTTTAAAAGCTATTGAACAACCTAGATGATGCAAACCTTATATTTAAATTATTCCCTAATAATTAGTTTTATGTGTATAATATATATGTATATATTCATATTAAATCTCTAAACATATGTATGTACATATTTTTAATAATAAATCCTTTTGTTCTTTTAAAAGCTATTTTAATTAAAACTTCACAGAATCCAACTTCTGTTTTTTTACAGGAAGATAGCCTCGGTATTCATGCATTTTACATTCACTAGAGTTTCCTTAAATGTAACCCTCGTGAATGTCAAAAATTTCTGTATATAATTATGCTTTCTTTAATATTGTTATGTTTTTCTTTTTAAGATATCAATTAAAATATTTTAAATGTAATTAATTTGGTCTGACACTAGTCTAAAACATAAATATAACTTATGAAGTTCTTAGATTATCTACCCGAACAGTACTCTTTAATTGAAGTCCGCTTTTGTGCAATGCTGAAATTTCTTATGTCAAGAAAAGTGCTACATCAATGTACTTATTCATTGCTGTCTTTTAATGATAGGTTGAAGTTGTGTTTTATGAATTATTGAGGGGTTTATGAATCTCTGTAAAAGAACATACATTTTCACAAATTATTCATTATCTAATTTTTTAAATGCTAACCACTGGTTTTTAATTCTGAATTTTTATTAATTTATTGGTGTGTATAAGTTCATCTTACTTCTGTAAACACATGAATATAAAATAATTGAGGAATATTTCTGTTCCTCACTTGTTTTAAATTTAAATGCATTGATCAAAATATGAGGTTGCATGCAAATGCTTTGCTTGAATATTCAGACTTTCTTTGCTTACTTATTTCTTTTTTGCATGTTTACTTGTGATGCATGTTTGCATGTAATTATAGCTGCTGAAGATTTGAGAGAAAAAAGCTTCCAACGGCGCACTTTATCTGAACGTAAACCTAAAAATAAGAACAGTAAGTTGAGGAATTCTTATTACTTTTATTCATGACAATAATAGGTTATGTATTTGATTTGTGTTTCTTTTACTGATCTTTCCAATATTGCATGTTTTACTGATGATTTCTAGGTATTTCTAGTTTTTGCTTGAAAAATAAAAGGGGGAAATGCAATGCTTTTAATTTGGTGGTTGTGAGAGGGAGACGAGAAAAGATTCAAAATTAAATTTGGAATGGTTTAGGGTAAAACTGATAACTTAAACTTAAAATTAGCAAGCACTTAGCATCAACGTAAATTAAACATTTACATTCAAGCATGTCTCTTCTGGAGTCCATATTGAACAACTCTCAACAAGTCTGTGACATTTTGATAATTAAGGAATTTTTTCGGGAGGGGGGGGGGTGCAATTGTTCATCTAAATCAGCCATACTCAACCTGCAGCCCGGCGACCTTCTATGTGTGGCCCGAGACACATAATCATTAATCCATATTTATTAAATTGAGATCAGCATAACAGTATTTAAGACCTTCAATGTTGTTTTATATATTCTCATAAAAAGATAGTCTACCCTGTTGCTTTTTAAATAATTTTAAATTAATTATAAATATCTTAAATGCCGCTTTCTTTAGTCAAAAGTTCTTTTTACATGTAGTCTTATTTGTGCTTACAGTGATATAAAACTTTCTTAATCCTCAACCATTTTTCCAAAATAATTAAATTTGCACTACATTTCTAAATTAAAAAAAGAAATAAAAAGGTTTTGCATTGAACAAAAGTCTAATTTATTAGAGAAAAATTCCTAATTTCTTTTTCCATAGAACTTTGAAATTCTGCATTGTTACATTATTACGTTTTATACCTATCATGTAGGTTTGAATATTTTTCGTAGAAAAAATTGACACCAAGAGTTTTTTGCATCAGTATTTTCAAACAACAATCTCCAGGGCATATTTCTACATCATTTGCAATAAAATTCTACCACAAAGTATATTGTTTGAAAATAGTGGTGTTATATTTTTTTGGTAACATTTCTTCTACGACAAACATTCAACCCAACTGATAATATTAATTTTGTTATATTCCTTTGTTGTACTACTTATGTTATTTTACTATTTTAATTACATTTTTTCTTTTACCATTTTGTAAGTGTTGCGGCCTGCCTAACGTTGCAACCGTATGTTTGAGGGCCCGCAAGGAAAAAAGTTTGAGTATGGCTGATCTAAATAGATAGGTATTAAAATGAAAATTTTTAAAATGTGGGAGGTTTATGGTTGTGGCAAGTACTAGCTAGAATTTATCATTTATACAAAAACTTTGAAAATGTTGCTGGAAATGTAAGTTTAGTATTGTGTTGTCAGAAGGAATAAAAATTATTTATTAGGGAAAATTGAAAAAAATTATTAAATAATGATGAGCTGAAGGTCAGATGAAAGAGACTGACCACTTTCGTATCTACTTGCAGCATTTATGTTTGCAATTTAGTTTCAATGCCGTCACTGTAAGCAAGCAGTTGTTTGTCATAATTTTATAATTTTTTTTAAATTATAGCTGGTATTTTCTACCGCATTTAATAATTGAACTTTTAGAAGTAGTAGAAAATACATAGGTTCCACAAACTTTTCAAAAATAGTTTAGTTAATTTAATAGATTCGGAGAATAATTTTACTTGGAAATTTTCCAGGATACTTTAACCTGTGAAATCCACACTAGTGTGAATTTGCACCAACCAAAATTCCAAATGTCGGCATTTTTTGAAAATATGCTTTCATTAATTTGCATTTTTCATTAGCAAAATAAAATGTTTACTAATAAATATCACAGTTTGATTCTTCATTAAATTTTGTATAGGAATAGATGTGTTAACTTTCATTATAAAAAATTCATTCATTATAAAAAATTCATATTAGCAACAAAGTTGTATGCATTTGAAATTACAGAATCTCAAATTGTACTAGTGTGCAGGTGCTGAACTGAAGTGTGATGTTAATAATATTCCTAATCAGAAAAATAAAAATAAATCATCTAATAAAAATTGGGCATTGAGTAAAATCTTTTGAAATTGATACTCCTCACTTTAAGATTTTTTTCAACTTAAAAAATGTAATCAAGATATGTAGAATATTTTGTTTGGTTTAAATTGAGTATAACCCAATTTTTTTAAAGTGTTCTTGTTAAAGTGGAATTTGTTGGTAAGTAGCATTATTTTTGGTTCATATTTTTTTTTTTCCTGTTGAATTCATGCATTTTTACTTTAGTCTCCTACAGTTTTATTTTGTGATCACTATAGATGTTTTTCCAAGGTACTGATGCTACCATATTATTTTTCATGTGTTGGATAATTTAGAAAAATAAGCATATTTATTACATTATTATAAGCATACATTATTATTATAACAAAATTGAGTAGCCAGACATTAATGCTGTTCTCAAATTCAAATTGGCTACTTACTGACACATTATTTAATTTTTGTTTGCAAACATATGAAATTGGTAGATGCTCATATTCAGAAAACATGTAATCAAACAATTTTTTCATTTTTCGATAAAAGGCAGAAGATCTTTCAGAAAATGTTGTCAAAGTGGGCCTTTAAACAGACTTTCTGTGTACCACAGTATGGGAAAAGAAACAATCTGTCGTCATGACACAACAATCATTTATAACTCAGGCTGTAATTCATTTATCAAAAATGTTAGATTCCAAATCACTTTGTCATTGTAAGTGTCATGTTTTTAAGTTTTAAAAATATGGCAAAGTTTCACGTTGTTTAGCAGGGAAAAATAATTAACATTTTTTTAGAACTGCCTCAAAAATGAGTTATTTAACAGAGTTAGTTCCCCCTCCCATCTTCCCTTTCTCCCACAATGCAACAATGTAAGTTGATTTTTAGGCAGATTTCATAAGAAATACTATTATATTCTCCCCTATGTTGGAATTTGTGAAAAATTTTTGCAGATCTATGCCGATCATGACTCCCAGAACCCAAAACCACACCCCCAGTTCAAAACTTTATCTATCTAGTTATATCACTTTTTTATGGACACCATAACTTTAATAATTCTGCTCAAATCTCTTCCAAACTGATAACATAAAATCTTGGTCAAGTTCATTAATGGGCAAAATCGAACCAGGGGGGGGGGGGAATAGGAGGGCTTTTTGTGAAAACAGGAAAAAAACATAACTTCTTAATTATGATACGTATCGAATCCGTTTAAAGTTATTATTACTTCTAGGAAAAGAGCCGAAAATTTATGTATGACAGATTTTTGATATCATTAAAAATTGCCTCAAGAGGGAGGGGCCAAGGAATAGGGGTTTAAGAAGAAAAAAATACATAACTTCGTCAAGAGCCAGCTGGATTACCAAAAAAAGCCTACCAAATGGCTTAAGCATTCACACGCTCCATCCAGAAGAGTTGTCTCTTAATTTTGAACCAATTCCAGATGAGAGACCTGCACCTGGATTGGCACTCCCAGAGATAATGCTTATTCTAAACTTGGAGGACATTGGAGCCACAAACAGATTTTACGTGCACCAGCTCCCATTAACGTACATGGTCCCACAGCAGCCACAGCCGAGAGAGGTTGTCACCCTCCCAAGCACTGACCAGGGTCGATGCTGCTTCACTTTTGGTGATCTTACGGGAACTGAGCTTATTCGTCTGCGCTACTGCATAACTCATAACTTCGTCAATTCACAAGATATCAAATCTGCTTGAATTTATTATAAATCCTCTTAATATTATCTACAACTTTCATATTGACGAGTTTTTTATAAGACCAACCCTTATAGCAAAAAAATCCCTGCCAGCTCTGCCCTTAGACACGGGTAGATTTCAAAGTGAGCGGTCCCAACTGCCGCATCAAGGCAAAAAGCTCATTTCTTCTGCAATTCCCAATAAACAGGTGCCCCATGGTCTGTGTCTTCGAAATCTATCTGTCCCTATAGG
This sequence comes from Maratus michaelseni, assembly GCA_963931845.1. Taxonomy (NCBI): domain Eukaryota; kingdom Metazoa; phylum Arthropoda; class Arachnida; order Araneae; family Salticidae; genus Maratus; species Maratus michaelseni. The sequence goes on along the minus strand of OZ007599.1, from coordinate 208,824,361 downwards.
CCGAGCTGTCAAGGATTTTTTTAATGTATAATTTATGCATCAAACTAAAAATCAAGCTTTTAAACCAGATGTGCGAACTTTAAAATTTCAGGAGGTCACAGTCGATTACTGAGATCACAAGTTAATCAAAGAGACAGACCTCTCAATATTTATTTTGTGTTCTTAAGGGAGGCAAGACACCTTCTGAAAATTTCTAGAATATGTCCTCTCCTTTTTTCCTTCTGTATCTGTATTTTTCAGAGGTGCAGAATCTGTGTTACATATGAGAGTATTTTACATTTAACCAAAATGTAGCTAATTAATTCTATATAAAATGCATTTTATTGTGTTTATAACATCTAAATTTCATATCTTGGAAATTTTATTGAAATTAAAATAAACAATATTTAACAATATTAAACCATACTGAAATTAAAATAAACTGATTTGGTAACATACAAAACATAACATGAAAATCTTGATTGAAATTTTTCTTTAACTATTGTCAACTTTATGTTGGAATATAATTCTTCTAATTTATTACATTGTTATTAATCACTATGTGTTGAATCCTATTGATAATATCACCAAAATAAGAACTGTAAAATGTGAAATCCTGTGCTTTTTCAGGGGGGGGGAGGCGGGGAGGGATACAAAGCCACTTTTTAAAATTACACTGCTCAAAACAATTACAGGATATTGAGGTTATGGATGGATCTTGCGGCTAGGGAATTGTTTAGATGATTGATACATAATTGACAGACGTGGTAAAAAGATATGAGAATTACACATTTGGCAGAAAAAAATGCATTGTATTGAGCATTTGGGTACAAAGGGTAAAAAACAATTGTGCATATGAATAAAAACAAATAAAAGGTGTTTCCTTCAAAGAAAATTGTTTTTAGTAGGGAGTATAGTTTCCCCGGATAGCTAGCAATATTGAACACATTTGAGGCATGGAGTCAATGAGGCTATTAATGAGGAGCTGGGGTATTCTGTCCCACTCTTCCAGAAGAGCTCTTTCCAGTTCTTGGAGAGTTTGTGGGAGTGGCAGGTGTTGAAGCAATTCATCTGCCTAGAATGTCCCAAACATGCTCAATTAGGTTCATGTCCGGAGAACATGCTGGCCATTTCATTCATATGATTCCTTCCTCGAAAAGGAAATCATCCACCAAGTGAGCATGATGTGACCTGCAATTGTCATCCATTAACTTGAAGTCATCTCCAATTGCTGCAGCATAAGGGACTACAATAGATCTGAGGATCTCACCCCTATATCGCTGACCAGTCAGAGCTTCTTTTCGATTGATGTGGAGGTCAGTGCACCCATCAATAGAGATGCCAGTATAGACCATCACTACCCCACTGCCAAATCTGACACTTCCTTGCACAAATGCAGGATTGTTTCTAGTGCCACATTCTTCCCCCCCCCCCCCCCAGATGAAAATACGGCTATTAACAGAAAAATGGGACTCGTCAGAAAAAAGAATATTGCACCATTCATTTCTCCTCCACTTCACATGCTCTGTTGCCCACTCCCTGTGGGTGCCAGGGTGCTTTGCTGTTAATTTAACACATACATTAACACACATTGGTCTGTGAGCATGCAGACCTACAGTGTGGTTCTGGTTTGGGTCGAAACTGTGATGCCAGTAGCTGAGCGAAGGTGTTGTTGAAGAAGAGTGGCATTCGTATTTCGGTGTCTCTGAGCCGTTAGCAGTAAATATTGACCTTCATTGGGCGTTGTTGCACGTCTACGACCTTTCCCTGGTTTTCGGCCTGTATTTCCAGTCTTTTAAAAAACTGTTCGAGATCCTGGAAATCACACTTTGTGAAACTTCAGTGGCTTCTGCTTCTTCGGCTTGTTTGCCTCCCTCCCTACCTCTAACTGATCAACAACTCTCCAAGCTTTTGATTTGGTTAAATAACTTCATTGAGACATTGCACTCATTGAAACAAAGCACTTACTGAATGTCGATCATTGTTTTCTGCTTTGTCTTTCAGTAAGTTGAAAGCCAAATTTCATTCGCTGCCGCTAAAGCGTCGATTTTGACGTCAAACTTTGCATACTCTAAAGTTTGAAAATGAGAAAAAATTGCATTTGTGACTCTTTTTCAATTTTCTGCAAAAAAAAATTTTGCTTATACCGTTATTTTATATAAGATTTACAATATCTTTTAATTGTTTTGAACAGTGTAGTTTAGAAGCATACTGATAAGATTTCAGATTTAAAATATGCAAACCTGACATAATACAACCCTACTGTATACAAATCTTCTGATAATTGATTGTAATATGGCTCATATGAAAATAAGTAATTTTTAATACTAGGTTTTGAATGAATTCATGAATTATTATTTTTTTTTTAATTTTTTTTTTTTTTTTTTTTTTTTTTTTTTTTTGCTTGAAAAACTTTTTATTTGTATATCTTTATGAATAAATGTGGTATTTTTCTATTTCATGTTTTATTTTTTTTTTTTATTGATGAACACTGGCTTAGATTCTTCTGAAATATCAATACCGGTTTTATTTTGATTGAATTTCTTTTATTTATTTAAAAATATTAGTTGGTTATTGAAATTGAACCCTACTGTAACAAATGCTTCAGTGAACCTTTTTTCTTTCCTGTAGCTGCTGATGTTACTGTAAATGGTGAAGAAAAGATGCGCTCAGCAGAAAGTGGTGATGTGTCTGCTGCATCTAGGAGTAGCAAAGAGGTAGATAATAAATTCTTATTTGAGATAATTTGTGTAATTTAGTTACATTAACAGTAATTGTCACAATGCTTGAAATATTCAAGAATGTTTTTAATTCAAATAAGCTTAATTATTTCATTAAAAATTCTTTTATATATATTTTAGCTAGTTTCAATGCATATTCTTGTAATATTAGTATATCATTCTTTAGATTTAGGTTCTTGTCTGTATAAACATTTTCTACATATGATTATGTGAGAATAAAATTGTAGGTGGATTATAAAATCTGACTATCTAAGCCAGGGCTGGCCAACCAACAAGCTGCATGTGGCCCGCTAAGCCTTATCTTGTGGCCCACTGTTCTTTTTCTACAATCGCAAGAATATCTTAAATTTTAATGTTTTTGAAAGGAAAATATGCGAAACTCAAATCGAAAGAGGAAATTTGCTTACCAGTTCTGTAGCAACGTGGCAATTTCATTTGTAATTCTTTAACTCGGGTTGCTCTCAGTCAAATAGCTACCATCAAGGAAATATGCATTAACTTCTAGGGTATCTTTTGCTGAGCCATTAATAACAATCCTTTGTAGCTTGGAATGAGATTTTGGGCAGACTTCCTGGAGTTGGACCCTCCTCCATATCAGGTGTGGCTATGATAACAAAGAGGAGAATTCTTAACACGTCAGAGTTCCCGAGAAGGTGAAATTCACAGAATTTTGTCCATACTCATAGGCAGACACATACCTTATGATTTATGAATAAAAAACTGGATTGGAAATATTTTGTGCATGCACTGCATAAAGTGATAGAGTAGCGCTTGTAAGAAGATGCATACAGAGTTTAAGTTTTTGTGTTAAGTAAGAATCGGTATTTATAAAATCTGCAATGTCGTCTGTAGAAAAAGAGTCCTAAAAAAGAAAAAATTGAGGCATTGACATGGGAAGTACCAAAAAATCCATTTTTCTGTTTTTTCATTGATAAAATAGTAAATACTAAAGCCAATAGCATGGGAAAGAGAGTAAGTCCATATTATGTTTATCATAATGGCCACAAGATAAGATGTCTCAGGCAGTATCTCCAATGCCTTTGGTAGTAATCAAAAGGTAGTTTCATTTTTGGCACTTACTCCCCTTCATCAATGCCCTAATTGAAAAATTAAGAGCTTTTCAAGAAAAGTTGACTATAAATTACTTTTTTGGGGAATTTAAAACAAAGCCCATCTATTTGATATGCTAAGTTCTGATTTCTGTGATCAAAGAGTACAATATGACAATATAGACATTATCATACTAAACATTCAAAGAAATTTGACTTATATTTGACAAAGTAGGCAAGATAAAGTAGAATTGCGAAGAAAACTTAGTGGTGAACAAAAATGTGTTTATGGAAGTTGCTTCAGAATCAACATATTTTGTAAAAGTGAGTTATTCAGTTGCAAACATAATAGCAAAGAAAGGAAAACCATATTCAGATGATGAATTAGTTAAGGAATATTTGGAAAGTGTGATAGAAATACGTCCACAGAAAGAAAATATTTGGGAAAAAGTAAGTTTGTCTCGACAAATAATATGCAAGCATGTAGATGAAATTGAAAGACCATCTGACTGTCAAAACCATAATTGCAGTTTTTGTTGCAGTTACTTATTATTTAAATTAATATTATACATTTTTAAGTTTTTCAAAAAATAATGGCTTATACTCCTAAGTTTTATGATTTTTTTTTTTTTTAAGCATATTCAAAATTATAGGAGTTTGCAATTTTTCTGTTTTTTTGGACAGTCAAGTTATAAAAAAACATTTTAGGTTGTTAGTGTTTAGTAGTACATTTTGTAATATTATTAGCTTTTATGTTTTGTTTTCTTGATTTTTAGTTTTGCAAATGAAAATTAAAAATCTTACAAAGGAAGAGTGTTTTAAGTTCTCAACTAGTTTTTGTCAATTCTTGCTTAAATGTTGAATTTCAAAATATACTTAACTGTCATGATTACTTAGAATTTTTAATATATTTTAGGAGAGAGGAGCAAAAAAATGTTTAATATAGCAATGCAAATATTTTAATATAACTTTTTAATTTAAGTATATGTTTATTTTAGAGTTCTCCTGTTAAAGAAGTTGGAGATGAATCTCCAAAGAAAGACAAGAAGAAAAAGAAAGGTCTCCGTACACCATCATTCCTCAAGAAAAAGAAGCACAGGAAAGAAAAAGAAGACAAAGAAAAAGTAGCATCTTAAATGTATGATGCCAAGGTAATTAAAATAGTTTTTTTCCTGAATTTCTAGGCTTGAGTTATTTTGAATCAAGAGTAATTAAGATACGTAACTCTAGCGGTAAACTGAGTTGTTTGCTACGGTATTTTTCCCTTTAAAAATATTTAAACCTTTTGAAAAAAATTCTGAATAACAATAGTTGTTGGGTGTCATGTAAAAGGAAGAAGCAACATACAGGGTGTCCCAAAAAGATAGAAATGCACTTTTTTTTTCTCTTGTTCGGTATATGTAGGCAATGTAAATTGCAAAAGTGTTCAAATAAAGGTAGGAATTAAGATTATGTTGGTGAAATAGTCCTGCCATTAATTTTCAAAAAGAGTGTTTAAATTTTTATGCGGTCCTTGGGTCCTACAAGTTATATTTAGAAAAGGTTTCACTGTGTTCTGACAAGTACAACAGTAAAGATGACATTGTTGAAACAACCAAAGCTCACCAAGTTTGAAACTTTGAGTATTATGAAATTTTGGAGTTTTCCAGCACTAAAAATGGGCAGGTGTTTTTCTTTTTGCCGAACAGTTACAAAATGTTTTTAATTCAAAGTTTAACTCTGAATTTTGGTCATAGAATCACATCATGAAGTATTTTTCATCTCTATTTTTCATCTCTCCATGTTAATTTTCAGAAATTCTAAATATCTTAAAATATTGACATTTATTTTATTTTTGTAAATTAGGAATATTTAATTGATAAATAACAATTTTATTGATTTATCTACAATTTAGCTATTATGATAGTGTGCTGTCTTACTAAAACTTTAAAGGCAATATCATTTTTCCAACTGTAATAATTTAGAAATTATGAGCATTTTTCTAAACCTTTAAACATGTCCCATCTAACTGTAATCTGTGATTGAATAGTACATGATGATTGAATTACAGTACAGGATTATTAAACTTCATTTCTAACTTTTAATACTTATGTCTTAATATATCTAGTTTTAATACTTCTAAAATAAAGTCTTTGTTTCCTAACATAAATATATAATTTCCTAATATTAATAATGTCTTAATCAACTCCTCAAAATTTGTTCTATTAAAATGTGCCTGCTGAAAGTTTGTCATTATGATAAAAAAAATAAAAATAGTAAATTTCTTTTGGTTATAAATAATTCCATAGCAGAAAATGAACACGGTTAAATATCAGAACTATCTGGGTTAAAGAGTTTCATCTGAGTTTACCAGTATTGTACTTTTTTACCATAATTAATTTTCTTAACATACATAATATATTGCAAATAGTTCATTTCAGGCATTTTAAAATTAACTGTTGCATAGAAGGACAAACTTTGTCAAACGTTAAAATCACTTTGAAATAAAAATTGCATATTTTAATTAGACTTGCAATTTGTAAAATAAAGTACAACTCATTAAAATTTAAATAATGACTAAGCAATCTGCTTTCATTTTGGGGGAATTGTGGGATCATTAAAATGTCTTTAAGATTTGTGCTGTTGTTATTTCTTTAAATGTAACATAGCAGTTACTTGCTTTTTCAAATTATAAAATAAAATAAAATCGGCATTTGATTTAGTTTCTAACAACATTCTTAACATATTTGTATTTTGTTTGAAAGGGAGGTTTTTTGGTTCAGAATCAATTTTTTTTTTCTAAATAATGTAATGCATAGGTTTAAAAGTTGCTTGTGAGACATCTTTAATGGTTTCACACACAGGGCCAGTACTCTAAGATTTTGCTACTATAGAGCAGTGGTACCCAATGTGACATGTATATCCCATGGTGCGGCAATTCCAGATTTGTTATTAATCTATTCCGTGTTAGTTTATTTTTGTCTTTTCTGGAAAGTTTTTATGGAAAAAGTAATATTGCAGACTAAAAATAAAAGTAATATATGCAGATTTTTAAGATAAAATTTTTAAAAAAAAGTTTAATTCAGTTTTAAAAAATTTCATGCAAATATTCAAAATGTAACAATAGTTGAAGTAATTATATGAAACGAATTTCTTGATATTTATACATAATTTTTTTTATAAGTGAAAACTTTAGGAATTTTCTGGTTAGAATTATTATATTTTACAATTTTTGTACAACTTTTTTTGACTAGTATTTATTGAATAAAGAAATTTGTACACATAAAATTACTTAAGGCTATGTAAAACTGCTGTATGGAATACATTTAACATAAAAAGTATTTTAAGTAGTTAAACGAGGTACTACCAACCTTTTAACATTAATAAATCTCCAAAACATCATCAGAAGGAAATGGGTGAATGGTCAATTTTTTATGTGTCTCTGGTTGAAATGTTCTTAATACTAAAATCAATTATAAAATGTACAAATGTCTTCAAATTTAATGTCAAACGTGAGAGTATTTCTTCAAATTTGAGACTTGTTCAAATTTTATGAAGATAAAAATGGATAACATATAACACTTTTGTTTCACATTGAGGTAGGTTGGTTAAGAACAACAAAATTCTTCTAGATATAAAGGTGAAGATGTTATAACTTTGATGCATTTATAGTTATGTTAAAACATATTTGTGACAAAATTTTACCAGTTTCATAAGCTGATAAATTTTGAAATGACTTGTCATTGTTAATGCTCTTTTAGGCTTCCTCCATGTAAATAAGAATTTACTTTTTAAATAATAAGAATTATATATTGCAGAAGGGCAGCAGCATCATGATTTTAAGCATAGGTGGGGCATGGCCAAAAAAGTTGGGAACCACTGGTCTAGATGAGAATATTTTGTATAATTTTGCTTGATAAATTTAAACTTGCAATTTTTAAATATTATTTAAAATTGTTTGAGTGTATTAATTTCTTGATTTTTCTTTTTCAGTAAAATCATTCACTTGTAACTGCCAACATTTATTTACTACACTTTGGCTTGGTGCTGGATGTGACTTTCATAATTTGGATGACCTGCATCATCATTTCTATTGCCTATCTATGTGGGCAAAATTTAGTGGGTTATTCAACAAACCGAAAAGGAATGAATGGTCACTTCAGCCTTCTTCCAATATGCTTCTGGGAACTCTTGTGGGATTATATTTGCTTTATCACACACAAAGAGGGGATAAAAGATAGTGATTGGCCGTATCATGCTTCCTGTTTCTATTAAACATTCAAAGCAGTATTTCATTTTTTATCTCATAAACTGAAAATATTTTCTAAGTATTTTTATTGTTACATTTGTGTGTTGAATTTTTTTATATGTATACATGTGTATGTACACATGCTTGCATATTAAACAAGTTAAAATGTATATTTAGCCCACTCAGTTAAAAATGTTTGTTCCCATGACATTTTGTACTAAGCTAATGTTTATATTATTGAAACCATTTTTTCTATTTTACCATTATAGATGTGTATAGGCAGCTATGTTAAATTTATTTTGCCATTCACTGTCTTAATTCCATGACCAAAACGTTACTTACTGAAAAGTGTTGAAAATTGTATTTTGTGACAGTTTGATGTCTGCTGGCTTTTAACTTGTGCATTTAGTTTTTTTTTTTTTTTTTTTTTATATCACAAATATGTTATTTTTTTCAAAGAGTATTTCCTAAGTTTCAAATGTTTAGAAAATGTTTTATCATATATATAAAATAAATTGAAAATAAATGTTTTGCAGAATTTTTCAGCATATGTGCCTGTATGTAAATAAAAATTTTATTGATAGTTTATGTTCTTGTTATTAGTATACTTGTAATTTTTCATGTTTTTGAAATAAAATTTTAGCTAAAATGCTGAATAAAATCATTCTTTAAAGAGCTCTACTTATCTAGCTTGAGCTAGAACAGATGTACTTTATTGAAGAAATGAGAACCTTCTTTTAAATATGAGAGTATATTTTGTCATGTCTTATGAGAATGTTATGCTGTAAAATTGGCACCTATATTTGTAATTAAATTACTTCTCTTTGATATATTACATTGTTTTCTCTATAGTCAAATGATTGTTAGGTTTACCTGTTTGAATTTTCTGATAATTGTGCAATTTCATGTTAATTTTTACACTTTGACATTATCTTGTATTTCATCCATGATGAAATGTAGAATAAAATTAAAGCAGTGATAAATGTCTTATTTTCAAAAATAACTTTCATTCAAGCATAGAACACTAAATTTTCTCTTCAATATGGTGCTGATTATGTGAAAAAATCAATTTATTCCATTATTTTCTTCCTAAACAAAGCAAGTTGAAAATTTATAAAACCAGTATGTGAGGTTGTTGTTTGCATCTTATTTTATTTTTCTCCAACTTTCCATCACAAATATAATTTTAGCATTATTATATTCTGACTGTTACACAAAGCTTTAAAATTTTGTTTTCCCTTTCACCCTCTCCTTTCTCAATTTTCACAAAGCTACGTTTTGATTTTATCAGATGCCATAGTAATTTTCTTTAACACATTCTTCCAAAATCTTATAGTTTAATAAGCTGCATAAAACTGATTTTTAATGAAATATTAGATAAAAATGAATGGCTGATTTATTAAGAATATTCTTTATAAGCACATTATATTTTTATGCAGCTTTAAGTATCATAATTTAATTTCCTATTCCAAGTCTTATCATTTATTTCTTGTTTGATACAATGAGTCACAGAATATTTAAACTGTTTTTAAAAATATTACATTTGGTTAAATTCCATGACTTACTATTCAGATTTTAAAAAATAGTTTAACACCTTTGAGACTTTGTTCTATAACTTCAATATAGACATGGTCAAAAATCTCCACACATTTTTAATTTCAGTCAGATATCAAAAGAAATACCAGACAAATTCTTCTGGAACTCCAGAAATATAATGAACATCTTTGACATCCCATTTTTTAGCAAAAGTTTGATTAAAGGGGCAATTAGGGACTTGTGTGAAGTTGACACTCCTCAAAACAAAATAAGATATATTAGGTAAATTAAAGACATTATCTAATTAGTAAACTATTATTTATATTTATATGTATAGTGAACTTCAAAAGATAAGAATAAGCATTCAAAATATATTCCTTCAAAAAAATGAAAATTTTAAAACGTTACTGTCGGACCACATTTTATGTGAAAAATTATCAAGAGGAAAATAAATATGAATCCATATACAGCCATCTCACAAGCAGAAAGAAGAAATCAGATTACCAAAGAAGAAAACTTCCTCCTGTAACTTAATAGAAATTTCTGTCTTATTTTAACAACCTTATTCAAACAGAATTTCCATCATAATAAGATGAGAATTTCTATTTGGTTTATTGGTGGTGCTGTAATTAGGCCTAGACTGGCACTCCTAAGAATTAATTTATTCATCCATTTCTGCCTTTAAACCAGATGTTTACCTTAGATCTAATAGGTGGTACAATGGTACCTTCCTCTATGCTCCAATAGTGGGCATAGTAAATTTCTGGTGCACCAGTAGTGGGCTCCCAGAAATGAGCCACTCAAGTCTAGAATTTAGTGTGTACCATACAAGAGTTTTAATTTGTTTTACAGTTCTATAACAAAATATGCACAATAATGAGAACACCAGCTGGGAAGACCAAACTATGCTCTGTTAAAATTCTATGTATCCTGATTGGTTGAATTCTGTTTTCGAGTACGTTCTATGGACTCTGGTTGGTTGAATCGTTTATCTCGGCTCCTATTGGGAAATTTTAGAAATGACAAGTAGTGACCCAAAAATGACCCACTAATCTAATTTTCTCAAACATGTGACTTTGTCCAATTCTCTTCTTGTAATCCAAAATGGTAGGATACAAGATTTACTCAAAATCGTTAGAGCCATTTTTTAGATAAAATTTGCATATATGCACAAACAAGATTTGCTTGTATTATAATATACAATAAATACTTAAAATATTAGATGACTACATTAAATAATTTCGCTACTAAATCTGCAGATCAGGAGCCTCAACATCAGTTGGGCAAATCCTTTTTATTTTGATCTCACTTTACATAATATCTAATGTCCTACAATCTACAATGTAATTTTTTTTTGGGTTATATACAAAATATGTCTCTTATCGTTGACAGATAGTTAATTCCTAAGCCTCTAGTAGAGATAGTTCCAGTTGCAAACATACTTCAAATGTTGTTCATCATGAAAATCCATTTATGTTAAAATACATGCGTTTTTTTAAAGTTCAAAAATTTAACTTTTTATATGGTTCTTGGGTCATTTCAAGTTACATTTAAAAAACTTTTTCTATGCTCTAACAATTTAAACAGTTAAAATTCTTATTTTCTATGACCAAAACTTACCTAGTTGTGACACATTGAATTTTATTAATTTTCAGCATTTTCTGACACTAAAAATGAGTTTTCCCATTTTTAGTGCTGGAATAGTACAAATGATATGTAAAAAAAATCCTATGAAATTTGACATTCTATCAAGCTTGAAAATTTCAAGTAAGCTTTTTTTGTCAGAGTGTAGTTTTTCCTCTGAGTATTCCTTGATTTTGTCTATTCATTATTTTTAACTTTAAAGGGTAGAATCTTCTGTGTTTTAACAGATTTAATTTTTTTTTTAATTATATTAATTTTCTGTCCTATTTGTTACTTTGTAGTAAAAAAAAAAAAAAAAAAAGCAATTATCTAAATTACTTATTTCCTCCCTACTGAAATTTCTGCTTCTCTTTTAGTGTTTCTAAACAGTCTTCAAAATTCTGTAACTTAAATTTTCTGCCGCCTTATGTTTTTTTGAACATATAAAAAATTAACTATGTAATATTCTGATTTTTGCATATGATTAGAATACAAAGAAACCAAATTCTAAATTTTAGTGGGGGAAAAAAATGTTAGTGCAGCAGAAAACTAATACATATTAATAGGCATACATGTTTTCAATTAACTCATAAACAACTCTATAAATATTAAATAATGAAAGTTTAATCAACCAACCAATCAATCAACTTTGAGGTATAAACTATTTCAGCTATTAACTTTTTTAATAATCACATGTATGAAAGCTTAGTGAAGTAACACTTTAGCTGCTCTAGAAGTAGGCCACCACATGGACACTTGGCCCACTACTGGTTCTGATGAACAAAAAATTAAGTAAATTATATACAAAGGCTTTGAACAAAAAAAATACTTACCGTAAAATCCCGAAAGTAAGCCCCCCCCCCCTCAAATGTAAGCCCCCTCCTACTTTTAAGCAATTTTGGTTTTCTTTTCCATTCCCGAATATGTCCCCCCCCCCCTTCCCCCAAAAAAATACATATATATATCCGTAAAATCTCGAAAGCCCCCCCTCCCACTTTTAAGCAATTTGATTTTCTTTTCCATTCCGAAATATGACACCCTCTCCCCCCCCTCTCACATACAAGAAAAATTTTATGCACAAAAAATTGATTTTAAAAATCCAAGGGAGGCAATTTTCATTCTTTTGATATTTTTAACAGATTTCCACTTATGTTTTTATATGATGTTAATGAAATCCTTCCTCTCACATGAAATGTCTGTTTCCCTTCTATGCCCTCTCTAACATAAAAAGTTTGAAAACTTGAGAATCTTAAATCCTTCTGTACTTCTTTCTGCTGACTAATAACACAACAATTAGTAAAAAACTCAATCATCTACACTATTATCTCCCTTTCCATCTAAAATTTGTGTCTCTTCTCCCTCAGCATATAAAGTTTAAAATCTTTAAAACTCTTTATAAAAAAAATTATGCTCTATTTGTTGCTCTCCACTAACAATAAATAAATAATCAGCCATTTAAATTTTCTCTCTACTACCAAGATGTCTGCTTCTGCTCTTTTGCCTCCCACCAGCAAAAATAATCTTTAAAACTCTATTTTAAAAATATATTCTGTCTTACATGTTGCTCTCTAGTAAAAATAAGTAAATAATCAATCATATAAATTACCCTCCACTCTACTCCTCTCTCTCTCTGAAACTTACACTTCTCCTTCCTTCCCTCCCTCTCCTCTCAGGATACAAAGTTTAAAATCTTTATTAAAAAATTTGCTGTCTAGTAACAATAAATAACTAATCAACCATTTCAATTATCGCTTTACCACCAAAATGTCTGCTTCTTTCACTTAGCTAACCCCTATCAAAATAATAATAATAAAAAATAAATTAATTAAACTATTTATAAAAAAAAAAATCCTCTGTCCTCTTTGTTACTCTCTATTAACAATAAATAAATAACGAATCATCTAAATTACAAACTCCTTCCATTGAAATTCATATTTCCCTCTCATCCAAAGAGTACAAAGTTTAAAATTTATAAAACTCTTATGTGAAGAAATTTTATGTTCTACTTGTTGTCTTCTAATTTGTCACCTACATTTTCTGTCTACTCCAAAAGTGTCTGCCCCCCCCCCCCCCCACACCCACACACATACACACACAAATTTTAAAATCTTTAAAACTCTTTTTTTTTTTTTTAACTGCTGTATTTATTTCTCTTTAGTAACAATATTAATGAATAATCAATCATCTAAATTACCCCCTTTCTCCCAAAAATTCCACATCTCCCTCTGTCTTCTCACCCAGCAAATAGTTTAAAATCTTTAATATTATTTTTTTTTTTTTTTTTTAAATGTTGATCTATTTCTTATTTTGTAGTAAGGTAACTCATCTCATATAAGTATCACTCATCTAAAATCATCATTCCGTTTGAAATTTTTTCTCTGTCCTATTCTCTCAAAGAAGAAGGTTGGATTTCTAAATATGTGAGAGAAAAGCAAAAATGTTCATCTTTTTTGCAGTTTGGCTGTTCTTCCCTGAATCACGTGTATGTTTTTAAATAAATATATTCTCTAAAATAACTCCCCATCCATTAACAAAATATCAGCTGTGAGAACAGCCAAACTACAAAAAGACTAAAATCTTCTCTTTGCCCTTCTCCCCTCCATGTCTAGAAATTCATCCTTTTTCTGGGGATGGAGAATAAAACTTTAAAGGGAGAGTTAGATGATCACTTATTTATTGTTGCTACAAAGTGACAATATCACATAAAATCTTTAAAAAATAGTTTAAAAGATTTTTAAGTTTGTGAGCTGAAGGGGGGGGGGGAGGAAGCAATTTAGATAATTATTTAATTATAGTTTCAAGAAAGTTCTAAATAGATTTTTAAAAAAAACTTTTAAAGACTTTAAAATATGTACTGGGGGGGGGGGGGGCAAAGGAAATAAAGAGGACTTTTTGGAAGGGAGGAGGGTATAATGTAGATCGTTATTTAAATATTGCTGGGAAAAAATCACAAATAGAGCAGAAAAAATTAAGAAGAAAACTATGCATTTTTGATACCAGAGGGGGGCAAAGGGGGGAAACAGTAATTTTGAGAGCAGATTTAGATTATTGATTATTTGTTATACAATAAAATAAGAAATTTAAAAAAATTATTTACAAATGATTTTTATTTATTTTTTTTTTTTTTTTATTATTATTATTATTTTTTTTTTTTTTTTTGTGGGGGAGGGCAGGATTTTAGGGTTGGGAATTTATTTATTTATTTATTTTTTAATCTACCGAAATATGGAAGATTCTCACCCCTTTTCATTAAATTTTACGAAATGCATTTGTAGGGGGGGGGGGGTGATTTTCATGAGATAAGGATGGGGGGGGAGAAGCAGGGGTTTTAGGAGGATGGGTTAATTTAGGTTGTAGGTTGGAGTTATTTATTTTTAATATAGAGTATTTAATAAGGCTGAAAAGAAGTTTAAAATTAAAATGATATAAAGGTTAAACTATGCATTTTGGTACCAGAAGGGGGGGGGGGCAAAGGGGGAAACAGTAATTTTGAGAGCAGATTGATGATTATTTTTTGTTACAATAAAATAAGAAATAAAGAAAGATATTTAAAAAATGATTTTTTTAGGGGGGTTGGGGGCAGGATTTTAGGGTTGAATTTATTTTTATTTTATTTTATTTATTTTTTAATCTGCCGAAATACGGAAGACTCGCTTTTTTTTTTAAATTTTACAATTTTACAGATTTTAAATTTTATGCGATGCATTTGGAGGAGGAGGATCTTCATGAGATAAGGTGTGGGGGGGGGGGGGCAGGGAAGAGAAGCAGAGATTTTAGAAGGCGGTAGGTTGGATTTATTTATTTTAATATAGAAAATTTAATAAGTCTGTAAAGAAGTTTAAAATTAAAAAGTATAAAGGTTAAACTATGCATTTTTGGTACCAGAGGGGAGGGGGGAAAAGTAATTTTGAAAGCAGATTTAGATTGATTTTAAATAGATAGTATTTGTTAAAAAAAAAAAATAAGAAATAAAGAAAAATATTTAAAAAATGATTTTTTTTGGGGGGGGGGGGGGGGTGGGGGCAGGATTTTAGGGTTGGGAATTTATTTTTTTTTTTTTTTTTTTGCTTTTTTTTTTTAATCTGCCAAAATGTGGAATATTCTCGGCCCTTTTTTACTTCTAAATTAATGATAAAAACAGGTTTTTAAATGATTTTTAGAAAAAATCCCGATTATAAGCCCCCCTCCCAAATTTAACCTTTTTTGATTTTGAAAAAAAGGGGGGGGGCTTACAATCGGGATTTTACGGTAATTCTAATAAACATAAAATAACATTTGGCATATGTTCCAGTAGTGAGCCCCCATGCCCACTATTGGTACAGTTTTAAAAATAGTGACCCAGAAGTGGACCACCCCTCAAAATTCATAAAATACTCTTTTAGGTTGTAGGCTTATCTAACAAATTATTTAGAATGTAATAGTGGAGTATATCAATGGTAGTTTAATGCAAAATAAAATATAATATTAAAGAAATATTTTAAATATAAACTTATCTCTTAAAGAATTCTAAGAATTTTTCAAAAAAGAGTTTTTGAAGACTAAAAAATAAACTTAGTCACCAAAAAATAAACTTTATTCCAAACAGTTTATAGACAGATCATAGTTGGATTTTAGTCAATCTGATTTCTTTCAGTTGTTTTCTCGAAATGTGTTGAAGACTTGTTTTAAAACTTTATAGTCTATTATATGTGCATTTACGTTAAATTAGTATGTACAAATTTTGCCTAGCAATTATTTAGTTTTGCCCACCTTTTATCAATGCTGTTAATGAAAAAAAAAAGTTATCTATTTTTTGTAAAATCACCTCTCAATAGGAATTTAAAAAATTTATATATATGATATTGTTTTGACCTGCAATTATTCAGTTTGGGCCACCTTTTATAACACTGTAAATCAAGAATATATATATTTAGTAAAGTAGGAAGTTGGCACCCTCAAATAAAAATTGAGCTATACAAATTGCATAAACTTATTTCTTGCCCAGCCATTAAGTTTTACTCAACTTTTATATTGCAGTAAATAAAATTTTATTTTTTGACCCATTTTCCATTACAGTATTCCCAGTAGGAAATGTGAAACAAGTATGGAATTTTGACCAGCAGTTTTGTTTTGTCCACCTTTTTATAACACTGTGTATTAAAAAAAAAAAAAAAAAAAAAAAGTGGCTAATTTTAGTTATTTGTTGAGAAATTTATTAAAAACATTTAGTATAATTTTGTCCAACATTTTTTCATTTTTGCTTAACAATTGAGTTTCACTGACATTATATACTATAGTACTGATGAAATGAGGCAAGCAGACTAGGTATGTGCTATGTTGACCCAGTGTAACACACAGTTCACTTAGCCCATTTCATTTCTACTAAGGAAATTCGTCAAAATAAATCTTGTCAAGAATTATTTTTTGTCCCACTGATAAAAACACAGAAAAGGCAGCCTTCAATTTCTTAAACCATAAAAATAGTTACTTCAGAATATCTTACTTTTATAAATTAGAAAATTATTTTTTCTATGAGTAATTTGATGAATTACCATACAAATTTAATGAAGAGCTATTAAAAATAAATATTAACACACAATTATATTAATTTATATACAGCACCATTGCGCCTAAAAAATTAAACTAATAAATAACTCGCTGAAATAAATGAAGCTATATTGATTTAAAAAATTTCTATACATTTAATATTCATTCTTCTATTAGTTAATGCATATTATAAAAAAGTTATCTAACATATATACTAGCATGGCTTCGTTTAGGATCCCAGAAGTGCATTTTATACACAAACAGAAAATAAACTACTTTAATCTAAATTATACAAAAATTTTGTTTATATATATTACGCTGTCATACCAGGTACGGAAATCACAATTATTTGTTAATTGTTTAATGGCAACACCCGAATGAAACATATCTCATTGGTTATTGTGTAAAAGTCCTTTGACAGGATTTAGACTGAGGTAAATTCTTAGATTCAGACATTTTGGAATTGAAATTTGCCATGGATTTAGTTTAAATAAATTAAATTTTCAACATATTATAGATAGATATAAAAATAATGACTATACTATAGTAACTTCTATCGCTTTCATTCAGAGTAAACAAGTTTGTTGGGGAGATTCAAACCACAGGTTCGTTTGGAAATCTCTGGGCATGTGGTGCCATCTTTCTGACATTTTTTGAAATACATGTTGTTAAAAATAAAGAATCCAGTTTCAATAGCGGCCTAATATAGCAAATTTATCCTTCCACGATTTTTTAATTTTTAATGAGTGAAACATGCAATTTCTACCAAGACTTTTCTTACAGAAATTACGATTATTTGTTTTGCTTAATGGCAATAATGAAGTTTTATAAAATGCATTACATTAGCATTTCACAAATCTTAATGTACCATACATCAAGCCTCGATCTTGTACAGATATGTCAATTAGGTTCAACCATAAGAACTTCCCTGACCTTTTCATTCTTTAAAAGTAAGTGTAATAATTTTCCCTGACCGTTTCATTTTTTAAACGTAACTGTTATGCTTTTGAAATTTCAGCTCTTATTTAATTTTTTGTTAAATTTCTCAATGACAGTCTGTCTGGGCAATGCTGGGTGGGTCAGCTAGTAACTAATAAAAGTATCCAAACAACATATGAAGATTTTGCAACATAAATAAAATAAATTTCATTCATGAGCCCTCTGACAAATTTTCTGTGAGTGGAGGGCCCTAAACTTTCTATACTAACTAAAATAACAAAAAGAAGTGGAATATTACCTGCAGGGTAAAAATAAAGTAATTTAAATTGCATTTACGTAGAATTCAACTAAAGAAGTATCATAGCATTTGCAAAAAACACTTTTTATTTTCTCCCTTTTGACATAATCCATGCTGGTATATTAGATGATAAATTAGAGGGGGGGGGGATGAAAAAGAATCATATACACTGGTGTCCAGAAATTAAGAGGCATTGACCAATTACAGATATTTCGTCGAATATCTACTGATATCTACTAATATTTTTTCAGTGAAGATTTTGTCGCGAGGACAATTACAGGAGGCAATAATAATTTTAATAATAAAATAGTATTTTTGATTACTCAAGTAACAGAAAATGCTAAAAATGGTCTGTCGCTGTAGCAAATGACTATGAAGGTCCTGTTCAACATTTGTGTTAGCATAGCACGTATATTCGTGAAGGTGTTAACGTTGCTGTGAAAAATTCAAAAGGTTTTTTTTTTTTAATAGCACACAGTTTTCAGCCGAATTTAACACCGCTTTCCAAAAACTTGACAAAAAATCGTAGAAAAAGTATACTGTGATTAAAATATGCAGTTAAAATTTATTTCATAAAAATACGTATATCTCATCAAATATTCAATGTATTAATATTTTAATCACAGTATACTATTTCTACAATATTTTGTCAAGTGTTTGGAAAGCTGTGTAAAATTTGGTTCAAAACTCAGCATGCTTTAAAAAAAAAACTTTTGAACTTTTCACAGAAACATTAACAACTTCACGAATATACGTGCTATGCTCACACAAATGTTGAACAGGACCTACATAGTCATTTGCCACAGTGACAGACCAATTTTAGCATTTTCTGTTACTTTGGTGTTCGAAAATATTTATTAAAATTATTATTGCCCCCCCCCCCCCCCGTCCTCCAAATTGTCCTCGCGACAAAATCTTCACTGAAAAACATGAAGTCAAACATCATCTTTACATCCTCAAAGTTCAAGGGCATTTCCTCATGAGTTTCAGTAGATATTCAACGAAAGGTCTGAAAGTGGTCACTGCCCCTTAATTTCTGGACATCGGTGTATAATAATTTGAATTTTGCAAAAATCTTTTTTGCTTATTATTGCTATTTTTATTTTATTTTTCAAATAAAGTTTCTTGTGTTGTATATGCTTAAACAATTTCATTTCCATGAAAAAGTTTTCTGTTAATCGAATTCTATATTTTAGAAAGAGCACAAGTCACATTTTTTTGGAATTCTATGTTTTGATAAAAATATATTCTACTGGGGTAGCCACATTATGTTTTAAAAGGGCACTTGACTCCATTCATTGTTATGTACATTAGAAAAACCCATTTATTTAAGAAATGGCACATAATCTGTGTATGTGTCCTTTTCCCAATGAACGAGTCTTTGAACACAAAAACTGTAATGAAAAAATAAACTGAAGATATCAAAAAAGTTCTGAAATATTTAAGTGAAGAGGCAAAGTCCTATGACAGCATTGTAAATTGACATACTACAACACTAGACAGTGCAAAGTAAAAACTTACAATGACAAAAGTAACAAAAGAGGTATATTTCAATGTTTTGCACTTATTGTTTATAAGCATTGATTTTTCATATGTTCGCTGTTTGTTTGAACTCTCAGTTTACCTGTGTTTAATTTAGAAAGGGAACGTGTCCTAGACTAAAAACAAAAATCATCATTTTGATTCAAATCATCTGAAAAGCGTGTGCAAAGTGTATTTTATTATCCTTCCTACCATGCAATCCAAAGAATTTCAAAAAACAAAAAATCCTGCCAGTTTATCTCTGGTGTAAAATTTGAAAAATGTGACTTGTGTCCTTTCTAAAATAAATGATTTAATTCTAGACAACTGTCAATGAAAATAGTCTGTGCACTGGTTTGTGACTTTGAAGTAGGTCACGTGTTTTATATTTTGTTTTATTTTCTAAAGACTAAGTTCATCCCATTTAAAACTAATCTCAATACCATCTTGGCATTTCATGACTGATTGCTCTTACACAGAGTGTATTATGTGAACATATTTTAAAAGGCGTATACATAACATACAAGCTATGCGTTAAATAAGTTTACATCAATTCATTTTTTTAAGGGAAACGCTTAAAATGAAAAAAAAAAATTTCTTTTGGTTTTTGTTATCTAGGTGTCACGGAATTTTTAACCCAGATGGAGAAAAAATGTAATAAGAAATAATCAGAAAAGAAAATAAAATCCCTTGCATTGTTTAAAATGAGTTGAGTATACATTCAAGAAAAGGATGTTAAACAAAAGTTGTATAGCATTTCACCTAATAGAATTATGCTAAACTCTGATTGGCATAGAGGGGCAAATTATTTTTAGATGCCAGGGAGTGCTGCAAAATCCATTGCTGGGAGAAACTCTAGAAATAGTGAACAAAATTGGGCAATGCTATAGGAACATTGGATAAAACCTGGCAGTGCTATAGGAATATTGGACAAAACTTTAGGCCTGCTTGGGACATCTCTCTAGGGACATTTAGAAAATCTGTAGAAACACTGAGAAAAACTTGCAATGTAAAAATGCACAATAACATGTGAAAAGTTGGGCAAAACTCACACTTGGCAAGAACGAGCAGTGCTATAGGAACATGGATAAAGCCAGGAAAAAAATATTTGAAACATTGGGCTAAACTCTAGGAATAACTGAACAATATTATAAGAACATTGGGTAAAGCTGGATAACACTTTAGAAACATTGAGCAAAACTCTTGAAACACTTTGCAAAATTAGGCAGTACTATATGAGCTCTGTCAAATCAGGGGAAAATATTTGAAATGCTGGACTTAAATTCTAGAAACATTTAGAAAACAATGATAAAAGAAATTTGGAAAATCTGTACAAAACTATAGGAATGTTAGACAAAACCAGACAATGTTAATAGAGAAATGGGCAAAGGGTGGAAAAACTTTAGGAATGCTGGGAAAAACACAGAAAATGTTTAGGAAGACTGTACTAAACTGTAGGCATGTTCAGCAAAACACTAGAAACAGTGGACAAAACCTGACAATGATATAGAATCACTTTCAAAATTTTAGGAATGCTGAAGAAAACTCTAGGGGATGTTGGCCAAAATTGGGAAAATTCTAGGAATACTGAAGAAAATGTCAATGCTATAGGAACAAAATCGAGAAAAACTATGGGTGCAGGAATCGCCCTCTCCTTATAAAAATACTGCAAGCAGAACACTAGGTTTAACTTTAGGAATGTTGGACAAAATACTGAAAAACTAGGCAATGCTATAGGCACATTGAAAGTATTTAGGAACTATAAGACTACAAACATGGGAAAAACAAAGCAGTGCTCTAAAAGCATGCAAATCTTTAGGAATGCTAGGCAAAAATTTGGAAACACAAGGCAATGGTAAAAGATAGGCAAGATAATAATACAATTGTTTAGTTTTGTTTATTTGCTATTGTGAGGTGCTTTAACGAAAATGGAATCAAAAATGAAAAACTGATCTCTCAGCATTATAAAGATGGGCAAAACTAAGTAATGGCAGGGCAAAACTTCTATGTAATCTGTATAGTTTAATTCTTATTGGGGTAAGTTGTGTCAACTTCCACACTTAGTCAAAAAAGATTTTTGATGTTACAGCTGTTGTAAAAGGTGGGCAAAACTAAATTTCTGGGTAAACTTGGGTGAAATAATATTGTTTTTTAATTTTTTCTATTTGGGGAGGGGTGGGGTGATAATGAAAAGTGGATCGAAAAAGAAACTGGTTTACAGTGTTATAAAACATAGTTAAAACTAAATAATAGCTGGGCAAAACTTCTACATAATTTGTATAATTTAATTTGTTTTTGCAGGTTCAAACTTCACATGTGGTCAAAATAGATATTTTTGATTTATTGTGTTGGGCAAAACGAAATAAATGCTAAGTAAAATTTTGGCAAAATAATACCATAATTATTTTTTTCCTATTGGGATGATAATGAAAAATGTGTCAAAAAAAATTAGATTTATAGTGTTATGAAAGGTTGCCAAAACTAAATAATGGCTACCAAAAATGGGCAAAACTTCTACATATTTTTTTTTCTTAATTACTATTTGGGGGTGCCAACTTCACACGTGGTCAAAAAAGAAATTTTTGATTTACAGTAGTACAAAAGGTGGGCAAAACTTGTGTAATTTGTATAATTTATTTCTTATTTGGTAGTGCCAACTTCACGCATGGTAAAAGAAGATATTTTTATTTACTATGTTATAAATGATGGTCAAAACTAAATAATTTTAGTGCAAAAAGTCTTCATAATTTATATTTTTTAATTTGTCTTGAGAGGTGCCAACTTCACACAAGTCAATTAGGGGACAAACAACAAATTTAATTTAAAAAAATATTTGCAATCTCCTCGTAAAACAAAATGAACGGTAGCTGTTGCATATGTCTATGTGGATCTGGTGCAATACTTGTGTGTTCATTTGTGTAAAAATAACACATATATATTCATGGAGATATAAATATGTATCAGATTTCTTTTAGCACCACTTTGCTTTTCTATGTACCTGAATATATACAGCAGAAGAGTATTCAAAATATTTTTCATATATGTTAATCATTTTAAACTACTTTGCTTTATTTATGAGAATAAACTAGAAATATGTGTGGTAAATAATTTAATATCTTTGACATTAAAAAAATTCTGTGAAAAAAAGGACTTTCTTCATTTTTTAATAAGTATTGTAAACAAATGAGAAATTTATTAATGAGGTTTTAAAAAAAATCTTCAAATTTTAGAAACTATTTTTATAAGAAAAATGACACTTGTATAAGCACACGTTTCAATGAATAATTAATAATAAAAAACTTCTTTTGTCAGTTTCAAGTGTTTGACATTTGACGGAGATTGCTTTGAGACCTATAAGCTACAAGGCTGTTGTCTCGAATGATTCATATTTTTTATTCACAGAAATACATACAGGACTTTGACAAATTACATAAATCTTCTTCTTGGGGACGGGACATAAGGAAGTAGACAGCACTGAAGACACACACACAATGACATCCATGCCTTACCGGGATTCGAACCACGGGCCCTCACCGTGTCTGTCACCTTCGCTACCAACCACGCTGCCAGGCCGGCCTTTCAAGTGTTGCAATGTGTTTATAACTGCATTTTTTATCAATTTTGAGGAGACTAAACTTTTTTTTGAGGGAATTAGGGGATGAAATTCAGTAGAAGAAATATAGATATATTTTGAGAAACTTAAGTTTTCAAATTAAATAGCAATAAAAAGTATATAAAATTGTTTCAAGCACTTTTAATATCAAATGCCTTCACTTCCATTCTCTTTTGACAGAAACTTAAGATTCTGCTTCATATTCATGTTTTAGAACTGGGACAAATAACTAGTTCGTTTGTTTATTTTGCAGCTTTTTATTTAGCCTTTTTTGGCTTCTATATATAGCTGACATGGAAACAGGTCTCCTAATTTTGAACCAATTCCAGATGAGAGACCTGCATCTGGATTGGCACCCCCAGAGGTAACGCTTATATAGAACGTGAAGCCACGAACAGATTTAACGTGCACCAGCTCCCATTAACGTACACGGTCCCACAGCAGAGGATAGACCAAGCACTGACCTTGGTCGATACTGCCTGGCTTTCGGTGATCTTACGAAAACCGAGCTTTACCGTCCGCACCACTGCGGGACAATAACTAGTTAGAAAATAAATCTATTGCCATTATAGCAAAAGAGAAAGTATATGCTGCCAAGAACTGTATTAAAAGTTTATATGTACTTAAATTTATATCAAAATTACTAGATTTGTAACTTATTTCTGGAACCTAATTATTTTGGTCTTGAAACATATTGAACAAAATTATCAATTGCTGAAGATTTCTGGTTATAAGAATTTAATAATTATTGTTCTATAATTAGGAAAGTTCTCATGGCATTCAGAAAATAACTGATAGTAGAGGAAGTTCAGGTATTATGGAATACCATTTATATTTTGATTTATAAGTCGTCAAAAACATCAAGACTCATTAAAAGTTAGTAAAGTACAAATTTTGACTATTTCTTAACACATTTTTAATGTGTTTAAAGTAGAAGAAAAAAAATACAAATTGATATTTAGATTTTAAAAAAATAATTGCACTGTCCGGCTAATATGAACCAATCTGGTAATGTGGAATAGGGTTATAAGGGCTATTAAAATTGTAAGTAAAACGATGATTTACAAGAATAACCAAGATTATTGAGCAAACAGTAGTACATCACCTAAAAATTATCAGATTCTTTGAAAAATGGTTATTTTTACAAAAATTGCTAATGTCTATTGTTTCAGTTCCATTACAGTCCACATGGACCCAGATTGCACACATCAGGCATTTTATCCACTCCTCCCCTCTTCTATCCTCTGAATATTTTCCTTTACAAAACAAGCACACTGCATCTTCCTCATCTAGTGTACAATCTGCTAAAGAACTCATCTCAGATGAAACGTGAGAGTGTAATCTTCACTATACTCATCTTGAAACAGTTGTCCAGCTGATATTCCATATTATCCAACATGCCATCTTGAAAAAATAAATAATAATAACCTCTTCACTCATCAACAAGTTAGCCTACAGGTAAACTGACTAACACAGCAATAAATATAACTGTTCGACTTAATACTAAACTTGGTAAACATCACTGATGAAGAAGTCTTATAATTAATGCGAATTTTATAAAACTTGCTTACAAAAAACTGCAACAATTGAGAATAAGATTTGATTTTAACACCGTGTCACTCCAACAATAGGTCTACTAACAGAACTCACCGCAGTGCATCTTGGGAGTACTAGGAAGGCATTTGGCTACACCACTGTATGGGCCAGATATTGAAATATGCCAGATTGCCCGACCATTCCACAATACCCAAACTTCTTCTATAGATTGTTTATATTCTCCCCTATTACTTTAAAAATAATACATGAAGATCAAAGTATGCTGAATATAATCATTGCAGCAAGATAAATGATGAGGAATATGGTGGATAATTTCGAAATGGCTTTATGCACTTGCATGTTTGTGGTGTATAACGCCTGTGCCAAATTATTCATAACATGCATGCAAGCTAGAAATGATTATTTTGATGAAAAAAAGATGAAATATACAAAAAAAGATTCACCTTTGGCACAGTTTCTTAGAAATATTTTTTCGTCACTTTAAAAAAATGAAGCCCATTATGCATTTTTCCTATGACTTTTGAATCACTAATTTATGATCTATCATGCATGTTGTCATTTTGTTGATATGCTTAAATATATCTCTAATTTACAAAATTTGAATTATCACCTACCAAGATTTTATGTAGCTTTTTCTTTTACAGTGTATATTATTTTTTAAGTTTCTTGACTGGTTACTTTAGAACTACAGCACTGCACAAGAATGATATAAAATATGGAAAAAAAACAGCATTAGTGAAATTAAATATGAAAAAATAAAACAGCATTACTGATAAACTTAGACTTTAATGACATATAAAAATCTAGCAAATCTATGTTAACAAAGGCTATGCTTTCTATCTCAAAGCAGTTGGAATTTCTATAATTGAAGATGCCTGTTACTAGAACATGATACTAATGAGAAAAGATAGAACCACTTGTTCGAAAGAGAAAGCGCATAATAAAAACTAGACCAAACCTGGAAGAACTGTCTAATTTAAAATTGACTATACTGAAGTTGCTCAAGAGAAGTCACTTGAAGAGAAAACTCTTTATGGTACTATTAATAATATTTTTAATATTACAGAGGGTGCTTCACTTCAATCTGAGGCCGAATTTTTGGGCATAACTTTAATAATAAAGAAGATATTTCAATGATATTTACAAGAAAATTAACTTCTTGTGTGCAAATTTTGATGGAATCATGAAAAGTGTTAAAAGTACACAATAATTTGCTTAGTGCACTGTATGCAATGTCAACTACATTACAAAAAGTGGATAGTCTAATTTAGCACAATTTCAAGGCGGATGGTGGCCAGTCTCACGATATTGTTGCATTTAATGTGATGGAAGTGGCAATATCCACATTCAATTAACACTAAAGTAGGCGATAGGCTTTTCGTAATGTAGTTGACATTACATACAGTGCACCGATCAAATTACTGTGTACTTCTAGCACTTTTCGTGATTTTATCACATTTTGCACATAAGAAGTTAATTCTCTTGTAAATATCGTTAAAATATCTTCTTTATTATTAATGTTATGTCTAAAAATTCGGCCTCAGATTGAAGTGAAGCACCCTGTATGTTTGACTAAATGAGTAGATTATGACCCTGGTTTCCGACATGAAAATTGTTTGTTGTAGTGTGCTCTACCACTTCTTAAAGTTTGCAAACATTGTGCTGAAACACCCTGTATAATGAGTTGGCCTCACCTGGTTCATTTGAATTCGCCAACTTAATATGGCAATGATTGCTATTCAGAAATACTGGTACCCAGATGTGTCCCTGTTTTGAATAAAATTTACCTCAATTAGAGCATGAAACCTTATAATATAATACAAAATTTTATATTGTGTAAAATAATTCATTGTGTAGAAAGATATGCTGCAAAAGGATACTGTATTGTGCTGTTTATAAAGTAAAGTTAAGAGACATAATCCATTCCTGTAGCAAATTCCCCTTTGTATTTTTTAAGTTCATCAGGAGTAAGGAATGCCTTTAATTCTATGACTTTACTCATCAGGTCCATAGTTGGATATGCAAGAGGGTCTCTTGATACTCAGTTACCACAAAGGCTCCGTACCCCTTTTGCAAGGGTTAATTTATGTTTGAATACATGCACAGTATCTCTCACCTTAAAAATACTTTTATTTTCACAATATTTCCATATAATATAAACCACACATCACTTTCATTAACCTGTGTGTCACTTTCATGGATACCATTAATACTCAAATGGTAAGTATAATTGTGACTTTGTAATGACTGCTTCAGCATATTCATGTATTAGTAAGATGATGAGTAAAATACTTCCACATTCTTGTTTTTAGAGTGTAGTTAAAACCACCACAGAAGCTTTTTTACTGTTATAAGTCATGAAAAATTGCATATCTTGCCACTTTAAAAACATTTAAGATTACAAATTATTTTCCATATTCTTTTTCCAAGTCATGTTGCACAGACTTTGACTTTCACTCACCAAAATGATTTGAAATTTAATCATAATATCCTTGTAGCATTTTTTCAAACATACCACCCACTATATTCCACCACCCATCTATATACAGTATAGATGGGTATACCATAAACATTCAGTAACAAATATTGCAATTCTGAATGACTTTTTTAAACCTTATACAAATCTGTTATGATAACTAAAAAATGAATGAATAACACCACATTACACGAGCATGTTGGTGAATACGTTGTTAATAATTATGTTTTCCTTGATAGTAGATTCTTGAATGAATGGACTTAGATCAAGAGTTAAAAAACATTCAGACAGTTCATTTCTAGTTTTGTTTCTGAAGTTGACATTGAAATCACCTGCGATAATTAAATCTTGACTTACCTCAACATACCTAAGTAATGTCTAAGAGATAGGAATATGGCAGAACACAGAACGTTTGAAAAAAAACTAACAAAAATATCATTACTATTCAAAGACAATATACACACCTATATATATACCCTTGCCTTTGGCAAGAAATTAAATTTCTTTTAATGTAAATTTGAAATATTATTGATAAATCAAATGTCATCGGTAGTACAGCGGTGGGATTCAGCCGGTTCACTACCTAATATATTTTTTGAGTTCAGCGAACCAGTTGTTAAAATGGTCCTTGCAATGTTGAAATCGCAAATTTACATTCCTTAAAATGTTCATTTGCTTCATGTTAAGTTCCTTAAAATGTTCATATCGTATACTAAGCATAACCACATTGACATTTTCTCTTTTTTTTTCATCTGTAGTACATCTAAGATTTCCACAAGCATTAGAGTATCTTTATAAAAGAATAGTAACATATGCACAAAGAGATTTTCAGATTCGAAGTTTTTGTCTCCGGCCTCATATTATCGCTTCATCCCCCCCCCCCCCCCCCCCAAACCAAAAAAAAAAATTCTCTTAACTAATCAATATTTTAAAAGAAAGTTGCATATTTTATTATTTATATAAAATGAGCTAAATGTTATTATTTATACAAAATGTTACATATATATATATCTTTCTGACATATGCTCATTGTTGCAATAAAAATAGTTTTACAGGCATTCGTGACTAATTTTAGAAGTCGACACTGCCGACGATCTCTGTGAATTGGTGACAAAAATTAACGCCAAACATGTATTTCATAAAATCCAAAAATAGCGACTTGTTGCTTTTACGACCGATGACATTTGATTTATCAATAATATTTCAAATTTACATTAAAAGAAATTTAATTTCTCACCAAAGGCAAGGGTATAAATATAGGAGCATTCAACAGTTAATAAGATAATCTTCTCATCATATTAAAAACTTCATCAATATCTTGTGTACTTTTACATTTTTTTGGGTTGATAAAAAATAATCGCTTGAAACTCTAAAGAGTGAACATAAATTTCTACATATATTTTTTTTTTTTTTTAATAAACTAACCCGTAGTCTGTGGACCACCAAAATTTTGATGGTTAGAAGAAAAAAAAAACTGATATTATTTGCATCTAAAATAATATTCTCAAAATTCTTATAATTATGAAATTTTAGAATTTTAGTTTTGAAAATTCAAATTATAGTAGGCATTGGCAATTATCTTAATAGATGCCATTTATTACTTACTTGGAAAATAAGCAATTTATTTATTTATTGCTCTCCATAGAAAGTGAAAAAACATTACTAAGGAAAAAACAATAAAAATTTAACATTTAGTTTTCAACAAAATATTTGTGCGAAGAGACATTCTCAACTGTCACAGCAATTAAAACTGACTATCGGACTTGGCTTAAATTGAAAACGGCTCCACATCTTTTAATAACGTCATTGGAACCCAAAATCCATGAATTTATTTCTAGAAAGCAAGAACAATTATCATGCTAAAAAGTGATAAAAAAGTGTCAGATATTTTTTTATTAACCCCTTGAAGGGTGGTGGGATATAATATATCCCACTTAATTTTAATTCCCAAATGCCACAATCATGTCAGAATTTTTGAATGAAGTTTTGCTTTTAAAATACACATGAAGAAAAGCTTTTACTTATTTTGAAATAAATTTGTTGTTAAATCCTGGTGTGATTCAATTATTTCAACATTTCAAAAGAATCATAAGTACTTTGCCCCTGAAAGCATTAATTAAATTTACCTGAATAATTTTGTTACAACTAGGCAACTTTTAAAGATCTTTCTTATGATTAAACGAGCAGGGAAGACCGAGCTATGCTCGGTCAAAATTAAATTTGAGTTCAAATATCATGACCCATGACCAAAATGATCCACTAATTGAATTTTCTCGAACATGTGACTTAGCCCAACAGTCTTCTCATGCCCGAAAACCATAGGATGCAAAATTTAGTGTAAATAGTCTGAGCCGTTTTTAAGATAAAATAGCTTGACCCATAATGCCCCATGACCAAAATGACCCACTAATCGAAATTTCTTGAACATGTGATTTAGCCTAAAATCTTCTCGTTCCCTATACGGGTAGAATGCTAAATTTATTTCAAATCCTCTGAGCCGTTTTTAAGATAAAATAGATTGACCCATAATGACCCATGACCAAAATGACCCACTAATTGAATTTTCTCAAACATGTGACCTAGCCCAACAGTCTTCTCGTGCCCAAAAACCATAGGATGCAAAATTTAGTGTAAATAGCTTGACCCATAATGACCTATGACCAAAATGACCCACTAATTGAATTTTCTCAAACATGTGACATAGCCCAACAGTCTTCTTGTGCCCGAAAACCATTGGATGCAAAATTTAGTGCAAATACTCTGAGCCGCTTCTTAGATAAATTAGCTTGTCACACAGTGACCCAGAAATGACCCTCTAATTGAATTTTCTCGGACATGTGACCTAGCCCAATGATTTTCTCGTGCCCGAAACTCGTAGGATACAAAATTTAATCAAAATCGTTAGAGCCATTTTTTAGATAAATTTAAATTGACCCGCGTTGACCCCAAAAGGACCCACTAATCGAAAGTTCTGGAACATGTGACCCAGCCCAATAGTCTTCTCGTGCCCGAAAATGGTCGGTTACAAAATTTCGTCAAAATCATTTGAACCGTTTTTTAGACACAATTAGCTTGACCATGACCCAAAATTACCCACTAATCAAATTTTCTGGAACATGTGACCTAGCCCAATGGTTTTCTGGTGCCCCAAAACGGTAGGATACAAAATTTCGTCAAAATCGTTAGAGCCATTTTTAAGATAAAATTTGCATTTATATATATATATATATGTAGATATATTTTTGTTATGGTCGGTTGTCTAAATGGGTATAAATAAGTCCAGGTCAGATTTTTAAGGAAATCTTACACTGTTTAATTTTCTTGGGTAGATATCAAATAATTACAAATATTTACAAGTTTAATAATAATTAGAACAATCATGACAGCTCGTAAAGGCCGTTTGCCGATAAACCATTTCTCAGCTCAGCTCGTAAAGGCTGGCCGCCGCCGGAGATTTCAGAACATCTCTCGAGTCCGTCTTTCTCAGTCTACATCTCGACTCCTTCTCCTTCGTTTACACGCAGTAAAAAAATCACTGCACTCATCAAAAACTATTGTTCGGCAGTTTATGTCTTATCAAGAGCCTCATTAAAGAATCTGCTGGCTTTGTGGTACAGAGTCCACAGAGTCCGTTTCTAGTCACTACAGTTCGGCCTACCTGACAGGGCTGTGTCCTCCCAGTCATCATCTTTGTATACCAGATGAGTACTGGACTACTTTTGCAGAACGTATAAGATACAAAACAAAAAAAAACACACAAACATAAAAATAAAGTAATAGCAAGATCAATCACTAAATACTACTGAATAAACAGTTCTTAGTCCTTAATTAAAATTTTTGAGTTTGGGAACTAATAAAGTTCGTTTTTCTGTTTGTCACTTGGACGCAGTTTTTTTCACAGTTTATTTACATCAGTCGAAAAAAATATCAATAAAACACAGTTAAATAAAAAATATATAATAATAATAATAATAATAAACACAAAATCACCTAAAAGCACATTTGCTTTGTTTCAGACAGTAGAAGTCCATGGTTTCATGTGATCTGCAGCACTTGAGGTCGTATTTGGACACTCATGGTGTCCAACTTTGTTTACATTGTACCGATCGTTTCTTTTTACTGCAGTAATCTCGTAAGGTCTAAAAAACTTAGGCTTTAGTTTGGTACCTGTCCCAAACTGCGTTTTTTGAATGGCCACCAGATCACCGAGTTTATAAGTGTTAGCCTTTTTTCTTTTTTTATTATAGGTTTTACGATTTTCTTCCTGTATTTTTAAAATGTTCTCTTTTGCAATTTCCCTATTGAAATTTCTTTCTGACATAATCGAATTTACATGTTCTTCATCTAACAACTCTTTTATTTGCAAATCATTTTTATGTCGCAATTTAACTCTGGTTAGAAGCTCAAATGGTGAAAATTTTGTGCTTCTAGATATAGTGCTGTTTATAATTCGCTCTACCGATGCTACATATTTGTACCATTTAGTGGGGTCTTCTATGCTAAGTTTTGATAAAATTGGTATCAGGATTCTATGCATCCGTTCTATCTGGCCATTTCCTCTTGGAACACCCGTCGTTATTGGGATATGTTAGTAGATAATAATTGGGGGTTCTGCGCCAGCTGCACGCGCTGCACCAACCTCAAGGTGACCTCTGTATACTGTATAGGTCAGCGCAGCCCGGAAGTACGTAGCGGCGGAAACACGTCACAGAGATAAGCGGAGTTGGGGAGATAAGCAAGTGTGGAGATAAGGGAATGGGGAAGATACTCAAGTCTAAGAGGGGGATTAGTTTAATTAATGGAATTAGTTTAATTAATGAATCGTGGAATGCTCTTTAGAAACAATGTTTGGATTTTTTTTTTTTTAGAATTATCATGCTATAGTAGGACGAGGTATTTTTCTAAGATGTTAGAGAATAGATTTTTTATGGGTTTTCCAAAAATTAAATATTTTTCAAAATTATTTTTTAAAGAATTTTTTTTTTTTTTTTTTTTTTAATTGTGGACCCACCATAACCATCCGCTATGAAAACAATTCATAACGCCACATTTTTTTTTTCAAAATGTATTCGAAAATATAATGCGAAAAACAGAGAGTTTGATTAAAATACAGGGTACCCTATAAACATGATTCACCATACTAAATTTAAGCGCCCCCCCCCCCACTTTTTTATTTTAGCAGAGTGCCCTTTGACACAAGTGAGGCTAAAAATATAAACTCCCTTCACAAAATACAAAGTGCCACACAAAAATTATATAGGGGAATAAATTGAGGAAATAGCCCCCCCAACCCCCTTTTGCCCCAGAGGGTCCCTTCGATGTAAGTTAGGCTAACAATATAGCATACCCTACAAAAATACAGAGTACCCATAAAAAATACAGGGTACCCTATAAACGTGATTCACCATACCAAATTTAAGTGTCTCATACCCTCCCTTTTTTATTTTAGCAGAGAGCCCTTTCATAAACGTCAGACTAAATATGTAAAGTCCTTTCAAAAAATACAAAGTGCCACACAAAAATTGTATTGGGGAATAAATTGAGGAAATAGCCCCCCAACCCCCTTTTGTCCCAAGTGTGACCTTCGATGTCAGATAGGATAACAATACGGAAATATGGAAAATACAGAGTGTCCATCAAACATACAGGGATATCCCCAATAACATGATTCACCTTACAAAATTTAAGCGCCCCCTTCCATTTTTTTTTATTTTAGAAGAGGGCCCTTCGACACAAGTGAGGCTAAAAATATAAGGCCCTTTCGAAAAATACAAAGTGACACATACAAATTCTATAGGGGAATAAATACATGGAGGAAATAGCCCTCACCCCCTTTGGTGAAAATACAGGGATACCCTATAAACAGGATTCAACATACTGAATTTAAGCCCCCCCCCCCCCTCCCTTTTTTTAAATTTTAGCAGAGTGTTCTTTGATAAAAGTTAGACTGAAAATATAAGGGCAACAAAAGTTCTATAGGGGAATAAATACATTGAGGAAATAGCCCCCACTTCCTTTGTCCCAGAGGGTCCTTCGATATAAATGAGGCTAAAAATGGGTCACTTCGAAAAAAAAAAAGCATATAGACTGCATACGAAAAATGATACGAAGAATTCCAACGTTAATGCAAAATTGGATCTATAGTAAATAACAAAATAATAATAATAAAATAAATAGGATAAAGAAAATAAATTTTAAAACTATAATAAAATTTAAAACTATAATAAAATTTAAAACTATAATAAAATTTAAAACCACCCTTTAAAGCCATATGAAAGTAAAATTTAAAAACTCAATAAAGTAAAAATTTTGGGGTCTATTTAGGACTCCTTCACAAAAATACATTTAATAAAATAGATCCCTTCACCAAATTCCGTTCAATAAAAACATACTCTTCATTAATTATTATTATTTTATGTATAATTTTAAAGAAAATACCTCTTAAGTAAAATTCAGTGATTCTCCCTAGGGGAGAGAATTATATTAGAATTTTGGGTTAGCGTTGGCTAAGGATTTGTTATCGACTTGGAGAAAGAAAAAGCATAGTAAGTATGCGTCACTAAGCTTGAGGGGATGTTTGATAAGATATTGAAGATTAATGATAAGAGAATTTTCTATAGTTAAAGAACTTTCTCAGATAATTAGTATTTGGAGAATAATATTACTAAATAAAATGAAAAATAAATAAACTTATTTATTTCATTAGTACATATATCTTAATATACATTACTTTAAAATTTTTAAATGTTTATTCACTGATATAAATTACTTCGTTTTCACATAATAGGGGATCTCACTTGTTATTTCAACATATAAAATAAAACTGACTGTTATTAAAAAATGTATAACTAAGAATTTTACAAATATCGAAAGAAAAAAAAAACTAATTTGTTTAACTGTTAATGTATTGAATATATATATATATATATATATATTTAAGTGTTACTAATAACATATAAGAAGGTAAATATATGAAAAAAAAATAATAAGACATACTAAAATTAGAAAAAGGAATAGGATATATAAATAATAAAACAAGTATTACATTGTGGTGTACTTTATGAAATACTTTCCAACGTTATCACACCATTATTCAGACATTTCATGCATACAGTGAAGCTAGATATCTAAATAAAACACATCACACTAAACATTCCTTTTATATAAGAATTGTTATACTTGTAACCGTTAATGTATGCGATTTTTTTTTTTTTTTTGTATGTAGCCATGTGTACATACTACTCATCTCATTACAAACACTAAAATTATTAAGTTTTAAAATGCATTAAGATCGAGATAAAGTATATATTCTTTATTTTCCTATAGCCTGAGAATATGTTCTCTATAATCTTGTTTACACTAAAATTACTAGTTAAGTTTTAAAAGGTGTTAGGATCAAGATAAAGTTAATATTAAGAACATATATCTTTGTATATAATTTATCTAAGCATATATATATTTTTTTTTCAAACGCATAATTTTACATATAATAGAAAATAAAGCATTTATTTTAAAACCATAAATAAATAGTATGTGAGTGAAAAAGCTTATAGTTTCTATTTTTACATTTATTATTTACTTATTAATTATCCTGCATAAATTATTTTCGCCATGTATTACATTACTTGCTTATTAGCATTTTGAATGTGTGAGAAATACTAAAATGTAACTGTTCTTATACATTTTTTCTA
The DNA here is from genome assembly GCA_963931845.1 of Maratus michaelseni. NCBI lineage: Eukaryota > Metazoa > Arthropoda > Arachnida > Araneae > Salticidae > Maratus > Maratus michaelseni. The sequence continues at coordinate 208,789,584 of OZ007599.1, read as the reverse complement.
GACATATTAACTATCTTCCATAAATTACATTTATTACGATAATGCTATGTAACCTAAACTACTTTTTAAGATTTTGGTTATATTAGCTAAATTAAAAAGTACATGTTTCAACACCTAAGGATATTTATAGATCGCATATATATATATATATATATTTAATGCATAAGACAAATAAACATTCATATAAATTTTATATAGTATAGAAACACAAATTATGCTTACCTAAAACAGACAGATCTGTAAACACATGCTAGTATCACATCTTCATCATATGACGGGAGCAAAATAAACATACGTGCTTCTTCTGTAATATCTTGGATTTGAATGATTTTAGCACAACTCCTTATCAGCTTATCTTATCTTTAATCTATCACGTGGTATGTGACGTCACTGATAAAACATAACGTCATGATTTATGAGTTTTCTCCCAACAGATTACGTTACTGATAACGTACCATTATTTTATATATACTATAGTTATACTCTCTCAAACATATACATTTTTTAGACTTATTTATTATTATATGTATACTTTTAGATATATATATATATACTTCTGCAAAATTTTATAATATATACCACGTCACTAACTAAAATTAATGATGACTTATCAATTAACCAATCAGATCTAATTATTAATTAACCAATCACATAGGTTTATTTATAATTTTTCAACCATGCGCGCCCCCTATGATTGTATAAATTTGCGTGAAAGAAGTTTATCTCATTATTCAGTGGTTTGGTTTTGATGTGCGTAGTTATCTGTTCAGTATTTTAATCATTTAAAGTAGAAATTTTTAAAGTTAAAATGTCTAATTTTCAAGATTCTACTGTGTTAGGTGCTAATACATCAGAACTTCCAGGTATGGCTTTTATACCTAAGGAAGAGCCTGTAGCAATGGAGCTCATAGTCAAAGAAGAGCCTGGAGCGATGGATCTTACATTCAAAAAAGAGGCAGTTTCGAGTATTGAAGTGAAACCATCATCAAGAAAGATCAAGCCACCCCATTTTTGCGAACTTTGTAAGAAAAGCTATTCTACAAAGTATGTGTTTAATAAACACATGAAAAGTCATTTGAATCAAAAAGCCCTTACCTGTACTGTTTGCGGAGAAACCTTTATTCTAAAAAGTGATTTACGAAAACATGCTAAGACTCATTCAAGGACATATAATTGTAAACTGTGCAATATGATGTTTCCACGATATTTTGATTTGTATAAACACAAGAAGATTCATAACACTCCCAAACCAAAGGAAACACCCAAGTCTTCCAAACAGCAAAAAGATGATCAACGTAGACTACTGATTAATCGACTTTGTAATTTATTACAACAAGTGTGCAGTTAATATGAGCAAACAAAGTAACTTATGACGTCATCTATTTTTCGTGTTATATGATTGGGTTAAACATTTTAACTGTACCCGAGACTGTTTTTTAACCTATATAAGTCAATGTTCTATGCATCCCATTTAGTTAACTGACGATATTTATTGAGATTACATCTGTAAGTGTTTGTGAATATGTCGAAAAGAATCCCCGAAGAAGATGTGTTTTCATCGACGTTTAGAAACACATATGGAAAATTCAAATACCTATGCAAATGAACTAAACATGTCAAGATTTGAAATGGCTAATGTGACACTATTACCTTACACCGAGGAGCAGACTGCTGAAGAACCTGTCTACGTTGACGAAGCAACATCTTTTCCTGATTCCTGCTGTGAACCAGTCAAGGACATTATGAATGAGTTTTTCATTGACTTTAACTTTCAGAAAACTTCTGTTAGCCCTGAGAGTAACGTAATTTTATTACAAGAATCAACAAGTAACATTCCTAATACTAGTGATGGATCCCACAGCATAACCCCACCCACAAAGGATGAACCCTGTTTTTATATATATCGGAAAGAACTTGGAAACCATATCTTTTTAGAGCTTAAGTTAGAGAATAGTGACTATTCTATACATATAAGGGAATTTTCGACTGAAGGAAATCCCACCGAGAATGGAATCTGCATGAATATTCCCACCTGGTATGAGTTCCAATATAAAATCTTTGCATTTAATTTAAGATACAAAAGTTCCTCCTTTATTAGCAATAATACTATTTTAGTTTTGAATGTGGATAATTCTAATATGTGTCTTAAAAATTTAATGAACGATTCCCATATCAAATTAAACAATTATCAGCTAGAACAATTGAAAGAAAAAGCTTATAAATTGAATAAGAAATTAATTCACCACCAGTATGAAAAACATTTACCTTACTTATTAAAGAAAAAATGTAAACAGAGTTCTATGACTCAAGAAAATGAATTTATATTATGGTCTAATCTGATCTTCTGTATTGAGAATAGTATTTCAGATCTATTTAATGAAATTTACCAATGCACTGGATGTGTTTTTAGACATCAAAGTGTTAGTCTTCATTACTGTTTTACATTTAACAACCGTGAAAAATTTAAACAGGTTGGAGACATGATTTTAATGTTGGTTAATTTTAAAGATGTTCTATCTATGTTTTTAAAGAAAGTGAATTCTGTTAGCGATCACTTTTTATGTAACCTGAAAGTCGAAACTTTTAAAAGTGTATTGTTTCAATAAATTGTCATGATTTTACTTAATGTGTCTTTATTTCTATAAATTGCGTGTGTTTGAATTTAATTGAAAAAATTGTCATTGCTATACATTCTATTCAATAAACTGAATAGTAATAATAATAATCAATAACTTTACAAAGAGAAAATACATGAAGTTAATATATTCTTACATTATACAACAGCTTGTTTAAAGCACATACGTTTCACAGTTACTTCGAGAAAAATGATAAAAAAATTACAAACATTTAAATTTACATAAAAATAAAGTTTAAAAAAAAAAGATTTAAAAAAAAAAAAAATAACATCTTAAGGAAAAAAAGTTTTAAAAAATTCACAAAAATGTTTTTATTTTATTCATAAGCCATTATATATATATATATTTATGTTTGTATGTGTGTGTGTATGTATATACATACATGTGTTTATACATGCATATATAATATACATTACGTGTATAAGCATGTGTCTAATATTATAGAGCAAAGCGATTTTATTTATATTTCTCGCTATATGTATATGTGTTTGGATACATGCGTGTATGTATATGTGCTTTCATGCATGCATGTATGTATATGTGTTTGCATACATGCATATGTACATATGTGTATGTGCTTATGTCTGATATTATAAAGCAAAGCGATTTTGTATATATATATATATATATATATATATATATATATATATATGAATGCACGTAAATTTATATGTTTGTAAAATTTCAATGTTTGATGTTCTAACTATCGAACGAATATCCTCCACCATACAATTGTTTATCGTAGTAACCACTTGTTTACCTCATCAATAAACCAACTAACCAACTGCCTTACAAAGAAACCAATTGCGTACTCTAACAAACACATATTCCCTATCTGCGGATGTGTGGAAATTAATAAGAAACTAGAGTAAAGACATGCTTAATCGGAAAAAAAAAAAAAAAAAAAAAAAAAAACTATCAAACAGGATATGTCCTAACTTGATTTGGACCATTACCTATGGTAAGATAAAACTTGGAAACAAAGTTTGGAAGTAAATTGGTAAACTCAATACATTTCTCTCGAAAACTCACATATATTTTATTAAATATCTGTAGAAATCAGCATAGTTTATTATTAAAATTAAATACATTCTTACTAATTCTCATTAGTTTGTAAATCTACTAATTTATAATATTAATATGGTAACTTAAATTATTAGTATTCCCGCTTAAAAATTTATTTTGTAGATTTAATGTGATAAAGACTAACATGAGTCTGACTAAACTTTTACCATTTTCATTTCCACTTAGTTTTAAGAAATTTATCTACATAGCTTTAAATTTTACTGTTTAGTTAGTCTATTATTTCAAATTATTATTTTTAGTTTTAATATTTAAAACGTATTCATATCGTTTAACATAACATTTTAAAACGTTATAACATGTAACAAATCAATTTAAAATCATATTAAAAATATATATACAGATACTATTCTTACCTAATACACCAGCATGCTGTACACACATCCGTCTCACACGAAGACTCCGCGAGAAGTGAATGCCCGTTCAAGGCCTTATCAGATAATCTAATCTAATCACTGATAAGAGTGATCACGTGATATGTGACGTCACTGATTAAGTGATTTCACCCATCTCGGGTTTTACCGTCTAATCATGTGACCATGTGATATCATTCAATACGTCACCAGTGAATCCTGTTAATTACCTCTAATTGATTTGAATAATATATAGATAAACTAATACATGATTCATCAACGTATTATTTTCTAATACATAGCATATATCCTATGTATTACAAAATAATAGATAAATCATGTATTAATTTATCTATATATTATATAAATCAATTAGAGGTAATTAACAGGATTCACTGGTGACGTATTGAATGATATCACATGGTCACATGATTAGACGGTAAAACCCGAGATGGGTGAAATCACTTAATCAGTGACGTCACATATCACGTGATCACTCTTATCAGTGATTAGATTAGATTATCTGATAAGGCCTTGAACGGGCATTCACTTCTCGCGGAGTCTTCGTGTGAGACGGATGTGTGTACAGCATGCTGGTGTATTAGGTAAGAATAGTATCTGTATATATATTTTTAATATGATTTTAAATTGATTTGTTACATGTTATAACGTTTTAAAATGTTATGTTAAACGATATGAATACGTTTTAAATATTAAAACTAAAAATAATAATTTGAAATAATAGACTAACTAAACAGTAAAATTTAAAGCTATGTAGATAAATTTCTTAAAACTAAGTGGAAATGAAAATGGTAAAAGTTTAGTCAGACTCATGTTAGTCTTTATCACATTAAATCTACAAAATAAATTTTTAAGCGGGAATACTAATAATTTAAGTTACCATATTAATATTATAAATTAGTAGATTTACAAACTAATGAGAATTAGTAAGAATGTATTTAATTTTAATAATAAACTATGCTGATTTCTACAGATATTTAATAAAATATATGTGAGTTTTCGAGAGAAATGTATTGAGTTTACCAATTTACTTCCAAACTTTGTTTCCAAGTTTTATCTTACCATAGGTAATGGTCCAAATCAAGTTAGGACATATCCTGTTTGATAGTTTTTTTTTTTTTTTTTTTTTTTTTTTTTCCGATTAAGCATGTCTTTACTCTAGTTTCTTATTAATTTCCACACATCCGCAGATAGGGAATATGTGTTTGTTAGAGTACGCAATTGGTTTCTTTGTAAGGCAGTTGGTTAGTTGGTTTATTGATGAGGTAAACAAGTGGTTACTACGATAAACAATTGTATGGTGGAGGATATTCGTTCGATAGTTAGAACATCAAACATTGAAATTTTACAAACATATAAATTTACGTGCATTCATATATATATATATATATATATATATATATATATACAAAATCGCTTTGCTTTATAATATCAGACATAAGCACATACACATATGTACATATGCATGTATGCAAACACATATACATACATGCATGCATGTATCCAAACACATATACATATAGCGAGAAATATAAATAAAATCGCTTTGCTCTATAATATTAGACACATGCTTATACACGTAATGTATATTATATATGCATGTATAAACACATGTATGTATATACATACACACACACATACAAACATAAATATATATATATATAATGGCTTATGAATAAAATAAAAACATTTTTGTGAATTTTTTAAAACTTTTTTTCCTTAAGATGTTATTTTTTTTTTTTTAAATCTTTTTTTTTTTAAACTTTATTTTTATGTAAATTTAAATGTTTGTAATTTTTTTATCATTTTTCTCGAAGTAAAAGTGAAACGTATGTGCTTTAAACAAGCTGTTGTATAATGTAAGAATATATTAACTTCATGTATTTTCTCTTTGTAAAGTTATTGATTATTATTATTACTATTCAGTTTATTGAATAGAATGTATAGCAATGACAATTTTTTCAATTAAATTCAAACACACGCAATTTATAGAAATAAAGACACATTAAGTAAAATCATGACAATTTTTTCAATTAAATTCAAACACACGCAATTTATAGAAATAAAGACACATTAAGTAAAATCATGACAATTTATTGAAACAATACACTTTTAAAAGTTTCGACTTTCAGGTTACATAAAAAGTGATCGCTAACAGAATTCACTTTCTTTAAAAACATAGATAGAACATCTTCAAAATTAACCAACATTAAAATCATGTCTCCAACCTGTTTAAATTTTTCACGGTTGTTAAATGTAAAACAGTAATGAAGACTAACACTTTGATGTCTAAAAACACATCCAGTGCATTGGTAAATTTCATTAAATAGATCTGAAATACTATTCTCAATACAGAAGATCAGATTAGACCATAATATAAATTCATTTTCTTGAGTCATAGAACTCTGTTTACATTTTTTCTTTAATAAGTAAGGTAAATGTTTTTCATACTGGTGGTGAATTAATTTCTTATTCAATTTATAAGCTTTTTCTTTCAATTGTTCTAGCTGATAATTGTTTAATTTGATATGGGAATCGTTCATTAAATTTTTAAGACACATATTAGAATTATCCACATTCAAAACTAAAATAGTATTATTGCTAATAAAGGAGGAACTTTTGTATCTTAAATTAAATGCAAAGATTTTATATTGGAACTCATACCAGGTGGGAATATTCATACAGATTCCATTCCCGGTGGGATTTCCTTCAGTCGAAAATTCCCTTATATGTATAGAATAGTCACTATTCTCTAACTTAAGCTCTAAAAAGATATGGTTTCCAAGTTCTTTCCGATATATATAAAAACAGGGTTCATCCTTTGTGGGTGGGGTTATGCTGTGGGATCCATCACTAGTATTAGGAATGTTACTTGTTGATTCTTGTAATAAAATTACGTTACTCTCAGGGCTAACAGAAGTTTTCTGAAAGTTAAAGTCAATGAAAAACTCATTCATAATGTCCTTGACTGGTTCACAGCAGGAATCAGGAAAAGATGTTGCTTCGTCAACGTAGACAGGTTCTTCAGCAGTCTGCTCCTCGGTGTAAGGTAATAGTGTCACATTAGCCATTTCAAATCTTGACATGTTTAGTTCATTTGCATAGGTATTTGAATTTTCCATATGTGTTTCTAAACGTCGATGAAAACACATCTTCTTCGGGGATTCTTTTCGACATATTCACAAACACTTACAGATGTAATCTCAATAAATATCGTCAGTTAACTAAATGGGATGCATAGAACATTGACTTATATAGGTTAAAAAACAGTCTCGGGTACAGTTAAAATGTTTAACCCAATCATATAACACGAAAAATAGATGACGTCATAAGTTACTTTGTTTGCTCATATTAACTGCACACTTGTTGTAATAAATTACAAAGTCGATTAATCAGTAGTAGTAGTAGGAAAACGACAGTTCAAGGACAGCCGGAGGATTTGAGGATCCGCTCCTCCGGCCGGAGGCACGCAGCTGCAGCACTGAGGATCCGCTCCTCCGGCCGGAGGCACCGCTCCTCCGGCTGCACCGATCCTCCGGCTGCAGCGATCCTCCGGCGGGGAAAAATAATTTTCTACTGTAACACGAGGGGTGAAAATAAGAACTCTAAGAAGAGGTTAAATGGATAAGATTATCATACTATAAGATGAATATTGATTTTATATACTAATTTTGAATGACAAACACCTTAATGAGTATCACTAATTAAGCGAAACAATGAAAAATACCAACTTTAACAAAAAAAAGCGGATTCCTTAAGAATTTTTCAAGTATAAGATGACGATATCAACTTATATGAAGAAATTTAAACTTACATTTTATTTTTTGAACAATGGACACCTTAATGAGAATAATAATTAAGCAAAAGGAAATAACAATTTTAACGAAAATGCTGATTTCTTATGAATTTTTCAACTATAACATGAGAATATCAAACTATAAGATGGATTTTAAACTTATATTATAGTTTCTGAACAATGGACACCTTAATGAGTATAATAATTAAGCAAAAGAAAATATTACTTTTAACGAAACTGCTGATTTCTTGTGAATTTTTCAACATGAGAATATCAAACAATAAGATGGATTTTAAACTTACATTATATTTTCTGAACAATGGACACCTTAACGAGAATAATAATTAAGCAAAATAAAATCAAAATTTTAACGAAACTGCTGATTTCTTATGAATTTTTCAACTATAACATGAGAATATCAAACTATAAGATGGATTTTAAACTTATATTATAGTTTCTGAACAATGGACACCTTAATGAGCATAATAATTAAGCAAAAGAAAATATTACTTTTAACGAAAATGATGATTTCCTATGAATTTTTCAACTATAAGATGTGAATATCAAATCATAAGCCGTAGAATAAACATATATAATTATTTTAAATGACGAACATTTTAATGAGTATTACTAATTAGACGAAACAATTGAAAAATATCAATTGTAAGGTATAAAGCTGATTTTTTAAGAATTTTTCAAGTATAAGATGAGAATATCAACTTATAAGAGGAAATTACACTTATACTTTTTAGTTTTTCAACCGTAATACACAGAAAATATTCAAAGTTTGAATGAATTTTATACCTAATCAATTGATTTTCCGCACAATAATAGGAGTTTTAACAACCATTATCTAATTTTACTGTGTATACTTGATTTAATTCTGTTTAGACGTACGTAATATAATCTTTTTATATCATTTAGACTTGAAATAAGAACCATATTTAAATAAAAACCAGTTGTTTATTTATTCTTAATACGCAAACTTTTTTTTTTCTTTCCTAAAATGTAGCATTTCTGAGGAGGGATAATAATTCCACCCCACATTCTAAGGAAAAGGGGAGCATAACAATGACCGTCTAGGTCACAACTTTTACTATAATATAAATATTATTCGCTATCAATGTTTACAAAAAATCCATGTTGGGAGATAGATATGAGTTATATTTTAATAAAGTTTACCCTCCTCCATCTTCTACACGATGCTAACAATTATACAAAACAAAAGAAATACCAATTTTTAACGAAAAAGGGTGAATTTTAATGAATTTTACACAAGTTTTCGGTATTATTGTACACTAACAGGTATAATTTTATTTCTTAGGTGATTACAATACAGAGAAAAGTATTCACCTTTAGATTACTTTTCGTGAAATATTTAACAGTAATTATATAAACTCCTGTTTACATCACTAATTTACATTTGAAAATAAGGATTTATAGGATAAAATAAATAATCTTAACTTATACTTAGTAAATTTTACGCAATTCCAATGATTTTATACCGTGTTTTTCACGAGTTTTATATTAATTAGTAATTTTATATTAATTAACTTTGAATATTATCTATGATATGGTTAATCCATTTTTATCACAGAAATACCAGTACCAAAAATTTCACTTAAACTCATATTCTAAGTATTAATATTCACTTATAACTTTACTTTTAGTTATACTTTTACTTGAAACCATGTGAACTTGTAGAACCCTGCTTACGCATATGGAGTTTAGTACATCACACTGTTATCTAAATGAATATGAATACCTTATTGTTTTAAATTTTCCAATTTTAACAGAATATGCACGAATATAAACTTTAATTTTATCTAAACATTTTATTTCAAATAGCCTAGTTTATGAAAACGATACATATTACCAAATATTAGACAACATTTTAACATGAACTTAGATACTGATCACATACCTATTTTAGCATAATTTATTAGCATACATAGCATTTCATCCATTTCTTTCAGAAATATACATATAAAATTATGGATTTACCGAGTATATATCCAATTTTAGCTTTCACTTACCAATTTTTTACACCATTTCAATGATTTCAGTGATTTCAAGCTATTTTATATCACAGAAACGAAAAAATAACTGAATACAGACGCGAGTAAATAATATTTGTATTGTATTTTCCATTTAAAGATTTGAAACTCAAGTTAAAATTTATGTTATAAGTATTGATATCCACTTTTAGTTATACTTTTACTTGAAACCATATGAACTTGTAGAACCTTGCTTACGCATATGGAATTTAGTACACACTGTTATCTAAATGAATATGAATACCTTATTGTTTTAAATTTTCAATTTTAACAGAATATGCACGAATATAAACTTTAAGTTTATCTAAACATTTTATTTCAAATACCCTAGTTTATGAAAACGATACATATGAAAAAAAAAATTTACAAATGAAAAAAAAAATTTACAAATGAAAAAAAAAATACAAATGAAAAAAAAATTTACAAATGAAAAAAAAAATTTACAAAATTAAAAAAAAAAGAGTTTTTACAAAAAAAAGTAAAAAAAAATATTTTACAAAAAAAAAAGTTTTTTACATAAAAAAAAGAAAAAAATTTTACAAAAGTACCCATTTTTTACATAATTAAAAAAAACTTACAAAATTTTAAAAAAATTAGAAGTTTAAATGCTATTATTACCACTATCACTTCTCAGAATGTAGCAGCCTAGACTTTTGTACCCTATATATTTTTAATACTATAAAGAAAATTTCAACTGCAATTGTACCAACACTATTATTTAGTTCGCATAAACCAAATTTTATACTGTATTTAGCGAATTTCCAATTAACATCTTCCGTGTAGAGTAACTTTTTCCTCTAACATTTGAAATCGTGTATATCTGCTACTTTCATATTTATAATTAATATTTCAGAATTAAGACCATACTAACCATTTTAATATAAGACCATATTTAAGCAAGATTCCATGATAAAGCTTATTCTACTGATTATTTTTATTTAGTACGCATGCGCAGTTTTGTCACATGATCACTTTAACTGATGATAATATAAAATTTTGAAAAGTGATGCAGAGGTTCTCATTTCCCAAGTCAAATCCTTGCAGATGACTATTCAGATGACTGTATATGTATAGCTCCAGTAAATTTCCTGATTTTAAACAAGTTGGGGAAACAATTTCTCTGTTAACGAATAAAGTAAGTTGTACTATATCATTGTAAAACATCAATAAATGATTATTTATCTATTAAATATTTTCTAAGTATATAATTATATTTCTTTTATTGTATAGATGTTACACCAAGATGAATCAAAACAGCAGAAATTCTCTTTACCAGAAATGGATACCCCGGATGATTCATCGTCAACACATATAGAGTTAAAGAATAATATACATGTGAGTACTTATATGTGATATATTAGAATAAATATATTAAACATAATTAGAGTGAATTTACAATAAAATATTGTACCAGATGTTCTATAAAATGTGATGTTTTTTCGTCTATAATGTTAGAAGGAATTCTAAATATATGCATTTATTTCTCTTGCAGATGTGTTCCACTTATAACAAATACTTTTCAAGTAAATGGAATTTAAAAGAACATATACAAATCCATACTAGTGAAAAACCATATACTTGTAATCATCGTCAAAAATCATCTACAAGAAAGCGTGAATTATCTGTTACTAGAAAATACAGACCATCAGTTCATATGAAAACACATCCTGTTAAAAAATTGTTTCAGTGTGAAAAGTGTGAGAAAATATTCGTTATTCGTAATAAACTGAATAGACATATGACTGTTATGTTGAACTTGTCGAAGACAGTATCCCAAATTATATTGAAGATGGATATTCAAAAATTAACCAGTAGTTTGAAGAAATTAAATGTCAAAGATCAGATTGGATACTTCGAAAAATTGACTTATAGAACATAAACCAACATAACATTTACCCAAACTACTCATGCAGCATTATTGATTTGACATATGATATCCAAAAAGTGAAATTTGTAAAGAAAAATCCAAAGTGTTGTAAAGAATTTTATTGATATAATTGATAAAATGTATTGAAGAGAAATTGATATAAATGTAGACAATATTCACAATGCATTGTTTAAATACCCATAATAATAAAAAATGTAACTATACACATCTTTGTTTATTTTTATAAAACATATTTCATTGTTAAAATACATTGTATGATTTTTAACATGAAATTTCTACATGACAGTAAATAACTAATTTTGCTTTACGTAAGACTTGAGATTTATCATAACTTGTTCAACGAAACAACATTTTCCCCAATGAATATCCAGTTTGCACACATACATATGAAAATCAACTTTTGATAATACTATACATCAGATTAATGAAAAATACATAAAATTCATTAAAAAAATGTTTTAACAAATAAAAAATAATTTTTTTTTTATAAATTTAAAAAAAAAGTTTTTTTACAATTAAAAAAAGTTTTTACAAAAAAAGTTTTTACAAATTAAAAAAAAAGTTTTTACATATATAAAAAAAAAGTTTCTACAAAGTTTAAAAAAAAAAAAGTTTTTACAAACTAAAAAAAAAAGTTATTAAAAAAAGTTTACAAAACTAAAAAAAAAAAATTTTAACAAAAAAAAATAATAAATATTTCAAGTTTTTCTAAAAATATTTACATATTAACAAAAATTTACTCAAAAGTCAGAACCAGACCTATGTCTAACATAGCATTTTTTCGACTTCAGTTGTTAAAATCATAGTGTTAGCGCTATGAAAATACAAAATAATACCTTCAAATGGTAATCTATGTTGGATCCAATATATGGTATATTAAGAAACATTTGTGATTTCGGTAAATTAAATATGCATGAGAAAACCATTAATGTATCAGCAACTGATGGGACTCATTTTGCTGATGTTATATCAATCTATAAATCTGGAAGTTACCGACAGTAACAGTAACCAAAGACTAACAGATAGAGATGCTTTAAGGGTGTCGACATTACAAAGAGATACAAGAAACAATTTATATCTGTTTTAATCTAATAAATAAGCTTCAGAGTTTCCTTTAGATTTACCTACTGAAGTGTAGATAACTGAAAACATATCCATCGGTTCAGAAGTGACTAATATAACAACAAAGCATACAGATAATGGGTATCGCGGACTTTTAGTTTATGTTATCACTTCATGTGAAGAATACTGCTGATTTCGGATAGATATGCATACAAGTAAATTATATGATGAGTCGAAAATGAACCGAGAATTCATATCAGAGTATAACTTAAACATGTGTATCTGCTTATGACTTGAAAAATTCACGACATTCTACAACGACTGATTTCAAATTACACAACCAATAAAATATTTACCTTCAAGGAAAGAAAATGAAACCCCATTCAACTGTTTCAGATATCCAAGTTGATCACGTCATCGATGTTGAACAGCAGGATCAGGCCTAAATCTAACATCCCATTTTTTCTCGATTTCGGTTGTTTAAAGTTCTTATTTTAAAGAAATGTACAATGGTTAGGCAACCATTATACTACGCTTTAAAATAACACTTTAAACAATCGAAATCGAGAAAAAATGGGATGTTAGATTTAGGCCTGATCCTGCTGTTCAACATCGATGACGTGATCAACTTGGATATCTGAAACAGTTGAATGGGGTTTCATTTTCTTTCCTTGAAGGTAAATATTTTATTGGTTGTGTAATTTGAAATCAGTCGTTGTAGAATGTCGTGAATTTTTCAAGTCATAAGCAGATACACATGTTTAAGTTATACTCTGATATGAATTCTCGGTTCATTTTCGACTCATCATATAATTTACTTGTATGCATATCTATCCGAAATCAGCAGTATTCTTCACATGAAGTGATAACATAAACTAAAAGTCCGCGATACCCATTATCTGTATGCTTTGTTGTTATATTAGTCACTTCTGAACCGATGGATATGTTTTCAGTTATCTACACTTCAGTAGGTAAATCTAAAGGAAACTCTGAAGCTTATTTATTAGATTAAAACAGATATAAATTGTTTCTTGTATCTCTTTGTAATGTCGACACCCTTAAAGCATCTCTATCTGTTAGTCTTTGGTTACTGTTACTGTCGGTAACTTCCAGATTTATAGATTGATATAACATCAGCAAAATGAGTCCCATCAGTTGCTGATACATTAATGGTTTTCTCATGCATATTTAATTTACCGAAATCACAAATGTTTCTTAATATACCATATATTGGATCCAACATAGATTACCATTTGAAGGTATTATTTTGTATTTTCATAGCGCTAACACTATGATTTTAACAACTGAAGTCGAAAAAATGCTATGTTAGACATAGGTCTGGTTCTGACTTTTGAGTAAATTTTTGTTAATATGTAAATATTTTTAGAAAAACTTGAAATATTTATTATTTTTTTTTGTTAAAATTTTTTTTTTTTTAGTTTTGTAAACTTTTTTTAATAACTTTTTTTTTTAGTTTGTAAAAACTTTTTTTTTTTTAAACTTTGTAGAAACTTTTTTTTTATATATGTAAAAACTTTTTTTTTAATTTGTAAAAACTTTTTTTGTAAAAACTTTTTTTAATTGTAAAAAAACTTTTTTTTTAAATTTATAAAAAAAAAATTATTTTTTATTTGTTAAAACATTTTTTTAATGAATTTTATGTATTTTTCATTAATCTGATGTATAGTATTATCAAAAGTTGATTTTCATATGTATGTGTGCAAACTGGATATTCATTGGGGAAAATGTTGTTTCGTTGAACAAGTTATGATAAATCTCAAGTCTTACGTAAAGCAAAATTAGTTATTTACTGTCATGTAGAAATTTCATGTTAAAAATCATACAATGTATTTTAACAATGAAATATGTTTTATAAAAATAAACAAAGATGTGTATAGTTACATTTTTTATTATTATGGGTATTTAAACAATGCATTGTGAATATTGTCTACATTTATATCAATTTCTCTTCAATACATTTTATCAATTATATCAATAAAATTCTTTACAACACTTTGGATTTTTCTTTACAAATTTCACTTTTTGGATATCATATGTCAAATCAATAATGCTGCATGAGTAGTTTGGGTAAATGTTATGTTGGTTTATGTTCTATAAGTCAATTTTTCGAAGTATCCAATCTGATCTTTGACATTTAATTTCTTCAAACTACTGGTTAATTTTTGAATATCCATCTTCAATATAATTTGGGATACTGTCTTCGACAAGTTCAACATAACAGTCATATGTCTATTCAGTTTATTACGAATAACGAATATTTTCTCACACTTTTCACACTGAAACAATTTTTTAACAGGATGTGTTTTCATATGAACTGATGGTCTGTATTTTCTAGTAACAGATAATTCACGCTTTCTTGTAGATGATTTTTGACGATGATTACAAGTATATGGTTTTTCACTAGTATGGATTTGTATATGTTCTTTTAAATTCCATTTACTTGAAAAGTATTTGTTATAAGTGGAACACATCTGCAAGAGAAATAAATGCATATATTTAGAATTCCTTCTAACATTATAGACGAAAAAACATCACATTTTATAGAACATCTGGTACAATATTTTATTGTAAATTCACTCTAATTATGTTTAATATATTTATTCTAATATATCACATATAAGTACTCACATGTATATTATTCTTTAACTCTATATGTGTTGACGATGAATCATCCGGGGTATCCATTTCTGGTAAAGAGAATTTCTGCTGTTTTGATTCATCTTGGTGTAACATCTATACAATAAAAGAAATATAATTATATACTTAGAAAATATTTAATAGATAAATAATCATTTATTGATGTTTTACAATGATATAGTACAACTTACTTTATTCGTTAACAGAGAAATTGTTTCCCCAACTTGTTTAAAATCAGGAAATTTACTGGAGCTATACATATACAGTCATCTGAATAGTCATCTGCAAGGATTTGACTTGGGAAATGAGAACCTCTGCATCACTTTTCAAAATTTTATATTATCATCAGTTAAAGTGATCATGTGACAAAACTGCGCATGCGTACTAAATAAAAATAATCAGTAGAATAAGCTTTATCATGGAATCTTGCTTAAATATGGTCTTATATTAAAATGGTTAGTATGGTCTTAATTCTGAAATATTAATTATAAATATGAAAGTAGCAGATATACACGATTTCAAATGTTAGAGGAAAAAGTTACTCTACACGGAAGATGTTAATTGGAAATTCGCTAAATACAGTATAAAATTTGGTTTATGCGAACTAAATAATAGTGTTGGTACAATTGCAGTTGAAATTTTCTTTATAGTATTAAAAATATATAGGGTACAAAAGTCTAGGCTGCTACATTCTGAGAAGTGATAGTGGTAATAATAGCATTTAAACTTCTAATTTTTTTAAAATTTTGTAAGTTTTTTTTAATTATGTAAAAAATGGGTACTTTTGTAAAATTTTTTTCTTTTTTTTATGTAAAAAACTTTTTTTTTTGTAAAATATTTTTTTTTACTTTTTTTTGTAAAAACTTTTTTTTTTTTAATTTTGTAAATTTTTTTTTTCATTTGTAAATTTTTTTTCATTTGTATTTTTTTTTTCATTTGTAAATTTTTTTTTTCATTTGTAAATTTTTTTTTTCATATGTATCGTTTTCATAAACTAGGGTATTTGAAATAAAATGTTTAGATAAACTTAAAGTTTATATTCGTGCATATTCTGTTAAAATTGAAAATTTAAAACAATAAGGTATTCATATTCATTTAGATAACAGTGTGTACTAAATTCCATATGCGTAAGCAAGGTTCTACAAGTTCATATGGTTTCAAGTAAAAGTATAACTAAAAGTGGATATCAATACTTATAACATAAATTTTAACTTGAGTTTCAAATCTTTAAATGGAAAATACAATACAAATATTATTTACTCGCGTCTGTATTCAGTTATTTTTTCGTTTCTGTGATATAAAATAGCTTGAAATCACTGAAATCATTGAAATGGTGTAAAAAATTGGTAAGTGAAAGCTAAAATTGGATATATACTCGGTAAATCCATAATTTTATATGTATATTTCTGAAAGAAATGGATGAAATGCTATGTATGCTAATAAATTATGCTAAAATAGGTATGTGATCAGTATCTAAGTTCATGTTAAAATGTTGTCTAATATTTGGTAATATGTATCGTTTTCATAAACTAGGCTATTTGAAATAAAATGTTTAGATAAAATTAAAGTTTATATTCGTGCATATTCTGTTAAAATTGGAAAATTTAAAACAATAAGGTATTCATATTCATTTAGATAACAGTGTGATGTACTAAACTCCATATGCGTAAGCAGGGTTCTACAAGTTCACATGGTTTCAAGTAAAAGTATAACTAAAAGTAAAGTTATAAGTGAATATTAATACTTAGAATATGAGTTTAAGTGAAATTTTTGGTACTGGTATTTCTGTGATAAAAATGGATTAACCATATCATAGATAATATTCAAAGTTAATTAATATAAAATTACTAATTAATATAAAACTCGTGAAAAACACGGTATAAAATCATTGGAATTGCGTAAAATTTACTAAGTATAAGTTAAGATTATTTATTTTATCCTATAAATCCTTATTTTCAAATGTAAATTAGTGATGTAAACAGGAGTTTATATAATTACTGTTAAATATTTCACGAAAAGTAATCTAAAGGTGAATACTTTTCTCTGTATTGTAATCACCTAAGAAATAAAATTATACCTGTTAGTGTACAATAATACCGAAAACTTGTGTAAAATTCATTAAAATTCACCCTTTTTCGTTAAAAATTGGTATTTCTTTTGTTTTGTATAATTGTTAGCATCGTGTAGAAGATGGAGGAGGGTAAACTTTATTAAAATATAACTCATATCTATCTCCCAACATGGATTTTTTGTAAACATTGATAGCGAATAATATTTATATTATAGTAAAAGTTGTGACCTAGACGGTCATTGTTATGCTCCCCTTTTCCTTAGAATGTGGGGTGGAATTATTATCCCTCCTCAGAAATGCTACATTTTAGGAAAGAAAAAAAAAAGTTTGCGTATTAAGAATAAATAAACAACTGGTTTTTATTTAAATATGGTTCTTATTTCAAGTCTAAATGATATAAAAAGATTATATTACGTACGTCTAAACAGAATTAAATCAAGTATACACAGTAAAATTAGATAATGGTTGTTAAAACTCCTATTATTGTGCGGAAAATCAATTGATTAGGTATAAAATTCATTCAAACTTTGAATATTTTCTGTGTATTACGGTTGAAAAACTAAAAAGTATAAGTGTAATTTCCTCTTATAAGTTGATATTCTCATCTTATACTTGAAAAATTCTTAAAAAATCAGCTTTATACCTTACAATTGATATTTTTCAATTGTTTCGTCTAATTAGTAATACTCATTAAAATGTTCGTCATTTAAAATAATTATATATGTTTATTCTACGGCTTATGATTTGATATCCACATCTTATAGTTGAAAAATTCATAGGAAATCATCATTTTCGTTAAAAGTAATATTTTCTTTTGCTTAATTATTATGCTCATTAAGGTGTCCATTGTTCAGAAACTATAATATAAGTTTAAAATCCATCTTATAGTTTGATATTCTCATGTTATAGTTGAAAAATTCATAAGAAATCAGCAGTTTCGTTAAAATTTTGATTTTATTTTGCTTAATTATTATTCTCGTTAAGGTGTCCATTGTTCAGAAAATATAATGTAAGTTTAAAATCCATCTTATTGTTTGATATTCTCATGTTGAAAAATTCACAAGAAATCAGCAGTTTCGTTAAAAGTAATATTTTCTTTTGCTTAATTATTATACTCATTAAGGTGTCCATTGTTCAGAAACTATAATATAAGTTTAAAATCCATCTTATAGTTTGATATTCTCATGTTATAGTTGAAAAATTCATAAGAAATCAGCATTTTCGTTAAAATTGTTATTTCCTTTTGCTTAATTATTATTCTCATTAAGGTGTCCATTGTTCAAAAAATAAAATGTAAGTTTAAATTTCTTC